>CM033446.1:113665241-118665241 GCA_019425775.1 Rafetus swinhoei
GACTACACGCTGTGTGAAGAAGAACTTTCTTTTATTAGTTTTAAACCTGCTACCCATTAATTTCATTTGGTGTCCTCTAGTTCTTCTATTTAGGAACTAATAAATAACTTTTCTTTATCGGCCCTCTCACACCACTCATGATTTTATACACCTCTATCATATCCCCTCAGTCTCCTCTTTTCTAAACTGAAAAGTCCCAGTCGCTTAACCTCTCCTCATATGGGACCCGTTCCAAACCCCTAATCATTTTAGTTGCCCTTTTCTGAACCCTTTCCAAGGCCAAAATATCTTTTTGAGGTGAGGAGACCACATCTGTACACAGTATTCAAGATGTGGCGTACCATAGTTTTATACAGGGGCAGTAAGATATTCTGGGTCTTATTTTCTATCCCTTTCTTAATAATACCTAGCATCCTATTTGCCTTTTGACCGCTGCACACTGTGTGGAAGTTTTCAGAGAACTGTCCACGATAACTCCAAGATCTCTTTCCTGATTTGTCGAGCCAAATTAGCCCCCATCATACTGTACGTATAGTTGGGGTTATTTTTCCCAATGTGCATTACTTTACACTTATCCACATTAAATTTCATTTGCCATTTTGTTGCCCAATCACTCAGTTTGGTGAGATCTTCTTGGAGTCCCTTACAGTCTGCTTTTGTCTTGACTATCCTAAACAGTTTGGTATCATCCGCAAACTTTACCACCTCACTGCTTACCCCTTTCTCCAGATCATTTATGAATAAGTTGAACAGGATTGGTCCTAGGACTGACCCTTGGGGGACACCACTAGTTACCCCTCTCCATTCTGAAAATTTACCATTTATTCCTACCCTTTGTTTCCTGTCTTTTAACCAGTTCTCAATCCAAGAAAGGACCTTCCCTCTTATCCCATGGCCATGTAATTTACATAAGAGCCTTTTGTGAGGGACCTTGTCAAAGGCTTTCTGGAAATCTAAGTATACTATATCTACTGGATCCCCCTTGTCCGCATGTTTGTTAACCCCTTCAAAGAACTCTAATAGATTAGTAAGACAGGATTTCCTTTACAGAACCCATGTTGACTTTTGTCCAACAAATTATGTTCTTCTACATGCTTCACAATTTTATTCTTTACTATTGTTTCGACTAATTTGCCCGGTATTGAAGTTAGACTTACCGGTCTGTAATTGCCCGGATCGCCTCTAGAGCCCTTTTTAAATATTGGTGTCACGTTGGCTACCTTCCAGTCATTAGGTACGGAAGCCGATTTAAGGGATAGGTTACAAACCACAGATAATAGTTCAGCAATTTCCCATTTGAGTTCTTTTAGAACCCTTGGATGAATGCCATCCGGTCCCGGAGATTTGTTAACATTAAGTTTTTCTATTTGTTCCAAAACCTCCTCTAATGACACTTCAATCCGGGACAGTTCCTCAGATTCATTACCCACAAAGGACGGTGCAGATTTGGGAATCTCCCAACATCCTCAGCCGTGAAGACTGAAGCAAAGAAATCATTTAGTTTCTCCGCAATGGCTTTATCGTCCTTGATTGCGCCTTTTATAGTTCGATCGTCTAGGGACCCACAGGTTTTTAGCAGGCTTCCTGCTTCTAATGTACTTAAAAACATTTTGTTATTTCTTTTGAGTTTTTGGCTAGCTGTTCCTCAAAATCTTTTTGCTTTTCTTATTACATTTTTACACTTGATTTGACAGTGTTTATGTTCCTTTCTATTTATCTCACTAGGATTGACTTCCACTTCTTAAAAGATGCCTTTTGTCCTCACTGCTTCTTTTACATGGTGGTTAAGCCACGTGACTCTTTTTAGGTCTCTTGCTATGTTTTTTAATTTGGGGTATACATTTAAGTTGGGCCTCTATTATGGTGTCTTTAAAAGTTTCCATGCAGCTTGCAGGATTTGGCTCTAGTCACTGTGCCTTTTAATTTCTGTTTAACTAACCTCCTCATTTTTGTGTAATTCCCTTTTTGAAATTAAATGCCAGGGTGCTGGTCTGCTGAGGTGTTCTTCCCACCACAGGAATGTTGAATGTTATTATATTATGGTCACTATTCCCAAGCGGTCCTGTAACGGTTATTTCCTGACCTGATCCTGCGCTCCACTCAGGACTAAATCGAGAATTGCCTCTCCCCTTGTGGGTTCCTGCACTAGCTGCTCCAAGAAGCAGTCATTTAAGCCATTGAGAAATTTTATCTCCGCTTCTCTTCCTGAGGTGACATGTATCCAGTCAATATGGGGTAATTAAAATCCCCATTATTATAGAGTTCTTTGTTTTGGTAGCCTCTCTAATCTCCTCAGCATTTCAATGTCAGTATCCCTGTCCTGGTCAGGTGGTCGGTAATATATCCCTACTGCTAATTTCTTATTTTTGGAGCATGGAATTACTATCCATAGCGATTCTATTGAACATGTTGATTCATTTAATATTTTTATTTCATTTGATTCTACATTATCTTTCACATACAGTGCCACTCCGCCACCCACCCGGCCTGCTCTATCCTTTCGATATATTTTATATCCCGGTATGATTGTGTCCCACAGATTTTCCTCATTCCACCAGGTTTCAGTGATGCCTATTATGTCAATCTCCTCATTTAATACTAGGTACTCTAGTTCACCCATCTTATTAGTCAGACTCCTAGCATTTGTGTAGAAGCACTTTAAAAATTTGCCACTGCTTATTTGTCTGCCCTTCCCTGATGCATTGGATTCCTTTGTACGCGGTTGTTTGTCTGGTCTGGCCCATGGTTTGCCCTCTCCCCTCCTCTCTTTCTGACTACAGCTTAGAGAATCTCTATCAATGGATTCTCCTCTAAGAGAAGTCTCCCTCCGATTTACGTGCATCTCCACACCAATCGGCTTTCCCCCATCTCTCAGTTTAAAAACTGCTCTACGGCCTTTTTAATGTTTAGTGCCAGCAGTCTGGTTCCACCCTGGTTTAGGTGGAGCCCATCCTTCCTGTATAGGCTCCCCCTCTCCCAATCATGTATTAAAAATTCATACCAGATCATGTATTAAATCATGTATTAAAATTTCATACCAGAAAGTTAGAACAGGAAGCTAATTTAGAAGACAATTGAATTTGATTAATAATTTTCTTAGGTCATCTGGATCTTTAAGGAGACTGTATTCCCAAACAATCCATCTTTCAATTAAAGATTAAACAAAATAAGGTTCTGGCAATATTTCAGAAGCTGTAACTTGGCACAAATAGAATGCATATGAAACAGTAATAGTGAAATAGGAATGTAAAAGGTTAACCAGTTAACGGGTAAGCGTCACCTTAATGAGTGTGGCTTAGTGGTTCTGGTTAACTGGTCGGGGTCGGAACAGCTCCCCTCCTGCAGCATTCCCTGCTAGGATCATTTCTGAAATTTTGAACCTGGAGGGATTGTTCCTGCTATCCCAGTCACATCACTTTCATATTTTATTCAGTCTTAAGCCTCTTCCTCCTTTCTTTTTATCCTTCACTTTTAGCTTCCTGCTTGTGTAAATCTGACCTTGTCAGATTTGTGTTAGAGAGCTGAACAGCTGAAGCAAGAATGGGGTCTTGTATCCAGCTGCTGCTTCCTGGAATGGGAGATCGAGAGCTCACATTATTGGAGCTTACTGTCCTCTGCTACATCTGTGCCTGCAGACACATGCAAATACCATAGAGAATGTGATGCCATTGTGAGTTTCTCCACAGCAGGGAGGAGTGCTGGCAACAATCCATTTACAATGTGAATGTGCCAGCTGAGTATTTTAGTTTTGCACCAAAATTCTCTTGCCACCTCCAAATGGAATCTGATTGTCCATCAAAATGTATTGTGCTTGGCAAATTTTCAGTGTCCCTGCACAGCAAGGGTGAGGAGGTGTATTCTTCAGCTACATAATGTTCTACTGTTTCCACAGAGAACATACTGCTCTCATATGGGTGCTAATCAGGAGCAACTCTAATAAGTTGCCAGAATTACACACCAGTGTAAGGCTACATCCGCATTGGATTTTGGAAGTGTGATTCCCAGCTTGCATAAATATACCCACACTCACTTGGCTCAAGCTACATCTGAAATAAGAATGGCCACACTGGGTCAGACCAATGGTCCAACCAGCCCTGTATCCTTTCTTCTGACAGTGTCGAGTGCCAGATGCTCCAAAAAGAGTGAACAGAACAGGGCAATGTATTAAGTGATCCACCCCCTGTCATCCAGTCCCAGTGTCTGGCAATCAGAGGTTTAGGGACGCCAAGAGCATGGGGTTGCACCCTTTACCTTCTTGGCTACCTAGATGGACCTATCCACCATGAACTTTAGTTGTTTTTGAACCCAATACTACTTTTGGCCTTCACAACATCCCCTGGCAAGGAGTTCCACAGGTTGACAGTGAATTGTTGAAGAAGTACTTTCTTATGTTTGTTTTAAACCTGCCGCCTATTAATATAAATGCATGGTTCCTGGCTCATGTATTATGAGAAGAAGTAAATAACACTTCCTTATTCACTTTCTCCACACCATTCAGGATTTTTTTAGACCCCTGTCATATCTCTTCTCAGTCACATCTTTCCTAAGTGCCCTAATCTTTTTAATCTCTCCTCATATGGAAGTGGTTCCATACCCCAAATAATTTTTGCCCTTCTCTGTACTTTTCCCAATTCTAATATGTCTTGTTTTTGAGATGGGGTGCCCAGAACTGCGTGCAGTATTTGGGGGATGGGGGAGTGTGTGCCACAGACTGTACATACGGCCTTACGTTCTTGGAACTAAGGAATCACACCTCCCTGCTCAAAAGTAGAGGTGGGCGGAGTGAGAGATTGTGGTCCATATAATGGGTATTTTGTGAGAAATGTTGAGTCCCACATTACAAGGCTGTGCACCCATTTCTGTACATGCGACTGAGACTTTAAAATGAGTGGCTATTTTGCATGAGCAACTGGCCTTTTTTGTTTACTTGCTGCAGGTGTAACAAATGTAAAACAGAGCAGTGATCCCTCCTGCAGACACCATGAGCTGTGTGCAGAGAATGAGAGGTCAGCTGAGAACGTGGCTGGGCGTATCATAGCTGCCGAGTTTTGTTCTGCTCCATGTGACATCTCATGCAATTTTTTGAATGAATTAATTTGCATATTTATCAGTCATTTGCATATAATCATAAGTATAAGCTTATTGTCGCACCCTGCTCTGAGTAGTGGTTAAGGAGGTGCCCAAAACTTGACAGCTCTGTCTAGGGTGGGTAGGTAGATAAGTTCTTGAGGGGCTCTGAGTGGGTAGCTAGATAAGGTCTGGGGGAATTGCTGGAGAGATAGTGGTGGTTGGTGCTGCTGTGGGGTAGTGGGCTGCTGCAGAGCAGGGTTGCTACTGGTGGTTAGATGCGTGGAGGTAGGGTTGGACTCCTGGAATGCAGGGGGCTATTTGGGTGCCTGGGGGAAGCCTGGTGCAACTGGCTGCAGGGCAAGGGAACCAGGGCAGGTTAACCGGGGCCCCTCTTTTTTCGCTGTGTCCCAGACACCTTCTCCATTTGCCACTGCCCCCCAGCTGCTCACGCCTGTCCCTGGGTCGGTACCTTGCTTGCTCAGCAGGTGCCAAAGTGGTCTCCAGCCACCAAAAGCTAGAAGTGCAGTCTGTGCTTGCAGCTGTCTCATGGCCCAGCCAGGCGCATGACAATGCAGTTGGCTGTGGGAATGTGTGGCAGGGCTGCCGAATGTGCGAGCTATTCCAGGACTGGCAGAAGTGTAAAACTGACATGAGACTCTGACAGGGAGACTTGGGAGAGGAGGGTAAAGCAGGCAACGTGTGTGTAAGCAGAAAAGAATGTAAAAGATCGAGGGTCAGAGTCTGATGGGAATGTCTGCCTGATCCAGTGCAGTACTTGACCATGTGACGACGAGGGCCAGTCCTTGACATTATAACTAGGGATATTTGAGGAGACTCCCCTTTCCCATCCTTTTGCTCCACTGTAAGCTGTGTGTTCATCTCTAGAACCGAGGCTGTTGGCAGGGACAGAGGGAAATTGGATGTGGTGATCCACCTCCTCAGTCAAAACCCAAATTGCAAGGAAGGTGTTTGGAAGAGGCTGAATGGGGACTGAGTTCACTAATTCAAAAGGCAGAGTTCTCCTGTCCCACTGGGACAGCCAACAAGCCATTGCTGCAGAGAAGTAGTATAAGGAAAAGAAGCACTGAGCAAAGCCTGCTGCAGCCTGGTGGCTGGTTGCTGGTACTTCGCGTGAGGGGAGAAGTGCTAGCCTAGAGGGTTGGAACCAACTTCTGCAAGGAGTGGAAAAGCCCAGACTCTGCTTGACAGGCCCACTCCAGAGGTGCATGCAGATGCTTTTAGACATACTCTGGCGTGCTGAAACCCAAATAGGTCATCTGCCAGAGAAGAGAGATTGTGATTCTGCTCGTTAACACAGTACAATGGTGAAGTGTGCACTGCCTTCCATAGTGACCCATACAATATATGTTGTCCATTGGAAGAAATATATTCCAGTATCAAGAGCTCATCTGGACAACACTTGTTGCAAATGGCTTGTATATTTCTCTTTATAGCTCTCATTGCCACAGGGAGAATATAGGCCTTTTATCTACTGGGCTTGGCCTAAGGCCTATAAAAGGGTGCAGTTGCACACATGGGTAGTGAATTCCTTTTCTCCTCCCCTCTTGTCCGCCCTGCTCTGCTCTGAAGTATCAAACAATACCAGCTGCTTTGGGTGCTGCTACCTAGAAACATCTCTGTGTTCTCTGCAATAGCGAGGGAACTGGAAAACTTTAAGGCAGTGCTTTGAGCCAGGCTTATTACAGTGACTGACTCTAAATCTGACTTGGTACAGGCAACAGTACCTCTTCTCCAGACCTGGATATTATCCCCAGGCAACGGTGAGGGAAAACTGAGACAAAAGTTGTTCCTACACTAGGAGCGCTTCAACTGTATAGGATCTGTACCAGCAAAGTGCTCCTAGGCCAGGGGTGGGCAATAATTTTTTATAGGGGGCCACTCCAAGAATTTGGTAAGTGGTTAAGGGCCACACTCTTCCATGATATTAATGAAGGAGATACGGGGTCTGTGATGGAGGTTGGGTGAAGAAGGAAGCTGATTTAAGGGATTGGGGTGCTGGAGGGGATGCGAGAGACCTGGGAGGAAGTTTGGGTGAAGGGTGGGGTTGTGACCTGGGACAAGGGACTGGGGTGCAGGAGGGGATGCAAGAGTTTGGGTTGTGACCTGGTACAGGGTCTGGATGTAGCCCGTGGTCCATATATTGCTTGGCCCTGTCCTAGAATGAATGCAGCTGTATTGTCAAAGCGGTGCTTTGTCCCGGGCAGGAAAACCATCCTCCATGAGTAAAACAAGCTGTGCAAGTGCAGTCTTGGCGGTATAATGGTGTCTGTACTGTGGCTTCTTCTGGCACAGCTGTGTCCAGCGGGGATTGAACCTCTTCGCATTCCTGACCAACAGAGCTATGCTGGCAGGAGTTTGTGGTGTAATTTGCATGCTTGAGTTTTCAAAGATGCCCAAGGGAGTTAGGTGCTCCACTCCCATTGAATGTCAGTGGCATTTGGGCCCCTACTTCAATTAAGTTGCTTTCTGTCATTTGCTAAAAGATTCATGGTTTTTTCACAAGTGTCTTTTGGAGGGGGTTTGTATATGTGCAAGGAGAGGCAGGCTCTTGTGTGCCCTGATAGCCTGACTCTGGTGTGCTGAAATGTCCACATTTTTGTTTTTGCCTTTCTTACAGTGAACCATGTCTCATCCTGAAACTTACTGACAAGACTCATTTGGGTCTGATTCTCATTTCCTCTGCTGCTGCTTTACACCACACTGTCTGACACCTGGACTATCACAGAAATGGAAGCCACCGCACATCTCTGGGAAAGCAGCTCTGAACTACTGCGTTTCAGCGAGGGAGGGGAATTCAGAGGGGCTGATACGCAAAAGGGTATGTGCTCCAGTGGATGCTGGAATCTCTTGTGGCTGGCCTGTGCTTTGGGCCAAGAGTTGAAATCACTGAGATCACTAGGTTTGGCCCAGAGCCAAATCCACCACAAGCCAGCAGAAGATGCAATGAGCAGCCAGCGGGGTGGTGATGGAGAGGTGTGAGAAGTGGACAGCAGGGTGGAGGCAGTGAGGGGTGACGAATGGCCAGCAGAACCAGCAAGCAGGTGGATGGTGAGTGATCAACAGAGTGGGTGAGATGCCTTCTACTCCCCCCCACTCGGCCACAACTCAGGAGGGGAAGTGAACTCTGCAGATGCACCTCTGAACTCTTGTCTGCCCTCACCAAGGGCAGCGACTGAGTGGGGTGCAGAGAAGGGTTGGGCATGTGAAGGGGACATCTACATTGCTGGACTTGAGCGCCAAAGAGGAAAAGGACATTGCCCAGCCTATTTGAGCTGGGACATTTACTCGTGGTTTTGGTTATGAACTCTGTTTGTGGTGTTTTTCCAAATGAATGCCACGTTGCTTCCCGCACCTTTTATTAAAAGTTTCTTTTCTATACTCAGATTCTGTGCTTGCAAGTGGGGAAGCATTGCTTCCCAGAGGTGCCCAGGGTGTTGTGTGAATTTCCCAGGTTACTGGGTGGGGGCTCGAGCCAGTTCTGTGTTGGATGGATGGAGAGAACCCCTACATATTGAACCCGGCCCTGGCTGCTACTGATGCTACCTGGCAGAAGGGTTACATAAGCAAGATTCACTTTGTGAAATTTCTACTCCAAAGGTGAGCCAATCACTTCAGCTGTGTACTTCCTGGGGGAAAAGGAATATGTAAGGTTTCACTCTTGTTTAGGTTATGAGTCTCCAAACTATTGGATCTGATTCTCTTTGAAAAGAGGCTCTGAGCATGATCCTACTGCTCTTTGATACACAGGCAAATGTCATGAACCTGGTACAACTGACCATGTATTATGTACCTGCACACATGCTCCGTGTTTATCTTTACAAGGTACACAATGCTCCCTTATCTGAGAGCAAGGTGGGGAGGGCTCCATGCCAAGATTCTGTGCTTGAATATTGTAGAATCCTAGAAATATGGGGCCAGCTGGGCTGAGGCAGGTAAAACCAAATCATCCCTGAGATGTTTGAGTAATTTGTTCTTCAAAACCGGCTATGATGGGGATCGATCAACTTAAATTTTGGAGTAGGCTTCTAAGATTAACTACCCTGATAGCTAGAAAGCGTTTCCTAATATCTAATTTAATCTGTTTTGCAGCAGATTAAGCTCATTACTACGTGTTCTACCTTCAGCAAACATGGAGAACCATTGATCATCATCCTTTTCTTGACAGCTCTTAATATATTTGAAGATTTATCAGGTCTTGCCTCTGGGCTCCAGTCTTTTCTCAAGACTAAACAAGCCCAGTTTTTTTAAACTAGTTACTCCCCATTCTCTAGCTCTGCATTTGATTTTTTTCCTTCCTGAGAGTTTTACTTTACACTTTTCTTTATTGAATTTCATCTTGTTGATTTCAGACCAATTCCTTCATTTGGCAACATCATTTTGAACTCTAACCCTGTTCTCCAAAGTGTTTGTGTCCCCTCTGGGCTCGGTGTCATCTGTAAATTTTATAAGCATACTCTCCTCTTCATTAGCCAAATAATTAATGAAATTATAGAATAGCACTAATTACTGAACCCTGGATTGATCCTGCTGGACCCCACTAGACATATGCTCCCATTGACAACTACTCTTGGATCCAGTTGTTCACCCACCTTATAGTAACTTCATCTAGACTCATTTCCCTAGTTTGCTTTTAAGAATGTCATGTGGGACTGTGTCAAAAGCCTTACTAAAATCAAGATGTATTACATCTACTGCTTCCTCCCCTGCCCTTTGGGGTACTGCAGTTAAAGTAACAGATTTCACACATCCCACTGGCCCAATATGCAGCTTCCCAGGATGCTTTGTCTTCCCTCGGGTGAGACATCTTCTGGTCATAAAAGATCCCTTGGCTTTTTTTCCATAGGCCTCTCTTTTGGTGCTGTTTATTCAAAGAGCCTCAGTCTGTGGACAAAGCAGAGTTTAGCCCTAAAGACAAAAGGGAACCAGCACTGTGAGTGAATTGTGCTTGCCAGATCTCTAAAGGCTACTTTGCTTTTTATGGAATAAGCAGCACTAGAGTAAGTTGTTATCTATCTCATTTCCTATTATAAACAGCCAGCCTACCACATTACTCACACACGGAGCTTCTATTTTACTTGTTAGCAGGCTGTGTGTCACATCAGCTCCCCAGCAGCTTAAGGGATGAAATGCCAATAACTTATGAAGGTGGTGTTTCCTCTCCCTTCTTCCCCTGGAGTGGGGTTAGTAAATGGACTCTAGTTACATCCAAACTAATTCCTGCTTCTCTTGGATGACACTCCCCTTTGTGGTTGGCATTTGGTTTTCCATTGCTAAAAAACAACTGAGCCACAGAAAGGATTTTTTTGTATTGCTCTGCCATGATTCACTTCAGCTCACTTGGCTTAGCGCTGTCGACGGATGCATTCTCGGGTCGTTCTCTGTCAGATCTTATCAGCTTCAGAGCCCAACTCCTCACGTGTGTGAGATTTTCTTTTCAACACCACAGCAGTGTGGCCTAGTTTGATACACTTGTGCTTGGCACAGCAGCTCTAGCGATTGTTGAAGCAAGGCTGGGGAGAGATAGAACGTTCCAGGGAATCAGTTGTCCCATTGTTACACAGAGCGATGGCAGCATTCCTGGATTTCTTTCAGCCACTGTCATGTTCAACAAATCCACTGGGGGGCAATATGATCTGCCCTGAGAATGAGAGTTAAATGCTAGTTCTGGAGCATGTGGGGAAATGATTAACACTAGAGACAAGGGGGAGGGGGAGATAATAGCTTTTATTGGACCAATTTCTGTGAGTGGAAGAGACAGGCTTTCAAATGTACAGAGTTCTTCTAAGCTATGTCTACACTACCAGGTTATTTCAGAATGAATTTTTTGAAATAATAACTCCCAAAATAACTATTTTGAAATAAGCTTATTCCTTTTCACAAGCAGGAGTTATTATTTTGAAATAACCAGCCCCTTATTTCAAAATAACAGGCTTGGTGTGTAGACGCTCACCTTATTATTCAAAATAAGGGGAATTATTTCTAAATAACTCCCCAGTGAAGGAGAGGTTGGGGGGGGGGGACAGCTGCCCCCAGGTGCCATGCTAGGGGGGGCGCCAGGCTGAGGTGGGACTGGAGCGCATGCTGTTCTGTCCCACGTGATGCTTTGAGCAGAGACCCGGGACTCGGAGCTGGCTACGTGCTGCCTCCCTCTACACACTGTGAGCGGAGGCAGCCAAGCTGGGTGGGAGGAGCAGCAACTTTAAAGATTTACTTACCCCTTCCCGTTCCTCTGGTGCCTGGCTCTGTGGGGTTGGGGGGAGAGTGTGGAAGATTTGATTGGGGGGGCACTCCCAGTGCTGGGGGTGCCTGGCTCTGGGAAGGGATGAGTGCATTGGGATGAGGAGTACTGGGTGGGGGCTGGCTCTGGGGCAGGGGTGAGGTGAGTGCATTGGGATGGGGGGCACTGTGGGCCGGGGGCTGGCTCAGGGGGAGGGATGGTTGTGTTGTACTTAAAAGTACTGCATGGGATCTTTCCGGGGGGAAAAGGCAAAATGCCACATTTATTGGTAATACACACATATAGCAGTCAACACTTATATGCATATAATACAGCACACACCCACCAGGTCTTGTTTTAGTTGTTCCACCTAACTGCACTGGCCAGATTGGTTAGGTGGGGGAGGGTTGGAGCTGGATCTATGCTCCCATGTTGACTGCAGGATGCCTTAGATGTATAGTGTCTTCCCTCTCATGCAGAGAGTCATCATGTGCATGTGCAGTTATTCCTCTATGGCAGTGGTCTCCAACCTTTTTAAGCACAAGATCACTTTTTTAATGTAAGTGCAATCCAAGATCTATATTACACCCAAATACCCTTGCCCCGCCTCCTTTGTGCCCCTTCTCTGAGGCCCCGCCCCCTGCTCACTTTCACCCTCACTTTCACCAGTCTGGGGCAGAGGGTTGGAGTGCAGGCTCTGGACTTGAATTAAAGGATTTGGAGTGTGAGAAGGGCTCTGAGCTGAGCTTGGGGCAGGCAGTTGGGATGCGGGAAAGGGTTCTAGGTGCAGGCTCTGGCAGGGCATTTGGATGCAGGGGTGCTTAGGGCTAGGGCAGGGGCTTGGGGTGTAGGAGGGGGTTCATGACTGGGGCAGGGTTTCGGGATGTGGGCTCCAGCTAGGCCCTGCTTACCTCAGGTGGCTCCTGGGTGGTGGTGCAGTGGGGCTAAGGCAAGCTCACCCTTGCCCTGACCCTGCTCCGCTCCCAAAAGCAGCCAGCAAACTCCATCCCAAGACCTGTTGTGCCCCCTCTCTGCTCTTGGAGATAGGACACAGAGTGGGAGAGGGAGCATCCTGACATAAGCGTCCTCCTCTCCCTCTCCTGCCCAGTAAGCAGGAGGCTCCTGAGGGGACAGCTCCAAGACAAAGGGCAGGAGAAGCGCAGCAGTGGGTGGAGGGCAGCTGAAGTGCTGGCACTTGATAGCTTCTTGGCCAAACCTGTCAGGATCACCTGTCAGAGGCGCCAAGATCTACCAGTAGATCCCGATCTACTGGTTGGTGACCACTGCTCTATGGCACCTTCTTTTGGGTGTTGTTTTAATGCTGCCCCATTCACCTTCAAAGAGGGAGCTTCCAAAAGCAGGCACTTGTTGCTTACTCCCAAGGCATCCATAGGTCCAGTCTTCATTCAGTGAGCCCACTTCACAGGTCCCATTGTTCTTATTGTTCCTGAATGTGGCTTCCACCTTTCTCCAACCATTGCAAGTGCCCAGAGGTGCTTTTCTTTCATGCCTTATCCATTCACACCTCATTCACTCAAAAGGACAATCAATTTAGCAAAAGGGGGTACAAAGTCTACCAGATACAAGGTTTCTATGTAAAAAGGCTTAATACAAAGTTTCTATGTTCTAGAAAAGTATACAAAATTTCTATAAAAGGACTTACTACAACAAACTAAAGACTTATTACAATGCTAAAAGGACTTGATACAAAGTTAAAATAAAAAAATTTAAATGAGAAAATGATTAATAGAGATTAATGAGATTTACCTACAGTTGCATTGGTATGGAGGGAGCTGGGGAAAGGGTGGTTGCTCTGGGGAAAGGGTGGTTGCATTGGAATGGGGGGTGCCTTGCTCTGGGGCAGGAGTAAGTGCATTGGGATTGGGGGCACTGGGGGACCTGGCTGAAGGGGAGGGGTGAGTGCATTGGGGTTACTTATAATTTTTTTAAATAAAAGATACTTTATAACAAAAGAAAAAACTTAAAAAACAATAGTCTGGTAGCACTTTATTATTATTATTATTATTATTATTATTTTGCTGACTTAGAAATAATAACAGATCCACAGTAACTAATGATGGGGAGGGGGGCCGCACATTTGGCCTTTGCCCCCGGGCCCATAACACCCTCGCTATGCCTCTGCCCCACTGTAGATATGCCCAGTCTGAGTTTATGAACATGAGGCCTCATGGCTTCCCTTCATGGAGTGAAGTTGCCTCAGAGCAATTGCAGGATGAACAGAGGACAACCACAGAGCTTTGCACAAACTGCAATGTCTGTGGGGGGAAGTGGAGGTGGGGTGGAGTGGAATAAAACTTGTGTCATTTGTCCAGCCCAGGGCTGAATCGGGGGTGTGGGTGAGGGTGGGAGAAGTGGCAGAAGGGACATTTGGTCTGGGTTTCAAGCTCAAAGGGGTCTCAAATTTACACTTGTTAATTTTTCTTGCACAGAAAAAGGCTAGAAAAGCATTTGTTAAAAACATATTCAAATTATGTCTCCCTCTTTTGATTGGTGCCTTGTTTTGTTCTTGTGTGTCATCATTTTTTATTTTTATTATGGACTGGGGTCTCAAAAGCTGGAAGGAGCCGGGGCCTCTCTCGACCTCAGAGAGGGCCTGGCCTTGGGCTATCTCAATGTGTCACATCACTTGCATGATGAGAATTGCTGGTGCAAGCAGGGATGTGAGCTAATTACTGACAGTAAAATGACACAAGAAATCTCTCACTAGCTACAGTTAGCTTCACTGACATGGCAAATAAATGCAGGTGCAACAACTGTTTTACTCTTTAGAGACTAACAAAAATATAGCTTTAGTGGGCAAAACCCTTTTAGTCAGAGCAGATGAGCTTGAGACATTAAAACGGATAGGGAATAAGACAGATAATATCTTATTGTCTCTGTATAAATGCATGGTACACCCACCTCTTGAATACTGTGTGCAAATGTGGTCACCTCCTCTCAAAAAAGATACGTTGGCACTGGAAAAAGTTCAGAAAAAGTCAACAAAAATGATTAGAGTTTTGGAATGGCTGCCATGTGAGGAGAGATTCATAAAAATGGGACTTTTCAGCTTAGGGTATGTCTAGACTGGCGGGTCCAGGGAACGCTTTTGCTCTTCCGCTTTTTTTGCGGAAGAGCAAACACGCTCTTTCAGGGAGCCCTGTATACCTCGTTCTATGAGGAATAAGGACTCCACCGAAAGAGGAGGCTTTTCCGCTATTTGTCCCTGTCTAGATGGGGCCAAATGGCAGAAAAGCCCCTTCTGGAAAAGAAATCAGAAAAAGTTACACAAATTGCAGAGCGCATTTGTGTAGCATTTTCCCATAAAAGAGTATAGTCTAGACCTAGCCTTAGAAAAAGGACACTAGGGGTGTGTCTATGCTGCACCCTTACCTCGAAATAGCTTATTTCGATATTTGGTGCTATCTACACAGCGCCAAATTTCAAAATAAAGCACTATTCCTAAATGTCCTTTAACCCTCGAGGAACAAGTGTCAGAATAATGAGCCCGTTATATTTCAAAATAATTGGCTTACTCAAAAGATGCAGAATAGCTATTTTGGGATATTGCCGGTATCCCAAAATAGTGCTGCAGTGTATACGTAGCGTAGGAGAGAATATGATGGACGTCTATAAAATCATGATGGATGTGGAAAAAGTAAATAAGGAACAGTTATTTACTTGTTCCCATAACACAAGAAGTAGAGGTCACCAAATAAAATTAATAGGTAGCAAGTTTAAAACAAAGTATTTCTTCACACAATGCACAGTCCACCTGCAGAACTCCTTGCTAGAAGATGTTGTGAAGACCAGGACTTAAACAGGTTAAAAAAGAACTAAGTAAATTAATGAAGGATAGGTTCATCAATGACTATTAGCCAGGGTGGGTATGGTGTCCCTAACCTCTCTTTGTCAGAAGCTGGGAACGAGTGACAGGGGATGGATCACTTGATGACTACCTATTCTGTTCATTTCCTCTGGGGCACCTGGCATTGGCCCCTGTCAACAGACAGGATACTGGGCTAGATGGACTTTGGTCTGACTCAGTATGGATGTTCTTATGTTCATCATAGGGTGACCAGATAGCAAGTTTGAAAAATCGGGATGGGGGAGGTTTGTAATAAACACCTAGATAAGACAAAGCTGTGAATATTAGGACTGTCCTTATAAAATCTAGGCATCTAGTCACCCTAGTTTGCCCTGGCTCTGCCTAAAAGAGTCTGCACTGGAATAGATCAGTACATCCAGGGTAGAACAGCAATGGGGGCTCTTTCTAAAGGTTAAAATGGCTGTATAGTCTCACAAGAAAATTGTTAAGTGACCATAAACACAGGTTACAGAAATCCCTGATTTCATCCCCCATTGCAGTTGTGCAAGCTACTGGCTGTCCTGTAAGGGAGGGGCCACAAAGTGCCCAGAGCTGTTGTAGCTGGGTTGCTAAGCTGTGTGAACCAGCCTTCTCTTGTGTCCACAGGGCAGTTCTCAGCATGTGCGTCCACACCCATCGCACTGCCTAGCTGTGCTTGTATCAGTGCTTTGAGACAGTCTGCACAACTCCCACCAGCTGGTGCATCAGGAAGGGCCAGCATCCAGAGGACACACACACAGCAGCACCAGTGACATTCAGGGCTGCTTTTATTACCTGGATGATGGCAGCACTAAAGGCCCACATCAGGACTGGGGCCATTTATACAAACACCCTGCATGCTTTTTATGGCAGGGATCATTTGTCACAAAGTTGCGACAAGTGGCTGAATAAAGTAGGCAGGCAAAAGGAATGGGGATGGAGGGATTAGAAATGGTAATGAGAGCCATACATGCAGGGAAATCCTAACACCCGCAGATCTGGGAGGAAGGGGAACTAGGCTTTTTGGCTACCTGGCCATTGTTAGTGGGTTGTATGAACACAGAGCAATGGCAGTCACAGTCACTTTGCTACAGGACCGTGTCAGGCTGGCCAAGCACTGCCGGGTTCCATGGCTACTTACCAAGGAACCTTAAGTATCAGAGGGGTAGCCGTGTTAGTCTGAATCTGCAAAAGTGACGAGGAGTCTGATGAAGCATCTGACGAAGTGGGTCTTTGCCCATGAAAACTTAAGCTCCAATAAATCTGTTAGTCTATAAGGTGCCAAGGAACTTTAGTGCATGGTTGCCAACCACCGGAGAACCAACTGTGCCATTAACTGCTTACAAATTGGATGAGCCAAGAACCTCTGCATTGAGAAGGAGTGGACCCTGGAATAGGAATGGCCAGGCCTGAGGAGGGCGTGGGGGGAGGTGAAGGGAGCAATTGCCCTGGGGCCTGGTGATTCAAAAGGACCTGGGGCTCTTTAAATCACCACCGGAGTGCCAGATGGCATGCTTCGGATGGCACTGAGGGCTGGCTGACCCCCACCCTGCCCCTACCACCTGAGACCCTACCCCTTCCAGGAGCATGGAGCTGGGCCCTTCCCTACTTTGCCCCGGGGCATGGCAAAGCCATCAGCCCCCTGGGAATGCTCCCACCCTTCTAAAGCACACAGCTTCTGCTCCATTGGCACCAGCTCGTTCCCACTGCCTGGGGTGAGCGGCGCCATGGCTCCACCCATGCCCATGCCCCACTTCTTCTCTGGGGAGGAGGGTGCTGTGGATGAATTGTGATCACCATTCCTAGCTGACTAACAAGTATGCACAGACCCCCTTTTGGGACTGATCTAGTTATTACTTAGTCCTGCCTGCTAGCCAGGTAATGTCTTTATACATATAAAGGTAGTGTGCTAGCCTGGTAATGTCTTTATTCATTACACATAAAAAGATATGAATAAAGACATTACCTTACTAGCACACTACCTTCCACATCCTAATGACGTAAAAAACCAAACAATGGGTACTTAAGAACAAGTTGCACCTTCTCTATCAGCTTCATGTAACATGAACACTCTTATTGACTTTCCCCGTTCCTTCTCCCCCCTATTTATTTTGGAACTGAACCTTTAATAACTCCATTCATCTGAAGAAGTGGGTTGTGCCCACAAAAGCCCATGATACCATCTACATGTTTTGTTAGTCTCTAAGGTGCTGCTAGACTATTCATTGTTTTTTAAGTATTTCGGAATAGTTATTTCAGAATAGCAGTAGCGTGGATGCTCTGCTGCTGCTATTTTGAAATAACTACTCCCCAGAGTAATTTGAAGTAATTATTCCCCAGTGCTTGTGGGGCTCTAAGTCGAGGTCGCGCGTCCACAATAACGGAGCCTGCCTCAGACTAATTTCAAGGCTCCCCTGTTATTTCGAAATGCTATTTTGATTTTGTTATTTTGGGAATTATTATTTCAAATTTAGTTATTTTGAAATAATTTCCTAGTGTAGACATGCCCTCAGGTGCATAGGACTACTCTTTGTTTTTAAAGAGACAGACTAACATGGCTACCCCTCTGAGACTTCTTATTTTTTGTTTCCCTGTCATGTCCATTCCCCACCCTGACCTGTTTGTATTTCTCTGTCATCTGTTACATGTCACTTCTTAGACAGCTAGTCGTTTGTTTGCCAGGCCTGTCATGTACTCAATTCCTGGACAGTCTCCAGCCCAACTGTGCCCTTTAGACTGGTGCCTCTAGGCACCACTGCTCACTCTCCACATGCTTGCACCCCTTCCTCTCACAGCCTAGTCCAAGGGTGGGCAAAAGGGCCTCCATGAGCTGGATCCGGCCCACCTACCAGCCCGTGGAGCCCCTGCCGCTCCCCTTCCCCCAGGCCAATTAGGGCCTGTGGGCAGGGGGAAGCGCGTGAAGTTTCCTCTGCCCTGCCAGGAGTGTGCGGCTCCTGACTGGGCAGAAGACTTCCCCCACGCTCTCCCACCCCCAAGCCCTGATTGGCCTGGGGGTGGGAGAGTGAGCAAAGTTTCCCCCACCCTGTGAGGAGCGTGTGGTACTTAGAAATGCTCCTGGCAAGGCAGGAGGAGGCTTTGTGCACTCCCCCGCCCCCAAGGCCTGATTGGCCTGGGGGCAGAAGGGGGAACACGCGACGTCTCCTCCCACTGCCAGGGGCATGGGTGCCTAAGGGGAACCTCGGGGGGGGGGGAGGGGCAAAGGCACTCCCTCACCTCTCGACCAATCATGGTCTATGAGTGGGGAAGCAGGGAAGTATCCCAGCCCCACCCCTTTTGCTTGAGGCCCCGCCCCTTCTGGAGCGGCCCAGGGGCCACTTCATCAGAACAGGATCAGGCCTCCTGCCGGCAAGTTTTTAATCACCAAAATGTTTAACAAGGCATCATCACAATGAGCAAGGAGAACATAGAAAGGGAGAGTCAGGGGTGGGGGAGCAGAATGGCAAATCAGTACCAGAGTAAGCTCCAGAAACAACAAGTGAACCATGGCAGCAAGTGAACCATGGCAACAAGTGAACCTGGAGTGGCCCAGGGCCACTTCAAAAATTTCCACTTCAGAAATTTTTGAAGTGTCCCCTGGCAAAAAATTATTGCCCACCCCTGGCCTCGTTCATAAGTTTTGGAGCTAGGCAGGCTGGACCTGGTGACCTATTATGGGATTGGAATGTTGTCTTAAAAGAATTTTTGTGTGTGTCATTATCAATGTGAGGCTACACAGAGAGCTGAGTTCACATTGGCTTTGCTGCACCACTGAGGGGAGCTAATTTGCTCATTACTACGTCTATCCCCGCCTCCCATGCTGAACCTTACCTGAAATGTGCTCCTTCTTCAAAAGATTGAATAACCAAAATGTTCCTGAGTGCTTTGTTGCTATTGTCCAAATAGCTCCTTGTTTTTCTGTCCATGCCTGGAATGCCTGGAAGAACTTATCTGAGGGAGTGGATCTTCATCTCTCTCTCTTGTGCATTGTCTCAGATGTGGAAGGCAGCAGATTTTAGAAGTTTGTTTTACTCTACATATCAGAGTTTCCATAGGACTTGCTGCCATGGTTCACTTGTTGTTTCTGGAGCTTACTCTGGTACTGATTTGCCATTCTGCTCCCCCACACCTGACTCTCCCTTTCTATGTTCTCCTTGCTCATTGTGATGATGCCCTGTTAAACATTTTGGTGATTAAAAACTAGCTGGCAGGAGGCCCGATACTGTTCTGATGAAGCCAGAGGCAAAACTTCTCATGGACTTGAGTGGGATAATGACTGGGCCCATAAATTCCATGACGAGGTCCACGACCAAGACGTGACTCTTATATGTTGCAGCCATACCTCGCCTAACTGCTCCCTGTATGTGGTGTGATGAGCCATGATGACTAATGCCTTGCCTGAAAATTATACCAGTTAAATTTCATGTGGACCCTGCTGTTAAATGGCACATAAATAAAAGATGTGAACCATCGACTTTGACATTCTTTCCAGCCAAAAAAACTTTTTTATTGATCATCTTTGTGCTAATAAAATAATGTGCCCGAAGTCCTTTCTCTCCTGCCCCCTTATCTTGGATATAAGTATGCAAGATTCAGTGAACTTTTCCTGGATGTTAGCAAGAGGGCAAAATTTAATTTCAGATCTACATTTTACAGTATCTTATTTTAATCCGGTGTTGTTTCTTAACTGAGTTCTACCTGCCCAGAAATTTTCTGTATCCAAAATTCCAACTAGAACTAATCTCTATGCAATCTTTGTATCTTTTACTAAATGCCATTTATACAACTAAAAAGAGGACATTTTTTCTGAATCCACAAATGCTTACTCAAAATTACCATTTTTCACCCAAATCTAATTTTTTTATCCCCAGTTTGGCCTAGCAAATACAAATGCACTGACCTGACTGCTGGTGATTGAAATAAAGCAACTGCATGAGTACTTCACACTGACTAACGCATACAAATGGGAAAAGTAAAATGAAAAAGTCAAGTCCCTTCACATCTCAACATCTTGGAGCCCCATTGTGCTAGGGACTGTGTTAAAGCGTAGTCAGAAACAACTCTTGTCCCAAAATGCTAGCTGTCAAAACAGGCAATGAGGAGGGGAGGGGAAACAAAGGTATGGAGAGATGAAGTGACTTGCCAGGGCTCTGCTGTAGAGATATGTTTGTGTAAGCTTATTATTTAGAGATGCTCCCTCATAAGGAACAGTATTAGGAATGCTGGAATTTAGAGATGTGCCCTGGAAGCTGCATGAGAACACAGTGTAACTGTGTACAGCAGTTCTCCACTGAAGCTCTCTAGCTTGTTTTTATTACAAGTTTTATTCCTCTCTCCTTCACTGGTCTGTTGTTCAGTGATCCCCGAGATCGTTATGAGGCAATCTTCGAAGCCTAGGTTGGCAACACTGGAATGTGATCTTTGTTCTTTCAGTGGCATCTGACTTGGTCTTGCTGTAATAACTCGGTGGCTGACTTGGTTCAGGGCGAGTCAGTGCTTGCTAGCCCATATGCATGAGGAACAGAACTTGAACTGTTGCTCTGGAAAGACTCAGGCCCCTGCCACTGAGCACAGCTAGACTCCCTGGTAGCATTAGGGATTTCACAAGGTCCTGTGTAAGCCAGATTTGGGTCAGGTCCTGTGGGCCATACAAACTGAAATCTACCGTGCTGGTAATGAACCTGACCTGTAAGGCTTCTCTAGCCTAAATCACCAAGACAAACCCCATCTTTTCTCTTGTCCCCCATGTCCTTTTACTACAGACCTGGACAGTCCTTCTTTTCGGTTTTGGGGTGCTCCATGCTTCTGTCCTCTACAAGGCTTCCAGGGTCATGTGACCCCCTCCAGATCAGTGGCTCTAGTCTTGACCTTCCCAAACTATAGTGCCCTTTCTGGAGTTGGGTCTGTCTTGCCTATATTAAGTTTCACCTCACATAAAAACTACTTGCTTGCAAAATCAGACATAAAAATACAAAAGTATCACTGCACAGTAATGCTGAAAAATTGTGCATTGTCTCATTTTTGCTATATAAATGTCATACTTTCAAAGTATGGTATATAGAGCAGTATAAACAAGCTGTATAACATTTTAGTTTGTACTCACTGCACTAGTGCTTTTTATGGTGCCTGTTGTAAAATTAGGTAAATATCTAGATGAGTTACTGTACCCTCCGGAAGATCTCTGTGAATCCCCAGGGTACACAAACCCCTGGCTAAGAACCATGGCTCAGATCTTCAGGAAGTGCCAGACGATTGTTTCTCCAGCAGTCCCTTGGTGTGGGACTTGCTAAGGGCTGCTGCTTTTCCAATAAATACCAGAACACCCAAGCAGGTCTGAGTTGATCCAGCAGAGGGTGCGATTCATCCTAGTCACTACAGCATACTGCTTATTCACAACAAAAAAGCCAGCCACCACTGTGATAGGATGCAGTTATAAACATAACTAACTCAGCCACAAAAGATCATGTAGTTCGAACTCACCACTCAGCCCTTTGGCTTTATCTAAGCTAGCCTCCTACAGTTACCCTCTCACACTGACTCAGTGAGAACATATCCACTTCCTCTAGATCTGTCTTCATAACCCAGGCTGCAATTTGCTGGTTTAAAATCATACTTTGCCATGTTTAGCAATAGCATTTCAATAGGAACCTGTCTTTTTCCTTAGTTAACTGTGATAAAGGGATGACTGCATGCCTCAGGTTTCTGCGTGAGCCTCTGTTTATGCATTTCAGAAGCATTGGCAGTATCTTGTAACGCAAAACAAAGTGAGCACTTCTCTCATTTGAATCAGCAGTGTTCTATGTATTTTGTCCTGCGCTGTGGCACAGAAAGCAAAATAAAGAAATCTCTCTTTGTCTTGCATGATAAGTTCACATAATAGGCCACCCACCCCCATCTAGTTTTATTGTAAGACTGTGTATTACATGTAAATACCTGAGCATCAATGAATGAGCTATCTGTTGTCTACTGGGTCTTAGGTACAGTTTACAGTGTCTTTAGCCACAATTTATGGTGTCATTGCTTTTTGATTCCAGCCAACTTCCCCTTCCCTGCCTCCCACTGCCCCTGGAAGCTGAGAGAGCAAACTGTTCCTTGTAATGCCTCATCATGGCATATTGCTAATAATGATGAAAGAGGTAAGACTCGCACAGCCCCTGGAGACAAAGCAGCATGTCTGCACAGTGCCTTTTCTTTGTCCACCTACCTGAACAATTGGAGTTGGCCTGTCTATTCGGGTTCTTACACTGCGCTCATCTCTGTGGTACCCCAGTAAACACCCAGCCATGTGCTTTGCATTGCTCTTTTGAGGGGGCCTCATCTTAGTGGAGATCTGAAAACACCCGCCCCTCCCATTTCACTATTTTACCTTCCAGTGCTCAAGCCCCTGGGCAGAATCATCATTAGCCAAGAATAGTTAAGTGACCCTTCATTTGCTCTAGAGGTGTGGTGGCTATTTGGTGACATGAGACTCGCTTGCCATTCTCCAGTGCTACACCTTCACAGCAATGTCAGTGCCTGCTAGCCTTCAGAGTAAGACCCCACGAACCGTTATATTCCCTGCTGACATCCAGCAGCACTAGCACTCAGCTATAGGTCTTTGAGTCTTATTTCCCAGTATAGATTTTAATTACAGTTAGCAGGAAAGGTGAGGTTCACTCAGTCCTGCAAGGTGCTGAGCACACCTGAGAAGAGATTTCTAGTGCAAGCAACAGGTTCAGGCTCCATGAAGAGGAGATCAATATCCCCATTTTACAGCGGGAGAAACTGAGGCACTAGACTGGGAAGGTCTGAGGTCACCTAGCAGCTGCTGGTTCCCATTCCATTACACTAGTCACTAGGCACAACTGCCTAGAGCAGTTGGTTGGAAATTTTGTGTCAAAACCCAAATGTCTGTCAAAAATTTTTCACAGAGCGTGTCAACGTTCCTCAGCATGTCTGATTTTTCATCAGCAAACTGAATGCTGATTTTTTTTAACAAAAAAAAATCATCTTTAGAGATTTATGTCAAAATTTTCCACTGAAAATATTGTGCAAACTGTTTTTGTTTCCCAACAAAGTATTCTGTGGGAGGAAACCCCATTTTCTAGCAAGCTCTGCCTAAGAGCAAGTCTGTAAGGAATCAGTGCTGCTTATCCCCCTGGCCCCAGTCAGCCACAGGTTTTCCATAATGCATTCCACTGATTCCAACCCAGATCTCTTTCCAGAACTCTTGCTTTCTTGGCTGGCAGTGCCCACAACTGCTGTTTATCTACCTGCTCAGTTAGCATGGGCCATTTTTCTTTAGAAGCCATTTTTGTGCTTCATGCTGGAACAGTGTGTATTTTAAATGTCAGTAAACAGGCAGGCTCTGGGTTGCTGGTTTCCTCTTCCTTCTCAGACTGAGTGAAAAGAAGCTCTGAACTCTTTAGAGCTCTTTAGCACTAGCTTTGGAGCATGTGCTCTTGTGCTTAGCCCTAGTGGACTTTGGCTAGGTTTTTGTTTGCTTGTTTTTGGACCATAGTAACACTGAATCAGAACCTGAAAAGGGCTGAAATGGTCCTTTCAGCTCCTCCTGCAGCCAATGACAGTGTTAAGCACAAGATCAGACCCTGTATTTCTACCACACACAGACTCAGCTGAAGCAAATTTTTTCTGTATTTCGTCACTGCACCCAAGAGAAAATGTTTCCTTGGGGGAGCTGTGAGAAAAGCAGAGAGCCATTTAAAGGAGCCTCATGGCATTCATTCACACACACATGCTGCTAGATTAATGCCTAGGCTAACTCTTCTATTGGGACTCTTGCAGCCCTGTTGCTGCATCATGATATTTACTTGATGTAACCTTTTAAATCATTGCAGAAGAGACAAGGAAGGATCCAAGGAGTAACATGCTGAATCCCAGGGAGAGAACAATATTAGGGAAGTTGTTTCCAGGGACAGAAGGTAGGGGTGGGCCCCAAAGCGATTGAACAGCTGAACTCATTATTGGCTTGGGTTCACGTCAGCTGGTGACAGGTGTGGTGTTGGGAAAGACTTGGGTTAGAAATGGAATAGCAATCTGATAACTAGCACAGTGTAACTCATGGAAGGGTAACTGCAGTGAGTAATGGCAATACTTTCATGTTTTAAAGTGCATATAGGGGCATATTAAAACTTCTGGGTCTGATCTGGCCAACCCTTCCTTGAGCAGGTCATTCTATTGGGCAAGATTCTTAAGACTGGGTGAGTTGCACTAGGAGCAGTGCCAGGGGGGAATGATACTTTTAAGCTGCTTTGTTGGTCCCTGGATTTCTTGGCCGGGTGGGCTTAGTCCCATGCCCAACATGAGTCAATGCATGTTGAAAGATGTTCTTACATACACCCATCTGTGCACAGCTCCAAGCGCTTGTTCCTCCAGCCAAGGATAGCCAGACCCAAAGGGTATATTTAGAGCCCTGCAGATCCACAGAGATCTGCTTTATAGTTCCGGGTATCTGCATCTGCGGAGGTGGATGGGGACATTCACAGCTCCTTTGTGTGGCTGTGGATGCAGATGTGGATACAGATTTTGTATCTAGAACCCTGCAAATTTGTGGCTGTTTTATATCTGCGAGTATCTGCATCCATGGAGGTCAGTGTGCATATCCACCGCTCATTTTTGTGGATATATACGCAGATGTGGATACAGGACTCTAGGCATATTGTTGTATTGATTTTGAAGGAATATATGGTCCCAAAAGAAGTAAACATGACCGTCTTATTGTCCAAGATTAAACAGGGTTCAACCAGGTTTGGGGTTCGGTACACAGTATTAAGAAAGGTTTTATTTCTTGTTTTTTTCCCCTCTAGCTGGGGGGAGTTTTAAAAGGAAGTTCCTCTCCCATTTGACAGTTTTTAGATTACATTAACTGCTGTACTACTTGTCATTTTTAGGGAAAAGAGAAGTCAGTTGAGATGGGCTGGAGTTGTTGCTGAAGTCTGATTCCTTTTCCTACAAGACAAAACAAGAAAAACACACACACAGGAGGGGAGAGAAAAAAAACAGCAAGGAGAGAAACTGCAGCTTCTGTTTCCAGTTTTATTCACAGCCTCACAGTCGGAAAAACTCCTGTAGGACCCCTGACAGGAGAGACAGCTGTGTGGAAGGGCTGGGGGCAGTATAGCTGCATGGCTTCATGACTGGGAGGAGCTGCCTGCGCAGGGCACTGGTTTTCTGGGACTGGTGCTACCACATTCTTCCCATTTGGCTGTTCCGGGAGTAGAGCTCTGTGGTTTAGCAGACACCAATTGCTATTGGTGGATGAGATCCGCATCCCAGGGGCATAGCCATGGATGGGCTCCTCCAGTACTCTGGCCAAGCACCGGAGCTCACCTTGCTCTGCCCGGGGCTCTGGCCAGGGAGCGGGGCCAGGACGTGGGGGCTTGCCACTCCCACCTTTGCCCTCCTGTCTGACGCAGGAACCCACCCAAGTGGGCCCTTCTGATTGGAGCATCCACGGATAGACATTTGTGTCCACGCAGGACTCTGAGAACTGGAAACTTGTACCAACACAGGGCTGTGTAAGGCACTGCTGGTAGCTGCCCTTTTCTGGTTTCATTCAGTCCTAGCGCAGTTTTGGGAAATACAAAGTCTTGGCCAGCTAAGCCAGACTTTGATGAAAGAGAAGGCAAAAGGTAAGATATAGGACAGAGAAGAATTAAGGGGGAAATAAGCAGGGGTAGGCTTGCCAACTGTCTACACAAACCCAAACATCTTTGCCTCACCCCTGACCTCCACTTTTCTGAGGCCCTGCCCCTGCTCGCTCCATCCTCCCTCCCTACGCTGCTCACTTTTCCCCACCCTCATTCACTTTCACTGGGATGGGGCAGAGGGTTGGGGTGTAGGAGATGGTGTGGGCTCTAGGCTGGGGCTGAGAGTTTTGGAGTGTGGGAGGGGGCTCTGGGCTGAGCCTGGGGCATGAGTTTAGGTTGTAGGAGAGAGTAGAGGCTCTGGGAGAGAGGTTGGATGCAGTAGGAGGCTCAGGGCTGGGGCAGGGGACTGGGATGCAGGAGGGGTTCAGATGAGGGGCCTGCGGGAGGCTCTGAATGGGGGCTCAACACTGGGATAATGTTCCCTGTAAGCTGTGCACTTAGGCAGCCACCCAGGAGAAATTCAAATGCCACCCAGCTGATTATCAAGAGCACCCACAGGTGGCATCATATGTTTCTAATGGTGGTGCGCATCTGCACATGCCTCAGTGAATGCAACAAAATTTATTCTGCACATGGATGGAAAAATTAGAGTGAACACTGACCTAGTGGCTTGGGTGCCAGAGGGAGCGAGGGATGTGGGCTCCAGTTGGGAGGTGTTCACCTTGGGCCACTCCCAGTCAGCAGTGCAACGATGTAGGCAGGTTGCCTGCCTATCCTGGCCACATGCCACTCCCAGAAGTAGCTGGCACATTCCTCCTTGCAGCCCTAGGTGGGGGTGGGGGAAGTGGCTCCATACCTGTCCCTGCCTGCAAAGGCAGCGTCCGCAGCTACCATTGGGCACAGTTACTGGCTAAGGGGACTGCTCTGGGTGGCGGCAGCATGCAGAAACCCTCTCTCTCCCTTGCCTGTGGGTCACAGGGAAGGATGTGTGGGCTGCTTCCCGGAGCAGCACAGCTCCAGGGGAACCTGTCTTAGCTCCACCACACCTCCAGACTTGTAGCAGCCAATCTCCCAGTTTGGCTGCAGGAGTCTCTGACAAATCGAGCCAGATTCCGGGAGACTTGGGGTGCAACTGGGAATGTGGGCAACCCTAAGCAGGAGAGACATGAAAAGGAGACATAAGGGAGGGTAACAGTCTCATATTCCAGGTGCTGGTTGGGATTTAGCTTGAGCTGGTGGAGTTGGCAATGTTATTTGAATCCCTTTACTTGGCCTAAGGTATATCTACGCTACCAAGATTTGTCAACAAAACGTATGTAGACATCCAAAAGTTGACAAAACAAAAATCCCCAGAGGGTATTCACACTTGTTCTCTCTGTGGACAGATCATGTTCACACTGGGGATACTATCATCAACAGTGTGAGCAATGCACTGTGGGTATGTATCCTACATTGCAATATTGTGGGAAGGCAGAGTTTATCCCTGCGCTTCTTGGGTTTCCCTCCGAGTTCTCGCACAGCAGTCTCAGCTGCTGGGAGCAGCATTATTAGTGAGTGCTCCATGTTGAGGAATGTCAAAACAGCTCAGCAGCCTGCCCCCTCGTTCTGCAGCAGCAGTCTGTCTGCTGCTGTGTTCCTAGTGCAGGGCAAAACAGGAGCACTCGCTCAGCTGTCAGATACTTTCCGAGCTTTGAAAGGGGGAGGGGGCACATGCCTGCAAGGCAGCAGAGATCAAAACACTGAGCACAGCCATCAGAGCAGGCATTATGGGATACTGGCGGACAAACGGCAGAGTCGACAATAAAGGGAGAGTGTGAGGGGTTCGTGGTGCGATCACCCCTTCCCCGGCCGGGAGGGGGGTTCGGCGGACCCTGCTTCCCCCTTTCTGGCCGTATCCTTCCCGGCCCCCTGGTCGGCGGTCCGGGCACTCGGGTGCGATCACCCCCTCCCTGGATGGCAGGGGGGGTCAGCGAACCCGGTGGTGGTCACCCGTCTCTGCGGGATGGGGCTGGAGCCCCTGAACCCAGCACCTATCCGGGGCGGCCCCTGGCTCTGAGGCACGCCCCCCTTCCGTTGGCGCCCGCGGCTAGAGGCTCCTCCGGCGGGGAGGAAGGGGGACCCGGTCCCACCCTCTCTCCGGGTCCCAGCCCGGGGCCCTAAGCGTCGGGGCTTGCTTGCGCCCCAATGCGGTAGACGGGGGTCACTCCGGCCGTAACCCGTCTACCCACGGTTGCCAAAAGCACCCTGCCCCGGGCTCCTTCCTCCCTCCCAGGGTCCCCTTGGGTTGTTGCCCCCACCTCTGGGACCTACCCTGGTTCAGGCGGTTCGGCCGGCGGTCGTCCAGGCGATGCCTCAGGTGTCCGTTCCCGCCGCCGAGTCCGCTCCCGCCCTGGCCGCCCTCGCCAGGGCTGTCGGAGGGGGGTCCACCTGCCGTCCGAGCCAGGGCTGGCAGACCGCCAGCTGCGGAGACCTTCTCGGGAGGCTCGGGGCCGCGGCCGGGCTGGCTGCCGATCGCGGCGCCCTCGGGTCCGTCCTGGGACCGGGTTTCTCCTCCTCCCTGTGAGGAGGCTGCCCCCTTCCCGTCGGGCGGCGGGCCCTTTTGAACCCGCCCGCGCGTTGGGACGCCACTGCGGGTCCCTCCCCTTCCGGCGGCGTGCCCGCGTGGCCGGCCGTGCCCGGTTGGCTCGCCTCGCTCCCTCCCCCCGCGGCGCGGCCGTAGGGGAGGGGCTAGCCTCTCCCTGCCGGCGGAGGCGCGGAGGCGGCGCGCGGCCCCGCCGGCTTCCTTTGCCGGCGCCGCGGCCGCGGAGAGGGGCTTGGGTCTGCCCTCTGCCTCCCGCGGCGCGGCAGCCCCCACCCTCTCCCGTGCAGGTCGGGGGCGACCCGTCACAGAGAGGAAAAGAAAAAAGTCTCTCCCAGGAGTGGAAGTTTTTGTTCTCAAAACTGGGTGTTTTTCCCAACAAAAGTTACATGGCACTGTAAACGCTCTCACTGTTTTGAAGACAAATTTTGATTAGGACAATGAAGGCCCAAAGGTTTCAAGGAAGATTTTTGGATTCCCGGGGATAGTGTGGGTGGCAGCCATGATAATAAAGCTTGCTGCTGCAGTTGATGGCAGACACCTTCTTCTGCGAATTTTTCACTAGAAGTTTGTTTTCTAAAAGAACCCTAAAAGGGAATGAAAGGTGGAATAATGCAACCCTTGTTATTTTGTTTACAAATAAGACCTAATATCCAACACACCAATTTTTGTTATTAATTTTTATTCCCACCCTTTTCTTTTTTATCAGCCATGATTTGAACACTGTCTTTGAATTATATTAGTAGGTCTTTTTGTTTGTATTAATTCAGGGTTTTTGTTTTCCTTTTGCACCTTTTCCCATTAGCATTTATTATTATAGGCTATTGTGAGACTTTATGAACTTTTACTCAGGCCTTGTCTGCACTGGCAAGTTGCAGCAGAGTAAATCAGCTCCCAGTGCTGTAACTCCAAATTGGCCAGGCACTTAATGCGCACAAACTTTGCAGTTGCTATGCTCTAGGAAAACCACCTCAATGAGAGACGTAGAGCTTTCTGCATAGTGGCTACAGCACCTTAGTGCCAGTGTGGATGCCCTTGTGTTTTTTAGCACTGTGACTGACCTCCGGTACCTGTCCCGTAATGCTTGTTTTCGCCTCTCTGGTCACTGGTTTGAACTCTACTGTCCTGCCCCCACGTGACTGGCCCTCAGACCCACCCTTTACATTCCTCAGGAATTTGGAAAATCTTCTTCCTGTTTGCTTGGCGGTGTGTGGTGTACTCTCAGCACATCTTCCCAAGTGACCATGTCTGCTCCACACACCAGGCGATCCCCTACTTGGAGCAATGCTGAGGTGCTGGACTTCATCAGGGTGTGAGGAAAGGAAGCTGATCAGTTCCAGCTGCCCACCAGCCATAGGAATTATGATACTTATGGGCAGATATCAAGATTCATGACCAGGATGCACTGAGGTGCAGGGTCAAAGTGAAAGAGCTGCAGAACGCCTACCACAAGGTGCGGGAGGCAAACTGCTACTCTGGTGCTGCACCCATGACCTGTCAGTTCTACAGAGAGCTGGACGCCAGAGCCATCCCATCCATAACACGGTTCAGGGAAGCCACCCCAGGTTTTGCACTTTGGGGGGCCCATGGCGGTTGCCTCAACCATTCTATGGGTGGGGCCTTGGGAATTACTGAGGGACTGGCATGGACTGGGAGCAGGGGTTGCCCCCCAACACTCACCATGGCAGCAGGAGCCAGAGCAACCCAGTAGTCTGTGTCATTCTGCCTTCTTTTGGCGGTTGTGCTCTGCTTCACTGTGGTAGCAGGAAGCAGCGTGTCCCATCCCCAGAGCACACTGTTTCCTGCCGTCACAGTGAGGCAGAGCACAGCTGGCTGGGAGAGGGCAGGAGGGCAGAGTGAAGCAGTCTGCCGGGTGCTCCAGCTCCCACTGCTGCGATGCGTGCGGCGGGAGGGGTGGTTGACCGTGGCTGCCACACCATGACAGGCCTCTGGTAATCTCTGGCTCATGTTGCTTAGGGAAGGGGACAAGGAGTGGGGTAGGGGTGGGAAATGGTGGAACAGAGGTGGGGCAGAGGCAGGGCTTAGGGAAGGGGTAGAGTGGGGGTGGGACAGAGCAGGGACAAGGCCTGTGGCAGCGGGGTTTCCCTGGGTCCTGCGCCTGGGGGGACTGGGAAGAGTTGTCCTCCTCCCCAGACTCCACTAGGGACAGCCCTGCTGGATGTGATACCTGGTGGTGAACCCATCTTCACTGTGAAGACCCTCATGGACACTTGTGGGGCTGTGTCAGCCAAGAGTGGGCCAAGCTAGGAGGAGGACATTGTGGATGAGGATGCTGAGCAGGAGGCAGACCCAGAGCCAGAGGAAGACTCTCCCTAACACACACACAAATTCCCCTGCCCCTGTGACTACTCACCATTTTGGGGGGTCTTGTAGCTTACGTGCACTTGCCTTGGGACAGCCAATTTGTGATAGGTGTGTGAATAGTGCTTGTGTTTAAAAACAGTCATGTCAGGGTGCTATCAAGTGATAGCAATGGTGCCTCAGTAAAACGTTGTATTTTGGCTTCACAGATATAACCTTGGGATCCCAGCCTGCCTTGCTATCGCCATCGGAATGGCTGCACAGAATCAGGAAGTGGCCTCAAAAAACTAGAGAGGATCTGCTGGTTGATGTCATGCTGTAGTCTGCTGCTGAAAAGAAAGAACTGAACGACTGGTGGGCAAGGTTCCCTCTAAGCAGCGCGGCAGCACAGCCCTGCAGCTGCTTAATCAGCCCCGCACAGCCAGAGGCTCCGGGCTCTGTGCACAGAGTTGCCTGACTGGGCAGGGCTGATTAAGCAGCTATGGAGCTGTGCTGCTGCACTGCTTAGAAGGAACCTTGCTGGTGGGACATTGAGTGGAGGGAACAGAAAGAGAATGCAGAGTGCTGGAATGAAGCCATGGAGCAGCTCTTGAACCTTACAGCGCACCAAGTGCACATGGTCGAGGCACTTCTAACACTGCAGGTGCAGCAATTCGGTGTCCACTTCCCGTCGCTGCAATGACTCAGAGCACAGGGGGGCTGGGAGAGGGAAGTGGGGTGGAGCGGAATGGGATTCTGGGTGTTTCAGCTCCCACCACTGCAATGAGTGTGTGGGGGGCAGGAAGGGCCGGGGGGGGGGGAGGGAAGAGGGAGGGCGTGACCTCCGTTGCTGCCCTGTGCCAGGATCCCTGGTAATCTCCAGCACATGTTGTTTGGGCGAGGGGGCAAGGAGGCAGAGCAGGGGCAGTGGGAGGGTGGATCTTGTGCATGTCAAAGGGAGAGAGACAGCAGGATAGTAAGCGCCCCCCCCCTTATCGACTAATTGAGTAGTCGACGGAAATTCCATTGACTACTCAATTAGCTGATGCATCAAAATTTAACATCCCTAATGCTCATAGCCGCATGCTGTAGCCTCCATAACAATTATGAAGGGAAATGTGAAAGCTTAACTCAGGGCTGGACCACTGAGGCTTAGCACCTGGTGGTTGAGTTTGAACAGCCAGAGAGCAAGGCTATTAGAGGGGCCCGGTGTGGGGCTATAAAAAAGGGGATACTGTCAAGGCTGCTCTGGCATGTCAACTGCAGAAGGTGGGGGCCTACAAAAGACTTTAAAATTCCTTGCCACTAAAAGGCTTGTATTAAAACTCCCCACTCATGCTGTTTTCCCGCTGTCCTCTGTCTCCCCTACCCCAGCAGAGACTGTGAGGGGGGAACCAGCTCCTGCTCCCCCCCCCACCCCCCTTGCTGCATCTCTGTGATAGAGGTGCTGGGGTGGGGAGGGGGAGCAACTAGTTGAGTTCCTATTGGACGACCCAATAAGCATTTGCTTATCAGATAGTTGACTAGTCGCTTACATCCCCAATGAACATAGGAATGTTGTCATCAGCCAGGTCCAGCCTCCCACACACACATCACCAGGGAGCCTTTAAATGGCCAAAAGCATACCCCACAATCATTCTACAGTGCAATCACCATACACTTCTCCACAAGCAGGGCAGCTCTCATTCTCATGTCCTTGTTTCCCACGCTCAAAAGTGGATTTCCACCGTGGTTAGCACCTCTATGAATGCCACAGGACAGCACATATCGTAGCTACTGTGCATGGCAAGATCAGTGTTGGACTCCTCTTCTTCACTTTGTAGTTTAAGGAATAACTTGACTGCCATTTGTGACATGTTAGTGAGACCTATCAGCATTTTCTTCAACAGTTCAAGATCCATTCCCACAGACCAAGGAGGTAGAGCATGCGGCACAAAAGCCATTGGAAGATAGGGCCAAATGCAGACGGAAGCACAGGGGTTGCCAGGATGCATCATGGGGCATTGAGACAGGACCCCGGTTGCCCTGCGACTCACCCTTCACCATCTTACAAGCCTCAGCTTTAGAAGAGGAAGAGGTGCTCCGTGGGATAGCTGCCCAGAGTGCACAGCTCCAAATGCCACAAGTGCGGCCACACTACGGCTCTGGCAGCTGACGGTGTGAATACATGACAGCAGTTCTCTGCGGGGCTCTGTGAGCAGTGCTGTAACTGCTAATGCTTTACACCTGCCAGTGTAGACATAGCTTCACTTTTCCCTCTGGAATTCGCAATTAAGGTAAATTTGTAAACCCCATTATTACCATGTAATCCCTTTCTTTTACAAACCAATGTATGCTAGGATTGGGCAGTGGTCCACAACATTACAATTATTAAAATAAAAACTGTATTTTAATTTAGGCACATAAAAGCAAAGTCAGAGAAAATTGCATTTTATTATATTTTAAGGTTTGCAAATTTTTAATTTTTAAAGTGTGATTTACAAATTTTATATGATTAGATGTTACAAAAATTGCAGTTAAGTCTTCTAAGAACCTACAACTGACTCTATTTGCTGCTAAAACAAACCCTGAACTGTCACTGTTATATGCTTGTAAGATGTTTAAAAACGAACCAGCTTTTATTACCTTTTTGGCTGCATGCCCAGAATGGGTAAAGATAGAAAAAAACCTTTACCCTTCTTTTTGCCATTCATACATTTAAGGCAGTACATTTGCACAAACAGTGACAATTTTACACACTAGTGGCAAAATTTGCTTACTTGGAGAATTTTTTAGCCTGGATGGCATTTTTACCCCATAAATGCGGGGGGGGGGATATTTATTTTTTATAAAGAAGTGATAAGATGATCTTCCTTTGAAAGCACTTTATATTGATGAGCCATTTTCAGCCCCTCAAAAGCAATAAAATTTTCCAGGCATTTTTAGTCTCTTACAGACCCAGCCTATCTGTTTCATCACTGACATTTGTGCAGACCGCATAGTCAGGGGTTCCCAACCTTTTTCGGTCCCCATACCACCTTAGCTTTTAGTAAACCTTCCCGTACCCCCTATTCAATATGAAAGGAAATAAATTCTAGACTCTAGAATCCACAACTTTTTTCACTAACACTACTACTTTTGGAATATTTCAATTAGGATAATCTAGTTATTTACCAAATATTCCCCGTACCCCCTTGACAGGCTTCTCGTACCACCTGGGGGTACGCTTACCGCAGGTTGGGAACCCCTGGCATAAGTCATCATGGCAACTGACCCAGCATGGGGATTTAACCTGCAACATGAGCAACAGGCTGTTTTATGTACATAAGGACAATGATAACAAAAATGGCTGACATCAAAAACAAAGCAGGAAAAAAATTGTAAAACAATAACAAAACAGCAAAAACAAGAAGGCAAGGCAGCATTATAGAAATAAAACTGTCACCAAAAAAAGTTTGCAGCAGCCTTTGGTTCAGATAATTTGAAACTTAATTTACGGTTAATTTAGCAGCACCCCAGAATGAAGCTGATATGAGGTTAACATGGTGCGGAAAGGGGGTTATCCATGATGTTAATTTAGTAAAAATTCTACTTTAGCAACTTAACCTTCAACAAATTAAAAGTTTATTTTTACCACTTTTTTTTCCTTAATAGTTTTCCCCTAAAACTCTCAAAATTACTCCCAGTTACAGGTATGGCAATCCATAAAACAAAATGAAAAGCATTTGTTAAAAGGTTAAAAAAAACTTTAAAATAATTGTTAAAGCAAAAAAAAAGGTTTACTTTGCATGCATGTTCCAAACAAGTTTACCATATTTCAGGATTTTAAAACAAACTTTTGTTTTAAACCAACTTTGAAAACAATCACTTGTTTGCTAAGATACCAGGTCCTGCATATGTATTAACCCTTTGCACCCAGTCCAGGATGCCAAAAATGTAATATTAATTTTGATATATTACATGGGCCTAAAGAGTCAAACATGGTAACACGATCCTTTTACTGTCCAGTACTAAAAGTAGGGTTGCCAGGTGTCTGGTATTGACCCGGACAGTCCGGTATTTTCGCCTCCTGTCTGGTAAAAAAAATTCAGAAAATATCGGACACCTAAAATGTCCAGTATTTTCTGATTTTTTTCCCCTGCAGGAGGCGAAAATACCAGACACCTGGCAACCCTATGACACACTCAGCAACCAGGCCCAGCCCCCGGGCCCCCCCCCAGATCCCCCGCCAGGCTCCTCCCCCCGGACCTCCTGCACACCCCGCTTACCTGGTTCCACAGGTCTTGTGGCTGGAGCAGAAAAACAAGATGGCCACCAGCAAAAAGCCTCTTCTTAAAGGGGCCATGCTGGTTTTTAAATTTTTTTATTTTATTTTTTTTGCTTAATAACTGCTGTTGGGGTCCTTTTTTTTCTCAACAACTGGTCTCCCCCTTTTTTTTACTCAACAGAATTTTCTTCCCGATTTATTTTTTGGGGGGGCAGTTGGTATTTTTCGTTAAACCATCTGGCAACCGTATTAAACAGTGTTAAACAAGATTCAGGGTTAGGCAGATATAGATCTCAGCTTGCTTAGTACCATGGGAAATACTCCACAAACAATCTTTTAAATCTTTTTTAAAGATACAGAAAAGAAGGAAAAACAGATAAAGCATTTGAAGTGTAAAGTACCAAGTCAGGCTTTTGTTTAACAACATTCCTTGTTTACTTTCCCCCATCTGGAGAGTTATCAAAAGAAACCTGTTATCTGACAGTCTATTAGTTGATATTAAAGATAATAATTGTCCTTCTTGGGGCTGTGACAGAGTGCTAATTGTAGCACTCTGGTCACTTAGATCAGTGGTCTCCAAAGTGGGGTGCGTGCACCCCAGGGGGTGTGCAAGACGCTCCATTGGGGTGCGGGAAGAAAATTCCCCGGCGCCGGCCATGTACGGGGCACGGTGGAGCCAAGGGAGGTGGGGCCAAGGGAGTGCATGCACGGCATGCTCAAACGCCGCACAACAGCTGAGAGGGGAGACGCCGGCGCGTGGCGTGACATCACGGCCCGGGGCTTTAAAACCGCCCTGCCCGGCGTTGCACCGCGTGGCCCAGCACGTGGTCTGGAGCCCCGGAAGCAGCTGGGGCCAGGGCTGCAAGGACTTCTGGGGCCCGATCACAGACTCCAGTCCCGCAAATTGGAAGGCAGAAGGTGGGGAAGGGGAAGGGGGAAAAATAGGGGGAAAGGGTGGAAGAGGAAGGGGCTTGTGCTGAGGGGAGGAGAGGAGGAGGGCAGGTCAGGAGAAGAAAGGGGAAGGCACCAAGGGACAGGGTGGAGGAAAGACAAATGTCTTAGGAGAGGGGATGAGGAAGGGTAGCTCACATGATCAGAGTGGGACTACTGGAGGAGTGGGCACGGGGGGAGAGAAGGGCTGGTGGAAGGGGGCAGGTCGCAGGAGGGCTGAGGGCAGTGAGAAGGGCAGGAGTCAGGACAGCAGAGGAAGGTGAGGGGTTGGGGGGCAGCAGGCACCAGGGGAGCTGATGGAGCAAGGGAAGGAGACATGGCAGCAGAGGGAAAAGGTAGAGGTTTATAAGATATTTATTAATAACTTGGGTGCCACAGTGGCACATCCAAACAAGTCCCATGAACTCAGTACTGGTGCACAACACAAAGTTCATTCTGCTCATGGGAGGAAAATAATTAAGCATATTCAATCACATTGCTCTCACTAAAAAATATTATTATTATTAATAATATTTTTTTTAGTGAGAGCAAAAAGGTTTTCTGTACCGTTAATAAATAAAATAAAATAAATTATTTTAAAAATATTGTTTATTTCATCTTTATCTCATCCTTTTTTAATTTCTATTTTTTGTGTATGTTTTATAATGTACATAATATATTAGTACAGTAGTACATGTATATAATTTATAAATAACTAAATATACATATATTGGGGTTGCATGCTCAAAAATTTTTTACTGATAGGGGTGCACGATCAAAAAAGTTTGGAGACCACTGACTTAGATAACTGCATAACAGAGAAGATTACAGCCTTAGCTGGTGGCAATTAACTTGTTATGGAGGAGATTGTTGATGATTGGGCTAATGAGCTCAATAAGGGAAGACATAGCTGGACATGGTAGAGCAAGTTGGGTAGATGGTGATTCTTGACATGTGCTTGTGCTGTGTTCTGCTATTCTGGAAATGTAAAGATTAAAGTCACATGAGGAAAAGAAATGGATTTGTGTAGACTGAGAGTAAGAATCTACCCAAATGGACCATTCAGAGTGGCATAGTGAGTAACTGAGGAAACACTCTGGCATAGGGGAAACATGAAGTTATCTGAAAGGGGCTGAAGCTGCTGTTCTTGATGTCTGTGTGTTTTTCTTAAAATATAAAACAAGGCAAATACACACAAGGGGCTGCGCGAGAGAGAAAGAAAACAATCCAGCTTCTGCATTTTATTTGTAACTTTGTTGTGTGACAACTATGTGTATGGCACACAGTCTTGGTAGCCACTCTTAGACCTGGCAACTTGTACCAACACTGAGCTGTTTGGGGCATTGCTAAGAACTGCCTCTTTCTGGTTGCAGTTTTGCAAAACACGACATTCTTGGGTGGCTAAGCCAGCCTCTTCTTGAACAGAAGGTGAAAGAACAGAGAGAGAGAGACGCAAAAGTTCATGAAAGGATGGTTGGAATTAAGTTGGTGGAAGTGGTGATGCTATTTGGGTTTCTTTCTTTGGCTTGTACTGGTCTGTATATCTCTCAGGATTAGCCGCATTAAGGCCCAGTGCTGTTGTGGTAGTCTTTGGAGTCCCAGGAGAATGGAGGTGTGGCAGTCATGAGCATAAAGCTAGTTGCAGTGGTCAGACTGCTGCTGCTGTTGCTAATTTTCCTCCACAGATCTCCGTTTCTTATGAACTGCAGAAGGGAGTGGAATAGCCCATACCCTCATTATTTTGTTTACCGGTAAGACTTAATATCTGGCAATTTTGCTGTATTGATTTTTTCATCCCACACATTTCTTGTCTATCCAGCATGATTTTAACACAATTCTTGAATTATATTAGTAGGCCTTTTTGTTCTTATTAATTCCATTTTTGTGTCTCTTTGCACCTTTTCCCATGAACATTTATTGTTGTAGGTTATTGTGAGATTTTATGAACTTTTGCTCACTTTCAACAGCTGAGCTTACAATTAGGGTAAACTCATAGACCCAGATACTATAATACATACCAGCCACACCTAGGCTATGTCTACACTGGCGGCTTCTTGCGCAAGAACATCTTGTGCAAGGGTTTTTGTGCAAGAAGTCTTGTGCAAGAAAACGTCCACACTGCCATGTGCGAGCTGTGCTTTTGCGCGAGAGCATCCATGGCAGTGTGGACGCTCTCTTGCGCAAGAAAGCTCTGATGGCCATTTTAACCATAGGTCTTTCTTGCGCAAGAAATCCCTGCCGAGCCTCCACACTGCCCTCTTGCGCAAGAGCTCCTGTGCAAGAGGGCTTACACCTGTTAAAAAAGAGCGTAGCGCTTACGCAAGAAGCCCTTTCTTACCACACCGTACTGTAAATTTCCTTGCGCGAGAGCAGGTGGGCAGTGTGGACGCTCTGCGGATTCTTGTGCAAGAACGGCCATACTTGCGCAAGTAGACATAGCCCTAGGGTTGCCAGATGGTTTCAACAAAAATACTGGACACATTTGACATTTCATTACATCTTATGTAGAAAATACCGGACATTTATATTTTCTCATTTATATTTTCTCAATTTGTTTCCTGAACAGAAAGCTCAAATACTGGACTGTCTGGTTCAAAACTGGACACCTGGCAACCCTAGCCACACCTCATTTCACCCAGAAATGCCCTTTGTGCCTACATTTGGAAATGAAGGGGGTGGTGTGAGCCTCTATGCCACCTCTAGGCTCCCTTAGGGGTTATACTACAGACTTGTATTAATAAATATAGCAGCTTCTGTTGAAAATGCAGAGTAGAAATGCTGTCCCCCTGGCTAAGCTGCCAAGGAGCTTCTGTGTACTGTGTTCTCCTTCTGCATGCACAGCTGGTTCAGGGTGAGAAAACAGAAATGCAACTGTCTTGCATCGGCATAAGCTGCAAGGTCAGCTCAGGTGGAGGGAGAGGCAGAGTATGTGATTTATGCTCACAAGTGGCTGTGCACAAAATGGCTGTGCTCCTATTTTGGGGAGCCAAAATGATTACACTTACAAAACTAAAGGTATGATCTGAAAACTTGGCCGTGTATGGTGTCTGTAACTCTAGCCCTTCCATCCCATTCATTTCCCATTTCTCACCCCTTTCTCCTGAGGGCTTTCTCTTATGGAAAAATCCTATAGAATATTATATATTTTCTATATGCCTTTTGGTACATCCTTTGGATTGACATAGAAAATTATATCCCTGCTATGGAGTTATGGGGGTGGTTCAAAAAACTTAAAGGAAGGTTAAGCATTTTTTCTTGTCTTCTATGGGTATTTAGTTGTGTGTTGATAGCATCCAGTTGGTTTTATTCCCTATTAAATTCATTCAGCTGCTGCTTTGTACCCATTCATTTCCCAGTACAGCTATGTGGTTCTGCCCCACCCCCCCATATTGGTAAAGCATCCCTAACTAAGACTACGGCTGTGTCTAGACTGGCAAGTTTTTCCGCAAAAGCAGTCGCTTTTGCGGGAAAACTTGCCAGCTGTCTACACTGGTCGCTGATTTCTTGCAAGAACACTGACGATCTAATGTATGATCGTCAGTGTTCTTGGCGCAAATACAATGACTCTCCCGCCTGGGAAAAAGCCCTTTGCGCAAATGCTTTTCGCAAGAGGGCCAGTGTAGACAACTGAGAACCATTTTGCGCAAAAAGGCCCCGATGGCGAAAATGGTGATAGGGCTTTTTTGCGCAAAACAGCATCTAGATTGGCCATGGATGCTTTTGCGCAAAAGCACTTTTGCGCAAAAGCATCCATGCCAATCTAGACGCTCTTTTCTGCAAATGCTTTTAATGGAAAAACTTTTCCGTTAAAAGCATTTGTGGAAAATCATGCCAGTCTAGACGTAGCCTACATGTATAAGCTCCCATAAACCTTCATACTACACAAACAAATATGTCTCAACTTTTCCCTGAAGAGGAAAGCCCCTATCATTAACAAACAAACTCTTGAACCTTCCCAAGTATTCCAGAGAAAATTCACAGAAGAGGGGACAACCCATCTTTCCATTCCAGTTTCCCTGCTACTAAGCCTCTCCCTCCTCACAGTGTTTGCCCCTCTGGATTCTCCCTGCGTATCTGTTGCTAAAATCCACCGCTATGGTACAGATGTATTGTGTGGTATTGGCTGCGTTTTTCTTGAGATTCGAAATTACTGTGGCATGTGTAGCTACAACACTTCAGATGCCTTCATTTTCTATTGCTCTGTGCCAGAAATGTGAAAGAACTCCGCTGGTGTATTTATGAGGCAGCCATTTTGTTCACTGAGCTACTGCTTGTAGGAGGAGCAAGGCACTGTGCTCTAGTGAGGAGACTTTACCTTCATTTGTTTTTGATTTTCCTTATGCTAAAATAAGTCATTTTAGACTGATTGTATAAGGTTGTTTTTTTATTTGGGGGCAAACCCAAACCAATGGCCATCTCTGCACTCTTGTCACCTGATGGGCTTTCTCTTATGGGAAAATCCCGTAGAATTTAGTGATTTAAAATGCCTCTAGAAATTGTAACATCCTTTAGATTGAAATAGAAAACTATATCCCTGCTATGGAATTCCAGGGATAGTTCAAAACCCTTAAGGAAGATTAAGCATTTTTTCTTCACTTCTGTGGATATTTAATTTCGTTTCTATAGAACCCTGTTGGATTTACTCCCCTATTAAATATATTCAGGCTTTTTTCAAGGGGTTGGAAGCTAGAATTCTGCTCGTTCCCTCATCCTGAGAAAAAATGTATATTTTTCAGTGTAGAGAACTTTTATTTTAGATAAAGGAAAACAACAGAAAAACAAATATAAAATCTGTGTGTAGATGAGAGACAAGGAGAACCAACACTACCACTATCACCACCACCTGTGGTATGGTGGGATAGGACAGTGTAGTATGGGAAGGGAATTTGCACATTCACATGCTCTGTAGCATTGTGTATCTCAAATGACAGCACAAAATGATTGTACTAGGATTGCCCCTGTGAGAAACATCGAGGTGAGATGAATGGGAACTTTCTGACTGAACATTTTTTCTATTTGTTGAAACTGAAATTGTTCACAGGAAAGGGTCAATTCTGGTGATTTTTTTTTTATGGCAAACCCTTTAAAAATGGGTTTTGAAATGCTCAGTGTCCTTATTCTGACATTTTTTGAAATGAGAAATTTGTTTAAAAATTTAGGCTAAATGTTGATAACTTTTATTTTATCCTAAAAGCCATTAAACTTTAATTTAGGAAAGCTTTGATCATCAAAACAGAATGTTTCAAGTGATCCAAATCGAAATTATTTTTATTTGGGGATTTTCAGTTTTCAAACACTTTTTAGATTTTGATGCTTTATCCCAATTCACAATGGGAAAATGTTCTGGTATTTCAAAACATGTTCATGAGATGTAATATTCACTTCCTTCCCAGTTCTAGTGAAGCCTCTTCTACATGGAAAAACAGTACAGAGAGTAGAATAACGTCTGTTACCTGACTCCAGATACCACGCTTTTTTTTTTTCATGTGACTGCACTGAATTCCCAAGGGGTTATACGTCCTCTTCCTTTCCTAGTTTTAACTAGAACCAGTGAAAAGCGTATTAATATGATTTCAATAATGAACGCTGTTAGTACTGTAATTAATACTGAGTCTTAGTGAATTCATTCATTCTGGGATGTATATATACAACTCTCCTCCTAGGTCATGCTATCTTTGGGCTTGGAGCTGGATGCTGGCCACAACAAGGACAGGAGGGTGAGTTAGGAAGACAGCAGAAGTCTTAACTCTGGAAATTCTTGCTATTGTTTCTTTCCCTTTCATGAGACTTCAGTAATATTGGCTGCTGTGCGAAGACTGGAGTATCCCATGCAGTACCAACAAGTGAGAGAGTCTGAAGGGGTCCCAAGAAATGTTCCCTCTAATTTTTCCATCCATGTGCAGAATAAATGTTATGTGCACCAAGGCATGTGCAGAGGTGCACTACCAGTAGAAACACATGCTGCGGGTAGCTATGAGTGCTTTGCTAATCAGCTGAGTGGCACCTGAATCTCTTCTGAGTGGCAAGTGAAAAAAGCCCCATGCTCTGAGCACTGAAGGGAATATTGCTGAAAGCCTTCACTGGGAGAGATTTGCTGTTAATTACCTGAACTCTTTCTCTTAATTGGGGGATCCGCCTTGCTGAGGTTACTCTTGATTCTCATAGCTGCCCTCTGTGGACATATGCTCTGTGGAGTGATACACAGCACAGAGTGGGATTAGCTTCTTGAGCTGGGAGGGGATTCAGTTCTTCTGCCAGTAGCCCACTCAGCAGAATGCTCGGAATGCTCCCCAGCCCCTTTGGAGATAGTGAGAGGGGACAGAAGGGAAACATGCCAGGAGAAGGTAATGACAGGGGGCACAGAGAGGAAAAAACTTGTGCACAGAGGAAGAGAGCAAAAATGACAGCAGGTCAAATAAAGAAAGGAACTTGGGGCATGGGGGGGAGAGAGGAGTGTGTGTACAAAGAGCCCAGGAGAATGGTGGAATACTTGTCAGTCGGGCTGTAAGAATAAGGCCTTTTACCATATGGCTACAGAAGGTCCTAAGGCTTTTTGTCTGCAGCCATATTAGGAGAGTGGCAGCCATTAGCTAAGAAGCAGTAAGTCGCATCCTCACATTCCATCTAAATTACACTAAAACAATGTAATATTGGTTTGTTAAGAAGGAGATTCTGTCCTAATAGCACCCACTATCAACAGTTCAAGAAACAGATGTTAGATGGTTAAAGGAAATTTAGTTTGATAGCATTCTGTCGGGCAAGAAATCACTTATCAATAGTTGTGCTTGCAAAATCCTTATTTCTTTATTGTTTTGTCTTTGGGTATGTCTACACTACAGATTGAAGCTGCTGCTGTCGATCTTCCAGGGTTCGAAATAGCGGTCTAGTTAAGACACTAATTCAAAGCGAGAGGGGCGCTCCGGTTGATGCCAGTAACCCTGCTTTCAGGAGGAGTAAGGGAAGTTGAAGGAAGGGTGTTCTTCCTTTGACTTCCTGCAGTGTAGACAGCACCAAAAGCTGAGTTAAGCTACTTTGACTTCAGGTACACAATTAATGTAGCTGAAATTGCATATCTTAATTTGACTTTGTCCCGTAAATGGTCCCCACTTCTCTATTTTGTCCATATGATCTCTGTCTGGTTCTTCAATAGTTTCTGTCTGTTACATAATTAATTTTGCTAGGTATAAATTAATTAAGGTTTTAGGATATGATTGGTTATGGAATTGTTTTACAATGTTAGACTTGGTTAGTAAATTTTTAGTAAAATGTTTGGATAAGGTATAGCAAAGCTGGTTTCACTAGGATTGGTTAGTAAATTTTTAGCAAAATGTTTGGATAAGGTATAGCTAAGCAGGTTTCACTATATAAAAAAGGAGACCAGCAGAAAGAACAAAAGAATAAGAAGGAAAGACATGGAAGAAGAGAAGAAATCACCTTTAAGACACTGCCTAAGATGAAAGCTGCTAAGAATCCTCTGCATGACTGTGATGCACAGCAACCAGAATCCAGATGAGACCAGAGGCAACCTGTTTGGGGGAGCATCAGCTATATCACACACCCTCCAACCTGGGGAAGGGCCAGAATAATAACCTTCTTCCCCAAGTTCTGCTTCGCCCCATTCCTTCCCTCACCTACTCCACCCCTGCCCTGCCTCTTCCTCTGGCAGTGCCACACCACTTCCAACGAGTGCGAGGATGGTCTCGACCTTCCCCCAGAATAGCGCAGTGTGAGAGCAGCAGAAACTAGAGCAAGGTCTTGCACCCCAGGAAATGGGTAATGGTGGGTGCCCCCCGAGTGTGCAAAGAGAATTTTGTATGATTAACAGGGAGAGACTGGGTGAAGGGAAAGAAACCCGAAATAGGTGGGATAGAAATGGAAGGCCCAGGAGGGGAGAAAAGGGGGTTGGTGTGGGAGAGAGGGGAGCATGTGGAAGTGAGAGAGAATGAGTTGATGATCGAGGAGGATTTGAAAGAAGAAAGTAAGGGAGAAACAGTGGTCAAGACAGAAATACACGAGAAGTTTGAGTGTGAAGGGAGAGCAAGTGGGGGTGGGGAAGAGAGGCTGAATGTGAGGACACAGGTAGGGAGAAAAGAGTGAATGTCTTGAAAGAGGAGAGTGAGGTTTTATGGAAGATAAAATTGCCAACTTGGAAATACGAAAAACATCTGGAACGGTCGACCGGGGGCCACTCAGGGAAGGATTAACAGAACCCCTCTCTGCCCTAGGTGCAGAGGTGACAGGGGGCTCTGCGTATCTATCAGAGGCAGTAGCATGGGGCTGGAGAGGGGGCACTGGCTCCCAGCTTCCTTCCCCTTGCTGCCTCTGATACAGAGGTCTATCTAACCCAGTATCCTGTCTGCCGACAGTGGCCAATGCTAGATGCCTCAGAGGGGGAGAACACAACAGGCGATCTTCATGTGATCCCTCCCCTGTCATCCATTTCCAGATGAACAGAGGCTAGGAACATCATTCCTACACATCCTAGCTAATAGCCATCGATGGACCTAACCTTCATGAATCTATCTAGCTCTTTTTTGAACCCTGCTAAAGTCCTAGTCTTCACCACATCCTCTGGCAAGGAGTTCCACCGGTTGACTGTGTGCTGAGTGAAGAAAAACTTCCTTTTGTTTGTTTTAAACCTGCTGCCTATTAATTTCATTTGGAGACCCCTAGTTCTTATATTTTGGGAATAAGGAAATAACTTTTCCTTATTAACTTTTTCCATACCAGTCATGATTTTATAGGCCTCTATCATATCCCCCCTTAGTCTCCTCTTTTGTAAGATGAAAAGTCCAAGTCTTTTTAATCTTTCTTCATATGGGACCCATTCCAAACCCTAATCATTTTTGTTGCTCATTTTTGAACCTTTTCCAATGCTAATATATCTTTTTTGAGATGAGGTGACCACATCTGTACACGGTATTCAAGATGTGGTCATACCATGGTTTTATATAGAGGCAATAAGATATTCTCTGTCTTATTCTCTATCCCCTTTTTAATGATTCCTAACATTGTATTTACCTTTTTAACTGCCACTGCACACTGAGTGGATGTTTTCAGAGAACTGTCCACAATGACTGCAAGATCTCCCTCTTGAATAGTTGTAGCCAAATTAGTCCCCATCATATTGTATGTATAGCCAAATTAGTCCCCATCATATTGTATGTATAGTTGGGATTATTTTTTTCCAATGTGTATTACTTTACATTGTTCAACATTACATTTCATTTGCCATTTTGTTGCACAGTCACTTAGTTTGGTGAGATCTTTTTGAAGCTCTTCATAGTCTGCTTTGGTCTTAACTACCTTGAGCAGTTTGGTATCATCTGCAAATGTTGCCACCTCATTGTTTACCCCTTTCTCTAGATCATTTATAAATATGTTAAAAAGGATGGGTCCCAGGACAGACCCTTGGGGGGGCCCCCACTAGTTACCTCTCTCCACTCTGAAAACTTACCATTTATTCCTACCCCTTGTTTCCTGTCCTTTAACCAGTCATCAATCCTAAGCTTATCAGTTAATTGTGTATTTGTCTGCACATTGACATCCCTAAATGGCATTGATGTTACTTTGCAGTTACACCCATTCACATGTGAATGGGACTAAGGCTTAGCCCTGCAGAGAGAGAACCACATTTTTCTTGAATGCTAGTACTGTACTTTGTAACAGCAGTGAGCATTGGCTGACAAGGCCTGCTCCTTATGTCCTTACATACGTGACTCTTTTAGTGGACGGACACTAACAGGGACACTGCATGTACTCTTATGTCCCACACCAAAAAGCACAAGCTTTGCATTTACACCTGCTGTGAAACTTTTGCACCCTATCCCATCTCAGATGCACAAGTATAAAAGACCCCCTCAGCTTGCTAACCTATACCTGACTTAGAACAGGGGCCTGCATAATCTAGTGGTGATTCTGCTATTTTAACTTGGCTTTGCCTAGTAATATTCTAACTAGCTATTGACAGAACAGATCCACCGGTGTATGCTGCTGATGTGTTCTAGCGCTTGTGCTGACAGCATAATAGAACAGTTTTGCATAATATTCTTATGACACATTGAGCATTATATCATACGACAGCCGCTCTGGAGCTCAGCCTTTGCTGGCAGGTTGAAAGGCTGTATACAAGATTATCTACTTCGTTATAAATCTTGCAAACAAAGCAGGGGGTTGGGGACGGGTTCTGCAAAGGAGCAGATCACACATCTTTAGCAATTGCTGTGCTACTAGTTCTTCTATAGGGACACAACTGCAGGTCCATTGAGACAAGAAGAGGATTCTTCTAGCCCTCAACGTTTTCCTGTTTTTTTTCTCTAGCTTTTGGCTGTGGTCTCCCAGCACCTTTCCCCAGCTGACAGAGGTGGGTGGATGAATGAATGAATGACCATCCTTGAGGTAACTTTCTGTGCCAGTCTTTTGCAATCATAATTGCACACAACTATCATGTATAAAGTGCTGGATAGTGCTGCATTCATCAGTAGGCATGGGCATAGATGATGGTGGGATTTTGTGTTTTTGTTTGAGGGGCCTGAGGACAAAGGAAATACTGAGTTTGGAACAGAAGTTTATCTCCTTTTCATTAGTAATGGACAAATTTAGTCATGGTGCAAAATTACTCATTAAAGCCTTTCTCTTTTAAACCTAACAAAAGAGTGCCTTACAAATCTGAAAGTTTTAAACAAATATCTTCATTCTGAATTTCTTTAAATGAATTCTTCTGCAACATTTGTAAGCTGTAAGGCTATGTCTACACTGCAGGCTTCTTGTGCAAGAAACCTTTTGCGCAAGAGTTTTTGCGCAAAAACTTCTTGCGCAAGAGCACATCCACACCTCAAAGCACATTGCAAAAGCGATGTGCTTTTGTGCAAGAGAGCGTCCACACTGCATGGATGCTCTTGCGCAAGAAAGCTTTGATGGCCATCAGAGCACCTGTGCTTTTTTCCCTTTCTTGCGCAAGAAACCCCTCTGGAGCGTCCACACTTGCCTTTTTGTGCAATAGCTGTAGTGCAAAAGGGACTTATGCCTCGTAGAAGGAGGTTTACCTACACTGGCAAAAGCCCTCTGTTCTGCCGTTTTACTGCTGATTTACTTGCACAAAAGCGCATTTGAGGTGTGGACGCTCCGCAGGTTTTTGCGCAAAACGAGCCATTTTTGTGCAAAAACCTTGAAGTGTAGATGTAGCCTAAGTCACCACTTTTGTCCTTGTGTAGATGTGAAAGTCATATCACAGCTGATCTGTGATTGTTCCATTGTGGATTAATGCCTTATTTTACTATGACCTGCAGCACTGAAACTGTGCTCACTTGCAGCATTGGGTGCTAATGCCACCACAATCATTTTTATCAACTTCATTACTTTGGAAAAGTTTGGCTTGACTCAACAAACTAGTTCAACAGTTTTTCTGGAAGCTGCCAGTTGTTGATCTCAGATTTCATTGCAACAGTGTTTTTAATTACTGCCTCCACTGCAGGCCAGCTGATGGGGGATGGGGAAGGGCAAAGGAGACAGTTGCCCTGGGGCCTGGCAATTCAAAGGGGTCCAGGGCTTTGGCTGCCACTGGGCAGGCAACCAGAACCCCTGGCTCCTTTGAATCACAGCCAGAGAGCTGGAGAACTGAGGGCTGGAGGCGGGTGGGGCGGGGCTGCAGCTCGGGTAGTGCTGAGGGCTGGCTTTTCCCCAGGGCCTGTGGTGGCTGTTGGCTCCACTGACATACTGATGCACTGTACATGAACTCTGCATGAACATTCATGTCATAATCCACATGAAGTGATATAAGGTTTCATCTCCCTTCACACTTCAGAAATGTTCTCAGAAATATCCCTTGTGAGATTAAGCCACGATTTCCATCATCTCATTTTGAATAATTGGACTTACGACTTCTTGTCTCAGAACTGAGCATTTCTCATACTCCTTTGATCAGTCCAAGGGCTAGGTAGCTGGATTCTGATTTTCATGTCACTTGTTGGCTAGAAGTATTGGACTGCGTCATGTGGGGAGTAAGAAAGAGATGTTGCTTTACACAAGAACATACACATGTGTTCTGAGGTCCGGAAGGAGGGGAGAGGCAAACCAGTTCCAAGTCTCTGGGTGAAGATAAAAGGAAGGGAAACGGGTGATTTGGAGGAGGAGCTGTAGGAGCCCTTTGTTTCAGAAGGAAGATGAAGGAACCAGCCATTTTAGACTTGATTCTGACCAACAAGGAGGAAATGGTTGGAAGTCTGAAGGTTGAAGGGCAATTTGGGTGAAACTGCTCATGAAATGATAGATTTCATGATTCTAAGGAAAAGGAGTGAGAGAAGGATAATGGACCTTCAAAAAAAGCAGACTTCAACAAACTGAGAGAACTGGTAGGCAAGGCCCCATGGGAAAACGGCATTCAGGAGAGCAGGTAGTTTCCAAAAAAGACAATATTAAATGAGCAAACTATCCTGGTATGAATGGAGGAGGAGGAAGAGGCCCGCATGGCTCTATCGGGTCATTTAATGACCTGAAAATGAAAAAGGAATCTTACCAGAAGTGGAAATATTGACAGATTGTGAAGAATGAGTACAAAAGAATAACACAAGCATGTTGGAATAACATCAGAAAGGTTAAGGCAGAAGATGAATTGCATCTAGTAAGGAACACAAGCATAGGCAGTGTGTGAGTCATTCTTTTGGGAGAAATTACAAAGCATCAGAAACTTCCTAGAAGGCCCTCAAAGCCCTACCCTCACTCCACTACTCAGCTCTGGCATTATGCTATGCTACAGGGCTCTTTACTGCTCTCCTGGCTTCCTTCCTGTTCCCTCCTAACGCCCATGGGCTCCTTACTGCCCCTTCCCATCTCCCTGGCTTCTCACTGGCCCCTGCTCAGGGCTTTGTTGCCCCATCATGTCCCCCAGGGCTCAGTCCTGTCCTTTCCCCGCAATGTCACACCCTGAGGCCCTGGGAAGGGAAGAAGCCTGAGCTGTAGCCAAGGAAGGCAGAGCCATTTGGGGGTGCAACTGCCCAGGGAGCTCATTTTACACTGGAGACAACCTTGGCAGGCTGGAGTGCCATGGCCACTGGCACTTCCTCTTGCAGCGTGGAGGGCAGTGTGACTCATTCACCTCCCACAGCCGAGGGGCTCCAGGCGCCAGCCAAGTCAAGAAAGCAGGGTCAGCACCAAGGGGAGCTGGGCCTGCACTCCTGGGCTCCTCTGGCAGCTTTGGGAAAGAGGCCAAGAAAGTGCATTTGGGGGCAGAGCATGGGGGAGGAGCACAGTGTGGGTGCCAATGGCCCCCTTACTTTCAGGGAACTTCTGGTGCTCCAGGTGCCTTGAAGGTGGTGGGCCTCCAAAATGAGGTGACCTGTGCTGCATCTGGCATGTGCCCCCTGCACGGACATCTTGGTTTGTTTTTTTTTTATTGTGGGGATAGGGTTACTAGATGGGTTTCAAAAAAATACCAGACACACACGATCTCAGAACAGGATGGGGGGACCATCCAGGAGGAGAGTGGGGATGGCCGGGAGGAGGTTGGGGGGAGTGGGGCTGGCTGGGGGAGATCGGGCGGGAACCGGCCGGCGGGAAGCAGGGCTGGCTGGGAGGGGTTGGGGGAAGGGGGCTGGCTGAGGGGGAACTGGCTGGCAGGAACGGAGCTGACCGGAGGAAATGGGGGAAGGGGAGGGGAACTGGCTGGTGGGAAGCAGGGCTGGCCGAGAGGAGGTCGGGGGGAGCTGGGCTGGCCGGGAGGGAACCAGCCGGTGGGAATCAGGGCTGGCTGGGAGGGGGTCAGGGGGAGCGGGGCTGGCCAGCAGGAAGCGAGGCTGGCCCAGGCACACACAGATCCCAGGGTGCTGCCCATCCTGCGCACGGTCCTGGCAGGGTGCATGGGCAAATCTGGCCCTGGGGATTCCATCCTGCCCCACCCCCGCTCCCACTCCCTCCTCTCTATTGTGTAGTTGCATACTGCCTGGCTGGTAGACACGTTCATGCAGTGTGAGTGTGTCTACCAGCCAGGCAATACGCAACTACATACTGATACTCATGATAATAATAAAACTTACTTAATTAGAAAATACCGGACATTTATGTGTCTGGTATTTTCTCAGTTTGTTTCCCGGACAGAAAGCTCAAATACTGGACTGTCCGGTTCAAAACCGGACACCTGGCAACACTATGCGGGGAGGCTGAGTTTCCCTAAGTCTTGTATATGCGCCACCCAAGCATGCACAAGAACAAGAAAGTTCTTCTTTAACTATATCAGAAGCAAGAGAAGGCTGAAGGAAAATGTAACTCCTCTAGTTAGTGTGCAAGAAGAGCTAATAGTGGATGACCTCAAGAAGGTTGAGGCGTTTAAATGCCTGTTTTGTTTCAGTCTTCAATTATAAGGTAAACTGTGACCAGATACTTACCACAATTAATATTAACAACAAAGGGGGAAGGAATGCCAAGCAAGTTAGGGAAAGATTAGGTAAAAGAATATTTAGATAAGGAAGCTGTAATCAGGTTGGTAGGGCCTGATGAAATGCACCCTAAGGCTATGTCTAGACTGGCATGATTTTCCGCAAATGCTTTTAACGGAAAAGTTTTTCCGTTAAAAGCATTTGTGGAAAAGAGCGTCTAGATTGGCATGGATGCTTTTGCGCAAAAGTGCTTTTGCGCAAAAGCATCCGTGGCCAATCTAAACGCGGTTTTGCACAAAAAAGCCCCGATCGCCATTTTCGCCATCGGGGCTTTTTTGCACAAAACGGTTCTCAGTTGTCTACACTGGCCCTCTTGCGCAAAAGCATTTGCGCAAGAGGGCTTTTTCCCGAGCGGGAGAGTCATTGTATTTGCGCAAGAACACTGATGATCATACATTAGATCGTCAGTGTTCTTGCGCAAATTCAAGCGGCCAGTGTAGACAGCTGGCAAGTTTTTGCGCAAAAGCGGGCCACAGCCTAAGGGTATGTCTATCCTGCAATAAAAACCTGAGGCACTGAGTCTCAGAGTCTGGGTCAGGCTGTGAGGCTATAACATTGCAGTGTAGGAGTCAGAGTCTGAGAGCCTGGATTCCAGCCTGCACCCAAACATCTACATTGACATTTTCTAGCCCTATAGTGCAAGCCCTATAAGCCCAGCTGACCCAAGCCAGCGATGGCTGTGCTGCCAGTCTCTTATTGCAGTAGATAGACCCTATGATATTACAGGAACTATCTGAGACAATCTCAGAACTGTTAGTTGTTGTCTTTGAAGAGTCATGGAGGATGGGTGAGATCCCAGAGGGCTGAGGAAGATCAAACATCCCACCTATCTTTAAAAGAGGGGGAGAATGTCCTGGGGAATTCTAAATTAGTCACTTTGGTACTTGGAAGGGTATTGGAACAAATTATTACACAATCAATTTGTAAGCACCTACAGGATAATAGATGATAAGTAATAGCCAATATAGATTGTTCAAGAACAAATCATGCCAAATCAACCTTATTTCCTCCTTTGACAGGCCTACTGCTTAGTGGGGAAGCAGTAGACATGATATATCTTGATATTTAGCAAGCCTATTGACACTGTCTTACATGACATTCTCATAAGCAAACTAGGGAAATGTGGTCTAGATGAAATTACTGAAAGGTGGGAACACAACTGGTTGAAGGACCATACTCAAAAGAGTAGTTATCAATAGTTTGCTGTTAAGCATGAAGAGTATATCAAGGGGGTACAGCAAGGGTTAGTCTTGGGTTTTATACTAGTCAGTATTTTTATTAATGACTTGGATAATGGAGGGGAGAGTGTGCTTATAAAATCTGCGGGTGACTCCAAAATGGGAGGCATTGCCAACACTTGGCAGACAGGAATAGAATTCAAAATGATTTCACCAAATTAGAGAATTTGTCTGAAAACAAGAAGATTAAATTCAATAAAGTGCAAAGTATGTCACTTAGAAAGGAAAAAAATCAAATGCAGAACTACAAAATGAGGAATAATTAGTGAGGCAGTAAGGCTGCAGAAAATGATCTGAGGTCTATAGTGGATCACAAACAGAATGAGAACACAATGTGATGCAGTTGTAAAAAAGTCTGATGTCATTCTGGGATATATTAACAGGAGTGTCAGACGTAAAACGTGGGATGTAATTGTCCCATTGACTCATGGGCAGCAGGTGAAGCTTCCCTTGGGGAGGCTAGCTGCCTGCCCTGCCTCTTCCAGCCAAAGCCCTGTGACTTCTGGCAGAGTTCCCATTCCCATGCCACAGCATTTGGGGGGGAGGGACTGAGAGATTCACCTCTCCTTCCCCGTGACTCCAGGTCCAGGGTGAAGGTTTGGTCTATACCACTGTTGTGGATAGATGGAGCCATTTTGGCCCTGTCAGGAGCTCTGAGCACGGAGTCCTTCACCTGTTTGGCCCCTTCCACTCCTGGCCCCACCCCATTTCACCTCTTCCCCCATGGTCCCACCCCCATTCTGCTTACACTCCACAGGGACCTGCCCTTCCCTCGTGTCGTGGCGCCAGGTGGAAATGCTTTGTACCCCTACTGCAGCTCCTGGGCCACAGTGGGAAGAGTTCCTCCAGCCCTAGAGCTGCGGTGGGGGGACACTTTTTTTTCTGGAGCCCCCAAATCTGCCATTCACCACTGCATGCAGAGCCACAAGATTTGGGAAAGTCTAATCTCTCTTAGCCTCCATTATAAACTGCCCATGGTTGAGCTCTGGAATTGGCTTCCAGGGGAGATTATGGAATCCCTCTCACTGGAAATTTATAAAAATAGGTTAGACAGTCACATGTCAAGGATGGTCTAGGCTTACATGGTCCTGCTTCAGGGCATGAGGCTGAATCAGATGAGTTCCTGTGGTCCCTCGTTGTCCTACATGTCTGTGATTATAATTGTATGCTCTATTCTTTAAAGTTGACATGGTTTTCAGTTTTTGGATAATTTCTTTTTGCCAGCTATTTCTGTTCTAAATCACATGTGACTGACTGACTGGTTTTAATCTGCTGTTCTGCACACCAGAAGGAATTGTAAAAGTCTCGTTTGGAAACATTTGCAGCCAAAAAACAGCATATCCACATACTAGATTAGCAGGCTCTGCCTTGGATTGCAGCAAAAGGGTCTGGTTTAAATTTCCAGTATTGTCAAGCCCAAGTGTTCAGAAACAAGAAGTGAGCCTGACTTCCCATTAAATCATGAGAGTGGCTTTAAGACCACAAGATAAAAAAAACCTCAACTTTTTCATATGGGGTTCTTTTTCATTGGGTTCTGGGCCTTTGTGTTTTCATGCTCTTTTTCCTGCAACATGAAGGCTAAAAACATTTTGTAAAAATGCCAGCTGAAATTCTCACTCAATGAAACCACCAAATGTTGCCAGAATTATGATACAATCAAAGAAGTTGGCAACAGTGACTCTCCTGACTGTGGCATCATAGCAGTGCAAGAATTCAGTCCTGAGAAATCTGGTGCGGACAAAATATCCTGCACCATCCTGCTTTAAAGTCTTGTTATATTGGGAAATCGATTTCCTATCCATTTTACAGAGATAAGGGCTACGTCTAGACTGAAAGCCACTTTCAAAAGAGGCTTTTTAAAAACATACTTTCGAAAAAGCCTCTTTCAAAAAAGAGCATCTGGACTATAACCAGTACTGGAAGGGAAAGAAAGAGAGCACCCAGGCAGTCTGGATGCTCTCTTTCGAAAAAGCACAGTTTGCATTACATAGCACCTTTTTTCAAAAGAGCACTTTCGCAAAAAGGCGTTCTTCATCGTAAAATGAGGTTTTCCACGGTCAAAAAAACTGCCGCATTCTTTCGATTTACTTTCAAAAGAACGCAGCAGCAGTCTGGACGCAGGGGAAATTTTTTCGAAAAAAGGCCACTTTTTAAAAAAAAACCCTGTAGTCTAGACACACCCAAGGTGAGAGAGGTAGCATCCCTTATTGAACCAACTTTTGTTAGTGAGAAAGACAAGTTAATATTACTAATATCTCTTTAATATCTGGGACCAACATGGCTACCACTATACTGCATACAGCAATGGGCGCTATCTATTTTGCAATTAGATTCCATTTGACTATTTAGTTTCCTCTTTCTACTCTTCCACCCTTATGACTTTAATGCTGATCAGGGTTAAAGATATTAATCAGGGCTCATCTATGCATCTGGACCACTTTATACCTAAACTGCGGTAGGGTCTTGATGCAGTCACTCCTGTTTCTTTATTACTTCTCATTTGGTTGTGCAATGAACTATTCCCCTGAAATTCTGTTTGTTTTATGCAAGTTGAAATCCCACTAAGGTACCAGACATGGTAGACTGGGCAGTGATTAAAATATGTGTTGCCCGTCAAGCCTGTCCACAGAAACCTGCCATAAATTAATATACAATGCTTGGTGATTGTGTTGTCCATTACAGTGTATACTGGACCTGCAGTATCTCTTGTTTTAAAGGAATAGCTGCTGAAGTTGGCAGGCCTCTGTTTTCCTTCACTTTCCTTTAAAGGGGCCCTAGCCTGCTGTAAAGTAGTCAGATGGAATGCTTCACCCTTTTGATCTAAGCTACTTTTATAAAAGAAAAATTGACATCAAATGCTGATTTTTTAAAATATTGCTTCAGCTTCAAACATTCTTTCATCATTGCAATGAGGATTTCCTCTTAAATGGCACTATATAAAGAATTGAAGAGGATTTACTGCTGAGTGTGTGCCTTTAAGAAGTTACAGTCTTTGAAGTGGAGTGATGTCCATCCTGTGATGCAGGATTTTTTAAAACCCTTAACTGACTAACATAAAATACTGTCTTCTAGTTTCTTACACACATGCTTGTGTGTTCAGTGGTATGAATTAAATTCACTGCTGTTCATGGCTTCTGTCTCCCATTTGTATTGCTTCAGGAAGAGAATTTAAATGGTGCCTCTTGAAGTGCAGAAAACATTGTGGCTTTCTTGCTTTATCCCTGCTGGGTGCAGCATGCTTCTTAGTTAGCAAACTATCACCTTTCACAATGCTGAAATGAAATGAATGAGTGAACAGTGGGAAATTATGAGTGCAGGGATAGACCTACCCAGTCTTCAGACACCTGTTTTAACTTTTATCACATCAGACAGACACTGTGTATTACAGATATGAAAAGGAATCCATCAATTACAGAAAAGTATGGCAATTTGAGCAAGACACTGAAAATCTTTGGCCTATGGTGGCTGTTACTTGATATTCTGTATTAATCGCTCCCATCCTTCTAACCAGACAAGCAGTATGAATATCCTCCTGCCCCACAAATCTTGCTATGTGAGTTCCTGATGGATTGCTTTGCTACCTGGCAAACTGATCTTTCACTCCTCTTTGACTTCAAGGCAGCACTGGATCTTCTGCATGCCAAACTGGCAATAAGAGGATAGAGGATGGTGAAAGAACATAGGTCCTCTCCTCCATAGCCAATATACAGCAACAGGCAAAATTTATAAGACATCTGCGATATGGAGGTAGGTGGTGCCATTGGGATAATATTAGATTTGAGTTGGGATTGGCAATACTAATGCATATTGATTATGAGAACCTTCCACTGGTGATAATGCTTCTGGTCAGTCAGTATCCCAATCCATGGCTGTTTGATTGTTGTCCCTAAAATACACTGACAGTCCTTGTAGGAGGCAAATGAGTTATAGAAATATCTCTTGTTTCTCTGAGTTCTTGGAAGACCATCCAGCTGTTCAACATCTGGGGCTGAGAATATTCATTTAAATTTTTGGCCAAATTTGGACGCCAAGTATCCTCTTGGCAAAGACAGTTCTTTCATCCTGTGATTAGAGTGAACTCAAACCTTTTGTCTGCAACATTTCTAGAGCCCTACATGCATTACACCACATCCGAGTTGTATCTTAGAGGTAAGCACTACAGTTATAGCCTCATCCAAAGGGTGGGACTTAGGGGTCAGACAAGAGTGATTTCCTGGGTATATCAATTATGATTCATAGATTTTTAAGGCCAGAAAGGATCTTTCCCTGCATAGCACAGGCCATAGAAGGCAGAAAATCAGCAAATTCATACTGGTGCCTGGAAACAGTTTCGTTGGCATAGGGTATGTATACTAAACTGATACTAAATAAATTTTCTTGGTGGTGTTTTAGAAATGGTCCTCCTGGGGGCACAATCCTGGTAGGCACCGAGTACTCCCAACTCATGAGATGCTCCCTTTGGGGGAGCAGGGGGACTGGAAGGCTAGGCAGCCCCTTTTCCTCTGCCTTTTTAGAGGGCTCAGATTAAATAAATGTGGGTTCCCCTTGCCCTCACCAGTCCTACACAAGTGAGTTAAAAGGCCCCAACCCGGTGAATTTGGGCTTTAAAGTTTATTATAAAAACTGAACAAAACCACACTAGATATCTGTGATACTGACAACATGATTTTTTTTACTCTCATTCAGGTTTATCAGGCCCTAAAACAGAAGTTTATTTACCTGTTTCTGTGTACAGCTCGATCTGTTCAGCCCTTTCTCCCTACATGAACATCAGATTCTCTCCATATTTGATAACTGGCTATGTAGCATCCCTACCCCCAGAGCAAATTCACTATGAAAGTAGCTTTGCATGTTTTTGAGTGGAACTGAATTTTTTGGTCTATTCCTTTTTTCACTCTGTCATTTTAATTTTTACCCAGGTGCAAATTGTAATAGTAGCAGCTCTCACTGGAGGTGTCTTAATAGTGAAATAGGAGCCCTAGCAAATGTATCTTGGGAACATATCAAAGGGGGTATGGCATCAAGCCATATCAGCGTAATCATATTTACGCTGGTGGAACGGCAGCCACACCATGGTGGGCATTGCAGCCCTTTAAAGAACTACTGCTTTAACTATATCAGTATCATTAATATGTAGAGTAGCCTTAAGGTCCTGGTGATTCTATAAGGTGGTTTATAGTCGTCTTTGCCTAGCATGGTTTAAAAAACTAGAAATCAAATAAAAAGGGGAAAGGAGCAAGCCTTGTCCATACCTGTGTTAGCAACAGATATGGGAGCTTTCTTTTACCAAGGCTGGCTACTGAGTGTGACTCTACTGTGTTGCCAGCTCTTGTGATTTTATAGCAGGTTCTCACAATATTGGGTGTTTTTCTTAATGCCTCAGCTCCTGGAATTGTGTGAGAACCTTGCATTCATTTGAAAAAATTAGGCAAGTGTAATGTGCTAGCTCATCACTAGCCCACAAAGGAGCCACTGCCATTACTATACCCCAGAGTCTCTTTCCAAGTCCAGTTTTATTTCCCAAACCTAGGCAAAGCACAAAGATAGTTCCCCAGCACTCCCTGGGCTGCAGCTTCATCGGACTTTCCCCTTTGACTCACTCTGTCCCTTCTGCCTTAGAAGTGGCCTGCCACTATGGCATGACCTTACATGCCATATGGGATATGCCATTTTTAAGAGTTGGAGGGGGCAGAGCATGCGTTCCCTATCCAACCCCAGATAAGCCACATCCAGCCCTGGAGAGAAGACAAACATGGACCATCCAGTTGGCAAGTCAGTGGCCAACAGGTTCCTATTGAGTGCCACCTCACAGAGCTTTCTCCCTGAAGACTCTTTTCCTTCAGCAGGTTCCCACTGCCTCCCTTCTTAGAGGACTCTGGCAGCCTCTCCCAGGGAACATCCCGCTGCTCCTGCGCCCCTTCCTACTGGCAGCCTCGCTCTTTTTATAGCCCCAGATGCTGACCCACCCTTTTCATTACCCAATCTGAGATCACCTGTTCTAGCACAGTGAAGCTAGACCTGCTTCACTTCAAGGGACCAACCTCCCTTTGTCAACAAATGTCTAAGTGCTCCTGGTAATGGAGAAAAGAAGAAGTATGCAGCTCTAAAAACTCACAATCAGAAGGCAAATCTCCCCACCAATACTATTGCAATCTGATTACTAAGCCAGTCTCATGGTTTTGTGGGGCCTGAGTCCCTTTGAACTCTTGGGACTGGCTATATTGCTACTGTGAGTAATTCCCATAAAGTCAATATAATAAGCCAGTGCTGATTCACCGATCTATGGCTGGCGGATCGGTGCCAGCACAGGCCTAGTACAGGGAAACTATCTTAGGTGCTAGTTGACTCAGTGCCAGGAGGGCCCCAAAAAGTCCATCTACCAATTTGGGAGAACTGATGGAAGGCTGCAATTCTAGTACCCCAAGTGTTCAAAAATCTGAGTCAAGCCCCACAAAATCATGATGCAGTATTGGCTTAGCAATCATGAAAGATTTTTAAAAAAGGAACCAATACATTTTGGGTTCTCTTTATTTTCTTTCTGTTTTTTAACCTACAAAGTACATTCAGGTTATGTTTTCAAGCTTTTTTCCACGAAAACTGCAAACTTCTTTTTTTAAATGAAAGCTGCAATACTTTCTTATGCACATGACTCCATGAGCTGCTGCTTTAAGAAAAACATCCAATATCATGAGTCTTGCAATAAAACAGCAAGTGTTGGCAACAGTGCATGGTTTTCCATACTCACTCCTCCCTGCCTAATGGGCTTCCTCCTACTGCTGGGGGGGCAAGGCACTCTGGCTCTCAGCCAGCTGAGATTTCTCTAACACTGCAGGAATTCTCAACCATCCAGATCTAGCTGCTTCCTGGCCCCTTTGTGCTACAAAAAGATGCAAAGGGGCTGGCACATTTTCTAAAGTTCTTACTGTAAACAGGGAGAAATGATTTTAAGGTTTTTTTCATAATCTGAAGAAAAAGTTCTGCTTTTGTGGGTCCTCGGGGTGAAGCAGCAAAAGAGAGGGTGTTTATGCAGCAATACGAACATGCAGGGACTTTGCAGATTGAAAAGTTGTGTGGAGAAGCTCTCTTCTGTAGTTTTCATTTTAATGTCTCTTCTTAAATAATTGATCTTGGCTTTTCTGATGATACTGGGAAGCAAGCTGTGTTGCATGTGTGCCTTGTTATTAATGTGGCGCTATGGCTCATTACCCACATCCAAATCCCTCCTTCAAACTCTCCTTTGCCGTGATGCCTATAAAAAACTTGTCAATAGCTGCTGATGTGCTGAGACCAGTAACCCAGCATGCTGACCAGTTTCTCCTTGTACTCCCCGTTGTCTGTCTATCCTTCTGTTGTCTCTTACGAATCCCCTAGGGGCCATTTTTAAAATTGTTTGTTTGTATTAGGCCTAGCACGATGTGATCTTGGACCACGACTAGGGCTCCTAGGCACAAGAGGAATACACATCTGTAAATAAAATAAATAAGTAAATATTTTAATAATAAAATGGCACCTTTAGTGCTGTTCTAAATTGAAGGTGCCAGGGCTTGAAATTCCTAATATGATCTCGGACGGGTCATTCTTGAGCACGGAACCAGACACCGAAAAGCACCTGGCCACTGGTGTAGCTAGCGCCATTTAACAGCACATGACATTTTCCATCCACAGTTCTTACACTTGTCTCCAATGGTGGATAGTGTCTTTGTGTTCCATTTACAGATACGGAACCAGAGGCACACAGACATGAGTTGTTTTGCCTAAAGTCACTCAGCAAATCAGTGGCAGAGCCTGCGAGAGAACTCGTGTGCCACTGCGGGCATTTTTTTTTTTTTTTTTTTGGTCTTCAAACACAACCAAATTTTATCAGGCATTGCACATACTCACCCACCTGAGGGCAGAAGCACAGGGATGAAGGGATCTCTACTCTAGTGCCTCCACTTCTACCTCTCCAAAGCTACAGGAAGGTTGTTTTATGAGCCTATTGCAGCAGGCATTGTATATATCAATTATTCCTGGCTTGGTTTAGAGGGGATGGAGGTTGTGTGTAGGGCTGTGCACGGAAAGAGTCCTTCTCCCGATGTTTGAGGTACTTGAATGGGGTTGGGAGTACTGATAAGCATTTTGAGGGTTGTTGGTTTTCAGCTAGGATTACCAGCTGGTATTGTGAAGGGATTAGCTATTGGATGTTTGACACAATGACCTGAATTCTGCACTGATCTGTTCTCTGCGCAATCCCAGCGACTTCCCTGGGATTGCGGAGCTATGAGTCTGCACTGAATTTGTTTCAATACACACTCTCCCTTGTGTTGAATGAACCCTTGTCCTGGTTACACTGTACTAAATCGTGGAGCTTGCTACCTTAGTATGAAAGTGATCCGAAATGTATATAACAGTCACTGCATGCAAACAAGAATCAGTTTCCCATTTGTTTATTACTCTTCTGTTTCAATGTTTCTATAAAGAAACACCAACAGGAGTTTGTTCGGCATGTCTGATAGCCAGAGGGGAGCCTGCATGCAGCTCTGCTTGTTTGTTTTCAACTGCCTTTACTCATGCTTTAGTCTTGTTTTGCTGTGATATGCAAAACTAAAGAATAAATATAGCATGTAAAAAGGAAAGGCCTGCCCCTACTGCCCTTCCTTGCCTGAATAGTCCCATGGATCTGACATGGGAAAAGGCTGTGAGTTCAGACTCAAAATAAGGCCCCTGGGCCAAAACTTGCAGAAGGCAGGTGTGATTTGAGGAAAGCCATGCACGTTAGAAAATGTGCACAGTAATCACAAAGTTGAAGGACTAAGGTGTGCAGTCCCTGGTGTACTCCTGGGTCAGAGCCAATCACCAGCACAGAATATGGAGGGAAGTGGTTCAGACAGAGCCTGCTGCTTTCCCCTTTTTGTCCTGGTACATCTGTGCTGCAAGTTATCAATGTCACAAGAGAAAAAAAGAGAAAAAAAAAAAAAAAAAAGTCTCTCACCTCCCAAAAGCCCAACTTGTTTCAAAACAAGCCTAAATTGAGCCCCGTCCATTTTCGCTTGGCGACGCCTGGCAACAAACAAACAAACCAGCCCCAAACAAAGCCAATTCCCTTTTAGGTTGGCACTGCTCACTCCCAACAAATAAGCCCCCAACAAGCCATACTTTAAAAGGAGGGTTTTTAATAAAATTCCAGACACAAAGTAGTAAGCAAACATAGTCCCCTTCTCCTAATACACCTCCTCCTCCCCCCCACCCCCGTACCCACCAAACCAACAAGCAACCTTGCAACAGGGCACAGCCATACATTACTGCCCAGGCCAGCACCACATGGTAGACACAGAGCATCACTCAGACACAGCTCCCGCCTCCCCCCCGCCCCAGCCCCATATACCCACCAAACCAAAAAGCTGCCCCTCCAACAGGGCACAAACCAAGCCAGCACCACACAGAGCCAGTGAGCAAAGTCTTCTCCCCCCACCACAACCCTCTCTGTACACCAAACCAACAAGCAACCCCAACCACAGATACCTTTTCTTGCTCACAGCCCTACCTAGCTATAAGCTCCTCAGGGGGACAGGCAGGAATCAGTCCAGCGTCCAGGAGGACTCCCAGGTGTCTGAGTCTCCTTCATGTGAGTCTGATTCTGACTGAGAATGGAAAAGAAAAAAAAAAGCAGCATGAGACTCCCTCATCCCCGCTGAACCCCTCTGACCATGCCCCAGTACACGAGCACGAGTGTGCAGAGTGCCTAGGGTGCTGAGCTGGGGATGCTATTTTTGTTATTAATGACAAAAGAGAAAATTGAATGTTTGACATTAAATATTTCAGGTATTCCATCGGAGGGGTCATTTTTTACTGACCTCCTGGAATGTTCGGCCCTTTGCAGAATCTCGGAAAATCTTCCAGACTTTCTGGCTGTGTCTAGACTACATCCCTCTGCCGACAGAGGGATGCAAATCAAGCACTTCGGAAGTGCAAATGAGCCCGGGATTTAAATATCCCAGGCTTCATTTGCATACTCATGTTCCGACGCTATGCCAATCAGGCTCAGTGTCGAAAGTGAAAGTAAAGTGTTGCCGTGTTTCTGCCGACAGCGGGGGCTTTTTCGGCAGATCCTGTATTCCTCAAAAAGGAATACATTTAAAAGTAATGTATAGACTCCTATAAAGGGGTTTGTAATAAAAATGTAGTCATTACTTAATTATGTAGTACAAATGATACCATTATAATTGCCTATGTTTTAGATGGAAAAATCATTATCAATGGTTCCTGGATGAATCATCACTGATAAGAACCAGTAATAATGTAGGCAATATATACATAGTGTATTTGTTTTGGAGGATAGGTTCATTGATGGCTAGTAGCCAAGATGGGCAGGAATGGTGTCCCTAGCCTCTGGTTGTCAGAGGCTGGACATGGGTGACAGGGGTGGGATCACTTGATGATTACCTGTTCTGTTCATTTCCAGGGCACCGGGCATTGGCCACTGTCAGAAGACAGGATACTGGGCTAGATGGACCTTTGGTCTGACCCAGTATGGCTGTTCTTATGGTACTTTTAGACTATTCATCATTTTCATATCTCTGTGGTGCTCGTGTAGTGTATTGCAATTTTTCATTTAATAAGAGATTATGTGATTGCAGTTCATTATTTTATTATATCGCTGCTGATAACTGAAATCAAAATTAGTTGTAAGACCTCTTTTAGAAATGGGCCAAACAGGACTTCTTTATAGGAAGCCAAATATGAAACAATGGCTTCTAGCCAATCAAGAGTGAAATTCACTTATGTGGGGCATGTGTAATGTCCTCCAACATTAGTTGACTAGGTGTGGATTGTGGTATGATTTGGGGTTACTAGGATGTAAACTAAGATGTTAAGGACTAGTCGACTGTCCGATAAGCAGTCGATTCCTCCCCCCTCCTTGCTGCCTCTGTCAGATAGAGGCAGCAAAGGGGGGAGGAGGGGATACTTCAAAGGGGCAGCGCCGCATGGAACTTGTATCCAGGCTCCGTGCGATGCTGCTGCTCTGAAACTGTGGCGATGCGCTGTGGTGCCGTGGAAATTCCATCAACTACTCAACTAGTAAATTAATCGTTAGTTAACATCCTTAATGTATACCAGTACTCAGGGACTCTAAAACCCAGGTCTTTATGCCAGTCTCAAATAGACCAGTTCCACTGGGCCTTGATCATAGCTAGAAAATGGACAGATGCTGCTGTATCTACACTTACGTAGACAGCGACCCAAAAACCAGGGAGAGGAACAATGCCTACTGTACCAGCCCAGATGCTGGACTAGTGGCTGCAAAGGAGTTGTGAAGCACATGCCCATGAGCCAGGGATAAATTAGAGCTGGTCTGAAAACTGATCATTTTTGTGGTGAATTTTGACTTTTTGGCAAAATATTGAAAACCAGCGCTTAGTTGGAACTGAAACATTTTAATTTTTGGCAGGGCAGGGGCATGTGCAGGCATTTAAATACAATCCCTTTTGTGGGGACACAGAAGCTTGCTGTCTTCTCTCACCACACCTGGCCTCGGGTGGACTCGCTGCCCCTACCCCAACCCAATCTTCCCTCCTTCCCTCCACCCTGCCCTAGCCTCGCCCCCGCAGGATCTCTATTTTCCCTGCCTCTGCAGCCCCTGGGCCGCAGAAGTTCTATGCCCCCAATGGTTATTGGGGGGTGGGAGCTATGTCCTTGCTGGTTCCTTCTTGCACACAATCTTTTTTTTTTTTTTTTTTTTTTTTGCCAAAAACCAAAAGAAGAAAAAAAAATCAGTCCCAGTGTGTGTGATTTTTTTTTTCAACTACATATTCATATTTTTCCAATAAATGAGACACTTTCTATGGAAATGTTTGCTTAGTCAAAGCCCAAACTTTCCATGAAAACAGTTTTGATGGAAAATTCTTGATCAGACCCAGTTGAAAGCCATTGTGCTCTGCCTCTGCCAGAGTTTCCCTCACCAATGCTGAGCTGTGTGTGATTACAGCCCAAATCAATATGAAAATTGAAGACAAAGCAATTGTGAAAAAATATTTCAGCAAAGCATTGACGATATCTGTCTGTTGTAAAGTCATAGCATGTCTATTGCAATTATTTAGTGGCTATCTGTGAGTATAAGACTAAAAAAAGATGAAAATTAGAACCTTATTGTTTTGATCCCAATTCCATATTTAAAGGCAAAAATCATTGGCAAAATCTTTCCAACAGTGCTGTGATATTAACTGTGGCTAACACAAACATTTCTTGTCTGTCAAACACATGAAGAAGAAATGTATCAATTAACATTCCAAGCTGGGCCAATAATTCACAATGAATAATTTACTTGACAAAATTATTAACTTGTTGTTCTATCACAAAGTGTCTGACTTAAATGACTTAAAAACCCATGACTTAAAAACTAAACAGTGGTACTTAAGAACAATTTGCACCTTCTCTATTAGCTTCATGTAACATGAACACTCTAATTCACTATTTTTCCCCTTTCTTCCCATTTATTTTGGAACTGGACTTTTAAGAAATGGTTTGTACCCATGAAAACTCATGATACCATCTACATGTTTTGTTAGTCTTTAAGGTGCTGATAGACTATTTGTTGTTTTTTTAAAGTTTTTCCATGATATGTGGAGTTAGTTGACACAATGCTGACAAGCCATTGTGGTTGCTGTTAACAATTTGTCTACATCTGTCTACACCACTGATGGCGTTAGCTAACTTCACTCTTTATAACCATGTTTGACCAAGATGGCATTTTCTGATGTAGCAAAGCCATAAGAGCAACATATTGTTATAATCATTAAAGATGTTTACACACAGAAAAAAGAGCTTTACAATGGGAATGACTGACACAACTTTGTGTGTAGTGATGCTGTAATATATACTTTTGTGGCCTATGTTTAAGTGGCACCTGAACTAATGATAATCATTTAACATGTATTTACACTGTTTGCACCCTGGTGAAAGTCTTGAAAAGAATAGGGAGGAGAGACACTGGGCAGAGTAAATGTGGCAGAATAATAACACTTGCTGAGAGAGTATCTGGGACAATGTAAATACAATGAACAGGAAACAGCATCTTAAACCTTTGTGTGTTTTGGGCAATAGCATAGTCAACACTGCCATTTCAAATATAAAATCCCTGTATCCGGCACTAAATAGCATTAGAGTCTAAATAAGGATTTGAATACAGTAACTCCTCACTTAACATGTGCCCGCTTAACACGTTTTCATGATAGCACGATTTTTTTTTTTAGGGAACATTTTTCAAACAACACGACCCCGTCCCCACAATAACACGATTTTCCCTAGGGCCGGCCAGTGGCCAGCTGCTGCACAAGGCTTCATCTGCCTCCCTGCAAAGCGGCAGAGGTTTGCCGCTTAGGCGTTCGGTGACTTCTCTGGCCGGACGCAAGGCATCTGGCCAGAGGGGGTCACCGGGGAACGGTGCTGTGAGTGGCACACCTTTGCCGCTTTGCAGGGAGGCAGGGGAAGCTCCGAGCAGCTGCGTGAGGCTTCCTCTGCCTCCTTACAAAGCGACAGAGGTTTGCCGCTCGCCGCGCAGCTCTGGTGACCCCTCTGGCCAGATGCCTTGCGTCCGGCCAGAGGGGGTCACTAGGGAATGGCGCGGCGAGCGGCAAACCTCCGCCGCTTTGTAAGGAGGCAGAGGAAGCCCCGCGCAGCTGCCGGTGACCAGCCAACTGGGGAAACCCAGCTGCTGGCTGCAATCCCCCTCCCCTGTCCTTCCCTTCCCTTCCCCAGAGCCAAACACCTCCCCTCCCTGCTAAAACCCAGTCCCCTTTCTCTCCCAACTTTATGTCCCAGTCCCAGCTGCTACCAAGTGCAGGCTGGAGCTGCGAGCGCACATGCGCTTGAAACGCAACCCCCACCTTTTCCATTATTTTCAATGGGAAAATTGACCCCACATAACACGTTTTCACTTAGCACGATCATTTTCTGAAACGTATCTACCGTGTTAAATGAGGAATTACTGTATAAGTATCTTCCACTCCAGCGAGATATTAACACTAAAGAAACACAGTATCTGCAGCCCATGTGAGATGGAATCCCAGATCTGTTCTCTTTGAAGCTTACATCTTGATGCAGGATGCAAAAATTGCACAAGTCCCGACAGAACTCTGATTCTGGGCTTTGGCAAAGATGCACTACTCATCCCCTCTTGACTATGACTGAGCTGGAGGTGTCACCATTTGCCAGCTCTATATATGGAAAGCTGCCCACAGTGTTGCTGATGATGCAAGAGTGATTCAGCTGAGAGCACTGAGGGAAAACACTGAAATGAGGACATCAGGGATGGCTCAGGAGCTGGCTGACACAAGGTGTTCTTAAAGGAAAATGCGCAGAGTTTGGGCTTATGTCTGACTTCACTCTGCCAAAAGGCATTGAATGCTGTGGATTATGTGGGCTTTATTCAGCAGGGTAACTCTTTCTCTGCATAGCACATGACAGCCTAAGAGACAATGACTTATTTTTATATGCTTTTTCTAGTGGTCGGTGCTTCATTCAGTCAAAACTGCTTCTTTAGCAGAACAAACACACAGAGGGCTGTCACTTTTATGAATCCATACACCATCCCGTTTTGCCTGACTGTTTTACACACAGATCTGGATTCAAATGCTTTTCATGCGCAAAAATCCACCATTTGTAGTTTAGATCAGTTAGCAGGCCTAGCTCACTCATTTGAGGGACTAGCAAAAAAGTGTTTTTAAAAGTTGGTAGGTAACATACTTTAACCCTCATACATTAAATACCTCGGGTACACAGGACATGCTGTATTGTGACCTTTGTCAGTTGAATGAGTTAAAACCTAAGCCCTCAACTGACTACTACTAGTGACAATGCCTGTTCTGCCTATGCTGGGCAATTAAAATGGGCTGGTTAAAACAGATTTTAACTTCTCTCTTAGTTGAGACTTATTCTAGTGTAACCCATTGGTCAGTGTATGGTACAGGTCCACTTCTATGCCTGATCTGCAGAGTATATGAGTAGGGTTGGGTTTCCAGGGCTTCTAGGGTCCCTGGTTCTGGGTCAACTTCCTAAACAGGCTGCCTGGAGTTAGGATCCTCAAGGCTCCCCAGCTCCTTAGTTGGGGGTGCTACTAAGGAGGTGGTGGTTCTGGGGCTCCCAAGGACCCAGGGACTCAAGATCAATGTTCTCTCTAATTTTTTCCATCCGTGTGTAGAATAATTTTTTTTCATGTGCATGAAAACAAGTGCAGACGTGAACCACCAGTAGAAACACATGCTGCCGGCTGTGGGCAGCTGTGGGAACTCTGCTATTCAGCTGGGTGTCACCTGAATCTCTCCTGGGTGGCCGTCCAAGAGCTCAGCTTACAGGGAACACTGCTCAAGAGCTCTACCTTTCCAGTGATTTGGTGACCAAATCTATCTGAGGAGACAGATGGCTGCTTTCCCACCTGCCTGACTCCTGGAATATCCAGAAAGCTAGCAGCTTTTCTATGAAAAATTCTGAGATTTTTGTTTTTCATTCCATTACCAAACTAATTTTTTTACAGAATGAAAAATGTCATTTCCTAAAGCAAGCTAAGGTGAGTTGTCCATTTAGCTCAAACTGTCAAGGCTCCTGTTTTTAGCTTTGGTCTTCCCAAATTTAATCCCCAGCGTATCAGTCAAGTTAGCAGTGGATACCCTGTCCCTCACCAAAATAGGAGCAATGTCACTTTTCTGTAATCCAGGTTGATCAGGTAAATGTTCTTTGGCCACAATTTCTCTTAATTTTTCAGCTTGTTGTATAACTTGTGTTTTGTGTCTAGGAGATAAGATAATATATGCTGTGTCCTGCCGGGAGGCATACCAAGTTGCATGGCATTATGATTACAAGCAGGACTGTCCTAGCCATTTGCAGGCTATAACACTAAGCTTGCCTGTTAGAAAGCACAACTTGTTTTTGGGCAGGAAGGGTCCCACTCCTGGTTTTTCCACGTTGGATTTTTGGAACTAGGGAAAACCGACAAAGCTGATTCTTTTGGGGGCTGTCAGGACCATATCCCCATAAAGCTTCTGGGAAAGCTGCACCCCCTTGCTCTGACCCAGCAGCCCATAAACCTCTAGTCCATCTCCATATGCAGTCCCTCCAAACTGATGAACCCCAGAAATGGATGGAAGCCCTGGGGCTGTAGTATGCGAGGTTAGGGTTTGGCAATTCAGCTCTTTTGCTGTCAGGGACTGCTGAGGGGTAGACCAGTTATTGGGCCCCAGTGGCTCCCCTGACATCCATGCAGTTTGTAGGATCATCCTCCTATAAACTTCTCACTTTATGTCTACACGGCTTCCCTCATCCATGCAAATGAAGCACGGATTAGCATATTGCCGTGATTCATTTGCATAATTAATTAGGAGCCGTTTTTGCGCAAGAGGTTTTTGCACAAGAGCCGTTCTTCCTGGAAAAATGAGGAAGAGCGGCTCTTGCTGCAAGAGGGGGTTTTTGTGCAAAAAGGCGCTGTGCAGACGGCACCTTTTTGCGCAAAAACAGCTCCTAATTAATTATGCAAATGAAGTGCAGTAATATGCTAATCTGCGCTTCATTTGCATAGCCTTTTGCGGAAGAGGGAAGCTGTGTAGATGTAGCCTTTGAGTGAATAGTCCACTGGGAGTTCTGTCAGAGGAATCTCTAGTTATTGTTATGGCCACCATTATCATAGTATCTAACGCAGGCCTGCACAGCTCGGAAAGCAACGAGGGCCATATTACTCCAAAGAAAACAGCTGCGGGCAGCAAGTAGGGATGCTCTCCCAAAACATACCAAACACACGCCTAAAAATTTTTGTTGAGCAAAAAACCAAAAAAGCACTGCATGTCTCCACTTGGCCCCCTGGCATTTGTCTCTCCTTCACCCTGCAACTTGGTGTCTTCCCCTTTCTCCTGACCTGCCCCCCTCCCTTCAGCACAAGCCCCTTCCCCTCCCCTACCTGGCTTCTGCCTTCTTGAATCTGGCGGTCGCTGGCCGTGACGTCACACCAGCGTCCTGGCGTCTGCTGGCATCCCGCCCTCTGGCTCGTGCCCCGCCTCCTCATGCCAGAGCTGCACGCAGGCAGCCCGGCGGCGAGAATCGCCGCACTTCCCCTTCCCCGGCGGTGCTCCGCTCCTCCACCCGGCCAGCAGATCGGATGGGGCTGCGCCACCCGTAGTTGTCACAGGCCACACAGTGAGCCCCTGTGGGCCACATGCGGCCCTCGGGCTGTATGTTGTGCAGGCCTGATCTAATGCCTACAAAGCATGCATACATATACATATGCATATACATATACATATAGCTGCATGACCCCTCTGAGGACAGAGGAACTAGTACACCCATTTTACAGACAGGAAATTGAACACAGAAAAATGAAATGACCTGACCAAGGTCATGCTTGAAGTCTGTGGTACAGCTGAGAGTTGACTTGAACCTGCTATACTAAAAGGAACAGGAGGGAGACAGACAGCTGTTGTATCAGGGCTGCAGACAGAGCTGGGACCCTGAGTTAGAGGGAACAAAGCTCCAGGGGGATGAGACGTTAGCTGGGTGCAGATATTTGGAGTAAAATTTTCAAAAGTACCTACATGACTTAACCCTTTGTCTACGCAGGAAAGTTTTACCCGCTACGTTGTGTGTGCCAGCCATTCGCTGCCCTCTGCACACCCTGAAGAAAGTGTCCTGTAGAGGGAGGATGGTGAGTTTAGAACTGCTTAGAGAGCCCATCCAGAATCGGGCGCTGGCAAGTCCAACAAGACTTGGTCCTCTGGCATCCCCACTGATCAACTCCTCCCCCCTTCCTTTTAGTGCCTCTCAACCACTGCCGTCAGCAGTTCTACAGCATGCAGGAGGTTCTGGGGGGAACTGGGAAGAATGGGATGGGGCACACTGTGGGAAGGGGACAAAACTGGGCAGGAAGAGGTGAATGAGGTGAAACAAGGCAGGGAAAAGGGTGGGGACTTGGGGGTAGAATTGGAGTGGGGGTGGGACCTGGCCCAGGGTGGGGGCTGAGTATCCTGGGGTGAGGAGGAAGTTGGCACCTGTTAGAGGAAGGATCTCCCCCTGTTTGAACCCAAAAGATCTGGCCATCCTGGGCCTCTTTGACAGAGTCAGCAGAAGACTGGTTTTCTTTTACTTTGTAGAATTTAAAGCCCAGGTCATCTTTCTGAGTTGGACATTATCAATTGACTTGAAGGGAGCTTACCTCATAAGATGGTCTATTGGTTGAGGGAACCTGTAAGATGCTGATGTAGATGTACTGGTGTCACCCCCCGTGTGGACACTTTTATTCTGGCATGAGAGTGTTGGTGGTAGGGGCACCATTTTGGGAGGGCAGGTCAATACACTTGCTCCTCCTCCCCTTAAGTTTTGAACTCACAGTGTACATCCCAGTCACCAGGGCCAGTCAGGAGCAGTGGAGGCCAGACATCATCGGAAAACTAGGAAGAGGGGACTGGCTCCTCCAGTTAGGAGTTGAGGGGGCACATCTTAGCTGTGAGTCCTCCAATTGGGCACTAGTGGGTGTATCTAATCTCTTCCAATGGGAAGTGAGGATTCAAACTGAACCTGACAGCTCTGAAGAAGGGGACTCACACCACCTAGATCACTGGGGTCTAATGGCAGCATGGCCATTGCTGGCCCAGGACAAAGAAAGGGGAGTTGAGAGGGGCATTGAGCAGGCCTCTGGATGTGGGGAAGGTAAGGAAGGGGTCAGTCAGGATGGGAGCAGGCAGCAGACGGTCCCTGGTGGTGGGGGAGCACAGGGAACCCTGTCATGATAGGAGGGAGAAGCAGATCCCTGCTTGATGGTGGTTGGGAGCAGAGGGAAAACAGGGACCCCTGTGGTGGCAGTGGGAAAGAAGTGGGGAGCACAGGGCCCCAGTAGTGGAAGGCAGAAGGAGGGCATAGAGGCTGTTTGCCATCAGAAAAACAGAGAGCACTCTCATGTCTCCCTAGGAGGGGACTTTCTGCTTCAGAGCTGTTGTGTCCACTAGCAGTTGCAGCTTCAAGGGCACATGCATGTCCATGCTTTGCTGAAAATTCTTCCAGCAGGTGTTGAGCTCACAGGGGTTGATGGCTGTGCTGCTGACCAACACGGAGATCCATTTGCACTCCTCTGACATCCACCCACCAGGCAAGTCCCCTTCATTTGCCATCTGTAGGCATCTCAACATCTGATTAACATAACAGTCACTCCCAAAGACCTTAATCAGTAGGAATCCCTCAATGTGCCATTAAGAAGGGCCCATTTCCTGCTCCACAGATCTCAATCTAATTCTTATGATTCCAACCATATGGTGGGCAGGCAAGTAGTATTATTCCCATTTTACAGCAATAGGAACTGAAGCACATTGTCCAAACACAGAATGATACTTTAAAAATACATATATACAAATGCTAAATAAATACCTATTTTTCTCACCTTTAAAATGTGGTAATTTCTTGGTGTTTGATTTTAAATATTTTCCTGTGAGAACTGCAACTCAGTCACTGTTGTGTTGTGTTTTAAAGCAACTGGCCTTTAAGCAGAAATGAAAATGACTTGAAAGTGTCAGGCTTTGTCTATACTGCCAATAGAATATTCACAGGTGCTTAATTCTGTCCCCCACCTCCAAAAGACAAAATGAATCAGGCCACATCTATACTCACTGGCGGATTGATGTTCTGGAGGTCAATCTTCTGGTGTTTGATTTAGCGAGTCTCTTAAGAACCCATTAAATCGAACACTAAGGGCACCCCTCACTGGCACCAGTACTCCTGTACTCCTTTGCCAGGAGTAAGGGAAGTCAACAGGAGTGTTTCTCCTGTTGACCTCCCGCTGTGGGGATGGTGCCAAAGTTTCAATCAAGGTACTTTGATTTCAGCTATGGATGCCTGCAACAAGTAAGTAGCCTAAACTATAGAAAGGAATCTAGATTTTTTTCTGCAATTGTTTCAATTGTTGTATTTGAAGGTTAGTAACAAAGAAAGAATATACATTACATTTTTAAACCTAACCAGTGTCCCTTGAGTGGCTTTGCCACAAGATGTCAGAACGTGTTAGTATTAGAGCTGGAAATGTATCTCAGCACAGATCCCCTTTCTGCTACTCTGCCCTCAAGACTGATAATGACTCAGATGATAGGTAATAAGAATGTTAATTGGCATATCTTCTATGTCCAGCCTGACAAAAAATAAATGTGGCCTTTTCTTTAAAGTTCAGTGGTGGTCAGAAAAGTGACTCTGTAAAAATGTCACCCTAATCAAATACATCTACTTTCTCTGTTTCAAGTCAAATCTATTTATTTTATGGATACAAACGTGTTTTTATTTTTAGGGTGCAGGAACTAATCTGTCAAGGAAAGCAAACTGTATTCTGTTTGGCTTAATCAACAGAATTGTTGAATGCATTGCTGATGAAGATGAAAGGAGCAGAAAGAACACACTTTAGTTTTCAGTGTTAAGCAAGGATAGGCTTTAATTTTTTTTTTCTTGTAAATCGATCAAATTTAATCTGGAATCTGAGAATGGAGTAACTATATGTTAAGATTCCAGAACTGCTATCTCAAGGCTTGGGATAGGGAATATCTTGCTATATTATCTCCTGATTGTTCTAAACTTACATATAAACTTAAAATATGGCTTTAATTGGCATTTGTGTTTTATGTATTCTTTTTTAAATATAGGAATTAGATACAGTGCTCCTGTCAGCTAATTTCTGAGTTTTTATCTGAAAACCAAAAATAAATGAAACCCTAGAATTTTCAGGTGCCTAATTAATCCTTGGAATTCTGGATAAAGTTACTTCCCCTTACCAAAGTCTGAAATAGTGCACTTTTATATATAGGAATAAGTGTGCCCAGATGGGGGAGTTATATGAGTTTAACTATATTGGTATAACTGGCACCACTTTCTTGGGTAGACAACTCTGAACCACTCCAGAAAATGGGGATAGAAGCTCCTAGAACAAGCCAAGTGACTTGAACATTTTACCCTTCATCTTGTTCAATAATTTTTTTCTAAAGAATTCACTTCATTTGCTGTTCCCCTAAACTCCTACCCTTCCCCACCCCCAATCCTTGAAAATAATCATTATTTGGAACAATTGAAGCCTTTAATCTGGTGCAGATGCCTAAAAAAGCTGAAAACCCTTGGTATAGATAACCTAAAATTGCCTTGAAGGGCTGCACAGTTGCTTGAAACTGAAGAACCACAAATGATTTCCAAATTTATATCTTTTATTTTTTCATAAGCAATGTTAAAGCAACCTTAAACAGAGATAAATAACTTACCAAGTTAAGTGGGTTTTTTCCTCCTTCCCTCATACCTTCTTTCCTTCCTTGTTTTACAGCAGATGGACCAGAATACCATGATGCTGAGTGGTCAGTCTTGTCCTTTCCTTGGTTCAATTACATGACCACTTTAGGCTCTCAGACACGTGAGGAGGGATGAGAAAAGCCATCAAACAGCTGTCAAAAGAGATGCTACCATCTTCCTTGCTGTTGAAAGACAACCCAGGAGTCCCTGAAGATACAGTGTTTGGAAGATGTAGGTAGGAATTCTTCAGTCTCTTCCTTGAATCTCAACCATCTGTGTGTTTGCCTACATAGAGGGCAACAGCAATAAATTGCATTAAATATAAATGAATACAATACAAATTCTTCCACGGATATTCTAAATAAATCAATGTTGTTGCCCATCTTAGAAGGCTTATTAGGTGATGACTTTCCATCTCCTCTTTCATTGGCCAGTTCATGAGTTGATCCTTCTGGCTGCCATGTGAAGCTGTGGATAATTATTAATAATTCATCACTGTTTGCTGAAAGCATTGTGTTTTATGAAAGAGATGTAATCTCAAAATATATGAAATAATTTGTGGAGGCTGTGATTTGACCTGCTTTCTCTTTCTCTTAGTCTTTTAGTAAAGTAAAGAGTTGAATTTGAGCATTATTACCCTAATATGTTTATTAACAGATTAGTGTCTCTAGAAATAATAACAAAATTGATATGTATAATTTGAAGGCAAACTCTCCCCTCTGCTAATCCAGCTTTTAAGTCTGCTGCAAAAAAATGCATTTAAAGGAAAAGTTGCTGAGAAAAGCAAAGTGAATTAAAAAAAATAAACACGATACACATATCTAACTGTCTAAAAGCTCTAAAACTAGAGCGTTGTTAGGGGAAGATAACAATTTTATTAATTAGATGATCAAATATTGGCATACGGGTTTGACCTCGCTGGTCCGGCATGCTCAGGACCTGACTGGTCCCAAATGAGGGGATTTGCTGGACCAGGGAAGGTCCCTCCCTTCATGGCCCAGGCAGGATAGAACTCCAGCCTGTCCCCGCTGCTGCCCCAGCCCCCCAGGGCTCTCTAGATGCTGCTGGCCCCACAACTGTCGGGGTTGGAATGCCACGGCCAGAGCTGCTCAATTGGGGCAGAGCTTGGCAGCTTCCTGTCTCCACGGCTGGGGCTGGAGCTCCGGGGCCAGGGTGGAGGGGTAAGGCTGGAGCTCCGTGGCCTGGGCCAGAGCTCCCTGGCTGCCACTGGGGCTGGGGCTGGAGCTCCCTGGCCGCTGGAGCTCTGGGGCCAGGGTCAGAGTTCCCTGACTGCTGCTGGAGTCAGAGCTCCCTGACTGCAGCCAGAGCTCCATGGCCGCTGCCAGGCTAGAGCTCCCTGGCCACTGGGGCCAGGGAGCTCCACTGGAGCCAGAACTCCCTGCCTTCCCCCCGTCCCCTGCCCCGACACACACATTGCACTCCCAGCTGAGATGCCCCCTACGGCACTCCTGCCCCACCACCAGACCATGGATGTTGCCAGACCAGGGAGCCGTGGTTAAGGGTGGTACAACCTGTATTAGAATACCACTTCTTGGACTGGACCAGTGCAGTTTGTTTGGGTTAATTTTATTATCCTCTTAGGTCACCAATACTGAAATCATTCCAGTGAGTTATTCAGTGTAATGGCTATTATTCTCTAATCTGAACATTTACATCAATGTTATGAGCAGATTGCAAATACATTGACCTTATTTTATCTATGTTGATTTTCAACAGCTGTACTGATTGTATTCCGAAATAAACTGGCACACCTGTGTAGTGTGGTGTAACGTTGCTAGTCTTTCAAACTTTGTTTCCAGTGGTTCCTTTAAAGAGACTGAACTGAGTAAAATAGGTCAGCATATTTCAGCTAGTTCTCTGTGCAGGGCATTGTGCTCACTGAGGCAGAATGGAAAGGAGGAGGTGATGAATATAAAACAATTATGGGAGCTGATAGATCCTGGGCTTGCGCCAGCTCACCTTGATACTGAGGCCCAGACTGGTAGGCACCTAATGACCTTTGAGCATTTAGGCCTAAAAGTATTGCAAAGAGGTGAAGTATGAAATGCACCTGTCATTCTATGGGTATAAACCAGGCCCTTCATTCTATGGTAAACTCTCTCTTAGTTTCCTATGTAATAGCACCATTTCCACATAATCTTCCAAACATGTAATAATCATTTATTCCAGAATGGGGCATGCACCAATTGCTATCACTTATTAATAAGCACATAGTTGACTTTCACAACCTTGAAACACAGGATGTGCATGAAGTACGAATGAGAAGTAAACAACAGTTTGTTTCTCTCTTCTTTTTGCACAGAGCAACCTGTCAAGAGATGAGTTATAAATAAAATGTTCCTGTGACAGTGGCTATAAAGAGCCATTTGGGGGGTGCATGCCACCACTTTGCTTATGTGACAGATAGGGTTCCAGACTTGAAATCTGTCCATTGCCTCAGCAGGAATCTGCTGTTACCACCAACGTTCTCACCTGCCTGCTTCCCCCAGCCCACCTCTGCTCTCTGAATTAGACAGCTGAATGTGAAACAGATTTACTTAAAAATGCATACAAAAGTGTATGTGACATATTAAACTTGTGAGGAGTGCCGGTGCCAGTCCGACTCATGGTTCACCACTCATAAAATTGTGTCACTGATAACTCACATAGCTACTTTTTTGCTCAGCCACCCACCAATGAGTTATGTACCCTGTATGTGCATTGCACTCAAACAGCTAGAAAACCCAGCTAGCATAAAATTGAATGTGATCTTGTGTATAACATCACATTGGTGTTCTTGCTGTTGAGATCATATCTGGTTGCTATAAGGAGCCATCTAGTGAGGGTTTACTGTACAAGAAACTGTTCTTGTAGCATATTTTCATCTAGGCATGGAACTCTCCAAGTAAAAGTGATTATGTGCTAATTCTGTAGTCCTAACTATTGCAAACAGTAACATTGCCATGCAGGAGTGATACGTTGTATTTAGTGATTGTGTGATGTTCTTTCTTCTTTTCAAGAAATACCAAATCATAAGATAGATTTGCTGGCTCTTTGACTGATTCAGACTTGGCATTACGCCACTGACTTCACTAGAATTGCAACAGGTTTGAATTTGGCCCACTGCCTTTAATTTCCTTGCCTGAGCATTTTACTAAATGCACGTTTAGAGCTCGAGATACACTGTGTGCCTATCCACGTGAATTTCCCTTTCAGACCTTGAAATTGTTATTATTGGCATTACAGCAATACCCAAAGACACCCCCTTCCCCTGTAGCTCATGCTGTGCAAGCACAGTCAAAGACAGTCTCAATTTGCTTACAGTCTAAATAAACAAGACAGACAATGTGGGGGAGAAAGAAATGCAAGGCCTTGTTATCATCTCATTTCACTGATGGGGAAGTGAAGCACACAGAGATTCAGTGATGTGCCCTAGGTCAAACAAGACGTGTATGGCATAGCTGGGAATTTACCTCAATGATCCAAGGCCTTCGCCAGATAGGACCATTTTTCTTGCTGATATAAACCCAGGCAACATAATATATAGTCATTTGGATAATGATCACTCTTGTTAAAAAAAAAAAAGTCAGTGAAATTAAACAGACTAAAAATGCTATAATACGTCTGAGAATGTCAATGCACCAAAAATCAGGAAACCCTATGCTATTGCATCCACATCAACAATAACATGGCTATGTTGCAAAGCTATATTGCTATCAGTTTAACAGCATACAGTGTACTGCAAAACACTATTGCAGACACTTTATTTGGTCACATATTCACTTACCAGAGGATCGATGCTCAGGGGATCGATTTTCCAGGGTTCGATTTAGACAGTCTAGTAAAGACCTGCTAAGTCAAATGCTGAGGGTACCCTTGTCAGTGCCAGTACCCCTTCACTGTCACGAGGAGTAAGGGAAGTTGATGGGAATGATGGGGCCACCCAGAATATCGATGAAGGTATGTTAACTCCAGCTCCGCATTTCACGTAGCTGGAGCTGTGTATCTTACATTGATTTTCTCTGTGAATGTAGACTTGGCCTTAGATACTAAACCGTTAAGTCTGTCAGAAGAATGGAAGTGCTTTGCCAGCTCACTAGGAGTGAGAGTCTGTGCTGTGCCCCCTGGAGACCAATACAGAATGTACATCCTGGGAAGAGGAAATATAGATGGGTCTGAAGTCACTTTTGGGAAGGAGCTGTGATGACCCTTGCCTGCTGATAGTTGGGTGGGGAAGGGCAGAGTGAGGGCAGCAATCTTCAGCACTGTTACTGAGCATGCTCACTACAAACCAATCAGCAAATCTGGAGGTGAGGGATATGTGACCCTCATGCCTACTCCCACATGTCACCTCACAGCATCCTGCATAAGGCAGAGCAGTCTTCCCATGCCCGGCTTTACCCAGTAGCCTGGTAGCTCCTTATGGGATGCTCCACAATCTGGAGCATTCCAGAATTTCCATAGAGAGGTGCACTCTGGACACTCCTCCTTTGCCCCCTGCACTCCTCTTTTGGTGGAAGTTTGCAAGGAGGTAGCATAGAGCTACTTACAGCAGCCTTATGCTGGTTTTGCACTGGGGGAATTCTCCCCTGGCTTCTTGCAACTTAATGCCAGCTCCTGTACTCTGCTGGAGTGGGACAGAGGAGATGGGGTGGAAGCAAATATCTGCCCCTAAAAAGATTATAATTTTACAGACATGGACATTGCTATGGCTTTCCATATACAAACAACAGCTAGTCTGAAGCTGGGACTGTTTTAGATAAAATCAACGTAAATCCTCTATGGGAGAGCACAATGTGTGAGTCTCCACTGTACTGATTGTAACACTGTGAACAAAATGGCTGCTGCAGAACACTTAGACATTTAAAGGTGCAGTACACAGTAAACAAAGCCACTGGCAGGGCTGACCCACAACATTTTGGCACCTGAGGCGGGGAGCTCAAATGATACCCCATGCCACCTTTTCTCCTGCCTGCCTGTTATGTCTCTTGTGCCCTCCTTCCTCCAGCACAGCACTCCACCATCTCTGTGCATCTAGAGCAGAGAGAATACATGTGCACCAGCAGCAGACACAATTTTCTACACTCTGGGTCCTAGTGGCGCCCCCCCCCCCACAGTCTGGCACCTGAGGCAGCCACCTCAGTTCACCTCATGGTAAGGTCAGCCCTGGCTACTGGCTTTTCACAGTTACATTGTATACTAGTATAGTTAAAGTGGTGCAACTTTTGTGCATACACAAACCATTAGCCTACCAAATTCACCCATTGCTCCATAAAAAGAACTTCACCCTGGGTTATTTTCTATCTGTCTGTCACTGTACACACATTATTCCTGGCTATTTTAGAAAGTGAAAACAAAGAGCAATCATTTTAAAAAATCCATATTTTACTGGGGGAAAAACAATACTTGATTGAATAACTAGTTAACTTAAGAGGGAGAATTTAGTGTTTGTAACTAAAAGTTAAAAAAAACAGACAAACAGAATGGCACCAAATGTATTTGTTATGATGATTTCATCACAGATTTTAAAAGTTTAGTTTTATATTTGCAGTTTGTGAGCTGAGAGAATCAGCTGAATTCAATCAAATTGGTTTGTTCTTTGTCTATCTGTGGTCACCATAGCTACCATTTCAATCTGTTAACATATGTGGTATTATTTTGTTCCCTTCTCTTAAACTCTTTATTCACAGATGCTGTCAAGATTTCCCTTTGTACATATCTGATCTGTTTGTGCTAGATTTGGCTCAGTGCCTTTTCAATTGAAAGTCTTGGAGATGGCTACTAAATGATTAGACACTCAAACAGTACAGCTATGGGGACTACATATAAGCACCTGGGTGGAGATAAGTCTATGTTTCCAGTAGTGAGTAGGCCTGGTGAGAAATGCATTGGGAAGACAATTTAGGAGGTCTATCTTTTGCTTATATGATCTACAGATATAGGCCTTTTTAGGTGTGTTGGGTTATAACTTCATTTGGTGTAAATCAGTGTAAATCGATTATATTCAATGGAGCATCACTGACTTGCACCAGCTGATAATCTGCTCCTGGAATGGTGTTCATTATAAAATTGTTTTGTCAGGAGCCTAGTGCTCAAGAGACACACAGTAAATACCTCTGAAAAAATAAGTAAATGACATTTGCTCTCTTCTGTCGTCTTTTTCTTCTTTCAGCTCCATAGAGCAGGTTCACCTTGGCACTGAATATGAGTGTGTATTTGCTCTGTGCAATGCAGAGGATCAGCGGTATTTAGGTGATATCAAATTATTCTCATTTCAGATCTGACTTGACATAGCATGAAAAATAAGCTTTTTTTGTGAATGGAAAGACAATTAAGGCAGCTTGTTTTTCTTTTCTGGCAGTGTAAGAAGCAGGTAACAACACTGAGACTAGTGCATGAACTATGCAATTTGTAATGGGGAAGCCACGGGGAAAGCAATCAATCAGAGTGTGTACTGTGAGTCCATTTTCACAATGAAGCTCTGGCTATAATTTTTTTCCTTTCATGTAGGGTTTTAAAAAAACCTTTGTTAAAGCACATTGGGCCTGATTTTCAAAAGTGCTGAGTGCCCACAGCTCCTGCTGACTTTAATAGGAGTTGTAGCTGTACAGCCCTTCTGACAATCAGGCCCTGTACTCTAGTTCAGGTAGCTAGAGAGCCTGTCTCTAAGAAGCAGTATTGTAATGAGGAGTTAATTCTCTGTCCATCTCTTCTTCCTGCCATTCAGTATAGATGAAATAGTGATGGGGAGTAATGTAATCTTCACTAAAAAGGAAATTCTGATTTCCTGGTCTTACCTTCCCATGGGTAGAGCTGATAGCATATCACGACTCACAATAAGTCACAGCTGCATTTCCAGTAGGAAGCATATTTTGGAGGATTACTAGCTAAGCTATAAAAATTCACTTAGCATGTGTGAATAGAAACCAAATTGACAAGATAGGCCATAACAGCTCTGAAAGGGCCATTAGTGCCTGTCATATGAAAACTCAATTTTTAAAGGAGCAAGGATTATTCACATTTATACAAGAGATTGTAACTGCTCCTTTTATATCACTACTGCCTATCAGGGAAACAGACCTGAAGAAGAGCTCTGTGTGGCTCACAAGCTTGTCTCTCTCACTAACAGAAATTGGTTCAATAAAAGATACTACCTCACCTGCTTGGCCTCTGGATCAGAGAAACAATCAGTAGAGCCTTAAAAATTTGCTGATATCCGCTTTATATCCATGGATATCCACATCCAGGGATGTGGATATCCACGGTTCATTTTTGCAGCTACAGATATGGATATGGATACAAATCTTATACCTATGCAGAGCTCTAACAATCAGAACCAATACCATGATATACAGAAGCATCAGGGGGCAGATTCTTGTTCTTCAATCAACTGATGTCAAACCAGAGTACAGGTTGCACCTCCAAAATCTGGGGCTCTCTGCTCCATGAATATCCATGGTCCAGTAAGGACCACAGATGTTGCTAGCCAGAGAGTCCTGACAGCTGGGAATGGGGCCCACTGAGAGTCCAGCAGCAGAAGGGCGGGTGGGTCGGCTGCAGCGGGGCCAGTGCCAGGGGAACTGGTGGCAACCAGGAAGCCCTGGGCCAAGCTGGCTGTGGAGAGGCTGGGGAAGCCAGGAAGCCCTGGACTGAGCCAGCTGCAGAGTGGGAGGCGGCAGCTGGGAAGCCCCAGTCTGGACTGGCTGCAGAGGGGTGGCAGTGGCTGGGAAGCTCACAGTTGGATCAGCTGCAGGGGAGCCATGGTCAGGCCAGTGGCTGGGGAGCCAGGACTGGGAAACTGCAGCCGGAGCCTTGACCAGGTGGGAAGGTGCAACCCCAGTAGAGGGAGAGAGGAGGAAGTGACTGTGAGTCCTGCCGGACGGGGCGGAACACAAAGTAGGGATGACGGCCAGCAGGGGAGATCTAACCTCCCCTGGTGTGGCAAACTCTCTGGTTTGGGACCACTCAATTCCTGAGGGTGCCAGACCAGGGGAAGTCCAACCTGTGTTTCCATTTTTCCAAAGGAATTATGCCAGTTTTAATCCAGTCATGGCATTATACTGATATGTGCTAGTGATGAGCAGGGTATAAATGTTTAGCTAGGTACAAAAGCCCCTTCATTTTCAGTTTAAACCAATTTTTACAAGCCCCCCCCCCCCCCAAAAAAAAAACCAAATAAACCCTCCCCAGGTTTTACAGAAAGTATTTTTCTTTTTTTCTCTTGATTGTCACCCTACTTTTATATTTTCAGATATATAAAAATATCTTATTTTATTAGGAAAATATAATACATTACATGAGACATATGTATTATGATAATACATTAGTCTGTGTGTATATGCAAACCTCTCCTGTTGAAATAAGGCTATGTATTAGTCTAGAGGATACAATGAACAAAACACAGGCGTGTACTCAAGCTCTGAAGTGCAGGCACATCTGCATGTACTGATGAATCTCACACCCACCACATATACATTTCAAACTGTTAGCACATAACAGTTTAAAGATATGACACACTGAAATGGGAAGAAAAGGAAAATTGGTATTAGTATACTTTTCAGCACCAAAGGAAGCATTCAAAAGTTTAAAACAAAAACAGGAGCAAAGGATGAAATATAAATATTTACTGTAGGGGTGGGCAATAATTTTAGAAAGTGGGGCCACTTCACAAACTTTTAAAGTGGCTCCAGGCTGCCCTGGAAGGGGTAGGGCCAGGACACTGCCATGCTCCCCTGGCCACAGACCCTGATTGGCCTGGGAGTGGGGGACCATGTGAAGTCTTTGTCCCTCCCCCCCCAGAGAACCGCCAGCTGTTCTGAACAGCAGGCAGTTCCCACTAGGTGCCCGCGCTCATGGCGGTGGGAGGAGACTATGTGCACTCCCTTTGCCCCCAGGCCAATCAGGACTTGGGGGAGTGCACAAAGTCTATTGCTCCCTGCCCCCACCCTGCAAGGGTTGCACAGTGCTTAGAATGAACCGCCCGTTATACAGGCGGTCTACTTCAAGCACCACGTGCGCCTGGTGGAGGAGGAGTCTTCGCATGCTCCCCTGTCCCCAGGCCCTGATTGACCTGGGGGCAGGGGAGCTGCAGGGCATCTGCGGGCCAAATCAACCCACTTGGTGGGCCAGATCTGGCCCACCGAGGCTCTCTTGCCCACCCCCGATTTACAGGCTATTAACAGTAAACTGGTTATTCAAATGCAATGTTTTATTTGGGGAGTAGAGCTATCTGGTTTTCTAAAATTCAGAAGTGGCATTGTGTTGTTAGTTCTGTTTTAATTCTGCAGCAAACCACATTGAATTCCGTTCATGAAAGCATTAATCTGCTGAATATTTCCCCCCATCCTTCCATCTGCCAAAATAAACCCCAACACTTACCTAGAAAAATTATTAATAGTTCTTTGTACGGATTTTCACCTGTTTTTGTTGTTGTAGTAATTAACACCAATATATTCCTGGCAAAAATTAAATAAAAATTGAAAATAAAGTGTTTGATAGAAACATCAGAATCAGGCCCAACCCTCCTTGTTTCCTGAGATTAATCTCCACAATATGTTGTTGTGAGAGTATAACATTTTATCAGAAAGAACCCAGCATGCAAAAAATAACATTTCCCCCACATGCTTGCTACTCTTGTGGAGCTATCCAGTGTTTTTAATACAAAATGTAAGAAAAGCAAGGGGCTAACTAAGGGGCGTATGGCCCTTTGTTTTACTGTGAACTTAAAAGGTACTGTTATGGCATTTTCTTAATTTTTAAATTGTTCCTTAGATGCTTATAATCCTTTGGACCTTTAATACTGTATCTAAGTTTTATTGGTTTATCTTCTCTTGGTTTGCATGTGTTTGGGGTTTTATTTAGAAAATAGTACTGATGCCTTTGCTTCAGCACCTCCCTCCCCCCTCCACACTCCTAAATGTGAGGCTCTGGAAACAGATTTACAAGAAGAGAAGGGAGGAAAATCACATTTTGGCCCTTACAGTCTTGACAGCATGCCTTAGAGTCAACAGTCTGTTCATAGAAACACTGGGCCTGATCTGTCTCATGCTGGTGTAAGAGGGCAGGTCTCCACTGCACAGACAGGTTGATCTATGCTAAGCAATTTGAGTTACACTAGTAGTGTAACTCGAAATGAGGTAGCTTAGATCTATTTACCTCAAGGTCCACACTGCAGGGGTAGAAAGAAAGAGCTCTCCTGTGGACTCCCTTTACTCATCTCGTTCTGCTGGAGTAACGGAGTTGATACGCGAGAGATCAGCAGTCAGTTTAATGGGTCTTTACTAGTCTTGCTAAATCGACCACTAGTGGATTGATTGCTGTAGTGGAGACAAGCCCAGAGAAAGGCAGTGACTTCAGTGGAATCACTTCCAATTTATATTGGTGTGAGTCAGAAGAGCCCATTGTTTTTAGGACTATTTTTCATGTAGATTCCATTCACTCTTGCAATATTTTACTTGCTTTTTCTACATTTTTGGTGTTTTGGAGCAATTTCCAGTGATTTTTTTTCCTAATGCTTACAAAGGACCAGATTGCCACCTCCTACAGAGAAGCCTGTGGGAGGAAAGAAACTCCATATAATTTCTCTTGCAGAACTTTCCTTTCCCTCTGGTGGGAGGAGATGGGGATGGATGGGGAAGCAAAGGGGCTGTGGTTATAGGAGGCCTCCCAGTTTCCCACATATACAAATCAGAAGCCCTTCATATGGATTTAAGTTCTATCCTCCAGGCACAGCTGCTGCTCACTGGGATCCCCACCCTCCACGTTCCTTGAATTACCCTTCTGTTGGCTATTCAGTAAACAGCTGCAAAAGAGGCCCAGAGGGAGCTAATGGAACTCCAGCTGTTTTATTTCCTTTAAATGTTAGTACAGAGCTCTCTCTTGCACCCTAGAAATCTATGGAGCCCCTTACCTGTGGTGCGCAAGAGGGGAATCTGAGGAGTTATAGAGATGGCACTCCTCTCATTCTGTGTTAACTTGCCATGCCTCGCACATGGATCTTGGAAGCAAGATCCAAGCCACTGCAAGCACTGGATAATACAGGGCAGTTTGTATAGTGGGTCAGACTAATATGCCATCTAGTCCACTATCCTCCCCACCAGATGCTTCAGAACAAAAGATGCAAGAAACCCTGCAGGAGCAGTTCTAGGGTACCTGCTCCCTGAGGAAGTTTTTCTCCCATGCCTCAGTACAGGGGTGGCCATCCTGTGGCTCCAGAGCCACATGTGGCTCTTCAGAAGTTAATATGCAGCTCCTTACATAGGTACCAAATCTAGGGCTGGAGCTACAGGTGCCAACTCCTCACTGGGCCGGAGGGTGCTCACTGTTCAACCCCCAGCTCTTCCCTAGACACTGTCCCCCTCCACCTTTTCCCCCTAGGATCCTGCCACTTCCCACCCTCTCCACTGAACCTGTCACACCCCTGCTTCCCCCCTCCAGCGTCTCCCACTGAGAGAGAGCTGATCACGGTGGGCAGCAGAAAAAGAAGAAGGAGGCGCTTACTGGTGGGGCTGCCAGTGGGCAGGATGTGCTGAGAGTGGTGGTGGGGAAATGATCAGGGCTGGTGCCATAGAACTGTGGCTCTTTGGCAACGTGCATTGGTAAATTCCGGCTCCTTCTCAGGTTTAGGTTGGCCACCCAGGCCTCAGTAACTCAAGATTGGTTTAAACTCTGGTATATGAGAGATTATATCTCTTCAAAAGCTCTTTTTCAAATTAACATTTACTCCTATAGTTCTGGATGCTCTTGTAATTCACAAAAATGTCTACTTGCCTTTTGAATGCCACTAAATGTTTGGCCTTACTGATATCTTGCTGCAAAGAGTTCCAGAGGCAAATCATGGTTTATAGGAAAAAAGCATTTCCTTTGATCAGCTTTGAATGTGCCACCTTTCAGTTTCATTGGTCTGGCCGATGTGATGTACAATACATGTTCCTTTGTTGCACGAGATCATTTGGGATGAAGATTAAGACCTTGGATGAAATCCCAGTCTTCAAATTCCCATTGCCTTCAATAGGACCAGAGTTGTACCCAGTCTCTCTGTATGTTGCTATATAGATTGAAAATTGGGTGAAAATGCGAATTGTAATGACAAAGTTTATAGAATGATACTGATAATCCTCATGGTCACCTGTTACAGTAGCCTGTAATAAAGGGGCTTCTTAAAAGAAACCCACATTAATTTTGCTTAGCCCACCAAAGGGCTAAGCTGAGCTGTGAGATATATTTGAATACCCACATTTTTCATTTGAAATGTAATGCTTCTAAAAGGTACCAGACTGAAGCCTGAAGCCCTCTATATATCTATAGATCAGACTAAATCAAAGATGGCAGCCATGCAAGATTCCCCATGTTGAGAAGTAAACGTGGCTCATTCCTGACCAGCTGTGACTGCCCCTAGAGGAGAGAAGATAACACACTGTGTGTACATTTAGTGCTTCTCTTCTTTGCTGGGGCATACAGCAAGGACATCAGTGTATGATGATAGTTTCATAAACAGAGCACTTCTGTCTCCCCCTAACAGTGGCCCTTGATTCATTCCCAGCTTTGCCTAACTTTCTCTATACCCACAGCATCTCCTTCGGGCCCTCCTTCTGTAAACCCTCTGTATCCCATTCTTCTGTCAACCATCTCCTCTCCTTCACTACTGTCCATCTGCAGGGATCAGGTGCGGTAGGTGGAGAAGGTCGGTAGTGGTACGCTTTCAGGCTCTGCTGTCAAAATAAAATCCACCCATGTGATTGGCCAAAATAACACGTCACTCACAACAGACTGTGCAGATATGTAAAATATGAGTGTGTCATTGCTCGATCTGATGGGTTCCTTGCTCCTGTCTCTTTTGGTAAGGCTTGAATATGCATTGGGCACTACTACACTCCTTGGGCTTGGCTCCTTCTTGACTGTGGAAAATAGTGAGTGATAGCTGTGACGCTGGCAGATCAGGTACCAGCTTTTGCCAAGGCTTTAGGCCTCGACCAAGCTCTGACAAATTAATGGCTGGAAACCAATCTGCTTAACTTGTGTTGAATTTATAAAAAATATGTTTAGACTTTATTAAATGCTTGTAAGTGGCTGCATGCATTAATCTGACCTATACAGTCTTTCTCACATGCTGTAAGGTAATACAGTAGTTACGTTTTTGCTTTATAACTGTAAAAAAATGGTTTACTCTGAAACTATGAACCCAGTCAGGAAGGATCATCTCCTGCCCATCAGGAAGGCATATCAGAACTAAATGGGCCACTCACTGTAGGACATCACAATACCAAGACTTTGTTAATTGCCTCTTCATAACCATGAAGAGGCTGCATGCAAAGGGGCTCCTCCCATCATCTTGAGTTCTGGAAGAAGGAAATAAATATAGCTGATCAAAAAAAAAAATCATATATTTTGCTGTTCGGACTCTCACAGATGTAGAAATCCCCCAGGTCAACCTTGGTTAGCCCGAAAAAACATTCAAAACCAACAGATTATTACCACACCGTTACCTTTTAAAACCTCAGTCTGTAATTCATTTGTGCATGTATGCTTGCCTGCTTTAACCTCGCAGTAACTCTCTCCTTTCTTTTCTCAGTTAGTAAGTCCTGAGTTAGTTTACTACAGGATTGGCTACAAGCATTGTCTTCGGTGCAAGAGCTAAGGCACAAATTGACCTGGGGTAAATTACTGGTCTCTTGGTACTGGAAGTATCCTGAATATTTTGTGATCTTTGGTGTAAGTAGCCATCTGTCCCTAAGTCCAGCTTGCCTGGATGACTACATAGACTGGATTGCCCAAGGGGTGACTCCAAGGTAAGACTGTTATAATGCTTTAGGTGTTCACATTTGTTACTGGATTGGTGAAATCTAATTATAGAACATGCAACCAGCATGGGCTTCTGTCCTGCTTCTTTAGTCTTCCCTGAGGCTGGCAGTCATGGTCATGAGCCATTCTAGACAGTGGGACATAGGCATCTCCCAAATACCACCCCTTTTTGTTATCAAAATGAAATTTCACTCCTGGGAAATTGTGCAGATTTGTGGCCTCCATCCCTTTTGTTACTTGAGCAATTAAATAGCTAGCAATATTTACATTTCAATTATCTTCTCCGAGCATCTGAATTAACACATCCCTGAGACTGAATGCCAAAGCTTACACCACACAGTGCTATTGCTCTTTGCATAGTTACAGAACTGGGTTACACTTGGTTCACATTTTGGGAGTTTTCTCCATAATCATAACAGCTACAGACTGTTGTATCTTGCTGAGGAGCAGAGCAATGTCAAGATAAGCCCTTTATTATGAACAGGAACTGGGCACACAACTGAGATAACAAAACTTCCTAATACTCTCTGTAGTTCCAGCCTGCTATTGCCCTGCCCTGGGCTTCTTTGTCCCAGCTGAAGATGAGTCACAGGAAACCAAAGACTTGTGTCTAGAGTGTACAGGAAGTTTGGCTTCTCTGCATATCTGGGAAGACATTCTTTATGGCACAAATATTTTAAAAAATTAAAACTGAGGTTTTGGAGAACAAGATACAGGTTGGACCTCCTTGGTCCGGCATCCTCGGGACCTGATGAAGAATTTTGCTCATTTCTGGGACCTCAAGTTCATTTCTGGGACCTCCCCTGTCACCAGTCCCCCCAGCCATGGTCTAACTGCCAGCCTCCCAGCTGCCTTCCCCCTGCCGCTGGACTCTCCACACACAGGGCTCCAGGCTCCATCATGGTAGCCCTGGTGCTGCACACACAATCCTATGTCTGGGAAGCCCCCTACTAGGGTCCAGCTGCACCATCAGGGGACTGCCCCGTTTTGAGTTCAGCCTCAGTTGGCAGCCCCAATGCCTCTCGACCTCACTGGGCAGCTTCGCAGGCGGCAACAGGGCCACCGGGCTCTTTGCTTGCACCACCAGGCAGCAGCCCCTCTCCCAGGTTCCTGGCCCCACCACTAGACAGCCCTGTGGTCAGGCTCCCAGCCTCGCGGGGCAGGTGCGCTGCCTTCTAGTCTCATCGGGCAGCTGAGCCACTGGCGGTCGTGGGACTGCTGGGCTCTTGGTTGTGCTGCTGGCGGCCCCACTGCCTCATGATCTCATTGGGCAGTTTCACTGTTGGGCTCCAGCCCCACTGCCTCCTGTCCCCCGTCCCCCTCAGTGCCTGCACCAGGAGGCAGTCCTACGTTAGGCTCATGTTTTGCTGCCACAGGGCAGCCCCACTGCTGGGCTCTAGCCCCACTGTGGGGCTCCCAGCCACCAGCCCTCCACTGGGACTCTCTGGTCCTAGGATATCTGTGGTCCTGCCGAACCAGGGAAGTTGCTGGACCATAGAGTCCTGGTTAAGAGAGGTTCAACCTGTATTAGCTTCATAGATGTGTTAATTGATATATAAGCAAAGATCTCATGGCCCTGTCTATCTGCCCCTCACCTTCCACCTGACACTTCTGACGTCCAGTCCATCTATGTACAGTAGACTTCCGATAATCCGGCACCTTTGGGACCTAGGTGGTGCCGGATTATCGGATATGCCGGAGTAGCAGGAGGTACTCCGGCGGGGGGGCTGTAACGGGTCTGCCGGACCCGCACTGCGTCTGGGGGCTGGGCGGGGAACGGCGCGGCGAGGGGAGAACCCTCCGCCATTTTGCAGGAAGGCGGGGGAAGCCCTGCGCCGCCACCGAGAGTTTCTGGGAGGGGAGGGGAGCAGGCTCCCAACCCCCCAGACTGCAGTAGTTATCCCCAAGCACGGGGGTGAGGGGCGGCGCTGCGGGACCAACCCGGCAGCACTTCAGCTGCTCTGCTCTACAGCTTCCTCAAGTCCGCCGCTCATCAGTTTCAGCAGCAGCGGCAGCGGCAGACTTGGGGAAGCGGCGCGGAGCAGCTCCAATTGTCCAGCTGGCCGGAGCACTTCCAGGTTCCAGTTGGTGCTGGACTATCGGGAGTGCCAGACCACTGGATGCCGGACAATTGGAGTTTTACTGTATATGACATCTCTGCTGTTCTCAGCTCCCTCCTCAGCTGTTAGTTCACACCACTGTCCCCACCATTCTGGATGCCTTTGCTCCTCTCTCTAGTCTTAAAGTCTATCCTACTAACCTGCTCCTGCTCTGCTAAGAAAATCCCATCACCATGCTGGCTTCTCTAAAAATGCCCTCTCTTTGTGTATGTCTACACTACAGCACTGTAGTATAGGAGCTACTTACATTGATGGAAGAGGTTTTTCCATCAGTGTAGTTAATCTATCTCTGCAATTGGAAGTAGCTAGATTGACACAAGAATTCTTCCATTGGCCTACGTATGTCTACACTGGGGGTTAGATACACCTAACTGTGGGATAAAGGTGCTACATCTTTCACAGCCCTGAGTGACATAGGTAAGTTGAACCAATTTTTAAGTGTAGACTAGGCCTTGACTTCAATGGGAAATAGCTGCGTAGGAGCTTTTGTAAATCCCACTAGGTGCCAATCTGCATTGGTGAAAATCTGGGCCTTAGGCACCCAAGTCCTATTGAAAGTCAATAGGAATTGGGCACCTAGTTTCCCTAAATTCCTTTGAAAATTCCAGCAGAAATTGTTTATAAAACTGGTGTCATGGAGCTGTAATGTAAGAGACTATAAATCCATTTCTGACCTGCTTCAACAGTGACTTAACACCCAGAAAAGGAACCGTGGTGTTTATTTTGAGACACCTTGCTCAAGGATTAACATTTTTCTGATAGCCATTTAGTGTGCAGCAACCACACCCTGCCATGCTGACCAATACTGTCTCGCTATTTTCTTGTACACTCTGTCTGTAGCCATCACCTTATACTTAGGTTGTAAACTTCTATGGTAAACATTGACAACAGAAATGGGGGCCTGGTCTATGGCTAGGGCCCTCAGTGGGATGGTAATACAAATAATAAGTATTAAGTCAATATACAGACTGGGTAACTATCCTTTCTACGATGAGTAACCAAAGTTATTTCAATTTGCTGCTGTGTCGCCATTCCTAATAAAAATACCAGGTTTAAACAGGAATATTTGAATACATTGTACATATGGTGAGAGCTGCTTCTGAAGACTGAGGAAATTATGAATGGTTTTCTTTTAAGTAATCTCTTTCTTGCAGCAACTGACACCCACATGCATGTGTTCAGTATGGTCACTTTGATGGACTATCCAAACTCTTGACCCTATGGAGCAGAAGAGTGGTCAGGAGCCACCTGTGGTATGGGAATGAAGTCTATTGATGGTACTTGGGAATTAAGTCTATTCATGGTACGTATCTGGTCCCCACCAATGTAGCATGTGAACACCTCACGTTCTGTACTGGATTTATTCTTTCAAATACCTGTGAGCTAGGGATAGTTTTATTATTCTCCCCATCTTACAGATGAGGAATTGAGGCACACACGGGGGGGGGGGGGGGGAGGGGGCAACAGACTTGCAGGACCCCTGGGCAAGGCAGCGGGGGTGGCTCTGCACTCCTGGAAGTGTTGGGGTCTTGGGCAGAAGGGGGTGGGGCCTTCAGTGGAAGGGGCGGGGCTGGGGCTAGTCTTCCCCAACTAGCCCTCAATGCTGCCTGGAGCAGCATCATATGGGGCTCTGGCAGTGATTTAAAGGGCCCAGGGCATTGAATTACCAGGCTCCAGAGCAGTTGCCCCTTTTGCCCCTCCTGTTAGCAAGCCTAGACACACATATGCTAAGTTTCTGGGCCACTGTTATGCAGGCAGTCTGTGGCAGAGAAAGGAATTGCACTTGGGTGTTACAAGTCCTAGGCTAGTGCCATAATCACTATCATCTTTCCTCTCTGACTCCAGTTCGTTTAGATGTTACCACAGATGGATAATGTGACCACACTGAATAATATGTAATGTATATGAGTCTGCTTGTGGGCCTGGCACACTCAATGCCAATTAAAAGGATCTTGTGTATTGGCTGGCAGTTGATGAACCCTGCTGCCAGGCAAAACTAATCATCCACTTTTTCAAAAGTTATTTGAAAATAAGGCCTAGAGTGCTAATATACCCATCCGGGAATGAATATACAAACCTGGGACCATTATGCTTACAAGGAGGGGAAGAGTTTTGCGTTGGTGTCCTCACTGTTGAGCTGCAGATGAATCTTGTTTGTTTACTTACACTATAGTTGAGCCCAAGGTCCTAGTTAAAATTAGGGCCAGTTTGTGCGAGAGAGAAATTGTCCCTGCTCTAAAACATTTTTAATTTTCTGTGACTGACTGCATGTGAGCACACACCTGAGCTGATGCATAGCCTCATGAACTTCAGTGGAGCACTGTGTAGGTGCGTGGGTGCACCTGCCTGCACTCTGTTGCAGGAGCAGGGCTTAATGTCCCAATTCTACAAGCTGATCCATGTGGACAGAATGCTCTGTCTCAAGGGGTGTGTCTACACAGCAGGGCTTAACTCGAAATAAGCTACGCAAATTGAGCTATGTCAATTGCATATCTTATTTCGAAATACGGAGCATCTACACAGCACTTATTTCGAAATAGAGCACTCTTCCTCCGACTTCCCTTATTCGTCATACAGTAAGGGTTACAGAAGCTGGAGTAGTAAGTCCTCCAGCTTGACAGTATTTTGACACTATTTCGAAATAACTGCCTGCTGTGTAGCTGCGGACTAAGTTATTTTGGAATACCGCTCATTATTTCGAAATAGTGTTGCAGTGTAGACATACCTTAGGAGTCCCTGTTTAAGTCAGTGGAGGTTCTGTGCAGGCTCAGATGTCAGCCCATGCAGATCAGCTTGCAAGATTGAGGCCTCTAAGGCCATGTCTGCACTAGGAAACTATTTAAAAATAACTAAATACAATGTAGTAATTCCCAATTTTACAAAATCAAAATAGCGTGTCCCCACAAAATTAGTCCAAGGCAGGCTTTGTTAATGTGGATGCACTACCTTGACTTAGAGCCCCTGGAAGCACTCGGGAGTAATTAGTTCAAATTACTCTGTGGAGTAGTTATTTCAAAATAACAGCACTGGAGTGTCTACACTAATTCTATTTTAAAATTAGTGTTATTTCCTGAGAAGAGCAGGAGTACAGATTTCAAAATAAGTAACCCCTTATTTTAAAATAACAGGCTTGGTAGTGTAGATGTACCACTTATAAATTTGACCAAAGGGGGGATTATTTCAAAATAAAGCCCTAGTGTAGACTAGGGCTAAGAATGGTAAAGTTTTCTTAGGATCCAGCTGTATCAAGGGTAGTTGGGATAAACTAGAGGAATGGAATTTGTTGCATTAACATTTTCTCACTTGGAACTTGGCAGTATTCACAGGCAGCCAAAAGTGCATCCACGCTTGTCTCTAAAAAATAAAATAAAATATGATGGTGTGCCTGTGGTTCCTGCCTGCACTTTCATTGATGTCTGGGCAGAGTTTTCTGTATCATTTGGGATGGGTTTTTAAAAGTTTGTCCCATGGAACAAAAATCACAAATTGTGACACTGTATTGTTACAGTCTCACAAAGCTTAAAACATTTTTGTAGAGGGGCGGAGGTGGCGCATCGGGCATGGAATAAACATTTACATGTTTTCCAAAAGTTTGAAGCTTAAGGGTTTGTCTGTGTGAGTGATTTTACCATTGTAGCCCACTGGGTTTGGATGGAAAAATGTAGAAAAGTGGTGTGTGTTACTAATGCAGCAATAACTGCCTAAGGATATGTCTACACCAGGGCTAGTCAACTTTGGGGTCCTGGGGGCCACAATGATACTCACAGCACATGCTGAGGGCTGCAACTTAAGTGTGGTTGCATATACATGCAAATATATGCAAATAGCTTCTTTCACACTGACAGGCATGAATACAAAGATGAAGACAAGTCTACACAAGACACAGGCCCCATTTAAGTCAGTTCTGCTGATATTAATAAAATGCAATATTTATGCAATTTCCACCCATATGACAGCACTTTTAATAAGCAATGACAGTCCAGGAATTTAACTACTAAAATTCATATCAATAGAAGACCATTATATTGACTATTTTTTTGTTTTGGCTCCCACCTGTGGGCCCTGTACTGAACCCTGTGTAAACCCAAACTGCACCACGGGCCACAAACAAATGGGCCATGGGCCGCATTCTGCCCGTGGGCCGCCTGTTGAGTAGCCCTGGTCTACGCTATGCAGCTTTTAGCATGGACGCAGCCCTGTCACTAAAAGTCAGGATGTGTGGACACTTGTTTGTCGGCACTTTTGTTGACAAAATACTTCCACCCCCAAAAGGAAGGGGGGTTCGCTTTGTGAGCAGCAGAGTGCTACTGCCAACAATGCAGGGTTCACGCTTTCACTTGCCATGGCAAAACTTTGTCATTGGGGAGGAAGTGGTTAAGCACCCGTGAACAACAAAAGTTTGGTTGATCAAGTGCAAATGTAAACATAGCCTCAGTCTGCAGACCACTCAAACAATTGTTCTGGCCTGTCTCAGCTGTCCCATTCAACTCTGTGGAGCAGAAATGCTCTCTGCTGTGGGGCATCCATGTATAAACTCTTCTGCTTGGGACTGTAGAGAGAGAGTCTCTCTTGTCCAGGAAAGATGTCAGGCTTGAGGAAGGACCACAGCCTGTGGAAACAGGAATGACAATGGGTTCCCCATGATCCCTATATATAGCTCTTACTTGGGAGGCATCTGCCACTTCTATTCCAGTGTTGTTGTAGCTGTGTGGATCCTAGGCTATAAGAAAGACAACATAGGTGAGGTAATGCTGTTTATGGGACCAACTTTTCTGTTGGTGAAAGAGACAAGTTTTTGAGTTGCACAGAACTCTGTGAAGTTCTAGTAACTATTTTACTCCAATAAAATATATTATCTCACCCACCTTGTCACTTGTATTCTGTGCAGGGATGCGCACATATTGGATTTAATCCTGCTTCAATTCCAATCAGTAGGAAAATTCCTACTAAATGCTACTTAATGTAAGTATAGTTGACTTGGGTCAAGATTGAAAATAATAAATGATTTATAAAATTGCCAGTAAGTGTTGTTTGAACAGTTAATAGATAATACTATAATATAAAACGTTTTAAATTTGAATCTTAATTTTAAACATGCATGTGATATACAACACATCATCATAAAACATACAAAATTAGGCTGTGATCTTGCAAAGACGACATGCCCATGCTTAACTTTGAGCAAATGATTAGTCCTGAGTTAAACAGATCTGCTCAAGTGTGCAAAGGTAAGCACATGAATTAGTTTTTGCAGTGTTATGGCATCAGTGTCAACATAAACTCCTTTTGAATCTAATGCAAACTCCTTTTCAAAGGAAAACCAGAACCTATTCTCACCACCCACATTTCTGAAGTAGAAATACTGGAGCTTAGAATACGGACAAGGATAACTAACATTTTGTATTTCTGTTTATCATGACATTTTGCATTATACTGTAGAACTAACACATTTTGCACCAAGAAATATTTGCAGTTGCTATTCTGGAAGCAACTGAGAGCATCACTTATTCACGAGTTAGAACATCCTTCTGAAACACAATTGTGGAACCAGAAATTGCTGTTGTAAAATTAGTTTGTTGAATTAGTGAAAAAGTAATATATATTTTACTGCAAAAATAACTAATTTTACAATATACTGGAAGAGAATACAGAATGTGGTATGTATTTTTTCTATATGTGCACATATATATTGTGATTTTTTTTATACACACACACACACACACACACACACACAAACTGTGTATGTATATTTATATTATAAGACTTCAGGATTATCACTGTGAAGCCTAGAACGTCTGTCAAGTTAGTCTGAAGCAATGGGAACAACTACAAGCCTGAAAGAGAGTTCTTTTTGTTTAGAATACTGTCATATGGAATCGTCACTGGGATTTGTGGTCTGTTATTGTCCAATTTTCGTTTTTAATTATTTTGACTTTATCAATTACACCCATGCAAAAGTACAGGCTTGCAGCAACTAGTGTATATGTATACTGAATTTGGATAAATATCCATCCATTTATATATTGACTGTACAACAGAATCTCACAGTTACTAACACCTTTGGAACAGAGCCTGTTTGTAAGTCTGCAATGTTCTTATCTTTGAACAAAATGTTATGGTTGTTTCAAAAGTTTACAACTGAACATTAATTTAATACAGCTTTGAAACGTTGCTGAAGAAAAATGCTGCTCTTCCCCCCCCTTTTTTTTAGTTTAACACAGTACTATATTTGCTGTCTCTTGTCTCTGTTGCTGCCTGATTGTGTATTTTGGGTTTGAAATGAGGTGTGTGGTTGACCAGTCAATTTATAATTCTGGTATTCATAACTCTGGAGTTCTACTCTCTCTATAAAACATATATACTGAGGTTTGGTCTACACTGGAAAATTAGATTGACCCAGCTACATACCTCAGACATGTGAAAAATCCACATTCCTGAGCAACATAGTTAAGCAGACTTAAGTCCCAATGTAGGTAATGCTAGGTCGATGGAAGAATTATTCCAAGAACCTAGCTACTGCCTCTCAGAGGGGTTGTTTTACTCCAGTAATAAGCTATGTTTCCTGTAAGCTGAGCAGCCGCCTATTTAGTGCCATGCAGATGCTGAAGGACCCTACTCAGGGACATGCTGTAGCCAGGGGAGGGCCGCCCTTCCATTGGCTCTAACGTAGCCCAGTCTCCAGCCTGCTTTACCCAGGGGAGGGATGGCTTGAACCCAGCACCTCTCCCCAGCCAGAACCCAGGCACGGCCAAGATGATGTGGCCTGGGATCCTGCTGTGGCCAAGATGGCCCATTTAGTTCAGCCTGGTGCAGGCTGGCCCAGGTAGTAGCCAGCGATGGTGCCAAGATCAGCCGTAGCTGGGATGGCCCTCCCCCAGCTTCAACACATCCGTCCTCTCATGTCCTTGTTGTGTGGCCAGGGCGGTCTGGTCCCAGGTCCCTGCTGTGGCTGGGGTGGTGCAAGCAGTTCAGCCTGGACTCAGCCACAGTGCCAGGATCTGCCATAGCCGGGGAGGCTCTCCCCAAGCTCCAATCAAGCAGGGAGGGGTACTTATCCTATGGCCCCGGCCCCGGCCCCAGCCCCAGAGCTGCCATAGCGCAGAGGTACCTTTTCTTCCCAGCCCATGAGCAGAGAGAGCTGGTGGGAATCCTCTCTCCTCATAATAACCCCAGAGCACTCTCCTTCATCCCAAACCCTCAACCCAGCCTGACCCAATAGCTTGCACCCCCAGCCTGACCCCTTACACTCCTGGACCCTGACCCTCTGTCCCAGCCCTGAACACCTCATCTTTGGCCCGACCCCAGAGCCCAAACTCCCATCTGGAGCCCTCACCCCCTGCATTCCATTCCTCTGCCCCAGGCCTGAGACACTACCTACATTCAGAGCCCTTTGCCCCCACCCTTAAAACACAAATTTTGTTATGTGCATCAATATGAAGATGATGTATCATGTCATCTCCATATTGATGCACATAAAAAAATTCATTCTGCTCAGGAGTGGAAAAAATTAAAGGGCACAATGGTAGTAAATATCTACAATGACACACTACAGTCATTGCTGCAGCTGTGCTGCTCACTGTTTTAAGTGTAGACATAATCTGAGTATATATGATAGAGATGAATATAGACAAGAGGACATTATTCTGAAGGAAGCTGATGTATATTTCACAGGGGCTGGTTTACATATTTCTTTGTCTTGTTTCAAGGGAAAAAGTATAGTGATGAAAATTAAACAAGATTCGCTTTGGCTACGGGATCTAGGGGTTATAGTGGACCACAAGCTGAATATGAGTCAGCAGTGTGATGCTGTTGCAAAAAAAGCAAACATGATTCTGGGATGCATTAACAGGTGTGTTGTGAGCAAGACACAAGAAGTCATTCTTCCGCTCTACTCTGCACTGGTTAGGCCTCAGTTGGAGTATTGTGTCCAGTTCTGGGCACCGCATTTCAAGAAAGATGTGGAGAAATTGGAGAGGGTCCAGAGAAGAGCAACAAGAATGATTAAAGGTCTAGAGAACATGACCTATGAAGGAAGACTGAAAGAATTGGGTTTGTTTAGTTTAGAAAAGAGAAGATAGCCGTTTTCAGGTATCTAAAAGGGTGTCAAAAGGAGGAGGGAGAAAACTTGTTCATCTTGGCCGCTGAGGATAGAACAAGAAGCAATGGGCTTAAACTGCAGCAAGGGAGGTTTAGGTTGGACATTAGGAAAAAGTTCCTAACTGTCAGGGTAGTCAAACACTGGAATAAATTGCCCAGGGAGGTTGTGGAATCTCCATCTCTGGAGATATTTAAGAGTAGGTTAGATAAATGTCTATCAGGGATGGTCTAGACAGTATTTGGTCCCGCCATGAGGGCAGGGGACTGGACTTGATGACCTCTCAAGGTCCCTTCCAGTCCTAGTATTCTGTGATTCTACACTGCAAGGTTTTTACACAAAAACCCGTGGAGCGTCCACACCTCAAATGCGCTTTTGCGCAAGTAACGGAAGAAGAGAGGGCTTTTTCCGGCGTAGGTAAACCTCCTTTTACAAGGCATAACTCCTTTTTGTGCTACAGCTATTGCGCAAAAAGGCAAGTGTGGATGCTCCAGAAGGGATTCTTGCACATCTTGTGGATGCTCCAGAGGGGATTCTTGCTTTTCCCTATGGGAAAAAGCACAGGTGCTCTGATGGCCATTCTGTAAATGGCCATCAGAGCTTTCTTGCGCAAGAGCATCCATGCAGTGTGGACACTCTCTTGCACAAAAACACATCACTTTTGTGATGTGCTTTGAGGTGTGGACGTGCTCTTGTGCAATAAATTTTTGCGCAAAAACACTTGCGCAAAAGGCTTCTTGCACAAGAAGCATGTAGTGTAGATGTAGCCTTTGATTAAATAAGCAGCTATCTAGAAGTAAAATTGTCTTGGGATTGTTTATATGGGGCCACTGGCCTATGCTAGAAAATTAGGCTGGTCAGAGGTGTGAAAAAGCCACACCCCTGATTAGCATCATTACATTTATCTAAATGCCTGTGTAAACAGCACTAGATGGACGGAAAGTATGCCTCTGTACTGTTTTAAGTGTAGACAATGTCTCTGTAGTGTTTTAAGTGTGTCTTTGTGGACACATTCAGAATTAAATTGGCCTCAATTCAATTTAGTTTAAGTAAAATTATTTTAATTCTGAATAAGAGTATACACACAGAGGTTTTAAGGTAGTTTAACTAATCTACTTTAAAAATGTGGATTAACTTTCTTGAGTTCCCCTATATAGACAAGCCCTTAAGATTATCCCTCCACTCCATCCTCCCTCTGGATGCTGTCATAGGTCACCTTAATTTTAGTTTAATTCACTGGGAAGCATTTTCACACTCCCAATCAACATAAACTATCTTGTTCAGAATGGTGTAGTGTAGACCTGTCCAGTGGAAGGCAGAGTAACCAATAAAATAGTAAATATCCAAATATAGAACCCCAAGATTTTTCTCTTCCCTTTTCAAGTTTCCTCAGTTTTAAATGAGGGGCAGGAGAGTGAAGTGTGTGACTGGAGACAGTTTGTCTGATGACATTCAGATAGCTGCAGCTTTTAATTGTGCTGCTGACCAATAAAAATTTGCTACAGGAGAGAATCTGAATTAGAGAAGGTACAACCCATCCTAAATTTATTTTGCTTTACCTCATGCTACTGTATTGTTCAAACAGTAAGTACACCCTTACATCTTGTGCACTCTAACTCCTCTTTGGCAGGGATAGTCCTGACTTACTCTGCAAAATAAAAGTGTCTTTTTCTGCAAACCAATACCATTCACTGATAAACAATTCAGTCACAAGTGGAAAGGAACGGTGCTCTTATTACCACTTTACTTCTTTCTCTGCTTGCATTTTTCACAGCTGCTGCCCTACCAAACTGTAGTTCCTATTATTATAATTATACATTGATATTGCAAAAGCACAGCTCTGTTTAGGATCAGGCATCATTGTGGTAGGAACTTTACAAATGGGTATGAAAACAAAGTCCCTGCTCCTGCATAAAATATCTCTGTGGACACATCAACATGGATAGATTCCTGCACTCACACAAACCTCTCATGCAGTCAAGGAGAGTCTTTGTGGGCTCATGTTTTTGCCTGAGCAGAGCTCCTTGCAGGGTTAGGGCTCAAAACCAAAGTCATGCTGCTGAATCTGCACAGGCACAAGTGTCTGCCCACGTAGCTGTTTGCAGGATTGAAGCGCAAGAAAATGTGGGGTGTGATGCATGATTTATGAGCCTTATGTCTGTTAGGGCCCACCCTGCAAATCCTTACAAGAGCCATTTCCATAGGAGCATGCTCCTTCAGATCACAAAACTAAGCTTACAGGGTCATACACTTACACTGCAAACGCCTCATGGCAAAGACCTTATTTCTGTTAACATGAAAGCCCAGATCCTTAATTGACCCCAGTGCAAATATGCACATGAGCAATTTTATGGGACAGCTCTTGTCAACAAAGCTTGTCATGTGGGCAAGAGTCTGCAGAGATACTGCTATTAGCTATGCAGGGCCTGATCCCTAAACCTGTGCAACACCTGTGCAGGATCAGGGCCTATGTTTATAAAAGATGTTTGTGCTGGGCCAGAAACCGTACAAAATAGTCATCATGTTCCACTCCGCCCCCATGCAGAGCCATTTCCCGGCCCCGGAGGTTTCACAGAGGCTCGCAGCCGGTGTTCAACTTTGCCTCTCCGAATGTCCCAGTGCCCCATGCTGGCAGGGCTGACCCAGAGCCCCCCTGCTAGGAGACAGAGGGTCTCCCACGGTGGCATGAAGTTGAAGGCAGCCTGGAAGGTGCCTGGGCCTTGGATAGGGCAGGAGTTTGCCGCGTGGGCACGTTTAAAATCTCCCTCCAGCGTTTGTTTTGTTTCATTAAACTCTCTGTCCGGGGCCCGCTGTCCCCTGGCCCGGCGCCTGCTGCTCTGCCCCCGGCGAATGCCCCGAGCCTCCTCTCCCCACGCGGCGCCACCGAGGGGGGGGCAATTCAGCTCACTCCAGCAATTCCAAGGACTTTTGCTCCCCGCCCAGCCAAACTCCTCTCGGCGCTGCAGGGGCGACAGTGCCCGGCCAAAGCCAGGGCAGGACGCCCCCAGCCCGGCCGCCGCCCGCTCCCAGCGCCCCGCCCGCGGGGACCAGGCAGCCCCAGCCCGGAGCCACTTTGTAGCAATTAGTTTCTCTCTTTGTATGGGGATTCCATTCAAACGCAGCGGCGTGTTCCGCGTAACCTTCCGCCAAGGGGAGGAAAATAGTTCCCAGCCCCTAGAGTGGAGTTCAAAGCAGAGCCCCCCACGCTGGGACCCCTCCGCCCGATTCCCCCCCCCCCCTTCGAGCCTCTCCCCTAAAGGCCCCTCCCGGGGCTAGGAAGCGCCTCTGGAGCCACGGTGTGGAAACTCCCCCTTCCCTCCCCAATACAATGTAGCCTGGGAAGGGGCTGTATCACTGGGCGTAGAGATTGCAAAACCCAACCACGTACAGCGGGCGACGATACGCCTCCACCTAACCTGACAAACGGAAGCGCCGGGCCGGCTTGATGGACGGGGCGGGGGGCGGCCAATGGCAGAGGCACCTGCCTCCCAAAATGTAGGGGCCGCCAATGGGAGGCCGCAAGAGCGGAGCGGGAGGCGGGGCCGCGGGCAGGCAGCAGCGCAGGTTGACGGGCGTCCCAGTGCAGGGAAGTGCAGCGCTGGGGATGAGCCTCAAAGTTCTAGCCCTCGCCGCGCAGGGGATTTAAAGCTGCCGCACGCGGCCAGCGCCTCTAGCCGCAGCCTCTCTCCCCCGCCGGGGGCTCTGCCAGCTGCTGCGTCCTCTCCCCGGCTGCAGCCCTCCCCCGCCTTCCTCTCGGCTCCCCCCAAGTTAACTCTGCTCTCCCGCTGCCCCTCACCCCCAAATGCCAGCCATGATCGAGAAGGGCCCCGAGGTCTCCGGGGAAGAGGAGAGGCAGGAACAATAATGCCACTGCTGCCGCCAGTGCTAATAACAACAATAATGGGAATAATAAAAGTTTGGCGGCGGCAGCAGCACCCAATGGAAATAGCAGCAGCAACTCCTGGGAGGAAGGCAGCTCTGGCTCCTCTAGTGATGAAGAGCATGGTAAGTCCAGTGAAGTGGGAGCCTCCGAACTCGCTCCGGGACTGTCTCTCTAGGAATCCCTCTTTCTCGCGAATTGATGGAGCACGTTTCTTTTGTAACCCACACTTCCTTCTCTTTGCCATCTCAGCAGGAGGAGGCATGAGAGTTGGAGCCCAGTACCAAGCCGTGGTGCCTGACTTTGATCCTGGTGAGTTGTTTTGTCTCTAGTGTCTTCCAAGGTTTCAGCACCATTGTGTGAGTGGGTTAGGAGCCTCAGACGGCTCTGTGTGTGTGTGTGGGGCTCTGGCTGGAGATCTGACATCCTGCGTTTGGGAGTTGGGGGGGAGGGGAGTTAGTGGTAGGACTGATCAGCTGGACATAAACCTGTTTTATTGGGGGCAGAGAGATAGAGGTCACTCTGTTGCATTAGACTGCTAGTAATTAAAAGGTGGAGGGGAGAGGGAGGGAATCAACAACTTTTGTGTGTGTGTATGTGTGTGTGTTTGTTCACCCTGCTGTCCAAGGAAAGAACAGCAACAAGGGGGGAACGTGGAGGGGAAACGTGCCTCCAGACTGGGGAAGGGGAGGAAGGAAATCTTTCCTTTTCCATGAAATAGAACTAAAACTCTAGCTCTGCATCTATTTACGTCCCTCCCCGCCCTCCTTCAGGGAAATATGAATATCTTACTCTATGGCACGGAAGCAAGAGGGATTAGCCGCGCTACTTTCTCTCCCTCCCCTTTCCTCCCTCGCTCTCTCTCCCCCTCCTTTCAGGTGTGGTTAGTTTCATATTCACAATGATCGGGTTGGGATCTGGCTCTTTAAGAGAGTGGCATGGTACTAATTAAAAGGACTTTAATCAATTTCCCTGTCATTTAATATAAAATCGAATCCTTTAGTGGGTTTTCTGTTCCCCTTCCTCCCCCCCCCCCCCGCACTTCTTAAAAATCCACAGATACACCTCTCTCCTCCCCCAAAACGAGACATTCAGGGCCAGAGAAGAACAACGATCCTTCCCCCGCAAACGGTTAATAAAAGAAGTCTAGATGCTTTCCAGAGGGCGCTTTGCAAACGGGGAGAAAAACAGGGAAGCTGATTTGGCTAGGGGAGACAGTAAATGGCAGTTAGATTTCCGCTCCCCCTCCACTCTACTTGTGTGTTTGTGGGTTCGACCATAAGGGTAAAAATAAAAAAAAATGAAGTCACAAATGCCTGTTCCTCTTTTTTGAAAGCTATTCAAATATGGTTATTTTAGTCAAAACTAATGTGGCTGTTTTTCTTTTTTTTAATTCTTAAAAAGAACCAGTTGGTTGCCAAAATGTTCCACATTCCATCTATTCTGCTGCAGTTCTTTGTAAGCTAATTTAAAGTGGTATGGGAGCAAATTGTGAGCAAACAAAGGAATTGTAGTTGTACTGGAAGGCATGTGATTCAAACATTTTAGTATAGATGTGTCTATTGCTGTGTGTGTAAAGGTAGACTGTCGACTTCCTTAGTGTTTTAAATGTGTGTGGTTTTTTTAATTGCTCTTTTGTAACTGTAGGTTAAAGCTAGTGTAAACCTTTCTACTGTCTGGAGGTCTTAACAAACTTAATTGAATCCTCTATACTTCTCCTCTTAAAAGAACAAAACAAAACACATGACTTGGAAATAACAATAGTTCAGTTCTCAGAACAAACCAGAGAGCCTCTCCTGCTGTTAATTGACTTATTAGCACTATCCAAATTCAGAAATACGTATCTTGAGCTTAGTGCAGAGGAGGAAGACTTTTGGGTGCCTTTTTATTTAATGCAATAGGTTGGGTTTTTCTCTATTTTTTTTTTTTTTACATTGATTTGCAGAGACTGTAACAATTTATGCATCTTTATGGATCCTCAAATTGAACATCTTTTCAATTACAGATTTTGTATAATTATTTACAGACTGTATTTGTGTTGCCTGTCTCTTCTGTCTTCTTCCTGGGTAGGCATTTCTCATTGTTTCTTCTGATTGACAGAGTAGGACATAAAGGGTCTCTGCACATGGGCACTCCATTTTTTGGTTAACCACTGGGCCTATTAGGTAGCAATTGACCCTCTTCAAACACAACATTGCTGTAACATATGTGGATCCTACTGGCTTCTAGCCAAGTGTTGCAATAATACTTTACACTTTTCATTGAACCTTGCGAATCAATTCTCTGGCTCACCTAATTTCTCTACTAAAGCAACTTTTTTCTTACTGCTATTATTGAACTGGGTACATTGAGTATTGCATTTGTGTTCTAGTTTTTAGCTAATGGGGTAGAGATGTACCTATGAAAAAGTTATTGCTTTTGTTACTGACTCACCTTTCTTCCCAGAGAGAGTGGGAAGTGTATGACATTGCTAGAAAAATAAATTTAACTTGCACAACTTCTGTGGAAGTTCATCCTGAATAAACAGTGTAGCACTTAGTCTATAATGGCCTCATATAAAGTAAATAAGCAGATTTTTTATTAACTTCATTGTGTTCATATTGGGCCCTTATTGTTCAACTAATTTTATAGACCTAAATAAGAATTTAGTGTATACTTGCATCTATTTCATACGTTTGTAAGCTGGAAGGGACTGTATAACTGTTCACAAAAATAATATATTTTCTACTGTCCTTGTTCAGTTTATCTTTTATGTGACTTATTTTTAAATTATAGTATAAATTCCTAAATATCCACTGGATATAGTATACTTAGATTTCCAGAAAGCCTTTGACAAGGTCCCTCACCAAAGGCTCTTTAAGTAAAGGAAGTTGTTAAGGGGTAAGAGAGAAGGTCCTTTTGTGGATTGGTAACTCATTAAAAGGCAGGAAACAAAGGGTAGGAATAAATGGTAAGTTTTCTGAGTGGAGAGAGGTAACTAGTAGGGTCCCCCAAGAGTCTGTCCTGGGACCCATCTTATTCAATTTATTTATAAATGATCTAGAAGATAAAGGGGTAAACAGTGAGGTGGCAAAATTTGCAGATGATACCAAACTGCTCAAGATAGTTAAGACCAAAGCGGACTGTGAAAAGCTTCAAAAAGATCTCGCCAAACTAAGTGATTGGGCAACAAAATGGCAAATGAAATTTAATGTTGATCAATGTAAAGTAATGCACATTGGAAAAAATAATCCCAACCATTTATACAATATGAGGGGGACTAATTTGGATACAACTACTCGAGCAAGATCTTGCAGTCGTTGTGGATAGTTCTCTGAAAACATCCACTCAATGTGCAGCGGCAGTGAAAAAAGCAAACAATGTTAGGAGTCATTAAAAAAGGATAGAGAATAAGACAGAAAATATCTTATTGCCTCTTTATAAGACCACGCTACGCCCACATCTTAAATACTGTGTACAGACGTGGTCGCCTCATCTTAAAAAAGATATATTGGCATTAGAAAAGGTTCAGAAAAGGGCAACAAAACTGATTAGGGGTTTGGAACAAGTCCCATATGAAGAGAGATTAAAAAGACTTGAATTTTTCAGCTTAGAAAAGAGGAGACTAAGGGGGGATATGATAGAGGTCTATAAAATCATGACTGGTATGGGGAAAAAAAGAATAAGGAGAAGTTATTTACTTATTCCCACAATAAAAGAACTAGGGGTCACCAAATGAAATTAATAGGCAGCAGGTTTAAAACAAAAGGAAGTTTTTCTTCACTCAGCGCATAGTCAACCTGTGGACCTCCTTGCCAGAGGATGTGGTGAAGGCTAGAACTTTAACACAATTCAAAAAAGATAGATTCATGGAGGTTAGGTCCATCAATGGCTATTAGCCAGTATGGGTAGGAATGGTATCCCTAGCCTCTGTTTCTCTGGAGGTGGGTGACAGGGGAGGGATCATGTGAGGATTACCTGTTATGATCCCTCCCTCAGGGGCATCTGGTATTGGCCATTGTCGGCAGAGAGGATACTGGGCTAGATGGACCTTTGGTCTGATCCAGTATGGCCGTTCTTATGCTCTTATGTTCTTAAATAACTTCTGAAATAGGATGCCAGTCAAACTTGACCTTTCCACAAAAAGTGTTTTAATTTTAGTTATCTAGAGTCTCTATATTTCTTAACCCTTAACAATTGTTTAATAATAGGCATTTCTAGGCTATTAAATTCTTACAGCAGAGTATTATAGTGCACAAAGACTGTAGGTTCGGTTTACCAAACATCTCATTTTTAGTATCAAACAAAGGATTGTAAAACCTACTGGTTCTTTGGCCTGGTCTATGTTGGTACTCTAGCTGGAGCATTGATACAAATCCTTAGTGTAAATAGTGTTTCCTTATCCCTGGGTCAACTGCACCCGTGTAAACTGTGTGTACATTAGGGATCTGCACTATTGCAGCTGTTCTGGTGGCTGAAACCTAGTGTAGACCAAAAGTGTATCATAGTCATGATTTTAGAATAAGGACTGTACTGTATATCTGTTAGCTATAGTTCAGCATTAAAGTTAAGTATGCCTTTGGTATATTTATTATTAAACATGTTAACTACAATTTGTTAGGGTAGTGCCTAAAGACCAACCAAGAATGGGACTCAGTTGTGCTAGGTGCTATACAGAGTAACAGTCCATGTTCTGAATGCTTATAATCTAAATTGGAATAAGAAGCAGAGGTAGTAATCATGTTAGTCCAATGTATTTCTTGTGTGTGTACATACAAATATAATGCACACTTGTGAGGCAGGTATAGAAAAGAATAATAAACTATATTCTGCAAAACAAAGTGAAGTCTAGCAAGGCAGTAATAAGATGTTGATTCAGATTTCGTAATTATATTAGCGCTAGATCAGAGCAAACAGGCAGTGAATACTGTGTAACATGAAATCAAGAATAAGGTATTATTATTTACTGCCTACATTTACAAAGACAAACTATTAAAGAATAACAACAAAGCTACTAAAAAAGTGCTCAGAGGACCCCTCACCTTTTGGCTAATCGTAATCACCTTTTGGCTAATTTTCTTTAAAATTGTAATGGCTAAAACTGAACGTGGCAAGGGCCCGATGATGTGTGTGTGTGTGGTGGGGTTTTGTTTTTTTTTGGGGGGGGGGAGAGCCGAAGGACATGAGCCTGCAAATGTTTATGCATGTGGAGGGGATAGTTCTTACTTTTAGCTCCTTGACTTGAGTGAAATGGCTCATGGCAGTAACGACATCACTGCAAATCTGTGGATGTCCACATCCCTGGATGTGGATATCCATGGACCATGTTTGGGGATCGGCTGTGGATAAAATTTTGTACAAATAGGGTTCTACAGACTCTACCACATGGACAAAGTTTTTCAGAATCTCTTCCTAAATTAGTACTGGTCTCTTCTCCTTTCTCATCCCACCTTTCTGTTGGCCCAGTGTAAGGTACTGTATTGCAACTAAATGTTGCTTTGGTAAACCCAGGTGTTGGTAGCTAGACAGAGCACTTGTGTTCATTGTGTTACATAGAAAAGTAAGTTTTAGTTGATCATAAGTGTGTTATAAATATTTATAAATTGACAGTAAGTTTTGCTGTTTGGCCTTGAATACATCATGAAAAGCTGTCCCTCCCCCTCCATTTCTGTCTCTAATAAATATAATTGTGAGTCAGACGTTTGACTGGTAGCTGATAGCTCTTGCAAACAATACCTGTTATCAGTAGGCAGCATATATTGTTAGTTCTCCATTTGAGAAACTGAGGGTTTAAAAAAAAAGAATGAAAAGCTGTGTACACCTGTGTGATAATGGAAAAACTTAATGAAAGGGGATGTTCCATGTCCCAAAGATGAATAGAAATATATTTTGTATGGGGTATGTGAGAGTACTAACAAAAACCATGTATGCTACTTGATCCTGATAGCTTTCTGCTTGTTCATTTTGTATGCATCTGAAATATTGTAAATATAAAAAGGAACCTAATTACTTTTTTACTCTTTGGCATAGTTAACAACTTTTAAATCAAATTTAGGTTTCAATGACTTTGAAAAGCATTTATATAATTTCTTGATGAGAACAACTTGTTCCAAATCTATAAATACAGAGAAGACAGGAATGCTTTTTTCCCTGCACAGTTCTTCTTCTCATGGCTGTAGTGCAGCTAGGTACTATGGATGTGAAAGGTTGACCGGTTACCTGGTGAGCATTCACCTTATTCACGTGCTTATCGGGGTAACTGGTTAAGGTGCCTGGCCCCTCTGGGGCAGCTCCTGGGCCTGCGGTGGGCCAGTTAACTGGTTAAACATATAGTTTAAGCAGTTAACATTTTAAATGGGATTTTTCATCCCTACTAAGTACTCTTTATCAGTTAGAGCAGTATGAGTGTACCTCCAGATTGCTGTTATGTCCAGTCCTCTTCAGAGGGACTCTTCCTGTTTTCTTTCTGGTTGAAGTGGACTCTTGACAAATGGCCAGCTAATCCAAGAGGGTGTTCTCATTCAGTCAGCTCTGGATGGAGATGCAAAGAGGAGGTAGAGAGAAACCCAGTTGTGGATTGCTTACAGCAGAGCTGGCCTTCCCTGATCTCTTGCCTGCTTGACTACAAAAATAAATGAATAAAACCAGGGCACTCTTGATTTAGAGAAGCCTTCCTGTTAAGGGAGGGATTACAGCAGCACTCTAGAAGCATCTGGATCCAGGGATGCAGAAGTTGGCATCTACCGACAGTAAGCAGTACTGAAATGCTGGAGGTCTGGGAATGCATCGCACTCTGGTCGTGTACTAGGAACTGCCACATAAACACCCAAATGTTTCCGCCTCTCTTGGAGGGCCGAGTCCTTGTTGTTTTGCTGGCAGCTGACTTAATTTAAAGCTTTGGGAGACTTGGTCAGTCCAATTCAGGAGACCCAGATCTTACTGCTCTAATACATTCAGTCCCAAGTAGCTCTTGGAAGTTTTAGGACCATACATGGGTGGGGGCTTAGGTTATCTCTGTGGCAGTTACCCATTGGGTATCCATATGGGATCAAAGTGTAAAGTATCATGAACTAGCTTGGGGTTGGCAAAATATGGCCCACAGGCCAAATCTGGCCTGCCACGATACTCTGGGTCACCGATGTCCTGTAGCCCAACGGGACCTCCAGGTAGGCTCCCTGCCTGCCGTGGTCTCACATGCTGATCTAAGCAGCCGCCTCTGGAGCCAGCATGTAAATCTGGGCTTGCATGCCTGTGCAACACGTGGAGACACCCCCCCCACAAGTAGAGACTCACATGAGACAGCTCCTTTGAACAGCCTGTGGGGCTGTGGCTGGCCGGGGTGGTGTCTCACTGGGTTGCTGGCTGGGAGCAGCTTACAGTAAGTCTCCTGGCCAGAGCCTGCACCTGGCACCCCACCCCTTAGCGCACCCCAGCACCCTTTCCTAGGACACAGATGAACTTTGATGTCATGTCTATGTCACCCTTTATAGCAGTTGTGCTATAGGAGTGGACTGGGAATATGTTGGCTGGTTCTGTACTGGATATAAGGCTGGAGATGACTGCAGAGGTTTGCATATTACCCAGAGAAAGTGCTTTTTAAGCTTCACTGTGAAAGGGAAAGTGTGTGTTTGTTTTTGGGAGGGGTGTGATTTGCAATTCAGGTATTTCTCGCATCTATAATGGTACCTCTTACAGCCCCAATAAGAGTGCAGTGTTGCTTTGTTGCACTGGCCCTCTTACCCCATGGTTTCCAAGACCATTTTTAATGTTGCTTGGTTCTGTGTCTTGGCTTCCATCAGTCTGACTGCTTTCGTACAGACTGGCAGATACTCTGCGACCATCCCAGCAAGCATCTGCTGTAAATAGCATGAAGATCATCGCTGTAAAACACAAATGCTATAGTAAACATATAATTGTGGCTAGAGCCTGTGGCTCCTCTCTCTGCTGGCTCACGCAATATTTGCATGATAGATTTATCACTGCCTCATTTTTTTTGATGAGTGTATTAAGGGTGTGACTGACATAATAGTTATGAAAAGTGGATCATTTGTTCTAGCTGGTCTTTGCCACCTAATGACTTGCCCTTAAAATTTTTGTTTACAGCCTTGCTTAGTTTTGTGATTTGGCCAAGTAAAAGGCTTAGAGCTCCCTGCGATTAGTTGTTGTTATTATTAGCTCAGAAATCTTGCTTCTGATCAATGTGAACTGTACAATGTATTTATGGTGGGCTCTTGTCTTATCATCTTCAGAGTATTCTAACTAGATACTTTCGAAAAAGCTTCTTTCGAAAAAGAGCATCTAGACTACAATCAGTACTTTCGAAAAAGCAAGCTGCTTTTTGAAAGAGAGCACCCAGGCAGTCTGGATGCTCTCTTTCAAAAAGCACAGTTTGTATTACATAGTGCCTTTTTTCGAAAGAGCACTTTCGAAAAAAGGCGTTATTCCTCGTGAAATGAGGAGTACCGCTGTCAAAAGAAAAGCCGCGTTCTTTCGATTTAATTTCGAAAGTACGCAGCTGTAGTCTAGACGCAGGTGAAGTTTTTCCGAAAAAAGGCTACTTTTTGCGAAAAAACCCTGCAGTCTAGACACAGCCTAGATGTGGTTTGTAAAAACACTGCACAGTTTAAGTTAACTTCTGAATATCCATATTGGTTTCTGGACAGATGCTAGGCAAGTACAACTGAGGTAGCTGAAGAAATTTGTTTAGTTGAGCGTTTTTTTGTTTTTGTTTTAAGTAATGTTCCCTATTTGTGATACTATAGCATGGGTTTTCATGGTGCTTTACATTTATAAAATAAGACAAGGTCTGTTGAGTGGCCTGTAATGCAACATGATTAGAGTGACTGGTTACTTCAGTGAACCTGCAGCAAGGATCTGCCAATTGTGAAAGCAGAAGTGGATTTTGACTGATCACCTCATGAAATCTTTGTCAATTTGTACATTTAGTGGAATGTGGTTGAGGTTTTGAGCCTTTATATATTAAAATTAACTAAAACAAATGGAAAATGGGGAGAGTCCATGCTCTTAAATATGTATAACTTGGAAAACTGGCTTTTGGAAAAAAAAAAAAGTTCAAATAATAAACAGGAAATACCTCTTGTACTGCAATTTAGACTCCATTTTGAAAACAAAGAAAAAGGACCATTTTCAACTTTTCCTTTTGGAAACTTCCTTGACAACATTGCCTCTGCTGTTACCTGGAGTATATAATGCCAGTTGTGCTGAAATGTGACTGATCATGATGTGACTAACTTTAAGTATGGTATGTTGAGATTACCAAATTCACTTCACTTTCAGGCTAGATTATTGAAACCAAGCTAGTGTCTAACCCACACTGTCAAGCACCTTCAAACATTCAGAGCTGCATGTCAGCTAAACTCTTTGAACTTTGCAAAAGGAAGTATTGGTAAATAGAGTTTCTTGGGAGGAGAAGAGGGGAGGCTGCAATGGACTGATAATATCTAATCACAAGGATCCCCTGTTCAGAGGAAGATTGGGTATATATTCTTCTTTTCATATTTCATCACATGGCTGATCATGGCGCTTTAGGAACTTGTACGCAGTGCTCTACTGGTGTTCGCTGTATGTGTCTTTTTTTCCAGTGGGGTGGCAGCATTTTTAGAAACAAACAGTGCAAGGAAGTGAGTTGGTTTCATTAGGATGGGGTGAGCAAACTTTTTTCCCAAGAGCCACATCTGGGTAGGGAAACTATATGGTGAGGGTAAGCCATGAATGTAGAGGTATTGGTGGGGATTCCAGCTGGGCACCACTTACCTCCATCATTTGGCAGTGCAATGGGGCTAAAGCAGGCCCAGGCCTGCTTCCGGAATGGGCTGGCACATGGGGTGGGTTTAGCATGCATCTCCATGTGCTGCCCTCATCTGCAGGCACTGACACCAAAACTTTTATTGGCTGCGGCTTCCTGTTTGCAGCCAATGGGTTCTGTAGGGAGGGCACCTGCCAGTGACGGCAATGCACAGAGCCCTCTGCGCGCCCCCCCCCCCCCCCTCCATATACACACGCACCCCCCCCCCCAAGGGCTTTGGGGAGCCTGCCTTGGCCCCACTGTGCCAGATGATTGGTAACCCTAGAGGCCGGATTAAAAACCCTGATGGGGTGAATGCAGCCTGCAGACTATAATTTGTCCACCCCCGTGTTAGTCAAAGTGCCCCATCCTCGAGCTCTTCCTCACCAAAGAAAGGTTTCATGGGTGATATTCTGTTAAGAGATCCTTTCCATTAGTTACTTTCACAGCATAGCTTTCTAATTTAGGATTGAACCATATGCACACCTGTGGTATCTTTGAAGTAATGCTGTCTATAGGTATCGAGATTATGCCCATTATTGTATAGCTCTTTCTGGATACTGCAGATGGATATCTGACCCCATATGGGTCCTATCCTATACTTACTTATGGATTTTTTTTTTTTTTTTTTTAAATCTGGATTTAAATATTAGACATTAAAGTTGTATATGTCCTTAAAACATTGTGTTCTTAGCTATTTAGACAGCAAAAACATAGGCTAATGAATGTACAACTATAGAAATTCTGCGTATAGTAGCTTGACTATATATTTGAGAGAGTTTGCCTGTTTGTTCAAGAATTCCTCTTAAATGGTAAAAGCTAGGACCACTAAATTCGGGTATACAGCTTCTTATCATAACTTAAAGTAAGGTAAGGTTTTTGGTTGTGCCAGGACAATGAGAGGTACCTAGAATGGGATTGTTTCTCATAAAACCATAAAGGAAAAGAGACAGTCACCAGGCAGGTGAAGGGAGCTGGCTGGGGCTGCATATGTCCTCGCCCTTCCCCACCATTCACAACTGTCTCAGCTATCCTTTAGGAAGGGGGGGGACTGAATCTCTTCTCCCTCTTCTCCCTTCCCCCCATTCCATACAAAAACATTGTTGGCTGTTCCCTTGCTGCATTTTTTTTTTTTTTTTAAATTCTGGCTGGAGAGTGCAGGGGGCAGTTGGACCTGTCCCACAAGCACCCCTACCCTGGCTGTGCCCATTGGAGCTACAATGGCCATACAGAGATGCTTCTCACGTGGCCACAAGCTGCTTTGGTACGAACGGGCTGGGATAGTCCGTTCTCCCTGGAGCAGCCTGCATACTGAACCTCTCATTCCCAGCTCTACCTGAGCCTCGAATTTCCCCTTTCCCCCAAGTGCCCTTTAGGGCAGATGTGGGGGGTAAAGAGGACATTGCTGACTCGAGCAATGCTGGGTAAATCTTCGAGCTGTTAATAAGTGGCTGGCTGGCTTCCTTTCTTGTTAGAAATAATTAGTCATTGCAATTTGAAAAAGCATGAGCTATAGACTCTCAGCTTTTCACTGTTCATGTTGTCTCCATCTTGGAGTAAGCAGTTTCTCATCTTGGAGACCAGTGAATCAGGGTTGGGAAAAATCTGGCTTCATAGCTAAAATATTTATTAACCTTTTTTTGTCAAGATATCAGTTGAAATGGGGAAATCCATCAGTGTCCCTGCTTTCTCTTTGGGCCCTGTGGTCTGTAGCCTTTCTTTAGTGTGAATCAAGAACACACACACACTAATAAAGCTGTTAGACACTGCTGTTTCCAAACAACATCAACAAGTGTCCTTTGCTACATCTTTTATTTAGGCTACTCGAGGCTGTGCAAGGAGCTCATGGTGAATAGATTGTGTGGTTGTTTTCAGTCATACTGCACAACTGTAGCTTGACCAATTTACCTTTTAGCTTTAAAAAACAAACACTGCCCCCCTCCCGAAAACTTGCAAACACTTTCAGTATTCCTCAGAAGCCAGCAGGCTCAGTCACTTCTAGACAACAAACCATTACAGCCACTCCCTGACTCACAAACACACCGACTTACGACCATCCATACTTACGACCAACCTCCCGTTAACCCCATTATAATATTTTCGAGTTGAGAACCATGTATGTCAAGTTTTTCGAGTGGCGCGGGCAGTGCATTTAAGGGTATTTCCGACTTACGACCAAATCGAGTTACGACCAGGTGTTCGGAACGTAACCTGTTCGTAAGTCAGGGACTGCCTGTACTATTCTACAGGCTCTAACAGAAGGCTGTTCTGAGCAGTTTTGGGATGGAGAGATGGGCTGTAGCGGAAAGAATACCAGGCAGCATTCATATCTTCTTGGTATTTTCTGTCTCAGAATCTTAAATGTGTCTCTAATGGGACCCCTTACCCTGATTTGTGCAGCTGCTACTGCTCTGTTCATGACAGTAGCCATGGGAACACAAGTAGGATGATATGAGTTTATAACTTCAACTTGTTGCTAGGCAGGCTGTCTCAGTGTTGGTATTAAATAATCTTAACAACAACCAAAAAACGTATTCTGATATTCCACCTCTGTGTGTGGGAAGAGAACTTTGTTCTCAACCAGCTCTGGATTTTCTTTGTCTTGCAGATGAAAAGTTAAGGATGGGCACAGAATAGCATCTGGATAGTAGCACATGTGGTGGTTCTATGCTTTAAGGATGGAGGAAGGGTTGATGAGGGAGGAGATGGATGTGACCTCAGTTAATGACAGTATATGTTCAATTTTGTTTTAAACAAAGTACCATATGATGGCGATAATCATGTTTGAAACTTGAATCTCACAGTGAAAAGGCATTACTCATGTAGCCTAAGAATTGTGATCAGTGTTTAAAAATACATACTACTAAAAACAGTATACACTCTAAACAAAGGTCATTGGCTCCAAATAGCTAAGGAGTTCAGAAATATCTTTATTGCTGTGAAAATATAATTGCCTCATGCAAGGTAACTAGATATATTAACATTCAAGCTGCAAAGTCTTCTAATTAATAGTAACAGAGTTCAGAGTACCTTATGAATGTTTGGGTTCAACTATATTTGTATATCCAGTTCTCCTATCCCAGAAATGCACATTTTAAACTTAAGATTCAGAATTCCTCATTGAAGAGGTCAGGGCTATTTGGTACTTGCAGTAGTGCAACATGTGTCTGTCATATGATACATGGCAAATAACAGATGATCACGAGAAGCACTGAGCACCCATTACTCTGATCAGAGTTAAGAGGCACCTGCAACTCTCATTAAGCTCAGACACCAATATTCTCTCTCTTCCCGCTACTTTGTTTTATGTATTGCGGCAAAAATTGCTTGCACTCTGGCCACTACTCATGATGCAACAGCCATCATTCCCATTCTCGTAAGTCCTTTCCTAGAAATGAGTGAGTTGGAAATCTTTCTTAGCAAAATCTAACCTCTCACCTCACTTCACCTTTCATAGCAACCTCATTGAAAGCTGCTCTTCTCATAGACTCATAGACTTTAAGGTCAGAAGGGATCATTATGATCATCTAGTCTGACCCCCCTGCACAATGAAGGCCACAGAATCTCACCCACCCACTCCTTGAATAATCCTCTCACCTGTATCTCAGATATTGAAGTCCTCAAATGATGGTTTGAAGACCCCAAGATGCAGAGAATCCTCCAGCACGTGATCCGTGCCCCATGCTGCAGAGGAAGGCGAAAAACCTCCAGGGCCTCACCTAATCTACCCTGGAGGAAAATTCCTTCCTCAACCCAAATATGGTAATCAGCTGAACCCTGAGCATGTGGGCAAGACTCACCAGCCAGACACCCAGGAAAAAGTTCTCTATAGTAACTCCTATCATCCCACCATTGACCTATTTATTACCAATAGTGAAAGGTCAATTAGTTGCCAAGATCATGTTATCCCATCAAACCATCCCCTTCATAAACCCATCTAGCTTAATCTTGAAGCCAGATAGGTCTTTTGCCCCCACTACTTCCCTTGGAAGGCTGTTCCAGAACTTCACTCCTCTACTGGTTAGAAACCTTCGTCTAATTTCGAGTCTAAACTTCCTGATAGCCAGTTTATATCCATTTGTTCTTGTGTTCACATTGATATTGAGTTTAAATAATTCCTCCCCTTCCCTGGTATTTATCCCTCTAATATATTTAAAGAGAGCAATCATGTCCCCCCTCAGCCTTCTTTTGGTTAAGATAAACAAGCCAAGCTCCTTGAGTCTCCTTTCATAAGACAGGTTTTCCATTCCTCGGATCATCCTAGTGGCCCTTCTTTGTACCTGTTCCAGTTTGAATTCATCCTTCTTAAACATGGGAGCCCAGAACTGCACACAGTATTTCAAATGAGGTCTCACCAATGCCTTGTATAACGGCACTAACACCTCCTTATCTCTACTGGAAATACCTCGCCTAATGCATCCCAAGACTGTATTAGCCTTTTTCACGGCCATGTCACATTGGCAGCTCATAGTCATCGTGTGATCAACCAGGACTCCGAGGTCCTTCTCCTCTTCCGTCACTTCCAACTGATGTGTCCCCAACTTATAACTAAAATTCTTGTTATTAATCCCTAAGTGCATAACCTTACACTTCTCACTATTAAATTTCATCCTATTCCTATTACTCCAATTTACAAGATCATCCAGATCTTCTTGTATGATATCCCAATCCTTTACTGAATTGGCAATACCTCCCAACTTGGTGTCATCCGCCAACTTTATTAGCACACTCCCACTTTTGGTGCCGAGGTCGGTAATAAAAAGATTGGTCCCAAAACTGATCCCTGAGGAACTCCACTAGTAACCTCCCTCCAACCTGACAGTTCACCTTTCAGTATGACTCGCTGAATTCTCCCCTTTAACCAGTTGCTTATCCACCTCTCAATTTTCATATTGATCCCCATCTTTTCCAATTTAACCAATAATTCCCCATGAGGTACTGTATCAAATGCCTTACTGAAATCGAGGTAGATTAGATCCACTGCATTTCCTTTATCTAAAAAATCTGTTACTTTCTCAAAGGAGGAGATCAGGTTGGTTTGGCACGATCTACCTTTTGTAAAACCATGTTGTAATTTGTCCCAATTGCCATTAACCTCAATGTCCCTAACTACTTTCTCCTTCAAAATTTTTTCCTAGACCTTGCATACTACAGATGTCAAACTAACAGGCCTGTAGTTACCTGGGTCACTTTTTTCCCCCTTTCTTAAAAATAGGAACTATATTAGCAATTCTCCAGTCAAATGGTACAACCCCTGAGTTTAGAGATTCATTAAAAATTTTTGCTAATGGGCTTGCAATTTCATGTGCCAGTTCCTTTAATATTCTTGGATGAAGATTATCTGGGCCCCCCGATTTACTCCCATTATGCTGTTCGAGTTTGGCTTTTACCTCGGATATGGTAATATCTACCTCCATATCCTTATTCCCATTTGTTATTTTGCCATTATCCCTAAGCTCCTCATTAGCCTCATTAAAGGCTAGTTGCTTTTAGTTGCTTCTCTTTTTGTGGTGGTTCAGCAGTCCTTATTTGGACATGACCGTAACATCCAGCTGTCAGAAACTGGGTACCTGGTTTGCCCCACATACTCTTGTAGACAGCCCCTGTGTTCCCAACCTCCATGGGACGCAGACCACTGGTTTCTAGGCTGTGGTGGTTGTCAGAGCTCAAGCCAGCTGTTCACAGCGGCTCACCTCCAGCAGCCATGGTGGTTCAGGCGATGGCAGCCGGAGGCACCTCCCTCCTTCCTCCACACTACATGCTTGGAGAGGAAGGGGGCGTGAAGGAGAGAGGCACGCATGCCTCCAACAGCTGCTGTCCCGGCCTGTGCGGCCGCTTTTGCCAGCAGCGGCATGAGGAGGCCAGCAGCGGCATGAGGAGGCAGAGCAGGAGGTGCCAGCCAAGAGCTCTCCCTCCCCTCTCGCCCAGGTAACTGCTATTGCCTGTAGCAGCAGGAGTCGCCTCCCACCCTCCTTCCCCATACTGGTGGCCGGCTGGGGCTCTGCGCTCCGGCCCCCTCCTGCCCCCCTGGGGTAAAAACATGCTCAGGGAGGGAGGCAGCGCAAAGGAGGAGGGCCACTCTCCCTGCCCACATAGCAGTAATGGCCATGCTTCCTAAAGGGAGGGGGCAGCCTCGCTCTAAGTGTGAGGGTGGGGGTAAAGGGATGATGAGTGAGGGCATGGTGGGGTCACGGGGGCAGGAGGGTGTTGGCATGGGCGGTAGGGGTCAGAGGTTAAAGGGTTAAAGGGCATGGGGTGTAGGAGTGGGTTTCAAAGGGTGTTAGGCATTGGGGAGCAAGGGACTGGGTTGGACCTATGCAGACTGGTAACATTTTATTTGCATAATTAACACGCAAATGTTACTGGTCTGTCAAACATTTGTGAAGGGGTTTGCTGATCTGTGGCATAAAAAAGGTTGGGGGCCAGTGCTCTAAAGAATTGCCCTGCTTATGACATGTCCTGGCCATTCTTTTGACTGCTGTGGGTTGTACTTCCTCATCCATTTGTCTGTAAGTCTTCTAACTGTTCAGTGACCCTATTCTCCTTATCCCAACCTTACTACTTACCTTTGCTTTAACTTCCTGTCCCTCTCTGTGTGGTGGTTTTTTTTTTTTTTCCTACCTTCTCTTTCAACCATGTCTCTCCTCGCTATCCCATGGGATAGTGATCTCAACACTCTCCCATGGCCTCTTTCTTCTGGTTGGTGATTCAGAGCCCTCTGAGTGAAATAAACAAAGTTCTGGTGGTTTTAGTTTTATTTGTATTATCACCGTGCCTAGAAATCCCTGTCATGGTCTAATACTGTATGGCACCTAGCACCAGGTAAAAACAGAACAGAAAGATGATCTCTACTAGGGATGTGAACAAGTAGTTGATTAACTGATAAGCAAAGGCTTATCAGTTAATCTAGTCAACTACATGCATTTCCCCTCATCCCCTGGCTGCCTCTGTGTCAGAGGCAGCGGGGGAGAAGCGGGAGCCGGCTTTAAAGTCGGCTCTGCGGTGCTGCCTGACTCCATGACTCCCCCCCAGGCTGCTGCTTCTGTCTACTGGGAGCTCAGACCCCCCTCGCAGACAGGGGCTGCTGCCACCCGGTTTTTAAACTGGCTCCCCTTGCAGACCAGCTCCCACTGGCACCCTGCGCTGCTGCCGCTGATATAGAGGCAGCAGCGTGGGGCAGCAGGGGGCTTCCCGAGAGTGGGGCTGGATTGCACTGGCTGCTGGCCCTGCGACCAGGGAACTATTGAATAATTGACTAGCTGCTAAGAATTCATGCGGTTAGTCGACTGTTCTGTTACCTGCTATCTAACATCCCTAGTCTCGACTCCAAAGAATCCACAATCTAAGATGCTTATCAATCGCATAGTGGATTAAAGCACTCATGTTCTTCCCCCTCACCTTTGTCTGTGCACCTGGCAGCATTTCACTAGTAATATCAACGTACCTTCCCAGACTGTAAAGGAAGGGGGAGCTGGCCAGGAGACCAGCGGGGGAAGAGGTGGGCAGATATGACCTCCTCTGGTTTGGCAAAATCTCTCCTCCGGGGCCAGTCAAGTCCTGAGAGTTCCAGATCAGGGAGGTCCAACCTGTAGATTGTTGCAATGTGAGAGCCATTATTCTCTTTCTGATAAGGCTTTGCTGAAAGATGCCCAAATACCAGATTGTACCCTGTCCTGTTAATTTGAAAACTGATGTGTCTGTCTGTCCTCATGGCAATTTGGGGATCCAGTAGTAATAAGTCTAAATAGATCCCAAGGTTGCAGAGAGCTCTGATAGATGGAGAGGTTGATAAAGTTGACCAACCTTTTTGAAGTACCTTCTCTCCAGTAGGCATCCAGTTTTCAACTGGAATGCCTGACTGAAAAGGGTTCCTGGTAATTCTGGTCAGCACCACTGACTGGGCCATTGAACAGTCTGGTTGGTGGTAGAGTGGGACTAAAATGAGCTCCCTGCCTGCTCTGGGAGCTGTACGTAGCCAGAGGTGGCTGGTGTGCTGTTCTTGTCCTCAGTGCTGGCTCTGCAGCTCCCATTGGTCAGGACCTGTGGCCATTGGGAGCTGCAAGGGCAGTCCCTGCAGGTGCAGGCAGCACACAGAGGCTCCTAACCCCTCTGCCTAGTAGACAGACATGCTGGCCACTACTGGGAGCTACCTGAGGTAAGCACTGCCCAGAGCCTGAACCCTTTCCTGCCTTCAAATCCCTGCCCCAAGTCAGAACCGCCTCCTGCACTCAAACCCCCTCCTAGAGCCCTCACCCCTTCCCACACTCCAAACTCCTGCCCCAGTTTGGTGAAAGTGAGTGGGTGTGGGTGTGTGAGGAGGAGGAATAGAGTGAGTAAGTGGGGGGTGGAGCTTGTGGGGAGGGGCAAAGATGTTCAGTGTTGTGGTGTTTAGAAAGTTAGCAACCCTGCTCTCCAGCATTGCCTTGCTCTTGGCTAGGTTCAGATTCATGCAGGTGCTGGCTTTGCCTGGGTAGTGAGAAAGCTGGGTGTACTCTGAAACATTAGCAGCATGTAGCTCAGCTTTTCCCAGGCATTATATGTGGAGGAAAGACTCTGCAGATGAAAATTTCAGTGGTATAGGAACAGTTGTCAGAATAATCCTTTCAATTCAACTGGTGAGACTTCTTTTTAGTTGCTTGGCAACTAATTTAATTGAATTTCATTCTTCATATAGTCATCCTGAGAAATAAAACTGTGTACACTTGAGGCAGTCAACCTGCTACTCCTAACTTTGTGGAGTAATTTAAGATAACTGAGAGGACTTCAAAGATGCCCCAACTTCCCCTCTTCCCCCACCGTGCCCCCCAAAATTTTCTTGTTCACTCTGGTTTCTTTTGTTCAAGGAAAAAAAAAAAAAAAAGTCTTTCAAAAATTTTCCTTAACCTGTTAGGCATAAGTTGTCTTTAAAGTGCAAGCAAGCTCCATCAAGCGCCCCATGTAATGTTCTTTTAAATCACTCAGTCCGTCTTTGTCCTATAGTTGCAGTTCCAGGTGAAAAATGACTTGTCAACTTCCACTGGAACAGAAGCTACTAAGACTGTAACAAAAGCGCTGCTGTGTGGATCACTGGCTCTTTGGTCATTCTGATCCAGCCTGCAAGTATTCTGTAAGGCTATGTCGAAACTGCATCCCTCTTTCAAAAGAGGGATGTAAATTGGGCAACTTGTACCCCTTTCAGTAGTCTGATTTGTCTTGCATACCCCAAGTTTCACCACACTTAGAAACTACTTGCTCACAAAATCAGCCAGAAGAACAAGTCACAGCACACCAACTACAAAAATTGCTTTCTTTTTGTCTTGATGGCACTTTAGTTTGTACTGACTCTGCTGGTGCTTTTTATGTAACCCAGTTGTAAAACTAGGCAAATATTTAGGTGAGTTGGTGTAAAGTAAATGAAGATCCTGCACCTCTAGGAGTATATGTATCCCTGGTTGAGGGCCACTCTTCTATAATATTCAGTTTCTTCACCTTTGCTCCCAGATGAGAGTTGGCAAACTCGTTTTACTGCTGTGGGCTTACTAGAAAAAGAATAGCTTATGCTGATATGAAAGGGTAGATATAAATGTTCTTATAAAACTAATTTTTAATATGTCCTGTAAAACAGATTAATAGACTTCAAGGCCAGAAGGGACCATTCTTGATCATCTAGTCTGACTTCCTGTATAACACAGGCCAGAGAACTTCCCAAAAAATTCTGAGAGCAGGTCTTTTAGCAAAAATCCAAACTTGATTTTAAACATTGTGGATTTGCCAACACTGAATGACCCTTGCTAAACTTACACCATTAGATATGTGCACCTTCTTTCTAGTTTGTTTGTTTGCCTTCAACTTCAGCTATTGGATCATATTCTTTCTTTCTAGGGATGTTAAATATCGGTTAATTGAATAGTCCAGTAACCTCATGACATTTTATCAGTTAGTCGGCTATTCTATAGTCCCCGAGGGCGGGGCCGGCAGCCACTGTATCAGCGGCAGTAACGTAGGCTGCCTGGAGGGAGCTGGTCTGCGAAGGGAGCCAGTTTAAAAACCAGCTCCCCTCGTGGACCCGTTGCCTGTCACTTTGTGCTGCTGCTTCTTAGAGAGAGGCAGCAGTGCAGGGTGGTGGCAGTCTGAGCTCCCAGACCTGGCCAAAGCCAGAACAGAGCTGGGCTGCCTGCCTGCTTGGCTCCTAATGCACTTTAAATGCAGAGCTGCAGCAGGGGTAGGTTCTGGACCCATTGCAAGCCAGGACTGAGCCAGGCTGCTGGCCAGCCTGCTAAAAATTTACTGGCAGGGAGAGGGAAATGCGTGTAGTCTATAGCATTAATCTATAAATTTTGCTTATCGGTTAATCGACTGCACTATTACATCTCTATTTCTTTCTCTGCTAGATTGAAGAATCCATTATTAACTCTTTGTTCCCCATGTAGACAATAGACTGTCACCCAGGGTCCCTCTAATCTTTTACATCCATGTGTAGAATAACTTTTATGTGCACTGAGGCATGAGGAAATGTACATTGTGAGGAGAAACAAAAATACCTACCTGTGGGCGCTCTGCTAATCAGTTGCAAGGCATTTGAATCTCTCCTGAATGGCCACCTAAGCACACAATTTACAGGGAACACTGCATGTCAACACTTAACCTTCTCTCTTTAAATAAGTTGGAGCTCCTTGAGTCTATTATTGTAAGGCAGATTTCCTATTTCTGGTAATCATTGTTGTGGTTTTTCTCTGGGCCCTCTCCAATTTATCAATGTTCTATTTGAACTGTGGACACCGGAACTGGACATAGTATTCCAGTAGTCATCATACCAGTGCCAAATACATTGGGAAAATAACCTCTCTATTCCTACTCCAAGATTCCAGCTTGTGCATTTCAAGTTCATATCAACTCTTCTGCTACAACATCACATTGGGAGCTAATGCTCAGCTGATTATCTACCACAACTCTCAAGTCCTTTTCAGTCACTACTTACCAGGATGGTCCTCCATTCTATAAATATGGCCTGCCATCTGTGTTCCCAGATGTATACATGTACATTAGCCATATTAAAATGCATGGTTTGCCTGAGCCGAGCTTACCAAGGGATCCCTATCACTTTGTCAGTGACCTCTTCTCTGCTTTCAAAAGACACAAATTGGGAGAGAACTTTATCGGCGATCTTGCGTCTTCTTCCAGGCCATTGATAAAAATGTGAAATAGCATAGGGCCAAGAATAGATCCCTGCAGGATCCCACTGGAAACAGACCTGCTCAATGATGATTTGCTGCTAACAGTTGCAGTTTTGAGAACTATTAGCCAGCTTTTATCTACTTAACATGCCATGCTGATTTTATTACTTCATTAAAAAAATAGGAAAATGTGGTGTGGTACCAAGTCAAACACCGTATAGAAGTATACTGTGTCAAACTTTATCAGCCAAACTTTCAGTCTCAAAAACAAACCCACCAAGGTAGTTTGACAAGATCTTATTTCCATAAACCCATGCTCATTTTGAATTAGTTACATTACCCTCAGCTGTTCCATTATATCTGGGATTGATGTCAAGATGACAGGCCTATAATTAGCTGGGTAATCCCATTTACCTAACCCCCCCCCCCACCCACCTCCCAAAAAAAAACAAAACAAAACCTGGCACATTTGCTTTAATGCAGTCTTAATGGAACTTCCCCCAGTACTTCTTGAAAATCAACATTTAAAAGTCCAGTGAGCTTCCCAGCCAGCTCTTTTAAAACTCTTGAAGTAAAGTTATCGTGGACCTGCTAATGTTAAAAATGTCTAACTTTAGTCGATGCTCTTTAAACGTCCTCCAGAGAAACTACAGGTTGAAATTCTCTAAACTGGGACTCTCTGGCTCGGCAACTGACCACAGCTATTGCTAGAGTAGTCTTGGTGGAGGGCTAGCACCTGGGTGCGCAGCGGGGCCAGCAGGGAAGTGGGCTGCCTGGTGCATGGCAGTGGGGGACCCCAGAAATGATCTCCCCTGGCCTGGATGAGTTTTGTTTTGTGCATGTGTTATGGTGTGTGGGGGTTTATTTATTTATTTTCCTTCTCTGGGACCAATTGGGTCCCAAGGGTGCCGTACCAGGGAGGTCCAACCTGCCATGACTCAACAGTCAAAGATACATTAAGGGCTACGTCTAGACTGGCATGATTTTCCGCAAATGCTTTTAACGGAAAAGTTTTTCCGTTAAAAGCATTTGCGGAAAAGAGCGTCTAGATTGTCATGGACGCTTTTGCGCAAAATCACTTTTTGCGGAAAAGCATCCGTGCCAGTCTAGACAGCGGTTTTTGCAAGAAAGCCCCGATCGCCATTTTCGCTATCGGGGCTTTTTATAAAACAATCCTGAGCTGTCTACACTGGCCCTCTTGAGCAAATACATTTGCGCAAGAGGGCTTTTTCCTGAACGGAGCAGCATAGTATTTGCGCAAGAACACTGACAATCTTACATCAGATCGTCAGTGTTCTTGCATAAATCAAGCGCCAGTGTAGACAGTTGGCAAGTTTTTCCATAAGCGGCTGCTCCCGCTTTGCGGAAAAACTTGCCAGTCTAGACGCAGCCTAAGGAGTTTAATGCAATTGCAACTTGCCCCTTGTCTAAGTTATTGCAAGGGAGTGGGGAAGTGTACTCAATCAAAACTTTCCCTAAACAAAAATGCCACACCTACCACTAAAGATGATTTTTGTTAAATAATATCAATAGAAAATATTGATGCTTTAGTTTGTAAGCATGTTTAGATTTTTATTGATTTAAATTTTTGCAGTGGCAGGAAAATACGGGAGATGTCAGTTTAATGACAGTTATTATCGAGATTCAGAAAGTTGAAAGCTTTATAACATTAAAAGAAAAATTATTAAACTCCACATGTCCAAATAGGCGAAGTAAGAATCCTGCTTTACAACTTTGAGTTTAAGGATGTTTAATATGTATATATGTACATTTTGATTAGTGATAGAAATATTTTTTTCTTGATTTGTGTGCGTGGTGAAATCAACACTTACTGATAAAAATCTAATCCTTCCAAGTTTATTTAAGGTAGCAAAAATATCCTCCTATGGCAGCCAGGATATTGGGATCTGCTATAATTTTTGCTATTCTGATACTCCCTGAGAACTCTTCATATCCCCTCATCTAGACCTTGTGTTTAGACTACTGGGGCCTGCATGATCACAACCAGACATCCTTGTCCTGCACCCAGATGTCTCTAGCTAAACATGGAGTGAGTGAGTACATTATGTGGAATGCTGCTTTATCTGATTATCTCATTATCAGCGGCTTCAGTATGAACTGGTGCAAATTTGCCTGGAGCAAGTCTCTCTAAAACAACACTTTGGTCATCTTTGTCTAGGGGCAGAGCTAGGAGGCTGTCAAATGAAGTAGCATTGTTTGAGAACCAGTTTCACTGGCTGTTGCAGGGAGTCTGTCAGGACTGTCACACAAGAACTCAGGTTTCTGAGTATGGTGGCTATTCATAATTTTATCTAATAGGACTTGTAGCTGTTGCTAGCCCAGAACTTGATAGTCTCAGATGGATGTTAGTTGAAGAAGGTGATATTTATTCTTTCTTGTCTTGCACCAGCAGTTCTCACACTGTGGCTCAGGACCTCCAAAGTGGGTTGCAAGCCCATTTTATCAGAGTCCCCAGTAGGGTTGTAAAATCCCATTTAATCGGTTAGCTGATTAAAGGGGGAATGGGCAGGAGGGACTATGCTCCCCACGAACCCTCCCCCGCCACAGTGGGTGCTGGTGCCAGAGCCCTCCACAGACAAGGGCTGTTCCAGCTTGGCTGGAGTGCCCCTATCCATAGTGGGTCCTATAGGGCTCGAGCAGCCCCCTGCCCATGGCGGGTGGAACTGGTAAACCTCACCCACTAAGGGTGATGCTTACTGGTTAATCTTTTACATCCCAAGTCACGAGAGTTGGCTTAGACTTGCTGGGGTGCTGGGCCAAAACTCCACACCCCAGGCCAAAGCCCAAGGGCATGAACCCTGGGTGGCAGGGCTTAGATTACTTTGACCCCACAGTAGTGGGGCATGGACTTCTGTTTTGCCCCTTCCCCTTCCCGTGGGGCCTGTGGAGCTCAGGCAGGCTCACGGTTCAGTCCCTCTTCCAGGCTTGTGTGGTAACTTCTTGAGTCAGAAGGGGGCTGCAGTACAATTAATTAATTAAACCTCTGCCTTAGATGATTGGTTTTATTCTTCACTGATTTTTTTTTTTTTTTTTTTTTTCTTTTGAATGGCTCTTCTTTGCTTTAGAAATTCAGGTTTCTCTAACCAAGGCTAGAGAACCTGACTTGACACTTACAAGCCACAGTAGAAAACCTCTGTGCTGCTGCACACTCTACAACAGGGCTACTCAACTTTGGAAGCCCTGGGGGCCACAGTGATACTCATGGCACATGCCGAGGGACGCAGCGTAAGTGTGGCTGCATATACATGCAAATATATATGCAAATAGCTTCCTTCACACTGATGGACTTGAATACAAAGATGAAGGCAAGACTACACAACACGCAGGCCCCATTTAAATCCGTTCTGATGATATTAATAAAATGCAATATTTACCCGATTTCCACCCATATGACAGTACTTTTAATGAGCACTGACAGTGCAGGAATTTAACTACTAAAACACATATCAACAGAAGACCATTATATTGACTATTTTTTGTTTTGGCTCCCACCCGTGGGCCATGTGTTGAGCCCCATGTAAACCCAAACTGCGCCGCAGGCTGCCTGTTGAGTAGCCCTGTTCTACAACTTAAAGGGATGGAACAGTTGGGTGCTGCTCATTGTGTGTCAGTTGCTGCAGGAGGGGATTGTTGCTTTGCTGTCATTACTACCACGCTTTGCCCTGGCCTCCGTATTCTGACCGCTGCAAGCGCATGTCACTGCTACTCAAATCCCAGTGAATAATTCTTGCTCTTTCCCCAGCAGAGTTAAATAGACTTGACTTCCATGTGTTTCCCTGCTTTTCCAACAGATCTAAATATCAGCAGTGGAAAAAAAAAAAATTGGTCAGTCTTTGGTTTGTTTCAGGTTGGCAAAGCTGAGTGACAACAGAGGCACTGGAGCTGTTGTCAGATTTAGGAAGACTGCACTAATTTATTCTTTCACATTTGGTATCACTGCTTACATGAGGGCTGGAAACTGAAGCTGATCAGCGTTTCATATACGTACTATCAAAGGGTAGGGGGAAGAGGTTTGTCCTCTGTTTGGAGGAAGGGTGGTGGAAAATTGCTGCTCTCTCTGAATCAGAGGCAGCAGCTAGCTTCTTGGGAGCTGGTGAGTGCTGGGAGCTGGCTCTGCCTTCTGCCCCGCTCCCAGGAAGCTGGTTGCTGCTTCTATGCTGCTGGCAGCAGCCCAGGGTGGTAGCCAGCTCCCTAGGAGCAGGCAGGAGCCTGCATGTAACTGTTTACATGTTAAACTTTCACATCCCTACTCCTTAGCCAGGTAAGTGATTATATTGAACACTGAGTGAAGAGTGTCCTAATCCAGTCTATATCTTTCAAGTCTCTCTATGGTCTTGAGGGGAATTTTCCAAATATTCCTAAAGGACTTAGCAACACAATGCACAATGAAAATCAGTGGAACTGGCTACTTTTTTTTTTTTAATGGTTTTTGTGCCTAAAATGTGAAGGCTTTAGACCGTTTCACCTACTTCTACATGCTGTTACTCTTGTGAAAAATTGTTAGGTACAGGATTCCAGTTTTGGTGACAAATTTAAGTGATAAGATTAATGCTTTTTTCTTTATCCTCCTGTACTACCAGGTGCACAGTGCATTCACAAGTTTCATCATTTATTTCAGGCTTGCGCTGGTTTACTTAGGCTTGAGTATCATCTTGATAGACTTTATTTCTCTAGGCCAGTGACCCCTAACCTTTTTATGCCCAAGATCACTTTCAGAATTCAAGGGCAACCCAAAATGGGCCCTGCCCTGCTCCGTCCATCCTCTTACTCCTATCTCTTGCTCTTGTCCCACTCTCACTCACTTTTACAGGGCTGTGGAGGGGACTTGGTGTGCAGGAGGTGGTAGATGATACTGGTTCTGGCTATGGAAATTCCCTAGACTAGTTGATTAAACGCAGTTTAACATCCCTAGTCCTAAATGCACTTTGGTTAAGGCAGTGTTCCCTGACTGGCTGAGGTGTGTATTGTGGCCAGTCAAGGTCCAGTCTCTTCTTGCTGGGGCCAATTGTGCTCCAGCTATAACCCTTCCAACCTGTCCCTATGGGGGGGAACAGGAGGAAGGAAACAATTACAAGTGGGACCAACATCATCTCACCCAGGTGTCTGGAGCAGTTCAGTGCCATCATTGGGCCCAGTCAGCAGGCCCCATATTTTCTCCTTAAACCCATTCCATATTACTGCTTTATGCATCTACGAGATATACCTGGCATTGCTTGGGTCCTTAACTCCGTTTCTGTTATTTGGAAAATAAAAGGAATATGTACATGCTTCATTTAAATCCTTGCTCTGGGGTGGGGCTGGTGTTGAGGGGTTCAGTATGCAAGGTGCCCCAGGGAGAGAGGACTATCCCAGTCCTCACTCACCACAGCAGCTTGGGGCCGAGTGAGAAGCGCTTGTTCATGGCTGCTGCAGCTCCATCTGGCACAGCCAAGGGAGGGGGGTGTGTGTGTGTGTGTGTCTCCTGGCTGGGGCAAGTCCAAGTTAATCTGCCCCCTGCACTTCCTAGCCAGAGTGAGGAATGCAGCAAATTGTGCACTTCCCCTCACTTCTGGACAAAGGGGAACAGCCAGCATGTTCCTGTACGACTCAGATTGTGGGGTGTAGCTTCAGCCCCCTGCCCTCCCTAAAGGATGGCTGGGGGAAGGGGAGGCTTAGGACTGGGGCAGTCCCAGGTGTGTGTGTGTGTGTGAGGAGGGCACTAGGGGGTGCAACTTCAATCAGCCCCTTTCACCTGCCTGGTGATATGGTCTCTCTTTCTGTGTAGTTTTGAGACAATCCCATTCCAGGCACATCCCATTTTCCAAACCATTACCTTGCTTTAAGTTAGGATAAGAGGAAGCTGTATGCCGAAATCTGTGGTCCTAGCTCTTACCATTTTAGGAGGAGCTCTTGAACAGACTCGTGGACAGACACAAACTTCTAAACTAAAGAGCAGGAATCCATGCTTACACCAGTAATACTGTGATTCTGAAGCCATTAGCAACCTTGCAGAGAGACTGGTCCTCCTGTTAGTTAGCCGTCACAATAGGCAGTCACACCTTGTTATTTCACAGAGGTATCCATGTCCCCCTCCAGTTGTGACAACTAGATCTTTGTCAAAATTAGATGTCTAAATGGCTATTTAACTTGCATAGTAGTGAATTATCAGTGTGCAGCTGCTATTGACTTCTGAAAGGGAGTACAGACTGATTTGACAAATGCAGAAACACACCCTAATAGTCCTAAATAAGATTCCTGGCTTTGGAAGGGTATTGTGGTTATCAGCCACCCAAGGCTAGAGAAGTGGAGTGGGTTTGAAGTGTGTGGGGGATGGGACTGACAATTGATCACAGCTATCCCTCTGAATGAATTGGGCTAGAGAGAGTCAATGTTTTAACCACCACCAACACAAAAGGCATTTGTTTACTATTGAGTAATTAGCAGGTATGGGGCAGGAGTATGTAAGATAATGACACTTGAAATTAGAGTGCCCAAAGCCCTCTGGGCCTGGGGTGGACTTGAGGGGAACAATCTTCCCCTCTACTCACACAGCTCTACTCCAAAGCCCCTTCTGGTGTGTGGAAATACAGCAGCAGGGGGAAGACTGTCAGGGGCCTCTTAAAAAATAAATGTATGACGGGATAGAACTGCATGGGGGGGGGGAACGGTGGACACCCTGTACCATGCTAGGAGGTCAGTTGCTCTGGAGCCTATAGGGGGGAGCATGCAGGCTGTGCCAGCTCTATTGGTATGGTGAAGGATGTGTTCCTCTTTCCACTTTGGGGTCTCTGGTGCCTCTGAGTGCTAGTCTGTGTGTGGTGACAGGCTGCTTGCATGCTGTAGCCTGTTCAGGGGCCAGCTACAGTTTATTTTAGAATACGTCTTGTAGTTGTTACTTGAGAACGGGCTATATTCTTTTCCAGGCTCTTTCCTAGCTTAGCTTTATATCAATAACTTATCATACATCAATGGGGAGTTCCCTCCATTGATTAACTGAATGGGGCAGAGGTGCGTAGTTATATTCATAATGCACATGGTACATAGAGGGTGCCTTACTCTAGTGCAGTGGTTCTTAACCTTACTGCAGCCTGCACCCCTTTGGTTCTCAAAATATGTTCTCGCACCCCTTATTAAAAATTGTTGAAGTAGGTCAGTTCTTTAAACCTAAGATGTATCATAAAAATCTGGCATGTCTCGCACCCCCTAAAAGGGCGTCTTGCACCCCAAGGGGGTGCATGCACCTCAGGTTAAGAACCACTGCTCCAGTGATTTGCTTAAAGGCCTCCCAAAGTTGATTGGCAAGTAGAAAAAAAACCCCCAAATCTTCCCTTAGTTGGGATTTATGGGCTTGGTTTGGGTTTACTTTCTTTCTGCAAAGAACATTGGCACCTAGTAGGACAGGAATCCTGCAAAAAGTGGAAACTAGGTCAATTTACAGAGGATGAATATAAACAATGTTAATGTATATGGAAAAAATTAGAAAGGTCAAGGCACAAAAGGAGATTAGCTAAAGATTAAAAATGGTAACAAGAAAACATTATACAAATTCTTTTAGAAGCAAGAGGGGGACCAAGGACAGGGTAGGCTTGTTATTGGATTTGACAGGAGGTGGGGGAAAACAATAATAGGAAATGGCAGAAGTGCTAAATGACTACTTTGTTTCATTTTTCACCAAAAAATGAGTAACTGTTGGGCATCTAATTTAATGAATGCCTGTGAAAATGAGGTAGGATACCAGGGAAAAAACAAGATAAAAATTAGACCATGTCTTCCTAAGTTCTCCCTAAACTGTGTGGCCACCCAGCTTCCCACTAAACCCTGCCCAGGCGCTCAGGGCTGTGGTGGAGATCTCTTGCTCTTTTATTCCCCCGGCTTCTCTCCCCAGGCCCTCAAGCTGCTAGGAACGGGAAGGGGTACTGATCCACCACCAAGCTGCTGTGGCCAGCAGTAAGGAAACCCTCCTTGCCCTCCCCAGCAAGAAGCTGCCCGGGTAAGCTCAACCCTCTTCCCCATGTTGAGTGACCTTCCCCAGTCCTCAGCACCCTCCTGCATCCCAAAGTCCTCATCCTCAGCCCCAGCCCAGAGCTTGTACCCCCTCCGCATACCAACTCCCAGTCCAAAGCCCTTCCACAGACCTGAAGCCCTCCGCCTGCACCCCAGACCTCTCATCTCCATCCTCACCCTAGAACTTGCACCCCTATCTGGAGCCTTTACACCCCAGCCCTGAGCCCCCTCCCACACTCAGAATCTCTTGGCCCCACACCTGCCACATTAATTTTATGTTCACCAATATGAAGGTGATGTCACATCATCTCCACATAAGAGAATTCATTCTGCTCAGGGTGGAAAAAATTAGAGGGAACACTGGCCGCGTCTACACTAAAGTTACGTTGATGGTCATAAACCACTATAATAGCATTACGTGTGCGTGCTCACAGAATGGTTCTTGTGTTAGTGAAGCATGTCCACAGTTGGTGCTCTATAGAAAGCAGTGCACTATGCATAGCTACCCCACTGTGAAAATTGCCACCGTTTCCCATTAGGAGTTCTGGGAATTGATTGCGGTGCATTAGAGCAGTGGGATCACTGTCCCATATTTCCAAGGGCTTGCAACTACATTTTCTGCAGGTTTTTTTTTTCAACAGTCTCTGTAAACTGTGCGCTTACCATCTCTGCCTGAAAGCATGGACCCTGCATTGCTCGCCAGTCTTTGAGTGTTATGAACACAGCATGGCTGGTCCTGCAGTATTTCACAAGTGCAAATCTGACCTGGAAATCCATGGTGCTTGCCCTGCCATAGAAGGAAACACTGGACCATTGCTGTTGGACTCAGGAAACAATCACTGAGTGCTGGGATTGGGTTGTGATGCAGGTATGGGATGACAATTAGTGGCTGCTGAACTTTCCTATGTGCACAAGGACAGCAGAAAGAGAGTTGCCTTAATGGTGGAAAAGTGTGTGACAGTAGCTGTGTGGAAGCTGGCAACTCTGGACTGCTACTTGGATAAATTGCAAATCTGTTTGGAGTTGGGAAGTCTGCAGGGATGCAGCTGTGCAGGGCCATTAATGGCTTCCTGCTATGAAGGTCTGTGACTCTGGGGCAATGCGCAGGAAATAGTGGATGGCTTTGTGTCAATGGGATTCCCAAACTTCAGCAGGGCAATAGATAGTATTCATTCCAATTTTGGCCCCAGACCATCTTGTGACAGAGTACATCAACAAGGAATTGCAAGTGCTGGATAGATCACCATTTCACGGATGTCAGCGTGGGTGGTCAGGGAAGGTGCATGATGTGCCCATTTTCAGGAACACAAGCTCGTACAGAAAGCTGCATGCAGGGACTTTCTTTCCAGACCAAAAGATTCCATCGGGATGTGGAAATGCCCATAGGCTGGGTCTCCCAGGATCACTCTCCCATATGCGTGTGGCTTATGAAGCCTTACACCGGAAACCTTGAAAGCAGCAGCAAGGTGTGCTTCAACCATAGGCTCAGCAGGTACAGAGTGAGCATAGAATGTATGTTTGTCAGATTAAAGGGTCGCTGGTTCTGCCTAGGCATGTTAGATAGTGTGTAATTGAATAGTTGTGTAACCGCTAAAATTTGATGCAGTTACACAGCTATTTAATAGTCCCCAGAGGCAGGGTTGGCAGTCAGTGAGCTTCTAGCCTCACGCCCAGGGAGTCCCCTGCTACACCACACTGCTGCCTCTGGTACAGTGCCTGGGCCCACCGCAGGCAGGGGCTGCTTCGCAGCAGTATGGGGGAGGTGGTGGTAGGTGGCACTAACTCCTGCCGGCCCCTCCCCCCGCTACCACTGTAGGCATCCCTAGTGCTGCCCTGGTTTAGGAGGGGAGAAGGCTTAGATCTCAGTGAGAAATATATTCCTGTGTTCATATGTGACACTAAGGAAGGAAAGAGCCCCACCCTCCCCATCCCCAGGATGATTGCCTGGCTGCTCATTTGAGCCAGCCAGACACCAGGGCTATTAGACATAAAATCGGGCTTTGAAGCAGCATTTTGACGATGAACCCCACTAATGTATCTCTCTCATGTATTCATCCAGGCATTGCTTACTTGCCATCTTGAATGACCCTTGTTGTGATTCCTGTCTGAGCATTAACTGTAGCCGGCAAATGTGCCCCTTTGCCACTGTGTAAGAATTTCTGTTGGAACCACCTCATGTAAGTCCTAAATAAAGAATCTTTGTTTTTTCAAGGCTACGCTTTTATTATACATCAATACACGGATTAATATTTCTTATAAGGGACATGACTGTGAGCAGCACTCTCTGAAATGAGGATCTCGCAGCTATATGCAAGTCCAGCTGTTATGGAAACAATGACCATGGTAACAAGCCTCCTGGATAGTGAAAAGCAGTAGTTGTGGTATATCTTGACTTTAGTAAGGCTTTTATTTACTGTCTTGCGTGATCTACTTGTAAACAAACTGGGAATTCAGCCTATATGGAGATTCTATGAGGTAGGTGCATAGCTGGTTGGAAAACCATTCGCAGTCAGCAGTAGTTCTTAGTAAGATATGCGGGCATATTAAGAAAAAAGACAACTAAACTACGTTTTGGAATGTATTAGCAGGAGTGTTGTAAGTAAGCCTCGAAGTAATTTTGCTCTACTCTGTGCTGATTAGGCCTCAGCTGGAGTATTGTGTCCAGTTCTTGATGCCATGTTTCAGGAAAGACATGGACAAATTCGAGAGAGTCCAAAGATGAGCAACAAAAATGATTAAAGGTCTAGAAAATGTGACCTGTGAGGGAAGATTGAAAGAATGAGGTTTGTTTATAATCTGAAGAAGGGGAGACTGGGGAGGAGGAGAGAGAGGGACAGAAGTTTTCAAGTACATAAAAGGTTGCTACAAAGAAGCAGGGAAAATGTTATCCTCTGATGATAGGAGAAGAAACAATGGGCTTAAACTGCAGCAAAGACAGTTTACATTGGATGGAGGAAAAACTTCCTATTGTCAGGGTGGTTAAGCACTTGAATAAATTGGCCTAAGAAGGTTGTGGAACCTGTCATTGAAGGTTTTTAATAGCAGGTTCTATCTGTCAGGATGGGCTAGAACACAAGTTCTTAAACTGCAGGTTGGGACCCTAAAATGGGTTGGGATCACAATTTAATGGGGTCACCAAGGCTGGCTTAGATTTGCTGAGGCTCAGGGCTGACAATTAAGCCTGAGCCCTGTTGCCCGCGGCTGAAGCTGCAACTTTGTGGAGTTCAGTTTCCAGGCCTCCTGGCTGGAGCTGAAGCCTTTGGGCTTGGCCCCCTCCACTGGAGTGGTAGAGTTGAGACTTTGGGTCTCCCCTCCTGGGGTCACATAGTAACTTTTGTTGTCCGAAAGGTGTCCAATGAAGTTTGATTTTTTTTTTCCCCTGTCTAGAAGAAAAGACTGAGTATAGATATAACTATCAAGTTTTGTTGACAAAACTTACGTTGACACCGAAAAGTTGATAAAACAAATTACTAGAGGGTGTTTACAGTTGCTCCCTCTGACAGATCACGTCCACACCATCATCAACAATGTGAGCAGTGCACTAGGAATATATATCCCACGGTGCAGTCTTGTGGGAGGGTAGAGCTGATCACATCTTGGGCTTGCCTCTGGAGTTCTCAATCAGCTGCCAGGAGTGGCATCATGAGTAGCTCTGAGCTCTTTGTGCTGAGGAAGATCAAAGCAGCACAGCAGCTTGTCCCCATCCACTGTTGCAGCAACCTACCTACTGCTGTGCTCCTAGTGCAGAGCAGATCGGAAGCAGTCCAATGATTTGCTCTTTGTTCCCCAAATGAGGCAGCCATGCTCAGGGTGTCTACACTGCAGGGCTTAACTCGAAATAAGCTTCTCAATTTGAGTACGTCAATTGCGTATCTTATTTCGAAATAGCTCACTTCCAAATAGGGAGCGTCTACACAGCACTTATTTTGAAATAGAGCATTCTTCCTCCAACTTCCCTTATTCCTTGTACAATTAGGGTTATAGGAGTCGGAGTAAGAAGTCCTCCAGCTTGACAGTATTTTGACACTATTTCAAAATAACTGCCTGCCGTGTAGATACGGACTAAGTTATTTTGAAATAGTATTGCAGTGTAGATGTATCCTCAGTTACTTCTCAGAGCTTTGAAAGGGAAGGGGAGCGCATGCCTGCAAGGCAGCAGAGATCAAAACACTGAGCACAGCCATGAGGGCAGGCATTGTGGGATACTGGCTGAAGCAAGTTCTGTCAACTAAACAAACAGCAGAGTCCACACTGATTCTTTGTTGACAGTAAATGGAGTGGAAAAGAGTCTCTTGTAGGGGTGAAATTTTTGTTGTTGCTGAAACTGGGTGTTTTTCCCAACAAAAGTTGCACTGCAGTCTGGATGCTCTCACTGTTTTGTCACCAGAAGGCAGTTTTTGGCTACAAAATTTGGTAGTGTAGACACAGCCAAGGTCTCTTCAAGTCCTATGATTCCATGAATAGGGGTGGGAAGAGAGTAGTCTTCTAAGAACAACCTGTTTTCTAACAGCCTGGAAAGGTGAAAAATCTATGTCCTATTTTCTATATAACAGTGAAAGATTCATGGCTTGATTTGCAGTGTGACCTTGTGTAGATCTCGAGAGGCAGAATGGTGCAGTAGATAGGGTACTTCAGTTCCTATTAATAAATGTGAACTACAGCCTTTTAAGATTTTTGTTTTATATTGTAACCCTTTGTTTCCATCTCATTTCTAGTGGAACTGTTATTCTTTCCTTTGGCTTGTTATATGTGTTCTTATGTACTACACATTAGAGAGGGGTGGTGATGTAGGTGTAACTGGAATATGCTGTTCCTTTCTGGAAGCAGATGAATTTCCTCTCTCTGGCAGTGGGGTGTAACAGTGACTTTCTCAGTCTTGGGTACCCTGAGCATAGTCACACTTCCCCCTGGTTTCCTGCCCCTCATTCCCCTCCACCCTTGGTGAATGGCCATGAGAACTCCAGCCACAGCCCTGCAACTGTGACTTTATGGTGACTTGGAAAAAACTGTTCCCCTCTGGAAGCTGAGGAGGAAGTGGGCAGGATGTGACTCAAGTGTGTGTTTTTTCTCTGGGTGATGCTAGGTCCTTCTGGATCACAAGGGGACTTCTGAGAATCTACAAGCTTCTTTTCCTCCAGTAATTGCAATGGGGAAAGGAGGAAGTGCTTACTTCCTCAGAAGGAGAGGACAACCCCTTTTGCGTCACAGCTTAGGATGTTGATTTCTTAGGTAGGCCAGTGTCTGGAGCTTTGGATTTCTCCTACTTGGAGTCCTCATTCCCCATAAAGCAGCAATGGACAACCAAGAATAGTGGGTGGGCCGCATGTGTGTCCCTCCTTCATCTCTGGGGACTGCAGCAGCTTCTGGCTCACTGGGGTGCTACCTGCGGCCTGCAGACCCCTCTCCCCCCCGTCTGTCTCCCTTCCTCATTTGCCTCTTGCACACTGGGGCACTGGAGCCCTGCACTTACCACTTCTCCCCATCCCTCCCAGAGCTAGAAATGCAGGGCTCCAGTGCTTGAGATGTGTGCTGGGCCAGTTGTCTGCGGGTTGCCCACCACTGCCATAAAAGAATGGTGGTTGACTGGAGGAGCTATAAGCAGTGCTTTGTTGATACCTAGGTATTTAGAAGACTCCTACCAGAGCCTCAGTTTCTTTGGGATCCAGTACTCCCTCCCTAAATGTACACCAAGTTCCTGATGTGATGCATAAGACTACCTCATGCCTGCCACTTCAGCTAATTTCCCCTATTACAAACAAATTCAAACCAATTCAAATCTTTAGGGAAGAACTGGCATTTGTCTACCTTCGCGACAAGGATGACAGTTGCTCTAGATGCAAAACTAGAGTTGTTGGCCCTCTGCAATGCATAAAAACATGCGGTGCACCTGTAGCTGCCATTGAAGTAGGTGGAAATAACAACATTGGAGTCTGTGGTGGGTCTGGTTCATTCCATCCTCCTGCCAAAGGCATTTTTAAACAAGGTGTTTAGGAATCAGCCCTTTCAAATTCTGACAGTGTTCCAAACTCAAATCTGAATAAGGATGTAAGGGCAGATTACAATTAATGTTTGTTCTGGGCTCCAGAAACTAATCTTTGTTTCCCATCTGCCTGTTCTTCTCTAGTTAAGTTAGGTCACTGTATATAGAAACATGACTTTGTAGGTTTAAAAAAAAAAAAAAAAAGTTTTACTGGAATGACTCTTGGAAGCCCCAGTCAGGCCTTCATTGCGAGACAATCTATGAAAGGGTAGACCAGAGACTGTCCCTGGTCCCACAGAGGTTGGTCTGAGATTGACGAGATACAGCAGGTGAATAAACAAACCAACACAGGTGGCATGGGTAATCTGTAACTGTAAAGACAGGAACATTTGCCTAAACTAGTGATCTGTGGTCACCAGCTTAATCAGAGCCAGATGGTACTGATTTAGGGGTAGAGGCAGAGACTAAAACATATTGGGTTAATTGGATTCAGCCAATAGGCTAAAATGCATATATACAAAGTAACTTTTTTCTTTTGAAGCTGATAAGCATTGCTAGCTATAGAAAATATGATCTAAGTTTTTAAATAAAGACACTGGAAGTATGAGTCTGGAGTAGTACTTCTAGAACATTATAATGAAATGCAGGTTTGTAGCTGCAACCTGCTAGTACAAACCATTCCACCCATTTTATAGGTGGGGAGGGGGAGTAAAGCAGTCTCAAAGATTAATACTAGTTTTCTTAGCAACCAACTTAGGTATGTCTAAATTAGGGATATGAATGTGTACCTGAAAACACCAGGCTCATTGGCTAACCCTCACACTCACACTCACACACTCTTTCTGCCTCTGTATCAGTGGCAGCAGGAGGGGGAAGCTTCTTCCCCATTTCCCCCGCCCCACTCATGCCTCCGATCCGCATATACATTTCAGCAGGTACACTTTTACACAAACACATTTTAACATTTCCTAGTCTAAATATACACTTCTAAACCGTACATGCATTATTCAGAAGTATCTTCTGAGAGGGAGCACAGTAGGAGTTTGTGTGCAGTTAAACTATTAGTGGGAGGTTACCTCAAAATTAACCTCAGGTGCAAAGATTAAACCTGTACTAGGCCTACTTGAATTGAGGGGGAGTGGATAGACCTGGTGTACAGAGAGGCCAGGAGCAAGACTGATCTAGGACCTCCCCCCCCTCCAAAACATACCTGAAGTCAGTGTCTAGTTTTGGATTGTCACAGTCTCTTCTAAAAGCTCTCTAGAACTTGAGTAGTACATTGAATGGTTAATTTTTCAGAGTAATTAAATTGGGAGGCTCCCAGGGGAATTAGTACATAAATGTGTGTTCTGGGTTTAATGATGCAACTGAGAAAGCAGGAAATGAAGTTGTAGATATTTTAAATGTAATTCTTAATGCTTAGCACTTGTAAGGGCTTGTCTATATTTGAAATGCTACAGCAGGCCTTTACGTGGGAAAGCGTTGCTGTAACATTTCAAATGTGGATTCTACCTATGCCGAACTGAAGTGTTCTCCCATTGGTGTAGGTAATTCACCTCCCTGAGGCCATGTCTACGTTTACCAGGCGATCGATCCTCACAGTGCCGATCTCTTGGGTAGGGATGTAAAATTCCACTTAATTGGTTAACTGGTTAAATGTGAAGTTTTAACTAGTTCAACAATTAAGGGGATGGGCGCTCTCCCCCACGCCTCTGTCACAGCCAGTGTGGTATGGGTCCTTGCTGCAGGTAGGGGCTATGTCTAGACTACAGGGTTTTTCCGTGCGTCCAGGGAATGCATCTGCTCTTCCGCTTTTTTGCAGAAGAGCAGACGCACTTTCAGAAGCCCTGTCTTCCCCCTACCACGAGGAAGAAGGGCTCTTCCGAAAGAGGTGTGTGTGTGGGGAGAGGGGGTTGTTCTAGTTTTTTTTTTTTTTGGAAGAGGCTTTTCCAAAATTTGGTCCATCTATACTGGGCCAGATTTTGGAAGGGGGGGGGGAAAAATCGGAAAAAGGTATGCAAATTGTGGAGCACGATTTGCATACCTTTTTTTCCAATAAAGCCTTGTAGTGTAGACATAGCCTGGGGCTGCTCCAGCCCAGCCAGAGCAGCCCCTGCCTGTGGCAGGCCCTGTGGTGCTGGAGCAGCCCCTTGCCCACAGTGGGTGGGGCCCACTGGTTAGTTAACCCTTCATATCCCTGCTCCTGGGGGTTGATTTAGCAGGTCTAAGACCCACTAAATCGATCACTTATGATCCCGTTGATTCCAGTTCTCCACCGGAGTGAAAAGAGTAAGGGGAATTGATGAGAGAGTTTCTTCTGCTCTCTCCCCCACAGTGGAGATGCTGCCAGTAACTCAACCTAAGGTACTATTCACGTAGCTGGAGTAGTCTACTTTAGTTTGACATTATCCCCTAGTGTAAACCTGGCCTCAGAGGCAGCAGCTAGATTGACAGGAGAGTTCTTCCACTGATTTAGTGCTGTTTATACCAGGGTTAGGTCAGCTTAACTACTAAATAAGGGAGTGTGGGTTTTTTCCCCCCACACCTCTAAGCAATATACCGCCGGTCATCTGAAGAAGTGGGTTGTGTCCACGAAAACTCATGATACCATCTAGATGTTTTGTTAGTCTATAAAGTGTTACAAGACCTTTTGTTGTTTAAGTTGAACCTAAATTGTTAGTGTAGACCAGGCCTAAGAAATGTATTTGCCTATAATGATCCCGTGTCTGTGTAACCTGCTCTTTCAGTTTAAGGGATGAGATTGCCTCTATGGAAATCTCTCATCCCTACTCTTTGGGTACTGTTAAAACCAACTCTTCCAAAGATCATTTTGAAAAGACTCTAGGAATTGCTAACAAGATATGACTCTTGTTTCTAATGGTGGCCCATATCAGAGGCTTCTGAGTAAGAGAAAAGAAATCCCATAGTGCATAATCATAGAAAGAAACTTCTTTTGAGCAGTTAATTCTGACCCGTAAAGTTAGAGGTTGACGTATGCTCTGAAATGGGAGAATTTAAGACCCTCACCCAAAATCAAATTAGGTAGGACTTTTTCCATTGACCGAATGTAGAGGGACCATTTTATTCCTATTTTGTATCTTCTGTTTTAGCAATTTTTCTAATCCATGACAGTTTTGCATCTCCATTTATAAGGTGCCGCAGGAACTCCCCATTACCACAAGATGCAGTTTTTGGAAGCTTAGAGTGATGGACTAACAGATTTATTAGGGCATAAGCTTTCATGGGTAAAACCCACTTCATCAGATGAATTGAGGTGGAAATTAGAGGCAGGAGTGTGTGTGTGTGTGTGTGTGTGTGTGTAATACACACAGTATACATGTACAACAAAAAAAGTTACTTATCTGAGACTTTGTCTACAAAATGAAAAGCAGAATTTGTAAACATTTCTCCAAAGCTTCAACAATCTTAAAATAGAGGGACAAAATTTCTGATAAACTAAAGAGTAGTGCTTTCCCGAAGCCAAATTTACTCACTTAGGTATTTTATGACTCTCTCTAATCATCTCTTTGTATACTGTATCTAGTGCTGAAGGTATGGCTCTCTGAATTTTCCAGGATCACCTGTTGCCTCCACTTCACCGCCTCGGTATCGTGTCTCTATGGGGAAGTTAGTGTGCCGTTAGCTAGGATGTGAACTTAAAGCTCATTAGCTAATATGTACTAATACCCTAAGAATGTCCAAAAAGGGATATGTCTAGACTGCTTCCCTCTGTCGGCAGAGGGATGCAGATTAGGCAGGTCGACATTGCAAATGAGGCAGGGATTTAAATATCCCGTGCCTAATTTGCATAAAAATGCCGCCGCGTTTTGCTGACTCAGCACTTTGTTGGCAAAATGCGGTGGCATTTTTATGCAAATTAGGCATGGGATATTTAAATCCCTGCCTCATTTGCAATGTCGACCTGCCTAATCTGCATCCCTCTGCCGACAGAGGGATGCAGTCTCGACCTACCCTTAGTGTGCGCTGAGTGCCCTTGGGCAGTTCAGCATAATTCAGTTCGAAGGTGTGTTAAGGTACTGTCCCTCTTAGGGCTTTACTGCACTATAACTTACTCACTCAGAGGTGTGAAAAAATGCCCCCCTCTGAGTGCAGCAAGTTACAGCGCTGTAAAGCTCCCAGCACTGTTAGCTACTCACTTTTGTGGAGGTGATTTACCTAGAGCGCTGGAGGTGCTGTGACCACACTGCCGCGTTTAAAGTGCTGCCATGGCAGTGCTTTAAATGTGTAAGTGTAGACACAGCCTCAGTGAGCTGTGTGTCCACACAAGGAGCTAGTGCAGACTAGCTATTGTAGGCATTGACCTGTATGGATAAGATTCTTACAAACATCACATATCATTAAAGTCCTGGATACACAGAATCCATTCCAGATGACTGATAGCTCTTTAGTTTATCAATTTCCTTGGATACTTCCGTCTTTGAAATCTTTATCACCTGAAAAGAGTAGGTTTCTCCCCAATTTTCTCCATTTGTGCATTCTGATTTAGAGGAATCCTTTTAATGGCTTTGCAAAATCCTTACCCTAGACTGTTCCCTGTATTCCTTGGTAGTCGGGCAGTCAGTGAGGATACAGGCTTCCTGTTTCTGATGTGTGTAAATAACTGAGATGGAAATCAAAGAACAAATAGCTAGCATGTTATCTGCCATAGTTCAAGTGTGTTTCTGTTGTACTGAGCTAGATTTAATTTTTTTTAAGGCTTTCTATTTGCCATGACTGGTCACTCAGCCTTTATCATTTAACCATATAGATTGTATTTCTTATTTGCCTGTTGCCTTATTTTTGGTAACTGAGTGACGTGCATGCCTTCTGTGACATGACTGTAGAATGCCAAAGCGATCTCTAGGCTCAGCTTGGGGATGCCAGCTTCCTCTTTTGACTTTTTTTTTTGTTTGTTTTTTTGTTTGTTTTTTTCGAATGGGGAAGTTACTTTTTTATTAAAAAACCTGCACAGAAACTGAAGCTTAATATTTATAGTACTGCTGTTTGGGATGGTCCTCTTCCAGAAGATGTTAAGCATACACCTTGTCTAAGCACAAAAGTTGTACCACAGGGGTTATACAGTGCCCTGCTCTGACAGCTCCTTTGGTGTGACTGTATTATCCCCCAGCCCTGCCAGCATTCCCTCTAATTTTTTATGTACATGTGCTGAATGACTTATGTCCACCAACATGGAGGTGATGTCACATCTCCATATAGGTGCACATAACAAAATTCATTCTGCACATGGGCAATCTGTGGCAGGGTGGGGCTGAGGGGTTCAGAGTGTGGGAGGGGGCTTGAGGTTGGCAGGATGAGGGTTCTGTCTGGTGAAGTGGGGTCTGGGGATGAGATTTGAGGTGCAGGAGGGGGCTCCAGGCAGAGGCCATGGGGTTTGCAGTGGGTTCAGGGCAGGAGGGTTGGGGTGGAGGCATGGGGTTGGGGCACGTGCTCTGAGGGAGCTAGGGTGATGGAGGGGGTTTGGGGCTGGGTTAGGAGATTGAGATGTGGGGTGGTTAGCTGGGGCAGTTTCTGTTTGGTGGAACAGGGTTCTGTGGTATCTTGCAGGCACCACCCCTGCAGCTCCCATTGGCTGCAATTCCCATCCAGTGGGAGCTGTGGGGACAGAGCTTCCTGGTGCTCGTGGTATGTGGCTCTAGCCTGGGGGGGGGCGGGGGAAGGAATGGCAGCACAGAGCTGACTCCACCCTCCCCTTGCCAGAAAGGGCTGGCCCAGAACACAGGGGCTTTAGGGGCTGCAGCCCTGCTGATGGGGCTGGAGGAGTGCACCTCACCTCTGCCTGTGACTGTTCCATGTATGGTAGACCTCAGCCCCTGTGTGGGGCTTATTAGGCAGCTTGCATGGCCGCGCAGCTTACAGGGAATCTTGAGCCCTGACCCCTGTTCCTTGAAGCAGCTATCTGTATCTCTTGTTCAGGGGCCCAACAGTGAGTCTGGTATCCCCTTCCCAGTGTGAGCCTCATGGGAGCAGTGGATCCACATTCTGTGCCTTCATCACCCCAGTTCCTGGGAGAGCCTGGTGGTTCTGTGGATACTGATTTTTATCTGTACATATAAATTTGTATCCGTGCCTGGCTCTGTATATCTGTTCAGAACCTGTGTATATACCAGGCCATGGGTGTGCTGTGTTGGTTACTGCGCAGTGCACCAGAGGCAGCAAAGGTACAGTAGGCTGCATCCGGTTTCTGCAGCTAGTCCGTGGATTTTGTAGCAACTGGAGTGTCTTGTAGTGGCTTCAGCAACTTTTTGCATGATGTAGACCTTTCCAATTTGTCTGGAGAAGCTGCTCCTCCTGAGGTGGCAGCTGAAATTACGAAGTTTGTTACGGTTGCCTTTTCGATTTCCCTCAGTAAGAATGCAGGGTGTATAGAATAATCATATTTTCTTTTCTCCAGTAATGACCTTGTCTATTTGTATGCTTTTCACTTAAGGTTTGAATTCCTTGAGATTGCAGCGTATGGTGCTTTTATATCTGGCTTGCATGCATACATACATACTTTAACGTGTCTTGCCGATGAAATGCACCAGCTTGTACTATGAGTGTTACCTATATATTTTTCCTTTTTATATAGCACACTTTATCTGTCTTCAGAGGAGGTAAGTATTGGTTATCCCAGTTTGACAGATTGAGGTATGGAAGTGGAATGTCTAGCCCAAGATGACCTAGCAAAAGGCAGCACCAAGAAAAGAGTGGGCTTGATATGGCCAGATGTTTGCCCTTCCCCATGAACATAGCTGTATTCCCTGAAATAGTAGATGGAGTTCTCTGAAGTTGGGTATCCCCATAGGCTTTGTTTACACTACCAAGTTTTGTCACCAAAAGGCAGTTTTTGGTGACAAAAGAGTGAGAGCATTCACATTGCTATGCATCTTTTTTGTTGGGGAAAAATACATAGTTTTAGTAACACATAACTTCTACCATATGAGAGACTTTTTCTCTTTTCCCCTCCCTTTTATTGTCGACACAGAGCCAGTGTAGACTCAGCTGTTTGTTTTGTTGACTGAACTGGTTTCCACCAGTATCCCACAATACCTGCCCTGAAGACTGTGCTCAGTGTTTTGTGTTGTCCTGCAAGCTTGCACCCCTCCCCTTTCAAAGCTCTGGGAAGTATCTGTCAGCTGAGTGAACTGCTCCAATAAAGAACAAATCATTCAAGTGCTCCTGTTCTGCTCTGCATGAGGAACACAGTGGTAGGCAGACTGCTGCTGTGGGGGAAGAGGGATAAATGCTGTGCTGCTTTGACATTCCTCAACATATGAGTAGCTCTGAGAGCTCGCCCGATGCTGCTCCCAGTAGCTGAGAATGCTGAGGGAATCCAAGATGCGCAGGGATCAGGGTTGCCTTCCCACAATACTGCACTGTGGGATACATGCCCACAGTGCATTGCTCACACTGTGGATGGTGAGCCCCCAATGTGAACATGATCTGTTCAGAGCAAGTGTGAACACCTGGTAATTGGCTGTTTTTTGTTTTGTCAATTTTGAGTGTCCACATAAGTTTTGTCAACAAAACTTTTGTTAATGTAGACACATTTCCTGCCTTTAGCCTCCTACTCCAGTACTCAGACAATACAGTCCTTCCTCATCACTTGCTATAGACAAATGTGCATTGTAATGGAAATTGCAGCCTCTTAGTGGGTTTTTTAATTCTGACATAAAGAAAAAAAATGAACACTGTTTGTACAGCTCTGCTAAAACAGCAGAGAACTAAGTATAGATCTTCATAAATCATTAACAAAATGTAGGGAGTTTCCATCCCAAGCAACGTGTCTTCCGTATTCAAAAGAAATAAATTTCCCCTGCTCCCTTTTGGTTCTGTTTAAAGGTAAAATGAGATGGATGAAGAGGATTGAGGGGGGCTGGTTGACTTGAACTCACAAGTCACCAAAGTAACTTAATGATAAAATGAATACTGTCTAGGGATGTAAAATCCTGTTTAGCTAGCCAAGCATAGTGTTTAACTGGTTAACTGATTAAAGGGGAGGTGGGTAGGGTGGGGGCGGTGGCTGGATGCCTGGCGGGCAGGAGCTGCTCTGGCCGGTCAGAGCAGAGCAGCCGCCTGCCCATGGTAGAACTGCTAAGCCTCACCATTCACATTCCTAGTCTGGGTCCATGTATTAATCTTTGAAACATGTTTTCATTTTCCATACAGTTCTTAGACAGGTGCCCATATAACAAAGTCAATACAGTTGCCGCTTGTCAGTCTCTGCCCAACGATGAAGCTTGAATTCATGTGGTAACTGAATTTCTGTCTGGTTCTAAACCTGCTACTTTCATGTCAGGGCACTGCTGGGACTTATAAGTGTTTAGCACTTCACCCACATAAATTTAGGAATCTGAGATGGTAGGTCACGGGTAGGTCCATGAATGGACTTGTAATCTCTACTAGAACAAAAAGAGCAAAGCGAAAAGAGAAATTCCTAGTGTTCTCTGAAGAGTAACAGGATGGGGTGGGGGCCGGGTCCATTGTGGTGTATTCAATTCGAAGCCATCTAGATGCAGAGAGATAAGTTTAGTTCACACTTGAAATTTTTTTTGCCAGAGTTGTGATACCAGCAAACCCTCCTGGTGCAAATCTAGCTTTTACCAGTTAGTGTGTAAAATTGGATATGGTTGTATACCCACATTGACAATAAGGCTTTTGCTTATATAGGAATGTCATAGAAAATCACAGTTTTAACCAATATTGCAGTACCAGCAAAATGTTCTGATGTGGATTTGGCTCGTATGCCCTATTCTCTAACTGGCTACACCAGTCCAGATAAGTAGCAACACCCATGAGACCCTGGGAGGCATTACAGACAATATTGTTTCTGTTATCCATGAATAAGGATGGTCTGTATGATCACTTGATGCAAAGGATACCAGAGAGGGGTTAGTTATAGGGTTTAATCAAGATTAAAAAGTGGTACCATATAAATAAGAGAAAAACTGACTCTATATCAGCAGTAGTCTGTCAATTGAAGGTGGTAGAATATGGCCAAACAAGGGTAGCCATTGTAAATGCTATTGCTTGGTGCTGTGCCCCGCGCTGTCCTTCTCCCCCAATACACTCTCCTGTTCCTGTCTCGGGAGGAGGTGGGGTGTCTCAAACTCCTGGCCCGTGGGCCATCTATGGCCCAAGCACTTTCCCAATCCGGCCCGTGATATATTTTTTAAAAAGTTATTTAAAGAAGTCCAAATAACTGCTAGCCGGGGGCTTGGGAAGGGAAGAGAAGCAGGCAGCACATGGGGACTTGCTCACACCCACACAGATGGCTCCCAGCAGCATCCATATAATCCTGGAAGCGCAATGCAAACTGTGCGGGCCAGGGAGCCATCCAGGCTGACACGCTTCTGCAACTAGCGGGGTGAGGCTGATGGGTTTCGCTTTGTGACTCTGGGCAGGGGTGGGGGATTCCAGCACGAGGATGTAGATATTAGGAGGGGGGAGCAGGTGGGATCCCAATGCCAGGGTGCAGATGTTAGCGGGGGCATTCCAGCACAAAGACGTGGGAGTGTCGGGGTGAGGACTCTTGTTTCACGTCTTCTGTAGGATCCTGTCTGTCAGTGTCTCCCCCTGTATCCAGAAGCCCAGTCAACTTGCGTGTAGTGTATTGCCAACCCCAAGAGTTGGGGGGGGGGGGAGGTCGCCTGCCCCCTTTAAGGGTGGCCATTTTGAATTCTGTTCGCAGCACACCTCCGACTGCCTCGTGGCACACCGGTGTGCCGCGTAACACAGTTTAAGAAACACTACCTTAGGGCATATTGAGTTTGAGACCCCCGTGGTACTGCATCAGCAAAGGCAGGCCACCCTCTCCTTAAGTGAAGTGTTACTACCGGACGCTAGCGCAACCTCGGGGTGGCTGCCCTGTAGTGGATTTCTTCCAATTAAAGAATGGCAAGACAGCCTGGAAGCTCTTCCTGTTAAAGCTCAGGCTCCCCAGTCATATGATCCTGGACAGGAAATGCTGGAAATATCTTATTCCCTTTTTAGAGGAAAAAGCTTCAGGAGTCCACTAGCAGGGATCTTCAAGAATTCCTTTCTCTTGGCTCTTGGTGGGATGCACAAGCAACAGAGGGATTAGGATGCTCAGTGGCTCCTACGAAGGGTGTATGGAACTTGGTATCATCCATTTTGGAGAGGGATGGAGACTTCTGGTTTATTCAACTGCATGCAGCCACAATACCAAACGGCCGTTCTGAAGGTGCACTACGTGTAGTGGGGAGCAGTGCCACAGCCACGGAAGGAAGGACCCTTCCGGGTAGCCAGGTACTAGTTAAGGGTTGTCCATGTGAGAGTGACTCCAAAAATCCTCTCCTCTTCCTGAACCCCCTCCCGACATGCTCACAGCTGGATTTATAGCAACACTCTTCTGTTCAGGAGAGGGTTCCAGATCAGATCTGCCAGTGCCAGGGAATTGCACTGATTTCTATGGTGGCAATACCTGGGAGCCCAACCATGGGCAGTCAGATTCCCCATGTACAAGGGGCTGTAGTGTTGATCACTTTTGTTTATTGCTGGCTTTGCCCGGTGCTGCAGAAGATGCTGAGACATCTCCTTTACCCAAAATAAAAACTCCTTTATTTTCGTTTAATTGAAGGAAAGTTAAGAATTGCAGCCCCAGGACAGAGGCATTTCAGTTCTTAGTAGAATTTCTGTCCCCAGATTGGAAAGATTATTGGCCCTGAACATAGTGAACTAGCTACTTTTGTGGCAATATAGCAAACCTGCGAGTGAGCATGCATGCAAGATAGTGTGGGCAAATATCTTGCAAATTACACCCTTCCCCCCACCTTATGAGCTAGCGTAGCCATCTTTCCTTCTCTGTGGAACCAAATCAAGCTACTCGCTCAGTCTGTCTTCACAAGTTTGTTTCCTGTCTGCAAGCCATGCTCCGGTCCTCCCATGAGAGATTTAAGAATCTTTGGCTACAAGCAGGCAAATTGTCCTCCTTCATGGCTGTCCCTTATTTGCCCAGCCTTTCCTCTCCCTCTTCATGTCTCTTTCTGTCCTCCATTCCTCTCTCTCGCCACATCCTCATTCTAATTCCCCTTCTCTCCTGATTGCTCTCACTCTTCCTGACTTCCCTTTTTTGCTGTTGTCCCCTGGCCTGCTTTTGACCAGGCATTCCCTCTTCTCTCCTGCGTCAGCTGCTGGTTTTCCCCTTCCCTTGCACTTCTAGGCAATGCCAGTTGGCATCTCAGGTTACACTGACACTGCAATAAAAAACAAACAACAAAACAAAAAAACCCTGGTCCATTGACTCACAGATCCATTGACTCAAACTTACAGGGTTCGAGCTGCGGGACTAAAAATTGCGGCGTTAGATGTTTGGGCTGAAGTGTGTGGTCTGAGATCCACTCCAGTCATACCTGAATCTACATTGCAATATTTTAGCCCCACAGCATGAACCTTTCAAGTCACAGGCAGCTGACTTGGACCAACCCCAGCCATGCTGCATGTCTTCAGTGCTGCAAAGTACTTGTCTGTGTGCATGCTAGCAGCCCTGTAAAGGCTGTCCTGGCAGGGGTTTGCACTGTTGAACTAAACTGGTTTAAATTCACATCTTAGCTAAACTAGTGCAGCTTTCTGTGAGGACGAGCTCTACCTGCTTTGCTCTTCTCTGCCTGAAGCATCTGGAGAGAGGGAGCTATGCGCTGAGCAGCGGAGCACACCATACCTCATGGGCCTCTGGTTAGTGTTTACCTCCTTGCCTTTGCCTTAATTGACTCCTTTATAATATGCTATGGTATGCAGAGGGTTGGCACCACAGAGAAAGTTCATAATCCCAAGTGAAGGCAGCTTAGGAAAATCCATCTTGTTTGCAGAGTTTTTGCTTTGGCCTGTCTGAGGAGCCCCTTTTTTGCTTTCTTTGAAGGTACTCTGTTGGGTTATATCTTGTCATTCACAACACATGTAAATAAAAGTAGTACAGTAGTATCTTGCCCTGATTCTGCACTGTTGTAATTTTCTACACAAGGCATCAGGCAATGGAGAAATAAATTGTTAGTCTATTCTAGCTGGATATATAGTATTCTCTCTTTCCTGATGTTATGAAATAAATGTAGAACTTTCCCCGGATAACATCTGTGCCTGTGTAGTACTAGGATTTGTTGGATGAAGTGTTAGCAAAACTGAGTATTAAAGAGCACTGATGTGGGAGCCTTCATGATTGTTTGGTATATTAGCAGAGACTATATGTAAACAGTATACGCTGTCATGAAGCTTGGAAAAGGTGGTTTGTTTGTTTGTTTCCTGTTTTGTTTTTGAATTTGAAATCTGAAGGAAAACTTGTCAAAGCAAGTAGCTCCTAGAGCTGCCTGCGTTTCAAGGGCAAACAATACTGCCTCGTGTTTGAATTAACACAGTACTCTCTTCTAAAGAGGTTTTTGTTTTGTTTTGTTTTGTTTTGAAAAACAGATTGATTTTCTCTCTTCCCCCCCTCCCCCTCCCCCCCCACACACTTACTCTGAAATTTGAATAATAAGCAGGCTTCTAAAATGTCATAGAATATCTTAGCTGGTCCCTCAGTTCCTCCCCAAGGGTGAGATGATGAGGTAAGAAGGGCTGGCCAGTGACCGGGGATAGTAGCTTAGAACTCATGAGCTGGATTCAATTCACTGCTCTGCCACAGATTTTCTATGTAAACTTGGGCAAGTCATGTAGTCTGTGTGTGCCTCAGTTTTCCCTCTGTAAAACAGGGATAATAGTTAAGATCCTGAGACAGTCATGGATTTAAAAAAATTAAGGCAGTGACATGAGTTTTGAATTTCAAGGGTTATGCACAGACATTGATTGCCCTGACCCCCACCCCCAACGCTGTAATCCCTTTTCCACTCTAAATGTGTGGGTGGGGAAGCACCCACTGCAGCTGCTCCATGAGGGAGTTAGTAGGGGCCAGTTTCATCCTAGATGGGGTCAGAAGATGGTGGGATGGTCCTGTTCTGGAGATTGGGCGTTAGGAAGCTGATCAAGTAGTCGATGGAATTTCCATGGACTACTCAATTAGTCAATAAGGGGGTTTGCTGCAGTTCTGCTTTTTAAATGTAGTAAGAGCCTGACAACTAGTTGACTACCCAATAAGACTTGGCTTATTGACTAGCACATGGCTACTGTTTGGTGAAGCTAACACCATCAGTGCCATGTTCTATAAAGCAGGATTGTTGCTACTGGAAGGCTCGGGAGGGATAGCTTCCTTTTGATTCTTCTAAAGTTTGAAGAGAGCTCAGGAAACTTAAAAAAAAAAAAACTTAGAAGGAAAATTGAACTCCGGTTTCTTGCTATTTGGATCTGACCAACCATCAGTAAGAATTTGAAATATTAAATGTTTCTTTGTTCGGGCTGCATATCTCTAAAGCAGGACAGCCTGACCACTTGAAGCAATATTTGGGTTGCAACTACTTGCATGGAACTGTAAACTCCAAACAGACTTAGCTGAAGCTTTAAAATAAAATGTCTGCTGTACCAGGGCTGAATAGAGATTTTTCTCTGAGGGTGCATCTACACTGCACCCTTAGCTTGAAATAAGCTATGCAGTTGGAGCTATGCAAGTTGCATAGCTTATTTCAAGTGTACTTAGAAATAGCTTACTTTGTAATTTAGCGTTCACTACACAGCGCCAAATTTTGAAATAAACCGCTCTTCCTAAATGTCCCTCAATTCTTGTGGAACAAGGTTTACAGGGACATTGGAATATCACACCTGTTATGTGAAAAGGTATTTAAAATAACAGGTGAGCTGTCAAGATGCAGAATAGCTATTTCGGTATACCGAAATAGCGCTGTGTTGTAGATGTACCTTGAGAGAGCTGAGCCAGAAACCCTTCGCTAGGGAGAAGGAAGTAGGATGGCCCCAACCTCTGCTGCTCCTTTAACTGGAAAGAGGAGAAGGGAGGGTGGAAGCGAGAGGCAGGTTTGCATTTAGGCCTCTCTGATTTCCCCCTCTAGTCTTCTCCATGTGGACCATTCTACTCTCCTTCCCCTGCAGGGAAGCAAAGAATGACAGAGGAGGTTACTTTCATGAAGGGGTGGGAGGGAGACCAAAGGATTTACTACGTAAAGGATCCTAGATTTGTATGAACAGAGGGAGGTGTGTGATTTGGAGGCAGTCAGATTATTTGGGTGAGGTGGAAAAGCAGAATAGATAGGGTGTGGTAGGGAAGGACAGGAAGAAGGCATCTTGTCTTTACTTCCTTACAAGTCTTACAAAGAGTTCAACTGGTCTGATGGTGCTGGTATCTTTACCTGCTCTACTGGGCTGTGTTCTTGTGTGAGTTGTAAGTGATGAAGAAATTGCAAGGCTCATTCTTGGTTAAACCAGATGGTCTTCTCTTCCTTACTCACTCATATGACTAGGCTGCCTGCAGTATTGGATCCTAAATCCATTTTTTGAATGACCTAGAAACTAGGGATGTAAGTGACTAGTCGACTACCCGATAACCCTAGCCTTATTGGTTAGTTGAATCGCTACTTGACTTGTTGCTTCCTCTCCCTCCCCACTGCTGCCTCTGTACCCCCCAGCACTGTCTCTGCCAGAGGGCAGAGGTGCAGTGAGGGAAACGCTGCGAGCGGGGACTGAAGCAGTCACTGCTCGTGCGGGGTCCTGACTGCTGCGCATCTCCCTTTGAAATGTACACCTCAAAGGCAGAGGCACAGCGGGATAGTGTGCCCCTCCTTCATTGACTAATTGAGTAGTTGATGAAAATTCCATTGACTACTTGATTAGTTGATTAATCGAAATTTAATATCCCTGATAGAAACTTAGATACAAGACACATGGGAGGAAACAGTTGTTGTGTGAAGTAACTCATCTTGAAGAAAGAACAGAAACATCATTTAGATTATTTGGAGTTCTTGATTATTTATTAACTGGCTCTTAAAGCACTTTGATCAGAACGAATTCTGACTTGATTTTTCTGAACAGCTCTTCTAAATGAGGGGGTGCGGCTGTTGGGTAGAGTTTTTCTTTGCATGTCAAGTGGCAGTGGTAGGGCTGCATCTGGAGTGGTAGGGGAGCCTGTTGTGCAGTTAGTGAAGTTCTGCCTTGAGGTGAATGGCAAGGCGGAAGCATCTCGGTAGTAGGGATGTGAATGGCTAACCAGCAGGGGCTCGAGCAGCTCCCCACTGGCCGCAGAGAGGGGGCTGCTCCGACTGGCCAGAGCAGCCCTTCTCCACAGCAGGGGAGACCGCTCCAGCTCAGACAGGTTAAACACACAATGTTTAACCAGTTAACCAATTAAATGGGATTTTACATCCCTACTGAGTAGCTGCTTGTATGTTGTATGTTTGTACATAGGGTGTCTGAATGTACAATGAACGACATGAACATGGTGGTTTGACTAAACAATTGCTCGCTAGCCCTTAAATGGACTCTGTTACTCTTAAACTTCAAACAGCGTTCGTGTGGTTTTGTAAAAGTAAGTTTTCTATAAAGGATAAAGCCACAAAATGTTTCCACTCTACCCATTTTTTTTTGTTTTTTTTTAAATTCAGCGCTTCACTTTTTAAAGAAAACTTCAAACAAAACCTCCCAGCCCCTTTCTGTTGGTGTGATCTTCTGGTCGTGCCTGGACAAAAGCTGCTTTCAATAGAGTTTTAATTTGAGTTAATACAGTTTTATGTAATGAAGACATGGCAATTGTAGCTGTCACAGGATTTTAGCAGGTTGAGTGTATACTCCCCCACTGGGAATAACTTGACCTGTGATGGGGGAGTATACACTCAACCTGATGACTCATGTGACAACTGCAATTGCCTTGTCATAACTAAAAGTTGAGTTAGAATCCTAGTAAAGCACATAATTTATGTGAGAGAGTAAGTTGTGTTACTTTGGAGCTTTTCTATACAAGGAAACTACTGCAAAATAAGATAGGATATGACTTTTTTTTTTTTTTTTAAAAAGGCACCTCCAATTATGTAAATGGATTAATCCAAGACACTCTTTATGCGGAATAAATGTCTGCAGGGAGGTCATGCAGAGAAGCTACTCAGGGCTTTCTCCCTATGTAGACATGCCTTCACGCTTTTCAGCGGTAGTATTGATCGGTTTTACAACTTTAAAAAATTTTTTTTGGTGGGTTGTTAGTAGCTAGGGTTAACAATTTTTTAGGAATGCATAAAACTTGGCCTGCATTTAAAAACAGTGTTTTAATCCAAACACTGCACCACTAAAAGACTGAAAGTGAAACTGGCCATCAATAAAACAGAAACTGACATCTCTATTTTCTTGAATTTAAGGGCAAAATATAAAGTGATCCAAAAAACATCTTATTACTTGATTAAACTTCTGATAATCTAAGGCCATGTCTATGCTATGACATAAGGTTGAATTTATTAAAGTTGATTTTTTTAGCACCTTATTTTGTAAAGTTTTGAATTTTGTAAAGTTGGCATACGTCCCCTCTGTGCACAAGAATTTGATGCAGTTTGGAGTAGCATGTCCTCAGTAGCGTGGCTACCACCAGCTTTGAGAGTGATGCACTGTGGGTAGCTATCACACAGTTCCTGTGCCTCTTTACATTATAAATTATGCTCCCAGGACATGCTGGGATCAAAACTGCAATGGGGGGGTTCTGGATACATGCCATCAGCATCCCCAAATGCACTAGTCTCTTCTCCCTCTTCCCCCCACCTATTTGAAAGCAAACAGTTTATTCGCACCCTTTTTTCCTGGTTATCCCGCGTAAATGCAATAGCAGCATAAATATGAAAACCATCGTGGATCCTGTTGAGCCTCAAAGCATTATGGCAAAAATAATAACCCTAGTGAGCCTTATGCTGGAGTATATGCAGGGTGTATCTAGGGTCCACTGGAATGAGGAAGAATCTTGCAAGGCCATGAACAAACTCTTTTGCGAAGCACTTGAGTGACTGGCAAATGGTGCCGGCATTTTGATCCGCTGGACACAGTGAAATGCTGGTTTCGGTGCCATGAGGCAAGCACAGACTGAGACCACGTAGTGCTGCAGCTGAGAGACAATCAGCAGTGGCAACAAAACTTTGGAATATGCAAGGCCACTTTCATGGAACTTTGCAAATAGATTTTCCCTGCCCTTAAGCTCAAGAATACCAAAGTGAGACCTGCTCTGATAGTGGAGAAGCGAGTGGCAATTGCCCTGTGGAAGTTTGCAATGCCAGACAGCTACTGATCAGTTGGGAATCAATTTGGAGTGGGGAAGTCTGTAGTGGGGACTGTTGTGATCCAGGTAGTCAGTAAGGATGTCAACATGTAGTTGAGTACATGATTGACCAATAAGCCTAGACTATCAGCTAATCTTATTGACTACATGCATCTGCCCCCCCAACCTTGCTGCCTCTGATAGAGGCAGCAAGGGTGGGAGAGTGGGAGGCCAGCTCCCCATGAGTACTGGATCCATAGTCGCCTCCCCATGCGCTGCTGCTTCTGATAGAGGCAGCAGCACAGAGGTTGAGGGGGTGGGCAGGAGCTGGTATGTGTGGGAAGCTGGCTTTCAAGCCAGCTCCTTGACTGTATAGGCTCACGCAAGCCAGTTGCCTCCCCCCGCTGCTGCCTCTCTATGAAAGGCAGTGGGGAGCGGGCTCAGGGGAGGCTGCTCTGTGGAATGCATCCCAGTGTTCTTTCAAAACTGCTGGGCCGCACAGCTTCTCAGGTGATTAATTAGCCCCACCTAGTCAGTCAGCTCTGTGCAGGGAGCCCTGAGCCTCTGACTGGGCGGGGCTGATTAATCACCTGTGATGCTGTGCTGCTGCTGTGCACATTAAAGGGAACACTGATGCCAGCGCAGCCTCTGTCTGCGGGGAGCTTGGACCCTCCGCGGGGAGCTTGGACCCTCCACGGACAGGGGCTGCTGCCACGGACCAGTCTCTGAGCTTGGGTCCTCTGTGGACAGAGGCTTCTGCCATCCCACGCTGCTGTCTCTGTATCAGAGCAGCTGCATGGGGTGGTAGTGGGCTTCCTGGAATTGGGACCCAGAGCGCACTGGCTGCAGGCCCTGCCCTGGGACAGTTATGTAACGATAATATTTTGAATGATTACATAACTATTCAATTAATTGCTATCTAACATCCCTACTAGCCAAAGCAATCGGTACCCTTCTGCAATGGAGGATGGTGACTCTGGGAAGTGTGCAGGACATAGCAGAGTGTTTTGCCACTCTGGGATTCCCTAATTGCGGTGGGTGATAGGGATGTGTGTTCCATCTACCTTGGCACCTGACTACCTTGCCAAGAAGTACATAAACCACAAGGGGTACTTCTTGATGTTGCTGCAGGCGCTGGTGGATCACAAGGGCTGTTTCACCAACATTTATGTGTGATGGTCAGGTAAAGTGCATGACCTGTGCATCTTTAGGAAGTTCTGCCTCTTCAGAAAGCTGCAAGCGGGAGCTTTCTTCTCCGATTGGAAAATTATCATCAGAGGTGTTGAAATGCCAGATGTAACCCCTAGTAACCCAGCCTACCCCTTGCTTCCATGGCTCACAGAGGTGTTCATGGGCAGCCTGGACTGCCATCTGGACCGCAGTAAAGAGCTGTTCAACTTAGGGATGTTAAATTTAGATTAATTAACTAATTTAATAGTCAATTGGATTTCCATCAATTATTCGATTAATGTTTCAAAAGCCAAAGCCCCTCAGGGAGCATGGGGCCAGCAGGGACTCCCCCACTGGCCCTGTGCTCCCTGCAGTGCCTCAGCGTTTGAAATGTACAAGAGTCCCAGTGAGGCTCTTGTACATTTCAAAAGCAGAATCGCAGCAGAAGTGGCATGAGCAGAGACTGCTTCAGTCCCCACTCACGCCGTTTCCTGCTGTGCCTCTACCTCCCCTGATCCCTGCAGAGATGGTGCTGGGGGAAACTGGCTTTGAAGCTGGCTCCCCCCCATCACAGGCTCCTGCTCTCCCCACCCCCTTTTCTGCCTCTCTCTGATAGAGGCAGCAAGGTGGGGGAAGTGACTAGTTGCATCGTTAGTCGACTATTCGATAAGCTTCTGCTTATTGGCTTGTTGACTAGTCACTTACATCCCTAGTTCAATTATGGACTGAGCAAGTGCAGAATGGTGGTAGGATGTGCTTTTGGCTTCTAAAGGGAAGGTTCTGCAGTCTACTGACTAAGTTAGACCTCAGCAAACGCAACATTCCCATTGTAGTGGCAGCCTGCTGTATGCTTCATAATATTTGTGAGAGCAAAGGGGAAAGTTTTATATGGCGGGAAGGGGGTCAAGGCACAGTGCCTAGCCAGTGATTATGAGCAGCCAGACACCAGGGCAATAAGGAGAGCACACCGAAGGGCACTGCAAACCAGAGAGGCTTTGAAAGACAGTTTTATGAATGGTCAGATTGGAGAATCACACGTGTTTTGCTCTCAACAAGGTGCCCCTGCATTTGGTGTGTTACTTGTAAAATCATCCCACCCCCTACAGTACTAGCGAGAAACAGACTACTGTTCAGAAATCATGTTGTGTGGTATGTGTGTGGTGTTTTTTGTTTTTGGGGGTGTGTGTGTGTGTGTGTGTGTGTGTGTGTGTGTGTGTGTTTTAATTGAAGGAAGACAGCAGGGACAGAAAAGGAGTTCTTTGCAGAAGAGGGGGGTGTGTGTGCATGTGTCGGGAAGGGGAGAGGACTAGTCAACTGTCTGATACCCAAATGCTTATTGGGAAGTCGACAAGCTTGTCGACTAGTCGCTCCCTCCCCATCAGAAAGAGGCAGCAAGGGATGGGGAAAGGACGGGGTACTTCAAAGCGGCAGTGCTGCCAGGCTCCACGCGGTGCTGCTGCTTTGAAACACCGCCGCAGGAGCCCAGTGTCAGGCTCCTCCTGGCATTTCAAAGTGGCAGTGCCACGTGGAGCCCAGGATCATCTGGGGACTCAGCTGATCCCAGGCTGCACGCAGCCCTGCTGCTTTGAAATGCGACAGGAGACTGCAAAATACATCAACTATTTGATTAGTCAGTTACCTGCAATTTAACATTCCTAGTGTGTGATCTGTTGTGAGGACAGCCTTTTGCTTTGGGACCTATCTCTGAGGGTTGAATGCGAGTTCTCAGGGAGCAGCTGGACTTGGTTTGGTGGTAGGTGGCTGGGGTTTGAGCCTATGGGCGGGGGAAGGGATTCAGGCCTGGCATCGGGGCAGGGGCTCATGTAAGGCCGCTGTGTTCAGCAGATCCTGACTGAATGTGGCTACTGCTGCACTGCTTTGTGCTGCATTGACGACAGAGCACTTACTGCTGGCTTGGGGTGGGAAGGTGTCCTACTATAGAGGATGGTTTAAGGCAGGCCTCCCCAGAAACCTTGTGAGAAGGATTAAAGAGTTCCTGTATGAGAGCTTTATGGAGACGTGCAAGGAGGATGCCTGTTCTGTCTCCAGACACGTTAACAAGCTGTCCTGGCGATCCCTGCTGTGTAAGCATAGTGGCCACCACAGATCGCACCTGTGTGCCTTTGTGAACTCACCAGAAGTGCCCGTTCCAGGATCGGTGCCAAGCATGCTGGGAGGAGGGGATTGTCTCCAAAGTTATGAAAAGGCCCTGGCTGTTGGTGACATCAGTTATCCTGCTCACCTACTAAATACACTCTTCCTTCTCCACGCTGCCCTCGAGGCTCCAAAGGAGTGTCTTGGGAGGAATCCACCGACTGGCTAGGGAAGCCAGTCAGGTCCCCACCACTGTTACATTCAGCTGCTCACATAAGCGGTATGTTTCTGCCAATGATCTGCCTGTTTGCCTCCTGTGTCTTCTGGTACGACTGCCTCAGCTCTTTTATGTTCATTTGACACTGCTGGGCATCCCTGGTATATCCTTTCTCCTCCAAGCCCCTTGTTATCTTGGCATAGATATCTGCATTCCTTTCGCTGGTTTGTAGTTCTGCAAGAAGAAAGTCCTCTCTCCACACAGCAGTGAGGTCCAGGATCTTGTGCACCCTCCATGCTGATCCTCTTCTGCAACTCTGGAAACTACTGGTCAGGTGTGCTGCTCAGGTGTGCTGCCTACTCTGAGCGATGTCTGCTTGCCATGCTGGCCACTCAGAATGAAATTCAAATTTTAATTTTCCGAGGCTTTTCCTGCTCACATGGAGAGCAGTAGAGTTGAAAGTCCTGACCAGAGTGGTCACAGTCCTGTGTCTGTACTACTGTAAAGTCGACCATACAAGGTCGAATTAGCTTTACTACTTGTGAAAAGCAGGAGTACAGACATTCGATTTAACAAGCCTTAAAATTGATGGAAGGGAAGTGGTGGTGTGTGGACTCAGTTTAGAAAATCGACCTAGTGCAGCTACGTTCAACCTAAACTCCCAGTGTAGATCAGGTCTAAGTCTTAGTGACGTGGATGAGGAAATGTATCTTAGTAACTATTTATGATTCTTAAGTGGACAAGTGAGCTACTAGTATATTAAACAATACATACATTTTCTGTTATTGTTGAGACTATTTGCCTCCAAAAATTAGGATTCTCATGGCAACTATTTAGCAAAACTGTAAACAGAGGTCACACAGTAATGTCATTTGACAGTGGAGAATATTGCTGGATTTTCTGAATGCTGTGCACTAAAATTTTTGGGTGCATTAAATTATGAACTTGTCCTGAAATTATCTATGTGGGGGTACAGGGGTCTGTCTATGCAGCATTTGCTTGAGAATTAGGGACCTAGTTCTGTGTATGTGTAAAATATAAATTTATAATATTTATGTATGTATAAAGACCATCCACTTAAATGATCGAACAGATCCTTTTGGCTGCACATTGGTGCCACCTGCTTGCGGGAAAAAATGCGTGGACTCATAAACCCGAGGCGGGAAAGGCAAGGCCTCAAATGGTAAGTGTTTTAATTTGGATTTCACTGGGAGCAAAATCTAGATTTGTGTGTGTGCGCGCGCCTTTGTTTTTTCTTCTTTTTTTGTTGTTGGCTGGTTTAATCAAATTCCTCTAGCTATCAAACTAAAATAGGTAGCACCTTTCATCTGATCATTTAAAAAACTAAATACATGAAATTCAGCTTAGTTTTGAGTTGAACTTGTTCGTTCTTAATAACAGAGAACTTGTATTACTGAGCTCATTTTCCTTGAGCTCTTACAATGTTCTTAGAAGTGCAAAATGACCTCTTTAACCAATGCTGGATGATGACTCTTTAATTCAGTAACTTTTAAAGCAATATTTTCACACTGTCTTAATGGTTATTATATAAACCTCTCTGGGTTTGTAGTATAGCACCTTCATTTACTCCTGTGGTGTAGGGGGCTGCTTTTATATATAGAAGCTGCTACTTAGATTTCTGTTTCACAGGTGGATACAAATTTGCCTTCAGCAATTTATTTGCATATAGATTATAGTGCCAATCAGGTGTAGCTATGTAAAGGAAGAGCTAACTGCTGCTTAATTTATAACTTTTTTTTTTTAATTAAAAAGGTTGCCTGACACACTGGGTTTTGATCTAGAAATGTTCTGCTGCATTTAACACTACTACAGTATGTACAATGTTGTACTTCATCAGGATGTTAAATCTAGGCAGCCCTGCTGAAATAGAAATGAAAGGGGGTCACAAGCATAATCTGCTGACCAAGGATAAGTCACATGCATAAGGAAGCAGCAATACATAGCAGAGCACTGCTTTGAAATACATTGGGTGGTTGCCTGAGACCGTTAACACTGACAACAGGGGAAGAGGCTGGAAAAATCTTTCTTCTGTTTTAATGGTTCTCAAAATAGTTTTATGCGTTTGCATCAGAGTAAGTTTTGTTAGAGCCAAGTCTTGTTGAAATGCACTACCTCTTTGAAGTCAGTAATGCTGATTTAACTGGGCAGCAACACTGAGGGTATGTCTAGACTACATCCCTCTGTCGCAGGAGGAATTAGACCTACGGAAATCACTAATGAAGCGGGGATTTAAATATCCTACGCTTCATTAGAATAAAAATGGCCACCGCTTTTTGCCGACATGGCAATTTGCCAGCAAAAAGTGGCAGTCTAGACGGGGATCAGTCGACAAGGAAAGCCTTTTCCTACCAATCCCTTATGCCTCGTGCAACAGCTTTGATTTTGTTTCTTCTAGCCTCCAATAAGTCTATACTCCTATTATAATAAAACATCAAAATATTAATTCCCATCAGATATGACAGAGGCTCAGTAAATGCTGTTGCTAGTTATTTGGTAGTCTTTGAGTGTTGGAATCTTACAGTCAATACTCAGAAGATTTCAGGTTTCTATGCACATAAACTTAAGTCACTCAAAGTTCAGTGTGGTTCTGAAAGCCTTTCCTGTTATCTCTTGCTAGAGATACTGTGACCTCTGTAGCTGCAGAATTCCCTAAACTTTAGGGAATAGTGAAATGTGCTAAGTACAGATCTGGTACTTTGCTACCAGCCTAAGTAACGCCACTGAAGGGGAAACTTCTTGATGCTGCACAGTAAAAACAATGAGGCATCTGTGGCACCTTACAGGCTAACAGATTAATTTGGGCATAAGCTTTCGCGGGTAAAAAACCACTTTGTCAGATGCCACTGATGAAGTGGGTTTTACCCATAAAAGCTGATGCCCAAATGAATGTTAGTCTGTAAGGTGCCATAGACTCTTAGTCTGTATCTACAAAAACAACAAACGCAACTACCTCTGAGACTTCTGCCATGTAGTGACCTCCACAGGAGGCAATAGAGGGCTGGATCACCTCTGTACTAGTAATAAGGATGTTAAAGACTAGTTGATTATCCGATAAGCAAATGCTTATTGGATAGTCAGTTGACTAATTGACTACTTGACTTCCCCTCCCTCCCCCCTTGCTGCCTCTATCGGATAGGGGCAGCAAAGGGGGGGGGGGCGGTACTTCAAAGAGGCAGTGTTGCATAGCTGAGCCTGGCTCAGCTGTGTGGCGCTGCCCCTTTGAACACTGCCTCGGCATTTCAAAGCAGCAGTGCCACCTGGAGCCCGGGGTCAGCTGGGGACTCCCCAGCTGACCCCAGGCTCTGTGCGGCATTTCCACATAACCCAGGATCAGCTGGGGGAGTCCCCAGCTGACCCTGGGTTCTGAGGAAATGTTGTGTGGAACCCACAATCAGCTGGGGACTCCCCAGCTGATCCTGGGTTCCGTGGAAATGCTGTGAAGTGCCCAGCTGACCCTGGGCTCCACGTGGCATTTCAAATCAGCAGCGTAACATGGAGCCCGGGGTCAGTGGGGGACTTTGAGTCCCCCACAGGCCCCAGGGTCCATGAGGGCACTTCCACTTTATAATGCACAAGAGCCCCCACTGGGGATTCTTGTACATTTCAAAGCTGGCACACCCAAGTGCAGCCTGGAGTCAGTGGGACTTCCCGCTGGCCCCAGGCTGCATGCAGTGTTCTGCATTCCTCCTTTGAAATGTACAAGAGCCCCATTCAAAGGAGGAATGCAGAAGTGCCTATCTACTCGTTGAGTAGTCGATGGAAATTCCATCGACTACTCGATTAGTAAATTAACTGCAATTTAGCATCTTTAACTGGTAAAGCCCACAGGAGGTGTTAAGACAAAATGAAATTTGAAGGATCCACTTGGCAGAAATCATCCCTGCTCGTTCCAGATCGGGATTGGAGGTGTCTTGGGGTACTTGGAGGAGGCTGGGTTCAGCTACACAGTATGGCTAGTAAGCATTCTTCCTTCCCCCACCGACTGCAGCTGTTCCAAGTCTTGTCTTGTTTTGGGTGGGAGCAGAAGAATGTTTCTATTCTGTAGATGAGTCTTCTTGGAAAAGTTATAATAGAGCTCGAAGCTGTTTAGCCTTTCCCGTGTAATGTGCGTTGGGCTTTACACATGTATGCATTTCCCCCTCCTGCACACATGTGGATCCCAGCCTGCACAACTCTGGGGTGAAAGTGGGTAGAAAGCAGAGGTTATGATGCAGAAGATGAGCTTTTTGAATAGGGATCATGGAGACGTGACCCAAAATAACTGTAATGCATTGTTACATGACCTGTAGAACACACATGCTATATTTTTCTCAGTCCTTAAGCAAACTCGAACAAGGAATTGATGATTCAACTCATCTCATATCACTTGGTGTCAGCTTAGATGTATTCATGTTGATTAGAAATTGCCGGAGAACTTAATATTCTATCACACTGCAAACACCTGGTTCCAGTGACAGCAAAATTAGCATTTTCTTAAGGAAACAGGAAATTGCAGTATCTGCTAGAGAACTTTAAATAAAAGTCTAATATTGTGTATGTGACTAGTTAGCCTGTGTGAGAGGCACAGGCTATTTTTGATAGCACCCATATGTGGCTCCCTCAGTTTCTGCAGATCATTTTGGTTTTATATAAGGGATTGATAGTGCTGCCTGAGAAATAAATTGCAAAACTCCCATTGACTTCAGTGGGAGAAAGATGGGACCTTACATTCATGAGTATTTAAGTGTCTTGGGATGAAAATCATTTTCTTTGGCTTTCTGCCTTAAAGAGTCCTTCTTGTTGTTAAAGGCACAGTGGTGCAGCAGATTCTTCTCTAAAGAAGCTCCCACACTTGGGGCTCGTCTAGACTACGTCCCTCTTTCGAAAGAGGGATGTAAATGAAGCACTTTGAAAGTGCAAATGAAGCAGGGATTTAAATATCCCATGCTTCATTTGCATAATTGTGTCCCAGCGGTATTTCAAAAAAGGGTATTTTGAAAGTGAAACCGCAGTCTAGACACGGTTCTTTCGGGGGGGGGAATCCCACACCTTTTTTCGAAAGATCCTGTACTCATTTTTTTTCAGGAGTACGGGATCTTTTGAAAAAGGGTTTTTTTCTGAAAAAAACCCTTGTCTAAACTGCGGTTTAACTTTTGAAATACCCTTTTTCGAAAGACTGCTGGGACGCGATTATTCAAATGAAGCATGGAATATTTAAATCCCTGCTTCATTTGCACTTTTGAAGTGCTTCGTTTACATCCTTTGGAAAGAGGGATGTAGTCTAGACACAGCCTAAGTGAGATTAGTAGGGGCAGGACTAGAGAACCTCCATTGCACTGGTTTATAACAACTCCCTGTACCCCAGTGAGCATGACCATGGTGGATTGGGGATCCCTTCTGTCCCACGCCAGAGGAATATAGGAATGCACAGGTGTTGTGAAGTGGGCCTGATGTCTGTTTTTAGCCCCGTTATCTCATCAGAACTTTCTGCCCCTAGTCTAGCTATTTAGGTTTGGGAAGTGTCTTTCTGAATGGGTTTCAGCAGTGGGGTGAAGAGGGCTAATACCCATTCTGTTTAGCTCTTTAGTCTCCAAATGAAAATTGGCCAACTAGGATGAGTCTGCCCCATTGTCCTCCTCACAGCAGGGGAATACAATCTTGAAGGACTGAAGGGGCCAATATCTAATGGTGGTGTAGCTGAGTCAGTTCCAGAATATTAGACACACAAGGTGGGTGAGGTAATGTTGTTGTTTTTTTTTTTTTAAAGGACCATCTTCTGTTAGTGAGAGACAAGCTTTCGAGACCCCCTCCCTTTCTTCCCCCCCTCCCTTCCCCCCGGCTCTTCTTCAGGACTAGGAAGCTGTATGGGCTCTCAAGCTTGTCTCTCACCAACAGAAAAAGATATTATCTCACCCACCTTGACTCTGAATGGGCCAAGGCAGTTTACAATCAGTCTTCTACTGTGTCTGATATAAGAATGGTTCCTTCTGATCATAAATGTGTGTCTGTTTCTCTCTCCCTTCCCCCTTCCGCCCCCCAACCATCTTGTTTAGCTTCTTACAAGTGGGACTGTGCGTTTTCCCTCTCAGGGAAAACCTGAAGCTGCTGCAAGCTCTTGCTTTGCACCTTCAGATGCTCTTGCATGCCACCTGTGCTGATAGCAGTGAGCTAGTGGAGACAGGAAGGGTAATCTGACCTCAGCTGATCTAAGAGCAAATGGAGAGAACAGGAGGAAAAGCTAAGGCAAAAAAAATGCAAACAATCAACATAAAGTAATAAACAGCCTGCTTTATTCTAATGATATAGCTGTCTGCATGAGGCAGACCTGCCACTGCTGCTGTGAAGCCACAGTGGGGCTGTATTACTCAGTTGGGAACAGGTGGTGATTTATGACCCTTGCAAGTGGTGCTGTTTGGGTTAACATGGGTGGCTGGATGCAGCAGCAAGCAGAAGTTAGAGGAAGGGGTCTTGCTCTTTCCTACTTGCCTCAAGCTTAGCACTGGCAGCAGGCAGAGGGGAGGACAAGAAGGTGCAGAGGTCTTGATGTGAATGCTTGGGAGAAGCCCCCTTCTCCTCCCTTTCCCCACCGTAATAACGCTGGAATTCTAGAAATTCTAGCAAAGACTTGCTGTTAGGTAGTGATTAGACATGTGAAGGAGGTGAAGGCCTAGTCAGCTATCCGATAAGCAAATGCTTATCAGATTGTTGACAGGCTAGTTGATTAGTTGCTCCCCGCCACCCCCTTGCTACCTCTATCAGAAAGAGGTAGTGACAAGGGGGTACTTCAAAATGGCAGTGCCGCTTGGAGCCTGGGACCAGACCTCGGGCTCCACGTGGTACTGCCACTTTGAAACTCCACATGCAGCCCGTGGCCAGCTGGGGTGTCCGCAGGCTGCACGTGGTGTTTCAGAGGGGCAGTGCCGCGTGGAGCCTGGGGTCAGCTGGGGACTTCCCCCGCTGACCCTGGGCTCCCTGTGGCGCTGCCTCTTTGGAACGCTGTGGGTAGCCCAGCGTCAGGCTTCTCGTGGCATTTCAAAGTATTTGGCATCTGTATGCAACTAAACTACTCTGTCAGTATTTCAGTAGGATAGCTGAAAATGCAGGCTCTGTCCTGTAACTGAATTCCACCATGTCCTTATCTGCTATTGTAGGGCCTGTCTAAACACAGCTTGAACCAGTTTAACTGAAACTAGTTTAAAAAGCATAAATTAAAAATGTACTTAGTTGTGACCCCCTGCATAGACACTTGTGTATCTCTGTTTATAGCAGTTAAAATCTGTAAGTTTAAATGTGTAAGCTAAACCAGTATAATCAGTTTAAGGACATCAACACACAGTGCTGCACATGGGGTTTAAAAATGGCTTCCGTTGAAATTTAATTAAAGGGGTGATTTTGTGTCAGGGTTAGCTCTCCAGTGGAATAGCTAGTTTGAAGCTTTGAACTAGATGAAGATGCATTTCCCTCCAACACGGGTTAGATCCGAGGACGTCCCTGTGCATGGAAATGTACCAAAATAAGGAGTCCAAAATAGTTCTTCCAGATTATGCCTACATGGGGATTGTAATGAAATAACTGCTCTGGAATAATTCTCAATACATTTCCAAGCATAGACAAATGCTTGAACTGCTGTCAGCTATGTCACTTGTTATAGTGCAGATCATAGAACAGGGTGGCCAACCCATTCTGGGCAAAGAGCCAAGATATCGGTGAATCCAGTGCGAAGAGCCGGGGCAAACTTGTCGAGCCAAAAAAAAAAAAAGCTCTGCCCCTTTAAGAAAACACATTTAGGGGCTTTTTGGCCACATCAGGTTCCCGCTGGCCGACACCATCTTTAATTCTCCATCTTTAATGGCCGTGCCAGACGGCTCCCCTGCCCAGGTCAGCACAGGGAGCCGGGAGGAGAGGGCTGTTTTTAGGGGCGTGGGGGCGGCTTTACGAGCTGGGAGGGGGTCTCGCGAGCCGCACCCTGGCAAGGGAAGAGCCGCAGGCGGCTTGCGAGCCATGGATTGGCCACAGCTGTCATAGAAGATTAGGGTTGGAAGAGACTTCAGGAAGTTGAGTCCAACCCCCTGCTCAAAGCAGGACCAACCCCAGCTAAATCATCCCAGCCAGGGCTTTGTCAAGACTGGCCTTAAAAACCTCCTAAGGATGGAGATTCCACCTTCTCTGTAGGCAACCCATTTCAGTGCTTTACCACCCTCCAAGTGAAGTAGTTTTTCCTAATAACCAATCTAGACCTCCCCCACTGCAACTTGAGACAATTGCTCCTTGTTTTGTCATCTGCCATTACTGAGAATAGTCTGGCATCATCTCTTTCGGACCTCCCCACCTTCAGGAAGTTGAAGGCTGCTATCAAATCTCACTCATTCTTTTCTGCAGACTAAATAAGTCCAGTTCCCTCAGCCTCTCCTCATAAGCCCATGTGCCCCAGACCCCTAATCATTGTCATTGTGCTCTGCTGGCAGTGATTGGGTGGGTGGCTGATGAAGCTGGGGTTAATTAGGATGGTGGGGAGCCTTTTATTCACATGTTCTCTTGCTTTTAAGGCTGCTGGACAGGCTGGGTCCTGGTGAGAGACATCAGTCATAGCCCCATTCTAGGGCAGTAGCTGGGGGGCCAGAGGGGAGCTGTTCCTGACAAAGGAAAAATGGAAGGGACCTTGATGCATGATCTAGTGTTTCTCAACCTTTTTTTTATAAAGTACCCCTTTAAAAAAAAAAATAAATAAATTAGAAGTACCCCCAGTACCTACAGTTTTCAGACACAATTTTTTTTCTACCATTGCACATATTTGTTTAAACAACTTAATTGTAGCCAGGTGGGCAATGACATTTTTGGGTGTAAAAAAGTACAAAAATAATGAAGTGCTATAAAACTTAAAACAAATTCAGTTTTCTCCAAATTTCAGTTGTATTGATGTACCCCCAGACGTCTCTCAAGTACCCCTAAAGGTGCTTGTACCACTGGTTGAGAAACACTGATCTAGTCCAGTCTCCTGCTCTGAAGTGGGACTAAGTATTATCTAGACCATTGCTAGGGATGTAAGAGTTTAACCAATAAGCATCAGCTTGATTCTGGTTGCAGTTAAACTCTTCCAGCATACACCAGCTGCTGCTCCCTGCTGTGGGCCCTTTAGTATAAGGCTTATACTACAGAGCTTGCAACACAGCTGGCTCCCTGGGAGCAGCTCCGGCTGCCCCATGCTATGCACTCTGATACTGCAGAACTTGCAGCATGGGGCAGCAGCACAGCACCCCAATTGCTGACTCTGCTCCCGGGGATCTAGCTGCGCTGTGGGCTGTGCGGTATAAGCCTTCCATTGCAGAGCCCACAGTGCATGTAACTGCTAGGATTTTTAATAGTTACATGATTACTTTTAAAAACACTTTTACATTCTTAATTGGTACTCAGTTAGATCAACATGTGGGCCGAGTTGACAAACGGCCAGCCATTTATGCAGAAGGTTGACAAAAACAATAATAAAACCTCTGTCAACTGCCAATGAAGACCTTGATGTAACATAAGTATTAGTGTGTTTGTCTTTTTGTAAATCAACATTATTCCTTGAGTTTGTGGCACACTCTATAATGGTGGAAGTGACATCAGTGATCTCTGACAAGCTTTGTGAAGAGTGGTTTGTAGGAGGTCAGGTAAGACCTATGCATTGTTGAAGAGGCTAATCTGTCAAGCAATTTGCAGTGTTTTTTTAATAATGTTCCTTCCTGGTAGAAAACTCAGATTCACAGCAGTATGTTGATCCAAACATCAAGACTGAAGGCTAGATTCTGGCTATTGGTCAGCATCCTGAGTCCAAAAATCACCAAGTCCCGCTTCTCTGAATTTTGCCTTAAAAATTTTCTCTCTGAGCTCTGGAGCTGTACAATTGAGAAGTACCTTCATCAGTTGAATCAAGAATGTTCTTTGCTTTGGAAGGGTAAGCAAGGTCCCTGAGCAGAGACAAGTGGCTCACAAACAAGTAAAAACAAATCTTTTGCAATTGTAAACTTCCCAAACAGATTGTTTGGGAATTCTTGCATTGTTCCAAGCAAACTTTGAGCTGTGTGTAGCTTCACAGGAAATGTGGGCTAGTACAACATCTTTCCTGGTATGTCTATCTGAAAGATTTCAAGATTCCTCTGAAAGGCATGCACTTTTTTCAGTTGGATCCCTGACATTGCTTGCCCAGCCTTGGAGCTACAATTTGAAGGGAACTGAAGTGATACCAATAATATCACACAGAAAGCTACCAGTGAGACAGAGGGAGCATCATTAATACATTCCAGGAACTTTCAAGCCTTGTTTTCTTGCGGGTTGAAATAAAGTCTGTTGTTTCTTTTTGAAGTGTACAAAATCTCTCTAACACGAACACCTGCTATTTAACGGGTGACCATTGTTGAGTTGCAACAGGTCACTGTATTTGGCTGAAACAGCTTTAAAAAGATGCTGTTGCAAGCTAGAAGCTGAGCATATGTAGATCAGTAATCTCATCAGAATACCCATTCGTTTTTCAAGTTCCAAGACAATGTACTATACAGGGCAGTCTGGTGAATCGTGCAGTGAAGTGTCTTTAATGAAGGGTGTATGGCTGCCAAATTTGAAGCAAAGACTCTCTTTCTTTCTTTCCCTGTTATGAAGGGACCTCTGTCTTTAACAAATTTACTTTCTGCAGATCTAAACTAGTTTTTTTTCCCTCAAAAAACATCTACCTTTTAAAAAATGATCTCTCCTGTGGTACAGATTTCTAATGATATTAAGCACAAAAAAAATCTATCTTGAAAACGTCACCATCATAAAGTCTAACAACAATAGCTGGCTAGTGTCACTTAAATTGCCTCATTCATCCACTGCAAGAGACATGTATTTGGTGGGAAAGGGGGTTGTTTTTGTTCTTGGTTTTTAAATCGAAAACCAGTGATGATAGACAGTCCTCGTGAATTCTACCTCCAATCTTCCCACTGCAGTGGAATCAGACAGGGGAACTCACTTCACAATATCAGCTTTGTTTTTCTCTCCAGCAAAAAGCTCCTCCGGCACTTCCAATGTGTACTTGTTCACAAACTTAACATCTAGAAAAGGCTTTTTTCTTTCTAGCTCATACCAACAGTATCCGAAGAGAAGCAGCTGTTGTTTTGTCCTCCACAGTTGCTGATATTGTGAGAATATTTGAAGTGTGATATGAAGGCTTCACATTTTCAGTTTTGTCACATCTTGCAACACTGCCAGAAGGCCATGTTTTGTTACTGTGCTTTGATTCAAAGTGGCATCTCAGATTGATAACCTTACAGTCCAATACAGTTTGGTTTGGCAAGCTAAACACACAGGCTTTGCATTTTTAAATGTGGTTGCACAATAAACAGAAAATCTGCTGTCCAGCTTGGGTTAAAAGCTCACTTTTTCGCTGATGACTTCGTGACAATCACTCAGTTACATTCATTTTTTTGGCTCCGTTTCCATAGCTAATTTTAAAAAGGCCAATATCCTAGCTCAATTGTAGCAAATGCTATCACTGCTGGATATTCAATTCTTGCAAGTTACTTTCCTAATGAAGTCCTAGGCAAATGATAGACTGTGCATCACTGTTCGTGAATTTAATTACTCAAGTTTTTAAGGTGAGCTGGTGGGCCACATAAGCCTTGGTGGGCCACATTTGGGCAACAGTCTGCCTGTTGAGTATCACTGATCTAGACCATCCTTGACAGATATCTATCTAACCTGGTCTTAAACTTGCAATGGCAGAGATTCCACAACCTCCCTAGGCAATTAGTTCAAATTGCCAAGGTAGTTGAGCACTGGGAATTTTTTCCTAATGTCAAACCTAAACGTCCCTTTGTAAAATTTAAACCCATTGCTTCTTGTTCTATCCTCAGTGGTTAAGGAGAATTTCAACCTTTTATGTACTTTAAAAAAGGAGGGTGTTATAGAATGTTCTCTTATGAAAACTAAACAAATCCATTTATTCAGTCTTCCCTTCATAGGTCATGTTTTCTAAACCTTTAATCATTTTGTTTGCTCTCCTGTGGATTTCCTCACGTTTGTCCACATCTCTCCTGAAGCATGGCACCCAAAACCTGATACAATACTTGGCTTGAGACCTTGTCAGTTCTGAGTAGAATAGGATTACTTCTCATGTCTTGTTTGTAACACTCCTAATATACTGCAGATTGATGTTTGTTGCGTTGTTGTGGGTGGTTGGCTGTTTTTTCAACTGTATTATATCGTTGAATCATGTTTAGTTTGTGATCCACTATAACCCTCAGATCCTTTTCTACAGTACCTTTTCTTAGGACGTCATTTCCCATTTTGTGTTTTGTGCAATTGATTATTCATTTCTATGTATAGTACCTGCATTTGTCCTTACTGAATTTCATCCTGTTGATTTCAGACCATTTCTCCAATTTCACAGAATCATTTTGAATTCTAATCCTGTCCTCAAAGGCGCTTGCAACCTTCCCAGCTTGGTATCATCTACAAACTTTAAGTGTACTCTCTACTAGGGATGTTAGATAGCAGGTAATAGAATAATCAAGTAATTGCATGAATTCTTATTGGTTACTCGACCATGCTATAGTTCTGGGGCCGGGGGCTGGGGCTGGGGCTGGTAGCCAGTGTGCTCCAGCCCCACTCCAAGGGAGCCCCCTGCCACTCCACACTGCTGCCTCTGTATCAGCGCAGAGGCAGCAGTGCAGGTTGCCACGTGGAAGCTGGTCTTGAGGGGAGCCAGCTCACCTCATGGATCAGCTGCCTGCCACACCATGCAGAGGCAGCAGCACAGGGGTGGCAGCAGCTTCTTTCTGTGCGGGTCCAAGCTCCTCACAAACAGAGGCTGCTGCAGGGTAGGGGGAAGGCTGCCGTGGTGATGCTAGGCATGTGTGTGTGTTCCAGCTCCCTGTGGACAGAGGCTATGGATAGGGGCTGCTGCCGCGAAGCAGCCTCTGCCCACAGTGGACCCAGGCTCACTGCAGGCAGAGACTGTGTCGCAGCAGCCTCCCCTGCCCAACCCGCGCTGCTGCCTCTGATAGAGGCAGCAGCGGGAACGTGGGGGGACAGGCAGCACCGCAAAGCCGGTGCTGGAGGGAACCGTCTTTCAAGTCAGTTCCTCCGAGCACCAGCTCCTGCTTCCCCCTCCCCTTGCTGCCTCTGATACGAGTAGTCGACTAGATTAACTGATAAGCCTAGACTTATCAGCCAATCGTATACTCAACTACTTGTTTACATCCCTACTCTCTCCACACAATTATCCAAATCATTCATGAAGATATCGAATAGAACCAGACTCAGGACAGATCCCCTGCAAGGCCCCTCTCGTTATGCCCTTGTACCTCAATTGTGAACCACAGATAGCTACCTTCCGATTATGCTTTTCCAACTAGTTGTGCATGCACCTTTTATGGTAGGTTTGTTTAGGCCAGAAGGTTTTCAGACTTTCTGAGCTGAGTCCCCCTCCCCCTCTTCCCCTCCCCCTCCCCCCGCACTTGAATTAGGTTTTGGATGTGCCTCTCCCAACACAGACCCAATACCTGGCCTTCCTCCTTTGCACACTCCTTCCCATACCCTGAATATCCAAAGGTCTCTGGGGGGCAGAGCCAGCACTGGGAATGGAGGCTGCCAGAAACAGAAATTGGTATGGCTGTGGTGGGTTTTGACACTGATCCAGAGACTAAGCACAGTTACTGCTTAGTTCAGACTGAGGTGGTGCTCCATCCCCAAGCACTGGCACAGGCTGGCCTGAGCCCCGCAGTTTAAAATCTGCTGGTTATATTTGGAAATGGGGCAGCAGCTATACCCAGTTTCAGAGAGGGTAGAGACTTCCCCATGTATAAGCCAATATCTGGGGGGCCCTTATCCTTCTGTTGGGGCTGGGGCAGTCTTAACCCGTCTCCCTCCCTCCCCCTGTGCTAGCAGGGATACTGAATGCCCAAGGGAAAGGGAATGAGAACTGCCACTGATGAGCAGTGGGTGTGATGGTGGAAATGATTAGGGATGGGAGCCTGTACTTGTGCACACAATTAACTGATGAGCTTCTTGCCCCGGTGCCGCCTCCCACAGAAGCAGCAGTGTGGGGTAGGGGAGACAGGCGTGAGCAATGGCTCCCCCCCCCCCCATGTGTGTAAACAAGTAACTGCTGAAATTTTCCACAGTTACTCGTTTACAAAAATAAACACATTTTTAACACCCTCAGTAGTGATAGAGTTGGAGCAGTCCCGGAGCTGTCTGTGGGGGGGAAATCTGAAAAGTTGGGTTGAATATGTGGGGAGGAAGTGAAGGCTATGGAAAGAAGGAGGTTGAGGTGTCATCTGTTCTCCTCAAACCCACATCCGTGCCCCCCATGTTTGTCCCAGCCCTTCAAAACTATTGGTACTATTCTGCATCTTTCTTCAGCTCCTTAGTCTGTGGGCCCCATCCTGATGCCTGCCTCTCTTTGGGGAGGAGGGCTGAAGAAGGGGAACCAGGCTGAACCGGACAGGCAGGGAAAGAAGAGTGAGGGGGTGACGCAGGCACAGTGAAGGGGTTTAACATACACATACAGTGTGTTCTATGAGTGGAAGGAGCTGCATGCAAAGGAGGGGGAGAGCTGGGTTGTGGTGGTGTGAAATTCTTTCCCTTGAGAAAAAAAAAATCTGAACCTCAAAAGCACCTGATCATTGTTAATGCAGAGTTAGGCCTAGTCCAGTGGTTTTCAGTGTATTTTTTTCATTTGCAGACCCCTTAAAAATTTCAAATGGAGATGCAGACCCCACTAGAAATCTTAAACCTAGTCTGTAGACCTCCAAGGGTCCAGGGTTGAAAACCACTGTTCTGTGGTAGTAACAACAACCTTTTGTGGGCCATTTAGACATAGTATGCAGATCTCTGGAGGTCTGCTGACTGTGAGTTGAAACTTTCCCTGGCCCAGTCTACCCCCTAACACTTAATTCAACCTAGCTATGTCAACAGGGCTGTGACTGTCTCTCAATACCCTAGCAATAGTCTTGTGAGTGGCATCTGGCAGGGTGCCTAGCTCTGAAGAAGGCAGCAGTGCAGAAGTAAGAGTGGCATGATGGGGGCGGGGGGGCTTTGTCAGAACTTGAAATATTTTCAAAGGGGGACCCAGCCAAAAAAAAAAACCCAACCCAAAATTGAGAACCCTTGACCTACCCCCCACTAGGTAGAGACAGACAGGCTGACAGAATAACTCTTCCATTGACCCTAGCTATCAGCTTTTGGAGAGTTGGGTGAATTACCTTCTTGATTAAAGGAAAAATGCCTTTCCTTGACCTAAGGAAGGTGGGGATGTTAAATTTAGATTAGTTAATTGAATAGTTGATGGGATTTCCGTCGACTATTCTATTAGTCTATAAGAACACCTCCACCTTTGAACTGTTCAAAAGCGGAAGCCCTGCAGGAAGCGCAGGGCCAGCAGGGGACTGGCCCTGCTCTCCCTGTAGCTCCTGAGTATTTGAAATGTATCATAGCCCCAGCCCCGCTCTTGTATATTTCAAAAGGAAGCTGCCTGGGGCCAGCAAGGGCTCTTGTCCATTTCAAAAGCAGAACTGCAGCAGAAGCCGCACAAGCAGAGACTGCTTCAGTCTCCACTTGCGCCGTTTCCCACTGTGCCTCTACCTCCCCTGTCCCCTGCGGAAATGGTGCTGGGGGGAACCGGCTTTTAAGCTGGGTCTCCCCAGCACTGGCTCCTGCTCTCTTCCCCGGCCTCCCCACTTTTCTGTGCCTTTCTGATAAAGGCAGTGGGGGGAGGTGGTGATGGAGGGGAAGTGACTAGTCTCATCACTAGTCGACTATATCTGATAAGCTTCTGCTTATTGGATAGTTGACTAGTGGCTCACATCTCTAGTAGGGAGGTGGGTTGAGTCCTTCCTGGGCCTAGTGGATAGAAGTGTCTACATAGCTGCTGTAGGGTAAACGTACCCTCAAGGTAGCACCTTCCATAATTACCCTTCCGTAATGTGCAGTGTGGCTGAACTTGATCTCTGAAAACCAGTTACTAAGGTTTTCAGAGGCTTTACGTTTAGCTACTCTGCGTGTTCTGGAGAGGTACAAGGCACGAGTGGGCAACCTTAACTCTAACTATGCTCTTTTTGGCATTTAAGCAATTGACTCCTGAATCCTAACTTGACAAAATACAGCTGAATACAGACTTTTTTGGGTGTAGCTGACTGTCATTGCTGAAAGTAAACCGTAATGGGAGTCTCTCCTTGTGCATTTATTTGTGTATCCTTAAATAGTGTGAAGCCATCTTTAGATATACTTTCGTGCAATGCTAGTTTTGTTCAAAATCCAGTTATTGCCATTTTACATTAAAATGTTTGTATTGTCTCTCTAGAACATCCCATCGCCACCCTGTCATTCTATTCCAGAGAATGTTTTCTCCTCTTTTTGCAGTTCCCACCCCCACTTTTTGCCTAATGTGGAAAGTCTTGAAAACATGTACTGCTCACAGTATTCCAAGGCAGAGTCTTCAGGATACTTGGAATTTGAAGGTGTCTGGAAAGATTCAGTTGCCAATCTCCTTAAAATGCCAGAGAAAAGGAAAAGGTCATTAATTTCTCAGAATCTTCATGGCAGAACAGAGAAAAACTTTCTTGCATAAATGGGGTGTGGCATAGGGATAATGCAAATGTGAAAGCATCCAGACAATTGAGAGTAAAAATAATCGGTATCTTTGCATTAAATTAAAGGTTAATAACATGCCAGTTTTTAAAATGGTATTAATGGGATTTAAGCAGTTACCTGAAAACATAACTTAGGTTTGCTGTCTAATGCCGAGTTAAGGAGAGGCAATGTTAAAAAACAGTGCAGCCTGAGTGGTGAAATCATTAAGGATCATTGCATGCATCCACCAAATGTTTTGATGTAGCCTGTTGAAGAACAGGTATTTAGCAGCACCATGCTTCCTTTGACGTAACTCTGCATAACTCTGTCTCTACTGCGTGCATTGTAAAAGTAGATCCTGTTCTGACTTCACACACTTGGTACCTTAGGGTAGGATCTCTTTTCACTGCTTCTCATCACTAAGGGTATGTCTGCCTTGGGAAGAGAAAAAAAGATACGAAGCAATGATTTGCAGCCCAAGTCTACAGACTCAGGCTTGGGGAGCTAAAAATAGAGTAGCTGTTCTGCTCAGGTTCTGAAACCCAGGGAGGGGAGTCACTTCAGAGCTTGAGGCCTGGTCTAAGTGGGAGCATTTACACCACTGCTATTTTTAGCCCCACAGTCTGTAGCCCTGAGCTGTGACACTTGCTGATGCAGGGCGTAGTTCAATGCACATGTACCCTAATCATTTCTTTTTCACGAACTTTGTTTATAGATCATTAATCAGATTGGGGCAAGGGTATATGACATTCTGTATATGAAGCACTGTGCATCTTTAACACTCCATGAAGGTTTTGTAGTATTAATAATAATGCCCAGCACTCACAGATAACTAGGTAATGAGAGTATTTCTCTTAGTGGTAATGTTGCCAGTTCTAGTAATGGCTATTACTGCATGTCCTGACTCAGTGCTGGGTTTTTGGTACTACTCTCCCCATTTTTTGTCTACTTTTGATAACTCTCATACCCTACCTGGCTAATGGTGTAAGGAATTGAACAGCTGACTGTCAAGAATTCACTGTACACAAACTGGTGGTGGTGTTCCTGTTGCTCTTTCTGAAACCAACATGCATGTGGCTTTGAATTGACTATTTTAATGCACTATATCAGCAACTGTTTATTGTGATAGACATATATGAACAGAGCCATTTTCCTATTTAGAGTATAATGGTACAATCAAAGGCACAGATCCTAATATCCATGACATCAAGTATGAAATGTAATTGTGGAAATATGTTGTTCATTCCAACTGGCTGGAGGAGGGCTTGAGGTAACTAACAGGGATTTGCAGAAAATCCTAGAATGTTCTTCATTCCACATGCCTATTCTCAGCTAACTACACAAGGAAGGGGCCAGGCAGAAGTGAAATAAGTATGCTGATGTAGAAATGTTAACAAACTGTGGATTTAGAATTTTTTGCATGAAAGAGGGTGAATATACTTCCTCTCTCGCATTGAATTAAGAGTGATGTATAGAAGAGACAAATAGAGATCTTTGGTCTAAAGGGAGGTGGAGAGAGGGAGGAAGGCTTTTAATCTTGTTAGACTGACTAAAAGCTGGACAGTAAGTCACTTTTGTACCCAGTTTGCTTCTGTACTAGTGGGCGATCAGATTCTTGAATCTATTTTTAACTTTGCTGCATATCTGTTTTTTTTCTCAAGCCAAACTTACAAGGCGCTGTCAGGAGAGAGAGAACCTTGGTATGCTGGTCTGGTCACCTAATCAGAATCTGTCAGAGGCTAAATGTAAGTCTGTTTTGAATTCCTGTTTTTAAGTTATTCAGTTTTTTTAAGTGAAGATGCCTTTTACAGCAGAGATTGCTTATGCAAGTGTGATCTTCTCGGTATGCTTCAAAACAAATTTGGGAATTTTTAAAAAGTGCCATACATGGGATTTTGTTCCTTGCTAGGCAGCTGACCAGAGCGCCATATCCTTTGGGAAGGAGAAAAGACCTCTTATAACTTCCATCTCTGGCATGAATTTTTGAGGCTCTTGATCAGCAACTTGTGATCTTCTGATCATATGCCACAAGTGCTGTAAAAGGCAGCAGAAATAATATTTCTGATGCCAGAAGGAGAGGCATTTGTGGGGGTGGGTGGGAAAAAATTATTGCAACCCCCACAAAAATCCTCGATAACCCCAAATTTGGAACGCAAGTTAAAAATGTGGGAACTACTAAAATGTCTTTGATTTACATTGTAACCTGAATATGTGCCTGAGAACAGGTTTCCAAAGGTCATGGCAGAACTAGTGGTAGAAATGTCTAATTGTAGCACACTGCACTTCCTGAAGAATTACAGCATCTTTAACATAGCTGGCGTTGACATGGAAACTCTCTTAAATAACCCCCTCCAGTTTGTTTTAATTTAACTTTCTGTGCTGAATTTGAGCACAGGACCAGAAGCAAAGAACTAAGGGTGCTGCTTCCTCAGTGGTCATGGCCTAATCGTTTGTCCCCTCTTTTCACTGGCTGCATCAGGATGGTACGTCACAAGGCAGCTGAAGGTTTGCTGAAGACTCAGCGTGCAAAAGGTGGCAGTATAGATAATATAGTGGATTGGGTGTAAGACTGATGATATCATGGGTGGCACGAGTTCTGCTGGGTGACTCCTGCATTGGAGAAGATGTTTCTCAGGTTGCACATCTGTAAAAGCTGGTTGATGCTTTGAAATCTACTTCCTCCCCCTGTGGTGTGGTGAGACTGGCCATTAGTGGACTTTGTATTCCTATTTGTGAGTCTTGGAGTCACTCTCTCCCTTTTCTTACGTGGGGTGGGTGGGGCTGTGTGGGGAGTTTGCAGATGGAAACAAATGTGCTGTTTCTTCCCGGGCTCTCCTCTGGAATTTAGTAGTTTGCAAAAGATTCCAAGTACATGGCTTCAGAGAGAGGGAATTTTAACATTGTAATTTTTAGCCCCTTGCTGATGGGTGTGGTGAGTGGAAGTGTAGGTGGGTGTCACTGTTATCAACTGTAGAAAGGTACAATAGAATATAATACATGTGAATTACCTACCCCCCATGGGAATGAGTGACTCTGTCCAAGACCTTGCATCTTTGGAGCAATGAATGTCTAGGACCTTTCTCCTTTCAAATTCATACTAGTGAACTTTGTGTCTGACCATATAGCAATTTAACTATATTGATTTCCAGGGCAACTTCCCATGATTCGCAACAGCACAAAATCTAAATCTAAATTTTATTGTTCCTGCTCTTCTTCCCTCCCCCATGGAGTTTACATTGCTGGAGAATGGTATCTTGTACCATTCTCCCATGCTGTGTGGAGACTGTCCCCACTAAGGACTTAATTGCAGTAATTCTATACAGAATTGCTTTTTATTGTAGGGCTTTTTGACATGAAGGGTGTTTATGACTGAAAAGTCAGGGCTGTGAGGCTGGCTTAGACCATTCTTTAGCATCTGCGCAGTGCCACCTTGGCTCATGCTCAAGGGCCTCAGCCCACACCCACTCTTACACACAATCTTACTGCTGAAGGCTTGTTTAAACTACAGGAAAAACTGTTGAGGGACTAGGTTACAATCATCGTCCCTTGACCTAATTCCGTTTTAGGGTGTAATAGTTGACTTGGTACATTCTTGCTCTGTCCAAATCTTTAGCACAGGTCTGTTAAAACAGTCATGCCACATATGCTTGAAGATGTAACAGTGTTTAACCATGCTGGAGGAATATATTGTAATGGGATTCCATGAAGTGGTGGGGATTCCTTGAAGTGGTGGCTATTGTAATGTTTTGGGCCCTGCCTACTATTTACTGACACATTGGTAATTCTCATCCCTTGGCTTGTTAACCATAATCCTGGGAGTCAATTTTTTTGCTCCTTTCACCCTCGGCCATGCACCACAAACTGAGTGCTGTCAATAAGGTGTGCGCCTGATCCCCTTTGTTACAGCATGTCACTGAGATGGTGGTACCCACTGGCAGTTTCATGAACAAAGAGTGAACAATACATTTTTTTTTTTTTTTTATGCTCTGATAGACTAGAGCAAGAACAAAATCCCTCCAGTCTGCCCTAGGTCAGCTCCGAAGTGTGGCTTAATAATAGCCCCATTTGTCTGCCTAGCTTTGCCCAGTCAGTCCATTCCTCTGTGCTGTGTAGCCCATCCACACCTGATACAAAACCTTGTGCTCACACTCCTAGACCTTTTAAGAGATTTCTCTTAAGAATTGATTCAGCTGCAGGGAACTGCTCTGACCTCCATTGAGAAGCTGTTAATGGAGGCAGAGCTGGGGATGTTAGATCTCACTGGAGAGAGGTGGGGCCGAGCAAGGCACAGGAAGTAAATAGAACTAATCTGTTTGGCAGATGGGAGCTGAACCTGGGAATTGAGGTTTTTTTTCTTTCCTTTGTGTGTTTATTTAATCTACCATGGGATATCAGGGCAGTGGTTCCTAAATTGTGAGGTGCAAGAGGGCACATAGCAGGGCCCATGCCAGCCTCCAGAAGAGGTGGGGAGGGAGCAACATCAGACCACAGCCCAGTCCTGCCCCCAGCTCCACCTTCAGCCCAATCTCCTGTGCTGAGCTACTGTGCGACAACAGAGGGGGACACAGATACATAGGTTCCATTACTGGTAAGGGGACATGCCCCTGGAAAAGTTTGGGCACTACTGGTCTTGAGAAATCTGTTAGGGATATTAAATATTGGTTAATTGATTAAACCCACAAATTCTTATTGGTTAATCGACTAGTCTCTAGTCCCCAGGGGTGGGGCTGGCAGCCAGTGTGCTCCGGCCTCACTCCCAAGGAGCCCCTTGCCACTCCATGCTGCTGCCTCTGTATCAGAGGCAGCAGCGCAGGGTGCTAGGTGGGAGCTGGTCTGTGAGGAAGCCAGTTTAAAAACCAGCTCCCCTCACGGACTGACTGCCTGTTGCTCTGTGCTGCAGCCTCTGATAGAGGCAGCAGCGCGGGGTGGCAGCAGCCCCTGTCTGGAGTGTGTGTGTGTGTGTGTGTCTAAGCTCCCGGACCTGGTGTGAGCCAGAACTGAAAGGGGGGAGGTCCCATTGCAAGCCAGGACTGAGCTGGGCTGCTGGCTAGCTTGCTAAAAAATGTACTGGCAAGGTGGCGTGGAGGGATGGAAATGCATGTAGTCTATAGCATTAACCTATAAGCTTTTGCTTATCAGTTAATCAACTACACTCTTACATCCCTACTCTCAGTACCTAAAGACAGGCTGCCATGGTGAAACTATGTAGTATAGCAATGCCAATTACTTCACTGGGCTTTACCACAATAATACTGGGCTAGTTTGAAACAGAGATGTAATCGAGTAACTGGTTATCTGGTAAGCATCATTCTTACTAGGTGATGTTTTCCAGTAACCAGTTAAGTCGCCCTGCCCGGGCTGGAGCGATGTCCAGCCCATGATGCAGTGCAGTGTGCCCTGCCTGGCTGGGCCCACCGCAGGCGGGAGAGCTGCTCTAGTGGTCTCCACCCGTGACTCAACCGGCTAGTTAACTGGTTAAACATAGTTTAACTGGTTATTTGTAACAGGATTTTACATACTTAGTTTGAAAATTAGGAAGCATTGGCTTGTTCCAGCAGTCTCTGAGGAATATAAATTAATCAGGTTAATGGCCCAATCATGGTGATAATCTTTATGGGCCTGAATGTGACCCACAGTGAAAAGCTGCCTTCACTTGCTACTTTACTATTTTTAATGACTCTCTCCAAAGTTCATCCTGCTTTCATTTCCACACACATCTGTTTTTTTCCATTTTTTTAAAAACTATTAAAATATAGAAGAACTTCTCCCTCTTCTCCTTCCTTTGCTTGGCTGCTGTTGTCAAGATCTCTTGAGAGGTGTGAAAAACGGTATCCCATGAAGTTGTAAACTCTGGGGGAACTAAAATGGAAAGAAATGCACATGCATTACACATGCTCCAGCATTCTTATACCCTGATTGCGGTGGCCTCTGATCTGGTCACACGTGTGGCTGAGCTGCATCCACATGGCAGGTCCCCTCCACCCCTGCCCCGAGCCACCAGCTATGTGTGTCTGCACCTTCTCCCCTGCCTAAGTGCATTTGCATTGGTAAATTCTGGGAGAACCTGGACACTGTCCTGTTGTTTCTTTGGGGGAGCAGAGTGCCTGTTGCATGTGCCTGCAGAGATGAACTTGCAGTGTTAGGAACCATGCGCACTAGGGTACCATAATGCACAGAGGGCTGTGAGGAGGCTAGCCTGGCCAACCTAGCTACAGAAGCACGATTCTGCAATCCTGTTGGCAGTGCAAAATAAGTGTGGTGAATTGGTCCTGGGAAGACAGCTATGTGCCAGTCTAGGCCCTGGTGGGGAGGAGAGAGTTTTTAATTGACATTAAATATTAACCATGTACTCTCTGGACTTGATGTTAGGAGCTAACATGCTGCTTGCTCATTACAGACTCCATCAGTAGTAGTTAGAGGCTGATGCTAAAAGTGGCCTTTGTTGGCCATGCATTTGGGTCAGGGAGAGCTGTAATTTGGTTTGCATCTCGTGACCTTATTGTTCGGGCTGTTGGGGGAGGTTGCTGAGGCTCTCCAGCAAACAGCAGGTGAGGAGGTGGAAAGATTATGTATGCATCAGGAACCAGGACCCCATTGTGCTAGGCCAGAGGTGGGCAAGATATGGTCTGCAGGATGGATTCGGCCAGCACCTGCCCCTGTGGCAGGGAGCAGTGCTGATCAAAGTGACTAGCTGCTCTTTGTGGCTTTTTGCGCTGTGAGGAGGGAGGGAGAGGTTTTAGCACACTGTCTCTGCCCCCCCTCAGCAAAATCTCTCAGTTCTTATTGGCCAGAAACTGAGCGAGAGCAGTGCAGCACGACTTCTCATTGGCCAGTATGATTATGCTTCTAATACTAAGGGTTTTAGAATATGATGCTCCATCAATTTAAAATGGCCTTAATCTGAATTTTGTTAACCTAAAATGGATAACTGAAAGATTAAAGGAGAAAATACCTGTTTCTTTTTAAGGGGATTGAGTGTATTTAACAGCCCCGTGTATAGCTGGTTTCCACTGTGTTTTCTCTGCAAGATCAGTGGCTTGGCTATGCAAAGGCATCTAACCTCATGGGTGTGTGTGTGTCTTTGCAAAGCCGTGCTGAAATCAACAAAGGTCTGTAGAGACATGGCTCTCTTGGCAAGATCAGGCAATAGTTTGCTTCCACTTTCTTTTGGGGAGGATGTGGGGTGTCTGTCCTACAGCACAGTGAGAGGAGTATAAAACACACAAAGACAGGGAGGCTCTGGGCAAGGTAGTACTGTAACCCAGTACTACTTTTTTTTTTTTTTTTTTTTTTGGGGGGGGGGGGGAGGTAATTAACAAGGCTTCAAGTTGACAGTGTTCCTTTAAGTTGTTGGAATTAATACTTCAAAGATGGCACGAGAAATCTTTTAAAAAACATTAGACTTGTGCCTTTTTATGAGTGTCTCGTGGATAAAGATGACCTGAGAGATTAGTTTTTCTGTTTGTTTTCCTACTTGTTTTTAACCATAGCTTAACTACTTATGACCATGCTGTGTATGCCTTCCCTTCCTGTCCCCTGACTAACATCAGTCTGTTGGCTCCTCACAGTGACATCTAAAAAAGATTAATAGAAAGGCTTGTATTTATCCCTAATCTGAATTTCATAGTACTCTGTGAACCTGGCAGGCGTAAAGCTTGGACACAAATACAATAGCTGCTGCAAGAAAATACTAATTCATAAATCTGAAAACAAGATAAACAAAGTTTAGTTTAACATTCACAAGGAGTTTAGTTGTAGAAATGTTATCACAGTATCTGCCATTTATTGGCAGAAGCAATTGCAGCAGATATGTAAATACCCAAAAGAGAGACTAGAAAGATAAAGGGGAAATGCTAACGAACCTGGCTTCTCTCATTAAACTGGGGTATGTTCATATGTTTACAAATGAGTGTATTGTGGGAGGAAAGGGAAATAATACTGCAAACAGTAAAAGTGCAACCTCTCAATTTCAAAGGTTAAGACATTCCAAATAAGAATGTGGGATATATACAAACGCCTAAGAAGCTGGGGTTTTTTTGTTCATAAGCCACCATGTGGCGTTTGCTGGCTGCTGCAGTGTAAAGTGAAATCTCAGCTCTGTTCTTTCATCATTATTACTGCAGACTGGTGTCTCTGGAGTCAAAACACAAATTTCAGTTAGGAGTTTAATTCAGTTAGGATTCAGGGGTGTATGCGTGTGGGTGGTATCTTCAGAATGCCATGCTGCCCAGAAAGAGCTTTGGTCTCTAGATCTCATGTCTGGAAGAGGCAGTCAGCTTCTCCATATAGTCTGCTCAGAGCCACTTGTGCTTCACTGGAGTACAGGGCGTTGCAATGGGATGCATATGCCGTGCTGCATATTCCTGGTCTCACGCTGCTAGTTCTAACAAGTGGCTGGTTTACGAGCGATGGAATGCGAGGGTACACCAAGAACAGGCATCTTGGCTAGAAAAGTATGTTTCCTAATTGTGCCTGCCCGGTGCTCTCCGGTGGAATGAAGGTTTTATAATTTTTCCTACAATAGCTTGGTTTTCTGAAACACTTCCTTTCCCTGTGCAGTGAAAGTGCTAGCTTAGGCAAGGCACTCTTATTGCCATGTCATGCAGACCTGCTAAAAGCGGTGACCCATGGTGTGCTACTCACTGCTAGGTATGGTGCCCACTTCTGCCTTTTCTGGGGATTAGCGTTGCAAGGTCGATGCTCCTTCCTGCAATTGCATGCCATTTCTCCGCCTCCCTCTCTCAGCCTGCTGCTCCTCTCTCACTTCCTGATCTGCTGCTGCCTCTTCCTGACTCAGCCCTCCAGGTAGGTCACTAGGCATGTGTCCAAGGTGTCAATTTTCAGCAGTCTGTGGCAGTACCGCTCACTGCCTGATGGTTCTGTGTCTTCTGTAGCTGGCAGTGGAACCCGGGCCCACCCTCTACTCCTGGTTCTTGCTCAAGGATGCTTTACACCAGTGGTACTCAGACTTCGATGGTTCAGGAGCCAGATTAGAGCTAGCATTACTTAGAAGAGCCACAGTACTGTGAATTCATTGTTTCATTTACTTTAGTAATCTATAGTTATATTTTGAACAGTATGACAGACCTACACACACAAGCGGGATGTATCATTTGATGATTTCCTGTTCTGTTTATTTCCTCTGAAGTATTTGCTGTTGTAAGGAGACATGGATACTGGACATTGGCCTGACCCAATGGGGCCATTTTGATATTGAGATTGACCAAGTAGTCTTACTTTATCAATTACAATTGGTTATTAACACAGTAAAAGCATCCTGATTGGTTGTTAATTAAATCACACATCATTTTAATATCCTGTCCTGCAAAGAGCCACAGGAGAAGCATTAAAGAGCCATTTGCCACTCCCAAGCCTCAGTCTAAGGATCACTGCTGTACACAGTAGCCAAGGGCCTGTTCTTTCTAGCCCTTACTCCTTTCCCCTGAGCTCTTTACTTACTTTTTTTTGTCCTCTCTGCCCCCATATGCCCCTTGCCAGCCTCACTTCTCCCTCTTCCCAGGGAGCAACTGCATGCTACTTGTCTCAGCCCCAAACACATCTTCCACCCCCCCCAGGAGTTATTGCACCTTATTTCTCAACCACTGCTTCCAAATTCCTGTATTTAGTCATCTGTCCCAGCTGGGCTCCCTCCCTGAGTCAGTTTGCTTTGCCTCTGAGCTGTGGTCTGTCAGTCAATTAGCCCCATTACCAATCTACATTTAATCCACCCCATCACAAGTAGGTTTGAGACTTCGTTAATAAGCTAGCTGCCACCTTGAATCCTTTGTATAGTTGTGCTCTTATTGCTGCTCTTACCAAGGCAATTGAAACAATATTAGCAATAGTGGGGAAACTTTTCTAGGGGAAAAGCTTTGGGATGGTGTAACATGAATGTGAATACCAGTAATGTGATAGTACTGGGGAAGTAGTGTGGATGTAAGCCATAACCTGAAATGCATTTGAGAGTAGTCCCAAATGGGCTGTGTAAGTTGTAGGACCACTATAACAAGAACCATTTCAAACTGCAGCTTCAGCTTGGGCATAGCCCTGTGATGAGCTGAGCAGGCAGTTCTTATTAACTTGAATGGCAATTAAAGGCCCTGAACATCTGAAGAGTAGGCCTTTTGCCAAGGAGCTCCTGCTTTCTGCTGCATCTGGAGGAAAGGGAGTCAGGGTTAAGGGTGCTGCAACAGGTCTGGTTTCAGACCTCAAGAACGAGTTAGTCACCAAGTGCAATAACAGCTGAAACTTTTATGTGAGCTGTGTTTAGGCACAGAGGAGAGAAAGCTACTATGGCGTAAGTGCTTTACTCTAGAATGTGTAAAGATGTAGTAGTCACTGTGTAATAAATTGTTGAGTCCCTGTTATAGCTTAAAACCATCTTTGAAGTGACCATGCTAGTTCATGAGGCAATGCAGCTGAAATATTTCAAGAATGCATATGTCCCTTATCTCATCTTGGTACTCATTACTCTTACTTATTTTTATAACTAGCAGCCACCTCTACTAACTCTTCTGTGGGGAGGAGGGAGAACAGGAGACAGAAGATATCCAGTGCCTTTTTTGAATTTTTGAAAATTTCCATTTTAAAACACACTATGTCTTGTGGTGGTGATTCATTGTAATCACCAGAAAAATGTGTCGTTATTGGGAGTTGAACCTCCCACCTTGTGTGTTAAAAGTATGAGCCAGTACCACTTGACCTAATGGGCTAATTCTGTTGCAGGATCTCCACTGTTGCTCATTGGATAGTTGACAGGATAGTCAACTAGTTGCTTCTCTCACACCCTCCCCTTGCTGCCTCTATCAAATAGCGGCAGCAAGGGGAGAGGGAGAAGAGGGAGGTACTTCAAAGCAGCAGCACTGCACGGAGCCTGGGGTCAGCCGCTTCATGCAGCGCTGCTGCTTTGTAATGCCATAAGGAGCCTGGGGTCAGCTGGGGACTCCCCAGCTGATCCCAGACTCCCTGTGGTGCTGCCACTTTGAAACGCTGCAGGGAGCCCTGCATTGGGCTCCTCGTGGCATTTCAAAGCGGCAGCACCCCGTGAAGCCCAAGATCAGCTGGGAACCCCGGGTTCCATATGGCGCTTTTGCCTTAAAGTGAAGCATCAGCCCTAGGGCTGTTATATTTCAAAGGCGGAGGCACCCTATCGACTATTCGATTAGTCAGTTACCTGATACTTAACATCTTTATTGGGGTCCTGCCACTAGATGGAGATGTAACACACTGAAGCAGGGGTTGGCAACCTATGGCTTGCAACGGACCCAGATGTAGCTATTTTGAAGCTCGAGCCCAGCCCTCCCTCGGCAGCAGTGAGCCCGTACTGGCGCTGTAGGAGGCCTAGGCAAAACAATCCAGACAGATGCAGCAGGCAGCCTCCTGTGCTCGCCCTGTCCCCGCACGCCATGCAGAAAAGCAGCTGCAGGGCCCTTTGTTTTTCACACACTGTGAGCCTGGGAGGAAGGGGGAGGAATGGTGCCTCATGGCTGCTCCCACTCCCAGCACAATCCCATTGGCTGTTTCTGGCCAATGGAAGCTGCCTGTTTAAGAACAGGCAGCACGGGAAGCACCAATCCCCCTCCCCTCAGACTCTTAGTCACAGAGCACATGGAGAGGCAGCCTATGGGTGGTGGCAGGGGAGATTCCTGCTGGAGAAATGTGCTGAACTGTTGGCCTGAAGTCTCACTGGTAAGTGTCCCGGTTTCTGGCACCCCAGAGCTTGTTTCTGGCACCCCAGTCTCTCCCTCCACCCAGCCCTCTGCCCACCACTCTGGTCCCCCTACTCCACAAACCCAAACTCTCTGCCCCCGTCCTGAGCCCATATCCCCCCTCCCACACACTGCACCCCAGTCCCTTGCCCCAAGTCACATAACCCTCCTGCCCTAGGTCACAATACAAACTAGGGATGTTAAATATCAGTTAATTGAATAGTCGAGTAACCTCATGAATTTTTATCGGTTAGTTGATTACATTCTTTAGTCCCCGGGGGTGGGACCAGCAGGCAGTGTGCTCCGGTCTCACTCCCGAGGAACTCCCTGCTACTCCGCGCTGCTGCTTCTGCATCAGAGGCAGCAGCATGGGATGTCAGGCAGGAGATGGTCTGCGAGGGGAGCCAGTTTAAAAACCAGCTCTCCCCTCATAGACCTGTTGCCCTGTGCTGCAGCCTCTGATAAAGAGGCAGCAGTGTGGAGTGGCAGCAACCCCTGTCTGAAGGGAATCTGAGCTCCCGGCTGCTAATACACTTTAAATGCTCAGAGTTGCAGCACAGGTAGGTCCCAGACCTGTCGCAAGCCAGAACTGAGCCGGGCTGCTGGCCAGCCTGCTTAAAAAATTAACTGGCAAGGGAGGGAGAGGGAAATGTGTGTAGTCCATAGCATTATTCTAAAAGCTTTTGCTTATTGGTTAATCAACTACACTATTTCACCCCTAATACAACACAGGAGTTTGTAATTCCCTGCCCTAGGTCACAACTGTACCCCAATCCCATGCCTCTGGTCACTTACTTCACCCAAACTCAATGGCCCCGACCCAAAAAAGGTTCCCCACCCCTGCCATAAATAAAGACAATGTTGAAACCTTTTGTGTTGGGCATATTTTACTTTGTTTAAAAATGAAGCCTGGCCAACAAGCTCCCAATTGGGGCCCAGCCCCCATCTGTCTGCAGTGTCATAACACTCTGGCACCCAACCCTGAGCCCATCATACACCTGACCCGCCTGCCCTAAGCCCCTCATATCCCCCACATACCCCAGTCCCCTGCCATAGCACTCCTGCACCCCAAGCATACCCCAAGCTTGTTCTCTGAGCCCATCACCCATCCAACCCCCCTGCCCTGAGCCCCTCATACACCTCAACCCAGACTCCTGCACCTCCACATCCCCAGTCCACTGCTATAAGATTGACAGAAGACAAACTGAATGCGTGCATGAAGCTGGATTTGACCAGTTATGATGTAAACTTCAAAGAAATGTGTGAAAAGATGCAGCAGCAGAAGTCCCATTAAATAAAGCCCATGAGTACAATGTTTCGTTTATGCTATTATTAATCATTATGTCAATGATCAGTAATATTAAGTTGTATATTCTCAGTCATGCAGTTGGGCATTCTTATACGGCCCTTTGTTGACCACTTGTTCTGAATTTTGATGTAGCTCTTGGGTATGAAAAGGCTGCCTACCCCTGCACTGAAGAGCGAGTTAGACATGGAGTTGTAATTGGGCTTTTAATATTGACTTCATCCTTATGCATATTTTAAAATCCATATCTCCTGAAGATATGGCACTAATCTTTGGGTTGCCAACTAACAAAGCATAGATGTCGTCATCTGAGGTCTTGGTATGCAAGCTACAACTTCACTGTAACTAGCTTTCCAATCTCTCTACAAAATGTTCTCGGAGTTCAGATTTACTACTCAAGATTAGGCTGTAATCAAATGCAGAAGTGGATATATGAAGTGTTAATAACATCTCCTCTCAGGCCCATCTGCACTGGGAAAATCAACTTAGTGCTGTCCCTCTAATACAGTTAAGACAATACTTCCAATTCTTCCCACTTTAGCAAGATGATATTAGTGTAATATTCTAGTGTTAGGGTATACTCCAGTCCTGTATGGTGTGGCCTGGTAGCAGTTTCATGCTGATATATTCAGATTCTCAAGGAAATATCAGGGCACTTATGTCGCACACATCATCATATCTGTCTTCCCCTTTTTTTAAACTCTTATCAAAGATTCCTTCCTTAATCAACTTACTCTTCATGCACAATAGATGCATTATCTAATTCGCTCCTTACTTAAAACGGAGCCTCCCAGATTGGCACAGCAGAACTGATTTGAGAAGGCTGCTCATTGATTCTTGGCCCTTGCAATCAGGAGTGCTAATGGCATTGCTCTGTGTGAATGCCTCAAATGTGATCGGAAGGGCCCTGCCTAAACCAGTTCTGAGAATTGTTTACTTGTGAATGCAGAAGGAACAAAACTGTCTTCAGCAGCACGATACAATCTGTGGTCAAGGCTATGTTCCCTTCCTGTATCCAACTTGGCTCCATCAAGTCTGTATCATGCTTTATCGAATGGTGCTGGAAATTTTGTCCAGATAACTCTAGTGGTTACAGATGGTAGCTCAAGTTTTCAGTGGGTCTCTGGGTGCTGAGAACCATTGTCTGTAACATGTCATTTCCCTTAGTTTAGGATGGGGTGTGAGGGGGTAGACTGCAAAAAGAACATGTTCTGGTGAATACACCGCTTTTCACAATGGTTCTCCTGCTCTGGCTTCTGTGAAGTTGTAACCAGCCAATCTCCATCTTCAGACTTTTGTCTTCTCAAAGCTTGTGGTGTGTTGCTGTCACTACATGCTCTGCCTTCCAGCAGTCATGGCTGTAGGCAGCTTCTCTGCATGATTCTGACTTGTCTTCCCCTTTCAGCCAAAGCAGTGAATAGTCCTATTTCCCTTTTGCCTAAGTGACATTCTTCAAGGAGGTAGCTAGGAGACAAATTGTCCATTTCTCCTACTTTTGTACTGATTATAAAGGGTCAGCATGGTTCCACACTCTAGTGACAGGCATTTTTTATCAGCAACAATAATGAGCTGTAATTTAACCTCATGGCAAGTCCACTCCTACATGCCCTTTTCCTTCCCATGCACCACGTGCACACACATACACACCTACCTCTACCCATGCTCTGGGACAATAGAATTATTCCAGGAGCTATTTATGACTCTCCTACAATGCCTTTAGCAGCTAGTGTTCTAGGTCTGATTGGACCTGAAATACTTGTAGTTGGAAAGCTCCTGTCTAAACTTTTGTGAAAATCCAGCTCAGGATGGGGAGTGGGATAACTAGACCACATGGGAGAGATTTTGAACCATGTGCCCAAGTTTGAATCTCACAACTTGGTTAGGCTTTCACTGGGAGAATGCCCTGATGTGCCTTTTAGGATGGACTGGTACTGATTGTACATAGCAGGTACTGACTTTGAGTGAGTGTTTTTCTTTGAGTGATTTTTCCCTTTGTGGAGAGGACTTCAGGATGCACCTGTGCTCTGTGTGGCCAGGACTGGAGATTTGTTTGTCTGATCCATGCACGTGCTCCTATTCTCCTCGTGCTCTCCACCAAGGTTGTGTAAAAAGGGGCTGCCAGACCACCATCTTAGTTCCTTCTTATGGCCTAACATGGAGCTTCAGTGTTCATGCTGTATACTTGAGTATCTCTCTGAAAACAGTTTTTAAAATGTCTCTAACCTGTGACCATAACTATAACATTGTAAGGGTTGAGCTCCCTATTTTTGGACCTCCTCCCCTGGGAGAGAGAGCCACTGATGTATGCTCCTCTTCTTCCCCTCCCCCCTTCCTTGACCTTCCAGCTGTTGCGGGGGTGTGTGCCAAGGATCCCTAGGTTCAAAAATGGCATAAAGTGACACAGATATTTCTCAGACATGGGCATCCATGACATCAGTCTGTACTGCGTGGGGGGAAACCCGTGTCCCTTCCGGGTGCACTATCTACAGGTTGTTCCCGAATAGAATTAAACAGTGGCGGAAATTTTTTTTTTCAAACGTTCTTTGTGGACCCATGAAGGTAGGAACAACCTCTGAATGGGGTGGGGGGAGGGAGACCCAGTGCTTCGGCCTGAAGAAGGAAAGAGGGGCCTATCTTCTTTGGACTGAGGCAGTTCCTCAGAAGCCCCATTATCCTGGCTCCAAGAGATCCTGGAGAGCAGAACCAGGGGAGGCAGGGGGGAAGAGTGTTCCCACAAGGACCAATTCCTCTAAACAGATGCATGCACAGATGTCACCTCCCTTATCTAGTCATTGGGAGCTTTCTGCTCCAGAGCTGGAACTGGCCTGCTCTGGGGCATCTTTGAAGAGCAAAACAGCAGCACTTTCCTCTGCAGACCTTGAGGCCCAGCATTGGGACTTTAGCTGGTGTCAATATCTCTGTGGTACTCTTTATCATCTAACATGTAAGTAAGACTCAAGACAGACTGTCACTGGTACCAGCAATGACTAGAGACAGTTCATCCCCTTTTCTGGTACCAATGACTCTCTCCTTGGATCTGGAAGCAGAATCTGCTGGGTTAGAAGAGGACTATTAACGAGAGCCCTACCAAATTCCTGATCCATTTTGTTCAATTTCATGGTCATAGGATTTTAAAAATCATAAATTTCAGTTTTAGATATTTAAATTTGAAACTTAACGCATTGTAATCAAGGATTCCGACACCGGATGGGTGGGTGGGGTTGGGGGCCACAAGCCCATTGTAGAGGGAAGGGTCATGGTATTATCACCCTTACTTTAGTGCTGTTGCCTTCAGAGCTGGGCAGCTGCTGGCCGGGCGGGCAGCAATATGGAAGTAAGGGTGCCAATAGCATACCAGGCCACCCTCACTACTGTGCTGGGCTCCCAGCAAGCAGACACTACTTCCTGGCTCCTCAACTCTGTACAATAGCCGCATTTCACAGGGGAGATCCAATTTCATAGTCTGACCAAATTTTTCCCAGCCATGAATTTGGTAGGACCCTAACTATGACATAAGATTGCTCCAGTACTATGCCCAAGGGATCCCTTCAGGGGCTTGAACCTGGGCAGAATATTGGGAGTCTCCAGGATCTCATTAGTCTCATAAGACAGAATACCTTTGCCCTCCCAAATACCCACTGGTATCCAGCATTCTAGGGTGTGGTATCAAAAGATTGAGATCCTGCAGTGTCCTGAAAGATCCAAAATATCCACCTTATGAGACAAGGGACCCAATGGGAACTAGAACTCTGAGGCTACGTCTACACTGCAGGCTTCTTGTGCAAGAAGCTTTTTGTGGCAGAGAATGTCAGCCACTTCACATTCCCTGAAGAGGTCTAGGAAGCGTCATACAAACAGTCAGGCACCTTGCATTACTTGGCATGGCATGTTCTATAATGAGGCCATCCTGGAACTAGCCAGGACTCTTTTTGGCAGACACCGGTCAGGTTTGCACCAGAATCCAAATGGTCTGAAAAAGGAGTCAAGGTACCTATTCTCTCTCCTGTCTCCCAACTCTACCTAAAAGTCAGTGGTCCTCAAGCATAGCCGACAGAGGCAAGACTGGTCTCTGCTGCATGAGAAGGAAGCAGAGGATGGACCTCTTTGGGGGAGAGATGGATGCCTCAACACTCAAAAAATTAGAGTCTCAAACTTCCAAACTCTGGTGGCTAAATAGGATTTGGTCACATATGACAAATTGGCAGCATCACTGATAAGGTGCCTTAAAACTTGAGACCAGTTTTGTATGAGAGCGGCTAGTTTTGGGTCAGACCAGAGGTCCATCTAGCCCAGTATCCTGTCTTCCGACAGTGACCAATACCAGGTGCTCTAGAGGGAGTGAACAGAACAGGTAATCAAGCGATCCCTCCCCTGTTAACCATTCCCAGTCTCTGGTGAAGTCAACTGATAACAAGATTGTCACTTCAGATTGCTGTAAGTGCAGTGAGTATGGCAGCAAGCTGTATGGCAACAGCTATGGTGGTGAGACGTTCATCGTGGCTCTCCTCCTCAGGAATTCCAAAGGAGCTTGAAAGAATGTGGAAGACCTTCCATTTGAGTGTGGTGTACTCTTCAGAGCAGGGATAGATGAGCCTCTCCACTTGAAGTCATACTTCATTTGCCAGGTATTTACACACCGGCAACCACTAGAAATTCCAGTAAGCTGTAATTCTGATGAGGGCCCCACCAGTCTTTCATCACCAGGGGTAGTACAAACAGCCATGCAATCATCCAAGGATGTGTAGAAAGGGTGCAGAGGGTCAGTAGTACTTCACTTCCAAACCACCATCTGCAAAGCTGGTGTTTTGGTTGGACTTTTGCAATCATGGGATGACTGTCTCTGTCTCTCTCTGGATCTCTGTAGACCCTCCCTGAGGTAGTGGAAAAAGTTAGCCTTCAGCTTGCCTGGACAGAATCATGATCAACAGATGCATTACTAGGGAGTGTCTTCTCAGTAGATGTCATCCAGTTGTCTTCCCTTTCTGTCCTTTTTGGGGGGAGGAGGGGGACTCCAATCAAGAGAGGATTCTTCTGGAGGAAGTAATTGCTCCTTAAACTGCAGGTGATAGAGCTAGCACCTACAACAGTGAGGGGGATGGGAATTGTACTCTAATTCCTAATTCCCAAGAAAATAAAGGACTTGAGAGATTTGAACAGATTTGTTCTCTGCATAAAGTTCAGAATGTTGACCCTGTCATCAGTTATCCCATCTCTCGATCCAGGCAGCTATTTCCTGGTCTTTGATCTCAAGTTGCCTCATTTCATGTGATGATTCATCCAGCCAATAGGAGACTCCTGAGACTTGTGACTGGCCACTAACATTACCAGTAAAAGGTTTTCCCCTTGGGACTCTTGAAGACAGTGAGCTGCCATTGGCAGTAGCAGCTTACTTCCCATGGTTTATCCTTACCTAGACTGTCTCTAGAAGGCACAGTCTTGCCAAGAAAGCGAAGAAGCAACTGCCATGCTTCAACACCTATTCAAGAGGTTGGACGTCCGAGTAAATGTGGAGATTTCCATCTTGAAACACTCACACTTGATCAAATAAATGGGGGCAACATTGTGTACCATTATGGCCAGAGCATGCTTACTGAATGTGTTCTGCATTGTTGGGATTGTACAGTGGAAGCATATGATCCCCAGGATGTCTGTCTGCTCTTGCTTGGAACTGTTGTTTACGTGCTCACAATTACTTATGTGACTCAGTTTGCAAGGAGACTTGGTAGTCATGATTCTCCAAAGGGATTTAGACTCCAGGTTCCCCTACGTGGTGGGAGAAAAGAGGAAAGAAATGTCAAAGTACCATTCAACTCCCCACTTCCAACAAAAACTATAACCACAGACAAGTCTCAGGGGTAGCCGTGTTAGTCTGTATCTGCAAAAACAGTGAGGAGTTCTGTGGCGTTTTAAAGACTAACAGATTTATTTAGGCATAAACTTCTGTGGGTAAAGCCACTTGGTCAGATGCATCTGATGAAGTATTCTTTATCCAGGAAAACTTATGCCCAAATTAATTGGTTAGTCTTTAAGATGCCGCAGGACTCCTTGTTGTATAATCAGGGACTCTTTCATAGGTTGAGCTATGGTTACCTCAGCATTTTCAGTATTCCCTTGTTCTTCTCTATATTTACAATACCTTGCTCTAGCTACTGAGATTATTTAATGGCAAATATTCCTTGCCACTTACCCTAGACCTAGTCTACACAAGACAAGTTTTGCTCGTGTGGCCATATTGACAAATCTTCCTAGTGTAGACTTAGTTATAGGGCCAACATAATGCTTTTGCCAGCAGAGCTTTTACTGGTTTAAGTTATATTTCCCTATCTTGCAGCCGTGTTGTGAAGACTGAAGTGTTTTGAGACCTGATGAAAAGTACTGTGTAAGAGAGGTGATATTACACTTACAAAACATTCTTTGCAGTTATAACTGTCTACTGTTACTATAACAGCATTGTTAGTCACAGCCTTGTTGCCACCACTGTACCAACAAAGTTTTTTCCACTTTTGTATAGTTCAAATATTAGTTATGTAAAGTAAAACTGATTATCTGATCTAATTGGGACTGTGGCAGATTGGATAAGCAAAAATCTCAATAAACTGAAGAATGAGTGATGGGGCGGTTGTGGGAACCTCAGGTGAGCTACATTTCCTGAATCGGTTTTGTTGCCTGTATTGTTACAGACCTACTTGCAGATAAATTACCAAAATAAACGGTCATGGTTATATTGTATTATTTTGATTTAAAAAAAAAAATGTAAAATTTGAAATATTGTGGGCAGAATTTTAAAATTTTTGGTGCAGAATTACCCTAGGATGACTTTAAACAAGTTATTTTTTAATTGCGATTTCTCCCTTTTTTTGTGGGTCTCTTTCAAATGCTTTTTGTCTTTCCTTTTTAAAATGTTTTGTGGCCACAAGGTGGCATAATTGTTTTACTAAAGGTCCATGCTGCAGTTTGGCCAATACTGGGAGATGCAGCAATGCTGTTATTCATTTTTATAGCAATGAGGGGTTTTTTTTGTTTATTTCTGTCACGTTTTGGACTTGAACATTTATTTCACATTTTTGTGTATGAATGATTCACATTTGATTTATTATAAAGAATTGATTTATTTTGTATTTCTTTTTGGTGGAGGAGGGAAAAAAAATTTACAGCTACTATCAAAATCTTACACATTCTAGCATTGATCAAGCAGTGTGAAGCACACTACAGCAGGCTGCTCAAGCTGCTGCTGTGTCCTCATTTCACCCTGTTCTCTCAGGGTATTACATCACGTAGTATGCAAAGTGTTCAGAGTCTCCTGCAGTACCTCAGTAGAAGGGGTGAATTGAGGTGAGAGTCGCAGCTCTATCTCTGCATTCTCTTAACTTTCTCCACATTTTCTGTTTCCTGCAAACCCTGTCTGGGTTTCATGAATCTGCTAGGCATGAAGTGACATTTGTGAAGCTGTCAGGAAGCAAATATTTTATTCTGGGGAAGATTCCACAAAAATGCATGCTCTGTAGAGTGTTTATATCTGATGGAATGTGCCTAGGAAAATACTGCTTCCAAGCATTTCTTATCTTTCAGATAATAGACCCCCAAATACACATTCCCTTTGTACATATTTAAAATCCTTCAAATCCTTGGTCTTAGAATTGGGACTATAACAAGGAACAGTGTAGCTATTTGTTCCTATCCTCCATTAGTATCCTCAGCATTACTGAATGACACCTGCAGGACTTAGGTGTTTGGTAATAACCCCCCACCCACCCACACCTCTCAGCCTCCTAGGCAGCCAAAAGCCAGGACATGCAGTATAGGTTGAGGTAGGGTTTCCAGTGAGATTAAGGGAGAAATGTACTGGTGGGAGACCCGGCAAGTATCCTCTCTTTTCAAATGCATGAGGAAGGCCTCTTCCCCTCCTCTCCCTGCCCTCTGATTCTGGGTTGGGTGCAACCTGTCTCTTTCCTTCTGTGGCTGCCCTAACAGCTAGTGTCTAAATGTTTCCCACTCCTTTCTGCCTGCAGCATACTAGCATAACAGAGTGCTGTTAGCAGGAGCACTGTGCTCTTTCCAGCCCTTTGTGCCTGACCATCCGCCTGGGAGGTGATGGGAAGAGAGACTCATTGGGCATAGCTGTGGACAGGGGATTTTTGGGTGTAAACGCCTGCTTCCACCTTGTGCGCTAGCCAGGGCAGAGCATTGTGAGGGGGGTGAGTTTGCCGCTTATGCATCAGCTAAGCACAAAACTTATGAATGCAGGAGCCTTCCTCAAGAGGTTCAGGAATCTTCCTTTTGCACGATCTGGTTTCTAATAGCAACAAGGCCCCTCATAGGAATCGAGACACTTCATTGTTCACATGACTGTCATTTCTTAAGCATCATTGTCTTTGGCATGGTCTGCATTGGACAGTCTTGCTGGCAGCTTTGTCATACCATGTCTACATTCCAAAATTCTCAAGTTAACTTGTCTGTGGGCAGCCACTGCAGTTATTAAATTGTGTGTGTACAGTTGGCAGTGTGTATCGGTAGTGTGTATCCTTACCAGGAATGCTTGTATGGACTGTATGGTCAGCGTGGGACACTTTGGGACTGCTCCTGAGAGCCAGGAACAGTAAATATAAGCGATGCAGTTCCCGTATTCACGCTGCATTGACCCAGTTACATCAGCCATGCCTCTACGCCGCTCTGGGAGGTAGTGTTGCTTAAATCAGTGTGGAGAGGCACTTATGTCAAAGGGCACCCAATTTAAGTGAAGTTAGGTCAACACAAGGCAGCTTATGTCTATCTGACCCTGTAGCACAGATCCGGACTTAGGAGTGTGGGAACAGTTACCTCCCCCCTCAATAGACATAGCTGTGCTGACCGAAGCCCTAGTGCAGACACCAGATAGATTGACACTTGAACCACTACATCGGAATAGCTGCACCGCTACAAGGCTTTAATGAAGATGCTCTGCACTGAGGGGGAGACGGTTCTTCTGTCCGTATTGCTAATCTGCCTTCCTCAGAGGCAGTAACTAGGTCAACAGGCGAACCCTGCTGACTTAGCGCTGACTATACTGGGGGTTAGGTCGGTATAACCATGTCCCTCAGAGGTATGAAACCCTGTAAGGTCGACCAGACCACAGTGTTATATGGGCAAAAGGGCATTTTGCTAGTGGAGCATAGGCTAGGTCTACACTAGAAATGCCACAGTGGCCCAGCTGCAGAAACAGCAAGGGTTCTTCCATTACTGTATTGGATCCATCTCTGAGAGGTGATCTCTACCTCAATGTTAGTATTCTCTTCTGTCCACCTAGTGCTGCCTATGCTGGAGCTTAGGTTGACATGTCTGTGAGTGTCAGAGATGTGAGGTAGCTGTGTTGTTGAGCTAACTTTGTGGTACAGACCAGCCCTTACAGTGTGTCTACACTGCAATCAGAGGTCTGACTGCAGCATGCATAGACATACCTGAATTAGCTTTAGGGCTTGTCTTTTGTTGGGAGCTTACATTGTTACAGCTACAGCCACACCCATGGGAGATGTAGCTTAGGCCAACCTAACCCAAAATGTAGACAGTACTAGACTGCTGGAAAAATTCTTGTCAACCTAGCCATCGCCTCGCGGGAAGGTGGAGTTCCTATTTCAACAGGAGAGTCGGTGTAGGTAATGTCCATACTACAGAGGTGCCATTGCAGCAGACTGAGTGTAGACTATACCTGAACTAGCTTTGGTAACCAAATTAGTCATTCTGTAGTCATCTCCAATTGAGGTGTTTAGACACAGTAAGCTGGATTCCTCCGTGCTGCAACAGCACTCGGATCACTGTGGTTATGCTAGAAAGAGATGTAGGTAGCGCAGTGGTTCCATAAAGAGCCCATTAGACTGTGGCTGCACTGTTTTTTCAGCACAACTCCTCCTTGGCAAACTTGGCTAATGGCAGTCAGCAGATTCTTGTGCACCCACGTCACCCCTCATGCCCTGAATGGGAAGTCATGCAGCAGGGGAGGTAATCTCTCAGGTAGCTAGGGACAGTTCCACAGTGGGCAGTCTATTTTGAGATGGAGATTAGGGGACTTGGATTCTGTATTGAACTTGGAAACAGCATGGAGAGGAGAGCACTGGCAAGATGTGTTCAGGGAGATCAGTGTTGCTAAGCAGAGGAGCTGATCTTCTTTTGTACCAAATGAGGCTTTTTCAGGGTGAGTGACTTAAATCCCAGAGACAAGTTGCAGTCTGAGCTTGGAGGTCACAAATGCCTGGATCGCTGTGGCCAGGACCACATCTTCCAGAATGGTGTGCAATGTTGTGTCCAGGCCAAGATGGGAGAGTGTCTTGTGTGGCATGTGTAAGTCTTACCTGTGGCAATTCAGGCATCCAGTAATATTGAGAAGTCAAGTCTAAAAGGATCCAATAAATGACTCAAGTCTATAAGCAATAGCATGGCCCTACTTAATGCAAAGGGCGCTACCTACAAGATAGGAGCAAAGAATCTAGACTTACTCAACATCTCTGAACGCTCGGAGTTTGAGCTCCAAAGCAAGAGTGAACTGATACTTAGATGAGAAATGGCAGGCAGAGCAAAGTGAGTGGCCTCATTCACTACCTACAATTTCTTTCTTTATTGACACAGTGGACTGCAACTCCTCCTGCACCCAATGTGTCCTTTCAGTATTTGAAAGTTGCTCTTCTATTGGTTTTTGTCCTCTCTCCTTCCACCCTTCCCTTTGTCCTTCCTCCTCAGTGCGCACACACGCACTACATGCCTACTGTCCTTCAGAGTCATGGTGTGATGCCTAGTAGTTTATGGAGGAACTTAGCATGCGGTGAAACAGTGATGAAGTTCTAATAATATTACTGTTGATATGGTCACCTCTCTTCCTGTCCTAGGTTGCAATTTATAGAAAAGACCTTAATGAATGGTTTAAAAAATGTGGGTTTTCCTTGCTGTAGCAATATTAAAGTCTTCTCCCTCTCCATAAATTATTTAACATTTCTGAGGAGAAGAAATTAAAGATAAAAATGGTTAAATAGTATCTGGCACTTCAGATCTTTCTGCACTCCAATAGCCAGTTAATGCAGCAATCCTTTACCCAAGTGATTGGCATTCCCAAAAGCTTAATACTGTCTCTAGAACTTGTTGGGCCTTAAGGCAAAATATTTAATGAATCATGCATAAAATATCTAAACTGAGAAGTTAATGGTGCAAAGTCAAACACGCAAGCTGGGAAACATCTTAATTAAGATTTCCTGTGCAACCTTAAGTCTGCCCACTTGTGCCCATGGATGGTGGCATATTCTTTAAATGGGATGTGATCACAGAATTTTGAGAGCACTTCTGTGTCTTTCAGTGGACAGGATGGATGGTGGTGCGTGGGGAAGGATGCAACTGTACAGTATTTTTTTCCAGTTTGTGGCCTCCTGCTTTATTTACTGCATTTCATCCAAGTTGTACTGAATATGGAACTGTTTCCTTTTGGGCGTTTCCACATCACTATAGTAGCTAGTTGCGTCACAAACATTAATGAAATTATCTGTACAGGGCCTCTGAGCTGAGAATTGTATTCTCCCAATTTTACACATGGGGAGCTGAGATATGGCTATCTAGGTAAAAATTAAGGGGCTGCTAATGTTGGCTGTTGCTACACTTCAAAGGCAAAAGTGCCGGCTGGAGCCTGGGGTCAGCTAGGGACTCCCCTGCTATCCCTGGGCTCTGTGCAGCGTGGTCACTTTGGAACACTAGCCCCAGGCTTCACATGACACTGCCACTTTGAAGTGCCCCCTCTTCTCCACCCCTTTCCCCCCACTGCCTCTATCTGATAGAGGCAGCGGGAAGGGGGGGGAGGGGGAGGCAGGGACTAGTCCTTCACATCCCTACAAGGAACCAACAAATAATTGATAATTGTGAAGTTTTTTGAGTTAAGTAACTTGTCCAGTATATAAAAAGCCTGTGATGCAGCCAAAGAACAGAATTCAGGCAAGGCAGTGCCTATCCTTTCTTTCAGCAGTCCCCTTGCCACTTTTACTAACCACCTATCAACTTCAGCTGCAAATCACAATAGTATAAACTACCTGCTTTGCCATCTGTTCTATTTGTGAAGTGAAGCAAGAATCCTCTATGGTTATTACAACGAACAAATGGTGATTGTCCCTAAAGACAGTGTATTGTGGTGCATGAACACAAAGGGCAGAATTAGGATGCATGAGTAATATCAGCAGTGAATTTGGCCCAATTTGATGTAAAGTAAGCTGTCGTCACCAAGTTTTAAAAAGAAGTCTAGGTTTTGTCCCAGGTTATATGAAATGTAGAATGCCTAGCAGAAGAAGTTTTGGTCCAAGATGAAAATTACTGAGATGTAAGAAATTGTAAAAATTGCAAAGGTGATTGCAGTGGATTACTTATTGTAAGATGTTAGAATTAAAAGGTACACAACAGCTCTTTATAGGAAAGTACAAAAGATTCTATGAATTGTGCTATATAATACAAGAGCCACAGTATTAGGAAGAATCTCAAATTCATGTGAACTAGATTGGTATGAGCTTTGTAAGACTACATGCAACAAGATGTTTAGGCGCATGAATTCTACTTTAAAAAAAAAAAAAACGTATCTGCAACTCTGAAATGGTACTGTTCTGTTCCAAAAATACAGATATTTTACACCCAAAACTAAATTAAATATCTTTGCCTGGTTGAAAACTGAAGAATGCAGGCTTATGAACTGATTCTTACAATTTAGCCTATTGGGAAACTACTGGAACAGGATACCCTGTGGCTCTTTTTAGGGGTTTCATAACTAATTCTTCCACCCGAGTTCTCTATAGGGGGTGTAATGTCTGTTACTGAGCAATAGGAGAATAATGTGGATAATTAAGTAATCATTAACCACCTCACTGTTTAGACTCAGAGCAACTGGATTTTATATCCTTTTGTAGACTGGAAACAGACAAGGCCCATGTGTGAAATGTCTTCAGGACCTATTTTTATTTTTCAGTGGATGAATACATTGCCATTGCTAAAGAGAAACATGGATACAACATGGAACAGGTAACAAATTGATTATTTGCATTTCTGTATTTAAGTTGATCTCTTTTTTTTTTTTTTTTTTTTTTTTTTCCAGGAGGTACTAGAACACGATTTAAATCAAACTGCCACACTTTCCCTCCACTCATCCAACATAATACATTTCTTTTCCGAGGGCACACAGTTCATTTTTTGACAGTCACTAAAATGCCCAAATACTGTGTTCAGTGTTGATGCAGAACTCCCATTGATTTCCCCCCCCCCCCCCCCACATTGTTACATGGCCTTGTGTTGCAGTCTGATTTGTGTACATTTGTAAGATTCTGGTCTCATTGCAGCCCTTAACAAAGCTGTCCTTTACTTGAGTGAGGCCCAGATTTCATTCCGTCTTTTCCTGTCTCCTGCTTAAGACTCATCTCCTCAAACACTTTGACAGTGGTGTAACTTCATGCACTGAGAAGCCCTTCTGAATTAAATGGGATGTCTTATGTGGATTGCATTCTGTGGCGGGGAGATGGGAAGGGTTCTCTTGGTTTACTTATAGAGAATTAAGGTATTGTCTCATGGTGGACTTTTATGTGAGAATTAAAGAAACTGTCCTCCCAAGAGCAATGAGTTATGAAGTTGTAGTCAGATGACCCAAACCCTCATTTTTGTGTTGGCTATTGAAAGTGTAGGTGTTAAACATTCTTGAGAATAAACCTCTTAGTTTCAGCTTTCTGCTTTCGTCTTAGGTAAGGTGTGAGAGACCATATGATATAAGTGCTCTGAGCTGTGCCCTGGTTTTACTGGAGCATCTGCTAAAGATCAGAACTGGCATTCATGATATTTCTAGGAGCAAAAATAACCCCCCTAAAGTAGTGGATAGCCACAAACATAATCCCTCCCCCCCTTTTTTAACTACATTTAAGGTTGAGAAGTGCGTGGTTCCAATATGAAGTCATGAATAACTTTCTCAAAAAGCTAACCCCCACATGTTTGCAAACTTCTGTTTGATTTTTGATCGAGAGGTAAATGTTGCTGTAAAGTGAAAACCGATCAGACTTAATTTAAAGTTTTAAAAAAAAAACAACTTATAAACAGGTGCCAGGTCCGAAGCTCTAAAAACAAAAGTTTAGTTTTCAAATGTCGCAGGAGTTGTCTAAAGTTTGAAAACGTGTATTTGCCTTGAATAGGAAGGGTTTTTGTGTGTGACTGCGATGCTGTGACAGGAAGGGTGCGTGGGATGGGATGGAACATCTGGTTACTGGGAGGGAGGAGGAGGAAGGAGCAAAGTGTGTGGTATGTTCCTGGGCTCTCTGAACTGAGGCATGGCAACTCACTAAGCTGTGTAACTATGAGCTTGAATGATCAGTACCACCTGGCACTTGCTAAGCTCAGTGTTCCGTCCCACTGTTCACTTGTCATCATTTGATCCTATGATCAGCCAGGCTGGTGGCAATTGAGCATTTGCTGTCAGGTTTACAGTGATCTGTGAAATGAACGGATGGTCTCTGTCCAGTTGCCTCCCGTTATCCTGCTAAATGAAATTGTCCTATCCCCAGCCATTTCTTCCTCTTCCTACCTTCCTCAGGTGTATTTATTGGGTTCAGGATAGACCTGGGAAGGATTCTTTGGGGGAGAGTTTTACTTTGGAGTGAACAAAGCCCTGCTCAAACATCTTAGGCCAGTGATCTCCAGCCTTTTTAAGCACAAGATCCACTTCTTGAATTTAAGTGCAATCCATGGTCTATCTCAAACCCAAATACCCTTGTCCTACCTCCTGCCCTGCCTCTTCTCCAAGGCCCAGTCCTGTTCACGTCGTCCCCCCTCTGTCCCCTAGGCTGGGACAGGGCATTGGAGTGCAGGTTCTGGGAGAGAGTTTGAGTGCCGGAGGGACTCGGACAGAGATTCACAGAGATTCCCTGTAGTATTGTGTCCCCACCTCTGTGGAGATGGGGTATGGGAGGGGGGACATCCTGACATCAGTGTGTCCCTTCTCCCTCCCTTGCCCTTCACAGGAAGCCAGGAGGCTCTCAGGGAGCAACCCCAAAGCAGAGGGCAGGAAAAACAGTGGAAGGAGGGGCAGCTGAAGTGCTGGCACTCAATAGCCTCATAGCCAGACCAGTCAGGGTCACCTGTCAGAGGCTCCAGGATCTACCAGTAGATCCTGATCTAGACCTCTGATCTAGACAGTGATGACAAAGATCAACAAAAACTTTGGAAAGGATATTAAGCTTAGTGCTTCAGGATTTAAGCCAATATCTGATCTTTGGGGGTTAGGGGCAAATTATCCCATATCTGCCTACAATGGGGTTCTCAAGCATTTGGCAATGACCACGATCAGAAACAGAATACTAGATGAGGGAGACTGATCCAGTAGGGAAATTCCTACTTCCTCAAAATGAGGAGGCAATAGAGGGAGAAAACCTACCACTGTTCTTCCTTTGCATAGCTCACTGTGGGACTGCATAAACCCCAAAGACATGGGTGGTCCTAGAGTTTGAAAACTAAGCACTGTTAGAAATAACCATCCAGGAAGGACAGTCTGTGTATTTCTGTGGAAATAGAGATGCTAGCCCAATGCTTTAGAAATAACCTTTTGATATTGGACTTTCTCAGAAAAAGTTGCATAAACATGGATGCTTCCCCTTTCAGATGGTGATTGCACATGAGATCCTTTGGGAGTGGAGTGGAGGGGGGAAGTGAGATTGGAAGGAACCATTCAAATCTAGACAACCAACTTTATAAATTTTGCCTCTGGCTCTGAGCTTATTAGCCAGTGGTGGTGGCAAGCGTTTGACTGTGTACACACATGTTCCAGGGAATCAGTCCTCAGGACACCAATCTTCCCTCTAATTTTTTTTCCATCCACAGGTAGAGTAAATTTTGTTGTGTGCACCAGGGGATGTGTGGGTGTGCACCACCAGTAGAAACATATGCTGCCGGCTGTGGGTGCTCTACTAATCAGGTGGGCAGCACCTGAATCTCTCCTGGGTGGCCACTCAAGCACTCAGCTTACAGGGAACACCTCAGGACACTCTAGCAGGTGACAGCCTAGAAGATCCCAGGTGTGGGATCATCAAAGGAGGCAATAACCTTGCAAAGCTTGCTCCTTCCCATGCACAGAGCAGCAGAGACAGATGTAGCAATTGCCTTGAGGATCCTGCCTTCCATCGCACTCAGACACTGGAGCCAGCTTGTTGATGTAGCAAGCAAGTGGAGGTTTCTCTGGAATGGTGAATGGGACTGTTGCATTGAGCTCAGTTGTCTGCTGGGCTACATGTCCAGCTGGCTCTTTGTTCTGTATGCAACTTGTCTGGTCTAGCTCTCTCCTTCTCTCCCTTGCTTGTGGCTGGATTGTGTATCAACAGCTAAACAGATTTGTTGTGGGAGAGTTGTGTACGCTCACAAGTACAGCTCTTTTGTAGGAAGGATAGGTGGGTGGAACTTTGAATAGGTAAATTTCTATGGGCACTATTGCTAGCTATATAAAACCAGCTTATTTTTAAAATGTCTTGGTTCTAGAAATTTTTGTTCATAAAAAAACCCCTAAATTTTCTATTAAATAAAACTTATTTTAAAATTCACATGTGTTCCAAGCCCTTTGTCTGAGGTTGGTGTTTGGGCTCTTCTCATCTTATAATAATAATTATATCCTCTGTGTGCAATGTAAGAGGAGGAGTCCCGATCTTTCTGTACCAATGTACAGCTCATATAACTTCCCATATTGGGGAGGTAACGGATGTGAAACTGAGTCTGATATTTTAAAAAATGATAATGCTTGTCAAAGCACTCCTCTCCCAACTGTCTAGTCGTATTTTTTTTAATTCACGTGACCTCTTCAAAACGATTACATGTTAAGACTCTTCTGGTTCTGTATCACAATGAAGGGGGAGAAACCTAGATATTTAACATGGAGAGTCTAGTTTCATGAGGAAGAACTCTGGGGTGAGGCAAGCATTTAGTCAGATAGTTGCAGAATCTACTGGAGCGAGAACTTTATGCCCAGAAAGGAACTGGTTTTTGCATAGCAAAGTGGGATGGGGAAACCCCAGTTTCAAAGGTAGCACTGTCAGTCTGAATGGACTGGGCGAAACTACTAGATGGGGGAATTATGGCAGCAGAACCAGAGTCAACTTTGCATATGTCAAGCAGGTAATATTTTAGTCAGCAGATCTGGGATCGTTTTCACTTAACAGTGGTTATGAAACAATTTGCAAATTTTTATTTTAAATATTTCTGGCACCATAGGGTCAGGCCCTTTTGAAATGACTCTGGGGAGGTTAATTGTACCAAAAGTAATACTCTGATTAGAGTGGAAGGTCAGAATGCCCTTTAGCCATCCACTTCCTGGCAGAGGTAGACTTGAGTGAATGCCTTGTAGAGGCAACATTCATTAGTGCCAAGGGTGTTACAGTGTGTTTAACTTAACTGGCCTTTTGAACTGGAGACTGGGGGTTCCAATTGAAGGAGATGAAGTGAGGGAATAAATGAACTCCCCTCAAATGAGTGCCATTTGGCCCGCAAGACCATTTTTAGATTTTTGACAATTTCCACTCCCAAAGGCCTACTCCTGCAGCAATCTCTAGCAGCCTTTCAGCAATATAACTTGCTTTCCCTTTTTGTTGCTTACACAACATGGACCAGATTCTCATGAGCCACAGTCCAGAGTGGTGATGGGTTAGATTCCAAGTTCTTGTTATCGGTTGAGCTTCTGTAGCCTCCAACACATGTATCTGGCGTCTGAGTCATGGCCCCTTTGACTTTTGTGCTGCTCTATCACCTGTGCATGCTGTATCTGCGTGTGACCGCCCCACATTATAACTAGATTTCTCATGTCCGTATTTTTCAGGCCCTTGGAATGCTCTTTTGGCACAAACACAATATTGAGAAATCCTTGGCTGATCTGCCCAACTTTACTCCATTCCCAGACGAGTGGACAGTGGAAGATAAGGTGTTGTTCGAACAGGCCTTTAGTTTTCATGGGAAAACATTTCATAGAATTCAGCAGATGGTAAGTAGGACCATAATAATTAGACCTGGAAAAGACTGTTGAGTCACTTCATCCAGTACAAGAGTGTTGGCAATCATGTAACTTTTTGTTTTGAAGAGGTTTAGGTGTTGGGGAATAATTTGGCTCTTATCTTGTCAAACAGAGGAAAACTATACTGATTTGGTCTCAGGGGAGGGACTATTTTATTTCCTTGCATTCCTCTAGCAACAGACACTGCATGACATGTGGATTCTAAGGAAATCTTCTAGAAGTAGAATCTGACTCTGTTACCAACTTGAGGAAGTTCTAGCTGTGGAATTGATATATTGCTTTTGATTTGTTGCTAATGGAGCCCCCTCTTCATTTTATTGTATTGCAATCATATTTAAAGGTCTAAATCAGAGTTTAGGACCCCATTGTGCAATGAATGATACACACACCTTATGAAAAAAATCCTTGTCCCAAAGAGCTTTACTTTAGGGTTGCCAGGTGTCCGGTTTTGAACCGGACAGTCCAGTATTTGAGCTTTCTGTTCGGGAAACAAATTGAGAAAATATAAATGAGAAAATATAAACATTCGGTATTTTCTAAATAAGATGTAATGTAGATTGTGATGTAATGTCAAGTGTGTCTGGTATTTTTGTTGAAACCATCTGGCAACCCTAGCTTTACTTTCTTTAAGCATTGTTTTTTTTAGAAGTTTTATGCATTTTACATTGGCATTGGTATTTACGTATACATTCAGCATAATATGGAGCGTCAGTGCTGCTGTAGTTGAGGAATTTAGATTTAATCCCATTTTTAATCACTCAGTCTTTCTGAAACTTTACCCTTTGGAGCTAAAATTTTCTAGGCTTGGTATCTACCTAAAAGTGAAGTTGTTTTGGAAGTTTTCAGTAAAAACAAAAAAACTCCACACCAACATCAGCCATTTTGGAAGGGATCAAAACAGCTTTTTCTGCTGGAATGGGAATTTGAAAACTATCCCTCAAGTGAAAATCTCTTCGGCTGTTCCAGTGAAGTTTTGATGGAACAATTGAGATCCTTTTGGAAACTAGTGTAGGCAGTATACTTTGCACAAGGCTTTTGGTCCGTTCTTATTAGTGGCTTTGTTTTATATACGTAATTATCAACTCCTCTCTTCCCCCACCCAGAAAAACAACCCTCTTTCCCCAGGCTGGCTTATTGGGTCACCCTAGCAGGGCTATGTGGTGGTAACTTTGCTGAATAGTAAAAAATGATCTGACTGCTCCAAAGGGTAGGGAGGGCTTTGTAAGGCTTGTCCCCCACCCCCAGGTCCTCATGCACACTATCTAAGGTGCATGAACAGAATCCCTGTAGTGTCCAGCCAAATAGTTCCAGATTATAGGCTCTAGATAAATGCCTCTTGCCAATTTTTATGCGAAACTAGCCATGTTCTGAAGCCTTTTGGGTTTTTCCCCATCTGTTTTCCCTTTTTTCCTTTTAAATGTCCCTCGGAAATATCCTACATAAACTGATTGTAGAACATTAAAGGAGTCCACAGTTAAGCACTAAATTAGGAAATTCACAGTTCAAGTGGATGGTGGTAACTCTTTCCCCTTGTGAACGTGCATGACAGAGCATTAATGCCAGACTTGCATACTGTTTCTCCAATAATGAATTACAGGGCACTTTTTGAACAAGTAAAGGTCTATAAAATCATGACTGATGTGAAAAAAGTAAATAAAGAAGAGTTATTTACTCCTTCCCATAACACAAGAACTAGGGCTCGCCTAATTAAATGTAATAGGTATCAGGTTTAAAACAAACAAAAGGAAGTACTTCTTCCCACAGTTCAGTCAACCTGTGGAACTCCTTGTCAGAGGATGCTGTGAAGTCCCGAACTGTAATAGGGTTAAAAAAAGAGCTAATAAATGCATGGAGGATAGGTCTATCAGTAGCTGTTAGCCAGAATGTACAGGAATAGTGTCCGTAGTCCAGGAGTGGGCAATAATTTTTGAAGGGGGGACCACTTGATGAATTTTGCAAGTGGTACCAGGCTGCCCCCAAAGGGGCGGGGCCTCAGGCAGAAGGGGCAGGGACTCAGGTGGAATGAGGCTGTTCCCTCTAGGTATGGCCCACCCTCCTTCAGACCCTGAAGGATCCTCCTCCTCCTCCTCCTCCTCCTCCTCCTTCAGACCGTGATTGGGTTGGGGATGGGACAGTGTGTCAAGTCTTTACCTCCTATCCCCACCCTGCCAGGGGCGCACAGTGCCTAGAAGGACTGCCGGCCGTTTTGAACAGCTGGTGGTTCTTTCTAGGCTCCGTACGCCCCTGGCGATGTGAGGAAACTTTCAGTGCTCCCCCATCCCCAGGTCTTGATTGGCCTGGGGACGGTGGAGTGGCAGGGCGGCTGCAGTCTGGATCAAAAGGCTTGGTGGGCTGAATCCAGCCCACAGACCCTTTCTTGCCCGCCCCTCTGTTGGAAGCTGGCACTGGTTGATGGGGATGGATCACTTGATCTCTTCATTCCCTCTGAGAGACCAGGTTTGGGCCACTATTGGAAGACAGGATATTGTGCTAGATGGACCTTTGGTCTGACCCAGTGTGGCTGTTCTTTTGTTTTGCTATGCATGTGGCACACTGTGGTACTGAGTGTGTGCTGGGCAAACACACGGACAGTCATTTGCATGAAAAGGGCACGTCATTCTGAATCAGGGTTGGGGAACCTTTTTTGGGTGAGGGGCTTCTGACCCACAGAAAAATCAGTCAGGGGCCACACACAAGTGAGAAACAAAAATCCCTCACTGGCATGGCCCCTGACTGAGAGAGGAGAGACACACTCCCCATGTTCCACTTGCATACCAGAGCCTAGGGGAGCCCAGGCTAGTAGATTTTGTGTGCAATGGAAGGGGGACTGGAGTGCAATAGGGGGCCGTATCTGGCCTCTGGGCCTTGGGTTCCCCATCCCTGTTCTAAATATTGGCTGCAGAACAACAGAATAAGTGCAAGTATGCTGACCTACCTATGCCAAATTAACTGCATTGCTAATACCCTCGTCCTTGAATTTGTACTGAGGAAGCTTGTGCTGGAAATAAACAGCAAAGTACATGAGTGCTGACTGGTATTAAAATTACATGCTTTAAAGCAGAGGTGTGAAACTCATTCCAGGCAGGAGGACAAATTAGTTACAATATGTAGGCCCAATCTACAGTTTTGGAGCTATTTATTGTCCTCAATGCCACTGATAAGCACAAGTATCTAAGGCCAAAACTTTAAAATCTTGGTTCTTAAATCCACCTTCAGCTCCCCGATTTTTAATGGAACTTGGATCAGGCCTTTATCTAAAGTGATGTGGAGTGCAACAATAACTCTGGGGGTGAAGTGAGAGGCGAGAGTTATGCAGGTCTCTTCTAGGACAGCCTGTAGAACTCATATGGGTCAGCTGCCTTAATAGAGTTTTATGTACCTGACTACTGGAAGGCAGATTTGTTGTGTAGTCATACAGGACAATGAAATGAAAATATTACAGCTTGCTACACACTTATCGAAAGTTGAAGAAAAGAAGCAACATTGCATGCTTTTTAAACCCTCTATTGTTAACTGAACAGATTTTTAGCGCATAGATTCTGTTTAACTGCGTATCAAAGGCATGTTTAAAAGTAGTCTGCAATTCAGAAATGCTGCATTTACTGTGTGGTTGGGTTTGCAGTTTTAAGACTTTGTCTACCTGTGTTTCAGGAGCCCTTTTCTGGCCTGCATTTTGAGTGCTCTTGTATTGGAAGGGATCCCTGTTAGATGATAAAGTCCTGTGCTGGGTTTTTGTCCCATTGCTGGGTCAGGCACATAGGCAAATATACAGACTTTGTGCTGACTTCTAGGATCTATTCTGCAGCTTCATTCTGAAGAGCTTGCAGAATGGCCTCTCTGGAAGCTTATGACGGAAACCAAAGTAAAGGTGGCCAATTGCTACCCTGTGGTGCTGGCTATGACTTTCCTGCTGGCTGTTTGTAGTGTGTACCAAAAACTGGCCCATGCAATATGAAATCCAGGTACTGCTGTTCATGTAAGCCTGTGAAGACTTCTAAAAGGACTAACTTTTTTTATTTTCAGCTTCCTGACAAATCGATAGCCAGTCTGGTGAAATTCTACTACTCATGGAAAAAGACAAGGACTAAAACCAGCGTGATGGACCGCCATGCTCGTAAACAAAAAAGGGAACGGGAAGAAAGGTATATTTGCAGTGAGAGAGACTGTCTTGCCACCCAGATCTTTTTATGAAGTTCCTTGAATTTCTGGTAGACTGTAAAGAACTGGAATTAGGATTTTCCCAGACACTTCCAGGTGTGTCTCTCTTTTTGTAACAGGAGTCTGTGTCCATGTAAACGTTCATGACCAAATTCCACCATCTGATTCACCTGCAACTCCAGCTTCCCTCTAACAGGAGATCGCAGTGGTAACTCGAGGGCAGATTTTAGCCCTAAATGTCCCTTTCTGTAGAATGGGAGCATGCGCTAAGTGGAAGGATGGCAATGTCTGGCAGGCCCCACTCCATTTTAGCTATACGTTTGTCCAGGCAGAATGATGCCACCATCAAAATATCGCTAGGACCAAACTCACTACCCAGTGCAATGGTCAAGTAGACTGGTTTTGCGATGGGAAAGAGAGAGGAGAGCTCACAGCACCTGTGGTGGATGGAATTCTATACCCACCCCTCTATTCGATGTGCATGTGCTGTACTGTATTCGTGAGCTCGGCACTCTATAGGTCCCCAAGTCACTGAGCTTTAACAGAGTCTTTGTTCCCGGTACTTCAGTCTCCGGTCTGCAGCATGGCTGCCATGCACACCACACATGCACCCCTTGGGAAGGTATGGCTGATTCATGTATTTAGCTACACAGACGCTTCCTGCGTATAGAGGTTCGTTTCCTGGCTAACTCCTTTCGAACCTAGGGTAGTTGGGGCCTTGGTGGACCATGGCTCCTCACACACGGAGAGGTGTGATTGTCTGTCTGCAAAGGTTCTCTGCATCCTCGTCTTTCCCCTCTCTCCATAGCAGTGGTGCTCGGCAATGCTTACACTGTTTCTTGTCCTTGTGAACAGTGCTTTTTCCAGCTTGCTGTGACAGGATCAGTCCCACTCCTGGGTCCCAGATTCCTGGTCAGTCCACTATCCTACGGTCTAGGTCCTGTGGACCAGTCCCCACCTGCCCTTACCAGGGTTGGGCTTCAGTTCTGCTTAAAAAGGTGTGGGGCAGATGCCTCTTAGTCAGCCTGGGCTGGGCAACCAGTCCTCACCAGCTGCCAGCTGGAGTTCCAGACTACTGGGGGAAGGGCACTTGTTTCTAGGTGCTATAAACTCTATGGACGATGTCTTCTGAATTCCGCTGCCTTGGACAGAAGCAACAGGAGCAGAGGGAGAATATGTCTACCCTATGGAAATTAAACCAGATTTGCTACGTCGGCATTACTACGCTGGTGTAACCCGATAGTGTAGATGCAGCCTGAATAGCTGCATTGATGGAAGTATTCTCCATTGATTTAACTGTATCTACACCTGGGAATAACTTGGCAAAGATAGGATGAGTCAGGACTGTGACTTACTCCCATGACCAACGTAGCTACATTGACTCAAATTTCAGGTGGAGACCAAGCCACGGTGTTCGCTTTCCAGAGTTAGCAAGCTAAAGAACACGACTGGTTTAACATGGCCGCTTGATTTTCAACTCAATTGAGTAATTGTAGGAAAAATTATGGGATTTATCTCCTGAGCTTTGTGGGGGAGGAAAAAGAGTTGTGCTGCCATTTGAGTCTGAGGCTAGAGCATGTGAATTCTGAAGTAGGGTTGTAGTCGACTACTCGCATTCTCTCCCGCCGCCTCTTATCTCTACTGTGCTGTTCTTTTATTTGCATGGATGGGACTCTATAAATGCTGTCTTCTGCATGCAGAAGTGACAGAATTTGCTGGTACAAACTAGCTTGAGAATCCGTTTTGTACGCAGCTTAGAGGAAAAGGAAAGTTTCCACACATGATTATAAATGGAAGACTGCTAAAATGTGTCGATCAGCAATAATGAGCAGGTGCATATATTTTGTTCATACTCTTCATCTTGGTCTATATTTTTAAAATAATAAAACAAATAAAAACCGAACCCTAAAAGGTGAGTATGTGACTGTGAGTGGAATTTTAACAGGCCATGAAGAATATAATGCTGACTTAATACTGACTTCTACAACTTGAATATCTTAATAGGTTATTGGATTTCAGAGTACTAGTGAAACCTGCATGTGTCCTTCTTAAAATAAAGCCCAAATAAGATTATCCTTCCACTCTGAGAACATTGTAACAGAGCAATTAATGCCAGCAGTGTACATTACGCAAATTCTAAACCATACATATGGTTTACCTTACGTATACCTTAATGTGACTGGTAGTCAAGCACTAAATTAGAATTCCAGTAAAATTAAACCAGCTAGGTGTTCCAAGGTCACCATCAGTACGGCCCAATTTGATGCTGCTTATTCTTTTTTAGTAATGGATAGAATTATTTTTCCCCCACTCAGAGTGGAATTAAAAATGAGATTATGGAAGAACTAAACGTGATTTTTTTTTAATCCCTGAAAGAACTAATTGTGCATGTGGCTTTTTGTTACGTTTAAGATTTTTAATTAAATGTGTGAAATGCACATTAAAGCTGTTTGCTCTAATTCTATATCCTTGTTTGTTTGCGTTTGCTTGAAGTTAGAAATATTCTCCAACTAGTTCTCTTTGACTCTAACAGCCAGAGATGTTCTGACTTTTAAAAAAATATATATTTTTGCCTTTGGGTGCAAACAGATTTCATTTTGCCCATATATACCACTGGTGAGTTTATGTAAAAGTTTTTAAATGAATGATCCCTAATGTGGTTATTTTTAAGATGTAATTGACTTGAAAATTTATTAAAAAGAAAAGCTGCTATGTTCTGTCCATGCCTGACTTCCAGCAGGTTCTTGTAGAGAAATAGAAATTCTCATAGTAATATGGTCATGCCATGTTTTTGTCTTTTAGTGAGGATGAAATGGAGGAAACAAATGGAAGTAACCCTGTTGATATTGAAGTTGAACAAAACAAGGAGAGCAAAAAAGAGGTAGATTTCCCCAATACTCTACTGAAGGCTGATGACAATTTTCACCCATCACTGTGAACTATTCTTTAGTGCCATGCAGGGGACACTGGAACAGTTTGTATAGTGGAGGTGCTAACAGTCATTGACCCAAATTGTAAGCCTTGTATATAATGGAAACCACTTCAAGGCAGGGCGTGCTGCAGCACCCCTAGTTCTAGCACCTATGGTGCCATGGAGGATCTGACAGTCCCCTGAAGCTTTTGCATAGTTGCTGTTCAACACAGGAATAATAGTGACTCATGATCTGATCAGAGTATCTAGTATTTGAAATCTTGATCCATTTGAAGTGAATGGCAAGAATTTGAGTGACTTCAGCTGAGCCAGAATTTCCGGCTAACACCAAAGGAGAAAGCTTCTATGTGATTGTGGGTGGTCATCCCCCACCCTTCCTCCACCTCTTTCCCCCACCCCTTCTGTGTTACTTTTGTTAAAATAAGTGTTAGGGAAATTAAGCGACCAAATAAGACTTTTCTTTCCCCCATCCCCCAATAGAAAAATAAACTTATAGTCAAGGCTGAAGATAAACTAAGCTCTCAGTCCTTGCAGCTATTTTCTGTATAGCCTATCCATCCAGAAGGGGCCTGCTCTTGAGCATAATCAAATGACAACATTCCCACTGACTTCCATAGGAACAGGGCTTGGTGTCCATTTTTCTGTTCACACTTTACTATAATGGTTAATTCCACACTTTCTGTGGTATAGGGGCTTTGTGTAATTAGGTGCCGGGGGCCTGACTCACCAGTGGGTTAAGTCTACTGAAATCAGTAGAACTACACTGACTGCTCTTGGCAATAGGTAGTCAGCCTGTTTTAGCTTCAGAAATAGCTTGTAAGGACTGTGAGGTACTTCAGTCTGTACTGGCCCAAAAGGAGTCTCTGCAGTATATAGCAGAGCTCACTCTAGCTGCATGGGACCTTTGGTGATTGTCATTGTATCCATGTGCGCCAATCGCACCACCCACACACCTCTCCAGTGAAGTAAATGTGATTCTTTGCACCTGACAGTTCCCCAATCCAAACTTTAAGAATAAGAAATGATGTATGATACAGGGAAACTCTATTAAAAAGGAATGGGTTTATCCGGTTGTCCTTAAATTTGATGTGTGTTGCATCTGCAAAGTCTGTGGGATTCTTTGTGGAGTTTTTCAAAATAAATGTTCCAGGGATATAGCTCAGACTAATGTTGCAAGCTTTGGGACTCGGGAAGTGGGAGAAAGGGCAGTAGTAACAAAGCAGAGTGTAGAGAGTAAAGATGAGACTCTGAACTATCAAAGGTGGTGGCATACCTTAGTATTAACATTGGAAAATATCTCAACAACGTTTTGATTTTGTATTAAATATTTTTAAACTGGGATTGAAAAGAGGCATTTATAGGTTATGTTTAACAAACCCTCTAACTGAGGCTGAGGAAGACAAAACTCAGTTCTGTATAAAGGGTGAAATCTGAGAGTACACTAGTTCTTACAAATTCTATTCACGTAGGCCATGTCTGCACTACCAAATGAGGTTGAATTTATTAAGGTTGATTTTTTGGCACACGATTTTGTAAAGTTGAATGTCCACATCCCCATTGTTTGCAAGAATTTAACGTAGTTCAAAGTAGCGGGTCAACAGCAGTCTCCCTGCTGGAGACTGAGAGCAGTGCACTGTGGGTAGCTATCCCACAGTGACTGTGCCGCTCTACACTCTGAGTTATGCTCCCAGCGCATGCTGGGACCAAAACTCTGCAGCAGGTGATTCTGGGTTCATGTGGTCAATGTCCCAAAATGCGCTTGTCTGCTCCCTCTCCCCTTGCTTGAGATTAATGGGAAACAATCTTTTTGCACCATTTTTTATCCCGGTTACCATAGCAGTGCGAGCCCCCTTGTGAGTCCTATTGTGCATTAAAGCTTTGTAATGTTGGTGTCCGCCATGATGTGCCGAGTGTATGCATCTCACTCGGGGAAGAGGATGAGGAGAAATCTTGGGGTGCCCTGGGCATGGCATACAGGCAAGTCCTTGAGTTGAGTGACTTGGAAACACAGCTGGCATTCCATCCTCTGAAAACAGCAGAATGCTGGTTCTGGTGCCCACAGACTGGTGGGACCGCATAGTGCTGCAGGTATGACTTATCAGCAGTGGGTGCAAAACTTCTAAATGTACACTGCCTCTTTCATGGAACTTTGTGAATGGCTTTTCCCCGCCCTGAAGCACAGGAGCACCTGAATGAGAGAGGCTCTGACAGTGGAGAAGTTTGTGGCAATTGCCCTGTGGAAGCTTGCAATGCCAGACAGCTATCAGTCAGTTGGGAATCAGTTAGGAGTTGAGCAATCTATAGTGGGAGCTGTTGTGATCCAAGTAGCCAAAGCAATCCATACCTATTCTCAATTGTGCTGCGGATGCTGGTGAATCACAAGGACCATTTCACAGAAATGGGATGATTGGGAACGGTATACGATACAAGCATCTTTAGGAACTCCTGCCTCTTCAGAAAGCTGCACACTGGAACTTTTTTCCTAGACTGGAAAATTAGAATCGGAGAGGTGAAAATGCCAATAGTGATCTCTGGTGACCCAGCTTACCCCCTTGCTCTCCCGTGGCTCATGAAGCTGTACATGGGCAGCCTGGACCCCAGTAAGGAGTGGTTCGACTATAGGCTGAGCAAGTGCAGAATGGTGGTTGAATGTGCTTTTGGGTGTTTAAAGGGAAGGTTTAAGAATCTACTGACTAGGTTAGACCTCAGTGAACCCAACATTCCCTTTGTGGTGGCAGCCTGCTGTGTGCTTCATAATATTTGTGAGATCAAGGGGAAAAGTTATCTGGCAGGGTGGGGGTCTGAGGCAGAGCGCGTAGCCAGAGATTTTGAGCAGCCAGACACCAGGATGGTAAGGAGAGCACAGCATGGGGCACTGCAAATCAGAGAGGCTTTGAAAGAAAATATTACAAACGGTCAGTTTTGAGAGTCATGCACATTGCTCTCAACGAGGTGCCCCTGCATTGTGTGTTTGCCTGCAATTCCCCACCCCAGCCCTGCAACACAAGCAATAATGAGGCTGTTCAGAGATCGTGCCCTTGAGCTCCCCACCACCTCACCCCTCACACACTGTGGCTGTGTCTACACTGGCATTTTCTTTCAAAAGGATGCTAATGAGACACTGAATTGCAATTATCGGGATTTAAATATCCCCGCGCATTTGCATTTACATATTGCCGCGCGGCTCGGTTTTGCCGGAGAAAAGCGCCAGTTTAGACACGATTTTCCGGAAATAAGCCCTTTTCCGGAAGATCCCTTATTCCTACTTTCCGAATAAGGGATCTTCCGGAAAAGGGCTTATTTTCCGAAAATCGTGTCTAGACTGGCGCTTTTCTCCGCAAAACCCCGAGCCGAAAAAGCGGCAGTTATGTAATGAAATGCCGCGGGGATATTTAAATCCCCCGCGGATTTGCAATTCCGAAGTGTCTCATTAGCATCCCTTTTTCGGAAAGGGGTGCCAGTGTAGACACAGCCTATGTCTTGGGCACCTGGAGATGGAGCCCATGGAACCGGGTGAGAAGGGGTGGGTGGGGGGAACCTCTCCAAGCATGCCGCCATGCACTCCATCACAACCATCAGGGACAAAAAGACATTGTCCTGGTGTTTCGCTTGCAGTTCCCTGCACACTCCCCTCCTGTCGTCCTGCACATTCTCCTCTCCTCCAGGAACATATTCCTCCACTCCATTTGCTCCTTAAACATGTCTTGCCTTGTCCGTTTTTGCCTGTGGATTTGTGCAGGAGCTGGAGTAGTATGCAGGACAGATGCTGGAGCCAAGGGAGTATGCAGCAAGCTTCCTGCTGTTCTCACTGTAATGAAAAGTTACAAGGGTCTGCCTTTCGGGAGATACAATGTGGGGCCTAACACCTAATCTGTTAACATACAGCAAAAGTCTCTCTTCAAGACAATGGAGATGTGTTCTGTACAAGGCCAAAGCTATGCTTTACAGCAGCCACTGTACAGCAGGCAGTCAGCCGTTTTCAAGGGAATATCTGGATTTATGTGGTTTAGAGGCAGATGTGGTAAGGGGCCTGCCAGGACACAATCCTGTGGGAGGGGAGATGGCAGGGGCAGGGTGATGGCTCACACAGCTTCCCTCCTGTGTCCCTCACACCCTGCTTCCTGAGAGTGCTACTTTCTCATCCCACAGGAGTCTACAGAAGGGATGGCAGGAGAGAGGGAAGAGGTGCCAGAAGCTGAAGCTAATAGCCTCTCCATCTCCTTTATTAAGGTTGCCATGCAAGATACGAGTCTTCTCAGAGTCACACAGAGTGATGGGGAGCTGATGCTGACTGTATGTGGCCAGAAACCTCGGCCTTATGCTGCACTGCTTTGTGCTGCAATGATGCCAGACTGCTTACTGTGACTTGGCATGGGAAGGTGTCCTACCTTGGAGGATGGAATAAGGCAGCCTCCCCAGAAACCTTCTGAGAAGGATCCTATGAGAGAGCTTCATGGAGAAATGCAGGGAGGATTCCTGCTCCATCTCCGCACATGTTAACAAGCTGTTCTAGGCCTCCCGTGCTGTGTAGGCATAGAGTATCCCACACATCACAGCCAATTGCTTCACCCTCTTGTCGCAAGAAAAAACATAGTGAACTCACCAGTAGTGCCTTCCCTGGGATCAATCGGTGCCTGTTTGTACAAGAGACTGGTGAAGGGGATGTCTCCAAGGTTATAAAAAGTTCTTGGCTCTTGCCACTTGCCAACTGGCCATTCTTGTCTTTCTCCTCTTTCCCCTTCACCACCATGCTGTCCTATACATTGCTGCCCTGAGTGTCTTGAGAGGATTCCACTGTCTGGCGTGGGAAGCTAGTCAGGGTCCCCATCCCAGGATCACATGCAGCTGATCGGAGAATGGGATGGGATGTTTGCGGTAATGCACCAGACCATTCATTTGCCTCTTTTCTCTTGTGATAGGACTGCCTCAGCTCCTTTATTTTAACACAGCATTGCTGGGTGTCCTTGCCATATCCTTTCTCCTCCATGCACTTTGCAATCTTCGCATAGATATTGGTGTTTCTTTTGCTGTTTTGGAGCTTCGAGAGAATGGATTCCTCTCCCCACGCCTCGAAGTCCAAGATCTCTTTCACACTCCATGCTGGTGCTCTTTTGCGCCCTTGGGAGGTCATGGGACTTAAACTTATGGAAGTCACGACCATGTGTGCTGTTCAGGTGTGCTGCTTGCTCTGTGGTGTGCTCACAACGCTGGCCACGTGTGAGATGAAATTCAGACTTTCCTGTTCACCTGGAGAGCAGTCAATGCCAAGTTCTGGTGAAAGTGGTCATGGCAGGGCACTGTGGGGTGCCTCCTGGAGGCCAGGAACTTCGATTTTCTCTGTGCTGGGTCTACATTACAATGAGTTCAACCATGTAAGATCTAATTTTTGCATTTTTCCTTGTAAAAGCAGGAGTACTGAAATCATTGTCAGCGGCCCTTGAAAGTCAACCAAACGGGCTTGGTAGTGTGGACTCAATGTTTAGAAAACCAACCTTATGTGGCTAAATTCGATCTAAACTCCTAGTGTTAGCCCAGACTATGGTTACTGTTTTGTCTTTACTTAACTGACACAATTCCCTCGTTGCAATAAAATCTTTTAAAAACCACCTTTTAAGGTAATAATCCCAGAACAGTTAGTGCAAAGCTGCATGAAAAAGGCATGCGTTTGGTAGTTTACTATGGCACTGATTATAAATACACATCTTAAACTTCAGTTACCCAAATGATACTTTTTACAATTTGGGGGAGCTTCCTTATTATTCATTCTTTCATTTTCAGTTTAGCTGTAACATGATTGAGGCTTTCTCATAATCAGAACTTCATCATACATAATTAGTGAATAAGCGTCTTTCTCAACACTTCCCCTTTCCATTTTCTGCTCTTTGTGAGTCTTCAGTATTGTCTGTTCATAAAAATGAATAAGGGATAATAGGTGGTGGGAGGGGTTGAGTGATTTAAGATTTCAAACTGAAATTTCCTTTGAGAAACTCTGACTCTAAAAGAGAGCTTTTACTAGGCACTTTTTATTTCTACTCACCTATTTAAAAGCATCATCTTACTTTTGGCTTCCTGCAATCTGTAGATCTAGCTCTGCATGCTGGAAGCCAAAGTTCATTTGTATCTGCATGCATTCTGAAAGGAAACAGATGGTCACAATTTTGACTTCAGGTGCCTTTTGTAGCAAAGCATTGTATATGTGATATCTTATTTGTTTCTCACCTCTATTTCAAATAATTTGTGCCACCTCTTTTCTCCCCCCCCCCTTTTTGCCTTCCCACTACCCTCGCCCCCAAAACAGCTCAAGCACATTCAGTCACTCTGTGCGATGACAAGCTTGTCATTGGAAAGTGACTGCCAGCTTCATTTTATTCTCCTGTATAATCTGCATAGCCTGTGCAGTATTAATTAGGTTTGATATTGCAGCACTTGAGCCTGAGGGGCTCATTGAATCCGAAATACTTTGAGAGAGGAGAGCTGTCCAGAAGGTGGTTCATCATTGCCTTTCTGCAGTGAGTTGGTCGGGTGTATAATCACAGTGAAACACTTCACTCCCAAAACCAAAGCCAACAATATTTGTCAGCTCAAGAGACTCAGCGTTCTCTCTATGACTTCTTAGGCAAGATGGGGATTTCTCTAGGACATACAACGTGGGGAGGAGGTTGGGGGGTTCTCAGACAGTGTTTCCTTTTTTAGGCGGAGTTGGGGAGCTTCCTTATTTTACTCTTTCATTTTCAATTTAACTGAAATGATTGGGGCTTTCTCATAGTCATAACTTCATCATACAGAGTTGGAGAATGAGAGCTTCTTTCTTAACATTTCCTCTTTCCTGGACTGTCTCTCTTATTTCTTTGCTTTCTAAGTGGTATGAGATGGGTTTTGCTTTTTTAAATTTCAATTCTCAGCCTTGGTACATTGTCTCCTATCTATGAATGGCCTTACACATCTGAGAGAAGCACTGCCAATCTCCATATTAATGTCCAGGTTCTCTATTGTGGGATTTAAGTTGATTTAATTCTACAAAGATATACCTAGGGCCAGCAAAGCAACTTTTCCAAAATAGGTTAGATATTTACATTCTCAAAGCTTGCACAGTATGTGGAGGGTCTCGACGTGCTTGGAGCTGTCAGAAGCTATTCTGCTAGAGCACTGACGTGTCCATAATATAAAGAAGTTACATATTCTGTGGACTCAATAAAATAATCTGAAGTTGTTTACACTTACAAAGAACATCAAATGTATATTCCAGCCTTGTGGGAGATTCTCGCTGCAGGAGCTGGGTGTTATCATCTTGCAGCTTGAGTACATTGTATTGGATTCATGCACAGGCCTGTGAATTTCTGTGCGTAGATGAAATACTCACCAATCTGAAACCTCTAATCCACTTCAAATCCAGTTTAGTTATCAAAGCTCTCCATTCTAAAGCTGAATGCAAACTTGCCTCACTGGTCCATCATTACATCTGTCTGGCTATTTCAGTGTGTTTCTGCTGTTCTCCCGCTCCCCTTGTGCAAGGAGATATGTTGTAGGGAGACTTCTTGAGCAGAATGGTTTCTTGCTACTGGGCTGGCTTAAGTGTTTTAGGGCCTGAGCAAGTATAGGAATGCAGCTGTGGGGCTTCTCCTCTTTTTTCTTTTTCTATGTGGGTGTTTTTGGTTTTTTGTTTTTTTTTTTTAAGTTTGTTCTTGGCACTATTCCAGCCTCTATACAACAAATTTAATCTTAGAATGGAGGATTTTTATTGCAAGCTAACCTACAATCTTCTTTGGAGGTGATATTAAAGAGATTCAAATGTGCTTTTTTGAGAAGTGTGAGGGGTAACAACTTTTCTGTGTAATAAACTGCTGAAATGAATAGAAAAATTGGTGTGCCAGAAGATCTGATTATAGACACAGGAGGAAAATATTTATAGCTTTTTGGATCAAAATATATTGATCAACTTGGTAACTAATTCTTTGTAGAAATGTAAAGTTGTGTCTGAAATAGATCCCCTTCTCCCTGCCAGGGAAAGTGATCTTTTAGTTTGAATTTCTCAGTCAGGCAAAAAACTGTATCTTTTTAAGGGAGCTACTGTGTGTCAACACTGTCCTAAAATGAAGTGAGTAAAAATTCCTTGATTTTTAAGCATTACTTTGCAGTCACCTCAACCCTTGTGTTCGGTCTTAAATTAGGTTGTGTTTGTTTTTCCCTGTGTCCGGCACATAGGAAATTGCTCCATAAACTCTTATGTTGTGTTCACCCACTCTCACCCTATCAAATTGAATTTCCTTTGGGAGAAGAATTGAACTGACACATTGAGGCCTAATTATAATGGGTGTGTGACAAGTGTTTATAAGTAGCCAAAAAACATTTCACTGACTACTAGGCACTTGTCCCGGAAATGGAAGCCAACTAAAAAAGCAACAGTAATCTGTTGTACCTGGAAAGTCTGTGGTGATGTAAAGAAAAGATTAATGTGGCATCATTTTATTTGTGATCACTGTGCCCTATTGTACGATATCACACATAGGATTTAATTGAAACATATCTGATTTCCACCAGAACTGAAGGGAGAGATGTAATTTTTCAAAGGCATATACGTCACTAAAGAGTCTAACCCCATTGACTTCAGTCTCTTTGAGAGGCAGAGGGATTTTTCCCTTTTTTTGAAAATTCAGTTTGTGTAAAATATCTGCTTCCCAGGTGCCACCAGCTGAGACAATGCCTCCAGTGAAAAAGGAGAAACACAGTACACAGGCTAAAAACAGAGCAAAGAGGAAACCTCCCAAAGGAATGTTCCTGTCTCAAGAGGATGTGGAGGCCGTTTCTGCAAACGCCACTGCTGCTACCACTGTGCTCAGACAACTGGATATGGAACTGGTCTCAATCAAGCGACAGGTACAAACCACTCCAAAGACAGCTCAGGTGTAAATTTGGCAACTGATATTTTAAAGGTGCTGCTGTCAGTCACCATTTGCATTGTTACTGGGGATTTATAGCTTGTCTGTGATGGCTTATAAGAGGATGTGGCTTAATTAACAAGCTGCCAGTCTACCAAAATGAATTAGTACAGTACTGTTTAAATCTAGCTTTGTAGATACAGAGCAACAAGAAATCGTTCATTTTGATCCAAAGAGTTTGTCAGCCCTTTGTCTTACAATCTGGTATTGCTTGCATTTTTGAATTTGAATTTTGCTTTACATGGTATATTTTCCAACAGTAGCTGCTTTGCATCTGTCATATTTAGCTTTCTTCACATTTTTCTCATGCCACCTTTGGAATAGCCATAGTTGCTCTGCACTTCTGGTTATAGGTCTGTTCTCTGGCATCTCCAACAACCCTGTTGAATCTCTTCAGTCCCCCTCACCCCTGTTTGCTGGCGCAAACAGGAAGCCCTTATGGAGCTGAAGTCTGCATTGGGCAAACACAGAATTCTTCATTCTGTGTCTGTCGAGCGTGTGCATCAGAAGACAGTCGTGGGGTTTTTTTACCTTTTAAATTGGACCTTGACCTTTTGTAAGTTTTGGCATCAGCTCCAAATGCAAAGCTGAGATTTTTCTTGTGGTTTTACATATGCTTTCTGCAGGCAGGCACTGTCTAAGCTTTCCCCACGTATTTCTGCACTGCTATTGCTTCATGCAGAACTGATCTACTGGCAAATTTCCTTTGAGCATCTAATAGCCAAGACAGAAGGGCTAATGAATTGCTTCGTGGGTTGAGTCTGTTTGCCCGTGTGAGATCTGAACGCTCCCTTCCTTGACTTCAGACTGTAGAGCTGGTTTGGGTCCATCACTGAATTTTTTGCAGTCATTTTTAGCTTTGAATTACTATCGTGTTCATTGTGTTGAGGTAGTACTGAGGACCAACAGAGGATGGGGTCCTACTGTGTTGGACACTGTACAAACAGAACAAGAAACAGACTAGGGATGTAAGCGACTAGTTGACTATCCGATAAGCAAAAGTTTGATAGTCAACACACTATTCGACTACTCGCTTCCCGTCCCCCACCCTTGCTGCCTCTATCAGAAAGAGGCAGCAAGGCGGGTGAAGAAGAGGGGGTGGGGGTGGAGCTGGCTTTAAAGCCAGTTTCCCAAGCTCCAGCTCCGTGGGAGGGGGCAGGGGAGCAGCGGCAACATTCCACCTTTGAAATGTGTGTGAATCCCTGCTGGGGCTCATACTTATTTCAAAGCGGAAGCACCGCATGGAGCCTGGGGCCCGTGGAGGACTCAGAGGCCCCCTCTGGCCTCAGGCTCCATTCAGTGTTTCAGTCTTTTTGAAATGCACAAGAGCTCCTGCTGGGGCTCTTGTACGTTTCAAAGGCGGAATGCCGCATGGTTACGTTTCAAAGGCGGAATGCTGCACAGCACTTGCTATGTTTCAAAGGCGGAGCAGTCGGGCCGGGCTCTTGCTACATTCCGAAGCAGAAGCGCCCTTATCAACTAATCGAATAGTTGATGGAAAATCCATCAACTATTCGATTAGTTGATTAATTTTAACATCCCTAAAACAGACCCTGCCCCAAAGAGCTTACAGTGCAAATGGATTTAATAATCATTCCAGATGTTCTTGTACTTGTACAGATAAGAATCTCCATTTTTATAAAGAGATGATGCAGGGAGAACTGCAAAGTCAAGGTGGTCAGTTGTTCGCAAGGGCGGATGCTACAGAGCTTGTTTGAAACATTTTCATCCTTGCTGAAAGTCACTGCTTCCTTTTCTCCCCCCTCCCAGATTCAAAATATCAAGCAGACAAATAGCGCTCTGAAAGAGAAACTTGAAGGTGGAATAGAACAATACAGACTTCCAGAGGTAGGCTAGTTCACCTGTTGCTGTGTATGCATCTCTTTGCATTTCCCAGTAGCAAGTCTTAATTCTTGCTTAAATGTCAGAGCTGGCATGATGCAGATACAATCATTCTATCTACTGTCAGCTAGCCTAGAGACTAATCTAATGGTAATTGATCTTTGTGGGAGGGGCGGGTGAAAGAGAGTAACAGCAGCTTTCGGTCTGTATTTGGCTGGTTGTGAAACTTGTCTCAAATGTAAGCATTCAGATTGCTGGTCATACTTAGCACTTGTTATATTCTTTTCAGAGTTTTATCGTAACACCCTTCTGAGAGAGGTGACTATTAGCCAATTCTATAGATCGGGGGATGGGCCAGAGAACTTAATGGTCTGACTGGCTGAACTGCTGTGTGCCCACAATTTCTGTTAGTTATTGGGTGAACTGGGTAGTTGGTACTTCTAACAATCAGGCCGTAAGAAATTTGAGTAAGACTCCAAAGGGAGTTGGTGGACAACCAATGAGGAGAACTCCTGACTCCCGACCCTGTGCTCAGACCATGGGCTGAACCCCACACTTCTGTGTGATGTTGTCAGTTAACTATGGAATCAATTTTTTTCAGTTAACTGAATTGATTCCCTTTGTTGCTAAAAGGAATACAATGCAATATTTTCATAGGAAGAAAAATACTGTATATGAAAGCTCTAGCAGTTAGTTTATTTCTGCATTCATACATGAATTTACAAACTCAGATGAGTAGAAGTCCATTGCTTAAGGAAATGAATTACTTTGTTTGACACCTAGGTCGTTCAGAAATTTAATGCACGTTGGACCACAGATGAGCAGCTTCTTGCTGTGCAAGGTATGGAACTATAAATCTTTCCTACTTCAGCAGGTGAAGTACAATTGAACCCTTTTGCGTGTCAAGCTGGGATTTCTCCTTCAGTGGCTAATGGAAAATCTTGACATTTTATATATTGTTGCCAAATAAACAGGGCCTAACACAAAAACAAACAAAAAAATCACCTCCTTCCCCTTTGGGCATGCCTTGTATCAATGTTCATTTGGGTAAACAGATTGTTTACCTGCTTTTGTACCGGGGTGGGCAATAAGACTGAGGCGGTTCACCAGGGTTAGCTCTGGAGGGCTGCCGCCACTTTATTTACCTGCGTCTCCACAGGTATGGGTGCTTGCAGTTACCGTTGGCCGGGGATCGCCGTTCCCGGACAATGAGAGCTGCAAGAAGTGGCATAGACTGGGTCACTGCTTCATGTAGCTCCCATTGGCCAGGAACAGCAATCCGCCGCCAATGGGCGCTATGAGCACCCATACCTGAGGCACAAATAATAAAGCAGTGGCGGCCCACCAGGGGCTAACCCTGGGGAACGGTATCCAGCCCACAGGCCAGTTATTGCCCACCAGTGTTCTAGACAGTATCACTCTTAGTGCAGTCACTGCCATGCTGCTTGTGTATATATATCATTTATAGATAGATTTGGTGGATTTAGCATTTCAGGTTTGGCTCAGAATACATGATTCATTTTTATATATGACTCTGCCTCTTTCTGTCTCTGTTCTCAACTCTTCTCCTACTCTCACTTTCTCCCTCTCCCACTTTATGCTACTTTTCATAGTGGTGTAGCCAGAGATGGGCCCAGACCATGGAGCATTGCCAGCAGATCTAGAGAAGTGATTATTCCCCTTTATTCGGCTCCAGTGAGGCCACATCTGGAGTATTGTGTCCAGTTCTGAGCCCCCCACTATAGAAAGGATGTGGACGCATTGGAGAGGGTCCAGTGGGAGGGTGATCAAAATGATTAGGGGGCTGGAGCACATGACCTATGAGGAGAGGCTGAGGGATTTGGGTTTTAGTCTGCAGAAGAGAAGAGTGAGGGGGGATTTGATAGCAGCCTTCAACTTCCTGAAAGGAGATTCCAAAGAGGCTGGAGAAAGACTGTTCTCAGTAGTGACGGATGGCAGAACAAGGAGCAATGGGCTCAAGTTACAGCGGGGGAGGTCTAGGTTGGATATTAGGAAAAACTATTTCACTAGGAGGGTGGTGAAGTACTGGAATGGGTTACCTAGGGAGGTTGGTGGAATCTCTATCCCTAGAGGTTTTTAAGTCTTGGCTTGACAAAGCCTTGGCTGGGTTGATTTAGTTGGGATTGGTCCTACCTTGGGCAGGGGGCTGGACTTGATGACCTCCTGAGGTCTCTTCCAGCTCTATTATTCTATGACCATGGGGAAATTCAGCTTTGGCTCCTTGCATTGTGGCTTATACTCCTCTCTCTGTTGAAACCGTTTATATAATTCTTCTTGCATTTTCAGCAATCAGGAAGTATGGCCGAGACTTCCAGGCAATCTCTGATGTTATTGGAAATAAATCCGTGGTGCAAGTGAAACACTTTTTTGTAAGTTACCGGCGTCGTTTCAACATAGATGAAGTTCTACAGGAGTGGGAAGCAGAACATGGCAAAGAGGAGACAAATGGACCTAGTAATCAGAAGCCTGTAAAGTCACCTGATAATTCCACTAAAATGTCAGAAGAGGAAAATGAGGTAAATCTGTGACTAAAGTTTGGACTGTAAAATGCTGGTTGCTTTTAGGTTCAAATATATAAATGAATTCCGAACAGGGGACTGACATTTTTCACAGCATTCGACCATCTTATTTTTATGTGTGTGTCTGTCTATGTAAAAAACACAGAATAAAGTATATGAACAGATTCCCCTGTGTATGCAGTTCCCAGTGACAATATTGGGTGTAACTTAGTGATAAAAGACCAGATGGGTTGTGGTGCTGATGAAGCCTTTTCTATAGCAGATGCTCAAGTGCTTCAGAACCAAGAGGTCAGAAAGAGGGAGGCCTCTTTTTAATTTATCGTTTAAGGTATGTTCATGTGCCAGTACTAGTAACTGGCCACAAACCAAGAACAAATTAGTTTGGGTCATGCATCGTTTTTTCTAAAATAAAAGGCATGTGATAAAGGCATATGTAAACCACATGCCAACCTAAGAGTCCACTGCTTGTTGGTTGGGTATGCTTTGCTGGAAGGAGGCAGAAGTGTTGACCTTCAGAAAGGAGTACTGAAAACTGACAAAAGTCCTTACTTTTTACCCTGCCTGCCAATACAAGAGCATGTGAGACATTCTTGTTGTACCATGAAACTAATGGTCAAGCACCTACCTGAATTGGTACTTTATGGAGCATGTAGTCAACATATGATGTATGTTTGTCTTCAGAGAAAAGTAAATCCCGTCCTGGAGGTGAACTTTTAAAGAGCCAGATCAATTTGCTCCCATTTTGAATAGTTTTGAGTTGAGAGGTCAGTTCTGTATGAGGAAGGAAGAGATTGTACCTTCTTTCCTGTAGGCAGGTTCAATCCTGGAATAGATAGCACTTTGCCTCTGTTGTCTGTGGCTCTGCTTCTTTTGGCAATTTGATCTGCAGGATCAGTCTGGCAGTGCATACGAAAATGCTAGCTGGCCAAGTACAAGACCCTATTCATCTCCTCCACTTTCTACCTCAGCCATATCCTCATATCTGTGGCTCTTCTTTGTCCCTGCCCAGTAAGTGCACCCAGAACCACTATCCAAGTTTTGATTCTTCAATTGACTATCTCCACATGTAGTGCCTGTCAAGTCGCACATGCTCCCAGTACCGGAGACTGTTCCCTAGCAGGATCAGTGTGGTCCATGCGTGCAGCCCTGCTCTCCTCATGTTCTGCACTATGGGAATAAAGAGGGCTGTTGAACCACTGTCCTTTCATGGCCTAGGATGTACAACTGTCAAATGATGCATAGCAAGGGTGTTCCAGGTTAACAGTCTCTTACTTCCCAACCACTCCCAATGTTGAAACTAGAGTTTTAAAGGGAATTTTGAGAGCCATGCACTGTCTCTCCGGATCTGTACCGACATTCGGGGTTGTTCATTTCATTTCCCCACCTCCACCCCTCCCTTTGGAGACCAACATTCCCACCTCGTGTCTACTGGGACAGAAATCGTCTCCTTGGAGTACACCATTCATTTCCATTCCTCCTCTTTCAGGGATCCTTAACAAGATAATTCTTCTGCAGGAGGTAGAGTTGCTCCTTTAATGAGGGCTTGCTAGAACTAATATCTCTGAACAGCAAGGGAAGAGGCGTTCTACTTGAAGTACTGTCACATTCTCAAGAAGATAGGGCAATGAAAACCCATTCTAGACCTTGGGGAACTGAACAGATTCCTCCAGAATAGTGTTATCAGACAACACAATGGCAGGGAGGAGCACACCACCTAGCTCTGTGTGGCCTTTGGAACTGGTGCAGTCCCAGGTAGATTATCTTAACGTGGTGCACCTGGAAGAGAGCCACAACACTTAGTGAATTCTCTGAGTGGACATTTCTCCACAGAACGCAAGTGGGAGCTGCAGAGCTCCCCTATCTAGGAGGTTTCTGAGTGTGGGGCCTCTTATCCACAAATCTCTGGGGAACAAAGGCAAAGACTTGTGCTCCAGAGGGAATTGCAGCACAGGCTGTAGGTGATGCATTTCTCAGGGCCCTGAGATCAACACACACAGATATTCCTCTTACCTCGGCTATGGAAAGGGATCGGACAGGACAAGGTGCAAGGCGTCCTCTTAACACTGGGTTGGACCTGACTGTTCTGGTTACCCCCCTTTTTCAGCTATCCATTCAGCTGCTCTGTCTTCCCCCTAATGTGTCAGCTGTTAACCTAGGATGAGGGAGAGACTTGTCACCTCAACCCAGCCATGTTTCACCTGAAGGCATGGCACTTGGATGGTGAAGTTAGAAAAGGCCTGTTTGGTTGGCAGCCAGGCTGTCCTGTGCAGCAGTAGATAGGACTCTGCCAGGAAATATTACAAAGCAAAATGGGAAAGATGAATGTGATGTAACTAGGGATATGAATGGATAACCGGTTACTCGGTGAGTATCACCCTGTAGGAGGGTGATACTTGCTGTAGGAGGCAGCAAGGGGTGGGGGCAGGTGCATCTGTGGAGGAGCCCGGGCTTATTGACTAATCATATAGTCATCTGTACCTTGTTTAGGGATGTCAGGATATCTATGGAACTGCATCTGAAGTGATTGCTATGGTGCTTTGGACTAAAACTGCTTGCTTTCAAAATCAGACCTAATAATACAAAATATCACAGGTCACTGCTACTGACCTTTTGCTTTCTCATTTTGTCTGTGTGAAATCTTAGCTTGTCCTGCTTTCCTAGTGCTTTTTATGTAGCCTGTTGTAAAACTAGGTAAATATCTAGATGAATTGAGTCCCCTTTAGAAGACCTCCGTGTACTCCTAGGGGCCCATGTACCACTGTCCTAGAAGCTGACATTTGCAGTGTGTGAGATTTCCTCCCCAAATTAAATGGCTCTTGGAGAATCCTACTCTGCTACAAGATGAATGTCTTCTCAAAGGCAATGTGCGTGAGAGTGCTCTACTCAGGCAACATTGATGGCTTCTCTTAGCAATGTCCCTTTTACTGACTGCAACAGACAGCAACTTGGAGCTCCATTTATAGCACCTCTAGGCATTATGCACTGGTGTAAGCAGCTGCTTCTCCAAGGAGGGGAGTTGTTCAGTCTGTGTCAAAAGTTTCTAGCCATCAAATCTTCTTCTTTAAAGAGATGTAGCTTGTGTAGCTCCTGAAGCACGCTACACATAGCAACAATCACTCAACGGATGGGTCGCTTACTTTGTGGTAACCTGAGTTCTTAAAGGCCCGCTTGTGTTGTCCTGTGCATAGTGCACTGTCTGTCCCCCCCGATCGCAGCCTGGTGTTCCCTTTATTGTGAACTGCCAGTAGAAACAAAATGGCAGATGGTCTGGCAGCCCCCATTGTTCTCAGTGCCATAGCGTGAGGAGGGCAGAGGAGCATGCACAGACCAGACAGATACTGCTATGGAAAAATCTCCAGTCTGGGGTAGGGATATAGGAGGCTAACTGGTTACTTTGTAAGCAGGTGGCTTATCAGCCTGCTTACAAGGTAACCAGTTAATCTACCTGGTTGGCTGGACCTTGCTCACAGCCACGGCAGGCCTGGCAGGAGCAGCCCCCGCAGCTGTCCTGACTGGCTGGACCCCACCTGTGGCGCAGTGGCTGGAGCAGCCCCCTGCCCACAGTGGTTAATCAGTTAAACAAAAAAAGCACATTTAATGGGTTAACTATTGTAGGGCATTTTTACATCTCTAGTCTGGGGAACATGGAGCAAGTGTGCAACACATAAGGTGAGTAATCCATCCTTTCTTTGGTTTTCCCTGGAAATGGATTTTCATGGCAAACGGTCACATTTGTTTCCTGTGAAATCACTAACAATAAAGTGGCATTACTGCTGAGCTTAGCTTGATTTATTTACAATATGCTGCAAGTCCTGTTTCATCTAGAGCAGAGGTTGCTGCTGTCTCCTTGCCATATGTCAGAGTTGTTTCTTGGTCTCCTTCTTTCAGTATCGTACACTTCAAGAGAAGTTAGGAAGTGTGTGTGTACAGTTAAACAAGTGTCTCTTCTTTTTTCCTCTAGGCTACTTCTGTTCTTGATGTCAGATATGCATCTGCTTCATGAGAAGCTCGTGTAGCCTAGAACAATTTGTGTTGACTACTGTGTTATCCAGGATATCAGGTATTAGCAAACCTCAGACAGCCATCTGCATCATATCTATGTGGACAAGCAGCTATTACCAAAAAAGGCAAACGCTTCCAGTCCTGTGCTACATCTGCCTTAATTTTTCCTCATTCCTCCATACTGCCTCCACTTTCTTTCAAAAGCTCCATTTCGTCAATGCCCTGCTAAAGAATGGGGACTTCTCGAACCAATTACACCTGTGGGTAAAATCTGACAAGCCTGCACAGCAAAGAACTCCAGTGTTAGCAGCCCCCACACTAACGTTACACAGTAGGAGCTCTTATAATACTTGGTCCTCTCCATAGGGTATAAGTATGTATTGCTGCATGGCCTTGTGATCTCTGCTTCCTGTATAAAATAATTATTATTCTTACAATGACACTATGATTAGTGAGCTTTCTATAAAGGAGAGGCTTATGCACATGCCAATGGCATCATACTTACTCTGCAATTACAGGGCATGTTAGCAAGCGGTTTTAAGTAATGCAAAGTGATGTGAAATGTTATTTGTAAGGTTGGGGTCAGTCTAAAGTTGTAAATGTAACTCATTACACTTCTGATTTGTGCAGTTCTTTCTTTCTGCTACATTAGTACACATGTTCTTGCTTCATAGAAAGCTCACTAACTGGTTGAGCATTTTATTCCTGGATATTTTAATGGCTTTTATTTAGTGTAAAAAAGGGAAAACATAACCTGAAATGTGTCAGAGCCAGTGTATACCCGATGGCATTCAGCATTCACGTTGTAAATTTCTAAGTGAGTGGCATGCAACTTCCTTTTTCCTGACTTGCAATAGGATTAAGTCAAAACAACTTTAGCTGGTGCTTCTCCCTTGGAAATGTCTTTTTTTTTTTTTTTTTTTTTTTTAAATTTGTTCCAGTGTTGTCATCCTCTTCGGCGCACTGTGCTTGTCAAAACCATTAAATTGCTCCTCTCAGAGGAAGGGTAGACAAGTGTTGATACGGAAATGCAACCCTAAAATGTAGACTTCACTCTTAGAGGAGACCTTGCGTGGAAGAGGACAAGGACCATCTCATTGACTTAATTCAATTCTGTATTATGCCCCCTCTTTTGTCACTTTGATCCTCTTTCTCAGGACTCAATAGGACATAGAAGTGATCTGATTAATCTTGTGCAATGTTGCTGAACTACCTGGCCTTGGTGTGTGGCAGCCTCCTTGCTGATCACTGAGATTTCTTTGACATGGGTTAGGAAAGCAACAAGCCAGTCCCTGATATCAACATTAAGAAACTGTAATTTTTAGTGTACCAGGAATAATGCCCTGTGAAGATATAACTGGTTTCCCTGTATCAGTTTGACTCACTTTTTGGATTTAGAAGCAATTTCAGTCCCTCTGCTGCAGGAGGTCCCTAGCTGTGGTCCATGTACCACTACTGGTATGTTCACTTGATGTGCCATCTAGTCCCTTAATTTTTTTAAATGATGATGATACCAGTGGGAGCTGCTACTCTAAAGCACATATCACTTTCATTTTCAGAACCAGAATATGCAACTCAAAGGGGAGACATCCTTAGTGCACCCAGCTTTAGAACCCTCCAGTTCTAGTCTCTGAAGGGTTACGTTTGAGGGCTAGTTGGGGGGAATCTGTGTTGGTTTTGAACTGAAGTTGTTTTCTGAAGCTTTGTCTCAGAATAGTTCATCATTGGTGAAGGGAGATAAGCTGCAAGCCAGTTCAGCTAAGAGAGGTTCTTGCTGCTGATTCTGGAGCTGGGTATGTGATGGTACCAGTTCAAGTAACTAGATGTAGCAGTGACGGTTTGCCCAGAGTACGGTAGTCATTAAGCGTTTTATGGTTAGTCTATTATTGATCAAAGAAATAGAAGGAATGAGCACATATTTTTTTCTTGGCATCTTCAAAGACATAGTGAAAACTTGGCTTTCCTTTTTAATTAGCCAGAGTTTGGACTGAGGCAGGACATAACAGCACAGTGTACTTGTCACTTCTCTGAAGCCATCTTCTTGTTCTCCAGACTTTTGTTCAATTTTTTTTTTTTAACTTATGAAAGAATCCAGAGCTTTTTTGAGGCCGGCCAGTACAGTGCAGGGATGAGTGGGGATGTGTTTTCACTGCAGAGTTAACTCAAGCGATCAGAACCCAGGTGCGGGGGTGGCACTGGAGACACAGCTGGGGGGAGGTTGTGAGAGCTATAGCAGTGTTCCCTCTAAGTTGTGCAGCTGTACAGCTTCACAGGTGATTAATCAGCCCCGCCCAGTCAGAGGCTCAGGACTCCCTGCAGGACGCTGAGTGACTGGGTGGGGCTGATTAATCATCTGTGCTGCCTCGCAGCTTAGCGGGAACATAGGCAAATTTTGGATTGGCTATAGCCACAGCCCCGCTATAGCCACCCTTCCTGGTACAAAGGCGAAACCACAAACAGATGTTTCTGCACTGCTGCTGGCAGTTGTTGCCTTCAGAGCTGGGTGCCTGGCCACTGCTGTCCAGCTGCTCAGTTCTGAAGGCAACACTGCTGCCAGCAGTGCAGAAGTAAGCCTGGGCAGGGGTCTGGGATGCCTCAGAGTAGCCCTTAGACCATGTTCCTTTTCGTTGGGGCAAGCAGTCCAGGGCAAATGGTGGGTCCAGAGCTCCCCATAGCCTGAACTCTGACCTACTCCAGCCTGGGCTCCTCCAGCTCCCCACACTCAGTATTGCCCAAGGGGTATGCTGGCCCTTGAGCTGAGTACCCATGCCTGGGCAGCTCTTTGGTCTGAGTCAAAGGGCAGTGGGGAACAGCTACAGTTGTGGGGCCCTGAGCAGCAGCAAGAAGAGGAAGCAGGGGCATGCTGTGGCTGTTTGTTTGTTTGGCTGTTGTCCTGGTGCACAGCAGCTGCCCGACATTGTCCAGCTTTGGCTTCCAACCTGGCCTAGGGGTGTGTTTTGGGGGGGAGGAGGTGGGGCCAGCATTTACAGAGGGCCCCCCCTTCCCCTTCCCCCGGTTTTCTGTCTAACCCACCTCAGCCCTCCCCACTGAGAAGAACCTGGTGCTGCCTAGGGATGTAAAAAGGGTTTAAAAATAGTAACTGTATAACCGCCCAAGATTCCATCTGTTACATGATTAAATGGGCTCCCAGCTGCTGCTGGCTAGTGGTTAACTGGTTAAACTCTTGCATCCCTTGTGCTGCCCCTGCCCAGTTGTGAGCAGCCACATTGCAAAGCTGTACCTGAGTTACTGTGGCATTGCTGGTCCTGTATTTCCCTGTGGGTCACTAGGGCTTCTGGGGGCATAATCCCTTAGCTGTTTGTACTGCAGTAAGTTGAGCATTTCTGATTCTTTGCCACTGAATTGTGGGAGAGCTTGTCTGTCCTAGGAACCCAGGGGAATTGTGGGAAGGCTCTGGAGGACTATCAGCCCTTGGCTGATTAGCCTCTGTCCTCATTGCAGAGTCCTAGCGAGGCCATGGACACTTGGGAATGGCTTTGCAGTGTGGCTGCTCACGCTCAGTCCAAGATAACTGATCACCTGAGTTACCAGGTGAAAGCTGCACCTGTACTCTAACCCTTAGCCAGGCTAGCTAGTCTGGGATTAAGGCACCACTAAATTCCGATGAGGGGTTTTGTGCATGGGTGGCAGTGTGGTTGGGGACAATTTAAATCCCAAATTACACTGCAGTGAAGACATATCCTAGGTGAACAAAAGCTCTGAAGGGTGTGAAGTGCCTCATTCCTCTCCATGGGTGTTGCTTCAAATGCCCAATACTAATTAATTTGTTCCTTATGGAGATCTTGTGTAAACAAAGGTCTACCAGTTTAAATAAAGACGTGATTTTTAAATTGATTTAATATGGTGTGGAAAGCTGCCTGAGCACTCCCGGATTTCTGTATAAATCAGGCTTATTTTAATTCATCTTACATCAATTAGAAATAGACTTAAACAAAATAATTATACCAATGCAAAAAGCTTTCTTATTTTTAAACATCTTAAAAAGAAATCAAACTATTGTGGGCTCTCTCTTGCATAGACAAGGCCTAAGAAAGAGAAAGGGTATTTCTTGTTTGGGTCTATTTGGAAAGATAGTCACCACTTTTGATTTTGGTGGGCTGTAGGGAGGGAAGTCATCAAGGAAATTCAGGGGAGCACACAGTTAGTTGCATTTTGAACATCTGTGCTATTTACTGTCAGCAGTTTGATTTTGGCAGTTTGTGTAAACTGAGCTTTTCCTGTGATTAGATATCTGAAGAGTGTTTCTATCTCCCCTCCCAATTTGACCGTTCTGGCTCCTTAAAGTGACGCCATTTTTTCTGGCAAAAGCATTTTTATACCATTACTAGGGGGGGGCTGCACCTGCTGCTTGCTAAGCTTGCAAACACCCTCCCCTCCCCCCCGGCGGCTTTCATGTGATGACATCCAGAGAGAGTGATGACATCATTCTGTTGCCCAGTGGGGGGGAGGGGGGAGAGACTGTCATTGCTGAGCCATTTGCCAAGATAAGAATGTCATTTAAAAAAAATAATGCCCCAACACATTATTATACCAACAAATGTTTCTACAGTAGGTCTTTCTGAAATATCTCCTCAAGTTGGTATTGCACCTCCTACTTCCTACCAAGTTTGGCAAACTTATGATCAGAAAAGTTGTATTTTGGCTTTCTCCCCAAAGGAAACTAGCATGTACAATTCATTTGATATCAGGAAGAAAAAAGTTGTATAAATCTTTTTGGAGGACTGCTATCTCACTAATTTTATACATACGATATAAACCTGTATTTTAACTTTGTTAGGTTTCATTATTCTCTTACCTATTATGTTTTTAAATGCAAGAAATCATTTTAGCTTTAAAAGTTCAAATGATTTGGTCTTAGTTGTATGAAGACCCTCCCTTTTTTTTAACGGATCAAGCATTACATACATCAACTGGTTGCATTCTGATTGATGGGTCCACAAAGATTACTGCATACGATGTAATATTCACTTAAATTTTGTTTTTCTTAAACTATCAATGTGAATGTTATAATTATATATATTTTGTGGAATATGGGAATTTATTTCTCCTAAGTATAAGTTATTGTGCAAAAATATGCTATAGTTAAAGCAAATGATAGTTTAATTTTTAGGTTTAGAAATCTTAAAGATATAAAAGTGTATTACATACGCATAAACAAATTTACATTTGTTTTATTTAATTTTTATGTAGCTGTGTAAAGTGCTAGGTAACTTTTTTCACTTATTCATTAAGACACCTTGTTACTTGAATATTGTGTTTAACTGGTCTGAAACACAGTGATCAATTTTTATAATATCTTTATAACCAAGGGAAAAATACATGCCTCAGTTGTGCTTAACAGTATAGCAACAATGTACAATCAGATCCTTAAGTCCATAATAGCCATAACTGGTAATGCAGCCACAAGGTGTCATGAGATATTTAATACCAATTGGGATAAATGAATCTTAATTTTTTTTTTTTTAAGTTTTTCCCCAGGAAGATCCCTGGATTACTGAATAAAAAGCATCTTTTAAAATTTAAAAAAAAAAAAATAATATAAGAATTAAACTTTTTTTTTTTTTTTTTTTCCTTAAAGCGATGTCCTGACAAACATTTTTTTTTTTTTTTTTTTTTTTTTTTTCTTTCCAGGACAAACACATCTGAAACATTACTTACTAAAATATACTCTTTGTCACTTTAGATTTAAATTGAACCCTTGTTAGGGTTTTTTTTCCCTCCCCCTTCCCCCCCGAAATCTCCAATGTACTGTTGGTATTCATGCATACCAAATACGAGCCAAACTGTGCATTACACTAACTTGATCGCTGGATTTGTGAGCTTAAGGACTTTGAAAAAACTTCAGCTCAGTGAACTGCAAAGATGTCACAAGAGATGTCGCTTTTCTGATATATTATTAAAGCCTGTATAGAACATCTCATAGCCTATTCAAAATTGAGTGGTCTAATAATTACCCTTTTAAAAAAATGCATTTTTATTAGCTCTAGGTTGCCTTTAGCAAGTCAAATCTAGTGATCATGTGCAATGCCCCAAAACAAATACTTTCTGCCACTCCCTGGATTAATGCAGCTTTTTCTGTTGATAGTAAAGCACAATTGCGGTGAAAGTTACAGTTCAGAAGATGGAAGGTCAGTATAGTCTATGCATGTTGTATAATATTGAGTGTTTACATTCATATTATCCTAAAATTAAATTTATACTGGAGTGTATAGTATTCCATTATGTAGATTTTATCAATTTTGTTAACTACTTATAGATTACTTAAAAGAATTTTTTCAAAATTTTAAAAGATGTATAAGGTTAAGTTCACAAATATAACGGAAATGCTGTACAGCTTTGGAAGTGATCAAATACTCGTTGGAGTTTTGAAGAAAGTATGTTGTAATAATGCTGTTGTAAGTAATATTTTAATGTCTTCTTTGCCTGTTTTCTATTATTCAGCACACTTACTGTGGTGAATGTTCATAGCATTATAAAATTGCTTAACCACTGAAACAACCTTTTGGTTTTTGAATTATCATTTTACTGTAAGAGGAAATATAGTGGGGGTTGAAAATTCATTTGTGAAATTCTACATAATTCATTTTTCTATGATTTCCAATGTTTGCTGACATCAAATAAAATTTTTCAAGCCATTGATGTAATAAAATTTGGAATAACAGATGCTGGTGCCTCCAAACATGTCTCTGGAATGTGTGAGGGGTAGGTGCTCAATGACCTCACGTGTTAACACCTGTAACCTGGTCGGAGTGTCTCACATCTACTGTTGTTTACATAATATACATGCACAGGGCCATTTTATGGCATAGTTCAATTCCCATTCAAATCAGTCTTTCCATGGATTTTAATGGGAGCTGAATTAGGCCTTGCACATCCAAGGCCTCGTAACGGGATGAGAAATGGGGAGGTGCATTGTACCAATGGCCAGAGATGTTTTGCTTGCAGGGCCAATAAGATTCTGACAGCAGTTCTGGAGAGAACGTACCTTTTTTTTTTTTTTTTTTTTTTGAGGTGTAACACGTTCCTCCTTGTCCCTCGTGAGCGTGCTCCTGCTACTTACCTCCAAGCAGCCCTTGCATGTATATTGCCTTTTTCACCTGGCAGTGCTAACACTTGCCACAACTGACTAGGGAAGTAAGGGAATAGTTGAGTTGACTACTCACTTCCTTTCCCCTTGCTGCATCTGTGTTAGAGGCAGCAAGGAGGGGAAGCAGGAGTCAATCCTGGGAGGAGCTGGCTTAAAACCAGTTCCCTCCAGCACCGTCTCCACGGTGTGGGGAAGGGCAGAGTCCGAGCCAGCACACACTCCCGGCTCGCACTGTCCCCAGGAGCTAATCCTGCTGCAGCTCTGCAGTTTAAATGTAGTAGGAGCCGGGTGCTGCGCTCCTACTACATTCAAACTGCAGAGCCACAGCAGGGGTATTGAGCACACCCCGCTTATTGACTTATCGAGTAGTCAATGGAAATTCCATTGACTACTTGATTAGCTCATCAACTGCAATGTAACATCCCCACAGCTGACATTCAAGAAGTACATGAGTCAAAAATCTGGCTGTCCTCTGGGGGAGCCCCAAACATCCACCTGAGGCAGCCAAAATCTGACCTATGGTGTATAAATGTGGGACACTCCCAAGCATTAAACTGAACATGTGGAAGATAAAATATGTTCCAAATATTCTGTGACCTGTATATGAAAAAGACCAGCATGTTGGCTGTGCATTGTTGCAAGATAATATTTTTTCACAATTGTGAACAAAAAATACAAATTTCAGTGTGAAAATACGTGTGTGTGTGTGTGTGTGTGTGTGTGTAAATATAAATTTATATTTATTTAACCTTTGTCACTGAAAGCCAATAGAGTAGCTACTAACTTGTCACTGCAGTCTGAGCCACTATGAATGATTTGAAGACAGATCTTTTAACTGATTTTCAAAATACAAAGAGGCAATAATTTTGGAAAAAAGGGGCCATGCCAAGGAGGGGGATTCACAATGGAAACAGAGGAAAACACCAAACAATGCAGAAAGCATACAGTGTTAAACCCTCCATAATTGATAAAGAGCAAAATACTGTGGTTTGTTTCCTGTGCTAGCATGTTTTTAGGGGGTGAAATTAGTTTTACCCCTTTTCCTGCTTTACAATGTCCAAAAAGCCTGCTGATATTCACTCGTATAAATGAACAGCATTTTAAAAGGAGCCTAAATATTATCTTACTGATTTTTAAAATGTCTGATTGCCAAGATAGTGTTGGAGATACTCCACATGCTCAAAGGTGGTGAACCAGGAAATTCTGTAGAATCAAAACTTGGCTTTTGGTGAATGTCAACATTTACACAGTACTTTGGGCATATAAAAGGCAAAGAAAAGCAACATGGTGTGATGGATAGGTTACTATACAAGGGCTAAGGAGTCCAGCTTCTTTCTCTTGCTCTGCCCTGCCTTACTCTCAAATGATCACAGAGCAGTCGCTTGCTTGGTGCCATAGTTTCTCCACATGCAGAATGCTCATGGTAAAGCTTAGCTGCTACTTGTAAAACACTGACACTTAAAGTGCTGTATGTGCATGTGACATCTCCTTATAGTCAATATAAAATTCTCATTGCAACTTTATTAATGAAGAGAAACATTGGTCTTCCTGTCTTCAGTGTTCCAAACTGCCTATTTTCCTACCTACCTCAAACTTACAAACACCAGAATTACAAACTGACTTGCAGACGTGGAATGGATTGAATGGAAGGTGGAGAAAAATGTTGCAGCCCTGAGAGAGTTATTGCAGTCACTGTTCATATTATGAAGCTCATCCATGTTAGAATGATTTGCAGGATTTCATGTAGGAGCTGAAGTAGAGACTGAAAATCACCTATTTCATAAAAATGTGGAATTTGGAAATATGCAATCAGCCCGCAGCAGAGACCCCAAAACACCAAACAATACAGTAAACTATTTAAAAAAAAAAAAAAGGAATTTTAAAAGAATTAGACCATGTTTCTCAAACTGTATATGTTGTACCTATCGATGTTTCCAGTTTGTCAACCTTGCGGAGCCCCTGGAGAGGTCTTGCGGAGCCCTGGGGCTCCAGAGCACAATCAGTGGACCGCTGGGGCTCCGCATACATTTTTACGCATGTAAAGGGCTCTGGAGCACAAAAAGTTTGAGAACCGCTGAATTAGACAAAGTAAGGAAACTGTTTCTGTGCTTGTTCCATTTAAATCTTGCCCACATGCTCAGGGTTTAGCTGATCGCCATATTTGGGGTCGGGAAGGAATTTTCCTCCAGGGTAGATTGGCAGAGGCCCTGGAGGTTTTTTTCGCCTTCCTCTGTAGCATGGGGTACAGATCACAGCTGGAGGATTCTCTGCATTTTGGGGTCTTCAAACTATTTGAAGGCTTCAATATCTGAGATATAGGTGAGAGGATTATTCTAGGAGAGGGTGGGTGAGATTCTGTGGCATGCATTGTGCAGGGGGGTCAGACTAGATGATCATAATGGTCCCTTCTGACCTTAAAGTCTAGGAGTCTGAGTCTATAAATTAAGCTGGTTAAAATCAGCATTTTTCTTCTCCATAGGAAAGTTTCAAAGCTGTATTATGTCAATGTTGAGCTGTCAATTTTTGAAAGAACAGCCCTCATGTTTTCAGCATTATGAACATTTCAGAGTTTAAAAGATCCTCCTTCCCTGAAGTGTTCTTCACTTGTGGTGGTTCTGTCGTTTTTATTTAACTAATCTCGTTAAGACTCAGTGTTGTCTACACAAAGACTAGTATTGGCTTAACTAACTTGCCGTGTGTAGCATGACCACTCTTGAAGCTGGCGCAAGTTTGTATGTATGCAGAGTCAGTTTAAAGAACCACGCACACACTTCTTGCAGAAGTGGAATGGACGGAATGGAAGGTGGAGAAAAATGTTGCAGCACTCAGGGTTGTTGCAGTCACTGTTCATATGATGAAGCTCATCCATGTTAGACTCATTTGCAGGATTTCATGTAGGAGCTGGAGTAGGGACTGCAAATACTGAATCCAGTGCTATTGCTGTCTTGGTGTTGAGGCTGTATCAATCTCACAACCCACATGTTAACTTGCTGTCAAAACAATACAGCCTATGCAATAAAACACACGCTAGTTTCCATGCTTAAGGTGTCAAATTCTCTCTGATGTGGAAGGGATATATAATGTATTACTGCTTGTCTGACAAGTCTGTTATGTAGCACTCTGTGTTGGGAGGGGTAGAGAGCAAAAAAAACTTCTGATCTGCAAGCCATGCTGCCCTCAAGCAACTGAGAACAGTCTCCAACAGTGCAGTATAAAGCTGATACTGAGAAGCATTTATTTAGCCTTTACAGTGTGAGGACTGCTCTGCACTGGGGTTTAGTTAGAACCTACATTAGGTTGAATTTCTGAACAATGAGCCCACATCACCAACCCTTTTCTGTCGACTTTAATGGCCTTTAAAGTCTATTTCTGCTTTTCATGAGGAGTAACGCTAAATTCGATCTTGTATGGTTAACTTTACAGTAGTGCGCAAACAGCCCTGTGAAAGTCAAAGTACTTGGCCTCCAGGAGGTATCCCATAGTACCCCGCAGTGGCCACTCTTGCCAGGACTTTAAACTCTACTGTTTTCCAGGTGAACAGGAAAATCAAAATTTCATTTCCTGTGTGGGCAGTGTATTGAGAAGACTTCAAAGCAGGCAGCACACCTGAGTAGCACACCTGACCATGAGTTCCCAGGGTCACAGACCAGCACCAGCATGGAGCGAGCAGGAGATCCTGGCAGATATCTATTTCAACATCACGAAGGGCATGGAAGAGAAAGGATAAGTCAGAGATGCCCAGCAGTGCCATATAAAAATAAAGAAGTGGAGACAGTTGTACCAGAAAACAGAGGCAAACAGTCTGGATCATTGTCACAAACATGCTGTTTCTATGAGCAGCTGAATGTGATGATGGGGAGGGGAAGGGTACCTGACCAACTTCCGTAGCCTGTCCATGGCTTCCTCCCAAGACACTCCTCTGGCAGCTTCGGGCAGCAGTGTGGAGGATAGCGTGAAAGAGGAGGTGGTTTCAGCAGGCGAGTGAGGTAACCAATGTCAGACAGCCAGGAACTTTTCATAACTTTGGAGACAATCCCCTCCTTCCAAGACAGCTTGCAGCTAGGCACTAATCCTGGGGAGGGCGCTTCTGGAGCGTTCACATTTTTTTTTAGATCTTGCTACAAGTGGGCTAAGAGTGTGGTATCCTACCCAGCCCTGGAACAACTTGTTAACCAGTCTGGAAATGAAGCAGGAATCCTCCCTGCACATCTCCATAAAGCTCTCCTAGGGGAACCCTTTCATCCTTCTCACAAGGTTTCTGGGGAGGCTGCCTTATTCTGTCCTCCGCAGTAGGACACCTTTCCACACCAAGCCAGCCGTAAGCAGTCTGGCATCATTGCAGCACAAAGCATTGCAGCATAAAAGTCCATGTTTCTGGTCCTATTCAGTCAGCACCTGCGCCCTGACCCTGCGTGATTTGGAGAAGACTGATACCTCCCATGGCAATCTAGATGTAGCAGGGGAAGCTATTAGCTGAGGCCTCTGCAGTAAACCTCTGTTTGCCCATCCCCAAGGAAGCATGTCTTGAGCCCCTGCCCTGCTCTGCCACCGCACCTGGACACCCACATGCTCGCGCGGTAAGGGGAAGTTGCACTCTCAGCACAAGGAAGGGGGTGGTGCCAAATACATGGGCACTGCATGATCACCTGCCCTGTCACCATGCCTGGACCTTCTGCCCCCCACAGGCTTGAACCCCAGCTTGTCCCTTTCTATATCTGCCACCAAACCAAGTCCCGCTGCTCCCCTAAGAAGTCTGGTGTACCTGTTGCATAGTGGCTACTTAAAAGCACAACTATGGCCTTGTGTGTATAACACATCCTTATTGTCTCTAGACAATTTTCCGTTTTTGCTAGCAGATTAGGTTTTATGCTCTACAAATATATCTCTGGTAAAGTCTGCCCTTCCCTTTTTGTGACAGCAGGAACAGCAGCAAGGATGCCACACGCTCCTCTGGCTCTACCAGCTGTCTAGCTGGCATAAATCTGCAGACGAAAACAGAGTAGAGATGACATGCTCAAGGAGGAAATGCAGTCTGCCCACTTGGATAGGAAGCACTTAAGCGGGAGAAGGAATACGTTGCAGCTGGAGATGCACGCAGAGCGTGAGGACAGGAGAGCATGCAGGAACCTGGAAGTGAAGAACCAGGAAAGAGTCTCAAAGACTGTGGTGGATGTGATGAACCACATGGCAGCCTTTCAGGACTGCTACATGCACACGCACCCCCTCCAGCCCTTGCAGGGCCACATTCCCGCTTCCCTGAGTTCCATTGCTTCCTCTCCCAGGGACCCTAGAACATGGAGTGGGTGGTGGGGCAGGCTGTGTGTGTCAAGGGCAACCTCAAACTAAATCGCCAGGGATGCATCCTAAAGCAAAAGGCTGTCCTCACAATTGTGATAATCACTCCCTTCCCCCAAAGCTCCCACCATGGACTCCTTTTCTGTTCCTGCTATGTTCCCTAAATAAAAACACATGATTTCTGAATAACAGTCTTTATTGCTTGTGTTGAAAGAGGCGGGGGATTACAGGCAAGCACACTGGATGCAGAGGCACCTCATTGAGAGCAATGTGCATGACTCTCAAAACTGGTCATTCATAAAACTTTCTTTCAAACCCTCTGATTTGCACTGCTCTGGGCTGTGCCCTTGTTGCCTTGGTGTCTGGCTGCTCAAAAATCTCAGGCTAGGTGCTGTGCCTTGGTCCCTCCCCTGTCATATAACTCTCCCCCTTGCTCTTACAAATACTATGAAGCATATAGCAGGCTGCCACCACAAAGGGAATGTTGCGTTCACTGAGGTCTAACCTAGTCAGCAGACTGTGGAACCTTCCCTTTAAATGCCCAAAAGCACACTTAACCTCCATTCTGTACTTCCGCCTATAGTTCAGTGGTTTTTAAACTACAGGTCATGACCCAGCACTGGGTCTCATTGCTGCAGGATGAACAGGTGACCCGGGGTGTGTGCGTGTGCTAAAGCAGGCTACCTGCCTGTCCTGGCACTGCAGACTCTGCTGTGTCCCAGAAGTGGCCAACATCAGGCTCGGCTTCTAGGGGAGGGGGGAGAGAGCATGAGGCTCCGCGCGCTGAACCTGTCCCAGGCACAAGCTCTGCACTCCCACTAGCTGGGAATGTGCTGCTGGGGCTCAGCATGGGCTGCAGTGCTAGCAGAGGTGGGAAGTCTGCCTTAACACCCCTGCTCAGGAGCCACTCAAGGTAACCCCTTCCTGCCATAACCTTGGACCACTGAAAGCCAGAGCCAGTTCCTACACCCCAAAGCTCTCATCCTTGGTCCCACTTTGGAGCCTGCTCTCTAGTCAGTGTTGGGTCATGGCGTCAACAATTTTCTTCAACTGGATTATGAGAAAAACAAGTTTGGAAACCACTGCTGTAGTTAAATCGCTCCTTATTGTGGCACAGGCTGCCTGTGTACAGTTTCATGAGCCAGGAGAGCAAGGGCAGGCTGGGTCATTGGGGATCACTATTGGCATTTCAATGCCTCCAATGGTAATTCTGTGGTCCTGGGGAAAAGTTCCAGTTTGCAGCTTTCTGAAGAGGCAGGAGTTCCTGAAGATGCTTATCATGCACCTTTCCTGACCATCCCACACAGATGTTGGTGAAATGGCCCTTGTGATCCACCCATCTCTGCAGCACTACTGAAAAGTACCCCTTGCAGTTGATATACTTCTTGGCAAGGTGGTCGGGTGCCAAGATGGGGATGTGCATTCTGTCTGTTGCCCCAGCACTGTTAGGGAACCCTCTCACGGCAAAGCCCTCGCTATGTCCTTAGAGTTCCCAGAGCCACTACCTTTTGTAGAAGAAGGGTATTGATTGCCTTGGCTACTCGGATCACAACAGCCTCCACTGTAGATTTTCCCCACTCAGTTAATTCCCAACTGACGTGTAGCTGGCTGGTGTTGCAAGCTTCTACAGGGCAATTGTCACACGCTTCTCCACTGTCAGAGCAGATCTCATTCTTGTGCTTCAGGAGAGGGGAAAGCATTTTGCAAACTTCCATGAAAGTGGCCTTACACATGAGAGAGTTTTGCAGCCACTGCTGATTGTCCCATACCTGCATAATTCTGCAGTCCCACCAGTCTGGGCTTGTCTCATGACACCAGAACTGGCATTCCACTGTGTCCAGAGGATGGAATGCCGGTGGCATTTGCCAATCACTCAACTCAAGAGTATGTTCATGGCCTCCCATGATTCTTCCATGTTCCATCAGATCCTAGCTGTGCTCTGAATATACTCTAGCATAAGGCTCACCATAGGTAATGATGGCCATAATGCTTTGATGCTCAACAGGATCCATGGTGGGTTCCATGCTTACGTTGCTATGGCGTCTGCTTGGGTAACTGGGGTGGGGAAGGGAAAGGGCATAAAGAGACTATTTGATGTTGCTCTCAATCCGGGAAGAGGGAGATGTGTGTATTTATGGGACCCTGACGGCATACCCCATAGTGGGGATGTGCACCTTCAACTTTGCAAAATATGGTGTTAACAAAATCAACCTTAATAAATTCGACCTTATCTCATAATGTAGACATGGCCTCAGCCACAACCTAACACTTCTGGGGCCTTACTGGTGCTGTACCTTCTGATGCCCCTCAAGGTCTGATCAGGCCCTTAAATCTTTTGTTCTAGAACTGACCCAGCAAGATGGGCAATCACTTTTATGCCACTATGGGCAAACTGTGGAGGGGGCCATTCACTTTGGCTTTTTGATGAGGTTTGGTGGCATATATCTGTAGAAGAGGATTGTTAGATAATTCCATTACCTTTCATTCAGTAACTACATGATACCAAGCTTTCTGAAATTGACATGCCAATGGGTCCTGTGAACTTGATTGCCTTGATCATTAATCTCACTCTCTCTCTCTGATGAATTGCTCAATCTACTTTTCATTAGAAAGGGTTGTTAACTCTTCCCTGACACAAAGAGCTAAAGATGGGACCAAATTCTGCTCTGAGCTATATCAATGCAAGTCTCGGAGTATATCCAGAAACTGCTGGAGTTTTCAAGGTGCCCCAGTCCCATGTTGCATGCTGAAATCTGTACAGCCATCTGTGCAGATAAATGCTCATCAACATGTGAGTGTAGCAACTGAATATTCTGTTAAGGTGTCCATGTTTGGAAACTGGACTCAGTGCTTTCCTTTCTCCACAGTCCTATATTTTATTTGCCTGGAAATGAAACCATGTCAGAAAAATATACATTTCACCAGTACAGTAAATCTGATCCAACCTATCATGGACCATTCAAGTGTACCCAACATTAACAAGCTGATTCAGTTTTTCTCACCCAGCTGTTTCCTTAGTACTGTCATCAGACCTTGCAAAAACAAAACAAAAACTATTTTGTTTTAGGTGTATGTTTGCGCACCTTTTATAGTCTCTTCCTCAAAACTCTTGGGCAATTAAGTTTTACTGGAATAAATGTTCAGGGAAAGTGAACGTTAAGAACATAAGAACAGCTGTACTGGGTCAGACCAAATGTCCATCTAGCCCAGTAGCCTGTCTGCCGACAGTGGCCAGCACCAGGTGCCCCAGAGAGGGTGGACCGAAGACAATGATCAAGCTTCTCAAATGCCCCTAATAAAATTGAGGTTTGGGGGTTTTTTTGTTTGTTTGTTTGTTTTGGTTTTTTTGAAGTTACAATGTCTCTAATTTTTCAGGCTTGAAAGTTACGTCATCAGTTCTTCTCTTCTTGGAGAATAAAAATGCCAGATTACTTATGTGACTAATCATAACTAAGCAATACAGCTTTGCTTTTGAACAGTGACCCAGAAACAATGAAATTGTAGGGGTTGGTAATTTGGAAGAAATGTAACCTATGTACAGTGATTCCATAAAGGGAGCATAAACTAGTCCAGACTGCAGCTTTCATGCCACAAGTGTCACTTCAATGTTTCTCGTGAGGGTCTTTGCAGCACAGGATATTAAACTATGTGACTTAATTATTCAACACTCAGGATTAATTGTTATAAACCAATTAAATTATCAATTTGCACTAAGTTATTAATTTATTTGCTGTGTGAATAATATATAAACTACATATTTCCTCCTTATACTGTTTAAATACGAATCTGTAGTAAATGAAAGAATGAATTCACAGTACTGTGGCTCTTTTGGGTAATGTTGATTGCTAATTTGGCTCTGGAACCACTGAGGTCATTATCACTGAACTAATCAATCTATTTCATTTGAAACTACTCTTTTAGCTCTAAGCACTGTAGTATAAACTTCCCCTCCCGTGCCTGATGGATTCCAGTGCGTTTTATATTGTACATGCAGTACAACCGCAGAGTTACAAACACGTCTGGAGTGGAGATGGTTCATTACTCTGAAATGTCTATAACTCTGAACAAAACATGGTGGATCTTTCAAAAGTTTGCAACTGAATACTGGCTTACTACAGCTTTGAAACTTGATCATGCAGAAGAAAAGTAATCTTTTTAATCATTTTAATTTAAATGAAAAAACACAGAAACAGTTTTCTTTACTTTGTAAAAAAACTTTTCCTTTTATTTATTTATCTATGTATTTGATTGGGGGGTTAGTTTAACATAGCTCAGTACTGTGTGTGTTTTGGTTTTTGTCTGCTTGATTGCGTTATGTCTAGTTACGAACAACTGCAGACATCACTTAGAACTTTGGTGTTCCTAACTCTGGATTCTACTATGCTGTTCGTAGTAGATGCTTGTGTCCTGCTCAGGTACCCAAGATCTCAGATTAGAATCTGGATTCAAGAAGACTGTCCTAATGAATAATAATTGGCAACACCTTATCTGTTCAGTATTGCACACTGACCCGTAGTCCCTGAGCTACAGAATGTGCTTAGTATCAGAGGGGTAGCTGTGTTAGTCTGAATCTGCAAAAGCGATGAGGAGTCCTGTGGCACCTTATAGACCAACAGATTTATAGGAGCATAAGCTTTCGTGGGCAAAGACCCACTTCGTCAGATGCATGTAGTAGAAATTCCAGAGGCAGGTATAAATATACAGGCATAAGAAAAGAGTACCAATCAAGAGTAAGGCTAGAGATAACGAGGTCAAGTCAGTCAGGGAGGATAAGGCCCACTTCTAGCTGCTGATGTGGAGGTGTGAACATCAAGAGAGGAGGTGTGACCACCACATCAGCTGCTAGAAGTGGGCCTTATCTTCCCTGACTGAATTGATCTCCTTATCTCTAGCCTTACTCTTGATTGGTACTCTTTTCTTATACCTGTATATTTATACTTGCCTCTGGAATTTCCACTACATGCATCTGACGAAGTGGGTCTTTGCCCACAAAAGCTTATGCTCCTATAAATCTGTTGGTCTATAAGGTGCCACAGGACTCCTCGTCGCTTTTGCAGAATGTGCTTACTCTTTTCTCCCAGATCATTTCCTTTTTTTCAGACCCTTTAAAATGCCTCTGAGTTTATAATTTAAAAATAAAATTCCCTGCTGGATTTGTCAGGCATCTTGCCATCTTTGTGTCTGTCCTTCAGAGGAATGAGGGTCTCAGATCAGGCAGCAGCTCAAATGTGTACACTACATTTAAACAGTCTCTTAGCCCGAGCTCTGCAAGCCTGAGTCAGGAAATAGGGGCCAGCCACAGGTGTCTAATTTCACTGTAGACCCCTCCCAAGTCCTGTCGATGTGAACAGGTTTTACATTTGTGTATTGTACAGGGATGTACATGTTGCATGCACTAAACATAGGAGCCAGTACAACTCCTGTTGTATTACGTGTCTTTCCATTCACTTCAGTGAGAATTGGACCAGGCAGTTACTTACTGCAAACTCTGTCTCAAACGATTATCAATCAGCTGCTTTTATTAGTGTCAAGGGCCAGGCAGAAACTTGACAGTAAAAGATAAAGGAGTTTGTGCTTAGTAATGTCCTGTTATCTTCTTTGCTTCACTGTTTAAAGAGGACCAAATTAGCATATTGTATGTGAAGCAGCGAGATATCAGCAATGCTGTCTCAACTAGATGCTGCTTTCATTTAATCTTCAACACTCTTCTAAAAGGTACACCGTGCTGAGGTTTTATGAGGGAGAAATAGGCTTCTATTCTGTGCACCCATTTTGTTTTCTTGCAACAGCCTTTTCTTGGGTCAAATTGCTTTATTTGTGGTGTCAGTCATGACATAGAAACATGAGGGCTGCACCTTTTGTGCTGGATTGATCCACTTTATTGTTTCTCTTTGGAACGTATGCGTTGTTTTGCTCTGAAATTGGAGGGGCTTTTAAAGGCGACCTGCAAAGTGCAATAAAGAGGGTTTTGTCTTTCTTGTTGCTGCTTTATAGTGTATGAAGCTGGCCTGACAAGCAGTGGAGGAGTTCCTGTTTTGCTTGTATTTTTACATTTAGAAATTCAGAGCTAGTCTGTGTGGAAACAGGATTGCGATATCACCGTAGTGCAGTAGCACTTCAGTTACAAACACTAGTTATGTACTGGTCAGCCAACCATGACCTTATTTGGAACTGAAGGGACACAATCCGGCAGCAGCAGAGACCTGGAAAAAAATACAGTACAGTGTTGTGTTTAAACTTAAGTTACAAAAGAAAAGAGACACCCATTTTTCTTCTGCACAGGAAAGTTTCAAAGCTATACTAAGTCAATATTCAGCTGTAAACTTTTGAAAGAACCACCACAGGATTTTGCTGAGCATTACAAACAACCTCCATTTGCGACTTGTTCCAGATTCTGAGGTGCTTCTATAAGTAAAGGTGAAAGCTGATTAATTGAGATGGAAAGTAAGTTTTATTTGGAATGTTTTAAAACCATTTTTTAACATACCCTAAAATACTGGAGGGGGCCGACGTTTGGTTAAAGCTCCAACACCTCAAACCCTGTTAACTAAAGGCTTCAAGTATGAGCCACCGGAGGTTAGAATTTTTTAAAAAATTGTACACTCCTTACAGTGGCATGTAGAGTACAGCTATTGCATGCCTCCAGCCAGGGCAACAATCGCATGTAGGTGGTGAGGCATGGCTTAGGTGAGTAAAGGTATACCTGAACCCTGTGGATATGTATGCTACATGGCTGTCTGAATGCCCTGGCTTTCATTGTGGCCTGTAGCTACACCTATCCCACACACCACTGCCAGTGGCATGCAGCGTAGACATAATCAAAGAATAGTGGGGCAACCCTGTGCAATTCAGAGCAATACCAAGCAACATTATTGTGCTTACCCAGTGGAAGAAAGCTGTAATAGCCGCCTGCTTGTGCCAGAACTCAAAGGAAGATTAACGTGCCTGCGAGCTGAATGCAGAAGATGCACGTGTCAGAAGAAATCATGAAGGCTGTTCACGTCTAGGGAATTCTAGGAGTTGCCTGCTTGTTGGGAAGATGTCTCCAACTGCTGGTGTAAACACCAGTGTGTCAATCCAAGTCTGAACCTTGTTTAATTTTTTGTAGCAAAAGCCTGTGAGCAAATATTGTGCCATCACCTGCAGATAACTGTGAATGTGGGGGTGAAAAGTATTGAACATTGGAGAGGCACCCAAAGAGTCCTAACCACATCTGGATGCATTTCACTAGATGCTGTACAAATACACAAGTGCTGGACAAGTTAGTGTTGCTTATTTTTAGTAGAAGGAAGGATAAAATGGATTAAGCAGTTGTCTAGTAGCAAGGAAGGTGTATAAAATGTAGGCATGGGACTGGAATTTTGCCTTGTTTAGTCAATGGGAGTTCTGTTGACTTTAATAGGAGCAGGATTTGGCTTATAAAGCTCTGGCTGGTTAGAAGTGTGGCTGATTTGGACGGTTGTGTAATACAAGAACTACATGGAAATTTGTGGTTGCCTGCTTAAATATACACAGATGTTCTATTGATGGAATGAGCGTGTGGCAGTAGGACTATGGCTGTCTGTCAGGTATTTGGAAAAGAGAAATTGCTGTAGTCCTGGTTCTTTAGCCATCTCCAAAATCTACAATGTATTCTTATAACTGATGTGCCTGTAGGAAGCACAACCATTGGCTTGGTTCTTGAGCTATGAAAGTCCCCTGTGTATTAACTAGAGCATTAGTAGAAACAACTAGAGGTGATAAAAGCGGATAAGTTACTCCACAGTAAGAGGTTTTCAGTTCTGTGTTGAACACACAGGCCATTTCCTGTTTTGTTACTGGGTCTTGGAGAAGAATGAAAGAGCAGGTATGTGGCGGGCCCCTCCTGCCTACCCTCTTAAGTCCAAGGCCCTCCGGCCTGAGTCCAAAGCACAATCCAAGTCTGGCCCTTTAAGGCAAGGCCAAGGCCCTCCGGCCTGAGTCCACAACAGTTTAAAGCTGGCCCTTTAACACACAGCCAAGGCCCTCCGGCCTGAGTCTGAAGCACAGTCCAAATCCAGCCCTTTTAGGCAAGGCCACTGCCCTCTGGCCTGAGTCCACGACACAGTTTAGGGTTGTAGCGGGGATGCACGCCAGGTAGGGGGACCCGGGCCCACCCTACTCCACCGGGTCCCGGCCCAGGGCCCTGTGAGTGACCGGTTAGTAGCGGGTCACTCCCTCGGCGGGGCAATCCAGCTGAAACGTGTCGAGGTTCTCGGCACGGGAGAGGAGGTTCCCGCTCCTGCCCTGGGCCACTTCCTACCTGGTTCCCAGGGGTTCCTTCCCCTGTACTCGCCCAGCTTGCTGCAGCCTCTGGGCCGGAGTCTCCTCAGCAGGCAGTCCCTGGGTCGCACCAGCTCGCCTCCGCGTCCCCCCTGGCCTCTCCTGGAGTCTCCAGTGACAGCTGTGCAGGAGCCCCCCTCACAGGTCCTTCTCCTCCGGCTGTCTTCCCCAACTGAGCCCTTCCCCAGGCTTTTATAGTGGAGCTACAGCCCGGGCATGCTCGGTAGGGCTGCGGGGGAGGGGCCTCTGCAGCCAGGTAACCCTGGCTGGGCCCTGCAGGTTCAGTGCGGGGCTGCCTCGCCCCGTCACAAGGTATAAGACAAGCAGGTGGAGTGATCACAGCTATACCAGCCAGGTTTATAAAGTCCAGTCTGCCCAAGAACCTGACCCATTGGTGTTGTCCACCAATCAGTGACAGGTGCCTTGAATGAGTGTCAAAAATGGTTGAAGTGTTAGTTTAGATGGGGGCTTCCCCTGTTCCCAACTGGTGCTCCTGTTGGGGAGCTGGGTTGAGGTGCTGGGAATCTCCTGACTATGAAGCAGGATCGCGGGTTTGCCAAGTTTCCCCTGCCAGCTGACACTCCTGCTCAGGAGTGGGCACGGGGGCCAAGCTCTGAACTCTGCTCCCTGGCAGCAATGCCAAGCGAGCAGAGGAGGCTAGTCTCTGACTCTACTCCCCAGGCCTGGCTGGAGCACTGGGTGGGGAGGGCAAGTCTCCATGTTTGGGCAGGAGCAGAGCCAGGACAGAGGTGGGTGAGCAGGCCTGGATCCTAAGTGGGTGGGCTATGACCCACCCAGTGTCACCTATGGCTATGCCCCTGCTGCATATGCTGGCAGAAAATCCTTTTTCTGCCTGAGTTCAGGAGGCCCATTCTCAACAATCATCAACAACAGGTCATTTTCCTAGAGCAGCGGGGCCTTTGGAGGACAGTGTCTTAATTTCTTTAATGTGTGACTATTTTGATTCAGAATCCGTTGTTTTTGTACAGGAACCCCTAGAGTCTGTTGCTTCTGTGGGCTCCAGCATGATTTGTTTTGCATTTCTGATACACTAATTATTCCTAAGAGATGCAGCAGGCAATTTCTGCTCTGTTTTAAGGTATTTCGGTTTTGATGACAAAGTAACATATCGTTTAAGTAAATTAGTATGTGAAAACTGTGTGCCCTGCAGTGTTTGATTAATGCCTGCAGAAGCTTTCTGAAGGCACATGCACGTGGCAGGAGGCCAAAAAAGTATGCATGCCAGCTGTCTGAAGTTTCTTTTCCAGCAAAGATTTAGGATGAATTTTGTGGGAACTGGTGGGAAAGTGCATAGTTTTTAAAAATAAATAAATAATGTTGATAGTCAGTCTGCTTCTAGGGGAGAAGGGATTTTTTGTGGGGGGTGTATGGTTAATTCCATGAAGTTCTCTCTCTATTGTGTTTTCAGAAATTGCTTCAAGAAACTGAAACAAATTATTGTGCTAATCTTGAAACTGCAGTTATGGGCAAGAGCCCTCTTTCGTCCATTTCCAATGCCAATGCTTCAAAAGGATGTTGCTAAGATTTGGAGAGGGTTCACAGAAGAGCTACAAGAATGACTTAAGGGCTGTGAGATTAAAAATGCTCCTCTATTCAGCTTCAGGTGAAGAGGTGTGTTGTTCCATGTACCTGCATGGAGAGAATTCTGATCACAGAGGGAGGGCTCTTTCCTCTGGCAGAGGTATAACAAGATCCTATATGTGGATGCTGAAGTCAGGCAAATCTAAACCAAATAAGGGACACATTTTTAACAGTGAGGGGAATTTACCACAGGAACAAGTTGTCAGGGTGTGGCAGAATCTGAGCTCTGGCATATCCTTTTGAAAGATACTCAGTCTTCAGTACAGACTTGGAATGACATTAGGAAAAACTTCCTAATTGACAAACTTTCTAATTGTCAGGGTGGTTAAGCACTGGAATAAATAACTTATGGAGGTTGTGGAATCTCCATCATTGGAGATATTTAAGAGCAGGTTAGATAAATATCTGTCAGGGATGATCATTCTAGACAGTGCTTGGTCCTGCCATGAGGGCAGGGGACTGGATTCAATGACCTCTCGAGGTACCTTCCAATTCTAGTGTTCTGTGATTCCATGAGAATCCACAATGTCCTTTGGCAAGTAGTTCTGGTTAATTACCTTCAGTGTTTTAAAAGGTATGCCTTATTTTCTACCCTGATCTTGTCTGTCAACCATTGGGCCTCATTGTACCTTTTTCTGTTAGACTGTGGTGCAGTCTCCAGAAATCTCCATATTGGTACTGGTAGAGTGGGATCAAGTACCTTCTTTTGGATAAACTTCACCTTCACCTTCTTTTGGATAAACTAAACAGATTGAGCATCTGACATCTTCACCACAGTTTCTCTTGTTCTCCACACCTTGAATCACTCCTGTATCATTCCAAAGCATGGTAAATGGTAGCAGTGTTGTGATGCTGGGTTGTTCTTTCATCTTTGATAGTGACATTTCCCAGAGATATTTCCTGGAATGCCTGGGTCTAATGGGTTTGCTCATTACAGCTGCTTTAAAGATAAGATGCTCCCCTAACTTCCAGCCTAACAGCATTTTGCCGTAGAGACCTGTCTCTTATCAATGACACTGACTTGTTTTCTTTGTATGTTGTTCACACAAGACTACTAAACAACAGTGAAATGTGCATATGGGGATGTGCTGTTTGGGGAATTTGGCAAAAGCTGGTATCCCAGCACACAGAGGTGCAATAAGAGATTCAACGTTTGCCCAGCAAGTAGAGCGGTATGTTAAATGCTTGGATGAAAGCTCTCCTGGGGGGGCTACAGTGAAGCTCACTTTCTGATCCTTGAGCACATCCAACTGGAAATCGAGATGTGATTCTGCAGCCTCTCCGCTATGACGTGCTATTAGGCAGAAGGCCAAGTGCAAATCTTTAGAAGTTAAGCCACATCTACAAGGAAATGGCATGGTGCTGTCGATCTGGGGCCCTGTGGGACTAGAAATCCCAAGTCATTGTTACTGAATAGGGCAGCAAATTGGAATCCTCAGATAAGGAAATGGGCCAGGTGGATGTCGTGTTTTTTTCCACTCGGCAGAAATATAAACATAGCAATAATACCACATTTTCTTCAGTCGTAAGAATATAAAAATGGCCAGACTGGGTCAGATCAATGGTCCATTTATCCCAGGTTCCTGCCTCTGAGAATAGCCAGAACAAGGTAATTTTGAATGATCCCTCCTTTGCCATCCAGGACCAGCTTCTGGTGAGTCGTCTTTTAGAGATTCTTACACGTAGCCTCCTAAACAAGAGATGACACCTATTTAGGAGGCTTCCTGTGATGCTTTTCTGTGTCATGTGTTTCTGTGCTTTAGGGAGGGATGGGGAGCTAGCTTGACAATGGTTAGGAGCAGGGCCATGCACCGGGGGGCAAGCAGGCACATGGCCTCCCCAGTAGGCACAGAACTCCTCCAATCCCAGGCTGTGACAGGGAAGGAGAACTCTTCCAACCCAGAGACATGGTGGAAGCACAGAGTATGCCCCTCCAAAAGCAATGACATTTAAATTTCTGCACATACCCCTGATTAGGAGGTTGATGCGCTGACACATTAACTGGAATGGCAGTCACTTTTCAACTTGTCCTCTCCCTTCCTTCATCCCCCATCTCCTGTGTATTGGTTACCCACCTGTTGCTTCAACCTATAGAGAGAGACTGTAAGCTTGTACAGACAGGAACTCTGTTTTTACCTTCTGTAGAAAAGGAGGGCTCTGATCCACAACTAGAGTCTCTATGAGCACACACAAAAGTGCAACAAATAAAAGACCTGGTGCATCTTTGTTAGGTAGCAAATGGCAGCTCCAGTGGAGGCTGATCTATAACAGAACCTTAACAATGCTAGTCAGTCATATAATAACTGACAGTATAAAATGTTCTGAGTGTTATTAAATGTCTATAAATTTGCCCCAAACTTATGACTGATTTTGAATATTAGAAAGGCCATACTGGGTCAGACCAATGGTCCATCTAGCCCAGTATCCTGTCTTCCAACAGTAGCCAATGCCAGGTGCCCCAGAGGGAATGAACAGAACAAGTAATCATAAAGTGATCCCTCCCTCCCCTGTTGCCCATTTCCAGCTTCAGCTTTTTTGCCTAAGTTCTAATTATGTGCAATCAGATCACATAGGTTACGTCTAGATTACATCCCTCTTTCGACAGAGGGATGTAAATTAGGCACTTTGAAATTGCAAATGAAGCGGGGATTTGAATTTTCTGTGCTTCATTTGCATAATCACGTAATGGCGCTCTTTGGAAAAAGCGCTATTTTGAAAGTAAAACCGCAGTCTAGACGCAGTTCTTTTGAAAAGGGAAGGCTTTTTCGAAAGATCTGTAAACCAAATGAGGTTCTTTCTTTTCGAAAGAACTGCGTCTAGACTGCTGTTTTACTTTCGAAGTAGCGTTTTTTTGAAAGAGCGCCATTACGTGATTATGTAAATGAAGCATGGGAAATTCAAATCCTGGCTTCATTTGTAATTTTGAAGTGTCTAATTTATATCTCTCTGTCGAAAGAGGGATGTAATCTAGACACAGCCATAGAGAGGATGCTGAGATACCCTCCAAAGTGTTTGGTGATCCTGTGTTGAATTTTCTTAAAGGTAAAGTTCCATCCTGAGATGACATCACTCAAATCTCATGTTCACACAGATTATTTAGTACCTAAGTTGATGAAAGCATCTCAAGAGTTTTGAAATAATTGGAAAGCTATTGGATCTGTGAGGGAGGCCAAAGGAAGGATAAATAGGCCTATTTAAATGATCTCCCATTAACGCAGACATGAAAGTACTGGCAGACTGTTAGCTGGTAGATTAGAAAAAATGATTATGTAGATACTTGATTCTAACCCAATGGGATTTATTGAAGTCAACCTGCTTCTAACCTTAAGCAACGGACAAAAATTATGTGCTGTGTTGGGAGAGAAATTTGCAAACTCTGGTACAAAGTGAGTAATAAGTATAAATCAACTCAAAATGAGCTGCACGTATTCTCGTAACAGCGGAAAACACAAGTGCAGCATTTAGCTAGACTGCTAAGCCTTAAAATAAGATGATGTTGCCTACATTTCATATAGGCATTTGCTGGCATTTTCTATTTTTATTGAAGTAGGCTCTATTGGTTTTTGTAATCTCTTTTATCAGAGGTTATGTCTACACTGGGAAGGTTTGGCGATAAAAGTGTTGTCGACTTACAAAAGTAACCAAAAATGAAAACTGGTCAAACCGGTTTCTCTGCCTCCCATTGCCAATATTTCATGGCCACATTGCCAGCACCCTGTTGAGAGAGCAAAGCAATATGGGTAAGTATCCCACAGTGCAGTTTTGTAGGAAGGCAGAGCTGATCCCTGCATTTCTTGGGATTTCCTTGTAGCTCTGTGAGCTCTCCATGCTAAGAAATGTCAAAGCAGCACATCAGTCTCCAATCCTCCAATCAGTCTGCCTGCTGCTGTGTTCCTAGTACAGGGCAAAAAAGAAACATTCCAATGATTTGTTCTTTGTTTGATCCCTGAATTGAGCAGTTCACTCAGCTGTCCGATACTTCCCGGAGCTTTGAAAAGGAAGGGTACATGCCCGCAGGGTAGCAGAGATCACCAAACACTGAGCATAGCCATCAGGACAGGCATTGTGAGGTACTGGTAGAATCCACACTGGCTCTTTGTCAACAATAAAGGGAGGGGAAAAGACAACAGTCTCTTGTGGGGCTGGAATTTTTTTGTTGCCAAAACTGGGTATTTTTCCTGACAAAAGTCATGTTGCAGTATAAATGCGCTCATTATTTTGTCACCAAAAAGCAGGTTTTGGCAACAATGTAAGCACTCAGATGGGTAACTAGTATACGGCATTCTTCATATTTTCCTAGATGTCCATGTTAATATCTGATAACCTATTCAGTTTACCTGGCACTGAAACCTGTTACTTGAGAGCTAAATATAGGATATGTGGTATTACATCCAAAGCTGGACCCTCCCATTTAACAGAGCCTTTCAGCCACTTGGCTATCACACTTCCCTTCAAAATGTACAGACCCCTCTATTCTTGTAACTAGAAGGGAATACAATTAAATGTCCCTTTTCCTCAACATTTATGATGATCTAATTTAGGAATTAGGCCAGAGCATTTGTTAGAGAGACAGATGTTATTGCTATTTATCTTGTATAGTCCAGATGGTACTCAATCACTCCAGTCAGGATTGGATCTCTATTATGGTAGGTACTGTACAAATCTATATGAAGATATGATCTCTTCTTTAGCGATCTTCCTGACCTGCTAAGTTTTGTTGCTTGTGAATGCCTCAAAGAAGCCTTTTAGTATTCATCTGTATTCATCTGTTGTGGGCAACACAATTTATAAGCAAACAGTAGGTATGTCCACATTGCAGTGTGAGCCTGGGCTCAGATTTAGGCTTAAGCCTAACCCCCATTCCATTTGCACACAAATCAGGCTGACTCAGGGTACCAGGAAACCTGGGTCAGGGTGTGACTCACACTCAAATCTGTTCCCCAACCCCCAATTTGGATTTTGCTCAAGAAGGACTGCTTGTACTCCATTGTACTTCCCAGCCATATTGGATCTTGTCATAGGCTTGGCCAATGCAGATGTGAAAATTTAATTTGAAGCCTTCCAGAATTTCTAATACACAAGCAGCAATTTCTTTTCATTTTTTTCATGAAATTATTGAACAAAATAAATTGTTCTTCAATTGAAACCTTTGAACTTCCTGCAATTTTAACATATTGAACAACCAAAGTCGTCTGTTCTTTATGAGAACAGTCTGGAGTTGCATCAATAATAATTGAAAAGTACTTCACAAGTTGTATCTCTTCAAGAATTGTTGTTTGCACAAATATCCCACACAACTCAATAAACTCATTCACGCACACGCTTAACATGGCCTGATAAAAGTGGGTCATACTTGCTAAGAAGCTCAAGTATACCAATAAAGTTTCTGTTTGTAGGGTCACCAATATGTTGATCAGAACCAAACAAAGCCAATCCCTGTTCAGAAATAAAAAGAATGAGATTTAATATGCACTCAAGGAGTTTTTTCCAGTTATTAGTTTCTGTGTTTATTTCACTCAGGAGTAAGTTTTCAATTGAACTGTCAGCTAGTGCTGCTCTACTAGCTGATTTCCATGTAACATAGTTATCTTTATGTGATACTGAAGTTTCATGTGCAGGTATTCGGTCTTTCAACTTCTTCCAACCTCTACGATGGATCACACAGTACTGATGCATTTGAAGTAGTACTGTTAAAAATGAAACAGGGTACACACTACAGAGCCTGTTTTTTCCATGCTCCAGCAGAGCTGGTCTCTTGTGTAGATATCTCCATTTGGAAGTTTTTGTCAGCAGACGAGTGGGGAAAGCATGATTTCAGCATCTTTCGGTAACTAACTTTGAGAAACGACTGCATTTGATCAACATTGTTCTTATCAATGAGTCCAATATCAGGTTCTGGTGCCACTGTTATTACACTGTGTCTTGTGCTAGTCATAAGTTCTTGCTCTTGCTGTGCAGCATTTCTGAGGTCCTCATTTTCTGCCTGTACAGTCTCTAAATCGAGAGTAGATTCTGCATCTAACGCTTCTGTTGGCATTTCTGTGCCTTGATTAATGGTCTCCTCATTTTGAGGCAGTGGCATTGAAATGTCATTTGTGGGTACAAAGTTTTCATCATCAGAACTGGAAGTGTCACTGTCAGTATGGTCACTGTCTAATGGCTGAGGCGTCTTTTCTATGAGAAATGATGTTATTGGTTTTAAAATCTTAACTGCTGCTTCACTCTGTTGCTTCCCTAGGCTCACAGCTGAGAGCTCTAAAAGGCTGTGTCAGCTGCTTTTCTGAGCGGTGTGTGTATGGGAGGGGAGTGGAGCAGTGCACGGCAAGTAGGGAGTCTGCCTGAAGCTCCCCACTGAATCTGTGGGCTGGATCCTGTGGTTTGGCAGGTCAGATCTTTGCCCAGCCCTGTTCTACAGGCTCCTTTCCTCTGATCTCATTAAAGAGAAAACAAAACAAAACAAAAAAACCCACAAAACCCAAAAACTAGACCATCTGCTCACAAAACTCCCTGCTACTACTCGGGACCAAATCTATACTAACGCACCCTCAAATCCCCAACCAGGAGTTTCTGTCTGCTGCCTAAGACCCACAAACGGAAATCCCAAACGTCCCATCATCTCAAGCATTGGCACACTCACAGCAGGATTATCCAGTTATGTTGACTCTTTCCTCAGACCCTATGCTACCAGCACTCCTAGCTACCTTCAAGAGACCACTGACTCCTGAGGAAACTACAGAACATCAGTAATCTTCCTGAAAACACCATCCTGGCCACGTGGATGTAGAAGCTCTTTACACAAACATACCACACGATGATGGATTACTGGCTATCAGAAACGCTATTCCTGATGATGCCACTGCACACCTGGTGACCAAACTTTGTGACTTTGTTCTCGCCCACAACTATTTCCAATTTGTATCTTCAAGTCAGTGGCACAGCTATGGGCACCCGCATGGCCCCACAATATGCCAACATCTTTATGGTTGACCTTGAACATTGTGTTCTCAGCTCTCATCTCCCTAGCACCCGTACTCTACTTATGCTACATTGATGACATCTTCATCATATGGACCCACAGGAAGGAGACCTTGAAGAATTCCACAGGGATTTCAACAACTTCCACCCCACCATCAACCTTAACCTGGACCAAGTCCACACTTCCTTGACACTACAATACAGTTACATTTCCAGCACCTTATACCAGTAACCTATTGACACTTATACTTGCCTACATACTTCTAGCTTTCATCCAGGACACGTTACCCGATCCATTGTTTACAGCCAGGCCCTAAGGTACAATTGGATTTGTTCCAATCCTACAGACAGAGACATACACCTATAGGATCTCTATCAGGCATTCTTAAAACTTAAATACCCATGCTGGGAAGTGAAAAAACTGACTGACAGAACCAGACGAGTACCCAGGCATCAGCTTCTTCAAGATAGGCCTAACAAACAAAACAACAGAACACCACTAGTCATCATCTACAGCCCCCAGTTTAAACCCTCCAGTGCATCATTAACAACCTATCCTGGAAAACAATCCCTCACTCTCACAGGACTTAGGGGGACAGGCCAATCCTCACCTACAGACAGCCCCCTAACCCGAAACAAATTCTTTCCAGCAACCACGCATCACACCTCAAACACACTCACGCAGGAACCCACCACTGCAATAAACCCCAATGCCAGCTCTGTCCACACATCTACACAAGTGACATCATCACAGGACCTAACCACATAAGCCACCACATCAGAGGCTCATACAACTGCACATCCACTAATGTGATATAAGCGATCAAGTGCCAGCAAAGCCCCACTGCCATGTATATTGGCTAAACTGGACAGTCTCTCCTACAAAGGATTAATGGACACAGATCAGATATTCAAAATAACACACAGAAACATGTTGGAGAACATTTTAACTTGCCCAGGCACTCATTAATGGATTTAAAGGTGGCTATTCTCTTACAAAACAATTTCAGGAGTCGACTACAGAGAGAATCTGAGGAACTAGCCTTCATATGCAAATTTGATACTATCTCACACAGCATGAACAAAGACACGAACTGGGTGGGCCATTGTATTCAACACCCAAATGACATCAAAAGCTAAGTATCAGGCACTCACAGCCCACTCTGTTAGTCTCATTTAGCACAGACACTTTAACTGATAGGGTTTGTTTCCTCCCCCCTTCCTTTCTTTCTCCTCCTCCTCTCCCATCTTTTTCTGCTTTATATTTCAAACTCGGGGCCCCTTACTCCATATTTGTCATCTGAAGAAGTGGGTTGTGCCCACAAAAGCTCATGATTCTATGTATATATTTTTGTTACTCTGTAAGGTGCTACAGGACCATTGTTGTTTTTTAAGGTTTTTTTTCCATGTCATTCTAGCCATCTGTTTTTGGGCACCAAGATTTAAAAGGAGGAAGGAAAATAACCCATCAAACTTTGTTCTGTAAAACCATATGACTTGTTAGACAGCAGCATATATAAAAAATCCCTCAGAATAGAGGCAGCACCATAGTACACTGTAGAAGCTAAGTGACAAAATGGAATGTAGGTGTCAAAAGGGAAAATAATAGATACTAAAGCACCAAGCAGAAAACACAATGTAGATCAATGTGTTTTAACATGTAGCCTTTGCTAGGACCTGTGTAAATTGTTTAGTCTTCTCACTCTGTTATTCCAAACAATATTGGCCAATTAAATACAAATACCTCTAAATATATGAGCTCATGTGATGGCCAAGATTTCCTTTAAGCAGCATGCCTGGGCAGGTGCGCAGCCTTTTTCTGAGCCACGTGCAGAGGTTCAGAGCTCCCCGCGCAGGCAGGAGCTCAGCTGATCAGCTGGGGAAGTGAGGATTGGGTACTCGCCTTCTCGGAGGAGCAGAAGCAGCAGCAGCTGCTGCCTGCTATAAATAGAGAAGCTGGCTCTAGCCTCTACTCCAGGGCTGGGCAAAAGATGGTCATCAGGCTGTGAGAGCCTCTGCCGGCTCGCACTTGCTCAGCACTCTGGAAAGCCGGGTGCAGGGCCACGTGTGTGTTTCTGAAAGCCTGCAGGGAGCAGAGACAGAAGCCTTCCAGCTACAGACAAGTGGCAGCAGCCCACAATGGATCTGGCTGTGGTATTCACTGGACCATTAAAGTTGATTTTTAGTATGTTTAGGAGAACTGGGGAAGACTAAGATTGTGCTTTTTAAAAGGTTACATGGGATGAGCTGGGTCATTAAAGGTCTAATAACCTGACATTGATCAGAGGCAAGATAATGGAACTGCTGATACAGGGACTCTATGAATAAAAAATTAACTGAGAGTAATGCAATTAATACAAGTCACCACGGGTTTATGGACAGATTCTGTCTAATGCGATATTTTTTATAAGATTATGAGTTTGGTTGATAAAGGTAACAGTGTTAATATACTAAACTTAGACTCCTGTAAGGTATTTGACTTGGTACCGTATGAGATTTTTATTTAAAAAAACCCAGAACAATATAAAATTAGTACGGAACACACTACCTAACTGCTAGATGTCAAATGTAACTATAATGGGGAATTGTCAGAGAGCTGGTTTGTTTCCAGTGCGGTCCTTCAGAGAGCAGTTCCTGGCCCTTTGCTGTTTAACGCCTTTATCCATGACCTGGAAGAAAACATAAAATCATCACTGATAAAATTTGCAGATGACAGAATACTGGGGGAGTGGCAAATAGTGAAGAGGACAGGGCACTGATTCAGTTCAAGGATCTTATACTTGGCAGCAAAGGTTGCTCCTTCCCTGGAATCTTTCCTATAATTTCTGGTTTTCCCTCCCTCTGGCTGTTTCAGCTCGAACTCCCTCCTCCCAGGGAATAATTACTGATTACCAAATTCTGTACCCTCAAACAAGCCTCCTTACTCTCAGGGAGTGACTGCTAAGTGCTTCCTTGAAGCCCCCTTTCTGCTGCCAGCTTCCTGGCTTTATAAACCCCTCTCTGTTCCTCCTCTAGCTAGACTTCAGCAGCCAATTAGGCCTATAGGTTAATTTATATAATTGACCCCTTCGGGCCTTTTGTGGGGTAGAAACCCATCACAGACCTCAACCCTGGACTGGAATGACCATGACCAACTGTAGAGGTGAATCTCCTCATGCCTATTCAGTGCTGGTCTCTTTTCTGAAACTGTCAACTGAGGTACCAATTGTAGTAAGCAGTTTAGTGATGTTGACACATGCACAGAAAATGTGTGTTGAAACGATGAAAAACTATTAAGTGGGGATAACTTTTGATCATTACTGGCTGAGGCTGGGTTCAAACCAGCCAGTAAGAGATGAGAGGTGTTACATGCTATTACCAGTTACTTGTACCCTGTGGTCTTCTTATTCCTGTATTTTTTCATGCTTTACATCCAATATTCTCAAAGACTCATATCACTGTTGTTATCCTTCCAGCAAATGAAAGCAGGATAAGACTGTTATAAGCAGGGGAAGAGCTATCCATCCTTCTATCACAGTGGCCTTGTCTACATTCTCAAACTTCAGTTGTAATTCACCATTGGTGCAGCTCTTTTATCCTAGTAACAGACCGCCATTTCCAATCCAGAAACATAATGTGACTTGTTGCACTATTAATTGCAGCTAAAAAGGAGGGCTGGCCTAAGAGAGTCATATTTGTAAAGTGCACTGAGATACTCAGAAGATATTATAGAAGTGCAGAGTATTGGTTCAACATTACCACCTTGCAGCATGTTAACCCAAGACCTTGAAACATGACTGTACATTTCCAGAAATGCACAAGCTTCATCTTTTGTAAATTGTGTTCAAAGTTTGATTTTTGTAGCCCCAGAACCTCCACTCTCTGAGAAACCTAGTCTTATCTGATCTACTTAAAACAATAAAACTCATGATGTGATAGTAGAATTTACTTGCAAGATATCCTCTTGGTGGGAGCATAATGATTCAAGTCTGCAGTTGATCATGTGGTCCACAATATCCTAAAATGACAAATTTAAGCTTTCAAAAATGGTCATAGCGTAGTTCCAAACCAATTCCATGGCTTTATATTGTACACACTGATTCACTGGTTGATCACCAGACTTCTTTTATGGGTCCCTTTTTCTTTCCCATCCCCACCAAAAAGTGAAAAATAGGATTATTTTTAACAGATCATTATGATTCTCTGAGTCCATAGAAAAGAAGTGCTGTACTATTTCTTATGGGCAGATAAATGATGCCTGATGAAATGCAGATCTGAAATGCAAACATGGGAGAACAAATGACTTTGAAATCAAAGCAGGAAAATGCAGACATTAAATAATTATGTGCTTGACAAATAACAGCACAGATGAACTGAAGTGAGATGCCCAGTTTCTAAAAACAGATGGATACTTAAATTAAGAAGCAATCAAAGTCTTAATTAGTGACCCTGAACACAACCCAAGTATTGTTATTTGAGTTGAACAATTTTTTTAAAAAAGGTGAATAACTTAATTTGAAAAACGTTACAAATTTTGCAGAATAAATGACCTGACAAATATTCACCCAACTCCAGTCAGTGGTTTGAATGACTATCAAATATGTTTGCCTTTAGAATTGCTTGGTACAATTTAATTTAGATATATAATTAGGCTGAAGATATTCTGTAGCTCAGTTCTAAACTTATCCGCTCACTTGGCAGGAGCAGCTCTTGGAGGTTCCCCCCCAACCCTTCATTATCTATGATTAATTGTTTCACATCCTGGACCACATAAGCAAAGAAGACAGGTAAGGGGGAAACAGTAATTCATTATTATTGTTGGGATAAGATCACCATCACATACATTCCAGCACCTATTTCTCACGTATATTAATAATGAATCTGAATTTTGTTAGTAAATAGGCTCACATAATACCTGTATAAAATAACATCTAATCTAACACTGTCTGAATATGATGCATTCTTGCAGAAAGCATGTGTCTCCAAACAGAGTAACAGGTTGTTGGAAGAATGCACATGGTGGGCAATATTTTTTTGTGGAAAAAAAATCAAAATAAAATGTACCTCGTTTAATTTAAGCCAAAATTCTTTATGCTGGTTATTTTGATGTACAGTAATCGACCTGTGTGGGTACACGAGAGAAATGTTGAAAACAGAGAGATGGTGTGAGTAAAAAGAAGGGAGGAGGGGAAAAATAAAAAAAGAAAGTGAGAATGCAAGAGGAAGGTAGGAATGAAGTGATACAAGTGGGAAATGTAAGATTTGCAGAGCAAAGGGCTGAAAAGCAACATCCCTCCTCCCACTTGCAGTAACTGAAAAGAATATCTGAACATGATCTACTGTAGTTAGTTCAGACTTGGTTGTTGTCATAAAACCTATTGCTATTCTTCTCCATGCTCCATCTGCATTTGTATTCACTGAGGACTTACAAAGTGGTTTTGTTTAAATTGATATTAGAAATGTATTAGATTCATTTGATTGTGAAGCATTGTTAAGTTCAGCAGATGGGCAACTTTAAAGTAACATTATAAGAAAGAAAATAAAAACAGATGAACAATGTTTTCCAGGAGGAATGTTCTTTCTGGGTCAGTTTGTTGCCATACCTGGGACAGGGAGTGATCGAGGTTCAGAACTGAGAATAAATATGAGATTCACCTGTGGTGCTTGAAAAAGGATATTGAGGCTACATGGAGTACAGAGCTTCTCCTTTAGCTCAGTAAGTACAGCTATTGCTTTGGGATGTAAGGTCCTTCATCCAAATTCCAATCGATAATCCTTCGCTGATATTGAGACCATTTAGTTAGTAAAGGAAGTCAGAGGGACTTTGGCCTGGTGGTATTTGCATCCCCCCTCCTATAGACCTTGCTCAGGGAGATCAAGAAAGAGATCAGACAACTTAAAGTTTTTTTTAAAAATGGTGATCAGAATGAGAGGCCCCATAGAATGCCAGCAACGTAAATAAACCTAATTGTTTTAGGCTGTGAAATATTCAAGCATGCTAGACTGGAAGATCTTTGGGACAGGTCTGGGACAAACCTTCTGTTGTGTGCTTCTACAGTATCTAGAAGCTGGGGACCTGGTTTGTGACTGGGGCTCCAAGGAGCTACAGCAATGCAAATAACTGCTAGTAAATAGGAGAAAGTGCTGCTTGATTTTGGCATGTTCATGGTGTACAGAGCAGAGGACTTGCAGAATAGGAAAGTGGGTAATGTTGTAGTATGAAGGCAGCAAGATTTCTTTCTTAGCAGCATTGCTTATGTAACTGCCATCAGGCAGTGTGGAACTTGGGACCTGTAGAGCTTACTGAAGGAGCCTCTACAGCTTGAGCTATAAAGCCAACTGCCTCTCAGCTTAGGCTATAGAGCTCACTCATTCTTATCTCTCCCTGTAAGTGGTCTAAGTGCCACTACATGGGACAGTGAACCACACCCACTGGGTGTGTGGGTTACACTAAGGGTACGGCTAGACTGCAAGGTTCTATCGGAAAAAGATATGCAAAATGCGGAGCACATTTTGCCTATCTCTTTCCAATACTTTTGTCGGAAGAGGCTTTTCCAAAATTTGGCCCGTCTAGACTGGGCCAAATTTCAGAAAAAAACCCTCTTTCGAAAGCCTCCTTCTTCTTCGTAGAACGAGGAATACAGGGGCTTCCAGAAGAGCACATTTGCTCTTCCGCAAAAAAAAGCAGAAGAGCAAACACATTCCCTGGATGCGGCGGAGTTTTTTTGGGATAACTCTGGTATCCCGAACCCACTTGCCGCCCTGCAGTATAGCTGTACCCTTAGAAAGCTCTGAAACTTGCTGATAAGCCTACTGCTAAGCCAGGGCCCTTAGCCTATCATTTGATTGTACGGTGAAGAGATCGTATTGGTTGAATGGAGTCTTTAAAAATGACACATGAATTTTAAGATACAGAGACACTGAACAATTTGTACAGTGGAAGTGCGGAGAGCCACTGAACCAAATTGTAGGTCATGGATATAATGGAAACCACTTCAAGCCAGGGGGTGCTGCACCCTAGTTCCAGGACTTATGTTAAGATACAAATATTTCCAAATTGGTTTCCTTTATCATTTAGTTGACAAAAACCTGGATCTATGGGACCTGGGCTTGTGGACTTGGTGTTTCCAACATCCATCTACAAAGATGGTGTCATCAGGAGGCTTTGGTTTCCTTGACCATGGGATGCTGTTCCAATAAGGAGGACTGCTAAGCAGGGATGGGGAAGGGGAAGAGAGTATTTAGATTCAGACTGGCTAACCTAGTGAGGAGGGCTTTAAACAAGGTTTGATGGGGGCAGGTGACCAAAGCCCACAGGTAAGTGAAAAACATGGAGACCTGGGAGATGGCTCAGAAATGGGAGGGAGCATGGACTATAATAGCAGAGATAAAGGAAGGACAAGGCAGAACTGGAGGGCAAAATCAAATTAGTATATTAGATACTTTTTGCATTTGTATACAGGCATGGGGAATAAGCAGGAAGAACTTGAAGTGCTAATTAATAAACACAGCTATGACATAGATGGTGTCACAGAGACTTGGTGGGATAATAAACACAATTGGAATATTGGTATAGAAGGGTACAGCTTGCTCAGGAAGGATAGGCAGGGAAAAAAGGGAGGAGGTGGTGCCTTATTTATTAAAAATAATACTTGGACTGAGGTGGAGATGGACATAGAAGACAGACTTGTTGAGAGTCTCTGAGTTAGGTTAAAAGGATTAAAAATAAGAGTGACGTCATGCTAGGGGTCTACTACAGATCACCTACTCAGGTAGAAGAAGTAGACGAGGCTTTTTTTAACAACTAACAAAATCATCCAAACCGCACAATTTGGTGGTGATGGGGGACTTCAACTATCCAGACGTATGTTGGGAAACTAACACAGCAGGGCACAGATTATCCAATAAGTTCTTGGACTGCATTGGAAATATTTTTTTTATTTCAGAAGGTTGCTACTGGGGGGAAGATGTTCTTGATTTGATTTTAATTAGCAAAGTACACAGAAATAAAGGAAACAGATCTATCTGGCATTTACACTGCCATCATTTATCCCACCCCAAAGTGTGCAATCCTCTGGATTCAGAGTCCCAGACACTTACTTGTGTGGGTGTGCTTGAAGGTCTGCAGCTGAAGTGGTGGAGACTGCACTGTGCGGGTTCTGTGTGTGCCAATCCAGGCAGGCATCCAGCTGCAAAATCCCTCTGCCACAGGAGCAGGCCCCACCAAATGCCAGCAGCTTTGGTTCACTGGGCTGGTCACTCTGGCTCTCATTGGACTCTGAGTCCGTTTGTCTTCTGTGCTCCATCCCAGGCAGCACTTTTCCAAACAGCCCAGTTATTCACAGTTACCTCCTGTGCAGGTTTATGTATGCTCTTCCCAGCCACAGGCAAAATCCCCAGCAGCCTCCAGGGACAATTCCCAGCAGCCCCCCGAAACAGCCTGCTAGATCCAAGCCTCGGCAGGCTCTCAGTAACAGGCTTTAGCTGCAACACAACAGCTCCTGGCTTAGAAAAGACTTTACACCAGCAGCCTGGCTCCTCTCTTCAAAAATGGAGCCTAGCCTATCTCCCTCTTTCCTGCCTGGAAGAGCCACTGTTCCCTCCTTTTTCCCAAGGGCTCATGGGAGTTGTAGACTCTAGGGCTAGGTTGCAGCACAAAGGATCCTCCCAGTAAAAGTCAGAGGCCCCTTTAGTAAGGGGACTACATTCTCCCCCCACCAGAAAATCTTTAATGTTCCCATTAAGGAACCAGTACAAAGAAGAAAAAATGATTAACTTAACATGATACCCCAACCAACAGTAGGAATTAATGTAACAGTCAATGGAGGGTAAAGTATAGGACCATTAAAATAGGTACAATTAAAGCATCTAGCCTGAGGTGAGCACCACCATGATGAACACTTGAACTCATCCTTGGAGGATACATAGTCTGGGTTGGATTTCTCAGGTGTTTTAAAATCTTTCAGCACAACTACTCCACCATGCACTGTGGGAATGGACACCTCATGGCTGACTCCAACCATATCATATGTTAACCTCTGAGGGGGCCTGACTGGTCTCTGGGACCTCCTTAAGGGCTGTGCCATCCCTTCTTCTTCCTCTACAGGAGGCCCCTTTAGTAAGTAAACAGTAAGTCAGAGGCCACTTTAGTAAGGGGACTACATTGCTCAGAAAAGTTAGATGTCTGCAAGTCACAAGGGCCTCCATGATGCTAGAATACTCATGGAGCTGATAGAGGAGGACCGGCATCTACCAGCCATGCTACAGCACATACTGTACTCCCCAGACCTTCAGCTTTGAACTGCATATGCCAGAGATTGAACCTGAGTCACAATGGGACTTGGGCTCCAACACCCCCTCTCACTGCCACCACCACCCACCCATGCAGTATTTCTAGGCTCTAGGTCTTGAGTGTCTGCTAACCTGAATTAGACTGATTTGTGTCGGAACAGAATGGGGACTCAAACCTGAGTCAGTCCTGGCCTATGATGCAATGTAGTGTCTTATAAAAAATGTATTATCAGTACTTTATTTAATGAAGACAACTTTGGTCAAGGAGCTACTGATCTAATCAGATCCCCTTTGTTAATAACATGCATTTGTTACTGGGTTGGGTTCCTGAATTATAGTGTCCAGTTGCATAGCAGATCTTATGCATTAAACTTTTCTAATGACCCTCTTACCATCTACAAGCTTGAAAAGCATTGTTATCTCTGTGAGCCTTTCTCTGTAGTTATAGTTTGTTTAGCTAACGTCTTTTTATCACTGCATGCATCTGTAAGCTCCATCACTTCTGAAGTGTTCCCTCCGCCCGTACATATGCTGTACGCTGCGTGTAATTTTAACAGAAACAGACTATTAATGAAGTGATAAACCATTGCTTAACTCTACAACATTTCATTTGGGTGTCCTTTACATCTCTGCTCTGGATCACTAGCCAACTGTGATTCAGGCTCAAGATAAGTTTAATACAACAAGCTTCCTTTTCCCTCTCTTCAGTAGCAGCAGAAGCAGATGGTCCAAATAGTTACAATTAATAACTTCATACATCAGGGTTCAGTGATCCAAAGAACTCTGCTCTCTTGTCTAGACTAGAATATCTAGCCTTCCTTTAATAGCTAAAACCATAAAACAATTGTGTATAACTTTTTAAATATGGGTAGCTAAATTGTTTTGCAGTGCACATACAATGTTGTATACATCATAAGCATGAATCTATCCAAGCATCCAGGTTCATAGGTGTAAGTATTTACAATCTTCAGGTGTTGGTTGGTTTTGTTTTAAAGTCATTCAGCAGAGTTCAAGCCTTTGAATTGAAGCTTCAAGTCTATCCTTTTCAATGAAGCCACTGGAATTCAGTAGTCTTGGTCCCCAAACTTAAAATATGACTATTGTATGGGGGGGGAGGGTGGGTTATATCTGCTTTCCTCCCACCAGCATTTTACAGAGCTGAGTAACAGGAGATAAAATTATGTATAAGCAATGGAAAGAGATGTGCTTTCATGGCATTTGAAAAGTGGTGGTGAATTGATGAGGTAAAATAAAACAGGACAAAAAAGAACTAATCATAGAATACTAGGACTGGAAGGGACCTTGAGAGGTCATTGAGTCCGGTCCCCTGCCCTCATGGCAGGACCAAATACTGTCTAGACCATCCCTGATAGATATTTATCTAACCTACTCTTAAATATCTCCACAGATGGAGATTCCACAGCCTCCCTGGACAATTTATTCCAGTGTTTGACTACCCTGACAGTTAGGAACTTTTTCCTAACATCCAACCTAAACCTCCTTTGCTGCAGTTTAAGCCCATTGCTTCTTGTTCTATCATCAGAGGCCAAGATGAACAAGTTTTTGCCCTCCTCCTTATGATACCCTTTTAGATACCTGAAAACTGCTATCATGTCCCCCCTCAATCTTCTCTTTTCTAAACTAAACAAACCCAATTCTTCCAGCCTTCCTTCATAGGTCATGTTCTCTAGACCTTTAATCATTCTTGTTGCTCTTCTCTGGACCCTCTCCAGTTTCTCCACATCTTTCTTGAAATGCGGTGCCCAGAACTGGACACAATACTCCAACTGAGGCCTAACCAGCGCAGAGTAGAGCAGAAGAATGACTTCTCATGTCTTGCTTACAACACACCTGTTAATGCAGCCCAGAATCATGTTTGCTTTTTTTGCAACAGCATCACACTGCTGACTCATTCAGCTTGTGGTCCACTATAACCCCTAGATACCTTTCTGCTGTACTCCTTCCTAGACAGTCGCTTCCCATTCTGTATGTATGAAACTGATTGTTCCTTCTTAAGTGGAACACTTTGCATTTGTCTTTATTAAATTTCACCCTGTTTTTCCTCAGACCATTTCTCCAATTTGTCCAGATCATTTTGAATTATGACCCTATCCTCCAGAGCAGTTACAACCCCTCCCAGCTTGGTATCATAATAAGTTCATGGAGGTTAGGTCCATCAGTGGCTGTTAGTCAAGATGATCAGGAGCATAACCCCATACTTGGGCTGACTCTAACCTCTCACTGCCAGAAGCTGGGAGGTGAAGACAAGAGTGGATCTTTCCAAAATTGCCCTGTTTTGTATGTTCCTCCTGAAGTTCTGGTCCTGGACACCATTGGAGCACAGGATGCTGGGCTAGACGGACCACTGGTCTGAGCCACGATAGCCATTCTTAGTCGAGATGAAAAGAACTATAGAGAAAGCTCTTGGATTTACTGCAGTGAGAGGACAAAGAAAGTGTTGGTATGCTGTAAGAGTTAAGGGAACCGGACAGGTAAGAGTAGAAGAAGGAGGTTTGTGACGTTCGCCTAAAGGGTACATGAGGTTTGTTAAAAATGAAGGGAATGTTGAACTGGATGCTAAAACAAACTGAGAACCTGCAGACTTGTTTGAAGATGGAAGAGGGGGTCCTACTTGGTATTAATGAGAAGAGGGAACAACCCTGTACATGCTGAAGTCTGGGATGTGAGGAATGGGTGCAGATGAGAAGCGCAGTATTTAAGATTGTGGTGATTGCAGCAGAGCGGGAGTCAAGACAGTGCTATATATAAGAATGTTGCCAAGATACTTGGAATGCTGCTTTGATGTTTTTACTGTATATGGGGCTTTATAAACATCCAAGATGGCCCCACCTCATAAATTTTACAGACTCTGATTTAGGTTTACAGAGGGGCGATTATGAAGGAAGAGAAGGAAGTTCAGAATCATCAATGGTTAAACACAAATACAATAGAACCAAATGGAGAAGTGGGTCTAGGATGGAGGGAGATGGGATTATATTTAAGCAGATTCGGCTTGCCTGGCTCAAGTGCTTCCAAAGCTGAGAGATTTAGTGAGAGAAGCAAGCTTATGTTTAGTTGTTCATGATGATCATAGGTGACAGAGGCTTATGTGAGTCTGTTGTCTTTGTACTTTGTAAAGGAGAATCTCAGCTTTATATACCATACAAACATTTCCAGATGTTCTTGCATGACAATAGCCTAACAAAACATAAACTAATTGAAAGGGATATGCAGCAGTGCTCTACTTCCACAGGCTCCAAGGCCAGAAGGGACAACTGGGAATGTCTAGTCTGATCTCTGGTATAACGCAGGCCTGAGAATTTCCCCCAAATAGTTTCTAAAGCAGAAACATCCAATCTTGATTTAAACATTGCCAGTGACAGAGAATCTAGCACAACTCTAGGTAAATTATTCTACAGCTAGAGGCTTAAATATCCCCCTACTTCTCTAACACATACTAATTTTTTATGTAAAACAAATCAGTTGTTCATGGTATGTGCCACAAAAGCATGTCATTACTCTGCTTAAAATTCTCAAGCTGGCCCTGTGCATATAGAGTGATACTTGTAGACAGAAACTGGTTACATCTGTGGGGAGATTAAAAAAATTTCTCAACCCACCAAAAATGCCCTGACTCTGCTTGTTGAACTGTTCAGCTCTGAGTATGCCTGCAAATACTATGACTTCAGCAGCTGTTGCTTGTGCAGCATAGGAATTACTAGGTAGGATCAGACTAGCAGCCCACATATTCTGTTGGGGGCCAGAGTAAGATGTTTCAGAGGAAGGCATAGGATCCTTGCTATGGGCATGTGATGGGGCATCTGTCCCACACTGGCCCTACAAGGGTTAAAACAATCTAGGGCGGCGGAGTGGTAGGTAGCCATAGCTGAGGCTGCAGATAAATTAGGGCCTAGCTGGGGCTGTATAAATAAGGGCTCCTGGAGTGAAGGAGAGCTTACTCTTGCTCCAGCTGTGGAGCAGGAAGGACCTGGCTGCTGGTAAGCTAGAGAAGTGCTAGGAAAAGCAAGGCACAGCTGGGGGAGCTCTGGTCAGGCAAACTCCTAGGCTGAGGTCTTGCTCTCAAGGCCTGAGAGTACTAGGGCTGCAGGGAAGCCAGGGTAGAAGAAGCAGCAGGTCCACGCCCTCTTGCCAATAATGTGTGGCCATTTCAGACTGAAGTTTGCCCCTGAGACAGGGGCTAGATGAAGACTGGCAGTGGGTCACTGAAGCAAGGTGGGTATAGGGGGTTGGGTTTCCCTGGGAGAGGAGGACCTCCAGAGTGTGGGGGCACTGCCACAGGACAGTAATGGGAGGGAAGGGCACTCTGGGCAGGAAGGGATATGGGGCCTGAACCAATGCAGGAGACAGGCAACTGAGGGTGAGACACCGGCCAGCAGAAGGCGCACTGACGCTGAAGAGCTGATTCCCTGAGTGACAAGCAGGAGGTGCCGCAGCAGTGAGCATGACCTGTTCCAAGGCATATGTGGCATGATGTGTGGCCCTATGTAGGCCTCATCTTGAGCTCTAACAGCCAAGAGTTGGCATAAGCCATGGAGCACAAGGTTTTAATATCCCTTCCAAAAGTGTTGTCATTAACGATAACCGCTCTGGATATTCATTTTATAGCCCTGTTTTATGTAGTTATATGGATTTTGTTTCATAAGCTTTGTTTTATAGCAGCTGCTAGGTATTAAAATATATTTTGTATTGGGTATTATAAGTCAGCAAGAAATGGCTTAATTTTTTTTTTTAACTTTGTAAGTCTGTAAGAAATCCTGCCTCTTCCTTTGTAAGAAAAGTTGCTTTCTCTGGAATGAGCCATCGTTTTTGTAAATGAGGAATGTGGGAAGATAAGAGAGAAGACTCTGGCACCAGATGGGCCGAATGGTTAACAAGGAGGTATGAACTCCAGCATCAGTCAAATTCAGGATGGCTGAAGAGGGGCAGAATTGACAACTCTAAAGCAAAGGCATATAGCTGGGAACGAGATCTGTGAACAAGATAAATCAGCTGCAGTCACTCCCAGGATCTGTTGGAGTGTGACAATGGAAGCAGCCTGGAGGTAAACACCAGTCATCAATTAGATGACTCCAGCATGACACTGGAAAATCCATAGACTAAAGTTGGGACTTACAACCATGATAGCGGGGTGTATAGCTATGAAGCTTTGGGTTAGTCCTGTGAGGACAACTTCAGAGCATTGAACCACAGCTGACAGAACCTGGCTCCTTCCTCGTGCCCAGCCTAATTGGCCAATAAGGCTGGTAACTATGACACCAGCTGCAGGGCTTGTGTGTGAATGAATGCATATGCTGATTTCTATGCTGTATTTGCAGTAAATGTGGCATATTGCCTTTTCCCCTGAAAAAGATCCCATGTGCTTCTTATAAGCATAACACATGGAAGAATGTTTGGGGAGGCATGGCAGGCACAAGCCAGCCCCTGTGGGGCAGAGAGGGAGCACCCTTCAGCACTGCTGCACGCTCAGCTCTGCTCTGGTACCACTTCCAGCAGCTGCCATGGCCCCATGTCTGGCCCTGCCCCCAGCCTTGGTCCCCAACCACAACCCTCCTGCTATCCCTGGCTTCAGTCCCCAGTCAGGCCTCTGTTCCCAGCTATGCACCTGGCCTCAGCGCCTGTCAGTGACTCTGTTCTCAGCACCAAGCTTGCCCCCAGCTGGTGGCTCCATTACTCTGTTCATTTTCCCCTTTCTCCCCCCCTCCCCCAAACTGCTCCCAGCCCATCTTGTGGTGGGGGGAGTGAAGGAGCAGAACAGAGGTGAGTGCAACCCTGAAAAGTTTGGAGAGCACAGGTCCATTCCCTCTTTGAACCTTGTTAAATTCTTAGCCTTCCGGTTTCCCTCCCATCTCTGTGAATGGGAGACGTACCACCTTAGTTCCAACAACTACCCTTCATCTCTCTTTTTCCGGACTGCCATTTGCTCTAGAAATCTCATCAAGCTGCTGCTGCTGCCTAGTGGGAATCCTGCAGCCCACAGGTGTGTTCTAGCAGAACCAATTCAAGCCTGGAATCTGAAGAGACGTTCCTCAGAGGGACTTATCAGCCCTGTTTTCCTCCAATCACCATCCAAGAAAGACCCAGTTAGACTGGCCCAGGAAAGCGCATTGGAAAACCTCCCTGAAAGCCCCTGCTCCAGCCACCTTAATTCTGAATGAAGCTATGCATTTAAAACAGGCATAGAGGCAAGCTTCCCAAAGCTTTCCTTTCCACAGGGGCAAGCCTGCAGCTGCTTTGGTGCTACTAAAGAGCCCCAGAATAGTGCTCTGTCAAAAGGAGGAAGCTGCCTGTACCTTCAGCGTAATTCATCCCAGTGCTGCCCCTACCATGGCTTTGTGGAGAAGGCAATAAAAAAAACTTCCTAGCCAAGCCCCCGTTTGAGAGAATACAAGGGTATTTGAGGAGCCCCCTGCACCAGCCCACACCACAGCCGGGGAAGAGGCTGGGCTAACAGTAACTCCCTGCCCCCCCGCACATGATGGGGATGGTGGAAGGACACAGAAGAATTCCTGGTGGCTCCTGTTAACAACCAATGTAAAAGCTTGCGGAAAGGAGAAGCTGTTTGCTCTTCTACAAAACCTAGAGGCTATGCTGCATGTTCTTTGTGGTGTGCCTTTAAGGACTGAGCTCCCCAGACAGAGCCTCTGGGCAGGGTGCTGTGTGGTTCCTGTGATGTTCAGCCAATTGGAACCAGGCCCAGAGTAAAGCGCTTGTGAGCACAATGGCGATGTGATCCCTGAACATCACGCTACTGGGCATCATCCGTTGGCACCGTATCTATTAACTATGTCCATATATGCAAACACTGGACACTCCGAATAGCAGGCAGTGCTCCCTCCCTCCTCTGATGTTGCCGTTAAGTGGAGCTCGCAAATAGCTACTCTTGTGTTGAAGTTTTTCCTGGGACAAGGTGAATCACTCTTCTGGTGGGGAAGGGGAAGGCTGGGACTTCAGTTCATGCTTTTCCCCCCAATGACAAATTGAGACGTCACTCTCTGAAGGCCATGATGGGCAGCAGGGATGAAGAGCCTGCCCCAGAGGTTTTTCTCACTGTCCTTCCCCTCCCCCCCTCACCTCCAGGGCTGGCCTTACCATGAGGCGAACTGAGGCAGCTGCCTCAGGTGCCAGACTGGAGGGGGCGCGCTACTAAGACCCAGAGAATTGAGACCTTTCAAAGTTTTGGCCCAAGCAAGGGGGCATAGGGGCGTCATTTGATCTCCCTGCCTCAGGTGCCAAAATGTTGTAGGCCGGCCCTGCCCGCCCCCTGCTTAGTTCAAGGGGCCGTGCCAAGGCCATCACTGCTTGCCCCAGGCCTGGTAAAAATATACTTGGGAGATTCTTCATCTTCTTCCTCCTCTGGCCTGGTGGGGGTGGGGTCATTGTAGGACAGAGGTTTGCTGAGCAGCCCTCCAAATCCTCTTCCATGCTGACAAGAGCAAGTGGCCATTGGAAAGAGCCTATCTGCCTTGGGCATGGGCAGCCTCTTCCCTTTCCTGGCGTCAGTGCTGCCCTGTATTCTGCGGTCCTGTTCAGCAGTGTCCGTGCCATACAATGGAGATGGCTGCTAGCTTTGGATGCAGAGGGGCAGCTGGAGGAGAGCTTGTGGGAAAAGCAAGTGCTGAGAAACCAGTTACTGTGCAGGTTCTAATCACAAAGAAGAATTCTTTAAATAAAGCTTTGCCTGTAGAGTTCCCAGTACTGCTGAGAGCCTATCAAACCATGGTTTGTCTGAGTCCGTGTAGTGGGGTTCTACTTGGAAACATGGGAAGGTGGGCGGGCAAAGCCCGCCCACTTTCTAAAAGCCCCTCCCCAGCCTTATGGGAGGGACAACTGGACCCATGGCCAACAGATCACGGGGGACAAATAATGACAAAAGGATCAAGGAGTGCGGGTCACAGGTTCAAAATAAGGGTACCAAATGGGGACACTGAGCAGAGAACCCCGGACAGCGCCCACTGCTCCTCAAAGCTATTGATGGAGCCAGTGGACGCCGCCCAGAGGAACTCTGCCGGATACGTGACACGAGGGTGGAGCGAGTAGGCCCCACAGTGCAGAGAACCCCTCGTCCAGCATCCTCCTCCTAGTATCATAGATGGCAGCTTTCGCTAAGGCCAGGAGGAGGTTGACGAGGAGGTCTCGCGACTTTGTGGGGCCACGGATAGGGTGTGCATAAATAAAGAGGTGAGGGGAAAAGTGCAGCCAGAACCTCAATAAGAGGTTCTGGAGGAGCCGGAATAGGGGCTGCAACCTGGCGCACTCGAGGTAGGCGTGCGCCAGGTTTTCCCTCACGCCGCAAAAGGGGCAGGTTTCCGGGATGGGGGTGAACCGCGCCAGGTACATGCCCATGCTCACGGCTCCATGAAGGAGCCGCCAACTAATATGCCCAATGGGCCGTGGGACTAAGGTGGAATACACACTGGCCCATCGGGGTCTCCCACCCTCAACGGGTCTTAAATAGTCCCGCCACTTAGTATCGGGGCGGGACACGAGGGTGGGGAAATGCAAGGTATAGAGCACGGGCGTGTACAGATGTTCCCTAGGCGTGGTTCGGAAACAAACCGGCTGCAGGTTCTGCAGCCGGCTGGGAGTCCAGGGATGGGGAGGCCAGGGGCCCGCGGAACAGGGGCCCAATAAAGGGACGGAGGCTTTGCAGGAGGGAGGCGGGCGTACCCTCTCGCAGGGCTCTCTGTAGGAGGTCGAGGCGGGCTGCGACAAAGCTGCCTCCACCTCCTGGAGTAGGCGCAGGGGTCCAGAGGGTGGAGAGCCCCATGAGCCGAGCGAGCGCTCGGGGGTCCACCCAGTCCCCCCTGTCGTAGTCCAGGAGGTCTCCGATTTTGGTGGTTTCTGCCAGGATCAACCTCCGGCGCACCGCGGGAGACTCTACCACCTGCACGCACAAGCCTGGATTGTGGAGCAGGGGCTCCGCGAGGAGGTCTGCTCCCTCGGCGGCCAAAACGGACCTGGTCGCCGAAAACAGCTTCCAGGTCTGGAGGAGTTCCTGGTAGAATTCCGGCAGCTCTGAGAGGTCTCGCGGAAGGCCCCTCGGGTGGATAAAAAAGAGCTGCCGGTCGTATCGGAGCCCTCGAAGGCGGCGGAGGAAGGCGCACCCCAAAATGCTCCATGCTGGACTACCTGCACTAAAGAGGAGTCTCTGCAGGGCCTGGAGGCGTAAGGTTCGGACCTGGCTGCGCACACAGACCAGGCCCTGGCCCCCCTCCTCCAGGGGGAGAGACAGGACCCCTGCAGAGACCCAGTGCAGTCCTGGCCAAAAGAACTCCAGAGCTGTCCTCTGGAGCTTGGCCAGGACCTCCGCGGGCGCAGGGTGTTGAGCCGGTGCCAGAGCATGGACACGACCAGCTGATTTAACACCAGCGCCCTCCCTCGAAGGGAGAGACACCGGAGCAGCCCTGTCCATCTCCGCACCCGCTCAGCCACCCTGGCCTCCAAAGCCTGCCAGTTTTCCGGCGGAGAAGGATGCGTGGCGGATAAATAGACGCCCAGATAGAGCAGCGGACCTGCGCTCCACCTGATGGCCTGAAGCGCGGGTGGGAGGGAGCCGGCCCGCCACCCGTCCCGACCACCAGGCCAGAGCTCTTGACCCAGTTGACCCGGGCGGAGGAGGCGCCGAGTAGGCGGCTTGGCAGGCCTCCACCGCGCCAGGTCGCCGGGTCCTGGACCATGAGGAGCACGTCGCCGGCGTCGCCGACAGGACCAACGCAGCTCCGGCTCCGCAGCACCAACCCCCCTCAGCCTCCTGCGGAAGAGACAGAGGAAGGGCTCGATCGCCAGAGCGTACAGCTGGCCCGACAGCGGACACCCCTGGCGTACCCCGCCCGAAGCTGACCGGCTCGGTCAGGGTCCAGTTGAGCCTGACCAAACACTCCGCGAGGGCGTACAGCACCCGGAGAAAACCCACAAAACGGGGCCCGAAGCCGAAGGCCTGCAGGGTGCCCAGGAGATACCCGTGATCCATCCTGTCGAACGCCTTCTCCTGGTCCAGGGACAGGAGGGCGAACGACAAGCCGTCCCTACACCTGAGCTCCAAGAGATCCTGGACCAAATACAGATTATCGAAGATGCTACGGCCCGGGACGGTGTAGGTCTGGTTGGGATGGATCACGTCCGCCAGCACGGACCGCAGGCGCAGCGAGATGGCTTTTGCTACGACCTTGTAGTCCGTGCTGAGGAGCGAGACAGGACGCCAATTCCGAAGGTCGCGGAGGTCCCCCTCTTGGTAGCAAGCGAGCACCGCTCGCCTGCCTGACTGAAGGAGGACCCGCTCTCAAGACTCGGCCCAGACTGTGGCGAGGTCTGGGCCGAGGACGTCCCAGAATACGCGGTAAAACTCCACGGTCAGCCCGTCCATGCCCGGGGTTTTATTGTTGGGCATGAGACAGAGGGCTTCCGAGAACTCGGCCAGAGCGAGAGGCATCTCCAGCCGGTCTCAGTCGCCCGCGCTGACCGTCGGGAGCTCGGTCCAGAGCACCTTGCAGGCGTCGGCTTCGGTCGGATCCAGGGAGAACAAACTGGCGTAGAAGGCCCTGGCCCTTCCACGCATCTCCGCCGGATCCATGAGGGGGGTGCCGTCCTCCGCCAAAAGGCAGGTGACGTGCTTTTTCACTCCCCTCCTTTTCTCCAGGGCGTAGAAGAAGCGGGAGCCGTGATCCATCTCCCGAAGGAGATGGATGTGAGATCGAACAAAGGTGCCCCAGGCCCTGTGATCTTCCAGGGCCCGGAGCTCCTCCCGCTTCTCCCAGCACGCCTCGCGGAGGAGTGGATCCTCGGGGGCGGACGCCAGGCGCCCCTCAAGCTTCAAAACCTCCCGTTCCAGCTGCTCCGCCGCGCATCCCTCCGCGGCTGGCGCCCGGGAGCAGTCACGGCAGAAGAGCGAGCGCGCACCTTCCCCACGCCCCACCATCGCGCGCCGAGGAAAGGCGGGCCGCTGCCCCAGGCCAGCCAGAACTCCCGGAAGGACGCCACGAAGCCCACGTCCTCCAGCAAGCTATTATTAAATGCCAGTAGGCCGGCCCCAGCCTCTCCGAACTAAGGGAGGCTTTCACGGCCACCAAATGGTGGTCCGTGAACGGGGCCGGCCGAATGCTGGAGGAGTGGGCTCGTGCCAGATGGAAGTGGGAAAGGTAAACGCAATCCAACCGGGAGTGGCTCGACCAATTGTCCTCCACCCGGACGTAGGTGAAGGTGGTGTTGTCGTCCGGGTGGTGGTCTTGCCAGACGTCCACCAGGGAGTGGTTGTCCACGATCTCCTGAGGGCGCCTGCTGCGGCCTGGCAGTTGCGCGTCCTACGGTCCCGGTCGCCGAGGTGGTGTTAAAGTCCCGCCCAGGACCAGACACTCGTGAGGATCCAGAGTGCCGAGGAAGGTGGCCGCCTGCGGTAAAGGTGACCCAGTCGGGCCAGCGTTGGGGCGTGAGCGTTGACCAAGTTCAACGTCAGCCCCTCCACGCGGGCCCGGACGCAGCAGGCGGCCGGGACAACCTCGGCGGTCCCCAGCACCTCAGGCCGTGGGGTAGGGAGAACAGGGTGGCCACCCGGCCGGCGAGTGCGAGGTGGCTAAAATACACCCCATCCCCACTCCAGCCGCCAACCAGCCTCGACGGCTGGAGTCGTGTGGGTCTCCTGCAGGAAAACCACCGAGTACCCCCCCTCCCGAAGGAAGGAGAGCACCCGGCTCCTGCGGAGATCCACCCTACAGCCCCGGGCATTCAACGTTGCGATGATGGTGTAATTCATGATGAGGGCTGGGGTGGATCCTCACGGGCAGGGTGATCGTCGGCCTCCCGCAGGCCACGCAACAGGCCGCTTCCCGACCCGAAGGCGAGAGAGCGTCGCGAGATTTGCGGGCCCGCCGGTAGGCCGCGATGACCCGCCCCTTGGTCCTCTCCTCCTGCAAGAGGGCCCTCGTGGCCCCAAGATGGAATGAAAGTCCCCAGCGCTGAAGGCGAGCTCCACCTTTCCTTTAGCCCCACGCGTATCCGTGAGGAATTGGCGGAGCTTGGCCCCCAGCGCTGAGGGGGCACTAGATGTTTCCTCCGTCTGGGCCCCCCGGAAGACCTCGCGGGCCACAGAGGCGGGCAAACCGGGGTCCGAGCCCCGGCGCGGCGCCAAGAGCGACGGCGCCGCACTGCCCGCCCCAACCCCGGCGAGGGAAGGTGCGGCGGAGGGAACAAGGGAGCCCCTAGGGAACTAGGGACCGGGGACACAAATACCACCCCCTGAGGGCCGCTCACGGTCAGCGGGAGGCAGGCGGCCCCGTGGGGTGGCAATAATGGTGGTTTGGGAGGACGGTGAGGGTGGGACAGGCGGCACGGTAGGCGTGGAAGGGGGGGCGGGCTCACGGCCGGACGGTAGGGTGAGGGCGGGAAGAGGGGGGGCAGTGACGGTAGGAGAGGGATCAAGGACAAGGGAGGACTCGGGACTGGATATAGGTTCGTAAAGGGTAGGGTCAGGGCCAAGGGCATGTGCAGGGGTGAGGGAAAAATCGGGACAGGGAAGGGAACCAGAGATTGGGGCTTGGTCTAGGGAAGTGTCCCCCTTGTTTGTGCCACCGGGCCGTGGCTCCTCCCGAATGGGAACCAAGGGGGCAGGAACAGAAAGGGGGCCTGCGCCGACGCCGGGCTCAGATGGAAGAACAGGAGTTGTTGCCACGGCGTCGGCTTGAATGGGGTCTTCCTCTGGGCCCCCAACGGAAAGGGGAGATGACTGCCCCGCCTCAGTTGCTGGAGAGGGGGCACCCCCAAGCTTGGGACCCGGCCTCTCGGCGCCAGCCACCTCCCCTGAGGGTTCGGCGGCTTCAGCTCCGGCGCCCGAGTCGGCTGGGCCAGTAGGTAGTACCAGGGGCGCCCCGAATGTGAGGACGGGGTCGGCCACTTGGGACATGGGTTTGGGGTTAGGGATAGGGGGAGGAGGGGGCGGCGCCACAGAGACGCTGCCCAGACCGAGGCCCGCTGGCGGAGGGCCGTCATCCCCCTGGGTAAGCGGGGTCAGACCCAGGGCCTCGATCTCCTCAAAGATGGAGCTCAGTTCCATCCCCTCAGCCCCGGAGCCTTCCCCGCTGGCCGCCGAGGTGATGCTTACCTCGGCGGTAACAGCGGGGGGCTCGGCTGGTACCAGGGCCGGGGGAGCTCCACCCGAGGCCTCCTCATGGATGGGCTCCGCAGGGGGGACGACAGCGTCCCCCCTCGCTGCCACGGCTTCCTCGGCCGGCGCCTCCTGCTGACGCTCGTCGGGGGCGATCTCGGCAGCGCTGGCCCCCCTCGGGATCTTTCAGAGGGGGGCCTTCCCACCCTCCTCATTGGAGGGGGGAGATTGAGTCCACGAACGGCGGGCTCTGCGCTTTCCCACAACGCGCGTCCAGCCCTCCGAGGTGGAGGTGGAAGGCTGGCCAGCAGGGGCAAGGCTAGGGGGCGCAGTTCATTTTTGCGGGGGGCGTTGAGACAAGGGAGGGAGAGAGGAGGGTAGGGAAACCTCCACCTGGGGGGAGCCCTCTCCCTCTCCCTCGCCCGGCAGTGACCGCGCCACCCTCTCCTCCTCGGACCCCGCAGAGACGGATGGATCTGAGGCGGGGCCCACCTGCTCGCTCGGGCACGCCAGAGGGGGCGCCTGCAGCTCCCGAGCCGAGCCGTCGGTTGGAGGAGGGGCAGCTGCAGAGGCCAGACTACCAGGGGGGCCGGCGGTGGTAGGGCCGGCGCCCTCCCGGGCCCCGGTGGGCCCGGACGCCTCCCCCGACCGGGCCAAGGGGCAGTCCCTCCGAACGTGCCCCATCGCCCGGCAGAGGAAGCACCGGGCCTCACCCGTGGAATAGTGGACCCGGTAGAGGGCCCCCTGGTAGGGCACCATAAAGGACCCCTCTAGCGCCACCCCGCCATGCGCCGCCGGTGGCATTTGCAGTTGCACCTGCCGGCGGAATGATAAAATGTGGCGGAGGGCGGGGTCCTTACAGCCCAACGGGAGAGGGCTGATGACGGAGATGGGCTTCCCCAGGGTGGAGAGGGAAGGCAACAGGGCGGCATTGGGGAGGAAGGGCGGGACGGAGGTAAGAACCACCCGTATGCCCAGGTCCTCCAACGGTTCGAGGGGCACGTGCACGCCCCCCACCGCCAGGCCCCTCTCCACCGCCTCCTGGGCGGCGGCCTCCGAGGCAAGGAAGAACACTACCTTGCCGTACATCTTGGAGGCCGCCACCACGGCCGAGGCCCCCACCACCTTGCCAACGCCCGCACGTAGGTCTCGACGTGGGGCGAGGCGGCGACCAGGAGGCAGCGGACGCCGTGCCTCCTGGTCATGGTGGGAAAGGGGCCCGGCCACCAGGAACGGAGCTGGAGGCGGCAGTCGGGGCAGATGACACGGCAGGTGGGGGGGCGGCAGCAGCCACCTGGGTGTACGCTCTGGGGGCCGTGGTGAAATCACCCCCAGAGCTGGTGGGGGGAACAGCAGGGAAGGAAGGGGCTGTGGCAGATGATGGGGCCACAGGGGGCGGGGCGGCCTCGGCCGTGGGAGGTTTGGCCTTCGGGGCCGGGCCTTTGCCCTTTTTCTTCCCCCCGCCCTTTTTCCCGGCCGAGGTGGGGGCCGCTCCCAGATGTGAGGGAGCATCGGCCGTGGCAGCGGCGGAGCTTGGGCCAGGGGTCGGGAGGTCAGCGCGGCATTCTTTGGGCCCGGTGGCAGCGGGGGGACCGTGGGCTCGACAGGGGCAGGGGTTTCCTCCATCGTGCGAGGAAGGAGGGGGGAGGCACAAATGACAGGAAGGGGGCGGCAAGGGTCAACCGCTCCTCCCCACCATATAGCAGGCAGGGGAGGAGGGTGTCCATGAGGGAAAGGGCGGGAAAGAGGGAGGGCACTGGTTTTGGGGAGGCGGGGGTTAGCAGCCTCTCCTCCCTGCTGAGGCTGTGGCAGAGGAGGAGGGCTCTATTGCGGAGGGGAGGAACGTGAGGGAAGGGTACGCGATTGGGGAGGGAGGGGAAAAAAAAAAAGGGAAGGGGGACAACCACTCCCTCCCGCCGACTGACTGCAGGAAGGGAGGGAATCAAGAAGGGCAGGGTGGAAATAAGGGAACCAAGAGGCCAGCAACCACTCCTCCCCACAAGGCTGGAAGCAGAGGAGGAGGGCGCTGGCAGGGCAGGTAGGGGGCAAGGTAACAGGTGCAGGGCGGGGGCCAGCTCCTCCGGCTGCACTGGGGTATATAGGGAAAACTGTGGGACCGTTGGGGAAGTGCAGTGAACAGGGGGACTAACTAAAAGGGGGAGGGATGGGGCACAAGCGCTCGGGGCAGGGGGGACAAGGCAGATTGGGTAGTGCTCAAGGGCTTGCAGACAGCTGGGGGGAAGGACAAAAATGGAACTAAACAGCAGCTTCAAAGGGCGGGGCACACACACAGTTGGGCTGGCTGGGGTAGGGGCGTGGCTGGTAATAAACTTTGGGAATGGGTGTGGTGGGTAAGTAACCTTGGGGTGGGAGGGAAAAACAACTTAGGCTAGCAGGGAGGGACAGGCAGTAGGGAGGGAAACAAGCTGCTGGGGTAGGGTGGGTGACCAGGGGTGAGGGTGGCCCCCCAGCCAAATGTAGCTGAGGAAGGGGGGCCAAGTCCAAGGGGGTGGGGAGGGAGCACGCCCACGAGCGCTGTGAGGGCTCGACCTCGCCCACCGCTGCGGCAACGTCCCAGGTGGAGGGCGGGGCAGCAAACCCCACCGGGGGGAGACGAGACAGTCCAGGTGGTGAGGGGTGGTGGAGGGAGTGTTGGGGGTGGTGGCAGCGGGGAAGGGGGGGCAGATGGACTAGGGGGAGGGCTCTGAGCCTCTCCCCCAGCCCCCCTTTTAACAGCTCAGTTCACCACCACCCCTGGAGCAGATGAAAAAAAAAAGCTCAGTCTTTTAAACAAACCCCCTCCACAGTTCTTTGGTGGTGATCTCCTCTTCTCCCCCTCAGCGGGGCACAGCAGCAGCAGTGGGCAGGCAGCAGTCAGCAGGGGAAGGCCTCCGGGTGGTGGGTGCTGGTGGGGTCCTCCTCCTTCTCTGGAGCGGAGGAGGGGAGGGGGGACAGCCGGCCCCCTTCCCCTCTCAGGCAACAGGAGCAGCTGGTGACAGTGGTAGGCAGCAGCAGCAGTGTCATCCAGGGGGAGCAGCCCAGCAGCGTTGGGGTTTCAGCAGGCGGGTGGATGGTGGCTCGGCGGGGTGGGAAGGGCAGGGCTCCGGCTGGTGCAGGCAGCAGGACCAGGACCAGGACAGGGGGAGAAGGAAGAGAGTGGCCCCTACACCTTACTCCCTCTCCTTCTTCTCTGCGGAGGGGCAGGGAGACCTCCCCCCCTACTGGAAGGGAGAAAATACCCCTCTGGAAGCCATTTTGGGCGCAGCCTAGCCCCTCCCAGTCACCTGACCAGAAGGCAAGGGGTGGGGCTAGGACTATAAAAAGTCTGCCAGGGAGCTCAGTTGGGGCCCAGCCTCCGAGGGAGACAGAGGCCTGGCCAGAGCTCCTGGCTGAGGAGGCTGGGACCTGGTCTGGGCCTCCCACAGCTGCCTCCCCTAAGGCCAGCAAAGACTCCCCTGCTAGGGCTGCTGAGGCCTGGCCAAGCCAGCCAGCAGAGCTACCCTCTGACTCAGAGGAACCTGGGGCTCTGCTGGGGCCTGGTGAGTTTGAGGACCTGCCTGAGCCAAAGATCCCGCTCGAGCCCCGAGGTCTGCAGAAACCCAGGGACCCTGAGGTCTTGCCCGAGCCAGAGGACCTACCGACTGACGGGGACCCTGAGGGCATGCTGGAGCCGGTGGATCGGCTGGAACCCCGGTGCTTGCCTGAACCCCGGGGCCTGACGAACCCGCTGGAGGCTGCAGAGCTCCCACCCACGGAAGCCTGGATCGGGCCGCCCGGACCCTGCTGGGACAACACCGCCCTTGACTCCCTGACGGACCTGCTGGAGGCTGCAGAGCTCCCACCCACGGAAGCCTGGATCGGGCCGCCCGGACCCTGCTGGGACGACACCGCCCTTGACTCCCTGACGGACCTGCTGGAGGTGCAGGTACCTACAAAGGGGGAGACGAGCAGTGGCCCAGGGGGTCGCACGGGCTGAGAGCAGCCCTAGGCCAGCACGTTGTGGGCTGGAGCCCCTGCTGAGCCAGTAGCAGCTGCACTGCTGCATTCAGGGCCCCTGGGCCGGGGCGCAGTGGAGTGGGTGGGCCTGTGGGCCCCCCCTGCCACCCACCTACTGGGTGGCAGTCTCCCCCTCACCACTGCGGCAGGTGCGCTACCTGCCCAGCTCCTGAAGTAGGAGCTTCTACAAACCTGTGTGTGTGTTTGCAGCCACGCCTTGCACCAGGGCCTGGCTGCCATTTGCTGCCCTGCCCTGAGTTAGGGCCGGGCCGCCATATTGTGGTGTTGTTTTTTTTTTGTTTTTGGTTTTTTTTCCCCTGCCCTGCTCCAGGGCTAGGGCCTACTCACTGTTTGTTTGTGGCCACGCCTTGCACTAGGGCCTGGCCGCCATTAGCTACCAGGGCCTGGGCTCAGCTTATTTGTGTTTATCGCCCCGCCCTGCTCGAGGGCCTAGGCTTGCACCCTGTGCTTTGCTGCCCCGCCCTGCTCGAGGGCCTGGGCTTGTACACTGGGTTTGGTGCCCCACCCTGCGCGAGGGCTCAGGCTTACCTACTGTGCTTTGGTGCTGGCCGGGAGTCAGGCCGGACCTTTTAAAGGGGCAGGACTAGGACTGTTGCCCTGCCCAGAACTGTGAGCTAAGAGACTTGAATGTACGGTGAACTTCTTCCCCTGCAACCCGGACCTGAAGCAAGGCCGGGCACGCGAACTATTGCTTCTCACCCTGACCTGAAGCAAGGCTGGGAATAGACTCACTGACTTGGACTATTTTTAGGCACAGTAGCGCAGTGGGACAGGCGTGTCGCCCACTGTACCGGAGGCAGAGGAACCGCCTCCTGAAGGCCCACCGGCCTACAACCCACCCCCGGAAGGGGGGAACTCAGACTGTGGTGGGCACTGCCGGAGGGCAGTGTCCTGAAAGGGACCCCGCCACCTGCCAGCAGAGCTAATTCCCAGAACCGACGGCAGGTGGTGCTGTGGCGGTAAACGTACCCCGCTACAGTCCCCTCTTGCCTTTTGTCCCAAGATGCCCATGCCACTAAGCCTGGGACAGAGCCAACACTCACCACTCCATCAGCCTGTAGAAACCTACTTCCTGACTCTCTACACCATCTAGGATAGATCTTCTGTTCATCTGACTGGCCACTCCATAGCCAGAGACCACAGGATGGCTCTCGGCCACCATTCCAGCTTCTGTGAGGAACAGTTGCCAGGAAGAGGAGTCTCCACAAGATGCTGGGGGATGGGAAGTATGGTGAGTTTGAGCTATTGTGGCAGAGGAGGGGGCAAGGATTTAGTGGGCAGCAGCAAAGTGTGGCATTGATGGATTTTGAGGAGAAAACGAGTATAGCATTAGTAGAAGGTATTTCTGGGAAAGGGGGAAGAATATTTTAGCCGAGGAAAGTCACATGTATCTGGGTACAGCTACACAGTAGCATGTACCTCAAAATAAGCTATGCAATTTGAGCTATGCAAATTGCGTAGCTTATTTTGAAATTTGGCACTGTCTACACAGCGCCAATTTTGAAATAAATCACTAGTCTGGCATCTTCCTTAATCCTCGTGCAACAAGGTTTACAGGAAGCTGGAATAAGAAGCCCGTTATTTCAAATGTATTTTAAAATAATGGGCATGTTGTTAAAACGCTCAGAACACTCTTTTGGGATAACAGATGTTATCCTAAAATAGCACCACTGTGTAGATGTACCCTTTGTGATTGAGGTAGAAAATTTAAGAGAGCCCTTAGCTAAAAATTTTGGCATCACACTATTGCTTGGACAAGGCAGCAGAGAGGGTGGGCAGGGGACGAGTCGTTAAAGGTGTCAAGCAATTGCAATGAGCTATGAAATACCTCAGGGAAATTATCAGCAGTGGCTGTAAATACTCCTCTAAATTGCTATAAACTGGATGCACTCATAGCTTAGATACTGCAAACAAATAGTCATTCATTCAGCTACTAAGCATGGCTGTTAAACCACAATTAGGGTAACAGTGTTGTACCACAAGGAACCATAGCTGGATCTCTACTTTACTTCTCTATTTATAGAAATATTCTACCACTATTATGCGCAATATATTAAAAACTAGCAAAGCACATTCCAAATAGCAACACAGCTCTTCAGCAAGCAATAGAAAGAATGGTCTATTAGTTGCACTGTAACTAACTGAGCCCAAATATTGGAAAAGCTTTCTCATGGTAACAAGCGTAATTATAAATAAGGCACAATTTGAAATCTTGCTTATTAGAAGGAAGAGAGCTGGGGAATTAGGTGGTTGCTATTTGTTTTATAAATTTGTCCTCCTGTTGCAGAGTAAAATATATTCTTCAAGTGGTTGCCAACATGTATTCCACTCAGATACTCATGCACCCAGAGTAATGAAGCTGGAGACTTTTGTGTAACAGTACCCTTCAGGGCAGTCCATGCACCCTCATGTCTCCTTGTGGCCTGTCCTGAGGCTATGTAAGGGAGGTGCCACCCTGATACCACTCACTCCCCCTCGTTCCTTCTCACCACTGTTGCCTGATCTAAGATTGCTTATGAAATTTCCAGTTACCATCTTTAGGGTTGACAGGTCCTTTGTCCCACAATCAAGCCCAGTATTCAATTACTGTATGGTTGGGAACCCCCATGAGCACAAATGCAACACTCACACTATAGGAAGTCGTATATATTTGCAAATATAGTTTATTAATACATACAAACCCCCCAATTTCATAATATAAATAGGGAATGTACATCTATATTTCCATACCCCCCCACACACACCATTCCTTCTAGAACAACGTGAGGTGTTAGCCATCATCTTCCTCAACACCTGCACCTTCCCCATCATCACCAGTGGTCATCATTTTGGCACTTTCCAAGGACTACATCATCTTCTCTTACTGCCCACAGGCTGGGATGCCACATTTATCATATGTTATGTTAATGTTATGTTTGATGCATATTCAGTGGGGGATGTTTCCTTTTCTCCTTATTTGTATTTCTTCACCTTACTAATGGTGAAATGTCTTTTCCCCATAGGTATCATTGACCTCAACTTATTATCATATATGTCAATTCGTTACCATGATCCTTTTGCGGTCTCTCATTTATTATTTCTGTCCTACCTTGTTATTTGGTCTGCTTTTGACTGATCGTTTTGGGTTTTTCTAAGTAATGATGTACCTGCTAAGTTTGAGGGTCTTCTTGGAAGCCCTTATACCATGGAAAGTCACTCTATCTTATCACCATCTATCTAGGTGAAAGGTCCCAAACATATGTAAGCTAACTGTGCTATCTGGGTGAAAGTTCCCAGACAAAAATACTAACTTTGCCTTAGCTCAACATATAGAATGTGGCCTGTAAGTCTCTTGTGTTACAGCCTTACTGTAACTTATATTTTTTTATCATATGGTTGTTATAATAAGGAAACAATACATTTATATATCTATAGGGAAGTAAGCAGGTTAGCCCTATAGTCTACAGGGTGATTTGTAAAATGAACCCTGTCACACAGATATGGATGTAAATGGTCAGGCATTTGTAGGGATGGTTTCAGCACTATTTTCCCCCATTGAGGAGTATCATACAGATGATACTCTTGATATATTTCTGAGATCTGGGGAATAGTGTGTTTTGCTTTATCCATATCATTAGTAATTTCTATGGAGTGGGTCTCTTTATGCGCTAACAATGACTTTAACTGTAATCCTAAGGAAATAAGGGAAATTTTCTTGATTTCCCCATCAAAGTTAGGATACTTTGGAGTAATACAGAAATTTAAATTTGTGACAGGACACTCCAAGAGTCCATATTGGTATCTATATTGATTGGTTACTGCACAAAATTGGCCATAGCTTACCAGAGTCTTCCACTTAGTCAGCCTCACTAGACATGATGACAATGATTACACTGCTCTACAGCCAAAATGCTTCTGAAATAAATGTAGTCAAACTTTACTAATTCTGGGTCACTGAGAATGAAAATGATGCTTAAAATTGTTGATTGGCTCTAGTTTTCAAGATATGCTATTGGGTCAGTATATCGACCCTTGACTTGGAATGGCGGAGGATAAGTGAGTTATAAAGGAAGGGATCTCAATTTAAACCAGAAATGACTAAATACATCTTTGACTGGATCTATGAATAAATCTATGACTGGGTTTGGACAGTACTTGCTTTTTAGGCAAAACAATGAATGATGCAATCTGAAGCTGGTATTGCGTCATACATGATATGAATTGCATCATGTTATTCCTAGAAGTCATGGATGATGCAATCATAATGAAGCTTACATCACTCTGCTGAACAAATTGCCCTATATCAGTTCTAGAAATCATAGTGTCGTGCTCTTATTTGTCAGTTTGATTTTGCAAAGGGACACATTTCTGTTTAGCCAAAGTGAGCAGAGATGCCTTGTACTTGTGTGAACAGTGCAGATAACTTCTGCTATGTTTGTGGTGAAGTGACTTTTGCATCACAAAAGCGCAGTATAACCACTATGGTTAAGAAAGCCTATCACCTTTATTTTGGCTGCAAAATTGGAGATCAGGACAAGAGGTGGGCCCCACACATATGCTGCAACACTTGTGCAACAAATCTTCGCCAGTGGTTGAACAGGAAAAGGAAATCTATGCCTTTTGCAGTGCCAATGATTTGGAGAGAGCCAACAGATCATACCAGCAATTGTTACTTCTGCATGGTGCCTCCAGTTGGGAAAGGTGTGTCAAAGAAGAAAAAGTGGACTGTGCATTATCCAAACATTCCATCAGCTATACGCCCAGTACCCCACGGGGAAGGACTGCCGGTTCCTGATGCACCAGAATCATTCTCACTTGAGTCAGACGAGGAAGAGGAAAAGGATGAAACTTCTGGTCCTGAACCATCAATGTCATAGGACCCACATTTTCTCCCATCCTCCTCCTCTGAACCACACCTCATAACACAAGGTGAACTGAATGACCTTGTCAGGGATTTGGAACTACCCAAGAGTAAGGCAGAGCTGTTGGGCTCCAGACTACAGCAGTGGAATCTCCTGGCAGGTGATGTTAGGGTTTCCATGTTCCGTGACCGTCAAAGGATCTTGTCCCATTCTTCTTCATGGAAGGTGATCTTGTAGCCTGCAACAACATCGATGGTGTGATGGCAGCCCTCAACATCGTTCATGATCCAGATGAGTGGAGACTGTTCATTGATTCATCGAAGACGAGTCTTAAAGCTGTTTTGCTGCATAATGGCAATGTTTTGCCATCAATTCCAGTTGGTCATGCAGTCCATATGAAGGAAACCTATGACAACATGAAACAACTTTTGAGGTGCATAAACTATGACCAACAGCAGTGGCAGCTTTGTGGCGATTTGAAGGTTGTTGCTCTCTTGCTTGGTCTGCAGACTGGATACACAAAGTACTGCTGTTTTCTCTGCGAATGGGATAGTCGTGCAAGAGATTCCCACTACATCAAGATAGATTGGCCCTCCGACAGTCATTGGAGCCTGGGAGGAAAAGTGTTCAGCATCCACCACTTGTTGAATCAAGGAAGATTTTGTTACCACCCTTACACATCAAGCTGGGTCTGATGAAGAACTTTGTCAAGGCCATGGACAAAACACAAGCAGCTTTCAAGTACCTCCGTGGAAAATTTCCAAGGTTAAGTGAAGCTAAGATAAAGGAAGGTGTCTTTGTTGGTCCTCAGATTCGTGAACTTCTTTGAGATGATGCATTTGACCATGCACTGCGTGGCAAGGAAAAGACGGCATGGAAAGCCTTCCAGTTAGTGGCAATAAATTTTCTCGGAAACAACAAGGCAGACAACTACAGGTTGTTGGTGGAAAACCTCCTCAAGGCATACAAAAGCCTTGGTTGCAACATGTCACTAAAGATACATTTTTTGCACTCTCATCTAGATTTTTTTTTTTTTTTTTTTTTTTTTCCCACCGAACTGCGGAGCAGTGAGTGGCGAGCGATTTCACCAGGACATTGCAACAATGGAGAAACACTATCAGGGCAAATGGAGCCCATCAATGCTTGCAGACTATTGCTGGACAGTGACAAGAGATGCTCCATTTAATGAATACAAGAGACAAGCCAAGAAGCGCCGAGTAGACACTGAATAGGACTAAACTATGTACATAATAGTTTTTTGCCTTTTGTTTCATAATAAATTTTATTTATATAACCCTTTTGCTGATTTTTAAAGTGTTACATAAACAGGACAGGTGAAACATTATCATGTAAAGCAACCATAAACACATGAAAAGACCTAGGTTCACAATTTAGGATTAAAACTCTACTATCTACACAATATACATAGACGTAAAATGTAAAAACTTAAATATCTTGGAAACAGTAGCCAATCAGTTGTTTTTCAATTGTCATATTTGAATTCAGCACATCAAAATACATAATAAATAGCACATTTTATCTCTGAAGCAGACGACTTCTAAAAAATTGTAGAACAGTGTTACTTATTCTGTAACTCTTCTCTCTCTAGTCCACACAGAAAAGGGTCTGTATCAAACACATTACCTCTCCAGATGTACTTAACCTCTATTTTCTGCTCCCCAATAACTTGGAGTCTTCCACTGGGCTGTTATTCTGTACAAAGCTTATTTGTTTAGATATTATAGGGCTCAAGCTAATGTCTTACAGGGTACAAGCTTGTAGGTTACTTGCATTACTGGTGCATCTAATGCAGAGCCGAATAAAATGAAGCAGGAATAGTCACAGTAAATATAACAAAGGCAAACTAGCCCACCAGCTACACCACCCATGGCATGAATTGGGGTGATCTGTGTGGTATTTTTTGCCTCACATTTTTGGTATCACAGTGAGTTTCTCTGGGAACTTCTATAAATAGTTAGTTATAGTTCATAGTAGTACTTTTTAGTATTTAGTTAGTTTTTACTTGTTCAGTAGGAGTTACGCTGGTGCTATGCTTTGACCAGGTTTCTAACCCTATCTATCCTGTGGATAGCTTTTCCTGCAGTGATCCCCATATTTGGTGTTTATTGTGTCAGGAAGGGAGCACGTTAAAGAGAAGTGCTCCGTTTGGAAGTCATTCAACAAGAGAATGCAGGCAGCCTGAGACATATGCCTGGAAAAGCACCTTACGGAGCAAGATATGAGGCCTCCCTAACTGCTGGGGACCTCCACAGATCGCCTGTCCCCTCAGAAAATGTCAGAGCTGGCAAGAACTGCTATTACACCATCAGACTCTGACTCCTCACTAAGAAGAAAAGACTGTTCTCTTTCCTCTGATCTGCTGAGAAAAAGAACTCTCACCGCTGACTGACCATAGTTACTACAGAACTTGGAAAGAGTTGTCCTCCTCTTTCAAGAGGCATGCAGGGTATCATTGGGATTCTTGAGACCTGAGTTGTTGTGTCTACCTGCTCTGTGGTATTTAGACTAGCTCATTTAGGCACCATACAATCAACTCTGGCACTGTCCACAGGGCATCTGCAGAGTCTGGTACCAACAACTTTGGTTTCAGCACTGACCATATTTATCCCACAGTTATCAGGCAGCACCACATTTGCTTTTCCTCTACATCCCTGACTCTCCTTTTACACAGGAGCCCTCAACTGTGGTGGCTTCTGCAGCCTTGTAATCTTGCAAAGGTTAATTAAACACTCACTGACACTGGCATAAGAAATTGTCATAGCCACAGCTCCTCTCTTCTCTGTGAGCTGAGATTTCTGCCCAAGTGTATAGTGGCTGGAAAGTAGAAGAGAGAGACCTACTGCTGTCTACATACCATCATTATTGCACTGAACAAATCTAACATATGAAGTAACTGATGCCTCAAGAACTTTTCAATAACAAGTGGATGCACAGTGCACTGAAAGGGGGTCTAGTCCACGGGGTACAGAGTTTTGTTATTGATCATCTAGTCGAGTGTTGGATAATCCATCATTAATTCCCCTGCTATAGTACAGAGTATCTAAGTTGGCACAAGTCACGCTGAGCTGGTAGTAATTTGGCTCTCTTCTCCCAGAGACTAATGTACATCAAACAGGTACTTCCTGTAGTTGTGCAAGAATCAATTATAGCAGTGTGCCTTGTAACTGGCTTGTCACTGGAATGGATCCAAGTCTAGCCACAGAGATGCTCTATTTGTTTGGCATGCAGAGTTGAAGGGTACGGATCACAGTCCACTTGCCTGTACTTATCATAGAATCAGTTGCTACATTTTAAGTTATCTGGGGAAAAAAATGCCGGCAGACTATGAACTTGTCCTACAGTACTATTCTGAAAACAAGATCTGGTTGCCAAATAGAATGAAGCTGCGTATAGTGACCGGATGTCTGCCACTCTGAGCAAAGTATTGCAGCCAAGTCAACAGTCTAACTGAGGAACCAGCTTTTTTTAAAAGTGTCTAGCTAATAATAATACCACTTTAATTAGCAGTGTCTGTAATTCTTAATTGCTCCTTTTGAATGGTTAGGGTCATAGAAGTTAAAGATGAGAAGACTAGCTCCGTTGTCTTTGCATTGGATGTGAGGGAGATTCCTGCACCTTAGCTGTTCATTTTAGGTGACAAATCTCTGGCACTATCCCAGGTTGGGGTATCAATAAAGGAGGGTTTAGAACAAATTGGTAAAGTAAACGGTAGTAAGTCATCGTGTGGTCCTGATATTCACCCAAGAATTCTTAAGTAACTAAATATGAAATTGCAAAGCTATTAACTGTGGCCTGTAAACTACCACTGACTGGCAAATAGCTAGTGTAATGATGATTTTTTTAAAAAGGGTCCAGAATTGATCCCTGTAATAACAGGCCAGTAAGCGTGACTTCAGTATCAGGCAAACTGGTTGAAACTACAATAATGGACAGACCTATCTAACGCATAGCTAGATACAATATGTTTGGGGAAGCATCAGCATAGTTTTTGTACAGGTTGAATCTCTCTAGTCTGGCACCCTCAGGACCTGACCAGTTCCAAACCAGAGAATTTTCCAGACCACAGGAGGTCAATATTGTCTAGCAGCATTACCAACACTTTCATGGCTTACTGGGCTCTTAGAAGACATTTGGGGTAAATTAGAGCTAAATAACAGCACAGAACACTGACAGCCAGGAATTATGTCTGTAAACAAACTTTATGGGACTGTGGGAAACTTGCCCATGCTCATGAAAAGTGGACATTGGGCTAACTAAAATCATTCTGGACCACAGATGGTTTCTGGACCAGAGAGTTCTGGACTAGAGGGGTTTCAATCTGTAGTGGGAAATCAGGTCTCACCAATCTATTGAATTTTTTGAGGGGGCCAACAACCATGTGGACAAGAATGGTCCACTGGATATAGCATACTTGGACTTTCAGAAAGTCTTTGAACAGGTCCCTCACCAAAGGCTCTTTTAATCAAAGTGGGCAGTCCTGGGATAAGAGAGAAAATCCTTTCATGGCTCAGTGACAGGTTAAAAAGATAGCAAACCAAGGGTTGGAATAAATGGTCAGTTTTCACAATGAACAGAGGTAATCAGTGGAGTCCCCTAAGTATCTGTACTGGGTCCAGTGCTATTCAACCTATTCATAAATGAGATAGAAAAGGGGGAGGACAAGGAGGTGGCACAGTTGGCAGAAAATACAAAATTACTCAAGATCTTTAGAGAAATGACAAATGAAATTCAGTGTTGATAAATGCACAGTAATACACACTGGAAAACAAAATCCCAACTATATATACAAAATGATGGTGTCTAAATTAGCTGTTTTACCTCTTAAAGAAAGAGATCTTGGAATCATTGTGGATAGTTCTCAAGAAACATCCACTCAAGAAACATCCACTCAATGTGCAGTCAAAAAAAGCTAACAGGATGTAAGTAACCATTAAGAAAGGGAGAGGTAAGAAAGCAGGAAATATCATATTACTGCTATATAAATCCATGGTTTGCCCACACCTTGAACAGTGAATGCAATTCTGGTTGCCCCAGCTCCAAAAATATATATTAGAAATGGAAAAGGTACAAAGCAGGGCCATAAAAATGATTAAGGGCATGGAATAGCTTCCATATGAGGAGAGATGAAAAGAATGGAACTTTATCATCTTGGAAAAGAGATGACTAAGAGGGGATATGGTGAAGGAGTATAAAATCTTGAATAGTATGAAGAAAACGACTAAGGAAGTGTTTATGTATTCCTTCATCTGTCACAAGAACTAGGGGTCACACAATGAATTAATATGCAGCAGTTTAAAATGAATATAAGGAAGTAATTCTTCATACAACACACAATCAACTTGTGGAAACTGTTGCCTGGGGATGTTGTGAAGGCTAAAACTATAATAGCGTTCCAAAAAGAACTAGATGAGTTCCTGGAGGATAGGTCCATCAATAGTTATTAGCCAAGATGGTAAGGAATAGAACTCCATGCTGTGAGTGTCTTGCGCCTCTGTTTGCCAGATGCTGTGAGTGGACAATGGGCTGGATCACTCAATGGTTGCTTGTTCTGTTCCTTCCCTCTGAAGTACCTGGCATTTAACACTGTCAGAAGGCAGGATAATGGACTAGATGGACCATTGATCTGACCCAGTATGGCCGTTCTTATGTTCAGGTAGATCAAGGCCAAACCCTGTAAGGACAATATACACAGTATTTTCTGGTGGAACACTTTAGCAGATATTAAAGCAGGCCCATCAAAGGGAGGGTGGAGGGAAAGAGTACAATTGCCCCAGGTCCCAGTCATTCTAAAGAGCCCAGGTCTCCTGGCTGAAGGGCCAGAGACCCAGGTCCTTTACAATCACTGTGGGAGTAGGGTGCGGCATGATCCAGAGCTCAATCTGGCCAGCTCTGAGGGCTGTAGTGGGCAGGGCAGAGCTGGCTGTCCCAGCCCCACCACTTCTGCCCAAGGCCCTACCGCCCATTGCCCAGGGGCCCAGCAATCCTGTCGGTCCCCTTTTGTTAAATTAATGTTATATTAGACAATGCAGTCCAACAGCTCTGAATTTGTACCGATAACATTCTTCAACAGCTCTAAAGCTATATCCCTTGCTAGCTCCTTGAAGCCAAGTGTACACGTAGCTCTGTCAGCCAGGCATGTGATGAGGTGTGATATGTGACCAACATAGCTGTGCTGGGAAAAGCCCTAGTGTAGTCACACTGATGCTCACAAAACTGCTTTTGCTGGTATAGTTTATTTTGCTCAGGGAGGGCTGGAATTGGCTATACCGGCTGAAATGCAGTGTTGCTTCTACAAGCTGAGTGCCTGCTAGGAGTGCTTTGACAATATAACATACCTATGTAGCTAAAATGGCAAAATATCTAGTATAAATCTGACCACAGCCTCAAACCTTTCTAACTTTCCCCGCAATGTGGCATCATCCAAAGGTAGCATAAGTGCTATTTTTAGGGATTATGCTATAGATCCTTAAGTAAATATCACGGCAGATTCTGGATGTTAAACCCATTTCCTGGTCATGCAGGACTGACGGCAGACTCTGAAGCTGTGGCATTGGAAGCAGCCGCATGTTACTATCGCACTGGAGGAGAATCAGTAAAATTTGCTGCAGAATTCTCACACTCGTGCGGCAGAGCTTGGCCCTGCATTCTAGGGGCCTCTGATTCAGCTATTTCTCCCATGGATCTAGTTTGCCTCAGTACGTGTTGATTAGCATATGGAATACAGAGCTGTTTTCCTAAAAGCTATTATTCAGAGTGATTTTTCTAAAAGCTGTCATTTAATGAAATCAATACACAATATTATTACATATTAAAATTGTTTGTAGGCTTTCAGCCATGCTAAGAATTGTGGAAACATTATTTAGCCTGCCACCACATATGTTGTTGATGCTGTTTGTGCAAAATATCATAATCCTGCTAAACCATAGCAACAAATGTGGATGTGCTAAGGAAGGAATCAGATCCTGTCTTTGGTATTTAGCTTAAAGTCAGCAGAAATCTGACGTTGGGGAGATTCCCAAATCTGCACCGTCCTTTGTGGGTAATGAATCTGAGGAACTGTCCCGGATTGAAGTGTCATTAGAGGAGGTTTTGGAACAAATAGAAAAACTTAATGTTAACAAATCTCCGGACCGGATGGCATTCATCCAAGGGTTCAAAAAGAACTCAAATGGGAAATTGCTGAACTATTATCTGTGGTTTGTAACCTATCCCTTAAATCGGCTTCCGCATCTAATGACTGGAAGGTAGCCAACGTGACACCAATATTTAAAAAGGGCTCTAGAGGCGATCCGGCAATTACAGACCGGTAAGTCTAACTTCAGTACCGGCAAATTAGTCGAAACAATAGTAAAGAATAAAATTGTGAAGCATGTAGAAGAACATAATTTGTTGGACAAAAGTCAACATGGGTTCTGTAAAGGGAAATCCTGTCTTACTAATCTATTAGAGTTCTTTGAAGGTTAACAAACATGCGGACAAGGGGGATCCAGTAGATATAGTATACTTAGATTTCCAGAAAGTTTTGACAAGGTCCTCACCAAAGGCTCTTGTGTAAATTACATGGCCATGGGATAAGAGGGAAGGTCCTTTCTTGGATTGAGAACTGGTTAAAAGACAGGAAACAAAGGGTAGGAATAAATGGTAAATTTTCAGAGTGGAGAGGGGTAACTAGTGGTGTCCCCAAGGGTCAGTCCTAGGACCAATCCTGTTCAACTTATTCATAAATGATCTGGAGAAAGGGTAAGCAGTGAGGTGGTAAAGTTTATGGATGATACCAAACTGTTTAGGATAGTCAAGACAGAAGCAGACTGTAAGGGACTCCAAGAAGATCTCACCAAACTGAGTGATTGGGCAACAAAATGGCAAATGAAATTTAATGTGGATAAGTGTAAAGTAATGCACATTGGGAAAAATAACCCCAACTATACGTACAGTATGATGGGGGCTAATTTGGCTACGACAAATCAGGAAAGAGATCTTGGAGTTATCGTGGACAGTTCTCTGAAAACTTCCACACATGCAGCGCGGTCAAAAAGGCAAATAGGATGCTAGGTATTATTAAGAAAGGGATAGAAAATAAGACCCGGAATATCTTACTGCCCCTGTATAAAACTATGGTACGCCCACATCTTGAATACTGTGTACAGATGTGGTCTCTCACCTCAAAAAAGATATTTTGGCCTTGGAAAGGGTTCAGAAAAGGGCAACTAAAATGATTAGGGGTTTGGAACGGGTCCCATATGAGGAGAGGTTAAAGCGACTGGGACTTTTCAGTTTAGAAAAGAGGAGACTGAGGGGGGATATGATAGAGGTGTATAAAATCATGAGTGGTGTGGAGAGGGCGGATAAAGAAAAGTTATTTATTAGTTCCCTAAATAGAAGAACTAGAGGACACCAAATGAAATTAATGGGTAGCAGGTTTAAAACTAATAAAAGAAAGTTCTTCTTCACACAGCGTGTAGTCAGCATGTGGAACTCCTTGCCAGAGGAGGCTGTGAAGGCTAGGACTATAACAGAGTTTAAAGAGAAGCTAGATAATTTCATGGAGGTTAGGTCCATAAAAGGCTATTAGCCAGGGATAAAATGGTGTCCTTGGCCTCTGTTTGACAGAGGCTGGAGGGATGGCAGGAGACAAAGCGCTGATCATTGTCTTCGGTCCACCCTCTGGGGCACCTGGTGCTGGCCACTGTCGGCAGACAGGATACTGGGCTAGATGGACCTTTGGTCTGACCCGCTACGGCCGTTCTTATGTTCTTATGTTCTAAATATGGCTCCACACACTGTTTTTACCTATACTATATAATTTATTTGAATACAAGGTTAACTACAGCACAATATTTTTTTCTTGCAGGCAACAGCCTATAACATGGCATGCTAAATTGAATTCAAAGTGTAAGTCTGCAGAAGCAATGAAAGCAGAGCTCAGGCTGGGTTCAGTCAACCTTCACTCAATACTTGTGCCAAAATATTGAAGCAGATATTTTGTACTGTAAGAATTCCTCCAAAATCTCCCTTCAATCCCTTCAATGTTAATACAAGAGTAATTACAAAGTACCTAATGTTGCTATTGAATCCCTAATATTTGCATGGTTTTACTTTTTAAATGTGTACCTTTGACATTGCATTAACACAGATTTGGGCATTTCATTACCTTTTAAACAAAAATTAAAAGAAAAAAGAGAATAGTTGGGCTTTGGTTAATAATGTTATTGTTTTAAATGGTCCCAATTAATCAATAAAGTTCCCAGCTCATTAAAGTGAATAGGTTGGTGGAAGAGGATGGAATTCTTTTCTTTGCAGATGATCTTTTTGGCTGGAGACTGCTTTCTGCAGGACTACATGGTTAAGGCATCAGCATCAGCATTGTAAGCAGGGTCTGTATCAATGCTTCCATTACAGCCAACTAGAATGGGAAAGAAATCCTGGGTATGTTTATGTAAATACAGTTCACTCAGTTTTCTTAGGCCTGCTAGATATTCAACTGTTACAATGGTGTTTTGCCCATTGTAACCAATTTGGCTGTTGTGGGGTCACAAACTGTGTTAACACTAAATGCAGGAATTGTGAGATGTGATTGCCTGCAGTTATTGTGGGAATTCAGAAAAGTCAGACTGTGTTTAACTTAGTTCAAAGGAGAGAAACGGTCAGTGTAAAGAACCTAGGATGGACAAGGCTTTCCCCTTCCAAAACTCTGTGAAGTTAACTGTGGGGAGGGCAGAACTCTGAATCAACAGGCTGCATGCCCTCTAAGTGTGAGCTGTAAGACTGTTCAACCTGTCTTTTTCTCCCCCCCCCCCCCACCAATGATAGAACAGACTCCTTATAGTCTCTTTAATTATTTTAAAATTTATTCCAGTGGATGCTGGAATTCTGTTGTGGCTGGACTCTGCTGTAGGCCAAGATCTGAAATTGCTGAGAGCTGAAATCACTGAGAACTGAAATCATTAGGTTTGGCCCAGAGCCAAATCCACCACAAGGTTGGCTGTCAGCTGGTGGGGAGCAGCAGCCAGCAAGAGCAGCAGCAGGTGGCCAGCAGGAGTAGCAAGTGGTTAGCGTTGCCTCATGCTTAACGAGAGGAGACTTCATGATGATGTACCTAAGAACTCTGGGTCTGCACTAACTGGACAGAGCCGTGAGTAGGGTGTGTGAAGTGAGGGGAATGCACACTATATGAACTGGGGGTTGGACTAAAAATCTTGAAGCAAAGGACTCTGCCTTGCAGACTCTGGGTATGGTGTTTTGCTTATGGGTTTTATTTGTTTATATGTGTTTCCTTAGATTAATGCTAGAATACTGTTATTAAATAGATTTTCTAACTCCAATTCAGTGCTTGCGAGAGGGGAAGAATTACCTGTGAAGGTGCCCAGTGGATAGGTTGAATTTTTCCCAGTTTACTGAGTGGGGGCTCGAGCCAGTTTGGTTACATTATTGATAGAACCCCCTAGATACTGAACCCAGCCCTTCTGGCTGCCACCTGCTACTGGCAGAAGGGTTACATTATATAAACACTAAGTTTTTCAATCTGTATTTGAGAGAGTTTGTGTGTCTGTCTGCAACTCTGCTTGTCAAGAACTCCTCCTAAATGGTGAGAGTTAGGACCACCAAGTTCAGCATACAGCTTCCTCTTATCATAACATAAAGCAATGTAAGGGTTTGGCTGTGCCAGGAAAATGGGATGTACCTGGAATGGGATTGCTTTTCATAAAACCATACAGAAAAGAGACAGACTCACCAAGCAGGTGAAAAGGGATGGCTGGGAAACCCTTCCCCATCCAGGGCTGCTAAAGACCTGATCCTCCCAACCTCCAGGCGCCCTTTGGGAATGGGGCTGAAGCCCTTCAATACATATAAGAATGTTGCTGAATGTGCCCCTTCATCAGGGAGCAATGGGAAAATGCAGTTTGCTGCATTTCTTACTCTGGCTGGGGAGTTGGAGTGAAGGGGACAGATGAACCTGGACCTGCCCCAGCTGGGGGACATACACCTCTCCCCCTGCTGTGCCTGCTGGAGTTGTAGCAGCCGTAGAGAGCCACTTCTCACCTGGTCTCAAGCTGCTGTAGTGAGGGTGGCCTGGGGTCCTCCTCTCTCCCCAGGGCAGCCTGCCTACTGAACGCTTCAACCCCACCCCAGAGCAGTGATTTAAATGAAGCATATACATTTTCATTTCATTTTCCAAAAAAAAACAAAAATTGAGTTAAAGACCCAAGCAAGTAGTAAGAAATAAAATAAAATTTTTCTAGTAAGAAATAAAATAAAAATATTTTATTTTTAAATGAAATTTTGGTGTTTTCAGACTGCAGCAAACATTGTGGGATGAATGATTATGATTATTTAATATTTGTGTTACAATAGCACTTTATGGTCCTGGTCTCCTCAGTTGAGGTTTCTTTTGGGGGTTTTTTTATGCTGGACTGTTTTAATCTTCTCTTCACTAGGAAAAAAATATGTACTCTTAACTCAAATTTGGTAGGCTTTTTCCTGTAGTGGCTTTTCCTTTAGTTAGCTAAGACAATGTAGTTCATAGTTCTCGGAAGAGTTAATAGTCAAGTTATAGACTATAGGGGAGCACAGGATTTAACTTGACCTACTAACTCATATGAAAATTACAAATGGCATTGCGTTCATTAGGATTTTATCTTGAGTTAATTCAAGTTAAGAATGCACTCTGAAGGAGATGAGAGAAGGTTTAGCAGAGTTAAAATATATTGATTGAGGTAATTATTGAAAAATGCATTCTCTCCTCCCTCCCCCCCAGACAGAGTTCAGGGGTAAACTTCAAGCATTTACATCCTGAAACAGAAGTCTGTGGGTTGTCCAAATGAGTATATAGAAATTAGTTTGTCACAATTACTTGACTGCCAAATATCTCTATTTAAAAGTCTTATGTAGAAACACTCTTTCGGCTAGGTGCTGTACATATGTACACATATCCTGCGTACTGTCGGTACACAGGCAGCTCCTGTCCTGAATACAAGGCAGACAAAAGTGGTATTATCAAGGAAGTGGTATTATCCCCATAAGGGGAGTGGAGGCACAGAGAGGGGGACAGATTTTTAAAGGTATTTAGCAATTGTTCTTTTCCACTTTGCAAGGCCCAAGTAACTAAGGCTTCATCTCCACTTGCTGGAAGATTGACTCTGCAGAGATCGATCTCCTGGAATTTGATTTAGCAGGTCTAGTGAGGACCTGCTAAATCGATTGCTGATTGCATCCCTGTTGGCTCCGGTATTCCACCAGATCACAAGGAGTGAGGAAAGTTGATGGGAGAGCTTCCCCCATTAACCTCCTGCAGGTGGGGACTCTGTGGAAATTCGAACTATGATACATCAACTCCAGCTACACTATTCATGTAGCTGAAGTCACCTAAGTTCGACTTTGGCCCCTAGTGTAGACCTGGTTTGAGACAGCGAAGTCCCATTTTTCAAAAGTAACCTAGCTACTGAAGCCCCTTAAGTGCCTGTCACTTTTGAAAATGGACTTAGCCAGCTAAGTCACTTAAAGCACCTCTGTCTTACTGATAATGAATAATTAATAAAATATTCTTAATGAAATATTAGAGAAAATATCTATTTTGTTCTCCAGTATATTTACGGTTTGGTGTGACAGTGCATTGTGTATAATCATTTTGTGTATAAATTGCTACTTTATATACAGTTACTCAGTTCCCCTCTTTTGTGTGGGCCTTGTACAGACCAAAAGGGAATTTTTTATCAAAAAGAAAATATTATAAACCCACAAGAACTGGCAGCCATGGAAAAGAGCAGGTATAGTACATGATATCACTTCTAACTAATTTTCTAAAGATGCCCCCTTACATTCCCTATCTAAACATGTTTACAAATAAAAGGAAACAAAAGCAATGTGTGGATTTCCTTGTCTAAACATTGCAGCCTTGCCCGATCATGCACACTTTCTATTCATCCTGCTACAAAATCTCTCGCAAAACAATGATAGAAATTCCCCCCCTTTTTTTTTGTTCAACTAGGTTTTGTGGTTTTAGATTAACAGCTGTCCATATAGCATATGTTCCCTTTTGTTTTCATATTACAATACAGTAGTCTCTTTCAAAGGCAATGCGGAGACCAGAATCCTATTTATCTGATTTTTCATGCTGCAAATAATGTGCAAAGTCCATACATCAGTTCAATTCGATGGCTCTAAAGGGCACCTTTAGAGCTCCAGAGTTAGCTCATTTAGATAATTATGTAGGTGCTGGTGAGCATCACTTTGAAAATCAGTCAATAAACTATGAGGGAAAACTTTGTTTTCGCATATTTTGGAATGGCCACAGAACACTCAACTACTGCAGAAAGAAGTGATGTGTGTATACATAGCATATGTAACTCCGACAAACACTCTTTCATCTCACTTCAGTGGACCCTGCTATTTCCTTTGCAAACGTGTCATGAGTATAGGATGTTACACTCACTCTTGTGATGCTTTTACTTATGTGTTGAAGAAAATACAAGATTTCATTTGGAGGAGGTCCCACGTAAGTGACTTGTGCTGTAATCAGACCCACTGAAAGTGTGTGTGTGGGGGGGGCAAAGGGAGCAACTGTTCTGTGGCCTGGCAATTCTAAAGGACTTGGGGTTTCTGTCTCCCACTACTGCAGCAGTGGAGGTGTCCAGAGCCGCCAAAGCATTGGGTGGTGCGCTCTGGGTAGTGCTAAGGACTAAGGGTGGAGCAGCGTGACGTGCTCCAGGGAGTTCTGAGGGCTGGCTACCCAAGCCCCACCCGTTCCAGGAGTGCAGAGCCCACTCCCACCTCGCCCAACGGCCCGGTGTGGCTGTTGGCTCCTCTGGCTGTAATTGGATAGCTGAGGTTAGCGAAGTATCATGCATGCAGAGTGGGATTGTAAAGAATCTATGTAGACAACAGATCCATTTGTACAAGCCCTATATCCTGGGACCAATGAAGTCAATGGAAATTTTGCCATTGACTTTAGTTGAGTCAGGATTGTACCCTAGAACTCTGGTCCTTCAGTCCCCAAAGCACATATCTTTATCACTTGAACTAACAGAAAATTCCTCTGGCTATCGCTAGTATTGGGGTATGTCTAGACTACAGGCTTTTGTCGACAGAAGTTTTGTCGACAGATACTGTCGACAAAGCTTCTGTCAACAAAGAGCATCTAGACTACAGCCAGTTCTGTCGACAAAGCAAGCCGCTTTGTCGACATGAAAGTGTAGACGCAAAGGACAGTGTAGATGCAATAACGCCTTCAGTCGACAGAACTCTGTCGACAAAAGGCGTTATTCCTCATAGAATGAGGTTTACAGCCATCGACAAAACCGCCGAGTTCTGTCGATGTTATGTCGACAGAACTCAGCGGCAGTGTAGACGCAGGTATAGTTTTGTCTACAAAAGTCCACTTTTGTCGACAAAACCCTGTAGCCTAGACACACCCTTATTTAACCTGATTCATCCACTAGAAAGCAACATCACTCATTCATACACACAATTCCAGGGCACGGCTACACTACAGAGGAAGTTTTGAAGCTGCCGCTTTCAATCTTCCAGGACTGAAATTAGCAGTCTAGTTAAAACAGCTAATTCGAAGTAAAAGGGGCACTCCTGTCGATGCTGGTAACCCTGCTTTCATGAAGAGTAAGGGAAGTCAAAGGAAGAGTGTTTGTCCTTCAACTTCCTACAGTGTAGACAGCACTAAAAACCAAGTTAAGTTACTTTGACTTCAGCTATGCAATTAATGTAGCTGAAGTTGCGTATCTTAATTTGACTTTGTCCTATAGTGTAGACGTACCCCCAGTGTGCTACAGCATGTCAAAAAGCTTCTGTGGCCTACTCCAGTGCCTCTGTAAGCTTGTAAGTGTAGACATGACCTAAGTGTAAGCAAGGTCTGAATGAGCTTGCTCTCTCTCCCCTGACATCTAGTGATGATATGTGGGGAAAAGGGCTTAGGACCAGACTGTATTTACATGAACACGGCCCTCAGGAGAACTGGCACACAATTTTCACGTGGCTTTTGCGGAACAATTAATGAAATATTTTTGCTGATTTTTGACCAGTTTACAGAGTGGTAAATTTTGGTGAAATTCTGACTGAAAACATTTCTGCATTTTTTGAACAGCTCTAATTTAGAGCTAAAATCACTGGCAGCGGGAAGGTTTATACAGGCTTGAAGGATGGCAAAGATCCCTGGCATGAAAGCTGCCTTTGGGGCTCAGTTTGAACAGACAGCAAGCAGCTGCAGTTCTTGCTACTTTTTTATTATTATTAAAATCAATCAATCAGTCAATCAAACAAACAAACTAATCCTAACACACGCCAAATATCCAATTTTATTTTCTTTTAAATTTATCCTGAAAGAACAAGGTTATAAAATATGGGCCTAGCAGATGGCGCATCTGCCTTTGGGGGTGGGAGAGAAGGAGCGGGTGCGTTAAGTGGATGGCACAGTGTCAGAGATAGGCAGTGCTGCCATCAGGAAGGGTATATGCGGACCAGGTTGAATGTTATGCTGGATTGAGGGCTCAGCACAGAGCCTCTCAATGCTGAGTTTCCATTGGGGTGCTGGTGAAATATAAAAGTGCCTCTCCATGATGCTCCATCCCTAGTCCAAGTCTGAGGCAGGGGAGAACTGTAAAAGCCAGCTGCCACGGAGGATAAATTCCTGCTGTGGTGCAATGTGGGTAGGCCAGAAGGGGGGAAATGGTTTAATTTAGGCCTTTCTATGCCAGTTTTGGAGCTTTTGGCCTTACATGTAATAGTTATACTAGTATGATGACAGCACACAGCATAAGGATCACCAGTTTAATCAGGCTTTGAATTAATTAACCAACCAACCAACCTTTTCTATAAGGGGGTCTGTGTATAATTATGAGTCATCCATTTGGGTAACTGATATTTCTTTATTTTTAGGCAGACTGTCAGGCACCCAGACATGGTGGCAATGGGTCCCAGATAAAGACTTAAAAACATAAAATACACTGATGATTCGTACTTCACACTTGAGAGGGGTGTCTGCATTATCCACTTGCAACGACTCTCTTTGTAGATGATGAAGTCACACTCATCCCATGTAGATAAATTCCACATCCTAAGTATAGTGAAGATGCATTCCTGAAATATATATTAGGCATTATTTTTGGACTACCCAAGCGGGCTCTGCTCCATATGAGCTTCTGCAGCTCTCTGTTGGTCTCATATTCATAGAAGAAACAAGTTTGTGTTCTATCAATGTAAGTGTATAAATATACTTGAAAGTAAAACTCATGTAGAAAATATTGATTCACGAGTTTCCATAGCTTTGTCCTGTAGGTTCAGGATGTCAGCACCGCTCAGACCATGAAAAGATGGGACGTGCCAAAAAGGTGGAGACAGACTGGTCAGTTGTGCTCTATGAATAATATATACATGAGGGACACATTTCCCCTTCCATTCCAGCGAAACCTAAGTGTCCTATTTACATTCTCAAATGGGGGATTTTATAGTTAAAAGGGAGGCTTCAACTACCTGGCATGTTTTCAGTTACAAGTCTCCTCTCTAAAATTAAGCAATTTATCTTTATATTTTTCCTGTTCTCTTTTCTCTCTCTTCTCCCTTCCTCCCTGAGGCCTTTCTCTTTCTCTCCTTCACTCTGCACCCCCCCCCCCTTTTGGATTTCTTGTTTCTTTCACACTCCCATCCCGCCCCCCCGCCACTTATCACTTGTAACATTTCTAGCCTCATGTTGTGTCTTTGCATATTTCCTTTCTGCCATCTCTTTGACAGCCACTGATTCTGGGGAATGGTTGGCTTCAAGGAGTCCCATTTTTATTTCCCAGAGGGATAGCTGCTTTAGTCTGTGTCTGCAAAAACAATGAGAAGTCCTTTGGCACCTTTAAAGACTAAGGGTACACCTACACTGGGATTCCAGAGGTATCCCAAAATAGCTACCCTGAATCTACACAAAGCTGCCCATTATTTTGAAATATTTTTCGAAATAACAGGCGTGCTATTTTGGCATCCCGGTAAACCTCGTTGCATGAAGGTTAAGGGATGGCTCGAAATAGCATGTTATTTCAAAATCTGGCACTATGTAGATGCACCAAATTTCAAAATAAGCTATTTTGAAATGGATTCGAAATAAGATACACAATTTGCGTAACACAAATTGCATATCTTATTTTGAGTTTAGGGTGCTGTGTAGATGCACTCTAACAGAATTATGTGAGCATAAGCTTTCCCGTGTTACAAGAACTTTGTCGGAGGCATGATTCATTCACACAATGCCAGAGTGCTACAGTGTATCGAAAAGCTACCATGGCCTATTCCAGTACCGTAAGCTTGTAAGTGTGTAAGCAGGATCTGAATGAGCTCACTCTCTCTCCCCTGAAAGCTGGCAAAATGGTTTTTACCCATGAAAGCTTATGCCAAATAAATCTGTTAAGTCTATAAGGCGCCACAGGATGATTCCTTGTTTTTATTTCTGTCACCCTTAACAAAGAGAAGGTAAGGGGTGACTTGATCACATTATGTAAATAACTATCTAGCAGACAAAGGTATGCCAAGATCTAATGGCTAGAGTTGAAACTACACAAATTAAGACCAGAATGAAAGCATATATTTTTTTTTTAACAGTGAGGATTATTATTTTAAAGGAAGAGTAGATTTTGTTAACAGTATGCTATAGTTCAAAAGAAATTATGCTGGGGCAATGCTATGGCCTATAGCAACATCACTCAGGACTGTGAAAAACGTTGTGCCTTGAGTATTGCGGTTAGGTGTAGACCTAAGTTCCTTCTAAGCTGCGCGGCTTTCCATTAACCCCACACAGGAGCTCAGGGCTGCAGCAGGGAGAGAGCTCTCTCCCAAAACCATGAAGCTGCCAGGGATGGCAGCCCCTTTGCTATCCGCAGCAGGAAGCCGCCCAGATAAGCTCAAGCCCCAACACCCTGCACCACCTTGAGCCCCTTCATCCCTGCACACCCTCCTGCACCCCAAAGCCCTCATCCCTGGTCCCAGAGCCTGTACTCCCTTCTGAAGCCCCAAACTCTCATCCCCACCCAGAGCCTGCACCACCAGCCAGAACCCTACCACCCCCAGCCCTAGACTCACCCTGCTGGAGTCCTCACACTCTGGCACCCCAATACTCTGCCCACTCCCTGATCCACCTCCCACATTCAGACCCTCTTGGCCCCACTCCCACCACATGAGTTTTGTTATGTGCACCAATATGAAGGTGATGTGTCACATATCACCTCCATGTTGCACCTCCCCTCCATATTGATACACATAAGAAAATTAATTCCATTCAAGAGTGGGGAAAATTAGTGGGGACCCTGGTATAGACATAGTTAGGACAATGGAAGAATTCTTTCACTATGGTGTTACTGTGGCTCAGCTGCACCACCAGTGCAGAGGCTGTAGACATACCCTAGTGATCATAAAAACAGTTCTGGGCTTGGAAGTGGTGACTGGAGGAAAGGCTTTGTAAAACAGTGGCACCTCTCTTCTGCTAAGACCTGCCCATTCATCCTCTGCCTATCGTATTGTCCTTTTGTAGAAACAAGAGAGGGTTACCAGACTGCAGGATTTTCTCACGGTATTCCTAGACTTCCTGGCCCAAGGAGCAAGCCTAAACTCATCCCAATGTAGTGTGCAAGTTGCTCATCCTTTAAGATTTTTTTCTCCCTCCAGGTTCTAATCTGCTGCTGCTGTTGCTGCTGCCAATGATGTTTTACCAGAGGTGAAAGTAAGTGGATGTGCCCTGGTGCCCAGCTCCGGCAAGAGCTGGCTGACCTATGGTAAAAAGCATCAGGGAGCTATTTAAAGAGCTGGCAGGGGCCTGGGTTGCAATAGGACAGTACGTGGAAGAAATGTTAAGTTACTTGCACTGCTGAGTTTTACCAGGGATTCCACCAGCAGCAGAGTGACTGACAAAATCCTTATCAGCAGGCCTGCCGACGAGGGTGGGGGAGCAAAGAGGGCAGTTGCCCTGGGGCCTGGTGCTTCAAAGGGGCCCAGGGCTCTGACTGTCTGGAGTCCTTTAAATCACCACCAGAGCTCTGCATGAAGCACTCTGGGCAGCTCTTAGGGCTGCCTGGGGAGGTGGAGCACCTCACGGCACACTCTGGGCAGTGCTGAGGGCAGGGGGCGTGCGCCACAGTCTGGGTGGCGCTGAGGGCCGGCTGCCCTTGGCCCCACCACTTCCACCTGAGGCCCACCCCCTTCTGGAAGCATGGAACTGCTCCCCCCGCCCCCGCCCGCCCAGGCATGGCTGTTGGCTCCCTTGCTTGTCAGTCTCACACTCCTGCTAGAGACCCACACTGAAACAGGTCAAATGTGACCCTCTACTGCTGCTGGGGGTATGCAGCCAAGAGAGAAACACTACTAGGAGGGACAAAAGATCTAATGCCCCTCAGTGTAACATAGTAGCCCATCCTTTATATCAGGAAGAGCACTTGCAGACTAAGGATGTTAAGGACTAGTCGACTAGTCAACTATCCGATAAGCAAAAGCTTATTGGATAGTCCAGTCGACTAGTCAATTCCCCCTCCCCCCCCCACCCCTTGCTGCCTCTATCAGATAGAGGCTGCAAAGGTGGGGAGAGCCCGGGTCAGCTCCATGCAGCGCTGCTGCTTTGAAACACGAGGGGGCATTTCAAAGGAGCAGCACTGCACAGCTCATTCCCGGCTCAGCTGTGTGGCGCTGCCCCTTTGGAATGCTGCCACGGTAATCCTCACGTGTTCCCTCCCCTGTCGCCCACCTCCAGAGAAACAGAGGCTAGGATACCATTCCTAGCCATCTTGGCTAGTAGTCATTGATTGACCTAACCTCCATGAATCTATCTAGCTCTTTTTTGAACCCTGTTAAAGTTTTAGCCTTCACCTGGCAAGGAGTTCCACAGGTTGACTGTGTGCTGAGTGAAGAAAAATTTCCTTTTGTTTGTTTTAAACCTTCTGCCTATTAATTTCATTTGGTGACCCCTAGTTCTTTTATTGTGGGAATAAGTAAATAACTTTTCCTTATTCACTTTTTCCATACCAGTCATGATTTTATAGACCTCTATCATATCCCCCTTAGTCTCCTCTTTTCTAAGCTGAAAAGTCCAAGTCTTTTTAAACTCTCTTCATATGGACCCCTAATCATTTTTGTTGCCCTTTTCTGAATCTTTTCCAATGCCAATACATCTTTTTTGAGATAAGGCGACCACATCTGTACACAGTATTCAAGATGTGGGCATACCATAATTTTATACAGAGGCAATAAGGTATTTTCTGTCTTATTCTCTATCCCTTTTTTAATGACTCCTAACATTCAGTTTGCTTTTTTGACTGCCACTGCACACTGAGTGGATGTTTTCAGAGAACTATCACAATGACTCCAAGATCTCTCTCTTGAGTAGTTGTAGCCAAATTAGTCCCCATCATATTGTATGTATAGTTGGGATTATTTTTTCCAATGTGCATTACTTTACATTTATCAACATTAAATTTCATTTGCCATTTTGTTGCCCAGTCACTTAGTTTGGTGAGATCTTTTTGAAGCTCTTCACAGTCTGCTTTGGTCTTAACTATCTTAAGCAGTTTGGTATCATCTGCAAATTTTGCTGCCTTATTGTTTACCCCTTTCTCCAGATCATTTATAAATAAGTTGAATAGGATGGGTCCCAGGACATAACCTTGGGGGAACCCACTAGTTACCTCTCTCCACTCAGAAAACTTACCATTTATTCCTACCCTTTGTTTCCTGTCTTTTAAGCAGTTATCAATCCACGAAAGCACCTTCCCTCTTATCCCATGACAACTTACTTTACTTAAGAGCCTTTGGTGAGGGACCTTGTCAAAGGCTTTCTGGAAATCTAAGTATACTGTATCCACTGGATCCACCTTGTCCACATGTTTGTTTACCCCCTCAAAAAACTCTAGCAGATTAGTAAGACATGATTTCCCTTTACAGAAACCATCTTGACTTTCCCCCAACAAATTATATTCATCCATATGTCTGACAATTTTATTCTTTACTATAGTTTCAACTAATTTACCTGGTACTGACTTACCAGTCTGTAATTGCCAGGGTCACCTTTAGATCCCCTTTAAAATATTAGCATCACGTTAGCTATCTTCCAATCATTAGGTACGGATTTAAAGAATAGGTTACAAACCACAGTTAATAGTTCAGCAATTTCCCATTTAAGTTCTTTCAGAACTCTTGGGTGAATGCCATCTGGTCCCGGTGACTTGTTACTGTTAAGTTTATCAATTTGATCCAAAACCTCCTCTAATGACACCTCAGTCTGGGACAATTCCTCAGATTTGTCACCTAAAAAGAATGGCTCAGGTTTGGGAATCTCCCCAATATCCTCAGCCGTGAAGACTGAAGCAAAGAATTCATTTAGCTTCTCTGCTGTGACTTTATCATCTTTGAGTGCTCTTTTAGCATCTCAATCGTCCAAGGGCCCCACTGGTTGTTTAGCCGGCTGCCTGCTTCTGATGTACTTAAACATTTTACTATTACTTTTTGAGTTTTTGCCTAGCTATTCTTGAAACTGCTTTTTGGCTTTTCGTATTATATTTTTACACTTAATTTGACAAAGTTTATGGTCCTATTTTCCTCACTAGGATTTGACTTCCACTTTTTAAAAGGTATCTTTTTATCTGTCACTGCTTCTTTTACCTAGTTGTTAAGCCACAGTGGCACTTTTTGGGCTCTCTTACTGTGTTTTTTAATTTGGGGTATACATTTAAGTTGGGCCTCAATTATGGTGTCTGTGAGGGTTATGGGGGGGTGCGATCACCTCCTACCAGCCGGTAGGGGGGGTCAGCGAACCCCTCCACCTCGTGACCGGGTCTGCAGTTCTGGCCCCTTAGTCTAGTTTCTAGTCTTTGGGTGCGATCACCCCCTTTTCGCCCAATAGCTTCAGGAAAAGAGGGGGGCAGGGGGAATCCGCGAACCCTGTTTCACATCCGACTTCAGCGGACGGGTTGGAGGTGGTCAGGGTTTTGCTGGGGGGCGGTTTGGGAGAGAGACCCGCCCCGGCCCCCACTCCGGGTCCCAGCCCGGGGCCCTGAGCGCAGGGGCTCAAGTCAGCCCCTACACGGCAGACGGGGGACGCGTTCCCTCCCGCAACTCATCTGCCCACGGATGTCAGAAGGCTCCCACCCCGGGCTGCTTCCTCCCTTCCCCCAGCCCCTTGGGACGTTCCGCCGTGCTTCCGAGGGTCTGGTCCGCGGTCGGTCCGTGGGGAACCCGGGGGCCAACCGGCTCCCGAGCCTCTTGTCCCAGCTGGGCCGCCCTCTTCGTATACGCTGGTGTTCGTCTTGGTCGTCCCTGGATCCGGGGCTGGCCGCTCGCCAGCTGTGGAGGCTGTCCTGGGAGCCCCGGGGGCGGGGTGGGCCAACGGCCGAGTTCGGGGGCGTCCCCGGTCTGTCCTGGTAACCGGGCCGCCTCCTCCTCCCCGCTGGAAGGCTCGCCCCTCTCTTCCAGCCGGCGGGCCCTTTTTAAATGGCCCGCCGGACCTGATGTGGGCAGGGGGCCCCGCCCCCCTCGTGACGCAGCCGTTGCGCCAGCCGCGTCCCGGCCGACGCTTGCGGCGTGGCCTCCCCTGCTCCTCGGGAGGACGCCCTCTGCCCGCTGGCGCAAGCGCGGCGGCAGACTCCCGCCTCGCCGCCCGCCGCAGCCGCATCGGGCGGCGCAGGTGCGTCCTGCCCGCCGGCCCCGCTTGCTCCCCTGCTGGCTCGGCCCTTCTCAGTGCGGGCCGCTGGCGGCCCGTCACACACCTCCCCCCTTTCGGGGAGGCTTCCCCCTTCCCCTTCCGACTCAAATACTCTGGAGAAGAAATCCGTGTTTTGATGTTTAGCCCCTGCCCGGTATACCACCTCGAATTGGTATGGCTGTAGGGATACCACCGCATAATGTGAGGATTGGAATCTTTCATTAAATTCAGCCAGACTAGTGGTGCATGGTCTGTGATTAACTTGAATTTATTACCCCAGAGGTAGTACCTCAATGATTCCACAGCCCATTTCACCACCAAGGCCTCCTTCTCGATGGTCGCATAGTTCTTTTCTCGAGGCAGGAGCTTCCTACTGAGGTACAAGACCGGGTGTTCTTCCCCACCGTGTTCCTGGGCTAGGACGGCTCCTAGTCCGCACTCGGAGGCATCTGTGCACAAAAGAAAAGGTTTCTCGAAGTCCGGTTGTCTTAAAACCGGGGCTTGAGTTAGTTGGAGCTTCAGCTCCCTAAAGGCCTGGGTCGCCTGGTCCATCCATTGAACCTTGGTGGGGTTTGCATTTTTAGTCAATTCGGTTAGTGGGGTAGCTATTGTCGCGAAGTCCGGCACAAACTTACGGTAGTACCCCGCAAGCCCCAAAAATTGCCGCACCTGTCTTTTGGTCCCGGGCGCTGGGTAATTCCTTAGGGCCTCCACTTTGTCCAGCAGGGGTTTTAGGTGGCCCCCCCACCATATAGCTGAGGTAGGACACCTCCCTTTTTGCAAAGTGGCATTTCTTCGGGTTGGCTGTGAGCCCCGCCGCCTGCAGGGCCCGCATTACTGCCTTTAGATGGTCCAGATGCTCCTGCCACGTCAGGCTGTAGACCACGATGTCATCGATGTAGGCGGCAGCATACCCCTGGTGTGGCGCCAACACTCGGTCCATGGTCCGCTGGAAGGTCGTGGCGGCCCCGTGTAAACCAAAGGGCATTCTGCGGAACTGGTACAAGCCGAACGGGGTTGAAAAGGCAGTTTTTTCCCCGATCATGGGGATCTAACGGGATTTGCCAATACCCTTTTGATAAGTCTAAGGTGGATATATATCGGGCTCGTCCTAGGCCTTCCAGCAACTCCTCGACCCGTGGCATCGGATAGGCGTCGAATTGGGAGATGGCATTGACCCGCCGGAAATCAATGCAAAACTGTACGGACCCGTCGCTCTTCGGGACCAGGACAATCGGGCTTCTCCACTCGCTCCGGGATTCCTCAATGACTCCCCACTGTTTCATGGCCTGTACCTCTTGTCGCACGGTTTCCCACACCTTCCTCGGAAGGGGCCGGCGTGCCTCCCGCACGACCGCCGCGTTCTGTGCGTATCACGGTGTACCCCTACCTCGGTTTGTCCGGGCGCGGCCGTCAAGACGGTTTGGAATCCCCGCAGGAGTTCCCTTATCTGCTGTTGCTGTTCTTCGGAGAGGTCCGGCCCTAGCGTCACCATCCCGTCTGAGGCGCAGGCTTCGCCGGAGGGCCCTAGGTCTTCTTCAGGTTCCACGGGGGCCATCAGGAGGCCCTCCCGTGCTACCCATTTCTTGAGGAGGTTGACATGGAAGATCTGCTTACTCCGCCGCCTCCCCGAGAGCTGGATCTCGTAGTCCACCTCCCCCACCTTACGGGACCACCTCGTACGGTCCTTGCCACTTGGCGAGGAGCTTGGACTCCTTGGTGGGAAGGAGCAGCAACACCCGGTGTCCCGGTTCGAAGTGGCGGGTCTCAGCCGTACGATTGTAGTAGTGCGCCTGCCTGGTTTGGGCCTTCAATAGGTTCAGTTGGGCGTAACCCCCGATCCGCCATAGACGCTCCCGCAGCTGTAAAATATACTGAGCCGTGCCCCGGCACCGGGCGGCTTGGGCTTCCCAGTCCTCCCTTAAGATGTCTAATATCCTCCGTGGCTGACGTCCATACAAGAGTTCAAACGGGGAGAACTCTGTGGATGCCTGGGGTACTTCCCGGATGGCAAACAGGAGGGTCGGTAGCATCTGATCCCAATCCCGGGGCCCTTCCTGCACCACCCGCCTTAGCATATCTTTCAATGTACGATTGAATTTTTCTACCAACCCGTCGGATTGGGGGTGGTACACCGATGTCCAGATTGTCTTTATCCGTAACAACGTGCAAAGTTCCGTCATCAACCGTGAGGTCACGTTAGTACCTTGGTCAGTTAAAATGACTTTTGGGAACCCCACCTGCGCAAACATCTTAAGCAGCTCTGACGCCAGGGTGGGGGCTTTGGTGTTGCAAAGCGGTACTGCCTCCGGGTACTGGGTGGCGTAATCGATGACCACCAGGATAAAGCGGTGTCCCGCCCGAGAGGGCTCTAGGGGCCCTACTAGGTCCATGGCTATCCTTTCGAAAGGGACACCTACCACGGGAAGGGGGAACAGGGGGGCTCGGGTACCCCTGCCGAGGAGACCCTTTGACAGTCTGGGCAGGACGCACAGAAGTCCCGGCACGGCCCGGTAAACCCCGGGCCAATAGAAGCGTTGCAAGACCCGGGCTAATGTTTTCTCCCGACCTAAGTGCCCCGACCAGGGGTTCATATGTGCTAGGTCTAGGACCTCCCTTCGGCAGCTTTGGGGCATCACCCGCTGCTTTCTCTCCTCCTCCCCTTCCCGGCCCCCCGCTAGCTGGTACAGCCGGTCTTCAAGTACCTGGAAGTGGGGTCCTTGGCTGTCCAGTGTTCGGGGGCCTTCTGCGTCCTCTGAGCTCCCCGCTTGTTCCCACGCATACTTCAGGGTGGGGTCTTCTCGCTGCTCCTTGAGGAAATCGTGGGAGGCCACCCGGTCGCCCTCGGATCCCCCCTGGGTCGGGGCCCTCCGTCCTCGGGCCGGTTCTTCGGGGATCACCGGGTGGATGTAACTCTCCGTCGAGGGGGGCCCCCACGCTGACCTGTCGCTCTGGTGAACCTGGCCCCTGCTTGCAGTAACTGGGAGAACCCGGGCCAATCCCTCCCCACGACGATGGGGCAGGGTAGCACCGGCGCTTTCCCTATTCGCCAGTCCTTGTCCCACCGGCCATCGGACAGACGTACCCATACCGTGGGGTATGCCCTTACGTCCCGGTGGACACACTTCATCCAAACGACTTCCCCTGTTGCCGGGGCCCTCGGGACGAGGTCCTCCCTGGCCAGGGTAATGGCCGAACCCGAGTCCACCAGGGCCTCCATGGGTTTCCCTTCCAACCACATCATCACTGTTGGACGTGGCCGCTCTGGGTGGGCCGGCAGGCTTTGGCTGGGGTTAGCCAGACTCAGGGTACAATCCATCAAGGGGCAGTCCCTCTTAAAATGCCCCTCCTGCCCGCACTGGTAACAAACGTTCCGGGGGCCGGGGCTCCTGCCCTCTCCGGCTTTAACATCTCCCCCCTCCTTTACCTCTCGGAGATCCCCTCCTGGTCGTCCGAGCCAAACCAGCGCCAGTCTGCGGCCCGCGGAGGAGGTGGGTTTCGGGGCCGTCCTTGGTGCCATTGTTCCCGACCCTCGGCCCTTCGGAGTTTCCCCGCAGGATGACCCCGGCATACACTCTACTCGTTCGCCTGCCTCCCCTCCCTCCGCAGCCAGGTGGGCTTCCGTGAGGGAGATGGCTTCGGCCGCCGTTGTGGGTTGGTGCCTCCGGACCCACTTCTGGCCATCCTGTGGTAGGAGATGGATATATTGCTCCAAGATCACCGCCTCCGCAACCTGGACACCCGTATGCTGTTCGGGTTCCAGCCAGCGCCAAGCCCATTCCCTCAATCATTGTGCAAAGGCTCGAGGCCGCTCTCCCGGTTTATATCGCTCCTGGCGGAATCGTTGCCTATACGTGTCACTGGTTATGCCTAACTGATCCAAGATGGCCTCTTTTACCTTGCAGTAATGTAGCGCCTCTTGGTCCGCCAGCCCTCGATAAGCCATCTGTGCGGGTCCTGAGAGGTAGGGTGCCAGCAGGGTGGCCCAGTGGTCTTCCGGCCAGCGGGCCCGCGGTGGCCACCCTCTCGAACGTAGTCAGGTAAGCCTCTGGGTCGTCACCCGGGCCCATCTTAGTCAGCCTCAACGGGAGGGAGCCAAGGCCTTGGTTGCCGTCGTCTCCTCCCAGGGCCGGGACCGTCCCGCTCGCCCCGGCCTGTGGGCCCCGTAGCCACTTCTCGTGCTGGGCTGCCAGCTCTTGGACCAGCAGACGCTGCTGGTCCTGGAACTGGGCGGGCCAGCTGCTGCATCATTTGAGCTTGTTGCTGCTGCTGCTGTCGCTGGGTCTCTCCGACCCAGTCCAATAATTGCTTAGGATCCATCGTCTCCGCGTCTGGGGTCCTTGCCCTATACAGAGACCATTCTTTATCCTTCTCCTTGGGGAACACTATGCTCACATTCTCCACCACGTGTGAGGGTTATGGGGGGGTGCGATCACCCCCTACCGGCCGGTAGGGGGGGTCAGCAAACCCCTCCACCTCGTGACCGGGTCTGCAGTTCCGGCCCCTTAGTCTAGTTTCTAGTCTTTGGGTGCAATCACCCCCTTTTCGCCCGATAGCTTCAGGAAAAGGGGGGGGCAGGGGAGATCCGCGAACCCTGTTTCGCATCCGACTTCAGCGGACGGGTTGGGGGTGGTCAGGGTTTTGCTGGGGGGGGTTTGGGAGGGGACCCGCCCCGGCCCCCGCCCCACTCCGGGTCCCAGCCCGGGGCCCTGAGTGCAGGGGCTCAAGTCAGCCCCTACACGGCAGACGGGGGACGCGTTCCCTCCTGCAACTCGTCTGCCCACGGACGCCAGAAGGCTCCAACCCCGGGCTGCTTCCTCCCTTCCCCCAGCCCCTTGGGACGTTCCGCCGACTCCCTCGGCTTACCGTGCTTCCGAGGGTCTGGTCCGCGGTCGGTCCGTGGGGAACCCGGGGGCCAACCGGCTCCCGAGCCTCTTGTCCCAGCTGGGCCGCCCTCTTCGTATACGCCGGTGTTCGTCTTGGTCGTCCCTGGATCCGGGGCTGGCCGCTCGCCAGCTGTGAAGGCTGTCCTGGGAGCCCCGGGGGGCAGGGGTGGGCCAACAGCCGAGTTCGGGGGCGTCCCCGGTCTGTCCTGGTAACCGGGCCGCCTCCTCCTCCCCGCTGGAAGGCTCGCCCCTCTCTTCCAGCCGACGGGCCCTTTTTAAATGGCCCGCCGGACCTGACGTGGGCAGGGGGCCCCGCCCCCCTCGTGACGCAGCCGTTGTGCCAGCCGCGTCCCGGCCGACGCTTGCGGGCGTGGCCCCTCCCCCTGCTCCCTCAGGGAGGGGATCGCTCTCCGCCCGCCGGCGCAAGTGCGGCGGCAGACTCCCGCCTCGCCGCCCGCCGTAGCCGCGGCGGCGGCGCAGGTGTGTCCTGCCCGCCGCCCCGCTTGCTCCCCTGCCGGCTCGGCCCTTCTCAGTGCGGGCCGCTGGCGGCCCGTCACAGTGTCTTTGAAAAGTTTCCATACAGCTTGCAGAGATTTTACTTTTGTCACTGTACTTTTTAATTTCTGTTTAACTAACTTTCTCATTTTTGTGTGTAGTTCCTCTTTCTGAAATTAAATGCCACATTGTTGGGCTGCTGAGGTGTTTTTCCCACCACAGGGATGTTAAATTGTATTATATTACGGTCACTATTCCAAGTGGTTCAGTTATATTTACCTCTTGAACTAGATCCTGTGCTCCACTTAGGACTAAATAAAAAATAGCCTCCCCCTTTGTGGGTTCCAGAACCAGCTGCTCCAAGAAGCAGTCATTTAAGGTATCAAGACATTTTATCTCTGCATCCCACCTTGAGGTGACGTGTACCCAGTCAATATGGGGATAGTTGAAATCCCCCACTATTATTGAGGTTTTTTTATTTGATAGCCTCTCTAATCTCCCTTAGCATTTCATAGTCGCTATCACTGTCCTGATCAGGCGGTTGATAGTATATCCTTACTGCTATATTCTTCTTATTGGAGCATGGAATTACTATCCATAGAGATCCTATGGAACATTCTATGTTTTCTTTCATGTATAGTGCTATTCCCCCACCAGCACGACCTGTTCTGTCCTTCCAATATATTTTGTACCCTGGTATGACTGTGTCCTCATTCCACCAAGTTTCCGTGATGCCTATTATATCAACATACTCCTTTAAAACTAGGCACCTTAGTTCACCCATTTTACTATTTAGACTTCTAGCATTTGTGTATAAGCACTTTAATAATTTATCACTATTTATCTGTCTGTCATTTCTTGATGTTAGACTCTTTTTCTTTTGATTGTGTCTCATCTGATCCAATCCATACTTCCATCCTCTCCTCCTGACTAGAACATGGAGTATCTCTATTAATAGAACCTCCCCTAATAGATGTCTCTGTCCGATCCATGTGCTCCTCCACACCTGTTGGCTTTCCCCCAGCCCTTAGTTTAAAAACTGCTCTACAACCTTTTTTATGTTAAGTGCCAGCAGTCTGGTTCCATTTTGATTTAGGTGGAGCCCTTCCTTCCCCCTATCCCAAAAGTTTCACCATTTCCTAATAAATCTTAACCCCTCTTTTCTACAGCATCGTCTTATCCATGCACTGAGACTCTGAAGCTCTCCATGCTTACCTGGCCCTGAGCATGGAACTGGAAGCATTTCAGAGAATGCTACCATAGAGGTCCTGGATTTTAATCTCTTTCCTAGCAGCCTAAATTTGGCATCCAGAATCTCTCTCCTATCCTTCCCTATGTCACTGGTACCTACGTATACCACGACCACCAGCTCCTCCCCAGCACTACACATAAGTCTATCTAGATGTCTCGAGAGACCCACAACCTTCACACCAGGGAGGCAAGTCACCATACGCTTATCCTGGTCATCACAAACCCAACTATCTATGTTTCTAATGATTGAATCCCCCATTACTAACAGCTGCTTTTTTCCTAACGACTGGAGTTCCTTCCCCTGGAGATGTATCCTCAGTGCGAGAGGATACCATAACATTCTCTGGAAGGAGGGTCCCAACTATGGGATCATTTCCCTCTGCTCCAGTTGACTCTTCTCCTTCCCTGAGCCTTTCATTCTCCTTAACAGCACAGGGGCTGTCTGACTGGAGGTGGGACAGTTCTAGCCACATCTGCGTACCTCTCTGCCTCCCTTAGCTCCTCCAATTCAGCCACCCTGGCCTCCGAAGCCTGTACACAGTCTCTGAGGGCCAGGAGCTCCTTACACCGAATGCACACACATGCCACAGGGCAGGTAATCATACATGCTACATTGAGTGCAATAAACAGGATAGCCCCCACTCTGCTGCTGGGCTTCTGCCTGCATTCTCTCCTACAGCTACTTAGGTTATTGATAGGATTTTTATTTAAATCAGGAAGTTTTGGTTTTAGTTTAGTTTAAAAGTTTTAAAGACTGGCAAGTGTACCTCACCCCCTCTAGCTCCCCTTCAAAACTCCCTCTCGAAACTCCCTGTTAGCTGCGTCTGTTCACAAAGCTCCCTGGTCACTTACTCATGGGGTTTATAAATCCCTGGCCTTCCTGATAGCCCCGCCCGCTGGCTAAGGCTCAACCAATGAACAGGGGGTTCTAGATTTCAAATCCTCGTTAAGAAGCTCACAGCTTCCAACTGCCGGCCACAGTACATGGTCCTTCAAACAAACAGTTCAGCACCTGAATCTCCAGACAAACAAACAAACAGAGAGACACAAGCTCAGCAGAGTTTCTCTCAGGCAACTAGCAAGTAACCCCCAAACACATTTCAAAGATGGCACACCCACATGCCACCCAGAGTCAGCGGGACTTCTCACTGGCCCTGGGCTGCATGTGGATTTCTTCATTCCTCCTTTGAAATGTACAAGAGCCCCTGCTGGGGCTCTTGTACATTTCAAAGGAGGAATGCGGAAGTGCCTATCGACTAGTCAAGTAGTTGATGGAAATTCCGTCGACTACTCAACTAGTAAATTAATTGTTAGTTAACATCCTTACTGCAGAATGAATTTGACACAGCGCCTGTCAGTCTATGCTCTTATTTCTTGGGAAATATTATGGGTAAGAGCAACATTAGCAATTATGATTCTGCACCTCAGGATGAAATTTTAACTGTGGGAAGGGGAAGTAAGAATGACCAGGGGAAGGAGGAAGAGACAAATACTCAATAAATGCAATCCTATGTGACTATACATACTAGTCTGTACAATGTCATGGCTGAAGTTCTTCGTATTTAATTTATTAATGTGAAACATGTAGCCTCCAATAAGCTGTGCAATAATCTTATAAAACACGAATTTACTCTTAAGTAGCTATGAGTTGAAGACACAGGGAAGCAAATATACTAGAATATGGTCTCTCCTCCTGCTTGCATAAGGCCTTAACCCAGAATTTCCCTTATTGTTGTGGACTTGTGTCTTAATATTATTTTGTTTTTGTTTAATATTATTTGCATTAAAAGTAATTTAATTTGCATTGACCTTATTTCATTATTACAAAACTAATCTGCAATTTTTCTCATATTTGTTTTAGGATTGTAATCACATCACCACAGTCTTTTTCTTAAACTGGAAATGTATTTTAATGGCCCTACCTTGAAATTGTTTTGCCATATAAATCTCACACTGTAGCTTTTCTGTAACAAAATCTCCGTATACTTTCACTAAAATGATTTCCCATTATAATTTCACAGCGTAGCACTTCTCTCCATGATTATGATAAACATGGGGAGAGGAGGAAACTGGCAAGTGGTCTTTGTGTCTAGCAAACACGGGACATAGGAAAAATGTAACAGATGGTGAAATTCACGATGAGGTACTTTGTGTTCTCCTTGTAACACCAGTATTTAAATCATGAATTCAGATTCTGCCATAAAATGCCATGATGTGATTTCATCGTCATTCCTCTTGAAGGGCATAGCTAAGGCAAGATTCATTTTCACTGGCAGAGCTATGTGTAGACATTTTTATACAGTGCCTACTGGCTTATAGGTCTAGCCAGTAGCATGGAGCTACTTCAAGAATTCAACTAACTTGCCAATTGTATTGTCACAGCAAATTTTAAAATGTCATACATAGTGAAACAAAGACGGAGACAAGACTCATTTGTACTTTTAGCTAGTGGGGCAGAACAGAATGCCTTTTCCCTGGAAAACACTTTCTCTTCACAAAACTTATGTCTGTGCCTTAGCCTTTCAGAATGTTCCTGTTTCAAAATTTCAGGTGGCACTGGTTCACCAAATGAATGCTACCTGCAGATATTTATAAGAACTCCTGATTATTCAAGTAGTTCCACTGATTTCAGTGATATCACGCACGTAAGTGAGAATTACTTTTGCAAGTTAGGACTGCATGGTCAGGCCTTAAATATTTGTCTAACAGAAGATAACTGACTGAAATGGAAGGATTTTTTTTGTCACTAACTCAAAAAGAATTTTGTTGATATTTTAAAAGCCAGAGTAAATTTTAAAGCTTTACTGACAATACATGTTAATTAGAACATCCGGCCTGCACCTCTACCAGGTAATGTGATGAAATATGCATTACTTAAAATCAGAGGGGGAAAACCAGATAGCTATTGTGCATTGATGTCCACCAATGCAATCAATAAATTATAATGGCGGAATAAGTGTAACTGAGGACTGGATTTAGCCTATTGATGTGCAAGCAGAGAAGACCCAGCTTGTTTATCAGATCCCAGATTATATTTGTGGTGCTGGTCATTTGAAAAGTGATCCTGTGAAAATGGTATGGTGGTGGTCTGCATTGATTGTGTGTCAGACTCCGGGTGTGGCTTGCTTAGTCTTTAAACAGATATGATCTTTCAAAAAAATCAGAATGTTAAGGCTCTGGTTTTGATCACAATGACCCTTGCTCTTGATGTTCAAGGACTCTCCTGAATTTTGTTTTTTGTTCTGTGACGTATGTTCTGTTCTGAACAGACTGTCTAACTCTCCTGTGTGTTGTCTCCTAGCTCCTGCTACATGCATGTCTGTCATATTGTGAGGAGCTAGCCTAGAGAGGATGCTCTCCATTTATCCCTGTGCTAGTGCAGTGTCTCTGGCACAAGGATAGCACCTTGCACTTTCTCCATTCTGGGGCTGCTGAGGGGCTAGCTCAACACTCAGAATAGTCTGAGGGCTGCCCTGCATTACATCTCAGATGCTTTGGACCCCTGCTTATTGCCACCACTGGAGGAACTGTCAGGGTTTAGGAATGTCCTAGCCATACCCTTCCTACTTTTTATTACAGGTGTGGCAGGGTCAGACCCATAACCCCACAGTCTCTTTCCATAACCCCACAGTCTCACTTGCCTTTTCCAGTGTTTTGGGCTTCTGTCCCTTGGCTAATGGGGTGCAGATGCCCTGGTCAACCCGGGCTGAGTAACTAGGCCCCCTCAGTCACCAGCTGGGCTCTCAGGCCGCTTGGGGAAGGGAGCCCAAACACTCCCGGTCAGAGCTCCTTCCCTTCCTCCTCTATTCTGGCAGTGCTGACATTTTGTTTTCCGCTTCTCTGTCCCTTTCCTTATCAGCTCTCACTTCCCTCCACCTCCTCCAAACTCCTCTTTCACTCTCCTCCTCACCTGCCCCCACAGAGAAGGCTTTTAAAGAGGTCCTGTGGCAACCTGAAGTCAGCTCAACTGGTCCTTAGGGCTGACAAATCAATTATCTCAGCTGCTCCTGATTAACCAGGGCAGTTGCTGGTTTTTTTTTTTTCCAGAGCTGCCTCTCTCCCCTTCTAACCAAGCCCTCTCACCTGCCCTGTCACATGACCTTGAGGTGGAGAGAGGAACCACTCTTCCACTGAGCACAGCAGGCTGCTGGTCTGGGCTTGTTGTGCTTTTTCCCCCCCTGCACTCCTCCCCTCCCCTCTTTTTGGGAGGGGTGTGTGGGGGGCTAGTGGGGTTGTAGCAGGGAGGCCCTGGCTACATTTTGGGCCAGGTACCCTTTTCTCTCTGCCTGCTCAGTTTGCAGGCAGCCTTCCCCCCACCCCTCAGCTGGCTGCAGAAACTGCTGGGGGTGTGGTGGTGGATAGGGGGGCCTCTGCTGCCCTCACCCTGGGTGGGGGGAGGAGGACCCCCATTTTCCATCTTTTTGGGGACTGCCTGGCCCCTTTCTTCACTGCTGCAGGCCTGGACCTTGCTGTTCCTACAGCTGCTACACCCTCTGGAGTAGAGGAGGTAAGGGGGCTGCTTTACAGCAGCTCCTGGCGTTCTTCCTTCCCCTCCACAAGGGGGGTGGCTCCCTCTGCCCCCCGCTGGCTCCTCTGCATCTCTGCTGCTGCTGCTCCCGCCCCAGGCCCAGGTGCTGAAGGGGCCATCTCCATCCTTGGCCCCACTGCTTGCCTCCCGGCCCCTCCCTTGCTCTGTTGGGTCCTGCAGCAGGTGCTGTGAGCCTGTCACTCAGGCACCCGTGGGCACACTAGCCCCTCCCACCCCCCAGCAGTGTCTTGATGCCCACCCTGCTTTCTTGAGCAGGCTCCTCCTCACAGCCTACATTCCCCTCCCTCTCTTCTCGTGTGCCCATGCCCCCCTCTGTCATCTTGTTTGGTGCTGGAGCCTCCCACTCTTCTTTAGTTACCCGCCCCCCACGCACTGTTTCACTTCCCACATGTCTTTCAAATAATTGACCCTCTCACATTCCCAGTGCAGCCGGAGGAGCCACTCTTACCATCCTGTGCTGGGAGCTGTACCCCTTGTTCCTTTACACCCCCCCTTCCTCCTATGTGCGTTGCTGCCCTCTCACCCCGCTTCTAGCCTAGCGGGGGGAGTGGTGAGCCTTTCTCTCCCTCCCTCTTCCCCCTCTCCCCTGCTCCTTGGCACTATTGATCTCCCCTAATTGTCTGTTCCTGTCTCCCACCCCTCCATCCATGAACATAATGGAGGGGCAGTTGTGCGATGCCCCTGCCACCCTTTGCCCACCACCCCTCACTGCCTCTATGAACACTGAACCCTCTGAGGCTGCCGGGCCACCCGCTCATGCAGCAGAGGTGGTGGACATGGACGGGGATTCTGGGACCCTGACCGCTCCTGCTGCGGCACCTTCTGCCACCAGTGTCACCACCAAGAAAGCCTCCCTGAAGGGCAGGAAGGGCCAGGGGACCAAGAAGGGAAAGAGCCCTGCCTGGAAGGCAAAACCTCCTGTGGCGAAGGCTAACTCCCCTGCCGCAGCCTGGGCCCTGGCTTCCCCTCTTTCCTGTCCCCCTGTTCCTTCCACCAGCTCTGGGGGTGATGGTGTCCCAGCCCCCAGGGCATACACCCAGGTAGCTGCCACCCTCCCCCACCTGCTGCCTCCTGAGCCACCGAAGCCACCTTCCGGAATTCCATCCCTGGCAGCTGCGGCCCCTTCCCCACCCTGACCAGGAGGCACAGGGTCCGTTGCCTCCTGGTGTCGGCCTCGCCCCATGTGGAGACCTACGTGCGGGCGTTGGCCCATGTGGTGGGGCCCGCGGCCGTGCTGGCAACCTCCAAGATGTTCGGGAAGGTGGTTTTCTTCCTGGCATCGGAGGCTGCTGCCCAGGAAGCGGTGAAGGGTTTGGCGGTGGGGGGAGTCCATGTCCCACTTGAGCCTTTGGAGGACCTGGGCGTACAGGTGATATTTTCCTCTGTTCCTCCCTTCCTCCCCAATGCCGCCCTATTGCCTTTCCTCTCCACCTTGGGGAGGCTCTTGTCAGTCCTAAGTCCCCTTCCTTTGGGCTGCAAGGACCCTACCCTCCGCAACGTTCTCTCCTTCCTCCGGCAGGTGCAAATCCAACTCCTGCCAGCGGGGCGTGGTGGAGAAGCCCGAGAAGGGTCATTTCTGGTGCCCTATCAAGGGGCCCAGTACTGGGTATATTACACCTTGGGGGAGGCCCGGTGCTTTCTCTCTCGGGAGACAGGGCACATCCGAAGGGACTGCTCTCTGGCCCGGCTTGGAGATGCACTCGGGACCCCCGACGCCCGGGAGGGCACCGGACTTACCATGGCCAGTGGCCCTGACGGTCTAGACCCTGGGGTCGCCCCTCCTCCAACCATGACTGTTGTCAGTCCCGCTTGGGCTCTGCAGGGCCCAGAAGAATGTGCGGGCGCCGCTGCCACCACCAAAAGCGGCAAGGCTGGGCCTGTGGAGGAGAGGGCAGCGGGGTCGGAGACGGGACTCGGACAGGGCCTACCTCAGGGGGAGGTTTCCCCTTCCCCAACTGCCTAGCCCCTGTCTTCCCTCGCCCTCCCACCGCTGCCCTTGTCCCCTGGCTCTTCCCCTAATCGGGCCCAGCCCTCCTCCTCTGAGGGTTGGGAGGTTGCCATGGGGAGGCGCCGCAAATGAGCCCGGCATTCCACCCCACCTACTGAAGGGGAGGGTATCCTCCTCGTGCCTCTAGGTGTGGACGTCGGAGCCATCCCTCCCTCTGAGCCCCCAGACGCTTCACAGTGCCGTGAGGCAGCTAAGGTGGCTGTGGCAGTTGTGGAGGGGGTAAATGCCTCACTCCTGAAGTCCCTGCAAGAGGGAGTGTCCACGGGGGATGCTCCCACCATCTCCACCTCCACTGTGAGGGCGACCGCTGACCCTGTCGCTGACAAGGGTGACCACGTGGTGGCAGGCAGCGGGCTCGCCTTCCTCTCCCAAGAGTTGGAGGCTTTAGGGTTAACCCCGGCTGCCTCAGAAGGGGATCAACATGCCTTGGAGGGACAGCAGTTGGCCTCTCCTTCCCCTTCTAGCCCGCTGGTCTCCCTTTTCCCTGCTTCTGGGTGTAACCAACTGCCCAGACATCGGCAGCACTTCGGCCACCGAACCCCTGGGGGATCCTAGCGGGCGGGAGTTCCCCTCATTCCCCGTTACCCCTGCCGCTGGGGCCTCCGGCGCTGCACACTCAGCAGTGCCAGAGCCTGGCGCTGGGGAGATACTAATGTCCCCCACCACTGCCACCAATCCCCAACCCTGCGAGGAGACACCACATCCTGGTGCCTCTTCTGCTGAGGCTTCTGATCCTGCTCCTGCTCCTAACCCCTGCCCCACTCCTGCTCCCTATTCAGCCCCTCTCCCAACCGAATTTCCCACTCCTCTTCCTGCTCCCCCTCCTCCTTGTCTTTTTCCTAATCCCCCACTTCTTCCTCCCCCTACTCTCCTTCCTCCTCTTCCTCCTTTCCCTGATCCCTTCCCTGACATCTTTTCCTCCCCTTACGCTGTTACTGCCGCCCCCGGGGCTGCCACGTTCAGCTCAGACGTTGGCCCCCGGGAGGCAGTTTTTGTTTCTCCTGCTCCCAGCATGTCTGGGGCTGTTCTCCCTCCACCACTACCCCTGTCATCATCCCAGCAGGGACTTCAGAGTCCCTGCTTTCCCGCATCATTCGGTCGCGGGGCATGCGGAGGGGTCTGGCCTGAGGCCCTGACGTGCTGAGGGGCAAGATGCGTGACTTCTTGGAGGACATTCGTGGCTCGAAGAGCAAAGTGGCTCTCGCCCTTCAGCACTGGGGGGATTTCCATCTCATCCTCCAGACCACAAGGGCCATTTTGGGGAAGGGTAAAGGGACTGGGCGGCGGGAGGCTGCGGCCTACCAGCGGGCCCACGGCTTCTGTGATGCCCTGCTTACATTTGGGTACGGTCCTGGTTTGCTGCGGGGCCCAATGGGAACTGCCAGCACTCCTGCCAGCGAGGATCTTCTCCAGCCTTCTCGATGCCGCCGTTCGTCATTGCCACTCTGAACATCCGGGGATGCAGGCTGGGTCTCCGCAGGTGTCAGGTACTCTCCTTCGGGAGGAAGGGTACTCTGTCATCTTCCTGCAGGAGACCCATACTGCGTCGGCCACCGAAGCTAGCTGGTGGCTGGAGTGGGGAGACAGGGTGTACTTCAGCCACCTGTCAGCCAATCAAGCCAGGGTGACAACCCTGTTCTCCCCGAACCTGCAGCTCGAGGTGCTGGGGACCACTGAGGTTGTGCAGGGCCGCCTGCTGCACCTCTGGGTCTGGGTAGAGGGGCTAATATTAAATCTCATTAACATCTACACCCCGACATCTGGCCTGGAGAGGCTTCGCTTCTACCAGCGGGCGTCCGCCTTCCTCGGCTCTTTGGATCCTTGCAAGTGCCTGGTCCTGGGCGGGGATTTCAACTGCACCCTCGAGGAACGGAACCACACAGGGACCGCATGGACGTCCTCAGGGAGGTAATAGACCAACACTCCCTGGTGGACGCCTGGCGTGACCTCCACCTGGGCGAGGATGCAGCGTTTACCTTCGTCTGGGTGGAGGGTCAACGGTCATTTCACTCCCGGTTGGACCACATTTATCTCTCAAGTCATCATCCCTCTCGAGCCCACTCCTCCAGCATTCGGCTGGCCCCGTTCTCGGACCACCAATTGGTGGCCGTGACAGCCTCTCTCTGCTCAGAGAGGCTGGGGCCGGCCTACTGGCATTTCAACAACAGCCTGCTGGAGGACGTGGGCTTTGTAGCGTCCTTCCAGGAGTTCTGGCTGGCCTGGCATGGGCAGCAACGTGTCTTTCCCTTGGCGTGGCGGTGGTGGGATGTGGGGAAGGTGCGCATGTGGCTCTTCTGCCGTGACTACACCCGGGGGGCCAGCTGGAGGAGGGATGTGGCAATAGAGCAGTTGGAACGGGAGGTTTTAAAGCTAGAGAGGCGGCTAGCCACCAGCCCCAGAGATCCACCCCTCTGTGGAACGTACCGGGAGAAGCGGGAGGAACTTCGGGCCCTCAACGACCTTTGGGCCCGGGGTGCCTTTGTTCGTTCTCACATATACCTCCTCAGGGAGATGGATCGTGGCTCCCGCTTCTATGCCCTGGAGAAAAAGAGGGGGGCTAAAAAGCACATCGTCTTCCTTCTGGTGCCCCCCTCACGGATCCGGTGGAGATGTGTGAGAGGGCTCACGCCTTCTTTGCCTCCCTTTTCTCACCGGATCCGACCAACGTCCACAAAGTTCTCTGGAACGAACTCCCGACAGTCAGTGCGGGCGACCGGGACCAGCTAGAGCTGCCTTGCTCTCTGGCCGAGTTCTTGGAAGTTCTCCGTCTCATGCCCACCAATAAGTCCCCGGGCATGGATGGGCTGACCGTGGAGTTCTACCGCGTGTTCTGGAATGTCCTCAGCCCGGACCTTGCTAGCGTCTGGGCCGAGTCCTTGGAGAGCAGGGTCCTCCCTTTATCGTGCAGGCGAGGCGTGCTCGCCTTGCTGTCCAAGAAGGGGGACCTCCATGATCTGAGGAACTGGCGTCCCATCTCGCTCCTCAGCACGGACTATAAAATCGTCGCCAAAGCCATCTCCCTGAGACTCAAGTCTGTGCTGGCGGACGTGGTCCATCCAGACCAGACCTACACCGTCCCAGGCTGTACCATCTTCGACAACCTTTATTTGGTCCAGGATCTCCTAGAGCTAGGGTATAGGGATGGTCTGTCATTCTCCCTCCTGTCCTTGGATCAGGAGAAGGCATTTGACCGGATGGACCATGGATACCTCCTGGGCACTCTGCGGGCCTTCGACTTCGGGCCCCGCTTTGTGGGGTTTCTCCAGGTGCTGTATGTTTCCGCAGAGTGCTTGGTCAAGCTCAACTGGACCCTGACCGCACTGGTCATCTTTGGGGGGGAATACATCAAGGCTGCCTGCTGTCAGGCCAGCTATATACTCTGGCCATCGAGCCCTTCCTCCGTCTCCTTTGCAAGAGGTTGACGGGGTTGGTGCTCCGTGAGCCAGAGATGCGGCTGGTCCTGTCAGCATACACTGACGACGTGCTCCTCGTGGTCCAGGACCCGGGAGACCTGGCGCAGGTGGAGGCCTGCCAAGCCGTCTACTCGGTGGTCTCTTCCGCCTGGGTCAACTGGGTCAAGAGCTCTGGCCTGGTGGTAGAGGCTGGGCGGCAGGCAAGCTCCCTCCCACCCGTGCTTCAGGACATCAGGTGGAGCGCAGGTCCACTGCTCTATCTTGGCGTTTTTCTCTCTGCCACGCATCCCTCTCCACCGGAGAACTGACAAGGTTTAGAGTCCAGAGTGGCTGAGTGGTTGCGGAGATGGACAGGACTGCTCTGGTGCCTCTCCCTGTGTGGGAGGGTACTGGTGCTTAACCAACTAGTCCTGTCCATGCTCTGGCACCGTCTCAGCACCCTAGTCCCGACCCCGGCTTTCCTGGATCAGATCCAGCAGCTGATGCTGCGGTTCTTCTGGCCAGGACTGCATTTGCTCTCTGCAGGGGTTCTCCATCTTCCCCTGGAGGAGGGAGGGCAGGGTCTGATGTGTTTGCGCACGTGGGTCCGTGTCCTCCACCTCCAGGCCCTGCAGAGGCTCCTATATGATGCAGGTAGGCCGGCGTGGAGCATGCTGGTGCAAGCTTTCTTTCGCCGCTTCCGAGGGCTCCGATATGACCGGCAGCTCCTTTATTTGAGAGGTCTTCCGCAAGACCTCTCCAAGCTGCTGGCCTTCTACAAGGACCTCCTCCAGACCTGGAAGCTGCTTGCGGCAACCAGGTCCTTGGGAGCGACCGGGAGGGATAGACCTCCTCACGGAGCCCCTGCTACACAATCCCGATCTACGTGTGCAGGCGGTGGAGTCCCCCTCGGTGCACCAGAGGCTGGTCCTGGCAGAAGTCACAAGGATCGGAGACCTCCTGGACTACAACTGGGGAGACTGGGTGGATCCTCAGGGGCTCGCCCAGCGCATGGGGCTCTCCACCCTATGTACTCCCCGGCGCGTACTTCAGGAGGTGAAGGACGCTTTGCTGCCCACTGCTTGGGTTTATTTCGACAAGGTCCTGCAAGAGGGTGCACCCCGCCCGCCCCTCACCCCAGTCTGCCTGATCTATCCATCGGTCCTAAGCCCCGCGTACCTCCCCGACCGCCTCCCCCTCGTCACTCGAGCCGGCTGCACATGTTGCAGCCGATCCCCTTCCAAACCGCGCCAAAGAGTCACCTCTACATGCTCGTGCTTCACACGCTCCACTTCCCCACCCTTGTGTCCTGCCCAGACACCAAGTGGTGGGACCTCCTTCCACCAATAGAGGGTGGGGAGTCCCGGTGGGCCAGTCTCTATTCCACCTTGGTTCCACGGCCCACCGGGGACATCAGCTGGAGAATCCTGCATGGAACTGTGAGCACGGGCGTGTATTTGGCGCAGTTCACCCCCATTCCTGACACTTGCCCCTTCTGTGGTGAGAGGGAGAACCTGGTGCATGTCTACCTCGAGTGCGCCAGGTTACAACCCCTCTTTCGGCTCCTCCAGAAACTCTTGTTGAGGTTCTGGCTGCACTTCTCCCCTCACCTGTTAATTTACGCACACCCCATCCGTGGCCCCACAAAGTCGTGGGACCTCCTGGTCAACCTCCTCCTGGCTATTGCCAAGATGGTAATTTGTAAGACCAGGGAGCAGAGGTTGGCCAAGGGAGGGGCCTGCGACTATAGGGCCTATTTCCGTTCCTGCCTCCACTCACGTATCCTGGCAGAGTTCCACTGGGCGGTGTCCGCTGGCTCTCTCTCGAGACCTTCGAGGGGCAGTGGGCACTGTCTGGGGTTCTCTGCTCGGTGTCCCCATCCGGTTCCCTTGTTTTAGCCCTTTGACCCTCACACCCGTCCATTTTTTTTCTTTATTTGTCCCAAGTAACTACTTGGTTCTCTGGGCTCAGTGGACACTGTCCATAGGCTGGGGGGAGGTCCTTTAGATATGGACGGGCTAATGCCCACCCACCTCCCGGACTCCAATAGGCACACCTGGGCTGTCAGAGAGTTGGCTACAGTAGCTCTGCACCTGGTGGCAGAGTTTTCCTATACTGGGATTATTTTCCAGGAAGGCTTTATGGCTTCGTTGTAATCCCTTCATGCTAAATGGACAACAAAGGATTCACCCCATTGTTGGACATTCCAAAGGGAAGGCTTAAGCCTCTACCATGTTCTCCAAAACAATCATTTATTCTTTCTCTTTAGGCATTTGGAATGGAATTAGGGAAGGAAGCAGACGATATTTAAATTAAATTTCCATGTCAGGATAAGAACCAGGCTCTGAGAGGCAAGAATTCTCCTTGCTTGATGAAATATATCTGAACCTCAGTTACAAACACCAAACTGGGAACTGACTAGTCAACCATACACCTCTTTTGGAACTGGAAGTACATAAACAGGTGGCTGCAGAGACAAGACTGAAAAAAAAAAGCAATACAATACATTAATGTATTAAAAATATACTACTAATAAACAAGGGAAAGGTTTGACAAAGTAAAGAAATTGCTTTTGTGCTTGTTTCATTTAAATTAAGATGGTTAAAGGTGCATAATTCTTTTGCATAATAAAGTTTAACTTAATACAGCTGTGAATGTTCAGTTGTAAAGTTTTGGAAGAACCATCATAGCATTTTGTTCTAAGTTACAAACATTTCAGAATTATGAACTGTGATGGATAGGAAGAGTGCTGGCCAGCACTCGGTGACTAAAGGGTTAAACTCAGGTAACTAGCAAGGGAGTTGGCAGGGGGCCAGAAGAATCAATGGGGATACAGTGCTGAAATTTGAATTGGCTATAGCTACTTGGTTTGCTCTTCCTTTGTGTATTCTAATTAAGGGCTGGAGAGAGCAGAGGTAGGGAGCAGAATTATTATGCCTATAAGAAATATTGGACATGGGAGTAACTGGACCTTGAAATATGGATCAGAATGGATCCTGAGTAGAGGGAAATGTGTATTTAGTCGCAATTAAAGTATTTTTCTTTATTTTTGTGGTTTGGTTTGAACTTCTCTGTGTGAATCCATGCCTCCTCTCCCTCCTTCACTAAGAGTTGTTCCCAGAGATATTCTCTGTGTTTTAATTTGTTTCACTTAGTTGCTTTGTAACACCTAGCAGTCAAATATGCTTTATCAAGTGTAACTTTTGTTTTGTTAATAAAAATCACTTTTTTAAGGTGATGATTTGATTCTTGTGTCCTGGAAAGTAACTGGAGGTCAGTGTGTGTATTTGCCTGCCTAAGACAGGGCGGTCAGCTACCAGAGACTGCGACTTGTTTCTCTCTTTCAAGCTCTTTTGGGGTAAAAGAGCTTGGGGTACTCCTGAGGAAGGAATTCCTTTCCCTCCTATTTTTTTTAGGGTGAAATCAGTAGATGGTGGCAGCTTTTTGTTTTTGTTTTTCTCAGAGCCAGTGCATCTGTGACTTTGGGGAGTTTTTTTATTCATAAGCAGAGCCTACAAGGCAAGGTATTTAAGGTCTTTGCAGGCCCGCACCTTCTGTACTCAGAGTGCCAGAGGGGGGAACAGCCCTGACACTATCTCCATTCCTGAGGTGTTCATAACTTTGAGGATCCTACTGTGTAAGGATAGACTGATATCTTTTTGTGAGAGCTTGCAATTAAAATCCCAGATCATAGGTTATTTTCTCTGCAGGTTTGGGGAAATCCTAGAGGTGGAAAGCCAGAGCTACAAACAACGTTCACTTAAATTTGGAGCTGTATACGTAAGAAAAACAATTCAAAACCTATGCTATTTATCTGTGTGAGCTTCTGCTCCAATTGGACTAATTTTTTCCAGTGTCACTCATCTTGTTCTTGGGTCTGTTGGTTGTTCCACTATCCATAACTCTCAGCTCTGTTAACAGACCTGTCCTTCAGCTGTCTGCAAGGACACAGATTTTCTCTTAAGGGGAACAACAAAACGCTGTTTAAAAAGATTCCGTGTTATTGCAACATTTCTCGGGTCGAAGCCACATTTCAGAAATTTTTGAGTGTAACTTTCTTTACCTTTTTATACTATTTTTTTACACTGGCACCTTCAAATCATGTACTATTAAGCGGAATTCAGCATATTCTGGTCAGCATGACTTTCAGTTCTTCTTTACTGCAAGGGACGCTTTCCCCACAACCAGGGCCAGCCCACAACATTTTGGCACCTGAGGCGGGGAGCTCAAATGTCGCCCCCATATCCCCTCGCTTGGGCCAAAACTTTGAAAGGTCTCAATTCTGCCTTCTTCGTGTTCTACTCCTCTCATGGTACTGCAGAGAGAATACATATGCACCAGCAGCAGATACAATGTTCTACACTCTGGGTCCTAGTGGCCCCCCCCAGTCTGGCACCTGAGGCGGCCGCCTCAGTTCACCTCATGGTAAGGCCAGCCCTGCCCACAACCCTAATTTAAGAGCGGAAAATCTGTTCAGCAGCTTTTCAGCTCTCTTAGCATGAAACAAGGTGTGAAAAGCTTACAGTGAAACTAACTTCTAAGACTCCAGTTCCGCAGGTGATTCCCTGAAGATGGGCCACTGTGCCCCCATGTGAAGCCCCAGTGGCTTCACTGGGGTTACCTGCTCTAGAGCAGAGTTACTGGCAATGTCAGGACTAAGACAGAGAATTCCCTCTGTTAAAGGCTACGTCTACACTACAATCCTCTTCCACAAGAGGAAATGCAAATCGTGTGCTCATTTGCATATGTCACACTCTCATTTGCATTTCCTCCTCAGATCCCTTTTGCGCAAGAGGTTTTTGCACAAAAAAGCACTGTGTAGAGGGGTTTTTTGCACAAAAAGGAGCTGTCTACACTGTGCAAAAAAGCACTAAAACCTCTTGCGCAAAAGGGATCCAAGGAGGAAATGCAAATGAGAGCATGACATATGTAAATGAGTGCACCATTGTATTTCCTCTTGCGGAAGAGGATCATAGTGTAGTCGTAGCCTTATACTTCTGAGTTCCATGTCTGGACTACATATCCAGGTCAGCTTTTCCTGGCATCTCTTGGTGTATCAAATACTTCAGGGTCAAAATATTAACTTCTCACCTTTCTGCTTTTTTTATACTTGCAAATGTCCATTTCTGGTGCTGCGAGCATAAAATTCTTCTTTAAGAGGTCCCTGTGGATGCTCCATGCTTGGTCTTGGTGCTGTCCTGGCACCTGGATTGGAGATTTTGAAGCAGTTACTGTGGGATCCATGCATGCGCGGTGCCAGCCGACACGTGTCATGCCAATAGGCCCTGTGCATGCACAGCCTGAGCCCTCCAGTTCCTTCTCAACCACCCTCGGCCTGAGACTGAACTCACAGTTCTCTGCTTTACTCGACATTTCTCTAGCGGTCTTCAGTTATTAGCCAGTTATAGTTCTTGTTCTTACTTACTTACTTAGTTGTTGTTAGCAGGGAGGCAATCCCCATTTCTGACAGACATTTACAATGCATCTGGTGTTTAGGGGAACATCATTCATCCCAGGATTGTCCACATTGTGCCAAACTCAAGGTCAGAACTTGCAGGGACAGAGATCTCCTTTTGAAGCTGATTCTTATGGAAAAGAATGTGCACCCTACCTCAGAACCAGGAGCACAACCTAGGGAGGTACAATCACTCCCAGGTTCTCTTCCGGGCACAAAAGGTTCCTCAGTGCCTCATTGTGAGCCCTCTTCCAAGAAATGGTCTCTGTCCAAACTGTAGACACAGAGGTCATGCGTCAGTACTTATGACGCTCCAGGTACCCCAGGCATTACAGCACCATCAGCTGCAGCTGGCTCTGACTACAAAGGGTCCAAGCAATGCTCTAAAGCTATACAGGTACCAGTTATGGTGCCAACAACTACATTGTCTCTGCTACATACGTCATCAGTACTGACAACTGCAATGGTACTGACAACTGTGGCACTGCCATTACCATCGGCACCGCTGCCACATTCAACGGTACCGACAGCACTGTCGACCATCTCTGCACCAACAGCACCTGCTTGCTCTTTGGCACTGTGGCACCGACAAGATTAGGGGCACCAATTATATACTCAGTACCGCCAACGTACCAGCAGTCACTACCATCCATACTGACCACGCCATTGGCCCAGTATAGACCGACACTACAGCCTCCAGCACCGATCCTCTCGGCACCGTTGCTGTATATGCAATATGCTGATCTTGTGGTGACGTCTGCTCCTTAATCACTTTTTGGCACCAATGCAGCACTGGTACTGAACACATCTCATGAGCTGTCTCCGGTGCCATTGCAATTTTCCAGCAATGAAGATGATGCTATGCAGGCCTCCTTCTCTCTGCTCTGTAGTCCTCCAATACAATATTATAAGCCACACTATTACCCATGAGTCACTCCCCCATGGAATGGACACCACTGGATGCCTCGTCCAGTACCGCATCCTGCACAATGACCTTACTGGAGCCCTTGAGGTTCGTACGGGAGGCACCATAGTTTGCAGCCTAGTCCCTACAAGCAGGCTAGCTGTTATAAACCATGCACAACTTCATGCATGCAACAGTCAGACCCTCAAGTTCCTCAGGCAAGGGAGGAGTCACCTCCCGATGCAGCACCACCTACTAATTCCTCATCTTCACCTGACGAGGCCGTGATGCTGCCTCCACCTTCAGCCACGGGTGACTTTGCGCACCTTCATGAGCTCTTTAAGAGAATTGCAGCTGAGCTTCAAATAGCAACAGAGAAAGTGTCTGAACCTAAGCACAAGCTCACTGATATTCTACAAGCCTAACCATCATCCAAAATTGCCCTCCCTATCAACCCCGCCATTTTGGATCCTGCCAACACAATCTGGCAAACTCCTGCATCAACCATACAGTGCTTTCAAAAACTGGGCTTTGAATAGCTGGAAAAAGTCATCTATCTACCCTTCCCAGATCATACAATTCATCGGGGCCTGCCTGGATTCCACAGCAGCACGAGCCTACCTACCTCATGACAGATTCCTCGCCATTCAAACGCTGGCCTCAACAATTTATTTTTCAACATGCACTACAGCCAAGGACTGGCTACAACTTCTTGGCCACATGGCAGCTACGACCATCATGGCATCACATACCCAACTCCACATGTGCTGCGTACAGGTTTGGTTTGGCACCGTATACAAGCCATGTCAGTCCTGCTCACCATATCTCATGAGGTCAAGATATCCCTCCTCTGATGGACCAAACCAGCCAATCTGTGCATGGGGGTTCCATTTCCCCAACATTCCCCCTCCTGCACAATTACAACAGATACTTCACTCACCAGCTGGGGCACTCCTCTCCAAGACCAGTCCACCCAGCGACTCTGGTCAAGAGATGTCCCTACACATAAATCTGTTGGAATTGCACGCCATGTGCAATGCTTGCAGGTATTTCCTGCCTGCCATTGCCAGCAAGCCCGTCCGTGTCCTTACAGACACCATTGCCTGTGTATGCTATGTCAACAGGCCAGGGGGAGCCAGGTCTCGATCTCTGTGCACCGAGGCCATAAAATGGTGGAACTTTTGCATCAGCCACAACATCCACTTCATATACCAGGTGTCACCAATGTAACAGCAGATGCTTTCAGCAGACATTTCCCTCAGCATCACGAATGGGTGCTCGATTCTTCCATAGCATACTTCCTGTTCCACAAATGGAGTTGCCCATCAATAAACCTATCTGCAACACCTCCCAATATCAAATGCATACAGTTTTGTTCCTGTCAAGGCTGATTCCCCACTCTGGCATGATGAATGCAGAAGCGGGGGGCCTGCAAAAGTACCCCAAAACCTTATCTTTCCAGGCTTTGGTATAAAACTTCCCCCCCAAATCCTAATCCCCAGACTTTGTGGAATCCACTGCCACCATCAAGTGCTTTTGAACCCACAAACAGGGGTGGACACTTGAAACCAACCCCAGGGTACCCCAAGCTCTTTTCCCCAAAGAGCTTGAAAAAGAAAAGAGAAGATATAAACTGCAGTCTGTGGGTGCTATCCCCTAGTCAGAGGCATACAGACCCCACAGACGGATTTTCCAGGACACAGAACGGAACCAATACCAAGTTAATAAAAAATAAAGAACTTTTATTATCAAAACAATACTCCTGTTTCAAGCATAATGACTAGATGGAAAAGTCACCAATTAATATACTCATGGGGGGACTCCCATGGGCTAAAACTTAGTTACAAAGGAGAAGAAAACCCATTTCTAAATGCACAGACATCAGATTCCCATTCCGAAACCATACAACAATAAAACGTAACGGATTTATCTAGACTTTGCCCTACTTACAGATGGTGAAGAGTCTTTTCTTGGAGAGGGACATGTTGTCTGTCCCCCCTCAGTATCTTGAGAGTCAACTGACCAGAGATAGAAGGGAAAACCCAAAAATTCCTTTGTCTCAATTTGAAATCCCTACCTGCATTTCTATTGGCTGACTGCTTCCTGGCTAGGTACAATTAACCCCTTAGGCCCCAGGCTGCTAGCTAACCCTCATGGTTATGACAGTTCCAAAGTGGGCATCGACACAGGATCACTCAGAAACGCTTTTGTCATTCCATGGAATTATGAGCTCGCTTACGCAGTTCCTCTGACCACTTCTCGCCAAAGTCGTTCAGAAGGTCAGGACAGAGAGGTCCACAATCATACTAATAGCCCTTTCCTTCCCCCCCTCCGCCCCACTGGCTGAGACAACTGTGGTATCCCTTCCTGCTCAGGATGTCACGCCCATCACCCTCCCTCTTCAGCACAATCTCATCACTCTGGGTCAGACAGCACAAACCTACTTGGACTTAAGCAAGCTGCATCTAACAGCATAGCATATCATGCCTCCAATCTGAAGTAGGGCTTCCAGAGCAGATATGTGCAATCCTCATCCATAGCTGTAAGGATTCCACCTGCGCCTCCTACACCTACAAGTGGAAATGCTTCGCAGCATGGTGCACCTCGAAGGGGCAGGACCCGATATCAGTGCTCTGTTTTTTATCCTGGACTATCTACTCACTCTAAAGCAATCATCACTCTCGTTTAGCTCCATCAAAGTACACCTGGCGGCCATTATGGCCTTTCACCACAAATTTGAGGGATGGTCTGTTTTTACTCACCCTACAACCAAAAGATTCCTCAAAGGGCTGCATCTCTTGCACCCTGATATCACACAACCCGTACCTTCCAGGGACCTCAGTCTGGTACTGCGAGCCCTGACCAGGCCACCTTTCGAGCCTCTTGTTCTTCTTCACACCTTTCCATGAAGGTTGTGTTGCTAGGGGCTATCACATTGGCTCACCACATGGGGGATATGGCGGCATTCATGGCCGTCCCACCTTTACGATACTCCATTCGGATAAGGTTACCCTTCGCACACACCCAAAGTACTTACCCAGGGTTGCATCCTCATTTCATATAAACGAACCAGTGAACTTACCCAAAACCACATGGAAACACAGTTGAGGCTCCCATGCATACCCTTGATGTCAAGCAAGAGTTAGCATTTTACCTGCAAAGAACTAAGTCCTTCAGACAAACACCTCATCTCTTCCTCGCATTCACCAACTGAGTTAAATGGCTACTGATATTGAAACAGAGGCTGTCCAAATGGATTACTGACTGTATACAACTCTGCTACAGCCACTGTTACGTTTGACAACTCATTCCACCAGGGCCGTATCCTCTTCCACTGCGTATCTGCACAACGTGCCACTGATGGACATTTGCAAGGCAGTACTTGGGCATCACAACTTACCTTTGCTAAGCACTACGCGCTTTCTTATGCAGTCAACACTTCGCTGGGCTCCACAGCATTATCGTCGGCTTACCGCAATATTCCGAAGCCCCAGCCACCACGGGCTGAAACTACTTGCTAGTACCAAGCGTGGAGCATCCACGCGGACCTCTCGAAGAAGAAATGAAGGTTACTCCCCTTGTGCAGTAACTGTAGTTCTCTGAGATGGTGTTCCCGTGGATGCTCCACAACCCACCCTCCTCCCCTCTGCCTTGGACATGGAGGGCCTCTGGGGTAGACAAGGAACTGGAGGGCTCAGGCTGCACATATGTGGTACCTACCGGCATGGTACGCGCTGGCTGGTGTCATGCATGCATGGTCCCCACAGAGACTGCTTCAAAATGTCCGATCCAAGCACCAGGATGGCACTAGGACCAAGTGTGGAGCATCCATGGGGACACCATCTTGAAGAACTCCCGTTACTGATGAGTAACCTTCGTTTTTTGGGTAGAAAACTTAGGAGTTTAGGTCTTTCAAAATACTCAACCTGTCATACAATAGAATGAAGAGAATTGGGGGAAAAAATGTTTACACAGCTTATTTAGGGGCTTAGCAAGAAAAGCACATAGGACAATAGGCAATGTTTCAAGTATTATTATTCTTGTTTTAGGGATGGGGAACTGTGCCATAGAGAGACTGAGTGACTTGACTAAGGTTACAGAGGAAGTCTGTGGCAGAGCGGGGAATTGCCAACATTCTAGAAGGGATCAGCTGCCAACATTCTAGAGGGGATCAGCCTTCTTCTCTATCCCTATTATGCCAGGTGTGCTACAGACACTCAGGAAGACATGCCTGGGCTAAAGATCTTGAAATCTAGAAAGCCTGGGGAACAGATATAATGTATTGGCAAGCTGAACAGGATAATTGTGAATATATATGTTGTTACCAGCCCTGCTGACTGAGGGAGGGGGCACTGGAAGGGATAATTGCCCTTGGACCTGTCAATTCAAGCTCTGGATAGTGCTGAGGGCAGCCTGAGGGACACTGGCTGCAGCCCTGCCCCTTCCGCCTGAGGCTATACTCCTTTTGGAGTGTGGAGCTGGGCCCTCCCTACCTTGCCCAGAGGCCCAGGGAGTCTGTTGGCCCCACTGCTTGTTACATTATTTCTTCTTTTCAGTGTTCTTTAGGAGGCAGGTCGGGGGAATGGCAGGAAACAGGACTGTGTGTACCACAGATGTTAGCTTCCTCAGGGCCCTGAAAATACTCCATCCCCTGCTCCGTCCCCTTCCTCCAAACTTCCACCTCTGCCCTGCCTTTTTCTGTGCCACCCTCACCCTGCCCCATATCTTTCCAGCCACTTCTCTAAACGCACCCTGTTCCCTCTCCTCCAGCCCTGGAGCAGCTATGCTGTCATCACCTATGTTGTGTCTGCTCTTTGTAAATGAACAGGCTTGCACCAAAGAAATACCCGACAGGAAGAGAAATAGGTGATACTGAACAGAAACAACCGGGAAGGCCCCAAATACTAGCTGAAACTCAAATCAAAGGGCCACCAATATACAGTAGACTTCCGATAATCCGGAACCTATGGGATTTAGGTGGTGCCGGATTATCAGATATGCCGGACTATCAGGAGGTACTATAAGCAGGTTATATATATACTGTATATATTATATATTGTATATAAAGTGTTCTTAACCCTTTTATTGTACATACTGTATACAGTATACTGTAATGTTTTAGTTTTTTTAAGCCTTTTTTACCCTTTTTGCTCAGTTCAGCTGCTGCCACTGTTACCTTGTGACTCATTTTTTGCCGAAGCTCACTCACTAGGCTCTTGCCATTTTGATGCCGGACTATCAGGCGTGCCGGACTATTGGATGCCGGACTATTGGAGTTTTACTGTATTACTTAAGGCTTTATTGCCTGCAACTAGTTATTGAGGTAGAATTGTCATTACCACCTGTGGAGGAAAATGGATGGAGACAAGTTTGTTTTTTCTGAAACAGGAAAAAAGTGACTTAGAAACTAAGGGAGCATCTACACTGCACTGTTATTTTGAGATTACTAGTGTTATTTTGAAATAAAGTGAGCGTCTACATAGCCATTCCGTTATTTTGAAATAATTTTGAAATAAGACAGCTTATTCTGAAATCTGTAAACCTCATTCTATGAGGAATAACGCCTATTCTGAAATAGCTATCTTGAAATAAGGCATGTGTAGACGCTCCACTGCTGCTCTTTCAAAATAGCCCCTCACCAGGGCCATTCTAAGTTATTCCTCCCCAGTACCTCCTGGGGCTCTAAATCGTGATAGCATATCTACATTAGGGAAGCCTGCCTCGGACTAATTTTGAGGTTTCCCTGAAGTGTAGACGTGCTATTTTGAAATAAGCTATTTCGGAATAACTATTCCGGAATAGCTTATTCCGAAATAAGCATGCAGTGTAGACATACCATAAGAGGGGGAAAAAATCAGCTTTAGTAAACTTGGTCCAGGTTATTATTATTGGAATACACCACGGATATGAGTTTGTCACTAATATATTAAATGGGTTATTCAATTTATTTGTCTTTCATTACTTTGAAGGCATGCATAATGTACCATATGTTTATTCTGAACTGTTCAGTAGTGTGTATTTATTGGGTCTGTTTGGTTTGGAGAAGAGAAGACTGTGAAGGAACATGATAACCATTTTCAAGTACACATAAAATTGTTACAAGAAAAAGGGAGAAAATTTGTTCTCCTTAACGTCTGAGGATAGAAGCAGCAATGGACTTAAATTGCAGCAAGAGCAGTTTAGATTGGATGTTAGAAAAAATTTCCTGATTGTCAGGGTGGTTATGTACTGGAATAAATTGCCTAGGGATGTTGTGGAATCTCCATCACTGGAGATATTTAAGAGCAGATTAGACAATTACCTGTCAGGGATGGTCTGGATAATTGATCCTGCTTTGGGCAGGAGGTTGGACTCGATGACCTCCTGAGGTCTCTTCCAGCCCTATGATTCTATGATAATACTTAGTCCTGCAATGAGTGCATGGGACTGAATTAGATGACATCTTGAGGTCCCTTTCTGTCCTACAGTTGTACAATTCTATGTTTTTAATGCTTCAGGGGGAAATCAGATTTATTTGCATCTGCATAACTCTGGTAGACTGATTTTAGAACTCCAGACTTCCTGTGAACATTCTCCTCAAGGAGGACAGGGCCTCAGATATGTTTCAAGAAATGTAGTGGCTGTTCTCTAATTGTTTAGCAAGGCAGGAGAACTAACATGTAGATCAGGGTTGGGGAGTCTTTTTTGGGTTGTGGGCCACTGACCCACAGAAAAATCTGTCAGAGGCCACACGCAAGAAGCAGAAGAGAAGAGAGAGACACCTCACCTGCTCTGCCCACCTATCTCAAGGACCAGGTAGGTGGAGCAGGGTAAGCCCGTGTGCCCAACCCCATTTCCCTGGTAGGAGCAATGGGGGGCAACAAGAGGGACCTCAGGTGGAAGAGTTGAGGAGGGGCCCCAAATTGCTCTGGCCCAGGGGCCCTCAGAAAACCCTAATCCACCCTGCCCACTAAAAAGTCCCCCGACTCAAGCTGCCTTCCCCCTCCCCATACCTTCCCCCTCTCATGACTAGAGAAGTATTAACAGGCCACTTCACTGTGACTGTTCCTTTGAAATGTGTGTTACTTACTTATGCTAAACAATTTGTTCTGTCTTGTATTTAGTTGTGACACTTTGAGTATGTTTCGCAGACCTGAAGAGCTCTGTGTAAGATTGAAGGCTTGTCTCTTGCACCAATGGAAACTGGTCCAATAAAAGATACTATCTCACCCACCTTGTCTCACTACAGTGCCATATTATGGAATAGAGCCCAAATGTCCTGACTCCCAGTCCACTACTTTACCAGCTAGATACACTATAACTACAACATCTATAACTATCAATGCATATATAAAGGAAAAAAAGTGTTAAGAGAATATTTATTACTTAGAATTTAAATTAAAATGAATTCAAATGTATGATTCACATGGCAACCACAACTTGGCTAAGTTGCACGTACGTGCTAAAGCATGTATTATAGGTAGAACGTTATCTTTTTCTGTGTTGGGTGTTGGCTTCAGGCTGAATATTTCTGGAAAGTTTCAGCCAAAATAGTTCAGACACTTTCCGAGAATGAAGCTCGGGGAAAACGTGTTGTTTTGCAATGTTAACAAAATGCAGAGGCACACTTTTCTTAGAGATGCTCTAGCATACTTCAGAGCAGGGACCTGAAATTTGGCTGGGGGTGACATTTGCATTAGGGGGATGTGCCTTGTTCTCTTGCTCTGAAAACCCAGCCAATTTTAGCCAAGTTGTGGGCCTTTGACAAATCTTATCTTACACATGCTCAATGGAGATTTCATAGAGTTTATTAGATACATTCTCCACAGATTCCATCCTCATTCAGCAAGTTCCGCCCTTCCCTTCACAGCTCCTAGAGCTGACATGCACCATCCCCACAGAATGAAAGCCCATATTTTCAGTGGTTTCGGGATGGCTCCAGGGACTAGAACTGAGCCTAATCCTCCTGCGATATCAATGACCCTCTGCTGCCCAGGAAAGGTGGCGGGATGGCTGGGGCTGGCTGGGCAAAAAAGGCTGGGTCTGGGAACAGGACAACGGGTGGCTCTGATTGACTGGGCAAGGAGCCTGGGAGCAAGTTGGTAGGAGAAGTAACATTTAGACTGGACAAAGCACAGGGAGAATCTAGGATGGGTTGGACAAGGAGACTGAGACAAAAGGCTGGGGAAAACAGATTGGATGGGGTGGCATACTGGGACTGAAGCAGAGGTGAAAGTAACTTAAATTTCTCACAGGTACTGTCCTATTGCAACTCCCTCGGGGGCTGGCTCGGGGCAGGGAGTTGAGTTACAACAGTACCTGTAAGAAATGTAAGTGTGGGATGGAGTGGTGAGGCGTCAGGGCAGGGGGTTGGGTGTGTGTTAGTGTGGGGGAGCTCAGGGCAGGAGGGCTGGGGGATGCCAGGGGTGCAGGTGTCAGGCAGGGGGGTTAGGTTGTGAGGGGGACAGGACAGGAGGTGGTGGTTCAGGGCAGGGGAGTTGGGGTGTGTCAGAGCTCAGGGCAAGGGATTAGGGTGGGGTGGGGATTCAGGGCAAGAAGTGTGTGTGGGGGGGTCAGGTTTCAGAATGGAAAGCAAAATAGTGGTGTTCTCCTGGGATCTGTATTGCAGATGATACAAAATTATTCAAGATTCTTAAGTCCAAAGTAGACTGCACAGAGTTCCAAAGGAATCTCACAAAATTGGGTGACTGGGCAAAAAAATGGCAGATGAAATTCAATGTTGATAAATGTAAAGTAATGCACATTGGAAAACATAATCCCAATCATGCATACAAAATATGGGATCCAAATTATCTGTACCGCTCAAGAAAGATATCCTCAAGTCATGGTGGATATTCTCTGAGAACATCCAGTCAATGTGTAATGGCAGTTCAAAGAGCTAACAATGCTAGGACCCTAGGAAAGGGATAGATAATAAAACAGAAAATATCACAGTGACACTTTATAAATCCATGGCATGCTCATATCTTGAATACTGCATGCAATTCTGGTTGCCCCCTGCTCAAAAAAGATATATTGGAATTGGAAAAGGTACAAAGAAGGGCCATAAAAATGATAGAGTATGGAACAGCTCCCGTATGAGGAGAGATGAAGAAGACTGGGATTTTTCAGCTTGGAAAAGAGATGACTAAGAAGCGATATGGTAGAGATCTATAAAATCATGAATGGTGTGGAAAAAGTGACAAGAAAATGTTACGTACTCCTTCATATGACACAAGAACCAGGGCTCATCTAATGATATTAACAGGCAGCAGTTTAAAACAAACAAAAGGAAGTACTTCCTCATGCAATGTACAGTCAACCTCTGGAATTCATTGCCAGCAGATGTTGTGAAGGTCAAAAACTACAAATTATATAAGTTCTTGGAGAAGAGATCCATCAAGGCTATTGCCCCAGGTGGTCAGGGACTCAGCCACATGCTTGGAGTGTCCGTATTCTTTGATTGCCAGAAGCTGGGATTCAATGACAGGGGATGGATCACTTGACAAATTGCCCGGTTCTGTTCATTCCATTCGAAACACCTGGCACTGGTCACTGTCAGAAGACAGGATGCTGTGCTCGGTGGACCAGTATAGCCATTCTTATGACTGAATAAGGAGATGGGGGTTGGGATGAGGAGTAGCAAAAGGGTTGGATGAGGTTAGTCACAGGAGGAGAAGAGGTAGGATTGGGACAAATGGGTTGGGGCTGAAGGGATCAAGCTTGATGAGAGTGGGCAAAAGAGTCTGACCACTATCCAGAGCCCAGACTATAACCCATGACTGATGAGTCTCACCATTCCTCAGCTTTCAGCAAATATCTGGGAAACCCACTGGCAAAATCTGTGATATCTCTTCCTAGTGCAATGATAGGTTGCCGGCTCTATCGGTTACTCCTTACCTGATGTGCTGAAGTTCTGTGTGGTGGATTGGAACGCTCCAGCACACCCGATGTACCCTCTCAGTGTCAATATAATTCCACATGGTGGATTTTTTTTTTAGCTTTTTTTTTTTTTTTTAATTTAGGTAGTTTATTTTTATGTCTATGTAAGCACACACATACTATGTTAAAAAAATAAAACAATGAGGCAAGGGTCCTGTGGACAAAGTGTGCTTGTAGGATTAAAGACTATATCATATGGTATATATACAGACAATCTTAATTCTGACATTTCCTATCTTTTGAGTGCATGCCTTTCCAACCTTAATGTTCTTTTAGCAATGTAAACATACACAAATTATTATATTTGCACGAATATGAGGACATTTGTTGTTTTAAAACACTTAGCGCCTTAATTTACTATGGTGCTATACATAACAGACACAAGACACATTCCTTGCCTCAAAGAGTTGACAATCTGAACTGTTGCACTGGTGGTTTCCTCCCACCTCATACTCAATTACCAGATTTGACTATAAGAAGAATGCTGGCTATTGAAACTGAGAGACAAATTTGCTCAATTAAAAAGAGTATGAATTAATTCTAGCATAGATATCCACAATGGCGTCAATTGAGTTAGGCTTTGTCTACACTTACAAGTTTAAAGCATGGTGATTTAAACTGAAAGTGTGGCTATGGCATGAGCACTGGGAGAGCTCTCTCCCAGCGCACTATGTAAACTACTCTGCAAAGGGAGTAGCTGATAGCACTGGAAATGCAGCTCCCACAAGTGTAGCCTTGTTCACACTGGTGCTTCACACCACTGTAACTTGCTGTGCTTGGGGGCAGATGGGGGTGTGCTTTTTCAAACCCCCATAGCAGAAAGTTACAGTGCTATAAAGTGCCAGTGTACACTTAGACCTAAGTAGATTTACTATAGAGTTATACTTGTATGACTGTAATGGATGGCAGGCGGCACTCACCTCTTGCAAGTGTCCCCTCTTGGCCCAGTGTGTGTGACTGCACTCTCTTCAGTTTGCAGACAAAAGCTTCTTTAGCAACTTAGCCCTCCAATTAAGTCACACCACTGTGCGCAAATCACACAAAACCCCTTCTGAGAGACACATCTAACAGGGGCCCATCTCAGTGCCCTCTGCTAGTGCCGCTCTTAGTCTGTTTCTCACTCAGAGTGGTGTCCCAGGGCTTCCCCTCCTGGAGACAATGTCCTCACCCTTGCCTTAGGGCTTTACATATCTAGCAGGGCTCATTATAATCCATGTTCAATGGTTCTCCACACAGATCTGCCCATGGTTGCTGCAACTCTTTCAGCCAGCCAATCCCTTGTTTGCACACCTTCAGGGCTCCAGAGATACTGACTGATGTTCTGCTCCCTAGCTCTTTTTATAGGCCACCGTGGCCCCTGATTAGCTGTTTCCTTTGTAGCCATTCTAAGCTCCTTGGAAGACCTCTCTATGGCTTCTTTTCTGGGGTGGCGTGTGGCAAGGCCACAAGCCTATAGCAGAGAGCTTCAGGGCCTGGTCTACTCCATCATAGACTGAAATAAGAATTTGGCTCCATGGATCTAGAAAAGTTTATGATATAAAGATAAATCCCATCTATCTCACATGTCATTAGCTTCTATTTTTGTTATGCCTCTCACTTCTTACAGTTGTCACATATGGGTCTCTGCAGGATGAAAACTATGATTTTCCATTAGTCTTGACTGTACTATAAAAATTTAGTAAACAACAGATGATATTTCAATGCAGTTAAGAGTGTACAGTATGTGTGATTCATTTTTAGTGCATTTACTGTTGGCTTCATTCAGTTTTTCAATATGGGGAAAAGTTTTATCCACTGTTAAGAATGATCTATATAATATTGCCTCCCCAGCATTGGAAATATTGAAAAAAATTAAGATTGAAAAACCATGAGATTTAAATCAGTATGTTCTGGGTTCTTTTTCTTTGGCTATGTCTACGCTACAAAGAAAAGTCTACAAACTGCAAATTGCGTAACTTTTCCTACTTTTCTTCTGAAAGAGGCTTTTCCGATATTTGGCCCATCTACACGGGGCCAAATGTCGGAAAAAAACCCTCTTTCAGAACATCCCTTCTTCCTCATAGAATGAGGTTTACAGGGATGCCAAAAAAATGTGTCTGCTTTTCCAAAAATTTTTTTGGAAAAGCAGATACATTCCTTGGGTGCGGCAGAGCTTTTCCGGGATACCTCTGGTATCCCGGAAAAGCTCTGCGGTGTAGACATAGCCTTTATCTCCTAGTTCCTGAGCCTTTTGGGTTTGCTCAGCTCACATTTTTCAAGCCTTTCTCTGCAAGAATGAGGGCTAGAAATTACTTATAAAAGAGAGAAACACAGAGAGGATACACAAGAGAGAAAGCGTGTGAGAGTGAACTCTTCATATAAACACACCACTCTAGGATCTGGGACCTTGAGCAAAACACCAAGTATTTCAAGAAGCATGATAAAATCATGAGAATTGGCAATATTATCTATCTGTAGTTCCCAAAAGGTGCTCCATTCTAAGAGCTGCCTTCTTGCTACAAAGATAGCACATCTTGAAATGTGTGAAAGATAAGAGATATATACTTCCATAAGAATAATGTTGGAAATAACTCGGTAATGGGATATTCTATATTATTTGTGGGACTGTGTTTACGAATATGAATATGACATAAATTAAATATGCTTTATGCAAGATACTTCATGTGAGATATCATTGGAAAGGTTGTAATCTACAGAACATGATTATGTCATTTGTAGCTATGTATCATTCCTGAATTTGACATTAGAAATATGAAGCATAAACCTTTGCATGCTATGTAGTCATGCTATGTGAGGACCATTAGTAATATTCAAGGAGCGTAATGGCCCAATACTCAGGACAATGATCTGTAAATGGATTTGTTTTTCCTTTAAGCCTGAGAGGAGGGGCCATGGTGGGGTCCTATGACATGTGGCCATGTCACCTGTTGCTAGGATCCATCTTGGATGTTGTATTTTCCCACAAGAACTGGGGAAAATTTAGACTGGCCCCAATGGATTCTCACTTTTGGCAAAACTTATTTAAGGGTGGGGAATGAGGTAATCTAGGTCCTCAGTTCTCTCTGGCTACCGACCCAAGATGACTGCTGGAAACATCTAAGACTGAACTGGCGGAAGGAATGGTCCCAGGCTAGGTGGCTTTCCAGTCTGTGATAGAAGCCCATTGAACAACTTTGAGAATGAGGTATTACATGTAACTAGTTTCTTAGTGTATTAAGCTTAGCTTGCATGTTCTGTTTTATTTTGTTTAGTAACCTACATTGTTTTGTGGGCTGTCTCTTAGGACCACAAAAATCCTACCTTTTATAGTCAATAAAATCACTTTTATTTATTAATAAACCTAGTGTATGTAATTGCTACTTGGGGGAAGGGGGGAGAGGCAAGAAGTTTGTGCATCTCTCTCTTTACATTGACAGAGGGTGGATTTCATGAGTTTATACTGTACAGATCTCTGTACAGCAGAAGATGGGATTATCTGGGTCTTTGGCCTCTACAGGGGTTGGGCATCAGAGTGCTGGAGACAGGCATCTCACTGTGTTTCAGTTAAGGTCTGCAGTTTTGGGGGTGTGGCCTGCCCCTTTGTCTGTGTTGCAGTAGGTTAGTACATCTGACTCAACAAGACAGGTTACTGGGGACCCAAGCTGACAGGGAAAACAGGCTCAGTGACAGAGCCAAAGGGGGGCCTGAACCTGTCATCTTCATTCAGTGAAAGATTCTCTGCAACCATTGTGGTGAGAAGCCCAGCTAATGGAAACTAATCTCAGCTGAGATGCTGATCTCCATTATTCCAATATACATCTAGAGTCGCTCCATGAATGTGAGTGGCGTTAGTCCAGATTTCTGCTATATAACTGAGGTCAGAACCTGCCCAAATACCCAAGGGATATTGGGAGACTCTGTTTATGATTTCTATAAAATTGTCTACTGTTTGTTATATGTTAGTCTGGTTTTGATGCCCAAATCTGTTCTCCATTGCACAGTTTTAAATTTAGAGTGACTTCACTGAGGTCAACTGACTTGACATTTAATCTGATGTACTCTGGATGTATACTGTAAGGCAGAAGAGAAGAACTTGACCAGTATTTTCCCTGGAAATTGAAATTTGTGGGGGGAGGGCAGTACAAATGAACTTGGGGAGCTAGGGCCAAGTGATGAGACCATGGGAGGAAATGTGGGCTATATAACACCATAATAAAACCCGATAAATGTTTCATAATCATTTTATTAAATTTAGCTCATATTTTAAAATCATCAAATTAAAGTTGGCTGCTCAAGCCTTCTGCAAAGTACCATATCAACTTCCTGCTCAGTTTCATGGTGTAATTTTGCATAGCTCAGTTAATGCACTTCTGATTGCAATGTGTTCATCTTTGGTGGCTTCTTGTACGTATGATACTTCCAGCCGTTCAACTGATATGCTTATTAGTTCAGTCATATGATGAGGCAGAATTTGACTTCTTCCAGAACATAAAATTCTATTCAATGAGGAAAAAGAGCACTCACCTGTGGCTTGTGTAACTGGGAGTAGCAAGAGATTAATTCCTATTTCTTTCATCCCAGGAAATATAGCACAAAGAGCATGTCAAGCCACTAGTGAGCCAAAAAAGGAAGTTGAAGTCAAATCTTTATTTGTTGTATGATGTTCCACTCTGTGTTCAAATTCTCTATTCTGTCCTGATCACATTGTAGCTCCACTGTTGGTAGTGCCTCATACCACACAAGTGTCAGTGTATTATAAGACAGGCCTCTCTAAAAGCTATGTGTTTTAATTGGCATCTGTCAAAGCTATGTAGAGGTGAAGTAGAATCCAGAAGTTGCAGTTGCAGGTTTGTAAATATCAAGTCGTATACTTTTTCAATTGACTTAACAAACATTTCATGTCTTCTTCAGTTAAGGATTCTCGGTTAAGTGCCTGCAGCTCTGGACTGGTCTTTGCTTCGTCTAGTACATTTTCAATGGCCAGCTCTCTAACTGAAGTGTAAGTTCTATTGCTAGACAAGGATCTACTTCTGTTGTACCAGATGCCAAGTGATTTCAAAAGTAAACTTATAAGAGGGAGAAGGGGGATTGTCTTCTCTGAACATAGTAGCAACAGAAGTCTATCAGTCTCACACTACCTAGTCATCCCAACTTGGTAAATATTTTACAAAGCTAGTAATAATGGTTGGAATAATTTTAAGACAACAGCCAAGGATCTCGCATAAGAAAACCATTTTTTCCCCTAGTTTGGACTAATTTGAACTTCAGTCCCACAGCATCTTCTATTTTTTTTCTGAAATATTCAGTCTTTTGGACACTTATAGAAAAAAGAGTATAACAAAGACTTTTTAATGTCTCTTGAAGATTCTGAAGCTTGTACTAATGCTAGCTGAACAGATCATAGAAACATTGAACCATAGGACTGAAAAGGACCTTCTTCTAGACCATTATAAAGACTAATGCTGTGTCTAGACTACATTCCTCTGTCGGCAGAGGAATGTAAATGAGGCACTTCGAAAGTGCAAATGAAGCGGGGATTTAAATATCCCGTGCTTCATTTGCATAATTGCATCATGGTGCTCTTTTGAACAAGCGCCATTTCGAAAGTAAAACCATGGTCTAGACGCGGTTCTTTCGTAAATGGCAGGTTTTTTCGAAAGATCCTGTACTCCTCATTTTTTAATATTTAAATCTCCGCTTCATTTGCATTTTCGAAGTGCCTCATTTACATCCCTCTGCCGACAGAGGGATGTAGTCTAGACACAGCATAAGTAGTACCTATATCATCCGTGACTGGTGATTTTCTAACCAGCTCTTAAAAACCTCCAGTGATGGAGATTCCCCAGTCTCCCTAGGCAACTTATTCCAGTGCCTAATGACCCTGACAGTTAGGAAGTCCAATCTAAAACTCCTTTGCTGGAATTTAAGCTTATTGCTTTTTGTCTTACCCTCAGAGCTTAACTAGAACAATATTTGTCTCTCCTTCTTGTTACAATCTTTTATGTACTTGAAAATGTTTGATGCCCCCTCTTAATCTTCTCTTTTGAAGACTAAACAAACCCAGTTCTTTCTGTCTTCCCTCATAGATCATGTTTTCAAGACCTTTAATAATTTTTGTTGTTCTCCTTTGGACTTTCTCAAGTTTGTCCACCTCTTTCCTGAAATGTCACCCAGAAGTGGACATAATACTCCATTTGAGGCCTAATCAGCATGGAGTAGAGCATCAGAATTACTTCTTATGTCTTGCTTACAACACTCATGACAGAATATTTGCTTTTTTTGCAACAGCATTACACTGTTGCCTCATATTTAGCTTGGGATGCACTAGAACCCTCAGCTTCCTTTCTAGTAGTCATTTCCCATTTTGTATGTGTGTAACCAATTGTTCCTTCCTAAATGGAATACGTGGCATTGGTTCTTATTGAATTTAATTCTATTTCCTTCAGACCATTTCTCCAGTTTGTCCAGATTATTTTGACTTTTAATCCTATCCCCCAAAAGCACTTGCAGCTCCTCCTAGCTTGTATAGGCCACAAATTTTATAAGTGTACTCTCTATGCCCCATTATTTAAATCATTGATGGAGACATTAAATGGAACCAGGACCAATCCCTGCAGAACCCCACTTGATATGCCCTTCCAGCTTGACTGAACCATTGGTAACTACTCTCTGGGAACCATTTTCCAAACAGTTATGAACCCACCTTAGGTAGTTCCATCTAGGTTGTATTTTACTAGTTTATTTATGAGAAGTTCTTGAGAGTATCACAAAACTTACTAAAGTCAAAACATACCACTTGTGTCCTAACTATAAGGCTTGTTACCATGTTAAAGCAAGCTATTAGATTGGTTTGACATGCTTTGTTTTTTGATGAATCCATACTGACTGTTACTTATCACTTTATTATCTTCTCAAAGTTTGCAATTTTTTTTCTTAATTATTTGCTCTATTATCCTTTCAGGTATTGATATTAGGATGGCCTCTTCAGTGTGTATAGGAGAGATTAGGGTTACATTTTTCTCTGACCATGTCTTCTAGAGAAGTTTGCAGCTGCATGAAATGCACAAGCAGCCATGGGTGTCCGATTTACAAGCAAATAACTCTTCTAAGATGTGGGTTCTCACAGATGCAGCCAACATGTCATCTATAACCTAAACATTTAGAAATGTATCTGCTGGCCTACCTCTGACATCTAGACAATGTACTCGTTGTCTTAGTGCTCGATGCACGTTTACATGGGTGCATTCATCAGCCATGTAAGTACATTTTAAGGGGTGAGAGCATTCTTTATTTTTTTCAGCTGCTGAGTCTTTCACTGTTGCACCCCATGCTTCTAATTAGTCAGCTGAATTTCTTGCAGAAACCTGGTGAGTATTCACCAGTCTTGTTCGGAGCCAGTGTCCAGTTCAGGATTAACGAGTGCCAATGCAATGAACATTGGCCTCCAGTTTGTAGAGTGTTGTATCTTTTGCTTAAATAGAAAGTATGATGTGACAGCCACGTTGCTTCATATAAACTGTGTTGTGTCTTCAGTACTATTAGCAGCCTGGTTAACTATTTCTAAAACTGGCTTTGGCAGTGACTGGCTGATAAGGCTTTCTGCATGTTGATAAAGTCCAGAGGCATGATGCTTTGTAGCCTTTCCATCTAGTATGTGAGCATTGGCTTTGCTGATCCATCTGGCAAAAAATGCTCCTCCAGTTTTACCTATTGTAGTAGTAGGGAGCTTTCTTTCCTCATAAGCTCATTTGCAAGAGGTGTACCAGTAGCCGTCTTTTGTAACTTTGATAAATGAGACAAGCTTGACAAACAAACATCAGGAACTGAATATAGGCTGCGGAAGCAGGTTTTCAGTAGGTAGCTTTGGGCTATTCAGATGTTGATACTGGAACCTTCAGGTGGCATGTGGTATCGTCTTGATTCTTGGTATGATATTCATCTTGGTTGGTTTGACCACTGAGTGGTGGGTGGAGGGTGATGGAAGAGTTGGGGGAGTGGGGAGTAGGGAAATCCCTGACTTGACCCTTTGGACCTTTTTCTTTGGAATGATAATGCCCTTAGTTACAGTTGTGCAACCCTGCTGATGGCTAGTGGGGCAGTAGAAGAGACAATTAGGGCTGTATATGGGAGACCAAGGGATTGCGCAGGTGCTAGAGAGGGTGTTCTTCGATCTGCCAAATGTTTTTAACTAGTGAGAAGGAAAGAAACCAACTTGACTGTCAGACTCAAGCCTGTCAGTTAGGTTTTAAAAAAGTATTTACTTGTAAACTGAGCACATGTGCTATAAAGATCATTGTTGGAACTCAGTTCCCCACTGTTGGGTTCTCATTGCTGGTCTCAGCTCCCCAGTGCTGAGAGACTAGAACTATTGCGCTCCATGATTATTAGCCCTTTCTGGCACATGTATGGGTATCTCAGTTTCAGGCCAAGTGCCTCAGTGCCCTCTGCCGCATTGTGTTTCAGTTCCTTGAGTTATCTGCAAGAAGCAGAGAGCTCCCCAAACTATTATGGAACATTTCTATGCTAGGGAGAGATCATGTGGAATAAGAAAATCAGTCTGTGAAAACATTTCTCTCCAAATTCTGTAGTAGAATACAGTTAAAAGACACCTTCAGAGAACTGCCGGTTTGTAATTATCCCTCTAAAGTGCATATATTCTTTGGCATCTAACGGCTGAGGGGAAGTCTCTCTAAATCCTAGCCCTAATCAGATCATGAAACTGTACAAGTCAGGACAGGCTGTATCCAAAAGAACACGGTGACTTTGTGAATTGCAACCCACAATAGAAGGTGGGTGGCTGAATGGGAATATTGAATGGCCAGAGGCAGGGTCATATGGTCCCAAAATAGAGGGCAATACAAGACTTGTACTATGAAATAAATAGGCAGAAGAAAATGTATTCCTTTGTATTAGCACAGATTCAAGTCTTGGATAAGACACTTGTGAATTGGTCCAGAAGCCTTGACAATACTAGACACCATAAAAGCTTTTATTAGATTAATTTCTGTTGGTGAAAGAAACAAACTTGCAAGCTACAAAGCTCTCAAAAGCTGACAGGGAAGGGCCAGCTTAATACAGAAGCTCCTACACAGCCTGTTAGAGAAACTGACCTGGGAGTGGAAGATTCCCCAAGAGGATCATGACCTCTTTCTAGTATACAAGTCAAGTTCAGTGCAATATTCAATAATAGGGACTTGGGTTCCATTGTGAAAACAACTCTGTCACTCTCAGGACATTGAGCTGAGAAGGGAAGAGATATCGACTACTTTCCACCAGGTTTCTAGAAAAACTTCAGTAGATAAATGTGGCTATTGATCCTATTCTATTCATAATAATACTTGAATGGACAACTCAGCGTTGAGTATATACCCAGTTAATAGCTAGGATCTTTATGCCATTATTGGATAAGTTATTTTGCTTTTAGTTAAGGCTTTGTGACAGCTGATGTACAGCAGATCCTGAAGATTGATTCAAGGATGGGTGTATTACCCATGAAATAAGCAAATCAGGATCAATAATTATGGGTACAGAGATGGTCTGTTATGCTCTGTCCAGCCTTTCTCCTCTGCCAGGTGATTAGTAGAGTCACTTCTGTTGTTAATTATGTACAACAGGCATGTTATAGGTGGGGAAAGATTTTGGGCCAAATCTGGTTCCAGCTAAGGGTCTTTTGTGCTGCTCCAGTGCACAAGGCAGCCTTCAAATGCTCTTGCCAGCTACACGCAGGTTCAGCTGTCATAGGAGACTCTCTGGGAAAGAGAAAGCATTGCTGATTCTGCTCCATTGTCCCTCTCACCCCAGATTATGGGATGGGCTGAGGGAGAGGAGGTTTGGCTGGAGCGTTGCTGTGCTCCATTGAGTTCTCTGCTGTGGAATTGCCTCTTGGGACCAATGCCGAGCCAGCCATAATCTAGAGAATCTCCAAGGGCCTGATCCAAAGTCCACTGAAATAAATGGAAAGACTTGTTTGGATTTCAATGGATCATGTGCTAAGTTATGTTGGGGACTAAACAAGCCCAGCAGCCATGAGGTTGGGAGCAAGTGGGATCTGGCTCATCACCTCTCTCAATAGTCTCAAGACATTAGAGACTCTGCCATGATTAGTTAACTAGTTAATGTAATAAAGAGAGGTCCCAAGATCATCTTCAGCAGGATGGCAACTACCATTTGTGAGGTGACCCAGGAAGTAAATCAGCTTAAAAAGGGAACCTCACTTATCATACCCCTGATGCTGCTTACATAAACAGCCTCCAGAGAACTTGAGGAAAGTTTAATTTCAGATATTCTTGTCACTTAGGAGGCCATCACTTTCAGGAATTTCAAACTAGAAAGTCCAAAATGGGGAACTTTTCTTTTCTCAAGCATGAAGGCTTTTATACCCAAGATTATTGTCCTGCAGCAGTTGAAATGAACCCACAGGAATCCTTGTACCATTCCTGGGATGCGAAAAATGAATGCATGTTCCCAAGGTGCTGGGAACACAGCCGTTCTCCCAGGCTCTTCCACAGCAGTAATGAAGTGCTGTAAGCTGCAGCTTCATAATGAGACTCTGAAGCATATGCTGTTTACAATGGGAATCAGAACGCATATCAGGAAGGTGAAACAGAAAGTCCCAAAGGCCATAAAGATGAGTATCTGAGAAACTATACTGAAGATGTGTTCCAACCTTGAAATTTGGAAACATTATCTTAACTGAAAAATTATCAAACTGGAGAGAAATCCATAATCCCCTAATATCAATATGCATGCAGTGCCATAAAAACAAGGCAAAGAGGCCTGAAGATTCTGTAGCTAAAAAAAAATGCAGGAACTGAGTTCTCTCAGTTAAGTCTTATCCAAATAATCAATAGGTCAGTTAGGAATGAAAACTCATATACCTTCTTTGGGAATAGAAACTGTGGGATAGGCATGCACAAATCATAGGGCTGCAATGGTTGGAGGGAGTGCTATGTATAGGAGCAAGGCAAGAAAGCACCCCTAACAGCCGCACTAGGGTTGGACACACTGTACTTTCAAGTTACAACAGTTCACATGAATTGCTGTAAATAGCAACAGTCTCATTCTCTTCCTTATTTTTCTCACACTCAGTAGCCTGCTCTAAGCTTCAGAAAAAAAAAATCATGCGTTGTTGTTGTTGTTGTTGGAGTTGCATTGGCATAGGGTGTCATGGGCCCAATGAGGGACAAAATGTTAACAAATCTCTTGTTCATTTATCACATTAACCAGATAAACATGGTTTTGGGTTTTGGGTCAAGTTATCATTCCTATTATAACACCCATCACTAATCTTTTACTCTAAACATGCAGAAAAAGGTACAACAGCTAATGCATTTACAATGTGAAGTATTAAGTAAAGATTTCATTTCAGTAATAATTTTCTTTCTCTTCAGCTCTAAAGTTTTTTTTCTTAAATAGGGAAACTCTTTGATTGACAGTCTTTTAGGGTATATCTAGAGTACTCGCTTCTTTCGAAAGAGATCATCTAGACAGCCACAGCTTTTTTGAAAAAGCGATCCGCTTTTTCGAAAGAAAGCACTTAGGCAGTCTGGATGCTCTCTTTTGAAAAAGCCCTGTTTTCGGTCAAGAATGCCTTTTTTTTGAAAGAGCTCTTTCGAAAAATGGCGTTCTTTCTCGTAAAATCAGGTTTACCACTGTCGAAAAAACCACCGCGTTCTTTCGATTTAATTTGGAAAGAACACGGAGGCAGTCTAGATGCAGGTGAAGTTTTTCCAAAAAAAGGCCACTTTTTCCGAAGAAACCCTGTACTCTAGACATAGCCTTAGAGATGCAAGATGGGTGAGATAATAGCTCTTATTGGGCCAGCTTCTGGTGGTGAAAGAGACAAACTTTTGAACCTACACAGAGCTTTTTCTTGGGTCCAGGCAACAGCATCACTGCAAACAGTCCTGGTAAAGGGAGTTAACTCCCTTTTTCAGGGAAAAGGAAAAAAAATAGCTTAGATGGTGCAGAGCTGTTGGGAGTCTGAATCTATTTTCTTTAAGACAACACACTCACAAAAGGGAAGACAAAAAGTAGCATAATAAGAAAAAACAGGCGGTGACTTTTATTTGCAACTTTTTACTGAAGAAACACAGGCCCAGCAAATAGTCTTATCAGCCCTTTTGAGACATGGTACATTTGTACCAGCATAGGGGCTGTTTAAAGTTTTGCTTTTCGCTTGCCTTTCTGGTCACAGGCTCACAGCATTGTTGAATAAGGTGTAAGTTGTCTTGGCAGATAGGCCAGACTTTTCTTGGATAGACATTTGGGATCTGGAGCATGAAGACTAAGGATGTCGAGGCAGATTCCATGTCCGAGACAGAAGGGGTGACAGTCAAGACGTTAAAGCTTGCTGTGTCTGGACCACTTACCCTGCTGCTCCCAGCTGGTGTCCTCCCTTCCCGTGCTTAAAACTCCCTCTCTCCCCACAATAACCCAACGTCCAGGTAGCAGCAGCAACCCAGCTCATTAAAATTAACCAGTCAAAACATGTTTCAGTGCTTTCAACTATAAACATTTTCTCCTCTTTCTAGAATCTTTTATTAGTCTATTTGCCCATTAGTTTTGCTGACATTCATGAACAACTCTATGTAACCGTCTGAGTTGGACTTTTGTTACTTTGGACAACTTAGATTATAGTACTTCTTACAATAGCAGCTCCATAAATGGCACTGATTGTGTGAATCTAACATGGGTGGGCAGATGGCATTTTTACCACTGTACCATCTAATTAATGATCAGTCCTTCTAAATAATGTTCCCAAACCATTGGTGGCTAGTGCACAGCAGTACTGCCACCATTCCTCACCACTGGGGGAGGAGAGGAGCCTGTTAGTTATGTAACGGTGAGAGAGTTCTGAGAAAAGTCCAGGATAGACAAAGGCCACAGAACCTCCATTCCATGGCAGAGAATTAGCCAGTGCAGGTGCAAAGGGCAAAGTACCTTAGAAGGCCCTGGGAGATGTGCAAGTCTGTATCATTACTAAGGCTCAAGGTTTGTCATCACATGAAAAGTCACAGATAATATGTATCCATGAAAACAGTGGTTCCCAACCTTTTCTATACCGGCAAACTCATTCAAAAGCTTTTGGAGGACCGGCACAGAAACATTTGCATATTCATTATGGTACCGCCTCTTCCCGACTTACGAACCGGTTACGGACCAAGCAATTGGTTGTAACTCGGTTAGTTACGACAGCTTTGGTCGTAACTGCGAATGGTCGTAAGTCGACCATTCGCAACTCAGGTACCGGCTGTAATTAATTGTAAGCACTCATGTGTTGTTTGACATTGCATCTGTACGCACACAATACATGTCATTGTCACAGATTTTTTTTAAATTATCCCTCCCAAAAAGTATTTGCTTTTCACCTTAAAAATCATACATAACACATCAGTAGCTATTCAAAGTATTTTATTTCCACCACTGTTAAAAATCATATTCTAGTGATACCCAATACAACCCAGTGTTTTATGTTAGGATCTCTCATATAAACTCTATTCCTGAACTCCTGGTGGAATTAAATAGCGAATCATTACAATGTTAATAGGACAGGGACAGAGGAAGAGGGGACAGGGATAGGGGAAGAGGGAGATATTATTTCAGAGCGATAAGCAAAGGAGAAATAGATCCCCAGTTAAACAAACGAAAGATGGAGCATCAATGAGATACAAGAAAGTTGTTCCACTTGGCAGGGGGTGCAAAAGAGAAGGTTCTTTCATCAACAGTACTTAGGAAACATGGAAGAAGGAAGATCAGGGCCCCATTGTGTGCTATGCAGTGCGCACACATGGACCAGGAGATATCTGCACAGGCTTACAATACCACTAGAAAACACAACCAAAGCTCAGAAAGGTGAAGTGACTTGCCCAACGGGAAGGCAAGGTCAGTGGCAGAGTCAGCAATTGCATCCAGCTGTCTTGAATGCTTGTTAAGTGCCCTTTCCACCAACTTTGGGGGAGTGACACTCACCAATCTACGGTCTTGTTCTTGCACCAATGAAGTTAATGAGCTTTGTCAGTGATTTCAGTGGTGCAGGATTGGGCCCTAGGAGACAAGGGTACAGTTAGTTCAGAAGGGCTTTGAAAATGGAGGCTTATGGCCTGGGGGCACCTGTGAGCTTCTCTGCCGCAGACGCCCTCCACACAGAGCTGGCCCCGGCCCTGGCCCCAGATGCCGGAGTAGCCACCCTCCAAGTGGTGCTGGCTTCAGCCCCAGTCACTGGAGCAGCTACCCTCCACACAGCCCTGCCAGCTGGGCCATGTAGCGTTCTGCTGTAGCTGAAACCAGGACCACGGTGAGGCTGCGCCAATTAGGGACAGCCTCACCCCCGCCCCTGCTCCAGCAGCACCACACCTGGCTGCTCACCTCACCACTCACTGTGCTGCTGGTGGGATGTGGGAAAGAGGAGAATTTTTTGTGCGCACGTAGGTGTACACCTTATGGTGAACCCCAGCGGATGGGGCTCATTTACAGCTGTGGGCGTGGCCTGGCCGAGTGCCTCGGTCCAGCAGGCAGGGGTTCATGGACTAACAGATTAATCTAAGATGCCACAGGGCTCCTCATTGTTTTTGCAGATACAGATTATCACGGCTACCTCTCTGAGAGCTATCCCTGACTTTTTTCTGTGTCCATGACTCACCCCACAGAGATGGCTCCTGTATCCTGCGAGGCTGGGCCTGGCACTCCATGCATTGCAACTTGATGTGCAGGGTCACAATGCCCCTCAGGTTTGGCAGACCTGATCTTCCATCATTTGAGGTTGGGCAGGCCAAATGTGAGTGGCACTGTGACCCTGCACACCAGGTTGGAGCAGGGTGCCAGGGCCACTGCTGAGGACACAGGAACCACAGCAGCCAGGGTCAGTGAAGGTGCTCGGCTCAGCCTAATGGGTTATAGGAGTTGCTAAAGTCGCTGTTCCAGGGTAAGAATGGGGGATGCTCACTCTGCGCCTTTGAACTGGGCTGGAATTAGGGGTGAGATGCTAATAGCACAGCTACAGGGGGTGCTGCTGGCTCAGGGGGTTCACAGTAAAAACCTGTACTGGGCCCCAATGGTCTGTTCTTCCAACACCCTCCCCGCCTCTCATTTCCTTTTAGTTCAATACTATATTTTACTGACATGACAAACTATACAAAATTGTCCATGTGTAAAAGAGAATCTTCTGTCAGCATCTAAGACAGGATTTAGCGTTATGTTGGGGGTTAAACCTTTTTGTTTAATCAACTATTATCCACTGTTGATTCAGTAGTAGTTTGCTCTAAATAACATGGCATTGTTGCTGCCATCTTTTTCAATTTTCCCAGAGTTATGTATCGTTTTCCCCCCTCCTTCTGTTCAATGTGAAGTCTCTTATCATTTCTGATAATTGAGTAAATACATTTCTCGTGCTTCCTTTTCTTTTGAACACAGAGTAGAAAATATCTCCTGCTTTCAATCTGTTCTCTGTCACAGTGGTTGCGCACTCTTTCTGGGTTTGCACAGCCGTGTGACTCTGTTGCCACCTCTAGTTTGTTTACTGACTGTATTTGGTGAGAGCAGGCAGTAGCTTTGCAATTTCCTCTGCATTGAAGCAGTTTGCAAGTTTTGTGCGGAGAAGTAGCTCAGTGATTTGTATACCGGTATTTTAGGGTTTGGTCTAGTCACCCTCTCCCAAAGATCATTCAATTTTGGGTGGGGTTCATAGATCCCCACTGGTTAGGAGTTTAGTGCAGCCCAGGATGGAGTGATATTATGCAAATATGGGTATTTTCATGTGTGATAATCCATTTCCTCCTTATGCTCCCTCTTCCCATTCTAGTCTTCCCCTTGTTTTTCTCCATCTTTACACTCCATCTCCCCTTCCCTTTTTTCCTCTGGGGCATCATTTCCGAGAAATTCCCAGGGGAGGGGAATATGTGCCAACATAGAACTTTGTGTGTGATTCTATTAGATCCTATAAAGAGTGTGGGGCATGAGGAGAGAAAAACAAACAGCAGAAAGTATAACGGAGCCTACAGACTTGAGGAAAATCTAGAGGCAGGAATCGGACTAAAGCGCGGCCGGGGGGAGAGGGGGCAGCGGCCTCTCTCGCCCACCCCGGCCCTGCTCGTCTGGCCCCTGATCTCCTGCAGCCCCTCGTCCAGCTAACCGGGGCGCGTGTGCGTTTGCGCGGACTCGAGCGCCGGCTAGGGGCCCCGCGGCAAGGCCGGGCGTTCCGGCTCCTACCCAGCCGGCCGCGGCTGAGCTCATGGGGCCAGCGGCTGAGCCAGGCTTGCGGCAGCGGCCACGTTCCTCGGCCCCAGCGCCGCGCCGGGGCCACCCCTTCCCCGGGCGTCTGGGCTGGCGCCCCAAAGCCGAGCCCGCTCCGCTTGCTGGCACGGACGCCTCCCCTCCCGGGGCCGGCGGGCTCCGCCGGGGGGCGGCAGCATCAGGTGCAGCCGGGGCGGGCCACAGGCCAGGCCCGGCCCCCTCTCGCCTGCGCGCTGAGGAGCCCGGCTGGAGGGAGCCGCCCCTCGGTGTGCGAGGACTAGAGGCAGGAGAGCAGCGCGCCGCGCCGGGGATTTCCAGCCTAGGCGGGCGGGAGAGGAAGTGCGGGGCGGGGGGGAGCCGGGGCAGAGCAGCAGGGACTTTCCAGCCGGGCAGCGGCCGCCTCCGCCGGGCTGCAGTGGGTCCCCCTCACTTGCTACCAGGTAGGGGCGGCGGGGGGCTCTGCGCTCCCGCAGGAAGGGGCTTGAGCGAGCCGGCGGCTGCTGCCCGGGCTCAGGCTCGTAGGCAGGGGCAGGGCTGCTGCGGCGACCCGCGCTGCTGCCCCCGCTCCCACCTAGGGACCCGCTGCGGCTCGGCGCCGGCTGCTGGGGGCAAGGCGGCGGGGCGGCAGCTGCTGCCTGGCTCCTGTGTGGGGACGCGGCTTCAGCCACCAGCCAGGGACAGACACATCAGACTCAGCCTGTTGCCCGGGATCTGGCCGCTGCTGCCGCCGAGAGATTGATTCAGCTTCAGGCTGCGCCTGCTACTGGGAGCTCAGCTTCGTTCTCAGGGCTGCTGCTGCTGCTCAGACCCAGCCCAGATACATTCATCCTCCGGGCTGTTGCTTTATTCTCCCTCTTTTTTTTTTATTTTGAGGTGGGGGAGACGTACGTGCAAGGCTCAAGCCCGCCTGACATCTCCCTACCTAGAGGAGCCGATCAGTAAGTGTTGATACAAAAACCCCTTCCTCTTGTCGCTCTGCTAGGCGATGTGCTTAAGGGTTCTTGCATGCATTTGATGTGTTGTTTGAATGCAGAAAGCTCTCTCAATTTCTGGCTCTCACAGGCAGTGTGGGCGGGCCATATGCTTTAAAGGGCCAGTGTCTGTGTGCTTTGAGCTGTTCTTTTCACTTGTGGCGAACGCTTATTTTGCTAACTTTGCGTCCCCCAAAGACTGCTTTGCTTCGTTAACCATGCAGAAATATCTATGTTGAGCTGGCTTTTAGCAAACCCTTACCATATTGGATATGTGTGTGTGTGTGTATGTGTGTGTGTTGCGGGCAAGGAGGGGTTCTCTAGCGAAGGATGTAAAATAAATTCAATTAATGTGAGTTTCATCAGTCCCTCTGGGGACTATCTAAGTATTTCAGCCGTATTTTTACAATGCATACACACCAAGGCCTTATTTTATGAAATGATCTTTCTAGCATGAACAAAAACTTCAATTAATTTTACATGATTTTAATACTTAGTAAACGCGAGCACTATTGACAGTACAGTGCGTTAATGATTTCATTTTATAGTTTAGTGGAAAAATAACTATTGTTTAAAAGTTTATACTGAGTCATTCTTCTGCAGATGAACCTATGACTGACTCATAATCAGAGAACTGCAGTGGCTTGTAAGATAGGAAGGCAAGACGTTTACATCTGTGTGATTTATTTGTATCTTCAGATAATATAGAGGGTTTAAATAAACTTCAGAAAAGCAAAAAAATTATTATTATGTCTACCGATCTAGCGTGTAGTCATGTTATGCCATGCTATTGCTCATGTATGGTTTGGAAGGCTATATAGACTTCTGTATCAGGCTGCTCAGCATGTATTTGAACATTGTTGTGTCATCTCCTGTGTTTCTGTAGTAGTAAGATGTGGGTAGTGCTAAGGATATGCTTTGAAATGTAAGCTCTTTTCAGTTCAGTTGTTTCACTAGATTGTCAAGATTTATCTGAATCTTGCATATAGTGTATGTTTTAATCAAAAGCACCTTACTGAATATAACTGCTATGCATTTTGTATTATAGGTCTGTTATATAGAAAATGTATTTAACATTGCTGTGCACTGATCTTAATTCACATTCATACACCAGAAAAAGGTTTTTATTTTTCAGTGTATGCTGTGAATGCATATGAGCAGTGCTAAGCCTGGGCACATCATATATCATACTGCTGAAATTTAGTAAAAATCCATATTTAAAATAGCTACTGTCTATACACAGGAGCTGCATGTTAATTACTGTATATTGACAGTCAAATCTTTTTTTCAAACTACAGTATGTGTGAAGCAACATACAACCTTTTATTTTATAAAATGAGCCATTTTTAACTTGCAGGAGTCTAAAACTGTCCAAGTGTGGCAATTTATGTACAGTTCTATTTACAGTTTGGAATGTAAAAATGACACTGTGTGCATAACACATTTAATGGGTTTACAGAAAGAAGGTTCCCAGCTTGAGATAAAATATACCATGTTTCAGCCCGAATCTGAGTTTTTATGGTCAGGTTGGGAAACCCCTTATAATACAGCTTGATAATGGAGACACTGACATATCTTGAGCTTGGGCAGCACAATCAGACACCAATATAATGTTATAAATGGTGTCTTGTTCTTTAAAATGTAAGATGTGTTACTGAAACCCAACCTGGCTGGAAGCTTCCTGGAAGCTTCAGTTGGCACTGGATGTAGAACATAGAAAAGCAACCATACATGTAACAAGAAAGCAGTTAATCCTTATTAAAAGTGAATGTCAAAGGTCTCTGTCCCTGTGCTTTTCTGAAGATCTGAAATGAAGTTTAGTGTTAATACTGGTTTGAAAGACAGAATTCCAGTGCAAATAGATAGTGGAATAGACCAATAATTTGGATTCTCTTCATAATAATCTTCTAAACATCTCTACTGTTGTTAATATCTTGAAGCAGTGTATTAAAAATTTCACCCGTTCAATTCCTATTGCTGATACTATATTCTTTCGTGTGACTGTTGAGATTCCATAGATAGAAATAGCTGCTTTGACTTTCAAAATGGCTTTGAATCCTGCTGCATTTTATTTTATTTTACATTTAAATGAGGAAAGAGGAGCCCCCTTTTAGAGGGGGATATTTGATCAGCTAATGGATGTGAATATTGTGATGAAATAGTAAAAGCCAAAAATCTTTATTTCATTTACATTATTGTTAAATTACCAGAGAAAATACAACCCTTTCCTCCCCCCAAGTTTTGGAAACGTGAATTAAACCAATAAAACAGAGGAATGAAATAAGCTGATCTGCTGTCCTTATTTGCCCTGTGGTGAATAGACACTGCAGGGATACCAGGACATTGTGCTCTCATACATCTCATGTGAGTCAATAGCTGAATTTCTCAGAGTTTTGTTGATTTATTAGAGCTTTTAAACTCAAGCTCTTGAGTCTTATGATGTCTGAGGAATGCTCAAGATCCAACACTTTTGGAAGTCAATATCCCCCTAGATACTTCCTTTTAAGAATTGCAAGAATTTGACATTCTTTTTCATGCCTAGGGGTGGGTGATTTTGAGCTGGGTACCTATGCTTGAAACTTCCAGGTATTTTTTGGCCTCTGAACTATAGCACCATCTGTGCTATTGTTAAGGTTGAGAATGCTTTTCTGTTTTAAAAATTGATTCTTCTAAGTATTCAAAAATAGATATTTGCTCATATTGCCTTTGAAATTTGGTGTGCTTCATAAGAATGCATGTGCAAGGGGTTTGCTAGTCTGCCATGACCAGCAGGATGTGTGTGGGTCAAGAGGACACATTAAGATCATTGAACATGTGTGACCGACCCTATGAGACATTTTAGGATTCAACCCAACCTTGGCAGAAAGCTGAAAGTAACACATCCATGTTGCTGCAATCTGCCTGTCTCAAAGCCTTTTTATTATTTTGGGGAAATACAATACAATACTGTATCTGAGTGTGGCAGAAAATTTAGAAGGCAATCACATTATTTTCTGGAAGAATATAAACTGCGCATGCAAATGCGTGCTGGGGGAAAGGAATTTGGGGTTGGAGTGAGGGAAGAAGTCTCATTCTTAATGCTGAAGCTGTTTGTCAGTGAGTATGGATAAAGAACACCAAGAAGGAAGAGAGAAAAATGGGGATGTCAAGAGGAAAGAGAGAGAATACAAAAGTTGGAGGATGAGAGAGAACTAATAAGAGAAACTGAAGGAGGTAGAAAGAAAGGTGGAGACAAGAAGAGGGGAGAAGAAGCAGCAGAAAGGGACTAGAAGATGTAGTGCTGTCTTGTAGAAGCAGGGGGAAGAGGGAGGAAAAACATAGGGAAAAACTGGAAGAGTAGGAAAGAAAATAGAAAGGAGAAAAAAGCTGAAATGGGAGACTCTGTACACTGAAAATGGAGGGAGACAAGAAAAGAGAAACAAGGGCAAGAAGAGAGATCTCATTGTTGAGTCTGTTCATTTTTTCTAAGTTCCTCCATGCCTTTGCATTCTTTCTGGGAATGCATTCCACTGTACTGTCAACTTGGACAGATGTGGAGAGAAGCACGGATGGTACAATATTTTTGTGCTTGTGACTGAGATTGAATTGCTGCTTATTGTTGGATTTATAACTAGGTTAGTTAAGCCTTAGAATTCCATGCTGTTGCTCTTATGCTGTGTGTGCGCTGAGTAAAAAACTTACATTTACTAGAATCTTGTGCTCTGAAGCATAAAAATGGGACAGAAATAATATGGGAAGAAATATAGTGAGTGGCTGTAAAGGAAAGGCAAAACCTTTAACATGTTTCTGGAGATCAACATTTTATATGGGAGATGTATAATTATTTTCCTCCCTCATGCTGTGTTCCTGGGACATCTCTCATGTTTTATTCTGTAACATTCATTTTATAGCTCATCCTACTATACGAACTGCACCAGGCTTAAAATCCTAGAAACGTAGGATTGGAAGAGATGTTGAGAGGTCATTGAGTCTAGCCCTCTGCACTGAGGCTAGACCAAGTAAACCTAGCCCATCCCTGACAGGTATTGTCCAACCTGTCCTTAAAAACCTTCAATGACGGGGGTTGCACAATTTCTCTTGAAAGCCTATTCCAGAGCTTAACTGCCTTTATAGTAAGAAAGTTTTTCCTAATATCTTTCCTAAATCTCCCATACTGCTGATTATTTCTTGTCCTATGTTCAGTGGACATTGAGAAAATTGAAAACCATTTATAACAGTTCTTGGCATATTTGAAGACTGGTCTCCAGTTCTTCACCCCTTTTTCTTTTCTCGAGACTAAACATATTCAGGTTTTTTTTAACCTTTCTTCACAGGTCAGGTTTTCTAAACTTTTGAGCACTCTTATTGCTCTTCTCTGAACTCTTAATTTGCCCATATCTTAAAGTGGGTTGCTCAGAACAGAACATAGCACTCTAGCTGAGATCTCAACACTCCGGAGAGCACCCCCTAGAATGATATAAACCATATTCCTTTGTAATCCACTATAACTCCCAGATCCTTTTCAGCAGTACTATTGCCTACCCATTTTCTGTTTCTGCATTTGATTTTTTCCCCTATCTTGAGTAGAATACTTGGCACTTGTCTTTATTGAATTTCATCTTATTTATATCAGACCAATTCTTCAATTTCTTAGTCTTTTTTTGAATCCTGATTCTGTCCACCACAATGCTTGCAACCTCTTTCAGCTTGGTGTCGTAAACATACTCTCTTTTATCCAAGTTATTAATGAAGTTCGTATTTAACTTAGAATGTTAGCTTTAGTGTGGTGTTCTTGTAGGTTTAGTGTTAATATAAGTTCATTTAAGAAACAGATTTCTTTGTAATGCATAGTGATAACGGGTCTTTTAGACCATGTGCAGTCGAGAACAAAACTTTGGTGCTCCTGTGATGTAGGGTATGAATTCTAAAGTGAATGTATCCATTTAATGGATCTGCACAGCAAATGCTCCAGCCCAAATACTCATGTATGCAAGCTTTATAGGTCTCTTCACTGCCATAATAATGGCTATACTGAGACTTCTAGTAATTATACAAGTCTCAGAGGGGTAGACGTGTTAATGTGTAACTGAAAAAAACAACAAATAGTTCTGCAGCACCTTAGTTTGCAGCATCTTAGAGACTAACAAAAATGTAGATGGTATCATGGCTTTTGTGGGTACAATCCACTTCTTCACAGGAAAGAAGTAAGGGGTCCAGGGTACAAATAAATAGCAAAGAAAGAGAGGTGATGGGGAGGGAAAGAGAAGGAAAAAAATATTGTCAATTAGAGTGTCCGTGCTAAACGAGGCTAATAACGTGGACTGTAAGTACTGTGTGCTTAGCTTTTTATGTCACTAGGATGTGTAATTATACAAGTTCAGCATCATACTGACCTTTTTTTCAGTTACAGACTAACATGGCTACCCCTCTGAAACTATCATACTGACCGTGTGTCTCTTCATAGTATCTTCATTTATATGAAAAACAAAGCATAGTGAATACAATAAGAAAAGTAGGACATGAGCAGTAGGTATGTATAAAACTTAACATTGTTATTCTCACCAATGTTCTTAGTCACTTAACAAAATAGTTGCTTTGCTTTGTTCTGTCTTAACTAATATATCGTGGGCACTGCCATAATACAGATGCATTGTTCCATGTTGCCACTTCATGCCCACAGTGATTTCCTAGTTAGCACTTGCAAAACTCCTTGATATCCCATCATAGGAAAAAGGAGGATCCAGTCACTCGGGTGCTAGCCTAAAAACTGGGCTTCAGTTTCCTGCTCTGTTAGACCTCTGTGTGATCTTGGCAAGTCATTTAGGCCTAAACTATACTTAACATTTACATCCATGTAGCCCGCGGCACCATCGGGTGTGAAAAATCCATATGCCCACGAGCCAAAGCAGTACTGACCTAACCCTGGAGTTGACTCAGCTAGGTTATAAAAAAAAAAATGCTTTTCTCAACTTAGCTTCCGTTGCTCAAGGAGGAAGGGTTTTTACATTGGTGGAAAAACCCTTCTGTCACTGTAACCTGTATCAACATTATTGCGTTAGGCTGCTATCTCTACAGTATTGTAGCTTTAGCTCTGTAGTCCCCATAGTGTAGATGTGACCTGAGTGTGTCTGCTTCAGTTCCCCATCTGTAAAATGAGGATAATAGAGTCTCTACTTCACAGAGGTTATGTGAGGATAAATACCTTGAAGATGTGCAAGGTGCTTGGTATTATGCAGGCCATCAAAGTGCCTTAGATAGATATGCAGATAGAGGTGCTTTGTTATTCATTCAGTTTATAGTAACCTCTTGCCATGCTTTGTCTATAGTATTATGCCAGTCTCTGCCTTTAAATGGTAAGCCCTGTGGGGGCAGGAAGCCTGTTGTTGATTGCAGTTCTTCTGTTGTTCTGTGCAGTGTAATATGCAGTGCTATATAAACATTATGTAGCTGTTTGTATAATATAATCTGTCAAAATGCTATCTGTTTTGGTTCTTAGCACTGTGATTTTCTGCTAGATTTCTGTTTGGAATTTCTAGAGTGATAATAAATTTTCATAATCCATAACAAAATCAATTTTCCTAAAATCAAGTTTAATGCCTCCTGAACGTGCTCTCCCCCCCCCCCCCCCGAAAGTTGGCAGCGTGACAAACCTTGGTTTTATACATGCAGTCATTTACATGAGAAAATGGTTTAAGAATGCAGTAATATATGATACAATTAATATTTTAAACAGAGAAACTGGGTGCACCTTTCCAAATAGCGACTCTCTGAAAACTTAGTCATGCAGAATCTTTTTTTTTGTCCCCTGCAATTGCAGGACTTTCCAATGTGGTAGGTCAGGGTGGACAAATACCAGCCTGTGGGCTGGATCCGGTCCACCAGAGTTAGCTCCTGGCGGGCCCCATACCACTAAATTTACCTGCGCAGCCTCAGGTACCAGCAGTTGCAGTTCTGGTTGGCTGTTCCTGGCCAATGGGAGCTGCAGAAAGTGGTGTCCTGGTCCACATCACTTCCTGACAGTCCCATTGACCAGGAACGGCGATCTGTAGCCAATGGAGCTGTGATCACTGGTACCAGCGTCTGTGCAGGTAAATATAGCAGTGGTGGCCCACCAAGGGCTAACCCTGGAGAACCGCTGTCGTATTATTGCTCTCTCTTGGACTCACTACTCTCCAAGTATCTTCCTTCCTTCCTGTATATTGGCTTATTTCTCCCCAGATATGCTTGCTTTTCCAGGATTATACTCATTTATGTACCACTTGCTGATATTTCTAACCGTTAAATCCATTTTTCTCTAACCTCACTGATATTCACAGTGGCTATTTATTTACTATCATTTTCAAAGTTAATTAACATACTCTGCTCTTCAAGATCATTAAACATTTTACTATGGTCAGAATCCAACATCAGTCCCTACTCATGCCATGCTCTAAATATTAACTATACGCTTGTGGTCTCCCATACAGTTTCTTGTTTCTTTCCTCTCTTTGCTTATCCCAGTATCCATAATAGAGGAGCTTTGTGCCTTTGTTATGCCTGCTTTGATTTACCTTGATTAGGGTTGCCAACACTAGCCTCAGTAGGTGCCAAGAACAAAGCTGGCGTTACTGGGAGTCCCTGAGTGGAATTGCACCCACAGAAATCAAGCCAAAGAAATCAGGTCAAACCGGACTGATACCACAGCCTGGTATACAGGGTCACAATGCCACTTGCACAAATTTGGCCCAGACATCCCTTCATCATGTGCGCTGTGTGGGGGAGAAGAGGGTGTTAAAATGGCATGGTGATTAGTATTGTGGTCTAGCGCTTCTGGTTGCAATGACAATCAGCTTTTTTTTGCCTACCATTGATGGTGCTGATCTGGCTGTCAGGCAGTGAGCCCAGAGGCTGGAATGAAGTTGGGGATCCTGTTCCTACCTGCAGTGGGGCTCAAGTTCAGGAAGAGGTGGGACCTGGACACACACAACCCCCTTATTCCCAAAGGAAGGGAAGCAACCCCATGGGCCTAGGCCCTCACTGACCCCTATTCCCCCGTTATTTCCTCTACCCCCGGGTCCACACCTGTTGAACTGGGAAGCTACCTTTGCCCCTGCACAAGAATAAAGAACTTGAGTACAGGATTGCAAAATACTCTTATTCTCAAGATGCCAACATGTGTGTTTTAATTTGGGCTGGAAAGATGTAGTCACTTGCTTAAATAGTTGAAGGCTATGGCATCTTCTAACTCACATCTCGCTGTCTCTGGTAGCTTGTGAACTAGTGCTGCAGTGGTATCTCAACAATTCAGTCTGTTTTGCCCATCTTCATAAGTCAAAGAATATCCACAGTGATTTGCATAAAGATTAGTAGTGATCTTTCCATTGGCTTCTTGTGAGTTGGATCATGTCTCTTCTATATAGAGAACCTGCTTGTGCTAAACTTCAGCACAGTGCAATGTGAGTGATAAAAATGCCCAGTTTTAAAGGGATGGATTTATCATGGAAATACCAAGAGATCCTTTTCTGTAATTCTGCTAGTGATGTTGCTACAATGCTGCCTTTACTATTTAGTAGTTCCTTTTATGTGTATGTCAGGGACACATTATGAAGTATTTTGAATTTTTCTTTTGGAACATATGTAGAAGAATGCCTGTGGCAATCTCTGGAAAAATGAAGAGTTTATCATAATCAGCTTCTTTAGTAAATCATACACGGGGATTTATGTCAACTGTTCTTTGATATCAGGGATCTGGGACCATAAAGTACCTTTGTTTGGACTTTTTCATTTTCCAAATGCATGAAACTTTACTTTCATTTTGAAAAGCTCTAAAGAATTTATACATTTCACCTCCAGTATTTCATGTGGGAATGTTTGAGGTAGTTTCTGGGGCTTTAATTTGTTTCGTGGGCATAAGTGTCCAAAGTTTGTTCTAAACACACATACTTGCTGGTTCTAAACATCACGTTCTTGCTGGTTTCCCCTACGGGATTCTCTAACGTATTTAGGAAGAAAAGAAATAGGTACTCTGGGGTGTGTACTGAGCAAATTGGTTGAAACTATATTAAAAAATCAGAATTGTCAGACACACAGATGAACATAATTTGTTGGGGAAAAGTCAACATCGTCCCTGTAAAGGGAAATCATGCCTCAATAATCTACTAGAATTCTTTAGGGAGGTTGACAAGCATATGGAGAAGGGGGATCGAGTGACTATAGTGTACTTAGATTTTTTCAGAAAGCCTTAGAAAAGTAAGCTGTCATGGGATAAGAGGGAAGGTCATCTCAGGGATTGATAACTGGTTAAAAGACAGGAAACAAAGCATAGGAAAAAATGGTCAGTTTTCAGAATGGAGAGAGGTAACTAGTGGTGTCCCGCAGGGGTCTGTACTGGGACCAATCCTATTCAACATATTCATAAATGATCTGGAGAAAGGGGTAAACAGTGAGGGGGCAAAATTTGCAGGTGATACTAAACTGATCAAGATAATTACGTTCAAAGTAGACTGAAGAGCTTCAAAAGGATCTCACAAAACTAGGTGACTGAGCAACAAGATGGCAAGTGAATTTTAATGTTGATAAATGTCAAGTAATGCATATTGGAAAACATAATACCAACTATATGTACAAAATGATGGTGACTAAATTAGCTATTACCATTCGAGAGAGATCTTGGAGTCATTGTGGATAGTTCTCTGAAAACAATGTGCAGCAGATGTCAAAAAAGCGAATGGAATGTGAGGAATCATTTAAAAAGGGTTAGAGAATAACACAGAGAATATCTTATTGCCTGTATATAAATCCATGGTATACCCACATCTTGAATACCGCATACAGATGTGGTTGCCTCATCTCAAAAAACATCTTAGCATTGGGAAAAAGTTCAGAAAAGTACATCAGAAATGATTAGGGGTTTGGAACAGCTGCCATATGAGGAGAGATTAAACAGACTGAGACTTTCCAACTTAGAAAAGAGGAGACTAAGGGGAGATGTGATAGATTCCTATACAATCATGATTGGCGTGGAGAAAGCAAATAAGGAAAAGTTATTTACTTGTTCCTATAACACACGAACTAGGGGCTCACCAAGTGAAATTAATGGGTAGCAGGTTTAAAACAAACAGCAGCAAGTATTTCTTCACACAAATACATAGCCAACTTGTGGAACTCTTTTCCAGAGGATGTTGTGAAGACCAGGACTTTAACAGGGTTCAGAAAAGAACTAGATCCATTCATGGATGACAGGTCCATAAATGGCTATTAGCCACGGTGGGTAGGAATGGTGTCCCTAGCCCCTGTTTGTCAGAAGGTGGGAAGGGGCGACAGGGGTGGGATCAATTGATGATTACCTGTTCTGTACATTCCCTCTGGAGCACCTGGTATTGGCCACTGTCAGAACATAGGATACTGGGCTAGATGGAGTTTTGGTTTCACCCAATTCTTACATATATGCCTGCACTCATAGGTGACTCTTGGTAGCACTTGGGAGGTGCACGGCCCCCCTAAACTCCTGCCAAAAATCTCAGTTGCTAAATGTGGTGCCCCCTTATGCTCCCTCCCTGTTTTTCTGGGTGGCCCTTGCTGCACCCCTCCCCGCACAGGCACCAGTCACCTGTGCCCATACACACAAGTAGGTGAGTACATAACCTGGCATTATTCTGCAGTCATTTGCAGGACTACATAGAGTCTACTTTTTATAAGCAGTCTGAAGGATATTGGTTGACTGTATTGATTGCAAGCCAGGTAAATATTCTATCTGTGTTATGGTAGTACTAACTGGGCTTGGTCACCATTGTGTTGGGTGCTGCATACAAAATGGCAAGACAATTCCTGTCCAAAAGATCTTACTGTCTCAAGCACCAATCCTTATGTTTGGGTGTGACTTCATGCACGTGAGTGTGTTTAGCGGGATAGGACTCTTGATTAAAATTAAGCATATGCTTAAATAGCTGCAGAATCAGGCTTAAATTTGTCACAATAATGGCGGTATAACAATACAAAGCAGCAGGGAAGGTAGTATGAAAGGAAAAAGCAATTAGGAAAATGTGTGTACTGTATGGCTTCGAATCAGGCTTATTTGTTTTCATAAGATAAAAACATGTAAAGAGGATAACTTTAGGAAGTCACTGTCAGCTATCTTGCCATGTTGCTCTGTTGTTCTTGAGAACTTTGTGTGCTGATATTATCTTATCTGGTGTGTCCTATATAGCAGGAGAGCAAATGTAAGTTATGTTTTGTTAACTTTTTTCTTTTAACTGAAAATAAAACTGTGGCTAGAATTGACATGGATAAGATCCAGGGTTCTGGATCTTTTGTTCTTAGCTGGGATTGTTGTAATTTAGAGATACTTGGACTTAAATGCCCCTCTGGTTGCTTGTGGAGGAGTAAATATGAACATTTCAAGCAACTTATGTTTGCTGTACTTTAAAATTTGGCTTTTCTGCATTTAAAACTTAAGAAAACTGTTCCAACTAAAGCCTTGTTATCTATTTTTTGTGCAAATAAATCTGCACGCGAATGTATGTTCATAAACTATCCATAGAGAATACAATCTACCAAGTAGAAATAGCCTGCCTTGTATTAAAGAAAGATTATCAGCTAGACATGGTGTATTGAATTGGTTATATAGAATATCTCTTGCTGTGTCTCTGCAATAATACATTGTCACATACAGGAAAAAAATTTGGTGAGCTCTCCATTAGATGGTGCTGCTGGGATTAAAATACTTGCACAGGCAAATGGAAATGGGCCACTTCCTGTGACTTTATTGATATGTATTTATAGATAATGGCATTTTAATGAAGTACTATCCTTTTTATTTATTAAACAGTTTTCATAGGTAGGCAGACTTGCAAGGATTTTTGTTACATTTGGAGAAAATGTTTAATATCTGACCTAATCATTTTTGAAACAGCTAGAATTTTTAGGAGAAATAGTAAATTAGCTGTTCCATACGCAGGTGAACTTAGGTCTTAGCAAATATACCTCTCATCTAAATAATGATGTTTTTTACTTGGAAATTGTGCTACCATGAACTTGAAAGAAGTTAGCAACATTGGAGGGGTCAGCTGTGGAGAAATCCTTGATTAAATATCCATAGGTAATGGTCAGTCTAGTTTATCTAGAGATTTAATACCCCATTAATCAGCCCTTTATCTATGCTAAGGGAAAAAAGGCTTTTTTAAAAAAGCATATATAATATTGTTGCTACATTTGTTTTAACTTGTATTTTAAAATACAGCTTGACATCTACTGTAGACGGGCTCTAAAACATTTTACAACAATAACTGGTCTAAACTGTCCCCTATAGTGGACTATAAAAAACTAATATTTTTAAAAACACTCTTTGTCTATGCTAGGTGGTGCTCAAAATATATTAAAACATGTTAACGATCCATTTGATAAACACACATGATTTTCCAAGTCTATACATGAGCCTCTCTCTGCGTCAGAATGCAGCAAGATAGAAATATCTGATTAGTAGCATCCTTGATTATTCCTAAACCATAGAGGCCCTGTTCAGAAGAGTGAAAAACAGGTGTTTTTAAAAAGTGTTTGTCTTGAAAGGTCAAGGATAACTAACCCTGACTGAACCATGATCTTTCCACAGTGCAAATGTTAACTTGAAGTAGTCATGGAAATGGTTATAGAATTTGTCTTCCAGTAAATACCCCCTTCCCCCACAATTTTTAGTAAACAAAAGGTTCAGTGATTTCAGATACATTTGGATGAAGTTGTGAAAAAGAAGAGTCACTAAAATTCATAGTAAAACAAAAGGAAAAACTATGTAGCACTTTAAAGACTAACAAGATGGTTTAATAGGTGATTCAAGTGCTACATAGTCTGATCTTGCTAAAACAAAAGGAAAAACTAACACGGCTACCTCTCTATTACTATTTAAATTCATAGTGTCTAACTATTTAAAAAAAACATCTTTTCCCCTCATTTGTAGCCGTGTAGCATGTTCAAAGAGTGGTCTTGTGGAAGCGAGCTGAGAGAGAACCCTAGATTCATTATCAAATGAGGACGTCTTCTTGGAAGCCAGCTCTGGAGGCTGCATCTGTTGGCTGGCTTGCCAGAGTCTGTGTTTATTGAACAGGAGTGGGTGGGTGAGGTTCTATGGCCTGTAATGTACAGAAGGTCAGACTCAGTGCTCACAGTTGTCCCTTCTAATTGGAAAAGATGAGTCTACAGTTTAATGAATGGACTTTAGCTGATGAAACTTTCAGCATAGCTGGAAATCTCTCAGCCCTTCCCAATTCTACTGAATTTAGCAGCAATAAAATGGAGCAGTTCCACTACATTTAATCAGAACTCTTGGGTGATAAATGGGTTGGAAGAACTCACCAAAACTTGCTGCAGAACCAGTTTCAGCTTTGACTTCACAAAGATAATGCAGAATAATCAGACTGAGAATTACTGAGAGATTATCCTTCTGGATGACACATACCCCCTTTCATATTCGTATGGGGCACAACACATAAAGTAAGTAAAATGATGGACTGGGAGCCATTTTGTTATGGCTATTTAGTTGATAGGAAAGAGTTTACTCAGGTAAAACTAATTGTGTTACCAATTTGTTGATATACTCCAGAGAACTTTACCTCATACTTTTAGAGCCACAGTTATCCAGCGATATTCAGAAACTGTTGCAAACAGTCTCTTACACTATCCCCATATGTGTAATTTTCCATTCTTGAGTTGACTAATTGAGATGCTAGCAAAAAACCATGCACATCTGACTTCCAGTATCTTGTATCCTTCCTAACCTGCTTTAGAGTGGGGATTTAAGATGAGAAACAGCAGCAGTGCTTTGGAGGACCACCTCCCAGACATGAGCAGTTGTGTATTCATTCTCATCCTTGATTATGAGACGCTGCAGGTACCCCTCTGTGACCTAACAGATGAAGTATTGGCCAGGTGCTTGGATTGTTCTTTTTCTTCCTCATAAACTTGTGTCCAAAGGACTTTGGAAGTTCTGTTGCCTATTGCCCTCAGATATCATCTGTATTTCACAGGCTTTTATTTTTTCCCTCATTCTGTTCACACCTACTTAAACTCCTGAAGGGATTAAATGCCAACAATATGCTGATAACATCTAGCTGTCTGTGAACTTGCCATTCCTCAGCTGCTGACTCTTGGATCACAAGATGGAAGTGATGGTAGTGGGAGAAGGGAAATATTTAGGCCAGGTCTCTACAGAAAAGTTAGGTCAGCCCAGCTTTGTTGCTCAGGGGTTTGATATAGAGCAGGGGTGGCCAACCCACAGTTCTAGAGCCGCATGCGACTCTTTGCTTAAAGAAATGTGGCTCTTGCTAGTTCTGAGCCGTGCCCCAGTGCCTGTTCCCAGCCGGCCGCTCTGTGCACATGCCCCAGTGCCTGGAGGGGGAAGTGCGTGGCTGTGGTTCTGGGACCCAGGCATTGGGTTAGAGTGGGGCGGGGAGGGTGCTGGGGTGTGCTGGGCTCTGGGGGAGGGAGGGAGATTGGGTTAGAGCGGAGGGGTCTGGAGGTGCCTGGCTCTGGGGAGTGGAGAAGGATTGGGTTAAAGCGGGGAGGTGGAGGTGGGCTGCCTGGGAATCCCTGGCGCTGGGGAGAGGAGAGGGATTGGGTTAGAGCGGGAGCTGGGGTGCCTGGCTCTGGGACAGGGAGGGCATTGGGTTAGATCAGGAGCTGGGAATGCCTGGCTCTGGGGTTAGAGTGGGGATGGATTTGGATTGGGGGGGCAGCACCTTAAACTCAAAGTCTTCATGGATCCAGAATAAGGCAGCCAACACAGTTGTCATATTAAATTCCAGGGCAAAAAAAAAATCAGCATGTACCTCGTTTACACTGTGTTTCTTTAAAGGAAATTCAAAGGCTATTGTTTGCCAGGCTGAAGCAATTATTCTGAGATATGAGTCTCTCCCTTACTGTTTTTGAGCCTCTCATATTTGCAATCTGGGACAGATCTAAATTTTTAGAACTATAAAAAAAGCCATAATCTTCATAAGTAAAAAAAAAAAAATAAGTAAAGTAAATTGTGAGTAGTACCAGAGATCAACAAGCTGGAGTGAAACAGGCGCTTCAAATTGTACTCATTTACTTCTCACTTCAGTTTAATTTTAAAAAACTCACAGGACATAATAGCATCAGGGGATAGCCGAGTTAGTCTGTATAGGATAAGCTTAAAAAAACAACGAATAGACTGGTAGCACTTTATAGACTAACAAAACATGCAGATGGTATCGTGAATTTTTGTGGGCATAATAGGGCAGTAGTGTTAAATTTAAAATACATGGTGGGAATGCCGTGTGTGTGTGTGAATATTACTGTATTTTTAAAGGTTTTTTTTTTGTAATTTGATGTTTGTTCCTTGTCAAGTTCTCTGAAGATTTATGGACTGGCCATGAATTTTTTTAAGTGACTAGAGACTTTTTTATTGTTTTTTGTCCGAAATGTCCTGTAATGTTGTTTTTATCACTACATTTTGTGTATATCTACCTACCTACCTACCTGTCAGAAATTGTACCACACTCTGGCCTCAGATATGCACATTGAAGTCTGGTGATCCTCTGCCATGAAGAAGAATAATTCAGGCAAATAAAACACATTCTGGTGCTTATTTTAGCCCCAAAGGCTGCAAGTACATCTCTAGCTCCATTGCCCAAAAGAGGGAGCACATGGCTCTCACAATCAATGTTGTGATCAATCAGCACATCCTCACTTTGTGTCCTTATTATAGGTGCATGTCACTTTAGTAATGCTGAGAGGGGATAAAAACCTACATGGATGGAAACCAGTGGGATCTGGCAACCTTGCGTGTGGATAACAGTAACCAAAATGTCTCCTGGGACACACGTTGAAACTGATGGGCCACATCTTGCCCACCACTGAAATAGAGCGAGGGTGGTCTGACAGGATAGGTTTAACTCTCCTTTCTTGAAATTGTGAGTGGTACCTTCTGTATAAGTGTATGTTAATGTTTTAGGATTTGCTAGGAATCTCAAATAGCACTAAAATGGTGGCAGGATTGTATTTCATTCTTTAGTATTAAAATAATGTTTGCTATGTTCTTTTGAAACTATACATAATAGAGTGTAGTTTCATAGTGAAACTTGACCTGACTCAAATTTCTTTAGGTTTAATTTTAAAGCTGGTTTGATTTAAGGTTCTCTGTTCCTTCATTTCCTAGCTTTATAAGAGCTGCTGTTTTTTTTTTTTTTAAACTTCATCCAAATGAGCTTTAGTGCACAGTAAAAATAAATATTTGTTTTAGAAGAATCATTAAAATATACACTGCATCCTTATCCATCAATATTCCAAAATCTCCCATATGTGTAGCAGAAGAAGGTGACATGAGACACATTTTTACCTGGGCAGGATTCTCATAAAATGTGATTACATGTGAGCAGTGAAATATGAACATTTCTTCCATTAGGTTTTATTTTTTTCTATTTTTTTAATATAAATATATATTTTTTTTTTTGCTGAAGAAAAGAAATACCCCATTCAATTTCTTAACAACTATCTGTGGGGATTCATGGCTCTTTTGTTTGCTGTTTCTTTCACAGGAAAGGGAAGAATTAAGATGGTATCACTGTACTTTCTGGCAATATTGAAAAACCAATGCCATATGTTTCACTCATACTAATGTTTTATTAGAACAGAAATGATAATTCAGTTACTTCAGATATAAATACTGTTGAATGGAAATGTCCCCATCATGCTGACCAGTATACGGCAATACCATTTCAAAAACTCTGTCAACGTTGCCTGTATTTTCAACATTAATATTTCTTCCCTTTGGTATTAAAATGTAAATCTTTCATACTCTGGGTAAGTTGAAGTACAGTAGCTGGTACATAATTAGATCTGCTGTACTGTGAACCAGAGCTTAAATCCGAAATAGTTTCTTTTCTCGGTTTTGGTTTGTTAATATTATGAATCTCTACATCTGCCATTTCTGGAAACTTAATAAGAAAGTTTTAAACCTCTTAGCCAATACAGTGTTTCCCATTATGTAAAACATCTTACAGATTGGCTTAACTTACTGAATGGTGGCAAGGAGGAGTCTCTTTCTGCAGGAAATAAATATATTTTTTACCATGAAGTTTTTAGTGTATTTAATAAATCTTTATGTAGCTTCCTACATTGGTAACATTGACATGATTTAGTGCAAGCTCAGCATCCCATTTATCGTTTCTGCCTCTAGGGTTGTGAGAATTGTTTCAGTATATTAATAGAAGACACTTAAAACCAGCTTCATTTGTTTGTTTCCCAGCAGGGGGACTGGAGTGCTCAGGCTTCAGCAGACTCAAGACCAGCTTTCAACAGTGGGAGACAATGTATTAATCCTTTGGAAACACAGAGTGGAGTCTTGCATATCACTTTGCAGTTTGTGTTGTGAATGGTGTTTTTCATGTAGGTAGGTAGCTGCTAACAGTACTCTGTGTGCGTGATGTTTTCACTGTATATATATTTAGGAACCTCATGACAGGTGCACCAGGCTTTTATTTTGTATTAGTCTTCTACTTTGATGCTGTTTTATTTCCAACAACATAGAAGGAATTTTCCTAGTAAGTTTATTAAGGTTTACCATGACTCAGTTTCCACACAAGGGTTTCTTTATTAGTCCAAAGGCCACTTTGTGTTGGTTGCGTTAAAAATAAGCAACCCCCTACAGTCAACACCCAAACAATAATATAGTGAATAGGTCAGGCTCCGTGTCTGTCAGGGGGTGGTGAAAGTCATGGACTCTTTGACTTTCCTCAACCTCTGTGACATCTGTAAGGCCCAAGCAGCTGGCCCTTGGGACAGCCACACCAGCTGCTGCTCTGGTGACACCTGGCAGCAGTCCCTGGGTGGCCAGAGCAGCCACAGTCCTCCTCTCCCCTCTCCTTTCCTCCCCAAAGATTTAATCACAGATATTTTTAGTATAAGTCACTAGAGGATTTACCCAGTGTTGCTTGGGCCCTTAACTGAAATGATTTTTGTATGTGTGTGGTTTTTTTTTTTTTTTTTTTTTTGCATTAAAATCATTGCTCTGGGTTGGGCATGAGGGGAGGGGTTCAGTATGCAGGCCGCCTCAGGGAGAGAGTACAACCCCATCCCTCTCTCATTGCAGCAGCTTGGGGTCAAGTGAGAAGCACCTCTCCATGGCTGCTACAGCAGGCACAGCTGGGGCAGGGGTACATGTCCCCCAGTTGGGGGACAGACACACACAAACTCTCTTAAATGTGTAGTAGATAGCTGTCTCTTTCTCCACTCCTGCTGCCCCAATGGAGTTATAGCTGTCCTGGTCCCCCACCTCTGGCCTCTTGCTGCCTCCCTGTGATCATTATACAGTATAACTGTCCCTGTTAGCAGACCTTTCCCTTTCCATTTAATGAGAAACAATCACATTCCATTGTCCTGGCACAACCAAACCCTGATTTTGCTTTAAGTTATAATAAGAGGAAGCTGTGTACCAAATGTGGTGGTCCTAGGTCTTACTGTTTAGGAGGAATTCTTGAACAAATAGACTCATGGACAGACACACACAAACTCAAATGTATAGTAGATGAACAGGAGTGAATTTTTGTTTATTGCCTTTGACCCATCCATGACTTTTACTAAAAATATCTGTAACTAAATCATTGCCTTAGTTATAAGCATTTACCAATTACTCGCAATTAGATCAGATTTACCATCTTATTATGGCATGACTCCAGCGGGGTAAAGAGGAGCTCTGATGAAGGAACCCTAGAAAACCTTGTTTTTTATGCACTATAACAAATGAGATGTCAGTGCTGTTTATTGGACCTTAGCTAATATTAACTGAAATGGTTCAAAGTTGCACTTTTTCTTGAAGGTTTGTTCCTCTTGTCTGTCTTCACTTTGTTTTTCCCTAGCTTCTGGGGGAAGCATTTCTAACTAGTTAATTATTTAACCTGATACACGAATAACACAATTTATTTATTTCTATTTCTTAGCCCAAGCCTTTAAATAAGGTAACACGGGTATTTCCAAAGTTATTACAAGTTTGACACAAACAATAGCTTTTTATTATTTTCTCCTTGGTCATGTGCTTTGGGCTTATCACTCATGTCCTGATTCAGACTGAATTTAAAACGCACTCAGGCTGAATGTGGACCTATATTCTTTCAAAGCATGAAGCTTGATAAAACGAAATTGCATGCAACTTTCTCAATGTTCTTTCCTTCAGTGTGTGAACTGACATTTTTGTGGACAATTAACATAATGCTCAAGCTCACAGGTTACTGAAATTGGTGGTTTCAAAGCTCAAATGGATTCATGTTTGTTTCTGTAATTGGGCCAATTTGTAGATCTGACCCTGTTTATTCTCCATCTAATTTTTACTAGGGGTAGTTAGCAAGTATATCATCTTTTGCTTGCTCTCAGTAGGTAGCAACCTAGGTTGTTATTTTCTGAAAGTACATGTAGGTATTGAAGTTTTGTTTCTAATTAAAGTGTATCTATTTATCTGTTTTTTGTTTGTTTGCAACATATAGATATTTATTTAGACACCTAAAAAGGGAAGTTAGAGTGATTTTTAAAATTTGGTTGTAAACATCCAAGCCATAGCCAGTTTACAAAACCATAGTTGTCCAGTTAGAAAAGTAACACCTTGATTAGACTGCAGGAAGCAATACTCTGATTTTTCTGAAGACTGTGCATGGCCATACCTGTTCATTGTGACTTCTTTCTCTGTCCTTTTCCCAGACCATGCTTGTTTGAGTACATTCAACAACCCTTTCCTGTCTAGTGTAAGTGGTCATGTTTGTCTATTATGGAAGTTCAAGCATAGGGTTTGACAATGGACGTGGCATGGATACACTTCTCAGCTCTGGATCAGCATTGCTAGAGATTCCTGTCCATTTTATGCACGACTTAAAAAGTTTAGAGGTTCTGAGCCTACCTTGATGATAGCAGCAGGACAACAAACTAATTAACTCAGGTACAGGTAAAACTCTTATTAGCCTGGCAGATGAGCAGAAAAATCTTGGTAAAAATTAAACATAATTCAAAATAGATTATGCCATTTAGAGATGCTGTAGCAGAAAAATTGAATCTTTTGAAAATAAATAACAGCTAATAGTTAACTTCTTAAAAATGCAAGACTTAGCCAACACAAAGGGTACATACTTCTGTCGTAGAGGAAGCCTTTCTGCTGATTCAAACACCTAATATGATGCAAAGTCTTTTGCAGATCATAATCTAGGCTTGGCATTGGAAGGAATGGAGGAGAGGCAAGGATTGTTGTCTTCTGGAATGGTCAATTATTGTTCTGCCTTGTGTCTTCTAGCGAGTGTTCAGAGGATCTTTAATTCTTTCATTTGGCTAAGTATTTTCTAAGAGTGAGATTCGATTGTGGCCTTTCTTTCTTTCTTATTGTCCACTGCTGCTTTTTCAGAACATTTGTTTGCCATTGGTGGTTCATGGACCACAGCTTGGGAAACACTAGTGTTACACATGTGTACAACTATTTTCTGAATCCTCCATCTTTGAAGAGTTTTTTTTAAAAAGGTACAAACATAATTTTAAAATAGTTTCCATGAATTATGATGTGCATTAGAAAGATTTATTTTTAAAAAAATTCTAGTCTGGTGTAAAGATTACAGTACTGTGTTAGTGCATGAGTATTGAGGGGTGCTGTTAAAAAGGAAAACGATAAAACTCCAGACTTTTAACATTCTGGATTGGGGCTTGCTAGTCACCATTGTGGCACCTCCTTGTGGGAACCAGTCAGCTGCCTCTCCTGTTTCTCACCCAATGGTCAGTCTTTCTCTGGTGTCAGATTATTCCCTTTTTGTCACTATGGGGGCTCCCTCTTTGTTGCTTGGCCCTCCAGCTGGGTCACACTGGTTGTTTCTTCCTTGGGTATTAGAGTCCACTGGATCTGCTGTCCTTGTATGCTCCAGATGGTCTTCTAGTTCAGTGCAGGTTGTATGCCATTTTCTCAGTGGCTGTTAGGGGCATCCAGACCCACCCATTACAGGTTCCTGTCCATGGAGCTTGTATTCATCAACCTGTGTCTCCTTGCTCTCAGTCCCTGTTCCTTGGACTCCTTCCTACTTCTCTATTCTATCTTCTGGCTACCCCATTTCTGGGTTTACCAGCTCAAACTTTCCCCTCCCAGGAAGCAACTGCAGAAGACTTAACTCTGTAACCTTAAACACATCTCACTTCTGCCACAGGTGACTTTAGACTGATAGCCCTGCAGGCCCTTTCTGCTGCCAGCTTCCTGGCTTTTTATGAGCCCTGCCTGTTTCTTCTTAGCTGAATTCCATCATCAGTCAGTGTTTCAATCCCTGGCATTCTCCCAGCTACAGCTTATTAGGTTAATTGACCTCACTCAACCTGCTCTGCCTTGTGTGGGGTGGACATCCCATCACATATGGCTGTATATCATGTTTGTGAGTAATCTGTTACCACTTTTTTCTTGCTTGTGTGGGTAGCAAAAAACAAGTTATAACAATGTTAGAGAATGCTCTTTTAACTCAGAGTCTATGCCAAAGCTAGCCTTTCTCTCCCTTCTCTCTCTCAAACAAAATAAAATCTTCCTTGATGTCAGTGTAAAACACTGGCAAAGAATGGATCACATCTCTGTTTAATTGGAGGATCATAGCCTGCTGGTTCTGCCAACTAAAGGGGTTACTCTTTTTGCCTAGTTGAGTAGAGGTCTATGCTGCAGTGCTAGAAGTCCTGGTTTTAATCCCTGCTGATGAATTAAGGGGTAGAGACTGAAAGAAGTTACGCGAGTATTGACTAGCTGCCAATTGACTTTTTTACATTAGTGCTTCCATTGTTGTTGCCACTGGTGCACCACTATGGAATCTGAGGAAACAAGGCAAGTGTAGGTGATGACTGGTAGATCCCTAAGCCAAATTGTAGTTCTCTAACATTGCTTTTACATGTGCTGTTACGGGGGGAAAAAAAGATGTATGCAGTCAAGTTATATATTTTAGTGTAGAATTAGAATATGAATTTCCCACAGCCATGCTTCACACCCACATTTAAGCATGATTATTCCTTTAGTGTAGATGAGGATCTAGATATACAACCAGTTAGTCTACATTTTTGCATCTCCTGATTCAGACAAAATAAATAAGGATGACTAAAGAAAAGTAGATTTGACTTTAAAACCCTTGTTTAAATATTAGTAGCAACAAGGACATGTATTTTTAAAGACTCTTAACTTGACAGTGTCTAATTTTTAAAGTTTTTTGTTCCGATTATTGCGTGTTCATTTTTAAGATAGGTAACTAATCTTTTAATTGGTCTCCTATGTTACTTGTGGTGGTGTTACTCATCAGCAGGCCACTGCTGTTGATTGTAATTAAAAAGTATTGTAAACTAGATTTTGCCATGTGCGTATTGCATATGTGACGTTTCATCGTGCCTTTAGCCAAAAAAAGGATGTTAGTAAAAACAAAATAAATTTCTATAAACTAATGTGGTGAGCTCACATTTATTTATTTTAATTTAAAATAACCATTTTGTGTTAAAAGCAAAACCAACAACTTTGAGTTCAATCAATATTTCCCTTCCCCACCTCCTCCTCCAAAAAAAACAATCTGAAAGATGGGGGTGGAGATGTCAAGAGCAGGGAGGAAGAGGAGGAGGCAGAATCATGAATGTTCTACTGCGCTATATGCAGCATTCCATTAAGTCATTTCTCTTTAGATGTGTCTTGAACAGAAAGCTTACTGTAACTTTGTGTTTCTTTCTTGCATTCTTTCCCTTATTATATCCATTGTATAGCCTATAAGAAAGACTGCAATGCATTAATTGGCAAGGGCTTTTATTAGTAGGGAAAACCAAGCTGTGGTAATTCTTCCCCCCACCATTTATGCAATTGTTGACCAAGGTCTGCATTTTAAAGAAGGAGATAATGAAGTGATGCCTCCAGGTTCAAAGTTTCGAGGTTTGGCTCCTTACCAAAAAAACCCTAAATTGTTTTCTGTAAACTGTTGCTAGCATGTGCATGTTATGCAGCCAATCTGTTGGTGCTGGGATATCCGCTTTGTATGAAAAAATCTTGCAATTTGTGCCTAACAATATTTTATTTTTAATTCTCTGTACTCAGACGGTGGAGAATAAGGTAAGGTACCTTTTTGTTGTGCATAATTTATAATGGTAATGGAAGCAACTTTTAATAACATGCTATAGTACTTTAACTTCAGTTGTTTTGTAATTACTAGCTAAAGTTTTTTATGTAATCTCCTTTGTTGCTAGTAACCAGTTAAAATGTTTTTTAATAGAATTTAGTAGGTTGAATTTCAGCTTTCACAAATCTAGCCATTTATCTCAAATATACACCAAATATATTTTCTTTGAATCAGTTTCTTTAATTATCTAGGTGTACCTGAACTCCACATTTGAATATATAAAGTTCATGTTTTGTCATTTTAATAACATTTTATTAAAGAATTCTTAATTAATGAATTTATGAATAGGTTTGGAAACAGTACATTGTTTCCCTATTGTTAAACTATATAGCTAATAATCTTACTGATTTTTGTTTTCGAATTAGAGTTTTTGCTTAGGTTAATGCGGTTATATGTATATTCTATAACACTTCCAGCTGTCCAAGTACAGTACAATGGTTATAGCCAGAATCAAAAGTTGGCAGTTCCAGTTTTCTATGATTCATTGGGGAAGAAAGGACCCCAAACAAAACACTGCATTAAATCCAATGATATAGCAGAGTTTAAATGGACAACAGTAGGGAAATTCGAAGTTATATATCCCTCAGTGAACATGTATGACTCAGAACTGGTCCTGGGGTTTAAACACTTTGAAATTTAGATTTCATGCTAAAATCCTGCATTAGGGTTTAGTTCAGGAAAATTCTACTCTGGATGAGACATTCATAAAGCTTTTTTGGGGGGTTACTGTGGGCTAGAAAAAGTTTTCTGTAAACAGATGTCGTCTTAATTTTACATAAACCTGTTTTAATTCTTAAACAACAAGCTACTATATCTGGCTCTTTTAAAATAGATCTCAATCCCAGTATGAAACTGGTAATTGCTTGCATTAATATATCTCTGTCTACTAACTCAGTTAAATATAATAGCGTAATCAGTTACTGGCATGACTTGTTCTAAATGTGGTTCTGGTCAACCCAATTCATCACCGATACTCTGTTAATTGTGGTAACCATACATCTCTATCTGGTAAGACCCAAGTATAAGTTGTGATGTATAATAAAAACTCAAGATATTAAAAGACACAAAAAGTGATTTGTTTAAGACATATACAATTCTGTGCTAACTCATTTAGAGTAAATAAGTCTTTATATAACCCCAGTTTCATAATTATTTCTGATATAAATAATTTTCAACAACAAAAGGGAGAAAACACCAAATTTTAGTGGGATGAGAGTAATTTTGGGATTTAAATGACTGATATCCCTAGGAGTAAGGATCATCTGAGGTGGTATGTTGGCAGCTCACCATGCCTGGTTTTTAGCAGTCTGTCTGATAGTTCCTTAGTTCCATTAGTCTTTCCTAAAGGTACTGAAAAGCTTACTCACAGGCATCTGAATCAAGGCAATGTTACCAGTTTCTGTTTTTTTACAGTGTTAAATGAGCAAACTCTGGGAAATCAAAGGAAGTGTTAAAGAGAGATGGGGGAAACCCTCTATATCTATTGGAATGAAACTAAAGCTAGGAAAACGTAAGCAGTCAAAAAGAAAATTATTCCAAACAGAAATGGGATGGTAGGCGCTGGAGGGAGAGAAATTTCATTGAGACTAGTACAGCTACCACCATGTAACTCCATAAAACCAATGAGTATCCATTAAGCCTAGAATTAGATCTTAGTAAAATTAACTATTTTTATTATCTTTATAAGAGGACAGGGTTTATTGGGAAAGGATCTTTAACTCCTCATCTTGGAATTGCTTTATTTTAAAAAAATTGATTCTTTGACAATTCCAGCTGGGTATGTGGTCATTTAACAGGGAGGAGATGACTGGGAAAAGAACTGGGAGAAAAGGAAAGGGAGGAGGAGGAGCTAGAAGATGACTCCAGATGGAAGAATTGGAAGGTGCATGAAGGATGCAAAAGGACAAGTTAGGTAAAAGACTGCAATGCTGTGTAGATCGCAGTGACACTTTGATTTGATGGTAGGCTTGAAGTTGCCTCTAAAGAGATATTGAAGTGTAAATGGTTAAAAAGACATTCCTATGGCCCTCTGCTCAAGGGAACCCATGTTGAAGAGAGAATTTACTACTCCAAAAAAATATACATGGTCATAGGAGGCTGTATAAGTCCTAGTAGGATGAATCTGCATTTAGTGTTTTCAAGTCAGTGATTTCTCTACAGTTTGCCAATGGGGTTCTGAAATAAAACACAGTTTTAAGAAAATGATAGGTGCTCTCTGCTTTGTGAGGCTGTAATGGGAGGAGTTCTTTGTCAATGTTGTGTCTTTGAATCTTAATTTCTTGAGTAGTTGAGAGGCTTCTTGCTTACATCAGAGTAAAGGAGCTTTGGTGCTGAGTTGGACATGTATATAGGATGTGATATACATGGGAATTGTGCATCATCCTACATGCCTGTAGGGTGAGTACATGTTGCTTTAAAAAAAAAAAAAAAAAAAGAGTGTCTGAAGTGGACACTGCTTCACCCAGGACAGACCCGAGCTTGCCTGTTCATGGAGAGGAGGTATAAGAAGTCAGTTGCTGAATATAAGAACTTGAGGATCAGAACCCAGATTTGCTGAGCCTGGGACAGCGGATATTCCCACACTGCCACCAGAAGGTTAAAGAGAACCACAGTTGGCCATCCACCACATGTTGCTGCACTGTCGTGAACCCCTGCTGTGAACAGACAAGAGAACTATTTACACTGTTGGGATTTATGCTATTTCTAAAGAGGAACAACCTTCACTTGTGTAAACAGCAGCCCTGCCGGTTTTCACAATGCAGCAATGCTGATGGACACTGGACAGTAATGGCTGTACTTGGGCATGCCACTGTGGCAGACAAGGCCTTAGAGAAGAACTCCTGTAAATTGCAGAGAAAAGGTGCATCTGTTTACCTAGTGACAGTTCAAGAACAGGAGAGAGCATTTGGTTTGCTCAAAGTTGCTGCGTCAGCATACCAAATGTTGCCAGAGGCCTCGAGTTACTTAACATAAGTTGCGGAATCTCAGGATACAGCATCATGTACAGAATTTTCATGACAGAACATTTCCTGTTATCTTGAGTGAAACAAATCCCCCCCCTTAGCCAGACTTCAGTTCAAAAAGATTGTGGATTTAGGCTGGGCAGCTCCTCATGCTGAAATCTCACTAGGAAAACATGCCAGAAATTGATATTTCACACTTGTCTAGCACATTTCAGATGAGGATGTTGTGAAAGATTAATATTACTACTCCTGTTTTACAGATGGGGAAAGCAAAAGAACAGAGGTTCTAAGGTCACAAAGCCAATCAACTGAATTTGCAACAAAACCCCAGTTCCCTGCTCTAACACTACACAGCACTTCTGCCCAGACTAGTAATGCAGGTTGTTTGGCAAAGCTCGGGAATCGTGTCAGAATAAACACAGCTGAGGCAGCATGAATTAAATACTTCTCCATTCCTACAGACTCTAATGTCTTGCCTTAAGGACTTACAAGTCATAAAATGGTGGGAATCCTCTGAATACCTTTTAATCTGGCATTTGCTCTAACTATTGTTTATATTCATCCTACATATCTGAAGCATCCTTGTATGGATCTCTGTAGTACTACTGGACAAATGTCTGTCAACATAAATCCCCAAGGAATCTCCAAATCCCGCAGTAATGATTTTGTCAGACTGCTTTATGACCTTTAGGTTTGAGAGCTTTAAAAATAAAAATGCATTATTAAATGCAAAATTGCCATTAGTGTGTTAAACAAAATTGCTCTGATCAGTATTCATTTGGCAGAAAATACCAGTGTCATTAGTTTTAGTAGAAGAGCCCTGTGGCTTTAGGCACAAATAAAATGTTGTGCCTTATGAGGATGGTCGTCTAATGAGGGATGAGCGATTTGTCTGGGGCCTTGTTGTCATAGAAGACTAGGGTTGGAAGAGACCTCAGGTGGTCATCTAGACCAACCCTCTGCTCGAAGCAGGACCAATCCAAGCTGGGTTTTAAAAATCTCTTAAGGATGGAAATTCCATCACCTTCCTAGGTAACCCATTCCAGTGCTTCACCACCCTCCTAGTGAAGTAGTTTTTCCTTATATCCAACCTAGACCTCCCCCTACTGCAACTTGAGACCATTGCTCTTTGTTCTGTCATTTGGCACCACTGAGAATAGCCTAGCTCCATTCTCTTTGGAATCCTCTTTCAGGTAGTTGAAGGCTGCAAATCCCCCCTCATTCTTCTCTTCTGCAGACTGACTTGCCCTGTACAGTTTGTCAGAAATGGCCGTGAAATGTACTGGAAACAATTTTTCATGAGCATTTTTGGCAGAAATCCAGCCATCATGCTTAACATCCACCATTACTGATATGTTCTGGGCCCTGAAATGGAAGAAATTTATTCCATATGGATGAATTTTTACCCAAGCAGACCTCAGCCGAATGGACTACTTGGCCTATGTAGACTTTGCATAATGTTTATATGTATATTCATGTAATCGCAAGTCGTCAGAGATTTCTCAGATTTACATTGGGTCACTTATTCTTACTTATTTTTATAGTCTTTTCTTTTGGATGATATGGCTTACTTATACTTACCTTTTTATGGCTACTGCTGTCATGACCATTATGGTTGTATTTGTTTAATTCCTTACATGGAAAGATGGATTATTATAATCAAAACGCTTCAGGAAATTCCTCAGGATAAGAGCAGTGTTTTCCTTCTGGTAATTGTAGAAGAAGAATCCTGTAATCTCTTGTCTTGGTGCATTGATAGATGCACAGGATTTTTTTAAATTCAAGTACAGTTACAAGGGAGTGGAATAAGAATGGTCCTGTGTCTGTCAAAGGACTGGGATTCAGAAATGAAAGACTTTGCCTGAGACTGCATGGTCATCTATAAAGCACCTTTTGGTGCTTTAGTTTCCCTACCATAAAGTTGGAATAATTTTTAACTCCAAGGGATGTTGTGAAATTTAATTAATTACTGTTTGAAAAGAACTTTTGAGATTTTCAAAAACTTCAGCAGAGGCCTACGAGGAAAGGTTTAAACACTATGCATGTTTCTTCTTGAGAAAAGAAGGATGAGGGAAGTCCTGATAATAGTCCTCAAATATGTTAAGGACTTGTATAAAAAAAAGACAGCGATTGTCTTCAGGGCCATGTAGTGTACGACAAGAAGTAATGAGCTTAACCTGGAGCAAGGGAGATTTAGGTTAGATGATAGAAAAATTTTCTAACTGTCAGGGTAATTAAACTTTGGGATAGGCTTCCAAAAGAGATTTGGAATTCCCACAATTGGAAATTAAAAAAAATTGGACAACACCTGTCATCTGAAGACGTGGCTCATGATACCATCTACGTGTTTTGTTAGTCTGTACAGGATAAACTTAAAAAAACAACAAAAGGTCTGGTAGCACTTTATAGACTAACTCAGCTACCCCCTGAAGCTTCTAAGATGGCTTATGTTTATTTGGTCCTGCCACAGTGCAGGGGACTGGACGTGATGATTATCAAAGTCCCTTCCACTCCTAGATTTTTTTTTTTTTTATTATTATTCTATGAGTGTTCTTACTTTAACTCTCAAAAATGCAATGTTGGAGACTGCTCCCTGTAAGTTGTGCACTTGTGCAATCACTCAGAAGAGAGTCAAATGCCACCCTACTAATAAGCAGAGTGCCTTCAGCTAGGTTTTTTGTTTCTGATAGTGGGCACATTTGCACATGCCTGGGTGCATATAAAAAATTATTCTACACATGGAAAGAAAAATCCACAAATGGATGAAAAGATTAGAGAGAATGTTGGTTGGATATGAACCTTCAGAGATACTAATCCTTTTGGTCCTTTTCTGGTCCAAACCTAATGCTATGAGTCCAGATGCATCTTGGGGAACACGAACCATATCTACTGATCTAAAACCTACAGGATGGCACTCGAGATGATCCTGGAATTGCCAAGCCTTAAATAAGCTACTCTGTCTTTGTATATGTAAGGCAATATTAATAAAGCTTTGCCTGCTTCAAGACCCAAATGCAATGAACCTGGACAATGAACACAGGACTGTCAGGCTGGGAGATTCCATGTAAAAAAATGGCTCTATGCAGGAAAGTGATCACAGTCTATATGTACAATTCAGGACAAATACTCTTTTTACTGAAGCTTTGCTACTGAGAGCATAAAAATAAATTATTTTCCTGGAGATTTTGTATCCATCACTTTGTATCCATCATAAAGACCTGACAACCAACAGTATATGTTTTTCATATGTCTAAACCAAATAAAACAAAGACTTCTCTTCTTTGTGTCACATACTAGCAAAGAGAGCAACTAACCCATTTCTCACTGGGATAGTGTCTAGAATCTTCACCATAGTAGCCATGTTTTCTTATTTTAAATCTAGGTTTTGTTGTTCAGTGAACTTGTTCAGTGAACAGTTTAAGAGAACAAACGTTTTAAATTTTCTCTAAGGAAAGAAACGGGCCTAGGGATTTCTGTTCTTGAAAGAGCCACATACAATTGAATGTTTGGATAAATTGTAAGGCTTTGTTTTTTCTCTTGAAAATTGAACTTCAATAATAAAATGTTATTGCTAAACCAGAAAAGATGGGAAAAAGGAGAGTCTGAAACTTTTATTTCAGCAAGTCTTGGGAAAATCGTTTTTTTCCCCCCGCTACAGACCAAGAATATATTTCAGTTGGATTCTGCTAGAAGAATACCCACAAAAGAAGTCACAGATCCTCTTAATCCTAAAACTGGTGATAGTTTGCAGTACTGAATCAAAACTGATTTTTTGAAGGCAGCATAGGCGAAAGATGAACTTAAAGGTAGTGGAGATGAGACTGGAGGTTTTTCAGGCTAGATTAATGAACAAGAGTTTTTTCACTGCTATTTTGTAAACAATCAGTTGAATGGGAAACTGCTTTACCTATCCTTTTCTTTGTCAGAACTTAGAATGTGTCATGTTGGATGTATTTATATCTGTAGGACACCAGAGAAAGTGGAAATAGTTATTGCAGGCCAAGTTGAAGACCTCTTGAAAATCATACAAAAGCCTACCTGAAAGATACTGTGGGAAGTCTTAATGGAAATGGAGTGTGAAAGAACTTTCTGCAGCCACCTTAATGTAAAGAAGACATTTTAGTAATTGTCTTGCTGTGCTTGTCAGTGTTTGCTTAACAAATTATTCATTTTAATTAATATTTCTTGTTGCTGATCTTCTGCTCATGGTTTTCAGTAACCAGTTATTTTAAAATGAGGGACATGAGCTGCCCTACATCATGTTTCCTGAGGAGAGTGGGAATCAATCAGTCTTCCTTATGGGGACTATAATACAGTACATTGTTTTCTGAGCTCTGGAGGGTAGGTTTAAAAAGCCTTTACTTGTACCATTGATTGGTTAAGTGACCCCTTGTGTAAGTCAGTGGATATGTCACTTTAGGTTTAATATGGGTATTTGAATACATGTTACTTCATCTAAACTTTAAATTTAAAGAAATGCACATATGTAGTTGAAGAATATTTGTCTGATTTTTGGCTTCCCCCACAGTGTGCAATATTAAAATTCCACAGGAGGACAATTCTGTTAAACATCTGCATTTTAAAATTAATAATATTTTGGGGCACTTTAGAAGAGACAATTTTCTTGTAACTTTTCATCTCAGGAATGAGTCTGTTGTATCTCTGCAGTATTGTTCTTTGTTGTTCTGTGGTCTTGCTGCGTGATCTATGGTAGTGCTGAGTTTCCTGTTTTAGGTACTATGTCTGGTATTTATATTTTTTTAAATATCCCTAAGTTGACAAAAGAATTCCGAGAATACCAAGATACTATATGGTGGACTTTAAGACTGGATTGATTCAGTGCAGAGGTAGTTAGTTCTCTATGTATACCACCGGGCGATGTAAAGAGCAAGACGTTCAAGGAATTAATAGTAATAATTAATCATATTATCTCAATTACTGTTTCACTAGGCACAACGAGAAGATAATTAAATTTTGTTTTAGAGAATGAAAACTTAAAAGCCAATTTGCTGAACAGAAAAATAATTTCATTCACCGAGTCTCAGTGAAAAAGATAATCAGACTAAGAATATAAAAAATGGGCAGGAACTTTGGGAGCACTCTGCTGCAGTGAGATTTCATTGCAGTATGAGCCTGGTAACTCCATGGAGTTTGGTGTAATTGATTAATCTGGTTCGACAGCAAGGCTTTTATATAAATTCAAGCCCAAAATATCTTGGAGGTTCACCTCAGAAGGAGGAGAACCAGACTTTCTTCCAGCCACTTAAATGATGCTTCGTTGCCTCGGACCATTAAAACAGTCACGCCCTTGAGGTGCCCCATCACTTTTGTCTGAGTCTGTTAATTACTTTCTGGATAACCTAGAAAGAAAATTCCTTTGCTGAGCCCATAAGAGGCTGATGCTTTTGAGGATAGTCAGTAATTTTGTGACTAGTTCAAGTTTTACTACCGTCTGCCTGCCACAGAAGGCATGAATACACAAATCATAGCTACCAGTCTCTCTTAGATATTGTGTATCACTTATGTCTGTCCTTTGTGGTACGCTAGTTAATGATTTGTATGCTACACAGTGAAGACAGTGAAAAAATTTTAGCTTGCAGTAGGAATAAATTTATGGGATCTGACAGATAACTGAGGAAGTATGAACTGTAATAGATTATTTAGAACGCAAGGAAATTGCTATTATTTCCCCTAAATTGATGATTGTTACTTCGGTCACAGGAAATTTTTCGATTTGAAATAGTCATTAGTCTATTATGGTGAGATACTTAAGGAATGCCTCTGTAAATATATGTAATGCTAATACTCTTCTTCTGTTTCACAATGGCGAAGTATTTCCTTTAGAGTGAAGGAGCAGATTAAACAGCTAAATGCACTCATCCACTTCCTCAGACATGACTCAATCATGGACTTTCCCCAGAAGAGAGCAGGGGTAGAGATTATAATGCATCTAGTCTTGTGATAATCTGATGAGATTTAACTTCTCCAATTCTTTAGCTAAACATTTCAGATAAATGTCTTCTACAGTATTCTGAATTCCAACTCTGGATTAAGCTCTTAGGTGGAGTGAAGCTGTATCTCAGTCTCTATTGCCTTTATGAACAAGAACGCAAATTGGAATTCAGCTCACTGAGGAAGGCAATATCTGTTGGCTAGGACAGATGTTTGATCCATGAGTATTTGTACCATGACTCAGATATGCAAACTATGAGTGATCTTTGTCTCTTTTTAAACAATGTTTTTTATTTCTTGCATTTCAAAAAATTTAGCCCGTTGAGATTATGTAGTGATGAAATAATGATTAATAAAGGTCTGTAGTTAGCAAAGATAACTTGAAATACAAAAAAAAATTCTTTTAACCATTGCCCTAGGCAAAATCTTAGTATAGTAATGTATTCTTGCATTGCAAATGCCATCATTTACAAGAAAAGTAGACTGTTTTTAAACACTAATGTTTAGACAGTATTTTAAAGTGAGTTTTCCTAAATCACATTAAATTGCTAGTCCATCTACCACTTTTTTTCAATCCTTAAATTAAGAGAAATATCTCAGCTGGCCAGGGTTGTACTTATATTTTTGAGAACTGTCCAGTCTTATATAGTTTCTGGATTACTAGATACCCCATAGAATGAATAAAATATTTATAACTATTCATATTCCTATCCCTTTTTGTAATGTTATTAATGGACATGTTAGTGGCAAGCTTTCTTTTCCTAAACAGTATCAAAATGATAAACTTAAACAACAGCAAAAGGTCTGGTAGCACTTTATAGACTAACAAAACATGTAGATGGTATCATGAGTTTTCGTGGGCACAGACCACTTCTTCAGAGGACCCATGAAAGCTCATGATACCATCTACATGTTTTGTTAGTCTATAAAATGCTACCAGACTTTTTCTTGTAAGTTTATCCTGTACAGACTAACTCGGCTACTCCCTGAAGTATCAAAATGATCAGTCTTGTTTAGCATGCCTCTAAGTACATTGGAAATGACAGCTTCCCTGGTCAAGAGAAAACCCAGTTTAATAAGCTTACCAAGAACAGCTCTTCACAATGTGGTGATCTTTTATTTAATATTGTTACTAATCATTTCAGATCATTCGGCTAATACATCTGCAGATGACTTAAGCAAGAAAATGAAAAAATAAACATAATTCTCTGCCAATTTTTTACTTTAAATCTCCCTATTCACTTTCCGCATTTCAGTCCTCTTGTAATCTGAAATATGGACATCCTATTACAATGTTATCGTGTCAATGATTCTGTTTTTTACAGTGGGTGTATGAGTTGCTTAGTTCTTGTGTTTTTCAAGTCATGGAAGAGCCTCTTGGGGCCTGATCCTACACCATTCAAGGGAATAGGAGTTCGGCTGTTGATTTAAATGGGTGCAGAATTGGGCTCTTAAACATCATGATGATACATAACCTGGCCACTTGGGAACGTAGCATGTGCTATACATATGGTGACTGTGTTTTCCGAACCAAAAATGAGGACACGTGATCTGACAAAGGATTTTTTTCTGATTTGGGAATTTAGTTATATGAAAAACCTTACATATGTATAAAAATTAAATCATAGGCTGGTGAGTGAGTGGGCTGGGGGTGTGGGGTCTCGGCAGGGCAGTGAGTGAGTGGGTGCAGGGTTTGATGGAGGTGGTGAGCAAGGTGCCAGAGGTGCGGGGTCTCAGCAGGCCGATGAGTGAGTGGACTGGGTGAGCGGGGTCTAGGCATAAGGGGAAGGGAGGCCACTTGCTTTTGCACAGCTCCTAACATAGCCCCAGGCACTGCCTCCCACTGCTCCTATTGGCCAGATTCCGGAGCAGATCCAGAGCAGTGGGAAAAGCTTTCAGGAAGTGCGTCTCTGTGCTGCAGTTCCCCCAGCCAGGGGAAGGAGGAGTGGCAGCGGCTTCTAGCTGTGCTTCTTCCCTGCGAGCTGGATCCAGCGGGGAGCCTCATGGCTTTCTCTGTGCCCCCTTCCCCCACCAAAATATTTGCCAAATATTGGAATTTCCAGGGCATTTCAATGGTTTATGGGGACAACAGGACAGAATATTTGAAATTGAGACTGTCCCAGAAAATCTGGATCTATTTAGACTAGTACCCACTCTAAAACAATGACCAGTACCAGAAGATCATGCAAGAATCATTATAATATATAATTATGAAATAACCTGCTCATAGTCTTTCTAAGAAAATTTGGTTAGTTAATTCTCTCTTGTACCATAATTTGTCATAGAATCATAGAATACAAGGACTGGAAGGGACCTCGAGAGGTCATTGAGTCCAGTCCCCTGCCCTCATGGCAGGACCAAATACTGTCTACACAATCCCTGATAGACATTTATCTAACCTACTCTTAAATATTTCCAGAGATGGAGATTCCACAACCTCCCTGGGCAATTTATTCCAGTGTTTGACTACCCTGACAGTTAGGAACTTTTTCCTAATGTCCAACCTAAACCTCCCTTGCTGCAGTTTAAGCCCATTGCTTCTTGTTCTATCCTCAGAGGCCAAGATGAACAAGTTTTCTCCCTCCTCCTTATGACACCCTTTTAGATACCTGAAAATGGCTATCATGTCCCCCCTCAATCTTCTCTTTTCTAAACTAAACAAACCCAATTCTTTCAGCCTTCCTTCATACGTCATGTTCTTTAAATCATTCTTGTTGCTCTTCTCTGGACCCTCTTCAATTTCTCCACATCCTTCTTGAAATGCGGTGCCCAGAACTGGACACACTACTCCAACTGAGGCCTAACTAGCGCAGAGTAGAACGGAAGAATGACTTCTCGTGTCTTGCTCACAACACACCTGTTAATGCATCCCAGAATCATGTTTGCTTTCTTTGCAACTCATATTCAACTTGTGGTCCACTATAACCCTTAGATCCCTTTCTGCCTTACTCCTTCCTAGACAGTCGCTTCCCATTCTGTATGTGTGAAACTGATTGTTCCATCCTAAGTGGAGCACTTTGCATTTGTTCTAATTAAACTTCATCCTGTTTACCTCAGACCATTTCTCCAATTTGTCCAGATCATTTTGAATTATGACCCTATCCTCCAGATTAGTTGCAACCCCTCCCAGCTTGGTATCATCTGCAAACTTAATAAGCGTACTTTCTATGCCAATATCTAAGTCGTTGATGAAGATATTGAACAGACCTCTGCGGAACCCCACTTGTTATGCCTTTCCAGCAGGATTGTGAACCATTAATAACTACTCTCTGAGTACAGTTATCCAGCCAGTTATACACCCACCTTATAGTAGCCCCATCTAAGTTGTATTTGCCTAGTTTATTGATAAGAATATCATGCGAGACCGTATCAAATGCCTTACTAAAGTCTAGGTATACCACATCCACCGCTTCTCCCTTATCCACAAGACTCGTTATCCTATCAAAGAAAGCTATCAGATTGGTTTGACATGATTTGTTCTTTACAAATCCATGCTGGCTGTTCCCTATCACCTTGTCACCTTCCAAGCGTTTACAGATGATTTCCTTAATTACTTGCTCCATTATCTTCCCTGTCACAGAAGTTAAACTAACTGGTCTGTAGTTTCCTGGGTTGTTCTTATTTCCCTTTTTATAAATGGACACTATATTTGCCCATTTATACTTATACTTTTCCAGTGTTCTGGAATCTCTCCTGTCTCCCATGATTTTCCAAAGATGATAGCTAGAGGCTCAGATACCTCCTCTATCAGCTCCTTGAGTATTCTAGCATGCATTTCATCAGGCCCTGGTGACTTGCAGGCATCTAACTTTTCTAGGTGATTTTTAACTTGTTCTTTTTTATTTTATCTTCTAAACTACCCCTTCCCACTAGCATTCACTATGTTAGGCATTTCTTCAGACTTCTCGGTGAAGACAAACAAAGAAGAGCATCTCTGCCATTTCCAAGTTTCCTGTTACTGTTTCTCCCTCCTCACTGACCAGTGGGCCTTACCCTGTCCTTGGTCTTCCTCTTGCTTCTAATGTATTTATAAAAAGTCTTCTTGTTTCCCTTTATTCCCGTAGCTAGTTTGAGTTCATTTTGTGCCTTTGCCTTTCTAATCTTGCCCCTGCATTCCTGTGTTGTTTTGCCTATATTCATGCTTTGTAATTTGTCCTAGTTTTCATTTTTTATATGACTCCTTTTTTATTTTTAGATCATGCAAGATCTCGTGGTTAAGCCAAGGCAGTCTTTTGCCATATTTTCTATCTTTCTGGCATAGCAGAATAGCTTGCTTTTGGGCCCTTAATAATGTCCCTTTGAAAAACTGCCAACTCTCCTCAGTTGTTTTTCCCCTCAGTCTTGATTCCCATGGGACCTTACCTATCAGCTCTTTGAGCTTACCAAAATCCGCCTTCCTGAAATCCATTGTCTCTATTTTGCTGTTCTCCCTTCTATCCTTCCTTAGAATTGTGAACTCTATGATTCATGATCACTTTCACCCAAGCTGCCTTCCACTTTCAAATTCTCAACCAGTTCCTCCCTATTTGTTAGGATCAAATCTAGAACAGCTTCCCCCCGATAGCTTTTTCAACCTTCTGAAATAAAAAGTTGTCTCCAATGCAGTCTAAGAACTTATTGGATGGTCTGTGCCCTGCAGTGTTATTTTCCCAACATATATCTGGATAGTTGAAGTCCCCCATCACCACCAAATCTTGGGCTTTGGATGATTTTGTTAGTTGTTTAAAAAAAGCCTCATCCACTTCGTCCACCTGGGTAGGTGGCCTGTAGTAGACTCCTAGCATGACATCACCCTTGTTTTTAATCCCTTTTAGCCTAATCCAGAGACTCTCAACACTTCCGTCTCCTATGTCCATCTCTACCTCACTCCAAGTGTGTTCTTTTTTAATATACAAGGCATTATATATTAAAAATTCTTGCACAGTTTATAGCTAAGTTTTCTATTGATCTTCATCATTTTTGTATTTTTCAGAAAAGGAAAAATTCTGTGGGTGGTTTTTTTTTTGGGGGGGGGGGGGAGAGGAGGAGGTGGTAACATAAAACATAACAACCACCATACTGAGTCAGACCAAAGCCAATGTCAGGTCCATGAGAGAGAATTAACAGAACAGGGAATCATCCTGTCCTCTGTTGCCCATTCCCAGCTTTTAGCAAATAGATGTTAGTGACACCACATCCCTGCCTATCCTATCTAATAGCCATGAATGGACCTATCCTCCCTGAACTTACCTAGTTCTTTCTTGAACCCTCTTATAGTCTTGATCTTCACAACATCCTCTGACAAGGAGTTCCACAGGTTGACTGTGAGTTATGTGAAGAATTAATTCCTTTTGTTTGTTTTTAACCCTACTGACTATTAATTTCATTTACTGACCCCTAAGCTTTGTGTTATGAGAAGGAATAAATAAAACATCATTATTTACTTTCTCCACACCAGTCATGATTTTATAGACTGCTATCCTTGACTCCCTCAGTCATCTCTTTTCCAAGCTGAAAAGTCCTAGAATCATTAATCTCTCTGTTCCATATCCCTAATCATTTTTGTTGCCATTTTCTAAACCTTTTTCCAATTACAATATATATTTTTGAGAGAGGGTGGCCACATCTGCATTCAGTATTCGAGGTGTGGGCGTACTGTGGTTTTATAGAGAAAACATATTTTCTGTCCCTTTCATAATGAACCCCAACATTCTGTTCACTTTTTTTACTGCCACTGCACATTGACTGGCTCTTTTCAGAGAATTATTCACAGTGATGCCAAGTTAATTTAGACCCCATCACTTTGTATATGTATTGTGGGGATTATGTTTTCTCTTGTCCCATGACAGCTTATTTTGCTTAAGAGCCTTTGGTGAGGGGCCTAAGTATGCATTATCTATTTGGTCCCCCTCTTCCTCACGCGTGTTGACCCCCCCCCCCCCAAAGAATTCTAGTAGATGGATGAAGGATGATATATTTTACAAAAAACATGTTGACTCTTCCCCAACAAATCATGTTTATCTATACTATAGTTCTATACTCTAGTATAGAACTATACTGAGAATTCTGTTCTATACTGTAGTTTCAATCATGGGTGTTGGGTCTGTAAGGCAGGAGAAGGCTCTGCCTTCCTAAATTCCTAGGCATAGCCCCTCCCAAACTCTGCCCCCAAAATGCTTGCAGTAGAATGTTGCTGTCCCCAGCACCCACTCTCCCTGTGCTCTGGGGCTGGAAAGGCAGGACGGAGGCAGGCCACACAGTGCGCCCTCCTTTGAGGCTGGGGCCTTGCCATGCAGTGCACGCCCTTCAACCCCCTCTGGGGCTGGGGAGGCTGGGGCCATGCTGTGCACCCTTCGACCTCCTCTGAGGTTGGGGCCGTGCACCCTCTGCCCTCTTTGGGGCTGGGGAGGTTGGGGTGAGCGTGCACCCATCTGCTTCCCTCCTCTCCCTGTGGTTGGGAGGGGAAGCGCGTGCACAGCACGCTGCCCTGTGGGGGCAAGGATGGGGGCTTGCCTCCCCCAGTTGTGACTTCACCAACTGCCCATGGTTTCAATCAGTTTGTTCAGTATTGAAGCTAGGCTTACTAGCTTGTAATTTCTGCGATCACCTCTGGAGCCTTTTTTTAAAAAATGGCATCACATTAGCTATCCTCCTGTCATCTGGTATAGAAGCTGATTTAAATAATAGGCTACATACCACATTTGGTAATTTGGCAATTTGACATTTGAGTTCCTTCAGAACTCTTGGGTGAATGCCACCTGGTCTTGGTGACTTATTATTGTTGATCAATTTGTTCAAATTTCTCTTTTAATGACATCTCAACCTGGGACATTCCCCTTAGATTTGTCACTTAGAAAGAATGGCTCATGTTTGGGGATCTCCATCACATCCCCAGCCATGAAAATCAATGAAAACAATACATTTAGGCTACGACTATGCTGCAGGCTTCTTGCTCAAGAACTGTTTTGCACAAGAGTTCTTGGGCAAAAGGTCTTGCACAAGAGCGTGTCCACATTGCCATGTGCTTTTGAACAAGAAATGTGCTTTTGCGCAAGAGCGTCCATGGCAGTGTGCACTCTGTCTTGCACAAGAAAGCTCTGATGGCCATTTTAGCCATATGGCTTTCTTGTCCAAGAAACCCCTGTTGCCCATCCACACTGCCGCCTTGTGCAAGAGCTCTTGCGCAAGAGGGCTTATTCCTCATGGGGAGAGGAATAACTCTTGTGCAAGAAGCCCTCTCTTCAGATGCTTTACTGTAAATTTACTTGCGCAAGAACGTGCGTGCAGTGTAGACGCTCTGCAAGTGTAGACGTAGCCTTAGTTTCTCTGCAATTGCTTTATTTTCCTCTAGTGCTCTTTTAGCTTCTCAGTTATCTAGTGGCTCCACTGGTTGTTTAGCAGGCTTCCTGCTTCTGATGTTTAATATTTTTTTATATTACTTTTTGAGTCTTTGGCTAGGTATTCTTTAAATTCTTTTTTGGCATTCCTGATTATATTTTTACACTTCATTTGCCAGAGTTTATGCTCCTTTCTGGTTTCCTCTTTAGGATTTAACTTCCATTTTTTTAATGGATGCCATTTTTACCTCTCACTGCTTCTTTTACTTTGTTGTTTAGCCACAGTGCCACTTTTTTGGTTCCATTACTATGTTTTTAAATTTGGGGTATGTATTAAATCTAGTCCTCTTTCATGGTGTATCTTCAAAAAGTTTGCATGCAACTCTCAGGAATTTAACTTTTGGCATTGGACTTTTAAATTTCTGTTTAACTTCCTCATTTTTGAGTAGTTCCCCTTTCTGAAATTAAATGATGCTGTGGTGTTTTCCCCACCAGAGGGATGTTAAGTTTAATTATATTATGGTCACTATTAACAAGTGGTTCATCTGTATTCACCTCTTGGACCAGATCCTGTGCTTCACTTAGGAATAAATCTAGAATTGCCTCTCCTCTTATGATTTCCAGGGCTATCTGCTCCAAGAATCAGTCATTTAAGGTGTCAAACTTTCTCTGCATTCCATCCTGAGGTAACATGTGCCCAGTCAGTATGGGGATTGTTGAAATCCCCCATTATTATTGAGGAGGGCTTTTTGTTACTTTTTGCAGTGCTCTAACATCCCTGAGCATTTCACAGTCACTATCTAACACTCACTAAGATTTGAATAGGTATTGGATGCCTACAATAGTTTAGGCACATTTGAAAATCTCACCCTAAATTATTAAATCATAAGGATTCCTCAACACCACAAAAAAAAATGCAGTAAATCCAGGTGTAGTTTTACCTGTCTAAAGAAATTTGAGTTCATGTATTGAACAGAGGAAGATAGAAATAATCCACCCGCTTTTTAATATAAAATGAATTAATAGCCAGCGCTGATGGTTGGAAGCAAGAGGAAAAATACTATTTCCCCTAAAATGTAAGTGTATCAGTTGCTGCAGATTTCTCACTTTTGATTCCATTATACTACCTACATCATAAAAATAGGGAATGATGCTTCAAATATGGTAGTTTCCCAACATTTTTATTTAAAAAGAAAGATTTAAAAAAAAAAGTTGTAGTAAGGGAACCCTCCCACCAAAAGCCTGAGGATTTTTAAAAATCAGTATTTTTTGTCTTAAAAACTGAACTTCTGTCTTTTTCCCACTAATACTTGGAAAACAAGTGTAGAGAAAATGCTTCTTAACATATATTTATATTTAGTTATTAGTTAATGTGTAAGTACATTAACATAATTGCATTAGGTATGTCAGGACGATAGATTTGAAAAGAACATGGACTTCAAAAATGTATGTTTAGTGTAAGATTATAGTCCATCCGTTGGAAAATATTTGAGCTTCTATAAGTATTATTGCAAGATAGAACAATGACCTCATTGTTTAGGACAGGGATGGGGAATCTGTTTTGGGGTCGGGGGCTGCCAACCCACAGGAAAATCTGTCAGGGGCCCCCACACGCAAGTGAGAAGCAAAACCAAAACAAAAAACCTCACTGACATGGCCCTCAATTAAGGAGAAAGACGCTCCCCACATTCTCCTCGCACACCAAAGCCTAGGGGGGGCCAAGATAGTAGATTCTGTGCGCTCCACCCCTATGGGGCGGTGGAGTCCCAGCACAGGCTTTCCAATGCTGAGCAGTACTGAGCCTCAGGGACCAGATCCAGGCCAGGCCTTAGGTTCCTCACCCTTGGTTTAGGAGACTGTATGTCATGTCATATGGCAGGTGTTGGTTGCAATTGAATATACTTACTGTTGTCCTTGGATTTAATTCCTGATTCTAATTTGTGTGTGGTGTTTACTTAAAGATTTTTAAAACAAGAATGTGCAACCTCAGTGGAAGATCTTTTTTTGGCTTTGGGATTATCTTCCTCTGATGTGTCTCTCGTCATCTAGACATGTTTATGCTACAATGCAAGCTACTTGCATTTTTCTCTGTTTTTTTCCTACTAAATTGTGATATTTTTAATTGCATGTCATTTGGTGGGTAGTAATGATGCATGGCAGAATCTTTTAGTGTGTGTGTGTGTGTGTGTGTGTGTCTCATAGGAATGGTCATCTACACTAAGAAATCTTTATAACAAAAATATTCCTCGCCTATGATTTAGGATTCTAGAGGAATAAAAATATGTATTCTGCTGTATGTACTGAACTGATTAGACTGGTGGAAGCATCTCTCTGAGTGAAATGTTCCTGTCACTTTTTCAGTGTAATTAGTTGTTTGTAAAGCATATTCTGCCCTGGAAATACCTCTGTAAAATATGTAGTCCCCTATTTAGTTATGCTTCTGAAATTAACAGGGAAGAAAATGTGTGGTTCTGTTTAATAAAAAGTGTGAATGAGGTGCCCTTAAAGCACTGTATAACAGTGAAATACGAAATAACAAAAATAACTGATTAAAATAAGGAATTCTGAAATTTAAATGGGAAATGTCTTGGCTTGTTCATGGTTCCCTTACACGGAAGCAAACTAGGAGTAATTCTTAAAGACTGAGATGACTGACATCTGTCAACAAAATTAAAAGGCTAAAGAAACATCTAGCCATTTGATCATCTGAGAGTACTCTAAAAAAATAAAAAACACTGTAAACAACCCATTTTGATGTGAAGTTAAGCTGGTGTGTGTTCTGCTTATTTTGTAGATGAAGGGATCCCCATCATTGTTTGGAAGAATACTGCTTCACTGCTCATTTTTCTGTTAGTCTTTTGCTCCCTGTCCAAGCTTAGATGTCCTTTTCCTGTTTGGATATACAGGTATGCCACTGTATTCTGTAGTTTTCAAACTGGGGTGCTCTTGTCCAAGTAAGCAAGAAAAATTCTGTAATGGTGACAACACATTTTATATATTACAACTTAGCATCTGATCAACAAATAGGAACTTGTATGAGGCACTAACCTTATCCAAAATGAAAGTAGATATAGAAGATATAGTAACATTATTCATTATAGTAATTATAATATCCGGGACAACACAACATTGTGTTATCTCTTACATAACTCTCTCCCCCCCCCCCTCCCCCCTTTTTTTCCCCATAGATATATTAAGACCTTATCTCAGATGGTGATACACAATAGACTGCAGTATTAGGAAAGGGGCTATGCAACCTAAAAAGTTTGAAAACCACCGAAGAAATTGTATTCTGGTCCAAGACCAGATCTTAAGATTTTGATAGACTAAATTATTTTTTAGGCAGAAAAAAAAAATCTATCTTCACATTCATGCTCTTCCTTAGTAGTTTAACATAATCGCATCTAATTTTTTTAATCTACTTTTGTAACCATTTATTTATAACTGATAGCTGCTTAGTTAAGAAAAACAGTTAACATTTCCTTTAAATATTGGAAATCTAACTATTCACATTTAGTGCAACTAATTATGGTTTCCTTATGCTGTTTAATAAGATGTTTGGGTATTACATTTACCTCCTTTTACACTTTAAAGGGACATGAGTAGTAAGACTGGGACTTTTAGAGCTACATGTATCTGCAATATTTCTGTTTATTACTGCATTCTGCAAATAATTTTTTCTTATACATTGCCTAAAACACTGGTGCCCGCCCAAATCTTTGAGGTTTTCAGGAAGTACTATAATAGGGTAATATTTCTGAGAGTGCTTATCATAGGTATACACTATGTTTCTTTAATATTTCATGGCTAAGAGGCTGTGTGTATGAAGAATAAAGAATATGATTAAAGCTTAGTATTGATGTAAATGCAGAATGGATATTTTTACACTGAAACTTTTTTTAGTATTGCTAGAATGTTGCACAAAAACATTTTGTATAGACTATTGCTGCATAGAAAAATTTCTGTTTTAAAATCCACCAATATACTCTGCAACCAAAGTACCCTATTGTACACTTGATCTTCATGCAGACCTCTGGGGGGATGGGGAATCCTGTAGTTTTAGTCTTGCTCATAATTCCCAATATGGGTGTCTTGTCTCAAATGAGTATTACAGAATTTGCCCATAGATGTTGGTTTACTCAAAGATTGAGAGTTGTTTGTGTCACTTAAATAACTCTGCCTCCATGTTGATCATCTCGTCTGATCTTTTAAACAAATATTCCTTGTATAATCTTTTTTTTTTTTTTTTTTACTGTTAATAGAGCTTTCATTTTACGTGTGAGAACTATTTTCCTTATTTCACCCATTTGTTCCTTGCTTGGGAATCCCCGTGCTTTCTAGCTCTTGGAACACTCTTGTGTCAGCAGATTTACTTTTGCTTCCAGTTTCTAACCACTGGTGCTAATACAGGCTTGAATTAAATTATAAAAGTATATTTCTCTTGTATGTTCAGTAAGAGAGTCCAATTTGCTCTCACCACTCATATTCTTTGTTTTAACAGTCTGCAACTCAACCCTTACACAGATAAGCAATAAAGTCTGTGCTAGATGATTGCTAGGACAGGTTCAAACTAAGGACTCTGAAGCTGGCCCTATAATGTGCACTATAGTTCTGAGCAATACAATTATATTGCTGAGCAATTAGCTTTGAGTTAGAATCTCCCAAATTAGAGTTTTAAGTGATTAAGTTACTGTTCAAAAACTGTACTCTCAATTTTTTTGAAAGCACTGTAGTTATGGATTTGTACAGGCCTCCCAACAGGGAGCGGGCAGCAGGGTAAAAGAGGCAACTGCCATGGGGCTCAGTGATTCAGAAGAGCCTGGGGCTCCGGCCGCCATTGCTGCTGCTGAGGCAGTGGTGCCCAAAGTTTCAAGTCCTTTAAATTGTTGCCAGAGCTCTACACAGTGCACTCTGGGCCGCTATTCTAGCTGCCTGGAGAGACAGGGGCACTGTGCACTGCACTCAAGGCAGCATGCTGTGTGGCGTGGGAGGAGTGTGCCACTGTCCTGGTGGCACTGAGAGCCGGTTGCCCTCAGCCCCGCCCCTTCCACCTAACACCCCACCCCTTCCAGAGGCAGGGAGTTGCCCTGATACCCCCCCAGCCAAGGTCCTGGCATGGTTGTCCGTTCCCATGGACTTATACAGTAGGAGTCAAAGTCCAGTATAGAACACTTCTAACTTTAGTATACAAAGTGAGCCTTTATAGATTGTTTACATACTTTTAAAAAGTAAGGCATTTAGTGTTGTTTAACCTTAAGTTCAAGCAAGAACAGTCTAGTATTTCAGCACATTGAAGATGCTGTAGCCCATGTTTCGTTATCTTCCTCCAAAGGCTTCATCTACATGTTGAGTAAGAGGAGTGATGAAAGAGAACCCTGTGGAACACCACAAAGGAGAGCCTCAAAGAGGAAGAATATTTCTATGAGAGGGAAAAGCAGAACTATTCTAGGGCAATTACTTCCACCACTGCCAAATCCAGTAGAGATGTAAATAGCACCTTGTAGTTTGATGGTATCAAAGATTACTGAAAAATGTCATGGCGCTAGCAGACCTATCTGGTCATTGAGACAGTACCTGTTTCCATACTTGTGCTGGTCTGAAACCTGATTTCCTGATGTTAAAAGAATTGAAAGTTTTTCCACCTCGTATCTTAATTATTTTTCCCAGAAAAGGGAAGTTATAGGCTGGATAATAGAGAATGATTACACTTGTGTTAAGAAATGGTTTATTGAACAAGAACCATACCATTGGATCTTTGTGGTTGTGTGGGCAGTCTGCCCTCCCTTTTGGAGACCCTAATGATCCCCTCCAAAACTGAGCCATCTGAGTCATCCAGCTGAGCTCAGCTATGTACATGCCAGACTGAATACTTCATCACACATGGTGGTGTTTTTATGAATGGTTTGATCTCACAGTGAGTAGCATGAGTTGAAGTTCCAGGTTTATTCTCTGCTGAGGTCCTACTCACTAACCAACAGTTTACAAGTTACATACGCTTATAAATTCAAAAATCTAGTTTAACACTCAGTATTTATATTATTGATTGAGCACTGTTGCTCAAAAGATGGAGTCATGTCTGCCCAGATCTTTACTGCTGACTTAAAATTATATTTGTCTTTGAGTCAAGCACCTCCCACTCCTAAAGGTTTTATTTGTACATCACCTTTTCATGTTAATTTTAGCTGATACTATCATGGTAGCTGCAAGTATATACAAAATGTAAAATCTGTGATGGGGACAAAAATGAAAATCATTATAGTATGGAACTTGCACCAGAACTCTAGCGAGCAAAATAAGATTAAGCCATAGAGTAACTAGCGGCTTTGTGTTCATTTCTGAAAAATACTGTTCTGTTTGTTCACAGGCATGCTCCAGGATTCCAGTTTGTGTTTTCTAATGGAGATCTACTATTGAATCCTTAAGAGTTTGTTCCTGAAAGAGCTGTCACTTTAATTGAGTGACAAGGTGCACTTGAACACTGAGAGATCCATTGATCTATTATTGTTCTGAGCTTCAGGGATTCTGTTTTCTGAAAATCAGCCTCTTTGTACTATGGGTGCTGTAGAAACTTACCTAGGTGGAACCTTGTGTCTTAAAGCTACATCTCCTTGGGATTTTGAAGTGTGCTTAGAGGGTGTTACTTTAGTTCTTCTGTTAAAGTTCACCCAAATGAAAAAAAAGGCACATGAAAATGTGGTGCCATATTTTCAAAAGCTGAGGTGTGTGCATAACCCAGATTTCATAGAATCATAGAGTACTAGAACTGGAAGGGACCTCGAGAGGCCATCAAGTCCAAGCCCCTGCCCTCACAGCAGAACCAAGCATCATCCTAGATCATCCCTGATAGATGTCTGTCCAACCTGCTCTTAAATATCTCCAGTGATGGAGATTCCATAACCTCCCTAGGCTTTTAAATTTGTTTTACCTTTAGTTTCACCTGCATATGCATTAATTAGGTGCATGTGCTGGTACCCCCATACATGCAAATTAGTCAGTTTGAGCACATAATGTAAAGTATTCATGTACATGAAATTCCCTGCCCTTTTGTAATACAGCCTTCATAGTAAATAAAGTGCACGTCTATATACCTTTAAAACTGTTCTGTGTTTATTACTGTATTGCTTTGTGGTTGGTTTCAATTGTTTTACTTTGTAAGAATTTTCTAGCATGTTACAGAAGAGAGTTCTTCACCCATTTGACTACCAGATCCTGCACATTTTCTTTCACTTTTCATGTCTGGCACACTTTCTTGAAGAAAAAAGATAGTTGTCAGGAGAGTTATCTAGGAAGATACTATTTACTCGTATGTTAACTGATAATTTTCTTTGATGAGATGTCCAATATATGTCATTTCACAAAGTGGACTCCTGTGGGGCCTTGTATAGATACATCAGTATGAAGTCTCATTTGCCAGCTGACAATCCAGTCTTTAAGTAGATACATATCTCTGTGAAACTGTCACCTGCTGCTTGTTCTATGTTCAATGTGTGTTTCTGGTCGAATCTTGAGTATGAGCCCTTGTTACAGCTAATTGCTCAGCTCTTGGTGAAGCAAAATTATCATTGAGGTTTTAGAACATCTTCATTTAGTTTATTTCTTCCCTTCATTTGCTAACTTTCTTTGTCCAGTAAATCTGGAATTGCTATTTTCCATTGTTTTTCTTTACCATTCCATTGCTCCAGTTTGTGGAGTGGTGTGTTCTCCTGAGCCTTCTAACTGGCAGATTGCTCCTTCAGCAGTGGCTTGAAGTGGCTCTTTTTCACAACTCTTTACCTCATTCAGGTCCTTCTTTAGACTACAGATGTGAAAGTGTAACCCTGTACACGGTTAACTCATGAGTTTGGGCTTATCAGTTAATGTTCATGGTTACGTGCAGGCTCCCCCGGTGCACATGGCCAGCTCCCATGGAGCTAACTGCTCTGCCCTGTGTGTAACAATGTAACAACTGAAATTTTTCAGCAGTTACATTATTACTTAAACACATTTTAACATCCCTACTTTAGACACTTTCCTTTAGACTTCCGTACTTCAGCCAGAGTTCAGCCCTCTCCTCTTCTGATTTCAGCAACCACCTCCAGACAGATGGGTCCTAAATTCATACTGATATTGTCCCCACTGTCCAGCTGTGCGCCTTCAGGTGTACTGCTCACAAATTCAGAAACAGTCTCCAACAGTGAACGACTTTCTCACCATTGAGGAATCTTCAGTTCTTCTTGTGTCTTTTAACCTCAGTTACCTGACTTGCTTCTTAATCTCCTCCCCATAACCACCATCATGGAATTTTGGCACTTTCCTTTTCAGTATCACCACAGTCTGCTTACTCTTTGTTACATCTGCTGCTTACACCCTTGTCCAGGCCTTGTTGATCTCTTGGCTTGATTACAGCTGTTCACTGTGTTGGACAATCCATGTTTGCTCTCTATAGAGTTCTGGTGCAAGTCTTCTCGTTCTCATCCAACACTCCCTTCCTCGATATCTCTTCAAATCATGATTACCAAGACACAGGGCCCTCTGATCTCTGAAGAATATTTCAGTGCAGCAGACTTGGTCTGGTTTATTTATACTCCAGTTATTCTAGAAACTAGTGCTTCAATAAGAGCTCTTCCTCCCTTAACATGCAATCTCCTGCTTAATTCTCCACTAAAGTTATATGTAGGTGTCTGATGCTACCCTGTTGACATGTGAATACAAGAACCTTTTGTTTAATTACAAAAGGAACCAGGAAATCATAAATAGCATGTGTAGTTACAAAGTAAATTTGTTTTCATGGGGTTGTTTTCAGTATGATATATTTGGAATTGACAGTAATATTGCCATAGTAGTTGATGGAGATACACTAATATATAAGAGAGGAGAATTGGACCCCTTTGAATTTAAATAAACAACAAGAAGTCTTATGCTCCAATAAATCTGTTCATCTATAAGGTGCCACAAGTTTTCGTGGGCAAAGACCCACTTCGTCAGATGCATGTAGTGGAAATTCCAGAGGCAGGTATAAATATACAGGCATATGAAAAGAGTACCAATCAAGACTAAGGCTAGAGATAACAAGGTCAATTTAGTCAGGGAGGGTGAGGCCCACTTTTAGCAGCTGATGTGGAGGTGTGAACACCAAGAGAGGAGAAACTGCTTTTGTAGCTGGCTAGCCATTCACAGTCTTTATTTAATCCTAAACTGATAGTGTCAAATTTGCAAATGAATTGTATTTGCTACCCCTCTGGATATTTGCTACCATCTGATTCTGCACGATAGAAAGGTTCCATGTTGATAACTGTATACATCATTCCTGTAAATAAGCAGGTACTCTCGGGTACATAGTTAATTCTGACTCCCTGCTGCGCTGTTTCCTGTATTTGTGTAGGTTCTCCATTAGGAACTCTTGATTTTTGGTGCACAGGATAGGTTGGAAAACTATTTAAAGGTGTTTTAAATTGAATTAATACATTATCCTTTCTGTGGTCCTTCCAATTCTTTATACACTGACCTTAAGATATCAGAATCTCTGCCATAATAGCTGCTGTAATTCAGTCATCAACTGTGTTAATTCTTTCCTGAACAGGCCAGTTGTGCTGGGTTCTGCTGCATTAACAGAGCAGTCATGTAATGTGGACCTGTTTCCACCTGAAGAGTGGACTTGTACCACCTGATCTTTTCCCCATTGAAATGCAGGTTGAAAAGCTTGGAAGGAGTTTGAGATAATAAAAATATGGGTTTTCACCTGCATTCAAACAAATTCTGGCTTGTACTTTACCCCTAAAATGCAACCGAAAGAGTGGAGGAGTCAACCTGACTCCGCATCCCCTCTGCTGTGATCTGGTGATGCTCATCACAGAGGAGTAATGTTGATGGACCAAGGGTGTGGGGCCAAGTGGTTCTGTGCACGTTGTGGATCTGCTGTCCCTAATCTCCTACATTGAGGACAGAGGCAGACTATTTGCTGGTTCTTGCCCCAGCCTGTTGTGATTATTGGGGCTTAGTTGGATAATACCAGAGACCTTTTCTGCAGAATGAAAGGAGGAATGTGTCTTCCACCTCTTCCTCTGCCCAAGCCCCATCGTGTTTTCCTCAAATAATTAAGGCTTTGCTCAAAAGACCAGTATTTGTGTCTCAGCCTTCTAGAGCCCTTGAAAAAGGAACAATACTTTTATAAATTCACCACATTTTAAGACATTATGCAAATATGCTAACTTTGCCTGACAGTGGTCATATGTGCACCTGCATTTTTATATTTGTGTATGTAAATGTGTATAGAGAAACTACTCCCTTTTTTACAGCTATTACAAATGGTGTTTGTAGAAAGATGAAAGTGTGTGTGTGTGTGTGTGTGTGTGTGTGTGTGTGTCTGTGTGTGTACGCATATATGTCTCGAGTTACAGCAGTAGAGATATGTCTTGGTTTTTTTTTTCTTTTACAGAAATTTCCTATTACAATATGGACCCTAGTAAAAAGACAGAACCCCCTGTGTCTGTGGAAATGCTGCAACAAAGAGCAAACCCTGATCACGCTCCTGGATCAATTTATGTTCCAAAACAAGGTGGTTACACAGAGAAATTTGTAAACACAGTGGAGGACAAGTATAAATGTGAAAAATGTCATCTCATATTGTGCAATCCTAAACAGACGGAATGTGGACACAGATTCTGTGAGACCTGCATTAATGCGTTGTTAAGGTGTGTGTTTCTTACTATGTTATACATGTTAATATGATTGAAAAATTCTGACCTGCAGAACCATGTTTAAAAATAGACATTTGTTTCATCTTGTCTTGCATGTTACAAAAAAAAAAAAAAAAATTGAAGAATATAGGGCTTGAGAGATATTGCAAGACAACATGTTAGTTTTTCATTAATTTATTTTTTCACAAAAATACTGAATTATGCAGCTATTCATGGTCACAGATGAGAATAAAAATGCAGACACTTATTTCTAAAAAGGTAAGAAATCACTACAGGGCATCCTCACTAAACTTCCAAGATACGTTCAAAAAAAGTGGATGTATAGCAAAAAGATGTAAAGCGGGGAATTTCCATTTTGCGTGAATTGGTCTTTTTTTTTTTTTTTTTTAAGTGAAAGAAGAGTGGGGAATTGGGAGGACTTAGAACAGTTCCCAGAAACGGAACCAACGTATACTGGGGCAACTTATAGCGGGGACGCCCTGTAGCTGCTTAGTAATACTTGGCAATTTAAAATAATTTTTCATTTGCATCTCCAGTACATTACTGCTGATGGCATTCAGAACACATTAGCTCAAGTTTTGAAATAACACTAAATGCAAAGAAATTAGCATGTTCAAAATATTGCCTAAACTTTAATCTAAACACACACTTGTGGGGAGATATTTAGTAATATCCTCTCTTTATTGATGGGAAAGTTGCAGGAGAAAAAAAGAAGGCAACACCCTACTTCAAGAACAGAGCGGGGATAGAATTTGGGAATTTCCTTCCTTCTGCTTATTCCTCATCACCATTCTGGCTCAGTATATGCAACAAACTGCATTTCATTGTGGGAATATAGCATTATTTTGAGTGTGCAGGGCTAGTGGAGTTAGATACATTTAAATATTAAATCTTTTTCTGTCTCCTATTCAGTGCATCAGATTTATAATAGGAAAAATAGAGTTGTTCTGGTATGTTTATTGTTTTCTGATAATGTGCTCGTTGTGCTAAGAAATCTAGTAAGTTTTCTGAATATACATTTTTGAGAAGCAGTCTTCTGTGCTTGAAAAGTATTAGTTACAAATATTTCACAGCCACTGCACCATACGTTTAAGTACATGCTGATTATATGCTAGTGAGCAGTGCATTCTCAGGGTCATTTGAGGAGAAGCCTCAGTGAAGCTATCTGCTCAGTATGCAGCAGTAGTTTAAAAGAGCAGATAGGATGCCTGAGTGCATTCAATAAAAGCTAGAAAATGACATTTGTATCGCACAGTCTATACCCTCATGTGGAATAACATCACCAGTTTTGCTCACCTTTCCTTCAGAAAATTTGAAGAACCTGAAGCTGCGAGGCAATGAAGATACTGAGAAGCATGTTGAGATTTACAATGTGCAATTACAAGGAATGGGGTTGATTGATTAATTGGGCAGAGCGGGACTTGATTGGAATATTAAAACGGTGAATGACAGTGACAGTTGATCAGTTGTTCCTTTACAGTAACCCATCATATTATTAACAGCAATAACTTATTTATACTGTACAAACCACTTTATAAAAACAGAATAATTTACTTGCTGTGCAAGAGATTATAGTTCAAACACAAGTAGAGTCAAGTGTTCATATAAGGAGGAAATAGGAATTAATAATCAAGGGAAGATGTTTTATTTTTTTCTTTAAACATTTTGTGCTTTAGTGTTAGATATGTAATAGATCCTAATAATCTTTCTGTCTATGCATGCTGGAATACTGAGGGGTAACCAAAGCTGCTGAACCCAGGGTATGCTGTAGAAGTTAGGAATAGTTGTTGTTTTTTCATATAATGCATTGAACAATTTTTTGGAAGCATGATGGTGTGGTTTTTTTCTTCCTCTGGAATGTCTGGCACAGTCCCCTAGGCTGAATGGACCAATGGTTTCATCCATTATGACTGTTCATATTGTTTCCATAATATGGTGTATAAACACATGTATATTGGTCTGATGTATCTTGTGTAGAAATAAGTAGATGTTTAAAATGACTGCATTCAAGACCATCACAACAAAGTATTATTGCGATACTTTTTAAAGATGAAGAATCCTGGCCAAGGAAGCCTGTACTTCATTTTATGCTGCTATTAAATACAGGTTTTTTTAATAGTTAAAATGAATTTTCCATAGTAAGTGGAAGTTAAATTCAACTATATACTCAGTTTTCAACTTCTCTTGTAAGATTACTTTATATTTTGTTTTCTTTAATGTTAGCATTTGTTCTATTTGATTCTATACTGACTTGCATTGAGCCATACTTTCTTAATCATTCATCTTTTTAAATACTTTGAGCAATTATAAATAAAAAGGCATCTTTGATTTACTAGCACCAATCTAAAATCTGATGAATACAAAAAATTCAAAGTGAGATAGAAAATAATGTGTCATTTTCTTTCTCCAGTTCACCTAATCCAAAATGTACAGCGTGTCAAGAGCACATAGTTAAAGATAAGGTATTGTTAAAATAGTTTATTTCTAATATTCAGTTATGGTATATTTAAAATGTGCTTTTTTTGCAGGAATCTTTTTTTAAAGTGTTGTAATACACTTTATTGGGGAAAACAATATTATTGTACAATTTAAATCTAGTATATCCTACAGCCATGCTGGGCGACCTGCTGTCTGGAGTCAGCATGTGGCCCATCAGGGTAATTTGATTGCGGGCTATGAGACATTTTGCCGACATTGACCATCTGCAAGGACTGCCCCCTGCAGCTTCCAGTGGTTGTGGTTCACTGTTCCCAGCCAATGGGAGCTGTGGAGGCAGCGTCTGCAGGTTAAGGGGCTGCAGAAATGTGCTGTTGCTTCCCACGGCTCCCATTGGCCAGGAATGGTAAAGAGCAGCCACTGGGAATTGCAGGAGGTTGGTGGTGGTGCCTGTTAAACATAAGCAAAATGTTCTCTTCCAGGATGCAGAGAGCCCTGTAGAGTACTGAGCTGCATTGCCTGTACATGATATCATCTTACCACATCCATCTCTTAGTAGAAACACATCTGTTGCACTTAGGTTCAAGTCTTCTGCAATGGCTTTCATCCCATTTAATGGCATCTATAGCCAGTTCCCTGTGTTTATAAATTAAATCAGATTTTTATTTTTATTTTAAAAATAGCTTTTGTGCTAGATTCTGTTGATCTTGTTGCCTCATCCCTGCAGTCTTTCTATTTAGTGTACCATGCAGATTATGAGGTGTCTGGGGATTGTCATCTTTTTATACTTCTCTGAACAGTGCCAAGCACAGGAGAGTCCTGATGTGCTTGCCATGCTGGGGTTCCTAGATGCTATCAGACAAATAATAATTAATTACAAATATCCATCTGGGACATCGCTGTAATATAATATCCCCCCTTACTGCCTAAACGCCCCCAAAAGACACATGACTGTATATGCTGGGAAACTTCAAATACCTTCAACTTTTCCTACCAATACGGGAGGAGGAAATTAAGTACAATGTGGATTACTGAATGAATACTAGACTTACTGTGCAAGCCACACTAACTTCTGCTTCCCACAAAATGGAGCATCCCATTAGTCTTACAGAACTCTAAAAATATCTTGTATATATTTTTTTTAAAACTCTCATTTCATTATCTTTTCTGTGATATGCAAAACCGTAGTCTCTTTAAATTGTTTGGTCTTTTTTTTTCCCCCAAAATAATTCATAGAGTCCATGTTCTATAGATTATTTGTGTGCCAGCTCATTAAACTTAACCTGGTGTCTGAAAAGTATACAAAACACTTTTTCATCTAACAGCTGCAGTGAAGATTCTGTTATCAGAATTTTGCTTTAATTTTATTACTGTTGCAGTAGGCTGAATAGTTCTCATGTAACTACAGTAGAACATCAGCGTTATGAACACTGTGGAAATGGAAATGGAAATTGTTCATAACTCGGCAATGATTGGAATAGGGATGTGACCAGATGATGCTTACTGGGTAATTGGGATTTAGAAGTCTGGTGAGGGGCAGAAGAGACGGGGTTGGGGACGGGGCAAGAGGGCTGCCAGCTCCCAGCCCGCATGGGCTTGCGGGCGGGGAGTTGGCAGCCCTTCCTGCCCTGCTGCTGCTGCTTTCCCTGTGCAAGGCTGCAGACTCCCAGCCCGTACGGGGTTAGCAGCAGCCAGGCTGAAGCAGTCCCTGCCTGCAGAGTGGGGGCTGCTTGCTGGAGCAACACCCCTCCACCCCCCGCCCGTCCCGTTTAATTAGTTAACTGGTTAACCAATTAAATGGGATTTTACATCCCTAGTTGGACAAAACATTATGGTGGTTCTTTCAAAATTTTATAACTGAACACTGACTTTTAATACAGTTTTGAAACTTCACTATGCTGAAGAAAAATGTAGCTTTCCCGTTACTTTTTTAGTAGTTTGTGTATAACACAGCACTATGCTGTATTTGCTTTTTTCATCCTCTTATCTGTGCTACTGCCTGGTTGCGTACTTCTCGTTCCAAATGAGGGGTGAGGGTTTTGGTTCACTGGTTATTTCGTAATTCTGGGTTTTTGTAATTTTGAGGTTCTACTGTATGTTGTCTCTGCAGTGCTGACAGCATTATATGCTTGCTTTCCCAGTGAAGTAAGCAAGAGGGTTGGCAAACTACAACTGACTAAAAAATTGCACTCTTTCCTGTTGAACTCGGAACAAGGCATAATTATCCATGTAGTTATGATATCTAGACTTGCTTTATTGCAATTTGTAACTAGGAACTAAGCCACACATTGGGGGTTTTTTTTTTTTCTTTAAAAAAAGCTTCCATGGCATAAATGGCAACTTCTCATCAAGGCAGATTGCAGTGATCATATTACTCTGCTGCTTTCTTTCTGCCTTTTATTCCCAGTGAATACAGACTTCAGTCTCAGTACTGATGATCAAAGCCCTTGATGGAATTGTTCCTGCTATCTGAGATGTCACCTCTGCTTCCATGACCCCTACAAAATAGCCATATTCCATTGGGAATATGAAATTGTTGCCCAATAAATAGAGGTTTGCAGGTGCACAATATTGACCTTACACAAGAGCCAACCTAAACTGTGAAATTCATACCTATAAAAATAGGAAAGAGCACTGTGTTAAGAACTAAATGCAAAAGTCATCTTCTTTAACAAAGTCCATGGACTTGTATGTTAAATATATGGACACTCGACAGAAGCTATAGCTTCAGTAGACTAGGATGGAAGAAAAAAAGATTAATTTGGATACTATGATTTTAAACACATAAGTACCTGCTGAAATGTTTAAACATTGCTTCACAATGTCTGATTAGTGCTGTTCTCACTATTTGATCACTGTCCTGGCATATATCATTGCTAGGCATGCTGTGCTCTGATGCACGCTTTGTTACGATATACAGGATGCTCTCCTTTATTCTTGGTTAATCACTTTATTCTTTCCTCATTTGCGAAAATTTGTTTTACTCCTAGGCTGTGTCTACACTGCACCCCTTTTCCGGAAAAGGGATGCAGATGAGACAAGTCGGAATTGCAAATGAAGCGGGGATTTACATTTTCCCGCTTCATTTGTATAAACATGGCTGCCAGCTTTTTTCCGGCTCGGGGCTTTGCGGAAAAAAGCGCCAGTCAAACGAGGATCTTCGGAAAATAAAGCCTTTTCCGAAAGGTCCTTATTCCTCTTAAAATCAGGAATAAGGGACCTTTAGGAAAAGGCTTTATTTTCGAAAGATCCGTCTAAGACTGGCGCTTTTCGGCAAAGCCGAGCCGGAAAAAGCAATATGTTTATACAAATGAAGCGGGAAAATTTAAATCCGCTTCATTCAATTCCGATTGCTCATCTGCATCCCTTTTCCGGAAAAGGGGTGCAGTGTAGACACAGCCCTAGTCTTTCCCCAAGCCATGAGTGACTTAATTTCCCATTAAAAAGATAGCTTCTATAGGTGAGAGAAATTCTTTCAAGCCTAAACAGCGCTGTCATCTCTCACCCATGGAAACTGATCAGTTTAAGAAACAATCAGAAAAATAGTTAAAACTCAAAAAGTGGGGTTGGCAGGAGGCTTTCAGTCCTCTTTATAAACCAGAAAGATTTTTAAAGGCAAGCCCTATTTATTTTTTCTTTGTTAGGTTGCCATGAGAGTCTCCTTGCTGTGAATGCACAATCAAGAAAAACTGTGTGGTTTTTTTTTTTCTAGTTTACAGTATCAGTCAGCTCCCTGCACTCATACCCTGAATGAACTAATATTGCTATTGTGGGATTGTCTTAAAGTATTTCTACTTTATTTGAAGTGTTTATGTTCTTAAACTGTTTTTAAATCTAAAACAAAGTGGCTTCAAATTTCAGGTATTTAAGGATAACTGCTGTAGGAGAGAGCTTCTTGCCCTTCAGATTTACTGCAGAAATGAAAGCAAAGGCTGCAATGAACTGCTAACACTGGCACAATTACTGGTAAGTACCGTGATGCCATCACATTCTTTCTTTCAAACTAAAGAATGAAAAAATCTACAAAATTTAATTTTCATCTGCCTACTTCCTGATTAATCAGCGATGTGAGCTAGTCTGCCTGTTTAGAGAAGTTATTATAAATAGTGTTCTTGAAATTCCACTTTTAATTGATCCATAAAATATCTTCATAGAACCATAGAGCTGGAAGAGACCTCAGAAGGTCATCAAGTCCAGCCCCCCTGCTCTAGGCAGGACCAATCCCAACTAAATCAACCCACCCAGCCAGGGCTTTGTCAAGCCGAGACTTAAACACCTCCAGGGATGGAGATTCCACTACTTCCCTAGGTAACCCATTCCAGTGCTTCTCTACCCTCCTAGTGAAATAGTTTTTCCTAATATCCAACCTGGACCTCTCCCACCACAACTTGAGACCATTGCTCCTTGTTCTGCCATCTGTCACTACTGAGAACAGCCTCTCTCCATCCTCTTTGGAACCTCCCTTCAGGAAGTTGAAGGCTGCTATCAAATCCCCCCTCACTCTTCGCTTCTGCAGACTAAACAGACCCAACTCCCTCAGCCTCTCCTCATAAGTCATATGCTCCAGCCCCCTAATCATTTGGTTGCCCTCCGCTGGACCCTCTCCAATGCGTCCACATCCTTTTTGTAGTGGGGGCTCCAGAACTGGACACAATACTCCAGATGTGGCCTCACCAAAGCAGAATAAAGGGGAATAATGACATCTCTGGATCTGCTGGCAATGCTCCTCTTAATGCGACCTAATATGCCATTAGCCTTCTTGGCTACAAGGGCACACTGTTGACTCATATCCAGCTTCTCATCCACTGTAACCCCCAGGTCCTTTTCTGCAGAACTACTACTTAACTGGTTGGTCCCCAGCTTGTAACTATGCTTCGGATTCTTCTGTCCCAAGTGCAGGACTCTGCACTTGTCCTTGTTGAACCTCATTAGATTTCTTGTGGCCCAATCCTCCAATTTGTCTAAGTCACTCTGGACCCTATTTCTGCCCTCAAGCTTATCTACCTCTCCCCCTAGCTTAGTGTCATCCGCAAACTTGCTGAGGGTGCAATCCATCCCCTCATCCAGGTCATTAATAAAGATATTGAACAAAACCGGTCCCTGAACCAAACCTTGGGGCACTCCGCTAGAAACCGACCGCCATCCTGACATCGAGCTGTTGATCACTACCTGCTGGGCCCGGCCTTCTAGCCATCTTTCTATCCATCTTACTGTCCATTTATCCAATCCACATTCCCTTAACTTGCTGGCAAGAATCTCAGTCAATAGTCACAATTTTTGGTTTAGGGTGCCTAAAAGTCCTTCAGTAGGAGTCCTGTGTTCTTAGCATCTATGGGCATCAGGCTATTTATTTAGGTGCCTAACTTTTAAGCTCTCCACTTGAAAAAGTTTAGCTATAATGTTCAGACATTATAAGAGTAAACCAAGGCTTAGATGCTTGTTTGGAAAACCTGTAATATGCAGCTGCTTTGCAGATCTGGAAGGCTATTAGGTATGTGGTTTTTCATGATACTCTCTTTTGCTCTATTTTGCATATTTTCTTTTTTGAATTTGAATTGAATATCTTTTGGTATTTCATTGGTACCAGTTTTGGGGTTCTAATATAAAGATTATTCTGCTTATACTTGTAATTGTAATATTCTGGTATCACCAGACATCTAAGATAATCTGAAATCTTGACTTTTCAAGACATAATATAGCAGTCATCCAAGGGTTAGTTTCTACACAGTAAATCTGTTAGGGTATATCTACACAGCATTGTTATTTCAGAATAACTGACCTTATTCCAAAATAACATAGTCTGCATCTACACAGCAAGCCGTTATTTCGACATAATGTCAAAATGTTGAGCTGGAGAACTTCTTACTCCGACTCCTGTAACCCTCATTTTATGAGGAATAAGGGAAGTCAGAGGAAGAGTACTCTTTCTGGGACTTCTAGCTGTGTACACAGCACCAAAAGCTGAAATAAGCTACACAATTGACATAGCTTAAGTTGCGTAGCTTATTTCATGTTTAGCTCTGCTATGTGGACGTGTCTTTACTGTGTAGTCATGCACAGCAGCAGCAGCAGCAGACGTTCTGAGGTACAACATGGTGTACATCTAAGATTAGTTTCTGGTCTTGACTTTACTTTGGGAAAGTTATGTTTCATGGGGATGATGATGATAAATGTAAAATTTCGTTAATTTGATTGTTTATTTTACAGATACATTTGAGAAATGACTGTCAGTTTGAAGAACTTTCATGCCCTCGTGCTGATTGCAAAGAAAAAATCCTGCGGAAAGACTTGCCAGACCACATAGAAAAGACCTGTAACTATCGGGAGACTACATGTAAATACTGTAAAAACCAAGTCCCAATGATTACATTACAGGTGCAGTGTTTTCTTCTATCACTCAAGTCAGATCTTACATTAATGTAGAATGACCACTTTTCAAATGCTTGTTTTTTAGCAGCTTTCAGTGGTATATAGGGCTTTTAGCCTTATGTAACACACCATTTTCTCTAGCACTTTCAAATTCCAAAAGAAAATATTCTAGTTGTTGAGACGTACTTGCTGTTGAGGAAATTGTCATGACCCAACTGTAAATTAAATTGAACGTGAAACATTTGAATGCCAGAAACACACAGAACTAGTTTTCAGCGGGGTCGGGGTAATTTTGTTTGGTTGTTTTTTAAAGTATCGTTTTCAAATGATGCAAGGAATAGCATCCAAAGGAAATTTTTAGCACTTGTTTTTTTTTTGGCTATTCCATCCTATTTAAATTGGTATATTGTACACATCTACCATCCTAACAATGTACCCTCACGCAGGGATATGTGTTTCTGAGGAATAGCATATTAATATATTTTCCTTTGTTTGGGTGCCTGTGTCATTCAAAACAGCTTCACATCACTTTTGCAGTTGTGACAGGGAATTACATGCCCTTGTATAAGCTGGCAAGGAAGAAAATGAACATCACATAAAATTCAGTAATTCCTACTGTCTCTGCATATCATGTGCCACGTGCAATCATATTATGAAAGCATTGTTACTTTTAGCCCAAGAGTATGGTGTCTGGTAAGCAGTGTGTTGCAGACCCAGGAGAGAAGTATAAGAGAGAGAGTTTTGCTGCCATTCTAGTCATTTGTGGCAGAATTTGTGGAGGTTCGGTGGCTTGATGTTGTATGTCATCCCACTTTGCATCTTATGATATTGACCCCACTCTGAAATATATTCACCATATTCATTTTTAATATACTTGTGCAATGTTTCCATGTCTACAACTGCCTGGGCCTCTTGCAGAATGGCTAGAACGTTCTAGTAATTATGTTCTTCGCTACTGCTGTTAGATAAGGACAAAGCTCACATGGGTAGTATACAGGTTGTACCTCCCTGGTCTGGCACCCTCCGGCTCCAAATGAAGGAGTTTATTGGACCAGAGGAGGTCAATTCTGGCTCTTCCTCGCTCTGTTCTCTCTCTCTCCCCTCCCCAGAAGCTTGCTTGGACTCCAGGGCTTCCCTGGGGCTGGAGCTGAGCTGCAGAGGCTGGGAGCACTTCTTAGTAGCCAGTCTGGCAGCAGGGAGCCCTCTGCTGGCTGACAGCAGCATGTGTGGGAGGGGGCAGGGAGAAGCCCTGCAGCAGCTCTGGGCATACAAGCACACAGGGTTGTGCAGGAGCACCCAAACATGCAGAGCAGCTGGGTGCCCCGGGGAGTTCTTGTTGTCACCCTGGCAGCACCACTCTCATGCCTCAGGTGGCTCTGAAGACTGCCAACCTCCCCCCTTCCCCTGGGGAGAATCCCGGCGGGCAGCCTGCACAATATCCTCTGCTCCAGCATGGGCCTGCCACTCGGCAATACTGGGTAAGTCTTCTAGTATCTATATCTGCCTTTTCTCCTATATATTAGTCCAGGTTTCGTAAGTGATACGAACCAGTGATGACTTTCTAAAATACTCAGGGGCCTATCTCACAGTGATTGAGCACTAGGTTCATCTTTGGTGCAGCTGTCTTTGCATATCTGTCCAGTACATTTAAGGGAGTCCTGTAAGCTGTGTCAGTGCAATGATTGAATTGCAAATCTGGAAGGAGAAAAGTATGAAAGGTTTCATCTTATTTTAAACATCACTCGTTTTATGCGTATACGTTGATTGGATTATTACCTTAAGTGCATTATTATAACCTCTCTCCTTAGTTACAAGAGTACAGTTTTGGTGTACTTAGTTTTATACCTCTGATCGTTTCTTTTGTTCACTCAGCTCACCAAACTGTATGTTAAAGGAAAACTTGACAGTCTGCAGTCTGTAGGTTGGAGTTGTTGGGGATATGGTCAAAATGAGATTTCTAAAACTATTTTGCACTTAATTTTTAGGTGTTAAATATTGTGTCTGTAGACTTAAGTAATCCTTTAAATATGTTCTTACTGAATTCACACTGGGTTCCTGCCTGTGTATCTCTAAATTTTTCTCCTCCATGAAGAAAAAAAAAAAAAAAAGATCTGGTCTTCTGAAAGTAAGATTTGAATAACAGAAGTGGAAGTTTCTCCGCTTCTCTTGCTGCATTTCCTGAAACAACTTAGTTGTGCATTTTGCCTATAATTATTAGAGTTTAATCTTTGAAAAGATGTATTTTGATATCTTAATTCATATTTCTAGAAAGAGCAATGGTTATTTTTGATTTACACACACTGTTTTTTATACTCTGGGAGGGAAAAAAAGTTTAAGAAAAGATTTTCCTGAAAAGTGGGTAAACTGGGAGCATTCTAAAAAGCATAACTTCATCAGCAACAATAGTATTTTTTCAGGCTCTGCAAAGTGAGGGCACTTCATACTAAACTGAGTTGTTATACTAAGAGGTCAGTAATTTTATATGTAGTAAAAATCTGAAGTATTAGCCAGTGTTTTTCATATTTTGCATCTTTATAAGCATCTCAACAAGAGCAAGTTTGTATGTGCTATCCTTCCTGTCTCTGTACCAGCTGCTACTGGCCTGGACATTAGGATGTCCCCAAGAAGTGTCTTGTCCCCATGGAATGAGGGTCACTAAGGATTACTTTCCAGTTTGGTCTGATCCTAGATGGCTGGAGCAGGCTAATTGCACAGATAGGAAAAACCTTCTCTTGCTTTTTCATCCAGCTTTTTATTTAATCAACATATAGGTCCCAAATTAAAACTGTAAGAACATATCCTGCAGAACTGAAAGGGGCTCGCTCTGTAAGGTTAAGGAAGAGCGACAAGAGTGTCCGGATGTAGCAAATGGTGTTATAGATGCCAACCAAATGTTCAGTGACTAGGCGAATGCAAAAACTTCTGAATTCTGTTAAAAAATGTGATTAAAATGAATCACTGAAGCATAAAAAGGGAAGAGCAGGAACCTTTATAGAGTTAGACCAATGCCAGCTTGTTGTAGGAGTTAAGCAGATGAAAAGTATGAAGTGTTCCTTTATTCAAAATATTAACAAAACTAATAGTTCTCTTGGTAGGACCAGCTTCTGGTCATGGTGGTTTTGGTGTTTCAGGGGTGCAACAATATCCACAACATTAAAATCCAGGACGAGCAGAGATCAGCCACTGATCAAGCAGTAAATGCTTTTGTCACTCTACACTATTTTAAAAGCCTGGGAAAATATAATCTGGGAGATTATACAAATGCTGTTAATTTGGGGTTTATTTTGGAATATTACCTCACTATGCTTGAGTACCAAGACTCAGTCTGCTTGTAACCAGACCACTCAGTCAGATGAAAGAGAGATTTGCTTTGTGCAGTCTGTCTGCTCACTCTAAGCTTCAGTTCATCTCTGTTTGCCTGTGCAGACCATCAGGTTTTAAAGTACATTAATAAGTCAGACATGCATTTCAGGGACTTGAACAGAAAATGAGAATCAGTACAAAGATTTTTTGAGATGGTACAAAGAAAAAACCAAAGGTATGCAAATGGAAACAAAAATAATTTTTCTTGTTTCATGTACAGCTCATGTATTCATAGAATCTGCCTGCCCTACAGCCTAGGAAATCCCCTTTGTGGCTGGTAGACTATTTAGATAGCAATGTGGACTTGCAATTAAAATTTTAAAAAGCACAAGCATTTGTCTTATGCGGTGTTTTGTCTCACTAGGTGAGATTGTTTTTGTACACAGTTTTGTTTTATTTGAAGCATACATAAAGCTTTTGGTACAATCCACTATCCACGCTCCACTGTGTCTTTCTGGCAGACAAAATTGCTCATTCTTCAAAGCAAAAACAGAAGTGAATGTTTTATTTTATTATTAAAGATTCAAAGTACTATGAAGAAAAATATTTAATTGCTGTGAAATGGGTTTGCATACTGCTTTTGCTGTTCTGAAAACCGTGTTACCCTAACCTAATTTTAAAACTAGATTATGTGTAACCTGCATCTCACATCATATGGAAGAATTAAAAGCAGCCTCTATAGAGAGTGGGTGCCCAGAAGCAAGACATGAGTTTTGCTGGTCAAAAATGGAAGTAGTAGTGTTCTGCTGCTAAAATAGGGATGAAAATCAAATGTGTTGAAAGTCATTAGAAGGGCTCCCCCTAATTTTCAAGGAGAATGCTTTTGGGCCTTGAACTAGTAGTGGATTTCTTACCTCCTGAAGCGCGCAAGGAACCAGAGAGAGAATGGTCAGCAGTTTTCTTTTACTGTAGGTCAGGAGTATCCCTTAATCTTTCAGACCTTCAGGGGGTAGCTGAGTTAGTCTGTACAGGATAAACTTAAAAAAACAACAAATAGTCTTTAAAGTGCTACCAGACTAACAAAACATGTAGATGGTATCATGAGCTTTCGTGGGCACAGCCCACTTCTTCAGATGACCAGCGAGCAGTGGGCTGTGCCCACAAAAGCTTATAATACCATCTACATGTTTTGTTAGTCTTAAAGTACTGCCAGACTATTTGTTGTTTTTTAAATTTATTCTTTCAGACATGTCTGACATAGTGAGAAATGGATGTAAATTAGGAGATGAACACAAAAAGTGCACTGTAGTTTGATTATAAAGAGCTTTAAATGAGTTTTAAGTGTTTTGATCTATAGTGCAAGAACTCAATATCAAATGGCAATGAAACTAAAAATTAAAGGATATCAAGAGAGTGAATACCACCAGCATGTGGATTTACAGTGTTCTCTGGCATTCAGAAACATAAATATCTGAAGATATTGCAGTACAGTGTATGATGGTATTGGAGGGGTTATCATCCTGGCAGTTCTCTTCTCTTCCAATAATATATTCCTCCCAGATGATTAATGGGGTTGAGAACTTTGTTTTTATTGAGATTTTTTTGATAAAGGATTATTTGAACTGTTCTTGGCACAGGAAATATGATAAATTCTGTATTTTTCTGAACCATAAACAGTTGATAAATATACATAAATTGAAAGTGTAACATCAATGTTTGTTCATTCTGAACTTTGTACAAACAAATTTGTAATGTTTACTGTTCTGCTCACTGTATCCATGTGAATATATATTTTTAATTATACCATGGTAAGTTACTACTTTTTCCAGATAACTGCTGTTCCAAAATGGTTTGTAATTTTAAATATAATGTATAAATTATAATTTGCTTTGCTTTTTTTCCCCTTTTAGAAACATGAAGATACAGACTGTCCCTGTGTCGTGGTTTCATGTCCTCATAAATGCAGTGTTACATCACTCTTGAGGAGTGAGGTAAGAAGTCATGCCCAGAGTTGTGCTGAAAAATAAAATAAAACCCTATTCGACAGTGTTCAGGATAGAACTTTGTGATTAATAAGATCTCGCAAGAATTTTGCCAGAAGCCATTTCCTTATTACTATGTGAGATCTAAAGTAAAGGCTTATCTACCACTACAGTTAACTGTGATAATTTTTTGATTTTTTTTTTAGTTATTTGTTAATAAAATATCTTTCAGAAATTCCTTTCCTAATTTTCTGTGTTTATTATACATGGCTTGTCAAAATCATAGAACCATAGAGCTGGAAGAGACCTCAGAAGGTCATCAAATCCAGCCCCCTGCTCTAGGCAGGACCAATCCCAACCAAAAAGATGAGCTTATATCTTTCCTGCTTTCTCAATGGAAACTGTGTTAGAAGCACTTGATGATGCCTGTAGAGCAGAACTTTTGAATAGTGTTAGGCAGTACATGTTCTTCCATTTCAGTATTCAATAGAATGAGAAATCTAAAATATAGCGTTATAATCTGACATTAGAGATGCCTTAAATCTATTGTATATTTTGAAGAGTTTGTGGATTTGTTTGTGCAAAATAAGGTCATACTTAGTGATTACGTACAGATACCAAATTTTACATAAACAATCCCGCCACTTAAATTAGCTGAATGCGCTACTTTTTACACCAGAATATTCTGGGTGAAAGGTTTAAATAATTATTTTTGTTTTTCATCAGAAAAAAGTCGTAACTATTATGACTAGAGTTCATAAAAATATTTGCTAACAAAATTAAAATTGAGTCACCTATTCAACTGCCATTTTAGTGCAAAGACAATTTTTAGTGTTACAAATCACAAAATTAAATTAGTTCGGAAAGAGTAATGGAAACTTTGAGTTTCTGATTCCAATTTACTCTGTATGGTAATTATTCAATAAAAACGAATGTTTGAAGTTGAAATCCTACAAATTTAAAACTTTTTTTTTACTACCCTTTTATAAGCACCTTAATAAAACATTCTTTTACATCTATTTAATTTCTTGAACTTTCCTATAAGTGCAATCCACTCAAAATGACTTTGCCTGGTCAACGACGGGTCTCATCTGCTTAGTGGTATGTGTCGGGTATAGTATAGCCTGACCTTAAATGCTGTTTTGATTTTATCTCTTCATATCAGAAAAGAACATAGCAGGCACTGAAAATGTTCAGAGAAGTATATAAATGAATAGCTGTTGTGTGGAGTTGGTCCACGCGAGAGATTAAAAATATTATTAGGACTCTTACATTTTGAAAGTAGGAGAATAAAATGCCTGCCACTTAGATATCATGGTGTTATAGATGCCTTAGAAATATTTAAGTTAAAAAGAATTAGCTATATATACAAAATTCTGATGCTTCTTTTTACTCAGTACAAGGATAAGAAGGCACTTTTGGCTAAATTAATAGGCGCCAAGTTTAAATGTCGAAAAGGAAACACTGTGAAACTCACTGCCACAGGGTAAAAGTGAAGTAAATAGTTCAGTCTTACTTGAGAGGATTCAATATTTAATGTCTGTATTCCACGCTATTGAGATAACATTACTGCTTTGAAGTAAAACTTATTAACAGCTGAGATTAAGAAAAAAATTCTTCTTGATGTTTGTCAGTTGCATCATGAAAGGTTGGAATCTTCCCCTGAGTCCTTCAGCATTGGTCATGGTCAGAGAATGGATACTGGTATAGACAGACCAATCCAGTATGACATTCTTTGTGATCAGGTCCAACAAGCTTCTAAAGCTTTTAACATATATAGAAAATGCAGTTAATATTTTGAGCCGATAACTGCCTTTTGTATCTTAGGATATTTAAATGTATTCCTTAATTTAATCATACCTTACTAGTGTCTGTAAAGGCTGATGTGCATGTTTTCCTAACAATAAATCCTTTTGTATAATTTAGAATGGGGAGCACATATTTGTTTCCAGCACACCTTGAAATATTGTCATACTTTAAATTCATCATTTTGAATTACTTTTCACTGGTACTCGGTTAGTTTTTTTTTTTTTTTTTGGACTGTGTTCTTTTGATATAGGAATAAATCATTTTAGGGTTATTATAAGTGAATAATCATATTTAGTGCCCAGAGTGTGTCAGGCACTTTCCAACTGGATCTGCCCAAGAAATGTGCAACCTAAAATTAGGGATGTGAACATATGACTGTGTAAAAGATTAACTGATTAGCTTGGGCTTATCAGTTAACATTCATGGTTACACCCAGGCTCCTGGGGAGCTGGCTGCTTCCCTATGTTACTGCGTCTGTATCTGAGGCAGCACTGCAGGGGCAGCAGCCAGCTCCCTGGGAGCCAGTATGCGAAGGGAGCTGGATTTAAAAGCTGGCTCCCCGCGAACACAAACTCCTGGGGAGCACCCTGTGCTGTTACCTCTGATACAAGTGAGACTTGTAATTGTTAAGTTTTTCAGTGGTTACATGTTTACACAATTACCCACATTTTAACATCCCTACCTAAAATGTATATAGGCCCGTCTTTGCTATAAGTCCAAGATATGTTCCAAAAAACTTGGACTTATAGTGAAACAGCTTAAAGCGGGAATTTTTTTTCCATGTGGCTGACTTCCATTTGTTCATTTAAAAAAAATTTTTTTGGCACGACATAAGAGCAGGGAATGGGAGGTCTTATAATGCGTCAGTTCCTACAAGCATCGATGACTTTAGTGCGGAATGGATTTACAGGGGTAACTTATAGCGGGGACACCCTGTATTAGGTCTTGTGCACATTAGTAGACATACTTACAAGATGATGATCTGTGCATCTAATTACATAAGTGGAGGGCCACCTTGGGGCTCAATTCTGCCAGTGATTACTGATTCAGGAAAGCACTCCTATTCAGAATAATGCCTATACATGATCTTAAATCCCACTGACATCAATAAGAAATGCTTAAATGCTCTCCTGAGTAGTGATGGAGTTAAGAGTTGAGTGCTTAGTCCTTACAACTGTGAGTTGTCCCATTTGAAAACAAGAGGTCAATTCACATCAGTAAGTGTGAAGCTTGATGATACGGGTTGGCAGAGTTTGACTTTAACCAGCTGCCATCTTTTCCGGCATCGTTTTGTTGACTGCTGTTTAATTTTTTTTCTGACATTAAGAAAATGAATCTGAAGCCAAGTTGGATTATTAGGGACAGCCATTCTAAGGTGATGTAGGCAAATGCCTGCTTAACAGTTTGAGAAAATTGTGTGTTGTGCCATTCTTGGGAGTGCACAAAAAGTGAACATGGTGTTTTCATTATAGGATAGGAACTACTCTTAATATGTGTAAATGGTTGGCAGAGTGCTTAGTTTTGAGGAAATGGAAGAAGCAGTGCCCCACTGAAGTCTTGTGTAGCACATGCACTTTTTCTTCTTTGATTTAATTTTTGTTCCTGAAATGTTTCTTTTGTGAATTTCTACAGTAAGTGATTGAAACAAAGTAAATATTGTGTATGCCAAAGAGGGATTATTTAAGCTTCTCCAAATTAGATTTGAAAAACCTTATTCCTGTAGGGCTATAGTTTCATATGCAGGCAGGATCAATTCAGGCCTTTTTTGGAGGTGGATGAGTTGAGTACTATAGGGCTTACTGTGCAGGTCTTTCAAGTAAGATCTTAAGTTTCTTGAACTCAGTAGAGCTGTGACAGTTTACACTAGATGAGGATCTGGCCTATAGGTCCTCTCTGCTCTCTAAAGAAATAAAGCTCTAAAACACTTGTCAGAAGGCATGAGATTTTTTTCATAGTGTTCAATGGCCTTTCATTCCAGCTCTTAGGCAGTTTGCATTTTTTGTCCCCTAAAAATGGCTGCATTTCATTAGGGCTCTTTGTATACACTTCTGTGATTTTATTTTAAAGCACAAGTTATTTTCTGTGTTTATCATCATTCAGAACCTGCGTAAAAAGCAGGCCTTTTCCTACTTACGAACATTCACTCGTGTGCTATGTTATACCTGTGACTCAACTGCACCTTGGTATAAAGTATTTGTCTGTTTCATGCTGTATTTGTTTACAGTCTTCATTGTTTAGTTTTTTTTTTCTGGCATTGAGAATTGCATGTCATGTTTTGACAGTCTGTTCCTAATGAAACTAGAGTTAGAAAAGATGTATGTTACTACAGTGAAACTGGTCTTAAGTGACTACCCAACAGACCAGCAAAAGTCATTTGTAAGTAAATACTGGCCTTTAATTAAGTCAAACAAAAATGTATGGAAAGCCTTGGATTTCTATAAAGTGTTTTTAATGGGGTTGCCTATAGGAACGGTCTTCAGTGGAGGTTTCACTGTAAATAAATGTGTCTCTCTGTATATTGTATTGGAATGTGCGTGTGGTTACATGTGTATATGCACTCTGAGTCAGAGTGGAGATAATATACACACATGTACTGTATGTTTTACAAATGGAACACAATACAAACCTGATAATCTGTGCCCTTTATATGTTCTGAGCATTATCATGCAAACGGTTTCTGCCAAAACTCATATTTTTTTCCTATTGCAGTTGAATGCACATTTGTCAGAATGTATTAATGCCCCAAGTACCTGTAGTTTTAAGCGTTATGGCTGCACTTTTCAGGTCAGTATATAACAATTATACTTCCCAAATGATGAAAGTCTGCAATAAGAAAATTTAACATTTTGACATGAAAGTTGCAACTTCTCTGCTCTTGGTTAAGAAACATTGATCCAGTTGCATGAGTGGTTAAGACTATATGCAGCAGGTGTTCGTTTTTGTATACTTTTTATGTAAATTATAAAGAGCATATACACACACTGGCGATGTCTTGGGATTCATTTAGCCAGTTACAGATGTCTTAGATCTTAAGATATTATATTAAAAATTTTAACTTCCCCTCTTTGAAATAGGAGAGTCATTTTTTTCACCACAAGTTATCTAGTAATTTCAGCTGTTCTATGACAGTATTTTTTTTTCTGATTTAAATTTAGTTTCTTCTGTTGGCAAATATGAATATATACATGATTAAAAATAGATTGGCCCACTCAGAATATATAGATGGGGTGGGGATGTGTGTGTGTGTGTGTGTGTGTGTGTGTGTGTGTGTGCGCGTGCGCGTGCATAGTTGAACCACAGAATAGAATTAATAAAAACTGCAGATTAAATCCTAGAAGTCACCACAAAGCAAGAAAAAACCTGAGTGTAGTTTTAACACTGTTATTTCCCTATATTCAATATCTTACTTTTCATACTATGTGTTTGAGCATGTCAGCGAATTCTGACAATTTACAATAAAAAGTGAAAAGCTGCTGACAGGAAAAAAGGAGTTGATCACATTAAATGCAATCATTTTGAAGTTCATGGTAACCTATGAAATCAGATCTATATGTAGCAACTCTCCTATAAACCTTCTTTTCCACTGATATCTTAAAGCCTGGTCTGAGTCCCATTGAAGTCTTTTTCCCATTAATGCCAAAGGATTTTGGATCAGGCCTTTAATATTCTGCAAGTGAACAAATAAAACATTCAGCAATTTAAACACAAAAAATACAGTTGCTTTCTCAACTGTAGAAATAACAAATGATATAGCATTGCCCACTGTTATGTCTTATGTATCACTGTTCATTCTTTTTATGTATGTATATGTGTGTATATATGTACATATATCCACATATATATTTTTGAATATTTTATATAGAGTATATACATTGAAGATCATTGAAACTTTTCCAGTTGCTGGCAACATATCTAGATTCAAAATAAATATAAATTGCCTTGCAAACATTTGCTGAAGTATGGCGTGAAGTAAAAGATAACATGATCTGCATCTTATGTACTCTGTATACTATCTATGTGTGTTTTGTAAACTTAAAGTGGTTATTTGTACCAACATTTGCAGACTGCGCAGGGACAGGAAATCTGAACATCATAAAGCAACAATGGATATGTCTTTCTAACTTCCTATAAATTAGCCACTCTAAACTGTTTTAGTTAACAGATTCTACACAGTTGGCAGTTTCCAGTGATGATAAATTTACCTTTACTATTTCTCTTTTATATTTACATCAATGGAAATTTTACAGTAATTTACAGTAATTTTACAGTAATTTATAAAATAGTTAAACTATTTGTGGAATCAGATGTTTGAGTTACATGACTTAAGTTTTATTATTTTTTATGATAAAAGTTATAGAAATGGTTCTAAAACAATTCATTTTGTAAGTCTTTTCTCCGTTTTTATTGCGTCTGATAAATAAGCACATTGGACATATACAGCAATTGGATTAAAAAGCTCTACTAAATGTATTTCTCACTTTTTCATAAGTTCCCAAGTAGATTTCCCCTCTATATTTTTGCAAAGTACATTCGTGTACCAAAATATATGTAGTGTTGGTTTTATATTCTTGTGTTATATTATTGGTTTTTTTTAAAGTGAAATTGGCTAAAATGTATAAATTCTTTGTTGTCACAGGGAACAAATCAGCAAATTAAAGCACATGAAGCCAGCTCAGCAGTGCAGCATGTTAACTTATTGAAAGAGTGGAGTAATTCTCTAGAGAATAAGGTATATCTTCTACTAACTTTAATTTTCATGGATTTCTTTAAATTCTATAAAAACAGAGAAAAACACTTGTTCAGAAGCTGTTTGGAAATACAGCTAAAGCACCCATAGGTTCAAAACCCTGTAAATTAGTGTAACATTTGTATTACAATTGGCTTCACATGTAAATATGTAAATTTTTATTAACTTGCTACTATGAATTTAGTATTTAATATTTAATTTATTAAACCAGCAATCATTAAATTTTTCCTTCAATCTTTTTTCTTATGAAAGCGCCGTTAGGGAAAGTATTGCAGTGTTAGGAGCTGCATCTACCTGTGTATTTTTCTGGAGATCAGATCCTGGAAAACTGCACATACTGAACCGGCTTCATTTTTATTTTAAATTTATCAAGAGCCCTCCGAGCTTCTTGGCCTGAAGAGACTTTTATTAATCAGCATGCTGTTACTCTCAGGCCAGCTGGTTTCTGTTCTGATGCTGGATCTGTTTGAAGTTCACATAATACAGTGCTCCCTTGGAACTCTTGTCTTTAAAGAGTTTTGGGATATTGGGGGAATTTATTGTGAGACCAAACACTGCAGATCACCTCACTAACAGCTTCAAGTCCTTTAGGGCATTTAGATTGTGTTTAAAAAGCAGACTTTCATAGTCTTTAACTTTACGATATGTTTCAGTGCTGCACCCGATCAGTAGTGCAATGAGTCAACATATTTTAAAATGACAGGTCTTAAAAGGGTCAGTGTTTTAAATAAAGCATTATTTTGATAGCTTAACCAAATATCAAATTACTTTTAATCTGGTGTTTCTTAACAAATTCTCCTAAATCTAAAAGTAGAAAAGTCTGCAGAATCATTAGCCTGTCTTGGAGGGGGTGGGCAGTGTCAAGTGAAGGCATATATATATAAAAGTAAAGCGCAACATAAAGCAATTCACATGTGAGCCCATTGGCAAATAGAGACACAATCCTATGATTTTAGTCAGTCTACAGAAGTTTATTTCACTGAACTAGGTGGAGAGCAATTTCTCTGCTGTGCTAGCATTTTTTCCCCCCAGAAGTTCAGAAAACAATTTTTCCTGTTCAGGAGGACTCTAATGTGTTTGTCAGATGTATTTCTTTGTGTAAATTTTAGTTTCACTGCAGAGAAGAACAGCATCGCAGTTTACCCTCACCTTTTAGATCTAAGAAGAAACTCCCATAATTTTAGTGGTAATGTAGATACCAAAATGCTTCAGCTTTGACAGATTCAGTTTTATATTCTGATTTTCTCTCTTGCTAATTTGAGTCAAGATATAACATTTATTTTACATAATTGAAAGAAACCTCTTCCCTTGATTTATAGTATATTTTTCTTACATATTTCTTACATATTTCACTTAAAAATAATTGCCCTGATATGCATGTTATCATTCAAAAGCTGTTGAGAAATTCTGTCTCTTTATTGTTTTTAGTAGTAAGAAAATTAAAGCCTTGGTGTGATTTTTTTTTTTTTTTTTTTTCACCAAGTTGTAGAGCATACGTGTTTATCACAGTTGTCTTTTTGCACTTCCTGCTTTGTAGACTTCTTCCTATTCATAATGAATGAGTTGAATCACTGGAAATCCCAGGACAGTACCAAGTTACCAGAATAGCTAACCACATATCACATGTCAGTGATTTTATTGTCAAGAGATGTTACAAATTGGATTGTGACTTAGGCCAAATCTACACTGCCATTTTACTGCCTTTCAGCTTTCTGGCTCAGGGTTCTGAAAAAACACTCCACTCCTGTCCCTGAGCACAAGTTACAGCTCTGTAAAGCACCAATGTAAACAAGTTTCTAGTTCTGTTAATTACTCCCCTCATGCGGGTGGCTTACATAGAGTGGTAGGAGAACTCCCTCCCAGCACTCCTGCCATGGTCAGACTTTCGCTTTAAAACACTGCCACGGCTGTGCTTTACTTTTAGGCATGTAAACAAAGCCTAAGGACCTTCTTCCAGTTAAAGTAACTCATGGCACTGAATGCATTAGGGTGAAGAGAGAACTTCTTCTGAAGAATATAAGTGAAATCTTGGCCACACTGAAGCCAACAGGAGTTTAGCCACTGACTTAAGTGAGGCCAGAAGTTCATCCTGTGTACTTAACTGGGTTGGTATGGAGGGAAATGAAAGAAGTTAACTGCTCCCATTCAGAATACATTTTTGATGTCGCATAACACCTAAATGGAGTACTAACTGAAAACCTTCAGGCTTGCTGTCTGTTGTCACTTCCAAAGTATTTGCTAAATGATAACATCAGTTAGTGAATATTGCTGTTGACAAAAAAGTAAGGAGATGAAACAAATGTATAGCCAATGAAAACTTTGGATGGTGGGGAATCTGAATTTCATGATTTAAGTCATTCTTTGTAGTGGGTCAAACTAGAAGCCTGAATCAAAATACTCTGGGATTTTGGGATGCTGGGAATCGAGACTCACTCAAAGTTGTGTAACTTCTCTTAAGTCCTGCTATGTATGTTTAAATGTGGAGATTGACTATTTAATCCAATCTTGTAAGGGATGAGAAGTGTTTTCATTTCTTATTTGGGAGTGTGAATTGGTTTCCTAAAATAGAATTCTGAAATTGCAAAATAATGCCTTTATTCATTAAATGCTTTTGGAACACAGCAACATAGTAGCACTGAAATATGGCAAGCAAGTGAAGAAATTATTTATTTGATTTCAGGTACAGTACATAAAATGCTGATAATAGTTTTGTTTCCTTTTGTGCTCCCTCATTTTAAAATTAATGTAATCAAATTCAGACAAATGAAATTTGATTCCTGTCTATTTATCTGTATTCGTGCATGAGTTACTTTTAGATTCATTGTTCTCACACCCAAATGTAGCATTTTGTCTGACCTAAGGATCATAGGATATGGCCCTATAACTGCATAGAAAATCCCAACACCAGGCAGGCCATACAATGTAAGATTACCTAAAAATGGAAATATAATACCTGCAGCACAGATGCAGCTGGCTTGTGATCAGGAGGCATGGAGAGGAAAATAATGAGAGAAAGAGAATGGAAATTTCACAATCAAGTAAAAACTCTGATTCATTAAGGAAAAGTTGGATGCACAAATTAGAGTAGCTACCCAGAAGGTCTGATTTTATTCAGAAGGCAAACTTTCACATGGTTTAACTGTTCTTGAAAAATATCCCCAATACACTTGGTATGCTTTTCTTCAGTGGTGACAGTTTTATCCCTCTGTAATGCAAGAAAAAAATCAGCTTCATGCCTTATTTCTACTAGACCCTCTTCTATTGTCATAGTAGAAATGAGGTATATGATCTGCTTTTGGTGCGATCATGTTCCCTTAAGATTTTAGTCCTGTTGAGCACTCTTAATTTGTCTGGGTATTCAGCGATTGCACTTTGCGGGGATGGAAATCATTTCTCCTTACCTTGCCTTGTAAAGATCTCGTTCTTGACTCTGAGCCTGGCAGTGAAGTAACAACACAGAAAATACCGAGCCAAGGTTTTAAAACAGCAAAAATGGTGGTGCACCAAGAGTCGTGCCCATTTCGCTATAAGTCAAGGTTGTCTTAATCGGATAAGCGCTAAAGCAGTCGTTTCCAGCTTTTTTTTTAAGCACAAGATCATGTCTTGAATTTAAGTGCAATCCAGGATCTATATCAAACCCAAATACTCTTGTCCTGCCTTCTTCCCTGCCCCTTCTCCAAGGCTCTGTCCCACCTCACCTCTTCTCTGCAGCCCTGCCCTGCTCACTTCCTCCCCCTCCCTTCCACATCTTCACTCACTTTCACTATGCAAAGGCAGGGATTTGGCGTGCAGGCTCTGGTCTTCGGCCAAGGGGTTCGGATTGTGGGAGGGGCTTCGGGCTAGGGGAGCAGGAGTAGCTCAGGACTGGAGCAGGGGTTCATAATGTGGGCTCCGGCTGGATACCATTTACCTCAGGTGGCTCCCAGGTGGTGGTGAACTAGGGTAAGGTAGGCTCAGCCCCACCCTGGCCCTGCACTACTCCTAATAGTGGCTAGCATGTGCAGCAGCCCTCCTGGGGCAGAGGAGCAAGTGGCTCCACATGCTGTCCCCCATCCTTAGGCACCACCCTTACACTTCCCAATAGCCATGGTTACCCATTCCTGGCCAAGGAGAGCTGCAGGGGTGGCGCTGGCAGGCCAAGGCAGCATGTGTAACCCCATGCCCTGCCTCCTCCAGGGGCTACAGGGACATGCCAGCTACTTCCAGGAGAATGAGAGAGATTCTCCTTTGAGGATGCTGAGCATGTTCAGACATAGGAGCAGCTGCCATCAAGCTCCTTCCATCCCGAACCCTGTCGTGTTCCTCCTCTCTGTGGAGATGGGGTATAGAGGTGGGGGGTTGGGGACACCCTAACATCAGTGTCCCCCTTCTCTACCTCCCCCATATTGCACAGCAAGCAGGAGGCTCCTGGCGGCAGCTCTAAGGCAGAGGGGCAGGAAAAGCAGTGGGGGGAGGGGTAGCTGAAGTGCTGGCACTTGATAGCCTCCCAGCCAAACCAGACAGGATCACCTGTCAGAGGCTCAAAGATAAACTAGTTGATCCTGATTTACTGGTTGGTGACCACTGCACGAAAAGTTGTTTTGGGGTTGCTTAGTTTTATTGTTTAAATGTGTTATAAACAGGGGTGGCCCGTCCATATAGGCGAACTAGGTGGTCGCCTAGGGCGTCAAGCTAAATGGGGCACCAAATGGTGGCACAATATCATTGAGGGGTTTGGAGGTGGGGGTGCCGATTGCATAGTTCGCCTAGGGCGCCAGTTGCTGGCAGCTAGTCTAGGGCTGCCCCTGGTTATAAATTAATTAGTCTGAGGGACTTTCCCATTTGTTTTATTAGATCAAAAATGGTGTTTTGTATTGTCTGTCAGAAGCACTGCTGAGATGTAATGAGTCAAACCTTGTCTAGATGTCAAATACTTTTAGTTTTATTGTTGAATAACATACCAATAGTTGTAGCCATGTTGGTCCCAGGATATTACTTCACCCACTGTGTCTCGCTCATAGGGACAATGCATGCTTTTTGCCAGAAGGAAATTATGTAAAAGCTTCTTGTGGCTCCTGAAAGATGTTCCACACAGTATTCCAATGACATGGCTGATGGTTTAAAAATCACAACCAGTCACAAATGAATAGTATGTATAAAAAGGTGTGCCCCTACAGACAAAGAATATCCTCATTAGCACTCATGCATCTTCTTTGCGTGCTAGTCTACCCTTTTGGATTTTCTCTGGACTGCACAGATTTCAGCTGCTTTGACCACCTTTCTTTAGTGCCCAGCCACCCCAATCCCACAGAATTACCATACTTGATTACTTTGTTTAGATTAGGATTTAGCGCAGGGGAATAGTATTTACTAACCTTTATCCTTCTTACATAGACCTTTTTAATGCTACTTTTCTTTGGCATTTCTCTTTAAGTAAAATTAAGTAAACCAAACCCAGTCTGGAACTAAATAGGCTGCTTCCTCTGAACTGCTAACCTCCTCCATGATAGGGAGTGAGTTGAAAGCCTGGACACTGACCTATTAAATACGAATCCAATTAAACAGTTGTGTTTAGAGATAGTATTTATAGCTGCCTTTGCATATCCCTTTTTCTCGTTTATTAGTACAAGAGGTATCAATACAATTATGTGGGAGGAGGAAAAAAAAGCCATTAGAAGTTTCAGATTTTTCTGGTAGTGTTCTAGTTATGGAAAGAGATTTTGCTAGGATCTTTCTTCTGTATTTAAGGGGAATCTCTAGGACAGTTTTAAAAATGAAGTTATAGGTATTTTCATCAGTTTTGGCAGGAGTAATTGTAGAATTTTTTCCAGGTGGCCATGCTCCAGAATGAAAGTTTGGAAAAGAACAAGAGTATACAAACTTTACATAATCAGATTTGTAGTTTTGAAATAGAAATTGAAAGACAGAAGGAAATGCTGCGGAATAATGAATCTAAAATACATCATTTACAGGTAAGAATTTTAGACTCTCCCCATTAAAACAAAAAATGACAGTAGCTTCTGTTCTGTGCCTTTACACTTGGTAAGTGAGGTGTTCTAGTTAAAAAACAACAACAAACCATTATACTAAAAAAAAGTGTATAAAACAAAGATTTTAAATGTACCCTTTTTCTTGCTCAGCAGCTGGTTTTTCATATGTAAATCTTTTGATGGATTTTAAAAGTTTTCACTAAAATGTTAATTGGACTATTTTAAAAAAAACTGACTTGCCCGAAAAGCCTATTTTTAAAAAAAAGTTTAAAGCTAAATTGTACCTGGTCAGAAAAGTACTTGTAATCCTAAGAATGTAATTCCTTTTTGTTGCTTTATAAATAAAAAGTCTGCTTGACCAGACCACTGCCAAGTTAGACGCAAAGGCCAGTTAAATCCCATTAAATTGTCTTATGCTCACTCTGTATTTTCTTTCTCCTTTTTGGTACTTACGAATGAAGGTATTTCATCATGGGTGAAATTTACCCTTATACAGAGTTAGCATGAGTCTCTGCACTGCATTTGAGTATATATTTTTCTCCCATATATCTAGTGACTTCATGCCTGATTTTTTTCAGAGAAAATAGTACCTTATGCTTATATAGCACTTTTCACCCTCAAAAATTTCTTTAAGTTATAAAGGTATTGTTGCAAACAACATTCTGACACATCTAGACATCTCCATCTCTCGAGTGGAACATAAGCAGCTTTAACAGTATGCTGAAGTAGTATACATCAGTTTTCAAAAGGATGTAAGTAACAGTGTCCTCTTCAGTTGATGTTGCAGGAGAAATGCAGGTATTTTAAGCAGTATGTCGCTACCCAAACAAAAGTGTGACTGGGGTTCAGTTTTGTCCTTCTAAAAGTTGGCATGTTCAGCAGAACTGTGTCCCAAAACCAGGATGCTGTGGCTATTATTTCAGTGCCATCTAGAAGTCCCATGTATTTGAAACATCAGAACTAACTCCATAGCATCTGTTTCTTGGCCTTTCCTATTCAAGTTGTGATGGTGCCAAACCCTGCATAGGTGGTGGTCTAAGATATGGTGGCATGCTTGCAATGTTGCATTCCAACACTGTAGAAGTTGTTCAGGGTATCAGCATATTTTTTTTTCTGTGTTCTTCCTATCTTGGCACTTCCTGGTTCATCTGAAGATTATTATTTTTCTTTCATTCTCTTTCTGGACCCCAATCAAAGATCAGGGCCCCATTACGTGAAACGCTGTCCAAACATAACAAACTTAAGGGTGTGCTTTAAATTTGTGTGCCTCTGTATTCATTGCTGAATGAATCTAGCTTGAAGTAAGTTATCTTGAAAATTTTGTACATCCAGTTCTCTTTCTTAATCAGTAATGGTGGGAAAGGAAATATAAGAAAAGAGAGAGCAATGTTTAATGAGGTACTGGCAACTTACTATAATTCTTCAAACTTGTTTAAGCCATGGTGGTGTTCTGCTTCTATTTGGAAGGCATTTGTGTTTTAAAGAAACACATTTTAATCAGAAGGACATAGATGTCCCTTTGGTGGCAGATGGGGATTGAAGAGGTTTTTCCCCCTGTTTATTTCTCTTCGTCTCCTACATACATTATTCCAAACCAAATAGTGCCCTTAATGTTACTTCAGTCTGATTTCTCTCATGTGCTGAAATCACGGTCTCTATCAAATTTGCAAGGGCAGTCTGTGAATATATATTTTGATTTCCTATGAACTGTTTGGCCAGTCTCAACACCTGTTGGATGACGGAAAGTATTAATTATCTATTGTGAGCTGCTCTTTTTCCAGACCGTGTTAAGAACATAAGAATGGTCATACTGGGTCAGAACAAAGGTCCATCTAGGCGATTATCCTGTCTGCCAACAGTGGTCAATACCAGATGCCCCAGAGGGAAGGATCACAACAGGTAATCCTCACGTGATCGTCCCGTCTCCCACTTGCAGACAAACAGAGGCTAGGGACACCATTTCTACCCATCCTGACTAGTAGCCATTGATGGACCTAACCTCCATGAATCCATCTATCTCTTTTTTGAACCCTGTTAAAGTTCTAGCCTTCTCTGCATCCTCTGGCAAGGCATTCCACAGGTTGACTGTGCACTGAGTGAAGAAAAACTTCCTTTCCCTTGTTTTAACCTGCTGCCTATTAATTTCATTTGGTGACCCCTAGTTCTTACATTGTGGGAATAAGTAAATAACTTTTCTTATGTTGTTGAAGTACCAAAGCCACAAATACTCATAGTATAGTGCTGCACAGTTTGTTTGAACAGGCATTAATTGCTCAGCATGAAAGTCCTATGCATACTGATAACTTCCAGTAGGCTATTGGTATTAGCTTCCGTGCAAGCTTCCTTTGTATTGGGAACAGCTGTTTCATTGATTACAATTGTTAATTGTTGTCTGCTTTGCAAGACACTTTGGCAACAGTGATCTTAACAGTTCTGAGTATAAAGGCATTAAAAGACAAGCGGGTGCTGGCAGGAACCTCAGCACTTGAGACCTTTTTCGTTCAGACTGATTTTCTCTGTCCTAGTCTCTAAGGTAAACTTTATTACTTTCTTTGATTGAGTTTCATAACCATGACAGGGAGGCCACAAACTGTTTTCTTACCCACCATTTCATGGAAGCAGACTGGGTATGTACTGGTAAATCTCCATTATCAATGGATGGCAATGCTCTAGAAAAGTTATGTCTTTCCTAGAACTTTAAACAACTACTTTGAGTAGTGTCCCTATTGGTGCTACACTGTAGGTGTGTTTGTGTCTATTCTGGATTTAAATGATATCTCTTCTGCAGGGAGGCAATACCGGTTAAGATGAACATTGCTGCTGTATTCTCTGCCTCAGAGGCTCATGTGTTCCATAAAAGTGCAACTTCTGGCAACAATGGAAGGCTAGATCCCAAAAGAACTAGGTATTAAAGTTGAAACCCTTCCTATGGAAGGTGCTCTTAAATTGATGTCTGACCCCAGTCCCATATCCCCTCTGAGGTAAAGATTGTTCACAGATCTGTCAGTCTCTAAGGTTGAGCTAAGGAGGAAATCTTCTGACTTCCCTCACAAATTTGCCAAAAAGAGGGCCGCAAGCCCTCAAACTGAGCTCTCGGGCCGGTGGAGGTCCCCAGCATAATTGTTCACCTCTGCACCAGTGGCACCAGTTGCTCCAAAACATGGTACCCATAGGACAGATGGGTCCTCCACTGCAGATGCTGCCTATAAGCCTGAAAACCTGCAGGGCACAAACTCTGAAACAGTAGTGCTCACTGTCAAAGGCAAAAGGAAAGATAATACCGTCTCCGCAAAAATGCTGCTGAAGTGGAAACCTGTGGTACAGACTACTTCCAAACAGCCCACAGTCATCTCGCACAAGATCTCTGCCAGTTTCCTAGGTACCGGCAAGTCAGCATGGACAAGCCCTTTCAGCACTGATCGCTGCAGTACCACAGGAGTTACATTTTTCTTGAGATCTCATGGTGGCTGAGACTCCAGTGTCCCAGCTGCTTTGGTGCCAGGGCCCCAGTACCTAACCCATCTTGATCCCTAGAATCACTGCTGGTGCTGAAATGCTCACCTCTTCTTGTCTCCACCACCACTATACAGCAAAAACTTAAATAATGACCATGATGCTGTCCTCTCATAACCCTCACACATGGCTCATATCTACATCAACCAGGGCACTCCCTGTTACATCATTGGTCTGAGCCTCAATGCTCCTGTTATCACCACTGGTGGATTCCACCACCCATGCCCTTTCTCCCACCCCAGTAGCCATATTGAGACCCATAGGTAGCCTATAAACATCATATTTCTTGGACATCTGGTGTTTCCTACCAAGAATTGATAAGACCGTCTCCTTCAGCCTCTGTTGCCAGAGCCCCAGAACTTTAAGAGGAAACTTTTGAGGAGCAAGAGGCCATCCTCTATCTCACCAACATGTAAAAGGACCAATAAAAAGTACTGTGTGCCTTCCAAGGGTGCAGAATTCCTTTTTCCACACCCTTCGCCTGTCTTCATCATTGTGGCTGCTGTGAATTCCCATCAACAGCATCATACTAAATCCACCCCTTATATGAGAGACTGGAAAAGACTTGATTTATTTGGTAGGAAGGCATACTTCAAGATTGCAGATTATCAAGTCTTAATGGGGAAGCATGACCACATGAACTATGCTAAACTTAATACATTTATTGACCATTTTCCAGAAGCACTATGGGAACAGTTTCAAGGACCAGTTAGTAGCAGGAAGATGGATACAGCAGTTTGCGTGATATCGGCAGTGGTGTTGTGATGGGCATTGTGGTGTCACTTCTCAAGAGTGACGGAAGAGGTACAGGGATGGTGAAGGCTCCAAACTTTTTTCAGACAAGACTCACTCCAAACTCTTAAGGACTCTAGTGCCACACTGTGTTCACTACGGATCTGCATACCAGGAAGGAGAGTGGAAATTCAGTTCTTCATAATCCCATGAAGAAGGTCCCGACCACTCCAATACCTGCCCTCACAGCATTACTGTGAGCCACAGCAAAAGAGGTCTGGTATTCAAAGGCATTAAACCACTGCTCAGTCCTTAGTACATCAGCCTTCCACTTTGAAACAGCAGTTTGAATGCCTTGGTTTGAGGCCCTGAAAGGCCACTCCCCACAACAGCTGAAACCTACATGCATTTCACATCCCTTTGGATGTCACCTCTTTCTTTTCCTCCAGTGCTAGAGTACTTAGCTTCCAACAGATGGGTTGTGGAGGTAATTTCCAAGGTTCTTCTGTCCAGTTTACTGCCCGCCCACCCCATCCCTTTTCAGGGACCTTTTCTCGCAAGACTGTTAAGAGAGGAAATAGATCATCTCCTTAGGAGCCGAAGAACCTGTTCCTGTGCACTTCGAATGCAAAGGCTTTTATTCCCAATGTTTCCTGGTTTTCAAGAGAAAAGGAGGTTGGAACGCCATACTAGATCTAAGAGCACTAACAAGTTACAAGGTATGAAAATTCAAGATGGTCACGCTAGTAGCAATTATTCCATCTCCAGAACAGGGAGATTGGTTCTCAATCTTTGACATCCAGGATGCTTACTTGAATATAAGTATCAGAGGGGTAGCCGTGTTAGTCTGAATCTGCAGAAGCGACGAGGAGTCCTGTAGCACCTTCTAGACTAACAGATTTTTTTGGAGCATAAGCTTTCGTGGGCAAAGACCCACTTCATCAGATGCATGTAGTGGAAATTCCAGAGGCAGGTATAAATATACAGGCATAAGAAAAGAGTACCAATCAAGAGTAAGGCTAGAGATAATGAGGTCAATTCAGTCAGGGAGGATGAGGCCCAATTCTAGCAGCTGATGTGGAGGTGTGAACACCAAGAGAGGAGAAACTGCTTTTGTAGTTGGCTAGCCATTCAGTCTTTGTTTAATTCTAAACTGATGGTGTCAAATTTGCAGATGAACTGTAGATCAGCAGTTTCTCTTTGAAGTCTGGTCTTGAAGTTTTTTTGTTGCAGGATGGCTACCTTTAAATCTGCTACTGTGTGTCCTGAGAGATTGAAGTGTTCTCCTACAGGTTTTTGTATATTACCAAAACTTCAAGACCAGACTTCAAAGAGAAACTGCTGAGCTACAGTTCATCTGCAAATTTGACACCATCAGTTTATGATTAAACAAAGACTGTGAATGGCTAGCCAACTACAAAAGCAGTTTCTCCTCTCTTTGGTGTTCACACCTCCACATCAGCTGCTAGAAGTGGGCCTCACCCTCCCTGACTGAATTGACCTCATTATCTCTAGCCTTACTCTTGATAGGTACTCTTTTCTTATGCCTGTATATTTATACCTGCCTCTGGAATTTCCACTACATGCATCTGACGAAGTGGGTCTTTGCCCACGAAAGCTTATGCTCCAATAAATCTGTTAGTCTATAAGGTGCCACAGGACTCCTTGTTGCTTTTACTTGAATATATTGATCCAGCCTGTAGACAGTTCCTCCATAGACAGTTCCTCAGGTTTTCCCTTGGTCAGGATTATTACCAGTACAGAGTACTTCCTTTTAGCCTCTAATCCGCACCCAGATTATTCTCCAAGGAAAAGAAGAGTTATCCTGAAGGAACCATTTATTGCTTCTTGATATGATTGACTGGCATCTTAAATGCATAACTTTGCTAAACACTAAAAATCATGGTCTTAATAAAGCTTAATATGGCTTATTACAACAGTTGTAGCCTGCTTAACTCTTCTTTTCATCCTGTAATTACTAGGGTGTTAACAGACCACTTCACCCTTGAATGGTCCCTGAGTGTAGCTCTACACTACAGGACAATGTCTATGTAAGGTGCACAACTCCGACCACGTAACTGGAGTCGATGTACCTTAGGTCAAGTTGCTGCAGGGTCTACACTCCAGGGGGTCAACGGGAGAAACTGTCCCGTCAACTTCCCTTATGAGTCTCATTCTGGTGGAGTACCAAAGTTGATGACCAGTGATCAGCAGTCAATTTAGCAGGTCTTTACCGGACTTGCTAAATCAACTTCCAGGGACTCTCATAGAATCATAAAATACTAGAACTGGAAGGGACCCCAAGAGATCAGCAAGTCCAGTCCCCTGCCCTCACGGCAGGAACAAGCGCCATCTAGATCATCCCTGATAGATGTTAATCTAACTTGCTCTTGTGGAATCTCCATCATTGGAGATATTTAACTTCCCTGGACAATTTATTTCATTGCTTAACCATCCTGACAGGAAGTTTTTCCTAATGTCCAACCTAAACCTCCCTTCCTGCAATTAAGCCTATTGCTTTTTGTTCTATCATCGGAGGTTAAGGAGAATAGTTTTTTTTCCCTTCTCCTAGTAAGACTCTTTTAGGTATTTGAAAGCTGCTATCATGTCCTCTCTGTCTTCTCTTTTCTAAACTAAACAAACACAATCTTCCTTCATAGGTCATGTTTTCTAGACCTTTCATAATTTTTGTTGCTCTTCTCTACACTCTCGCCAATTTCTCCACATCTTTCTAGAAATGTGGTGCCCCAAACTGGACACACTACTCCTCATCAGTGCAGAGTAGAGCGGAAGAATGACTTCTCATGTCTTGCTCACAACATTCCTATTAATGCATCCCAGAATCATGTTTGCTTTTTTTGCAGCAGTGTCACACTGTTGACTCATATTTAGCTTGTGGTCCACTATAACCCCTAGATCCCTTTCTACAGTACTCCTTCCTAGGTAGTCACTTCCCATTTTGTATGTGTGGAACTGATTGTTCCTCCCTAAGTGGAGCACTTTGCATTTGTCCTTGTTGAACATTATCCTATTTACCTCAGACAATTTCTCCAGTTTGTCCAGATCATTTTGAATTATGACTCTCTAAATCCCTTGCAAACCCTCCCAGCTCCATTGCCACAGTGCCAATATCCCGGTAAGTATAGTTCTCTCCTTAGAATATGTGCTATGCTAAACTATTTGTTGCACCTAGTAGTTAGCAGTAGCACTCAATATCTCCCAAACTAGAGGAAGAGCGCTGTGCAGCCCTAAAGCTTGTGTCTCTCACCAATAAAAGTTGGTCCAATAAAAGATTTTGCCTTGCCCACATTGTCTATCTCTTCCTTCCTTCCTAAAAGCTGCTGAGATCCTTTTTGGAGTACTACTGTCTAAGTTCTGGAGAAGGCTTAGTTTTACTAGCCAGGACTTGTCCTGAAATAATGTGTACAATTTTTATAAATGAATAAAATATCTGTAACAAATGAGTATCTGCCTTCAGAAAAATTAAAAATCACCCATTTCAGTATCCAGAAAAGGCATGTGTGGCTTAATGCAGGCATAGAGCTGTGTGTGTTAATAATCTGGAGAAGTCAGTGGCTGAAATAGAAAGTCATAAATAGAAAATTCATGTCTGTTTGAAAATTTATGAGTACAATGTGAGACATCTGCATGGTGACTAATGACATAATTAGAGAAAATATAATTCTCCACTGCTATATTAAATTCAGGGTTAGTTTGTCAGTATTCTCAGTGTGAACGTCCTCTGCTTGCCTGTAGGGGAAGAGGCATAAGGTCCCAGTGCCTACTTTTCAATAGATTACGACCCATGAAGGATAAAATAATACACTTTGACAACAAACAAAACTCTTTGTAAAACTTGTATGCTTTATCATCAAATACAGTATTAATATGTATTGTATTAAATATGGCTTGATGTAGAGAAAAATTGGTCTTAAAAATAGTCTAATAATTTTTCCCATATTGCCACCATTGTTCCAAAGAAAAATCTGGCCCATACTTTTTCCGTATTTTTCCGTAGTGGCACTTCCTGGTTCATCTGAAAATTAATTTTTTTCTTTGTGTTGGTCACAGATCAGGACCCTATTGTGTGAGGCACTATACAAAACTTGACAAAAAGATGCTGCTGCCTCACTGAGCTTGCAGTCTAGTGTTATGAATACAAGTCAAGTGTCACCTTATGGGAGTACGTTAAATTTTGTGTGCTTCTGAATCTGTGAACTCCTGGTTCCAGTTAGCTGATATGCTCTTATACAGTTGGTTTAGGTCATCTCTTGGTGTGCTCCTTTTACATATACAACTGAAGGCTGTTCTTTGATTTATTCTCCTCTGTTGTCTTTTGCCCCGGAGCTGAGGGTGAAATAGGGGTTTTGGGGGTTTTTGTATTGGTATTTTGTGATTAGCATCACAATGCAGAGTAACATTAATCTATTTGATAGCACAAATCCATATATTTGATTTAGTGCAGAGCTTTGTTTCACATTTCAAGATCCACGCATACTTATTTTGAAGCATCAGTGTAAAAAAAAAAAAGGAATGATTATTTGTGAAATTTACCACTTTGCTTAGAATTTCTTAGCTATCGCAAGATAAAACACACCTATAGAATACGATAATTGTACCATCAGACTGTCAAATTTGAAGTCTTTATTTAATTGTTATAGATTTCTAGTATGTAATGAAACCTAATGATTAAAATACACAACCAGAAGGGAAGTGAATAAAGTGAGATACGTTTGGGTCATCCCCACAAAGAATATTCATTGTTTGGCTCATCTGCCCCTCAAGCAGACACAGAATAAATTGAACTTGTTTTTGTATTAAAATACAAAATATAAATAAATAAAACATTTTGAAATTTGCTGAGGCAAATTATATGAAAGAGTCGGTTGAGATCTGGAATTTAACTGTAGCTGGTAGCCAAAGTAGTTTCTTGTCTCAAATGCTTTCACTATCATTTGAACTCTATAATTGAATATATGGTTCTGGCTAAAATTCCTGCTGTTCTAAATTAACTGTGACAGTGTAAAACGTTCCATATTTTTTGTATTAGATTTGAAGCAATCTGGTGGGTGCACTTTTCTTTCCTAGTATAATTTTTTTTTATTGAAATAGAGCAGTGAGAAATGAAGTGATTGTGCCTGCTTCAGAGATGAGATGGCTTTTTAAAATGATGAATAGCTGTAAAAATAAAGCTGAACCTGGGAGCACCTTCAGGATACATGACCTGTTTAAATTTAGAAGCAAAGGGTGCTTGAGTGAGCAGAAACATGTGTTCTACTGAGTTTTGGCTCTTAAATCACTTAGACACTTTCAAAAATCCACCCAAATGAAACTCAACAAATGAATACAACTTTCATTATAAGACCTTATACTGAAGCAAATTGTTATAATCAACAGCCAAAATATAATTTTCTAAACTTTTTTTTTTTTTTTTTTTTTTTAAACTGGAGATCCTGATCGTGCTTCAGTCCTAATATTTAGCACATATAGAGGACTTTCTGATTTCAAAATGCTGTTCAGATGTTCATTTGTCACAACACCCTTGCTTAAGTAGTTATCTGTTTCACGCTTGGTGGAAATTGAGAGTTTAAGTGTCCTACCCAAAGCCACCCAGGAGATCAGTGAGACAGAATCAGTAATAAAGCCATTCTGGTTTTAGTCCCATCCTTGTTCCTCTAGGTTACACTACCACTAAGGTTCAGTTAACTGACGTGAGTTTATTTTAAATGGTTTTTGTCACAGACACAATCCATGTATAACATTCATATTTCCAGCTCTTCCAGGTGGTTGTCTTTTCTTTTAACTAAATTTTGCTGTTTTATAAAGCGAGTGATAGACAATCAAGCAGAGAAATTGAAAGAGCTGGACAAAGAGATCCGCCCCTTCCGACAGAATTGGGAGGAGGCAGACATCATGAAGAGCAGTGTGGAGTCCCTGCAGAATAGAGTGAGTGAGCTGGAAAGTGTTGATAAAACTGGAGGACAAGGAGCTCGAAATACAGGTGAGTGTAAGCACAATGGAGTAAAATACCACCCACCTTTTTTAGGTAAAAAAGCCAAATGAGCTATTTTGAATGCAACTCCCATTGTGATTTTCCTTTGAAAACGTAAGTTACACTTCAGTTTCCTGAAAAGGAAATTAGGAGTTGAATCTTTTTGTTAATGGAATGACACTTCTCTGCCTTCCTGTCCCTTAGACTTGATTCTTATCTTTCTTTGTTCTCAAGGAACATAGTATTAATTACACTGAAATTTAATTACAAATATTTTCTCAGATGGTCTTAGAAAGCTAATCGATTCCAGTAGCTTCTTTATAAAATATTTTCAGTGTATCGACAAGTCTTTTGGGGGTAATATTGCCTCCGAGAACAGATCAGTCATTTTTACTTGCTTGAAAATGTGTTTCCAAGATGTCAGTTTACAGTCTTTTATGTCTAGTAGAGAAGAATGTTTGACGTGAAGAAAACAATGAGATCTGTTTGTTCACACATTGAATAAAATGATAAAAAACACAAGTTAGCAGTACAGCATAGACCATTCTTAAGGGTTCAGGAAATATTGTTTTGTTCAAAGGCAAATTACTATGTAAAGATAATTTTACCTAAAAAGCCGTTTGTTAGTACCTCTACTACTCCAAACCGCCTAATTTTTGTTATTGTTGCCAGAGTGCAAAATACAAAGGAATAAAGTGATGACTATTACCTTCCCCTCTCATGGAAGAAAGAACCCATTAAAAATAAACTACAAAACCTTGGGGTGGAGGGAATACTTCATCCTGTAATAAGATGTAGCTTGAATTTTCAGCTTTTACTCATAATATGTTGCGTGATAAGGGAGCAGCAGCAGCAAAAGAGGAAGATTCTGAAATAACCCAAGATGCTTTAAATGGGATCTCCTGGCTTCAGTCATCATTTTCAAAGGCTTCCACAATGAGAAATCTATAGTTAATATTGTTAGACCCTTGGCAAACAGCTGATTAGGCAGATTTTGTTTAACTATGGCTGTGTCGCATTGTGATTTGAACAATATTTGTTAGATGTTTTTTGAGTGCTTGAAATTTCTACCAAATGTAGTACAATTCACAATTTTCTCTAAACACAGTAAAATACCAGCTGTATACAAAAGCCAGTGAATATAACTACTTTTTGGCAGTAGAAATTGTGTATGGCTCGATGTTACTTGGTTCTTAACTTTATTGCATTTTGAGGTATGTATTTATTTTGTGCTGTTGAGTATCTATTGTGTATATATTCTTAAAAAGTTAAATTATTCTTTTTTTCCCCCCAAAACCTCTCTCTATTTTCTACTAGCCGTACTAGAGACACAGCTAAGTAGACACGATCAAATGCTCAGTGTTCATGATATTCGGCTGGCTGACATGGACCTCCGATTCCAGGTGTTAGAAACTGCCAGTTACAATGGTGTATTAATTTGGAAAATTCGAGATTATAAACGTCGGAAACAAGAGGCCGTCATGGGGAAAACTCTGTCCTTGTACAGCCAGCCCTTTTATACTGGATACTTTGGCTATAAGATGTGTGCCAGAGTTTACCTTAATGGAGATGGCATGGGAAAAGGGACGCACTTGTCATTGTTTTTCGTCATAATGCGTGGAGAATATGATGCCTTACTTCCCTGGCCATTTAAACAGAAAGTGACTCTGATGCTAATGGATCAGGGACCTTCTCGGCGTCACTTAGGCGATGCTTTCAAACCAGATCCAAACAGCAGTAGTTTCAAGAAGCCTACTGGAGAAATGAACATTGCATCTGGCTGCCCAGTCTTTGTGGCTCAAACAGTTCTAGAAAATGGAACGTATATTAAAGATGATACTATTTTTATTAAAGTCATAGTGGATACATCGGATCTACCGGACCCCTGACATACAAATGGGGAGACAGATTAAACAGAAGACAACTCCATTTGGGGGTTTTCTATCAGTTTGTCTTCAATCAGAGGTCCTAAAGCACAAAGGACCATCTTGTGGAACAGAAGGAAGAGTTTGAAGGCATAACTTCATAGGGTCCAATGGTGAAAGTAGCAACACATTTAAGAAATCATACCATGGTATATTTTCTAATAAAACTAGTAACACTTAAACTCTGAAGAGTTATTTATCCCTCATGTGGATAATGATTACAGTCAGAGAGGTTTTTTTAACTTATTAGTGATCTAGTCATTTGGAGGTGAAAAGACATGTAAAGTATGTGCTGAATAAATTTTACCTGACTTTTCTTCATTTAGACTAGAATACAAAAAAGTTCATCTGTGGGTTAGCTGGAAACTGTCAGCATGTTAAGTAAAAGAAGAAATGATGAAGTAATTTTGCAACTATGATATAATTACTTTGAAAAACTAAGTGCAATCGTGTCTGAAATACAGTATATTGTCTTTTTAAGGCCTCATCTGGTCTCTGTTTTAATAATTACTTTGTCAGAAGACCTTGAAATATCCAGGTCTTCTTGAAAGTATCTATATCAGAATCATATTTTTATTTAAAGTTCTATTAATAATTGTTACAGAAAAAAAACATTTTATTTTAAAGCCGTTGATAGACTGATATTTCTTGGAAGAAAAATAGAAGATATCAAACACTGGTTATCACTTGTGATAAAAAAGAAATTATTCAACTATTGATGTTATTTCTCTTTAGAAATGTAAACCTACAATATATGTGGTAGTTAATGACACTATTTCAAAATTAAGGAAAAATCACTCATGGATGCTGTGCATCATTATCAGATTTATAATTGTTTTCACCCTAAAATAGGGCATTTGTTGAACTTTGGAGTTCTAAACGGAATCCTGTACGCTTTTAAAGTTCTGCCTCATGCTTTCCAATCAAGCTATATATATTGCTGACAGCATAAATGTGCAACACCTAATATTTTCAACATAGGGGAGGAGGATTAGTGCTGAAACACAGCCAGTCATGATCCTCTGAGTTCATTCTGTACTAGCAATCATTGCAGCTTATTAAGGAGATATGATCAGAAAGCAATGGAAAGATGATGGTGGCTTGCATGCATACATGTGCCTTAAATGTGATGTGCTGCTTATAAACCATAGCTTTGTATTTAGATTAATTATAATATCCAAAATGGTAGTTTTAACTGGACTTCAGGCAAAATGTGTAGCCTCGTCTTCAGAGCCCTTAGATAGTTAGCAACATGCAGAATAGAATCTGAAGTCCAGGTTTGGCTGCAAGAGCTTCTATGCTTTGATTATCATGGAATCCATCATGTTCAGGTGCCAAAATTGTATGCACACCGCTCCTATGGAGCATGGACTTTGACAGTGCCTCTAGGCTAAAATGAAGGAAGGAGTCCTGCTTCCTCCCAGTCCTGTGTATGGAAGGTGGCAGCGCTTTAAATTGACTAATCTGAGAATTCTGCTGTATATGGTCACGGGTGTCTGTTCAAGGCCGAGTGACAAGCATCCTAACGTGGAAATGCACAGGTTTCTTTGATATAACTGCCTGCGCTTCAGCAGAAAGCATTTCCCAGCCCTGAAACATGCTGATTGCAACCCACTGTGTTTATCTACTTCTGCTTGATAGTCTGGAAATATTGAGTCCAATGGCGTAGCTTAACTATATACCAGCCATCTGGGTGCTACTTAAAATCTGAGTGCTGCTTAGAACTAATGAGAGAAGCTAATTAGTACAACTTTGTGCACCTGAGAGGGTATTGGACCCCTCTTCTTGATTGTCAGGTGGTGCCCATTCAGTTTCCCTCTTTTGGGGGCATAACCACAATATTTACCTAGGGCTCAGTTGAATTCATGCCTTTATAATAGTTCAGCTTGTCTCTGTTGCCATTGTCTTTTATGGCTGTGCCTTCACAAACTGTGCCTGCAAGAAGTATTTTCCTGTTACAAATATACAGTGCATGCTAAGTGGTCCTCATGGGTTTTCCAGGCACCTGCTAGAATTCTGCTGGCTTCTTGGCATCCAAGCCATTCCATAGCAATCAGTCTTCCTGTTCTTGCCTTCCCACTGTCCAGGTACTATATTCCTTTTATGGTACATGGGTGACAACAGGTGCTCCTTTTGTAAGGAGGCATGTGCTAATGTTTCACTTCTAGCACAGAAGGAGGACTTCCTGCAGAAGATCTATATGGCACTTGCAGTTTTATGCAGGTAGCCTAAGTAAACCCATCACTTATGCTTTAGGGCAAAGGTTCACTCAACTTTGCATACCATTCTAATAGTCATGAATGTAGGCAGCTGAGCTTTTGTGTATGTGCATCACAGAATTTTACTGAAAACAGGATTCCCAAGTGGAAATGTCCAAAGGGCTCTGCTCCCATTGCTAATATATGTATTGTGAAAAATGTATGGTCACATAAGAACAGTTTTTATCCTGTTTGAATCTGGGACTAATTTAGGTGAGAGTTGTATTATCATCAGGCCCTTATGTGTTTTGCAGTTCTATAGCTGCAGACTCCAGGTTTTGCAGCAGAATTGTGCTTCTGAATCCAAGCTCTTAAACAAAAAATGAAGTAAGAAAAAGTATAAATTTACAGCGTAGTCCTCTTGAGTCTGCATAGAGTTAATAATAGGTCTGGGGTGCCTGAATCACCAATTCATATCAATGTGGTGTTAACTCTGAAACCTCTTGATGAAAATTTAAATGTCAACAATAGTTTGTTTAGTTAACCAGAAACATCAACTAAGGTATTTAATCCATAATTTTCCAAACTGCCTTCCGTACTTAGACTCCAGAAGCCCTAGCTACTCAAACCTCTAGCTTTATTCCGATTAGCTTCTAGAACACAGGAATGTATTGTCAATACAAAAATATTTTGGCATATACATTGATTTTAATTGCAAATCAACATGCAAGGTGATATTGACTATAATTTCATTTTAAAAATAACGGGAAGCTACCACAATTTCCAGTTTGCTCCTCTAAATTCTGCAGAATCCCACAATCTTATGCGAAATTTAACTAAATCCTGCAATGGAGTACATGAAGCCTGAATTATAATATTTACCTCTGCCAAACTCACCAAATATCCCTAGACTGTGAGATTTTTGCTGTATGTGTAACTGGGTTCCCTTAGCATCCCAGCAATGAAACTATGTAGCATTTAGAGAAATGTGGTTATGAAATGTCATCCAAATTTAAGGTAAAGGTTCCTTGTGTTTTACTGTTTTATGGATTAGGTAATGTTATTAAACATTCTTTTTTCAAACATTGAGTTTTTTTCTTCCCAGGTATTTCAGAACTTTTCTGGAGACTATAAAAGTAACTCATAGGGCATACCCATGAAACCCCATGAGTCTCAGTGGAGTTGCATGAATGCAGTGGCGGGCCAATGCTATTTGAGTTAGTGCTAATTATTACCATAAACATAATTTCTTCATACTAGAACCTTGTCATTGCTGTTTAGTATTCATTGGCATTGTACAGCCATATGCTCTTGCAGTTTGTTTCACAGTAGTGACCCTCTAACTGTATGTATATGTATCTCCTCCGTTGATACATCTAGCAAAAAGATTCCAATCTACCAGAAGGTTGGTCTTGTCTGTTGTACACAATACATACAGTAGGGGTGTGTATTTGTTGTTTTTAAAAAGTCTCAAATTCCAAACAGGATGAAACTATTTTTCAGCATTTAACGACCAATCTGTGATCCTTATGCATGACCACATCTGTATTACTTCTCTGTTGATCTTAAAGGGATCTTGTTCAGCTATTGTCTACATGTACACCTTCACAACTTAAGTCAACTGCTGACTTTTTATATGCAATGTTGATTTCAGCCTTTTACTGTAAATTTGTTCTTCTCAAAGAGAATGTGCAATAGGAAAACAGAAAGGGGGGTAGCTCAAATGATAATGAAATGTAATGGGTAACATGCTAGTTATCTTAAAAAAAAAAAAAAAAAAAAAAAAAAAAAGATTAAAATGCAGTTTAATTCCTCTTCCAAATTGGTTTTCCTACTTGGAAAAGGAAAGTTTAATACTTGGTCTATACTGGGGAAGAAAGCTGACCTAAGATGCACAACTCCAGCTACAAGAATAGCATAGCTGGAGTCAACGTTCCTTAGGTCAAATTTCTGTGGTCCCCGTTGCGGGAGGTCGACAGGAGAAACTCCCCCATCAACTTCTCTTACTCCTTGTGACCTGGTGGAGTACTGGAGTCGATGGGGATGCCATCAGCAGTCGATTTAGCAGGCCCTTACTAGACCTGCTATATCAAACCTCAGAAGATCCATCTCTGCAGCATCGATCTCCTGGTAAGTGGAGACAAGCCCTAAGATGTGAAATGTGCCTGATGAATCTCTCAAATGCAAGGTAATGGAGATCTGTTTTAGTTGTAGTTCTAAAGTATTGAACCCATGAATGTTAGGGTACGATTATACTGCTCAAGTTGCTACCAACTTGCCCTGATTATGGCATGTTGCAGCTGAGTTTAAAATCCACCTATTTGTAAACTATAGTCCATCATGCTGAATAGGCATTTCACCAACAATGCAGTTTCTGATAACATTGGTGCTCTGTGGTGCAAGCCAGAAACGCCTGTAGGCAATGATAAGAGAAGTATTCTGCACCTCCTGACTATATCAAATGTTACTGCAGTCTTGATGCCTTGATGTTTAACTATGCAAATATATTAATAGGTGGAGGGAGAAAAATAATCTTAGCTAATGAATTTTAGTTACAAACCTAGTATCTAAGTTTTCACTGTTACAACGTTCTATGTTTATTCTGAGTTTGTCGTCAGACAAATAATTGTTTGACCATATGGAAATTATCAAAATAACCCCAGCCCCCAAATCAGTCTTGGTTGACGAGTGCAAATGGGTTTTTTGCTACTGTTAAGGGAGATTCATGGATAGTAGCAAGCCCTAAATTCCCACACTCCAGGTATGAAGACTCAGCACACTGCACACACAAACTGCTTTGTCTCATAGGAAGTGGGTAGCTTGTTGGATCCTTCTAAAAACTATATCGATGCTTCATGGAGTGGCATCTAGTTCACACATCCTTCCTTTCACTCAGCTAATCAGGAGATTCAGGGTTTAAAAAAAAAAACAGTTGGTGCTGGGCAGCTCAGAACAAAGAGGTGGGGCAAAAGATTACTGTTTGTTTTTTTAAGATAAGAAAATGGAAAAACAACTAGTCTTCTGCCCGCCTCTTCCTGCCGTTCCTGTAGCTTCTTCAATACCTCTCAACTTCTGTTGACCTCGAAATGGTAACTTCAAAAAAAAAAATCTACCCTGGTCTGTGGTGTATTTGATAGTGATTCTTAGTGCTTACCAGGGGAGCCAACAGTCATGCCGGGCCCCTGGACAAGGTATGGGGGGATGCCTCAGCCTCAAGTGGAAGGAGCAGAGCTGAGGGCATTTAAACCATGGCGTACTTGGACTATAGTGCATGCTCCCCCCCACCCAGTGCTGCCTGGAGTGCACTGCACTGCACCCCTGCCTCTCCAGGCAGCCTTGCAAGCTGCCGGGAGTGTGTAGTGTGGCAATTTAAAGGGCTCAGAGCTCTGAGTGCTGTCACTGCTTTGAATCACTGGGCCCTGGGGCAACTACCCCTTTCCTCCCCCCTCCCAACGGTGGGCCTGGTGCTTTCTGTATAGACCCAGTGCTTTTCATTTATAAAGCATTTTACGAACAAGAACTAATCCTCACAAGAAGTGTTCACATTTTATAGACAGGAAAACGGAGGTAGAGAACGGAGGTAAAGAGGTTAAATGACTTTGCCCAGAGCCACAAAAGGAGCCTGTGCTGGAACCAAGGTTAGAAAAGAGGTTCCTATCTCTTAGTCCTATGTTCAAACCACCGGACCTCAACTTTTCATGTGCTTATCCCTTGAAGAAACTGAAAAACAAAAGAAATGAAATTTTTAAAACCCACAGTCAAGCCTGTAAGGGTTAGAATTAAAAATATGAGCTGTCATGATTTGGGGGCATGAATATGACCGCCCACAGGTCACCAATCAAAGTACTTTTCAGTTGATTTTTTTTATGATGCCCTTGTTTTGGGGGTAGATTTTAAGGGCTCGTTTAGGCAGGGGGACCAAAAACAAGTGGATTGATTTGGGTTTTGGCAACCTTTACGGTGACCCTTTCTTAATCAGTTTAGCTGAGCAGCAAAATTGAGGGCTTTAACTGTGTTACTTCCTGCCTTTTAATCTGAGCCTTCAAGACAGTGCCAAAATGGAGGACGGTCAAGGAGAAATTTTGGGTGCACATTCAAAGGCATTCTTAAATTTTGGAAGAGTTGAGAGAGACAGCACACAAGGGATCTGTTTAATCCTATTTCTCTTCTAATTTATTGGCAAGACTGTAGCTTTTTGTCTTCCATTTCATGATCTTAGTGTCTATATTAGGCCACAATTTCTCCAAGTTAGTATTAGTTCCTAAGGTTCATATCTAAATTTCACAGAGATATACCTGATCCAACCTCCAGATCAGGATCCTAACTCTGTGGTTTTGGTTCATCATCTCTCTTAAGCAATGGCTTGTTGTTCGTGGTGTTTTTTTACCTTTTGGTCCTTTGGAACTAAATTGTTAATTTGGTAGCCAGTTCCACGAGGACTTTTTAACTTCTTAGCAATGCCAGTGTCCACTCGCACCATTGCTAGCAGTGGGATGCGTAGTGAGAAATTTTGACTCTGTGTAAGGGTTACTGAGATAAACCAGCAGTGCCACACGTAAAGGTCATTCTCCTGCATAGAGTGTTCTGAGCTTTGAATTCAGTTGTAGCTCTTTTTTGAAAGGACACATTTTCCAACTATGACCTGTCTCACTGGCAGAGAGTTGTATAATCTGCACTTGTGGAATGGAAAAGTTCAAGCTTCCATCATTGCTGATGCACCATGTGATTCACACATTTATTTTCCTTGTAGCTGTTGTGTTTAGGGATTAATATAACTTTTCAGTTTCATAGGGGAATAAAGGGGGAAATTCAGGATTTCTTAGGAGATATAAAACTCCCAAATAACTTTTTAGTGACTAATGGATGTTAATATCCTATTCAGAAACAATGGGCTGTAGGTAGGTCCATTCCTCTCAGACAAGTAGGATAACCTTTGAAACACACACACAACATTCTGCAAATTGGAAAAACTAAAAGCTGACATTTCCAAGAAATTCTCTTAAGAAATATCTGTAGAAAATACATGAGTATTCAAGAATAGTGTACAAATTAATGTTTACAAAACTTTTGTAACTTACATTTTATCTCATACTCTTCAGTGAATGGTACACCTGTTATGTTCAGTTCTATGATCCAAAAACAAAGACCAAAGAAGGCCAACCTCATTTGATTGTGTATATTCTGCCTGTCTTAATTATAAATAGCTGTAAGGATAAAGTGCAAGTGATCTGGTAACCAGTGGTATTCGTACTTTTTTAAGGGTGGGGAGACAGACTTTAAAAATGTATAATTTATTGCTCAGCAATAACCATGTTGTTGTTGTTAATAATAATAATAATGAAGCAACATGTCTTAATTTTCCAATAGCATTATTATATGTTGTACTTCAGTTTGTTGTATACTGTGTGTTTTGGTATTTATTTGTGTTTGGAGGTCTTGCTATGTCTTTTGTGTTTTAATGCTAATACAAGGACAGTGTGTATAAGAGTGTAGAATGCGAAACTATGAAATGCTAAACTGTCTGTTATTAAAGGAAAAATAAATAAGTAGGAAACCATATTTTTAAAAACAAGTTGGTGTATTGGAGTTTGAATGTCTGGAGCTTATTTACAGAGTAAAAATGTAACCTTTCACCTCCTTTGTATCCATGTATATGATTAGTTAGGGCTCCATGAATACAGTCGATAGACCTGTATCACATTACTATTACAACATTTCCTTGTTCATCCACAAGATGTGTTGCTTTGATTTTAATAAAATCCCAACTTCCATGTGATGAGTCATAACTATAATTAAGTAGGAAATTAGTATTCAGTCTGTCATCAAAACAATAGCATAGTTTCCTGGCAGATAGGGTAGGAGCAATTAAGATGAGTTTTCATACATTTTATATGAATGTGCCTCCCCAGGAGGTTACTGAAGATAGAGTGCATGGCTTGAGTTTCCAGAAAATTATTTCCCATCCCAACAAAATTTTTGAGTTCTAAACATGTAACCAAAAGAAAAGCAGAGATGTACCCTACTGACATGTAAATATTGTAACTCATTTAGATAATCCACACAAAGTATCATGCTCTCTCAAAATCATGTAAATTATGGTGTTGCTCATTCACACATGGGTTTCAATTGAATGAGAGAGGGAATTATCATGATTACCAACAGTGAGGGATATAGCATGTGATTTTTGTCAACCATGCAAACTTCTTAAACTGCAATTAGCTCTTCTGTCTCCTGGCCTCCAGTTTTCTCCACTCCCTTATTTCTCCATCTTCCAATTTCCTTTTCACTTTTGTTGGCCTAGTCCTCAGGTTTGCCTCTGCTTGTAGAAATATGGGTAGAATGATACCCTGTTACACTGTCCAATGTGTCTCTAGTTACATCTCTGGTGGTAGGGCTGTGCTCTAGGCTGCATCCATCTCTCTTGCTCCTCCTGTCCTATATGGTGACTAGAGAGCTTCCCCCATGACTCTAGCTCTCCCAATCCAGGGCTATGTCTACACTGGTGCAATCTTGCACCAGAAGTATGCAAATGAGGCTAAGCGTAGAATATCTGTCTCATTTGCATATCTAATGAGCCGCCATTTTTGCGGAAGAGGCTCTTGCGCCAGAAGGAGCTGTCTACACTGCCCCTTTTTGCGCAAGAAAAAGCCTCTTGTGCAATGCCGTTACGCTGATTATTTTCAGGAATAACGGCATTGCGCAAGAGGGGGCAGTGTAGACAGCTCCTTCTGGCGCAAGAGCCTCTTCTGCAAAAATGGCAGCTCATTAGATATGCAAATGAGACTCGGCGATATTCCACGCTTAGCCTCATTTGCATACTTCTGGCGCAAGATAGCGCCATTGTAGACATAGCCCAGGAGTATGAAGTGGATGCTCAGGATCCAAGTAGGTGGCACCTGAAATTGAGTGACCCATGTCAAATCCAGGAGACTTTTAACAGATCAGCCTTTTAAACATCCTGGAGTTTAACAGGCTGGTCAGATGCATCATCAGTATGACAGGTATGACTAAGTGCTCCACCTGGGGGTAGAGTCCTTTATTAAAGATCTCTTAAACAAAGCTCATTTTTTAAAGGACACATTGTTGGGATGGATGAACATGTCTGAGGAGGTGGGTGAAAGTATTAACCTTTTTGAACACTTGCAGTGTGCTTAGCTATAAAGTGTTTCCCTTGCTGTGAGGGCTAGATTACGGGCATCCAGTGCACTTTGATAATGCCCCTTTGGATACTCTGAAATTCTTTAATAAATGTTAAACACTATAGTTTAGAACAGGAAACTAAGAGTATCTTCATTTTTACACGCAGGGTGCACACTGTTGTTCCATTGGAATTGGGCCAGGGAATCATTCCCTCCTCCTGTAAGAGTTGTTGGGAAGTTGTTGTTAACCTGGTCTGTGGTCTTGTCTAAAAGATTTTGGGCAACAGTTTCAAAAGCACTTCACTCCCTAAGTCTCATTGACTTTCAGTGGAACTTGGGGCTTGACTATCTGGGGTTTTAAACCTGATCACATCAAGTTAATCCAATTTGAAAGTATACCAATGTCACAGATTCATTGCTGCACATTAACTCCTCATTTATTGCGAACTCTGGAGTCCTCTTGCAAAGTAGAGTATTTTTGCTTCTAAGGCTACGTCTAGACTGCAAGCCTCTTTAGAAAGAGGCTTTTGCGAAAGATACTTTCGAAAAAGCCTCTTTTGAAAAAGAGCGTCTAGACTACAACCAGTACTTTCGAAAAAGCAAGCTGCTTTTTCGAAAGAGCGCGCCCAGGCAGTCTGGATGCTCTTTTTCAAAAAAGCAGTTTGCATTACATAATGCCTTTTTTCGAAAGAGTACTTTCAAAAAAGGCGTTATTCCTCGTAAAACAAGGTTTTCCGCGGTCGAAAAAATCGCGGCATTCTTTCAATTTACTTTTGAAAGAACGCAGCAGCAGTCTAGACGCAGGGGAAGTTTTTTCAAAAAAAGGCCACTTTTTTCGAAAAAAAACCCGTCGTCTAGACACACCCTAAGTGAATGAGTCTAGTCTAATTGTGAGGACACAATTGCTGCCCACTACTTGCATGCTCCCAAGGGCTATCCCACAGTGCTTTGCCATTTCGACCTGTCTGTGTACATGTGTGCTCTCCCATGCTTTAGTGTCAAGTTCCCAAGATGACCCTTTTAAAAGCTGGTGCAGGGCCAGATTTTGCCCATTTGCTGCTGGATCACAGTGCATCACTTTTGTAATACAAGCACAATAGCACTGTGGAAGCCACACAACATGCTTTGCACATCCACATGGTGCTGAGCCAGGACCCTGGATCTCAACCGCACTAGGGAGAAACATCTGTATAAGAAGCTCTAATGTGCTAAACCCACAACACTCAACTGCTTTCAGGGCCATGGCGTGGAGGGACCTTGCCTATCTGCTACTTTTCCTTTCCCCTTCTCTGGAACTGTGTAGTGGGGCTGCTGAACACCATTGAGCCAAACAGTAAACCCTGTATAATGAAAACTACTTCAAGCCAGGGGATGTGGTAGCACCCCTAGTTCCAGCACTTACACCATTATCTCATCTCTCCTGACTGGTGGCAACTCCATCTGGCCCTCTTTTGCTGTCTCAAAATGGCAACCACCAGCATGGCAGAGCTGCAATCTCTTTGCTGCCTGACCTGCTACCTCACCCAGAAGATCCAAATAACAAAAGCAGTCACTGATGCAAAATTCAACAGTTTATTGCACTGGGGATACAGGAAAAGTATGGTTAGTGTTCACAGTGTGTGTGGTATAAATTAGGGCAGTGGATTAATCAGTTAATTTTTTTAACCATATGAGTTAATTGTGATTAATTGTTGTTTTAAATGCACTGTTAATAGAATGCTAATTGACATTTATTAAACATTTTGGATGTTTTTCTACATTTTCAAATTATTCCAGGGGACATGCTTTCTACTTTTTTTTTAAAAAATGTGTTAATTACATTTGTGACTGAACTCCTCAGAGAGAGAATTTTATTTTTTCCTGGCCTGCTTTTTTACCCATATTCTGCCATATATTTCATGTTATAGCAGTCTCTGATGATGATCCAGCATGTTTTTTTTTTAAGAACACTTTCACTCAGATTTGAAAAACCATAAAGAAGGTACCGATGGAAAAATTCCAAAGATAGCTACATGTTTAAGTGATTGGCTGAACAAAAAGTAGGACTAAGTGGACTTGTAGGCTCTAAAGTTTCTACTTTGTTTTGTATTAGAATGCAGTTATTTTTTTACATAATTATATATTTGTAAGTTCAGCTTTTGTGATAAAAAGATTGCACTACAATAGTTGCATTAAATGAATCAAAAACACTTTTTTTTAGAGTGCAACTGTCTTAAAAAAAAATAGAAAGTGAGCACTGCACACTATATATTCTGTTGTATTGAAATAATATACTTGAAAATGTAGAAAACATCCAAGCTATTTGAATAAATGATATTCTGTTATTTTAACAGTGCAATTAATCACAATTAGTTTTTAATTAATTGATAGCCTTGCTATAAATGTATACTGCCTGCCCTATTAAGTCACAGACAGTACTCATCTGCTGAGGTACAAACACCCTGTAATACACATGGTAGGTCACAATCACTACAGGACCCTATGTATTTTCCTCTGCATGTCTGCAGAGGAGCTAGAACAGAACTGAAGACTGAGAAATCACTAGATTTTGTTTCTGTTGTCACAGGGAGTAGCAACATGCCTCTCCACCCCTTAGTTACAGCATGCAGGCTCTTTCTACTTCAGTGGCATTTCTGGGGGACCATCCTGATGAATAATTGACTTTTGGGTTGCTCTTTCTCTTTTTCTTTGCCTGTTCTCTGCCTTCTAGTCACCTGTCTCGCTATAATGTTATTGAGAATCAGGACAGCCTAAAGACGATTGTTGTCCAGCTCGCCTCCCTCCTTCACCTCTGACACCCCAGAAATATCTCCAATACGCTAACAAAATGGCAAAATCACACATGGACCATAATTCCAACCCATCTCCCCAACCTTCCTAACAGCATAATCAGCAGACGGACATCCCAATGCCACTGGCATGCAGATGACTCTCAGATGCCACCAAGAACGGGAAGAATCTCAAAGAGGTAAAGTTCTACATCCATAATTTTAAAAAACCCGCTACGATGACTAGTCTGGAGTATGAATAAGAAGTGACTTGCCCTCTCCTTCCCGCCCCTTCCCCCCCATAGCCACAGCACCTGCAATGGCCAGACAACCAAGGAAAGGGTTACTATCACGGAGAGGCCAGCCAACCAATGGGGGTAAAAAAAGAAAGACTTGGGACAAAATGTTTGCAGAGTTTGTAGCACAGTCCCAGAGGAAAGCCAGAGTGGCTGAGAGGTGGAGGCAGAACCAGACAGCCCACAGGGAGAAAGAAATGCATCTCACCCAGGAGCTTGTGGACGTGGCCAAGAGCAGCATTGCTATGGTCAAGGAGAGCATAGAAAAAGAAAGATGCAGAGGTAACCCATGGATGCTATCCTGAACCAGAATGCTCTCCTCCTCCAATGTGCAGGGTTTTTCCTGCTATTTCCGACCTGATCCATAAGCAGTGCCATCTGTCTTCCAAACAACCAAACGCAAGCTTGACTACTAATACTATTGCTACTAGTAGTTAAAATGTTCCTTCCATCTGTCCAAGTAGCCTGTATATGGCTTCATTAACCAGCATATCAGAAGATAAGATGGGTCTCCCAGAACAGATGGGCCAGCTTCCACAACATTAATATCCACTGTGATCCTGAGGCAAAAAGTCCTTTCTCCATTAATTTAAATAAAGCTGAGTTCTGAAAGATCCTAGCATACTGGACACATCCAGACTTCCCTGCACTTATAATGGTAAACCTGCTGCAGTGGGCAACCAGTCATAGAAGCACCAGCAAGAAATACCCCTTTTCTATTAATAAATTCTATACCTTGATAAGGGGGGCGCCAATGATAGGCATATGTATTCTACCAGTTGTGTCTCTACTGTTTGGGAACACATGGCGTGCAAAACCATCAATTACCTCCTGAGCATTCCACAGCGGCAGTATCTATCTGGTTGGCCACAGACTGGTAATGTGCCAGGATGGCCAGCTTTCAGATGGCAATGGTGACCCTTTTCTCCATGGATATAAGACACTGCATGTTGGTCTATTGTGGCCGATTCTCTGGGGCCACTTCTGCACAGATCTCAAAAAAGGTAACCTTCGCCATCCTGAAGTCCTTCTTGCTACAGCAGTCATTCCATATCTGCAGAACAATCTTCTTCCACCAATCCATGCTAGTTTCCCAGGCCTAGAAATGGCCCTGGATGCTACGAAACTGATCCAGGAACTGGGTTTTCTAGTTCCAAGAGCTCGGCATCATCCTCTGCCTCTTACTGCCACTTCTTCCAAGTGTTCTCCTGTTGCTGAAGTGAGAGCTGCTGCTGTAGACTGTTCTTCTGTTCTCACCTTATCTGCTTGGTAGTTCAGTGGGCAAAGTCCAATGCTAAATTCATCCAGCTTTGATTGTGGTAGAATCATAGAATTGTAGGACTAGAAGAGCCCTTCAGAGGTCTTCTAGTCCAGACTCCTGCACTCATGGCAGGAGTAAGTATTATCTAGACCATCCTCGATAGATGTTTGTCTAACCTGCTCTTAAAAATCTCCAATGACGGAGATGCCACAACCTCCCTAGGCAATTTATTCTAGTGCTTAACCACCTGACACGAAGCTTTCCCTAATGTCCAACCTAAACCTCCCTTGCTGCAATTTAAGCCCATTGCTTCTTGTCGTATCATCAGAGGTTAAGGCAAATATTTTTTCTCCTTCTTGTAACAGACCGTTCCGATACTTGAAAACGGTTGTGCTGCCTCTCAGGCTTCTCTTCTCCAGACTAAACAAACCCATTTTTTTACTCTTCATAAGTCATGTTTCCTAGACCTTTAATCATTATTGCTGCTCTTTTTTGGCACCCAGAACTGGACACAATACTCCAGTTGAGACCTAATAAGTGCAGAGTAGGAGTGAAGAATTACTTCACATCTGTCTTATAACATTCCTGTTAATACATCCCAGAATTATGCTTTTTTTTGCAACGGTGTTACACTGTTGTCTAATATTTAGCTTGTGATCATTATGACCCCCTGATCATACAACCCAAGCAGCATGGATGTATTCATGCATGTCACAATAGTAGTGCAGAGTAATGTTGGGTCTATGTTGTCTGACAGCAGTTTGAACATGGCATAGTCCCGCTCAGAAAGAAGAATGCAGTGGAAACATAGGATTTAAAAAAAAAATCGAACCAACTTGGCTTCTCATCCTCACAGTGAAAATAATCTCAGGATGATAATAATCAATATCAAAGCAAAAGACCATGGAATACCCCCAAGAATACTTCTCTAGCACATCGCAGCAAACTGGTGCCATATGTTCACACAATGCAATATGAAAATGGAACAGATGTAACCTATGCATGATATTGGTGTGAGGTGCCTCATGCAAGATTCCTGACATGCTTCAAACAGCTTCAGATGCCCCCTTCCTGCCCCCCATGTAAACATACCTTTAGCTCTCAAGTCACTAAAGTCTTTCTGAAAAATTCAAGACCGTTCCCCTTTACCCCTTGCTTGCCTTTATAACTGCACTGAGACTTCATCATAGGTAATCTCTGGTAGTCAAAAGAAAGTGAGAAGCAATACACCAATGCATCTTCATAAAAAGTTCATTTTCAACTTGACTCAATGGTGCATTTCATTTCTACCCCACTGGGTGGTGCTCTGAAGGCTGTCATTGAAAATAGCTGTGTCCAGTTCATTCTTGCTATGTGAAACTTTGTCTGTTTGACTGACTAAACCTAGACAACCAACGGGCTCCCCCCACATCCTCTACTTTTTCCCTTTTCCTAACTTCCGTTCTTTGAAAAGTGTGCTTTGATTGCAAGATCAGAAATGTATTGACTCCTTTTGTACAATTTTCTGTTTTCCATGATACCCTGCCGGTTACCTTTTTAAAATTGTGCAAGGAAAAAAAATCAGAATAAATCTGCACATGCTGTTCAGTGTGTGGGTGGACAATGGATTTATAAAGAGTCAATATGATATTTTCTGTCTCATTATCTATCCCACTCCTCATGAGTCTCAGTATTCTGTTAGCTGTTTTGATTGCCACTAGACATGGAGCAGATGTTTTCAGACAACTATCCACGATGACTGCAAGATTTCTTTATTGATGGGTTCAGCTAATTTAAACCCCATCATTTTGTATGTATACTTGGAATTACATTTTGCCGTGTGCATTACTTCGGGTTTATCAACATGAAATTTCATGTTGCCCAGTCACCTAGTTTTGTGAAATCCTTTTGTTGCTCTTTGCAGTCAGCTTTGGACATACAAAATTGATTCAAGATATTTATCATCTGCAAACTTCGCCAATCTTACTGTTCATCCTTTTTTCCAGTCGGAGAGGTAGCCATGTTTAGTCTGTAACTTAAAAAAAACTTAAATAAGTGGTCCTGTAGCACTTTGGGGACTAACTAAATATATATAGATATATAGTATCATGAGCTTTTGTGAAGAAGTGGGTTGTGCCCATCTTTTTTCCAGATCATTTATGAATATGCTGAACAGCAATGGTCCTAGTACAGACTGCTGGGGGATACCACCACTATTTACCTCTCTCCACTGTTGCCTGTTATTCCTATCCTTTTATTCCTATCTTTTTACTGGAGTACCTGACAATGCTTTCAGGATCATCTAATGATCCTTAGTTTACTTTAAGGACAAGTCTTTTGTTATCTTAATCACCCTGCCTCTATTTATAAACAAACTTCCTGCCACAAAGGCTGTGCTACTCCCATCTTCTAAATTCATCACATATCACACTCAGGCGGTGTTGCAGTTGAGAGCTCGGTGTGGGGGCAATGTTCCCTCTAATTTTTTCCATCCACGTGCAGAATAAATTTTATGTGCATTGAGGCATGTGTGGATGTGCACCTCCAGTGGAAACATACTGCCAACTGTGGGTGCTCTGCTAATCAGCTGAGCACCATTTAAATCTCTCCTGGGTGATCACCCAAGTGCTCAGCTTACAGGGAACACCTGTCTGTCTGTGAGTAGTAGACATCTGTTACAGAACTGTGCCCCAGAGTTAGTGGCCAGCAGGGCTGCTGGTGAAGAGGCGTGGCAAGAATGGTGAGCAGGCAGACAGCAGGGCAACAGCAGTGACACTTAACGAGGGGCCAGCAGGGCTGCTGGTGGAGAAGTGTAGCAAGATCAGTGAACAGGCAGCTGGCAGGAGCAGTGAGCAGATATGGCCAGCAGGAACAAGCAGCCAGCAGAGTGGTTGATAGAGAGGTGGTGAGCAAGTGCCCAAGCAGCAGAGTAAGGTGCCTCTTTATGCCCCTCCCCAGCTGCTAAATGTTATTAAAGGAAGCTGTGAACACACAAACCCTTCCTTGACATTACTCCCCCATGTATGTGACTGCCGAGCTGCCATAGGCACCTTTTTTAATACAGTTTCTGAGGAAGCACGTTTTTAGAACAGCCTGGAGGAAAACCCCTTCTGCTTGGCTGCTTTTCCCCCTTGCCTGCCACCTGGCATAGAGCAGCCAATCAGAGCAGGAAGCAGGCAGAGCTCTCCCTGGGAGCTGGTACCATCCTCACGGGAAAGAGCAGAAAGTGCCCAGCAGCTCAAGGCATCTCTGCTTCCTCTCCTCTCCTGTGAGGAAGGGGGCAGCTCCTCTTCCTTCCCTCCCTGCAACTCCACGCTGAGAAAGAGGACCCCACTGCAGGCCCCCACCAGCCTGGGAAAGGGTGAAGAGCCTCTGGAGCTGCAAAGCAGCAGAGATGGGGCTGTGGTGTGGGGATGGAGGTAAAAATTGGCTGCTGGGGAGTGACTGTGACTGGTTGGATCACAGCGGTCCCTGTGGGGCCGCTAGCCAGTGTGCTGATCATATCTCAGCCCCATCTACCTGCCCTTTGAGACTCCCCATCCTCTTGTCCTGCTGCTCTAAAAACTCTGGTCTCCACCAGCCAATGCACAGAATTGGGGTAACTGCCCCCTCCTCCAACAGAGCAACACAGACACTGAACCACTGTAGCTCTGGGAGGGCTCAGCTATCAAACCATTGACAGCACCCAGGAACACAACCCCCCAAAGGGACCCAAATCCATCTTACTCTTATAAAAGTTTTACATAGAGAAAGCTCACAAGACACATTCAGCAGATAACTTTTAAAATGCCACATGATGCTTTTTGCCCAAAGCCTCTTCGAATTATGCATATTCATACTGATAAGCCAGTTTTCATAAAGCACAGGATGGCGTGTAAAATGGTCAGATACAGAGGGTACAAGGCCCTCGCGCACATAGGCTATTTTTCAGGTCACTTTAAGCACTGCCACACAGGGGTCCCTTTAGTAGGAGCTGGAGGAGAAGATCTTCACCAGAGACCGGGAAACCTCCCCTCCTCGTCTCTCCATTAGGTTGGTTATGGAATGTGTGGAATGTGACTCATAGAATACTAGAACTGAAAGGGACCTCGAGAGATCAAGTCCAGTCCCCTGCCCTCACAGCAGGACCAAGCACCATTTAGATCATCCCTGATAGACAGACATCTATCTAACCTGCTCTTCAATATCTCCAGTGATGGAGATACCACAACCTCCCTAGGAAATTTATTCTAGTGTTTAACCACCCTGACAGGAAGTTTTCCCTAATGTCCAACTTAAACCTCCCTTGCTGCCGTTTAAGCCCATTGCTGCTTGTCCTATCATCAGAGGCCAAGGAGAACAATTTTCCCCTTCCTTCCTGTGACACCCTTTTAGATACCTGAAAACCACTATCATGTCCCCTCTCAGTCTTCTCTTTTCCAAACTAAACAAGCCCAGTTCCTTCAGCCTTCCCTCATAGCTTGTGTTTTCCAGACCTTTAATCATTTTTGTTGTTCTTCTCTAGACTTTCTCCAATTTCTCCACATCTTTCTTCAATGTGGTGCCCAGAACTGGATACAATACTCCAATTGAGGCCTGATCAGCACAGAGTAGAGCAGAAGAATGACTTCTCTTGTCTTGCTCACAACACTCCTGTTAATGCAGCCCAGAATCATGTTTGCTTTTTTTTTTTTTTTTTGCAACAGTGTCACACTGTTGACTCGTATTTAGCTTGTGGTCCACTATGACTCCTAGATCCCTTTCTGCAATACTCCTTCCTAGACGGTCACTTCCCATTCTGTATGAGTGTATGGAGTACTTTGCATTTGTCCTTGTTGAACATTATCCTATTTACCTCATCCCATTTCTCCAGATTGTCCAGAACATTTTCAGTTTTGACCCTATCCAAATGAGGCAGAGACTTAAGCCAGCTCTATGCTGCAGACCTATAATTGGATAGCTTCATCAGTCAGGGGTGTTAACAATCCACACCCTGAGCAACCACTCCCCACCCCCCATGTAAACAGCACTGTGTGGACGGACAGCATCTCCCACTGACATAGCTACTGCTTCTTAGAGAGGTGGATTAACTCTGCTGTAGCCCCTATACTTTTTTCAGTTTTGGTTGCGTTTGAGAGATCAGGGCTGGAACTCCCCAGTAATACCTGTTATCTATCATTGCTAACCAGGCAAAAAGCAGAATCTTAAATCCCTGAAAGTGCAGGTCAGACTGGTGTTTGCTTCCAAGAAGAATGTAAAGCTTTCAAAACACAACTTTGGGGCAAGCTGGGGGCTTCACAGCAGCCTGAGCTGAACAAATACTTCCCAGGGAATACTTTACTCAATGAGCTTAGCTGCATTTTTCACATATGGAACCTCAGTGAGCAGAAGGGCGAGTCCTTCAAATGGACTCATTGTTAGATGAGTCTCTTAGAATCTTTTATGCCACAGATCGATGGCAAATGCTTGAAGTGCATGCTGTGTTTCTTAGCTATGATTGGCCAGAGGAGTTCCATAGTATTGTCCCTAACTGCATGAGAGCATAGAAGTTTCCATCAACAAGGCTTGAACATGCAAATTAAAATTCGCTATTATACCCAGGGCTTCAAAATTGACTTAAGCATAGAATTTCCCTGATGGATCACATCAAGGGATTATCCAGTCCAGGATTCTACCATTGTGCTAGTGGCCAGTATCAGCTGTTTCAGAAGAAGGTGCAAGACACACTGGGCAGGCCTGCCAACAGGGCTGGGAGGGAAGCAAAGTGGGCAATTGCCCTAGGGCCTAATGATTCAAAAAGGCTCAGGGCACCAGCCACTGTTGCTGCTGCAGTAACAGCAACAGTGGCTAGAATTCCAGACTCCTTTGAATTGCCACCGAAGAACTGCTCTGCATGGCTCTGAAGCCAGGGGGAAATCCAGCGCCGTAGCCCAGGAAGCGCTGAGGGCTGGCTGTCCCCTGTCCTGCCCCTTCTGGTCCCCTTCCCCCTCCCACACCTTTCCCCAGTGCCTGCTGACTCTGGGGGGAGGCATTTACTAGATATATGCCCCAAAGCTTTATCAATTAGATCTTGGGGAATGCGTTCCACAGGTTAATTGTGCATTGGCAGGGAGAGAATAGTTTTACTAACTTTGGACTTGCTATCTATGAATGTTGCTGACTTTTTTGTATTTCTGAGACAAGCAATCTTGTGTATGCCTTTACTGTGACCTCCTCTGATTTGTCTCTGCTCTTGGGTAAGCTGCCCCAATCTTCGGATCAGCTCACTGTATACAAATTTTTCTGTGCCCTTAGCCGCACTCCACCAATATCCTTCATAGGGAAACTCATTTGCTTGAATGTTCCCTCACCACAAAATGGCATGAACATTTCTGAAATGAATTTGAGGTGGTAACCGATAGTCACAGCCTTGTTTTTGTAACTGACCCAGCACTAGTTGGAAGCACTCTGTGCCGTGGGCCAGGAGACCTGGGGTTATTCCCACTCAGGTGATGCCAAGGTGCTGGGAGGGCTGTGGAAGTAGCTTCAAACCTGAGGGCATGAATATGGAAAAAGGGACCTTTTGTGCTGCTCAACAGTGATTCTTGGGATGAGCTCTGAAGGGAGCTCCAGGCATTTGCTGAGAGAAGGACAGTTTTGATCCTGTAGGGTCTCTGGGAGGGAAACTGAGGAAACCTTTTCTGCAGTTTTGAGATGATTTCCAGCTCTAGTCCTCCTACGGCAAATACTTCGATTCAGTCACTTTAATACCACCTTCCAGGACAATCCTTTTGCAGTTGCTACATTTCCATGTTGAACATTCCCTCTGCAGAGATGGCCGTCTCTCCCGCAGGTAGAACTTACACTCACCAGAGACAGAAGCGCCTCCATCTGGTAGCATCAAGCTAACAAATCTCTCACCATTATATGTGGCATTTAAATTCATGCTATACCCTCTGATGACCAATGCCAGGTCAGCAAGTAATTTCTGGGTGTGTCTTGTGAGATTGTTTTAAATAGATAGAATAAACACATGTATGGACAGAAGACCAGTCAGACATCGGATTCCCTTGCTGACCTTTCTGAGAAACAGCTGCACCTAGTAGCTGAAAGACAATGGTATTTTTGGTTCTGCCACTGATTTTTAACATGCCCTTTGGTGTGTCATGTCTATGTTCCTCCCAGCCCAAGTCTATATGCCTGCTCTTAGCCACAGGGCAGTATCACCTAGAGGACAGAATCCCTTTGTTTGACCGGGTCAGCCAGGCTGCAAGGCTCAATGGCCAGAGTCAGGAAATCTGCCCCTTCTTGCAAGGCTGTAATGCCCAATGGCCAGAGTCAAGAAATGGGATGGGAGTGGGAGTTGTACCTCAGCAGGGGTTCCAGGCCCTCCCACTCCACTGGACCCCCACCCCAGGGTCCTGTTTGGGTGCGCCTACACTGCACCACAACTCAAAATCAGATATGCAATTTAAGCTACGGAAAATTGCGTATTTTATTTTGATGCTATTTCAAAATAGTCTACACAGTGCCAAATTTTGAAATAAAGCACTCTTCCGAAATGTCCCGTACTTCTTGTAGAATGAGGTTTACAAGGATGTCAGAATAGTGAGCCACCCCCCCCCCCAACCCCCCCCCCCAAAAAAGGACTTTCTGTGAAGACACAGGATAGCTATTTTGGGACACTCCAGTATCCTGAAATAGCATTGCAGTGTAGATGTAGCCTTAATGGCCATAACTTGGGTCACTGAATCAGCAGAGAAAGGCTCTGTCTGAAACATGAGAAAAGTGAATTGGATAGACATATACATGGGTCAGGCTAGAACACAGCACAGAAAAAGAGATTAAGGAAATGAAAGCCAGTCACTAGCATGGCGCTTTTCACATCTTCAACACGCAGTATGAATTTTGACTGACTAATTTTCACAATATCCCAGGAAGGCAGCAAAGGGGAGTAATCCCCCTTTTACAGATGGGACACTCTCTCACACACATACACACAGATGTACAATACATATGCTCACTCCTATGCTCCAAGAGAGACAGGTGCTCTGGCTGTGCACTGGATGGGGCTTCCCCCAACCCTGTCACAGCATCACACACCTGGCCTTCTGTGTTGATCAGATAGGGCTGATAAAACACCACCTGCTTGTGTTGAGTGCTCAGACCTGTCATTATCTCTGAACCAGGAGGGAAGAGGCCATCCTGAGCTGCAGTGTGGATTAGTGAGCACTGGGCTGGTTGTTACATTTGAGATCTCCTGCCTTGTCTGTTCTGCTGCAGAGACTCCCTGAGACCATGAGCACCAGGGACACATGCAACGTAATCACCCCTTCCCCTTTGACATACCTGTTGTAATGGATGAAAGTGGTTTGAATGACCGTGGTACTGAGCAGGCGACACCTTGTGAAATCCGTGGCAGATACCCCACCAGTGATGCAGATGCCAAAACACTGATTTAAAAGCCTAACATGGGACATCTGTTTGAAAATGTTGGCCACAGAGTAGAGAGAACAAAAATCCCCAGCCATACCGAGTCAGAGCAATAGCCCATTTAGCCCACAGTCCTGTCTTCCAGCTGTGGCCAGTGCCAGGTGTTTCAGAAAGAATTAATAGAACAGATAATCATCAAGTGATTGGGCCCCTGTTGCTCATTCCAGCTTCTGGCAAAGAGAGGCTGGGGACACTTTAGCACATGGTTTTGCATCCCTGCCCATCCTGGCTAATAGCCATTGATGGATCTATCCTCCATGAACTTATCACGTTCTTTCTTGAACCCTGTTAGCCTCTGGAAAAAGGTTTCACAGGGCTGATGGCGTGTTATATGAAGAAATACTTCCTTTTGTTTGTTTTAAACCTGCTACCAATTAATTTCATTTAGTGACCCCAGTTCTTGTGTTATGAGAGAGTAAATAACACTTCCTTATTTACTTTCTCTATACCAGTCATGATTTGATAGACCTCTATCATAGCCGCTCTTGGTCATTTCTTTTCCAAGCTGAAAAGTCCCAGTTTATTAATCGCTCTTCATATAAAAGCTGTTTCATACCCGCAATCACTTTTGTTGCCCTTTTCTGAACCTTTTCCAATCCCAATTTATTTTTTTTTGAGATGAGGTGACTACATCTGCACACGGTATTCATGATGTGGGTGTTCCATGGATTTATACAGAGATGATATGATATTTTCTATCTTATTATCTAGCCCTCTTCTAATGATTCCTAATATTGTTGGCTTTTTTTTTTTTTTTTTTTTTTACTATTGCTGCACACTGAACAGATTTTTTTTCAGAGAATTAGCCGTAATGACATCAAGATGTCTTTCTTGAGTGGTAACAGTTAATTTAGACTCCATCATTTTATTTGTATAGTTGGGATTATGTTTTTCAATTTACATTACTTTGCATTTATCAACATTGAATTTCATCTGCCATTTGGTTGCCCAGTTATCCAGGTTTGTGAGATCCCTTTGGAACTCTTCCCAGACTGCTTTGGATTTATCTTGAATCCTTTTTACAGATCATTATGAATATGTTGAACAGAACTGGCCCAATACAGACTCCGGGAAGGGGGGAGCAACACTAGTTGCCTCTCTTGCCATTCTGAAAACTGACCATTTATTTCTACCCCTTGGTTCCTATCTTGCAACCAGTTACTGATCCATGAGAGTACTTTCCCTCCTATCCCATTACAGGTTATTTTGCTTAAGAGCCTTTGGTGAGGGACATTGTCAAAGGCTTTCTGAAAATCTAAGTACATTGTATCCACTGGATTCCCCTTGTCCACATGCATGTTGATGTACTCAGAAAATTCTAGTAGATAGGTAGGCATGATTTCCCTTTACAGAAGCCATGTTAACTCTTCCCCCAGCAAATCATGTTAATCGGTCTGATAATTCTGGACTTTATTACAATTTCAACCAATTTACTGGGTACTGAAATTAGAGCTACAGGCCTGTAATTCCTTCTCAGAAAGCCTTCTGTCTGGAGTCATCTTGTGTGGATAAAGTAAGTAGAAACCTTGAGTATCATACGGACATATAAGCTCTGAAGTTCCTGGGCCAGCCCTTTTTCCCACTCCAGCACTGGGAGGGGCCAGGAAACAAATTGATGAAATGGTTTGTTTGCCTTCCTTAGATCCACTGAGTTCAAGGTCAGAAGAGACCACTGTGATCATCTTGTCTGACCGTCTCTATAACACAGGCCACAGAACTTACTTAGCTTAATTCCAGTTTGAACTAGAGGAGAATTTTTAGCAAAATATCCAATCTTGATTTTAAAATTCCCAGGGTTAAATCACTTCAATGGCTAATCACTTTCATGGTTAGAAATTAGCACCTAGTTTCTGGTCTGAATTTGTCTAGCTTCACCTTTGGATCACATTATACCTTTCTCTGCTAGCATGAAATGAACTCTGTTAACACATTTCTGTTCCAGTCTAGGTGCTCCCAGCAGGGCCAAATAAGAGGCATGGGCAACATCAGGGGGCCGTAGAACCTCAGTCAGGAGTCAGAGTGGCCTGAATCAAGAGATGAGAACTGCTGCACGCAGAAGGCAACTCCTGGGAGAGGGCTAAGGTGGGAGAGGATTGCTGGCTGGAATTCCTGAGCCAGAGCTGGAAAGGGCTGAAGACAGGAGGGGCAGCAAAAGGAGATGTCAGCAGGTTCTAAGTCAAAGGCTAAAACTGAGAGACCGAAAGGGCTGGTGGCAGGGGGAGGCTTACCCGTTGACTTCTACTTGCTGGAGAGCTAGTGAGAGGGCCAGGGGAAGTGAGTATTCCCTTTGGCAAAGCTGCTGCGAGTCCTGAGTCCCAGTGGAGAAGCTGTGGGTATTCCCGCTGCAAAGGCAGGGTTGCACCAGAGAAAGGAAGGCTGGAATGGGTGTCCAACAGAGGGCAGAATAGGACAGACAAGGAACCTGTCTGTGATGGAAGACACAAAGGCAGGGGTGGCCAAACTGTGGCCCATGGGCTGCATCTGATGCTCGGTCTCCCACGGGTAGTGGGGTCGGCAGCTTGCCTTGCCTCACTCTGTGTGGCTCCCAGTAATGAGGGCACCCAGGGGGCTCCACATGCTGCCCCTGCCCCAAGCCCCAGCTCTGCAGCTCCCATTGATCGGGCACTATGGCCAGTGGAAGCCGCGAGGGTGGTGCTTGTGAAGGAGACCACACTGAGCCACGTGGCCATACCTCTGCATAGGAGCCAGAGTGGGAACAGGCCACTGCTTCCAGGAGACGCTTCAGGTAAGTGCTGCCTGAATCCTGCGTCCCTCCTGCCCTCTAAACAATTTGATCCCAGTCCAGAGCACCCTCCTGCACCCTTTACCCCTTGTCCCAGCCAGATCCTCATCTTCCCCAGTGCCCTAACCCCCTGCCTGAATCCTGAGCCCCCTTCTGCCCTATGAATCCCTCGGTCCCAGCCCAGAACATCGTCCCCCACCCTGAACTCCTCATATCTGGCCCTACCCCAGAGCCTACACACCCAGCCTGAGCCCCCATCCCCACAATCCCAGCCTCAACCCCAAATCCCAATTTTGTGAACATTCCTGGCCCTCCATACAATTTCCATACCAAGATGTGGCCCTCAAGCTAAAAATTTGCCCACCCCTGCACTAAAGTATGGTGAGAACAAGGATGTTTATGCACTGTGGGCTACTGGGCTATATTTTGGCACTTTTGTTATGGATGACTTGCACTATGTTGCAGGAGTAGAGGACAAACTTGCATGGAGTTACCAGTAGGGATGTGAGCGAGTAGTCAAGTACTTGACTACCCAATAAGGCTAAGCTTATCAGGTAGTTGAGTCAAGTACTTGACTACTCGCTTCCCACCCCCAAGGGGGGGACAGGAACTGGTGCTGGGGGGAGCCATCTTAAAAGCTGGTTCCCCCCAGCAGTGTATCCATAGTGCCACCTCCCCAACCCCCTGCTGCCTCTATCAGAGGTGGGAGGAGTAGGGGAGGTTACCATGAAGCAGCCTCTGCCTACGGCAGGATGAGGCTCACTGCGAGCAGAGGCTGCTCCGGCAGCAGCCCTGTCCGCTCGGGGGTCCCAGCAGGGAGCTGTGTCCCCTTACAGACGGGCTGCTGCTTCAGACAAGGGCAGCTGCTGCGAAGCAGCCTCTGTCCACAGCGGCCTGCAGCCCTTGTCCATAGCCAGCCCCAGCCACCACAAACTGGGACTGCTCGACTACATGATTAGCCGAATAACCACTCCTTAACATCCTTAGTTACCAGGGCCCCGCGAAGGAAACTGAGGTGACAGGCCACTTGCAGGGCTGCCCCATGGCCACAAGGAGGCACCAAGGAGGAGGCCTCTCCTTTACATCTGCTATGAATCCTGGTGGATATTTTTTCAGAGTCACTGTTCCCCAATTTCCTATATGTTTTTACTTGGAAAGAGGCACGTGTCATGCGTCCCTTTTGAGTGGCTAGGAAAGGGTTTGCCAAGGATTAGGGGGACGCTGTCCAGAACTGCCAGGAAGTGGGACCCATGGATTTGCTCCTTAAACATAGTGGAGCAGGAATGTGTGTCTAATTAGCTGCTCTTAGCTGTCAAAGCTGCAGGCCCACATCCCCTGGGCTGCCAGAGTGGGTGCTTGTGATAGGGATCAGTGAATGCTGCTGTTTGAGCACAGCAGTTAGATGAAGTCCTCAGAAATGTTCCTTGTACTTGTGAGTCTAGATCAGGGATGGGCATAACTTTCACGGGGGGGACAGTTAATGAATTTTAGTATGTGGTCACGGGGCTGGCTTTGGGCCCCCCACAATGGATGGGGCCTCAGGCGGAAGGATGGGGCTGTGGGGCTACAGAGAGAGAAAGGGTGTATGTGTGTGTGAAAGAGAGACTCTGTGTCGGAGACAGACGTGACAGTTTGAGTCCTTGTGGCACAGACTGGGAGAGTGTGTGTGGAAGTGTGTGTTTGACAGTGACTGTTGTGTGTGGCACAGAGTGTGTGTGTGTAACCACCACCAGGCAGATTTTAACCTGGGACCTCTGAAGCAGAGTATAGGAGCCTCTACCCTCTGAGCTAAAAGCCAGCTGGCTCCCAGCCCATGCTGTAGTGGTCTCTTGATCTTAACTGTTTCTGTGGTCTAGGTGCCACTTGCATTGCTCAGTAACCACACCAGGTGTATGGGTTACATGTGATCTCTGCTGCTGGGTAAGTTTCTGAAAGAAGCCACACCGTGTCTCTTTAAGACAGGGAACGCTGTCCTGCCCTTTGTCTCTCTCCTCTCCCCAGCTCTGCAGAGATGAGGTGGGGCAGGGGAAGTGTAAGTGTGTGTGTGTGTGTGTGTGAGAGAGAGAGAGAGAGAGAAAATCAGCACTGATATCTTAGAAACAATACACCTCTTAAGCTCATCACCTATTAAACCATCTTGTTAGTCTTTAAAGTGCTACATAGTTTTTCCTCTTAAGACAGGCATTCCTCTGACCCCTCTATCCATAATCTACTACAGTCCCACAGCCATATGCATATCAACAGTTCAGTGAAGAGGCACAGAGCAACCAATACACAGCCAGCCTCCTTGTGCACCCCCTTAACACAGGCACCTAGATATACAGACCCTCCTGGAACTCCCCACTAACTGCCCACACACACCCCTCTCTTGATGCAAACCCACTGACCCTAAGCAGCAGAGTGTCCTCAAGCCAGAGGCCATGTGGGTGGAGGTCTGTTGGGAAGTAGCTGGTGAGTGGAAACCTGGGAGTGTAGGTGGCGAATAGGTGAAGCAGGCAATGTGCCCAGAATTCTCCTTCTGCCTCTCTGGGACTGTGTGTGCTCTAAGGACATTTGGAGAGTGACAAATTGTTGTGAGGTAACACGTTTGTCTTCCTGCATTTGCTCATATTACTGCCTGTTACTCCCTTTGACCCCTAATTGCCTGGCCAAGACTGTGCTGGGATAGAAAAGGAGCCATAACTGTTCAGATAATGAGAAAATCAGTTGGGGTCCAAAGTACAATTACGAGCCGTGTCTGTGAGCTGCTTTCTTCCCAGAACGCTAATTGAAAACACATTGACACTACTATTAGGAATTATAAGATAAGAGGCATTTTGGAGTGGAGAATGACATACAGTAATAGCACTTAGTACTTGTACTGTGCTTTACCTCTTCAAAGCGCTGTACAGACAGTAAATCTAAGAATCTTCAACCACAGTAAGGTGGGCAAGTACAGGTGGGGAAACTGAGGCATGGAGCGACAACTTGCCAAAGATCCTACAACGAGCATTGCATAGCTGAGACTGGAGCTCTGACTCTCCAACCCCTGCTTTCATTATTACATCACACTCCAGGCAAGACCAAGCAGTGCTCTTAAAAAATTGGTGAGCTCTGAGGAGGTGCTAGCAATAGCCTGGTCTCCGAGACTGGACAAATCTCCATGTAAATGAGGTACATCCTAAAGCTTAATAGTTCACCAGTCTTCTCCCAATGCTTGTGCTCCCCTCCGGACTCCCAAGTGTATGAAGCATCATGTGACCCTGGCTAGTCCAAAGTTCATTCGAGGGCTGGGAAGGAATGTGCTAGTAGTGGACTGCAAAATGAAGGGTCTGTTTTTCCTCCTCTATTTTGTGCAGCTCCTTGGTGAGTAATGTGACAGGAACGGTCTGAGAATGGAGAATGAGGGCACAAAGGCTTTTTCTATTTCAGGCTTTAGGTAATAATGTGCTATGGATTCTGTACTTGGTGATGTATTTCTAATGCAAGTGGAAAAATTCATTTCCAAATGGACAAAGAGAAAGTGAGTGGGCTGTGATTTGCATCTCCTGTTCACTATACCTCTGCTGCTTGGGGTTTCTCCACTCTTTTATTTTTTAAGCCTGTAGCTATGCTCTGAAGAGCCATCTTCTGTTGAATATGCATATGTATTTAACATTCAGGAACCATGATTCCTCAGCGAAAGGACTGATTAAACAGTCAAGGAATGTTGATATAGAGGCAAAAGGTGCATTAATGCAATGCTGCGGTGCACAGTTAAAATTAGGAATTGTATCAGCTGAGGCTGCAATAGTTGGATTAACTTGGCTGCATTGCACCACTTGGGGCCAGATCCTCAGATGGTGTAATCCAACTTTACTTTATTGAAAGCAAGGAAACAATGTCGATTTACCCCAGCTGATGGTGCAGGGTATTGTACATTTTATAAAGTAAGCTACATATTTCCAGCTAAATCAGGATAGAACTTACTATATATGTGCAATGGAATCAATTTATACATTCAATTGGAACCCTAACCTTTCCTGACTCTGGGGATTATAATTATGTTGTTGCTACATTGGTATAACAGGTTTTTTGCAGGCCTGCTGACAGGGGGAAGGAGCAACTGCCTCAGGGCTTGGTGATTCAAAAGGGCCAGGGCTCCCAGTCACCACTGCTGCTACTTGCAGCAGTGGGGTGGCCAGAACCTGGGCCCTTCAAATCACCGCTGGAGCCCCTGCACAGTGCGCTCCAGGCAGCTCTGAGGGCTGCCAGGGGGAAGCGAGTCCCATCCTCAGCTCTTTGAGGAGTGCAAAGCCAGCTCCCTACCCCAAAGGCTCAGTGAGGCTGTTGGCCCCATTAGGTTTTTTTTTTTAATATCTTCTCAGAAAGGAAAGGTAAAACCAAAAGTTGCCTACATTTAGGTTTCAGTTCAGTAAGGTTCTCGTGCATGTGTCCACTTTGAAACTTAGAATCTTAGAATCATAGGGTGGGAAGAGACCTCAGGATATCATCGAAACTTGTGGGTTTGTTCTATTGGGTCTGATTCTCATTACCCTGCTCTGGCAATGTGAAGAGGCCTTACATTGGATATACATTTTTGCCTAATTTAAGGCACCTTCATGGCCTTAAATCAGACTCAGGCTTACTGACTTCAGTTAGATTACTCGCATGCTCTAAGTTAGGAATGTGTGTATGCACCTTGCTGAACCTGGGCCTTCATAACGATAGCCCTGGATGTCCCAGGTTGGCTTTGGAAGTTATACTACATTGAAGAGAGTGAATTTTCGGCATTACTGCCACTGTGGTGTGGCTGGGTAACCCCCACACCTACCGGGTGTAGTTCACTGTCCTTCGTAATGGCACTTACACCACTCACAAAGAATGAGTTTTCTCTACCACGTCGGATGAGAAGCTTCTGGCTTTTAGTTCAAGCAATAGAGGCTCATGATCTTAAACTCCAGAGGTCCTAGGTTCGGTTCTGCCTGTTGGCCTTACAGCTGCCAACAAACACTTCACTGGAAGGCTGGGTTTGCAGGGCAGCAGCATATCTGTTTGCAATGCAGCCTCACCATATAAAGAACAGAAACATTTTCATTTTAATGAAGGTGAGACAGTTCTAGGGGTACCTGGGACTATGAGTCACCTTGTTACCCTTTCTCCCTAGCATGAGGGAGTCATGTTTGTGCAAGCTCCTCAACACACCTAGCATGCCAGCCATGAAAGCTCACTCCTTGGGAATGTGCCAGCCCTGTCTTTGTCTTACAGGTTAACAAGAGGTACACCCAGTGCCTGAATCCCTGTGAAGCATTGCCCAGTGATATTCAGTCCTTGACACTGGCTACTCACAAATCCCAGATTCTCTGCACTCACTCATGAAAAAATTAAAGATTATTTCAGAAAGAATAGAGGTTCCACTAGGAATAAGAGAGAGAGAAAGAAAGATGGAAACAAATGGTTACTCTTAGAGGGTTTATCCCTCATCCTCCCCCTTCTCTGGTCCTTCTTGCATGAACAGAGAATAGCAATACCCAAAGTTCAGAGATGTAAACAATTCGATGTTTATTGGAGTTAGCTTTCAGCAAGCATGAATCCAGTTTCCTTTCCTTTTTTTCCTTGTTCCCCCTTCCTTCCTGTTTGTCTCCATGTATATAATAACATTTTCAGCTATACTTTAACCAATCATTGTACTGAAATTTAGCTAACCACTCCTAACATATTGTAACATGATTATCTAACCACTTATATCCCACCACCTTCATTGGTTCACATCCAGCAATTTATTATAAAACAGACAGAAACAATCAAAGAACCAAACAGAAGCCATACAGATAAACAATAAAGAGGTGGGGACTATAATGACAAAAAATAAAGAAATGAGGATTTCACAATCCCAAGTATTGATAAGTGGGTCCTTGCCAGACTGAGCACTATCAACCTACATTTTCTTTAAATCTTCCAGGCTCTTCCCTTTATCTGGAGGTCATAGATTGGATCACCTTTCTAATAGCCCCAAATTGCCTTGTTTCAGTGTCACTGGTTTGGAATATGTCAGGACCTAACTGTACGTTTCCCAGCTAATGGAGGCCCTTGCTGCTTAGCTAAGTGTCTTAGCTTAAGAACAAGGCCTCAGTGTCATGTACAGACAGACTGTGATTTTGATTCTTTGCTTTTATACCCCTGTAATTAGCAAAATGGTAAGAATACAGTTCTTAAAAGTGTAGGCCTTTACAGGCAGTCCTGAATAACTGTATCCTAATAGTTACAATATAAAACATAAAATGTGAAGTAGGGCCTCCATTTGTTACCAGTTACTTTTCCTGTCTAATAAAGCAGGTTCCTCCAGAAGTTCAGTCTGTCATGCAGCTGGCTGGCTTCCTGGGGACCAGAAGCCAAACATTCATGAAACACTCCTGCTCAACAAAATGTCTCCTCAGTGAATGGACACCATTTCTTCCCCCCCCTCTCTGTGGCTATGTCTACACTGCCCCTCTCTTGCAGAAAAACATATGCAAATGAGGCTAAGCGTGGACTATTGCCATGCCTCATTTGCATAATTAATGAAGCTCCATTTTTGCGCGAGGCTTTTGCGTAAAAACCCCCTCTTGTGCAAGAGCCGTCCGTATGTGGAAGAACGGCTCTTGCACAAGAGGGGATTTTTGCACAAAAAGAAGCAGTGTAGACAGCTCCTTTTTGCACAAAAGCCTCTTGTGAGAGAGAGAGGCAATATAGCCTCTGATAGGCTGAATCAGTCTGTTGTCTCTATTCACAGGCTCTTACATTCCTTTTTTAATCTCCAAATTCTTTTGATTATCGGCCCCTGTCTTTGAGCAATTGGCTTTCCAGTGGCTGTTGTGGACTGGAGCAAGGGTAGACACCTGAACTTTGCATTATATCACTGGCTGATCAGAGAGGGGTGACAACTCTCTTCCACTTGAATGGCCCATCACCAAGACACAGGCTTGCCTGGTGACTCATTTGTATTCCAGAACTATAGGGAAAACATAATTTGCAATATAGTTATGTAATTCCTTTAAAGTTACCCATGTGCATGCACCTCACAATGATTATGAGAATTGGAAGTTACAAGTTGTCAGCAGATCTCTTACATGCTACTCTTGCTGGATAGAAACTATGAGAGTAAAATATTAGGTGTAGTGAGTTTCTCAGGGCCGAGATAGCAGTAGCTTGTAAAGAACAAGTGAACTTTTTGCCAGTTGGTACTAGTGGACCTCTGGGTCACCAAAGGGTAAGAATGTGCAGAATGTAGTAGAAATTTTTGAAAGAGCTTTCTATGGTCTTCAGGCATAATGTTAAAAGAGAAATGTGTTGCTTGAAGTTGTTCTCTTCTGCTGTCTGTTTCAGTAAGACCAGCACAACCTCATTGGAAAGTCTTGTCTTCATTAGTCAACAGATCGTCTAAACATATGTAGGTATTGAAGGCACAGTCTAGGACCTCCTCCTCCTCGAGTTTGCCTTTTGAGGATCCCCACTAAGATTTCAAACTCCACCAGTTAAACAATGTTAAAACTACAAATGCCCTGTCTACACTATGCTGCTATTTTTATGTGCACATTTAAAAATGCCCTCCCCCCCACCTCAAGTTTGCATATGTCCATATGCAGTGATATGCATAGAATATGCATAGCAACTCAGTCAGACCACACAAATAGAATTTACAATTACAAAGGAATCAGTACGAGCTACTAAAATATCAGCAGATCCCCACTAGCATGCATAAAGAGTCTCTTCTCCATCATTCATAACTGTCATTTTAACACCCCTCCATCACCATATAAGAACATAAGACTGGCCATACTGAGTCAGACCAAAGGTCCATCTAGCCTAGTATCCTGTCTTCTGACAGTGGCCAATGCCAGATGCTCCAGAGATCCCTCTCCTGTCATCCATTTCCAGCCTCTGACAAACAGAGGCTAAGGACACCATTCCTACTTGTCCTGGCCAGAGTGGCTAATTGGGCATTGTGGGAAACATGCTGGAGGTCAATAAACTCAACAAAAAACCTTCTGTAGTACACACTACATGATTGTCAACAGTAAAAGGAGGGGGAGAGACAAAAGTCCCTTGTAGAGGTAGAAGTTTTTTGTTGTCGAAATTGGGCATTTGTCACGATTTTTGTTGTGTTGCAATGTGAACACTCTTGGGGTTTTGTCACCAAAACCTTTTTTTGGCAACAACACTTGCCAGTGTAGACAAGGCCAGAGTGCGACACCCATTTTGTTGCACTAGTGACTTTTGCTGGCCGACTGAAGGGTTCATCAGAACAAATGTTTGTGCCTGTGTCTATAGCAGAGACGGTGTGTTTAAAAATATGGAGTGGGGAGGGTTGAGAAAAGGGTAGTACAAATGTCAGGAATACACTAGGGATGTAAAGACGCTTTTAAAATGTAATCGTGTAACTGCTAAAAATCATAGCGGTTACCCACGCTGCAGGCTCTGCAGTATAAAGGTTAGATAAGCTTTATACTGCAGAGACCACTGTGAAGCCTACCTGGGAGCAGGGCCAGCAGAAGTTGCAGGGCCAGCAGAAGTTGCTGCTGGCCCTGCTCCCAGGGAGGTGGCTTCACCGCAGCAGCAAAGCCACCTTCCTAGGAACATTCGCTGCAAGCTCTGCAGTTGCCTCCCTGGGAGCGGGGCCAGTAACCCCTGCTGGCCTCACTCCTGGGGAGCCAGTGTATAACCTGTGGGGGTTGGGGGAGCAGCTGGACCCGCCATGGACAGGGGCTGCTCCGGCAGGCTCCACGGGTCTGGAGTAGGGTTGCCAGGTGTCCGGTATTGACCCGGACAGCCTGGTATTTTCGCCTCCTGTCCGGTAAAAAAAAAAAAAAATCAGAAAATACTGGACATCTAAAATGTCCAGTATTTTCTGATTTTTTTTCCCCTGTCAGGAGGCAAAAATACCAGACACTTGGCAACCCTACCACACTTAGCAACCGGTCCCTGCCCCTGGGCCCCTCCTGGGAAACCCCCTCCCCCCCCCAGCCCCGCTGGACCTCCCTCCACCCCGCTTACCTGGTTCCGCAGGGAAGCTCTCTTCCGGCACAAAGTAAGAAAACAAGATGGCCACCAGCAAAAAAAGCCCCAAAGGTTTTAAAGGGGCCATGCTGGACGTTTTTTTTTTGGGGGGGGGGGTGTTGTTTTTGGTTTTGGTTTTTTTGCTTAATAACTGTCGGGGTCCTTTTTTTCCCCCTCAACAACTTTGGTCTCCCCCTTTTTTTTTCTCAACAGTTTTTTTTTGGGGGGGGTGTTCGGTATTTTTGGTTAAACCATCTGGCAACCTTAGTCTGGAGCAATCCCCTGCCCAGAGTGGGCAAAGAACTGCTGCAGCCCTTACTGGTTAACCAGAACTGGTTAATCTTTTACATCTCTAGAATTCACAAAATTCTTGGAGGATCAGACAATGTGAGACAACCCACCCCCCACAAAGGATGAAATCCGATCTGTACTCTGTGTCACAAAGGCTGTACGGTGGGTCAGATAGAATCTGACAGTAGAGATACCAAAGAGCAGGCCTATCTGATTATGTGAACCCCATTTACATACACATCTGATAAGATAAACTTCATTTTCAACTGGTGTGCCTGGTGCAGGGGTGGGCAAAAGGGCCTGCAGGCTGGATCTAACCCACCAATCAGGGTCTGGGTTCAGGGAATTGGGCAAAGTATCCTTCCCCACCAGGGGCGTGTGGCGCTTAGCGTCAACCACCTTGGTGGTTGACGCTAAGCACCCCACGCCCCTTGCAGGGCAGGGGAGGAAGCAAAAGAACACAAGAATGACCATACTGGGTCAGACCAATGGTCCATCTAGGCCATTATCCTGTCTGCCAACAGTGGCCAATACCAGATGCCCCAGAAGGAGGGAACACAATAGGTAATCCTCATGTGATCCCCTGTCACGCATTTCCAGACAAAAGAGAGACTTTGCATGCTCTCCCTGCCCCAGGCCAATCAGGGCCTGGCTGTGGGGGGAAGCACGCAAAGTCTCCTCTGACCTTGCCCCCGCCCTGCAAGGGGCACACAGTGCTTAGAGTCAACCGCCATCTCCCTCTTCTGTTTCCCTTGGCCTCAACTGCCCCACTTTGCTTGTCTATTTATTCACTCATCCCTTCTCTGTTGTTTAAATCACACCTGATGGGGCAGGGACTGTCCTTGTGTTTGTTCAGTGCTTACTACAATGAGGCCCTAATCCCAAAAGAAAGAAATAATAAGTAATTTTAATACTGGTATCTGGTAATGCAACATTCTGGTTTTCCACTTGGAGATCTTGTACATGCACAGACAGTGCTTCTCTCTCAGCCATCGGTGTTCCGCAGCTACGTGTTAATCGCAGCGTTGAAAATGTCCCCTGTGCTAACTGCACACAGGGAGGGGAGGGTTTTGACATTGCTTAATTTAAGATACACACGCAGGCTATGATGCTTTTTTTTTGCTCCGATGCAGAAAATTCCATCTCTGGCATAGAGAGGCAGAATGATGATCTCAGTCCCAGAGAAGTCTCTTTAAATCTACCCACACAGAATGAAGCAGCTGAGTGTAGATCAGTCAGAGCTCAGGAAGGCTGGTTGAATACTGCAGAACTGGGGTTTATAAACATTGGCTCAAATTCCCAACAGCTGCCCAGTACAACCATAGTGATGCTCTTTTGAATTTGTTATGCACTATCAGTAATGCAAAAAGGGTTGTGTTTGTATATGTGGTTAGGGACTGGCTATTCTTCCTACAATTCCCGTAATCATTTGCAAGTCTGGGGACTTGTGGAGAGACAAGCCTGTTTGTTTTTCTTGTGTATTAGAAGTTTCGTTTATCCAGTCAAGGAGTAAAAACAATATCATGTGACTTAACTGCCTACATGTCTTGAGTAATGAACAGGAGTGAAGAGTCCAAATGAGCAGTTTGCAAACAAACCATAAACTGAGGCTGGTTTGGTGGCATTACTTGGCAAATACTTAGAAATCACCACTTCAGGCCCCTCTCAGCAAACAGAAGTCAGTCCAATAAAAGCTATTACTTCATGAGCCTTGTCTCGCTAATATCTTGGGACCAACCAGCTACAACACTGCATCAGATTCACAAAAGCGTCTGCAGAAGAGTCAGTTCATAAAAGAAAGGAAAGAGCTACATTTGTCAGGTAGTTTATCCACAGTGAATAATTGGGCCAACTTCCTCATTTTTTATGATGGCATTTTGACAGCCACTCTGGATGGTATTGATTGTTCACAAGTCCTTGAGTCACCATGAGATCCAGTTGCTAAATTAGGCTTTGACTACAAAGAAAGGTTGTACCGTATTAGCTATGCTACTGCCCCTCCCGCTGGTTTGTATTTTCCAGTCTGTCTGCATCCCTCTGTTGTCTCCAACCTTATAAATAAAAAATACAGATATAAAGGTGTTCTGATTGTAACACAATAGCTTTTTCTATATGAGGCAAATGGCTTGTCTATACACTGCAGTGGCACTGATGCAGCTCTGCTGCTGTACCGCTTCAGTGAAGATATTAGCTATGCTGACAGGAAGGATCTCAGTTGGCATAGGCACTCCATCTCCTGAGAAGTGGTAGCTTGGTTGACAGAAGAAGTCTTCTGTTGACCTAACATCATCTACACAGGAACTTAGGTTGGCTTACAAAACTCTACTCAAGGGTGTGGATTTTTCATAGCCCAAGGCCCTCCTTCTTGTTTAAGGGCATCTGCATTTTTTTTCATGTTCTTTTGCACTTACTCTACACCCAGTTGCAGCCTGCTCAACCGTCACTTAGCCCTGATCCAATTAAACTCCTGCCTCCTTCAGTGAATGGTAATAACACAACTACAGAGATAAAGAAGAGGAAAGAGGAGAGGAATAGGCCTGGTTGACCAGTGAGGTGAAAGGAAAGTGTTCAACATGGCAGGTGCCAGTGTGGTCAACTTCCATGATTTCATCATGAGCAGGACATTCTGAGATGTTTCTCTTAAGCTCCTGGAGTCATGTTATTTCTTGAGAATCTCTGCTTTTGTTAATTTTTTTTTAAAAGTGCCCAGCCCTCCTGGCTGTGAACGCAATCTTGCAAAAATGGACTGCAGAGGCTCAGAAACTAGGAGGGATATAAAAAGAATCTAACATGTGGTATTATTCAAATCCGATTATTTTAAAGCCAAACTCTTGGGGGTTTGAGACAGGGAAGGGCTGGAAGCATGGTATTTTGAATGCTTTGGGTTGGCAGTCCTGAGGCACTACCCAGATGAAGGCTCTCACACCAGCTGTGAGCAGGTTTCAAATCAATGGCAAAATCAGTAAGTTGATGGGCATTTTGCCTGGATAAGATCTGAGGAACAGCTGATATAACTGGGCCCTCTAGTTCCAATCTGAGACACTGGTAGTTCATTTCTTTGCAGTTGTTGTTTGTCATTGTGTCGCTGTATTAACTAATTCTGGGAGGATTTTGGGGGCTATACAGGGCCAGATCCTCAGTTGGTGTCTTGTAGCTCTATTGGCTCACCATTTGGCCCCAGAGTGTTTGAAAATGTCTGTGTAGAATGAAATAGAAGTGTATTGAATTTCATTTCTTTCTTTGCTTCTCCTAGCTGCTTCAGTTGCTGTGTACAAACAATGGATCCCAAACACCAATTTTGAAAATGCTTCCAACTGGGATAAAGGCAGAATCCCATGTGCTAACGAGGTGGTGCTATTCAAGAGTAATGAGGTATTTGATTTTCAAATTAGCATTCATTTTGGCTGGTCTCTACCTGCTCAAGGAAAATGTGCTCAGCCTCCCCCCCTTTTTTTGTCATTTTTTGCAGGTGATCTCTGTCTTTGTCCAGACAACTCACTCTCTGATTGACATGGTAAGGACACTTACGGCAGCACCAAATATGGTGGGGACAAACGCTGTCAAGAATATGAGGCAGAGCCAGCCAAGTGACACAAAGACCACTGCAACGCAGGCACTTGGGTTCCCGAGCCACTTCTGGTGTCTCATTCGATATCCTGGGTAGTGCAGGTGTGCTTGCACAGGCAGTCAGAGTTTTGCTGTGAAGGCAGGGGTGTGCAGAACATTGAAGAACAGTCCTGTAGTGGTGGTTTTGTGGAACTCCATTGGAGCTCTCCTCTTAAGAAGCCATTTGTTGTCCAGGCTGAGCAAAAGGCGGTCTTGTTTCTAAGGGGAGCAAAATGGTGGCTCTGGTCTGTCCCACAGAAAGGAATGTTACCGCAGGATAATCAGACAAATTAGTGTAGGTCATGGGAGGCAGGCGGTATCGGGGCTGGCGGGAGGGGAGGGATTTGGAAAGAAATCCCTCCAGAGCAAGACTGTGGTGGCATATGTAGGAGAGATCAAGCCAAGGTTCTGGGGCCAAGAGCTCCTTTGGGGTGAGGTTGCACCTTCAAGTTCTAGACATCCACATCCCAGAGAGAGAGAGAGAACTAATTTGGAGGAAGTGCAGAAAAAAGCCATCAAAAATGGCTCTGGGAGTGAAGGGAGGAACCAGCCCAGAACTAGATATCTGTGCAGCAGTTAGTAAGTGAATACATAAAGTACAGGGTTAAGAGGTGCTGAGCTCCTTCATCTTCCACTCACTGCTCAGCACCATGCTGGATTAAGTCTGATAGGAGAATATATGAAGGGTAAGGGATTGTAACTGTCACAGGACCAAGTGAAACAAAGGGAAAGTTAAGATGCCCACAAAAGAAAAAATCCTATTGGCCAAATAATATTACCAATAATAAATTTTTGTTCATAAGGCCCCATATGCTGTAGTATTCTAGCTCATAACAAAAGCCACCAACTGAAAACAGCATAAAGTCCTCAAACTGATCGGAGTGTTGCTATATGGTGCCAAAAGCATCAATTAGCCCGTTGAATAGCCTCCTTGAAGGAAGCCCTATTGTCACTTCAGTCAGTGGTGTCTCTGTCTGTCTAGTCACTGAGTTCCATGGGTCTACCTGTGTGCATAGTGCGAAACAGGTCCTGTAGTGCTTGACTGGATCAGGGCCATAGTGAGGACTGGAGTGTGGTATAAGAACTGTATCACCAGTGTGTCTTTCCTGTCCTGGCTCTCTGCCCAATCTATGGTAGTTCCAGGTTTCCCCATCATCTCTGAGCACTATTTAAAAACTGACAGAAGAGAGGGAGATGGGACAGAAGCTTCAGGGAACAATCTAGTATAGACAGAAGCAAGGAATAGGTAGCTGACTAGGTCTTTCTCATTTCTTATTTCTTGTCAATGAGAGGCTCATCAGGATGTCAGAGGTGCTCCCCACACAAGGCAGGGTGTGAGCTCTCAGTTGGCAATTTCGTCATTCAAAAACATTCCACTTCATTCATGTCCCAAACCACCTTCTCTTACTTCACTAAGCTCTTGTTGAAGAGTGGCCAGTTCTAGAGAGTTTTGAACATTAATCTTTGGGGGGGGGGCAGTTTAAAACAAATTGTGTGATGTGTGCACCACCCTGGCAGGCAGCCAGCTGTTCCTGTTAACCTCAATCATGTCACACCAAAGTCAGCCCGTCTTGATTTCTGTGCAAAGAACATTTGCTCATGGAAATGGCAGCTGAGGTTTCCATGGCGACCTGATTTTTCTAGCTATCCTTATATCTATTATAACGGGATCTGGTTTTGGCAATTCTAATGTACCCATCATCTGAAAATCCAGGCCCTAGGATTTTCATCCAGATGTGATCTATTTGTGACAGAATTGTCCTGGTCATTTTTAGCTGCTATAAGTTTGTTTGTTTGTTTGTTTGCTCTTTGTCACTATATCCAAATGGGCCTAGCGTTTAAATGTATGGACTATAATTTGTACAAGCTGCCTAAACTACTGATAGCTTTGGTGCTTTAATAACAGAGTGCCACATGTAATTCTTCTACATGTGCTTGGAGAGATTATTACCTTTTTATCTAAACTATAAAATATGGAATTTTTGAATAAAGTGAATGTTAGCAGGAAGAAATGTGTCTATGAAATATGTTACAAATATAATTGTCAAATGATGTGACATTTACTAAAGAAAAAGTAAGTGCCAAATAGTTCAGTAGATTTTATTTTGTTTACCAATTAATGTACTTTGCAGTCTATTGTTGAAAGCTCATAACTGCAAAGTATTTATTATTATTCATTATGGGATTAGCCTTTCAAAAACAAGCTAAACAGCTGAGATTAAAAAAAAGCTAAGACCATATCTTCTGAAGAAAAAATAGGCCTCATAAAAGCTTAATACAAATAAGAACTTCATCTGCAAAAGAACACGAAATTCTGATCTTACCTGAAGGACTTATGGGGTTCACTGATGTATAGGGATTCTACAGCCATGAAGAAAGGGGTCAAGTTATTAAAGCAGGCTGAAGAAACTGTTACTTTGCTTGGGTACTGATCTAAGCACCACATTGTGCTGTGGTTTTTAAGCAGAACTTGCCATTTGAAATCAATGCTGTAGTTGTGCTTAAAAATAAATAGGCTGGTGTGGTCCTCAGGAACTAGTTCATGTCAGAGACAGGTTTGTGCCTTGCCATACATAGGTGGTGAGGATTTAGAGTGGTAAATACAACTCATCTCACCGGCAGAGCAGCTTCTCCCTCATGTCTATTACATCTTTATCCATATAAATGATAGAGGGTTTGATCCTGCAAAATGCTGAGCGCTCTCATCTGTCCATGGAAGCTAATGGGAGCTTAGCATACTGCACCCTCAGGCCCTTTACTAGCTGTTAGCTTTGCTGCTGTGATGTCAGAGTCCCAGCCTGACTCTCAGACCTGCCCCTTCCCCTCGGCTGCACACCAGAGGATGTGCCTGCTGTCAGCTGACGGGCGCGCTGATATTAGATTCTCAGCTGAAGATTTCATTCTTGCCATGCTCCAAGGGATTTTATGTCTAATTATTGTGCTGAGCTGCCTCAGATTTAGACAATTATTTTGCAGCATATTAGACAGGCTTCTAATGAATGGGAATGTGCTGAAGTCATTTAGCCTCAGAATTTATGTTTTATAGGCTTTTTGTGAGATATGAACCCAAAAGAAATACCCTCAATATTTGGGCTCCTCAGCTAAATCCAAAGTCCTCTGTTTAGGGCCCTTTCTGTGAAATGGATCCAAATTGGAACAGCTGGCTCTGAATTTTACCCGTTTGGGCCTGATGTCAATAAAGCGGGTCAGACATGCTTCAGTTCAAGCCCCATCAAGACTTAAAATAAGTCATGGAGAATAGGAGTGCCAAATTATTACTTTTTAACATTAACGTGGCATCACAAATGTACGTGGTACTTTACGAGATGAGGAACAAGGCGCCAACCTTGCCCAGAAGAATTTACAGTCAAACAAACATATGGGGTCAGATCCTGAGCAAGTGTAAATTGTCTCCATGCCTTTGATTTCAACAATTTATAACAGCTAAAGGTTCAGTTCAGTGCCCTTTGCATACTGACCCAACTGCTGCTGCTGTAAAATAGGGTGTCTCTAAGCACTGAGACTGGCACCAAGCAGCCACCATCTATAGTGCAGACCATTCATTTTGTCAAAGTATTACAGACATAAGGATTTATACTGCATTGACCTGACCGAGGTCTCTAGGGTTCTGATTCAGCTCAGCTCTCTCTATGTACGGGGTGGGGATCTGTTCTCTGGTCTTTGTCACCAGATGATAAAGATGACGCCAAACTTCAGAATTTTTTAAAAATCGAAGAATTGATCTGCCCCTCCCTCCGGAGGATGGCATGAAATTTGGTGACTGGCTCATCAGGAAAATGGATTTTCAGGATTGGAGAGAAAAGCAGAAATGCGCCTTTTTAGTCTGCAGCCTCAATATTTCAGTGAAATTAATCACATAAATCAATAGGACTATGTGAAGCTTCTGAGTCTTCATGGAGATGCTACCCAGCCTTTGGCCAAAGAAAGGGCCATCACAGCCCATTCAATCAAAGGGCAAAATTCAGATAAGGGACTTCAGCTTCTATTGACTTGAGAGATTTCAGTGGGAGCAAGGCACCTAAATACCAGGCTCTAAAAATCTGGATCTTATAGATCTCCTTTCTGCAAGTTTTCCACATCTTCACTTTCCTTTTCTTACTTCCATCCTATCAATTCTACTTGCACCCACCTCAAATAATCTCCCTTTCTCCTTGGCCCTACCCCCTTTTTAGATGTTTTGAATACAGTTATCCTGACATGCCCAGAGTTGCATACAGGGCAAGCTAATTCTTGATATTTAACTCTGTTTCTCCCTCCTCGTAAATCAGCCTCTTCACCCTCCGATCATTTTTGCTGTTCTTCTCTGAATTCCCTTCAGTTTCTCTACATCATTTTGACATTGGGGCACTCTGAACTGACTGCAGTGTTGCAGATGTGCTGTGGCTATTGACTACGTACTGCCTATTCACAGCGCAGCAGACCTTAGGTGCTGTGTGTGTGTGTGTGTGTGTGTGTGTGTGTGTGTGTGTGTAGGGTCGTGATGAAGGTATAAATGGGATAAGGAGATGGCATTTTTTGTTTTGATAAACAATTCTGGATTTAGTAAGGAATCAATGTAACTCAATATTTTAGTCAGCTCTGCAATGACATTTAGCTGTGATGCAGGGAGAGGAAGTGTGCTCCCCATATTCAGCAAGAATCTTTAAAAAACAGGAACTTATTTTATGCTCTTGGGGGGTTAAAAAAGTCAATGTACAAAAGCCCGCTGCATCTCTTTGGAAGTGTCCTCAGTGCTGTCACTCAGAGAAGCCACCTGTCAAAATCTCCTCCACACATTAATCTGCCCTGGATCTAGCCCAGGTTTAACAAACCCCATCAATGGGCTGTGGGTGGCAATCTAACAGGAGCTAAGCAGGAACTGGCTGTTGCAATTTGTCTCAGAGAATACAGGGTTCATTCTCTCTGAGTTGGCAGCCAGTACATCAATATATGCAAAGCGTGGGCTCCTATGGGCTGTTCTTGCCTTCAGCTTCCAATAGCCAGCTGCTGAGCTGGTCCCCAGGGATCAGGGTGGGATTAAGACAGGCTGAAGCCTTAAACTATGTCAAGTTTAAGAGGCCCCATGTCATTACCAAAAAATCTATATTATTCTAACAGAAAGGACAATGAAAATAGAAACACAAAAGTTTTATATTTGCATATATATATGGGTGTATATATATAGGCAAGCATGCAAATAAAAACTAGTAATTTCTTTGTATTTAGAGACCCCTCATAATCTCAGACCCTAAATTTAGCTTGTGCATAAATCTGGCACTGCTGGGAGTTGGAAGCCCTCTCTGCACCTGGTGGAACAGGGCCCTTTCTTTGACAGTTCAATAATTTGAACAAAACCCCAAATTTGGGTTATTAGTGGATCAAAACCTGGCTCTAGGTCACCACTTCAAATCCAGACTAAGGCTATGTTTATACTGCACCCATTTTGCGCAAGAAATATGCAAATGAGGCTAAGCATGGAATATTGCCGAGCCTCATTTGCATAATTAATGAGCACCCGCTTTTTGCGCAAGAGGCTTTTGAGCAAAAAGGAGCCATCTACACGGCACCTTTTTGCACAAAAAAACCCCTCTTGCACAAGAGCTGTTCTTCCGCAATTTTTTCCCAAAGAACGGCTCTTGTGCAAGAGGGGGTTTCTGCGCAAAAAGGAGCCATGTAGATGGCTCCTTTTTGCTCAAAAGCCTCTTGCGCAAAAAGCGGGTGCTCATTAATTATGCAAATGAGGCTCAGTGATATTCCACCGTTAGCCCCATTTGCATATTTCTTGTGCAAAACGGGTGCAGTATAGACATAGCCTGAGGGTAACATTTTCAAAAGTACCCAAGTGATTTAGGAGCCATCTTAAAAAAGAATGTGAGCACTTAGGGCAGATTTTCAAAATTCTTAAGGCACCTATACCCGGAGTAGGTACTTGTGGCATTATCCAGCAGTGCCAAGGTGTCCAGCTTCTATGGGAATCAATGGGAATTAGGCATCCACATATTTCTGCATCTCTCACTAGCTACCTATTGCACCAGTAAGGGCCTAAATACCATTGAAAATGTGGCCCTCGGGCGCTTCACATCTCACTGAATGTCAATGGGATTTAGTTTTCAAAGTTCACTTAGGTGCTTTTAACTATTTGACCTAGGTTTGTCGTGGCCAGAAGTTGTTCCTATCTGGTGGCTGCTCAGTTGCCTGTTGAGCTCTGTAGCCTCTGATGAATTCCCAGTGGATAGAAAAATCACTACCTCAGCTGGAGTGAAATGGCTTGGAGGGTGATGCTCCCCACACTGCGACTAAGAACTGGCTTGAGGATGGAGACTGAACTGTGGACTCCCTTCAGCAATAGGCCTTTTAGGAGAGGGCTAAGATGCACGGGCTAAGGAGGCTTTGCAGTGCAGCTGCCTACACCAGCCCTGTTCCCTGGATAGCGAGGTTTGGTGCCCAGGGCCAGCAGCTTTCATGTGCACCACACTCACAATGGAACACGAAAGCCAGTGAGCTCAGCATTGTAGTTTAAGGCCCACTTTGGGGGCAAGTCACGATTCGTTCATTCCAATATCAGGCGAACAGGTCCAATATTCCAATATTCAGGCCAGTGCTCAGGGCAAGTTGCTTGGCTGCACTCTGCAAAGGGGGAAAGGAGGGAGACAGCCACTCAAATCGGCAAAGCAGCTGTGCAGCCACTCCACTGACATGGCTGGAGTAGCCCGATGTGCCCCTAATTGTAGTCCTCCTGTGGGGAGAGGGCACAAGCCATGGAGTGACAGCTCTTCTGGCTCCACACCCATCCTTAACCATGTTCCACCCCCCTGTCCTGCAACCAGCCCCCTATCTGCCTGCTCTGCCCCATGCATCAGGGGCAGCTCCTTGGAAAACTTCCCCTTCCTTTGTGTGGTGGCACATGTTGTGCCTGTGGCCTGGGGATCCCTTGTGGGTGAGTGACTGTTTTTGTAACCATCTCCCCCCGCAGCGCGTGAAATGGGACAGAGTCTCTCTGCGGCTGGTGGAACGTGAGCTGCTGAACGTGGGTATTGATGAAAGAGCTCTGCAGATGTAAACAAGGGGGGTTATTGCAGCACCAGCCAATTTATGCAGGTCGCCTCTCTCCTCGCTCTGCTCTGAAAGGAGAAGAGTGGCCATAGCAACCTCCGCATTGGTAGCTTACTGAGGCGGCTGCTGAGCGCCTGGTTCTCTTCTGTGAAACACACATTCCCTGGTTAATGTGCCTTGCACATATACTCTTCAATAATGTGCTAAAGGACAAGATGTGCATTACAGCCCGAGCGGGTGTTCCACTCCTCACTCACTGATGCGTCTTAGAAGAGCAGGAATGAATGTTGATCCTCATGTGCCGCACAGCCCTGCAGAGAGAGGGGAAAGAAATATGTTTAAAAACCAGTGGTGCTGCCGGCATGCAATTGGGAATGAGCATTCTAACCCCGGAATCAATCTCCAACATCTGTCCTGTCGCTGTCTGTCAGATGTCAGTGTTGCAAATGTCTTCTTACTCTGCCAACCTCAGGCTGCCTCTGCTGTTCAGGCTGGCTGGGTGAAACAAGCACACAAACAAGCAGAATTGCAGGTGTGCATGGTGCCCTGGGATTCCTTTCCCCAGATTATATTTTTAGCCACCTAATTGTAAGAGCAGAATGTACTAAGCTTTGCAGCATGACACTTCTCCTCTGTTTCTGGTAGAGGTTGATCTTGAAATGCCAATTGCTCTCCTGGGGCCTGGTTCGAATGAATGGCAATGTTTCATGCTAATCCTAGGCACTTTAGGTCCCTGCTTCTGAAACAGCAGAAGGGCTGAATGTAAAGAGAGGAAAGGAGTGATTTTCCCTGTGATGGAGGTGGAAATCTGTGTTTGTCAAAGGGTATCTTAGGAATCTGTGTAGTATGTATCTACATGTGCATAAAATTACAGGGATAAATCAAGCACAATGCAAGAAAGGATTGCAATCAAGCAGAGATTTAAAAGCCTGTGAGATCATACAGCCTGACTCTGCCTGGAGTGTGGCTGGTCCCTACAAAAGAGTTTTGAGGGTGGAAGCTTTTCAGATACCATCATTTGTTATTACTCCTGGGATCAGCAACAGAGCAGAGCAAAATAAAACTGCTTTTTGATTTCTTACACTGTATTGGAGAAGCCTTCTCAAGGGCAACATAGCATGTTAGGCCATGTTGACGCTACAGCTGTTACAGAGCAGCACCTGTGTCTGTGCAGCAGCTGTCACATCCAGACTTCCTGTTTCCATGGAATGGGGTTTTCTCGTGATGTTGTTAATCCACTTCTGTGATAGGAAAGCCAATAGAAGATTGGGATAGGTTGACCTAGCGACAGCACTCAAGATGCAAACTTTTTCACAGCTCTGAGTAACTTAGCTAGGGCAATGCGATTTTTAAGTGTCAGTGAGTGTCCAATGTGCGTTAATATAACAATAAAAACAATTCATACAAGGGTCGTGGATGTAAACTCTTCAGCATAGGAACCTGGTCTTTATTTGCCTGTCACTATGGACAATATTATTTTGCTATGTAAACAAATATACATACTGCTTTGAGGCCTACAAAAGCCTTGACGATTACTAGGTAGCTGGGGTGCCTGTCATGCTGATCAATATAGTATCATTGTTTCCTGGCATGCCCCCTCTGTCTATATCCATCTGTTGTCTCCTGTCTTAGACTGTAAACTTTTAGGGGACAAGGACAGTCTTTCTGTTCTGTTTGTTCAGTGCCCAGCTTGACCATGATTCCTAGACCCTCTGGTAATGTAAATAATAAAGGGTAAAAATTAACACTTTTTACCTGTTGATCTTAAAGTGTTTTATGGAAGTGGGTTATCTTAAATAGCCCATTTTACAGATGGGAAGCTACCTGTCCAGTCCCATTGTCTACCTCTTCTGCCCTCACTGACTCCTGGGGCAAGCATGGAACTGTGCTGCTAGCAAACCTTTGCAACTGCCAGCACAACCACTTCATTGCTTGTCACAGGACTAAAATTATCCATCATCCCACAGGGGGTCTCAGAAAAGAACAGGAGGCTGGCACATAAGAATCATAGGGGGTAAGGGGAGACCTGGCAGCCAGTAGCAATCAGCATCCTCATTTTTTCAGGAAGAACAGCTCTTGCGCAAGAGGGGGGTTTTGCACAAAAAGGAGCCATCTACACAGCTCCTTTTTGTGCAAAAGCCTCTTGTGCAAAAATGGCCCCTAATTAATTATGCAAATGAAGCATGGCAATATGCTAATCCATGCTTCATTTGCATAAGCTTTTTGTGGAAGACAGGTGCAGTATAGACATAGCCTAGAGGCTATCCTCAGAACTTATTTTGTTTTTATGGGAACACTGGTATAGTTTAGGCCTTTTCAACATCCCCTGGCAAAGAGTTCCACAGGATGTGAAGAATTAATTACTTTTGTTTGTTTAAAATCTGCTGTCTATACATTTAATTGAGTGACCTTCTTGTGCTATGTTAGTGAAGGAGTAAATAAAATTTCCTTATTCAATTTTTCCATACCATTCATGTTTTTTAGATCTTTAATATATCCCCGCCTGACTCTTTAGTCATTTCTTTTCTGAAAAGACTGAAAAGTCCCAGTCTTTTTAATCTCTCCTCATATGGAAGCTGTTCCTTACCCTCTAATAATTTCTGTTGCCCTTCTCTGTACCTTTTCCAAATCCAGTATAACTTTTTTTAATGGAGTGACCAGATATGCATGCAGTATTCAAGATGTGAAAATACCAGGACTTTATTATAGAGGCAATATGGATTTTTCTGTCTTATTATCTATTCTTTTTCCTAATATTCCCAATATTCTGCTAGCTTTTTAGATTGCTACTGCACTTTATTGAGCAGATATTTTCAGGGAACTATCCACAATGATTCCAAGATCTCTTTCTTGAGTGGGAATAGCTAATTTAGACTCCATCATTTTTTGTATGCATAGTTGGAATTATATTTTTTCCATGTGCATTACTTTGCATTTATCAGCACTGAATTCCATCTGCCATTGTGTTGCCCAAACACCATGTTTTGGGAGACCCTTTGGTAACTCTTTGCAGTCAGCTTTGGACTTAACTATTTTGAGTAATTTTGTATCATCTGCAAATTTTGCCACTTCACTGTTTACCCCTTTATCAAGATAATTTATTAATAAGTTCAACAGCACTGGTCCCTATACAGATCCATGGAGCACACCCTATTTTTAAGTGGAATACCTGGCAGTAATTTCATGATCATCTAATGATCCTTCAGTTACTCGAATGATAAGCCTTTTGTTATCTGGGAGTATGTCTACACTACAGAGTTTTGTCGGAAAAATAGCCATTTTCCCGACAAAACCTGAGTTACATCCACACGGCAATTGCATTCTTCCAAAAGTAAATTGAAAGAACAGAGGGGTTTTTCCGGCATTGGTAATCCTCTTTCTACGAGGAAGAAGCCTTTTTCCAAAAGAGCTCTTTCGGAAAAAGTGTGTGTGGACAGGGAAGAGGGAGTTCTTTCAAAAGAAGAGGAAAGAGGAAAAAGCACAGGTGCCCTGGTGGCCACTCCGTCTATAGTAATCACAGCTGAAATGTGAGAGAGCTTCCATTCAGTGTGGACGCTATCTGTCAAAAAAGCAGATTTCTTTTTCGATGTGCTTTTGTGTGTGGACGCTCTCTTTCGGAAGAAGATTTTTTTGGAAGATCTCGTCTGAAAAAAGGTTCTTCCGAAAGAAGCCTGCAATCTAGACATAGCCTTAGTCACTCTGCCTTCCTCTGTTTATAAACAAACTCCCTGCCCCAAACGCAAAGCTGGGAGCAGCACAAGCTCAGTTGTAGTTAAGAGCTGCCTCTGGGGCTAGGTCATGGGCTTTAAACAGACCTCAAGTTTGAAATTCAGGGGTTCAAATTCGGGGGGGGGGGAGCTACAGCCCCCAGGTATCCCCCCATGGCACCCCTGAGTGTCAAGAAAAAGAAGAGATTGAGCAGAAAGGGAAAGGAATCAAGTGACAATGGGGGGGTGGAGAGCACTCACTGGGTTAGATCAGTACAGGACCTTGGCTGGTGGGTTGTGATTTTGCCTGTAGCAGCCCACAAAATTGGTGGAGACATTACAGGTATCTGTGCTTTAAAAGCCACTTTGCATTTGCTTGATCAATATATCAGTTAGCAGCTGTGCTCTGAGCAAAAGACCATCACTTCAGCTACTGGCAACAGTCCAGCTGCACAACTCAAGATTGTGCTGTCAGGCTGTGTCAGTACAAATGACAGTCTAGAGAGGGATTTCTCGGGGGAGCCCTATACATTTGCAGGTATGCTCCTCCGGGGGGCAGGAAAGCTGCACAATCTATTAATAGAGCTCAGTGCACCAGGCATCCAGGACAAAGCAGGCAACAGAGACCCTCACATTTATTTATTCTAGGGTCCTTCCATCCACAGTGAACAAGGGGCTCTAGTCTTATGAGAACAAGGGTGCCACTTCTTCCACTGACAGGCTCTGGGGCCTCAGGGAAATCACTAAGCTTTTCTGTGCCTCATGAAAACCAACAAAGGGCTGAGTTAGGAACCACTGAGTTGATCTTTTTATTTTAACTTAAAATCACTGGGTGAAGTGCTGGCCCTAGTGAGGCCAATGGGGAAACTCCCATTTACCTCAGCAAGCCAGGATTTCACGCATTTTGCCTAGATATTTGCACCTTGATTTCTAGCAGCCTGAAACAGCCTTTTGCCACTGGGATGCCTCCTAGTGGCCCATCTGGGGATTTTCTCATCACATGGTCTGACACCCCTTCCTGTGGTTGTTCAGCCTGTCCTCCGACTTGCTTGTTCTGTCGCCTCTCATAGGGTTGCCAACTTCCTAAAGGCACAAAACTGAACACTGTTTGCCCCACACTTCTCCTTCCCTAGGGCCCACCCCATTCTGCCCTTTCCCCAAGGCCCTGCCCCCTTCTTTTCATTTCCCTCCCCCACTTTTGCTGAGGTGGGGAAAGGGGTTGGGGCCCAGGGAGATGAGGGCTGTGGCTGGGGGTGTGGGCACTAAGATGGGGCCAGGGATGAGGGCATAGGGAGGGCTGGGGGCTAGGGCCAATGAGTTCAGAGTGTGGGAGGGGGTGCAGGCTCTGGGAGGGAGTTTGGGTGAGGGAATGGGCTCAGGGCTGGAGCAGAGAGTTGATGGGGGAGTATGAGCTGTGGGGTAAGGCTTGGGATGAGGAGTTTGGGGTACAGGTGGGGCTGGGGCTCCAAGTTGGGGCTGAGGGATTTGGGTGTGGGAAAGAGTGTGGGTTTGGGACAGGGGGTTGGGGCATGGGAGAGGGTACAGAGTCTGGGTGGCACTTACCTAAGACGGCTCCCGAGAAACACCCAGCAAGTCCCTGAAGCTCCTAGCTGAGCGGCCAGGGACGCTGTGCATGCTATCGGTGCCCAAAGGCACTACCCCTGCAACTCCCACTGATTGCAGTTCCCAGCCAATGGGAGCTGCAGAGCTGGTGCTCAGGGTGGGGGCAGTATGCAGAGCCTCTCTGGCCCCACCTGCATAAACCTCTGAGCCACAGGGACCTGCCAGCCACTTCCTGGAGCCATGCAGAGACAGGAGCCGCACAGAGACTGCCTTAGCCCCACTGTGCCACAGCTCCCAGGGAGTTATGAGGACCGAGATGGGAGCTGAATGAGTACCACAGAGATGTGAGGCCATGAGCTTTTTGAGGGAAGTGACTACTACTAGAAGCCTTGCTTCTCGATGGGGGTGGGGGCCGGTATCTCAGGCAGAGTCGCAGGATATTAATTTAGCTGAAGCTTGCATGGGTTGGGCTGAATTGTTGTTGAAAATCTTGGTACAGTAAAACTCCAATAGTCCGGCACCCAATAGTCCGGCACTCCCAATAATCTGGCATCAAAATGGCAAGCGCTCCTGATGGAACCAGGACTGAACCCGGAACCGCTCAGGTCAGCCGCTCTCACGTGGGTTACAGCAGGGAGCGGAAGTGTTTTGCTAAGGGGAGAGGGAGGGGGATTGGGTTGGGAGTATGCAGTACCTCCTGCTACTCCGGCATATCCGATAATCCGGCACCACCTAGGTCCCAAAAGTGCCAGATTATCGGAAGTCTACTGTAGTTTCTGTTTCTTGCATCCCAACACAAATGTGATTCCCATCCGAACCCTGTCGAGCCGTTCTGACACGGGGTGAGAATCAAAGTGCCTCTGCAGGGCAGAGTGGAGGAGTTTGCATAGCACCTGCTCACTCTTAGTGCTGGCTGCAAACAGCCTGGTCCAGCCCAGCTCTGAAATACGCAGCCTTCCATTGTTAAAGTGCTAACTAGTTAGGCTTGGGAACCCTATTTCATTGGCTGTCCCGAGCGTTGTTATTTAGGAGCCAGAACGAACGAGTTTAGGCCTGATCCTGCCCAGAGCAGGTGCAGCAGCAACAGACTGAGCGTATAAACTCAAGGAAAAGAATGATGAGCAAACAGAGCAGGGGAACTGATCCTGCATTAATGAGAGAGCTGCTGCCAAGTTACTCCAGCTTTGCTGCATGAATGAGGCTTACGAGGAAACACGAAGCAGCTAAGCATCTTGATAGTATGTGAAGGATTATGCTTATTCCAAGGTGTCCTTGCCCAATCCCCACCTTTTATATCCTGCTCTCTTGCAAGTTGGGAAGCAAGGACACAAGGGTTGTGTTTCTTAGTGCAGCAGACTTGGCCTAGCCCTTACTCTTACTGGTGCCCACTGGGGGCATGCCTAGACTAGGAAATTATTTTGAAATAAGTAAAATTGACATCATAACTGCTAATTTAACAAAATTGAAATAGTGTCTCCACTACAGGGAAGCATCAAAATTAGTCAGAATTATTCCGAAATAGTACGTCCACACTGATTGGAGCCTGCCTGACTTAGAGCTCCTGGAAGACCACTGGGGAGGGCACCAGGAGGGCAGATACTACCTGTGGCTGCTTGGTCAGGCAAGCTGTGATGCGTGCTTTCAGGGGCACCTCTCTATGGTCGCGTCTCACACGCCATTCTTCTACTGCCTCCCCCCCGGGACACAAAAGGGACACAGTGTGCTCTGGTTGCCCTTGCAGATGCCACATCACTTACAACATGGAGCCGGAGCTGCTGCAAAGCGGTGCCAGGCTTATGGGCCTTGCGCTGTGCCTCATGGTGCAGATTGTCCAGATTGCCCACATGTTGCTCCAGCAGCAGGAGGACCAGGACCTGCAGGATGAACCCCAACCCAGACCGCAGGCCCTGATCACCCAGGTCCTGGCACTCCTGCTGCTGTGCATGCCCCTTAATCCCCTGGACACTGTGGAACACCGCTTCTGGCGGCAGGAGACAAGCTTGGACTGGTGGGACCACATTGTCCTGGAGCTATGGGATGACCAGCAGTGGCTGCAGAGCTTCTGCATACAGGCCGCCTTCCCTGAGCTCTGTGAGTGGCTTGCCCCTACCTTCAGGTGACAGGACACCTGCATGCGACCTGCCATCCCCGTGCAGAAGAGCATGGCCATCACCCTGTGGAAGCTCACCACACTGAACACCTACTGCTCAGTCAGGCACCAGTTCAGTATGGGGAAATCCACAGTCAGAGCCGTGTTCCTGCAGGTAGCTAAGGCCATTGACCAGGTGCTGCTACGCCAGGTCATCACTGTGGGCAATGTGGAGAGCATTGTGGATGGCTTTGCCACCATGCACTTCCCCAACTGCGGGGGTGGGACATAGATGGCACTCACATCCGCACCCTGACCCTCACCCACTGTGCCTTGCACTAAATCAGCAGGAAAGGGTACTTTTCCATGGTGCTGCAGGCCCTCGTCGATCACAAGAGACACTTCACTGACATCAGCGTCGGATTGTTGAGGAAGGCACATGATGCCCACATCTTCAGAAACTCCTGCCTGTTCCGAAAGATGCACACCGGCACTTTTTTCCCTACCCTTTGCTTCCCTGGCTCATGAAGCCTTACACAGGCTGCCTGGACCCCACCAAGGAGCAGTTCAACACTAGGCTGAGCAGCTGCCACATGTGCATTCGGCCGTTTAAAGGGGAGGTTCAGGACCCTCCTCACCCATCTGGACCTCAGCGAGCACAACATCCCCTTCGTGGTGGCGGCCTGTTCTGTGCTCCACAACCTATGTGAGAGCAATGGGGAGACTTTTCTGTCAGGGTGGTGGGGCAGAAGCTGAACAGCTGGCCAGGGAATTCAAGCAGCTGGATACCAGCGCCGTCAAGAGAACACATCAAGGGGCTGTGCTCATCGGGAGGTCTTGAGGGCCAGTTGTGAGTATCTCCCCCATGCCTCTCTTTAAAGGGTTCCTGCATTCCCTCTGTGTGCCTTTCACCACTCCCACCCTTCCCTTCCCCTGCCCTCCTTTCCCACCTTCCGCCCCCTCTCCTGCAGAGCAAATAATAAAGCCTTCTATTTTGAAACAGGACTGTTTGTTGGGGGGACATAGAACAGGAGGGACTGGATAAAGAACCTGAAATGGAGGGGGTGGGGGCTCAGGTATGGGGCTGGCACTGGCATCTGCCTCCAGGTGACTGGGAGGCTTCGGCTGCCCAAGAGGTCTCACCGCCCCAAGTTCTGGGGCCCTGGTGGCCCCTAGGGGGGCTAGTAGAAGAAGCCATGGGGGGGGGAGGGTGGAGAGATGGCTGGTGGCCCACTCCATGCACGACACCGTGCGCTCCATCATCAAGGTGAGGGAGGAGCACATGGTGTTGTGCTGGCTTGCCAGCTGGTCTCAGGTGGCCTTCCGTTGTTCCTGGTCAGGCCAGAGCTCCTCCTGTTCAGTGGCCCACTCCTGGCACTCCTCCTCGAGCCCCCAGATGAGGGACTGCAGGAAAGGCCATCTGCTCTCTTATCTAGTCCTCACGGATTCTTTTCCTCCTGTGGATCCCGCAGCGTTGTGCAGATGGCAAGGGAGGTGAGGGATGCACCAACCTCTCAGCTGGACCAGCTGCAGAGAAAAGTTACGGGGGCAGTCATCTCAGGAGACACTGTGTATGAAGCCTAGCCCTAATCTCTGAGCCGACATCCCAGGTCTTGGTTCAGACAGTGGCAATGTGCTTCAAGCAAGGCCATCTATTGCCTAGACAGCAGGTATTTTCCAGCAGGGTCACAGACATCCCAGACATCGCAACACCCATGACCTGAATTCAAGTAGGCATGGGAAGGTGCCAGCCAGGCCAGGAACCTGTGGGCGGGCAGGAGGGGAGCGGGAGGACAGGGCAAGTTGGCTTCCTTCTGTGTCCTGTACACTCCAGGTCTGGCACTGGTGGTGTCCCTCAGTGAGAGAACTTCTGTGCGCCAGTTGGAGGAGGGGAGAGGTTGGGGGAAGTGTGTATGAGCAGCAGAGACCACTTGCTGGAGACCATGCTACTGGGTTCCCCTCCTCCTTCTCCCTCCAGCAGGTTCCCATGCACGGGATCAGTCTCCTGTGCATCACCACACTTGACCAGGAGTGGATGCTGACTGAGTGAGGGCATGACCTCATGCCACGTGCAGCATTGCTGTGTGGTTTCATGACCCCAGACTCATTAGTGGTGGCTTGTCATGGGAAGGTGTCTCACCACAGAGGCCAAAGTAAGGCAGGCCTCTCCAGGAACCTTGTGAGAAGGAGTGAGGGGTTCATGTGTGAGAGCATCATGGGGCTGAGTGCTCTAGACTGGTGCTCCATATGCACGCACATGCACAGACTTTTGTGTGGCACCCCAGGCCGAGTAGGCCAAGAGAGGAGCACGCAGCGCCTTGCAGCCCATCTCCCGCCCCCACATGTATATAGGGAAAGTTAAAGAACTCACATGAAGTGCCTTCCCTGAAGCTTGGGAGACATCCTGGGACGGGGGGCTGGCTCCAGGGTGAGGAGCAGCTCCTGGCTGATGGGCCTGGTTGCCTGGGCAGCCTCCTCCTTTTCGTTTTCCTCCTCCTCTGCCACCCCACCTTCCTGGTGGCTGAACTCCATATTTCCTGGCTGGCCTTCACAACAATGGGGAGGGTGACCAGGCCCTCTCCCAGGATGGCATCCAGCTGGTCAAAGTACCAGCGGGTGTGCGGTGCCACCCCAGAGCATCTGCTTCCTGGCCTTGTGATATGCCTGCTGGAGCTCTTTGATCTTCATGCGGATCTGGTACAGTGTCTGGGTGTGGCCTTTGTCAGCTAGGCAGGTGGTGATCTGACTGTAGACCTCTGCATTCCTCTTTCTGATGCGGTGATCCATACCAGTCCAGGCCGGAGTTTTCCTGCATCTCCTGCATCCCTGGCTAGTTGCAGCTGAGGGACCAGCAGGAGTGCTGGCAACCGTGGGAGGCTCTGAGGGAACATTAGGGTCTCTTATGGCTCCCTCACTGGCTGCTGTCATGCACAGGGCTTGCAAAGCTGGCCACGTGCAAGAAGCTCTTCTCCTGCTGCCTGGAGTTTTAAGCACGGCAGGAGAAGAGGAGCAGTAGAAATGCCAGGAGTGGCCGGAGCAGTCAGATCTGGAGCTGTGAGAGGCCTTCAGAGGCCCATTAGTTTGAATTAGCAGCACCGGAGCATCTTCACTAACACTATTTCGAAATAACTATTTTGAAATTAGTGCTATACTCCAAGGAAAGCAGGAGTGCAGATTTTGAAATAACCAGCCTGTTATTTTGAAATAACCGTCTTGGTAGTGTGGATGCTCCGCTTATAAATTCAACCTCAGGGAGGTTATTTCAAAATAACTCCCTTGGGTAGACCAGGGCTACTAGACTGGGCTCACTTGGCTGGTGGAATCTGCTCCTCTGACCTCCTCCCCCACATTGCACCAGAACCAATGACCCAGGTGAACACTTCACCATGCGAGAGCTCAGACTTCCTGCTTAAATCCCTGGGGCCCTGCCCTGCTGGTGTTGTTCTAGGGGTGAATGGTCATGACTCTGGGGTGCTCTCTCTGCACCGAACGTCCCTGGGCAGTGATGCAGTCCAGGGAAGGGGCTTTGTTCCCAGCTTGCCTGTCGATCTGAAACAGGGCACGCAGCTGATCCTCAATGCTGGCGGTTACTGCTGCATCATCTTTACATGATCTGACAGGCTGTGTCCATTCCTCTCATTCAGTCAAGGTCATTAAGCCTTATTAGCAGGATTTCTGTTCATTCATTATTGCCTTTGGCACGCTTGGCTTAATCTGCCCATTTGGGGCTGGCCTGGGCATGGTCATAGTAATGTGATTCTACGGGGAGGTCTCTCCTCTCTGGGGACTAGCTGCTAAAGCCATTATAGCCTCGGAACTGAGCAGTATGCTAGTAACTGTACCAGCGTTAGTCTGGGGAACAGGCAGGGTTACGTTGCAGTGCTGGTCTCTGTGCTGTGGGCTGGTCTCTGTGCTGTGTGCTCAGTAGTTACTAGGCATGATGTCCTAGCTCCACTGAAGTCCATGGTAGTTTTGCCATTGACTTCAGTGGGGTCAGTGTATCACTCTGGGTTCGCACCCTACTATAGCGCCACTAAGATTCCAGTAGTGGCTCAGTACCAGCATTGTTCTGGCAGAATGAATCCCATCCATCAGACTTCTCCTCGTCCATCAGAACAACCTGCCTTCTTCCCCCTTGTAAAGGCTGCTACAATGATCCATGAGCAAGGGCTGAAGAGAAAGGGGCCAACAGTTTCCTTTCACAACCAGCTCCCTACCCCCATATTACTTGTGCCTGACCATTCCTGGTCCTTCCTCCTCTCACTCCCCAGATGGTCTTCCTTTATCTCCAGGTGTAACAGTGTAACCCTGCAAAGATTAAAGTTTTCCAACTTTTCTTCCATAGCTCAGTGATTTATTCATTGCCCTGTGCTGGACCCGAGTTCCAGTCCTGAGCTCCCTCTGCTGGCAGAATGGGGAACCAGCATGGGCCAGATCCAGAGTGGGTGTTAAACAGAACAGTTCAGCTCTGCTGATTTACAGCATCTGAGACTCAGGATATGTCTAGACTGCTGCTTTTTGTCCGCAATTTGCATGCCTTTTTCCAATTGTTTTTTTTGGAAGAGGCTTTTCTGAAATTTGGCTCATCTACACTGGGCCAAATTTTGGAAAAACCTCCTTTTTCGGAAAAGCCCTTCTTCCTCATGAAATGAGGAAGACAGGGCTTCTGAAAGAGCACATTTGCTCTTCCGCAAAAAAATGCAAGGTGGGTGAAAGGAGCTAGTGATGGAGTACAGATTTCTGAAGATGAGCTGTGCAATATATTTGCAAAAGTATTATTAGAAAGCAAAGCAAAGAAAAGAAAAAGGAAGGAAAGCCCTAGAGGCATGGCTGGTAGGGATCTGGAGCAGGTCTGAGTGTGACTTTGGACTGACAGAGGACACATGTCCTGTGTGGGCTCTTGAAAGAGAGAGCACCGAGGACCCTGTTTCTAAGAAGTGCTCAGCTCTCACGAGTCCAGCTTTTCCAGAGCTCACTATGCTAGGGTACTGCAGGGGCCAATATCCTTGGTAATCTGGCTCATATTCACATGTCTAAGTGGCAGCTGAATGCTTTTGCAAACCAGGTCCCTGTTGTGGGCACTGAGCACTTAACAAGCTGTCCCATTAGTAGGTAGCAGGCACTAAGCCAGTGGCCCTTATGGGAAAGGTGCCACAGTGCAAGGAAAGTGGCTTAGGGGTAAGTAGCAAGCCCAAGAATGGAGTTACAGACTTCACCCAAGCAGAAAAATCTCTTGCAGCAAATTAATCTCTGACATAACTCAAGTGAAGTCAAAGGAAATTACCCAAAGATGGATTTGGCCCAGTGTCTTGTCTCTTTCTCTTTAGGGAGACCAGATAACAAGTGTGAAAATTGGGACACTTTCTTCAGGGGAGGAGGTTTAGTGGCTTATCTTAGGGCTTGTCTCCACTACCCAGTGGATCAATGCTATAACAATCATTCCACCGTGGTCGATTTATCATGTCTGCTTAGACAAGATAAATCAATCTCCGAGCACTCTCCCCTTGAGTTCAGTACTCCACCAGGGAAGGGTAGGTGGAGTCGATGGGAAAGCATCAGCTGCTTACCATACTGCGCGGGAGACACCGCAGTAAGTAGGTCTAAGCGTGTCAATTTCAGCTATGCTAGCGGAAGCCGCGTATCTTAGACAGATGGGGAGCAGGCGGGGGAGAGGGACATAGTGTGGATTAGGCCTAAGACAAAGCCCCGAATATTGGGACATCTGGCCATCCCATTCTACTGCCAACAACCCAATCAGACCTCACTGGCCCTACGACTCCTTTTATATTAACACTTGTTCTCCGAACACCCTGCACTGCATCAAAAGGATGTTAACACACTCCCTTGTACTCCTACGTTTCCCACCGATCCCCAGTTAAAGAGGGAATGAGCTGCCTCTGGGCCACCCTGGGATGCCTGCCCTGGTGTAAGCTAGTGCTCTGGCACATTGCTGCCACCTGCAGGCAGGAACTGCCAAGCACACACAAGGACAGAATTTGTAATAGAGGTGAAGGAATGAGGCGGGTGGGAGTGAAATCCATTTTTTTCAAACTTTAATTACTGTGGTGGCTTAACTTAAACACTCATTCAATGATACCGTAGTGCTGCTTTTCAGACGCAGCCCCAGCAATGTCAGCTAAGGACTTGATGCGGGGATGAAGCAATCTAGGCACAGTATATCACAAATCAGCACATACCCTTGACTGCTAACTAGCTGCTTGCAGAGCTCACACGTGCTTGTAGCACTGCAGAGCCCAATGTTCTGGTGCAGTCACTGGGTTACAAACAGGGGACTCTGGCACAAACGAGACAAAGCAAAAAATGATCATGGTTTGGCTCAGTGAATGAAAATAAAGGTGATGAAATGGTCGACTGTAATTATGAGATTTGCTCTTTTGGGTGAGGAAAGGAAATGTAACATTTTTCCTGTGTTGATGATTATGACACATCAGTTGTGCTGCCGTTGCTGATCAACATGCTGTAACCCTCGTTAATCAGCTGGACCTTTAAAGTGACTCCATCTGGTTCAAAGTCAGGCATTTTAAAATATACATTTCCATGTCTGTGCCATTAGTAGAACCTTAGATGACTAAAATGGAGCAAATTCTAAAAGTAGAATTAGCTTCTCATCATTTCAGTTGCTTGTTTCTCACCCCCTCCCCAAATGCCCCATTTCTAATAACAGGCTAGTCAATGTTGTTTTTGCTTATGAACAATTTCTAGTGGTTTGACTTCCTGGTTCTCAGGCATTAACACTGTGCTGCAATGCTTAGGCTATGTCTACACTGGGAAGTTTTGGTGACACAAGTGCTGTAAACATGCAAAAGTTGCCAAAAGTGAAAACTGGTCAAACCAGTTTTTCTGCCTCCCATTGTCGACATTTCACAGACACACTAGCACCCTGTCGACAGAGCAAAGCAATGTAGGTAAGCATCCCACAGAGTGCAGTGTTGTAGGAAGGCAGAGCTTCTCTGTGAGCTCTCCCTGCTGATGAATGTCAAAGTAGCACAGCAGTCTCTCCACCTCTCCCCCTGCAGCAGCAGTCTGCCTGCTACTGTGTTCCTAGCAGGGCAGACAGGGAAGGAGCATTCCAATGACTTGTTCTTTGTTTGTTCCCCAAATGCTGTGTTTCTAGTACAGGACAGAACAGGAGCAGTCCTTTTATTTGCTCTTTGTTCCCCAAATGGAGCTATTCACTTAGATGTCAGATAGTTACCGGAGCTTTGAAAGGGGAAGGGTGCATGCTTGCAGGGCAGCAGAGATCACAAAACATTGAGTACAGCTATGAGGGCAGGCATTGTGGGATACAGGCAGATGCCAGTTCTCTTAACTAAACAAACAGCAGAGTCCACACTGGCTTTTTGTCAACAATAAAGGGAGGAGAAAAGATAAAAGTCTCTCGCGGAGCTAGAAGTTTTTTGTCACCAAAGCTGGGTGTTTTTCCCAACAAAAGTTGCGTTGTAGTGCCAAAAGGCAGATTGTGGTGACAACACATGCCAATGTAGATATAGCCTTAGGTTATGGAGGTGTCCTGAAAACAGGTCAGCAGTCATTACATTTCATAATAGAGACCAAAGAAATAAGTTCTTAAACAAAAGCCGAGAAGAAAAAATGCCAATACTATAAATACTGCTGCTCTCTTCATAGTGCTGGCCTCCACACACTCTTTGGCAGGACCAGAGGGCAGCTGACAAAACTGATTTATTGGAGCCAGTCCTTTGGCACACATGACATTGCTCAGTTCAAAGTGAATCTTGGAAGTAGCCTGGTCTCTATGCAATTTCTATACCAAATGCCACCATGCAGACAAAATAGTTTCCAAATGGAAATGCCAGTTCTGTTCTCTGCAGTAAGCTCTGACATTGTGTCTGACATGTAGCTGAGCTGCCTTCTGAGAGTGGCCATGTAGGTGATACCTTGCTTAAGCCCCAGTCCTGAAAACACTTGTGCATATGCTTTGTGAGTGGTTCTAGTGACTTCAGTGGGCCACCTCATGATTAATGTTAAACATGTGTGTGTTTTCAGGATCGAGGTCCTGGCACCTGACATTGGCAATGCGAACAGCTATCATCAGAGATTGCTGCTATCATGCTAATGGGCTGATATGAGGAAGAAAAGATTCCCTTTGTGTTTCCCTCTGGGTTTTGCAGAGCACGTGTTTCCTTACACCAGTGCTTCCCTTTCCATGTTACGTCAGGTCTAGGGTTTGTATCGCTGCCAGCACTGAGCCTGTTCAGACTGTGAGCATCGTTCAGAGGTGGTGAAAGATTGTACACTGCGTCATACTTCTCTGGTTTCCCTATCAGTTTCTGCACAACCCCAACTGCCCTGGATGAGTATGCGTCCCCTGGTTTTGAATATTCCAGCCTTTATTTTTAGCCTGTATGGCCAGGGGTGTTGGTAGAGGTCTATAAAGTGCTACAGTCCCTCCAGGGAGCATGGGACATGCTGCATATGTAACGTCAGCAGGTTCTCCTGCCCAGGTGCTAAAGACCCCCATCTGGAATTTCCCATGAGAAAAAGAGGGTGTGTGGTCCCAGTAGGTCTCTAGACCAAGCTTGGCACACACTCCCCTTCCCCCATGGACAACATACATTTCCCAGTATATTTATGATAGCCAGGGATCTCAACCCTGATCTTTCCAAACTCTATGTTTGCAACATGGATGCAGCTGACTGGAGATTTCAACATGGAGGGGTCACTTCTTGTAGGCCTTCCCTTCAGGGTAATAACTGTGCAGGCTGCTCACGTGGTTCAGTCAGGTTTCCTGGAGCAGGGGTAATACTACAAAGTCCAAACCTTAGTAAGTGTTTATTTCAATGTTGTGTTAATGCCAGTTTTGCCCTGATCTTATGAACGTTCCGTGGCGCATGAGATTTTGGGCAGGAAAGTTCCGTGCAACCATGGATTCTAAGTGAATATTTCAGAGTATTCAGGCCCTTCATGTTCCAACTCAGGAGCAGGAGCATGGGAAAGTAACCACTTCTTAGAACATCAGATACACTGGGGGAAATTCCAGCCTGTTCATGGGCAATTTGTGAATGGAAAATGAGGTGACTTTTTTGAATAAATTATGTGTTAGGAATGAGTCACTTGGCTATTATTTACTAATCCCTCACACCTTGTTTGCACTAAGGAGTATCCTGGACTCAGCCATTGTGGGCTGGTTGTGAAAGTAGTTGCACCAGTCCTTTGAGGAAGGATTATAGTGGTGCCTAGGCTCCCCATACAATGCATGTTGGGGGGTGGGAGGGGGAGATAGGGATTTAGCAAAGGGATTCTTAAAGCTGGATGGGGATCTGCCCAAGCTAAGCAGGTGTGAGATGCAAAGGAAAGGGGCAGGGCCATCCTTATCCATACGCAGAATAAGCAGCTAGGTAGGGCATCTGAAAATTTGGGGCACCACTGAGTCTTAATGTCTATCCACCCCCCCTCTTCCTATCCCTGCTCTGTGGCTCTGCTGCCTCCAGACAGAGAGGACCCAGTTAACTTAAAAATGAAAAAGCCTGCCAGAGCTGTTAGCAGAACACTCAAAGAGCCATGCGAGTGATAACGAAGCCATTTAACAGGCATTAGCCAACCCCAGGTATGTACTGTCACTTTCTGAATTTAGTGTTAGTGTTAGAATTCTCTGTGTTCATCAATGGGATCTTAGTATAAGATTTGCTTTTAAAATATTTCATTACTGTGTTGCTGAAGGTTATGCAATCACATATTTTAAAAAATCATCCCTCCCAGCTGCCATGAGGCACAGAGACACCGGTTTAATAGTACTGCATACATAAATCCTAAGGACGTCCCTGGAGAGGGGTGGGGTTTAGGGCTTTGATTTGTAAAGGAGTTAATGCCTGACTCCCACTGATATGGACCTCAGTCATTGGACTGACAAGCTGGAGGAAGGTGCCTCGTACCTCTGCTTGGTGTCTCTGGGTCTCTTCTCTCGGAGCTATTTCACTCTGCATAAAGAGTAAAATAGTCAGGGGGTGAGGAGAAACACACCCACAGTGAGAGCCTGACTCTCTCACCCAGTGCTCAAGACACTCAGCTGGCAGGGGGGAGAGTTGGGGTCAAGTTGCTGCACTAAGGAACTTTTAGTTATTGCTACAAAGGGGAACAGGCTCAATAGAAGTGATTGAAAGAGCCCCAATCCCAGAGCTTGGTGTTACATCATTTACATGAGAGTCATGGGGTCTAGTCTCTGCTCTGTATGAGGCAAACAGAAATGCAATCGTGTCTCCACATCCTCTGTAAGCACCCCCTCCTCCCCCCGCCTTCTAATTCCTCTTCAATCCTGGCTACCTTTTGTGGAGCATAGGCATGCGCAGAGCATCGGGGGGGCCGTGTCAGGATACAGATGTGTTTGCACGTTCCCAAGAGCAGCCAGTTGCAGCCAGTGCAAGGAGGGGTAAGCCGTGCACAGCTCAGTCAGTGCAAATGCTGCTATTCTAACAACTAGCCAGCGAGGTCTGTGCTAGGGCTCCTTCAGGGGATAGGCAAAGCGTGAGCTGAGGAAGGGAAGGAATTATATACCCCAGTGCCAAATGGGGAGGCACTGTATGGGCTAATGCAAAAGCCAGAATAATAATCACACAATGGCCCAACCAAGCCCCCTCAAGCTCCGTGGTGTCTGCAGTGAGAGATGAGGCTGCCTAGGCCTTTGGAAGATCAGGCCCAGGGCGGGGCAGTTATTGGCTAGGAATGCTGGTAGGCCAGCCCCTCTCCTCATGAAGGGCTCAGCTGCGGAGTGGACATACAGCCAAGGACTGTTCCTGTGAAGTAGCTAACCCAGCATTCTCCATACCCAGAGACAAAGGGGGGAAGGTAGTGGCACCAGGTAGAGGCAATGTATTCAGTTAGGAGGGCTTTTTTGCTTGCTTCACTTCTGCACTCACTTTACCTGCTTCTTAGGTATGGCAAGATAAAATAAAGAACCTCTCCATATAGTAGCGCCTCCACTTGTACAATGGCGATGCTGGGACTTCCCTGCTCCCCGGGGTGCTCAGATGTGGACTGCAACGGCTTTGTGTTGTATCACACATTGGCAAGGGCAAGTGGCATAGAGCTTGGAAGGATTGGTGTCATGAATTGGTCATAAGCATGTCTGGCTGAGTGTAGGTCCAAACTGTAACCCTTTGAATCCCTTTGTTTAGTACCTTCCATTGACCGGAGAGTTCATTATGGCACCTGGTGCAGGATTTGCAGCTTTTGACGGCAGCTGGGATCCAGGCTGCGACACAGGTACCATGTGCCCAATCTGTTGTTGATTAGCCATGTAAATTCAACACAAAGATGCCAGTGTGGGCTTTAATTATGGGACATACAATGGAATAAAGAATTCTTGTGTTGCATCTGCCTTTCCCCTGGTGCCCTTCTCCATGAGCTAGTCGCCTGCATTAGAAGTGCTATCAGGTGCAGCTGACCCACTGTAGTACTCCTAGTGCAAACACTCTGTGTGGATGGGAGACTCTCCAGTTGGCATAATAATGCCGCTGCTGTGAGAAGTGGTAGCTGTGTTGGCAGGAGAAGCTGTCCTGCTAACATGGTGCTGCTGTCTACACTGGCACTTAGGAGTGTAGCTTATTCACACCCACGAGTGACGTAAGTTATACCAAAGTAAGTGGTAGGGTAGCCAAGGGCCACATCAGACCTTTTTCATTAGATCATCTGCCTTCCATCAAAGGCCCAGAAAAGACTTTGAAAGAAAAGCTTTAAATAAGGGAAAAGGGGATGTTGTACTTTCCTCCTATTCATTAAACCTGGGACCCAAATCAAAGTCCCCATTCTCAACACGCTCAGACTATTGGGAGAGAAGGGGGAGCTTGGTTGTGAATTTACACCTGATCCTCCTTGTTATATTGAGCTGCACCACACACACTAGGAGGAGATAGCTATCCAGCCCATCTAGTATTTATGCAAGTGCATTTCAATAATAAAGTATCATCTACCTCCTGTTAATCTAAATTTACATTTCAAGTGTCTGTAGGCTGTTGAGCAGGTTTTGTTTTAGGAGTGGCTATTAATATGTGACGGGATCCTAAGAGTCTTTCAGTTTGCACTGAAGCCAAGTCCCATGTGAGTTTTTTTCATACTTAACAGCCAAAAAACACTTTCAGAATAAAGTGACTTTTAATTTAGAATCAGGAAAACAAGAAAAGAATCAGTGGGCCATCATGAGACAGCGCAGTGTGTGTCTCCACTGTGATTGGCTGTAGCCGCCCTGAGACCAAAATAGACAGGGTCTCTGCACACTGGGAAAGTTTCTAATGACTTACAGGTGCAGTGCACAGAGAACAAAGGAGATTATGCTCATTAACTTCATTGAGATTTTTTTCCATGGAAAAATAAAGGAGGGATTTCAGCTTCTGGCCCATACAGATTCAATACCAGTGGTATCAAGGGTAATCTTAACAGGGCAAATGCAGCTGCAGTTTTTCAGCTTCTTGCTGCCTAGAAGGTATTATGGATTATATCCAAGACCACTTCCATTTTGAGCTCACCCTAAAATTTGCGGCATGGTCTTTGGATGCTGTGGCGTACCATTGAAGCCATCTGGCAATTCTGTGGCAGCTTCACTTAAAATAAAATTTGATTTTAATAAAAAATAAATACAAATATCAAAACAAGACAGTAGTAACTCCCGTGTAATTTGCTTGGCTATTAAATTCAGCTAGGGAAATGTGTGAGGAAGTTTGGGATTGTGTGATTAAACACACTGGCCTGATGGTCCCACTAAAATGATCCACCATGCGAAATTTCATTTAATTTCTATTACCATCTTTAGGTTTCAGAATTAACACATTGAACTTAATGGAGCAGGGCGCATCTCTCAGAGCTCTTGTTTCCAGCTGTCTGCAGACTCAGATAGACATTATTGCACCTGTTGCAATCAATTAATCTTGTCAAGGTTTTTTGTCATAACCACGAAAGCTGGAAACACAACTTAAAAAAGAAAGGTGAGATTCAGAAGCATCTTTCTGACGCCAGAAGGGGATTCCATGCTTCCTTAGCATACTGGCATACAGGCATCCTGACTACAGAAGCCACCTGTCTGGCTCTGCAAAGCATTGGCCAGTGTTCAGGTAGTGACTGCTGCTGTTATCCTGGTGGGGGTGAACAGAGAGTAGCTCTTAGTTCCTGCTACATGCTGTTAATGCTTTCACTCTGGACATTCACTCTCTTTAGATCTTTGAGAGAACTGAAAGAAATGTCTCAGGGCAGGGAGACTGGCTCCAAGTCCAGCTCTCGCCTTACCCTTCCTTACCCTTTGTCTTTCTTCCCAGGTTCAGCTGTCTCCTTCACTGATGCTGAGAGGTATAAGTGGTATGACCCCTCAGCATGGCATGCTGCAAACTCCTTGGAGGACCTAGAACAGGGCAAGTACATCTTTGCAGTGGATGAAGAACGTGTGCCATGCCAGTACGACGATGTTATCTTTCAGCCCGAAACCTCCTTCCGAGTAAACGTTGATTCATCTGAGCGAATGATTCATCTCCGAAGCATCTCGATCATGGGACAGGTAAAGTGGAACATTTGAGAAACAATTCAAAATGCTATCACACTTCTCCCCACCCCCCACAGTGCCCACAAAATAGGTCATGAGAACAGAAAGTGAAGCTGTGTGTGTTAGTACGGTTCAGTTACAGCCGTTTGCTCAACACTAGGCACGAGCCTGACTTTAGTTTGCACCATGGGGCCAGATTTCCAGAAGGCCTTCAACCGTGGGTACCCCAGTCATAAGTGGCTTGTGCATGTGCAAACAATCTGACTTGCACATGCAAACTGCATAGGACCCAGAGCCAAGGAAGCCCAGCACTGACTGCCCCCATCTGAGGCATGCAAAAGCCATTTACAACCACAGTGAGTTTAATGACAACGAGTAGTCCTAGTCATGTGGGGCACCTTAGAGACTAACATATATATATCATCATGAGCTTTTGTGGGCACAACCTACTTCTTCAGATGAGATGATCTTGAGTGGAGAAAAAAAGGGGGACCCTCACAATAAGAAGGGAGAGGGGGAGAAAAAACATTACTTGTCAATTGTAGTTCTTGTGCTAAGGAGGCTAATTGAGTAGGCTGGAAGTGTCCCATACTTAGCTTTTGATGTTGATACCATGCTGAATGTGATTATTGACATCAAAAGCTAAGTATAGGACATGTCCAGCCCACTCAGGGTGTGTCTACACGGCACCCTTACCTCAAAATAAGTTATGCAATTTGCACTACGCAAATTGCATAGCTTAATTCAAGGTAATTTCAAAATAGCTTATTTTGAAATAAAGCTTTATTCCGAAACGTCCCTTAACCCATGAGCAATGAGGTTTACAAGGACGTTGGAATAGCAAGCCTGTTATATTTCAATATAACAGGCTTGCTCTTAAGACGTGGAATAGCTATTTTGGGATACCAATGGTATCCCAAAATAGCTCTGTAGTGTAGACATAGCCTCAGTTAGTCTCATTAACACCAGGACTACAATTGACAGGTAATGTTTTTCTCCCTCTTCCTTCTTATTCTGAGGGTCCTCCTTTTTTCTCCACTCAAGAATATATATTTATGTATATATAAATATAGTTTGTCTTTAAGGTGCCACAGGACTACTTGTTGTTTTTAAAGTTACAGAGAAACACGGCAACCCCTCTGAGCCTACTGAATTCAGGGAGACTTTCTTGACTTGACAAGCCATTCAAGCATGGTTGAGGTGTAAATAAGAGACAAGACCTCTCAGGAGTCTCTCAAAGGAAAGTAAATGGTCATCCAGGGAAGGGAAGGGGGGGCTTCAGACTATTTAGGGGGTTTGAGCACCTCTGTCCATTTGTCTTGTGACAAATTGCTATCACCCCCTACCATCTCCTGCTTATGTCAGAGCTCTTATGTGATTCAAATGTAGGCATGTAAAACTTCACATCCAATTTTGGGGCCGCTCTGGTAACGTAGCACCTGAGTGTCTAAATCAGGCATGGGGAATCTTTTTTGGGTCAGGGGCCTGAAATTTGCACCTGGCTTCTAACTTGACAGTGGGGCAAACTGAAATCCAGGTGGTTCTGATCATTGGGAATGCTTGTATTGGGAGCCAGACTTTGCACCTCTTGGCCCACTCTACTGCAGCTAATCTACGTGTCTGGCTCCACAGTAAGCAAGTGTGTCACAACACCCTGGGAATGCGTCTTAGCAGACAGCCTCCTGTGCCTCAGGTCCCCAAATGACATGTCCAGGGTCACACAGGAAGCCTGTGGCAGAGCAGGGAATTGAACCTCGGTCTCCAGGTTCGTGCCCTAATCACTGCCCATCCTTCCTCTGTGTATGAGTTAAATGGATGGAATTTGCATTGCAGATGGATGAACTGGCCTGGGAAATATGATCTGTGTTGTCGTGGCCTGCAGCAGGGCCGCATTATGACTTTCGTGGGCCCTAGGCACTTTTGCCTTCGTGGGTTCCTTCCTCCATTAAAAAAAATATTAAAAATTATTTTTGATATAACTTTAAATACTTCAACATTTTATTTTTTTTCTCTTTTAGGCAAAATTTAATAGATTTTCGTGGGCCCTAAAAGTTTCATTTTTTTCTGATGTGAGAAAAAAATTAAAACATTTTCTTCGACCCTAAAAGTTCTTTTTTTTTCTTCTGATTTTAAAAGAAATTAAAACATTTTCGTGGGCCCCTAAAAGTATCGTGGGCCCTAGGCACTGTGCCTACTGTGCCTAATGGATAAGTCGGCCCTGGCCTGCAGTAGCCTGACTAATGTGACCATGAGAGCCAGGCTATTGGGGGTAGGGAGAGCTGTAGCTAGAGGGGCATTCGTACTCATTTCCTCTTGGCTGCTGCCGCCTATTGTGTTCTTGCTGCTCTTTTTCTATTGGGTAGTTTTCAGTTAGCTCCTCGGGGCTGTGGAGCACAGGAAGCCCCTTCTTGTGATTTGTAGGAGCCCAGGGAAAGCCATGAATAAATAGTGCCCAGCCCTACGTCCCTGGCTGCTCCATTCCGAGCCTCATGTCCTGTCCTTGCTGGGCTCTGTGGCTGTGCTGTGTATTGTGGCTCAGGCAGGCAGGACCTCTAGCTTGGCTGGAAATGAGGATTTTAATGAGACCCTCAGAGGATAATGGTGCTGCCAGAGGGACCCTACGGAGGCTCCGTGCAGTAAAGAAACAGCCATGCAGTTCCTTTTTCCTCTTGAGAACCCTCCTCAGCCCTGAGCTGGATATCCTATGTCATGGCTGTCACCTTCCAGCACTGGCTCAGTGCCCCTCTTGTGTCAGTTTGAGGGGAATTGCTGAGACAATCGCAGCCTGTCCTGTGCCTCTGCCCAGGAACTAATCATATGGCTGCTCCAGGGCCAGGCAGCACTCCTAGAGGGCAGCTGCCTGCTGCCCAGGCAGGCAGGGATGAGTTGGGGGAGGCGCGGGGCAGTAGGTGGGGCTGGGGGAGAGACCTGGCCCCAAATATTGGTGAAGCTGGGCCTCTGGGCCAGGAATATTCCCGGAGTTTGGACACCACAGGCCCATAGAACTCGCCACCCCTGTTCCTAGACCGAAGCGTCGGAGGAGTTAACTGCAGTCTCTGGAGCAGTGGGCTCTGCTTTTGAAAGGTGGCATGCAAAGGCTACTCTGTGCACCCACTCCCAAACCCCATTTAGGTATGGTGTCTTAAGAAGGCCTGATTATTTCCCTCTTGCTTTTACCTTAGGATTTGTCTGTCCTGTTTTTCCAGGGAGTGTCAGGGCGTCACAAATCTTTCCTTGGAGGCCTGAGTGGAGGCATGGGAAACTAACAGGAGTAAAAGCTGAGGAGCTCCGTGGGGCATGGATTTTTGTCAGTCAGCCTATTTACACACTTGTTCACTGCTAACTGTGAGTGAACTGAAAGGCCTGACTGACAAGTTTTGGTTGAAGATTCCACCTCCCTAGCCCTGCTGTCGCAGGCTGACAGAGCTTCAGTCTGGTTTTCTGCTCCTCAAAGTAGCAAGAGGGAAGAGAAGCCCAGAACCCTGGTAATTCTAAACTTAAAGAAATTCTAAGCTTAATTCTAAAAAGAAAGCAACAAATAAAACCCACGGCCCATATAAGTTGGGGTTGTGGGTTTTTTTGTTTGTTTTAAATTTGGAAAAGTCTTTCAGGCCTTCTGTAGGCTCCAGAGAAAAGGGAAGATAGGCATGACCCCATTATTTTCCCTTGCCAGCTCCCATCAAGGGGGGAAGGGGGTCCCAAGTCCTAATGCTTCCACCTTTGAGAGCAGGTAGGCGAAATGACCACTCTGTCCACGTGGCTGGAGCAGCTTTGCTGCTTGCCTGCTGAGCTGACAGATCTTACACTCCATCTTACGCTGCCAAGAAATGTTGATCCATTTTTTACTCTTCCTGGGTTGGGAACTAGAAGTTCACCAGTGACATGGCCTTAGCTGATTACATGCAGAGCAGCTCAGCCCAGCGGCAATTCCACGGCAACAGCACCTTCCAGCTGACAAATGCCAGGTGTCCGGACAAATCAGGCTGCGAGTGTGGAAATGCTGGGGTGAGTCCTTCCGTTGAAATTTAACAAACCATTCTCTGGGATGTTTTAGTGCCGATATATCACAACTCCTGGCTGGGCTGTCTAGGGCCTCGGGTTGTGGACAGGAAGTCAGGGAACATCCCAGCACTGTGCTCCGACAGAGCAGTGCAGTCTCAGGGGTGTTTGTGAAACAGAACAGAAAAGCAGAGCAGGAGCAGCTCTGTAGCCAGCAGTGGGTCAGAAGTATTTACCCTGTGTTTTCATTTAAGGAACATGGACTGATCTGCGCTGCCTTGTTTTCGGGTACTGGGACTCAGTGCCCAGCACTAGTGTGCAAGGACCCCTTCCAGCCAGTCGGACACTGCTGTGAGATATGTGGTGAGTGCAGAATGGGGATTAATTCCGGTAAGCAGGCATGGACAGCGTGCCTGGCCTTCTGGCATTGTATCTATTTCTTTGGCACGGGGCCTTGAATGCACTTCTGGAGTTGAATCTTGCAGTTGCCGTCTATACTTCAGGAATGCCAAGAACTGGCTGGCTGCTGTTTTACGGGGTGATGGGAAAGTCAGAACTTTTGGATGCAACATTGGAGGCTTGAGTTTGTATAAATGCTGGTAACTGCAAGAATTGAGCCATGGACTTAATAATCACCATATCAACATGATGGCATCTAGGGAAAGGGCATCTACATGCTAGTCTGTACTTCTGCCCTGCTCCTCCCCCAGTACTACAAGTGTTTTATAGTGATACTCTTCAAACACGACACCTTCCAATAGCACATTGGTTGGGGTAGAATTTGGTTCCTTTGAGGCTTAGACAGTCCAAATTCCTGCCAGAATTTAAGCCATGTATGGTTTTTGCATGGTTCTAGTTTCGCCAGCACTGGGTGGGCTCAAGTGGCAATGTATGATGAACAAATACAAAGGATTCATTGATTGAACAAACCCTGAATTGTCCCTGGTTCTGCAACTTTTTCCTGTTCTAGGGGACGCCTCTACATCCTTATGAAATGAGATTAAAAGACACAGGGAAAAGATTTTAGTGTTAAAGTTCTGACCACATCCAGACTGAGCTCCTCAGTGGAGCTTCATATGGGGTTCACCTTGCAGGACTAGGACGCAAGCTCACAGAATGATTATATGAAACGGTGCTCAATGCCTCCTTTAGTACCATCAGATCTTAAATGCATGACACCAATATTAACAATTTGTCAAACATCCCCTCTGCAGTTGGCAGCTATTACCCCCATTTTACAGATGGGAAAACTGAGATTCGGAGGCTGACTTCAGAGGGAGCTTCAGGGAGGGGGGTCAGCACCTCTGAAAATTAGGCTGCTTTTGCTTAGATGCTTAAACATTTGTATTAGGGATTTGTTCAAGTAAGTCAGTGTTAGGAACCTCTATCAACTGGTTCAAATCAATCTCACTGCCACTTCCTACCCCCGTACTATGCCTCCACCTCCTGTCTCCAGAGCCTGAGTTATGCAGAGCACTGAGTTATATTAATCCCTTTCTGCATTGTTATTATTGCTTTCTGGGGTTATTCTTGGATTGCAGCCCTTTGTACCTGATTTTTACGAACCCTACCCCTGGGTTAGCCTCTCAGGGTGTCATCCAGCTGGTTCAATCCATTACTGTTAGCACAGGCCACTAGGATGCATTCAGTGCTGGCATCAGAAATGCCACTAATGAAAAATATCCAAGGAAAAGAGTTTTCTTCTTCCAATAAATGTCTTTATCAGCTACGGTAAATTTCATTTAAAATGAAATATACCCAACAGATTGGCGGAATTCCCTGTACATATGGGTGCTTGTCTGCTTATCTACCTGGAAGGTGAACAGGAATTTTCCATACACAGACATAATTACTACCCTGCCAAACTCATTGGGGCTGTAGCATATGGTTGTTCATACCAGCAAAACAATTAATGAAACTTCATATTTCCAGAAACGTTGACTCCTGCTTTTCAAGAAAAATATTTAGCTCAGCTAATGTGGAGCCAATTGCTTCAGTGAATGTAATTGTGCCTTTCTCTGGTGCTTTCTATCAAATGAGCTCACTGAGCTTTATGGGCATTGATGAATGCTCATCATTTCCTCTTTAAAAACTAGGTAAGTGTCAATAGGACTTGATGACCTTCTGAGGTCTCTTCCAGCTCTATGGTTCTATGATTCTATGAATAGTGGATGTGGCTTTCCCAGGAGTGTTCTGAAAAAAGCTTCCCTGGGTTTTAAACTTGTAAAAAGACCAGCAATAGAGGAGGTGTTTCCTTCCAAAAGCTTTGTTCAGAAAGCACTAGCCGATAGAATTATTCTCCTTTGTGAGCTCTAGAATGAGACCCGATTACACAGTGGGACTGGAGAATTGTTTGTGAATCATGTACTGATTCAGATCTTGATAGACTCTGAAAACCAAATTGATCCACATTGCCAGCCCCACAAAAGCCCACTTGCAATGAGAGGTGTGCTTGCAAATGCAAAATCAATGAACCTGTTTGTGTTCTTTCATGTCTTTCTGCACTACAGGAGCTACGATTTCACTGGAATACACTTCTGGTTTCGACATTAGACAGTATCAGAACAGACTTCGGCACACTTTCCTGAGCCTGGTATGCTAGTCTGTTTGGAAAGACTTATTTAAGACATCACTCAGATAGAAGCCAGGAAACCCCACCAATAAGACACTCAGCATTATTATATAATATAAATATTTTATAATAGACTGGTATGTACTTTTTTGCAGTGATGTCATGCTGGGTAATGGCTGTTTGCAGAGCTCTATCTGATACTCTTGTAACTTGGAAGTCAGGGTGGGGAACAGCTGTTTGTAGCCCTGGCATCTGACCTCAAACAGGAACTCAGCTGCTGGAGTGCACAGACACATGTTTTCAAAGTTCAGCTAGTAGGAAGTCTCCATTTAACATTGGACCCATTAGGGTTTCCCTTATTCCCACCCACATCTGACCTCCCCCTCTCACGGAAGGCTGTGAACTAAGTCATTATAAACCGCCAGAGCTTCTAAGGTGTATTCATTCACTGCCCATGGCACCTCTCACAACAGTATCCAGGCAGTGCACAATCTTTCCTAAAGGCAGCATGACCTAGTGAATAGTACACTGGAATGGGACCCAGGAGATCTGGGTTCTATTTCTGCTGCATGGTGACCTTAAATAAGTCTCTTTCCTGACCAGTGCTTCAGTTTCCCTATTTTACAAAGGGGGCTAACGATACTGACCCCTTCCTGAACCCCCAGGGGCCAGCTGAAACCTTGGTCCTTGAGCTGTAGGATCTAGGGGCACAAAGGTGGCTGGACCAGAGAACCTGACTCAAAGTTTTCCTTAGCAATGCTGCAGGAGAAAGCAGAGCTCAGGGTCCCTCCCTGCAGGACAGGCAGACTGTCTCTGGTGTCACGGCACTCTTCACAGTTGCCATGCCAAACGCCTAGCTCTACTCCTCTGTGCTGCGTTCTCTCGCCCAACTGTCCAGTCAAGGATGCCAGGGCCACAGCAGCATCTTGGGCTGGTGCTCGAGAGCTCTGTGCCCTGCGCTGCCCCCTGAAGGAGGTGGTTTCAAAGATTCCCCACAACGGATCCCTTGGGCCAAATTCTGCTCTGGGGCAGGTTGTGCTTCCAGAGAAACTTCTCAGGAGTTATTCTGGATCTGCCCTGCTATAGTCAAGATCAGAATATAGCCCCATATAGCAAGAGAGGTGAATCTGGTTTTTCACTCCTTACAAACATGTTCAATGGGTGTGTTACATTCACTGCTTCATTATACAGGGGTCACATGGAGAAAACTGACTGACACTGTCAGCAAAGCATTGAAGTCCTGATCCAGCCCCAAAAGGAGCAGGATTCCTACAGGCCAAACCTGCGCTGAGTATTTTGAAGTAACACTGGGCACCAGTGCCTGTTGTTTACAGCCCTGCATGGAAAGAAGACATAAATGTGTCATTGTGAAAACACCGGGGTGAGGGGATTCGCAGCAACCCTAGCTCTCTGGTGATCTCTACATGGCAAGTTATAGCCAGCACACTTTTATGTTGCTGTGCCTCACAACTCCAGATAAAGACATGCCCTATATTCTCTGCCTGCTGACCTAGTGTGTCTTGTGTGTCTTGCTTTCTTTGAAAAGCCAAAATATGCAGGGGTTCAGATGGCTATATCCAAGGTGCGTAAACCTCAGACTTTCCTGGGAATTGTACCGCGGGCCTCAGTTCCTGTCATCCAGATCGTGCTACTTGATGATAAGACTGGGTCACAGACAGGGACTCATGCAGAACAGTTGGCTGAGGACATCATGAGTGACATAGCAGAGCATGGTAACTGTTCCCATTCACCTATCAACGCTTCTTTCTCATTCACCGGGAGGTTAATAGGAGTCACAGAAAATCAAGTGCCAGTTTATTTGATGAACAATTTATTGAAAACTCTTGTTTGCTTGAACATGGCACTTTGGCCATGTCCTCCCCACAAGGACCACACAGCAGCATATCTTTGGTTGTGTAGCTACGCCGGCACAACCTTGTAGGGTAGACGCAGCCTAGAGCAATGGAAGGGGGTTTCTGTCATTGTAGGAATTTCACCTCCCCAACCAACAGTACCTACAAGGAAGGGAATTAGGTGCCTGAACTTAGGGACTGGGCCATTCTCCATACAACCTGTCCACTCTTCTGTCAGCCTAGCTGGTCTGAATAGCTATCATGCTCTGGGAGCTGGATTTTTCGCACTCCAGAGCACCATAGCTATGCCAATGCACATTTTAAATGTAGATTAGCACACTTCAGCCTGTAAGGATATGTCTAGACTGCAGAGTTTTAGGTATCCCGGAAAAACTCTGCTGCATCCAGGGAACTTGTCTGCTTTTTCGGAACAGTTTCCGAAAAAGTGGGCGCGTTCTTTTGGCATCCCTGTATTCCTCATTTTATGAGGAATAAGGGATGTTCCGAAAGAGCAGGTTTTTCCAACATTTGACCGTGTGTAGACGCAATGTACATATCTTTTTCCAAAAAAATCCAGCAGTGTAGACATAGCCTAAGTGTTTCACAGCCTACCTGAATAAATCAATGCTAGGTCAGCACAACTCTTGCCAATCCCTAAGGGCTTTTCCGCATGCAGGTTCAATATTCACTGGTGCAACTTTGTACGTGGACATTTAAAGCTGGTTATATCCATTTACTTTGTGTTTGTGAATTCACATCAGTGTCCAGCTACAGGGTGGTACCAGTTTAACCAACTGACTTTTAAAATCACACCTTTAGTTTTTCATCTTGTCTACACGCAAAAGTTGTGCCAGTATATGGTCCAGTGATACTACCCCCAGTGTGGATGCAATTATATTGGTGCTTATACTTGAGCAGCTTATTCCCATATAGAAAGAGGACTATGTTGGTACATGGCAGCTTTACACCAGTATAACTCTGTTTCATCCTAGGGGCTGTAAAGGTATAATTATTTTGGTAAAAAAATTCCCTTCCCTAATCCAAATAGTTATGCCAGTACCTGGGCTCTCTGTGGACCAGCCTTTCAGTACAGACTAGGGTTACATTTGCAGGAAGAAAGAAATTGCCACTTGTGTATTGTCTATAGGATGCCTCATTTTTCCCTCCTGGCATGGAAAGGAAGGGAATTAGGTGCCTGAACTTAGGGACTGGGCCATTCTCCATACAACCTGTCCACTCTTGTCTCCACCACAGAAAAGAGGAACAAGCAAAAGAAGTATTTCCCTCTTGCAAAATGCATTTTCTATAGGTGGGCTCCTGCTCCCTCAAGAACAGCATCTTTGGTTAGCCAAAGTAGTGAATTAACGGAACCTTTTTACTGGTCCCATAAAAGCCATCCTATTATCCACCTGCTTCCAGGCCTGCCAATGAGAGGAGAAGGGGGCAAGTGCCCCAGGGTCAGTGATTCAAAAGGGCCTGGGGCTCCTTGACACCCACGGGAGCCCCAAGCCCTTTAAATAGCCCCTGGAGCCCCATGAAATACGCTCTAGAGCCATGCGTGGTGTGCTCCAGGCGACACTGAAGGGCTAGCAGGGGAGAGGCTATCCCTAGCCCCGCCTCTTCCACCCAAAGCCCCACCCCTTCCAGGAGAAGAGAGCCAGGCCCTCTTCCCCTGTTCCAGGGGCTCAGCAGTTGTGTCGGCCGGCTGCCTGTTCACTTTTTCTGGAGGGTAGCTCTGATCCAAATGTTCCTGCATAGAACAGGAGATACAGGTTAGAGCTGTGCAGAATATTAATTAAGAAACCTGGAATCTCAGCAACGTTCATGAGCCTGGAACTTGGATAGGATGCTTGAGTGATCTTCATTTGATTTATGATAGAACAGCTCACATATCCCCGTCCGTGTTCCCTCTGAAATGTGTCACATTATTGATGCAGGGCCCGAGTCAAGTGTTGTGGCTCAAGCCCTTCGCTAGTGAGAACCCTGATCAACATTTTCAAATTAGGAGATTAAAGTTAGACTCTAACATCCACATTTAGGTGTGTCTGCTCTGCAAATGTTTATAGCTAACCCAGCAGAGCTTCCTGGCAAAGGTGCAGTGTAAGCAAACAGAAGGAACTCTGCCAGCACAGCTAAACCACCTTCCTGGCTGACATGGGCTAAGCGTGAGGGAACAGGAGCCCTAACTCTTCTATTGGAGTAGTTGTGTCTACACCAGGATTTCTTCCTGACACAGTTATGTTGTCTGGGGGTCTGAGGTGGGTTTTTTCCATAGTTATGCTGGCAAAACTTTTGTAGGTAAGACTAAGCCTCTAGCACAGGGGTAGGCAATAATTTTTAATGGGGGGCACTCCAAGATTTTGCAAGTGGTCAAGGGCCGCACTTCTGTAGATGGGGCATGGGGTCTGGGATAGCAGGTGGGGTGAAGAAGGGAGCTTGGGATTGAGGACTGGGGTGCAGGAGGGAGTGTGGGGTTTGAGAGGGAGTCTGAGTGAAGGAAGGGGTTATGATGTGTGGCAGGGGCTTGGAGTGCAGGGTCCAGGAGGGGTTATGGGTGCAGGAGAGGATTCTGGCCTGGGGTAGGTATATAGGAGGGGGTGCAGGATGTGGGAGAAGGGAGGAAAGGGGGTGCAGAGGGTTTGGGTGGTGATGTGGTGGGTCAGGGGAATGGGGTGCAGGATCAGGGAGCGGTATGGGTGCAGAAGAGGATTCTGGCCTGGGAGAGGAGTTCAGGATGGGGTGCAGGGTCTGGGAGGGAGTTGTGACCTGGAGGAGGTGGGGAGAGGGGCTATAGAAGGTTTGGGTGGTGGCCTGGGGCAGGTATTTGGGGGGACAGAGGGAGTGGGGTGCCAGAAGCAAGTTCTGGCTGGGAGGTGCTTACCTAGACGGCTTCCAGCCAGCAACTCTGCAGACTCCTTGCTTGTGTGCTCAGTGGGCTGCTCCAAGTGGCTCCGCTCTAGCACAGGGAGAGAGGATGCTTCATTTGCAGTCCCTGCCTTCAGCAACATTTCTCAGCTCCTATTGGCCGGAAACTGGCCAATGGGAGCTAGGGGATTTTGCTAGGCAGTGGGAACAGCACGGAAAGCTGTCTCCTCCCTGTCCAGACTGCACAGCAATTAGCAGCCTGCTGTTTCAGGTAGCTGCCCCTCCTGTGTAGTGCGGGTGTTGGCAAGGCAGCCACAGGCTGGATCCGGCAGCTTGGTGGGCCAAGTCTGGCCCACTAGCCACCTCTTGCCACCCCTGCTCTAGCACATAAATAAATTACCTGATCTGCAAAAGGGCCCAGCAGCACCTTGGAGGGTCTTGGCCACTGTGAAAGGTGGAGGTGTCGACCCAGTTTCATTTGGATTTATTTTTTTTTAACTGAATTGCTGAGTGAATCTTGTGTGCACGAGAACTGTGCTCACCAGAATGCAAGAGCTGCTTCTCAAAAACCCCTGGTCACTGAAACCACTGACTGCACACTGCTCCACCCCTGCTAGTTAGCCCGACCTGTGTTTGGGGAAATGTTAATGCCAGGATGAACTGCAGAGACTGTTTGACTAGACACCCTACTTTCTATGTTCATTCTAGTTCGGTACAAGGATTGCAGGTGGGTGGGTTTGTATTGTATCTGACCCTGTCCTGAAAAAACCTTCTTACCTACTTTGCAGGTGATGCCTTTGGGATTGTGACAGGCACGATGCAAGTCGCCACGGGCAGTAATTCTAGTGGACAAAGAGGCACTGCTGCTGGCGGCACCATTGCTGGGCTTATTGGTCTACTTCTCGGTCTGCTGCTGCTTGGCATAATGCTGTTTCTCTATAGGAAGGGGATGATAAGGTAGGGACAGGGTTGTTCACATCCATTAAATTGATGACCATTGAAGTGTCCCATTTGACAGCTGGGACCGAAAAAATGAACTCTGAGGTCTTCTCTCATTCACAGATGCATGAAATAAAGAATCTAGGGATTGGCCCAGGCCTGACCCACCATTAAAGCAATTTCATGCTGCTCCATCATTGCTAAACTGCGCTAACACTGGCAGAGCCAGCCCCCCCAAATATCATCACAGCATGGGGAGGTCCTCAGGTGACAAAGAACTGCCAGAGCAGCTTGTATGCCATGCCCTATCCCTGCAGCCAGGGAAAGGTCATGGCTAGGCATCCTGGCATTTCACCAATCCATGGCTGTGTGTGTTGTTGGACGCTAGAGTAAATGAAGGCAGCCTCAGGTTTGCTCTAACTTGCACCAGGGACTGGTAGGTGCACAGTGGCCCCAAAGTCAAGGAAGTTCTTTGGTGGCTTTATAGGCATGTTAGTACTTCCTCCAGATGCAGCTCACAAGCCCTCAGCTGCTGTGCTGTTTTCTAGTTTGGGTTCAGTGTGATTTAATTTTGTGGCTTAATGGAAATTCCCTGTTGCTCCTGTCATTTTGCAGCCCCTCATCTGCATACAGAACTGACATTGCTTGCTGGAGCCCATTTGGAAAGATTAATACAGCAAAACTAGGGTTGTCGATTAATCGCATTTAATGCATGTGATTAACTCAAGAAATTAAGCTTGATTAATTGCCATTTTAATTACACTGTTAAACAATAGACTATCAGTTGAAATATATTAAAAATTGTTGGATGTTTTTCTGTATTTTCAAATATGTTGATTTCAGTTACAACAGAATACAAAGTGTACAGTGCTCACTTCATATTATTTTATTACAAATATTTGAACTGTAAACAAAAATAAAAGAAATAGTCTTTTTCAGTTCACCTCATATAAGTTCGGCAGTGCATCTCTTTATTGTGAAAGTGCAATTTACAAATGTAGATTTTTGTTACAAAACTGCACTCCAAAACAAAACAGTGTAACATTTTAGACCCTACGAGTTCACTCAGTCCTACTTCTGATTCAGCCAGTTGCTCAGACAAACAAGGTTGTTTACATTTAAAGGAGATACTGCTGCCTGCATCTTGTTTACACGGTCACCTGAAAGTGAAAACAGGTGTTCACATGGCACTTTTGTAGGCCACATTGAAAGATATTTATGTGCCAGGTATGTTAAACACTCCTATGCCATTTCATGCTTCGGCCCCCATTCCAGAGTATATGCTTCCATGCTGATGATGCTCGTTTTTTTTTAACAGTGTTAGTTAAATTTGTGAATGAACTCCTTGTGTGGGACTTGTAAGTCTCCTGCTTTGTTTTATCCGCATTCTGTCATCTATTTTATGTTATACCAGTTTTTGGATGATGACCAGCATGTATTCATTTTAAGAACACTTTCACAGCAGATTTGACAGAACACAAAGGAGGTTCCAATGTGAGATTTCCAAAGATAGCTACAGCAGTCAGCCCAAGGTTTAAGAATCTGAAGTGCCTGCCAAAATCTGAGAGGGACGAGGTGTGGAGCTTGCTTCCAAAAGTCTTAAAAGAGCAACACTCCAATGTGGAAACTACAGAACCCAAAGCACCAAAAAAGAAAATCAACCTTCTGCTGGTGGCATCTGATGCAGATAATGAAAATGAACTTGTATCAGTCCATGCTGCTTTGGACACCAGCTACAGCATTGCCACATGAATGCCCGGTCTCACTTTCAGGTGACATTGTAAACAAGTAGCAGGCAACATTATCTCCTGCAAATGTAAACAAATGTGTTTGTCTGAGTTGCTGGTGGAGCATGAAGTAGGACTAAGTGACTCACAGGGTCTAAAGTTTTCCATTGTTTTATTTTTGAATGCAGTTATTTTTGATAACTACATTTAATTCTACATTTGCAAGTTCACCTTTCATGAGTAAGAGCTGGCTCTACCATACCTGTATTGGGTGAATTGAAAAATAACATTTATTTTGTTTTCCACAGTACAAATATTCGTAATAAAAATAAAGTGAGCACTACACACTTTGTATTCTGTGTTGTAATTAAAATCAATATATTTGAAAATGTAGAAAACATCCAAAATATTTAATTTAAATAGTATTCTATTCTTGTTTAGCAGTGCAATTAATTGCAATTAATTTTAATGGCTTGACAGCCACAATCAAGACAATTCTAAACATTTGCTCAACAACTTCGTGTGTGTTCCTGAGTGAATTGCACAGTGGAGTTACGCCATAGCAGCCCATTGGAACTTGATAGAAATGTAGCCGTGTTAGTCTGGTGTAGCTGAAACAAAAAACAGGACTATGTAGCACTTTAAAGACTAACAAGATGGTTTATTAGGTGATGAGCTTTCGTGGGCCAGACCCACTTCCTCAGATCAAATAGTGGAAGAAAATTGGCACAACCATATATACCAAAGGATACAATAAAAAAAATGAACACATATGAAAAGGACAAATCAAATTTCAGAACAGAAGGGGGATGGGGGGGGGGGGAGGTAAATGTCTGTCGCTACATCGATGACATCTTTGTGATCTGGACGCATGGCCAAGAAACACTGGAGACATTCCACAGAGACTTTAACAACCTACACCCTACCATCAATCTCAGCCTGGACCATTCTACACGAGAGATCCATTTCCTGGACACCACAGTACAAATCACCAATGGAAAATTAGACACCACTCTCTACAGAAAACCCACTGACTCATACAGTTACCTACATGCCTCCAGCTCTCATCCAGAACACACCATACAATCCATCATCTATAGCCAAGCCCTTCGATACAACTGCATCTGCTCTAATCCCACTGACAGAGACCAGAAATTTCAGGATCTCTACCAAGCATTTATAAACCTCAGCTACCCACCCGGAGAAATAAAAAAACAAATTGAAAGAGCCAGACGAATACCTAGAAACCATCTACTTCAAGACAGACCCAAGAAAACCAACAATAGAACACCACTTGTCATCACCTACAGCCCCCAACTTAAACCTGTCCAACACATTATCAATAAACTCCAACCTATACTGGAACAGGATACTAAACTCCGAGAGGCTCTGGGAGACAGACCCATAGTCTCCTATAGACAACCACCTAACCTCAAGATGATTCTTACCAACAACCACAGGACATACCACACTAATACCAACCCTGAACCTTCCCTTGCAACAAACCCCGTTGCCAGCTTTGTCCACATATTCATTCTGCTGATACCATTATTGGACCTAACCAAGTGAGTTATAAGATCAAGAACACGTATTCCTGCTCATCCAGAAATATAATTTATGCTGTCATGTGCCGAAAGTGTCCGTCTGCTATGTACATTGGACAAACGTCTCAGACACTTTGCCAAAGAATCAATGCCCACAAAACAGATATTAAACAGGATCACGAAGAAAAAACAGTTTCTTGCCATTTCAACCAGAAAGGGCATTGTCTCAACGACTTGATTACCTGCATCCTGCTTCAAAGACCTTTAACACCAGACTTGAAAGAGAATCCTCTGAACTATCATTCATGCTTAAATTCGACACTTTATGTCTAGGTCTAAACAAAGACATTAATTATCTTACCCATTACAAAGATAGCTTCCCCAATTATCACCTCTAATATCATTAGCTCACAGACATTTACCTCCCCGCCTCATCCCCCTTCTGTTCTGAAATTTGATTTGTCCTTTTCATATGTGTTCATTTTTTTGATTGTATCCTTTGGTATATATGGTTGTGCCAATTTTCTTCCACTATTTGATCTGAGGAAGTGGGTCTGGCCCACGAAAGCTCATCACCTAATAAACCATCTTGTTAGTCTTTAAAGTGCTACATAGTCCTGTTCATTGGATCCTATCACTTTATTTATTAATGATCATGCAATTAGCACTGCCCATGTACTCAGGCAACACAAATGGAGACTAGGCCAGGGCTCCGCCTTGAATTGTTTTTGAATCCCAAATTAGCCTGAGTAAGGTGTATAGGTCACTTCTTTTCGGGGGACAGCAGCTATGGGGCCTGTTGCAGTATCTTGGGGCTTATCTGACTTATCCATTGGCCAGCGCTTAATTGAAATCACTCATGTTTTATCAAGGGTTTCAGACTGTCTTGCAAAACAAGCAGAGCCAAACAGTCAAGATTTTATCTTTGAAATGGGAGCAGCGAGTGTGTCTATGTGTGTGCATGAGCACACACTCATCTGCCCAGAGCCCTGGAAGGATATAGAGCATGGGTTCCCAAACTGGGGCGCATGAAGAAATTCCGGGGGGGAGGCGCGAGGCAATCCAGCCCCCCCCCTTTCAAGTTTTGCTGCCCAGTCAGTTCTTTCTTTTTTTTTTTTTTTTGCTCAACAAGTTTTACTGTTGGGGAGGGAAGGGGGCCGTGAGGGTTTTTCAAAAATCAAAAAGGGGGCATGATGCTGAAAAGTTTGGGAACCACTGATCTAGAGCCATCAGGATGTAGCTGTTCTGGGAGGTGTCTGGATTGGTTGTATTTGACACAATAGTGAGATGACAGAAGGATAAAAGGTGGGGATAAAAGTGTGTGTGGTGGGGGAAGGGCCCATCCCAAGATGCCAGTGTAATCAGATGGGCTGTACGCGCCCATTCTGCACGTGTTTGTCCCCTGTCATAGAATCATAGGGCTGGAAGAGACCTCAAGAGGTCATCGAGTCCAACCTCTACCCCAAAGTAGGACCAGCCCCAACTAAATCATCCCAACCAAGGCTTTGTCAAGCCAGGACTTAAAAACCTCTAAGGATGGAGATTCTATCATCTCCCTACGTAACCTATTCCAGTACTTCACCACCCTCCTAGTAAGATAGTTTTTCCTAATATACAACCTAGACCTCCCCCACTGCAACTTGAGACCATTGCTCCTTGTTCTGCCATCCGTCACTACTGAGAACAGCTTTTCTCCATCCTTTTTGGAAAACCCCTTCAGGTAGTGGAAGGCTACTATCAAATCCCCCCTCATTCTTCTCTGCTGTAGACTAAAGCCCAAATCCCTCAGCCTCTCCTCATAAGTCAAGTACTCTAGCCCCCTAATCATTTTGGTTGTTCTCCGCTGGACTTTCTCCAGTGCGTCCACATCCTTTCTGTAATGGGAGGGGGCCCAGAATTAGACACAATACTCCAGATGTGGCCTCACCAGTGCCAAACAAAGGGGAATAATCACTTCTCTAGATCTGCTGGCAATGCTCCTCCTAATGCAACCTAACATGCCATTAGCCTTCTTGGCTACAAGGGCACACTGTTGACTGTTATCCAACTTCTCATCCACTGTAATCCCCAGGTCTTTTTCTGCAGAACTGCTGCTTAGCCAGTCAGTTCCCAGACAGTATCAATGCTTGGGATTCTTCTTCCCCAATTGCAGGACTCTGCGCTTGTCCTTGTTGAACCTCATCAGATATCTTTTGGCTTGACCCTCCAATTTGTCTTGGTCACTCTGGTCCCTGTCCCTGCCCTCCAGTGTATCTAGTTCTCCCCCTATCTTAGTGTCATCCACAAACTTGCTGAGGGTGCAATCCATCCCTTCATCTAAGTCATTAATAAAGATGTTGGACAAAATTGGCCCCAGTACCGACCCTTGCGGAACTCTGCTTGATATCGACCACCAACCAGACATTGAGTCATTGATCACTACCCATTGAGCCTGACAAGCTAGCCAGCTTTCTATCCACCTTACAGTCAATGTATCCAATCCATACTTGCTGGCAAGAATACTATGGGAGATCATATCAAAAGCTTTGCTAAAGTCAAGGTAGATCCTGTTTACCAGCTTCCCCATATCCACAGAGCCAGTTACCTCATCATAGAAGGCAATCAGGTTGATCAGGCATGACTTGCCCTTGGAGAATCCATGTTGACTATTTCTGATCCCTTTCCTCTCTTCCAAGTGCTTTTCTTTGAGGATCCTCTCCACGATTTTCTGAGAACTGAGGTGAAGCTGACCAATCTGTAGTTCCCTGGATTGTCCTCCTTCTCTTTTTTTAAAGATGGGCCCTACATTTGCCTTCTTCCAATCGTCCGGGACCTCACCTGATTGCCACAAGTTTTCAAAGAGAATGGCTCTGCAATCACATCGGCCAACTCCGTCAACACCCTTGGATACATTAGATCCGGCCCCATGGATTTGTATATGTCCAGCATTTCTAAATAGTTCTTAACCTGTTCTTTCTTCACTGAGGGCTGCCCACCTCCTTCCCTAGTGCAGCAGTCTGGGAGCTGACCTTGTCTGTGAAGACAGGGCAAAAAAAAAGCATTGAGCACTTCATCTTTTCCCACATCATCTGTCACCAGGTTACCACCCTCATCTACTAAGGGCCCCACACCTTCCCTGACCACCCTCTTATTGCTAACATGTCTATAGAAACCTTTCTTGTTACCCGTCACATCCCATGCTAGCTGCAATTCCAATTGCGCTTTGGCCTTTCTGATTACACCCCTGCATGGCTTGAGCAATATATTTATAATATATTTCCATTTCTCATAAGCTTCCTTTTTGTGTTTAAGCTCACCAAGGATTTCACTGTTAAGACAAGCTGGTCACCTACCATATTTGCTTTTCTTACTGTGGGATGGTTTGTTCCTGTGCCTTCAATAAGGCTTCTTTAAAATACAACCAGCTGTCCTGGATTCCTTTCCCCTTCATATTAGCATCCTAGGGGATCCTGCCCTTCAGTTCCCTGAGGGAGTCAAAGTCTGCTTTTCTAAAGTCCAGAGTGTGTATTTTGCTGCTTGCATTTCCTTTGGTCAGGATCCTGAACTCAGCCATCTCATGATCACCTTGCCCCAGCAAAGGACCACAAAACAGCCTGGTCTGCCTTAAGAGCTTTGCCAGCAGAACTACGTAAAGGGTGTAGCTGCTAAAAGCCCCAGTTCAGACCCAATTAGAATGATACAACGCACCTTGAACCAATACAACTTGGGCCATGTCTACTGTCCAGACCCTGCCAGAATTGCTCCCTGGTCTAGGGGGCAAAGAGGTGTGATTTTTGCCCCAGCAAAAGGCCAAGATGTAGGCTCAGCCAGGTGGGGGGAAGGGCAAAGGAGTGACTGCCTCAGGGCCTGGTGATTCAAAAGGCTCCCGCCTGCCACTGCCGCAGTGACCAGGGCCCTAGGCCCTTTGTGTCACTGAATCCCCTCACAGCATGCTCTGGCACTGCTGAGGGCTGCCTGCGGTGTGCTCCAGGTAGTGCTGAGGCTACCAGAGGGTGGGGGTGCATTGGCCCCACCTCTGCCCCTTCCACCTGAAACCCCACTCCTTCAAGGGGCATGAGCCAGGCCTCCTCTCATCTTGCCCAGGGGCCTGGTTAGTCTGTCAGCCCCACTGGAGGCAGCTACACTAGCAAAACTGCAGCTTTTACTGGTATAACTTGTTTCAGTTCTGGGGGGGTAGGGTAGAGTGTATTTTGACGTCACTGGTACAGCGCACGGCTTTGCTAGCATCACAGGGTATGTCTAGACTACATGGCGATAATGATGTAATCATATCAAATTTATTTATTTGATGTAAATAAATCGCCGCTTCATTTTCCTATGTCTAGTAAACTCATCTACATGGCTCCATCAATGGAGCCATGTAGTCTAGACACACCCACAGTGTCCACACTAGGCATGCTTTGCTGGTATAGTCTACCCGGGTTCCTAACCCTGATCATGCAAACAATACTCTGGTAAAACACTCCTAAGTGCAGACATAGGCTTATTTTGCCTCGTTGAATCAGCATGAGCTATACCAGTATAGCTGCTTCTGTGCTAGAGGGATGTTCTTGCTCTAAATACGATGGCATAGTTAAAGCAACAAAACTAGTAAGTGTAAACAAGGCCAGATTTTCCAGGTGACATCCCAAGTCCAGGCAGGAGGCTGCTCTTGCATACCAAGGGACTCTGTCATAGTTGGCTGGCTCCAGCAGGGTAGGAATCCAAGACCTGATAGGCAGGCTGATGCTACTTTTTCCAGTGCATTACTGTTGCGTTTTTCATCACCTCGCACAGTTCTCGGGCATCATTTGTTTTTCTTGCCTCTTGACGAGCACAGAGATGATTAGCGTTTCCTAGCAATAAATAGCAGCTTTATTTCAGTTCTAAATAAAACTCCAAAGCCCATAATTGTCACTAGATTATTCATTTCCCAGTGACGTTTGTTTGGAAGCTGGACAGTTGTTTGACATCAGTGTTCCCTGCTTTGGGAGGAAAGTTTATGAAACAATTAGGAGTGGAAGGAACCCAAGACCCAAGCCTTTGGCTTGGCTCTTCCTGCCCAGCTGCAGGCTCTGAATTCCAGCACAGGCAGGAATACCATTTCGGCCTTTGCATCACTACCGTTGAACACCAGTTGTTTTATATAATGGAAGGTGCTGTAGAAAATGGGGGAAGTGATAGGGCCAGCCAGAGTGTGGGAGAGCCTCCAAACACACTGACGCACTGAAGCAGAGGATGCCAATCATCCCAAATGCCACTGAAACAGTCCTTCTTCGGAGACGAAGCTTTTTAAATTGAAACTGCAGCCACTTCCCTGCAGAATGGTCACGGTCCCATTTTTTATAGAGGGGTCTGACACTTGCCTGAAATATCCCCGCACCTGTAGCATGCCATGAAGGAAAACCATCTCACTGGGGAAGACTGGCTTAGCAGTTGCCTTTCAGCTTTGGAAGGATGAACATTGGTGAACCTAAAATGTCTTTCCTCTCAGATTACACCCCGTACACTTGGCAGACCTGTGGACAAGGATGGAAGACCCGGATGTTGTGTCAGGACCAAGTGACAAAGGGTTTGACAATCCTATATTTGACATGCCGAGCAACGGAGCTGTAAGTGCCCTCACTTTGTAACCCTGCAAGCCCTTTGCATGAGGAACTGCCATTGCAGGCACTGGGCTGTTGGGTTTTGGCTGGAATGTCTGCCCTGGGTGGTGTCTGCTAAATGGAGCATCCAGTCAATGAGGCTATGCAGACTAGAGCAGATGTACATCCTATGTATTTAGTGGTGATTCCTGTTGAACTCCAGAGAGAGAGAGCTCTGTGCTCTTGGAGTGAGGGGAAGATCCTGGGTGCTGCCTCGATGCTGTAGATGTGCTGTGCAGCTGGTGACTGTGCTGGTCATAGTATGTGGCCGGGGGGCTTTTACAATGTGGGTGTCTAGAAGTTTTCCAGTTTTACACACCCACCATGAGCGAGGCTTTCAATGGTGCAGTAGGCCTGCATCCCGAGTGCTTTGCAAGCTGCATGGATGTGTGGAGGGCCAGTCCTCTGAGCTAGCAGTTGTAGTGAGGAGCCAGACCACTAAGTACAAAGGATAGCTGAGGCGTTTCATTTTCTGACTGTGGAGTGGCAAAAATGAGCTTTGCTGTTCCTGAATCCATAGTGCCTTAGACTGACATTTGTTCCTTATTTCCACACATGCCCCACACTCCTCTTCATAAGTCTGTGACCAAAAAAAGCCAAACCACTCCCTCTGGTTTAGCAGGGCTGTGATGAGCGTGGGCAGCAGGAGGGGAGAATCGATCCCAGAGGAAGGACACTTGCCCCAGTAAGAGCTGTGAATTAACTAGTGTGTGGAATTTGCTGTCATAAGGGACTAGCCAACAGCTTGGCAGGTTCCACAGGAAGCTTGTCCTTTCTAGGGATGAGAACAACCCATGTTACGTTTTGTAATTACCGAGATCGGAAGCCTCACACTTGGGGGCAGAAGCCAGGGCCTGGCTGGACAGGCTAAGGAGGAACGTCCTGTGTGGGCAGCTCAGTCCATAATGATCAGCTGAGGGATTTCTTGCGCCCTCTCACAAAGGATCTGCTGCCAGTCACTGTTGGAAACCGGATATTGAGCTAGATGACTCATTGGCCTGAGCCCGTCAGACCATTCCCATGTGAACTATGCAATTTGGTGACCTATAGTGCACAGTTCCACAATGCCACATTGGATTTGCTTCCTCTGGTAAGTCTCCGAGCTCCACTTTTGTTCAGCACTCTCCTTACACATTTTCTCTATTTCTGTTGTAGGAGTCGCACGGTCCATGCCGAGGAGAGGAGGCACTGAAGGAGATGGCTAGTAAAGACAGTGGGGTTTATTTTATTAACCCATTATATGATGAAACTGAACTTGTTTCTTAACAGCAGAGACCTGAGTGGTCCCAGCCAAATGTGAGGTTGGAATATCATTTCATGGAGGCTAATAATTTACCAGCTATAGTTATCCCAGTATAAGTCTTCATAAACTATCTGTTTGATCTTGTGTTTTGCTGTGATACGCTGAGTACCTTTCCTAGACCTGAAGAAGAGCTTTTTGTGGCTCTGTAGCATGTCTCGTTCACCAGCAGAAGTTTGGCCAATAAAGATATTACCTCTCCCACCTCGTCTCTAACGCAGTGGTTCCCAACATATTTTATACCGTGGACCAGCAAACCCATTCACAAACTTTTGGCAGACCGGTAACATTTTATTTGCATATTTGCATATTCATTAAATATGCAAAAGCCCCAGCCCCCAGAGCCACTGCGAGCAGCCGGCTTCAGCTCCACCAGCCCCCTGCTCTTTAAGACTTAGAGCACCCCACCCGACCCCCAGTGCCAGCCTCCTTTTTCCAGAGTCCCACTGCACCCAACCCTCCCAAAGCTCCCCTCCCAGTGCCAGCCCCCAGTCCCCAACATTAGCCCCATCCCCAGAACCCCCCAGTGCCAGTTCCTCACCGCAGATGCCCCATTTGCCCCCAGTGTCAGCCCCCCCTTAGAACCCTCTATCCCTTAAGACAACCTACAATTCAGAAGCCCCAGTGCTGGGCACAGAGAGCTGGGAGAGGGGAAGGAGGTTGCTTGGAGTGACCCACGTGGGGACTTGGGCGGAAAGTGGCAGGTCCCAGTGCATGGGGGTGGTTGCACAGGGATTAACAGTTCAGAGTTTGCGCAGCTGCGGCCCCTGGCAGTGGCACTGTGTGGCGGAATTGTGCCACCAGTCGTAGGCTGCTCCCACCAGCCTGCGCAGACTCCGGGCCTGGATAGAACCCAGTGGCTCTTGTGGCTCCCTGCTGGCCAGGGCAGAGCACAGGCAGGGCAGCCAGTGGATGGGGAAGCCCCTGTAACCCCATCATGGTGCAGCCTGGCAGGGCTGGGATCTGCACTCAGTGTGTGCAGGGCCAGCGATGTGGCTGTGGCCTCCTCCTCAGCACTGGCGGATCGTCCCATGGCAGCTTCCCCTGCATATGGGCCTTGGGCTGCCCGTGCTCTACCTGCTGTCAACATGAGCCCCTTACCTCACTTCCCCCTATGCCATGCCTGGCTGCCACATGACCTCTCCCCAAGCTGCTCCATGGGAAGGGCCTTGCCGACCTCTCCCGCCACATTGCAAACCACGTTTGGGAGGAGATCCTGGGGCTGGTTGGCTGAGAGGCAGGGCAGGACATGCCTCTCCCAACTGCCGTGGCAGGAGGGGAAGCACTGGGCGGTGTTCCCCAGCCATGGGCTCCAGAGCAACCACGGCCCAACAGCCAGTGGTTCATAGGCTGGCACCAGTCTGCAGACTGGTGGTTGGGAACCGCTGCTCTAATATCCTGGGAAAGACACCACTGCACCAATATTACTTTCCACATGACATTTTGGGGACTAGTTAAGTGCCAAATGAAGAGTCAGACTAAGAGGCACAACTCTTCCACAGCTCCTTTGGACATGGTCTCGGGAACAGTAGGGGAAGTTTGTATCTTCATTGATTTTAAGTCCAGAAGGGATCATTATGATCATCTAGTCTAAACCCCTGCATAACACAGGCCAGAGAACTTTCCACCTGCATGTTGACTTCTTATCACTGGATTTTGAGCTCTGGTACCGCTCAAATACTCTAAGCACCCCACGTAGCAATCCTGCTCCCATGTTGTGAATTCATTATAGAATAGCTTAGAAATAGGCAGGTGCTGGATTCTGCATTTACAGATGCATGAAAATGTCTGCACAGTTGCAATCTACTGGAATGGCACTAGGGATGGTTGGCAGATGGAAATCGCTTTGCTAAGTTTGTTTTAGGCTTTAGATGGCCTCATCCTGATCCAAAGGCGTTGGGAACGTGGTTGTGTGTCTGTCACAGGTTCTGACACGAGAGGTGTGTCTAGACTACAGGGTTTTTTCGAAAAAACTTCCCCTGCGTCTAGACTGCTGCTGCGTTCTTTCGAAAGTAAATCGAAAGAACGTGGCAGTTTTTTGACCGCGGAAAACCTCATTTTACGAGGAAGAATGCCTTTTTTTTGAAAGTGCTCTTTCGAAAAAAGCCGCTATGTAATGCAAACTGTGCTTTTTCTAAAGAGAGCATCCAGACTGCCTGGATGCTCACTTTCGAAAAAGCGACCTGCTTTTTCGAAACTAGTCTAGATGCCCTTTTTCTAGGTATGTCTACACTGCAATTAAACACCCATCGACTTGGACTTGGGCCCAGGGGCTGTTTAACTGTGTTGTAGACATTCAGGCTGGGAGCTGCAGCCAAAGCTCTGAGATCTTCCCACCTCACAAGGGCCTAGCTTGAATGGCTACATGGCAGGTAAAAAGCCCCTTATCCTGAGCACCAGTCATCTGGCATGGGCCAGCTGCGGGTGTCTAATTGCCATGTAGACACACCCTGAAAGACCAAGATGACAGAGAGCAAAAAAGCCTGCACTGCCTATCTATCTATAGAAGAAATGGAGCATGGTGTATCCGACTCAGGGGTATTCGAGACCTGACTGTTCCTGGCACAAGTCACTTTCTCTCCTGGCCTAATTCAAATGGTAGGAGCGGCCGAGCAGTGACTCCCTGGACAGGATGGTTGATTCAGCGATTTAAACTGAAACAAATTACCTTTAAAAAAATCTCCAACATGGATAATTTTTGTGACAAATGAGAACTGAAAGATAAAAAATAAAGACAGCCGAAGCTTCACCTGCGCTGGGGGGCCCGGCAGGACTGTGTGAGAACACCACTAACAAGCCAACGAGCCTTCTGGGTACCAAAAAGGAAGGAGCTTGGAGTGGGGGGGGGGGGGGGGCAAAGAGGACGAGACAACGACTGAACACTGCCATGCATCAGCCTCTTCCAGCACAGCGTTGGGGGCAGCAAGGCCATCGATCTGATGGAACCGTTGTTGCCAGTGCCGTATTTCACATAATGCTAGATGCCATGGTAACAGGATGCTGCTGCTTGCCAAGCTATTAATCTACCAGCACAGAATTTCACATTTGCACTGGCCTTCTGCATCAGTGAGCAACAGCTCGTTGTAGGACAGTGCGCGGCACAACACCCATTATAAAACCTGCTCCCATGCAGCTGTGTGGTGCCCAGGTAAGCTGCCACAAGCAAGAAAAGCCCATGTCACCGCACCCCCATCACAGACATGCACACCCATGTGGGCGGAGGGATGGCAAAGGGGGTTAGGATGCTAGGTGGAGCCTTGAGACCCCCCTGGGTTCAATTCACCGCTGTGCCACAGGTGTGGGTGGGTAGGGTTGCCTGATGGTTTAATCAAAAATACCAACACCCCCTCCAAAAAAAAAAAACCACCAGGGAAAAAATTCTGTTGAGGAAAAAAAAGGGGGGGGGGGGAACCAGAGTTGTTGAGCAAAACGAAAATGCCCCTGAGAGTTGTTAAGCAAAAAAAAATTAAAAGAAACACTTTTTTGAGGCTTTTTGGCCCTAACAGGCTGCTGGCAGCTGCCTGCCATCTTGCCTCCCTGCGCTGGGCCGGACAGCTCCCTTGCAGAACCCGGTAAGCACCTGGGATTTTCGCCTCCTGGCCAGGAAAAAAAAATCACAAAATACCGGACATTTTAGGTGTCTGGTATTTTTTTTTTTAAACCAGACAGGAGGCGAAAATACCAGACTGTCTGGTTCAATACCGGACACTTGGCAACCCTATGGGTGGATGCAGCAAGGAGAACTACAGCTTGGTGATTCAGGCCCTTGGCATCTCAAGTTCAAAATACTGTTTGTCTGCATCAGACCAGGGAATTGAACTTACAGCCCACGCATGTGCCCAACCCATGCTGTAGAACAGGGGTGGGCAAGAGAGCCTCTGCTGGCTGGATGCAGCCAGCCAAGCTGGTTGATCTGGCTTGTGGCCAGCCTGCTGCTCTCCTGCCCACAGGCCAGTTGAGACAGTCAGTGAAGTCTCCTGCCCCGTTTTGAACAGCTGGCAGTTCACGCTAGGTACCATGCGCCCCTTGCAGGGTGGGGGGGCACAAAGCTTTCACGTACACCCCTGCCCCCAGGCCCTGACTCTGTTGTATGCAGACTGTTGGCCAGCAGGGCCCTGCCCTCTGTCCCATTCCCAGGCAGTACTGGTTGCGAGGTGCGGTAGCTGTTGAGTGTGAGCAGGTGGCAGCTGGTTATATGTTGCCTCTGCTGTCCACCCATCAGCTTTTTATGTGCCCCCTCCCTGCTTGCTGCTTTGCTCCCCCCTCCCACTGTTCCGTCAGATCCCTGCTGGCGGGGCGCATCCCACGCCCGGTGCTGTGTGAAGAACCAGCCTCTGGGCGGAGTGCTCAGCTGAGCAACAGCCTGGACAGCAGACTCCTCCCGGCCCCTCTGTCTCTGGCTGGGCCAGCTCTCCAGCCAGCTCAAGCCTCTCTGACCTGGGACGCTGGCCGGAAGGAGCCAAGCCCTGCACTGGTCAAAGCCCCACAGAGTCCTGGCACGGGGAACCCTCTCAGTTCATCTCTGGTGTGGCGGGGAAAGTAAACTTGCAGACTCCATAGCAACCCTCGGGGCAGGAGCTTAGCACCCTCTTCACACACACCCCCTCCTTTCCCCCCAGTGCCCTGGGTTCTGCTCTCAAGGAGCACAGGGCTGCTCTGGCCCCTAGACTTTCGCCCACTGCTGCTGAGCCACTTCTGGGTGCACTGAAGCTCCTGGAGTCAGGGTCCCTGGGCCTTGGTGCACACTGCAGCCTGAAGACAGGGGACAGGAGGCCTCTGGGTTATGTCAGTGGCCAGCAGCAGCCCGGAGGTGTGAGCTGCCTTGTGACGCTGTGTGGGAAGGAAGGGACAAGCTACTGCCAGCCATGGGAGAGAAGAGCTGAACTCTGCAAAGACATGGAGCAGGTTATCCCGTTCCCCAGCTCTGACCCTGAGGCTGGAAGCAGCTCCCATCCCTTCTGTCCCACCCAGTGCCAAAAGGCTGCTCCTGGCCACATTCTGGTGTGAATCCTGGAAGAAATTTGAAGCCGGGGATTTAATGTGACTCTGCATGCCCCCTGCATTGCCGTGGGAAGATGTGGTCTTATGTACCAGAAGAGCTGGGTCCAGCGGTGAATGTAACTTAACATTTCTTCCAGGCACTGTCCTATTGCATCCCGGGTTCCTGCCAGATCTTTAAATAGCTCCCTGCTGGCTTTTGCCACAGCTCAGCCAGCTCTTGCGAGAGCTGCATATCAGGGCGCACCCGCTTACTTTCACCTCTGGCTGGGTCTAGCCCCGGTGCCTATCAAGCCATGGCGGATGGAGAGCATTGGGCAGGGAAGGTTGGGCCGGTCAGTTTGTTTTTGTGTGTGTGGCTGCTGATATCCATGGTTCATTTTTGCAGACATAGCTGTGGATGCAGCTACAAATTTTGTATCTAGAACCCTGCACACATGCAGATATCCATGAATGATTTTTGTAGCTGAGGATGCAGATGATGTTGTAGCCATTCAGGGCTCTAGTAATTTTACCAGGTGTCCCATATAGGGAAATAGTGCTTGAAGCAGCCCTCTTGATGCAGTGCCTGCTCTTACAGTGCTTGCCTTGTATGTGATGGCAAACCGGGTTTGTATGTGTGTGTGAGAGAGAGATGATGTACTTTTCATCTGACTTGGTTACCTGGCTTCTTCCGTCCTAGCCAAATTAACACTCTGCTGAGAGGCCCGTGTGCTGAGCTGCCCCGTGATCAGTGAATGGCTGGCCACCTGCAATCGAGCACCAGTTCCTCAGGAACCAGCAGCTTTATACCTGACATAGGAAAAGAGAGCGGCTGCGTCTAGATTGGCAAGATTTTGCGCAAATACTTTTAACAGAAAAATTTATTTGCGCAAGAGAGCGTCTAGACTGGCTTGTGCCTTTGCGCAAAAGATTTGCTTTTGCACAAAAGCATCCGTGCCCAGTATAGACGCTCTCTTGCGCAAGAAAGCGCCGATGGCCATTTTAGCTATTGGGCTTTCTTGCGCAAGAAATTAACGTTCCTGTCTACACTGGCCCTCTTGCACAAGTATTCTTGCGCACGAGGGCTTATGCCTGAGCGGGAGCATCAACGTATTTGTGCAAGAAGCACTGATTTTGTACATTACAAAGTCAGTGTTCTTGAGCAAATTCTCATGGCCAGTGTAGACAGGTGGCAAGTTTTTGCGCAAAAGCAGCCGCTTTTGCGCAAAATCTTGCCAGTCTAGACGCACCCACCGTGTAAATCAGCCCCCCCCAGAAGGGGAGGAAAGGGGGTGTTGCCTGCCTCTGGCCACTAGGTGCATATGCCTTGCTGGCTAGTCCTGGGTGGGGCAAGGCACAGTCCTGAAAGGCATGTTCCAGGCCCAGGGCCACAGGAGGGCCCGTGACGTAGTGGGGCCAGGATAGTGTGGCCACAGCTGTCAGCTCAGAGGAGAACATCAACCTTGCCACAGGAGCCCCCAACCTGAGCTCTCAACTACTGCAAAGGGGCCCCCCAGAGCCATGAGCTTTGGGGGCGCCCCTGAGCATTCAGTCCTCACAAGGGGCCCCTGGAGTGCTCAGCAGCTACGGCACCAGGGGGCCCTGAATGTCTCAGTTGTTGGCCTTGGAACTTCTAGTCTCAGCAGGCAGAGGGGGGCCCCAGGCTCGGAGCTGCAAAGGTTGTGGTGGGGCCCTGGGGCTGACAGCTTCCATGGTGGTACGTGCTGGACCCCTACCCCTTGCAATGGGCTCAGGCTATCATCACACACACACACCCGGGCTGTGGCTTCAGTTGCCCCCATCAGTCCTCTTTCTACTGCCATGGGACCCTACCAACATTTGTCTGGCCCCATCAACCTCTACCTGGCCCCACCTATATTGCCTGACCCCACCAACCTTCATCTGCACACATTACCCCCTGCTTGGTACCATCAACCACCACCTTGCCCCAGCAACAGCCAGCACCTAGCAGAGGGCCAGGCAATGTAGGTGCAAAGAGAGCATGGTGCCTACCTGCACAGAGCCTGGGTTGAGGGAGGCAAAGTGCACTGTGGGGTAGAGCACACATTCCTGTGCTGTAGGCCAGCAGCTCCCCACTAGAGACAGCACTACCATGGGTCCATGGGGCAGGGGGGGCGTGGTTTCTCCATTGCTGCTAGGCAGGCTTGGTGTTGTCTGCAGCTGTACTGGCTTATGTGCCAGACATGGGATGAGCAGGCTTTATACTGCACAGCCAGCTTACCCCATGTCAGCTCGTGTGGCCAGGCGATACCTGTAGTGCTCCCCCCAGGAACACGTGGCTGTTAGGTGTATGGCTACCACCACCTGTGGCCATGGGCAAGTCTCATATCAGGCCTGCTGGACCTCGTGCTTGCGCCAGCCCTGCCTGAGTTGCGGTTCCATGTCTTCCAAAACAAGAGGAGGACACTCCCCAGCCATTGCCTGAGGCCCCTGCTCCCTACGGCACGAGTCTGTTGCCTGTAGCTGGAACTCTGCACCCCCACCCGCATGTGAGGCTGGTGCCTGTTGCTGGACCCTGGTGAGGCCTCCTCAGAAGGCTGTTGCTCTTGGCTGGACCCTTGCTGCCCTCCCTACCCCCATGTTGGCACACAGTCACCTCAGCCCAGCTCTTTCTCCCCCTTGTGGGGGCTGGCATCCCTCCTCCCTCTGCATATCTCTCTGCATTGCTCCCCACTTTCTTGGCACATGTGAGCCTTTGTCCTGTTGGATCTTCCCGAGGGATGGAGTTTGGCAAGTGCAAACGAGACAAATGCAGCCTTTTGAAAAAACAGCAGGGCCAACTGAGACAAGCTTAAAAAAGGGCCTGTCAGGGTCAAAGCAGGCGATATGGTCTCCCTATGCCTGAGCAGGGGCAGAGCAGGCTGATAGACTTGCTGAGCTCCAGGTGTGTGGGGGGGCTGCTCCTGGAAAGGGCAGGGTCTTGGGCAGAAGGGGCAAGCTGGGGACAGCCAGCCTTCAGTGCCTCCCAGAGCCCCCCATGCTGTCCCCTCTACCCCCTGCCCATGCTGCATTGGGCGTGTCATGAAGTGCTTTGATGGCAAGTTAAAGGACCCAGCGGCCATGGCCCCTTTGCCTCCTCCCACCCTTGCCCCGCCCAGTCCTGTTGGCAGGCCTTGCCTGCGCAGGTTCTTTGGTGCCCAATGCCTCAGTGTGGATAACTGGCCTCACGCAGTATGAACCCTTAGCCAGTTCTGAGGCAGGAGATACAACATCTTTCCCAGTACCTGAGTGAGTGGGCTTGGGACTAGGCATGGGTTGACCGAGAGTAGGAGGCCAGTCAATGATTTTTCTGTAGCCTGGCAGACGCCTAACACATGGAGGGTGGCAGTCAGGGGCTGGGGGGACAGCCCAGAGGGCCAGAATTAGCTCTAGGGGGATCAAACTGCCACAGGAGAGGTGTGGGGGTTAGAAGCACTGCAGATTGCTCCAGTCAGGCTGCATGTAATGGAAGCACTTCAGTCTCCTTCACACCGCAGCCACCCGTTTCCAATTTGACTAGACATTTTGGAGGGGAGCTGTGGGAGGGTGGAGGAAGAGCCAGGCAGACTTCGCTTTTGTAACCACCTGGATTTAAACCTAGGATCTCTGGAGCTTAGTATAGGAGCCTCTCCCCGTTGAGCTAAAAGCCAGCTGGCTCTCAACCCATGCTGTAGAGGTTTCTTGTCTTATCTGGTGCTGTGGTCTAGCTGCCACTGCATGGGAAGGTGAACCATACTAGGTGTGGGTTACACTTTCATGAGTCCAACTATTGCTTTGTGCCTCCTCCCCTTTAAAGGTGCTGCCCTTTGCTCTCTCTTTTGGGGGCTTGCTCTGTCATCCGTAACAAGCTCTGTGGCTGCCAACTGTCTGGCACCGAAGCGAGAAACAGCGCACCCTGTGACCGCGTGCCAGGACAGGCAACCAGTCCCCAGAGGGATCACTGCCGAACCGGCCAGCAGACTGACACTGCTCAGCTGCAGTTGGCTGAAAGCATCTTGTACATCCTGCCGCGTGGCAGTGTGATTTTACTGTGTGCTGGGAAGGACATTGGTCTCCAGGGCATTATGGCTGCACGACACACGCAGCAGAATGCAAAGCAGGGAAGAGGGGAAGGCTCTTCCTTTTGCCACAGCTCTGCACTGGTTAACCGCTCCGTATTCAGCTGCCCGCCTTTTCTGCTGGGGAGGATTAATAAAAATGCATTAGAAGCTCTAGGTCACTTGCAGGAGAGGGTTTAATTAAAGCAGAGATCAATTCTGTCAGCATGCTAACAGAGCACAGGCTGTACTCTTCCTGCGGGAGCCATGCTCTCGGCCAGGGAGAAAAGTTGCAGGGACTCTAGTTTTCACAGCAATGACCTGAGGGGAACAAACAGTCTCCGGGTGCCTTGCCAGGCACAGGCTGTTGCATTAGTACTAGAGTGCTGCCATGCTTCCGTATCCTACTCCCCGCTGTACACTCCTGGCCCATGGCACAGCAAGGGTAATGGAAAGGGTGGGGCTCATTAAGCGAGTGGGATTCTGCAGAAGCAGCACAAAAAGGGATGTAATTGGATTTGCAGAGTTGCTTTGATAATCAATTCATTAATTAGGTTCTTGGACAGGGTTTGCTAGGCTTGCTCAGGCAACATTGGAGGATCGGATGGCTTTGCTAAACTCTGGGGCTAGGAGCTGGGATTTCCCACTGTGCTAGACTAATGCAAAATACATGACTGTTAAACAGTAGACATGCTGGAGTCATTGGTTCCCAGGGGTTAACACAGCAGTCACAATATTAATGGACATCCACTGGCACATTATCATCTAGCATGAGCAGGGCTGCAATGGCTCCTAGAAGCTTCACATAATTCAGATTAAAATCATTTCAATTCAGCTGCTATGTCAACTTGCACGCAACAGCTCTTCTAGCATTGCAGCACTGGGGTTCTGGTTTTATTTGCAGCTCTAGCAGGAGATGGCAGTAGCTGAAAAGGTTTGCTTCCTCAACGCGGAACAGCACCATGGAGATGAAACAGATGGCCAGGCTGTTTCAAAGTGGTCAGCAGAATAGTGGATAGCTAATCCCATAAGAATTCACCACTCATCTCTGTGGCATCTGACTTCCCTTTCTACAAATCAGTTTGTCTGGTTTTTCCAGCTGCCTTGGAACATGGTCAGAGCTGAACTGGAGTCACATGCCCCAGGGAACAAATTTGCACTAATTGAAAAGGAGGACAGTGTGATCTGCTAGAAGGGGAGAGAGCTCAGATCCACTCTCAGCCTGTCTTGTTATGGTTCAATAATAAGTTGAATCTGGCAGGGGAGAAGAAATGGTGTCTGCAGTCTGATTTCTGAGTCTGTAGTCCTCCTCTGGCTGAACTGGTGAACTGCAGCTCTGACTTCCTATTATTATTGCCTCTCAGAAAACTATATTCACACCCCAGCTAGGGTAACGAGGCTCAAGCAATTTTTTTAGATTCATAATTTATGCAGAGGTATGAATTGCAAAGCCTACAGGCACCAGGCAGTGCTATCCCTAGGGAGGTGTAGGGCCCTAGACAACCCCTCCCCCCATAACCCAAGCTCGATGCCTGCCACACACACCCCTGCAGAAACTGGGCCAATAAAAGGTATTACCTCACCCACCTTGTCCCCTTAAAATGGTATTTAGCATTTTTCTGGCCTAATGCATCAAAACTCCTCCTGTCACTAAGACCCTCATTTTCAAAGGGATGGCCTAGAAATGCCAATAAGCACCTAAGTCCGTGTAAGTGTCAATGACGTTCAGTGGCATAGCTCACACACCACCTCAACTCCTCCTGTGCCAGGTACCTAAATTTGCTGCTGATGCTCAGAGCCCTGTAGGCCTGAACCAGGACCAGAAGTCTCAAACAAGGCAGGAGAAATGCTTCTCTCAGCAGAGGTGGCTGGTATCTGTCAGCAGGAGGGCCTGAAATAGACCGACAGATGGAGGGGCAGCACGGCATCTGCACAAGAGAAGGCTGGAGGCTTAAGCGCAGGGGTGCTGGAATAAGTGAGGCGGGGGACACAGTCCTCCCAGCCATAAGGGCAAGCAATGGAGGCAAAGGGGCTGGAACTAGGGGTGCTGCTGCATGCCCTGGCATAGTTGCCATCAGGTACAAGGGTTACAGTTTGGTTCAATGGCTCTCGGCATCTCCCCATACAAATTGTTGCAGCATCTCTAGGCAGAGTGGAGCCTCTGAGGAGCACAGGGCCATGGCTCAGGGTGACCAGGTGTCTGTTTTTTTACCCAAACACCCATTCAAAAAGGGATCCTGGATGCTCCAGTCAGCATCGCTGATTGGGCTGTTGCCTGGCTCCCTGCTAGCCTCCATGATGTGCAGCTCCTGGGAACTTCAAAAGTGACTGGCAATGCTGAGAGCATACATTTAAACATCTCATAGGCTATGTCTACACAACACGTTTTTTCGACAGAAAATATGCTAATGAGTCATGACATCATTAGCATATTTTCTGCTGTTTCTTTTTGCGCAAGGGGTTTTTGCACAAAAAGAAGCAATGTAGCCGCTTCCATTTTGCGCAAGATCCTTAGGCTATAAACTACAATAAGCCGGCAAGAAATGTGCATAACTGATGAAAAGTGAGTCAAGGTGAACCAGGAGCTGTCATAATGACCTGGTATATAAAACTATTTAAGAAAAGATGTTCGGAGACAGGACTGAATTAATTTATACACAAAGGGTTTTACTGATGCCACTCAAGGAGCGTGTTAAGATAACTAGAAGGTAAGAGGCACAGAAAACCAGAAATAATGGACAAGCATCAGTGCTTTGGAAATGAAGCCTAACTGGCAAACTAATGAGAAGCGGGACCATTTCATCCATCGCCCTTTGAAGGGAGAGAAATCGAACTTTAAAAATGTCGGCAGCTGAGGTGCAAGGACTGTTGCCATGACAACAGGCTTTGACATTCCACTATGGATGCTTGACCACTATTGCTGCACCAGTGAGGACCAGCCTGATACATGTTAGATTTTGCTCTGCCTTCCCTTCCCCACTTCTCTTCCTTCAGTTGTGCTTTTTACCTGATTGCTGACTTGCGCTGCAAGTCACCAGCATGCCGAGCGAGAGGAGACAGCCCATCCAACTCTGCCAGAGAAGGACCAGGAAAGAGGGATGTAATCAGACCAACCAGATGATATCCCTGACCAGGGAAGACAAACCAAAGTCCAGAACTACAGCTGTTGTGGCTAGCCTGCCATCTGTCTGTGACTAACCAGTTGTCCTGTATCCTGAGAACAGGAACAGAAACTGTATCTCTCCCCCCATACGTACTACTCTCGCTCTTCAGACAAAACAAACTGAAGGAGGAAAATGACTATCAGTTTTGACTCAGAATTGCACAAACCTAACCCTTTCTTCCCTACCAAGAACTGTTAGACAGAATAAGAGACTAACCAAAATTCACATGCTTTAAAGAGAGACTGAAAGTTTTTGAATAATTGTCCAATTCCTTTTGCCTTGCTTTTGATTTTTTTCCCTTGTCTGTGTTTCAATTAATACAATTCTAACCTTTGGCATTAATGTTAATGTGTTTGCCATGGTACTAAGCAGGCTGAAGTCTCTATATGCCCACCTCTTCTCCTTGTTTAATACTGCTTAGTGTTGGACAATGACATGGTCACGTTAATTCTTTGGGCCCATATACTCAATCTAAACTAATAGAACAGTGCACAGAGAATTCTCATTCCTTGGAGGGTCAAAGTGCCCACCCAGCCTGTACCTTTTCCTCACCATTAAACACAAGCAGTTTGGGGTGTTGTCAAGCTAACCTTTCATGAGACTGCAGAGGAGACATCATAGCCACCAGTAAGGTTAGCATGAGATTTCTCATATTTGTGATGTCCAAGACAGCCAATGTCTCTCTGTAAATCCAGCCGGGAGAGGGAATTCAAATGGAGAGGGCAAATAGTTCTAATTAATCCTTAATAAAATTGATTCCTGACATAATGATTGGGTACTGATATCACAAGAGCTCAAAAAGATCATATTAAAAGATTGGTTTGCAAATCTGTCATCTTCACATTGATATAATACACCAATGCAACCCAGAGTTTCCTGTGCATGGCTCTCTCCTAGAAGAGTCTCCATCTGCTACTACTAGAGTATTGTAAGACATGACATCAAAAGTAGTTAAGGAAATCAAAAATCCTTTGTCTTGAGTACTTACCGTGAACACCACTGCCTACCACCAGAACCTTCACATTGTGCACTCCCAATATTGGCAGTTACCAGTCACCTCTGCTTACCCATGTACTAACATTATATCCAAATCCCCATTACTGAGTTTGAGTGCTGCAATTTAGCACTGTTATAATGAACAGAGCCACTGTTTCTATGCTAAGTCCTTGGAATGCAAAGTACAATCAGCCCAAGAGCAGTAGAAGCATTTAACTTTTTTAGAGGATGGGTTAGCGGCTGAATACTTTACTGAATTTAGAGTTTATTGTACTCCTCCTTGCCAGCAATCCTACCTGCTGCACCTTTAGAGAGATCCCTGGTACATCGTCCCCAAACTGGAGAGCCAGCTCACACTGCTTTCCATTATCGCATAAGAGACCTATGGAATCCTTCTGGCTGATTAGGGAGCAGCATTCTGAACTCTACTAAGGCTAGGTTAAACTAAAGGGGAAGGTCAATTCAAGATAGCTGGAGTCAACATACCTTGATTTGAGTTTCCCTGCTGTCCCCACAGTGGGAGGCCGACAGGAGTAAATGCTCCCATCGGCTTCCCTTATTTTTCACAGGAGCAGGAGTACTGGCCACCGACAGGGTTGCCCTCAAGTTCGATTTAGTGAGTCTTAATTAGCAGGGCTCGACAAATAATGGGATTACAACTAATTCCGGGATTATAACCCGGAAGAGCCGGTGCAGAGCGATCTGCGCATGCGCAGAACGCAGAACCGCGCGGCTGGCGAGTGGGGCTCACTGCCACTCGGCGAGCCCTGTTAATTAGATCCCGCTAAATCAAACTCTGGAAGATCAATCACAGCAGTGTCAATCTTCCGCTGAGCAAAGACGTGGCTTAAGAGTCCATCCAGGCCTGTATGGATAGAATGATAGTTAATATACTGCCTGGGGGAATTTCCATCTAGAAGGGATAAAGTAGAAACTAGGTCTCTTCTAAAACTTTAGTTGTAACCTGTCCCATTGTGGCCAAGTACTGCAATACATGTTCAATTCTAAACCAAAGCACTGTTCAAAATTTCTCAGTACACTAGGCACAGTAGGATGGACTAAAACAATGGAATTTCAATCCAGGCATTCAAATTCCCGTCCTTTAACATTTTTATAACAGTGTGTTTCAATGTCTTTGGAACCACTGCTTCTTCCTGACTTTAATGCATCTGCTACACCATTTAGAGCAGGGGTGGGGGCCAGATGTGGTCCCCGGCTTGCCTGGATCTGGTCCCCAAGGCTCAGGAGCCTGCACTAATGCTTTAGCGCCTCCCCGACACCCACCGAGGGGCTGGAGCGCACAAAATCTACTAGCCTTCGCCTTCCAATGCTCTGGTGTGCTAGAGGAGTGTCTTTCTCCTTCTCTGTCAGGGGCCATGTCAGTGAGGGTTGGTTGGTTTGCTTCTCACATGTGTGCGACCCCTGACTGATTTTCCGTAGGCCAGCGGTCCCCGACCCAAAAAAGGTTCCGCACCCTTGATTTAGAGGATGCCTGATTAAATACTGAGGTCTCTTCACCTACACCTCAATCCCCAGGAAATAATGATTCTCAGTTATTTTAAATAAGCTAACATGAATCAGGGACTCCATGAAAATCACAATCTTTTCTCAAAGGAAGAAAAGGCGCTGCAATTCCAATACCACAACTAAGAGGTTTTTTCTTTGTCATTAAACAAGTGCACAGAAATACACTTCTCTTTTGTAATGCTCATGAATGGCATTTCAAAACATTTCTCATTCATTTTATATTTTAAATTTTATCTGAACATAGTGAATTTATTATGGAACTAAATTAAGCACCTACAGTAAATATTTTCACACATCAAGACAGACCACAATGAACTTTAAAACCTCCCTCTTCTGCTTTATTGACAGGTAAATTGTTCAAAAATGTTCTCACAATTCAATAATTACAAAGACTTAGACTTACATTAAAAAAGTAAAAACCAGAAAACCCCAAAAGCAGTAGTGTCCAGCTCTAACAGAGCCCCCTTTATCAATAATCTGAGAAAAAGAGCAAGTACTGTCAAACACTTAATGTAACTGGATTAAATGTTGACTAGAACACTCAATTTAAACTAAAGATAAGTGCACGTCCTATACAGTGTTTCAGAAAAGAACATTAGCCATTGGTATATCATCATTAGCCCATTGAAACCAAATTTTAAATAAGTGACATCCAACTGTCATAAAATTGGCACAGAAGGCACACTAGTGTGACAATGACAAACTGGATATGCCAGCCACTAAATTAATTACAAGCTTTTCATGAAACATGGTCACAAATCTTTGATTACTAAATGTAATACATGGAAGCATGAGATTAAATATACACGTAAAACATCACCACTGCACGTGGGCCATAGCAAAATATACAGGAGTGTGTTGTGCATCATTCTCCATGACCAATACTTGATTAAGAATCATGGGGTGTCCATGCATGTGAGGATACAAGTAATGAAAAAGCAGCACCCTTGCTTACACATCCTTCATGTTCCACTTTGGTTATCGATAAAATACACTGATGTTTTAATAGGATACAGTCCCTTAGTTCAAGCAGTCTTCAAGGGTAGTGTTCCTGCAAGAATGCTTGCTAGCTAAAAAATGTAGTGTATTTTTACACTGAAAAACCAAGAGAAACTACATCTCAGAAGAGGATAGCAGGAACAAAGAGTAAAATTTGTTTTCACAGCATTATTTACTGATGTCTTAAAAGCCCTGACTAATGATCATGAATGATAAGGACTAAAAAGCAGGGTAAAGGTAAAACCTTACTGGTAATAGTCCTACATACAAGACTAAAAAGTTGGTAGAAAGATAGTTATGCAGCTGAACTGTAATGGCTAAATGAGTTAAAAGGCCACAAAACTATCACCAACTTTCATTTTGACTTCCTGATTATTCTGTTGATGCTGGGAACAACCTATAGCTTCCTATCATTCTCCTAAAGACTTAGGAAACAGTTACAGGAAAAAAGGAAAAGAATATTTATCTGAGGATGTAACTCAACCTGCTTGTATTTCCTATTCAGAGGTCCAAATTCTGTCTAAAAGGATTTCCTGCTAATGAGACATTACATCATTCTGTAGAAATATATTTCTGATACTGTTTAGTTGTCACACTATCAGTACCACTTCTCTATTTCTTTTTCAGCATAAGAATAAGACTTTTATTGGTGGCCTTTTATCCTTCTATACAATGAAACTGTCATAGCTGTGCAGAAATAAAACAAATGAATCAACTGTAACTTAACAGTAAACATTTTTGCATAAAAAGCTTGATCACTATTGTAGTAAAGGATTTTTTTTTCATTTCAATATTTTGTATCTACAGTCTGGATATATAATTATTTTTGTGCAACACTAGAGATTTAGCAGTCTTGGCACGAGCATCTGAGACAGCATTGCCTTGCTCTCGAATACTCCATGGAGTAGTGAATAATCAAAGCTGGAATGGTGGGAGCTGTAGTGTTACGCGTCACAGGTTGACTGATCCAGTCCATCTAGTGTAAGCTGATTCCTATGTGGAGAATTGGGACTTGGGGGACCACTTGGATTTGAGCTGTTAGAGGGAGTAGAGTGTTTGGTTGAATCTGAATCAGGCTGTTAAAGAGAAACACAAAGGATTCAACTTATTTAAAATACTTTGCACTCAGAAGCTTTCAAAGCACTTTACAAATACAATTGAAGTGCTACATTCACTTTTACATTCATTTGCATTACAGTCACAAAATGAGGCAAAGGTAGAAGTGTAGAGCAAAAGTTGACTGAAGTTAATGTGAATATTTCCATTAGTGCTAATAGGTTTTGGCTCAGTCTTCTAAGTGACTTACCAATACCACACAAGTAGTGGTCAAGTCAGGAAAAGAACTCAGGTGTTCCTACAACTACTTTCCTCTCCTCTAGCCATTACAAAGCTTTTCCTGTTGGAAAGTAAATTTTATATCTAGTCAATGTAATTTAGGATTTTCAGCAAATTTTTCCCAAGAGATTTAAGTGGGAACAAAATAGGATTTATTTGCACATATGATAAATAAATAATTTCATTCAAATACTTTATCAACACACTGAAGAATAGAAATTATAAAATAGTATATACACTGTCTGCCAACAGCTCATGCAACAGCCCTGGCAGCATGAGGAAACCTGTGGGAAGTGTTTTGACTATATGACAAAATAATCAGAGAGTTGCCAAATATCAGGCTGGAAACGCACTGAAGAAACAACAAGCATTTACAGGAGACTCCATCCAGTCAATAACTCAGTTAAGACAGCTCTCATCCATGGTCATTTTCCAGACACCCTACTGATTGTTGGAACTCCACCTACAAATCTTGGCTCTCCCTCAGCTGGCTGGCTGGCTAGTTTCCCACTATTTTAGTGAGTTGTAACCCTTAACGGTATACAAATCTCATGGCTCATGAAAAGTTTCATAGAAAACTGCTACCATCACAGCCAGTTACTGCAGAAAAAGGAATTTAAATTTAGCTCATTGTCTGAAAGGTGACATCCACGAAGATTGCCATTCACAACCACCAATAATGAGATTATTCTAACGAGATACGACAGTGTTAACTCAATCATGTAAGTCAGCAAGCTATGGGTAAACAAGGATATAAAAATGAAGGGTAGTGTTAATATCCTGATTTTGCATGTATAATAACCTATTACATTGTAAATTTAAATTCCAAGTTAGTAACCAATGTAAGATTTAACTAAAAAGTGAAAATTAAACACTTTTAAAAGCTGAATATATTCAGTATATGCATCTACGTGTAACAGCAAACAACTAGAATATGGAATGTGAGGGAGCTCTACAAAGAATACTGCAATATTATAATGAAGTCAAGAACTGTAGGTGGTCAGCACCATTGAAAAATCAAGACACTTATTAGGATGCCTAAAGTTAAGCCACCCAAATAAAACTTGTTTTAGAGCAGCTCTCCCAAGGCAACACAAGTCAGGGAGATTTGGTTTTGGAACTCAGAGTCAAGAACTTTAAAAGTGACTGGGGATTTTGAGTGCATGCACTGAAACATCTCTTAGAGTGTGCTGATTTCAGACAGACATGAGCACCTGCACTCTAAAAATCAAGTCTTTAAAGATTTCTTAAATCAGACACCCAAAATCACAAGTCACTTTGGTTCTGGAGTTTATTTTACAGTCACATTTTCTATTTCACTTGTATAGGGAACATGAAAGTATCTGTACAAAGCTTATAAAAAACAGCACTGATGACAATACAGGTGAAAAATCCTATTTCACTGGCCTGGCGAAAGACACTTGAATTTTATGCTGTTTATACTCAGTCTTCATAGCTGTTGTCACCTTTCAGACAATGAGCTAAATTTATATTCTCTTTTCTGAAGTAACTGACGGTGATGATATCCACTTAAAATCTCTTTCACCTGTAGATGAAAACGGTCACAGACTGCAAAACCTGCAAAAGATGGCATTGCATATTTCAGTGAGCCAATTTATCACTCATTTAAAAGGCTGTTGGCAACATTCTCCTCGATCAGTGTGGAAAACTTCAGTGAGGGTGAGACCCAATTGTGTTCAACACTATTAGCGTGATTGAGTGGCTTCAGGAACACTTCAATGATAGGTCAGCTTCCGACTATAGATGAGACTTAACCATAAGCACTAGCACATCCTTGAATCTCTCTGTCAGAAACATCCCTTCAGTCTTCATAGCTGATGCTAGCTTCACCAATCTGTTATTCGAGGCCTGGTGTGCTAGGTAGAATCCTTGCAGAAGGAAATGCAGAATTCAATCTTCATTAGAATGTTTCCTCACAAGTACCTAAACTTGTGTGGAGAGGAAAGAGACTATATAGCAACAGAACAGTGCCAGCATCATTTAACAACTACTTTACCTCCTTGTCTAACTCCTGGTCAGTGTCAGACATACTTCTCAGAGGCATGGCTACTCCCAAATCACCACCACCTGCAGAACAAAGGCATTTTACACCTCATGTTAAAGCAATCTAAGCTTTAAGTTAGAACAGATCTGCTTATTTTCAGTCCTACCTGATGAGGGCCATGAAATGTAGGTTTTGCTTCTCTGCTGCTGCCGTGAAGCTGTGGGGGGACATGCTTTTTCATCTTGGGTGGAAGGCAAGACACTCTGCAGCACAAACCAAACATACCCTTATTCAGTAACAAGTTCTTTCCAATTAAAGCTCCTGTTGCATGTAAATTCTAGTATAATTCAGCACCCATGTGTTTGGAAGCAGTACACAGCACGGTTTGTTGACACAAACTTACTGCCCCTACTTGATTAAATCCATAAAGTATCAGAAATATACTCCTTTCAAACAACCTCAATAAAACAGAAGGAAAGGACTGAGCCCCAAAGCAGCCAGCAGAAATTCCTTCCACCTGCTGGAGCCAGGAGCCAGTGGAAGTTGGCAGGCAGCAAACCCTTTTACCAAGGTAGTGACATCACCAATTGCTGTTTTCCTGTCTCCTCCTGCTGGAATAAAGGGTCCATTATCCTTGTCTGGGCTAGCAGAGAAGGACGAGAGAGGAAAGCTGGGAATTTCAAAACAGAAGGTATGAAAGAAAGATGTATCTTTACATCTCACTCTCTTACCTTTGTTTTTTTTAAGAAGTTGACATCACAGTATATTTGCTTGCCTTAGTACAAAAACGAAGTACAAAAATAAAGCCATGAACACCAACTGACAAAAATGTTAGAAAGTCTCACAGGGGTAGCCCTATTAGTCTGTCACTTGAAAAACAATGAGTAGTCCTGTGGCACCTTAGAGACTAACAAAAATACCCATGTTAGCAATTATCTTCCAATGGCGTTAGTTTTTGCTCTAGTATTGATAAAGCACCACAGCACACCATTCCAGTTCCTAAAGGTTTATTTGATAGCTACTCCTACCCTTGCTAAGGAGGCAGAGGAGGGACAGGAAGAGGAAGAAAGCAGAGGAGAGCCTTGCAGTGAGGAATGGCCATTCTGAAGAAAGGTTTCTGCAGAGATAGGGCTCATGTGATAGACGTGCTCAAAGCTTGTTGGAGGTGATATCAGAGCAGAGTGACGAGAGGATGAGGGGGAAGGAAATTCATTCTGTTATTTTAACAAAACAAACAAGAAAGGGGGGGAAGACTGATTATTTACAAAACACTATCAAACTCCTGGCACTGACATTTTCTTTCTTTCTTTCAGCTTCCCATTTTAAAGACAGTTAACACTTCCTTGTATAAGACTCAAAGCACTATGCATTTCAGGAGCTTGAAAGTGACTAACAGCTCTGAAAGATTTTAAATGTAATGCTAAAATCTTACACAGTCCAGCTGCATAGCTTTTCAGTGCTAAACTGAACACACATGTATCCCTCCTCATTATATTTATTTTACCAGTGGGAGATCCATGAGAACTTGCATTCCATCTCCTGGTCCCATATGAGCCACATGGTTGAAATTTGTTGGGTTAGAAATCATTTTTGATCGTAGTTCAGGGTCTCTCAGCATCTCTCTGAAAGAGGAACACTTCATGATTAGCACTGTTTCACATTCATAGCTTCTCCACTTCAATATGTACAAATCGCTAGGTAGCAATATTAAAACCCTTACCGCCTTTGTTGCAATCTCTCTTCTTCAGGAACCTTGAAGACAAATCTTCTTTTACTTCTGGTTCGAAGCATTTGTTTTTTGCTGTTATCAGATGTTTCTGGCACACTGAGAACAGCTCCTACTGTAACACAAAGCAATTATACTTGTACACACCTTCAAATAGTAAAATTTATTTTCCAAAGCGTGTTGACTTTGTAAAACATGTACTACATTTTTTAAACAAAATGGATTCTTAGAATCTAAAATTTTATCTTGCTCATGACTTAGTTACTATTTAAAGCTGATTGGTCATCCCATCCCAATGTCATTATACCATTCCTACCCTCCTTCATGAAGACTAACCTGAAAATTTGTTCTTGAAATATATAAGTCGTGGAGGTTCACAATTAAGGAGATTCAGTGTGCCCTCCATATTTAATGGTCTGATCTGTTTTGGAGATAAAGAGGGAGAAAATTAACCTAGCTGTAGTGCACACTGTAAAGGAGCCTCTATTCCAAATCATAGTTCATTTAACTGTACAACAGAAGTAAATTACTCACCCTTCGTAGGCCAATTGTCTGAACCCATTCCATAGTGTTAACATCAAAGACATCAACGCCATATTCACTGTACACTGTAACATAGGAAGAATTGCAACCTGGTACAGAACAAACAAAAAGTCAAGGAGTGTTCAACAAATCTGGAGTTGACATATATTTGAGCATTGCTTTACCAGTGGTTTGTTTCCCCCAAGTATGTATGTTTAAGAGGAGATTAAAATGTCCAGTTTTTCAAGCCACCTCTTAAAAGACACACACACACACACACCCCCTATCAAATTGAAGTTACTTTTGTGAAAAATAGAGGTCTGTTATGGCACATAGCCATGAACCTGCAAATCTTTTTTTTTATTAATTTTGGATACATTTACTAATTTTGACTTCAAGTCTTGGTTTAATATTCTCAAGATGTTGTCTACAGTCTGGACAGCAAGTGTCAAGAATGTAAATGAGTTGTTATATAGGAAATGAACTGCATTTAACATCCTGTTTAAGGCTACCATGTCTGAGGATGCAGCTTAGTGCATTTTGAAAGTGATGCATGATCTATAACTATACACCAAGCACATGAAGTAGAGTCCCCCATCTGTGAAATAAGTCATCACATTATGCTTCACATCTAATGTTCATTTCCTTCCTCCATCCAAACAAACGGCTTACATGTGCATGTTGCTCTACCCAGGTAAATGGAACATACTTCAAGAGCTTCAAACTTCACCACTTGCTTTCTCTTTTTTGAGTCATCTAGATTAAGTGTGTCATAGAACTTTAATTGAGCTCAGAAAAGAAAAAAGGGATGATCAGGACATCTTAACAAGCATGTGTCTGCTCCTAACAGAAGTTCCTCAGAAGGAACAACCATTACAGTTCACATGGTATTAAGAAGAGGAAAAAGATGTACTCAGCTGTCAGGACTGCCTCAATAAATCAAATGGTAACAATCCTAATAGGGACATAGATTTCAACACACGAGTACATTCCTGCAAGGAAGCAATGTATGCTAATGTAGCTAAAAACATGATTTCTCTCAGAGGAAGCCTGGTGTAGCTGGCTATTGTGAATCATGTTTTCAAAAGAAAACCTCATCCAAAAATGATTTATTTAGATAAACATCCACTCCACTCAAAGTTAGTGTCCATGTCCCAGTCAATGAACTTTGGATGATAAAGATACTCCAACACAAGACTTATCTTCTTCAGTGAGCAATCCCTTAGGATTGAGCACATTGTTAAGGGAGAAAGAATCTTTTCTAGTTTTATCATCTCATGATGGGGTAACTATCAGGAAGGAATAGAAAGGCTTCACTAGTAACACACCAAGGCAGGGGGAGTAGGCTAGTAAAAGTAACCAGATTTCCTTAGGTAGTTGAGCTTGAGGTCTTTTCCCCACAACAATCTGTGTCAATGCTAAACAGAATCTAACATGCAAAAGTTATTCTAAAAATGTGTGGAATACTAAAAATAAACAAAACGACTCCAACAAAACCAGTGTATCTGTCTGTGAAACAGAATTTTAAAGTAAATTTGCTGATTACATCCCATCCCTGCGCTCTGCTTCAAGACCTTAATTACTAAATCAAGGCAAGCAAATAATTTCTATTCAGAACAATTAAAATAAACAAACTGCTAAGGTCTTGCCATTTGTGGAATTTTACTATCAGCTGTAGCAGCTTGTTGACTAAGTTGTTTAATTCATTATTTAAACAAAAGTTTTTTCTTGGTTTTCAATCCTTTGGAACATACAGTCAGTGGAATAGTGCTTAAAGAAAGAGTTCTAAGCCACTATGGTAATTCACCAATCATTTGTGCCTCTTTCAAATCAACACACCTCAAAATTACAGCTGGCTGGAAAACAGGATACAATTTTGCATATTTTCATAAATTTCCTTTGGTTTAAAAAACAACTGATACAAGTTTTATTACCAGCTCTGCCAAAAAGCAGTGTTCTTTTTTGAACCCTGGCATCTTCTGAGTAGTAGATGAAAAACTTTGACTTACAGCTTTCGATTCCCTGGATTTGAAATATTATAGAAAGTGGCCTGAAGACAAAAGTTCTTTTAAACCCGCTGGCAGAACAAAATAATTTAGTAAATAATTGTATAGTTTATGTTGTCTTTAACCCTCTTTTATCTAGGTTACTCTCTAAGGGTTCATCTACACAGCAACATTATTTCGAAATAACAGTCTGCGTCTACACAGCAGGCAGTTATTTTGAAATACTGTCAAGCTGGAGGATTTCTTACTCTGACTCCTGTAACCTTCATTGTATGAGGAGTAAGGGAAGTTGGAGGAAGAAATAACTGCTGTGTAGACGCTCCTGATTTCAAAATAAGCTATGCAACTGACGTAACTCAATTTGTGTAGCTTATTTTGAGTTTAAGCCCTGCTGTGTAGATGCACCATAAGACATGAACTTATTTAAAAGAAAATCATCAACTTGCTTTATATATTTTTGTTAATTTTTTTTGTCTCCTGTGACAAGTAAAAGCTGCTTCCCCCTATAGTATCCAGGAGTTTTCCATACAATGGTTCTTAATGCTATATGTAGAAGAATTATTATTCTGCTAACCCATCAAAACTGAAAGCTGTAGAAATTGAAAGACAAACCAAAGCAAAATAGAATACATGCTGATTATTTTTAGACAAGCGGAAACAGGGATATGGCAACAGAAAAACATATACATACTACAGGCAACAGGAGTTGCAGGCCACATTAGTTCCTGCATGCGTGACCTTCGACCTTGTGAATCGACGTACACTCCCATATGGCTGAAGCAAAGCAGGTATTCCTCATTACTGAGCTCCACAGCACAAAGGGCATCAAAAGACTGCTGTGAGAGGAACATAAGCGAGGGGTCATTAGGATTTACCAGGTTTATAGATTGTCCATCTCCCTGGATGTTCAACAGAGAGAACCCAGATTGGTAGCCAACACAGAGCTTGTCCTTGAAAACTGCCATCCACTGTACATTTCCTGGAGCCTGAATTTCAGTGAATTTTTTATGAAAAGGCTTAGTTCTATGAACTTCATAACAAAGAACCTGTCTTTTGACTGCCACAAACAAACAAGTCAAAGAGCTTTTCTTCAGTGTTCCTGTTATAATCAACTGGCAGCCTTTAGTTTCTGGAAGTTTCACATCAAAGTTGCTTTCTGATCCATCCAGGGAGGCCCAGGGGTACAGGTGAACATGATGGTTCCTGCCACAGATGAGGATAATAATTTTCTCTTTGGGAGCAAGCTCAATCTGGTACACTTTCTTATAGTCAGCAACTCGGACTATCACTGCAATGAGAACAAAAAGCGTAAATTATAGTAGTATATGTAGACCTGGAAATATTACATGGCAACGTATACACTAAAAATTCAGAATTATGCACACAGAGCAGAAAGAGACATATGGCCCTGGCTCCAGACTCTACTGGCCAATTCTTAAATACACAATCAAGAAACAATTCACTTGAGTAGTGCTCCCCACTTTTCAACCATGAAGTCACATTACTCCAGCAACACTGAACAGCAGAACACATACATAAACTCTTTATGATCTCCCTTCAGAGCTTTCACGCTCCCTCAAAGCTAGGGAAAAAACAAACATGCCTTGTGTGTGACCATGTGGACTCATTAACAACTCTATCTCCAGAGGGAAAAAAATGGCACCATTAATAACCGAGAGAGATAGGAAAGGGGGAGGGGGGCTGGACGAAAGAAAAAAACTTTTAAAAAAATGCCAAAGACGGGAAAAATCAGAGTACTGTGATATTAGACAGTAGTTCTTTGACCAAAGTGCAGAAGTGGAATGGTGGAGAAAACTAAAGAATATAAGAGTGAAAAATAAGCCCCCACATAATAGTGACTGGCTTTAGAAAAACAGTAGTATTTTCAAGGTTTAAATAGTCAAGATCAAGCAATTATGAAATATGAAGCATTAATATATTAATATTTCATGTACATGTTATTTTATAAAACTTTAATGGACTTTTACTTTATTACTCATGAGACATTTAGCTAAATAATATTTAGAAATAGTAAATACTGGTTAAAATAAAAAAAATCATTGATGAAGATATTAAACAGAACCGATCCCAAAACACCCCTGCAGAATCCCAGTTGTTATGCCTTTCCAGCAGGATTGTGAACTGTTAATAACTACTCTCTGAGAACCGTTATCCAGCCAGTTATGCACTCACCTTATAGTATTCCGATCTAAGTTGTATTTGCCTAGTTTATTGATAAGATCATGCAAGACTGTATCAAATGCCTTACTAAAGTGTAGGTATACCACATCCACCACTTCTCCCTTATCCACAAGGCTTGATATCCTATCAAAGAAAGCTATCAGATTAGTTTGACATGATTTGTTCTTTACAAATCCATGCTGGCTGTTATCTATCACCTTATTATGTTCCAGGTATTTGCAGATGAATTCCTTAATTACCTGCTCCAATATCTTTTCTGGCACAGAAGTTAAACTGACTGGTCTGTAGTTTCCTGGATTGTTCTTATTTCCCTGTTTATAGATGGGCACTATATTTGCCCTTTTCCAGTCTTCTGGAATCTCTCCTGTCTTCCATGATTTTTCAAAGGTGATAGCTAAAGGCTCAGATACCTCCTCTATCAGCGCGAGTATTCTAATCATACCTTGCCACGTACTAAATAAAAACTTTTGCTTGTCGTCCAAGCCCTCATCTATATATTTTAATTTTAATGTACATATAAGCTGTTTACATAGATCCTGGCTAGAGCCATTAGATATACGACAATTGTTCTCAAACTTTTTGGCCTGTGGACCACTTGGCTCAATGCAAACCTTTCCATGGACCACCAGTTGCTAATGGTAACTCACCCTTAATTACATAATTACGCCCAAGTCATTTTGCTAGTGCTGCAGCTAGGGAGAATGGCTTAATTTAAATTATTAAACAGATTAAACAGATTAAGCGTTTTAACGTTCTTGTGTTAGTTTACCAAACTTCATTTTAAATAAAGTAAAATATTTAATTTATGTCCAACAAAATGTTTTGATATTTTCTTTATTTATGGCAGGGCCGGGGAACCTTTTTTGAGCTGGGGGCCATTGACCCACAGAAAAATCAGTTGGGGACCACACAAGAAAGCAGCAAAAAAACTCCTCCAAAAACCTCCAGCCCTCACTGATGTGGCCCCCAACTGAGACACCTCACTCCTCTGGTACTCTAGCCCCACTTAGGTTCAGAGCTTCCCATACACTAGATTTACCTTTCTGGGGTTCCAGAGTTAATGGATTTTGTGGACCCTCACAGGCTCTGGGGTTGGGACAAAAACGAGGGTTTCAGTGTGCAGGACATGGCTGCAAGCAAATGGGATAGGGATGGCTGAGAAGCCTTAATTGCTTGATTTACAATGCCTCTTTGCTTTGTCCGATGCAGATCTGTGTATCTGCGTAACCTCAAGAATCCTTGTAACTTTGCTTGTGTGTGAGAGAAAGGGAATGAATGTATCGAGATAAGGTGCAAAAGTTATGTTGCTCAGAACCAGATGGCCAAAGAAAGAGGGTGAGCAAGCGTGGGTGAAGACTAGACGACCTGGCGGCAGAAAAGCCATCTATAACCATAGATGCGTACCCCTACTCATAAGATGATTGGATTGGCAGACTGACGAGCCTTGAAGCAAGCGGGCACCCCCGAAAGACGACTGATTACAGGATGAGCCTTGGAAAATGTTTTGGGAACACTGACATCAAAAAGATAATGTTCCAGTCACAGATTGACACACACATTGATTTCAACAGAGAAAAGGATTATAAAAGCAGGGTGCTTTCCTATGGAACTTTGGGTTCGTCTTGCCACTCCAGGAGCATCGGATCGATCGACCGACACAGCCCGGCTCCCCCTCTGTGTTCGATCTAGCTGGCCACTAGATTGATACAGACTCTGGACTGGAACTATAACATCGTCTGGCAGGACTGTGTATGCATGGTGTTTGTGTGTGAGAGTGACTGAAAAGCATATGGAACTGTTGTATTCTCAATAAATGCGGCATACTGCCTTTTCCCCTATAAAAGATCTCCTGTGCTTCATTTAAGCAGATAACACAGAAGCAGGATGGGAGTAGGGTGTCTGGCCAGGGGGGAGGGAGCAAGGGCAGGTACAGCGTGTGGCCAAGCAGGGTACAAGAGAAATGGCGGATGCAGAAGCAGAGTAGAGATAGGAGTCCAACCAGGGTGGAGGATGCAGGAGCAAGGGAGGGTGCAGGAGAAGGCTGGAGGTAGTACATCTGGCCAGGAGGGAGGGTGCACAGCAGGGGTGGGCAATAATTTTTGATGGGGGCCACTAAGAATTTGGTAAGTGATCAAGAGCTGCACACTTCCATTATTAATGGAGGAGGTGCGGGTGTCTGGAATAGAGGCTGGGTGCAGAAGGGCACTTGAGAAAGTGATTGGGGTGTGGGATCTGGGAGGGAGTTTGGGTGAAGGAAGGGATTGTGCCCTGGGGCAACAGAGTGCGATCAGAAGGGGGTCCAGGGACTGGGAGGGGAGTGTAACCTGGGGTAGGGGTTTAGGAGTTTGGGTTGTGACTTGGGACAGGGGATTGGGGTGCAGAGTCTGGGAGAGGTATAAGTGCAGGAGAGGATTCTGGCCTGGGGTAGGGGTGTAGGAGGAGGGAGAGCCTGGGAGGGGACTGGGACCTGGGGCAGGAGTGCAGGACAGGTGCAGGATCTGGGAGGAGGTTGTAACCCGGAGCAGGAGTGCACGAGGGGGGTTCAGGGATCTGGGCTATAACCAGGGACAGTGGATTGGGGTGCAAGGCTTGGGAGGGAATTGTGACATGAGGTGGGGCATAGAGGAGATGCAGTGTGTGGGAAGGTCTATGGCAGCGTTTCCCAAACTATGGAAAAAAAATACCGAGCCTCAGTGTGGCTGGTGGCTGCCGGGAGCACAGCAGAGTGGGGCAGAGTGGAGCAGGCTGGGAGGAGGTGGCGGGGGGGAACTGGCCACCGGGAAGTAGGGTTGGGGGCAGCGGGGCTGTCCCACGGAGATCTGGGCAAGTGGGCGGGCGGGCGGCGGAAGCAGGGTTAGGGGTAGCAGGGCTGTCTGGTGGAGATCCGGGCAGGTGGGTGGGCAGGCAGCAGAAGCAGGGTTGGGGGCAGCGGGGCTGTCCCGCAGAGATCCGGGCAGGCAGGCGCCAGAAGCAGGGTTAGGGGTAGCAGGGCTGTCCCGTGGAGATCGGGGTGGGTGGTGGAAGCAGAGTTGGAGGCAGCGGGGCTGTCCCGCGGAGATCGGGGAGGGCAGGTGGCGGGCCTGGACGGGGGAGATCAGGAGGACGACGACGGGAGAGCCAGCTGCCTGAAGCAGGGCTGGACGGGGGCAGCGGGGCTGGTCAGGGAGGTCGTCGGGGGAGTGGGGCTGACCGGGGGAAATTGGTGGGGGGGGGAACCGGCCGCCAGAAGCAGGGCTAGACAGGGGCAGCAGGGCTGGACTGGGGAGATCGGGGGGGGGGGAGGGGAAGAGCGGGACTGACCCAGGCACATGCACATCCTACAGACACTGGCAGACGAGTGAGTCTGGCTGGGGATTCCATTTTGCACCACCCCCCCACACACACATCTCCTCCCTAGAGTAGTTGCGAACTGCCTGGCAGGTAGACACACTCAGGTAGCGTGAGCACATCTACCAGTCAGGCAGTTCCCAGCTAAGGACTGATGCACCTAATTATAATAAAACTTACCTAATTAGAAAATACCAGACATTTTATATGTCTGGTAATTTCTCAATTTGTTTCCCGGACAAAACCCTCAAATACCAGACTGTCCGGTACAAAACCGGACACCTGGCAACCCTACCCTTCCTTGTACCCTCCCTCCTAGCCAGATACCCTACCCCCAATCTGCTCCTGCTTCCGCCTCCTGGAGTGCCCATGCGGCGTCGGGTCCCCCAAGCCCTGGCCCAGGCGGGGTGGAGGATGGAGCCGGGTGAAACACTGAAAATGTATTCATTTTTCACTCTTTTTATATGCGTTTATATTTTTAGGCTGCAAAAAACAGTACTGAAAAAACCGGGTTCCAACTAAACTAAAAAGTTTGGGAAACCCTGGTCTAGCCAGCTTTCTATCCATCTTACAGTCCATTTATCCAATCCATATTCCCTTAACTTGCTGGCAAGAATATTGTGGGTGACTGTATCAAAAGCTTTGCTAACGCTGGCCCTGGGGGCTTTGGGAGGACCAGAAACAACTTATTTGAATATTCATCATTTGCTTAATGAATATGCAGATATATGTTACCAGTCCTCCAAAAGCTCGTGAATGGATTTACTGGTCTCCGTGTCAAAAAGTTTGGGAACCCCTGGTCTATGGGGGCTAGAGCAAGGGTGCAGAAGGTTTGGATTACATGAAGTTGAGGGGGGTAGAGGTTTGAGGAAGGGAGGGGCTTACTCTGGCTGGGAGACCTTGCCTAGCAGCCCAGCAGGTTCCTTAGCTAGGGTGTCTGCCTTCCAGCCTCTGTATGTGCTCAGGGGAGCTGCAGGAGCCATGTTTACTGCTTGAATGCTGTAAAGTGTGTGTGTGGGGGGGGGGGGGGGGAGGGAATGAGAGGAGGGGCACTTTTCAAGTTGCCTATCCTGCAAACAGGCAGCTGCTATTGGCCAAAACCGACCAATGGGAGATACTGGGGGGGAGAGGGCAGCATGAGAAGCCTGTCACCCCTCCCTCCAGGCTCTCAGCATTCAGAAACACAAACACACACATTGCCCTGCAGCCAGCTTTCCTGAGTGCTGAGCGAGGGACCACCCGAGGCTCTTGCAGGCTGTACTGCCCACAGATTATCTTTTGCCCAGCCCTGCTGTAGGAGCAAGCTGGGTGTGTGGGGTCGGGGGGGGGAGGGGGGGAAAATGGGGTGCAGGGTCTGGGCATGGGGGGGGGAGCTGCTTACCTGGGTCCATGCCCTCATGGGTCTCAATATGGTCTCCCACTAAGCCCATTGGCTGCAACTCTAGCCAATGAGAGTGGCAGGGAAAGCCTGTTATTACGCTGGTGTTCCCCCCAGCAATCTGGGTGGGAGGGAGATGAGAAGCGCAGTGTAGAGTCGCTTGTTCTGCTCTCTCTTCACACTCCCTCCCCTGCGGAAAAAGCTCTTAATTATGTTGCTGTCCCGGGTCTGAGCTTTCTTCACACTCTCTCCCGTCCCCCGCAGGGAAAGCCCTTGATTATGCTGCCATTCCCCCAGCTGAGCCAGGCAGGAGGGAGGCAAGGAACACAGTGTGGCTCTGCTCTCTGTCTCTCTTGAGCCAGTCTGGTGGGGTTGGGACTTGGCAGACACAAGGCTAGAGTGCCAGCATGCTCCCTGCTGCAGGGGGGATGAGAGTGGGATTATCTCGAGCTGTGGACCACCTGGGAGGCGGCTGCGGCTCACTAGTGGTCCGCGGACCACACTTTGAGAACCACTCATATAAGCAGATGTCAATCAATTTGCATTAAAAGTAACAGCTGCCGTGGGGAAAAAAAAAAAAAAAAAAAAGATGAGACGATTACTACTTATGAAAACACTTCAGTAAAATCCAGGAATTTGCCATAGCATGCATACATAATCTTTTTTTTCCTCTCTCTTTTTCTCTCTATATATAAATAAAAATTTCCTGGGGGGATGACCGAGTGATATCATCATGTCATCTGTGTCCTCATGCTGCCACCACCGCCCACCTCTGCTGCTTGCTGTGGCCAATCTTGACGCTGTGCCCTCTGAGAATGGGCTGCTCCAGCTCACGCTTCACGCCTTGGGGGGTTGGACCACTGGGCAGCAGCTGCTGGGGCTGAGTCCCCTCCGCCATCTGAGCCCAATTCCTCCCCCAGCCTGAACTGGGTCCCCACCGCCCTCCGCCATCTGAGCCTGATCTTCTCTCTCTCACTCACACACACACACACACACACACACACACACACACACACACACAAGTCCACACCGGTGTCCCATCCACCATCTGAGCCTGACCTCCCCCCACCCCAGGTCCCCTCTGCCTCTGAGCCCAACTTCTTCCCCATTCCTCTCACCCCTTCTGCTGAGGCCCCATAACTCCTTCCCCCTCCTCCCTGGCCAGACACCTACCCCCAAAAGAGGGGGGGGGGGCTGGCGAGCATAGTGAGTATTTATTATTAAATTAATATGGAAACTACATATGTAACTTTACTCAGTCTTCTTCTGACGACAATGGGATTACTCATGATAATCAAGTTATGTTTGTACTTATATGCTGATAGGATGATATTCATAGGGAATATAATGAAAAGACTAAATATCACTATGAATGGATTCCAAATAGGTATTATTTCACAGACTATAAACCAGTTCCTCAAGCAGCAAAACTTATGAAAGCCATTCATATACTATCAAGTCCATTGCCCATTTCTGTCATTATGAAATATATAAAATTGCACAGGAACAAAGAATGCGCAGGCATTTCTTTTTACAAGTAGAACCACCATGTTCTGGAGATAGAGCTAGAAGAAACAGTATATTTTCCCCTTTTCCTTTTAAAAACAAACATTGTACACAATTCCACAGTATATGTAGTATGCTGGTACTTCCCTATAATACATCTCTGGCAGTTGATTTTATTCAACTATTCAATTAGTTTAAGCCAAATAAAAATAAATGAATCAAGAAATAATGTACTTTATATTTTGTATTTATCACTATATTTCCTGTTACAGCATAATTTTTCCAATACTCCAAACTGAGTATTAAATAATTTACAGATTACGTTATATTAAAAGGAGGAAATTAGATTGTGGATTGCCAGAGGGATTTAAGAAGTTCACTTAATGTATGACTTTAACATTGGTGACCTACATCTTGACACTGGAATTAAAGTAGTATAAAATTAGGTAATTAAAGACCTTTGTCTCCGGGAGTGTCAGGACACTACCCTGGCAAATCCCAGCATTTACATTTTTCAAAACATACCGTGTGCCCATGACTCTTAAATCCACCTAACTGCATATTATGGTTTCCAGCATCACTTTATTCCTCCATAGTTTTTAACCAACAGGCTTTAAGAGGTGGTGAGCTACTTTGGTGAAATTACATATAAAGACCTATGATATAGTTAAGGCTGTAAGATTTTACTGGGCTACAAACAACAGATGTAATACTTTCCTACCAGAAAGATAGGTGACATCAGTCTTGTACCAGATGTAATGCCACAGAAAATAAAAGGGTCTAAAAATTGCTTGGTGTTGTGTAAAATGCTAGTGGCAGTAAACTAATTTTTAGCAGGTATCCCTCCCAAGAAGCATATTTTGTTTTAAACACATATAATTCAATCAATTAATCTGTTCTGAGCAAAGACATCACTTGCAATACCTTACAGCATAATGAGGTAAATTAACACTGCCATGAACTATTTGTGTTTTGCAGTTTTACTGAAAAGGGGCCAGCTATTAGGACTGCTTACCACTGAGAAGTCACCACATTCATTTCCATTAATAACTCTTTCAGTTCATTTGCCTTCCTAGCTATATGAAGGTACACTTTCCCCCTTTTGCGTTTGTCTATTGAAAAATCAGGTCGCAGGGAGAAACTCCTCCACTTACTTGATATACTAGATGCGATAGCTGGTAACTAAGGGTTAAATCCCAACAATGCATGGAGTAAGACTGTGCAGCTTTTCACTGAAGGAGGCAAATGGAGACCAGCCCTTAGAATGAGAAGCGGAGGCAGTAGCAGAGAGGGGCTTGGTGTAGGAATCTTAGGGGAACCTTAGTGCAGGGAAGGAGAGGAAGGTAAGAACAGTAGGCAAGGAAGATCCAACACCTACAGATTCAACCACCATCATAGACTGGAATGTTAAAATCAATGGCAGCAGCAATCAAATTTCTTTTATTGAGAGTCAGAAAAAAATGGAAGAAAATGCAAAGGACATTGAGAACATGAAGCCTTGCAAACGTAATAACTGTACTCAAAATGCTAGCAAAAATATAAACAGCCTCTTAACATCATGTTATATGCCAGTCTGAATTATATGACAGTGCAGGTTGGAAGAAATCAGCCTCCAGGTTAATTTATTGAACTTACTGTTTTCTTCTCTCAATTCATTCTAAATAAATCCTGTATTTTTCTTTAATAAGTGCCTGGCTATTCATTGCACAAAGTGCAGGTGCTGTGTGCTCTGAATCCTGGAGCACTGAGATGAGGTTTGTGTTACTCACAACACCCTGTGGGTAGGCCCGTTAATTTCAGGCAGCCAGCTAAGTATAATGGTAATGATTAAATTAATGTTTACACCTCACATCTAAATTTACATTTATCATCAGTTAACTGCATGTTGGTATAAACTATACATAAATGGCTATTGTTTAATCTATATTAAAACACTACTAAAATGTATGGGGACCATTATTCATTATGCAATTATTGTATGCAGAGAGCTCTAACTTACCATCACGGGTCACCTCTACCACATACAGTCCTTCTTCTGAACCAATTGCTATTCTCTCTCGATCTAGACAAGATGGAAAGGAAAAAGAGCTATGAATCCAATTATGTATAATGTTAACTTTAAAACTAGACTTTTTCTCTTTTTATACTTTATTTTAGATAAACAAAATGTGTTAACTATTTTGCTCAAGGAAATAAGCAAAGTAGTAAGTACAACAAAATGGTTTTAAAACTTTGGTGTAGTGAAATTATATAAGTACTTCTTTTGGCAAACAGTATTTTGAAGGGAAAAGATTTATTAGCATCTTCAATAAAAAGGAGTCAGGGGGTACCTTAAAGTTCAACAAATATATTAAGGCATAAGCTTTTGTGAGATACAACTCACTTCCTCAGATGTTTCACACCATCAAACTTCTATGGTAAGAAATTCAGCTGAGGAATTTAAGAAGTTGGCACATTCAGTATTGTAGTTCACCTTAAAGTTATAATAATGCATACAGTTAAATGTAAGGTTAAAGTTGACATACCTACAATTGCAGCAGCTAAACTTGTTTTAATAAGAGGCAGTGTACTGTCATAGGCTTCTTGTGGAATATGTACAAGTTGGTTTTTTAGTCTGTTTTTGTGCAGGATAGATTGCAACCCTTCCAGGATTCCAACCCATTTTCTCTTTTCATTCTCATTTTCTGTTAGGATCAGTAGTGAACAGGTCTTTGAAGGGAAGCCTAGGAGAGAAGCTGTCACCTTAACAGCCAGAGAAAACAAAATTAACACATGATTCACAGTCTCTACAGAATCATAAAATCCTAGGGCTGGAAGAGACCTCAGGAGGTCATCGAGTACAGCCCCCCTGCCCAAAGCAGGGCCAACCCCAACTAAATCATCCCAGCCAGGGCTTTGTCAAGCCAGGACCTCTAAGGATGAAGATTCCACCATTTCCCTAGGTAACCCATTCCAGTGCTTCACCACCCTCCTAGTAAAACAGTTCTCCCCCACTGCAAACTTGAGACCATTGCGCCACATTCTATCATCTGTCACTACTCAGAACAGCTTTTCACCATCCCCTTTGGAACCCTCCTTTCAGGTAGTGGAAGGCTGCTATCAAATCCCCCTTCACACTTCTCTTCTGTAGAATAAAGCCCAAATCCCTCAGCCTCTCCTCATAAGTCAAGTACTCCAGTCCCCTAATCATGTTGGTTGCCCTCTGCTGGACCCTCTCCAATGCATCTACATCCTTTCTGTAATGGGGGGACAGGGAGGCCCAGAACTGGACACAATACTCCAGATGTGGCCTCACCAGTGCCAAATAAAGGGGAATAACTTCTCTAGATCTGTTGGAAATGCTCCTCCTCATGTACCCTAATATGCAATTAGCCTTTTCGGCTACAAGGGCACACTGTTGACTCATATCCAGGTTCTCATCCACTGTAATCCCCAGGTCCTCTTCTGCTAAACTGCTACTTAGTCGGTTGGTCCCTGCCTGTAAAAATGCTTGGGATCAGTGGCAGCCTGTCAATACAGGGTAACTAGGTGGTCGCCTAGGGCGCCAAGATAAATGGCCATTGAGGGCTTTGGAGGCGGGGGTGCCGATTGCGCACTTTGCCTAGGGCACCAGTTGCCGGCAGCTCATCTATGGCCGCTCCTGCTTGGGATTCTTCCGTCCCAAGTGCAGGACTCTACACTTGTCCTTGTTGAACCTCATCAGATTTCTTTTGGCCCAATCCTCCAACTTGTCCAGGTCACTCTGGACCCTATCCCTACCCTCCAACGTATCTACCTCTCCCCCTCACACTTAGTGCCATCAGCAAACTTGCTGAGGGTGCAGTCCATCCCCTCATCCAGGTCATTAATAACAATGCTGAACAAAACTGGCCCTAGAACCAATCTTTGAGGCACTCTGCTTGATACCAACTGCCAACCAGACATCGAGCCATTGATCACTACCTGTTGGGCCTAACAACCTAGCCAGCTTTCTATCCACCTTACAGTCCATTTATCCAATCCATACTTCTTAACTTGCTGGCAAGAATATTGTGGGAGATGGTATCACAAGGTTTGCTAAAGTCAAGGTATATCACATCCACTGACTTCCCCATGTCCACAGAGCCAGTTATCTCTGTGGTATATATGGCAGAAGTAGCCAAACAGTGGCTCTTCTACATTTAAAGTCAGCTTGCCCCATTGTCTGCCTACCAGACTGGGGGTGAGAGCTCGAGGCTTCTGCCCTCTGGCAAGGTGGTGTTAAGAGCTTCTGCCAGAGATGATTGGTGATTGCTTCAGGGTAGGGAGAATGGGGACACAATTTAAAGGTCTCCCCAATAGCTCAAGTTACCCCCTCCGGGGCACGTCTTCCTCTTACTCTCAACAGCCTCTCTCTGCAGCTCCCAGGTGTTCCTCAGGCCTGGCAACAGCTGGGTGCTGCAGGGATGGGCTATTGCTTTAGCTTTGTGGGGGGAAGCAGCACAAAACAGTGACTCCTCTCTGCAGTTTCCAGCCATTTACCATTGCCTCACTGGGTCCAGCAATGTAGGCAGGGGGCCCAGCCATACCATGTGACTGAGTAGGGCCAGCAAACTAAGAAAAATCTGGGAGGGTCCATGTGGCCCCTGCCCATTCCAGCCAAGACTGATGTCCCAAGGTTTGGTAGTTGCACCCCAGCTCTCAAACTACTGAAAATTGTCACATGTGGCTTGGAGGATCAGTGAGTCGGGTCACCCCTGACATTCTACAAAACAGGACTTGACTTACAAGAATTATTCAGGCTTAGTTAAATGAATTTTGATTATAGTTATGATTTATGAACAAAAAAAAGTCTACATTTTATTCCCCAAATAATCTATTTTAAGGTGTGCTAGTAATGGAAGCTTGTCTTTCCTGTATTGGAATCAGAATATCATACAACAATTCCTCCTGAAACACAAACCTTTAATTCTCAAATGATTTCTATTGAAAATGAAACCTTTTTGTATGTTGAAAAAGTTGCATTTAAATGGCTATGTACTATATTGAGCTTCCACAATTTAGTTGCTTACTGGTATATTTACAATATATTCAACTGGACTAAGAGAATAAGTAATTCATTGCTGCATGAAAAGTTATGGGGAAAAAGTCAGAAATTCTTTTGGATTGTTAGTATGTGAAGTATTCCAATATTATATACTTTTTTTCCAAGTTGCAAATACCTGGAACATGGATTTATTGTGAACAAAATTATGCCCAAGCAGCTTGATTTCCTTTTTTGGCAATGTAACTGATTTGGTGGATTAGGGAATGCAGTGGACATATCCAGACTAGAGCAGGGTTTTTGATATAGTCCCGTACAACATTCTGGTAGGTAAGCTGGAGAAACGGGGTTTGACAGAACTAGCATTAAGTGGATATGTAATTGGTTAAACAGCTGCAAAGAAAAAAAAAAAAAAAAAAAAAGAGTAACTATCAAAGGCGAAAGCGCCAAAGCTTGGGGTCAGCTGGGAACTCCCCTGCTGACCTAGGGCTCCATGTGGCGCTGCTACTTTGAAATGCCGTGGCAGCGTTTCAAAGTGGCAGTGCTGAGCAGAGCCCGGGGTTAGCTGGGGAGTCCACAGCTGATCCCAGGCTCCAGGTGGCGCTTCCGCTTTGAAATACTGCAAGGAGCCTGAAGCCGGGCTCCCTGCGGCATTTGAAGTGGCAGTGCTGCACGGAGCAACTGACCCGGGCTCCGTGCGGCACTGCCACTTTGAAGTACCCTCCTCTTCTCCCCCCATTACTGTCTCTGATAGAGGCAGCCGGGGGCAGGGGAGAGCAACTAGTCGACTATCCGATAAGCATTTGTTTATCAGATAGTCGACTTGTTGTTCACATCCCTAAGTTGGCCCTCTTCTCATGAGGCCTGCTCTGAGGATTGAGAAGAGCTTCTCCAAAAAACCTGCTACTCTGCAATTACAAAGATGCATCGCACTGCTGCTTTTCTAGGGCATCTGCTTGAAAGGATCATAATTTGTCTTTCAGCCCTCTTAACATTGTGTAGCCTAGTCCACAGCAGAGGGGATGGGGGTCAGGGAGTAGAAAATAAATAGGGACCACGCATCTCAAATAACCTCCAGTTACTGGTAAGTAACCGCCTTTCCTTTGAGTAATGATCCCTCTATGTATTCCACATGTGGGCGATTTGCAACCAATGATCAGTGTGGAGGTGGATGTAAGGATGTGACAGGAAATGGTGGGAGGGAAGAAAAGGCATTGAGCACAGCCATGCAGATTACTGTGCTCATGTGGACTACAGCTGAGGGCAAGACCCGAAATTTTGAGAGCAAGAAGGTAATTGAGGATGATAGGTATAGATGTTGCACTTGGAGCAAAAGACGACTTGACACTGTCCTGCTTGTTGATGTACACAACTACCCTGATGTTGTCCAAGGAGAGAGAGACAATGGCAGACCATCTGCAATAATGGCTGTTAGAGTTGTAAATTGGTGTGTCAGAAGAAAGGCCCTCACCATGCTGGAATCGAGCTGCGCACCAATAAAGTTGGACCATCTCTGATTTTTCCTCATTGCTGCAAATACCTGGAGATGCCAGGAGAACGTGAAGGGTGAGGATGGTGGGCATGACTTCTTGTTGCAATAGCACCACAAGAAGCCAGTTATTTAGGCAGTAATAAACAGAATAGATGAGGAGGTGCATTTGGGCAGCCACAATGTTGAAGACCTTTGTGAACACTCAGAGCTGTTGCTACCTAAAAGAAAGGACTCAGAATTGGCAGTGATGGTGTCCTACTTGAAAATGGAGAAACTTGGGTGTGTGCGGGTGTGGGTGTGGGATATCCACGTGGAAGCTGGCATCTTTCAAGAGCTGTATACCAGGCTCCCTAGGAGAGGGATGGCTTAATCAATGCCAGGACCACTATACGGATTTTTAGCTTTTCAACAAAGGTGCTCAGCACCTGAAGATCAAGAACAGGGCAGTACCCTCCTCCTCTCTTTGGGATAGGCAAGTATGAGGTTCTGAGAGAGGCACGGGGGATGTTTGTGTGTCTTGACCACCAAGTCAAAACAGGTTTTGGTGGCTGCTGAGAGAGGGCTGAGGAGATTGTTGAGGTGGAGGCAGGCAAGTATGGTCATTGAGAGGGTGGAGGCACTTAAATGGTGTGCCTTGTAGGGATGTGTAAGCGACTCATCGACTATCTAATAAGCAAAAGACTAGTTGCTTCCCCCACCCCTTGGTGCCTCTATCTGAAAGAGGCAACGGGGAGTGGGGGGGGAAGAGTGAGGACGGAGTGCTCCAGCTCCATGGGAGGGGGCAGGGGTGCAGCGGCTGCATTGGGGCTGCTGTGCATGGCACTTCCGCTTTTGAAATGTACCAACAGCTGGGCAGGCTCTTGCTACATTTCAAAGTGGAAGTGTCCCTAACTGACTAATCAAAGTTGATGGAAATTCCATCAACTATTTGATTAGTTGCTTAATCTAATTTTTACATCCCTAGTGCCTTGCTGGCATTGGCAGTAGGTTGGGTAGGGAGTGTGTGGATCCATATAGAATGAGTGCCTCTTCCATCTGTATTGTGAGCAAGGATGTTAAATATCGAGTAATTTACTGTTGAGTAGTTGATGGAATTTCCATTGACTACTCGACAGGCACTTCCGCATTCCTCCTTTGAAATGTACAAGAGCCCCTGTTGGGGCTCTTGTACATTTCAAAGGAGGAATGAGGAACTCCATGTGCAGCCTGAGGTCAGTGGGAAGTCCCACTGACTCCGGGCTGCACATGGGTGTGCCGGCTTTGAAATGTACTAGAGTCCCCAGTGGGGCTCTTGTGCATTTCAAAGCTGAAGTGCCCTCATGGAGCCTAAGGCCAGCGGGTGACTCAAAGTCCCCCGCTGACCCAGGTTCCATGCAGCACTGCTGCTTTGAAATGCCACACAGAGCCCGGGGTCAACTGGTGATTCCCCAGCTGACCCTGGGCTCCACATGGCATTTCCCTGGAACCCGGTGTCAGCTGGAGATTCCCCAGTTGATCCTGGGGTTCCATGGAAATGGAGCCCGGGATCAGCTGGGGAGTCCCCAGCTGACCTCTGGCTCCACGCGGCAATGCCGCTTTGAAAGGCTGTGGCGGCATTTCAAAGGGGCAGCGCCGCATGCCGCTGACTCTGGGCTCCATGAAGTGCTGCCCCTTTGAAACCCCATGGCGGTTTGAAACCCCCGAGCTCAGCTGTGCGGTGCTGCTTCTTTGAAACGCTGAGGCGGTGTTTGAAAGGGTCAGCGCCACTCAGCTGAGTCGGGGATCAGTTGTGCGGTGCTGCAGCTTTGAAGTACCCCCTCTTCCCCCCCCTTTCCTGCCTCTACCCGACAGAGGCAGCGAGGGGGGGGGATTAACTAGTTGACTGGACTAGTCCTTAACATCCTTAATTGTGAGGCTGGTGTATTCATCCCAAAGGACTGCAAAGTTGCCCTGGAATCCTTCAGCAAATGAAGGGATTTGTTCATCTTGCTGTGGAACAGTGGGCTCACATCAAAGGGGAGTGCCTCAATTATATTTTGGACATCCCTGAGGAAGCCGGATGACTGGAGGCATGAATCCAAGTGTCTAATGATCCCAGTCTCAAGGAAGCGAGAGGGTGCGTCTGTCACATCTACAGCCACTTGAAAGCCCACACTGAACAAAAGAACGACCATACAGGGTCAGACCAATGGTCCATCTAGCCCAGTATCCTGTCTGCCAACAGTGGCCATTACCAGATGCCCCAGAGGGAGGATCACAACAGGTAAGCCTCACGTGATCTCTCCCGTCACCCATCTCCAGAGAAACAGAGGCTAGGGATAACATTCCTACCCATCCTGGCTAATAGATTCATGGAGGTTAGGTCCATCAATGGCTAGCTAGCTCACTGGCGACTAGGTGCCCCTTGTCTACTAGCTCCTGAAACTATTGTCCCTGAATTCTGGTAGCCTAGCGTAGTTACTGAAAATCACACTTGGCTAGCAGATCTCGATAGTTCATGATTCTGAACTGTAATGCTGCTGAGCTAATCTTGTTGGTCCCAAACCTCTTCCAAGCTAATACCCGGATCAGCTGCTGTTCAACATCTGCCTCTTCCTCAGATTCTGATGGTAGTGGTGGGGGAATGGGAGAGGCATGATAGAACACCTGGGAGGATGCATGGCTTTGGTAGTAGGGATCACAGGATGCCCAATATGGGCAAAAAGAAGGATCCTGTGGATCCTGTGTGCCCCACAAGTAGTGGTACCAGACCCTCACTGCCAGACAGTACATCGGAGGAGATAAGATGGTCAGGGATGAAAGTCTGAACTGCAGCATGACATCAGGGAGAATCAAGCTTTGGCTCCTGAAACTCTTCAAACTTTGTAAATAGTCCTCACAACATGGGGACTGGTGGCACAGGAGGACTGAAATGTAGCAATGGGATGGGCTTGTCTGGCAACAACAGCAAAGGTTTGTCTTGCAAACAAGAGAGGTGCTGAGCAGCTGGGAATTCTCAATGTGCCTGTGAAAATGTGCATTAAGAGGAGCATTGCTAACAGATCTAGAGAAGTGATTATTCCCCTTTATTCATCACTGGTGCGGCCACATCTGGCGTACTGTGTCCAATTCTGAGGCCCCCACTACAGAAAGGATGTGGATACGTTGGAGAGGGTCCAGCGGAGGGCAATGAAAATTATTAGGGGCCTGGAGCACATGACCCACGAGGAGAGGCTGGGAAATTTGGGCTTGTTTAGTCTGGAGAAGGGGGGGATTTGACAGCAGCCTTCAACTTCCTGAAGGGAGGTTGCAAAGAAGACGGAGAGGGGCAATTCTCAGTGGTGACAGATGGCAGAACAAGGAGCAATGGTCTTAAGTTGCAGTGGGGGAGGTCTAGGTTGGAAATTAGGAAAAACTATTTCACTAGGAGGGTGATAAAGTACTGGAATGGGTTACCTAGGGAGGTGGTGGAATCTCTATCCTTAAAAACCTCTAAGTCCTGGCTTGACAAAGGCCTGGCTGGGATGATTTAGTTGGGGTTGGTCCTGCTTTGGGCAGGGGGCTGAACTTGATGACCGCCTGAGGTCTCTTCCAGCCCTAGGATTCTATTATGATGACCTGCTTAGTACAAAGTCCTTAGATGACCAAATAACACATTAAAGGTGAACCAAGAACCAAGGAAAGTTATTTCTTCCCTTTATTGATCTTCTAGGATATATAAATAAAATTGTTAAATGGTTTTCAAAAGTATTTCTTATATGGTTTTTACATTAGGTAATCAGAAATAGTGATGACAAAGGGATGCTTTAAGTGAAAACCTGGCAAGCCACTAACTCAGGTTTTAGCCTGCAATGTCATCATCCCTAAGTAGTATGTAGTCCCCTAAGGGTATGTCTACACTAGCCCCCTAGTTGGAACTAGGGAGGCTAATGTAGGCATTCGAAGTTGCAAATGAAGCCCGGGATTTAAATATCCCGGGCTTTATTTGCATCTTCCCGCCCGGGCGCCATTTTTAAAACCCCTTAGTTCGAACTAACTGCCCGCGGCTACACGCGGCAGTCAAATGTTAACTCGAACTAAGTCCTTAGTTCAAATTAACTGTTACACCTCATTCCACGACTTAGTTCGAGTTAACGTTTGACTGCCGCGTGTAGCCTCGGGCAGTTAGTTCGAACTAAGGGGATTTAAAAATGGCGCCCGGATGGGAAGATGCAAATAAAGCCCGGGATATTTAAATCCCGGGCTTCATTTGCAACTTCGAATGCCTACATTAGCCTCCCTAGTTCCAACTAGGGGGCTAGTGTAGACATACCCTAAGATTGTTAGAATTCTCCGTGGCATAGAAAAGAAAACCAGGATCTAATCATTCCAATATAAAAAGGAAAAAGCAAAATTGCTTATTTTTAAAATAAAAAAGCTATTTTATAGCTCATAAACAAATACTAAGAAGCACAAACAATAAAAGTCAATTGCATGTCATGGTTTGCCTCTAAGAAGAATGCTATAACCCTTTTCACCACCTTAAAAACTCCATTTAATTGGTTATTTAAGATACTTCTGCAAACTGATAAAAATGATTCCTTGCATTAAATGGTAATTGGTTACTGCCTCAGTATGGATAACAATTAATGATGAAAACACAATACTAATACTAAACATGCTTTTTTTTTTTCTAAGAGGAAACTAAAATAGTCATACCCTGAATATACAAGGGATGTCTTTACGGGTTGCATGTATTACATCTGATGCTAGGACAGAGCTCACAGAAAAATCTTCATCTCTGGTAAAAAAACAAAACAAAACAACAATATAATTGCTAAAAGGCTAACATACAGAAACCTTTTCAAATGAGTACCCACTATATGTATTATTTGTATTGTGGTAGCACTCACAGGCCACAATCAGGACTGGTGCTCTGTTATGCTAGGAACTGAATGCACATAAAGACGACAATACTTGCCCCCAAAAGATTTCAATTTTAGGCCCAGATCATGGATGGTTGGTGAAGGTGGAGCTGGGGGAGACAAGCCTCCAACCCCACCCCTTCCGCTTAGGCCCCTCCCACCATGGGGAGGGAAGGAGGATGTGCATGCATGCATCCCATCCTCCCCGGCTCTGGAGCATGGGGAGGGCGGGTGGCACCGGAGCATGGGGAGGGCAGAGGGTGGGCGGCCCCAGCCTCCCCTGCCCGGAAGCACGGGGATGAAGGAGGATGCGCGTCCCCAGCCTCCCTGGCCCGGAGCACAGAGTGTGAGGATGACACATATCCCCAGCCCAGAGCAGGGGGAGGGCGGGCGGTGCATGGCTCCAGCCTCCCTGGCTCCCTGCCCCAGGCTGATGGCTTGGGAAGGCTATGCCTTCCCCTACCTATTATACTGGATGCCAATGACCCAGATCCCGCAATTTACAGCATGGCCTACTGCACCTGTAGGAGCCCACTGAAGTCAGCAGGTCACCAGGCATGTGCAACCTTCTACTGGGATGTCAGTGATTGATTAGGACTATTACCCTAACAATTTGGAGAAAGTTAGTTGCTTTTGGAAGCCAAGATGACATTAGAAATACAGTATTAGGTGTGAATTGTTTGTAACAAGATAAGAACATTTGCACAGCATGTATTCAATGGACTAAGTAACAAACCTCGCCTGGTTGTTGGATTAAATTAAGAGCATATTTAGATTTTCAAAACAGCTTGTTTCCCATGTTTTGTGATTGTACAAATGAACACTATAAATCACAATAACTCATGTACTTCAGATGGTGTCTTCCCAATAAGGGATTGTCTTTACTGGGATTTTTAATTGCTTTGTAAATATTCATGTGGGTGAACATAATTTGCTCCTATCATAATTAAACATAAGCCGGAACAAATCTTGGCAGCCTGTCCATACCATAACTTACAATGTATTCTTCAATTTGTGTGGAAACCACTAAAAATCCCAGTATAGACAAGTCCAAAAAGGCAGCTTTTGCTATTGGATAAATCACAAAGCTGCTAGGAGTAATGTCTGACTGAGCAGCCTCAGGCATTCTACTAATGCAAATGCAGTTATTTGCACTGCCTCCACATTTCTCCTCTTGAACATTATGGATCACCACATGTCCAGGTGAGAGTCAGTGTCAACTGTCAAACAGAATTACTGAGAGGAAAGAGCTGGGTATATGTCACCGTATGGCACTGGGCCTTATTGGGGGACTTAGTTCATCAAGGTAGTTTTGTAAACAGATTCTACATTAAAGAAAGGCATATAGGTGTTTAACATTACAGGATATTCCACCTTTGTTGCATCAGACACAGTAACAAAGACAATTTTTAGTTTAGTTTACTGAGTAAGAAATGGAAACAACTGGCTTGTTATAGAAAAAAAGTTTCCTGGGCTTAAAAGATAAGTTTAATGAAAAAACATGATCCCGGTAACCAATAAAGTCAGGATGGGCTGGGGTAATCAACATTGTAAATAGGCAAGCTCAAAGCTACCTAGAGACTGCTTTAATTTAATCAGTTTTTCCAAGATTCCCAAAATTGCTAACTATAGGTTACCTGTGATTTGCTTGTTTGGGATAGCTCTTTCCCTTTTCACAGCCTGCACTTCCCCTGTGCCCTACTTTATCTTGATTAGTTTCTCCAAGACACACATCAAACTCTAGGACGGAACACGCTGACATTATGTGGTTTCAAAGAAGATGAAGTGTCATGCCGCTTCTTACTGATTACATTAACTTTAAGTCCATCTTCAGGAGGTAAAAATTATTTCAGAACAGAACTCTTACATTACAAGAGCTTCTCATGTACTGATTACAGAGGCACTTAATGCAGGCAAAATAATGGAAGTTTTCTGACTACTGTGGCAACACAAACCTGAGATCCAAGACCTGACTTGCAACAACTCCAGGCTGGGTGGATTTTCCTTCAGGCACATCATATAGAAATAGTTTGCAGTCACAGACCACTGCATAGGCCCTCTGCCACCCTTTCTTAACTCCTGTAGGCTTTGGAACCTGCATGTAAATAACGGATTATTCATTATGTGTAAACATGATTATATGGATATATGAGAGGGAGTTTAGAAAGGTATGAATAATCATATTTTAGTCAACGGTACCTGAACTCCAAATTTTGGTTATATTTAAAATTGGCAGAAAAGCATCACTGTATATATGAAGTTTCAACAACAGCAGAAAATCCCTTTATGAAGTTCTCCCACTCTCTATCCAGATTTAATAAATACTTTTAATTTTTCAAATGATAAACCCAGGACATGTATTTTCAGAGATTCCACAGATGCCATATTGGTGACAGAGTTTATATTTTATCCTACATTTCTCTCTGCCATGGTAAAAATTATTTTTTCCTTCAAAGAAGGTTCTTCTTCTCTTTTGTATTTGTGGCAATTCCAGCACTAAGGACATTAGTGTGAACTGTATACAACCCCAGGCTTTAGCACATTCTAGGGATAGAGTTAAACACAGTTAAGGATTCCAGCTACAACACCGGCAATTGTTTGCATTTAGACCTAAGAAAAATATCACTCATGTCACAGGTTCAATGATTCTTACCTTAACATAACCTTTGTATGCCATTCCTATCCCCCTTTGTACATCTACTCCGAGAGGCCGCTTGGCTTGCTCAGGGGGTATAGGACAGACCTGAGGTGCACTATCCTTGCAGGAAACATGGCATGCGAATGAACACACTGAGAACAAAAAAGAAAATCTACAATGAAATCATGTTGTGAAGATGAATTCATCTTAACAGGGGGTGATTATCTGCTGTTCTTGGCATAAGGAAACCAACAAATTCAACTGAAATTGCCTGCAGAACATGCATGTCAGCAGCACACTATATGTTCAATTATTTTGGCAATTATAAGGGCTGACTTGTTTTTTAAATGTCAGAAGAGGTACCTAACAAGCTTTTTTCTTTTCTTTTTTTCTTTGGGCACTACATAGGGCAAGAGCCCTCTCACCACAATATGTGAGGTGACTGACAGCCCCACTAATTTCAACAACATTAACCTCATTAATTCAGGTAGGAATAAAGGGGCTTCTGCAGAAGGAAGGGATAAAGAGGACTTCTGGAGAGGAAGGTGAGAGATAGGAATGCAAGACCAAAGGGTTACATAAATCAATACAGGAAAGGGTTAATTTAATGAGTAAATATGTAAGAGATGGGATGCACTTACAAATAAGAAGGGATACCACATTATCCAGAAAATAGAGAAGGGTGAGATGTAGAAAACAGGCTTAGATATACAGTAAAATAGAGGTTAAGACAATAGTTAAGATATAGTGCTAATTAAAATAAGGAGTAAACACCTATAACTTAATTGATGCTTTTCCTCACTTCTTTGTGTATCTATTTAGAGTAGAGAAAAGGACCTATTATCTATAAAGCACCTAGCACACTTTTAGACACTGCAAATACTAGAAATTACATGATTCTTCACATACATTAGGGCTAAATGGGGCTTCACCTACATACAGGAAGACAATGCCTGTGCACTGATGAATTTACTCAGTGTGTAATATTGCAAAGCCATCAGTACATTGAAGGTGTTGGGAAGTAGAGACAACAAGATTACTGGAGCAGCTCTTGTTAAAGCAACTTGCTTTATACACACAATTCTTGTCTGACTTTGGCTTATTTCTGGTTTCTTATGTGAATACCATGAGCTGGTTTGGGCCTGACAACAGTGAGATTAGTGCTGAAAGACATGTGAGGTAATAGGAAAATGAGGTTGTCAGATCTCTGACTGGAGACAGACTATTCTGATATTGAGGAAAAAGAAGGGAAGAAACAAAGTGTAGAGTTGCAAGAAGGAGCAGACAGATATAACTAAGGATGAATGCAGTTAGATTAACAGGTGCTTGTGACAGAGAGGAAGAGGAGTGAGATTAGATTAGAAATAGATACAACCTTGGTGGAACTGCTATAAGATGGGTGCATAACAGGTTGGATAACCATTCCCACACAGGTGTTATCAATGGTTCAACAGTCATACTGGAAGGGCATAATTAATGGGATTCTGCAGGGATCAGTTCTGGGTCTCTGGTTCTCTTCAATGTCTTCATCGGTGAGTTAGATAATGGCATAGAAAGCACACTTATAAAACGTGCAGATGATACCAAGCTAGGAAGGGGAGCAAGTTCTTTGGAGAATAGAGTCATACTTCAAAATGATCTATACAAACTGGAGAAATGGTCTGAAATAAATACGATGAAAATCAATGAAGATAAATGCAAAGTACTCCACTTAGAAAGGAAGAATCTGTTGCACACATACAAAATGGGAAACGACTGCCTAGGAAGGAGTACTGCAGAAAGGGATTTGGGGAGTCCTAGTGGATCAGAAGCTAAATATGAGTCAACAATGTAACATTGCTGAAATTTAAAAAAAAAAATCATCATTCTGGAACTGTGGTGTCCAACCAGTTCTAAAGCAGTCTTATAGTTCACTGCTATAGTGAACTAGCCACACACAACTGGCCAAATAGCTACATGTGGCTAGTGTGTTGCAACCCACAGTTCTAGAATGTAATAATAGTAGCAGTGGTGTAAGAAGAGTCGGGAAGTAATTCTTCCATTCTCCTCTGTGCTGATTAGGCCTCAACTGGAATACTGTGCCCAGCTGAGTACCAAATTTTAGGAAAGATGTGGATGAATTGGAAAATGTCCAAAGAAGAGCAACACAATTAAAGGTCTAGAAAACATGACCTATGAGGGAAGACTGAAAGAACTGGGTCTGTTTAGTCTGGGGATGTGTTTTCAAGTACCTAAACGGTTGTTACAAGAAGGAAGGAGAAAAATTATTCTCCTTAGCCTCTCCATGTTCCAAAAAGAATGTTACTAAAGTATTAATAGTACTAGTAGGAACAAATATTATAGGGAGAAAAACCTCTGAGCTTAAGTAACTTGAGAATTGTATTGTTTCATTGTTATAAGTCTGAGGATGTAAAAAGGTAAGAGGAAAGACACAAGACTAGTTTTATTGTCCACTGAGTAACCTATTACTTTAAAATGAATTATTTTTAGGTTAGATGACTGAAGATTCAGAATGATTTAACTCACCATCACAGGCATAGCCTTGTCGAACTAATCCCACCATAAGAGATGTGCAGTGACTGCACTGAGTAGGGCTTGAAAAAGACTTGATATTGAATTGGTGAGCTTTAGGCTGAAAGATAAATTCAGGATAAAACAAAGCAATATGATAAACGGGATAAATCAACTCCCATGTACATGCAATATGTTTATCTTTTCTTTACATGTAATTAGCAGGACTGAATTATAAAATACAGCTTTCTTGTAACTAATTGTAATTTGTTAGAAGTCCTGCAAAATAGAACTAGACACACCCACATTAGCAGCAGAACTCGACAGGTATTTCTATTACAAATAAAAAAACCAAATCTACAAACTAGTCTGAAATAATTCTCATATTCAACAAACTAACAACATAAACAAGCTTACAAATAAATAGCAAATGACAAACTCAGACAAGATGAACCCAAGCATACGGATGACTAATTTATATAAAGCATCTCTTTTCTTAATTTCTTACAAATAAGGTGAACAAGGTTTCCCCTACCTTTGGTACAGCTAGAGCAATGGTAGGGGAAGAAACAGCAGGCATCCTCTGAAGCCGTATTGGTTCCTGAATCACAAAAAACTGAAGTTGAGCAAAATGAGGCTTCAATAATTTATTTTACGATTGGGATGTTTATTAAGAATTTGCAAGGATTAGTAAGAGTTTGAATTGTAGAATGTATTGCCATTCCTGATTTACTGTGAATGAATTACAGCTTACAGCACTCATAGGAAAGCCTGCGTAATAACAAACAAGCAGCAATACAAAAATGGGTATGAAAATGGAGTACATCAACATATGTAGAGACTGGGGAGAGATTCCACCTGCAACTGTTCTCAAAGCATGTGTGCTTATAACAATGACACGTGTAATTAAGCAAACACTCAATGCTGGAGTGAACCTCTTCGTGGTGAGTAATGTCTGTGCTGTACATTTATAACAAACCAAATGTACTTAAAGACTTAAGTAAATTACTCTGGATAATAAAATACCAGTTGGCTTACTTCTTGCAGCTGTTCTGTAGTCATAACGGAAGTGGATGGTGAGACTTCTGGTTTGGGACCTTGCGTTTCCTGCTCACTAATAGAACTTGTCTGCAAAAAAATGTTAGCAAACAAATTAGATTAATACCATAAATCTGAAGTCGTGTTCTTGAATCAACATGTGATAATAATTATAACTATTCTAGGATTTAATTCAGAACAAAAATAACAGTTTGTGAAGCACAACTTTATGAGCACCGCTAATGCCTACAAATTCTATGTAAGTCTGTTTCTAAAACAATCAGACCCACTAAATCAAAGCAAAACTATAGAAATGAAAATAAATTTAAAGATTCCCAAATGGTAGATGGCAAAACCGCCATAAACATCAATCTCCTTCACCCTGAAATCCAAGGATCCTTCATAACATGCTTGGACTCCACTAATCACATCTTTGAATATTGCTCCTACATTCTTGCACGCTGGTATGAAAGGAAGCTAGGCTTCCTGGAAAACAAACTATGAAATATTTACTGCAGTAGGATTTTTAAAAGTGCAGAACAGCCACTGATTCAAGTATAAGGTTCTTAAAGTGACTTCATCCAATTTATTTTTAGTATTTAAAAATATTCAAGAAAATTGTGTTACCATTTGGAATTCTAAGGATAATTGTAACATTTAACTAATACTAGAAACGAGTATAATTACACATCCTCTATTAATTCCATACATAGTTACAATAAAAACTACTGACAGGATGAGGGGGTAGTATGCTATAATTCTAGAGCTAAAACAGCTGGGTAGGGAATTAGGATATTATATTATTGTACTCTGTGGACATAGGGAAGATGATTAGCAAACACCAGATTAAACTTTATAAAATATAATGTAATTAGTAGTGAAGGCTGTTGAGTAAAAGTCATATTCACTCCTCAGCTACTTTAGATTGGAAAATATCCAGTGTAACTGTACTGAGTTGTGTATCAACATATTTGTTATATGCTGATTGGTAACGCTAGACTCACAAATATAAAATAAACATGAAATAGTATCTGTGTGTAAAACAAAGTATGTTGCCATGATAAACAAGATGCATCTTTAGACATGACTATTGTCAAAGTATCAATATGTCAGCCTGTAAGGAAGTTTTTAAAAATAAACTATTTCTATTTAGTGGGTTAATTTGTAGTAAAAAGTTAAGAAAAAAATCCACTAGTTTTAGGATGCCAGTCTTACAGAGGCAATAAATTAAGGAGGCAAATGTATCAACAAGAACTTACTTCTTCCCAAAAGGCTAGCAGAGAAGACGTAGATGAGGAAGAAAGAGAATCCTTTGTGGTAACAGATATGAGGGATAAAAATGATCACTTATCACCCGTAAGAAACTTCAGAGGGTTTATTATTAGGCTAATTAAAGAAATGTTTATGCAGTAAACTGTGATATTTACACAAACCAAAATAACCAGGAAGACCAGAGGAGGGTATGTTTTAAGTGCACCTTCAAAAAGTTAATGACAAAAATATTCAGACTTCTAACAGTAATGCATTAGAAAATGACAAAACCTTCTCTACCATTTATTTATTTATGGCAGGATATGTGATGTGGCTTTTTGGTTTATTACACATTTAATTTTTTATGCTCTGAACTTTGCAACATATTTGATTTCAATTCAAAACAGTTATTCAACCCATCTTCATATAAAGTGCTTTAAAATCTCATGTATTAAGTAACGTCAATTATTTTAAATGAGAGTCTATTAAGGTCAGTAGACCTAAGAACTCACACCCTGGAAGCAGCACATTTCACATGTTTTTCCTCTACACCTTTTTAAAGAGATGGCTGGGGAGTGGAAGTGGAATGGTATACAGAATGACCTGCTGTGTTGACAGTAAAAAAAACTAGCATACAGAATCTATAAAGGAAATAGCACATATTAAAAGTTTATGTATTGCACATCACACAGTATCTCTCTCTCTCTCTTGTTCTTTCTGTATTGCTTTTGCCAAGAAGTCACAAGATAACATCATCTAGATACAAATATCGATCTAAGTAGATCAGGATTTAATCCCAACAAGTATAACTGCATCCCTCTATCGTATGCTATCAGATTTCTTATGATTTTTACTCTTAACTGTTTTAAATGTTATACAAAACATGTCCAGAAACCCGTCAAGGTTCAAGAGTTCAAAAAGCAAGGAAATGTGTGATTCACTGCAGTAAGTAAGGGCTGTTTCCCTCAAGGGATGTGCAAACATTACACACTGAAGACACAAATTGTATGATTAACTAGCTAAAGAAAATGAGCGGGTGTGTCAGGATAGAAGTGAGCTACAGGCCAACAAAAACTTTGAAAAGGTCTAATTTGGCCTATACCAACATACTAAATCTTCTGCATCTCTGAAGCTCTTTCCAGTTCCATCTACTATAACCTCCACATTGAAGCCCAAGCTTGGAGGTAACAATTTCACATAATACAGTAAACTTCCGATAATCCGGCACCTTTAGGACCCAGGGGGTGCCGGATTATCAGATATGCCGGACTATCAGAAGGGGGCTATGAGGGGTCTGGAGTGGGGTGGGAGGGGATGCCACCCCAGACCCCTCATAGCCCCCTTCCGATAGTCCGGCTCTGCCCCAGGTGTCCCTGATTCAGCCGCTGCTGGTCCGTTTCAGCAGCAGCTGAATCGGGGATGCCTACAATAGAGCAGCTGCGGTGCTGCCGGGTTGGTCCCGCAGCGCCGGTACTCACGGCACCAACCCGGCAGCACCCCAGCTGCTCTTGGGGACCTGGGACAGAGCAGCTGGGTACTGCCGGTTGGTCCCGTAGCGCTGCCCCTCGGGCTGCAGGACCAACCCAGTAGCACCCCAGCTGCTCTTGAGACGCCTGGGGCAGAGCAGCTGGAGTGCTGCCGGGTTGGTCCCGCGGCCCGAGGGGCAGCGCTACGAGACCAACCCGGCAGCACCCCAGCTGCTCTGCTCGCGGCTTCCCCGATTCAGCCGCTGGTCAGTTTCAGCAGCGGCTGAATGGGGGAAGCCTGTCCGGCTGCCCCAGCACTTCCGGGTTCCTGATGGTGCTGGACCATCAGGAGTCCCGGAGCATTGGATGCCGGACTAATGGAGTTTTACTGTAGATAGATTACCTTTTGGAGCTTATTTCTTCCTTTAGTCAACCAGTTTGTCAGTACATGCAAACACACAACCAGCAGCTGTATGTGCTGCCCTTGTATGTGCTGTTTAATGTGTAGCTTTATTCAGAAAAAGTGAATACATTATTTATCCAGTATATGTTCTCAGACATCTTCATATCCTAATTCTTTTAGTTACCTTAAAGTGGGGTTCTGTAGCTATTTTAAAAAGTTGCTGCGCTCTCTAAGGCCTTGTCATAAGACATCTAGTATACAGACTACATATTTTTAATTCATCTTGCATATTTTATACTCATTTGTCAGAACCTAATTTACTGCATATTACACATGTATAAACTTTAGTTAATTCAAAATCCTCAAGACACATTTTTGTAATCACTTGATGTAAGAACTCACTCTAAAAGTCAGATCACGAGCAAGAGGTGAGGTGTTGAAATATTCAAAGATTGAATCTTGAAAGTCTGGAAGTTTGAGACCTGAAAGAAAATAAATTAACTGGTTTAACTCAAAGAAAATACTAAAGATAAGTAGCTCAAAATTAATTTAATACCAACTTTACCTGTATCTGTTCTGTATTTTTCTTCCAGCTTTTTCATCAACCCCTCTATTTCTCGCAGCAGTTCCTGATTTTTTGCTTCAGTCTCCTTCAGTTTACTAGAATAACAATATGAAAATCATGAAATACTTGAAAGGCAAGAAATGTACTGAATAATTTTATTTTCTTCTTTTCACTGGCAGTAATCCCTCTTGATTCTCAGCTTTGGCAATATCTACCCTTCTCTTTTTAAGACTGAGCATTTCCCCTGGTCCATCATTCCTGTAAATTACAATCTTATCACCATGCTAGATAGGCAGAGATGCATATAACCTAAAGAACTCAGTGATGTCGAAGATGGTAGCTAACTGATGATATTTTCTGGGAAGGATGGTCTTCCATCCCCTGTGATACTATCCTCTCTTCAACTGCTCTAAGAAAGGGGTTTTCTGATACTATTCCTAGAATCCACTTCTCTTGCATGGCGCACACTACAATCATTCCATTCTTTAGGGCATGATGCTTTATTTTTAAAATTATTTTAAGAAATCTTTAGATTGTCTTAAAAAGTTGGGAAAGGACCCATAGACCACATTATTTTCCACCCAAGGTGTAAGATTTCTTGGCATAAAAAGGCCTACATTAAAAAGTGTTTGTTATTTGAACAGGTAGCTAGGTTTGGAACATTAAGAATAACACAGCACGTTAGAATATTCAGATGAACAAGATTGCAGGCTTCAGTAATTTATTACCTCTCAAAGGATACATTTGCATCTTTAACCTTTCGTAACTCTTCTTGTATTAGCTGTTTGGCACGTATTTCTGCATCCAGTGCAGACTGCAGTTCTAGCCTTGCTGACATATCCAACTTCTGACTGCGTCGCAGTTTCCAAAGTGGATCCTATTGAAGTAAATTATTGTACATTAACACCAACTCTCAAAAATAATGTTCCGCCTTTGTTCACAAATACAAAGAGAACACAGAACCTTTGATTCCACCCATATTACCCCCCCAAGATTTTAATTTAAATTACACATTAACACTTTCACTGTTATGAGGAAACAGTTTAAACAGACATGTAAAAATTGGCCTAATATTTAATTTTTATAAAACAGGCTTTTATAAAATGCTGTGACCAATGAGTCAATAGTTTTAAGCCAATTAATGGTCAAAACCCAAACCCTGCAACATTAAACTTGAAAATGAAAATGACTGAACAAAGGTGAAAGTGACTTTACTGATTTTCATTGTCCAAGGAGGGAAGGGAAGGGGGGCGGAGTACAGTGAACTTGGAGTTTTAGAATGTACAAGGTGTGTTATTACTGACACTGGGGCCAACAGTGCAAGGTATGGGTGGGCCTGGCTCTACACCCCCCCAAGGCACGGCTGAGGGCAGTCAGCCTTTAGCACCACCCAGACTGTGGCACCCCTCCCCTCCCCGTAACACTGCCTTCTCCCCCCACAGCTCTCCGAGCTGTGCGGAGAGGCGCTCTGAAGGCTCTCAGGGCAATTCAAAGGGGCCCAAGGCTCCAGCTACTGCTGATGTTGCAGTAAAAGTGGCTGGGAGTTCCAGCCCCTTTGAATTGCCTGGCCCCGGGACAATTGCCCCGTTGATGGGCCTGACTACTGACATAGGCACAAACTTCTGTTTGTTTACAGTGAAAGGCTTTTAAGTTGTCAGCATCTCTTTGAGAGACCTAATGACATTACATATATTTTTTAATCTTGTACATTATATTAAAGCTATGGGTTACTACTTACCATTTTTTTTGGTAATAAAATGCAGATTTTTGATTTTCTAAGATAGATAATTTTTCAAGGCTTTCTTATTACAGAGGTTCTAAAACATCTTCAGAGTGTGGACTGTATGTTAACAGAGTGTGTCTCAGACACCTATCCACCCACTCATGATCATAAAACCATGTAACATTCCCATGGCAACTGCAGCAATTTCTTACACAGAAACAGAATATTAAAAAAATATATATTTTGTTCTCTAATGAAGTTTAGCAGCTGAGATCAAGAAAAGCAACATTATTGTACATATTGATGACCTGGGAAGAGCTGCAAGTGCTCCAAGAACCTCAGTAGACCAGAACCACAATTTGAAAAGGCTTATTTCCATATATACCTGAAATCTGATCCAAATACATGATTATTAATTTAGAACAAATCTACTAAAATCTATTAAACCTGCTCTATAGTACGTCATCTGCTTTTTATATTTTAACAGTAGGCAAAAAGCGCAAATTTTCACTGTCTGCCTTAAATTTGCTATTTCGTCCTCTTGCGACTGTCTTCATTAGGGCTAGACTTTACTTCACTCTCAATCCCAAGCAAGAAGTAGTGGTGCACAGATGCACTGCCACTGGAGTAGATCAGGAAGAAAATTACAAGCCATAATTTGATCTCTTCTATCCCCACTTACACTGAAGTGGGGAGGGAGAGGAAATGTAATCTGTTACTAGCATGGGCAGAGACGGGGGAAGCAGGGGAGCACTGCACCACAAAAACAAAAACAAAAAGTGGGGGGGAGAGGGAGTCAAACTATGCCTATGGTTACCAGCATAAATACTTTCCCTCTGTGTACTAGCCAATATGTTGGGCAAGTAAAGTCCCCATGAAGAAGCTCTCCTGAACCATTCTTGGACTTACCAGGTGCTAAGGACCAGAGAAAATGTTTTCCTTAACAGGGACTCCTTTAAGAGGGTCAAGCAATTTACTTTAAAATATACATTAGTGTAGCTAGCTATGTAACATTTTCCCATAAGGAAAATTTTCTTCTTAATCCCAGATGTTCATCATCTTCTACCATGCAGCATGAGGAATGAAACCCCTTGTTTCATTTGCCCCTACTAGGGCAAACAGTTATTATTTATTTATGCGTCTAAACTTTTAGGGGTATGGTGCATTAAATGTATTTCCTTTTTTTTTTTTTTAAGAAGCATTTATTTTATTGACTCTTCCCTTTAATCTTATTTTAAGTCATAGTTTATAATCAATGGCAGATATTAGCAATGAGCAAAATACCAAATTATCATTAAATTTGCATTGTGAGAAACAGAGACCACTGAGCAAATGCTTCCTGTTCTTTGCAAACAGCTGTTCCCTCAGACCTAACAAAGTCACTACACTGAACATATTTTATAGGATATTTATCCATAAAGAACAACATGTAAGATATCTTCAGAAAGCTTGTAACTTGTCATGAGTCAATCACTGAGAGATGTATGGATGGATATTATTAAAGGAACAATGAGTTAATACTGAATGTATGCTTTATGGAGTAGAAATATAATGAATTTTCAAGAATGCAGACTTTGTCAAACTCAGGAAGATGGTAAGTAAGATCCCATGAGAAATGAATCTAAGGGGGAGGAAAAGTTAAGTTAGTTAAGTCCAAAGCAGATTGTGAAGAACTTCAAAAAGGTCTCTCAAAACTATGTGATTGAGCAATAACTACAAGAATGACTTGCTCTCTGTCTAGAGTGGGTTAACAAGGTGACTCTCAGGCCTGAGTATCCTGAGAACTGTGTAGCAGATTCCCACACAAGTGGGAAAATTAGACAGGATAAGCAAAGCACATAGTCTTTGTTAGAAAATACCTTTGACTGTCTGCATATTATCCTCTTTCTTGATGAATAAGAGGATTTCTAAAAGCATTAAGAAATTATGCATTAATTTTCTAGAATTAGAAAAGCCTTCTGAATGTTTGCTGTTGACCTACCAATGTTCTTGAGCCCAGACTAGAGATTCTCAATGACTCTAGTTCTTCTGTCATCTTGGAAGCTAAAGCTTGAAGATATCCACGTGCGTCCTTCTCATCACTTACCCTAGAGAGCAGTTACAAAGCAGTTACTTAAGCATGACTTTGTATAGAAATAGTAGAAGATATAAAACGGATACTCAGGTGAACGGATCATGAAACAAGTCATATTCCTGCCGAATAACAACAGAGTATTTGTACTGAATTGAGGGTCACAAAAAGGGATCGAGCACTGGGGAAATTGCCAGGCCCAGGATGGAGCCTAATTGTGCTTCCTTTAGGACTTCCCTCCAGCTGGTTCTCATTCCCCTGGAAGTTGTGGCATGATGTTTTCTCCTCTAGAAGTCAACAGGAACCACACAGAGTTTCATTACTACTGCATGGAGCCTGATGTGCTGGTTCCGTGGACAGCCAGGGACTGATCTCTATTGGCCTCCTCCAGCTCCTTTCTTTCAGTGCCCAGAAAAGCATATAAATATGCCCTGAGAGCCTCCTTTTCAAGGCTAAAGGTCACTCCAGGGACACAAAAAAACCCCTCTTCTTGCTGAGAAGTATTGTTCTTTAGGCCTCATCACCATTGAGCCTCAGATGGAGGAAGAATGTGAGCACACCTAAACGAATGTGTGTACACATGCCTGCTTTTGTTCTTACACTGAAACATTTGCACATAGCTGTCAAACCAGTAAGGTAAGAATAAAAAGAAATTTTGTGAGAGGGGGAAGCTGACAGATAGCAACTGCTTCCTGCATAAGGATGGGAACACTAAACATACAAGGAGGAAATTCAAAAGGCCCTAGGCTTTCTAGGGGCTGCAGAGGATGGCACTAGAGAGAGAACTACTACAAGGGAGCTTCCTGTTTTGATATCTTGTCCCAAACCCTGTATAAGTTCTGGTAGTTGCCCCGTATGAATTAGTCAGTTTCTAGAGGAAACCAAGGTTAACGATTTTGCAATTTAATAATTATTTTAAAGTTTGACTTGAACTGACACTGAAATCGTTTTCCTGTGCACTTATTATTCCATGGCAGTAATTTGCAGCAAGATGAAAAAAAATCCTATTACTTAATCCAGTGATAAACAAAAGACAAAACAGATCATCAACAACCACATCCATGTATGAAAATCCACAGAATACTTAATTATGTTAAAAACGCTCTATCTAAACTTTCAAAAGTCAAAGATGGGGGAGAGGAGGGAATAGTACCTACCACTGAATGATTTCTGCAATCTGAGCTTCCCAATGAGCAACTGATTCCTTTTTTGCTGCCAGATCTTGGAGCTCATCTTCTAGCTGCCTGTTTTGTGCTGTTAGTTTATCCACAAAGGAACAAAGCTGAAACGAAAAATGATCAGTTGTTTTCATGTGCAATTTATGTCACTTTCAGATATTATGCACATAGAATACACACAAACAAGACTACTTGAGGATATTATTGTAAAGCTCTGCAAAATCAATGCAGCTCTGGGGAAATGAGGTCCACATGCCACTTCAACAAAGGGAAATGAGAATTGAAGATATGAATAGAAAAATCAATGAGTGTCAAGGACACCGTGCAATTCAACCTTGGGGGATGGTTGTTATCACTCCCTCCTTAATACTCTTGGAATACTCCATGAGGAAGGGGTAATTAACCCCAGTGGACAGTTATTCATAAAAGTCCACTGCTCAACACCGGAAGCACCAATCCCACAAGTGCGAGTATGCAGAGGCCACTCAAAGAGGAAACTGATTTGTCCAGGTCTGCAGCATACATGTGACAGTTGGATTTACTCCAATCCACAAGAATGAAAAAGATACCATTTTTAAAGCATGTTTATTATTTTTTCCTATGGTCAGTGAGTTTTAGAGAGAACTATCACAATTTTAGAGTGACTTAAAAGGTAACAAGATTTAAGTGAAGACCAGAACCCTAGTTTTCAAGAAGAGTAAATGTACTTCATTTCTAAGCACTGGCTATATTAATTACCCTTTCATTTTCCGTTGTTAACTTTTTGTTATCTTCAAAGAACATGGTTCTCTCTCGCTCATATTTTTCTTTTATTGTTCCTACAGCCTCCTCCATCTCATTGTGTCTGAGGAAAAAATAGAGAACTTATAACTTTACAGATCACTGGGGGTGGTTGGGATTTTCAAAAGATGCTGGGGGAGATAGGTGTCCAAAAGAGAAGAGGTGGGGAAATGGAGGGAACAAGACTTTCTCCAGCAAAATGGTTTAATACAGACCCTTACCTCTCTCGTTTTGCTTTCTCCAATTTATCTTTTAGCATCATAATTTCTTTCTGCAGTGCTAGCTGATGGCTTTCTGAATCATGCACCTCTTTTTTAATATTTTTTACTTCCAAGACATGGGATGCCTCTCGCCTGACTAACTCCTCTTCGTAGAACAAGATTTTCTTTTCTAGCTCAGATTTCATTTTGGAAAGCTCTTGTTGATGTTCTAATGTGGCACCTGCTGCACGCCCTCCTTGCTTTAGCTGCAGAAACAAGAGTGTGTACATTATCAGGGAAAGATGACCCACGATTTTTCTAGTTTGCTTAAAAAGTTAGGATTCAATGTAAATAGGTAAAAGTCAAGAGACTGACATCAATAACACAGCTGAGGGAAACATTCTGATAAAAAGTATATCTAATAGGCTGTGTCATGTTTCTATGAAAGCCAAATTTAGCTGATGGATACACGAAGGGCTAGAAATATACACATTTAGATAAGCCAACTTATTGGAGGCTCGGTCTTCTATCCGTAGTAAAAAGGCATCTGTTTCCCCATATCTTTTATTTGAAAAATAATGGTTACCTTTAGTGCTTCAAGTTCACTTTCCAGCTGCTTGGAGAAAATCTCACTGTGTTCACGAAGCTTGCGTTCCTTTGATGCTTCTGCTGTGGCATCCTCCAGTTGAGCTTCCAGCTGTGAAAACGAAAATCTTAAATTGCGTCAAAGCAGAAAGACAGTTCTAGTGATCTTGCTCCTTTTTGCTACTTTGGGTCTTTGGAACCATCATGATTCTTTTTTTTACTCCCCATCCTTACAACTCTTGCAGTCCACACCATGATCACTGTCTTTTTAGACAAGTCTTTCAGGCAAGACTCAATCCCTTTGTAGGCCATACACTACCACTCTGTGATTTTAGCAATCGGTAATAAAACCAATATTAAAGTCAAATATAAATTAAGAACAAACAAGATTTGTATGGGAAAAGCGTGTAGTCCTCATTAATGCTAGCAGAAGGGAGTGAGGTAAGTCAGTCCTTGTGGCAAAGACAACGGCACAGGATAAGCCACTTAAGTTTATAGTTCAGTTGCATCTTAAAAAACACATAACATCTAATCAGCTCTCCTTAAAATGGTCACCCTTTATGCCTGTCAATTTGAAAGTATTTTTATACCAATACTATTCTGTCTCATAAAATTGCACAGTAGGAAGCGATTACGCTATTTCCACGAATTATCTCTTATGAAGATATGGCCACTTTGAAATGACAGAAGAAGTGGGTTTTGAAGAGAGAGATTAGAAAGAGAAGGCGGCAAAGACTTTACAGCCTGTTAAGGAAGAGCACGGAATATGTAAAGGGAAGGTGGAAGAGACCTATTGCAGAAGGAGATAAATGGGCAATCAACCATGGCAAAGGCAGTGGAGAGAAATAAGTTACAAACACTGATAAATCTATTACAGGAACGGGAGCGGGTGAGGTTCTGTGGCTTGCAATGTGCAAGCCATCAGATTAGATGATCATGATGATCTCTTCTGGCTTAGAGTCTGAGAGTCTATAATTAGAGGGGCAGAGTTGTAAATAGCCAACATTGGATAAGCTTTAATTGCAAGGGAGCTAATAAAGAAACTTTGAAAGGAATAACATGTTCAAAATTATGGTGATCATTTTAGCTGCCATGTTTTGGATGGCCTTGATGGTGAGGAAGCCAAAGTGGAGGAGTTTTACAAGCACCTACAGAGAACATTCTGAGGGCCTGGATGCAAATGAAAAAGCAGCAGCATTTGGACACAACCAAGATGTTTGGAACAAAAGGGAAGGTAGGGTCAATGAGAATAGCAATGTCCTTCGACTTATCACCACCTAATCTTTCATTCACTGCTGAAATATCAACTCCTATGCCCAAATGGCCTACAATGCTCCATACAGCGTTCATTGCTCAACCTTTTAAATTTTCAAACAAGCACCTCTATCTTTGAGAGGACCTTCCACCCCACCTCATTCTCACTCCCAGTATAGGAGGAACTCGTGAACATCCACAAAGCTATCTTATTGTCTTTCCTTGAAATCCCTCCTTGCAACTTCTTTATTATGATGCCTACAAAAAAGGGACACCGATGTTGACTATTATCCTGACCAAAACTTCCCCACTGTTTCCTTGTACTTTCCTTTCTGTCTGAATCTACCTGTTGTCTCTTGTCTTATATTATAAGCTCTTTGGAGCAGGAACTGTCTTTTTGTTCCACATTTGTATTGCACCTAGCACAACAGGATTCTGGTACACGATTAGTGTTCTTATGCCATATGGTAATATTAATAACAAAATGATGGTGGTTACATAGAGAACTTTAAAATGGACTAAGTGGATTTTTTAACCTACAGTTGCACATACACCTACTAAAATAGCTAATTAAAAATGATGAGGGAACTAAGACTTCCAGTTTGGATACTTCCTGAATTTGAGAGCACATTGCTTAGTCTGTTTTACTGTTTCCCCCATCTCGCACAGCCATGGAAAAGAAAAAAACATTTTAATGAGGAAACTGACAGAGGTACTCAGAATAAATTGCTTTGGCCTTTGGTATTTACTAGATCTCAAGCTGACACTATTTCTTGACATTTTTAATGAGAATATATTTTCACTGGATTACAAGCAATTAGAATACATGAGCAAAACACTACAATAACTCCTAAATCTTTAAGATGTACTCCACAAATGAAGTAAAATGTGTCAGAAATGCCAGGGCAACTTATAGACCCCATATAAATTATAGTTACCTTGGGGGTCGTTTTTACTTTTATGAAGTATGACTTAATTGAAGTATAAGAAACAGCTGAAAATGGTTAACCTTAAATATTTTGCCAAGTTACCTCCTTTCTGGCTTTCTCAGATTTACGAATTTCCTGTCTCATAGAATCAATTTTCTGCATGATCACTTCCATCTCTTCTTCTTTGTCACGAAGCTGTCGGGAGAACTTCTGTTTCTGAGAGCGCAAGTCTACCATTCTCTCATTGAGCTCTGAGAACTCCTGCATGGCTAGCTTTCTTTGCTGATGGGCATCTTTCAGTTCTTTGGACTGTGCTTTTAATCTTTCTGAAGCTTCCACAAGTTGCTGGTAAAATAAAAAAAGACAACATTAAAAAATCCACATCTCTCTAAGGAAAAAGGACACTAGATAAGTCAAACAGACTTTCCTTTAAAGTTAACCATTTTATGTATTTTCTAATTTAAAAAATTCCAGGTTCATGCCGAGTTTAAGTATTGTGCTACTTCTAAACTGGCATTCTTCTCTGTGTAAGCTTTATTACTTCACCTGACTCTCATGATTTGTACACACAAATTAGTCACTTCATGCAACTCCTGATATTCCAACTCCATAATAGTCTCTGGTTGAAGAGAAGACATGAAATGTACCATCAGCCCAAAACAATCCTTATCTTAGTGCCATGTATTTGAATATGGCATAACACAGAGAGAAGGCGATGGAGCCATCATGGAGCTACTGCTGTACATGCCAGCTGCTTTCAGGAGCGGTGCAGGGCCAGGGCAGGAGTAAACCTGCTTTAACCCCACTACTCCACCACCCGGAAGCAGTCTCAGTTAAACGGTGCACAGCCAGATCCTGCATCTTGAACCCTAGTCCAAGCCCTGAAACAACTCCTGCACCAGAAGTGGGTGCCTCTGCACCCAAACGCCTTCACAGAGCTTAGACCCTGAAACCTCTCCTGGACCCCAAGCTCCCACCCTGGGCTAAACCCATAGCCCCTCCCACACACCGAACCCCTTGGCCCAAGACTAGAGCCTGAACCCCAACACCCTACCCCAGCCTGATGAAAGTGAGTGAGGATGGGGGAAGAATGGGGATGGAGTGAGCCAGATGAGAAGGGGTGGAGCAGGGGTGGGACCTCAAAGAAGGGGTGGGAAGAAAGTGGGGCAAGGTTATTTGGATTTGAGGTAGATCTTACATTGCACTTAAATTGAAAAAGTGATCTTGTGGTTAATAAGGTTGGAGACCACTGCTCTACAACAAAGGATTAATGGACACAAATCAGATATCTGAAATGGTAACATGCAGAAATCTTTTGGGGCACGTTTCAACTTACCCGGGCACTCATTAAATAGATCTAAAAATGATTATACTTTTACAAAGCAATTTAAAAAACCAGCTGGAGAGAGAATCTGCAGAACTTGCATCCATTTGCAAGTCTGACACTTTTATTTAAGGTTTGAACAAAGATATGAACTGGATGGGCTATTATATTCAACACCCTAATGATATCAAAAGCTGAGTATTGGGCACTTACAGCCCATCTATTAGCCTCATTTAGAACAGACACTCTGACAAGATTTTTTTCCTTCTCTTTCCCTCTCCATCCCCTCTTTTTCTGTTATTTATTTGTACCTCTGGATCCCTTGCGCCATTCCTTTGAAGAAGTGTGTTGTGCCCACGAAAGCTCATACTACTATCTACATTTTTTGTCTCTAAGGTGCTGCAGGACCACTAGTTGTTTTTTAAGGTTTTTAAGGTTTTTAAGGTTTTAAGGTTTTTAAGGTTTTCCATTACAGACTAACACAGGTACCCTTCTGTGACCTTTACACATATTAACAGTTACTTTGTAATAGTTAAACTACTGCAGTGCAACATTGAGAGATAATATACTCTATTATATTTGAAAAAGGACAGCATGAAAGAGTTGAATTGTGCTAGATATATGTAGTATTACCCACTAAAGGAGAACAACAATCTTAAAAATCCTATAGATGCTATAGCTTTGGCATATTGTTCCTTTATAAAATGGAAGTTAAAATTTCATTTACTATAAAGAGTGGCAGTGGGCTCAATGAGGAATAGTTATCCAGCTAAACTTACTGAAATATTTGTATAAAATACATGTCAGTAAGTCTGGAATTTCTTATTAGTCATACATTTTCAATTTTAAAACTTCTGTGAATATTTCAACATATTGAGAGTAAAGAAACAGCCAAACTCACCCTTCTTTAAACAATTAGAAAATTAATCTCCATACTCCTGGATACTTCAAGACTTTATAAATTATGTGTTTTGGCCAACACAAACTAGGTTATTTTCCCTGGCTTTTCAACTTTCTACTATTTCATCAGGGATATCATGAACATACTAAAAAAGGAAGAATAAACTAATGCCTTAAGTACTAATAGAAAGCAGGGCTTTTAAAACTACTTGAATATCTACCAACACGTGATGTAGAATACATGTCTCTTTGAACAGCTATTATTCATCTTGACATTCTATTACTGATTAAATGAATGAGTGCACTAATATGCTGATATATTGGACATAATGGAAAAGTACCATTTCAAATATTCAGGGAATGGGTCACATTTATTCTTGAGCTACCCGACGTGAGTGTTTTTAAAGGTATACACTTAAGAACATTACCTTATGAAGGTCCTCCTTCTCTTGCCTTAGTGTCCTGTATTGCTTTTCAAGTCCTTTCAGCCTGTGTGTGGAATCTTCATGTTCTTGGCGAAGTGAAACCGCATCTGCAAGCTGTCGTTCTAACCTATTTGAATCTGTACAGAAATTCAAAATAAGCATACTTGCCCCAGATTTACACCAAAAGCATAAGCAACAATGATACATGAAGAAACCACTAACTTTTGCTATGAACTTGTTACAGAGTTTAAATGTTTTTTTCTTATTCTTTGCCACTCCGGAGAGCCTTCTAGTCAATCTCTGTGCACAAGGATTCATCCTAATTTTTACTTTTTCACTTGTATATCTACTAAGAGCCCTAATGTCACAGCGAAAGACATTTGTCCAGATACAAAAAAATTCTGAACAGTGTTTTTTCTTTTGGGGGGAAGTGGGGGGGGTGTCAATGCCATCCTGCAAAATACAAGAATGGGTTTTTTAGTAGGGCACTATATTCAGATTAGGGTAGGTTTTAGGATGGCTAAAACTAGACAAAGACCTTTAAGGGAATGACTACTGAGAAGGAAGGAAGGAAAATTAGTCATGGCTAGGAAAAGGACTTCCCCATGAATGTGTGTGGGGTGAAGTCAATGAGTAAAGATGACATTAAAAACTGGAGATGAGGAAATTATGTGCTACATTAACATGGAATGCTCATATCTTCAGTGAGAAGATGCCTGAAGAGGAAAAAATACAATTTGAGCTAAGAAATCTGGAAGGAAGGCAGAATGAAGGCTTTTATGAAGTGGAAAATGACAGATTAAGGGCTGCAGAAATTTAAGGATGATATGCTCACAAATTTAAATCTCTACTCTTTTTTTCTTTATAGTAGACAACTGTGAGCCTCTCTACTGTATAGCTTCGTTAAGACTAAAAGCCTGAGAGAGTTTAGCTAGCACTAAGTGAAAAGTATCTCTAATTCCCTCTTTTAAACGTTTTCTAAAACTGATCTCATATTTACATGAATGAACAGATCAGAGTGGTCAAAGAGCAGTTTCAATTAATCTATTTGGATCCAACAGTTGTCTTCCTTCTCTCGGGTAAAACCTGAGTACTTGCCTTTTTCAACTTGCCCATTTTAGACATCACTAGATGAAGATGCATTGAGTGGGCTCAAAACAATCAGACAATTTCTTTACTGCTTTCCATACCTAAGACTAGACAAATGCCCCTTCATCCCATGAAAAAAAAAAAAAAAGATTAACAGTACAGGAAAGATTAAGTTCAGAACCTATCAAACTGAATCTAACCAATTCCTTCTCCTCTTGGCTCCCAGTGGAATGTGCGCTATCAGGCTCAGGAGGATGAGGTAAAGTTAACAGTTTATTTGAAAATACTGAACTAGTGCTTAATATAAGTATTCCAGTAAGTATCCTTTCTTTCCATTAGCATTCATCAGTAACTTTACTTGTACTTACTCTGAACCAAATTCAAATCTATAGAGCCAAGAATTCATGCTACTAATTGATACTAGAATTAAGCTATTACAGTACTTGACATACCAATCAGAATATCTGCCAGTCATGACAGACACTTACCTGCTATTTTGTTCTTCAAACGTTCAATTTCTTCATTTAACTTCTTGATTTCTTTATCACGGTTTGTATTTCCCTTAACACAAGCTGAACCTTGCAGGGACAGCACAATCTGTGTAGATTCTTAAATTGAATAAGAAAAAAAATGTCGGCCAAACTAAAAACATTCTACTGCTTTTCATAATTTGAACGGAAAATCCCAGTAAATGTACACAACTAACCTTGCAGTTTTCCATTCAAATCTCGTTTTTCTTCCTCCAGTTTTTGTATTCTCCTTTCATAAGCCTCTATTTGCAAGCTGTTCTCTAAGTCATGTTGCACATCCATATCTCTTCCCGCACCAGACTGCATTAAACTTCTTAAAGAGCTTCTATCAGAAAATAAACTGCAACCAAAACAATACATGGGTGAATATTTACCATAAGCTGTAGCAATTTCATGGTGGAATTCAACAACAGTTACAAATACATTTCTGAGCACAACACTCAACGTGGTGCTACTATATACACTCGTGCCAAGGTTTTGCAGTTTCTCTCTCTCAAGCCTTTCTATTCCATTCAGAAATACACCTCCACTCCTTCACTATCACTGTCTTCCATCTTTGCCAGTCTCCTGCTGAGGTCAGCCATGTCATTTTGATAGTTTTCAATTCTGCTTCTATTATGCATTTCCATGCTATCCTTGGTCTATTTTGTCACCTCTTGTTCCAGGCATTCCAGTCCAATGCCTGTCGTCTTATGTTATTTAGGTTGTTCCTCCATATATACACTAGCCTTTACAGACGTAATAATACAGTTGATTAACCGATAAGCAAAAGCTTATAGCAGCGGTCCCCAACGCGGTGCCCGCGGGCGCCATGGCGCCCACCGGGCCATTTCTGTGTGCCCGCCAAGTGACTGGGGCCGGCCCGGCCCCTGGGCACACGGCGCATGAGCGGCGCCGGCCCCGGGTGCGCAGCACATGGTCGGTGCCGGCCCCAGGCGCGCAGCGGTTAGGTGGCCCCACCCCCGAGTGCGCGGCGCGAGGTCTGTGCCGGACCCACCCCCAGGTGAGCGGCGTGAGGGCTGTGCCGGCCCCCGGCTTGCAGCGTACGGGCGGCGCTGACCCAGGCGCGCGGCACAAGGGCGGCGCCGGCCCCGGGCGCGCAGCACATGGGTGGCCCCGCCACCGGGCGCACGGCACATGGGCGTTGACGGCTCCTGGGTGCGTGGCACAGGCGCCGGCTCCAGGCACGCAGCGCATGGGCAGTGGCGGCCCCTGGACGCACAGGACATGGGCTGTTCCGGCCCCGGGCATGCGGCATATGGGCGGCCCCACCCCTGGGCATGCAGCACAGTTGTGGCGCCAGCCCCGGGAGTGCAGCGCATGGGTGGCGCCAGCTCTGGGCACACAGCATATGGGTGGTCCCGCCCCCAGGCATGTGCGCAGCCCCGTCCCCGGGTGCCCAGCATGTGAGCGGCCCTGCCCCCGGGCGCCTGGCAGCCCCAAAAGGTTGGGGACCACTGGCTTATAGGTTAATGCTATAGACTACACACATTTCCCTCTCCCTGCCAGTAAATTTTTAGCAGGCTGGCGAGCAGCCTAGCTCAGCCCTGGCTTGCAATGGGTCCAGGACCTATCCGTGCTGTGGCTCCCTATTTAAAGTGTATAGGAGCCAAGCAGGCAGGCAGCCCCGCTCAGTCCTGACTCATGTTGGGGTCCGGGACCTATCCCCATTTCAGATCTGCATTTCAAGTGTATTAAGAGCTAGGCAGGCAGGTAGCCTAGCTCAGTTCTGGCTTGCGCTGAGTTCAGGCACTCAGACTCCTCCCAGACAGGCACTGCTGCCACCCTGCACTGCTGCCTCTCTCACAGAAGTAGCAGCACAAGGCAACAGACAGTCATTCCAGAAGGGGAGCTGTTTTTTAAACTGGCTCCCCTCGCAGACCAGCTCCCACCTAGCACCCCGCGCTGCTGCCTCTGATACAGTGGCTGCTGGCCCCACCCAATAAAATTTCATGAGGTTACTCGACTATTCAATTAACCAATATTTAACATCCCTACTAGCCATCTCCATTTTCATTCTGTAATTTCCTGTCCTATTTGTTTGTTTCATCCTCCTCCAGAGCACTTCATTTGTGATTTTTCTTTCCTGGCCATCTGATATGGGGATTCTGTCTGAGGGAGCTTTTTACAAAAACCCTGAAGTTTAGATAAGGTTTCAATAAGTTTCCTAGTTTCAGCACTATCTAATAAGACTAACTTTACAAGGGCTTGAAATATTCAAAGTTTAGTTTGGAGGGCAAGATTCTTTTTTTCCCAATCAGCTTCAGAGTTACAAAAGCATGCTATCTAGCTTTTGCTATTCTAATTTTAATGTCTTGGTCTGTTCTATCCGTGTTACTTACAATACTGCCAAAATACACGAAGTATCAGACCTCTTCTCTTTCTATACCAGATAGTATTGGTTGTTTCTTGTTTGTTGATTGCCATAGCTTCAGTTTTCCTCAGTGTTGATTTTCAACTGTACTAATTATGCAAATGCCTAGAGATTAGTTGTTCGGATTTGTATCTCTAGATGTGAGTTCATGTAATCTACAAACTTTAGATCCTCTAACTTGTGTGTGAAAGACCACTGTACACCTCTTGGTTATTCTGTGATCTCTCATTACCCAGTACACATTAGAAAAGAGATCCTTAGTGACTTGGGCTATGCCTAGACTGCAGGCTTCTTTCGGAAGAAGCTTTTCCAGAAGAGATCTTCTGGAAAAACGTCTTCCGAAAGAGAGCGACTACACAGCAAAAGCACAACAAAAAAGCAATGTGCTTTTTCAAAAGATAGTGTCCACATTCATTTGACGCTATCTCGCATTTACGTTCTGATTGCTGTGGATAGAGTGGCCACCAGGGCACCTGTGCTTTTTCCTGGAGGTCTCTTCTTTCAAAACCCGCCCCCCCCACCTTTCTCATCCACACACCCCTTTTTTCCCCAAGGAGCTCCTTGGGAAAAAAGGTTTCTTCCTCGTACAAAGAGGTTTACTGATGTCGGAAAAACCCCTGTGTTCTTTCGACTTTCTGGTCATTCGAAAAAAAAAAAAAATCAGCAAACATTTTATCATTTTCTTTCGTTTTACTGAGGCCTTGTTTCCTTATAATTACTTCCCTTCCAGTGTCTTTGGCTCCCTACTTTAACAGTCATATCTCCATTTATGAGGAGGGCGTATCTTTTCAGGACCTTGTCTATTAAGTTCTGTCTGTGCTCACAAAAATTCTTTTCCCCCTTCAGCTAATCTGATCTGTTGGAATAGAACACTCAATAATAGACTTTTCTGGAATCTTGATGTAAGTCGTACTGTCAATACTTTCTGAAACTCAAGCCTATTGTATCAAACCCAAGCCATCTCAGTATATATCATTGGCACTCAGCAGCCCAGAACCAAGCTAGATGACCAACTGAAAAAGTTATTTGTCCTAATGTGACCCATCTTATTCCTCTTGGGACTAATATATTTAATTTATATCTGTACATTTCTTTTGTTTCTTGGATCATTTTACCAGGCTCATGTGCTGTTGGTCCATTCTTTGTACCAATTTTGGCGAGGGATTTAGAAGAAATCAAATGTAATCAGCATAGTACTTTGCTTTGAGATTTGGTCACATCTCTCTTCTAGGTCTATCTGACCTGACATGAGTTGGAATGACTGTTGAAATTTACTAGCATGTGCAGATTTTCATTAGGACTTTTTTTTTAAAACACAGAAACAGCTTATTAGTTCATTCCCAACTTTTAGTCAGGTTCCTTCTCTCTGTCATGCAATAGATGTCCTTATTTGACTTTGGTGTGGCATACAAAATAATTAAAAAAAAAAAAAAAAAAAAAAAAAAAAGCACCCAGGCACTTAGACTCTTAATTCCAATTTGCTTGAAATGGGTCTTAGGAGTCTAAGTGAATCTTGGCTCATTATATTCTTAGAATGAGGAAACTCCAAAACAGCCATTGCTAAGGAATAAACAATCCGAACAACCAACTTTCTGATGCCGCACAGCCACACTTGCCTCAGTCAGTACCAGAAAAGATGGCCAATTTATAACTGCAGCGAACATCTACATTAGAAGCATCAAAATAAATATTAGCAGGATTGGATACTTTCTGCACATAAAAATTGGTGCTTTGAATCCATTAATAAAAATCAGGTGTACTGAAATTTTGATATTGCTATAGCTTCTCTTTGAAATTAGATATTTTTTAAGTGTGATGACAAGCCAAAAATATCCCTGAAAAATATCCTAAGTCTAGCTGAAAACTAAAATAGAATTTACCAAACAACAAAGTTCAATCCTATGGCTAAGATATATGGGAAGTTACATCAGAAAGAGGAACTTTTTAAAGAAAAGTTCAATGGTGATTATATCAACTGTAACTATTTCATGTGATGTCATATTAAAAAAATCCAGAATATCATCATTTTGGTCCTCCAGAAAGCTATATTTATATTCTGTTTCTCCCAGAGTTAGTGCTGCAGTAGATAAATGCTATTTTAACATATATAACTACAGAAACCAACAAATACCAAAAATAAGAGACACATGCATCATAAGCTATATTTAAAATTAATGAAGAAAGACTACGTATAAATAAAAAAAATTAATTCCTGTGAAGTCAAAGCAAAAATGTTCATGTATAGCCAAAAAAAAGTGTATTTTATCTACATACATTCTTCAGTGTGCTTGTGAATGTAAACCTTCTAGGATTAGCCCTATCTGAGCTATATATGTAACAAGCAACTGCTTCTTTTGCCTACCTGTCAGTTGTATATGTAAACCCAACAAAAGGTAAATGTAATCCAGAAAAGCCAGTATGAGAACTTGGTGGCACGATTTCCTGCATAAAAAGAACATGAGTGAAAACAAGACAAATAACGTTTAAAAACCTTATGTGCTTTTTTGTTCCTTAATGCTCAGGAGGTCAGACCAGATGATCATACTGGTCCCACCTGGCCTTAGAATATATGAATATAGTCTTTGGAGTGACCTTTTCGTAGAATGTATCAGTGCACACCATGTAATTATTCATACTACAACAATCCCCTACTGTACCAAAAATCTTCTCTCAAATATGGTCATTCACAATACAACACATATACTGAAAACCCTCTTAGCTATGCTCCATTCAGAGAACAATTCTGTTTGACAAATCCAAAATGTAATACATTTACAGAGATAATATTCTTGCTCTTGCACCGGACAACCTATCAAAATCAAACCCAGTGCTCCTGTGTACTATAACTTCATATTTCCATAAGATAAGCTCATGTGCACATAGAATACTTTCCCTTCTGCTCTTCTTGCTAAATTCATTCTTGTAAGCTATTAGGAGGCTGAGATTTGGGGATGGGGGACGACAGAGGGAGAGGGGAGAGGAGGGAAATCTTATTTTCAAGTATTCAAAAAGCAGGAATCTTGTTGACTGAAACCTAAGGATGGTCCAACAGGCAGGGATGAGTGTAACACGATCTCATGTGAACTAGATACCTGTGATCATAAACTCAGAGCCTTGGGTGAGGCTTTGATGAGCAATGTGTCATCACACTCAGAGTTATATAATGCACGTGCAAATGGACTTAAAAGTTGTAGGAAAAAATGAAACAATGTCGTGGCTTTTGTGTGTTTGAAAGCTTAAACTATGTAAGAAGAAACAAGTTGTTCACTTCTGAACTAATAGTTTTTACTATTACTATATGTACAGGAAGGCCATAATACAATGTTCAAATGAAAGACTCACAGGATTCCTCAATACATCATCATCTACATCAAAGTTTGATGTGTCAGAAGGACTGCTAACATCTGGAATATAAGGTGCTTCTAGGTTACGAATATTATCCCAATTGAGTCCTTCAAAAAATGGATGTGATTTGAAATCCTCTATTCCATTCTGTCCCAGTCGACGTTCCCTACTACAGATAAGTCGCTGAATAAGGTCTTTTGCTTCTTCAGATACATCTGTCACATGGGATGGAAACTGAAAGCGTTCCTAGGAAAAAAAAAAATCTCATTTGTGAATTTTATATTGGAAAAGTCCCGTGAAAGAGAAAACACAATTTCGGTAAAGAAGCTTACTTGATTACAGAAATGGCAATGGAAACGAATAATTAAAGCTACCATTTTCAAATCTATTATGAGTAATGGAAGTTTTCAGCATGATGAACAGAATCAAAAAAAAGTAAGGCTGGAAAGAACCTCAAAACCATCAAGTCCAGCTCTCTGCACTGAAGCAAGACCAAGTATACCTAAGAAGGTATTTGTCTAAGCCAGGAGTGGGCAATAATTGTTGACCAGGGGCCACTTCAGAAATTTTTGAAGTATGACCTCAGGTGGAAGGGGCAGAGCCAGAGCCAGGACACTTCCATGGTTCCCCGCCCACAGACCCTGATTGGTCTGAGTGGGGGAGCATGTGAAGTTTTTGCACTCACTCCCCCCTGCCAGAGAGAACTACCATCGGTTCTGAATAGCTGGCAGTTCCCTCTAGGCAGGGGGAGGAGACTACATGCACCCCCCTCCCATAGAATCATAGAACCATAGAGCTGGAAGAGACCTCAGAAGGTCATCAAGTCCAAACCCCTGCTCTAGGCAGGACCAATCCCAACTAAATCAACCCAGCCAGGGCTTGGTCAAGCCGAGACTTAAACACCTCCAGGGATGGAGATTCCACTACTTCCCTAGGTAACCCATTCCAGTGCTTCACTACCCTCCTAGTGAAAGAGTTTTTCCTAATATCCAACCTGGACCTCTCCCCACAACTTGAGACCATTGCTCCTTGTTCTGCCATCTGTCACTACTGAGAACAGCCTCTCTCCATCCTCTTTGGAACCTCCCTTCAGGAAGTTGAAGGCTGCTATCAAATCCCCCTCACTCTTCGCTTCTGCAGACTAAACAGACCCAACTCCTCAGCCTCTCCTCATAAGTCATATGCTCCAGCCCCTAATCATTTTGGTTGCCCTCCGCTGGACCCTCTCCAATGCGTCCACATCCTTTTTGTAGTGGGGGCCCAGAACTGGACACAATACTCCAGATGTGGCCTCACCAGAGCCGAATAAAGGGAATAATGACATCTCTGGATCTGCTGGCAATGCTCCTCTTAATGCAACCTAATATGCCATTAGCCTTCTTGGCTACAAGGGCACACTGTTGACTCATATCCAGCTTCTCATCCACTGTAACCCCAGGTCCTTTTCTGCAGAACTACTACTTAACTGGTTGGTCCCAGCTTGTAACTGTGCTTGGGATTCTTCCGTCCCAAGTGCAGGACTCTGCACTTGTCCTTGTTGAACATCATCAGATTTCTTTTGGCCCAATCCTCCAATTTGTCTAAGTCACTCTGGACCCTATCTCTGCCCTCAAGCGTATCTACCTCTCCCCAGCTTAGTGTCATCCACAAACTTGCTGAGGGTGCAATCCATCCCCTCATCCAGGTCATTAATAAAGATATTGAACAAAACCGGTCCTAGAACCGAACCTTGGGGCACTCCGCTAGAAACCGACCGCCAACCTGAAATCGAGCCGTTGATCACTACCTGCTGGGCCCGGCCTTCTAGCCATTTTTCTATCCATCTTACTGTCCATTTATCCAATCCGCATTCCCTTAACTTGCTGGCCTGATGTCAACCAGGGCCTGGGGGCAGGGGAGTGGCAGGACCTACGTGGGCCGGATCAACTCACTTGGCAGGCCAGATCCAGCCCAAGGAGGCCTTTTGCCCACCCTTGGTCTAAGCTGTTCTTAAAATCCACAACCTCTCTTGGAAGCCAGTTGCATTGCTTAACTATCTTTATAGTTAGAAAATTTCTCCTAATATCTAATCTTAATTTCACTTGCTATAGATTAAGATAGTTACTTCTATTCCTGCCTTCAGCAGACATGGAGAACAATCAATCACTGACCTCTTTATAACAGTTCTCAACGTATTTGAAGACATATCAGGACCCTCCTTAGCCTTCTTTTCTCCACACTAAAACATGCTCAATTTTTCAACCTTTCCTCACAGGTAAGACTTACTAAATCTTTTATAATTTTTGTTGCTCTACTTTGTTCACATCTTTCTTAAAGTGTGATATCCAAAACTGAACAGAGTACAACAGCCGAGACCTCTCCAGTAGGGTGGGACAATTCATTATTGAATTTCATCTTTTTTATTTCAGATCAGTTCTCCAATACGTCCAGGTCAGTTTTAATTCTAAACCTGTCCTCCAAAGTGCTAGAAACTCCTCGCAGGTTGGTGTCATCCACAAATTTTATAAGCATTCTCCCCACTTCATTAGCCAAGTCATTAATAAAACTACAGAATTCTGAACACAAGACAGACCTGTGCAGGACTCCTAGTAAGACCTCCCAGAATGAAAGCAAACCACTAGTCTTTCAAACAGTTGTGCAACTAACCTTACAGTAATCACATTTCCCTGGTTTGCTCAAGAGAATCCCTTACTAACATGAAGATATAAGCACATCTAAAGCTTCCATTCCCAACCCACAAGACCAGAACCAAGTGAAAGAAGGAAATTAGGTTGTCTTGTGGCATGATTTGTTCTCAGTAATTTCATGGTGGCTACTATTTATTACATTATTATCCCTTAGGTGTTTACAAATTACATGATTAACAGTTTTTCTTGTACCTTCCAGTTATCAACGTTAGGTTGTTTGGTTTAGGATTCCTCAGATCCTCTTTGTTCCCATGTTTAAAGATAGGTATTAAATTTGTCCTTCTCCAATCATCTGAAATCTCACCTATACTCCGTGAATTCTCAAGAACAGTTGTTAAAGATTGCCTCAGTTAGATCCTTAAGTACTCAAGAATGAATTTCATCAGGCTCTGCTGATATGAAAAATCTAATTTATCTACTCTTTAATCTGTTCTTTCCCTATTCTATCTTAAATTCCTTCTCCTTTGTTGTTAATATAATTGCGATAAGCATCTGGTCACCTTTAGCTTTTTTAGTCAAGCCTGAAGCAAAATCTTTGCCCTTCTTGGTGTCAACTTACCTTCATCTTTTTCTTGCTCCTAATGTATTTAAACAACCTCTTATGTTCCTTGTTAAGGTGTAACTCATTTCACAATGGAACTTCACTAGTATTTCTTCCAAATCCATTTTTATCCATTCCCGTCTGCTTTAATACATTATCAATTAGTTTTAATACACTGATTGTGTACACATTAATTGTATGATGAAAACTGAAGCTTTGAACTTGTAATTTAATTTTGATTCTGTATGGCACACTGTAGTAGAGTATGAGGCACTAGGAGCAGATCTTCACTGGTACACATTGTCACAGGTTAACTACTAAGAATCTTTCCATTGCTTGCCAGAAACATGAATAGGGTTATAGAATAAGGATGTTAAATAAGTAATTTACTAGTTGAGTAGTCGATGGAATTTCCATTGACTACTTGATAGGCACTTCCACATTCCTCCTTTGAAATGTACAAGAGCCCCAGCTCCGCTCCCTTGTGTATTTCAAAGCAGAAGCGCCCGCATGGAGCCCGGAGTCAGCAGAACTTCTCGCTGGCCCCAGGCTGCAAACAGCGTGCCAGCTTTGAAATGTACAAGAGTCCCCAGTGGGGGCTCTTGTGCAATTTAGAGCTGAAGCACCCTCTTGGAGCCTGGGGTCAGCGGGGGACTCCCCAACTGACTCCGGGCTACACACAGCATTTCCCCATAACCAGCTGGGGACTCACCAGCTGACCCCGGGCTCCAGCGTGGCATTTCAAAGTGTGCAGAGCCCTGGGTCAGCTGGGGGAGTCCCCAGCTGATCCTGGGGTTCTGTGGAAATGCCGCACAGAGCCCAGGGTCAGCTGGGGACTGATCTCGGGCCCTGTGCAGCATTTCTGTGGAACCCAGGATCAGCTAGGTGGCATTTCTCTGGGACCTGGGTCACCTGGGCTCTGCACGCTTTGAAATGGATTTGCTTATCAGCTAGTTGACTAGTCCTTAACATCCTTATTATAGAACTTTGGTTCTTCAGTTGGCTCCACCCATTTTAAAATGTATTTTTGATATTTTTAGCTATTGCTCTCCATCCTCTTCTAATTTTTAAAACTATATATAATGATAAAAATTAGCCTAAAACTGTTGGCATGATTAAAATTCTGTTCTTTTAAAAATTAAGAAATCTTACACAGAAAAAGTTGACTTCACAGCACCAATAGCCTCTCTGAAAGTAAGTGATATTTGCCTTGAAATTTGATAAGCTAATAAAAAATTAGTTCCCAAAATATTAAATTTTGTTTTAGCTATTTTCATTTTGTAGTGTTTTGGAAACTTTATATTTAAACTGTTTTCCCTTTAGTAAATTTTGCTACTGAAATGGCTAGGAAAAGTAAAGCTGTATAATAATAATAAACTATCAAGCTTTTAAATTATCAGCAACATTAATCCATTTAAAAACAGTTTTTATGTATTTGTATTGTGTTCTTATTGACAAAAAAAAAAAAATCAATTCTGTTCTCATATCTGAGATTCTCTACTAAAAATTCAAGTAATACTAGGCCATGTCAATCAGTAGTATGCATGTAAGGAAAAAATGTCAATTCAGTATTTTTAGCATCTGTACTAACTGCATTTTAATCTTTATGAAATATTTTACATTATAAATTATTTATGACTATATTTTCATCTTTGCCAAATATAAAGTCAACTTAAAAATTACACCTAAAATGTATCTATTCTTAAATTCATATTTGAATTACTATAAATGAAAGCTTCAGGGTTGCCGAGTTAGTCTGGAAGCACTTTAAAGACTATTTGTTGTTTTTTAAGTTTATCCTGTAGACTAACAAAATATGTAGATGGGAGCATGAGCTTTCGTGGGCACAGCCCATCTGAAGAAGTGGGGCTGTGTCCACGAAAGCTCATGATATCATCTACATGTTTTGTTAGTCTTTAAAGTGCTACCAGACTATTTGTTGTTTTTTAAGTTTATAAATGAAAGGTAACATGAAATTATTTTTCTATTTTAAGTTTATTTACTTTATATATTTGACACTGTCTATGAACAGTAAAGTTTCACGGTTTACCCTGTTCTATCTGTTAGTTTCCCCTTTAGTTTCTGTGGTCTTTTACTGCAACAATGAGAATTTTTTTTTTTTTAAAGAAAAGAAATTTAAGTGGGATTGTCAAACCACAAATTTGCAAAGTGTTCTAAGAGAGCAAGACTTAACCTAAATGAAATTCAAAATTTTAAATGAAAATGCAGTATAATCACATCTATGAACAAAACCAAATAGAAACTGCATTATTAAGACAGCAAGACAACAGAAATTACAAAAATCATTTATAGGTATAAATACCACAAAATATCACAAAACTGACAAATCAGACAATTTGCCAAAAGTAGTTAAGATAGGACCATCCTCCAATTCAGATATACGCAATATAGCAACATTTTAAAAACAGAAATGAAACAACACTCACTGGCTGAAGCAGCACTAGGTAAACTGGTAGCTGCTTTGCATCAGTACTATCAACACTGTAAGCTCTAGTATAGGTAGAGCACAAGTGTCCTTACATCATTTTAATTCTTCTGAGGAAGTTCCATTGTAATAACTGCAGCTATACCTATATTGGAAAAAGCTTTCCTATTATTTAGGCACCCAAAATGCATCACCCTCTCTCTAACTTTTCTCCAAAAACATCAACCACAAGCTGTTTACTGTATTGCTTTGCACTATTTAAAATTCATTCAAAAGCTTACAAATGAAAATGTCCCTACCAGTTTTGCAAGCAACAGTGGGCAAAAATCAATCCCTTGTGTTTATATAGAAACTCAAGCTCACGTTGCTTAATTTTCTGATTTCCTTATTTGTACTGATTACCAGTGTAACAGAAAATGTGTCAGCTGTGTAAATAACATAAATAACTGCTACTGTAGAGTCTAGTGTAAACATTTTACAGTGGGGTCTATAAACATGGTGGCTGGTTTAGTTCTCTTTTTATTTTGCAAAGATTAACAAACATTTAAAAATAAAAATCGTAATTTGACGGTAATCTTCAAATTACAGCAGTAGCAGATGGGTTTTTCTATTCTTGCAAACTCAAGAAAGCTAACAGATTCCTTAAAATGAGTGATAAGCCTACAAAATTGCATTATAAGTACAGAATTATAGTAATAAAAATCAAGTTTTCTTTAAAAGGCATCAACTTCTGCATAGATAGATATTTTAATAAATACATATATGTTTGATTATATTTCTTACTTCATGATTCATAATCTTCCCATAGGTTTCCACTAATGATTCTGCGTTAAAAGGGTGTTTCACCATACAGCATTTCGTACATACAGACACCCAAAGACCACCAGTCACATTCAGGTCCATATTTTCCCATCCCATCCTCCATTGCTTGCAATATCTCAGGCGAGATGTAGTCAGGCGTACCCACTGCCACAGAAGATTGTACCTTAAAAATAAACAAGCATCATTCTGGAAGGCTTCCAGGCTTCCTTAAGACAGCATTCTTAAACATATCTTAGTATTTCTGGCAAATGAAGACATAGGAAATCCTTGTTTTTAGAAAAGGGGAAAAGAATTATCAATCATAACACTAAAATTAACTAATGAATATGTACAGAAATTTCAAAAGAAAAATAGGATAAATTCAAATGGACTCCAATGCAACTTCATTGAATACATTTGGCAAAAGATAAAAGTTATCAAAGGCAAACTTTGATTTCCCAGTGCTCTTAAGGTGAAATATATACTGTATGTGCAATAGGAAATGCAGAACAACCAAGCCTGATTGGAGGTAGAGGGGATGGAAGGGCAGGAGAAGACTGGTATAAACACCATTACGGCATGAAGAGAAAATATTTTGCCTCAGTATGTGTGCATGTTTAGAGATGTAAATGGCTGTCAAAGGTTGAGGGAGGGAGCATGGGGAGCAGGGAGCTACTGAGTTCCCACTATGTTTCCCATGCCCATTTCTGTGATTTGATTTGGAGATACTAGAGGGAGTGTCCACTCTGAGTGTAGAGCTTGTTTTTGTAGTTGCCACATGTTGGCGTGGATGGAAAACAGCTTATTGTGGTGGTGTACAGGATAGGTGTACTGGATAGGATAAGGAGATAAGCTACTAAGCTTCAATATAAAGGAAAATCTCGGGGATGGTGGCTGATGCTTAAGTTGTATGCTCTTTTGGCAAATTCCATTGAGATATCATGAAACCAAGTTGCTATGGCTCAATCAAATTCCTTCTGCATATTATTTTGGATAAGGCCAAGACAGGCACTTTTTGCCAGAAGCTGGGAATGTGAAACCAGGAGATGGATCACTTGATGATTACTTATTCTGTTCATTCCCTCTGGGGCACCTGACATTGGTCATGGTCGGAAGACTAAATACTGAGCTAGATGGACCTTTGGTCTGACCCAGTATGTTCTTATGCTCAGTAGTGGGTGATGCTACAATCATTATTTTGCCATTACTTGTCCCACCTGGGTACCCATCACACCACCAGCAAAGTACAAAACACAGAGATGATATATGATTTAAGGATGTTAAGTGAATTTGTATCGACTACATGATTAGTTGATAAGGGGGAGGCGCTCTGTCCCAGCTCACACGGGGTGCAGGAGCTACCCCTGCAGTTTAAATGTAGTAGGAGCTGCTGCACCTCTGCCTCCCTTGCCCCCTGCCCCACGGGGACAGTGCTGGGGGGAACTGGCTTTTAAGTTGGCTCCCCCCAGCACTGGCTCCTGCTTCTCTCTCTACCCCCTGCTGCCTCTGATACAGAGGCAGAAGGGGGAAAGGAAAGGAGAAGGCTTATCGGGTAGTCGACTACTCGACTAGACACATACATCCTTCATCTGATTAGCTTTTCCCATGATTTCAAGGTTGTAGACTGTCACTAATTCATTAAATCAATATATAATCATTAGCAACACTTTTTACCTTTAGATATTCTATAACATCAACGAGATATTCAACAGCTAGCAATGGAATGGCTGAGGAGCAGATGTGTATAACTAATACATATAAGTGTATATGTGTAGTCTGTAAAAATTCTATCTATACAAAATGCAGGTACAAATGTACATATTTTGATTTTGACTCTTTCCCCTCCTCACTAAGAACTGAAGTGAGGACACCACAGCTTCTGCACCAGCTGCACAAGTGAGTATGTTCCTGGGGGAAAGCATGGAAGGGCTGTAGAAGTGTCACATGGGGTTGTGTAACTGGTACTCAAACCTGCAGCACAGCATCCTCACTTCTATTTTTAGCAAGCTAGCTAGAAAGTACAGCTAGCACAGTAATTTCCACACAAGCTGCCATTAATAGTCCCCATTGCAACGCAGATATACCCTTACGGCCAGGCTGCAGGCTCGCAAGCAGGCACTGCATCTTCATGGCATCTAAAAAGCCCTACTATGAAGGCCCTGACTAAAGTTTTAACTTCATACATACAGTGCCATCTTCACTCATTTTCAAGCATGATCCAAAGTCTGCCAGGCGTATATGGCCATTCATGTCCAAAAGAACGTTATCTGGCTTTATATCCCTGTTGAATTAAACAAAATAAAGTGATGTCAATACAGTACAAAATGCAAGTCAAAGTGCTCACTGGAGTATTGGCTCTGCTGAGACAACATGAATATAAGTTTATTTAGAAGTTAGTAATCTATTAAAAAATCTTTATTACACTGATGGCATTCAGTTAATATTTAGCTATCAGTTAAGTGCAGGGTATGTTCAGAGAAGCTTACTACTATGTTTGCAGCTGTACCACCCAGGCCTTTGATTCCATCAAACCTGCAATGGTCACTATTTGAACAGGAGAATGATGATAAAACCAGTGACACAGAAAGTATATGAATCACCTCTTCAGACTGTCTTGAAGAGCATCAATGTCTCAGCATAAGTCTTCCATAGGGGAAGTAGAATCTTTAGTTTTTGCCAGATATCCTGACCAAATTCTAATCAGGTTACAGTTTTTCTGCCTCCCTAAACCCTCTGTTTTCAATTCAAGACCATATTCTTCACTTCCTGTCCTAGGCATGTCTAGTACTGCCATACTCTGTTAAAACAGCTGTGCTATTATAGCCCAGAAGGAAAGTATGTTTTAGGATGCTATCAAGTGATTCCTGCACGTATATAATGTATGAAGTGCTTTACATGCCTATATGAGCAAAGGGGCTATAAACCTGTTAAAGAAACATATTAACAATAAGAGTATTAAAGACATCCAGTTACCAATATCAAGTCTCCTAAATTACACAATACCACAACTTCCTAGACAAAAGTTGCATAGTGAGTATAATATGCCAATGTTATTAAATGAAATTAACTACAAGTTCACTTTTACATAACCTCATATTCTTTCATACATTAGTCTTGAGGTTAAAAATGTTAATGAATGGGCATAACGTAAAATTAACCATGTTTTCTTTCACCACTTTATATTCACATCCACTTAAAAGTATTGGCAAATAAAATGTCTGTAGCATTGAGGAAAAAGAAGGCAATGCTGAAATTTAGTGGTTAAGGCAGCAGACATTCTCTGCTGATATTTTCTTATAAATTCTGCCAAGGAATCTTAAATTAAGAATTTTCAGATATTATGTAAGGGGAAAAACAAAACTGAACAGTTTTTAAATTATTTGCTCAATTTAGCAGTATATAAAACATCCAACAGATGGACAAGTTAAAATGCACCACCTTCCTCCCTTTATGTCAGTGGTATCCATATCAGTTCAGCGACATATCCCAACATACACTCTGCAAATACATCATTGATCATCACTCCTCCGTAGAGTAGAGCTGAGTACGTGAGCTGTCCTATAAAATTAATTTAACTTTAAAATATGAGGTACAGATTTACTTTAAAAATTCCTTCCTGTTTTGGGATATGTATTTAAAGAAAACTGCACATTATCACTAAAAAAAGCGCTTTACGGTTGTCAATTAGTCTTAGAAGCATTTCATGGAGGAGCATCACACAGAAAGCGCATGCTGAGATCTCTCATTCAATGGAATCTGCTGAGTTCCATTGCAGATAACATTTACAAAGGAAAAAAGGAAAGTAAACTTCTAAATATGCTTGCTGTTTCCTATTAAGGATCTTAAAGAGTAGTTATCTGGCTAATTGTGTAGTCGATACAGTTTGTATCGACTACACAATTAGTGGATAAGGGGGCCACTCTGCAGAGAGCCTCAGTGTGGGTAGCTCCCAAAGCCGGCTCAAGACAGGATCAAGCAGTCCCAGCTCGCGCTGGCTCTGAACCACTGCGGCTCTACATTTTAAATGTAGTAAGAGCATGGCAGCTCTTACTACATTTAAAATACAGAGTTGCAGTGGTCCTGGTGTTGTGCGAGTCAGGACTGCTCACTCCCAGCTTGTGCTGGGTCCAGCAGCCCTTGTTCATGGGGGCCCAGGCTGTCAGCAGGCAGGGGCTGCTCTGGCCAAGTAGCCCCGGTGGCCATGAACAGGGGAGGCTTGGCGGTAGCAGCCCCTGTACATAGCGGTGCGGGAGGGAGGTCCAGCTCCCCACTGACATCCCTGCAAACAGGGGCTGCTGCCAGAGCAGCCTCAGCCCGCCATCAGCAGATAGAGGAGGCTGCTGCGAAGCACTCTCCTTCCCCCCACTGCCTCTGATAGAGGCAGCAGGGGAGAGGCGGCATTGCAGAGACAGTGTTGGGGGAACCGGCTTTTAAGATGGCTCCCCCCAGAACTGCCTCTTGTTCCTCCCCACTTTTGCTGCCTCTCATACAGAGGCAGGGTGGGGAGGGAGAGTAGTTGAGTACTCCACTTGACTATTCACTTACATCCCTACTTCCTACAGGTTATCTTTGGGGATTAAAGCACATAATTCTGATTTACTCATTTTTTCATGGCTAGAAAATATGCCACTTAAGCATTCACATTTTATCAATTAAAATCCACTACCTGACATGCTATATTTAGCACCGTACTATGTTATGTGAATTTATGCAATCTGGCTGAGAAAGAAAACAATGGATTTGATGCGGATATATATTACATTCTCCTCATACGTATACATTTTATAAAAAATAAGTTTATCATTTAACTTCCCAGCAAACATGAGATAGTGGTGTGAAAAATTATTGCTGAAACTTCATTATAATAAAAAAAAAAATCACAGTTCAATAGCAGTATTAGTAAAAAAAATTTTAAATTATTTAGATAAATCATGTACATTAGTAGAGATACAAGAAACTTCAATACCTGCTTATTCACAAAATCAGATTATCCACAACAGTCCCCCAGTAAACAGTATGAATCGGTGATTCTCTGCTGTGTCAAATTACACAATCTTACAATATGCATTTCAGACTAATGATCTATTTATAAAATTTAATTCTGCTAAATTATTGGATTTAATTACACCAAACTTATACTGCTTTACAGGAGAAGTGGTAGTACATTAAGAGAAAAAGCAAGCAAACAAAGAGATTGTGGGTATGGATATATGTGGATTGACACTGAGATGAACTGGTTTGCGGAGAAGAGTTAATTTGAAAAGAAAATGCATGAGCTTAGTGTCTATGAAAGGTGCTGATAATCACATGGAGACTGATGTGCTCCATCACACAAACAGCAATAGTGCAGCTTTCCCAAATTGCCCCATAAATGTACCTCAACCAATACCAGAAGAGCAGCACAATTGCCTGCACGCCCTCCAATCCTGACTGCATAAAACACTTAAGTAGAGCTCTGGCCGCAGCCCGGAAGCTCTGGCTCTAGTCGTGGAGCTCTGTCCCCTTTATGGCTCCAACAGCCAGGGAGCTCCAGCCCCAGAGGCAGCCAGGTTGCTCTGGCTCAAGCCCTCCAATTGTGGCGCTTCAGTCCCAGCTGTGGAGCCAGGGGGCTGCGGAGCTCTGCCGTGGTTGCCTAGCTATGGCCCCAGCAGTAGTGGGGCCGGCAGCAACTAGAGAATCCCAGGGGTCTGGAGCAGTAGCAGGGGCAGGCTGGAGCCCTAACCTGGTGGCAGCACAGGCCATGAGGGAAGGGACCTTTCATTGTCCGGCAAATCCCCTCATTTGGGACCAGCGAGGTCCAGCTGTACTAGGAACTAGAATGAGATTAGGGATGTTAACTTGTGTGTATTTCTGTAAACATGTAACCACTAGATTTTTTTTTTAAAAATGGTTACACATTTACATACGGGGAAGCAGGGGGGTGCTGGTACTAATGAGGAGCCGTCTTAAAAGCCGATATGTGTGGGGAGCCCGCTTGAAAGTTATTTCCCATGTGTTCTGGCTCCCGCCTCCCCTCCTCAGCTGCAGCTGCCTCTGTGATGCTTAAAAGCCAGCTCCCCCCACATATTGGCTCCTGCCTGCCCCCGCCTTTGCTGCTGTCTCTGCCTCCACAGGATCCAGCACACTTGGGGAGTCAGCTCACAGGCACCGGTTCCCACTTCTCCTCCCCTTTGCTGCCTCTACTACAGAGGTAGCAAGGGGTGTGTGTGTCCGCACGTGTAGTTATTAGGATTAACCAATAAACCCAGGCTTACCGGTTAATTGTGCAAATGACTACATAATCCCTAAATAACATCCCTAAATGAGATGAAACTGATTTACAGAGATTAACCAACAACCATTAAATACTAAGAGCTTTCAGTCACTACCAAGCTGGGCTTGCTTTGAACGAGTGACCTACAGGTGAGAGGAAACAGTTATGTACAATGTTCCCACTAATCTTTTCCATCCATGTGTGGAATAAAATATTATGTGCACCACAGGCAGAAACAAAAAACCTAGCTGCGGGCACTCTGCTAATCAGCTGGGCAGCATCTGAATCTCTCCTGAGTGTCTGTACAAGCACACAGCTTACAGGGAACACTGGTTACGTACCTTACAGTAACTGAAGTTCAAGATGTTTCGCCCTATTGATGGCTTCCTATTAGGTGTGAGTGCACCTCTGATCAGAGATTTTTTCAGCAGGGTCTGGTGGTCCACACCTGTGCCCTACACAGAGGGGAAAATAGAAGGTAGTGGAGGATGCACAGGGACAAAACATCTAAAAAACCCTCAAATTACTGTGCAAGGTGCTCTCATACTTGACGTTACTGTTCGAAAGAAGGTTGCTGAAGAGAGATTCAATAAACAGCCTTACCAAAAGCTGCATCAGACCTGGAGGTGAAATGACAGCATGTGATAAGGTGTGCACAGACGACTGCAATATCTGTGCACATATGCAATGGATATGTTTTTAAGCAGGATGTGGAAGTGGTCTGAGCTCTGATGGGATGGACCATCACATCAGGAGGAGGGTAGCATCCTAGAATATTCACATCATGCTAAGATGCATTTGGAGATCCATTTAGATCATCTTTGTGCAGACAGAGAAGCTCCAGTCATCCTCTCTGCAATGGAGACAAGCAGTCTAGGCAAGCATCTGAAAGGTTTGATCCTGCTGAGACAGAAAGCAAGGGCTCATCTCATAACTATAAGATGTAGACTTGTCTCTTCCCTTCAAGGTCCCTGGTAGCTGAATGCCTGGCTGGTGTGAAAATTTGGTGACACTTTAGTTAGGAAGCCAGGATGAGAACAAAGCGTTACCTTCACTGTACAGAGTACATCAGCTACAAGAGCTTTCAACTCACTTATCCTTCTAGCCAATGTAACTGAGGAACACAGTTTTTGTAAGATAAGTGAAGAAGTGAAGAATTCCTCAGAGGTTCAGAGGCTATACTGAGTGTACAGTCTGGGCAGGAGCATTCTGAATATACAGACTGACATATGTCCTAGGAGATGCAGGCAAAACTTGCTACAGTCTGCAGACTCTGCTGTAGAGTAGAAGATGAGACAGTACCTAGTGTCTAACCTGCCTTTTTGCCGGGGCCAATTGGGGAGTCTAGCATGGCTCTGATAAAGTTGCTGTGCCAAACAAGAACCAGACTAGATTTCTCCAAGTTGAACCATCAAGGTGTGGAAGAGAGCTAGAGCTTTGCTGGTGGCCTACTGGAGTCTGTGGAAGGAGCAACTCTTGATGATCCAGTTGTTCCAGGAAAGGGGAAGAGGACTATATCCATCTGAAAAAAATGGGCCAGGACACCAAGAGAACATCTGTAAAGCCTCTGAGAGCAATGAAGGCTGAAGTGGTTGTGGTAGTGGCTGCTACCACTGGTGAAACATAGGAAATATTTTAAGCAGAACACATAGCTATATGCAAATATGCATCCTGGATATCAAGTAACAAACCAAGCATCCCCCTTAAATGCCCGTTTCAATGATGGTATTATCACCAAACATCCTGAATGTGGGTGTCTGGATGAAAGCATTCAGAGCTCTAAGGTCCAGAATTGGTCTCCATCCACGTTTTTCTTGGGAACCATGAAGAATTTGGAATAGAATCCCCTTCCAATGAATACAGGAAGAACTTGTTTGATCATTCCTAGTAGCAGGATGGACTGGACTTCTTGCCTCAAGAGACCTTCATGAGACAGGTCCCTGAAAAGGGATATGGAAAGGGGGTGCCAATGGAAAAGGTTGAAAGGAATGGTATTTAGCCTGATGAAATTACTTCCAGTATCCATTTGCATGATGAGTTGCCAGGAAGGTGTGAAACAGGAGAGGGTCCCTCTTGGATTTGATGGAAGAAGGTGCCACCGCCTCAGATCTTAGCTCTGTGGAGCCTGACAGCTTACCTTTCTCACCAACAGCAGGGGATCAAATAAAAGATTACCTCACCCACCTTGACTCAAAGCCTAGGACCAAAACTGCTACAATTACACTGCATACCCTTTAGAAAGATCAATTTCAGCCGAATTCAAACTTCTGAAAACCAGGAAACAGAGTTAAGATACATGCCCTTAACTCTGCTCTGCTGGAGCTGGCAATCACCACTGGGAACTATCCATTAACACTTCAACTACATTCACTATGTTAGGTATTGCAATATTGAATAGTGGAATACATTGGAACAGTTTGAAAGAGCTGTAATTTGAATATAAATCAATCAGAGAATTAGTCTGTGCTATGACTGATACAAGAAGATTTGGACCCGAGTTCCACTGTGTGTTCTCAAAGAGAACAGGAGCCTGCGTACTTTGAGGTTGTAGTCTGCATCATTCAATACAGAATTGTTTAAGCTGACTAGGTAGACGGACACTGGGGTTACTGTCAGAAGAAAAGTGGGGTCTGAGAGCAGTCTGTGGATTAATGATGGCTAGGGACAAGTGTAGCTTTAAATCAGTGGTCACCAAACAGTAGAGTGGGATCTACCAGTAGATCTTGGAACTTCTGACAGGTGATCCTGACTGGTTTGGCCAGGAAGCTATCAAGCACTGGCACTTCAGTTGCCCCTCCACTTACTGTCATGCTGCTCCAGCCTTCTGCCTTGGAACTGCCCCCTGGGAGCCTTCTGCTTGCTGTGCAGGATGTGGAAGGGAGAGGAAGGGCACTGATATCAGGGTGTTCCCTCCTGCCCCCACTCCTGTAGCCCTTCTCCACACAGACAGAAGGGGATGGAGGGAGCTTAGCAATGCAAATCTGTCACGTTTACAGAGAGAGAGTGTGTGTGTCACCCTCACAAACACACACTGTCCTTTACTCTCATCTCCTGACCCAAATAATATGTAGGTTGTTGTTTTTACTTCTTTTACTGCTTGCAAGGTGTGTTATTTTTGTTTTTTGACTGGTCTGTGCATTTCATAATTTTCATTTCTCTCTTGCACTTAAATTTAATTCTTTGAGTAGCCATTGCTGTACACGCTAGCTGCTTTCAGGAGTGGGGCAGGGGCAGGGGCAGGGGCAGGGCCAGGGCAGGAGTAAACTTGCTTTAATCCCACTGATCCACCACCCAGAAGCAGTCTCAGTTAAACAGTGCCCAGTCAGATCTTTAACCCTTATCCTAGCCCTGAACCTCTTCTTGCACCCAACCTCCTGCCCCAGACAGGAATCCCCCCTCTACCCAAACTCCTTCACAGAGTTTGCCACTTGAAACCTTTCCTGGACCCCAAGCTCCAACACTGGGCTAAGCTCGGAGCCCCTCCCACATGCCAAATCCCTTGACCCAAGATCAAAGCCTGCACCCCAACTCCCTACCCCAGCCTGGTGAAAGTGAGTGAGGATAGGGGAGGAAGGAGGCTGGATTGAGCAGGGTGAGGCCTTGGAGCAGGGGCAAGGCCTCAAAGAAGGGATGGGAAGGAAGTGGGAAAAGGGTATTTGGGTTCGAGGTAGATCTTACATTGCACTTAAACTGAAAAGGTGATCTTGTAGTTAAAAAGGGTGGAGACCATTGCTTTAAATGACACCCTGTGTGCTAGTGTGACAGGACTGAAAAAGTATATGAAGTGGCTGTTATATTTGACAAGATACATTGTCAAATTTTACAAGTGTGATGTACTGTCAGGAGAGTAGGCTCAATGTCTAAGAATTAACTTTAACTATTTCCCAGTTTTCTAAATTTCCGTTTTGGTGAACTTGACATTTTGAAAGGCCACAAACTGTCACTAGAACTGCATTAATCAAGTGTTTTCCCATTTAATTTTCTTAGGCTTTTTTAAACACAAAAATGTTTTTTGTTAGAAGTTAGTGATCATTTAGACCAGGGGCAGGCAAGATCCAGCCCCCAAACCAGATCCGGCTTGCCAACCCTTTTGATCTGGTCTGTGCTCGCGCTGTGACAGGAAGCAATGCCAATCAAAGTGGCTAGCAGCTCCCTGTGGCGCTCTGCGCTGTGGAGAGGGACAGGGAAGGAGAGGCTTCAGCACACTGCCTCCACCCCCAGCAAAATCTCTTACTTTCTACTTTCCAGAAAGTGGCCAATGGGTGCTAAGAGATTTTGCTGGAGGTGGGGACAGTACATGTAGCCTCCCTCCAACACAGAGAGCCACACATGCGCAGCTAGACAATAGTCTAGCTGCTGGCAGTGAAGCCTGCCTGAGTGTGCTGCCGGTCCTAGAGCCTGCCTCTGGCATCCCAGCCCTCCCCCTCCAAACCCAACTCTCTCCTAAACCCTCCCCACTTCTCCCATACTCCCTACCAGACCCTGCATCAGGTCATAACTCCCTTCTGCATCCAAACTCCCTTTCAGATCCCACACCCTCTCCTGCACCTCAGTCCCATACCTTGAGCACCTATCTGCACCCAACCTCTGTCCCAGACCCACAGCCCCTCCACAGAAAAGTGTGGCCTTTGACCACTTACCGAATCTTGGAGTGGCCCTCCATCAAAAATTATTGCCCACCCCTAATTTAGACAGATGTACTTCTCTCCTATGTTGGCACTCAACAGGCAAGAGTTGCTAAATAATAATCCATAAACCTAGCTATATAGTGCTTTTTCCATCAATATATCTCAAAGAATTCTACATCATTACCCCCATTTTACCCAGGGGGAATTGAGGTAAGGTAAAGGTAATAGAAAAGTTAAATGACTTGTCCACAGTCACCCAGGAAGGCCAGTGGCAGAGCCAGAAAGGGTCCCAGTGGTTTTGCCACAAGATTGCTAGGTAATTCCTTAATACTCCTTCCCCACTTCTGTATATATTGTTATGGTGGAATGAGAAATGGTCATGTTTTTAAATATATGCCATGTGTAGTTACTAACAGGGTCAGAGAAATCTCTTCCATGGTCTATGTTCCAAAACCTTAACAGTTTCATTATATGGCTGTTTCAACTCACTTAAAGTTGCTGTGAGAAGACTAGTGTTTCCACTCTTGCCCCCACCATACCCCACAACATGCAACCAGCTCCCTCTGTCCTTCAAATCCCAGTAAGTCATTACTTGACACTGGAAAAGCCATTAATATGTAAGAAGTTGCTCCTTGCTTTTTCCTGCTCTCTTCTGCTGCACACACACCACAGGCAATTGCTTACTGGAAGGCCACGTGCTACCTTGTTTACATAGCCTGAGCTGGGCCCCTTGATCTTATTACCCAGCCACAGCTGGGATTCCTACCTTCTGAATATTCTGCTGTCCTCATATTACATTTACCCAAAATAAAAATCCCCTTTTCATAAGAGGCAGATTGGAGTAATATGCCTATTTAATTCAAATTTCTGCCCTGGGTTGGATTTTGTATTTGAACTCAGTGTCCTGGATGATCTTGGATTTGATGACCAATGCTCTCAGCCACCCAGATCCGGCAATGGGTAGGTAGTTTTTCAGATACTAAGCCTGCCCTCTGCACATGCTCTGTATAATTCATTAGGTGCAAGATCAGGCATGCAAGCTTTAGTGTGCCAAACTGGAGAAGAAATTTATTTTTCAAACAGTACTGAAATTTGAATGCTCCCAAAGGGCTGGTGAGTGCCACACATTCTGCTGGAGTAACTCTCAAATTTTGAGATCCAGATGAAATATATGAGCCTTCATTTGCTTTCCATTTGTGAACAAAAAAAAATGTTGCTAGAATATATTAACTTCAAGAAAAATCAGTTTTTTCCAGAGACTATCTTGGGAATTATTTGATCAAATGACTCCAAAATTGAATCACTGACTGTACCCACCCCCCGCCCTCATGTGGTACACCAAAATTCAAGGCAATCTGGTTAACTGCACAGCTCTTTAGAGCTCCAAAAGCTGGTCTTAACTAAAACAGAGCTGCAGCTCGTCTATAAAAAAGGTTTTGTTTTAAAAGAAACATTCTTAACATTAGAGCCTATAGGATTAAGAAGTTTTAAAACATAATATCTAAACCCTTCCTCTACGTTAAAGTAGGACATACTTTACACCTTCATTGGCTTGCTCCAGAGGGGTAAGCAGATTCAAGCAATATTTATGGCCATTACAGATCATACATTCTCTAGAAATGATACCCATACCAACTCAAACAGCATCTTCCTTTCAAACAGGAACATGATTTTCCACATGCATGGTTTTATTTTCAGCTTTCAATAGTGAAAACATGACTGACTGTGGCTAATGGCCTGATGCTTATGCCTACAATATTATCATTATATACACACTGGTGATAGTTCCAACGTGCAGTATTTTCTGTCAGAACTCTTTAGAGCCCTTATGTATACCTGCACACACAGCTAACTGAAAGATATCACTGCCTTACAACACTCCATACTTTATAACTTTAAATTTATCAGAAACAAAGTACAAGGTCAGAACATAAAAACAATGGCAAAGGTTTGCTGTACTAATGTCACTGTTTTTAATTACTAACACTAAATGTTAAGTCTGAAAGCAAGTGTCAAAAACAGCAATTCTCCCTTGATCAAAATTCTCACTTTGCTGAACACAACATTTATCATGTGTGTCTTCCTAACAGCACTCCTGTTTACCAAAGGCTTTTCTGGAACCTTCATTTCTCAGAGTAACCTAACAATAAAGAAGTGTACAGAGTGTTCTTTGCTTTCCTGACTAATTTCCTCCCACAGTCGGAGAAGAAGGAAAATTATTTTCGTAACTGTTTCAGAGAGTGAACTAAACTGATAACTCAAGCTTTTACATTTTTAGCATTGCTAAATTTAGACTAGGTTGACTTAGAATATACACTTATATTGTAAGACACAGACACATCAATAACACTATTTTACAATATAGTTATTAGAGATAATGCAGGTAGTCAACAGTTACTATAAAGAACCCACTATGAATATTTTTCTTCATGATTTATTTACTGAATTTATTTATTTAGAGAAGCTCAACTGAGATGCATTTAATTTTTGCCTGTATTTTCTAGCTGGATTGAACTGAAGTATTAGGCCATCAAGTGAATTATCCAAGGTAACAAACCAAAGGCATGGTCAACTACTCATTAAAACCCTTATTATTTTAATTCTTTAACTATAAGGCCAACTATTTTTAATCAAAAATTGATTATTTATAACTTGATTTATTGACCTAAATGATTAAATACTTATAATTGGCAAACAGCCCTATAAATTTGCCTGATATGACCACTGTAAGTGCAGTTAATTCTGCACTGACACTTTCAAAATTGGACGTCTGCCTTTCCTGAAGGAGGTACATATTTTACCTGTGCACATAATGCAGCTGATGAATGGAATGTATAGCAAGCACCATTTCACCAATGTAGAATTTGGCCATGTCTTCAGGAAGCTTGTCTTCAAACTTACTAAGAAGCGTCAGCAAATCACCACCCACATAGTAGTCCATTACTAAATACTAAAAAAAATAAAGAATAAAAAAAAAAGATCAATACATGTTTGAGTCAAAATGGATAAACATAGTAACTACATGCAAGTAGCTGATCACGGAACAAGGATGCAAAAAGAGGTTGTGGAAAACATACATATGTGAAGAGAGGTCAAAATGGCCACTTTTATGAAGTTACTATTAATTGCCTATTTTGCTTCAAATATTTCTGATTTTCTTTAATATAAGCATGTGAAGACAATACATTCTAAGCTCTTTCAAAACTGATCATGATCATAAAAACGAACATAGAGAATATATAGCAGAGTGCACTTAAGTCAATGATTTATGACTATCTAGCTTAGTTATACACAGATGAGACGGAAACAGGCCCATTTTCTTTAGGGAATTGGCTTTTGTGAAGTTCTACATTCATAACAAAACAAAAATAAACAAAACTCCTGACCAAATCTAGCATACTAGCTTTCAAAGTGTGAGGCTTCTTATGGATAGAAAAGAGGAAACTAGTTAAAATTAATTCTCCGTAACATAGTTTTTAAAAACCCTTTAGACATCACAACATTAAGTCTCTGATTAGTTTGAACAGGAAATATTGGATTCCTCTAGTAGAATAGGAAACATTTGGAATGAGGAACAAATAAGATCTGCAATTAAATTCCTGTTTAGACAAGAAGTGTGTTTGGATTATATGAGTATTTTGTGGTGTTGATAAGCCTGTGAGCAGCAACAAAATATGAGCCTGGAACATTTATTTTATTTTAATAGCATTTGCTTCAGCAAACCAACTTTCTTCACAAATACTACATTGCTTGCTAATGGAAGGAACTCGATTTGCACTATGAAATACATCAGTGGAGTAAAAGATGCATTTCTAAACAAATACTTTCAATTAATTTAGTGTTCAAATACATTGACAGCCCAAGGTCTTGTGTATGCTACTATTTTTCTTACCACTGTAGGTAGCTTGAGAAGGAGATTGCTAGAGCAGATAAGCCAGCATTTTAGCCACTGTGAGCTAGATCAGTGGTTTTCAAAGTGTGGATCACAACCCAATACTGGGTCATGGAGTGTAAGGCACTGGGTCACCCTGCTCAGCCTTCCAGGGACCCTGGTGGCTCTGGTCAGCACTGCCAACCTGCTCTTTGAAAACCACTGAGCTAGTCCCAATATATTCTGACACCGCACTGCACCCAGGAAGTGACTAGCAGCAGGTCCAGCTCCTAGGCAGAGGGGTCATGGGACTCTGCACACTGCCCCCACACCAATCACCAGCTCCACACTTCCATTGGACAGGAACCGGACAATGGGAGCTGGAGCGGCATTGCCTGTGGGCAAGAGCTGCATGGAGCTGCTTGTGCATTTCCACTTATGAGTCAGAAGTGCTGTTGGCCGCTTCTGGAATGCAGCATGGTCTGTGATGCCAGGAGAGGCAGGAAGCCTGCATCAGCTCCCCTGCTATGCCACTGACTAGGAGCTGCCAGAGGTAACCTCATGCCCCAATCCCCTGCCTGAGCCCTAAGACCCACTCAAGCCCAGAGGCCTGCTCCTGCACCCCTCATCCCTGATTACACCCTAGTGCCCCAACCTCTTCTGTACCTCAATCCCATGCCCTAGACCAGGGGTTGGCAACCTATGGCTCACTAGGGGACAGATATGGCTCTTCTGGAGCCCCAACTCAGCCCCCCCCCATTTCTCCCCACAGCACTGGTGCTACAGTCTAACAGCCCAACGCAAGATTGGAACGCCAGCGCCAACTTCCAGGTCAGGGGGGAGAAAGCCCCGAGCCTCCCTGCTGAATCCAGTGAGAGGGGAACAGGTGGAACCAAAAATGGTTCCATGTGCATTGCCATTTTCCTTCCCCCAGGACACTTCCTGGAGGCTTCCCAAGAATTCTTCCTGGAGGCTTCCTTCCGGCAAATGGGAGCAGCAAGAGGCTGTGTTACATAATGTCTGCGACGCAGCACGAAAACAAGTAAGTGCTCCCCCCCCAGGTCCAGACCCTACACCCCAAGCCCGTCACTCACCTCCTTCTGCCCAGATACCCTGCCCCAAGCCTGCTCCTGCCCCCTGCCCAGACACCCTGCCCTCACACCCTTCCCCAGTCCGCTCCGGCCCAGACACCCAGCCCCTTCTCCCCAGCCAGACAGCTTGCCCCCAGGCCGCTCCTGCACCCTCCCCTGCTCCTGCCCCTTCCCACCAGCCAGACACCCTACTCTCAGCCTGTTCCTGCCCCCTATTTCTCACCGAGACCTTGCACCCTCACCCCCTCCTACACCTGCTATCCCATGCACTGCAGCGCTGTCCTACACACTTAACCTTTCATTTTTGGCTCCACCCCAGAGCATGGGGGGAGAGGGAGCATGCAAAATCCACTAACCCTGGAACTCCAGAAGAGTAAATCTGGTCTGAGGTCTTGAACCTCAGTCCTTCCTGCTCCTCACCCCACCATGGGGCTGGAGCACCAGCGGAGTGAGGTATTTCAGTTGGGGGCCACATCAGTGATGGTTGGAGGGCTTTGGAGGAGGGTTTTTGTTGTGTCTGTCTGTCTGGTATGGTCCCTGACTGATTTTTCTGAAGGTCAATGGCCTCTGACCCAAAAAAGGTTCCCAACCCCTGCCATAAAGACAGTCAATGCTGAAACCTTTTGTGTTGGACATAATACTTTACTTTATTTTAAAATGAAGCCTGACCAACAAGACCCCCAATTGGGGCCTATCTGGACACAGTGTCATAACACTCCTGCCTCTCCCCCCCCACCGCCACCACCACCACCCTCAAGCCCATCATACATCTGAACCCCCTACCCTAAGCTCCTCATTCCCCCACATCCTCAAACTCCTGCACCTCCACATCCCCAGCAACCTGCCATAACACTCCTGCACCTCTCCCACACCCCAACCCCCTGCCCTGATCCCATCATACACCTGAACCCCTGCCCTGAGCTCCTCATACATGCTAACCCAGACTCCTGCACCCCCACATCCCCAGCCCTCACCATAAGATTGACAAAAGACAGCCTAAATGCATGTGTGAAGCTGAATTTGACCAGTTATAATGTAAACTTCAAAGAAATGTACAAAAAAATGCAGCAGCAGAAGTCCCATTAAATAAGGTCTGTGAGTACAATGTTTCATTTATGCTATTAATCATGTCAATTATCAATAATATTAAGTTGTATATTTTCAGTCATGCAAATGGGCATTCTTTCATGGCTCTTTGTTGACCACTTGTTCTGAATTTTGAGGTAGTTTGGCTCTTTGGTTTGAAAAGGTTGCCGACCTCCGGTTTTTGCTGATAATGGAGTGCAAGTGTAATTTGGGAATTTCTGAATGTGCACTGGGAACAGTGTGTTGGCCACAAAAATACATTTACATATTAAAGTTCAACCTACTCTATGTATAAAGTGTCCAGATTTTTTTTTGCATCTGAGCTGGTTTAATGGGTCTTATCTAAAATAGAGAAACTGCCAACAATGGAGTAACTGCCTGGTGCCTGCAATAACATAACAATTAGTTTAGACAGACTCAAACACCCTTACCACAATGTCACAATAACCTGCTCTGAGTAGGTTTTTTATGACAGTAGAAAAAGTGTCTGAGCCCCATCGCTACAGCTTCAGCTGAGCCATTACTTGCTGTTGCTGTAATATGTATGCTATTTTTTCTAGTGCAGACACACTCTGAGGCAGCACAGTAGAACGTTACCCAGAAGCACCACATTACCCAAAGCCTTCAGCTGTAATCAAAAGAAAAATGGTGTTAAAATGCTTGGGGGATTGAAGGCAGGGTGCAGAATGGTCAAGACTGAACACTGAGCTTCAGCTCAGAGAAACTGTGCTAGAGCGCCATTCATTTTATGAACCTTCAGGGAGTAGCTGAGTTAGTCTGTACAGGATAAACTTAAACAACAGGTTTTTTAGGTGCTTATAGATTTTTAGGTGCTTATAGATTACCAGTTTTTCCTGTCTGATTTTCCCTTTGATATTTACATACCCTCTGCTTCTTGTTTCCCGCCCTCTCCCTTCTCCCCTATTTATTTTGGGTCTGGACATCCTAAACTCAAAACTCCGGTCATCTGAAGTGGGCCGTGCCCACGAAAGCTCATGATACCATCTACATGTTTTGTTAGTCTATAAAGTGCTACCAGACTATTTGTTGTTTTTTAACTTTATTCATTTTATGGTACAGCTACACTTACATCAGGGTACAAAGTACAGATATCACACACCCACTAGCATAGGTATCATTAGCAGTGTAGAATGAGACTGCTATATGAACCTGAACCCTAGGGCATAGACCCTACATGTCTCGCTGCATGTTCACACTGGGTACACCAGCCCCTGTCCGCAGCCAGCCCCAGCCGCCACGAACAGAGGCTGCTCTGGCAGCAGCCCCTGTTCACGGTGGCCCGGGCTGGATGTGGCAGAGGCTGCCCTGGCAACAACTTCTGCCTATGGCGAGCCTGGGATCATTACAGACAGAGGCTGCTTTGCAGCAGCCTCCCCTCCCCCCTCCCATGCTGCTACCTCTGATAAAGGCAGCAGCACGTGGGGCGGGGAGGAAGGGGGCAGGCAGCGAGTGGGGGGGGGGGGTTTGAGCAGTCGACTCAATAAGTTTATACTTATCGGGTAGTCTATTTCTCACTTACATCCCTACTCCACACCCTGCGCTGCTGCCTCTGGGGCTACATGTAACCATGAGGGTTAACCAATGAGCCCAGGCTCATCTGTTAACTGTGTATATGGATACACATTCACATCCCTACTCTAAAATCCTGAGACTTATTTAATGGTGAAGATAACATACCAAATAGTTCTCATCCTGAAAGGCATAGTGCAATGTAGTAATCCACTGACAATCTCCATTCACCAAAACATTTCTCTCTTCTCGGAAACAAGCTGTCTGAAGGAAAGAAGAAGAAAAAAAAACAAAACAGTGTCACAGGCCACAAGTAGTCTTTGCAGGATTCATACATATGCATGCTTTATGGGATTATTTAAAATTTCCATACAAAGGTCTCTATTCATTGGAGTTTAGTCTGTAAAATTGATAAGCCAGAGAAGCTCTTCTGTCTTCTATAGTTACACATACACTCATCCTAATCCTGAATGCTTTTTTAAAAAACAATTTAGCTTGAGCCATTAAAGTTCTTTCTTCTCCCGTATTAAAAATATCTTTGCATCCCACCACAACCTGTAGCAAAAGGATGAATGCACAGAAGGATAAGACCTGTGTGAAAATACATCTATGCAACCACAGTTTAATGTTTCAGTTTCTATTAGTTCCTCAAGATAATAAAAAACAGTGGAGGGCAACCTGTGCCCCTTCAGAGTAATTTGCTGTTGGGCCATGAAACATTTTGTTGATGTTGACCATCCACAAGCCACAGTCTCCTGCAGCTCCCAATGGCCGCAGTATTCCATTCCCGGTCAATGGAAGTTGCTGGAAGCAATGGCCAGCATGTCCCAGTGGCTCACCTCTTCTCGCAGCTCCCATTAGCCAGAAATTAAGAAGTAAGCTATAGGGACATGCTGGATACTGCTTCCTGCAACTTCTGTTGGCTAGGAATGGCGAACCGCAGCCGCTGGGAGCTGCAGGGGGCCATGATGGTCAATATCAAAGTGTTTTGCATCCCACCAGCAGAGTATCCAGATAGGCGATATGTTGCCTACCACAGATATAAACCATGAAGGAAATATATGAAAATCCATATTGTTTCCCACACTAATATTCTGGGGGAAAAAACAACCCTGCACTTTTAGCAGTCTTTCCCAACTTCAGACAATGCACAGAGTAAGGTTTTAAAAATGATATGTATAAAAGATTATCTAAGTTCCATATACATTTACATAAATCAATCTCATTTGATTGTTGGGAAGAAGATTCATCTTGAGTTTATTAATGGTTTTCTAGACCCAAAATACCGGTCAAAACTGAATCCTTGGGGGTTTTTACCACCATAAGTTTAGGATGCCACTATCAATATATTCTCTTTATTTCCATTCCCAATCATCAAACACTCGCAGTGGATAAGAGTGTTTTTACTGGTATTGATCTATGAATTCTCCAACAAAGTGCATTAAGAGAGCACCCAGGAATCCTATGCATCACCACCCTCATCCTAGAGCTTCACTATTACAATGTTTTAATGTGAATTTTCCAAGGAAAAAGTCTCAAGTTTTTTTGGTTTTTGTTTTGTTTTGTTTTTTAATTGGAAAATCTTTCCAGTGGAAGTGTAATATACTGCAGTCAAGTTGGAATAATTAAGTTCTACAGTGGGTATATAACAGAGCCACTCACATATGACGTGTATCATGATATAATTATGCTGTGAATAAGAATGTCATTTGTGCTAATACTTATTTGGTGAAATTTTCTGGCCCATGTAATGCAAGAAGTCAGACTACACAATAGAGTGGTCTCCTCTGCTCCAAGATTTAGGAGTCTATGAGTAAATTGATTTTCTTCCAGTTTTCAGAATTGTATATTTCCATTATTTTAACATTTTTAAAACAATACACTTGAAATACAGAACCTAAGTAACTGTAAGACCCACTTAACTGAAAATTACAATTTATTGACTAAACAAACTGGATAAAAATGGCACACTTTTTCCTATTAAGCAGCATACCTCATCTTGCCTACAAGCTAGGTTACAAGTGTTTGCTAACAATTTTTCCCGCACTGCCCTTTGTTCACGTCAAACTTCACTTCACTTGTTCTTCTTACAGCTGATATAAAAACTGGTATCACCCAAATACATTGTTACGTTTAATGAATTATACAATGCTTTCCACTACAATTCATAAACTAAAATCAACATAAAACCAGCACAATGCATTCATGGAGCCTCTGCTGACAGTATGAAAAAGTATCTAATGTCTTTTTTTCAGTAAGGTGTGTGCACTTACAGCTTTCATTTAAATCTGAAGGGGCTAACAACAGATGAAAATGAAAGCTTGCCACATGTTTTAACAACTTGATATGCAAGTCTTGAGAAACTGACTGATCTGCTTGCCCTTGGTAGAAGGTGCTAACCAGGGGCAAGCTAATGTGCCAAAAAGAAAGAGGTGCTGAGTGGCCCTGCTGCTCCATTTTCTAAGAAAAAGTCAGAGAGCACAGAACCTAGCTGTAATGACTGCAGCTTTTCCAGGAGAGAAATAGGGGCTTATAGGAGGAGTGGACAGAATTACTGTTCAAACTCTAGTTCCTATGCAGATTCATCTTTTGCCTATTCCTGAGGTCACTCTGCTAGATGCTCTTGACTGGGAAGGAGCTAAGTGACCCAGGCAGCATGCACAGGTGACATGTTGCTTCCCATAGTTTCCTCCTCTTCCACTTAGGACACATCTATTCCATGAGAAAATTACAACAATCTAACTCAACTGGTTCAAAAACTGATTGAAATAGTGCCACCCTGTGCTTGGACACTAATTTTGGATTAAAAATGCCTCACAGTGACTCATCAGATGAATTGGGTAAAGTAATCCTAGCATAGCTACCCCTCAGACTTTTCAGAGTGATTTATTTTAAATTCATTAGCACTTCTAAACTAATGTAGTTAGATCAGTACCATTTCACTGTGAAACGGATGATGCTGAAAAGCTGTGACAGAAATCAGCAACAGCCACCTCCCTCTCCAGGAAGTCTGTGAAGAAAAGTCTAAATGGACGGCTAGAAGGAAGTGATTTTATCCAACAACCACTATCACCACAAGGTTGATAAGGTGAAGAGGTGTGCAAGAGGAGTAGAGAACTTGTCCACTGAGGGAGGGACAGAACTGATATATTGGAGTGTCTGGTGGTCCATATATTTTTTTTCTGGGCTATGCTTAAATTAGATTACCCTAGCTATATTGCTGAGGGCAGTGAAAAATGTCATGCCCAGAGAGCCATAGTTAGATCAGCCTGACCCACATTGCAGATGCAGTAGTTGACAAAGATTCTACCAGTGACTTTGCTGGTAGATGGAAAAACCCTTCCATCAATGTAGGAAGCATCTATACTATGGCGTTGCAGTAGTTGTAGTATAGACATGGCCTCAGCCCTCAGCAAGGAGGAGTCAGGAAAGCTCTCAAGCTCTCTTGATGCCGTTTTAAATTTATGAATCATTTTACCTCTTTCCTCAATAATAGCCTGCATTGTTCATGGGCCGCATTTTACTTTACAAAGATTTACGTAACAAATTACTAGGTCTTGCATTTCGCCAATGAAATAGCAATTATTCTAAGTAGACCTGAGAGTATGTTATTTTGGATAATTCCTCTCAGTAGGACCGTTAACCACTATTTATTAATTTGTAAAGTGACTGCTAGATTAGCACATGTAAGTGCTTTTTGGAAATAAATGAGTAACTTCTAAAGAAAACACACAACTAACATCTTTCAGAGGTTTTGTTTATACAACTACCTATGCACCTACTTTTATTTCTGTGTTTCCAGAATATTCATTAGTATTAGAATATTAGTAATGCAAATCCCATTACAAAGTATAGGATACACTTCTTGAAGGCTTTGTTTGTCATCGATAGGAACAAATTCTTCATTTTCAGCAAATTTTTTTTCACATAGCCATAACAAAAATCTGAAGGCTTCCATGTAGTCTTTAACTTCCCTTTACTGTAAGCAAAAATCTGGCCAATATAATTCAGGGTAAAAACTAGGGCAGACTGTCTGGTAAATGAATGCACAGTAATGCTGAGAACAACAGATGCCTAGAAGGGACTGTCAGACTTGATTGCATTAAAGCAGCTCACTTTAAAAAAAATGAACCTCCTATACTTATGAAATCATTCTTTCTAATCTGGAAGAGCTTCAGTGTAATTTTCCTTAATGCCATTTTAAAAAATTTTCTGCATTAGAAAACATATTACTTACCTCTGCCCTTTTAAGCATTTCCCATTTATTTAGAATTTTCATTGCATAAATGCGCTCTGTGCACTTCATTTTAACAACCGCAACCTGGAATAATAATAATTTTATTTAACAAAAACAAGCCAAAAAGAATTCAGTGGTTTCAAGATTTTTTTCAAACAGCTGATGAATGATACACAATATTGCTTAATAAAACCATGATTAATGACACGTAAGTAATTAGTGAACAAGAGTCAGTGAACAACTCCCTGAACATACTGATAAGTTATTTTTTCCCTTTTAAGAAGAGAGTTGTAAAAGCAGATTACTACTCATTTACATGACACGGTATACCATGTGTGGTCAACTGTTCATGATTAAGTGGATGGGGGGTGGTACAGAAGGAGCATGAAGTCTTTCATATAAAGATGTGTCGTAAAGCTACACTGTTGGCAAAGAACAAGCAATGTTTGTATACTTTGCCTTTAGCCAATGAAACAACATTTAAAATGGCAGCCACAGAGAACAGAAAAACTGATCAACCAAAAGGAAAACAAATGAGAAGCCAGCCAGAAACATGCTAATGTAACCAGACACCTGAAACTGGAAAGCTTTTATATGCTGCATACTGACTTTAAACACTGAAGCAGTGCTATTTGGAGTGCACACTATTTTATCCTACTAGTTGAAAACATGCTTATGATGCTCTGTCTTGGACAGCAGTGATGTACAGTATATGGCTATACAGCGGAAAGAGGGTGGAAGAGAACATTCTCCAGTGATGTACCATACTAATATGAGAAACGTGTTTATACTAGAGACCTTAGAGCAGGACAGCTGTATCAATGAAGCTGCGCCACTGTACGATCTGTCATGTAGAGGGAGGAATTCTCACTTTAACATAGCCCTGTGCGCACTAAAACTTATGCCAGTGAAATTTATGTCACTTGAGGATGTGTTTGTTTTTCACATCCTCAAGTGGCAAAAGTTTTGCCAACGTAAGTAGTAGTGTAGACGTGGCCTAAGGTAAAACAGCACGCTGTCCTTAAATTGCAGTGAAGGAGTATAGTTCTATTTGGGAACTGTGAATGCTACATTTTAGGCAGAGCTTGAAAAATCCACTTGACCAGCGACAATAAGAATTTTTCCCTGGGTTCCACTTCAGGGAAGAAAGTTTTATTCTTATTGTTGCAAAGAAAATGTGATCTAAATATACAGTAATGCAGTCCCATCTTAAGTCTGCAGATAAGACTGCTTGAATGCCTCTTCCGCTGTTGATAGCTTTCCTAAATTTCAGCAGACTAAAGACTGACTTCAGAGGGGTAACCGAGTTAGTCTGTAACTGGAAAAACTTAACAAATAGCCTTAAAGCATCTTAGAACTAACAAAACACGTAGATGGTATCATGAGCTTTCATAGGCACAACCCACTTCTTCAGATGAATGAAGCTATTAAAGGTCCAGTTTCTAAATAAATAGGCGGTGGTGGGGGAAGGAGAAAAAAGGAGGAAAGAAAAAAAGGGGAAAGAAATAATTTGGATGGCGGGCTACATTCCACATCTTAATGACATAAAAAACCAAACAATCCGTACTTAAGAACAATTAGTACCTTTTCTATCAGCTTCATGTAGCATGGACGCTCTAATTTACTATATCTTTCCCTTCCCCTCCCCCTTCTTTTTCCTTCTCCCCCATCCCCTATTTATTTAGAAACTGGATCTTTAATAACTCCATTCATCTGAAGTGGGTTGTGCCCATGAAAGCTCATGATACCATCTACATGTTTTGTTAGTCTATAAGGTGCTGCAAGACTATTCATTGTTTTTTTAAGTTTTTAAAGATTGACTTGTCAGTTTTAACTGTTGCTTTTCAAAACTCTGGAGGCAGCAGTGAAACTGACAAGAATCAGATCAATCAAATCCACTGTTACTTGAAAAGACTGACTAGCAGTGGAGGAAGATGAGTGGAAAATGAGACTGGAGAAGAGCAGCCAAGAGATTCCCTCACAAAACAGGAAATCGGAGGAGGGAAATCAAATACCAGAGAATCCCACTCAGCATTCTAGCCAGGAAGCTGGGTGTGTGTGGGTGTGGGTGTGGCGGTGGGTGTGTAGGGCGCAGAGGAGAGACTGCTCCTCTCATCTAGTAGCTAGAAAGGAGTGGAGTGAGGCCTTCAAGATTATCAGACATCAATTAGTGTACTCAGTGTCAGGTAAAATTTCCAAACTTCCTGTGAGTGGCTGGACATTTAAAAAAAAGCGGGAAACCAACTGATTTGATCAGGTAGAAAAGCTTGCTGTGAGAAATATGTAACATGAGAAGAGGAAAAATATGGCAGAGAAGGTACAGAACACACAAGGAGATGAGGGGAAACAATGAGCTGAACAGAGGACAACTCATAAAAAGGTAGACCATTATCTATTACAGGAAGGAAAACTGAAGTAAAGCCAGAAAGGTGAAAAAAGGTGTAACAAAACAAAGGTGTAGGTAAAGTTACTGTTTTTTTAAACCAAGTTGATTAACGTGTTTTAATTAAATATGTGATTAAATACATAATAAGTATTATTACTACAAAGAATTATTAAGCATACTAATGTTCACTTTACGTTTTAAGATGGATGGTAGCATATATTTTTCACTCTGGCAAGAAAGCTGAATCCGTACACTAGTAGATGTTGGGTAAAAACACTTGTGCTTTAAGCCTTGATTTTAAGGATGAACAAAGTCACTTTGCCCAATTGTAAAATGACACAAATACATGTTTCAGAATTCAGCTGCAACTTGAAAGCTCTCGGGCATAAGCTTCCCCAGCCTCCAATTTAGCTCTGGAAGTGCACACAAGTTTCTTTGTGTTTTGCATCATTATTCCATGATCCTAGTATCACATAGGTTGAGTAAACTATGCATATGTGCAAATCTGGATGGATACTTTTCAAATATGTTTGAACTGGATTTAAAAACTTAAAAGCCTTAGGTGCGAAGAACATGGCCAGGAAAGCAGTTTGGCCTAACTAGAACCATGGGCATGGCTAGGCCTGCAGATTAGATTAGCACCAAAGTGGAGTCAAGAATCAGTTGACAGGACATCCAGAGGCATACTTGAGAGCAGAGCATTTCTTTTGGGGCTTTAATTCAGCTAAGTCCTAACAGCTTTTCTATAAATGTTCACAAAGACAAGTGGCTTGCCTAAATTCTAATTCGTATGCTACTGAGCATTTAAAAAAAGGATCTAGGTTTAGGCCTCATATTATCTTGGACTTTTAGTCATCAAATTATGGACTGACTTGCCCACCCATTTTGCACTGCTGTGTACGCCTCTAGAATCATAGAATGATAGAGCTGGAAGAGACCTCAGGAGGTCATCAAGTCCAGCCCCCTGCCCAAGGCAGGACCAATCCCAACTAAATCAACCCAGCCAGGGCTTTGTCAAACCAAGACTTAAAAACCTCTAGGGATGGAGATTCCACCACCTCTGTAGGTAACCCATTCCAGAACTCTCTTCCGCTTTCTCATCTTCCCATAAACTGTACGGATATCCTGTACTGAAACGTATCCATTTTAGCACTACTAGACAAACAATGAATTAATCGTCACATCACCCCCATGAATACCAAATAATATTCACATTTTACAGATAAGGAAGCTGAAGCAGAGTCTAAGCAAGTTTACCAAGTTCACACAGGAATCACAGCCAGGAATAGAATCTAAACTCTCAAAAGGTAGTCTTATAACATCAATCAGCAAACAATTTTTTAGCTTTTTTAAAAATTTGTGTCTCAAGAATACCCAAAAACAGACTCTTGAGAAACGGATGTAAGCCAGCTATACAGTTGCATTCTGACCTAGCATTTTGATAGTATTTGTACCAATTTTGTAGTACATTTTCTTTGAAATATTTTTTGCCTGAAATAAAGCTCTGCTCCACTTCTACTGGAATGAAAAGCAAGATAAATCTATACAACAGACAGAATGTTTTCAGACTTCAGTAAAAGCAACACTTTGCTTCCAAAATCCTAGCTCAAAAAGCTTCATCTTGTGACTCCATCTTCAAGAAGCAATTTGAGCTTTGAGGATTTCAGATCTGAAATGAAAATAAGGTAGATATTAAGACAAGTTCCATGCTGTTTTCCACCCTTTTTAATCCCATTTAATTAAATGGGTTGTAAATCAAAGCAAAATTTGGCTCTAAGCACACCACAGAACCTTGCCCATTATTGAAATCTGTCCATTACTGACTAAGGTTGAGCTGTGTTGTCATAGCCCCCAGAATGGTCTCAGAATATTGAAGAGGTAAAGTAATATTTAATGCACCAACTTCTGTTGATGAAATAGAAGCTTTCAAGTTAGAGCTTTTCTTCAGATAAGAAAGCATCACAAATAGAAGCTGATCCAATAAAATATATTTTCTCATCTATCTTGTCTCTCTAAGGTTGATCATATATCAGGTAAAACAAGGTATGGATTTCCAAGTAATCATCTTGTTAACTGATTTAATGTCATTTTTACAGTCTAGACAAAAGTGTAATGAATGAGCAGAAACTTCATTGACAGAAATGAAAGAGTTACCGTGACACATGGCTAGAAAGAGTTAAGCAGCTCGCAGACTTATTGATCCAGATTCAGCCTTTTAGAGAAGTTAGAAAAGTATGCAAAAGGTAATCAGAGCCATTAGGACCATGTTAGATAGGCTAGAACTTTCAAATACAAAGGCAATATTAATTGTATGTGTTTACTTTTATCTTGTTAGATATTAGCCATGAAAACACACAGTTCCTGTCTATAACTATAGCTATTCATTCAGAGAGCATTTAGATCTGGGTGGGCGGTAATTTTTGATGGTGGGGCCACTCCAAGAATTTGGAAAGTGGTCAAGGGCCACACTCTTCCTTGATGTCAATGGAGGAGGCGTGAGGACTAGGATGGACGTTGGGTGCAGGAGGGAGCTTTGGGTGTAGGCGGGGGCGTGGATGCTCTCAAAGAGCCAGCATGCACTGGCTCTCACCTGCAGCCCTGCTCCCGGAAGCCCAGCTGTCACCCTGCACTACTGCCTCTATATCAAAGGCAGCAGAGTGGGACAGCAGCCAGCTCCTAGGGAGCTGGTGAGTGCCGGCTCTCTCCTGCAGTCCCGCTCCTGAGCAACTGGCTGCTGCCCCTACGCTGCTGGCTTCGATACAGAGCCAACCCTGTATGGTGGCAGCTGGCTCCCCAGGAGTTGGGGCAGGAATCTGTGTGTAACCATTAATGGTAACCCCTACACCCAAGCTTATCTGTCAACCATTTAAATGGTTATACTTTTACATCCCTAGCTCCTGCACAGAGATGTGTCTACTTAGACCAGCTTTTATCTATTCATCTAAATTGTTACTTATGTATATTTTAAATTTAAAATAGAATTACTATACTGGCCTTGTTAGGGTTCAACTTTATTGTACCAATTAAAATAGCAAAAATTAATAAGTTAGAACATCTGTCAGCCATTTATATTTCCTTAGGATTTAAAGTTCACAATAAATGCTTTCCATTTTGCACATCATTACCAGCAATAAAGATTCAGCAAACCAGTTTGGCCCTCTACAACACCGAAGTTACCCAATTGTCTTCAGTGGGATTGTACATATATAGATGACTAAGTGGAACTACAAAGAATTGTCTATTTAGATTCTTATAACATGCCTATCACCAGGGCTTGACAAACAGCGGTGAAACCTACTCACTAGCCCCGCACTGTGCATGCGCAAGACCCGCATTGCGCATGCGCGCCCCGCCGGTAAAGGGGGCGACCGGCTGAAATCTACTCGCCACGGGTGAGTAGATTCAGTGATTTGTCGATTAGGCATTGTAGAAAACCATAAAATAGTATTAAGTTCCATAGAAATATTTTCAAATTGAAACACTATTCCCATGTCAGAATAAATTGCTTGTTTTGATATTTTTGTGAAGAATTTGTTGTGGGAAAGCAAAGTCAATTAAATGTTTTGCTTTATATTCTGAATTCAGTGAAGTTAATGACTATTTGTAGCTCTTATGGTAATCTGCTCCACAGCTTTGATTCAGATCCTGAAGAAATTCTGTGTTCCATGCTCATGACTTTTCTCCCCATTTCTAGAACCCTGCATGGATACAAAATTTGCATCTGCATCTGTATCCGCAAAGAGCCACAGATATCCATGCTGACATCCAGGAATGCTAATACCCCTGGATATAAAGTAGATAGAGCCCTGCAAATCTGTAGCTACTTTTTACTCTGCAGTCAGGAGGGACGGTAGCCCCTGCAGATAGCTAGGTCCAATCTCATAGAAAGTTCTGAATATTATACAGACCTTTTATAGAATCCTGTATTTTTCAGGAAGTATGACTATTTCTAGATACGACACACACACACAAAACCCCAGAATCCAGCTTACTCTCTTGGCTAGGTTGAACCTCTCTAGTCCAGAAACCTCCACCATCCAGAATGATTTTAGTTAGCTAGATGTCCACTTTTTATGGGTGTTGCCAAGTTTTCTATAGTCCCATAAAGTTTTTTACAGCCACCAGCCCTAGCTCTCAGTGTACAGTGCTATTATTTAGCTCTAATTTACCCCTAAATGTCTTCTAACAGTCCAGTAAGCAGTGAAAGTGTTGGTAATGCTGCTAGACATTATTGACCTCCCATGGTCCAGAAAATTCCCTCGTTCGGAAATGGTCAGGTCCTGAGGCTGCTGGACTAGAGAGAACCGGTAGTGACAGATACAAGAAGTGTTAGATATTATTTGTCCTTGAAGTAGTTAGACATGATTGAACACTCAGAAAATTTGTTCACACACATGTAAAAATACAACTGCCCTTAGTCAACACATCCCTGACTGCATCATCCATCTTTGCAGACAAGGTCAACTTCTAAACAGCTGCACTGTATGGGGAGAAGCAAGCTACTTCGGATGTGAAAGAACAGATTAAGGACTATTTAGAAGGCCGGACACAGTGTTTTTTTTGTGATGGTACGCCTCGGGACGGCGTGCCGGCACCTATTTTCCCTGCATAACTTAAATGAATTGCTTTCCCCTCAAGCACCTCTTTTCCTGGGGTGGCTGGGCTCTCAAAGGAAGCCCACTCGGGGCACGTGGCTCTTAAAGGGGCCCCGATGGCATTTCGGCCCCTGCGCAGCATTTTTTTTTGGCCGGGGGGGGGGGAAGGGGGAGAGAGAGGGCTCAACAACTTTCCCCTCTGAATACCGGCACTTTTTTTTTTTTTTTTTTTTAACACAAGAAAAGCACAGGCTGGACATGCACAAGATGTAGGGTCAGATCTAATGCATCCAAGGATGCTGAGAGAATTGGCTGATATGACTGCAGAGCCATTGGCCATGACCTATGAAAAAAAGTCATGGCAACTAGGGGAGTTCCTAGATGATTGGAAAAAGGCAAATGTAGTGTCCATGTTTTAAAAAAGGGAAAAAAGGAAAATCCTGGGAACTACCGACCGTGCAGCCTTACTTCAGCCTTGCAAAGATCATGGACCAGATCCTCAAGAAATCCATTTTGAAACACTTGGAGGAGAGGGAAGTGATCAGGAACAGTCAGCATGGATTCCCTCATGGGCAAGTCATGCCTGACCAGCCTATTTGCCTTCTATGATAAGAAAACTGCCTTTGTAGACATGGGGAAAGCAGTGGACATGATATACCTTGACTTTTAGTCTCTCTCAGTATTCTTGTCAGCAAGTTAGAACATAAGAACGGCCGTACCGGGTCAGACCAAAGGTCCATCTAGCCCAGTAGCCTGTCTGCCGACAGTGGCCAGCACCAGGTGCCCCAGAGGGGGTGGACCGAAGACAATGATCAAGCAATTTGTCTCCTGCCATCCCTCTCCAGCCTCTGACAAACAGAGGCCAAGGACACCATTTTATCCCCTGGCTAATAGCCTTTTATGGACCTAACCTCCATGAAATTATCTAGCTTCTCTTTAAACTCTGTTATATTCCTAGCCTTCACAGCCTCCTCTGGCAAGGAGTTCCACAGGCTGACTACACGCTGTGTGAAGAAGAACTTTCTTTTATTAGTTTTAAACCTGCTACCCATTAATTTCATTTGGTGTCCTCTAGTTCTTCTATTTAGGAACTAATAAATAACTTTTCTTTATCCGCCTCTCCACACCACTCATGATTTTATACACCTCTATCATATCCCCTCAGTCTCCTCTTTTCTAAACTGAAAAGTCCCAGTCGCTTTAACCTCTCCTCATATGGAACCCGTTCCAAACCCCTAATCATTTTAGTTGCCCTTTTCTGAACCCTTTCCAAGGCCAAAATATCTTTTTGAGGTGAGGAGACCACATCTGTACACAGTATTCAAGATGTGGGCGTACCATAGTTTTATACAGGGGCAGTAAGATATTCTGGGTCTTATTTTCTATCCCTTTCTTAATAATACCTAGCATCCTATTTGCCTTTTTGACCGCTGCACACTGTGTGGAAGTTTTCAGAGAACTGTCCACGATAACTCCAAGATCTCTTTCCTGATTTGTCGTAGAAATTAGCCCCATCATACTGTGCGTATAGTTGGGGTTATTTTCCCCGATGTGCATTACTTTACACTTATCCACATTAAATTTCATTTGCCATTTTGTTGCCCAATCACTCAGTTTGGTGAGATCTTCTTGGAGTCCCTCACAGTCTGCTCTGTCTTGACTATCCTAAACAGTTTGGTATCATCCGCAAACTTTACCACCTCACTGCTTATCCCTTTCTCCAGATCATTTATGAATAAGTTGAACAGGATTGGTCCTAGGACTGACCCTTGGGGGACACCACTAGTTACCCTCTCCATTCTGAAAATTTACCATTTCTTCCTACCCTTTGTTTCCTGTCTTTTAACCAGTTCTCAATCCAAGAAAGGACCTTCCCTCTTATCCCATGGCCATGTAATTTACACAAGAGCCTTTGGTGAGGGACCTTGTCAAAGGCTTTCTGAAAATCTAAGTATACTATATCTACTGGATCCCCCTTGTTCGCATGTTTGTTAACCCCTTCAAAGAACTCTAATAGATTAGTAAGACAGGATTTCCCTTTACAGAAACCATGTTGACTTTTGTCCAACAAATTATGTTCTTCTACATGCTTCACAATTTTATTCTTTACTATTGTTTCGACTAATTTGCCAGGTACTGAAGTTAGACTTACCTGTCTGTAATTGCCCGGATCGCCTCTAGAGCCCTTTTTAAATATTGGTGTCACGTTGGCTACCTTCTAGTCATTAGGTACGGAAGCCGATTTAAGGGATAGGTTACAAACCACAGATAATAGTTCAGCAATTTCCCATTTGAGTTCTTTTAGAACCCTTGGATGAATGCCATCCGGTCCCGGAGATTTGTTAACATTAAGTTTTTCTATTTGTTCCAAAACCTCCTCTAATGACACTTCAATCCGGGACAGTTCCTCAGATTCATTACCCACAAAGGACGGTGCAGATTTGGGAATCTCCCAACGTCCTCAGCCGTGAAGACTGAAGCAAAGAAATCATTTAGTTTCTCCGCAATGGCTTTATCGTCCTTGATTGCGCCTTTTATAGTTCGATCGTCTAGGGACCCACAGGTTTTTAGCAGGCTTCCTGCTTCTAATGTACTTAAAAACATTTTGTTATTTCTTTTGAGTTTTTGGCTAGCTGTTCCTCAAAATCTTTTTTGCTTTTCTTATTACATTTTTACACTTGATTTGACAGTGTTTATGTTCCTTTCTATTTATCTCACTAGGATTGGACTTCCACTTCTTAAAAGATGCCTTTTGTCCTCACTGCTTCTTTTACATGGTGGTTAAGCCACGTGACTCTTTTTAGGTCTCTTGCTATGTTTTTTAATTTGGGGTATACATTTAAGTTGGGCCTCTATTATGGTGTCTTTAAAAGTTTCCAGGCAGCTTGCAGGATTTGGCTCTAGTCACTGTGCCTTTTAATTTCTGTTTAACTAACCTCCTCATTTTTGTGTAATTCCCTTTGAAATTAAATGCCAGGGTGCTGGTCTGCTGAGGTGTTCTTCCCACCACAGGAATGTTGAATGTTATTATATTATGGTCACTATTCCCAAGCGGTCCTGTAATGGTTATTTCCTGACCTGATCCTGCGCTCCACTCAGGACTAAATCGAGAATTGCCTCTCCTTGTGGGTTCCTGCACCAGCTGCTCCAAGAAGCAGTCATTTAAGCCATTGAGAAATTTTATCTCCGCTTCTCTTCCTGAGGTGACATGTATCCAGTCGATATGGGGTAATTAAAATCCCCATTATTATATAGAGTTCTTTGTTTTGGTAGCCTCTCTAATCTCCTCAGCATTTCAATGTCAGTATCCCTGTCCTGGTCAGGTGGTCGGTAATATATCCCTACTGCTAATTTCTTATTTTTGGAGCATGGAATTACTATCCATAGCGATTCTATTGAACATGTTGATTCATTTAATATTTTTATTTCATTTGATTCTACATTATCTTTCACATACAGTGCCACTCCGCCACCCACCCGACCTGCTCTATCCTTTCGATATATTTTATATCCCGGTATGATTGTGTCCCACAGATTTTCCTCATTCCACCAGGTTTCAGTGATGCCTATTATGTCAATCTCCTCATTTAATACTAGGTACTCTAGTTCACCCATCTTATTAGTCAGACTCCTAGCATTTGTGTAGAAGCACTTTAAAAATTTGCCACTGCTTATTTGTCTGCCCTTCCTGATGCATTGGATTCCTTTGTACGCGGTTGTTTGTCTGCTCTGGCCCATGGTTTGCCCTCTCCTCCTCTCTTTCTGACTACAGCTTAGAGAATCTCTATCAATGGATTCTCCTCTAAGAGAAGTCCCTCCGATTTACGTGCATCTCCACACCAATCGGCTTTCCCCATCTCTCAGTTTAAAAACTGCTCTATGGCCTTTTAATGTTTAGTGCCAGCAGTCTGGTTCCACCCTGGTTTAGGTGGAGCCCATCCTTCCTGTATAGGCTCCTCTCCCAAAAGTGTCCCCAGTTCCTAATAAATCCAAACCCCTCTTCCCTACACCATCGTCTCATCCATGCATTGAGATTCTGAATCTCTGCCTGCCTACCTGGCCCTGCGCGTGGAACTGGAAGCATTTCCGAGAACGCCACCACAGAGGTCCTGGATTTCAGTCTCTTTCCTAGCAGCCTAAATTTGGCCTCCAGGACATCTCTCCTACCCTTCCCTACGTCATTGGTACCTACATGTACCACGACCACTGGCTCCTCCCCAGCACTACACATAAGTCTATCTAGATGCCTCGAGAGATCCGCAACCTTCGCACCAGGCAGGCAAGTGACCATACGGGTCTCCCGGTCATCACAAACCCAACTATCTATGTTTCTAACGATCGAATCACCCACTACTAACACCTGCCTCTTCCGAACTGGCATTCCCTCCCCCTCAGAGGTATCCTCAGTGCGAGAGGATACCACAACATCCTCTGGGAGGAGGGTCCCAACCACGGGATGGTTTCCTCTGCTCCCATTGAATGCTCTGTTCCCTTGAGACTTTCATCCTCCTTAAGAGCACTGGGGCTCTCAGACTGGAGGTGGGACAGTACTACAGTGTCCCAGAAAGTCTCATCCACATATCTCTCTACCTCCCTTAGCTCCTCCAGTTCAGCCACCCTGGCCTCCAAAGCCCGAACTCGGTCTCTGAGGGTCAGGAGCTCCTTGCAACGGGTGCACACATACGCGACCCGCCCACAGGGCAGGTAATCATACATGTTACACCCGACGCAATAAACAGGATAGCCCCCACTCTGCTGCTGGGCTTCTGTCTCCATTTTTCTAATGAATAAGTTTAAGTGTAAACTGGGATTCTTTTTAAACCTCTGGAATATAGATTATGATAAGAGTTATGTTTTAAAGAAGGCCAGAAGTCACTAGTGCCCTCTAACCTCCCCCTCTAACCTCCCTGTTAGCAGTTCCTGTTCGCAAGCTCCCTGGTCGCTGAGTCACAGGCTTATATAGCTCTGGTAGCCCTTCCCCCTGACTGAGGCTCAGCCAATTAACAGAGGCTTCTAGATTTCAAACCTTTTAGAAGCTCCTTCAAGCAAACAAACACACCAACCAAACAGACAAACACAAGCTCAGCACACAGCAAATAACTCCCCCACACACAAACACACACTCCAGACAGCCACTTACCACAAGGGTCCCGTTTTTACTCCTCTTTTACCTGGAGAACTCCCTCTCCAAACTCCCAAACTCTCCAAACTCCCTGTTAGCAGTTCCTGTTCGCAAGTTAAAGTAGTATGTTTTGGATGAAGGTGGATAGAGAGCTGGCTAGGTCTCCGAGCTCAAGAGGATCTACAGCTTACTGTCCAATTGGCAGTCACTATAAAGGGGAGTGTCCAGGAGTTGGTCCTGGAGCCGGTTTTGTTCTACATCTTGATTAACAGGATGGATTACCCTCAGCAAGTCTGATACTAAGCTGGGGGGAGAGGTAGATGCCCTGGAGGGTAGGGATAGGACATATTGGAGGACTGGACCAAAAGAAATTGGATGAGGTTCAACAAGGACAAGAGCAGAGTCCTGCTATAGGCTGGGGACCGACTGGCTAAGCTACAGACCTGAAGAAAGGAACTTGGGGATTACAGCAGACAAGAAGCTAGATATGAGTCAACAGTGTGCCCTTGCTTCCAAGAAGGCTAATGACATATTGGGCGGTATTAATAAAACCATTGCCAGCAAATGGAGGGAAGCATTATTCTCCTCTATTAGGCACCAGTGAGGCCACATCTGGAGTACTGCATCCAGTTTTGGGCACCCACTACAGAAAGAATCTGGACAAATTGTAGAGAGTCCAACAGAGGGCAACAAAAGTGATTAGTGGGTGAGGCACATGACTTATGAGGAAAGGCTGAGGAACTGGGCTTATTTAGTCTGCAGAAGAAAAGAATGAAGGGGGGATTTGATGGCTGCCTTTAACTACCTGAAAGGGAGGGGAAGGGGGGATTCCAAAGAAGATAGAACTAGGCTGTTCTCAGTGGTGGCAGATGACAGAAGCAATGGTCTCAAGTTGCAATGGGGGAGGTCTGCCTTGGATATTCAGAAAAACTATTTCACTAGGAAATTGATGAAGCACTGGAATGGGTTACCTAAGGTGGTGAGGAAATCTTCCTTCTCTGAGGTTTTTTAGGCCAGGCTTCACAAAGCCCTGGCTGGAATAATTTATTTGGAGTTGGCTCTGTTTTGAGCAGAAGTCAAACTAGATAAGCTCCTGAGATTTCTTCCGACCCTAATCATCTATGAAACTTCATTAGTGTCCTGGGAATCTATGTTTAATCATAAAGTGGGCACAATAGGCTCCTTTTGTTTTCTCTCTTCTAATAGCTTGGTAATAATTCACAAATATGTTCCATTCTGTGGATGGTAATGGTATATGTGGGGGGGAGGGCAGGTTAAATGTATCAATTATATTGATTGCCAAGGCACAGTAAGCAGAGGGATAGGTATTACTATCAGTTACTATTAAAAATCTGTCTGTATTGTAATAGTATTTCTATTAAAAGGGTTTCTAATGCATTTATAATATCTAGATAGGGCACATATTTAAGGATTTTAGCTATTTTTTGTGCAAAGCAGGCTCAAACTGTTCTATCCTTCCATTCTATCCAGTTACTATTTCCCAGAAAAATAGAAGATTGTATTTGCATGTAAAAATACTTAGTAATGAACAAGGAAGGAAATAATAGTTTCTAAAATGTATTTGCCAGTTTTCCATGAGATGTCAACTGCCAAACATGTCCTCTTGAGACAGTTACCCAACATCCATATTTAAAAGTTATTCTTTAAAAATGTTAATACTGTTAATCGAGTATACGTTTTGCGCATTGAAACATACGAATACAGTGCAACACATGCATGGTTATTTACAGCCAATCAGAAATTCACTAAGGGATTCTTAGGGGAACAAAGGAAAGTTGCATAGTTGTGTAAGCAATTTCAAATTTTTAGTCACCTAACAAGAATCTGTAACTCACATTTATTCAGTTCTCTGAAGAAAATATTTCAAACGTACAAATTCACAACTGAACTGAAAAAGCTATTCTGAGAAAAATTTTCAACAATGCCTAAGTCTAATTAACTTCCAATGAGGTTTACATTTCTAGGTATTTAGGTCACTTCTGCTAATGGGCCTGAGGAAGGGGGGATAGCAATACAGCTGGCTCCCAGCCTGGTCACTAAGCAACCCAACAAGCTCAGCTGGGCCCAATGAGCCTTCTGCAAATGGTCATGCTTCCTAATTGGGTGGAGATTCTGTGGCTACTACACAAGTCTTGCAGCAGCAGCACAATAGCTGCTTCATGCATACTCTAACCCTAATTCCAGTCCCATCCTGGCCAGCCTTGAGCCCTTGCTCCAGCCTTGCCCTCTCTCCTCTCTAGTCTGTGCCTCCCAGCTCTGCTCCTCATCTCGACTCCAGTTCCAACCTTCAGCTTGGCTTCTTGACCCTGACTTCAACTTACCCTTCAGTTTAGTGTCCTGATCCTGACCCCTGTACTAATCTTTGGATTGACTCCTCAACCCTGACTTCAGTTTCAACCTCAGCCTGGTACATGCTCACCACTACTCTGAACTGCCACTGCAACCACCAGACAAGGTCCTGCTCCATCCACTAGTTAGGCTGCCCATGCCCCGGCTGCTTAGTTATATGAGTTTCTCAAAAGATTAGATACAGGAGGGCATTGACTTAGCAACATGGAGGTCCCTTCTGGAATGATCATAGCAGAAGCCCAGCTCACACTTGTGGACTTAGCTAGGAACTACAGGCTCAGAATGCTGCACTGCCATGAAGATAAAAATGCAGTCCTGAAGGTTCAGGTGGGGCCCATGAAATGCAAGCCTAGGCTATCAAACAACAGAACAGAAATGCTGCCCTCCAAACCCAGGTAACAAGACTAGGCAGCAGCTGTGCCTCTCTCCCCTCCCCCCCGCAAGCCTCACATCTACTGCCCATGAGCACAAGGTCCCCCTCCTGATAAGTTTACTGCGGACTGTGCCAAATTCCACAGATTCTTGAATAAATGTCACCTGGTCTTTGTACTGCAACCACCATCATATCCCACAGATCAGTCCAGAGGAGAACTCATGCATGGGTGGTTGGTGCAGCTGGGGGGAGGCAAGCCCCACCCCCCCACAGGGAGGACATGGGGCAGCTCACCAGGCATGGCCCACTCCCCTCCCCAGGAAGGGAAGGAGGTGGGGCAGCACACCAAGCGCGCCCCAGCTTGCCCGGAGCACGGGGGGGAGGAGAGGAGAGGAGGCAGAAAGAGGCCACATGGCACAGCTCCCAGAGCACCGGGGGAAGGAGGAGGCCGCACTGTTCCAGCCTTCCCAGCCAGGAGCACAGGGGAGGGTGGGCGCTTGGGGCATCAACACTCCGCCACCAGTGTGCCTACAGCAGGTGTTGTGGAGGTGGAGTGTGGGCATGGCCGTGCTTGGAGGTAGGCTACCAGACGTCTATGGATTCATGATTACCTCCACTACTGGAGGGGTCTAGCCCTCTTCTCAAATGCTTCAAAGAATCAAAGACAACCCTGTGTCAAATAGCAGGGCACACAATTAATATTTCCTAGTACACAATTAATATTTCCTTCACTGAGCTCCTGGAAAGACTCCGATTAGCCTGTGTCTTCATGAAATTAGACCTGGAGTCATATTTTCATCTTCTCAAAACAAAAACAAACAAACAAAAAAGAGCTCCAAACCAACCACATACATATTTTTTCAGATCAGCTTCCCCAGAATCAGCTCTGCACCAAGCCTGATGAGTGTGAATTTGACAAGGGTACAATAAAATTCCTGTGTTATGTCATTTCCATGCAGGGCCCACCCTCTTGCAAGGTAGCACCCATCACATACTGAAAAGCATTCTTAAGTGTGCACAGGGTACAATGATTGTTGGGGTTTGCACACCTGTATAGGCAATATAATAAGGGCTTTTCCAGCCTGGTCATTCCCTTAGCATCTCTCCTCAAGAAGGGAGACAGTCTCCTGGTCAGCCAATGTGCAGACTGTGTTTTATCACCTTAAAGGAGTCTTCACATCCACCCCTATCCTAAACCACCTTGGCCCCGACCCCTCTTGGGCCTTCACTAAAGCTGATGCCTCTCACACTTCGCAATGAGCACAGTCTCTTCACAATTTTGCAATCCCTTACCACTTGCAGACTAAGAATGGGAAAGCAAACCTGTCCCACAAAGTTAAGAAGGTCTTATAAATAGTTATCATATCTTCCCAGTTGACCATTTGATAATCACCATCTGTTCTCTGCTCCCCAGCAACTCACTGACAGCGACAATTCATCAGTCCCTGGAAAAGTCCAGCACCTCCCTTGGGTCTGGCTTCCTTATACTGCAAAGTCTCCTGTACACTGGGGACTGCCATTACATGCCTGAAGGAAACCCCCAACCCCAAGTACTGAGGTTTTGCTGTACCTCTCCCATGGCAAGACATTTTGGGCAGTTTAAGACCAGGAACTTGATTTCCAGATATTTCTTGATGTCCATGTCTTCTTCCAGCAAAACCAATTCTTCAAGAACTTTGTATTTCAGCCTTAGTTTCACTGAACTAGCAGAAGGCTCTCCTGTTCCAGCAACAATAGAACAGGCCCTCCATCTCTAACAAATTCATCAGGAGTACATGAAGCATTTGGTGGCTGCCAAGAAATCTTATAATGGTTTTGCTGATAGATACCAGCAAGTATCCTTAACCTAAACATAGGTGATAAGATGTGGCTTCCCACCCAGAACTTGGTCAACTCGTCCCCTCTGCCAACCTCAGTGATACGTGCCTCAACACCTTTCAGATTACATAAATCCAGTGAGTTCAAACTCCAACTCCCAAAGTCTCTCAAGATTCACCCAGTCTCATATCCTCTTTTTCAAACCATTCCTTAATAACCCTTCCTCAGACAGATGGATCCACTGCCACTACCCATAACAGCCCAGGAATAGGAAGAGTGCAAGGTCCATCAAATCTTTGATTCCCAACATATCAGAGGTAAGATCCAGTACTTAGTAGACTGCAAGAAGTGTCCTGGGAGACCACAAAAAACATCCACACTCCACCTGTTACAGACTTTTCTGTGGGCCAGCAGCCCCCAACCAAAAAAGGTTCCCCATTCCTGTTTAAACTCTGCCCGCCTGGGGAGTCGGCTGGCCCCCCACTTCAGGCCTTTCAGTTTAACTTGGAGCCAGCAGGCTCCACCCCAGCACACACTGAGTCTTGACATCCATCCCTGCTCCCAGGGAGCCAGCTGCTCCCGCTGTAGGCTCTGCAATTTAACTTCGAGCCACCAGGCTCTAGCACACTTGGTCCCAGCAGCCGGCTGCACAAGAGGGGGACCAGCAGAGACTACTGCCCCACACCCAGGGAACCGGCTGCAGAGCCTACTCCCAGGGAGGCTTCACTGCAGTTTAAAACTTACTTTGCAGGATAAAGCTTAAGCTTTATGCTGCAGAGCCACAAGCGTGTGTAACTGCTAAGATTTTTAGTGGTTACATGGTTACCTTTTTAATCTACTTTCTACATCCCTACTTTGCAGTGGCAGCTGTATAGCTGCTGTTCAATACATACCACACCCACAATTGTGCTTGCTCTGCTCCTGTTTTCAGGCCTTGATCCAGCCCTAGGCCGATTCTAGCAATGCCTTCTGCCTGCTCCAGTCCAGTCTTTGCCTCCCAGCTTAGGGTTGCCAGATTGTTAAACAAAAAATACGGAACACCCCTCTCCCTCTCCCCCCCCCAAAAAAAAACCCCACACAAAACACCGGGAAAAAATTCTGTTAAGAAAAAAAAAGGGGGCAAAATTGTTGAGGGGAAAAAAAAGGTGCTGCACCTTCAAATGACCCCGCGCTCAGCGTCCCCCCCATCCTAGTGCACTCACTCCCCAGGCCAGACATCCCCAGCGCTGGGAGCACCCCACCCTAATCAAATCCTCTCTTCTTCCCCTCCTCCCCTCCCCCCCCGCCTCAGCCAGGCACTGGAGGCACAGCCGGCCAGAAGGAAATCTTACTTTTGAAGTCGCCGCTCCGGCCGGGCTGCGTCGGCTCACAGTGTGTAGAGGGAGGCATCATGTGGCCAGCTCCCGGGTCTCTGCTCAAAGTGTCACATGGGCCAGAGCAGCGTGCGCTCCGCTCCCACCCCAGCCCGGCACCCACCTAGTGTGGCGCCCAGAGGCAGGTGCCCTCTCCTGCCCGCCTTTCGCTACACCTCTGCCACGCTCCTCACTCCCCTGTCCTTGCCAGATGTGACAGGGGAAAATTGTCCCTGACGGGCTTCAGTCCTAGGGAAACAGGAAATACTGGACATTTCACATGTCTGGTATTTTTTTTTTTACTGGACAGAGGCCGCCAATACTGGACTGTCAAGGCCAATCCCGGACACCTAGCAACCCTATCCCAGCTCCACTCTTAAATCCAGTTTAGATGGATTCCACTTGGCTTCTCAACCTCAACTTCAGCTTCAACCTTAGCCTGGTACCTAACTCCTGGATCTACATTTGCCACTTCTCTGTACTGCTGCCACAACCACCACAAAAATCAGACCTCCCAACAAAGGACTCCATGTGGGTTAGTAGGAGGCCTGACACTATCACTATTATTCTGGCTTTGCTGGGGTGGTAAAGGCAGGCAGTCTTGCACTGAGGAATGCACGAGGCTAAGGTTTCTCTCCTGTGGGACAGACCTCAGACCACTTGAAGACAGAAAGCAGTGCTCTAAAGAGGAGAGCAATTTCAGCCTACACAAAGGGCCTGACACTAACTCCTTAGAGGGCTCTGATACAGAGGCAGAAGCATGGGGTGACAACCAGCTCCCCAAGAGCAGGGCAGAAGCCTGTGTGCAACCATGAATGTAACTGATAAGCTGAGGCTTATCGGTTAACCACTTACACGGTGCTTGTTGAACTGTGACTTAAATTAAGCACCAATTCTGTGTATGTGCAAGCAAACCCACGTGGAGTCTCATTTAGCCTGAATGCGCTCTGAACCAGGGAACACAGCTTCCTTTGTTTGCATAATATCTAGCAAAATGTCTGACTGAGATCTCCAGGCATTATAATAATAGAAATAAGACTACACACTGCATGAAATCAGCAGCTTTAAGCAAATGCTCAAAAATTCCCATGTGAAACTGTAAGTGATGGTTTCAAAGTGTTCTGAAAAATTTTAAAAGCAGATACATCCTGTTTGACATTCAACAAAGTGGAATTTAATTTTCAGCCACATTTTTTAAATGTAAGTCCAGTTGGTTTATATTTAAAAAGCTGAATAGCTAAACATCTTTTCATTCCTGATTAGTGTCACATCCAGATCTCAGCATGATTTTAATTAGACTCTTCTTACTGATCTTACACAAATATCATTCCACCGTATCTATCTAGGATTTTCTTATTTTTACACAACTAGTTAATTCCTCTGACAGAGTAAACAACTTTGAATCCCATCAACTTGTTTCTAACAAATTTCCCATAGTATGTATGTAGCTTATAGGAGCAACAACATTCATGTGCCATAATTCAGATGAAATTTACATTTCTAATACCTTGCTTTACATAGAACTTAGGTACTATACTACTATGGCATCTGATCGATCTTGGCAAACAGGAGTCTACTTATTGTCACATGGAGCTCCAACTTCTCTCTGACTACATTCCTGTTTTATGATGGTCATCATAATACCTAGCACTCACTTAATATACAAGGATGAAGAATCCATTTGCCAGTGAAAAGCATGAAGTATTCCATAGAAATAAGGGGGCAGGAGGAAAGCTTAACCCTTTTTTCCCCCCAATATTAAAGTCACTTATTAAAAAAGATTCTGTGATTGTGTGGACCAATTACAGGACTATAAAACCCACTGCAGTATTGTTTACCTGAGTTTGTGGACAGATTCCTAATTCCACTGTCTATATGGCTTTTTATAGCTCAGACAAGCAGCTACATAAATAAAGATCGTCACCGCTGCTACTCAGGAACTTGTGGGCAGTAACATGAAAAGCTACACAGATGCATACCGTCCAGTTTCACATTCTTATAATTTAGGAAAGCTCTAAGTGACAGCATAGGCAGGCACTGGAGACTACATTCATGAAGACTAGAAACACCTCAAACACTGAGGGGGCATGGGGTGATGCAGGAGATTAGGCTGGGTGGGGAGTGGGGGGCAGAGAATCATGGGGCTGAGCAGCACGAGGCTGGAGCAGAGAGAAGAATCGAGGGGGGGACACAATTTTACTTTGCAGAAGCTGCACTTTCCTTTACTCCGCTCTTCTTTGCCTCCCTCCCCAACTAGCTATTTGGTTCTATTCTCTCACACTCACCTTTTCTGCATTACTCCCCCAACCTTCTCCCAGCCCCAAACTCCCTCTCATACCCCCCACCCCACACCTTCTTCTGCTGCCAAACTCCCTTCCAGACCCTCCTCACCCCGTCCTGCACCTCACCTTCCAACCCACATCCTGCATCCCTACCCCACTTGCTGGCAGTCCTGTCCCGCACACTGCGCCCCTCATTTTTGTTCCCACCCCAGAGCGTAAGGGAGTCTACAAAATCCACTAACTCTGGAACCCCAGAAAAGTAAATTTGGGCTATGGGAAGCCCTGAACCTCAGTCCTCCCTGTCCCTTCCCCTCACCCTATGGGGCTGGAATGCCAGAGGAGTGAGGTGTCTCAGTTGGGTGGCCACATCAGTGAGGGCTGGCAATTTTTGGAGAAGTTTTTTTGCTTCTTACTTGTATGGTCCCCAACTGATTTTTCTGTGGGTCAATGGCCCGCGACCCAAAAAAGGTTCCCACACTTGCCATAAAGAAAACATTGAAACCTTTTGTGTTGGACATAATATTTTACTTTATTTTAAATGAAGTTTGATAAACTAACATAAGAAAGTTAAAGCGCTTAATCTGTTTAATAATTTAAATGAGAACATCTTCCCTAGCTGCAGCACTAGCAAAATGGCTTGGGCATAATTATGTAATTAACGGTGAGTTTCCATTAGCAATGGGTAGTCCGCAGAAAGTTTTGAAGAGGATGGGGCCTCAAGGAAGGGGTGGGGTCTTTGAGAAGGAATGGGGTAGATCCTGGCTTGCCCTGACATTTAAAAAGTCACCTTGGTGTAAAAAGTTTGGAGACCACTGTTATAGGAGAAAGTCTCCATCCTGAACTTGTCCTTTTTGATGCTGGTTTAAGACTTGGGATGCTGAACTAAACTATTTGAACCCATCTATCAGAGCACATGTACACATGCAAGCTAGGGATATCAGCATGCAGTTGACTACATGATTAACTGTGTGTGTAGCCTGGGTTTATTGGTTAATCTTGTCAACTACAAGCACCCCTCCCCCTTGCTGCCTATGTATCAAAGGCAGCAAGGGGAGAGGGAGAGCAGGAGCCAGTGCCCATGAAGAGCTCTTTTTAAGCAGGCTCCCCACTAGCACCGGATCTCCCCGCCGCCCATTGCTGCCTCTAATGAGGCAGCAGCATGGAGGGTAAGGGGGGCAGGCTGGAGCTGATACGCGTAGGAAGCCGGCTTTCAAGCAAGCTTCCTGCGCATGCTGGCTCCGCAGACTCACCTGCCCCCCACCTTGTTGCCTCCTACAGAGGCAGCCGGTGGCAGGGGCAGAAGGGAGGCAGGAGCTGGGGCTAGAGGGAGCCAGCTTAAAAGCCTGTTCCGCCAAGCTCCAGATCTGCGGTGCCACCTGTTCCCTCTCCCCCCCCCACCCCCCACCCCCAGTGCCAGGGGTGGGGCATGGGAGGGCAGGAGAGGCTGCCACGATGCAGTCTCTGTCCATGGGGGAAGGTGGGGTCTGAGCTCCCCACAGACAGAGGCTGGTCCATGGCAACAGCCCCTGTCTGCAGGTGGTTTGAGCTCCCTGCAAACAGGGGCTTCTGTTGCAGACCAGCCTCTGTGCGTGGGGAGCTTGGACCCCTCAGGGACAGGGGCTGCTGCCACCCCAAGCTGTTGCTTCTATATCAGAAGCAGTAGTCAGCCAGTCTGCATGAGGAGCTGATTTTTAAACTGGCTCCCCTCATGGACTGGCTCTTGCTTGCCACCCCACACTGCTGCCTCTGACAGAGAGGCAGCAGCACGAGGTGGCAGGAGGGTTCCCAGGAGTGGGGCCAGAAGCACACTGGCTGCCAGCCACATCCCTGGGGACTATCACATAGTCGTGTAACTGCTGAGATTTCACAAGATTACACGACTTTTCAGTTACATTATATCTAACATCCCTAATGCAAGCGTGTGCACAGACACAAACATGCTTCAGGATGAGTTATCTTCCACAAACTTGGCATATTTTATCAGCTGCCACAGTAAAAGACTCTCACTCAATTCTTTCCTTTACAAATAAGTGAATAGATGTTTCAAGTTTCTTCTTTAACAAATACACTGGAAAACCTCTCTTTTTGATTTGTAATCATGACATGGCCTAAGACTTTTAGATCATATTAAATATCATTAGGAAAAGGGTCTATCATGGGAGTCAGAATTTTAAATGTGAATTGAAAAGTTTCTCGTCTAATGCAGAACAAGAATCTAATTGTTAGACTTATTCCCATCCCTGCTTCCAAAACCCTTCTTTTTGAAAGCATCAGAAGAGCTGGCAACCAATTTATCAGAATAATCTGATATGTTTCCATTTCCCTAAATCAGACTCTTTGTTGAAATGCCTACTTAGCCTGCAATAAAGAAAGCTTGAGGAGGAAGATTAGATGGTCCTTCTAAAACTGTCAAAGGGAAGCACACTTATTTTCCTTCCTAATATGAAAAACAGCCAATTAGTCCACTACGGTACAGACATCACACATGAAAAACATTAGAAGTATTTAAAGCTCCAGGAAACAGATGATTTACTAATGCATTCTCTTCCACAAAAATATTGTCACTTTCCCAACAGTGTTTTTTACTGGAGCACTGGATTCTGTCTGTTCCGACACAGCTGTGTTGCCTGACCCTATAATAGAGGAAGCTGTCTTTTCCTAAAGCTTACCTTGTGAAACAGATTTGTTTTTTTAATTTTCAGAGACTGAGAGATGCTAAAAGGTATACATTTAATATATTGGGGAAAGATCTGTAATTTGTTTCAAAATATGAATTAGCATGGCATTTGTTCTCTCCACTATAGAGAGAATACATCGAACATTGAGGTCAATTTGTCAACCAGCTTCCTTTCCGTTCCTTGATGGGCAGAACTGGTTGTACCTCGGTCTATTCAGCTGGCCATAATTCTGAAGCAAAAGCTGACAACTACTTAGCTAATATTCTTCTATTGCAGCTTTTTTTTTTTTTTTTTTTAAATCATACCTTTCTACATTAACTCTTGTTCCTAATTATAACAAATACTGGCCAGCTGCAGAAAAATCACACATACATATATACACAACATATTTTACCAACAAATTACATTGTTCAAAGTATCTAACAATGAACTGCAAAGTTGACTTACCTCACCAAATGCACCTCTTCCAATTACTTTTATAATTTCAAAGTCATCTCGATGAAGCTGCATTTCCTTCACCAATTGTGTAAATGGTTTTGCTGTTAAAGTAAAAATTAAAATTTTAAAACATGGAAGTATTACAAAATGAAATATTTACAGCTCTATGTCAAAGTTATCTTTAAAGGGGAGTCATATGGCTTTTCATCAAGAATATGTTAAATATAAATACAAGCAAACCAAGAAAGCTAGAAAATTAAGACTTACACCATTTAATCGGTATTTATAACTACAGAATAATGTCAAAACTTTGTATAGGATTATTTTTGCATTCTCCTATCCCCCATAAACAATTACATGCCTTTAGTTCTCTAAAAATTAGATGGAAACGTTCGACATTTTTGCTTGGGATGACAGCTGATTATAAAAACAATAATGCAATTTGTTGTGCAACTAATATTCTCATAACAGTCTATTTCCCTTACTGATACAGAGCAGTCAGCACAAACACCAGGAAATGCTCTGTAGGCTGTTTGAGTATGTAGATACAAAATACATTCATTCGAGATTAGTCCAGAAGATTTTATAATCTGAATAATCCACCAAGGAGACGCAAATATATACAGGGCATGGGTTGTTCTTAAAATATTTCAGGAATTAAATATTGTTTCAGTGGAGAAGGTTAAGGATAACCAAGCAGAAAACTGATAAACCAAGAAGAAAATTCAGTACACTAGTCAGCACACAGAAAAGACGCTTATTTAACATGATCTAATTTTATTTGTAATGACTAACCAACGTCCACAAGCTAAATTTTTATTATCCATTTTCAAAGGATAAGTGCATACTGCACTCAAGAACGATAAAGTCATCTCCCAGAATTCGGCTGCTTTAGAACCTAAGACATTTTTTGAACTTTTGGCTCTTTTCTTCTATTAACAGTTATGTTGACTTGATTGGGGTTCTTGTTGGGATCTATCTTTGAAGTCTCGTAGCTTAGGAGTTAACCTGTGATCACTAGATCAACTCCCTTGATTTTTCTTACTTGTTCTCCATGGATACTGAAACATTCAGTTACACTATATGTAGGAGATTTAGCCCATTTCCCTACCCGCTTTGTAATGTAAAATAGGGGATTAATAGGAATCCTTGCATTGTGCATACACAGGAACCCTGTTCTAGATAATGGGCTCTTTATTTTCACCATTTAGCCTAATTAATACTAAGACATAAATGAAAAGGGAGAGAAAAGATTTAACTTGGTGCTGACTGAATTGTGGAAGAACTACTTGAGATCGCCTAGAGATTTTATTATGGTTTCAGCTTTAATTTGTTAAAGATAAAAGTTCCCTTCTCTTCACGAAACTCCACCCTCTCACCCACCAACCCACTTAAACTTCATTGGGTTTAAATTTCTAGGTCTAAAAATTACCAAACAAAAATATTTTCAGCTGCAATAACTCTGCATAAAAAAAATGATGAGGAGTCCTGTGGCACCTGATAGACTAAGATTTATTGGAGCATAAGCTTTCGTGGGCAAAGACTCACTTTGTCAGATGCATCTGATAAAGTGGGTCTTTGCCCACGAAAGCTTATGCTCCAATAAATCTGTTAGTCTATCAGGTGCCACAGGACTCCTCATCGCTTTTGCAGATCCAGACTAACACAGCTATCCCTCTGATTCTGTATAAAAAGGGTTGGATGTTTTTATCCATAGCCACATCCTCCGTTCAAGTTTGATGGCACTAACCTTTTTTCAAACAAGAAAACTGAGAATCAGAACCCTCAATGCACAATTCTACTGATATGTACCTCCACATGAGACAAATATCTAGCAACACATCCTGATCTCAATTGGGGCTGGCTGACACCACCATAAATACAGTTCAAGGGGCAATTCCTTGGCAAAACTCCACTGAACTCAATGGAACTAAACCACCTCACCAGCAGAGGATCTGAACCAATAAATAGTAGTACTGGTAATTTTAACAACTGCAGCAAGCTGGAGATCTAATGCATTATAGTTCTTCTGCAAGATTCTTCACTGATTTGTCTTTCCTACTGAAAAATGAACCTCCACTTATTTAAGAAACACATCCTGGAGCTCTGGTCTAAGGTTATGATTTTGTACCAGCTGAACACAGATCACTGTGGGAAGAAAGTTACATTTTTGCTATGGGTACTCTGCAGTTTGAGACCATATTAAAATGACTGGTAAAGAATCTGGACAAACATACTCCAGCAGCAGACTGACCAATGTAAGAAATGCAGCCTGTAAAGTTGGTAAGAATTTTCTTGGAAAGTTATTTTATTGATTTATTTTGAACTAAAATGTTGTTTATACTTGAATGTATCTCTGCTTCTATGTTGGACTGTACAACAGGGATTTCTATAATGTTAAATTGAAATATCTTCCAATTTTCTTTTCTTGGTTCTACTTGTGCATATTTTTAGTACCCCATCTCCCCAGAGACATGAGTTAGTAGCATGCCTATGCCTGGCAAGATTAAGAGATGAGTAAGAACTTGCTTGGTAATGTACGGTTAGGTTGCCTCCACTGTGCACATCATGATGATTCATAGTGGCATATCCGTCACTGTATTATTTTTATTATTGAAAAGCTATTGTAGTTTTTTTTCACTCATAGGCCACAAGGCATGTTACAAAGACAAGTGTCAAACTCTATTCTATAAATAGGGAAACTGACAGTGTTCTCACTATAGATCTGGTATGAATTAAGTGCACTATACTCTCGCTTATAGCTAATTTTGATTATGTAAATTCAAAATTGGCTCATTTATAATAAAAGAAATACTTTTTGACATTATTAAATTATCACATTATTAAATAGTAGCATGCATTACGGTGGTGGTTTGGTTTGCAGCATTTACTAACTTTTGTTACACATGCTGCTGACAGGATGGCATTATCCATAGATAACTCTGGTAAGTTTAGGCATGAAAGATTTTTAAGGCTTTGCAAAGGGTGACCAGAACTTTGTGCACTATGAATGCTATTAAAATTTGAAACTGTCCAAGGTGCTTTACCAACAGAATAAAAAGACAGTCCCCACTCGATGAAGTTCATAAACTAAGAAAAGAAACTGATAGACTGATGGGGGAGTACAAAAGATGTACCTATATTTTTATATCCATTAAGTAACAGGCATCTTTCACGGGGTTTTGTAGGAAAAGGCATTACATTTCAGAAAATAAGGCCTATATGCTTTCAGATCATAACACATACTACATATTTTAATAATGGTCCAAAATGTATAATGACTAGGAGAATTCCAACACAGCCCACTTTCAAGTTAAACAATTTTTCTATCATACATACCTTTATCCACTTCCCCCTTCTCATAGCAGAGAATTTTAAGGAATTTGCCTTCCTCCTTGCTCTATATACTAAATCTGATATTTCTTGTTTGTGCAAAAAGGAAATACAACTTGAATAAATAAACTTTACTGTCTGATGGTGTGGACATAGGAATAGGATTTAAGTTAGAGTTGGCAAATTCCTAAGTAGATTCAAAGTAGCAACTTTTGAGAACTGTTTTGGCAAGATATACCACATACATATTAGCAGCAAACTGAAAGGGAAAGCTTTTTTTAAATTAGCATGGCATTTTTTTTTTTTTTTTTAACAGTCACACCAAATCCATCTAAAGAATTTTTCCAAATTTTCAACTATAGAAACATGTATTTCCATTTTCTTATTTACACAAAGCATGGTAGAATATTACTTGAAGAGAAAATTCATGTCATAGAAAGTATAGGATTGATACAGAATGTAGATGCGTATCTAAAAGTAGGATCCTGTACCAGTTGCAGATAGGGATGTAAAATCCCAATCGATCAGTTAACCAGTTAAATGTTAGGTCAGCATAATGTTCTACTGGTTAACTAAGCGGGATCCGGGCAGGGGCCGGCTCCAACCCAGCTGGCACAGTCCCAAGCCCAGGGGCCTCCCACTCCCTGCCCCATATTGGGGCCGGCTGCCGGCTCCCAGCCCCCTTGTGGGAGCAGGGGCTGCCGCTGGCGCCCAGACACTGCCCACGGGGGCCCCTGAGCCGCAGACAGAGGCTGCTACTGGCACTGGAGCAGTCCCGTCCGCAGTGGGCCTTCTGCGGGGCTGGAGCAGCCCTCTACTCGCAGCAGGCAGGGAGCTACTTCAGCTCCTACCAGTTACCAGTTAATTGGAACTGGTAAGCATCACCTATTAAGGGTGATGCTTACTGGTTAAGTAGTTAACCTTTCACATCCCTGGTTTCAGAAGCAATAGACAACTTACACCACCACCACCACCACCAATCTGCCTAATTTGGCTGAACTTAACCTCATCTGCCTGCTTCTTCACCACACTTCTTATACCATCAACCTATAGAAATAAACCCAAGTGTGCCTGGCACTGTGAAAGACAAGTAGAAAGCTCTTTTACAGCCTAAAGAAATAGGACACATCTGAGACATAAAACAGGCAATACAAAGGGCGTTTCCATTTTTGTATGGGGGAGGAGAGAGGGGAGCGGGAAGAGTGTCTGAAGTGAAAGGATGAAGAGGATGAGGAAACATTTTCACTTAAACTCCCTTTTCTTCATTATTGACCTCAACAACATTAAGTTTTGTTTGCCCTCATTACACCCTTTCAAAGAAATAACATTCCTGTGATGTTGCTACTAGTGCAGTACTCAAACATGTTTAACTAGTTGTTCTATGTATAGATTTATTCAGGACTTGAAAAATGTATCCACTGCTGGGAGCCCAAGACCTGTTTACTATTTAGGGTGAAAAATACCTGCTCTTCTTCATTCCATCTCACCAATTCACTCCTTCAATTTAAAGAAATACACCTGTACTGTATTTAATTGTGTAATATCAATCAGACCTCCAATACATTCTACAAAATGTAACTGACTTAATATTTCTTTCCTGGCTTCACGTTTTCATTATTTTTTTCATTCCAGTAATAGATTGTGGTATACCCGTTCTGTGATTTTATTTTGTGTCCTCTTTCCTTCTCTTCCTCTACTTCATATTTCACTCATTCCCCACTATTGAGTCCTCTGACCACCCACCCATAATTTCTGGCTGTCCCTCCTTCACTCATCAGTCCACCACTCTCATAAACATCCTATTCTGCTTTTCTAATTGTTCCCACAAAGTCTTCCATCCACTCCATCATATACAAGTAATGAAAAATGTATCAAACAACTAGAGCTAAAGCACTAAAAGACTCTACTGTCCAAGACCAATGCTCACTTTTTTATTGCAGAAACCCCAGTCCCATGCATGGTACTAGGCACCATACAAAGACATAGTTCCTCGTGCCCTTTTCTTCAAAGTCGTGGGTAAGATGATTGTAAACTTGGGGGCACGTTTGGATTTCTACTCCAGTCTTGCTTCTAAATCCTTGTTTGGAGATTCCAACTTGTATAGCCTTTAGTAAGTGTTAATAAATTTGAAAGCCTTCTCTGTGGCTGGCAGAGGGAAATAAGACACTGCTCCTCTCTTCTCACAGAGTTTTCCTCCATTCAGATACAAAACTTCCAGACTGCTGCATAGGATCCTTATTAATCTTACCTCTCCCCTGACATTTGTTTTTCACTTTTTACTACTACTTATTTTCCAAAGCTGCAGTAGAGTGAAACTGACATGACTCTACCTAAAGGCTTCTGAAGAACTACAGTGAAGTTGATCCGTTTCCACCCTCTAATTTCCAGAGCCCTAGTAATAGCCAGGGCAGCATTTTGCTACAACTTTCTTATATAAAAAAGTATATGGTAATTCATATCTGAATTGGGGATTTTGCTGTCTACTTATCTGTCTTAATCAGATCTAGTGAAATTAAAATAAAATGCTCTTTTGGCAACATAAATGATTAAAGTCCTCTGGCTATCAATTACCAGTGCTTCCTACAATCATAACATATTTACTAGATCAGAAGTAATCAACTAACTACATTTATTAAGCCACTGGTTATTACTGTAATATAATAGTCTGATTGAAATAGTGTGGGCAGGAACTTTAAATTTCCACCTGAATTTGTTAAGAAAAAATTTGAGTCCTGCCTGGTTTCTGGAAAGTCTTTTGAATGAGATTTACAAAGAAGTCCTTGACCATTTGTGATCAAACTTCCCCCTGGCACTTTTCATAACTCCCAATCCCCTGACCAAATCACATTTGTGCTATGATATTCCACTTAATGAAAACACTATACAGATTCAAATGGATACAGGATCATTCTTTACTTTTTTTCCTAAACCATGATGTAATTGCTTGTGGGCTATTAAACAGCTGCTGTATTTTACCTCAAAAGTGGCTGTGTATCAGTGATGAGAGAAAATATTCTGTATTTAAATTCTGTGTACTAGCTTACAGAAGAACTTTGGAATGAAAGATGCTATGTACACAAGAGAGTTATGGCCTCGCTGGACCAGAAGGCCACATTACAAAAAGTGTTCCAAAGCAAAGAGTCTGGCAGTCATGGGTGTGATCCCATTAGATTAGGTTTACTGGCAGAATCTCAAAGGTTAACAACAAACATTAAGTTTTCTTCCATCTTAGCAATGAACATAGTTGCTATGTCATCTACTGAGTGCACTTCTTTGCACCATAAACCTGTAATTTCCATACACTGTGGCACAGGGGTGGGCAAAATACCCCTTGCAGGCTGGATCTGGACTGCCAAGCCACCAGATCCAGTCCACGGACCACCCTGCTGGGACCCTCAGGCATACAGCAGCCACGTTTTAAGCACAGAGCAGCTCCCTGTGCCTCTCTGCTCTGGAGGGAGGGAGACGCTTCATGTGTTCTCCCTGCCCCCTAGTCCAATCCTCAGCTCCTATTGGCCTGGAACGGAGAGCCCCATGAAGGGAGCAGCTTGCAGTTTTAATCAGTCTGGGGCTGCAGCAGGCAGGGAGACCAGCCTGCCTTGGAGGTGCTGCAGGGCTGCTGGCCGGGAGACGCTTAGGTAAACACCTCCCATCCGAGACTGCATCTGCCACCCCTGCTCCCTCCCACACTAACGCCCTCCCCCAGGTCCCGCCACACCTTTTGGCAAATTGGACATAGCAGCATCAAAAGCAGGGGGAGGAAACAACAAGGTTTTTCATTTACTATACATAATGACAAATGCCAATTGATTATTTGCTATATTCTTTTATGCACTAGACAGCAGATTACATAAGGAAAAATAATTGTTAGGGGATAAAAATCACATGGAGCAAAACACACACCAGTATGAATAATAGCAGATGTCAAAAATTTTTTACCTGGGGTTGGCTCAGAGATTCATTGTTCCATGGTAAAGGTGCTCAATGGAGAAATGTATAATTTTAAAAGGTTTATCTTCTTCTCTGTCAGACCATAGGTTTTTAGATATGTTTAGTAAAAGGGAACAGTTATAATGGGGTCAAGATGATGCACAATTGTCTGACTCTAACAACACATTCCTGGCTGTACTAAACTAGGAAAACCTAAAGGACATAACGACCCTTCTTGTGAGTTTGAGGCAACCTCACAAAGCTTCCTCAATATGGACATTTTGGACACACCCTTCAGTGTGAGCATATAACTTAACACAAGAAGACTGAATAAAGTCTGCATAATTATAATTAAGCACAAGCCAGAGGAAAAAAAAAAAACTCTTACTAGCTTGAGGTAATTATAGAAGAAACTTACACCCCACCCCAATCAGATTTTAGATGATAGCTCCCTCCAGTATGGCTGCTGAAGAATGGTGGCATGATGTCTCTTTTTCATACTTGCTTTTGGCTAGTCAACATCCAATGCTTTCGAATTCATTCATCCTCAGTTGCTGGAGAATAGGGAAGCTCCTTAGTTCTCCAGTCTTCATGCCTCATACAATGAAGAGCCTCCCACCTCATACAATGAAGAGCCTCCCTCCTGTTCTCTTCAATCCTTGCCTGGTTCTATACTATCCATATTTGGGGGAGAAATGATGTACGAGAGAAGAGGGAGGAGAAACATGCTTTCCATGATAGCTCTACCCACATGTACAGCTGACTGTTTTTCCAAACAGCGCAAGTATGAATTTTAGAAGGATTCTCAGCTGTCTTTTCACAAGACACTGAGCAGCAATTATAGGACCAAAAAGGATTTCCAAGTATATCCTGTGGAGCACCTTCAAAGGTGCAGTGACAGTATGAAAATCTATAAGCATTTTATGTCTACCTGTTCTATTCTGCACAGCATTTGTGAAGGCAAAGTGCTTAACAGACTGTACTGAGGCAGCTGTAGGTCTTCCTACAAACCACACACAACCACAGAGTGACACTGTGATTGCTGGGAATGCTGCCTGCACCACTTATGCAAGCCAAATCCAAGCTGCTTTGTATTCAGATTTCACAAACACAGAATGGGACAGAGGTTGACAAACCTGAAAGAGGCATGATGAAATATTAACATTTGATGTTTAATGTTTCTTTTGCTGGTGGGGGAGAATGGGGTGGGCAAAATGGATCTGATTTCTGTAAGCGTTTATGTTTATCATGGTTTTATATTTGTGATTTTTGGTGCAGACATTACAAACAGAACTATTGTTTTCTTTCTGTTAGCTTTTAATAAATGTTTAAATATACAGATAGACAAAATAAACTATGCATCAGGTTCCCATAATTACATAATACTGACCATTTGATACCTAATGTTAGTGATACTTAAAACATGTATACATTATGAATGGTTAAAACTAAGTCAATTTGTATAAGCTGTATTACACAATTTACAAAAAACCAAAATGTATCAAAATCAAATTATAGTTACTTTAAAATTTTACTTCAACACACAATTCTAGGAGCATTCTGCAAGCATATGGAGTAAGCCTGCAAAATGACTCAGCAGGTGCAAGCGCTAGTCTGAGTTAGTGGCACCTGCTTTGAACAATCAGAAAAGGATCCAATGATTTCCTGCTGGATTCATCTTAAATGGAGGCCCAAGGAACAGGACAGCTCTTGAGGGTAAACCCAAGAATGCCCAATCTGCAAACATCCAGAAAAATGCTTTAAAAAACAACAACAAAAAAACATACTAAATATACAGGGTCGCTGAAATAAGTATTGGTACAAAATCAAGACAGTTTCTGAACTATAGGGTCAGCAATCAACTGCCCTATGATTTTTTTGGTCTGGCTGTTCGATGGGTAGAGTGGCCAGGGGAATATGTAAGAGGAAGCATGTGAGTATCAGGCAGCCCATTAAGGTCTACAACCAACACACCACTATGAGGAAGAGCTGGTAACTGATAAAACAAGTATGGAGGCCTACTGATAGGATAATGTAAGTTGCCTTTAGCCTTGCATGTACTTCCTCAGAAGTTTAAAGTGAACTCTTGTTTTTGCTGCTGTGTTCAGCTCCCACGATGGATAGTCAGCAAATGGTGGAGTCTTCTTCATTCAGTCAACGGTCAAAAAATGTTCAGTTTGTTCTTCACAAAGTAACTCTTCCAGCATCCCTTTGCAAGTTCCTCCAAAGGCAGAGACCAGACCTCTTGTTCTTCCAGTTTCAGGCTGGATAAGCATTCTGCTTCTTGTGTTCCAGCACACCTGCTCCCTCTCCTGCTTTGTGATACTGCAGTATTTTCTGGTCATAGGCCTCTTGCAGAAGCAGTCACTGAAATGTAAAATACGGAGAGGTTAATAGGGGTTATTTATTGTACAGGCATCCATATCAGATTATAGTAGAAGTTGTTAAAGTCTAAGTTCTAGTGGTTTATTAGGCACTCTGTCCTTAGGTGTGAAGTAGAAAGGATATACATCTAAACATCTTCCATGTCTTAACCACTTTCACTAAAGGTCAGTTTAAGAGGGGACTAGGAGCAAAATGCATTTAGTACAAAGGAACTAAAGAGTATAAGATTTGTGCCAAGATTCTAGTCAAGGGAAAGGAAAGACCTAATTAAGTGACTGGGGCAAAGATAATAAGTCTCCAGTTAAGCAACTCTTACAGATGGTAACAGTGATTTAGAGACTGGAAAAGTATGGGATGTCTACACATGGATAAAAGCCCCATGGCATGGCTGCAGCTGGCTCAGTCAGCTCACTCTGGCTTGTGGAGCTCAAAGTTACTGTGTACAGATATTCAGGCTTGGGCTGGAACCTGAACTCTGGGACTCTCCAGTCTCTCAAGATACCAGAAAATGTCTACACAATGATTTTCCAGTCTCCAAGCCTCAGCCCAAGTCAGCTAAACTTGGCAGCAGGTTTTTTTTATCCCCACAAAGACATGCCCATAGTGAGCTACTGTGGGGAAAAAGGAGGTGTTAGAATTACCCAATAAATGTGACTGCCAATTAGTGCACTGGCTTTATCAAAGTTTTTATGACATTACTCAAAAGAACCAAGGAAAAATTATAGCTCAAGTAGTATGCCCTCTGTTAGACTGATGACAGTCTTGTTGGCTGGCAGTGAAGTTGAACAAAGCCATTATTCCATCCCTCTCGCTGTGGTTGATTCTGAGCAGTGTGCAGTCATGCTTATGCTTGTATTTCAAGCAGAATGATATGTAATTACAACTAGATACAAGCAGACAGCTAAGCAGATGCACTAGTCTGGTGTACAGCCTGACAACTTTAATGTAGTATACATGCCTGGGGAAGGGGAGACATGGCACCTAATATGTATCTTAGTGATCTTAGTGCAATTAAAGAACCATATTTTGACATTTTCTTTACTTAATCATGGATCAGTACTGTCTGTAATGGGGGGAGGGAGAAGATGGGCAAAAGAGAAAGCTGCCAAACCTGAAGTGTCAGGTCAGAGAGAGAAAAAAAAGTTGCCATGTGCACTGTTGCAGTGGCACAAATCTGGAGGGGGGAAGGGAGGATGCTTATGTCCTCTTATGCAGCTGCATCCTCCTGCAATGGTGACATTCATTAGGACCTCTAGCACACAAGCATGAAAGAATAGCCGCGAATCAGTAAGAATGAGCAAAATAATATACCTTGTGTAGCAGTCCTCATCTTCTCCTGAATTTGTACATCAGTAATCTCTAGAGTACAAGATCCTATGAGGCGTTCTGGAGATTCTAGAAATGTCAAGAGGCATCTCCACATCTTGGTTCACCTCTGGGTTTCAAGTTGTTCCCCAAGGCAAGAGTCTCCTTCCATGATCTTGTTTCACCAGCAACCTGGCCAGATTCCTCCTTGAAGCTGTGACCCTAAGAGCCCTTTTATGCCAACTGTCAAAGGGTATTTGTAACAGCCACTCTTGGAAAGCCTGACAAACTCACTACTCCTAGCACACCATTTTCACAATATTTATGCATAAAGAAAATAATGTAAAGTTTCTAATAAAAGCTTGCATCATACTGATCCTCACAATCATTGCATGCTATACGTACCCAAAATATGTTAGGAGTTGTGTATGCAGTGAAATTGTGTTTTAAAGTCAGTCCCCCCCAAAAAGAGAGAAAATAGGTTTATTCCAGACAGGCGTTAGAATGTATCTTGGTTCACAGGCAAAGTAGTACGGTAAATCAACACAATGGGGGCAAGAGAGAGGACAATTTACAAATTTAGTGGACAAGGAAATGAGAGGACATCAAAGATTAAACCATAGGGGGTTGTTCTGTCTCAAAGGGGAGAAGTGCTTTGAAGAATATAAGAAGAGTGCAAATAGACATTATCATCTAGGTATTGGGAAAAACCTCTGATGGAGGGGGGTGTATCCTGAATACCAGGATCCTAGTTTGCCTGAAACCACCTAGTTCTGCAAAAGATCAAACTTTCTACTTTATTATATAGGAAATATAGCCATTAATATGTAGATACCCAGGTTTGCATTTTATGATGTTTATATGCAATCATTTGTACCAATTATTATCCTTACTCTGTATCTCTTCAATCTTCAACTTTGATAAACTAAGGGTATATCTACACTTGCACCCTCTTTCAAGGGAGGGATGCAAATGCAGCTGAGCGAAATTGCAAATGAAGCGCAGATTTGAATTTCCTGTGCTTCATTTGCATAATTACAGACCGCCGCTATTTCGAAATACCAAACACTGTGTAGACGCGGTTATTTCGGGAGAAAACCCTTCTTCCAAAATAACCCTTATTCCTCATACAACAAGGTTTACCGGTTATTTTGGAAGAAAGGTTTTCTCCCAAAATAACCATGTCTACACAGCATTTGGTATTTCGAAATAGCGGCAGTCCGCGATTATGCAAATGAAGTGCGGGAAATTCAAATCCGCTCTTCATTTGCAATTTCGCTCAGCTGCATTTGCATCCCTCTCTCAAAAGAGGGCGCAAGTGTAGACATACCCTTAGATTGTTTTCGCTATTAATTCATCTCAATGTTGTGATGTTATACAGAAGCAGACTCCCAGATAAATCAAACAAGCTTGTGCATAAGCCTTCTCCTTGAGGCTTGTGAACCTGATAATTTCTGAGAGTGTCTAGCGATTTAGGGCTGGACACTACAAGTGGAAAGCTTCTATGAAGGTTGGGGTGCACTTACTGGTTACCTGCAAGGCAAAGTTATGGCTGGCAGAGCCCTGGCACTGAATGACCAACAAACTATTTAAACAACAGCAATGTCTTCCTCTCATTAGAGAGAAGGCATTACAATTGGCACTCAGTCCTGGGCATGCCAAGAAATCATCACAGAAGGATCTTTGTTGATAGCAGTGCTAACAGTGCAGTCTCATTACAACATAAAGGGGCAGATTTTCCTCCCGGTCCAAAAGCAAATGATGACATCCAATAAGTTATTGTATTTCATTGTCAGCCCATTTATTTTCTCATAGCATTTTTTCCCTGACAGAGTAATGCCCAGCTGACAATGGCATTTGCAAATCAAGTCAGGATGTTCTCGACTACATCCCAACTGGGACTAACTCTCTGTCACCCAGATATGGGGAAATACTTTAACATCTGCCTATAGCCAACTTGCGCCACATTTGAAAAAGTAGCTTCTTCTAGTCGTGTTTCTTTGATCAGAAGCAGCATGCAATACAATCTAAGAAAATATACCATATACGTAGTATAGGTAAGGGATTTCTGGAAAACTTATACCTGTACCAGAAGCATAGATACATTCAAGCTGAAAAACCATTACACTGCGGCAATGCACCGTGGGACAACAGAAAAATTCAGAAGATGTCTATTGAAGTACAACACTCTTACAAAAACTGTTCCATGTTAATGGCCGAGTCAGCAGACTTCCAGGTACCAAAATATCAATGATTCAACCCCTTTCGTTCTATTAAAAAGAAACAGCCAATAGGACTAGAAATCCTCCAATTTCACAATTATGATAATGTTCTAAAAAAAGCAACGTAAATTACAGCTTTCCGTTCAGTAGTATTATGATTTATGAAAGCTTAAAAACATAATTTAGAGTTTTCATTCTTTTTAGGTGGATTCAATTGCATGATTTTCTAAATTTGGCCATTTCTGACTTAGGAAAATTTAATTTTGAAATATCCACAACTTTAAAATTACTGAACTGTTTCTCTTTGAACTTTGGTTGTTTTGTAGGTCTTACTGCAAACTACAAATGTTGCCTACTATGAGGACCACATGATGGAACTCAATGGACAACATTTTACTTTATTATTCTATAACAAACTGACAAATTTATATTTAAGCAACTTTATTTCTGGCACACTTACAAAGGGGCAGTTACATCTGAGTTCCAATTTGTGCTTGATTTCTCAACCTTCAAACCTATCACGTAGCCTTACTCATTATGGTATAGACAAATGATTACTTTGTTCTTAAGAGATTATGTCTACACTGCACTTTTGTCAGTAAAATTTACCTGTCAGACAAGTGGAAAAAACCCACACCCCGACTAACAAAAATTTTACTGATGAAAAGCATCTGTGTGGACAGCACTGACAAAGCTGCCGCCACTTATTGAGGTAGTTTTAATTTGCCAACAGGACAGCTCTCTCCTGCCAGCAAAGAATGACCCCACAGAAGACCTTATAGCTGCACTACTTGAGTGGCACAGCTGTGCTGCTTAAGGTACTGTACTCTATTCAGGCATAGCTTTAGTTTTTCCAGATATAGATGAAATCCAGCCTCTGTGCCACAAGTTAAAACAAGCAACAAGCAAAAGGCAGAGGGGTGGTGATGATAAATAAAATTTGCAATTTATACTTTTTAAAATTGTATCGCCAACTGTCTCTTTACTTATCCATTATTAATTGAAAATAAGCAAGTGTTACACAGAGTGAGCCTCTAATGGGCGTTCTCTTCCCTAGTGACTTTAATTCAGCTTTAGAGCTCCTTATTGAAGCAAAGCAGAGACGCCCATGATTTGAGAGAAATCTAGTTTATCAGGTGTCAAATATTTCTTTGGCATCCGTCAGGATCTAAAGTAACTCCGGTCATCTGAAGAAGTGGGCTGTGCCCACGAAAGCTCATGATTCCATCTACATGTTTTGTTAGTCTATAAAGTGCTACCAGACCATTTGCTTGCTGGGTTTTTTTTTCCTGTAACAGACTAACTCGGCTACCCCCTGAAGCTCCTAAGTTTGTTCACTACAGCAAGTCAGAGGCATGTAAAACATTGTACATATATCTCCATATGAAGAGGGTCAGACAGCAATGACAACATTAAGTACAGGTGTGGCACATCTTTCTGCTCATCCTACTTCCCCTTAAAAGGCATTATAGAAGGCATAATTTTCTGTGGTGTAACACACCTAGTTTTAGAATTTCCTTATAGCTGGAGCTCGAATTAAAAAGGTTAGTGAAAGTTAAACCCTTGCCCCAGGCAAAAGTCCATGGAGGCATGTGACAGGCAACTACTTCAGTCAGTATCCAGACTACTATTGCAGTCACTCAAGTTATTCAGAGGCTCATAATACAGAACTTTAACTTTATGGAGAACAAAACAACAAATGGTCTGGTAGCACTTTATAGACTAACAAAACATGTAGATGGTATCATGAGCTTTTGTGGGCACAGCCCACTTCTTCAGATGACCAGAGTTATGAGTTTAGGATGTGCACACCCAAAATGAAAGTTGGTTGGGACACTACCAACTTAACAGCCATTGAAGGTGCAAACAGCTTGTTGTGTAGACTCCTATGTCAGGAAGGATACTATCTATTGACGTTGATTCTTATCTGCTTCGTTTTAACTACCCAATCTTCAAATACTTACTGATTCCCTCTAGCTCTGGGTCTCCCACCCCCCTACCTTTTTTCCCCTCCCCGCTCCCCTTCTCCTCTCCTATTTATTTTAGTCTATAAAGTGCTACCAGACCATTTGTTGTTGTTTTTTCTGTAACAGACTAACTCGGCTAACCCCTGAAGTTTATGGAGAATATTAGCAAAGTCCACTGAAGAACTTTTCAACATTCACAAGGATTTTTGTGAAATACATACTCCTTCTCCCTGAAATCTATGCAATAGACTTATTTGCTTTATTTCTACATTTCATCCTATCCTTCCATTCCTCACCCCATGTCAGTAAAACAAAGTTATTCAAAAAAAACTGTAAAATAAACTTTTGTTGCCAGACCAGTTGTTGCAAAAAATGCACAAAGTCACACAACTGGAACCAAACACTGTTGCTGGCAACTATTAAAAAGGTATGAGTACAAATGTCAAACTCTGGCTAATCAAAAAGATAACGGCTGCTCCGGTCAAGTTACTACACAGAAACCTAAGTGCTATCCACTGGACTAGCCTCCCACTGTGTCTGCCTGGAAACACTGCAGGGAAAGAAGGGTGCTCAAGTTGTGCACAACAATAGGACTCAGTGAAGTCATTAGAGAACCATGCTGCTGCAAAGTGTGAATGCAGCACTGCAGACAGTGCAAACAGGGAATAAATATCAATAGATATAGGTCAAGCAGTTAGTTTTAGTTTTGTCTTACTTTAAATATCTGGTAGTGTTGCTGACTGAGTATATGTGGCAAGAGAAGAAGAAAGTCCTAAAACTGACTTAATTTATTTTATCTGATGATGATTATTTTAAAACTTGTAAGCTCATTCCTTTGGAATATTATTACTAATGAATACAGCAGCTAGTGACCTAGCATAGTCTTTGCCTCCTACAGAGCCAGGTAGCCAGCAAGAAAATACAGTAATTTAATGCTCACAATTAAAGTATGGAGCTAATATTTTATGAACGATCACTAGAGCATTTCATATCTGAGTTACTTTTTCTGGCTGGCTGTCCAAAAAAGCCTTTATAGTTCAAAATCATACCAACACATTCAGGAGACCTCCCTGTTCTTAAGGGATAATCTAGTTATTTTAAAAGGGAAGATACAGGTTGAATTTCTCTAGTCCAGCACCTGTGGGACCTGACCAGTGCTGAACCAGAGAATTTGCTGAACCACAGGAGGTCAATATTATCTAGCAGCATTACCAACACTTCCACTCCTTACTGGGCTCTTAGACATTTAGTGGCAAAATTAGAACTAAACACAGATCACTGACAGCCAGGATGGTGGCTGTAAACAAATTTTATGAGACCGCAGGAAACTTGGCCACATCCATGATAAGTGGTCCGGCATGATTTTAGTTAGCCAGATGTCCAGGATGTTGCCAGACCAGAGAGTCCTGCACTAGAGAGACTCAACCTGTACTGTACATACCAGAAACAGACAAATATGTGCTTTCCCCAACAGATACCATGAGTATAGATTTCTAGAACATTCCTAATTAAAGCTATGAGTTTGGTAAGAAGCATTGATAGATGTAATTATAATGAAATGGCATGTTAAATGATGTCTTATTCAATAACAACAAAGTGACAAGAAAATCTTTTGTTGCAGCAAGAGTTCAACTTTCAGAGTAAGTTAAAGCATTCTGTAAAAGAAAATGTGTGCTTATAACCAACCAGATTTTGAATACCCGACAGCAGCTGAACTGAGTTTATACAATATTTGTAAGTTTCAAATATGCAGGTGCTTAGCTTTACAGATGCCAGTAGTCCCATTTAAAACATTTGCACTCTGCAGAATTTCAAATTATGCATGCATGCAAAGTGTTTGCAGGACCAGAACCTGATTTTTTTTATTTCACTTTTTTCTTGACAGATTTAAATATTCTGACATTTTGATTTTTTTCCCCCCTTTGCCCCTTTGGTATTTATACACTCTTTTTATTCTTCCTTGAAAAATTTGGTGGCATTAAAAACCCAGTTTGCTTTTTTGTTACCCTAAACATATTGACTAAATTTTTGCTATGAGTTCTCTATTTCCAATTTCTAGTACAGGTTTTTGTTTAACCTTGGTGCAACCCCTCCCTTAGACATATTTCTTGCATACATTTTCATAAAAAGACACTATGCAGTATATTTTAGGGTTCCTCAGCCTTCTTGCACAGTGCTAATGTTCAATTCCTCCCACTGCACTCTGCTTCTGAGAGACATCATACATTTATATTGATGCATTCCCCAATGTCCTAACTTAAAGTAATATAATACTGGTTCCAAGCATCCCTATTTCCACCTATTCACAACCAGCAACACAATTAGTAGAAGGAAAGCTTGCTTCCTCTCCTGAAGGACTGTAGTAGATGCCCAATGCCACTATACATTCTTCATATAATTAACAAAAGAATTTCATCACTTAATTCTAGTTTTGAGAACTATAAATAGTTGGTACAAGATGGGGATTGGCAACCTTTGCCTCTCGGCCCATCAGAGAAACCCGCTGATGAGCCACAAAACAGTTTGCTGATGTTGAGCATCCACAGGCAAGGCCCCCCTACAGCTCCCAGCTGCTGTAGTTCACCTTTCCTAGCCAATGGAAGCTGCAGGAAGTAGGGATGACAGTGGTTAACTCATAAGCATCACCTTTACTAGCGATGTAAAAGAGCAGTCGATTAGTTGACTACCCAATAAGCCAGTCAACTACTTGCATTTCCCCCTGCCCTTGCTGCCTCTATATCAGGGCCGGGGGGGGGGTGGGGGGAAGAGGAGCCAGTGCCGCTTGGCCCTCATGCTGCTGCCAGAGCAGCCTCTGTTCACAGCCACACCCGGTCACTTGCGGAGAGGGGCTGCTGCCAGAACAGCCTCGTTCGCGGTTGCCGGTGCTGGCCTCGAACAGAGGCTGCTCCACACCTGGCTCTGACTACATTTAAACTGCAGAGCCACAGCGGGAATAGTTCCTTCTGAGCACTTTCCCTTATTTACTAATTGTGTATCTGACTACACAATTGCCCAGTTACTCACCTCTTAATATCCTTAATCCTTACCAGGTAATGTTTACTGGTTAACCGGCAAACCCAGCTGGAGCAGCCTGCCACACTGTAGACAAGGGGCCGCTTCAGCCTGTGTAGGCCCACCGTCTGGAGGACCCCTGCCACCTCTGGTTAAATGGTTAAGTGGTTAAACGTAATGTTTAACTGATTCAACGGGATTTTATATCCCAAGTGGCAAGAAGCACAGGCTGCAGGAACATGCTGGCCGCTATTTCCTGCAGCTCCCATTGGCCAGAAACAGAGTGTGCCCCCTGGATGCTCAACATCAGCAAACCGTCTCATTGCCCACCAGTGGATTTCCCCTGATGGGCCAAGAATCAAAGGTTGCTGATCTCTGGTATTAAGCCACCCTTTAACTTCCTGCTTCTTCCTCTTCAATATTTGCACTTCAATTATAAGAATCATCCCAGGGATGAGAATCATTCCAGCAAGTCTCCTTTACATCTACAATATTACATTCTTCATAAATGAATGAATTCTAGTTTTATAATATTACCTGACTTAATACAAATGCAATAGGCATGAAAGACTGACGATGCAGTATGCTTTTGTGCTTCATCTTTTCTTTCAAAATTCTATACTTTGTTTTGGAAAATACATGTAAAATGGCTTAAAGAAAGGGTTCCTTTCTCCTATTTAATTTAAAGCTTAACTACCTGTTTTAAACACCAGAAGTCAGTAACCCTTCAGTTTAAGTAGAGCCCCTTATAATCCAAACAAGCTCGTGTCAGACTCAATTGCAAACCTTCCTCTACACTGCTGACACTGATCGGCTGGCCACCAGTTTCCTTCCTTTTTATTTGTACAAGAAGCAGAAAAAAAATTAACTTAATTTTGAAATGGTAATACTCTCAGGGTCTGTAAGATCTAGATTCATTCATTGCCTTCCAGTGATCTTCTGCCACAGGGAGACAATATGGCCTTTAAGGCACCTGAAGCCAGGGCATTCCCATCAACCAGAGTCCACAATGGGGGGGAAAGAAGGAGTGCAGGTAGACAATACTAAAAGGTCCCTATTAAATTGAAAATAAATCTTGGTATACCTGCTAAAGCCATCTCTATCTGCACAGAGGTAAAAAACCAAAAATTAATTTCCCTGCTATTTATTTATGGTCCATATTTAATTTCCACCCACATTAATATTTCTTTCTTATAGCACTTATAGAAACCTTAGCTATATTTCCCATTTGGTGGTTGTTTTAACTTAGGAACCAATGGCTCATCCAGCCCAGTATCCTGTCTTCTGACAGTGGCCAATGCCAGGTGCTTCAGAGAGAATGAACAGAATAGGTAATCAAGTGATCCATTCTGACACACATTCCTGCCTTCGGCTAGAGAGACTAAGGATACTTCAGAGTATGGTTTTGCATTCCTGCATATTCTGGCTAATAGCAATTAATAAACTTATCCATGAACTTTAGTTCTTTCTTGAACCCTATAGCTACAGTAACTTGTGTTTCCCTCAAACTTCCCAACCCCATAAAGAAAAGGTGTTTTGGAGGGAGAGGGATCCAAATGTTTAATGACAGTTTCAATTTATTACACAAATTCACGTACTTTGAAGATCCAAATTCCAAGACAGCTTGTAAATTAACAACAGATTTCAGTATATTCAAACAAATAGTAGGTAATGGGGTACTTCCATTACATAGTTTATACATTTTTTTTAAACCTTTGACAGCTTTATTTTAAAATCTCAAATCTAATTGTTCGTTAGTAGCTGCATCCAGTGCATGCTCTGAAGAGATCCAAATAAACTGCTCTCTTGATAAACACTCATTTGTCCCTCTACTTCACAATAGGCCAATTTCCTAGCATAGAACACATGCTATTATATTGTCTCTAACTGTTTTGAAAGTAGTTTTGCCCTAACTACGCTCTAACCCAGTGGTCACCAACCAGTAGATCGGGATCTACTGGTAGATCTTGGAGCCTCTGACAGGTGATCCTGACTGGTTTGGCCAGGAAGCTAGCAAGCACTGGTACTTCAGTTACCCCTGCACGCGCTATCATGCTGCTCCTGCCCTCTGCCTTGGAGCTGCCCCCTTGGGAGCTCCTGCTTGCTGTGCACGGTGTGGGAGGGAGAAGAGGGGGGGGGCACTGATGTCAGGGTGTCCCTCCTCCCCCCACTTCTGTATCCTATCTCCACACAGAGTGAAGGGGATGGAGGGAGCCTGTCAACACAAATCTCTATTACTCTCTCACACTGTGTGTCTCTGTCATTCTCACAAACACACACTGTCCTTCACTCACATCTCCCAACCCAACAGATATGTGAGGGGTTGTTGTTACTTCTTTTACTGCTTGCCCCTGCAGCCCCTGAGAGAGGCAGAGCATATGCTGTCCACATGCTGTCCTTGCCTGCAGACACCACTCCTGCAGCTCCCATTGATCAATAACGGGGAACTGTGGCCAGTAGAAGCTGTGGACTCAATACCTGTACATGAGGGAGCAGCACATGGCATCATGGAGCCATTGCTATACGTGCCAGCTGCTTTCAGGAGTGGTGCAGGGATAAGGCAGCAGTAAGTCTGCCTTAACGCCACTGCTCCAACACCTAGAAGTCATCTCAGTTAAATGGTGCCCAGCCAGAGCCTGCTCTCCTGAACCCCTGTCCCAGCCCTGAACCTCCTCCTACACCCAACCGCCTGCCTCAGAAACTAGTCCCCCTGTGCCCAAACTCCTTCCAAGAGCGTGCACCTTGAAACCCCTCCTGTACCCCAAATCCCCCACCCTGTGCTAAGCCCAGAGCCCCTCCCATACTGCAAACCCCTTGGCCCAAGACCAGAGCCTGCACCCCTACCCCCTGCCCCAGCCTGGTGAAAGCGAGTGAGGATGACGGAGGTAAAGGGGGATGGAGTGAGCAGGGTGAGGCCTCGGAGAAGGATGGCATGGGGCAGGGCCTCAGAGAAGGGGCGGGAAGGAAGTGCGCAAGGGTATTTGGGTTTGAGGTAGCTCTTACATGGCACTTAAATTGAAAAAGTGATCTTGTGGTTAAAAAGGTTGGAGACCACTGCTCTAACCTAAACTATTTGACATCAGTTGTTGGGTGCATGGAGGTCATTTTCCTGATAATATAAGCAGAAAAGTTGCAGCAGTAGTCCAGGTATATTCAGTAAGGGCTTGTTCCACCTGCAAGAAAGACTGATGGGATGCTGAACTGGAAAGGTCCCCTTACAGGGAAGTGTCATCATTCTCAATTCTTTATTGTCCCAGCTTTGTATCGAGGAACCACACAAGAGAAAAAATTTATTTACAGCAGAAAAATCCAAACATCCTGCTATATTTTAAAAATTGCAAAAGTTTCAATATACAATTTGAGACTAAACTCAAATCATATAAATGCAAGCATTCTTGACAGGCGCTTGTCCAAATTGATCTTAATATTAAAAACTTCCAATGCTGGGGATTCCACAACCGCCTTGGAAGCTTAGTCCAGAACTTAGCTACTCTTAGTTAAAAAGATTTTCATCTAACCTAAATCTCTCGTTGCAGATGAAGCCCATTGATTCTTCTACCTTTGGTAGACACAAGAACAACTGATCATAGTCTTCTCTATAATAGCCTTTAACAACTAAAGACTTCCCATGTCTCCTCTCAGCCTTTTTTCCCCCAAGACTAAACACACCTAGATTTTTTTAAACCTTCCCTCAGTTTTTCTAAACCTTTCATTGTTTTTGTTGCTTTCCTCTGGACTCTCCATTTTTTCTCTTTTGTTTTTTAAAATGCTTGCCAACGCAAGTTACTGTACTGTCTACTTTTAAGTTCTGCCTCTGAAATACTTGACTTTTTTTAGATGTAGCAAACTCAGTATAGTTGATTTTTTTTTTTTTTTACTGTAAATATTATCAGTTGTTAGTCTCCAATTGAGCATTAGGAAATACTACATTTTCTATCACTACTAACTGATAAACTTGCAGCGTCTGAATTCATATATTGATACTACAAATTTGGACACAACCTATTTCTCGATAACCATTAAAGTAGATGCAGTGAGGATTTCCTCTTTCATAAATTATAATCTCCAGTTAGACTTCTTTCATCAATAATGAAGCTTTAAAAGAAAAAAGTACTTAAAAGAAAAGTACTATCATACATTTATCAGAGCTTTCTCAGGATTCTGCCCACTAGGTTTCTAAGTACTGGAGAGGGGGGAGTTTGGAGTTAAAAGTAGGCCTTGGTCACTTCTTTCCCCCACAACAAGATAATCCATTATCTTCCACCAGCTGTCACCCATTTTCATTTCCAATAAGTATTTTCATAGCATCTCCCACAGAGATCTAAAGATAAATTACTCAAGCACATTTTCCAGTAAAACCTTTACAGCCATTTATTTTTCAACTACCAAGCATGCATTTGAAGTAACAGCTATTAAATATTATTTGAAGTAATGCATTAGACTTAATAATTTACAAGATATGAAAGTGCTTACAATTTTAATTGTTCTATCAGATGTACAGAGTAGAAGTGACAAAGCCTATCTTTCCTTAAAATGCAACATTGTAGGATATTGGTTTTTTAAACTTTGGATTAAGTACTGCATTTATTAAGTGGAGATTAAAGGCCAGAAGAAACTGAGGCAGTGAGAAGGACGCTGCCCCCATCAATCTTCAAAGAGCATTCTATGGCTTGAAGAAGAGGGTTCCAGAGAAAGTCCTGCCCTGAAGTCTCTAGCCTAGCAGGAGGAGGACAGTGGACGGACAGACGGACACACCAGTGTAGATGGATCATGGAGAGGGGACAGGGAGATTGTGGGAGCATGGGTTGGGGGCAGCGTGGTGAGGAGTCACATTTCCCCTTCCCCTCCGTAACAGTGCCCCCCATACCAGTAAGAAAAGGATTTTACATGCACCATTAATTTTAGGTCATGCTAGCAACACCCACATTTAAAACTCAACACTAGTATAGCTCTAGTACCTTTTCTCCTGTCCACAATGATTAGGGATTTTGGGGTTGGGAGGGGGAAGGGAGGTCAGGCTATTAGACCATTCTATCAGATAGGCCTTTAAGTAATCTATCGCACTGTTTTATAAATATGTTTTTCGGGAATAGACCACTGCCTACATGAGTGCACTTTTCTTAAAATAACAGTGCTTTTATTTGAGCTTTTGACAGGCTTTTTGCTGAAACAGTTTAAGATGCTGAAAATGCATTTACAATTGACTGAATAGTTAACAGCACTATTTCAGTTTTAATATATAGTGAGCTCAAATTGTGTTTACTCATTTTAAACAATATTAAGAATTACAGTCCTACAATGCAAAGCTACCTGTCCTTGCAAAGTATAAACACTTGCAAACAAAGTGCAATATTAAATACATAATAAAAGGGAAAATGAAGGGCTTTATTTTTCCCATTTTATCAGTATTTATTCCAAAATTAAGAAAAACAGGTAAAACAAATCAGTAAACTGCAAACAAAGGGCAGTGGTGAGAGGGAAGCCTCATACTCACAGGGAACAGCAGGCTGGTGGGCACTCACCAGGTAGCATTTAAGGAGCCCAGAAGCTCCCTGAGGGTCTGTTACTACATTGGTGAAGTCCTCCCAGCTTCCCAAACTTGACTTTACCTGTGTTACCCTCACTCCCACCCTTGTCCTGCATAGAGGAAGTGGACAGGGCTGCACTGAAGGGTCAAAGTCAGGATAGGGGCACAGAAGATTTAACTCCATGACTTCTGGCACGTTTCCAGACAGCCCCCACCTTACCCTGGGCCTTCAACACAGCAATGTCCCAGGGAAAGTGGAAAGGACCATGTTGAAGGGCCAGTCATGAGGAGTACTGTTTGGCAGGGAGAGCAGCCGCAGACTGTGATTATGAGAGGGCTCTGTCCATCAAGGAAACCAGCACTCCTGGGGTGCTGCCTTCCAGTCTCAACCTGACCATGGCCCTTCAGCGCAGCTCCATCCACTTCCTATGTGCAGCGGAGAAGCAAGATGGACAGGGAGCAAAGACCACCCAATCACTGCAGTGACAGACCTACAAGGAGGCTGTGCCCCACAAGGACTGGCCCCATCAAAGGCCCTCCCAGACTCCAGTCCTTCAGAGCGGCACCATCTGCTTCCCTGGAAAAAAAATTCCTGGGTAAAACCACTGAACCCTGTATTGAACACTGAAAACTGAAAATGAAGGGTGTTAATAATACACTATTGCAATATTAACCATTTAAATTCTTCCAATAAGATAACTAATTTGTCAGATTTTATTAGTTGTAAATGTGTTCTCAAAGAGTTTAGGAATAAAGAAGTTGGAATATATTTCTTCAGAGAGCACGTTATTGAGTTATTTTTATAGTTTACTGTCCAGCTTCAATATTCAGACTCAGGAAGTGTCCCCCATCCCCCCCCATTTTGTCCTTTTCCATGTGACAAATACAGTAAAACTCCCATTGTCCGGCATCCGATAGTTCGGCACTAACTGGAACCCGGAAGTGCTCCGGCCAGCCAGACAATGGGAGCTGCTGTGAGCCCCATGGGCGCTCACGGCTGGTAAAGGAAAGGGGAGAAGAGGGGAAGGGGATTATACCCCTGTGACGGGTCTGCCGGGACCCGCACTGCGACCGGCCAGGAGATGGGGGGTGGGCGGGGAACGGCACAGCGAGGGGCAAACCCTCCGCCGTTTTGCAGGAAGGTGAGGGAAGCCCCGTGCCACTGCCGAGAGTTTCCAGGAGGGGAGCGGGCTCCCAACCCCCCAGACTGCAGTAGTTATCGCCGAGCAGGGGTGTAAGGGGCGGCGCTGCGGGACCAACCCGGCAGCACCCCAGCTTCTCTGCAGCTTTCCCAAGTCCGCCGCTCGTCAGTTTCAGTAGCGGCAGCTCGCCTCCCAGAAACTCTCGGCAGCAGCGCGGGGCTTCCCCCACCTTCCTGCAAAACAACGGAGGGTTTGCTCCTCGCCGCACCGTTCCCCGCCCACCCGCCGGACGGAGTGCGGGTCCCGGCAGACCCGTCACAGCCCCCCGCCGAAGTACCTCCCAATACTCCAGCATATCTGATAATCCGGCACCACCTAGGTCCCAAAGGTGCCAGATTATCGGAAGTCCACTGTACTTAGGTCTGCTCTACAATTTAAATTTAGCCACATTGCTCAGGCTGTGAAAAACACCTCAAATGCCGGAGTTAAGCTGATCTAACACCCAGTGTAGATGCAATTAGGTTTAGACTGAGGATACGTCCATACAGCAGTTTTATTTCAGAATAACTGACATTATTCCAAATTAACATCATTTGCATCTACACAATGAGCAATTATTTTGACAATGTCAAAATGATGTCAAGCTGGAGGGCTTCTTACTCCGATTCCTGTAACCCTCATTTTATGAGGAGTAAGGGAAATTGAAGCAAGAGTGCTCTCTCGGACTTCCTGCTGTGTAGACAGTGCCAAAAGCCGAAATAAGTTATTGCGATTTAAGCTATGCAACTGGCATAGCTCCAGTTGCGTAGCTTATTTCAGCTTTAGCCCTGCTGCGTAGACGTGCCCTAAGATATTGCCATTTGGAGAAATGGATTACTCACACGGACAGAAAAACTACTTCAGTAGATGTAGGAAGCATCTAAATTACAGTGTTGCAACATTGTAGATGCAGCATGATTTATTTCTAATGGAGCTTGAAATTGTCTTGGCAACTTTCGGTTTATTGCATTAAGTGACAGTAGCAGTGCTGGGAGCAGGTTTTAATTTTAACTCCGAACAGTTTGTGCAAGTCTTACATTACGACTACAGTGGCAGGTTCAAGACAAACATTAAAATTAGAGACCATTTCCCACTAAATTATAACAATTGCAAAGAAGATTCCATGGTTACCTTTACAGAGAGAACTACATTCTCTGGCCTCTAATATATGACAAACTGTTTTAAGAATTACATATTTCAGATCCTTTTGCCACCCAATTCTTACATCCAATTGACAAACACACACTATATTTTCCACAAGAAATTGCATGACTGGGACTCTCCGTTTAAGGCATTTGGGAACTAGGGATTTAAAATCACATGTAACTGGCTAACTCTCTAAACGTATTATTTAACCAGTTAACTGATTAAAGGGGGCTAGCTGGGGCGGGGCACTCCAACCCAGCTGGAGCAGCTCCCCCATCTGCAACTGGGCTGGAAACCCTCTGCTCCCATCGCAGGCAGGAGCTACTCCAGCCCAGCCAGAACAGCCCCTGCCTGAGAACCCCCTGCCACAGGTAGGGATTGCACCGGCCAGGACAACTAATAGGACAAAAAAATAGCCCCTATTCAGGAAATAAGGATTAAATGACCTCCCCTGGTCCAGCAAAATCCCTCATCTGTCACCAGTCAGATCCGGAGGGTGCCAGATCAGGGTGGTCCAACCTGTACTTGCAACTAGTAATGGTAACACAGTCTTCTTGCCAAGAAAACAAGTGCCACTGCTTCTTAACATATGGGGTTATGGATCACTTATGAAGCAAAAAAGTTAACTAATTCAATTTCTCCTCATTCAGAAGCATCAAGTTCAAGTCATAAGCTTGTCAATATTTTACACTCACCATATAAAAAGGAATACCTATAAAAAAACATGATGCCTGAAAAATACATTATATGACTTATACTTACATATATCCAACTCAAAATATTCAATTTCAGTAGTATGGACTACTTTATCTGCAAGGAAAAAAAACTGATTTTCTGTTTCATGCACATTTATTCTAAACTTGTGAGATCAGGAAGATCACTCTACTGTAAAAAACACTTTGTTGATAGCTCACATACACAACACTAACGTCACTGAACACTAGAACTGGAAGGGACCTCAAGAGGTCGAGTCCAGTCCCGTGCCCTCACAGCAGGACCAAGCACTGTCTAGAGATCATCATGCTTTGTACTTAATAGACTATCTGAAATGGTATTACCCCTGCTCATTATGGCAACCCCTGACCTATAAATCATGACTGGTAAGGAAAAAGTGAATAAAGAAAAGTTATTTACTTGTTCCCGTAACATAAGAACTAGGGGTCACCAAATGAAATTAATAGGTAGCAGGTTTAAAACAAACAAAAGGAAGTACTCTTCACACAGCTAACAGTCAGTCTGTGGAACTCCTGGCCAGAGGAGGTTGTGAAGACTAGGACTTTAACAGGGTTCAAGAAAAAACTATATAAATTCATGGAGATTAGGTCCATCAATGGCCGGGAAGGGTAGGAATGGTGTCTGTCTGTCAGAGGCCGGGAATGGGTGACAGGAGAGGGATTACTTGATGAGTCCCTCTTCTGTTCACTCCCTCTGGGGCACCCTGCATTGGCCGTGGTCAAAAGACAGAATATTGGGCTAGATGGATGTTTGGGCTGATCCAGTATGGCTGTTCTTCTATGCATGTGCATATACAGTTAGCTAAGATGTGCACACAGTTGAGGTGAGGGTGCACAAATTATGAGAATCTTGGCCTAGGTCCTCCACGGTAACTAGTGATTTCGGAGACCTGCAGAGGTGCAGCAGGCTCGGCCCAGCTAGAGCAACCCAGCACATCAGGCTCACCCCGAAGAGCAGGCTGCTCCAGCCCAACGGCAGGCTACTCCAGCCTGTCAGGCCTCCCACCCACAGGATCCTGGTTAAGGGGTTAAGCAGTTCAACATAATGTTTAACTGGTTAACTGATTAAACAGGATTTTACATCCCTACTAAGGAGACTGTGTACTCTCCATGACTGAAGATTTTTAAGAGTAGGTTGGACAAACATCTATCAGGGACGGTCTACATCAACAGTGGGCAACCTGTGGTCCAAGTGCTGCAAGTGGCCCACTGGGGTTCTATGTGTGGCTGCTGTCCACTATTCAGCTGCATATTTTTTTCCCCAACTAGTATTACTAAACTGGCACACTTAAAATCAGGGCACACAAAATGAGGGGCGTGCTGATTACACACAACACTAACTGTGAGTGCCATGTGCTCCTTCGGCATTCAAAGCACTACTGTGGTTCAGTAGAATCATTCAAATTCTATGTATGCAAGCACAATTAGCAAAACTACCCTATCCCGGGAGACGATCTTGGTTACAACAATCTAGCAGCCCACTCATGCAGACCATTCCCTGGGCTAGGTTGCCCATTGCTAGTCTAGATTAGGGACATGAATGGTTAACTGGTAAGCCTCACTCTTAATGGTGAGCCAGGAGGAGCTAGAGCAGTTCCCCGTCTGCAGCGTGCAGGGGTCTGCTCCAGCCCTACGGTGCCTGCTGCAGGCAGAAGCTGCTCCAGCCAGCCAGCCGGAGCAGCCCCTGTTCTCGGGGCAGGCCCAGCACTGTACTATATAGTAAGAGGAGACTTGAAATTGCTGATGCTGATGGCTGTCGGAGAAGAGTGTTCCCTATGATCAGAGCAAGGGGACTGGTAATAAGGACTTCTAGATTCTATTCCTGGCTGTGGGAAAGAAGTGTTGTCTAGTGGCTAACACATGGCTTAGGAAATATCAGCAAGAATGCTGACATCCGACATTCTTTCTAATTGTATGAGACTTGGGTATGTATTATTAAGAACTTGACTTCTATTCCCAGTAAGGACATTCTCAAATAAGATGACAGATTGTGCAAACTGTGTGATGGATACTTTCCTACCTTCAAAGGGAGCAGGGAAGGAAATTAGGCCTTTTTCAATAAGTGACAAAAGTGAACATCTAAAAGACAAAGAAAAAAGGTCTGAACTGGAAGCAAGGAACGGAGTTCTGCTCATCTTCCCCTACTGAAAGTCTCCTGATGAAACCTCTCAGCCTTCTCTTCCCTACTGCAGACTAAGAGCTTGAAATACTATTCTTGAGTACTCTGTTTGCCATAGGAAAATTAGACTGTCCTGAATCAAGGCAGCAGCCTCTTGGCTCAATTCCATGGGACTGAAGCCATGAGGAAGATGACCACCCCCTACATTCTAATAGTCAGGAAACAGTGAGGAGATGGAGCAGAGGCTTTTACCATAATCAGGAAGCAGCAGAGTTCCAAGGAGAGAGAAGCTCTAAGCTCCAGTGTTAGGAGCTCAGCAGTTTCTGTAAAACACTGCAGTTCTGAGATATTCACACACAGAGCCCTGCAAATCCATGGCTCATTTTTGTAGATATCAATGCAGATAAGGATACAAATTTTGTATCCGTGCAAGGCTCTACCCATACACTGTAAGGAGCTGTGGACAGCTGGGTGGCGTATATAATAAGGATGTTAAGTATCGGGTAATCGGTTTTTGCATCGACTATTTGATTAGTTGATGAGCACCTCTGCCTTTGAAGGGACTCCCCCGCTGACTCCAGGCTCCGTGCAGCACTGCTGCTTTGAAACAACGCGAGGAGCCCAATGGAGCAGCTCCTCACGGAGTGCCACTCGGAGCAGCTGGCCCCCGGCTCCCTGCAGCACTGCTGTTTTGAAGTACCCTCCTTTTCTCCCTCCCCCCTTGCTGCCTCTATCTGATAGAAGCAGTGGGGGAGAGGAAGGGGGAGGGGAAGTGACTAGTCCTTCACATCCCTAGTAGATAGGATAATTCACGTTTTTCTACTGCCCCACGAACATGAGATACCTTGTGTTAGGCTTAGGAAAGGTAACTCCCCTCAGCCTCACCTCAAACTTCCTCTGCTTCCTCCATATCCTTACAAACAATAGGAAATATTGAAAAGAATCCTGCCTGTCAGTCCATGTCCAAAGCCTTCTTCACTTGTTATATCAAGAACCTATGAACATCCATGAACAAATTTCCCTTAGAAGTGGCTAAGTTTAGGTTTTAGGTGATATCCCCCAAAGAAATGGCAGCTAGAGGTCCCCTCTTACACCACACATTTCCTTTGACAGTGAAAAACTTCAAGTTGTCAGAAGGAAGTTCCTTCTGCCTCCAACTGACAAGGATACAAATTGATCTCCCTCAAATCGTAACAAAAATCCTAACTACAACTTCATGCTTCCGGTACACTCATTCAACTTGTGCACATCAACCTCAAATATTTACTAATACGGGAGTAACTGAGATTTTGCATTCTACCACAAGGAAGATTTGAGTGTTATGCATTTTGTTTCTTTATTAGTTGGATGCAGAAGCAAATTATTTATGATGAATCCATCAGTGGAAATATGCTGTGAGGGCTTTAGGGTACATATAAAAGGTGTCCCATAGTTGGCATTTCTTTGCTTTTTAGGGTTTGCACTGCTGGGGGTGGAGAAGAACACATTAATCAACTTGAATTGCTTTTAAGGGTATTTTTTATATACACAATATAAATATACAGGACTACATTTTTAGACCATTTTCCTTTCCATCAAATTCTTTTGATTATAAACTTTTATCCGTATCTATAAATCCTATTGTGTTAGATGGCAGCTTGCATGCATTATTAAACAGCTACTTTGCTACATTAAGACGACCTACAGTTATTGATTTGATAGTACCAGGACAGCAGTATATTTATTGCATTATTGTTGTTATATGTTGCATCAAGCCAGAAAGCTTTTCATATTTAGTGAGTATGTCAAATTGCTTCTCCTATTCTTGCACAAGTAGTAACAGAATAAATATTCTGTCATTAACACACTGGATGACAATGTGGTGGTGGTCCAATAAGGGATGAGATCACCAAAGAACTGTAGAGAAAGTACCTTATCCTCCAGAAATCTGCCCTAACCTTGCCTTCTCAATATAAGGACTAAACTATAAACATATGATTGTAAGAGACTATGTGGTAACTTATGAACAAGTAAATTCTCAAGTGAAATCATACAGCATTTGTTACAAGTATATGGAAAAAGAATCCACTCTGCAGATGAAATACAAAAAACTCCACTACAAAACAAATGCACCAAAAGCTGTAGACTTACAAAGCAGATGTGATAAATGGTTAATTATTCAGTTGACAATCACATTATTGACATCAATAGATAACTTCAGAAATGGAATCCCCTTTAGGTTGCTAGCATATAACAAAGAGTGGTGGTCCCCACAGAAATTAAGAACCAGCTATTCTGATATTTTAAAGCACTAATCTAATACTAAGGCATTTGGCATTTATTAAGATAAAGATGTAGACTTCCTTATAGCCCCACCCAAGGAAATCCTTTTAGATAGATTGGTAAAGAAACACCCTAATTCATATGCGTGTGACACACAGGATAATGCAATGTGCCCAAGATCTTATAAGCCTTACTTCCCCCACAGCTTTTTATGCCACAAAGAAAATTAGTCACCTTCACCAGTCATATTTATTTTAACAACCTAAACTGGTCAGCTATCATCACCAATTTAGCATAAACCAGGGAGTAGAGCCAATCCAGTCTAATAGTATTACCAAACCACTACCTATAAATAAAATTCATAACAAAGACACACCTTTACAAGAAAAAAAAATATCCTGTGCCACCACCTGTGCCTTTTCCTTGTGGGTTTTCAGCAGTCAGGTTGATTAATACCATGGAACACAAATAATGAAACTTATCACATGGATTATCTGGAATTGCCTCTTTCCTTCAGAGGTACACTCAGACTAAAGCATGCACTCTAAACGTGAAGTACCCTCCTCATGAACCCCCCTTCCCCTTTTAACTGATTATAACAAATCTGTCACACACAGGACACAAAGCCTTGCTAAAGAAGCAGAATTTCCTGGCCTGTCCCTGCTGCCCCCACCCCACCCGTTCCAGGTAGGCACCGGATTAGCCTGACATTTCAGGCTAAGCCAAGCAGGGTTTCAGGCCAAGGGCACTCTAGGGCCGCTCCTTTTACTCGCAGCCAGGCGGCTCTTTTGGAAAGGGAGGCGGCGGTTACCGGGTTTCAAGGGTCACATCCTGGCAGCTAGGGTGTTACCAAAGGATGCGTCACACCCAATGGGCGGCATCTCCCCTTCATGCAAAGCATGGGCTTTAAACCTGGGGGGAGAGGGAGAAATGACTAGCTGGCGCTGCTCCTTTCCCCCAACCCAGCTCTCACTAGCCCAGAGCTGCTCCCAGCTCCGGGGCTTTCCTCCCCGTCGCGCCGGGAGATGTCCGAACCGCGACCCCCGGTAATCGCTCCATCGCCCGCCCTCCCCTGACAGGCCTCACCCCACTCGAGGAAGTCGGAGACATATCGGTCCCTGCGGAGCGGCGAGTCGCGGCTGCACTCGGTGTAGAGCCCGACCAGCAGGTCCAGCAGGGTCTCCACGCTCAGCGCGCTCTCGTTGCGCCGCGGCCCGTCCAGCAGCAGCTGCTCCAGCTTCTTCAGCCGCACCTTGGCCGACATGGTGCCGCCGGGCGGAGCCGGGGAACACCGGCCCAAACAGGGGGTCGGGGACGCACAGAGGCCCCAGACGACGACGCTTCAGCGTCCCCGCAGCAACGGCAGCACCATCCGCTCCGCGGCGCTCGGCTCGGCAGCCCGGGCCCGGCAGCGGCGGGGTCTCCTCCTCCCCCTCACGCCGACATTTTGGGAGGCCCCCCGGGGGCTGGGCAGCTGTTTCCACGGGCTCTGCCCCAGGCCCGGCTGGTCCATTGACCGGTCCGCCCGGACCCGGCCTCCTGCGCCCGCCTGGCCGCCGCGCTCAGCTTCTCTCAGGGCCCCAGAGTCCGGTACGGGGATCCGCCGCGGTTGCTCCTCCTGATGGGACCGGAGGCTTCAGGTAACCCGGGACCGCGACTCCTCAGCTGCAGCGAACACGGCTCTGTCCAGAGGAGGCACCGAGCGGCCCCAGCCGGGACCCAGAGCTACGCCCACCACGCTAGCGTACGGACGGACGTGTGAGGCGGGGCGAAGCTGTCCCGAGGAGTATTGGGAAAAGTTGTTTGCCGTAGAGGTAGGGCCGCTCTCAAGTGTCTTTGGAATGACCTCCGCAGATTCGTCATTCCTGGGCAGAGGCGAACCGATTAGTTTCAGTAAATTCGTTCCCTGGCAACGGGGGAGGAGGAGAAGGCTTTGCTTTCTCCTCAGCAGATTCGCATCGACTCCTCCCTGGTTTCCGTTAGGCAAATGGCGGCAGCTGCTGTGGGGGGGTCAGGCCGTGCCGGCGGGTGAGGTAACCCCAGCGCAGGTGTGGGACCCCGGCCGCCCAGGCAGCCTGGCGGAGACAAGGCTGGCATCAGCTGCACGTGTCCCACCCCACAGCGATCGTCAGCCTGAGCGCCCACCGCAATAGGAGAGTGAGCGGCCGGGGCTGGCGCCTCGGGGTCCCAGAGCCCCAGGGATGCTCAGCCCGCCCCGCCTGGGCGCGTCCAGCTTCGCCTTCAGCCTGCGCGGAGGCCCGGGTTAGGGTTAGAGCGTGCGCAGCGGAAGGGGTGGCTGACAGGCCGTGCAGGAGCCGTGTCCCCACGGACCCTTCCGCCGCCAGGGAGCACGCAATGCAAGTGCCGGCTCCCAGGGCCACAGCGCTTCCAGAGCCGGCTCGCTCTGCTATCATTTGAAAGGCATCGGAGGGTTCCCCACCTCCAACCACCGACCAAGCTTTAGCGATGGCCCGTCGTAGCAGTGGAGGGAGGGGTGTTACACTGCGATGAAAGGTAATTTACTGGTAGCCCAGGTAATACCACAGGTTGTCAATAACAAAAGAGGATTTTGTTTAACCCAGGACAAATGGAACTGGATTCCATCTACCTACAAAAACATTAAAATAATATAAGGGTTTGACTATTTATATACACCAACACCCTATAGCTTGCTATTAAGTGTACTTAAGGACATATCTCTTTCTAAATGAAGAATATCTCTAGCTATCCCAATCTGCCCAAGCTATTTTTGTTCTAGTTCAAAGCTTTCCTTTCCCCAAATATCTCACTGGGCATTTTCTAATATCCAAGTCAATCTCTGAGCCTCACAAAGATGGGAGGAGCTACCTCCCCTCCATAGAAAAATGACAGTGAACACAACATAAATCATGTCCCGAGACAGCAAGGAGTGCCTTTACCATATTTACATTAGTATTCCATACCTACAACTGCCAGCTCCAAAGGCCACAGCTTTTGTGGGCCTGATGCAACATTGGACATTTGGAACTCAGCTCTCTGAGCCACAGCCATTGTGAATAGTGCAAGAAGGTCCCTGGTAGGAAGTCATTGTCTCTGGCAACTGTGGCCACTTTTAGCCATGGAACCCAACATAGGGCTAGGATTTGAGTTCAGGGGCTGTGGCTCTCAATAGTCAAATAGAATAGAGCACTAAGTGGTGGTGTTGACACCAATTTGGGACTGTAGGGGGCATTGAATAAAGCAGTCAGAGTGTTTACATCATTTTTATTATGTTACAAGCACATTCTGGGAGTTGTCAGCTCTGAGAACTACAGCTGTTTGGGCCCAGCTGCAGAATTGGGAGCTTTCAATTCCATGGGATGTGGCCACGCAGAGCCTGAATTAGATTTGCATGCTAGGTCATGAGCCATGAGGTCACAAGCCCTCCTATCAGGACCAAATGAATCACTGCATGCTGAAAGCTGCCATCCCAGGGAACAAGGCCACTCAGACCCACATGTCTCAGTTTCCAAGCATTGCATACAGGAAGCTGTTATTTCTAGGCTGGGGCTGTACAGAACCAGATGGGGCCCCCCTATATGTTGGTGCTGTCATCTCTAGAAGCCAGAGCTGTTCAGGTTCAGAGGTAACAAGTTTGCAGCTGTCTCTGAGGGCTACACTGCTACATGCTGGATAGAGTTGCATGCTCTGAAATGTTACCCATATGGATCCAGGCAGTTGGGGCTGACCAGATGTATGAAGGCTACTGATAAGGATGATGTCATGGTAGATGTCTACAAAAGATCTAACCAAGAAGAAGAAGTGAATGAGGCTTTTTTTTTAAGCAATTAACAAAGTCATCCAAAACACAGGGTGTGGTGTTGATGGAGGACTTTACCTAGTCAGACACCTGTTAGGAAAATAATACAGTAGGGCACATATCATCCAAGTAGGTCTTGGAATACATTGGCAATAATTTTATTACAGAAAGTGGAGAAAGCAAGTAGGGGAAAGGCTACTTTAGATTTGATTCTGACAGATAGGAAGGACCTATTTGAGAATTTAATTATAAGAGGTGAAAGTGATCATAAAATGCTAGAGCTCATGATACAAGGAATGGTAGAAGGGAAAACATCAATGGACTTCAAGAAGGCAAGCCATAGCATATCCTGAGAAGTGGAGGTAAAATTCTGTGGGAAGCTAGTCTAAATATGAAAAAAAAGCTCAGGAGAGTTGGCCGTTTTTTAAAGGAACATTAAGGGCCTAACAGCAATCTATCCCAATACATAGGAAAGATAGGCGGTAAGGTAAGAGACTACCTGGGTTAGTCAGAAGATCTGCAATGACCTCAAACTCAAACATACAAAAAATGGAAACTAGGTCAAACTGCAAAGGATGAATCTAAAAATACCCACAAACATGTAGGGACAAAATAAGAAAGACCAAGTCAAAAAGGACAAATACGTTAGAAGCAAGAGGAAGACCAAGTACTAGGTAGGCCCATTACTCAATGAGGAAGGAACACTGCAATGGCAAATGCCTTTCTTCTTTTTAGCAAAAACATTGGCAGTGATTGGGTAACTAACATAGTAAATATCAACATAAACTAGGTAGGATTGAAGGCTAAAATAGGAAAAGAACAAGTTAAAAATTAGGGATGTAAAGACTGCCCAGAATAGTTAACTGGTTAAATGATTTGTTTAACTGGTTAACCACTGGCTGCAGGCTGTAGGGGCTGCTCTGTCCCCAGCTCGCCACAGCCCTGTCAGCTGGGCATTGTGGGGGGACTCCAGTTAGTCAGTAAGTATGCCAGTAAGGCATATGCTTACTGGTTAACCTTTAACATCCCTATTAAAAACTACTTAGACAAGTGACATGTTTTCAGGTCATCAGAGCTTGATGAAATATGTCCTAGAATACGTAAGGAACTAGCTGAAAGTGGTCTCTGAGCCATTAATGATATTTGAGAACTTGTGGCAGACAGGAGAGATACCTGAGGGAGGACTGGAAAAGGACAAATATAGTACCTATATGTAAAAAGGGAAAACTAGTCAGCTTAACTTCGGAATCTGGAACGATAATGAAGCAAGTAATGAATTTGTAAACACCTAGAAGAAAATAAGCTGATGGGTAACAGTCAGCATGGATTTGTCAAGAACAAATCATATCAACCCAACCTAATATTCTTATTTGACAAGGTAACTAGTAGGGATGTTAAATTTAGATTAATCAACTAATCAAATAGGAATTTCCATCAATTACTCAATTTAGTCAATAAGGGCGCCTCTGCCTTTGAAATATAGCAAGAGCCCCACCGGCAGCAAGGGGAGAGGGGAAGTGACTAGTCAAGTCACTAGTCAACTATCTGATAAACATATGCTTATTAGATAATCGATTAGTCGCTTACATCCCTAGTAATTAGTCATATGGCTGGGGGTAGGGGAAAAAAAGCAGCAGACGTGATGTATCTCGACTTTAGTAAGGCTTTTGGTATGATCTCACTTAACCTTCTTGTAAACAAACTACCAAAATACAACCTAATGGAACTACTGTAAGGAGGTGCATAACTGGCTGGAAAAACATTTTCAGAGAGTAATTATCATTGGCTCACAATTAAACAGGAAGGATATATCAAGTGGGGTCCTGCAGGGATATGTTCTCAGTTTGGTTCTATATGATATCTTCATACATTTTTTGGATCATGGCATAGAGAATATGCTTACAAAGTTAACAGATGATATCAAGCTGGAAGGAGGTACAAGCACTTTGAAGGACAGAATTGAATTCAAAATGATCTTGACAAACTGGAGAAATGGCTGAAATAAATAGATTGAAATTCATTATGGACAAATGCACTATTACACTTAGAAATGAACAATCAATTGCACAAATACAAAATTAGAACTGATTACCTAGGATGTAAAACTGCAAAAAAGGATTTGAGAGTTATAGTGGATCAACAACTATATATGAGTCAACAATGTAATACTATTGCAAAAAAAAAAGCAAGCATTATAGAATGCATTAGCAGTAACATTATAAGCAAGATACTAGAAGCAATTCTTCCACTCTACTCAGAACTGATATGGCCTCAGCTGGAGTATTGTGTCCAGTTCCAGGCACCACACTTTTGGAAAGATGTAGACAAAACACAAAAAAGATTAAAGATCTTTAAAATGACCCACAAGAAAAGATTTAAAAAAAATCAGGGAAGAGAATTCTGAGGGGGAACATGACAACAATCTTCAAGTATGTAAAATGTTGTTAAAAAGAAAAGGGTGAAACTGTTTTCCTTAACCATTGAGAATAGGACAAGTAATGTGCTTAATTTGCAGCAAGTGAGATTTAGGTTAGACATTAGGAAAAAGTCCTAACTATAAGGGTAGTTAAGCAGTGGAACAGTTTATCTAGTTTGAAATGTCTGTGTCTGGAGATTTTTAAGAACAGATTGGACAAAACACCAGTCAGGGAGAGTCTAGATAATAGTCATGCCTCAGTATAGGGGAGTGGACTAGATAACCTACTGAGATCCATTACAGTCCTACAGTTCAATGGTTTCATGATTCAAGAGCTAGAATCATAGCCACTCAGACCAAATGAAGTATTACATACTGGAGGCCTCCAGGGATCTCCAGGGATCATGGCCACTGGGGGTACCTCTAGACTACACGCCTTTTTCGACAGAGGCTTTTTTGAAAGTATCTTTCGAAAAAGCCTCTGTCGAAAAAGAGCGTCTAGATTGCATTACGCAGATCAAAAAATTGATCCGCTTTTTCGAAAAAGAGCATCCAGACTGCGGACGCTCTTTCGAAAAAAGAAGGCACCCAGAAGTGCTTCTGGCAGAGCATGGGGGCAGCCTTTATTTACAGGTGCTGCTGCATGCTCTTTGCAGAGACGCTTGCTTAAAGGGATCCCTCTGGACAGCCGTTGCTCTGCTCCTGCTTCTGGCTTGCCTACCTCCTAGAGGGAAAGCAAAGCTGCTGCAGTTCTTGCTCTGGTTGCCCTGCTTCCTCAGACACCACAGCAGTTTGTTTTCAGATTTGTTTTTGTGCTTTTCACTGTGTTCTTGGCCATGGAGCCTGAGCTGCCCCTGGGTAGGCGATGGCCCCACAGTGTGATGCTGGAAGTTCTGCTGCATCTTCATGAGACCATCATGATGTTTGTGGCAGAGCTGGATTCAGAGCCCAGCTTTGAGCCCCTCACTCGGGCTGCAGCCCCACTGCCCTTGCTACCGAACGTATTCCTGGAGAATAAGGAATATTCTCCATAACCGGCTTGTTATGGAGCAGTGGGATGATGACCAGTGGCTCCGAAACTTCTGGCTGCGGAAGTCCACCTTCCAGGAGCTCTGTGCCTGGCTTGCCCCTGCCCTGCAACGCCAGGACACCCACTTGCGGCCCGCCATCCCCCTGGAGAAGCGCTTCACTATTGCTCTGTGGAAGCTGGCCACCCCCGACAGCTACCTTCTTGTAAATATACAAGAAGCTCCATGGGACATCTGTTTGGTGTGGGGAGGTCTACTGTCGGGGCCGTCTTAATGGAGGTAAGTCACTCTCGGGGGACAGTCCGTGAGGGCGGATAAGGGGGACGGTCAGGGCCGGGCACAGGGATTGGGGGATGGGGTGGGAGTGGTAGAAGCCTGCCTGGCCTCACCCTGCGGTGGTGTGGAGGATGCCGGGGGGTTGCCTGAGGGGGGGCTCTTGGGGTTTGGGAGAGGAGGGATGGGGGATCACCTGTCAGCTCACACAACTCCTCTAATGTCCTGTTTGTATTTGTCCCTTTCTGCAGGTGGTGACGGCCATCACCGGTCTAGACAGTATTTGGTCCCGCCATGGGGGCAGGGGACTGGACTCAATGACCTCTCGAGGTCCCTTCCAGTCCTAGTATTCTATGATTCTATGATCAGCTCAGAGCTGCTTCACAGGACTGTCCGCCTAGGAGACTTGGATCCCATCTTGGCCAGATTTGTGGGGCTGGGTTTTCTGAACTGCGGTGGAGCACTCGATGGAACTCAACATCCCGATCTGCACACCACCCCGTCGAGCAGCATAGTATATTAACAGAAAGGGCACCCTATGCAGTCAGGGATGTGCAGATGCCTACGTGCATCGTGGCCGACGCGGCGTACCCCCTTATGCTCTGGCTCATGAAGCCATTCACGGGACACCTGGATGCGAGCAGGGAACTGTTTAACTCCCGCCTGAATCAGGCTCGCTTCCAGGTGGAGTGTGCCTTTGGCCGTCTGATGGGCAGATTTAGATGCCTACTCACTCAGCCGGACATGGGGGAACACAACATCCCCGATGTGGTTGCTTCATGCTGTGTGCTGCACAACCTAGTGGAGAGGAAAAGGGAGGCCTTCCTCCCAGCGTGGGGGACACGGGCTGATGTGGAGGGGAGGCACTTTGAGCAGCCCTGGACAGCTGCCATCTGGCAAGCCCACCAGCTGGCATTGTGCATTCGGGAAGCCCTGAGGGAGCAGTTCTCCCAAGGAGGCCGATGAGTTTCCCCAGGGCCTTCCAAATGTGGGATTTCTCCATGCCCCCGGTGCCTTCCTCCCCAAAACCCCTCCTGGCCCCACATTCACACATTGTATGCATTCACACTGAGAACAGAGACAGGTGTTTATTTCACTGTTGATTGTTTCAAAAACTATAAAACTCTTTTGTTCAGAAAAATAAATTGTTTGTCAACAAAGTAAAGTGCTTCCCTTACTGACTCTCACAGCTGGGAAGGGGGATGTCAACCTGGAAGGGGGAAGGGAGGCTCAGGGCTGAGGGTGCTGCCTGGATGAAGAGCCCCTGGCACTTTGGCTGCGGAGGCCTTCTTGGAGACGGCCGCGCATGCGGACTGGGACAGTAGGGGGCTGGGCAGGAGGTGGGGCTGTACCTGGGTCTGGGATGGCAGGGGGTGAGGGGACAGCAGGGGGTGAGGGGGGAGCAGGTGCTGTGGGGGGGGCGGGAGTGAGGTGGGAGTAGCGGGTGAGGGGGAGCAGGCTGAGCAGGAGGAGCAGGACCAGGCACAGGACCGGGGAAGGCCATGGCCTCCCGGATAGCAGTGCAAATATCAGTGCACTGCTGGACTAACTCGTCCAGCAAGCGCCTGCGCCACTTTGCCTCTGCCTGCATCCTTTGGTTAAATGTGTCCTGCATCCCTTGCAGGACCGAGATGTGCTGGCACACCAGGTCCAAATATGTGCACCAGTGCCGACGGGTTCCCTGCAGCCGTCTGGGTGGTGGGACAGGTGTGGCGCTCCCCTGTTGGTCAGCTGGTCCGGCTGTGGAGGACAAGAGGGAAAAGTCGTCAGTCTTGCATGCTCACACTTTCCCTGAGAGGGCATGCCCTCCTTCTCAGCAGTCAGTGCCTGTCCTAGGGTCAGGGGATGCTCATGTGGGTCTCAGTAAGGCATGCTGTGGCCTGGCCAGCAGCCACGGCCTCCCTGGAGCCAAGAAGGTGTGCAGGCCACCATCCTGCCCACCCTCACACACACCCCATGGCCAAGCAGCACAGTTGGGGTTCCCACAGGTTGCTGAGGCCTGAAGCAGTGTGGCAATCCCAGTGTCCCCAACCCATTCCTGCACCTGGCATCACTGTCTGCAGGAGCAGGTGGTGCCTCGCAGCCATGCAGGTGCAGGGGTAGGACAGCCCTCCCTGCGGTAGGCCATGTGTGTGCCCACCCCCAGGCTGTGATCAGCATGACATGTCACAGCACTGCACCATCTATTTTGCTCCCGCCTCCCCTGCCCTTTGTGTGTTGGACCCTCACAGCACTCACCTGATGTTCCTTCCCCAGTGTCCGAATTGTCTGGGAGGCCACCTGCATCTGGGTGTCCAGCTCCTGGGTCAGGGTCACTGTGCTCCTGCTGGTCTCCTCCTCCTCCTCCTCTTGGAACTGCTGGTCCTCTGGGGTCTCACCCTGGAGTTGCAGCTGCTGCTGCACAGGGGTCTCCAACCCAGACTCCACAACCTTCTCGGGAGGCAGGGGTTCCCCTGCCTCCAGGATCTCGTCCAGATCCTCATAATAGGCACAATAGTGTGCTGTTTCCCCAGAGCAGGAGCTGCGCTCACGGGCCCTAACATACCCCTGCCGCAGCTCCTTCACCTTGGCTCTGACCTGGTCTAAGGTGCGGGGGTGGTGGCCTTTCTTAGCAAGGCCATCAGCCATTCTGGCAGAAATGTCCGTGTTCCTCCTCCTGGACTGTGGGGCCTGAAGAGACTCCTCCTCAGACCAGAGCTCCAAGAGGGCTTTGATCTTGGGCCCAGAACGGGAGGATGCCCGGCATTTGGTGCCCCTGGCTTGCTGCAGGGATGTGTCCCTGGAGGGGCCAGAGGGGTGTTGGGGGGCTTGTCCCTGGGACATGGCTCTGAGTGGCCCTACCAGGAAGAGCTGAGCAGTCAGGGTCCTGGTTGGAGCTGGCTTGCTGCCACAATGCTACTCCTGGGTGCCTATGTCTTTTAAAGATGGCTACAGGCAGGAACAATAGAGTTCAAAGCTCTGGCAGGAGTGTCCACCAGGGCTTCTTCCTGGAGGCCTTTATTTTTGAAATAAATTCTTCCCCGCGTCCACACATACCTTTTTTCAACAGAACTCTGTTGAAAATAGCGTTATTCCTCGTAAAACAAGGTTTACCGCCGTCGACAAAACCGCCATGTTCTCTCAACTTACTGTCGACAGAACGCGGCAGTAGTGTAGATGCAGGTATAGTTTTTTTGCAAAAAGGCCACTTTTTTCGAAAAAACCCTGTAGTCTAGACACACCCTTGGAGTCGAATTGAGCATTAGAATCCTAGAAATGGAAGGGACCTCAAGAGACATCAAGGCCAGCTCTCCGCCCTCATGGCAGTACCAAGCACTGTCTAGATCATCCCAGATAGATGTCTATAAAACCTGCTCTTAAATATCTCCAGTGATGGAAATTTCACAACCTCCCTAGGCAATTTATTCCAGTGTTTAATCACGCTGAGAGTTAGGAAATTTTTCCTAATGTCCAATCTAAACCTCCCTTTCTGCAATTTAAGCCCGTTGCTTCTTGTCCTATCAACAGAAGCCAAGGAGAACAATTTTTTCCTCCCGCCCCCTTGTAACACCCTTTTAGATACTTGAAAACTGCTATCATGTCCACCCTCAGCCTTCTCTTTTCTAAACTAAACAAGACCAATTATTTCAGTCTTCCCTCATAGCTCATGTTTTCCATACCTTTACTCATTTTTGTTGCTCTTCTCTGGATCTCCTCCAATTTCTCCACATCTTTCTTGAAATGTGGTGCCCAGAACTGGACACAGTACTCCAAAAGGGGCCTAATCAGTGCAGAGTAGAGCAGAAGAACGAATTCTCATGTCTTGCTCACAACATTCTTGTTAATGCATCCCAGAAACATGTTTGTTTTTTTGCAACCGTGTCACACTGTTGACTCATGTTTAACTTGTGGTCCACTATGACCCTTAAATCCCTTTCAGTAGTACTCCTTCCTAGACAGTCGCTTTCCATTCTGTATGTGCGAAACTGATTGTTCCTTCCTAAGTGGAGCACTTTGCATTTGTCCTTATTAAACTTCATCCTGTTTACCTCAGACCATTTCTCTAGTTTGTCCAGATCATTTTGAATTTTGAATCCTCCAAGGCACTTGCAACCCCTCCCAGCTTGGTATCATCTCCAAACTTAATAATAAGTTGTATTTGCCTAATTTATTGCTAAGAATATCAGGCGAGACCATATCAAATGCCTTACTAAAGTCTAGGTATACCACGTCCACCACTTCTCCCTTATCCACAAGACCCGTTATCCTATCAAAGAAAGCTGTCAGATTGGTTTGACATGATTTGTTCTTTACAAATCCATGCTGGCTGTTCCCTATCACCTTATTATCTTCCAAGTGTTGGCAGATGATTTCCTTAATTACTTGCTCCATTATCTTTCCTGGCACAGAAGTTAAACTGACTGATCTGTAGTTTCCTGGGTTGTTCTTATTTCCCTTTTTATACATGGGCACAATATTTGCCCTCATCCAGTCTTCTGGAATCTCTTACTTCCATGATTTTTCTAAGATGACAGCTAAAGGCTCAGATACCTCCTCTATCAGCTCCTTGAGTATTCTAGGATGCATTTAATCAGGCCCTGGTGGCTTGCAGACATCTAACTTTTCTAAGTGATTTTTAACTTGTTCTTTTTTTATTTTATCTTCTAAACCTACCCCATTTCCACTAGCATTCACTATGTCAGGCATTCCTTCATCAGATTTCGCGGTGAAGACCGAAACAAAGAAGTCATTAAGCATCTCTGCCATTTCCAAGTTTCCTGTTACTGTTTCCCCCCCTCACTGATCAATGGACCTACCCTGTCCTTGGTCTTCCTCTTGCTTCTAATATATTTATAGAATGTCTTCTTGTTTCCCTTTATGCCTGTAGCTAGTTGAGTTCATTTTGTGCTTTGCCTTTCTAATCTTGCCCCTTCATTCCTGTATTGTTTGCCTATATTCATCCTTTGTAATTTGTCCTAGTTTCCATGTTTTATATGACTCCTTTTCAATTTTTAGATCATATAAGATCTCCTGGCATACTTTCTATCTTTCCTATGCAGTGGAATAGTTTTCTTTTGGGCCCTTAATAATGTCCATTTTAAACACTGCCAATTCTTTTCAGTTGTTTTTCCTCTTAGTCTTGCTTCCCATGGGACCTTACCTACCAGCTCTCTGTGTTAACTAAAATCTGCCTTCCTGAAATCCACTGTCTCTATTTTGCTGTTCTTCCTTCTACCATTCCTTAGAATGGTATTATTAGATGGTGGAAGCTCCTGTTTTTATGGGGCATTTCCTCTCAGTCATGATGTCTTTTCTAGAACATGTAATCATCATGGGCCATCGATTATAACAACATGCTGAGGACATTAGTTGCTTTCATGGATTGTGACCACGTAGAGACAATGTCTGATATGTTGGGACCTGTTATCTCCATGGCTTACTCATATCCAGATGTATAAATGTATTCTGGAACCGGTCAGCTGCATGCACCATTAACACTTAGACTGAGACTTGACATGCTGAGACCACAACTTGTCTAGTGGTGAAATTGATCATTATAAAACATCTGCACTTCTAAAATGTAGGAAGCTACTGGGGAGTTTCTCTACCTTCGTTCTCCCATTCCCTTGCAAAAAAGTTCTTTTACACATAATTTATATGTATTTTTATTATTTTAACTCTCCTCTACTTCCTGGTTATAGAGGGATCACTCTTCCTTAAGCTGCTAACTCTGTTGTCACATCTATACTTCCCTAGCATTGTAACTGTCTGAATTGGTCTACTACAGTAAAACTCCAATTGTCCGGCATCCAGTGGTCCAGCACTCCCAATAGTCCGGCACCGACTGGAACCCGGAAGTACTCCGGGCAGCCGGACAATTGGAGCTGCTGGCGGGGAACGGTGTGGCAAGGGGCGAACCCTCCGCCATTTTGCAGGAAGGCGGGGGAAGCCCCGCGCCGCTGCTGAGAGTTTCCAGGAGGGGAGCGGGCTCCCCACTCCCCAGACTGCAGTAGCACCCCAGCTGCTCTGCTCCGCCGCTTGTCCGCCGCTCATCAGTTTCAGCAGTGGCAGCAGCGGACTTGGGGAAGTGGCGGGGCAGAGCAGCGCAGCTGGGGTGCTTCCGGGTTGGTCCCGCAGCGCCGCCCCTCACCCCCCTGCTCGGCACCCGGCAGCACCCCAGCTGCTCTTCTCCGCTGCTTGTCTGCCGCTCATCAGTTTCAGCAGTGGCAGCGGCGGACTTGGGGAAGCGGCAGAGCAGCTGGGGTGCTGCTGGGCGCTGAGCAGGGGGGTGAGGGGCGGCGCTGCGGGACCAACCTGGCAGCACCCCAGCTGCTCTACTCCGCCTCTTCCCCAAGTCCGCCGCTGCTGCTGCTGAAACTGACGAGTGACGGACAAGTGGCGGAGCAGAGCAGCTGAGGTGTTGCCGGGTTGGTCCCACAGCGCCACCCCTCACCCCCCTGCTCGGCGATAACTACTGCAGTCTGGGGGTTGGGGAGCCCACTCCACTCCCAGAAACTCTCGGTGGCAGTGCGGGGCTTCCCCCGCCTTCCTGCAAAATGGTGGAGGGTTCGCCCCTCGCCGCGCCATTCCCCACCCACCGCCCAGACGCAGTGCGGGTCCCGGCAGACCCATCACAGCCCCCCACCAGAGTACCTCCCGATACTCTGGCATATCCGATAATCCGGCACCACCTAGGTCCCAAAGGTGCCGGATTATCGGAAGTTGTGAAGGGGAGCGACCTTCCAAATGGGTCTGAACCCCTTCCTTCTCCCCCTTTGCGTATCGCCAAACCTTGGTCTGCCGGGAAGTTGCCGTGGCTGCCCAGCAGGCTATTACCCCGAGCGGAGTGTGAGGGGGTCCTGGGCCCTCCCTCTCTCCAGGCCCCAGCCCAGGGCCCTAAGGCGGGGGTGTCCTCTTCGTCCACCCCACCTAGCTGACGGGGCTAACCACCGAAACTCGTCAGCTCGCAAGCGAAACTCCAGCCGCCCGCCCTGGGCCACTTCCTCACCCCGCTCTCCTTGGCTTCCCCTGAATATCCTTCACCTGACTTAGTCCCCTCTCACCTGTCTCCACCTCCTTCCTCCCCGCTTCCGTGCTGTCCATCCCCCCTTTTAAGGTCCACCCAGCCCCTTCCTGCCGGCCTCTCCGCACCTGCGCTGGCGTTTTCCGCACTCCCGCTTCCCCGGCCCCCACAGGCATTTCCCGACCGGCTTCCTGAAGTGCATGCGCCGGCGTCCCCCAGGCTCCCTCCCGGGGCGCATGCGCTAGCGTCCACCAGGCCGCCATCTGCCTGGCATGTTTCGGCTGCCGCCGTTCCTTCTCCAGCCACGGGGGTGGTCAGCCAGCCGCCGTCCTCCTCCGAGGTCCGATCTGGGGCCGTGCAGGGTTTCATCACCCCGTCACAGAAGTCTACTGTACATTGTTGCTTAACTTGAATGGCACTCTTGGCATTTTCTACTTGTTACTTCAGTTGTAGATCTTTCTTGGAATGAATTGATCAGAACAAAGGGTTAAGAAGGACAGAGACTAAAAGACATTGAAATAGGATCCATCCTTTTCCTTGTTATCTGCTGCCGCAGGTAATGGTATACCTCAATATACCCTGACTTTAGCAAAGCTTCCAGTACAGTCTCCCATAGTAGTCTTCCAGCAAGTTAAAGAAGTATGGCTTGGATGAATGGACTGTAAGGTAGATAGAAAGCTGTCTAGATTGTTGGACTCAGTGGGCAGTGATCAACAGCTCAGTGTCTAGTTGGCAGCTAGAATGAAGCAGAGTGTCCCATGGGTCAGTCCTGGGGTCAGTTTTGTTCAAGATCTTCATTAGTGATCTGGATGATGGGATGGATTGCACCCTCGGCAAGTTGGTGGATGACTGTGATGACTGTAGCTGCTCCATGAGACATTAGATTTAAACACATACACACGCGCACACACACACACAGGGATAAGAGTTTTGTATTTTTTAAATAGTATTGAGTTTTGACATGAAGGATTGTAGGTAAAAAAACTATCGAGTTTACAAATTATAATATTGTACATATTCAAACACATTTTTAAGCTTGACTGTGTAGCTGAAGGTATTCTGATTCTATTACTCATGTGCCAAGTCCACATACTAAAAATAGATGTGTTTTGGCTAAAATAAATGAAATGATGCATCTTACCCATTATTTTTCCTGTTCCCTATTTTAGTGACAGTACTAAATTAGCTTCTACTGCCCAAGAAAGATCATGGATAATTATCTGAAAACTTCAGCTTATTGCACAACAGCAGTCAAAATGGATAACAGTAGGTTAGGAACCTTTAGGACAGGGATAGAAAATAAAACAAAATGCCATTATATAAATCCATGGTATACCTATACCTTGAATACTGGGCATGATTTTGCTCATTCTATCTCCAAAAGGATATAGTAAAATTGGAAAAAGTTCAGAGAAGGACAAGAGAGATTGATTATAGAATGACTTTTGTCTGAGGAGAGACTAATAGAGATTAGGGTTATTCAATTTAGAAGGATGACTAGGGGGAGGTATTGATAGCAGTCTATAAAACAATGAATTATGTGGAAAAAAGTGTTATGTAGCCTTTCACACAATACAAAAACAAACAAACCAGGATCTTCCAACAACATTAATAGGCATAGGCAGTAGGTTTAATATGAACAGGAGAAAGTACTTTTTCCACCCAATACCCAATTAATCTGTGGAATTTGCCATGGGAAATTGTGATGGCCAAAAGTATAATTGGGTTCAAAAAAGAAATGGGTAAGTTCATATAGGTTCATCAATGGCTGTTAGCCAAGATAGTCAGGGATGCAACCTCATGCTTGGGGTGACCCTAAATGTCTGACTACCAGAAGGTAGGAGTGGAAGACAGGTGGATTGCTCCACAATTGCTTTGTTGTGTATACTCCTCCTGGTATGGGACCATTGGGCAAGATGGACAGTGCTCTGACCCAGTATGGCAGCTCAGTATGTTGTAACCCCCTTTTTACTGTTTTCTCTTACTCTAATCTTTAAAATTCTCTTATTTCAAATATAATGCAAGCAGGGGGGTTCTGGTTCATGTTTTTGGTAATGGTCCTTGATTTGCAAAACTTTCAACATAAATTCTAACTGTACAGATCTTTCAAATCCAGTTCAACTCAGGTCTCTGCTTTTTGTTCTTGGCTGTACTCCATGTAACTTGGTAACCAGTAAAGAGAAAAATTCTGATGGCAACAGGAAATAGCTGTGTCACCACTTTGTGACTTTAGGAAAATCCACCCACAGATCAGTTTTGGATTGAGGAGAACACAGAAATGGGAGGTTACAAATGTATTTTTTATTCTCTCTACCCGAGCCTTTGATACTAAAAAGAGAGAAGACGGGTTCTACAGCCTTCTCCTCAGTGACAGAGTCCAGCCATATAAAGGAAATTCTTAAAAGTGACCTGTGAAGCAGAAGAAATTTGGTTTGTGCCATATTATGCTTCTTTATAGGGTTGCCAGGTGTTCGGTTTTGAACCGGACAATCCGGTATTTGAGCTTTCTGTCCGGGAAACAAATTGAGAAAATATCAGATATATAAATGTCTGGTATTTTCAAATTAAGTAAGTTTTATTATTATCAGGACTATCTGTAGGTAGTTGCATACTGGCTGGCTTGTAGACGTGCTCACACTGCGTGAGCGTGTTTACCAGCCAAGCAATATGCAACTACACAGTGGGGGGGGGCGGGGCCAGGCGGGATGGAATCCCCGGGGCCGGACTCGCCCGTGCGCCGCGCCAGGACCGTATGCGGGACGGGCAGCGCCCTGGGATCTGCGTGCGCCCGGGTCAGCCCCGCTCCCCAACCCCCACCAGCCGGTTCCCCCCCGGCCAGCCCCGCTTCCCCCGACCCCTTCCCGGCCAGCCCTACTTCCCGCAGGCTGGTTCCTTCCCCTGATCTCCCCCAGCCAGTCCCGCTCCTCCGATCCCCTCCTAGCCAGCCCTGCTTCCCGCTAGCCAGTCTCCCCCTCCCCATCTCCCCCGGCCAGCCCTGCTCCCCCCAAACCCCTCCCAGCCAGCCCTGCTTCCTGCCAGCCGGTTCTCCCTTAGCCCCCCGATCTCCCCCGGTCAGCTCTGCTCCCCACGACCCCCTCCCGACCAGCCCTGCTCCCCTCCTGGCCAGTCAACCCCCCCTCCCCCCCGTCCCGTTCTGAGGTCACGTGTGTCCAGTATTTTTTTGAAAGCCATCTGGTAACCCTACTTCTTTATGATGTATACAGAGACACAGATGTTTGTTTATTTTTTACTCTGCTTGTTTTTACATTAAAGAATTGATAGAAGACTGAACTGGAGAACCTAACAGATGTATTATGTTTAAAAAAACAAACGTAGCAAGTGAAAATTTTAATTGAGGGGAGAACTGACTGACAAAATAAAAGCTCTTTAAGGTCCAAATTCCTCTCCCTTTTTGAATTAGGGTCTGAGAAAATTCCCACTCTGAATCCAAATTCCCACTCTGAATTCCCACTCTGGATTCAGAGTGGGAAGACTTTAGTCTTCTAAAGCAGGGAAGACTAGACTTCACCTCTCTGAGATTTTTGAAGCAAAATAAAAATAAAGACTGTTGAATTTAAGATAATTAAAAACGGACATTCAGGCCTTCTTTATATATAAAGTAAACACAACTAAAGGCATAACCCATATATTTCCTTGCAGATCATCTTGAAAAGATTACTGTAAAAATGTGCATTGCTTCCATCCAGCCTTTAAGTGCCACTCCTTAAAATGCACACACACTTTTTCAGACGTATTTAACTTGGGGATAGCACTGGTGGGAAATTCTTGGAAAATTTCCCTAGTGTAAACAGGCCCTCCTTTTCTTCAGTAGGGACGGCGAAAGCAAGAACTCTGCTTCTCTGTCCAAGAAACTGTTTGTTCCAGCTTCCCAGTGATGTGCTGTTTTAGGAAGGGGATCTCCCAAGTGTTTTTGCCTTTGTGCATCATAAATCAAACCGCTTCTGAGGAAGGAAAGTTTTTCATAGAAAGGAAGTGGGAGGGGCTAAGGAATCTGTACACATGTTTTCCAGTTTTAAATAAATGCTTCCTTGTAACCACAAGGACACTGGCAAAAATCATTTGGAAAACTAATTCCTATTAAAAGTCTCAGATGGGTAGCTGTGTTAGTCTGTAACTTTTAAAATAACAAGTAGTTCTGTGGCACCTTAGTGACTATTTAAAATATATACAGTATAATGAGCTTTTGTGGGAAAAACCCACTTCACTCAAGCTCATCTGAGGAAGTGGGTTTTCTCCACAAAAGCTCATGATACTATATATATTTGATAGTCTCTAAGGTGCCACAGGACTACTCATTATTTTTAACTCCTATTAAGTGCATTTGCTAGCAGTATTTATACTTCGTCCAGTAAATAACTAGAATGTACATCTCACAAATATTTAACTTAGAAAGTTTGAAGTTCCAGTTAAAACAAATACCTGGTAGGGCAGTCCAGGGATAGCCTTCCCTGGGAAATATTTTGAATATTTGTCATTACATACAAGATTTTAGTTTTTATAAGTATCTGTATTAAGTTCCGGGGTCTGTCAACTCTGGCATGTTTGTTAGCAGAATAGAGAAGAGGTGACCTCCATCAGAGGCAGAGAAATCATCCAACCTTTCTTTTGATTGTTGTGACAGAACTTCAACAATGGCTTGAGAGTCCCTCTAGCACAACACAGTGGTTCCACCAAGCCTCTTCTCAAACTATATATTCTCCAAATTATTTATGTTAATTTAAAATCCCTCATGAAATGTTAGAGCCTAATTATCTCAGCAACCCTCCAATGTCATTGATCCAAATGTTCTATGGCTGCATGTGGCTCTAACATAAGGACCACAAGATTGATCACTTCAATTTTAACTTGTTTCCCATTTCATTAACATTTGAAGAACAACTTTAACCACAAAGGACAGTTGCTGCCATGAAATCCATTATGGAACTATCAGAGCGACCCTGCCTCATTTTTCCCTTTCAGAGTCCCCAGGAAATCCACTTCAGGCTTTCTTGCTTAAAAATGCCCCTCCTTGGGGCCAATTTATTACCAAAACACTGTTTATTGAAATCCCCTACAAATGTCTCACCAATAGTCCATTTCCCAAACCAAGTGCAGGAAAATCCTGCTCTTCCCAGTAGGCATTTGCATTAGGAATGTGAACGACTAATCAACTATCCAATAAGCAAACGCTTATCGGATAGTCGACACACTAGTCAACTAGTCACTTCCCCCCCTTGCTGCCTCTATCAGAAAGCGGCAGCAGGGGGGTGGGGAAGAGAGGGTTCTTCAAAATAGCAACTCCACGTGGAGCCCAGGGCCAGACCCTGGGCTCCATGCGGTGCTGCCACTTTGAAACGTTGGCAGGGCTTCACGTGGCATTTCAAAGCGGCAGCACCACATGGAGCCCAGGATCTGCCACTTTGAAACACCACATGCAGCCTGGAGCCAGCTGGGGGTCTGCCACTTTGAAATGCTGCATGGCCCCGGGCTGCATGCAGCGTTTCAAAGCAGCAGCGCCACATGGAGCCCAGGGTCAGCTGGGGATTCAGAGTGGCTGTCGTTACAGTTGTGGCTGTTACTACACTTCAAAGGCAAAGGTGCCCTTTTTGACTAATTGAATAGCATCAACTATTCAATTAGCCTATTAATCTAAATTTAATATCCCTAATTTGCATCAGCCTGTCTGATGAGAGTCCTTCCATACCATGCTCAAGTACCATCTGCCACACCCAGACTCTTTCATCCTTTCTGTCTCTGCCAGGACAGCCTCTCCCAGCCCTATCCGCTGAGATGCAACCTTGGTCTTCCCAGCAGGAATCCTGCTGAGGGGTTCATCTTTATCAGGGGAGCAACCCTCAGTCCCCAGAACTATTACTGTTCCTTGGGGCCCAGCTCTCCAGCTGGATGTCAGCAGGTAAACCCTTCTAGTGCTTCCCATTTTTTCAGCCGGCCCACTCTGTCCCTCAGTTCTGATTCCCTGGAGCCAGCAGGCACCTCACTTTACTTCTGCTGCTACTGCCACTACCACCACAGCCTCCTTTAGTCTTCTCAAACTCTCTAGCCCTAGCTCTATGGCTTGGAGGAATCAGCTAGGAATCCTTTCTTATTGCTCTCTGCTTTCAGCCTTTCCCCAGGAACACTTTCTGGCCCTGGCCTTTCTCACCTGCCCTTCCTGACTGACCAGAGAGCTTTGATTGGCCAAAAGGGAGTGCATGTCTTGGCCCAGGTGAGATGAACCTACCTCATCTACTGTGGCTGCCCCCGTGACAAAATCAATTTGGCTTTTCTTGAATTTGTCTTAAAATTAACTTTTATGCGATGGGAGAAACGGTAACACATATTTAAGCCATTTCTTTTAAGATGAGATTGTGATATTTAGATCACACAGCTGCTTAACTTACCCCATTTCTAGTTCTGTTCATTCCTATAAGTGCATCATGTGTTGAAAAAACCCAGTGTATTCAGATGGGTGCAGTTGGTGAAATGCTGCTTCTTGGTGGATTATCAGGTGGGGTGGCAGGTGTGACTCTGAAACAGAGCTGTGGAAGAGACACAAAAAAGAGACAGATACTTGTTAATAATTACAGATATCAAGGGCTGATGGTGTCTTTGCAGTGTATCTGTGGAAGATTTGATGTTCACTCAGATAATAGTACAGTAAAACTCCAATAGTCCGGCATCCAATAGTCCGGCACTCCTGATAGTCCGGCATCAAAATGGCAAGAGCCTAGTGAGTGAGCTTCGGCAAAAAATGAGTCACAAGGTAACAGCGGCAGCAGTTGAACTGAGCAAAAAGGGTAAAAAAGGCTTAAAAAAACTAAAACATTACGGTATACTGTATACAGTATGTACAATAAAAAGGGTTAAGAACACTTTATATACAGTATATAATGTATACAGTATATATATAACCTGCTTATAGTACCTCCTGATAGTCCGGCATATCTGATAATCCGGCACCACCTAAGTCCCATAGGTTCCGGATTATCGGAAGACTACTGTACTGCATTATTATCTGACTGCATTATTATTACTGAGTGCTGCTTGACTCAGTAAAATCACAGAATCATAGAATACTAGGACTGGAAGGGACCTTGAGAGGTCATCGAGTCCAGTCCCCTGCCCTCATGGCAGGACCCAGTACTGTCTAGACCATCCCTGATAGACATTTATCTAACCTACTCTTAAATATCTCCAGAGATGGAGAGTCCACAACCACTGTAGGCAATTTATTTCAGTGTTTAACCATCCTGACAGTTAGGAACTTTTTCCTAATGTCCAACCTAAACCTCCCTTGCTACAGTTTAAGCCCATTGCTTCTTGTTCTATCTTCAGAGGCCAGGAAGAACAAGTTTTCTCCCTCCTCCTTGTGACACCCTTTTAGATACCTGAAAACCACTATCATGTCCCCTTTCAATCTTCTCTTTTCCAAACTAAACAAGCCCAATTCTTTCAGTCTTCCTTCACAGGTCATGTTCTCTAGACCTTTAATCATTCTTGTTGCTCTTCTCTGGACCTTCTCCAATTTCTCCACATCTCTCTTGAAATGTGGCACCCAGAACTAGACACAATACTCCAACTGAGGCCTAACCAGTGCAGAGTAGAGCAGAAGAATGACTTCTCATATCTTGCTCACAACACACCTGTTAATGCATCCTAGAATCATGTTGGCTTTTTTTGCAACAGCGTCACACTGTTGACTCATATTTAGCTTGTGATCCACTATAACCCCTAGATCCCTTTCTGCAGTACTTCTTCCTAGACAGTCACTTCCCATTCTGTATGTGTGAAACTGATTGTTCCTTCCTAAGTGGAGCACTTTGCATTTGTCCTTATTAAACTTCATCCTGTTTACCTCAGACCATTTCTCCAATTTGTCCAGATCATTTTGAATTATGATCCTATCCTCCAAAGCAGTTACAACCCCTCCAAGCTTGGTATCATCCGCAAACTTAATAAGCGTACTCTGTATGCCGATATCTAAATCGTTGATGAAGATATTGAACAGAACCGGTCCCAAAACAGACCCCTGTTACTTATTACTCCTTTACAGCAGGATTGTGAACCGTTAATAACTACTCTCTGGGAAAGGTTATCCAGCCAGTTATGCACCCATCTTATAGTAGCCCCATCTAAGTTGTATTTGCCTAATTTATTGATAAGAATATAATGCAAAACAATATCGAATGCCTTTCTGAAGTCTAGGTATACCACGTCCACCGCTTCTCCCTTATCCACAAGACTCGTTATCCTATCAAAGAAAGCTATCAGATTGGTTTGACATGATTTGTTCTTTACAAATACATGCTGGCTGTTCCCTATCACCTTATTGATTTCCAAGTGTTTGCAGATGAATTACTTGCTCCATTATCTTTCCTGGCACAGAAGTTAAACTGACTGGTCTGTAGTTTCCCGGGTTGTTTTTATTTCCCCTTTTATAGAAGGGCACTATATTTCCCCTTTTCCAATCTTCTGGAATCTCTTCTGTCTTCCATGATTTTCCAAAGATGATAACTAAAGGCTCAGCTACCTCCTCTATCAGCTCTTTAAGTATTCTAGGACACATTTCATCAGGCCTTGGTGACTTGCAGACATCTAACTTTTCTAGGTGATTTTTAACTTGTTCCTTTTTTATTTTATCTTCTAAACCTACCCCCTTCCCACTAGCATTCACTACGTCAGGCATTCCTTCATCAGACTTCTCGGTGAAGACCGAAACAAAGAGGTCATTAAGCATCTCTGCCATTTCCAAGTTTCCTGTTACTGTTTCCCCCTCCTCGCTGATCAATGGGCCTACCCTGTCCTTGGTCTTCCTCTTGCTTCTAATATATTTATAGAATGTCTTCTTGTTTCCCTTTATGCCTGTAGCTAGTCTGAGTTCGTTTTGTGCTTTTGCCTTTCTAATCTTGCCTCTGCTTTCCTGTATTGTTTGCCTATATTCATCCTTTGTAATTTGTCCTAGTTTTCATTTTTTATATGACTCCTTTTTTATTTTTAGATCATGCAAGATCTCCTGGTTGATCCAAGGTGGTCTTTTGCCATATTTTCTATCTTTCCTATGCAACGGAATAGTTTGCTTTTGAGCCCTCAACAATGTCCCTTTGAAAAACTGCCAACTCTCTTCAGTTGTTTTTCCCCTCAGTCTTGCTTCCCATGGGACCTTACCTATCAGCTCTCTGAGCTTACCAAAATCTGCCTTCCTGAAATCCATTGTCTCTAATTTGCCGTTCTCCCTTCTACCATACCTTAGAATCATGAACTCTATGATTTAATGATCACTTTCACCCAAGCTGCCTTCCACTTTCAAATTCTCAACCAGTTCCTCCCCTATTTGTTAAAATCAAGTCTAGAACAGCTTCCCCCCAGTAGCTTTTTCAACCTTCTGAAATAAAAAGTTATCCTCAATGCAGTCCAAGAACTTATTGGATAGTCTATGCCCCACTGTGTTAGTTTCCCAACATATATGTGGATAGTTGAAGTCCCCCCATCATCACCAAATCCTGCACTTTGGATGATTTTGTTAGTTGTTTAAAAAAAACCTCGTCCACCCCTTCCGCCTGGGTAGGTGGCCTGTAGTAGATCCCTAGCATGACATCACCCTTGTTTTTTACCCCTTTTAGCCTAACCCAGAAACTCTCAACACATCCGTCTCCTATGTCCAGCTCCACCTCAGTCCAAGTGTGTACATTTTTAATATATAAGGCAACACCTCCTCCCTTTTTTCCCCGCCTGTCCTTTTTGAGTAAGCTGTACCCTTCCATACCCATGAATCTATAAATCAGTTACCTATAAATCAATCCTAGGCTGAAGTGTGAGAAGTGCCACGTTGCAAGAGGAGATTTTTTTGCATATGATTTGGTTCAGTACAAAACTTTATAATTTTTTTTCTATATTTCTCGGTGTGGTGCTTTGGCTTCTCAGAATTAAAGCAGTAATGTGTGTGTGTTCTCAGAATTAAAGCAGTAGTGTGTGTGTGTGTGTGTAGCAAAAAAATTTAAAGGAGAGAAGTCTCAGAGGGGTAGTCATGTTAGTCTGCATCTGCAAAAACAACAAGGAGTCCTGTGGCACCTTAAAGACTAACAGATTTATTTGGGCATAAGCTTTCATGGGTAAAAATCACTTTATCGGAGGCATCTAACAAAGTGGTTTTTACCCACTAAAGTTTATGCGCAAATAAATCTGTTAGTCTTTAAGGTGCCACAGGACTCCTTGTTGTTTTCAAAAGAAGAGAGTTATCAGACAGTTTTGAAAAAACAGGTTTGAACCTTCTTCATTTCTGTTCTTCAATCTGCAGCAGTAATAGTTGTTGGGATGTTGAGAATAGTTGTTAATATATTTGGAAAGTGTTGTGGTTTTGGGAGAGTGGGAAGGGAGATTAGAGAGGGAAGCATTATATGCTCAATCCTTCTACTGAGTCACTGAAAAAAAACTACCACTGACGTCAGTGAGAGAGTGGTCCCAAGGAGTTTAATGCAACAAGATCTAACTCAGCTGCAGGAAGAAAAAAAAAGTTTTCTTTAAATAAAGGTATTTTTGTACTAGGAGTCATGCTACTTTATTAACAAAAATAGTCCTCTCTATGGCAAAGTATTCTGGCATTTTGCAAGATATTTGTTTAGGATAAGATGTTCTGCAATTTTTATTCTTTTTTCTCCTCACAACAGAGAACACAAACAAACATTTAACTCAAATGATAAGCTTAAATTAGAAATGGTTTCAGTCTGTTACTAGAGTACTATTAAGTTCCATCAGCATCTTAGAAAATGTAATTGTATTTTGGCAAAAACACAGTGGGAGACACTGTGAAAAATCACTATTAGTTGTTCAATAGTGAACCTCTCTTGTTGCGTAAGGTACTTAACTACATTACAAAGTTACAGGAAATATTCAGAAATGCAGTAGTGGGTTCCTTTTGCAGTGCTGTTGTAACCGTGTTGGTCCCAGAATATTAGAGAAACAAGGGGGCTGAGGTAGTATCTTTTAGTGGGCCAATTTCTATAGATGAAAGACATGCTGTCAGGCTCCATCAAGCTCTTTTCTTCAGGTGTAGGAAAGTAATCAGAGTTTTACAGCTAAATACAAGGCAGAACAGACTATTAATAAGCATAAGGAGTAAATACATTGCAAGAAGCCATTCAAAAGAGTAGGTAATTAACATCTCAGCATTCGTAGGACAAAAGAGTTTATTGGATACACATTACTGTAATGAGACATAATACTAATGCCCATGATTTTTCATGTCTAGCAGAGTTATTCAAAACGTACATGGATAATAGAATAACTGAACTGAGTTAATCTTCAAATATCCCACGCAAGGCTGTTCATCATACTGCCTGTTTTTCAGGAACACTTTTAGGTAGATCAGTGTTTCTTCCAGAAATAATATGATTTATTCCACATAATGTACAAAAACAGCTTTTTGCTTTTTACATACTTATATTAAATGAAGTTTTCACATAAGGATGGATTCAGCTCTCAGATGCCAAAGTGTAAAATAGTGGAACACCATTGGGTTCAGCCTGGGTTTACATTGATGCTACTGATATCAGAATCTGGCACATACAGTCTATTACGAGTTCCATCAAGGTACTATGTTCCAGTCTATCATGTCACTAATTGTATATAATATTGACAAATTTTCATATCATAAGTACCACTGACAACAAAATTCATGCTCCTCTCTGTATTTGGCACAGTTTATTTTTTATTCCTTTTTGCACAGCAGTAGGCTCTGTTTATTAAATAAAGAATTGTATTAATGTTTTTTACATTTTTACAGGGGCTACAGGTTAGGAAATTAAAAGAGACATTTGCTTTTTTTTATTTGAGCTTCTTAGATAAAACCAAATGAAATGTTGGAACAAATTAATCCCTTATGTAAATTGCTGCAACTTCTTATGCTGGGGATGAATTTGTCCCATTATGATTGGTTTTTCACATCTTTTCATCAGTGTTACACTTCCAATAGAAAAGCTGTAGTGGTGATTAGGCTATAAAGCACCACTCAATCTAGCAAACGTCAGTCTCAGGCTATTTGCGTACCTGGGAGAACTGAGTCAAAATATCAAAAAAGTCCCAAGCAAGATCAGATCACAAGCAGGAATGAGCTGTAAAAAGTCACAAGACAAGAATAAGTTGATACAGTGCACTCTTTCCCTGATGCACAAGAGTTTATATAATAAACATGTAATTTAAGATGAGGCAGTTGACATTGTTTATCATGTGGTTCTGTGAGCTATTTATTGGATTGCAGCAAGGCACGGGGACATCTCTCTCTGAGCAAAAATGACGACATTTAAAATGCTATTGATGCAAAACTAAATGCACAGTGACACAGTTGGACAACCCAGGAAAGCACAACAAAAGCTTGTGTGGGTGAATAGTACCCGAGAAGAAGATTAAGGATTCATTATTCTGCTTCTTCTGCCTTGAAATTAATCAAGAGCAGATCTGAAGCTGGTGTAAAAGGTCACAGTTTGCCATGGGGCAAGTACATCCTGTCATAGGGTGTCTGGTCACATGTAGTCAGAAGCAAGGAAAGGGTCCTGTGCTAAGCACCTTCAACCATTATTCCTCCCAGGTCTTTTGGAGCAGGTCTAGGATGCTCCTTGGCTGTCTTCTGTAAAGGAGCTCAAATGGGGAGAATCCTGTCGAAGCTTGGAGGAATCTCATCCAACACAAACAGCAGTGAAGGGAGCAGCTTGTTCCAATGTCACGGTTCATTATCCACAAACTTCCTAAGTATAGCCTTTAGGGTTCTGTTAAATCTTTCTGCTAGGCTGTGGATGGTATACCAACATCTTGAGGATATGGAGTTTCAGATACACCACAATTCACCCATCAATTTGGAAGACATTAATTCCCCAGTTTGGCAGTATTTCTGTTGGATCCCAACCTTGGGAGAAGTTTTGAGAAGCTCTGTAGCTATGTGGTAGCCCATAGCAGGATGGCCTCCGGGTAATGGGTTGTGTAGTTGACTACCAGTAGGATATGCTGAAACCCAGATGCTCTTTTCTGGGTCCTATTAGGTGTAGGCCCATCAATGCTAAGGGTGGACCTACTGCCAGAAATGGTATCAGAGGTGCCTGCTGTACTCTCTTTAGGCCAGTGCACTGGCATTCCAGGCATGTAGCACAGAAGTCCCTCACCTGGTGTATGCCAGGCCAGAAGAATCTCAATGCTACCGGTTACAGAGTCTTCTCTTGGCTCATGTGGCCAGCATGGGGCACAACATGGGTCAACCGTAACAGCTCCTGACAGAACCTCTTGGGAACTAGCAGTTTGCAGAGCTCCCCTCTGATATGCAACAACTGGATCACCTGCTAGAAATGATCATTGTGGATTTCAAAGCATGACCCCTGAGATTGCCTTGGTCCGATACCATCCTAGTCTCCCACATTCTGAATTTGTTCTCAGGCTCATCTCAACATTGAGTCTTTTGTCTGTTCCTAGGGGAAAACCACATCTTGTGCCAGCCATTCTTATCTGACTTGTTCTACTGTCTTGGGCCCATGAGGCATGGGGTTTCTAGTGTGGCTGAAGGGACCCTCCTCTGGGTCATCCTGCCACCATTGACCAAGGAAATCTTTTACTGATCTTGACTTCTCCCACTCCAAGACCAGCCAAGCTATACCTGGGCCCTGCCCTTGGAGAGACAGGCCTTTCTGGTTCTGCTAGCTCTAACAGCATTGCCACCTATTGGACAAGGTGTTCCTGCTGTATCTGGTGCTTGGCTACCAACTCATAACAGTTGAGTCATGTGGAGCTGTTGCATCAGCTGTGCCTGCTGCTGAACCATTTGCTGCGCATGACTTTCCAGCACCCACTTAAGGAGATTCAATGTCTGATAGATGCCGGGATCTCATTGTCTGATTCTCCTCTCTTCTGGACCTCTCAGGCAAGTTCCAGTCACTGTCCACCTACTCCACCAAGTTGCTGTGGGGTAGGTATTCCCTATTACAGGGTGTCTGGTGACATGGTCAGAAGCAAGGAAAGAGGCTGCACTACAGCCGGTTAAGTCATGTGCTAAGGATGTTGTTCAACATCTTTATTAATGACCTGGATGAGGGGATGGATTGCACCCTCTGCAAGTTTGCAGATGACACTAAGCTAGGGGGAGAGGTAGATACGCTGGAGGGCAGGGATAGGGTCCAGAGTGACTTGGACAGATTAGAGGATTGGCCCACAAGAAATCTGATGGGGTTCAATAAGGACAAGTGTAGAGTCCTGCACTTGGGATGGAAGAATCCCAAGCATTGTTACAGGCTGGGGACTGACTGGCTAAGTAGCAGTTCTGCAGAAAAGGACCTGGGGATTACAGTGGATGAGAAGCTGGATATGAGTCAACAGTGTGACTTTGTAGCCAAGACGGCTAATGGCATATTAGGGTGCATTAGGAGGAGCATTTCCAGCAGATCCAGAGAAGTGATTATTCCCCTTTATTCGGCTCTGGTGAGGCCACATCTGGAGTATTGTGTCCAGTTCTGGGGCCCCCGCTATAGAAAGGATGTGGACGCATTGGAGAGGGTCCAGCAGAGGGCGACCAAAATTATAAGGGGGCTGGAGCACATGACCCATGAGGAAAGACTGAGGGATTTGGGTTTGTTTAGTCTGCAGAAGAGAAGAGTGAGGGGGGACTTGATAGCAGCCTTCAACTTCCTGAAGGGAGGTTTCAAAGAGGATGGAGAAAGGCTGTTCACAGTAGTGACGGATGGCAGAACGAGGAGCAATGGTCTCAAGTTACAGTGGAAGAGGTCTAGGTTGGATATTAGGAAAAACTATTTCACTAGGAGGGTGGTGAAGCACTAGAATTGGTTACCTAGGGAGGTGGTGGAATCTCCATCCCTAGAGGTGTTTAAGTCTCGGTTTGAGAAAGCCCTGGCTGGGTTGATTTAGTTGGGATTGGTCCTACCTTGGGCAGGGGGCTGGACTTGATGACCTCCTGAGGTCTCTTACAGCCCTATGATTCTATGATCCTTACTATGAAACAGGGCAGTATGACTTAGCTTCCCCCAAGATTCACCCCTCTGGGGGATGGTATGGCCAGTTGCTCCATTGGAGAAGGGGGCACTACTCAGAAATGTGTGGTACCCAGGCTAGGGGGACTCAGACCCTCCCTACTCCTCTGAGCCGCAGCCCAGGGTCCTGACACTGACAGGACCACAAGATTGTTGTAACCTAGGATAGGGTAGTTTTGCTAACTGAGCTTACATATCTAGAATTTGTGGTATGCTCCCTCTGCATCCAATCAAAGCGCTGCTACAGTTCAGTTGGTGCACCCCACAAATTCTAGGTACATAAGCGCAGTTAGCAAAACTACCCAATCCTAGGTCACTGTATTGGTTACAACAATCTTGCAGCCCACTGAGATTAGGGAGAGCCACTCAAGTGACCCACTCACTAGCCTAGGTTGCCCATCACTGCCATGGGGATCCTCCCAAAACACACTGATTGGTTCCTCTGCTCACCCCCTGGAGCAAAGCCCAAGTCCCCTGGGCTGCTGCCTATCCTGCCCTCGCCAGGACTGGTCCATGATTCCCACAAGTCTCTAGGGTCCTCTAGCAATATAGCTTCTGATGGCATGGCCTCCTCTTGGCATTTGTTGGGCAGCTTGGAATTCCCTGGGGCCTCTGTTTGCCTTGCTTCTGGGGTCAGGGCCTGTGGCTACACCCTGCTGAGAGCCTGCAGTCTGCATCCTTTCCCTTCAACAGCCTGCCCAGACTGAACTGGGCTGCTTTCTTTTATATACTGCCTCCAGGCTGAGCATGCCCAGTAAGAGCAAATGGGTGTGACTTCCTTAGCCTACTGTGCACAGTTACCCTTTGCAGAAGCAGGGCGGGGTAGGTATACCCCAATCACACAGTTCCATTGACGTTAATAGCAAATAGCACATTGCCTTGATGCCAACAGCCAAACTTCCAGAAGCAGATCTTCAGCTGATTTAAATTATGATATCACCAGTGAAGTCCACCTACCCTTGGGAGTTTTGCTATTGGGGTCAAAGGGAGCATGGTACGGTCTAAAGCTTAATTTTATGATGCCTAGTTGACACAAAGATAGGTTGTTGTAAAGCAGCCGTATGTATTACAATGTTTATATATGTGCTTTGGATGAGGCATCTCTTGTCCATTAAATGTAACATACCTCTGAGTAATTTGCCCTTTGGCTGTAAAAGGAATACCTCTCAGAGGTGCAGCAAGGTGTGAGCTTGCTTTTCCTGCACAGAAAAGCCACATTGGTCTGCTGCCTGTATTTGTCACAACAGCATGCAGGAGCAAGAGGTGGCAGACCAGGATTTGGGTCAGAAGACGACAAATGAACTGGTGCAGCAGAGGAATTTTATCCTTACAGCAGCGGAGGGCAGCCTGCAGCCTAAGGGTTGCTAGTGGCCCACTGACGTTCTATTTGTGACCCATGAGACATTTTATTTACTGATGCCCATACAAAGGGTTGCCAGATTCTGCTGGTTTCCGTCTATGTAGGTTTTTTCCCCTACCAGTATTACTAAAGTGACATGCACGTAAAGCAAGGGCACGCACAGTGATGGGCATGCCGATTGCACAGAACATTGACTGTGAGAGCCATCCGCTCCCTCTGCATCCAATCAAAGGGCTGCTATGATTCAGTCAGCATACCCCGCAATTCTAGGTATGCAAGCACAGTTAGCAAAACTACCCTGTCCCAGGGCACTGTATTGGTTACAATAATCTTGCAAACCACTGAGATGAAGGAGGATCACTCACTAGCCTAGGTTACACATTGCTGCAGTAAAGTTTGTCATGGGGACAGCCCATTGTGCTGAATCTGCTTTATGAACATCTTCCCAGAGATCCTCTCCCATTCTGCCTGGTTCTCCTCTCACTTCCAGCAGTTTTCCATCTGTGCAACTCCAGGGTCTCCAGTGGAAATCTCTCTCATTTTCACAAGAGTAAGAGAGAAAAGAATCGCTTCCTATTTTGCAGGAACTTTGTGGTGATTTGTTACATATCTTATGTAGCTGATAGTAGTCATTGCAAAATATGAGTTATTATAATTAGGAATGTCAATGTGTAGTTGACTACACGCACTCCCACCCCCCTTGCTGCCTCTGTATCAGAGGCAGCAAGGGTGAGGGGGAGAGCAGGAGTCAGTGCCCGTGAGGAGCTGGCTTTAAGCAGGCTCCCCACAAGCACCGGATCCACCTGCCTCCCCACCACACTGATACAAAGGCAGCAGTGCAGGGTGGCAGGGGGCTCCTGGGGAGTGGAGCTCTAGAGGACTATCAAATTGTTGTGTAACCACTAAGATTTCATGCAGTTACATAACTATTCAATTACACAATATCTAACATCCCTAATAATTATGTTTCAGGCAGTTTGTATCCTGCATACTATATTTATGAAAATATAGCATTCTGGTCACACAGTAATATTACCATTATGCATAGGTCCCTTTGCTCAGCTGGTACAGTGTACGCATTTGCCCACTGTGTTCTATAGTGGTCATATTTTTTTCCCTGTTTTTCATAGCCACACCCTAGGCTGGACGAGCTCAGTGATTATGTGACTAGGTCTTCCAAATGCTTGGCCATCCATCGCATGACTGTGCCATTCTTGGTTTGGTGTCATGACACGATTTACATTAGTCATCTACATTAAAGCACATTTCCCATATACTGACTTAGTCATGCTGAGAAGTACCTTACTCCATAAGATTCCCACTGATTTTCTAGAACCCCAGGTTAAGTTTAGAGAGCAGACAGTTACCAAACCATCTGTTTGCTTTTACACTAAATAAATTTGACATGACAGCAAACACGGAACATCACAATGCAATTTTTTCCAGCTGCTTTTCAGAGTATAGCTGTCTTCTTAAAACAGTCTGACTCCCTCTAAATATGGTTAAGTTTTTTCTTATTTTCTATTGCAACAGTTTTGGTATTATCAGCAAACTCCACGTGACACTCTTATCCTAATCATTTAAATATTATAAAAGTCTTAAGAGTGTCCCACCAAGTTTCCATGATGCCTATTATATACTCTTTCACATAACACAAGAACAAGAGGGCACCCAATGAAATTAATAGGCAGCAGTTTAAAACAAACAAAAGGAACTTCTTTACACAACGCACAATTGTGCTGAAATTATAACTGGGTTCAAAAAAGAATTAGATAAGTTAATGGAGAATAGGTCCAATGGCTGTTTATTAGTCAAGATAATCAGGAAAACAACTCCATGTCCTGGGTGTCTGAAAGCTGGAACTGGACCACAGGGGAATAGATCACTCAATAATTGTCCTGTTCCGTTCGTTTGCTCTGTAGCCTCTGATATTGGCCACGGCCAGACGATAAGATACTGGGCTAGATGGACCATTGGTCTGACCCAGCATAGCCATTCTTATGGTCTCAAAAACTCTGACTACTGCATACTTTAGATATAACTAACTTTAGTCCATTTATGTTGTGTTCTTTATACTTAGACATTTCTTTAGGAAACATTCTATCACCAAATTCTGCATGACTGCTTCAAATATTTTCATCTCTACTAATTCTACACTGAATTTCCTCTACTTGCAATGGTCTTGTGTTTTTCAGGGCTGGCTAGCAAGCTAAACCAGATTATGGCCCAAGGACTAGAAAAGTCAAGACAAGTGTTGCTTTTGTAATTATGTCCTTAGTCCAACCCCCCCCCCCCCCCTCCACTCTAGATGCCGAAGTGCTGATGTACCCCAGTCTGTACACTAGGTAGGTTGCACTAGGTAGTTTGCAAAAAAAGGTGCTCTGGCAAATTGCCTCCAATTGCTATATTTCTGCCAGTGTGCCAAGACAACCTGCCTTTGTGGTCTAGATGGTACCTTCATACCCCCAACTACTATGGAGCCTTCTTCTGGCTATTTAGATCCCTGCCTGAGCAGAAGAAAGAGGGAAGCAGCAGATTCACCATAGTATATTCACCACTTTTCAATAAAAAGGAATTTTAAAATGTTTTTTACTTCCCTCATGGTGCATGCCTGTCATACCAGTCAACTTTGAAATCATCAAGAAAGAAATGCAGAATAAGTGTTGAAGAGCAATTTTAACAATAGAATATATTCTTCAGTGAAATGAGTTAACTACTGTAAAAGACAAGATTCTCTCGTGCCTTAAACCATTTTATAGTTAACTGCTGTAAAAGACAAGTTAAAAAAATGAGGTTTAACGGTTATTTTGAAAGAAGGGGTTTCTTTCAAAATAACCACATCTACGCAGCGTTTTTTATCTCAAAAAGGGTATTTTGAAATAGCGGCCGGATGCAATTATGCAAATGAAGCATGGGAAATTCAAATCTGCGCTTCATTTGCAATTTTGCTTGTCTGCATTTGCATTCCTCTCTTGAAGGAGGAATGCAATGTAGACATACCCAACATAGGTAGGGGACTCCCTATCTTGTTTAGAGCCAATTAAATGGCTCTGAGGTGTTCCCCCTTCAAGCTCCTCGACTAGGGGCATTCTAGAGGGGAAACTAGAGCAGTGCTGAAGTGTGCTTATTCCTGGTCTCTTATGACTTCTATGAAACTGTGGACTGCAAATTTAGAGCAGCCTTGAGGCTAATCTAACATACTGAAAACTGCAGTATTAATTTTCTTTTTATTTGACTTCATATTAAATAAACATTTGAAGTCATGCACCTTGCTAATTATCCCTTGTTTTAGTATTCTTTCTTCCATAACATTTTAAAATATATATACAAGATATTTGTTAATAACTCGGGTGCCATGGTGGCACACATCCAGACAAAGGCACATGACCTCAATATTGGTGCACAAGACAAAATGCACTCTGCTCATGGATGGAAAATCTTAGAGGGAACACTGGTAGCCATAATCAGCTCCCTGATAGCCCTCCCTTCCTACCCCTCCCTTGCTACCCCATCTCCTTTCCTAGGGGCCCTTCTACTTTAACCCCAGTTGGCATACTGCTCCCACACAACGAGCTAAGCTCCCTGTAAGCTATGTGGCCATGCAGCAATCTATTAAGTGCTGTGCAAGTGTTCGGGAAATGCATCTGGCCTGGACCCGCCATGGCGAGGGGAGGGATCAACCCAAACCCAGTCCCAGCCCAGACTGGCCACAGCTGAGGGAGAGGCACCCGTCCCCTGGTCCAAATCTGCCACAGCTAGGGGTGGGGAACCCCATCCCCCAGCCTGAACCCAGCCCTAGATAAGGTTACCAACTGTCTAATCACAGAAACCTTCCTCTGAGGCCCCACACCTGCTCACTCCATCTGCCTCTAACTCTCACCCTCCTTCCATCCCTTTGACCAGGATGGGGTAGAGGTTGGGGTCCAGGCATTGGGCTGGGGTTGAGGGGTTTGGAGTGTGAGACGGGTCTGGGGTTAGAGTGCAGGAGAGGGTGTGGGCTCTGGGAAGGAGTTGGGTGCAGGAGGGGGCTCAGAGGGATTCAGGGTGCAGTTGGGTAGCACTTACCTCAGGAAGCTCCAAGTTCTAACTGATGGCACAGCTGGGCTAAGGTAGGCTCCCTGCCTGCCCTTGCCCCACACCACTCCCAGAACCAAGCCACAAGTCCCTGTGGCCCCTAGGCTGGAGGACCTGGCAGCTCCATGCACTGCCCCTTCCTGAAGGCACCACCCCTACAGGCTGTGGTTCCCAGGCAATGGGAGCTGCAGAATCATTGCTCAGGGCAGGGCCAGCGCACAGAGACCTCCTGTCACCAGTCTACCAGGGGCCACAGAGAGGGACACGCTGGCTGTTCTGGCAATGGCATAGGGGCAGGGCCAGGGCAGGAGACTGCTTTAGCCTTGCTGTTCTGCTGGATTGGCTGCTAGAGAAATTTCCCAGTTTGATGTGAGGAGCCTCCCAGAGTTAGAGCCCGATTCCAGGAGGGTTGGCACTCTTCCCCGGGCTCTGCCACAGTAGGGAGAAGTGCCCCTCCCCCTCAGCCCAGGTGCTTCTGGGGGAGAGAGCTGGAGGGGAGTCCGATCTCCGCACTGTAGCCCTGGGGCAGCCCAAGCTCCCTCATCTCCAGCTCCACCTCCAGATGGAACCCTCGCACACCTGCACCCCAACCCTCTGCCTCAGCCCTGAGCCTCTTCCCACATGCCAACCCCTTGGTCCCACTCCTACCACATTAATTTTGTTATGTGCATCAATATGGATGTGGTGTGTGAAACTGCCTTCATATTGGTGCACATAAAATTCATTCTTCATGTGTGGGAAAAGAATAGTCCACACTCTGGCCACACCCTCTATACTGGGAAATGGGGGGAGTGAGGAAGAGGGTGGAAAGACACAGGGCCAGGAAAAAAAAGAAGTGGAGTTAAACAGGAGAATGTGGCCCAGAGCAACTCCACTGAAGTCATGCAGTTGATCCAGATTGACCGTGGTTAGTCCTGGGGGAATTCTACAATTGTTGCATTTGGAGCCATACCAAAACTTCAATTCCCCCAGGACTAAGCGGTATAAAACAGAACTTGGCTTCTAGCCTTAATGTATGGGCTATTTAATGGAAAAGCAGATTCCACTCTTAACTCCCAGCCATCTTTCACAGAGCTGAATGAGGACCAAAGGGAGGACAGGACAACAAGCCAGTGAACAATTAGCTTTAAAGCTATTTCAACAATAGAAAAATATGCTCTCTGCAATATATTGCACCATTTCCATCAGCTTAATTGAAGTGCAATACATCTGGCTTTTACTGTTTAAACAGAATTATTTAGTGGCTAACATGGATTGTATTTTAAAAGTTCGATTTGCTGTTAAGTGACTGAATTAACATCCATATTTCTGGTCAGTCTAAATTAATACAGGGCTGCTCATCTCTATTTTATTCAAAGACCTATAGATGAGAATTAGGTCTCAGGCTAAGCCTCTGTTTCATTTACCATCTTTTGGGGAAGTCCTATGGCAGAGTGGATGAAAGCTAATGGTGCCTTCTCACCTTGGAATTGCTGAGCCGTACTTAGACTGTAAGCTCTACAGGGGGCGGGCTGTCTTTTGGGCTGGGTCTGTACGGTGCCTACTGTAATGGGACTTCTAGACACTACTGCAACACAAATACTACATCAGTTTCAATCTGGATCTTCTTTTTTCAAAGTTGATATAAACCCTTCTCACCTCTCCCCCTTCTAAATGTGTGTCTTTAGGACCAAATCTGTTCCCAACAGCTCTAAAAACACCCTGGTAGCTATGGAGTAACATCCAATTAACTAAAAAACAAATGGCACATTTTGAATTCTATATTGTACACTTACTTTGAAGAAATAATTGGAGTGCCCTCTAGTGACAGACAATCAAAAAGCAGGTCAGAGCCATAATGGGATCAATCCTATGAAGCACCATCATCTGCCTATGTTCCCTTCATGTAGTTCCCATTCCTAGTGGAAGTGAGGACAACAACATGTCTAATAGGCTGCCTAGGGTACTGGAGGAGCACTCATCTCTGTAGCATCTCATTAGAATAGTGTTCCATCCACATGCACTCGCTAATCTACACAGTTGCCACCAGAATCTGCACTGGTGGCAGAAAGTGGCCACAAACTTTGTTCTGAGGACCTTGCAGGGGACAACTCATACCTACAAAATGCCTGGTGTTGAGTCTATACCAGATTTTTTTTAAACAGAATTTGGCCATAATTTTGGAAGCTGTTCTGCTAGGATAGTAAAGCAATACTAGCTCTATAGATACCATAGATAGGCAGTTGGCAGTCCATACACAAGCATTAACAAACAGTGCTTTCTGGATGCCTCTTTATTATTAGGGTTATTTGCTCAACACCAGGATCTTTGGCTTTTTCAGTTGTTCCAATTCTGCTGCTTATTCCTGACATAGTTCCATGGGCCCATAAAACTGGTTTCCCTAGCAGAGAATAAGGTCACTAAGTTCTTCTCTCCCTGAGGCATCCACTACTCAAATCAAGTCGGGTGCCAGGAGGACAGGCTGGGCTGTGTTTATTCAGTGCATTTCCGGAGCAGGGCTCCTGCGGAGATTCTGGCAGAACTGAAAGCTGTTTCACCAGAGCCCCAGAGGGAGGCACAATGGCAGAAAAGCATTCCAGACCCCTGCACAAACAGAAGCAGACTGAAGAACTTCCACCCCTCTCAAATAGGATCCTTTCTGCCCTGAACCATCTCTGAGCCTTGCATGTTATATGTCTCTAGCCTAGAGAGGAAATTGCACTAACCCTGTGGCTTAGGTACTCATATTTCAAACTCTGAATTAGGGCCAAAGTACTGATAATATAACATTTCACCTGGTGACTTGCTGGTTAGAGATTAGCAGCCCTTTTTACTTCACAGCCAGCCTAGATTAAGCACCAGCATCTGCATCATAAGTTTCTCTTTGATCAGATCTTCATAACTACATATATATTTAAATACAGGGCTACCAGTTAACATTGAATGCACATCCTTAAAACGGGGTCTTAAAACCTCTGAGTAACTGCCTAGTAAGAGTAGGGTTGCCAGGTGTCCGTTTTTGAACCGGATAGTCCAATATTTGAGCTTTCTGTTCGGGAAACAAATTGAGAAACTATAAATGAGAAAATAGAAATGTCTGGTATTTTCTAAATAAGATGTAATGTAGATTGTGATGTAATGTCAAGTGTGTCCGGTATTTTTGTTGAAACCATCTGGCAACCCTAAGTAAGAGGACAGAAGCTTGAAAGCATGAAGGAAATAGTATTAATATCAGCCCAATCTCCTTATGCATTTAGATCCAAATGCTGCTACATGTAGGTCAATGGGAGCTTTTCCACTGCCTTCAAAAGAATCACAATTTGCCCTTTTCTGCATTTCACCAAGAACATTCCTAATGCATGGTTTTAGGAGTCTCTGCAGCCATATCTACACTAAGGCCCGAATTCACAAATGAATATAGGCTTCTAATTTCTAGTATTTTAATAAAGTTTGGAGAGAGCCACACAAAGGTGTGCATCCAGGCCTAACTATTTTCCCTTCAACTTTCCCACCTTGCTAATGCTTGGGCAGCACTACCAGATTTAGCAACAGTAGTGGGCTAAGGTGCAAACAGATACCCATGTTGCTAGGCTAACTCTGCTCAGAACAAGCCTAGATGATACAGCAGTCAAAACGTCAACAATGGATGGTCTGTTATCCACACCCCCTATGCTGATAATAGCAATGGCGAGGAAATTTTAGGGGAAAGAGAATAGTACAAACAAAACTGTGATCACTTCTAGCCTTGTCAATACCGAAGGATTATTATGTTTCTATAATTCCAAGACAGACTTGTGTAGCTTGATCATTTTTCTAGGACAGTTATGAATGAGAAAGAATTTTAGCAATAGAATGACAGATTATGGACAATGAGCAAAGTTTTCAAACCTGATTGCCTGTGTCTGTGCTGATATATTTCCCCTCTGAAAATTACTAATAAAAACACAGGAGTAAAAGGAAGTACTAATTTGGGGCTGGACATTACTACTGCCATTTTCCTTTAGGTACCATAAAATGTTATGTAACAGTTGGTTCCATTTGTTAATCTGTACGTCTCACTTCTAAAGTCCTTCCCAAAACTCTGCCCCCAGCATATTGCTTTTCTCCGGTGTCCCCATTCAACTTCTCCAGTGCTACCATAATGCCAGTCTTGATGCCCATTTGTGTCTTTTCCCTCCTTCAGTCTCCTATGCACAGAAACACCCTTCCCAAGCCAGTTTGCCAAGCCAACATCCGCTTTATTTGAATGTAGACGCGATTTGTACAACAGAGATATGTGCATCTTGGGGGAAGTCCTGGCCCTGATGAAGTCAGTGGGAGTTTTGCCACCGACTACAATGGGATCAGGATTTCACATCCTTCCCCCAATATTTTAGCTATTTTTTCCTTCCCTCTGCCCCTGCTTGTTGGTCTCATTCATCTGACATATCTTGTCTGAAACTGCAAATTCTTTGGAGGTGGAGACTGTCATTAACTATGTTTACACAGCGTCAAGCACAGTAGGATCCAACCTGATCGAGGATCGTAGGTGTTACTACAACATAAATGTTAAATACAATAGAAAAAATACTTATTTTGCAATGGCCACAAAATACGAGTTTTCTAGAAGAGAAAAAAATCCACCATCCTCCCTCAAATCCTCTCCCTACTATAAAATTTATTGGAAACATCAAGGAAATTACATGCCTTCTTGAAGAACATCGTTGTTACCATTGCTCTGCCTGGCTCCCTTCATCTCTTGATGACATGTATCTGTTTAAATAGCATGCTCTTCAGGGCAAGGCTTCGGCCTGTCTCTTGCTGTAAAGCACCCAGTATGCTTGTGGCTGCTCAAAAAGAAACAAATACAAAGAAAAAGAGTCAAGTTGTAATTCCTGCCCCCAAGAGTGACTATACTGAATACTAAGCAATGGACATTAAATTGTTCACTGGTAGTAATTTCCGCTAAAGACAAAAACCCAAAGAGGGATAACACATGACATTTCTTTGAACAGCACATTCTGAACTCAAAGTCCTACAGAGTGGCCAAGCCACAAGCTGGCATTCATGCCCCGATGAAAGAATTCAGTTGAAGGTTGATTCCAAGCTGTCTAGTCTCTGAAACATTAGCAATGTGAATTTGGCTCTTTCTGGCAAGCACATTTAAGAGCCATTCACTGACTGGTGGATAGCACGAGTCTCACTCTTTCTATGTGCCAGCCCCACAGCATTCTGAATCAGGGATGTGTTAGCTGCAGGAGTTATTGCAAGAAGGAGGTTCAGTGGCTGAAGGATTTGCAATTCGCCATGGCTCAGCAGCCAGAAAACCTTGCCATTATTCAGAGTTAGATCCTGTGCCCATTGAAGTCAGTGGGGAATTTAGTCATTAATTTCAATGGGAGCAAAGCTGATCTCTTAAGGTATTAAACTATGCCATTCCCCCAGCTGGCATGAAACTGCCAAATCCTGGGATCAATCCAATGCCTGTTGGAAGTCAATAGAAAGACTCATTAACACCACATCGACTGTACTTGGTCAGATGTAAAGTCCATCTAGCCCAGTATCTTGTCTTCCAACAGTGGCCAATGTCAAGTGTCCCAGAGGGAATGAACAGAACAGGTAATCATCAGTTGATCCATCCCTTGTCACCTTTTCCCAGTCTCTGACAAACAGAGGCTAAGGACACCATTCCTACCTATCCTGTCTCTCAGCCATTGATGGATCTTTCCTCCATTAATTTATCTTTTTTTAACCCTATTATAGTTTTGGCTTTCACAACATCCACTGGCAAGGAGTTCCACAAGTTCACTATGCATTGGAGGAAGAAATACTTCCTTTTCTTTGTTTTAAACCTGCCACCTATTCATTTGTTTTGGGAACCCCTTAGTTCTTGTGTTATGATAAGGAGTAACTAGTACTTCCTTATCTCCTTTCTCTACAAGGAGATCAATGAACTAAATCAGGCCCCCTTCCCAATTGCCCTACATCAAACGTGCTTCATCATTGCTTAAAGCTTCAGATGAATTCAGTCTAATCTGAATAGTCATTTGTGGGCTGGGCTATACATTGTAGCTGTGTTCTGCAGGTTGCTTTAGAGCTGTTTATGGTTCTGGGGAGAAAGGCTACAGCAAAATGGAGATGCAAAGCCAATTCTTCCTTTGTGACCTTGGTTTATCTCCTTTGCTTCTCCATTTCTGTTTGTTGGGGTAGCCTCTGCCATCCTCTCCTACACTGATCCCTGCACTCTCAGCCCAAGTCCTCTTCTCCTTTTGCCCTGCTGGACAGAGTAGGAGACCGTGATTGGACTCCAAGTCTATTGCCAGAGAAAGTGAGGAGTGGCATTCCTTAAGAGGGAAAAGAGAGGATGAAGGAGTCCAAGAACAAGGGAAGGAGAGAAGGCCCAGGAAGGATTAAGAGTTATTGGTGGATTGAGACAGAACGAAGGAAATGGCTGGAGGAAAAAAGCTGGACAGATATTTATATTTATATCTATTTGACGGCAATGGGACTCCAGAAGTGGACTCCTGAACACAGATCACAAGGCTGGATGGGGTCTTAGTAAATCCCTGATTCCTGTTCCACATTGTCTGGTGCTCTTACTTGTTGCCTCTGCTCACTAGCTCATCTGCTCTGTGGGAAAGGGAAGGGGTGATTGTTTAAAATGCTTCTCTCAAGTGCCTCATGCATTTTGTGGGCAGAAATGAAATAAAATAATCAAAACAGGCTGCATTAAACTGCAGAGACATTTGCAGATAGATGCATCTGTCCTAGGTGTGGTGCATCCCCAGAGGGTTATTGCTGGCATAGTCCACGAAGACACAAAGGATGGTGTTCATTTCCAGTCACTTAAACCATCCATAGCCGTGCATTCAGCCTCTTTTCTTACGAGTGTCATAGCCAAGTTTGGCCACAAGTAGGCACTAATGTTGCCCTGCTCAAGTGATGATAAATGAGAGGTTTCCCATGTGTTAAGGAAGCGTTAATTTATATCACTGCTGAACTTGCTTTCTGAGTTTTAAGATGTCAGCGACACTTTGCTCATCAGGTCACTGCCCTGCAAGGCCATCCCCCCCAATGTGCAGAACACCCTCTCACGTAGGTTACCATGAACTCTGGGGCACCAAATTACATCACATTTTGTGGTGCTTTAGGCAGCCGTATGCTGTGGTATGCAGCATTGCAGGCTCTGGCAGCCAGCCCCATCCCCCAGCCAGCCTCTTCCCCACCCGCCTCCCCATGGGCTGCACCCAACAGGGTCATCCCTAGAGAGGTGCAGGGCCCAGGACAACCCCCCCCCCCCATGGGCTGCACCCAACAGGGTCATCCCTAGAGAGGTGCAGGGCCCAGGACAACCCCCCCCCCTCTGGCCCTGCTCTACCACCACTGTGCCCACACTCCACCTCTTCCCCAAGACCCCACGTCCATTTCACCCTTCCCCTAAGCAACTAGCAGGGAGCTTGGTACCAGCAGCAGGGCTCAGGCCCAATGTTCCCTCTAATTTTTTTCCATCCACGTGCTGAATAAATGTTGTTATGTGCACCAAGGCATGTGCAGATGTGCACCACCAACATAAAAACAAACTGCCGGTCATGGGCATGGGTGTTCTGCTAATCAGCTGGGTGGCATTGGAATGTCTCGTGGGTGGCTGCCCAAGCACTCAGCTTACAGGAAACACTGGACTTGGGCCGCCCCTGCACTTACCAGCAGCGAGAAGTGGAGTGACGGGGACCCAGCCCACTCCACTCTGCCCTACCGGCTCCCAGCTATCCCGCTCTCTTTCCTACCACTGGTGAGTGTGGGTGAAGTCCCACCACTTCCCCCAAGCCTGCTCCCCTGAGGACATGGGAGGGACAAGAGTCAATTTCTGCAGGAGCCTGCTAGAAACACACCTGTTTGATGATGATTCTGCATTTACAGTTAAATTTTGATACCAATCAGTTAGCCAGTTTTAAAATCTTGCAACTTGTGCCATGTTCATTTTATGTCAGTCTAGGGTTTTTTAAACAAAATGTCATGTGGTACCCAATTAAATGCCTTACAGAAGTCTAAGAATATAGATCACATCAACACTATTATCTTTAATAGCCAAACTTGTAATCTCATCCAGAAAAAAAAATCCCAATAGAGAATTACATAGCTGCCAAGGTTTTTTTTGAGCTCCATGTGACTTTATGCAAATTATATAATGAACCAATTTGAATAATCCCAGATAATTTGCAGATAAATGCCATTTCTAAAGCTGCATGGGTGTGCTGCTGCTAAAAGGCATCTGCCTACTAGATCTCTTGTGACAAGAAGTCACTGCTTTCCCACACAGGGAACCACTGAACACAGAATAGATGTGGGAAAGCAGGACCTTCCTTGCACTCCTCCAACCAGAGGAGAGGGTTTATGGGGAGTTAGAGCGTGCTTGGAGGCAAAGGTATGTAGGAGCCCAAGAGAGTGTAGTTGCTGAGTTGAAAGGAGACAGGGTGTTGCTATAGAATAGTATTAGGTAGCTTCTCCATCTGACCTACTCCACTTAGCTCTGCTCCCATTCAATTTCACTCATTAGCCTCTCTCCCTTATTGGCACCTCCTTCTCATTCTGTCACAGCCCATCTCAATGCTGTTCCCCCATTAACTCTTAGTGCTAACAACAGCTCCTGGTCCCCTCCTGCATACCTTTCCCCAGCTGGCTCTCTCTATTGCCCCTCACTTACCCTGCACGTGGGACACTGACCCAATGGACACCTCCCTTTTCCCTCTCTGGTGCACCACATGGGCTGGGAAATGGCCAGGGAGCAAGGCAGAGAAGCTGCCAGATTGCTTTCAGTGTCTGTGAGGATCAGCTTGCTGCTGCCCCAAGTCCATGGGAACGGGTGGTGCTGACTAGGCTCCGGGAATATGTAAGGGGGCCCCTATAGATCTGCATTTCACACAAGCTGCCTGGCATGTGGCAGGTCTGGAGTTAACAAGCTGCACCTGCCAAAATGAGCCAACAGCCTCTCCCCACTGAGCCTCAACACCTGCTAACAGGGTGGGGCCAGCCAGCTAGACAGGGACGCAAACTATGAACCCTCAGATTAAGAACCTTAGGCTCTAACATAGAGCAAGAGGAGGGCCCTGCTACCCACTCGTGGTTGTTTCTCTGCTTCCTGACCTGGCAGCAGCATCTGCCTTCTACCCTCTGCATTGTGAGCTCTGTGGTACGTTGTTCTCACTGGCTCCATTCCTGCATTCGTAGGCTAATTTCGGTGCTGTCAGTTCTTGCTAGTCTCAAAAGGACTGACACCAGCAGGGCGCAGGGAAGAGTGAGTGAATAGTTCACTTGATTTGGCACCCATTTCTACCTGTCATAGTCAAGGCTTGGGCCGTCACAGTCCAGTGCAATAGCCCTCCTGACTGGCTTGTTTTTGCCAGCTCATTCGCTGACAACTCTCCTCAATGCTACTACTGCCACACTTCTTTACCCTTCTCCTCAGGTCCCCTCTGGCACCAGTGTTACTGGCAGATTCCCATTGCTGTCTAAACGTCAACAAGCATGATGCTGATCTTATCACAAGTGTGGGCATGTGAGAGCGAGAGAATCCACAGGAATGTGACAGGAATAGCAGTGCCACGGCAAGCTGGGGAGAAGCTTCTAGAAGAGCATGGGTGTTTGTTGGGCCCCAGAGGCTGAATGGCAAGGAGTGAGTTTGTGGGGAAGCGTGTGGTCAGACGCCTCCACTATTTGCTAGCTGGAAATCCGAGTCCACGTAAGGAAACTGTTGATTTTAAACCATTCCTGGGACCTGTCAGAGTCATCTCTGCAGCTCAACCAAGCAATAATTGACAGTGCTCAAATTTGCCTGAATGCTGGGACAAAGCTGGTGAGACCAATACTCCAGAGAGATGATGGAAGAAGAGAGTGCCAAGTCTGAGACCCCTAGGGCCTGTCCTGTGTCTGACCATTGTTAGCTTGACTTATTTAGTGATGTTACTCCTCACAGTGCCTATTCTGTAATGCCACTATAATTGCATATTAGGCACCAGTAGCCAGACTTTGCCTGGTCCTGTTGTGGTTCACAAGAAGCCCTCAATTTCCCTTTGATCTTCATGCAGCATTCACATGCAATTGCAGTCCTTGTGCTCCTCCAAGCTCAGAGCCAGCTCTTTCCTAATGCACCCTTGGGTGTGCTGAACTCCAGTCCATGAGGTGAGGCCATAAGAGAGCTGGATGAATGCAAAATGGGGTTACCACTCTTAGTTGGATGTATTCATGGCAGTGGCTCTGGAACTGTTTCTAGGGTGGGGGTGCTGAGCTGCACCCACTCACACACCTGTTCACTCCCCTCCCCTGGTTGGATCATACCTAGGGTTGCCAACTCTTCTGGATTGGACAGACCGGATGCCATTGCCGCAAATGGTGTCTGGTCCAGGAGTTGGCATCCTAGCCACTGAACTGGTGGTGGGACCCTGAAGAGCAGCAGAGTCTGCAGGGTCAGTGGCCAGGACCTCAGGGATGGCAGGCTGCAGAGCCCATGGGGATGGTGGGTGGTGGGACCCTGGGGATTGCTGAAGCCAGCAGGGCTGGCAGGACCCTAGAAGGGCTGCCCAGAGACCAGGATCCAGGGCTGGTGGGTTGGCACTGGAGCTGGTCCCTGTGCATGGGGAAGCTGGGTGCAAAATGTGGGGGTGCTACAGCACCCCTGCACCCTTACTTCCCATGCTATGATTACTGGAGGTTTCATCAAAATATAATCCTTAATTAAAGATCAATCTTTAATTTCTCGAGACTCCAGGACAACCCTGAAGGGTTGGAAAACCTAGAAATAAGGGTGGTGCAGCAGGGCTTGCTTCCTGACAACATGATTTGACTAGTTTTGAGGAGGAATTTGTCTAAAACTGAGTCACTTCTCTTCCAGAAGTGTTATTCTTCATTGGCCCCTTCAGAAAATAGTTTGTAGGTCAAGACATAGCGTAATTCAACCCGAAGTTGGGAAAAGCCAGATGTATGTCTTCCTAGGGAGCTCTCCTGCTGATCCAATAGCACTTTTGCTTTGTGCTAACATTTTTCTTGCAACAAAGATCCTGTTTCCTCACCTCATGAGAAAGGACAGGATTTGGCCTGGAGTCTGAGTCTGAGAGCAGAATCAGATTGTGTTTTCTCTAGACTGCATCCTTCCAATGATTAACGTATGAGCTCTTCACTGGAGACTTACAGTTCTACACTAAATACAGTTCATTTGCATGTCAAAGTGGGTGGAGGCCAAGCTGGCCTTTCCTGGAGGGAGGCTCAGCCACCTTCTGGATTCTCAACCAGTGAAAGTGAAGACAGTTTCCTTCAGCTTCTGTGTGGTGTCTTCCTATTTTAAGGCCAATTTATGTCCTGACTGTGAAAGTCCATTGGTTTCCCTGGAGTGTATGGGGTGTCACTCCAGAAATACTTTGATGAAGTGACATGTGAACAGTGTGGACTGCACGAAGAGGGGTGTTTACTTTCCACCTCATTGATACCCTTTGCACCGCCACATGAATTAGCTATTATGTAAGCTTGGGGTGTCCTATTCAATAAGGACACGTCTACACTGCACACTTATTTTGGAACAAGCTAGTTCAGAGGAAATATTCCAAAACGGCTTGTTTTGAAATAGCGCATCTACACAGCAAATGCCCATTGCAATAGTGCTGAGCTATTTCAAAATAGAGCATCCACATAAATTGGGTGCCAAACCGCATTTAAGGCCACCGGGAAGCACTTCAGGCAAGGCATCAGGACAGCACTCTCTTCCTGGAGTTGCTGCCTGAAGCTATCCGAGGCTCGAGCTTAAAGTGACCCCCCTGTACAGCTCTGTCTCAGGCTCCTCTCCTTTGCCTACCTCATTGAGGGTATGTTTACACTAGCTCGTTAGTTCGAGCTAGGTAGGCAAATGAGGGGAACCAGAGTTGCAAATGAAGCCCGGGATTTAAATATCCCGGGCTTCATTACATCTTCAGCGCCGCCATATTTAAATCCCCCTTAGTCCGAACTCCGTGCCCGCGGCTACACGTGGCACGGAGTAGGTAGTTCAAATTAGGATCTCCTCGTTCCACAAGGAGTACCGATAGTTCAAATTAGAGATCCTAATTCGAACTACCTACTCCGTGCCACGTGTAGCCGCGGACACGGAGTTCGGACTAAGGGGGATTTAAAAATGGTGGCGCCCGGGAAGATGCAAATGAAGCCCGGGCTATTTAAATCCCGGGCTTCATTTGCAACTCCGGTTGCCCTCATTTGCCTACCTAGCTCGAACTAACGAGCTAGTGTAGACATACCCTGAGGGACAACAAAGCCTTTTTTTTGCCTGCTGAAGTTGCTCTGGCAGACACCTCAGCTCTCTAGCCATAGAGCAGGACCTGCCTCCAAGCAATTGATGGCATTTATATGTCTTAGTGCATCTCCTGCTGCAGCTTCTGTGGGCTGCCTTCCTGGCCCTGCAGAAACAGGACCCCAGGTCCTTCTGGAGCAATTCCTCACCCCTCTCCGGGCACTGCTCATGCAGCTCGACCCAAGCCACCCTCCCCTGCACATTGTGCACCTCTGCTTCTAGTGACTGGACACCAGCTCCAACTGGTAGGACTGGATTGTCCTGGAGTGGTGGGATGACCAGTAGTGGCTCCAGAATTTCTGTATGCAGGACACCTTTCTGGAGCTCTGTGAATGGCTTGCTCCTGTCCTCTGGCGACGGGACACCCACATGAGACCCGCCATCCCCCCTACAAAAGCAGGTAGCCATTGCCCTCTGGAAGCTCACCATGCCAGACAGCTACAGATCTGACGGGAACCAATTTGGTGTGGGGAGATCGGCCATCAGGGCTTACCCTCTGCTCCCCTGGCTTAGGAAGCCCTACACCACACACCTTGACCCCACCAAGGAACGTTTTAATGCCAGGCTCAGCAAGGCCCAAATTGTTGTGGAGGGTGCCTTCGGGCGTCTCAAGGGGAGGTTCCATTGCCTCCTCACCCAGCTGGACCTCAGTGAGCAGAACGTCCCCCAGGAGGGAGTGGTTTGTTGTGTCCTTCACAATATTTATGAAAACAAGGGGGAGACTTTCCTGCCAGGGTCAGGGGCAGAGGCCAGCCAGATCGGCAGGGCCTTTGAGCAGCCACACATGGCTGCTACCTAGCAGGCTCATCAGGGGGGCATACGTATCCATGAAGCTCTGAGGGAGAGTTTCATACAAGGACCCCAGTGACACTCTCCCCTGGGCCTCCCCACAAAGGGCCTGTGCATTGCACCTCTTTGCCTTTCCTCCCACACCCCTTCCCTCCCCTGCCTTCCCTTCCCTCCTCCCCTCCCCTGCACAGACAATAAAGTACACTTTTGGTTTGGAACAATAGACTCTATTTTTTTATTGGGGTAAATGTAACTGGGAAGGGACTGGGAGGGGGAGGAGGGAAATGGAAGTGGGAGGAGGGGGGAGGAGAGGCTCAGGGCTGGGACTGGGAGTGGTACTGCATTGGGTGGTGCCACTGCCTCATGTCCAGGGCTCACGGGGGGGCTAGGGGGAGAAGCCAGAGGGGCAGAAGCTGGCACGGGAGTGGCCAGCAGGTGGTCGATGACCATGTAGAAGGCTGCACAGATGGATCAATCCTGATGCAGCAACTCCTGCCAGGTGTCACAGAGCAGCTGGAGGTCCTCCTCCAGTCTTTGGTCCTACCAGTCCATGGAGCACTGCATGGCTTGGGCAGCAATATGCTCCCTCTGGAGGTCCTCGTGGGCTCTCTGGCACCGGTGGATCATGTGGAGTTAGGAGGATGATGTGGGAGGTGGTGACTGCTTCCCTCTTGCAGCTGGTTCAGCTGTGGAGAACAAAGAGAAGGGCAGTCATCCTGGGAGACACCATGCATGAAGCCTAGACCTCATCTAGGCTTATCTAGCCTAGACCTCATCTAGCCTAGACCACATCAGACAAAAATGATGTGCTTTGAGCAAGGCCACCTGAGGCCTAGACAGTTGGTCCTTTCCTTCAAGGGCACAGATGTTCAAGAGGGGGGATCCTCACTACCCCCACGTCCTGGGGAGAAGCAAGCATGGGAAGGTACTAGCCAGATCGGGAGCCTGCAGGCGGGAGGGAGGTCACGGGGTGGCTGGGCTTCCCTCTATGCCGTGCACTCGCTGGGTCCAGCAGTAGTGGCGTCTCACAGGGAGAGGACTTGTATCCCTGGCTGCTGGAGGAGAGGGGGACAGGGTGTTGGGGGGGAGGTGGGCGTGAGCCGCAGATGCTCCTCTGCCTCGTCATGCTGTCCCCAGAAGCGGATGCCACCCTGAGAGTGCGGGCAGGCCCATGTGCCATGTGTGGTACTCCTCAGAGTGAGTGAGTGAGAGAGAGAGAGAGAGAGAGAGAGAGAAAGTGTGTGTGTGTGTGTGTGTGTGTGTGTCCCCGTGTCCCCTGCCTCCTTCTAGTGGTGGCTTGTGGTGGGAGGGTGTCTCACCCCAGTGTCGGGAGTAAGGCAGGCCTCTCCAGACATCCTGTGAGCCAGAGCACAAGGGTCCTCTGTTGCAGCCTCCTGGGGCTGTGTGCCCCAGACTGGTGCTCCACATGCTCCAACATGCACAGGCTGATGCATGATCCCCCAGGGGAGAAGGCCGAGCAAGGAGCACGCAGCATCCCCTCACAACTGGTGTGCATCTCACTTGAGGCACTCACCTGAGGGACCTTCCCCAGCTTTAGATGATACCTGCAAGACATCCTGGGAGGGGGATAGCAGCAGCAGGGTGAGCATGATGTCCTGGCTGGCAGGCATGGAGCTGGTGCTGGCCTTGTCCAACTCCTACTTCTCCTGGTCTTCCTCCTCCTCCGCACTAGCTCTGCCCCCTGGGAGGGTGACGATGGGCATCTCCAGCCCAGAGTCCACAACAAAGTGGGGGGATGAGACTGCCCCCCCTCCCAGGATGCGATGGAGCTGCCTGTAGTAAGGGGAGGTCCAGAGGAGGAGACTAAGATAAGTTAAAGCTGCAGACAGTTGAAGTGCGTGAGACGTGTATACAGGAGATGATCTCCTAAAACACTTTGATTAAGGAAGTTGAGCTGGAACCATGAGTTTACTTGGTCAGACAAGCAAAGAGGATTAACTCAGAAAAGTAATTTAGGCCTGATCCAAAGTCCATTAAAGTCAGTGGAAGGATTCCCATTGATTTTAATGGGCGTGGGATCAGGCCTTAAAATCATTAGCTGGGTTATGTACAGATGTACTGCTGAAGTGTATACAGATAACTTTAGAAAAATGAAATGTCAACAATGGCCATGTAGCGTTTTGGGAACCACAAGAGGGAGCTAAAAGTAAATTAAACATTGGTACAGTCATCCCAACATTCTGGAGAGAGAAGACACCTTCAGGCAATGCTCAGCCTACTCTGCTTAGAAAGCACACTAGAGTTGCTAAGGTCCTGATCCTGTCGTTTAGAAGAGGCAGGACAAGGCTCTGCATATACACAACAGCCCACTTTTGTGTTGGCAAATGCAGAATCAAGGCCTACAATTTGACAGTATGTTGGAGTGACTAGAAAAGATATTAGGCCAAATGAATTCTGATATAATCTCCCAGCTTCAATGGAGTTCCCCTCAGAACACCTGTCCCAGAGAGCCAAATTCAGACTTGGTGTAAATGGATGCAGCACCAATAAGATTTGAATTTAGCCCATCATTTATTTTTTAAAGAGTTAAATAATTAGATTAAGTCATAATGATAATAAATGCTATAAGATATATCTACTGACTTCTTTGGGGTTATACAGTGATGAATTTGGCCTATAATCTTTACTCTCAAAGCTTAAAATGAATATGGGCAACTGTTCATTTACAGTGTTTGATGGAAATACCCTTCATCCAACACTTAAAGCCCTTGTTCCTGCTCCCGTAATATGCAGATTTATTCTCATAGTTTAAAGAAATGAAACAACACAACAATAGAAACCATATCAGCATGAAGTAGTACAGGCACATTTTCATGTTATTAATTTGTGTGATTGATCAGAGACATATAAATGTTCCATCAAATTCATAACACAGCAGCTGGATTGAAGGGTAGGAAGAACATGGCACTGTCTAGTGCTCTCTGAGACACTTTCTACTGCAGAATTGTAAGGACTAAAAGAAGCTCCATATTCCCTCTCTTTCTGTGGGGGTGATGAAGAAATTCTGAGGAGTGTCACCTGAGAAGAAGGGGTGATGTGAGAAGGTCCCAAATTTCCTGTGCAGATTAAAGCTGCATTTCCAGATCCCACTAAAACCAGCAAGTCTTTCTATTGACTTCACTGAGTGTTAAATCAGAGTCCAGGGGCTTGATCTTCCCAAGTGACGAGCACTTGAGACCCTATCCAATGAAGAAGTCAAGCACACTCTTAAAGTTACGCATGTGAATAGTCCCATTGACGTCAAGGGGGTTATTCTGGTGCTGAAATTAAGCATGTGCTTTGTTGAACTGGGGCCAGAGTACTTAGAACTTTGCAGGATGGAGTCCTGTATGTGCAACAGGTTGAGGATTAGTCTGCTCACATAGGGCCCAGTTCTGCTCCCCTGATATCTACAGATTTCCTATTGACTTAAAGGGCAGGAAGATCATTAATCACTATGGGCCTGATCCTGTAAGGTGCTTATCTCCTTCTGTGAAATCTCTTTGTAGGATCAAGGTCCTGAGAGGTTTCCCTCTGTATAGGCTGAACCCGGGCTGTTACAAATAAAAACTCCATTTCTGAAATGTATAAAAAGAGAAATTCTTATTTAAAAGGTGGATATCTGGCTTCCCTTTTTCTGCTGAATGTTGAATGACCAGTATGCAGGGTCTCTTTTGCTATTAGTATGCTGCCACTCCCTACCACACAGTGACAGACTAGATAAATTAAACATTTTTCAAACCTCTGTGAAATGAATAGGAGGTGGTATTTCAAAATTTCCATGAGTACTCAACTGTCCTTCAGGCTCCTATCTCTCTAAGTTTGGGTTCAATCTAGATAACTCACCCACTACGAAAATAATATATAAATCTCATTATGTTGAAAAATATTGTGTGGTCCAGTGTTTTCCAACCTTTTTTCTTCTCCAGACCCCTACAAATTTCAAATGGAGATATGGACCCCTTTGGAAATCCAGCACATGGTCTGTGGACTTCCAGGGGTCCCTGGGCCACGGTTTGAAAACCGCTGTTGCAGACCAACATAGCAATTTGGATGATTAATTCAGGCCAGCAGGAATGATAGCTGCTGGCTAGAGAAGGGCTGGACACCAATTACTGTTCACAATCCCTGCTTCTATGGATGAGGATTGGGAGAACACCTGCTAGGCATGAATAATTCTCCCTGAGCTAATATGCTTTTACTCATAGCTGATTAACTCTATACCACATAAGGGATGATGATAACAATGTAATTAATTCCTTTATTTCTGCAATCCTCTGATAAACTACACTTATTTTTCACCTTTGACCCCCTCACTTGCACTCTGCCTATTAATCCTTCTCAGTCAGGACAGCTGCTAATATTCCAAACGCTCTCAACAGTCATCAAACAGTTGCCTAATTCTCTCTCTCACTCTCTCTTAAGAACCTGACACAAAAATGCAGGTCATGTGAAAGAGCAGATTGCAAATTACAGTTGTAGGATCTTTTTTCTTTTAATATGTGACTGCAGCGTTCATCATCCTGGGGGCCCAAATCTTGATCTGGTCTACACTAGAGGGAACTACACTAAAGGGGAAAGTTGACTTAAAGAGTCGCAACTCCAGCTATGTTAATTATATAGCTGGAGTCGACTTACCTTAAATCGTGTTTTCGTGCCATCCACACAGTGGAAGGCCGACGGGAGCAAATGCTCCTGTTGACTTTCCTTACTCCTTGTGAGGAGCAGGAGTACCAGCACCAAAGGGGGCACCTTCTCACTTTGAATTAGCAGGTCATCACTAGACCTGCTAATTCAAACCCCAGAAGATCGACTGTGGTAGCGTCGATCTTCCACGTAGTATAGACAAGCCCTAGGTGCTATAGTAGTTGGAATGTGTTACATAGGGTTTTGTTTCAGGCCCTTATCTTACTACAGGTGCTATCACAGTACATAATTGATAAATATGCTTCCCATATTCAGTCCTCGATCAATGGCAGTGTATGATATCTTTCTGCAAACACAGGGCCAGACTAACCACTTGAAGAAGCAAATAGCCATTGGGATCACTGGAGATTAGCCTATTTCATGGGATAGGGGTGTTAACCTTTATTTCCAGGCACCAGAGACCTGACATGGCTCTGGTTTTAATAATAATCAGCATTTGTTCATACACCAGGCCAATTTGAATTGACTGTGACTATGGGCAATGATCTTGTCAGCTCTCCTAAGACTAGCAGCATGAGACTTTATCAGTGCATGGATGGGAGACCTTCAAGGAAAACCTGAATATGCTGCAAAATATGTTGTTTATGACTAATGTGGTGGTGTCTCTTCCTCCAAATCATCCTTATAAGCTGGGAGGGACCATCTCTGGGTGAGATGTAAAACTGAGAAACTATCCATTAGTGATCTCATGACACTTTCCATCTGGGTAAGTGTATTGATCCAGGCAGGGGTTCAGATCAGATTCCAATTTGACTAACTATGTATAATCTCCTGCATTAGCACTGAAACTTATAAACATTTCATTTACTTGTATGCCATGTATCCTGATTCATCATGTATCCTAATTAGTTGTTACATTTCTTTTCCCTTCGACAGTGAAAGTAGGGAAGTCAATTTCAATTTTCTGTTTATAAGCAGAGTCATGTTCCAATTTCTGTGTATTAGCACAAATATTCTTGTGTTTGGATTTGCAGCTAGCACTGCAGGCAAAAGTTCTAAAACTTTAAAAATTCATATGGAATTCTCTCCCCACCATTCTTAATTTGGGACAAACTATTTACCATAATATCAGTAAGAAGAAACCTATTCTTTGTACATTTGTTACATCTTCTAACCATTATTTATCCAGTAGTAATTCATATTCACCCAGTTCTTATTGTCTGATATAACATGGATTCCCTGATCCAGGCATCTTTTAATTCCTATCCCTTCCCCCCACCATCAGTTGTGATTTTTTTTTTCTTTCCATGTTTATACTACACACAGTCTTGGTCTTCTCTGTATTCACTCTAAGTGTAAACTCCATCTTAGAGTTCTCCTCAGATCATTGTTTGAAAATCTTTAGGGATTTCAGCAATATTCTCTTTGTTGACATCCTTTCTTCTTGTTCAAAGTTTCTGAAAATCTTCTCTAGGAATGAGATAAAAAATTACACTGAGATACTGACACTTTTATCTAACTCCTCAATCAACTTGTTCTCTGCACTCACCTTGTCAACCTGAAATGCCATTGTACTATTGATGTAAATGTTTCAAGATAGCTTGTAGTCCTCCCTCTTCCAGTATTTTGCACCGTATGTCTATTTCCAACATGTCCTGGGTCAAGCTGCTGGATACATCAGTAAGAAGATGTATCCAGCAGCTTGCTCTGTTCATCTTGCTTCTTCAGAATCCAAATCATTTTGGATGAGCCAGGGTTGAAGAATTAATTTGGTAAACTGCCTGTTGCTAAGGCTGATTACAGTTCAGACATTTCTGTGGCCTATTTGCTAATAATTCTGTGATCAACTTGTATCATTCAAATAATAAGCTGCTATCTGTCAGGGCTTGTTACTCCCCAGCGTGCCAGAAGTTTAGAAATGAGTTGGGGAAAGAACAAGTACATCTGTGAGTGTTCGGGTCCACCAGTCATTCTCCCCAGTGGAGGTGAAGTGTGGCAGCTGCAACGATTACTGGAGCCCTGATGTTGTTCTAGCAGTGACACTCCCTCTTTGCAGGTTGGGGGCAAAGTGTCCTTTCTCTCAGGCCCGAGGAAGGTCCCTAAAATACAATCTGATCACTTGAGGTGAATGGTCAGTTCTTCTTCGAGTGGCCACGTGGGTGCTCCACTCCTGGTGTCAGGTCCCGTCCCGGCGCCGCGAATCAGAGAGCTATCAGAGCCATGGTCCGCCAGACTGCGCATGCGCGGCTGCCTTTGGTGGCGTTCGCACCTTTGATGTACTGCGCACGGTCCGGCCCCGCTCAGTTCCTCTCATCCGCCCCCGGTCGCAGACGGTCTTTCATCTTCAGTCATTCTCCTCAGACCTGTTAAGAAAGATTGTACATAGTTCAGAGCTTTTTCATTGGTTGCTTATACTTCTATAGTTATTTCTCTGTGTTTAAAAAAAAAAAAGAAAAGAAAAGAAATTTTTCCTCACAAGTTATATACAAGCCGTTGCAGCTAACCGCACTACAGAGGACAGGCGCGGACTGAGTGAGACAGAAGCTAGTCAATTTCACTCTCCTGGCTACTTTTAACAATGCCGACGTCCCCCGGTTTTAAAACGTGTGCCATCTGCCGAGAAGCCATGCCGGCTTCTGACAGCCATGACACTTGCATTAGGTGCTTGGGAGAGGCACACGTCCCCCAGAAATGCACCCATTGCAGCAAACTTACTGCAAGAGTGCGAAAAGACCGCGACATGCGTTTAAAAATGTTTATGTTTGGCAAGGCTTTGGAGCCTGATGCCATCCCTGTCTCTGCGGCTGGAAAGCAGAAGTGGCAGACAGAGTCTCCTGGGACAGCCGTTGCAAAGCAAGCGAAGGCTTGCTACCAGCAGGGCAAGATGCCCTGAAAAATCATCTGGGGTTTCTACCACACGGCTGACAGCCCCTTCCAGGGCGAAGAGACCGCCTGAGCCAGAGCCAAGAGCACGAGTCGCCTCGGCTCCAGCACCAGCGAGAAAGCCGGCACTGGCAACGGCTGCTCAGGCGGTGCCGGCTACAGCAAGTTTAACCCCTCCGGGGCCAGACGCTGAAACCTCCGTCCTGGCACCACCAGCACCATGTGCACTACCAGCACCGCAGACATCATTGGTGCCGGCAACGCCGCCTCCCAGTGGAGCCTCCCCGGCACCAAGCCGACGTCGCTCAGCCCCGACCTCTCCAGCTGCTAGGGAAACTGACAAGGCTTCTCTGCCTAGTAAAGCTGCATCAAGAGAAGGTTACAAGGCATTGTCTCCTTCTCCTACCTTTTCTCCAGGACAGTCTCCTTCACCACCAAGGCACCGACGGTACTGTGACTACAGTACTTCCCCTACTTATCAAACACATAGGCGACCCACCTGTAGGGATACTGTCTACATAGAAGCGCGACGCTCTCCATCACGTTCTCGTTCACCCAGACGATCACCAACTCGCAGATCATCGAGATTATCACCGCGGCGAGTCTACTATATCCGCAGTGCACGGTCTTCTCTATACTCTTCCCCAGCACTCTCTGAGAGATATTATGGGTACTACCATAGGGCTGTCTATGACCATTCTCATACGGATCACGTTTCACTGTCCTACAGGGGCTCTTCCTCCGGCCGTCGCTCGCCCAGCGTGCAATACTTACCTGAGAATTCACAGCAGCCGCATTCGCCTCCTCCATCGGAAAATCCAACAGTGCAACACGAACAGTCGGAACCAGAAGAGGGACAATTGTCTGAAACAGAAGATCCTCAACAGGGCATTTCCCCAACTGATTGCTCCTCTTCTTCACCGGACGAGGCAATGATCCCGGGTAACTCCTCTCCACCGGATGACCTGAAACAATTCCAGGACCTGTTCAAAAGAGTGGCAAAGACACAAGACATACAATTAGCGGATGTTCCAGTTAAACAACACCGTCTTTTTAAAAACCTACAGCGACAACAGCGAGCAAAGATTGCCCTCCCTATTGTCGAGGCAATTATGGAAGTGGCGGATGAAATATGGCAGGCCCCAACATCGGTAGCTCCAACAAGTAAAAAGGTTGATAGAAAATACTTTGTACCCGCCAAAGGTTTGGTAAATCAATTTGCTGCCGATTCTTCGGTGGCTACGGCAGTTCTCCCTCGTACCCCAAAAACCTTAATTCTGGAGCCCTCAAATGTTTGGGTACTGCTCCAAAGTCACCAGGAGTGGAGCACCCATGGGACCACTTGAAGAAGAAGAAGAAGTTACTCACCCTGTGAAGTAACGATTGTTCTTCGAGATGTGCCCCGTGGATGCTCCACGACCCGCCCTTCCTCCCCGCTCCAGAATTCTATGTTTCTCATTTCAGATAGCGGGTGAGAGGAACTGAGCGGGGCTGGACCGCGCACAATACATCAAAGGCACGAATGCTGCCAAAGGCAGCTGCGCATGCGCAGTCCAGCGGACCACGGCTCTGATAGCTCTCCGATTCACGGCACCGGGATGAGACCCGACACCAGGAGTGGAGCACCCACGGGGCACATCTTGAAGAACAATCGTTACTTCACAGGGTGAGTAACTTCTTCTTCCCCAATTTGGCCCTAATGGTCTTTGCCTTGTTGGTATGTCACATCGCCACATGAAGTCCATCTCTTATTGCTCGGAAGGTTGGGCATTACAGATTATCAACTTTTCTTTTCTTCTTTTCGGTCAATACTGTGTGAATTCAACTCCTTTCCCAGTGTTGACCCCTTTGCCTGGAATGACCTTCCCAGTTAATATCCTCTTCTTTGTTCAAACCCTGTTCCCCAAGCCCATCTCTTCTGCAATGCCTATACAGTGCAGAATATAAGTGACCAAAAATATCCAGCTATTCCCTTCTCTGGAATCTCTAGTGCACTCTGCCTTTATATTTGTCTTTCAGATTGCATGCTCTTCAGCGGAGTTTGAACCAGATTCGAAGCGGGTGCAAACCAACAGGGTTCAATTCAATACACCTGCTGAAGGATCTTGCCTTTGTTTTTTATCTTGCAGTCTTGAATAGTACAGAATCCATTCTTAGTGCTAACCAGTAAAATAATGGAATACAGCAATTGAAAGAGTTCTGCTCTCTAGATCAATAATCAGTAAAAAGACATGCATTTAAATACAAATGTGAAAGGCCCTCAAAATAGGTTTTATATTATCCATCCATGGCAGAAATGGCACGAGTCCGACTGAGACATTTTTTAGGTAGGGACCTTATATAATGTTAGCTAACTGATCAAAGTGGCCTGCAGCATGAATCCATTCAGATTAAACAGCATGTGGCTAACACACAAAAAGCTAAAAGCCTGGCAGGACAAGAAGACATCAGCCCATCAAAGAAGTGTTGAGATTTTCACTTTAGAAAAATAATGTAATTCACCAAATATCATCTTTGCGAAATGTGGGTTGGTTTTCCAGGCACTAATGTATGTGTTGAAAGAAAGTTGTCAGTTCTGAAAAACATTTACATTTAAGAGGAAACAACTGTCAGGAGAGACAACAGAGCAATGATTGGGGTTAAGGGCCATATGGGTGGTAATTACTCTGAGTTCAGAAAATAGTATTAAGAGACTAAAACAGCATGTTTGGGGAAAGGAGACCAACTCTTTCTTTCTCAAACCAACCTGCATATTGTTCTCCCCCTTTCTCCTTTTTCTGATTGTGAGTTAGTGATAGACAAATTCTGGAACCGTATTTAATGTGTAAGTGGATTTGTCTTGTACTGCAGCGTTACACAGTGTACTACTGTGGGCGTTACAAATTGCTAAGCAGATTTAAAGTGTTCTTTTGAGATGCAAACTGCAGTATTTCTGCACATACTGATTATTATTCATCTCTTCCAAGATCAGGGCCTGATCCTGAAATATGCACTCCTATTAAAGTCAGTGTTAGAAGAGTTTTTTTGCCTGAGTACAGTCAGCATGATTAACACCCAATTAGTAGAGCTGTAGGGTATAATTCTATGGATCCTGAGAGGTTCCTGCACCTCCTGCATTTACAATGGCAACTTGGTGCAAGACTAAAATTGTTGGGCTAAATTGTGCCTTCAAGTGCACAGATGCAGTGGTGGGAAGAGGCCTCAGTGGGGGTGGTGCTAGGCATTATGTATGCACTGGAGACTGGACAGAGGTAGATCGAATGCCTCAACAGCCACATTTACTGCCCATATAAACCTGATCCCTCTCTGTGCACTATCTGTACAGGTACAAAGTGTGGATGGCTCTGGCTCCACCACTCAGCCACTCCTCTTTTGAGGAGTACAACTCAGCCTTCCGCACTAATGCAGATAGCGCTACCTAGCTCATTTGATCTATTTGTGTAGGTTCTTTTATCACACCCATCTCTGCAGTATCTAAGTGCCTCTCAATTACAATCCCACCCCCCTCAAATAGCAGTCTCTCACCTAGGGTTGCCAGGTGTCCAGTATTGACCCGGACAGTCTGGTATTTTCGCTTCCTGTCTGATAAAAAAATTCAGAAAATACTGGACACCTAAAATGTCCGGTATTTTCTGTTTTTTTTCCCTGCCAGGAGGCGAAAATACCGGGCACCTGGCAACCCTACCATACACTCAGCAACTGGGCCCAGCCCCGGCCTCCCCCCCAGGCCCCCGACATCCCCACCCCAGAATCCCCTGCTTACCTGGTTCTGCAGGGAAGCTGTGTTCTGGCTTGATCAAGAAAACAAAATGACCGCCGGCAAAAAGCCTAAAGACCAAGGGGAAGCAATGCCTTCCCTGGGTCTTAGCGCTCAACCGCTCCCCTGTTCCTATCCCTATTCTGACTGCACGCGCTGAAAGGGCCATGCTGTTTTAATGCTGTTTTATTTTATTTATTTATTTATTTATTTTGCTCAACAACTTTGGTCTCCCCTTTCCCCCCCCCACCAGAAGTTTTTCCCCCGTGTTTTATTGTTGTTGTTTTTTTTGAGTGGGGGGATGGTGGTGTTCAGTATTTTTTGTTAAACCATCTGGCAACCCTACTCTCACCCCCCTTCTCCTACAGGAAGGCGTAGATTGTTCACTCTGATTCTAGGGTTGGAAATGAGATTTGTTTTTTGTTGGTTGGCTACTCAGTTCTGAAAAAGTGTAGGGAAAGCTAATTCAAAGGGATAACTTTCATACTGAATGCTGAACAGGGTGAGATCCTTGATCCATTCCATCTCTGGGTTGGGGAAAAGGGGCGAGTTCCATAGTCTTGCTCTGGACCCTGCAAAAGCTCTGTTTCCTGAGTGTATGAGACTCCCCCGCTGGTCACCAGTTTCCTTGTTACAGTGAGATGCAGCTGTTGTGAAAGGCCATAGTTGCAGAAGAGGAAGCTAGGAACAGTTCCATGGAGGGCTTTGAATCATAGAACAAAGACCTTGAACTGGATTTGGTATTGAATGGTGAGCCATTGCAGATATGATGTCTTCATAGAAACCCTTGTTGCTAAGCAGAGAGGACACTATGCTTTGTACCAGCTTAGCTTGTGAGGTTTCATTCTTTGAGATGAGTTCCAATAACTGAGCATGGAAGTCACAGATACATATTGCCAGGTCTGAGTATGACCGGACGGGATACTGTTCTCTGACCAGCTGGGGAAGGAAAAGGGTTTTTTCTCCAGCTAGGACTGCATGCAATAGCAGGAGTCTAAAAGAATCAGAGGCTATGTCTAGACTATAGAGTTTTTGCGAAAAAAGTGGTCTTCTTTTGAAAAAACTTCACCTGCATCTAGACTGCAGTCGCATTATTTCGAAATTAAATCAAAAGAACGAGGCATTTTTTTTGACAGCAGTAAACCTCATTTTACGAGGAAGAATGCCTTTTTTCAAAAGAGCTCTTTCGAAAAAAGGCGTTCTTGAACACAAACAGGCCTTTTTCGAAACAGAGCGTCCAGATTGCCTGGGTGCTCTCTTTCGAAAAAGCGGATTGCTTTTTCGAAAGTCTCGTGGCTGTCTAGACGATCTCTTTCAAAAGAGGCTTGTAGTCTAGATGTACCCTAGGCTACCATCTGCATTGCAGCTGGGAAGTGTAAATGCAGCACATATAGATACAACTGAGCTAGTTTTGATCTAGGCAGGTCAAAGTTAGCTCAAAGTAATATATATCCAGAATCCTAAGTGGGCAGGGCTAGGCCATGTTAGTATGCTGCAGTGGCTTCATAGCTATTGTTACTTGCTATATTCTTGCTATCTTTACTCACTATTGTTACTTCTAAACCTGCTGCAGCCACACCTCTCCTTTGCAGAGAAGACATGAGATCTGAAATTAGGGTGTGCTAACAGCGGCGGTAGCAGTTTACCTGCAGACTCCTGCACTGAGGCCAGCAGATCCCTGCAGCATCAAGTTCTTCCATCTCCACCACCGCTCCATCTAGCCCAGCCAAGCCCAGTGTGCTTGCATAGAAGATGGTCTTGATCTCTTCTGAATAAGTAACTGTTAGGTAAACATGTTGGGTGAAATCCAGGCTCCACTGAATTCAATGACAAGTCTCCCATTGACTTTAATGGGCTTAGGATTTCATCCATCAATTTGTATTAGCAAACATCTACAAGAGTGAAAAAAAGTTCAGTCAAAAGTGTAAGCAAAGAAATTTTAAAAAGGTTGCAATTCATTATACTTTTCTACCACATGGTTGGTTCGTGGTGAAAATTGGGAGCTACGCCATGTTAGCGCTAATTATAGCTCATTAAATATTTGTATAGCTTAATAATTTCTAACCTAGCTATTTTTTGTTGCAATAGGATGTGGTTGTGTTGCTAACCTATTCCTTCTAACTCACCTTTGTTTGTTCACATTACAGGGTTTTGATCAGCTATCACTTTTGTTTTGAAATGCAAGGAATGGAAATGCATCATGCACAGAAGAAACTCAAAGAAATAAGAATACACTGTCAAATAAAATTGTGATGATTTAAACACAATCTTCTGTCCCAAAATAGTTTAAGCAGATAAAGAAAAACGAAGCGATTTCATGAAAATTAGCCACCATGTCCCCTAAGGAAACAATTGTGACAACCCAATCAACACATTTTCACTTATGACCTCAGCTAGATTGGAAATGACATGTCCAGAGGTAAAATGCTAGTGCATGAACACTCTCTGCCTCCTCATCTTTTTTGCTGTTTGTTTCTAATGACTCCATATTAAAAGTACCAGAACTGACTGGGAGAGAGATAAGGCACATACAGTTACAACTGTAGTTCCTTTCCTTACGTCTTTTCTTTTTCAAGTCCCTTCTTAAAATACCTGTCTTTCAAAGGACCTAGAAACCCTAGTTCTCCTTCCAGAGAACAGCTAACAAGTTAGAGGACTGAAGATCCAGTATAAATAATAAAACAAAAATTGAGGAAGTAATACAATGAATGTTGAACTCAACTCTTCAGTCACACTGCTTTTTGCTATGTCTTGTCCTGACACAGCACACTGACCACTAAGTTTGTATGCTCTCTACGACAGAGAGCTTTTATTTAAACAAGCCTGAAAAACACTTAGCAAATCATGAACGGTATATAAATAAAAACCAAGAAATAACAGCTAATATTCTCAGCAGAGGCTGGAAAGCACTGTCGTAGTCTCAGTCACAATGACAACATTAAAAAACCTTAGGCCTTATCTACACTAACCACCTCTCCCCCTCCGTCGATCTTTGCTACTCAAATAGCGTAGCTGAAGTTGATGTATTTACCACCCTGTCTTCTGGGGGATAAGGGGATGCGATAAATTAGCTGCCAGTGGATTGATCGCTGCAGCGTCGATGCACTGTGTAGTTAGTGAAGACAACGCCCTGAGCTGTAGTAAACTTTATGTTTCCTGACTAGTTGTTAGCACTCCCACTCCTGAACCTGTCAAAGCAATACATCCGTATTACAGGCTGCTTTTAATATATGTATCAGTGCTAAGCTGCAAGGGAGATCTGTACCTCCTCTGGCTGGTTCATGAACTTCCCTTAGAGTGGTGAGAAAAGAACAGAGAAGGACTGCAAAATGAAAGCTACTACAATAGCCAGGGGTGCCAACAGCCTCCTCAGGCCCTGGGCAATGTGATGGGAGCTAGCTCAGCACTCCCAGAAGGGGCTGAGGGCAGAAAGGGGAGGGACCAAGGGCAGCTAGTCCTCAGCACTGCCCGGAGTGCACCATGTAGTCCCCAGCACTGCCTGGAGCACAGTGAACTCCTCCGCCCCGCTTCCCCCCCAGCCTTAGCATTGCCTGCAATGAGCAGCATGGCACTCCAGCAGCAATTTAAAGGGCCCAGGGCAGCAGTAGCAGCAGCAGGAGCCCCAGGCTCTTTTGAATCACCAGGTCCCAGGGCAACTGCCCCCCTATATCCTCCCCACAGCCCCATTGGCAAGCCTGATGATAGCTCAGAAAGTGATCCAACCAGTAGTATTTGTTTTTCACCACTGATGTCTATATATTCATGGTTTTTCTATACAAATTGATTCTTTCATCCTGGAAAAAAATGGTCTTCTCTCCTATCAGCTGTATGTAAGAATGACAACTTCTCTCTTTTATGATAATGGGCTGCTATTTAATATACATAGTGGCTTCAACAGCAATCATGCTGTTAGCTGAAGGTCTGTAGAGAACTAATGTTTTATCTAAAAGCTTGTTCTTTGGCTCACACAGTGCAAGGATGAATGAACCGTTGTTAGGTTGAATTCTTTACTTGTTACTAAGCAGCTATCCCAGTAATGCATGCTAAGATAAGAGGTTAGATCTAGTACTTCAGGATGAAAGCTGATCATTAGACGCATGATAGAAATATTTTCCTCCTCTGATGCATCAGATATTGGGCACGCTAAAGGATACTGTTGCCCCTTTTCTACCCAAGGACCTGGTCAGATTTTGGGGCCCTGTGGATGTTCTAGTTGAGTGTCAAAATTGTTGGCAGTCAGGTATTTCTTTGATTATTTACAAATATATACAGTTTGTCCTGTGCCTCTGAATTCAGAGGAAACCATCTGTTCATGGTTTGCATCCAGTCAACATCTAGCAGCTTCTGCCTTGTGAAGCTGAAGTATCCCCATTTAATCATATTACTTCAAAGCAGAGCGGGGGGAAGAGGGGGGGAGGTGGGATCCTATAATCCTAGCTGGGGGAATCCTATTTTTGTAACAGGTCATCTGAAATTTTTAATAGCTATGCTTCAGCTATGTTCCTGCCCTTTTTTGTGCTCTCTTTCTACAAATGTCCTAGTGAATGAGCTTCCTGCTAGGGATTTCCGTGTGACTATTTAAAGAAAAACTGAATTTTTAATCAAAAGTAAACTGATGTAAAGGGAAAACCGGTTCCAAGAGTAAATTAGGGAACAGAAATGTATCATGTGATCTACAGTGAAACAGTCTGGATATCAAGTATTTCCAAGGAGCTGCTTGCAAATTAGTTAAAATCAAGAGTTATTCTCTGAAAGTATTTAGTAAATAATTCTCAGCAAATGAATCTGAGAAAACTGTGATCTGTCCACGTGAACAGGAAGAGAGGCAAAATTAATCAAATACAAAATTTGCTATGTGAATGAAACAAAACAATTGGTCTTGGAGAAATTCACCCTTTTGGATGGTTTTATTTGGTAAGGTGGCTTCTCACATCGGGAAACTGGAAGAAAATGAAACAGAATAGCTACCTCTTATGGGAGTATTTGAATTTGGGAGTAAAGGAATGGCAAGGAGTCTTTGGTAAATAGTAATGATCTCAAATTTTACCCTTTGCTGGGATTAATAGAGTTATGTCATAATCTGAGGTATACTGAGGCACTGGATGACAAATGACTAACAATATCATCCAAACACTGTTGCAAGAAAATTCTGAAGAGATGCCCAAGATCATATTTAGGGTGAGTTTTTTCTAGCACTCATAATAAAGCAACATCCCTGTGCTTCTCTGTTCTCTTGTTGAGCCATGGGCGAGATTTACATCTTGCAGTTAGATCACAGCACCTCACTAAAAGAAGATTTAACATGTTCACTGGTCCTCTCTTTCAAAACTCCATTCAAAATCTCCGTATGAAAGGTAGAATGCATCCCCTAGAGCGACTAAGTCTGCCATCTGGTAGTTTTGTTTTTTATACAGTCATTTAGAAGATATTAAATCTTCTTTTGTATGCAGTGAATTAAGTGGTAGAAGGGGCTTAAAGTTCCACTGAAGGAGAAAAAAAAGTTCAAAAAGACATTGTGTCCAGGGTACAAATTATAGAGGCATTAGTGGAAAGACAAAAGGCAAGCTAGCATCAACCCCTTTGAAAGCTATAAATCCCTCCAACTCCTTCTTGGGTAGTTGGTTAAGTTCATTGTTTTCGGGATAATCACTGTCCGGTGTTAGAACTTAAGCTTTCAAACAGTTTATTTTGAAACTAAATCATTCAAGATGAGCAGCCAGAAAGTCCTAATGTTGTTAAAGGGAAATCAAGGAGAAAATAGGTCAAAGAAAACCTTTAAGCAAGCTGGTATTTTCTGCCTATGCTACTAAACTCTTTTATCATTAGAAAATTAGAACTGTTTCAGGCTATTCTCTTTGGCCACTGAATATGGGGTAGTTGCTTTCCACAATGGAAAAAAAGACATTTGGTAAGATTGTTGGTTTCCCACCTTGTCACTTGCAGTAACACCGTGGGCTGAAGCTAAAGATGTCTCCAAGTCTACAGCCATTCCAGCAGATGCTAGCAGCTATGTTCATGGTGGATTGCCTCTCCAGTTAAACTGAAATGAATGGAAGCCCTATAGCAAGTTGTTCCAGAGCCAAGACCAGAACTACCAAATAAAGAGAGAATATTTGGCAAGTGAGTATGTTCAGAAAACTTTGCCAGGGTCTCAGTTTTGAGCAAGTGCCACATCACAAGCCACCGATATTTTTAATACATAGCAAAGAGCTAGACAAGGTGCCTCTTTGTGCAAGAGTTCACTCATAATGTGCACCAGGGTAGTAGCCTAATTGCTCCATTGGATTCTCCAGTGGTTTAGGGGGATATAGTAGCACAGTGCCATTTTGAGTAGCCTACCAGCCTGAAACATCAAACTTATTCAAGTTTATAAGACGTTGGTGGCTCTGTTACTTACCAGGGACTGTGCCATCTGCTTGTAACTTCTGCATGATGAGAAGGAAAGTCTCCAAAAAGGAAGGTCTGATTAACCCATGTCAATCATATTGTAGTCCCACAGTTGTTGCATGCTGAAATCTTAGTGAAGACACAAGAGGGCCTCACAAAATTCTGAGAATGAGCTTGATAGCTGGTCTGCTGGCTCAGCATTGGGCAGAACTTAAAATGCATAATAGAATTAGGAAAGTCAAGCAGAAGAACCAGAAAAAGCAACACAAAGAACCTCTTGTATCCACAGCATTAGTTGATAGAACAACACGCACATTAACAGCAGAAGAACAGCACTCTGAGGCTACATCTACTCTGCAGACTTCTTGCACAAGAACAGCCGTTCTTGCGCAAAAACTTACGGAGTGTCTACGCTGCACGCGTGTTCTTGCGCAAGTAAATTTGCAGTAAAGCATCCGAACAGAGAGCTTCTTGCACAAGAGTTATTCCTCTCCCCACGAGGAATAAGCCCTCTTGCACAAGAGTTCTTGCGCAAGAAGGCAGAGTGGACGGGCAACAGGGGTTTCTTGCTCAAGTAACCCCTATGGCTAAAATGTCCATCAGAGCTTTCTTGCACAAGAGAGCATCCACACTGCCATGGATGTTCCTGCGCAAAATTATATCTCTTGCGCAAAAGCACATGACAGTGTGGACACGCTCTTGCGCAAAACAGTTCTTGCGCAAGAAGCCTGCAGTGTAGACATAGCCTGAAGGAAAAGGCCTACCTACCTGGCAATCATTGACTTTTTTTCCTAGAGCTTCTGATTCTCACCAGACCCATGTCATCAGAGTCAGAGAAAAAGTTAAAGACATGTTTCTCCCTTTGTCATTGCAAAAGAAATACTCACTGACAGCGAGCTACCATTGGTCAGCTCTGAATTCCAAGTGATTAGGATACAGTATGAATTCAAACATTTTGCTTCCAGCCCTCACCACCCACAGGGAACGAACTGACAGAGAAAGCAGTATCAATTGCTAGGAGAAGTCTACAACATGGAGATTTCATATTAGCTCCGCTGAGCTATAGGGCAGTAGCCACATCAGTCACAAGAAAAAGCTCAAATCACCCCTTGAGGGTCAACAGATTTACCAATCCACAGAGGAAGCCTTTGGATGATGTCATTAGTTAAATAATGTGGATTGAGACTGAATGAAGAAACATATTGGAAATCCCCAGCTGTTGTCACTAAACTGTTGATTTGCTAATGACTCCAATCTGCTGTAACACAGATGATTCAAAAAATGGAAAAACGCCAAAGGAAGGAAGAGGCGAGACAAAGGTATTAGAATCTGCTGTTAACATGGAAAGTACATCTATACAGCAGGCCTAAAGCCAAAATAAGCTACGCAACTTGAGCTTCGTCAATTGCGTAGCTTAAATCGAAATAGCTTATTTTGGCTTTTGGTGCTGTCTACACAGCAGGAAATCTGAGAAAGAGCACTCTTTCTCTGACTTCCCTTACTCCTCATAAAATTAGGTTTATAGGAGTCGGAGTAAGAAGTCCTCCAGCTCCACATTATTTTGATATTATGTTGAAATAACTGCTTGTTGTATAGACGTGAACTATGTTATTTCAGAATAACGTAAATTAACACTGCTGTGTAGACGTACCCGAAGATTCTCTCCAGCAAGGAGAGACCAAGAGCAGAACCAGAGGAGATGATGGATTTACAGGAGGTGCAGAAGAATCCAGCAAGGATACTGACTCTGGTATATCTACACTACTTAGGTTTGTCAATAAAACTTATGTTGACACCCAAAAGTTGACAAAACAAAAATCCCCAGAGGGTGTTCACACTTGTTCCCTCTACCAACAGATCATGTCCACACTGGGGGCACCATCATTGACAGCGTGAGCAGTGCACTGTGGGTATGCATCCCACAGTGCTGTGTGGTGGGAAGGCAGAGCTGATCGGTGCACATCTTAGCATTCCCTCCAAGTTCTCCCACAGCCTCTCTCAGCTGCCAGGATTAGGAGCAAGAGTAGCTACCTGTCCCCCCCCCACTGCAACAGCAGCCTGCCTGCTGCTGTATTCCTAATGCTGGTGAGAAGAGTGCCATCCTGCTCCACTGGATCCCAGCCCTGGGTCCTAAAAGTTGCAGATGGTTCCACCACTGAGTCATTGGGGATCCAGCAGAGAAACACTGACCTGGATCCAAGTAACAACACAACTGGACTAAAATTTGATGTCCCTAAGCTACTTCCTACACTCCCCTCACTGGGTACCCATGTCTCAGAGTTGTTCTTCATCTCCCCCGGTACATCTCCCCAGCAACTCTTTGGCATCCTGATTGGCTGGCAGCTCTGGTGATCCTGATGAGTGCTCAGCACGGTTGGGGGGCCCTAACAGCAAGTGGGAGGCGTCTGTCTCAGCTGATGGTTCTCCAGCCCAACTGAGTTGCAGGGCCCACCTTTTCTACTTCCTGTCCCACCCCTCTGCTTCCAGCAGAGCAGACATGAGTTTCCTGGCTCCACTCTCCAAGGAGTAGATGGGGGTTCCTGCCCGTGTGTCTCTGAGGCAGGCCATGCCCCCTTGCTACAAGGCATTCATTATTCTTCCATAGACCTGTATATCTTATGTTTTGTCTATGAGTAGAGTGTGTGTATTTTAGAAACATCCATGCAAAGTCTCTGTATTACTTCTTTTAACTGTCAAAAAGTCCTAAAAGAATTAAAACAAGGTATCCCCCAGGGTGGAGCTCTGGAGAGGGAATATATGAGCTACTGCAGAGACGGGGGGAGGGGATTCTCACTAGTCTTGGGACCCATTGCAACTGAGATGTGTGTCCCACATCATTAAGTGTAACAGCATTGGAATCTGTAGGTCAGGAGTGAGTCTGAGTGGCCAGGCACAGATCCAGTGTCTGGATGGTGCTCAGACTCAGTAAATTCATGTATGATGGAAGATTTGAGTCTGATACACAATCAGCAGCAGCCAAAGAGGACATGGCTCCAAAGCACAAGTTGTGGGACGTTCTCCCAACACTTCAGGGAGTATCACTGGCTGAAACTCCAGCCAAGAAAACAAGACCTTGTTTTGTCAGCACAGAAGCAGACAAAGTATTCCTAAACTGATCAATCTGGATTGCAAAATAGCAAGCAACTTCCTTAGAATGGCAGGGATTCAGACAAGCTAGTGAGCTGAGACAGACTGAATTTACCAAACTATCTACCATGCAAAACAAATCTGCTCTCTGCGATCTTGAAGATGGAGGAAAAGAACTTTTCCCTTGCTTCCTACAAAATAAGAATTTGCAAAATCTTGATGCTGCAATCTGCCTTGGCATGAGACTTCTGGCACTGGCATTCTAATTGTCTTCCCATTTGCCACAGATCATCAGTAAACCAAACTGACTGACAGGAACAAAGCCAGTGAAATGGATGGCTAAGGGCCACCTTATCAACCACATAATCAGTACAAATTAGTATTATAATGAGCTACCAACCCATGAAGGGAGTGCTCTGTCATTGTTCTCAGAGCTCGCTGGAACGTTTCTTGTTCCTTTAATCTTTAAGGGTGGACCACCAAAACAGGTCTCTCACTCTGACAGGAGAGATGAGCCTGAACCATAAGTCATAGTGGTAGGTCCATTACACAAAATGTAAGGTTCAATTTACTAATCTCCAATTCCAGTCCAAAACTATATCTACAGTATGACTAGCTGCATACTTTGAGCAAATAACTACCTGGGATACACCCATGAGCTGTTTCTGAAAATTCATCATCTATGCACAGTCTGCAATTGCTAAGAACAAGCAATCTCTGTGTTTCCAATGCCACTCTAGCAACAAATTTAATCAGCTCATGAAGTGATTTGGCAGTGCAGCAGGGCAAGCAGCTCCTATTGTAATCCCATCCCATGACTCCAATATTAAATGCACACAACTTTATAAGATCCAAGTTTGCCATGCACAGGATATTCCAGGCGTGGTTCAAAGATTCAACATTGGGTCTTCTTCCCCCACTACGAAACAAAACCAAACTCACCGCAAGCAGGGCAATCACCACTCTTAACCTTTTCTAAAGCACCCTCATTAATAAGATTATCTCAGTCTATATGCCTTGCTTCTGAGTTCTTCATAGAAATAACTGCCATGTCACTTAATCTTTCCTGCACGTGCGGAGTTGGGGCTCCCCTGAATTCTCAGCACATCCTAATCCAAGTTGGTCATGCTGTCCTTACTGTTTGTAATACACAAGGGGTTCTCCAAACAAACCATAGAAAGGTCTTTTTCTTTCTCTTTCCATTGAAAGCAAGGGGAATTGGAGTAAAAGAAAAGAAAGGCGAGGTGGTTTGTGTCTTAGGCAGTCTTATGGGATCACCCCTTTAGAGCTTGCCTTAATAGCAGATACAATATCTTTAATGAAGCTCTAGCTCCAGCCTGAACTCTTGGGGTACCCTGCTTTACAGCTAGCTCATGCAGCTTCAGTAGTGACGAAGCCTGCTACTGACAGTGGTGGGCGGGCCAACAGGGCCATGCCCCAGAGACCCTGGCCAGTTGGAGGAGCCCTGAAAAAAATGCTCGCAGGCAGGAGTGTTGGATGGATGGGGGAAGCTTACACGTTCCAAACCTATTTCCCCAGCAGGAGCAGGGGGAACTGCAGGCAGACAGGAAGCAGAGGAGCCCCTGTTTGCACTTGCCCAGGGCCCTACCACAAACCCCTAAGCTGCCATTGGCTACGGTCTCCCTCTTGGCTGATCTGTCTCTGTGGCCAGGGGGTCTTTGAAGTACACCTGTCTTCTTGTTCACCACCCCTTCTGTGGAGGATTTTCCCTTTTAAGCTCCCCCCAACCCTCCAGACAGAGCAAGCCTTACAGGTGCACTTCATTAGTGCTGAGCAAGCCCGTAAAAGCTTGATAGTCACCTCTCTGAGGCTACGTCCACACTGGCACGTTCTCACGCAAAAACTCTTTTGCGGAAGAGTTCTTCTGCAAAAACTTTTTCAGAAGAGAGCGTCTACACTGGCATGTGCTTTTGCGCAAGAGATGTGCTTTTGTGCAAGAGCATCCATGCCAGTGTAGACGCTCTCTTGCGCAAGAAAGCTCTGATGGCCATTTTAACCATAGGGGTTTCTTGCGCAAGAAATTCATGTTGCCTGTCTACACTGGCCTCTTCTGGAAGAGCTCTTGCGCAAAAGGGCTTCTTCCTGAGCGGGAGCGTCAGAGTTCTTGCGCAAGAAGCCCTGATTTTATACATTAGAACATCAGTTTACTTGCGCAAGAACACGCAAGAGCGGCCGCTTTTGCACGAGATCGCGCCAGTGTAGACACATCCGTGAGTGAATGTTTGCCCCTTCAGGCTGTCCTGTGGATTGATTAATTTAGTTTGGTGAAATAAGACCTTTTGTGAATGTAGCTAAGGTGATCAATGGGCCCTTTTGTTTCCAAGTCATCCTTAAAAATATGCTTGCAAGAACTGGAGAAGAGCTCAGTAATGTTCTCAATATCCTCAGAGTTTCAATCCTCAGGCCAGGTGCTTGCTAAGTTTTAAGGATGCCTCTTTAGGTCTGCCCTGTTGCATACCAGTGTTAAGTTACAGTGTGATCCTTTTCCAACCATTCTGCAAATTCCATCCCCTGAGAGACTGATTGCCTTTGGCATGGGAGGGGTTAGAGCAGGCCAGAGAGGCTGTGCAGGACCTCAGCCAATCAAGGAAGGGCTTACTGGGAGTAGCCCAGATATAAAAGGCTGCTCTGCAGAGCAAGAGGTCAGTCTCTCCCTGACTAGCAAGGGAGAACAATGTGCCTCTTGGGAAGGCACTCGAGATAGAGCAGTGCTAGGCAAGGTAGCAGGGCAAAGAGAACCCTTGGCTGATTCCTGCCATTTTGAAGGCTTTGATACATGGACCTAGTGGGTGCCAGGGCTATGTGGAAATGGCCCAGGGAAAGCAAGCACTAAAGGAGAGTGGAAGAGGGCAGTAAATGGCTGCCAGTGTAGAGGGCAGGCCTGGTGCCCTTCCCCACTTTGCACCCACTTGCCCGAGAAGAGACTGGCTGAACCAGACTACAGTTTGCCTGAGGGACTGGATTTTAGGTTCCAGTTTACCACTGAGGCAAGTGAGAGGCCTGAAGGACTGCTGGATTCCTGGCAGGGGAAGAATGGAGTTGGAGCACAGCTAGAGAAGAGTGCCGTGAAGAGGGCACCATGGTCAGGAGTGATGAAGGTCCAGAGCTGAACTGGAGGGCTATGTCTACACTGCAGGCTTCTTGCGCAAGAACTTTTTGCGCAAGAGGTCTTGCGCAAGAGCGCGTCCACACTACCATGTGCTTTTGTGCAAGAGCATCCATGGCAGTGTGGATGCTCTCTTGCACAAGAAACCCCTGTTCCTGTCCACACTAGCCTTTTTACGCAAGAGCTCTTGTGCAAAAAGGCTTATTCCTCATGGGGAGAGGAATAACTCTTGAGCAAAAAGCCCTCTCTTGACGATCTACTGTAAACTTTCTTGTGCAAGAACAGGCTTGTAGTGTGGACGCTCTTGCGCAAGTAGCCTGCAGTGTAGACATAGCCGAGGAGACAAGGAAGGGAAAATAGTCAAGATACCACTAGAGGCAGGGTGCACTGTTGGACTGGAGCTAATCCCCAGATAACCACAAGGAGATGCCATGATGGTGAGTCTGCACCTTATTACAGTCTGGAAAAGCAAAGAAGCAAAACAGAACAAGAAGGCAAAACCTAACCATGTATCAGCCAAAATCTCTGTGGTTTAACACACACTATTAGGAGTTGTGACAAAGTATCACTATTTTAATAATGCATAAACAATGAGAAGTCCTGTGGCACCTTATAGACTAACAGATTTATTGGAGCATAAGCTTTCGTGGGCAAAGACCCACTTTGTCAGATGCATGTAGTGGAAATTTCAGAGGCAGGTATAAATATACAGGCACATGAAAAGAAAGGAGTACCAATCAAGAGGAAGGAGATAAGGATATCTCCAGAGATAAGGAGGTCAGTTCAGTCAAGGAGGATGTGGCCCACTTCTAGCAGCTGATGTGGAGGTGTGAAAAGCAAGAGGAGAAACTGCTTTTGTAGTTGGCTAGCCATTCAGTCTTTGTTTAATCCTAAATTGATAGTGTCAAATTTGCAAATGAATTGTAGCTGCAGTTTCTCTTTGAAGTCTGTTTTTGAAGGTTTTTTTTTTTTTTTTGCAGGATGGCTACTTTTAAATCTGCTATTGTATGGCTAGGGAGATCGAAGTGTTCTACAGGTTTTTGTATGTTACCATTCCTGATATCTGATTTGTGTCCGTTTATTCTTTTACACAGGGACTGTCCAGTTTGGCCAATGTATATGGCAGAGGGGCATTACTCCTTTTTTTTTCATGTGCCTGTATATTTATACCTGCCTCTGGAAGTTCCACTACATGCATCTGATGAAATGGGTCTTTGCCCACGAAAGCTTATGCTCCAATAAATCTGTTAGTCTATAAGGTGCCACAGGACTTCTTGTTGTTTATGCAGATTCAGACTAACACGGCTACCCCTCTGAATTTTAATAATTGCCTTTCTTTGCATTAGTTAGGTGAAAAGTCTTGTTGATTAACAGCAGGACTGGTTTCTACCAAATGGTGAACAGAAGCTGTCACTTGTGGTCAAGTAGCCTTATCTGCCATGTCAAGGTCAAAATTCTGCTCCATGCTTTCAATAATCATACGGTTTTCGATGTCCTCATCCATAACAGTTGTACTAGCAACCAATAGACAACTTTCTGTCCCAAAATCAGACTCCAGGACCAAACAATTCAATGCTCATCTCTATAGTGGAATCAGACTCTAGCACCCAAGAAACAGACAAACACAAATCAATGTCTTCATGAGCTAAAGAAGGCCCAGAAATGCAAGGAGTGGAACTATCTGTGAATTGTTTGCCAGGAACATGGCAGGATTTCAAACATTTCAAGAAACTCTGTAAACCACTCACACTTTTCTGATCTTTTTTTCCTTGGACTGCTGCAGCTCGTGTTTTTTAATACCACTTTTGTGCTTGTTGGTATTCAAGGAGGCAATCATGATTAACTGTAAGAATTCACCCACTAAACTCTTCTCGAATGAATTGCTAGGTTTTAAATGACTGCAGCAGCGGGTGAAAACGAATATGTCTGAAGCTCAGTGAAATCAGGTGAAAGATCACAATATCTCTGTGAAAGTCTGCACTATATCAGGTGAAATTAATAGCCAGAGCTCAGGACTGTGGAAAAAGTCAATCAAGATCAAGAGAAGAGAGAAGTTATAGAGAAAGCTAAAGCCCTGTGATAGAAAAAAAAAGTGAGAAGTAATGGGCCCAGGCCCAGGGAACCATTCAACACTAGTCCCCTTCAGGCAGCCATGGAAGAAGACCCACATTTTAGTAGGGATGCACTCCTCTCCGCTGCTCTCTCTGTCGATTCATGATATACCAACACCCAACTGATGGCAACTGTGCCAAAACTAGCCCAGCAGCAGCATCCAAGCAGGCTTCATATGTGAGCCCTTTGGCCGAAAGTCTTGGCTTAGAGAGAAAGGAGCTCAATGATGTCACCTGTTGTTGAAATGGGAGAAGAGAGATCCAGAGCTGCGTGAGAACTGCAGATAGGCAGGGGCTCCACTGGGGGAAGGAACTCTCTGCCAAAGGAACTGACTGAATGTGCCTGACTCACATTTTTCTTATCTGACAGATTGAGGCATTTTGGTTAAAACACAGTTAAATGTTGAGTTTGAGGGCCCCAAAATGCTATTGACCTTTCTGGGAAATGTGAGGACAAGACAAAAAATATGTCTGGGGCCACCTTCACTGGACTGCTGTCAGGCACAGTTTGGTGAGGGAGCCAAAAGCCAGCAAGCGAGGGGTGGCTGCTGCTGCATGGAGGGCCTCTCTAATGGTGAGGCCTCTGTTAAGGATCCCTTAGTGCCTCAATGCCTCTCTAAATAACTGAACAGAGCCTGCTTCAGAACAGTGGATGATGCAGGCAGTGGAAGCTTTGAAGTGACAACACAAAATGCAATGGGGGCAGCAGCTCTGAGGTGATGGCTGGCCCAGGGTGGCAATGGCAGATCTGAGAGAATGGATGGAAGCAGGGGGCAACACATGGGGGCACAAGGGGTTGTGTACCCCAAGCGCTGTGGGCAGGAGGGGCTGGCCAGCAACTGGTGGGAGAAGAGGCAGGGCAGGGACAGAACCAGGCCTGGGGTGGAAGGAGTTGTCCTGGCCCTTCCACAGGCTGCCTGGGGGAGTGTCACGTGGCCGGTGGACTCCCTGATTCCTCCTCACCAGTTGCCTCTGGATGGAAGAGAACCAACAATGGCTAAGACAGAGCTCGGCAAGCTTGGCCTGAAGGCACAGACAGAGCTGCAGCCTATCTACTGATTGTGGTGAAGACCTTCCTACCCAGCAGATGAAACTGACATCAACTCAGCTGGGACACATGGTAGAGCCTTCAGAACTGCCAAGATCCTTAAACTTTTCCTGCTCAGGGCAGCCGAGTGGAGAGCAGGGAAGGGGGGAATTGGCTAGAACACACCAAAAGATAAAACTGCCAGGAGTACTGAGGCTGAGTGTTATACACCCCTGAGAGGTGGGAGTCTTACCCCAAAGAATTTCTATTAATCAATTGCTAGTTTTAAAGTGTATTGTGGTATCAACCCCCAACCTCCTGGTGTCTCCCTTAATGTATTTCTCTTTATTTTAACCCCTGGTCTCAATGCTTACTGGGGGGGAGTATTGTTCATCAGGGTGCCATTGGGACAGGATATAGTTTTGCAGTATTGCAGGTGGGAACTCCAGATGGCTTAGTACAGTTTCTAAGAAAACCCCTAGAAAATGGAACCCAGCCCTTTGTGCTGCCATCATCACCTGGTAGTCAGGGCATTCACTTTTTAACAAATCTTAGCTGATGTTTTATTTCTCACTAAGCCATAATCATCATGAACAGAAAACCAGGATCCTTGTTTTTTGAGAACTTGACCTGAGAAACCCAAAGGAATAGAAATGAAGCCTTTTGTTCTTGGCATATGTAGTCTCCTTACAAATGTATTATCATCTGGTCTCCCACTGCCAGCTACCAGAGGCACTGAGGACTCCAAGCCCCCACATCTACACTCCTTGCTGGGCCTTCATAGTCCCAGTATCATTCCATTCTCTTGACCATTTGACGGTCGTTATCAAGGTCTTACATCTAGGTGCTCAAAAAGACATCTGAACAAAATCCCTCCCCATATACCACACCCTTCCTAACCCACCGCACAGTCACTATCTCACATTGAATAACCTCCCACCTAAGGCTATGTCTACACTTGTGGCTTCTTGCGCAAGAAATACGCAAATGAGGCTAAGCGTGGAATATCGCTGAGCCTCATTTGCATACCTAATGAGCCGCCATTTTTGCAGAAGAGGCTCTTGCGCCAGAAGGAGCTGTCTACACTGCCCCTTCTTGCGCAAAAAAAACCCCTCTTGCGCAATGCCACTACGCTGATTATTTTCAGGAATAACGGCATTGCATGCTTAGCCTCATTTGCATATTTCTTGCTCAAGAAGCCGCAAGTGTAGACATAGCCTTAGAGTGCCAAACCCTCTCAAAACAAGAAAAATTCTCCCCCCCCCATTTCCACAGTCATTGGGAGGCTAGTCCATAGGTTCCATCCTATAAGAGTCTCATTTTAATGATTTCTTACCCTGCCAGCCTCTTGCCTTACCATTAGAAACCCTCTCAACCACAAAAACTGACTCCTGGGTCTAAATCTCTCAAAATGAGGAATACATTATTAACACCATAAAACCCCACAAATAGCCCACCACTCAGAAGGTCTAAAGCAGTGATTCTCAACCTAATTACCAGGGTGGGCGCTATGTGGCCCACACTGTGCTACCTGGACCACAGATTGACAGCCATAGTGCTGCCCACCTACAGACCCCATGCCCCACACCCTGGCCTGCCCACAGACCCCTCCACAGACTGGGGCCACGAGCAAACCCAAATGATGGGGCGACGGTGCAGTTCCTACCATGGTCCCCCTAGCTGTCAGCCCCTACCCCGGACATAACTGGGCAGCAGAGCAAGGCAGCCCAGACCCAGCACTATTCCAGGTGGCAGCGTAGGGTGGCTGGGCAGCCCTATCTCCACCACGTGGCAGGGCAGGGCAGGGCAGTGCAGCTCTGACTCCAGACCCTGAAGTGCATGGCTGGGCAGCAGGGCATGGCACTCCTGAACCCAGACTCCTCAGCACGGGGCCAGACAGCAGGGCAGGGTGTTCGTGGCCCCAGATGTTGCGACGCAGGGCCCAGCAGCACAGGGTAGCCCCAACCCCAGGTCCCACAGTGTGGGGCCAGGCAGCATGACATGGCAGCCCTGACCCCTTATCTCACATTACGGGGTTGGGAAACAGGGCAGGGTCCTCTACCCCGGACCCTAAGGTATAGGGCCAAGAAGCACAGCCCAAAACCCAGATCCCACCAGGCAGCAGGGTGACACATCCCCAATCCCGGACCCTGTAGCATGGAGCCAGGCAGCAGAGCAGGGTCAGCCCAGTCCCTACCCTGTGGGGCAGGGTAGCCCAGCAGCCATGACTCTGGACGGGGCCACAGGGAGGCCTGGACACCAGACTCTGCCACACCAGGTAGGGTAGCAGGGCAGCTACAGTCCCGGAGCCCACTGCTTCAAGCAGTGGGACAGCCCAAACCCCAACCCCACAGACCCAGCAGCTTTTAGCACACAGCTGGGCCGCAGCTGTTTGCTAATTGGGCTGCAGGCTGTGGGTTAAGTACCAGTGGTCTAAAGTATGCTCCCAGCCCTCTGCTGAGTCCCTGGTGGCCGAAAAGAGGCCCAGTTGGCCTCCAGTAGGAGTTCCTGATCAAATGGGCTAAACTCCCGTGTTAGCTCTAGCAGCGGTCCCTCCCATTAAAATGCAAGGCACACTGGGATGATGTATGGAAATGTGCACTGCATTTGTTTGCATGTTCTGTTTTAGCTCTGGAGCAGATGGGTTCAAGCCATGAAATTCAGAACTGAATGTTTAATGTGAACACCTTAAGGTTTATGGGGTTTTGTACTGTGCTTTTTCATCCCATTTACGATAAAGGTCATGTAGGGTAGATGATGGAACTCCCTCCAGCTAGCAATCTACAGGTATTTGGTTAGTGTCCTCTCTAACATATTAGTAATATAATTTCTCCTCTGCATAGATGTGGGTAGAAATAGCTTTGCTGCTTCATGGAAAAGCAGGGACAATGGAACAATTTGTATAGTGAAGATGCTGAGAGCCGCTGAATCCAACTGTAACTCTGAATATAATGGAAAACACTTCCAGTGCCGATGTGGAAAAGTCCTGTAAAAGACTTTTAAATCGAGAAGATTCTGTAGAAAAATGACAAGAGTTAAAAGTTGCAATAAAACCCCATAGAATTTCACAGAGCACGATCTTCTGTTTATGTCTCTCCAACATCCCAGCACCAACAAGGCTACAACAACGTCTGCCTTGAGGCACTTTCAAAGAACAACCCACACATTTCTATAACAAAAAAAATGTATTTTTCCCTGTTCAAGGCTATAGGGGGGCTTAACACAAACCTGGAGCAAAGCAACCACGTGCTGTTCCATGCTCTACGGAGGACTTCTTGGGGGCTGCAGTTGCAAAGCTCACTTAGCTCAAATCGCCTCCTGCCTCTTTCCAGACTCAGGAGCACGGACACGAAGCCGAGGCGGCTCGGCTCCCCCGCCGCCGAGTCACGAACTCTGCTTGCACTCGGCCTAGGGGAGGGGTTTCGCAGCCCGGGGAGTAGCAGCAGAGCTCGTTTGCATGCGAGGAGGTGCAGCCGCGGCGGCAGCGCGAGGCCAGCCCCTAGTCACTGATGATGTGGATGTGCTGAGGAGCCGAGGCTCCCTCTGTTCCGTGCATGGGAGGCAGAGGGCTGCCTGCCTGCCTGGAGCTCTGCCTCTCCCCTAGCGGCGCAACGCGGCAGCTGCCTCCCGCCTCCTCGCGACTTCTCCGCTGCGCCGGGCAGCCCGGGCTGGGGCACGCGGAGGTGACGGGGCGCCTGGCAGCGCAGCAGCAGCAGGTGAGCCCTCTCCCGGGAGCCGCGGCACTTTTCGGGGCTCGCGGGGTGGCGCGGTCCCAGGCAACGCCGGCGGAGAAGTTAGGAGGCGGGGGCCGCTCTGCCCGGAGGGGGAGCCGGACTTCGGAGCTCCTGGGGCGCGGGGGGGACCCCGACTAGGGCTGCGGCAGCAGGGGCGCCGCGGGCAGGAGCCAGCCGGGGCAGGAGGCACAGGCAGGGGAGGCGACTGGGGCAGCAAGCCAAGGGGGGCCGAAGCAAGGGCAGGACGTGGAGGAAGCCCAGCGCTGCGCAGGGGAACACGCAGCGGAGGCCGACCGGGCTCCTCCGACTCTGTACCAGGCGCGGAGGAGTCGAAGCAAGCCGCTGTCCCCTCCTCGGGCTGAATGCGCCTCGCTCCCTGCGGTGCAGCCTGTCCGGACGGGGAGGTGAATGCGCTTTCGGGGAGCCGACCTTTGATTTCACCTTCACGGGGAAGGAATTCGCTTCGCTTTCCACTTTCTTGGCAACCCAGAAGATGATTTTTTTTTTTATTCAAGCTAAGCAAGGGCACCAAGCGGCGTGGGGTGGACAGAAAGGGACGGCAGCGAGCAGATAACGCTCCTTTGCCTTCCGTAGGGAATGGGTAATCAGGCAGGAAACACTTGCGGCTTCAGGCTGCTACCCGCCCGTTCAGAGAGACTCCCTATAATCTGGGAAAGTAAATGAGCCAGATTTCCCCACAGTGTAGGGTAGATTTATACGTCAAACTCTCATTAATGGGAGTTCTAGTCTTAGGCCCCCAATATTTCAAATGAGAGAGCCTGCACCTCTAACAGCTCTCTCCAGAAGGCACTCTACATATATCACATCACCTGGAAACAGGACCCTGTAGAAATCATAGAATTTGATAACACCAATAAATTGAATCGGAAAAGTTCAAAAGTTTCTATCTGCAATTTATGGGCAAAAGCTACTTGAGGAATAACTATAGCCTGTCATTATTTGCAAACATTTGTGCCTTGGTTTAGCATCAACTACTTGGGAGATATGCAGTGAAATTAAGTATGTATGTAGATGAATCTACTGGAACATCTTAGAAAGTGGCTTTCACTGCTTGTAAATAGGTACATGCATCCTAAATTATGTGTGAAGAAATTATAAGAATTGCACCTGGATTGCTTCTTCCCCCTCTCCCCCACAGTTATTTTGTGCAGCAATGGAGACTGAAGAGGCTTAACTAGAGAATGGTTATTGTCATTGCATATCTTTTCTAAAAAATTCATTTGGCAGCCGCCTGGCCTAAGTTTGAAGGAACCATGATGAATAACAGTAGCATCAAGAGATTTTGGTTTTATTATGACTACCTTATCTACTGGTTTATTTCACCATTTTTCAAGATGTATTTTGAAAGGAAGAATTAAGTAACAAAATACAACTTTAAAAAGACTGTACTTTTACTTGTAGCTTGGATACTCTGATTTCTGGTGCTTTCCATTAGGTTCACAAATATCACATTTATAATTTCATGTATAAAAATAATGAATCTACTATACCATGTAAACAGGGATAATGATTACTTTATGCATGAAGTGTGAATGTTTTCATATGATCCCAGAGACTGCCAAATGAAAGTACCACAAAAATGTTCATTTCATTTGGTACAGAGCTCTGTTTGTGTTTTTTCTGAGTATGGCCTCAGTCTCTGGGGTAGAGTAGGCTAGAAGGGTGACAGAATAAACCTTCTAATCTATCTGAAATAAGCAAATTGTACTAGATATATGCCATCAGGACAGTTTTCTCCTTTTAGTGTCTTTTGCTGGCTAACATCTTTACTAAAATACTGCAAACTAGTTGGTATAGTGGATTGGGGCACAGCTGAGTGTATTCACATCATAGTCCTAATTTGTCTGCATTGCAAATCCACCTCACAGTTTGGCACCATAAGCAATCTTGAAAGAAGCCCAAGAACAAAACAGCAGTTTTCTGGACTGAAGTATACTGGCAGAGTTGGAGAAGAGGAAGCTTGCACACTGCATGCCTACACAAAATGGGTCCAAAGCCAGTGTTTTTATGTTCCTTAGCTCTATGAGCAATACATTTGGTCCCCAGAAAAGAATGCAGCACATAACTTAATATTCTGATAATTGTTATTTAATTTTAAATATATGGTTCTGAGAGTCAGTATTATTATTACAAAGAAGAAAAACAAGGAAATATGTGACCTGGCTTCCTTGCTTTCCTGATGTGGATTGACAATATGTCAATCATGTGGTATTCTCTTTAACTTCTCTGTACATTACGTTAGTAGAATAATGAATGTGCAAATACTGTCACTACCTTCTCTCTCCCTCACAATGATATCTTTGTATTGAGCAAAATGCTTTTGCACAGATCAGATATCAAATCTGCCGAGTATCAGCCACAGTAAAATTATCTTTGTCCTTTCTAAAAGTATGTGCATTCACATATGGGGGTGTGAATATATCTACAACCCTTTCCTTTTTCAAAACCCTCTCCCAGACTCCCTTCTACTAGGAGGCCTTTAGAAACTGGCAGCTAATAATGGCTAGGTACAAGGAAAGTGGGGCGGTTGATACAACCATTTTTTTTCTATTTAAAAAGAAGTTTGCCATAGTCTTCTCCCTCATCCTTTGTTCTTTCTTTGATTGTGGACACTTTGGGTAATGGATTGCATCTTATTATATGGATGGAAAGCATCTAGCATATTATTTGTGCCACCACAATCCAAACAATAACAATGGGGATCTCTTGTCAGCAGTGCGGGCCAAATTTTGCAGTATGACAGTGGTACAAGCCTGTTGTCATCAATGGGATTGTATGGGCATACTGACAGAATTTGCAGTCACGTTATGTTGAGGCCAGTAAAGTTTTGGAAGTACAGCACATCCATTCAGACCTCTGCAATATTTGTAATACATCGCCTGAATTTCCAGCTAATGTCTGTCTGAGTGGGCATGTGCATTTGCCCGTGTTGACTGGGTGACTAATGTATGTCAAACTGCCTGTTTGCAGGCATTTAACAGACTTGCAGATCTTTCAGGTGCATGTTTAGAAACTGATTAGGAGGGTGGCCTTTAATGCTGTTTAAGCATGTGTGCTATTAGATTTCATGGCTTATTTCAAAGCTCAAGCAGTGTGAGGTTTTTTTGTGTATGTGTTTTTAAAATAATTTCCCTTCTTTATTTTTTCCATGTGTTCCTGCTCTATGCAACTGGACTATCCCTTCTGGGACCGCATATTTGCATTCTCATGTTAGCTGACTCAGAATGTGGCAACATTTAGCATTTTGAAAATTCAGTTGCTGAGCTTTTGATTTTTAAATCATAAAAACTCTGGAATTGTGACATCTTTCATTCTTACACTAATTACTGATGTTGAACATTATTAGGCTTTGTCTACACTTAAAAGTTTAAAAAGCAGCGGTGGTAATGTTTAAATGGAAAGTATGGTCACAGCATGAGCGCTGGGAGAGATCTCTCCCAGTGCTCTATGTAAATCACTTCCACGAGGGGTGTAGTTAACAGTGCTGGGACCACGGCTACTGTAGCTTTTTTCACACCCCTGAGCCACAAAATTACAGGTGTAAAATGCCAGTATAGACTTAGCCAAAGAGGCTAGTCTCTTTGTTTTCACAAAGGTGTCTCTTTTTAAAGGCCAGTCTCTTACTTTTCTGTTCAAATACTTTGGCTATATTAAAATTTGAACTAACAGGTTCAGGGTTACAAGATGGTAGGGTAGTGTCTAGAGTACCTGATTGTATATATGATAGACTATAGAGGGACTCATAAGGAAATACCTAGTTTTCATTTGTTAGGTAACTGCAATTCCATATGTCTAACCTGCTCTTGTCCTAATTCTGCTACCTATAATTCTGCACTGTGTGTGATGGGCAAACAAACGTTCTTTTATGATGCCTTCCAAAAAGAGAACAGACAATTTGGAATCCATCTCATACTACTTTTCCTTCTAATAATTACTGAGGCTGCTCTGTACTGATGCTTTGAGATGCATACGTTCTTCTGCTAGTGGGAGTGCTATCTAATACTGGGACAATCCTGAAGTATTTACAGGTAGTGAAGTACAAGAATCCAATTTTCATGTTCCAAAGAACAGAAGAGTCAGCCAACCCAATCAGCTGTTCTGCTGTTCTGAAGCACTATAATTAGGACCCTATCAAGAAGAGAGGGCAGAACAGAATCTTGTCTGCTCTCAGCTCCTAAAGGTACTACAAGATGAGACAACCCTAATATGAGTCCAGTATTCTGCCTCAAAGGGTGTCCAAAAAAACCAGAAGTACTAACTTCTTCCAAGGAAGGTGCAAGAAATATCATAGTGGAGAATTATGAAATAATTTGTCCACTGTGGAAGATTCTCCCTAGCCTCATCTAATTACCAGTTACCTTGTGTTTTGAAGTGTGAGGGTTTATATGCTTATTTGTAAAGTGTTTGGTGTGTAATACTTCTTGAACAAACCACGAAGCCCAAAGTGTTCTCTACAGTGACAAGTGGAGTGAGGAACAGGTAGCATATTAAGGGCATTTTCAGACTCCAAAAGTAAGTTCTCAGCGGAGATGTTATTTGTACAGCATGTAACAGAACACATATCTGTAAAAATGTATCCACAGCTTGTTGAGGCTTATCTTTGGGGGATGATTTTTTTTAATGATCTCTTACATCAACCAGTACCTGTATCGAATGGCAAAAATCCTTCCCTTGGCACAGATCACAATTCTATGTGGAGTCTATGGAGATTTCCATGATACTGAGGCCTACTAGCATTCAGAAAAACTCATTTAGTCACTCTTCCCATCTGCTCCATTTCTCTCTCCCTCTGTTCCTCTGCATGTTGCTTCCCTGCTGCCTGGTTCTCCTCCTGCCTTTGCTCATGCTGGCTAGCTGCCCTTGCTTCTTCCTTTCCTGCACCTTCCCCCTGTGGAGAATTTTCTTCAGCAGGCTCCTGTAATTAAGTGTTGAACTCAAGGGTTCACAAACATGTTCCTGTAAAACATCTGGAGAGGAGTATCAAGCGGTCCTGCCAATCTTATGTGTTCAAAAACCATGAGTCGAGCCACCCCCAAAAGCCATGATGTTTTTTAAATACATTTTGGATTTGCCTTCTGTTTTATTTATTATTATTTTTGTGTGGTTAGGATTTACTTTTCCAGCTCTACTCTGCAACTGGGAGGGCTAGACACTTACTAAAAAGAAAAGTTCTGACTCTCATGTAATTACAGGACTCCAGGAACCGAGACTTTAAGAAAAACCCTAAATATCATTAGGTGGGGGGTTAGATGCAGGCTCTGGGAGCAGAAGGGTGCAGAAGGGGCTCAAGGCAGGATTTGGGTTATGGGAGGGAGTGCAAGATGCTAGAGCTTTATGAGGGGGCTCAGGGTTAGGGCATGAGGTTGCGGTGCAGAAGGGAGGGAGAGATGTGGGCTCCGGCCGGGAGGCACTTAGGCTGCTGGTTGGTGACGTAGCAGAGCTAAGGCAGGCTCCCTGCCTGTCCAGGTTCTGTGTGGCTCATGGAAGTGATGGATACGTCCCTGTGGCTACTCTGCCCCCAGCTCCTGCAGAAGTGCTACAAGTCTATAATAACTACAAGTGGTCACAAGTTTTAGATCTCATCCACAGGTGGTCTTAGGTATCAAAGTACCTAAGATACAGCTCAGTACAAATATATGATCAGTGTTGATATAGAAAAAAAGGAGTCATACACACACCACCACACTCTGTAGAACACCTTGGAGAGATCTTGCAACCAAATACTATTGCCCAGCCCAGCCACACTTACGAGATCAGACAAACTCACTGCCCAGAGCAGCATGGTTGGAACTGCAAATACTTTTCTTTGCACTTGCAGTGCATTTCCTGAACCACCTCACTGTGAGGATTCAAAAAGAACTTACAATCAAATTCTGTATTTATCTACAAGCAGTACTTGGACAGAAGTGGTGAAATGGTGTCCTAAGGTTCTGATGGGAAACATTGATCCCAGCAGGGACACATGATAGTGGTGGGGAACAAGTGCTGTGCTTGCACAGCTCAAAAGATTGTAAATTAAAAGAAGTAAAGAATTTCTCCATCTCCAAGAACTAAAAAGTTGAGGAGGCTGGGTTAACACTCTGTTTGGTGATTACAAGTACTTACTTACAATGAATACCAAGGAAAAGGGGAGCATTGTTCAAGGTTTGGAACACTGACAAGATGTGGGGGGAAAGAGTGCAAACATCTGGAAATGCAGGGAACATAATTTGAAAGTATAAAATTGCATTTAGTGCTGACAAGGGTGGAGATTAGAAGTTAGGCCAAAGAAGAAATTTTTCCCAGCATTGAGTAAAAAGGGAATTACCCACTGGGTTCTTTCTGGATACCTATGGAACCCTGTTTGCATCTCTTGCTTCTTTCAAAGCTATGATTTTATATAATCTGGTTTGATGAGACTTAAGACAGAACTTGAACATTTAAGGATCATCAGTTAAGACAAGTGACGGATGGAGAGACACAAGTGAAGGCAAGTTAAAATATTGTTAATAATGTTAAGCTTATGTTCACATTCAGCTGCTGCTAACATGTATCAACTGAAGTTTTTAGACAGTAGAGGTGGTCTGACAACTACTTTTTGTTTCTTGGTCAGTATTGAGATTTTATAATGAATATATTCAGAAAGATGAATTTACAAGCTGGGGGAAACAGCTTGTAAAGCTGATAATAGAAACAATGCTAATGGGAGGAAATCAGTAAACCCAGAAGCTATCTAGGATTATAAAATAGGATGAATCTTATTTTTAAAAAGCACAAAACATTTTCATTCATAACAACAGTTGCAACTCACTCCCGGGCTTTGTGAAATTAATAAACTTTAACCTTCTGCAGAGAAATGTGCCAAAAATAATGCACCCCCTTCCTTTTTTTTTATGAGTAATTCTGTTGATACCCAAATACTCATTTTCAGTCACTGACCAGAATTCCCTGTGGTTTACTAAGGATCTCCAGTTTGGACTTACTTAGCAGCAAATCATGGCTTCTTAGCTTGGATGTTATATTTCCACACCAGTTTCATTTCACCGTTTTCTTCTTAGGGCTTGTCTACACTGGCAAGTTACTGTGCTGTAACTTTCTTGCTCAAGGGTGTGAAAAAACACCCTCCTGAGTGCAGCAAGTTACAGCAATGTAAAATGCCAGTGTGGACAGTGCTACTCCCAGCACAGTTAGCTATCCCCTTCCTGGAGGTGGTTTACCTAGAGCGCTGGGAGTGACATGACCAGATTGTCGTGTTAAAGCTAGGGGTGTTAACGTGTAGTCGACTACATGATTAACCAATAAACCTCGGCTTATTGGTTAATCCTATCAACTACACGGATTCCCATGCCCCCTGCTGCCTCTTTATCAGAGGCAGCAAGGGGGGAGGCGGAAGCTGGTGCTCGTGGGGAGCTGGCTTTTAAACCAGCTTCCCAGAAGAACTGGATCACGCAAAGCTGCCTGCCCAACCTCCACCCCTACAGACTATCAAATAATCATGCAACCACTAGAAATTGATGGCAGCTTCACGATTATTCAGTTACTCGAAATCTAACATCCCTAGTTGAAGCACTGTTGCACCTGTGCTTTAATCTTAGAAATGTAGACAAAGCCTTAGTCAATATAGCTTTTTTGTAATGAAAATGTAGAGAATACTCTGTTGGCCAGAGAAATGGTTGCCTTTCTACAGAGAAGTTAAGTGGGGTAAGGACGTGGGAGCCAAAGTGCCCTGTTTTGAAATCATTCTGCACTGAAAACTCCATTGAAAGTCAGCGGCTGCTTTGTGTACATGATAGCAGGATTGAGCTCCAAGATTACATTATTTTACAATTAAACCATATATGGAGCCACTGTGAACTTTTACATAGGGGAGAAGGTGTGGAACCTCTCAGTACCATTTAAATAGTCATATTGCAGCATTGAATGGAGGGGATTGCAGTTCCTACAGTGACTTTTAAAATTATAAAATAAATTTGCAAGTTAACCAGCTCTATAAGGCCAATTTAAAGCTATTTATAACAAGGTGAAAATTCAGTGCAATATTGTTAGATTGTTAATATTTCCATTACTGTTATATGGAAGAATTATTAACTTGAGAACTATAAAGAGGACAAAGAAGATGGAAAGGAAATAAATATCTGTCCTGTAAAACAGATGTTAATCTGATGTTCAACATTTATTTCATTATTATCATTGAATTTGTTGGGCAATCAGTCACATGATACAGGTCACTTCTGTACTGATTATTTTGCTATTGTCTGATACCTGGGAAGGTTTTGCTGAGGAGGCTAATAGTTTTGAACTGAGTTGGCTGAGGTGAGGCTATTACATGTATATCTTGATGCCTAAACAAAAGTGGACTGACTTTTAGACATGCCAAGCATCTACAACTCTTACTGAAATTAGTAGGAGTTGCAGGTTCTTAGCGCCTTGCAAAAATGGCACTTTACTTAGCATCCCAACTTTAGACACCTGAGTTTAAAAATGTTACCCACTTTTTATTACAACTGCATTGATAGAATATCTATATTGGGAATTTCAGTTTTACAATTAATTTACTGATAAAATGTCAAGCCCAATAGAACAGATTTGTAATGAATCTGTAAATTTTGGGGTCATACACTGTGAGTGGTGAATTGCAAATACAGTACCTATATTTATGAAAGAAACTATAGGCCCATTACTTTGATGTCAATTGTGTGCAGGGTCTTAGAACTTTGAAAGACAAGAGTAAAGGACAGAGGTAAATTAGGATAAAATACATCATGGTTTTACAAAGGGCAGATCATGTCAGACAAACTTGATCTCTTTCTTTCAGAAGATAACTGATTTTCTATACAAGGGAAATGCAGTAGATCTAATCTGACTGAATTTCAGTAAAGCATTTCATATAGCTCCATGTGGGAAATTATTCATTAAATTGGAGAAGATGGGAATTATTATGAGAATTGAAAGGTTGTATAAGGAACTGAATAAAAGGGAGACTAGAATGTGTCATTCAGAAACAAACTCTAAAGATGGAGGCAGGTTTCTAGTGGACTTTCTCGGGGATTGGTTTTGGGACTTATCTTATTTAATCTTTTCTTTCATGACCTTGGAACAGAAAGTGGGAGTATGCTAATGAAATGGGCTCATTTACAAACACTAAGAATGTTTGCAATAATCTGGGGATGTATTAGTTGGAAGCAACAGGGGAGGAGAAAAACCTGGAGCTATGGGTCAGTCACAGGATGGCTATGAGCTGCCAGTGTGATGTAGCTATGAAAAAGCTTAATGCAATCCTAGGATGTATCAGGCGAGATATTGCCAGTAGATATAGGGAAGTACTATGGAAGGCACTAGTGAGACCTCATCTGGAGTGTGCGTAATTCTGGTCTCCCATGTTTAAAAAGATTAATTCAAACTGGAACAGTGTAAAAAGGTCTGCTAGGATGATCTGAGGAATCGAGAATCTACATTACAGGAGTAGAGTTAAGGAGCTTAGCTTGTTTAGCCTAACAAAAGGAAGGATGAGGGGAGATATGATCGCTCTCTATAAATACATCAGAGATCTCAAAATCAAGGAGGGATAACTGAATTAATTTCTAAGAGCCAGTGTTGGCTCAAGAGGCATCAATATGTTTGGGCTTGAAATTAGACAAAGACTTCTAACCATCAAAGCAGTGAAGTTCTGGAAAAGCCTTCTCATGAGAGTAGTGGGGACAAAAAAACCCTAACTTGTTTTAAGACTGAGACTGATAAATTTATGGAGAGGGTTGTAAAATAAGATTGCTTACAGTGCATATGGCCCATCCGTGACTGCTGTTAGCAAATATCTCCATGGCTGAAGATGGGAGACTAGCTGAGGAGGGCTCTGAATTACTACAGTGAGTTCTCTCTGAAATATCTGGCTGGCAGGTCTTGCCCACATGTTCAGGATACAATTTATCACCATATCTGAGGTCAGGAAGGAATTATTCTCCCGGTCAGATTGATGAAACCCTGGGGTTCCCCCCTCTTCCCCTCCCCCTCTTCCCCCCGTAGCATGGAGAACAATCACTTGCTGGTTTAAAGTAGAGTAAATTGTGGAGTCTCTAACTTCAAGACCTAAATCAAGATTTGAGGACATCAGTAACTCAGCCAGAGGTAATAGACCTACTACAGGAAAGGCTGAATGAGATTCTATGGCCTGCAATGTGCAGGTCAGACTAGATGATTTTGATGGACCCTTCTTTGAGCCTGTTCGTGTTGCCAAATGTCATGATTTTTCACCAGCCATGGAATCTCAGCTGAGGCTGGAGCCAGTCTTAGCTTCTGCCCCCTTGTGAATTTCAGCCTGCTGGTCTTTACTTGCCTGCCTCCTGGGGAAGAGCAGCCAATCAGAGCTGCTGCAGAATGCAATGTAGGAAGAGCTTTCCTCAGGAGCTGACACTTCTCACAGGTGGGGATTCAGCAGAAAAAGCCCAGCAACTCAGAGTGTCTCTCTTCTCTCCTCACCACCTATGTGCAACAGAGGGAATCCGTTGCCCTTGGATCCCTGCAATGGCTGGCATGAGGAGGGGGCCCTGCTGCAGCTCCCCCATCCGTGGGCCTGGGAGAGTGGAGTGAAGAACCCATGAAACTGCAGGATAAGCAGATGTGAGGCAGGAGCAGGGTCAGAATTGATGTGAGGAGTTGAGGAGATGTGGTGATGGGGGTGGTGGGCAGACAGTGAAGTGGGGTAGAACTGATGTGGAAACGGGGAGTTGGAGTGATTTGGGGCTTGGGGTATAATTAATTGCTGGGTAGGGGGATGAGCAGAGGTGGAAGGGAGATAGGCTGATGAGTTTTGCTGATTGGAAATAAGGGGAAACCACATGAAAAACAAGAGACAATGCTTTTATTTTAAGGAAATACCATTTATTTTAGCATAGCATGTATTTTTCTCTCAAGTGTACATTTCTACTGCCCTCAAGTATACAACGCAATTATCATAAGCTTCAGTTTACTGTTTAAAATGGTACTTATCCATTTTAATACACCTTAAATAAAGGATGTGTGGTCACTGTTGGGGCAAATCAATGAAATAAGGGACACTCTCTTCAAATAAAGGATGGATGGATGGGCAAAATCACCTTAATAAACCTGGAAGAGTTGACAACACTAAGTTGGCCACTCATGCCTTGGGGACGAGCAGGGGGAGTTCAAGAATTAAAAGACAGACCTAGAAGCACGGTATAATCTGTTGTAAAAATTTGCCACAAATCATTCAGTCTCATGGCATTTTGGGGTCAGAGTCATCCTTTGGGGTTGCCAGTACTGTAATTAATCTGCCATGGACTATTACAAAGCTGCCCCCAGAGCGCTGACTGGTCAGGGATGAGCCTAAAAGGAGGCACTGTTCTACCCCGAGAGGCTAGAGAAATGGTTGCAGATCCCATCCCTGCTTTCTGCTGCCAGCTCTTTTCCCATTGGAAAAAGAAATGCCAGACCCAGAGGCTAAGCTTTAGACTGGGAGACAGGTCCAATGAGCTGCCTCGGCGTGTGGCCACTAGTGGCTTGTAAGGTATTGACCGTAAGAATCATGGCTGGAAAAGAAGATGGTGACCTAATCTGGGCTAACGAACCAACACTGAAGGGCAGCCGAAGAGATGTGCCATAGCTGCCGATTACAGTGGAGGGAGGCAGTGTCTTCAGTAGATGTTACTGAGCATGTTCGGTACAAGCCAAGCAGCAAATCTGCCAGGAGGAGGGAAGACGTGACCCCCGCACACTCCCCCACGTTACCTCTGCTGAAGAGGCTATTTGGGTGGCTGGTTATTGAGGGAATCAGACTTTTTTGTGAAGCATCTCGGAATGATGTCATTGCATGCTCAGTCACAATGTCCCCCGGGACACCCCGGTTCAGCTCTCCATGCTGAGAAAGGTCTAGGGATAGGACTGTGCATCAGACTTATTCCTGAGCAAATTCCTGCTGCTCCAAAAGTTGAACAAGGGGTATCCACCCCCAGACAAGGGGAAGGCGTGTGGAATAACCTATCTTGCAGAAAAGAGCTGCCTCCCTAGACACACATCATTAAATTGTTCCACTTGGCAATGCCGTAGGCATCATTCATATATTTATTATGTGTATTGCAGTAGTGCCTAAAGGCCCCAATCAGAATTCAGGCTCCATTGTGCTAGACACAGTACAACACAGACTCCCTGTTCCAGAGATCTTACAATCGCTTCTAAAAACCAGTACGTGAGTATGACAAATGGTTGAAGGGAAAGGGAGGTTGACAGTAAGGGAGTAACAGGCTTGTCCAGTGACAGCGTAGTTGGGCTACAACATAATGGCTTCAGATCAACTGTAGGTACTGGTTTCTCTGACATAAATAAAATAACAGGAGCTCTCGCAGACAGCAGCCTAGCTAAGTCGTCATCCCTTGGCTGATCCCTTCCAGGCATCACAGCAGAAGTTAGTTAGCTTGAGGAGGGGCATTGAAAGGGGAGGGGATGATAAATGGGTTTGCAGATGAATTCAGGGAGGGCATTCCCTGTAGAAGAGGTAAAGTGGAAGAAATCACATGCTTACTTGTGACAGATACAGACAAACTGACACTCAAGACTAGCATCAGTGATGCCACAAAGGAGGTGCAGTGATGTAGCAAGAGACAAGGGCAGATCAAGTCTTTAAAGTGCTACATAGTTTTTCCTTTTGTTGAAGGAAGGGTATTAGTTAATGTTTCCCTTAATGTCAACCAAGAAGATAATCACATCTATTAGCTGGATGAAGTGAGTATCTCCCCACTTGGAGAATAACTGCATTCTGATTGCTTTGCACTTTGGGAGAATTTCCTGCGAAGACTTATAGACTGAAAAAGTTGTTTCTTTTAAATATGACTTAGCTGGAGTGTTTGGGTCTCTTTCCAGTGGACACTTTTAATTTCCCATTATAATTTTAATGTGACTTAACATCAGAGGAACTGCATGAGTTGAGACCCCTTTGCTATCTAACCAAGAGGCCTCAAATCCAACCCTTTTTCTGGGCAGATGTTTAGTCTCCTAGTGAGTTCAGTTGCTCACTGGCTTTTCTGCTGAAACTGGACCAAGTGGTAGTGATTGTGGGTTTTGTGAACTGCTCAGCAGCAAGTGGAGTGAACAGCTATCAGAAGATGATAATTTCAGGGAGTTGCTGTCCAGGACTGGATTCATAACAGTGACCTAGAGTAAAGCAATTTTATAGCCATTTAATAATCCCCTACATCATTTAGTCTGTCACTGATATCTGACTGTGTAATAACAGTCCTTAATGCATCTAATCTTTTTCTAAAGGAGAGATTTAACATAGGCCAATTCTTGCTGCATTTTCATGGGTTTTACTAACAGCGGTGTTGTAGCGTTCAGTGGGATTAAAATCTTCCTAACAGTATATAGGACCACTAGATTTTGAATTCTGTCCAGTTTCCAAAGAAGAGTAAAATATTGAGAACAATCATGAAGTTCTTGAGAGAATCTATTACTCTATCCCTTAAGTTGATCTGATAGTTAGGGGTGTGTGTGAAAAATTACCTGGCAAGAATTAAACAGTTTAGAACTGAATTCTGGGCACATAAGGGGGATATGTTGACTTGGAGAGAAATATGAAGGTAACTGCTGGGAACCAGAATAACCATGAGACTGTCTCCTTCTATAAGGGCAGTAGCCAGGGATTCTAACCTGAGAAGAAACTTTAGAAAACAAGAGGCAATTTTGCCAAGCTGCTCTTTTTAAATAAAACCAGTGTGCAGTTAATGCATTAATATAAATCTAAGCAGAAAGGTTTCCAGAACAGGTAGGTTTATTTAATCACTTGGCTCAGAATCCAAACCACTGGAGGGTTTCAGGTGTTTACACTACTGCAATTCACTTCAGGGAAAATGCCTTTTTCATGTCCAAAGAAATAGCTGTGGCTGACATAAAAGTAGCTTTGGCAAACCATAAGGCTAAACGTATTTGTCAAAGTCCTGTTTTTTCAAACTATTTAGCTAATATTTTACGCCCAAAACTAAGCAGAAAAATGGGTGACACAGATTACTTTAGTGGGAGCCCTATCTCCATTCTCCAAGCAGCCACACTGACATTGTTCAGGGCATCGTCCTATCCTCACTCAGATTCCTCCTGAAAAATCACTTCTATAATACTGTATTCTCATGGGCATCACAGAAGATCTGCCCTCCAACCTCTAAGTTATTCCCTTCTCCAGGTTTCCCAGTGTCTTCTGTGTTCCTTGACTGATAGCTCTTTGGGCAGGGAATGCCTGTCATGTTTTGTACTGCACCAAGCACATTGCCAATACTAAACTGATGACATACATTATTATTACAACCTATTAGCTATTTTCCCCAATAAAATCAAAATTCTTGGCTGTGTCTACATTGGCACCCTTTTCCGTAAAAGGGATGCTAATGAGACACTTCGGAATAGCAAATGCCGCGGGGGATTTAAATATCCCCCGTGGCATTTGCATGAATAACTGCCGCTTTTTCCAGCTCGGGGTTTTGCGAGAAAAGCGCCAGTCTAGACGGGATCTTTCCGGAAGATCCCTTATTCCCTTGAAAGTAGGAATAAGAGATCTTCCGGAAAAGGGTTTATTTTCCACAAGATCGCGTCTAGACTGGCGCTTTTCTCCGGCAAAACCCCGAGCCGGAAAAAAGCGGCAGCCATGTTCATGCAAATGCCGCGGGGGATATTTAAATCCCCCATGGATTTGCAATTCCGAAGTGTCTCATTAGCATCCCTTTTACGGAAAAGGGTGCCAGTGTAGACACAGCCAAGCTTGTGTGTAAAAAGTGCTGCAGGTCCTAAGTTTAATAAAGGGAATGTGGCTTTGTCTCTCATTAGGAACTAAGGTTTCCTAGTTATTAAGAGTCAAATACCAGGCTCTTTGAACCAGTTGCCTTGGGGGGGCCTCTAGAGTATTAACTGCCTCAGTAATTCACTAGGATTTGCTAATAGCTGTTTCCTAATCAAGATTGAGTTCTATTTGGCATAAAAAATTACCCAAGCTTCCAAAGTAGGAGTTTCTGCCTCCTCCCTCTGAAGCATTAAGTTTACAGTAGTAATCTTTCAGACTGGGCTCTGCCAGCTTTGTCATTTCCATTACGTTCTCTGATTTTCTCTAATGTTGTCTCTTTCAGATACATTTAAGATTTGACTCTGTGGAACACTTCATCATCAAAGTGAACATTGGCAGCAAAAACAGTTTTTGGAAACAACAGCCATTCATGTGATTACAGGTAATATACAGTATTACTCATTCCATTGTCCTGTGTTTATTATTTACCATTCCAGTTTAGAAGCTGTTGCTATTATCATGCTCTCCCTTCCTTTCCTGCTTTTTTCCCCCCTATGAATCAAAAGATTTTCATGGCATTTATCTTAGGATCATATTTGCTGCCACCCTGACACTCTGAAAGCATTTGCTCTCAATTGCAGTCTTAGCTTTCTATTAAAAAAAAAAAAAAAAGCTCATTGAGTCACAGAGTGAACTACATGGTTCTGTCTGTCAATTGCTAAATTTTGGCAGTATCATACAGTGTCTCTTCCTGAAGCACAAAGGAATATCTGAAACAGATGACTATTCATCCTCAAGTTTCTGTACTGCAAACAAATGCTTCCAGTGTTGGAACTGTAATATACCAGAATGGTTGTGCCGCATCATGGTCCCTCCCTTGAAATGTATGAGAGTGGCACTAGTTTACAAAACCATAATGGGTCAAATGCTACTCTTGCATACCAGTGTAAATCTGGAGTAGGGATGTTAAATATCATTAATTTAATAGTCGAGTAACCTTATTAATTTTTATCGGTTAGTCAACTATTCTATAGTCCCCAGGAACGGGGCCAGGAGCCAGTGTATCAGAGGCAGCAGTGCAGGGTGCCAGGCAGAAGCTGGTCCAAGAGGGGAGCCAGTTTAAAAATGAGCTCCCCTTCGGGTCTGCTGCCTGTTGCCCACTGCTGCTGCCTCTAATAAAGAGGCAGCAGCATGGGGTGGCAGGAGCCCCTGTCTAAGGAGGATCTAAGCTCCTGGACCCGGCATGAGCTAGGCAGCCTGCCCGCCTGGCTCCTAATACACTTTAAATGAAGAGCCGTAGCAGGGGTAGGTTCTGGACCTGGCAGGAGCCAGAACTGAGCCAGGCTGTTGGACAGCCTGCAAAAAATGTACTGGAAAGGTTGGGGGGAGGGAAATGCATGTAGTCTATAGCATTAACCTATAAGCTTTTGCTTATTGGTTAATCAGTTAATCGACTATTACATCCCTAATCTGGAGTAAGTTCTTTGAAATCAGTGGAGGTAGCGTTGATGCCAGTGAGAACAGCATAAAGCCTGAGAATTTTATACCCATTTGAGCATTCATTGGACTGGGGCAACCTACATGGTACCAGAGAGCCGAATACTCACAGTCATGAAATGAAGCAGGGAATTGCAAGGGGGAGGCCAGAGCTGATGGGGAACTGAAACCACCATTTCAGTTTCTCTGTCAAGTTACATGCAAGTTTAAGTATCTAGCATGCATTATCTGTAATAGAAACATATAGTATACATATAGCCAACTTAAGGGCAACGTTCCTGGCAAGATGCCAATGTGCCAATGATACTGAGAGATTTCTATTCCTGTTCTAGATGCAGCCTCCATTAAACCAAGAGTACAACCATTTCAGGGTTATTTAGATTAGATGAGACCAGTGGCCATCCCATCTGGTATCATATATCCAACAGGGACATGTACCAGATATTTCAGAAGAAGGTGCAAGTAACCCTGGGATGGACAATACCCATACAGGGGGAGGATTATTCTTAATTTCTGTTTTGTGCTCTGAAGTGTGTGATTACCCCATTTATGAAATATTAACATGTCTTTCGTGACTGGATGCTCTTATTAGCCATGTAAGCGTCTAATGTTTTTAAACCTAAGCTGTTTGTGGCAGTGAGATCCACAAGTTAATTAAGGCCTGTTTAAAAAACCAATTTCTTGTATTGTTTTTAAACATAGTTATGACATTCTCTCCTGTTTATTCACTCATGTGGTCAGAGGCTCAACATTTTCAAACAATTTAGTGCTCTTTACCTGAGTGACCTGTTTAAGCAGCTTCGCCAGCAGAGAGACAAAGCTTGTTTGTTTGCTAGTTGCCTCCAAAATGAAATTGGGAATGAACTATACCAACAAAGCATAGAATTGTTGCTGTCTCTTCGTCCCATTTAGCTTAAAATTTTACTGACTGCATTTGAGAGAATGTTCTCTGCATATAGGTTTTTCACAGAAAAGCAAGAATAGATTCTGCTACTTTTTAAATTAGTACATTCAAGCTCAATTAAAGCCAGTGGAATGTAAATGTATCTCTTAATTCACTGCTAAAAGAATTTAAAGGCTCAGAGTAGGTGACTCATCCAGTAGAACAGAATTTATTCCCTTTGTTTGTAAAATGCTATTTATTGCCTTGCTTTGCATTGCTATGGCTACTGTATGTCATTGGTGAAATCAGCACACACAGTATATAAAATGAATTCAAGACCCAGTTTAAAAGATTATGCAGTTCTTTTAATAAATGATAAATTCAACGTTAACTACCTGCCATTGTGGTTGATAGCTACTTATATAAAAGCAGCAATAAACCCCATCAAAATCACCTCAACAATAAAATTTTTTTTTCTGTTAATATCATGTCTCAGCCTCAAAAAGTCTTTCAGATTCAGCAGTACTCTAGTAATCATTCTCCAATGTCCTGCAAGTGATTTCCATCTTTCAGCTGAATTGATGTGCAGCTCCATTTTCAATTCTTTTATTGCTAGCTATTAATATTAAATACTTAGTTAAGTGTGTTATAAACATCACTGCATTCCCTAGGCCATACAGATTGCTCTTGCTCTTAATGTTTGTAAGCAAAGCTTGTGAACAATTAATCTATTTCAGTTAAAGCCTAATGTCTTGCCAATTCGGTGGCCCTTCATTCTTTTCTGAAATGCATGAAATACAATTACTTCTGCCATCCTATTCAACCAAACACTGAAGGCCCATAGATTTTTGAAGGGAATAGTCTGCGCTTCAACAGCTTGAGTGCTGATTCATGAAGGCATCTTTTGTGGCATTGGCATGACAGTCTCCAATTTCCCAGCCAGAATCATTTGTCTTTGTCATTTAGACACAATGTGCAGGGCTTAACGTGCTCTCAGGGAAGTACTGAGTCTGTTATTGACCAATAATGGAATTTCATTATGTCGCAATGACATTTGTTTGTGCACACAACTCATTTAAATATATGCGTAGGCCTATTGCTCTGTGGAGCAAGGGCAGGGAAGTGTTTTCAATGCCAGAGAGCCAAAGCAGAGTGAAAGCAAGGTGAAATGTCTGTCAGTCCTCCTATCTCCTAGGAATGGATCCAAGTCCCAAATTAGAGCCCTCATCTGGGACCTCTATCTACAATGGGCAGAATCTAACCATCTCAAATTGTAAGAGTTTGCGGTAGTCAGATTCTGCCCATTGTAGATAGAGGTCCCATATTCTGCCCATTGTTCTAAATCCACTCACATTTTAAGAGTTGGATGTGGGTTTAGAGAACATCTAAGCTCAGAAATACTCAAGACTCAGCCTTTTGGGTCTGCCCACTACAGAGATAAAGGGCCTGATTCTACTCACATTTACTGTGGTGTCCATCAGAATTAATCCCATTGAATTCAACTGAGTTAATAGCGTATATTAGATCAGACTCTGACCTAAAAAGCTTTTGAAGCCAGAGAATGCCTCTGCGGTTTGGTTCCAACCCATATCTGCTCTCAAGTTTGTAGCAGATCTGTGGTTTGGTTTGGTTTTCAGAACATGATTCAGTGGGATTTTACAATTCCAATGATACCATGCTGTCCTGTGCTGCTGATAATTAAAGTAATTGTCGAGTGTTTTATATTAACTGCAGAGACTATGTATTTTAGATTCATGGGGCAATTGGTCACATGAGCCTGAAAAACGTTCACCTTAAGATGCTTTGGTTTGTTGCCGGCCTCAATTTGAAAGGCGAGGCCGGTAGCACTAGTGGCATTTGGGGATGCATCATGCAGTCTTTGCTATGACAAACAGAAGTGTGTAACTGATAGTGCCTGCATTACATATTCTAATGGAGTCTTACATAATGGGTGGCTCTTTACTTGCTTAACTTTTAGTAGAACTAAATACACTGGATCCAATTCATCCAGGGCATAACCACGTTAAAGACAATGGTGTTACACCCAACATGATTTTAGCCCATTTTGTCAGTAGGTCACACATTTAGATAATTGGGAGACAGATTTATCTTTTGATGGTTGCCGTTTTCTTAATAATAATTTGTGAAATGTTCAGAGTTTTTTCAGTAGGACAAATATTTTATTTATAAAGCTCAAGTAAGGGGAAAATCCTAACTGTATGGAAGTAAGTATAAATAATAGACATGCACTAGACTAAGTAACTGCATTGAAGATCATTGTGTGACCATTTCCTTGCCAGTATCCAGTCCCTCTCAGATCCCTCTATTTTACCCTATATATGTACTAGACAGAATCTGCAGAAAGGTATTCAGGTACCTAAAGATACAGATAGGTGCCTACATTTATAGCCACACTTAAGCAGGTTAAGCACTTAACTCACATTGGTTTCAACAAGAGTTAGGTACCTAGATGCCTTTAAAATAGGGGCAATAATTTGTGATGGGGATTCTAAGAGTTTAAGTGATCAAGGGCTGCACTCTTCCATTGCATTGAGTAGGTGTGGGATCTGGGATTGAGGTGGGGTGCAGACAGGAGCTTGAGGTAGGGGATTGAGGTGCAAGAGGGGATGTGGGATCTGGGAGGGAGTTTGGGTGAAGGAGGGGGTTGTGACCTGGGGCAGGGATTTGGAGCGCAGGGTCCAGAAGAGGGTATGGGGTGCAGGAGAGTATTCTGACCTGGAGGAGAGGTATAGGAAGGGGTGCAGGGGTTTGAGTTGTGGATTAGGGACCTGGGGTACACGAGGGGGTAGGGTGCCAGGTGTAGGCTCTGGCTGGGAGTTGCTTACCATAGGTGGCTCTTGGCCAGCAGCCCAGAGGGACCCTCAGGCAGACTCACTGCCTTCTGCATCTCCACATGCCACTCAAAACAGTTAGTTGTGGGGACTGTGTGCTCCTTGGGAGGGGGGGCCTCTGCATGCATAAGCATGGTCTAGGCAAGCTCCCATTGGTTAGAAACTAGCCAATGGGAGCTATGAGATTGTGCTGAGGGTGAGCCAGATCCAGCAGTTTGGTGGGCTGATGCTCTCACTGGTCTGCAGACTGTATTTTGCCTTCTCCTGCTTTAAAATCTGGTCCTACAGGCATCACCTACGTAGTGCTTTTGAAAATCCCACTACGTGACTCTCTGCATCTAAACATTTTGGAAAATCTGACCCGTAAACCCCCAAACAATTTGGTTTTATGCAGTTAATGGTTTAATAGGCAACACTGTATTATTAATAAATGGGAAAGACATCCTGTCATTGTAAACTTCTGTCACTGTAAAGTATCAGAGTTAGTTTACTTCGTTTGTTTAATATTTCTTTGAGTGCATATTTGCCTATAGATAAAATCTGTATGACTGCATATTAATAATTAAAAGGTCCTTGTCAAGGTTGGTAGGCCCCAAACTAGCCATGCATTTTTGTTATATGTTTCTCCTTCTCTGTTTTTCCTCAACACAAATACTTTGGTGCTTCTGCTTTGAAAAATGCTGCCCTAATGCTAATTTTCCTGTTGAGTAGTGTGGGAATTTTTGAGTTTCTTCTCTAATCTCCCTGCTAGCGCAGAAGGGGTTTGACCACTTCAGCCCTCAGATGTCACAACATGTGCATGACTTACTAGTAGTGAATTGCTTGTACATTTCAGCTTGGAAGTCCGTTCACACTCAAAAGGACCATGTCATGTCTAGCTGTTGTTTTGCTAGCTCCTTCTCTTCCTATCTATCTAGAACAGAGATGGGCAAAATATGGCCCGCGAATTATATCTGCCACGCCAAGCCGCTAGATCCAGCCTGCGGCCCAATGAGAGCCTCATTCAGGCACCCTTCCCTGCCTCTGCATGTCGCTGAAAGCAGCCAGCTGTAGGAGTCATGTGCTTTTCTGAGTGCCTCCACAAGGGGGGAGAGGCTGAGTGCCTCCGTTCTTAGCAAAAACTCTCCGCTCCCATTGGTCAGAAACCCTAGTTCCCAATGGCTGTATTTGTGGCTCAGGCAGCACACAAGTTCCCCCTCTCCCATGGTTTGCAGCGCTCAGAGAAGCATGTGGCTTCTGCAGCCAGCTGCTTTGACCAGCATATGGGGGTGTGGAAGTTTCCCTGCCCGAGGGACCTGCTGGGCTATTGGCCAGGAGCTACCTAGGTAAGTGCCACCTGGGTACTCCAACCCCTCTTCCCCCATCCTGCACCCTACGTAACCCATATCCTCTGCCCCCTTCCTGCACCTATCTCCCCTCCCAGATTCTGCAGCCCAATCCCCTCCCAGACCCTTCACCCCCTCCTACAGCTTTCCTCCAGGTCAAAATCCTCTCCTGCACCCATACCCTCTCCTAGACCTTGCATCCCTGTATCCTGTACTCCAACTCCCTGCCTCAAGCTCCCTTCTGCACCCAACCTTCATACCAGACCTTGCACCTCCTTATATTTCATGGAAGAGTGCAGCCCTTGACCACTTACCAAATTCTTGCAGTGGTCTCCCATCAAAAGTTATTGCCCATCCCTGGGCTAGAATCTAATACAATACCTCTCTCCACCTCTGGCTATACCCCTAGGAGCCATAAGTGTCAACCTGATGGAGAGACCTCCAGGGAGTCTGTGGTCTATATGAGGGTGTATTGCAGTCCCCGCCATGGATTTGGCCACTAACTTGGCAGATTTAGCAACTTGCTGCACTGTGCAGCAGAGCAGAGCATGTTGCCCAATCTTAATAGCCCTGTGACTATGAGCAATAAGTGTGTGCACAATGGAGGAAAAAATACTGATAATAAGTAAACAGATTTCAAGATGTTGTGATAAAGAATAGTGTGTAACAAGATTATTTTAACAAGTGCTAAGTCAAGTTTGTCCAACTTGATTTTAATACTTGCAGCATGACAGAGGTGATGAACACACGGGAACCTGTTATGGAAGAAGGCGGCCCTTCTACCCAAGTGAGTCCAGATGAATCAGAAAATATTTTGTATTGCTTTACAAAATCATATGCAACATAATGCAACTACAGGTTGAACCTCTCTAGCCCAGTACCCTTGGGACCTGAGAGGTAGCAAACCAGAGAATTTGCCGAACCATGGGAGGTCAATATTATAGTGAGTAGTTCTTATTTTGCCGAGGCAAATAAATGGAACAATGCTTGTAATGCTGCTTAGTAATGTATGACTGAACTGATACATCGTATATAAGCCTATGCCTAGACAAGGCTTATCAGCTCTCTTCATAACAAAGTGTTAGTTGTGTTACAACATTTTACTGTACTGGCATAAAAATATAAGTACATAAGGCATAAAAAACATGCTTACACTTAGCAGCATTACCAACACTTCCACTGCTTGCTGGACTCTGAGGATACGTCTAGACTACAGGCTTCTTTCAGAAGAAGTTTTTTTTGGAAGAGATCTTCCAGGAAAACTTCTTCCGAAAGAGAGTGTGCATACTGCAAAAGTGCATCGAAAAAGCAATCTTTTTCGAAAGAGAGCATCCAGACTGAATGGATGCTCTCTCGTATGTAAGCTGTGATTGCTATGAACGGAATGGCCACCAGGACACCTGTGCTTTTTTCCTCTTTCCTCCTCTTCCAAAAGAACTCCCTCTTACAGGTCCACACATGCCTTTTTGCAAAAGAGCTCTTTTCAAAAATGCTTCTTCCTTGTAGAATGAGGATTACCAATGTCGGAAAAACCCCTCTGTTCTTTCAAATTTCTTTCAGAAGAATGCAATTGCAGTGTGGACGTTCCTCAAGTTTTGTCAGAAAAACGGTCGTTTTTCCAACAAAACTCTGTAGTGTAGACATACTCTGAGAAGACATTTTGGGATAAATCAGAGCTAAATAATAGCACAAAACATTGAGAGCCAGGGCTGGAAGCTATAAACAAAATTTATAGGGCAGCAGGAAATTTAGCTATACCCATAGTAAGCAGATACCTGGGTAACTAAAATCATGCTGCACCCTGGATGTTGCTGGACCAGAAAGTGCTGGACTTAGAGGTTCAACCTGTAGTAGCTTTTATACGTTAAACAGCAATCTAGATCAACTGACAGTAAAGGACACGGAAAAACAATGTCTGAGATAATAGGATTATATATAATCATCCTATTCAATTTTAATTTTAAGAATGTATGGTTTCTGAGCCTGTGTGAAGCAAACTACAAAATTTGCTATGGACTTCATGTAATAATAAATGTTGTTCAGACTGGGAATGTTAAAAATTGTGTAATGGAGTAACCGTGTAATCGCTGAAAAATCGGTATACCGCAGAGCCCACAGCGAAGCCTACCCAGGAGCGGGGCTGCCAATCCCTGCCAGCCTGGCTGCTGTAGGGGAGGCTTCGTTGAGTGTAACCAGTACCATTAAGTGATCAGCATCTGCCTATCAATTAAATGATTAGTTATTTACACTCAAACATGCCTAGTTCAGACACTGGTGGAGCTACAGTGCAGACAGAGAATGAGGTTTATCAACAAGCCATAATGTATTTTTTAAAAAAGAAGATTTTGCAAGTATGTATAATCTCTTTCAGGATTAAACAAACATCACTTGGTGAGGATATACAGCAAATATTTCATCAAGCCTCTTATTGCTAGGGCAGTGATTTTAGGCAAGCCCGATAACTTCAGGCTTAAAGTGAAAAGTGAGACATTTATAGGAGAGAAATGCTTTGGCACACAGTCACAGAATTAAGAGATTGAGCGATTCCAAGGCTAGAAGGGACCATTGTGGTCATCTAGCTTGTAATCCTGTATAACACAAGCCATAGAACTTCCCCAGAATAATTCATAAAGCACCAAGTTGATCCACTGTGTCAGTTCTTTGCACGGGGACTTTAAGTTGTATCTCATGGGAACTACTGCCATGTTACTCCTGTAGCTGAAGTGATGGAGATTTGGTGGTGGATCTGAAGGTTCAAACTCTGCTGATGGACTATCTAGGTATCAATATGATGCCAAATGATGGAATTTTTGGTTTTTCAGATTGCTTTGTTAAAAGCCTAGGCAATTACACACTAATTACGCCCATTTCTAGTTAGAATAGAAAAGAGGACCTTCACCATGTTCCCTAGCAAGGTTAAAACATTGAAAATGTGGTTCAGATCTGGCTACATGACAAACTGGAACTGAAACTGAATCACAAGTCAAGTGCATTTTACCAGGATGCCTTGACTCAGAAAGTGGGAGTAAATACAAAATAACCACATGACCTTATTTTTGTAGCCCTCATCCACTCAGGCTACTAATTACCTTATATATTGCAGTAGCTGTCACATGTCTTATCATGTCTTCTATTAGAGTGTAAGCTCTTGCGGGAAAGGGATATCTCTTCTTAGATGTCTGAGAAGCACCATTTTTGGCACTGCCACAGTATATACAGTATGTACCTGTAAAGTCTGTACAGGTTTCCCCATCAGTAAAACAGAATGGATGATAATTCCCTACCTCACTGTGCTGTTGTGAGAGTTAGGGTTTGAAAAGCTTTCTGAAGAAGTTCTACATAGGTAGCGTGCTTACTGTGACAGACTGCTGATGAAATTATTAAATAAAACCTTTACTAGAAAATTTCACTGTTTTAACTAAACCAGTTTAAATTGTTCTAGTTAAAACTTTCCACCCCTAAAATAGATGCACTTAAAATGGCAGGGCCTTCCTTATTGTAGTCGGGGTTGACAGTATCACCTATTATTAAGGTTTCCTAACACTTCCCATTATAAGAGCATATTTCTAGCTGGCTAGGCGAGGAGGAGGAGGAGCAGAGAAAAAGTGATACTAGTTGGGTGAGAAGACAGGAACTAAGAATTGCTGGAGCAGGGAAAAGATGGTGAGAGGAGACCGATATGACTAACAGCCAGTGTGCAGGAGAACTGGGACTGGCTGGGCAAAGAGATTGGGCTAAGGAATTGTAGAGGGTAGAGGAAAGGCTGAGATTAGACTAGGAGCATGGTGAAAGAGACTGGGGCTGGGAGCCAGTGGGGACAGGGATTGTGAGATGACTGAGTAACTGGATGCTCTGTTGTGGGGAAAGAAAGAGATCAGATGAGGTCAGTATAGTGATCACCAATAGCATAGCATACTGGAATCCATGTTGGATTTCAGATCCCAGTCTCTTACTTTTCACACACTCAAGAATTATCAATGCATAGGGCAACGAGCCTAGTCCAAGCAGGTGGGAATGCCACTATGCATCCCTCAATTGTGATTACGTCAGCCAATTAAGAAGCAGAGTAAATGGTGTCCTATCCAGAACTCCTTGACTAGAATATGGTAGTTATGACACAGAGCCTTAAAAGTATGATGGATATTAAAATAGATTGGCAAATGGGGAAGATACCTTGGAGTCAGTTAAGAGGGAGAGTACCTCTTCCCTATGAAAGCCTTCTGCTGTACTCACCATTACAGTCAGAATAAAAAATCAGTTGTGCTATTCTGACTTGCATATAACCCAGTATTTTATTAGGCTTTTCCAGATTCACGTGAGAAGTACCCCAAGCTGTCAAAAAGATTACCATCAATTGTGGTAGAGCCAACTGAGTCTGGGGAAGTTGAAAGTGGAGAGCTACGCTGGCCACCTGATGACTTGAAATCCATGGAAGACAAGAATCCCCTGGGTGACCAAAGAGTCTGCGGCCAACAGCAGCAAACGGATCTGGAAAGTATGAATTCATGATTGTCACCCTCCACTATAGAAAAATGACATTTCCAGAGAGGGTAACATGTTGGAATTCATTGCTGATACACAGAGGCCTCTAAATGGGTAGTTAGATTCTATAGGGATAAGTACCTTAGAAATACCTGAGGTGAATTTAGGTATATTTATGGAAGGAATTTAAGGTTATCTACTGAGAATCTGAAATTCATAAAACTCAACAAGTTTGAATGGCTAACAGACAGCTTATTGCACATTAGCACTTCACTCTGAACTGGGAAACAAATCTGTCAACAGTCATCATCCCATTCTATCTATCTATCTAGTGGGGAGGGATAGCTTAGTGGTTTGACATTGGGGCAAATCTGTCAGGGATGGTACTTGGTCCTGCCGTGAGGGCAGGGGACTGGACTCGATGAAGGTCCCTTCCAGTTCTATGAGATAGGTATATCCACCCACCCACCCACACGTCAAAGCCTAGAAGCAAAGTATTTAATAACGGTATATTTCCAAAGCATCAATGTGTAATTGAAACTTGCATTAGTTCAGTATACATGCTCGCACATATATATGTTATGACTAATAGTGTCACTGGGTGGTCAATATCTGGCTGAAAGATATAAATGTGTAAGAATATACGTCTTACGAGAAGCCCTACATTATGTAAATTGTCATAGATAGTCCTTTTTCCTTGGCTGCAAGTATTTTCCTACCTTCTTGAACCTTTATGTTGTTAGCATTTAAATGCATCAACATTTGAAACCCAAACTGTACGCTTTTCTTACCCCATACTCCTAGGCTTTGTCTACACTATGGCTTTTGCCGGACGAGGCAATGCAAATGAAGCACTGATTAGCATTTTGTCGTGCTTCATTTGCATAATCTATTCCAAGCTGTTTTTGTGCAAGGGGTTTTTGTGCAAAAACAAGCAGTGTGGCCGTGGCTGTTTTGCACAAAAAGGAAACGTCCACACTGCATGTTTTTGTGCAAAAACCTTTTGTGCAAAAACGACTTGGAATAGATTATGCAAATGAAGCACGACAAAATGCTAATCAGTGCTTCATTTGCATTATCTCTTCTGGCAAAAGCCATAGTGTAGACATAGCCCTGGTGTCTTTAGTAGGACTGCCAGTGAGAATAATAATTTAAAACCTTTCTTGTTCTTTAGCCATTTAAAACTAGCACTGTGATGCTATGATAATAGATGTAATATAATAATGTCACCATTTGACTTTAACTTTTTGTATAGACACACAAGTGTAATATTTGCAGACATGGCAGAAAAGGATCAGGTTGTATAATCTATCTTTAGTGCAGCTCTCCTTATTTCCAAAAATTGGGCAAGGACACATAGTTCTGTTCTTTAAATCAGTCAAACCATTCACCAAAAATCTGGCCTGCACATCATGACCACAATATTTTTCTGAGCAAGGATGACATTATATAATGTAATTTAATGTCATTTGTACCTGATATCCTTAGTAATGGAAGTCCTATTAAATTTGATAGATAAGGGCTGTTCCTGTAGTCCTTCCTCAGCCAATACACAACCATTGACTTCAGTGGGCATTATACCTTAAACAAGAGGACTCAGGACTTCCCCAATTGTGTAATATCAATTTTCAGTTTCTGAAGTCACCTGTAAAGTCAAGTTGCTGTGTAGTTAGTGTCTCCTACTTTGGATTTCACAGCTGGTTTGCAAGTACAGTTAATTACTAATTGCAAGTCTGAGCACATAAATACATATCATCTGCTTCACTGAACAGAATGAATCAAGTAATGTTGCTGTAGTCAGATGGGAGAAATAAACACCAATGAACTATTTTTTTTAAAAACAGATCTTTTAGCACATCCAGCTCCAGAAGTGGAAGACAATACAGATAATATTGAAAGGAGAACTGAAAAGGATGACTAGGAACTACACGGCCGCAGACGTGAAACTTCTGAGTGAATGTTGTTGAAAAGCTAACATGTTCTGAAGACATGTCAAAGTAATCTGTATTTAAATCTGCAAAGGTTTTTATTTAGTACATGGTAAGAAGTGTATGGGCTTTAGAACTGTTCTTTTGAACATTTAATTTTTCAGGCTGGGCTTCATATTATTTGTTTAATTTTCCTTAGGAAACAATGGGACATATTAAGAGATAGATTCCAGTTACTGTGAGATCACAAAGCAAAAATGCTCACAATTTCAATTAGCACATTTTAGTGGATTTGCCTTATTAGAGCAAGGCTGCTTTCAGGTATCAACAGCAGCAAAAGGGTTTGCATTTCTACAGAAGGAATATTTTCAAATCTAAAACCTTTCTTGTTTTTAGCCATTTAAAACTAGCACTGTGATATTACGACAATAGATGTAATATAATGTCACCATTTGACTTTGTAACTTTTTGTATAGAGACACAAGTGTAATATTTGCATACCTGGCTACACAGAAATTGGTGACACCCTTTACAGGTGCAGAAAGAGCAGTACTCTCCCTTTGACCAATTTGTGCAAATTCAAATGAACCAGCCTCTTCCTAACTATGTTTTAAACAAGGAGCAAAAATTTTAGAAATGCTTTGTTGATGTACATTTCTTGAATTGGAATAGCTAAGTCACTGGTGTTTGTGCAGTGAGACTGTTTATTGTTGATTTGATGGAGTGGCCTGTGCTGTCTGTGCACACACCTTAGGGTTCAGATTCAGCCCTGGTGTAATGGAGTATTATCTCCATCAATGCCAATAGAAATGGCCCCTGCTTACACCAAGGCTCAGTTTGCCCTGATATGTTGTGACTATTCTGTCATTATGTTTAGTGTATCAAAAATAAGTACAGAGGCCCAAACCATTCTGCCTTGACCTGTGAAAGTAGGAGAGGGGGGAGCTCAATGGTACCACCCTTCCTCTGGACCCTGCAGAGGCCTTTCCACATGGTGTAAGTTCTGCACCGGGGGAGGGAGTAAAGATAGGGCAGTTTGTGGTAGGAATGAGTGGGTCGTGCTGGGTAAATGCATATCATCCCCCATCCTGCCCTGTCATCATTAATCAGCTAAAGTAATATGGTTTGGGGCTGTATTATCTCTTCTGCTGAGCGCTGGGGGGGACAGAGCTGGTGTTGGGACACAGAACCTTCATGGATGACACTGGGTTCCCCTGATTTTTTCCATATTAGCCATGACTGGAGATGGGCCCTACAGCCTTCTCTGTTGGGGGCAAAGCTTGCTCCCCAGACAGGACCCCTATACAGAAATTCCCTGTCCTTGGACCCCATCCCATGAAAGGTGATGATCTGGGCATAAACTATTACCAATTTGACTGCTTGATGGCATAGATTCAGAAGGATTCCACTATTCAACTGTGAAAAAATGCTCTGTAAAATATGGAATTAGAATTATCCCCATCTCTTTCCTTTTCAAGACTGGATGGGCCCTGTATTTCCAATTAACATCTCAGCTGGAAAAGGCAGCTTGTTATAGATTTAAAGAAATAATACAATTTCTTCCAGCATTTTCTCTGTTTACTTTCAAGTGCATTCTTTTGTCCAGTAATAATTTTCTCTAGAGGAAGCTTTTCAGTGTGCGATGATCAATACAATTTACTGGCCAGATGTGTTAATAAGATAATTTTATACATTCTTAACCACCAAATTTAATATATTTACATAAAAAGAATTCTGTGCAATTAATGTTTATTAGTACAAAGAAAAGACTATTTTACTTCAAAGCAACATTAATTTATGTATATATATATAGAAAGAGTTCATTATTTGGGGTGTTTGGGATCTGTGACCATTTTATAAGCAGTGTAGTATAGTATGATGTAATATTTGGTAGAACTTTGTTCTTCAAACCTTTATAACAATCTGTTTTGCCTTTTGCCTTAGACTTTCATACCTTTGCTGTCACAAATGAGCTTGAGGGCTAAATGGTATTCTGGCTAAAGACTATCGAAAATTCCCAACAATACATAAAGGTTTCAGGAAGGCCTCAACCTGCTGCAGTGCCTGACTGCTGACTCTTGTTAGCCCTTTCTGCCTGAAGGTCTTAGTGGTACAGCTCCTATCCTCCCCCCCACAAAAAATCCCCCAAATGTTAAGATTTTTGTTTGAGTAACACATTGAGTATCCACAGGCCTGCTGACAGAAATTTTGGGCCCCAGGACAACACATCAGTGGGTCCTCTGCCTCCTCAGAGAGAGCCACAAGCCACCCCTCCCTGCCCAGAGAAATCCCGAGCACCACTCCTCAATCACAGGACTCCCTAGTCAGTTGCTGCCCCATCCCCCACTTGCGTGGAGGTGTCCCTCCTACCCTGCTCATCCTCTCTGCCCCCCCCAGCCATCCCCAGACCAGCTCTGCTCCCCAGCATTCTTGTGCACCCGCTTACCCATGCTTGCTCCTTTGCCTTTCCAGTCTGGTTCCTCCGCCCCCCTCAGTCCTCGCTTCCTGCAGTCCTGTGCCCAGCTCTACCTCCAGAGCTCAGCTCCCTCTCTCTCTTCCCAGCTTGGCTCCCCCTGCCATTCCCAGTCTGGCTCTCCCCTCCCTGCTCACTCAGCCCCCCCTTCCCCAGTCCAGCCGCTCCAAGGATGTGGGCCGGGGTTCAAAACAGCAGGGAGCTCCTGCCCCCACCACTGCTGATCTGAGCACAGGGCTTAAAGCAGCAGGAAGCTCCAGTTCCCCTTCCCTCCCTGCTGCTCTGAATCTGAACTCTGGGGTTCCCTATAGCTGCTGCTATCGCAGAGCTATTTAAAAGGACTGAGTCAGGGCTCACCGGGCCCCTGTGAAATTGCCCCCTTTGTCCCTCCTTCCCCTGTTGGTGGGCCTGAGTATCCAGGGACCAGGCATGGAGGCAGTGATAATACAGCACTGACAGAAGCACGACAGCAAGCCCTAAGTTGGCATGAGCACCATCACTTCCACTCTGACAGAAAAAAAAGCAATAGGGAGCCAACTGCAGCAGTGAGGCAGCTAAGTGGGTATGTGTCATGCTCTAAAACTTTTGCTTTCCCTGTCAAGAATTTTCACAAAATTCTGGAAAAATCCTGTGTTTAGCTCTGAAAATCCATTGAAGTAATAACCTGCAGCTTTGCCCAACTGTACTTGTATTGACATACCATCTCATTTATTTTTCCTTTCAAAATGGAAAAAAAAAAGTTGATTACTCCCCAGTGTTCTCTTTCTGCTTTTGGATACTCACCCCTTCTTACCCTATATGGACCTTCTCCCGTTTCCAGCTGCGGACAAAGGGACTTTCCTAAGAACAGTTCCCAGGAAGCACAAAAAAACCTTTTAGGCATAAATTGGCAAGACAGCTGTCCAGTTTTACTTTAAGTAGATGTGACTATAGCCCATATAGAGTTGCTGTACTTTCTCATCCATTCAACCTAATAATTTTCCTCTTCCTTGTTTCCTCTTTCATATTGCTCCTTTTAAGCATTTCAGTTGAAGCAAATGGATTCTTAAAATTAAAGCTTTCTACTAAAGCCAAATGGCTTTAGTTTAACACACTCACAGACCAAAAAAAGTTAGTATTTTACTGAAAGTGAGCCAGAGATTCTAAAGAAAAGAGCAAGGTGGAAAGAGAGAAAATTGTTTTTTAAAAGCAAGCCCTATTTCTTCAACTTGCAGGTTTGTATGTGTCAAATTATTTTGTCTCTGTACAACAGTGTTGTCTATCTGAAACTCAATGGTTATTTTGTATTTTTTTTCTGGATGAAAAAACTTTTAGAAACAAAAAAAGACATTGTCATATTTTTCTAGTCTAGCTTGTAGTATATTTAATGTAGCGTGGAAAAAGTTTTATGGACTAAGACATTATTAGATTTTGCTCTATTTCAGTTCTTTCCAATTTTGTAAAATGTCATCTGTACATAACATTCAACTACTGTATGTCCTGTAGATGTATTACACAATTTAGTCTATTAAAAGCCTATAATGGACCTATATACAGAGCTGGTATATCCAAGACTTACTGGTTGAAAAATACAAAGGGGCAATCAGGGGTCTGTGCATTTCCTGTTCCACATATAATACAGAAGCCATTTTCGTGAGTCAGTTAAGCAAATTCATGCTCTGCAAACGGAATGTTCTCACATTGTTTTTCATGCTGTCAGTGGCCACTTTCCTTTGTATAATCTATTCTAAATTCAACTCCAGTTCCGTATATACAGTATACACCACTTCCCCTCTTTTTCCTACAGCTGTTCCCAGACAAGGGAACTCAGAACTCACTGGTTATGTCTCATCTTTAAAATGATAAAGGCTTGAATTTCTCTTATTCAAGTAACCTTCTAAATTTTGATGCCCTATGTTGCATGAATCACGAGCACTGGGCCAACTGACTTATTTTCATTCATCTTTCAGTACAATGCACATTTTAAACACTTGTTTGAAATACTGTGATAGTGCTCAGTAGGGACTGATGTTGCTGGAAATTCTGTACTTATTCTGGAAAAGCAGCATCATAGAACAGAAAAGATGAAAGAGGGGAATAAACCATCATGGCACAATGTATTCTAAAAGTGTCATGTTACCAAAAGGATAAAGATCATGAAACTCAAGCACTGGACTCTGTCAATCATTCTTACAATTACTATTAAAAAAGGAAGCAGGAGAGGTTGCAACATTTTGTGGTATGTGTGTCAGGGAAGCAGAAGTTATATAGAGATCTGGCAAATGCTTTTCCCCAGTAAAGACTGGGACCTGCTTTCTGGCTGTTCTATGCCACCATCTATGCTTGCTTGAGGCATAGCATAGGGGAGGCTGCCTTCCATCAGTATGTGCTTATGTACACCCCATCATGGCAGTACTTCAGCACCTCACAAGCTACCTAATTTAGGTGCCAAACATCTCCCCACCACCACACACACCATATTCTCTCCAGTTTGTAGTCAGGAAACTGAAATACAGCATCTATTAAGTGGGACTTTCCTAAACTTTCATAACAAGCCTGTGGCTGACCTAAAAGCTGAACTCAATTTTTGGAAACCCAGTCTACCACCCAGTGCACTAGACCACCCTGCCGATGGCAACACCAGAAATGACACAGCATTGGAGCTCTCTTTCACACAGTATGGTGTTCATACACTTGAGAAAACCATCTGACCCATCTTGCTTATCCTAGAAATATCTGATTTCAGCAAGTGCCACCAAATGAATTTTAGGCACATATAAGGAGATTTGACCTGTGTCATGATTCTTACTGTTACATTTCAATGTGTCGGTCTAAGTCAATGGGTAGTTAACCTTTAATTAGGATGAAGCATGATGATAGCATTATGCTTTCACCAGCCTACCAATATTTTAAAAACTAACTAAAATCCAGCTCTGAGTCTCAAATCTGAAAAAGATTTGAGAACTGCTTGGATGATCTGTTGTAGCACTGTAACTAAAAGGGATCCTGGAATGCATAAACGGGAATCTCGAGTAGCACAAGAGAGGTTATTTTATCTCAGCATTTGTCACTAGTGTGACCAGTGCTGGAATACTGTGCCAGTTCTGGTGTCCACAACTCAGGAAGGATATTTATAAATTGGAGAAGGTTCAGAGAAAAGCAAAGGAATGGTTAAAAGATTAGACAAAATGCCTGATTGTGACAGACCCCAAGAACTCAAGCTATTTGGCTTAACAAAGTGAAGGATCAGAGAGTCCTGGGGTGCTGTGGGGAGTGAGTGTGTGTGAGGGGCCGGGAGCCCGGCATTATGCAGGGGAAGCCTGGCACCTGGCTCAGCTGGGCTGCAAGGGGCAGACCGGAAGCTGGTGTGCAGCTCAGCTTGGCTGTGGGGGGAAGAAGTGGCTGGGAGCCAGCACGTGACTCATCTGGGCTTTGGGAGCTTGGGACCTGGAGACAGTGCATGGCTCAGCTGGGCTGCAGGGGGAGCCAGAAATGACCTTGGTCTGGAAAAATCCCTCATTCAGGACCAGTCAGGCCCCAAGGGTGCTGGACCAGGGAGGTTCAACCTGTGTAAGTATCTCTCTGGGGAATAAATATTTAATAATGGTCTCTTTGATCTCACAGAAAAGGGCATAGCATGATCCAGAGGTTGGAAGCTGAATCTAAACAAGGTCAGACTGGAAAAAGGGGCTGAATTGTTGATAGGGCAACTAACCATTGAACAATTTACCAAGAGTTGTGGTAGATCACTGACCATTTTAAGATCAAGATAGGGTGTGTGTTTTCTAAAAGTTCTGCTCCTGGAATTATTTTGGCAAAGTTCTATGATCTGTGCATTACACAGGATCACAATGGTCTCTTCTGGACTTAGAATCAATGAAATCCATGTAATGCTAAGTGCTACTGTTTTCATGCCTATTTATTCAGCCTTCTGCTTATTTGTGTCTCCTCTGTGATGTATGCTTCTTGACATTTTTACGTGAAGGGTAACATACATCTTTCAAGTGAAGTGGCCCTTTAAGGTACTATTAAGAATGGATAATCTGATCGTTGTGGTGTATTGTACTAAGTGCCACTTTTGTACCAAACCACATCCTAGTTTGAGTCTCCATTAACCCCAATACAGAAGAGATCTGACACAAAACATTGGGAAGCATGGGAAAATGTAGTAGTCGCAGGAGAGCTCATGTTCAGCCCAAGGAGGTAAATTCAGTATGGGGCTGAATGCTGCTCTGCTTCTATGATGGAGAAGAGCAGACCCGAGCAGATCCTGGCTGGGATATGGTCCATGGCATGCTCTGCATCTTGCCTTCACCTGCAGGTTTTCAGACATGATGAAAGATCATGTGATGAGAGTCCACAGCTCCCATTTACTTCTATGGAAGTTTCATGGTTTCCAAGGAAAATGGACTCAAAGGGCAACTTCCACTGGCTTCAGTGGTGATTGGATCAGGCCCTAACTGTCTCTCACTGGATGCCCAATGTTAGTAGGCACCTACAAATTTAAGACCTGACCTCTCCATGCCTCAGCTTCCCCATTTAAAACAATTTCATTGAGTCAAAGAAGTGTTGTGAGGCATCATTCATTAGTTTTTGTAGCATTGCCTGGTCTTGTGATCATCACTACGTGAGTGATTTTGCAGGTGGCCAATTCACAAATTTCCCCTTACCCAAAATGGCCACTGTCTCCTATTACTGTCATTGTGGCTTTAGCCTGCGAGGTTTGTGCCATTTCCCTACAACTTATCTGCATATGGAAGCGAGGCAGCTGTTGATAAAAGTGCCATCTCCTATAGTTGTCAAGGAGATTGAAGCCAAATGGCTTCCACTCTGAGCTTTGGCGACCGCACAAGATATAGGGACTGTGAGGAGCAGCAGAGATACTGTGAAAGGTGCATGGGGAGAATGAGGTGGGAGCAGGAGACAGTTTTAGGGGAATGGGGTACAGGGTGTTGCAGAGTACAGAGAATAGTGATGGGCAGATGGATGGCAGCTACCCCAGCCAGGAGGTAGTGGTGAGAAAGGGAAGGCCCCTCTGAGCAGCCAGGAAAGGCAGTGTTGCTGCTCTCATAAATTGAGTATGAGTCACAGGATTTTGGTGCCTGCAACAAACCTGCCCTGCCACTGAACCCTGATTTCATGAATCCCCCTTGAGCAGAGAATGCTAGGGAGTGAATGGCAGCGGAGCGGGGCTGTTGGGTGAAGACAGTAATAGGAAATGGAAGTTCCACTAGGTTAAGGATGAGAAGAGAGTACGTAGAGCCTTTCTATGAGCAGCCATGGAAAGCCATGCATTTGTGTGTGCATTACAGGTAATTTTTTCAACTTGAAATAATTGCACATTGGCAGACAAATAGAAGGGAATTAAACAGCCAAGAGGCAAACTACAAGATGTGATTTGATTTTTTTAATCATTAATTTGGGTGCAAATCACATTTTTTGAAGGTCTGACTCATGATAGCTGATTAGGGTTGGCAGTGCTGGGTTTGAGAGGTGCCCCTATACTATAGAGTACCATAGAAAAGCGTATTACTACATAACTAATTTTTCAGTGCCTCATGATATATATAAGTTATTTTGATAAATGAGTTCCCTGGAGGCTACAGGATAGTCCCTCTTTATCAAAATCCTGGCTGCAGAAGTTTAATTGGGATGTTGAATTGCAGGACTAATGGTGATCAGTGAACCAGTACATTTACCCATCAGTTACTATCTTGTATTCCATGATTTTTACAAAACCTAAGGGCATGTCTCAACTTATAGCTAGATCCATACTGCTATGATCGATGAAATGGTGTCGACTTGGCGAGTCTGGCAAAGACCCCTTAAATTGATGGTAGAGTACTCTCCCATTGACTCTCATACTCCAACTCCCTGAGAAAAGTTAGGTAAACTGGCAGGAGATCATCTCCCATTGACACAGTGCAGAGTGCACTCTGCTGTACGTCAACCTACACTATGTTGACTTCAGTTATGTAACTTGCATAATTGAAGTAGCGTAATTTAGGTGGACTTGCAGCTGCAGTGTACACCAGCCCTAAATCTCTGGTCCTTGTAAAAGTTACAAAAATGTGAAATGAGTGTAACCAATATAAAAATGTCTGCGTGAATCAGCAGCAAGCCTGAAACAACAGCTTAGAATTCAGAGTTATTTTTCAATATCAGTGTTCATTTCAGTGCTGATGATTGTCGCAGAAAAAACCCAGTAAAGATGCTGCTTATCCCACTAACACAGGCTAAGGATGTAAAAGGATAACTGGTAAGCAGCTCTCTTAACCTTGCAGATCCCTAGGGGCAGGAGATCATACTTCCTGCCTCCTTTGCCGTCAAAAATTTCAAGACTACATCCTGGGGATGTCTACACTGCAAGCAAAGGTATGGTTACAGCACTGATTGGCACACCTACCTTAGATTATGCCTTTGATTGCAGTGTAGACAGACTCCATAAGGCAAACTTGGTTTTTATGGAAACTTGCAAAAGCTACTGTTTATTAAGAGGTCAAATAAAGGAAATGAAGTTTGTTTTCAAACTACCTTCATGTAAGATAACATGAGATGGTCTCAGTTCTGCAGCAGTGGACTTAGTCATGGAAAATCCTCTCTGGCGTGGAGTGGTTTGTGGGAAAACAGCAATTGGATGATATTCCTATTTCCCTCCAACTCTGTGGTGTTGTATGTACCATGTTTGCCTAGCTTTAATGCCAATAGCATTATTAACATGCCCAGCATGCCATGCAGAATAATAGACCTGATCCTTCATGCATTGAAGCCAGTGGGAATTTTGATCACAATTTTAAGGGTCGTAAGATTAGGCCTAAATGAGTTTGGGTGACAGCACCCTTGGGGGAAGAGGGGAAGGATTCAGTGCTTCACAGGAAAGAGAACTGGAGAAAAAACAAAACAAAAAACACTAAAAAAACCAGCCAACTCCAGAGTTGAGGCCAAATCCTCCTGTCTGTCTTACCAGCCCAAATCCAGAGCAACTGTTGACTCAATGGATCACCAGAGCAGAATCTTCCCCTCAGTTTTCACAAGCTATTCCCAAAAAATAAATATTATGCATTTTTTCTCCCCCTCACTACCAGTCTCAATTTAAACCTTTTTCCTGCCCAATGTTAGCTGCCATTTTAACACTGCAACCACATTCAGAATCCTCTGTTACTTTTAACAGCTGAGTTGCATGTGCTCAGTACACATCTTAAATTAAAGCAAAGACTCTGAGGTGCGATTGTAACTGAGGAGACACATCTGAATCCAGTCGTTTACATAAATGCTAAGGTGGTGCTCCCTATTTTTAGTAAGGCTGGGTTAAATAAAGTGGCTTATTCATCTGTCAGGTTTTAAAATGAATTCCAGTGAGGACAAAGAGGCTTGTGTCTATATGCAGAGCTAAATCCACCCTGTCTTGTTCCAAGGGTGAGTCAAAATAAGACTAGAAAATTATTTGTGAGGTCAGCATGAGCTACCATTCTGCTAGAAATTGTTTATATATTTTCATATTCATTATGTGAGGAGAGGGGAAGTACTTGAAATAATACCAAGCATCAGCACACAGGACAAAATGACCACTGTGGAACTACTTTGAACTTACTATAGTAGGGCATTGACTAAGGTACAAATTTGGCTCATTGGGTCCTAAAGAAATAAAACATGAATTAAGTTATTTTATTTTATAAGGTTATATAAATCCTGCTTTGCATAAATGCTGAATATATTGAAATAAGCACAGAACATGAGTACTGTTAGGACGCTAAGTCCCTGACCTAACGAAGGCCAGCTCTCTGATAAAGTACAGAGCTACTGTATTTTTTTAAAGCTTGATTTGTTTGTATAAGCTGAGTATTTGTTTGTTCACCATGCAAAAATGAAATACATTAGGTAAAAGTTCAGCCTGGTGGAGGTTTTTCTTGTGCTGAATACTAATATGAACAACATCACTTAGATGATAAAATTCATGTTAGCTAATAAGAATGAACTCAAAATTTAACCCAATCACATGTATTTAATTATTAAAATAAATTATGAACATTTAAAAGGAATCCTACAAAAAGTGGAAACATGGACCAATTGCTAAGGATGAGTACAAAAGAACAGCACAGATATGTAGGGGCAAGAGCAGAAAGGGTAAAGCACAAAATGAGTTACACCTAGCAACAAATATAGAAGACAAGAAGAAGAGATTCTATAAATACAGTAAACCAGGATCTACTGGTAGCTCTTGGAGCCTCTGACAGGTGATCCTGACTGGTTTGCCAAGAGGCTGGCAAGTGCCAGCACTTCAGCTGCCTCTCCCCACACTGCTGCTCATCTCCTGCCCTTTATCTTGGAGCTGCCCCTCCCCCTGGGGAGCCTCTTGCTTGCTGTGCAGGGCAGGAGAGGGACAGAAGGGCTGCTGATCTCAAGGTGTCCCCTCCCACTCTGTATCCTTTCTCCATAGAGCAGAGAGAGGGCACAACAAGACTTGGGATGGAGTTTGCTGGCTGCTTTAGGGAGTGCTCCATGGCTGGGGAGGGGTGAGCCTGCCTTAGCCCCACTGCACCACCAACCAGGAGCCACCAGCAGTGCCTAGCTGGAGCCCACATCCCAAACTCCTACCCCAGTCATGAACCCCCTCCTGCACCCCAAGTCCCCCTGCATCCAAATGCCATACCAGACCCTGCACCTAGAACCCCCTCCTACATCCCAACTGCCTGCCCCAAGACCAGAGCCTGCTCCCCAACCCTCTGCACCAGCCTGATGAAAGTGAGTGAGGATGGGCAAGAGAGGAAGGATGGAATGAGCAGGGGCAGGGCCCTAGAGAAGGGGCGGGAGGGAGGTGAGGCAAGGGTATTTATATTGAGGTAGATCTTGGATTGCACTTAAATTCAAAAAGCGATCTCATGCTTAAAAAGGTTGGAGACCCCAATAGACGCATGATTAGTAGGAAGGAAATTGTAAGTCCACTACGTAACAGGAAGGAGAGCTAATAATTAATACAACCAAGAAGCCTGTGGTATTTAATGCTTATTTTGCTTAAGTGTTTTTTTAAAAAGTTATTTGTGACCAGATGCTTTCTACAGTATTAAAAAGGGGGAAGGAACACAAGCCAGAATAGCGATTGAACAGGTTAAAGAATATTAGATAATTTAGATGTGTTCAAGTCTGCAGGACCTGATGACATTTACCCTAAAATACTTAACTAACTAGCTAATCCAATTTCAGAGCCATGAACAATTATTTTTGAGAACTTATGGCAGAAATTAAGACAATGCAGTCTAGATGAATGTACTATAAAATGGGTACATAACTCTATTCAGAGAGTTATGAATTGTTTGCCCTCAAATTTGGAAGATGTATCCAGGAGAGTCCACCATGGGTCTGGTATAATTCAGTATTTTCATGAATTACTTGAATAATGGGGTGGAGAGAATGTCTATAAAAACTTGTGGATGACACCAAACTGGGAAAGAGTACAAGCTGTGGCAGATCAGTGGCGGCCCGTCCATAGGCTCGAATTTAGGTGGTTGCCTCGGGCGCCAAATTAAACAGCCGTTGAGGGGTTTGGAGGCGGGGGCGCCGATCGTGCGCTGATCACGTGTTTTGCCTAAGGCACCAGTTGCCGGCAGCTCGTCTAGGGCCGCTCCTGTGGCAGATGATGGCTAATTAGGGCCCAGCTGGGACTACATAAATAAGGGCTCCTGGAGGGGAAGGAAGGGGAGACACTCTTGCTCTAGCTGTGGAGCAGGATGGACCTGGCTGAGCAGTACTGGGGAAAGGCAGGCAGGCAGAGCTCAGGAGCTCTGGCCTGGCTTCACTCTCAGGCTGCAAGGCCTGAGTGTAATGGGCTGCAGAGAGACAGCCAGGCTAGAAAGAGGAAGCAGGTCCACACGCCCTTGCCAATGATGAGTGGCCAATTTAGACTGCAGTTATCACCTGTGGCAGGGGCTAGATGAAGACTGGAAGGGGGTCACTGAGGCATGGTGGGCATAGAGGAATTGGGGCTTCTCTGGGAGGGGACGACCCCAGAGTGCAGAGAATGATAAACACACACACTCCCACAGAAGGGGGCTGAGACACTGGAGTAGGCACTGCCAGAGGGCAGGGTCTTGATGTGGACACTGCGGTCTGGTCACGGTGTGGGTGTGGAACTAACATGGGGAAACACCAGCCAGAGAGAGGTGTCCGGTGGGCAAATACAAACTAATTCCCAGTGCTGCCGACATGAGGCGCCATGGTGGTGAATACGTCCCATGACAGGAGGGAACTATCCTGCTCTCCTTGGCCCTGATGAGGTCTGTTGGAAATACTCCCTCTTTTGGGCACCACATTTTAAGAACGATATGGACAAACTGTGACAGTGCACCAGAGAACTACAAAAATGATAAAGGGTTTACAAAATCTGACCTAGGAAAAATAGTTAAAAAAACTGGGCATGTTTAGTCATGAGAAAAAAAAAGACTGAGGGAGGAATGGATGTCTTCAGGTGTGCTAAAGGCTCTTATACAGAGAACAGTGATCACTTGTTCTCCAAGACCACTGAAGCTAGGAAAAGAAGTAATTGATTTTATCTGTAGTAAGGGAGATTTAGGTTAAATAACAGGAAAAACTTCATAACTGTAAGGGTAGTTAAGTACTGAAATAGGCTTCCAAGGGAAGTTATAGAATCCTGGTCATTTTAAATGGTTAAACAAATCCCTGAGATGGTCTAAATATACATGGTCTTGTTTCAGCACAGGGGGATACACAGTCAGATAATGGGCTGACCTGCAGGTTAACAGACAGCCACCTAACACCCTCTCCCCTCCCCTCCCCCCACCCCCCTGCAGCCCCACACATACATGCCCAAGATGACTGTGCAAGCACAAGGTGAAAGGGCACTTTGCTTCTACTTCTGAAAGGAGCAACAAAATATGTTGTGTACTGCAACTAACCTCATGTCCTCCCAGTGGACTCCAGCTCACCTTTGTCACAGGATACGCTGAGTAGCTTCTTTGCTATTTTTCCTGCTCCAGCAGACAGAAGTGAGTTCTAATAGGGGGGTGCTGAAGGAAGCCAATAGAAACTCTCTCAAAGTGCTGGATGTGTTTGCTTGAAAGAGAACTAAAAATCAGCAGCTCAAAGTATCTTAAACCTCACTGCCATGTTCTCACTGGACTAGCAGGAAACCCTTGGATACATTTTTCCTACATAAAAGGTTTACATGCTTATGTCTTAAAATAGAAAAGTTTTTGCCACAGAATTCTGCCAAGAGAAGTGCTTGGTAGTCTAGGGTTACAGTGAAAACTGTTTTACAAGTGATCTAGATAGAGTACAGCGCTGAAATGGGGATTTGGTTAAATCCAGCACATATGTTTAATAAGAAAATATAGATAGGCTTGGGAAAACACCATGTTGTGTTCATAAAAGGCCTTGCTATCTAGGTGTACAGGAGATATATAAGATCAGACAAGCAGTACTGTATTAATGTTATAAAGTGATACAAAATGAAGGGTATAAGATCTAGTGACTAAAGAAAAGGACTGATAGCAAGAAAGATACTGGGCTTTAATCTAGCCTGACCCACTGAATTATTGCCTGCATTTTAAGTATGTAATTTGACCTTTGGTTTTTCAGTCAGATACCATGGAATATTGGATAAACTGTGGCTCCTCAGTGAGAAACAGATGTTGTATTTGAGTTAACTTCCCTGCTTGAATGAATTATCCACATCTATTCTTGCTTATATAGCAATTTATCTCCATTTAACACTTTCCCCCACCATTAGGTATAACTCTGTGCAGAAGAACTCAAAAGACAACTGAGGCTACTTCTGCTCCCATGGCTTCCTGTGATTACTAGTGAACCCTAGCTGCTTGTGTTAGTAAATAAAGCTTTTCAGTGACTTGGTGTTTATTTTGTTTTATTCCATCTCATTTTTCTATATAGCACTTCTTTTTAAAAAAGTGTAAGACTGTGATTAAAATTCTCATGTTGAATTCTATCAGGATTGCACATGCTGACACTAACATCAGAAAAGCAGTATATGCCAGTACTTCTACAGAGTACTATGCTTTCCTGGCAATTTGTAGACTAACTTATCCTGTAATTAAGCTGTATCTACTTCTTTTGGATCTGTATTTTCTAAGATGATGCCATCCTGAGTAACACCAGTAGGCTGTGTCTACATTGGCACCCTTTTTCGAAAAAGGGTGCCAATGTAGACACAGCCGTAGTGTTTTATTTTACCAGTTCAAAGCAAAGAGCTCTTGATGGGAATTTATGAAGGAAAAGGAATATCACATTCTCTCCTACCAAATTGTAGTTCTGAGATACACAGTTCATATGATACAAGTATAATACAACCGTGCATTTATTTATGCTGGTGCAGTGCAGCATATTTGGTGAATTTGCTTATCAACCTAGGATTCTCCTCTCAGATCAGGTTTATGCCAATATGAAGCATAAAGGGACTTACTCTTGTTGCATTTACCATTGCAAGTTCTCAGCCTGATCGACTTAGTATCAGCTACTTATTAGGAGGACTCCCTGATTACATCACAGCCACACTCCAGGTCACATAGAACATTTCCACTCATATCTTTCAGGGCACTTGTCCGATCTTCCAAATGCACACTCCTCATTCATAATCTTTATACTGCTTCTAGAAAAAATCCCTCTCTCCCTCGAGTTCAAGCTGTTACTCCTGCTTAATTTTGAATATCTGAAAGGTTACAGCCCAATATGCCTGACATTCAATCTGTGTTAACCTTCTTGATGAGAGCCAAGGAACATGAAGGATTAAAAATAATCAGACATTGGGGATACATCCTGCAACAGGCCAGTACAGCACTTCAATTTAGCAGGGAAAGTCTACACCTCTTTAGGGAATTTTTGTACAGTATGAACCTCTGTGATCTGGGACTCTCAGGTCCAGCAACATCCATGGTCTGCTAGCACCAAGGATGTTATTGGGCCAGAAAGCCTAGCAGCAGGGGGCAGAGCTGGGAGCTCGGTGGCCTGGGGGAGTGGCAGCCCCACCAGTTCTACCAGCCCCAGGGCAGTAGCAGCCCCAGCAGCCTCAGGGTTGGCCACAGAGCCAGGAGTCTGGTGGCAGGGGAGTGCTGCCAGTTCATAGAATACGTGAACTGGAAGGGACCACAAGAGATCATCAAGTCCAGTCCCCTGCCCTCACAGTACGACCAAGTACCATCTAAATCATCTCTCATAGATGTCAGTCTAACCTGCTCTTAAATATCTCCAGTGTTGGAGATGCCACACCCTCCACAGGCAATTTATTCCAGTGTTTAACCACCCTGACAGTTAGGAAGTTTTTCCTAATGTCCAACCTAAACCTCTCTTGCTGGAATTTAAACCCCATTGCTTCTTATCCTATCATCAGAGGCCAAGGAGAACAATTTTTCTCCCTCTTGTAACACCGTTTTAGACACTTAAAAGTCACTATCATGTCCCCTCTCTGTCTTCTCTTTTCTAAACTAAACAAGCCCAATTCTTTCAGCCATCCCTCATAGCTCATGTTCTCTAGGCCTTTAATAATTTTTGTTCCTCTTCTCAGGACCTACTCCAATTTTTCCACATTGTGACGCCTCCGACGCGTCACCCCGAGCGTGCACCCGGTCGACACGGCACAACTGTGTGTCCCGACCTTCCTCGTGGCAGTTTCGTCCTCCCGCGGGGGGAGGGGGAAGGGGGACCCGGGCCCGCCCACTCTCATGGGTCCCAGCCCAGGGCCCTAAGGATTCGGATCTAGGGGGATCCAGTCCGGCTGACGGGGTGTGGCACTGTAACTCGTCAGCCCGCCAACCACTCCGTGGTTCCGCCCTGGGCCACTTCCTTCCCCCTGTCCTCAGCTCCACCGGCGTCCCGTACCTAGGGGACGATTGTCCTCTCACGGGTCTACCGGGTGGGGGAGGGTCGTCTGCGCCTCCCGGCCCTCTGCCTGGAGGCCTCCTGTGCTCAGGCCCGAGCTTGGGCGTGCTACTCTCCGCCTCCCCTCCCCTCTCTCTCAGCCGGTGCCCTTTTAAATATGGTGGCGCCCCCGCGGCTCCAATCCGCAGGCCGGGGGTGGGACTGGGCGCGGGCGCGCTCCCCGAGGCCCGCCCCCGCCATGAGCCGGCCCCGCCTCCCCCTGCCGCTCCGCGCAGGGCCTGGCTCTGCCGCTTTCGCCGGGCGCCGCCCGTGACGTCATCATGGGGCGCCGCCAGACGGCGCCTGAACAGCCCGGCAGGGCCCGCCGGTGCGGGCGGGCCCAAAGGGCTTCCGGGGCAGCAGGTCGGTGCGGGCAGAGGCGCCTGGCCACACACACCTCCAAATCACCTCCTCCCTAGTTCACTGCCTTCATACCGTCTCAAAAAGAAGTCCGCATTCTGATGTTGGGTGCCCGCCCTGTGGGCTACCTCGAAGGCGTACGGTTGTAGGGCTAGGTACCATCGCATCACCCTAGTGTTCGAATTCTTCATTGTTTGCAGCCATCGGAGGGGAGCGTGGTCCGTGACCACTCGGAAGCGACCCCCTAATAGATAGTATCTAAGCATCTCTATAGCCCACTTTACGGCTAGGGCTTCTTTCTCTATTGTCGAGTATCGCCGTTCATGAGGGAATAGTTTCCGGCTGATATAAACGATTGGGTGCTCCTCCTCGCCTTCTCCCTGTGACAGGACGGCTCCAATTCCCGTCCCGGACGCATCTGTCTGAACAGTAAAGGGTTGGTTAAAATCAGGCTGCGCCAAAACCGGGGCTTGGTTCAGCATCCCCTTTAATGTCTGGAAGGCCCGCTCGCACTTGGGCGACCAGTGTACCTTTTGGGGCATTGTGGCGCGCGTCAAATCCGTTAGGGGGGCGGCTATCGCCGCGAAGTTAGGGACGAACTGACGATAATATCCTGCCAACCCTAAGAACTGCTGGACCTGCTTTTTGGTCCTTGGGGGTTGGTAACTTTGCAGTGCTTCTATCTTCCCTACAAGGGGGCGCAACTGCCCCCGCCCCACTGTATACCCCAAATAAGTCACCTCTCTCTCGCCAAACCGACACTTCCGTGGGTTCGCCATGAGCCCGGCGTCTCGAAGTGCCTCTAAGACGGCCTTAATGTGGTGAAGGTGTTCCTCTCATGTCTGACTGTAGACCACGATGTCGTCGATATACGCGGCAGCCCACCGGCCTTGCTCCCTCAACACGCGATCCATGAGCCGCTGAAAAGTAGCCGCGGCCCCATGTAGTCCGAAAGGCATCCGGGTGAAATGGTACAGCCCGAAGGGTGTCGAAAAGGCCGTCTTTTCCCGGGAGGTTGGCGAGAGGGGGATTTGCCAATAGCCCCCCGTCAGGTCCAGGGTGGACAAATAAAGGGCTCCCCCCAACCGGTCTAATAATTCATCGACGCGGGGCATGGGGTAGGCGTCGAACTGCGATAGCACGTTGACCTTGCGGAAGTCAATACAGAACCGCGTAGTGCCGTCAGGTTTCGGGACGAGCACAGTCGGGCTGCGCCACTCACTAAAAGACTCTTCTACGACTCCCCACTGGAGCATCCTCTGTAACTCTTCCCGCACAGTGTCCCACATCCTGCGGGGCACGGGGCGCACCTGGTCACGTACCCTCTTCTGGGGTTCTGTTTCAATATGGTGATGTATGGGGGAGGTTTGCCCCAGATCCTCCGTCAGTACGTCCACAAACCCCTGAAGCAGGGCCTGGAGGTTGGCCCGCTGTTCTTCGGCGAGTTCAATCCCTATCTGGAAGACCACGGGAGGACCCCCCTCCCTATCCCCCGGACCCAGCTCGGGCTCGGGCGGCAGGGGGCTCATCAGGAGACTCTCCCGCTCCTTCCAGGCTTTTAGAAGGTTAACATGATAGACCTTGGTGGCCTTTCGTTTCCCCACCAATCTTAGTTCATAGTCAACGGGTCCCACCTGTCTCAACACTTCGAAGGGCCCCTGCCATCGCGCTAGCAGTTTTGACCCTGGGGTGGGGAGCAGTACTAACACTCGCTGTCCTGGTTCAAAGACCCGCAGCCGTGTGCCGCGATTGTAATATCGGGCTTGTGTTGCCTGGGCGGTCTCCAGATTATCCTTTGCAAACACCCCCAGATGGTGCAGCTTCTCCCTCAATTCCAATATGTATTGCACGGAGCCCTTTACCCGAGTCTCTTGCTCCTCCCACCCTTCTTTTATAATGTCCAGAACCCCCCTCGGGTGCTGTCCATATAATAGTTCAAAGGGTGAAAACCCAGTGGAGGCTTGCGGGACCTCCCGTACCGCAAATAATAGAGCGGGTAACAGCGTGTCCCACTCCCTCGGCTCCTGTTCTACAAACTTGTGCAACATCTCCTTTAAGGTCCTGTTAAAGCGCTCAACTAACCCATCCGTCTGAGGGTGGTATACTGACGTCTTTCATCTATTAATTTGCAGCAAACTACACAGTTCCTCCATCAGCCGGGAGGTAAAGTTCGTCCCCTGGTCTGTCAGGATCTCTTGGGGAAGCCCAACACGGGCAAAAATCTTTACCAATTCGGCGGCCAATGTCGCGGCATGGGTGTTCCGAAGGGGGACGGCCTCCGGATACTGTGTCGCGTAATCTAAAATGACCAGGATGTATTGGCATCCTGCCCTCGATCTTTCTAGTGGCCCTACTATGTCCATAGCTATCCTGGCGAACGGCATGTCTACCACTGGGAGGGTGACCAGGGGGGCTTTTGGCATGCCACGGGGCCCTGCCTTCTGACAGGTTGTACAGGACCCACAGAACTCCTGCACCTCCCGGTAAATCCTGGGCCAGTAGAACCACTGTATAATTCGCTGCACCGTCTTTTCGGTTCCGAGGTGTCCCGCCCAGGGGTTTGCGTGTGCCAACTCCATAAGCTGAACACGGTAGCGTCGCGGCACTAACTGTTGTCTGCCTTCCCCCTGTTCCTCCCGGCCCCCGTCAACCCGGTATAACCGGTCAGAGTGTACCTCAAAGTGGGGGCCTGTCGATCCTCCAGCAGGCGGGGGCCTCCTCGTCCTGTGGGTCGCGAGCCGCTGTCCAGGCGTGTCGCAAGGAGGGATCCTCTCGCTGCTCCTGGAGGAAGTCACCGTCGAAGAGTCCTAAAACTGGCAGCTCTCCGGGTCCGGGGTCTTCGGTGGGCCCCCTGCGTACCCCCAGCATCCCTTCCACTTCCCCTAGGCGCTGTTCGCCCCGCCAATCGCCCAGGGCCCTTCGGAATCCTGCCCAGTCCTGTCCTAGCAACGTGGGGTACGCTAGTTTGGGGGGCAACCACCACGTAACACCATTTTTGTTGGTCCCCATCCGTGATTTGGACCCAGGCCGTGGTATACTGATGCAGGTCTCCGTGGACACACTGCACGAAGACGAGGGGACCACGGGGCCCTCTGGCGGGAATCAAGTCCGCTTGTATTATGGTCTGACTACAGCCCGAGTCTATTAGGGAGGGGACCACCTTGCCCCCATCCCCACATACCGCAGGATCTTACCTTCCTCATCCTTCTGTGCGGCTTCGTCTCCCATCAGGGCCTGGGCATAAGAACAGTCCATGTACGGGCAGTCCTTTATAAAATGGCCCTCCTGTCCGCACCTGAAGCAAGCTCCTTGGGCCGGGGTCCGCGTGGCTACCTCCCGCGGGGAATCGCCTGGACGCCCGGGCGGCCCTACCGGGGCCTCCCGGGGTGGGAGGGACCATGCCGGTGCCAGAGGCCGGCGTCGTGGCTCCTTTTCCGGACTTCCTCTGCCTCGGGGTCCTCTTCCAGAGGCAGAGCGTGGCGAAGAGGGTGGAGGCCTTCTTCCCCTCCCGAGGCCTTCTGGCCCCTCTGCGGCTTCATAGTCATTCATCAGCTCCACCGCCTCATCCAATGTCGAGGGGTGGTGTCGGCACACCCAGCGCTGGCCATTGCCGGGCAGAACATCGATGAATTGTTCCAACACGACCTGTTCTGCCACTTGGGGCCCCGTACGTTGGTTCGGGTCGAGCCGCCGCCAGGCGGCCTCCTTCAGCCTCTGGGCCACCGCTCTGGGGCGTACTCCAACCTCGTACGTTTGTGCCCTAAACTTCTGCCAGTATGTCTCCGGGGTAATCCCCATCTGGTCCAGAATGGCCTCCTTCAGTTTGAAGTAGTGGAGGGCGTCCCAGTCACTCAGGCTGCGGTAGGCCATCTGGGCGGCGCCGGTCAAATACGGGGCTAATAAGGTGGCCCAGTGCGCCTCGGGCCAATGGGCCGCAGTGGCCACCCATTCAAAGGTGGTCAGGTAGGCTTCCGGATCATCGGCGGGTCCCATCTTGGTCAACTGGACTGCGAGGCGGGGCAACTCGCCCCCCTTGGACGTCCCCTCACCTTCTTGCCCTGCCTGGCCCGGCGGGGTGGCCGGCGCGGCCTGGTACTGCTTGATCCACTGCTCCTGTTGGGCTTTCATCTGCTCAGCCATTTCCTGGATTAGCTGCTTCTGTTGCACTTGGTGCTGGGCATCTAGTTGCTGGATCAATAGTGTCTGTTGCTGCTGATTCTGTCTTTGGGTCTCCTTCACCCATTCCATAAATTGGGCCGGATCCATTCTCCGGCTCTGTTTCGTGGTCCCCCCCCCACCAAGAAACACACAAAAAAAACACCAACGCCACCAAAACGAAGACAGAGGAAATATCCCACCAGTTACTTCCCTCCGCGCTCCCTCACGTGCGCCCCCCACCCTTTACGGGTTCTTGGTACCCCTCAATATGCCCACATTCTCCACCATCTTGTGACGCCTCCGATGCATCACCCCGAGCGTGCACCCAGTCGACACGGCACAACTGCGTGTCCCAACCTTCCTCATGGCAGTTTCGTCCCCCCGCGGGGGAAGGTGGAAGTGGGACCCGGGCCCGCCCACTCTCACGGGTCCCAGCCCAGGGCCCTAAGGACTCGGATCTAGGGGGATCCGGTTAGCCCACCACCCACTCCGTGGTTCCGCCCTGGGCCACTTCCTTCCCCCTGTCCTCAGCTCCACCGGCGTCCTGTACCTAGGGGACGTACTGTCTCCCCCTACGGGGCCTACCGGGTGGGGGAGGGTCGTCTGCGCCTCCCCGCCCTCTGCCTGGAGGCCTCCTGTGCTCAGGCCCCAGCTTGGGTGTGCTGCTTTCTGCCTCCCCTCCCCTCTCTCTCGGCCGGCGCCCTTTTAAATATGGCGGCGCCCCCGCGGTTCCAATCCGCGGGCCGGGGGTGGGGCTGGGCGCGGGCGCACTCCCCGAGGCCCACCCCCGCCGTGCGCCGGCCCCCGCCTCTCCCCCCTGCCGCTTCTCCGTGGCAGGGCCCAAGGCTCCGCCGTTTCCCGGCCGGCGCCGCCCGTGACGTCATCACGGGGCACCAGCCGGACGGCGTCTGAACAAAGGGCTTCCGGGGGCCACAGGTCGGTGCGGGGCAAAGGCGCGCCGTCACACACATCTTTCTTGAAATGTGGTGCTCAGAATTGGACACAATACTCCAAATGAGGCCTAATCGGTGCAGAGGAGAGCCGAAGAAGGACTTCTCGTGTCTTGCTCACAACACTCCTGTTAATGCATCCCAGAATCATGTTTGCTTTTTTTGAAACTGTCACACTATTGACTCATATTCAGCTTGTGATCCACTATGACCCCTAAATCCCTTTCAGCAGTAATCTTTCCTAGATAATCACTTCCCATTCTGTATGTGGGGAAAAGGAAGTTACTCACCTCGTGCAGTAATGATGGTTCTTTGAGATGTGTGTCTCGATGGGTGCTCCACTGTACGTGTCAGGTTGCCCTGGCGCCACTGAGTTTTCCATAGTAGTAGCCAGTCAGACCTTTAATATGCTCTAGGCGTCTTGTGCCATTCGTGCCCTTTACTTCGCGCGTGCTCTTTACTTCTACTGAGTTCTTCGTAGACGCCCGAGTATCTGAAAAAGGAAAAAAAGAGAAACTCTCCAAAGAAAGGGGAGGAAGGGTGGGTAATGGCGCACCCATGGGGATGCACATCTCGAAGAACCATCGTTACTTCACAAGGTGAGTAACTTCCTTTTCTTCTTCGAGTGATGTCCCCATGGGTACTCCACTGTAGGTGACTTCACAGCAGTGGTCAGTTGCAGCAACGGATGGCAGGGTTCGGAGTCACCTTTTAGTAACAGTAGAGAGCACTGTGTTGGCTACTGCAGCATCATTGGAAAAGTTCTATATAGTATGGTGTAATGCCTCATAAAGATATGGTCCGAGGACCATGTGGCAGCACAGCAAATATCTTGAAGCAGAATGCCTCAGAGGAAAGCTGTGGATGTAGCTACTGTCCTGGTGGCATGTGCCTGAAGCTGATGAGGAAGAGGAAACTATAATGTTAGATATATATTGTGATAAAAGTGTGCTACCCTTACAGTGTTCTGCAGTTGCAACAAAGAGACACTGTGAATTATGAAAGGGTCTTGTGTGGTCCATATAAAAGGAGAGGGCCCTCCTGACATCTAGAGTGTGGAGGAGTGCTTCCTGTGCAGATGAGTGCGGTTTTGGGTAGAAGGTAGGTAATATAATTGGCTCATTGATATGGAAGCCTGAACACACCTTTGGTAGAAAGGATCAGGGGGGAGGGCGTACTATAATGCTGTGCGTAATAAAAAATGTGTAGGTGGTAATGCTACCACCTGCATCACTGACCCTGTGAGCAGATGTTATTGCTAAGAGGAAAGCCACTTTTGGCGGTCATTAGAGACAAGGAACATGTTGCTAAGGATTTGAATGGAGGTCGAGATAACGTGTCCAACACCAGCTACAAACTCCATAACGGTGGAGGAGGTCTAAGGGGTAGAATTATGTTTTGGAGGCCCTTGAGAAACCTTGTAGTGATTAGGTGTGCTGGAGGCAGTGGAGGTGTAGAAGGCTGCATTACGTATGTCATGGCGGCCAGGTGGCCCATCAGCTGTAAACATAACAGAACTGTCATGGTAGGGCATATGGTGATTATAGCGACCAAGTCCTGTATTGTCTGGAACTTTTGGTCATTGATAATGAGACCCAGGAATTCAAACAAGTCTCTCGTGGGTAGTATCATATGCAAGGTCTCTGCTTGAGAGAACCCTTTTATAAGGCAGTCGTCAAGATAGGGGAAGATGATCACTCCCTGTTGATGCAAATATGCAGCTACACCCGTCAGGATCTTGGAAAATACTCTGGGTGCTGAGGAGACGCTAAAAAGTAGGACACGGCACTGAAAATGTTCTGATGCTATCAAAAAATGGATGAAGCATCTGTGAGACATATGAATAGTAACATAAAAGTAGGCATCTTGTAGGTTGAGGGCTGCAAACCAATCTCCCTTGTCTAGCGCTAGAATTATAGACGCTAAGGTTACCATCTTGAACCACTGTTTTTATAGATATTTGTTTAGTTTTCATAGATCTAGGATGGGTCTCCATGAGAGGGGTCCCTGAAGAGGGACAGGGACAGAGAAGGGGGGAGAGATGGAGGAAATGAAGTGAAGGGGATGGAGTAACCGGATGCCACTATTTCCAAGACCCAACGATCCATTGTGATTGCCGCCGCCCAGCGATGGTAGAATGGGCACAAACTATGATGAAATATAGTGGTTTGTTGGTGAAGATGGAATTGGGAGAGGTTGCACAGGCCCCCAACTGATGTCTCAAACCTGCTGTTTGGCTGGCTGAAAGGTGCAGGCGCGGTTATTGGTGCTTCCTCTGAGTGTAAGGTTTGGAATGAGATTAGTCATAGACTCTCTGTTGGTTTCTCCAGTATGGAGATTCGCAGTGGCGCTGGTATGGTGTAAATCACCTTTGTGTGTAGGGGGGAGCGTACATCCCTAGGGTTCTGAGTGTTGTTTGAGCGTCCTCACTAGTGTGGAGGTCCTCATCATTTTTTGCCACAAACAGTTTCTTTATCAAAGGGAAGGTCCTCTACCTTGCCCTGAAGCTCTTTGGGGATTCCAGCCAATTGAAGCCAGGATGCTCTTCGCATAACGATAGACATTTTGGTGGATCTTGCCACAGTATCTGCCATGTCTAGGGCTATCTGTAACGCTGTACATGCCGTAGAATATCCCTCCTGAACAACTGACTTGAGCACTGGTCTTTTGTTATTGGGCAGGTGCTCCATCAGGTCGGTTAACCTGGCACAGTTATCAAAGTCATGATTCTCCAGGAGAGCAGTAGTTTGCTATGCATAGTAGGAGTGTAGCAGATGAATAGACCTTTCTTCCAAAAAGATCTAAATCATTATCTTGGAATGTATTACGGTATTGAGGTAACTTTGACCTCTGTTGGGTGGCATCAACCACCAATGAATTAGGCTGTGGGTGGGTAAACAGGAAGTCCAGACCCTGGGGGGACAAGGGATGAAATATTTTTTATCCACACATTTATTAGTGGGAGAGGCAGACACAGGTATTTGCCAGATATCATCTACCACCTCCATAATTACCTTGTCTATAGAGAGTGCGATCTTCGGCCTCTGGGTAGGTTGAAGATTCTTCAGGAGGTGGTGCTGTTTTTCTTGGACCGCTGTAAGATGCACCTGTCGAGTTGTAGCCACTCTTGAACAGTTCCTGAAATTGCTTGAGATCATCCACTGGGGACATATCTCCCGGATGACTGCTTCATTAGGAGATGATGAAGACTGGTCAGTGGGTGCATTGTCCGGATTGGGGGGTTTGTCCATGTCTGTTATTTGCCCTTCCTCTGTGTCTCACTGATCCACAGCAGCTTGTGTGCATTCGGATGGTCTAGATGATGGCGTGGGCAGAGCACTGGAATGGTGTCTGGATACAAGCCTCAGGTAGTAGGGTGGCCAGCGTCTATAGTATCGAGGTGGATATCGCCACTCCATCATCCACAGAGAGAGGTGATCATAAGGACGGCTGTGCTGTATGTGCCACAGAATTATCTCATTGGCAAGGAATGTTTTGAAAAGAGGACACTCCTATAGTCTTCCTCAAAGACGCTTCTTCGCACTGTTGGCACCAGTGATCTCTGAGATCTAACGGATTCCCGAGATGAAGGGGGAGGCAAAGGAGAAATATGCTTAGTTTGTGTTGTGTGCAGTGCAGCCCAGGAAGGATGCTCCATCAGTGCCAGGGAGCGCGGTACTGATGCTGGTGCCAGTGTTGGGGAAATCTCGCTCCCCTGGGGTACAGAGTCCCCAGAAGGGTCCGAGGCTGGAGGTCAAAGCAGTGAGGCAGGAGAGAAATCTAGAAGGAAAACTTTATTATGCATGCATGCAGGCTGACAGCTACCAGAGTGAGAGCAGCAGCAGCCCTGAGAGAAAGGTTCAGGGGATCCTTTATACAGTATGCTCAGACAGTTTAGTTGTTGATTGTTTTCTTTAACATATCAAAGTCTCAGCAGAAGTACTCTGAGAGGTTTCTGTTTACACCAAGTATGCTAGAAGTAAATTTACAGTACAAAGGCACATGAGAACTTGAGTGAGGAGTCTACAAGGCAAACTGTGACAAAGATAAGGGTTTACATGACAAATTGTGACAGACTAGGAGTCTTCATGAAGTTGAGATAGGAGACATTGTAAAGGTCTTGATTAGAGTTAAGATGATTTCTCTCTGTTACAGGGAGAGAGGCCTGGAAAACTTTTAACCCTTACAGCAGTTTTCTTTTAGAGAGTTTTGATTTCCTGCACAGTCCCCCTTAGACACAATTGGAGTTATTTGATTTTTCTCCCACACCAGCGGTGCCAGAGAGAAGACATGTTCTGGGCTCTCCAGTGTGGAAGGCCTGTGATTTGATTTTGATGGTGCTTTCGTGGTGCTCAGTGGATGGTGATGGTGCAGATGTGGTAGAAGGTCTGTCTGCTTCATGTGACTTTGCCAGTGCTGGGATAATAGGCAGCATCGGTACTGGTTTCAATTCTGCAGACTTAGCGCAATGGGCAATCACAGTGCTGGAAGTGCCCGGTTTATCACTGGTGCTGACTCGGGATGCAGTGGCCAGTAGTGAACACATTGGAGAGACTTTTTTTCATAAATTTCAGTGTGGGTGAGCCCACCTGTCTTTTTTCCAGCCTAATGGGCTCTGTGCGAGAGCCAGAGTCCCCAGTTTCAGGAAGCTGGAGGGCCTTGTCAAAGAGGCGCATGTGAAGACGCATCTCCCTATCACGACAAGCCCGGGCTGTGAGTTTGGTGCAGTGATCATGCGCCTCACATCTGATACACGAGTGCCTGTCCAACTCAGGCATGGGTTCGCAACAGCTGTCACACTTTTTATAACCTGGTGATCCCAGCATGATGAGGGTGCAGGTTGACAGTCCTTGTTGGGTTGCATCTTTTTTTTTGTTTTGTTTTGTTTTTTTGAGGCCGCAGATGAAGGCCTTGCAACTCCACATTTATATTATGCTGTTCTACTCTTTTTTTTTCTTAAGTAAAAACTAACTAACTATCAACTATAAAAACATATAAAATTAACACTAACTATACTAACAGTGTGTGTGCCACTCTGAGGTAAAACTCAGAGGAGCGAGAAAAGTTCCATCTGCAGCCAAGGGCAACAATGAAAGAACTAAGGAGCGGCCGGACCGCATGTGTGAAGTAAAGGGCATAAACAGCATGAGTCGCCTAGAGTGCATGCATGGTCTGACCGGCTACTGCTATGGAAAAATCCGATCTGTAGCGCTGGGGTGACCCAACACCTAGAGTGGAGTACCCACAGGGACATCACTCGAAGAACTGATTGATCCTTCCTAAGTGGAGTACTTTGCATTTGTACTTATTAAATTTCAACCTATTTACCTCAGACCATTTCTCTAGTTTGTCCAGATCATTTTGAATTATGACCCTATCCTCCAAAGCACTTGCCACCCCTCCCTGCTTGGTATCATCTGCAAAATTAATAATAAGAAGAGGGTCCTCCAAAGCACTTGCCACCCCTCCCTGCTTGGTATCATCTGCAAAATTAATAGTAAGAAGATATTGAACAGAACTGGTCCCAAAACAGACCACTGTAGAACCCCACTTGTTATGCCCTTCCAGCATGACTGTGAACCATTAATAACTACCCTCTGAGAATGGTTATCCATCCAGTTATGCACCCATCTTATAATAGCCCCATCTAGGATATATTTCCCTAGTTTATTGATAAGGTCGTGCGAGACCATATCACATGTTTTACTTAAGTCTAGGTATACCACGTCCACCACTTCTCCCTTATCCACAAGATTTGTCAGTTCTGCTGACAGACCCCAGGAGAATCCAGGGTTTGTCAGCAGAGGGGCAGAATTAATCTCCCCTCGTCTGGCAGATTCCCTTGTTCAGGACTGATCAGAGGTCCAATCTTTTATATGGGTAGTTAGGTCTACTCAGCCTCTTGTATAGTCTTAAGATTTGGAGCAAAAGTTAACTGATTTGCACCATTTGGGCACAAAGCTCATTCTCAGTCAATTAATGCACACTTTCAAACACTAGCCATGTAGAAAAAAAACACATTAAAGTTTAATGCACATGGCCCTCAAGAGCAGAGCTGTCTGAAAGGCTCTGCACAGCATGACACGTCTGTCTTCATTAACGCAAGAGAGCAGACAGACACCACTGGGAGTCTAACAGTGCAGAGAACTTTCTTCGGCATTTCCTTTTCCAGTCAAATTCCCGTGAACTCTGTAAACAAATTGAGCATGTCTATAAATGTTTTATAGGATGATTCATTAACCATTGAGAGGAAGTATGCTCTCATAGCTTTAGTTCACCTCTGGGAGCCAGCAGACCTGTCTTCTGTGCCTAGCTCTGACACAAACTTGCTATCTGACCTCAACCAAGAAAGTTACCTTCCCTGGACCTCATTTTCTCCATGTTAAAATGGGGATAATAGTTCTTTATTTTAGTGAGTGAGTATTAAACATAATTCATTAAATGGTGGTAAAGTACTTTACAATATTCAGATGAGGGCAAGGTAGGCATGAAAAGTATTATATTTCCAAGTACTCTGTCAGTCTAGAGCAATGGTGCTCAAACTTATTTGAGACCCCTTCTTCGGGTCTCAAGTAATGTACACCTCTCCTTGCCCCTCCCCAGTTATGTCTTCCCCACCTGAAGGCAGAGCAGAGAGCAGCAACTTCTGGCTGAGCCCAACCTTGAAGGCAGCACCACACCAGCAGCACAAAAGAAAGGGTGGCAATGTGAAAAGGATTATCTGTCATCACTTCTCACAGCAGACTTACTGCCCCTTTACTTCTTTGCTGCTTCTGCCACCTCGAGGCTGGTATCTGGAGCCCCACTGCCTCCAGGTGAGGGATGGGGGGTGGGGGAGAGGGAGAGAAAGGAAGGAGAACCTGAGCCCAGGCTGCCTCCCAGTGAAGGATTGGTGTGTGTGTGTGTGGGGGGGGGGGAGATGTTCATGTGGCATATGGTTGACATAGCAGGCTGTATATCACCTTCTTCCAATCCCCTCAGGACCTAGGTGTGTCCAGAGCACAGTTCTGCATGAGGGATTTCCTGCTGCTAAAATGGCCCCAGGTGCTGTAGCATCTGAGCACAAGCTTGAGAAACCCCAAAGGCTGTGCTGTTACGGACTAGGATGTGGGTGATCAGGTCTGATGGACAGAGCAGGCGTACAGGTTGGGAAATGAAGCCGAGGGTCAGCACCAGAGTCAACTGACAATTACCAGAGCCAGAGGGTCAAGCCAGAGTCAGAACCAGGAACTGAATCTAAGAGTCAGAGCCAAGATAAAGATGTCAAATGCCAGAGGCAAGGGCCAAGTCAGAGTCAAAAGGTAGGGTCAGAGCCAGGACAGGCCACTGCGGATTGCATGCAAGGCTGAAAGTGAGGCAAAGACCAAGCATGGTGGGAACAGAAGCAAAGAGCAGAACCAGGTTGGGTGCAGCAGGCAGCCACAACAGAAATCCACCATGTTGCTCAAACTTCCTGTTTTTCCTCCTGTCTTAAAGAGTGTTGATGGAACAATAGGGGCAACTGGCTGATCCTCCACTCAGAGCTCCTGTGTGTGGTGTCCTGCCTATAGCCCTAGTTGTTTCTCAGCCCAGCCAACTTCAGCAGCCATTGGATAGAGAGCAGGAAATAGCAGTTGTTTGGGGATGCCCAGGTCTGTGTTCAAAACCGAAGAAATCACCTGCCCTAGCTTGTGCTGGGGGATGAATTAGCTCCAGGACTGGAAGGCCATAAATGTGGCATATAACCATTTTATTTTTCAAGGTTAACTAGGTTTGAGAATCTTGCCTTGATGTGTTACGAAAGGTGTGTATTCAGTCAGTCACCATGGATGGTGAAGACCAACCGCTTTGCTCTCCACATCCTCTACCTCTTTTTCCCCAGACAGAACTGAGAGAGAGATCTCTACCCAGAATAGTCACCTGGAATATGTGAGATCAACATACAAACTCTCCTACCTCCCAGGTGCAACCAATTCACTAATGGGTATTCTGGATGGAGGCTCTCTCTTCCTGTTTTTTGTTTTTGTTTGTTTGTTGTTTTGTTTTGTTTTTGTTTTTTTAAACCCAACAAAAGCTCAAATTGATGCTGTGATGTGGAACAAAAGCAGATGTTGAAATCTCAAAAATGTCATGAAATGGCATTTTTATTTTCCAGACAACCCTACTGCTGGCTCTTGTAGCAAGGGGAGATGTGGGACTAGAATATCAGAATGGCCATATTGAGGAAAATCAACGGTCCATTTCGCTCAGTACCTATTCTTCTGATAGTGGCCAATTGCAGGTGCTTTAGAGGGAATTAACTGAACAGGGCAATCGAGTAATTGATCTCCTGTCATTCACTACCAGCTTCTAGCAATCGAAGGACAGAGGCAAAGAATCAAAAAGGCAAATTACAAGATTTCTAGCTCCTAGTGCTGAGGGATTAGCAAGTTACTATGATGTCTCCTTATTGATTTATTTAAAAGTTAAATCCACATCACATGGCAAACTTCAAATGTCCAGTTCCTCACACCTGCTTGAATACTGCCTTCATCCAATTCTTGTGATACTGAAGCAATTATACAGAGCTTCCTCTTCCTGCCAATTCACATGCCATGCTGGGCCTGGAATGTTATCCTAATTTGTACAGCTGTAGGTGGGAACCGAGGCAAAACCTCCCTGTCTTTCACATGAAGATTCTGGCTGGTTCATGTGGCCAGAGGAATGGGATAGAGTGATTGTTAAGTATTTGCTGTAAAGAACACAAGATGCTATGTCGTTTAATTGCAGTGACACTCCTCTCCTTTCATTTTCCTCCTTTTTACCTGCTGCTTAAAAGCAGCAATTTATATGCCTGGCTTTTCAGAAATGTTTAAAATTAAAAGACTACAAAGTAATCCTTGTAATGCCTACATAATGTGACATGGAACATTTCCACTTAGCAAATTAAACAAGAGTCATTAAAGATGATGTAAGAATATGGATACAATAGCAGTATTATTACCTGCAATTCCTGGAGACAGCTAAAGCTTCAATAAAACATTCTGAAGAGGTTGGCATGATTTAGGATTTACATTTTCATATTAATAGGTATAGACTTGTGCATGGCTTAATTAACACATATGAGCAGTTATGATTCACAATCACTGACTTCTCTCTCAATTTGGTGTTTGCTTTTGTGTTGTTCCAGGTGCCAAGATTGCATTTTGAACACTGGTTCTGAAACATTTCAAATGTTTTAAATTCAAATCTGTGTTAATGATGCCCTGTGCTGAAAATGCCCCCATTTCTCACCTCCAGGACATATCTGTCCTAGCATGGGCCTATCTAAGGTTCTTGTCTACACTTAACACCACAGCTCTACCACTGTCCTGCTTCAGTGTAGACATTCCCTAAGCCAATGTGAGGGATTGTGTGATCAGTGGGACTCTTCCACTTCCTGGAGAGATGGCAGAGATGATTACACAGGGATTTGGGTTGGCTTAACTATGCTCCTTGGGAAGTAGATTTTTCCTGAATTTCCATTAAATTGGCCTAATTTTCTAGTGTAGACAAAGCCTAATAGGGAGTTTTGCAATGACACTGGCTATTATGCTACTCGAGGGGAGCTGACAACTGCACTGGGACCCTGGGCAAGATGTGTATAAAGGGGAGGGCAGAGCAGCTCCATGCTCCTAGAAGGGGCGAGGCCTCAGGCGGAAGAGGTGGGAGGTAGGGCAGCCAGCCCACAGCACTGCCCAGAATATGCCATGTTGTCCCCCTCCCCAGCCCTTTAGAACCACCCAGAATGCGCCACACGGTGCTCCAGTGGCAATTTAAAGGGCCAGGGGCTCCAGCTATCACTGCTGCCACAATAGCAGCAAGGGCAGAGACTAGGAGTCCCAGACTCTTGAGACTCACTGGGCCCCAGGGAAGTTGCCTCCTTTGCCTGCCTCTGTCGGTGGGCCTGATGTTACTGATAATGGGTCAAATCCTGATCTTTGCATACAGCCTGAACAAGAAACCTGACTCCCCACTCTCCAGCCCCCGACCACTAGCACAGCTGCCGGTGAGTTGTAACATGACTTGCCTCTCTCCCACCCCTCCACATGGAACATAGGCCAGTAGATCCATCACTGGGACCTTGGTACCAATGGGGCTGCCTTTCCACAAACTGCAGGATTTGGCTGAGTAATAATAATTCGTCCATAAATAGCATCTACCAGCTGAAGAGCTCAAAGTACTTTACAGACATAAGTGAATGAGCTATCATGCTGCCCCTGTGAGCCAGGTAGGTAAAACATCACTACAACTTACAGAGGACAACACAGATATCAGACCCTAGGCCTGTGTCACCTCTAAGTCCTCTGCTTTACTCACTGGATTTGCTTCCTGTCATATACAACAATAATTTCTTCATCCTTCTGTGTAACAAAGGGATCTGCTTGTCACAGTTGTTTTGCGCACCAATGTTTCATTTGCACACCAATGTTTTCCTTGTTAGTCAGAGATTCAAACTACTTTTGTTAAAACTACACCTCTAGCTCTCTGGGAGTCAAAATGTATAGCCTGTTGAATAATCTCTAACCAAGGCAATTCAAGCCACATCCTGCTGCGTTACTCAAATGGTTTTGTATTGTAAAACATTCCAAAAGTAATATAATCAGCCTGCAGAAGCAATGACCTTCTCTAAACTGTTTTGACTAGCTGTAATCAAGGCTCAGTCTCTTTATACTACAGTGCACAAGTAAAAATATTCAGCCTGCTTACCAAAAATATACCACACTATAAACTGGGTGCCAAAATAATCCTGATACTGATTAGGCTGCAGTAAAATTGTCCTTCTTTGGGCAGGGGGCTGGACTCGATGACCTCCTGAGGTCTCTTCCAGCCCTATGATTCTAAAATATTGCTGATGGTTTGCTTCAGTAACAAGGATACTGGCAGGACAGCAATAGGACCTGAATCCTACAACTTATGCATGGGCAGTTCCTGACTGAATTAAAATGGGACTCCACTCACAAAGTTCCACCATTAGGGCTTTTCACATACCAAATTTTTCTGTAGGGCGACGTCTATACTGCCCAGTCTTGCACAAGAACATATGCAAATGAGGTGCGGTGATGAATATCACCGCACCTCATTTGCATACTTAATGAACCGCCATTTTTGTGCAAGGAGCAGTCTACACTGCTCCTTCTTGTGCAAAAACCCCTTGTGCAAAAATGGCAGCTCATTAAATATGCAAATGAGGCATGGTGATTTCATCGCCACGCCTCATTTGCATATGTTCTTGTGCAAGACTGGGCAGTGTAGACGTAGCCTAGCAGTTTAGCTTTTATACCAGGGATGGGGAACCTATGACCTGCAGGCCAAATCCAACCCCCAACTTTCCTTGCTCTGGCCTGTGAGGCTCAGGGCTCTTCCCTGCAGCAGGCAGAAGTAGGGAAGAGCCTGGCACTATAGCCCCTGTGGGTATGTCTACACTGCGTTTTTTTTGCGGAAGAGGATATGCAAATGGCACATTCATTTGCATATTTTCTTCCTATTCTTTTTGCAGAAGAGGTTTGCCGATAGAAAGCCCCGTGTAGACTTGGCCATTTGTCGGGAAAAAACCCTTTTCCACAAGATCTTTTATTCCTCAAAAATCGAGGTTTACAGGATCTTGCAAAAAAGGGGTTTTTTCTACACGGGGCTTTTTATCAGCAAAACCTCTTCCGCAAAAAGAATAGGAAGAAAATATGCAAATGAGTGTCCCATTTGCATAACCTCTTCCGCAAAAAAAAAAACGCAGTGTAGACATAGCCTGTGTGGCCAGCTCTACCTGGTTGGGGGAGGAAGCAGCTCTGTGCGCTGCCATTCCCCTCCCCCCTTCCTTGGCTGGGGGGAACAGCAAGGGACTGCAGCTCCACCCGTTCCCATTGACTGGGAATCTCTATATATTCACACACTTAGTCTTTTATTCTATTCATGCAATAATGCAGTTATTTGGATACGGTTACATCTATTCAGTAATACAAAGAGTAAACCAAATTATATCATGAAAATATCTAATATGTAGCCACAGCAATTATTTGAAATACACACACGTTGAAATAAATTGCAATATATACCCCCAAAATATTCAATGAAAAGCCAACAAGTGTGTGTGTGTATTTGATCAGTTTAATGTATGTGTGTGAATACATGTTTTATAGATACACATAATTCTCCATATCCTTATGGCTAGAATGTTTAGATTATACTGAACAGCATTCTCCCCTTCGGTTTTTAAGCAGATTCAATATTTAACACACATTTTCTTGCATGTAATAATGCAGTGTATGTTATTAAATATATAGGATTGTCCTGGATATTGCAACGTTTCCATCCATGAACCCTCTCCCAAAAAAGCCCTTGAAACTTGTCCAAAAGTCCAACCCTTGAGCAAATTACATAGGTCTTTTCCAACTAGGGATGTTAAATTTAGTTTAATCAACTAATTGACTAGTCAATGGATTCTCCATCAACTAGCTGATTAGTCAATAAGGGAAGGGAGCCACAGCAGGGTTAGCGCCTGTCCCTGGGAGTTAACCCTGCTATGGCTCTGCCTTTTAAATGTATTAAGAGCCAGTAGGCTCTGAATATATTTAAAAGGCAGACGCGCAGTGGGGGGGAGGACCCAGTGTGAGCTGGGCCAGCTGATTCCTGGCTTGGGCTGGGTCTCCCCGCAGTGCTCCTGCATTTTAAATGTATTAAAAGCCAGCAGGCTCTTAATACATTTAAAAATCAGAGGTGCAGCATCTGGGACTGGGTGCGAGCCATGAATCAGCTGGTTTTCTTTCGGTATCAGTAAGTAGCTCCTTTAATTCTGCCTTATTACGTGAGCGGAGTACCGTTTGTTGATTGGTCCACCCAGTCACGGCATTGTGAGTGGTCTTTACAACAGAAATGGGTAGGCTTTCTAAAGGTGGAGGGTCTGTTGGGGGTGGCGCTGAAGGTAATGCACTATCTGCCTCCATTAGAGCCTCCCACGGGTATGGAGGCGGGGAACATTTTTCTTGGAGTGATAGGCCACTCTGATAGTCTTGGTGCTCCAGATTCTTTGAGTCCGAGGCTGACATCACGGCCGCGGTACACAATGCTGCCTCAGCATTTTTTGGCAGGTCTGAGGCTGACGTTACAGCTGCAGTCTGCAATGCCGCCTCAGCGTGCTTTGACGGGTCTGAGGCTGACGTTACAGCTGCAGTCTGCAATGCCGCCTCAGTGTGCTTTGACGGGTCTGAGGCTGACGTCACGGCCGCAGTACACAATGCTGCCTCAGCATTTTTTGGCAGGTCTGAGGCTGACGTTACAGCTGCAGTCTGCAATGCCGCCTCAGTGTGCTTTGACGGGTCTGAGGCTGACGTCACGGCCGCAGTACACAATGCCGCCTCAGCATTTTTTGGCAGATCTGAGGCTGACGTTACGGCTGCAGTCCGCAATGCTGCCTCAGCATTTCCCAATCTATCCAAGGTTCATTTTAAAGCATGCCAGAGCGTCCCAATTACCTTTTCTGGTTGGTAATTATTGGGACCTATCTTTTTATGTTTTTTATTCTCTAGCAATTCGTCTAAGGTGTAGACTAAAATACTATGTCCAGCAGTGCCAAAGGGGGTTTTTGGTCTAAAGTCGGTAGGTTTTGAAGGGTATCCTACTTTCTTCAGTATTTTCTCGATAGAAATTAAAATATTTTTGGGCAGGTTGGCATTATTTTCATTGCCCCCAGTTTTTATTAACTTTGGTCCTTCATTTTCATTTACGGGGTAGGAGGACAGATGCGGGGTTCCGAGTAACAAACATCCCAAGCCCTCTGTGGTTACCTGTAACTGCCAAGTTTTTGCTTCTGAATCGGTCCCAATGGTTACATTAAGCTTTTGAACTAAATTTGGGGGGCTTTGGTTTGACTCAAGTTGGTGGAAGACAACGTGCTGAAACAAATCTTCGATAGACTGGTTACCTTTTCCACATCTCCAGGGACATGAACAACATCCTGTTCGTGATGCCACGTTGTATAAAGTAGAAGGTTCAAGAATGTGGCAGGTCTCGGGGAGGTGTAGAAATAGACAAGTTTTAACTGGATATCATTTTAAATCTTTATTGAAGTGCTTCCAGTTGTAACTTATTTTATCAAATTCTTACATACGTGGGCGCCAAATAACTATTAGCATGAACAATAGGCAAAATGCAATACAGTAAAGAAGGATTCCCTGGGCTTTTTCTAAATCCTAATAGTCGTTAACAAGGGTCCAGGAATTATCAATGGTTATATTTATGTTAGTGCTACTTATGAGGCTAATCATTTATCTAACACTATTAACACTACTACTTAACAATACCTCTAAATAAATTTAGATACCAATACTTACATTTAACAAACACACAAAGCACAACAGCAACAACAACATGTTCGGTATATATTACGCTTTACGGGGAATTCGTTTGGTTCAGTGAGCGGGAGGGGGTCTTCGGGTGATTAGTCCTTGGACCTGGCTCGTATTCTGCCTTCCAATCTTTGTTCGGGAACCCTCAATTTGGTACGGGCGGGGGAGCTGATTTATAGAGAGAGCTTCCGTGCACTTTTTTGAGATAGGTGAGCAAACCCTGTCCGATACATGACAGCATGTGGGGGAATGGGAAGGGGTGAGATGGTTTCCTGTTTTTCTCTTTTTGCCTTATAAGGTATGGCACAGCCAAAGCCAACTTTACATGTCAGTTCTTTGTTCCTGACTTTTAAGTCTCATAGCGTAGGGTTTTTCTGTTGAGGGGGAGGTGACTTTTAGCTAGGGAGGCTATACACACGAGGCCTGGCCAGCAAAGAGCCTGCTTTTACAACCACCACAAAGCTTCTGGGGTGTGTGCATGAGCTGAGAGATTGGAGTCAGAGAAACAACATAATGAAAACAGAGGTGAGAGTAGCTGGCTCAGCTCTGGACCATGACTGAGGAACCCTACTCCTAGGACAACAGGTTCCAATTGCCATATTACCTCGCTGTCACACCCACCTTTGTATTGCTGGTTCTTTACATTGTGCCGTCGTTCATGTTAATTTCAACAAATAGATTCCATTGCTTCCCAACCCAACCTTGCGACTTCAGCTTGCCCACTCGGTGCAAAACTTTTGCGAGCCAAAAACAGATTTGCTGACCCATTATTCTAGTTCCAGCCCAGCACATCTCCACTGTAAGTAACAAATCCAAACTGGCTTACAAGAGAAGCCACACAGTGGTGAATGAGGCCCGATGCATTTTTTCACACTGTTCCTCTGCTGCTGTCTGGGTCCTACAGTTCATTGCCGTTTCTATCCCACCTGAGGCTTCCACTGGAAGCAGAGCTCAGCTCATGCACCTGGAGGGCTCTGCTTGTCCTGCAATAACGGGAGTGGTGCTCAGAAGCCCATAGAGATGCATCAGCACTGTGACCATTGAGCAGGAAGTGAACAGATTTGGGAGCTGTGATGGAGAGAACATGGAAAGATAGGCAAGCAACTCTAGCTGGGCAGGGGAGATTCAATGTACATAAGGGACAAGAGGTGCAATGCTAAAGGCAAAGGGGGAAATGACATAAATCTGAACTCCAGATGAGAGCGATAACCAGGAATCAGGAAGTACCAACAACTGGGTGGGGAAAGGTGTTCCTGGAACAGGCCTATTCTGATTAAGTTGTTGACTGCTGGATGGAGTTTGCCTTTATATGCTTGTGTTGCTTCTCATAGGCACCAACTCTGTGGCCACTGATCAGCTGTTTGGTGAGGCCTCTTGCTGGCAATCAGCTGTCTGTTGAGGGTCTAGGGCTCGCTGGCAATCAGCATTTTGGCAGGGCTGGAAAGGGCATGGGGGTACTGAACAGCTGTTTGGCAGCTGGCAGAAGGCACTCAGGGGAGGGTGGATAGAAGCCAGTGGCAAGTGGGTGGTTAGACTTTGGGGGAGGCAGCAGAGAGAGAGTGAGGACTTTGGGGTAGAACCAAGATGGAGCACCCATTGGGAAAAATAAAGGTCAGTGCCCATGGTGTTTGAGGACTTTCAGTCCCCTTTTATCTGCCAGATATCATCTCCTGACCATCCACACCATTAAACCATTTACTTGGTAAGGAGCTCACTGGGCACATGGCCATAAATGAAGAGGCCAGAAGATGTGGCTGCTAAGAACACAAATGGTGCTATAGGAAAGAAAGTTTCTGTCTACATGGATTGTTTCTGAAACAATACTTCAGATTAGGAGCCACCTTTACGCTCTTTTGCTTACCCAGATGTAGTGCACGTGTCCAATTTGTGAGAGGGGGGCTAGGGGCTGTTGCCTAGCTCAGATAAATGAGGAGAATGTTTCAAACAGGTGCACAAGTACAGAGTCACATACAGTAGAAGAAAAATAGAAGAGGTTCACTTTAGAGTTCATACCCACACTTGAGAAAATAGTGTCTAAGGGGTCTGCTTTCTCTCCCCGCCATTGGCACCTTTTGCTCTGGGGAATGCAAGGCAAGTTGGTCCCAACTAATGTTAAAAAAAAACCCAACTCATTCAACTTTGGGCTGAAGCCCAAAGTCAATTTTTTCTCCTCAGAAAAGAGAAACACAGGCTAATAAAGAGGAAAATCACCTTTTGGTCAGGGCTGATGAGAGACTTCCACTGGACCTGGTGGCAAGAACTAGCTCCAGGTCTCCTGAGGTGGAAGGGGCATGGCCTCAGATAGAAGGGGCAGAGTTGAGGGCTAGCCTTCCCCAGCCAGCCCTTCAGTGCCCCCAGGGCCACAGGGTGTGCACCACCAGGGCCTCCAGCCATGATTTAAAGGGTCCAATGCTCCTGCCGCTGCCAAGGTAGTGACAGTGGCAGCCAAGAGCCCCAGGCCCTTTTAAATCTTCAGCCCCTGGGGCAGCTGCACCCTTTGCTCGCCCTCTGTTGGTGGCCCTGCTTGTGGTTCAGACTCAGCATACCTGAGCTCAGTGATTGCTTCTGACACAAGCTTCCTGTGTGACCTTGGGCAAAAGTATAACTGGGTGCCAGAAAGGATGCCAAAAGAATTAGCTACATTCATGGACGATAAATCCACCATCAGCTCTCAGACACTGATGGACCATGCTCTGGTTGTGCCCAACCTCTGACTGCCAGAAGCAGGGAGTGAGTGACAGGGGTGGTCCTGTTCTGTTCATTCCCCTTGCAGCATCTGGCATTGGCCCAGCATCGTAACTAGCTAATTTGGTGCCGCAGGTGTGGGCGGGGGTGCTGACGTGGCATGAGGCACGTGCGAAGACAGTGTAGAAGCTGTCATTTCTGCGCCCCCTCAGCTATGTGCCCAAGGCAAGTGCCTCACTCACCTCACCCTTGTTACGTCTCTGCATTGCCCACAGTCAGAAGACAGGAAAGCAGGTTAGATGGGCCATCGGTCTGATCCAGTAGGAACAGAAGAATGGCCAATGGGGCCAACTTTTGAAGTGCTCAGTACCAGCACACAGCTAAGGGCTAGATTTTCAAAAGTGCTCAGCTCCCAGAAGCAGCCCGTGTGACGCTTCTGGCCAGATTTTTAAGAGTTCAGTATTCCCCACCCCCAACCTCAGTTTGAAAGTGTGGCCATGTATTTTGGTGCCTAAATGTGAGCTGAGCTCCTTTGAAAATGGGGCCCTGATCATGGGTACTGAGCACTTGTGAAAATCTGGCCCTTAATCTCTTTGTGCCTCACTGCCTATCTGTAAAGCAGGCATGCTAATTCTCCCATTCTCTTATTCTTGTCTCTTAGCTATTTCAGTTTATCATCTCTCTGGGGCGGGGACCATCTTTTGCAAGGTACAATTAGTTGGTGCTAAACATAAGCCCTATCACACTTGAAACATATATAATACACAAAGAATGGTATTGCCTCAACAGTCGCTATAGCAATGCCACTCAGGTTCAAGGACAACATATTCTAGTCCTATCTATCTTTGATGCATACAGGGGATGTTTCCTCCATCTCTGTGCACACCAGAATGCAGCTAGGCATGGTTTCTGTTTTTTCTGACTAATATTTACAAATATTCCATTTCCTTTGTTAAGAGACTTTTGAAAGTTCACTCCCAGATATCTGATAATAGGGGATGTAGCAGCAACTTTGTTCCTCTTGCAGGGTTTAGATTATTATACATTGTGCTGTGAAAGTGATCAGAGAAACCCTGGTACTACAAAAATAACTGTTTGTTTTTCATGTGGTAATAGATATTGGATGGTCCCCCTCACATGGTGCCGACTTTTTGTTTGCTCCCAGTGGAAACCTCCAGGACAGAAATGTTTTAGCACAGAGCACACTGTGTGCACTGCATTCCCTACTCGTCCATAAGGCAAACAGATATCTGTCAGCTCTCACCTCTTATTAATCTGTTCAGTCAGTCACTAGAATGCAGCTTTAGTCACATTAGCTAATAATCATTAGTGTTAAAGTTAGGGTTAGCTGGAGTCACCTTATCCAGACCTCAGAAGACTTTTCCAAGGAGAGAGACAAAAGAAGCAACAGCACTGTCATAAGATGGCTGCCACTTGCAATCCTCTTGCCTGGATTATTTTAACTGAGCTATTGCTTGAAGCACAGGTGGGGAAGCCACAGATGAGTGGTAATGCACGTGTGAAGGTGAACGGAGCAGGAAAGGGCTGCTGGTGATGGGTGATCCCCTACATGGTTAGGATGCTTAGCTTGAACAACCACATGTCAGAAGGCTTTTCCACACATTTTGATTCACACACACACACACACACACACACACACTGCAGTGGCGTCTAGTAGACAGGACAATGAATGGGAACAAAAGACTAATTTCCATAACATTGTGCAAGTCTCTTCCTCTCTGAGTCCATTTCCCTTCCCTCCTTTGTTAGTCTTGTCTGTAGATGATGGGCAGTGTTAGTGAGCCTTCATCTCAGTGGGCCACATGATTGCCATAACGTAGACGGTCTCCTGGGATAGGGTAGTTTTGCTAACTGTGCTTACATGCCTAGAATTTGTGGGGGAGAGGAGAGGTTGCCAACTGAACCGTAACAGCACTTTGATTGGATGCAGAGGGAGCACCTGACTCTCAATCAACATTGCGTGTAGGGTTGCCAGATGGTTTAACCAAAAATACCGAACACCTCCCCCCCTCTCCCCCCCCCCCAAAAAAAACACCGGGGAAAAAATTCTGTTGATGGGGGAAAAAAGGGGGGGAGATCAAAGTTGTTGAGCAAAAAAAAAAAAATTAAAAAATAAAACAGCATGGCCCTTTTCAGTGGTGCAGAGTCAGAACAGGGATAGGAACAGGGGAGAGGTTGAGCACTAAGACCCGGGGAAGGCATTGTCCGCCATTGCTTTTTGCTGGCGGACATTTTGTTTTCTTGATCAAGCCAGAATGCAGCTTCCCTGCAGAACCAGGTAAGCAGGGGGGCGGAGGGACCGGGGGCTGGGCCTGGTTGCTGAGTGTATCGTAGGGTTGCCAGGTGTCTGGTATTTTTGCCTCCTGGCAGGGGAAAAAAAAAACCAAAAAAAACAAAAAACAGAAAATACCGGACATTTTAGGTGTCCAGTATTTTCTGAATTTTTTTACCAGACAGGAGGCGAAAATGCCAGACTGTCCAGGTCAATACCAGACACCTGGCAACCCTAATTGCATGCAATCAGCACATCTCACTTCACGTGCCCTTGCTTTAGGTATGTGTCACTTTAGTAACACCAATAGGAAAAATACATGGAAGGAAACCAGTAGACTCTGGCAACCCTGCTTATGGGCAACGATAAACAAAATGTCTCATGGGCTGCATGCAGAACCCCAGTGGGCTGCAGTTTACCCACCACTGGTTTAGACTGTTAAATTTTTGGGGCAGGGATTGTCTCTTGGTTTCTCAGTGCCTAGCACAATGGAGCCCTGATCTCATTGGGGCTGCTGCATGCTTCTGTAACATATATAACTCCCAATAGCTTCCTTCTCTCCTCACCAACCTCCAACAATCCTTTAGTTTCTCCTTTATAAAAGCTCCAAGCTGCTTTGCTCCTAGACTATAATGCTCTCTTCCCCAATGACCTGCTCAGGCCTTCCCCTTGAAGGCTACTGCTATACCTGAAATTGTGGCCCACTCCCCCTTCGGTGTATGACTGATCCTACCATTCTGACACTGCAACCAGAATTAGTCCAGGCTCATACTTGGCTCATGCCTCTTCCTGCTTTGCATCTCTGCCACTTGGATGAATGTGTGTCCCGGGCCTATGGCCACCTGGCTCTGTACAGCTATGTCTTCATTGGTAAATCATCATGTCACAAAGTGGGGAAGTAATAATTCCTCTCTGAACAGCCTTGTTGCCACTGTATCTGGAATACACTGTTGAGTTCTGGGCAACCTATCCATGTGGGGGAAAATTCCAGGTGGAGTTCAGGCTAAGTGATGCCATATGGATTTAAAAGTCAATACCAAACTATGAATGTCTCAAAATGCTGGTTCACAGAAGTAACAAACTGAGAGATCTAAGGTGTTGCAATAAGAAATCAAGTCTGGATCTCTGGTCCTTGGTGGAAAAGACTGAGAGATTCACAGTGGGCTGACAACCTACATCAGCAGATCTTTTTCTCTCTGAATTCTGTAATACTAAGAACTCCATGAACTTAAATCTGCAGATAATGTCCTGGAGAATTTCTCTCCTCACCTCCATTGTGAGCACCAGTTTGCCCCAGACATGTATTTACACAAGATTTGAAGCTCAATCACATGCTAGTTATGCAGCAGAAATTTTCTGACCTCAGAGGACTCTATACTCTCTCTCATACAGACAACCTTGCACTTGATAAGTACAAGCTAGATTAGTTGATCTGTTCACATGTTTAATAACTAGTTGTACTCAAAAGCAGTACATCAAAAGAACATTGTAACCTGAATAAAGTCAAGCACTCCAAAGTTAGGAAATGCTAGAATTAAGATGGCCAGTACAACCTTAATTCAGTCCCTTGTGCATATGTGTGTGATTTCTGGACTAGATAGGAAATTAAAGGCAAATTGAAAGGTATAGTCACAGAAGTGAAATGCCTGCAAGCTGCATGGGAGCTTTTTAAAACACCATAACAGAGATTCAATTTAAATGTGTACTCCAAAATTAAAAAAAACAACACATAGTAAAAGGACCAAAAAGTACTACCATGGCTAAATAGCAAAGCAAATGAAGTATTTAGAGGCAAAAAGACATCCTTTATGAACTGGAAGTTAAATCCTACAGAGGGAAATAGAAAGGAGTATAAACTCTGGCAAGTCAAGTGTAAAAGTATAATTAGACAAGCCAAAAAAGAATTTTAAGAGCAACTGTCTAAAGACTCAGAAACTAACAGAAACAAACTTTAAGTACATCTGAAGGAGAAAGCCTGCCAAACAATCAGTGGAGGCCCTGGATATTTGAGATGGTAAAGGAGCACATGAGGAAGCCATTGCGGAGAAAGTACATTACTTCTTTGCATCAGTTTTCATAGCTGATGATGTGAGGAGAGTCCCAAACCTGAGCCATTCTTTTGAGGAGACAAATCTGAGGAACTGCCCCAGACTGAGGTGTCATTAGAAAAGGTTTTAGAACAAACTGATTAATCAAACAGCAATAAGTCACCAGGACCAGATGGTATTCACCCAAGAGTTCTGAAGGAACTCAAATATGAAATTGTAGAACTATGTAATCTATCATTTACATCAATATTTAAATTACTGTAGTATAGTTCAATTTTTAGGCTCCAGTGGTGATCCTGGCAATTACAATACCAGACAAATTAATTAAAACTATAGCAAAGAGCAGAATTATCAGACATGGAGATGAACCCAATTTGTTGGAGAAAAGTCAATTCTGGTTTTGTAAAGGGAAATCATACCTCACCAATCTACTAGAATTCTTTGAGCGGGTCAACAAACATGGGGACAAGGGTGATCCAATGGATACACTGTTTTTGAACTTTCAAAAAGCCTTTGACAAAGTCCCTCACCCATGGCTCTTTAGCAAAGTAAATAGTCATAGGATAAGAGGGAAAGTCTTTTCATGGATCAGAAATGGTTTTAAAAGACAGGAAACAAAGGGTAAGATTAACTGGTCAGTTTTGAAAATGGAGAGAGCTAAACAATGGTGGTGCTCAGCCCCCAGCTTAAACCCCTCCAGTGCATCATTGACAATCTACAACCTCTATCCTGAGAAATGATCCCTTACTCACAGACCTTGAGAGGCACGCCAGTCCTTGCCTACAGACAGCCCCCCACAACCTGAAACAAATACCAGCAGCCATATAGCCATGCACCACAGAAACACTAACCTAGGAACCTATCCCTGCAACAAACCCACTGCCAACTCTGTTATATACATACATACACAAGCAACACCATCACAGGACCTGATTATAACAGTCACACCATCAAGGACTCTCCACCTGCACATATGCTAACGTGATTGTGGTAGTGCGACTGCCCCACACTAGCTGGGCAATGCAGGCTGGTGGGAGCTTGCCCAGAGCCCTGGCCAATCAGGGGAAACTTTTAAAGAACCAATCAGGGTGTAGCTTGCTGGGGCAGCCCTGTATATAGGGTGCTGCCCAGCAGAAAGAGTCAGTTAGCAGGGAAGATGCAGGACCAGTTCCCAGAGAGGCACCTTTGCTTGAGTAAAGCTGGGCAGACTCAGGGAATTAGCGAGAGGCTCTTGCCTGAGACCTACCAGGCTGCTGGCCTTGCCACTAGGCCAGGAAAGTGCAAAGGGTCACTGGGGAAGTGGCCCAGGGAATAGAAGGCAGTGGAGGGGAGTAAAGAAGGGCAGGACAAGGCTGCTGCCAGAGGGTCCTTGGGCTGGGACCCAGAGGGGGGCCTGGGTCCCCTCTTCCCCCTTGCACATCATCTAGCCACCATTGTATGGTGGCTTGGAAGGACTGTGTCTTGCCCCTGAAGTGAGTAGCCCCTTCACTTGGAGATCACAGTCAGCCACCATGGGAGCAGAGACACCGGACTTCTGATAAACCCCTGGAAGGGGGATGAGAGACAACTGTAGATGGCACTGCCGGAGTGATGCGGGTCCAGAGTCTGACTGTGGACAGAGTGGAGTGATGGAGGAGACACCAGCCAGATGGAGGTGCCTTGCTGACAAGCACTAATTCTCAGTGCTACTGGCAGGAGGCGCTATGACAGTGAATTGTGCCCCGTGACAGTGATATATGCCATCAAGTGCCAACAGTGCCTCTCTGCCATGTATATTGGCCAAACCAGACAGTCTCTGCATCAAAGGATAAATGGACACAAATCAGATATCAGGAAAGGTAGCATACAAAAACCAGTAGGAGAGCACTTTTAAATCTGTTACTGAGTGTCCAGAGAGGTTAAAGTAACCATCCTTTTTTACCAAAAAAACCTAACAAACCCTTCAAAACCAGGCTACAAAGAGAAATAGCAGAGCTGCAATTCATTTGCAAATTTAACAGGATCAAATTAGGACTGAATAAAGACTTAGAAAGGCTCTCTCACTACAAAGGCAATTTTCCCTCTAAGTATTCGCATCTTCCCATCAACTGCTGGGAGTCAGCCACATCCTCCATGATGGAATTGGCCTAATTAATGCTGGCCCTACAATTGATAATTCCCTTCTTTTGATATGCTAGTACATATATAACCGCTGTGATTTCCACTCCATGCATCTGATTAAGTGTTTTTTTATCTACGAAAGCTTATGCCCAAATAAATCTGTTCATGTATAAGGTGCCATAGGACTCCTCGTTGGTTTTGCAGATACAGACTAACACGGCTGCCCCCTGAGACTTGTCAAAAATTATTAAGGGTATGGAACAGCATCCAGATGAGAAGAAATTAAAAAGATGGGGACTTTTCAGTTCAGAAAAGAGATGACTAAGAGGGTACATGAAATTAGAAGGAAGCAAGTTCAAAACCAACTTCTTCACACAACACATAGCTAACCTATGGAACTTGTTGCCAGGGCATGTTATGAAAGCCAGAAGTGTAATTGGATTAAAAAACGAATTAGATAAATTCATGGAGAATAGGTCTATGAATGGCTGTTAGCCAAGATGGCCAAGAATGCAACCTCATGTTCTGGATATCCCTAGCCCCTGACTGCCAGAAGTTGGGAGTGGATGACAGGAATTACTTGATGATTTGCATTGGCCACCGCTGGAAGACAAGATACTAGGCTAGATGGACCATTGATCTCCCTCAGAAGGGCTGTTCTTAAGTCTTAGAAATAGGTTCAGACTGCCCACATTTAGTAATAATCTTAAATCTGTTTATTGTTGTAATTGTTGCTTTTGCTAACAGCTATATAAACCTATAAAGAAATGGGAGCTGCCCCTTTGAGAACTGTGTGGAGCACAGTGAGTGAGATGCCTGGGCTGTAGAGTGCAGAGTGCTGTTGCAAGAGGAAGATGGTCTATCATCTGGCTCTGACCTGCATGAAGCTCCTACTAGAAAAGGTCTGAATGTCCAGAATAAACCAAGTTCTCCTTGAACTGTTGAATCTTGTGATTAAAGGGGTAACATTAGCAGTCTGAGAGGCTGCGTCTACACTGCGGAACTATTTTGAGATACCGGAAGTATCCCGAAATAGCTATTCTACGTTTTTTGAGCAAGCCCGTTATTTCAAAATATAACAAGCTTGCTATTCTGACATCCCTGTAAACCTTGTTCCTCAAGGAGTAAGGGGTGTTTCGGAATAGCACCCTATTCTGAAATTTGGCACTGTGTAGACAGCACCAAATTTCAAATTTCAAAGTTAACTCGAAATGAGCTACGCAATTTGCATAGCTCAAGTTGCATAGCTTATTTTGAGCTCTGGGTGCAAGGTAGATGCATCCAGTCTAATCATCACGTGCTGTATTTCCCCTGGACTCCTGCCCCATTCAGTGCACAGAATGAATGGTGTTCAATTAAAGAGCAGGTCTTCAACATTTTGTTGTATCCCCATGGTTCACTGGGTGGCTCCAAGCCCCATTTATTGCATGTTGTTCAAACCCTGCTTTGGAGACAGGTCTCTTGGTCCTCCTGGGCTTTGCTAGCAGGCTCAGCACTATAGTATGTGATTGCTTCACAAATATTAATAGACTGATTTCACAACACCCCTACGAGGTGAGAGGATGGCAAGGCACAGAGAGATCAAGGTCAAAAGTACCCACTAGTTCTGGGTGTCCAATCTGAGATGCGTTGGACCTGATTTTTCAGAGTACTTAGCATTATACAGCCCTTTGAAGTCAGTAGGCTTTGAACATCTAATTATAGTTGTGAGTGCGCCAGTACTTCTATAGCTCAGACAGTGACCCAGGATCAAAAGTCAGCAGCTCAGAAAATGAAGGATACACATGTAACCCTTCTGCCAGGTGCAGCCAGCAGCAGCCAGGGCCAGGTTCAATATGTAGGGGTTCCTCTCCACTAACCAACACAGAACTGGCTGGCTGGCTGGCTCACTCAGTAACCTGCAAAATTGATACACCATCCGTGGGCACCTCTGAGAGAGAATGCTTTCCCACTTGTAAGCACAGTGTCTGAGCACAGAAAAGAAACTTGTAATAAATGGGGGGGGAGGGGGAGTAACTTGGCATTAATTTGGAAAAATACCATAAACAGGGTATCAGGGCTCTTCCACACTCTGAGTGCAGAAGATGGGGGCCCACAAGAGACCTTAAATACCTTGCCTCTATAGGCTCTGCTTACAAAAAATCCCCAGAGTCACAGATTCACTGACTTGGATAAAAAACAAAAGCTGCCACCATGAAGTGATTTAACCCTGAAAAAACAGGACAGAACACTTGAATTCCTTCCCCGGGGGTACCCTAAGTTCTTTTGCCCCAAGAGACCTTGAAAAAAGAAAAGAGAAAAATAAGCTGCAGTCTCTGGTAGCTGACTGCTCAGTCTTAGGCTATGTCTACACTACAGGGTATCCCAGAAAAACTCTGCTGCGTCCAGGGAACGCATCTACTCTTCCGCTTTTTTTTGCTGAAGAGCAGATGTGCTCTTTTGGAAGCCCTGTCTTTCTCCTTTGTGTACCCTTTTCTGATAGATCATTGTAGTGTAGATATAGCCTTAGGCAGACACACACATACACACCTCCCTGTTACTTTCCAGGACACAAGAATTAAATCATCACCTTAAAAAGGTGATTTTATTAACAAAACAAAAAGATATACTTGCTAAAGCATACTTAGTTGCTAGATGTTACAGAGCAACTGAGTAAAACAAATTAAAACAGAAACATCTCTGGGTACATTCTCAGTTACTGAATGGGGAAGGGAAGGTATAGATTCACACAGAGAAGTTTAATCAAACAACCAAAACAAAGAAAAATACCCTGATTACGATTAAATATACTTTTTCCCTTTACTCACAATCTGTGCTGATCCATACTTCAAGGCCCAGTTCACTCCCATGTTCAAGATTTCTTATAGGCATGGTAATTCTGATTACTGCATCTGCTCCCTCCAGCCCTTAACTTAGAATCACACAAACAAAGCAGGCAAGGTATCTAAATACAATTCAAATTTCAGCGCTGTATCCTTTGTTTCCTCTGGCCCCCTGCCAACACCCTTGCTAGCTACCTGAGTTTAACCCCTTAGTCACTGAGTGCTGGCGAGCATTGCTCCTATCCATAACACAGGATTCATAAACAAAACTGTGGGTAACAGTCCCACCCCAAGTAGGTAGGGCAGTGTCCTTTTCCTTTCAAGTTCTTAAGTCCAGCAATCTCAGTGTCTACACAGCAAAGTTATTTCAGGATACCAGAGGTATCTCGAAATAGCTACCCCGCATCTTTTGAATGCGTCCACTATTTCGAAATATAGCGGACACTTTATTTCACCATTCCTGTAAGCCTCATTGTACGAGGAGTAAAGGATGATTCGAAATAGCACTGTATTTCAAAATTTGACAATGAGTAGACAGTGCCAATGACGAAATAAGCTATTTCGAAATAGACTCAAAATAAGCTTAGTTCAAGTTTCAGGTGCTGTGTAGATGCACCCTAAATGTCTCCTTCACATGCCCAACCCTTCTCTGCACCCCACTCACAGTTGCTGCCCTTGATCAGGGAAGATCCAGAATTCAGAGGTGCATAGGTAGAGCTCACCTCCCGAATGGGGAGGAAGTAAAGAGGCATCTTACTCACTCCGCTGGTCACTCGCCACCCACCTGCTCACGGCTCTCTGTTGCCATCCTGCTGGCCACTCATTACAAATCTCTAATACCACCTTCTGACACCATCTTGCCAGGCCATTTGTCATGCTGCTGCCACTCTGCTCATTGACTCTCTCAGCTGCCATCCACTGCCATCCAGCTCTTGGCTATGACTTCTGCCCATCAGTCTCAAATTATTTTAGCTCCCAGTGATTTCAACTCTTAGCAATCAGGGTAGAAGAAACACATCAACATAAGAAAAGAGGCACCTAAGGATCCCTATTTGGCTGTGTCTTTGAAGTGGGGGGGTGGGGGGGAAGGAGGGGCAGATAAAACCAGTCCAGACAAGAGCAGCCATTCCTGGCTGGAATAACCTCCCCTCACCCCTTCTCCTCACAGAGTTCTGAAAGTCAAGGCCTTGCATTAGCAAAATTCTTTCTGCTAACTGTGAGCCTTTTCATTTGGAACAATTTAGCCCAGTCCTACTTTTAGCTATCCCTGCATTTAATACAAACGTGGCTGGTGTTGGGTCAAAAATTAAGTTGATTACAATGAGCAAAATACCACTCCATCTGCTGAATGGCAAACAAATCTAAGCAAAGCAGGTGCAAACTATATTTACATAGACACACTCAGGGACTCTCCCCCCTTGCAGCTAGCTGTAAGGGACACGTTCCTTTAGATCCTTTTTACAGACATTTAGTGACCATCTGTCAAAAGTTTGGTGGAAGTAATATACCCAGCAGCACACAGGAACTCTGGGGCAGAGGCAATGGTAGAATCCAGTTCAACATTCAGCTGTGTTAGTCAGGAGACCCTCCTATCTCTTCCTGCCATCCCCCCATCTCATTCACTGCACACCTTCCAACATGTGCAAGAAATAAGCCAGGGGTCCTACAGACAACCACTTCCTTTACTATTCAGCCTTGATTCACCGCAGGATAGGTTCATCCTGCACACTGAATAAATGGAGGCCTGTGGAGAAATATGGCATAAGGTCATTGAAATTAGGGGGGCTGGATCTTCATAGCTTCTGTAGGCTGAGTTCACTGCACACACCAGAGACTCCTTGAATCCCTTTGCTCCTCTTGGTTCTGTGTGCCACCCTAGTCCTATCCTTCATTTCAGGAACTCCTTACAACTCCCACTAGTCTTCCCTTCTCCCATATAGTGTTCCCCTATTTCCCCCTGCATACCAAGGTCCCCCGTTCTTCACCACCAGAAGTTCTGTTTTCCCCAGATTTCAGTGTCCCCTATTCTGTCCTCCATGACTGTAGTTCTGTGTGCCCTCCGTTTCTCCCTTCCCACTCATGCAAGGGTCCCCCAGTTTCCTCATGTGCCAGGAGCTCTATCTGCCCCTCATTTTCCCCTTTTGTGAATATAGTTGCAACACTCTAGCAAGTCTCCACTGAGCATGTGTGACTGGTATGTTCAAAGGCTTGTCACATGGCCAAATTTGGCAGATTTTCACAGGAACAGCAAAAGTCACAGCTCGGCCACAAAGACTTACAAAAGTCTCCATGCATATTTTCAAAATATGGGGGTGCTACAGCTTCTCACAGAAAAGGTCAACAGATTTTTTTTAACAGAAGCAAAACATTTTAATCTAGCCTTGTTCTCAGAAACAGCTGAACCATTTTGGCTGACATTAAAAAAGAGACAGAGAGCGAAAAGCAGTCAAGGCAGACACCCAGGATGGACAATTTCAGTCTCGATAGTTAAAGTCTGGAAAAATTATAAGCAACTCAAAATGGGGCCTTATAATAGGAAGTATCAGAAAACCTTAATAATGGGGATGCTAGCTGCCTCACTTCTAATAAACTGGTGATGGAAGCATTTCCAAAAGAATGTTATCTGCAGAAGAATTTCTAAAATTGTAGTCTGGCAAAGAAGCATGAATGTAACAAACAGAGGGAAACAATTACATCCAAATGGATATTCTTCCACAGTCTTGGATTGCACTTACTCCTCAAAGTATATTTATCATACTATGGGCAAAATTCCCCACTTTGATTCCAGTGTTTAAGATGCCCTCTAGGAAGTGATTAATGAATTTTATTAGTATATAACAAAATTCTCCAGGTCAGAGATTGTTTAAATAATGCCCCTTGCTAGCAACACACCTGCCTCAAACCCATCTGAGATCTCTGAGAGCTGAATGTATAAACTCAAACGAGCCAGTTTAAAGCCCTTTCTGATTTACACTGTTGATGTGGAGCTTTTTTTTGCTCAGTCTTCACCCTCCCCAGGGAACTCCCACTGACATCAGTGGGAACACTGCCTGCAGCACGTAAACAAAAATGTGCAGTAAGACTGTGCACGATAGATTAAATGAAGACTTCTCCCTCCTTAATCTTTTAATCAAGTAGGGCCAAATTTTACCTTAATTGATATTTTTTACTTCAACTTCAGTTCAGTGGAATGGCCCAGGGGCAAAATTTGGCCCAAACAGTGTCAACGTCAGATTTGAATGACTTAACTTTTGTTGGTTCACATCCCAATTTCAGCATTATTTAAATATAATTTTATTTTCTATGTAATGAGACAATCTTGCAGAGAGTTAGCATACAAAGGGTAGATTACAGAGGATCAAGAGCTAAGCCTTTGGGGACACTTGTGCAAATTGCAAAAGAAGCAGATGGTATTTAAATAGAAAGTCTGGGTACAATTAGAAATAGAAGAGGGAAGCCACAGAGGAACAGGAATCTAGACTGACAAGATCTCGTCACCTTGGCAACAACTTCTTGTGATTGCCAGTATCAACTGCAAAGGATACATCAAGAAATAAGTAGCTCATTGAGAGCCCCCTTTGCCAATCTACTTCCTCCAACTTTATCTCTGCTACTCTGCTCTGAAAAAGTACTTGGATTTCCCTGAGCTCATGGAGATTCAGTGTAAAATTATGTGTAGAAAAAGAGATATTTAATGAGTAAAAAACCATCTTATTCCTGCAAAGGAAATGTGCCAAGTACATGACAAAAATAAAAAGGACATTCTAAGTTTTCAAACGGAACCGTGGTCTGGTCTTTTTCTATGGGGCTGTGTCTACATTGGCATGATTTTGCGCAAAAGCACCCGCTTTTGCGCAAAAACATGCTGCCTGTCTACACTGGCGGGAGTTCTTGCGCAAGAACACTGGACGTTCTAATGTGTGAAATCAGTGCTTCTTGCGCCAAGAATGATGCTCCGCTCAGGAAAAAGCCCTCTTGCGCAACTGTTCTTGCGCAAGAGGCCAGTGTAGACAGGCAAACATGAATTTCTTGCGCAAGAAAGCCCAATGGCTAAAATGGCCATCGGAGCTTTTTTGCGCAAGAGAGCATCTACACTGGCACGGATGCTTTTGCGCAAAAGCACATCTCTTGTGCAAAAGCACATGCCAGTGTAGACGCTCTCTTGCACAAATACTTTAATGCAAAAACTCTTGCGTTAAAAGTATTTGCGCAAAATCTTGCCAATGTACACGTAGCCTGGGAGTTTTGTTTGCCTCTACAGAGTTTATAATGCTTGCCTATGAATGTAAGAGAAGAGCTCTGTTTTACATCACTTTGCAATACAATATGCCTTGGAGGCAATCAGGTAATCTGTAACTTAATTAGTATTAAGAAATGACAGAACTGTACAAAAGCAGAGGCAATCATTTGCAGGTGAGAGAATATTGGCAGATGTACTGCTCTGGAAATGGCTTACTGTATACAGAAAGCTTAAAATAATTAAATAGAGTGAAATCTGTCTTAAGCAACCACCTAAGGGCAGGTAGAAATAGACTGGTGAAGAGCTGCAGTCTTATTTTTTGCAGTAGCTTCCAAAACATTTTGGCTATGTCCAGAAAAAGAAGAACAGATACTGCTTGCAAACTAGTTGAGGTGGAAGTCTCAGAGGGGTAGCTGTGTTAGTCTGTAACTTAAAATTTTTTTTAAAACAATAAATAGTTCTGTAGCACCTTAGGCCATGTCTATACTAGTAAATTCGAAATAATCTCCTAAATTCGACTTCTAAGTACCTGATTTTACAAATTAGAAGTTGTGTGCCCTCACTATCGGGAAGAATCAAATATAGTCCGAGGCAGGCTCCGTAAATGTATACATGCTACCTCAGACTCAATACCTCAGGAAGCACTTTGGAGAGCTGTGGGAGACCTCCCAGAGGCCAATTAGTTTGAATTAGCAGCACCAGAGCATGCACACTAATGTTATTTCAGACTCCAACTTCAGTGTTATTCCTCATGAAAAACAGAACTACAGAGTTAGAATGCGGCAGCTCCTTATTCCAGAATAACACACTTCTTAGTGTGGATGCATCACTTAGAAATTCGACCTTGGGAGGGGTGGGTTATTAGAACTAAAGTCCTAGTATAGACCAGGCCTTAGAGACTAACAAAAATTTATGTAGTATCACAAAAACCAAGGGTTTTTTCCCTCTCTCTCCTTTCTCCTCTTCCTTCTTTCTGCTTAAAATTTTGGATTTCTGTACCTCTCTGTGCCTCTTGCTCCTCTCAGGCAGGGACTTCTCAGGGAAGAAATCAGAAGGGAACACCATCTACCGGAAGGCATGGGATGCGTAGTCCTAGGGATGGGGGTTCCATGACCGCTGCCCACAAAAGAAGAAGACAGGTGGTAGTAGTCAGGGACTCCCTCCTAAGAGGGACTGAGTCATCCATCTGCCGTCCAGACTTGCAATCTCGAGAAGTGTGCTGCTTACCGGGAGCTCGCATTCAGAATGTGACCGAGAGTCTTCCAAAAGTGATTAAACCTTCGGATCACTACCACTTCCTGATTCTCCATGTAGGAACTAACGATACGGCCAAGAATGACCTTGAGCGGGTCACAGCAGATTATGTAGCGCTAAGAAGAAGGATCAAGGAATTTGAAGTGCAAGTGGTATTTTTGTCCATCCTTCTGGTTGAAGGAAAAGGTCCAGATCGGGATCGTCGAATTGAGGAAGTAAATGTGTGGTTGCGGAGGTGGTGTCAGAGAGAGGGCTTTGGTTTCTTCGACCATGGGACTCTGTTCTGGGCACAAGGATTGTTAGGAAGTGATGGGATCCACCTAACCAAGAGAGGAAAGAGCATCTTCGCAGGCAGGCTTGCAAACCTAGTGAGGAGGGCTTTAATCTAGGTTCATTGTGGGATGGTGACCAAAGTCCTGAGGTAAGCGAGGAAGTCAGATATGGGGAAGAAACAGAAGGAGGAACAAGCAACAAAAGAGGACCCTTGACTCGAATGGAGAAGGTAGGGCAATCAACTGGCTATCTACAGTGTTTGTATACAAATGCAAGAAGCCTGAGAAACAAACAGGAAGAATTAGAAGCCCTGGCCCAGTCAAAGAACTATGATTTTATTGGAATAACAGAGACTTGGTGGGATGACTCGCATGACTGGAGCACTGTCATGGAAGGATATAAACTGTTTAGGAAGAACAGGCGGGGGAGAAAAGGAGGAGGAGTTGCATTGTATGTAAGAGAGCAGTATGATTGCTTGGAGCTCCAGTATTTAGAGGGAGAAAAGCCTGTTGAGAGTCTATGGGTTAAGTTTAGAGGTCGAAGCAACAGGGGTGATGTTGTGGTTGGGGTCTGCTATAGATCGCTGGATCAGGTGGATGAGGTAGACGAGGCTTTCTTCAGACAACTGAGAGAAGCTTCCAGATCACAGGCCCTGGTTCTCATGGGGGACTTTAATCACCCTGACATCTATTGGGAGACTAATACAGCAGTACACAGACAATCCAGGAAGTTTTTGGAGAATGTTGGGGATAACTTCTTGGTACAAGTGCTGAAGGAACCGACCAGGAGCCATGCTCAGCTTGACCTGCTGCTCACAAACAGGGAGGAACTAGTAGGGGAAGTAGAGGTGGGTGACCACCTGGGAAGCAGTGATCATGAGATGGTAGATTTCAGGATCCTGACCAAAGGAAGAAAGGAGAGTAGCAAATTACACACCCTGGACTTCAGAAAAGCAGACTTTGACTCCCTTAGAGAACTGATGGGGAGGATTCCCTGGGATGCTTATATAAGGGGAAAGGAGTCCAGGAGAGCTGGCAGTATTTTAAAGAAGCCTTATTAAAGGAACAGGAAGAAACCATCCCCGATGCGCAGCAAGAAAAGCAAATATGGTAGGTGACCAGATTGGTTTACCTTGGACATCCTTGGTGAGCTTAAACACAAAAAGAAAGCTTGCAAGAAGTGGAAACTTGGACGGATGACTAGGCAGGAGTATAAATATATTGCTCGAGAATGCAGGGGACTTATCAGGAAGGCAAAAGCGCAACTGGAATTGCAGCTAGCAAGGGATGTGAAGGATAACAAGAAAGGTTTCTACAGGTATGTTAGCAATAAGAGGGTGATCAGAGAGGGCATGGGGACCTTATTAGATGAGGGAGGTAACCTAGGGTATGTCTAGACTACATGGCTCCATCGACAGAGCCATGTAAACTAGTTTACCCGACATAGTCAATGAAGCAGGGATTTAAATAATCCCCGCTTCATTAAAATAAAAATGGCCACCGTGCTGTGCTGACAATCAGCTGATCCAGCACAGTGAGGCAGTCTAGATGCGGAACGGTCGACAAGGGAAGCCTTCATCGACCGCTCTCTTATGCCTCATGAAACGAGGTTTACAGGAGCAGTCGACAAAGGCTTCCCTTGTCGACCGATCCGCGTCTAGACTGCCACACTGTGGCAGATCAGCTGATTGTCGGCACAGCGCGGCGGCCATTTTTATTTTAATGAAGCAGGGATTATTTAAATCCCTGCTTCCATGGGCAGTGAGTTATATGGGCTCGTGGTGCCCATGCTCCAGCAATATTCAGAGCCGGGGACCCTGGTCCAGCAATATTTGGAGCTGGGTCTCTCCCCCGGCCCTGCCTGGAGCGGGCCCCAGCCCCCACCTGCCGCTCCCACGCATCCTCCTACCCGGCCCCAGAGCATCCCCCAGCCCCAGCCTCAGACCGTCCCTGCCATGCGCAGCTTTCAGTCTGGCTCCCCCTTCCTGGCGCGTGCTGCTGGCTGCTGCTGCCATGTGCGGCATTTACAGGTGAGCAGGGAGATGCCCGGGCGTGACGTGATGTCACGGCCTGGGACTTTAAAACTGCTTGGCGCGACGTTGCGCCGCGCGGCCTAGCTCTGGGTTCGGAGTCTGGGGATTTCTGGGGCCTGAGCGCAGACTCCGGCCCCACAAAGTGGAAGGCAGAAGGTAAGGTAAGGTAAGGTAAAAGTGGAAAACTAGGGGGAACGGGTGGGAGAGGAAGGGGCTTGTGTGGAGGGGGAAGAGAGAGGGGGAACAAAGGGGAAGGCACCAAGGGACAGCGTGGAGGAGAGACAAATGCCAGGGGGCCAAGTGCAGACAATGAGGAAAAGGGCAGGAGGGGAGGTGTCAGTGGGAGGGGGGACAGGATGATGCTGGGAGAGGAGAGAGTAAGGGCATTGGGGGCTAGAGGGGGGAGGGTGAGGTGCTGGGAGAAGGCTTGAAAGAAGGGGTGGGCATGAGAAAGGTGGGGATGGAACAAGTCATGTGTGAGGGCACAGAGGGGCATGAGGAGAATGGGGGCAGAGAGTGGTGAGGGGGTGGGCATCAGGGAAAAAGAGGGCAAAGCGGGCAGAGGCAGTAAGGGAAGGGGGAGACACCAGGAGGGTGCAGGGCTAAGGGAAGGTGCAGGTGCCAGGGGATTCTGGGGATGAAGCAGAAGGGCAGACACCTGCAGGGGAGGGACCAGTACCAGAGGAGAGAGGCAGGGCAGGTGTGTAGAGGGAGGTGTGAGAAGAGGGGAAGAGGAGGGGTAGCTCACATGATCAGAGTGGGGCTACTGGAGGAGTGGGCACAGGGGGCAGAGAAGGGCTGGTGGAGGGGGGCAGGTCGCAGGAGGGTGAGGGCAGTGAGAAGGGCAGGAGTCAGGACAGCAGAGGAGGGTGAGGAGTTGGGGGGCAGCAGGCACCAGGGGAGCTGATGGAACAAGGGGAGGAGACATGGCAGCAGAGAGAAAAGGTAACCGTTTATAAAATATTTATTAACAACTTGGGTGCCATAGTGGCACATCCAAACAAGCCACATGAACTCAGTACTGGTGCACAACACAAAATTCATTTTGCTCATGGGAGGAAACTTAGGCTATGTCTACTCTGGAGGCTTCTTGCACAAGAACATCTTGCACAAGGGTTCTTGTGCAAGAAGTCTTGCGCAAGAACACGTCCACGCTGCCATGTGCAAGCTGTGCTTTTGCGCAAGAGCATCCATGGCAGTGTGGATGCTCTCTTGCGCAACAAAGCTCCGATGGCCATTATAGCCATAGGGGTTTCTTGCGCAAGAAATCCCTGCCAAGCATCCACACTGCCCTCTTGCGCAAGACAGCTTACACCTGTTAGAAAAGAGCGTAGCTCCTGTGCAAGACGCCCTCTCTTACCATGCCATACTATACGTTTCCTTGCGCAAGAGCAGGAGGGCAGTGTGGATACTCTGTGGCTGTGTCTAGACTGGCCAGTTTTTCCGGAAAATCAGCCGCTTTTCCGGAAAAACTTGCCAGCTGTCTACACTGGCCACTTGAATTTCCGCAAAAGCACTGACTTCCTACTGTAAGAAATCAGTGCTTCTTGCGGAAATACTATCCTGTTCCCGTTCAGGCAAAAGTCCCTTTTGCGCAAAGCTTTTGCGCAAAAGGGCCAGTGTAGACAGCTCAGATTTGTTTTGCGCAAAAAAGCCCCAATCGCGAAAATGGTGATCGGGGCTTTTTTGCGGAAAAGCGCGTCTAGATTGGCACGGACGCTTTTCTGCAGAAAGTGCTTTTGCGGAAAAGCGTCCGTGCCAATCTATACGCTCTGTTCCGAAAATGCTTTTAACGGCAAACTTTTCCGTTAAAAGCATTTCCGGAAAATCATGCCAATCTAGACGCAGCCTGTGGGTTCTTGTGCAAGAACGGCTGTACTTGCGCAAGAAGCCACGAGTGTAGACATAGCCTTAGAGGGAACACTTCCCCCAGCCTCTCTGCTCCCGAGTTAATGTCACATACATTGGGTTAATGCAATTGCAGGATAGTTGCATGGGGGGGTTTGGTGGGGGCCAAACGAATCCCTGTTGGTAGGAGGATGGGGGGAAAAGTCCTTCGAGAGGGGTGACATGACACCTTTTACTTCTGGTCATGTGTCCATCTTGCCCCGAGCGTGTTACCTCCAGAGGCCTGGTTAACGGGGGTCAGGGGGCGTGGCTAATGGGGGGTCAGGATGTGGTTAACAGGGGTCAGGGGGTGTGGCTAATGGGGCACCACCAAAAATTATACAAACCTGCTGCCCCTGCCCGCTTCATTGACTATGTCGGGTAAACTAGTTTACATGGCTCTGTCGACAGAGCCATGTAGTCTAGACATACCCCTAGTGACAGATGATGTGGGAAAAGCTGAAGTACTCAATGCTTTCTTTGCTTCTATCTTCATGGACAAGGTCGGCTCCCAGACAAATGCACTAAGCAATGCAGTATGGGAAGGAGGGGAACAGACTTTGGTGGGAAAAGAACAAGTTAGGAACTATTTAGAAAAGCTAACCATACACAAATCCATGGGCTCAGATTTAATGCATCCGAGGGTACTGAAGGAATTGGCAAATGTCATCGTGGAGCCTTTGGCCGTTATCTTTGAAAATTCGTGGAGATCAGGAGAGATCCCGGATGATTGGAAAAAGGCAAATGTAGTGCCCACCTTTAAAAAAGGAAAGAAGGACAATTCAGGGAACTACAGATCAGTCAGCCTTACCTCAGTCCCCGGAAAAATCATGGAGAGGATCCTCAAGGAATCCATTTTTAAGCACTTGGAAGAGGGGAAAATGATCAGGAATAGTCAACATGGATTCACGAAGGGCAAGTCGAGCCTCACCAATCTGATTAACTTCTATGCTGAGGTAACTGGCTCTGTGGATATGGGAAAGTCAGTGGATGTGATATACCTTGACTTTAGCAAAGCTTTTGATACGGTCTCCCACAATATTCTTGCCAGCAAGTTAAGGGAATATGGATTGGATAAATGGACGGTAAGATGGATAGAAAGCTGGCTAGACTGTCGGGCCCAATGGGTAGTGATCAACGGCTCGATATCAGGTTGGCAGTCGGTTTCTAGTGGAGTGCCCCAAGGATCTGTTCTAGGACTGGTTTTGTTCAACATCTTTATTAATGACCTGGATGAGGGGATGGATTGCACCCCTAAGCAAGTTCACAGATGACACTAAACTAGGGGGAGAGGTAGGTAGATATGCTGGAGGGTAGGGATAGGGTCCAGAGTGACCTGGACAGATTAGAGGATTGGGCCAAAAGAAATCTGAGGAGGTTCAACGAGGACAAGTGTAGAGTCCTGCACTTGGGACGGAAGAATCCCAAGCATTGTTATAGGCTGAGGATCAAATGGCTAAGTAGCAGTTCGGGGATTACAGTGAATGAGAAGTTGGATATGAGTCAACAGTGTGCCCTTGTAGCCAAGAGGGCTAATGGCATATAAGGTGCATTAGGAGGAGCATTGCCAGCAGATCCAGAGAAGTGATTATTCCCCTTTATTTGGCTTTGGTGCGGCCATATCTGGAGTATTGTGTCCAGTTCTGGGCCCCCACTATAGAAAGGATGTGGATGCATTGGAGAGGGTCCAGTGGAGGGCTACCAAAATGATTAGGGGGCTGGAGTGCATGACCTATGAGGAGAGACTGAGGGATTTGGGTTTGTTTAGTCTGCAGAAGAGAAGAGTGAGGGGGGATTAGATAGCAGCCTTCAATTTCCTGAAGGGAGGTTCCAAAGAGGCTGGAGAAAGGCTGTTCACAGTAGTGACGGATGGCAGAACAAGGAGAAATGGTCTCAAGTTACAGTGGGAGAGGTCTAGGTTGGATATTAGGAAAAACTATTTCACTAGGAGGGTGGTGAAGAACTGGGATGGGTTACCTAGGGAGGTGGTGGAATCTCCATCCCTAGAGGTTTTTAAGTCTCAACTTGACAAACCCCTGGCAGGGCTGATTTAGTCGGGATTGGTCCTGCCTTGGGCAGGGGGCTGGACGTGATGACCTCCTGAGGTCTCTTCCAGCTCTATGAATCTATGATTCAACTGAAGAAGTGCACTGTGCCCATGAAAGCTCATGATACTATATACATTTTTTTGTTCGTCTCTAAGCCCTGGTGTATACTAGGGAGTTATTTTGAAATAACCCCCTCTATTTCAAAATAATAAGTGGAGCATCCACACTACCAAGCCCATTATTTCAAAATAACAGGCTGGTTATTTTGAAACCTGAACTCCTGTTTTCCTTGAGGAATAACGCTCATTTCAAAATAGTTGTTTCAAATTAGCGATAATGTGGACGCTCCATTGCTGCTATTTTAAAGTAACAACTCACCAGAGTAATTGGAAGTAATTACTCCCCAGTGCTTCCTGGGGCTCCAAGTTGAGGTAACATATCCACAATAACGGAGCCTGCCTTGGACTAATTTTGAGTCTTTCCTGTAGTATAGACACATTATTTCAATTTTGTTATTTTGGGAGTTATTTCAAATTTAGTTATTTTGAAATAATTTCCTAGTGTAGACATGGCTTAAGGTGCTACAGGACCACTCTTTTTTAAAAACAATTTTTAATCGAGGTGGAGTCAACTTATACTCAGTTAGGGTATGTCTACACTAGCCCCCTAGTTCGAACTAGGGAGGCTAATGTAGGCATTCGAAGTTGCAAATCAAGCCCGGGATTTAAATATCCCACGCTTGATTTGCATCTTCTAACGGTCGCCATTTTGAAATTTACAAGTCGGACTAACTGCCCGGGTCTACATGCGGCAGGGACCGGTAGTTGAAATAAAGCCCTAGTTCGAATTACCTGTTAAACCTCATTCCAGGAGAAATAACAGGTAGTTTAAACTAGGGCTTTATTTCGAACTACGAGTCCCTGCCGCTGCGTAGACGCGGGCAGTTAGTCCGGACTTGTAAATTTGAAAATGGCGACGACGGAAGATGCAAATCGCGGGATATAAATCCCGGGCTTGATTTGCAACTTCGAATGCCTACATTAGCCTCCCTAGTTCGAACTTGGGGGCTAGTGTAGACATACCCTTAGGGAATATTCTGAGGCAGTCTCAAAAGAGGAGGTTGCTTTAAAAAGAAACCCTTTTTAAAGTTTCATTGCTTTGCTAAAGTCATGGTTTTCACCATTTGCAACTGTTTGAAAAGTGCATATCAATCTCAAAGAGGGAGAAAATGTCTGGAAAGCAGTCTAGACAAGCATATCTAGATCTCACTGTTAGGAAATTTATGAGTGCAAGTCAACTTGGTTTGCACATACTACATGCTGAAAATCAGGCCATTTTGTGAAGTGCCTAACTATAGATTTTGGTGTCTAACTTTAGGCACCCAAGTTTGAAAAATAAGTGCCCCTGATGACCTTTGTGGTTTTATAAATTCTAGTTTCCCATTTAAGAAAAAATAAAACTCCTCTCTCCACTGTTGCGTAGCAAAAGACATACAAAAAAACAAGGGAAAATGTATGACAATACAAGAAGCAATCAAAAAACTGCCTGTAAAGAAAGTGCTGTCAAAAAGCACACAACAAGAAAACTGAAACAACAGGACAAATATCTTCTCTCTCATCTCTCAGGGTATGTCTAGACTACATGGCTCTGTCAACAGACCAATGAGGCATAACGGGGCGGTCGACAAGGGCTTCCCTTGTCGACCGCAGAGCGTCCAGACTACCGCACTGTGCCGCCAAACAGCTGATCGGCACAGAGTGGCAGCCATTTTGATGTAAATGAAGCAGCGATTATTTAAATCGCCGCTTCATTTTCCTATGTCTAGAAACCTACTCTACATGGGTCTGTCGACGGAGCCATGTAGTCTAGACATACCCTCAGGTATAGAAGTTTAGGCATTAGCTGGACTCTAATAGGTTAAAAAGTGCTTCGGTACCTGCTTGCGGTTCCCTGGTACGCCTCTGCCTCCCCTGTCCATCCCAACCCCCTGCGTGGAGATGTGCTGGGTAGAACTGACTTTTAAGATAGCTCCCCCAGCACTGGCTCCTGCTTCCCTCCCTTGCTGCCTTTGATATAGATGTGAGGAAAGAATTTGTCTCTCTTCACAACCACCTTTAGCTTACCTGGGTCCAAAGCGATAGGCCCGGCGGGGGGACCACGATGGTTTGGACACTTGTACTCATAGAATCCTAGGATTCAAAGGGCTCACAAGAGGCTAAGTCAGGATAAGTATACTCAAGGCCATCCCTAGAGGGGTACAAGGCCTGGGGCAACCTCCCACCACAGGCCCTGCCTCCATCTCTGCTCCTGCTCTGCCCATGCCCCACCCCTTGTTGAAGGCCCCTTTCCCAAGCAACGTGGTGGTTTATGGGGGCCTGGTGCAAGATGGCAGCAGGACTCAGGCCTCCCCTTCCCACACTCACTACAGCAGTGGGAGCCAGAGCAGCCTGGTAGCCTGCTCTGCTCTGCCCTTCCCCACCGTCCTCTCCCAACCTGCTATTCTCTGCTTCTCTTCTCTGGGGCTGGGGCCAGAGTGCTCTGCTTCCTGCTGCCATGGCGAAGCAGAGCACAGCAGGCTGGGAGCTGGGTTGCAGAGCAACCTGCTGGGTTGCTTCAGTTCCCACTGCTGCGGTGAGTGTGAGGGGGGCCTGACCTCTGCTGCTGCCCTACGCCAGGCTCTCCCCACAGGTAATCCTCTTTTGCCACCCTGGGCCCTGTCTATAGGATGGTTGAGGCAGGTGCCGAAGGACACCCCCATCCCCAAAGCACGAGGCCTGAGGCACCTGCCCCGTTCTATGGATGGGATGGGATGACTCTGAGTCTCTCTCACCCATTTCTGACGTGTGTGTGTGTGTGTGTGTGTGTGTGTGTAAAAATCGTTCTTAACCTTCAGAAGGGGGGCCAAGTTAGTCTGTAACTGGAAAAAACTTTAAAAACAATGAATAGTCTTGCAGCACCTTAGAGACCAACAAAACATGTAAATGCTATCATGAGCTTTCGTGGGCAGAACCCACATCTTCAGTCATGGGGATTCCACAACCTCCTTAGGTAACCTACTCTAGTACATAATTATCGATATAGTTAGAAGGTTTCTCCTAATATCTAACTTAAATTTCTCTTGCTGCAAACTAAGCCAATTACTTCTTGTCCTACCTTCAGTGGACCTGAAGAACAATTGATCCTCCTCTTTATAGCAATCTTATTTGTCCCCTCCCACCATGTTCCATCCTGTTCTCTGTTTATTATTTCAATACATTGCATTAAACTGTATCTCTGTTCCTCTGCCTTCGCTACAGTCCTCCATGTCCTGGTTAGTGTGAGGAAAACCAGCTCCTCCTCCCCTCAGTGCTTCAGATTTACCTCTATATTTTTTTCACCTACTGTGATAGCAGCTGCCTTTCCCCCACTGAAAGCTGATTTCTGTTATCAACAGAGTGAACAAATGAGCTCAGTGTTCTATAGTAAGTCCCAAATCAGGAGTCCTTGTTTGCATCTGAGGTAGCACTCGGCCACAGTCTCTGATGTTCCTTGTCTCTTTATACTAAACTTTCTGTCTCACCTCATGAGCCTCCTGCTGTTTTGAGTTTCACAGGTGTCTAAAGTGATTTGGGGAAGCTCATATTGGTAATAATCCCTGCAGTGAAATAGTCACACTTTAATCTTAGAGCCATGCTGGCTTCAAACAAACCCTTTAAAATCTTTGTTAAGAGCCAATGAGGCTGTAAACAACCTTTTTGCCTTTATAGACAGTTGACGCAGCTGTGCTTTCAAGTTGGGGCCTATGAAATTGAAAAAAAAAAAATCATTTAAATAAGAAAGAATGTTCGTTAGTTGTCTTTCCATCGCACTATCCTGTGATGTACATTTTAATTATCTCCAGCATTAGAATTTGACAAGGGCTCGCTCCCCATGTCTGGAGATCAGAAGATGCAGGTACTTTTATTTGAGGTGAGGAAGATGGCAAGTAGGATTAATGCAAAACAGAAATCTCTTGGAAGGACCAGGGCTCGAAAACACCCTACTGTGCTATAAGGCTTGATCCACACACATCCTGTGATGTTTCCAAGACCAGATATATGTGGGAATATTCTTTTGATTGAGCAGTTTAGCTTAGCTCAGTAACAGGGGCAAGCTACGAGCTTGTTTACATGGAAACAGGAACTGCAATGAAATATACACTGAAATACAGTGCTGTTACTGAAAAATAAAAGTGCCCACACAGAGATTTGCACCAAAATGACTAGAAAGAAGAATTACAATTGATTGGCTTGTTTAGTTTAGAAAAAGAAAACAGAGAGGACATGATAGTGGGTTTCAAGTATCTAAAAAGGTGTTATGAGGAGGTAGAAAAATTGTTCTTCTTGGCCTCTGAGGATAGGACAAGAAGCCATGGGCTTAAACTGCAGCAACAGAGGTTTAGGTTGGACATTAAGAAAACTTCCTGTCAGGGTGGTTAAACACTGGAATAAATTGCCTAGGGAGGTTGTGGAATCTCCATAACTGGAGATATTTAAGAGCAGGTTGGATAGATACCTGTCAGGGATGAACTAGACCAGGGCTATTTGCGGCCTGTGCTGCAGTTTGGGTTTTTATGCAGGGCAGGGCTCAATACGTGGCCCACAGGTGGTAGCCAAAACAAAAAAGTAGTCAATATAATGGTCTTCTGTTGATGTGTTTTAGTAGTTAAATTCTTGGACTGTCATTGCTCATTAAAAGTGCTGTCATATGGATGGAAGTTGGGTAAATATTGCATTTTATTAATATCAGGAGAATTGATTTAAATGGGGCCTGTGTGTTGTCTTGCCTTAATCTTTGTATTCATGCCCGTCAATGTGAAAGAAGCTATTTGCATATATATTTGCATGTATATGTAACCACACTTAGGTTGCAGCCCTTGTCATGTGCTATGAGTATCATTGTGGTCCCTTGGGCTTCAAAGTTGAGTAGCTGTAATCTAGACAGTGCTTGGTCCTGCTGTAAGGGCAGGAACTGGACTCGATGACCTCTCGAGGTACCTTCCAGTGATACCTTTCTATGATTCCATTCTTTCTGACCCTGTTTTCATATGTATAAGTTTACGTGTAGACAAGTCCCAAGTGGAAAATAAGAAGTCTGAGGAAGCAGAAAAGGGTGATATATCACAGACTTTTTCTTCAGATCTCAATATAACAAAGAACTGTGTTCCACTCATTTTCATTCCTCCTTTTCTTTCCCTATTAATTTCCTTTTCTCAAGCCACCATAATGCCCAATAACTTTCAGTCACATCACCCCCATCATGCACACCTTTTTCCTCAATAGCACTTCAATTCTGTCAGTATGGCTGTGAGATTTTTTTGATTGATGTACCTGATTAGATGGCATGTTCATGCATGTACACACACACACACACACACACACACACACACACACACACTATGGGTACGTCTACACTGTGCGGCTATTTTGGAATACCTCTGGTCTACACCTTTGGGATACCTCATGTCTACACAAGATGCCCGTTATTTCAAAATATTTTTTGAAATAACATGAATGCTATTTCACCATCCCGGTAAACCTCGTTGCATGAGGGATAAGCGATGACCCGAAAGAGCGTGTTATTTCAAAATTTGGTGCTGTGTAGATGTGCCAAATTTCAAAATAAGCTACTTTGAAATAGATTTGAAATAAGATACACAATTGGCGTAGCGCAAATTGTGTATCTTATTTTGATTTTAGGGTGCTGTGTAGACGCACCCTATGTTTAGCCAAACAAATTTAAGTTCCTTACAGTTGATGAAAAACAAAAGATTCAACAAACACCTTTAGCTTAATGTTATGGACCATATTCCCTTCGTAATAACTAACTGTTGTATGACACTTTCCCCTAGAAGCTCTCCAAGCACATTACAAGCTAAACATAATTATCCCCATTTTACAGATGAGGATGCTGAGGGACAAGCTGATAAAGTCACTTGCTTAAGGACACACAGCAGGGTAGGTGACCAAGATGGGAACAGAACCTACATCTCCTCAGGCCAAGGCCAGGGCACTGGCCCATAGGCCACAGAGTGACAACTAACAAAAGACATTCTCTTAATATCTTTTTGAACATTTTTATTGTCTCGTTTGTCTAGAGAACATATTTCATTTTGCACAGGTCTGAAATATTCTGGTGGGTTTAAATTCATATTTCCTAGAGATCATCTAATGTATGTTGTAGTGCTTAGAAAGGGTGAATCCAGACACACTCCTTTGCCTTCAAGTAGATGACATTGTCAACAAAAAGAGCAGCAGGGAAGCAGCAACACAAGAAGAGGCCATCTGGATGGAGATACCTGCTATCCTGTGATTGATATTCATTCTACCATATTTTTTTCCCCAATCAATCCCCTCCTTCAAGAATAAATCTAGGTTTGTCTAATTCTTTCACTTTCCTTACTTTCACCATCTGACTATTAAAACTGCCTAAAGTCTTACTTGTTTTCAAGCCAAAGGCTAAATTTGGGACAAAAACTGAAGCTGCAAAGGAAACACACACCCAGTGGTTTCGTGGTCACCCTGCCAAACTCCTGCTGTAACCAAGCAAGGGAGGAAAGAACAGGAAGCCTCCAGAGCTAAACACTGAGGTAGGGCGTGGCAGCCAGAAAAAACTCCAGGTGATGGACAGAAGCATCCAGATCCTACTCTGAGGCAGCCAACTACATTGCCTCTGCCCTCCACTTGCTCAGGACAAAGAGCACATAACAGTCCCTGAAGGATAATTCTAGGTTTGAAAGCACCATGCTTCCAGGAAGGTAAGCTGCAATGCAGAGGAACAGGGCCATTAAGGATATATTGACATGGCATTTTAAAACCCACAGCAGGAAGTCTCAGAGCAGAGATCTGTGGGCTTGGGCTCACACTAAGACAGCAATGTAAACATTGTGGCTTGGGCTTCAAAACCCACTATTCTCTACCAGCTTCACAGCCAGAGTTTTGCCCAAGCCCAAACATCTGCACAGCTATTTTGAGTGCCATAGCACAAGCTCCACAAGCCCATGTCTGTAGATCCAGGCTCTGAGAGTGGCTGAGGTAGATTTTAAAATGTAGCATAGGCTGTGAGGTGATAACCCTGTATGTCAATGGCTCTTCAGCTATCCATACACACCACAGGAATGTAAACTTCCTGCTTGTTCTGGTTAAAATACAGGAAACAAAGGGTAGGAATAAATGGTAAATTTTCAGAATGGAGAGGGGTAACTGGTGGTGTTCCCCCAGGGTCAGTCCTAGGGCCAATCCTATTCAACATATTCATAAATGATCTGGAGAAAGGGGTAAACAGTGAGGTGGCAAAGTATGCAGAAATACTAAACTGCTCAAAGTAGTTAAGACCAAAGCAGACTGTGAAGAACTTCAAAAAGATCTCACCAAACTAACACTGGGCAACAAAATGGCAAATGAAATGTAATGTGGATAAATGTAAAGTAATGCACATTGGAAAAAATAACCCCAACTATACATATAATATGATGGGGACTAATTTAGCTACAACTAATCAGGAAAGAGATCTTGGAGTCTTGGGAAGGGTAAAGCAATACTAACAAATCCTCCTAGTGGAGACACAGCTTAGGCCAAGTCGAAACTGGGGGAGGAGGAAATTCAACTTAAGATATGCAACTCCAGCTCAAGAATAGCGTAGCTGGAGTTGATGTACCATAGCTCAGCTTACCGCAGCATCCTCATTGTAGGAGGTCGACGGGAGAAACTCTCCCATCAACTTCCTTTACTCCTTGCAACTTGGTGGTGTACAGGAATTGACGGTGGCACCGCCAGCATTAAATTTTGCAGGTTCTTACTAGATCCACTAAATTGAACCCCGGAAGTTCGATCTCTGCAGCGTCGATCTCCGTGTAAATAATGACAAGGCATTATATCAGGAAAGGAGTTATTTTGTGGGTATAGCTTATACCAGTTCCTTGAACAAAATAAGCTCTGGTTACCTTTTTACTGGTATAACTTACCTACACTAGAGCTTTGGCATGCATGGCTATGTCAATAGGGGAAGGATGATATTTCCAACATAGTTATGCTGGCAAAACTTCTAAATGTAAACCAGGCTGACAGTCCAGAGAGTTACCATAGGAGCCCTTACAATCTAACACATCAATCTCTACATGCTAACAAGTTAGTGTATTTGTCACAAAAGATGTAATGGCCCCTTCAAGTGCTGTTACAGTCCCAATTTTAAAAAGTGGGCTTCTAGAAATGTTTCCAGTGTTGTTGCGGCCATGTGGGCCCCAGGATATTGAAGGTAAGCTCAAAAGCTTGTCTCTTTCACAACAGAAGTTGGTCCAATAAAAGATATTATCTCACCCACTTTGATGTATAGAAGTGTTGATGGGGGGATACAGCAGAAGTGAGGATTGCAGAGTAATAGTGAGATGATTAGTGTAATTGTGACAGGGTGGACCAGGCCCCCAAACCCCTGCTGGAATCTTGTGACCTTTGCACACTCCACCTCAGCAAACCATGGAGAAGTCCTCCAGATAAGCTAGAATAGCACAAGAGAGGCAGTCAATCAGGGCCCAGCAAGCCAGTTAAAAGGAAGCTGCCAGGCCAGAGTGAAGCAGTTCCAATTTGGAGCTCAAGAGGCTCAGACTCATCTGAAGAGCTGGGTTATTGGAGAGCCACCATAACAGGGAGTACAGGCACATGCACTTGGCCAAAGGGGGGCTGCTTGTGTGAGGTGAGTGATACCCTATCACAGTAATAAACTGTGGTCAGAGCTCTCAGCTGCCCAGCCACTGGCAAGTGCTTTGTAGGTATCATGGTATAGGTAAGAAGAGATCTGAAGGAGGATAATTTAGTGGCTTTATGGATTTTCACTGGGAGCTGATCCCATGCTTAAAGATTAATGATTTCCTATACTGTTTTTTAATCTGTTGGTTAAGTGCTACGGGATGAACACAATGGGTTAAATTCTTCAGTCACACTGGTGTAAAACTGGAGTGGTTCCTCTGGAGTCAGACTTATCCTGAGTTACCCCAATGTAATGACAGGCACTAGAATTTAGCCCACTAGTTAACAGTTTTATTACTTTTTTCTCTTTATTATTAACTAGAAGATTTACCCAGCATTGCTCAGGTCCTTAACTCAAATAAGTTTTGTTTTTCTTTGTTTAAATCATTGCTTGGGGGTGGGGGCAAAGGGTTCAGTGTGCAGGTTGCCCTGGGGAGAGCGGGCAACCCCAGCCTTCTCTCACCAAAGCTGCTTGGGGCCAGGTGAGAATCACCTGTCCAGGGCTGCTGTAGTGGTCACAGCTGGAAGGAGGGGTGTATGTCCCCAGGCTGGGGGACAGACAGATGAACAGAAGATGGAGAGAGGCTGTTCTCAGTGGTGACAGGTGGCAGAACAAGGAGCAATGTTCTCAAGTTACAGTGGGGGAGGTCTAGGTTTGATATTAGGAAAGACTATTTTACTAGGAGGGTGGTGAAGCACTGGAATGGGTTACCTAGGGAGGTGGTGGAATTTCCATCCTTAGAGGTTTTTAAGTCCTGGCTTGACAAAGTCCTGGCTGGGATGATTTAGTTAGGATTGGTCCCGCTTTGGGCAAGGGGCTGGATTTGATGACCTCCTGAGGTCTCTCCCAGCCCTAGGATTCTATGATAAACTCTCTGAAATATATAGTAGATAGCTATCCCTTTCTCCACCCCTGTCCCCTGCTGGCCCAGTGGGGTATTAGCTGTCCTGGTCTCCATCTCTGGCCCCTTACTGCTCCCCCCTTTGTGGTCATTCTACATGATAACTGTCCCTCTTACCAGATCTCCACCCTTTTCATTTTATGAGAAGCAATTGAATTCCACACACATCCCATTATTCTGGCACAACCAAACTCTGACCTTGCTTTAAGTTAGGATAAGAGGAAGCTGCATACCAAATTTGGCAGTCCTAGCTCTTAGGGTGCGTCTAGACTGGCAAGATTTTGCGCAAAAGCAGCCGCTTTTGCTCAAAAACTTGCCAGCTGTCTACACTGGCTGCTTGAATTTGCGCAAGAACACTGACGATCTAATGTAAGATTGTCAGTGTTCTTGCGCAAATACTATGATGCTCCCGCTCAGGGATAAGCCCTCTTGCGCAAGTATTCTTGCGCAAGAGGGCCAGTGTAGACAGGGAAGAACTGTTTTGCGCAAAAAAGCCCCGATGGCGAAAATGGCGATCAGGGCTTTCTTGAGCAAAATCGTGTCTAGACTGGCCACGGATGCTTTTGCGCAAAAGCACTTTTTGCACAAAGGCACCTGTGCCAATCTAGACGCTCTTTTGCAGAAAAGCTTTTAACGGAAAAACTTTTCCGTTAAAAGCATTTCCGCAAAATCATGCCAGTCTAGACGCAGCCTTACTGTTTAGGAGGACTTCTTGAACGAATGGACTCACAGATACATTTCTAAAATATAGAGTAAGATTATTATTATTACTACTATTAGCTATAACTGGGCATAGCTTTGATGCAAGAAGCTTCCTGATCTTATTGCTGTACTGTAGAAAGGCATTGAAGATGAAAGTATAAAACAAAGTAGCAGTGAGACTAAAATAAATAGCTGTGGGTGAGAACTCACACATTCTAAAACAGGCATGCTCGCCACTTCAGCACTGAGGTGATAGTGACATGAGAGCAGTAGACTACTGCTTTCATTCCACTAGCCATGTTACAGATGACCACAACTTCTCTATTTCAAAAGATATTTGTGGGCAGACCCAGTATTTTAGCAGCAGTGCTCTAAATCTTGATACTGGATTACTGTTAATTTTAAAAGGCCAACATGGTGGAAAACATTATCCAAGACAAATAAAATTGCTGCTCCAAGGATCTTAAAGATCTCAGTGATCCTTGACACACCAAGAATAATGTAAGGGCAGTTCCAGTCCCCATTTTCACAGCTCTGGAAGTGCCTTATGGTAGAGCATATTAGGGTCTGCTGTCTAGGAGCCAGTACAAACTAGAGTTCAATATTGTATCAGTGATCCTCCAGCCTTCCCCCCATGACAGCGTGCACTGGTGTAATGGAGATGTTAGAAACTGCTGAGCTGGAGGATTTGGGCAGCTGATACCTCCACATCACCCTGGGAGTCTTGGCTAGACTCCTGCAGGAGGATCCTTTGACTCTAGGTTCAGCAGGAAGTACAATCTAGCATTCTAGCAGGACCTAAATAGCCCTTTACAGCCTGCTGATTGATACGTAAGCTAGGAAGGCATGAAGGAGAGTTGACCAATCAACAAGTTATGTTTGCCTGTCTTCTCCTCACCAACTGGCAGTAAATCCTGGTCTCCAGCTTTCAACCCTGGTTTGTCCTCACCTTTGTTATGAAATTGCTGACTGTAACCTGAGGCCTGACCCCGATCTAGTAACCTGACCCTGCCTGCCTGCTGATGCCTGACTCTCACTTCACTCTCTGGCCTGGCTTGGACTCTGACCTCCTAGGAACCTGACTCAGCTTGAGTTTTGCTCCGACCTCTAGATCTGGCCACCCACATTCTCATGGGTTGAAGCCAGGAGCGGTGTGGGGCTGAAGCCCTGAGCGTCCCATCCCTCCTCCCCATGACTGCACCTGAAGCTGGGAGTGGCACAGCACTGAAACCCTGAGCTCCTTCCTATCCTTGCAGTCAGGAGCAGTACAGGGCTGAATCCCCAACCTCCCCACCCCAAAGCCAGGAGCAGTGGGGCTGAAACCTTGATTTGGGCAGAAATATTGAGCCCATGGGAGCACAAGGGAGTAGTCCACCCAAACTGCACTGCCTTACCCAGCGTGGGGCAGTTCTGAGGATACCTCTGTTCCCCATCCCTCCTCAGACCCCACCCTCTGGCTAGCTCCTAGGTGGGAAGCTGGAGCTAGGTAGCGTAGGGCAGCTGCTCCTCTGGCTGGTGGTACCATGGAGTAGGCAGCTGTGGCATTTCCCCATCTGCTGCTGGTGCCCAGGGTTGTGGCTGCTCCTCTGCTCCCAGCCCCCTTTGACATCTCACTCAGCTGGTCAGAACTGTATGGGTGGCACCAGACCCAGCAGAACCCTGAGGGAGTAGTCTCTGGAGCTCAGTCCCAGACAGGCAGGTGGCCTGCTTGAGGTGACTCAGGGTGTGGAGGTGGCACTCCTTCACTGTATCTCACTGTGCAGAGATGTCTAGAGCCCTGCTGGCCCTTGCTCCCCCACCAGATAGTCAAACTATGCCTATGCCCAAGGGTTTCCACCCTGGCCCAGACCCTCTGGTCCCCACTCCTACTGCCTCTGCTGGGACTCAGCATTTTTCTAGCATGTTGAGGGGAGAGGTCTCAGAAGGAAAAAGGTTGAGAATCCCTGCCTTAGAGCATCTCTACATCTTCTTGATTAGCCAGGAGAGTCAAAGTATCCACAGAGGTGTTGGCTCGACAGGGCTGCTAAGTAGGCTCCAAAGCCATACAAAACATACAGTACCAAAAGCAGATGTGACCAAAGAATCTCAGAAAACAGATCTGCTGAGTAATGAGATGTGATTTTTTACATAGTCACATTTCAGAGCAGAATTGTATTTTAAAAACGGTGATTTCAATGGCAGAGAACATTCAAATATTTTTCTCCAACAATTAATTGTTTTTATTATGGGACCCCAATAAATACTTCAGCAACAATGGGTTATATTTGCTTGCTTTTTTAAAAGAGAGGCTGGAATCAAAATCCAGATCCAAATGCTCTCTGAGTTTGGAAGGATTTGGTCGTGTATAAGCCTCATGGTTCAAATGCATCTTGAATTTATAACCAAAAAGGGTTTTTAGTTAAAAGTTCTTTCTAACCAGCTGTAATAAATTAAATAAGCACATTCATTACCTGAAGTAGTGAGATGGTAAAAAGTGGGATAGTGCACTGAGGCAAAAATCAAATGCATACATGCAGCGTGCCAAAAGCCACAAATTAAACTGGCATAGTTTATCCCAAATTTGAGCAGGAATAAGCTACACGGAGATAAAATGTGCCTGGCTGTACTAGGGGTTTGCATCAGTGCAGCTACATGAATGGCTGGCTAGCTACAGATTTCCCAGTGTAAACAAGGTCCTACTTCCCTTCTGTTTTAAAGTGAAGGTCGGGCATTTGAATTTTTGCCAAATCATTTTAACCATCTTTGCAATTTCCTTTAGTGCTTGATAACAAGGTTTGTTGTTTCAGAGTTCTTTTGGCTGCATGCATATTCACAGCATCTAGTGGATGGAACAGCATATAAAATTAGTTAGCCTTGCCAATAGCAAAGGATTAGGACCACATTTTCATAGAACTCCAGAAATAAGCTTGCAATATTTACAGGTGCATCCATTTGTGGGAGTGAAATCAGTGTTTGTGCCTCATAAATACCCTGTCATGCATGTAATTATCCAGTTTATGCATGTTGATAGACTTATTTTTGCAGGCCTGCTAGAAATTTGGCTGTTAATTACCACCTTTGACAATGAGTGGGATTGTTTAGTGGCTGAGATTAGCTCTTTGATTTTTGGTAGTTAAGGCTGAGAGAGGGGATTCCACAGTCAACAGTCCTTTTCTGAGCCATATCTTGTACCCTCTCCATGAGGCACAGTACAATTTTTTTTAACCTTCTATGTTGCAGCCCTTCATTGGCTCTTTGCTTGTGATGGTAAATAATAAAAATTGTTTTAAGGTTGGCTTTTATATTGGGAATGTGTTTAGGCCTATAGAGAAGGGAGGGAAGCTAGAGCTTTATATCATGCGGTGGCAGGCTTTATCAGGTACACCAATGTGGGGGCAAAGGGGACCGATGTCCTCAGGCACAGTGATTCTCCCTTCTGCCAGTACGCCTCCCCTTCCAGGAGTGTGTTCCGCTGCCCCTCCTCCACACTTTGCCCAGGGCCTGGCAAGTCTGTTGGCTCCCCTGGGCTTTATGGCCTCGGTGTGAAGTACAGTTAGTTGAAAATGGAAAAAAAAAAACCTTTTCAACTGTGCACCTGTTCCCAAGTTGCAAGTGCTTTGGAGGATAAGATTAAAATTCAAATGATCTGGACAAACTGGAGAAATGGTCTGAAGTGAACAGGATGAAATTCAATAAGGACAAATGCAAAGTACTCCATTTAGGAAGGGACAATCAGTTGCACTCATACAAAATGGGAAACGATTCCTTAGGACGGAGTACTATGGAAAGAAATCTTCGGGTCATAGTGGATGACAAGCTAAATGAGTGAACAGTGTAGCACTACTGCAAAGAAAACAAATATTCTGGGGGCCAGTAGTAGGAATGTTGTAAGCAAGAGACAAGTGATAATTCTTCCACTCTACTCTGCGCTGATTATGCCTCAGCAGGAGTATTGTGTCCAGCTCTGGGCACCATATTTCAGGAAAGACGTGGACAAACTGGAGAAAGTCCAAAGAAGAGCAACAAAAATGATTAAAGGTTTAGAAAATGTGAACTGTGAGGGAAGACTGAAAAAAACCCAGTTAGATTAGTCTGGAGAACAGATGACAGAGGGGACATGCCCAGCCAAAGAGTGTTCAGGGCCCAAGGCAGCATGCTGGGTCACACGGCTCCCAGACGGGGAGGAGGCGGGGCCGGGAGCTGGGCAGCGTGGGGCCCTGAAGGTGCGGGGTCCTGAATGTGCAGGGCCCAAGGTGACCGCCTCGCTCATCTTACCTAAAGGCCAGGCCTGAGGGGGGACATGATAACAGTTTTCAAGAACATAAATGGTTGTTACAAGGAGGAGAGAAGTAAATTGTTCTCTTTAACATCCAGGGATATTAAGTAGTAATGGGCTTACACTGTTGCAAGGGAGGCTTAGGTTGAACATTAGGAAGTGATTCCTAAATATCAGGGTAGTTAAGCGTTGAAACAAATTACTTAAGAAGGTTGTGAAATCCCCATCACTGGAGTTAAGAATAGGTTAGACGAACACCTGTCAGGGATGGTCTAGATCATGGTTTCCCAACCTATGGGTCGGGACCCAAATATGGGTTGCCATTACATTTCAAAAGGGTCGCCAGGTGTCTCCCCAGGTGGCTCTTAAGGAGCCATGCACACATTTTTTGAATTGCCCTGGGTCACCAAGTCTTCCTGAATTGTCAAAATGGGTCCCCATCTGGAAAAGGTTGGGAACCACTGACCTAGATAATACTTAGACCTGCCTTCAGTGCAGGGGACTGGACTAGAAAACCTCTCGAGATCCCTTCCAATCATACACATCTATGATTTGTGAGTAAAAACTCTGGCAGCTTCTGAGGAAAACTGCAGAGATGGGGGGTGTCAGCAGAGGTTGCCAAATAGAGGAGGGGCAACTGAGGGTGGAGAAGGAGTTGAGGCTACCAGGAAGGGTTGGGACCCTATGTTCATTTTCTGAAGTTGTAGGTTCATAGCAGGTTGGCTGTTGGGGTAAGTCAGACCACTAGTGTTCAAAAGGTGGCAGTACCATTGCAGTGAGTCCATGCTCCTCCACACACCTCCAAAATACAGAGCTCAGTGCAGCTGCAAACCTAGTTTTCAGAGCCAATCCTGTTGGGAAGTATCAGTATGCTCATTCATAGCTATAAAGACAATAGTTATGAGGTGCATGTCCAGAAATATAAGGGAAATTATCTTTGGGGCTCTGACAGGAACTTCTGTGAAGGAAATAGACAAAGGGGATATTAAGTCTAGGATCATACAGCAGAACAACAGCTCGGCAGACCATTATTTTTAAATAAAAATAAGTACCCAATTACTTGAAGCCTCATCCTGTGAGGCCATCCTCATATAAAGAGTCCTTTCACCAGCAGTTCCATTTACTTCAGGGTTTGCAGACTCAGGCTCTAATAAATATAAATGAATGCCCAAGTTCAAACATTTCATTTACCTTCCCAGTATAGTCAGATGTTTTAAAAGCCACCTTTTGGCAACATGTAATGCTTGCTCTGTGGTAGGGAGTGTGTTCGAAGAAATAATGACTGTCTTTTCATCAAAAGACTATTCTAGCCAATATTTAAAGTTCCCTAGAAAACATTTCTGGATTTTTGTATAGGAAGTGTATTTGAAGCAAACCTCCCTCAAACTGCCCTTGCTCAGCAGTGAGCGCACAGCAATACTCCACTCTTGACATTTCTAAAAGACTTCTGATGTTCTTTTCTTCTTGTAACAATGGGACCAATTTTCCCATTCCTGACTGTGAGTTTGACCTCTGTTTTTCATTTACCACCTCTTGAAATTAACTTGCCCTCACCTTTAAGAATGCTTTTCTGCAGGATGTTGAATTCTGAAGGGTGGTTTGTAAGGAGGGTTGTTGCTGACAGAGAATTAAAAGATTAGATGCTTGCTTAATGGTGAAAATATTATCTGTGTTCCCAATTTACTGTCAAAACACCCCAGGACCATTAATATTGATCTACCTTCAGAGCTCTCCTCTGAAACCTGCTGATTCCCATAAGTGACACCCAAAGAGTCATGCTGAGAACACAGGAAATTAGATACCAACTATTCTTCACCTGGGCCTAAAGAAAATTAGCAGAAGTTAATGGCCCACTTACTTCTTTCTCCCTCCACCCTTATGACAGCTTCCTATTTTCTTCATGAACCAGTAATTTTGTACAAGGAATGTTGACTGGCTACAATACATGCAAGGATCTTATGGGTTGGGGAGAGAGTAGAAGATAACCAGAATAGTGATAGAGATGCAGCCGTGTTAGTCTGGTGTAGCTGAAACAAAAGACAGAACTATGTAGCACTTTAAAGAGTTATTAATCCATTCTCAGCCATTATCTTTTGTGATGCATGCCACATGAAGGAGACAAAAACTGGCTATCCTCAATGGGCAATCATCTTCATCTAAGTGGCAGAAACCTTTCTTCAGGTCACAGATGGAGAATATGCCATCTCATCACTTAAAAGGATAGGTTATTTTTAGATGCTTCACATTTTAACAAAAAATGCATATTTGGCATGAGTGAGGTCATAAGCATTTCCCTAACCTCATAGAAACTTTACAGGGGCAGATTGAGGGAAAGTATTCTGAAGGCACAAAGCTTGGAATCCAAATGCTTACAGCTTCTGGACTGCTGCACTTAATGCTTCATTAATTAGCTCACCGGCATTTTCTACAGCCTGGAACTGAATTGCCAAGAGATGCTGTAACAGTGGGGCACTCACCTCTAGTGCATTACTGCAGTTCTTTTTGCATTCTTAGTGTCGCCAATAGGTTGTCAACCTTGTTTGGAATGTCTTCAGTGGCCCAACCCTCCAGCTGGGTCACAAAGTCAAAATGATCCTCTTCCAGGGCAGCAAGTCTCCAACAAAGTGTCTGTCTGGCCTTACCTGGGTCTTCAGCAGCAGCTCAAGACCCTTTAAATTCAGCTCTTCACTAGGGTTTCAAAGAGGCCTGGTCCCTTTCTCAGGGTTTACACCACTTTACCAGTGGGGGAACCTGGACAGAAGCCATGTACTCCTCACATCAATTGCTTCTCCTTCCCTGGGCCTCTTCCCACCTGGCCCTTTGTCTTCAGCCCTTAATTGTGGGTTAAAGTTCTCAGGGCCCTTTCTACCAGCTTACACAAACACAGCCAGAGCCAAACACTGCTCCTTTTATCTGAGCCTCCTGAGCTGTAATTGGCAGGCCTGGAGAACCCTCCCTTACTTCTCCTTTCCTGGATCAGGATGTCGGGAGCCCCAATGGCTAGATCCAGCCCAAGACAGATATGGTTAATTACAGCTGAATTAGCTAGTCTTGTCAGGGGCACAAGGAGTCATGCTCCTGAACAGGGGCAAAACACAGAATCTTGCACTCCCAACATACAACAGCAGACATATCTGCGACTAGTTTTAATATAGCTAGCACAGCCAAGCCTGTCAACAGGTGGGACAAAGGGGACAACTGCCCTGGGGCCCAGCTATTCTAAAGGGTCTGGGGTTCCCAGCTGATGCTGTTAGTGTGGGCCCTTAAACCACCATGGGAGCACCACGCTGTGTGAGCCGGGTGGCTAGGACCAGTGGGGGAAAGTAGGTGGCATAGTCCAGGTGACGCTAGGGGCTGGCTGCCCAGATCTGCCCTTTCTGCCTGAAGCCTGAGCCACCCCACCCCACCCACATTGCATCACATTGGCTGTCGGCCCCACTGAGGATGTATAAAATTCATGAAAGACCTAGTGGCACAGACTCCAGCATGGATTGTACAAACGACCTGGGACCCTGTATAAGCACTCAAGTTGCTAGTTTATGCTGGGGTCTAGGTCACCATGTGGTCACTGCTCTTTATAGCCACACTAGCTAGATCAGGGGTAGACAAAGGTCCCTCCGCAGGCAGGATCCGGCCTGCCAAACCAATGGATCTGGCCCCGCAGCCACCCTCCCGCTCCCCCACCCCCACACCTCATGCGCTCTCCCCGCCTCCAGGCCAATCATTACCTGTGGGCAGGGGAGTGCATGAAGTCTCCTCGCCCCCGCAAGAGCGCGCAGCTAGAGACACATGCTGGCTGTTTTAAAACAGCCAGCATGTCTCTTTAGCCACTGCATGCTCTTGCAATGGCGAGGAGACTTCACTCGCTCCCCTGCCCACAGGTAATGATTGGCCTGAAGGAGGAGAGAGCGCGTGAGGTCTCCTCCTGCTAGGTGAGAACAGCCAGCTCAGTTCTCATTTCTCTCATGGCGGGGGGGGGGGGGAGAGGGAAGACTTCTCGCACTCTCCCACTCCAGGCCAATCCAAGTGGGGGGGGAAGCACAAGAAGTCTTCTGGACCTACCCCTTCCGCCAGAGGCTCTGCCCTTTCCAGGGTGGCCCAGAAATTTCTGAAGTGGCCCCATTTTAAAAATTATTGCCCACCCCTGAGCTAGACTAAAGCTAGAGCAGGATGGCCTGCCTGAGCTGCGGTCACACTTCTGGTTGCCATGTAGGCATACCGATTTGTAGAGGGCTTAGCTGCCAAGTTGAGTAGTGGTATGTGACATTTCCTACACATTATTAAATGAGTTAATTTGCATATTTGTGACCATTTGCATATAAATAAAGTTTAGCTTTAAGGATTAGTGCTTGTGAACAGCCTCTGCTTGACAGCTCTGTTGGATGAAGCTCTTTGCTTATCTATAGGTGAGTAGAGTTTCCCTACCCCCAGTACTGCTGACAGAGCTCAATCCAGATCAGTTGGCGGACTGCCCCCAGGGCAGCTGTCTCCATGGCCCGTGCAATTCTTACTGTCTCTGGTAAGCCAGCCAATTAGTTCAAAGCATGGTAGTTAGTTTGTGTTGCAGGAAACCTGAACTGAAACCCACCAAATATCGGCTAGCTAAGAACTACTTCTCAGCCCTACTGAATTGGGCTAGATTCTTCCTGGTGATCTGCAGCTGAAAAGCTCTGCAGCTCATTAGCTATGCTCAGGGCACCCAGTCCCTTGGTACACAATCATATAAAATCTTTAGTGATGCTGCTCTTTTGAAGAAAATGTAAAGTTCTGACTTTTTTTGGAGCTTACCATCTTCTATTCTCTAGCCACACAGACCAAACCTCTCCCACAATGAACAATCTTCTCAAATACACTCTGAGAGTGAGTGCCTCACTTTGTTCTTAAGATGACCAGTTCTTTTTCATCACAATGAAAAACAACAACAACAAAGCCCCAATTCTCCAGATGCAATTCGCAATGCAGTGTGTTGCCCTAGGCAAAGATCCAAAATGGAGTCTTAGGAGTTCTTCTCCCTCAGACAGCTTTTCCCGCCAAAACCTGCAGGGAAGAAGGCTCTGCACTCCTCCCTGTCACCTATGCACACGGCTCCAAGCCTTTGCACTCCGCACTATGTCATGCGTGCGCATCTTTTCTCTGCACCCGACCCTCTTTTCTTGTGCACACTGCCCACTCTAGCTGCACTCCTCTCACTAACCCACTTTCCCTCCTTGACTTCTTTATAAGCCTCCCCCTAAGGAGCATTCGTGTTGTTTGGTTCTCCTTCGTCCGTCTGTGTGTGTCGTCGTCTACCCCGAGGAGTCCATCCATCCACTGCCACGTGATCTGATCGGGACTATCCATATCCAGAAGTGTCATCTCGAGGGGTGAGGGAAGCCTCCTCCCATTTAGCATTTTGGATTTTAGGAATTACCATCGCAAGTTTCGCTCATTTGGACATTCAGACAAGGACTGGTATCTAACTGACTGAGTATCAGCAAGTGGAGGGCGAGGATCCAGATGGTTCCGGAATCCGGACCAGCGTACCATCGAGGGATCTCCCTGTAGTCCTCCCTCGAGGCTTTCAAATAGCCAAGAGGTAGAAGGTCACAGGTGTCTATCGCCGTTTATTTGTAAAGTATAACCCTCTGTTTACGGGATCTTTCCTATCTTCTCTTTCTCTTCTGGGTTATGGTGGGACAATTACTGTTAACTGTGTTGATGATGCGTGTTTATTCTTTCTAAAATATATGGTTTGGCCCTAAATTTGTGTCTGGCCTGTTTATGAACCTTTCCACCGGTGATAGATACGGATACCAGGTCGAATCTGGCTTCTGTGGGGAAGGCGCATTAGGCTTTGATTAATTGCCCACAGCAATTGTTTACCTCAGCCTTCCGGGTAACAAGTGCTTTGCAACATAAAATTATTTTATGGGGTCCTCACATTCACTTTAGAAGGTTCTACAGCTATGCCAAAGGCACAGCAATGGTGGGAGAGAGAGATGAACTGCAGGCTATCATTACTGTATTTCCTCCCCCTCAATGTAGGCAGTGGCTTAAAGCCACAATCTAGCCCCTTTCGATGTGCTGTTTCCATGATTTATTAACATGGGAGAACTGACTCTTAAGAGAAGGCGAAGGGAGCAGCCCTTTGGAGCTGTACTATTAAGCATGTCATGTAGCTCCCCCTGCTAAATGAACCCATTGTAGAGATCATGAGTTTGATTCTCCACTTTCTTACACAAGCATAAATCAGAACTAATACCACTGACCCCAATGGAGATACACTGATGTCAAACCAGTGTGAAATCAAAATGGATTCCCTTGAGTTTAGAGGGCCCAAAAAACATGTGTTTGAATCCTGTGACCATTTCTTATTATGCTGTGTGTACAGAAGCATGGACTATTATATCTTTCTACCCTATTGTCTCTTCCTCTACAAATTATTTTTAAATTAGTACTGCCCTGCATGATATTTTCTTCAAAGCTTCTGCACAGATGTTACATACTGAAAAGCACTAGTAAGTACACTTGATTTCAGTGAGAAGGAACTATACCAGATTAGATATGCTTATTATAAATGTAAATGTTTTCTTGCTAGCTAGAACACAGTGACATATTGGTTGGAACAAGACAACCTTTTAATAATAAAAATACATATAGGGTGCTTGGTCCTGCCACGAGGGCAAGGGCCTGTACTTGATGACCTCTCAATGTCCCTCCCAGTTCTAGCATTCTATGATTGCAGAGAGGATTCACACAATTTCATGGTGAGACAACAAACTGTTCTGTTCAAGCAACATATTCTCCTAGCTGTGGAACTAGAGCTGGTGAACAGCCTCTGCTTGGCAGCACTGTTGTGTTGACCAAAGTCCTCTGTTCATCTATAACACAGCAGCAAAGCAAGGTTCCCCCTCCCTACACATCCCTTTCAGCATGGCTCAACCCTAATCTGGAGGAGGACTGGGTGCAGTATTATCTCAACCCGCAGAAGAAGTTTGCTACCAAACTAGAAATGGGTCTGAATTCAAACTCTGAATCAAACCACTCCTTCCTTTATAGAGGGAACTGTAGGGAGAAGGAACTGTAGGGAGAAAAGGGACGGGCAGGTTCAGAATCCAACCCCAGATATGATTCACAGCTGTGTCATTATTACTTGCAATGTACTCAGCACCAGCAGTGCAGTCCCAGCCCTAAAAACTTGGCCACGTCTAAGGGCTTGTCTCCACATACAGCAGTGCAGCTCTGCTGCTCTAACACTTTACTATTATGCCAATTGGAGAGCGTCTCCCATCGTCATTGTTAATCCACCTATATAAGAGGTGGCAACTATGTCAACAGGAGAAGTTCTCCCATCAATACAATGCTGCTAACAGGAGAAGTTTTCCCATCTGCACAGAGCTGCGCATTCCAGGGGTTAGGTCAATATGCTTACATTGTTTGGAAGGTGGATTTTTCACACCGCTGAGTAGTGTAATTATACAGATGTAATTTTCTAGCATAGGCTTGGCCTAAGAGACACACTGGGGCTACATCTACGCTGCAGGCTTCTTGCACAAGAAGCCTCTTGCACAAGAGTTTGCGCAAAAACTTCTTGAGCAAGAGCACGTCCGCACCTCAAAGCGCACTGCAAAAGCGATGTGCTTTTGCGCAAGAGTGTGTTCACACTGCATGGACACTCTTGTGCAAGAAAGTTCTGATGGCCATTGACAGAATGGCCATTAGAGCGCCTGTCCTTTTTCCCCTGGAGCGTCCACACTTGCCTTTTTGCACGATAGCTGTAGCGCAAAAGGGAGTTATGCCTCATAGAAGGAGGTTTACCTACACCGGCAAAAGCCCTCTGTTCTGCCGTTTTACTGCGCATTTGAGGTGTGGACGCTCCGTGGGTTTTTGCGCAAAACCAGCCATTTTTGCACAAAAACCTTGCAGTGTAGATGTAGCCTGGGAGAACCAGAAGAGGGAATGAGATATGTTGGCTGTATGGATATAACTCTTTCAGGGCAATGTTGAAGGAGTGAGTGTTAGGAGAGATTTAAATGAGCAGAGCTTGGTGACCCCCATTTCCAGGGCGGCCTTACCATGAGGCGAACTGAGGCGGCCGCCTCAGATGCCAGACTGGGGCGCCACTAGGACCCAGAGTGTAGAAAATTGTGTCTGCTGCTGGTGCATATGTATTCTTTCTGCTCTAGATGCACAGAGAGGAGTAGAACAGGAAGAAGGCAGAATTGAGACCTTTCAAAGTTTTGGCCCAAGTGAGGGGGCATGAGGGCGTCATTTGAGCTCCACACCTCAGGTGCCAAAATGTTGTGGGCCAGCCCTGCCCATCTCTGCCTGACAGGCTGAACCAACACCTTGAAATGTGAGGTGTAGTGGCTTAGTTGGGTTTCTCTTCCATTACCTTACTGTGTTGGTTTGGCTAGCTTAATGAGGCCTCTGTTTTTCCAAAGTATCCACTAATTCTGCATACCTCCATCTCTGGGTATAGAACTGGTGTATCAGGCTGGACACCCAATATGGAGGCATCTGGAATTAGCAGGCACTGGTTAGTCCTAAGCTCTCCAGTCCTGAATCCAATCAGACTTAGGCTGATCTCCATTAGGAGTAACCTCTGAAGTCAATGGATTACAGTAAAACAATAAAATTAGAATTAGGCCATCTGTGTTTCCGTTTTCTCACCAATAAAACTGGACCAATAAGCAGAGCTGATAGCAGGATAATTCCATTTTCATAGCAACTTTTGAGATTTTTTAAATGTTTTTGTTTTACATTTGCAATAACAGACTTGTGTCATAATGCCAATTTTCAAAAGGTGAGCTTTATAGTTCAGTGATAGAAATGTAGCCGTGTTAGTCTGGTGTAGCTGAAACAAAATACAGGACTATGTAGCACTTTAAAGACTAACAAGATGGTTTATTAGATGATGAGCTTTCGTGGGCCAGACCCACTTCCTCAGATCAAATAGTGGAAGAAAATAGTCACAACCATAGGAAGTGGGTCTGGCCCACGAAAGCTCATCATCTAATAAACCATCTTGTTAGTCTTTAAAGTGCTACATAGTCCTGTATTTTCTTTATAGTTCAGTGTGTGTATGTCTGGAGCCCGTTGGATAGACTTAGCATACAGGAGACCCAGAACCAAGTCTGAGATCTACCTGATTCACAGCACAGCATTTTCATCCTAGATCAGGCAGCACCAGTGCCCAAGCGAGTCTCTTTCTGTCCCGCCCCCTCCTCAACAAGATTTTTGTTGAAACTTAAATTTTTTTTAAACATTTCAGCTTTAACAAAAGAGGTCATTACAGTGAAATTTCATTTAATCAAAAACGTTCCAACCAACTCTCCTAATAAGTGCTAAATATTGGGTTTTTTTCTGTACATTGGACATGCTGCACAATGGAAACCCATGATAAATATACATGTAAGAGCTAATCAATAGGAATAAAAAAGAACTGTTTTAAAAAGAGAAAAATAAAGCTTGCATAAGCAAAACAAGATAGGTCTGTATGTTGTTATAAGTCATTGTAATTATTTGTTACGGAGAGATGCCATCAACTTCAACTTTTTAAATTGATTAATTAAAACATTTTATTATTGTTTTTGATAACACAGCTTTAAATAGTACACAGAGACATTTGTTTTAAACAATTGCTTTTTTAAATTTTTTCCCTCATCTCTACCTATCTATAAGTGTCTTCGGTTAGAGAGACACTAAAAAACTAACTTGTACCAGGAAACAGTGAAGCAGAATGTGCATAAAGTGCTTTAGATGCACAAAGTAAACAAACTGGAAAAAATTGTAAAAATCTATTTTCCTTCCTAATCTATTAGAACTAAGGTTTCAGTTCTAATAAATACACAGGTTATTTGTAACAATAATATGTATCACATTTTAAGACAATGTGATTTTTGACTTGTCAGTGCCCCTTTTACGTCATTGTGAAACTTCCAGTCCTGTTTAAATTTTACAGCCGTGGTGATTAAAAGTGGAAAGAAGTAACCCTCCCACAGTTTCTTCTTTTGTCAAACCCTGAATGGGCACTTGAATCTATCTGAACAAAATGTTACTTTGAGAAGAAAAATATTGTTCTGGTTTGGCAGCTGAGGGTTCTCACAGGTTTTTTTTTACTCTATTTGTCTAGAGGAGAATTTACAGTTTGATCATAAAAGTATCCTCGGGGAGTCCTTCTCAGTTTGGCGCCCTTCATGACCTCGTCTGCTAGGCATGCCTAGAGATTCAAAGGAAGCTCCTTCTTTATGATCAATCATTCTGACACATTTATTAATACCTCTGTTCTGCTCTGACAATTTTAATTGTCCATGCATTTTCATCCTGAACATCTATTATGAACTCATTTTAATCAGTAGTCAGCCATATGTTCCCACAGCACAGTCTGATTTATGGATAAAGCATTTCAAATGAAAGCGGGAAAATATTTTACAAAGTTGTCATCAAAATACAAAAATAGACCATTGCCAACTGTTTGTGCGGTTTTGAAAATAATTTTAAAAACCCACCAACTCCTTATAAACTATACATATTTTTTGCAAATATGTATAGTCAAATTTCCACCCAACCTCCAATTTCACATAACCAATTTTGCACCTGCAAGCTCCATTTTAAACTAAACAAGCCCTGTTTTTTCAATTTCTCTTTATCTAGGGTTTTTGAGAGAGAGTAACCAGAAGTACACATCAAAATCTAGATGCAGGTGAACTGTGGTGTTATCTAAAAGCAATATAATATGAGCCTTGGGCCTGAGACGCTAACCAATACTCAGGGCCTTACAGGGTTGCTGCTGTTAGGAGTAGAAATATAGGATAGGAGTTAGGTATTTCTTTGGTACAATCCTGTTTATTGATGGCTGTCAAGGGGTGTGCTCTCCTCGGGTGGACTCCCGCAGTCAAAACTCCCCCATGGGTCCACTTACCAGTGTCAGTACAACCCAATGGCCAGAGCCTGAGTTCCAGATTCCCCTCTATGGGGGTCAGTGCAGCTCAGCAGCCTACATCCCTCTCCCCATGTTGGGGTCACTATGACCCTGAGATCCAGTCAGTAGCACTCCTCTATTGGGGGGTAAACACAGCCCTGAGGCCTAGTCTTTTGGAGTACTCCCCTCTATCGGGGTAAATACAGCCTTGGGACCTCGTCCTTGCAGCATTCTCCCTTGTTGGGGTAAATACGGCCCTTAGGCCTAGTCCTTGTAATGCTCCCCTCTACTGGGGTAAATATGGCCCTGAGGCCTAGTCATTCGAAGTACTCCCCCCTCTATCAGGGTAAATACGGCCCTGAGGCATAGTCCTTGCAGCACTCTCTTCTATTGGGGTAAATATGGTCCCAAGGCATAGTCCACAGGCTTCAGGAGACTACTTCTATCTAGTAGTGCTGCAGAGGGAGGGGTAGGGGGACCCAGGCCCTCCCACTCCACCAGGTCCCAGCCCAGGGCCCTGTTGGCAGTGGCTCAGTCCACTGCCTGCTCAGCAGGGGATCCCTCCGCAACGCACTGAGCACTTAAGGATTGCAATTCCCCGTCCTGGGCTACTTCCTACCACCCCGCGCATCTCCCCGTCACTGTACCTCCAGGCTGACTCTGAGGCTGTGACAGTCACAGTGGCTGCATATGCGCCCCTGGCTCTGGAGCTCACTCAACAGGTCCTTCCCCTTCTGTGGTCAGCCCTGAGTGAGCTGCCTCAGGGTCTTTTATACTCAAGCTCACCTGTGAGCATGCCTGGCAAGGCCGTGGGGGAAGGGCGCTTTCAGCCAGCTGGGCCCAGCCCACAGTCTGTTCTACAGTGCAGGGCCAAGGCATCCTGTCACAGTGGCAAAGATGGCAACTCTCTGAGGAACTGCAGTGGTGAAAGGAGCACATCTATTCTGGTACCACCTCTAGTCTGGTCCTCCGGTAAGGCTATAGACCCCAGAAGTCACAGCTGCATGGAAGGGCTGCGGATGGTACAGCCACACCAGAGGAGCTGCCTGTTGCCAGCACGAGGATACCAGGTGACCCCACATTCTGCTCCTTTCGTCGCTGCAGTTCTAGAGAGCCCTGTGATCTATAAACTTCTGAGACAAAGACCTGCTTAATGGAAACCATTAATATCTCCAAACATAATATTGGTTGTGTACATTTCCATTGTATTTCTTATGCATCCTAACATTTTGTTTGCTTGCTTTGACTATTGCTGCATACTGAACAGAAGCCTTTGTTGACCTGTCCACCATGCTGTCCAGGTTTTAATCTTGAGTTATTAGTTTGTTAGGAGACCAGTATGATATATTAGTTCAAATTAGTCTTTCCAACAGGCATTGTCTAGCTTTTATCAAAACTGATTTCCATTTATTCTTAGGCTTAGTCAGTCGTAACTAGCCCAATGCATCCTCATTTGTAAAATGTTGCCACCACCATGCTCATCCTGTTTTTCAGATCATTAACAAACATAATTAACTTCTCCAGTTGTTGTGACATCTGCTGTTAACCTTTTGCCAGGAGGAAAACTAACCATTTATTCATGTTGTGTTTAGCCAGTTTCTCATTATTGGCAGACATGCACCTCTCACCCTAGCACTATTTCTTTACTAACCTCTCATGCTGGAGTTGGCATCAGCTAAAGGCAGGGAGGTGGCTCACCCAGCTTCCCCAGGGCTTTTGTAAAATCTGGGGCATTGTCTGCACTTGGAACTAGTGGTGTGATTCCCAGAAGATGCAGACATACCTGTGCTAGGTCATGTAGCCAGGTAGGACAGGCAGTAGTATGAGCTAGCCATGCCAAGTTCAAACCTGCTTGAACCCAATGGATATTGATTTGGCATGACTATCCCATGCCACCACTTGCTGCTTCCCATGCTACCCTGGCTATGCTACCATTTTTACCAGGAAAGGGTGGGTAAGATTCTGTGGCCTGCAATGTGCAGGGGGTCAGACTAGATGATTATGATGATCCCTTCTGACTTTAAAGTCTGTTGGGAGCTATTGTGAATATGTCTACATGATCTGGGAAACTTACACCCAGCTCCAAGTGTAGATGTAGACAAAATTGTGTCAGGTAGGTCTTGGTCTTCAAAAGTGGATGGGGCAAGCCTTTCTGTTCAGTAGGCATTCTGTATCCAGATGGGGATGAAGGAGACATACCAGCAACTCCATTAAAGGAGGAAAATGTTGCATCCACTACAAAAGAAAAACGAAACAATTGGCTGTATAAGAAGTTGACACCAAAATGAGGTTTATTCCCTTTTAGACACAAGCGGGTTAAAATCTGTGGTATGATGAGCACTATTATTCTTAGTCCCAAAGAACTAGGCATCCATGATGGCACATGACATCTTATATATTAGATGTTAGTTTCCATCCAGGCAGATTTCAATTCTATTGTTATAGCACTACAAAAACTTCCTATGTGCAGCACAATCTGTCCTTTCAGTTTACAATGGAAAAGGTGAAGAGGCTGAGGCAGCAAATCATAAGGGGACGATGGAGATCTAAAAGGCAGTTTTATCAGCAGGAAGGCAGACATAAGTAAGTCCAGACCTAGAGCAACGTGGACTTTGAATGAGCAGTGCACCAGATTGTGTTATTAGACCTGAATTCCCTCTTGCAAACAGGACATAAGGAGATATTTTGGATTGTTTAAAATCATTCCAATATTTGGTTTAGCCTTTGCCATGGGTTACAGTGATACAGAATCCACATGACAAACTCCTGGATCACTGAGCCTGGATTGTTGTATCGACAGAACTTTGCTAGGCAGAGTCCATCAACTGAGGTATGAATTTTATATTACTATACTGGACAGTTACTTACTGTGTGAAAAGGTGAACATGTGTTCTTGGAAGGTAATGTGTCTACAACATTACCCACAAATAAACATATGAAATAGAAAGAAAAAAATATTTGTCATCTTTTTCTTTGTGTGTTCTGTTTCAAATTGCAATGAGGTGACATTTTAAAATCTTGAATGTTGCTTTCGGGTTTTTTGTTTGTTTTGTTTTTTGAGCAGTAATATCATGTAGATGATCATGATGGTCTGTTCTGATCGATCCTCTCTTTTAAAAAGATAATGGTGCATAGTGAGTTAACCCAGGGAAGAACAGAAATAATATAGACTTCTCTACTTCAAAATCAGTTTTCCCAGTCATTTGGGGATATCCTCCAAGACACTCCATGCGAAGTGCCTACCTCAGAACTTAACTGACTTCCACATATGGCTGAGTGCCATAAACAAGCCCACTTGAACCTGCCCAGGACTGTTACAAATTGTGAAAGAACAAATAGGTCAGGGACTGGAGAAGAAAGGGAACATTCTGTCTTCCCTGTGAATTTTTGTTGTAGGACCCGCCACGTCAGACTGTCTTTACAGTGGAGTGCTCTCCAACTCTCTACTCTCAGTTGCAAAAAGGCAGACTAGAGCTCTGCTCGAAGCCTGATCTTACAACCACCCATCAGGAATAATTCTCCAGAACAATAATTCCCAAAGCTGAAAAATACTAACTACAAGTTTAAAAGTGCTATGCAAGTCAAGCCATTTGCAGCAGAGCTTTGCCTCGAAATGTGCAGATTTCCTGTAGGAACACTCTCACACCTTTCAAACTACCTAATAAACAAGCAATAGCCAGATATAAATCTTGGACACAACGTGATCTTCCTAGGGAGGATCAGGCTGACATAGAGGGTCCTAGAATGAAAATTCATAGGGAAGACAGAATTTTCCCTCTCTCCGTTCCCTCATATCCAGCACTCTTTACAGTGGGCTGTGAAAAGTAAGTAATGATCCTTAAGGCATAAAGGTGTTCAATTTCCCTTTGTAAATTGAAAATGACATTTCTGGGGAACCTTTCTATCAAATGCTGCATCAGTTGAAGTGAGTATGTCAGCTCTACAGCGTTTGAGAATGTGGCAGGAAGATCCTGTCGCAGCCTTAAACACCACCTCCTCCTAAGATGTGCATGGTATCTCCAACCACAAATGTCTGGTCTTTACAAGATTGCACAGAGAGGAGTTGTACTTGTGTACAGCAGAAGCATTCAAATCCTCAACTTCATTCATTTATAGGCTCTGATCACTTCTAACAGATGCATTTCTACTTCTTTGGGATAATTGGATTCAACCAGAAGGGTGACAATATCACTCCCTCTTAGATGATGAAAGATTGTGGTGACCATAGGGATGGAGGCCTGGTTAGTTGACAGTATTACCGTGTTTGATAGAATGTGTACAAGGGTTCATTGAGTGCATGCCAGGCTCTGAAACTCCCTTGCACAAGGAGGAGAGAAATAGACAAAATACTTTCAGAGAGAAGAGGAAGAGACCAAGCCACTGAAGCGGAAAGATGGTTTTATTAGGACTTATGAGACCACGCATCAAGCTCATGATGAGAATCTGAATACTGCTAGTGGACTGTTAAGAGTAGTGGTCATTAGGAATTTTATGTGACCATGCTAAGAGATTCTCATGAGTTTCTTATAATGTAGTTCATAGTTTGGAGGCCAGAAGGGGCCACTGCAATCCTCTAATGTGACCTCCTGCACACCACAGACCATGGAACTTCCTTGAATTAATTCATGCTTCAAGTCCAGTAACTATGGTCCAACAAGTGCATGTGTTTTTAGAAAAACCTTCAATCTTGATTTGTAAAATGTCCAGTGAAGGAGGAGGAAAGGTACATCAGTGGCTATTAGTCAAGATGTGCAGGGATGGTGTCCCTACTTTCTGTTTGCCAGAAGCTGGGAATGCCTTGATGATTCCCTGTTCTGGTCATTCCTTCAGGGCACTTGGCATTGACTATTGTTGGAAGACAGGATACTGGGCTAGATGGACCTGTGCTCTGACCCAGTATGGCCATTCTTAAGTTATGTTGGTATAACTCACTTTACCTAGATTTATTGCTCTGATAACATACCCTGCATTTCTTTTAGTCAGGTTTTTTCCTAAAATATGAACATTTACATGGTTTGTCTTCTCAATCTTTGTTTAGAAGGTAGTAGAAGAAATCTTCTGGAATTTCTTTGATTAGCTTTCACATTAAGTAACATGGCTAGCTAAACATTTGTATTGTTATATTTCCAAGCATCCTGACTATAACACGTAGCTATATCATAGCATTCAGGAGAGACATAAGCAAGTTTGTAATGGCCTAAAAGAAAAATTACTTATCATAACTTTATTAATATTATTCTTGCATCAATAGTGAGGCTTTTCTCCTACACAGGACCCAGCAGGAAGGCATGTAGATGAGACCTTCAACTCTATCTTGGGATTCTGCTGCCCTTCTCTCGCCCCAGAGAGATCCTTATTGGCCCAGTCCACCAGAGAGATCCCTCCCCACTGGGTGAGACCAACGCCCCCCGGGGCACTGGCCTCTGCCCCTCACTCAGGCAAACCAAATCCCTTATCTGGAAGAGAACCCCCCTCCCTTTTAGATTTAGCATGCTACTGACTGCCAGGAAAGACTGTTTCACCCCAGGCACTGCCTGCTTGCCCTTCCTCTGTGAGAAACCAACTGTCACAGATAGGTAATTTTCTGCAAAATTGTGGACAAATCTCATTGAATTAAGTTTGAGTATCTTAGGAGTTCTCTGTACTGAAAATGCAAGTGTTTTTGTAGTATTCGGGAACTATGTATAACATTGCTGAGGCCAGAGCTGACTAATGTAAAGCCTGCAAAAAGTTTTGAGTTTCAAAGGATGGTTTGAAATTATGAGCCAGGCAAGAATGAAATTTTTAAGTCAAGTGGGTTTCCCAGGAAATCTCTAAGGGGATAAATGTACTCCCTCCAGTAAATCCAGAACCCCACCCTTCCGAAGCTCCAGTCTGCAGAGGGGACTTTTAGTGGCTGATCACCTGTTACACAAGGGCAAGATTGAACTCACAGATTGATGGGAGTGCTTGGTCTGAACGAAGGTGGTTATGAACCTGTACCCATAGAAAAACCCATTGGAGGGGTTTGAAGGACTTCTCCTGACAGAGCCCGTTGGAGCTGAAGTGAGCTCTATCTAGTAAGCTTATTAGCATATGTGCATGTTCTTTAATTGTTTTAAATATGCTTTTTTCTGCAATGTTTTTACCTTAAAAATACATGTGCTTGCTGAGAAAGAGCATGGTACCTTATAACTGTGGGCATTTAGACCATCACCTCTGAGACGCTGGCAAGGCCATCTGCTGGCAGTCTGATTTGATGGGGAATTCACAGTGTAGGCAGGGAATTGTGCAGCCTAGTAACATCCTGGTCAGGAGACAGAGATGTGACTCCATCCAAGAGAGACGACATCTTGGCATCCAGTAGCTTCAAAATGGGGGCCCTTGCTGGACCATAGACAGAGTAGACAGTGAAGTTACCCTGACCAGTGACCTCTCACCCCTAGATACGCCTCCCTGCCTTTGGCCCCCCAATCCCTGGGCACTGCCCCATGGATCTCACTCCCCCCGAGTACCACTCTATGACTCTTACAGGAGTGTAGTTGGTCTCTCCAAGTAAGATACTGCCTCCTGTACCTTGCTGGGAGAGAGTGACCTCTGGGCACAGGCTCCTGTCACTCATCAGGAGACCACCCCCTGACCCTCACCAGGAGACACTGACTCCATCCCCAGGCATGACCTCCTACTACTGGCCATGACAGACCTCCTCCCCTTCCATCCCCTGCCAACAGAGACTGACTCCACCAGCCTTGGGCAGCAACCCCTGCTCCTCACTGGGAGAGGCCAATCCCTGCTGACACTCCTTGTCAGGAGAGACTGAGCCCCTTACCCTGGACCCACACACTGGCACTTGCCAGGGGCCTCTCTCCTTCCCGCCCCTTTGGACACTGCCCTTTCCCCTCACCCAGAGAAACCAGACAAAACTATCACAGACCCCTGACCCATATCTCTTGCTGGGAGAAATCAATCCCTGGTGTCGAAGTCTGAGGACAGCAAAGTTCTGTCCCGCATTTTTGATGTTGGCAACCCTAGTAAAAACCGAACATGTGGCTGTGTCTACATTGGCAAGATTTTGCACAAAAGCGGCCGCTTTTGCGCAAAATCTTGCCACCTGTCTACACTGGCCGCGAGTACGTGCGCAAGAACACTGACGTTCTAATGTATAAAATCAGTGCTTCTTGCGCAAATGCTCTGATGCTCCCGCTCAGGGATAAGCCCTCTTGCGCAACTGTTCTTGCGCAAGAGGCCAGAGTAGACAGGCAATGTTAACTTCTTGTGCAAGAAAGCTTGATGGCTAAAATGGCCATCGGAGCTTTCTTGCACAAGAGAGCGTCTACACTGGCACGGATGCTTTTGCGCAAAAGCACATGCCAGCGTAGACGCTCTCTTGCGCAAATACTTTAACGCAAAAACTCTTGCGTTAAAGTATTTGCGCAAAATCTTGCCAATGTAGCCATAGCCACAAAGTAAAGAGTGCATTGAAGCCACTAATCATTGAATGGTATTAGAGATGCAGGAATGAACACCTCTCATGGCAGCTGGGCCCCTGCAGGTAACACAGCATGTGGGAAAAGATTATTCTGGCCTTCTCATCCACTGCAGCACCAATATTGTGTGCATACTGACGGGAGCCCTTCCCTCACCCCATGATTCAAGAGGCTCCACTGAAACTTTGCAGCTTCTTCAACAAGCTGTTGACATAGAGAGCCCATGCTTGGGGGAGAAGCAGGGGAACTTCCATGCCTCTGATTTTAGTCTGGGCTCAGGGAAGGCAGTTTTCATGTGACCTGCTCAACTGTCTCTGGGTGGACCTCGCCCACATGCCGGCTGGAAGCCAGTTTTCCTGGGGGCCTGCTCAACCATCTCAGTGTAGCTCTCGCCCACACACCAGCTGGGAGCTGGGTTCCTGCAGCCTGCTGTCTCTGCCATTTGAGGGGAGAGGGGGCAGGGGGAGTGCTTTCCTTCAAACCTGCCTCGTGAAGCCAACAGAGTTGGGGTTGTGCTTCTTTTAGCTTAGCAATTTTGAAGGAAAAAACCTAGAAGCCAGTGAATAAACAGAGATATTGTCAGAAATCTTGGCAAATCCTGCAAATCCTTGACTCCAAAAGGAGTTGTGGCCTGCTGTGTGTGCCACTCAGAGGTAGGGAGTTCTTCCTGAGGGACTGTGCTAACCCCAGGTGAAGAGCTAAGATCTGGTCTGTCTCCAGTTGCCATGGAAATGAGGATCACCCCCACCATGAGGACTGTTTGATATGGTTGCCATCTCTCCTAGTTTTGCCGGGAGTCTTCTGGAATTGCGCTTAATCTCCCAGAGGCTACTGCAGCCAACCCAAGAGATTTTAAACTGCTAAAAGTCTGGCAGTGCAGCAGAGCTAAGGTCTGTTTGCTCTGGCCCCTGTATCACTCCTGGAAGCAACTGCCACATGCCTACAGGGGGGCAGAGGGTCTCTGCATGCTGCTCCCACCCAGAGCATTGATTCTGCACCTCCCATAGGCCAGGAACAGGCCGGGGTAGCGTATGGATCTCCCTGGACCCCCCCCCCCTACTCCTAAGGGCCACAGGAAGCCAGGGAAGGCAGGGAGACTGGCTTAGCCCCATGGCACTGCTGACAGGGAACTGGCCAAGGTAAGCACTGCTCAGCCAGAGCCCACAGTCCTCAATGCCTCCTGCACCCCTGACCCAGCCCTGAACCTCCTCCCTGAACCAGTACCCAGCACCCCCTCCTGCACCCTGAACAACTTCCAACATCCTGCCCCACGCTCAGCCCAGACTCCCTTCCACACTCTGAACTCCTCAGACCCAGCACAAAGCCCACACCCCAACACTTTTCCCCAAGCAAGTGAAGGTGGGGGAGAGCAAACAAAGGATGGATGGATGGAGTGAGTGGAGGAGAAACCTCAGAGAAGAGGCATTGCCTTAGGGCAGAGCAAGAGTGTTTGGTTTGTGTGATAAGACAGTTGGCAGTCCAAGGGGTACAGTTGCTCCCTCTGTCAACATATTGTGTCCATAGTGGGGGCACCATCATCCACAATGGGGGCAATGCACTATGGGTATGCATCCTATTGGCAGTGTGATGGGAAGGTAGAGCTGATTCTTGTTCATCTTGGGATTCTCTCAGTTCTCACACAGCCTCCTCAGCTTCTAGGGCTGTGTCTACATTGCACACTTCTTGCGCAAGAATGGCCGTTCTTGCGCAAAAACTTGTCGGCTAGCTACACTGCATGTGCGTTCTTGTGCAAGTAAATTTACAGTATAGCATCAGAAAACAGGGCTTCTTGTGTGAGACCTCTGATGCTCCGTATCAGGAAGAGACCTTCTTGTGCAAGAGGCCAGTGTGGACAGGCAGCAAGAGTTTTTGCACAGGAACTGGCCTCCCAGGAAAAAAGCCAAGTGGCCACTTGGATGCTCTGTACCCACACTCACAGCTCCTTACTTCCTGGTTGCCGGACCCTCCCTTAAAGCCACACGCAGCCTGCAGAGGCCACGAGGCAGCTCCATGCAGCTCTGCCCTGCTGCACCCACGAGCCCCCCAGAGAAGTCTGCCCCAGAGGGACACCAAGAGCCTGCACCCTCCTCCCAGCAGCCACCCCAGGGCTCCCAGTGCCCCTTGCTGGTCCCAGCCAGAGGTCGAGGCCCTTTTGGACCTGTGGGCTGAGGAGGAAGCCCTCCACGACCCCCGTGCCCATCGCCGCAATGAGGACATTTTTATCCACATGGCCCAGGTGCTCTCCCAGCAGGGACATCCATCCCAGACCCTTGAACAGGTCCAGTCTAAGGTTAAGGAGCTGCACCTGGGCTATGTCCGGGCCACCGAGGGCCAGGGGGCAGAAGCCAACACATGCCCCCACTACGATCGGCTCCACGCCATCCTGGGGGAGACAGCTGTGGAAGTCACCAGGCCAGGTGACCCAGAGGAGGAGGAGGGTAACCTGCTCACCGGGTCCGAGTCAGCGAAGGATGAGGACGACTACAGCAGCACCGTCACCCTCCACCTCGAGCCAGTGGTCAGCAGCCAGGATGTCTCCTAGGCTTCATCCGAGGCCGATGAAGGATCCTCCGGTGAGTGTTGTGCTTCTCACTCGCAAGGTCGGGGGGAGCCGGGTGCCCGGGGGGAGGGAGAGCGAGCGTGCATCACTCAGGCAGTTTGAGCTGCACGCTGTGTAGCAGTACACAGCACGTGCAACCTTGTGCAGCCTGACTATGTGGTATGTGGAGGTGGCACGCAGCTCCAGGGCATGCCTGGGACCCTGCTGCTTGCACACATCCTGCCTGGAGGGGTTGGGGGGGATGCCAGCTGGAAGCAGCCAAGCCCCCAAGAGCTCAGGCCAGACCCCACACCTCCCAAAGGGTGCCACACACAGACAGCACGCAGCCATACCTGGCCGTGTGACACAGCAGCTGCTCCTGGGAAAACCGCAGCGAGCCAGCCCTGTGAGCACGGCCCCCCATGAAGCCCCTCAGCTGCTCCCGAGGGAAGCCCCTCACTGTGGCCACACACTTCCCTGGGCTACTTGTGTGAGGGCTAGCAGGAGGGGAAGCGGTCGGCCTGGGCCTATGGCCACTTGAGTTTTGCTGCAAGGATGGTACGCTCCCCAATCACCTTGGTTCCCTCTCCGAGAACATCAATTGACGGGTCCAAGAACCCAGACCTTGTCTGCCACACTTGCTCCCATGCAATGTGGGGATGTGTACGCAAACATGACTACAGCATCACTGGTGTGTTGCTCACAGACAATGACAACAGTCGAAGCCATGTGCTCTACCTTGGGGAGGGAGTGTGCACAGTGCAATGCACACACACATAAGATGACAAGAATGTCCAGACTAGGTCAGACCCAAGGTCCATCTAGCTCAGTATCTCCTCTGCCAACAGGGGCCAGTGCCAGGTGCCCCACAGGGGGTGGACTGAAGACAATGATCAAGTGATTGGTCTCCTGCCATCCATCTCTGGCCTTTGACAAACAGGGGTTAGAAACACCATTCCTTACCCCCCTAGCTAATAGCCTGTTATGGACCTTACCTCCATGAATTTATCTATCTCCTCTTTAAACTTTGTTATAGGCCTAAGCCTTCATAGCCTCCCCTGGCAAGGAGTTCCACAGGTTTACACACCCCATGCCAAGTGGCCAGGGCACAGACAAGGGGTCTTCAATCACAGTGATGTCTTCCAAGGGTTACAATCCATGGAGGATCACTTTACTCCAGGAGGAGTCCTGTATGCCAACATACACACAAGGGACCGATTAGGCCCAAACCACACTAGTGTGCTGTCACCTGGACTCTGGGCACAGGGAGAGTGTGGGCAGGGCTGCCTGACCACCTCAATTTTCTCTGTTCTCTACAGGAGGACCACGCAGGAGCGAGGGACCCTCCAGCCTTGTGGTGGCAACACCACCAACCACCCAGGCACCAATCCGGAGGGCCACGCAGCAGGACCAGCTCCCATGGTGGCACTGCAGGCCATCGAAAGAATCGAGGCAGCGGTCAGCCGAAAGGTCGAGGCTGACTTGGAGTGGCAGCAGCAGGCATGGGGGCAGTTTCTGCAGAGGTGTGACCGCATGTGCAATGTTATTAAATACAAATAAAAGTCTTCTGTTTGAACAGCAACAAAAAAAACCCCAGTTTTGTTTATTGGGAGGTGAGGTGAGGTGAGGTGGGGAAGGGAAGGGTTGGGGATGGAAGGAAGATGTAGATGGGAGACCGAAGCAACCCTACTATGGGGCCGGGAAGAACATGTCCTTCAGGGCCTCTCAGATGTGCACGCCATGGGGGTGCGCCTAGCAGATGGCGGCTGTGCGGGGCTGTTCAAATGTCCAGCCCTGGGCTGCCATCCACGTCAGGAGGAAGGCCTCCCCCATCCGTTCCACGATGTTGTGGAGCACGCAATACACTGCCACAATCTCAGGAATGTTATCGCTCACCCATCTCGAGACAGGTGAGCAGACAACAGAAGCACTCCTTCAGCCTTACAAAGTCACACTCGACATGGTTGCAGGCCTGGTTCAGGTGGTCATTGAAACGTGCCCGGCCGGGGTCCATCCGTCTTGTGTAGGGCTGCATGAACCGGGGCACGAGGGGGTAAGTCGCACAATGCAGAGGGGCATGTGGACATCTCCCACAATGCAGAGAGGCATGTGGACATCTCCAACTGTAAATTCCTCCTAGGGGAAGAAAGTGCCTGCCTCCATCCTGCGATGCAGGCTAGAGTTACGGAGGATGCGGGTGTCATGTGCCCTGCCGGACCACCCCACATAAGTGACTGTGAAGCGGCCATGGTGGTCCACAAGGGTCGGAGCACCACGGAGAAGTACCCCTTGCGGTTAATAAAATGGGCCACTCGATGTTCCGGGGCACGGATGAGGATGTGGGTCCCATCCATGGCTCCTCCCCAGCTAGGGAACCCCAGGGCAGTGAAGCCAGCCACTGTTGCGTCCGCGTCCGCGTCCCGCAGGCAGATGACTCTCTGGAGCAGGATGTCATTGATGGCATGGACAACCTGCAGACGGGCACACAGAAACACAGGGAACGTACCAAATGAGGCAAGGTAGGTACATGAGCCCTTGGGGGGGTGCCTGCCCCTGTGATGCCTTCTGCCCCCAAACACATCAGGGCCCCCTCGCCCCACAGCACCCCCCCCCCCCATACCAGCAGGCCTGTGAGAGGGAGGGATGGCAGAAGTCCCTGGGTGACAGAGTTTCCCCCACTCCCTCCACCCTGGAGTATTCCCTCCCCCCCCCCAGACTTACCTGCATCACGACAGCACTGACTGTGGACCTGCCCACCTCGAACTGGTGTCCCACCGAGTGGTAGCTGTCCAGGGTGGCCAGCTTCCAGAGGGCAATGGCGACCCTCTTGTTGACCAGGATGGTGGGGCACAGCTGGGTGGTACATCTCTGGAGCGCAGGGGCGAGCCAGACACACAGCTCCAGGAACATCTGCTTTCACATTCTGAAGTTCCAGAGCCACCGCTGGTCGTCCCGTTGCGCCAGGACCAGCCAGTCCCCTCCAGTCAGTACTGGTGTCCAGTCTCCAATATCGCCTCTCCACGGTTGAGTGGGGATGCCACAGGGACACCACATCCGTGCAGAGGTAGTCCAGAGCGAGCTCAGTCTCGAGCTCCTGCAGGAGTAGCGCAGCAGTTGTAGGCACTCCAAGATGGCTGTGTGGGGCCAGAGCAGGCACAGGGACACCCCTGGCTCCATTGCACAGCAATGAGAAGGCCAAATGCACAAAAGGCACTAGGACACAAGCTGTAGTGTCCAATACGGCAAAGGGCAACCACAACTAGAACTGCTAAGGCTTTCAGTTCCTACAAGAGGTCCCAAAGCATGCAGCAGGAGAAAAATGGCTGTCTCTGGGGGGCGGGGCTGGATCTCCCTAAAGTCCTGGTGCCCTTTTACCCTCTCCAAAGTAGTTCCAGGGTGAAGTTTTTGCACAAGAGCGTCCCGCCAGTGTGGATTCCACTTCTCTTGCGCGGAAGCACATGACTTTTATGATGCGCAAAACTGTTTTTGTGCAATAAGCGTGCAACGTAGACGTAGCCTGGGAGTGGTATCATGATGAGTAGCTCTGTGAGCTCTCCTGCCTGAGGAAGATCAAAGCAGCATAGCAGCCTGTTCCCCTCCCTTTGCAGCAGCAGTCTGCCTGCCACAGTGCTCCCACGTGTAACCTTGAGTGGGCTAGACTTCACTGCCCTTCTCCAGTGTCTAAAGAAACCTTCACTGCCACTGCAGTACTGGAGACCCAGAGTTTAGTCTGTAAGGAATTTCAGCAAGGATTGCAGTGTCAGCCTCCCTACATTCAAGTTCCAAAATAATGAATTTAATTAAATAACTTTATAAAATTTTATGAAGAAACAAATAATCTAATTCTTACAACAGAACACAGCTATTTTATACCCCACAAATAATATCTATAATTACAATAAACAACAGTAAAGAGAAAACTAAAAGTGAAATTTGAACAGTTCAGTCCACACAAACACAGTAAGAAAAGACTGAAAGGTCCCAAGAGCTTAGATTTGGTTTAAAGTCTCAGTTTGTGCCTCCGATATCAAATCTGCACCATATGCTGAGTCTGAAGTCTTTCTCCACTTGCTTGTAGGCAAACCTCAGTTGAGTCAAAGCAGACTCTTCCTCTGCTATGGTCACTGCTAGGCAGCCAGCTCACTGATTATAGTCAGTTAGCTCACAAGTGAACAGACTTAAAGAAACCCTATTACAAGAAGATACAAAAAAAACTTGAGAACAAAATAGAAATGACTCTTTCCCCATTGCTACATTTACAGGGGAGCTGAAGAATCACACAGACTGAGAAAGTGAACTAGAACAGTTTCACTAAAATCAAAAAAGCTGCCAATTAGCTTTTAAAACTAGCATTTAAAGCTGCCAATTAGCACAGAAGTTATTTTCCCTCCCAGGTTCCCCTAGCTCTAAGTAGCATTGCCCTGATCCCTGGTAGTGGGTTAACACCACCACTACCTGCTGCTAAGTGCTGCAGAGTGAAGAACAGCAGCAGCCAGGTCTCTGCTCCTGGCTTAGCTTCTTCCAGCTCACACAGGCCTTAGAAAAGCATCTACCCTGCCTGCTTGCTCATGAAGTCTGACCCCAAACTACTGGACCCAACTCCAGAAGCTTCTGCGTGGAGTGCTGAATCTGTCCAGCAACAATAACACTCAACTCTCCTACCTCCCCAGACAGGGGTCTCTTAAAGAGATAGCTCCCTATTAAGTGCATGGGTTACATATGCAGGACAGAACTGGAGCACTCCAATGATTTGCTCTTTGTTTGTTTGTTCCCCCCAAATGGAGCAGCTCACTCAGTTGTCAGACACGTCCAGGAACTTTGAAAGGGAGGGGTGCATACCTGCAAGCCAGTAGAGATCGCACCTGAGCAGGGCCATGAGGGCAGGCATTGTGGGATACTGGCAGAAGCCTGTTTGGTTGACAGAACTAACAGCAGAGTTTACACTGACTCTTTGTCAACAATAAAGGGACAGAAAAATAAAAGTCTCTTGTAGAGGAGGAAGTTTTTTGTCAGTGAAACTGAGCATTTTTCATAACTAAAGTCCCTGTCACGGGGCAGACACTCACCACCACAGCACCTCCGGCCAACAGCATTGGAAATTAGCTCTTGCCAGCCCACAGGGGACCTCCCACTGGCTGGTGTCTCCCCCATCACTCCTTCTCCAGTGCCAGAGCCGCATCACCCCCAGACCAGTGTCCTGTTCAGGACACTGCCCTCTGACAGTGCCTACTACAGTTTCTCTCAGCCTACTTTGGGGGGGCAGAAAAGGGGTGTGTTTATCAGTCTCTAAACTCTGGGGTCCTCCCTTCCCAAAGAAGCCCCAATTCCCCTATACCCACCTTGTCTCAGTGACCCACTGCCAGTCTCCACCTAGCCCCTGCCACAGGGGCCAACTACAGTCTGAAATGGCCACTCATCACTGGCAAGAGGATGTGGCCCTGCTATCTCCCTGCAGCCCAGTACACTCAGGCCTTGCCTCAGGCCCTGCAGCCTGGGAGCGAGGCCAGGCCAGAGCTCCCCAGTACGGCCAGCCTTCCCCCACACTCTATCTATAGCCTTAGTATTCCCAGGCCTTGTCTCGGCCCTGCAGCCTGGGATGTAGGTCAGGCTGGGGCTCCCCAGCTCTGCCTGCTTTTCCCCAGCACTACTCAGTCTCAGGAAGCCACTGCTTCCCTAGCAACCAGCTCCCTTCTACTGCCCCCAACTAGAGCAAGAATCTGTCTTTCCCTCTGGGAGCCCTTATTTATACAGCCCACAGCTGGGCCCTAATGGGCCTTAGCTGTGGACTTTGCTTCTGGCCCTCTCCCAGGGCTCGATTTTAGTCTTAAAGGGCCAGTGCGGGGCAGATGCCCTGTCACAGTCCCATTACAGTGTTTATGTTCTCACTGTTTTGTCACCAAAAGGCAGGCTTTGACTGGACCCAGCCTCCATATAGCTCCTGCTCTGAGGTGAGGCAAGCATGAAGTGTATAGCCCATGTGCCATGTTTGCACAAAGCAGATAACACTGCAAATGGATGTGCAAAGGAAAAAGCATTGGTCTCGTGCCTTGTTGTAATTCTTTACTGTGTATAATGAAGACTGGAAATAATCATTTAAAATGTTTCATTTTCAGATTTTTTACTTTTGTTTAGAAGAATTTGAAATGTCAAGTCTTCTCTTTTCCCTGCTGTCCAGACAGGGGGATTGGAAGTTTTCTCAGCTCTTGAGGGAAAGAGATGCGTTGAACTGCAAAGATTTTCTCTTCCAAGTGTTTGTGAGGGATCTTAGTTAGATGTTAACTAATGTGGTGTGAATGGAAAACACTTCTTAAAATGCCTGTTTCCACACTTTGCTACCTGCACGGCCATAATACTATTAGTTCTCCATCACAGAAAAAAACATACAGGACAGACAAGACCTGAATTTCTAATGTTAGAACAAGAACTGCCAACCGAGCTATTGTCAGCCCTTCTTAATGCAACAAAAGAGCTATACAAGTGACGATCCACGGCTACATCTACACTGGCAGCTTCTTGCGGAAGAACAGCTGTTCTTCCGCAAAAACTTGCTGGCTTTCTACACTGCACGAGCGTTTTTCCAGAAGTAAATTTACAGTACAGCTTTGTAAAACAGGGCTTCTTCCGGAAGAGTTATTCCTCTCCCCACAAGGAATAAGCCCTCTTGCGCAAGAGCTCTTCCAGAAGAGGCCAGTGTAGACAGGCAACGTGAATTTCTTGTGCAAGAAGCCCCTATGATTAAAATGGCCATCAAAGCTTTCTTGCAGAAGAGAGTGTCTACACTGCCATGGATGCTCTTGCGCAAAAGCACATGCCAGTGTAGATACTCTCTTGTGGAAGAGTTTTTGCACAAGAACTCTCCCACAAAAGAGTTCTTGCGCAAGAAGCTGCCAGCAGGGGCGGATATAGGGAAGGGCGAGCGGGGCGGCCGCCCCGGGCCCCGTGCTTCAAGAAGCCCCGCGCATGCGCCGTGGCAAAGGGGGGCCCTGCGAAATTGGACTGCCCTGGGCCCCGCAAAATGATCATCTGCCCCTGGCTGCCAGTGTAGACGTAGCACATGTTTTCCTTTTGCAGCTCACCCTTAAGCCTGTGCCTCCTCAGGCTGGACCATTCTCTGCCACTTTGTACCATGCAGAGTAAGGGACATAAGCATGTACAGGGTCAGAGGTTCACTTCTAGTCAGTGTAGGGAGAGGAACCTCTGGTGAAAGCTTATGCTTCTTTGTGCCCATGCACTTGTGTAGGACTGTACTACAACAACCTAGCCCTCTCTCCTGTTGCATCCTGTACAAGTGGCTTGAATTGAAATTACAGCATGCTCAGGAGAAACTGTATGACTAATCTTCCCAATCAAACTCACTTAGATCTAATGAATGAGGGAACTGACATCTTTTCAAGGTGACAATTTTCCAGGAATGCCAATAAATATTGATCAGGAGCTTCATGACTGAACTCAAGTCCAAATATCATGTTCTGGAAGCTTAGATATCGGCCGGTGTTTCAGGTTTGATATAGGCCCTGTTATGTAATTCTGGGGCTTAGTCTTGCCCCAGGTCTCAGAAGGTCTATTTTGACAATGCTTGCCATTAATGACACCATATTAAAAGGTCTTGTGGTTCATGGGGCCACTTAACCTACTTAGACAACAAACCCCATTTTGTACAAAAATACATTAAATGTGGTCTTAAAAAGCAGCCTTTTCTCCTTCAGGTCAGTGCACTGATGTTGCTTTGCTTTTTATCAAGCATTACTGGACTAGCCTCAAGGAATCAAAGAGCAACAATTTTTTTCTTATCTAGTTCAGGCTCTTTTTCCCATTTGAGATTTATATTCTTTATAAGGTGACACCGCCAGATGACTTAGATACCTCCTTATAATCTGATATTACTGGGTCAACAGGCTGTAGACTTTTCTGCTGATAGCAAATATATATATATATTAGAGATTTGTGCGTCTGTCTGTGAGTCAGTTGTCTGTCTGTCTGTGAGTCCGTTTGTTCAAGAACTTCTAAAGGGTAAGAACGAGGTGCACCAAATGTGGTATGCAGCTTCCTCTTATCCTAATATCAAGCATGGTCAGGGTTTAGTTGTACCAGGAAAATGGGATATACCTGGAATTTGGTTGTTTTCCATAACACGGAAAGGGAAGAGGGCTGAGTGGAGGGATGCTACACTCACAGTCACCACTGGGGGCAGCAAGCACAAGGGACAGTATACTGCAGTGACCATTGTAGGCAGTCACATCATCAAGGGAGTGGCCAGCTGGAGATGGGGCTCACCATGTTGCCTGCCACCGGCCCAGGTAAGTGGCCCCCCTGCTCCAAGCCCCTATCCCTTGGCATTCAGCCCCAGTGCCAGACCGAGGGGAGAAGCCCCACCACCACGCCCCTGACAGGAGCACTGCCGGGGCTGGGTGGCGCAGCCCCCGACCTCCATAACAGGAGCCACAGTCTACTCTCCACCTCAACCACCAGGCTGCCCAGTGCAGTGGGCCCCCCATTCCTCACCTGGGCTGGGCCCAGGGAACACCAGCAGGAGGCCTGTGAGGCTCTCCTCTGTCCTGGGCTGGACCTAAGCAATGCCAAATAAGTCTTTTAGTTAATGTATATTTATGTGTTTGGACTTCCATGGAACTGTGATAGTTCATAGCAGCCAAAAGCTGTCCTTGTGCCTATTTCCCTAAATATTTTAACACTCTTTAATAAAATATTGGTTTGAACAAACAACCGAGAATGAGTCTTTATTTTTTTAAATGATAGATTTCAATCATCAAAATTCAACTGGTACTTCATTTTGGTGGGAACTGCTGAAGCCTCCACAATTTGGAACCAGTCAAACTTTAACATGATCTAGAATGGCACTGCACTCAGCTGGGAGACATGAGAACTTGCAGATTTCTCTCCTCCTACTGTAACTCATCCCCTATTGAGTGTCCCATGATGCTTTTGAAGGAGGCATATTCCTGAAAAGCCCAAATGGTTCTGGTACAAAAAAGGCTGTCCATTTCTCAGGAAGGTGACTGCTATGCTTGTTTTGGAATTGGCAGATAACCACTTATCGTGATTTCTCTCATCAATGGCAAGTGCAGATACATACTATGGTCATATTAGCTCCTAATCACTAGTGCCTCACACAGAGACCTGATTCTTCCTTGTCCAACACCTCACATAGCCATTTGCAGCTGTGCAAACTGGGTGCCTAGTGGGTATAAAATGCTACTGTTCTGATTTGGTAGCGTCTTTACAGGCACTTTCCATGAGTGTAAACGAGTACACTACACAAGATTCCTGACACTGGAGACTGAGTTTTGACCAGCCCTAGTGGCTGCATATTGAAATGTGAACTGCTGAAACAGCCAACCCGGTACTGTGTTATAGGCAGAGCAGTAAAAAGAAAATGCTAAGGTTGGGATGTGGGTTATTAGTTACCCAGGAGAATGAGAGTAGAAGGAAGTGTACCAAGGAGCTTCTATGTGGCCGGGTAAAATTCAAGACTTTTGTAGAAAAGGAAAGCTTGTCTTTGTTTGTTTTTGCCACACTCTGTACAGCTGCTGGAAAAATAGCAGTGTCTGGTCTGACCATAATTAACAATTTCCCTTTACCCTCTATACTGCTGCTAGAAGTCAACATATGCTGGTAAGCAACATTTAGTAACCAATAACATCAACTGTAAAACCTAAGGAACTCTCAGTCAAAAGCACTTTTCCTTGTGGAGTTTAGTGCTGTGTGTTACTTCCTACCATCCAGATGACGTGTGAGTTTGATCATTCCTGCTTAGCAGAAACAGGCCTGCCTTGCTTTGCCTGCTATCATGTTATACAAAATACCTTTGAATGCGTGTGATGATTTCTTGGAAAGGAAACTGATTCTGAGGTCCCCAGCTGCTGTTACACTGATTAGCCACGGAGCCAGAATCTTTGCCAGCTAGTCAGAATCCTCCATCCAAAGTAGCCTGTTTGCATCTCAGAGGCCTGCAATATCACCACTCTCAAATGACGGCAGTGGGGCATAGGTCACATCTGTGTTACACACATTTATTCCCTGCAAAATGGAATAATCATTAAACAGAGAGAGTCAAACTCTCTTTTGTTTGCCTCCCACATTGCCATTTTGAATCACCATCAGGATGGCGCATCATGCCTCTCAGTGCTCTAATGACACACCGAGCTCAGGAAGTTCAACAAGATTAAATAAGGAGTATTCAGAAGTGGCAGGAGGAGGCGCCATTACTCATATGAATCATGATTTCATTTTGCTTCTTGCACTAATACATGGTTCTCACAAAGAAACAAGGTCATCTATCTTTTTTAAACCTACATTTTTCCCAAGGAGACTAAACCCACACAATCCACAAGTTGTCAGGCACTCTACCTCTCCCATACGTAGGAGCTGGAGCTGCAGATTGGATAGGTTACCCTGCTTTCAGGCTGCCTGTTTACATAATGAAGCAGCATGACTGAATGTTCTTCATCTCTGATTCTTCAAATGTGGTGCAATTATCTCCCTTACCTCCCATGTTATGCAAGGAGTAAACAGTGCCATGAAACACAGCAGCCTTGATAGATAGACAGATAGATAGATAGATACAAATGCTGCTACTGTTTCTAGTGAAGAGCTAGAATGCTCCAGGTTTCAAAATAGATGCAGGCTGCAAATGGAGTCTGACCGCCTTGCCTTTACAAAGCTCCCTTAGAAGCCCCTAAGCAACACCCATGAAACACTTTTGCCTCGGTCTTTCTTTGGCAAATAGATAAAAACAGAGGAAAACTAGAGGGTGGGGAGAACGTTGTCTCCCCCACTCTGTGCTTTTGCCTTTTCATAGCCTGTTTCTCCACCAGAGACAGAAAAGATAAAGGGAGCTGTATGGGGAAGAGATTTGTGCTGAAGATTCTTTCTGAGCCACTGATCAGTGAAGGAAATAAAAGGCCAAAGAGCTCTCTGCTCACTTTAAAGAATTAAGAAAATGGATCAATGAATTTACTGGGGATCCCTTAGGCGAAGAAGCAGCTACCTTTACAGCACAATATGTTTTCATTGTGCTACTGAGTGTTGGTTGTTGACATTTATAAATCATGCTCCTGAGAAGGCTGTCAGCCATTTCAAGTGATTTTGTTTCATAGGAGGCTCCCCAAGCCAAATCAGCCTCTCTTTTTACAAAGCTACTGGAAGAAGTCAAAGGCTAGATCACAGGGGCTACAGTGTGGAGCTGAGCTGCAGGCACCCAAAAACTGCAACAGCAAAAGTTTCCTCTCCTCTCCTTCCAGGATCTCACTGGATCCCTTTGCAGCAGATTCCCCATCCCCGTCTTCCTTCTCCTCCTCTTTTACAATGTAATGTAAAAGGAAGGCATGGTGGCAAAAGAGCAGCTGTGGGTTGCAAAGGGCATTTCAGGCAGAGAGAAGAGCATAGGGTGGCAAGTGGGCTTAGGTACAGAAGCCAGGCCATTGCTAGGACAGCCACGCCTGCCTTGAGACTCTCTCCTGCTGGTCTACAGGAACTGAGGAACTCATGATCCATATGAGCCAGGTTTAGGTTTGTGGATGGGACTAGAGTTCATGTGAGGCGAGGCAGGGAAAAGGAAGGGTTTGTCTGTACAGTTTTGGTGCTCAGTGTTCTCTTTAAGCTGAGCACATGGACAGCCACACAGGAGAGAGTCAAATGCCACCCAGATTAGCACAATGCCCACAGCCGGCAGCATGTGTTTCTGCTGGTGGGGCACATCCACACATGCCTCTGCACACATAACAAAATTGATTCTGCAAATGGATGGAAAAAATTAGAGGGAACATTGGTGGTGCTTTAGCTATATTAGCTTGAAACCAGTCAACCCAAAGCGGTATAACCTGCTAGGGTAGACACAGTCACAAAGGTATACAAGTGACTTACAATGGTATAGTCCAGGGGGTTCTCAAACTTGTGATACCGCAACCCCCCTCTCAGTTGCTCGCGACCCCCATCTCCATTGCTGCAACCACCCTCTCAGTTGTTCACGACCCCCCTCTAAGTTGTTCGCGATCCCCCTCTAAGTTGCTCGCGACGCCCCAGGGGGTCAGGACCCACAGTTTGAGAAATGCTGGATAGTCTATTTCTGTACATTTGGTACAAGTCACCTTTATATCAGTAAAACTGCATTCACACTTGGGCTTGTACCAGTACAACTACATAAATGAGAAATCACACCCCCTAGCCAACCTTGCATTGGTATCAAGCCTGTATGTAGGGCAGAAAAGAACAGGAAAGAAATCAACTATAAATGACAAGGGATCTCTCACACAGCCAACCTCTCCACCAGCTCCCAAGAAAGACTACAATTTAAAAAGAGCTCATTTTCTCTGGGGAGCAGACAGACACAGACACAGACACACATCCCCTCTTCCCCTCAGAGGGAGCCACAAACCATCCAGCTCCCAGCCCAGGGAAACCCCGAGTGCCACTCCTCAATCAGAGGACCTTTTGGTTGGTCGCTGCCCCATCCCCCATCCTACCTGGAGGTGCCCCTCCCACCCTCCTTTCCCTCTCTGCCCCCCCAACCACTCCCCAGCCCAACTCTGCCCCCAGCAGTCCTGTGCCCCCACCAGCTCCTTTCTCCCAGCCATCCCTACCTACCCCTGCTTGCACCCCTCTGCTCTTTTGCCTTCCCCTCCCGGTTCCTCCCCCAGAGCTTGGCTCCCTCCTTCTCTTCCCAGCCTGGCTCCCCCCTGCATTCCCAGCCCTGCCCTTCCCTCCCTGCTCACTCTGCCCCACTTTGCTGCTCCACAGATCCGAGCTCTGGAGCTCCCCACAGCTGCTGTCATGCTGCTAAAGCAGCACTATTTAAAAGGACTGGGGCAGCGCTACCGAGTCCCCTGAATTCCACCAGGCTCCTGTGCAATTGTCCCCTTTGCCCCTCCCCATCAGTGCTCCTTAGAATAGACGGATCCCTTTCACTTCCTTTCCCAGTCTGCTATCTATGGACTTCTTTGGCAGTTTGAATGATGGTGGGGAAAATGGTAGGCAGGGATGAGGTAGGCAAGACACTCCTCAGACAGAGCAATATGACCTCTCAAGACAGTAAACCAAAATCAGTTTGCTCTGACCTCACAGCCTGGGAGAACAATCCTTTTACAGGGCTATTGTAAGGAAAGAACAGTAGCAGCCCCATAGTCAGCAGGTAATTAGAGTCAGAATCTTACCCACACAGACAGTGACTTGGGCATCCTTACCAAGTAATACTGAAGTTGGTGGTGTGAAAGAAGAAACTAGCTAACATATAATCTAGCTAGTGGTTTAGTTACTCAGGATAGGCCAATTCCTGAGCACCCACAAAGGCTGTTAAACATCACTGAGGACTGTGGGTGCTCGGTACATTTTGGGACCAAGCCTCTTCCTCCTATTTATTTAAAGAGATGAGAAATTCTAAGAGGAAAACAGTCAGTCACAGAAAAGCTTCTTCCAGGAGGCTATTGCCATTATTATTCCAGATCAGAAACGAAATTCTACATGTTAGTTACTTAGCCGATGAAGTTACCATGCCAACTCATATGCTACTTTTTTAAAATATATACAAGAGTAGGCAGCGTTCCCTCAAGATTTTACAAAAGGGTGAGGTAAAATGTCAAAGTGCCAACAACATCATGTAATCTCTAGTCAGCAACCCCCTTGCCAATGATTTCATTTTTAGTGTAGCTCCCCCCTATACTCCATAGCTTCTCACTTAGCTAGAAGGTAAATCAAGAGACAAAATGATAATTTGGTGGGCTAATTTGGTGGATAATTTTTGTGCCTCACATTTAAACACTGATAATCCACAACTCTGTGCCTCAGTTTACCACTGTTTCTCAGCTAAATAATGCAAGATGCCTAAGTCTTCCCCCAGCCATCTCTCTCTCCCCTCCCCCTGCATTCTCTGTTTCATTTGTGATCATTTCTATTTTATCTTCCCATCTACCTTTTCTCTCTTTTCCTCCATTGCCTTTTTCTTTCTGCCTTCCATTTGTGGATCTTTTCTCCTTTGTCTGTTTTCCTTCTCTTCTTTTTCCCTAGTCTGTTCTGACTTTTCTGTACTCTTCTATCTCTGACCTACCCTTTCTAACAGCAAGGACCACCAAGCAGAGCAGAGCATGATAGCTGCAGATTGACACTGGTAAGCAGTTAGTTCACCATATACCAGTAATTATATCTAATGGGCAAAAGTACTGTGTAAACACTAGAGTGCTAAAGCAAAGGCACTTCTGTATAGTCCTGTTGGCTGTCACAGGTAGGACAAAAATCAGCCTGATAATGTAGCACACTGCTTTTCCTCTGGGACTACAACACTTCAAGGAATTCAAGGTGGAGTAGCCTGCCCGGGGGAAATTAAATCACAAAGATCACAAAGGAACTATGAAAGCCAAGAGGTTACAAAGAAGAGATTCTAAAACCAGAAGCAACTTCACATCCTTTTAAGAGCAATTAGAATTTGGCCCCCTCTGTCCTATCTGGGGGGAAATCCAGAGCAGTTGTATTGCTCTGCATGGAATTATTCCAGATATTTGCTGACATGAGATCCAAACATGACCCAGATTCCTTAAAAGGGATTTAGTTATAGTGTTGTATGGTCATTAATAGGTCACTCCCTGGAGCTGTTGCCCAATCCTGACTCAACCTGATTGCTGTACTCATCTCGTATTACATGCTCTCAAACATGGGAGAGAATTATGGAGTCTACAGTCAGACAGAATATGGGATAGGGACAAGCTGATTCCTCCTAAACTACTATTTGCTCTGGTTTTGGCTAGTGCAAGATCTATGCTCGCCAGGCTCTTGAGACTCACAAGGAATACTTTTGTGTGCACTTACACAGGATGAAATCCTACCTCCAGTCCCAGGAGCCTGGATTGCCGTGGACCATGGAGCAGCAAAAATGAAGCCCTCGCTGCAGCCCCAATGCTGCCCATTCCTCTCTCCTGCTGCTCCTCTGCTCTGGGTATTAGCAAACCCCTCCGGCCCCAAGCCATGCTCCTCCCTTCCCCCCACTTGCACCCTGCTTTGCCAGGACATGGAGGGAGCCCCCATAGAGATGAGCTCTGTGACATTGAAGGACTAGGTACCCCTGTCATCCCACAGTCTCCAGAAAGCCTGCCATCACCAGAATCACATCACTTCTGCTGGGTCTGGGAGCATCCCTACCTACGGACATGGAATCAGAGTTTTGCTCTCTGGGGAGAAGGTGATATTTGACCTTTGTCTCCAGGTGTTTCTTCTGGGAACTCGAGTTTGGGTTCTTTGTTGATTTCCCATAACTCTTAAGAGAATGTGGGGGGGAAAAGGTGTATTCAATTAAATGCAGTCATTCCTGGCATCGTGTCCTGGCATCTCTCTCCAAGTACTTGGCACAGCTCTCAGCTGGAAGACTGCAGGAGTGACTTGTGCCCATACATTCAACTGTAATTGTGTCAACACTGCTGTTTGTTTGGGAGGTTAATGGGAGCCCCACGTAAAGGAAACATGGCACGAATCACCCCAAATCATAGGTAGGAGGGATGGATATGGCTGGTCTTATCATTTGTATTCTGGGTGGGAATCTAGCTCTGTCTCAGACTTCCAGATTGACAATAATGGGTCACTTCATCTTCCTCAGTGCATCCATTCCTCTCCTATAATTTGGGGGTGATCCTCCTCTCCCATCCAGGTACAAGTTCATTAAAGGTACCTGAGGTGCACAGATAATGTGACGATGGTCATCACAAAAAAGTCTTTAAACAAGGTAACTGCAAAGAACAGAAGCTGAAGTGAATACCTCTGGGTCTGGATGTTGATTTTAAGCAGAGTGGAGGATTATTTTTAATATAGACCGTGTTTGTTGTGGACTGAGGATTGTATTGGAATTGCAAGTTATCACTTTAAGAATAGAGGAGTTCCTGGTCTTGCTTGCAGGCTAGAAGATTTTGTAGTGGAAAGTGTTTTCAGTGTCATTCTCATAAGAGCCAGCTGAAAGACAGGTGGAATGTTATGTCTTGCTACCTTAGGGAGCAGCCTGTTTTTTCTCTCTCTCGCATTTGGTTCCCATGTGTTATTCTGAACTCTTAAGAAAACAAACAGTCTTATGTTGCAACATTCCAGCAATAGTATTTAATTTCTGTGTGTATTTCATGAACATAATATTTGCCATGCTGTGGGGGGAGAACATCTGGGCATATTAAGTCTATCATAGAGAGAAATAGATAGGATCACATCCCTACATTCAATTCTGGATCCAGATTTCACATACTTCTGAATTTGGTTCCAGGATTTTGGTTCAAGCTAATCTCCACCTATTAGCAAATAAAATGAGTGAATGCATGTATTGATGTTACACTCCACTAGCCTCAAAACTTTGTCAGCCATGTGAGCCAAAACAATATGAAAAATTAACCACAGATTTCAGTACGCCTTACGTAATCTTTTAGGATTTGTCCCCACTGCAGCATTTTATCACAATTCTTTGTAATCAAGTTAGATAGATAACATGGTGCTGACTGTGACATAGAAGTTAGCTTAGACCTGCACAAATCATGGAACCAGGGTTTGATTGTAGTTGGCCAACATAATTTGCCTGGTCTACAGTGACTGTTGTCATGGTCAGCATTGTGTTGACTGCATTTATATTCAAACATGACCTTGTAAGGAAGATAAAGGCCCCAAAAGGTTCATTGCATCAACTTCCAGAATATTCTGAGGAAGAGTTACAAACAGGTAAGCCCTCCTGTAAAAGTTATCCTATTCATCTCACTCCTTGAGTTTTTGTGGTTTTCCTCCTGAATCCTCTTGACTCTAACAGTTACAGTTACATTTGCGATTCATATGAGCTCTGACTACAATGCTAAAGGCAGGGATTTCAAAAAGCTCTCCGCATTGGCCCCCGCTCTGCTCCCACTAAACTCAGTGGGACTGACTTTAATGGGAGAAGAGTTAGGCTGGCATTGAGCACTTTTGAAAACCCCACCCTTAAATTAACAGGTGCCTTAGAAATAGCACGACAGAGCAAGCAATCAGATTCCTGAGGGGTGGCTGCTGATGAGAGTAAGGACTACTTGTGTGGGTAAATTCTGCAGGGTAGGGTCCTCACTTCTTAGTGTAATTACTGATTTGCACATAATGCTCTGAATCACCATTTGTGGGGGATTTGTTTTCATCCTTGCAAGGTTTCTTAGCCTGGTGGGATGTAGGCTATGATACAGTGTATAGTAATTCTGAAATTGAACTGCATTTGTATTGAATAACCGAGAGCCTGTAATCATTGCTTTAGAAAAAAGGTGAATTGCTTTTTAGAACATGATGGGTAATAAAAAAAAGAAGAAGAAGAAGGGGAGGAGGATTTGTATGGAGAAGTGTGAAAAGGCTGGGAGTTTTTATTCTGTCAAAGCCTGATAAAAGATTAAAGCCAATTCAAAAAGGAGTGTTTAATGGGTCAAATAAAAGGAAATAAGTGACATTTCTCTGTGATGGGGCACAAAAGTACTCACCATGAGGCCAGACAATTTTTCAGTGTCAGTTTAATAGATAAAGCCAGAGAGAAAATTAAAATGCAGGAGATAAAATGTCCACTATCTACTGAAGCAGTGCAAAGTTGGATTCATTGTTTATCCTTCAATTTCATCAGGTTGGTGGAGAAATTTGGATTTGGATTTAAAATAAGATTTATCATCCAATTACTGTTCTTCTGAAACACAGTTTTAGTGTAGAGCTCCACATATCTTAAACATTTCTCCCTCCACTCTCAAAAATATGTCCCAAAAGAGAGAATTGGAAAAGTTTGATGGGACAGATGATGATATAGAAACTGAAAGAGTTCTGCTAATGTGGGCAGTCCTGCATTTGTCTGTATCCGCTTGCTACGCACACTAGAAGGGCAAGTCTACACTAGGAATTTATTTCAAAATAATAACTCCCGAAATAGCTATTTCAAAATAGCGTGTGTACACTACAGGGAAGCCTCAAAATTAGCCCGAGGCAGGCTCCCTTAATGTGGATGCGCTACCTCGACTTAGAGCCCCAGGAAACAGTAGGAAGTGATTACTTTGAATGACTCTGGGGAGTAGTTATTTCGAAATAGCAGCAGTGGAATGTCCACACTACTGCTATTTTGAAATAAGCGTTATTCCTTGTGGAAAGCAGGAGTCATTATTTTGAAATCATAGAATCATAGAACTGGAAGGGACCTCAAGAGGCCATCGAGTCCAGTCCCCAGCTCCTTATTTTGAAATAATGGACTTGGTAGAGTGGATGCTCCTCTTCTTATTTCGAAATAAGGGAGTTACTTTGTAATAACTCCCTAGTGTAGACCAGGTTGAAATGGGCTCCAGGAGCTTTGAGGAGACTCAGAGCCTGGACTAAAATTTGAATTTTGCAGGCTGGATTAATTTTCAATTACTCTTGTTTTCTATGAAACCTTAAAAATGTTAAAAAGTTTCTTTACAATTGGAGTAACAAGAACCTATCTCCAATCTCACCTCCCACATACTCTCCCACCCACAGTCTAGCCTGCTTTCAGCGTTAATTATGCATCTTTGCTAAGATTTTCAGATGGGCATTAACCCACTTCACTCTGAGTTCCGCACCATCTACCCAGGTACATTTTGTTTTGCCACCTCTGATTCTTCAGTTCCATTATTGTGTAGGAATGGGAGAGACTGTCACGGTGTCACCATTGGAAAGGTTTGTGTTGCTGTTTTGGAAACTGGAATATGGAGTTTTGAATGGCCAGGTATATGGGAGGTTTAGAATCTCACTTTCCTTGACATCTCTGGGAGTTGAGTGGGGGAGTCATGATCTCTCAAGAGAGTAAATTAACTGCAATATCAAGAGAGCATGGTCTTCTAGCACAAAGCTCCATAGAAACAGACAGGAGGCACGGGTATAGCTACTGAAGCTCCGCTCCTTCTGCAGCACATTTCTGCACTTCAGTCTGCTCCCTTCAGAAACAAGTTACTACAGTTTGAACCTCTCTAGTCCAGCAAAATCCATGGTCTGGCATGATTTTAGTTAGTCAAATGTCTACTTATCATGGGTGTGGTTAAGTTTCCCATGGTCCCATAAAGTTTGCATACAGCCATCAGTCCTGGCTCTCAGTGTTCTGGGCTGTTATTTAGCTCTTATTTACCGCCAAAATACCTTCTAAGAGCCCAGTAAGCAGTGGAAGTGTTGGTAGTGCAGCTAGACAATATTGACCTCCTGTGATCCAGCAAATTCTCTAGTTCAGCACCAGTCAGGTCCCGAGGATGCCAGGCTAGAGAGGTTTAACCTGTATTTGGTTTACTGAAAGAGATAACAAACAATTCTGAGATTACTGCAACATCCAAGGAGGGAAGTTTGTACTAGTGACGGCAGCAACCCCTTGTGACCTTTTGCCACTCCCCAGTAACATGGGTACGTCTACACTGCGGGGGGTTTCCGGGATACTGGAGGTATCTCGGAAAAACTCTGCCACATCCAAGGAATGCGTTTGCTCTTCTGCTTTTTTTGCAGAAGAGCAAACACGCTCGTTTGGGGAGCCCTGTATACCTTGTTCTACGAGGGATAAGGGTTCCACCAAAAGAGGAGGCTTTTCTGCCATTTGGCCCTGTCTAGACTGGGACAAATGGCGGAAAAGCCTCTTCCAGAAAAGCGATCGAAAAAAGCTAAGCAAATTGTGGAGCACAATTTGCATAGCTTTTTGTGAAAAAAACACCTATAATGTAGATCTAGCCCATCAGACAGGAACTGGCTCGGGACACATTTCCTTCCCTCATGCTCTGCATTGGCTGAACCAGTCCCTACTTTAAGGCATAACCCTTTCAGAGCAGGGACCATGTGCTCAATTCTGTTCTCACTTGATTTCTGTTTGAGTTATTCGGAGGTGAAAGTAAGCAGGTGCAGCCCTGATGCACAGCTTCAGCAACAGCTAGCTGAGCTGTGGCGAAAGCTAGCAGAGAGCTATTTAAAAAGTTGGCAGGGACCTGGGATGTAATAGGACAGTAACTGTAAGAAATTTTAAATTACTTTCACCACTGGAATTACTGCACATTTAAACTGATGTATCACTGGCCATCTCTTCCTTTTTGTCAAGCAAGTTGCAAAGCAGAATTGTAAGCCAGTTTGGCATATGCCCAACATCATCCCCAAGTGTCTGAGCTGCAGAGAACAAGCACGGTGCTGCTGCTAGCAAGGCAACTTAGTCCTTCTGTTCAAGCTGGTGTGGTTTGTGCTTTTAGCTTGGAGGCCCAGGGTTCAGCCTCTGTGATGAACAAAATGGCAGTTATTGGCCAATAAGCAGTTATGTCACAATATTTATAATGCCCCTTTTGCTTGGCAGAAACATAATACACCTTCCACAGTGTGCATGCTCAGTGCACACCCTTCCCTTACAAAGAGGGCACGTGTTGGGTATTTCCTGGTGGCAACAGCAGCATTCTATAGTAGGGTCTCAGGGACCAGGGCTTTTTGGACACATTGCCTGGTGTTGTTAAGAGCAGCAGTAGTACACCTGCAAGAGCAGGAAAAAAGGCTCTGCTGCAGCTAGGCAGGCTGCTGTCCTGTTTGGGGAAGCTTGGGAGCAGGTGTATGACTATTATGTGTCATATTCTGATCTCTGGGCCATCAAAAGCAATGGGAGCTACCTCCTCTGTAGCCAAAGGATTTATTGCAAATTAACACAGGCTGTTCATTATCTCTCTCATGACGATGGGCTCCTCCCTGTACAATGCAAAAGAACAAGTATATAGCACCTGCTCTGATGAACAGACTCTAAAAGATGGATTTACCATTGCCCTGGACCTTTTGAAGTCAGCCACACCAGACCTGCCCTGCTTTCTAGAACAGTCAGGCAGCTGAGACCATCTTCCCTGTGTGTGTTCTGCAGAGTCCATATTGCAGGAACCCAGAGCAAGACTACAAGCACACAGTTTAAACCACAACTCTATTAGCTACATAACAAGATGGCTCTGCAGATTCTGCATGTACCCATATCATGTAAGAGACCCCTTCCACTGAGGGCCCCTGGGTGATTAAGCAGGGCTAATTTTAAAGAGACAGTATCATCATTACACTACAAGAAAAAAGGGGTGTAAAAGTGACCTGACCAGAATGTGCACTGCTGGAAGGGATCAAACAAGGACTAGGACCACAAAGAATGAGTCTGGGCACCAGAAGAGGAGGGGAAGGGGAAGGTGGGCATAGCCCTGCCACTTTTTACCAGCCATAAGGATGAGCCACCAGGATGGGGGGAGGATTGAGAGAATCTCCCTCTTTAGGGCAGCCATCTTCTGTTCTTCATGGGGAATTTCCTGATTCCTCTCCAACGGGTCATTATTCTGTAATCAGGCTGGCATAGCCTCAGGCTCTCCAACTGGCAGGGCGCGCCTCCCCATTACACAGTGCAGTACAATCACAAAGTGAAGGGTAACATGAAAGGCATTTGAGAGGGGGGGGAAGTGTTCACAGAAATAGTATGGGATGGACCTTTGGTGTGTGCTCCCTTAGGCTACGTCTACACTGCAGGCTTCTTGCGCAAGAACAGCCATTCTTGCACAAAAACTTGCGGAGCGTCTACACTGCACGCACGTTCTTGCGCAAGTAAATTTACAGTAAAGCGTCGGAACAGAGGGCTTCTTGCGCAAGAGTTATTCCTCTCCCCACGAGGAATAAGCCCTCTTGTGCAAGAAAACAGTGTGGATGGGCAACAGGGGGTTTCTTGTGCAAGAAACCCCTATGGCTAAAATGGCCATTAGAGCTTTCTTGCACAAGAGAGCATCCACACTGCCATGGACACTCTTGCACAAAAGCACATCTCTTGCACAAAAGCACATGGCAGTGTGGACACACTCTTGCGCAAGACCTTTTGCACAAGAACTCTTGCACAAAACAATTCTTGCGCAAGAAGCCTGCAGTGTAGACATAGCCTTACTGTATACCAGTATGCATTTACACTAAACCAACAGGACAAGGCTCCCTGGGATAGTTATCTTGGTTCCAGGTCCCACATTCTCAAATCCATTATCAATATTTTCACCATAACACCAAAAGCTCTTTTAGCAAAGAGGTTTTTGCATATTTACTAACCATAATCTACATTTTGCTCTTCAGTGCTTGGGACAATCCAGAGGACGATAAGAACAGAGACAGAGAGTGACCAGATAAATAGGAACTAGACAAATCCTAAATTCCTTTGAATTTCCAAGGTGGAGAAGGGAAGAAACCTTCAGATCTGAACCTACTTTCTCCTCCAGAGTTTTGCTCCACATCAGATAGAAGAGAGCTATTTGCTGCATTTGGCCATTTTTTTGAAAGAACAACGTGTGCGTGTTTTAGCACTATCAGATCCAAACCCAAATTTAAACCCTATCTTTGATCAAGCCTGGATCACAAATCCCAAGGCTGAAACTAAAGGAAATCGAAACACCATCTCCTGGGCTCATCTCTAATAAAAACAAACCCATTCTAACAATTAAATTCATGCACTGCCTAGTTACATTTGCTACACAAGATTCTTTGCCTTTTTCTCTTGGGGAAATCTGATCTATACTCTTTCTGAAATGACCAGATTGAGAATGCAAACGTACCACAGACAGGCGGATCTAAACCTGAGATTTTTGGAGCTTAGTGCGTGAGCCTCTACCGCTTGAGCTAAAAGTTAGCTGGCTCTCAGATAAGGCTGTAGAGCAGACTCATTATTCTCTCTATAAGTGGTCTCAGTACCACTAGATGGTACCATACGCCACAGCCAGCAGATGTGTGGGTTACACGAACACCATCTTTATCAATAAGCCCCTTTGCCTGGTTTTGGGCCTTATATTCTGAATGCCTGCATTATGCATCTGCTGAGGAAATAATTGTCGTGAGTTATGTTCTACTATGGATTACAATAGAGAAAGGTGAACAGGCCCTTGTGTCTGTGCCAGTTTTTATCGTGTTTATAAAGGCAAACCCCATTTATAATACTCAGGTTCTTCAGTCTTTATTTTATGTTGTACATGTATGGTTTGGCATCGAAAGTGCACAACTTAATTGTTAGCTGAATATTTTAGCACAAAGTGCAGTATGCTACCACCTGGTGGAAGGAAAGCCTAGAGAAGAAATTAGAGAAGACCATTAAAAATGCCCAAGAATTCAGATTTTATCATCCAAGACAAGTTAGTACTGTGTGCTCTGCCCCCATATAGCCTCAGGTGCCTAAATATAGAGTAAGGTGCCTATCTATAAGCAAAAGGAAAAAATATGTAGCACTTTAAAGACTAACAAGATAGTTTACTAGGTGATGAGCTTTCGTGGGCCAGACCCACTTCTTCTGGCTGGCATGTGTCCCTCTGCAATGTATATTGGACAGACTGCTCAGTCACTTCTCCAAGGAATCAATGCCCACAAATCAAACATCCGACATCTTCACAAAGAAAGCCTGTTTTAATCTACGTGGGCATTCCCTTAAAGACCTGACAACGTGCGTCTTACTTCAAAGAGACTTTAACGCTAGATTACAGAGAGAAACTTCAGAACTTTCATTCATGCTTAAATTCGACACCTTACAAATGGGCCTTAATAAAGATGCTAATTACCTTACACATTACAATGACAGGTTCCCCACCTATTGATAGTCCTAGTAACTCCAGATTAGCTACTCATTGATTTACAATAAGCTATTTCCTCCTTCCTTCTTCCTCGCCCCACCTTCTGTTCTAAAATCTGATTTGTTAGTTTATAATGTGTTCACTTTCTTCATTGTATTCCTTTGTTATATATGGTCATGCCAATTCTCTTTCAGAATATGATCTGAAGAAGTGGGTCTGGCCCATGAAAGCTCATCACCTAATAAACTATCTTGTTAGTCTTTAAAGTGCTACATATTTTTTCCTTTTGTTTTACCAAGATCAGACTAACACAGCTACCTCTCTATTACTATCTACAAGCAGTCAGCTTTGAAAATTTTTGCTTAAGTCACTGAGAGCTATGTGAGACTTCAAGAGTCTGAAGTCTTTAATCTGGTGCTTGCCTTAGACTACACCTCTATCTCTCTAATAGGATTGCTAACAACAGCTTCCTAGAATTTTTAATTTGTACATTCATTAGATGCTAATGGATGTAGCTGGAGAGGAGGGGAAAATACAATCATTGCCCAGAGTCTCTGAGAGACAAAAAAAATTAAAAATCAGCTTTTACTGTGTATTTTTAATAGACGGGGGGAAGGGGCAGACTACACCAGTGTGTGAGTGATTCATTGAGTCCCTGTCACTTCTTTAAATCAAATTAAAGTCTCTGAAAAGGGAAATTGCCTGTTAATGCTCCTGTAATTAGGGCTCCATTATAGCCCCACACATTAAGAGGTTTTAAACACAACTCTCTAAATTCTCTCTAAGAATTTGGCAGACAGTTTGTCCATTTTGAAACGGCTGGAAACAAACACAAAATGTCAGCAGCCTCTCCTGTTGGAGCACTTTGGAGCATTAGAAATTACACACCTGAGCCATTCAAACAGAAAGGTCAAATTCAGCTTTGGTGCAAACAAGAGCAATTCTCACTGACTTCCTTGAGAATAGTATCCATGTATGTTACTCTGCAGATGGATTGTGGCAGCATTTAACCCCCATTCCCAGCATGCTGAAAGGGGCCTGGAATGCTGTTAAAAGAAATACAGTGCAAACTCCCAGGACTTCTCTACAATAGAGATATTATTAAATCAGCTACAACCCCTAAAACATTGCATCCAAGCACAAAATGGTTTACGAATGAGCTAATACCCATTCAGAACAGACTGCCTTTCAGCAGCTTTAATGACAACTTCAAATGTAACCAATTAAGGCTAACAAATTTAATGCCATTCTGTACCCAGGCAAATTGAAAAGGTTCAATTAGTCCTCTTGTTGGTGCCTGACAGTACATTGCGGGCCTGGCCCAGTGAAAATAAGCCAGAGTACACTGTTCTTGGGAGTCAAGCTGAGAACTGTGGGGTAGGTACCCAGAAGGCATTGCAACTGCGGGCACTGAAGTCAGCATGGCAAGAGTGCATGGGCTGAGCCATTTGTATTTACAATGGTTCATTTACAAACCCTTCCATTCTCGCGTATAGACAAGGCACCTTTGACATGATAGACTGTTTGCTCCCAGGGGTCTATGGCTGTTCATCAGGTGATTTCTCTGTGTGCTGACAATCCTTACAAACATTAACTGATATAATAGATTGTGACAGCTTCAAAAGAGCCATTGCGGTTTATGAAGTCATTGATATGCGAATTAAGCACTGACAGAGACTAACTCTTCAAAAGGAGTCATTATTATCTCTGTAGAAATCTATTGACTTCAATGACAATATCTTCCACGAAACTAAAAAAAAACTTATTTAAAAAAATGAACACAGAAATATATATTTAAATAATGCGAGTGATCAGCTTTGCAACCACGAAAGCTAAGGAACTCACAGTGCAGGATTCTCATCCTCACAACAAATGGACAAACTCTCTAGGCCTCACAGACTTTAAGGCCAGAAAGGATCATCATTGCCATAGTCTGACCTCTTGCACATTGCAGGCCACAGACCCAGGGTTGTTATATGGGCCCATTATGCCTGGGCTCCAGGAATGCTCCTGGCCTAGGGGCCCTGCTCCAGCAAAGTTTGGGGCCAGGTCTCTCCCTCAGCTCCACCTACCTCCCCTGCACTCCTCCCTGTGCATCCCCGGGGCCTGCCTGCCATCCCTGAGCAATTTAAAAGGGCCAGGAGTCCCTGCTGCTGCTGCCGCCAGCACAGTGGGGCTAGAGCAGCTTCCTGCCTGCTCTTACTCTGCACACAGCTGCTGGCATGTCCCTGCAACTCCTGGGCTATGATGTGTGTTTCTGCACACTGCCCCCACCTCAAACATCCCTGCTGCTTGTGGGAACTGCAGGGGTGGTGCCTGTGGGCAGCAGTGCATGTAGACACCTGTCCCCCTACCTAGGATCTGCTGACAGAGGTAGGTACCCCAGGTAAGTGCCCCACCACCTCCCATCCAGCCTCCAAACTCCGCACCCTTTCCTACCCCCAAACTCCATGCCAGAGCGCCTACACCCCTCACTCCCTCCTACACTGTTACTCTCTGCCCCAGCCCAGAGCCTGCACTTGGCACCCAGCCTCTGTTACCCCAAGGGCGTAGGTAGCAAACATAGTTAAAAAATGCCATGTGGTGCCCTTGTCAGAAGTAGAGGATCAATCCTTCTATCAGGGTCTATCACCCGTGAATTAATTAAGCGCTGAAGTAGATCCCTCTCTACCCTGCCTCTGGTGTAGGTGCAATGAAGAAAGAGGAGGTGATGTTCAGGTGCAAATGAGGTAAAATGTTATTTAGGGATTAATTACAAAAGAGGGAGAAATGGGGAGATTACCTGATGCAGATACAACAAACATAAAACAAAGCTGGTGATAGTGACAGCAACAAACAGGGGCTTGAAGCTCAGACCCGCTAAATCCAAACCTTTGGCTCTGTGACTGAAATAGTAAGAAACCCCTAAGTACAGCAACCTCGCTCTCCTCAGGACTTGTTAATGGCGCTGGTGGGGGTGCTGATGTAGAGCCCTTGGGGAGGAGCACTGGGGAGTCCCATGATGTTCTGTCCCAGACTGGTGGGTGAAGAGGAGTCGCAGGCTGTTGGTGTTGCTAGCAGGTAGTGTGCTGGCGAGGACGGTAATCCTCTTCTTCCTCCACTGCAGGCGCTGCTGGGGTTGTCCCTCACTGACAGAGGGTAGAACAGACGGACGCGCACACTGCTGCCACTATGGCAGACAGACCTGAGGCAACACAGTCTCTATAAAGCCACAATGGCAGGAAAAGTCTGAGGAGAAACGAACCCTCGTGACTGCGTGGTGGGAAAATCCGGCTTAGACTGGTCTCTGAGTGATCAGTGCCTGAGGAGATCCAGCATGGATTCCTAGGTCAAGGTTCACAGACTCCATTTTGATTGCCCCAGTTACTGACTTAAACACCTTCGTAACACTATATTTTAATAAGGTAAAACAATTTAAACCATACATAAACAAAACTCCCTAACAACTCCATCACAGAGCCTGCACCCCAGACTCCTACACACTCAAACACCCTCCCAAACATGAGGCATGGTGGGAGGGGAAGTTTGGGGGGTGGGATGCAGGCTCTGGGCATTCTGGGAACCACCAACATTTTTACAAACCTGCCACCCACCCTTGCACAGAACCCCACCCACGCATTCCTGCAATAGGTCCCCCAACCTCTGACTGAGTTACTGAAGTCCTCGAATCATGATTTAAAGACTTCAAGTCACAGAGAACCCATCATTTACACTAGTTTAAGCCTACAAGTGACCCATGCCCTATGCTGCAAAGAAAAGTGAAACTGCGCCACAGTCTCTTCCAGTCTAAATTCCTTCCCAGCCCCAAATATGGTGATCAGTTAGATCAGGAGTGGCAGAAGCCCTTTAAAAGTGTGGGGACCACCTATACCCAAACTGTGGCCTCAATGCGCCCACGCTGCCTTCCCCCCCTCCCCAAGCCTCTGCCCTTGTGCCACCCATTCCCGTGGGGCCCTGCCCTCACACCGCCCATTCCCTGAGCCCCTGCTCTTGCAGAACCCTTTCCCTGGGGATCCTGCCCTCATGCTGCCTCTTCCCCCAAAACCCTGCCCCCATTCACTCCTTTCCACCCTTATGCCCAGTAGCAAGTACAAAGGCATTACCCTCCCACTTTTAAAAGTGATGAGACCATTGCCCCCAAGCACCTGTTCTAGCGCCTATGAGTTAGACCCTGAAGATGTGGGCAAGACCCACCAGGCAGACACTTGGGAAAGAATTCTCAGTAGTAATTCAGAGCCTTCCCCACCTAGTGTCCATCAAACAGCTGTTGGAGATATTTGCTGCTAGCAGTCACAGATTGGCTACATGGCATTGCAGGCAACCTCATCATACCATCCCCTCCATAAATTTATCAAGCCGTCTTGAAGCCAGTTAGTCCCCCCTTCCCATTCCTCTTGGAAGACAAACTACTTAGGCTGTATTCAGTTTTACTTTTGTCAATTCACTCACTGCCAGTGCTGTAAATAATACAGCTCCCCTGATGACACCTAGATGACGTAGGGGTAAAGATGTAAGTAGCTGGTGTACACTATTTCTTCTCCTGGTGCAGATAATACAGTAGTAAAATTGGCAGTGGCCAGTATGCTCTCAGGATTGCTAGTATGTCTGGAACTTCATGGGAGTGGGCTTTCCCCAGGAGTGCCTGAACAGACAAGGCGTTCTAATCTTCCAGACATTCTCTGTCCTACAACAGTTCCTTTCCACCTTGACTCCAAATCATGCCTTCCCCAGGTCTTCTCTGATCACTCTTTGGACCAAATCCTGCAAGTATTTATGTGCGTCACTTCCCTCAGACAAGCAATCCCGGCGATTTCAGTGCCACTGTCCAACCTGGATGAGTAAAGTTATCTACATCCCTAAGTGTTTGCAAACTCTTTGGAGCAGGGAGCATGTCTCCCTGGATTTTGTGAAAAGCACCATGTGGGCCTGAGATGATAAATAAATGATTACTTAATCATATAAAAACTAGACTACGCCTTAGTCCAGCCCCCAAACTCAGTCAGAGGAGGAGACTGGGAGATTCCCCTAAAGATGATTTTTTTTAAAAGTTCCTTATAAAAGCTAAAAAGCAGTTCAGAGCAGTTCTGGTTTACCACAAGGGCTTGGAACCAGGAGATCTCAATTCCATGCCTATTTTTGCCACATACCCTGTGTGTGACCTTGGGCAAATCACTTAATCTCCCTGGGCCTTGATGCCCACCACTATGAAACAGGAAAACCCTGTTTTAGAAAGCCCACTGAGATCATCCAGAGATCCATGCACAGATCATCACAGTGCGATTGCTCTAAATCAGGGTTTCCCAACCTATGGGTCGGGACCCAAATATGGGTCGCCATTACATTTCAAAAGGGTCATCGGGTGTCTCCCCAGGTGGCTCTTAAGGAACCATTCACACATTTTTGGAATTGCCAGAATGGGCCCCCATCTGCAAAAGGTCGGGAACCACTGCTCTAAATACTAACATGGTGAGTTTAAAACTTACCTTTCTGCCCCTGCTCCCAGCAGGTGCATAGATCTGACTAATCCATTGTTGGACTTAAATATTAACAAAGAAGCAAAAGCCCAATTTTTTTTAAATTTAAAAAATAGAGCCAGTCTAAAAAAAATCCCATAATAAAGCAAAAATGAAGCGATACAACCCCTCCACCCCAGTAGGTATCAATGGTGTTTTTTTAGACACAATACACCTGAAATATTTAATATAAACCAAGCCATGAAGGTGTAAAAGATAAAAGATACTGCATGTATGCAGACAACTACCTATTTTGGCTCTACACTGTTTGCATCACGTTGTGCTTACAGCTCTTAATTTTCATCTTCTAAGTGACACGTTTGCAACAGTAGATATATAGATACCATGAAGTCTGCAGCGGGTGGGATGCCTTTGCTGCAGAAATTATTGCTCTTAGCAACTTAATTGAAATAACAGAGCAGAAGAGATTTGCCTGCCTTGCTAAACTCAAACTTTATCCTTGCCCCAAATTGCTAGCTCCAGCCAAGTAATAATCAGGCTGTGGTCACTTCTGCAAAATAACCTTTTGGTGTCAACTGAAGTGCACACTGTTACTCTAGCCTTTGTACATGATTCTCCTCCTACTGGCACTGCTGTAAATTAGGTTTAACTACCTGGAAATCAATGAAGCCACACCAGTTTAAAAAAAAAACAAACCAAAATCAAAAGCAGTGCAAATGAGTAGAACCCAGTGCCTATACAAAATTTGTATCCACATCTGCAGCTGTATCCGCAAAAATGAGCCACAGATGTCCTCATCCATATCGGTGGATGCGGACACCTGCAGATATAAAATGGATATCCACGGATTTGCAGGGCTCTACAAATGAGATGAGAATCGGACCCAACATTTTTACAAAGCACATCACAAGTCACTAAGGGAAGTGCAACAAATTTAGAAAATCTGCAAGTTCTGAGATGTGCAGAATGCATATGCTTTTAGATCTGTTTCAGCAATTATTCACATGGATGTAATGAAGGCACTTGATACAGTAGGATAGTAGCTTTCTTCTAAAATGTGGAAAACAGTCACATTTAAATCTGTAGGCTGGCAGATGGGAAAGGGTCATGAACTGCAACATTGGACTTGCTGGCACTTTAGCTACAAATGAATGGTCTAGCTACAGCAAAACTCAAAGAACTAATCTTTGTGCTAGCACATGAAAACCAATTACAGTCCATTTACTCATCAAGAAACTGCTGCTGAAAAACAAACATTATGTGAAAATACTTGGTGCACAGAATGATGAGCCAGATGAATACTTCCATCAGCAGAGGTGACTCAGTTCCAGTGGAGCTGGGGCCGAGTGAGTGCACACATCTTATAAAAGATTGGGGCCAAAATCCTTGAAGATACTTAAGCACCTAACTCCAATTAATGGTATTTAGGCATCTAAATACCTCTGTGGATCTATCAGCAACATTTATATAGTAGCTGCAAAGAAGTGGTTTTATCCGTTTATTATAGGAGGATTGAGAAAGGCTCCACAGTAAATGAACTAATCCACTTTACTAATAATGTTTCTTTAATAAAAACAGGCTTGGCAAGCCAAGTGATCTGACTGGCTTGTGCTTGCCATGCTATAAGAGCTTGTTAGTGCAAGTTCTGTATGATAAACCCCTATTTAAGGCTGCCATGGAATGCCTTCTGCAGCCATTCATCTCCCAGTCTGCCTTTTCAGCAGAACTTTTCTATTCTTTGACTCAGGCCATGTGGGAAAATGGATCATTTCTTTATATATTTGGAAAGTTTGAAAACATTATTTTTGGCCACTGTTTGGTAACCATAATGCTGGGTGGGGAGGAAGAGGAGCTATACTTACTTTGCTTGAGAAGTGTTAAGGCTTTTGTGCATGAACAACTAACCCTCCCTTGTTTGCAAAGCAAACCAAAAAAAACACTGACTAAATTTTAAAACTCCACCTAGGAGCGACTTGGCCAGGAGCACAGAAGGATTGGAATGTCTTACTTTGAGGTCTATGCCCGACTCATTAGACCAGTGGTCACCAGCCAGTAGATTAGGATGTACCAGTAGATCTTGGAGCCTCTGACTGGTTTGGCCAGGAAGCTATCAAGCACTGGCACTTCAGTTGCCACTCCACACACTGTCATGCTGTTGCCTTGGAGCTGTCCCCCTGGGAGCCTCCTGCTTGCTGTGCAAGGTGTGGGAGGGAGAAGGGGGGATGCTGATGTCAGGGTGTCCCTTCTCCCTCCACACCTGTACCCTATCTCCACACAGAAGGGGATGGAGGGAGTTTGGCAATGCAAATCTCTGTCACTATCACACAGTGTGTGTATGTATGTCATTCTCACAAACACACACATTCCTTCACTCTCATCTCCCAATAACACATAGATGGGGGCTTGTTGTTACTTCTTTTACTGCTTGCAAAGCTGGTTATTTTTGGTTTTTGACTGGTCTGTGCATTTCATAATTTTCATTTCTCTCTTACGCTGCAATTTAATTTGTTGAGTAGTGAGTTCTAAGATGCCTAACCTGTCATGGCTGGAGTCATTATCCCTATGGTAATTGCTGCTCCTGGAAGTGGCTGGCATGTCCCTGCAGCCCCCGACATAGGCAGAACAAGGGGGTCTCCACTTGCTGTCCTTGCCTGCAGACACCGCTCCTGCAGCTCCCATTGATCAATAACGGGGAACCGTGGCCAGTAGAAGCTGTGGGCTCAGTGCCTGTAGATGAGGGGCAGCACATGGCACATTGGAGCCATTGCTGTACATGCCAGAGGCTTTCAGGAGTGGTGCAGGGCCAGGGCAGGAGTAAGGCTGACTTAACTCCACTGCTTCACCATCTGGAAGCCATCTCAGTTAAACGATGTCCAGTCAGAGCCTGCTTTCTGAACCCCTGTCCTAGCACTGAACCTCCTCCTGCACCCTCCCTCCTGCCCCAGACATGAGCCCCCCTGTACCCAAACTCCTTCCCAGAGCTTGTGCCCTGAAATCCCTCCAGGACCCCAATCCCCCACCCTGGGCTAAGCCCGGAGCCCCTCCCACACTCAAAACTCCTTGGCCCAAGACCAGAGCCTGCACCACAACCCCTTACCCCAGCCTGGTAAAAGTGAGTGAGGATGGGAGAGGAAGGGGGATGGAGTGAGTAGGTGAGGCCTCGGAGAAGGGATGGAGGAGGGGCAGGGCCTCAAACATGGGGCGGGAAGGAAGTGGAACAAGGGTATTTGGGTTTGAGGTAAAGCCTACATTGCACTTAAATTGAAAAAGTGATCTTGTGATTAAAAAGGTTGGAGACCACTGCATTAGACCATGCTTCCTCATGCTATTAAATTGCTTCATGACTGTATCCTGAGGTGTCATTGGATGCTCAGCAGAGAATTAATTGAAGTGCAAGCAACTAACTGGCCCCCAGGACAGAGCTAATCTTTGAGCTGTTGATGACAGACCTTCTGGCCCTTACTACCTACAGTCACAAACTGGTTTAGGGCTCTCTGCTGCCATCCTCCACCCCTCAGCCAAATCCTAGAGAGAATGGTAACTACAGATTTCACAGGCCACAAAGGCCAGAACCGGGCAGCTGTATGGGGGACTGTAAATATCAGATGAGTTTCTGGAAGATATCATGGTAGTGGACTTTCAGCTGGAGGAATTGAGTTAGCCTGGTTCACTTTTCAATGTTGGGCACACCACAGAAAGGTCAAGAGACTTGCATTTTTGGATGAGGGGAGGGAAATTGATGGGTTTAGCTGTGGCCCTTATCTCCCTGAACCCCAGAAGCCAGCTTTTCCAGTGATTCAAACGTGCAGATTTCCCAGCCTCATAGGGAAGTAATTCTAATAAAGCCCTATGTTAATGTCACTGCTAAACAGCCACAAAGTCTTCCCTTCTTTCAGAACTTTACAAACACCTTTCATTTTTACCAAGCTTTTGCAGTTTGCTTTGCTCAGTCTGAAAGCTCTGACTTGTCTTCTGATGCAGGAATTAGAGACAGTACATATGCTTGGCCAGCCTATTTCCAACCATCCAGCTATTACCTTTTTTAGTTACAGCCATGTAACAGAATGTGCCCAGAAAACGTGTGGCCAAGCAATTTTATTTTGTGGAAAAATTTCAATATTTTATTACATCAAAAACAAACAAACAAACAATCCTTGAGAACAGAAGTGTCAAGTATGGGTTCTCTTGGCCAGGCCTCGCGCATAGCCGAGATCTACCTCAGCAACCTCACCAGGTCACATCCGCCCCCGGGTTTCCTGGATCAGATCCAGCAGCTGCTACTGCGGTTCTTCTGGCCAGGACTGCATTGGGTCTCTGCAGGGGTTCTCCATCTTCCCCTGGAGGAGGGAGGGCAGGGCCTGACGTGTTTGCGCCACGCGGTTCGTGTCCTCCGCCTCCAGGCCCTGCAGAGGCTCTTATTTGATGCAGGTAGTCCGGCGTGGAGCACGCTGGCGCACACTTTCCTTCGCCGCTTCCGAGGGCTCCGATATGACCGGCAGCTCCTTTATTTGAGAGGTCTTCCGAGACCTCTCCGAGCTGCCGGCCTTCTACCAGGACCTCCTCCGGGCCTGGAAGCTGCTAGAGGCGACCAGGCCCTTGGGAGCCACCGTGGGGCAGACCTCCTCACGGAGCCCCTGCTACACAATCCCCATCTACGTGTGCAGGCGGCGGAGTCCCCTCGTGCGCCAGAGGCTGGTCCTGGCAGAAGTCACAAGGATCGGAGATCTCCTGGACTACGACCGGGAGACTGGGTGGATCCCCGCGGCGCTCGCCCAGCGCATGGGGCTCTCCACCTCGTACTCCCGGCGCGTGCTTCAGGAGGTGAAGGACGCTTGCCGCCCACCGCTCGGGTTTACCTCGACAAGGTCCTGCGAGAGGTGAACCCGCCCGCCCCTCACCCCTGGCCTGCCCGATCTATCCGTCGGCCCTAAGCCCCGCGTACCTCCCCGACCGCCTCCCCCTCGTCACCCGAGCCGGCTGCACGCGTTGCAGCCGGTCCCCTTCTGAACCGCGCCAAAGAGTCACCTGTACACGCTCGTGCTTCACACGCTCCACTTCCCCACCCTTGTGTCCCGCCCAGACACCAAGTGGCGGGACCTTCTACCACCAATGGAGGGTGGGGAGCCCCGGTGGGCCAGCCTCTATTCGACCTTGGTTCCACGGCCCACCGGGGACATCTGCTGGAGAATCCTGCACGGAGCTGTGAGCACGGGCGTGTACTTGGCGCGGTTCACCCCACCCCGACACGTGCCTCTTCTGTGGCGTGAGGAGACCCTGGCGCACATCTACATCGAGTGCGCCAGGTTACAGCCCTCTTCGGCTCCTCCAGAACCTCCTGTTGAGGTTCTGGCTGCACTTTTCCCCCCACTTGTTAATTTATGCACACCCCATCCGAGGCCCCACAAAGTCGCGGGACCTCCTGGTCAACCTCCTCCTGGCTATTGCCAAGATGGTAATTTATAAGACCAGGGAGCAGAGGTTGGCCGAGGGAGGGGCCTGCGACTGTGGGGCCTATTTCCGTTCCTGCATCCGCTCACGTATCCGGGCAGAGTTCCACTGGGCGGCGTCCGCTGGCTCTCTCGAGACCTTCGAGGGGCAGTGGGCGCTGTCCGGGGTTCTCTGCTCGGTGTCCCCATCCGGTTCCCTTGTTTTAGCCCTTTGACCTCACACCTGTCCTTGTTTTCTTTTATTTGTCCCAAGTAATTACTTGGTTTCCTGGGCTCAGTGGACCCTCCCCATAGGCTGGGGGGAGGTCCTTTAGATGTGGACGGGCTAACGCCCGCCCACCTCCCCAGACTCCAACAGGCTCACCAGGTCACATGGATAGCAACAAGGCTTATCTACCAATAAAATGGAGCTTGTCAGAGTCCAGCACTCAACACCATATATGGGCATCACACTGCACCCAGACCACACCCATGCCACTCCCAGAGCACAAACAATACCAAATATGGTAATAGGCAATAACATAAAAACCCCTGAGCCCTAAGCTCGGGGAGGACTCCCAAATATTGGAAGACAGAATCTGAGTCTGGCTTAGGACTGATCACCCAAAGGCCGCCTCCCACCCGCCGAATCTAAAAAGGGGTGTACGAATCTCGAGCATGCTCCGAATCCTTGTATGTCTTTGTGCTGTTGTCATTGCTGAGTTTGTAAGTATTTAATTTATCCTCACTGTTTGTTAAGTGGTTTAAAAGAGACAGGTTAGAAAATATATTGCTCAGTTGTAACTTTTACCTTTGCTATTGTCAGTGTTAAAGAAACAGTTTTTGAAATGTGTATATATTTGACTTAGCTGTAACTTAAGTAGAGTTTTTAAAATTTGTTGTGGTTCAATTGTTTTGTGGCAAATATTGGGTAATTGCTCATTTTAAGTTGTTCAGTTTAATACATCATTCCTTCTTTGATAAAACTTGTTGTCTTGCCATCATTCAGTATTTTCACTGGGTATTTGGCTTTAAGCCTCTGGGACTCCCCGCCATTTTACCAAACCGAGAACCAACAAGAAGGATACTGTAAGAAGCCCTTCAGAAGAGAAGAATCCCTTCAGACCCTATGCTCACAGACAGAGACCTACTTTGATGTTTGCCTTTAAGGGTATGTCTAGATTACATCCCTCTGTCACCGGAGGGATGTAAATTAGACATGCCGACATTGCAAATGAAGCGGGGATTTAAATCTCCCACGCTTCATTTGAATAAAAATGGCTCCCGTGTTTTGCCGAGTCAGCAGTTTGTCGGCAAAAAAGAGGCTGTCAAGACAGGGATTGGGCAACAAAGAAAGCCTTTGTCGGCCAATCCTGTAAACCTCGTTTGATGGCTAAATTCTCTACCCTACAAGAATGATCTGATTCTTGACTCTGGAATTATGTTTCTGTCAGGGGCCAAGAAGGTGCCTCAAACTAGCATCTGGTCCAGAGCAGTGAAAAGGTTCAACCATTCTACACTGGACTATGCCATCTCCCTGTTTGGTACCAAAGAGGCTGCATCTAGAATACTGCCAACAGCTCAGTGCACCTTTTGAAAACAAGGCTCTTCTGGGAATAATCTATTTTAGCAAAAGTGTCAATGGCCCCAGAGACCTTACAAATGCAGAAAATGGAAAGAATCATGTTCATCCATGTTTAGGGGTTTCTCCCTCTTCAAATGGCTTTTCCATCATGCCTGAATCCCTGTTTTCAAACATCCCAACCATTTCAGTTCCTGAGTCATGCACTTTAGGACCCTTTCTCACATAGTCCATTGGTTTGTTCATGCTCTCTCTTTGAGAGAGAAAGAGAGATATGCACGATTAACATATGTGTGAAGTGGATTAAAATGAAAGCATTGTTGAACTGGGAGAAACCCATTGCTAAAGCTTGGTCCAGTAGAACAATGACTGTGATGATTGGAGGCTTCTTTAGCTGCAGTGGATAGTCATGACTTCTACAGTGCCCTGTCATGCCTTCTGCATTCCACAATGCATTGCTGCATTGCTTTTCAAGCTGTTGGACCACTCCACAGTTTCTTCTGCCTTGGCTACCAGAACAGTCTTTTTTGTGATGTTATTTGATTAAAATACGACCATACAGATCATGGTAGCAACCACTGTTATCTTGTACAAAAGTTGTTGAGTAAGGTGTTTATGGAAAGGTTACGATTTGCTGAGTATTATTATGCTATTTGTATGCATGTATTCATTTTTGTATTTGAAGTTATGAGCATTGGCTCTAGATCTATATTTCAAATGTTTGTTTCTGGGGTAACACCCGCAGGGTAGTTAGCCAGCACATCTGGAAGGAATTATTCAAACTAAGTGGCTCATCCAGGGACACAATGAACCATGGGAGATGCCCATCTACACCGAATGTACTTTCCTGGAGAAATTCCATCTGAAGTATAGGTAATGGCCACTGCTGTGACTAAGCAAAATTATGCATGGACATGTGACTCCATACTCCATCTTTACCTATAATATGACATGGTAAGAACAATGGGATTCCCTCTAAAAGGCCCAGGAAACACCTCTATTTTGCCTTTTTCCTGCTCAAACCTCTGGACTATGGACTTGCACTAATAGAAGCATTCTAACTAAAGGATCGAGGACCTTTTGATGCTTCGGAAGCAACCAGATATTTGACTTAAGACAGCAGTTTATTCTGTCACTACAACAAGCCTGAACCAAGAACTTTGCATTTATTGTATGTATTTGACTCTTCCTTCCTTCCTTCACCTTTAGATACTAAAGGATTAACAACAGCATGAGTTTTGGGTAAGATCTGAGTTATATTTTGACCTGGGTGTGGTAGGTCCTTTGGATTCAGAAGAACACTTTCATTTGAGGAAATTAGTTTTAAAGAACCACATATCTCTAAATCTAGTGTTTTTTGTAGGTAATACAAGGACTGGTATGCCTAAGGAAACTGCTTTTATGACTTCTTGATAGCTAATGTGGTGAAACAGAAGTTTACTTTTGTTGCTGGTTTAATATATCTCATGGGAGAATAACCTCCAGTTTTGGGATGTGTCTGCCCTATTTCTCAGAAGTTTATCCTGAATTTGGTATTTTCAGTTGTGACGCATGAAGGCAGGGTTACATGCTTGGGAGGACAAATCCAAATCACCATCAGTGTCCATGCTTCTGGTTACCCTCACTTGGTTTAGCCTGCTGTCGAGGCAGTTTACCAGGGTGGGGCTGCTGTTGCAAATGTACAGCTACTTGGAGCCACCTAGGAGAGCTGAGTAAATAGTGAGGGCCAGAGAGGAAAAGCAAAGAAAAGAATCAGTCAAGGAGCGCAGCAGTTTGAATCACTGAAAGGCACTACCTCTGAAGTACACTCCAGATACTCCATGACTGCTTACTGCAAAATTAAAAGGGGGGAAAAGGACCAAAGTAGCAATCAGCCTTCTCTACCATACAGTCAGTCACAAGCAGGGAGAGTAAATGCAAACCCTGAATGCCTCAGCAAACTATACATGCTATGACAAGTTTCTGACATCCCATTTCTTAATCCCCTTTCCCTCTTTCCATCTGTCATTTTATGCAACAGTAGCAATGATTGCGCAACCTGAACCAAGAGATGTCTGGACTCCGCCACTCTCTGTATCTTTCCCATCAGGAAGCTCTTCAAAAGCTCCATGCTAATTTTTTACAGGTTGTATGTTTGACGGAAATACATGCCATCGGTTTACTGCAGGGAACAAAGGCCAGCAGTTCTAGCGGGACAGCAGATGGGACAATGGGGAAGTTTACTAACTGGATTGTACTTTGGAGCACAGACCAGAGTGCAGGCTGAGTTTTCTTTGTATGGATCGTACTGGGTTCACAAGCTACACACTGCAAAGAAAAGCCATTCCACTTTCTAAAGCTTTCCCTGCTTGGTCACAGTTAACACTGCTCTCTCTTGTTGTAATGACACTTTTGCAAGAGGGCGAAGGCCACATCTCTCTCTCCTGCTTTTTGTACCCTGCTCAGCAATGTGAATTGTGCGAATTTGACACAACTAGAGCCAGAATAAATGGGGAAAGGCCTGCATTGATGCTGGAGTGACACTGCCTCTCAATACACTGGAAGCCACTCTGCTCTGTGTGCTCATTTGCACCTTATCCTGCAAACACTTCTGAAGTGCTTAACTTATGCATCCAACTTTATTTACTGGAAGAATAATGGTTTTAGGATTAACAGTCAGGACTAGGAATTGGAAAATCTAGATTTGCCACTAATTTCCTGTGAGACCTTGGGAAAGGCATTTGAATGTGTCTCAGTTTTCTTATATGTAAAATAGGAGTAATAATACAATAGAACTTCAGAATTATGAACACCAGAGTTACACATGTTGCACTTCCTCAGACCTGCTGAGGAACAAATGCGGACAAAGAAAGGACAGGAACAGTATTGCTTTTGGGGTTGTTTATTGTGTCAGTACCGTCTCCTGAATTGGCACCAATTCCAGTGCCACAGTTGAAGTGGCTGGCACTGGTATGGCATGGCACACATAGGCGTGTGCAGGGGGTATGCCGGGTGTGCCCAGGCACACCCTAATGTCTCAAAAAAAAGTGGCTTTGTGTTTTAATTTAATCGCATGAGATGCTCTTTTAAGTAAAGTTTAGTTGTTAATTTAAAAAAAATTAAGTTTAGTTAAGTTTTAGTTTCTTTAGTTTGTTTGATGAATAAAAATAATGTCCTTTATGATTGAGTATTCAATAAATGTTTGCCTTAAAAAAAAAAATTCCCTGGGTGCACACCCTAATGAAATGTGCTGCAGACGCCTATGATGGCACAGTTTTGCTTGCGTGTCCTTAGAATGGACAGGAGTGGTGCCGGATTTGCCAGGTTTATCATAGGTGCTTACCCAGCTGGGAGGTAAAGACCCTGCCAGAGAGGCCCTTCTCTTAACTGAGGCGCAGGGGCTGGAAGAAGCAGCTCTATGTTTTTCGGTCCTGACAGGGTCCAAACGAGACAGTAAGAACTCTGGCTGTGAAGGCTGAAGTGCCTTATCAAAAAGGAACATGCGGAGCCTCATTTCCCTGTCACGCCTCGCTCTTAGCAGTTAGCTTAGAGCAGTGGGGGCACTTTTGAGGGATGTGCCCTTCCCCGAGGTAGAGGATACATTGGGAGTGCCCGTCTGAGGCAGACGTAGGCTCCCGGCAAGCATCACATTTTTTTAAACCCAGAGGAGCCTGGCATCATGTATACAAATCATCTTCCTTTCTCCTCTTTTTTTTCTTTTTAAGGCTGCAAGCTGTGAAAAGCTGTGAAAAAACCCAGTTTTCTTGGGTTTTTTAACTATATAATGAATGAGAAAAAAACTGAACTACTACTACTATAATTACTAACTAACTAACTAACTAACAAATTATATAATTTCTTTGTCTGACAGGATGGAAAGAGAGAAACTCACTCCATCTGTGACCGAGGGTGGTTAGGAGGAACTGGTGGGAGCCAGACAGTGTGCACGAAGAAATGGTGCGAACAGCACAAGGCGTCTAATGTGCATGCGTGGTCCGGCAGACTACTGCTAATAAATCTCCAATCTGCGGCACCAGCTTTACTTTCTCTGGGCCGGTCCCAGGTTTCTGCTATGATGTTACATCTTGTCTGTGTGAGAGAGAGATTTTCTGGCCACTTTTCAGTTAATTTATCTGCTTGCAGGGTCTTTCTTTGCCTCCAAAGGTCACGGATCCTAAACTGCCTTGGATTGAGTATTTCTCCTTCACACCTCACACACATTCCATAGGTTAGATACATATTCATAAGCAGGGCTCGACAATTAAGGCAATCTACTCGCCCGTGGCAAGTAGATTTTAGCCCAGCGCAGCCGCGCAGTGCGGTCTGCGCATGTGCAGTGTGCGGTTCCGCGTGGCTGGCAAGCGGGGCTCGCCGCCGCTTGGCGAGCCCTGTTCATAAGCAATATGATTGCTAGGCTAAGTTGGGCCTCATGGCCTTGAGTAACAAGAAATTGCTTTTTTTTGACATACTAAAGATAACATACCAAAAGCATGATAAAAAAATTAACATAAATTGTAACTCAGAGAACCAGGGTCAGGGAAAAGGGGAAAAGCAGAGGAGTATGTCTAGTCAGCTAGATGCCAGTGGAGAGGAGGGAGGGGGGCCATGTCCGACTGGTTACAACACACAGACCAGTTAACCATACACCTCATTTGAAACCTGGAAGTACACAAGAAGGCAGTAGCAGAGAAAAAAAGAGAATACAGTTAAAGATAAACTACTAAAAAAGGGAGGATAACATTTTTCTTCTGCATAGTAAAGTTTCAAAGCTATATTAAATCAGTGTTCAGTTATAAACTTCTGAAAGAACAACCATATCATTTTGTTCAGTGTTATGAACAGCCTGCATTCCTGAGCTTGTAACTCTGAGGTTCAATTGTACTTCCCTATCGCGTGAGGGTGTTGTGAGAATAAATTCACTAATGTCTGTGTGATGCTGTGAAACTCCAGTGATGAGCCGCATGGGAATGGCTGAAAATAAATGTCTTGCTAAGTCATCCCATAAGTACTGGAGTTAAGAAAGGAAGAACATGTGTGGGAGCTACAAGAGGGTACCTCACAATGGGTGAATATTGTCTTTATCTCAGATAATGGGGGATAGGAGGCTCAAGCCATTAAACAACAGAACTTATTTGCAGATTACCAACTTGACATGTATTGTTCATCTGTTTTGTCAGCTACACCAGTACAGGAAAAAAAATGAGTAACACAAAGCCATTAATGGTGGGTAGAAGGTCAATGGGAGACATATACAGGACCCTTAGTAAAGGGAATTTTCAAAAATAGCTATTGCCTTTGTGTGTACATGGTACTTTTTCTGAAGAACTTCCCACCTCTGCAACATTGGCACAGAACAATGAGCTTTAACAAGTTAGCTGGTCAAACAAAAGCCTAATTCCCACACACATCCACCTTAGCCTGTGTTGAAGTCTATGCGGGGATTTCAGAATGTGTTAACTAGCATGTGCGCACTACTACAGCCTGATCCCAGGCACCCTTAAATCCTGGTCTAGCCAAAGCCACACTCTTGGTTAGAAACCCTGGGAAATATTTCAGATATAAACCTCCTGCAGGAACCAGTTCAGTAGAGTCCGTTGGAAAGCCCGCATTCTATCATGGTACTCAGGAGGTCTCTGGCTTTTTTGTTCCATAGTCTCCTAAACCATCAGAGCAGCAGCTTTGATCAGAATTGCTTAAACTGCCCCAGGTTTGAGTAATTGTACAGCTCAGTCTCTATGTCTGGGGGTTACTTGCAACATTTCTAACAGCTTTTCAAGAATGTGGCTGCTTTCTCTTATGGCTGGGAGTGAGGGACTGTGTGTGTGTGTTGTGTGAATAAAATAACAAATGGAGGTTCCAATTCTGGCTGGTAACACCCAGGTCAGTCACACCATACCAGCACAATACTTAATTCTGACAGCAGGAGTGACTGTAGCATGCAGAAAGTGAGGGTGGAATTTGGCTTAGAGAATTTATGGACTTATAGCAGCAGCCTTTTTATTATAGAAAGAAGCCAATTTCTTCATCCCTCAGGTACTGCAATGGGTGTTTGTGAGATTTTCTGGAAGCTAGCTTTGGGCAAAGCCGTATATTGCACATGGCTTGTAGGGGTTATAATGAATGCTGCTCAAAAAAATCAATCAAAACACCTGTTTTCCAATGGAAAATGAGGGGTTTTTTTAATAAAAAAAACAAGTTTTTCTGCAGAAAATTATCTGATGGTGGTTGTAGATTGTTTTCCTCATATCCCCATTCTTCTCTACGGACAGGGCTCCCCAACTAAATTACATCATGTACCATGACCCGGGACTTCAGTGATGCCCGGACAAAGCGGGAACACCCTGGTGCATCTATGTGGAGGGAACAGGTACATGAGGCACCATGGCAGCAGTTCTGAACCTAAGTCTTTCAGCTTTTGGATGAAATATTTCAGTTTTTTTGTCAAAGTATTTTGTTTTTTTGGATTTTTAAAATTTTTTGCTTAAAATGTAAAATTTTCTGTCAGGGAAAAATATCCTGATCATCTCTAGTTATTTTTATGGGTAACATTTAATTTCACAAAGCTCTTTGCAAGAAAAATGTTCAGAAGGTTATTTCTAATTTATACTTACTTGGGCATATAAGGGACTATTAGATTAAAAAACAGGAAGTGTAAAAATCATTATTTCTGTCTTGCATGTGCAGGGCATTGAAAAATTCAAACAAATTACAGATTACAACAGCCTCAAGGAGACCTTCATCTTAACAGTTTAAGTTTTGTGGACATGTCCACACATTGTCATCTATTGAAACTAATGTTATAGGCTTAGGGTATATCTACGCTACAGAGTTTTTTCAGAAAAACGGCTGTTTTTCCCGAAAAAACTTCAATTATTTCCACACTGCAATCACATTCTTCTGAAAGAAAATCTAAAGAACAGAGGGGTTTTTCAGACATTGGTAATCCTCATTCTCAGGGCTCACTGAGCCGCGGCGAGCCCCGCTCGCCAGCCGCGCTGTCCGGCGTTCTGCACATGCGCAGATTGTTCTGCGCATGCGCAGATCGCCCGAACCCAGCTCTTCCAGGATGTACTCGCCCCGGGTGAGTAGATTACATAGATTGTCGAGCCCTGCTCATTCTATGAGGAAGAAGCCTTTTTCTGAAGGAGCTCTTTAGGAAAAAGGCATGTGTGGATGGGGAAGAGGGAGTTCTTTCGATTTTCTTTCAGAAGAACGTGATTGCAGTGTGGACAAGAGGAGGAAAAAGCACAGGTGCCCTGGTGGCCACTCCATCCATAGTAATCACAGCTGAAATGTGAGATAGCGTCCATTCAGTGTGAATGCTATCTTTCAAAAAAGCAGATTGCTTTTTCAATGCACTTTTGCAGTGTGGACACTCTCTTTCGGAAGAAGTTTTTCCAGAAGATATTTTCCGGAAAAGCTTCTTCCAAAAGAAGCCTGCAGACTAGACATAGCCTAAGATGGATCCAAGTGTTTGTATCTTGTCAACAGCAATGGACAAAAGAAGAGATCATAACGAAACGCTAACAATGTGTTGTGTATTGGTCTCAGACATTATTCCTGAGAGCCCTATATAGCAAGTGATACTGAGACTGTAGCAGCCACTGTGTGCTCGATGGCCAACTTTCTTGTGGTGCATGGATCCTTCTCCTTTTATAAATCCCAGCCAAAAATGTTTGTTCTGTTGGGAGTTAAAGTTGCAAATGTCTATCAGTTATGTCAAGTAAGTTTTACTGACCCCCAAAGACCACTGAAATCAATGGGTATCTTTCTGTTGCCTTTGGCCAGCTTTGAAGCAAGCTCATGGTGTGCATCTGTTAACAAACCAAGTGCTATTTTGATGAAATGATGTTAGTGACAGAAAGGTTTTATAGTGCTTTGGATACTTCATAAGCTTAGTAGCTGTCTTGGCTCAGCCAGGCTATGTCAGTGGTTCTCAAACTTTTTGGCCCGTGGCCCATCTGGCTCAATGTAAACCTTTCCATGGACCACTAGTTGCTAATGGAAACTCAACATTAATTACATAATTACGCCTGAGCCATTTTGCTAGTGCTGTAGCTAGGAAGAATGGTTTAAATTTGAATTATTACACAGATTAAGCATTTTAACTTTCTATTCTTAGTTTATCACACTTCATTTTAAATAAAGTAAAATATTAGTTTATGTCCAATACAAAAGGTTTCCATGTTTTCTTTATTAATGGCAGGGGTGGGGAAACTTTTTTGGGTCAGGGCTACTGACCCACAGAAAAATCAGTTGGGGACCACTGATTTGAATGAGAAGCAAAAAAACCTCCTCCAAAACACTCCCACCCTCACTGATGTGGCCCCCAACTGAGACACCTCACTCCCCTCGTGCTCCAGACCCACCGGGCAAGGGGAAGGGACAGGAAGGACTGAGGTTCAGGGCTTCCCATAGGCCAGATTTACTCTTCTGGGGTTCTGGAGTTAGTGGATTTTGTGGACCCCCTTAGACTCTGGGGTGGGGACAAAAATGTGGGGTTCAGTGTGCAGGACAGAGCTGCCAGTGAATGGAATAGGGATTGGGGGCAGGATCTGGGCAGGATGTGGGGGGCAGAAAGGGGTGAGGGTGCATGTCATGATCATGAGGGAAGGCCAGCAGCCTGGGGACTAAGGGGTTAACTATGTCCCTTACCTAACCAGGCAGCAGGCAGCCAATAGAAATGTACGTAGGAATTTCAAACTAGGACAAAGGAATTTTTGGTTTTTCCTTCCTTTGTCCCTGGGAGTTTCTCTTCAGATACTGAGGGAGACAGACATCATGTCTCTCTCTAAGAAAAGACTCTTCACTATCTGTGAGTAGGGTAAAGTTTAGATAAATCAGTTAGGTTTTATTGTTTTATGGTTTGGGAATGGGAATCTGATGTCTGTGCATTTAAAAAATAGGGTTTCCTCTCCTTTGTAACTAAGCTTTTGGCCCATGGGGGTCCCCCATGAGTATATTAATTGGTGATGTTTCCATCTAGTCATTATGCTTATAACAGGAGTATTGTGGTGATAATAAAAGTTCTTTCTCTTTTTTTTTCAATTAACCTGGTATTGTGTCCTGGTTTTACTTTAGGGCTGAGATTTCCCAAGTGATCTCTTCCCTGGTTTTCTTATCATACTTGGGTGGTGGCAGCGGATTTTTATCCCCAAAATCTAGGTTTTTAAGATTTTGGAGGGAAGTTTTATACCAAAGCCTGGAAAGATAAGGTTTTGGGGTACTTTTGCGGGCCCCCACTCCTGCATTTATTGTGCCAGAGTGGGGATTTGGCCTTGACAGTGCGAGGTCTCAGTGGGACGTAGGGTGCAGAAGGAGGCTGGGAGTAGGATGTCTGGCCAGGGAAGAGAAGGCAGGAGTAAGGGAGGGTAGAAGGGAGAACAGCAAAATAGAGACAATGGATTTCAGGAAGGCGGATTTTGGTAAGCTCAGAGAGCTGATAGGTAAGGTCCCATGGGAATCGAGACTGAGAGGAAAAACAACTGAGGAGAGTTGGCAGTTTTTCAAAGGGACATTGTTAAGGGCCCAAAAGCAAGCTATTCCGATGTGTCAGAAAGATAGAAAATATGTCAAAAGACCGCCTTGGCTTAACCACGAGATCTTGAATGATCTAAAATTAAAAAAGGAGTCATATAAAAAATGGAAAGTAGGACAAATTACAAAGGATGAATATAGGCAAACAGCACAGGAATGTAGGGGCAAGATTAGAAAGGCAAAGGCACAGAATGAGCTCAAACTAGCTACGGGAATAAAGGGAAACAAGAAGATGTTTTATAAATACATTAGAAGCAAGAGGAAGACCAAGGACAGGGTAGGCCCACTGGTCAGTGAGGAGGGGAGAAACAGCAACAGGAAACTTGGAAATGGCAGAGATGCTCAATGACTTCTTTGTTTCGGTCTTTACCGAGAAGTCTGTAGGAATGCCTAACATAGTGAATGCTAGTGGAAAGGGGTAATTTTAGAAGGTAAAATAAAAAAAGAACAAGTTAAAAATCACCTAGAAAAGTTAGATGCCTGCAAGTCACCAGGGCGTGATGAAATGCATCCTAGAATACTCAAGGAGCTGATAGAGGAGGTATCTGAGCCTCTAGCTATCATCTTTGGAAAATCATGGGAGACAGGAGAGATTCCAGAGGACTGGAAAAGGGCAAATATAGTGCCCATCTATAAAAAGGGAAATAAGAACAACCCAGGAAACTACAGACCAGTTAGTTTAACTTCTGTGCCAGGGAAGATAATGGAGCAAGTAATTAAGGAAATCATCTGTAAACACTTGGAAAGTGGCAAGGTGATAGGGAACAGCCAGCATGGATTTGTAAAGAACAAATCATGTCAAACCAATCTGATAGCTTTAGAATCATAGAACCATAGAGCTGGAAGAGACCTCAGAAGGTCATCAAGTCCAGCCCCCCTGCTCTAGGCAGGACCAATCCCAACTAATAGGATAACGAGTCTTGTGGATAAGGGAGAAGCGGTGGATGTGGTATACCTAGACTTTAGTAAGGCGTTTGATATGGTCTCGCATGATATTCTTATCAATAAACTAGGTAAATACAACTTAGATGGGGCTACTATAAGGTGGGTGCATAACTGGCTGGATAACTGTACTCAGAGAGTAGTTATTAATGGTTCACAATCCTGCTGGAAAGACATAACAAGTGGGTTCCTCAGGGTCTGTTTTGGGACTGCTCTGTTCAATATCTTCATCAACGATTTAGATATTGGTATAGAAAGTACGCTTATTAAGTTTGCAGATGATACCAAGCTGGGAGGTGTTGCGACTAATCTGGAGGATAGGGTCATAATTCAAAATGACCTGGACAAATTGGAGAAATGGTCTGAGATAAATAGGATGAAGTTTAATAAAGACAAATGCAAAGTGCTCCACTTAGGAAGGAACAATCAGTTTCACACATACAGAATGGGAAGCGACAGTCTGGGAAGGAGTACGGCAGAAAGGGATCTAGGGGTTATAGTGGACCACAAGTTAACTATGAGTCAGCAGTGTGATGCTGTTGCAAAGAAAGCAAACATGATTCTGGGATGTATTAACAGGTGTGTTGTGAGCAAGACACGAGAAGTCATTCTTCCGCTCTACTCTGTGCTGGTTAGGCCTCAGTTGGAGTATTGTGTCCAGTTCTGGGCACCGCATTTCAAGAAAGATGTGGAAAAATTGGAGAGGGTCCAGAGAAGAGCAACGAGAATAATTAAAGGTCTAGAGAACATGACCTATGAGGGAAGGCTGAAGGAATTGGGTTTGTTTAGTTTAGAAAAGAGAAGATTGAGGGGGGACATGATAGCAGTTTTCAGATATCTAAAAGGGTGTCATAAGGAGGAGGGAGAAAACTTGTTCATCTTGGCCTCTGAGGATAGAACAAGAAGCAATGGGCTTAAACTGCAGCAAGGGAGGTTTAGGTTGGACATTAGGAAAAAGTTCCTAACTGTCAGGGTGGTCAAACACTGGAATAAATTGCCCAGGGAGGTTGTGGAATCTCCATCTGTGGAGATATTTAAGAGTAGGTTAGATAAATGTCTATCAGGGATGGTCTAGACAGTATTTGGTCCTGCCATGAGGGCAGGGGACTGGACTCGACGACCTCTCGAGGTCCCTTCCAGTCCTAGTATTCTATGATTCTATGAGGGTGCAGAGTCTGGCCAGGAGGGAGGGTGTCTGGCAAGGAGGAAGGGTACAGGAGCAAGGGAGGGTGCAGAATGTGGCCAGGAGGGAGGGTGCAGGAACAATGGTGGATGCAGGAGCAGGGTGGGAGTAGAGTGTCTGGCCAGGGGAGAGAAGGCAGGAGCAAGGAAGTGTGCAGAGTCTGGGCTGGGGGGAGGGAGCAAGAGCAAGGGAGGGTGCAGTGTGTGGCCAGGAGGGAGGGCGCAGGAGCAACTGTGGATACAGGAGTAGAGTGGAGGTAGGGTGTCTGACCAGGGGGGAGGTTGCAAGAGCATGTGGTGGTAGGGTATCTAGCCAGGGGAGAGGGTGCAGAAGCAGGCTGAGAGTACGGTGTCTGGCCAGGGGAGAGGAGGCAGGAGCAAGGGAGGGTGCAGAGTCTGGCCAGGAGGGAGGGTATCTGGCAAGGAGGAAAGGTGCAGGAGCAAGCTGGGGATGCAGGGTCTTGGCGGGGGCGGTAAGTGAAGGGGATTGGGGTGCAGGGTTCTGGGCATGAGGAGGGCCGCTTACCTGGCTTCGCACCCCCATTGCTCCCAAGCACGGCCTCCCACTGCTTCTATTGGCAGGCCAATGGGAGAAGCAGGGAAAGCCTCCAGACAGTAAGTCATTGCACTGCTGTTCCCCCAGTGGGGTGGGGAGGAGGGAAGCGGCAGCGCAGGGAAACGCTTGCGCTGTCTCTCTACGGGAGCTGGTCTGGTGGGGAAGGTTGGGGCTTTCTTCACCCCCTGGGACATCCTCCAGGTGGGAAGCTGTTGCTGGTGCTCCAGCCTCGTGGCTGCATGGGCTCCCGCTGGGGAGGGGAAGAGGGGCTGAGCTCAAGCTGTAGACTACGTGTAAGGTGGACTGCACTTTGAGAACCACTGGGCTATATATACTCTACAGTCACAAGGTATGATGGAAGTTCATGTACCCAATATAGCTAGCATGGTACTAGACTAGTGAAACCTTAGCAGTAGAGGTGCAGCTTGGGCTAACTATCCTCGTAGCTAGCCCAGGATTCAGGTGGGCTTGTATAGCCCATGCTGAAACCTGTGCAGTCACAGCTTCACTCTCAGGCACCTGAGCTAGCTAGATTAACAATATCTCATGTGTGTCTATATGAGCTGCAGTCACACCCTGGAACTACAGACATACCCTCAGAAAAAATGTGTTGGGAGCTAGTCCATCATGTCAGTCATCAACAGAACTGTTCCCCAGTTTTCAATGCTAGGACCAACAGAACACTGTCTACCTTTGCCACCTCCACTGAAGATACAGGTGAAGGCATTGTGTGAAGGAAAAGGGGTTGCCCCGCTGTGAGGCAGAACAGCATTTGGCTTGCAGAACACTGCTTGGCAGTAAAGATGCATGAGCCAAGAAGAATACAGCTGGGCTTTCAGATCCAAGGGTGAACTTGCAATTAGAAAAAAACAAAACGCCCCCTCACACATACACATTTTTTTTTTACCAGTACTCTGAACAATTTGATCTGGAGTCAGACACAGTCACCATGGAAACCCACAAGGCCATTTCTACATCAGAGTACAGATTTACTTCTTAAGGGCGAAATCCTCCAGATAGACACAAGTGTGAGAAAGCCTAGACTCTGGGAGTTAAGGTTACACTTGAGAAACCCAGCTCAAATATCAGAAAGTACGAAAGTGAAAATTATCACCTAACCAACCTCAACTCTGCCCAGTATCATTGCCAGGCTGCCAGAGCTGTCCGAAGGGGGCCATGGATCCTGGGGCAACCCTCTCCCCGTGCCCTAGGCATGGGGCTTGGTGAAAACCCTCCCTGCTGCAGGCCCCGCCCTCACTCCAACATGGGGCTGGGGTGCTCTGCTTCTTGCTGCCACTGAGGAGCTGCATGTAGCGGGCTGGGAGAGCTGCAGGGAGAGGCAGAGTGGAGCAAAGCAGGCTGCTGGGTACTCCAGCCCATGCCACCCACATGGTGAGTGAAGGGGGAGTGACTCCTGCTGTCGCCCTGGGTCCCTCCCATCCATAGGATGGTTGGGGTAGCCCCCACATGGCCCTCAAAAACATGGGGCCTAGGGCAGCTGCCCCAATTTGTCCTATGACTGCCCTGCTTCTACGTCCCTGGATATTTAGGGGCTTCCAGGTTGGAGATCATTCTCTGAGGTCTGCACAGCTACAGCTCTCAAGGGGATGAAAAAGGTGTGATTGAGCTTGGCTGGTGTAGGCAGTGCTAGGTTGCCAGAAGAAGTCTTCCCTTGACTTAGCTATCGCTTCTTGGGGAGTTGGATTGCCTACAGTGCCAGGAGAACCACACACCTCTCCCAGATGCACCCATCACTATGCTATATGGATACCAACAGCACCTTGCCAGTAGCACCTAGTACTAACCACGACTTGTGCACGTGATAGAGGCATGTTGGTGAAGGGAGAATTAGAAAGTCTTGGTATGTTTGCACAGTATAGTCAGGCAGAATCTGAACAAAGCACTCACACGCACGCTCTTGGGTGGCAGCCAAAAGCCAGTTCTTCGTGTATAGATTCCCCTTCAATCAAAGCTGCACTGCAGAATTCTCACATGGTATGAAAAATTGCTCCCACAGGTAGTTAGCTGTGGGATTGTACTGGCACAAAGGCTCTGTCCCTGAGTACCACCCCATGTAGAGGTGGATTTATGTGGATTTTCTTTCAGCCCTTAATCCCCAAATCATTGTTACTTTTCTTCTCTTTCCTCCCCTCTAAACTGGTTTGGTTGGAAGGAGGCCCCAGCTCAAATCCAGTCACTGCATTTCACTGTAAGAGGCAAATTGATAATACGTTTGATTGGGAAGATCAGAAATCACACTTAGTGAGAGACAGATAGTACTGATGATAAATCTCTTACACTATTTGCACCCAGAGAGCAGACAGGGAAATATGTCATGGCTGGTGTATGGAAAGTAATCTGGTGATGCTTCCTCATGATGGTGAACTCTTTTCAGGAGTATGTTTTCAAAATGCAAAACTGCAGGGCTGAGCCAGTTTGCTATGTGCACCAGCATGTACTTCACAGGGTATGAAAAGGGCACTGAAACTTTGTCTGTAGCTGGGGTTTGCTCTGGTGCAGCTATGTGGGCTGCTGGACACCAAAGGCTGACATATTTTTAATTTGTACCTGTTGAGCTTTCCCAGTAGCTGTAGTCTGGATCCTTCCATCACATCACTGACTTATCAACTGTGTTTGCTTTTCCTTTGCCATCCACTCACTCCGCTTCAAATTAGCATCCAATTCTGCCATGCAATGAGGAAACCATATCCCAGCTTGTGTATGGGAGCTGCTGCAGAGCTTTGTGATGTTATTTTAACAGTTCCATATCTTAATGTAAAATAAGCAAGTAAATTATTTAGATATGGTACCTCAGGCATCATGCCCAGGGCTTGCAGACTGTGACCTCTTCAGGACAAAGACTTTATCTTCTATATGAAAACTCACCATACACACCTACAGCACAGCAGAAATAACAATAGTTTTGTTGATTGCAACCACAAAATCATTACAAAGATCAGATCTCTGCTCTCAGCCCATTCTGGACTTGAAAGAGTTAAAGTACTTTAAAATCACTAACTAGCCAAGACAGTACTTAGATACCTAGCTCTTAACTGTCCCCATAAGTAATGTGGTATATTTGTGCTGCTCTTCTCTGAACACTTTCCCATTTGTCAATATATTCCGCAGGACCTAGAACTGAACTCGTTTTTGCAGACACTCCTGACTTGTGCACAGTGAGGAGGGGTGATTAGCATATTACCACAAACACCAGAACACACACAACTCCCCTGTTTATCCTTTCATTGCACAGAACAATCCAGTGAATCGTTCAGGGGACTGCAGAATAGTTGGTGAATACAACAGCTTTAACTGAGATTTGGTTGGAAACGCATCTGGACCCCAAAGCAAAATTTGGTGATTTGGCTGAGGTTGCATGGCCACAGTGGCAATAGGTATGCTGACCATACGGCCTGGAAAATCCGGGACAGTCCTAAATTTTAATGTCCTATCCCAGTGCCCCATGCAACTCTGAAATGTCCCGGAAAGTCCCCAGGCTCCAAACGCAGCTAGAAGTGGCTGCGCAGCTGATTCTCCTCCCCCTCCGCTGACTGGGGGAATGTAGGAGTCAGGGATACTTCCCAGGCTTTCCCTGTGGCTGGGGAGCCAGCCAATAGCAGCAGCAGGAGGCGTTGCCTGTTGGGAGCACATGGAAAACAAGTAAGCGGTTGGGCTGGGGGTCAGGGTGGACAAACAGTGCATGGCTGAGCGGGGGGGGGGCCGAAGAGCAGTCTGGCGGCCTGGCTGGGCCGGGGTTGGGGGGCGGAGCGGGAGGGCATAGAGCGGCCCGGCTGGGCTGGGAGGGAGGCTGAAGAGTGGCCCACATCCTGGCTGGGGTTTGGAGGAAAGGGGATGCCAGGAAGCCCAGTATGGCAGGCAGCAGCAGGGGGCCTGAAATGATCTCCCCTTATCCAGAAAAATTTCTCATCTGGGACCAGTCAGGTCCAGAGGGTGCCAGACCAGGGAAGTCCAAGCCCTATCCCCCAAGTCTGCTCCTGCACCTTCCCTCTTGGCCAGACACCCTACCCCCAGTCCATTCCTGCCACCTTCCCTCTTGGCCAGACACCCTACCCCCAGTCCACTCCTGCATACTTCCCCTTGGCCAGACACCCTCACTCCTGGTCAGGCATCCTATCCCCAATCTGCTCCTGCATCTACCATTGCTACTGCACCCTCCCTCCTAGCCATACACTGCACCCTACCTTGCTCTTGCTCCCTCCCCCTGGCCAGATACCCCACTCCTAGCCTGCTTCTGCACCCTACCTGCCACCCAGACCTCGCAACCTCTCCCTCTTCCGCCTCCCACCTCCCTCCCAGATTCTGCACCCCATCCCTATCCCACTCTCTGGCAGCCCTGTCACACACACTGAACCCCTCATTTTTGTCCCCACCCCAGAACCTAAGGGGGCTCCATAAAATCCACCAGAAAAGTACATCTGATCTATGGGAAGACCTGAACCTCAGTCCTCCCTGTCCCTTCCCCTTTCCGCTTGGGGCTGGAATGACAGAAGAGTGAGATGTCTCAGCTGAGGGCCACATCAGTGAGGGTTGGGGATTTGGGGAGTTCTTTTGCTGATCACTTGTGTGGTCCCCAACTGATTTTTCTGTGGTCCTGACCCAAAAAATGTTCCCCACCCCTGACATAAATAAAGAAAATATTGAAACCTTTTGTGTTGGACATAAATTAATATTTTATTTTATTTAAAATGAAGTTTGATAAACTAACATGAGAAAGTTAAAATGTTTAATCTGTTTAATAATTTAAATTAAACCACTCTCCCTAGCTGCAGCACTAGAAAAATGGCTCAGGTGTAATTATGTAATTAACTGTGTGTTTCCATTAGCAACTGGTGGTCCACGGAAAGGCTTACATTGAGCCAGATGGTCCACAGGCCAACAACATTGAGAATCACTGAGATAGAGGTACCCCTGCCCTCTTCCCACAAGAGACCGCCCCAGGCTCTCTTCCCTTCTTCCAGAAGAGCCCAGGGTATGTCTACACTTGCACCCTAGTTCAAACTAGAGATGCAAATGCAGGCATTTGAAATAGTCAATGAAGCGGGGATTTAAATATCCCGCGCTTCATTAGCATGATCTCGCTGGCGCATTACTCCAAATGCCAGCTGTTTCAAAAGTGAAAGTGCGCGCCGGGACACGTTAGTTCGAACAAAACCCCTTGGTTCGAACTAACGTTATTCTTTGAGGAGTAACGTTAGTTCGAACCAAGGGGTTTGGTTCAAACTAACGCGTCCCAGCACGCACTTTCACTTTTGAAACAGCTGGCATTCGGAGTAACGCGCTGGCGAGATCATGCTAATGAAGCGCGGGATATTTAAATCCCCACTTCACTGAGTATTTCGAATGCCTGCATTTGCATCCCTAGTTCGAACTAGGTGTAGACATACCCCCACAGAGAGATCCGGTCTGTTACCATAGTGGTGAAATCACTGTGTCACTCCAGTGTGGATGATGGACAGACTTTTTGTGAGTTTTCCTCATCCAAGTAGTTGATGATTTAAACAACGTGTTAAGATGCCACGTGGAAACACTTGGTGCATCCAGAAAGGCAGGATGTATTGTCTCTCTCCAGAGAGGGTTGTGTCTAGGTGAACAAGCCCTTTGTGAGCTCTTGGGCTGCACATTGCCTAGACTTGAATGGAGATAGCTGTGACAACACATTTCTGAGTTATTCTGACAGACAAAGTGAAACCTGTGCTAAAGACCCCACAACCAGAGAGAGAAAGCACTGCTGTCAGAAAAAGTAAATTCAAAGTCTCACCAATTTTCTTCAAAGGTCGCCTCTATCAGGCAGTGGGACTTTTACTGATTGGTCCCTTATATTTTTGAAGGGTGACTAAATATTAACTGGATCTTCTTGGGTAATATCAACAGATTGCTTTGGGCCCAATCCTAGCTTAAAATTTAAATTGGATCAGGCGCTTTGTAAGCAGGTTGGAAAGTGGTCTCATTTGGCAATTATTATTAGGTATTATTTACATAATATAGGCAATGCTGTCATGGTATTGATGTATACATTTCTCAGTCACTTTACATATAAAATAGCCCAACCCCATAGATCTTCATAAGAAATATACCTTGCAAGCAGTGGTGGTGAGGGTTAGTGGCATGATCTTCTCCACCTTATAATGGTCATGGTTAGTTCAGTATTGTCATTCTGGCTTGTGGAAATGGAGGACACTTGATACTTTGCAAGAACTTCAAAAAATGCAGTTGCAATATATCTCATTAAGCATGTAAATTCCCATTCATCAGTTAATTGGTTAATGTTAGGTCACACATGGGCTGCCACCGGTTCCTGGCCCCCTATGGACCAGCCCCTGTTCACAGCAAGCTGGACTCCAAGAGTCTGTTCCAGACACTGGCACAGTCCCTGACTGTGGGGCCCCCGGGTTCCCCAGAGAAAGGGGTTGCTCGGGACAAGAGCAACCCCTGTCTGCAGTGAGCCCTCTGCGGGGCTGGAGCAGGCCCCTTCCTGGAGCAGGTGGGGAATTGCTCCAGCCCCCTCTGGTTATCAGTTAATTGGAACAGGTAAGCATCATCATTGTTACAGGCTGGGGACCAACCAGCTAAGTAGTAGTTCTGCAGAAAAGGACCTGGGGGTTACAGTGGATGAGAAGCTGGATATGAGTCAACAGTGTGCCCTTGTAGCCAAGAAGGCTAATGGCATTAGGTTGCATTAAGAGGAGCATTGCCAGCAGATCCAGAGATGTCATTATTCCCCTTTATTCGGCTTTGGTGAGGCCACATCTGGAGTATTGTGTCCAGTTCTGGGCCCCCCACTACAAAAAGGATGTGGACGCATTGAAGAGGGTCCAGCGGAGGACAACCAAAATGATTAGGGGGCTGGAGCATATGACCTATGAGGAGAGGCTGAGGGAGTTGGGTCTGTTTAGTCTGCAGAAGCGAAGAGTGAGGGGGGATTTGATAGCAGCCTTCAACTTCCTGAAGGGAGGTTCCAAAGAGGATGGAGAGAGGCTGTTTTCAGTAGTGAGAGATGGCAGAACAAGAAGCAATGGTCTCAAGTTGTGGTGGGAGAGGTCCAGGTTGGATATTAGGAAAAACTATTTCACTAGGAGGGTAGTGAAGCACTGGAATGGGTTACCTAGGGAAGTAGTGGAGTCTCCATCCCTAGAGGTGTTTAAGTCTTGGTTTGACAAAGCCCTGGCCGGGTTGATTTAGTTGGGATTGGTCCTGCCTAGAGCAGGGGGCTGGACTTGATGACCTTCTGAGGTCTCTTCCAGCTCTATGGTTCTATGATTCTATCCATTAAGAGGACTAAGGAAGTTGTCCCAAGAAATCGTGGGATAGTTCTGGATGATTCCCAGGCCCTGAGTCAAATGGGGCTGCATCTACACTGCAAAGTAATAGAGTCTTGGATACTGGATTTCATCTTGAATCGAGGTTGGACCATTAGCACTGCAGAGTCATAGGACCCTAGGTCTGGATCCTGGGTTAATGCAATTGCAGTATAGTTGCATGGGGGGGCTCCTATGGGGCCCAAACCCATCCCTATTGCTAGAGGATGGTGGGAGGAGTTCTTAAAGGGGTCACATGACACCCTTCACTTCCGGCATGTGTTCATCTTGACCCCGGAAGTACTACCCCAGCAGTGGGATTTCTGTGGCAGGCGTGTGGGACCTAAGGGATCAGGGGCATGGCTAGCGGTTTCTGGGGGCGTGGCTAAGGTGTCCCTATTTTTGATTCAGAAAATATGGTCACCATAGCAATAGGTCAGAATGTTGCCCAGTGCCCACACAAGCCTCGGGCAGAGTGAGATATATACTAGCACCGATCCTTTCAGGGCTTAAGGGATGATTCCCTGTTCCCTGCTGCATGCACTGATCTAAAAAAATACCATGGCAGCAGTCAGGTTACCTTCATCCTGTCTCCAACATTGTAAATGATTACTCTTTTCCTGGAATGTCCCCACAGGCCTACTCCCCTTTGCTTTTTACCAAGGTTAGAGTGAAAGTGAAAGCAACTCTCCGCACCCAGGCAAGTGAAGCAAATTGCTGAAGGGGATTTTTGCCTGGGAGACACCACTTTCTTCCTCATACAGGTTGTGTTCAGTTTCTGGAAATGCAGAGATGAGGAGGAGGAGACCCTCGTCCTAGGGAAAGGAATCAGCTGCCGGGCTCTGCGGAGAGCAAGGACCTGCTGCTGCCAGCTAAACCAGGTGAGTTTCTCTGGGAACCACTGCCAAACACCCTATGCCCTGTGGGGATCCTGACAGCAGTGAGAGCTGCCATGTTCAGTCCCTACCTGCAGAGCCCAGGAGCCATCAGATTTGCTCTGCAGAGGGCCTGCTCAGACAGGTATCGCTCCTCTGGCTTTTCCTGTGCCCATCGCTGTTCTGTAGGGACTAGGGTTACCAGGTAGTCATAAAAAAAATACCGGACACGCTTCATGGGGGGAGGGGAGGGAAGGACCAGCCGGGGGAGCAGTGCTGGCCGGGAAGGGGGCGGGAGGGCAGGAAACAGAGCTAACGGGGCAGGGGGCAACGGGCCTGGCCAGAGGAGATGGGGCTGACGGGAAGCAGGGCTGGTCGGTGGGGGCGTGTTGGGCGGAACGGGCTGGCCGTGGGATATCGGGGGCAGCCGGCGGGGTGGAGCTGGCCTGGGGAGCTCAGGAGGAGGAGGAGGAGGAGGAGGGGAGAACTGGCCGCCAGAAGCAGGGCTGGTGGGGGGTGCAGCGGGGCTGGCCGGGGAAAATCCGGAGTAGGAACCGGCCAGCGGGAGGCAGAGCTGGCGGCAGGGGGTTGGGGAGGGACTGGCCGGGTAAGACCGGGAGAAGAAGTCAGGGAGAATCAACCAACCAGCCAGCTAGGAGGGGGTGGGGGAGCGAATCAGCCGGCGGGGAGCAGGACTGACCCGGGCTGTGCAGATCTCAGGGCGCTCCTGTCCCGTGCGAGTCAGTCCAGCTGCGGCTCTACCACGCGCTTGACCAGTGCGCAGGAACATGGACCAGGCTGCCCCTCCTCCTCCTCACATGCAACCCGGGCTCCCAGCACCGATCGCGCCCCACCTCCCAGTCACTCCCACCGTCCCCGCCAGGCTTCTGTCTGGCGCTTAGCTGGAAAACCAGGAAATACCGGACATTGCACATGTCCGGTATTTTCTGGATTTTTTTACCGGGCAGAGGACCCAAAAACCGGACTGTCTGGTAGAAAACCGGACACCTGGCAACCCTAGTAAGGACTAGTCCCACTACTCTGAAATACCTTGTGAACATTTAGCCTAGTCTCCTGCATATACCACAAGGCACTGCGATTCTCCTTAGAAATCCCGCACCACGCAGATCGCTCCAGCTTTCACTCACTGCAGCTGATCTCTTGCACTGAACAGTGATTTGCACCAGCTCAATCAGGGATATCGTAGGGGGAGGGTCTCATCCCTTCATCTCTCCTCCCAGCCAAAAGGTCTCAAATTCTCCCATCCATGCTGTACTTCCCCTATCAGTCCCTGCTTCCTTCCCCAATTAAGATAGGCAGTCAGCCTCAGACCCCCACCCTGCTTTGGTAAGCTTGAACCTAAACAGCAAATCACACCCACACGCACCCCTCCTACACATGCAGGGCCGGATGAAGGGGGGGGCTAGCTGGGCAGCTGCCCGAGGCACCAACCTATGGGGGGCGCCTGATGGCAACTGTAAGGTGCGCAGCGGGCCGGGGGGTGGGGCCACGCATGCGCTGTGCGCCTGGGGGCGGAGCCGCGCATGTGTCACCAGCCCGCTGCCCGGGGCACAGGAATGGCTCGAGCCGGCCCTGTACACATGCTATCCTGTGACTCCGGGATTCCCCAGCAGCATGGGTTACATTCAGGTGGCTTTGAAAACGTTAGAATTCTAAGCAAAGCCTGGGGACACTTATTGTTTTTAAGTGTTTATACTGCAATGGCTCTCAGCCACCCTGATAAGGAATCAGATCCCCACTGTGCTAGTGACTTTACAAACATATCGGAAGGCCCAGTCCCTGCACCAAAGGACGCAATATTTACAATCTATCTAATAATATTGTGCAAGAGGGTGAAAAGGTAGCTAAACTCTGCAGTGAGGCATCAGAATAAAATAGCAGTGTTTTACTTGCAATTTGAAGGTAAATCCAGATCACAGCATTAAAGTTACAATAAAAAAAAAGAGGAGAGGTGAGATGCTATTTTTTGTTTTTAAAAGGAATGCTAACGAAAATAAAAGCTTTCGGATGATTTGGAATCACCAAGTTGGGCAGCAGTTTAGCTGAAGAACCATTACATCCCCCTTATATTGCAGTAGCATCTATGCGCACCAGTCATGGACTCCACTATGCTAAACACTATGGCTATGTCTATGTGACGGACTGGGCCAGATCTGGGCACAGCTGAGGGTGTCCGCTCAGGGTGAATTGCTCAAATTCGGGGCTCTCTCTAGCCCCCAGACTGGAGATCTTCCCAAATAGACCACAAACCAGTCCCACAGAGCGCTTCAGCTGCCTGCCTGAAGCCTCACGAGCAAAACCCCTCCGACACCCCAGCAATATCCATGCCCCAGATGGCCCTGGGCCTCATACGCAGGTGGGGGGTCTTAGAACACAATCCCACCTACCCTGAACAAGTTCTGTCTGGTTCCAAGAAACCAGCTACAGATCCCAGGCCAATTTACTCTCTGGATCTTACCCACAAACCACGCTGAGGCAATCCTTTAGAATCTACAATCTAAAGGTTTATTACTACAAGAAAGAAAAGCATGAGAGTAAGGTTGTTAAAGAATCATACATTACATGCATTGAATCTCCCAGTTCTCGATGCAGGCTCTAGCAGAGATATAAACTGCTGGCTTAAAAGTCCTTGTTGCACATCCTATGTCCAGGTGGGTCCACAGCTCTTCCCAGCTCGTGATTCCCTGCGAGGCCGCATCTGGGGTCAGAAGCAGATCTGAAGACCCACATGGAGTCGGCCACATGGCATATTTATACACTCCTTCCAGGTTTCTTCCAAACTGGCTAGAGTCACATGGCCAGTGGCCAGGTGTGTCTTTGGTCTCCAGAGATCCATTGTTCCCTGGAGACTTGCTCATTAGCATGTCAATAGGCAAACATTCCTGGCCCATTTCTCAACCACATATAGAGAAATATTCAGTACTCATACAAAGTACATGCTTATAACTTCACACACAGACATTATACAATCACATGAATAGCATATACAGAATCAGAAGAAAGTAAGCTTCTATTTGACACCTCACATGGCCCCCTTTGTGCCACTTTTGGGGCCAACACCCCCCCCCCCCATGGGTGCAGCAGTGATCTGGCTGCTTCCCTAAAATTCAGTAACGTGACAGTCTACACTGCCCCCTCTTGTGCAAAAAAATAAGCAAATGAGGCAAAGCATGGAATATTGCCATGCCTCATTTGTATAATTAATGAGGCTTCCTTTTTTGCGCAAAAACCCCCTCTTGCACAACAGCCGTTCTTCCTGAAAAAATGGAAAAAGGAGCCGTGTAGATGTCTCCTTTTTGCGCAAAAGCCTCTTGCACAAAAACGGAGCCTAATTAATTATGCAAATGAGGTGGGGCAATATTCCACGCTTTGCCTCATTTGCGGGTTTTTTTGCACAAGAGGGGGCAGTGTAGACATAGCCTGCAGGAACACAGAATAAAAAGCAGGCCCTGCCCTAAAGAGATTAACATTTAAGTATAAAATAGGAAACCATCACTGGATACAGAAAGAGGGGGGGCTGCGTCTACATTGGCACCCTTTTCCGGAAAAGGGATGCTAATGAGACAAGTCGGAACTGCAAATGCAGCAGGGATTTAAATTTTCCCCGCAGCATTTGCATGAACATGGCTGCCGCTTTTTTCCGGCTCGGGGCTTTGACGAAAAAAAGCGCCAGTCTAGACGCGGCTCTTGCGGAAAATAAAGCCTTTTCCGGAAGATCCCTTATTCCTCTTAAAATCAGGAATAAGGGATCTTCCGGAAAAGGCTTTATTTTCCGCAAGAGCCGCGTCTAGACTGGCGCTTTTTTTCGTCAAAGCCCCGAGCCGGAAAAAAGCGGCAGCCATGTTCATGCAAATGCTGCGGGGAAAATTTAAATCCCTGCTGCATTTGCAGTTCCGACTTGTCTCATTAGCATCCCTTTTCCGGAAAAGGGTGCCAATGTAGACACAGCCAGGGAGCACAAGGGGTTTCACGTACCACGTACCGGGCAGTATATGACAGAACTCTATAGTTCTAAAATTAAACTGGCTCTTAATATATACAGAGGTGCTGTAATGCAGCTGATATTTCAGCCATAGGGATGTCAACCCTCCTGGTTTTTCCGGGAGCCTCTCGGAATCAGGCTCTATTTCCTGGAGGCTACTGAAGCCAAACAAGAGAGATTTTAGGCCACCAAAGGTGTGTTTACTCAGCAGTGTTATTTCAGAATAACTTAATCCACATCTACACAGCAGGCAGTTATTTCGAAATAATAACTGGAGGACATCTTACGCTGACTCCTGTAACCCTCAGGCTATGTCTACACTCGTGGCTTCTTGCACGATAAATATGCAAATGAGGCTAAGCGTGGAATATCGTCGAGCCTCATTTGCATACCTAATGAGCCGCCATTTTTGCAGAAGAGGCTCTTGCGCCAGAAGGAGCTGTCTACACTGCCCCTTCTTGCGCAACAAAAACCCTCTTGCTCAATGCCGTTATTCCTGAAAATAATCAGTGTGGTGGCATTGCGCAAGAGGGTTTTTGTTGCACAAGAAGGGGCAGTGTAGACAGCTCCTTCTGGTGCAAAAGCCTCTTCTGCAAAAATGGCGGCTCATTAGGTATGCAAATGAGGCTCGACGATATTCCACGCTTAGCCTCATTTGCATATTTATCGTGCAAGAAGCCACGAGTGTAGACATAGCCTGAGGGTTACAGGAGTCAGCGTAAGATGTCCTCCAGTTATTATTTCGAAATAACTGCCTGCTGTGTAGATGTGGATTAAGTTATTCTGAAATAACACTGCTGAGTAAACACACCTTTGGTGGCCTAAAATCTCTCTTGTTTGGCTTCAGTAGCCTCCAGGAAATAGAGCCTGATTCCGAGAGGCTCCCGGAAAAACCAGGAGGGTTGACATCCCTATGGCTGAAATATCAGCTGCATTACAGCACCTCTGTATATATTAAGAGCCAGTTTAATTTTAGAACTATAGAGTTCTGTCATATACTGCCCGGTACGTGGTACGTGAAACCCCTTGTGCTCCCTGGCTGTGTCTACATTGGCACCCTTTTCCGGAAAAGGGATGCTAATGAGACAAGTCGGAACTGCAAATGCAGCAGGGATTTAAATTTTCCCCGCAGCATTTGCATGAACATGGCTGCCGCTTTTTTCCGGCTCGGGGCTTTGACGAAAAAAAGCGCCAGTCTAGACGCGGCTCTTGCGGAAAATAAAGCCTTTTCCGGAAGATCCCTTATTCCTGATTTTAAGAGGAATAAGGGATCTTCCGGAAAAGGCTTTATTTTCCGCAAGAGCCGCGTCTAGACTGGCGCTTTTTTTCGTCAAAGCCCCGAGCCGGAAAAAAGCGGCAGCCATGTTCATGCAAATGCTGCGGGGAAAATTTAAATCCCTGCTGCATTTGCAGTTCCGACTTGTCTCATTAGCATCCCTTTTCCGGAAAAGGGTGCCAATGTAGACACAGCCAGGGAGCACAAGGGGTTTCACGTACCACGTACCGGGCAGTATATGACAGAACTCTATAGTTCTAAAATTAAACTGGCTCTTAATATATACAGAGGTGCTGTAATGCAGCTGATATTTCAGCCATAGGGATGTCAACCCTCCTGGTTTTTCCGGGAGCCTCTCGGAATCAGGCTCTATTTCCTGGAGGCTACTGAAGCCAAACAAGAGAGATTTTAGGCCACCAAAGGTGTGTTTACTCAGCAGTGTTATTTCAGAATAACTTAATCCACATCTACACAGCAGGCAGTTATTTCGAAATAATAACTGGAGGACATCTTACGCTGACTCCTGTAACCCTCAGGCTATGTCTACACTCGTGGCTTCTTGCACGATAAATATGCAAATGAGGCTAAGCGTGGAATATCGTCGAGCCTCATTTGCATACCTAATGAGCCGCCATTTTTGCAGAAGAGGCTTTTGCACCAGAAGGAGCTGTCTACACTGCCCCTTCTTGTGCAACAAAAACCCTCTTGCGCAATGCCACCACACTGATTATTTTCAGGAATAACGGCATTGAGCAAGAGGGTTTTTGTTGCGCAAGAAGGGGCAGTGTAGACAGCTCCTTCTGGCGCAAGAGCCTCTTCTGCAAAAATGGCGGCTCATTAGGTATGCAAATGAGGCTCGGCGATATTCCATGCTTAGCCTCGTTTGTATATTTCTCGTGCAAGAAGCTGCGAGTGTAGACATTTTATGAGGAGTAAGGGAAGTTGGAGGAAGAATGCTCTATTTCAAAGTAAGTGCTGTGTAGACGCTCCCTATTTCGAAATAAGCTATGCTAATTGCATAGCTTATTTTGAAAAAGCTTATTTCGAAATAGGCTATGCAATTAGCATAGATCAATTTGAGTAGCTTATTTCGAGTTAAGCCCTTCTGTGTAGATGCACCTTAGAAGTCCAGTAGTGCAGCAGGGCTAAGGCAGGCTCCCTGCCTGCCCTGGCTCTGCACTACTTCCATAAACGGTTGTCACATCCCTGCAGCCTGTGGTGAGGGTCAGGGGATCTCCACTCATTGCCCCACTCCCAGCACTGACTCCACAGCTTCCATTGACCTGGAACTGTAACCAATGAGAGCTGCAGGATGCTGCCTGCAGGAAGGGACAGTGTATAGAGACCCTATGCCCCGCACCACAGGGATATGCCAGCTGTTTCTGGAAGTGGCGCAGGACCAGGGCAGGCGGGGTCCCTGCCTTAGCTTTTCTGAGCTTTTCCAAGCCACTAACCAGGAGCCACCCAAGCCACCCAGCTGGAACCCAAGTCCCCTGCCCAGCCCGGAGCCCTGGTCCAGAGCCAGCCCTGCCTACCCTCTTCCATATCTCAATCTCGTGCCTCAGCCCTGAGCCCCCTTCCACAGCCAGCACCCTGCTCCTGCACCCCAAATCTATGTCCCACCCCTGAGTTCCCTTCAGCACCCAAACTTCCTCCCAGAGCATGCACCCCAACTCCTTGGCCTCAGGCTCAGCGCAGAGCCTCCTCCAAACCTCTCAGCCCCAGCCCAGAGCCTGCCCTCCTCCTATACCCCAACCCTCTGCCTCTGCCTAGTGAAAGTGAGGGTGGGAGAGAGGGAGGGGGGATAAAGTGAGTGGGACCTCAGGAACGGGGTGGGGCTTGGGCAAGGGTGTTTGTGTTTGGCTAGTTGGTAACCCTGTGTTCTCACATACTAGCGTCTAGGGCCTGCTCTGTACTCTTCTTCGCCCCCGCCCCTCCCCCCCCACATACCTGTGCTCCTCCCCCAGGTTCCATGCAGGTTGTTATATGGGATCATCCTGCCACCTCTCACTTTCTTTCCTACTGGACCAGTGACCCAAGCAAGAGGAACAGGCCAGGGGAGGAAGCGTGATTCAGAGTTACCATTTCTCCCTTGATCCAGAGGAGATAAGATCTGCAACAGCCCTTTAATGGACATCAATTACTTACCCCTGTCCATGCCTTGGGAAAGAGCAGACTAATGGCTCTGTCTACTTGTCCATGGCAGGGAGCAGTCGCCATGCTGATCCTGCACCCCAGCCCTGAGAACACAAGGTTTGGGTTTTTTAAGTGGAAGCTGTGAAGCTGGTGAATGAAATAACTGCCTCCTTGCAGAAAAGTGCCAGGTCCTTGAGATGGTGCAATCCAGCACAATTCTGGCTGGCCAACGGGGCATTCATAGTATTAAATGGGTGCTGGTAATCATCCAGCTACAGAAATCAAATCTCCCTTGAGAAAGCTGGAAAGGCCCTGTGGCTCTAGGGGGCATCACTGGGACACAGTGCCCCAAGGCTTGCTCAGCACAGGACTTAAAAATCACGTTGGGGCCCTTTACCATGAAGAGAAATGAGATGTAGTGGCAATGAAAAAAGATGTCAGCAGCTGGCTCGATGTCTCCACTTGGGCTCCTAACATATTAGCAATGGTAGGCAACTGTTTTTAAGTGCTCCTAGTGTAGAAAAGTCCTGTGAGCCCCCCTTTCCGCCCCCCAAAAAACCCCAACAATCTGCAAGCTGTTCCCAGACTGGCCTTGGTTTGTTTGACTTTTAAGTGTTTTCAGACCACGTGTACTCTATAAAAGTTCATTGCATTCTGTAGCCTCTGCAGAACTGTAACCATGGCAATTCAGAGCACAGAAAATATTATGCTTTGATTTCTTATTTAAGGCACTAGAGAAAACTGAGCTTTTCAGGGGTGCTGCTGGGTGCTGCAGTGGGTGGCAGGGTGCTGGGGCCAGGGACAGGGTGCTGCTGGGTGCCAGGGTGGATGGCAGGATCCTGGGGCTGGGGACAGGGTGCTGCTGGGGTGGGTGGCAGGGTGTTGGGGCCAGGGACAGGGTGGTGCTGGGTGCTAGGGCGGATGGCATGGTGCTGGGGCTGGGGACAGGGTGCTGCTGGGTGCTGGGGTGAGTGGCATGGTGCTGGGACCAGGGACAGGGTCCTGGGGTGGGCAGCAGGGTGCTGGGACTGGGGACAGGGTGCTGCTGGGTGCTGGAGACAGTGCTGGTAGGGGTAGGGGACAGGGTACTCGTGGGGGGTCTGGGCAGGGGACAGGGGCAACTGGGACCAGTACCTGGCAATCCTGCAGCACCTCTGGGTTCCGGGAAGTGTGCGACTGCACTTCCCCTCCCCAAACAGCTGGTGTGCACACTGCCTGAGCAGCAGGGGCTCTTGCACTCCAGCAACTTACTTCCACGATGCCATCCTGTGGGGGGGAGGGGGGGCGCAGTGAGTCCCAGGGCAGAGCATGCTGCCTGCACAGTTGGAGCTGTGCAGACCCGGGTCTCCTGACTCCCCCCCCACCCCCCGCCGCACTGCGCAGAAAGGTGGTGGAACTAAGTTGCCAGGTGCCACAGGCAGCGCGCGCCGGCTCCTTTGGGGAGGGGAAGTGCTTCCTTCCCCGCTGTGGGTCACGTGGAGTCACCCCTGTCTGGCACCCCCCTAGTGTGCCGGCCGGGAGCAACTGTTCCCTTCTGCCCCCACCTCACTGCGTCGTCAGGGAGGAACGGGAAACAAGCTAGCCAGCTCTCTCTCTTTCAGATGGGGCGGGGAAGTGCCAGCTCTTCGCGGAACCCCTACTTTTGCTTTGCAGAACCCCAGGGTTCCGCAGAGCACCAGTTGAGAAACAGTGTTATAGACTAACCGATTTATTGGAGCATAAGCTTTCGTGGGCAAAGACCCACTTCGTCAGATTTGTGAATTTGACATGTGGGGGATACGAGTTGCTGACTAAGGGTAGCTCATGAGACACAACAATATCCCAGCATTACATAGATCCCAGTGCTTAATTCTGCTCCTGTCTGTTTCTTTTGTTTGACCAGTTACTCCTCCTCCTTCTGAAAACCAGTTACTACAAAGGTGAGATGAATGAAAATAAGGAGATACCTGAGCTCTATGAGAAAATGGCATCCCCATCAGAATCAACATCCCCAGTGAAAAACATCAAGGATGAAGAAACCGATTCTGTTTCTGAACTAAACAGCTCACCTTCGAACAATCAGAGGGCAAAAAGCCTTGAAAGTCCTTTCAAAAGAATGTTAAGCTTCAGGATAAGTAAGCGGAGCTTAACCAAAGACAAAGATGAAAATAAGAAGATACCTGAGCCCAGTGAAAAAATGGCATCTCCATCAGAACTGGCATCTCCAGTAAAAAGCATTGAGGATGAAGAAGCCGATTCTGTTTCTGAACTAAATAGCTCACCCTCGAACAATCAGGAGGCAAAGAGCCCTGAAAGTTCTTTCAAAAGAATGGTAAGCTTCAGGATAAGTAAAGGGAGCTTAACCAAAGACAAAGATGAAAATAAGGAGATACCTGAGCCCAGTGAAAAAATGGCATCTCCATCAGAACTGGCATCTCCAGTAAAAAGCATTGAGGATGAAGAAGCCGATTCTGTTTCTGAACTAAATAGCTCACCCTCGAACAATCAAGAGGCAAAGGGCCCTGAAAGTTCTTTCAAAAGAATGTTAAGCTTCAGGATAAGTAAAGGGAGCTTAACCAAAGACAAAGATGAAAATAAGGAGATACCTGAGCCCAGTGAAAAAATGGCATCTCCATCAGAACTGGCATCTCCAGTAAAAAGCATTGAGGATGAAGAAGCCGATTCTGTTTCTGAACTAAATAGCTCACCCTCGAACAATCAGGAGGCAAAGGGCCCTGAAAGTTCTTTCAAAAGAATGTTAAGCATGAAGAAACCCAAAGACAAAGCAAGTGATGACTCTGGTACCCTGAGAAGAAGCAAACGTTTTTTGAGAAACTTTAAAAAAAATGAAGAGGGCAGCAGTGCTAAGAACATGACTAACACCAGTGTGGACAAGAGCGGGGAGAATACAGGGTCCATTAAAGAAGAACCTCTCTCAGGTAAGAAGTGAAAATAAAATCCACTGTAAAAACACTTGCTAGGCTTCTAATAATATTCAAAGTAGACACTGCAGGGTCCCTCACACAATACAGCATTGCATGAAATGGATTTTCCTGGGTAGAGAATAACCTGATCCCTTTCCAGATTTTGGAGTCTTTAAAGGCTGAGCATGGAAGACAGGTCACCCAGACACCAAGAGAGAGACTCATGAACAGGATGTTCTGTGACCCCCACAGATGATATTTTATTATCCTTGAAGGGTTTCAAGAGGGATGCTTGTCTTGAAACAACCCTTTAATTTGCTATTTCTTACGGTAATGCTGCTGCACCTTTTTTTTTCTTTTTTTTCCAGGCCAAATCACAAGGATGCTCATTCATATGGGCTTTGTCTACACTAGAAAAATGGGTCTCTGTCAACTGGCCTCTACCTAACCATATCTCTTTCCTAGAGTGGACACATTGCAACGCCTGTGGCTGAGGGGCCGAATCCGGCCCACCTAACACTTTGATCAGGCCCACGGATTGCATCTGGCCACTTTCTATTTATATCCTGCTGCCCATGCCACTGAATTTCCAGGCGGTGGCTCAGACAGCAGGATCCTACTTAAATAGCTCACGGCTCATGGTTGTGGGGCTAATTTGGCAGGGGCCGGAGTTGCGAGCCTTTTAAATGGCCGCATCAACCTTGACTGGCTGCCAGGCAATGCTGTAGCAGTGGGGCCGGAAGCTGTGAGCCTTTGCTGTGTTTTTAATTCGAAGCCTCCAGCCCCAGACAACTCGGGGGAGGGTAGTCCCCAGCCCTGCTCTTTCCTCTCCAGACCCTGCCTCTTGCAGGAGCTGCAGCCGGCCCATGACCACATTGCAAAATACATTAAATGGCCCTACAGTTGCCAGGTGTCCGGTTTAGAACTGGACAGTCCAGTATTTGAGTTTTCTGTTCAGGAAACAAATTGAGAAAATATAAATGAGAAAATATAAATGTCCAGTATTTTCTAAATAAGATGCGATGTAGATTGCAATGTAATGTCAAGTGTGTCCAGTATTTTTGTTGAAACCATCTGGCAACCCTAAGTGGCCCCCTGAAAAAATTAATGTCCACCCCTGATCAAGGCTCACCTCCATAACTTGTGTGATTGTCTTTCACCAATAATCCCTGCACTGAGTCCAATTACTGTGTCTGAACTAGAGCATCTCTTCTAGAAAGACAGTCCATCTTGATTTAATGATTGCAAGTGACGGAAAATATCCCACAGTCAGTGGTCAGTTGTTCCAATGGTTAATCACCCTCGTTGTTTTTAAAAAGGGGTGTTTTATTTCCAGTTTGAATTTGTCAACCTTCTGTTTTTTCCAGCCCTTTCTATGGTGTTGGCCCTTTCTCTGCTAGATTAACCAGCCATTTAGTATCAGATCTCTCTTTCTTGTGTAGGTACTTAAAATGATCAGATTGCCTCAGATTTTCTCTTTGATAACTGACTAGACTGAATTCCTTTAGTGTCTCATTGTAAAGACTTGTCTGTACCAGTTTAAACAGATATAGATAAACTGAAAGTGGTATACTCCTAAAGTGCATGCAGTTATATTACTATAATGGTGTCTATATCAGGATAACTACATGCACCAAAATAAGCTAAGATGGCAGAAAAAACTAACAGCGGACAAGCCTGGCCGGTGTCTTCCAGCCCACAAATCATTCTTTTTGTTATTCCTTGAACGCTTCAATTTGTCAATATCCTTTTTAAAGGGTAGACACACAACAGGACTCCCATCTCCCTGCTTGGTAGTTCCATTTCTGCATTGTGCTAGCCCATAGCCACATTACCACACCCAGAGAGCCTGTTTAGAGGGCTAAAGTTCCCAGTGATCTCTAGGAGCCTGAAGGTGCCCCAGAATAGAAGTCTAGCACCAGGGATGTTCTTAGGGAGATGCGGGGCACAGAGCAAATACATCACTTCCAGCACCTCTATGCTGGTCAGTTTCGCTGGACTGCAGGCCTCCCAAAAGGCCAGGGCCCAACGTGGTTGCCCCAGTTTGCCATACCTGAGGGACGGCTCTGTCTCTCACACAGTAGCAAAGATTTCTGTTGTCACACCGCTGCTGCATCCAGAAAGGCAGCTTTGTGCGCACTCTGTTTCTGGTTAGCAAGTGAAGTAAGACTAACGAATGCAATTCTTGCCCCAAGGATGGGAAAGGAAAATTTAATTGGGATCAGCCTCTTTTTGGAATCTAGTGTTCGGTGACTATCATAGTCCAAATGGCACATCAACCAATGAAATTAGGTTCAAATTATTACTAGCAAACTACCGCCTTCCCTTCTATGGCATTACAAGGTACAACATTGACTCTTTGTGGCCCCTTAGTACTGTATTTTTCTAGGCCCTTCTATCATCATTTTTCAAAATCTGCACAGTAGATAATTCAGCTGAGTAGGAGTGTAAAAGGAAGGCATCCATTCCTAAAGTGACCAGAGTCTGAGAATGAAAAGTAAATAGATTTTCCCCATCTCTCCCAAACTGGGCATCAACAGCATGCAGTTCTGGAAACCAGTGTTACAGCAAATAGTTACTATGTAGTATTTATATATGCCTGTAGGATGACTGAGTTGAGCCAGCCATGAAGACTCTTTAGACTTCAAGACAGTTACACTAGGGATGAGTCAGACCTGTTCTTTGAGAACTTTAGTAAACTTCTGAAAATATTATTATTTCTATTACGATAGTACGTAGAGGCCACAATTAAGATCAGGGCCCCATTTTTCCAGGCATTGTAGAAACAGGGACCGTTTCCCTAGTTTAGGCATGGCCATAAATAAAAGAACACTTATCCAGAAAAACATTATCATAGAATCATAGAACCATAGAGCTGGAAGAGACCTCAGAAGGTCATCAAGTCCAGCCCCCTGCTCTAGGCAGGACCAATCCCAACTAAATCAACCCAGCCAGGGCTTGGTCAAGTCGAGACTTAAAACACCTCCAGGATGGAGACTCCACTCACCTCCCTAGGCAACCCATTCCAGTGCTTCACTACCCTCCTAGTGAAATAGTTTTTCCTAATATCCAACCTGACCTCTCCCACCACAACTTGAGACCATTGCTCCTTGTTCTGCCATCTGTCACTACTGAGAACAGCCTCTCCATCCTCTTTGGAACTCCCTGCAGGAAGTTGAAGGCTGCTATCAAATCCCCTCACTCTTCGCTTCTGCAGACTAAACAGACCCAACTCCTCAGCCTCTCCTCGTAGGTCATATGCTCCAGCCCCTAATCATTTTGGTTGCCCTCCGCTGACCCTCTCCAATGCGCCCACATCCTTTTGTAGTGGGGGGCCCAGAACTGGACACAATACTCCAGATGTGGCCTCACCAAAGCCGAATAAAGGGGAATAATCACTTCTAGATCTGCTGGCAATACCTCCTAATGCACCCTAATATGCCATTAGCCTTCTTGGCTACAAGGGCACACTGTTGACTCATATCCAGCTTCTCATCCACTGTAACCCCAGGTCCTTTCTGCAGAACTACTACTTAACTGGTTGGTCCTCAGCTTGTAACTATGCTTGGGATTCTTCCGTCCCAAGTGCAGGACTCTGCACTTGTCCTTGTTGAACTTCATCAGATTTCTTGTGGCCCAATCCTCCAATTTGTCTAAGTCACTCTGGACCCTATCTCTGCCCTCAAGTGTATCTACCTCTCCCCCTAGCTTAGTGTCATCCGCAAACTTGCTGAGGGTGCAATCCATCCTCATCCAGGTCATTAATAAAGATATTGAACAAAACTGGTCCTAGAACCGAACCTTGGGGCACTCCGCTAGAAACCGACCGCCATCCTGACATCGAGCCGTTGATCACTACCCGCTGGGCCCGGCCTTCTAGCCATCTTTCTATCCATCTTACCGTCCATTTATCCAATCCATATTCCCTTAACTTGCTGGCAAGAATATTGTGGAGATCAGTATCAAAAGCCTTGCTAAAGTCAAGGTATATCACATCCACTGACTTTCCCACGCCCACAGAGCCAGTTACCTCATCATAGAAGCTAATCAGATTGGTCAGGCACGACGTTGCCCTTTGTGAATCCATGCTGACTATTCCTAATCACTTTCCTCTCTTCCAAATGTCTCAAAATGGATTCCTTAAGGATCCCTTCCATGATTTTTCCAGGAACCGAGGTAAGACTGACCGCCTATAGTTCCCTGGATCGTCCTTCTTCCCTTTTTGAAGATGGGCACTACATTTGCCTTTTTCCAATCATCCGGGATTTCTCCCGATCTCCACGACTTTTCAAAGATAATGGCCAAAGGCTCTCAATGACACTTGCCAACTCCTCAGTACCCTCGGATGCATTAAGTCCGACCCATGGATTTGTGTACATTTAGCTTTTCTAAATAGTTCCTAACCTGTTCTTTACCCACCACAGGCTGTCCATCTTCATCCCATCTTGCGTCACTTAGCACATTAGTCCGGGAGCCCACCTTGTCCGTGAAGACAGAGGCAAAGAAAGCATTGAGTACTTCAGCTTTCCCACATCATCTGTCACTAGGTTACCTCCTTCTTCCAGCAGGGGCCGCACACCCTCTCTGATCACCTTCTTCTTGTTAACATGCCTGTAGAAACCTTTCTTGTTATCCTTCACATCCTTAGCCAGTCGCAATTCCATTTGCGCTTCGCCTTCCTGATAACCCCCGGCATTCTCGAGCGATACATTTAAACCCCTCCTGGTCATTTGTCCAAGTTTCCACTTTTGTAAGCTTCCTTTTGTGCTTAAGTTCACCAAGGATTTCCCCGTAAGCCAATCCGGTCTCCTACCATGTTTGCCTCTCTTTGCTACGTGTCGGGATGGTATCTTTCTGTGCCTTAAATAAGGCTTCTTTAAAATACTGCCAGCTGTCCTGGACTCCTTTCCTTCATGTTAGCATCCCAGGATTCTGTCCATCAGATCTCTGAGGAGTGAAAATCTGCTTTTTGAAGTCCAAGGTGTGTATTTTACTACTCTCTTTTCTTCCTTTGGTCAGGATCCTGAAATCTACCATCTCATGATCACTGCTTCCCAGGTTGTCACCCACCTCCACTTCCCCTATTAGTTCCTCCTGTTTGTGAGCAGAAGGTCAAGCTGCGCCACGGCCCCTGGTCGGATCCTTCAGCACTTGCGTCAAGAAGTTATCCCCAACATTCTTCAAAAACTTCCTGGATTGCCTGTGTACTGCCATATTGGTTTCCCAACAGATGTCAGGGTGATTAAAGTCCCCACGAGAACCAGGGCCTGCGATCTGGAAGCTTCTCTCAGTTGTCGAAGAAAGCCTCATCTACCTCATCCACCTGATTCGGTGGCCTGTAGCAGACACCAACCACAACATCACTGCTGTTGTTTGCTCCTTTAAACTTAACCCATAGACTCTCAATAGGTTTTTCTCCCTCTTTATACTGGAGTTCAGAGCAATCATAGTGCTCTCTTGCATATAGTGCAACTCCTCCTCCTTTTCTACCCTGCCTGTTCTTCCTGAACAGTCTATTCCCTTCCATGACAGCGCTCCAGTCATGCGAGTCATCCCACCAAGTCTCTGTTATCCCAATTAAATCATATTTCTTGGACTGGGCCAGGGCCTCCAGTTCTTCCTGTTTGTTGCCCAGGCTTCTCGCATTAGTGTACAAACACCTCAGATAACCAGTTGATCGCCCTATCTTCTCCATTGAAACAGGGTCCTCCTTTCTTGCTCGTTCCTCTCTGCATTTCTTCCCGGTATCCGACTTTCCCACTACCCTCAGGTTTTGGTCACCCTCCCCGACGAACCTAGTTTAAAGCCCTCCTCACTAGGTTTGCAAGCCTGCCCGAAAGATGCTCCTTCCTCTCTTCGTTAGGTGGATCCCATCTCTTCCTAACAATCCTTGTGCCCGGAACAGAGTCCCATGGTCGAAGAAACCAAAGCCCTCTCTGCGACACCACCTGCGCAACCACTCATTTACGTCCTCAATTCGACGATCCCTGCCCAGTCCTTTCCCTTCAACAGGGAGGATGGACGAGAACACCACTTGCGCTCCGAATTCTTGGATCCTTCTTCCCAGCGCTACATAATCCGCAGTAACCCGCTCAAGGTCATTCTTGGCCGTATAGTTAGTTCCCACGTGGAGAAGCAGGAAGGGGTAGTGAGCCGAAGGTTTGATCAGTTTGGTAAGCCTCTCAGTCACATCCTTAATGCGAGCTCGGTAAGCAGCACACCTCTCGAGATTCCAGGTCCGGACGGCAGAGGGATGGCTCAGTCCTCTTAGGAGGGAGTCCCCACCACCACCACCCATCGTTTTCTTTGGGGTGGTGGCCGTGGAACCCCCATCCCTAGGACTACGCATCCCATGCCTTCCCGTAGATGGTGTTCCCTTCCGGTTTCTTCCTTGTGAGGTCCCTTCCAAAGCATTCAGCACCGCAGAGCCTGTGGAGAGAGCCTGAAAGCGATTACTTACCTCTATAGCATTGGGGGATTCCCATGCTGGCCTTTTCCCCTTCTAGAAGTTACATGCTGCCAGTTCTCTTCCTGGTCACGTACTGCCCTCTCCGGCTCTTCTGCCTGCCGTGCTTGAAGGATTAAACGCTGCCTTCTATCGAGGAAGTCTTCATCCTCTCTGATAGAGTGAAGAGTCGACACTTGGGCCTCCAGCCCTCTAATTTTCTCTTCCAAAATGGCGACCAGCTTGCACTTAGTGCAGATGAAATCTGTTCTTTCTTCCGGGAGGAAGACAAACATGGCACACTCCGTGCAGGTAACAACAGCAGAACCATCACCATCCATCCCTGCTGTCCTGTTCGCAAGCTCCTTGGTCGCTTGCCCAAGGAGCCTTATAAAGCCCTGGACTGCCTGAAAGTCCCTCCCCCTACCAAGGCTCAGCCAATCAGCCAAACAAAGGGAGGGAAGGGGAAAATAGAGCAATGTTTCTCAAACATGATCCAAGTTGAAGAAAATTGTTGATGCCCACGGCCCAACAGAATTTGACTAGAATATGGACTCTGGAATGGGGCTGAGGATGAGAGCTTTGGTGTGTGTATTGGGGGGAAGGGGGGGACTCAGGACTGGGGCAGGAGGAGGTTACCTTGAGCTGCTCCCTGCCAGCAGTGCAGCAGCGGTGCTAAGGCAGGCTTCCTGCCTCTTCTGGCAGTGCTGCCCATGTGTCCCAGAAGCAGCCAGCAGCAGGTTTCCAGCCAATGGGAGTGTGGAGCTAGTGCTCAGGGCAGGGGCAATGTGTGGAGCCCTGTGTGCTCTCCCTGCACCATCTAGGAGCTGAGCCTGCTGCCGGCTGCTTCTGAGGTGCAGCGCAGTTATAGCACCAGAGCAGGCAGGTAGCCTGCCTTGGCACCCCCATTGGTCACCTGATCTCCCTTCAGGAGTGACACCCAGTGCTTGACATTCCACGACCCAGTGATGGGTTGTGACCCGTAGTTTGAAAATTACTGAAATAGAGTAATAGCACAGCTGGGGTCCAATCCTAACTCTTAGGCTATGTCTACACTGCCCCCTCTTGTGCAAAAAAATATACAAATGAGGCAAAGCGGGGAACATCGCTGCGCCTCATCTGCATAATTAATGAGGCTCTGTTTTTGCACAAGAGGCTTTTGCGCAAAAAAACCCTTCTTGTGCAAGAGCCGTTCTTCCTGAAAAAAAGACGTTTAGACGGCTCCTTTTTGCGCAAAAGCCTCTTGCACAAAAACGGAGCCTCATTAATTATGCAAATGAAGCACAGCGATAGTCTACACTTTGCCTCATTTGCATGTTTTTTTGTGCAAGTGGGGGCAGTAGAGACATAGCCCTAGAGTACATGGCTCTAGGAAATCTTGCCTCTTCTGATGACTTGCTGCACTAGTCTTATTTTCAATGTGAAACCTATGCAGCCAGTCTGGTTTACAGTGACCTTTGTAAGAACAATACCATATGACATATTTGCTTTGAGATGCATGGTACAAGCTATACATAGTTTACAACTATGGTAGGGACTTTGGAAGAAGTTTGTTCTTTACTTTGGGTGAAATTCACATCACTGGCACAAAGCCCAAGATATCAGGTACATGCAGGCAAAGTGCTAGGATGATGGACAGGTGCAATCATGCCCCAGCTCAGAGCTGCACTGCAGCCTTCTCGCCACCATTGTACACCACTAAACTAGGGGGCTGGGACTATGTGATCGTATCCCATTGGTATACCTCATAGCTGCTCTATGTGCTAGTCAATGGTGGGCTGGCCTGGTTAGCTTCTAGGGCACCAGCACGGCTGCCACTCCGAGACTATTATGTGGCGGTAGGAGCAGAGGGGCAGAGCCTTGGGGAGACTCATGTCATGCTGTGACCCAGACTGAGGCAATGCTTGAGCATTCCTATAAGCATGCTAATTAATATGGCACATTTCTTGTCTCTGGTGTAAGTACTTCAAAAACCAGCTCCTTATGGTGTAGCCAAGGACGAAAACCATGCAACTCTGCCTCTCAGAGTCCAGCTCTGAGTGGGAAGGTCTCAAAGCCCCGGCTCCAGCCAAATAGCTATAGTGCACTTTTGTAGTCCCAAGCCTGAGCCACTTGACCCAGGCTAGCTGTGGGCCTTTCATTGCAGTGTAGACACCCTCAGAGACACAGCTCTGATAGCTCAGTGATTTCATTTGAATGGTAGTTCTCTGTGCAGGGCTGTCTCTAGAGGGCCACGGGGCCTGTGGCAATCGCCCCCGCCCTCCGGCACAGGCCTCACCCTCACTTCTGCTCCATCCCCATTCCACCCTGCTCCATCCCTTCCCCAAGCCCCACCCCTGCTCCACCCCCCACCGTGCCCCTTTCCAACCCTGCTCCACCCCATCACCTCCTCCCATGTGCTATGCAAGCCTGGGGATAGCTGGGGACCTGGCGGCCTGGCGCAGGATGGCAACAGGGGTCATCCCCCTCCCTCACACTTATTGTGGCGGCAGAAGCTGGAGTGGTCCAGCAGCCGGCTTGCACCATCACTCTCTCCCGGCCAGCAGCACTTGGCTTCTCTGTGGCAACCGGTAGCAGAGCCCACAACACTTCACTTCCTGCTGCCATGGAGAAACTGAGCACAGTGGACTGGGAGAGGGCAGCAGGGCAGGATGGAGTGGAACAGGCTGCCAGGCAGCTCTGGCTCCCGCTGCCCCAGTGAGTGCAAGGGAGGACCTCTGCTGCCGCCCTCTGCAGCCCCCAGGTAACCTTCTGGGTTCCATCCATAGTACGGTTGAGGCAGAAGTGTGGGCCTGGGGCGGCCACCCAAACCATCCTATGGACAGGACAGCTCTGCCTCTGTATCAAGCAGTGGTTACAGAGAGACTAAATGTCACCTGTGACATATGTGAAGCTGGAATGCCAATCTTCACACAGTAGAAAGTCAAGGGCAACCCTGCAATCTTTACTCCGACACTGCTCTTTCTTGTGATCTTTGTTGGTGTTGGCAACTTTCTGACCAAACAAAACTGAACACCCTTGCCCCGCCCCTTCTCCGAACCTGCCCCCCGCTAACTCCCTCCCCTCTCCCTCTGTTGTGTGTCTCCCGCACCCTCACTCATTTGCTCATTTTCACTAGGCTGGGGAGGGCTGAGGAGGATCCCTTTTTGCCTGGGTGTTCCGTCAAAAACTGGCATCTAGTTATCATATCTCTATTGTTAAAACAGGCACATTAAATAGCTTAAAGTCAGCTAATAATCTGCTCTCTCCCTTGCCCATGTTCTCTCTGCAGTAATGCAAATAAGCGAACTTATTAAGAAGAATCACCTTTTGAAGGCATTTGAATACATCATGTATTTGGAGAATGAAGTTATAACTGAAAAAGAGGTCAAGAAAGATGAAGCCAGTCCTACAGATTATGCACGAAAAGTCAAGGATGTGGATTTGCTTTATAACTCGCTGGCTGACTCGATCACATCCATTGTAAAGGAAATACTTGATCAGCCCAGTATAAATGAAAGTTTGTTGATGTCTATGGTGACCTTAATCTCTCAAGAAGAAGAAGCTCATGCTGATGTACAGGGCCCTGACTCTTCAGAATCAGACTGCATTGGCAGACCCAGAAAGTGGCGAGATGTGTGGAAGGAAGCTGTCAGAGAGAGTGCTCAATGGAGAGTCCATATAGTGCCTATTTCGTTGAAGGAGGACAATGATTCTTGGCTTGCTATCCATTTAGGCTTCCTCAGAAAATATGTTAGTGAAGATTTATTGAAAATTAAGCACTCAGTGCAAAAGTGTTACCCAGATGACTATAAAGTATGTGAAACATACGTGGAGTCATTTCACAATGCCATTTCTTCACACCTTGAAGCTCTCTTGCAGAGACCCTTGGAATTCAATGAATTTTATGCATTACTTGATTGGATTGTTAACACATACTCTAGGTAAGCTACTATTCCCCATGCCAACTCTCTCCTCCACATAATAATTTGGCTCTGCAGGGCACTTCAATGAATTTCGTTATTCTTTTGATCCCATATGAGTAAGACAGATGCACCCACTTGAACTATAAGGGAACATGTCAAATTGATAACAAATGGAGGTAAAACTTGTCTGTAAAATGCTTATCACATGAATCCACTGTACATTTGAATTGCCTTATTTCTCTTAGGCCTTGTCTACACTATGCAGTGGATCGATGCTACAGTGATCGATCCACTGGCTATCAATTTATTGCATCTACGTAGATACAATAAATCAATTTCCAAGTGTGCTTCCGTCAATGCCTGTTCTCCACCAGGATGAGGAGAGTAGCTGGGATTGACGTGAAAGCACCAGGGAATTTTTTGTGTGCCCCAGAAGGGTCCCTATGTCTAGTTAGCGCACACCACACTGGTGTAAGTCACATCTTTAGGGTATGTCTACACTGCCACCCTAGTTCGAACTAGGGTGGCTAATGTAGTCATTCGAACTTGCAAATGAAGCCCGGGATTAAAATATCCTGGGCTTTATTTACATGTTCCCAGGCGCCGCCATTTTTAAATGCCCAGTAGTTCGAACTCCCTTCCCGCGGCTACACGCGGCACGGGCTAGGTAGTTCAAATTAAAGCTCCTAATTCGAACTACCGTTACTCCTCATTGCAGTAGTAACTCCTCCTCATTGCAGGAGGAGTAACGGTAGTTTGAATTAGGAGCTTTAATTCGAACTACCTAGCCCGTGCCACGTGTAGCCGCGGGCAGGGAGTTCGAACTACCGGGCATTTAAAAATGGCGGCGCCTGGGAACATGCAAATAAAGCCCGGGATATTTTAATCCCAGGCTTCATTTGCAAGTTCGAATGACTACATTAGCCACCCTAGTTCGAACTAGGGTGGCTAGTGTAGACATACCCTTATAGTGTGCATTGCGGCTCCTTATAGATAAACCCTAGAAAGATCATAGAAATACATGAAGAGTGGACTTGTTTGTGGTATGCTTGTTTACACTGATTACCTACCTACACACCAGTGGCTGGTTAATTTCACAGAGGCATCACTGAAGATGTGGGTGGGTAGAGCTCAAGGGGAGGGACCTGAATGAGGAGAAGCCAGTAGACCAGTGGTCCCCAACCTTTCAGGGCTGCCGGGCGCCCGGGGGCGGGGCTGCTCACGCGTCGGTCATCCGGGGTTGGGGCCACACATGCGCCGTGCGCCCGGGGGCAGGGCCGCGCATGCGCCATGCGCCCGGGGCAGGGGTCGCCCATGTGCCGCGTGCCTGGGGCCGGCACCACGCATGAGCAGTGTGCCTGGGACCAGCACTGCGCATGGGCCACGCGCCTGGGGGCAGGGCTGCCCATGCACCACACGCCCGGGGCCGGCACTGCGTATGCGCTGCGCGCTGGGGGTGGGGATGGCCCAGATCATTTGGCGGGTGCACATAAATGCCCTGGCAGGCGCCATGGCGCCCACGGGCACCACGTTGAGGACCACTGCAGTAGACTCTCTGACTAGCATATGCAGGGTGCTCCAAGTAAACACAAAGGCAGTAGCAAAAGAAGTGGATAGATTGGGCTACTATTAATTGAGGTGCTTAGCTTTATCCATCTACCTTTGAAAACACAGATTTTGTTTACTTAAACAGATGTCATCCATTTGAAATCTAGCCATAAGTCTAGAGCAGTTTCAGATACTACATCTACCCTGGAGTCCCATTGCCAGTTTTTGTGATTTTACAATTACATTTTCTTTATTTTAAGAAATATTTTCTCTCACCATACTGTGTGTAAAACCCACATAAACAGAGGAAACTGATTATACAAAAGTGAGATTGAAGCTGATTATACCAAACATCCTGTTAAACTAAAGCAAACAAACATCAAAATGATTCTATTTTATGTACAGTCATCTGAGTCTTTACTTGCAACAGCACTGATAAAAAAAATCAGACAGAAAGGCACTAACTTGGGTATACTTTTAAATGAATGACTCATTCATGCAGCACGCTGCAGTACACAGTATTTGTATAGCTAATGACATCTTCTACATTCCCATCCAACAAATCCGGCCACATGACAGAACACCAACAGCAACCCTTTCATCATAAACTCTTCTGCATAAGCCTGCCAGAATCCAGAGCTGACGCTGTGTAATTTTCATTCACCTTAGATCTGATCTTGCATTCCCTACTCAGACCTAACTGGAATCTGTGGGAATTTTGAGTCCAGATAAGACCCCCTATAAGATGTGGTGTTTCAGATATAGCTCTAGTGAACAGTTAGCTATTTGTGTTCCACATTCCAGGAAGTTACAAACATTTTTTCTTCTTTCTCGCCCAGCATTCAGAAAACAGAGTCGTAAATTAATCATGCTTGTGCGGAGTATGGATGGATGGGTTGCGTAGCACATATGAATACCGTGCAGTATTGAATCATAATGGCAGCTAATAATGGAGTTTTTGCTATTGAGTAAGCAACACATCTGTTTCTACTCCAGAATGGTACTCTACCTTCCCACTAATCAGCTGTCATGTACTGTATGGTAACTCAAGGGAAAAATGAGTGGTAAAGTAGCTTATCAATTAATTCCCTTTAAAGTCAGCCTCTAGTTCCACATCCACCCACTTCTTCCGTATGAGAGGAAATGTTCCTCATCCCCTTGTTTTCACCTTTGCACAATTTCCAGACACTGGCCTTCAGAATATCACCCAGATGAACCGAGCGGTGATTTTTTATTGTTATCTTCACAAGGAAACAGACACTCAGTATGACCACCTAACACCAAAGTAAACAAAACTCATGTTACTGGAACAAGCTTCAGAAAAATTCCAACGATTCATTGTTAATGAATAAGCTTCATGGTTTTTGTTTAGTTTATTTTTTGAAAGTAACTTTTCATGTCTAATCAACACAGGAGGTTCAGGCTTTCTAAACTGGACAGAAACCTACAAAAACCATTTCAATTTTGAAGAACTAGGATTTTAAATAGTGAGGAATGGTTTTCTCATAAAAGCCTGAAAGTATGCCACATAATTTAAGCTTTAAGTAAATTACATACAGTATGATAATTATGTAGCTCATGCAATATGAATATTCCATTTAGTAACTCTCCTCCAAAGCAAGCTAATGTGTTCATTTGGATTTTGTAGTGACATGCTCCTGGGACATCCTGATCTCCAAGCTGAGGTAAAGACTCTGAACCTCCCTCTGTTGTTATCATCAGAAGCTTGGAACAAACTGAAAAATGACTATGTGGATTCTCTAGCGGTAAGACTTTGGGCTCCGTTGTCTGGTTTAGATAGGAGAAAATAATTCCAGACTCCTACATAGAAAATTCAGGCATCTCCAAAAGGGAACACTCACCCCCAGGGCTGCCTAGTGGTCAAGGAGGAGTGTAGCAGATTGCCTTCCACTATGAGTTGCCGTGCCCCCTTGCAGGTTATAGTTCTCTCGCGTGAGGCCTGTCCTTCCAGCCAGGTTACATGTCTCAGTCCAGCCCTTTCAGGGTATACCCAAAGAAAGTATGATCACAGGGAACTCTTTCAGCACCTGCACAGACTTTAGGATTTTCACCTTAGCCTGGGGACTAAGGTCTAGAAACATTCAGGGGCTTTCCTCACTGGACTTTCCACCAAAGTAAAGGCTCCTATTGTCCTGGTTTTTGGAGTTGGTAGGGACCACCTGCAGGATGAGGCCTCCTTAGCTCTTGTTTACCAGCATGGGGTTTGCATCTCCGCACCATAGTCTCTCTTAAAGGGTTTGATCCTGCAATATGCTGAGTGCCTTCAACTCCTATTGACATGGGGCACTTTGCAATAGGCAGGCCTGGCCAGAAATGAACAGAAATCAACGTGCTTCCAATTCCTTTATCTAAGGGTGTGTCCAGACAACAGGGTTTTTTCAAAAAAAGTGGCCTTTTTTAAAAAAAACTTCCCCTGCGTCTAGACTGCCGCCGTGTTCTTTCACAAATAAATTGAAAGAACGCAGCGGCTTTTTCGACCACGGTAAACCTCCTTTTACAAGGAAGAACGCCTTTTTTCAAAAGTGCTCTTTCGAAAAAAGGCATTCTTGAATACAAACTGGGCTTTTTCGAAAGAGAGCATCCAGACTGCCTGGGTGCTCTCTTTTTGAAAAAGCATCTTGCTTTTTCGAAAGAAGTGATTGCAGCCTAGACGCTCTCTTTCAAAAGAGGTTTGTAGTCTAGACGTACCCTAAATGTGGTGCTTCATTCCGATCTGTTATCGATATAGTTTAAGAGAACCCCCATAGACAGTATAATAGATTCATTTAAGTGAGATAAATAAGCAAACGCTACTGATCACATTTTTGAAATGTGTGTGTTTTTTTTAAATTCCATTTGTGCTTTGAAGTTATTGCAGTGACAAGCTTCACTGCAGACTGATCAGCTCTACCAGGTCTATGCTAAGGTTTTGCTGACATAGCAGTGCTGGTCAGAGATATAAAATAATCCACACCCTTAACCAATACAGCTATGCCATCACCTCTCTTTCTTGTGTAGATGCAACTAGACCAGCCAAAAAGTCCTTTTGTCCAGAAGAGTTTATGTTGTTTGGGGAGATGGTGTAAATGTGCCAGCCAAAGATCATCTTATGCAACTGTAAGCTGCCTCTCCACTGTAAGCTGCCTCTCCACCAGGCTTTGCTGGTACAGCTGTATCAGCAACTTGCAACACCTTTCAGCCTCTTTTACACTAGACCAGGCAGGTCTACTTAAGGGATACCATCCAGCTACATACAGTAGACTTCCGATAATCCGGAACCTATGGGATTTAGGTGGTGCCGGATTATCAGATATGCCAGACTATCAGGAGGTACTATAAGCAGGTTATATATATACTGTGTACATTATATACTGTATATAAAGTGTTCTTAACCCTTTTTATTGTACATACTGTATACAGTATACTGTAATATTTTAGTTTTTAAGCCTTTTTACCCTTTTTGCTCAGTTCAGTTGCTGCCGCTGTTACCTTGTGACTCATTTTTTGCCGAAGCTCACTCACTAGGCTCTTGCCATTTTGATGCTGGACTATCAGGAGTGCCGGACTATTGGATGCTGGACTATTAGAGTTTTACTGTAAAATGCACAGCTGGATTCAGCTTACTTTAAGCGGAGCCAGCGCAGTGTCTACACTGCGAGAGGCCTTCGGGAGCACAAGCTCCCGACGGCTTCCCTTATTCCTTGCAGAATGAGGCGTACAGGACGCTGGCAGGGGCTGCCCTCAGCATTTGAGTTGGGGGTCTACACTAGCCCCACTAAATCAAACACTAAAAGAGCGACTTCCAGAGGGTCGATCTTCTCCGTAATGTAGACGAACCCTTCTAGTGTAGGCTAGCCCGAAAGTGGAAATTCTTAAGAAGGATGCACCCATTTTGCTCAGAAAGGTATCAGGGCTGTTAGTGCTTAGGGCTCCTCCGCCGGTCAGAATGTGAAATGCTTTAGAAACTAACTTTTAAGGACCAGATTCTGGTGCCCTTACACTGAACAGGACCTCAATTGATCAGTGGGCCCCATGGACTTCCATGGGACTCCTTACAGAACAAGGCATTATACAAGGCAAGTCAAGGCATCAGAATGTGACTTTTTATTATTAAAATCAGGATTTCCAACCTTTTCCCCTACAGACTGTTTTGTTTCACCACCACCAGCAGGACATAATTACTGTTTAGGAAGCACCATCCTGGGAAGGAGCACTCACCACGATGAGCAAAAGTGGCCAAGTCCAGTCCCTCAATCATCTTCTGCAGAGCTCTTCTTGAGCTTTTCCAAGCTTTCCTTGCATGAAAGCCTGTGCTTTCCCAGGATGTGCACTGTCCAGTGTGTGTTTCTTAATCTTTGTTTATTTTATTAATGCTGAACCATAGATTTCCATCCCTCTCACCTCCCTCCCCTTTAACATTTAGAAGAGAATAAAGTTCTATTTGGAAAACATTCTGAAGCTGGAGATCGCAAACACGTGGAAGGAGGAAAATCAGCCAGAAAACTCACAAACCCAGTACCACTCATCGTTGTCCTTCGATATTCAAGAGGTATTTGATTGGCTTGTATAAAGTACATTGTTAAATATTACATTCTGGTACGTAGGTGCTGCCTCCTGTGATAATTTATGTTAGTCACACACTCACCGAATACATGGGGGGGGGCACACCGTTTATTACGCCTTTTAGTTCTACCACTCGCCTTTTAGCTGCAAATTAAACCTGCTGTCAATTGTGTCACAGACATAATAGGCAACTGATTTTTAAAAGTCTTTAAGTCTCTTTGATTAGAATTTTTTAAAATGCTTTGTTAGAAAAACCTCTTCGTTGAAAGAGCTACTTTGTCCCAGGGCTGCTGCAACCTGAGAAATGCTGCTGGTAGAGCGACAGCCACTCCAATTTAAGCAGTATGAAAAAACAAAAGCTCCTACTAGCTTGTGAGGGGCTGCAGAATAATAAAGCCAGGAGGGTTTTGGATTCATTTTCATGACTTTCAAAGGGTTGAATCATTTCAATTAAATAAGACGGGGGGGGGGAGGGGAGGAGCAGGGAGGCAGAGCAAAGATTTTTATTCTTCTGCCATGACTCATTTTCCATAGAAGAATATTGCACATTTCTGATAACCAGAAAGGCAATTTGAACTGGATTAGCAGATTTGGGTAGGATGTTAGGGAAGGCATTTGAGCAAGACAGTATCTTGTCTAACTTTTGAGACAGCTTGGAAGTTGTGTGACTTGGAATTAGGAGGGAGCAGAGAGAGAATTACAATAGTCAGTACAGGAAGTGAGTCAAGTCCAATAAGGATTTTGGAGTTAAAGGCATGGACATGGCTGGCTGGTGAAGCTTCCACTTGGGGAGGCAGTAGCTTCCCAGCCTAGGCCCCTCTCTCTTCCCAGCCCAGGCCCCACCCCTTTCCCACTGTCTCCCTCCTCTCTTTCCTGTGCATCCTGTATCCCTGCTCACTGCATGCTTGTCCCTTTCCAGCAAAATTCCTGAATTCAAGCAAATTATTTTTGAAAACACCCTGCACTTTTCTGCAATTTCTTTCTCAACAGAACCAAGAAGGTAATATGTCCCACTGAGGCAGCATGATGATACCAGCTTTATGTATTGGACAGGGAGTCCCAATATCCCCAGGGGTGAAGGAACCAAATCCCCACCAGGCAAACATAATCTTCCAACCACTGAAAAGAGTTGAGACCTATCCTACCAATACCTTCTCTCTTCCTTGCCACCATGTCCCTCCTTCCTCTGCCCCCCCTTTCTTCCCTTCACATCCTTCCATCCCCAGACTCCCACTGATCAAGATCACTGCCCTCCCCAACCAAGAGCTCTCCCTGCCCTGACCATCACAGAATTTGAACAGGCTAAAAAAAAACAAATTGCCCTGTCTCAGGCCACTGCTTATCTGTTGGAAAGCTCTGAAGGGCTCCTGTGGCCCAGGGAGATCCATACCTCCTGGCCATTTATTGTTCTGCCCAGTTCCACTTAGCAAGCCAGCACAGGGTACCTGCTGCCACAAATGATCCAGCCCTCTCTGCAGCACACACACTTACTGCAAAAACAGCATAAGGCTAGCTGGCATACCTGCATTTTTTACTAGCCTTTTGAAAAGTGATGATGGGGGAAGCCAGGTGGAGCCCTGCTCTCACTACCACTGCCTCTTCTAGCCAATTGCTCCAGCATCACACAATGGGAGGATTAGTCCTCCCATAAAGTCCCCAATTGAAATTCTCCTGTAATCCAGGAGCAGTGGCTACTGCATGAATAATGCAGAAAGATTCTTAAATTGTAAGAAACACTTTGCAAAACTGTACTTCTCAGCACTTTCCACCTCATGCCCTCAAAACACCTAACTAAAACCAAGGAATGTACACAAACTCCTGAGAGGCAGACAAGTATTATCATCCCTTTTTTTTTTAATGGAGAAACTGAGGCACGGTATACTTAAGTTCCTTATCCACTGTTGGTTTGGTTTTTCTTAAATCAGTGGAAAAACTCCCCGTGAGACCAAGCCTTAAATGATGGGCCCAATGCCACACTGGAAGTCTATGACAGGAAGGCCATGGAGAAAACCCCTCATCTTCACATTTCTAGCAGAGGGGAGCACAGGCCACTGGCTGCATTGAGATCACCCTGAAATCCCAGCTTCCCCCAGTACAGGAACTCCACAGTGAGGCTGCACCTGACCCTAACACAGTTTAAGTAAGGGCTGGCCCTGCCTCTCTGTGCCAGGTGTGGCTGGGCAGGCTCAGCCCAGCATGAGCCAGATGTGGAGGGGGTTATTGTGAGGGGAATCTGGGTGTGAGCAGCTTAGTGGGAGATCTGGATGCACAGGGACTCAGTGGGGGTTTCTGGTGTAGGGGCAATGGGACTGTATTTGAGCTCAGTGGAGGAGTCGAGAGGAGATGGGGTTTGGTGTGGGGTCCAGGTGCTGAGGAAGTAGGAGTTCATAGGATAGGGGATCCAGGTGCAACTTGCTGGGGAGCTTGTTGGATGAGTCCAGGTTTAGGGGAGCAGGGCTTGTCAGGGTGAGGGTTAGATGGATCTGCTTAACCAGGGAGCCCCAGCGCGTGCTAAGGGGACACTGCATGCTGGACTCCTGCTCCCCCCCACTTCCTCATCCCCTTTTCTTCTCTATCGCCCTCTTCTCATTACCTCACTCCCCCTTCCTTTCCCACAGCCTCTTCCCCCCCCACTTGTCTCATTCCCACCCCTCACACCCAACTCCACTGCAGGGCACAGGAAGCCTGTGGGGAGAGGATAAGAAGGGAAGGAGAGCGAATCGGGCAGCTATCTCTGCAGGGCTTATTGGCCTAGGCAACCCCCACACACACACACACACTCCACACACCAGCAAGGGGGAAGGGGACTATGGGGAGGGCATGTCGGGAGAGGGCAAGGGGAGAAGAGCCAGCAGCAGGCTCAGTAGCAACTGGGCTGGAAAAGTGAACCCCCTCCACACACACACACACACACACACTAGCAAGGGAGGGGGGAGCCAACCGAGCAAGGAGGAAGCCCACTTTGCATACCTGGGCCAAGGTGGGGGGGGGGGCTGGATGGGGTGAGGGGCCAAGTGTAGGGGGCAGAGCAGGAGCAGAAACCAGCAAACAGAAGAGGCAGTAGCAGGAACGCAGCAAGCTGGGCGGGGTGGTCTGCAGAGCAGGGCTAGCCATCCCCTGGAGCCAGTGAGATGAATGCAATTGAGGCTGCTGCTACAGCAGCAGGGAGAAGCCATGTGACTGTCATTTGAGCCTTGTGTCTGTTCCATGCAGGTTCAGGGGCAGGTCGCTGGGGAGGCTCTCTGTTACTCTGCCTTCCCCGCTGCCCTGGAACCTGCCTGAACCACACTAAACATTCCACAGCAGCCCCACCTGGCTGCTGGAGCCAGGGTGCTTTGGGTAGGCTGTGCTTTGCTGTGCCTTACAGACCAGACACCCATGGGCAGGGATTTTCAGTTTGTGTGAGTTGGGGTCAGGGCAGTGTCAAGCCACTTTTGCGGCACCCTAATTACTCCTCTGACTTAGCTCTGGGCTTCGAGCTCCATAGCTGCTCCACAGACAGGGAGAGAGGAAGCCTCCACCCTGCTCCTGCTTTCTCTGGTGTTCAGATCAGCTACTCACAGCTGGGTACTGGGCAGAGAGCTGGGCCTTAAATAAGGGCCCAGAAGAGAGTGATTTTCACCAAGGCAGTTCAGGGCTGTTTGGTTTCTTAGCCCACTGAAACAATTAGACGTCAATGTATTGTGTGGTCATTCAAGCCTCTGGGTCCATTCTGGATTATTGTTTTAAAAAGCAAGTGCCAAAATATGTCTGGTAAATGTCACAGGGTTCTCCCCCTAGATACGCAGATCAGATCACTAACTTTACTGCTGACCCCAGTTATACCAGTTCACTGGACAAAAGCTTTTCCGCTGTTTCCGTTCCATTCACTGGATTCTCCTCTGACTCTTTTATAGCTCATTGGACAGCTCAAGAAGCAAAATGGAAAAATTTTGAAAAGTCTGGAAACAGCAACTCTTGACATCAGCATGGGAGAACTGAGAGAATTCATACCAAGGTCACGAATGCCTTTGGCAACATATTCCTTCCAAAATGATCCTAAAGCCAGTGCTCAATAGTAGTATCCATACCATGGGCCAAACGCTAGCACTGGACTCCCATGTGCTTGCTTCTAGGAAAATTAGGATTCATTTGAATTTCTTGTGAGCCTGACAAACTTAACCGAGGAGCTGAGAGATTTCCAAAACAATCAACACATACAATAGTAAATAGACAGATGGGAGCATGAGTCTCCCATATATCTGATGTCAGCTCTGTAAAAAGGGATGGATGAAAAGGCATTTTCTATCTATCAGTATTTACTAGATGTCCAATACAGTTATCACTGTAGCATATACTGAACAATAAAACGTAGCACTGAGCATGCCCAAATAAGGACATGGGACACAATCCTGCAGTATTGAAGCCAATGAGATCTTTGCAATTAACTTGAATGGGCATGGGATCGGGCCCAAAATGCACAACTCATTTCTAGCTTGACTTCTAAATCTCTCATAAATTGAGTAAGTTTCAGCAGTGGAAAGAATTCTGCCACTTACGTGGAATGATGTACTTTCCAATGAAATAGGTTTTGCCCACGAAAGCTCATGAGTCTATATATTTTAGTTAGTCTCTAAAGTGCCATAGGACCATTCGTTTTCTTCATGGGAGTAGCCATTGGGATTATGGGCTAAATGCCTATATTTTAATATCTCTAACATTCAAGTCCCAGTGTCATCTTTAGTTGTCTAGATCATCACATGGATTTGGGATATTCCATGGAAAGATTTGGGTTCCATAGATGAAAATGTTATTTTTCTCATCTTCGGCGAGATCAAAACCTTCTTGTACAGCCCATGATTTGTTGTATTTAAGTAGCACTCTGAAATTGAAAAAAAAAGAGAGAGAGAGAGAGAGGGAGAAGGGCATTTCAGCATGAATCAACTGAAGAATAAAAATAATTGTACATTAACCAGTGAAAGTTAACACCTGAGGAATGAGGCAAATAGGTAGTTTGCTATTAAGTATTTTATAAAATGAACTGTAGAAGACACTGAAAATAGCTTTCCTAATATGTGAAATGGTTGCATTTTGTGATACATGACAGGTATTTTAAATATTTTAAAGGCAATAATTACCCCTCAAGTTTCATCTCTAATATCCCAGTTACTACTGGAAAATCCTAAGGAGTTCACACCAGCACTTTGTCTGAGATTTCTTTAAAGAACAATATCTTGTTTTCACCATTAAAAGTGATTAAAAAGGGAAGGAACTTTCTTTGCTTAATTTTTGTTAAGCTTCCTTCATATAAACCAAGTCCCAATGTGAGTCTCACACAAGGGAAGATAAGTACCTGAGGGTATGTCTACACTTGCACCCTCTTTTGAGGGAGGGATGAAAATGAAGACATTCGAAATTGCAAATGAAGCTGGGATTTAAATATCCCGCGCTTCATTTGCGTAATCGCATTATGGCGCTATTTCGAAATAGCACTATTTCAAAATACAAAACACGGTGTAGATGCGGTTATTTTGGAAGAACACCCTTCTTCCGAAATAACTGTAAAACCTCATTTTATGAAGATTAAGGGTTATTTCGGAAGAAGGGTGTTCTCCCAAAATAACCACGTCTACACCGTGTTTTGTATTTCGAAATAGCGCTATTTCGAAATAGCACCATATTGCGATTATGCAAATGAAGCGTGGGATATTTAAATCCCGGCTTCATTTGCAATTTCGAATGTCTTCATTTGCATCCCTCTCTTGAAAGAGGGTGCAGGTATAGACATACCCTGACTGAATAACTCATTGCATTGTGCTTCCTGACTCCGTGGCTGTGTCTATACTGGCGCAATCTCGCACAAAAGCGGCCGCTCTTGCGCAAATACTTGCTGCCTGTCTACACTGGCCGCGTGTTCTTACGCAAGTAAACTGACGTTCTAATTTATAAAATCAGGGCTTCTTGCGCAAGAACTCTGACGCTCCTGCTAAGGAAGAAGCCCTCTTGCGCAAGAGCTCTTCCAGAAGAGGACAGTGTAGACAGGCAACATGAATTTCTTGCGCAAGAAAGCCCTATGGTTAAAATGGCCATCAGAGCTTTCTTGCAGAAGAGAGCGTTTACACTGGCATGGATGCTCTTGCGGGAAAAGCACATCTCTTGCACAAAACCACATGCCAGTGTAGACACTCTCTTCTGGAAGAGTTTTTGCAGAAGAACTCTTCCGCAAAAGAGTTTTTGCGCGTGAGAACACGCCAGTGTAGATGTAGCCCATGTGTTTTCTTACACCAGCATACACAAATGGAAGTTGTCAGTTTAAATAAGGTACTTTTAGTTTTAGATTAATAAAAACAGGAAACAACAAAAGTAAAGTCTAATTTTGTGTCTTTTCCTAAAGTCTCTTGGACTTAAGCGCAAAGTAGCTACTTGTTTCTGCAGACACCAGAGTCCTGAAAGGTGCATTATACAGGAAATACAGACCTGAATCCTCAGTATTTTGTCAGTATGGTGTAAATATAGAGATATAGAGATTTTGCTCATATTTGGTTTCTGTTATAAAATGAGCCGTGAGCTAAAGCCAGAGAAATTACAGAAGTAGTTTGAGCCCACTTAGCAATGGTACATTTAATCACTCACAACTAAAGGTTGGAATTTTCACCTATACCCTTTCATGGGGGAAAAAAATCTAGAATCTATCCTAAGTTTTGTTGATTTCAGATTCAAGCAAGCGTATCCAGTGTTTATCTATGGCATATCTTCCTCTAATTCTCATGCACACCTCCTGTTAAGATGAAAAATGCACATACTTTGAGAACAGCAGGAGTAAGCAGTGAGTTTTTCTCTTTATCCCTGTGTACATGCAGCAAGGTCACTGCAGTTCTATTAGTTAAAGAGTTCATTAAGAACTCCACCCTGTTTTATTTTCAACCCACTGTAATGATTTTTTCTGAAATTTCTGTTACAGATTAAAGAAGGAATTTGTGGAGTGGTACAAAGAGAGAGAGGATTTGTTGTTTCTGCCATATTTAGTAGCCTACATTAACACCTTCTGTGATCTGATGTAAGTCTGTGTTTCCCTTATAACTTATTTATGGTTGTGGGATGAAGGGATGTCTGTTGGATCTTATTGTTCAGCAAAGAATTAAGGTAGAAATTATTCCCCACCAGAGTGAATGGATCAGAATAATCCTTGGTGTAACTGCAGGGAAACAATGGAGTTATGCCCAGGATAGATTTGCATGAGTTATTCCTGATTTGTATAGCAGTGCTTATTTCCCAAAGTAGAATTTAGCTTAGAGTTAGGGACACAGATGAAAGCTCAGTTTGTCTGGGACATAGGGGTTGAGTAACAGAAATGTTTGGTGTTCAGAAGAGGGGATTAGAGTCTAACCCATTTGCAAATTTCAAACACACATGGTCATGATTTAAAATACTAGTTAAAATAGTATGTAAACTAGAGATGTAATAGGATAACCATTTACATGGTTAACTGATAAGCCTAGGCATATTGGTTACCATACACGATCACACACAGGCTCCCATCCCACTCCCGGGGAATCAGCTGTCACTACACGCTGCTGGCTCTGTGTCAGAGGCAGCAGTGTGGGGTGCCAGACAGATGCTGGTCCGCGAGGGAAGCCAGTTTAAAAACCAGCTCCCCTTGCGGACCAGCTGCCTGTCACCCCACGCTGTTGCCTCTGATACAGAGGCAGCAGCAAGGGGCGGCAGCAGCCCTTGTCTGGGGAGAGTCTGAGCTCCCATACCCGGTGCCTGCCCTCCTGGCTCCTAATACACTTTAAATGGAAAGCTGCAGCAGGGATAGGTCATGGACCAAGCACAAGCTGGGACTGAGCCATGCTGCTGGCCAGCCTTCTAAAAAATTTACTGGTGGGGGCGAGGGGAAATGCGTGTAGTCTATAGCATTAACCTCTAAGCTTTTGCTTATTGGTTAATCGACTATACTATTACATCCCTAATTACATGGCTACCTAATTATCCGCTTTTTAACAACCCTAATGTAAACAACAGTATAATCTGATAGCTGCTCCCTTTGGTATTATAAAAAAACATTTAGCTTGCAAATAACTCAGCATAATTGCTGGCTGTGGTGATTTTTAGGGGGTTGAGTTCTCAAAGGTAGATTTAGAGCCAAGTTTTCAAATTAATAACAATACACATACAAGGCTGTACATCAGCAGATCTTAAAACACCTTTCAAAGGAAGTAATAGCCTCTGATGTGTGTGTTTGCCCATTAGCACAAGTCTAACTGCCAAATCAGCACACAGCAGTGTGGTTGAAATTCTCCCCACACATAGAAAGCCAGAGGTTTCAGGCTCTAAGTGGATGGAGTCATCAGAAGTGAACCACCTTCCTCCTCCCTCTCACAGCCCCAAGCCAGGGCTGCCTCACAATCAGGGTCTGCTACTCCAGTCTGGGCAGGAATAACAACTGCAGCCCCTCCCTGCTGCTTCCATGAGGCATTGGGACCAAGCAATCCAGAGCCTGTCCCACAGCTTGCCCCTGCCTATAGGCCAGTTGCACATCTGTAGACCATTTGCACCTTTGTAGGTGGTACAAAGGCTCTCCTGCCTGGTCATCCCCACCCACCCCACGCAGTGCATAAGAAGGTTTTGTACTGGCAGGGGTGAATTCCAAATTCTGCAAGCAGCTATATTGGGTGTCCTTTGAAATTGAAAACAAATAACCCTTTCGTATATATTGCTGTGCTTATTATTTATCTGGGGGCTCAGAGAACTCAAATTCCAAAACTCTATAAAAGTGATGGCAGACACAGGTTACATCAAACACTGTGAAGTCAATTCCAATTTCACCATTGGAAATCAACTCACATTTTGTAGTGAGTGAGGTCAGAATAGGCCTACAGGTTCCACAAGCCTTTGTTGACACTACAAGTCTGGGATTAACTTCAGTGCTCTGGGTTAGTTCTCTCCATTCAGAGGACTATGTTCTGACCCTCGAACCAAAGAGCTAGTACAAGGTGTATTACCAGTAGCATGTCACATTCTGGGCACCAGTAGCATGTCACATTTGGGCACATTCTTGGCACTGAATGTGGGAAGGATTTATTGTCCATTTGCATGCAGCTGTCCACATAGCTGAACTGGGTGAGTGGGCAGCTGTCGGTGGCACTTGCTTACATACAGTCCCTCTAAAATACAACTAATCTTCCTGGGATGATGTGGGCACAGTCCTTACTCAGCTATGCAAAGGAGAACAGGATGGAGGCCATTCCTTTGGCCTTGCACCTCTGGGTTGCTGGGGGGAAGAGGAGAGCAGTGAGAGGATAGGGAAGAGCAAGCTGTGAGAAGTACCCCTCTTCCATTGCTGGACACAAGGGGCAGTAGCTACTGCATGACAAGACCTGAATAACTTACTGCTCTCCTCAGAGCAAAGAGGGAGCGGGGGGGAAGGAACTGTGACAGAAGCACAGCCCATGTGCTGCTCTACCTCTGAGGTCGCAATGCTATGTGCTGCCCTTGACTCAGGAACAGATTGTGACATTACAGGCTAGCTGCAGATTAGTTTCTAGCCCATCAGTTACACTGGAACCAACCCTGACTCTGGGCATCCTAGTCCTATCCTAACAGTGCTGAGTGAGTAGAGTCCAGATCATGCCTCCATGCAGAGCTGGTGCATAAGCAAATTAAGGAATTGCTTAGGACCCTGAGCAGCTCAAGGGCTTCCCATCCCCAAATATTCCTGTTTACCATCACCCCTTGCTAGCACTGTCAGTGCCTGCATGTGCCAGTCACACCAAGGCCAGGGACATTTGGCCCTGGGCCATTCATTCTGCTGTACATGGGATAAAGTTGTAGCAGCTTCCATTTTCTCTAGTGTATTTTTGTTAGACTCCATAGTAAGCACTAACATAAGAAAGCCTCTAGATGGCATGGTCTCTCCAGTAATTAGCCATACAATATGGTCTTTAAAGTACTGTCTCTGTTTTTCACAGTGTCAGCTTTGTCAGTACTAGCTATTAAGCAATTCTGGGCTAAGGATTTCTTGCAAAAGTGAAGGGCAGCATTTCCAAAGCGGGGTCCCAATGCTGCAAGCACTTGCTTAACGTCATGTAGATTGAGGGGCATTGGAACAATCTGTATACTGGGCATGGTGAAAGCCATTGAACAAAACTGTAAACCCTGTCTGTGATGGGAGCCAGTTCAAGCCAGGGGGTGCTGCTGCACCCCTATTTCCAACACACCTAGGTAGATGAGTTAAATCCAACAGGACAGTTCATGTATCAAGTTAAACGTACACAGGTGTTTGCAGGACTGGGGAGCTGGGCTGCTGTGGAGTTCAATGTCTCTAAAACCATCCAACACCAGGATGTGAGAAGCTGCAAATGTGCAGAACCTGCAAATATCAGGTCATTTGTCTGGGTGTCTTTAAATGTATATGCCCTGCTTTAGGCATCCAAACATGAAACTTTTGGACTAATGACTCAGTTCCGCTCCCACCAAAGTCAACTGGAGTTTTGTCGTTGGCTTAGGTAGGAATCGGGTCCGCCCTTAATACTACAAAGCAAAAACAAAAATAAGAGTCTGACCATTCCACGTAGCCTGTGTCTATACAAGCCTTTTCCCACTCCAAATACCCAGTGAATATAAAATATCCACACATATGTTTCTATATGGCACAATTCTCACTCTTTGAAACTTGCAGCAGATTAGTTAAGTAAGGTTCAATGCCTACGTGAACACAGTTTCAGAGATTAGTTTAGTTTACCTTAAAGCTGTCCTAATCAGCTGAAATGCAACAAACAGAGTCTGGTTTCGCACAGACTTGTGCACTAGTTAAGATGATTAAAAAAAAATCATGGCAATTTAAATGGATACGTGTGACAGGCCAGCGGCGGCCCGCACTAGAGCGGGGGGGGTAGCGGCTCCGGCCCCAACAGAAAGCCCGGGAGGCGCTGCCCAGTCAGCGCGCCGCCGGGATGCCACATCCCCCGAGCCCAGCGCGGAGTTCTGTGGCCGCGCCACACCAGCCAATGGGCTGGCTGGGACCTGCGCACCCTGGGCTGGGGGCACCGGGACGCAGCCCTGCCTCCTGTGGCCCTGCGTAGGCAGGCCGGCAACGCCGAGGGCGGGGCCGAGAAGGGCGGCGTGACCTCTGGCGGGATGTTCAAAAGCCGTGCCGGAGCCGGAGCGAGGGGGAGGACGCCAGGGAGGCGATCCCTCCCACCCCGGCTGAGATGGGAAGCTGGGACTCTGGAGGAGCCACGGGACGGACTCCCGCGTACCGCCAACGGTGAGGTAAGGGCTGATGGTCCGGGACCACGAGCCACTGACTCGGGGGAGGCTAGGAAGCAGCCCGGGGCAGGGCCATACTGGCGCCCGTGGGCTGACGCGTTACGGGGTGGGACCCCGTCAGCCGGGTAAGGATCGAAACCCAAACCCTTAGGGCCCCGGGCTGGGACCCGGTGGAGAGGGTGGGCCCGGGTCCCCCTAGCCACCCCCTTCTATCCCTCCGTGTATCACACACTGTTGGAGAGGAGCGAACGGGTGCAAGGTGGTCGGGACCCTCACGACGAGAACTGTGGTAAACTTCCAAGGTGCCCCGAGAGTGGGAATCAGGGACACAGGGCTCGCTGGGCCCTGATGTCCCCCCCGCCGGGGGTGACACAGGAGCTTGCGCCCATTGAACCTGTGACTTTATAGCATTCAGACGGAAGGCTCGCTGGGCCGTAACCCCGGATCGGGGATTGCACGCTCGCGCCCCGAACTAAAGCCGTCACCATACGGCTTTCTTGACACACAGAGCTGAGATGAATAGCATTCTTTATACACAGCTGCAAGGGAACCACAATACTTTATTGCTGCTGCTTTGATTTGCCAAAGAGTGCTTTACACAATTCTTATTGTGCAATGTGGGAAATCTAAAGAGGACTTCCTTAACCCCAGAGCCTAGTTAAGCTGCTTAGGACTTCACCAAAATTTCCAACCTTCATTTTTCCTTAAACTTGTCACTCATTCCATTATGGTCATATCATATTAATACTTTCCAAAGTTAACTGCTTATGTGCTTTAAGCAAAGTCATATGAGTTTTGTACTGATGTACCTCTTTTTACAATTTGTTGTTCAATTCTGCATTAATAATAGACACTCCATCTGGGAAATCAAATTGATTTCTGTATAATTTCTTTGTATTACCATAAATTGGTCATTGTTATCACTCTTTCCTGGGTGTCTGTTTATTTGTCTCCAGTGGGGCCAACAGCCTCACTGGCTCCTAGACAAGGTGGGATGTGAGGTGGAAAGGGGTCTGCTCTGCACCCCCAGAAAGGGCAGAGCTGAGGCTAGGCAGCTCTGAGCATTGCCCTTCCCCTTCCCGCCCTCAGTGCTGCCTCGAACGCGCCACGTGGTACTGGCAGCAATTTAAAGGGTCCACATCTCCGACCACCATCATTATTGCAGTAGCAGAAGCAGCAGCCAGGAGTTCTGGGCCCTTTTGTATCACCGGGCCCCAGGGCAGTTCCCTCCTTTGTTCCGCCCTCTCCTGTTGGCAGCCTGCTTGTCTAGGGTTGCCAGATGGTTTCAACAAAAATACCAGACGCACTTGACATTACATCACAATCTACACGACATCTTATTTAGAAAATACTGGACATTTCTATTTTCTCATTTATAGTTTCTCAATTTGTTTCCCGAACAGAAATCTCAAATACTGGACTGTCCGGTTCAAAACGAGACACCTGGCATCCCTATGCTTATTATACACTCCTTTGAGCAGGGACTGTCTCTGCAAGTGTTTGGGAAACATTTGGCATAAGTAATAATGGACCTGAATCAAAACACTGGATTTGAACTTCTCTGTATTATAGAAATGCAGGTGGCCAGTATCTAGATCCAACTCAGAATTGCACATCTCTCTCTCACTCACCTCTACTAGTCATACTATTGTAGAGATGGCAGCCTTGCTCTGAAACTTTCAGGGACATTTACAACAACAGGGAGCTTGCTTGGACTTCTTTCTTCTCCCCCACCTTGCAGAATCCAGGTTCTCTCTCCCTCCATCTCCCCACCATACTAAAACCAGGACTTTTCTCCCAACAACATCCCCAACCTTCATTGTCAAACAGGGAGAAGAAGAGGATCAGCTCTGAGGAAAGCTGCCCTGCTAAGCTGCCCAGGGATCTTAATTACATAGGCCAGTTCCAGGCTTGGACCTACTTCCTGAAATGAACCTGTTTCCTGGGGTTCTTTCAACCCAAACCTCTCGGTAACTTTTACTCTCTGCGAGGTGGTATCAGGAAATAATTTAGGGGAGACACGGTTGTCGGACCGATAGATGGATGGTACAAATAGGACAACACAAGAGTGCTTTTACTTAAAGCTAAACTTTACTTAGTCTCAAGCACTTACACATGTCCGCAACAGGTTAGTAAACACACCCATCCTCGATAGTTACCGAAGTTGAGTGTGGCTCTCGAGTGGCACCAGGCAGGCTTCCGATGGCCAGTCTTCTGTCTGCCGGTGGGGACGGAGATGCGTCCAGATGTGAAGAGTCCTCAAGGAGTCCTCGAGGTGTCCCTCCAAGTGTTCCCAAAATTGTCCCCCTAACTCAAACTTTCTTTCCCTATTTATCCATTAGTATTACAATAACATGTCACTCAAAAACTTGTTAGGCAAGCACTTTTTAAAGGTTAGGCAAGAGGTTTTCTTCTGATCATCACTTTCACCAGATGCATTTTTTCTTTTTCAGAGACTCCATGCCTGGGGACTCTGATAGATATATGTCTTAGGGCATTTAGACCAACTTCCTGTTTTTCTAAATGTATAGCTCAGTGATTTCACTAGAGATTTGGGCCTCAGAAAGGATGCGGGGTCAAGCTGCCCTTTTTGTGGCACCCAAACTCCCCCTTCCTTCCCTGACTGTGGTCATGTGGAAGTTGCAGTCTAGGTCTAATTTGGGCCTGTTAGCTTGGCTGCTAAAGTTTAAGCAGTAAGCAATAGTGGTTCAGGCACATTACTGGATTTGCCAAAATCACCCCGTACAAACCTTCTCCCCTTCTTCCTCCTCCTCTGTCAGATTCCCTCTCTCTATCTCTTCTGTCCCCATCTCTTCATCTCCTTGGTGTCTCCCCAGCAGGTGGTGCAGTGAGGGACTAATAATAGGCAAGCAACAGGGGTCGTCAGTGGGGCTTGGGGTGCATTCACTGCCCAGGCCACAGGTGGCGTGTTGTGCTCTAACTGCCTCATGTGGACTTTGCTGACTCTCTAAGTACCGAGAGAGATCAGTGGTTCTCAGCCGAGGCAGAGAGAGTTGCCAACTCTGACTGAAGCTATTCCAGGGAATTTTTTTCTTCCATAATGCTCTAATGTCGTTTTCTTAAAATAGCCTATTAAAATTTCCAGAATTGCTATCAATAGGCCCTGTGAGATTGATACTGATTTCAGCAGAATCACGTTGTCAAGGCTGTTCCCCACTCTGGCACGATAAATGCAGGAGTGGGGGCCCACAAAAGCACCCCAAAACCTGATCTCTGCAGGCTTTGGTACACAAACTTCCCCCAAAATCCTAATACCCAGATTTTGGGAAATAAAAACCACTGCCACAACCCAAGTATTCCAAGAAAACCATGGAAGAGATCACTTGGGAAATGTCCTCCTTAAAAAACCTCAGGAGTACCTCAAGCTCTGTTCCTCAAAGAGCTTGAAAAAGAAAAGAGAAAATACAAGTTGCAGTCTGTGGTAGCTACCCCCTAGTCAGAGGCATGCAGATGCCCACAGACAGATTTTCCAGGACACAGAAATGAACCAATAATAAAAAAAGAAGCAAACTTTTATTATCAAAACAAAACCATAGTTGCCAGCATAGTGACTAGCTGGAAAAAAGCCACCAATTAATCTAGATACTCGGGGGAATCCCCTGGGCTAAGGACTTAGTTACAAAGGAGAGGAAAACCCCACTTCTAACAGCACAGACATCATTTCCACATTCCCACACCAGGAAAACAATAAAACCTGATGGTTAACTAATTTTACTCTGCTTACATATTGGGAAAAGATTTTTCTTGGAGAGAGAGACGGCCTCCCATCTCCCTGTTACCTGGAAGAAAACTGCTCTGATCCAGACAAAGGAGGGAAAAGTTAAAAATTCCTTTGTCCCAGTTTGAAACCCCTACCTGCATTGTTATTGGCTGACCAGATACCTGGCTAGTGCCAGGAGACATAGTTAACCTCTTAATCCCCAGGTGCTGGCCAGCCCTCATGGTTATGACACAGGTCAGTCCCAGAAAATTGACAACTCTAGTGGCATGTATATCCCTGTAGGTACACAAAGGTCTTCCAGGGGACATATTGCATGGTATGCACACCCTGTCTTCCTTCAGGGCAGGACAGGGATGTGATACCACAACAGTAACAGTATACCAGACTGTCCTCCAGCTGGACTGTACAGCTCAGTGGCCTGGATCAATATAACTACCCCTGGGATTGGGGCTGTATGTCCCATTGGCCAGAGTCCATATAACCACTCCTGCAGTCGGGGCAGGGCAGCCTAGTGGCCACAGTCAGAACAACAGACTGCCCTTAAGGGCAGGGACAGTCTCAGTGGGGACCTAGATCCAGCCTCTGCACTAGGTCCTAGCCTAGGGCTGTGTTGAAACAGGGGTGATCATCACCTAGTAAACAAGGAATCCCATCACAAGATGTTTGTTCAGGTGGCAGGTACCACTCACCCCACTTCCCTTGTCCACTTCCTACCACAGTTTTTGAGGTGGCAATTGATTCACCCTCAGGACCACCAGACTCTGAGAGGGGTAACTCCCTAGAACTCCAGCTCCTGGTTGTTTACTAAGAGCAGCAGTTTCCCAATCTGGTTTCCAGATCTTCAGGTTCCTGCAGTCCATAGCTGTCATAGCTCTTGGCCTGGAGCCTCCACCAAGCAGCCTCTCTCCTTGGCAGTCCACCTAGATTAAACCAGGCTGCTCGATTTTATAATGAGGCAGCAGATGGAGCATGCCCTGTATGGTCTGAGGGGAGGGACGTCTGCTGCCCATAGCATAGGGCTAAACCTTTCTTGTTCAGTGTAGAATATACGCACCCTGTCATAGGATAGATTAACTCATCTAGACATTTGCCTAGATTTACAAACAGGCTACATAAAAAGCACCAGCTAAATCAGTACAAACTAGTTTCAGATACACATAATGGCTGTGTCTAGACTGGCCAGTTTTTGCGGAAAATCAGCCGCTTTTGCGCAAAAACTTGCCAGCTGTCTACACTGGCCGCTTGATTTTCCACAAAAGCACTGACGTTCTCATGTACGAAATCAGTGCTTCTTGCGGAAAAGCTTTGACGCTCCCGTTCGGGCAAAAGTCCTTTTTGCGAAAAACTGTTGCGCAAAAGGGCCAGTGTAGACAGCTAGCTAAGACTTTTGCGCAAAAGCAGGCTACATGGAAAAAAGCGGTTTGGACACCGGGAGACCCCATAGGAGCCCCGGACTTCCTGGTAACTCGAGCTCTTAAAGCACACGCAGGCTGCTGAGTGCACGTGGCAGGAGCGTGCCTCAGACCTCTGGGCCTGAGGTCTGCCACGTTGCCCCTGCCATGCCCAGCAGCCACATCACAGGCAGCATGGCAGCTCCAGCCGAGCAGCCACCTGCACCCCCAGCGCAAGAGGCCCCCAGGGGCCGCAAAAGGAGAGCCCCCTCCTGGTCGTTGGGGGAGCTGGAGACCCTCCTGGACCTGTGGGAGGAGGAGAAGGGCCTCCATGACACCCGGTCCCGGCGCCGCAACGCCGACATCTTTGGCCGCATGGCCCAGGCGCTAGCCCAGCAGGGACATCCAGCCCGGACCCTGGAACAGGTCCGGGCTAAGGTGAAGGAGCTGCACCTGGGCTATGTGCAGGCCATCGAGGGCCGGGGGGCAGGACCAGACACCTGCCCCCACTATGACCGGCTCCACACCATCCTAGGACAGCCAGCTCCAGAAGCCCCGGATGTCACGGTGGACACCTGCGCGCGCCCCCCCGATCACCAGGACCACCGCGACGGGGGAGGGAGACAGCAGCAGCAGTGCGTCGGAGGACAAGGCCAGCAGTGCCACCCAGCAGGCCCCCTCCGGCAGCCCCGACGTCTCCCGCGCGTCCTCGGAGGCCGGGGAAGGATCCACCGGTAAGTGTTGCACTTTGCACTCACAAGGGCGGGCGGGAGGAGCCAGGCACCCAGAGGGGGGAGGGGGAGAGCATGTCACTCGGGCCACGTGAGCTGCACGCTGTGTAGCATTAGGCAGCAAGCAGCACGTGCAACCACATGCAGCCTGGTGACCGAGCGGCACGTGGCCGCGGCAGGCAGCTCCAGGGCACGCCTGGGACCGTGCTGCTCACACACATCCAGCAGGACTGGGGGGGGGAAGGGTGGATGCCGGCTGGAACCAGCCAGGGCCCCAGGGACTCAGGCCAGAGCCCGCACCTCTGCAAGGGTGTAGCAGGCAAAACAGCACACTGTCCCCATGCCTGGCTGTGAGGCACAGCCAGCTGCTCCTGGGAAAACCGCAGCATCACAGCCCTGTGAGCGTGATCCCCCCGAGCCCCTCGCCTGCTCCCGGTGCCTTGGCTGGCTCCCCAAGGGAAGTCCCCACTGCAGCCACACACGTCCCTGGGCTACCATGTGTGAGGGATAGTGGGAGGGAGAAGGGGGGGAAGCGCTCGGGCCGCCCCTAGGGCAGCCTGAGTTTTGCTGCAAGGATGGAACACTCCCCAGTCACTCTCCCAGTTCCATCCAGGAGATATCCCACGCGATGGGGATCTGAGAGCCCAGACCACGTCTGCCAGACGTGCTCCCAGGCACTGTGTGGGGATTCATCTTGCTTTCCCTGTCAAATACCATTGATTAGCCCAAAGCCTCACAGCCTCCACCGGCAGGGAGTTACATAAGAACATAAGAACGGCCGTACCGGGTCAGACCAAAGGTCCATCTAGCCCAGTATCCTGTCTGCCGACAGTGGCCAGCACCAGGTGCCCCAGAGGGGTGGACCAAGACAATGATCAAGCGCTTTGTCTCCTGCCATCCCTCTCCAGCCTCTGTCAAACAGAGGCCAAGGACACCATTTTATCCCCTGGCTAATAGCCTTTATGGACCTAACCTCCATGAAATTATCTAGCTTCTCTTTAAACTCTGTTATAGTCCTAGCCTTCACAGCCTCCTCTGGCAAGGAGTTCCACATGCTGACTACACGCTGTGTGAAGAAGAACTTTCTTTTATTAGTTTTAAACCTGCTACCCATTAATTTCATTTGGTGTCCTCTAGTTCTTCTATTTAGGAACTAATAAATAACTTTTCTTTATCGGCCCTCTCCACACCACTCATGATTTTATACACCTCTATCATATCCCCTCAGTCTCCTCTTTTCTAAACTGAAAAGTCCCAGTCGCTTAACCTCTCCTCATATGGGACCCGTTCCAAACCCCTAATCATTTTAGTTGCCCTTTTCTGAACCCTTTCCAAGGCCAAAATATCTTTTTGAGGTGAGGAGACCACATCTGTACACAGTATTCAAGATGTGGGCGTACCATAGTTTTATACAGGGGCAGTAAGATATTCGGTCTTATTTTCTATCCCTTTCTTAATAATACCTAGCATCCTATTTGCCTTTTGACCGCCGCTGCACACTGTGTGGAAGTTTTCAGAGAACTGTCCACGATAACTCCAAGATCTCTTTCCTGATTTGTCGTAGCCAAATTAGCCCCCATCATACTGTAATGATAGTTGGGGTTATTTTTCCCAATGTGCATTACTTTACACTTATCCACATTAAATTTCATTTGCCATTTTGTTGCCCAATCACTCAGTTTGGTGAGATCTTCTTGGAGTCCCTTACAGTCTGCTTCTGTCTTGACTATCCTAAACAGTTTGGTATCATCCGCAAACTTTACCACCTCACTGCTTACCCCTTTCTCCAGATCATTTATGAATAAGTTGAACAGGATTGGTCCTAGGACTGACCCTTGGGGACACCACTAGTTACCCTCTCCACTCTGAAAATTTACCATTTATTCCTACCCTTTGTTTCCTGTCTTTTAACCAGTTCTCAATCCAAGAAAGGACCTTCCTCTTATCCCATGGCCATGTAATTTACACAAGAGCCTTTGGTGAGGGACCTTGTCAAAGGCTTTCTGGAAATCTAAGTATACTATATCTACTGGATCCCCTTGTCCGCATGTTTGTTAACCCTTCAAAGAACTCTAATAGATTAGTAAGACAGGATTTCCTTTACAGAACCCATGTTGACTTTTGTCCAACAAATTATGTTCTTCTACATGCTTCACAATTTTATTCTTTACTATTGTTTCGACTAATTTGCCCGGTACCGAAGTTAGACTTACCGGTCTGTAATTGCCCGGATCGCCTCTAGAGCCCTTTTTAAATATTGGTGTCACGTTGGCTACCTTCCAGTCATTAGGTACGGAAGCCGATTTAAGGGATAGGTTACAAACCACAGATAATAGTTCAGCAATTTCCCATTTGAGTTCTTTTAGAACCCTTGGATGAATGCCATCCGGTCCCGGAGATTTGTTAACATTAAGTTTTTCTATTTGTTCCAAAACCTCCTCTAATGACACTTCAATCCGGGACAGTTCCTCAGATTCATCACCCACAAAGGACGGTGCAGATTTGGGAATCTCCCCAAAGTTCCACAGGTTAACGCAACACACGCGCCCTCCTGCCCTCCACGGGGCCAGGACACAGACCGGGGGTTCTAATACATGGAGGAGGACCCTACTCCAGGGGCGGTCCTCTATGCAAACATACAACACGGAGGGGGGCAGGGGAGGAACCGAGGGGGCCCAAGCCACACCACCCCTGTGGTGTCACCTGGGCTCAGGGGTGGGGTGGAAGGCATGAGGTGTGGGGACAGTGGCCGGGCTGCCTGACTGACCCATCCTTTCTTCTGTTCCCTGCAGCGGGACCAACCAGGAGCGGGGGACCCTCTGGTCCGGCAGCAGCAGCACCCCCAGCCGCCCAACCACGGAGGCAGCGCGTCCGACACCGGGACCAGCTCCTGTGGCGCCACGTGCAGGCCGTCGATTGGGTAGAGGCTGCCATCCAGAGGCGCACAGAGGCGGACCTGCAGTGGCGCCAGAAGGCCTGGGCCACCTTCCAGGGACACTGTGCGCTGATGGCGAACTCCGTTGCCAGCCTCTCCGCGCACATTGCCCATGCCATACATTATGGCATGGCCGCGCCCATGCCCCGGCATCCCTCCCCTAGCAGTGCCCCGCCCCTCCTGCCCCTCCTGCCCCTCCTCCAATGGCCCCTCCTGTTCCTGCTCCTGCCCCTGCTCCTGCCCCTCCTGCTCCTGCCCCTGCTCCTGCCCCTCCTGCCCACCTCCCCGTTCACCCTGCCCCAATGCGGTCTACCCCCCATGTCCAGGTCCGCCCCCGCAGGAGCGGTCGCAGGGACCACCCCTCCCAGGAGTAGCTCCCCTCCTCCTCCCAGTTCAAGGTCTCATCCCCCTCCCAGTTCAAGGTCTCCTCTCCCTCTCCCCCCTTTGTAAATAAAAACCGACAAGTTTTTATGGTGAAACCAAACTGTGTTGTTGTGTGTTGTAGATAAGGGGAGGGGAGGGGAGGGGGAAGGGGAGGAGAGGGAGTTGTCCAGGGAAACCGAGGCGACCCTACTCCGGGGCCTGTGAGAACATGTCCATGAGGGCCTCCTGGATGCGCACCCCATCGTGGTGCACCTGCCCCCGCCCCCTCCTGCAATGGCCCCTCCTGCTCCTGCTGCCCACCTCCCCGTTCAGCCTGCCCCCCATGTCCAGGCCCGCCCCCGCAGGAGCAGTCGCAGGGGCCACCCCTCCCAGGAGTAGCTCCCCTCCCTCTCCCAGTTCAAGGTCTCCTCCCTGTTACGCGAGGTAACGTGAATAATTAATTTAGAATGCCGATCAACCTAATAAAATCATGAAGATGACAAATGCGGACTCCAAATTCCATATCTATCCCAGGTTTTCTAAAAAAAAAGGGAAATAATTTTGAAGGGTTATGAGTTTGTGATGCATAAATGAATACCAACTCCGAAGATAAAATTTAACCACAGGACTATATTTGACATGCATAAAATCACTATCAAGCAAGGGATAGATTACAAAAGAGTAAACACAACACAAAATACATTCAAAACAGTCTAGGCGCGGAGGGCGATTGCGGTGATGCTGGCGACCTCGATCCTTTGGTCCTTCCGGGCCTCAGGAGAGGAACTGCCAGGAGATCCCTCGACGGACGAAGCTGTGGCTGGCGTCCTCCATCCTTTGGTCCTTCCGGGCCTCAGGAGAGGAACTGCCAGGAGATCCCTCGAAGATGACTGGAATCGGGTGCACTGACTCGAGCCTTCCGCACGAACCTCGACTCCTCTTCCTGTTCTTCGGGACATCTCGAACAGACGATGGTGGCCTAGAATATCCCTACACCTAACCCTGAACTCAAAGAAAACCCTAGCTACGGCTGACGCGCCCGACGAACAAACTCGACGACGGCCGAAATGCTTTGAACCGACGACGATAGCTAATCTAACTAAACCTAAATCTAAACCTAATCCTAATTGGTAGGTACAAGCCTTCCACTTGACCTGACCAAACCCTTAACAGAACCAAGCGTACTGTGCTCTGAACTAGAATGCTCAAACATATATCACATAACAATAATGAACATTCTGCACAACATCCCCCTCTCCCCCAAACAGTGTGTTGTTGTGTATTGGGAGGGAAGGGAAGGGGAGGGAGTTGTCCAGGGAAAACGAGGCAACCCTACTCCGGGGCCTGTGAGAACATGTCCGTGAGGGCCTCCCGGATGCGCACCCCATCCTGGTGCGCCTGGTGGCTGGCAGCTGTGTGGGGCTGCTCGTAGGCCTGGCCCTCCGCTGCCATCCATGCGGGAAGGAAGGCCTCCCTGCTCCGCTCCACAATATTGTGGAGCACGCAGCACGCGGCCACTACCTCCACTGCATTCCGCTCACCCATCTCGAGACGGGTGAGCAAACACCGGAAGCGGGCTTTCAATCGGCCAAAGGCGAGCTCCACTCGATTGCAGGCCCGGTTGAGGCGGTCGTTGAACCGGGCCCGGTTCTGGTCCAGCCGTCCCGCGTAGGGCCGCATTAGCCAGGGCCGCAGGGGGTAGGCCGCGTCTCCGATGACGCAGATGGGCATAGGCACATCCCCGACAGTCAACTCCCGCCGGGGGAAGTAGGTGCCTCCTCCAGCCTGCGAAACAATCCGGAGTTGCGCAGGATGCGGCGTCGTGTGCCCTGCCGGACCAGCCCGTAGACGCCCAGGAAGCGGCCCTGGTGGTCCACGACGGCCTGCAGAACGATGGAGCAGTACCCTTTCTGTTCATGAAATGGGCTGCTCGATGCCGGGCCCGGACGGGATGTGGGTTGCATCCAGTGCTCCCTGCAGTTGGGGAACCCTACGGCAGCGGCCGCGACGGTAAGGCCCACGCCCCGCAGGCGGATCACTCTGGGGAGCAGGACGTTGTTGATGGCGCGGACGACCTGCAGAAGGGTGCAGAGAAACACAGGGGAACACATCACATAAGGCAGGGGTGGGTGTGTGCTCCCTTGGCCCCCTCCCCGTGATTCCCTCTGTCCTCACACACACACACACACACACACCACAGCCCCTCGCCCTACTCCCCCCCCCAGCAGGCCTGTGCAAGGGAGGGACAGCCCGAACCCCTGGGTGACCCAGCGTGGAGTCTTGGCTGCCCCTGGGCATGGAGTGCAGCACCCTTCCCCACCCCACTCCCCACTCCCCTGGGACTTACCTCCATCACGACGGGCGCCGACGGTGGATCTGCCCACCAATTGGTGTGCCACCGATCGGTAGCTGTCCGGGTGGCCAGCTTCCAGACTGCGATGGCGACCCTCTTCTTGATGGGGATGGGTGCCCGCAGCCGGGTGGTGGCTCTCTGGAGCGCGGGGGTGAGCCAGGCACAGAGCTCCATGAACGTCCGCTTTCACATGCGGAAGTTCCAGAGCCATTGCTGGTCGTCCCATTGCCCTAGGACCAGCCGGTCCCACCAGTCGGTGCTGGTGTCCAGTCTCCACACTTGCCTCTGCACCCTGGGGTGGGGGTGCCACAGGGACACCATGGCCTCACTGGTGAGGGGATCCACACCGATGTGCCCCTCCTGGTCCTGGAAGAGGAGGGCACCAACCTGGAGCAGCAGCTGCTGGCACTCAGAAATGTCTGACAGGGGCCAGAGCAGGCACATGGCCACCCGTGGTTCCATGGCACGAAACAGAGGGCTAGGAAAAAAAACCCTGGCAAAAGCAGTAGGTGGCCAAAGGCAGAAGTGTCCCAAAGTCAGAGGGCAACCACCAAACCTGCTTATGGCTGTCGGTCCCTGCAAGGGGCCCTCTAGCACGGAGCGGAGAGAAACGGCTGTCCGGGGAGATCCCTTTAAGCACGTGTCTGAAATGGTCGCCAGCCCCCGCCCCCGGAAAGGGCTGGTGCCCTTGTGCCCTCCGCAAAATGGTTCCGGGCGTCTACTTTTGCGGAAAAGCGCGCCGCCAATGTAGACATGCTTTTCTGCAAAAGCGCATCGTTATAACGCGAACTCCGCGCCAATCTAGACGCTCTTTTCCGCAAATACTTTTAACGGAAAAACTTTTCCGTTAAAAGCATTTGCGGAAAATCATGCCAGTCTAGACGTAGCCAAAATGTAGTAGTGTGTTGTGACACTGGTATTTTTATGCCTGATTTTGTAAGCAAGCAGTTTAAGTGAGGTGTGACTTGGGGGTATTCAAGACAAATCAAAGTCCTGAAAGGGGTTCAAGTAGTCTGGAAAGTTTGAAAACCACTGACCCAGAGCGTGTTAACGTTGTCCACATGGGGTCCACATGGGGTAGGTGCTTAGAGTGCAACGTATCTCTGTGGCTTGGGCAGGGAATCCAGCAGCATCTCCTTCAAAATCACCTCCTGAGAGCCCCTCACTGTGCTATCCCGTGCATGTCCCACAGGAATGGTAGAGAGAAACACTCCCTTATGGTCCTATGTGCTGAATTTGCCAGACCTGAATGGCAGTGACACACATACGTTTTATCTGTGTGCATATGCATATGTATTTGTGCTTGCATAATTAATAGATTTAAGGCTGAATTAATCATTTTATAATTATATGTAACTAATCAGGAGGATTACTAAAAATGATAGGTGGTTGGCATCTCTGCTGTTGCAGAAAAGGAACAATGCTTTGTGACCATGAACAGGTGATGAGAAGGGAAAGTGTTGGAGATACAAGAGAGTCCTTTGAAAAAAATCTGATTGTTTTGGCTAAGATGTCCACAGCAGTAGTTCATGATGCAGGTCAACATTAAACCATTACTTTTATTTCTCTCTCTAGGAGAGGCTTACAAAGAACATATAACGCCGACACTAAGGAACTGGAAGAGACCCTGATTCTTGTGACAAAGAGCTTCAGGAAGGACGTTTTAAATAAACTGAAACTAAAAACGCAGGTAAGAAGAGTTTGGAATGATCTGAAGCTGGTAGTTCAGGATTTATTGCCATTTTCCTAATACACATCCCATTTTGCGTGGATAGGATAATGTGATCATTTCAAAGTGCATCATATCTAGTCTTGCCAACTCTGTCAAATTTCTAGGGTTTAAGGCTTTTCATTGCAAACATTGATACATTGGTTAAGCCTTTTATTGTAGAACCACAGGAATTAAATACATATCTGTTGGCTTTTTAGCATACTGTATCCTAAAACAGCTCAGAGGAATTTCACCCCTGGTGAAACCCTAGTGATGACAGTGGGGTTACAGCAGAGGTGTGTTTGGTCCTTAGATTTAAAAAATAGCTTCCTAGGGGTTCTGTTTCGCCTTATTTTATTCAGGGCAAGTCTGCTGTCATCTCTTTTACAAACTTCTATCTAAAGCAGGGATGGGGAACCTAAGACCCAGGGGCCAGATGCTGCCCCCAGCTTGCCTGAGACTCAGAGCTCTCTCCACCTCTGGCATTGGGGAGTCCGTACTGGTGCTGCACACACCCCACCAAAGGGCTGGAGCACACAAAATCTACTAGCCTGGGCTCCCCCGAGGCTCTGGTGTGCGAAGGGAATGTGGGGAGTGTCTTTCTCCTTCTCAGTCAGGGGCCACATCAGTGAGGATTTGGGCTTTTTTTTGGGGGGGGGGGTTTCGCTTCTCACTTGTGTGGGGCTCCCAAGTGATTGTTCTGAGTCAGTGGCCCAAACCAAACCCCCCACTTCCCCCCAAAGGTGTATCTCAGGACAGTGAAAATGAAATGAGTTTATTCTGCCTCAGGGCTCTGTTCAGGTATGTTGTAGCAAAACCTAAGAGCTCTTTCACCATTGGAAGGGCAAAATCCTCCCATCAGCAGTACAGGAGAAGCTATTTCCGATGCAGTGAAGCTTTTCCAGATGCTTCGATAGGGATTTCTGGATCCTGCATGCCATGTGCACATTGACTCCAGGTGATCTCCTCCAAGAAGGCAGAAGGTGGCTGAAACAGAAAGATTGTGCAGCGATACCCCACAGATGGTTTATGGATTGAACCTGCAAGGGCTGTGCAGGGATATGAGGGGCATGAGGGAGCAGAGTTGTATGAGGGACGTATAAGGAAAGTGTGGGACTTGTGCACCTATAGTTTGTCAGATTAGAGTTTCACTTTGTAAGTTACAATGAATAAGCTGACAGGAAACGGGTGCAAAGATTCGTCACGGCACACGAACTGAAGCATTTGGACACAGCCCAGCTCTAACATGATCCAAAATTCACTGGAGTCAGTGGGAGTCTTTCCACTGGCTGCAGTAGGCTTTGGATCAGGCCTGTTGCATATTCGCAGGGATGGGACAGAGCCAAGAGCCAGAGAAAAGGCGAAGTCGGCATGTTTTAAAGATGGAATTTGAAAGGCATGGAGTTGGCATGGCAGAGATACATGGGAAGAGTGTTCCAGGTAGCAAGGCTTGCGGAGGAAGGGGTTTTTTGGACTAAGTGAAGGAGGCTCAGCCAAGAATGAGATGGTCGGGAACTTGGAGAGAAGTAGAAAAATTGAAGCCAGGCTTGGGCAAGTCTCAAGAGAACCTTCAGAAGGAGGGCAATTGAACTTGAAGCTCAAATGAATACCCACCTGAAGTCAGTGGCAGAACGTAAGCTATGATGGAGCATCTCTTAGTAGAACTCTCCATAGGCAGCCTAATTCTGGAGATGCTGGTGTCTAGAGGGGCCTGAGCAAACCACAGGGAAGAGATCTGCAATGGTCAAAGAGAGAAAGTCAGAGCAGAAGCCTTCTGTACCTAGACCAAGTTGTGAAAGAGTTGATGAGCGGGCTGGGTCACTACTGGTTTAACCTTTACTATGAACAGGTGGCGTGTACATGTGGGAACTTTTCCCCCAGGCAGATATGTCACACCCAGATCAGAGTGACAAGCAGAGGAGGATTCAGTATGAGAGCCATAGAATAGTGGGGACAGCCTCTCTGACAGTAGGGATTTTCCTTTATGTAACCCTGAGTGGGCTACACTTCACTTCATTGCCTTTCTCCAGAGCCTTAAAAACCGCACCTCCCAGGCTAGGTCTAGACTGCAGGCTTCTTTCCGAAGAAGCTTTTCCAGAAGGGATATTCTGGAAAAACTTCTTTCGAAAGAGAGCGTCTACACAGCAAAAGCTCAAAGAAAAAGCAATGTGCTTTTTCGAAAGATAGTGTCCACATTGATTGGACACTGTCTCACATTTCAGTTGTGATCACTGTGGATGGAGTGGCCACCAGGACACCTGTGCTTTTTCCTAGAGTTCTCTTCTTTCGAAAAAATACTCTCTTCCACATCCACACATGCCTTTTTCTGAAAAAGCTTTTTCGGAAAACGGCTTCTTCCTCATAGAATGAGGTTTACTGGCTGTGGGTGATATTCTTAAATGCTCCTAAGGGACTTAGAAACATATGGGTAATGTTTTCAAAAGTAACCAGCATGTAGGAGCTTGAGTCTCACTAAAGTTCAGTGGGATTTAGAGTCTAAGGATGAGATTGCTTAAAGATACTTAGGTACCTAGTAAGATTTTTCAAAAGCACCTACACACCTAGCGTTTGTGGAAATCAATGGGAGTTAAGCACTTAGATACTTAACAGGGGCGGCCCTAGACTAGCTGCCAGCAACTGGCGCCCTAGGCGAACCATGAAATCGGCGCCCCCCACCTCCAAACCCCTCAATGATATTGCGCCACCATTTGGTGCCCCATTTAACCTGGCGCCCTAGGCAACCGCCTAGTTCGCCTATATGGACGGGCCGCCCCTGCTTTTGAAGATCCCACTATGTACCTATCTGCATGTTAGGTGTCTAAATCCCTTGAACACTCTGGCCCTTGGAGCATGTCTATACATACTGGAAGATTGACACTCTGGAGGTTGATCTTCTAGCATTCAATTTAGCAGGTCTCCTATAGACCCATAAATTGAACGCTGAAGGGCAACTCCCACCAGTGTTCAGTACTCCTTCTTTTGCAAGGAGTAAGGGAAGCCGATAAGAGCATTTGCTCCCATCGGCCTCATGCAGTGTGGACGCCACCACAGCGTGGTTTAAGGTAAGCTGACTCAAGCTACGCATTTTGCATAGCTGGAATTGCGTACCTTAAGCCGATCATCCAAGTCCAGTGCAGAGCTGGCCTTAGTGCGTAAGATATTACTGAACCTGTTAGCCTGTGTCTTCCTGTATGTTGAATACAATGTCCAGCACAGTGAGTTTGCTCAGTAATTTGAATTTGGAGGGGGTTACTATAATAACACTGGCAAACTGGTCTTTTTCCAGCCACTCTTTAAGAAAATTCTGACTGACACGTGGATGTTAAAAAGTGAAATACTGGATTCAATAATGTCAATAACTGAACAAATTTGCCAACACCTAAAACATTTAGAGCAGCCTGTTGACAAGGTATGTATCCTTTTCCAATGCATTACAATTGGCATGAGGTTCCAGCGATATAGCTGGTGATCTTATTTCCAGACCAGCAGCTGACCTGCAAAGGTCACTCCCTTGCCTTCAGTAAGGCAATTAATATAACCTGGGAAATTTGCAAGGTCTGTCCTTCATCTTCTCAAGGAACTAAACTTTTAACTTACATCATTATTGCTTCCTTTCTATGACTGAAATAGGGAAATTGGTCTCTTAAAAAGGAACAAAAAGCATTGGTTAATATTATAGTTTAATTGCAATACACTGGCTTCCCATGCTGTTGCATATAGTTCCTCTCTCCATTTACCATGATGCTGCAACCTTCTGGGAAGTCCAGTGAATTGATGAAAGCAAGGAACTTGATAACATTCCCCATCTCAGCTTGAAGTGACACAAACCCTTCAGACTCACATGATTAACCTTTAACAGTGTCATGTGAACCCACAAGAAGTCACAAACAAATACCTTGTGAAAGACCCAATTCAAGAAATCCTTGGCTTTGATCTTCCAGAAGGGTCACGAGCAACCTTAAGCCACATCCATGCAAGCCATGGCAGATGTGGGTACATGTGGCACAAATAGAAAATGAAAAAAAAAAACCCTTTAGTGTACAACTGTGGTCACCCAGAACAGGTCAAGGAACATAGAATGACTCAATGCCTGATTCACACGTGCAAAGGAGGCATCACAGTCAGTGTTCCTTATATGCTGAATTCTTGGGCAGACACCCCGGGGAGAGTCAAATGCCACAGCTGGTAGCATGTGTTTCTACTGATGGTGCACATCTGTACCTGCCTTGGTGCATGTAACAAAATTTATTCTGTGCATGTATGGAAAAAAATTAGAGGGAACACTGATCACAGTGATATACTCTGCTACTGTTGATGCAATGATCTAGCTTAACCACCTACTTCTAGAATTATAGTAGTTGCTTTACAGCTATATCTACCATATGAAGGAGATTACAGCAGTTACTTTAACATGCTACCATCATACACTCTCTGTACAGTCGGGAGATACAAGGATAGGTACCAATAACTCTAAATTTAAAATCTGCAAGCAGCATCCAAACATGTTGTAAACAGTCCCATCTGTCACTGAAGGGCCAAAATCATCAACATATAATCAGGGATCAATTTTGGTTACAGTGAGCATATAGCTTCTTTTTGTTCACTATCTTCACTTCATATATATATAGCTATACCTATCGCACAGGGCTGGAAGGGACCTTGAAAGGTCATCAAGTCCAGTCCCTTGCCCTCACAGCAGGGCCAAGTACCATCCCTGACAGATTTGCCCCAGATCCCTAAATGGCACCCTCACGGATTGAGCTCACAACCCTATGTTTAGTAGGCCAATACTCAAACCACTGAGCTATCCCTCCCCTGTTCAGATGGATGATGGATGGAAGGGAACATGAGCAGTATGCCCTGTTCAGCTGCATCCACGCACTCACTGAGTGCTCTGCTGAAGTGGCATTCAGAGCAGAATCCTGGGCTGGCATTTTACAGGTTGCTGATTAGCCCAGAGATGCCCAGCCCAGGCTTCTCATCTACCTCTTGTGACATTGCCAAGGAGTTCAAAGGCCCCTCTGCTCTCAAACCTCATTGCCATCTTTCTTTTTAAAACAAACAGGATTTTCTAGGTGATGCTCACAAGTACGTGGTGAGAGAGTACATCACGCAGGTCATCAAACCGAGAGGGAAAATAAAGAGAGCCAAGCGGAAAGGGGTTAGCGAAAGGATGATCGAAGAAGCCAGAGTTATAGAGAGAAGCTTCAAAGAACTGGTATGTAAAACCTCATACTGTATCAGTGGGGCCTCATACTGCAGGAAGTGTAAGGTGAGCAGGTGGGAAACCCAACATGAGAAGCAGCTGATCATTAGGATAGTTTTCCTATAATCCCCCACTGTTGCAATTTCTGGTTCAACTCAACCAGTAGTAGAACTGCTATAGAAAAGGCTTCTGCTGTTACTAGTGGCCTAAGAACCACACACACCTAATTTTCGCCCCTCAAAGGCCTGGTCTACACTACAGCAGAAGGTCAAATTAAGATATGCAACTCCAGCTACGTTAATTATGTAGCTGGAGTTGATATATCTTAAATTGCATTTCCATGCCGTCCACACAGCAGGAGGCCAGTGGGACCAAATGAGCCTGCCGGCTTTCTTTACTCCTCACAAAAGAAGTACTGGACACCAGCCAGAGCTGCCCTTAGTGTTTGATTTACGGGTCTAAACTAGATCTGCTAAATCGAACACCAGAAGATCGACCTCTGGAGTATCGATCTTCCACATAGTGTAGATGTGGCCTCAATGACTTCAAATTGGAATAAAGGTCAGGCCCTGCCCCACCAAACACTGCTCACCACAGGCTTATATGACAGTGATTAAAATACCGATGGCCGCCTGCGGAACGTAGATATTAGCACTACTACTACCTTTGCTACAACCTATGCAGAGAAGCCAGAGTGATCAACAGTGGGGTATTTTTAGGAACACATTGTTCAGAGGTCTGGAGAGGCAGAAGCTGGGAATTTGTGATGGGTGACATTTCAGGCGCAAGGCGCGAGGCTGACTGCACCCTTTGTAGTTCATTAATCTCTATGTTTGATGCACACAGGCTAAAAGTCTACACTGGTACCTTACAGCAGTGTAACATTCTGGCTCACAGGTGTGAAAAAGCACCATCCCCCTCCCCAAAGCGCAGCAAGTTACAGTGCTATAAATCGCTGGTATGAACCAGGCTACTCCCCTTGTGGAGGTGGTTTACATAGAGTGCCATGACTGCACTTTAAACTGTTAAGCGTAGACAGAGCCACAGATGCCTTTGAATATCCCAGCTTGAGGGAGGTAGTTGCCCAAATGCCATTGAAATTCAAGGGATTTGGGCACCAAACTTTTTTTAGGTTCTTTCCAAACCTCTCAGCTTTGATCATCAGTGAGCCAAGAGTTGCACCTCTTTGGTAAGCAGGGCAGAGGAAACAGTCACGCAGGACAGTGCAGACAAATCAGCTTTCTGAGAGGCAGGGTATTTATCGCTGCCATATGGGATCCAGGCACAAACCAACAAATTGATACGCATATGAGTGAGCCTTACTCATGAACTCAATCCCCTTTAGGCTTGCTCACATGACTGCAGAGTTGGATCCTTACTGAAATTGCAGTAGGACAGCCTAAACGGCTTTTTCCCACACAAGAGCCCTCTTCCCATTGTTCTCAGTTCCAAGGAAAAAAGCCTGAAAGCCTTTTAAAACCCCTTGTGAATTACTGAGACTGACTGCCTTCAAAACTCTTGATTAGGGTTGCCAGATGGTTTAACCCAAAATACCGAACACCCCCCATGCCCCCCCAAAAATATGGGGAAAAAATTTTGTTGAAAAAAAGGGGGGAGGGCCAAAGTTGTTGGGGGGGGAAAAAAGACCCAGAGAGTTATTAAGCAAAAAAAATTAAAATTTAAAAACAGCATGGCCCCCTTAAGAACAGGAGGGGCTAGGTTCTGCCTCTCCTAATAGGTGGCCATCTTGCCTCCCTCCCTGTTCTGGGCCAGACAGCTCCCCCCTGCAGAACCAGGTAAGCTGCGGGGTAGGGGCTGGGCCCGATTGCTGACTGTGTGTAGGTTTGCCAGGTGTCCGGTATTGACCCAGACAGTCTGGTATTTTCGCCCCCTGACCGGGAAAAAATCAGAAAATACCGGACATTTTAAGTGTCCGGTATTTTCTGAATATTTTTACCGGACAGGAGCCGAAAATACCGAACTGTCTGGGTCAATACCAGACACCTGGCAACCCCTACTCTTGATATGCAAACAGAAAAACTAAAACCTCTGAACGCTTTCCTCCCACTTGCTGTTTGATCCTTTGTATGCAACATTGCAATATGCCCAAGACATCCTATTCTTGCAGTGTTACAACCACTGCCACATGTTATTGTTTATACTGAGAGTCCCACAGGGATGCTGCATGTAGAAGGAAGCTGAGAGTCAGGAGAAGAACACGGTTCTAGTCCAGCTACCATGAATTCATTCCATGATCTTGAGCAAGTTGGCTGACTTCTCTGTAATTCAGTTTTCCCTGGGCGACATGGGGGGAGGCCTGGCTCTGCACTCCTGGATGGGCAGGACCTCAGGTGGAAGAGATAAGGCCCATGCTTCCAGAAGAGGCAGGGCCTCAGGCGGAAGGAATAGGGCCAAGGCAGCTAGTCCTGTGCATTGCCCAGACTGTGTCTTCCCAGTGCTATCCGGAGTATGCTGTCTGGGGCTCTGCAGTGTGGGACACTCTGGCAGTGATTTAAGGAGCACTGGCGGTGGAAGTGGAATAGCTGGGCCCTTTGCCCCACCCTGTCAGCTGGCAGGTCTGTTCCCACTACAGAATAAAGATAATGCCCATATTTGTAAAATATCTTTGATGCTATATGTACAGAAGTATTGTTTACTGGACATACTAAATGAATGTAAATGTATTTTCTGAATGTTGACATGTCTCATTAAAATACCGATCACAAACTACACCCCTTGATTTTTCTAACTTATTTTTAGGGTTCTAATGCTGATTGGCTTGATTCTGCTATTTGTTACATTGCAAACATAATTTCAGAGAAGAACAAACCTAAAATCAAGGAAACTATTGAGGATATGTGCAAGGATTATCCAGATGTCAGGTATGTGGGGTTAATATCAGAGGGTTTCTCAATGTAAAGTGCTGTGAGCGGGGTGATGCTCAGATTTTGTTGCCCCCCAATAACCATATTATTTGGTTCCAGGTTGGTAGCAGCAGAATCAGCTGAACCATTTGGTGCACTGAAGTTATTTCAAATCCCTTGTCATTTTACTGTATTTTATTTGAAGGCTCTGTGCTAGCCAATTTGTAGGGCTCTGCTTTTGGAGGACATGGCTTTTGTCCAGGTCTTAAAATGAACACTCAAAACTGAGGCCTCCAAGGTCAGTTACTGCTTTTCAAAAATTTTAATTGGATTTTTGAAAGGGCTGCATCCTATCCTCTGATTTTGCTAGCACAATCCAGTAGTTTGGCATCTAAATGCTGTCCATTGTGCCCTCTATTTATTGTGGTTCCAAAATTGCACCTGCAAAACTAGAGGCTGATTTTAAATACCCATGCGTGGAGTGCCAGGTGTATAATGGGTGTCTTCCTCTCTAAGAGGGGAGGTCACTTCCTCTATGATACCATCTGTATGGAATGTAACCCTACTGAGGGGAGTCAGAGAATATGCATTCTTTCAGGACAATGCCAACATTTATTTACTTAATTTGGATACTAGATGCCTCAGTAGTTTGTGGCAGAAAAAAAGTCACGCATTACTTACCAATCAAATCCTCATTATATAGAAGGCCTCCAGCTTCTCAGAAAAGCTTAGTGTGATGAGGCTGGGTGATGTCAATGAATGTATAAATTTGTGGTTGGCACAATAGGAATATAAATATAGATGGAACACTGATGCAAAGGTTGGATGGAACCAGGGCTGCAATAATGTGGTCTAATGTCAGTTGTTGGACTTGGTGTTAGGGTGGTGGGTTGCACTAGTTTCCTATGATAAAAGATCAAACAGGAATCTATTGGTCTCTTCTGGCCCTAAACACTATGGCTGCGTCTAGATTGGCAAGATTTTCGCAAATACTTGTAATGGAAAAGTTTTTCCGTTAAAAGTATTTTCGCAAGAGAGCGTCTATACTGGCATGTGCCTTTGCGCAAAAGATTTGCGTGTAGACGTTCTCTTGCGCAAGAAAGCTCTGATGGCCATTTTAGCCATCGGGCTTTCTTGCGCAAGAAATAAGCATGGCTGTCTACACTGGCCGTCTTGCGCAAGAATACTTGCGCAAGAGGGCTTATCCCTGAGCGGGAGCGTCGGAGTATTTGCGCAAGAACCACTGATTTTGTACATTACAAAGTCAGTGTTCTTGCACAAATACAAGCGGCCAGTGTAGACAGGCGGCAAGATTTTGCGCAAAAGCGGCCGCTTTTGTGCAAAATCATGCCAGTCTAGACGCAGCCTATGGCTAAGACAGAGTGGTAGGTCCAGAATGAGCCCACCTCTAGTGCCCCAGTTTGCTGCAGAATTTTGTCTTTTGTTTTTAAAAAGCAAAGTTATAGTTGAGTTTTCCAAACCTGGCCAGGAACTGTAAGGTTACAATCCAGCCTTCAGCAATTACTGTGGCAATGCTACACCAGACAGAGCAGAAAACTGATACACATCTTCAGCTGCTGTGGGCTTTCAAGCCATCCTTTTACACCTAAGTGAATGTGAAGCATTGTGTTTGTCCATGTTACCTACAAGTCAGGTGTGAGCTCATATCCTTAGTCCTCTGTATCAATTGGTTTTCCATGACTCAGTAAGGAGTCTGCTACATATAAGGCTATTGTTTCTCTAAAACGATAACTTTGGTTGTATCATCATACTTCAAAGAGAACTGAGTTTAACAACATCAACATAGCAACCAAACAGCAAAGTTTCCAAGATGTTTCACAAAAGTTCATTTATAAGGCACACGCAGCTGGTGGCACAATGTTGCACTATTACCACTGGGTATTATTGCTTACTGATTAATTTAAAAGTGCAGTTTAGTAGATTGCTCAGAACCCAGAAACTGGTTGACTATTTTGGATTCAATCTAAAATCTAACCCTAAAAAGAAGATATAAACATGCTTCTGCACATACTTAACTTTAAAGCATGTGACATGCTTATATCTGCCAGATTGGGGTCTATAACAATTTTCACAATTAGACTTACTCAAACTACAAGTAGATTTCAAGGTTCATTAACTGGATTTCCTGTTTCTTAGTTAGCACTTGATCTATTACTGAGTCATAATCTTTGGACAAGCAAGTTTTGAAAACCAGACAAAGCCTCTTAGCCTTGCTTTATGAGCCTAGCTGTCATGATTCAGTTAATTCTTTCCCTTGAGCTGATACAGAATCCTATCTGAAAATCTGTCTGTAGCGAGTGTTTCTGGAATAGTGCCCACTACTTAAATCTTCTTTACTAGATCTAATCTAATTAGTGCCTGCCAACTTCTTGAGTATTATTGCCCACATCATTTAACAATCAAATCCTCATTACATAGAAAGCCTCCTGCTTCTCAGGAAAGCTTAGTGTGATGGGAGTGATGTCATATGAATGTATAGAATATCCAGGGGGAAGATTTTCAACGCATGAAGACCAGGTAAGCATCCAATGTCTATTGGCTTCCAATAGGAGATGGCCAGTTAATTCCCATTTTTTCTTTGCAAAGTGCTGCCAGCCTTACTCCTTATTATGACTAGCCTACCTGGCCAGTGGCCTTGTTGTAGAGCAATGAGACTCCTCACAGAATAAGGGATTAATCAACATAAAGGTTGCAGAATTTGACTCTACACTGAACTGGCACTTACATTGTAACATGACCTTGCAGTTCTTACACGGTGAAGCCTCCCAGTTGTCTATGAAAAAGACATTCCTGGGCATTTGCAATTCTGTTCTATTTATCCACAACTGCTTTTGTCATTGACCATTAAGCTACCCCATTGTCAACATCACTGATTGTCCCAAAATTTGTATACCTCCACCCCCACACTGTGTTCTGTTGGCCAACAGTGACTACAGGTTAATCAGTGGAGAACCCTGACATCCCAATGGATGGAATCCTGTCTGTTTCAGATAAACCTTACTTTAGGGTGTGGCTTTGCTCTTTATTTGCAGTGTTTGGGCTCCCCAAGAGTGACCCTGGTTTTGCTTTTCACAGAAAGAAACATATTGCAGCTGTTCTCGCCCTCCGAGGATTGTGCCTCAACAAGAGAGGGTCCATTATTCAGCAAATAGAAGCGCTCCAAGAAAATGCAGAAAGCCTGCCTGAGAGAGCACTCTTTGCTGAGATAGATGTTCCAGCTATTGTCGGATGTTTTTAAAAACCACCTAGACAACAGAAACAAGATCTGCCAAAGATATTACAGCGTGTCTAGGCCATGCTCCTAAACATGACTTGCTCCTCTGTGCCCATAAGTCAAAGCATTGTAATGGATGTACAGAAATTGACTCTCTGTTCCAGAAGACAAGGGCAATGGAGAAGCCAATATATTGCACAAAGACGCTCCCTATGCAAACACTGATAATTACCTAGAGAATAGTTATCAATGATTCACAATTGAGCTGGAAGGGCATATCAAGCAGTGTCCTGCAGGGATCTGTCCTGGGTCCTATTCTATTCAATATCTTCAGAAATTGTTTGGATCATAACATAGAAAATGCACTTATAAAGTTTTTCACATTATACCAAGTTGGAGGCACCTATTCAAGCCCGCTGGAAGACAGGATTAGAATTCAACATGATGTGGACAAGCTGGAGAAATGGACTGAAATAAGCAAGATGACATTCAATAAGGATGAATGCAAAAGTACTCTACTGAGGAAAGAAGAAACAATTGCTCAAAATGGGAAATAACTGCCTGGGAAGGAGTACTGCAGAAAGGATCTGGAGATTATAGTGGATCAACAACTAAACATGAGTCAATGAGGTAATATTGTTGCAAAAAAAGCAAACATCATTCTGGGCTGTATTAGCAACAGTGTTGTAAGCAAGGCACAAAAAGAAATTCCCCTGCTCTACTCAGCACTGATAAGGGCTCAAGAGCAGTATTGTGTCTAGTTCTGGGCCCCACACTTTGGGAAAGATGTGGACAAATTAGAGAAAGTCCAGAGGAGAGCAACACAAATGATTAAAGGTCTAGAAAACATGACGCATGAGGGAAGACTGAACCAAATTGGACTTGTGTAGCCTGGAGAAAAGAAGACAAGACAGAGGGGAGTGGGAGGCATGATAGTTGTCTTCAAACACATATAAGGTTGTTAAAAGAAGAGTGTGATAAATTCTTAACCACTGAGGACAGAACAAGTAGCACTGGATTTAAATTGCAGTAAGGGAGACTAGAGAGGTTGTGGAATCTCTGTCAGAGGAGGTTTTAAGGAAAGGTTGACAAACACCAGTCAAGGATGGTCTAGGCTTAGGTGGTCCTGCCTCAGTGCTGGGTACTGGACTAGAATGGTACTTTCTACTCCTACATTTCTAATGTTCTAACCCTATCCACTAAAGCAGTGGTTCTCAAGGTGTGATCCACGGACCACTGACTTGCAGATGGTCCACGGAGTTACCTAGGGGCAAAGGCAACTAAGAAAATAGAAATTAATATCCGGGGGGGGGGCCTATTTCAGAGGATGCAGGCCCCTTTTCCCACATCTATCAATGGTCGGAGTAACCCCTCAGTGAGCCTTCCCAGTGTGATGTATAAATCAAGAAGGACACTCTAAAATAAGATAACAAATGTATTAGGGAATTAAATTACAATAACTGGGGAAAATGGGGATTTCATATAAGAACTAAAACAATAACACAAATGATAGTAAGCTTCCTTACTCAACTGTGACTAAATAACAGTATATAGCAGTGTAGGGATTTCATCAGGGAGGCATGAAGCCTGGGCCCAAATGTTCCCGTTGGTTGGGAGGAAAAGAAGAGAAGACAGGAAAGAACCCCAAGATGCCGGTGGTATTAGGCTGGATGCTGCCATGCTGCCAAGGCGTGGGAACGACTACCCTCGAGCCAATTGAAAGCTCTCAGGGAGGAGCTCCAGGGAGATCCCTGCGAAGAACTTCTGTAATGGTGATGGATCACTGATCATTGATGGTAACTCTTCTCCCGTCCTAGTCACAGCTGTGGTGGTCTGATACTGACAGGAGCATAGATGGAAGAAGCATCCCCTCAGCAGCTGCGCAGGGCCTTAAAATCACTTCTGTGGCATGCAACCCGGAGGTGATGGAACGTTCTGAAAACCTGTGCTAGCTCTTACCAGCCAGAACTGTTCAGAGTCTCCAGCTGCTGACAGGCATTCTGATCAAAGTGGAGTCCTTGGGTCAAAAGTTCACTGCCTCCATTTTGAATAGTTTTAACTGAACTGTTTTAGGCTCAGGACTCCCCCCACATACGCACAGAGCAGGGAGCCTGCACTGGTACTCTAGCCCTACCTCTCCTCTTTCCCCCTTCCCCCGCACAAGGTTGGCACACCAGCAATGGCTTCCCACTGCAGGTTGTGGGGAGCTTCATAGGGGAAGGAAGTGGCTGGGGGGACAGCAGCACAGGAAACAGCTCAACTGGAGGCTTTCCCCACTGCTCCCATTGCCTCAGCCTGCTCTTGCACCGTCCCTCCCTTCCAGTTCCCCCCCCGTCCCTTATGGTCAGTCCGCTCCTGCACCCAACACCATGATCAGACTTCCACCCTCAGCCTGCTCCTGCACCCAATTTCCCACCCAGACTCTACACCTCCACCCCCTCCTACACACATTTTGTCATCATGGATGGTTGGCTGGTGCTCTGCAGAAAGGTCTGCATTGAACGGGGTGGGCCATGGGCCAAAAAGTTTGAGAACCACTGCACTAAAGACACTACATGTTGCACTCTCATATTGGATCATTAAAAGGCTGGTATATTTTTTGAACTGCTGCTTACATCCTCCTAAGTTTGTGCATTGTTTCTGATGACTGGAGCGGGACAGAAGAAACTCACTTTTAGCTGAATTGCAACAAGAACTATTCACCTGAGCAGATGTTTAAGGGAAAGCAAGAATCTCCTTCACTGCTATTCCCTCTGCTCCCTTCGCATGGCAGATAGGTAAGGAACCAACCAGTGCAGCTGAGCAGACACAGGGGGGAGATGTAATTTGCAAAGGCAAAGCCAGGAGGGAACTGAAAGTCAAAGGGGTGCCTCAGAAGCATAGTGCCTCCCAGGGCCACAGCAGAGATGAGATCTACTGGCCTTTAAATTAAGGTTATAAGCAAGTAGTTGAATAGTCAATTACCTGATAAGCAGGAGCTCATCAGTTAGCATTATCGACTACTTGCTCATCCACCCATCGCTCCCCCCGCTGGGGCTCCACACTATTAAAGAGACAAGGGAGCCGGTACGAGAAGATGCTGGCTCAATGACAGCTCCCTTTAACAGTGCAGAGCCACAGCAGCAAGGTTATGGTGAGACCAGCGGGACCAGGGACTGAGCTGGTGAAAATTTGTCGAGCAAAAAAAAAAAGGGGGTCGGGGCGTAACCAGGGAAACCTGGGGGGAGGATTTGGGAGATTGGGCCAAAATGCGGTCGTGGCCCACCCCTAAGACCGGCTCTGTCGGTGGCCCCTTGAAAATGGCGGCCCTGGGCAACTGCCCAGCTCACCCGCCCCTAAGACCAGCTCTGTCGGTGGCCCCTTGAAAATAGTGGCCCTGGGCAACTGCCCAGCTTGCCCGCCCCTAAGACCAGCTCTGAGAATGGCAGCAAGAGGGGTTGTGCAGAGACCCGGCGCAAGCTGGGACTGAGCACTGTAACTGCCCTTCCTTATCGACTAACCAATTACTGGATGGAAGTTCCATTGACTACTCAATTAGCCAATTAACCGCTACTTAACATCCTGACTTTAAATTTTCTGGTGCCTCAGTAGATTTCTCCACAAATTCCCTTGTTGGACCTGAGCTCCCTTCTCACGTGCATCCTGCCCTTTATATGTAGGCCAGCTCACATTACATGGGCACAAGGTGTTCCACACTAGTGGGATGAGACAAATGGTGAGAGGCTAAAGAGGAGGAGAGGTTCTTCATACCCCTCCTGGTGCTATTATGGGGAACTCCATCTGCTATGGGTGGGAAGGATGGTGATTCAAAGGGGAACAGCTGAATCATAGCATACTAGAACTGGAAGGGACCTCGAGAGATCAAGTCCAGTCTCCTGTCCGCATGGCAGGACCAAGCACTGTCTATATCATCCCTGATAGATGTATCTCTAACTGGCTCTTAAATATCTCCAGTGATGGAGATTCTAGAACCTCATTAGGCAATTTATTCTAGTGTTTAACCATCCTGACAGGAAATTTTTCCTAGTGTCCAACCTAAATCTCCCTTAGACTACTTGAATCCATCCCGGAATCTTAGCTACCTCTGAACAGGAGAAATCTTTCCACAATCCTGGCAGGATCTATAGGACTACAGTCCTGTGACATAGCCAAGAAGCAAGGCATTCACACTCAGACTGTGCAGGGGGATAGCCAAGCATGGCCCCTGGCACTTACAAGGTTAAGGCCACAAGAGCATAAAACTGGGGGTATGTCTACACTACAGCACTAATTCGAACTAACTTAGTTCAAATTAGTTAATTCGAACTAAGCTAATTCGAATTAGTGCATCTAGACCTAAAAACTAATTCGAATTAGCGTTTTGCTAATTCGAACTAGCATGTCCACATTCAGTGGACCCTGAACCGAAGTTAAGGCTGGCCGGAACCAGTGCCGGCAGGGCATCAGGTTAGGACTTAGAGTGTGGAGCTGCTGCCTCAGGCTAGCCGAGGGCTGTGCTTAAAGGGACCCGACCCCACCCCAGACAGACAGTTCTCAGGGTTCCCGCTTGCTTGTCTACCTCGATGAGGACAGCAAAGCAGTCCTGTCTTGGAGTGCCCTGAGTGCCCACACTCGGCACATCACAGCACTCGGCCATCAGCCCGGCTGCACTTGCCGCAGGCTGCCATCGGGGGGTGTCAATCGGGGGACTGTCAGGATCCAGGAGGTCCTGCAGGAGAGCTTCCACCCCGAGGAGCCCGCAGAGCCACCCCAGTCCTTCCCATCAGGGGCTCGTGCCCCATTCCTCCCTCACCTCCTTCCACTTACCCTTCCCTAGCCCCCCTTCCTGATGAAAAAAATAAAGGACATGTGTTCAAAAATAGAAACTCTCTTTATTTACCAAAACTGGGGGGGCGGGGATTAACCTCTGGGGAGACTGGGAAAAGGAGGTGGGAGAGGGGAAGAGAGAGGGTGGGAGAGGGGAGGTGGAAACTTGGGAGGAGGGAGCTGGAAGGGGGAATCCAGGGGAAGAAGGAGGAAGGGAAGTATAAAACTATGGTACGCCATAGCTTCAGTACTGTGTACAGATGTGGTCTCCTCATCTCAAAAAAGATATTTTGGCCTTGGAAAGGGTTCAGAAAAGGGCAACTACAATGATTAGGGGTTTGGAACAGGTCCCATATGAAGAGAGGCTAAAGAGACTGGGACTTTTCAGCTTAGAAAAGAGGAGACTGAGGGGGGATATGATAGAGGTCTATAAAAGCATGAGTGGTGTGGAGAAGGTGAATAAAGAAAAGTTCTTCATTAGTTCCCATAATAGGAGGACTAGAGGACACCAAATGAAATGAATGGACAGCAGTTTAAAACTAATAAAAGAAAGTTCTTCTTCACACAGCACATAGTCAACCTGTGGAACTCCTTGCCACAGGAGGCTGTGAAGGCTAGAACTATAACAGAGTTTAAAGAGAAGTTAGATAAATTCATGGAGGTTGGGTCCATGGAGTGCTATTAGCCAGGGGGTAGGAATGGTGTCCCTGGCCTCTGTTTGTGGAAGGCTGGAGATGGATGGCACGAGACAAATCGCTTGGTCATTGTCTTCGGTCCATCCCCTCCGGGTACGTGGTGCTGGCCACTGTTGGCAGACAGGCTACTGGGCTAGATGGACCTTTGGTCTGACCCAGTACGGCCATTCTTATGTTCTTATGTTCTAAGCTCAGGGTCGGGGGTCTCACTGGACCAACTTGATTTTCATGCAAACCTGCTCCTGGGTTCACAGGTGGCCTTTGGTGGCCAGGCTGGCAGCTATCCTGCCCTAGACGGCCGCATTCCTGTGCCTAGTGCGAAGGTCATGGACGTTGGAGGCCTCCCCCCAAACCTCGATGAGGTCCACGATCTCCGCACTAGACCAGGCAGGCGCCCGCCTCTTGCGGCCCCGGGCAGGCTCCTGGGAGCCGCCAGCCTGGTCCTGGGAAGAGGCGGAGGGCTGGGTGGCAGCAGGTGGCTGGCTCATGCCGTGCCAGGTGCAGGGTCTGCTGGCTGGGTGCTGGCAGGCTTGCAACTGGCACAAGCACTGTAGCCAGACCGTGCCCCTTTAAGGGCTCCGGGGCCGGGAGGGGGGCAGAAAAGTTTCCCTGGCTGGGCCCAGAGTGGCCACCAGGGCAAGCTGGGAAGGGTTAGCCTCCAACTAGTTCGAATTAAGTGGCTACACAGCCCTTAATTCAAACTACTTAATTCGAACAAGGCATTAGTCCTCGTAGAATGAGGTTTACCTAGTTCGAATTAAGTGCTCCGCTAGTTTGAATTAAGTTTGAACTAGCGGTTTGTATGTATAGACGCTATGAAAGTTAATTCGAACTAACGGCTGTTAGTTTGAATTAACTTTGTAGTGTAGACATACCCTATTTGTATATTGGAGCAGATGGTGAGGGTTTTACTTAATATTCACCCTATCCCTGGCCTTCTTGCAAAGCCCTTACCATCTGCCAGCAGGGTCAGAATGCAAATGCAAGGCAGACACCAGCAGCAACATTGGAACAGATCCTCAGGTGGATTCAATCAGTGGAGCGCCATTGCCTTAAACAGGTTGATACCAGAGGAGGATCTGGCTTGTTACAGCCAGATTATGAGTATAGAGTTCACACAAAAGGAACTTATTGTCACTTTGCCTCTCCCCTTTCTGTTTGCCTCAGTCATAGGCCCTGGACTTCTGCTTCTCCAGGGGGAGCCCTGCAACTCCAAGGCCAGTCTCTGATGTCAGCATATCTTTCTCACTATGGTTCCTTCAGCAGGGCCAAAGCAACTTGGCCTTTCCCTCTTGGGAACTGTCTAAACAGCAGGGCTGTTGTTCTTCCCGGCTGATTTTGATTGCCCCTCCTGTATGTCAGGCTGAAGAAAATTATAAAACAATTGATGCACGTGGGGCACACAGTTCCATGCCTCTTGCTCTTTTTGCATGTTTTAAGACAGAAGTATGGCCAGAAATGCTAAAAGCCACAACAGTAAGAAATTAAGAGGATTCTACCGAGAGGACACAGAAGATGAAATTAAACATTTCATTCATTTTACCGAAAACAGTGAGGTCTGTGCTTTGAAGTCACCAGTTGATTTGTATAGACTTGTACATGATGGTTTGTAGGCAACCTTTGAAAATGTAGAAACCATTCTGAAAATATTTGTAGCAATATTTGTCACAACTGCTGCCGCCGCTTGCACATTCTTTTTCTGTATTGAAATGAGTTAAAATTATTTGTGAGACCTGATGACTCAGGAATATTTGATAAGTTTGGCAATATTGACAAATGATTATTATTTATGATGACTTAATTGACAGTTTTGTAAAAAAAAAAAAAAATGTGTAGAGAATATCCTATCTGAATAAATATATTTTTTCCACATCGAATAAGTTTCTTCAAAGGAAGTTAACTTTTATTTTCCCATTAATGCGTCATCTGTACTTTTTAATTGTACACATTTTTCACATTAGCATAACGCAAATACAAGCTTCCATCTAGACAAGAAGTTCTCAAACTCTGGTCCAAGAACTCCAATCAGGTGTACCGAGGAAAGGTTATTAATTTTTTTAATAAAGCACTCTTATCCAAAGCACTTTATAATCCTTATCTAATGGTACAAAGAAAGTTTGGAAAGATCATTAAGTGGCTGGCCAAGGCGCTCAGCAATTTTCAGGAAGTTTGTGGGAAAAAAAAGTTGAACTATAAAAAAAAAAAATCAAGGTTCCTCATTTTATTTTCACTTACTTCCTATAACTTATTTATAGGGGGAGGATACGGGGAAAGGAATGAAAATGGGGAAAGGGAAGGAATGAGGAAGGATTTTTTCTTGGCAGGGTCACCAGGCAGGAGGGCAAAAATGAAGCTGAGCACAAGGGGCCATTAATTCTGTATTCACCCTGTAGCAACACACTTAAATTAATGGGTGCTGTGAATGACTTTTTATGTAGTCTGATTTTATGCTTGTGACTCCCATGTACGCAATATTTCAGCAAAAAATCCAGGACGCTTTTCAGGGATATCTTCAGGTTTTGCAATGAAGGTATGTGTGTGGATGCAATGCTGCTACCCTTGTTTATTTTTCTGCTACCACACATGCCAGTGCAGGCACTGACAATGATACTTTTTCATTCTCTTTAACTCAAGTTGTCCTCACCCAGCACCCATGCACAGAACCCTTTTTAAAGAACTCATACTTCTCATTTTTTCAGGAGTAAAGGTTATTTTGAAAAAACCCCTTTTGACAGAACCACGTCTAAGACTGCGGTTTCACTTTCAAAATACCCTTTTTCAAAACAGCGATCGGATGCGAATATACAAATGAAGCACGGGACATTTAAATCCGCCCTTCATTTACACTTTCGATTTGCCTTATTTACATTCCTCTTTCGAAAGAAGAATGTAGTATAGACATTGCCTGTGTGTAATTAACCACTGAGGGATGAGGTAGATTCTCCATCCCTTGAACTCTTTTGATGAGAATTGCATGCCATGTGCTCTAAACCAATCACCAGATAATTCCTCCATCAGGCACTTGTTGGGTGAAACTTGATGGGCCTGGGTTATGCAGAGAGCAGACTAGATAATAATCCTTCTTGGGTCTCAAATGTGAGAGCCTACGTGCCTGTCGAGGTGGGAGATAAGCAATAGTCCATCTGCATTTAGCTTTGGGGAGCACAGAGCTGGGTGCTACCAACCCCTCACACCACTGTGGGAAAACAGCCATTAACTGGGTGGCTGAAAACTGTTTAACTTACAGAGTTTTCTAACTATGTTCCCAGGGCTGCTATTGGGGGACAGGCCAGCAAAGGGGGCAGTTGCCCCCAGGGCCTGGCAACTTAAAAGAGGCGGGGGCTCCATGCTGTCACTTCTTTTACAGATGGCAATGGATGTAGAGAAATCTAGTGATTTGTACAGTACCACACAGTAGCAGGTAGCAGAGCTGGAAATAAACTTTCTAATAAATACATATTATACCGGTGCATAAACGGCCGAGTGTTAAATTTACACACACAGAGAATACACTGTGATTTAGGGGCTATATAGTCCCTACATGCTGCTGACTTCATGACTGCACCAGATTGTAGGGCAGGCAGATTAATGTAATCAGAATTCCATGGTGTTAATATATTTCTGTTGTGTTCTACATATCTTTTATTTGATGGGTCAGAGGATTTAAAGACAAAGCTCCTGTTAAAAAAAATCAGTTACTATGCAAATCAGCTTTTTCCAAAGTAGCTGTCTAGCCTACATTAACTTGAAAAGCATATTTTTTCATCTGTTATCCTGTCTTGTCACAATCCTGTATTCTATTTCATGGAGTAAATAAAATGTATACACATAACAACATAATTCTATAGAACCATAGGAACGGAAAGAACCTCAAGAGGTCATCTAGTCCAGTTTGCTGCATTCGTGGCAGGACGAAGTATTATCTAGACCAGTGGTTTTCAAACTACGGGTCATGACCCCAGTACTGGATCATGGTATGTCAGGCACCAGGTCTCGTAGCTGCAGGACGATCAGGTGATAGGTGGGGATGCTAAGGGAGGCTACCTGACTGTTCTGGCACCGTAGACTCCGCTGTGCCCCAGAAGCAGCTGTCAACAGGCTCGGCTCCTAGATGGCGGAGGAGGGATGTGTGTGAGCACAGAAGGCTCCGCACGCTGCCCCTGCCCTGAGCACTAGCTCCGCACTCCCATTGGCTGGGAATCTGCTGCTGTCTGCTTCTGGGGCACAGCATGGACTGCAGTACCAGGAGAGGCAAGAAGCCTGCCTTAGCACCCCTGTTGCACCGCTAGACGGGGAGCTGCTCAAGGTAAGCACTTCCTTCCACAGCCCTGAGCTCCTCCCTGCAAAAGCCAGAGAGCCCCCTTCTACACTCCAAAGCTCTCATCCCCAGCCCCACCCTGGAGCCCATACTCTAGTTAAATTATGTTTGGTTGTAGACATCAACAATTTTCTTCAACTGGGTCATGAGAAAAAAAGTTTGAAAAACACTGATCGAGACCATTTCTGACAGGTGCTTGTCTAACCTGCTCTTAAAAATCTCCAGTTTAGGTTTAACACAGTACTGTATATTTGTGTCTGAGTGCACATGAACTGCTGCCTGATTGAGAATTTCTGGTTCCAAATGAGTTGTTTGGTTCACTTGTCAATTCATAACTCTAGACTGTTCATAACTCTGAGGTTCTACATGTCACAGTAATCCAGCCACTTCTCTGTTTTGTCTTTGACCTGCTGAACAGGTTGAGCTCTTTAAGCCTCACAGGAAGGGCTTGTTTTCCAGTCCCTAGGTCAGTTTTGTGGCCTTCATTTCTCTCCAGTATTTCCTTGTTCTCTTTGAAGTGCAGACACCAGAATTGGATTCCAGTGTTCCACTAAGAATCTTACTCATGCTGTGGAGAGAAGCAAGATCACTTCCTTATTTCTACTTTATATTCCCCTTTTTAAACACTCAAGCATTGCATTGGCCCTTTTTGCCGCAGCATCATATTGGGGCAATTATCAGCAGTGACTCCTAAAACCTTTCCTGAGTCACTGTGTAGTATCTTTTAGGCTGTAGGTATAATGTGTATTCCTTACTTCCTTACTTGGCCTTTGGCTGTGTAGAAAACACAATTTGTTAGATTATGACTATTTAAGCAGGTGTAAAGGAGCTTAGCTGTCCTATAAGGCCACTTTCTGAACAAGTATGGCTGTGCTTAGGGCTGCCTCAGTTTCTCCATCAATGAGACAGCCAACGAGAAAACCACTGTAATTAACATGTCTCCAGTTCAACGAAGCCCCTTCAAGGAGAACTAGAGCAACAATTTAAAAGTTTTTACCTCAGAGCCTAGGTCTGGATTACTCAAAACTGATGTAAGCAGGGGCTGAACTGGTGCTTGCTATCAGCCAGCTAAAAGGAGAGAGCTGCCCTGGGCATGGGTGTGCCCACTTCTATTGTTTAGCTCTGCAAGATAATTAACTGTTAATTGTTGATATGTAAATACAGCCCATGCCAGGAGGGGGAAGGAATCCGAGGTGTGGCTATGTAAATCCAATTCAGCCAGGGCTGATGGAGGATCAGTGTTGGAATGGAATGTGGTGTATTGTAAATAATTTGGGGCTGTTGTGGGGGTCACAAATCATGCTACCCCTAAATGTGGGAACTGTAAAACATGACACCAGTGCTTGCAGGAGAGACACCCTCATTGTAAGAGGTCTCCGAGGAACAAGCCTCCCCCCCTTCCAGAGTTGAGTGAATGGAGCTGGGGCGGGGGAGGGCTAAAGATAGCCTGAGTCCCACCTGCGTGGTGTGAGCTGTAAGACTGGCCCAACTTGTCCCTTTCCCCCTTTATTTTAAGGACAGCCCTAAAGCAGACTCCATGGCTGGCTGGCTATGTCTATGCTGGTACGATCTCATGCAAAAACTCTTCTGTGGAAGAGTTTTTCTGCAAAAACTGTTCAGCTATGTCTACATTGGTGTGATCTTGCGCAAAAGCAACTGCTTTTGTGCCGAAACTTGCTGCCTGTCTACGCTGGCCGCGAGTTCTTCCGCAAGAACACTGATGTTCTAATGTATGAAATCAGTGCTTCTTGCGCAAGAGCTATGATGGTCCCGCTCAGGAATAAGTCCTCTTGCGCAACTCTGCGGCTGCGTCTAGACTGGCATGATTTTGCGCAAAATCTTGCCGCCTGTCTACACTGGCCGCTTGTATTTGCACAAGAACACTGACTTTGTAATGTACAAAATCAGTGGTTCTTGCGCAAATACTCTGATGCTCCCACTTAGGGATAAGCTCTCTTGCACAAGTATTCTTGTGCAAGAGGGCCAGTGTAGACAGCCACGTTTATTTCTTGCGCAAGAAAGCCCGATGGCTAAAATGGCCATCGGAGCTTTCTTAAGAAGAGAGCGTCTACACTGGGCATGGATGCTTCTGCAAAAGCAAATCTTTGCGCAAAGGCACACGCCAGTATAGACACTCTCTTGCGCAAATACTTTTAACGGAAAAACTTTTCCGGTAAAAGTATTTGCGGAAAATCTTGCCAATCTAGACGCAGCCCACTTGCGCAAGAGGCCAGTGTAGACAGGCAACATGAATTTCTTGCGCAAGAAAGCCCTATGGTTAAAATGGCCATTAGAGCTTTCTTGTGCAAGAGAGCGTCTACACTGGCACGGATGCTCTTGCGCAAAAGCACAACTCTTGCGCAAAGGCACATGCCAGTGTAAACGCTCTCTTCTGTAGGGCTGCGTCTAGACTGGCATGATTTTGCGCAAAATCTTGCCGCCTGTCTACACTGGCGCAGAGTATTTGCGCAAGAACACTGACTTTGTAATGTACAAAATCAGTGGTTCTTGCGCAAATACTCTGACGCTCCCGCTCAGGGATAAGCCCTCTTGCGCAAGTATTCTTGCGCAAGAGGGCCAGTGTAGACAGCCACGTTAATTTCTTGCGCAAGAAAGCCCGATGGCTAAAATGGCCATCGGAGCTTTCTTCTTGAGAGCGTCTACACTGGCACGGATGCTTTTGCGCAAAAGCAAATCTTTTGCAAAGGCACATGCCAGTATAGACGCTCTCTTTAAATACTTTTAACGGAAAAACTTTTCCGTTAAAAGTATTTTCGCAAAATCATGCCAATCTAGACACCGCCGAAGAGTTTTTGCACAAGAACTCTTCCGCAAACGAGTTCTTGCGCAAAATCATGCCAGTGTAGACGTAGCCTTTGGCTACGTCTACACAGGTGTGATCTTGCGCAAAAACTCTTTAGCGCAAGGCTATGTCTACACTGGCATGATTTTGCGCAAGAACTCTTTCTTGGAAGAGTTCTTGTGCAAAACTCTTCCAGAAGAGAGCATCTACACTGGCATGTGCCTTTGCGCAAGAGATGTGCTTTGGCGCAAGAACATCCATGCCAGTGTAGACGCTCTCTTGTGCAAGAAAGCTCTGATGGCCATTTTAACCATAGGGGTTTCTCGCGCAAGAAATTCATGTTGTCTGTCTACACTGGCCTCTTCTGGAAGAGCTCTTGCACAAGAGGGCTTATTCCTGAGTGGGAGTGTCAGAGTTCTTGTGCAAGAAGCCCTGATTTTATACATTAGAACGTCAGTTTACTTGCACAAGAACACACGGCCAGTGTAGACAGGCTGCTTTTGCGCAAGATCATGCCAGTGTAGACATCAGCTGCTGGGAGCCAGACCCATTGCAGCCAGTGAAGCGGCGGGCGGCCAGTAGGAGTGGCGGCAGGTGACCAGCGGCGTGGTGTGGCTGGTGGGAACGACTGGCAGGCGGCGAGTAGGAGCGGTGGCAGGCGACCAGCAGCACGGTGCGGCTGGTAGGCTGTAGCCAGACATGAACCCCATCTTGTTTCCCCCCCCCCCCCCCCGAGAGCAAGAGAAAGGCAGTCAGCCTTTGATGCCCTGGGAACGCAGGTGTGCTGCCTGTCCCTGACTCTACCATAAACAGAAACCAGACAGTAAATGGGCTAGCTGACGACCCGAGGCCTCCCCGTCGCCCTTATGGCTAGTACCAGTAATTGACACGCCTGCACTGTCCCAGGAGAGGAATCTTCGCCCATCACATACCAGAGGTGCCCATTGTCTCCATTTTCCCAGGTGTGAATTCTGCTTTGCACCCTTCGTGGGAAACTTGGCATTCAAAGCCATTTTTCCTAATTGGCCACTTGAGACCAGGAAGAAGCCTACGTGACCCAAGGGGTATAAAGAAGGGTTTAGTAGCCCACCCCATTTGAGCTCCAATCATCTATACCTGCTGGCAGGTATTGATTGTCTCCCGAGGTCTGTGGGACGCCCAACCTCGCCCTACTTCTTCCCGAGGGATTGAGAGAAAGACGCTGGCCACGCCAAGTCTGGAACGCAGGGGTGAGAATATATACCTGCTATGTGTCTATTTTGCATGCATTTAATAAGAGCTCAGAGAACCAAAAGGGTTTCATGGTACCTGTAAGTGACTTTTGTTTTAAGTGTAATTTCTGTCCTGTCCTTTTGTAGTGGCTGCGTTATCTGTAACACAGCAGTAGCATTTAACAGCTAAGTTTACCCTGTAACAATAAAATAGTAACTGTTTAAGCTTTAACCTGACTCCTTCAGTTGCTGTAACAGAACCAAGCACAATTTAAAAGAACTCCAGCCAGTCATAAGGGACAGCTCCGTTGGGGTGCCCGTCAACCTCTTCCAGGTTGCCCACTGCTAAGGGACCCCGGTCCTGGCAGTTGAAGTCTCGGGGTGTATAATACACACATACACACCACTCACTGCCACTCACTGCCCTGACCATCGGCTGACATAGGCGCGGCGGCAGGCGACCAGCGGAGCATCCGATGGAGTGGAATGAGACAGCTGGCGGAGCGTGGCGGAGTGTTTCACGTTAAAGACTGCAGCAGAATCCTATGGAGAGGTGGGGCTGTTGGCCTCGGACGATGTAAGGTGCCCCTATCAATCCCCCCTGTCCCCCTTTCCGCCCAGGTTGGGAGGTAAAATCCGGCAGGTGAACTTTTGGAATCTGGGTGGCACTGACCAGGGACAGAGACTTTTGGGGCGTCAGACTTTGGGACTTGGTGATTCTTGGCTGGGGTTGGGGGGGAGGCTCAGCTCGTGGCTTGGGCTATGAACTCTGTTTGTGGTATTTTCCCAAGTTAATGCCATATGACTTCTCTCTCTGTTTCATTAAGGCTACGTCTAGACTGGCATGATTTTCCGCAAATGCTTTTAACGGAAAACTTTTTCCGTTAAAAGCATTTGCGGAAAAGAGCGTCTAGATTGGCACGGATGCTTTGCGCAAAAGCACTTTTTGCGGAAAAGCGTCCGTGTGATCTAGGCGCGTTTTATAAGAAAGCCCGATCGCCTTTTTAGCCATCGGGGCTTTTTTGCATAAAACAGTTCTTCGCTGTCTACACTGGCCCTCTTGCGCAAATACATTTGCGCAAAAGGACTTTTGCCCGAACGGGAGCATCAAAGTATTTGCACAAGAAGCACTGATTTCTTACATTAGCACGTCAATGCTTTTGCGCAAATTCAAGCAGCCAGTGTAGACAGCTGGCAAGTTTTTGCACAAAAGCGGCCGCTTTTGCACAAAAACTTGCCAGTCTAGACACAGCCTGAATGTTTCTTTCCTGCACTCAGACTCCGTGCTTGCGAGTGGGGAAGCATTGCCTCTCAGAGGCGCCCAGGGGTGTGTGAATTTCCCAGGTTACTGGGTGGGGGCTTGAGCCAGTTCTGTGTGAGATGGACCCCTAGATATTGAACCCGGCCCTGGTTGCTGCTGGGCCTACTCGGCAGAAGGGTTACACTTAAATTTCAAGATAAAAGTTTGTGTAAATCCAATCCACTGACAGATGGGCCAGAGATTACCACATGTGAAAATCCTGGTCTCTATGCTGCATCACCTCAACTTCCTGGTTAAAATAGAGCAGCCCTTGATTGGAGCAGGGAGGTTCCCTCATAATATGCAGGCGGTTCCGATTGCAGCACCTGGCTGGTGTGTCAAAGAACATAAGAACATAAGAACGGCCGTACCGGGTCAGACCAAAGGTCCATCTAGCCCAGTATCCTGTCTGCCGACAGTGGCCAGCACCAGGTGCCCCAGAGGGGATGGACCAAAGACAATGATCAAGCGATTTGTCTCCTGCCATCCCTCTCCAGCCTCTGACAAACAGAGGCCAAGGACACCATTTTATCCCCTGGCTAATAGCCTTTTATGGACCTAACCTCCATGAAATTATCTAGCTTCTCTTTAAACTCTGTTATAGTCCTAGCCTTCACAGCCTCCTCTGGCAAGGAGTTCCACATGCTGACTACACACGCTGTGTGAAGAAGAACTTTCTTTTATTAGTTTTTAACCTGCTACCCATTAATTTCATTTGGTGTCCTCTAGTTCTTCTATTTAGGGAACTAATAAATAACTTTTCTTTATCGGCCCACACCACTCATGATTTTAAACACCTCTATCATATCCCCCCCTCGGTCTCCTCTTTTCTAAACTGAAAAGTCCCAGTCGCTTTAACCTCTCCTCATATGGGACCCATTCCAAACCCCTAATCATTTTAGTTGCCCTTTTCTGAACCCTTTCCAAGGCCAAAATATCTTTTTGAGGTGAGAGACCACATCTGTACACAGTATTCAAGATGTGGGCGTACCATAGTTTTATACAGGGGCAGTAAGATATTCTGGGTCTTATTTTCTATCCCTTTCTTAATAATACCTAGCATCCTATTTGCCTTTTTGACCGCCGCTGCACACTGTGTGGAAGTTTTCAGAGAACTGTCACGATAACTCCAAGATCTCTTTCCTGATTTGTCGTAGCCAAATTAGCCCCCATCATACTGTGCATTATAGTTGGGGTTATTTTCCCGATGTGCATTACTTTACACTTATCCACATTAAATTTCATTTGCCATTTTGTTGCCCAATCACTCAGTCTGGTGAGATCTTCTTGGAGTCCCTTACAGTCTGCTTCTGTCTTGACTATCCTAAACAGTTTGGTATCATCTGCAAACTTACCACCTCACTGCTTACCCCTTTCTCCAGATCATTTATGAATAAGTTGAACAGGATTGGTCCTAGGACTGACCCTTGGGGACACCACTAGTTACCCCTCTCCATTCTGAAAATTTACCATTTATTCCTACCCTTTGTTTCCTGTCTTTTAACCAGTTCTCAATCCAAGAAAGGACCTTCCCTCTTATCCCATGGCTATGTAATTTACACAAGAGCCTTTGGTGAGGGACCTTGTCAAAGGCTTTCTGGAAATCTAAGTATACTATATCTACTGGATCCCCCTTGTCCGCATGTTTGTTAACCCCTTCAAAGAACTCTAATAGATTAGTAAGACATGATTTCCCTTTACAGAACCCATGTTGACTTTTATCCAACAAATTATGTTCTTCTACATGCTTCACAATTTTATTCTTTACTATTGTTTCGACTAATTTGCCCGGTACGAAGTTAGACTTACCGGTCTGTAATTGCCGGATCGCCTCTAGAGCCCTTTTTAAATATTGGTGTCACGTTGGCTACCTTCCAGTCATTAGGTACGGAAGCCGATTTAAGGGATAGGTTACAAACCACAGATAATAGTTCAGCAATTTCCCATTTGAGTTCTTTTAGAACCCTTGGATGAATGCCTTCCGGTCCCGGAGATTTGTTAACATTAAGTTTTTCTATTTGTTCCAAAACCTCCTCTAATGACACTTCAATCCGGGACAGTTCCTCAGATTCATTACCCACAAAGGGGTGCAGATTTGGGAATCTCCCCAACGTCCTCAGCCGTGAAGACTGAAGCAAAGAAATCATTTAGTTTCTCCGCAATGGCTTTATCGTCCTTGATTGCGCCTTTTATAGTTCGATCGTCTAGGGACCCACAGGTTTTTAGCAGGCTTCCTGCTTCTAATGTAAAAAACATTTTGTTATTTCTTTTTGAGTTTTTGGCTAGCTGTTCCTCAAAATCTTTTTTGCTTTTCTTATTACATTTTACACTTGATTTGACAGTGTTTATGTTCCTTTCTATTTATCTCACTAGGATCGGACTTCCACTTCTTAAAAGATACCTTTTTGTCCCTCACTGCTTCTTTTACATGGTGGTTAAGCCACGGTGACTCTTTTTAGGTCTCTTGCTATGTTTTTAATTTGGGGTGTACATTTAAGTTGGGCCTCTATTATGGTGTCTTTAAAAGTTTCCATGCAGCTTGCAGGGATTTGGCTCTAGTCACTGTGCCTTTTAATTTCTGTTTAACTAACCTCCTCATTTTTGTGTAATTCCCTTTTGAAATTAAATGCCAGGGTGCTGGTCTGCTGAGGTGTTCTTCCCACCACAGGAATGTTGAATGTTATTATATTATGGTCACTATTCCCAAGCGGTCCTGTAAGCAGTTATTTCCTGGACCTGATCCTGCGCTCCACTCAGGACTAAATCGAGAATTGCCTCTCCTTGTGGGTTCCTGCACCAGCTGCTCCAAGAAGCAGTCATTTAAGCCATTGAGAAATTTTATCTCCGCTTCTCTTCCTGAGGTGACATGTATCCAGTCAATATGGGGGTAATTAAAATCCCCCATTATTATAGAGTTCTTTGTTTTGGTAGCCTCTCTAATCTCCCTCAGCATTTCAATGTCAGTATCCCTGTCCTGGTCAGGTGGTCGGTAATATATCCCTACTGCTAATTTCTTATTTTTGGAGCATGGAATTACTATCCATAGCGATTCTATTGAACATGTTGATTCATTTAATATTTTTATTTCATTTGATTCTACATTATCTTTCACATACAGTGCCACTCCGCCACCCACCCGGCCTGCTCTATCCTTTCGATATATTTTATATCCCGGTATGATTGTGTCCCACAGATTTTCCTCATTCCACCAGGTTTCAGTGATGCCTATTATGTCAATCTCCTCATTTAATACTAGGTACTCTAGTTCACCCATCTTATTATTCAGACTCCTAGCATTTGTGTAGAAGCACTTTAAAAATTTGCCAATGCTTATTTGTCTGCCCTTCCCTGATGCATTGGATTCCTTTGTACGCGGTTGTTTGTCTGCTCTGGCCCATGGTTTGCCCTCTCCCCTCCTCTCTTTCTGACTACAGCTTAGAGAATCTCTATCAATGGATTCTCCTCTAAGAGAAGTCTCCCTCCGATTTACGTGCATCTCCGCACCAATCGGCTTTCCCCATCTCTCAGTTTAAAAACTGCTCTCTGGCCTTTTTTAATGTTTAGTGCCAGCAGTCTGGTTCCACCCTGGTTTAGGTGGAGCCCATCCTTCCTGTATAGGCTCCCCCTCTCCCAAAAGTGTCCCCAGTTCCTAATAAATCCAAACCCCTCTTCCCTACACCATCGTCTCATCCACGCATTGAGATTCTGAATCTCTGCCTGCCTACCTGGCCCTGCACGTGGAACTGGAAGCATTTCCGAGAATGCCACCATAGAGGTCCTGGATTTCAGTCTCTTTCCTAGCAGCCTAAATTTGGCCTCCAGGACATCTCTCCTACCCTTCCCTACGTCATTGGTACCTACATGTACCACAACCACCGGCTCCTCCCCAGCACTACACATAAGTCTATCTAGATGCCTCGAGAGATCCGCAACCTTCGCACCAGGCAGGCAAGTGACCATACGGTTCTCCCGGTCATCACAAACCCAACTATCTATGTTTCTAACGATCGAATCACCCACTACTAACACCTGCCTCTTCCGAACTGGCATTCCCTCCCCCTCAGAGGTATCCTCAGTGCGAGAGGATACCGCAACATCCTCTGGGAGGAGGGTCCCAACTACGGGATGGTTTCCCTCTGCTCCCATTGAATGCTCTGTTCCCTTGAGACTTCCATCCTCCTTAATAGTACTGGGGCTCTCAGACTGGAGGTGGGACAGTACTACAGTGTCCCAGAAAGTCTCATCCACATATCTCTCTACCTCCCTTAGCTCCTCCAGTTCAGCCACCCTGGCCTCCAAAGCCCGAACTCGGTCTCTGAGGGTCAGGAGCTCCTTGCAACAGGTGCACACATACGCAAGCCGCCCACAGGGCAGGTAATCATACATGTTACACCCGGCGCAATAAACAGGATAGCCCCACTCTGCTGCTGGGCTTCTGTCTCCATTTTTCTAATGAATAAGTTTAAGTATAAACTGGGATTCTTTTTAAACCTCTGGAATATAGATTATTATAAGAGTTATGTTTTAAAGAAGGCCAGAAGCCACTAGTGCCCTCTACCCTCCCTCTCCAAACTCCCTGTTAGCAGTTCCTGTTCGCAAGCTCCCTGGTCGCTGAGTCACAGGCTTATATAGCTCTGGTAGCCCCTCCCCCTGACTAAGGCTCAGCCAATTAACAGAGGCTTCTAGATTTCAAACCTTTTAGAAGCTCCTTCAAGCAAACAAACAAACCAACCAAACAGACAAACACAAGCTCAGCACACAGCAAATAACTCCCCCACTCACAAACACACACTCCAGACAGCCACTTACCACAAGGGTCCCGTTTTTACTCCTCTTTTACCTGGAGAACTCCCTCTCCAAACTCCCTGTTAGCAGTTCCTGTTCGCAAAGATAGTACACTCGGACACACCAGGTCTATGTCTACACTCGCGGCTTCTTGCGCGAGTAATATGCAAATGAGGCTAAGCGTGGAATATCGCCGAGCCTCATTTGCATACCTAATGAGCCACCATTTTTTCAGAAGAGGCTCTTGCAAGAAGGCGTCTACACTGCCCCTTCTTGCGCAAGAAAAACCCTCTTGCGCAATGCCGTTCTTCCTGAAAAGTAATAGGTGTAACGGCATTGCACAAGAGGGTTTTTCTTGCTCAAGAAGGGGCAGTGTAGACACTCCTTCTTGCGCAAGAGCCTCTTCTGAAAAAAATGGTGGCTCATTAGGTATGCAAATGAGACTCGGCGATAGTCCACGCTTAGCCTCATTTGCATATTACTCACAAGAAGAAGCGAGTGTAGACATAACCTCGAGATTCAAATAATTCCAACAGTAACTTGTCTTCATTATTTACTGCCCGGCCCATCATTGTGCCATCTGCAAACTTGAAGAGCAAAGGTTTTACACCATCTTCCATCGGCAACGACTGAGTTGCAGGATGAGTCAATCGGATGAGATCGTTGACTACACAAGTCCTATAGCTGGATGAAAACAAGGTTTTGTCTTCACTGGCAATTGAGCAACAAAACTTCCATCGTTCATAAGTCTTTATGTTTAAACAACTCCCCACCCCAAAAGCTTTGCCATGGCAAGTACGAGTGTACACAATGGTTTGTCAGAAGGGGTGCTCTCCTGCGGATGAAGCAAATTTCACTTGTAAGGGGTGGAAACTTTTGTGGGCAAAAGTGAAGACAACAGGGTGAAAGTAACACATTTCTTACAGGTACTGTTCTATTACAACTAACCCCTTGGGTGGGGGGGGGACCCTCATAGCAGAGTGTTGCAATATAATAGTACCTGTAAGACATTTAAGTGTGGGGTGAAATGCAGGGGGCTCAAGGCAGGTGGTTGGGATGCGGGGGGGCGGGAGAGTTGCAGGTTTCAGTGTAGGGGGACATGTGTGGAGCACAGGGCTGGGAGTGTGGGGGGGAGGCTTAGGGCAGGTGTGTGGGTGCAGGAGTCAGGGCAGGGGGCTGTCACCTCTGGCTGACAGTGTTTACACTGTTTTTTAGCGACATGGCTGTGTCAACACAGTCATGTCACTAACAGCTGTGTATTGTAGACATACACTAAGTTAGTGAATATGATGTGACAACAAATTGGTGAATCTGCTGCTGGTAACACCTACCTAGCCTTTATGCAGCACTTAGAATTTTCAGAGCACTATACAAACATAGCTAACCAATCCTCCCGTTATCCATGGGGAAGATCAGCAGAATTGTCCCCATTCCATATAGGTTGAAACTCATACATGGTGGTTAAGTGACCTGTCCAAAGCCACACGGTGTGTTAGTGGCAGAAAAAAGGATCAGAAAAAGGATTTGAATTTAGGATTTTAGCTCTCAGGCTTAGTCCAAAGAAGCATTCAGTTTGCCCTTCTTACATTGTCATACATGTCATCATATTTTAAACACTGATATCTTGAGCAACTGTACATGACATTCTGCATGGTTCATTGGTTGCATTAAGAATTTCACATCTTGAAATCTATTTGCTTTTCAGTGCGAAAGGCTGTGATATATGCATAACATTATGCCATTTGTTGGGCATTCAGTGGATAAAGTGTAATTATGGGATTATCCATCAGAAGTTCATTAGACATTTGGAAGGCCAAAAATGTCAGTGGATAAGTGACATTTCTTTGCCACAAAGGAAGTAAAACGTTCACACACTAATATCACAGCAGTCAGCTTCTTTTAGAACATGTTGATTGCTGTGGATGAATGCAATACACAAGCTTTCCTCATAAGATTCCCTATAATTGAATGGCTTGTAAGCATTTTACACCACCAGAGAGGAACCATGAGTGAATTTCCTGTTGGTATCTCCAGGCTATATCCAGACTGTATGTGTTCTCGCTGAACGGCTGGTTGACACTAGTGACTCACACGTTCTGACATAAAACCACTTCAGAGAAACGACGCATGTAATCTATTAACAGAGTTGCACAAACAGGTATGAATATTTCTGAAAGAATGTGCTGGATTTATAGACAAGTTAGAGTTCGTCCACGACCTCCCCTAGGAACCATTATTTGTGAATCATTTAACACAGGAGGGAGATGAAAACTAACGAGGGTGAAGTTCTCTGACTTTTGATGACTGGGGTGAACAGAATTGTTGATCACTGTGGAGCGAGGTGCTCTTTGTGCTGCTTAATCTGTGCTTCTCCTATTGCTGATGTAGCTGAATGGCCCAACCCTTTTCTTGCTGCTGCCCTTACTGAGAAATCTGACAGAGCAATGTCATTCTGAACACCAGTCCGAGGATTTTACGGTTTCAATAGCTCCCCTAGATCCCAGGCCTGGAAGTGCTTGAATTTTCAGCCTTTGCAGCATTGTATGTGAAGCTCTTTTCTGCAAGTGCATAGTGCAATTATTCCTTTGGTTGCTTAATTAATTCTTCTGTTCATTTATTGCACAGCAAGATTCATGGAGCCAACTTCAGCACTGGGATAAGCAGGCACAATTCCATTGACTTTCAGGTAATTACACTTGCTGGTTTGGCCCGCAGCGCCTCAATCATTGTAAAACAAAAGGAAAAAATATGTAGCACTTTAAAGACTAACAAGATAGTTTATTAGGTGATGAGCTTTCATGGGCCAGACCCACTTCTTCAGATCATATTCTGAAAGAGAATTGGCATGACCATATATAACAAAGGAGTACAATGAAGAAAGTGAACACATTATAAACTAACAACTCACATTTGTTAGTTTATAACGTGTTCACTTTCTTCATTGTATTCCTTTGTTATATATGGTCATGCCAAGACTAACACGGCTACCTCTTTCTTACTATTCAGTCATTGTAAAGGTTTCAGAGGTAACCGTGTTAGTCTTTTTCAGCAAAAACAACAAGGAGTCCGGTAGCACCTTAAAGATTAACAATTGTATTATGGCATAAGCTTTTGTGAGTTACAATACACTTCATCAGATGCATGAAGAAACAGATACCAGGGGTACAGAGTTGGGAGTGTAACATCAAAGCTAATTCAATCAGGGTGGACGTGGACAAGAAAGTGAGAATACCTAAAGTGGAAAATTACTTATGGTAATTTTACTTATCTCTATTCAGACCCATTCTGATGGTGTCAAATTTGCATATGAATTCCAGCTCAGCAGTTTTATGTTACAGCCTGCTTTTGATGTTGTCAAAGGCAAATTGATCTTTAAACTCAACTGGATTATCAAATGAGGCTAAATCTACACTGACACTTTACTGCACTGTAATTTTCTGGCTCAGGGATGTGAAAACACCTCCCCCTTTCCTCCCCGCTGAGCGCAGTAAGTTACAGCACTGGTAGTTCCTCCCCTCATGGAGGTGGTTTACATAGAGTACTCAGAGAGAGCACTCCCAGGGCTGCCGCTGTCAATCTTCCAGGGTTCGCATTAGCAGGTCTACTAAGCCAGATAATTCGAACTGAGAGGGTCACTCCAGTCAATGCCAGTAACCCTTCTTTCATGAGGAGTAAGGGAAGTCAAAGGGAGAGTGTTCTCCCTTCAACTTCCTGCAGTGTAGAGAGCGCCAAAAGCCAAGTTCAGCTACGCAATTAACTACTTCAACTTCAGCTACGCAATTAACATAGCTGAAATTGCATATCTTAATTTGACTTAATACTCCCCTTCCAGCCTGTCAGCTTTTCATTGACACTCTCACCCGACTTATTCTGGCCCCTGGGGTGGCCAGATAACAGTTCAACCTGGGCGGGGACTGCCCCTTTCTAGGGCTCATCTCTGATCTCTCTCATGCCAGGTGGTGCTAGTGACCCCTTTCCTCTTGGTCAGTGACTCAATGCAGCCCCTCTTCCCCCATCACCTTCCACTTGCTTCTTGCACTTCCAGGCTGGCAGCAGTGAAAATTTTACTCCTTCTGCGCCAAGGAGCACAGCTGCCCAAGGGCTCACTTTTAAGCTTCACTACCACACAAGTCCTGGATCAGGGTGAGACTGGCTTCTCACTGGGCTCACAGAGGGGAGGGACAGAGTGGGCTATAAGGAGAATGAGCCCCAAACAGTAAAGGAGGCAGGGTGGGTGGGCAGTGAGCTGCAGAGGGGACAGTGTGGGCATTAGGGTATAGGAAGGGGGGAGAAATGATTTGGATATGGTACAGAGTCTCTTCTAGCCTCGTTGATTACTGATTTCTCCCTTGCAATGGACAAAGTTCAGATGTCTGCCAGCTTTCTAACATGACTCATCAGCCTTTGCTACCTAAGTGGAAGCAGGATCTGAAGGAATGTGTCCCTTACAGTTAGCTGGAAGTGGGGAGAGACGCTGGGTGTATCTATGTAAATACGGTTTGCTCCTGCTTTGTTTAGGTGTGTTAAATATTCAGCTGATGCAGTTCTGGTTTACTCACTGCGATCATCTTGGCTGGTGTTGGGTCACACATTGTGTTAAGATTAAATGCAGGAATTGAAATATGAAATATGATCAGCAATGCTTGCAATTATAGTGGATCAGCAGAAAAGTCAGACTGTTTAACCCAATTCAAAAGGAGAGAGACACTGTCAATGTAAAGATTCTTGGAAGGACAAGGATTCCATTGCCAGAACTCCTTGAGGTGAAGCAGAGAGGGCAGAGCTCTGAATCAGCGGGCTACAGGTCCCCCCAGGGCTACGTTAGACAGCGGGGCTATTTCGGGATACTGGAAGTGTCCTGAAATAGCAATTCCATGTCTTTAAAAGTGCCTGTTATTTTGAAAACAGGCGTGCTATTCTGGCGTCCCTGTAACCTTCATTCCATGAGGGTTAAGGGACTTGTCAGAATAGTGCTTTATTTTGAAATTTGGCACTGTGTAGACAGTGCCAAATTTCAAAATAATGTATTCTGAAATTACCTTGAAATAAGCTTATTTTGAGGTAAGGGTGGTGTGTAAAAGCACCCCAGGTGTAAGCTATAAGACTGGCTTACCCTGTGAGTGAGTAAGATGCTTCTTTACCTTCCCCCATTCAGAATGGGAGGGTGAACTCTGTGGATGCACCTCTTAACTCTGGGTCTGCCCTGACTAAGGGCAGCAACAGTGATTGGGGAGCAGAAAAGGGTTGGGTATGTAAAGGGGACATTCGGGTTGCTGGACTTAAGTGTCTGAGAGGAAACGGACACTGCCCTACCTACTTCGGGTGGGACTTTTACTTGTGGGGGTTTTCATGAACCCTGTTTGTAGTGTTCTCCCAAATTAATGCTGAGTTACTTCCCTTCTTTTAAGTTTCTTTTCTTCACTCAGACTCTGTGCTTGTAGTTGGGGAAGCACAGGGGTGGTGTGTGAATTTCCCAGATTACTGGGTAGGGTCTTGAGCCAGGTCTGTATTGGTTAGAGGGAGAGGAACCCCTAGAGGTTCCACCTGGCAGAAGGGTTACATAAGCAACATAGCTCTTGCTGGAGTGGTTTTGTTCTTTCCTCTACAAATGCCAAAATCTGTTACCATTGAACTCCATAGCAAAACTCCTTGGCTGCGTCTAGACTGGCAAGATTTTGCACAAAAGCAGCCGCTTTTGCGCAAAAACCTTGCCAGCTGTCTACACTGGCCGCTTGAATTTGCGCAAGAGCACTGACTTTGTAATGTACAAAATCAGTGCTTCTTGCGCAAATACTTTCATGCTCCTGCTCGGGAAAAAGCCCTCTTGCGCAAGAATACTTGCGCAAGAGGGCCAGTGTAGACAGCGAAGAACTGTTTTGTGCAAAAAGGCCCCGATGGCTAAAATGGCAATCGGGGCTTTCTTGTGCAAAATCGCATCTAGACTGGCCACGGATGCTTTTGCGCAAAAGCACTTTTTGCGCAAAAGCATCCGTGCCAATCTAGACGTGCTTTTGCGGAAATACTTTTAACGGAAAAACTTTTACGTTAAAAGTATTTCCGCAAAATCATGCCTGTCTAGACGCAGCCCTTTTGATTTCAATGGAAACAGGATTTTGCCCCAACAAGGGATCAGAGAATGTGATATTGATCAATTGCTTATCTGTCCAGAGATAGTTCTCATGGCTGTTGTTCTTCCCGGCTGATTTTGATTGCCCCTCCTGTATGTCAGGCTGAAGAAAATTATAAAACAATTGATGCACGTGGGGCACACAGTTCCATGCCTCTTGCTCTTTTTTGCATGTTTTAAGACAGAAGTATGGCCAGAAATGCTAAAAGCCACAACAGTAAGAAATTAAGAGGATTCTACCGAGAGGACACAGAAGATGAAATTAAACATTTCATTCATTTTACCGAAAACAGTGAGGTCTGTGCTTTGAAGTCACCAGTTGATTTGTATAGACTTGTACATGATGGTTTGTAGGCAACCTTTGAAAATGTAGAAACCATTCTGAAAATATTTGTAGCAATATTTGTCACAACTGCTGCCGCTTGCACATTCTTTTTCTGTATTGAAATGAGTTAAAATTATTTGTGAGACCTGATGACTCAGGAATATTTGATAAGTTTGGCAATATTGACAAATGATTATTATTTATGATGACTTAATTGACAGTTTTGTAAAAAAAAAAAAAAATGTGTAGAGAATATCCTATCTGAATAAATATATTTTTTCCACATCGAATAAGTTTCTTCAAAGGAAGTTAACTTTTATTTTCCCATTAATGCGTCATCTGTACTTTTAATTGTACACATTTTTCACATTAGCATAACGCAAATACAAGCTTCCATCTAGACAAGAAGTTCTCAAACTCTGGTCCAAGAACTCCAATCAGGTGTACCGAGGAAAGGTTATTAATTTTTTTAATAAAGCACTCTTATCCAAAGCACTTTATAATCCTTATCTAATGGTACAAAGAAAGTTTGGAAAGATCATTAAGTGGCTGGCCAAGGCGCTCAGCAATTTTCAGGAAGTTTGTGGGAAAAAAAAGTTGAACTATAAAAAAAAAAAATCAAGGTTCCTCATTTTATTTTCACTTACTTCCTATAACTTATTTATAGGGGGAGGATACGGGGGAAAGGAATGAAAATGGGGGGGGGGGGAAAGGGAAGGAATGAGGAAGGATTTTTTTTCTTGGCAGGGTCACCAGGCAGGAGGGCAAAAATGAAGCTGAGCACAAGGGGCCATTAATTCTGTATTCACCCTGTAGCAACACACTTAAATTAATGGGTGCTGTGAATGACTTTTTATGTAGTCTGATTTTATGCTTGTGACTCCCATGTACGCAATATTTCAGCAAAAAATCCAGGACGCTTTTCAGGGATATCTTCAGGTTTTGCAATGAAGGTATGTGTGTGGATGCAATGCTGCTACCCTTGTTTATTTTTCTGCTACCACACATGCCAGTGCAGGCACTGACAATGATACTTTTTCATTCTCTTTAACTCAAGTTGTCCCTCACCCAGCACCCATGCACAGAACCCTTTTTTTAAAGAACTCATACTTCTCATTTTTTCAGGAGTAAAGGTTATTTTGAAAAAAAAAAACCCCTTTTTTGACAGAACCACGTCTAAGACTGCGGTTTCACTTTCAAAATACCCTTTTTCAAAACAGCGATCGGATGCGAATATACAAATGAAGCACGGGACATTTAAATCCGCCCTTCATTTACACTTTCGATTTGCCTTATTTACATTCCTCTTTCGAAAGAAGAATGTAGTATAGACATTGCCTGTGTGTAATTAACCACTGAGGGATGAGATAGATTCTCCATCCCTTGAACTCTTTTGATGAGAATTGCATGCCATGTGCTCTAAACCAATCACCAGATAATTCCTCCATCAGGCACTTGTTGGGTGAAACTTGATGGGCCTGGGTTATGCAGAGAGCAGACTAGATAATAATCCTTCTTGGGTCTCAAATGTGAGAGCCTACGTGCCTGTCGAGGTGGGAGATAAGCAATAGTCCATCTGCATTTAGCTTTGGGGAGCACAGAGCTGGGTGCTACCAACCCCTCACACCACTGTGGGAAAACAGCCATTAACTGGGTGGCTGAAAACTGTTTAACTTACAGAGTTTTCTAACTATGTTCCCAGGGCTGCTATTGGGGGACAGGCCAGCAAAGGGGGCAGTTGCCCCAGGGCCTGGCAACTTAAAAGAGGCGGGGCTCCATGCTGTCACTTCTTTTACAGATGGCAATGGATGTAGAGAAATCTAGTGATTTGTACAGTACCACACAGTAGCAGGTAGCAGAGCTGGAAATAAACTTTCTAATAAATACATATTATACCGGTGCATAAACGGCCGAGTGTTAAATTTACACACACAGAGAATACACTGTGATTTAGGGGCTATATAGTCCCTACATGCTGCTGACTTCATGATTGCACCAGATTGTAGGGCAGGCAGATTAATGTAATCAGAATTCCATGGTGTTAATATATTTCTGTTGTGTTCTACATATCTTTTATTTGATGGGTCAGAGGATTTAAAGACAAAGCTCCTGTTAAAAAAAATCAGTTACTATGCAAATCAGCTTTTTTCCAAAGTAGCTGTCTAGCCTACATTAACTTGAAAAGCATATTTTTTCATCTGTTATCCTGTCTTGTCACAATCCTGTATTCTATTTCATGGAGTAAATAAAATGTATACACATAACAACATAATTCTATAGAACCATAGGAACGGAAAGAACCTCAAGAGGTCATCTAGTCCAGTTTGCTGCATTCGTGGCAGGACGAAGTATTATCTAGACCAGTGGTTTTCAAACTACGGGTCATGACCCCAGTACTGGATCATGGTATGTCAGGCACCAGGTCTCGTAGCTGCAGGACGATCAGGTGATAGGTGGGGATGCTAAGGGAGGCTACCTGACTGTTCTGGCACCGTAGACTCCGCTGTGCCCCAGAAGCAGCTGTCAACAGGCTCGGCTCCTAGATGGCGGAGGAGGGATGTGTGTGAGCACAGAAGGCTCCGCACGCTGCCCCTGCCCTGAGCACTAGCTCCGCACTCCCATTGGCTGGGAATCTGCTGCTGTCTGCTTCTGGGGCACAGCATGGACTGCAGTACCAGGAGAGGCAAGAAGCCTGCCTTAGCACCCCTGTTGCACCGCTAGACGGGAGCTGCTCAAGGTAAGCACTTCCTTCCACAGCCCTGAGCTCCTCCCTGCAAAAGCCAGAGAGCCCCCTTCTACACTCCAAAGCTCTCATCCCCAGCCCCACCCTGGAGCCCATACTCTAGTTAAATTATGTTTGGTTGTAGACATCAACAATTTTCTTCAACTGGGTCATGAGAAAAAAGTTTGAAAAACACTGATCGAGACCATTTCTGACAGGTGCTTGTCTAACCTGCTCTTAAAAATCTCCAGTTTAGGTTTAACACAGTACTGTATATTTGTGTCTGAGTGCACATGAACTGCTGCCTGATTGAGAATTTCTGGTTCCAAATGAGTTGTTTGGTTCACTTGTCAATTCATAACTCTAGACTGTTCATAACTCTGAGGTTCTACATGTCACAGTAATCCAGCCACTTCTCTGCTTTGTCTTTGACCTGCTGAACAGGTTGAGCTCTTTAAGCCTCACAGGAAGGGCTTGTTTTCCAGTCCCTAGGTCAGTTTTGTGGCCTTCATTTCTCTCCAGTATTTCCTTGTTCTCTTTGAAGTGCAGACACCAGAATTGGATTCCAGTGTTCCACTAAGAATCTTACTCATGCTGTGGAGAGAAGCAAGATCACTTCCTTATTTCTACTTTATATTCCCCCTTTTTAAACACTCAAGCATTGCATTGGCCCTTTTTGCCGCAGCATCATATTGGGGCAATTATCAGCAGTGACTCCTAAAACCTTTCCTGAGTCACTGTGTAGTATCTTTTTAGGCTGTAGGTATAATGTGTATTCCTTACTTCCTTACTTGGCCTTTGGCTGTGTAGAAAACACAATTTGTTAGATTATGACTATTTAAGCAGGTGTAAAGGAGCTTAGCTGTCCTATAAGGCCACTTTCTGAACAAGTATGGCTGTGCTTAGGGCTGCCTCAGTTTCTCCATCAATGAGACAGCCAACGAGAAAACCACTGTAATTAACATGTCTCCAGTTCAACGAAGCCCCTTCAAGGAGAACTAGAGCAACAATTTAAAAGTTTTTACCTCAGAGCCTAGGTCTGGATTACTCAAAACTGATGTAAGCAGGGGCTGAACTGGTGCTTGCTATCAGCCAGCTAAAAGGAGAGAGCTGCCCTGGGCATGGGTGTGCCCATTTCAATTGTTTAGCTCTGCAAGATAATTAACTGTTAATTGTTGATATGTAAATACAGCCCATGCCAGGAGGGGGAAGGAATCCGAGGTGTGGCTATGTAAATCCAATTCAGCCAGGGCTGATGGAGGATCAGTGTTGGAATGGAATGTGGTGTATTGTAAATAATTTGGGGCTGTTGTGGGGTCACAAATCATGCTACCCTAAATGTGGGAACTGTAAAACATGACACCAGTGCTTGCAGGAGAGACACCTTCATTGTAAGAGGTCTCCGAGGAACAAGCCTCCCCCCTTCCAGAGTTGAGTGAATGGAGCTGGGGCTAAAGATAGCCTGAGTCCCACCTGCGTGGTGTGAGCTGTAAGACTGGCCCAACTTGTCCCTTTCCCCCTTTATTTTAAGGACAGCCCTAAAGCAGACTCCATGGCTGGCTGGCTGGCTGGCTATGTCTATGCTGGTACGATCTCATGCAAAAACTCTTCTGTGGAAGAGTTTTTCTGCAAAAACTGTTCAGCTATGTCTACATTGGTGTGATCTTGCGCAAAAGCAACTGCTTTTGTGCCGAAACTTGCTGCCTGTCTACGCTGGCCGCGAGTTCTTCCGCAAGAACACTGATGTTCTAATGTATGAAATCAGTGCTTCTTGCGCAAGAGCTATGATGGTCCCGCTCAGGAATAAGTCCTCTTGCGCAACTCTGCGGCTGCGTCTAGACTGGCATGATTTTGCGCAAAATCTTGCCGCCTGTCTACACTGGCCGCTTGTATTTGCACAAGAACACTGACTTTGTAATGTACAAAATCAGTGGTTCTTGCGCAAATACTCTGATGCTCCCACTTAGGGATAAGCTCTCTTGCACAAGTATTCTTGTGCAAGAGGGCCAGTGTAGACAGCCACGTTTATTTCTTGCGCAAGAAAGCCCGATGGCTAAAATGGCCATCGGAGCTTTCTTGCGCAAGAGAGCGTCTACACTGGGCATGGATGCTTCTGCGCAAAAGCAAATCTTTTGCGCAAAGGCACACGCCAGTATAGACACTCTCTTGCGCAAATACTTTTAACGGAAAAACTTTTCCGGTAAAAGTATTTTCGGAAAATCTTGCCAATCTAGACGCAGCCCACTTGCGCAAGAGGCCAGTGTAGACAGGCAACATGAATTTCTTGCGCAAGAAAGCCCTATGGTTAAAATGGCCATTAGAGCTTTCTTGTGCAGAAGCGTCTACACTGGCACGGATGCTCTTGCGCAAAAGCACAACTCTTGCGCAAAGGCACATGCCAGTGTAAACGCTCTCTTCTGTAGGGCTGCGTCTAGACTGGCATGATTTTGCGCAAAATCTTGCCGCCTGTCTACACTGGCCGCAAGTATTAGCGCAAGAACACTGACTTTGTAATGTACAAAATCAGTGGTTCTTGCGCAAATACTCTGACGCTCGCTCAGGGATAAGCCCTCTTGCGCAAGTATTCTTGCGCCAAGAGAAGTGCAACCACGCTAATTTCTTGCGCAAGAATGGCTAAAATGGCCATCGGGCTTTCTTGCAAGCGTCTACACTGGCACGGATGCTTTTGCGCAAAAGCAAATCTTTTGCGCAAAGGCACATGCCAGTATAGACGCTCTCTTGCAAATACTTTTAACGGAAAAACTTTTCCGTTAAAAGTATTTGCGCAAAATCATGCCAGTCTAGACGCAGCCGAAGAGTTTTTGCACAAGAACTCTTCCGCAAACGAGTTCTTGCGCAAAATCATGCCAGTGTAGATGTAGCCTTTGGCTACGTCTACACAGGTGTGATCTTGCGCAAAAACTCTTTAGCGCAAGGCTATGTCTACACTGGCATGATTTTGCGCAAGAACTCTTTTGCGGAAGAGTTCTTGTGCAAAAACTCTTCCAGAAGAGAGCATCTACACTGGCATGTGCCTTTGCGCAAGAGATGTGCTTTGGCGCAAGAACATCCATGCCAGTGTAGACGCTCTCTTGTGCAAGAAAGCTCTGATGGCCATTTTAACCATAGGGGTTTCTCGCGCAAGAAATTCATGTTGTCTGTCTACACTGGCCTCTTCTGGAAGAGCTCTTGCACAAGAGGGCTTATTCCTGAGTGGGAGTGTCAGAGTTCTTGTGCAAGAAGCCCTGATTTTATACATTAGAACGTCAGTTTACTTGCACAAGAACACACGGCCAGTGTAGACAGGCTGCTTTGCGCAAGATCATGCCAGTGTAGACATCAGCTGCTGGGAGCCAGACCCATTGCAGCCAGTGAAGCGCGGGCGGCCAGTAAGAGTGGCGGCAGGTGACCAGCGGCGTGGTGTGGCTGGTGGGAACGACTGGCAGGCGGTGAGTAGGAGCGGTGGCAGGCGACCAGCAGCACGGTGCGGCTGGTAGGCTGTAGCCAGACATGAACCCCATCTTGTTTCCCGAGAGCAAGAGAAAGGCAGTCAGCCTTTGATGCCCTGGGAACGCAGGTGTGCTGCCTGTCCCTGACTCTACCATAAACAGAAACCAGACAGTAAATGGGCTAGTCTCGGGTGTATAAGCTTTTCCCTGTAAACTTACTGGGGCGCCCGTCAACCTCTTCCAGGTTGCCCGCTGCTAAGGACCCCGGTCCTGGCAGTTGAAGTCTCGGGTGTATAAGCTCTCCCTGTAAACTTATTGGGGCGCCCGTCAACCTCCTCCAGGTTGCCCACTGCTAAGGGACCCCGGTCCTGGCAGTTGAAGTCTCGGGTGTATAATACACACACACACACCACTCACTGCCACTCACTGCCCTGACCATCGGCTGACATAGGCGCGGCGGCAGGCAAGGAGCGGAGTGGTGGCAGGCGACCAGCGGAGCATCCGATGGAGTGGAATGAGACAGCTGGTGGAGCGTGGCAGAGTGTTTCACGTTAAAGACTGCAGCAGAATCCTATGGAGAGGTGGGGCCGTTGGCCTCGGACGATGTAAGGTGCCCCTATCAATCCCCCTGTCCCCCTTTCCGCTCAGGTTGGGAGGTAAAATCCGGCAGGTGAACTTTTGGAATCTGGGTGGCACTGACCAGGGACAGAGACTTTTGGGGCGTCAGACTTTGGGACTTGGTGATTCTTGGCTGGGGGTGGGGGGGAGGCTCAGCTCGTGGCTTGGGCTATGAACTCTGTTTGTGGTATTTTCCCAAGTTAATGCCATATGACTTCTCTCTCTGTTTCATTAAGGCTACGTCTAGACTGGCATGATTTTCCGCAAATGCTTTTAACGGAAAACTTTTTCCGTTAAAAGCATTTGCGGAAAAGAGCGTCTAGATTGGCACGGATGCTTTTGCGCAAAAGCACTTTTTGCGGAAAAGCGTCCGTGCCGATCTAGGCGCGGTTTTGCGCAAGAAAGCCCCGATCGCCTTTTTAGCCATCGGGGCTTTTTTGCGCAAAACAGTTCTTCGCTGTCTACACTGGCCCTCTTGCGCAAATACATTTGCGCAAAAGGACTTTTGCCCGAACGGGAGCATCAAAGTATTTGCACAAGAAGCACTGATTTCTTACATTAGCACGTCAGTGCTTTTGCGCAAATTCAAGCAGCCAGTGTAGACAGCTGGCAAGTTTTTGCACAAAAGCGGCCGCTTTTGCACAAAAACTTGCCAGTCTAGACACAGCCTGAATGTTTCTTTCCTGCACTCAGACTCCGTGCTTGCGAGTGGGGAAGCATTGCCTCTCAGAGGCGCCCAGGGGTGTGTGAATTTCCCAGGTTACTGGGTGGGGGGCTTGAGCCAGTTCTGTGTGAGATGGACCCCTAGATATTGAACCCGGCCCTGGTTGCTGCTGGGCCTACTCGGCAGAAGGGTTACACTTAAATTTCAAGATAAAAGTTTGTGTAAATCCAATCCACTGACAGATGGGCCAGAGATTACCACATGTGAAAATCCTGGTCTCCATGCTGCATCACCTCAACTTCCTGGTTAAAATAGAGCAGCCCTTGATTGGAGCAGGGAGGTTCCCTCATAATATGCAGGCGGTTCCGATTGCAGCACCTGGCTGGTGTGTCAAAGATAGTACACTCGGACACACCAGGTCTATGTCTACACTCGCGGCTTCTTGCGCGAGTAATATGCAAATGAGGCTAAGCGTGGAATATCGCCGAGCCTCATTTGCATACCTAATGAGCCACCATTTTTTCAGAAGAGGCTCTTGCGCAGAAGGAGCGTCTACACTGCCCCTTCTTGCGCAAGAAAAACCCTCTTGCGCAATGCCGTTCTTCCTGAAAAGTAATAGGTATAACGGCATTGCACAAGAGGGTTTTTCTTGCTCAAGAAGGGGCAGTGTAGACACTCCTTCTTGCGCAAGAGCCTCTTCTGAAAAAAATGGTGGCTCATTAGGTATGCAAATGAGGCTCGGCGATAGTCCACGCTTAGCCTCATTTGCATATTACTCGCGCAAGAAGCCACGAGTGTAGACATAGCCCTCGAGATTCAAATAATTCCAACAGTAACTTGTCTTCATTATTTACTGCCCGGCCCATCATTGTGCCATCTGCAAACTTGAAGAGCAAAGGTTTTACACCATCTTCCATCGGCAACGACTGAGTTGCAGGATGAGTCAATCGGATGAGATCGTTGACTACACAAGTCCTATAGCTGGATGAAAACAAGGTTTTGTCTTCACTGGCAATTGAGCAACAAAACTTCCATCGTTCATAAGTCTTTATGTTTAAACAACTCCCCACCCCAAAAGCTTTGCCATGGCAAGTACGAGTGTACACAATGGTTTGTCAGAAGGGGTGCTCTCCTGCGGATGAAGCAAATTTCACTTGTAAGGGGTGGAAACTTTTTGTGGGCAAAAGTGAAGACAACAGGGGTGAAAGTAACTTACATTTCTTACAGGTACTGTTCTATTACAACTAACCCCTTGGGTGGGGGGGGGACCCTCATAGCAGAGTGTTGCAATATAATAGTACCTGTAAGACATTTAAGTGTGGGGTGAAATGCAGGGGGCTCAAGGCAGGTGGTTGGGATGCGGCGGGAGAGTTGCAGGTTTCAGTGTAGGGGACATGTGGAGCACAGGGCTGGGAGTGTGGGGAGGCTTAGGGCAGGTGTGTGGGTGCAGGAGTCAGGGCAGGGGGCTGTCACCTCTGGCTGACAGTGTTTACACTGTTTTTTAGCGACATGGCTGTGTCAACACAGTCATGTCACTAACAGCTGTGTATTGTAGACATACACTAAGTTAGTGAATATGATGTGACAACAAATTGGTGAATCTGCTGCTGGTAACACCTACCTAGCCTTTATGCAGCACTTAGAATTTTCAGAGCACTATACAAACATAGCTAACCAATCCTCCCGTTATCCATGGGGAAGATCAGCAGAATTGTCCCCATTCCATATAGGTTGAAACTCATACATGGTGGTTAAGTGACCTGTCCAAAGCCACACGGTGTGTTAGTGGCAGAAAAAAGGATCAGAAAAAGGATTTGAATTTAGGATTTTAGCTCTCAGGCTTAGTCCAAAGAAGCATTCAGTTTGCCCTTCTTACATTGTCATACATGTCATCATATTTTAAACACTGATATCTTGAGCAACTGTACATGACATTCTGCATGGTTCATTGGTTGCATTAAGGGGAATTTCACATCTTGAAATCTATTTGCTTTTCAGTGCGAGAAGGCTGTGATATATGCATAACATTATGCCATTTGTTGGGCATTCAGTGGATAAAGTGTAATTATGGGATTATCCATCAGAAGTTCATTAGACATTTGGAAGGCCAAAAATGTCAGTGGATAAGTGACATTTCTTTGCCACAAAGGAAGTAAAACGTTCACACACTAATATCACAGCAGTCAGCTTCTTTTAGAACATGTTGATTGCTGTGGATGAATGCAATACACAAGCTTTCCTCATAAGATTCCCTATAATTGAATGGCTTGTAAGCATTTTACACCACCAGAGAGGAACCATGAGTGAATTTCCTGTTGGTATCTCCAGGCTATATCCAGACTGTATGTGTTCTCGCTGAACGGCTGGTTGACACTAGTGACTCACACGTTCTGACATAAAACCACTTCAGAGAAACGACGCATGTAATCTATTAACAGAGTTGCACAAACAGGTATGAATATTTCTGAAAGAATGTGCTGGATTTATAGACAAGTTAGAGTTCGTCCACGACCTCCCTAGGAACCATTATTTGTGAATCATTTAACACAGGAGGAGATGAAAACTAACGAGGTGAAGTTCTCTGACTTTTGATGACTGGGGTGAACAGAATTGTTGATCACTGTGGAGCGAGGTGCTCTTTGTGCTGCTTAATCTGTGCTTCTCCTATTGCTGATGTAGCTGAATGGCCCAACCCTTTTCTTGCTGCTGCCCTTACTGAGAAATCTGACAGAGCAATGTCATTCTGAACACCAGTCCGAGGATTTTACGGTTTCAATAGCTCCCCTAGATCCCAGGCCTGGAAGTGCTTGAATTTTCAGCCTTTGCAGCATTGTATGTGAAGCTCTTTTCTGCAAGTGCATAGTGCAATTATTCCTTTGGTTGCTTAATTAATTCTTCTGTTCATTTATTGCACAGCAAGATTCATGGAGCCAACTTCAGCACTGGGATAAGCAGGCACAATTCCATTGACTTTCAGGTAATTACACTTGCTGGTTTGGCCCGCCGCAGCGCCTCAATCATTGTAAAACAAAAGGAAAAAATATGTAGCACTTTAAAGACTAACAAGATAGTTTATTAGGTGATGAGCTTTCATGGGCCAGACCCACTTCTTCAGATCATATTCTGAAAGAGAATTGGCATGACCATATATAACAAAGGAGTACAATGAAGAAAGTGAACACATTATAAACTAACAACTCACATTTGTTAGTTTATAACGTGTTCACTTTCTTCATTGTATTCCTTTGTTATATATGGTCATGCCAAGACTAACACGGCTACCTCTTTCTTACTATTCAGTCATTGTAAAGGTTTCAGAGGTAACCGTGTTAGTCTTTTTTCAGCAAAAACAACAAGGAGTCCGGTAGCACCTTAAAGATTAACAATTGTATTATGGCATAAGCTTTTGTGAGTTACAATACACTTCATCAGATGCATGAAGAAACAGATACCAGGGTACAGAGTTGGGAGTGTAACATCAAAGCTAATTCAATCAGGGTGGACGTGGACAAGAAAGTGAGAATACCTAAAGTGGAAAATTACTTATGGTAATTTTACTTATCTCTATTCAGACCCATTCTGATGGTGTCAAATTTGCATATGAATTCCAGCTCAGCAGTTTTATGTTACAGCCTGCTTTTGATGTTGTCAAAGGCAAATTGATCTTTAAACTCAACTGGATTATCAAATGAGGCTAAATCTACACTGACACTTTACTGCACTGTAATTTTCTGGCTCAGGGATGTGAAAACACTTCCCCCTTTCCTCCCCGCTGAGCGCAGTAAGTTACAGCACTGGTAGTTCCTCCCCTCATGGAGGTGGTTAACATAGAGTACTCAGAGAGAGCACTCCCAGGGCTGCCGCTGTCAATCTTCCAGGGTTCGCATTAGCAGGTCTACACGTGGCAGTGAAACGGGAGTTCGAAGTAAACCCCTTAACTCGAATTAGCTGTTAAACCTCATTCCACGAGGAGTAACAGCTAGTTCGAGTTAAGGGTTTACTCGAACTCCCGTTCACTGCGTAGACGCGGGCAGTTATTCCGGCTAGTCAGTTTCAAAATGGCGACCACCCGGGAACATGCTAATGAAGCGCAGGATATTTAAATCCTGCGCTTCATTTGCAATTTCGGTTGCCCTCAGTAGCCTCCCTAGTTCGAACTAGGGGGCTAGTGTAGACGTACCGGAAGAGTTATTCCTCTCCCCACGAGGAATAAGCCCTCTTGCGCAAGAGCTCTTCCAGAAGAGGGCAGTGTAGACTGGCAACATGAATTTCTTGCACAAGAAGCCCCTATGGTTAAAATGGCCATCAGAGCTTTCTTGCAGAAGAGAGCATCTACACTGCCATGGATGCTCTTGCGCAAAAGCACATCTCTTGCGCAAAAGCACATGGCAGTGTACACGCTCTCTTGTGGAAGAGTTTTTGCACAAGAACTCTTCCGCAAAAGAGTTCTTGCGCAAGAAGCTGCCAGTGTAGACATAGCCCCATAGTGTCAACGTACCCCCAGTGCTCCTGCTGAGGCCACACTTTTAGTATAAAGCGCTGCCGTGACTGCACTTTAAACTTTAAGTTAGACAAAGCCTAATAATCTGTACCTATGCTCCCCTCTCCTGGAGCACTGTGTGACAGTGCCAGAGTCAATGTGTAATTGTTGGTAGTGCAGGAGCACAATTTAAAGGTTCGGAGGGGGGGAGGGAGGACGGACAGACGACCTTTCCACGCATCGCCTCTGAATCTATTATAAAGGTTTCAAACTGGTGCAGAGAGGAGAGGGCGAGCGGTGACACCAGGAGCAGGAGCACCACCTCTACCCCAGCCTGTCTGGGATGTGTGGGAGCCGAGGTGGGAGAGGGAAGCTGCAATGAAAAATTGTAATTCAAAGGGGTGAGGCTCAGCTCAAAAACTGTGAAAAACACTCTTTTGGTTGCACACACCCAGGGGCGCCAACAACCTCCACAGGCCCCTGGGCAAGGTGGGGAGGACCCCCCCATGCTCCCAGAGAGGGCAAGGCCTGCGTAGCCAGCCCTGAGTGCCGCCCAGAGCACACCATGCCAGCCTCCAGGCAGCCCTCAGCAGCACCCAGAGCACAGCGCACCCCCTCAGCCTTTCGCATTGCCTGGAGTGCACAGTGTGGTCCTCCAGTGATGACTGGGAGCCCGAGAGTCCTTTGAATCGTGAGGCCCCAGGGCTATTGTCCCCCTTGTCTTCCTGGTGAGCAGGCCTGCACACACCCATCCTCATCCCAGACAGTCTGCTGAGGTGAGTTCAGGCTGCAGGTGATGCTCCCTTCCTGAACTCCGCCACACAGGGCTGGAGGGAGGTGTCCCCCCACAGTTTGAAAACCTCTTATAAAGCTGTTGCTAAATGGGAGGCAGAAATCAGGGGTGGGGGAGATAAACCACCAGTGAAGGAAGTCTGAGACTGCTACCCAGACCCCCCTGTGAGATTTAAACCTGCAGCTCAAGACCACTGAGCTAACTCCCTGATTCAGAGCCAGGCCCCAGGTGTGCAGCTGAGGAAGCCTGACCGCTACACTGAGACCAGGCAAATAATGATTGATTAAGGATGTCTGGAGCCATCACATTTGAAGTCACACAATCTACCGAAGTCTCCCTGACATACTGTCTTTGGGGGTGCAGCTAACAGCTCGCACCGGTGAGATGTGGTAGAGGTAGGGATCACACTTCTGCTCTTCTTGGGATCCTTACAATGCACAGCACATGATGTTTTGAATCGATAGTACAGAGCTTTACTCCACAGAACAGAGTTGTCAGTTTGTCTATTGTCTGCCTCCCGCTTCCAAGCAGAAATGGAGCATTTCTACAGCACTAGGTCCAGCAGTGCCTGGCTCCCCAGGATTCAGCCTGAGCAGTATTTTCTGTTTCCTCTGACAGTTTCTCTTGGCAACCATTTAAACAAGCCCCTGGTTGCACATTTCTTTTGCTAGATTGACATTAGGAAGTCCCTATTGTTTGTAGGAGTATAGGTTAATTTTCAGCAGGTGCATGTTATTGCTTGTGCACCTAGCACAGAGACAACACGGAGGCTAATGGAACAGCTGCGTGCTGGCTGTGAGCGAAAACTATCATGTGTTACAGTTTCAGAGAGTTATTTATTCTCTTGTAGCTTCAAATGACAGCTATGGCTTTTTATCCTTCCTGTTTAAACTGCTCAGTAGGTAGGTTTATAGACATTGTTGCCATTTGTAAATTCCTCCGTTAGCCTCATTGTCCCAGCAAGGCTAATTTATTTTATGAAAATTTGTTGCATGAGAGTAGCAGGAGCCAAAAGTAGCCGGGGAGTTTCCCAACATGCTTTCCAGCTCCAGGAACTTAAACAAAAGCAAATAGAGTAAGTATTTAGAAAAACATTAGTGCTGTAAGCCAAACAAAGCTTATTCTAGGAAGTCCTTCCTTACACTAGTAGGTACAAGTGCATGCAAAACCATTGGTCACTACAAATATTTTCATTTTGCCTTTGATGACTAGATAATGTTCCAATAATGTCACTGTATAGCCCATGCTTACAATAGGGAATGCTGCCAATAATGTGGTAATGCTATTACAGGCAGAGATGCTTTAAGAACGGTCTCTGTATTTCTTTGGCATTAATGGAACAGCTCACATGAAGGCTGGCAGGGGTCCATGTATGTGAATCAACTCACCCATCACTGCAATTTGATCTCGGGGGTTGAACATAGCAACAGTGAGTAAGAGGGCAGAGCAGGAAATGAAGGAAATTTTAACAAACTAACTAAGCAGTTTTAGGGAGGCAGAATGAAGTTACTCTGATCTGGTCAGGACATTAGAGCTATTACTTTCTCTGAAATGATTCATGGGAATTTTAATGACCATAGAATGTCAGGGCCTTCACATTTAAATCTCATCCAAAACATCTTGTGTCATGATAGGAAATTAAGGGCCCTCTCTCTCTCTCTCTCTCTCTCTGTAGTTAATGATAAAATCCCCATTGACTATTGAATCCACACCCCTGATAAAGCTTTCTCTGGAAGATTTGATAAAAGTATCAACAATGCCCACTTAGTTTAGAATATGTGATGACCTCACAGCTGGAAGAGGAAAGCCTGTATAAATGCCAAATGTGAAATCTGGAAGAAATAAAGACATAACGTTTTTGATTTCTCTCTTGTGGCTGCAGTTTTGAAACCTTCCATGGTGCTTAACAGAATGGGGTCACATACAATGACTGTGTCTCCTCCGCTAGCAATAATAAATATAATTCCTTCAATTTTTCTAACCTGGAAATCTCAACAAGCTAATTTAACTAATACAAACAAACTGGGTGCCTTTCCTCTAGAAGGCTGTGTCTAAACTACATCCCTCTTTCGACAGAGGGATGTAAATTAGACACTTTGAAATTGCAAATGAAGCAGGGATTTAAATATCCCACACTCATTTGCCTAATCGCGTAATGGCGCTCTTTCGAAAAAGCGCCATTTCGAAAGTAAAACCGCAGTCTAAAAATGAGGAGTACAGGATCTTTCGAAAAAACCTGCCATTTTCAAAAGAACCACGTCTAGACCGCGGTTTTACTTTCCAAATGGCGCTTTTTTCTCTGACACATTTAATGATGAGAAGCTATTAATCTTGCAGCAAAATTCTTGCTAAGAACTCAGAGAAGGTCTCTGATTCTGTCTCAAATCAGATATGCCACAACAATTGTAAAATGCAACATGGAAAGGACCTCCAGCCATGACAGGAGCATTCAAATGAAGAGATACCCTGATCACCCACAGTAAGTTTAAATATTACATTGTGGTCATCACCACTGTATCCACATACTTAAGTCCAGTTGCTTCATTTCCATCAGGTAAATAGGACATAAGATTGAAAGTCCTAATGAAGTCCTAAAGTCCTAAAGAAATGACCTTCTGGGTTATTCAGTCCAGTTTCCTGCTGTTACAGGCAACACTGTCAAATAGTCCCAGGATTATTCAAATTAGCTGTTGAAAAAAAAATCCTGTCCCAGTTTTTCTCTTGGAGATTCCACATACCACATATTATATTATAGAACAAACTAAGAATTCACAGTACAATTAACTGTGTTCAGATAATGACACTGATTCAGCCTCATTAGTAACTATTCCCTGACCTATTGCCTTCTTGTTGTTTGGAAAGTCTCTTTCATTATGAGCTCAGTGCTTGCAATTGTTTGTGTTGAAACATGTACCGTAAGCATGCAGCTCCAAAGGAGTGTCATTTACTGCATACTAAAGTCACAATAACATAGAATAATTATCCCAGAGCGCTTCCTCCTGGCAAGACCTGACATCGCAGCCCCTTTGCCTCACCCTCCTCCTTTGAACTATGGTGGTCCATCCAGTGACTTAGCCCTCTGGAAATGTCCCACTATAGGTAAAACCACGCTGTTGTGCATGCTCCTGTTGTGGATTATGTATGTCCATGCAGCCACAAACCAGGCAAAGCTGCTGCAAGAATCCACCTTTCCTGTGTTTATCATGCACCAAACCTTGTGAGCTGTGTCCTATGCAATTCTGGGGCTTTGATTTCAGGGGAGGCATATCCCAGAATTCTTTGTGTCAGGTGGAGCCTCCGTAGGAACTGGTTTGTGGAGTGTCGTTGGTAGCATATTCCTGTGCTTTCTGAACTTTTGTGCAGAAGAAAGACTTTCCCACCTTCACGTTGACCAGTGACTCCTCCAGATCAGTTCTATTCATTCAAAACTGGGTCAAAGCCATGCATCTCCTGAACGAACAGATCCTGCTCTTTCTTGCAGGTGAAATGTCTGTGCAGCAAAGTATGAGCGTGGCAAGACACTGGATTGCATTTCAAGAGCATTTCAGTCCTGGCCTGGCTCTTCTTGGTGTCCGGGGGAAGCCAAGCTGCTGAGCTGCGGCCGGGCAGCCCCATCCCTCCCGAGTGGCCGGAGGAAGCCAGACTGCCGCGCAGCAGCCCGATGCCTCCCTGGAAGCCGGGAAAAGCTGGGCTGCCACGCAGTGGCCTGATGCCTTCTCGGTGGCTAGGTGGAGCAGGGCTGCCACACCGTGGCTCATTGCTCCCAGGTGGCCAGGCTGCTGAACTGGGTTGCCTTCCCTGGTGGCTGGATGGAGCCAAACTGCTACACCACAGCCTCAGCCTTCCCCTGGCGGCTGCCCCAGCCTTAGGTGGTTGGTCGTGTAGACAATTTTGGGAAGGCTCTAGGGCAGTGTTTCCCATATGGTGTTCCGCGGAACCCTGGGGTTCCGTGAAGTGAAAATAAGGGTTCTACGAGAAAATTTCGTTAGAATTCCATTAGAATAACATTTAAAAAATAATAATAAATATTTAAGCATTTATGAATTTTATTGAAAACAATTTTAATTTGTGTTTGCTGTGATAAGTGTCCCGGTGTAATGCCAGCTAGATTGGGGACGGATGATATCACTACTCAGCGCTGCGCGTGCAGTCAGTCAGTGGTGCAATCGCCTGTTATATACCACTGTAAATCCCTGTACTCACTCTCAGGGGCTATGTCTATACTGGCGGCTTCCTGCGCAAGAACATCTTGCGCAAGGGTTCTTGTGCAAGAAGTTTTGCGCAAGAAAACATCCACACTGCCATGTGCGTGCTGTGCTTTTGCGCAAGAGCTCCCATGGCAGTGTGGATGCTCTCTTGCACAAGAAAGCTCTGATGGCTGTTTTAGCCATAGGGCTTTCTTGCGCAAGAAATCCCTGCCGAGCGTCCACACTGCCCTCTTGCACAAGAGCTCCTGCGCAAGAGGGCTTACACCTGATAAAAAAGAGTGTAACTCTTGCGCAAGAAGCCCTCTCTTACCACGCCGTACTGTAAATTTCCTTGTGCAAGAGTAGGCAGGCAGTGTGGACGCTCTGCAGATTCTTGCGCAAGAACGGCCGTACTTGCGCAAGAAGCCACGAGTGTAGACATAGCCAGGGAGTGTGGATCATGTGGGTGACTGAATATGAATATACTAGTGCCGCGTTGGACAAAGTTTATTATTATCCTTACTTATTTGTGCTCTACTTTTTCAGCTCCATATAAGAGACTGTTATTAGGGGTCCCGCAAAATTCTTTTGAGTTTAAAAAGGTTCCAAGGCCAAATAAAATTGGGAAACACTGCTCTAGGGGGCTGTTTAGAGCTAGTAAGTTCCAACCTGCCACCCAGTGACTTGCTAACAATTGTCAGACATGAAGCTGAATTCTGACAGGGATTGGTCCTGCCTTGGGCAGGGGGCTGGACTTGATGACCTCCTGCGGTCTCTTCCAGCTCTGTGATTCTATGATCCCAATCCTGGGAGCTAATTGGTGGAGCACAGGGGGTCCTGATTGGTTCACAGCTTCTATTGAAACCAATCACAGGAACAGGACATTGTCCACACAAATAGGTTCCCTCTGCTTAGGACTGCTTCTCCTGCAATAGCTACTTCTACTGCCCGTCTCTTGGTAACCTGATTCTGCCTGACATGTGATGCTCAGGATTTCCCCCTAGCCCACCTCAAACTCTGACCTCCTGTTATCTGACCCAGCCTGACTCCAGAGCCCCGCACCCACCACTAAGTTAACCCACCCATGTCCTGGTTATGATAATAATGTATCACTTAGGTGTTGGAAAGTCCACTTTTGGTTGTGAAAGTCTGTGAGGCAATTAACCCTGTGCTTAACACCCAAATGATCGGCATGAGAAATGTGCCTGAAATGTTCACTGGCTTTCAGAGGATGGGGTTCTCAGACTGCACTGCAGTCATAGTTTTCTGGTCAAGTGAGTTTGTGAACAGCAAAGATACAGTCCCATCACTGTTCAGGACAGGCTAACCACAGAGGCAGGTTCCTAAACACAGAGGTGGGACACACAGGAAGGTTCACGATGCCAAGGTTCTGAGGAGGTCTGCTGTGTAAGTAAAGTAGGAAGCAGGGACCTTATTTCCCAACAAATGTCCTGCCGAAGATCTGCTACCATCTTCTCAGAGACAGGAGGAGCAGTGCCACCTGTTCTGCAAGATGCATGTGAGCCCCATTCCACTGAACTTCCTGGGTGCAATGAGATAAAAATATGATAGATCTTAAGGTGGCCAGCTGTACAAGGAAGCGCAGAAGTGGGACAGAGACATCCTATGCTTGTTTGCTTTCTATATCTAAAAGAAAGAGTGAACTCAGTAATACTCCTTCCCTATACAGATTAAAGCCCTGATGCAGCAGAGCACTTAAGCATGAACTGAATTCTAACCATAGAAGTAACCCCAATGGGATCACCTGCATGGTTAGAGCTAAGCACATGCTTAAGGCTGTGTCTACACTGGCGCGCTCTTGCGCAAAAGCAGCCGCTCTTGCGCAAAAACTTGCTGCCTGTCTACACTGGCCGTGCGTTCTTGTGCAAGTAAACTGACGTTCTAATGTATAAAATCAGGGCTTCTTGCACCAGAACTCTGACGCTCCCGCTCAGGAATAAACCCTTTTGTGCAACTGTTCTTGCGCAAGAGGCCAGTGTAGACAGGCAACATGAATTTGCGCAAGAAAGCCCTATGGTTAAAATGGCCATCGGAGCTTTCTTGCGCAAGAGAGCATCTACACTGGCATGGATGCTCTTGCGCAAAAGCACATCTCTTGCACAAAAGCACATGCCAGTGTAGACACTCTCTTCTGGAAGAGTTTTTGCACAAGAACTCTTCCGCAAAAGAGTTCTTGCACAAGAAGCTGCCAGTGTAGATGTAGCCTAAGTGTTTTGTTGACTCAGGGCCTAAGATGGACAATTTATAATGTTTGACATAATTTGTGGTCCTTATGAGTCTCCCTTGAGTCTTCTTCCCATCACTAACAACACTCTAATCTTTGCCCAGCCTCTTTTGCTTCTTTTAAAAACCCTCCCCTACACTCCTATGCCTTTGTTCATTATTTCAGGATCACAGTCAACAGGACATACTCCTATATATGCCAGCAACCTGCTACCATCAGACAGTAGTCCCTATTGTAAGCTGTAGCCCAGGAAGGCTCTGACGACCTTTTGAATCACCACTTCATTCCTTCTGATCTAAATTTAGTCCACTTCTCTTCAATATAGAAGCTACACTATGACACTTACATAATGGCCTGCATTTGAGAGACTGTTTCAGAGTGATCAAAGACAAATCTGAACTCTAATGAGACCAGAAATCCCCATACATGCTGATTTTTAAGGACATACACATTTCTGCCTACATAGAGGAGGTGAGCTATAAAAGCGGTCCTATTTCCACTGAGAAACTGACAGTTCCACAACTGTTTTCTTGAACCAAAGGGTTTCAGATAACAGCAGTGCTGCCTGCTGGCAGCCAGTGTGCAGCAGGGTAAGCTTGTTTTTTTAGAAGGCTGATGAAAACTACTTGACTTGCAAGCTTCCAGAAGCCATTTTAAATGTCTGTTCTTGGAAACTGTTTCAGAAGATGTTCAATTGCTTGGTCCATGAGCCCCTGAATGGAAGCAGTTACCTATCCACACTCAAGTTAGGGCACTAACCAGGAGATACCTGAGTCAGAAGAGGAAGGATAAATCTGAAATACCGAGGAATGAGTGAGTAACATGCAGTTTTGCTGAGTGATATTTGGAACACTGGGATTCTCTGAATAGCATTGGTAGCTTAAGTATTTGACAAAAATATACAGCTGACACATCCCCACCTCATTTTGGGTTGTATAAAGTTAACTGCTGCATGTTTATGGCAATGCCACAACAGGTGTGTGCTGTCAGAAGGAGTTAGCAATCTCAATTTTAAATAAATAAAGAGCATGAAAGGCATGAAAGTGGAGTCATAAGACAACTATAGATAGTGCAGGGTTTTCATATAGCTTTTTGTTCCAGAATCTCAATGTACTTGTATAATTATGCCTCACGTCCTTTCTGTGATATAGGTAATTATTGCTGCTGCCATCCCAGTAGAGACAGGGAAAACAAAGCACAGGTGTCAAGTGAATTGCTCAAGCTCACACAGAGGATGGAAGAGCCAAGGATAGAATTCACCTTTCCTGATGGTCTTCTGCTCTAACCACTAACCAATGTTCCCTCCCTATTGAAAAGGCAGCACTGGGAATAGAAAGTGCTGGGACACATTTACATTTTAAGTCAGGTGTGCTCCAGTTGAATAATCTCATTTCTGCCTTCTGAGAGCCTGTTAGCACCTGCACAGAGGAGAAAGCTAATCTTTTTCTTGGAAAATCTCCAGACATGGATTTCTCAAGCTCCATTCAGTTCCTGGCAAAAGACGTTTCTGCCAAAGACCTTTTTCAGATGGGAAGTGAGAATATTTCCTGTGCTCAATAGCACTATTTATATTACTTTCTCCACTGACTCTGCTAAAGTAATACCTAAGATAGCCATAAGAATCATGGAAATAAATGAAAATCCCCCTATTGTTGGACTTCTTGCCTAAAGGGTCACAATAGAATCATAGTGTTCTCATATATTACTCTGTAATATTCACCATTACGTGTATTTGACAATAATACTACTTAGAGCTCACATAACATTTGACAAAAATATCACAGTCCCCATTCTGTAGATGGGGAAACAGATACAAAGCACTAAGTGATTTGCCTAAGGTCATAAAGCAGTTCTTTTAGAACCAGGACTAGCCCACAAGTTCCCTGACTCCTGGCCCTGTGCCCTCACTGCTGGATCACACTGCCAACATTACTAACTCCTGTACATTTAAAACATATCTGTGACAGCTGGACCCAAACTGAAACCTCAAATATGGACCCTCCTCTAGTAAGTATCAGGATAACGGTGTCAGACCAGCCACAAAAATGAATCCCTCCTCTAACCTACATTTCAGAGTGCTGCTGTCAGATTTGAATTCCTGGTCCCAAACCCATCTTTCAGTTTTGATATTGGGTTAGGTCAAAACCAGATGGGCCCTACACTGATACAAATGTGGCTCAAGATGGCACAAATATCTGAACAGCTGATCATGAGAGATTTATATCATTTGAAGCCAAGATCTCCAAAGAGCTGCTCAAGATCTTGGAATTTTCAAGCCACTTCCCTGGCCCAGTTTAGTCCTTTAACCCAAACGCCAAACACTAGCCTAAATGTAATAGAGCTGGCTATAAACCCTGCCTTTTCTGTTGTCCCTGTTGCTCTTTGGGAGTGTGGGAAAGAACATAAAAGAGCTACAATAAACTGGGGAATCTAAGCTAACATATCACAGAAACAAGCTGCTTCCAAAGCTCTCTTAGGGCACGACTATACTATGCACTTAAGTTGACCTAGGTTAGGTCGACTTACAGATACCGCAGTCACTACTGCTTCATGTCCACACCACCCTCCTTCTGCTGGAGGTGCATGTTTTCACTAGGAGCACTTGCACCCATTTAAAAAGGACAATGAAAGTGACCTGACAGCCACGATTCTCAGCTCAATGCACAGCTCCCCACTGGGACCTGGTATACCCCCACATCACTGGTGCCCCGCTGGGAACAGGGCAGCCATAGTGGGCTTCTAGGCTCCCTGCTCCCTGCTGGGAATGGAGCACCTGGATCAGACACTGGGCAAGAATCCTCCCTGCTAGGAGTCTGGCTTCCCTCCTCTCCTTCCAGGCTCTCAGCTCCTTGCTCCCCACCTGAGGCACAGCAGCCAACCAAACTCTGGGCACAGAGCCATTGAGTGGGCTCAGCCATGTTCCCAGTAGGGAGCAGGGGGCCAAGACAATGGGTCAGCCAGCCTCACGGTGGGGAGAGCCACAAACCCAAGAGGACAGCTGGATTCCCAGTAGGAAATCTGTACCCAGAGGCCAGTTACCTGGTGTGCTGTTGGTGGGGAGTGGACAGTCGAGAGCCTGGGTGGGAGTGGATACTGGAAGCAGCCCAACTGAGGAGCTGGGGGCCAGGTTTCTTGTTAATTTCTCCAGTGGAGAGACAAGAACAATAGCCAATAGATCTGAGAAATGCAGGAGCAATTAGGACATGGTCTTGCCCTAAATACACCGACATTAGCCTTATGTCTCTTGTGGAGGTCGAGTTCTAATGTTAGTGTAATACAGCACTGATATCAGTGGGAACAAGGTTATAGTGTAGACACTGACATAATTAGGCTGACATCAACAGCTTGTGCAGTATCGGGAGAGGGCATGGACACATTCTGTTACCAGGGGAAAGGACTGAAAAAGTTTGAGTACCCCTAGGTCCAAGGGAAAGATGCCCTGATTAAAGTTCAATATTTAGGCACTCCATTGCCAAAAGAAGAGCAATAGCTGGGTGCTCTGACTCATTTTTAGATAAAATGCAAAGCAGTTTTAAGAACTGGTTCCCTCATCCCCCTTATCTTAAAACGGGAGATCATATTCCCTCAATCACTCATCTCACAAAGTTCCCTCTCGGCAAAGGTGAAAGTGGTCAACTTTCCCCTTCTCCCCTCCCCCCCCCCCGACCTTGTTGGCAGCCCTGCCAGAAGGGTCCAAGAGCTCTTTAATGTTGCTGCCTCTTTTGCCCCTTTGATAAGGATGCCAGGCCTGGTACAGTTCTGGTCTCGACTTTTACCCCTGCCTTTGAGCTACCAGCTGCTTTCTTTGCTTTCTTTCACTCCATGCTGCCACTTATTTTGGTTCAAACTTCCCAGCCTCCTCCTGCAGGCACCACTACCCTCTCCTGAGCAATGTACCACCTTTTCACACAGGTAGCACTGGCTGATTGGCTAATTCCCCTCACAGTGTGGGTTCCACCAATTAGACTTACTGAAACTGAAACACCATCAGCTAATGCTACACCCCATACACCCCTATACTTCTGGGCCAAATATACCAACATATGGCCATAAGGTCTCATGGCACACCTATCTCAATATATTCACCAGGGTGCTCCATTTTCTGTTGCACTTGTCTGCTCCCACTCTACCCTAGCCAATGTTCTCCACCCTGAGTGGAAACTTTTCTCCTAGGATCTCTAAAGCAATGACCAACTCAGCATCTGTGAACAATGGGGTTCTTTAGCTATTGGCCAAGTGTCCCATGTTAATGTATCCAGCTCATCAACAGAATTTCTTTGGGGGGCAGGGCAATGGAAATGTTCAGAAGGGGACACAACAACTGACATCTCCTGTTGTATGTGTTTGGCTGTAGGATTCCATAGTTAAAACTGATTATGGGGTGCAGGAAATTGATGCTGGTGGGAGAGTGTTCCATAGAGAGTTTAATGGATGGATGGTGGTTGTTGAAGTTTTGGAATCTATGAAGAAGTGAAAGCCATCTGTCCAGAAAATAAAAGTATCATTGAGGTATCTTATGTATTTCAGTAGTTTTGTGATGCATTTGCCCAGAAATTCTTCTTCAAGGCTGCTTGGGGGCTCCCTGAACACTCCACCCCCACCATCCCGTCCCACTGTACATTGTTTACTCTCTCTTCTCCCCTAATTGGCAGCACTTAGGGGAACTCTGTCAGGGCCATGTATAGGCAGATGGTAGCCACTCCTCAACTCTTCCCCTTACAAGAGAGGAAGATCTGGCTGGCATCAGGACCAGTGTCTCAGGCAGCCCGAAGAGATTCAATGCTAGGGACTTAGTCTCTCAGTCTATTGCCTCTTCACAGGCTTTATCTTTTACTCCTCTTCCAGGGACGTATTGCTTAGTTGTTAGTCGGGTCAACTTTGGGAGCAATGTGTTTCACTGCTTTCTCTTCCTCGGCTGGACTCCTCTGTTACGAGCAGTCTCTGGGTGCAGCAGCCACCTTCCTGTTCACTGCCCCTTCCTGTGGTAAATTTTAAGCTCCTCCTTTTCCCTTGCAAGGGCATCTCATTAGTGTGAAACAGGTCCTGCGGAGCTCATTAGCCTCCTCCATACCATTGTGAGGGTGTGGCCCGTGAAGAGGAGGGCAAAATAGGGGAACCATCAGAGTATCTATGGCTGTTCCCATGGTTTGGATGAATGGTTACTGAATGTAAAATTATTATGGGAAGGATGAAATGGATGAATTTTGCGATGTATTTGGGGTGAAGTTCTGAGGGTTGTCCCTAGTCTTATAAGCATTTGAGGCAGGCAGTGGTGCCGTCATTGTAGTGGATGTTGGTATGCAGAGACATGGTGAAGGGAACACTGTGGTGGAGAGAAGTCGTTAATGTTGTGGTGTTTGTGGAGGAAGTCAGTTGTGCCCTGGAGGAAGCTGGCCCTTTGTGTGGGGAGCAGTTTGAGGGTGGTTTCTATGAGTCCGATATTCCTTTAGTGCCATGGTCAGATATGATGGGTCTGTCTGGGTTCCCTTGTTTGTGAGTCTTGAGAAGCATGTAGAAGGTGCATGGGATAGGTTTGTGGGGAATGCATTTGTAGAATTTATCTTAAATGTTTGGGGTTGTGTGGGCAAGGAATTGATAACATCCTTAAGTTCCTGGGTAAACTGTCATGCAGGGCCTTCTTTGAGTTCTTCATAGTAGGTGGCGTCTGAGTGTTGGTAGTTAGCTTCATTAAAATAGCTGTCAGAGTTGAGGACTACAGTGATGCACCCCTTTGACTGCTGTTTTGAGCACTATCTGGGGGTTAGATTTCAGGGACTGTATGACTGTCCTCTTGGCAGTGGAGATATTATGGTGGATGTTAGCTGACATTCCAAATCTTCTAAGGAAACAGGTATCTTGCTGAATTTCTGTGAACCCACCAAGTGACCTAATCACCCCTTCTGAGCAGATAGAGCAACTGTGTGATGGGTTTGGTCACACAAACAAATTCCTACATGGGCTAAATTGATTCCATACTTCTTTTTGTAGTGAAATAGGATAAAAATAATCCATGTATCCAGAGGAAAAAAACTACTGCATTAACTCAGCCCCCTAAGCCCTCTATGGGAAAACTGGTTTAGTGTATAGTAGTTTTTCCAGTTCAGCCTGCTTTTGGAACTACTGTATTTCATAGACTCAACTACAGGGCTGCACTTACATTGCTTTTATGCAGTTTAACCCCTTCAGTTATTTAAGGCAGAAAGTGAGTCTGTTTCCAAATCAGATTCTAAGATCTCTGAAACAGAGAGTATGGTTAGAGCAGGGTTTTAGTCTGTAATCAAAAAGCCATCTGATTATACATGTATTGGTAGCCTAGAATTGGGCAGCTGGATTTAAACTAGCTCAGCACTTGGAAAATCCCAATGGGGAAATAAAATTACCCATCACTAGTTAATTAAACATGCTTAACCAGAGAGCTCAGACACATCCCAATGATTAAGTGTGTTCAAATAAGAAAACACTTATTCTTTTATAATTAGCTCATTGACTCTGGAATGTCACCAACAGAACTTCATAACACACCTGTACCAGTTTCTTGCCTACACCAGAGTGGGTGTAAAAAGATGATTGGTTATAAAGATAGCGTGGTTATCATGCATTTTCCTTATTTTTGAAGGAGAAATGATTCATCCTCTTGCACAAAATGCAAAAATCAGTCAATCATGCATTCATTACAGGACGTACCACATTTATATGATCTTGGCCATCAGATCCTGTATAAATCTACCTGTCCGTTCATTCGCTCATGAAACAGTGAAGGGTATCAGTTCAGGTATGTCTGTGCCAGAGGTCCCCAATATGTGGGGCAAAACCCTGTGATGAAAATCCAGACAGGCATGAAAGGGTGAGCAGGGAGCACCACCCTGGACCTTTCCTATCCCCAGCTCTGCTCTGCTCCTACCTGAGCCACATTCCAGGCTCTGGCTCTCATCTGGGCCCACTCCCACCCCCAACTACCCTTGCTCCCTACTCATCTGTGCTCCCCACCCCAAGCTGCAGCCCTGCTCCTGGCTTAGGAGGAGGGGCACAGACAGGAGTAAGGGGGAACATGACCCCCTAAAGCAGTGGTGGGGAACCTTTTTGGGTGAGGGGCCAGGTGCAAATGAGAAGCAAAATAAATAAATACATAAATTAAATAAAAAAGGAAAAACAAACCCTCACTGACATGGCTCCCAAATGAGAAGAAGAAAGACACTCCCCACATTCCCCTCACACACCAGAGCCTAGGAAGTCTCAGGTTACTAGATTTTGTGTTCCAGCCCTGCGGGAGAGCAGCAGAGGCTGGAGCACCAGCACGGGCTCCCCAATGCTGGGAGGGGAGGGGGGCTTGGGGGGCCAGATCCAGGCAAGATGGGGGTCGCATCCCCTACTCTAAAGTTTGGGAGTTGCTGGTCTATGCCTCCTTTGCACCAACTGAGGCTCAGGCCCTCCCTCTCTTCAGTTCTTCTGCAGCATCTATCATTTTAGTATCTAAATCAGTGTTCCCTGTAAGCTGAGTGCTTGGGTAGCCACCCAGGAGAGATTCAAATGCCACCCAGCTGATTAGCAGAGTACCCACAGCAGATAGCATGTTTCTACTGGTGTTGCACATCCTCACACGTCTCAGTGCACACAACAACATTTATTCTTCATGTGTCTGGAAAAAATTAGAGGGAACGTTGATCTAAACCCTTTGCCAGAAACAGAAAAATTACTGCAGCAGCTGCCTGTCTCTTGATCTTGTGATGCTGGTGGAGGTGCTCTCGCTTGGTACTCAAATGGTGAGAACGCTCTGAATTCAACAGAGCTTTAAAAAAGGCTCAGGGGCAGGTTGGATCTGGAGTGACTGGCCATTTCACATTCCTGAGACAGTGTTTTCAACCTCTTTATCTGCACAAGCCCCAAGTGGGACTACACTTCTCATCTTGTGCATATGCTCCTGCATGGAAAGCATTATCCAGGGGGTAGGCACTTGGCACTGGACAGTGGCAGGGAGCAAACTGGCAGAAATGGCAAGAAGAGCATATCTGGCTGCTCACCCCACATCCAAGTTCCTCCACTGTAAGCTGTAGCCTACCTGCAATTTAACTCTCAAAACTGGAGCCTTTAAGACTATGTCTACACTGGCAGGTTCTTGCGCAAGAACAGCTGTTCTTGTGCAATAACCCGCAGAGCGTCCACATGGCCCGCCAGCTCTTGCACAAGACAATTTACAGTAAAGCATGGGAAGAGAGAGCTCTTGCGCAAGAGGCAGTGTGGACACGCGGCAGGGGTTTCTTGCGCAAGAAAATCCTATGGCTAAAATGACCATCGGAGCTTTCTTGCACAAGAGAGCACCCATACTGCCATGGATGCTCTTGTGCAAAAGCACATGGCCATGTGGACATGTTCTTGTGCAAGAGTTCTTGCACAGGAACTCTTGCACAAGATGTTCTTGCACAAGAACCTGCCAGTGTAGACATAGCCTAAGGCTACATCTACACTGGTGCGTTCTCACGCAAAAACTCTTTTGCGGAAGAGTTCTTCTGCAAAAACTCTTCCAGAAGAGAGTGTCTACACTGGCACGTGCTTTTGCGCAAGAGATGTGCTTTTGCGCAAGAGCATCCATGCCAGTGTAGACGCTCTCTTGCGCAAGAAAACTCTGATGGTCATTTTAACCATAGGGCTTTCTTGCGCAAGAAATTCATGTTGCCTGTCTACACTGGCCTCTTCTGGAAGAGCTCTTGCGCAGGAGGGCTTCTTCCTGAGCGGGAGCATCAGAGTTCTCACGCAAGAAGCCCTGATTTTATTCATTAGAACGTCAGTTTACTTGCGCAAGAACATGCGGCCAGTGTAGACAGGCAGCAAGTTTTTGTGCAAGAGCGGCCGCTTTTGCGCGAGATAGTGCCAGTGTAGACACAGCCTAAATGTATGACTACACTGCAACACACACAGCTGGCCCAGGGCTGGTGACATGAACATGTGGGCTCAGCCTGCAAAACTATACATTATCATGTAACCATTCAGACTCAGAGCCCAGGCTATGAGACCTTGAAAAGTGGGAAGGTCTGAGCTCCAATCATCATCTGATACTCTTTTATAGCCCCCAAGTCTGTGAGCCCAAGTCAGCAGACCTGGACCAGCTGTAGCTGTACCATGGGTTTTTTTATTGCAATGGAGACACACCCAAAATTGCTTACAAGTCCAGCTACCTAATGACACTCAAATGAGTGCAGCAGCTGGGCAGAGAACAAGTGAGTGGGAGACAGATTAGTGAAGAAGGGGGAAATTACACAGTGGGGGCAGGCACTAATGTTTTTGGTCTGAGTATCATGGTAAGCCACCAAAAAGGGCCAAAGCTCTGTGCCAGGCCTGTTATCTCAGGTCAAGTCAGATTTATTATTCATATGGCATTGGAGATGCATCTCTCACAGCTTCCTCTGAGCAAAGTGGGATGGAGGCAGTGGACACAAAACCGGCAGCAATAACTGTCATAACCCATTCCTCCTCACTCTGGCCCCTACTGCTTGGATTTAGAATAGGACTAACAGAAGGACCCCACTTAGCAGGCCCAGAAGATCAGACAAGGTCAAAGGACAGAGCATTGGGGATCCAGGTCTTTCCTGCTTCAAGAAGTCCCCAACAGGTACATAGGGAAGCAGAAAAGCAACACATGAATGTTATTATTGGATGTTGGGCATTAGGAAAAATCACTTTCTCTCAGGGTGATAAATAGAAAGGAACATAAACACTGTCAAGTCAAGTGTAAAAATGTAATAAGAAAAGCAAAAGAAGATTTTGAGGAACAGCTAGCCAAAAACTCAAAAAGAAATAACAAAATGTTTTTTAAGTACATTAGAAGCAGGAAGCCTGCTAAAAAACCTGTGGGTCCCCTAGACGATCGAACTATAAAAGGCGCAATCAAGGACGATAAAGCCATTGCGGAGAAACTAAATGATTTCTTTGCTTCAGTCCCGGATTGAAGTGTCATTAGAGGAGGTTTTGGAACAAATAGAAAAACTTAATGTTAACAAATCTCCGGGACCGGATGGCATTCATCCAAGGGTTCTAAAAGAACTCAAATGGGAAATTGCTGAACTATTATCTGTGGTTTGTAACCTATCCCTTAAATCGGCTTCCGTACCTAATGACTGGAAGGTAGCCAACGTGACACCAATATTTAAAAAGGGCTCTAGAGGCGATCCGGGCAATTACAGACCGGTAAGTCTAACTTCGGTACCTGGCAAATTAGTCGAAACAATAGTAAAGAATAAAATTGTGAAGCAAGTAGAAGAACATAATTTGTTGGACAAAAGTCAACATGGTTTCTGTAAAGGGAAATCCTGTCTTACTAATCTATTAGAGTTCTTTGAAGGGGTTAACAAACATGCGGACGGGGGGATCCAGTAGATATAGTATACTTAGATTTCCAGAAAGCCTTTGACAAGGTCCCTCACCAAAGGCTCTTGTGTAAATTACATGGCCATGGGATAAGAGGGAAGGTCCTTTCTTGGATTGAGAACTGGTTAAAAGACAGGAAACAAAGGGTAGGAATAAATGGTAAATTTTCAGAATGGAGAGGGGTAACTAGTGGTGTCCCCAAGGGTCAGTCCTAGGACCAATCCTGTTCAACTTATTCATAAATGATCTGGAGAAAGGGGTAAGCAGTGAGGTGGTAACGTTTGGATGATACCAAACTGTTTAGGATAGTCAAGACAGAAGCAGACTGTGAGAGGACTCCAAGAAGATCTCACCAAACTGAGTGATTGGGCAACAAAATGGCAAATGAAATTTAATGTGGATAAGTGTAAAGTAATGCACATCGGGAAAAATAACCCCAACTATACGTACAGTATGATGGGGGCTAATTTGGCTACGACAAATCAGGAAAGAGATCTTGGAGTTATCGTGGACAGTTCTCTGAAAACTTCCACACAGTGTGCAGCGGCGGTCAAAAGGCAAATAGGATGCTAGGTATTATTAAGAAAGGGATAGAAAATAAGACCCAGAATATCTTACTGCCCCTGTATAAAACTATGGTACGCCCACATCTTGAATACTGTGTACAGATGTGGTCTCCTCACCTCAAAAAGATATTTTGGCCTTGGAAAGGGTTCAGAAAAGGGCAACTAAAATGATTAGGGGTTTGGAATGGGTCCCATATGAGGAGAGGTTAAAGCGACTGGGACTTTTCAGTTTAGAAAAGAGGAGACTGAGGGGGGATATGATAGAGGTGTATAAAATCATGAGTGGTGTGGAGAGGGCCGATAAAGAAAAGTTATTTATTAGTTCCCTAAATAGAAGAACTAGAGGACACCAAATGAAATTAATGGGTAGCAAGTTTAAAACTAATAAAAGAAAGTTCTTCTTCACACAGCGTGTAGTCAGCCTGTGGAACTCCTTGCCAGAGGAGGCTGTGAAGGCTAGGACTATAACAGAGTTTAAGAGAAGCTAGATAATTTCATGGAGGTTAGGTCCATAAAGGCTATTAGCCAGGGGATAAAATGGTGTCCTTGGCCTCTGTTTGTCAGAGGCTGGAGAGGGATGGCAGGAGACAAATCGCTTGATCATTGTCTTCGGTCCACCCCCTCTGGGGCACCTGGTGCTGGCCACTGTCGGCAGACAGGATACTGGGCTAGATGGACCTTTGGTCTGACCCGCTACGGCCGTTCTTATGTTCTTATGTAAATTGCCAAGAGAGGCTGTGGAATTTCCATCATTGGAGATATTTAAGAGCAGGTTAGACAAACATCTGTCAGGGATGATCTGACCTATTCTTATGTTCATATGTACAAATTCGGTGCCACCTACTGAAATTTATCCCAACAATGCAGAATCCTGAGACAGAGGCAGTGGGGAGACCTTTATGTGGGTGGGGAGCGGGGGGGATTCCAATGCTTCAGTTTCCTACATGGATGGGTTATTTTTAGCCCAGTGTTGCACTAGAATGTTAATCCCAGGGAAGATTTCTTATGTATGAAACCTTCAGTGTGAGTTTTACATGGAATGGGATGAACACAAAACTTCCATTTGTTCTGAAATGTTTCCACTGGTTACTTTGGTGGAGATGGCAGGCAGCTGAGAGCTCCAGAAGACCACCAGCCTAGCCACTGTGGTCCCCTGGTGGAATCAGCATTTCCCAAGAGAAAGTACAGAATGTCATGAGCCCAGCCTGTGCGTGGGGACCACATGCTCCTAGTTAGTTCCTTTTCGGAGAATTTATTTTGTTTTAAGTTACTATGCTAAAGTAACTACCACCATGTGATTTGAACTTGTGACCTCTATAGTTGAGTATAGGAGCTTCTACCCTCTGAGCTAAAAGCCAGCTGGCTCCCAGCCCATGCTGTAGAGGTGTCTTGGTCTTAACTGTTGCTGTGGTCTAGGTACCTCTTGCATTGCTCAATAACCACACTAGCGCTATGTCTACACTGGCAGGTTATTGCCAGAAGTATGCAAATGAGGCTAAGCATGGACTATTGCCAAGCCTCATTTGCATACCTAATGAGCGGCCATTTTTGCAGAAGAGGCTCTTGCGCTAGAAGGAGCTGTCTACACTGCCCCTTCTTGCGCAAGAAAAACCCTCTTGCGCAATGCTGCTACGCTGATTATTTTCAGGAATAACGGCATTGCGCAAGAGGGTTTTTCATGCGCAAGAAAGGGCAGTGTAGACAGCTCCTTCTAGCGCAAGAGCCTCTTCCACAAAATGGCAGCTCATTAGGTATGCAAATGAGGCTCAGTGATATTCCACACTTAGCCTCATTTGCATACTTCTGGCACAACAACCCCCCAGTGTAGACATAGCCTAGGTGTGTGGGTTACACTAATATTTGGGAAGGGAGCCAAGGAGAGAGGGAGGCCAACGCTGGAAGGTGCGGGACATTCTTCCAAAGTCCTGGAGATAAAGGCTGTGCTCCTAACAAGCACCTAGCAGGGCAAGAACCGAGGAGCCTGCCAACATGGCTTCACCCATCTTAGGGGTCTTGGGTGGGAATTTTCACCGGGCTATGACATCATTGTGGCTATGACATCACAATAAATCGCCCAGCCGGCCAATCAGAATTCCGCTTTGGACAATCCGAGACGATGGCGCCCCAGGGATTATTGACCAATCAGTTGTGCCAGATCCCCTGTATTATGCTGGGCTGCCTCCGATTGAGGATGAGCCCTTCGGGCAGCCGGAGCCCAGCCCCTCTCTCCTGCCATGGGGGCAGCTGCTGTGCCCTAGCCCCGCCTCCTGGCCTCTGCCCCGCGAGCCCCCGCTCTCCGGCGCCGGGGAATTCCGGGCGCCCCCTTCCCGCACCCCCCTCTAGCCCCGCCGCGGGCGGAGTTTCCCCGTGGCCCGAGCCCGCCCGCTCTGCTGGTTTATAGAGCCGCAGTGCGGAGCTCCCCACTCACAGTGCAGCTGACTCACCTCTCAGCAGGACGCGGCAGACAGAGCCCCGCGAGCCAGGCTGGGACACAGCACAGAGTAAGTCATCCAAGGCTCCTTGTGCCTTCCAGCTAATCTAGTTCCCCCTGCCCCCAGGCGGGTGGGTGTCTTTTCCCCCTTGCCCCTGCTAAAGGGCTTATCTGTGACAGGCTACCCCGGAGATGGGGCTTGGGTTGTGCATCAGAAAGGGAATCCACCTCAGCCAAACGCTAAAACCTGAATCAACCCTGTGAATCCTGGGTCTGGCCGCTGGACCCTTTCAGATTTTGGCCCTGCCAGCCTCCACATTTTAAAGCTTAAGGAGTATAGCTGTCCCTGGACCACTGAAAAAGCAAGACCCTGCCCCAGTGAATCCCACTGCAGCAGCACCATGCCAACCCAGCCAGTTCTGGCCCCTGGCTCTTGATAGATCCATCCTATTTAGTATTCACGCTTTGAATTCCATGGCATAGAGAACAGGTGGAGCTGCTCCTCCGGCATCAAAAACTCCAGACCTCAATATTCAAAAGTGCTGCCAAAACAGGCATCCAGCATGGGGGGGGTCCAGCTGGATTTTAACAGTTTTGGTCCCCGCTCCCATATCATGCTGAGGATAATAGAATTCCTCCTATTTCACTGCAATAACCGGACCCTGATGCATTCCAGCCCAATAACATTGGAAAGACATCTGGAGCCCAGATTCTGTGAGTTATTAACTGCAGTGGTCAGTTATCTGTATGCTACTGGACATGCAGCAACACCTTGAACCTACCACCAGATGCGATAGCCCCCTTTTTTGCTGGTTCCCCTAAGAGCATAACTTGATGGTGCATTCCCATCCATTCTGGAATGTCTAAATGGAGAGCCCACCTAACCCCAGAACATCTTCTACCTTTCACTGTACACCTAGGAAGTTGAGTCCTGTATTCCCTGTAATGGCTATCAGGGCTGTAAGTGAATGATATTTTTTACTCCAGTTAATGCTCTTCATTGGTTAACATTTGCATAAAGGGCTTCTGTTGCAGAGAGGAGAATGATCTTGTGATTAATGAATATGACCAAAGGGTCAGACCTGGTTCTATTTCCATCATGCTCATGTAGAAATGGGGCACTCATTTTATGGGCAAATGTTAAGAAATATTCATCAGCCTGCAACTCCTATGTGATTCTCAATGAAGAGAATGAAGAGCTCTTTTGAAAGTCTGGCCTCTATATAAATGACCAACTGGAAGTTGAGCCCTTTTGAAAATCTGCCCCTTAATTTCTCCCTGCTTCATTCTCAGCAGTAAAACAGGGATAATAGCTGTTTCACAGGGGCTTTGCAGAACTAAATGTGTTGCTACAGGCTGAACGATCCTGGACAGGAACATGTTGTGTAAGTACAAAGAATTGTTAGAACTCTAAGTCTATAGTGGAAGTTGCCTGAATCCTTCTCCCATTCTCTTGTTTAAACCATTTAATAAGTTTAGGCAATGTTTCTAACCATAGGTTTCAGAGAGGTAGCTGTGTTAGTCTGTTTCAGCAAAAACAACAAGGAGTCTGGTGGCACCTTTCAGGCTTATGCCACAATAAAATTGTTAGTCTGTAGGTGCCACTGGACTCCTTGTTTTCTTCTAGCCACAGTACTGAAGGAATAGTCATGCAGACGTACTAAGGAAGTTGTGTGGGGAAAATAAATGAATAATAATTTACCTTCTGCGTGCATATGCAGACATTTATTTATATATCCTGGAGACAGTTTTGGCAATGCACAAAGTAAATCCATTACAGAAACCAGTTTTTAAACAGCTAGCCAGGTCTCCAATATCCTGAGGCCAGATTGTACTTAGTGCTAGGTTTTTTGGGGGGTTTTTTCCAGAAAGTTTACTACTAACTGAAAAAGAAGTCATTCAACTGTAGGTCAGCAGTGAGGGGGGGACCTGTAACACACACTCTCCAGGGGGTTACATAGAGGCAAACAGACCTCTATTTATCTGGCTATGTCTAAACTACAAGGTTTTATCGGGAAAAGGTACGCAAATTGCGCTCCACAATTTTTTTGGAAGAGGCATCCACACTGGGCTAAATTTTAGAAAAAACTATGCTTTCGGAAGAGCCCTTCTTCCTCGTGGAAGGAGGAAGGCAGGACTTCTGAAAGAGCGCATCTGCTCTTCCACAAAAAAAAGCGGAAGAGCAGACGCGTTCCCTGGATGTGGCGGAGTTTTTCTGGGATACCTCTGGTATCCCGGAAAAAACCCATAGTGTACACATAGCCTCTGTAGAGCCCCATTGAAAGTTGATAGAAATTCTCGCATGCTACAACTTACATGTGTAAGTGTTTGTGGAATCAGGGCTTGTCTGTACTCCCAGCACAGGTAGACAAACACATGCTAGCTGGACTTCAGCTAGCACGCTAAAAGTATCTGTGCAGATGTTGCAGTTTAGGCAGCAGCTCAGGTTCTGAAGTCTACCTGCACCCGTGGCTCTGAACATGGGGGGGCTAGCCTGAGTCTCTGCCAGAACCACAACAGCCATATTGCTATTTTGAGTGCGCTAGCGCTAGCTTGGCTCCCACGAGTGCAGATCTGTCTGCCAGGGTTGGGAGTCTTGCTCCCACCTGCAGTGTAGACAATGCCATAAAGTAGCTAGACACGTAACAGAGGAAACTGACTTGCCACAAAATTCCAGCATGAACAAAAGCAGCAGACAAATTGGATGGGATTTTTTTCTGTTCCCTCTAAAATTCATGGCAAAACTGATGGAGTTCAGGGGAAGCAAAGTTGAGCCAATGTGGAGTATTTTTGAAAATCCAACATTTATTGGCCCTGCAATGGAAAGTTGGTGAACAGCTTTTCAAAAGAGCTCAGTACCCAACATGCTGAACTCTTCTGAAAGTGTCACATGACATGTTTTACATACAAGTATCACAGTTATACGCAGTTTTTTTGTAGACCCATTTATCCCAGGATATGAGAAACAAGGCAAGTGAGGTAAAAAATCTTGTTGGTCCAGAGAAAGATGCTACCTTGTCTCAAATACAGAAGGGTGCTCAAGCTGATTATGTTCTGGTTTTCCAATCTATGAATCATCAGTGGCTTCTAATGAAACCATAAAATCGGGTCTGAAGCTGTAGAGCTGGTCAATACTCAAGTTTGGCATCAATTTAACTAAAATCGTTAGGAAAAAATAGCTTAGATGAGGGCTTGTCTACATGAGACAGTTGCACCAGTTTAATTTAAATGTCTATAGCTAAGATCTGGCTGAAAAGTCTTAGTTTAATTTAACAGTGGCTTATTTTGGTTGTTTAAATCCGTTGGGAACAGAATTGATGTAAATAAGCACATGTGCACAGCTCTTTGCAACAGTTAAATTAGTTTTTAATCAATATAGTAAATTAGTTTTAAAATCAACGTAGTAGGGAGGGATAGCTCAGTGGGTTGAGCATTGGCCTGCTAAACCCAGCGTTGTGAATTCAATACTTGAGGGGGCTGTTTAGGGATCTGGGGCAAATCTGTCAGGGATGGTACTTGGTTCTGCAGTGAGGGCAGGGGACTGGACTCGATGACCTCTCAAGGTTCCTTCCAGCTGTATGAGAGAGATATAAATTGGTGCAACTTTCTCATGTAGCAAGACTCAAACCAGCTTGAGGGGAAATAAGCTATACTCATATAAACACTTTTATACAGATTGTACCTTCCTTAACTGGGACTCCCTGGTCTGGCAACATCTGTGGTCCGGCACCAACCACAGATGTACCTGGACCACAGAGCCCAGGAACAGGGAGGTCTGGCAGGGGGCAGGAGTGTCGTATGGGGCACTGGTGACTCAGCTGGGAGCCCCGGGGGGGAGGGAGGCGGTGTGGTGGGGGCGGGAATGGACAGCACAGTGGGGAATTCTGGCCCCCAGTGGCAGTGGCCGTGAAGCTATAGTCCCAGTGGCAGCCAGGGAGCTCTGGTCCCAGCCCTAGCACCATGTGGCTGCGGAGCTTTGGCAGCAGTGGGGCCAGTGGTATATAGAGAGCCCTGGGGGGCGGGGGCAGGCTGGAGCCCTAGCCTGATGGCAGCACAAATCAGGAGAGGTGGTCCAGCAAATCTCCTCATTCAGGACCAGTCAGGTTCTAAGCTCTAAAATGCTACAGGAAAATTCATTGGTTTTAAGTTTGGTCAGTGTTCAGTTTTTGCACCAGCCTTGACATGAATTCCTTGAAGTCAGGACTGTAAAGTATAATATATAGATACAGCAGTAAATGCTGCGGAGTAACTTTTCTTGGGATTCTGAATTCCTGTGGAATAGAGGTAAATTAAATTCCTTAAACAACAGAGATACCATAAATCTCATTAGCCAGTACCCTCAGAAAACTGGAAGGAAACAAGAAATTGGCAAGTTTCGGATAATTCTTGCAAGCTGTAATGTGGGGAGGGAAGAGGGAAAAGCCAGTGAAGAACCTCATAAGAAAACAAATCTAGTAGGCTTATTTTCCTGCTTACTAAGGCCTTTCTCTGGCTTGCCTAGGCTCATCCTAAATAAATGTTCTCAAATACATGTGTGGTAGGAGACAAATTACTAGATCTCTGAAGGTTCTGGTTTTGGCTTTGGAGTTTTTTGGGGGGTAAGATAAAAATGGCAAGTCTGAGGAACACAAAGCTATTTGCATGATGCAGCGAATCCAGCCATTTTGTGTGATGATCATTTGATGGTGCTCCTCAGCAGCTAACCTCAGTCAATAGCAATATTGATCGTAATCGTATTGTTACTGAATATGGAATGTCAGAGGGCTCCATGCACACTCCCAACTGTGATTCTGGCTATGATGAAACCAGTCAGAAATAATTGTGCCCATCAATGTTTTCATGCTCCACTTTTAAAATGGTATCACTTAGCGTCCACTTCATTAATAGCAGAGATCTAGATTGAATGCTTCTAAGGGAAGTTACATTAACTGCTGACTCCTGGGATGGGAGAAGGGTTTGGTTCATTTCAGGGAAATGACTCAGTATTGCAGAACTTTTATAGTTCACTGGCTTTAACCAGGAGAAGCTTTAGTGACAGTACCACCTAGCTGTTATACAGCTGCTTTGCTAAAGGGAAACGGAGGCATGGAAGGCAAACAGACTGGCCCTAGATAAGCCACAAACCAGTAGCAGAGCCATGAACAGAATCTTAAGTTTCCTGATGCATGGTCTAGTGATATAGCCTTTAATCCACACTGTTTCCTTTTGGGTAAGCACAAAGTGGAGATGTACCTGGGGTTCGGTATCTACTGCACAGGGAGAACCAAACTACAAAGAAAAAAAGAGGTGAGTTCAGAGGCCTGGGATTGTCTATTTAGTCTGGGATAGGAGAGAGTGGAGTGGTCTACATTTACAGGTTGCTGAGATACCTGGGGGATTCCTGCAGCATAAATAAATGCAAAACCACTAAAAGCTACAATTAAGTTAAGATAAATAGTGGGACAAGCAAAAGAGTCAGACATAATTGACTGTGTCCCCTAGCACAGAGCAGTATTTACAAGTTTAAGGTAATGCAAGTTTTTGCTATTTAATTACTTTTGCCATAATCACTTAGCATTTTACAATCTTTACAGAATAAACCATGTAAATACAGAGACTGTGTCACCCTATGCTGAAATGCAACCTTCTGGGCTAGAAGGCTGGGCCCATAGGACTTAGAATCATAGAATACTTGAGCTGGAAGGGACTTGGAGAGGTCACTGAGTCCAGCCCCCTGCTCTCATGGCAGGACCAAGCACTGTCTAGAATATCATCCCTGATAGATGTCTATCTAACCTGCTCTTAAATATCTCCAGTGATGGAGATTCCACAACCTCCCTAGGCAATTTATTCCAGTGTTTAACCACCCTGACGAAGTTTTTCCTAATGTCCAACCTAAAACTCCCTTGCTGCAGTTCATTGTTTTGGTTTTTAACATGGACTTGTGCCCTTTTATGTTTATTAGGTGTCAATTGGGATTTTTAACCTTGCTATTTCTTAACCCGCACCATAACTAGGTATTTTTGCGCCCCAGGCAAAATATGAATTATGTGCCCCCTCTCCTTAGGTTAGCGTCATCACACTGTTTACTTTTGCAGCTTATTATTTTTACTTATGGTGTCTTTGCATCCCTGGCTATGATGCACCCGTGGCCAGCACCCTACTTACTCCGACCTTGTTACCGCCCTGTTCCTAACCTTAGAAATGCCAGGACTGTCAAGTCTGATTCTCTCTGGAAGACTTGCTGAGTAATTTGACTATAAATATATTAGACCAAGCCCTTTCACTGAAGGGGTGGAGATGTGCTAAGTGGTTTCACAATCTCATCCTTTATCCAAAATGCTAATTTGTCATTGATGTGAATTATGTTAAAGCAAAGCTTGTCATTCTTATTGCAACAAACCCCTTTCTCATTTCCCTCTCTTGCCTTTGTAGTATCAACTTTGTTAGTTCTCCAGTCCTCAGAGTTTTTCCCTAGGCAAACAAAAGCAAGATCTACTGTTGTCAAAACTAGCAAAATTCTCTTTAAAACCTATCTTTCAAGCCTTCTTCAAAACAATAAATGCATAAGCCCAATTTTTTTCTTTACATGCCACCTTTGATGACAGCAAATGGAGAAATTGTTTATCCATTTAGAATAAGAGGACAGCTTGCTTAGAGTGTTAGATAGTTGTGCAGTTGAACAGACAGGAAAGTGTGTGTGTGTGTGTGTGTGTGTGTGTGTGTGTGTGTGTGTGTGTATTATATATATATAAATATATATATAAAACACACACAGGCCATGTGTATCTTTATTCCATATCTCATAAGGAAGTATTAATTTGGCCGAGCAGATCTAGATACAAAGTCTTTATTCTGGAAAACAGAATAAAGGGCAGTAGCCTTGTGATAATATAACCAGTAGGCATCTGTCTAAACTCTCTAGTACAATAACGTCCTTTGAAACTAAGTACAAATAAAAAGGGAAGATTGATTACATCATGAGAAACATCAGCTCAAATATTATCTATCTTATTGAGTCTTGCAATACTGAATTGCAATGGTTATTTACCCATAAGAATCCCCAAAATTTCTTTTGTAAGATTCCAGAAGGGGAAATTATATCCATTGTTTAACGTCATAATTCGTATTAGATTAGCGATAACAACAACATCCTTCAGAGCCTGAGCATTAGGTTTCCCATTTTCTCTTCTTGTGGGAGCGATGCCACAACTGACACGAGAATGGTTTGAAAGAACTCAGCTTCCTAGCCTTCTGTGTCTGGCTTTGGGGTGACATCCCTTCTGGCAAAGGCATCAGCACTAGGATTTCCCAGCATGATCCACATATTCCTCTTCATTTGGAATGTCACTCACAGATTTAAGCTTTTAGAAAACCTCTGTGGCCACTTGCAAATGAATGAACCTGTTAAACAAGGTGTGCCTGGCAATTTTCATAAGCCAATTATCTTGGGTTGATTTTTACATGTATAGACTGGCAGAGGCACTGAATAGAGCCCACACGTTTTTTCATGAATAAAACGTCACTCTCATTCCCACAAAGCTGCCTGCCTTACTTTCTTTCTAATCCTGAATCTCACCCCCTACGTCAAAGCAGGGAAAGAATACTTCCATGTAAAACAGAACGATGAAAAATCTGCCCAAGTATCCTGTGAGTCACACGCTTGTGTCATATAGTCACAGCAATCAACTTGACATGCTGGCATAGTGCTTTTTGGATGATGACAATGCCAGTAATCTAAATCAAAACAAAGAGCCATATTCTTCCAATTGCTGTTCCTCTGCGTCAATGCTTGTATCAATGGAAGCTGCACATGGAGGGGTGACCAAGCATGTATCCCTGTACCTTGCCCTAAATCTTACAGCATAAAGCGAAAAAGAGTATTTGGAGTGTTTGATATTCTAAGCTCTTTTGTTAAGGGAGTGCTCATAGCCAAATTCTTCCCCCACTTCTGACCAGGCAGCTGCTCTGTTCTGAAGCTGCCGTTTCACAGCAGATGCTGAAGAGTGGCCTGTATGCCTAGAACGATGTATTAAATGAGACCTGCTCAAGAGCCAGAGTTGTTGGCAGCAAGGGTTAATAACTTAGCATTGGTTTGGTTTAAAAATCATTTGTAGCGCAGTAGTGTCTAAGAGCACCAGTCAGAGACAAGGACCTTATTGTGCTAGGTGCTGTTCAAAAAGCTCGTGGTTTGGCCCTTCATTCACCAGAGAACAACTCCTACTCACCAGGAGGGAGTGGATTTTTCAAGTGATATTCGATAGCACGGGACATTGTACTGATGATTCCAGTACTAATGGATAGGGTTGCCAGGTGTCCGATATTGACCCGGACAGTCCGGTATTTTCGCCTCCTGTCCCGTAAAAAAATTCAGAAAATACCGTAGACCAGTATTTTCTGATTTTTTCTTTCCCGGCCAGGAGGCAAAAATATTGGGTGCTTACCTGGTTCCACAGGGGAGCTGTCTGGCCCAGAGCAGGGAGACAAGATAGCGGATGGCCTCCGGCAGCCTGTTAGGGACAAAAAGCCTCAAAAGCATTTTTCTATCAATTTTTTTTTTTTTTTTGGGGTAAACCATCTGGCAACCCTACTAATTAATGGACATTCCTATATGCAGGGCTCAACAAGCGGCGGCAAGCCCTGCTCGCCAGCCGCGTGGTTTGGCACGCTGCTCATGCGCAGACCGTGCTGTGCATGCGCTGACTGCGCTGAGCGGCTGTGCCGCCTTGTAATCTGCTCGCCACGGGCAAGTAGATTACTCTAATTGTCGAGCCCTGCCTAGATGAGTAGGAACCTGCCTATCTCAAAAAACCAAAACACCTCTTTTCCCTCCTATAAGAGGGTGCCTTCACTGTGGAAAATTTGAGTTGAATTTGCTTCCCATGTTATTTCAAACTAGTGCCTGGAAGATCAACATTTGTGCTATGTAAGGCTCCTTTCTTCTGAATGGGTAGGAGCTGGTAAGTTGGTTTATTAGTATGGGAATTTGACAGCAGCCACGCTGTATCTTTTTAGATACTGTAGCTGCACTAACAGACTTTCTGGAATGGAGGTCTCTTACATTCCACAATTCATTTTAAAGGAACCAAACAGTGTACAATGCACCAACCATGTCAGGGATGAATCCTGTTGGGCTTGGACAGCATGGAGTGCAAAGGGCCCTAACTGGGGTCTTTGATGTTTCAGTGAGACTAGTAATAAATATCATTATGCTAATGCAGGAGAATTCATGCCCTGAAGGCTTTAATATCACATTCTATTGCATGAACCAGTGTTTCATTCACCTGCACATCTACCAATGTAATATACGCCATCATGTGCCAGCAATGCCCCTCTGCTATATGCATCAGCCAAACTGAACAGTCCCTACGGAAAAAAATAAATGGACACAAATCAGATATTAGGAATGGCAATATACAAAAACCTGTAGGAGAACACTTCAATCTCCCTGGACACACAGTAGCAGATTTAAAGGTAGCCATCCTGCAGCAAAAAAACTTCAAGACCAGACTTCAAAGAGAAACTGCTGAGCTACAGTTCATCTGCAAATTTGACACCATCAGTTTAGGATTAAACAAAGACTGTGAATGGCTAGCCAACTACAAAAGCAGTTTCTCCTCTCTTGGTGTTCACATCTCCACATCAGCTGCTAGAAGTGGGCCTCACCCTCCCTGACTGAATTAACCTCGTTATTTCTAGCCTTATTCTGGCCTTCATATTTATACCTGCCTCTGGAAATTTCCATTACATTCATCTGTCGAAGTGGGTCTTTGCCCATGAAAGCTTATGCTCCAATACATCTGTTAGTCTATAAGGTGCCACAGGACTCCTTGTCACTTTTGCAGATCCAGACTAACACGTCTACCCCTCTGATACCTGACCCTCCTAAACATTCTAAATAGAATTTTCAAAAACCTCTCAGTATTGGCTGAAGTCAGAGTTTTATTATTGACTGCATTGGGAGCATAATTAAACCCATCCCTGACTTCCCCTCAACAACTGCATTTGCACACCTAACTGGTCTGATTTTTATGATTGTGTGCCTACAAATCAGGCAATTGCATGTGCCAGCTACCAGTGGCAACTGGCGTGTACCATCAAGTTCAGTTGTGCATGCATTTCTCTGCTCACAGAGACAAGAAGCAGGTCCAGATTAGGTGCTGGACTGGGCCCCGTGTGGCCATATATTACAGACTGTGGGCACTCACCTCAATGAGTTCTTTGTTCCCACCATACTCTCTCTGGTGGAAGTACATGTACAAACGCCTGAAGATTTCCAATAAAGCAGTTCTGATCTATCCCTTTCAGGTTCCACAGGAGTACATCTACCCACCTTAGCGTTATTCATATCCATTAAGTGTGGTCTTGGGCCCTGTCTAATGTTCTGCAGATCTCTTGGTTTGAATACTTCCCTATAAAGGTGCATCTACACAGCAGGGCTTAACTTGACTAAGCTACGTAAATTGAGCAACGCCAATTGCGTATCTTATTTCAGAACAGCTTATTTTGAAATTGGGAGCATCTACACAGCACTTATTTTGAAATAGAGCACTCTTCCTCTGACTTCCCTTACTCCTCTTACAATTAGGGTTACAGGAGTCGGATTAAGAAGTCCTCCAGCTTGACAGTATTTTGACATTATTTTGAAATAACTGCCTGCTGTGTAGTTATTTTGAAATAATATTGCTGTGAAGACATACCCTTAGTGACTCATGTTCTTGGGCCTTGTGCTCTAATTCTCTCAGTGCAGCCCACACATGTTTAACAGGCGATTACAGTAGCAATTTGCATTTACAGGAATAGGTCTTCAACTTTGTGCCACAGACTGGGTTTTGTTTGTTTTTAAATGCAAACATTTGGGCCTGACAACTTCTCACTGTAATTTACAGGCTTAAAAGAAAGAAGATGATAAAAATGATGCCCTTTTTCAACAGCAGTCCTTTTGGGACAGATAAGATTTCTGATCACTGTGTCACTGGAGAAAAGCCACCTGGAAAACCTTCTATATCATCAGAATCTGAGCCAGATACAGTGTCCATTGAATCGTCTGCAGAAGAGACACAGCCAAAAGACCAGATGAAAACTGAAAGCCCAGGACAAGATTGTGATCTCAGAGACTCACCTGTACCTTCTACTGAAGCCAATGGGAACTGCTCTCATTCATCTGACAAAGACAGTCCCAAAAAGAAAGGAATAAGGAAAAAACTAAAAGATGTCTTTTCCAGTTTTCCGGGTGGTAAGAAGAAAGTGAATCCAATAGAAAAGGATGGAGCAGTGACAGAAAACAAGCCACTGACAGGTACAGTAAATCAGTTCTATCTGTCTACATGTATTATCACCCCACAATTATTAATGGATTTTATCCCCACAGTGTCCCTCGGGGTGGAGAAGTATTATCCCCATTTTACAGGTGAGGAATGGAGACATAGGTTAGATTAAGTTACTTCCACTAGATTTCCTGTGAAATGAGGCAGGATTTAGACCAAAGTCTCCCTAATCCACTAGACTAAACTATCCTTCCTCTTTCTAAGCCATTAGAGTGTTGCGTAGTCTGTGTCCAATGTAAACATTTAACCCTGGAACTGATAACAAGCAGGCATGGCAAAATGTTTGTGTGTCTGACCACCAGGATATTATGTATCTGGAGGCAGAGCAGGTAGGCTGACCATTCCAGCATCCATGCTACTTTGAAGCTAGCTGGAAACTGTTGTCAGTTCCTTGAAGCCACGCCATCCCCAGTGCCAACCCTCAGTAATGGATGGTGTAATTGACCTTTACTGGGAGTGGTATCCTAACGTAGCAGCCCCTCTAATCTATAGTGCCTGCAGGGAGGATTGGACATTTTGTTGCTTCCCTACTAGCATCAAGTACTTATATTCTGGCCAATCTCTCAGGATTAGTCTGTATGAACTCTTAGTTTGTGGCAAGCTGGGATATAAATCCACCTCACCGAGTCCTGCCATGCATAAGGTGCCTGTCTGTGTGGACCTTGTTAGTGTGCACTGTAAATTCCGTAATGTGCATGTGTTTTGACTTATCCCACTTTGAAATAAGTGTTGATTAAAGCATATAATGGAATTTTTAGTGTGGGGCTGCAGGACCCACATGTACACTCAATACATGGCAGGCTAGCGCAGGACAGATTTATACCTCAGCTTGCTGCACACTAAGTACTCTTGTAGACCAGCCTTCAGACATGGCATAGGTTGACAAATTAGTTTTTCCCCAAGGTTTTTGTTCTAGTGTCCAGCTCTTAGTACTACAGCCTCCTAGCTTGTGGTTTATCAAGACTTACTCACTTTTCCCTTCATTCTGTTCCACGGTGCTAGGAAAAATCCAAGTTCAGGAGCAACATCAGTTTGAATTTTTCTCTAATATTGGAGTTTCATGTGCCAGGTTTTTAGTTCCTGATGTATGCTGTTTGCTTAGGCTCGTTTTTCAGTGTCTCAGTACACTCTTGATCCATGTGTCGAATTCCTAGTGGTGCCATTGGATGTGACGTGACTGGCATGAGCAGATTGTCTTCATGGGTGTTCAGTAGTCTTTGAATGATTTGTAGTCATTCTGGTGAAAACCTTAGTCACATATGTTCCCTAACCCTAACAGTGTGATTTTTTAGGTATAAGTGAGACCTGAGGATGTATTGTCTCATTTCCACTCCTCCCCATCATTTTCACACACTTTACAATGAAGAGCACAACTGGCTAGTTTGGCTGTGTGCACTTTCTTGTAAGTAACCCTCAATGTTCCTGCTATAAAGATTCAGGTACTGCTCAGTTGCTGAGAAAAAATTATAGGTTGAACCTCTCTAGTCCAGCACCCTTGGGATCTGACCAGTGCAGAAACAGAGAATTTGCCAAACCACAGGAGGTTAATATTGTCTAGCAGCATTACCAACACTTCCACTGCTTGCTGGGATGTTAAAAGACATTTAGAGGTAAATTAGAGCTAAATAATAGCACAGAACACTGAGAGTCAGGACTGGTGGCTGTAAACAAACTTTATGTGACTGCAGGACTGGCCATGATAAGTGAACATCCGGCTAACTAAAATCATGTCAGACCATGGATGTTGCTAAATTAGAGAGTGCCAGATTAGAAAGGTTCAGCCTGCAGTTGGGTAGCCTGGATCTTTTCTACTGCAAGATGGATGGCAGAGGATAACAACAGCTTCAGAACTCAAGTGGCACTACCTGAGTGTCAGTCATATTTAGTGAGAGAGATAACAGGAATATTCAGGTCTCGAAAAGTGTCATAACTGAATGTTCTGTATTATCATGGGGACATTTTTGTAGAGAAGATGGGAGCCTAAATCCTGTAAAGCAGTGGGGTATGAAAGTTGTTCTTCTTTTGACAGTTGAACAAATCAAAAAGCACCTGGAAGGTGACCAGTTCTTCAGTGCCATTCAACACCTAATTGCTCTGGAGAGGGCCCTCTACACCAGCTTGGATGATAAGAGTGACGAGGAAATGTCACAGGATCAAAGCAAAGTGGAATCGCTCTATGAAATCCTGAAAAATAAAGTCTTTGGCATCATAAAGAATTCTATAGCCCTTGCACCAGCTAATCCAAAGTTACTGTTCCATGCTGTGCGTGCAATAGTGGAGCAAGAGGCAGAGGATGAGACGTACAATTCAGAGAAACCACCTGACAAGATTGTGAGTCACAGACCCAGAAAATGGAGGGAGATTTGGATGGATACGGTGAAGCAGTCTGTCACTGATCGGATGAAAGACACTGAGCGCACCAGCTCTTCTGAGAACCTCTCTACAGTTGCTCTTTGCTTCCTGCACATGGGAAGAACAATGAAAGAAGATATGATAATAGTGGTGGAACACATTAAGCAGCATTACCCTGCGCAGTTTAATGTGTGCAGAACATATGCAGAATGTTACCACCACTATTTCTCTTCTCAACTGCAGCTGATTGCTGAGTTTGACCTGGGAGATAAGGACACATATCTCCTCCTCACCTGGGTGCAGAACCTGTATCCAAAGTAAGTGGTGATTTTTATCTGCATGTTTCCCAGTAGAGTTGACTGATCTGTATTGGTGTACATGGATGAGGGTTATCATCACCTAGTCTGATGGTTCTCTTTGGTTTTGCCAATCCCAGATTTTGGGTAGTTGACTCCAGAAACAACCAGTATTGGTGATTTCTCTCTCTGAACATTCAGAGCTGGCATCTGAGTAAAGTGTATCCAAATAAGATGGCCCTTTCAGTAGGGCTAGAAGGGAGTCATTTCCCTGCTGCTACTCTTTAATCAGATACATCACTACATCAGGCTGGCCCGGGCAGGTTCCCTGTGCTGATCTCCCCTCCAGCTATGTGACTGAACTCTTCTGGATTCTCCTTCTCTAGCCTAGTCTCCAGTGTTCCCTGTAAGCTGAGCACTTGGGTGGCCACCTAGGAGAGGTTTTGGTGCTGTCCAGATGATTAGCAGAGCATCCAGAGCCATTCACAGCCAGCAGCATGTGGTTTTTACTGGTGGTGCACATCTGTGCATGCTTCAGTGCATATAACAAAATTTATTCCGCACATGGATGGAAGAAAAATTAGAAGGAACATTGGGACAGTTAAGGACCTTTATTTCCTTGTGGTCCCTCATTCAACTGCAGGTCTGTGCTCCTTAGAAACATGATGGTCAGGGAGAGTGGAGCATGTTGCTTAGGCATTACTCACAGTTCCTGTGGGTCTCCGAGGGTATATCTATGCAGCAGTGGCAGGTGTAATTCCAAGCTTGGGTAGACATACATGGGCTAGCTCTGAAAAGTGTCCAGTTTTCAACCAGACCATCAAGTCAAAAAGGGACCCTGGTGGCTCCAATCAGCATCGCTGACTAGGCCATTAAAAGTACCAATTGAAGGGGCTGGAACTGGCACCCATCATGATTCTACTCACTAGGTTGTTGCTCCCCTCACAAAACAGGTTTATGTTAATTGCCTGCAGCCCCAAGGGGCCATTTCACCTGTCAGAACCAGCAAAGTGGAGAGAATCCTTGGCCAGACCTCCTTCAACAGGCAGCAAAGTGGAGCAGCAGTATATGGGCCACAGCAATGATTCATGTTGCTTGGGTTCCCCTGGCACTGGGTAGGTCCTCTTACAGCTGGCTACACAAGTTTTAGGGCAGCTTTGCACCTGGGCAGCATCACAGCTCTAGTCCCTGGACATTTAAGCGTGCAGCACACAGGAGAAAAAACAATGACATGATACACATACCATGCCAGCCTACCTGAGCGTATTGCATTCAGAAAAGTTCTGACATAAGCCAAAATATTGAAAACTCATTGGGTAGTTTCAGGGGTAAATTTGGGGAGGCAAGAATCAGCAAATGTTGTTTCAACTCTCTAGACCACTAGATCAGGGTAGAATTATCTACAACAGTGTTTCTCAACCTTTTTTTTAATAAAATACCTCCTTTAAAAAAAAAATTATAAGTACCCCCAGTACTTACAGTTTTCAGACACACACATTTTTTTTCTACCATTGCAACACAATTGTTTAAAGCCGGGCAGGCGATGAAATTTTGGGGTGTAAAAAGTACAAAAATAATAAAGCGCTGTAAAACTTGAAACAAAAATTCATTTTTTTCCTCCAGATTTTAGTTGTGTTGATGTACCCCAGACTTCTCTCGAGTACGCCTAAGGGTACTCATATACCATTGGTTGAGAAACACTGATCTAGAACACTGGCTGGTTTTGTATCCCAATACTATATGAAGGATAAATGATAGAGCTGAGTGGTTTTGACTGATTTTTTTTATCATAAAATGGTGGTTCTGCCTGTTTGCCCCTCTTTTCCTCCACTCTCCTCTTCTCCACCCCCTTCAACAGGTCTGTCTCAGAAACAATAGCAGGAGGATATGAGACACCAAAAGCAGCCTTTTAGGCACTGAAATTCTAAAAACAACATTCAACATCCCTTTAGTTACGAAATCTCAGTGTCAGATCACATAATTCGCTATTGCAGGAGGAAGGGTTTTCTTTAATTTTCATTGCTTTGAATTTCCTCAGTTCCAACCGAATTCAGCTGCTGGCACAAAACTAAACTCCAATTAGAACACATCTGCACTCTGGGAGTACCCACAGCAAGCTGTGCCCATATCAGCTATTGTTTATTGGCATGACAATGAGCTATAAAAGATTTGGTCTGCAAGGCCTGGCTGCTGTCTTCTTTCTCCAATGCCTTCCTGGGTTTAAGGGCAACACACATTTTTACATCTGGTTTTCACTGGTTGCTTTGGTAATGTGGGATTCGTGTAAGCCAACTGTCTTCAATTATGCTGACCCTAGGAAATGTGATTGCTTGGCTTTTTCGTTCCAGTGACATACAAAGAAATTCCATTTTAGTGAAAGAATTGGATGAAGCCAAGTTGGGCAGCCTTTTGCCACCCAAAATGATCAAACAGCTTGAAGTGAAATACCTGTGTCATGAAGCCGTGAGTGTCTGTTCATTCCTTTCTTACCTTGATTTCTTTAACATGCCTTATTGAAGCTTTATGTTGTCCAGGGCACAGTTGCTGCACAATTGCTGTGCTCCCTGTGTACTTTTACAATCCCTTCAAGATCAGACATGTTAGCTCAGCCTCTCGAAGCCAGAGGGAAATGGATCATGTTCCCTCTTGCACAATGACCTACAGAATAAAATGCTGTTGTCCTCCTGCTCAGTCAAGCCAATTAGCCTTGGGGGCCCAGATTCATGGCTATTTACACAGTAAAACTATTATCCTGTCCCTGGAAGTCTTGTCCTAAGAGGGAATAAAGAGAGAGAGATTTTTATGGGCCTGATTTTAAATAAAGCATGAAGAGGGGGCTCAGTTTCTCACTGGGTAGTTCCAGTGGCATGACACGCGCTGTTGCCAGAGAAGACTCATACCCAAAGCATTTGTGAAAGCAGGTTGGGTGCATGCAAAGGTGCACTACTGTGCATGCCTGAGTTGTTGAAAATCTAGCTCTTTACTGTATTGGAGTTTGCAGAAATGGCAGAGAGGCTGTTGTTCTTGGGTTGCTTCCCCTCACCCAAAGGCCACAGGTGGTGACCATTCTTATATTCACACTCACAGTGCTTCAAAGGCATCAGGCTAGAATTCTTGGAGACTTCTAAACAGAGAGGAAGTTCAGTCTGGGATTCTAGTCCATAATCCCTTCCAGATGTGAGCTTAAGCGGGGCAAGTTCTGGAGCCAACAGAATGCAGCAACAGCCTCTCGGTGTTAATTACTGTGTGAGCAGTTGGGGCTCTGCAGTTATCATGTCAGGAGCAGGAAGTGTCAGTGCGAAGAAGTAGCCATTACATGCAGCATGCTTCTTCTCCTGGCCTGGCCACTACTTGTCTGGCGGAGATGTGCCCAGGAGACCATGCAGCTCTTTGTAGCATTAACTTCTGCACTCTGGGTGGCAGAAGAACCTTGGCAGAGTCTGAGCAGGATCCATAGCGCCGGAGCTTCCATTTTCCATTCCACTGTGAATTGGAGTCAATATCAAGTAAACCCTCCAAGCTTCTTCCTGAGGAAACATTACTCAGGAGTGCTGAAGTGAGCTTTGGTTTCTAGCATACTTACTTGGATCTCCCGGCCCCCTCCCGAGCTCTGTGCAGGAGGGTACAATATGGTCATGAATAAAAGGCTGCAGGATTCTGCCCTAGGGGGACTTAGCTTTCACATCAGTGTTTCAGACTGCAGCATGTAACCAGCATAGAGCAGTGTTCAAGTTCCGAGCAGGGGTTTGATGTAATGTTCCGATTGGTCAGTAAAATATAGCCCCCAATGGCAAGCACAAAAACCTGTGTTCATGGATTGTGATAAATGTTGTTTCTTTTCCTTCACTGTGTCAAGGCTTCTGTCAAGAACTGGCTGGCCAAGAGTTTAGAAATGGAAGTAAAGAGGTGGACAGAAGAGAAAGAACCAGAGAAACTAGATGGACGTTTTCACAGTGAATTATCCATAGATGTCATCCAGGTAACAAAAACACACAAATGTGCATTGTTTTACTTGATTCAGAATGTAGTTTAAAAATAAACACCATGCTGATGCAATGCCAACTGATAGAACCAAACCATGGACCTCTGGAGCTTAGTACATGAGCCACTATAGCTCTGCCAGCTGCCTCTCAGCTAAGGCTGTAGAGAAAACTCACTCTTTCTCTTTGTTAGTGGTCTAAGTGCCATTATATGGGACAGCAGTCGGTGTGTGGGTTACATACTTCCTCTTCCTCAGGAAACACATCCCAAACTACAGGGATCCAATTGAAATCCCAGATGAGTGCCCCCCTTGTAATGCCAACAAGCAGAACAGAACCATGGACTTTTGGAACTTCGTGCATGAGCCTCTATTACTTGAGCTAAAAGCCAGCTGGCTCTCAACTAAGGCTGTAGAGCAGACTCATACTCTCTTTATGTAAGAGTCTGGGTATGTCTACGCTTGCATCCTCTTTCGATAGAGGGATGCAAATGAAGACATTTGAAATTGCAAACGAAGCCGGGATTTAAATATCCCGTGCTTCATTTGCATATTCACATTATGGCGCTATTTTGAAATAACAAACGCTGTTAAGAGGTGGTTATTTTGAGGGAAAACCCTTCTCTCGAAATAACCGGTAAACCTCATTGTATGAGGAATAAGGGTTATTTCGAGAGAAGGGTTTTCTCTCGAAATAACTGTATCTTAACAGCGTCTGTTATTTCGAAATAGCGCCATAACGTGAATAAGCAAATGAAGTGTGGGATATTTATATCCTGCACTTCTTTTGCAATTTTGAATGTCTTCATTTGCATCCCGCTCTTGAAAGAGGGTGCAAGGGTAGACATACCTTCTGAGTGCCACTACATGGGACAGTGAACCACACTCAATAGGTGTGTGGGTTATATGGACGTTTGGGTTTGAAAGCAAGTACAGTCTATTCAAGAAGCTCCAGATATTCATGTAAAGGGATGACAATGTAATGCTATGGAAAGATCTCTCTAGGTACTTATGACATCACCAAATACCTCAGCAGCTCCTAACTATCAATGGATTTTATGATCAATACCCCTGTGTGGTAGGGCGGTGCTGTTATCCCTAGTGACAAGAGGGAATGGAGCTACAGGGAGACTAAGTGAGTTTTCCAGTGTCTCACAGGGAGCTGAACCCAGCTTTCCCATGGCTCAGGCCAACGTCTTATCTACTAGGCCTGCTTCAGAAAGAGGCTGAGACTAGCAGGCCCCACTGCTCTGCAGTCCCTCCCTCTCTCCCTACCCCCAGCCAATATTCCCTCTCAGCTTTTCCATCCAGGTGCGGAATACATTTTTATGTGCACCAAGGCGTGTGCAAATTGCACCACCAATAGAAACACAAAACCTAGCTGTGGGCACTCTGCTAATCAAATGGGCAGCATTTGAATTTCTCGTGAGCACAGCTGACAGGAAACACTGTCCCCAGCCCAAACCTATTCACAGCTTGTTCAGGGGAATTCTATCCTTGTTTGACATGACAGAAGGGAATGCATGTGTGTAACTTACCCCTTGTACACAAATGAGCAAACTAGCAGTTATTTCTTGAGGGGCTTTGCTGAGTTTCATGACCTTTTAGAGAAGTCATCTCTGGTCCCCCATTGCCTTTTCTCAGGCAGGGTTCTCTTTCATCCCATCTGGAGATGATTAGAAGATATTTTTCAAAAAGTGTGTATTCAAATCATTCACCACTTGGCAAAACATATGTGCCATGTGTTTACACTTTTCTTCTGTCCCTGAATTCCTGTTTATTGTTTCCTTTGTCTTGAGCTATGTTCCTGATTGAAATCAGAGAGTGAAAAAATTTGTGGTAGTGTCCAAAATAAGTACAGATTCCATTGCTTATTCCCAGGACAGGCTGTGTGATGCAGCAGTTAGGTCCCTATGGTGGGACTTGGGAGACCTGCATTCTGTTCCAAGCACTGTTGTGTGACTTTGGACACTCTCCCATTTCTCCACCATTTTTAGTTATAGGGCAGCTGAAGCAGGCAGCTGCCACTGGCTATTGCTGTGTGTTTGTGCAGGGCTTAGCACATTAAGCCCTAATCTCTGCTAACACTAGGGAAACAGCCCCAGCCATTTTAATAACTCTCTTGTGGGTGGTGGTGGTGGTGGTGGTTGTTTTGGAGGGAGGGCTATAGAAAGTTTAAATTGATAATTGTTCAATTTTATGTCTTAGACTATTCATGGAGGACAAAAACGAGCTGCAGAAATTACATCTGAACTGGGCAAAGAACTGTCAGTCGTACTGTTGGTGGAGCTGATGACATTTTTGAAAAGGTGCAGTATCAAGGCTGTTGCAGGAAACCGCTTCTTAAGCACAATGTTGACATCCCATTGCAAAGTTGCTGATGATGATTTCTTCTTTCAATCTCCCCTTTTAGCTACAAGAAGGCCTTAGAAGAGTTTAAAGAGAAAAACAAGCAGCATAGCTATTTCAAGGCTGTGATCATTGCAAATATTAACAACTGCATGAGTTTTAGGTAAGAGTCGCTATGAAAATGCTTAACTTGCTGCTTTGTAATCAATCTGGGTGACCGTAGCTTGTGGAGAAATGGAGCATTACAGCAGCAAAGACTGAAATAGTACTGCTTTCATATAAGTTAATATTCTACATACAGATTTAGAGAGATGAGCTACAGTGCAACTTTCAGTATCTAATATCCAAGATGTTTAGTGACATTTTTACATTACTGTAGAGTCCGGATTATCCGACGTCCGGTAATCCGACATTCCACTTTATCCGACCCTGCAGCTCCCGGGGACAAAGCGGCGCCGGCAGGAGTGGCATCAGCGGCTCCAGGGCACGGGCCAGGAGAATGGCCCCGCTCACTGACCTGTCACTCTCCTGGAGCCACTGATGCCGCTCCTGCCAGTGCCGCTTCCTCCCCAGGAGCTGCAGGGTTGGATAAAGTGTGGGCTGGGAGAATGGCCCCACTCGCTGCCCCGTGGCTCTCCTGGAGCCGCTGATACCACTCCTGCCGGCGCCGCTTCGTCCCCAGGAGCTGCAGGCATCAGCGGCTCCAGGAGGCGGCAGGCAGCGGCGCCATTCTCCTGCACGCCTGGGAGCTGCAGAGAGGGAAGGAGCCAGGGCCAGGCAGGGATGGGGACCAAGCGGCGCCGGCTACAGTAGAGTCCCTATCATCCGACATTTTCAGTAATCCGACCACCTGTCGGTCCCGTCTAGTTCGGATAATCGGGACTCTACTGTATATACTTGTAACTATAAGTTCTTCTGCTCCTGTAAATCAGCATAGCACCAGGAAAGTCATTCATCTGGCATTTTGGAGCAGCTGAGAACCCCGTCCAAAGATTTTCAGCTATTAAGAGAATCCTCTTACTCCAGATTTCAGCTGTTCGTCCTAAGTGCAAGTTCTGACAACACAGAGGAAGGTTATGGAATCAGGACTGTAGGTTTTCCTTCATTATTCTTAGACTGATGGAGACAACATAACTTGTCCGTGATCAAAGTACCTGTCATAGAACAGATAAGCACTTGGGTGAAAAGAAAAGTGCCATGTGAGAATTTAGGGAAAAGCAGTTTCATGCCATTAGGCTAGTTTCCACAACTACATTTTCCTTTATCCAAATTGTGCATCATGAGCAGCCCCTGTCCTTGACGGGTCCCGCCGGCCTGGAACAGTCTCCTGTCCGTGGTGGGCAGGGAGCTGCTCCAGCTCCCACCGATCAACCTTTCACATCCCTCCTTCATTCCTGCCCCAAGAACTGCCCCCAAGCTGGCAATGATCTATGGAGTTCCTGCAGCAGTTGGCTCCTGTATCACAGAGGATGTCATTTTCATTGCAGTTTGGTCTTTAAAGGGGTAGTGGTAGAGCTGGTTGGATCTGCCCTTGTGCCATTCATATATGCAGTAATAAATTACGTGTGCCTTTACTAATCACAGAACAATTACCAGAAAGACAAATTAAGGAGTCACCATCATGTGATCAGTATCCCTTCCGCTAACACCAACCATCACTTCTATTCTAAGACATAGAAGCCACTCGGAATTTTAGTTTGCTTTTTGGATAATGACCAAAACTTGATGCCCTGGTGCTAAGTTTCATTTACTGATGTATTAAAATGTTTCTCCCACTACTGTTCCGATTTTGTGTAACAAAATCTATTTCTGCCTTGTGTTTCAGAGACCACACCAAGAAAACCACAACCTCAGCACAGGACAGTATGAGAGGGAAAATACTTACTATACTTAGGGAAATAGAGAACAGTGGCTATGATGTACTGCTTCAAGCTTTGATTCTGGAGTTAAAGGTAACATATATGTATTAGAGTTATGTCCCTATATTCTTGGTATTTATTAATTTATTGTAGACGACAAAATATTTCTGTAGAGGAAAAGTCTACTATGTTACTGATTTGATTTGGGACAAAAAATAGGTTTCAACATAATTTTCCCAGAAATTTTTTTTTTTTTTTTTTTTTTGTGGGGAGGGAAGGGAACAGATGGCAATCAAAGTTCTAGGGTTTATATTCTGTCCCACATCATAGAATCTGATTACATTACTTCACTGAGGTCGTCATCATCATACTATCTTTATCAAAGCAACAAATATACATGTCAGGTTGACTGATTTAACTGAATGGCAAGTTTACAATCTAAAGAAAAATCTGATCTTTTCTCATCTATTAGAGAGGGTCTCCAAGCCAAACCCTGAGCCAGTCATACCCAAACTATAGAAAGGATCAGATTTGAACTTCAAATCTCAGCCTCCACCTCCATTATTTATAACTCAGAGAGCACATTGGCTTAAATTAATGGGAATTCAGTTCCCATTAATTTAAGCCAATGTGCTCTCCTCCCATGTGCAAAACACACACACACTCTCTCTCTCACTTTTCCAGCAGCAGAGCCTTCGCCTGGAAGCTTCTGTGATCTGTAAAACATTTAGAATTGGGCTCATGTACTTTTTGGCTGCTTCTGGGCTTTTCCTTTCTTTGGGCTTTTCCCCATTCCTTGTTTTTAATTAATCAAGATCGTCAAATCTGATCTTCCCTGCTTTTCCTCCAGGACCTCTTGACAGGTCTCAAAGATGTTTGTTGTTTCAGAGCTTGGTGGCCCTTTCAGAATCTTAACTGAAAGGGCCACCAAGGGGGTAGAATCTTATTAAGGAAGACAGCCTCTGTCCAGTGTCGTCATTCTTTGTTTGTAAGCATCTATTTAGCGTCCAACAAAAGACAGTCTCTGATTAAAATCTCTTCCTTCAATTTCCATTGCCTTGGAATGCGATGCCATTGGTCCTTGTCGGACCCAATAGAATAGACTTGACCCAAAGTTCTAATTTAAGAAACAGAAGCAGAAAGATCATTTTTAATTTAAAGTTTTCAGGGCCTCTATCCTGTTCATCAAAAAGACGCAAAGAAGGGCATAACCCCGATTCATCCCTCCCCCCTTTACAAGGCCATCTTTAATTTCTCTGTACAGCACCAGGCATGCCTGTTGTACACAGAGATTTAACACCTTATACACATTTGCATTTAGATTTTGCTTTGCAGACACTGAATGGTGTGTTCTTTCCTCAGCCTATTTTTAGAAAGCTCACACAAAACAAATGGCTTTCCTGCAGCGAAACAATGAATGAAATCCTCCAGGCCACCAGCAACCACATTTCAGAATTCAAGACTCTCCATGACCCCCTCTACCAGGTAAGCCAAACAGAGATATTGAAAGAACTCTAGGAAATCCAAACGTTTTTCAACTGGGGACCATTGTAATGCTCAGCTACATGTACCGTCTGTTTGGCAAAGGGACTGGGTACATAGCAAGTGCCAGCTTAACCCTAGTGAGTTTTCACAATTGCAAAGGAGGGGTTTCTATTACCATGCAGATTATCTAAATCATCCCACTGCAGCCATGGCCAACACCATCTCCTGTCCATCAAAACCAGATTCACGTAGCTCATTCTTACCCTTGTTTCTTCAGTATGATGACAAAACGCACTGGAGAGGTTTGTGTGTTCTGGCGGCTTTTCAGAATAAGCCCTTGTCTGCACTAAGGATCTGGGTTGTAGGTCCTCCAGCCCCGGCATGGCTGTGCATGTGCATATTAGTTTATACTGGCTTTGCTAATCCTAAATATTTTCAGGGGTAGTTGCAACACGAGCAAATTCCTGGAATAGACCAGGCCTAAATGTGATTTGCAGGGCAAGCTCCTGTCCTCAGCCACATCCAACGTGATTTAAGTGTCCAAATCCATATTTGTTGTGGTTATGTGGCAAGCTTCATTCAGATAGGCAATGTACAGTCCTCGTGTAAGAATTCTGTTTCTTGTGTTTGTTTCTTCAATAAGCTGAACAAACTCAGTAACGTGACCAAATAGGGGACCAGGAGTTGCTGAAGCAGATTCCTATTTACCTGTGATATTTCTACCCCCATGCGTAATTTTTCAGGCATCTCTCATTCCATGTAGGAAATCTCCATTCAGGGAAAGGAGCCAATTCTCATATATCATTTGCTTTGCTTACAAGGGGCTGGGAGGGTTTGTGCTATGGGTAGAACAGGACTCCAGATCAGCAAATACTTCTGAACTAATGAAAATCCAGCCTCGCCATTCAGGTGCAACCACCGGTGGGAATTTGGCACGTTGTGTTTTAATGCTGCAACGGACCATGTTGCCCTCAATCCACATGCACAAATGGACTAAATGTGATTCAACTGTGTCCCAAAGAAAAGTTTGAAACAGACCTCCCTCCTTTCCTTCAGCTCACCTATACTAATGTAACCACCACCAAGGCGGATTTGAACCTGGGACCTGACTATAGGAGCCTCTACCCTCTGAGCTAAAAGCCAGCTGGCTCCCAATCCATGCTGTAGAGGTCTCTTGATCTTAACTGTTGCAGTGGTCTAGGTGCCACTTGCAGTACTCAGTAACCACACTAGGTGTGTGGGTTACACTAAGCCCACGCCACCCTCTCATCCCCTGGGGACTATCACCTCTAGTCCCTTTCTTTCCTGCCCAACTCACTCAGCTCCAAGTCTCCTCTCCTAGGTGGCTGGACTTGAAAAGAGACTGCACATCGGCTAGTCCCCTGGGTGAGTGGGCAGGAGCTGTTATCTTCTCTAGGTGTTCTCCTGCACCAGCTCCACAAGGGGTCACTTGGGGCTAGGAGCAGCTGAAAAGAAATTGCCCAGGGTGGTCCTCTCCATAACAACAGTGGGAGCAAACCTGTTAGAGATGGGGGATGATTGTTCCCCTGTTGCTACTCATCTCTGGAACCATCTGAAGCACTCTGTTCCCTACCCATTCCTCCTGTCAAATCAAAGGCGAGTGTTGGAGCCTCATTGTAACTCCACTTCTTCCCCAATTGCAAGGCTCAGTCCCTGTGTCCCCACCTCTCACCACCACTGGACTTAGCAGCAGGAGCCTATAGGGGTCTGTACACAAGAGCCATTGAGATAAGTGCCAACTCTATACCAGGTGTCAGGGCAATCTGTAGCCTTTGCGGTGGGTTCCATACATATGATCTTACTGAATTAACTCCCATTTCCGGTCCCCAACAGGGCATTGTGGAGAAGATTCATGGTCACTTGGTGAGAGAATACATTGTGAGGCTAATGAAGAAGAAAGTCAGCTTGAAAACCCCAGAACTACAGCAAAACTTGTCAAAACTCATTTCAGCTCATGCCTCCCTCTTGCAAAACTTCTGCAAAGAGAAGGTTAGTGATGGTTCACCATGTCCATCATAGATCTTAGTCCTGTGAACTTCTGAAAAGAGTTTTCTTCAGCCTCTGGCTTTAATTCTTCAAATGCTATTTAGTTTTTTGAAGTGTTTGTTAGACAGAAGGAGAGTCTTCCAAGGTTAGGGTTGGGGTAAATTGGAATATATGCTGGGGGATTGAAGGTTACACAGTTTACAAGTCTAACACCCTAGTAGCAGCAAATGGCCTGTTGATTACAATGTTTATTTCCTACTTCCTTCAGGTTACGTGCAATTGATTCCTTTCCTGTTATGCTCAGTTTACATACATTTAATTTTCTTTATCTAATAATTATCTATTGTATGTCAGGAGCTACAGTTCTGTGGGATAAATACATGCACTGGGTATGCCCCTTGCTCCTTGATTTCCCTCACCTTTGCTGCTCTTACTCTAGGCTGGGTCTGAAAATGCCAGTTTTTGTTTTCAGAAGAGTGGTTTTGGTCAAGAAAATTAATAACCAACTCACACTTGTTTGATTTCAATCCTGTCCCTTCTCTTATGGCTCTATGCTGAACTGTAGTGAATCCAGCTGGCAGGAAGTACAGACTATGAAAAGCAGATGGTGTGGAAGAGATGTCAGGGAAAGATTTCCTGTAGGGATGTCGATGTGTAGTTAATCATATAGTTGACTGATAAGTTTAGGCTTATTGGTTAATCTTGTCGACTACATGAATTCTCGCCCTCCCTTTACTGCCTAAGCTGAGCAGCAGGAACCAGTGCTGGGGGGAGCCAGCTTAAAACATGCCAACTGCCCCCCTGTGCTGCTGCTTCTATCAGAGGCAGCAGCACAGTGGAGGTAGAGAGCAGGTAGGGGAGGTTGTCAAAAAGCAACCTGTGTCTGCATGGGCCCAAGCTCCCATGGACAGAGGCTGCTCTGCCTCCCCTGGGCCACCACAGACAGAGGCTGCTTTGCAGCAGCCTTCCCCTCCCCACCCCCCAACACCTGCCCCCCAGCGGCCTCTGCAGGGAGCTTGGACCCCCATGGAGAGAGGGTGCTGCCACCCCATGCTGCTGCCTCTGTATCAGAGGCAGTAGCACAGGGTGACAGGCAGCCTGTCTGTGCGGGATAGTGGTTTTTAAACTGGCTCCCCCCACAGACCGGCTCCCACCTGGCACCCCACCCTGCTGTCTCTGATACAGAGGCATCAGCACAGGGTGACAGAGGGCTCCCCGGGAGTGGGGCTGGAGTGCACTGGCTGTCAGCCTCGCCCCTGGAGACTATCGAATAGTTGAGTAACCGATAAGTATTCATGTGCGTACTCAACTAGTCAATTACCTGATATCTAACATTCCTAATTTCTGGCAGGTCTGCTTGGGGCTCTTTTCCAGCGGAATAGGAAGGGGTTTAGCAGATAGTCAATAAGTCAAAGATCAGGCACAAATCCAGTGATACAACATGCATCTGCCATGTTGGTTAGAGGTCTCAGAAGGTTAGCCATGTTAGTCTGTATCTGCAAAAACAACGAGGAGTCCTGCGGCTAGAGATGTTAAATGATGTTTAATCAACTAATCGACTAGTTGATGGAATTTCAGCTGATTCCTGGCTTGCACCTGGTCCCCCACTACACCTCTGCCTCCACTGCCCCCTCCCCCTCTCCCCCGCAGAGATGGTGCTGGGGGGAACCAGCTTATCGGATAGTTGACTAGTCACTTACATCCCTACCTGTGGCATCTTAAAGACTAACAGATTTATTTGGGCATAAACTTTTGTGGGTAAAAACCAGTTCATCTGACAAAGTGTTTTTTACCCATGAAAGTTTATGCCCAAATAAATCTGTTAGTCTTTAATGTGCCAGAGGACTCCCCAGTGTTCTTGTAGATTAGGTCATTACATATATCCAGAGGTAACAAACCTTAAGTAGCTGAGAAGCGAACTGTGTACAGCTGAGAGCACAAAAGCTGCTTTAAAACAAATGTTCAGCTAAACTTCTCAAAGTCTGGTCAGGGTTAAAACTAGTTTAGGCAAAGCCTCTTAAAACTATAGGGCCTTGTTTCTACTCACTGCTCAGTTCCTTACTTGCTGGCCAACCCCTCGTGTCAGAAACTGGCTTATCTGGAAGTAGTCATAAACAGTGTTCCTTGACCATGTCCCCACCCCATTCAGACAGGTTTTGTAATCCCAATGGATCTGTATTACAGACTGTTTACTCTGATTATGTTTCTGATAGGGGTCCCAAGCCATGTGGTTGGATTCTGCACTCCCACAACTGGCTGAAATAATCAGACTTCAGGATTCAAGTGCCATTAAAATAGAAGTTGCTACATTGGCTAATAAATATCCAGATATCAGGTAAGAGATACTGAAAAATATTTGTGAACATTGTTGGAGTGTCCACAGTAGTTTCATGACAACACTTGAGTATTAGAAGCAGCTAGTTTGTGAACCTCAGCTTTCTAGGTCAGGTTCAGGCACTTCAAGGCCTGCTACAAAGAGAGTAGAGATTTCATCGTGCATGCCAAGCACCTAATAACACTGCTGCATGTTGGGTAACAATTCCTCTTTTAGCAAAGAACAGTTCAGAAAGCTGGATAATTTTATTTTATTTCCTAAATATTCCCAACCTCTTTTCCAAAGGACATATAGATCCAAGTTCCACCATTCAGCTGTGCCACCACCCACCACTGATTTTTTTATAGGTCAGGTTCAGAGTTTCCCACCTCCCCCGACATATCCATTTTTTGTGACCATTTGTGTTAAGCAAGACACCATCTTGGAATCTGCACATTCTGAGCCAGTTTTCTTCTCTTTCTGTCAACTGAGGCCAGAGTACAGTGCCCAGGGTAGTTGCATGAGATTTGGGAAACCTGGATTATAGTCCATGCTCTGCCACAGACTTCCTGTGTAACTATGGGCAAGTTATTTAGCCTCTCATGGCCCAGTTGTGATCTATGGAATTGAGATATTATTTGTATTACCATGGTGGTTAGGAGTCTCACTCTTGGACCAGAACTCCATTCTGCTAAGTGCTATATATACACACAACAAAAAGACAGGCCAGCACATCCCCTGCCTCACAGGGGTATTGGGAGGACAAGGGTATTAAAGACCTGTAGGTGCTCAAATCATGGGGTCACATAATCACCTAAGGCAAATACACAGAGAGGCACTAACATTTGATCTTTTCTGTTCTCTAGCAAAAAGCACCTTGCTGCCATCTTGTACATCAAGGGAAACTTGCCCAGCAATGAAGTCAGAAGCATCCTGAGCATCTTGGATGTCAGTGCCAAGCCCACCACTTCCAGTGAAGCTCTGTTTTCAGCCATGAGGGTTTCGTAGTTTTGACCCCAGCACTCAGCACTCGCACTGTATGGGACTGTTTGCAATGCTAGTAAAAGTCACAGTCTGGGCCCAGGTTCAGTGGGGCTCATGCATAATCTGTGCAGCTAAGAGGTGCAGCAGCATTTCTCTACTGAAGTCCTTTTTTGTCATTGCAAGATTTGCTCTGTGCCTAGCTACGAAGGGATGGAATCTGATGGAGAGGTTGTGGCCACATTCTCTGAACAGCAAACAGAGCTCTCCAATCAGACACAGACACTCTTTGAGGTCTTGGGCATATCCCACTCTGCCTCAGTTTCCCTGTGGGAACAATAGTACTTCACTTATTTCTCAGCGATGTTGCAAGTATTACCTAGCTAACTAATTATTTAGGTAAGAGCTGAAAAGCATGGTTTGTCCTCTATGGAGGAAGATGCTCTTTGCTACACTTTTGGAAGAAAAAAATTAAAAATGTGAAGTGCTTGAAAAAATCATTTTGGAGCATGCTTAATAGGCATCTGCTAGGTTTTCTTTTTAATCAGAGGCTAAAAAGCTGCTTTTTCTGTTACATCAGTAAGATGTGGTAAAGGGGTCAGGAAGGAACAAAGTCTGTCCTCAGGCTGGCTTGCAAGAAAAATTTGGATAAGGCAAGTTCTAAAGGGTCTCGTGACTATGTTTCAGAATCTTATTATCATGGACAAGAAGAAAAGTCACAGCACAGGAAACTGCAGATCTTCAGATTTCAGGAGCTTTCTGTATTTTGTATATTCTAAATGTTAATGTTTTTAAAAATCTAAGTCTCTGCACCTTCCTGTTGTGAGGCTACAGCCGGCACAGTGTAAAGTGACTGCTGCTGCCCAGCTAAACCAGCCTTGCATTCCCTGGCCACAGCCTTGCAGTCATACAAAAGGTGGGAATTTACCACTTCTGGACCTCATTCACCTCCATGAGGTGGGAATTGCTAAGCCTGCTTGGCAAATTAGGACCCAGTCCTGCAGGTGCTTTGCACAAAGAGCTCCCATTAGAGTTCTGTGTGGGACTAGGATTTTAGGTGCTCACATTTCTGACTTCCTCCTATTTATATTCAATGTTTTCCACCACGATAGATTAAGGGTTTGTATTGCTAATTATGTGTTATAATAGCTGTTGTAGTCTAAGGCCCCAGTTCAGCAAAGCACTAACTGAGCTTAACATCTATAGCATTCAGCAAAGCATGCATTTCAATTGGACTTGAACATGTGCTTTAAGTGTTCGGGGGGCCTAAATGCATAAATCCAACACACATTTTGTGCTATCCTTTTGTATAAAATCTTTCTCCTTAGTTGCCTTTTATCTTGCTGCTGTTGGGCTAGACTTTATTTGGCTCTGGTGAGGCCACATCTGGAGCATTGTGCCCAGTTCTGGGCCCCCCACTATAGAAAGGATGTGGACGCATTGGAGAGGGTCCAGCAGAGGGCTACCAAAATGATTAGGGGGCTGGAGCACATGATCTATGAAGAGAGGCTGAGGAATTTGGGTTTGTTTAGTCTGCAGAAGAGAAGAGTGAGGGGGGATTTGATAGCAGCCTTCAACTTCCTGAAGGGAGGTTCCAAAGAGAATGGAGAAAGACTGTTCTCAGTAGTGACGGATGGCAGTACAAGGAGCAGTGGGCTCAAGTTACAGTGGGGGAGGTCTAGATTGGATATTAGGAAAAAGTATTTCACTAAGAGGGTGATGAAGCACTGGAATGGGTTACCTAGGGAGGTGGTGGAATCTCCATCCCTAGAGGTTTTAAGTCTCAGCTTGACAAAGCCCTGGCTGGGTTGATTTAGTTGGGATTGGTCCTGCTTTGGGCAGGGGGCTGGACTTGATGACCTCCTGAGGTCTCTTCCAGCCCTATGATTCTATGATAGACTGGAGCTGGAAATGGTGATCTTGTTTTGGATGTTAAACTAATGTTTTGAAAGCAAACTTTTATTTTCAAGACCTCATCTTTTAGTTACAGAATTAATGACCAAAATATCCAGTTTGTTGAATCCAAGACCTCTGTAAAACCTCTTTAAAAGTGACTACATCTTATGCATACTGCATGTAAACTTCTGCTTTCTAACCCTGAGGTTGTATTTCTCCAGGTACTTGTAGGTCACTAGTGTGTTTTTAGAATACAGTTTTATTTTCTATAATTAGTTATCTCTGTATGCAATATTTATATTTAAATAATATTAAAATGATGCTGGAAATGTAGCTGACTTACGTGTGTGTGCTGTATGTAGTGTACATGTGGGTAATCCTATAATGTTCTTTCAAAGAAATGATTCACCTAGTACTTCTTCCGTGATGACTGTGAGGTGTAGGGTTGCAGCTTCCAAACTGCAGAAAACCCCACCTGTGACGGGGCGGCATCCGCCACGGCCGCACCCCGCACTCAAGCCAGCCCTGGGGTCCGAGCGGGAGAACCCGCCGCGGGGCCAGACAGCGCCGTGCGCAGCGCGTTCAAGCCTCCCAGCTAGGAGACAGCTGAGAGGGCCGGCCGGGACCGAGGCCGGCGTGCACCGGCGCCGGCGGATGACGTCACGGGCGTCCCCCCCGCAAGGGGTGGGGCCACCATGCCTTAGAAACGCCGCGGAGGGGCGGAGCGGGGACACGGCGTCGGCGGGGAATTTAAAAGAGGGGAAGGAAGGCTTCCCGGGGAGGGAGGCGGCAGGAGACCGGGACCCAGGCAAGGAGGAGGAGCCGGGTAAGGCCGACCCGGCCACGGAAGGCGGGGAGTAGATGGACCCCCGAGGAGGGGGTTGGGGGAAGAAGCAGCCCAGGGCGGGGCCGCGGAACCCAAGAGCAGAGGGTTTGGGGTAACTACTCCCTTCACTGGCGGAGTCGGGACGACCTCGCCTTAGGGCCCTGGGCTGGGGTTGGGCGAGGTGGGCGGACCCCCTTTCCCCTACCGGAAGCCAAGCGCCGCTCCCATTTGTCAATATAGGAGAAGGCGAACGCCGGTATCGGGCGAGGCCACACAAGGGGGCCTAAAGCCCCGTCATGGTGAGAAAACACCTGAGGAGGAGGGGACTGAGGGAATAACTTGTGACACCATCCCTCTGAGGCCCTGTTCCCCACTTACTCCGTTCCTCCTTCCTATGTCGCTCGCTCTCCCCTGCTCTCTCTCACTCATTTTCACCAGACTGGAGCAGGGGTTGAGGGTTCCAGCTGGGGGCCACGGGCTCTGGGGGTGCAGCCAGAGATGAGGGGTTTGAGGTACAGGAGGTGGCTTCAGGCTGGGGCCCAGAAGGTTAGAATTTGGAAGGGGGCTCTGAGCTGGGGCAAGGTTTATTCACATTAGACGTGAGGGCTCTATCTGGGATGTGCGAGATCAGGATTGGGGTTGGGGCTCGGGGTTGGGGTGAAGGAGGAGGCTTCAGGATGGGGCTGAGGGGTTCACAGTGTGAGAGGGGGCTTGAGGTGTGGGCTTCAGCTGGCAGTGACCTCGCATGGCCCCATCATTTCCCAGGGACAGAGGAAGTCCATGTGGCTCCTAGGAATAGGCAGCATGGCCCTCGGGCTCCTAGATGGAGGGATGGCCAAGGGGGTTCTGTATGTTGCCTCCCCCCCACAGGCCCCGAGCACTGACTCCTCAGCTCCCATTGGCCATGGCTGTGGCATTTCTGGCCAATGGGAGCTGTGGAGCTAGCTCTTGGGACAGCACCAAGTGGGTGGGACAACACATGGAGCTTCTCTAGCCACCCCTCTGCCTAGGAGCTGGGGGGACATGTTGACCTCTTCCTGGGAGCCAGGCAGAGCAGGGCATGGATCCTGCCTACCCCGCTGGAGACAGCCAATCACACTTTCAGCAGCCCAGTCAAGCCCCTAGTACGCTGAGGGCACTACTGGAATACAAATAAAGAGAAGCTGGTACTGCAGGGGCACATGCTATGTGGGTGTTGTGAGGGCATATCCTGCCGTATTCAACTGATACTATAGCCTGGCATCCTATGGTTTTGGGAGCAGGGATTTTTAATGTGCTATAGCAGGGGTCAGCAACCTACGGCAGGCGCAGCAGGAGCTCAGCTGTCCCCACCCCCACCCAGCGCAGTGGCTGGAGCTTTGCGGTTGCCGCACAGCTGTAGGCTGGAGAACCAGCTCCAGCTTCCTGCTAGAAGGGCAAGTGGGGGAGGTTTGGGTGCATAGGGGCCAGGGCAGGCCGGCAAGCGGAACTGGCGGCATGACCCCGCACTGGACTCCATGTCCCTGTTTCTGCTCCTGCCCAGCCTGGGCGTGCAGCTCCCAGGGGCTAAGGGGTTAACACTCCCTCCCTCCCAAAGGCTCTGCTCCCTTCTCCAGGAAAGGGTGGGGCTGGAGCTGCTCTGCAGACCCAGGGCAAGGCAGCTGGTCACAAGCTGCTGCCGCTTCCGTAGGGTGCCAGGGCCTGGGCTGCACCTGCTGCTCCCTGTGGGGGGTGTGCGTGGGCAGGGAGCCTTTCCCCAGTGCCCCACTGTGCCTGGAATCAGCTCTGAGCAGCCCCAGGCTCTGCCTGCCCCAGAGCCACAGCCTGCAGGTGAGGGGCGAGCCCCAGCAAAGGGCTGGACTGGGCAGAGAAGTGACTCTGCACTCCTCCCCTGCCTCCCGCCTGCAGCGCTGCTCCGGTCCCAGGGAGCTGTGAGTCCCAGCGCTGCTGCCCTGCCAGTGTGCACGCTGGGCACACAGGGATGTGGTGGTTGGGTGGGTGAAGGAGGATATGGGGGCAGAATGGGAGGGGGCAGGGGTTGCACTGAGGGACATGGAGTGATGCAGGGGATCAGGCTGTGGGGGGGGATCATGGGGCTGAGGGGAGCAAGGCTGGAGCAGAGGGAAGATGTGAGGGGGGATACAATTTTACTTTGCAGAAACTGAACTTCCTTTTCTTCTTCTTCTTCTTCTTCTTACTTGTGTGGTCCCCAAATGATTTTTCTGTGGGTCAGTGGCCCCAACCCAAAAAAGGTTCCCCACCCCTGCCATAAATAAAGAAAAACAACAAATAGACTAGTAGCACCTTAAAGACTAACAAAACACGTAGATGGTATCATGAGCTTTTGTGGGCGCAACCAACCCACTTCTTCAGATGACCAGAGTATTGAAACCTTTTGCGTTGGACATAAATTAATATTTTACTTTGTTTAAAATGAAGTTTGAGAAACTAACATGAGAAAGTTAAAATGCTATATCTGTTTAATCATTTAAATTAAACCACTCTTCCTAGCTGCAGCTGGTTCAGAAAATATGGCCACTGTACACAGCCTACCCCAGCCTGCCCCTGCACCCTCCTCCCCACCGGCACGCAGATCCATAAAGTTAAATCTTGGCACACCACTTCTGAAAGTTTGCTGACCCCTCTCCTATAGGTTTGTGTAGCACCTAGCATAGTGGGGCTCAGCCTAGGTGTAACTAAACTACACACTTTGAATAAGTATAATCTTTTTGAAGATATCATTAATTCTTGTTATTCATGCACACCCTTGTCTCCAGTTCGTATTCTTGTGTGGCTGAAAGTACAGTTCTCCAATATAGTGTCATCATCTATACTTCTAGGCCCAGACCTTGTTGTCATTGAGGTAGGTTGCTAAATTTCCATGGATGCAGGCTCTAGTTGTTAGTGTCACAAACAAGAGACGCTAAACGATGAGCACTTGGGCCAGAGGGATCAGCCACCATTTCACTGCCACAAGTTACAATATTCCCCTCCCTAGAATTTTGTAACTTGGCAGTCACAGCCTCATTGGCCCTAAAGGAGTAAACACCACGGTCAGCCATGCTCTCAGGAGTGTAGACAAAATTCCAGTTGAAACTATGTGAATTATACTCATTTTAACAAGCATCAGGCCCCAGAGAGCATGACATTCAATAATGGTCAGTCAACATGGCTGAAAAAGCAACATCATAACAAAGATTGAAATGTGACAGTTTATGGGCCAGTCAGGACAGTCTCCCCCAGCTTCAGTGTGAGGGAGTCTTGAGTGGGCCTGGTTGGGTGTCAGCTCCCTCCCTCACCAGCCTTTCAGCTATTCAAACACTCTCCTCTGGTTTGTCTTCATCTTGCAGGTAACAATAGGTGCCCCTAAGTCCCCTGAGATCATTCCCCTGTGAACTCCCATCCCCAAAACAAACTACTCACAGACATACCAGCTCCTCCACACCCAAAGGTGCAGTTTAGCCCAGTTTACAGTTTTATCTTAAACCACCATGTCCACTCCTGTAAACCACGCAATACTTACACACAAACCAAAAGCAGGTTTATTTAAGAAAGCATAAAGATTTAACTAGAAATGTAAGTCACAAAAACAAATTATTAGAATACAAGACAAAAATCACAATGTAAACCTAGATCTACACTTATCCATAGTTATCTTTCCTAGTAGTCAGGCTGTTGCAGAGTTGGCTGATTTCCCAAGAAGTAAGATCCAAATATTCATGAAACATTGCCCCTCTACAAGAAGCTCTCTCAGTGAAGAGCGCTTTGCCCACCATCTATGTACCAAAAACAGCCTTTGGTTTCTATTCACCAACACAGCAAACCTTTGTCTTATTATAAAGTTCCTTTTTTCACTTCAGGTGGTTTTGGTTGTTTGCCTTTGAAACTAATGCTTTCCCATTGAATACCCTAGTAAGTACTGTGCAAGGCAAAGGACTGAGCCAGGCACTGCACCACCAACCAATCCAGGGTGATAACTCCATCCCTACTGGAATGGGTCAGCACTGAGATGCACTGTCCCCTATTGACTAATTTTTACTCCAAGTGCATAAAAGCATACTTTCAATATAAATACATTATCCCCTAAAATATTACCTATACATGCATTCACAATGATTACAAATCTTAATAGGTTATGTAGATAGCTTTAGATACTTTACATATTACTTTTGGTGCATAAATATCCTGTAAGATGGGTTTGGTGTAATGAGTTTATCAGGCCTGAGGAGAATTTTTTGCAAAGAGCAGGGGAAATCTTTGCCACGATGTCTGTCACAGATGCTAGACCAGTTAAGGTTGCAGGGGAGATCATATTCCCAGTGTATCTACATCTCTTTACTTGCTTACAAATTAAAATCTGGATGCAGTCCTGATTTTCAACATTCACATATGAATCCTCATAGCATCTATAAGCTGTCATGAAAGGTTATACCCCACTTAGCCAAAGAATGTTTTGCTTCATGTAAACAATTTTTTGCAATACTTGAAGCTGTCTATATTTTGGTTTATAACTGTGTTAGTAGCTAGAGAAACATAATGTCAATTAATGTCGGCCTTAAAATACATATTCCACTTAAATAAATGCTTGAAGGAAAACAGCCAATCTAAATACAGGCGGTCCCCGACTTGCGATGCAATTGGTTCCTTAGGAAGCATCACAAGTCGGGGGCATTGTAAATCGAACCCTCACTTATGATAGGCGCCATGCACCATCGTAAATGCGGGCCAAGGACGTAAGTCGGAGGGTTTCGGCCCCTTCCGCACTTACAAAAATTGTAAGTGCAGAGGGTGGGAACTCAGGCGGTTGCATGTCAGGGATTTCCTGTATCTGAGGGGAAGGGACAAATCATTTCTCACAGACATTTCACATGGCATGAGCAATTACCTTGTACAAAGCCCCTTATAAAATCTTCATTTTCAGCTTCAGTGAGCTGAGGAATAAAAAAGTCTTGTAATTTTATTGTCTGATCTGACACTTATAATGGCATTGTTTACACGTAGGCACATTTCATATGCACTGTCAAGCCACACTTCTGAAGAGACATAAATAGCTTGATTAGCTATTAACACAAATTCCAGTACTCCTATAAACTAAATAAAAGCAACGTCTATCATTAGTATTATGGCTTGTTTAGTTGCTAGGATTGCCAGGTGTCCAGTTTTCACCCGGACTGTCCATTATTCGGGTCCCCTGTCTGGTAAAAAAAATAGAAAATACGGGATGTGAAATGTGGTGTGGAGAGGGTGAATAAAGAAAAGTTATTTATTAGTTCCCATAATAGAAGAACTAGAGGTCACCAAATGAAATTAATGGATAGCAGGTTTAAAACTAATAAAAGAAAGTTCTTCTTCACACAGCGCATAGTCAACCTGTGGAACTCCTTGCCAGAGGAGGCTGTGAAGGCTAGGACTATAAAAGAGTTTAAAGAAATGCTAGATAATTTCATGGAGTTTAGGTCCATAAAAGGCTATTAGCCAGGAGATAGAAATGGTGTCCCTGGCCTCTGTTTTTCAGAGGCTGGAGATGGATGGCATGAGACAAATCGCTTGGTCATTGTCTTCGGTCCACCCCCTCTGGGGCACCTGGTGCTGGCCACTGTCGGCAGACAGGCTAATGGGCTATATGGGCCTTTGGTCTGACCCAGTACGGCCATTCTTATGTTCTTATGTTCCTGTTTCTCTCGGACAGAAGACGATTTTCCCCTGCTGCATCTGATGGGGAGTGAGGGAGTGAGAAGCGCGGGGCCATTTAATGGCTTTTTTTTTTTTTTTTTTTTTTTTGCTTAACAACTTGGGTCTTCCCTTTTTTTTGCTCAACAACTTTGGTCTCCTCCTTTTTTTTTTCTCAACAGAATTTTTTCCCAGCTTTTTTTTTTTTTTTTGTGGGGAAGGGGGGTGTTTGGTATTTTTTGTTAAACCATCTGGCAACCCTATTTAGTTCCCATAGGACAGTGGTTCCCAATCGCCAGTCTGCAGATTGCTGGCTGCCAAGCTACAGCAGCTGCCAGAGCTGAAGCTGGCTGTTTGCAGTGGCTCAGCTCCAGCATCCGTGGTGGCTGATTTTTGCACTGGAACTGAGGCAGCAGCAGGAGGAGGTGAATGTAGCAGGAGGCGTCTCCCTCTGTCCTCTGCAATAGCGGCCCAGCCAGGGCTCCGCGCTCCCGCCCCTTGCCCACACTGATGATTTTGCCACTGGAGGTGCTGGGGCAGCAGCAGGAGGAGGCGGAGCAGGAGGCACCTACCCCCCCACCTCCTCCCCATTGGTAATGGTGGCCCGGTTGGGGCTTCATGCTCCCCAACCCCCACCCATGGGGGTGCAAGATGCACTTGGGGAGGGGGAGCGTGAAGGAGGAGGGAGCATGCACACCACTAATGGCCACTCCTCCTGCCCACACGGCAGTAATGGCCATGCCCTCTAGAGGGAGCAGTCTCTTTCTCTGAGGAATGCAGTGGTGGGGGCAAAGGAGTGTTGGATGAGGGCATGGTGGGGTCACGGGGCAAGAGGGTGTTGGCATGGGCTGCAGGAGTCAGAGGTTAAAGGGTCAATGGGTGCATGGGGCACAGGGGTGGGGGTCAAAGGGTGTTAGGCACTGGGGAGCAAGGGGCTGGGTAGTGGCTAGGTAGACAGGAAAAATTTATTTGTATATTTTTTCATATTCATTATTTGCACAGTGACTATGCAAATATGCAAATAAAATTTTGCCAGTCCTCCAAAAGTTTGAGAATGGGTTTGCTGGTCCGTGGCATAAAAAAGGTTGGGAACTAGTGCCATAGGACATCTATTGATGTGGGCATGTACCTATACTTGTAGAGTTACCAGATGATTTCAAAAAAATACCGGACACACTTGATCTCAGATGGAGGTGGGGACTGGCTGGGAGGGGAGCGGGTTGGGAGGAACGCGGCTGGCCAGGGGGGAACCAGCTGGTGAGGAGCGGGGCTGGCTGGAAGGGGGTTGGGGGAAGCGGGGCTGGCCAGGGTGTTCCCAGACCAGATCATCCTGGTTAAGGGAGGTACACCCTGTAGCTTTCTTTGACTTTGTGAACCAGTAGATGTGGTAGATCTTGCCAAAGGCTTTTGATACAGTCTCACATGATCGTCTCATAAACAAACAAGGGAACTACAGCCTAGATGGAGCTACTTATACATCCACTTACTATAACTGGTTGGATAACTGTTCCCAGAGAGCAGTTATCAATGCAACAGCATATCAAGTGGGGTCCCATAGGGATCAGTTCTGGAACCGGTTCTGTTCAATATCTTCATCAGTGATTTAGATAATGTCATAGGGTGTGTCTAGACTACATGCCTCTGGCGACAGAGGCATGTAGATTAGGCTACCTGGCATAGGGAAATGAAGCGGCGATTTAAATGCCTCGTAGGATGAGGTTTACCGGGGAGGTCGACAAATGCCTTTGATGTCGACCACGGAGTGTCCAGACTACCGCGCTGAGCCGACAAACAGCTGATCGGCACAGCACAGCAGCCATTTTAATTTAAATGAAGCGGCGATTATTTAAATCGCCACTTCATTTCCCTATGCCGAGTAAACAAATCTACATGCTTCTGTCGCCAGAGGCATGTAGTCTAGACATACCCATAGAGAACACATACCAAGCCTGTGGACAATACCAAGCTGAGAGTGGTGACAAATGCTTTCAAGGGGAGGATTAAAATTCAAAATGATCTGGACAAACTGGAAATATAGTTTGAAGTAAATAGGATGAAATGCAATACGAAGAAATGCAAAGCACTCCATTTAGGAAGAAACAATCAACTGAACACATATTAAATGGGAAAAGATTGCGTAGGAAGGAGTCTGTGGAAAGTATTCTGGGAATGGGAGGTTATAGTCGATCACCAGCTAAACATGAGGTCAACAGCGTAACACTATTGCAAAACAAACAAGCATAGCTCCGGGATGCATAAATAAGAGTATTGTAAACAACACACAAGAAGTAATTCTGCTCTATTCCATGCTGATAAGGTCTCAGCTGGAGTACTGTGTCCAGTTCTAGGCACCACATTTCAGGAAGGTTGTGGACAAATGGAGAAGGTCCAGAGGAGAGCAACAAAAATGATTAAATGTCTAAAACTCATGGATGTATGAGGAAAGATTGAAAGAACTGTATTTAGTCTTGAGAAGAGAGGACTGAGAGGGGACATAAAGTACATAAATGGTTGTTACAAGAAAGAAGGTGAAAAATTGTTCTTTTAACCTCCAAATATAGGATAAGAAGCAAGGGGTTTAAATTGCAGGAAGGCAGGCATAGCTAGACATTAGGAAAAACCTCCTAACTGCCAGGGTAGTTATGCACTGGAATACATTTTCTAAGGAGGTTGTGAAATCTCTGTCACTGGAAGTTTTTAAGAGCATACCAGATAAATGCCTGTCAGGATGGTCTAACACTTAGTCCTCTGCACTCAAGGCAGCACCAGACTAGAAGACATATCAAGGTCCCTTCCAGTCTATGCTTCTATGATTCTATGCTGCTTAGACTCTTGGTCTATGTCTACACTGCAAGGTTTTTGCGCAAAAACCCGTAAAGTGTCAACACCTCAAATGTGCTTTTGTGCAAGGAAATCAGGAGTAAAATGGCAGACCAGAGGTCTTTTTCCGCCGTAGGTAAACCTCTTTTTACGAGGCATAACTCCCTTTTGCACAAGAGTTCTTGCACAAAAAAGCAAGTATGGACGCTCCAGAGGGGTTTCTTGCGCAAGAAACCCCTATGGGAAAAAGCACAGGTGCTTTGATGGCCATTCTGTAAATGGCAATCAGAGCTTTCTTGTGCAAGTGCGTCCATGCAGTGTGGACACTCTCTTGCACAAAAACACATCACTTTTGCAATGTGCTTTGAGGTGTGGATGTGCTCTTGCGCAAGAAGTTTTTGTGCAAAAGGCTTCTTGTGCAAGAAGCATGTAGTGTAGACGTAGTCTTGAGGACAAGGGTTTTTTTAGGTAACAGCAAGAGATCCTCAATGTCTAGAGCTTACTTGTTATAGAATCTTTTATTACCTTTTGAAGCTGAAGACTGGAACTTATTTGTGTATATAGATGTTAATCTGCTTTAACCTCATAAAAATTATCTTCTTTTGTTTCCTTGATAAGAAATCTTTAAATAATTTATTATAGGATTATCGACAAGCATTGTCTTTTGTATGAAAATCTAAAGTGCAATTGACCTGGGGTCCTTTGGGACTGAGAGCAATCTGAATATTACTGTGATCTTTGGTGTGATCATCTGTCTGAAAGGTAAGTTTACCTGGATGGCGAGACAAATGGAGTACCCTATGGGTCTATCTGTGACTCCATGTTTGGGCTGTTACAGTGCCTGAGGAGTTTACACTTGATAATTGGGTTGGTGAAATCTAAGTATAGAACTCACAAGCAATCTGGGGGGTTGTGACCTGTTTCCTAACGGTCTGAGCTGAGGCTGACACCCGTGCTTTTGAGCCAAGCAGGACAGCTTGACAATGAATGTGCCAGGACACAAACACCTGGGCTACGTCTACACTGGCAGCTTGTTGTGCAAGAACTCTTTTGCAGAAGCGTTCTTGTGCAAAAACTCTTCCGCAAGAGAGCGTCTACACTGCCATGTGCCTTTGCGCAAGAGATGTGCTTTTGCGCAAGAGCATGTATGGCAGTGTAGACGCTCTCTTCCACAAGAAAGCTCTGATGGCCATTTTAACCATAGGGGCTTTCTTGCGCAAGAAATTAATGTTGCCTGTCTACACTGGCCTCTTCTGGAAGAGCTCTTGCGCAAGAGGGCTTCTTCCTGAGAAGGAGCGTCAGAGTTCTCACGCAAGAAGCCCTGATTTTCTACAGTACAACGTCAGTTTACTTGCGCAAGAACGCGCGGCCAGTGTAGACAGGCAGCATGTTTTTGCACAAGAGCGGCCGTTTTCATGCAAGAATGCGCCAGTATAGACACAGCCAAAGTGTCCTGACATTTAGGACCTTTTATATTCAAAGGTACACCAGTTTAACGTTAAATCAAGTTAGAAACCAATCTAGTTAAGATGATGCAAAGCTATAGGTGGATTCTCATTGCCTGATTTAAATCTGGTTTGTCAGTTTAATTCAGCCCAGTTCCATACCAAGTTAAACTAAACCAAGCAATCAAATTCAGAGTGTCCACACAGGGTCTGATGTTTTCTAGGGAATCTTCATGTTTTCTAGCTGCACGGACAAAGGCATAACTCCAGTTAATGCAAAAATTATGCCAGTTATACATTATAGCAGTCTATGTGCAACCCTCACTGTATTACCTAGCTACACTTGGTATAATTTAGATGAACATCAAATACTTCACACACCCAGGGAGAAAATGACACCATGAGTTCACACCACTAATCACCAGAGATGAAGAAAATGTCAGAAGCAGACAGGAGGCTAGAGATTCAAGGTGTGACAGCTGGCAAAATCCTGCTCAAAGTGGTACCTTGGAAAACTTTAGATCAGGGGTCTCAAATGCCTGGCCCGTGGGTCAGTCCCAGCTGGAGTGACTGTGCAATCTGGCCCACAGGGTGTGCCAGTCCGGACTGCGCATTTGCTCTGGCCGAGACTGGGGCATGGGCCAGGAGTTTGAGACCCTTGCTTTAGACAGAGGCTTTAGTGTGCTGATTACACACATGGCTTGTATGCAACACCCCTTATTATGGTCCTTTTCAAATATTGAATATATCTTGTGTCATTCCCTGTAAGAGACACGTCAAAATAGGCAGCCACTTAATCCATTGCCTTTATGAATAATTTCGCACTGCAGTTTTTCGAACAAAGAACATTGCTCCCACTGTTGTCACCAATGAAGCAGCCCAAGTTCCACAAGCCTAAGAAAAGCCCTGCATCTCACCAGCTACATTGCTATGGAGATGAGTATGCACCTGTAGAAAAGTGTGGGAACAAACACAAATGCCAGTCTGATCACATGTGTCCTCTGGGTGATGGATCCGAAGGCTGTGAAATGACACTGATTAAGCAGATGAGCTGTAGACATGTGAACATTCCTGACTGCGTGTTACAGTCTCTCTGGGGTTTAGAAATAATTGGGTAACACTAACATTAGAAATTCTTTTTTTTTATGATCAGCCTGGAGTTCTCCTCGTTGTTCCTATGACCCAGCCTGTCAGCTCCTCCACCACCCTTCATGTTCCTGAGTATTACAATAGACCCGAGGCACAGTGGCTTCCTGTTCTTTGATCTTTGAACTTCTCCAATTCCCTCAATGCCTCTCTGAATCCTCTCATTAGTCACACTCTGCTCTTTTTCACTCTCCTGCATTGCTCTGTTTCTGTCTTCAGCCAGATCTTTCTTGCTGATCATCCATCTCTACAAACCCGTCTTCTCTTCTCTTGGTTCTTGCCTCCTCTGCTACATGGGCACTCCAGTATCTGCCACCACCACTTGTCTCACATCACAAGCTCTCCAATGTTTTCCCTGGTTCCCCGGTGACTTACCACCCTTTCAGCATGGGGAGTTGTTGATGTATGCAGTCAAATCTCTCTGCTCAATAGCTCTAGTTTTCCTTGGTGCTCTTTGCCCTTCCTTTACCTTGTTGCTGTTCCCTCTGAATCTTTTAATTGCTTCTGTTGCCTACCCATAGCAGCAGATCTGGCTTTTGTCTCCCCATGGATGTTTTTTGAATCCCCCTTAGCATTCACTAATAGTGCTGTAGTTTTTACCCCACCTCACGTGTTCCCTCTGACCTTCCCAGTGGACTCTTAAACCGTTCTTCCATTCAGCCTATGTCTACAGCTGGGCATGCAGTAAACTGTGTCTGAATACACCCTCTGCTTTAGGAGAAGGAATGAGCCATAAGCTCCAATAATATTGATCTAGCTTGGACAGAGCACTGAGACAAGAATAACTCCTGCTGGAGACCGACATGTTATTCAATCTTCAACAAGTAAAAAGAGTGACCTTTGAGCAAAAAAGCTGAGCTCTCCAAGTGCTCATTAATGTTGGAATGCCTGTGAGGGAAAGGAGATTAACTGGGAAAGGGAGGGGATGCTATAACACAAACCATCTGAGAGAAAAAATATTGATCCTGGAGTCTCCCAGTCCTGCCAGATCCTAACCCACGGGCACCAACCCAACCCATAAACCCCACAGTTAAAAATACTGAAGGTTGACAGCTCAGCCAAGTGCAAGAAAAAAAATGGTTTTGTAAAAGCAGCTTTAGTGTCCTATTTCATAGGGGGCCTATATCTACTAGATTCTGGTCACTGGGTTCTGTTACAATCCCACCTACTCACATTCCTTTGGTATTTTTCTGAACTGTGCATAGCACAATAGGGTCCTCGTACGTGGCTCAGGCTTCTGGGAGTCACGGTAATAAATAAGAACAGAAGAGTCACTGAGTCCAGTCCCCTGCTGTCACAGGCAAACATGTCACATCCCATTCATAAATGTATCAAGCTCCAGCTTAGAATTAGTTAGGTTGTTTGCCCCCCACTATTTCTATTGGAAGGCTGTTCCACAACCTCACACCTGTGTTGGTTAAAAACCTAATTTCTGGTCTAAATTTACTCCTGGCCAGTTTGTACCCATTTGTTCTTGTACTAGCTTATATAGCTCTTCCCTTTCCCTGGTGTGTGTCCCCTCCCCCTCAGTGTATTTATCTAGAACAAGTAGATCCCCTCTTGGCCTTCTTTGTTTTGCTAGGCTAAACGAGCCAAGCTCTTTTAGTCTCCGCTGCTAAGAAAGGTCCTCCATCCCCTGCTCATCCTAGTAGCCATGCTCTGCCCTTGTTTCAGGTGCACTTGATCTTCTCTTGAGCATGGATGACCACAACAGCGGAGCTGACAGCCTCCACAGGCTCACAACTCTATGCTCCCAGAAGGGATGGGGATGAGGGCAGGACTGATGGCAGCCAGCCAAGCACAGTGCACCTCGCCTCTCTTCCAGCCCGTAGTGCTGTCTGGAGCACGCAGCACAATGCTCCAGCAGCAATTTAAAGGGCCCAGGGCTCCAGTCACTGCTGTTACCATGGCAGCAGTGTTGGCCGGAACCCCAGGCCCCTTTGAATCACTGGGCCCTGGAGCAACTAGGGTTGCCAGGTGTCCGGTTTTGAACCGGACAGTCTAGTATTTGAGCTTTCTGTTCGGGAAACAAATTGAGAAAATATAAATGAGAAAATAGAAATGTCCGGTATTTTCTAAATAGGATGTAATGTAGATTGTGATGTAATGTCAAGTGTGTCCAGTATTTTTGTTGAAACCATCTGGCAACACTAGCAGCAACTGTCCCCTTAACCCTCCACCCCTTCTCCCCCCATCGGCAGGCCTGGACCACAGTTACACACTGTATTCCAGATGAGGTCTTACCAGTGTCCTAATGGATGGCATTATTAATTTCTATTGGAAATATTTCACCTGATACATCCTAGGCTCACATTTTCTTTTTCATGACTGTATTTAATTAGCAGCTCCAAAATCCTCTGATCAAATACAAATAATGTAAGTACATTGCAATCCTCGTCAGCCTCAATTAAGTCTCAAGTGTTTTTTTAAAGTTTCTGAATCACTCTGAGCATGTTCTTCTAATTCCCATTTTTGTCATTTTAAGCTTATTTACAAAGCCCAAAATGAAGGAACTGAAATGTGGAAGATGAGCAAGAGGATGTGGAAGCCTACAGCTGCCTCTTTCTGTGCCTATCTGTGGTATGTGAACTCCAGCCCAGTTTTGAAATTTCATCCCCAGCAGGCAGGATTGTTATTTGCTAAAGTATGGCTGTCCGAATATCAACAAAGTGACAGCCATGTTGGCTGCTTGTCAGCAGCCTGAAAACAGCACCCTAACAGGCATGAAACAGAACAGCTTGAAATTGCTCTTAATTTAAATACAGATGCCATTCAACCTATTTCATTTCATAAAAGTGTTTCATCTTGGAGACATGCTCCACCAGGAACCAAGATCATAGATGTTATTAGTGCAAGCCCATTCTCTAGCACGTGGGATACAGTTTCCTGTTAGGCGTCAGGCATGCTGGGAGCAGCTGTCTCCAGAGGCTGCACCTAATTAAAATGCCGGTGTCAATGGATTTGACCCAGTTAATAACTTCTAAAGACCAGTATTTTTCTCTCTACCCTTAAACTTCATATAGGGCTCCTCCCTTTTCGAGCTACTTTGCTGTCTAGTTGGAGCTGGGGGCTGCTGGTACTGCTTTAATGGGGCTCAGTCCTGTGGTCTCCCTTGCATGAAAGGGCTGTAAAGCCAGCATTAGCCACCTCCTTCCCCCTCAGCACCTGAAAAATAATCCCTGCACAGGGAGACCTCTGCACCCCTTCCAAAGGAGCCCTTGGTTCCGAGGGCATTCAGGGGTGGACCAGAAAGTGGAAGGGGGAGATGGTTAGCAGGAAGGGACATGGACCACTGCATCCTCATGGTTCTACAACTCAGCAATAGGAACCATTGTGTTAGGGAAGCAACTCAGGGTAAGCTTAGCAGCCACAAGGAGGGCTAAATCAGTCTCTGGCTGCACGTACTATGGGCAGCTGGTAGAGAGGGGAACCACTCCCCTCATCCCAGTGACTGTTCTAGGTTTCACTGGGAACAGGAGCAAACTAGTCTTTAGAAAAACATTGTATGGCACAAGCAGCGAGCACAAAAAGGGCCTTTGCACCAAGGCAGCTGGAAAAACTGAGGAGTCACCCATGAGAAACAGGGCTCCATAAACAGAGAATGCATCAAAGTAAGAGCAGCCTTCAAAGCTCTCATGGCGTTTATAGCTATGTGCAAAAGTCTTTTGTGGGTCTTTGTTTCACCGCTCAACTCAGGATCCCCTACTAATCTATTCAAATACCACAAGGGCTAAAGTGATACTGTGGAATGTGTGAACCGTCCATACATTCCCCTCTTGTTTGATTTGCTTTCCCTATTAAAATCTCCCAAGGAGCTCAAGTTGCTCTCATGCAGGAAACACTTCTCCAGATGAGCACGTACTGCATGAAACGCACCGCAGTTTGGTTAAGGAGAGGTCAGACCTGTTTTTGCTCGAGAAGCTGAAGTATGTGGTTCCAACTAAAAAGTCAGATTGGGAAAGTAGTTAAAGAGGTCAGCCCCAGTTCTCAGTTCCACCATGATGCTCTGATGAGGACTGTGACTGCTACAGCCTGCAGAAAGGCCAAGACATTTGCTGGCTATGTGATTCAATGCAGACAATCCATTTAGGTATTAAAGAACAGAATCAGATAGATATTTCCTGGCATTCACTTCCCTGAAGAGCTTGTCTGGATACCTGGGGCTGATGAATGGTCAAGTGCTTTCTCCTTGATTCTGTATCTCTGCTAATGGAGCCTAAGCATATTTATGCTAAAGGTTATTTATCATTTTTATGACTATAATGTGCACTAAGCTAATGCAATGAGTAGTCCTCTGGCACCTTAGAGACTAACCAAAATATATAGAATCGTGCCCATGAAAGCTCATGCGTCTATGGCTGCGTCTAGATGGGCAAGATTTTGTGCAAAACTTGCCAGCTGTCTACACTGGCCCGCTTGAATTTGCGCAAGAACACTGACGATCTAATGTAAGATTGTCAGTGTTCTTGCGCAAATACACTGACGCTCCCGCTCAGGGATAAGCCCTCTTGCTCAAATACATTTGCACAAGAGGGCCAGTGTAGACAGGGAGGACTGTTTTGCGCAAAAAAGCCCCGATGGTGAACATGGCCACCGGAGCTTCCTTGCACAAAATCGCGTCTAGACTGGCCACGGATGCTTTTGTGCAAAAGCACTTTTTGCACAAAAGCATCCGTGCCAATCTAGACGCTCTTTTGCGGAAATACTTTTAACAGAAAAACTTTTCCATTAAAAGTATTTCCGCAAAATCATGCCAGTCTAGACGCAGCCTATATGTTTTGATTAGTCTCTAAGGCTATGTCTAGACTACATCCCTCTGTTGGCAGAGGGATGCAGATTAGGCAGGTCGACATTGCAAATGAAGAGGGGATTTAAATATCCAGTGCTTAATTTGCATAAAAATGGCTGCCATTTTTGCCAACTCAGCACTTTGTCGGCAAAAAGCAGCAGTCTAGAGGGGGATCTGTCAAGAAAGAAAGCCTTTTCGACAGATCCCTATGCCTCCTGCAAGGAGGTTTACAGGATCTGTCGAAAAAGGCTTTCTTTCTCAACAGTTCCCCCTCTAGACTGCCGGTTTTCGCCGACAAAGTGCTGAGTCTGCAAAAATGGCAGCCATTTTATGCAAATTAAGCGGGGATATTTAAATCCCCACTTCATTTGCAATGTCGGCCTGCCTAATCTGCATCCCTCTGCCGACAGAGGGATGCAGTCTAGACATACCCTAAGGTACCACAGGACCACTTGTTTTTAAAGTTACAAAACGAACACAGCTACTCTTCTGAGATTTTTTAAGACACTAATACAAGTTGAACCTTTGTAGTCCGGTCATCTAGTCCAGTCCCCTGCACTCATGGCAGGACCAAGCACCATCTAGATCAGTGTTTCTGAAAGTATTCCGCAGAATCACTCTCAGAAACACATTAACTGGCCGTGCCCGGTTTGTTTATTTACCAGCACCACAGCCACGGAGCCTCGCAGCTCCCATTGGCTCCATTTTGTCCTTTGCAGCCAATGGGAGCCGCGAGTCTCCGTGGCCACAGTGCCGGTAAATAAACAAACCAGGGCGGCCAGTTAATGTGTTTCTGAGAGTGATGCCTCGGAACACTTTCGGAAACACTGATCTAGATCATCCCTGACAGGTATTTGGAGATTTTTAAGAGCAGGTTAGACAATGTGGGAGATTCCACAACCTCCCTAGGCAATTTATTCGAGTGCTTAACCACCCTGACAGTTAGGAAGTTTCTCCTAATGTCCAACCTAAAACTCCCTTGCTGCAATTTAAGCTCATTGCTTCTTGTCCTATCATCAAAGATTAAGGAAAATAATTTTTCTTCCTCCACCTTGTAACAACTTTTTAAATACCTGAGAAAAGGTTATCATGTCCCCTGTCAGTCATTTCTTTCCAGACTAAAGGACTCCATTCTTTCAGTCTTCCCTCAAAGATCATGTTTTCTAGATCTTTAATCATTTTTGTTGTTCTTCTCTGGACTTTCTCCAATTTGTCCACATCTTTCCTGAAATGTGATGGCCGGCAGGGGTGACCTATAGGTGTGGGATGGGGAGTGCACAAAGGGTCACAATGGGGCTGACTAGAGGCACTAGGGAGGGGGTGGGCAATAATTTTGGAAGGGGGGCCACTTTACAAATTTCAGACGTGGCCGCGGGCCAACCCGGAAGGGGCAAGGCCTCAGGCAGAAGGGGTAGGGCCTCAGAGGAAGGGTGGGGCCTTGGGCGGAAGGGACGGGGTTGAGAACTACCTGCTGGGTACAGTGACCTTATTTTCTGAACCACCAGCAGCTAGTAAGAACAGTTTAATTTAAATTATGAAACAGATTAAACGTTTTAACTTTCTCATGTTAGTTTATCAAACTTCATTTTAAATAAAGTAAAATATTATGTCCAACACATAAGATTTCAATGTTTTCTTTATTTATGGAGGGGTGGGGAATCCTTTTTGGGTCTGGGGTCACTGACCCACAAAAAAAATCAGTTGGAGACCACACAAGTGAGAAGCAAAAAAACTCTTCCAAAAACCCCCAACACTCACTGATGTGGCCCCAACTGAGACACCTCACTCCTCTAGTGCTACAACCTCACGGGGTGAGGGGAAGGGAAGAGGAAACTGAGGTTCAGGTCTTCCCATAGATCCGATTTACTTTTCTGGGGTTCTGGAATTAGTGGATTTTATGGACCTCCTTGGGCTCCGGGGTAGGGACAAAAATGAGGGGTACAGTGTGTGAGGCAGGGTTGCCAGCACGTAGGATAGGGATGGGGTGCAGGATGTGGGAGGGAGCTGGGGTGCAGAAGCAGGCTGGGAGTAGGGTGTCTGGCCAGACGGAGGGAGCAGGAACAAGAGAGGGTGCAGTGGCCAGGAGAGAGGGTGCAAGAACAAGGGAGGGTGTCCGAGCAAGCTGTGGATTCTGGGTCTTGGTGGGGGAGGGAAGTGATGGGATTGGGGGGGTGGGTCTGGACCTGAGGGGGAACCTTACCTGGCTTCGTGCTCCCTTGCAGCAATGGCTGCAGCCATGAGGTCCCAGAGACAACACTGCTGGGGCCACGCGATTCAGGCCTGCTGAGAGGCTTTTGCCCACTCCTGCACTAGGGCATTCTGGTTGAAAATAGCCACCCGGCAACCCTAGAAGAGTTTGGAGGAGACACCAGGAAGGCAGTTTGTGTTTACATGGCTAGAATGCTAGCTGCTGTTTCAACCACTCTTTATAAATAGTTTTTTTAATAAACAGTTTACATCTAGAAATATGGATTCCTCTCATGTTATTACTCAGCCTAGAGTATGTGAAACATCTTTAAATCCAAGGTTTAGTTACAGACCACAAACATCCACTGTTTAGTGCTTTACAAGCCACAGCGTACTCGCTTACCAATTTAATTTCATGTTACTCATTTTGCATGGCCAGAAAAGGTTACATTTTCAAGAATCTAACCTGGCGTGCTCAGAAACCTTGATGTGGATGCATGTGGCCTGCACCACTATTAGACATGGGCCTGAGCTGCAAAATTCATATCTGAGCACAGATACCAAAGCCATCCTTAGCACCCAGAGAAAGCACTTGGGGTATCTGTCTGCTAGAGGAGGCAAGCTGAGCCACAAAATCCCAGTCTGGGTCAGATCAGCATTTGCCTACAGAAGGATGCAAGGTATCTGGCTGGTGCTCTTCTCTGGTTCCCACAACCAATGCAGGCAGTCAGGCAGCTAACTACTCCCCTTGTGCACAAAACACTGGCTGGGCACCGTATCTGTCCTTTACAGAGGCCAGTCTGTGGTCAAATTCTTTAAATAGTCATGGACACCAGCACAGTCTAAACAAGCTGATGGTCAGAGTCAGTTTAAATCTTCAGCAGCATCAGAGCACAGAAATAGGACATCTGCCATTAAACAGTCACAACACAGGTCTTGAGAACTACAACTGCAGATTTATAAGTTCACCTCACTATTCTATATAGGCCCCAGTGCCATGAAGAACAGGACTCTACCTTAAGCCCAGACCAGCCCAACAGCCATCCACATGTTCCAGAAAACAAAGGCCCTTTCAGGGCTAACCAGTCATAACCAATAGCATTGGCTAGTCTGTTCCAAGAATAAAACATTTTCTATTGCTATGTCTAGACTACAGGGTTTTTTGAAAAAAGTGGCCTTTTTTTGAAAAAACTTCACCTGCGTCTAGACTGCCACCGCGTTCTTTTGAAATTAGATCAAAAGAATGTAGTGGGTTTTTTTGACAGTGGTAAACCTCATTTTACAAAGAAGAATGCCTTTTTTTAAAAGAGCTCTTTCAAAAAAAGGCATTCTTGAATGCAAACAGGGCTTTTTCGAAAGAGAGCATCCAGATTGCCTGGGTGCTCTCTTTTGAAAAAGCAGACTGCTTTTTCGAAAAAAGCTGTGCCTGTCTAGACGCTCTCTTTCAAAAGAAGCTTTTTCAAAAGATTCTTTCAAAAAAGCTTCTTTCAAAAAGAAGTGTGTAGTCTAGACGTGCCCTATGTGACAGGAACAGGAGCTACACATGTAAAAGTCTCTACATCAATTATTCTCTCCCCAACACAGAGACAAATGTCGACACATCAGGTACAAATCAATCAATGGAGAGAAAAGTAGAAGCAAGGAGTCCAATGAATCCAACCTGTAACTGCAAAGCAAAATGGCTTCACATACATTGCACACTATGGAGCCCTGGGGATGAAGTACCTATCGGCTATTCCAATGGTGGGCAACCTGTAGCCCATTGGGGTTCTATGTGTGGCTCCCCAGAAAGTTTCCTACCAGTATCAGTAAAGTGACACACTTAAAGCAAGAGCACATGCAGTGAGGTGCGTGCTGATTGCAAACAATGTTCACTGTGAGAGCCATGTGCTCCCGCTGAACCATAGCAGCACTTTGATTGAATGCAATCAGCACACCCAGTGGGAGACAGACTTGGTTACTACGATCTTGCGACCCACTGAGGTTATGTCTACACTGGCGGGTTCTTGTGCAAGAACTCTTGCACAAGAACATGTCCACACTGCCATGTGCTTTTGTGCAAGAGCATCCATGGCAGTGTGGATGCTCCCTTGCACAAGAAAACTCTGATGGCCATTTTAGCCATAGGGCTTTCTTGCCCAAGAAATCCCTGCTGCACGTCCACATTGCATTCTTGCGCAAGAGCTTCTGCGCAAGAGGGCTTACACCTGTTAGAAAAGAGCGTAGCACTTGTGCAAGAAGCCCTCTCTCCTGATGCCATACTGTAAATCTTCTTGTGCAAGAGCGGATGGGCAGCGTGGACACTCTGCGGTTCTTGCGCAAGAACCCGCCAGTGTAGACATTGCCAGAGATGAAGGAAGGGACAGAACGCTGGGCACCTGCCCCTGAGACCACACTCAAAGCACTGCAACTCCAATTAGTTGCCACACCTGACTATGGGAACTGCTCCCAGTTGATAGATTGGGATGGGTTGGAGGCAGCTGAAAGGCTAATTAACTCATTAGCCCAGAAAGTGCAAGGAAATGGGCAGGGGAGGAAGAGAGCAAGTTGCCTGAGTAGTGAGATATTGCTTCTTAACTAGCCTAAGGGGCTGAGGGCTGCATGTTACTATTGGGATGGGATCATATGTAAGTAGGAAAGGACATGGTAAATACACTGTGCAAGGTGTTTTGCCAGAAGAAGGTCTTTGAGCTATTTGTGGGCTTACAGCTTGAAATTCCACTTAAAGAAGGTGATGTGTGAGCCCTCACTCAAGTCAGAAGACACGGTCTGGCTGCTGACTCCCAAAGAGAAGTTATAAAAGGTCAGGCGCTGAGTAAGGTAGAATGTGAGTTTGGGGGAAATGTGCTGTTATGGAGATGTGCCTGGGTTGGAAAGCAGAGTGCTCCTTCTTGCTTTTTGATAAAAGAGAAGAAAGGTTATTTAGGAAGCAGCATATGAATGTCATATAAAAACAAAAAGGCTATGTCTACACTCGCGGCTTCTTGCGGAAGTAATATGCAAATGAAGCTAAGCGTGGAATATTGCCGAGCCTCATTTGCATACCTAATGAGCTACCATTTTTTTCAGAAGAGGCTCTTGCGCAGGAAGGAGCGTCTACACTGCCCCTTCTTGCGCAAGAAAAACCCTCTTGCGCAATGCTGTTCTTCCTCTCAAGTAATAGGTGTAACGGCATTGCGCAAGAGGGTTTTTCTTGTGCAAGAAGGGGCAGTGTAGATGCTTCTTCCTGCGCAAGAGCCTCTTCTGAAAAAAATGGTGGCTCATTAGGTATGCAAATGAGGCTCGGCGATATTCCACGCTTAGCCTCATTTGCATATTACTTCCGCAAGAAGCCACGAGTGTAGACATAGCCAAAGGGTGAAAGGATGTGGCCTATAAGCTGTTGAGGAAAGTATGTCTGTTTAAGGACCCCAGGGTGTGGGTGTGCTCTCTGCTTCTTCCCTCCCTAGAAACTGTTTATTATAGAGCTGATCACAGTCAAACAAAGAGAGAAGGATGACGTGAATCCCTTGGTGGGATTGTTTCAGAGGAATGTGCAGCTGCACAAGTTCAGTTTCTCCTCCAAGACAGCAGTTCTTTAGTCATTTACACTGAGCATTGTATTTAATCTATAATTAAGCTCCCATTTCATTGGCAATATTGCAGAAAATGCCAATTCTGCAATGGTAGGCTTCCACCACTGTCATGGGTGGTGGGTGAACTGCTGGCACAGGGAGGCTAGCCCTTCCTGTAGCTGCCAGCCCCTCCCCCCAGTCTCAGAGCGTGGAGTGGGTGACGCACCAAGCAGGTGCGCCAGCATCTCACAGCCCTTGAGCAGACAGCCTGTAGCCCCTGAGTGCAGGGTGCACCCCCTCAGACTCACCAGGCAGAGGGGGAGTAGTCCCAGCACCCCTCAGTTCCAACCCCTGAGCATTAGGTAGGAGGCCCATGTGCCTGGGAGGGCCTCCAGTTGAGTGGCCCCAGCCAGCCCAACTCCTGGCCATCCCAGTCCCAGCATGTCTTCCTGAAGAGAGCAGCCTGCCTGGGCTGGGGTCAAGGGGCAGGAGAAGCATTAGGAGGCTTTGGGGAGCAGTGTGGGCAGGACCATGCTGGGTGGTTTGGGGAGGCATGGCCTTCTCCAGCCTATGCGGCATGCTGCCCATGACTGCAAATCACATTGGAATTAGTATCTCAGTACAAGACATGTCTTCACAAAGCAAAGACCGGGCATGATGGTGGAGTGGCCTGCACGAATGTTCAGTGTAAAAGACTAAAGTAACTAGTCAATTTCTACAGCAATTGCCTTAAAGATTTTAATCTTCTGAACTTTATACTGTACTACTTGCTCTTTTTTTTAATTTTTTTATGATACCTGGTTATCAAAAAAAAAAAAAAAAAAAAAAAATTAGCAGGCCTAATGTGTTTATATTGTTCCAGCAAATTTTTCTTAAACAAATACTCTGGCTTTTTGAAATTACCACTATGAATAAAGGTCCATCATTATTATTTTTTCCACAATTTTCTATGTCTTGTCCCTAACTCAGACATAATTATTTGAAGATCATCCCATGATTCAAGAAGGCTTTAACTGTGATTGATGGCTCCTCCACTACTGACAGCTGTAAAGGAACGCACTAATAACCCAAGTAGATTAAAGTTCTGCATTGTTAAAATACTTAAGAGGGTCCAAATTCAAGCACTGTGCAAGTGTGTGTGGAGATGTACTCACATTGGTGCTGAATGTGACTCTTTATTCCTATGGGAATAAATAAAAATCGACAGGAAATGGGTTCTTCCTAAAAGGGAATCCTTCAAATCCTGAAGCCTCCTGATACTACAATCCCCTCTGCTACAATACCTCGTTCTGATTTTCTGCATGTCACGGCTAGCCAGGTGGCAAGTTCTCGTCGCTGCTGCTAACTGGCTAAAACTGTGCTGTGCATCTGAGTAGGTGTGTTATCCTGTCTCATTTGCCCAACTGTTTGTGTGTCTCACCTGTTATGACTTGTCTTTTAGGCTTTTCCCCAATGAGTTTATCACTTATGTTGGTACAGCACCTACCTTGTAAATGTGGCTGCAATATAAATGCTAACTTAGAAGAGTGGGAGAAATCCTAGGAAAAGCAGGGACCTTGAGAGGTCACCTAGTCCAGTTCCCTGAGCTCATGGCAGGACTAAGTAGTATTATCTAGACCATCCCTGACAAGTATTTGTCTAACCTACTCTTAATCTCCAGTGATGGAGATTCCACAATCTCCCTTGGCAATTGATTCCAGTGCTTAACCACCCTGACAGGAAGTTTTCCCCAATGTCCAACCTAAGCTTCTCTTGCTGCAATTTAAGCCCATTGCTGCTTGTCCTATCATCATCACAGGTTAAGAAGAACAATTTTCATATCATACGTATACATGAATTTAACTTGTGGCATTGCAGTATGACAGTGCCAGATTTTAATCACTTGGTGTTTTAGCTGCAGGCATTCAAAGACCCAACTTGTTCTTTCTAGTTTGAGTATGTGCAGAGGGAATATTAAAGGACACCAGGCTTTATTGATTTTTTTGGAAACTCTCCAGAGTGGAAGTATTTTGCTGATGTGTGTTTTAAATGCTTTCTACATCATTACCAGGAAACACCAGCACTTTCAGCACCAATTAATTCTGATTATCTTAACAATAGCCAGGAAAATTCCTGCCAGGAAGTGGAAATCTGAACATCCTTCACAACCCAGTAGAATAGCTGAATCAACATATCCTTATTTATGGTCTTCAATTAAAAACTAATTTGAGATAATTTCACACTTATTTTTATTCTTCATCCAGACAAGATTTGCAACTTCCTTTCATCCTTATTTCTTCCCCTCTTTTCTGCTGACTCACAGCTTTTTCACTGAATCTGGGTTCATGTAGGATGGGGTAGGCAAGATAACAGCCTGTGGGACAGAGCCATCCCACCCAGCCTTTCTATCCGGCCCGCAAACCATCCTGCCTGGACCCTCAGGCACAGAGCAAGCCCTCACCACTCAAAGTGGCTGGCTGCTCTATCTGGCTTTCTGTGTCATGCACGGCCAAGGGGGCGGGAAGGAGGGAGGCAGCATAATCTCTTAGCTCCTATTGGGCAGAAAAGAGCTGCCACCTTGATTCTAGAGCTGGCTGTATTGTGGTGCCAGCTGAAATGACTGATGTATGATTTGTACAAAATGTAAAAGGTGTACAGGGTTTGGCTGTCACAGTGATCGCAATGGAATACCAACATGAGCTTGTCTATTTTTAAATGTCACTGTTGTTGGGTTAATATAAGGGCATTTCCCAGTGATTTCTTCTGCCCTTTCACTCGTTTCCCTTTACTCAGTTCCTTTTTTTGTTAGCATCTCTTACTTTCCCTGCGGCTCATGTTGTGAATAAGCCTCACAAGATTCACCAGTGAGTTTTCTGTTTTTCATGCCGCCACTTCTCCTTTTTGCCAGTCCTCTTGTGACTGGTTCAATTCACGCAGAGACTCTGGCACAGTCTTTCAAAGGACCAGAAGTTTAAAAGTGCCCGGGGCATCTGAAGATGTAGATAGGCGCCTAATGAGATTTTCAAAAGCATATAGGCACTTAACTCCAGCTATTGATGTTGTAACAGCAACAAAAATGGTTTGATGGCCCAAACAGACTGGTTACAACACATCTCTGGCTGTTTACATTGCAAAGGGGCTAGAGAGAGCAACTTAAGACCCTGAGTTCCTGGAAAATGCCTTTCTGCTATTGCAAGTCTAATTACTGCTAGCTGATGTAGTTTCTAGAACAATCTCCTTCCTGGAACACCTAAAGCTTTGTTCTGGTAAGTGATCTGTTTGTCAGGGGGCTTTAGACAAACTGCAGTCCCATTGTTACCATGACTAGCTTTGGCTTGGTGTTATTTGTATGTAAACAATCTTTTCCAAACAAGAACATGCACTTTATAAACTGCAAAAACAACCTGACAGGACGGTGGAAATTCCAAGTACCATGACTAACCACAGAGTCTCACTAAGAAGGGAAAACTCATCAAAGGCAGGATGGGAAACTGTTACAATTAAGAAATCAAACTGTTTGAGGTACAAGCTTCCTGACTGGTCTCACTTCTGCTTGGTGTGCTGAAGTCTCATGGACACTAAACCAGGAAATTCAGCTGCTTTGGTTCAGGTTTTAAATTTGGGAATCCATCTGAATCAAAAAATGAACATTAAAGTCAGGGGACACCGCCCAAACTGCCCCAACTCTCCCCTCTTTCTCCCCCCGCCATGTTGGTATGCAACTTTGTCAGATTTTTATACTACCAGGTTTTGCGCAGCTCAAGACGTGAAGCAAGGATTCTCAAATTTATTCATTTTGTAGCCCATGTCTTAACATGGCTGTTACATGAGCCCCATTCAGAAAGCCAGGTTCCCCTCCTATTCACAATTGCATAATGTCCCCGTGGCACCGCAACAGCAGCAAATACAGAAAAGTAACACTGGGAAATTATTTAATGTATTTGCATCTGTCATAATACCATCAGTGCTCCGCCCTTTCTGAAAACAATTAGTGGCCTGCTTTGCTTTTGCTCTCCCTTTCCCACCTGTCCTGATCCTCTCTCTCCTCTGTAGTTGCTCCTTTGCTGACTGGTGCCCTTCTCCATTTACTCACCATGCTCCATTTGTTTCTGAGATCAGCCAAAGTTCCTCTATTCTGCTTTAGCTGGCTCAGGTGCAGGGTTTTGATGAAACAACCCACCCTCCACTCACAAAATAAAAAGGCAGCACGGAGTTGGAAGAGAAGAAAGGAAAAGCAGTCCACATTGTGCAGTGCTTGGGTGACAACTGCAAGGATCTGCATGAACAAGCCAGCCAGAGCAAAGAGGGGAAAGAGACCAGCAAGGCCTTTCCCAGAGACAGGCATGGGGCATGATACCAGAAGGGAGAGTGCCGTGTCCATATTCCAGACTGGGAATGGCCTGTTTCTTGCTTTCCTAATCAAGTAAGTTACTCACCAGGGTCATTGTGGCTCCTCCACATCCAAGGAAGAGAAGGAAAGATAACAAAAAATGTAAAACAGAAACATTATAATCTCTCCCAGATGCTGAAGATATCCCATCTGGCTGGTTCCAGCCCCATTCTGCTGGGATGGCTTTCAAACACAGCTAACATTTCTTCCTAAAACACTGAACAGGCTCCAAGCCTTGATTGGACTCTGTGGAGATGACTGCAGCATACTCTGGCATTTGAATTTTGAGGGAAGAATTCTCCTGGTGTCTGAGGCAGCGGGCACAGCGTGATACAATGTCCACTCCCTCTTACTGACTGAAGAAGCAGCTAGCCCTGTAAATTCCATTGTATTGCGAAGAACTTAACGCCAAGAAATACTTTGTAAAGAATGGCACCCATGAAGCTATCCTCCTATGAAAGTTCCAGGTTCCATTTCTCATTCACACCAAGGCCTCTTTACTTTACCATCAGATTTTAACAGGGGACAGGTGTATAGTGCCACATCTACATTTATCGGCAGATCAATGCTCCAGAGGTTGATCTTCTGGCATTTGATTTAGTGGGTCTAGTACAGACCTATAAATCAAACGCTGAGGGCAGCTCCAGCTGGCGTGTGGTACTCTTCCTTTTGTAAGGAACAAGGGAAGCTGACGAGAGCATTTGCTCCCATCAGCCTCCTGCTGTGTGGACAGTGTGGAAACATGATTTAAGATGCGTTGACTCTGGATATGTAATTTAACATATCTAGAGTTATGTAACTTAATTTGACTTTCCACTGTAGTATAGGCCAGGCCTGAGTGAGATAAAGGATAAAAGTCTCCATGGCTCCTAAATGGAGCTTTCAAGACAGCCCTCAGCACATCTACAAAACATGAAGACAGTGGCACATGCCAGTCAGTGCATCTCTAGGGTCCATATTTTTGACAGTAGAGTTACTACAGAGGAAAGTTTCTGTAGTGGTCTGAGCACTGGAGCTAGGAACTCCTGGATTCTACTTCCAGCTCTGACAATGGTTCCCTCTATAGCCTTGGAGAGATCACTAAATCCCCTGTCTCATTTCCCACATCTATGAAATGGAGACACCTACCACCCCAGGGCTACGTCTACACTGGCATGATCTTGCACAAGAACTCTTTTGCGGAAGAGTTCTTGTGCAAAAACTCTTCCAGAAGAGAGCGTCTACACTGGCATGTGCTTTTGCGCAAGAGCATCCATGCCAGTGTAGACGCTCTCTTGTGCAAGAAAGCTCTGATGGCCATTTTAACCATAGGGCTTTCTTGCTCAAGAAATTCATGTTGCCTGTCTACACTGGCTTCTTGCGCAAGAACAGTTGCGCAAGAGGGCTTATTCCTGAGCGGGGAGCATCAGAGTTCTTGCTCAAGAAGCACTGATTTCATACATTAGAATGTCAGTTTACTTGCGCAAGAACTCGCGGCCAGTGTAGACAGGCAGCAAGTTTTTGTGCAAAAGCGCCCGCTTTTGCGCAAGATCACGCCAATGTAGACACAGCCCAGGAGTCTTATGAAGGTGACTAACACCCATTATTTGTAATACCAGCAACAGAAAAAGAGCCAGGCTACTAAACTAGTAGCTTCCCAGAGCCAGAGAGTTATCTAAGAGTTATTACAGGAGCACTAGAAATTATAAGGGGTCCCTTTCAGGTTCTGCCAAAACTCTATCACTCACACTTATTCCTGAGGTTAGAAGGTGAACTGGAAAATAAAGCAACACTCACATTCATCATTGTCCTTTTAAAAATCTTTCTCTCCTACTTTTTCATGTTGCCATTAAGGGAAAAAGACTAATGATCTTAATTTGGAGGAGGAAATATATGTATACACTATAATCAGTCATGTCTATTTTGGTCAGAAAATCCTGCACCTTCCCGTCCTTGTTCAAAGAAGTTCTGTTTGTGTGTAAAAGTAGAACTGTTCCTCACGTTTCTGAGGCTAAACAAAGAACAATAAGTATTTATGTTTCAGACATTCCAAACCCCGTAATAAAAGGCTTTCTTGATTCGGTCCCTTCAGTCTACTAAGCTTGTGGGAAATTCCACTTTTACAACAGGGTTTTGGGTCACAGCTGCAGTCTGGATTTTAAAGAAGTGATAGGAGATGTGCAAGTCTTCAGTGCCTACAAACATCAAATGGGGAACCTTTGTCTGCCAAGCTGAATTATGTAGTTCTTTCTTGGCCATCCTGCTTCCTAGTTTGTGGGTTGTTGTGGTGCTGCCTAATGAGGACAAGTGTTTGAGAGAGATGCCACAGCTTGCGCCAGCCCTGCCCTCCAGCAGTAAAGTGGGTACAGGAGCCAGGGCTCAGTGTCATGTGGGAGGAATGAGATACTAAGGGAGGGTGATGTTTCATCACGACTTATGGAAAGGGTTGTAGTTGGGAGGACAGACAAATGCTGAGCAAGTCTGATGATTAATGGCTAGTACAAAATACAGATGCATTCTGCAGGAGGAGTGGGAGATTATTTATGCTGTGACGGGGTCAGGCATTATTAACAGTTCTGTGTTTGCCCTCTCAGAGCTGAGGTACAGTTGCACTGGAGATGGGAGGCAGGCAAAAAGCCTGATTTGCATTTAATGTCTCCTGTGAAAAGGGAGATGGCACCTTCTTGGATAGTCTTGTTTCAGCAGCATCTTTGGGGTCAGTTCATGCCAGTGGGATACATTCCACAATGTTCTGGTATGAGAAATAACCACATTGTATGTTTACATTTGGCATTTTAATCAACTGTCGCTTAAATTCACCACAGCTTTTACTGCTGCACATAAATTTGCAGGAGCTTGTGAAGCACACACGAAGGCAGGTGTAGCTGGAGAGCCGAAAGAACAGCGGGCATAGTATCTGTTCCTGAGAGTTCAATTGACTTTTCCTTTTTATCTTTCTTTACTAGAAGACTTACCTGGCGTTGCCAGGGTCCTGCCAGCCCCCTGCCTTGCAATGTGGGGAGTACAGGAGTCAAGGAGGATCTTGGGAATGTGGGGCGGGAGGCAGGGCAGATGGCTGGGCTTATGTGTGGGGGTGTGAGTGAGGGTTGGAGGGTGAGGAGGAATTCAGGGTAGGGGGCCCCATTTGGCAGGGCTTTCTCTCCCCACCCCAGGTAGCTGGGGCTTTTCTCCTTCCCTGTCCCCTGGCTGCCAGGGCCTTTTCTCCTCCCCCAGCCCTCCCAGCTGCCAGGGGCCTTTTCTCCCCTCCCCCAAATCCCCCAGCCACCAGGGGCTTTCTTCCACCACTGGTGCTGCAGCCTAGAGCCTGGGGGGAAGGGTTTGAGGCAGGGGAGTCACTTACCCAGTCTGGTGGCAGGCAAGATGTCAGAGCCTCAGCCCTGCTGACTATTCTTTTGGTGCTGTGGCTGCCCCCAGTGGTCTTGCTGCAGTTTAACTCTCCCCTGTGGGCTCACTGCCCCCAGTAGCCACTCTCTGTATCACATTCACATCCCTCCTCCCTATGCCTTTCCCTTTCATGCCTTTCCTCTCTCTGCTCCCTCCCTTTCCATGTTACGGAAAACAGTCCCATTCTCAGCACTCCCTGGTGCCTTGTAACAACCAAACTCTGGCCTTGCTTTACGTTAGGATCAGAAGAAGCTGCATACTAAATTTGGTGATCCTAGCTCTTCACATTTAGGACAATAAACATCCATTTAAGTGGAAACAGAACATTAAATGGCACCAAATTGAAGCCAGCATTATAATTTGCCCCACAGGCTCTCTGTAATTTACTGGAAGGACAAAGCATACTTTGACCAGGTTACAGACAGGCGCTAAACCCAAACAGTAAAGATTAAAACAGTAAAGTGCACGTATTTTCTAGGCTGCCCTCTGGGGAAAGAGAGTAAATTTTTTTCAGAATATTTGAGAGAGGGAATGCGAGCTTTGTCCTCCCATATCTGGATGGGAGACAAGGTCACTGAAGGGACTATTGTCATGAAAATGTAAATGTGCTTCTCTTGGAGAAGCTGAGTTTTCCCAGCTGTGGAACTTTATTCCTCTCTTCTGTGGCTGCTGGCTTGGTGTCTGTGCGTGCACTCTCCAAACTATGCAGCAGGTTTTGGCTTGTCTCACAGTTGAGAGAGACTGACCATGTGACTTCCCAAAATTGCTTCTTTTCCTGCACATCCCATTTCAGTGCCAAATGCTGGCCAAAAAAAGCCCAACCCGTCTGTGACAGGGGGCCGCCTCCCTCCACGACAGAGGAGAGGCGCCCCCCTGCACTCCGAGCAGGGGGCGGAGGACGCGTCCGTCCGGCGGCCCCCAGCCACTGTGGGCTTGCCACACATATGCACGAGTGTCCCCGTGGCCGGAGGCCCTGGGACCCAGTGAGGCTCTGCGCCGCGGGGAGGAGACAGTCGCTGGCGCTGGAGAAGGGGCCCGGGCGCCTCCGGTAAGGGGCAATCATGGCGGGCTGATGTCATCCCCAGGCGCCTGCCCACAGCACGGGCGGCGGAGGTGCGGATGTCATTCCCAGGGGCCAGCCCAAAAGGAGGGCAGCCAGTTTAAAAAGGGAGTGTGCCCAAAGGACAGGGCGTAAAGGGAGGATCCAGGCTGGACTTCGAGGCCGTGCTTCCTCCCAGGTGCCGAGACCACGGGGAGAAACCCAGGAGACACTGAGGGCCCTGAGAGCCGGCGTAGCGTCCTCGGGTAACAACGAGTGGCAGTTCTCGAGTGAGGGACCCGGGATTGAGTTGGAACTTTGACAAAATCCAGATAAGTCAAGCGAGAGACAGACTAAAAGGCAAGTTCAGGCATAGCCGGAACCGGATTGGGGGTTCCAGAGGGACCCAGCCTTGCTACTCCTTCTATCACATAAGTCATATGTGGGTCCTGCAGCTCAGCAGGCCTGGGATGGAAGTTTCCATCCCTGCTGTACCCAGCTTAGCATAGCCTGGGATCCTGCAAGCCCAAACAGCAACTGGGCTTTATCAGCTTTAACCCATGCCTTGAGCTGGGAAACTACTGAGCAGTAAACATGAGCTAAGACTGAGGTCAAACTTAAGAGTGATAAGAATGGAGTTGAGCCAGGTACACGCACACCCGGTAAACAACTGTAGTATAACTAATATAGGGAGTCCCGTGTCCATTGAGTCTCTCCAGGGACCTAAACCTCGAAGGGTGCCCTGGGTCCCCCAGCTGGAGCCACGTCCACTGCGGCCTGGTGCGAGGTAACCGGAATGGGACTCCCTGCAGACCTGAAGGGGCATAAGCATTTCCAAGTGCCTGTTACTCTTTTATGCATTGCTCTGCCTCTGCTTATTGGTGATTTACTTTGCAGTAGCTGTGTAACCATCTGGCAGTATTAAGCTTGTAATAGTAGTGACGTAGTAAGATTAATAAAAGCAACTATCTATCCCTAATCGACTCTGTCTTGAAGTGAATCCACAGCCCTGTTGGGCCCTGGCCCTGTGAGTTGTCACCTTCCTCTCGCCCATAACCATCAACCTTGAAGTCAGCATCCCGACACCAGCAGACAGGGCTCGGTGTGGAAAATAACTGGGCTGGAATAAGAAATGCTCTTTCAGCAGTAACAAGAAAGCATAAAGCCAGGAGTGTAGCCGGTGCACAGTGACAGTATTGTAACCCAGGAGGTTACACAGAAGCTTGATTATTGTTAATTGACAGTTTTTCAGAGCATAACTCACGTGCACTGCAGTCATCCTGCCTGTTTCCCCTTGTCTGACAGCTCCCTCAGCCTTTAGCACAACCAAAGCTCAGAAGTTCACCCCTTCCAGGATAACCAGATCACTTTGCAAAGGAGATCACTAACATTAGCCTTCTGCCACCAACTCACCCTCCTCAGAGGGTCAGTTCAGCTACACACAACAGTCTTCAGCCTCTTTCTGGGCTCCAGTTCCCACCCTCCTGAGCTCCAGTCAGTCCCTTTTCCCTCCCCCTAATAACAGGCTTTGTTGAGCCCTTCGATCAGGATGGTAGGACTCGAACCCAGCCTTAGGAAGGGTTCCCAGCCCTAGAAACCCTAGATTGCTTGGCTGTCTTTCCTTCCCAGCAGGGCTTCTTTCCAGGGCCTTCCCTAGAGAGGTGCGGGGCCTGGGCAACTCCACCCCATCTCAGGCATGGGGCCCAGGACACCCCTGGCCCCAGGTCCTGCCTCTTTAAACCCCTGCTCCAACCCTCCCACACCCATTGCACCCTTTGCACCTAGCCCCCTCCCCTGCATGATGCGAGCCAGGGGATTACACAGGCAGCCTCCCACAGGGCGGCAACAGGGGTCCAGCCCCTCACATTCATCATAGTGGTGGTAGCCAGAGCGACCTAGCAGCCTGCTCCACTCCCCCATCCATCTGCTGTCCATCCTGCTGCACTCCACTTCACTGTGGTGACAGCATGGAGCACCCTGGCCTCAGCCTGCTCCCCCAAACCCTGCCCCACTGCAGTGAAGCAGAGCGCAGAGGGCTGGGAGATGATGGCAGAGCGGTGCAGGCTGCTGTGTCACGCTGCTTCCTGTGGCTCCTGCTGCCACGGGGAGTACAGGGGGTGAGTGACCCTTGCTGTTGTCCAGTGCCAGGCTCCCCAGGCAGAGCCATCCCGTCCATAGCATGGTTCAGAGCAGTTGCCCCAGGCAGTGCATTTTGGGGGGCCCTGTGGCAGCCACCTCAACTGTGGACTGGTCCCAGGGCAACCTGAGGGATTATGGAGGAGGTCGGGGGAGGCAGAAAAGGTCAGGCCTTCCCTGCACTCACTGTGGCAGCAGGATCTGGAATAACCCAGCAGCCTTTACAATGTTCAGGAGGTAATCACCTGACAGTGACACCTGGTCTGCATTCCCAGTTTCCCCAGTGCCCAGCTAAATCCAGCTTCCTCCTGTAGCAGCCACATACAAGGTGCTGCTCATCCCAGAAAGAACACCCTTCACGTGTCCCTGCCCTATTCTAAATAGGGTGGCTCCCAGTTCTCATCTAACATATTCAGCTACTAATAAAAATAGTAAATACAAATATCCCCAATGATTATTAGATAGCAACAATATGAAACCTGTTTCTAAATCATTTATTCCAGGGACTGCACATTTCCAGGACATGACTGGGCTGCTGTAGCTGCTCTCACTGGCTAGGTCTCTGCAGAGCTCCCAGGTACTTCTTACCCATGAGTGACACCTCTTGCATTAGCCTAACCTAAATGAGAGCAGCCACCCTGCAAAACCACACTTGAAATTCCTTGTCACTCCATTCACTTGCTCATAGTGACACAGAGAGATTCGATAAAAACAGCAAGACTGTGGGGAGACTGAAGCATAACATTACTTGATTTGCTAGAATGCAGCTTGATTCTATGCAAGTAACCCAAACAGAGAGAGAAAGCAGGCTGCTCCCTGAAACAGTGCCCCACTGTACCTTGTTTAAGACGGCACTTTTCAGACTCACTCTTCGCTGCAAGTAGAAACAGAACCCCACCCTCACCCCCAGTTTTATTGTTTTTAATTCCAATGTGGTTTTTCAATACTCAACAGTTCTGAGGTTTTTTCCTAGTGAACTGTGGAAGAACTTGCCTGTCCTTTCCAGGTGCTCAGGGGAATTATGGGAAGGCAGTGGAGGTCTAGCAGCATTTGAGGGGAGCTATTCTGCTTTCACACTGTTGAGTTTGCAGGCTGAAGAATGGGTCTCAATTCAGTTGTAGTCTGAACCCTGTCTTGGGCCAGCCAACTTGAGTTAAGAGCACGACTGCTCTTGAGTTAGAGTTGTGTTTGTGGATGGGACTTGAATTAAGCCAGGGCAATACAAGTTAACTGGGCAAAAAGGATAAGCCACTGTGGAAACAGTAATTCTCAGTATTTTTCCAGACATGATCTACTTGGGAATCCTAATAAATTCCCTTCACAAAACCACCCTTGTTCCAACACAGCCTGAGCCTGATCACCTTCACTGAAAGCCCATCCATTTGCTCAGGCTTTTGCCCGAAGGGTTGAGAATAGAAGCTCTTTAGAGATTGGCCTGCACCTAAGCTCCTGACCAAAATATGTCTAAGAACTTGGAGGATGTTTGGATGTGCACAACCACCCCTTTCTTTCCCAAAACTTTGCGAAAGTTCAGATCCAAGTTCCAAACTCTCTTTAAATGATTGAGGATTATTCTCTCAAGGTACATGTCAGGAGGCAGAGGATAAACCAAATCACATTTTAAGAGGACGGACTGGCAGGAATGACCAACTAGCAGCTAATTATGAATCTTCTTTTTTTCTTGTATTCAATACAAGCTGCAGTGGTCTGAATACTTAATTTGTACCTTATGCTCCTTGGCAAGAGAATCTGGGCAAAATTAGGCTTAGCTAAAGTAGAGATGGAAAGGGGAGTTCATTTTGCAGCTCTATTGACTGTAACAGAGTTACTCTGGATTTACCCTAGTTTAAATGAGATCAAATCAAAGGAGAAATTCAAACTGAGGAAGAGGAAGCGATGAAAACAAAACGTTCACTAGCAAAATGAACATGGGAATATATTGGCCAAATGCATTTCTGAATAATACTGTAAATATTATTTACAGCTGTAAATACCATGTGCATTCTCAGTGACTCTTGCAGATGCCAAAAGCAGAAATATCCAAATACTTCTGTGCGTGCCTAGAAACCAAAACTGTAATTCAGTTGTTCTCACGCACACTTTCTCTCTATTAGCCTTGTCCTGTTCTTTGTGAGAATCGTGCATGCAGCTTTAGTTCAGCCTTTGTGTTTTCAATAGTCCTTATGTGGCTTTTTATTGTCTGGTGAAATTGTGGATTCATGGATACTTTGACGTTTCTGGTGTGTAAGTTTTGAGGGCTGTAAACACATTCAGGGCTTACCAGAACAGGGTTTTTTGGGAGGTGGAGGGAGTTGTTAAAAAAAGCCCTATGTTGTACGTGTGACACTTCTGCCAGGTGGAGCCAGCAGCAGCCAGGCCTGGGTTCAATATCTAGGAGTTCTCTGGTGAACACAGAAATGGCTCCAGCCCCCAGCCAGTGACCTGGGAGATTAACACACCACCTCAGAGAGCCAACGCTTCCCCACTTGCAAGCACAGAATCTGAGTGTAGAAAAGAAACTTTTAATAAAAGAAGGGAAAGAACATGGCATTAATTTGGGAAAACACTACAAACAGGGTCCACAAACATATACCATGAGTAAAAGTCTCAGCCCATCTAGGTAGGGCAGTGTCCTTTTCTTCGCAGGTTCTTAAATCCAGCAACCTGACTGTCCCCTTCACATTCCCAACCCTTCTCTGCACACCACTCACAGTTGCTGTCCTTAGTCAGTGCAGACACAGACTTCAGAGGTGTATCCGCAAAGTTCATCTCCCATCCTGGGGGGGGAGTAAAGAGGTTCTCTCACAGTTCTGCTCACTGTTCTCTGCCATCACCCTACTAGCTGCTCGTCACACCTCTCAGCTGCCATGTTGCTGGCCGCTAGTCACACCTCTCCACCACCGCCCTGCTGACATCCACCTCTTGGCTATGACTTCTGCCTATCAGTCTCATGATTTCAGCTCTTAGTAAGCAGGACAGAAAAAAAGCACATCTCCAACACAATTAACATAAGAAAGAGGCTCTTAATGATGCCTCTTTAGCTCTGTTCTTTGAACAGTGAGGAGAACAGGTCAAACCAGTCCAGGCAAGGGAAGGTATGCCACCTTTTGACCAGAATAACTTTCCCTCACTTGCTCTCTCTCATAGACCTTGGAATGCCAAGCCCCTGTTTTTTCTGCTGTGAGCCCTTCCTATTGGAACAATTTGGCACAGTCCTGCTTTTCTATAGTCCTGCAAAATTATAAGTATTGGTTACCATATTTTAGCCATCCCTGCATTTAGTACAAACATAGCTGATGCTCGGTCACACATTATGTTAATTACAATGAACAAAATACCACACCATCTCCTGAATATCTAATACATCTAAGCAAAGCAAGAACAAACTGCATTTACATAAAAAACAACAAATGGTCTGGTAGCACTTTATAGATTAACAAAACATGAAGATGGTATCATGAGCTTTTGTGGGCACAGCCCACTTCTTCAGATGACTGGAGTTATGAGTTAGGGATATGAAAACTCGAAATAAATAGGAGAGGGGAAGAGGGGGGGGGGGAGAGAAAGAAAAAAGGAGGGGGGTGGGAGACAGCATCATTAAGTATCTGGAGAATGGAACTTCAGGGGGTAGTCGAGTTAGTCTGTTACAGAAAAAAACAAAAAATGGTCTGGTAGTGCAAATGCAAAGTGCTCCACTTAGGAAGGAACAATCACTTTCACACATGCAGAATGGGAAGTGACTGTTTAGAAAGGAGTACAGCAGAAAGGGATCTAGGGGTTATAGTGTGCACCACAAGCTGAATATGAGTCAGCAGTGTGATGCTGTTGCCAGGGCCAGACCGAGCCATTCCGGTGCCCCAGGCAGACAGTTTAATTGCGCCCCGGGTTGGGGGAGGGCGCATGCATGGCCCCGCCCCCACCTAGCACGTGGGGGAGGGCACGCGGAGCTGGCGGCAGCAGGACGCACGCGCTTGGCCCAGCCCAGACAGGCTACCGCTGCTAGCGCGCGAGCCTGGCTGTGCAGGGCCCCACGGCTGCGGGGGGAAGGGTGCTGCTGGCCAGCACTGTGGGGGTTAACGCGGCCCTCCCCGGGTGGCCACTGCAGGGTGGCCGCTGGGAGCTGCTGCAGCCCGCAATCCGGGAGCCGGGCGCATGGCACCTGATGGCAGCTATAAGGGGCGCTGTGCGCCCCTTATAGCTGCCATCAGGCGCCCCCCATAGGTTGACGCCCCGGGCAGCTGCCCAGCTAGCCCATGCCTTAATCCGGCCCCGGCTGTTGCAAAAAAAGCAAACATGATTTGGGGATGCAGTAACAGGTGTGTTGTGAGCAAGACACGAGAAGTCATTCTTCCGCTCTACTCTGCGCTGGTTAGGCCTCAGTTGGAGTATTGTGTCCAGTTCTGGGCACCGCATTTCAAGAAAGATATGGAGAAATTGGAGAGGGTTCAGAGAAGAGCAACAAAAATGATTAAAGGTCTAGAGAACATGACCTATGAAGGAAGGATGAAAGAACTGGGTTTGTTTAGTTTAGAAAAGAGAAGATTGAGGGGGGACATGATAGCAGTTTTCAGGTATCTAAAAGGGTATCATAAGGAGGAGGGAGAAAACTTGTTCATCTTGGCCTCTGAGGATAGAACAAGAAGCAACGGGCTTAAACTACAGCAAGGGAGGTTTAGGTTGGACATTAGGAAAAGGTTCCTAACTGTCAGGGTAGTCAAACACTGGAATAAATTGCCCAGGGAGGTTGTGGAATCCCCATCTCTGGAGATATTTAAGAGTAGGTTAGATTAATGTCTATCAGGGATGGTCTAGACCAGTGGTCCCCAACCTTTTTGTGTCCAATAGCACATTCATGTTTTCTGAAGAGTGTGACGGGCGCCAACAATTTTTCAAGGCTTATTTTGTATTTGTATATTAAATAATACGGAAAACATAATATTTAATATTACATAATATATGAATCCATAAGATAAAGGTAATTTTACATGTAAAAGGTATTAATTAAATTATTCGGCAATTACTCTTTCACCTTACCATGTGAATTTGCTCTTTTTTATCTACCTGTAAGAGAAATTAAAGAATTTTTACAAAACAAATATCATAAACAGTTTTAATCTTATTTATTTTTAAAAAGTAAAACATTGTTGAACTGCTGGTCCAAATATATTTATTATTCTTACTTTAACATAGATAGCCAGTTATGGTTAATTAAAAAATATTCTCTGTATTGTCACTTGTATCTGGATTTCAATAAACAAACAAATATGAAAAAAAGTTAAACACAAATTAATCATACGCGCTCATCAGCACTTAATGGAAAATAGTGAAAAAAACCACATTAATTTATGTGGTTTTTCTAATAAAGTCAGTGTGATTTTTGGCACTGCATTTCTTCAGCCAATTTTTCGTAGTTGGGAAAGTAGGATGATATTCCCGTTCGTAAGCAATCATCAAGATGAGCATCTGTAAGCCTAGATCTGTACTTTGATTTTATGAAGTTCATTGTTGAAAACAGACCTTCGCATAGATAAGTGGAACCAAAATAAGGTTTTATTTTGTATGCTACATTTTTTAAGGCAGGAAACTTTTTTCGGTCAATCAGATTCCAAAAGTTTTCATCTGTTGCACAGGATTTTAGAACAATATCATTTTGAAGGTCCAAAATCTCCAGTTCCACTTCTTCTGTTCTTACTTAAATGAGACTCGCAATTGATGTAGCCATTTCTGTTACCTCTGTTTGGGAAGTAAAAGGATTCACAAGAAAGGCAACTACAGGCTCAATGATGGTGAACTGTTGAAATCTCTTTTCTAATTGTTCCAGAAGTGTTTGAATGTGGATAACAAATGGTGATGGGTTAAAATTACTGTCACGTACCATTTTCTTCATGCTTGGGAAATGTACGAGAGACTTTGTCTTCATATGTGACATCCACAAGATCAGTTTTGCTTTGAATGATTTTACAGAACCTATCATTTGAGCCACATGTTTGTCTTTTCCCTGGAGCTCAAGATTTAAAATGTTCAATTTGTCAGTGATGTCAGCAAGAAAAGCCAAGTCCATTAACCAGCTGGCGTCTTCTAGTTGCTCGAAGTTCTGATTTGTGGACTTCAGAAATTCTTTGATCTCTTCAAGTAGGCTTAAAAAACGTGCAAGAACTTTACCTTTGCTCAGCCATCGTACTTCTGCGTGCAAGATAAGATCAGATTGTTTATCATCAATATCTTCCAACAGGGCCTTAAAAAGTCGGTGTTGCAAAGGTTTCGCTCGAATAGAGTTAATTATTTTAATAACGACATTCATGACATGTTGAAAAGAAAGAACTTTGACTCACAAAGCTTCTTGGTGGATAATGCAATGATAAGACACAAATTTCGGAAAGGATTCATCCTTCTTGCAGAGTGCAATGAATCCACTGGAGCTGCCCATCATTGCTGGTGTCCCATCAGTGGTGATCACAGACAGCTTGTGTAGTGGCATACTAATTGATGTTGCGTATGATTTGAATAAATTATAGATGTCCTCACCCTTTGTTCGCCCTTTCATAGGCAATACTTTTAGTAACTCTTCTTTTACGGTGAAGTCACTAAATACCATCCCCACCATAACTGCCAACTGCGCTGTATCCGATATATCTGTCGACTCATCGAACTGCAGTGAAAACCAGTCACATATTTCCAAGTCATCCTTTAGCTGAGTTTGCATGTTGCTTGAAATTGCATGTATCCTCCTCGTAACTGTGTTGTCTGATAACTGCAAGTCTTGTATTGCCGACAAAATCTCACGCTTGTTAGAAAATCCTTGAAACAGGCAATCAGCACCCGTCAAAAATGCTTCCTTCAACAATTCACCATCTTGAAAGGGTTTTTTCTTCTTTGCGAGCAGATGAGCAATTTTAAAGGAAGCAATAGTAGCACTTTTAGACTTTACTACTTGTCTAGTGAAAACAGATTGCTGGGCAGATAGGTTTGATTTGAGTTGATTAATTTTCTTCTTTCTCAACTCAGATTTAAGTGGATGGCTAATGTCAAAAGAGCCGTGACTAGTTTGGAAATGGCGTTCAACATTATGTTTTTTTGGCGCTGCAACAGTACCACCGCACAATAAGCAAACACATTTCCCTTTATTGTCAATAAAACAATAGGATTCTTCCCACTCTGCGTTGAAATAATACATACGTTGTCTTTTATTTGAACCACCCATTTTGGGCAAAATGTTATAAAAATAATAAATCGCAAAGCACGATAAAACAGCAGTATCAGTCAGGGGCAGATGAAAGTTTTGCGGGGCCAGGGCAGCACAATTTTGCAGGCTCCCCTTTGGAGAAAAATTAGAAAAAAGGCGTCAAATGTGAAATTGAAGGCTATTTTCATATTAAATGTGAATTGGGTAAATTTGATAGAAACTTAATTTAGCTGGATAATTTTTATTTTAATTATATTGTAATTCATTTAAAAAATCTGCATTAATAAAAAGGGGGGGGATGTCCAAATGTTGAGCAAAAAAAGCACCCTCCCCCCCCCAAAAAAAATCATGGCACCTTTAAATCTCACACTCCCTTCCACATGGCAGGGGAAGAATGTCCCAAGTGGCTTTCCAGCTGAGAAACTGAAAATACCAGGTATTTTACTGGTGGGGAGGGGGTCAGGCCAGGGGTTTGGATTGCGCCTCAGGGCAGGGGATTGGGCTGCAGGGTCTGGGAGGAGAGTTCTGTGGGTAACGTGTCGGAGTGGGAGTAGCTGGGGGGCCGGACACTTACCAGCGAGATGCTCTGCTCTCCCGTTTCTCCCACAGGAGCTGCCTGGCCATGTGCTTGGGGATTGGTAGGTTCCCCGCAGCTGTCATTGTCCATGTCCGGCCAATGGGCTTGTGCGGGGGGGCGGAAGCAGCCATGAGGGACCCTCCCCTGCTGGCTCGCAGCTCCTGAACCACAAAGGGCCCCGCCACAGCTGTTTTGCGGGGGAGGGGAGGGGGGCTGTTGCTGCCTCGCGGCCGGACCCGACCAGCGCGGGGTTTGCTCCAGCTGCTGAAGCGCCTGCGTGGGCTGTCTGTTGCGGTGGGGGCGGGGCTCGAGCCTCCGAAGCGCCGCATCAGGCTCTCTCTCGCGAGCCCCAGGCTGCCAACCCTGCTCTAAGCAGGGGTGAATGTGCATAGTTTTAAAATGCTGGCGCGGGTGCACATAAATGCCCCCACGGGCGCCATGGTGCCCGCGGGCACCATGTTGGGGACCACAGGTCTAGACAGTATTTGGTCCTGCCATGAGGGCAGGGGACTGGACTCGATGACCTCTCGAGATCCCTTCCAGTCCTAGTATTCTATGATTCTATGAGCTTTCGTAGGCACAGCCCACTTCTTCAGATGACTGGAGAATGGGTACTTAAACCTAAGCAGATAAAAATCAAAGACAATAGATAGATTCCTAAGACAGGAATGATACCACTCAGAGAGCTGTTAGCACCTTCAGTGGTTATTAAGTAAGTAGATACACCCAGGGTCTCTCCCCCGCTGTATTGGAAGCATTCCTTCAGATCCTGCTTACATACAGTTCATCAATGAGAGCTCCTGAACATAACTCCAAGCTTTGTCAAGAACCTGTTCTGTGACCTCAAGTCAGTCATTTAACCATGGGCTGCGTCTAGACTGGCAAGTTTTTGTGCAAAAGCAGCCGATTTTGCGCAAAAACTTGCCAGCTGTCTACACTGGCCGCTGGAATTTGCGCAAGAGCACTGACTTTGTAATGTACAAAATCAGTGCTTCTTGCGCAAATACAATGACGCTCCCGCTCAGGCAAAAGCCCTCTTGCGCAAATGCTTTTGTGCAATAGGGCCAGTGTAGACAACCCAGAACTGTTTTTTAAAAAAAGCCCCGATGGCTAAAATGGCGATGGGGCTTTGCTAAACTGCTGTCAGCCCGCGGATGGCACTGCATAAAAGCGCTTTGCATAAAGCATCCATGCCAATCTAGAAGCTCTTTTCCGCAAATGTTTTTAACGGAAAAACTTTTCTGTTAAAAGCATTTGCGGAAAATCATGCCAGTCTAGACGTAGCCATGGAGTTTCCTACCTCCTCTGTGAAACTGTCACTCTGTTGATTAGCTATCTCCCAGAATTGGTTTTTGACTGGTCTGGCATTTCATAATTTTCATTTCTTTCATATGCTTAAATTTAATTATTTGAGTAGTGAGTTCTAAAATGCCTAACCTGTCATGGATAGAGTAAGATCCCTATAGTAATTGCTGCTCCTGGAGGTGGCTGGCATGTCCCTGCAGCCCCTGAGAAAGGCAGAGCTGGGGGTCTCCACAGGCTGTCCTTGCCTGCAGACACCACTCTCTACAGCTCCCATTGATCAATAACGGGGAACCGTGGCCAGTACAAGCTGTGGGATCGGTGCCTGTGGATATGGGCAGCACATGGCGCCATGGAGCCACTGCTGTATGTGCCAGATGCTTTCAGGAGTGGTGCAGGGCCAGGGCAAGATAAGCCTGCCTTAAGTCCCACTGCTCCACCATCCGGAAGGCATCTCAGTTAAACAGTCTCCAGCCAGAGCCTGCTTCCTGAACCCCTGTCCCAGCCCTGAACCTCCTCCTACACCCAATCTCCTGCCCCAGATGTGAGTCCCCCCTGCACTCGAACTCCATCCCAGAGCTTGCACCATGAAATCTTCCTGGACCTCAATCCCCCACCCTGGGCTAAGCCCAGAGCCCCTCCCATACTCCAATCCCCTTGTCTCAAGACCAGAGCCTGCACCCCAACTCCCTACCCCAGCCTGGTTAAAGTGAGTGAGGATGGGGAAGGAAGGGGAGATGGAGTGAGCAGGGTGAGGCCTCGGAGAAGGGGTGGAGAAGGAGCGGGTCCTCGAAGAAGGGGCGGGAAGGAAGTGGGGCAAAGGTATCTGGGTTTGAGGTAGATCTTACATTGCACTTAAATTGAAAAAGTGATCTTGTGGTTAAAAAGGTTGGGGACCACTGGTCTAGACACACCCTTACAGACTGACACAGCTATCTCTCTGAGACCTTCTAAGGAATAAACAGCGGCAGACATGAGGCAGGGATAAGAGCAGGACTATTAAGAGGCATTAGGGGAAGAGTACTGACCCTGAGCCTTTTTAAAAGTTAATACGTGCATTAATTGCCAGCTGATCTGATTAACGAGCGGTGAGTAATAGGGTTCTTGTCCAAGAAAATCAAACTACCCAGAACTAAAACCAATGAGTTCAACATCTTGTAGGGAAGCTTGAGGGCAAAGCAAAAGTTTAAAGATTTTTATTAAGACAGATTGACGCATATTATTAAGTGAATGTTTCAAATCAAGTTTGAATTGTAAGTTTAACAGCTACAGAGTGAATAGAGAATCTGGGGACAAGTTTGGGTTGTGGGGAGGGTGGGTGCATAATGAGCATGGTCAGTAACGTGCCACCCGAGCCCAGTGTGCTTTGTCAATGCCCCATTGCCGTGGTGCATCATGTACCCGGTAGGAGTGACCCACACATACAGCGGACCTGCATCGCCCTGAATATACAAGCTGTGCTCCGTACATAGGTTGACAAGTACATATGTGGATTCTGGTGGATGACGGGTGGAGGGAGGGGAGTTTCAGCAGATGGATTTTGAGATTCAAACAGAACAGAAGGAGTGTGTCCCATATTGCCCTGGATTCACATGGGTGGTTGTTTTTAGTAACAAAGTCTATATTTAGTTATGTGGGTGCTTCCCCTTGAGAATAGGTGAACCATTTGTAATAACATAGTTTATGTCATTAGGGTAAGTGCGCGCCCCACGGTGTAGCCTACACCTATGCCCCCAGTTATTTTGGGGGGTAGTAAATATATAGTTATTCAGGAGATGAAGCCTGTGCTTTCCCCGGCTCTGACTCCCTCTTGTCAGATGTTCCATGGTGCCCTTTGTCGGGGGCACACGACCACTACGGGAATGGAGTGGGTGGTGCCCCTGGTCATGTCCCACCTTGGTGGGCAGTTTAAAGAATCCCAGAGTCTGTTGTTGGGGGAGAGCCAATGTTTTCCCAGGTCTTCTGCGTCCCTCGGTGTACTCTTCCTCCATGTCCTCGTCCTCTTCTTCTTGAGCCACATCTGCTGGGGGGGAAGATGGCCTTCTGGGGGGATGGTGAGTGTCATGACCATAAGGGTTAGCCAGCAGGCTGGGGACTACGGGGTTAACTGTACCTAGCCAGGTATCTGCTCAGCCAATAGAAATGAAGATAGGGATTTCAGACTGAGACAAAGGAATTTTGGGGGTTTTTTCCCTCCTTTGTCCCTGGGCAGTTTTCTCTCCAGCTACTGAGGGGGACAGACAAAATGTCTTGCTCCAAGAAAAGACTCTTCACTATCTGTAAGTAGGGTAAAGTTTAGATAAATCCGTTAGGTTTTATTGTTTTATGGTTTGGGAATGGGAATTTGGTGTCTGTGCATTTAAAAATGGGGTTTCCTCTCCTTTGTAACTAAGCTCTTGGCCGATGGGGGGAGTCCCCCCATGAGTATATTAATTGGTGACTTTTACATGTAGTCATTATGTTTGTAACAGAAGTATTGTGGTGATAACAAAAGTTCTTTTCCTTTTTTTTTATTAACCTGGTATTGGTTAATTTTTGTGTGTCCTGGTTTTACTTTAGGGGTGAGATTTCCCAAGTGATCTCTCCCCTGGTTTCCTTATCATTACTTCGGTGGTGGCAGCGGATTTTTATCCCCAAAATCTAGGTTTTTAAGATTTTGGGAGGAAGTTTTATATCAAAGCCTGGAAAGATAAGGTTTTGGGTACTTTTGTGGGCCCCCATTTCTGCATTTATCATGCCAGAGTGGGGAAAAAGCCTTGACAGTGAGTGAGGTGCCCCTGGATGTGACCTGGCCATGCCCCCTCAGTGGGCGCTAATAACTCAATACGTATGGGCGGGGGGAAGGGAAAAAAGTGGAAAACCCAAAAGAAACCCTCTTATAGTCTCATGTGTTTCTGGTTGTGTTCTTGCCATGTCCCCCATAGTGGGCAATAGTGTATAGCTCAGTATGTGGGGGGACAGGGAGTGTCTTTGGTGTTTGTGAAGTTTTGGTGTTGAGAGTCCTTACCTGGTAGGTCAGTGGATATGGAGGAGAGATGGGTGGATTGCGGTGGTGGTGCTGGGGGGGGCGGTGTCCCTCCCTGGTAGATTCTGTTACTTCTCCTGGTATTGGCGGTAGCCCATGATGTGTTCCATGTAAATGTCACGGGGCCACCTGATGGTGTCTGAGACCATTAACTGCTTCATGAGGTGGGCATACCTCTTCCCGATGCCACAGGCCTCCAGCACTGGTTCATTTTGCGGGGGTCCAACAAGCCCAGGGCCCCCACTAGCAGGTCATGGATTTTTACGGTGTAACCCTGGGCTCTCAGGGTGTCTTCTGGGGGGGCGTATTTCTCAATCTTCCTCACTCTCACTGCTTGAAATGCTGCAGACTAGTTCTCGAATGGGATGGACACATCCATCATGATGATCTTCTTCGTCTCCTCGTTGGCAGTGATGATGTCTGGTCGGAGAAGGCTGACTGTGCCCAGCACAATGGAGTCCTGACAGATGTTGCCCAGAGTTGGTCAGAGTTGACATGTGGAATTAGGACCCCCCTTTCTTGTCGCTCTTCACCCCAGTTCCAGCAGCAGCCGATCTTCCCCAGGCAGCGGGCGGTGTTGCGGGTGCGGGACCACAGGGATGACAGGTCTCCCCTCTCCCTTCTGAACTCTGCGTCCAGAGAGCCACTGAGATAGGTGGTGATGTCCTGTTGGGTGGGGGCCTTGGCGATGCACCGGTGTGCAGCCTCCTTCATAGAAGCTTGGTCAATGGACTTTACTCTGCGGTCAGGGCATGTCAGGAGATGGAAGGCGTGGGTGGTGAGGGCCACGTTGCACAGGCCGCTCATCAATGAAACATTGGCACCCCCCTGTCTGTGCAAGCTGTGTATAATGTCAGTGCTGGCCCTCTGGGGGAGGTAGAGCCACTTCTGGACCAGCCTCCAGGTGGTGCTCTTTGCCTTGTTGAGGGGCACCTTGGCCACGATCAATCCCCTCAGAACGAAGATGATGCAAGGAATCAGGAAATAATTCAGCGCGTTGATTTTCTGCCAGGGTACGAGGGAGTAGTCGATTTTATTGGTGTCCCTCAGGATCGTGTTGATGGTGTCAACCAGGGTCTGCAGGACATGGACTCTAGTGGGTGTGCCCAGGTGCTGGTAGAACTGACCCTTTCTCAGGGCTACCATGGCTCACCTGGTCTCTGTAGTCACTGACGGTATGGAGGGAGGTGCACTTCTTGGCGTCAAATCACAGGCCCATCCACTCCGCAGCATGGCTGGTGATGTCCAGGAGTTGGTGCAGTCCCTCTGGGCTGTCTGCAAGCAGCACCAGATCGTCAGCGTAGGCCAGGACGCTGATCTTTTGGCCTTGTATGTCGAATCCGGCTGGGCTGGCCAAGATGGCTTGCAGGAGCAGCTCCATGGCCAAGTTGAACATGATGGGGCTAAGGGGGCAGCCCTGCTTGATGCCCCTCCTGATGGGAATGGGGGCCATCTCTCCTCTTTGGTGTGTATGGTAGTGGAGCAGCTGCTGTAGAGGTTTCGGAGCACCTGGAGGAAGGAGTCTGGAATTCCAAAGTCTTCCAGAGCAATCAGTATGTGCTGGTTGCGTATGGACCCGAAGGTGATGGTGAGGTCGAGCCAGGCCACAGTGCACTCCCTCTGGGACCTTCTGGTTGAGTCGATGGCCAACTGGAGGACAAAGCCTTTTTGCACCGTGCTGATAGTGCCCCTATTCACTGCACAGTCTGTGAGCCTCACTTCAAGGCGCTGGTATAAAGTTTATATAGGGTGCTGGACAGGAAGATGGGTCTCCAGTTGCCCAGGTTGTCTGTCACTCTTCTTGTGGGAGAGAACCATCACGGATATCTTCCATGTGCTGGGGATGCGCAAGAGCCACTTACAGAGGTTGTAGGCTGCGGCGAGCACCAGGCATCTGAGGTCTCACTTCAGGAGCTGGTACCTGACACCATCCTTCCCCATGGTGGTGTTAGAGGTCCTTATGAGTCTGGCATGGACCTCTTTGGGTGTGAAGTCTCTCTCCAGCTCATCAGTGGGGTCAACGCAGGGTAGCTGGAGCAGGCACTCTGGGCAAGGGATGTCTCTCTGTACTTCACGGTTGAAGACATCTGTGAAGTAGACGTGCAGTCTCTGGGCTGGGATGGAACAGAAGTCCAGGGTTTCATCTAAGATCACCCTCATAGACTTGGGGTGGCTGGTCCTGGAGAGGCACTGGAGGCGGGTAGCAGCTACCGGGTCTGTTCGGCAGGTGGCATCTGGGGACAGTGGCAGGTCTCAGTGCTGAGGGTCTGCGCGGGGGCGGGGTCGATCATCTTGCTCGTGGCCCCTCCGGTTGGGCGTGGCTTGTTCGGAGAGCTCAGCAGTCAGCCTGCAGAGCGTGGTTTCCAAGTGACCACCCTGGCCAGCCCCTCTTTCCATAGGAGCTGCCACGGTGTGGCCACGTGCACTCAGGGGTGCAGTTCCCCTTGGCTCTCTGGTTTGGCTCGTTCGGGCTGGGTGGGAGTCATGGCAGTGGGCTGTGGATCTGTGGGATCATGAGGTGGGGATCTGTGGGGTCACGAGGTGAGGATCTGCGCGTGGCAGGATGGAGCTCCCTTGGTACCTCCTGAGTGAGGCGGGGCCTTGCTGGGCGAGTGAGGCTCCTGTGACTTTGGTCAATGGGTGCTGGTGGGCTGCAGGCCTCTCTGGGGGCATTGGTGGTGGAGCTGAGGCTGGTACAGGTGGCATCTGGCTGGCGCATCCTCTGCTGGCTGTGGGAACTGTTGCGGGTGCTGCTCTGGTCATGGCGGGCAGGTCTGGAGGGGGCAGCAGACCTCCCTGATGTCTCTGGGCCAGTGTTGGTTCTGCCCAAGTGGGCAGGGGCTCTGGGAGTTCCAGTGCTTGTTGACGTGGGGTGCGGGTGCTGACGGGGGTGCTGGACATTGCCCTGGGATGCCTGGTGGCAGCAGCCAGCTGGGGGACCCTTCTATCCGCTTCTCGTTTGCTGGTTCTCCCCATAGCAGAGTGGGTTGACTGGAGCTGTTGGGTGGAGGCGCTGGTCCACCTCCCATCTAAGTTGTGCCTGATGCCTCCGATGTATTCTCTCAGGTTCTGGGAGAGGCTGGAGGCCTGGGTGGAAGCAGGGGGACTCTTTCTTGTCAGGTCTGAGATGAGGAATCGGGAGTGCTGGCTGGTCCCGCTGGAGGTGGTGATCCGGCTGCTGGTCCCAGGCGGGGAGGTCTCAGCTCTCTCAGGCACCGGTGGGGCGTATGGGTCCTGATGTGAGGCTGGAGGCGTGCTCTGCATCAGTGGGGTCACAGCCATGGGTTCTGTGGGAGCTCACTGGTAGGAAGCGTGTGTGTGGTGGGGGGAAGCGTGTGGCTGGTGGGACTGGGCAGGTTTTCTAGTGCCCCTTGTTGCGCCTTTGGGACTGGAGCGGCTCACCACATCTGGCACAGCAGAAGCTGAGCCGCTTCTGGTGGATCTTCCACACGTGCTTGCTGAGGGCCCCGACAGTCAGTGCCCCGTGGAAAATGGGGCAGTCCGGGCAGGGGGAGGCAGCCCTTGGGGAGTGGGATGTACCTGAAGATGAATTCCTGGACCTCTCTTTCCGCTGCAGCAGGTTGGGCTTCTGCGACATCACCGGGCACCCAGGGTGGGCTTACAACCGGGGCAGAGTGGGGGAGTGGGGAGGAGCCCTTGGGCTTCGGGCAGCGGGGGGGGGGGGTAGTCTGTGAGGTACCTGCCCTGGGGGGCTGCGGTGGGGGGCAGGCTCTGGGACGCTGGGGTGTGTGAGTACCTCCCCTTATTATAGAGCAGTCTGGGGAGTGAAGTTGGCGTGATGGTGCGGGGTCATATCAACCTTGAAAGGGGTAATGGAACTCAGAATGGGCCAATTAACATGAAACCCCATCAGAGGGGGTTACACTAAAGAAGCAACCCCTGATGGGAAGATGAAACTCAGCTGAACAGGTGGGCAAGGGTAGTATAAAGGCAGGAAACTGAGAACAGAAATGGTAGCAGTGAAGGAATCTGCAGCCATCCTCCTGGGAGCCTGGCCCTGAGGGAGGGGCGTACCCAGAAAAGAGAAGGTTGGAGAAGAAAACTGGTGGGAGGTGGGTAGGAAGCACCCCTGGGAGAGGGCAGCAAGGCTGAAGACAGTGCAGACCTTGGATATGTGTTGTAGGGGCCCATGGATGGAACCCAGAGTAGTGCGCAGGCCCGAGTTTCTTTCCAGCCACTGCTGGAGTGGCATGGCCTGGACAGCTGCTCCAGTGAGTCTCTAGAGTCTAGATCACAGAAAGCCATCCCCAAGATGGAGAGGGATAGCTCAGTGGTTTGAGCATTAGCCTGCTAAACCCAGGGTTGTGAGCTCAATCTTTGAGGAGGCCTGTCAGGGATGGTACTTGGTCCTGCTGTGAAGGCAAGGGACTAGACTCGATGACCTTTCAAGGTCCCTTCCAGCTCTAGGACATAGGCATCTCCATTCATTTCAAGAGAAAGAACACAGTGGCTGGAGGGCTGAGTTGTGAAGAGGATGCTGAAGGGCTGCAAAGGGAGAAGAGGACAAAGGGTGGGGGGAGATGTCAGACCTGAAAGTGCTAGCCCCCAGGACAGCCAAGAGAAGGCACCAACCACTTAGTGGTGAGCAGAGCACCATGTGGCAGGCCTGCTGAGATTCCTTCAGTATGGTAGCTGCTCCATTACCCCTCCCCCCCTGCCTGCAGCACATCTCTACTGGACCAAGATATCACAGTGCTTTGGCACTAATTACTCAGAACAGAGCTTTTATGGCAGGAAGCCTGTCGAGTTCTCGGGCTCCTGAGGATGTCCCACCAAGCCTAGTTCCATGATGTGACCCACCCTTCCAGGAACAAACTTGGCAGCTGGTCACTTTGGAATAAGTCATCCCAAAATATGAGGAAAATCCATTTCCTGAACTATTGTAAGTCCTATTTTCATTTTCATTTTCCTATGGACTTATAGACTCATAGACTTTAAGGTCAGAAGGGACCACCACGATCATCTAGTCTGACCCCCTGCAAAATGCAGGCCACAGAATCTCATCCACCAGCTCCTAGAATTGTTACAGTATGCAGGGAAAAGCCATCTGGTTTTGACTATCTGACTTGGCTCTGTTCATATTTTCTATGAGTCAAAGGAAAGCCCCACTGGGACAATAATGGCATATAAATCTAAAACCACCAAGGGAGATGGAAAACACAGAACAGCAGTCAAGCTGATGATATTGCATCATCTTTTTTTGATCTGGAACAGGTCCAATTCTTCCCCATAACTTGCCTTTGGGAGCAACAGGACTGATTTACCTCCTTGTGAATGCTATGCATGTTGTCAGAGCTTTGCAAACAAGCAATAAATATAATACCCACATGCACACAGGGTAATATTCTAAACCTTTGCACCAAGCAGAGTTGACTTCTTTGGGCAAAAATTATTGCATGCTTCCTGGCATGCTCTGGTAAGTTTGTCCTGGTATTTCTGTCTGCAGTTTGGAGACAGGCCTTAAGGGAAAAAAGTGACCCACTCATAAGTATAACAAATATGAATATGCTGACAGAAGGATCCCATGATAGGAAATACTTTCTAGGACAGACATTTTGAAAGCGTTCCATGGTCTTTCATCTGTGAACTAGGGCAAACCCTGAAGTGACATTAATTAGCAGCACTATCCATGGGAATGAGTAATCCAGTTCCAGCACATACAAAGTACCTGCAGAATCATATCACCAACATGGCCATGCCACAGCCACCCCGCAGGCTAAGTGTGGCTTTGCAGCTCCCTGCCTCAGTTTCCCCTCACCAAAGTTTTCTCTTTCCTGGAGATTCAAGTGACTCAGACAATGGCAGATTAAAGCACAGGTCCACGGGGCCCATGCCCAGTTCAATTTAGGGACCCCAGGAATGCTGGAACCTGGGAAGAATGCCAGAACTATGGTCATGCCCTCGCACCTCTTCCTCCTGAGATCCCACTCTCTGGGCAGGCTAGAAACCAGAAACAGACCAAGGTAAGAGATACCCAGGGAGCCCCAGCTGCTGTGGAGAGCCCTAGACCTTCCACCAGCCCACATAGAGGGGAACCAGGGGAGCTGAGAGCGGTTCCCCAGTATGTTCCCACCACCCTGCAGGTAGAGAGTCCAGGGCTCCCCAAAGCAGCCCAGGATCCCTACTATACCCAGGGCTGCTCTTAGGAGCCTCAGGGGGAGAGAGGATGAGCAATGGGCAAAGCCCCATTGCGAGGGAGGGGACTAATAGGGTGGCACTGCTAGCAGGGGCTACATTTTGCAATGTCGGAGCTCTCCCGCCACAAAGCACAGTCCGTGCCAGAGTCTCTACATGTGTTAAAAAGTGGGTGGGCTCCCTTACATTGATGGAGCAGAACACATGGCCATAAGCTGCAAGTACTCAGTTGGTATTTAGCAGGCCCACCCATGGGGAGGGGCAAAGTGGGCAATTGCCCTGGGGCCCAGTGATGCAAAGGGGCCCCAAGTTCCATCAGAAACCAGAGTCCCGAGACCCTTTGAATTGCCACCAGGGTGCTGGAATGCCATTCCACACTATTCTAAGGGTTGGGGGTGCCACAGTGTGGGCAGTGCTAAGGGCTGACAGACCTCAGTCCCACCCCCTTCTGGGGGTGCAGAGATGCCCCACACACACCTTGCCCCGGGACCTATGGTGGCTGTCGGCCCTGCTGGTATTTAGTAAATAATAATGCTACATGATGTAGAAAATCGATAAAGGAAAGCAAAGGGACACAAGGAGACCTCTATGGCAGCAGAGCTAAGAACAGCAATAAGAAGTTTTTAAAAGTATATTAGGAACAGAAAGAATGCTAACAATAGCACTGGTCCATTACTAGATGGAAATGGTGGAATTATCAATAATAATGCCAAAAAAACCCAGTAGTGTTCAATAAATATTCTGCTCTGTATTTGGGAGGAACAAACAAGTGATGTATCCATATCATATGATAATGCTCTTTCTATTCCACTAGCGCCTCAAGAAGATGTTAAACAGCAGCTACTAGAAGTCTCAGAGGGGTAGCAGCTATTTAAAGTTAGGCATTTTTAAACCATCAGGCCCCAAACAACTGCATCCAAGAACTTTAAGAGCTGACTTAGGAGCTCATTGGACTGTTGTTATTGCCTTTTTCAGTAAGTCTTGGAAGTATGGAAAAGTCCCAGAAATCTGGAAGAAAGCTAATGTCATGCCAATATTTAAAAAGAGTAAATGGGATGAACTGATTAATTATAGACCTGTCAGTCTGACACAAATCCTAGGTAAGATAATGGAGCTGCTATTATGGGACTTGATTAATAAAGAATTAAAGGAAGGTAACTTAATTAATGGCATTCAACATGCCTTTATGAAAAATAAATCCTGTCATACTAACTTGACGTCTTTTTTTATATGAGATTACAATTTTGATTGATCCAGGTAAATATTGACCTAATAAACTGACACTGAGTGTGGCAATACTTGTGACCCCCTGAAATTTCAGGGTGTTGTAATTGTAGGTATCCTGACCCAAAAAAGGAGTGGGAAGGAATTGCGGTAAAGATCGCTACTCTTACTTCTGTGCTGTTGTTGTTGCTGCTGGCAGTGCCTTCAGAACTGGGCAGCTGGAAAGCAGTGGCTGCTGGCCGGGAGCCCACGTTTAAGGGCAGCAGCAGCAATTCAGAAGTAACGATAGCATGATATTGGTATTGGTACCCTTACTTCTGTGCTGCTGCTGGGAAGGTACTGCCTTCAAAGCTGGGCACCTGGTCAACAGCTACTGCTCTCCAGCTCCCAGCTCAGAAGGCAGCACAGAACTGAGTGTGGCAATACTTGTGACCCCCTGCAACTCCCTTTTGGGTTAGAAGCCTAATTTGAGACAAGCTGGTCTCCTTTGTGAAATCTGCTCTTTTGTGTTTTCACCCTATATTTTACAGATTTCCTGACAGAAGACCAGACTTCATGGTATGCGATGTGTTTTTCATGGCCATGAATTTGATAGGGCCCAACTTACAATGATAGACTCAGGAGCTCAACTTACTTAGCTTAACAAATAAAAGTTCAAGGGAGGACTTGATTACAATCAGTTAGTACCTTTCTAAGGAACAAATATTTGCTAATAGGCCCATCAGTTGAGCAGAGAAACGTATAACAGAGGGGTGGGGAACCTTTTTTGGGTCAGGGACCATAGACAAATCAGTTGGGGGCTGTACACAAGCAGGGCCGGCCCACAACATTTTGGCATCTGAGGTGGGGAGCTCAAATGACGCCCCCATTCTCTCTTGCCTGGGCCAAAACTTTGAAAGGTCTCAATTCTGCTTTCTTCCTGTTCTACTCTACCACCATCTCTGTGCATCTAGAGCAGAGAGAATACATATGCACCAGCAGCAGACACAACTTTCTACACTCTGGGTCCTAGTGGCGCCCCTCACCCCCACAGTCCGGCACCTGAGGCAGCCACCTCAGTTCACCTCATGGTAAGGCCAGCCCTGCAGACAAGTGAGAAGCAAAAACCAAAAAAACCCAAACCCTCACCAAAGTGCCCTCCGACGGAGAGGGAGAAAGATACTCCCCACATTCCCCTAGCACACCAGAGCCTTTGGCAGGGCAGCCTAATAGATTTTGTGTGCTCCAGCCCCGTAGTGGAGTAGCAGGGGACTGGAGTGTCAGCACGGGTTCCCCAGTGCTGGGGGGTGGGTTGCTGAGCCTCAAGGGCCAGATCCAGGGAAGCTGGGGGCTGCATCCAGCCCCCCAGGTCTTAGGTTCCCCTCCTCACCCTACAATCCCATGGCTTGAAACTGAAGCTAGATAAACTTAGACTGTCAGTAAGACATAAATTGTTAACCGTGAGAGTAATTTAACCTTGGAACAATTTCCCAAGGGTTGTGGTAGATTCTTCACCACTGACAATTTTTACATCTAGCTTGGCTGTTTTTCTAACATTATTTTGGGAAGTTCTGTGGCCTGTGTTATCCAGGAGGGCAGACTAGATAATCACAGGGATCCCTTCTGCCCTTAGAAGCTATGTAATCTGTGTCTGTCCATATAGCTGTGTTTTAAGGCAGAAGGCTATCTGTTTAAGTAATGCTTTTTCCATATGAGGAGCTGACCTTTCTCTGTTCAGTGTATATGCAGGGTCTGGGTTCTACCTTTGGCCCAACCATATATGCAAACAATGAATTGCTCCTCACAGAATAACCTGATCATGATCTGATGTTCTCTGTATCCACAATGATCATTTACAAGCTGCAGCAAATTAAATCTAGGTGAGGCAACTTCACTGAACTAGAGTTAATTATAAGCAAGTTCTGTTCACAGGCTGCCACTCTGATCTAGAATATTAAATACATGTTGTGTACAGTGAATATAGTGTAAAGCATTATTCTTATTTTTAACAAGCATCATTCTCCTCCCTTCCTGGCACAGAGGGGAAGTGGAGTATTAAACATGTTATGATATGAGGCTATAAAGCCAGAGAACAATCATACAGAGCTGGAAGAGAATGCAATCATAGTTAAAGGCAGGATTTTTTGTGTTCTATAGCTCCATCTAGTGGATAGTTTTCAATTTCACTTCAATAGCTGAAGTCACATTCATGGATTGCACCATAATATAATAAAAAATGGAGATCTACCATCTCATAGAACTGGAAGGGACCTTGAGAGGTCATCAAGTCCAGTCCCCTGCCTTCACAGCAGAACCAAGTACCATCCCTGACAGATCTGCCCCAGATCCCTAAACAGCCCCCTCAAGGATTGAGCTCACACCACTGGGAGAAATAGGCCAATGCTCAAACCACTGAGCTATCCTTCCCCACATACCATAGCCTAAGCAGGCTTCCAGTATGCCCTAAGGATTTAAATGTAAAGTAATATTATGCGCCCAATCATGCATTCCCTTCCCACCCTACATTTCCATTGATTTCAATAGGGCCTTATTTGCTAATTGAAAACTTGGACCCCAAAATATCTGAAACACATTATCTCCACACACAACACTGCTCCACACAATGCACAGAAATTCTGCTCACCAGCTGGAGCATGACTGACCAAAACTGTGGTCTGAGTACAGTAAACCAACATGCAGTCCTCCGCAGTGTCTATTTCTACTGGTGCAGCAGCCAAGAAGACTGCCAGTGGATGCAGAACTTTTGTTTGCACAAGGCCACATCCCTGGGTCTGTGTGGTGAACTCATCCAGCCCCACACAAAAGAGAGCTGCATTGTGGAAATTGCAGTGCCAGATGGTTTCCTGTCAGATGGGAATCAGTTTGGATTCAGGAAATCTACCATGGGGGCAGTGGTCGTGTACGTGTGCAGGGCCATTCATCAGCTGCGGGTCTGTGGCTCTTGGCCATGTGCAGGTTGGAATGGATGGCTTTGAAGCTAGGGGTTCCAGAACTTCAGTGGAGTGACAGCTGGCACATATGTCCCTATTTTGGCACCAGATCACCTTGCCGCAGAATGCCTCATTAGAAATGGCTGCCGTTCTACAGTTATACGAACACTGGTGGACCACCGAGGACACTTTACCAACATCAGTGCGGGTTGGTCATAGAAAGTGCAGTGACACACATCATTAGGAACACAGGACTGTTCAGAAAGCTGCAAGCAGAAACTTTCTCTCCCAACCAGCTGATTACCATTGGCAATGTTGAAATGCCAACAGCATAGGTGGTGCATATTGTAAGCTGGGAGAAGCTATGGCTTCCCAAACAACCTAGTGTGACCCCACCCACTCTTCACCCTGAGGCCATCTCCAGCTTGCCCTTCCTTCTTGGCTCCTACCCAGACAGGCTGCTCATCTTCAGGGAAGCATGCTAGGCTGGGGCAGCCAGGACTTGGGGTGGTTGGGGCTGGGGGGGTTTTAAGTGGTAACAGCTAATTTAGACCCCATCATTTTGTATGTACAGTTAGGCTTATATTTGGCCATGTGCATTATTTTGCATTTAACAATAGTGAATGCCATCTGCCATTGTGTTGCCCCATTTTGTGAGATCCCTTTGTAACTCTTTGCAGCCAGCTTTGGATTTAACTATTTTAAGTAGTTTTGTACAGTCTGCAAACTTTGCCACCATACTCTACCCCTTTTTCTAGATCATTTACTCATAAGATGAACAGCACTGGTCCCGATACAGACCCCCTAAGGGATAACACTACTTAAATCTCTCCATTCTCACCATTTATTCCTACCCTTTGTTTCCTGTTTTTAAGTTGCATACCTGGCAATATTTTCATGATCATCTAATGATTCTTCAATTCCTTTAATGACACGCCTTTCATTATCTTAATCACCCTCCCTCTGTTTATAAACAACTCCCTACCCCAAAGGCAAAGCTGAGAGCAGCTCAATCTCTGTTGCATGTGGGATTAGGGCAATGTTTCTCAACCAGCGGTATGAGTATCCTCAGCAGTACTCGAGAGAAGTCTGGTGGGTACATCCACACAACTGAAATTTGAAGAAAACTGAATTTTTGTTTTAAGTTTTACAGCGCTTTATTATTTTTGTACCTTTTACACCCAAAAATTTCATTGCCTGCCCGGCTACGATTAAGTTGTTTAAACAAATGTGTTGCAGTGGTAGAAAAAAAATTGTGTGTCTGAAAACTGTAGGTACTCGGGGTACTTATAATTCTTTTTAAGGGGGGTACTTTATAAAAAAAAGGTTGAGAAACACTGGGTTAGAACATACCTAGCTCAGGTATGACATTCAGGGGTTCAAATTTCAGGGGGAGGAGCTGCTGCCCTACTTAAGTAGTGCCCCTGGGCAAAGGGCCATCTCTTTTCTCCTCACTGTAAACACTTCCTTCTGAGCAGCTGCCCCACAGTAGAGCTGGCAATTTTCTACTGAAATTTTTCTGCCATGGAAATCTGCATTTATGAAGAAACAGAACTTGCCATGGAAAGTTGAGCTAGTGAATGATGGGGAACCCTGCAGAACTTTGCACCCTCTTGGCCTAAGTCAGATCAGAAACGCACACTTAATTCACACTTATGTACTGGCTTGACACTGACTGTCCTACTCAGAGGGTGGGCTATGAGGCCAAAGCTTACTTTATATCTCCTAGGGTGATACACAAACACTTCATTCACAGCAAGCGGGGGAATAAATTGACCTCACACTCAATGTTCCCTCTAATTTTTTCCATTCATGTGCGCAATACATTTTATGTGCACCGAGGCATGTGCAGATAGTGCACCACCAATAAAAACACATACTTCTGGCTGTGGGAAGCTGTGGGTGCTCTGCTACACAGCTGGGTGGCATTGAATCTCTCCTGGGCGGCTACACAAGTGCTCAGCTGACAAGGAACACAGTTCACACTGCACACATCGCCACACATTAAAGATCTGTGTGGACACTGATACTGCACAGCCAAGTCCGCACTTGCCAAGTGGGGTAAATCAAAGTGCACTGAAGAACTTTTAGTGCCCAGCAGGTGGATCTCTAGGGACACTTGGGGCATGTCCAGCTACTACGGGGTAGATTTACACCCCAACTTCCTGCAAACTAAGTGTTCATGTAGATAAGCTTTTACGTGGTTTAAGATTTCTTTTTATTATTATTTGTACTCCGGTAGTGCCTAGAGACCCCTACTGAGATCATGACCCTCAGCATGCTAGCTGCTGTAGAAAGAGACAGTCCTGCCCTGAAGAGTTCACAGTCTAAACAGAAAAGCTAGATAAAGGAAGTAGTATTATCCCTATTCTCTAGATGGTGAGTTAAAGCCCAAAGAAATTAAGTGACTTGCCCAGGTTTATATAGGAAGTCTGTAGAAGAGCTAGGAACTGAACCCCATTGTCATAGTGCCATGCTTTAACCTCTAAGCTATCTATCCTCTCCAGGCAGCTGCTCTTCCACCAAAACAGCCCGAGATAAACTTAGCCTAGAAGATTTCACCAGCCTTATGTTCCCTGCTCCAATACACAGGGAAGAGAAGTGGATTGGCTTGCAGCTAGAACACAGAACTGGTAGGGAAAGCGGGAAAATCTTGGGTTCTACTTGCAATTCTGCTGCAGACTTCTTGTGTAACTGTGCACGCTGTCATGTAATGTTGGTAGTGTAAGTTGGGGAAAATATTTCTGTACTTCACGTGGGTGTGGAGAGACTTAGGACATGGCTACACTAGAGAGTTTACAGTGCACTATAAGCTCTCTAATGTAGCTGCTCTAAGCTGACAGGAAAGAAATCTCCTTTTACCTAACCTATGTCAGCTTAGCAGAAGAAGCTCCCCCATCAACACAGCACTATCTACATCAGCATCTATGTCTGTAAGGCTATGTCTACACTGCAGAGTTATTTCAGGATACCAGAGATATTCTGCGTCTTAAGAGCAAGCCCAATATATTGAAATATAATGGGCTCGCTATTCCGACATCCCTGTAAACCTCATTGCACAAAGGGTCATTTTGGAATAGCGCTTTATTTCAAAATTTGGCACTGTTTAAACAGCATCAAATTTTGAAATAAGCTATTTTGAGGTAAGGATGACGTGTAGACACACCCTAACTTATGTTGTTCGGGGGAGTGATTTATTCAACCACTCAGCAACATAGGTTATGCCCACATCAGCTATAGTGTAGCCATAGCTTTAGCTAACAATTTTCTGGATGGGTTTACACAAGCTAGTGCTTATCAACAATAAGCTGTGTTCATTTAACTAGTTAATTTTAACTAGTAAGTGCCATCAATTGTCACGAATATGACAGAGGCATAGGAACTTTTAATAAATGCCTTTGAAAGTTCAGGCACTACGTTTCTCTTCACAAATGAGGAAGAAGAGTGTACAGGCTAAAAACCTGACCTGGTGGAGAGGGGAAGTGAAAACAGCTATAAAAAAATCAAATAATATGGAACAAATGGAAAAAATGGAGTTGATAGTAATGAATACAAATAAGAAGTTAGGGACTGTATAAAATTGAAATGGGAAGCAAAGGGACACAAGGCAAACTCTACAGCCAGCAGAGGTAAGAACAATAAGAAGGTGTGTGTATGGGGAAAGGGTGGAGGGGTTTACATATATTATGAATAAAAAGAATCCTGACGTACCAATTTTTTTAAAAGGTAATCAGATTATACAGTTAATTATAGGCCTGTCAGTCTGACATCAATGCCAAGCTAAGTAATAGAATGTCTACTACATGACTCAGTAAAGAATTAAAGAAGGATAATGTAATGAATGCAATCAATATAGGTTTATGGAAAATAGATATTGTGTAATTAATTATATATTTTTTTATGAGATTACAGGGTCGGCTGATAAAAGTAATGGTGTTGCTGTAATTTACTTAGACTTCTGTACTTGGAACTGCATGACATTTTGATTAAAATGAAATATAAAATTAAATATTTTAATTAAATATTTTATATTACAATTAGCATGGCACATATTAATGGATTTAAAACTGGCTGATAGGTCTGAAAATGGGGACTTGGCATTAAACGGGTGTGCTTCCAGGGTTGTTCTTGCTGGGATCAGTTCTTGACTCTATGCTAGCTAACATTTTTATCAGTGACCTGGAAGAAAACATTAAATCATCACTGATGAAGTTTTCAGATGACACAAAACTTAGGGGAATGGTGAGTAATGAAGAGGTCATGTCACTGTGTACATCCAGGAACAAAGAATGTAGGCTGTACTTACAGACAGGGGAGTATCTGGGGAAGCAGTGACTCTGAAAAAGATTTTGGGGCTGTGGTGTGTAATTAGTTGAATGTGAAGTCCCAATGTGAAACTGTAGCCAAAGAGACTAATGTGGTCCTGGCATGCATAGAGAGGGGAATTTTAAGTAGCAGAAGAAAGGTGATATTTGGCACTTTCGCAATTCCTGCAGGAATACTGTGCCAGTTCTGGTGCTCATCATGTAAGAAGAATGTCAGTAAATTAGAGACGATCCAGGAAATGTTCCCTGTAATTTTTCCATCCACATGCAGAATAAATGTTGTTATTTGCACCAAGGCATGTGTATATGTGCACCACCAATAGAAACACATGCTGCCATCTGTGAGCGGGTCTGGGCGCTTTACTAATCACTGGGTGGCCTTGGAATCTCTCCCACTCAAGTGCTCAGCTTACAGGGAACACTGGATCCAGGGAAGAATCATGAGAATTAAAGAATTAGAAAATATGCCTTACCGCCAGGGTATCCAACCAGTTCTGAAGCAGTAGCCACTATAGCGAACTAGCCACACTCAACTGGCCAAATACCCACATTGTTCAAGCCAACTAGCCACACTCAACCAGCCAAATAGCTACAGGTGGCTAGTAACTAGCATGTTGGACACCATGGCCTTGTAGAGATAGGCTCCAAGAGCTCAGTCTATTTAGCCTAATAAAGGATAGGTTAAGGGGTAACTTATAAATACTTGAACAAATATTTGATAATGGGCTCTTCAGTCTAGCAGAGAGATGTACTGCATGGGCCAATGGCTAGATTCCTAGAAGCTGAAACTAGACAGATTCAGACTGGAAATAAAGCATAATTCTTTAACCATTAGAACAACACACAAGGGCTGTGTCTACATTGGCACCCTTTTCTGGAAAAGGGATGCTAATGAGACAAGTCGGAATTGCAAATGCTGCGGGGATTTAAATTTTCCCCACGGCATTTGCATGAACATGGCTGCCGCTTTTTCCGCTCGGGCTTTGATGGAAAAAGCGCCAGTCTAGACGCAGCTCTTGCGAAATAAAGCCTTTTCGGAAGATCCCTTATTCCTGATTTTAAGAGGAATAAGGGATCTTCCGGAAAAGGCTTTATTTTCCGCAAGGGGTGTAGTAGATTCTCCATCACTGACAAGGTAGATTGTATTCTTTCCCAAAGATCTGCTCTAGGAACTATTTTTGGCAAGTTCTCTAGCCTGTGTTACACAGCAGGCCCGCTGATGGAAGGGGGAGCCGCAGAGGGCAACTGCCGCAGTTGCCCCCTGCGCCCCACAACTGCCCCAGGGCCTGGCGACTCAAAAGGGCCTGGAGCTCCCAGCCACCGCTACAGCAGCAGGGATGGCAGCCAGAGCCCTAGACCCTTGCTGTCAGAGACCCCAGGTGGCTATGGGGGCAAGGGGAGCAGCATGGCAGGGTCCAGGCCACCCTGAGGGCTGGCTACCACCATCCCCATCCCTTCCACTTGAGGCCCCGCCCCTTCTGGGAACGTAGAGCCCCCCCATACTTTGCCCAGGAGGTCAGCAATTCTGTTGGCCCTCATACACAGAAGGTCAGGCTGGTCCCTTCTAGCCTGGGAATTATGAATGTCCAGCCTTTATTTGCTGCCACCTTCAGCTAGAGCTGGGTGAATTAGTCACAGAAAAGAAGTTATTTGTCCTTTTAATCTAGATCTGTACAGCAGGTAGCAGAATGGGAACTGGCCACAAACCAAATAAGCAATTGTCTCCTTGTCTGTTTGCAAACAGACTTTGGGGCAGAAATGCTTGGGTGGTGCAAATACATGCTTGCATGAGTATTAATGCTGCTTTCTCTCACTGCACATAAAATGTGCTTGTCTGAATGTTGGCAGAAAGTGAATAAAAGGGATATCCAGACTGAATTCACGGATTTATTCCAGCAAAGGACCGTTAGTAGTTATTCATGCCACTGTTGTAGTGGCTAAGCCCCCCACGGCAAGGTTAGCAGTGCACTGCAGACAACACAATACATTACACTGACAGTACCTCACAGTCCAGAGAGCTCACAGTCTAGAATGTGGACACAAGCAACAGGTGAACAAAGGGACAAATAGAAGTGGGAAGGATGAGGTAACAGTAGAGAGAGGTGCATTAGCAGCAGGGCTGGCAACAGATGTCACCGAGCCCTGAGCAATGGGTGTGTGTGTGTGGTGGGGGGGCTTGGCTCCGGGCCCCAAAGAAAGGGTGGGATCTTGGACAGAAGGGGTAGGGCTAGGGCAGCCAGCCCTTAGTGCCACTTGGACCATGCCACACCTCCTCCAGCCAGCCCTTAGCACCGCCTGGACCATGCAACGGCTCCCCCAGCCAGCCCTCAGTGCCGCCTGGACCATGTCATGTGAGACTCTAGTGGCAATTTAAAGGGCCCGGGTGTCCAGCAGTCACTGCTGCTGCAGTAGCGATGGTGGCAGCCCAGAGCCCCAAGACCTTTAGAATCACTAGGCCCAGGCGAAACTGCCCCCTTTTGCCCCACCCTTTCTGAGGCCCTGATTCGTAATCACAAGCTTAATGGAGTGACTTCTTTGGCACTTTTGACCAATCTCTTCTCAGCACTGAGGTTACATTAATAGAATCAAAGATGATAAAGCCATAAGGAGCTACATACTGTGATTCCCCCAGTCTGACCTCTTATAACCTAGGCTGCAGCTCAATTCACAGATTCCAGCGACTGCTGCTGCTGAAAGCTGCCCCTCCCAGAAACAAGAGGCAGTCTGAAATCTTGTTTTTAGCAAGGTGACGTTCAGGCTCTCACATCATCTGCTGTGGCCCTATTGCCTCTTCATCCAGAATCTGGTCAGCCCAAAGCATGCGCCCTGTAGAGGCTGGGGAGTACAAAGTTGTAGCGAGAGGGATCACAACCTGCTACTGCTCTCTCCTGCCCTCCCCAGATCCACTAGATGGCAGCAATGGTTTATCGTTTCCTCTTCTTTGTATTGCTCCCATTGCACTTTTGGAAGACACCGTAAGCTTTAAGGCAGCTTTTGTGCCCTCTTTTGTGCTGTACAGTGCCCTCCCTGTTGCTAGTAAATAATTGTCTATATCACAATTTCTAATAGAAGGGCTTTCCCTTATACTCTGCTGCTTCTGGAATCCAACCTAAAAACATCATCCTAGGGCCTTCTCACAATTCCTACTTCTTTGGCCATATTAACCAAGCTGTGACGCTCCAAGGACCTTTTCTAGACCTGAAGAGCTCTGTGTAGCACAGGAGATTGTCTCTTTCACTCACAAAAGCTGGTCCAATAAAAAATATTACCTTACCTACCATGTCACACGCTCATATGAATCCAGGGCTTTGTAGAACGTGTAGCATTGCGCATGTCTGTGGATGTGTGTTGTAATAAAGAGTAGTTGGCTTCATCAGCACTTTTATGTGTTTTTAAGACATGAGGGTATCATGCTATCTGTTCTTTGCTATCTTATCTGTCCTGAACTTATACAACTCGCCTGTTTCAGGAGCCTGACGGCTGGGATTGTCTGCTCTCAGCTGTAACCTGACCTGGAAAATCACAGCCAAAGACAAAGTCTGAAAGAAATTTCCACACCACTCAAGTTATTCTGGCCAATGGGGTGACAGACATGTATCACAATGATTAATTCACTAGTCCCCTGGATTCTCTTTTTTAGGAGGTAACAAAAAATCACAAATCAAAGACAGGCTTCTGTTTTATAGTAACAATACTTAGCTCTTATCTAGAGCTTTTCAACCATAGATCTTAAAGAACTTTATAAAGAAGGTCAGTATCATCACCCCTATTTTACAGATGGGGAAACTGAGGTACAGAGTGCACAGGTGATTTGCTAAGGTCGCCCAGCAGCGATGCCAGGAACAAACTCCAGGTCTCCTGAACACAGGCTAGTTTCCTACCCATGAGGCCACACTGCCAAGTCAATTGTGCCTAAAGAGTTCAACTGCTGTGGATACTTTTTTCTTCCCCCAGAGAGTATGATATGTCTGATGAAACTGAAAAGTTCACACACACTTGCCTTAGGGTTTCCCTCCTTCCAGTTTCAGTATTTCCCCATATGTCATGCTGCCTTGGCAAACTATTTAATAAAACCATGAACTGCATATGGCTATGAGTATCTCAGTGCTGCTCTCTTGATAGACTCTGCTTCTAACTTACAAATAAAAGGTGCACTAGTGCTGGCAGTGCAATTTCATGGAGTCTCAGCTATCTTGTGACCCAAAGATAAATCCCTTAAGCTGGCCACTGCTGCCCTTCTGACTAACCTGGCGGATCAAAAGACTTTTAAAAATACAATGTGATTCATGTATCAGAAGGGTAGCCGTGTTAGTCTGAATCTGCAAAAGCGGCGAGGAGTCCTGTGGCACCTTATAGACTAACCTAAGTGTTGGAGCATAAGCTTTCGTGGGCAAAGACCCACTTCGTCAGATGCACGTAGTGGAAATTTCCAGAGGCAGGTATAAATATGCAGGCCAGAATCAGGCTGGAGATGACGAGGTGGATCCAATCAGGGAGGATGAGGCCCACTTCTAGTAGCTGACCTGAAGGTGTGAATACCAAGAGAGGAGAAGCTGCTTTTGTAGTTAGCTAGCCATTCACAGTCTTTGTTTAATCCTGAGTTGATTGTGTCAAACTTGAAGATGAACTGTAGCTCAGCAGTTTCTCTTTGAAGTCTGGTCCTGAAGTTTTTTTGCTGCAGGATGGCTACCTTTAGATCTGCAATTGTGTGTCCAGGGAGATTGAAGTGTTCCCCTACAGGTTTTTGTATGTTGCCATTCCTAATATCTGATTTGTGTCCATTGATTCTTTTACGTAGGGACTGTCCAGTTTGGCCGATGTATATAGCAGAGGGGCATTGTTGGCACATGATGGCATATATTACGTTAGTAGATGTGCAGGAGAATGAACTATATGAATTATGTGATTCATAATTACCCCTTTTCCAGACACACATCACAGTTCTGAGACCCCTCTAATAATTAAGCTGAGCAACTACAGTAACAGAGTTACCTGCCAAACAGTTCTGGGCACAGATAAAGCAAGGGCTGGTGTCTCAAGGACAAAATTCAGATCTAGATCTGTTCCCAGATCTATGCCCTAGACTTGCAGGCTCTGTCTGTAGAAAGCCATTCCCGCTTCCCCTCTGTCCAGATGGGGAAAGTAGGCAAATGGTAACAGTGAGTCAGCAAACCCACTTAACCCTTTCCCTCCACTGAGGGCCCAACCCCACTTGCTGGCTGAGTGATAAACAGAGTCATCCTGTCACTGGCTTGTTTCATATGCTTTGTATCTCCATGAATGATGTGGGGTGGAATTGTGCTCACCCCCACAGAACCAAATGTGATATGTACAGGTGACCTACAGGAGTTTGAGGCCCTCTCACCCTTTAAGTAGTGAACAGGGCAGATGCGTAGCTGGGCCTTGTCTGCAGTGTACAGTATCTTCACTGGGGTGGGAGCCAGTGGATCAGCTTGGGTTGCCAACTCTCTCAAACAGACAGACCAAACACCATTGCCACAAATTGCATCTGGTCAGGAGACATGCAACCCTATTCAGTTCACTGCCTGTACCCTTTCCCAGCCTGTCCCAGCACCTCTCACTGCTGCCATAGAAAGATGCTGTGGCAGTTCTCCATGGTACATACGGGGCACGGGTTCCCCCTCCTTTGGGGCCTCCAGCAGTGCAGGAGGCTATTTTCTTAGACCCTGCACTTGTTTTGGCAAACAAACCCCTGGTTTACTGTAACAGTTTCCCCCACACATACTCCCCTCACCAAAAACCTCCAGGCCCAGTGCTGTGCTCTGGTTCCAGAACCACAAATCACTGAGATGGTTCCAGAAAGTCTGTCACAGCGGAATGGCAGGCGCACCAGCCAAAGGACAGCCATGGAACACAGATAGGGAATCGTCTTTTAATGAACAGTGATTCTATGCTGTGCAAGTCACAAGAGGAAATGGGAAGAAAGGATGTTCCAGAAAAGCTGAGATAGTTAAACCTGTTTAAATCTTGGGAACCAACATTATCGCCTTTTTAAAATCCTGGTGCCAGTGGCCTCGGGAGGTGACTTTAATGGGAGCAAGAGCAGAATGTCTGCCCGGATCCTGGGAGCGGTTGAACAATAAGTATCCTCTGTTCACATTGACTGGTGAGGAACTGAGGGGAGGAATCCCTCATCCACTGCAGATCCTGTCTGCAACACCAACATCCTAATGAAGTGGAAAAGCCCTGCAGCCAGGCAGACATGCTTTGCACAGGCCATGAGTCAGGGAGAGGATGGGAGGAAAGGAGATTCATTGGTGAGGGAGTGTCTGGAGTGCTGAGATCTACTGAGATTCTGTGCTGCTCCAGACACTGGCAGCTCTCAGAGCTTGCTGTAAATTAGAGCACCTCCAAGCTGCTCTATTTTAGCTCTAAGGTATAACAGGTCCCGGCTGCTGTAAAATGTATCAGGGAAACAAGATGGGTGAGGTAATATCTTTTATTGGACCAACTTCTATGGTTAGCGTAACAAGCTTTCAAGCTTACACAGAGCTGTCTTTCAGATCTTGGAAACTTCCTCTAAGTGTCACAGCTAAACAGAAGAAGGAACAGATTGTTTAGCATAAATAGTTAATATCTGTTGCAAGGGATCATTAAAAATGAAGTCACCTGCTAACACTTCTCCAGGCATCAGGAGGAATGGAAGGGAAGGAGGAAAGGGAAGCTGAGGGATGTTGTTCAGTAAATAGTCAATTGTAATAAGCCATACATTCAATGTCTCTACTATTAGCCCATGATTTTATATGTCTCTATGTTATAAATTTAAGGTCCCAGGTTCATGTTTTGAAAGTATTGTGCATATTTACACTGGGGATGAGGACTGACAAATCAGATGTAGCATGATCGCTTTGTGAAAAGTGTTCACCCTGACAAGGTGTTTTTCGCTTGTATCATTTGTGAGGTCATGCGATACTGTAGCTATTGTCTGGTTTCCCCCACATAGTCATTATTGGGGCATTTAGTGTACTGGATGAGGCACACCACATGCTGTGACAGGCACATCTAGGACCCATGGATTGCGGGGCTGGGGGGAAGCAATGGAGTGTTGATCATTGTACCAGTGGAGAGATGTCGGCAGGTTGGCATCTGGCAGGGTCTGGTGCCGCTTTGCGTTGCTCTGGCCTGGTTTTTGGGGTGTTTGCTCCTGATGATAAGCTTGGAGAAGTTGCAAGTTGTTTGAAGGCCAGAACGAGGAAAGATTTCTTTCAGGATGGGGTTCCCATGCTGTATGGGTTGAAGTTGTTCAATAAAACCCTGTGTGGTTCCTGTGCAAGGTGTTTGGTGACACCTAGGGGTGTGCCATCAGAGGGGGGTGTTATTTCTGTATTAAAGCAGGTTCCCTCAGATTATTTGGATGGCCTGTTCCATGATGTGATCCACTTCTCTGGTGGAGTGTCCTTGTTTGGTGCCTGAAGTGGCCCTTACCACAGTTCTGAAACAAAGGGCAAAATGGGACTTACGGCTCCCCTCTTGACCCCCACCCTCTTGGAAGCACAGTACAAATGGGTTTAAATGTGCCATAGGATTATGTCTAGAAAGTCCATTGGGTTGGGATCTTTGTCAGCTCAGGGCAGATTCACCTCCAAACTCCAGTCCGATGTGCAGCCAATAAGGTTAAGAGTGTATTTTTTTTTCATTTAGGTTTTTATTTGAATATTTTACAGCTCCAGTGCAAAATATGAAAGAGAAATGTACAATGAAGAAATATTGTTTAAATAAGTATCTTTCACATACAGATATATATTACAGAACATATTGTACATATATACACAGCAGGACTTGTTTACATAACTTTATGTTCCAATACACGCCGTAGCTATGAAATGGATATTGTTCTCACCTATTTTAGTTCAAAGAATAACAGCACTTTGCATGCTCCTGAAGGTTTTCAATCTGCATTTATTTATTTAGTAAGCACAACATCCTTCTCTGAATGTCAGATAGAGTAGAAGCAACTAGTTATCATTATCTAGCTGAAAGAAATCTTTCCAATGCTGTGGAATGTATTTTTAGACCAGCTATAATCAGGAGGTCCAAGACGTTTTGTGTATTCTGCAATGCTTGTTGATTTAAATACCAACAAACATGGGCACACTTTAATCCTGTCTTCAAGAAGTTGTAGCTGCAATATGTTCCCCACTCAGATAATAAATGCATAGGTGATAGCACAGAGGAATGAGAACTGGGAATGGCTCAATGTACCTAGCACAATTCAGAGCCCCACCCTATCTGTTTTGACAGATGTCCATATTTCTTTGTGTGGCAAGAAGTTTGAGGCTGAATGAGCTGGGTATAACATGCAGACTGTGTTGTCCTCCAACCTGTGCAAAGTGGCAGTGAACGTTTTTTAATTCCTGTTCTAAGTGGCTTATAAACCAATTAAATCAAAAAGTTGGAGTGGGAGGGGATATAGTTTCTGGACAAACAAAACCTTTGTTTCAATGCTGAGCATGTTTAATCACATCCCATTATTTTACCCATTTCTGAAACAGTCATTTTGAACTAAAAAATTCAAAACTTTTTTTTTAAAGGAAATATTTTTATTTCCTCTATGTCCTTTATAAGGGATTTTGTTTGTGTGAGTGTGTCTGTGTTTCTCACCAATTTGGCAAAACCAACACAAATTCACGAAACCTTTTTGTTTCGCAGAAGAGGCAGGGCATCATAGGAGCCAACTCTGTAGATGGTCTGGGGCTGGAGCACCCATGTGGAAAAATTAGTGGGTGCAGCAGAGCATCTACTGGTATCAAGCTTCCCCCAGACCCTTCTCCATCTGTACAGCGCACCAGTGGCCCTGCACTTACCAGCTCCTCTCCCTTTTATCCAGTGCTTCCTGAGAGCTACAAACAGCTAATTCCCAGTATTCAACCTCCAGAAGGGAGGGAGAGAAACAATGTAGGGTTGTGCCTGGGGGAGGAGGCAGGATGGAGGCAGCAAAGTGGTGGAGTGGGGGCAGGGCCTGGAGAGGCGGAGGGTCAAGCACCCCCCGGCAAGAAGAGAAGTCATTGCTTATGCAAGGCACATTGGTCAATGACATGGGAAGCAGTGGGGTCATGTTATTAGATCATGTCCAAGGTGTGGGCCAGGGCAGAGCTGCACAGGGAACTGTAAATGAAAAATTCAAGCTGAGATGGCAGACAAGGGAGAGCAACTTTTTGATATGGGTCTGTGCAACATCTAGTTAATGAGCAACCTCCCTGATGCAGCTGGTGTTTGCTGGTCCTTGAAGGGTCAGTTATGGCAGTTTACATAGTAATTCCACAGATGTTTGACTTGTTTTTTAAAACCCATTTATTTGCCTAAGGCCAGGCGCACATTCTCCTGTTCATCCTGTGTGGCAGCTGACTTGGAGTAACTCTGTTTGGGACCAGGGATGTAAGCAACTAGTCCCTTGACTGGTCGCTTCCCTGCCTTACTGCCTCTATCAGAGGCAGCAAGGGGGCAGAGTAGGAGCCAGTGCTGGGGGGAACTGGCTTAAAAGCCTGTTCCCTCTAGCACTGTCTCTAGAGGGGGCAGGCGAGGCAGGGGGATAGTGGGCACCAGGCGCAAGCTGGGAATCAGCTGTCCCGGCTCACACCAAGTCCCAGATGCTGCACCTCTGCTTTTTAAAGAGCCTGCTGGCTCTTAATACATTTAAAAAGCAGAAGCGCAGGGGTGGGGGGACCCGGTGTGAGCTGGAACAGCTGATTCTCAGCATGACCTGGCTGCACACCGGCCTTTTAAATATATTAAGAGCCGGCAGGTTCTTAATACCTTTAAAAAGTGGAGGCACAGCATCTGGGTTTTGGCACAAGCCAAGAATCAGCTATCCCGGCTCGCGCCAGGTCCCCCCACTGCATACTAGCCTTTTAAATGTATTAAGAGCCTTCCAGCTCTTAGTACATTTAAAAGGCAGAGCAGCTGCGGGGCTAGCTCCCATCACCAGGAACTAACCCCGCTGCGGCTCCCCCACTTATTGACTAATCAACTAATCAATGGAATTTCCACCGACTAGTCAATTAATAGATTAAACTAAATTTAAAACAACTACAGTAAAACTCCAATAGTCCGGCATCCAGTGGTCCGGCACTCCTGATAGTCCGGCATCAAAATGGCAAGAGCCTAGTGAGTGAGCTTCGGCAAAAAATGAGTCACAAGGTAACAGCGGCAGCAGCTGAACTGAGCAAAAAGGGTAAAAAGGCTTAAAAACTAAAACATTACAGTATACTGTATACAGTATGTACAATAAAAGGGTTAAGAACACTTTATATACAGTATATAATGTATACAGTATATATATAACCATCTTATAGTACCTCCTGATAGTCCGGCATATCTGATAATCCGGCACCACCTAGGTCCCATAGGTTCCGGATTATCGGAAGTCTACTGTATTTGGGACCACTTACAGAATGAGGGAGTACGGAAAGCACTCTGTAAATCTGGCCTTTAAAAGCTAGTTTATTGAAGAAATGAGCTTTCCACCCAGCAGAGAACACAGATGAGTGTTCATAATTTTGTAGTGACACACCCTGGATTTAGGGGGCTTTCCCCCAAACATCTCACAGGGTAGCTTGATTACAAGTTTTTCATATGCACAAAACCTAACTTGCTTCTCTTGCTCCATTCCTAATTAATCACAAGCACGATGAACTGCCAAAAACAGGGGGGAAAGGCCATGTTTGAGGAAGCTGTCATTGCTGGCTGCCTACAATAGGTGGAGAGTGTCTGATACAGCAGTTCTTTTCTGCACTGCTAATTGGTTTACCTTTGTCAGAGAGCAGCAGAGTGGCAGTGACCTATTTTAACACAATAGCAAATAAGGCTTTGAGCTAAAATCAGCTCTGAGACTGTCACCAGCCCATACAAGGGCAAAATAAAGGATTATTATTTTCCCATACTGTACTCCTCATTTGTTAGATCCCGACAGCAGTTCACACCACCTCAGAGGATTAGAGGAAACAGCTATTTAAACTGTCCACTGCACATGAGACTTCTACAGCAAAAAAACCATTAAAAATTAGACTTTTACAGCAGGGGAAATTTTCAGTAAACTGAGTTATATGGATGGAAAGACAAACTCAGCTCTGAAGCCAGTTATAAAACTAAGATACTATTTACACAGTGTCCACAATCCATTGCAATGGGAGAAGCTATACTAGGGATTAATGTAAATTCTATGCTACTAATGTGCCTTTCCATGTAAGCAACTGAGAGGGACACAAAAGCTAAGTGTGACATCCTGCTTCTCCTCATTGGACACGCAAGGCCCCAAATATTGTGGAAATGCCACCTTTCTGCTGAGCAGGATGCAAGGTGGCAACCATTCACCGGAAGGGTTCTGCAACTCTGCATGCCATGGAGCCGTGCTTCATAGTGGCTGTCTGTGCAGCACTGTGGAAAGGAGCATTGTGGGAGGTCTAGGGGGAATGGTGGGGCTTGGTGACTGTGACGGGGCGTCTCAGCCCCGCACTGGCTGAGGGGAGGCTAACTAGGCCTGCTGGGCTGAGAAGGCCCCTCCCCCGCAGCCTTGCTGGGCATGCTCCAACTGCAGGCCTGGTATAAAGGCCAGAGAAGCAGCTCAGATGGGGCTGACCTCCAAAGGGGAAGGAGCTGCTGCTGGAGAACAGGAGCAGCCGCCCTGGCTGTTGGAGCCTGAAGTGCCGCCCCAGCCAGAGCTACAGCCACAACCACCGCGCCGACATCAGCCACCACGCCGACCGTGGCTTGCAGCTACCCTCGCCACCGTTGCCGCACTAGCTGCTGCCGTGCCAATTGTCGCCACCTCACCAGACGCCACTGCTGCACCAGACGCCGGACCAGACGGCGTTGCCAGGCCTGCCCACACTGCTACTGCAGCAAGATCTGCAGGCACAGGTGGAGCCTATGCCGGCCAGAGGGACGGGGTAGGAAGCAGCCCAGGGCAGGGAGCAGAAGGTGCCCCGGGGGCTCGGCACATTTCGGGAAGGACTCCCTGCCGAGCCAGTGGTGGGAACCACCCACCACTGATAGGGCCCTGGGCTGGGGCCTGGTGGAGAGGGAGGGCCTGGGCCCCCCCTACCCCACCACACCCTTACGCCCCCAACAAGGGGCATTAGAGACTCGGCCGCTGGGACATATTGACCCCCAGACCAGGGGAGTTAGAGACTCGGCTGCTGGGCCATATTGACCCCCAAGAGGCATGGGGTGCGCCAGCCCCATGACAGTGACTTAGTCCCCTACAGAAGCAAGATGTGGCTCTGTCCACTGCTCTCCTCAGCAGTCGTTGCCCAGCTAAGCAAGAATCTAGCACTAACCCATATTCATTCCCCCTGCCAGTTGAACTTTCTGCAGGGAACCAAGGTTTGGATTTATGTGATCTTCTTGTCTTGAAACACTCTGGTACGCCTCCTTGCATGGCCTGCAGGCTTTTTCCAGCAGACAAATGCTGTTTGCCATTCCAAGTAACTTTCGAGTATGCTATGATCTCAGATGTTGCCAGCTGATGATGGACCCTTCATCACACACGCAAGAAGGGTGGCCTCTGACTTTCCATGTTAGATCTGAGTGAAAGGAAGGAAATTTCTGTGAAACTGAAATAAAAACCACATGTGTGTGTGGATACAGTCTCAGGACAGAGTGAGGCATTAAACCCACCTGGGTAGAGATCTCTAATCTAGCAGCAAGATCCTATGGTTGGAAATAGAATCTAGACAACTTCAGATTAGAAATAAAATGTAAATTATTCAAAGTGAGGATAATTAACCATTGGCACGAGGAGGGATGGGCCATCAATTGATGTCTTTAAATCAAGACTGCATGTATTGCTAGAAGATATACACCAGCTCACCCAGAAATTATGGGCTTGATGCAGGAATCATGGTGAAATTTCTCTAGCAAGTGTTAAGGAAGAAGTCAGACTAAATTACCATGAAGTTTCCTAATGGCCTTAAAATCTATTAATCTGAATTCTGTTGAAATGCCTTGGACTAGGAGAGATTTATGGAAGGACCAAATAGAAAAACATTAAGTATTTGTTAAAAAAGAAAAGGGATTGTCACTCTAAGCAGGGCTGGATGGAATGTCTGAACGTGCTCTGTGATTCACTCTGCTAGCTCCAAACAAGAAAAGAAAATTAGGAGCCAAGAATAGTGGATTCTATTCCCAGCTCTTCCACTGACCTACTGTAACTCAACCAAGCCACTTAGCTTTTCGGTTGCTCAGCTACTCTATCTGCAAAATAATACTTAATGATGCTCAGCGATGTATCAATGGAAAACACAATGTTAGAGCTATGGTTTGTCACTGCAGATTTGTATTGGAAATAAAAAATGGCATTACAGTGACTATTACATTATCTAGCTACAAAACTATAAACACACCTATATGAATATGTATTAACATGCACACACTCACCTTTCTTAAAAGCAGCAGCAACAGACACAGTTTCCATATTTTTCAGTCTTTATGTCTGTTTCTTTTTCAATTCCCACACAATCGTAAAACACTTCCAACAAAGTATTTCTTTCTGTCCAACTGAGAGTTCCTTTGATGTCCAGGATTATATCCAGATGGTCTTTCCTTTCCAAAAGTACCAGGAATCAGACCAGAGAAAAAGAGGAGACAAATACACTTGCTTGATCAGACCCAATTCCACAGGACCAGAAGTTGTCTTGGAGACTGTTAAACTCCAACTGCAGATAAACTGATCTCTAACACTAATGGCCGCCTAGCATGTTAAAACTGTATTTAAAATTGTGACCTTGTCGTGTTTTAGATGCTGCTTGTAATTATTAGAACTGGGAACACTGGCTGTTGGGAGTCTGGAAGCACAGGAAACAGGAAGGAGAGGGGAGAAGATTAGCCAGGACTGAGTGAGAGCTACAGAGGGATGCAGCAGCTTTGTAAAGAGGTTTCACTTTTGGTAAATAAAGTCCTGTTGAAGTTTGTTAGTACCTTGCTTGCATGATACACCATTTTGGCGATGAGGATGGATCTTCTGCCTCTGAACCCACCTGCACCCTTTCTGCAAAGCCCAGGTGAGCCTCCAATTGCTTTTACTACCTGGATCCATATGTTTGAGACTTATCAGTTTGCAATCAGTGCTACAGAGATTTCCGAAGTAAGAAAAGGTGCTCTGTTAATCCACTGCCTTGGAGCAGAAGGGCAGTGTATATTTTACACTTTTCCCCTTGCAGATGATAAATATGAGACTGCACTCACAGCGTTAAAGAACTTTTTTCTGCCAAAAGTGAATGTAGTAGCTAATCGCTACAGATTTCGCCAGTGTGAGCAGAAACCTGGGGAGACTATAATGCAGTATATTGCTTCTCTGAGGACTCTGACTGTAACTTGTAACTTTGGGAATATGGCAGATGAGATGATTAGAGACCAGCTCATTGAGAAAACAACCATGTTTCGTGTAAGAGAACACTTGCTTCTAGAACGACAACTTACACTGGAAAAAGCAATAACCATTGCTACCCAGATTGAGTCAGCTGTAGCAGAAGCCAAAATAATGAGCATGGATACAGGAGGCCCAGTCCAGGCTGTGACTGCTTTGCAGAAAAGTCCACTATCACAGCAGACAAACAATTACAAGGAGAAAGCTAATGAAAAACCACAGAACCAGAAAATTCAAAGCATAGCAAAAGCATGCTTTTGCTGTGGATCCCCACACCTTGCAAGCTACACAAGATGTCCTGCAAAAGTAGCTCAGTGCAATCACTGCAAAAAGATTGGGCATTTTGCTAAGGTATGCCGCAGTAGCCAGTCCAATCAACAGGTACATGCAGTTACAATACCAGATGTTACTGTGCTGTGGACAAAATCGCTACTACATATTCCAGAACAGATAAGGTGCACTGTAAATGTTTCTGCCTCATCTTCAGGCAAATCACATCCTATTCAGCTAATGTTGGACACTGGCTCAGTAGTATCTATACTACCTGATTCCATCTATTTGCATTACTTTAAAGATGTTCTTCTTACTGAACCCAAACTTCACTTGGTGTGCTATTTGAAAAACCAAATTCCAGTACGTGGCTGCCTGCCAGCAACGGTGACTTTTGGTGATTGCTGTGTAACTGCAGAGTTCTACATTGTCCACAAAGGCACTCCTATCCTTGGCAGAGATTTATTGGCTGCTTTAAACCTCAGGGTAGTTAATGGACGAATTGATCTTCCTCAGCAAAGCACTCTTGCAGTACACACACCAGTTTCAGCTGGGACCCAAGACCAGGTTGAGGAAAAACCTGGCTGTGCTTATGGGTTTGTGCACAAAGTTAAAATGTGACATAATGTGATGCCTGTACGACAGAAGTTATGGTGCTTACCATTTTCAGTCAGTGAAGCTGTTTCAGAGGAACTTAAAAAAACTTGTACAAAAGGACATTATTGAAGAGATTGACTCATCGGAATGGGTTTCACCTATAGTAGTGACACAGAAGAAGGATGGAGGCATTTGCCTTTGTGTGGACTTAAGGGAGCCAAATAAAGTTATTGTGATTGACAGCCACCCTCTGCCTCACATAGAAGAAGTATTTGCAGAACTCCGTGGAGCAAAGATGTTTTCTACTCTTGATTTGCAGAGTGCATACCACCAGGTTATGTTGCATGAAGATAGCAGAGACTTCACAGTATTTATTACACGAGGGACTATTTTGTTTTAAAAGTGTTCCGTATGGTCTTGCATTTGCCTCAAGTGCCTTCCAAAAAATGATGTCAATAATTCTGAAGAATCAACATGGAGTTCAGTGCTATCTGGATGATATTATTGTGTTCAGAAATACTTCTGAGGAGTATGACCAGGGCTTGACAAACCACGGCGAGAGCTACTCGCCAGCCCCGCACCGCGCATGCGCATGCGCAGTGCCAGTGAATGGGGCACACGGAGCCATGGGCGAGTAGAATCAGCGGTTTGTCGAGCCCTGAGCATGACAATAACCTGCAGTCTGTACTAAACTGCATCAGCACAGCAGGCCTCAAGCTCAACTTGTCTACATGCAAATTTAGACAAACAGAACTCTCCTTTCTGGGGCATACAATTTCACCGGCTGGACTAAAACCTGATCCAGACCATATCCTAGAAATTTCAAATGCTCCTCCTCCAACAGATTTGCAAACCTTACGTTCCTTCTTGGGTCTTACTTCCTGGTATGCAAAATTCATTCCCAATTATGCTTCTGTCATTGAACCGTTACGAGAATTACTACAGAGAAGTTCAACCTTGGTGTGGACAACGGCTGCACAAGCTAGTTTGGAAACTCTGAAAGTCCAGTACTTGCACTATTCAGTCCTGCATTGCCCACAATTGTGACTACTGATGCTTCTGATTATGGACTTGGGGCTGTCCTCATACAACTTCATGACGACAACACAGAGGACTGTTGCATTTGCTTCAAGGACACTGAGTGATGCTGAGAGAAAATATTCTACAGTTGAAAAAGAAGCACTTGCTTGTGTCTGTGCTACTGAAAAATAGAGCACTTACCTGTGGGGCCGCACATTCAAGTTGTGCACAGACCACAGCCCTTTGACAACATTGCTAACCACAAAAAGACTGGGAAGAGCAGGGAATCATATTGCTAGATGGTCTGCAAGACTACTCTCTTTCAATTATGAACTGGAATATAAGTCTGGAAAACAAAATGTGATAGCTGATTGCCTTTCTCGCCTGCCTTTGTCTTCACCAGATGGTCCACTGGAGGATTAGGATGAAGTAGTTGTGCTTATTACAAGCACTCTTACTGCAGTTACAAGAGAGCAGTTCCAAGCTGCTTGTTCAGCATGTCCAATTCAACAAAAGCTACGGGAATTTCTGACAAAGAGATGGCCCAGTAAGCCTAAAAACCTTGACCCAGTTTTGCTGCCTTATTTTAGAGTTCAGGATGAACTTTCTTTGCTTGATGGCTGTGTGCTACAAGGTACACACCGGCTACTTGTGCCAGAAGAATTACAGTTAAAACTCTTACCACCTGGCACACGATGCTTATCAAGGAATTGTCAGAACCAAACAACAACTACGGGATCTGTATTGGTGGCCAGGGATGGACTCCCAAACTGAAGCAATCATAAAATCCTGTGTCACTTGCCAAATGCATGGTAAGACAGCAGTGACATGCACCCCACCATTACAGCCTGTTCCTCTTCCTGATTCTGCATGGGAAAAAGTTGCGATTGACATTGTAGGACCCTTTGATACTGCTCCAGTTGACTGTCGTTATGCCATCACTTTAATAGACTATTTCAGTAAATGGCCTGAAGTAGTGTTTACATCACAAATCTCTTCTGCTACAATAATTAAGTTCCTCTCTACAGTTTTTAGCAGGGAAAGTAACCCCGAAGAACTGGTTTCAGATAATGGTAGTCAATTTACTTCCCTGAAATTTGGAACTTTTCTAGCAGAGAGGAACATTTTACATAGAAGAACATCCTTTTACTACCCTCAAGCCAATGGGGAAATCGAAAGGTTTAACAGAAACTTGAAAGAGAGTTTGCAAACGGTTAAACTGGAAGGGCAATTGTGGATAACCTTCACTACTGACTTCTTGCAAGCATACAGGGCTACACAACATGCCACAACGCAAAGATCACCCACAATGTTACTGCATGGAAAACAGATGAATACTAAACTGAACATTACTGGATTGTTAAAGGCAAGACCTGATGCACCAAAAGAGGATGATGTGAGAAAAACAGTTGAACAGAACCAAGAAAGGTATAAGGCTTTCACAGACAAATGGCAGGGTGCTAAGGAACCAAAGTTTGTGTGGTTCCTTCATTAGAGTAAGAAAACCTGGAATGTTATGCAAAGGGAACCATAAATTCACATCTTCTCTTAAAATCATTGAGAAGAAGGGACCTTACACCTATCGACTTTCTTATGGGCGGGTATGGAATGCTTCTTATCTTGCACCTGCCTATGCACCAAGAAGAGATGATGTCAACACCCAATCTGCGTTGGATGACTTCACCGTAGTACCAACACAACAAGACATTGCACTAGAAACAGGGTTTGAGAGACGGTCTGTCAGACCCAGATGACCACCTGTCTGGACTAGAAACTATGTTATGTAATATTTACAGTGTTTTCAGTATAATATTTCTGCCAACAGTAGAGTGGCTTGTTCCATATTTGTTGCTGTGGTTAGAACAACAATGTTTATTTTATAATTGAGAGAGCTTCTTAAGAGAGGAGGGAATATGGTGTTTTAGATGCTGCTTGTAATTATTAGAACTGGGAGCGCTGACTGTTGGGAGTCTGGAAGCACAGGAAACAGAAAGGAGGAGGGAGAAGATTAGCCAGGACTGAGTGAGCACTACAGAGGGATGCAGCAGCTTTGTAAAGAGGTTTCACTTTTGGTAAATAAAGTCCTGTTGAAATATGTTAATACCTTGCTTGCATTATACCACAGACATCACCTAACTAAAGCTGTTCTTGACCCAGTTTTTTATTCAAAGCAGAGCAGGGCTATTTGATTATCTGGAGGTTAGTTTCTAGGGTGACACCACATTTTATTTTTAAGAGCATTTTCTGTACCTTTTCTCCAAAGAGATGGTGACCTCTTGGTCACCTGGCAGATGTTTTTCCCCCGTGTCATGTGTTAGTTGTTTGGCTGAACAAGACTGTCACTTTTCACCCTATTTAATGATTCTGGCAATAAGAACTCAGGTCAGATGTGATGTAAGCAGTTGTGATGCCACTAAAGTCAATAACATTGAACCAGCTATAATTTTGGCCATAAGAGAGTATGATTAGAATGGGCATTTTTCCAAGTATTGTCTCTGTACATAAATTGACCTGGCAGAAATACTAGAGCAGAGCATCAGAAAAATTATGGAAAGAATTGAAGGGAAAAAACCCCAGACCATTTTGACAATCCAGTATTAGCTAAAATTTTATTCTAGGAACTAAAGGTCCATTTTAGTTCCTGCTATCAGTTTCCTGTATGAAATGTAAATGCTGAGTGCATATTTGACAATGTACAATTAATGACATAAAATAATTACATAAAAAGAATGTTAAGGTTGCTAAGTTAAACACTCAAAAATGAAGAATTGCCTGCATTAAGGTTGTCCTGCAACCCTAATTTGGCCCCTTGTGCGTGTGCATTATGATACAATCTTTAATTACGTGATCACATGTAACTTTTTCCAAAGGACCCTGGCCTCTTTCAATGCACAGGATGGGAAATTTCAACCAAAATGGGCAAAGTTTGATAAAGTTATAAACAACTGAAAACAGGGTCTAATATAACAGAGATGCCAGGCAGCCTTAACTATCAGTGTTGTTCCCAGTTCTATGATAATCCCAAAGCACAGCTAAGAAGGTGCATAGGTAGTGTATGGCATAACAAATATTGTTACAGGATTTATGGCAGTAAATATTAGCTAAACAGCCTTGAGATGGAGCGTCTGCCCCATACTGGCCCTTTAAGGGTTAAAACCCAGCCCTGCAATAGGGCTGGAGCAGTGGAGCTAGCAGCTGTGGCCAGTATGAGCCCATTAGGACCCAGCTCAGGGCTGTATAAATAAAGGCTCCTGGAGGGGTAGAGACAGATACACTCTTGCTCTGGCTGGGGAGCAGAAGGGACCTGGCTGTCAGGGAAGCCAAAGGCTTCTGGAGACAAGGCCTGACAATACTAGGGCTGTACTTTGAGCAGGGCTGGGGAAGCTCTGGCCAGGCAAACTCCCAGCCTGCAGGGCCTGAAGCAAGGCCAAGGGCTACTAGGGCTGCAAAGGCCTGCTGGTCCACAACCCTTTGCCAATGATGAGTGGCCATTTCAGACTGCAGTTTGCCCCTGAGGTAAGGGGCTAGATGAAAATTGGCAGTGGGTCACTGAGGCAAAGAGGGCATAGGGAATTGGAGGACCCCAGAGTGTGGGGGCACTGTGGCAGGGCAGTACCCAGAGGGAGGACGCCATAGTCGGGGAGGGACTTAGGTCCTAACACAGAAGTGGAGAAGATTAGGTAACAACAGGTGTGACAGCAGCCAGAAGGGGGTGCTCTGGCACCAAAGAGCTAATTCCCAGAGTGACCAGAAGGTGGCGGTCTGGAGTCACACTGTTAAAAGCATGAATTACAAGAATCCATTCCATGTCTTACCTTAGATCTGGAAACTCCTGGAGAAGAAATACAATTTGTAATTTCATTGCTTCAATGTCAGTAAGTCCAATAAAATCTATGATTCTTTCAATAGGATCAGCCAGTGAAGCAGTTCTAAGGCCCTAGGGATATAAGAACATATGCATTCAACTAGTGTAGAAGAGAAATCCCAGTGTAATGTGAAGATCTGGCTTCAGGTTTAGACTTGGGTCACCAAGCTGGGGACCAAAATGAGCTATAAGCATTGCAGGGGCTGTAAAGTATCCTCCCCCCCCCCCCCCCATGGAAGAATAAATAAGGTAAAATCTAACCATGCAACTGCATTAGCACCCCCCTACTGACCAATATATTTATCCACATCACTGCTGGCTTTAAACAAATCTGCCAACGTGAAAAAGTGTTTGCTTTGTGCAGTCTAGGCAGTGCTGTGGATAGTCAGCTCTCACTGACTTCAAGCACACTACAGAACCGAGGCCTATACAATCAAGTAAAGAGCTGCTACATTTTTCATGACATTTGATAAATGAAGGTTGGAATGAGCTGCCCAGAGATAGATTTTGAGTGGAAAGGTAATATGAGCAACTTGCTGCTCTGAATTATTTATGCAACAATATCAGCATAAATTCTATGGCACAGCAAAGCTAGGGAATATGCTATTCAGATTAGTTCAGGATGGGCATACATTCCCATGATATCTACTTAGCACTGAGAATCAGACTGGATTTTCCAGGAACCAGCACGTCTCAGCATTGAACATAAATTCAAAAAATAATATTTAGTGACAACCCTTCTCTCTCTCTTCCTCTGCATTGCAGCAATACAGACGGTGTGCAGTTCTGCATAGCAAGAAAACTGGAATTATTGCCACATTTTTGCTCCCTAACATACTCGTATGGTACAATATTTCTTGTTTGTCAAGCTCGTTATTATTAAATACTATGTATTATAGAGTGCAAAAAGGGTCTCTACAGATAAAGAGCTAAGATATCTGCTCTACAACTTTAAATAGCCAAAGTGTAGGAGTAGTAATGCTTAACACAATCTTGTTAGATCTTCTTTTACAACATATGCAATTATTATTTAGCAAACATTTCTTTAAGGGGAAGGCTCAGAATTTCAAAATGTGTTTTGAGAAAGGACTTGAAAAGGGAAAGTATGGACACATGGCAGACTAGATCAGGAAACAGGAACCAAGGTAGTAACTGCATGCATAAATTGAGTGTGCAGTATATATTTTGCATGCACAATTGTGCATCTAACTTGATTGAACATCAGACCCTTCATTTGTAAGTATATTTCTTCTAGGAAGATTTCCAGTGCTAATACCCTGAGCAATGAGACAGAAAAGAACATGGGTGAAGGGAGCAGCACTTCACCAACTGCATATAGATTTGTTCTTCATTCTGTGTATATTATAGGTTGCGTGTGTATATGTATAATTAGGGTTGTCTGTGCATTGCTCATTTTAGATGATAATATTAGCTCTTCCTTCCATGTCTTACACAATGCTGAGCACAGCATTGCTGGAAAGTTTTAAAGTGATCTGTTAGAGAATTTTTTGTAACAACATATTTTTGGTAGTCTTGGAAAGCTTTAAGTTTTCTTTAAATGGCCCTAATACAGTTAGACTTTAAAAGTACAGTTTTCATTTTTCCATACTGAGACTCAGACCTGTCCTTTCCAAGGGACTGTCTGGGGTGGTCCCCGCAGGCCCTACACTTTTGGGGGCCACGTGGTCAGGCCTGGCCTTAGGACCCTTGGCTGCTTGCTCTCTGCCCAGGCTGGAAACCACACAGCCAACCACAGCATATCACCTTGGGCCCCACAAACTCTTTGGCTGGGCCTGCCTGCAGTGGCTACCCCAACTGTCCTATGGATGGGATTCGCGAGGTTACCTGGGGCCGGGGACCTGGCACAGTGGCAGCAGGGGTTGCTCCCGCACTCAACATGATGGCAGGAGCCAGAGCAGCCCGGCAATCTGCTCCTCTTTTCCCTGTCCTGTCACCCTCTCCCAGCCCGCTGCACACAGCTTCTCAGCAGCAGCAAGAAGCAAAGCACCCTAGCCCCAGGAGGTCCTGCTTCCTGCTGCTGTGGAAAAGTGGGATGCAGTTGGCTGGGAGATAGTGGTGCGTTGGGGTGGCACAAAGCAGGCTGTCATGCTGCTCTGGCTGCTGCCACCATGCTGAGTGCCACCTTGCTGCTCCATACCAGGCCCCCGTAATCCTCTGGGCCACATTACTCAAGGGAAGGGACAGGGCAGGGCTGGCGGCAGGGTGGGGGTGTTACCCCGGGCCCCGCATCTGGGCTAATGGGGAAGGGGAAGTTCCCCAGGCCTTGCGCCCCCCTCAGGACTGCTCTGCTGAGACTAATGGGTTAATTGCAGTGAGTCTGAGCTTTTTCCAAGGGAAGCTAAAAACAGGGGACCGGTCTGGATCCACCTAGTCCCAGGGCACTCTGCTTCCCACCCCCACAGAAAAGCCATGTGCAGTGGTCAGGAGAGTGCCATGGGGCAGGGCAGAGCAGGCTGCTGGGGCTGCTTTGGCTCCCACTGCCACCATGAGTGCAGGATGGGGTGTGAGTCCTGCCGCCACTGTGCCAGGTCCCCAGCCCCAGGTAATCCTGAGGGTCCTGTCCATAGAATGGTTGGGGTGGCCACCCCATGGCTCCCAAAAGCAGGGGGCCTGGTGCAGCTGCCTCAGACCATCCTATGGACGGTATGGCTCTGCTCTGCAGTGCATTTCATACGTCTCTGTACATGTGTTTTAGAAACCTTCATGATAACCCTGGTCCCAGTGAGATGAGTCACCCACCACTGAAATGCAGTAAGTAATTTCTGTACTCAGTGGAACACAACAGCATCCAACAATCTGTCAGAGCAGGAAGAGAGAAGGGTACTATACTACAAGTGAAACTATACTACAGAAGACTTTCAAGTATAATTGCCTGAGTTAAAATTTGGCCATGACACTAGGATTAGTTTGGCTATGACATTAGGATTAGCAGCCCAGGTTTTGCAAAAGCTGGCACATGATCTTTTTTGACCCTCAGCAGTCAAAAGTGTGTCATGTAGTGTTTGATTCAAACAATAGGGTAATAAATCCCAATGACACATACAAAATGATGGGGTCTAAATTAGCAATTACAACTCAAGAAAGATCTCTGTGAAGAGTTCTCTTAAAACATCCACTCAATGAGCAGCCCCAGTCAAAAAAGCTAACAAATGTTAGCAGCCACTAGGAAAAGGATAGTTAGTAAGAGAGAAAATATCATAGTGTCATTATATAAAATGGACGGTATGCCCAAATCTCAAATGCTGCATGCAAATTGGGTCACTCCATCTTTTTTTTTTTTTTTTTTTTAAAGAGATATTAGAAAAGGTGGAGAAAAAGACAACAAAAAAGATTAAGGGTATGGAATAGCTCTGGTATGAGGAGAGGTGACACTGTTCAGTCTGGAAAAGAGATGACAAAGGAGAGAGATGATAGAAGTCTATAAAATCATGACTGGAGTGGAGAAAGTGAATAAGAAAGTATTATTTATCCATTCACATAACACAAGAAACAGGAATGACTCAATTAAATTAACAGGCAGCAGGTTTAAAACAAACATAAAGAAGTACTTCATACAACGCACAGTCAACCTGGGGAACTTACTGCTAGGGGATGTTGTGAAGACCAAAAGTATAAATGGGTCAAAGAGAAATTAAATAAGTTCCTGGAGGATAGGTCCATCAATTACTATTAACCAATATGATCTAGGATGTAACTCTGTTTTCTGGGTGTCATTAGCCTTTATTTGCCTGAAGCTAGGAAAGGATGGCTCACTCGACGATTGTCTGTTCTGTTTGTTGATTGTCTGCATTGTTCATTCCCTCTGAGCATCTAGAATTAGCCATTGTCAGAAGACAGAATACTGGGCAAGATGGACCCCTATTGGACAAACCCCTGTCCACTGCAGAGTAGCCATAAGTGGCTAGTGCAGCCCACAAAGGAAGCAATGCCAGGACAGCTGTAGAGTAGGCCAGGTCAGTGCTTCATTTCACTAGCTCTACCTGTGTAGATTCTATAGGACTCTGCATTGCCCATCTGGCAATAGCCTCATTGTAGAGCAGTATGGACAGCAACACCTGTTCTACTGAAGCAATTGCCCCATGAAGAGCAATGGGCCTAGCTGGTGTAATTTACACACCCCAGTTTTAAGTCTCTGTCAGTTTCCAGTTACAGGAGAAAGAGTGGAAATCTTGTGGTCACCCTACCTTCCAAAGCTACAATCTAACACTGTTTCTCCCCACTGATAGCAGATTTGAACTGCCAACACAATGTCTTACACGCAACTGATGTTTACATATGGAGATCCATGTAAAAGTTCTTTATGTGCCCCTCAATGTCCTGAGAACTGTAGTCGGTGGTGGAAACAGTATGCATAATATTGCAAAGCCACATCAAAGACTTACAAAGTTTTCTTCAAATAGTGTTCGCATTGCCCTGTGATCTGCTTCAATTTTGTTGGCAATATTCTTCCGCTTCGCAGAAGATGACTTCCCAGAAATAGTTAGGAGAGTCTGCATGTATTCAGTGACAATGCTCTGATAGGCAGCCTGGATGAGGGTCTGTTCCAGACAAAAACAAAGATTAGCCTCTTTGTGCTGAGTGGGTAGATATGAGTAAAGGCCAGACACTGGCTACTTTATCTTCACTTAGACGCATGCCCAGATCTTCCCCTTTCTACCCTTTTAAAGAGTCTAGCAGAGTTACTCTAACATCTGGATGTACTAAGGTAGGCAAAATTTGCTTGGAGATTATGGTGATGAGGGCCATGTAAATACTCACAGGGAAAGAGAGTTATCTGACCCTCAATATCACTAAAACAGTCCATTGGACATAACTATAGTTCATTAGCCATTTAAATCAGGTCAGTTTTAGGCTGCAGTCCAAGCACAGTGGAAATCTCTAATCCTGCCCCAAACAAACTTGGCAATACAGATTAGTGTTCGACAGCTGCCCCACCACCTGACATGGCATTCATGTGACAAAATGTCCAGTGATAAGTTCTAAAGAGCAAACAGAATTGTTACAAAATTCTGTGGCAATGCTTTTTTGTGTCTTTAGATATTTGAACTGAAATTAGCGATGATGGAAGGTGACCCATTTACAGATGTGAAATTGGAAGTCTTTTTTTTTAACCGTTGGACACGTATAGCAAGGCAACAGCAATGCAAACCTCCCCACCAACAAGAAGAAGGATAACCCATTGTTTAGGGAACTAGCCTTCCACATAAAAAAACCCATGTTCAAATCCCTGCTCTATTGCAGACTTCCTGTGAGACTGAAGGAAGTAATTTAGGTTTCTCTTGGCCTTCATTAGCCACCTACAAAATAATGATAATAGCAAATCCCTGCTTTTTAGGAATCTTCTGAGGATAAATGCATTAAAAAGTATGAGGGTTTCGGATACTATGGTAATGGGGGCCTTGTAAGTGCTTAGCTAGACAGATTACTACAGACATGACCGGCGTGGAGGGGGACCACCTTTTAAGATAGTCCAACCCTCCCATCTCCCAGGCTGCCCATTCATTTCTTGGTGTCTCTGCTAAGATCACAAGAGTTGTAATAGTTGTCTCTGTGATGTCGACACCTGTCTTTTAGGAACTGGACTGAGACCATCAAGTCGTCTTCTAAATCATCTTGGGCTAACTGGGAGTATTGTTTACCTTTGAAATACTTAGCTATCCCAACACCCAATGGCATAGTTTGTGGTGGTTTTTCTTAGTAATATCTTACTTCTTACCTCATAGGTCTGTGTATTTTTCATCTCAAACCTTGAAAAACTTAACTGTAAATAGTCGAGAAATGAGTTCAAATCATTATCATCTTTTCTGAAGTGAGCCGTCAGTGCCACCTGAGGAACAGGAAATAACTGAGGTCAATGGGCCATTTAGATTCACCACAGAGCTGATTTGTAGACATCATTTCTGTTTGCTTCATCCACTTTTCGATGTGGATTCATTCACGTGCTACAGCATTTTCTTTTTATTCCTTTGTTTCAAACGATAAGCAAAACAATGAAAGCAGTAAACAATTAAAACCCAAAATGGACTGCATTAACATGTTACCCCAACACTGGAAGACCTCAGACTGTGGAAAAGACAATGAGGGTGAGATAATACCTTTTATTGGACCAACTTCTGATAGTGAGAGACACAAGCTTTTGAGCTTACACAGAGCTCTTCTTCAGGTCTGGGAAACTAATTCAAAATGTCACAAGATAGAACAGATTGTTCAGTATAAATAGTTAAAACACATTTCAAGGAACCATGCAAGGTGAAATGGCCCATTAACACCCCTCCAACTAGAGGAAGGAGGGATGGGAAAGAGCCCTTTTTAAATATTGGCATCACATTAGCTATCTTCCAGTCATTAGGTACAGAAGCTGATTTAAAGGTAGGTTTCAAACCACAGTTAATAGTTCTGCAATTTCACATTTGAGTTCTTTTAGAACTCTTGGGTGAATGCCATCTGGTCCTGGTGACTTGTTACTGTTAAGTTTATCAATTTGTTCAAAATCTCCTCTAATGACACCTCAATCTGTGACAATTCTTCAGATTTGTCACCTATAAAGAATGACTCAGGTTTGGAAATCTCTCTAACATCCTCTGCCATGAAGACTGAAGCAAATAATTCATTTAATTTCTCCGCAATTACCTTATTGTCTTTGAGTCTCCTTTAGCATCTTGATCATCCAGAGGCCCCACTGATTGTTTAGCAGGATTCCTGCTTCTGATGTACTTTAAAAACATTTTGCTATTACTTTTTAATTTTTTTGGCTAGCTGTTCTTCAAACTCCTGTTTGGCTTATCTTATTATATCTTTATACTTATTTTGACAGAGTCTGTGCTCCTTTCTATATTCCTCATTAGGATTTAACTTCCACTTTTTAAATGATGCCTTTTTATCTGTAACTACTTTTTACTTGGTTGTTAAGCCACAGTGGCACTTTTTGGGTTCTCTTACTGTGTTTTTTAATTTGGGATATATATTTAAGTTGGGCCTCTATAATGCTGTCTTTGAAAAGTCTCCATTCAGCTTGCAGGGATTTTACTTTTGGCACTGTACCTTTTAATTTCTGTTTAACTAACCGCCTCATTTTTGTGTAGCTTCCCTTTCTGAAATTAAATGCCACATTGTTGGGCTGCTGAAGTGTTTTTCCCACCACAGGGATGTTAAATTTTATTATATTATGGTCACTATTTCCAAGCAGTCCAGTTATATTTATATTTTGAACCAAATCCTGTGTTCCACTGAGGACTAAATCAAGAATCGCCTCTCCTCTTGTGGGTTCCAGAACCAGCTGCTCCAAGAAGCAGTCATTTAAAGTATCAAGAAACTTTATCTCTGCATCTCATCCTAGGTACACCCTGACGTGTAACCAGTCAATATGGGGATAGTTGAAATCCTCCACTATTACTGAGTTTTTTATTTGTATAGCTTCTCTAATCTTCCTTAGCATTTCACAGTCATCATTACTATCCTGGTCAGGTGGTTGATAATATATCCCTACTGCTATATTCCTATTATTAGAGTATGAAATTACTACCCATAGAGATTCTATGGAACATTTTGGTTCATTTAAGATTTTTACACTTCATTTGATTCTACATTTTCTTTCACATATAGTGCCACTCCCCCACCAGCATGATCTGTTCTGTCATCCTGATATATTTTGTACTCTGTTATGACTGTCCCATTGATTGTCCTTATTCCACCTAGTTTCTGTGATGCTTATTATATCAATATCCTCCTTAAATACAAGGCACTCTAGTTCACCCATCTTATTTTTTAGACTTCTAGCATTTGAGTATAAACACTTTAAAAATTTGTCCCTGTTTAGCTGTCTGCCATTTCCTGATGTATTTAAATGGCACTCTTTTTTCATTTGATTGTTTCTCATCTGTTAAACATCACATGTTAAACATTACATTTAGCCAGTTAACCACTTAACCTGAATCCAATGGGTGGGGAGGGTCTGGCAGGGCTTAAGCGCCCCTCCCCCCCCCCCCACATACACACACCTGCACTATGGTGGAGGGCTGCTGCAGCCTGTTCAGGCTTGCTGTGCTGCAGGCTGCTCCAGTCAGGCTGAAACGAGCCTGCCGCAGGTAGGGGCTGCTTGGGCCAGGCTGGTCCCTACAAGCTGCGGGCAGGGGGTCTGCTCTGTCCTGGTCAGGCCCCTGCACCATGCCATGGGCTGGGAGGTGCTTCAGCCCAGCCAAGGCCATCACACCACGGCTGCTCCATACCACAGGCTGGGGGCTGCTCTGGCTGGGCAGGGCTCACTGTGCTAGGCTGCGTGGCATGGCAGGCCTGGCCAGACTGGAGAGCCCTCCACCCTCTGTGGTGCAGCGTAGAGGGCCCAGCTGGGCTGGAGCGCCCCTTGCCCATGGTGTGACATAGTGGGCTCAGCTGAGCTAGAGTAGCTGCCTGCCCACAGCGGTTGGGGGGTTGCTCCAGCCCAGCCATACTGCCAGTTAACTGGTTAAATGGTTAACCAATTACATCCCTAACCCTTACATCCCTAACCCTTTCCATTGACTACTTCATGGAAAAAGTGACTGTGAAATTCCTAAACACCCCATCCACCACAATCTCCCCACCACCAAGAAGCTGTTCAGTCCTGGAAATCTATTCACCAAGTAGTGATCAAACCGGCTCCGTTGTACTCCTCAACCATGACTGTGTTAACAAGCCAAACCAACAATTCTCAGACACCACCTACCATGAAGAACTCAAAGACCCGCACATTACAATCTACCCAGGAATTTAAGGATGTCATCAAATCATTCCGCAAACAAGTTCAGGAGAAACTCTACAATTTCATTTCCCATAAATGCAACCCAGCGACCTTCTACATGCATTGCAAGATACATAAACAAAGGAACCCAGGCAGACCCATGGTATCTAGCTATGGCACTGAAGAAATAGAAACTACCCTCAAACCATACAAAGGGCAAGCTTCCTCCAGGGCACAACTCATTTCCTTCACAAACCCCACAACATTAACAACCCCTGTGAACATCATCTTTACAACTGTGGATTTCACCTCCCTGTACACTAAGGGTATGTCTACACTACAGCGTTATTTTGAAATATCTAATTTCAAAATAGTTATTTTGAAATATCTTATTTCAAAATAATGCATCTACACACAAAATGCATTTCGAAATAGCTTTTTGCTGTTTCGAAATAGCACGTCCACACTGATTGGACGCTGAATCGCATTTAAGGACAGCCAGAACTGGTTCCGGCAGGGCATCAAATCAGAAGTTACCTTGTGGCCAGGGCGGCCAGCAGGGCACCCTGGGAAGGACTGAAGGCCCCCTATTTCGAAATAAGCGTCTACACAGCGCTTATTTCAAAATAGCAATTTCGAAATTGGCGCTATTCCTCGTAGAATGAGGTTTACCAATTTCAAAATAAGCCCTCCGCTATTTTGAATTAATTTTGAAATAGTAGTTGGCTTGTGTAGATGCTAGGAAAGTTATTTAGAAATAACGGCTGTTATTTCGAAATAACTTTGCTGTGTAGACAAACCCTAACATGCCTCACAATGCATCTGATGAAGTGCTTTTTACCTACAAAAGCTTACGTCCAAATCTGTTAATTTTAAGTTGCCACAGGACTCCTCATAGTTCTGCAGATATAGACTAACACAGCTACCCCTCTGAGATGAAGAAAACTGTAATCTACAGCAAGACACTCACCTACAATTACAAACTTAGAGCAGCCCAGCTCTACTGACACATCTGGACTGCTGTAAAAGCAGTTGTGTGGCTGTGATATGCCGATGAGAGAGAGAGCTCTCCCATCACTGTAAGAAAATCAGCTCAGTAAGTGGACACGAGCACTTATGCTGGCAAAACTTATGTCACTCAGGCGGGTGGTTTTTTTCACATCCCGGAGCAACAAAAGTTTTGCCAAAATAAGCGCTATTGCTTCAGATACCGCAGAATATGCTCAGAGAAGAGCATCCCTAATGATATACACCTTAATATACTCAAAACCAGCTCTGGGTATGGATTTTTCACATAGCTGAGCAATGTAGTTATACAGATGTTGGTTTGTCGTGTAGACCTGCCCTGAAAAAATTTCCCAATTCAAAAGAAGAGCTCTGTGTAAGCTTGGCATTTTGTCTTTCTCACCTTCAGAAACTGATCCAATAAAAGATATTACCTCACCTGCCTTGTCTCTCTGATACCCCGGAACCAGCACAGCTATAACAACACTCAATCAGACTGGAAACAGACAGCCTGTCAGTGAGTGACAGCTATATCAGTGGGGCTATGTAGGCTGTGTCCACACAGTTTAGGATCACAGGAACTGCAAAACTGAATCAGCTCTATAGTTCATCTAGTCCAGCATCCTATCTCCAAGAATGGTGAGCAGCAGGTGCTTCAGAGGAACCCTGCAGCAGGCATATGTGAGATAATCTGCCCTCCATATTAAGTCTCATCCTGGTGTCTATGGGCAAATTGCGTAGCTTATTTCAAGTGTATTTCAAAATAGCTTATTTTGAAATTTGGTGCTGTCTACACAGCGCCAAATTTCAAAATAGAGCGTTATTCCGAAATGTCCCTTAATCCTCGTGGGACGAGGTTTACAAGGACGTTGAAATAGCAAGCCCGTTATTTTGAAATAGCTTTTGAAATAACAGGCGTGTTTAAAAGATGCAGAATAGCTATTGCAGGATACCGGAAGTATCCCAAAATAATGCCGCAGTGTAGACGTACCCTAACAGTCAGAGACTGACTTGAGGCCTCAAGCATGAGGATTAAAATCTCTTCCCAAATTTTGTTTCCAACAGCTATTATAACTCTGGATTTTCTAGATAAATGTCTAGGTGCTTTTGGAATCTTATTAAATTCTTGGCTCCATTGACTTCCTGTGGCAATGAGTTCCAGAGTCTAATTATGCATGACATAGAAAAGTGTTACATTAATTTTGAATTTGCCACCTTTCATTGTCATCAGATGACTCATAACTCAAGAATGAGGGAACATAGAGAACAGAAGCTCTTGATCTGCCTTCTCTTTACCTAGATTAACCCAGGGCAGATACACACAGGGTTTGACAGCCATCTGATATGTTTGCAGTGGTCTTCATCTTAGGGAAGAAGTGGACAGTACACCAAAGATAAATGGCATCACATTATTTAACTTTGTTCATTGAGAAATTCTTAGCCACTAGAAATCAATATTTTTTGTTTCGGCTCTTGGGACTAGGCAGCCATAAACACATGTTTAGTAATAGCAGTAAGGATTATGACTCCAAAAAAGTGGAGTATTAGAATCTTGAATGATTAAATAGACAGAAGGTCCAAGATACAGATCTAAAACGTATCAGTTCATCTGTCTCACAGACAAAGCCGTACATCACCCCCAGTATCAGGATAGGAATATGTGCCTAACAGCATGAAAACCTCATTAAATGTTAACACTGGTCTCACATACCTTGGCTTTAGAAGTAATTGCCTGCAGAAGAAGTTCTCTACTCTGTTCTTCTGTCCCGTCTATAAATTCCTTCACCTTAGTGTCAGTTTCAGCACTAGCGCTGTAGATGTAGGTAAGCTTATGCCAAGCAGCTCTATCAAATAAAAACAAAATGCAAAACAAAAAGTCACACAGGGGCATACTTTCAGGCCATGGTCTTTTTTAAGATCTGCTCCTGCTCCCATTAAAGTCAATGGGATTTTTTTAAATAGCTGAAGATTGTTCCCTGCTTAATGACATCACAGGCTGATGTGCATATATTTTGAGTGCTCTCATTAATGTGTGCAACTTTTCACAAATGCCACTTGTACATGCAACTCAAACTTAAATGGGATTTGCAAGTGCAAATCTTCCATTTTCCCAAATGAGAGGACACAAAAAATAGCACACAAACAGAGTGCATGTTTAAGAAGCTTGCAGATAAATGGAGACTGGATATTTTAAATGCAAATTGAATGGTGCTGTACATTCAAAAGACCGCCAAAGTTTACAACCAAAAAAATATAGACATGCACAATCAGAGCATTCTTCAGGTCTATATAATCATGCAAGTCCTAGGTTAACGGGGGTCACAAATCAGAAATTATCATTTTTATTTTCTACTCAGTGGAGCCAACATAAATCTTCAGTTTAGGATTCACACTGTTTGCAACATATCATGGGATCCTTGGCGTCATTGTTAGCGACATATCTCAGCACATATATTATTAATGAAAAAATTACTTGCACATAATGACCGATTCAAAAATTGAAGTAAACACTATGACTACTTTTGGGGCTAGAGTTTTTTGGCTGGCTCCAGCTCTTCTTCAGGTAATCTTCTAAAGAAAAACCACCAGAGAGGTTTTCACCACTGGCACAAGCTCTACTGAAGTGAGCATTTTGGTGCCTAGAACCTCCTCCCTCCTTTTATTCTTTGTTGCTTCCTGTTCCTTTTAGAAAAGAAAAAGGTCAAATGTAGGGTGTTCATGCAGGGTGGTTTGATCTGGCAAAGCACTTAAAGTCTTGCTTAACTTTAGGCACTCAAGTAGTCTCATTGACTTCAGCTAGAGCTAGATGAGGCCCAAAGCAGAAAATACACTTCACCTCACATGCATCTGACGAAGTGGGTCTTTGCCCATGGAAGCTTATGCTCCAAAATATCTGTTAGTTTATAAGGTGCCACAGGACTTCTCGTTGTTCTTGCAGATTCAGACTAACATGGCTACCCCCTGATACTTTTTACCTCACATGCCACCCTGGTCTGTTTTCTCACCTGAAAATGCAGCAGTTCTGAAGTATTTGCAAATTGCTGCGCATCACAGAAAAGGTGTCAAGTTGGAGAAGGCTTCTTGCTTCATTTTTATAACTAGTTAAAACAAAGTGATAAAGACACATTTAAATAGAACAGTCCATAACACTTCTGACATTACAGAATCAGCTACCTTGGCAGTAAACAGACCAAAGATTCCATTATTACTTTGAGTCTTCCCATGCATAGTTTTACTCTTTTAGGTGCTTTATAGAATAAGAAAAAAATATAATCCCTGCCCTAAGTATCTTAGGGGGGGTAGGGAAGTAATACTGTAATAAGACTGGGAGTATACTCATCTTAAGTATGTGTCATCACAATAGTTCTGGGGATTTTGTGTGTTTATTTTTTAAAACGCTCTTTGTAAGTGACAAAGCAAAAAGGATGGAGCATTTCCAGAAGCCACAATGTGCATGAGTAATCAGTAAAATCTGGTGACTGCCTTGAGCTCTCAAAGGCCTCAGATACATGGGTCTCATTCTTGCACTTAATTCCTTCCCTCTGCTAATTTAAAGGGACTCTGAACTTTAAAAGAAACAAAATCACAGTCCCTCTGAAAATATTTTGCCTGCAAGTAGCTTCAAGTACTAGCGCCCAGCCCTGCTCCTTCTGCCCAAGCTCCACAATTGGCAATTCTGTCCGCAGCCCTCCCTGACACCCATTCCCAACTTCTGACACACAGATGCTATGGATGCCTGCCCTATTTTTTAAAATATTAACATTTGTTATAAATAGGGTGACCACATGTCCTGTTTTTAAAGGGACAGCCCCATATTTAAGCCCCAGGTGTCTTGACTTTTTCTTTAAAAAGGGCCAATTGTTCCCTATTTTCTATCTCCTACCCCTCCATTAGTACTGGTTAGTCCCACTGCAGCCCCTGCTGTGTGCCAGCTCTTGGCCACCAGGACCCAAGCCTCCCCCACCCCTATCCAGCTTCTGGTTGGCACAGCCGTGAGCTGCAATGAATGGTGAGCTATGTGTCCCCTCTGCTACTAGCCCTTTATGTTCTCCTTCTCTTGCTGTCCTCTCCTGCACAGTACCAATGTACTAGAGGTGTGCAGGGGTGTGAGTGTATGTAACCCCTCCCCATGTGTGTGTGGGAAGGTGGGTGGATGTGTCACCCTTCCCTCTGTGAACTGTAAAGCCTTAAAGAGAAGGTAAATAGAAATAATCCAGCTACACAGTACTTCTTTTTAACAGAGGCTCCATCAACTTGATGTTAGTTTGAATGTTTGTACGATAGATTGCTGTTGAAATCGCTTGAATGCAAGTAATTTTACCAGGTGTCCTGTATTCAGTATAGAGTGTTGGCACTCTGTTCACCTTCCAGTTTGAAATGGGGAGCCAAGCAGAACACCAAGTTATAAATGTTATAAATGTCTTGTTTGATAAATGTGTAATCAGAAGCATCACACCATTTAATAAAAATCACCATAACTAATGCACCCTGAGTAATGTAAAGAGACTTGCTGTGCAGTATGGTGAGAGCCTGTTAAATAGAGAGACCTGATTATTATATTAATGTAGAATGTTTTTTTTAAAGCTCACTGTTGCACTGATTATTGTATTGTTACATGGCAAGGATTTGTAGATCTGTAAAAAGGAAAAAGAAAGAAAGCTCTTTCTTTCAAGTGTGAAAGGGATAAGAGAAGTTAGTGTCCTCTGCTTTTAGTAACTAAGGGTCTGTCTGCACTGCACCCTTACCTCGAAATAAGCTATGCAGTTTGCGATACACAAATTGTGTAGCTTATTTCAATCTAATGCCAAATAGTTTGTTTTGAAATTTGGCACTGTCTACACAGCACCACATTTCAAAATAAACTGCTATTCCAAAATGTCCCTTAATCCCTCGTGGAATGAAGGTTACAGGGACACAGGAATAGTGCGCCCGTTATTTCAAAATCTATTTTGAAATAATGGGCGTGCTGAAAAGACGCGGAATAGCTATTTCAGGATACTTCTAGTATCCCGAAATAGCATCGCAGTCTAGATGTAGCCTAAGAGTGGGGAAAGAGTCTTCAGTCTTAGCAGTTAGGAAAGAGAGTTAAAAAAAAATAATCTTACTGGTAATTTAGTGGGGGAGCCTTATTCTGTGTCTGATCCCAAATCCATTCAACTCAATAAGAGTCTTTCCATTGACTTCAGAGGTCATGGGGCAGGACCTTCAGACCCCCAAATGTGCCAGCATGTCTGATCTGGGCACTAATAGGTGTTAAATGTCCTGTTCTATCCTTTTCTAGAATAAATGTTGATCCAAGTACTTAAGTAAACCTAAAAAGACCAGGGGAATAAAAACTCCAAGAAAGGGAATGAAACTTGAGTCTGGCAGGAAACATTTAATATTCAGCTCTCAAAGGCCTGGTCTACACTAGACCAGGCAGGTCAGCTTAAAGTACACCATCCAGCTACTCGAGATGTGTAGCTGGATTCGGCTTACCGGAAGCCGAGCCACCACAACGTCTACACTGCAGGAGACCTCTGGGAACACATGTTCCTATCGGCTTCCCTTACTTCTTGCAGAATGAGGAGTAAAAGATGCTGGCGGGTGCTGTCTTGAGCATTCGATTTGGGGGTCTACACTAGACCCGCCAAATTGAACACTAGAAAAATCGACCTCCAGAGGGTCGATCTCCTCCATAGTATAGATGTATCCAAAGAGAGCAGCCCCTGTTTTAGCAGCTTGATCAGAACTTGCTGTAAAATGGGGAAACAACAGGTTCAGACACACAAAAAGTCACCAATAAGTCTTCTAGCATTTCTTCTTTCTTTTACTTACTAGAAGTCAATGCAGAAAAAGATGGGCTTCTTACCTACACAGAAACTGCAGAAGTTCTTCCAAACATCCTGCTTCTACCTTGTCTCTTATGGTGTCACTGATATGCTGGACTGCCTGTGACCTCCCTGTTAACACCTGCCAATTTAAGTAGTGATAGAAAATTCCAAAGTTATTCACATTTTTTTTAGGTGCACGTGATTTCTCACATCTCCTTCACCTTTGAAAGTCCCTTCATCTTCTTAGGGAATGATTTAGTTCCTACTTTTAAAAATCCTCAGGTGAATAAAAATCCTGTCTGCTTGGATCTAGATATGGATACCCAGACTCCCAGGGAGTAGTATTTTACTCCACGAATGCCACAGCTGAAGTGAGCAGGACCTGTGCAGTAAGGAACCGCTCAGTGCAAACAAGAGTGGCAGAATTCTGCCCCATGTTTGGGTGTTACTACTAATACTGAGCCACAGGGCCCAATTCACCCATGTTTGGCAGTTGTGAAAATATCTTCATTTCTGTAGGGACTGCCAGCAACTTTAGCATGACTTTGTACTTGAATAGATATGACTATATAGAGAAATGCTACCTTTGACCATAGAAAGGTGCCTATGTAAAAACTTATGCAGCCAGACTGTATTCCTGCGGTGAAATGCCTATTTCAACAGACAGGCAGGATCCGTTTCATGTCATAAGATAATAGAGTCCTGGCAATCTGCTCATGCTACTTCCCCCTGACGCCACCTTTTAGTTTCAGTGGTGGGCCAAGCTGGGCACTTAGTTTCTTCCGGCCAGAAGGATGAAAATTAGTCTCTAGATTGACATGAACAGGTGGTAACTTAACACTACTTGCTGCTCTGTGGAAATGGAGCCTTGCTGTAGAAAGGGACCAGATGGAAAAAAGGAGAGACACAGAATAATATCCTGTGCTCTGCCAGCGAGCTGACTAGTGTCAGAGAAATAGATGATGACTCACATAGTGAGTGGGAGTTTCCATGCACTCGCCACAATAAATGTATCAGTTCAGCAAAAAAAGAGGAAGGAAACACATTCCCCTAATCTGAGCACAAGACACATATTGTGAAAATATTGATGGTCAGTTCATCTTTAGACATAAAGAAACTGAAATTGCAGGAGTAATATTTTCATGATCTTACATAATGTGCAATATTATGCATGATCGTCAGCATCATATTTATATACCTACGTGCCCCAGGGAGGGATCAGGTCCCTGTTGTGCTAGGCACTATACAAACACAGAACAAAAAGAAGCTGAGTACCATTTGCAGGATCTTACATTTATACAGCACTTTTCATTACAAAAGAAATCCCAAAGCCCTCTCCAAACAGCACCAACTATTTACATCATGGAAATGCAGCCTGATCTGGCAGTTGTTAATCAGTGTACAGTAACACTGTGTATCAGTGGAGGACAGAAAGGAAAGAATGCCTTACTCAATTGACATGTGCAGAATGGTCGCTTGGAATCACAGTCCACCTGAGTCTGGAACTTGACCAGGACATCAAGTTGCAAAGCAGTGTCTCTTGGAAGAAGGGGCACACCGCATTCAAAAGGCAGCCTTAGGACCACTCCACAGTTAAATTTTGCTGGCTTTGGTACTTCATTTCGGAGTATGAAAAAAAATAGTCATGTCTATGGCTGACATAGTAATGCTGGCAAAGGCCTTAGTGACTATAGATGCAGTGCTTCTGGCAAAAAAGTGCTTTTACCAAAAGGGCTTATTTTGTCTGGGTAACTGGTATAAAATATACTAGAAGAATAACTATTTGGCCAGCATAAACTATGTCTCCATTAGGAGATTTTGCCAGTCTACTTGTAGACCTACACTGGCAAACCTTTTCTAATGTAGACAAAGCTTTAATGCTGGCTGCATAAGTATTAAACATGCCAGAGCTAGCTAGTCTAATATACCTATGTGCTACGTTAAAGACAACGGTTTCCACTTTGCCTTAACCAGGCCTGTGCAGTCATTTGCGGCGACACTAGCTTGGATGATTCAATACCAATACTTTCACATCTGATCACATTTCCAGGAATAATTTGTGCCTGAAGAGAAATTGAGGTACCATCAAATCCAAACTCTAAGGCAATGATACTCAATAAGATCTTGCCAACATGAGAATTTTGTGACAAGAGGCAGGCCGTTGGTGAAAAAGACTGACAAAGGAAAAAAAATAGGCTGCCAACAAATAAAGACCTTGATTGTAACATAAATACCAGTGTTTCCATCTTTTAACAAAATTTATAAATCAGTATTATCCCCTGCAGTGCTTGCTTTGTAATGAAAGAGATGCTGCAGCACACATTAATCACTTCTTAGGCAGCCAGATAATGGCATCTGGTGGCTAGGCACCCAGCTCGGAAGGATCCTCAACTTGGCCTCTGTATGTGCCCATTCAAATTTCCTGTAACAGCTATTTTTTTGCAAACTATCAGCTGCTCATTCCTGGGTTGGTTTGAGATTATTTTTTTCTTGACAAATCCATGTTGACCATTACTTATCATCAGGGCTCGCCAAGCGGCAGCGAGCCCTGCTCGCCAGCCGCGCGGTTCAGCACGCTGCGCATGCGCAGACTGCGCTGCGCGGCTGTGCCGGCTTGTAATCTACTCGCCACAGGCGAGCAGATTACACTAATTGTCAAGGCAGCCCTGCTTATCACCTTATTATCTTCTAGGTATTTGTAAACTGATTGTTTGTTCAACTATCTTTCCCGGTACAGAAGTTATGGTGACTCTTCTATAATTGCCAAGTTTTTCCTTATTCCCCTTTATAGATTGGCACTAGATTTCCCCTTTTCCAGTCCTCTGGAATTCTGCTATCTTCCACGACTTTTCAAAGATATCTCCTCAGTCAGTTCCTTGAGTATTTTAGGACATATTTCCTCAGGCCCTGTTAACCTGAAGACACCTTATTGGTCTAAATAATTATGAATTTGTTCTGTCCCTATTTTAGCTTCAGATCCCTCATTTTCACTGGCATTCACTTTGTTAGATGTCCTATCTCTACTAATCTTCTTGGTGAAAACTGAAACTAAATGGGCCTTTTAGCATTTCTGCCATTTCCATTTTCTTTTACTGTCTTTCCCCCCTTGTACAGCAATGGTCCTCTCCTGTCCTTGGTCATGTTTGGAAAATCTGGATCCCTGCCTCTCTAGACCATCATTATAAACATACTCAAGTTTCCTGCAAACATGCATGCAGCATGTAGAGCATAAGCCCACCCGCAATGAAATCAGTGGCAAAACTTCAGTGGGAGCAGGGTCGGGCTATTGCTGAGGAACTAGAGAAACACGGGACAGTTCATGATTCTTCTTTTACACAAAAGAGGGGAAAATCTGCTGCCAGATATGGCTGAAGTCGGTCGGATTGCAGGTGTGTAACAGGGCAGACCTGAGCCTAGTTCTGTACAATTATAGTACATGCTGAGAAGCTTGTGTCTATAAGGAACATCAGCAGTGGCTTACCTGAATGATTGTAGTGTCTGTGTAAGGTTTTCTCCCTGTGTTAACGACTTCTCTGAGTGCTTCTCTTACTTCCTTCTGAAAGTAACAAAGTTAAAATACAAACATTTACACTGCAACCCAATTTGTAATCTGTTAGGTTTCCCTGTCTCACCCCACACCTGTGTCTAATGCTGACAGGCAGAATCGAACCTGGGATCTCTGAAGTAGGGATGTAAAGGGTTAACAGGTTACCCAGTAAGCACCACTCTTTCTGGATAATGCTTAGCAGAGAATTGGTTAACAGGTGGCCTGGCCAGACTGGAGCAGCCCTGCCAGGCCAGGCCCACCATGCCACACCACGGGTGGGTGGCACGCCAAACCTGGCCAGGCCAGCACTTTCGAATCAGCTGTTTGTGACTGTTCAGGCACTGGGAGGGAGGGGGATGAGGGAGACAGAGCACCAATCAGCAGATTCATGGTGCTCTGAAAGTGCTAGGAAGGAGGGGGAGTAGGAGGAAGTGCAGGGCTCCAGTCCCCCACTGCATGAGAGGTATGGGGGAAAGAAGACAGGCAGGGGGTGGGTGGGCCACATGTGGAACCCCAGTGGGCCACAGGCTGCAGGTTGCCCACCACTGGCGATCATGCAACCCACTGAGACAAAGGAGGGCCATTCATACGGCCCCCTCACTAGCCTTGGTTGCCTAGCGCTGCTCAATGGTGTTTCCTGAAGTGGTTCAGCACATTGTAGTGGTCCCTGCCCCTGACCCCCACTAGCTGGCTTGCAGGTGGATGTTGCTTGAGAGAGGCTGGACAAACAGAAAGCGATAATGTTACAGTGCATGGTGTGCTCTCCCGGCAGCCAGTGCTAGGGAAAGTTGGCTGAGGACCTACTCTGCTGGGGTTTTAGCTGTATTTAAAACCATTGCAACATGGTCTCAATCCCTTCATTTGGCTACCCCACACTGCAGTGTATACCCTGTCCGAAGCTCTTCTCTTTCCTTTGGAGCCCACATTCCAACCCTCCTATGGGGCTTTCAATTAGAAAAAAAAAATACTGTCCTGGAAGCCTTGGGAGCTGAGTCATTTGCTGAGCGTAAGGCCCTCTTCCCACTCAAACTCACTAAGGGCATTTCTACACTGCAATATAAGCCCAGGGTTAGTGGCACTTGAACCAGCAGACCCATGCTAGGGAACCCTGGGCATTTATACTATATTTTAATCCCTTGTTATGACTTTTCTAACCCACTTTCAACTCTAGGCCCCTGGCATCCACACTGCAGTCAAAGGAACCATATCCCAATCTCCGAAATGAGACCACTGTATCACTGGGACCAGGGTGCCCTGCAGGAAAACTTTATTGCTTGCCCTGCATATTACCAGGAAGCAGCTCTCTTTGCAAAAGGCTTGAGCAATTTGCTCTCCATTGCAAACCCAGGAGACTCTCTGATACTGGGCTTGCAGATTGGTGACTGGAAGAGAAAGGGTTAACGCAACCTGAGCTGCTGCTATTTGCAAACTGGGGAAGGGGAGGAGGGAGCCTTCAGTTTTCAGTAGAGTGGATTGCAGATTGCTGAGACAGAGAGGACTAAAGAAGTGGTCCCACAGAATTGTAGAATACCTCCGGTTGACAGCTGGGACTCGAGTCAAGCAGGGTTGTGTCTACATTGTAAAACAATAGGATTTAGATATTGGGTCTTGGGTTAACTTGAGCTCAGGCCTGCGGGGTGGATGACTGCATCAAGTCTGCCAATGACTCCAACGCACCCTGGGTCTGAGCCCTGGGCTAGTGCAATCACAGTATAGGCGCAAGTGAGATTAGGCCTGAGCCCATGCTCAAGCACAGGCTAATGTTTCAGTGTAGACATACCCTTAAAGGTCGCCAGCTGAGTGACTCGGTATACTGTGCTAAGGAAACTGTGTCTATGCCATCCCCACAAAGGTTAGCATGGCAGGCCACATTGGGGGCAGGCTGGGGGGGACTATAGCTCCATATTACACAGATCCAGAGGCCTAGCACTCTGCATGACTGGTGCCAACGATCTGTGACCCTCAGTCCAAACTACAGGCTGATTAGCATCCCCAGGGAAAGGAGTACTGTAGTCCCATGACACAGCCCTGGGTTAGTTGGAGGAGGGGGGAGATTTCATAGCCTCCTTGTATTCCACCTAAATATAGCCCAAATGCTCTGATTGTGTGTGTGTGATGTCTCCCCGCACAGAGCATGTACAGTTATAGCATGAAAAGAGACAACGCAAGGCTCCCAGCAGCCCCTTGTCAAAGTGCTCAAATGGGGCATCACCTATCAGTAGGGTTACCAGGTAGGTTTAGAAAAAATACCGGACACGCTTGATAGGAGGTGGGGGTGGGGCAGCCGGGAGGCGGGGCTGGCTGGGAAGGGGGCAGGGGCAGCACGGCTGGCCATGGGAGATGGATGGAGCTGGGGTCGGGGCAGTGCAGCTGGCCCGAGGAGATGGGGTGGGGTTGGGAACATCGAGAGGAGAAGAACCGGCCAGCAGGAAGTAGGGGTGGCCAGGCGGGGGTCGGGGGCAGTGGAGCTGGTTGGGAAGGGTCGGGGGAAGCAGGGAGGGGGTGGGACTGACCCAGGCACGTGCAGATCCCGAGGCGCTGTCAGTCCCACGCACAGTCCGGAGAAGCGCGAGTAGATCCAGCTGTGGCTCCACCACGCACTCAGGAGCAGGGACAGGGCTTCTCCTCCTCCCCAAGGCATCAGACGCAGCTAGGGCTCCCAGTTCCAACCGCGCCCCACCTCCCAGCCACTCCCCCAGCCCCCACCAGGCTTCCGTCCGGTGCCCAGCCAGAAATACAGGAAATACCGGACATTGCACATGTCCAGTATTTTCTGGATTTTTTTACCAGACAGAGGCCCCAAAAACCGGACTGTCCAGTAGAATACCGGACACCTGGCAACCCTATGAAGGCAGATTGCTGTTTGTGAACCTTCAGTGCTTGGCTTCTGTACTGGGATGGGGGCCATTTGTGATGTAGGCAGCCATCAGCTAAGAAGCCCATTGAGACCACCAGCTCATGCAATACCATTCTGTGTGGCCTGTTTTCATTCTCCTACAAAATAAACAGATCAAGGAGTAGATCCAGAGACTAGCCTGGACTATTTGACCTTTTCTGTGCATGAGCCAAAACAACCAAGAAATGTATTATGAAAAAGGATAATTTGGGGTGGCAAACAAAGTGTCCTAAAACTCCATGATCTTACCTTGGTGACTGCGAGCAGCTTTTCCTCCACATCTGAAAAAATCCACTTGAGATCATATGCATCAGCTAAAATCAACGTCTCGCTGCCACTGCACACAGAAAACAAAATTGCAGTCAGCAGTTTTCCAGGAGCTTTGTGGCTTTCCCAGTCCCTGTACTGGCAGTCTATGCTTGGCTATGGCCATGTTAGGGATGGGTAGCTCAGCTGGCTAATTGCACACACACAAGGCAGCATTCCTCTCTCCTCTAAGGAACAACTAGTTACAATATTTTTCAATCCTCCGCAGCCCCATTTATTTTTTATTCTCCTCTCTTTGGTCCTTGTTTATGGCCCCAGTCTCCAACTGTATCCTCTCCACTCTGATTCCCTCTCCTCTGTCCACAGGCCTTCCTGAATCTTTCTCTTGGCCTTGTCTGAACTGGAAAGTTGTACCACTAGTGTAGACCTCTCCGACCCCTAGTGTGGACACAGATATATAGGTTCAAAGATGCTATTCTTGTATGGGAAGAGGAATAAACTATACCTATATAAATCAAAAGGCTTTGGAATTTTCTTCTCCACTTAGTCCAACAGATCAAAGATTTGGTGACCTTCAGAACACGCTGTATGACACACACACACACATGCATTTTCCCAGGCTTTTCTTGGAGAGAATGTGTGTATGACTGATGGATGGGATGACTGAGGAGTGAGGAGGCTGGGCAGAGTGATGTGTTTTGACAATGGAAAGAGGAAGCAAACCTTTTTTCCAGTGGCACCTGCTGGTGTCCCTGGGTTTGGGCAGCCTGTTATTGATCTTTAAAATGTGCTTTAGTACTATTTGTATAATGAGCCTGTGTTGAGAGAGATGCAGTGTACAAGTTCAGATAAATGCTTACACCTGAGAACATACAGTTGTCGTTAAAGAGCTATTCAGCATAGTTACATGCAAAGACATTAGCACCATCAGCTCTTTCAAAAGTTCTATTAGGTCTGGGCATTCAAGATTCTCTGTTGGGAAATGAGGGCTTGTCTACTAGACGGTGAATGGACACTGCAGCGATTGATCCACTGGCAATTGATTTACTGTGTCTGCTTAGAGGTGATAAAATTGACCTCCGATCACTCTCCTGTCAACTCTAGTACTCCACCAGGACAAGAAGAGTAGCCAGAGTTGATGGGAGAGCAGCCCCTGCTGACCTTACTGTGTGGAAGACACTATGGTAAATACATCGACTTCAACTACGCTATCTGCATAGTTGCAGTTGGGTACGTTAGATAGATGGGGGGAAGGGTAGCGTAGACCAGGCCGATAGATATCTCCTGCTAGTTCCACGCAAGATAAGTTGGTTCTTGTGCAAGAGTCAATCATTAACACAGACATTCATACGCATGATAAAGTCTGTGTGTCTGGGTGTCATCGCAGGGCAACCTCCAACAGCTGGGGAAGGGGGGTCCTACACACACCTTGCGTTAGTTTCCCTTTAACGTCTCCAAATAATCCACTTATACACAGAATCTTTAAAAACAATATCCCCCTTCCTTTATTCCGATTAATCAACTCCCCCAAAAGAAATCTCCTTCTAGATTCAAGGTTTCACAGCCCTCCCTCTTGGTCTGTGTTCATCTAGCCCTGACCTCCCCAACTTGTAAAAACCTCTCCTCAAGTTCAGAGTATCAACAGTCCTCCATTGTGGGACCTGCCTGTGTGTACCCAGTTAGGGTTCAAGTATCAGAGGGGTAGCCGTGTTAGTCTGAATCTGCAAAAGCGGCAAGGAGTCCTGTGGCACCTGGGTCTTTGCCCACGAAAGCTTATGCTCCAACACTTCAGTTAGTCTATAAGGTGCCACAGGACTCCTCGCCACTTTTCCAGTTAGGGTTGTGGACTTTCCCCAGAAGTTCAGAGATTGCACAACTCTTCTTTTTGTGACTATAGCTAGCAGAACTTTCCCCTCAGCAACTTCCCCTGACTAGGTTTGGAATCTCCATTTTGATTCCGCCCCCCACTCACTTGACTGCTCCCTAACTGCTTTCCAAGTGGTCAAGCAACCCAAACCCCTGTCTGGGCCAGCTGGGAGACATGAGCGCCATGTCCCACCCACTCCACAAGGTTCCTGGTCCTGAGCCAGTACAAGAACACTAGCCTGAGTTATCCTATCCCTTCATCCTCCCAGACACTTAGGCTACGTCTACACTGCAACGCTATTTTGGGATACTGGAGTATCCCAACATAACTATCCCGCGTCTTCATTGCAAGGCCATAATTTTGGGCTCACTATTCCGACATCCCTGTAAACCTCATTCTATGAGGAGTTAGGGACGTTTTGGAATAGCACTTTATTTCGAAATTTGGCGCTGTATAGACAGTGCCAAATGAGGAAATAAGCTATTTTGAAATAACATCAAAATAAGATACGCAATTTGCGTAGCTCAAAATGAGGCTCTTATTTTGAGTTATGGTGCAGTGTAGATGCACCTTAACAATTCCCTGGGACCACCTGCCTCTCACCTCCTTACAGGTATCCAGAACAGCCTCTCACACAATCTCTCTGAGCTTAAAGAGTCAGAACCAGCCGGTCAGAGCCATTTTTAAAGGGCTGGGGAAAACTTTGCTGTATACAACCCCAGTTCCGCCAAGTATTTAAACACATGCCTAATGTTAAGCATGTGAGTATTCATGCTGAAGACAATAGACTCCTCAGTTGCTTTAAGTAATCAAGTTCTTTGCTGAATTGGGGCAATCAAGACATTTCCCAAGTTGCAGGGTCACTGGCTTCTAGAACAGCACACTGATGAAGCATTGCTTTGTCAGAACTGGTCTTCCCTATGGATTTATGCTGTTAGGATGCAGCCAACAATCATTACATTTCAGGGTGCAAGGTTTAAGATCCAGCCACACCAGAAAGGTCTGTAGCGAGGGTAATGCAGGCACCCACTGTGCTATCCCTAACCCCACTGGGGACTCCCCAGCACCAGAGGAATCCCTAGGTGGGGAGATGTAGGTGATTCCCAATCTGTGTAGCACAAAGTGAACAGAATAGAGAAGTCAATCCTATCTCACAATGCCTATTCTTTTGACTGTCTCGCACATCAGGTCTGGATGAAGTTCAAAACGTTGTGTCCTATAGAGCCCTAGATGATCTGTGATTCAGCTACCATGATACTTTTGATAATCTGGTAGGTAACTAGGGGCTTTTATTCAGGTCTAGTGCTATGTGCAGTGGTTTTCACGTATAGCTGCACTGCTATAGCGCTTTAGTGAAGATGCTCCTATGCCCACATAGCATTGTCTACACAGGACATTAGGTAGCTATAACTATTTCGCTCAGGGGTGTGGGTTTTTTCACACCCTTGAGCAACAAAGTGATAGCAATATAGGTCTGTAGTATAGAGCTGGCCTAGGTATGGAAAGTAAACCCATTCACTAAGAACAAGCAAAATCAGATTCATGGAAAAGGGTTGGTGGCTCTCACGAACAGTGTCTTTAGCCTATGAGCAGTGATGGAGGGCATGATAAAGGCCTTCCTTTGAGCAGTTAAATGTCCTTTTCATGAGTAACAACTGACCAGCATGGCAAGGCTGGAGGAGGAGTTGAGCCATGTAGTCTAAGGAGTTTTTCCTGGGGGCTTAATACAAACACAGGGAAGTGGGGCATAGTTTGACAGAGCTGAACATGTCTGTGAGCCAGAAGAAGTCAGAAGCAGACAGAGAAAGCAGCGTGAAATCCAAGGAGACAGTAAGAGAAGCACTGGTAGGGAGACCCTACAAGAAAGTCAAAAGAGGGAGCATTTTGGGCAATGTGCTGACTGGAAAAAGGCTCAGAATAGTAAGCAAAGAAAATGCCTCCTGTTGTTTGATTTCTACTGTGCTTAGGGAAACAGGACTTTCTATCCATTCATTGTAAATAAATAGGACTGCACCAAAGAAATACCTAGCTATCATCAATTTCTCCTCCTAAACCACAAGATCCTGAATACTGGCAGACCTTTCCCTTTATGTTCCTGCAGTATCGCTACCTTGGGGTATGTCTACACAGCAAAGTTATTTCGAAATAACAGCCGTTATTTCTAAATAACTTTCCTAGCGTCTACACAAGCCATCTGCTATTTTGAAATTAATTTGAAATAGCAGAGGGCTTATTTCGAAATTGGTAAACCTCATTCCACGAGGTATAGTGCCAATTTTGAAATTGCTATTTCGAAATAAGCGCTGTGTAGATGCTTATTTCGAAATAGGGGGCCTCTAGCCCTTCCCAGGGTGCCCTGCTGGCCGCCCAGGCCACAAGGTAACTTCTGACCTGATGCCCTGCCGGAACCAGTTCTGGCTGGCCTTAAATGTGTTTCAGCGTCCAATCAATGTGGATGCACTATTTCGAAATAGCAATGCATTTTGTGTGTAGACGCGTTATTTCGAAATAAGATATTTCAAAATAACTATTTCGAAATTAGATATTTCAAAATAATGCTGTAGTGTAGACATACCCTTGAGGTTCAACGGGGACCATGCTCAGAACTGAGAAGAGAGAAACTGAAAGGCATAAAGAAAAGGAGGAATTACTCAGGACATACCTTCTGTACATATTAAAGCCCCATTCATAAATGAGAAGACATTTGCTGAAGCTCAGATTACTGTCTGTAAGTGAGGAAAAGTGAGACGACAAACAGGCATTACAACATTTTGTGTAGGTCGTTAGCAATTCTGCTTCTTTGAAGAAGTCTCTTTTGCATCTCAGGTTGGGGAAAATGTTGCTTTCCAACTGACTCAGATGATCTTTAAATGCAGACTCATCTATGTTGCTAGCCGACACAAAGGAGGGAATCTGTGTTGCTATGCACTCCATTAGCAGTTTCTCCAGATCTCTATTCCAGTATTTGGGACTCCAAGTTGAAACAGATTCCATGTCTTTGCCACTGTCAAACCATTCTTTTTCTTTCTCTTTCTCCCACTTCAGTGATGCACCTACTGATTTCAGTGGTTCGAGTAACATATTATCACCTCCACTGATAGCTTTTTGCACAACTGACCACATTTTTTCTGCTACTTTTTTGTAAAGTGAATCAATCTTCATTTTGGTCTTGTGTTCAGATTGTTCCAGATCATAAATGTGATTACAAGCTTCAAGAAATTTTGCTTGATCTATCAATTCACAAATGGCTTGACCTGAAACAGAGTAAAAACACAACCAGAAGTTTATTGGTTGATCTATAGACTTTTCTATGGCAATCATTATAGTAATTACTAAGCATCACACATATAATAAGAAGGAATTATCATAATAGCCTTGTTAGGTATGTAAGTGGCGGTATTCCCATTTTACAGGTAAGGAAACTGAGGCCCAGTGGGTTAAATGATTTGCCCGCAGTCATCTATAATTAAGCTTGGCAGAAGCTTGACAAATAGTACTGATGTTAACAAGTAGCATTGATGTTTGTTTTTCATTACTTGTTTCTATTTTATCCATTTACATTTTCACAGCTGCACAAGATTATGGGGTTTAATCTTTTATTCATTTGTATTGATTTAAACTTTCACAGTTCTGGGAGATGGGAGGGTCAGACAATTATTTAATGACAATATATGTTGCGATTCAAAAAGTTAAAGCTTTATAATGATTAAAACACTATTGTCAGCTTCATGAATCAAAATATACAAAGCAAACAGCCTTAAATCTAATTCTAATAAGTTCTCAAGCAGCAGTTTTCTTATTCTGCCTATCTGTAAACTTTGATTATTAGTGATGGAAGTATTTTTATCAGTTGGTGTGCACAAAGGGAAAACAATATTTACCAACATTTACCAATAAACATCTAACTCTTCCGAGCTTAACTCTAGCAGAGCCAAGAAGGGAACCCAGATTGCCTGGGAGCTTATGCTGCTCCCAGAGATATAGAAGATAGCTGAAAAGGCTGGTGTAACTGGTCACACTCTAGAAACAATTTCAAATCCATCTGTGGAGAATGAAAGAGTTGTATGTTATTTTTCATACGTATCATGTGCAGCTCAGTAGACGTATGATATGTGTGATATTATCTTGTCTGAATACAGAGAGTGAAAAGAGGCAGGAAGAGAGAAAAATAGCAAAGACTAGGTACAGGCCATAGGATGCAAAGCATCTCTAAGGAGACAAACAAGAAGCCAATGACTGGGGAATACTCAGTACCTGACTCCAGCTGCTATGGCAAGGGGCTCTCTTCCCTACCTAAACCAGGGTCAAAGGGGATGCTAAAAGCTTAAAGATGTTGGCCTAGGAAAGACGGGAGTTGAGTGTGTTTTCACCATACCATACTGACAGATACACACATTGGGAGAGGGAGTCCCAGAGCATGTTGCAGAATGCAGTATCACTCTTCCAACCAGTGACAAGATTAACTGTTGTGTAGAGTTCAAAATTTGCAAGGAAAGATTAAGATGTAGGTTGGGGGAATAAGCACACAGTCAGTTTTGCTAAATATCTTTGCTCTGCATGCTTTGTACCTTTGAGTAAATAACCAATGCTTTGTTCTGAAGAAGCTATTTCTGTGTTCCTGCAACCCCATTCTGTCAGAGGTTGCCACAGGAAAAGGACATGCAGGTGCCAAACCTTGTTGGGCTGTCAGGTTAGCAGGAGGGCTGCATCCTGAGATTTTGTGTAAGCCACATGAATCCATCCATGAGACTAGTTTAGGTAGCCAGGTCTGTCACCTGAGGGGTGCACTCAAGGGGGACTAAGGGTGCGTCCACACTGTACCGTGGTACTGAAAATAGCACTCAAGCCAGGCCACGGGACTGGAGCCAAGCCATGGTGCAGCTGCTCATGGGTCAGGGCTGCAGTACTAAAAATAGCACTGCGGCCCTGGCTCCAGCCCAAGCACACAGGGCAGCTGCCCGCCATGCTGCCCTGCCAAGCAGGTGTCAGAATGGCAGAAAGGAAGGGAAGGGGCAGGAGGATAACTAAGCAGAAGGTGGGGGTGAGGAGATGAAGGAGCTTGTGCTGAGGGGAAAGGAGGGGGCCAGAGCAAGAGAAGGGGGAAGGCACCAAGGAGAAGGGTGGAGGAGAGACTAATGCCAGGGGGCCAAGAGGAGACAATGTGGAGAAAGGGCAGGAGGAGAGTGGGGAGAATGGGAAGGTGTCAGTGGGGGTGGGAGAGGGTAGGGGACAGGGAGGAAGGACGAGTAGGGGGAGGAGTGGATGCGTGGAGAAGAGAGGTTGAAAGGAGTGGTGGGCATGAGGAAGGCAGGGGACGGAGCAAGTCATGTGTGAGGGGGCAGAGGTGTGAGGAGAACTGGAGCAGAGGGTGGCGAGGGGGTGTGCACCACAGAGGAAGAGAGCAAGGGGGGAAGTGTTGGGAGGGCAGAGGCAGTGAGGGAAGGGGAGGCACCAGGAAGGTGCAGGTGCCAGGGGGACTATGGAGGTGAAGCAGAAGGGGAGGGGAGTGGAAGGAGGGACGAGCACCAGAGGGCAGAGGAGAGAGGCAGGGCAGGTGGGTAGAGGGAGGCGTTAGGAGAGGGGATGGGGAGGGGAGCTAGAGGAGGGCTGGGCACAGAGGGGAAGGACAGTTGCAGGGGTCAGTGAGGATGGGGAGGTGGGGCATGAGCCAGGAGGGATGAGGGGAGTGAGAAGGGCAGGAGCCAGAACAGAGTGGGGGCAGCAACAGGCACCAGGGGAGCAGATGGGGCAGGGGAAGGTGGGAGACATGGCATCAGAGGGGGAAAGGGAGAGGTTTATAACTGGGGTGCCTTGGTGGCACACATCCGAACAAGCACACTTGACCTCAATATTGGTGCACAAGGCAAAACTCACTCCGCTCAGAGATGGAAAATCTTAGAGGGAACACTGGTCAGGACTTACCCTCCAGGTCTCCTATTCCGCTCCCCCAACACCCACTCTTGCCACTCCACCAGCAGTGGGGGCTCACCGAAATAGGCCCTTCTGGCTACACCACTACAAAATGCTTTGTCAGATTTGCATCCAGTTAAAAAGAGTGCTTTTAACTCTCTGCTTCTTGCAACAACTGCTAAATATTAATTGCCCGTGGCAACAGATTTCATTGGTATAAACATTTAAGGTCCAATAGAGGGAGCTGTGTTGGCAAAAATTACTTACACATGCCTCTCTGCACATTAAGGGTGCATCTACACTGCACTCGTAGCTCGAAATAAGCTATGCAATTTGAGCTACACAAATTGTGTACCTTATTTCAAGTCAATTTTGAAATAACTTATTTCATAATTTGGTGCTGTCAATACAGTGCCAATTTTCAAAATAACCTGCTATTCCGAAACGTCCCTTACTCGTCATGGAATCAAGTATCAGAGCGGTAGCCATGTTAGTCTGAATCTGCATAAACAATAAGAAGTCCTGTGGCACCGAACAGACTAACAGATTTATTGGAGCATAAGCTGTCATGGGCATGGATCCACTTCATCAAATGCGTTAGACCCATGCATCTGACGAAGTGGGTCTTTGCCCACGAAAGCTTATGCTCCAATAAATCTGTTAGTCTATAAGATGCCACAGGACTTCTCGTTCCTCATGGAATGAGGTTTACAGGGATGTCGGAATAGCGGTTATATTTCCGGGATCCCGAAATAGCACTGCAGTGTAGACGTAGCCTAAAGGAAGAACAGACCACTCTTAACACCAAACTTTGTTTTATATCATATCTTTCTTACAAAATAACCCAAGGCCTTTTGCAGGGATGAAAATTACATTTGCAAAGTGAAACACAAATGAGCAACAGAAAGGGGAGTGAAATTTAAAAAATGTAGGTAAGGAGAAATATACATATCAGAGAGGATTTGAAATGAGAGGTGAATCCTTGAGGAGAGAGATAGAAAGCCTATTCCAAATGGCAGGAGCTGAAGAAAACAGTCTCCATGGTGAGAAGAAACAGAGGAGGCCAGTGCTAGCTAAGCCATGTGGAGAACAGACTAGCAGAGAGTACCTGAGAGATACTGCTTCCCACCAGACTCTTTGTCCACAAGCATCTCTTCAGTTTCCTCCTTCTTAGAGGACAAATTCTTCAGCATTTTGACTGCAACATTTTTCATTTTCTCTATCCCCTTATATTTCTGCTTCTCCTTCTCCTTCTGAGTCTCTTTAGGAAGCATCTGTGCATTTTCACCAGAAGATGCTCCCCCCAGCTTTCCCCTTCCAAACACTGGGCAGCAGGCATCCCTCACTTTTCTCATACTCCCAGCAAGAGCCAAGCGTTTGCTATGAGATGGGCAAGGCTAACTGGAAAATGCTAGCAACACTGTAGCTGAAAGTGATTTTACAGTCTCAGCCTTCGGACTGATTCTGTACTACTTCCTGCTTTAACAGACATTCAAACAACTCAGCCGGTTTCATATTACAGTGAAGTCCAGTAGTTTTTATAAGCTGCCAGCTCTATTATGTAAATGATCTCCTGTAGCATTACAGCAGCAAACATTTCATACGTCACCTCACCACAGGTGCTCAGGAAAAGCCCATGGAATTTTTAACAGTTTCTAAATTATTAAAATTCCCCTCGATCCTGCCAATTTATTTAAATTCAGAGTCCTCTGAGTCCAAGAGATTTTGTTATTGACAGGGTCCATGGAATATACAAAGCAGATTTGTGCTGAGGCACATGCCTTTCTAATGATTCGGAGATATTTTTCAGCATCAATAGCAACCCTTATTTAGGCCCAAACTGACTTCATGAAAATCAAGTATTCCACCCTTGGCTGTGCAAACCCCCAAAGGCCTGGCATTGGTTTTCATTGTTGAGCCATGAAGCCCTTATGTTGGGCCTGAACCCCTGGGGTACCTAGTGGCTGCCTGGGATTGCCCTCCAGCAGTTATATAAAACCCAGCATTTTTAAAGGAAGAAAATGAAAATTTTAAAGTTATGGGGGTAACTACCCCCTTGGTTATCTACCAACCAAGAGAACCAGCCAGCCTCTCTCATCCCTCTTTATACGGTATTCTACATAACTAGGGTGCTTCTTTTCATATATGAAAGTACAGTAACTCCCATTGTTATTCATGGGGAAGGCTGTAAACATGGAAAGAGGAATAGACACATTAAAATGCATCTTAAAATGTATCTATTGTATTACTCAAAGTCTACTGATCTGTACCTGTTTACACCAGTTATGGATCCAACCCTGAATATTTAAAGGGCAAGGCAACTTGCTCTCCTATAAATGCTCATAATCCCCAACTTTCTTCCATTGTAATTATGACCTACTAGAGCAGAGAAAATAATCTGGAATGAAAAAAATTTTCAATTTATTAAATCTTGCTGTGTGTGTGTGTGTATCTGTGTCTGTGAAATGATCATTAATAGAATGCAATTTTCTTGTCATTCAAATGTATTCACTAATTGCATTTCTGCTAATAACTCTTGGGTGGCAAATAAATCAATCATAATGAATGTTAGAAATTTGTGCTATATTGCTGTACAGGTCACCTAATATTGCTTTTCTCTTTCAACTGTCAATAAGTAACCCCAGGCTGTGTATTACAAAGCTGAGAATTCTATAACTGAATATACATTCTGAAATTTGCTTCTGGCAAACACTAGAGAATCCAAGCTGAGATTTTGATTTCTTCTTGCAGTTCATGCAAGGTAAAGTCAAGAAGAACTCAAATATTTGCAGCAAACCAAATTCTGCTCTCACCTCAGGAGTAAAAGGAGCAGGACTCAGATGGACCCATTTATGTGCAGAAAAAACACACTTGACACCTGCTTAAATAGATCTCTATAGCAGATGACTAGAGGATAGCTAATATTATGCTGATTTTTAAAGAGGCAATGCTGGTAATTGCAGGCCAGTAAACCCAATTTCAGTACCAGGGAAAATGGCAGAAACAAGTGTAAAGATCAGAATTACACATGGAGAAACTCAGTCTGTTGGGGAAGAGTCAATACAGTTGTTTGTAAAGGAAATCATGCTTTCCCAATACAGTAGAATTATTCGAGGGGCTCAACAAGATGTGGACAGTAGGTCCAGTAGATATTGTGTACTTGGACTTTCAGAAAGCCTTCGCCAAGGTCCCTTACCAAAGATTCTCAAGAAAAGTAGGCAATCATTGGTTAAGAGGAAAGGACCTCTCATCAATCTGTAACTGGTTGCAAAACAGAAACCATAAAGTATGAATAAATGTTCAGTTTTCAGAATGTAGAGAAATAAATAGTGGTGTCCTCCAAGGATCTGTACTAGGTTCAATGACGTTCAACACATTCATAACTTAGCTGTAAAATAGGGTAAACAGTAAGATAATAAACCTTGTAAATGATACAAAATTACTCAGGATAGTTAAGTTTAAAGCAGACTGCAGAGTTACAAGGGGATCTCACAAAACTAGGATACTGAGCAACAAAATGACAGATGAAATTCAAGGTTGATAAATGCAAACACAAGGTTGATAAATGCACATTGGAAAACATAACCCCAACTATACATACAGGGTGTGTCTAGACTATAGGGTTTTTTCGAAAAAAGTGGCCTTTTTTAAAAAAAAACTTCCCCTGTATCTAGACTGCTGCTGCGTTTTCGAAAGTAAATCGAAAGAACGCAGCAGTTTTTTCTACCACGGAAAACCTCGTTTTACAAGGAATAACGCCTTTTTCCGAAAGTACTCTTCCGAAAAAAGGCGCTATGTAATGCAAACCTGGTTTTTTGAAAGAGAGCATCCAGACTGCCTGGGTGCTCTCTTTTGAAAAAGCAGCTTGCTTTTTCGAAAATACTGGTTGTAGTCTAGATGCTCTTTTTTGAAAGAGGCTTGCAGTCTAGATGTAGCCCCAAAAAGATGGGGTCTAAAATAGCTTGAATGACTCAAGAAAGAGATCTTGAAGTAACTGTGGATAGTTTTCAGGAAACATCTGCTCAATGTGCCCTAGCAGTCAAAATAGACAATAGAATGTTAGGAACCATTAGGAAAGGGAATGAAAATAATGAAACAGAAAACATTATAATGTCACTATATAAATGCATGGGACGCTCACAACTTGAATACTGCATGCATTTCTGGTCACACCAGCACAAAAAAGATATATAGAACTGGAAAAGGTACAGAGAAGGATGATTTAAAATGATCAGATATGGAAACCTTTTGTATGAAGAGAGATTTAAAAGACTGACACTTTTCAGCTTGGAAAAGAGGCAACTAAAGGGGGATATGGTAAAGATCTATAAAATAATAAGTGTGTGGGGATAGTGACTAAGAAAGTATTATTTACTCCTTCACATAACATAAGAACCAGGGATCGCCCAATGAAATAAATAGGCAGCAGGATAAAACAAACCAAAGAAAGCACTTCTTCATACAACGCACAGTCTATCTGTGCGACTTGTTGCCCAGGCATGTTGTGAAGGCCAAAAGTATAAGTGGCTTCAAAAAAAGATTTAAATAACTCCATGAAGATATTAATCAAGATGGTCGGGGATCCAACCCATTCTCTAGGTGTCCCTAGCCTCGGGAGCTGTCGTCAGGAGATGGATCACTTACTGATTACCTGTTCTATTCCTTCCCTCTGAAGCATCTGGCATTCGCCACTGTCCAAAGACAGGATTCTGGGTTAGATGGATCATTGGTCTGACCCAGTGTGGCAGTGCATATAGAATCATAGAATACTAGAACTGGAAGGGACCTCGAGAGGTCATCGAGTCCAGTCCCCTGCCCCCATGGCAGGACTAAGCACCATCTTCTAGACCATCCCTGACAGATGTTTATCTAATCTCGTCTTATGCTCTTATGGCTAAACTGAAATTCCACTTTTAACTTGTTCTGTTTAAATAATTGCTATTTTTCTTTTCCCCTTATTACTTTTAACAAGGAAACCAAGGAGCTATACCAATTTCCACCTGCTGAGTATCTGGTCCCATTAACTATTAAAACCATAGTTGTTCTGAACCATATATCATTAAGGGCACACTAGCTTAGAGGGCAGGGTTACACAGCTACTCAACAATGTTTCACTAGGTATCAGAACGTAAGGAACAAATTGTCCACAAAGCGTTTAGAATGAATGGGGTACATGAAGTTAAATCTCCAGGTATGGCACCAGAATTTACCTCCAGAGTAGCCCTACATTTCTATGCCAGGGAAATCCTACTAGCTTCTAATTGAAATAGTATACATTTTATCCTGCTTTTTATCAACATGTTCTATTTTTAACCTGGTGCCTCAAATTTCTTGGCTGTTTCCCACAGTGAAACCCATCAGATAATAGTTACATTCCCTAGCAACAAGAGGAGGAAGCAGAAAGTAAAAACTTGTGAATACATTTGATAGAATAAACATAAAAGAGTTGGTCATAATCTGAAATTGTCACTCCCTGAGAAATTCTGATTGTGACATATGCAAGATACGATCTAGGCTGTTGAGCAGCTGTGTAACCCTGCCCTCTAAGCTAGTGTGCCCTTTACGCTGGGTTGCTGCTATCGCCTTCATGCAGGACAGCTCACCACCAACCTCCAGCATAAGTCACTTCCAGCTTGGTCTGTGCATAATTATAGTCTGCCAGTCACACCTAAGTTCTTACCAGCCTGAATTATACTACAAGGTGACTCTAATACACTTCCACTCACAGATTTCCCCTCCCCCCCCATTGTACATCTTGCACTACCCAACCTTCTTCTGGACAATACAAGCACATATAAAATCCATCATTTCATTACTAGAAATGATATGCACAAACCTGGCTACCCAAATGGAGTTTCCCAAACACTTCCGTTCAAACACACTGGTTTAGTTAAAACAGTTAAGTACATGTATTAACCAAAAATGGAAATATGTTTGAAAAACATAATCCCATCTATACATATGAAATGATGGGGACTAAATTAGCTGTTACCACTCAAGAGAGATCTTGGAGTCATTGTGGATAGTTCTCTGAAAACATCCAGTCAATGTGCAGTGGCAGTGGTAAACAGTGCAAAAAAATGAACAGAATGTTGGGAATCATTAAGAATAGGATAGATAATAAGACAGAAAATATCATTTTGCCTCTGAATAAATCCATGATATACCCACATGTTGAATATTGCATGTAGATGTAGTTACCCCATCACAAATATACATATATTGTTGTACAAGGAGAGATTAATGAGACTGGGACTTTTCAGCTTGGAAAAGAAACAACCAAGGGTGGATATGATAGAGGTCTATAAAGTCATGGCTAGTGTGAAGAAAGTAAATAAGGAAGTGTTATTTACTCTCTCGTAACACAAGACCTAGGGGTCACCAAATGAAATTAATAGGTAGCAGATTTGAAACAAACAAAAGGAAGTATTTCTTCATATAACACACAATCAACCTGTGAAACTTTTTGCCAAGGGACTTTAGGAAGGCTAAAAAAAAGAACTTGATAAGCTCATGGAGGATACATCCATTGGTGGCTATTAGCCAGGATGGGCAGGGATGGTGTCCCTAGCTTCTGTTTTCCAAAAGCTGAGAATGAGTGACAGGGGATGGATCTTTACCAATGTTCCTTCTAAACTGCGGGGGCAGCACAGCTTCACAAGTAATTAATCAGCCCCACCCAGTTACAGGCTCAGGGCTCCATGCAGGGAGCTGACTAACTGGGTGGGGCTGATTAATCACCTATGAAGCTGTGCTGCCCCGCAGCTTAGAGGGAATACTGATCTTTCCCTGTTCTGTTCCTTCCCTCTGGGGTACTTGGCACTAGGCACTGTCAGAAGACAGGACACGGGGCTAGATGAACCTCTGTTCTGACCCAGTATGGCTGTTCTTATGTTCCAACAACAAAGAAATAGCTTTTTAAGTGAAAACAAGTAATGAGGCATAAAAATCAGAAATGGTTGAGTATTGGGGTGGCTGCCCCACTCCGACAGGAAAAGGGTCAAAAGCAGGCCAGAGAGAGTCTGAGCAACCCTAGCCAATCAAGGTAAAGGGAGTAGTCAGGCAATCAGGACCAGGCTTGGCCCTATAAAAGGCTGCAAAGCAGAAGGGAGCTCACTCTTGCTCTGACCAGCAAGGATGAAGAAATAGCTCCTTGTGGAGAGGAAGCACCTTGGACAGAACAGTGCTAGGCAGGCTCAGGGGAGCCAGAGAGTAGCTTCCACCTGAGACCTGCCACGCTGTGATCCCTGATTAAAAAGGCTGAGAAACTGCAAGGGTCACAGAGAAGTGGCTCAGGGGATAGGAGCAGTCGAGGGGAGAGAAGGAGGGCAGGAGATGGCTGCCTCGAGAGGGTCTGTGGGTTGAGAACCAGAGTATAGTAGCAGGCTTAGATCCCTCCCCTTGCGCCGCACCTAGCCACTGCAGAGTGTGGCCTTTATAGACTGCAACTTGTGCCTGAGGTGAGGGGCTATGCCTTGGTTGCAGTCAGCCACAGAGGCAGGTGTTAGGAATGAGGGCTGCTGATACCCTCCTGAGTGGGGAGAGAATGGTATGGCGAGTAGCGTCCCAAAGAGGACACCACAGTCCAGGGAGCAACGTGAGTCCACGGAGGCATGGTGGAGAGCAGAACAGACAACAGGCAAGACATGACCAGAAGTCAGCATGCTCCATAAACTGAGCTAATTCCCAGCGTGAACCAGCAGGAAGTGCCATGGTGGTGGGTCAACCCCATTACAGGTTATAAGAAAGATAAAGATAAAACGTTACTAGTGTCTAACTTAACAACTAGTTTGAATTCAGAGCAACGTTTCTCACCATGTACCCTTGTGAATCTTACTAGCCAAACTCCTTAAGCCAAGACTCCTTCCCCAGTTGAATGGCTGCTCCCTTTGTTTGTTCTGGTGCAGTGACATGATGGACAAAGGGAGGAGGGGTTGTCCACTGTAGTCCTTTCTTCTCTTTGAAAAGCATTTCCAGCTGGGGCCTGACAACAGGAAATCTCTATGGATGGGAATGCCATGCTACTTCTCTGCTAAAATATAGGTTTTTCACCCACACCCCTTTCCTGCCAAAGAATGGTCATTTAGCAGGTAATGGCCCATTGATGTTGTTTACACCTATCTTATCAGCTTGCCTTCGTTTCTGATAAATATGTGTTAGTAACACCATACAATAGGATTTTATCATTTTGTTGCCACATATTGTACCAGGACAATAATGACAAGGAAATTATGAGTTTTCACATGATAATTTACAAGACATACCTTGTACGAAAAGTATTAAAATAGTAGACACGGGTATCCACTCACATTCTGATATTTGGCTTTGTCCTGATTTAGGACAAAATATCAATCTTGGAATTTTTCACAAAACAAAATTCTGAAAATATTTTGTTTCAACCCTCTTGAAAAACTTTCCTTTGATAAGGATAAAATATTCTGTTTTGATTTTATCATTTCAGCTTTTATATTCTGTTATCAGATAAAATATAAGAAACATAAAATTCAAAGCAATAAATTTACAATGAAATGTTTCAACCATATTGAAATGGTTTGATAATTTCCTTTGAAATTTTCAACATGATCAATATGTTCCGACAAAATGTTTTAAGGTCAACACATCAGCTTTTTCCCGATAGAAAAGTATTCGATTTGAACATTTTTGACTAGCTTTGATAAATACATTTTCAAGAGTTTGTCCAGACAAGAATGTCTGTATAGATGGGAAATGGGCATTAAAGCAGGTAAAACTCCTCTTGAAGTAACAGAGCTTTCTAAGACAGGTTAACTGCTGAATCAAGTCCTGATAAAGGCCACCCTACTGCCTGAGAATCACAGAATTTTCTAAGCATCCCTTCCATCAGAAGGAATATGGACACTCACAGAGTTGGCAGTGACCACTGTCTCATAAACCACAGATGGAAACCCCCAAATTTACAGAGGGTGGAACAATCCTTAACTGATGTTTGCCACTCTGTGCTGTTTTCTGGCTGCCTGCATAGCTCAGGCACGTAGCACAATTCCACTGGCTGAGTTCCCCTGCACCTCCTCACTTGAAGCCAGAGCCAGGACTTTCCAGAATTAACTGCCACTAAGGTATCCATTAACCAGTGATAAGCAACCTGTGGCCCAAGGCCACATGCAGCCCATTATGGTTCTGTGTGTGGCCCATGAGACATTTCATTTAACATTGCCTATGCACACGGTTGCCAGATTCTGCTTGTTTTAATCCATGTAGGGTTTTTTTCCTACCGGTATTACAAAAGTGACATGCTCTTAAAGCAAGAGCAGGTGAAATGAGGTATGTGCTGACCACACACAGCACAGTGAGAGCCATGTGCTCCCTCTGCATCCAATCAAAGTGCTGCTATGATTCAATTGACACATCCTGCAAATTTTAGGTACAAAAGTGAAGTTAGCAAAACTACCCTATGCCAGGAGACTGTCTTGGTTACGACAACCTTGTGGCCCACTGAGATGAAGGGCCACTCGAGCAGCCCTGTCACTAGTGTAGGCTGCCCCTCAGTGCCATATGCTGAGCAGAGGACAGAGCCACAGAACCTGTCACCTCCTCAACTTCACCCTCTCCTGATCCAAGCACCTGAGGAATCCATTGTCCTGGGGCAACTGGATGTGGAATTCCTCTTTTTCCAGCCCTGCTAGTGGAGGAGGCTCTCCAGCCCAGAGTACTATATCAAAACCACAAAGAACCATAGCTCTTTGGGCTGTAGCTTAAATGGTGAGTGGGGAAGGAATGCATGGATTCACACAGAGAAGTTTAACCAAACAACCAAAACAAAGAAAAATACCCTGATAGCAACTAAATACACATTTCCCCTTATTTACTCATGATCCCTTCATGGTTCAGTCCACTTCCATGCCCCTGAATTCCTTGGAGGCATGGTAGTCCTTGGAGGCATGGTAGTCCTTTGGGGCATGGTAGTCCTGCCTAGGTTTAAATCATTGTCTCCCAACTCCTGGCATTAACTCACATACAAAGAAAGCAGGCAAGATATTTATATATGTAGTCCCCTTACTAAAGGTGCCTCTGACTTTTTCTGGGAGGGTACTGTGTGCTGCAATCTAGCCCTAGAGACTACAACTCCCATGAGCTCTTGAGGAAACCAGGAAGAGAGGGTTTCTCTGGGCATGTTGAAAGAGGGTCTCAGCAGTCTGGTGCTCTCCATTTTGGGGAAGGGGAGCCAGACTGCTGTGGAAGAGCCCTATATCCAGCCCAGGAGCTGTTGTTGCGGCTACAGCCTGGGACTGAAAGTCTGCCACGCTTGGATCTATCAGGCTGCTGATTGCCCTAGAGGGGAGAGACTCTGGCTTCAGCTGTGGCTGAGGAGCACTACACAAAAGCCAACACACAGAAGGAGGCTATAAGTAAATGGGCTCTTTGGGAAAGTGCTGCCTGGGACAGACCTCAGAGATATAGACTAACTCTGGGTCCAAAGAGAGGCAGAGTGTCCAGCCCAGTGAACCAGAACTGCTGGCATTTGGTGGAGCCTGCTCCAGTGGCAGACAGAGTTTGCAGCTGGCTGCACAGCTTGGATTAACACACACACAACCTACAGCGAACCTCCACTCCAGCTGCAGATCTTCAAGCACGCCCACGTAAGCAGGTGTCTGGGACTCTGAGTCCAGAGGAGTGCACACTCTGGGGTGGGATAAATGGTGGCAGTGCAAATGCCAGATAGATAAATTCCTATTATTTCTGTGTACTTTTTCTTAATGTTATTCACTGTTAATCTGTTAAAACCTGTTTCTTTAAGTTGTTAAGTAAAGGTGTGTTCATTCTAATGTAATCAATTTGATGTATATTATTTATAATTTGTAATTGTTGTTCTGGAGTTAGATCCAGATTATTGCTGGAATAGTTTTATTCCTGGAGGCTCCAAGGCACACCATTAAGTGTGTACAGGGCCAGCCAGGTGGAGGCACCGCCATTGCATATTTTTTGAGCCAGGGACTGCAGCAAGGGGGTACATAGGGAATCCCCAACTAAATAACATCACCACTGGGGTACTCAGGATCTCCTTTTATGTTAAAACCATCAGGCGCCCAGTCACACCTATGAGTGTGACCTGCTCCCAAGTAACCTGGGGAGGAAAAAGAGGGTTACATATACAATTCATACTTCAGCACTGTATCCCATTGGTTCTTCTGGCTTTCTGTCAACACCTCTACTAGCTACCTGAGCTTAACCTTTTAGTCACTGGGTGCTGGCCAGCACTCCTTCTATCCATCACACCTGCTCTTCAGTTACCACAGTGAAGAAGCCTGACAGTACTCATTGCCCATCAGCAAGAAGCAAAGAACTGTAAAAGAGCTTAACCTTTCTGCAAATGTGCAGGTCAGAAATTTGTGAAGAATGGCTACAGGGGCCCTACAGAGCATATGACCATGTCACCTGAATTTGGAACTCATCTTGAATTCTGCACTTTTCCCTGATAAGTTGTGGGTTGATCAAACTAGGAAACAAAGGACTCCCACCTTATGCAATCCTATTAAAGGATGTGGAATGAGTCATCAGTTTTCCTTGGCTACTCCATGCAAGATGACTGCTGGAAATAACTAAGACTGAATTGGGAGAAGGGACTGGACCCAGGCTGGAAGGGTGTCTGGCCTTTAAAGAAGATTAGAACCACACTTAGGGTGTGTCTAGACTACATGGCTCCGTCGACGGAGCCATGTAAACTAGTTTACCCAACATAGTCAATGAAGCAGGGATTTAAATAATCCCCGCTTCACTAAAATAAAAATGGCCACCGCGCTGTGCCGACAATCAGCTGATCCGGCACAGCGCGCCAGTCTAGACGTGGATCAGTTGACAAGGGAAGCCTTTGTCGACCGCTCCCTTATGCCTCGTGAAACTGCAATCTGACTAGCCCGGAATAACTGCCCATGTCTACACGCGGCAGTCAAATGGGAGATCGAAGTAAACCCCTTAACTCGAATTAGCTGTTAAACCTCATTCCACGACGCGGGCAGTTATTCCAGGCTAGTCAATTTCCAAAATGGCGACCGGCCGGGAACATGCTAATGATGCGCGGGATATTTAAATCCCGTGCTTCATTTGCAATTTCGGTCGCCCTCATTAGCCTCCCTAGTTTGAACTAGGGGGCTAGTGTAGACATACCCCTTGAGAGTTGGGAAGTTTTTCCCAATGTCCAACCTAAACCTTCCATGCTGCAATGTAAGCCCATTGCTTCTTGTCCTATCATCAGATGTTAAGGAAAATAATTTTCTTCCTCCTCCTTGGAACACTCTTTTAGGCACTTGAAAGTTGCTATCATGTCCCCTCTCAGTCTTCTCTTTTCCAAACTGAACAAACCCAGTTCTTTTAATCTTCCCTCACAGGCCATGTTTTCTAGACCTTTAATCATTTGTGTTGTCCTTCTCTGGACCTTCTCTAATTTCTCCTCCTCTTTCCTGAAATGTGATGCCCAGAAATGGACACAATACTCCAGTTGAACCACTTCTTGTGTCTTGCTTACAACACTCCTGTTAATGATGATGTTTGCTTTTTTTGCAACAGTGTCACACTGTCCACTCCTATTTAGCTTGTGGTCTACTATGACTTCTGGATCCCTTTCCACAGTACTCCTTCCTACACAGTCATTTCCTATTCTGTATGTGTGAATCTGATTATTTGCTCCCTAAGTGGGGTACTTTCTGTTGTCTTTATTGAACTTCATCCTATTTACCTCAGACCATTTCTCCAGTTTGTCTAGATCATTTTGAATTATAACCCTATCCTCCAAAGCACTTGCTTGAATATAAATTGAGCAAGGAGGGAAAATGGAAACATATGTACATAAAAGATAAACCTAGCTATCCAGCTAGTGAATGGGAGAGATCGCCAATTTACTATCATGATGAGGGAGGAGACTGTAAAAACTAGCATGGCATCGGTGGATACAGCAGGCTGAGCCCCTAGGAGGGCTTCCTGAGTTTGAAAAGAAAGGAACACTCTGAGGATATATGCTGAGACAGGAAGCCATTTTGGAGTCCTTCACCTGAGGAGTCAAAGGGTATGTCTACACTGCAGAGTTCTTTTGGAAAAACAGCCATTTTCTGAAAAAACTCCAGATACATCCACACTGCAATCACGTTCTTTTGAAAAAAAAATTGAAAGAACAGAGGGGTTTTTCCAACATTGGTAAACCTCTTTCTACAAGGAAGAAGCCTTTTTCTGAAAGAGCTCTTTCGGAAAAAGGTGTGTGTGGATGGGGAAGAGGGAGTTCTTTCAAAAGAAGAGGAAAGAGGAAAAAAGCACAGGTGTGCTAGTGGCCACTCCGTCCATAGTAATCACAGCTTAAATGTGAGATAGCGTCCATTCTCTGTGGATGCTATCTTTAGAAAAAGCAGATTGCTTTTTCGATGCACTTTTGCTGTGTAGACGCTCTTTTTTGGAAGAAATTTTTCTGGAAGATCTCTTCCGGAAAAGCTTCTTCCAAAAGAAGCCTGCAGTCTAGACATAGCCAAAGAAACTAAGTACTTTGGGCTCTGTATAGGATCTTGGGCCAGCCCTAGCCAACCCTGATGGAAGAATGACTATGGTGAGAAAACTATTCTGAACAAAAAAAAACCTAGTGTGTGAAGTTAGGTTTTAGTCTTAGAAGCATATTGTTACTTGTGTTTGCTTGTAACCATTTCTATCCCAATTCTATCTGTTTGGTATCATTTAAATGGCTGCTCTTTGTTAATAAACTTTAACTAAACATCCATCCCATCTCAGTGCAGCTTTTCAAACTAAAGAATACAATCCTCAGACAAACTAGTAGGCTAATGGTGTGCACTGTCTCTTTAAAGGAGCAGCCAATTTGAGATGGGGTTGTTAGTACTACAGTGAAAGGACTGGACACTGCAGAGGAGATGGTTTTGGGGAAACCCAGGACTGAAAGAACTGTTGGTGTCACCCTGGAAGGAAGGTGCAACCAGGCTGGTAGAAGCCAGGGTAAAACTACTGCAGTGAACAGGCTGCTGGAGTCAGTGCTCTGAATCAAAGCTGAACAGCACAGAAGCCTCCAGGGTTACAGGGAAGATGGTGACATGATCCCCTACTGTCCTGGGTGAAACCCCAAAGTATCCAAGATGGGTGTGTGGATAAAAACGTTTAACAACATTCCCTGCTTCCCCCTTCCACATTGACCATAGCAGTGGGTGGAATGGCAGTAGAACACTGACCAGAAGAAAATACTATAATAAATAGAATTCTGTTTCTTCACAGCCTCCTTGACCTCCTGTGTGCCAAATGACCACCTTTTTCCTCAAAGCTCACTTTTTCCAGGCCACGGCCTGGCCTACCAACTCTAATCTACCACTGTACTAGAACGCACTGCGTCAGACATCGGATTAGATCTCTAATACTGTTTTATCCATAGTGCCAGATACTCTCTACCAAGCCTATTGGAGGCAACTTTCCATTCTGCTCTGGCCCCTTTACATAATTCTGGCCAGTGAAAAAAAGAGTGTAGCACTACAGGAAGGGCTCAGATGTAGCGGAAGCGCCGTATCAGTGCCATTTTTCAACAGTCTATGATCCCTTTGTCTTTGGGGACTTTTTTTAAACAAGAAAATATTTCAAATAAATTCCCTGTCAAGTTCCTCTATTCATCTTAGACTTAGCCTTGCTCTTTAGCAGGTTCCTATTTTTTGCCTGTATACAAAAAGAACTCTTTATAATAATTGGATTGTATGGCTCAATTGACCAATAATTAGTCATTGGGTTTGGATGAAGTCAGACTACCTGCACTTCTCTTATCATACAATGGTTTTGTAAGAATCCAACAGCAACAATTAATATTCCAACTGCAACAATGTAATGGTGCCCCAGCTCATTTTGTAGAGACTGCAGATGGGGATCTGTCATGTAAAGACACAATGATGAATGTACAATGAATGCTATTTGCTCAATAGGAGCTGCTATATGACATGGATATGAATGCTGCCATGGTAGCTGGCGTCAAGATATGCAGAGAGGGATAAATTGCACCTTTTGCTTGAATTCTAAACAAATTGACATCACCACCACTTTGAACAAAATGCATTAATATGTGACAGAAAAACCATTCATTGTAGTGACAAATGGGGGACAATGTAGCAAATGATGCTACAAGTTAGAATGGAAACGAATGCAAATACATTACCACCTTATGCCAGCTGGAGCCAGCAGCAGCCATGGCCGGGTTCAATATCGAGAGGCTCTACTTTGTTTACTTATGGGCTCCGCAGCCACAGAGCCTCATGGCTCCCATTGGCTCCAGTTTACTGTTTGCATCCAAGGGGACCCGTGGGAAGCAGCGGCCCAGGTCATGCCATTCCTGCGGCTTCCCTTGGCTGCAAACAGCGAACCGCAGCCAGCAGCTGTAGAGCTGGTAAGTAAACAAACTGGAGCCACTTGTTAGCAGCTTTCTCAAAGCAGGCCAGTGGCCCACCTTGAGAAACACACTGCATTAGTGAGACATACTTTTGTTTAGCTTCTTTCTTTAGTGCTACAACATGACTGTGTTTTGTCAAGTTCCTACACAAGTTAGCATTAGTACTTCATAACTATGTGAAGTAGAGTATGGTTTTGTACTGTCCCGTTGGGTTATTTAATGTCTTTAAATATTTGCATCGCTTTATTGAGCCAAAAAAGTGCCACTTACTTGACCCCTCCACTTCTTCCTCTCCCTCTACAAGTGGTTGCCATGATCTAGTGAGGCTGGAGTTCTGTACTAGCTCTGAAATCACACCAGGATGAACATCATAGAGGAAGCAAAGCAGCTAAAACTGTTTGGGAAATTTCTCAAACTTTTTTCATAGAAAAATGAAGACTCGTCAAAATTGAAACATTGTGGGAAAGGGTCAAAATAATCCAGGGACCTCTTGGTGCCAACTGCAGAGAGCACAGGGATTACAGAGAGCACCTGTGTCTGAGATCTAAAGAGTAGTTCATCAAAGAAGGTCATATAGGGTCTCTAATGATCACTATCATTGTGAAATGTATGTGGAGATAATATGTACGGAGTGATATGTATGTGTGTGGGAATATGTGTATTAAAAATAATGTTCTCTAGATCTGCCTTCACTCACAGGTCAGCAAAAGGTGAGACACATACTTCTGTCAGACAGTAGGAAAAAGACTCTCCTCTCTTGCCCAGGACATGTGCAAAATAAGTATCAGTTCACAATGGATGTCCATTTACAGTCTGAACAAAATGCTAATCAACAGACTGTGGGGCTGCAGGAAAAAACAAAAACAGCAGATGTAATTTCACAAGAAAAGTTAATGAACTTTTGAAACTCTATCACAGGTATGGCTGTACACCGAGCTCTTCCTGAGGAAGTAAAACAGTATCGTATCGTATTTTGCTTCATGGAAAAGGGATCTCAGCCAGGATCCTTTTCTGCTACAGGACGTCCCCTCTGTAAGTCACCCTCGTATACATCTGTTCTGCACTAAGATCATTCCCTGCTCTTAAATCATGCCGTGTGTGTGTGTGTGCGTGTGCGCGCGCGCGCACATGGAAGTCAGTCGCAGGGAAAAAATTCCCCCGCTTTAAGTTGTTTCACTATATGTTCCAAAAAACTTGGACTTATCTTGGACTTACAGCGAGGATGACCTGTGCTATACTTGAACTTGAGTGCTATGTGTGAATCAGGAATTGTGGGCTAAGCTAAAACTGGGACACGGGACAAAGGCAGGGCTGGCATAGCCCAGAGAAGAGTGTTGGACTGGTAGGCTGGTTGTGTTGCGGGGGGCTAACACTTAGCTGACACAGGCAAGGCTCCCTTACACTGGAGGCAGAAGACAATAAGGTGATTCCCAGCCCAGGGTGCGGAGAAGCATCAAAGTTGGGTTTGATAAATTTCTTGACTCATAAAAATGTTGGCGGAAAGGGAGTGGGGGAAGAATCCACTTTTGAAATGATCAAACTGGTACGACTGAACATTTTCCAAACAAGAGGTTTTAGGATTTTTTGTTCTAAATGACTTTTCATTTTGAAATTTAACTTAGTTTATATTTTTAAAAGTTTAAAAAGAAAATTGAGATGTTTCAATTTTAACCAAACCCAAAACACTTTGTTTTTTTTAAATTTTTCCAGTTCACAATATTTTTCAAGATTTCAACTTTTTAATCCTGATTCAGTACAGGAAAAGGTTTTGAAATCTTGAAAATTTTCATGGGATGGGAAAACCATTTGCTACCCCGCTTTAAAAAACAACTTGACGATGCCTAAGGAGGAGAAAATCAACAACAACAAAAGATGATCAAATTTCTGGTGTGTTAAATGCCCCTGGCCTCTTGTTGGTAGGCAATTCACAAAGTCCATATTTTCTTCTTTTTTTATGAGGACAGGACTTCAAACAGACAGCAATTTAGATTTAATTATTCACCTAGTTTATTGCTCCTTTGAAAACATTTTAGTTAAGTCCAATGGGTGTTGCCGCAGTTAGGTTTTGAATAAAAGAATCAAAGATCTGCCATGTGTAAATTCCCTCCCCCCCCTTAAAAACATATACAAACAATAAAAAAAAAAAAAAACCTAGGTTACAAAGATATGCAGAAATAGGACCTGTGTGGAAGCTGTAGTGGAAGTATCAGTATCTTGCCCTCTCACTAATTGAAACATAATGGACTCATGACAGAAAAAGTACACAGCATACTCAGGCTGGGGAGAGATCAAAGAGGGCAGTTGGCTTGGGGTCCAGTGATTCAAAAGGACCTCGGCTTCCTAGCCACTGCTGCTACTCACTACCCAGGCCCTTTTGAATTACCCCCAACCCTGGCTCTTCGTGTGTGTGTGTGTGTGTGTGTGTGTTTCCCAGGGTTCCAGCAATACTGTCTCACACACACACCCCTGGAGTGCACCTTGTTAATAGGCATAGGAGATGCTGCCATTGTGCACACATTGTGCATAGCACTCAGGAGCCATTGTGTCTACCTCCACTGAAATTTCTCTGGAACAGTGGTCCCCAACGCGGTGCCCGCAGGCGCCATGGCGCCCACCGGGGCATTTATGTGCGCCCGCCTAGTGACCAGGGCTGGCCCGAGCCATTCTTGCACCCTGGGCCCTGGGTGCCCGGCGCATGCACGGCCCCCGCCCCAGGCACTTGAAAGTAGGAATAAGAGATCTTCCGGAAAAGGGTTTATTTTCCGCAAGATCGCGTCTAGACTGGCGCTTTTCTCCGGCAAAACCCCGAGCCGGAAAAAGCGGCAGCCATGTTCATAAAATGCCGTGGGGGATATTTAAATCCCCCACGGATTTGCAATTCCGAAGTGTCTCATTAGCATCCCTTTTCCGGAAAGGGGTGCCAATGTAGACACAGCCAGCAGGTTTTTCTGAGCTGCAGTTAAGAAATGATATTTCTCTGTGCTCCAAAAGCATCAGCTGGACCAGAGGTGGGCAATAATTTTTTGCCAGGAGCCACTTCAAAAATTTCTGAAGTGGCCCTGGGCTGCACCGGAAGGGGTGGGGCCTCAAGCAGAATGGGTGGGGTCGGGATACTTCTGGGTTCCCCACCCTCAGACCATGACCTTTGCCTGCTTGCTCCCCCCTTCTCCCTAGGTGTCCATGCTTCCCCAGTCCAATCAGGGCCTGGGGATCGTGCAAAGTCTTCTCCCGCCCTGCCAGGAGCGCGCAGCACTTATAAGTGTCACATGCTCCTCACAGGGCGGGGACAGAGCAGAGGAAATTTCACATGCTCCCCCGCCCCCAGACCCTGATTGGCCTGGGGATGGGGAGCACGCGAAGCCTCCTCCAGCCCTGTCAAGAGCGCCTGGCACTCCTGGCAGGGTGGAAGAAACTTCGTGTGCTCCCCCTGCTCCCAGGCCTTAAATGGCCTGGGGGGCGAGGGAGTGGCAGGGCCTCCATGGGCTGGATCCACTCACTTGGCGGGCCCGAATTCAGCCCGTGGAGGCCCTTTTGCCCACTCCTGAGCTGGATGGAGGTCCCTGAATTCACTGAAAATGGTGCAAAAACCCCAAATTGGATTCTACTGCCCAGCACAGCAAGGAACATGGGCTGTATAAGGGAGAAAATGGATGTTTCATTCCTTTAAGCACCAGAGCCTCCACAGATGATGAGTGATCAGGGAGATGAATGGTCTTGGAATATGCAATGGGTGCAAAGCATGTTGTGCTCAAGACAGCCCCAATCTGAAGGATGTGCTTCCCATGACCTTCACAGTTGTGGGTGGGCACGTGTGACAAGATTCAGGGACTATTTATCAAACACTTACTTCTCAGCAAAGTGGGCTATAAATCTGCCCCATTCTAGACTGTCACCAACCAAGTGTGGACCTTGCTGTTGTGCTCTAAAAGTTCCCTAGTGTGCTCTAATCTAATGCTGTTTCAGTAAGTGAAAGTGCACTATGGAATTTTCAGGACCCACCTGGATAGTGAGGGGTAGATTTACACTCTATTCGTTTGCTGTGAACGAAATGTCCATGTAGCAAAGCCCAAGGTCTAACAATACGTGCCTCTAGCCCAGGAGTTCTCAAACTGGGGGTTAGCCTAGGGCCCCTCAGGGGGTTGCATGGTTACTACATGGGGGGATAGCTAGCTGTGAACCTTCACCCCAAACCCTACTTTGCCTACAGCATTTATAATGGTGCTAAATATATAAACACATGTTTAATTTATAAGGGGGTGGGATGCACTCAGAGGTTTGTTATGTGAAAGGGGTCACCAATATGAAAGCTTGAGAACCACTCCTCAAGCCAAACCCAAAGGCAGAGTATCCATACTACGCTTACCAGTGTACGACAGGTTTAGAAGACTCCTCTCCTACAGGAGTGAGTAGCCTACCATGCCAGGCTAAAAAGGGAGCAGGGAAGCAGATCCAGCAGATCCTGAGGAACTGGAGTTCATGAAAGGGAGCTTTTCACCCCTCCCCATATTCTGCTACTTCACACTTTGCATTCATTCAGCATCACCTCCTCTTCCCAGAGCTCACATAGGTTCCTACAGCACAAAGGAAGGGAGCAAATCTCACATGGCCTCAGAATGCCAGTAGGAGCATATGTTGCTAGAATATAACAGAGAGCAGCTTTTACGCTGGATCCCCAGAGGCCTATAGCAGTGTCAGTCTGTATAGCATCCCTGGAGGGCAAGCAACCCACAGCAAATTAACTTTGAGATTAGCAAGGCTTCTACTTTCCACATCAGTAAACATTAGGAATGTTATGATTAGAGTTATATTAATGTAGAAGTTTATCATGGTAAAATTAAAACATTGATTAGTGTCCCTTGTAATGTAAATATATATTTTTATTATAAATAATTGGTACCATTTGTTAAAGACATTAATAACATTTTGACCATATCACTATTTCTGCTTTTAAACTGATCCATGAACTAGCCTGCATTTTTTTAAAATAAAGCATGTATTAATAGGGTACAGTGTCTATTTGTGCCCAATATGACAGGTTAACCTGCCTTTTTAGGCTGATCTGGGTAGATAGACATCCTCTTGCACATTTGTCATATGCCACCTATTGCAATAAATAATTCAGGTTTAATTTTGCAAGCCCTGTCATAAACTTCTTGAATATCACAGCTGTAGCTCAATAAGGCCAAGTATATATAATTGGAACGGACAACCCATATTATGGTTTCCAAAACTATTCACATGGTGCTTTTTGTTTTGTTCTGCTGCCACAAGGGGCCAGTGCTTCTTTAATTTTTAATCACCAGCATTTCTGTGGCATTGCATTGCTCTCTCTTCAGAGGCACATCTGCTGAGCACCGCCTGGGGGCTACAAGTCATAACTACAAATTGGTTTCTAGGCCAGCTTGCAAGCTGTCAGACAGGAGCACTACGCAACTAAGCTTTAACTCAGGATCAGAACTCATCCATTTCTAGTGCTGGAGGACAGTCAGAATTTAAAGCTGCCATGAGTGCAGAAGTAAGATAAGGTATCTCAGAATCCAACAGAGCTGGAAACAGGAGCTTTAGGGAATGGAGATCCCAGTTTTTCGGTGGGATCAATATAGATTTGATGGACCAGATTTTCCATGGTGAGCACCCACAGTTGTGGCCAGGTTAGACAAAAGAGCTCAGCTGCCCTTTAGGCACCTCTGTAGGAGCCAGATTTTCAGAAACACTCAGCACCTAGAAGCTCCCACTACAAAACTCCTGTCCAGCTTTTTAGAAGAGTGATACACCTACCACCCTGATCTCTTTTGAAAATCTGGCCCTAAATCTGAATGCTGGTTAATTCTCAAAATCTGACTTCTATTCCTGGAAAAGCCTGGGATATCAAATTTGAAATTAGGAAGTTATGTAGAGAAAAGTTAGTTCAGGTTAATTAATCATTGCAATTCTCCCCTCCCCCCCCCCACTCCCCTCCCCCTGCCCCCTTCTATAACTGTATTCAAGCTACCTAAGACTTTCCATGGCAAGAGGTGCCCAAAACCGTACCAAAAGATTTTTAATAATTCTCAGTTTTCAGTACAATATACTGCATGTACAGATTATGTGGCGTGGGATAGATGAGATTGGGATGAGCGTTATAACTTGCTCAGAAGAAATGCAGCCATTCCAAATTCATGTTGATAAAAGATTTATACTCTCTCGCCTTGTTTTATTCCAGATACACAAATGCACTTAGTTCCCACTTGACATTAACATGACCAAAATGCTTACATCATGTGGAAGCTCTGGAGGAGTCTTCAGTTTCTCCTGTCCCATCTGACTGTTAAAAGAAAGGAAGAAACATAAATAAAAGGCAGGTGCGCAGTGGGCCTGATAAGACAAATCACCCAGAAACAGGCCAGAGAGAGAGACTGGTATTTGCAGAGCATCCAATTTCTAATCATGTCACAATAGATCTTGTCTTCTTACCTCTCTGTTAGCTACACAAACACTATCTTGATAATAACAAATATAGGCCAATTTCTGAGCGGTGCTGAGCCCTTGCAAAATCTTAGCCCAATAATAATTATGCCTGATGCTCATTACCAACACTGCAGTTTCTAGGGTTCCTTGATGGTTTAACCAAAAATACCGAACACCCCTTCTCTCCCTCCCCACCCCCCCCCCCCCAAAAAAAAAACACCGGGGAAAAAATTCTGTTGAGGAAAAAAAAGGGGGAGACCAAAGTTTTTGAGCAAAAAAAAAAGGACCCCAAGAGTTATTAAGCAAAAAAAATTTAAAAAATTAAAAACCAAAAAACAAAAAAAACACCCCAGCATGGCCCCTTTAAGAAATGCTTTTGAGGCTTTTTGGCCCTAACAGGCTGCCGGTGGCCGTCCGCCATCTTGTCTCCCTGCTCCGGGTCAGAGAGCTCCCCTGCGGAACCAAGTAAGCACCTGGGATTTTTGCCTCCTGGCTGGGAAAAAATCAGAAAATACTGGACTTTTTAGGCATCCGGTATTTTCTGAATTTTTTTTACCAGACAGGAGGCAAAAATACTGGACTATCTGGGTTAATACCAGACACCTGGCAACCCTACCAGTTTCTTCTCGCCTGAGCAATGTCTTCTCCTCGCATAACTGAAAAGGCACATTGTGGTGACATTTTGTTGACTGGGCTATATACAACAACCTGAAATTCAACAAATGCAAATGTAAGGTGCTAACGGGAAGAAAAAGCAATGCACAAATACAGAATGGGGGAAACCTGGGTTGGCAGCAGCACTGCTGAAAAGAATGTGGTGGATCACAGCCTCACCATGAGTCCTGTTGCAAAAAAAGCAAATGCAATTTTAGGTTACATTAACAGAGACATAGCATGCAAGTCACAGATGGTGAAAGTATCACTCTACGTGGCACTGGTTAGACCTCAGATGTAGGACGGTGTCCAATTTTGATTACCAATATAAAGAAAGAGTGTAGAGAAAACTGAAAAGGAGCTAGAGGCAAGCAACGAAGATTATCAAAGGTAACCAGATAGTAATTGTGAAAAATCAGGACAAGGGATGGAGGTGCCTATATAAAACAAATCCCTGAATATTGGTCACCAGCAGATATTTCAGGAAGCCCAAGCTAGAATTTAGCATTATACAAGTCATATGCCATAACAGAATTGCAGATCAAGCAACAATATTTATTAGTCACATATTTAGTAAATGTATGAATACTTATTTACATTATTTTACAAAAATAAACAAAGGCTTTTGGAACACATGATCTATAGGGCCTGATTTTTAAAAGCTGCCTCCATTTTGTGCACCAAAACAGTAGCCAGTGAAATTAACTTCAAGTATTGATGATAGCATGTAGATGATCATATAACTAATTTACAAGTACTATTAGATAACTAGCTGCCATATGCACATGCAGTTATTTGTGAGTGAAAAACGAGAGGCTTAACTGAAGCCCCTTTTACACATCACAACCAAAAATATAGTCAGATGAATGAAACCTTCTGCACCATTACAGCATTTCCCTGCTGAAAATGAACATCCTGGCTCTGCCATGCATATATAAATCCATACGTAACACTGCATCATATCATTGATTTTCTATTGTGCCTGCATCTAGTCTGCAAGTCCATCTTGTCCACAGAAAGCAATAGCTGAATGCCAAAATTAGATGTCAAATTTATGAGCTCAGAATGAGCAAAACAACACCAAAAAATCACATAGTGTGCCCAAGGCCTGTACATTTTGTTCAATGTTCTATTCTTATGAAGAGCTGACCTAGATTCTCTGCCTGAATGAGAATGTTTCCAAGCAATTGAGGCTGTTCAGAGAATCAGGAATTCAAGTATTGCCCGAAAACTTACCATGGGAAGAAAATGAGGCTATAGTTTACAGAGAAAGCAATACTGTTCATTAGTCATGTGACAGGTTCTCAACTATCCACATAAAGTGCAGCACTCTCTGCACTAGCTTTCATTTCAGAGTTTGACACAAACTGCATTTGCAATTTGTACCCAAGACAGTTTCCAGCACTGTGCCACCTTGGAATAAACAGTATGAAAAACTTTGCCATATGGCAAATTGAATTTTCTGTAAATGGTCTGGCAGTTGAACAGGAATCAGGACTCCTTGGGTCTCTTGCTGTTTCTGCCACTGACTTATTCTATGGTCTTGGGCAAATCATTTCCTCTTTGTGCTTCAGTTGACCCAGCAGTGAGATAAACGCTATAACTGTTTATTATTAACCAGTAATAATTGCCCTCTCACACATATGGGTTGTGAGGGATAATTCATATGTGTAAAACTCTCTGGTTTCCCGAAATGAAAAGCACTATAGAATAGCAAAGTTCTTCTGTTCTTATTCTGTGTACCGTACACTTTTTTAAATCTTGTATCTTATTCATTTGGAATTACATAACTATAGTGGAATAAGATTTCTTTCTTTAACAGTAACTCTTGTCCCCCCCCCCCCCAACACACACACACACATCCCAGCAGTTCTACCCCTAAGGATTGATATTTGAGGACCCTGGCCATTGCAAACCCTCATTCATTTCAGAACACAGGACTGATATGTGAAGTAGGGATGCCAACTATCCCACTTTCTCTGGGAGTCTCCTCAAATCATGTCCTCTCTCTCAGAGGCTGCCTCAGCCAAACTGAGAGATTTAGTCCAATGTGAAAGCAGTCTCCTTTACCTGCTTTCACTGTGCTGCTCCCAGAATAAGCCAGCACTATCCCTAAAGCCCTTGGGGGGGGGGGAGGAGAGTAGAGGGATCTCTGCACACTGCCTCCACCCAGAGTGCCAACTCTGCAGCTCCCAAAGACTGGGAACAACTGTGGCCAATGGGAGCTGTGGGAGTGATGCCAGTGGGCAGCAGTGTGCAAAGTAGGGATGTAAAAGAGTAGTCGATTAGTCAACTACCCCCCATAAGCCAAGGCTTATCAGGTAGTCGAGTTGACTACTCGCACTTCCCCCACCCTTGCTGCTTCTATATATCAGAGGCAGCGAGCAGGAGCCGGTGCCAGGAGGAGCTGGTTTAAAAGCCGGTTCCCCCACAGCACCGTCTCCACAGTGCCTCCTGCTCCCCACCCTGCACTGCTGTCTCTGAGGCTATGTCTAGACTGCAAGCTTCAAGAGATCTTCCGGAAAAACTTTTTTCAAAAGAGAGTGTCTACACAGCAAAAGTGCAACAAAAAAGCGATCTGCTTTTTCGAAAGATAGCATCCACATTGATTGGGCGCTATCTTGCATTTCAGTTGTGATTACTGTGGATGAAATGGCCACCAGGGCACCTGTGCTTTTTCCTGGAGGCCTCCTCTTTCGAAAAAACACTCTCTTCCGCGTCCCCACATGCCTTTTTCCAAAAAAGCTTTTTTGGAAAAAGGCTTCTTCCTCATAGAAAGAGGCTTACCGCTGTCGGAAAAACCCCTCCGTTCTTTTGACTTTCTGTCAAAAGAACCCAATAGCAGTGTGGATGTAAGTGTCGTTTTTCCAGAAAAACGACTGTTTTTCCGGAAAAGCTCTGCAGTGTAGACATACCCTAACAGAGGCAGCAGTACAGTGGGGGGAGCCAGGAGAGGCTGTTCCGGCAGCAGCCCCTGTCCGCAGGGGTCCCAGCTCCCCACTGGGACCCCCACGGACAGAGGCTGCTGGACCCAGTGCGTGCCAAGTCTGAGCAAGCCCACCTTAGTTCCAGCTCGTGCCAGGTCCGGTACCCCTGCTGTGGCTCTGCAGTTTAAATGTATAGGAGCCAGGCCTCTGGTATCCCGAAAAAAATCCCGTAGTCTAGACGTAGCCTGAGTGAGGGTGGGAGGGGGATGAGCAACAGAGGCTGGGGGGATGGAGGGAACAGGAGCGGGGTCTCAGAAGAGGGGCGGGATGGGTCCCAGGCATGGTTCAGCTAGAAATACATTGTCCTTTATGGTCTCATAACTGAGTTGTACCCACTTCTCTGCTTTGCTAAAACACCCAGCGAGGCACTGATGGTGTTAAAATCCAACTACCTGTTTCTAAACTCAGATTTTGTTGTCTGGATTCAAACACCACATCAGACAAACAGGTTTTCTCTACCGTGCTCCTTTGTTGTGTACGGGTAGCACACAAACTAGGTCATTTATTTTTCTGTTGAAACACTTGCCACAGCTGTTATTTTTAGCAAGCTGTGTGAGGGTCTGACTTTCATTTATGAGCACAAAAAATGAATGTTGAATATAATACTGTCTGCGTCGTTTGTGCTTTTTAGTTTCACATCTGATTACTGAGACCCCTTACTCTTCTGCCAGGAGACTGAATGAAGAAACCTTGCTGACAAGAATCCATGGCCGTCTGACAAAGCAGAATAAAGGTGCAGGTGAGCAAATAAAACTAGACAGGGACCCTGTCAGGAAGTAAAAAGGCAGACGTAAGGATGTAGGTGGTGAGGAACCAGGAAGCATCATGTGATAATCTATGACAAAAATATACCAGAGAACACACTCCATTCTTAAACCCTCACACTTGCCTAAGCGTTTGTGACTGCAGAACCCACACTCAGATCTTCGAGGCCTGCTGTGTGAGGCAGAAGCAGGGTCTCTGCAGCTGAACGAAAAACAGCTGGCGTTCCAAGTTTAGCAACAGAAACCTTGTTTATGGTTTCAGGTTTATTTTCAGAAGGTTTGGGGGTTTTGTTTTTGTCCCCCACAACCTATCCACAACCAAAATAACACAAGGCAGTAAAATCTCTGATCTTGTTTTCATCATGCAGCTTAACAGTCTAAATTCCAAATGATTCAAAACAGACTAGACATAAACCGGGGTCCTTTCTCCAACTCCAGAGCTTCTTGCCCTAGCTTTTTAAGGTACCCACCTGGATCCCTACTTCCCTGAGCTGCCAGCTGGAAGTTGGAAGGAAGTCCCCACGTGGGAGTCTTGTTTGTAGGGCCTTACTGTAAGGCACTTCTGCTAGAGGTGCTGGAGCTATTTTTATAGTGGGGGTGCTGATGATGGAAATCAGGCATTTGGTGTTTGTTATTAAAAACGTAAAGCCAGGGGATACAGCACTGCTCACAGTATCCCCAGCATCAGCACCACTGGCTCCTACCTTGGGGTGCTTCATGGTTGCTGGGTTCCCTATCAGCACAGGGGAGAGCTATACTGCAGAGTGACCACTGGGGGCAACCACACCCCCAAGAGAGTGGCCAGCAGGGCTGGGGCTTCACCATCTTTCCTGCCACCAGACGGATTATGTAGCCCTCCCTGCCTCGGACCCTTTCCCCCCAGTCCTTGGCCGCAGCGCTGGAGGAGGGAGACAGAAGGTCCCACTGGTTGGTGGGAGGAGAGAGAAAGCCGAATCAGATGGGACCCCCTGCCCTGAGCCCCTCCTCACTCCTCAACCCTCACTCTTGTACACACACACCCACATCCCCAGCCTCCTGTCCTGAGCCCCTCCTCAACCCCCCACCCTGACTCCTGCTCTCCCCACATCCCCAAGGCCCTGCGCTGACTCCTGCACCTCCACACACTGCCAGCCTCCTGCCCTGAATGACTCCAGCAATGCCAGGTAAGCCTTCTAGTAAATGATATTTAAAAAAACAAAATCAAAAGATACTTTTTAAGCATAACTTTTAGACCTGAAAACTCAGACCACCTTCAGGATAAGTTAGTGGGTACTGCTAGTCAAGGTATTGCACAGGTTGGACCTCCCTGGTTCAGCACCCTCAGGACCTGACCAATCCCAGATGGGGCTGTCATGGCTCCAAGCCCTGCCAAACAGCCATGCATGATGGCTCCTGGCCCCACTGAGCCACTGCCGCCATAGCTCCCAGCCCCGCCAGGCACTTATACGCTGGGTCTCCGAGCCCTGCTGCCACGTGCTGGGTAGCCCCGCCGACAGCTTGCTGCAGGCAGCCCATTGTCCTGCTGGCCCCGCAGGGCTCCCTGCTACTGGCCCTCCACAGAACTCTCTGGTCCTGAAACATCCATGGTGGACCATGGATGTTGCTGGACCAGAGGGTCCCGGTTTAGAGGTTTCAACCTGTAGAAAGATGTACAAGTCCAAAGTAGCACCAAGATACTAGCAACATCAAGATACTAGATCAAAGAGGAGTCAAGAGTCCCTGATGTTTTCCTGGTTTTGTTTTCTTTCAAGCAAACCTCATCCTTTCCCCATGTCCTTTGTATCCATCCATCAAGCTAGTCCCTTTCTCCTGTCCTAGTTCTGAGCAGTCAAGAACATGTCAAACATCTGGAATAAGTGATATCCTTTTTGGGAAAAATGAGTAAACTCAGTGGCCAAATTGTATTCGCAATTTAGCTCCTGCTCATCTTGAACAAAGATAAAGTGACTAAATATCCCATTTTGTCTGGGACAGTCCCCATTTAAGCCCTGTCCTCAACATCCTAACTCTTGGCAAAACTTGGCATTGCCTCATTTGCTCTTGCCAACTGATGATCAGTTGACACAAAGTGGGGCACATACCTGTGGGGGCACAAAGAAACATTGGGGAAGGATAGGCAATGATGCCAGGCCCTGTGTGGCTCGGATCAGGCTGTCAGCCCCTCTTAGTATCCCTTTTTCACTGTGGTAAATATGGCCACCCTAAAAAGATGAATTAAAATGGCATTAATTACCAGCATTCCACACTGCAGAATAGGAGGTCCAGGCCCTGCAATGGTAGGCAATATGGTGTGAGAGCTATGCAAGAAGGAGCTATACAAGCTGTATGCTGTGCTCAGAGCAAACACTTATAATCCTTCCTGTACAATGAGGCATGAAAGGATTGGGAAGATACCGTGATATAGACTTTCAGTCGGATGTGTCAGGTGGCTGGTGGGCAAGAAGCCATTTGCAGAATAGCGTGGGAGTGTAGTGAGATGTCCACCAAGCTTGTTGAAATGTGAGACCTTTGAGAGGTATAAAACGGGTTAGCTAAGCAGTGCTACACTACTATCTAAATAGATTATGGCACAATATTATAACAAAGGTTTGAAGAAAGTAAAGTCCATCTACACTGGCCAGAGGCTACTTATTAGAGCAGCAGAGCTAGCATTAATCCTGGCATGAGATAAACGTGAATTGTACTGCATATTTCTGTAGTCATCTTCCTCTAAATAAATGCATGTCAAAAAGCCAACTATTGTGGGAGTCACATTGATGTAGGTATTTACAACTTGCCATTAAAAACAACAATTTAATACTTTAAAGATAACTTAAAACAACAAGCAAGGATTACATGTGTTGGTGCCAAACTATATGACCATAATGATGGCTATGTCCATCTAGCCCTATCCTCCATGAATTTATCCAATTCTTTTTTAAACCTAATACTACTTTTGGCTTTCACAACATCCTCTGGCAGGAAGTTACAGTTTGTGTGTTGTGTAAAGAAGTACTTCCTTCTCTTTGTTTTAAACCTGCTGCCTGCTCATTTCATTAGATGGCCCCTGCTTCTTGTGTTATGTGAAGGGGTAAATAACACTTCCTAAATCACTGCCTTCACACTATTTTATAGACCTTTATCATACCCTTGTTGGTCATCTTGTTTCTAAGATGAACAATCACAGTCTTTTAAATCTCTCCTCATATGGAAGTGTTCCATACACCAAAACATTTTTATTGCCCTTCTCTGTACTTTTTCCAATGTTAGTATCTCTTTTTAGGTGGAGTAACCAGAACTGCATGCAGTATTCAAGGTGTACTGTCCCAGTACAGATCCTTGAGAGATCCTGCTATTTACCTCTTTCCATAGTAAAAACTGACCATTTATTCTTATTCTTTGGTTCCTATTTTGATCCATGTTGATTGATCTATGAGAGAACCTTCCCTCAAAACACATGACTGCTTACTTTGTGTAAGAACCTTTGGTGTGGGACCTTTCCAGAGGCTCTCTGAAAGTCTAAGCATAGTATATTCGCTGAATTGCCCCAGTCCATATGTATACTGATGCCCTCAAAATATTCTAATAGATTGGGAAGGCATGATTTCTTTTTACAAAAGCCATGTTGACTCTTCCAACATACCTTGTTCATCTATGTGCCTGATAATTCTGTTTTTGACTCTAGTTCCAACCTGTTCACCAGGTACTGAAATTAGGCTTGCTGACCAGCAGTGCCTCTGGCGTTAAAAAAAAAAGATCAGCATTACATTAGCTATCCTTGATTCATCTGATACAGAGGTTGATTTAAGCAGTAGGTGTCAATGGTAATTGTCCCTAGTAGTTTTGCAATTTCATATTTAAGTTCCTTTAGAACTCTTGGATGAGTACCACCAAGTCCTGTTCCAAAACCTCTTCTATGGACACCTCAATCTGGGATAGTTCCTCAGATTTGTCACCTAAGAAGGGTGGCTTAGGTATGGGAATTTCCCTCAGATACTCTGCAGTGAAGACGTATGCAAAGAATTGAATTTCTCTACAATGGCCTTGTCCTTGAGTTCCTTATTACCTCACACCATTGTTAGCTAGACCTCGGGCCTCACACCAAGACCTGTGATACATGAGCTTTTGTCTCAGGTCCTCATCTTATTACATTTGGGACTTCCTCAAGCCATTGGGAAATTTCAGAATAGGCAAGATTACAGGAACAATAAGGAAAATCTTAGTTACATAATGAAAGTTAAGCATGCAATTCATCAGAAGCGGAAGTGCAATGTGAGCTAAATTACCAGCAGTACCGCAAAAACAGTTAGTTAATTCTGCTCTCGTGTAAGGGGAACTACGCTGAAGTTCATGGAGGTATCCTCAGAGGTTCAAGTAAGGCAGGAGTGGCCAACCCATTCCGGGCAAAGAGCCAAGATATCAGTGGATCCAGTTGTCGAGGAAAAAAAAAAAAAGGACTGCCCTTTTAAGAAAATGCATTTAGAGGCTTTTTGGCCACATCAGGCTCCTGCCAGCCGACACCATCATCACTACTGTCTTTAATGGCCGCGCCGGACCTGGTAAGCACAGGTAGCCGGGAGGAGAGGGCCGTTTTCAGGGCCATCAGGGTGGCTTTATGAGCCACGGGGTTGGGGGGGTTCGTGAGCCACACCCTGGGGGGGGGAAGAGCCACACGTGGCTCGCGAGCCGTGGGTTGGCCACGGCTGAAGTAAGGGATTAAGAGGGCAGTGCACTACCCCTTCTCTGATAAGAAAATGGGGCACTCTTCCCCCTTGTCCTGGCTTGAGTAAGCAATGCTACCTCCCCAGGCACACCTTCTCCTCAGCAGATGCAATGAGGGTTCCCCGGCCCATTTCAATCTTCTGGAATCACTGGTCATACCAGTGTAAAACTGGTGTAAGTGTGAGCAGATTCAGGTCCAGACATCCTAGGAGACAGGGTTGGAACACATCAGGCTGATCCTGCATTCCTTGCATGCTCTAAACATTCATTTTCCTGTCCTTAGCATGAAATTCAGATCCAATGCCCTTTGCAATGGGGCCGGCTCTTGTTTTATTTAACATGACACTCTAGCAACATGAAATTTATGCAATGTAAGTTATATCCCATCACAACTGCAAACCCTTCATTGTTATTCTGCAAGAATCTGATCCCAGACATTTATTACCAGCCACATGACTTCCTACTCGTGGGGCCTCTTTCACGTTGGCATGCAGTACCTGCAGAGAGCGCTCCCTGCACAGAAGGCCCACCTCACAAGAAGAATAGCCATCTTTGCTCTCTGCCACAGACACCTTCAGTGCAGGGTACATTGCAGGGGTGGGCAGAGGGCATTCCAGCATGAACTGTAGGGATGCAGTCCTGGGTATTTTCCAGGTGCTGCTGCAAGGCCCATATAGGTTATAGGTAAAGATACAATTCTGTCATGGAGGTTGTGGATTCCATGATTTTTTGAAACATCCATGACTTTGTCTGGAGCTGTCAGAAGTGGTCCTAGAACAGCTGGCTGGTGGCTAGCCCCAGATCTGCTGGAGCAGCAGTCTCCAGCCACCAGAGTAGCAGCTAGCGTAGGGTCAGTCTCCCTTGGGCTAGCAGGTCAACCCCTGCTACAGGAGCAGTGGTGGAGCTGGAGCAGCTGCAATCTCCAGCAGCACTCTTCCCCCTCTCCCCCCCAAACACACACACACAGGTATTTTTTAATAAAAGTCAGGTTCAGGTCACAGGCTTCCATGAATTTTTATTTATTGCCCTCAAACTGTCCCTGACTTTTACTGAAAATCTGTGACAGAATCTTAATCATAGGCAATCAGATAGCAGTTAGGGCAGCTCTCAGGGGAGCACTCTGTTTGGAGCAGGGACTTTCTTTTTTTGCCTTGTTTGTACAGCACGGAGCACTAGACTGGGGTTCCTAGTTGCTGCCATAATACAAATAATAAGTAACAATGACCTCACTTCTGATCCCAGCAGTTAGCTAAATTGGGGGTGTTGCAGGTTGTTCCAGTTAGGAGAAGATATCGATAGCAATACTCGGTATTTTCCTTAATGCAATCTTGTTTATTTACAAAGATTAGTCATAAAGGCCTGTTACCCTGAATGTAGTAGGGAGCAAATACTAAGGAGACAGTTTTCTTGGCTGGCAGTTCCAAGCCTGCTTTTGCAGCCAGCACTCTGCACCCAAATTTCAATCAGTGCATTCACACAAACACACACAACCCTTACCCAAGGAACACCCAGACAAGCCATCACTCGCATAGTTCAAAGTCCAGAGTGGTCTTGTTTAGGTTGGAGATATGGGCTGTTTGGGATAAATACCATTGAGCTATTTCAGCCATCTGATTACACTGGCTTCTTTACATTCATACTGAATGGATGGTAATGGTTACACCTAACCCACAAAGTATAATCCAACTTTTCACAGGGTACATGTGCACTGTGGGTTAAAGTCAAGTTAAGATACGCAACTACAGCAATGTTAATTGTGTAGTTGAAGTACCTTAACTCGACTTTTGGCGCTGTCTACACAGCAGGAAGTCAAAGGAAGAACACTCTTCCTTCTACTTCCCTTACTCCTCATGAAATGAGGGTTACCATGAGTCAAAGTAAGAAGCCTGTTATTTCAAATTTATTTTGAAATAACGGCTTTGCTGCGTAGATGTGCACTCTGCTATTTTGAATAAGTGTGCAGTGTAGACACAATCACAAGGTTTAACCCAAACCATTACATTAATAACACTGCCATATTACCAAGGGCTAGCCTACACTAGAAGTGCTACAGTTACAGCTACAGATGCACTGCTGCAGCGCAATCGGTGAAAATTCTCTATGGAGATAAGAGCTCTCATGTTGCCATAATCAAATCAGCTCCCCAAGAAACAGTAGCTAAGTGAGGGAGGAAAGGTCTCCCAATGACAAAACTCTATCCACACTGCCACGTAGGTCAGTGTAATTTACATCACTCAGGGAGGTGGCTTATTCAAACCCCTAAGTGACATGAGTTATGTTATACAAACATAACATGTAGTGTAGACAAGCCTCCAAGACTTTAAAAACTGTTTATTCATTTTTATTTGATCTATTCACATAGGAAAATATGTTGGTAGATATTTAATATCTGAGTGGATATTTGCAATTATACACAAGTGCATAGCTTAAGTATTGGCTGTTTGAAGGTATTGCACATAGAACATTATTCTTTTTCACATCCATAAGTCAAAGAAATAGGAAAAATGCCATAGGGAAAAAATCTGAAAGAACACAACTTGTATCTCTTGAATGAAAAAGTAAAAATTCACGACTACATAAGCCAGATCATGAAGAGAACTGAGCATCTGCAATGCTCAGTCAAGTCCTCATTTCATTTTGTTATATCTTGTGATGGACAGAAGGAATGCTGGCCAGCACGTGGCGACTAAGGGTTTAAACTCAGATAACTAAGCAAGAGTGTTCGCAGGGGGCCAGAACAACCAATGGAGATACAGTGCTGAAATCTGAATTGTGTAAGATACCTTGCCTGCTTTCTTTGTGTGGGGAAGTTAAGCCAGGAGTTGAGAGACACAGAATGATTTAAACCCTGACAGGACTGCCATGCCTCCAAGGAATTTGGGGCATGGAAGTGTACTGAACCAGGAAGGGATCGTTAGTAAATAAAGGGAAAAAATGTATCTAGTTGTGATCAGGGTATTTTTCTTTATTTTTGTGGTTTGATTTGAACATCTCTGTGTGAATCCATGCCTTCCTTCCCCCATTCACTATCTAAGGTTAGGTCTAGACTGTGGCATTTTTGCGAAAGAGCAAACGTGTTCCTTGGATGCAGCGGGGGTTTTGCGGGATACCTCTGGTAGCCCACAAAAGACCCGTAGTCTAGACGTAGCCTACGAGTTGTTCCCAGAGATTCTCTCTGTGTTTTAATTTGTTTCATTTAGTTGCTTTGTAACACCTAGCAGTCAAGTATGCTTTATCAAGTGTATCTTTTGTTTTGTTAATAAAAATCACTTTTTTAAGGTGATGATTTGATTCTTGTGTCCTGGAAAGTAACAGGGATCTCTGTGTGTGTATGCATGCCTCAGACTAAGTGGTCAACTACCAGGGTATGTCTAGATTACATGCCTCTGCCGACAGAGGCATGTAAAATAGGCTACCCGACATAGTCAATGAAGGTTAAACTCAGGTAGCTAAGTGAGGAACAGCTCCTGTAAACCTCGTTTCACGAGGCATAAGGGAGCAGTCGACAAAGGCTTCCCTTGTTGATCGATCCGCGTCTTGACTCGCGCGCTGTGCCGACGATCAGCTGAGCCGGCACAGTGCGGCGGCCATTTTTATTTTAATGAAGCTGGGGATATTTAAATCCTCGCTTCATTGACTATGTCGGGTAGCCTATTTTACATGCCTCTGTCGGCAGAGGCATGTAATCTAGACATACCCCCAGAGACTGCAGCTTGTTTCTCTCTTTTCCTTTTTCAGGCTCTCTTGTGGTAAAAGAGCTTGGGGGTACCCCTCTGGAAGAAGTCCAAGTGCTTCCTTCCTGAGTTCAAGAAAAAAGGGGTTTTCCTTTTATTTCACTTGGTTGTGGCAGCTATACCCTCCATCCCCCAAAGTCAGTGAATCTGTGACTTGGGGAGTTTTTGTAAGCAGAGCCTATAGAGGCAAGGTGTTTAAGGTCTCTTGCGGGCCCCCACCTGCTGCACTCGGAGTGCCAGAGTGAGGAACAGCTCTGACATATCTATTAACATTTTATGCTTTTCAGTTTAAGTTTGTGCTTCATTTTGCACATGCCAGAATTCCATAAACAGCCTTTGGTAGGGAGCGGGAGGACTTATTTACATTCAGCCAAAGCCAGTGACTTATCAGTGTAAGCAGAGGCTAAATTACTGCTTGCTATCAGCCAGCTAAAAGGAGAGAGCTGCCCTGGGGTTGGGGGTGCTCACTCAAATTGTTTAGCTCTGCAAGATACTTAACTGTTAACTGTTGATATGTAAATACAGCTCATGCCAGGATGGGGAAGGAATCTGAGGTGTGGTTATGTAAATCCATTTCAGCCAGGGCTGATGGAGGATCAGTGTTGGAATGGAATGTGATGTATAGTAACTAATTTGTGCTGTTGTGGGGGTCACAAATCGTGCGACCCCTAAATATGGGAACTGTAAAATATGACACCAGTGCTGGCAGGAGAGACACCTTCATTGTAAGAGGTCTCAGATGAACAAGCCTCCCCCTTCCAGAGTTGGGTGTACTGAGCTTGAGGGGAAGGGCTTGAGCCAGCCTGCTTCTTGCCTGCTAGGTGTGAGCGAGCTATAAGACTGGTTCACTCTGCCTCTTTTGCTCTTTCCTCCCCCCGCCCCCTGTTTTAAGGATAGACCTAAAGCAGACTCCATCAGGAGCCCTTTTACTATTCCAGTGGAAGCTGCAATCTTTTGCCAGCCTAGATGATAGCTAAAGAGTTGAAATCACTACGGCTGTGTCTACACTGGCATGATTTTCCGCAAATGCTTTTAACGGAAAAGTTTTCCGTTAAAAGCAGTTGCGGAAAAGAGCGTCTAGATTGGCACGGACGCTTTTCCGCAAAAGCACTTTTTGCGGAAAAGCATCCGTGGCCAATCTAGACGCGCTTTTCCACAAAAAGGCCCCGATCGCCATTTTCACGATTGGGGCTTTTTTGCGGAAAACAAATCTCAGCTGTCTACACTGGCCGTTTTGCGCAAAAGGGACTTTTGCCCGAAAGGGAGCAGCATAGTATTTCCGCAAAAAGCACTGATTTCTTACAGTAGGAAGTCAGTGCTTTTATGCGAAATTCAAGCGCCAGTGTGGATAGCTGGCCAGTTTTTCCGGAAAAGCGGCTGATTTTCCGGAAAAACTGGCCAGTCTAGACACAGCCAATGGCTATGTCTACACTGGCAGCTTCTTGCACAAGAACATCTTGCGCAAGGTTTCTTGTGCAAGAAGTCTTGTGCAAGAAAACATCCACACTGCCATGTGCCAGCTGTGCTTTTGCGCAAGAGCGCCCATGGCAGTGTGGATGCTCTCTTGCACAAGAAAGCGCTGATGGCCATTTTAGCTATAGGGCTTTCCTGCGCAAGAAATCCCTGCCGAGCGTCCACACTGCCCTCTTGCGTAAGAACGCCTGCGCAAGAGGGCTTACACCTGTTAAAAAAGAGCATAGCTCTTGCTCAAGAAGCCCTCTCTTACCACGCCGTACTGTAAATTTCCTTGCGCAAGAGCGGTCGGGCAGTGTGGACGCTCTGCGGATTCTTGCGCAAGAACGGCCATACTTGCGTAAGAAGCCGTGAGAGTAGACATAGCGTAAGGCTACGTCTACATTGGCAAGATTTTGCGCAAATACTCTTTAACGCAAGAGTTATTGCGTTAGAGTATTTGAGTAAGAGAGCATCTACACTGGCATGTGCCTTTGCGCAAAAGATGTGCTTTTGCACAAGAGCATCCATGCCAGTGTAGATGCTCTCTTGCGCAAGAAAGCTCCGATGGCCATTTTAGCCATCGGGCTTTCTTGCGCAAGAAATTCATGTTGCCTGTCTACACTGGACTCTTGCGCAAGAAAAGTTGCGCAAGAGGGCTTATTCCTGAGCGGGAGCATCATAGTTCTTGCGCAAGAAGCACTGATTTCACACATTAGAACGTCAGTGTTCTTGTGCAAGAACTCCCCACCAGTGTAGACAGGCAGCAAGTTTTTGCGCAAAAGTGGCTGCTTTTGCGTAAAATCTTGCCAATGTAGACACAGCCTAAGGGTATGTCTAGACTACATGCCTCTGCCGACTGAGGCATGTAAATTAGACATATGGTAGAGTCCCAATTATCCGACCTTCGCTTATCCGACCTTCCACTTTATCCGACATAGCCATATAACTGCTGCTTTGTCAGTGTGCCCTGGTCCCACCCAACTGTGGCCAGGCCACTCCATTGCCTGTCATGGTGATGAGTGCTGGAGGGAGTTGGGGGCCTTCCTCTTGGCACGAGGCCTCTTGGGGGCGGCAGTTGCAGGAAGGGGTGCAATGGGGGCGACACAGGGGAAGCCACGTAGGCTGCTCCATGCTCAGCCTGAGCCGCTCTCCAGGGGCTCTTGAAGCCAGGCCACGCCCGCCCTAGCCGCGCTAGTGACGCTTGCTTGCGGGTGACACATGTAGCCCCAGCCCTGCCCGTGGATTGGCTCAGCCTTGTTCCGGGGCCACCTAGCCGCCGCTTCCTGCTCCTGCTCCTCCGTTTGCGTGGCGGGGACTAGGCCGGGCAGCAGCGGCCCTTTCAAACCCAGCCCTGACTCCAGCAAGTAGGGGGGACCGGTGCGTGAGATCCAGCTGCGGGGTGTGTGCGGGGCCGAGGGGCGCAGGTTGGCTGCTTTGTCTCCGAGCTGTTCGGGGCGCAGCGCACTGGCAGCCCGCGGCAGGGTGGGAGCCCCCTGGGCCACTCGCAGGGCACAGCTGGTGTGACGGGTGATTAAGGGGAGGGCTGGGTAAAGCGGTCTGGACCCCCCTCACAATACAGCGAAGAATTTGTTCACATCCCGGGCCATTTCCGTATTATCCGACATTTTTGTTAATCTGACCGCCTATCAGTCCCATTTAGGTCGGATAATTGGGAGTCTACTGTACCAACATAGTCAATGAAGCGGGGATTTAAATATCTCCCGCTTTGTTAGAATAAAAATGGCCGCCACGTTGTGCCAGCTCAGCTGTTTGTCGGCATGAAGCGGCAGTTAAGACGGGGATCGGTTGGCAAGGAAAGCCTTTGCTGACCGATCCCTTATGCCTCATGCAACGAGGTTTACAGGATCGGTCGGCAAAGGCTTTCCTTGCCAACCGATCCCCGTCTTGACTGCCACTTTGTGCCGACAAACAGCTGAGTCAGCACAACGCATCGGCCATTTTTATTCTAATGAAGCGGGGGATATTTAAATCCCTGCTTCATTGACTATGTCGGTATGTCTAATTTACATGCCTCGGTCGGCAGAGGCATGTAGTCTAGACATGCCCTAAGAGCTGAAGTCACTGGTTTGGCCTGGAACCAGACCCATTGCAGCTGGTGGGAACAACCGCCGGGCGGCCAGTAAGAGCGGCGGCAGGCGGCCCGCGGAGCGGGTGGCCGGTAGGAGTGGCAGCAGGCAGCCAGCGGAGCAGCTGGCAGGAACGACTGGTGGGCAGCAGGGACAGCAGGGCCATCACATCAAGCTCTATAAAAGAAGTCATCAGCGTGATGTGTTTGGGTCTGCACTGACTGGACAGAGCTGTAAGTGGGGCGTTTGAAGTGGGGTACGGGGAAAGTTTGGGTAAATGAATGGAACCCTTACCTTGTTGGACTAGTGAGTCTGAGAGGCAAAAGACATAAATGAATGGAACCCTTACCTTGTTGGACTAGTGAGTCTGAGAGGCAAAAGACATTGCTCAATTCATTTGAGCTGGGACGGTTACTCGTGAGGAGTTATGAACTCTGTTCATGGTATTTTCCCAAGTTAATGCCATGTCACCTCTCTCTCTCTCTCTCATTAAAAGTTTATTTTCTACACTCAGACTCTGTGCTTGCGAGTGGGGAAGCATTGCCTCTCAGAGGCGCCCAGGTGGGTGTTAATTTCCCAGGCTACTGGGTGGGGGCTCGAGCCGGTTCTATGTGAGATGGACCCCTAGATATTGAACCCGGCCCTGGTTGCTGCCGGCCCTACTCGGTTACATCAGTATATCATGAACACATGCAGCACCACTCCCAGATCACACAACTCATTTTGCTGCCTTCTGAATGCTGTGATAATGCGCTCCCTCCTGTCTCCAGGACATCAGAAGCAGCCTGTGAAATGGATAAGATATTTGTGAGCTGTGCGTATGTTTTGAGAGCAAGACCAGAGAAATAAATACAACTACCTAGTTTCTAAACAGCAATTGTACTTATTTTAGGGAGGAGGAGGGGAAGCAGGAATGAAAAAAAGGAGAGGACAGCATGGTTTCATGGATAAAAAAGTAGAGCCTGAAGAAGAGAGCTTCATTAGCTTCTTTTCATGGGAAAATTACAGCAAAGAAATGATAATTCCTAGTCACAGTCGGCAACTATGAACACATACAGTAGATAGGGTTGCTAGGTATCCAGATTTCAAGGACCGTACAGTGTCTGGTCAGAAGTACAGACCAGATACCAAAAGCAGCACTGTAACAGAGAGGCCAAGGCAGTGCCCACCACAGCATGTGTGAGCATACTGGGTGCATTCAGAGAGCTGGGGCAGAACAGTTGTGAGACAGATGGATGCCAATCCATGCCGTGGGATTGTGTTTGGATCACATCCTATTTTCCACCTTCATAGAATCATAGAATACTAGAACTGGAAGGGACCTCGAGAGGTCATTGAGTCCAGTCCCCTGCCCTCACGGCAGGACCAAGCACCGTCTAGACCATCCCTGATAGATGTCTATCTAACCTGCTTTTAAATATCTCCAGAGATGGAGATTCCACAACCTCCCTAGGCAACTTACTCCAGTGTTTAACCACCCTGACAGTTAGGAAAGTTTTTCCTAATGTCCAGCCTGAACCTCCCTGGCTACAGTTTAAGCCCATTGCTTCTTATCCTATCCTCCGAGGCCCAGGAGAACCTCTCTGCCCATGCAGAAACACCCCCATCTTCAGGGGCTCTGAGACACGTGTGACTGGCACAACCTGAGCCAGGGATCCCATGCAGGGTGGCCACTTCTCCCCAGGGCAAAGGTGACATTTCAGCATCAGCTCCTACTTTGCCTCCCTCCCCATGCCACTCAGACAGGGGCTCAGTCTAGAAGGGCAGGAGAGCATGTGGCTCATTGTGAAGCCTAGCCTCCAGCTCACACACACAGCACAGAGAGGGCAGGGCATTTACCCCAGTCCAGCCTGGCTCACCCAGACAAACTGGTAACAGCCTCCACTCCTCCCAATGATTGCTTCCTGAAACACCACTGCCCACCTGTCTCAGGGCACAGTGACCGGCAGAGCCAGGTCATCAATACACACTGGCCCCTTCTAAGTCAAGGCCCCTCCTACCTGAATTTTGCGGGCAGGCTCCATTTCAGCTCCAAACCCAGCTCTGCAGATGGCAGGGGATAGAGCTGCCTTGTCCATAGGATGGTTTGGGGCGGCTGGTACGCCCCATGCTTTGCATGGGACGGTCCCCCATATTGAGGTTAGTTCCAACCTTATAGAAGGAGCCCAGGGCAGTCCTGGAGGATTACCTGGGAGAGGGCCTGAGGCTCCCCTGCCCTCACCATAGTGGCATGAGCTGCAGAAAGCAGAGCAACTCAGGCTCAAAGGACCGGTCTAGAGCCAAGTCAATCCGCTTCCTGCCACTGCAGTGAAACCAAGAGACCCAGCTGGAAGATGGGTGGTGGAGCAGAGCAGGCTGCTGCGTCACTCTGCTTCTCAAGGCTCCTGCCACTGTGATAAGTCCAACCCCTGGTGCTCCTGCGTCAGGCCCCCTGGTTATCTGCCATGTTGTGTTGCTCGGGGGAGCGGGCTTTGGGAAGGGGGATAATCATAGAATCATAGAATACTAGGACTGGAAGGGGACCTCGAGAGGTCATCGAGTCCAGTCCCCTGCCCTCATGGCAGGACCAAATACTGTCTAGACCATCCCTGATAGATATTTTTCTAACCTGCTCTTAAATATCTCCAGAGATGGAGATTCCACAACCTCCCTGGGCAGTTTATTCCAGTGTTCGACTACCCTCACAGTTAGGAACTTTTTCCTAATGTCCAATCTAAGCCTCCCTTGCTGCAGTTTAACCCCATTGCTTCTTGTTCTATCCTCAGAGGCCAAGATGAACACGTTTTCTCCCTCCTCCTTATGACACCCTTTTAGATACCTGAAAACTGCTATCATGTCCCCCCTCAATCTTCTCTTTTCCAAACTAAACAAACCCAATTCTTTCAGCCTTCCTTCATAGGTCATGTTCTCTAGACCTTTAATCATTCTTGTTGCTCTTCTCTGGACCCTCCAATTTCTCCACATCTTTCTTGAAATGCGGTGCCCAGAACTGGGCACAATACTCCAACTGAGGCCTAACCAGTGCAGAGTAGAGCGGAAGAATGACTTCTCGTGTATTGCTCACAACACACCTGTTAATGCATCCCAGAATCATGTTTGCTTTTTTTGCCACAGCATCACACTGCTGACTCATTCAGCTTGTGGTCCACTATAACCCCTAGATCCCTTTCTGCCATACTCCGTCCTAGACAGTCTCTTCCCATTCTGTATGTGTGAAACTGATTGTTCCTTCCTAAGTGGAGCACTTTACATTTGTCTTTATTAAACTTCATCCTGTTTACCTCAGACCATTTCTCCAATTTGTCCAGATCATTTTGAATTATGACCCTATCCTCCAGAGCAGTCGCAACCCCTCCCAGCTTGGTATCATCTGCAAACTTAATAAGCGCATTTTCTATGCCAATATCTAAATCGTTGATGAAGATAATGAAGAGAGCCGGTCCCAAAACAGACCTCATGGAACCCCACTTGTTATACCTTTCCAGCAGGATTGTGAACCATTAATAACTACTCTCTGAGTACGGTTATCCAGCCAGTTATGCACCCACCTTATAGTAGCCCCATCTAAGTTGTATTTGCCTAGTTTATTGATAAGAGTATCATGCGAGACCATATCAAACACCTTACTAAAGTCTAGGTATACCACATCCACCACTTCTCCCTTATCCACAAGACTCGTTATCCTATCAAAGAAAGCTATCAGATTGGTTTGACATGCTTTGTTCTTTACAAATCCATGCTGGCTGTTCGCTATCACCTTGCCACCTTCTAAGTGTTTACAGATGATTTCCTTAATTACTTGCTCCATTATCTTCCCTGGCACAGAAGTTAAACTAACTGGTCTGTAGTTTCCTGGGTTGTTCTTATTTCCCTCTTTATAAATGGGCACTATATTTGCCCTTTTCTAGTCTTCTGGAATCTCTCCTGTCTCCCATGATTTTCCAAAGATGATAGCTAGAGGCTCAGATACCTCCTCTATCAGATCCTTGAGTACTCTAGGATGCATTTCATCAGGCCCTGGTGACTTGCAAGCATCTAACTTTTCTAGGTGATTTTTAACTTGTTCTTTTTTTATTTTATCTTCTAAACCTCCCCCCTTCCCATTAGCATTCACTATCTTAGGCATTCCTTTAGACTTCTTAGTGAAGACCGAAACAAAGAAGTCATTAAGCATCTCTGCCATTTCCAAGTTTCCTGTTACTGTTTCTCCCTCCTCACAGACCAGTGGGCCTACCCTGTCCTTGGTCTTCCTCTTGCTTCTAATGTATTTATAAAAAGTCTTCTTGTTTCCCTTTATTCCCGTAGCTAGTTTGAGCTCATTTTGTGCCTTTGCCTTTCTAATCTTGCACCTGCATTCCTGTGCTGTTTCCCTATATTCATCCTTTGTAATTTGTCCTACTTTCCATTTTTTATATGACTCCTTTTTTATTTTTAGATCATGCAAGATCTCATGGTTAAGACAAGGCGGTCTTTTGCCATATTTTCTACGAGGGCAGGAGAGAGCAGAGTAGGGGCTGAAAGAAGCCGGGTGGGGGACAAAACAGGGGTGAGGCTTGGGGGGAGGGATGGAGTGGTGCAGAGCAGGAGCAGAAGGGAGATTGTCCTGGGCTCCTCTAGAAGGGAGCGAGCAAGCAGGGAGAGTGAGAGCAAGCAACTGGGGAGCTATAGTGTTCAGTTCTAAGAAATTGAAAAGTTGCCAACCTGAGCAGACAAAACTTGTCGGCACTTTTGAAGCTTCACAATTAAAAGCAGTGGAAAATTAGGAAGGATCTAATTAAGACACAAGATTGCCAGGATTGGTAGATTTTTTTCTCTGCTTTGTCACCAGCTTCCTGTGTGACCTTAGGCAACCCACTTAGGCCTAAATTTTCAAAAGTGACCACAGCTAGCGTAATGGCTGTACACCACTACCCCCAATAGCCACTGGCATAGTGGGCATGTGTAGCCAGACATGAACCCCATCTTGTTTCCCCCCCCCCAAAGAGCAAGAGAAAGGCAGTCAGCCTTTGATGCCCTGGGAACGCAGGTGTGCTGCCTGTCCCTGACTCTACCATAAACAGAAACCAGACAGTAAATGGGCTAGCTGACGACCCGGGCCTCCGTCGCCCTGATGGCTAGTACCAGTAATTGACACGCCTGCACTGTCCCAGGAGAGGAATCTTCGCCATCACATACTAGAAGTGCCCATTGTCTGCATTTTCCCAGGTGTGAATTATGCTTTGCACCCTTCGTGGGAAACTTGGCATTCAAAGCCATTTTTCCTAATTGGCCACTTGAGACCAGGAAGAAGCCTACATGACCCAAGGGGTATAAAGAGGGGTTTAGTAGCCCACCCCAGTTGAGCTCCAATCATCTATACCTGCTGGCAGGTATTGATTGACTCCCGAGGTCTGTGGGACGCCCAACCTCGCCCTACTTCTTCCCGAGGGATTGAGAGAAAGACGCTGGCCACGCCAAGTCTGGAACGCAGGGGTGAGAATATATACCTGCTATGTGTCTATTTTGCATGCATTTAATAAGAGCTCAGAGAACCAAAAGGGTTTCATGATACCTGTAAGTGACTTTTGTTTTAAGTGTAATTTCTGTCCTGTCCTTTGTAGTGGCTGTGTTATCTGTAACACAGCAGTAGCATTTAACAGCTAAGTTTACCCTGTAACAATAAAATAGTAACTGTTTAAGCTTTAACCTGACTCCTTCAGTCGCTGTAACAGAACCAAGCACAATTTAAAAGAACTTCAGCTGGTCAAAAGGGACAGGTATAGGGAGAGCTTGGGCGTTTGGATTTGTGTCACTCCCAGGTGACAGATCCATTGGGGCACCTCTCAGCCTCCCCAGGCTGCCCGCTGCGAAGGGATTTCTGGATTCTAGCAGCTAAAATCTGAGGTGTTATAAGCTCTCCCTGTAAACTTATTGGGGCGCCCGTCAACCTCCTCCAGGTTGCCGCTGCTAAGGACCCCGGTCCTGGCAGTTGAAGTCTCGGGTGTATAAGCTTTTCCTGTAAACTTATTGGGGCACCCGTCAACCTCCTCCAGGTTGCCCGCTGCTAAGGACCCCGGTCCTGGCAGTTGAAGTCTCGGGTGTATAAGCTTTTCCCTGTAAACTTATTGGGGCACCCGTCAACCTCCTCCAGGTTGCCCACTGCTAAGGGACCCCGGTCCTGGCAGTTGAAGTCTCGGGTGTATAATACACACACACACACACACCACTCACTGCCCTGACCATTGGCTGACAGCATGGCCAAGAATAAGGGACACAGTCAGGTCACCTCTGCATTCCAGCTATTCCCCATTACTAGAATAGTTTCTTGGAGCCATAAGCAGATAAGCATCTCTTAGAAATACTAAAAGACTTACTTACAGAAGGAACCAAACTGGCCTCTTGCCCCTGCAGACCCCAAAAACCACAAACATGGTATAAAACCACCTCTCTCCCACAAAAGATCCAACACCAAATGCAGCTCAGCCCAAGAAACAGAGCCTCTAGCTGCAGAAGTTACTATACCAAATTACAATCGTTTAGCAGAGATGGGCTCTGCGACATTGCACTTCATATTCTTTATGGAAAAATGCTTAGGAATAAGAATGACATAACTCAAATATGCATTATGCAAAATACTTCATGTAATATCATTTAAAAAATTATAATTTGCTGAATGGGTATATTCAATTTTGTGCGTGTACCATTCCTGTATTTGAAGTTAGAAATATGGAGTGGATGTTAGAGTTTAACCCAGGGGTGGGCAATAATTTTTTGCCAGGGGCCACTTCACAAATGTTTGAAGTGGCCCCAGGCTGCACTGGAAGGGGCGGGGCCTCAAGCAGAAGGGGCAGGGCCAGGATACTTCCCTGCTTCCCCACCCACAGACCATGATTGGGGGAGTGCCTTTGCCCCTCCCCTTGAGGTTCCCCCTTGAACCCATGCCCCTGGCAATGGGAAGAGACTTCATGCACTCCCCCTTCTGCCCCCAGGCCAATCAGGGCTTGGGGCCGGGGGAGTGCATGAAGTAGCTTCCCGCCCTTCCAGGCCTGGGGGGAGGGGAGTGTCAGGGCCTTCATGGGCCGGATCAACCCGCTTGGCGGGCCAGATCCAGCCCACGGAGGCCCTTTTGCCCACCCCTGGTTTAACCAATAAGGTGATGCTCATCAGTCAATGCTATTGGTTAAACACTATCCTGCTCCCAGGGAGGCAGGAAACCAAACAATAGAAGCTGCTGCCATATGCCAGGAGACGCCTGCTGATGACCTAAGATGACTGCTGGAAACATTTAAGATCAAACTGGGGGAAGGATCAGGCCCAAGTTGGGAGGCTTCCCAGCTTGTGAGAAAAGATTATTAGAACTACTCGATAGGGTAAGAAATTGCATGTAACACATTTTTTTGAGTATTAGGCTTAGCTAGTGTGTTTTGTTTTATTTTGCTTAGTAACTTACTTTGATCTCTCTGCTATTATTTGGAACCACTTGAATCTTCCTTTTACTGTATATTTAATAAAATCACTTTTGTTTATTAATAAAACCAGTGTAAATAATTGTTACCGGGGGTGGGCACCGGTGCATCCCTCTCTTTAATTAGCAAATGGGGGTAATGTTTTATGACCTTGCTCTCTATAAAACTTTATACAGAATAAGATTTAAGATTAATTTATCTGGGATTCTGGTCCCATTGAAGCTGTGCAGCCAGGTGCTCTGTCAAGTCCCATTGACTGAGCTCCCCAGAGCTGAGCTGATCTCAATGTCTGTGTTGTTCCGCATCCCCACCTTAACCCACTCCTGCACCCAACTTTCCCACCCTGACCCCCACACCACCGCTGACCCCACTCTTACACCTTACTTCCCCTCCAGACTCCATCCCCGTCCCGCTCCCACCCTCTCCTGCACTCTGAACTCCTCATATTGGCCCCATTCCAGAGCCTACGGGCCCTACAAAATCTACTAGTCCCAGGCCCTCAGAAGAGTTAATTCAACCCTGGGGGAAGCTCTGAGCCTCAGTATACCCTTCCCCCACCTAGGCTGGCACCCTAACTTGCATGAGTGAGGTGGGTGTCTCCCCTTTTTTTCCTGCTTCTCATTCATGAGCCACATCAATGAAATTTGTTGGGGAGGGGGGCGGTGAGGTTTGCTTCTCACTTGTATGTGGCCCCTGACTGATTTTTCTGTGGGCCAGTAGCTTTTGACCCCCCCAAAAATTGCCAACCACTAGTCTATTTGATCAAGGAATCTAACCCACAGATATATTTTTTAAATGCAGTGGGGCAGGATAGTTAGAACAAGAAGGGATTTTTCACTGTAAAATAGAGAGATAGAAAAGTAAACATAAGGAACGACCTAAGCCCCAAATTAGACACAATAAGGCTTTTCTGCCAAGACTACGGCAAGGCCAGGAGGCAAGGCTTGCATCAGCCAAGCTAAAAAAAAAAAAAGGTTTAATTATGTAGGTCACGTCAGTCAAGCTCCAGAGGAGAGGAAGAAAAATATAAAGCCTAGTTCTTCACTCCTCTTCCAAGGCAGCCTTTCTCCTTTTTTCTCTCAGACTCAATTCCCCCCGCTTGTTGGCTTCCCCCTCCTTACAGATGGAGGGGATTGACTAATGCCCTACTGCTGCAAGGCCTTGCACCCTACTTCCCCCATTCCAGAGCCTACGGGCCCTACAAAATCTACTAGTCCCAGTCCCCCAAAAGAGTTAATTCAACCCTGGGGGAAGCTCTGAGCCTCAGTATACCCTTCCCCCACCTAGGCTGGCACCTTAACTTGCATGAGTGAGGTGGGTGTCTCCCCTTAGTCATTCCTGTTCCCAGGGAAATAGGTTTAGCTAAGGTGACCGTACACCCCATTTTGGACAGGAGGGGACAGCCCTTTCTTAAGCCCTGAGTTTTGGTGTCCATTTGCCCCATTTGGTCTTGTCAATTTGATTGTTGGCAAGCACAAACAAGACAAATACCCACTTTCGTCAAAACAAAGTGGGACATGGAGGAACACATGGTGGGGCAGGACTGAGGCAGGAGCAGACAGCACTCAGGAGAGCAATGACATCAGCCCCAGCCTCCTGTGGGAGGCAAGGGGCAGGACTCAGGCAAGCCACAACACCAGCCCCAGCCTCACCTGAGGGGTGAGCAGTGACACCAGCCCCATGCAGGGGAAGGAAGCAGGGCTCAGGCTAGCCCAACTGCCCAGCTTTTCCCTGTGGAAATATGGTTTCCCTAAGTTTAACCCTTCTCTTCCAGCTTCCAGTTGGTCTTTACAGTCTGTCACACCAAGATTAAGTGTAATCTGTTATTGAAAACATGATAGGGAATGCCCCACAATAGTGACACTGTATTCAAGTACTCTTCAAACTTCACCAAAGCTGCAGGTCATTGAGATAGTAGCTGCTAAGCCAGCTGTACAAATAGATTTGCTTGGCTGGGGGAGAAGCATACATAAGTACAGAGCATTCAAGGCCACTCAGGGTATAGCAGACTGATGCCAAGAAGTGGAGCTGTAGTCTCAAGGGTATTTAGGTGGCATTGTGGTTAGAATATACAGACTTTTGAACACCTTCCCCTTTGCTCTGAATTGCAACATCTAGCTTAGAAATGCCTCTGATTTCTCTGAACTATGCTGCTCAGAGTTCAAATGGCTGCCTGATTTACTGAAGCATGGCTGACTAGGGTCTGAGAAATGTCACAGAAAAGAGGTCTCAGAGGGGTAGCTATGTTAGTCTGCATCTGCAAAATCAACAAGGACTCCTGTGGCACCTTAATGACCAACAGATTTATTTGGGCATCAGCTTTCGTGGGTAAAAAACCACATTGTCAGATGCATCTGATGAAATGGTTTATACCCACGAAAGCTGATGCCCAAATAAATCTGTTACTCTTTAAGGTGCCACAGGACTCCTCGTTGTTTTTGCAGAAAAGAGGTCAGAAATAAAAAATAGGCCATTCATGAGGAGTTTCAAACTGTTCTGTGTTTGTACAGTGCCAAACATAAGAGGCTCTGGGGCTTACAAGCACTACCAGAATATAAATAATATGGACAAAATGAGTGTTGCTCCCTAATTATCTATGTGAAGTGGTCAAACACGCCTGAGGGAGTTAGGAGCACACCACACTTATTTAATAGAATACACCAAAGATGTGGCCCATTGTTAATTATTTATTAAGAAGTAATTGCACGAAAGTGCAATATAGAACACAGGAGTTGGTTGTGGGTGGTAAAAACTGTAACAGCTCCTGTGTGTATCTAAATATGCACAGAGATTAAAGTTCCACGGTGATCAGGTTTTGCACAGAGCTCTCAACGGTAAGGGAAGCATTACTACGATACACACAACTCTGTGTATTTAGAGAACAATGAGTAAATGAACAGAGATCAGGTAAACACTCCACAGCTTGAGTTAAGTTACAGAACAGCCTTTAGAAGCATTTGCTAAAGAAGGGATCAGTTGTCAGTGGGCAATCTAGCTGAAAGCAAGGGGCAGGGTGGTTTTGCACTGACCCTGGAGAGTCCTGCTCCCAGCTCAGGCTGCAGCCCCAGCCCACATGTGTACACTACACTTAAAACAGCCCCTTAGCTTAGCCAAAGCCCCACAAGACTCAGCTGGTATGGGCCAACTGCAGGTTTCTAACTGCAGTGCAAACATACCCTAGACTGTGACAAGCTTATCTGCGTCAGCATTACTGCATCATTGGATGTGTTGAGAGGACTGAGACAAGCCAAGGCTTCTCCACCCCCTACCCACCTGCACAAGGGGGGAAGGTAGCAGTTCTGCAAAGTCTACTTTCCCCTGCACACAGAAAGCAGTGGTATGGGGCACTGATGCAAGGGATAAAGTGGGTGCCCCTTCCCCCCACGCCCGCTTACTCCTTTGCACCAGCTCACTGGACGACCAAAATATGTTATTTTGAAGAGAGAACCGTGAAGCTCTTCCTTCTGCATCGTTGAGGTGTTAGCAGATCTCTATGACAGCAGCAATAACTTTAACACTCAAAGCTGGTTATCTGCAAAAACACAAGGAAAATTATCATTTTTATCACTAAATATTATTCTATAAGACCTAGGATTCAAGTCCAAATGTTATCCTTGGGGCAGATAAACACCACCACTGAGGCATCCCAATCACATAACTCACCCAAGATATTTACCACTGAGGCGTCCCAATCACATAACTCACCCAAGATATTTACCAGAGACAGCCCATACCACACTGAAATGAGCAGTCTTGACAACCACAAGTTACATTCAAAAATCATGAGTCACACCCCCAGAATTGATGAGATCACCTTCCAAACATTTTTGATCTGCCTGTTGATTCCCCCCTCTGCCACCGTTTATGCCCTGTGTATGTGCACACATGTGTGTGCACATGTGACATATTGCAAGTGCACCCAGATTTATGGAGTGAGATAATATTGGCCCCTGCTGCAGGAGCTCTCACTGGCTTTCAGATGCTGTAGAGCTTCCAGCGTCTCCCTCAAACTTCTAATTTGTTTATTCTGTCTCTTCCCACACCCACACCTGCTCATCTACCAGTCCAACTACTAAATCTACTTCCTCAGCTCCCCTGTCAATGAATATCCCATTCCAATATCAGTTCTGCCCTCTCCGAATCCTCAGTGCTGCACCTCCTGCAACTCCAGTCTTCTTCCCACCTCTCTCATTCTCCCCAGGGCAGTTGCTGCAGGGTTAAAGAGGGTTTCTTCACCAGAGGGCAAGATAGGGTTGCCAGGTGTCCAGTATTGACCCAGACAGTCCAGTATTTTTGCCTCCTGTCCACTAAAAAAAATCAGAAAATACCAGACACCTGAAATGACTGGTATTTTCTGATTTTTTTTCCTTGCCAGGAGGCGAAAATACCAAACACCTGGCAACCCTACGACACACTTGGCAACTGGGCCCAGCCCCCGGCACACCTTCCCCGGGCCCGGCCCCAGCCCCTGCCCCTGCCCCTGCCCCCTGGACTCCCTGCTTACCTGGTTCCTCAGGGAAGCTGCTTTCTGGCTCCATGAAGAAAACAGAATGGCCGTGGCAAAAAACATAAAGAACTGAAGCCTTCCCTGTGTCTTAGTGCTCAACTTCTCCCCTCTTGCTATCCCTGTTCTGACTCTGCAGGCACTTAAACCTGTTTTAATGCTGTTTCATTTCTAAATTTTTTCCTTAATAACTTTTTTTTTTTTGCTTGCTCAACAACTTTGGTCTCCCCCCTTTTTTTTCCCCCAATGTTTTTTTTGGGGGGGAGGTTCGGTATTTTTGGATAAACCATCTGGCAACCTTAGGGAAAGAGGAAAGAGACAGCAGAGCTGCCCCAACTGCCAGGCTCTCTGTTCCCTCCTCCATGAGAATGGTCTCTGTGGGTCCTCTCCCCTGACAACCAAAAACTTTTCTGGATGCTGTGGACTGTGGGCTGGGTGGGGAGAGCCATTCTGCTGAAGCAGCCCTGACTAGCTACTCTTCCCCAGCAGGAGGGCAAGTGAGAAAGGCAGCGAGAGGGTTTTCTCAGCTGAAATTCAGGACACTTCTAGAATCATAGCCAGACAGGCTCCACCCTAATCATGTGACTAGCAAAGCCCTCACAACACAGCATAAGGAATCACACATCAATTTCAACCAAGCATATTCTTTCCTGGAGAGCAGGAAAATGGGATTGTACCACTTCCTTTTCTCCATGTTGGGACCTTCTTTCCCAACTAGGAGTCCCCAGCACCCATCTCAATTTAGCAATATGTGAACAATAGTAGTGACCCCTACAACCTCTAGATTGAGAAGGTATTCATTAATGATACTAATGATCTTATTCTAGGATCTATACTTTTAAATGTTTGAGTTGGGGGATGGAACTGCCTGGGAAATATCAGGAATATCCATGGGCAGTGCATATAAAAGGCTTGGAGAGGGAAAGAGATAACCCTGTTTCTTGAAAACAAAGGGCAAGCCAACACTTCTAGCCAGGTGTCATCAAATCTGATTTGCAATCACCTGTCAAGTGGCCACTCTGAAGAAGGGCAGTAACAAATAAATCTGCATTTTAGCAAGGAAGAGTATGGAACCTCTTTTACCACCAGACTCCATGTCACCATCCTCACATCAGAAAGGAATTTGGAGGGATAACCCTGAGAAAAATGCATTTCAAAGGATGAATGGACTATACAAATGAGAGGCAAAAATACCCCAAGTTCTCTCTTTCTTTCACCTAAGAAGGCAAAGGAGCCAGCCTTTGGACAATGGGATGGGTTCTGATGGGAGAATTTGGTCAGCCCTATTTCAGGGAAGATGTGGTAAGAATTTTACCTTGTACCAAGTGTGACGGACCTGGCCGGGTCTGGGCACAGCTGAGGGTGTCTGCTCAGGGCGAATTGCTCAAACTTGGGACTCCTTACAGCCCCAGACCAGGGACCTTCCCAAATAGGCCACAAACCAGTCACACCAAGCGCTTCAGCTGCCAATCTGGCCAGCCAGAAGCCTCACAAGCAAAACCCTTCTGACACCCCAGCTCTTCCTGTGCCCCAATCAGCCCCAGGCCTAACACACAGGTGAGGGGTTATAGAACCCAATCTCACCTACCCCGTACGGGTTCTTCCAGTCCCAAGAAACCAGCCACAGTTCCCAGGTCAATTTACACTCTGGATCTTACCCACAAGATCACGCTGAGCCAATCCTTTAGAATCTAAAATGTAAAGGTTTATTACTAAAAGAAAGAAAAGCATGAGAGTAAGGTCGTTAAAGAAAATACATTACATGCATTGAATCACCCAGTTCTTGATACAGGCTCTTAGCAGAGATGTTGTAAACAGCTATCTTAAAAGTCTCTGGTGTACATCCTACGTCAGGATGGGTCCACGGTTCTTCCCAGCTTGTTGCTCCCTGCAAGGCTGCATCTGGGATCAGGAGCTGAACTCAAGACAAGATGGAGGGTGCCACATGGCACTTATTATACCTCTCCTGGCATCTTCCTGGCCAGAACAGGTCACTGCAGGTCACGTGGTCCAACGACCTATCCCTGTGTCCCATGCTGGCAGCCCTTCGGCCCTGGCTGGTTTGCAGGTATCAGTCACATTCCTGAGGTGTGTATTGGCACCTAAAGCTTCATTGTCTCCTTGCTACTTAGCATAGCCATTGGCTGAGCATTCCTTGCCCATTGCTCAGCCACAGACAGAATTTTCCAGCATCCCTACAGGGTACATGTTTATAACTCCACATACAGATATCATACAAGTACATGAATAGCATATACAGAATCAGTAGAACACACGCTTTCATGTGACACCTCACATGGCCCCCCTTGTATACACTTTGGGGCAAATACCCCCTCACGGGTGCAGCAGTGTGACCTGTCTGATCCCCTTAAAATCCAGTAACATGACACCAAGTCTAGTTAGTTAAGTTTTATTAATTAGAAAGTTTTTTATCTTTATTTCTCTTATAAATATTTCTGACGTCAAAGCCTTATGCTTATACTCACTTAAAACCTTTCTTTGTAGTTAAATAAATTTGGTTTATTTTAATTCCAAACTAATCAAGTGTTGTATTTAAACTGAGCTGTTTGGTAACTCCAATTAAAGTAGCAGGCTTTTGGATACTGACCCCTTAACAGGGCAACTGACTTATAATATCTGAATTGTGCAGGAATGGGGTGAACAGTTCAGAACACAGATTTGGGGGAAAATTCAGGATTGGCAGTATGTTGGGGGTCACACTGCAGGTAGTAACAGGCTGCTGAAAGCCAGAATGTGCTGGTGCATTGCTGCGAGACAGCTGGTGTATAAACATACACTCAGGGTATTGTTTGGCTGTTTGTGAGTCACCCTGGCCGGTTGCTAAAACAGCAAAGAGGCACCCAAGCTTGCAGGGCAGGCAGGGCCAGAGTGACCCAGGTGGGAGATGGAGGCGGAGCAGTGCAGGGAGCCCAACCCTGTAAAGTCTTAGGCTAGTCATGGTGAACATGAAGGACCATCCCATCTATAGGACGGTTGGGGCAGTCATTGCAGGGGCTCCCAAATCGCGGAGCCTGGAGCAGCTGCCCGGAACCATCCTATGGATGGGATGTCTCTGAGGACAGGTCATGACAATCACTCACTGGTCTGGACTGCACTCCAGAATGTGATATATTCAAGGAGAAGTAGCACATGAAACTAGAATGAACTCTTTGAATGAACTCCAAAATCCTTTTGGAGATAACAATGAAGAATAATAGAAGGCAAAATATTATGTGACCACAGAAATGCTGACAACTTTAATAGGATACTAAAATTCAAGATGTAGGAGAGGTTCAATAAAATAAAATTGAAAAACAATTCATGTATTCTTCTACACTACAATATCCCTTCATTTACAAGGAAGAATGATTGTAAAATGGATGAAAAAAGTAGCATGTGGTCATTTGTACAGAGAGGAAAACTGTACCAGACTGCCAGCTAAAAAAGAAACAATAGATTCATAGGGTACGTCTACAGATTGCTCAGTCTCGGCTCTTACTACATTTAAACTGAAGAGCCACAGTAGGGGTAGCTCCCGGACCTGGTGCAAGCCCGGACTGAGGTTTATTGACCAATCCTTAGCATCCTTATCTTTAACCTCTTAACATCCTTATTCTGAACCCCATATGGAGTGTTTAATATTAATTTTTAGTTATGTGTATACCATTGTAAATCAACTTGGCATATAATGTGCCAAACAAAGAAAAATATCTCTACTTCTACATTTTTATATAGCTATAGAAAGCTAATGTTTGTCAGTTCCTGAAATTGCTGAACTGAGCCTCTAGAGGACCTGCCCTATCAATTACAATAAAAATGACTACCAGAATAGTCTGACACCATTTCCCAGCATGCTTAGAGTCTGAAGTGGAGGGACAGAATAGACTGGAAATTCCAGCAGAAGCCAACAGGGCTTCAGATTTCTGACTCAGTGATTTATAGATGCAGTTTTCTGGGCCAGTGATGAGTCAGGACTGTTCAGCCCCTCAGTGGGAGGGGATGGCTTGATTCAGGCCTTGTTTATATTCATGATGTAAATCAATTAGGGTTGCCAGATTCAACAAAAATAACGGACACACTTGACATTACATCACAATCTACATTACATCTTATTTAGAAAATACTGGACATTTATATTTTCTCATTTATATTTTCTCAATTTGTTTCCCGAACAGAAAGCTCAAATACTGGACTGTCCGGTTCAAAACCGGACACCTGGCAACCCTAAAATCAATCTATGTTATGTATATTAAGCCAGTGGTTCCCAACCTTTTTTTATACTGGGGACCAGCAAACCCACTCACAAACTTTTGACAGACCAGTAACATTTCATTTGCATATTCATTATACAAATAATGAAAAAAAGCCCCAGCCCCTAAAGCCCCCCAGTGCCAGCCCTAACTCCTAGAGCCACCCACCCCCCCATTGCCCCCCAGCAAAGCCACTGTCCCCAGAGTCCACTGAACCCAACCCCACAGTGTCAGCCTCCCACCCTCAGAGCCCCTCAGTTGCAGCCCCACCATCCCAAATGCCTCAGTGCAGACCCCCAGTGCTAACCTCCTGTTTCGAGTCCCACTGCACCAAACCCCCCAGAGCCCTTCCCGCTGCCAGCCCCCAGTCCCCAATATTAGCCCCATCCTTAGAACCCCTCGGTGCCAGCCTCACCCCCATAGCCCTCCCATTACTAGCCCTGTCCCTAGAAGCCCCCAGTACCAGCTCCCCACCCCAAATGCTCCAGTGGCCCCCAGTGTCAGCCCCCCACCTCTTAGAGCTCCCCACCCCAGAGCACCAGGAAGCATTGAGGAATAATTACTTTGAATGACTCTGGAGAGTAGTTGTCATGTTGTTGGATTTTAAAGTGAGCAGACAGATCACTGGTGCACCCACTGGTGGCATTTGCCCCAAATTCTGTACAAAGTGGGCCATGTGAGGTGTCAAATGAAAACTTAAGCTCTGCTGATTCTATGTATGATATTCATGTACTTGTATGGTTTTTGTATATGAAGTTATGAATATGAGCTCTGATCTTGTATTGTAAATGTTCTCTATCTGGGAGAGAGCAATGGGACTGGACTGCCTATTGTGAGGATTGTTCAGTGAATGGCTGTGCTAACTAGTACTGCTGCATGGACAATGGCTCTTTAGAGTGGCCAATACACACCCAAGGAACAGGGAGAAGTGGGAACCTGCAGACTGGCCAGTGCATAATGGCTACTTGCATGTGAAACAGAGACAGATCATTTGATCATGTGACCAGCTCCAGTTTGGGAGACACCAGGAATATACAAATCCCATGAGGCTGTCTCCATCTTGTCTTCAGTCTTGCTCCTGCTTCCAGATGCAGCCTTGCTAGGGACAGAGAGCCAGGAAGGATTGCTGACCCATCCTGACATAGGATGTACACCAGTGACTTTTAAGCTAGCAGTTTGTAACATCTGTGCTTACAGCCTGCATCAAGAACTTGGTAATTGATGTATGTAATGTATTCTCCTTAACAATCTTAATCTCAAACTTTTCTTTCTTTTATTAATAAACCTTTAGATTTTTATATTCTAAAGGATTGGCTCAGAGTGCTTTTGTGGGTAAGATCTAAAGTGTAAATTGACCGGGGACTGTGGCTGGTTCTTTGGGACCAGGAGGATCTGTTTGGAGTAGGTGAGATCAGGTTTTATAACCTTTCACCTGTTTGTAAGGCCCGGGGCTGATTGTGGCACAGGGAGAACTGGGATATCTGAGGGGTTTTATTCATGAGGCTTCCTGCTGGCCAGGTTGGCAGCTGAAGTGCTCTGTGTGACTGGTTTGTGTCTTATTTGGGAAAGGTCTCCAGTCGAGGGCTGTAAGTAACCCTGGTTTTGAGCAATTCGCCCTGAGCTGACACCCTCAGCAGTGACCAGACCCGGCCAGGTCTGTCACAGTAGTTATTTTGAAATAGCAGCAGATAGGGTTGCCAGATGGTTGAAACAAAAATACCGAACAGCCCCCTCCCTCCCCCCTCAAAAAAAAAGACACCGGGAAAAAATTCTCTTGAAGGGGAACCAAAGTTGTTGAGAAAAAAAAAAAAAGTACTGCCGCTTATTTTCAGGCAGAACGGCTCTTGCGCAAGAGGGGGGTTTTGCGCAAGAAGGAGCAGTGTACACTGCTCCTTCTTGCGCAAAAACCCCTTGTGCAAATGGTGGCTCATTAAGTATGCATATGTTCTTGTGCAAGACTGGCCAGTGTAGACGTAGCCTAAGTAATAGAGAATTGCTCTGAGACAACACACCAAAAGGTTTGTCAGAATTGGGCTATTTTGCAAAGACTAAAATTCATGTTGTATGTCATCTCAGAGAACAAGAATATTTCATGAGCATAACGAATTGGATGATTCTTTGAATCAGGGCAATTATGTGGAAACCTAAGGATTAGTAAGTGAGTTTGATCCTTTCTTCAAAAAACACAAACCTCTACTGTTTTTTCTGGAACAAACAAAATTCAAAATGACTTCTCAAAGCAGTAAATAATGTCCAATTTAATGTCAGTGGCAAAGAAACTGAGGCAGCATCATTTGTTTCTATGTTACTCGATTAAATCTCAGATACTGCCGATAAGTCTCAGCTTTCAACTGTGCTGTGTTACACTAAGAGTGGTGATGTTGCAGAACACTGTTGATTTTACTGATGTTACTAAAAATTAACTGCACCTGGCCTTGATCAGCATTTGAAACTGTGTGCCAGAAGTTTAAATTTGGTGACAGGATAGTGACAGCTCAGACATATGATGATGCATCAGTAGAGGCAGGCAATGTACAGGAGCCTCTGAAAAGTATTTACTGAAAGTTCCCCTGCACATTTTTTGTTCATTGCTACATTTTTTTAAATCTTATCCTCAATTATGCAGCAAAGAATATCAGAGAATGCTGGATTCCTTCTTCAGAAATTTAGAAGGAAAATCTGCATTTTTCTCTCAATCTCCAAAGCAAGCTGAACTTGTTCAAAACATAGTTACATGGAAACTGCTTTCTCTTTGTAACACAAGGTTAAATTTTCATTCCAGGGTTGTACACACTGTAAAGCTGAGTGGAAAATTTCTGACTGAACGCTTCAAAAGTGTGGTACAAAATTCTTCTGACCATGCTTGATGATTTTCCCTTTGTGTTTCTTCTCCTCAACAGCAGCATGATTGAAGTGACAGAAGTGTTGTTTGACATTCTTCAAACCAGCATGTACAATATTAAGGTTTATATTCAGCAGATTCATGAGACAATAATTCAAATTTGCTAAAAGTGACACACTTTTGATGAGTTTTGGAAAGAGAGGTTGAAGCTAAGTTCACATGAACCTTGGAAAAAAAGAGCAATAGAAGGCTAATCAACATATAAGCATCTCTTCTCAGAGATTAGTGACAATATCAGGGAAAAGCTATTGGTAAACAGGTAATTTACTTTGAAGACCAGCCTGTACAACCAAGGCTGTGTGCGAGGTCCTAGAAAGACTCCACTAACACAGGCTCTATGCTAAACCAGAGAAATCACCCCCACTGTAGAACAGTTAGGCTATATTCTGTTCAACGAGGGGAGTGGGCATGAACCCTGTGAAGGTAGAAGTGGTTTGTGATTCAGCAACACCACAAAGCATTTAAGAAATTCAGCCCGTGTGTTTCCCAAGAGCCTATATATATACACACCTGACCCGTAGATAATTAAGTTATCCCGTCTCACTTCTAAGCTATGAAAGAGAATAGTGACCCTCCCATCTGACCTAGTTACTACAGAGAAAGCTCAGTTAAGTCTACACAGCAGTTTTTCTGACAGGCATGAGTCAGCCATGTTTGCACATGTACTGCCACATTCCCCAACATGTTTGCATCAGTGCATTCTTGGATAATCTGACCAGCTATCTGGGATGTGCCTTGGAGGAACAAAGTGCCCAGAGGATATGCAGGCAAAATGACACAAAAGACAATGCAGTCAGGGATGCCCTATGCCACAAAGAGCTGGGAAGAAGTCAGACTGACAAACCAGTTACACAGGTGTTGCTAGGGCAGGGCCCTGCCCACATTGCAAAGAAGCCTTCACCAAACCAGTCACAGGAAGACAGTATGAAGTTTGGCGATCTAGCATAGTCAAAATGCTTTTCACAGTGATGATTGAATATAACTGAACATCAACAATGTGGCATTGTTAGAGCCAACAATGTTACTTACTGATTACAATGGATATCCCACTTTGTAGACAATTCAGATTATTAGAATGTCCATGCTTTTCTGGGTTTAGATCTTAAATATAAATATCAATTACATTATTTTTTTTTTAATTTAGCTGTGTCATGTGTAGCAGGTATTCGCTTTTGAGGGAAAGGGGAGATGGATTTGTTGATAAAACCAGATAAGACAACAAATCATTGAATTGTTCCAAGCTGAATTAAACCATCACACAAGCATTTCTGTTATATGAGAATGCTTACTCTAAGGAAATGATCCACTGCTGACAATATTCCTACTCCAGGCATTTGAAGAAGTGGGCTGTACCCACGAAAGCTCATGATACCAGCTACATGTTTTGTTAGTCTATAAAGTGCTACCAGACCATTTATTGTTTTTAAAGTTTAATAGTCTTACTGTCGGTATTGAAATCACCATTAAACTAAAAAAAAAAAAAGCAAGCAGCTTGGTTAATAATATATTAAGAACAAAAGTGGAATATTTTTATAAACTAGAAGATTTACCTGGTGTTGCTCAGGTCCTTCAAGACAGGGGGTTGGGGTGTGAGGGTGCAGGAGTAAATGTTGGGGGCGAGGAGGGCCTTAGGGCAGGGAACTGGGTGTGTGTGGAGAGGTGCTAGACTCAGAATTTGGGGGGGTGAGGAGAGGCTCAGGGAAGTGGTCTGGAGGTGTGTGGGATGCTGTAGTCAGGGTTGGGGGTGAGGAGGAGCTCAGGGTATAGAATGAACGTGTGTGTATGAGATGCAGGACTCAGGTTGAGGGATGAGGAGGGGCTCAGGGAAGAGGGTGTGGGAGGTGCAGGCGCTTGTGGGGGCCACGCTGCCCAAACAGCAGCTCCCTGGGACTGACCACAGTGGGTGGGGGAAGGTGGGGAGGGGTGGGGGAGAGAGGAAAGCAGCCTAAGCAGTGGCTCCCCAGAGCTGTCCCAATGGAGTTATTATAGTTGTCCCGGACCCCATCTGTGGCCCCTTGCTGATCCCCTACAGTCATTACACAATATAACTATCCCTGCTAGCAGCCCTCTCCTTTTCCGTGTTATGAAAAGCAGTCTCATTCCAGGCACATCCCATTGTCCTGACACAAACAAACCCTTACTTTGCTTTAAGTTATGATAAGATGAAGATTTATACCACATTTGGTGGTCCTAGCTCTTACCGTTTAGGAGGGTAAACTTAAAAAACAACAAATAGTCTGGTAGCACTTTAAAGACTAACAAAACATGTAGATGGTATCATGAGCTTTTGTGGGCACGGCCCACTTCTTCAGATGGGCCCACGAAAGCTCATGATACCATTGACATGTTTTGTTAGTCTTTAAAGTGCTACTAAACTATTTGTTGTTTAAGTTTATCCTGTACAGACTAACTTGGCTACCCCCTGAAGCATTTAGGAGGAGTTCTTGAACAGACAGAACGGACAGATTCGCTCACCCATAAACAAACTCTTTCAAATATATAATAGATTGCTTAATTTATAGCAGTGAACTGCAAAGCTCTATGTGGCCTGTACTTTGAAGGTCATACCAATGATTTTAACCATGAACTTCGTGACTCATGAAGGCATGACTTTAAAGTGGGGGAAAAGTGATTTCTGTCTCTTCAGAGCCAGTAGTTTCTAAATGAACACAATTACAATTACTTCCAGTCAGTAAAAGTACTTGAAATCTAAAGTCAGATTTTCTCTCATGAAATGAAAAATTTGCCCCCCAAAGCAAAGAATCCACATTTTTTTTTTGGTATATTTTATATAAAGATCGCTAAAAAGTGATGTTCTTTGACAGCACTCATTGGATTAATGTGCTTGCACTATACATTAGGACTAACATTTTAAAAAATCTATTAAATTAGTTATATCACTTTATATATTATAAAATATAGATCTCATCTGCATCTCAATACCATGTAATCAGACCCGACTGGAGTTATTCATTAGGTCAAAATGCTGCAAATTCAAAGCCTCTGTTGAACCAGCCATGCTGTGATGTTGGCAGCAGCACACTTTTAGTAATTTATTAACTTCACATGTGTTGTACCATGAAGGCAAAGTCACAGAAAGGAAGCATTGAGAAAGTTGATATGTCCAGGCATATTGTCACAGCAGAGAAATTTCCTGTTGTACATTTCTTGCATCTTGCATTCTGATTATTTTTTTCCTCCTGATAATTGTCTAGTCTCACTTGTTTTGGAGATACATTTCCTTGTTTTGGATTTACATTTTAAGGCAGTTTTTAAAATCTTTGCCTTTTGAGGGAAATAATTATTTTGTGCACGTTTTAAGGAAACATTTGAGGATTTTGTATGTCATCCTCAAACAATCAGAGCGCAACATAGTTCTGAATATACATTTTATAGGCCAGTGTCCTGCCCTGAACACTAGCTGTTCAGTAGATTGAGAACTTGTATAACTAGGGCAGTAGCAGCCATGATGTAGGAGGGCCTTGTTAGAAGACAGCACTGAAAACTGAAAAACACACATTCTCTGGTAACTATACTCCAGCTCTGCTGCTACTGCTGAGAAACCCTGTTTTTCATTGTAATGTGTCACTGATCATGTCCTTAATAGCCTGGCTTTTCCTTTGTGTCCTCTAGGAAAATCACATTTATCAGCCACCTTTTCACTTTGCTGTTCCTTTTTCTGACAGACCAAAAAAAAGCATTTCAGAGTCACAAAAGGTCCAACAAGAATATTCCCTCTGTCTATGATAACTTGGTACTAGTGATGGCCTAATGTAAAAATGGATTGGAAACCTAATCTTGTATATATTTTATTCTCTATTGTTATTAATCATTTTACTTTATTTCTGAAGTATTTCACTCCATCCTTTTCTTTTACCTTTGCCTAACACTCAAAATACTGTACAATATTATCATTAAAATATGCCAAATCACAAGGACTAAGATTTCTTCTGCTGTTTGTCTGAGTATATTTATAAGGGAGCAAAGAACACTAAGACAGAGAAGTAATCGTATATTTAATTGTATTGATATCATCTCAGTAATACCCATTTCAGGCTTTGCCACTTTTACATTATTTGTATTATACAATAACAAAAATATTAAATTCCTGCTTTATTAGGAGCCTTCAAAAACCCTAATGCTGGCTCGGTTTGGTAACATTTAGGGGGAGTGAAAGGGAACATGGTATTAGTGGTAGCACCTAGCAATTAAGATACTGGGTTAGAAGGAGTGGCAAAATGGGTTGAATTTCATGTCCTTTATAAGACTTAATATTTTTCAAAATAAGCTCCCAAAGCTAGCCCCACTCAGTGCCCCTGTCCAGTCAGGAAGGGAGCTAGGAATATTGTTGACAGGAATTGTAACTTCTGCCATCATAGGGAACAGAAAAATAGGGGTCAGGAAAGACTGGGCACAAGGCCTCCCTAGCATGAGGGGGCAGCAGGCAGACGAAGGAATGGGAGGGGTACAGATTCCCTGGCTTGGGGGAAGGAGGGAACACATAAGGGCTGGGGCAAGGAACAGGGATTGTTCCGCTTTCTGGGCTTTCCCTGCTTTTATTAAAATTAAGACCATATCCTGAAGACATCTCTGCTCATTTGTCCAGTAAAGAGGAGAGTTAGTAGTAATGGAGACTATATATGGCAGACCCAACTGGAGATGCATGCCCCTTTGTGGGGTTGGACCCTGCTCAGTGCCACATTCTTACCACAACTAAGCTGGCAGCAATAAGGATAATTACTGTGTAACAGGGAGACCAGGGTTTTCATGTCTCTTTTGAGAGGCAAGACAAAGGTAGGAGGCTGCATGCCTGCTTGTAAAATTAGCATTTTAAACCCCACGCCAGATGGATTCTTTATTGGCTGAGCAAAATTAGGCCTGACATTGAAATTGATATTTCTCTGGCTGTATTGAAAGCAATAACTTTTGGACATGGCATTCAATCAATGTCAAAGCATCAGGGAATGTTATAGACATCAGTGGTCAAAATCCTATTGATTTTGGGGAAAATGTACAAAGGGGACATACAGAGCCTGGTGGATCTGATTTGCAAACCGTAGCAGTTTCATTCATCTTTGTAAGGCTTAGAGATCAAAGAACTGGTTAACAGCAGCCATCAGCACCTTCCAGCATAATCGAAAGTTTAAAATGTTGACATCCTGGGTGTGTCTAGACTACCCCTCTCTGTCGACAGAGAGATATACATTAGGCACATTGAAATTGCTAATGAAGCTGGGATTTAAATATCCCATGCCTCATTAGCATAAACATGGCTGCTGCTTTTTTCCGAAACGGAGTTTTTTCAAAAAAGTGGCAGTCTAGACGCGGATCTGTCGAAAATAAACCCTTTTCAACAGATCCTGTAAACACAGGGGCTACGTAAACACAGGATCTGTCGAAAAAGGGTTTATTTTTTACAGATCCACATCTAGACTGCCATTTTTTTTTTAAAAACTGTTTCAAAAAAAAAGCGGTGGCCATTTTTATGCTAATGAGGCATGGGATATTTAAATCTCGGCTTCATTAGCAATTTCGACTTGCTTGATTTGCATCCCTCTGTCGACGGAGGGATGCAGTCTAGACATAGCCCCTGGCTTACCAAAAAGGGGGAAAGAGGAGAGACTGGGGACCATATGGGAGTCCATGGCACAGGAGAAGAATAGAGGACTTCGGTATGGGGAAGGGGAGGCTACAGAGCCCTTGGCATAGGAGGAAAGGGGAGTCACAGTGCCCTGGCATGTGGCAGTGATGGGAGGGGGGTGCATGCAGACTCTGCCACATCATATAGGGAAAAGAGGGGGCACAAGGAGCTTTTGTCATGGGGCGGCAGGCAGACCAAGGAATGGGAAAGATTTAGAGCCCCGGGGAGATGAGGGGACACCGAGCCCTTGGCAATAAGGACTGGGGAATGGATTGCAGGGGCTCTTTGCACTGGAGGGGTATTATGTACACAGGGCTTGGGGGTGCAAAGAGCCCCAGGAGGGTGCACTGCCTGAGCTCAGCCTCCAGAAACAAGGGAAGGGGACAACCCCTTTCCCGGCGGTGACCAGCACCATTTCTGAGCTCTCCCCTCACCCACCAGCGGCCGGAGAGACCAGCCACCCTGCCTGCCTGCCCGCCCTTCCCCCACTTGACGCACAGCCCCAGCAGCCTGGGCTCTTGAATGACTCATTCTTTTCTTCCCCTTCCCCCCCCCCGCTCTAGTTCTCGCGAGTTTTGACCTCTATAGACGCGATGTCCTTTAGAGCGCGGGGGGGAGAGGGGAAAAGGGGGGATTGATTGACACGAGCGACAGCCAATAATTTAGGCGGAGGGCGAGCGGCCAGCGAATGGCAGTGCGAGGGTGGTGCAGCCCGCCGCTGGCTGATTGATCCCAGCCGTGGCGTCGCTCAGTCGGAGCGAGAACATTCTAGAGGTGAGTACGCGGCAGCCATTCCAGGGGCGACCAGCAACCGCCCCCTTCGGCTTCAGCGGCGTCCGCCCCTCCCCTTCCCAGGTGCCGCCGTTCACGGTGCCCCTTGTGTCTCCCCCGCAGATTGACTGGCGCCGCCGCCGCCGCTGCTGCTGATTCCGCCCGCCCCAGGACGCTCGGATCCGGCGGCTGCGGCGCCCGCCTCCTCTCTCCGCCCCGATATAAGCGCCCATCGGTCCCGTTCTCCTTAAAGACTCGGCTTCGTCGCAGCCCGGGGCGAGCAGCGTTGGGTTTATGTCTTTATTGGACGAAAACGGTGAGCGGCTGCCGGGGCGCGATCCGGGGGGGGGGCGCGTCCCGGGAAGGGGCGAGGGCGGGTGAGCGGGGTCCCCGCAGCCACCTCGGGCGGTGGGCGAGGTTCTCGAGAACCGGGGGCACCGGGGACAACGGGTGGCGATGACCGCCTCAGTCGTGGTGGCCTGGTCCCCGTGCGACGAGGCAAAATGGCGGCGGCTGGGCCCGCGCCTCGTGATGCTGGGGGGGGAAGCTGTGTGGCGCAGCTAGAAATCCGCAGCGTGGGGGGGAGGGGGCTGCCCTCCAGGGGTTACATCGGGAGGGGCGAGTTTAGAGGCGAGATGCCGCGGAGGCCCCCGCATGCGCAATGGGGGCTGCCCTCCCCCCATTTTCTGTTGAGGGCTGACTCAGTGCTTCCCTTCGCTGCATTTATGAGTCATCCCATGGCTGAGGCGGGCGGAGGCTGCTCGCTCAGCGCGAAGGGATCCGGAGGCGGTGTCAGGAGGTGGGTGGAGGCAGCGGTCGGCGGCAGACAAAAGCAGTCATGTGGCGGAGACCACACGCTTTCCTGTCTCCTTCTTCCTGAAGTACCTGGTTCCTCCATGCCTGTGCAGCCACGTGTGTCGGCCACATGACTGCTTGCAAGGTGCTGTGGAAAGCATCTCTGGGAATGAGACTCAAACCACTGTGCTTAACCCGCACTCCCTCAAATACAAGGGTTCTTCATAGCTGCTCTACGGCAAGACTAAGCCTGATCGCTATCAACTAGCTCCCATGGTGTAAGCTGGTTTTTTGCATAGTAAAACTCAAGGGCTCTTTAGTTTCTAAAGTTTCAAATTAGTCTGGTGGCACTTTAACAAATTTATTCATAGATTAGATTGTAGGCTTTCATGAGCTACAGCTCACTTTCTTCTGAGGAAATGTAGCTCATGAAAGCCTATGCCCTAAGTCCCACAGATTCCTTGTTTTTGCCATGCAGACTTAACAGAGCTACTTCTCTGAAACCTTTTTAAAATTAGCTTTCACTCCTAGGATTTTACACGTATTCTGGGGAATAACTGTTTGTTATATTGGAAAGGGAGCTGTGAGCACAGTTAAGTGATCTAACTCTTTCTGGGGAGAATAAAGGTAGAGAAACTAAGGGTACCATTATTTATGTCAAAACCAAGTTAACCTTTGTGGTATGCCATCCACTACACCCCATCCAGCTAACTGCCTTTCTTGATCAGCTACTCTAAATGTGACTTCCAGTTAGTGCTACTAAGTATTGGGGAAACAGTGGTTTTTTTCAGTATGGAAAAACTCATTCTTGCACAAAATGCCTGAAACTATAATGGCAACAAAACAGCACATTTCTTTCAGAATAAGCTACTTGAACTAGCAATGTGTTAGTATATCCAGTCATTCTAAAGAACTGAAAAGAATAAACTTGTCTCAAGTGCAGTATCTGACTAACTGAGTCAATATTTAATCACGGTACCGTTTAGAAAATAGGTAACCTTTTCATAACAGCAAATATTTGATGCAAGTGATGCAATAATAGGGTTCTTCTGAGATGCTTGGGAAGGATTGGGCCAGTCAAAGAACATTTATCTGCCACAGAAGTAAGTCTAGAAATGTAAAACAGCTTAAATATTTGGAGCGTGTCTGGTAGTACTAGGTCTTTCATCTTGTGGGTATTTCATGGTGCACTGGATAACTAGATGTAAGTAAACTAAACACTTAAAAATTAGCCTGATCAGTAATACCACAACCGAGGGAACTTGAGGTCTGTTTTCTCTTTGACTGCTTTGGAAGAAGCCAGAAGACTTTTCAATCTGTGTGCCCCTTAATAGGCAAGGATGTTGTGTGTCATGCTTTTCCCATCTGATCATACAACATTCCTCTGAGTGGGGAGAGGACCTTGCATCCTGTGACAAGTTGGCATTTTGCAGAACAGCAGATGTTGAGGATCTGCAGCTGAACGTCTGCTACTGTAACAACAATTACACAGGCAAATATAACTAAATGCATAGGAAACTCTTGTTTTCCAAGTAGTCTCATTTCTCCTGGTCACAACAAAAATTTCAGATCCAATAATGTCCTGCAGCATGAATATTTGATGAAAGTTCAGCCTAAACTGTCCCCTTTATTCTTTTTTAATTTATACACTTGCAGAGCTGTTGCGCAGCCATTGGTACCTGTATTGGGGGAACATAGCATACAAGCAAGAACCTTACAGCCTCAGTGGCAAAAACTTTTTCATGTCAGAGACCGAGAACTCTTGCAGTCGTTTATGTCATCCCGTCTTCTCCAGACAGAAGATACCAAAAAGCTGCAATCAAAGATCTCTTCATCTTATTGATAAAGCTACTACTAATAAGACAAAATGTCTGTCAATGTCAACCGCAGTGTTTCAGATCAGTTCTATCGCTACAAAATGCCCCGTCTGATTGCAAAGGTAATGCTTCCTGTCCTCTAACTAGAGTTTAAGTGTTATTTTATAGAGCTTTTTATTGGCATATCTTTTCTAAGCATTTTGAATCATATTGTTCCCACTTTAGTTTAAAAAAAAAAAGAGAAATGAAGTGACTTGACCAAGGTCACACAGTAGGTAATTGGTAGAGCTGGGAATAATGGACACCAGCTGTCCTGAGTGTTAATACAGTGCTTTGTCACTATACTTTACCTTTCCTATAATACTGATACTGCTTTTAAACAGTGTTATAGTGACATGAATATCTGAGTTTAACTTTTCCCCTTAGGTTGAGGGCAAAGGAAATGGAATAAAGACAGTTATAGTCAACATGGTTGACGTTGCAAAGGGCGCTTAATCGGCCTCCAACGTGTAAGTAACATGAAATTCTGTAATCTAATGGGGGGGGGGCCTTGTTGTTGGGTATTGTGTGTGTGGGGAAAAAAAAAAAATCATGTTGTGAAAGCAGGGAAGGGTGGCAGTACAGGCAAAATGCAAATGAAACTAATGCAACAGACACAGGCTCTGTGGGTCTTAAGTATTAACAATGAAATATTTCTAATGTGAAACTCTTATTTGGATTGAATTTTCTCTTCTTGGTATAGTGACCCAGTACAGCTCGCTCCTTGGAGACATGATTTCGGAGTTAATAGTACCACCAAGCATTAATAATGCTAGTGATTGCAGTAACTGTCAAATGTAAGAACTAATATACGGCTAGGGCTGGCTGTCATGACTTTACTGACAAACTTCTAATGTGTCAATTTTTGTCTCTGGAAAGATCCCACCAAATTTTTTGGTTGTGAGCTGGGGGCACAGACCCAGTTTGATGTTAAGAATGACCGTTACATTGTCAATGGATCTCATGAGGCGAATAAGCTGCAAGACATGTTGGATGGATTCATTAAAAAATTTGTTCTCTGTCCTGAGTGTGAGAATCCTGAAACTGATCTGGTGAGTGTGCTTAAAGCTTCTTATCACTAAACAGGCCTGTGTGGTATTAAACACAAGATTAGCTTCTAAGATGTGCACACTTGACTTAAGTGCTAATGTATGCAAGATTGGCCATTTGAAATACACTTCATGTTGATGTTAGTGTGTAGTTGAGGTGAGACTTCATTGAAAATAAGTGATTCAGCTGAAGATATACTCAACTTCTGAAGTGTTGGCCTGGGATTGTTTCTAGTCTCAGACATTACAAAACTTCAGTATTCAGATAATTAACTGATTATTCTGTATACAAAAGTCACTATTAGGGTAACTTTGATATTCAAACTTTACAGATCAGCTTGTTTCCCCAAAATCTCAATATTAGTGCATTTATTGTGTAAACTGTGGTCTAAACAAATAATACATGGGTTTGAATTAAGGTTTCTAACTTTGACTTTCCCTCTGGCAGCATGTCAATCCCAAGAAACAAACTATAGGTAACTCTTGTAAAGCCTGTGGCTATCGAGGCATGCTTGACACAAACCATAAACTCTGCACGTTCATTCTCAAAAACCCCCCTGGTAAGTGTTGCATATTTCTCTCGTATAAAGGAAGCTATCCAACGGTTTAAAACTCTCAGGTTATGTCTACACTACGTGGTTTTTGTGCAAAAACCCGCAGGGCATCCACACCTCAAGCGCATTTTTGTGGAAGAAAATCAACAGTTCCTTGACAGAACGGGGCTTTTTGCGGCATGGGTATACCTCCGTCTACGAGGCATAACTCTCTTATGCAAGAACTTTTGCGCAAAAAGGTGTGTGCCAACATTTTTGCGCAAGAAACCCCCTGTTGAGCATCCAATCAGAACATTCTTGTGCAAGATTATCCCTGCAGTGTAGACAAAGCTTTAGAGTTGAGTTAAGCTACAAACTTCTACGTTGGAGGGGATAGGCAGTGGGGACTGTCTGAGGTAGGCAGTGAAGTTGCACTGAATAAGACATTACTTAACTGGCTGTTCTGTGCAAGCAACACTCTGTGGCAGATATCCAGTTGCCTGTCTCAATTTAAGCTTGCTATAATAAAAAAGTCTAACCTATTCCAGTGGCCTCTGCTACATGAGGTCAAATGTTATATAGACTCTAACAACCTATCTGAATTTGCAGGTGAGAACTTTCTTGTACTACACACTATCCAACTCTTTCTGGCCCAGAATTTCCCTGTCCCCGTTAAGGCTAAACAGCACTCTGAGCAGCCTCTCCTGGAGAAAAACTTACTGATTTAATGGAAGTAAATCTACAAAGTCAAAATGAGTAATTGAGTCCGGAATGCTAGTTGCTATCTGTGAATGCCTTAGACAGGGCTACAGAGCTTTGTAGCAAAACCTTTATACAAAGGCAGACTCTCCTATGTCACATCTACAGAATGGCTAGGAAGCCTTTTTTCCCTCTCCTTTAGCATTCTTAGGGAACTGAATACCAAGTGTAATGTTCAGTCCCTCTTCTAAGGGACATAATTGCAGCTCAGATCTCAGGGCCTGATGATGCAAAGGACCAGAGATGTCACTGTTGCAATAAAAAGATTTGTCAGAGGTACGTGATCTGAAAGTGGTTTGACTCCAGTTTTGTTAAAATGTACACTTGTATCAACTGCATACTTTCAGAAGCAGTTGGCTCAAAACTAGAGACTTAATATAGCTAGTTTTGCAGCTATAACAGTTGGCCTTGGCCAATGAGTAAGTTAAGGAGACCTCCGATGGACAGTTTTAAGCAGACAAAGTATATAACAAGACTAATTGAAATTTTTCCAGCTTTGTTTAAAAGACATTAAAGTTCCTTAGAGGGTAACAAACCACTGACTTGGCTTACCAATGACTTAAAGTATTAATCAGGTTTTGGTATACATTTTTTTAAAATTGTTGAACCGACAGTAGCATGCAGCACTTTAATCCAGGAATTAACCAGGTGAAATTCTGTGGCCTGAACCAGTGGTTCTCAAACAGGCATGCGTGTTCTTCTCTCCTCTCCCTGCGCCTCATGCCTTCCAGGAACTACATCAACTCTCATAGTTGCCTAGTTTTACAAGAACTTACATGGAAAAGCACTAGCAAAGTTAACTAATGTCGCACTCAATGACTTGCGTATATAGAACAGTATGAGTAGTTTTTTCTCAATATGGGGATGCATTTTAATCTGCTGTGATGCTTAAATGCCATAATTTAGCTGAAGTGAAACTTGTAATTAAATAAGAAACTGGCCTCCTGAAAGTGGTACCATAGTTTGGAAAGGTTGAGAAGTACTGGCCTATACCATTGGCTGCCAGAGTTGAAGCCTGCTGTTGGTGGCGGCTCAGCTCTGGCAGCCATAGTAGCTGCTTTTTTGTGTGTGCGCTGCGACTGAGGCAGTGTAGCAGAAGGTACCTCCTCCCACCTCTGTAATGGAGGCCCAGTCAGGGCTCCACCCCCTTCCATTCTACCCATGGGAGTGCAAGACACCCTTGGGGAGGGAGAGGGCATGCGCTGCCAATAACTGCTCCTCCTTCCTTGCCCCTCCTCCTCCTCCCCCAGCAGTAATGGCCGTGCTCCTAGAGGAGCCAGCCTCTTTAGGGAGGATGGGGGCAAAGGGGTGTTAGTGTCAGGGGGCAAGAGGGTGTTGGCATGGGCTTTAGGGGTCAGGTTAAGTTGCATAAGGGTTGGGGGGGGGATGAAAGGAAAGCTAGGGGCTAGGTGGACAGGAAACTTATTTGCATAATGAATAGGGAGATAAAATATTGCTGGTCCACCTAAAGCTTGTGAATGGGTTTGCTACTCCACAGCATAAAAGCTGGGAACCACTAATTACAGAGGCTATTGGACAAGATGAACACCCTTCTGGCCTTAAATCCTTACACCAGGCCCATCCACTAGAGATCTTGTATGTGATATGCTTACTTAATCAAATCGTGGCTCTGGCACTTGTTTGAAACTGGAGGGAGTGGGGGAGAGGAAGAATAGTACTTAAAATGTTTAAACCTTAAACTAGTCTTGGTATCTGTCAATTTGTGGCTGTTGCCTTCCGGCCTTGACGGACACCAGAGACTTTGGTTTATCTGTCTCTGTGGTTTAACATCCTCATATGGTATCTAGTATAGCACAACATGAAATGGAGCCTTGGAATACTGAATTGTATATACTCCAAGCTAGATTCTGTAGGGATCTGGTACACTTGAAATGGTATAGACAGATTGCCTCAAGTAGAGGCCTTGATACTTTAATTGATCTGCAAATGAAGAACAAGGTGGTGGGTTTGTGTTTCTTCAGAGAACAGTGATGCTAGTACAGGAAAGAAAGAAAAGGACAAGAAGAACAGAAAAGGCAAGGATAAAGAGAATGGTTCTGTGTCTAGCAACGAGACACCACTGCCACCACCACCAGATGAACTTGACCCTCCTCGTGCAGTGGTAAGTAGACTTTCCAGAGGCTTATAAAGAACAATGAAATTGGTAAAAGTTAGACTTCAAACCTAGTATTGGATAACATTTCCACTTAGTGCTGTTGTCTGATATAGCAATTGTACCCTTACCACAGAGTGGCATTAAATGGAGAGAAGTAACTAGTGGTGTTCTGCAGTGGTCTGTACTGGAATTAATCCTATTAACCATGCATAAATGATCTAGAAAGAGGTGAACAGTGAGGTGGCAAAACTTGCAGATATTAATCTGCTCAAGATAGTTAAGACCAAAGCAGACTGTAAAGAGCTTCAAAAGGATCTCACAACTAGGTGGCTGGGCAACAGAATAGCAAACTAATTTTAATATTGATAAATGCAAAATAATTCATATTGGAAAAACATAATCCCAAATATAGATGTACAAACTGATGGTGACTAAATTAGCTGCTACCACTTGATCTTGGAGTCATTGTGAAGAGTTCTCTGAAAACATCTACTCGCTGCGCAGCAGCGGTCAAAAAGCAAACAATGTTAGGAATAAATGAAGGGATGGAGAATAAGAATATCTTCTTGCCTGTATATAAATCCCTGGTATGCCCACATCCTGAACACTGCATACAGATGTGGTTGCCTCTTCAAAAAAGCAGTCCTGGCATTGGAAAACTGAGAAAAGGGCAACAAAAATGATTAGGGTTGTGGAATGGCTGCCATATGAGGAGGTGTATAGACTAGTCTCCTGTAAGCTGAAGATTCCCAATGATGGACATGATAAAGGTCTCTAAAATCATGGCACAGAGAAAGTGAATAAGGAAAAGTTGTGTTCAAAGCATAAGAACTAGGGGTCGCCAAATGAAATTAGTAGGTAGCAAGCTTAAAATAAAAGCATTTCTTCACAACACGGAGTCAATGTGTGTGGAACTCCTTGACAGGATATTGTGAAGACCTGGGCTTTAACAGAGTTCCAAAAACTAAATAAATTTATGCAGTGTAGGTCCATAAATAGCTATTATCCAGGACGGGTAGAGATGCTGCTCCTAACAGCTATTTGTCAGAGGCTGGGAATGGGTGACAGGAGAGAAGGATCACTTGATTAGCTGTTCTGTTCCTTCCCTTTGGGGCACCTAGCATTGATCACTATTAAAAAGCAGGATACTGGGCTAGATGGATTTTTGGTCTTACCCAGTATGGCTGTTCTTATGCCCTTATGAAAAGGGACTCTAGGTAGCCTGAGTCATTTAAGATGGTGGTAGTGACGGTAGCTGATCACCATGGGATACTGAAGCACTTTCTTCCCACTCACTTGGAGCTTCCTAGGGCTGGCAGGGAGCCTCTTTCCCATCTCCAGCTCTACAGTTTAATCCATAAAGTGCTTGACTTGCTCAGGAAGTAGATATGACTGTTTTGGCATTTGGAAATGGTATAAAATACTAAGCTTAGCTTTTTTCCTAACTACCCTAGTCAACGTAGGGATGCCTTGTGAATAACTTAAGTTGGGGGGGCCTTGGAAAGATATTAGGCTTTAATATGGCCATGAGCTGAGCATTATTTGCCCCAAGGAGCTTGTTAATTGTGTGAATACTCTTCCTTAGGAGGATGACGACGATGACTGGGGTGAAGACACAACGGAAGAAGCCCAGAGGCGCAGAATGGATGAAATCAGTGAACATGCAAAGAACCTCACACTTAGTGATGACCTGGAAAGAACAATAGAAGAGAGAGTCAACATATTATTTGACTTTGTTAAGGTAAAACTACAGGTTTTTTCCTAAGGAAAGAATAGCTCAGTCTATTAAGTGTAGTGAATGAAGGTTTGAGTGTTAAAGCCTACTATAACCTAGTGAGGGATCACTTGGGGATGTGGGAGTGAGTTGGGATTGAGTAAGAAGCTTGTGCTTGGTATATCATCTTGAGTTGACTAACTTCTCGCCTACAGAAAAAGAAGGAAGAAGGTGTCATTGAGACTTCTGACAAAGATATTGTAGCAGAAGCGGAGAGACTGGATGTGAAGGCTATGGGCCCTCTAGTTTTAACTGAAGTCCTCTTCGATGAGAGGATTCGAGAACAGATAAAGAGATACAGACGCCACTTCCTACGTGTAAGCCTTTTAATCTCTAAGGCAACAGTATTGGCTGCTTTATATAAAAGTCTGACACATGCTATTAAAATACCTCTTAGTAGATGAGGTTCTGAATACTATGAACAAAAACAGTGAAAGGACGGAGAATCTGAGTATCTTGTTAAACTGCTTCCCAAAAACTTGCCTCTAGCTGGGCCAAGCTAGTGGTAACTTTTGTCATGTAACATAATTCAAATGAATGTTATTGGCTTAGTCCTAGATGAAGACAGTTGTACAGAATGCTGGAACTAAGATTTATCCTCTTATTTTACCAAAAGAAACTAATGGTTGCCAACTGTACTGTTTCCTTAGTTCTGCCACAACAACAAGAAAGCTCAGAGATACCTTCTTCATGGCTTGGAGTGTGTGGTTGCCATGCATCAATCTCAGCTTATTTCTAAAATTCCACATATCCTGAAGGAAATGTATGATGCAGATCTTCTGGAAGAAGAGGTCATCCTTAGCTGGGCAGAAAAGGTACTTGGCTGTTAAGTACTACGGTGTCCACTTATGTCTGTTTCTCCCTCAGGAAGGGGAGGCATGATGTGGTCCCCTTCCTATAGTACAATGCAAATCTTTAAGTGTAGACTAAGGTGACTGGGGGGGGGGGGGGGGCGGCTGGGCTTTGTTCCTGAGGAACAGTCTTTGTCAGGCTCTTTAGTTTTATAGCAGTTCATACACTAGAGAGGTTACAATCTTCCTTTCTTATAGGCCTCTAAGAAATATGTCTCAAAGGAGCTTGCTAAAGAAATCCGCAGCAAAGCAGAACCCTTCATCAAATGGCTGAAGGAAGCGGAGGAAGAATCATCTGGTAATGAAGAAGAGGATGAAGATGAAAATATTGAGGTAAGACTAGCATTTGTTTCTTCTCCCTGTTGGAATTTTCCCCCAGGTGTGGCCTAAGGCAACTAGTCATGGCGAAAAATTTGCTGCTGCTTTCTTTGGCAGTTGCCCTCTTCGCCTTTAGCTTTCTCAGCAGGCTCCTTTTTTAGGTACTCTTGTCACTTAGTGGGGGGGGGGAGGGGTGGAGTTTTTGTTTTGTTAAATGTTGCCAGTGCTTGTTTGAGCAAGAGACCCTCTTTATAGTTGGAAAAAAATCTATAAATTCTACAATCCTTGCTCCCCTTTCCTCCCTCTAGACATGAAATGTCCCTGATAAAATGCACAAGACCTCTGCTTGATGTCATTGTCAAATTAAATTTTGCCTTTTAAATTAATAGGATAAACATTACCATTTACAAAATAGTCTCTTCCATGTTTAAGCTTTCGAGATCTAGATTAGGGATGTGAATGACTAGTCACTTCCTCCCCCCTTGCTGCCTCAATCAGACGCAGCAAGGGGGAGGGGGGCAGCTGGCGCTTCAAAGCAGCAGTGCCACATGGCACTGCTGCTTTGAAATGCCATGGGGCCAGTGGGGAACTGCTTGAGTCCCCCCAGCTTGCCTACAGTGCCTTCATGCTTCCTTGTGAGGTGGATTTTCCCTTAAGCATTGCAAATAATACTTGAGCCAAAGTTACTGGTGTACCATTTCTCTTACCTACCTATTGAGAGGGTGTGGTGACTGGTAGAAACAGCTAGGAATAGCTTTTAGAAGATTGCAGTCTCCCTAAAATGAAGTACCTCCCACATGCTATGTACATCTAGTCTGCACCTTAGCTAAGCTACGTCTCACCTCCTAGATGTCTCCAATACTATCATGGAAGATTATGGACATCCATTGACACTAACATTAAATCCTTCTCTTTCTAGGTGGTGTATTCCAAGACTGCCAGTGTACCTAAAGTTGAAACTGTGAAGCCTGTAAACAAGAAGGATGATGACATAGATATTGATGCCATTTAAAAATGATGCAGCCTTGCTTGCAGCGTATACGGCAAACTGCTCTGCATCTTCTTCCAGAAGTGCAACATGTATGTGCACAAGTTGAAATGGCTTAACATCATGCTACTTTAGTACTCAAGTGTCTTTTACTGTGACTGGTTTTGTGTAAACTATAAGCCAAACACCAAGGAGTCCATACACATCAGTGAACTGATCTAGTTTGTTAATGGCATGTTTCTTTTTAAACTTGTGTTGGACACAAATACTTGGAGCACATTTATACAGCTGTGGGAATAAAGGATTTGGTTTTGGTCAATCTTGAGTCAGAGCCATCACTAAACTGTTGTGCCCATCTTGAAGGGAGAACTGCTTAGTAGGCATCCTTCATGCCAAATTGATTGCAGTGGTATTGGTTTCTAGAGGAGCATTACAGAAAGCTTTTGTGAAGAAATACAAAATTTCTGACCACCAGAAATCTATCTTGCTGGCTCTTGCTCTTCTAGCTTTCTGGAGGTGCTAAAAGGTTATCAGTATTCAAAGTGACCAAGTCTCAACTATCAGATGTAAAGCTAATCTAACAGTTGTACTAGCATGTATGGGTTAAAAGGTGTAATCTCTCCTTCTGCAGTCTAGCTGGCCAAAAAATGCTTCATGCTGCAGTTTGAGCTGCTTATCAAAAGGCAAGAGGAAGATTAAAACTGCTTAAATTTCAGATTCAATTTAGAGTTGACTAAACGATCACTTAAATCACACATGCCCTTTGCTAACAGACATCAGGTTTGTTCTTGAACAAAGCCAAAATTTTGACACAAGCAACTTTCTTCAGCAAGGAATTTTTTTCAACACGTAGGGGCTCTTCTCTAACAAGGGGACTAGGTACCTAATTGACTGATCAGAAAAAAAAATATTGTAAGAAGCAATTTGAATTCCCTCATCTACAGCTCAGAAGGTTCAGCTTCATGGCAGGCTACAGTCTGGTGCCCCCTCTCATGCTGTCAAAAGCTGAGCTGAACAGATTAGTTTTCACTTATGACTATGGTAGGTGTCCACAGGCCATAGTGAATTTCCAAAAGTTGATACTTCACTTGAAATGTAGTAGGAGTCTGACACACAAGGTTGAAATGGCTGGCTTAAACATTCACCCCTCAAGCTCTTTTGTTCCCTCTGTCCCCCAAATGTCTTTGCTTTTAATAATGTACAGTAATTCCTCATTTAACACCATAGATACACAATCATTTTCTGAAATGTTAAGTGGAAAACCCATTATGTGGGGTCAGTTTTTTCCCATTGAAAAGGGGGGGGTTGCGTTTTAAGTGGTGGTGTCGAAGTCAATTTTCTGTTGGTGCTGAGTAACGTCTGCATTAGACAATGTAGATGGAACAGGGCTATCTTGTTCATCAGATCTTTTAGGTTGAACATGAGACTTTTGATAGCTGCTTTTTGTTTTTTCATTGTAAAGTTGCTGGTAGCAAGATATGGTGCTTTCTCAGTTTGCTACTTTTGAGCTCTGTTCGTGATCAGGGTCATTCTCAAGTTTATTGCATCACTTAAGCTTAAATGCATCAGCCATAACTTTCATTGATAATGTTCGAATAACTGGCTCAGCATATTCAGGCTCATTTTCCAGCCACTTCTCATCCAGCAGCTTTAACTCATCGATAGCCAACTCCTCCCCATGAAGGTCAAGCAACTCTTGCACATCAGTAGCATCCACTTCCTCTAATTCTGCTTCATGGGCTAGGGCTACAATCTGCTTTTTAGCTTCAGCTATTTCAGTGTCAAACTCCCTAAACTCGTGAACATATGCAGGCCATATACCATGCCAAACTGCGTTAAGGCAACTCGAAACTTCTGCCCAAGCCTCTGCTATAGTATCTATAGCATCTTTAATGTTAAATTTTCTCCAGAATTCCTTGATTGTATGCTTATTCTCACCATCTGTCTCCCTTATTAGCCTAGCGAACATGCAGCGCAAGTAATAAGCCTTGAAAACAGCTATTGCTCCTTGATCAAGAGGTTGAATTAATGAGGTTGTATTTGGGGGGTGGGTAAAAACACATGTTTTCTGACAGCTCAGTAAGGCAAGGAGGATGCCCTGGTACATTATCTAGAAGTAAAATTTTGAAAGCAAGATTTTCTTGCAGACAGTCTTTCAACTCTGCAGTTACACAATTGCAGAAGTAGTCTGTGAAGATCCTTGCAGTTACCCATGCTTTTGCATTAGATCTCCAAACAGGAAGATGATCTTTGAATAGCTACCTAAAGCTCTAGTGTTGGTGGAAGGGTAACCTACTACCAGTTTGAGGTTGCAATCCCCGTTGGCATGGGTGCATAGCGTCAGTGATACAATCCTTTGCAGCCTTAAAACCAGGTGCATAAGCCTCAGCCTGAGAGATATGTGCGTGCTGCCAGGTTAAACACCTGTTTAGACAAATAGCCACCTTCCTTTACAATAGCTTCAAATATCACTGGGAATGATTCAGCAGCTTCTGTGTCTGCAGCAGCAGCCTCTCCAGTTACTTTTATATTATGTAAGTTTGAACACTTTTAAAAAGCATTTGAACCAACCATGACTTGAATTAACTGGCGTGGCGTCAGTTTCATTCAATTCTGTTTTAACAGCATCATATAAAGCTTTGGCTTTTTCCTGAGTAACAGCAACAGCCAAACTTACTGGCATCTTTCATTGTGTTTGGTCTTCAATCCCCTCTCCATATTTTCCACTAGGTTAGATGGTATATGAACAACCTTCACACTTACTGGTGTTGCATTTTTGCAACTTTCCTTAATTTTCTCAGCTTGAGCACAGATTGTGTGCACACTAGACTCATGCATATTCAAAGTGCAGGAGATGTCACAATTGTTCACCTTTTTCAATTCACTTAATCACTTCAAGTTCTCTTCTAATGTAAACAATTTTCTATGCTGCTTGCCTGTAGAAGCAGATGTATCACTTTCCTTATGCTTTCCATTCATAAGGGATACAGTAATACACAGCAAGATATGGTACACTATCTAACAATTCAGTACAAGACATCGTGTTAACACAAGATTAAACACGAGTGACTATATGTACAGTGTATTCATCTGCTCGTGCATACAGTAAAACTCCCAACAGGGCATCAGCTGGAACCCAGAAGTGCTTTGGTCAGCTGCTCTCTTGGCAGGGCTGCTGAGCTGTATCTGCGCTCGGGGTGCCACCCTGCACTTGTTAGCAGGACATAAGGTTGGGGGAGAAAGGGGACTGGGTTACAGCAGGGAGGGGAGGTTTTTGGCTCTGGGGAAGGGTAGGAGAGAGAAGGGGGATTGGGTTGGGAGTACAGTATGCCCCTGTGACGGGTCTGCTGGGACCCACACTGCATCTGGCCGGGGGGGGGGATCACCGGGGAATGGCACAGCGAACCCTCCGCTGCTTTGCAGGGAGGCAGGGGAAGCCCCACGCAGCTGCCTGCAACAGGCCCGCTGGAGAAACCTAGCCTCCAACCTGCAAGCAGGGGCGGAGGAGAGGGAGCAAGGCGTCCGGCCAGGCGGGTGGGGTCACCAGGGAATGGCGCGGCAAACCCTCTGCCGCTTTGCAGGGAGGCAGAGAAAGCCCTGCGCAGCCGCCAGCAACAGACTGGCTGGGGAAACTTGTTTCGGGGACAGTCATGTTATTCAAAAAACGTTCCCTAAAAAAAAATCGTGCTATTGCAAAAACACGTTAAGTGGGCATGTGTTAAACGAGTAATTACTGTAGTTGATAAAGCAAAAGTCCTTGCCAGCAAACTTTTTAGCAGGCTAGCTTGTAGCCTGGCTCAGTCCCAGCTTATGCTGGGTCCAGGACCTACCCCTGCTGTGAATCTGAATCTAAAGTATATTCAGAGGCAGGCAGCCCAGCTCTGTTCGGGCTTGGTCCGGGGAGCTCAGACATCCTTCTCTCTTCCTCTCCCCACTCTCTCTCCTCTTCCCCCCCCCCCCCCCAATCCAGACAGGAGCTGCTGCTGCCACCCCATGCTGTTTGTAAACCGGCTCCCCTCACAGACTGGCTCCCACCTGGTACCCCCCATGCTGCTGCCTCTGATACAGAGGCAACAGTGTGGAGCGGCAGGAAGCTCAAAAGTGGCTGGTGTGCACTGGCTGTTGGCCCCACCCTATGGCACTATAAAATAGTCAAGTAACTAAGAATACATCAGGTTAATCAACTCTTCAGTTAATGGATATTTAACCTTCTTTATTTTAAGGTGCAAGTCCAAAGTTACTTGACAATGAGATTTGGAAGAGCCCTGGCTGCTTTTGGGGGTTTGAGCACATGGCCTTGTCAATGCTTCTGTTAGGCAGTGGTCCTATGCAAAAGGTCAGATAAGTAGAAACTGGTGTAACTAGCATGGGCTGTAGTTAGGCAAAATAGTGTCTAGAAGTATATGGGGAAGGGGGGAGAAGAGGAAGGATCAAAATTCCTTAATTTTATTAGAAGTCAAAGGAAAAATCTTACTCTTTCAATGCCAGTTAGCCTTAGCGAAGGAAACTCACTACCTCTTGTCTCAGATTGTATCTGCTGAACATATTTCTCTCGTATTTTTGTGGTGCAGTAATAAATTTGAGCTTCACAAGCTCAAAGGGCTTCAACTTTCCTAACTGAAGACCAAATCAGTGTCTCGAAGTTGCCTCAGTGTAGCTGTGTCCGGGGGGGGAGGGGAGGAGGGATACTCCTCTTACCTGTCATAGCAATGCCTACACTACCCCCAGTAGATCAATAGCAGGTTTAAAACAAACTAGAAGTATTTCTTCACGCAGCCCACAGTCAACTTGTGGAATTCCATTGTGAAGACCAGGACTTCAACAGGGTTCAAAAAAGAAATAAACTCAATGGAGGTTAGGTCCATCAGTGCTAGGAATGGTACCTCTTTGTCAGAGGCTGGAAATGGATGACAGAGGGATCACTTGACAATTACCTGTTCTGTTCACTCCCTCTGGGACAGCTGGCATTGGCCACTGTCAGAAGGTAAGATACTGGGCTAGATGGGCTTTTGGCCTCAGCCAGTATGGCTGTTCTTAGATGCAGCTGTTCAAACAAGATACTTCACAGGGAAGTGATGTTACTATAACTGGAAACTGTTGGCTTATACTGTGGCTAATCAATTTATATTTTGTCTTGGTCAAGGGACAGACCCCAGAAACACATTCTTCACAAGGCAATAATAAAATCAGTCTGTTCAAAAGCAGCAGGGAGTTTGGATTTGACTGGCACTCTTGTTTATTGACTATGGTGTCTCAAATGCAGGGGGAGATAAAAGCATTGTCTTGGAACTGGAGTAATTTTAAATCTGAGACGGCTTGTTTCTCCCTATCAAGGCTCATGTCCCAAAATACTTCTCCCAATTTCAGATGCATATGCATACACACCAGCATCTTTGCTGAGGCATCAATCCCTAGTATCTTAAATACTTAATGGTTTCATTCACTATTAGTACCTGGCACAAGCCAGTACCTGGTTTGTATGCTAATTAGAATTCCATGAAGTATCCTTGATTCTAGGGATGTAAGGAACTTCTTGCTTCCCCTCCCTCCCCCAGCCTCTGTATGAAGGCTGCCCCCCAGCACGACTTAGCAGTGCTGCCTCCCCTCCCCTCATCTCAATCAGAGGCAGCTAGGGGTGGGGGCTGCTGCCATGAAGCAGCCCCTGGCTCGGGCTGGCCATGGGTAGGGGTTGCTGCTGGTCCAGGACCACTGTGCTGCATTTTAAATGTAGTAAGGGCCCCGCGGCTCTTACTACATTTAAAACGCAGAGTTGCAGCTCACGTGGCTCCTGGAGCCAGAATGAGCCAGGACTAAGCAGTCCGGCTTCATGCTGGTTCCAGGAGCTATGGCTGTGACTCTGCTGTGTGGCCCCCTTACCACTAATTGTGTAATCAATATAAATTGTAGCAACTACACAATTAGCTAAACAATTGCTTTTTAACATCCTTATTTGATTCCAAGAAGCACATGACTGGTTTATAGTCAAAGTTACTCATGCAGTAGCAAACAGGATATATTGTGATATTTCAGAAAAAGGGCAAAGGGTTGCACAAGCATAAAGGATTGCATGAAATAATTGAGGCAGCTCCGACCAGTCAGAGCCATTGTTTGATGTTGTGAATTCAGATGACATTTGGTTGCAAGGTTATCTTTAACCATAAGAAGTAAACATTTCCATTGTTTAAAAAAATGGCATTTAGTACAACTGCAGTCAATCCTTTAGTTGCAGAATATAAAGATGCTGGCAGTCAACCTATTTGTTCAAGTTTATGAATAAAATCCTAAGGTTATTCAATTAAAATGTTATAGAGGACAGGTAATGATAGCTAAACTGTGTTTCGGGAGCAGGACCCAGCCAAACTCCTATAGACCTTTGCTTGCTGGAGAAGGTGCTTGACTAGCAGAACTTAAAAATCCACTTGTTTGTTCTTCCTGCCCATTCCACCTGTTAGGTCCCATCTCTTTGCAGCACAATCATCTCCTTCCCCTCAAATCTTCTGCCTTGCAAAGATACTGGGCTTCAAAAGGTAAGCAATGTGATGGGTACAAAACCAGCACCAGCAAAATGGAAGAGCTACAAATAGGTTTGAATGGTGATAAATCATAAGGAGCATGGGTTCTGAATTCAGGATAGCAGCCTCTCTTGCAGAGCTAAGCTTTCTAAACTCATTTTTTAAAATGACATGTGAAAGGCAAGATTTTGATCCTGTTTACAATGCTGATGCTTTACATCTCCCTACTGCCTTCTCGGGAACCAAAGTTGTTCGAGTAGTGTCCCCGTAGATGCTCCACTCTTGGTGCTGGTGCATCCTTGCGCCGATGACTGGAGATTTTTCTAGCAGTATCTGCCGCGCAAGTGCCGGGGCGCCCCCTTGTGCCATTAGTGTCCGTTAGGTGTGCACACGGCCCAGCCCCTCAGTTCCTTCTCTACCATCCTCAGCAGCAGATGGAGCTTCTCTTCTTCCACTGTTTCTACAGAAAAACAACATAAAACTGGTTATTTCCCCTTAGTTTCCTCACATTTCCAAGTTTCAAGACCCCCTACACCACCCTGTAGAAAAAAAAATTTAAACAATTTTTTTCTTCTTCCGTCATTGGCCCACTGCTTTTCGCTACGCCTTATGCTGGGATCTCCCAGCTTTGAGAGGTGAGAGTCATGTCGGGATGTTATGCCTGTTTCAGACAAGCACTCTGTGTGCATGAAGTGTCTTGGAGAATCTCACCAGACACAAAAATGCCCTCACTGTTCTAAATTGACAGCCAGAGCACGCTGCGACCGGGCCAACAGGTTGAAAACTTTCCTTTACGAAAGATCGCTCCAACCGTCTTCTGAGGACACACCAACAGCCTCAAAGTCAATTTCTCAGCCAAAAGGTATGGACAAAACACGTCCCTCTCCTTCTTCTAGCACATCCCTTTTGAAAATGTCTCCAACCCGATCCTTACCCTCGGCACTGATGGCCTCAAGGGTCAGCACCGCAGATAAGCCCAGCCATTGGCACGGCACCGCCCAAGATGCTGGCACCGCATAAGAGGGCGCACGCGGAGCCCAAACAAAAACAAGCGGCATTGTTGGCACCGACCGCATCACCGAGCCAGTATAAGCACCGTTCAGCACCAAAGCCGCCACCTCAGTTGGCACCAACCTCGGTACCTAAGAGACCCCACACCGAGATGCCGCCTCCTGACCAATTGGCACTGCCTACACCATCAGCACAAAGTAAACCGCATACCTCGGTACTGTCCCAGGAGCACCTACAACATGAGTCTCCTATCAGGAGCCATCTATTACTGGCACTGTTATCTCCAAGTTCCTCTATACCAGTGGTCTCCAACCTTTTTACACCCAAGATCACTTTTTAAATCTCAGAACAGGCAAAGATCTACCGCCCCACCTCTTCCTTGAAGCCCCGCCCCTTCCTTGAAGCCCCGCCCTCTCTATTCTCCTCCTGTCCATCACTTGCTATCCCCAGCCCTTACTTACACACTCTGATAAACAGTTTATTTTTAAATTATGCGATATATAAAATTAAAATCACATGTTTATAGTTATGAAATAAATGGTCTGGTTTTTAGTCATGCTATTTAAATCTAAAATGAAGCTTTTATAATTATACATTTTGTGGGGACAGAGTTCTGCGGCTGGGGGCAGGGGAGAGGGAACAGGGTTCTGGGAGGGCAGAGGACAGGATTCTGCAGCAGGGGACAGAGTGCCAGTGGGGACAGGTTTCTGCAGCTGGGGACAGGGTGCCAGTGGGGACAGAGTTCAGGGAGTGGGGACGGGCATGGGGACAGAGTTCTGTAGCTGGGGACAGGAGTGTGGGGACAGAGTTCTGTAGCTGGGGACAGGGGACAGAGTTCGGGACAGAGTTCTGTAGCTGGGGACGGGAGTGGGGACAGAGTTCTGTGGCTCAGGACAGGGGAGTGGGGACAGAGTCCTGTGGCTCAGGACAGGGGAGTGGGGTCTGGGGAGCAGGGAGTGCGAACAGGGGGTGGGGTGCCAGTGGCAGCAGAGAGTCCCCTGCATCTGCCTCCTCCCAGGATTCTCCCGAGGGAAGCCAGCATGTGCCTCCTCCGGGCCCAACCCCGCAGCGCAGGGAAACCCCGCACGTGCCTGCCCCAGGGCCAAACCCCCTCTCCCACGGCACGGTGTGGCCAAACCCCTCCCACAGAGCGGCCAACCCCCGCGGGCGCCTGCCCCGGAGCCAAACCCCCCTCCCGCGGCCCAGCCCAGCCAACCTCCTCCCCTCCCGCAGCGCGGCCAAACCCCGGGGCCAACCCCCGCTCCCGCGGCACAGGGAAACCCCTGCGCTCGACTCACCCCTCCGGCAGCGCAGGTAAGCCGCCGCACTCCTCCTCCAGGGCCGACGCCCCCTCCCACAGCACGCAACAGAGCTGTGGGAGGGAAGCAGCCCGCACACTTCCGGAACCCCGGAAGTGACATGGGCTTCAGACAGGACTTCCGTCCACCACGCGGGAAACCGGCACTACACTAGAGGTAGGTAGTGGGGCTTCTCAGGGTTGGGGGTGCCCGAACGCCTCGCGATCGACTGGTCGAGGCCTTGCGATCGACCAGTCAATCACGATCCACGGGTTGGTGACCACAGCTCTATACCATGGGTTCCCAAACTGGGGGCATGAAGAAATTCCAGGGGGGGCGCGAGGCGACCCAGCCACACACACCCAAAAAATAGCAGTAAAACTTGGGGTGGGATTGACGGGGAAGGGGGAACATGAGGGTTTCTCCAAAATCAAAAGGGGGGCGTGATGCCAAAAAGTTTGGGAACCACTGCACAGATCACCAAATCTGTCTCGCTCCCCAAGCGAAGCCTGCACCAAGCCATGCAGCTGTTTTTCTTCCCAGCATTCCAGCCCAGCACAGAGAGCTCTATCCTGGGACACTGGGCCTATTACATATGCATATCCACCACCACCATTACAATTACCTGCCACCCCTGTACTCCGGGCAATGGCAATCATGGGAGTAACATCCTCACAGGAAGAGCCATGATACTGCACCTTCCACAACATCCAGAGAACCACCTCGTTCTCCCCAACCCACGATACCTATAACAGCGCCTAACTCCCCAATCCAGACTGAGATAGAGGACTCTCTGTCTGAGGGCAAGGACAGGTCCCTGTGCATAATTCTTCATCCACACCAGACGAGGCAGTTATTTCCACCACCCCGCCACCCGGCAATGACTCGAAGTTCCAGGAACTTTTTAAAAGGGTAGCCTTGACACAAGAGTGTGATTTACAAGAGGTTGAGGAAAAACAGTATTGCTTTCTGCGAACCTTACAACCTCCTACCTCCTCCAGGATCTCCCTCCCCATGGATGAGGCTATTATGGATTTGGCAGACCCCGGCATCTATCACTCCAACTAACAGAAGAGCAGACCGAAAATATTTTGTCACACCAACAGGAATAGATTTCCGTTTCACTTACCTTCCACCAAACTCCCTGGTAGTTCATTCCTTTAGACATAGAGCCAGACAACCTAATATTAGATCAACACCACTCAACAAAGATCCCCAAAAAATGGACATTATGGGTCGTAAAGTGTACTCCTTGGCCACTCAGCTCCTTAGAGCAGCAAATTATACCGCCATGCTTGCGGATTATGACTATTCTAACTACTCTAAGCTTCAAGAGCTTACTCAATACTTACCTGAACACAAGAGGCCTATCCTCTTCAGTATCATGCAGGAGGGCCATACAGTTTCTCGCACTGCTCTACAGTCTGCAATGGATGTAGCAAACACAGCTGCACACATCACAGCTTTAGCTATCGTGATGCAGAGAATATCCTGGCTCCAAGCATTAGGGGTCCCAAAGGATTTGGAGCAGGTTGAAGATCTACCCTTCGATAAAACCACTCTCTTTGCTGCAAAGTACTTGATTCAATGAAGGATTCCCATACCACCCTAAGGATCCTGGGGATGTACATGTCCCATTTAAGAGAAGATACACCAACTACCAGAGACCCAGGGAACTGTACAAACAGCAACCCAAGGTATGACTTCTGACAAAAACAAAGGCCACAACAACGTAGGCCCCAACACCAACATCAAACAGCATCAGCCCAACCATCTACGTCCAAGCAGCAAATCTGAAGGTTCGGTCGGGAGCCAGATAGACTTTCCTTGGGATCACACCATTGATCAATTGTCCACAATTCAACCACCGCCTCCACCCCTTTTCTTCTACAGTGGGCTCAAATAACATTGGACACATGGGTCCTAGAGCTCATCTTCCATGGTTACTCCATCCCTTTAATTTCTCGTCCTCCTACCCACCTTCCCACCCCGTCCCTCCTCAGGGACTCCTCTCATGACACCCTCCTTCAGCAAGAGGTGCTTCACCTCCTCCATTTACGTGCCATAGAACCGGTACCAACAGAGTTCCATGGCCGAGGGTTCTACTCAACTTATTTTCTAACAGAAAAAGAATGGAGGATGGAGGCCCATATTGGATTTAAGAAAGCTCAACAAATACGTCACTTACCACTGATTCAAGATGGTGACCCTAGCAACAATAATCCCAGCATTAGATCAAGGAGATTGGCTTTCAGCTCTCGACCTTCAGGATGCATACTTCCACATAACAGTCCATCCCGCCCACAGGCATTGTCTACAATTCACAGTCGGCCATCACCATTATCAATACCTCGTCTGCGCCCCCTACCCCAGATGCTGGCTCTGCAGCCAAGAACCACGACCAATGGGAATTGCAGGGGCAGCACCTATGGGTGTGAGGGCACCAAGCAGAACTTCCCTAGCTGCCCATGCACCTAGAAGCAGCAGGGACCTGGCAGCAGCTCCCTGGGAGCCACAATAAGTGCTGATGGGACTCCACACCCCAATCCCTGCCCCAACCCTGTATCTCCTCCCACATCCAAACTCTCTTCCATTCCCCACACCTCACCCCCTGCCCCAGTCTTGAGTCCCCCTCATGCATCCCAAACTTCTCATCTCTGGCTCCACCCCAGATCTCACACCCCTCACCCTATCCCACATCCCAAACCCCTTCCCCAGCCTAGATCTCCTTCCCACACCCCAAATTCCTCATTCCTGGCTCCACCTCAACCCTGCACCCCCAGCTAGAACCTTCACCCCTATCCTGCATCCCAAACTACTGCCCCAGCCTGATGAAAGTGAATGAGGTCGGGGAGAGCAAGCAGGGTCTCAGGGAAGGGGCCATATAGGGATGTTCAGTTGTGTTTAATTAGAGAGACGGCAATCAACTGTGTAGAAGCCATTGTGTATTCTACACCGTTTTTCTTTCACTGACAAGGTGAGCCGATGTCCCAATGAAAACCGGACTGTCCTGGTATTTTACCCATTGTCCTGTGTCCTGACAGATGTACAATCAGGATGCCATTTGTCCTGATATTCAGGTGAGGAGGTGAATGGCAGACACAGGGGATGAGGAGGTGAGCGGCAAGGTGAGCAGCATGTGGGAGGGGCAAGGAGAAGGACTCAGGCGGGTGAAGAGGCGAGCAAGTGCCAGTGGAGGGAGTGAGGAGCTGAGTGGTGAGGTGAGCAGTAAGTAGGTAGAGGAGATGAGGAGGTGAGCAATGAGCCAGTGGCATGCGAGTGGGATGTGGTGGGGAAGTGAGGAAAGGTCTGGTGGGGGAGTGAGGAAGTGAGTGGCAGGTGGGGGGGTACTTAGGAGGGATGCAGCAAGGCTGTGGCAGGCAGGGAGTGAGGAGGAAAGCGGGGGACGAAGAGGGGGGGCAGGGATAGACAGGTAGAGCTTGGGTGGAGCTGACAGCACTCCAATGCGTCCCCATATTTTACTGTTGTGATCTGGTCCCCTTACTGGCAGCATGGCCTCAATGGAGCAATGAGATCAGGACTTTCCTGCCACTGAACCTCTACTCAAATATTGCAAGGGGAAATTTATACAAAAGCTAAAGCATCTCAGTCTGTATTACTTTCTTAGTGGATTTTCTGTTGTGGATGGAATGATGAAAAGAGCCTCAGACTCACGCCGGGTTCTTCACCAGGTGCACAGTTGAAAATGTTGGTGCTAAGCTTAACTGCACAATAAGGGCAGATCAGTATGCAAAGGATCCCGTCTGCGGATGGATCCCAAAGGTTTCTGTTTGAAGCAAGTTTACCTATTGTTTGTTAGAGCCCCGTGATGTGATAAATATTCAGCTGTTGTATTTTTGTTTCCTTTTGACTACTGAGGTCTTTGTCAACTTCCAAATCACTCTGTCCCTGAAATAGACTCATTAAATAGTTACAAAAAGGGGGTACAACTTGTATTGACTTAGTCAAGTTATCCTGTCCTCTTATTTCCTGGCCACCAACAAGTGACATTTATGCATCTTTTCATGTAGGCACTGGTGTTTCCGTCCCCAAGTCTATCACATAGAATGATCTAGGGATGCCAGCACCGTCTTCCTACTGATCTGAGCTGCCACTTTGTTCTTGTATCTTTAGGAAAGGTGGAAATCTCAGATTCGAAAGATTCCTTAGTCTTTGAAATTTACCAGTGCTCCATAATAAACTAACGAATAAATCTTCAAAAGACAGCTTAGCATTTAGATGCTGAATGTGCCCAAAGCTTCAAAGAAGTTTCTGACAGCTGGAAAGGAAATACCAGGCTGTGCAATGATTTCCTTCATTTCTGAGCCAGCATAGTCTCTCTGAGACTAATACCCAGTATGATAGCTTCCATTTTGCTGGTGGACAAGGCTTTCTGCACCTTTCACATCCATTCATCTGCACTTTATAAAATTTGAACATTTTCCTGCAGTCTGGAACTTTACTTCACCATGACACCCTCCAACAGTGGCTCCTTGTCATCCAGAATGATAGGGGATTTCTCAGGGGATAGGTTTGCCTGGTAGTGTGTGACAGCAGCACCAACAAGATGGACAAACTGACAAGTTGGTGCTAGGGTTTGAAATCTTACTATTGTTGAATATTTAAGAAGCAAATTACTGTTGTTATTACTGAGTGCCTAGAAGCCCCAATCAGGGATCCATTTTGCTAGGTATGGTGCACGCACAAACATCACATGAAGAGTCGGGCCTTGCCCTAAAGCTCTTACAATCTACATCTAGGATGAGACAACAGGTGGATATACGTAAGCAGGGACAAGGACAAGGTGACAGTGAAATGATTGTATTAGATATATAAAGTATAAGTATCAAGTTCTTTGTTGCTTAGGGCTTGTCTACACTAGGAAGTTAATACGCTGAAACTTTCTCTCTCACGGGTGTGAAAAATCACCCCCAGGAGTGCAGCAAGTTTCAGTGCTGTAACTTCCCAGTGTAGACAGGCTCCCAGTGCTATGCCTGCATGGAGGTGGTTTTCTTAAAGCATTGGGAGAGTTCTTGCCCAACACTGGTACCACAACTACATTACTGTAGTGTAGACAAAGCCTGAGGGTATGTCTACCCAGCAAAGTTAATTTGAAATAACAGCCCTTATTTCGAATTAACTTTAATAGCGTCTATACAGGCAAACCGCTATTTCGAAATAAAATCAAAATAGCAGCGCGCTTAATTCGAATTAGTTAAACCTCATTCTACGAGGAATAACGCCAAATTCGAAATAGCTAATTCAAAATAAGTGCTGTGTAGACGCTTATTTCAAAATAGGGGGCCTCCAGCCCTTCCCAGGGTGCCCTGGTGGCCACTCTGGGCCAAACCAGGAAAACTCTTCTGCTCCCCTTCCCAGCCCCGGAGCCCTTTAAGGGGTAGAGACTGTTTGACCCAGTTGCCAGCATGAGCGAGCCAGCCAGTGCCAGCCAGCCCTCACTGCTCCCCAGGAGCAGTCTGGCAGCTCCGAGGAGCCTGCCAGGGGCCGGAAAAGGCGAGCGCCTTCCTGGTCCAGTGCGGAGATCATGGACCTCATTGAGGTTTGGGGGGAATCCTCCAATGTCCATGATCTCTGCACTAGATGCAGGAACGTGGCCATCTACAGATGGATGGCTGACAGCCTGGCCACCAAAGGCCACATGCACTCCCAGGAGCAGGTGCGCCTGAAGATAAAAGAGCTGAGGCAGGCCTATGCCAGGGCCACAGGGGGCAGCTCCCAACCAGGGACAGACCCAGACCCTTTCCCCTACTTTGAGGCCCTGGACCACATCTTGGGGGGCCAGACAGTCCATGCCCCCCAGGTGGTCATCGACCCTGGGACAGAGGGCCCTGACCAGGGCATGGAGGAGGAGGAGGATGGCCAGGAGTGGCAGGAGCCTGGAGGGAGTGTGGCACTCAGCCTGGACCTCCGATGCATACCACCAGCAATTTCACCACTGTCTTCCGAGGCCGGGGAGGCCTCAACATGTGCGTGCCATCACTGTCCCCTTATCCGGGGAGGAGGGGGAAGAAGGAGCCCAGGGACCACGTGTGTGGGCCTTGCTGACCACGGATCACGCAGCAACCTGTGCATGTGCCATGCCAGCCGGAGCATGTGGCACCGGCCGGCTGCCACACAGGGGCCCTGGCCCGTTACTCACACACATGTATGTATGAAGGCACATGACATGCTCCGTACCCCGGGGAGGGACACTGCATGATGCCCTCCCTCCACAAGCCCCCTCTACACAGAGGCAGGCCACATCCTCCCCCCCCTCCACACACCCACACTATATACAGCACAGGGGCATGGGTACAGTCCCGGGCCAGCTCACACTCCTGGGGATAGCAGGACATGATGGTGCGGAGACCTGCTGTCCTCACCTTGCAGAGTGGGGCTGGGCTTCACCCACTGTGTCCCCAGGGAGAACTGATCACCTGTCTGGTTTCTCCACAGCTGCACTAGCTGTGAGTGCAGGGCACACCAGCCCGCCCAGGACATCCTCCTGCATCCGGGCCAGCAGGAGCACCCGGAAGCAGGAGGGATACCAGAGGCAGCACCTGGGGTTACTGCAAAGGCAGGTTCACAGCCAGGAGCACTGGGTGCTGGAAGACCTCCAGCTGCGGCGGGAAAGGTTGCAGGAGCTGCATGACCAGGGCCGTGCCATCCGCAACCACCTGCAGACCATGGCGCAGAGATTGCTGCCTGCTGCCACTCCAGCTATCGCTTCTCCTCCCACTCCTGCACCCCCTCCCGCTCCTTCCTCCCCCCCAGATCCCCCAGACCCACTCCCCCCCCCGCCGGGGATGCCGAGGCCCCCGCACTCTCAGTGCTGGGAGACAGGTGGGCCAGCAAGACCCCCAACCCTGAGCTTCTCTTCCCCCTTCCTCTCCTTGCCTCCCCCTTCCAGCTCCCTGCTCCCAGGTTTCCCCCTCCCCTCTCCCACCCTTATTCCCCCCACCCCAGTTATGGTGAATAAATAGAGGGTTTTTTGGCAACACACATGTTTTTATTTGACATCAGGAAGGGGGGTTAGGGAGGGGAAAGTGGAAGGACATGAGAGTGGAATAAGGCACAAGGCCCCAGTGGGGCACACCAAGGAGACTTTACTCCTCCTCTGTCTGGAAGCTCTCCCGCAGGGCCTCCCGGATACTGGTAGCTCCCCAATGGGCCTCCCGGCTGGCAGCCGTGCAGGGCTGCGCGTACAGGCCAGCCAAGTGGTTGGCCTCTGCCATTCAGGCTGGCAGGAAAGCCTCCCCCTTCTGCTCACACAAATTGTGCAGCACACAGCACGCCGCCACCACAAGCGGAATATTCCTCTCAGAGAGATCGAGGTGGGTGAGGAGGCATCGAAATCGGGCCTTCAGCCAGCTGAAGGCCCCCTCCACCACAATGCAGGCCCTGCTGAGCCTGGCAGTAAAGGCTTCCGGGAGGGGTTGAGGTGTCCCGGTTGAGGTGTCTTCATGAGCCAGGGTTGTAGCAGGTAGGCCGCATCCCCCACCAGGCAGACAGGCATGTCCACATCCCCGACCCTGATGTGGCAGTTGGGGAAGAAGGTCCCGGCGTGCAGCCTCTGGCACACGGAGGAGTTGCGGTACACCCGCGTGTCGTGTGCTTTGCCGGACCAGTCCAGGAAGCGGCCCGGGTGGTCAGACACGACCTGCAGGATGACTGAGAAGTACCCCTTCCAGTTAATGTAGCGGGAGGCCTGGTGTTCCGGGGCATGGATGGGGATCTGCATCCCGTCAATTGCCCCCCCCGCAGTTGGGGAAGCCCAGGGCGCCAAACCCCTCGATGACCGCGTCCAAATCTGTGAGGTGGACGACTCTGCGGAGCAGCACTCTGTTGATGGCCTTGACCACCTGCAGAGGGACACACAAAACCGAGAGTCACTGGGGTGCCAGGGTGGCCAAGAGTGTTCCTTTCCTACCACTGCCCCGCGCCCCCACTCCCCCGCAATCCTGGCCACCGCGGGCAGTCCGAAGTGCGGCTGGGACAGAACAAACCCTCCCATGGAGGGGACTTGCACCCCCTTCCCCCTTTTTCCCTGGGGCAGCCCATCCACTCCTTGCCCGCCCGCCCCCCCCGGCACAATGGCCAGAGACTGCCATACCTGCATGAGCACTGCTCCGACAGTGGATTTCCCCACGCCAAACTGGTTGCCAACGGATCGGTAGCTATCCGGTGTGGAGAGCTTCCATAGGGCGATGGCCACACGCTTGTGGAGGGAAATGGCAGGCCTCATGTGCGTGTCCCGTCACTGCAGAGCAGGGGTGAGCCACTCACAGAGCTCGAGGAAGGTGTCCTTCTTCATCCTGAAGTTCTGGGTCCACTGTTGGTCTCCCCAGCGCTCCAGGACGATGTGGTCCCACCAGTCGCTGCTGGTGTCCAGGCGCGAGATGTGGCGGGGCACGCTGGCGTCTGGCCACTGCTCCTCCATGGCCCCCAGAGGGGTCCAGAAGAGGACCTGGAGGTTGCGCTGCCCCAGATGGTGCCAGGCAGTCTCCAGCACTTGCTGCCAGGCTTGCAGCAAAAGATCCAAAAGAAACACCAGAGTGCCCAGGGGCGGCTCTGGCTCCATGGTGCCGAGTGCCATGGTGCTTGGTGTCCCGAGTGAGGGCAACCAAGCAGGCAGAGAGAAAAATGCTTTGCTGTCCCTCAGCGAGGTAGGCAAGCAAGCAAGAAAAGCTGAGAACCGGCTGTCCGGGGTGGGGGTCCCTTTAGCACAAGCCTCAGATAGCCTCAGACAGCAGCCACACAAAGCAACTACTGACCTGATGCCCTGCCAGAACTGGTTTCAGCTGGCCTTAAATGCGATTCAGTGTCCAATCAGTGTGGACGTGCTATTTCAAAATAAGCTATTTCGAATTAACTATTCAAAATAGCACTGTAGTGTAGACATACCCTTAGTTTCTGTATTAGTGCTGATTTCCCATGCCTACATATAGTCAAAACTTCAGACTTCTCTAGAGGTCATCTCAGCCCAGCCTCTTCTGCACAGGATATCATGCAGTTTACTGTAAGGCATCTTTCACATGAAGCATGATAAATGTAGAGCATGTCTTCCCCATTTGCACTGTATAATAGTAAGAATAATTAATAACACTCACTTCTATAGCTTCTTCATTCCATCTTCTTCCATCCACTTCTAGGGCTTCTTCCATCCATTTGTCAGCATGTGGGTAGTCTTACTCAAGTCAATGGGATTACCTCACACATAAGTTCAAGTGTTTGTAGGAACACAATTTAATTGTACTGTCATTGTTTTCTCTATATACAATGCTCCTTTTAATCCATGCCAGGGCCTTTGCAAACATAGTCCTTGACAGATAGGGAGATACTATTATCCCTGTTTTACAGATGAGGAACTGAAGACCAAATTGCTTAGCCACCTTGCCTTAAGTCAAACCAAAAGCATATGGCAGAATGAGGGATGGAATTCCTGTCTCCTAATACTGAGTTTTAAGAGCAAGGCTATCATTCCTCCCCTTTAAGATCTCAAGTCAGTTTTCATTGAAAATAATGTCCAAAATGCAAATGCTCCCACCATTGGACATAATGAACCTTGGTGTCACGGACTCTGTGTATTGCAGAGTTGCCTGCCCTTTGTGGGGAAACTCTCTAGGCATAGTTTGTGAAGTGCTTTGTTATCCTTTGGTTGACAGTACAATAGTGTTGTTATTCGTCTCTTACAGCAGCACTCCAGTACAAAGCAAGTTTTTATCCTTAGTGTTGAGAAGAAGTCATGAATGAGGATCAATCAGTAAAGTGATTCCATACCAGAGCTGCACTCTCTCTCTCATGGCTGTCAGAGAGTAATGAGGAAAGATGACATCTATTCTGTGCCCCTGTGTTGCCAAGAGGCAATGGTTCTTTCCTTAAAGGATTCAGAGGCAATAAGCACACAAATTGGGTGAAGGCTTAAAGACTTTATTAAGCAAATCGCAGAATAAAATACAATGCTTACATCCCTTTTGCTGCCGGGAACCCCCTGCAGAAGGACAGTGGACGGACCCTAAGGCCAGTACGTAGCACCTTCCACGGCTTCGGCCTATGCCAAGGTTCCAATGTTAGGAATATTCCCGGCCTTTATATACTATTGGATCTGCAATCATCACACCTGTTGTTTTGAGACCCTGACAAGATTGTTGATACATTGCATATTTTCCCAGGCCAAATAATTAGCTTTAGCAGGTGGCAAACATTCCGCATAGATAACTATGCGATCATCCCAAACACTCCCATACTCCCGTACCAGGTGGATGGCCTTGGGACCCGTCCCAGAACTTGTTGAAAGTAAACAGTGCATTCCTAAACTGTACCATCGTAAGCAAGCAGCTAACTCTTTGAGAATAATAAGAAAATCATGAGAAACAAAAAGCACAAATGGCTGCCTAGGGCATCCAGGCCTGAAAGGAAATGCAAGCGTAAAAGGAACGATTGCTGTACACCACCTAATCTCCTCGATATCACAATCGTCTTCTGCATTTCCACTACAGCCCCCAAAAACACAGACTAACTTGATTTCAATGGACAGATGGAATAAGAATATTCCATTTGCCATTTAGCCCCCAAACCTGCAGCAGGTGTTTTGTTCCTAGCCTAATTCCCCAGAAAGAAGTGGGCATGTTTGTCCCTAGCGATAAGGCTACACTGTGAAGGTAACAAGCAGAAACCACAGAAGGAAAGACAATCAAAGGAGAGGCAGTGCAAAAACAGTGCTCCTTAACACTTCCATCCAGCAAACATTTGCTGACATTTGTCAGCACATGGGTAGTCTCACTCAAGTCAATGGTATTATCTCATACTTAGTTCAAGTGTTTGCAGGAGCACAGTCTATTTGTACAGTCATTGTTTTCTCTATATACAATGCCCTTTTTAACCCATGCCAAATGGAAGCTTGGAGGCATCACCTTCTCTACTCTGATATATAACCAGAGGCTCTGATGCTCCTCTAATTTACACCAGCATAATGCAAGAATAACCAGTCTGAGAAAGGGGAATCAGGCTCACAGAAGGGGCCAATTTCCCAGCTGGTGTAAATCCATGTAGCTCCATGGTTTTTGTAGAGCTACTGTGAGTTACACCTGCTAAGGATTTGGTCCAGGCACTCAGATGAAGCTCCCTTTGAAGTCAGGGAGAGTTGCAGAATTAAGAGTCTCTGAAAATCAGGCCTTCAATGTCCCAGGTTGGAGCTCAAAAACCAAGGCTCACAAAATCATTGACCAATGCTGAAAAGGCTCAGTTAACCTTTGTTCCTCAGATGTTGTTAACCTCAGTTAACCTTTGTTTCTCAGCGTTCCTATCTGTAAAATAAGGGATAACAACTCTTCCATCCATGGTCAGTGCAAGAATTATTTTATTCATATTTGTAAGAGGCTTATTGATGTTTGTGACCCAGAAAAAATAAATAAGCAACTCTGTTCTGTGAAGGGTGACAGGATTCCTCTGCCTACAAGTGCTTCAAAGTTAGAATCTGTGTGTTGTGAGTTTCTGTGAAGCCTGGGGACCATTCTTCTGAACCTTACTAGACATTCCCATCATGTACTACAGAACTGAATCTTTCATTGTTCTAATCCCACCTCATGACTCCAGCATTAGGTATGCAGTGGGAGCTGAGAAGGTAGGAAGGGAAAGAATTTTCTGTTGTGTTTCATACACAATATTTTTCTGGCAGGAGAGAGGAGAAAGTCATGCACAGTGAGGTCCTAGTTTATGACTGGGGCTTCCCGGCATAACTACAGTATGAATAATTAAAATGTAAATCAAAGAGAAGCTTCTATGTGAGGTTTAAGATGGTGTTGCATATATTTGGCCATATTTTGATTTACTAGTGGAAATCCAGACTAATTCCACTGAAACCAGTTGAGCTACTCTGGATTTACGTCAGGGTAACTGAGATCAGATTCTGGCGTCCAGAAGAAACTCAAGAGAAAGCAGGTATTGTACTACACAATTGTACTGAATGCATTTTATTTCCGGGGGAATTATATGTTTATGATGTTTTTAAACTGTTAATTGGATAGCTACTTTATTTTAAGTCTATGAAGAGACTTGTGCTTGTGGCTCAATCTCTGATGGTGAGGAATATGATTTTACAAAGTCTTTTGTCTCCAGCCTTAGTTTCTATTTCAGCATGTGTAACATGTAAATCATTATTTGAAAATGAATTTGGTGATCTCAGCCATTTGTGTACTATATAAAACCACCCCAAGCTTTGGTACAATTATACACAATTGATAGGTTTCTCTTGAGATTTAGACTAAAAGTGGAATAGCAGGCAGTGTTGTGGATTGAAATGGATGAGCAATACAGATTCATTTGTGGAAGTTTACAGCGTGTCCAATATCTATGGAGCAGACTCTGGTCTTCCTTACACTATAAATCAGGGGTCAGCAATCTTTCAGAAGTAGCGTGCCAAGATTAATCTTATTCACTTCTATTTACAGGTCTGCTTACCATTGATACTTTTTAAAGTCAATAGTAGTCCTACTGAGTAATAGTCCTACTCACATTTTAGCAGCTTCATTAATAAACAAATTAAGATGCAGATCTTATCATTTAATGTGATTCGTGGCCTTGCTTTCCCTTGCTGAGTTCTCCGATCTTGGGCTCATAGTTTGATACTTTAAGCAGCACACAAGCCTCTGACTCCAGCACCTCTCCGCCGGTGATGATGGCAGAAGAACGGCAGCCTAATCCCCCACCGCAGCAGCAGCTATCACCATGGCAGCTCCCTGACACTCCCATGCCACACAACAGCCCCACAGCCTGCCCCATGAGCAGCTACCACATGGCCCTAGCCCTGCTCCAGCCCTTCCCCAGGGCTGATGCTGGAGCCACGGCCATGTAGTGATTTTCCAGCTGTCCTGGTTGGTGGCCCTCGCCACCTGAGGAGCAGCCGCCACACAGCCCTGGCCGCTGAAGGAGCCACTGCCACAGCCACGTGGTCCCGAGCTGGCCCCAGCGTCTGTAGGAGCCACTGCTGTAGCCACACAGTCTTGGGCCGGCCCTAGCCACCAGAGGAGCCATTGCCAGGGCCATGAGGTCCCAGGCCCATCCTGTTGCATGAGGGAGGAGGGGAAGGCTGAGCTCCCACTGCCTGCCACTCAAAATTGACTTTCGTGCCACTTATGGCACATGTGCTGTAAGTTGCCAACCCCTGCTATAAATCAAGAGCAACTAATTTGGAGTCAACAGTATTGCCAACCCCAAACATACAAAAATCATGAATTAAAGTCAGGGAAAATCAAGAGACTAGATTAAAAGTTATGACATTTTAAAGGCTAATGCATTTTAGACTTCTGTTATTTGCCTTTCTTTTTTTTATCCTTTAGGGTTGGCATTTTCTAACTTTTCTGTGCAACTCAAAGAGCTAAAAACTTTTATTTTTTAAATGAAGGCTAAGATTATTATCACTTGAACCCTGGAGATGGGACTTTAAGAAGAATGCCAAATGTCACAAAACTTGTGATAAAATCATGAAAGTTGGCTGTATTGAGCCAAAATGAAGAGGAGACCTTTGTTGAAAAACAAGCAAGCTGGACCCTAATAAGTGTCTGCTAACAAGAGGTCCTTTCTATTCCGTTTAGTTGTAAATGCTTGAGGTTTGCAGCTGCTATGGTGTTTTAGGGAGCATATTCCTAACAGGGGTGATATTAACTGGAACCAAGTATCTAGGAAAGGGAACAAATACCATTAAAACAGTGACAAAGACAAGAAAAGCTAATTGGTGTCCTTTTTCTACAGTAATTAAAATAAACATGGGAAGGCGCTCACTGAGTCACTGAACTGGATGCTGATCTTGTTTACGCTAAAGTGAGTCCATTGACTGGCAGGATTCCTCCTCCTTTACATCCACATAAGTGAGATCAGAATCTGACCCATTGGTCACAGAAGTAACTCACATCAGAGACCAAGCAACATAATTATCTAGAGAAAATATGGTCTCAAAAATGGCCTCTCAACCTCTCTGTTCCTAGGAAACATCTTCACTTTCATTAATTACAGGGTGGTGTCACTGGCTGAGCTGGTCCTGGAAGAGAGTTTAGGCTCCACTCCACCTGCAGCTGGTTTTCTCCTCAATCAGTGCTAGGGAGCCATCAGGTGAAGCCCCTGATCTGAGGGAGCAAGTGGTCAGGAAAGGCTAGTGGATAGGGTCAGGTGACTGCAGTCTGGTAGCAGTACCTACTATACATGAGGCTCCCTGTGTCTTAGCCAAGAAGAGGCCAGGGACTGGGAAGGGCCTAAGAGAAGAATAAAAGGCTGAAGAGATATGACTGCTATTGGGATGATGGAGCTATCTTGTGGAAAGAGCAGGGTAAGCCCTGTTACAGAGGTGGCTATGAAGCCTGAGGGACCAGGTTATGAAAGCTGGTGATGGACAAATATTTCTTTTGTTTAATATGAGACTCTTGGTTTTCATTTTACACACACAGTTTCTAGCCCTCCTGGGTGTAGAGAAAAGCTTGAGAGTGTGATCCTATTGTAACTCTGAAGGCTCAGAATGCCAGGATGTGTGATTGAGGTTCAGGTTTCATCCTTGTTCTCCTAATGTCTTTGAGCCTTTGGTAAGTCATTACACCCATCTGTGTCTTCGGTTTCCAACTATAAAATGGGGATAATACCAAATTCCATGCAAATATACCAGTGGTGGCCAAATTTACTGAGCTTCTGAGCCACATATGACAATCTTCAGAAGTTCGAGAGCTGAGGCACATCTTCTGGGGCTTGGTGCTTCAGCCCTGCTCCTGCTGAAGCCTTAAGCTTCCGTAGGTGTACCCTGCTAGGCAGAAGTCTTGAGATCTTCCCCACTCCAAGCTGGGCAGAAGCCCCTACCTCATTACTGCACTGCAATGCCGAGCTCCTTAACTCTCCCGCCCTCCACCCCCACCTCCAAGTTTGGTAGATGGAGAATGGGGGTGAAAACATGGGGGGGGGGAGCTCTGCAAGCTGCATTTTAACTGTAAGAGAGCCACATATGGCTTGTAAGCCACAGTTTGACCAGTCCTGAAATATAGAGTGCAAACAACAGCATAGAAAAGAACCGACCCTGTCAGATTGAATCCATACAGTGCTCAACTGCTGAATCACCACAAGGGGGTGTATCTGTACACATAATGCTGATAACCTTCCTGTTAACACTCTCCAGCAACATTTTAGTTGCATTTTCCTTGAGCCTCATCATATTCAGTCAGAATGGCTCCTACCTAATAAAAAAAGCATCTGTCGTTCTGTTTTGTTTTGTTTTTTAACATAACCTCTCATGGTAGACTATGAATGTTTAATGATTCCTCAGTTACTGAAAGGGGTTGCATTTTACAAATGGGAGCTTCCCTTACTGTCTAATCTGGTGCCTTCCTCTTTCATATGCTAGAGGGAGTGGAGTATTCAAGTCCCTATTTTAAATGCTGAATGCAAGTCTCTTAAGTTCTATGTTCCATTCTCTCGGCTAATTGGAACAGAGTCACATAATAGTTCTCTGAATCAAATATGTTGAATCTTGACCTACAGGCCAAGGACTGAGTTGTTCTAGCTTCATTCATACCCACAGTTGCCAGATCATGGGCAAAGAATGCAGCAATATTTAAAACAAAATTAACTGTACCCTTGAGCACATATGGGATCACAGAGTATCCTTGACTTTTCTGCAGTCCTTCTCCTTTCTCCCTTTTTATGATCCTTCCTTGTTGTGTCATAGAAGGATAAGGAGTGACTTGATAATGGTCTATCCATACCTATGGGGGAGAATGTGTGATAGCAGAAGGGTCTTCAATCCAGCCGACAAACCATAGAAATGTCTGGAAGTTGAAGGTGGACAAATTCAGTCTGCAAATAAACCTGGTCTTCCTAACAGAGAGGGTAACTCACCCAGAGCACTTTAATAAGGGATGTGGGGGAGTTCTCTGTCACTCAGAGGATTACAGCATGTGTTTTAGAATGGCATCCATTCACAGGCTGTTGGACTTCATGCAGAAGTCACTGAAATTCTTAACATAGCTTGTGTTATGTAGGAAGTCAGAGTGTATGATTATAATGGTCCCTTCCACCTTAAAATCCATGAGTCATTTAGACTGTATGTTCTCCGGGGCAGAAACTGTGTCTTTATTTTGGGACACTTCAGGGCACTATATTAAAGTATGTTAACTGTGTGTGGCTATACCTTTTATCAGAAAAAGGTACAGAAAAAGCTCTGCAAATTTGCGTACCTTTTTCCAATAGTTTTGTCAGAAGAGACTTTTCTGAAATTTGGCCCGTCTACACTGGGCCAAATTTTGGAAAAACCTCCTCTTTCAGAAAAGCCCTTCTTCCTTGTGGCATGAGGAAGACAGGGCTTCCAAAAGAGCGCATCTGCTCTTGCACAAAAAATGTCGAAGAGCAGATGTGTTCCCTGGACGCGGCAGAGTTTTTCCAGGATACCAGAGAACCCCGTAGTCTAGACATAGCCTGTGGGATCCACACTCTCGAGCAATTACAAAATCTGTTCATAAAAGAAATTTGCTGTCATTTCTAAGTTCCATCCTGCAACCATGTATGAGTAAAGTTACTGACGTACAAAGCATCTTGTTAATTTCAGTTGTGTGAATCATGAATTAAGTTACTTGCCAAAGGCTTCATATACACTACAGCTTAAGTCAGTCTAAGTTACATCTCTCAGAGGCCTGAATAAGACTCTGCCCTGAACGAGCAGCCTAAGTGCTGGTACAGACAGCACTGTGTGAGTGGGTATGTCTACACTAGCCCCCTAGTTCGAACTAGGGAGGCTAATGAGGGCGACCGAAATTGCAAATGAAGCAGGATTTAAATATCCCGCTTCATTAGCATGTTCGACGTCGCCATTTTGAAATTGACTAGCCCAGAAGAACTGCCGGCGTCTACACGGCAGAGAAGGCGATTCGAAATAAACCTCTTGCAGTTAAACCTCATGGAATTCCATGAGGATAAGGAATTCCATGAGGTTTAACTGGTCGTTCAAGTAAGAGGTTTATTTCGAATCGCCATTCTCTGCGCAGCGTAGTCGTGGGCAGTTCTTCCGGCTAGTCAATTTCAAAATGGCGACCGGCCGGGAACATGCTAATGAAGCGTGGGATATTTAAATCCCCTGCTTCATTTGCAATTTCGGTCACCCTCATTAGCCTCCCTAGTTCGAACTAGGGGGCTAGTGTAGACATACCCAGCGTGCTTCTCCTGCGGACATAGCTACTCCTATTCACAGAAGGATGGAGTAATTACATCAACAGCGGAGCTCTCTCCCATCCACTTAGCAGAGGACTATAGCGGTGCAGCTGCAACCTCTGTAGTTACCAACTTTCCAATGGCACAAACCTGAACATCTTTGTCCTGCCCCCCTTGCACTGCCCAATCCCTCCCCCTCAATTTCACAAGGCTGGGCAGGGGTTGGGGTTCAGGAGGGAGTGAGGGATAGGGCTGGGGGTGAGGGATGTAAGGGCAGAGTAAGGACTCTGGATGGTGGTGCAGGCTTTCAGGTGGGGCCAGGGATAAGGGGTTTGGAGTGTGAGTCAGGGCAGGGGATGCAGACTCTCGGGTGGGCCCGGGGATGAGAAGTGTGGAGTGCAGGAGGGGGGCCCTGGGTTGGGGTCCAGAGTGTGGGAGGGGCTATGAGGTCTGGGAGAGAATTTGGATGCGGGAGGGGGCTAAGCACTGTGACTGAGGGTTGATGTATTGGGAGTATTCAGGCTCTAGAATGGGGCCAGAGGTGATGAGTTTGACGTGCAGGAGGGGCTCTGGGCTGCAGTTGGTTTGCAGGATGGGGCTTCGGCTTGGGGCACAGGAGGGGATGAGAGATCCAGAAGGCACTTACCTAAGGTGGCTCCCGAGAAATGACCTGCAGATCTGGATTGCTCCTAGGCGGGAAACCAGGGAGGCGCTGTGTGCTGCCCACACTTGAAGGCACCATCCCCGTGTAGTCCCCTTATTAAAGGTGCCTCTGTTTATTTTCTGGGAGGATCCTGTGTGCTGCAATCTAGCCCCAAAAACTACAATTCCCTTGAGGAAACTAGGAAGGAAGTTTCGGGCTGAGGCTCTCCATGTGGAGAGAAGGGCTGAGCAGTCTGTGGGGCTTTCCTTTGTTTTGGAACAAAAGAGAGCCAGGCTGCTGTGGAGGAGCTTTATCCAGTTCAGGAACTCTTATGCTGCAGCTACAGACGGGGACTGAGAGCCTTTGGAATTGGGATCTAGCAGGCTGCTTCTGATTGCCCTACAGGGGAGAGTCTCTGGCTGTCCCTGTAGCTCAGAAGGACAACTCTACACCCAGCACACAGAAGGAGGCTTTAAGTAAATGGACTCTTTGGGAAAGTGCTGCCAGGGACAGACCTCAGAGAGATAGACTAACTCTGGGTCCAAAGAGAGACAGAGAGGCCAGCCCAGTGAACCAGAGCTGCTGGCAATTGGTGGAACCTGCTCAGTGGCAGAGGGACTTTGCAGCTGGCTGCATAGCTTGGACTCACACACACTATAGCTGCAGATCTTCAAGCACGCTCACGCAAGCGTCTGGGACTCTGAGTCCAGAGGAGTGCACACTCGGGGGTGGGATAGATGGTGGCAGTGCAAATGCCAGCTAGATAAGTTCCTATTACTTCTGTATGCTTTAACTGTTGTTATTCACGGTTAAACCCTGTGTCTATAAGTTGTTAAGTAAAGGTGTGATCATTCTAATGTAATCAGTTAGATGTATATTATTTATAATTGTTATCCTGTAGATCCAGATTATTGCTGGAATAATGTTATTCCTGGAAGCTCCCAAGGCCCACCATTAAGTGTGTACAGGGCCAGCCAGGTGAAGGCACTACCATTGTATATTCTTTATAAGCAAGGGACTGCAGCAAGGGGGTAGATAGGGAATCCCCAACTAAACAACATCACCACTAGGGTATTCAGGATCTCCTTTTATGTTAAAACCATCAGGCGCCCAGGGCCACCTGTGAGTGTGACCTGCTCCCCAGTAACCTGGGGAGGAAAAAGGGGGTTACACCCGCAACTGCAACTGGCTGTGACTTCTGGCCAATGGGAGCTGTCGAGCCAGTGCTTGGGGTAGGGACAGCATGCAGAGCCTCCCCGCCATGCCTAGGAGCTGCAGGGAGCTGCTGTCTGCTTTCTGGAAATTATACAGAGCCAGGGCAAGTAAGGAGCCTGCGTTAGCCCTGCTGCGCTGCCGACCAGACTTCTAATGGCCAGTCAGTGGTGCTAACCAGAGCTGCCAGGATTCCTTTTTGATCAGTCATTGTGTTTGAAAACTGTAGCAATAGCCTACAGGTCTGGTGGCCTGGATCCCACTGTCAGATGCCTTGTCACCTACATTTACTGAATATAATTTCAAAATTCCTCTATGCTGAGTGATCATAATGGAAATGAAACACACACATTTACAAAAACTTTAGCTCATTTATATCCCTTTCAGCCAACAGATACTCTTAGGCAGGTTTTGTTTTCCAGAATTGGAGCCACGGCTTTAAATGCCAGGGCTATTACAGTGCACATCAAGCTTTCTTCTGTTTTTTTTTCTTTTTTTGAATAAAGCTAACAACTGACTTAAACAATACAATGAAAAGGCGTGGGAGAGGGTGTGTGTGTGGGGGGAAGCCTAAAGAATAGGAGAAGAATGACAGTTGAGCTGCTAAAAATCACAGGAACAGAATATGCTGCTCAAACACCTTGTCTCTAGTACCATGAAAATCTCTCTTTAGAAAAGAAGCCTTCCCCTGTTTATTTGCAGAACAGAGGTAGCAGCAGACAGTGCATGTTAGTTTAATAAATGCCCCTTTACTGTTCCTGATACAAAGAAATGGAATGCACAGTGCTAACAGGAAAACACAAAGCTGCAGCCCCTGCCAGAAAAGTTGCAGTGTAACAAAAAGAGAAATGCACCACAGGAAAAATAGCAAGGTGCTCAAGGCACCTGCAGAGCTCCCCAGCCCACGCAACTTGTCATAGCTCTGCTGCTTGATGGCAAAAGTTTGGACTTCACTTACATTCAGAATATTTCTGCTACCTACAATTCAACTCCCAGAAGAGCTCCTGTGCTACATATTTATTAATTGAGAGAGACATGAGGGAGGAGGGGGAGCCTAAGAGAAAATAAATGTTTGGTTCCAAAATATAGTCCAGCTCTTCTCCTGAAAATAATTAACTGTCCTGCCCTTACATTGATTTCTCACTGTGGGGATCATTATTTCACTGTAAATGCATTCAGCTCGTAACTGTGAGAGCATGAGGAGGAGTGTCATATACCTGCTTAAACAGGCAGATGAACTATTTATGATGAGAGCAAGAGGAAAGAAAGCTCCTTACAAGTGTGATAGGTCTCATGGCTGACAAGGGGCCAGATCCATCCCTGATACATCTCCAGTGGAATTCCAAAATGGGTTGAAATTTGGCCCAGTGATTTCAGTGGGGAGTGATTTTTATCCTGGGAGGGATGCGACGTACAAACTACACAGACAGAAACCTCTATGTTGGATGGACTGTGCGCTATGTTTATGAACAGTGGCCCTCTCCTGAGGGCTGGCAGGTTTTCTCCACTTGCTTTGAAGCTGAGGAGAGTTACAGGCACGTATACCTACTCAACAGGCCTTTGAAGGATCAGGGCTAGGAGTGAAATTAGCTGTTTCTGAGCTGATGGAGAATGAAACAGGATCAAATTCTGCTTGTCTTATTCATGCTATTAGTCCCGTTATTCTCAGTTAAGCTGCTCTTGTGAGTAAATGGAGCAGCATTCAGCCCATAAAGATATAGATGTCTACTGTCATAAAAATGGCTATGCTGGGTCAGACCAATGATTCATCTAGTCCCATATCCTGTCTTCTGCCAGTGACTGGGGCCGGGTGCTGCCAGGGGAATAAATGCAACAGGGCAGATCCATTTATTCCCCATGAATAGTCCCTGTTTCTGATAGGTTAGGGATACTGAGAGCATAGGATTGCATCCCAGACCATCATGGCTTAAAAACCATTGATGGACATAGCTAATTCTTTTTTTTTAACCCCATGTCAGAGTTTCTACACCAAACTCCATTCTGCTGCTTTCATAGTGGTTTAACAAAAGTATCTGTTTAAATGTTTTACTTGAATATTCAACAGCAAGTCTCTGCTGAGCCAGCCTGAAATGAAGGTAGAGAATTGATGACAAAGCTGGGCACATAAATAGCAGTTGCCAATATCTCACTTTCAAAATAGTGTGACCTCAGGTAAAAAGCTTAGATTTGCTGATATTTTTAATATATTGATTCCAAGTCCAATTGATGGTTTTATTAATGGAATTGGCTGTATGAGCATTTGATTTTAGTTGGTGTCTTTCATAAAGCATCTCAAAATGTTCTACAAAGTAATATGCTAAATACTCCCAGCAGTGGAATTCCAGAGACAGCTTTACGGCTTTCTATGCTGCACCAGGGTTATTGCTAAGAATTTAGTGGTGACAGGAGCAATAGAGTTCAGAACATCCTGCTTCAAAACACCAGCTCCTACCCCTGAAGCGAAAAGAGAATCACCATTTGCAGTTGGCAGTATAAAGCCTGACGTACAACTGACCAGTGCTGAATTCTAGTCAAAAAAGGACAATGTATCCTACTCACACGCATGCTAGAGGTATCCTTGGTTTAACAAATCTCATCCTGATGCTTCACGGGTACATAGAACTTTAAATTGCACTGCAGCCAGTAGTGAAATAAATGAATGTCCTGTAAGAACTTCCTGCTATCAGAACGCTGAACAACAAGGTAACTCAACAGTGAGATCAGGGATTGAACTGACATCCTTCAACTCCAAAAATTAGAATGAAGCTACTCCTAGCATTCTAGCAGTGAGTAGCAGAAGGTCTGTGATATGCAGCTAAGCAGTTCTCATTCAGTTCAGGAGCAAGCGGCGTCTCCCATATCTACCAGCTCACTGATCATACATTTATCTGTTAAAATGGGTAGATACACAGTGGATATCCTTATGGTAACATAAATAACAGCAATAAAAAATGAACTATGAGCCAGGCAGTAATTAAACAGTGATATCCCAGTCCACAGACGGTGAGGGCAATTGCCCTGAGGCCCAGTGATTCTAAAAGGCCGGGGGTGCCCAGCCACCACCATTGCTACTGCAGCAGTACTAGCATCTGGAGTCCTGGCCCCATTTGATTTGCCACCAGAATGCCACTCTGCCACACTGTGCAGCACTGAAGGCTTGGGGTGGGGGCGCTGCAGTCCAGGCAGGGTTGAGGGCTGACTGCACCAGCCCTGCCCCTTCTGGGGCGTGGTGCCGGGGTCCTCGCCAAAACTTGTTCCAAGACCTGTAGTGGCTATTAGCCCCGTTGGTGATACCTTAACTGATAAGATGTGGCCCTCTAGCTACATACTGTGAAGCTCACACAGAGAGTCACGGTGCTTTCGTTAGTTTGGTCACGCTTTTGGCAAGCTGTGGGGTATTGATTTAGGGTTGCCAGCTGTCCGGTTTTGAACCGGACAGTCCAGTATTTGAGCTTTCTGTTTGGGAAACAAATTGAGAAAATATAAATGTCCAGTATTTTCTAAATAAGATGTAATGTAGATTGTGATGTAATGTCAAGTGTGTCTGGTATTTTTATTGAAACCATCTGGAAACCCTATTGATTATTTTGTTGTTTTTTGGCTTATAAAATTTTTCTCTTTTTTTTTTTTCTGCGTGTTTACACTAAAAATTCATACGTGGCCCTGATTTTCTGGGAAGTCTCTATGGATGACCAGAGAACTAGTGGACTTGTGACCTCACAGACATGAGTAAAGTGACTTGATTTTACTCAGATTTTATTCAGACTTTAACACTTGGTGGAAGGAAGGATCTATTAACACCTAGTTAACGCAAATGGGAGAAATGGGGTATTTACACTATGCTTTTTTACCCCACATTTCCCATCTTTGTTACCCCTGCTTCAGCTTCAGTGTTGACATAAATGGTGAGAGTACTAATGCAGACAAGGCTTCTGGCAGTCGTTGCATTTTAAGCACCATTGTGCTTCACCCTGGTCTGAGAGTTTATATGACATAATACTTTAAAATGGCAGCACATGCTTGAAGCCCCATCTATATGAGTACTCCCATCCTTGCTACCACCAGTGGAGGTAAAAAATGCGAGCTCTAGTGAGAAATCTTGACCCTAAAAGCCTAGGATAGAAAAGGTCAGAATAGAATATCCCTCTCTTAAAGGTTTAACAATATGTCCCTCAACATAAGCCTTGAAAGCTCCCAATCCACTTCTCAGGGCACATCAACACTGCAAAAAAACCCAAACAAGCCCCACAGCAGTGCATCTTAGAGACCAGGTCAACTGACTCAGGATTGCAGGGTTTATGCTACGGGGCTAAAAATTGTAGTGTTTCCACTCAGGCTCGAGCCCTGGATCTAAAACCCAGTGAGGGGAGTGGGTCTCAAAGCCTGGACTTGAACCTGAGCAATAACATCTCCCCTGCTACTTGTAGCCCCATAGCATAAGCCCAGGTCTGTTGACCCAGGATCTGTGAATCACAACGGGATTTCTGCAGGGTAGATGTACCTTTAATCCACTGGGTTGACCTCCAGCAAAAACAGGGAACACAGGATTTAATCTTCTGTTTTGAACAAGGTAAAAAGCCAACTGAAAAACAGTACTCCTTGTTCTGTACTAAAATCTAGTTGCTAACTGCAACCAATACAAACCATGGAAAATATAACTGGAATCCCCTGTGAAGGAATCTCTCGTGGCTTTATCTGTGTCTCTGCCTGGGGGATTGTTATCTGGAAGAGACACACCAGCCAGCCTTTGAGAGCTAGTGATAGGGATAGCTCAGCAGACATAGGGGGCAGCTTTTAACTGCATTTAAATGCACTGGATCACAGAGGGCTTGGGGAAAAGACTGATGTATGTTGCTTACAAAAACAAGGGCTGTTCCCTGAAACAAGGGTGTGGCGTGGATGTACTAATCTATCCTCACAGAAACAGACACAATTTAGATTGTCCAGCTCCATCTAGTTAAATCCACAAAACTCAACAAAGGGCTTTTGGCAAAAGTGCTTTCAGGCATCTAGAGGAGCAAGCCAGCATCCCCCAAGACAGACCCCTGCCCCAGCCTAGAGCCCACACCCTGCACCCAAACTTCCACCCAGAGCCCAACCCTGCACCCCTCTTACACTCCAACCCCATGCCCCAGCCGGATAAGTGAGGGAGAGAGAGAGAGAGAGAGAGTGACCGGGGGAGGGTGTGGGGGGGAGGAGTGAGCAAAGGGTGGGACAAGGCAAGAGTTTTGGGGTTTGCATGATCAGACAGTTGGACAGGGACGTGGAAGCCCAGGCCATTCCAGAAGAGTGCACTGAGCAGTGCAGCCCACAGATCACTGGTCACAAGCACGTCACCGCCCAAATGTCAGGCAGACTGGGTCTGTGTGGGCGTGGCTTATGGGCAAGGGGAGAGCCCACTGACTGTTCTGCCCTGGGACCTGGAATTGCTGTCAACAGGCCTGCCACCAGGACTCTGTCCTGCCCTGTGCAGCAGGTGTGGGAAGCAACTCCTGGAATGGCTGGCCTGAGCCGGTCCCATTATCTGCCAGACAGGAACCTCTAATCCAACAATTCTAGTCCAGGTCACTTCTTGGACTCTAATGCAGAGCCAGGAGCCTCTCTGGATAGCCAAGATTGGTGCAGTAACTTCCACTTGCATGGGCTACAGCAGGAGCATGTGGTAGAACGTGTTTCACATGTCTCACCAGCCTGAAGATACTTGCATCCTAATTCTCTATTGTCCTGGGCCTTGTACAGTCACTTACACCAGAGCAAATATTGGGACATGCTAGTGGGTTATTTTAAACTCATTTTGTCTGCACAGAGTAGAAGATGACAGAGAATCAGGACTTTGGGGTCAGCTCCTCAGCTGGCGTAAACCGATGCATCTCTCTTGACTAATTTACACAGGTTAGGCATCTAGCAGTGTAGCAACAGTGTTATTTCTTTGTCACACAAGGGCGGACTGTTGCCCACTAGAACTGTAGTGTACAGCAGCTGGGCACATTGTTTTCTCTCCTCCATCTTAATTGTTCTTATCTCTCCTTGATCTCTCACAGACACTCCTCCCCCTCCCCTTCTCTCTTTATTTTGTTTTCTTTTTCTCAATCTCTCTTTCCACCAGCGGTTCTTTTGTAGTAAACATATTACAATGGCTGGAAACTATATATACAACGGGGAGCTTTTGTGGTGCTAACTGCCAGTTCTGTAGATGGGGCCGGTGAGCTGTGTCAGCCTGGGATAGGCCCTGAGGTATACCCACAAGCTTCCGGAGGAGTTCCTCTTCTTATTGCCATGAATAGGAGCGAGAACCTGGGTGCAGGCTGTTGTCATGAAGAACTTGGTCTGGCTTGTGTGTTACCACACACGGAACCCTCCTTTTAAATACAGAAAGGGAAAAGAAACAAACAATCAGAAAATGTAAATCAAAAGTCAAGTCAGGCTTCATTTTAGGACTATACATAGTTAGGGGCTTGGTTCGCAGTGGGGTGGGTCCAGGCTGCCAGACAGCGCTAGGTTAAGGATTTATGATTAAGGGCAGTGCCAACTTATAAACACCAGGACAAGGTGTCTGAGGGACCCTGTGCTGGTGAAGGATCAGGCATATCTCCACTGTCATGTCCTCTGCCCCATTTATCCTGCCCGGGCCCATCCCTGACTCTTAATCACACCCTTGTTCTTCCTTGTCAGCCAGGCGGAGGGAAGGGATGGCCAGCAGAGAGTTCCCCTGCACTGGAGGACTCGATGCTTGGCCCAAGGACACTTCATAATTACCCAACACCAAGTGGCCTTCCCAGCTGTGAAAGTCCAGCCTGCAAAGAGCAGATTGTTCCTGTCAAGAACATAGTCACTGCTTGAAGAAAAATCCCGTGTTAAGACTGGGGTCTTCAAAAAAGAAATATGATGGGAGCTGGGTGACCGGTTCTCTTATTTCATCCTGGAACATTCAAACATGAACATGATATTAAACCGCTTTATGCATCTGGTATTTAACTTGTAGAGTGTTTTTATATAGTCTACCCTATTTAATTTTCTGAGCCTTCCCCCTCCCTTCTCATATTGAGAGGATGAGACTGCTGGAAATGGCAGATTTTCCCCATCCCCCACCCCTATCTTTGATCACAGTGACTGGAAGTAAGACTTTTGGAATATGATAATCAGTCCTCCTCACATGTGAGCTGATTAGGGCATGACATTCCAAGAAGCAATGACAACTCAGCGGTATCAGCTGCATCTAGGACACCGCACTACCACTGAGATGTCTTTTCATCTGCTGATACACCTAGAGGGTTGTTTTGTTAATAAAAATTGCAGACTGGAGTTTCTACAGAAAACTACCTTCAACGGAATCTGTATTTTCCTTGGGAAATCTATAGTCTCTCTTGTGCTACACAAGAATAAGATGCATGTTTATCTTAGTGCAATGGTAGTTTCTAAGGCAGTGGTTTTCAACCTTTTTTTCATTTGCAGTCCCCTAAAAAATTTCAAATTAATATGTGGACCCCTTTGGAAATCTCTTAGACATAGTCTGGGGATACCCAGGAGTCTATGGACCACAGGTTGAAAATCATTGTTCTAGGACAGTGGTTCTCAACCGTGGGCCATATGGCTCCCCAGGGGCCACGCCCTACCTCTAGGGGGCCACATGGAAAAAACAGAACATTAGGTAAATTATGTACCTTTTTTTCCAACTAACAGCAGCTATGAGGGGGGCCACAGAGGTAAACAAGGCTCAGAAGGGGGCCATGAGCAAAAAAAGGTTGAGAAACACTGTTCTAGGACACTCAAAAAGGTAGCAATGATTTATCTCCTGGAAGCTGGTCTTTAATCATAATTTCCAGTTTCATAATGAAAATGTATTTCCTTGGCCTTCCTAGGTTAATGCAGAGGACCATAAGCGTAGCATTTCAGTGTGGGGTAATTCTAATACACTGGGATGACTAAGTTTTTCTTTGGGGGGGAAAAATGAAAAAAGCTCTTTTTCCTTATGGAATAATACCATCATCCTTTATCTGTGCACTCATAAGCAGGCTGAATGTTATCAGCCTATAATCTTAGTTACTTTGAAGTTTGCTCTTAATGTTTTCCATAGTATTCTAATTAGAAAATTATCCTGACTGCTAGAGATGGGAACAGTCGTGCCTCAAGCTTTGGAAGAGGTAGGCCCTGAATCCAAACTTCATGGCTGGCACCTATTCATAATCCAAAACGTAAAGTCTAGTAGCCTTGACCCTTGGATGAGTTTGGAGCTGGGTGCAGCTGGGAATCTGGGCTCAAATGTTCAGAAATGTCCACTCATTTTGGAGGGGAATTAAGATTTCCCAAGGCCTATGGCGGGAAGTGTAAGGGAATGGAGGTGATTGAGGAGGGATGATGAAGGTAGCTTATAAATTGTAGGATGCTAGTATGTGTATGTGGAGGGGTTCTGTTTCAATTGGGGGACTCTGCCATGTGAACTGACAATTGTGGAAGGCTGTGGGTTGGGGGGAGAGCTCTGTATCAATTATGAGAGGCTCCAGAGGGTGTCTGGAATCTCAAATGTCAAAGGGTGTGGGCCAATTATGTGCGTGCTTCTGTGCATGCCAGGGTCTGTATTGACTGTGGTGAGGATCTGCACTGTGCAGAGATCTATGTCACTGGGAGGGATGTGTGTGGATAGGGGATATGTATCAACTGCGGGAGGCAGAATTAAATGTTGTCTAGCTTATGATTTGTAGCTGGGGAGACAGATTTCAATGTCTCTGTTGTGGGGACCAGTGCAGTTAATTGCTGTTGGATGAAAGAATCACATACTTTTTTTTCAGCACAGGGTGGCTCCTTAGCCGTGGATAGGACTTCATCAGTGGGTAGGGCTTTAGCAAATATCACTTTTTTTTCTGATCTGACATCTGCAGCAAAGAGCTTAAAATCTTAGCAACAGAGATAAGAAATGGATGCAACAGCCAGGCAGACCAGGGAAGCACATGGTAACGATGAGCTGTGAGTGGCATGAGAAGCCAAGCCGTGCTCCCAGCCTATCAGCTGCCGAGCTATTGTTGGGTGTTTTGTCTGTGCCGTGGCAGAGGAGAGGTTTTAAAGAGAGTTGAAGGAGAACAATGAGCTAGATTTGTACAATTGCACAGGATGCTCCTCCTAGGTGTAGACAGCAGCATAGGAGAGAGTGTGGAGGTGCCTGCTATAAAATTTGACAAATTGGTGATGAAGTCAGATCTGAAGTGGAGGTGGGAGCCAGTATCTCAACAGCATACAAGAGATGACAAGTAGGGTGGGGTTAGGTTTTCAAGGGTCTTAAATGTGAAGACAAATTGTTTGAGTGGTGGAGAAGAAGGAGCCTGTGGAGGGATGCAAAGAGGCTGGTGTTGTGGTCACAGTGCTGAGCGAGGAAAATTGTCTGTGGAGACATATTTTAAATGGGTCTGAGTGAAGCAAAATGGAATTTATCAAAGCGAGAGATGAGAAGGTTACAGTAGTTAGGATGGAAGATGATGAGGGGGCGGACAAATGTTCTAGCTGTAACTGATGAAATAATCCTACTAGTTCTCCAGTGGTTCACGGTGTCTCCCAGAAGCACCAGGAAAGAAAAGTCCTGAATTTCTAAATATAAAAAGCAAGCAGATAAGAGAGTCTTTTGGACAATTTTTTTTCAGGTCTTCTTTAGCCATCGAAAGTAGAGAAGGGTCACACTTCACCTGACAGCATTGCTTTAAATTCACCCTAAAATTAAAAAGAAGGTGCAGTCATGATATTTCTAGCTCATTCTGCAAATGACTGTCTCTGGGTCAATACACTGGTAAGATTATTTTCAGTGTGAATTTAAGATAACCCTTTTTGTTCTATGTGCAGCCCACACACTGACGCATCCTCTCCTCCACCCCCAACTCCATTGTTCACGATGCTTAGAAGTATCTCCGGAGCATTTGATGCTCATTGCTTGTCCTTATGTAAGGTGACTGATGCCATTAGAAATGCTGCATTACAGTGATACAGGAGCTTGGAAAACTTCAAAAAGCCTGTATGCGAGAAGGCAGTACAGCCATGAGTAGGCTTGCCAGAACTTGATTGTTTTATATATAATTTTGCTAGCATCGGTGTTTATTTTTATTTTTTTATTTTTATTGGTTTTAAATTTTCATGGCTGCACAAAATTGTGGGGTTTTGATTTTTTATTTTTATCAGTTTAAATGGTCATAAATGCTCCTATCAGTGGAGTTTATTCCTATGTGGGAAAGGGGATAAGGCCAGGATGCTACTTTTATATAGGTCCACACTATGGATTGTACCAGGGTAACTATTTTGGTAAATAATCATACCCTAACCAAATAGTTATACTGTATACACTATTAAGTGTAAGTCTTCATTTCCTTGCCTCAGTTCCCCATTTGTCAAATTTTCTCCCACCCTTTGCCCATCTTTTCTATTAGACTAAGCATTTTGGGTCAAGGAGTGTCTCTTACTGCATATCTGTTCTTTACCTGGCATGCTGGTCTCAGTTGGACTCTCTGGGCACTATTGGAATCCAAAGAATAGTTTTGTAACAATGAATCACAGATGATAGCCAATGACCTGTTTATGAAAATAGTTTTGTCAATGACTTTCAATGATCTAGCCTCCTGACTAAAAAGCAGCAAGATTTGAAATAATATCAGGTCTTCTGGCCCAAGGCAATCAGAGACACACTGGAAAATACAGAATTAGTACACAGACCAAAAGCCACTTTCCTTCAATCTCTTGTCAATAGGCTGTTTGCTACAAGCAATGACTTCACTGCAACACCCTGGGATGATTACAGGGTTTTACAGCTCCAGCTGCCAGAAATCTCTCCATTCCCAGAGACATTATTTACAATTCTGAAGTTGTCCTGGTGTTGTCCTAATTAATAGTGTCCCATTAACTGCTGGTACTACTCAGCTACTGCAGGCCTGGGTCACTGTACTAACAGCAGCATCCTGGCAGCTTGATTGTAGCTTTAGAAGGCACTGCTGCTAAAAAGTATGTGTGAATGGAGAGGTACCACTGATGTGTCATTACTGGATGCCTCATGCTTGCATCCCTAGCATAACTCATACACCTTTAAATGGATGCAACTTACATTCACCTTATGCCTTTTGCTTAAGTTCTCCTTCCACTTGCAAGATAGGCCAGAATATGCTATAGACTCCCAGAAGGTAAAGAGAGAAAAGTCCCCTTAAGTCACCAAGTCCATCCCCTGACTCGTGATTGTGCCTTCATGTACTTTAGAAGCCCATAGCAAGGAAATATCACGCAGTTTGGAGCTCATTCTCCATTGCCCTGCATGTGTATTTTCAGTTCTACCAGTGCACAGGGGTGTGAAATCCTACTGGATCGAGAATTGTAGGCTTTTATACCCACTCTGCACAGGTGTAAATGCAGAGCAGGGACAAATGTTTACTTTCAGGTTTGGAGGCTTTGAACCTGATTCTGCTCCCATGTACTCTGACACCATTGGGTTAGTGAAGTCACACCAGTGTAAAAAGTGATTGTAAATGAGCCGTGAATCAGGCCACCTCTGTTGCACTTAGGTGGATTTTTAAAGGCACACAAGGCAGTTAGACAGCTGGCTCTCTTCCTCATTCCTATTTCTGCCTTTGAAAATCTACCCTGTAGCCTCAGTGGCAAATGGCATTGCCGGGGTAGCCCCTCTCTTTAAAGGTTTCCTTAAGCTTTTTGTGTGTGTGTGTGTGTGTGTCTTGTTGGGCTGATTTGGGCTGGAAGACAGAATCTAACCCAGAGGGTAAGGCCCAGACTCTCATTCACAGGAACTTCATCACTTCTAATGTGCTCAGGGCTCCTGAAACTCAAGCTGGTCTCTGCAGTAAGAGTACAAATGTTCTGACATGAAGCTGGCTGGAGATTATAGCCCCAAAATTCATTATTAGTAGCCATTTTCCAGGGGCCTGCACATTTCACAATTCTCTGACCATTAAATAATTCACTGGCCAGGGCTGAGGCAGAGTGGTATGTATGTTTGTGTGTGAGTATCATTTTAATGCATTTATTTTTAGCTGCTTTTATGGTCAGCAGAGAATTCCACAGGAAATCCTGCAGTCATGGAATCATGACAAGCTAGGCTCCTTGATTGTGTTACACACACTAACGGCAATGGGAGCTAGACTGTTCTAAAAAAAGCAACTATAAATACTTCCTCCAGCTGTACCAATAACCCCTCATCCCTCTTTCCTTGACAACACCTGTTGACACTTGCGTACCAAATTAAGATTAGCTGCATAGTGGCAAAGGGAAGGCCCTGAATCTCTAAGTGTTTGTGGCGGCCAGCACAAGCTGTGTCGCACCAGGCACCTGGCCAACCCATTTAAGAAGACCACTTGGGCTGTCAAAATATATGTAATTGGAGAATCCAGACTACAGTGTTGTGACTCCCTGGAAAAACAATGACACCAGGAGACAAACTCAGTAGCCATAAAGGAACGAAGGCAGCCCAATCCAAAATACAAATTATGCATATCCCTTAGAACAAAGGCAAATGAAAGGACAAAAACAATAGTAGTCAAGAACATGGAATTCAAAGCCTACTAGGAGGCAAAGTCATAGGATGTTGCAAATATTAGCCACAGCAAAGAGATTGCCTGCAGTTGCTCAGGGCACAGAAACACTGTACCACCACCTGACAAATGCATAAACCCTATCTCCATTGCCATTGGGCGCCATTACTGTAAGAAAACTACTGGTTTTTGCTTAACTTTGTCAAAGTCTGGAAAGTTTCCACTTCAAAATAACTTCCATTTCACGGTCAGTAGGAAACCAAACAACTGATGGAACAGAACTCCAGCAATGAGGAAGTGAAAGACTGGTTTGGTGTCGTATTTGACAACTGTAGAGCTGTGGAGGTACAGCACTAATGGCAGTGTCCAATTGACAGGATGATTAGCTGAACGCCCAGAAAGGCAGGGTGATGGATTCTTCCTAAAAGTGCGGGGGAGGACCATGAGGCCCAGCTCCCTCCATGACCCCACCCCTGCCTCTCTTCTCCCCACCTCCTCTCCTGAAGCCCTGCCTTCCAGCCAAGCCAGAAGTCAAACTCTGGCCAGGGAACCTGCTCACCCCATCCAGAGCACCATAGAAGGTCTGTAGCTTCCGATAGCTGTCTGGACAGATCTTACCCTGATCCAGCTCCTGGCCTGGCCTGTGAGTAGGGCCTAAAAGCCTCAGCCAGGCCATGGTAAGAGCTGCCTGGTGAGCTGTAGGAAACTGCAGACCCCTCTACCTGCCCTAGCTGGGAGGCTCGGGGACACTCTAGGCTGCTCTAGGGGTGGCTAACTTTTCTCAGGGCCGGCCTGAGCCATTTTGGCACCCCGGGCCCAAGCGCACGGCGCCGCCCCTGGGCGCACGGCGCATGCACGGGCCTGCCCCCGGGGCGCACAGCGCATGCGCGGGCCCATCCTGGTGCGCATGGCACATGCACTGCCCAGCCCAGCTGCTGGCGCACACCCCGGGGCCCGCCCCCGGGGCGCACGGCACATGCGCTGCCCAGCCCGGCCTGGCCACCACTGCTGGCGCACAGCGCCTGGCTGTACAGGGCCCTGCGGCCGTCAGGACAGGCGCTGCTGGCCGACGCCGCAGGGATGGGGTGGGCTGGCGCTGCAGGAGCTGGGCGAGTGGTGCCTGATGGCAGCTATAAGGGACGCCACGCGCCCCTTACAGCTGCCATCAGGCGCCCCCCATCGGTTGGCGCCCTGGGCAGCTGCCCGGCTTGCCCACCCCTTAGTCTGGCCCTGTTTCTACTTGCATAAAACCAAACACCACGGCCCTGCTCCTTGCCCTGCCTTTTCTCTCAGGCCCCGCTCCTGTCCCATCCCTTCTCTGAAGCCCTGTCATCCATTCACACCATTGCCCCTCCCTCTGTTGCTCGGTCTCTCCACCCTCAGTCACCCACTCATTTTCACCAGGCTGGGGCAGGAGGCTTGGATGTGGGAGAGGGATGAGGATCTTGGGAGGGGAGTGCGGGCTCTGGGGTAGGGCCAGAAATGAGGCGTTCAGGCTGCAGGAAGAGGCTCTGGGCAGAGGCAGTGGGTTGGGATGTGAACGTAGGTAAAGGCTCCAGCTGGGGTTGGGGGTGCAGGCTCTGGGCTGGGGCCAAGGATAAGAGGTTTGGGTGGAGCTGAGGGATTTGGAGTTTGGGAGGGAGCTCTGGGCTGAGGCAGGGACTTGGGAGGGAGTATAGGCTCTGGGCTGGAGGTGCAGGTTCTGGGGTGGGAACAGAAATAAGGAGTTCAGGCTGTGAGAGGGGGCTCTGGCCTGGAGCAGGAGCTCAGGGTGTGTGGGCTGTGGCTGGGAGGTGCAGACTCTTTGGTGAGGCACTTGAAGGTGCTCCAGGCTAGGGCCAAGAGGTTCAGAGGGGGTCAAGACTGGAGCAGGGGATTAGAGTTGAGGGTGCAGGCTTGGGAGTGCAGGTGCTCTGCGCTGAGATCAAAGTGTTCAGAGGGGAATCAAGGCTTGGGTAGGGGGGCTTAGGGCAGCACTTACCACAGGGAGTTCCCATAAGCAGCAGTATGTTACATTGGTTCCTACACAAAGGAGCAGCTAGGCAGCTCTACATGCTACCCAGTTTGCAGGTATAACTGCCACGGAGCAGATTTGAACCTGGGACTTTTGGAGCTTAGTGTAGGACCCTCTATAGCTTGAGCTATAAAACCAACTGCCTCTCAGATTAGGCTATAGAGCTCCCTTGTTCTCAGTTCTCACTGTAAGTGGTCTAAGTGCCACTACATGGGACAGTGAACCACACTATTACACAGGCACTGCAGAGCCAGCGCTTGGAGCAGGAGCAGCATGCAGTTTCCTGGCTGCTCCTACACATAGGAGCCAGAGGAGGGACATGCCCCTGCTTCTGGGACTGTGCAAGCAGCAGGCAAAGAGTCTATCTTAGCCACACTACACCGCCACCTGGACTTATAACAGCCCAGTTGACAGTGCTGACTGGCACCACCATGCTCTCTTTTGACCAGGCATTCCAGTCAAAAACCAGACCCCTGGCAACCCTAGACTGCTCTCAGCCCCTCCGCCCCTTCCAGGCAGGTGGAAGGTCCATGACTGCTCCTACCTATGCTGGGCTCCAGCTTCCAGTCTGACTGGGGGATGAGGTCTGGAGGAAAGGGGAGGGGGAAGAGAAAGGAGGGGTGGGCCCTGGCTGAAAAGTGGATGAGCCAGGCCTGTTAGTGCCTGCCTGTCTACAGCTGGTCAAGGCTATTCCTAAATTAGCCAGAGGAATACTAAATAGCTGAGCACTCCCTGTCTGCTAAGTGTTGTGCACACTGCCTCTGCTGTGCCCTCAGCTCCTGGAAGTCAAAGAGTGAGGCTCTGAATGGGACGTTCCCAATTCAAATCCAGATACTATAGCACACTGGGGTACTACACTCACCCTGCAGCTATTAACTTGTAGCAAAGGCTAAAGCTTCCCCCAACTGGCCCCAGAACAGGAAAAGCATAAAAATGGCATTACATTTCCTTTGTGTCCCCCAGCCCCACCCCTTCTTCCTGAGCAGAGTTTGATCAAAAAGGCAATTCAGCCTGTAGTCACTTGTTCCAGGCAAGGACTATCTGAAACAGACATGACGAGTCACAAACAGGCACACAGGCAGAGGGAAGCAGTGGAGCTGAAGGGCAATGGTCACAATCATTTAGTCTGACCTCTGAACAACACAGGCCATTGAATCTCACCCATGATTCTGGCATCACACTCACTAACTTGTGATTGAACTAAAGCCTATCTTTCATGGACATCTCGATGTAAAGGTTTCAGAGGGGTAGGGAATTCACCACCGTGCTTGGTAAACTTTTCCAAGGATTATTTACTCTGATTGTTATAACTATGCATCTTATTTTCAGTTCGAGTTTGTCTAGCATCAGCATCCACCCACTGGATCCTGTAGTGCCTTTTGTCCACTAGATGAGTGTCTCCTATTTCATCCCACGTAGGTACTCACAGAAATCGCCTCTTAAATAGACTGATAGCCCTAAGGGTGGGGAGCTGTAAGATGTGTATTATCATTCTTGAATCAGGCTTGCAGCTCTTCTCTGAATGCTCGCCATATTTTGACCATTCAGTCAGAGATTCCCATCCCACATACAGTGAGATGACAGAATTAATTAGGAAGGATTTGAATGAGGCCAGAGGGTGTGGCTTGGCAAACAGGTTTGGTTCCAAGCATACAGAGCAGCCTGGAAAGAGGCAGAGAGGTGTTTATGGGAAAAGGAACTGACAGCAGTAGCTAGACTGGTCCCGCTGATAGAGTGTGGGTGGCAGAGAAGAACTTGGAAAGAAACCAAATCAGAGATGCAGGCCAAGGCTCTGTGATGTAGGGCTTTGAAGGAAATTCCATCTCCAGGTTTATTGTGGTCAGAACCAATGTGTGAGCATCAAACAGTTGCATTTATCAAATCTCTGTTCTGGGATATCCTCAGCTCCCGCAGGATTTCCTGGGATGTTCTTTCAACGCATACATTGGCAAGATTTTACATGGATCGCATCTGCTTTATTTTTCCCTGCTCCTGCTGGGCTCTCTCTCTCTTGTCAGGATTCCTGTTCTCTGACAGACCTTTCAGATGAACCGTACTATAAACAATTGTATATAAGAATTTTACCTTTTGTGACTCACACACTTTGTTATAACATGCTGGTCCCGGCAGTCATTGTGTAACTTAATGCAGAAGGTATGCAGAATAATTGCAGTTATGAGGATTTTCAGTAGATTCTCACCTAGTGGTTTGCACTGACGCCCCTCCCCCAGGGAATAGGAACATGCCAGGCACTCCCTTTCTTTATGCCTAGATGGGAAAGGGGAACCTGGAATATTTTTCTATTAACCTGGGGTGACACTACGGAAATTTCTGAGAATCAAAGCTTTACAAGAATTATAAACAGCATCTTCCCTTGTGGTTTTTTCACTATTTTTCAGTGATTGAAACTGAAGGCCCTATTGATGAAAAAGGGGGGAAATCTGTCACTTTATCAGATGATGTTCTCCCAATGACATGTGTTCCTCTCATTTACACCTGCGTAAATCTGGAGTTACTCTACTGAAGTCAATGGAATCCTACCAGTGCATAACCACTCTACAGTGTGAAATGCCCTCTACATTCCATATTTACACAAATGTGCCAACCTGTGAAATCTTTGTCTGAATCTAAACTTACCACAGCAGAACCAGAAGGTGGGCTGCCTTACAGTAGGTATTGATTTTTGGAGGAGAATCAAGGATTGACAAGTCTTCTGGAAATGTCAACTCTTCACCAACTGAATTCATTCCAACAGGGTAGCTTAAGGTCTCAGTCCTGCTCAGGGCTCATTGCTTTCAGCTCCCATGGAACACAATGGAAGCAGACAGCGCACAGTGCTTCTCAAGAAAGCACTCAGACCTTTTCAGAAGCAAAGTCTATGTCAGTGAACACCCAGACCCAGCTCCTTAGCTGGAGCACATCACTGTAGCTGAATTGAATTCAATGAAGATGGACAGATATTTTTCTAATGCCTTGTCAAGACAATACTTGATTCCTTTCAAACTCCACACCTATCTCACCTGGCTTATGGTATTGAAATGCTCAGTTTTGACTCTTGCAAAGAATTCTAGCTTGGCTCATTAATTTAACCAAAAAATGAAGTCAATGGAGCTCTCTCTATTTACACCAACTAAGGATCTGGTTCCCAGTGTTTAGTTGTTTTCACAACAGAGCAATAACATGTTGGGCCCGATTCTCCACTCCACTGGCATTAGACTGATGCAATTCCCGAGGTAGATTGTCTTTCTCCTTGAGTCCCAGTCCAGTGACCAATGCTTCTCACATGCAGCATAGCCAATATTATATCTAACAAACATTACAATTTTTCAAATGAGGAAAGGCAAAAAAAGTTGCTTAATACAATTTGTTACGAAGTAGCTAAGCCACATCAAACCTAAGCAATGCGTAAGTCTGATGTAATGCATCTTTCTTGTAATAAAGGGATTTAATGGCATTTCAGAGCCAAAAGCTCAGCTGGTATAAATCAGCTGAAATTGATTTCAGTGGAGCTAAGGACCAATTTACGCCAGCTGCAGCCCTGGCCCTCAGGGAAGGTTTATTTGAAAGATCAATGCCGGTGGTATGCAAATGAGGCAAAGAAGTTTATGGATTTTCCCAGAATAACAACACACAACAAAAGCTGCATTTTAGTGAGCTCAAAATCACTGGCTTAATGATTCATTTTGAATTAACACACTCTAATTTTAGCAACCATAATCTCAGAGCATATGGACACAGTATGTCTTCTGTAAAGAATGGATGAGTGTAGGCAGGGCAAATAGCACTGCCTATCATTAAGATTGCTCTGCTCTTCCCATTATAAGAACCTGTTTTCAGTTGTTTATAACAGCCACCATTTAACTCTTTGGGCTGAACGTTTTTGGAAAATATTAGACCGTTCTGCTGTTTCCAAGATCAAAGCTAGGAAGTAATACATTGTTTCACTAGATGAAATGCTAGTGACCTTTTCTTTAAGAAATTCTTACTCCCCCATGCTTTGGATCAGGGACTTGAGGGTGGCTTTTCTGTCAGGGCTGTGCTTTTCACCTTCCCTGTGAATATACTCTCAAATGTGGACATGTTATAAGTGTTGAATAATTGCAGTTTGCACATGCTCAGTAGAGACCTGCTACAATCCAACAACTAAAATCTCAGTGTGCTCCAGGAGCATCATTTGCTATGGGGTCAAGGGGAGGGTGAGAAGAGGGGCAATTGTCCCTCCAGACTTTGGATGAAGCAATGGGAAAGCAATAATTGCCTAGTTTTTCTCATTCATGATGCTATTTGGGACAGATAATATTCTATAGTAAAAGCTCTGTTATACCACATGTTGGGGAAATGGGGAGGGTTGCAGGTTAATCTAATATTCTGGTTAACTGAGAGTTATACTTTACCAATGGAATACCAATTTTCAAAGAATCAGAATACAATAAAATGAATAAGGTATAAAATATAGACAGGTACTTACCAATCCAGCAGTAGTACTGCACTGCAGAGCGAATGGTCTCTTGAAGCACTTAGGTGAGCTATTTGCTGAGCTCCGGAAGCTCTGGAAAGGCAAAGGAGGAGTGCTCCAGCCCAGAAGCACCCATGGGGATGCCGGACCACAGATGTTGCCAGACAATGGAAATCCAGACTATAGAGGTCCAACATCTATTAGTCCCTGCTTACTAAATTGGGAAACATCAGAAATGCCGGTTGAGTTTTCTGCTTAATTGAGTGCCAGACAGAGCTTTTACTGAGCATGCTTGTATAAACTTCTCCCTTCCTCTCCCTACCTCTGCAAATATCTGGAAGAAAATAAGGTGATAGGTAACAGCCAGCGTGGATTTGTAAAGAACAAACCATGTCAAACCAATCTGATAGCTTTCTTTGATAGGATAATGAGTCTTGTGGATAAGGGACAAGCAGTGGATGTGGTATACCTAGACTTTAGTAGGCATTTGATATGGTCTTGCATGATCTTCTTATCAATAAACTAGGTAAATACAACTTAGATGGGGCTACTATAAGGCAGGTGTATAACTGGCTGGATAACCATTCTCAGAGAGTAGTTATTAATGGTTCACAATCATGCTGGAAGGGCATAACAAGTGGGGTTCCATAGGGGTCTGTTTTGGGACTGGCTCTGTTCAATATCTTCATCAACGATTTAGATATTGGCATAGAGAGTATGCTTATTAAGTTTGCAGATGATACCAAGCTGGGAGAGGTTGCTTTGGAGGATAGGGTCATAATTAAAAAAATGATCTGGTCAGCCTAGAGCAGTGGTCATCAACCAGTAGATTGGGATCTACTGGTAGATCTTGGAGCCTCTGACAGGTGATCCTGACTGGTTTAGCCAAGAGGCTACCAAGTGCTGCCACTTCAGCTGCCATCCCCCCTTTGCCTTGAAGCTGCTCCTCCCCTTGGGGAGCCTCCTGCTTGCTGGGCAGGGGAGAGATAGGAGGGCGCTGATGTCAAAGTGCCCCCTCCCATTCTGTATCCTTTCATCACAAAGTAGAGAGGAGGACACAACAGGACTTGGAAGGAAATTTGCTGGCTGATTTAGGGAGTGGGCCAGGGCCAGGGCAGGACCGAGCCTGCCTTAGCCCCACTGCACCACCAACCAGGAGCCACCTGAGGTAAGCAGTGCCCCGCTGGAGCCCACATCCCGAACACCTACCCCAGTCATGAACCCCCTCCTGCACCCCAAGCCCCGAACACCCCTACATCCAAACACTGAACCGCCTCCTACATCCCGACTGCCTGCCCCAAGAGCAGCTCAGAGCCCCCTCACATTCCACATCCCTTAATCCAAGACCAGAGCCTGCTCCCCAACCCTCTGCCCCAGCCTGATGAAAGTGAGTGAGGATGGGCAGGAGAGGGAGGATGGAGTGAGTAGGGTTGAGGCCTCGGAGAAAGGGCCGGAAGGAGGTGGGGCAAGAGTGTTTATAGTTGGGGTAGATCTTGGATTGCATTTAAATTCAAAAAGTGATCTCGTGCTTAAAAAGGTTGGAGACCACTGGCCTAGAGAAATGGTCTGAGGTAAATAGGATGACGTTTAATAAGGACAAATGCAAAGTACTCCACTTAGGAAGGAACAATTTGTTTCACACATATAGAATGGGAAGTGACTATCTAGGAAGGAGTACTGCAGAAAGGGATATAAGGGTCATAGTGGCCCACAAATGTGAGTCAACAGTGTGACGCTGTTGCAAAAAAAGCAAACATAATTCTGGGTTGCATTAATAGGAGTGTTGCGAGCAAGACACGAGAAGTCATTCTTCTGCTTTATTCTGCACTGATTAGGCCTCGGTTGTAGTATTGTGTCCATTTCAAGTAAGATGTGGAGAAATTGGAGAAAGTCCAGAGAAAAACAACAAAAATGATTAAAGGTCTAGAAACATGAGCTATAAGGCAAGGCTAAAGGAATTGGGTTTGATTAGTTTGGAAAAGAGAAGAGGACGTGATAGCAGTTTTCAAGTATCTAAAAGGGAGGAAGGAGAAAAATTGTTCTCCTTGGTCTCTGAAGATAAGAAGCAATGGCCTTAAACTGCAGCCAGGGAAGTTTAGTTTGGACATCAGGAAAAACTTCCCGTCAGGGTGGTCAAACACTGGAATAAATTGCCTAGGGAGGTTGTGGAATCTCCATCTCTGGAGATATTCAAGAGCAGGTTAGACAGACATCTATTAGGGATGGTCTAGATTAGGGCTACTCAACATGCGGCCCATGGGCCGCATGCAACCCACAGCCCATTTGTTTGCAGCTCATGGTGTGGTTTGGGTTTATGCAGGGCTCAACATGCGGCCTGTGGGTGGGATCCTTTGAACATTGCCTCCACTGGAAACATGCTCCATGGTGGTGAGTCAAAATAATGGTCTTCTGTTGATATGCATTTTAGTAGTTACATTCCTGGACTGTCATTGTTCATTAAAAATGCTGTCATATGGGTGGAAATCAGGTAAATGTTGCATTTTAGTAATATCAGTAGAACTGACTTAAATGGGGCCTGGGTGTTGTGTAGTCTTGCCGTAATTTTGTATTCACGCCTGTCAGTGTGAAAGAAGCTATTTGCATATATATTTGCATGTATATGCAACCACACTTAAGTTGCAGCCCTTGGCATGTGCTGTGAGTGGCCCCCCGGACTTCCAAAGTGGAGTAGCCCTGGTCTAGATGTTGCTTGGTCCTGCCGTGAGGGCAGGGGACTGGACTCAATGACTTCTCAAGGTCCCTTCCAGTTCTAGTATTTTAGTATTCTATGATTCTACTCCCTCCCCAAATTTTTCTGGTGTACTCAGTCGCTCACAGAGTCTAGTGCTGACCAGATAGCACCATAGCCACAGAGCAACTGAGCATGCTCCAGCCCAGTATCACAGAAGCTTAAAGAACTTTCCCTAAATGACTGCTCCCAGCTGGGATGCGGCTAGGGCTCCAGAACTGAGAGCAGAGACCCTGTCTCTCCTCTTCTCAGTGGCACTCATGCAGCATGGAGGGGGAAATCATCTGAATTAAATGCAGAGGGGATACAAAGCAGACCAGGGGAGAGAAAGGAATAGATTGGGACAAGGAGTTCAGTGAGACAGGGGCTGGAAGTGGGGCCAGAGAAGCTGAATGGGGCTGGCTAGGCAAGAGAGACTAAGACTGGAAGCCCCAGGGAAGACTGGGACTGAGTATCTGGGTGGGTGTAAGGTGGGCATGGAGGTTGGAACAGTTGAGCAAGGAGACTGGAACTGAGAGCTGGATAGGGGAGACATTGTATGAAGAGCTGGGGAGAAGACTGGAAATATCTGGACAGGGAGACAGAGTAGGAGCAAGTGGCAGGGAGAGAACAGAGGCAGGTTGAAGGGGAGACAAATTTGACAAGGAGCTGCGGGGAGTAGGAAGCACATGGATTGGCTGGGCAAAGAGACTAGGCCAAGGAGCCGGGGGGGTGGGGGGAGAGGGATGCAAGAGAGACTGAGTTTGAATGAGGGCCCCAGCAAGGGAGACGAGGTTGGACAAGAAGTTTGGAGACTGGTTGGGCAAGGAAACTGGTATTGGATGAGGGAAGGGAAGAGACTGGGAGTGGCAAGGAGATTGGGATTCAGAGTTGTCAGGTCCATCCTGTACATGAAATGAGGCAAGAATCCAGTGGAAAAAAAAGTGATCCTTGAGTGGTAGGTAATGGAGGCTAAGTTATGTTAAATCTCCCCAAACCTCAGCTAATGCTCCCTGCTGCAGTCCTGGGGTGGGCTCAGACCTTGGCCCCTGCCAGCCGAAGCTCAGGACTCCTCCAGACAGCTTTGGGTGATGATGAGTTGTTAGTGTTTAGGGCTACACTAGGCACTGGAAGGCTGGATGCGGTTCAGGGTTGCTTTGGGCACTGGCTGGGGTTTGGGGCTGTACCAGTGAGCAGGCCAGCAAAGGTGGAGGGGCAGAAAGGGCAGAGTGGAAGGAGGACCTCAGGCAGAAGGGGCAGAGCAGGGAGCTGTCCTCCTCGAACGGGGGAGGTGTATGTACCGCCCATGCTGTGATCTTGTGAATGAAGACTATCATAATGCTTCCACACAATGGGGCAGAATTAAGGTTGCACAGGCTATTTACTTTAGAGTGCTTGAATTTGCGACCATAATAATGTTGAACAGTTTTATTTAATATAAATTTACTGTCTTACATGCATTTTACTATACCTTGCACATCCAGAACTATTCTTCTATATGTTATTTTCCATTTTTCTTTGCATTGATAGATGCTGATCTTTTGCCAAGAAGCATATTTTTATTGATGTACATTATTCACTTACATAAAATAATAAAAAGAAATACTCTCAACAGCAGCAGATTAAGCACAATTAAATGCTGTAGTTTACAAAACATTAGGGTTTTTTTCACATAGGTGTTAGAGACTGAGACAAATTCTGCTTTTGGTTTATATACATACAACTCCTGTGGATTTCAAAGGAAACAGTGTACATTATTCTCAGTTCCCAGGAACTCCTTAAGAGAAAGGAACTTAGAGTTGTTAGGGAAGCTATCTTATTACCTATGTAGAATCTCAGGGCTCCTGTTACAGTATCTGAGCACCTATGAGCTCTATGGATTGCATATCCGCTGTGTAAGTATTCATACAGGACAGACTAAAACCTCCAGAGACTTGTCCTAGCTTGCACTTGGCTTTTCAGTGTAAAGCTCTTCAGTTATTCCAAAGTCCTGGTCAGGAAGAACTTAGTGCTATGAAACCAAAGTGCATCAAATATCAAAGCCATCTGGGACTGATATGTTTCTTTCCTCCATCCTTAAAATTAGCATTTTAAAGTTTTAACTTACTATCACTATTTTCTTCTTTAAAAAGTACTTTCAAATAGATCATTTTAAAATACTGTAGGCTTAGAGATTGGGGCATCTAACTCCGCTTGGTTTCTTGGACCACTTCAGTCTTAAATTATAATATTGGAAAGTTTGGACACCAGTGCCTATACTTCCCTTCATCTATAGGCTTTCTTCATGCCCCCGATAGTGTTGGCCAGAGGATTAGCCTTTTGGGAAAGAGTGCATTTTTGCTCCCTGACAGAATACCTTGGAATTCTTTCTACCTTAGTTTGAGATCAGAGTTCATTTTCCTTCTATCTGAAGGTGGCCTATATAGGGATATGTCTACACTGCAGCTGGGAGCAAGTTTCCCAACTTGAGCAGACTCCAGATGACAGGTCTCAAGCTATTGCACTAAAAATAGCAATATAGAAATTCCAGCTCAGGCAGGCTTGGGATTTCAAGCTCACCCTACCCCTTCTGCTCTGGAGCTTGACCTTCAGCCTGAGCTGGAACATCCACATTGTTATTTTTACTGTGCTAGTGCTAATCTTTTCTATCTAGGCTGGGAGGCTCACTCCCGGATCCAGTATAGACATATCCTACCATAAAGACATAGCAACCCAGTAAGTCAAACCACAAAATTATCTGAAACCATTTTTTTTTTTTTGGAAGATTAAAACCTCACAAAAGTTTAGCAGTATAGATTCAAATCTGGTTTAAGACCTAAGTAATGTCTTTCTAGTTTGAGTAACATCTTGTAGTTACTATGATTTTAAACAAGAGGACATTTTTTACAGTCTTGGTGTTTGTATGTTTTTCCAACATCCCCTTCTTTCCCTGTGTTTTATTCCTAAGGTTTGTGTGTGTTTTTCCAGGCTGTCAGATCTTCCTTTATGTCTCATGTCTTTTTCCTTGCTCCCCTTTTTCCCTTCAGTTAGTGTCTCTCTCAGAGTCTGTCTGACCCACTCTGTTTCACTGAAGCTGTCCTTTCTCCCTGTAACTTGGCATCACAAGATCCATCTCTAATAGAAAAATTACTCATTGCCAGTATTCCTATCCCTCTCTCTAGGTGGTGTTGAAACCAGTCTAACTGCTAGTATGGATGGAAGAAAGCGGCTTTCAACTAGAGCTGGTCAAAAATAGAAATAAAGTTTTGCAAAAAAGTCATTTTCATTCTGCTGGGCTCAAAGGGGAACAATATTTTGTTAAACAATTTTCATGAAAAAACACAAGTTTGATTTTTCCCTCCTTCCTGTCTTCTAATCTGTTTTCACCTTTTCTTTCCCTTCCTTTATTCCTTTTCCCCATATTGGCACTAAATAAGGTGATGGGGAGGAGAAAAAAGAGAACTGGGAAATGTATAAACCTTTTCACAAAATGCCAAATTCAAAAATGAAAAAAAAAACCCCACTGCATTTTCCACAAAATATTGTTCATATAACCTAGTTTTGCATGTGTATAATTCATGTTTGCTTGAAATGACTGATGGTCCTTTAATTTGAAGATTCCTTTGATAATGTCAACAGTTTATTACAATATAGTTCACTTTTGTTTCCATGTGTCTTGAAAACATTATACCTGGATAATAAAACACGTCTTTTCATATAAAATGCAGTTTATGTGTGCATGTGTCACTAATAGAGAATTCTAAACAGGAGTATGACGATGAATGTTAGAAAGTATTCATATGATTTTGATGGTATGAAACTGTTGTCCTTCCACCAACTATTTTCATATGAGTGTCTGATTTCTCTACACCCCCCGATTTCCTATAATTATGCAGCAGAAAGTAAAAAGAAGTAGAAGTTATGTATGCACGCTTGTGATGTCCTATTTTTTAAAAAAGTGTTACAACAACATAACTACAGTTTGGAATCTGTAGTGAAAACTGAAAAGAACCCAACTCTTTCTATATTCCCAACATAGTAGAAAAGTAGGCTTAGAATTGGAATAGCAGAGGAGTGGGTAGGTCAAGATTTAAGTACTTTGGGAGAGCTATGTTGGGAAACTTGAACACCACCTGCTTGCACTACGCTTGGCTCAAATCAGTCCCATACCTCCCTTGCTTTCACCAGCACTATATTCACTCACACTGTTTACAAGGAGACTTGTATTTGATGTATCATATTACAGCAAAAGCACCCAGAATACACAAAAGAAATCCTTGTTACAATGCTTTTGCAGAAAGTTATTTATATGTAGGACCTACTTTAAGTGCTAGATGAAATTGTGGGGTTAATTCATTTACGTAAATGTTTTTTACTCCACTAGAATTTGTAGTGTGCCTGTTTATATGGAACTGTTTAGTGGTAGATTCCCCAAATTAGAACTGCAACACTCTACTGTACTTTTGGTGAGCAAACTCCTCTCTTCCTTCCCCAGAAGTACATGACTAAAATTACAGCTCCATTGAAGAAGAGATACACACAGCAGAGAGGAGCCAGGGAATGGGGACTTTGGAACAGAGCGTTCTGTGGGAACACATGGAACATCATGGATGAGACAGGGAGTAGAATGGACATGGTCAGTCAGATTGCCAGCTGCATGTCCCCTGGTCACTAATCCTTCCAGGGGAAGGGGACTGCATATAGCTGATGCTATAACCAGCTGCAGTAGCAGTCAGTCATAAACCAGTAATCCAGTGTTCTACTTCAAGCTGGTAGGCCAGGAAAAGAAGTCTATGTTCCAAACCTCTGGGTGGGTCCTTCACACAAAACCCATTTGAGGTTTATGCAGGTGTTGTGAATTTCTCCCTGCTGTGTGTCTAGCACCTGGGAGGACTATGCATTTAAGTGATCATATTTAACCCACATTAGTGCTACCAGTTGTAGGTAATATGCACCACAAAAGCCCAGATTTTATCTCATTGTTACAAAACAATTCCTTCCCTACTATGTTCGGGCATATCAATTATTAACTTGCACTTCAAAACATTACATGAACAAGAGTCATCTATTCTCTTCCCATCGTTGTGAATGGAGCTTTTGATTCAGTATTAACCACACAGGAAACTGTAGGTGGAAAGGATTCATGTTTAAGATGTAACTCCATAGGGGACATGCAGTAATATGAATGGAAACTTGTTATAAAACAACTCTGTTTTAAACACCTTGGACTAATTTCATTACTCGTGTCCCTTCACTGACTTCTGTGCAGTTACACCAAGGAAGACTTTGGCTAGTTGTCTTTCATATTTGTATGACCCATGAGTGTTTGCAGATATATAGAAGGCTAAAATTAAGGCATTTTAAAACTTTATTTTCAAGTTTTCTAAACCCTGACCTTATACCCAATGTGCAATCACATTGTTTTAACCACAGTTAACCAGTCAGTGATTCTGGCCCAAATCTTGCCCACTTAGCTGCTCCATGCATGCCTATGGACCAAATGGCAGTGGAATTGGTGTGGTCCTGCCATGTGCAGGATTCTGCAGAATACAGAGATACCTAACTTGCAGGAAGTTCACTCTCCTTTGGATCATCAGACATTACTTCAAAGGCACTCCGGCCGTGTCTAAACTACACCCCTCTATTGGCAGAGGGATGTAAATTAGATGTATCGAAAGTGCAAATGAAGCGGGGATTTAAATATCCCGTGCTTCATTTGCATAATGGCGGCCGCTGCTTTTTTCAAAACAGGGCTTTTCGGAAAAAAACGGAAGTTCAGACAGGGCATTTTCAACAGAAATGCCCCATTTCGAAAGATCCTGTGCTCCTCATTTTAGTAGATCTCCCTGTTGATATGAAACATCTTTAGGGCACTAGCCTAAAAGGGGCACAGAAATATGTCCCAATGATATAGCATACAGATACAAGACTCTGTGATTATGGACATTTTTGCAGGATCAAAACCTGATACAATACTATAGTTTAGAATTTAAACACACACAAGTCAAGAAATTCAATGCCTTATGTTTCCCAGAACAATTGTAATTGAAACCCATATTTTTTGTTATGCTATTAAATGTATGCTGTAATATATGCATGTGCAATAGAACTCCTATAGTTCCTCAGGAAGAACCACGACTTTGTATTTGACATTTTAAAAATTTAAGTTCTGTATCATAAACGTGGTTTTATTCATTGAATTTCTTTTCTTTTGTTAAGTGTAGTTGTAGTCAGCAAAGTGACATAAAATGGCACTTTAAGTCTCTTGTCTTCCTGTGTGTCCCAATCAAATCTATTGACTGTACTGGCAAAAACAAATTTTTACTGCTGTTAGCATGCAAAGCCAGTACAACGCAGAAGAGTGAGCTGTTGTGTAGTCTATCTAGCCCATATCACCTAAGTTTCATTTGCAAAATCTCTTCTACCAGAGATAATGCAAGAGGCAGTAAACAGAACTTGATTTTATGATCCCAGGTTACATTTTCAGGCTCTTTACACAGAAAAATCACCTTCTGACTTGTGAATTCTATCTAAGTGCCTACACAGAGTTCTTGATATGGAAGTTACTGAAAGAGAAATAAAAAAATCCCATGCAATTACTTTTCTGACACTTTTCACATTTTTAAGAAGGAAAAAAGAGTAAGTGAATGCACTTTCAAATAAATTAATTTCTTTCAATGTAAGATAAAAACAAAAAGAAAAAAAGAAAAAGGAAGACGGTAGCTACTATACAAGTCATTATCCCTAATATACATGGGGGGAAGGAGCGGGGGCGGGGAGAAATGCATTAGTGTAGCTGCTCATTGGCAATAAAGCACCCAAGTATATTTTTTCTTGTTCCAGACTTTTTTTTTGTTCTAGCAAGTTCTAAACTATAATATCATTTTACAATCAAATGTATAATTTTGAAAAAAGTGCATATTTAAATGATATGGGTGAAATCCTAGCTCCATTGAAGTCAATGACAACACTCCCATTGACTTCAATAGAGCCAGAATTTTCACCCTAAATGTTCATAACTTAGGGCCCTACCAAATTCATGGCCATGAAAAAAAGATAATATTTTATTAAATCTGGTCTCCCTCTGTGAAATCTGGTCTTTTATATGCTTTTACCCTTTACTGGGGGTCTCAAACTCCTGGCCCCTAGGCCATCTCTGGCTGAAGCAATTGTGCAATCCGGCTTGGGAGACCTGGTGGGCTGGGAGGGACCTGTCTGTTCCTGTCCCTCAAGCCCTGTTCCTTTCCACACCAGGTCCCCTGGTTATCCCCAAGGCTGCATCCTTGGGGAATGAGAGGCCATACAGGGAGTGGTGTTGGGAACAAACAGCCCCCCCTCCCTGCCTGCCAGGATTCCTGGGCCGGCTTGTGCACCTGCTCCCACAGGGGATGGCCCATAGGCTAAGTGTTTGAGACCCCTGCCCTATATTATACAAATTTCACAGGGGAGATCAGAATTTTTCAAATTGAGGGTTTTGACCCAAAAGGGAGTTGCGGGGGAGGGGCAGGATCACTAGGTTATTTTAGGGGGTCTCAATATTGACATTCTTACTTCTGCATTGCCTTCAGAGGTGGGTAGCAGGAAAGTGGTGGCTTTTGGCCAGGCACCAAACTCTGAAGGTGGTGCCCCACCAGCAACAGTGTAGTTAGTAGTAAGGATGGCAATAGCATACCATGCCATCCTTACTTTTGCATTGCTGCTGATGGTGACTCTACTGTTGGAGCGAGGCTCCCGCCAGAAGATGCTACTCTCCAGCTGACCAACTCTGAAGGCAGAGCCACTGCCAGCAGCAGCACTGAAGTAAGGGTAGCTTGCCACCTTGCTACAACTCCTTTTTGGGACAGAAGCCTACAATTACAACACTGTGAAATTTTAGACTTAAATAGTGAAATAATGAAATTTACAAATTTTAAAATTCTATGACCATGAAATTGACCAAAATGGACTATGACTTTGTAAGGTCCTATTTATAATTGCACAATTTAGGCCCAATTCAGTAAACCATTGCTAACAGGAAAAACAGTATTAGGAAATTATTACACACACACACACAAATATTCCTTTAATGCTATTTAGTGCACAGAACTCCCATTGACCTTGATGCTGCAAATATTTATAAATGTGAGTAACTACTTTCACAGACAGATAGTTACTCACAGGCCTGCATGTTTTCAGGATCAGTGACACTGATGTTAGCTGGAGTCCCCCAAGTTCAGGATGAAACCATTAATTAGATTAATGACCAAAGCAAACCTCTATTTTACTCCTTTCCTGACTTCATCATAGAAACACAGTGTAAGGAACACAGTGTAAGGAACAAATTCTATTGGCAGCTGAGAAGGAAATGAGTGAAGAATAGCTTTGTGGATAGAGCACAGGACTGAGTGTTAGGATACCTGTACACTTTCTCTGGCTTTGTTTCGGACTTCCTCTGTAACCTTGGTAAGTCAGCCAGAGGCAAATCCTTCCCCTTTCTCAGTTCAGATTAGCCTGCCTGGGATGCAAGAAGATTGGTTTCCCTGTATGTGGAGAAGCAACATATTTGGACAGCCTAAACAAGGTGTATAGCTCTGTGGGAGACAGATTCATGAGGACTTTCTGTGCAATGATGCAGATCCTCTGGCCATTGCTCTACAGATGTGGGCAGGAGGCAGGTATTGTGGAAACTACTCTAGCTCTAAGGATAACTGTGTGACATTTTTCTGCTTGGCGGTGTTAGGACAGGATCTTGCTATGCCCGTATCTCTAAAAATAGGGATAATAATACCTACCTCATGATAGATATAAAACTCCCCAGATGCATTTTGCCATAGAATGGGAAGGTATTATTATGGTATCAAATCCTCAAAAGTGCTGAGAAAGAAAAATGGTAGTTTTGTTTCTAAATCATTGGCTGCGTCTAGACTGGCATGATTTCGCGCAAATACTTTTAACGGAAACGTTTTTCCGTTAAAAGTATTTGCGCAAGAGAGCGTCTAGACTGGCATGTGCCTTTGCGCAAAAGATTTGCTTTTGCGCAAAAGCATCCGTGCCAGTGTAGATGCTCTAAGAAGAAAGCTCCGATGGCCATTTTAGCCATCGGGCTTTCTTGCGCAAGAAATTAGCTGCTCCTGTCTACACTGTCCTCTTGCGCAAATATTCTTGCGCAAGAGGGCTTATGCCTGAGCTGGAGCATCAGTATTTGTGCAAGAAGCACTGATTTTGTACATTACAAAGTCAGTGTTCTTGCGCAAATTCTCGCGGCCAGTGTAGACAGGCGGCAAGTTTTTGTGCAAAAGCAGACGCTTTTGTGCAAAATCTTGCCAGTCTGGACGCACCCATTATGTATTGAGCTTGTGTAGAAGTTAATATGTTCTTTAATTCAAAATTTATTCTGCATCCTGGGTAAGGAATATGTGTTTTCTTGAAAGTGGTTATGCAAAATAAGAACTGACTATATGCAGTGTGTTTTGATAACACAAATTCCCTTCCTACACACAGGAGCCAAGCACAATGATAACACTAGAGCTCATCCATAATATTGTATCCTATCTCAGTCCGCAAGTACAGCCCCCTACTCGCATGTGAAGTTCCACTGTGCCTCTCGGAGTTCTTGTGGCTGCATCTAGGAACAGCTCCACCAAGTCTGAAACCCCATTCTGTCTTTCACTCACACTGTAGCCCCCTCATGCTCCAGGAATTGCAGCGCTCCCTCTTTGTGGCTTGGGCCTCAGGCCAAGTCACTTTCATTTTTCCCTTCCAGGGAATCAAAATCACTGAACAGGTAGATGACCAGGTATCATTCCTGCCAGTTTTCCAGTTTGAAGCTATGCCAATTCCCCAGTGGCTAGTAGGAAAACCCAGGCCCACCGTGTACACTGGGTTCCATCTCAGTAACCCTCAAACTAGTGTTCAAGGTTTGCACTGTTCTAAACCTTACAGAAGTTTTCCTGACCCTTTTCCTACCCCATCTCTATCAGGCTTTGCACCATCCCTCTTCATAAACTCTTCATTGAGGTTGGGCCTTGATCACAGTGATTCTACTTTCCCTCTGGGTTTCTTCCTTTCTCCCTCTAAGCCCCAAGAAAGACTATAGGCTTGCACACTTCCATCTTTTTCTTCTTCAGTTCTGTGTTTTAGCAGACTTACTTGTCTATGAAACAAGGTGCTGTAGTTTCTATCTTGTTCATGAGTTACAGTCTCACACCTTTCCCAGTATTCCTAAAGAACTGAAAAAGAGTACGTTTTTTAAGTGGGCCTAAAGTTGCCAACCCTCCAGGACTATCCTGACATCTCCAGGAATTAAAGATTAATCTTTAATTAAAGATTGTCATTTAATGAGCCCTCCCGGAATATGGCCAACCAAAACTGGCAACGTGAATTTGGGCCCATTTTTCATCTCTTTTTGCTGTAAACTTCCTGACTTTATACCAGTCCTGTATGTTTCTCTCCAGCTGGGCTCCATGTCAGGGCTTCCTATCACACATAAACTCTCCCCCAGTTGCAGTCTGTTCTAACCTAGCCTCTTCTGAGTCATGCTAATCCTTTCCAGGCTAGTGTGAGGTAAACACCCCATCATGGCCATACTTAAACAGCCCCTTTTTAGGGCTGGAACCTTAAATATAGTTACTACAAGCAGAAATGAAAACTTCTGGATTGAGTGTAAGGGCCCTATCCTGCACAGACACTTTAATTTACAGTCTTTTTCTCCTCCCCCTCGGCCCTCTTTTTCTGCTTTATTTTGTTCCTCTGTGGCTCTTGCTCCATGCCTGTCATCTGAAGAAGTGGATTGTGCCCACGAAAGCTCATGATACTATCTCTATTTTTGTTAGTCTCTATGATGCTACAGGACCACTTGTTTTTTAAGCTTTTTTTAAGTTACAGACTAACATGGCTACCCCTCTGAGGCCCTATCTGCAGTTTCTTGTGATTTTGCTTTCATCAAATAAAGCTTCAGGCTTGAAAACTCAGGGATGTAACCTCTCACTTTGTTAATTGACAGCTGACTCAGCTCCAAAGTTTTTGTTTCTAGACCAGAGATTTCCCAATATTTCATCCTGTGGACCACATTTTATAAAGAAATTGCCTCTGATCTTCGACCCATCCATTCACAATAACTTCATTCAGTTACATAGGCTGTTTTCCACCCTTTCTCACTAACATAGATCACCACCCTTCTCCATCACAAGTGCATGGACCACCTCCTCACTCCGTCACAATCTCATGCACAATCTTCTCCTGACCCTCTCTCTTCCCATTCAGAAGTATGCAGGCTGCCTTCCTTCCCATTTACACTCACATGGATTTGTTCCTAACATTTTTGCAATCCTGTAACATTCTTGTGGCAACTACATCAATTGTTTACAAAAATGTAATATTAGGACAGTATTTAATGTGTTTTTAGCTTCAAATATTTTGGCAGCAGGAAACAGGAAGGTGTAGCCTGCACTGTAACATTGGCCAGCTCTCTGTGAGAACCTTTGCAACACCCAATTGTTTTCAAAGGGAATCAGCACTGTGAGACTGACGCTTACATGGTATTTACAGTAACTGCTAGGGTAGCCAGGCATCCGGTTTTCAATGGAATGCCCTATCAAAGGGGGACTCTGGACGCTCTAGCCAGCACTGCCGACCGGCACATTAAAAGTACAGTTGGCAGTGCAGCGGGGGTTTGGACTAAGGCGGGTAGCCAACCTGCTCTGGCTCTGTGTGGTTCCTGGAAGCGGCTGCTAGGTTCCTGTGGCCTCTGGGCGCAGGGAGGCTTTGTGCACTGCCCTCACTCTGAGTGCTGGCTCCACAGCTCCCATTGGCTGGGAACTGTGATGGGCAGGCACAAAGGCAGTATGCAGAGCCTCTCTGCACCTTGGGGCCACAGGGACCTGGTGGCTGCTTTCTGGAAGCTGCAATAGATGTTGCGGGGACCTTGGACCCCAACCTCCTACCCTAACCCAGAGTCCCATCCAGCATCCAAACTCCCTCCTGGAGTCCATACCTGACCCTCTCACACCCCACCCTTCTGCCCCAGCCATGAGCACTCTTCTGTGCCCCAAACCTCACCCCTCCCACCTCAGATCCTACATCTCCATCTGGAGCCCTCACCCCAGTGATATAGCCATGTTGAGAAACTTGGATGGGCCCTGAGTGTGGCTGGGTGGGTGAGCAATGACCAGTGAATGTGGGAACGAGGAAGGAGGGATTGGGGATGCTTTGCAGGGGCTATGGATGCTGTGGCCAGGGCACCCTGGAAGCCCAGGTGGCACCCAGCTCTGGGAGAGACACTGCACGTGTTCTGGGTGGATGGAATGGGACAAGCCCCTGACCCTGCTCCCTGGCTGGAGCACTAGGCAGATGGGCAGAGTGGGGGCACGTGCTGGGGTCAGAGGAGAGCCAGGGCTGAGTGTGTGTGTGTAGGATCTGGATGCTAAATACCTCTGGGAATACCCCTGCTTCATCCCCCTCCTGCATCTCATCCCCTTGCCCCCGCTTGATGAAAGTGAGTCAGGGTGGAGGAGAGTAAGAGATATATGGGGGGGGATGGAGTAGTGGAATGAGCAGGGGGTGGGGCCTTGGAGAAGGGGCAATAGAGGTGAAACCCTGGGCAGGGGTGATCAATTTGTGTGATTAGAAAGCTGGCAATCCTAGTAACTGCCCCTTTGTGGCACCACTGCTACTGTGTCACAAAGTGGCTTGAGCTATTACCACAGAATATGCAATGCCAGCTGAAGCAGAGCAGGGCGATGGTGCTGTTGCCATGTGAGTCTGGCCAGGGCAGTGCCATTCTTGTCAATGCTGTTGAAGATGGAGCTGGGGAGTGCCACTTGGACTGAGGCTGTGCATGTCAGAACAAAGTGTCACCACATGAGGTGGAGCAGGGCAGTGGGTTCCTAGCACCAATACTATAGGGCTATGTCTACACTGGCGTGATCTTGCGCCAGAGATATGCAAATGAGGCTAAGCGTGGAATATCGCAGTGTAGACAGCTCCTTCTGGCGCAAGAGCCTCTTCTGCAAAATGACGGCTCATTAGATATGCAAATGAGGCTCAGTGATATTCCACGCTTAGCCTCATTTGCATATCTCTGGCGCAAGATCGCACCAGTGTAGACATAGCCTAGAAGTGGAGCAGGGTGGTACTATGGACACCAATTCTTCACGAAGTGGAGCAGAGCAGTGCTACCCGTGCCGATGCCATAGAGAGGGTGCAGGGCGGCGCTATCTGTGCCAATGCCATAGAGGGGGTGCAGGGCCATGCTGCCAGCGGCATGGGGGGTGCAGGGCGGCGCTATCTGTGCCAATGCCATAGAGGGGGTGCAGGGCCATGCTGCCAGCGCCATGGGGTGCAGGGCGGCGCTATCTGTGCCAATGCCATAGAGGGGGTGCAGGGCCACGCTGCCAGCGGCATGGGGGGTGCAGGGCAGCGCTATCTGTGCCTATGCCATAGAGGGGGTGCAGGGCCATGCTGCCAGCGGCATGGGGGTGCAGGGCAGCGCTATCTGTGCCTATGCCATAGAGGGGGTGCAGGGCCATGCTGCCAGCGCCATGGGGGTGCAGGGCGGCGCTATCTGTGTCAATGCCATAGAGGGGGTGCAGGGCCACGCTGCCAGCGCCATGGGGGTGCAGGGCGGCGCTATCTGTGCCAATGCCGTAGAGGGGTGCAGGGCCATGCTGCCAGCGCCATGGGGGTGCAGGGCGGCGCTATCTGTGCCTATGCCGTAGAGGGGGTGCAGGGTCATGCTGCCAGCGCCATGGGGGTGCAGGGCGGCGCTATCTGTGCCTATGCCATAGAGGGGGTGCAGGGCCATGCTGCCAGCGCCATGGGGGTGTAGGGCGGCGCTATCTGTGCCAATGCCATAGAGGGGGTGCAGGGCCATGCTGCCAGCGCCATGGGGGTGTAGGCGGCGCTATCTGTGCCAATGCCATAGAGGGGTGCAGGGCCACGCTGCCAGCGCCATGGGGTGCAGGGCGGCGCTATCTGTGCCTATGCCATAGAGGGTGCAGGGCCATGCTGCCCAGCGGCATGGGGGTGCAGGGCGGCGCTATCTGTGCCAATGCCATAGAGGGGGTGCAGGGCCACGCTGCCAGCGCCATGGGGGTGCAGGGCGGCGCTATCTGTGTCTATGCCATAGAGGGGGTGCAGGGCCACGCTGCCAGCGGCATGGGGGTGCAGGGCGGCGCTATCTGTGCCAATGCTACATGAGGGCGGTGGGAATGCCGCGTGAGGAGAGGAGGGCGGTGCTGCTGGTGCCAGCTCCAGGCCAGGGGCCCAGCCTGTGGGCTACGTGGCTGCGTTTGGGGGAGGCTGGGCCGCCCCAAGCCTTGGCTGGCACGCAGGGCAGCTGCCTAGTGCTGGTGCCACAGCCCCCCCGGGGCGCTCAGTCCCCGCCCCTAGCAACAAGCAGCCGGCGCCGGCCGGCTGCCCAGCCCAGCACCGGGGCAGGGGGCGGGCTCTTCCGGTTCAAGTCGGAGCGAAGGAAGCCGGGCGACCATCTTGGATCCTCCGTCCCGGAGCGGGCGGCGCTGAGGCAGCGGCGGAGTAGGGGCGGGGGCTGCCGGAGCCGGCCGCGGGGCTGCTGACACCCGGCTCGGAAGGCGCAGGGGAGCCCGGGCCAGCCGGGCGGCGGCGGCGGGTGGGAGAGGCCCAGCATGGCGGCGAAGGCGCGGTGAAGCGGAGCGGGGGGGGGCGGAGAGGCGAGGAGAAGGGAGAGGGAAGCGCTTCGGAGCGGGCCTGCCTGGCTGCCCGGGCTCGGAGCTGGCTGCGGAGAGGCGGCTTGTTTTCCTGGCCGGGTTGTGCGGCGCCCCGTTGCCCCCTCCGGGCTGTTTCCTCGCCTCCCCCTCTCCCCCCCCTCAGACCGCTGCGCTCTACGAGGATTCCCCCCCCGCCACCCTCGCCCGTCCGCCTCTGCGAGCCGGGCTCCTGAGCTGGCTGTAGGATGAGCGCCGAGGACTCCCAGGGGGAGACGCTGCTCCTTCGCCAGGCTGGAATATAGCTCAGAAGTGGGGGGGTGGCCGTGGAAATAAGCAGCCCCCCACCCCGTCCCTTGATGGTGGCCCTTCGTAACCACTGTCTTGCAGCTGATTGACAGAGCTTTTCTGGGGGGTGGGTGGGTTAGGTTTTTGTTGGGGGGGGGGAGGGTGTTTTATTTTGCTGTCGCAAGTAGCCGGTGCTCCAGCACGAGCGAATTAAAATGTCCACGAGAACTCCATTGCCTACGGTGAATGAACGCGACACTGAGAATGTAAGTAACCTGCGAGCTCCAGCTGGGCTTTGTGTGTACTGGGGGAGTGGGCGCTGGGGGAGGCCAGACCTGCCTGTCACCTATGGAACGCGTGTGCTGTAATGCTTTGGTGGCCGCGTCGCTCGCGTGCGTGAGTGTGACTGCTATGCACAAAGGATGGCATGCATAGAGAGGGGTGGGCGTATTGTGTACAGAGACAAAAATGTCTCCCAAGAAAAACTGTCAGAGAAAAATGTGCATTTGTTTTTAGCAGACATTGGCTCTCTCTTTGCGAACGTAAACCGTAGGTATAATTTGAATGAAACATACCGTACAGAATCAAACTATGTAATTTAAAATCCCCAAAGTGGAGCTTGGCATTGTGGGTATGTATTATGTTCCTGCCGTTGTGACACGGGTTCGAGGCACTGTTCTGGCTGCTGGGTTCTGTTAAACAGATGTTTCACAGGTGTGTGAAGAGTAGTGTTGCTATGAGAGCTATCATTGAGGTTCTAGGCCTGCTTATTAAATTACTTATATTACAGTTTAACTAAGTGTATCTTAAGAGCTTGGTTTGCCGGTGGTAAAGCTGAAAGTAATCTAAAACACTGCAGTGTTTTAATGGTGTATCTTTACTGTGCAAATACAGTACTACCTCATATTAGTGTTGATGAATTTGGGAGTAGTAATCCATATGCCTTTATATTTTAACACCATACTGCTTATAAACATCAATTAATTGCTAAAACAAGCAGATAAAGCAGTTGGTAAACAGAGAACAGTTCTGTGCTGGCAGGAGAGGACTAGGTGACCTAGATAATATATCTTTCTATCTCTAGTCTGAATGATTATTAACGATTAGTATAATAGCTTTATTTTCTCTTGTTCAGATGGTATTGAAAGATTCCCTTTTCTGAAATCAGCAAAGTCAGAAAGTCCTCCCTTGATTAAAGGGTAGCATTTGACAATGAATGTTAAACATGTTGTAAATAAAACTGCATGTTTTAATAGTTTAACTTAAACAGTTATATTGTTAGCTTTTTATTTGAAGTATTTAATATGTAAATCAACTGTATGCAGAAACATAATATAACCAAACCCCAAACTCAGATAAACCCTAAGTAAGAACCTTATTTTTACCTCAAAGTAATCATGTAAAAGGACAAATTTTAGGAAAAAATGGTCTTTGTATGTGAAAAGGTGTGCAGATGGGTTGTCTGTTTGTTCAGCTCTGAAGCACAAATAAGCAAAATCAGTGAGCATTATTTGTTTCTTTCATTATAGATATAACCAGATATCTTTTAGAAACCATTCCTGGGTCTGAGTGAAAGTGATTGGTGAGAGAGATACCTGTTTTGTGTTGAAATAAATAAAAGGAAAATTTAGGCTGAATATTAAGAAAACTTCCAAATTTGTTGGAGCACGAACAAGGGAGATTGGTGGAAACCCTGTTACTGAAGACATTTTAAAACAAGACCAGACAAAGCATTAGAAAACGTGCTGCATAGAACAGTCACTGAATTGGCAGGGATTTGGATTTTATGTTAATAGTCATTTCTCACTTCTATGATCTTGATTTCCTTTAGCCCTTGATACAACCTGCGGGCTGTTGGCTGTATTGAACAAAAAGTTAACTCAGCATATTTTGTTGCAGAATGTCATTCAGCTTCAGCCTAATGGCCAAAGCTGTGTGGTGGAAGGAAATCATTAAAAATGAAAATTTTAGTGGCCTTTTGTATTTATCTGAACTTCCAAAGTGCTTAAACCAGTGATGGGCAGTCTGTGGGTCTCAGGCAACTCACTCAAGTTCCACCTGCGGCCCGTGCACTCCTTGTCTACCATCCATGCCCCTTTTGCACACTGGAGTCCCACGCTTCCTACTCCTCCCCTTCCCTCCCAGTACGTTTGGACTGCCATTAGTTCACTGATGTTCCTTCCCCTCCCTCCCAGAGCATGAACAGCCAGAAACAGCTGATTTGCAGCATTTGAGTTCTGTGGGGGAGGGAGGGATGGAGCACTCAGTGCTAGGAGGGAGGGGGAAGAGTAGGAAGTGCGGGACTCCAGTGCCTCAATGTGCAAGAGGCATGGGAGAAGGGGACAGAAAGGGGTGTGTGGGCCACAGGTGGAACTCCAGTAGGCCACGGGCTGCAGGTTGTGCATCACTTGAGCTCATTGAGATCGAGGGCCTCTCATGCGACCCACTCACTAGTGTTGGTTGCACAACACTGGTCTAAACAGATTCCTCTGTAATGTTTTGGCCAGTCAATGTGTTTCTACCTGGCTTGGATCAAGGTTTTTAAACTCCAGTTTGGCCTCATCCTGATCAACCAGTCAAACCACTTTAGAAATTGTTTAAAACTGATTCTGTAATTTTGTAAAATCCTCATTTAATACTTTAGAAATACGTTGTTTGACATTTGGAGCTAAAGTTGAAGTTTTTTTTTATGCAGGGTATTTCGTTCTGTTTTCAAAATACAGAACAAGCTCCTTAGTGATGTTTCTTAATTAACGTACAATGCTTGTCTTTATTGCTTACAAATGTCACTTTATACTCTAATCAAGACAAATTTGCAAGCTGAGCAAAACTGGGCTGGATGACTGCTGGGAGCACTTGTAGTTAGTAGTATTCAGTAGGTTAATCCTTCCTTTTTAGTCACACCCGAATCAAACCCCAAGTATATAGGGTTGCTTGAGGTGCTGCCTTTCTGATGCTGTGATCATCAAGGATAAAATTTTTATTCTGGCATTTTTAATGTAAAAGTGGTGTTCTGAAAAAATTTCAATTCTGGTATTTGCATTTTTTCTGTCTAAATTGCCTCTAAATTCAGCTGGATACAGAATTAATTTTTATTCCTATTTTACTTCTGTAATACAGTAGTATTCTTCACTCCTAGTCTGGTCTTTCATCTCAAAGACTATTGTATTTTATTGGCAGGTAAAACTGAAATCATACTGTCTAGATGAGGCTGAATTAGTTAACATTCCCATTTTGATCTTTAGATGAAAAGTGCTTAGAAATGCAAACTATTCAGAGTGTTTGGGCCAGGGTCATGGGACCCCTTAATATCTTCTCTATGCTAGGAAAATTACTTAGTGCTGATAACACTGGTCACACTGTACCTTTTAAACCTTGTTTAACTTCAAGTGTAGGCAAGGACAAACTACAGTAAGTGCAGTTTCTGAAACTTTGGTTAGTTTCTGAAATAATTGTGCACAAAGTTTGTCTATGCTTGCAGTTAACCATGTTCAGGATTGGCAATTTCTGAAGTGTAGACAAGGGATCATCATCAGTGCTTCATTTTTTTTGAAAGGCAGTGTGTAGTTCTCTTTGTTACCAAGAGACCTTTCAACATGTAAACCATTAGAATAGAAAGTTTGTCTCAGTAGTTCTCCCATAAGGCCATTGATTATTTATGTTTCCCAGCCAAGAAAGGCTGGTCTTCGAGGCTCAAGAATCTGAGGTGAGGAATCCTTTATTTTTTATAGGAAAAGGACCAGGCATAACTCATGTAGGGGAGCTGTGCTTTGTGACTTCCAATGATGGTACTAGGACTGATGCTGGCTGTCTGCCTGTCTGCCTCTTAGGCTCGGAGATGCCAGTGGCCACAAGGGTGGAGCAGCTCATCTGAGGAACCCGCTAAGTTGAAGGCTTCTGACTATTTTGACTAAGTCTCTTGGCATGTTTAAGTTGGATATTAGGAAAAACTATTTCATTAGGAGGGTGGTGAAATGCTGGAATGGGTTACCTAGGGAGGTGGGGGAAACTCCATTCTTAGAGGTTTTAAAATCCAGCTTGAGAGAGCCCTGGCAGGGATGATTTAGTTGGGGTTGGTCCTATTTAGAGCAGGGAGTTGGACTAGATGACCTGCTGAGGTCTTGACACAGTCTAATTTTCAATGATTTTGTGTCAGGGTTTACTGACAGGAAGCTGCTTCAGTCCGCACGAGTAAGGGTGACGCTTACCAGTTAAGTTTTCACATCCCTAGTTTGAGGTACCTCAGATAGGGATGTGAATGACAAATCAGATAGTCGACTAAAGCAAATGATTATCAGATAGTTGACACACTAGTCAACTAGTAGCTCCCCCCCCTTACTGCCTCTTTCAGAAGGTTAGCAAGTGGGTGGAAGGTGGGGAAGAGGACGGTTAGGGTTAGGTTAACTTCAAAGCCCAAGCTCCACGTGGAGCCTGGGGCCAGACCCTGGGCTCCAGGCAGCACTGCTGCTTTGAAACACTGCATGCAGCCCGGGGTCTGCAGGTTTGAAATGCCACATGGAGCCTGGGATCAGCTAAGGACTCCCCCGCTGACCCCAGGCTCTATGCGACACTGCCGCTTTGAAACGCTGCAGGGAACACAGGGCCAGCAGGGGACTGCTTGAGTCCTCCGCTGGTCCTGTGCTCCCCGCAGCACTTTTGCCTTTGAAGTGTAGCAACAACCCTGGGGCTCTTGCTACACTTCAAAGGTGGAGGTGCTCTTCTGAACTAATCAAATAGTTAACCTCAGATAATCTAATCTGTATCTCCCAAGTTAATTGGGTGTTGTGGCACAACAAAAATGCCTCTTTTTTTTTTTTTTTTTTTTTTTAGCATGCATTTCACATAATACATTATTGGAGGCTTGATTAAGCAGTTTCCATTCTTTCTGTCTTACATCACATGCATAAACAATTAAAAGAAAACTGTACCTCTCTAGCTTGATCCAGAAATCTTGCAAAGAAACCAAACACCTCCTCATTGACTAAAAATTGAGAATGGTTCGGACATAGATAATTCTGCCTAAAATCAGAGGTAATTGATCCCTTCAATCTCCTGTTTCTCACAATAGCATATGTTTTGTTACTTCATGCCATGCTTGATCAAATACAGGTTGAACTTCTCTAGTCTGGCACACTCGGGACCTGACCAGTGCTGAACCAGAGAATTTGCCAAACCACAGGAAGACAACATTGTCTAGAAGCATACTAATAATTCCACTGCTTATTGGGCTTTATAAGACATTTAGGGGTAAATTAGAGCTACATGACAGTACAGAACACTGAGAGCCAAGACTGGTGGCTGTAAACAAACTTCATGGGACTGGGGGAAACTTAGCCATACCCATGGTAAGTGGACATCCAGCTAACTAAAATCATGGAAGCACCGCCAGTTCACTGCTACGCTGATAAGGATGTTAAACATGGCGGCTTTTCAAAGGGCAGCACGCACAGAGCCCGGGCTCCTGGGCTCAGGGTCAGCTCTGTGCGGTGCTGCTTTGAAATGCTGAGACGGCAAGCTGGGTGGAGGCGAGCGGGGGAGGAATTGACTAGTCCTTACTCTGATAGTCGTTTACATCCTTAGGGTAGACGCACCCTCGATTATTTGTATTAAAGATTAATTTCTCTTTTGCCAAATAGTTTTCACAAAGAGACAAATGTGACCTTGTATAACTGGCTAGCCAGTTTCATTCATATTAACTGGACAAATGGCAGCAGATTGTCTGAGGCCATAACTTTGTATTTGCACAATAAATTGTGTCTTTTTGAGAACAATGCTCCAACTTGGAACTATCCAAACCATCTCACTAAATGCTTACGATTTAGTGATAGAATGTTCCTTTATTCACTTCTTTTGTCAAAATCTGTCCTAATTTTTCTGTGCTCTCTTTGAGCTTATTGACAATAGTGGCATGATTGCACATGCACAAACCATGTAATTGTGCTAATGCCCTAGGGGCCACATTCTGTCCCAAGTCCTTACTCGTATTGAATCGTAATATACATAGTCTTATAAATGTCAATTACCTAATGTATGAAGTAAGGTACTACTATTTAGTGTGAATGAGGAGAGTGAGCCTGGGCTTTAATACCTTATGGTGCTCTAATATTTTCAGTAACCTCATAGTATGCTTGTTAAAGTGGTCTACCTTTTTTCCACTTCACCTGTGTTGTAAATAACACTAGGTTACTATGTAACTGAATTTCAAACATCTGATTTGTTATGTTTGTATTCTGTATCTGTGCTCAGGCAATGAAGATATTAGTCAGTTCTTCAGTTTCACTTAGTATTTCAAAAGTTTCAGAGGGGTAGCTATGTTTGTTGTTTTTCTAAGTGTTTTCTGTAACAGACTAATAGTCCTGCAGCACCTTCAAGACTAACAAAAAATGTAGATGGTATCATGAGCTTTCGTGCGCACAACCCACTTCAGATGAAAATAGTAGTTTTTCAAATATTTGCATGATGTTTGAATTATAAACACTGCGGGGACTGGGATTTTTAACAACATTTTTCCATTGAAATTTTTAAAAGTTCACGTTGTGCAGCTAATTAAATTAACATTCTTATTTGCTCCATTACTTTCCAGATTGTTCTATATAGCAGCCATAAAATTTGATAAGTCAGGTCACTTTACTTTGCTGTAGCACAAAGCTATAAATGACAACAAAGACAATGGAGATGTCCACAGACTTTGGAAGGCAGCACTGTATGTTGGCGTGCCATGTTGAAGGCTATTGTCATAACCACGTTAGAAACTTCAATTTTTTTAAAAGACAGCTTTGGTTCTTCTGAAATTGATATCATTGGGTCTCCCTCTCAAGAAAGTTTCATACTCAGAAAGTCTGAGTGAGCATGTACATCAGTGGTCTTCAGTCTTTTTAAGCATGAGATCACTTTTTGAATTTAAGTGCAATCCTCGATCTACCTCAAACCCAAATTCCCTTGCCCCTTCTTCTTTGTGCCCCTTCTCCGAGGCCCTGCCCATGCTCACTCTGTCCTTCCTCCCTCCCCCATTCTACCTCCCTTTCATCAGGCAGAAGCAGAGGGTTGGGGCACTGGCTCTTGTCTTGGTATAAGAGATTTTGAGTATGAGAGGGGCTCTGAGCTGAGTCTGGGGCAGGCAGTTGGGGTGCAGGAAGAGGTTCAGGGTGCAGGCTCTGAGCGTTTGGGTCCAGGGGACTCGGGGCAATGGCAGGGGCTTGGGAGTGAAGGAGAGGGTTCATGACTGGGGCAGGTGTTCAGGATGCTGGCTCCAGCTGGACACTGCTTACCTCAGATGGCTCCTAGGTGGTGGTGCAGTGGGGCTAAGGCAAGCTCACCCCTGCCCTCACCCTGAACCACTCAGAAGCAGCCAGCACACTGCCTCCATCCAAAGCCCTATTGTGCTCCCTCCTCCTGTTCTATGAAGATAGAATACAGGGTGCAGGAGGTGACACCCTAACATCAGCACTTCCTTCTCTCCCTTCCCTGCTTTGCACAGCAAGCAGGAGGCTGGAGGGGACAAGCTCCAAGGCAGAGAGCAAGAGATGCACAGCAGTGGGAGGGGCAGCTGAAGTGCTGCACTTGAGAGCCTCTTGGCCAGACCAGTCAGGATCACCTATCACCGGCTCCAAGATCTACCAGTAGATTCCTGTCTATTGGTTGGTGGCCACTGATGTACATTGTTTTAAGACCTGTGGATAGTCTAATCTAATGTTTTATGGCCACTTGAATAATCTAATATATAAAGGAGAATGTTTGTACGCTAATAACTTGGACACTGTAAGAGCTACCGCAACCAAACTTTGCATGGGATAACCTCTTATCCAGGAGATGGTTTTAAGGTACTCTGGGAGGGAACTGATGAGAGACTGACGCCTCTCCTCAGGGCTGCACGGAGCTTGGCAGTGCGGGGAGAAGCGGCTTTCCGGGGGAAGCTGCGGGGCCAATCACTCACTAAGGCTGGTGGAGGGACAAGGAAGCAGAGGGCAGGCTCGGGTGCCGCACGCAGCTCCCTTCCCCCTCCCTCCCCTCAGGCTCCTCACCTCAATTATATCAACTGTCAACTTATATTTCAACAATGTATACTGACAAAGAGCAAGGACGGTCACTTAAAGTAGTTGGAATTGATTTGGAGACATCTTGCTTTTCACATGGACAACTAACTCTATGTTGCATGTTCAACAGTTGGAAGTGGAAAAAATTTGTACATATTTGTTAAGAATTATGAAACAAAATATAGTTTACAATAAAGTTTTTGATGATAACATGTAAAATTGGTTGTTTTATACTTTTTCTTTTTATATATTTTAATCCCTATAGAACTCAGTGCAATTTTTCTACCATTCACAGAACGATAATGGACTGCTGTTTTTCTAAATTTTGTTCCTCCGCTTTCCCGAGCAATGCTGGGTAACTCCTGCTAGTTTGAAATAAAGTTCCATTTACCCCAGGTTTTTCCAGCTCTATTAGCAACTTCCTTGAATACAACTCTGAAATCTTGCTAATTAGTGAATTTTATATCATCTGTCTTGAGTATTTGATGCACCTGTCATGGTGTCTTAAGTTACGAATATTCAGATGTAAGGTTGCACTAATATCGTCCAAAGGTCTGTCAACTGTCTGCTCTTTCATGCTTCATTTGCTTTTTACTTTTTTCTTTTCTTTTCTTTTTTTCCTCTTATGCTTATCATTATCTGCCGTTGAGAAAGGATGTCGTCTCTTCACTGGGGGAAGGCTTTTGCGAAAAGGTGGGTTTTGCATTGTGTTCTGAAAACAATTGAGCTTAAGCTCAGTCACATCTCTTGCAGTAAAGTGTTTCTCAAGTAGGAGGTCCTGTGTTCCTTCCTTAACATATTCCTGGAGTCAGAATCCCCGTAGAGTAAAGGTGTCTCCCTGGGTTGGAAATTGAGAGATGACTTTTAAGGTAGCCATCACCCCTGTGCAAGAACATCTTAAAGATTAAGACTTTGGACTGGGGCACAGCATGTATCAAGACATGGAAAAAGGGACAATCCTGTGATCAGGGCACTGAATTGGAATTCAGGAGATATATTTTAATACTGAGTGTGCTAAAGAATTCCTGTGGGATCTCTGGTTAGCCAGTCTCTCTAAGTTTCCCATCAGTAGGCCAATGCAGTAGTTCCTTAACTGAGTATGAGATGAGGATAAAATCATTTTGTGATGCTCCTGTAGTGAATGTCAAAAAAGCATTCTATTTTTTTAAAGTGTGTATCCAAATGTTTGATCCAACAATCATTTAATATTTTTGAATGGTTAATTATTAATAAAAGCCTAGATGGGGTTAAGATATTATTTCATTTGTAACTTTTTAAAAGTTATTAAATAGCCACCGCCTGCCCTTCACCCTCTGGTTTGAAGGCTGCTGCTGTTACAGAAACCCTGACTGGAGGAAAAGCAGGGCGCAGAACTGCATGTGTGAAAAAACAAACTGCTTTTCCAAGGAGAAGTTGTGGGGGAGAGAACTGAGAATTTGCTTGTTGTGGTGGGTTAAGTGTGTTGAAGCAGTTGGTTAGGAAAGCAGCTTGTGATCTATGCTTCTTGCCAGGGGAAGTGGGAAATTCCATCAGCAGGATAGGAGATATTGTACTACTTCTCTTGCTTCCTCAGCTTTCCCAATCGTTCCTGAACAAGCAATGATTTTCTAGATCAATTGCTGTACCACACCTCTGCTTCTTTGGGAATGTTTTGAATAGGTGGTAGAGGAGATTCCAAGTCTTTTTTTTTTTTTTTTTTTTTTTTTTCCCCCGATGTGTGGCGACATGGTCTAGCAGAAGGGACTTTGGCTGATTTGTCACTAAGGATATTAAGAGGTGGGTAATTGACTAATTGTGTAGTTGATACAATTTGTATTGACTACGTGATTAGTCAATAAGGGAAGGCACTCTGTACCGGCTTGCACTGGTCCAGGAGCTACCTCTGCTGCAGCACTGCAGTTTGAATGTAGTAGGAGCTGGGCATGCAGGCAGCCTGGCTCCTACTACATTTAAACTGCAGAGCTGCAGCAGGGGTAGGTCCCCGACGGGCTCAAGCTGGGACAGATCTGTGTCCACTGCAGCTCTGCATCTTAAATTTCATAAGAGTTGGACTGCTCTTACTACATTTAAAACACAGAGCTGCAGCAGTCCTAGACCAGTGCAAGCTGGGACTGAGCCGGGTATGCTCAGTCCCAGCTCATGCCAGGTCCAGCAGCCTCTGCCTGTGACCAGCCTGGGCTGCCGCGAACAGGGGCTGCTTCACGGCAGCAGCCCCTGACAGTGACCAGCCTCAGATGCCGCAAACAGACTGCTTCAGCAGTAGCCCTTGTTTGTGGTGGCCCAGGCTGGCTGTGGGCAGAGGCTGCTTCATGGCAGCTTCCCCTACCCCCCACCTCCCACTGCTGCCTCTGATAGAGGCATCAGTGTGGGTGGGGAGGCAGGTGGCACCGAAAAAAGGCCAGTTCCCCCCAGCACCAGCTCCTATCCCCCACCACAGCTGCATCTGTATCAGAGGAAGCAGCAGCAAGGAGAAGGAAGTGAGTAGTCGACTCCACTACCCGATAAGCTTAGGCTTATTGGGTAGTTGACTGCTCGACTACTCGCTTACATCGCTAATTGTCGCCTTGTGCTGCCCTGATGATTTCTGCTATATACAGTGACAGAAGAGTTTGTGCAACCCTCATCTTCAACCACAGAGTGAAGGCTGGGGCTACCAAAAAAAAGAATAATTATATTCTCAAACACAAAGAAGTATTTTCATAATAACTCACCCTGAGAATTTAGTAGCCATTCACTTTATTTTTTTTAAAAAGGTGATGACATTAATGAGAATTATCGCTTAAAGGTGTGCCTTGTTACCATTATGCTGCTGTATCATCTCTCTCTCAAAAAAAATTGCATCCTAATTTAACAAGTTCATTGAAGTTGCTGTGTGGAAAATTGCCTTGGTTGAGAAAATGAAAGGTAGTGCAAATACTTCAGGAAGATGGAATTGAAGAATAATTACTTTTTCATATGAGAGCGGTACTTATTTATTTGTCAATGTTTTACAACACTAAAAGGGTTGAATAGAAACACAATTCTTTGGTAACTGATATCCCTATTATAGGGCCTTTTGCATTGTACCTGTACAGTGTCAGGCCCTCTGTTGCTCTGCCATCAATTGCACAAGCAGAAAGAGATCTCATTTTGGAATTCATAAAAATTACAGATGTCCATTTCTATTCCTGGGGGGAATTCTGCACCTTTGTGAATATGCAGAATTTGTCTCTCTCAGATTTCTTTGTTTCTCACCAGAAAAATGACTCCTAGAGCAGCTGAGGGAGAGAGAAATCACTAATAGGTGAGGTGGGGCAGGGGAAGCTCCAGCCAGTGACTTCTTCCCACATAGAACCCTTTCACCCTGTATCTGGATCTCCCGACACTAATCCACTCCACTTGGAGCCTACCAGGCTGAGCCTGCTTCCCAAACCTGGTGTGCTTGATGCAGAGGGACAGGAGATATTTATGGAACAGGCCTGGACCTTTTGCTATGTCTGAATCAGGTGTCTAACTGCTGAGTCAATATTATGGGCTGCCAGTGATCTGTTGTCCCCACTGGCACGCTGGAGTCTCCACATATATTTATTGACCAATAAAGTTTGCAGAATTTTAAAATATATGCAGACTTTTAAATTTTTGGTGCAGAAGTTCTTCAAGTAAATTTTCTAACTCAGTGTTGCATCCAACCCAGGAGAATCCCATATTAAGACTGACCTTGACAGCAAGAGAGAGGAATTGATCACTTACACTTAAACAACCACTAATGTTAGTTCTGTGATTGACCGATTGTTTTGATTGTATTTGTTATGTTCAAGCACAATAAAGTCCATACCAGTAATATGAATATACTTGGTGCTGTAAATGGGCCAAATTCACAAAGCTGAAAACAGATGAGCCAAATCAGTTGCAGGAGAGAATATAAACAAAAAATTGAGTGATAATTATGAATTGTATAAGCCATTATTGAAAGAGAAGGCTCCACAGGTTAAAAACAGCTTTTCTTAGAGGGGAAATTGATATATCAATAAACACATTGAAACAGCTAGAGTAAAAGCAGTGAATATAAGCTAGAAGTTAGGAATTGTAGAAGATTGATAATGGAAGAAAAAGGACGCCTGTGGCATGCAGATTTAAGGAGTTTCTTAAATATATTGGGAATAAAAGGAATTCTAACAGTGGTTTTGGTTCTTTACTAGTGGAAAATTGTAGAATTCTCAAGTGTTGTGGGAGTATTTTTGATCTCTAGTTAAGATAAAGCCCAGATGATGTATTTATGTCATACGATATTGAAAAACTTTCCTATTCCAATAATAACATCCTCCTTAATTAAATAGCTGCTACTAAAGTTAGACCTTTCTAAATCAGCAACTCGAGACAGCTTGCATCCAAGAGTTTTGAAAATGTTGGCTGAGTTTACTGGACATTTATGGTTGCTTTTCAGTAAGTCTTGGAACACTGGCTTTCTTTCTGTCTGAACAAATCAGGCAAAATGATGGACATAGGACTCAATCAATGAAGAACTGAAAGACAGTAACATATAATGCCTGTCAGCAGAAGTTTATGAAAAATAGAACTTGTCAAACTAGATTTTTTTAAAAAATGAGATTACAGGTTCATTGATAAATTTAATGGTGTTGATATGTTATAGTTAGGTGTCATGAAGTTCCAAGTCAGATGCCTTATACAGCCGTGATTAAGAAACTGGAAGGATTCAAACTCAACATTGCAAATATTCAATGGATTAAAAACTTGTTTAATGACAGGACTTGAAGTAATTGTACTGAAGGAATCATTATTGAACATGTGTTTGTAATAGCACCCCTCAAGTATTAGTACTTTGGCCATATGGTATTTATTGTTTTTTATCAATGATCTGAAGATATAAACTCATTACCAATAAAGTTTGCAGATGTTGCAGAGATTGGGAGTGGGGGACTAATGAAGAGGACAGATCACTGATACAGAGCAATCTAGAATGCTTGGTAAACTGGGCTCAGGCTAACAATGTGTGTGTCATATATAATACATCCAAATGTAAGATCATACACTTTGGCCTGAATTTTTTGTTTCTTAATTATAGGAGAGGAAACACTATTCTCCAGAAACACACTAAAAAAAGACTTAGGGCATCTTTGTGGTTAATAGCAGAATGAGTTGTGCCTGGTGTAATGCCATTGCCAAATGAGATAATGTAATTTTTGTATGTATAAATAGGCTTATCAAGTAGGAATAGGGAGTTATATTACCTTTGTATTTGGCACTGGTATAACCTGTAATGGAATATTGTGTCCTGTTCTGGTGTTTATAATGAAGAAGCATGTTGATAAGTTGGAGAGGGTTCAGAAAAGAGTCACAAGAATGATTAGAAAGCATACCTTATGGTGACATTCAAGGAAATCAAAGGGTGACTTGATCAGTACCTACAGGGGGACCAGAAATCTAGTAATAAAGGGTTCTGCAATCTAACAAAGTATAACAAAATCCAGTAGTTGGAAGTTGAGGCTAGGCAAATTCAGACTAGAAATAAGGCACGGGTTTTTAACAGTGACCATTATTAACCACTGGAACAATTTTGCAAATTTGTGATGAATTCTCCATCCCTGGAGATGTTTAAACCAAGATTGGATGTTTTTCTAAAAGATACATAGCTTGGACCTCCCTCATGTGGTACCTTTGAGATTGGACTTGTCCCAGATGAGGGATTTTGCTGGACCAGGAAAGATCATTTCTGGCCCCATTGCTGCCATCTCCTTCTCCCTCCTTCCCCCCCAATGCTTCCTGGCTCCTGCCCCTTGCAGCCCAGCTGAGCAGTGTGCTGGCTTCCCTCCCCCTCCTCCCTATAGCCCAGCTGAGCCTCACTCTGCCTCCCCATTGTGCTGGGCTCTTGACCCCTCACCTCCACAGTGCACCAGGACTCTCTGATCCTGGAACGTCTGTGGTCCTTCTGGACCATGGATGTTGCCGAATCAGAGTGTTCCGGTTTATAGAGGTGCATCTGGTATTCTAATTTAACCATGGGGTTTGGACTTGCAGTAGGAGTTATTTCAGAGAAGAATTTTGGCATGTGTTATGTAGCCCAGACTAGGTAATCACAGTGATTCCCTTCTGTCCTTAAAGTCTGTGAATGCACTAAATTGAACGAACTGATTACTCAAATGTATTGAATCCTCCTTTCCAGTCTAGAGTTCTTGGGTGCATGTTAACACTAATACTACTTCAGAATAAGCAGTTGATACCAAGGTCTTGAAACAAATACCACCATGATAGAATTGTATAATTAAACCTTTGACTATTAGCAACTATTTTTCAGGATAATTGAAGGTCTCTTTCTAAAGTTTGTGCTATACAAGAAAAGTATTTCTATTGGTATTGCAGCAGTTTTGTTACGGCAAAGGTTTCACTTTCAGCTAACAGTTAACCAATTATATATATATATATTGTTGGTTCCTTGTCATGGGAAAGAGCTAATTGCACCAATGAGTTCAGGATATGGTTAATCAGAAAGTTGAAGGAAAATGGACAAAAAGGTAAAAAAAAATTCAGTGGAAATAGTTTTCCCTTTTTTTCCAACTAACTCTTGTTTTGGAAGCATTTTAAACACTCTGAGGTGGCAGCAAACTCCACCTGTGGAACAACTTCTTTAGAACAACCCCATTCTTTCCTATGTGACCCAGGGTGCCCAGGCAGCCCTCATTGAAAATGCCAAGGGCAGGGCAGACTGCAAAAGAACAGATTCTCCCACATGGGAGGTTATCATTGTTAGATTCACCAATCACAGGCACAAATTGTGCTCCTTGTTCCCCGCACTGGTTATCAAGAAGCTGAAGAAAGAAATCACACAGCCCCCATTGTTGTATTCCAGTTCCCTAGCTCCTGGTCAACACCTAGGTCCAATAAAGTGAGAAGTTATTTATAACTCTGCTCTTTATACAGACTGTTGTTCTGGACTCTAGTGGGCCAGCCACATTATTACCAGGTCAATATTGATTTGGATCTTACCCGGCATAACACTTTGCCAGCCAGTTCTTTAGTATCAAAAACTAAAGGTTTACTAGGAAAGGAAAGAACAAGAAGAGTGTTGTTAAATTGTCAAAACAGTCAGATACATACATAAAACTTGAATCATTATATCAGATTCTTAGCCATATTGGTGAGTTTGCTGGCTTGAAAGTCCCTCTGGAACACATCCAAAGTTTGCATGGGTCATTCACTCTTTGTTCAGAGCTTCAGTTTATAGGGAAGTTACTCCAGAAGTAAGACACAGGATTGAAGACTAAATGGAGAAGATGCAGTTGGCTTTTATATCCTTTACCATATGGCTTGTATTTCCTTTGGCCCAAACAAACTTGCAGCACATGAGGAGCAGTCCCTTGTTCACAGACCTGTCCTTATATGTGCTGCTAACTCATGGGTGTACTTCTGCACTGCCTTCAGAGCTGGGTGGCCAGAGAGCAGCCACTGCTGGCTGGACACCCAGCTCTGAAGACCATGCATCTGGAGCAGCAGTGCAGAAGTAAGGATGGCAATATCATACTATGCCACCCTTAGTTGTGTGCTGCTGCTGGCAATAGCTGTGCTGTCACAGCTGGGATCTCAGCCATCACTCTCCAGCTCTCCTGCTCTGAAAGCAGTACCACTGACAGCAACAGCTCAGAAGTAAGGATAGCAGTACCACAGGGCTCTTCTCTCCCAATAGCCCTGTGGAAGGACCCCCCAACTCCTTTGTGAGTCATGATCCCTACAGTTACTACACCATTACATTTCAGATTTAAATAACTGAAATATTGAAATTTATTATTTTTTAAAATCCCATGACTATGAAATTGACCAAAATGGACTGTGAATTTGGTAGGGTCCTAGCGATATGTAATATTGGGAACTTATTTTTGTAATCGATACACTTGTTTTATTTAATATTATTTATCTTACACATGTATTATATCTTTATCATAGCACACCTCTCATGGAGAAGGACGTCAAGAAGTTTCCTCTCGAACTGGGCGCTCTGGAGCTCGCTGCAGAAATTCTATAGCTTCCTGTGCAGATGAGCAACCTCATATTGGAAATTACAGACTTCTTAAAACGATTGGAAAGGGGAATTTTGCGAAAGTAAAGTTGGCTAGACATATCCTTACTGGCAGAGAGGTAAAAAGCTTTTTTAATGGTGTAAAGCATGCTCTATTGCACTTAGTTCTGAAAGCGCTCTTTAACTAGTGTTATGTGGAGTCCAAGAACAACATGACATTTTTTTTATTAGAAAGAAATGGATAAACCTCCAAAACTTCACTTTCCAGAAAATGCATAGAAATGTTGAAAGCAAAAATATAGTAAACTAAATAGTTGGCTTTTAATGTTAGATACAAAATGCTATTTTATACTGGATGTTTAAGAAATATTTGTTAGCAATTCATTGGCAATCCCTCAAGGTTAAGGATGATCTTTTACATGGGGTTTTATTTTTTATGGTGACTGAGGAATCCAATTCTTGAGCTGTGGGTCATTGGCAAACATTGCAGGTGGTGTTGAAAGTCAGGGTTGGGCTATGATTGCTGAGTAACAGCCATTTGTCCTTTCTTTTCTGGCATCTTTCTGTATCCAGGGCCAGGTGATTTTTCTCAAATGTGGATGTTCCTTTTCTGACAAGTTTTTGCCACTTAACCCTATCCTGAGCTATTATCTCCCAATATGCTGTGTCAATGTCACATCTCTTGATGTTTATCTTGAGGATGTCTTTAAAGCATTTCTTTTGGCCTCCCCATTTCCTTTCTCCTTTGGAGGGTTGGGTGTACAGCAGTTGTTTTGAAAAGTGTATGTTGGGCATGCACACACAGTGCCCGCTCCACCTCAGCTAGTGCTGGATAATCTGTGCCTCAACACGGAAGATAATGGCCTCTCTGAAGACGCTAACATTAGTGCAGCTTTATGTTGAGGATCTCCTGAAGAATGTGCTGGTGCTGGCATTCCAAGTTACTCAGGTGTTCCCTATAGGTCACCCATGTCTCCCAGCCATAGAGAGTTGGGATTATCACGGCTTTATAAACTACAAGTTTAGCGTGTTCTGAAGTACCTGTTAAGTAAACAAATAGTACTAAAATTTGCTAGAATTCCTTTGTATATGCAAACAAAGGCAGAATATATAGCATTTATAAGCTTTTTAAAGCAGGGACAGTCTTTTTATGTATTTGTATAGTGTCTTGCACAGTTGGGGCCCCCCTTTCATCCCCATAACTGGATTCCTAGGTCTACTGCAATACGTTAATAAATAACAATTTACATCTGACGGTACCTCTCTCTGTAAATCTATCTCTATATTTTAGCAATGTGCATCTGTCTGAATCTGTTTGTTCAAGAACTCCTAAATGAGAAGAGCTAGGACTACCAAATTTGGTATGCAGCTTTCTCTTATCCTAACTTAAAGCAAGGTCAGGATTTGGTTGTGCCGGGACAATGGGATGTGCCTGGAATTCAATTGTTTCTCATAAAATGGAAAGGAAGGGATCTGCTGGAGGAACGGTTTATACTGTAGAATGACCACATGGGAGCAGCAAGTGCCCCAGCAATAAACCACTGGCAGGCAGGACCCGACACTCTGGTCTGCCCTAGGGAGCGGCTGCCAGCCACTGTGCAGCCCCATGCCTTCAGGCTGGGCCTAGGGAGCGCTGGTGGGGGGCTTGCACATGCCCCCACCTGCCTCAGGGCTGGGCCCGTGGCGTGCTAGCAGGAGGCCTGATTACTACTAGTAAATAATTTATTTGCTACAGAAGGTGTTTTGTGTTGTTGTATCGTTGTTACCGATAGCTAGTTTCAATCTTCTGCAAGATACGCTTTTCTTTTTCAGCACTTTTTTACTTGGATGGATGGGTTTGGAATTGGGCATTGTGAGGTTAAAGTGACCCCTCTCACAAGTCAAAATTTGCAAGAAAAACCAAATTGTTGAATGCAGTAATATTGGGGATTAATACATGGCATTTCCACATCTGAGTCAATACAGAACCAAAAGTACTAGAGGTAGTAGAGGTTTGTCATCTCTCAAATGGGGAACAGGAAGTCTCTGTGTCTGTGTGAGAGAGAGAGAATACACACACACACACACAGACAGACAGACAGACCAGGCACCTATCTCCAGGGTATTGCTGGTGTCCTGACTAACTTCCAAGTTGGGTAATTACATTCTGACTACTTCACTTTGCATTGCAGGGTGTCCCCACTATACATCCAAGATATTCTAAAAAACATGGATATATAGAGAAACTATTTAAAGCGGTGAATTTTTTTCCCATGGCTGACTTCCATTTGTGCAAATTTTTTTTGCACAACTTAAAAGCAGGTAATGGGAGGGACTTACAACGCATCAGTTCCTACAAGCAACAATGACTTTAGTGCAGGACCGATGTATACCGGGGAGACTTATAGTGGGGATGCCCTGTAATATTTTGTGTGATAAACTGTTAAATGTGGTTTAGAGCAGAGATTCTCAAACTGTGGTCTGTACCCTACCTGTGGTCTGCGATAATTCCCTTCAAGGTTCCAATCTTGGAAGGTTTTTTTTGTCTGAAAATGAGCTGGTTCTTGACAAAAATAATGACATCAAAGAACATCTTGTTGCACTTAAGCAATAGTTTGAAGATTGCTTTCTGGTAGAAACTGAACCAAACAAAAGGACACGTAATCCTTTTGGAATTGAAATCAGTGAGCTGCCCTCTGGTTTGTCCAATAAGGCACAAGAGTGCTTATTGGAGCTTTCTTGCAACAAAACATTATGGTTAAAATTTAAGACATTTCCTAATTGAGTTTTTGATTCAAATAACAGGAAAGTAACAAGAACTTAGGGGCAAAACAGTGCATTTTTGGATACCATTTGCTACTATGTACCTGTGCGAGACAGTATTTTCTTCACTTATTGCCCTCGAGTCCAAATACAGAAGCAGGATGAATGCTGAACCTAACCTTAAGGCTAAAGTAGCATTTGGAAAAATCATTAAGTGGTCCACCAAGACCAGGAGAAATTTTCAAGTGATTTGTGGTGGGGGAAAAAAGTTTTGAGAACCACTGGTTTAGAGAATGTGTATGCCTTGGACTTCAAAAATTTGATGTAGCATGTGACAGACCCAGATTGAAGATTACCTTTTCCCCCCGTGGTGTAAATCTTTGTTTAACCTCAGTTCATGATGCTACATTTTCTGAAGAACATAACTTTTAACAACAAAAGTTAGGGAGCATCATAATTGTGTATAACGTAGGTAATTTTAGGACTAAAATAAATGACACCCCTCAAAATGAGGGACACTGAAGAGGTTTGTTATTGTAAAACTAGTGTATAAAGTACTTTGAACTATTTCTGGAGGAAAGACAACATATAAATATGAGAATTCATCATCCTAATGAATGTATAGTCATAGATGCCATATCTGAATGATATCCCCCAACGGTATTGCTCAGTTTTTTTGAGAGATTGCAGCTATTTTTGTGATCATATATTAGCTATTTTGGTCAGTGATGGTTTCTGAATGTTAAGAATAACATTCAGTGCTGCTGGTTGCACTGTGCCTTCTTGCTGTCTGTGAGAGATGCACTGAGTGAAATCCTGATTTCTAGCATAAGGGGTAAAAACATTACAAGCTAATTGACCTTTGAGTCATATCTTTTCCATAGAGTTTTTGCATTGTGTGTAAAGTTTAGTATTGCCACAGTGAAAATACCTATGTGCACTTGAGTTCTGTATTTAAAAAGGCCCCCAACTTTCCTCATAATGACTGAAGAACTAAAGGAGAAAAAACCCTAATTGTTTGTTAAAATGTACAGGTTGAAGTTAGTTACTAAAATGCCATAGAGACTTTTTGACAAATTCTATATTTTTTTGAAACTGTTCAAATACAACAGACCATAATGAGCCACGTTCTGAAGAGTTCAAAATAAAACTGAGGGTTAACATATATTTTCAGAACGGTCTAGGATGATGTCCATTTCCAAAACCCTTTTTGAGAAATAACTCAGGCTATATCTACACTGCAGGTTTTTTCCAGGATACCAGAGATATCCCGGAAAAACTCTGCCACGTCCGCTTTTTTTTGCAGAAGAGCCGAAGCACTCTTTCGGAAGCCCTGTCTTCCTCCTCTTACGAGGAAGAAGGGCTCTTCTGAAAGAGGAGGCTCTTCCAGTGTAGACGGGCCAAATTTTGGAAAAGCTTCTTCCGAAAAAACTGTCAGAAAAAGCTATTTTCCGATAGATAATTGTAGTGTGGACATAGCCTTATGCGCTTGTCATTTAAATGATGTAGGTGCTTTTAAAAATGTTAATGCTAGTAGGTCCCAGTGTGTAAATTCATTCCATGTTGATCAGCATCCTGTCAAATAAAGAATAAAGGTATGTCATCTGCTGTGAAGTGGAACAGTAAAGACCAGACTCTCCTTTGTTCTCTCCTAATTGCAAAGAAATCTGTTAGGATCAGAAGTTTCAAATTAGAATACCTAAGCATATTAGCAGAATAGTCAAAATTCATTCCTGTTTGACCGCTAAACATAAGCAGTCTTCTTATTTTTAGGAAGATCTCCTTGCTCCCATCTGACAGTTCAAGAAAATAAACTTATATTTTATTTTGGAATGACCATGTTCTCAGTTGTAGATTTTTGCTGGTTGCTTTGGTTTGGTTCTGTTCCCAGAATATTTATGAAAAATTTCCTTGTAGCAGCCATCAGGGAGGAAGAGATCCATTTCTGTCTCCTCCCAGACAAGCATCTAATCAGGGTACAATCCAAATACATAGCAGAAGACTCTCCATGAGCATTCCAGACTCTGGAGAAGCATGGCTTTGTTCTTAATTAGGAAAAGAGCCAGTTGAGTCCTCCATAGATGATTCAACATTTGGGACTAAAATAGTGATGATACAGGTAAGCATTTGTGTCTCAGGAGAGACGAGGTAAACTAAGAACGCTAGCTTGACTGGTTGGCAGTTTCAGATCAGTTATTATCCATTTGTTGTTTTTTCTGGAAATGATGTTTTCTTCAGTGGAGCCAGGCTCACATGAGACTTCTTCAAAGCTTTTTTTCTATACCATGTTTGATCTTTTGTACAATATCAAGTGCCCAGCATCTATGTTCAGTACTGAGTTCACTCCACTAAAACCTGAGGTGCAACAGATTCACAGAAAATCATGACTGAAAGCTGGCCTAGAGGGTTGTAATGCTGATTTTAAAAACTAGAGCAATTGTGGATTTCAAGAGAGAGAAGGTCCATTATAGATAGCTGCAGCTTAGCATGATGTAGTATTGCAATGCTTCCAACCATGAATAATGATTATATGTCAGTTTAATGAAGAAATGGCTGCCACAACTTGCTTACTTGTAAGGCCATTGCAGAGGAAGCATAAGTCCTGGTTTGCTTCTCTTCATTATCAAGTTTCTCTTAGATATTTGCCAATTAGAAGGACCTAAAGTCAAAGCAACAGATATCCTGGCTCCAGGGTTCTTGTATGCTTTTTATTTGTCACTTTCCTCTTTTATTGAGGATGAGTCATTCGGTGAAGAGGGAGAAAACGATAGTAATCCTAGTGGCACCTCTTAGCCAAAGAGACCATGTTCTCCCAACCCAGTCATTTTAATAAAGAGATTTCCCTTGTTTTGGGTACACTGGAGAGCACTTTTATTTCAAACCTAAGCATTGTGCATGGTAATTCTTGAAAGAGATGCGCACACACGCGCGCACACAAAATATTTGGAGAAGTTCATTTCCACTTTTCAAACCTCAATGATTCCTTTCTGATGTGTGAGAGCACGGCTGATATTCAAAAGTTGTTATAGGATCTACAGTACAATATTCACCACAATGTCTAGAATTCTTGCAAGTTGGCTTTGTATCAGTCTCCATTTTGAAGGGCTGGCTAATGCTTTATCAACCATCCTTAGTACATCAGGTAAGGAGGGCTTTATCTCTCTCTAGGATGTCAACTGTATCTAGTGTGGCAGAATTTGGTTTTTGTCTTTTGACAAAAATTTTTGATAGTTAATATTTATTATCTTTTAATGTTCACAAATGCAGGAAATTAGGGGATTGTGGCGTTAGGTTGGTTATAATAGCATAAGGCTTTCAGTGCAGCTAAAGGCCTTAACACCTGCCCTCTCCCCCCTCGGTGCAGGGGAGGTTGCAGTCCTGGCCCAGCAGAGCAGAGACCTCCAGTCAGGGCCCATAAGGAGGAGAAGCGCTCAGCTGCAGGTGTCGCCACGCCCTGCTGAGTGCCTTCTGCCCAACGATGGGCCTTATGGACTCCTGGTCGTGAGTGAGTGAGGGGTGGTGACAGCACGCAACAGAGGGTGCTCTGTGCAGCTGCTGAGCTCATAATGCTGGATCTCTGCAGACACTAGATGTATGGGAGGCTAACTCTAGGGGATTTTTTTGTTGTTGACCTGTGTCAGGTAAAATTGTCATTACCAATGACTTACAAATCAAGTCCTGCTAGCTAACCAGTATCAGTGTAGTGCCATGTGTTTAGAAGTGAGACTAAGAATATAACTGAACTGAGGATATAAGGAGCAGTGTGGCCTGAGCACCTGTCCAGTTCCTTTCAGTTTTCTGTGATCTGAGAGGGGACCGACCCTTCAGTGTCCACAGCATTTGCTGCCTCCATCAGCATTTACCTGTAAATATTGTAAATAGTTTTATTTTACATAGATAGCTAAAGTAGATTTGAACATGGAGGTCTATGTCAGGGTGCTCCACTCTCTGCAGGTATAGTGCTTCCTCCTGGCCATTCTGGGAAATAGCTCACTAGGTCAGCATCTCTCTATGTAATTTCAGGGTGTCCCTCTTCTCTTTGTCTGTAGCCCCTGTAGCTCCTGTCTTGCTGCAGTACCTGCTGTGGCCTCTTCCTGACTATGACTAGGTCACTGTTATGATTCCCTTTCTGAGTGTGAGAGGGAGGGGGTAAGGACATTCTTCTCCAGGACAGACTCAGGCAGTCTTGTGCACTGCCCCACTGGTGCTGCTTCCCCAGTGGCTGGTTGGAGAGTCTGGGCCTACCCTTTACTCTGGGTTCCTGTTCTGAACCCCTCTAGTCAGCAGTCAAGGTCTATTCCCACCTGTATCTTGCTGCATTATCCTGAGCCCTGTCCTGACTTTCTGGCTCTCCCTTCCTTCTCTGGGTCTGCCAGTTTCACGTCTCTGGCCTTTTAGGGAGCAACTGCAGTCTGTGTGTGTGTCTGCAGCCTCCAAATGCTTCTCCTTCTTCTAAGAAAGTGATTGCAACCTTTCTCAGCAGCCCCTTGTGTTGCTTGCTTTTTGGCTTTTATAGGCCAAGCTCGGTCCTGCACAGGTGAGCTGCTTCTGATTAAGGCTTTCCTATCAGCTTCAGCCTATTAGGTTAATTGGCCCATCCTGGCCTCCATTGACCTCATTCAGGGCTAGTATTGGGTGGACAACCCATCACAAGGTTCTCCCGTGCCTTTTTTTTTTGTAGGGAGACTAGTAGGCAGAGTGTCCCAGGGCTCAAGTGCTGTTTCCTGACCTCAGTCCTTTCTGGTCAGCAGTGACCACTGAAAGGAAAGTTTAAGTGGTCTTCTAAGTGGGGCAGAAGATCTAATAACATGACATCAAGAAGGCTGGGATGTTTTATGCCTATTTTGCTTCAGTCATCGCTAAAAAAAGTTATGATGCCCAACTACTCAACACAGTTAATAACTAAAAGGGGGACAGAATACAAGCCAATATAAGGGGGAAAAACAGATTAAGTATTATGTAGGTAAGTTAAATGTGTTCAAGTCAACAAGGCCTGACACAATTCATGCTAGGGTACTTAAGGAACTATCTGAAGCAATCTTGGAAGCCCTAGAGAAGGAATGGACAATCATTTTTCATGAGTGGGCCATTCCAAGAATTTGATAAGTTGGTCAAGGGCCCCACTCTTCCATAATACTATGGCTGTGTGCAGAAGGAAGCTTGGGGTAGGAGATTGGGGAGCATGAGGGACTGTGAGTGAGTTTGAGTGAAGCAGGGAATTAGGACCTGGAGCAGGGAATAGGGGTGCAGAGCCAAGAAGGGATATGGATATGGGTGCAGGAGAGGAGGAGGAGGGACGTGGGAGGGGGAACCACGTGGGAGGGGGTGCAGGGTCTGGGATAGGATTGTGACCAGGGGAAGGTGTGCAGAGGGTTTGAGTTGTGACCTGAGGCAGGGTAGCAGGAGGGGGAACAGAAGGTTGTGGGGAGGGAGGGGTGCAGGCTCTGGCCGGGAGGTGCTTACCTGAGTGTCTCCTGACCAGCAACCCAGTGGGACCTTCAGGCAGGCTCCCCACCTTCCACTTCTCTGCACACTGCTCAGAGTGGCTTGCAGCGGGGGCCATGAATGCTGTGAGCCTGGCAGGGGGGGAGGGAGCAGCCAAGCTGCAAGCATGGCCCGAGCAGCCCCCATTGGCCAGTTTCCTGGCAATGAGAGGTGCGAGATTGTGTTGGGGGCAGGGATAGTACATGAAGTACACATGGCCCCCATAGCCCGCCACTTTGAGTGGTGTGCAGGGGTGTGGAAGGCAGTGAACCTGCCCAAGGCTCCCACTGGGCTTCAGGACGGTGGCTGTGGGGCGGATTAGGTGACTTGGCAGGCTGGCACATTTTGCCCACCCCTGTCCTAGAGATATGGAGAAGGACAAACATTGTACCCATCTTTAAAAATGGAAACACAGGAAATGGAGCACTATAGTCCAGTCAGCCTAACTTTGATACCTGGAAAAATACTCGAGCAACATTTTAAACAATCATTTTGTAAACACACAGAGAATAACAGAGTTTTAAGGAACAGGTAGCATGGATTTGTTGAACAATTCACACAAACCAACCTATTTTCTTTCTTTGACAGGGTCGCTGGCCTAAGGGATGGGTCAAGTGATAATTGTTAAATGTTGATTTTTAATAAGCCTTTTGACATAGTTCCCTGTTTTGCTTATGAGATGTTTAATGAAGCGCAGTATAAATGAAATTACTATATGGTGCGTATTACTCTTTGAAATACAGTGGTTCACTGTTAGACTGGGAGGATATATCTAATAAAGTTCCACAGTGTCAGTCTTGGGTTCAGTACCATCCAATATTTTTATTAATGACTTGGATAATGCGTGAAGAATATGTTTATGAAAATTATCAGATAGACCTTGCTACTGTGCTTGATGTTATGTTGTTAGAATCCAGAATCTCTTTTGAACCTGTGACTATCACAATGGTTAAGTCGTAAGTATATTTAAATAAACAGGAGGTTCTTTATGGCAGAAGCAGGATGCCCATGAAGAAGTCAGTGGGTTAAGAGGAGCAATTAGGAAAATAATGACATTGCTGAGAAGCTAAATGATTGCTACTTATTGATCTTTGCTGTGGAGGATGTGCAGTGGAATTGCTCTGTCCTGGCAAAAAAGATGAGGTATTATCTAAGACTAAGGCATCAGAAGAAAACCTGTTGGAACAAATTAATTTAAAAATCAGTAAGTCTCCAGGTTCAGGTGGTACACATCCAAGAATTCTGAAGAAGCGTGTGAAGTGGCGGAGCCGCAAACAGAAATATGCAGTCTCTCACTGAAAGGGCTGCTTTTCCGGAGTTAGAGAGTAGCAAATGTTATATTTATTTTTAAAATAAGATCTGGGGAAATAGACCAGTAAGCTGTACATTTATTCCAGGCAAGCTGGTTGAAATAATTAAAATACAATAGTGAGCACGTGGAAAATCATCACAGAATCATAGAACTGGAAGGGACTTTGAGAGGTCATCGAGTCCAGTCCCCTGCCCTTATGGCGGGACCAAGCACCATCTAGACCATCCCTGATAGGTGTCTGTCTAACCTGCTCTTAAATATCTCCAGAGATGGAGATTCCACAACCTCAATAGGCAATTTATTTAAGTATTTAACCACCTTGACAGTTAGGAAGCTTTTCCTAATGTCTAACCTAAACTTCACTCGCTGCAGTTCAAGCCTATCAAGCTTTTTGTCCTATCATCAGAGGCCAAGGAGAATAATTTTTCTCCCTCCTCCTTGTTACACCCTTTTAGATACTTGAAAACCGCTATCATGTCCCCTCTGTTTTCTCCTTTCCAAAGTAAACAAGCCCAATTCTTTCAGTCTTCCCTCATAGCTCATGTTCTCTAGACCTTAAATCATTCTTGTTGCTCTTCTCTGGACCTTCTCCAATTTCTCCCCATCTTTCTTGAAATGTGGTTCCCAGAACCGGACACAATACTTAAGTTGAGGCCTAGTCAGTGCAGAGTAGAGCGGAAGAATGATTTCTCGTGTCTTGCTCACAACACTCCTGTTAATGCATCCCAGAATCATGTTTCTTTTTTTGCAACAGTGTCAGAATGTTGACTCATATTTAGTTTGTGGTCCCCTATGACCTGGGACAGGAGATTCTGTCCTGGGGCGGGGGGTGCAGGGATTTGGGTTGTGACCAGGGATAGCAGATTGGAGTGCAAGGTCTAGGAGGGGTTTGCAAGATCTTAGAGGAAGTGTAGAAGGGATATGCAGTGTCTAGGAAGGTGTATGGGGGCTGGGGCAGGGGTGCAGAAGGTTTGGGTTAGATGGGGTACGGGTGTAGGAGGGGGACAAAAGGTTGCAAGGGGGGAAGGGCGGCTCTGGCTGGGAGACCTTACCTGGCCAGCACCCAGCCAGCAGCCTAGCAGGTTCATTAGCCAGGATCTCTGTCTTCCATGCCCCTGTATGTGCTCTCAGCAGCTATAGGGGCCATGTTTGTTGCTGTGAGGATGAGGGGAGAGGGACACTTCATGCTTTCTGTCCTGCGAACAGGCAGCTGCTATTGGCCAGAAACTGGCCAGTGGGAGCAGTATAAGAAGTCTTCGCCCCCGGGCTCTCAGCATTCAGAGACATGCATGGCCCCATAGCCAGCTTTACTAAGTGCCGAGTAGGAGCGGGCCAGGCAGGGAGCTGGCTGAGGCTCTCACAGGCTGGATCTGGCGGCTTTGCGGGCCAAATCCGGACCATGGATCATAGTTTGCCCAGCCCTGGTATATAGGGATAATTTTCTAAAAGGATTATAATCCAGAAGATTACTTCCCTGCAATACAGTATTTAGTATTCAAGTTGCGTTGCAATACATCTTACTTCCTACCATTTTATCTTTTGTAATACAAGTAAGTGCTGTTTTTTGTCTTTGTCCAATTTGTCCTCTTATTTTCTTTAGAAGTCATTTGTTCCAAATACTTTAATTCAAAGTATTTTATTAATAAAACTGTATCTCTCTTAACCTTCTAGATCTGATTTCATGCCTTGAATTTCTAATACTAGATCTGATTAGCTTTTATCATGGTTACAGTTTAATTTGAAAATACTGATCTCATGCTTTTTTCTTCTAGGTTGCAATAAAAATAATTGACAAAACACAATTGAACCCAACTAGTCTTCAGAAGGTAGGCTTCTTTAAGTATTATCATTCAACAGTGCTGCAGCTTGTTTCCTTTTACCTCTTCCTTCTCTGACTCCTGAATTCACAAGCTAAGGTCCTGGAATGTACACCTACCTCATATTTTATATAAATACACAACTGAGCTACTGCACCTTACTGATAACTTTCCTTCTGAAAGTCATGTTTTGAACAGTTTTGCAGCTATACAAGGTGAGCACATCTTTCAAATAAAGAATGCATGTAAAGCTATGAACAGAGCTTTTACCTTGTCTTTTACCAGTCTTGTTTTTTACTCAAATGACCTGAACTCTTTAGTAAATTGAAAAACAGTTCATCTGGCTTTCTTTTGGATGTTTTTTCCCATGTGTGATCCAACTCAGTCAAAATGGCCTCCATGCGCATCTGTTTTGGCTCAGTCACTTCAATAGTCAATTTGTTAAATTTTCAACTCCAAAGTTTTAATCTATGGGTGAAAAGTCAAACTGGGTCTATGCCTCATATATAACCATCAGCAAAAAAAGATTCTGCAAATTGAAAAATTATTTTGATGAGTGGGATTGGAGGAGAGAGACCATCTGACTCTTGGCTATAATCATATTGGCTCATCTATGCTAGCAAGAATAAGAAGTGTTAAATTCTACTTTTGTCCCTGAGTACACAGATATGGCCTAAAGTTGTACACAGAGGTTATAGCTGGTAGGCACTTTCCTGACTAAAACACCGATAGTCAAAAGCTATGTACTTGAATAGAAATACATGGACTTAATCCTATTTGGGTAAGAGATAATAAGAACTTGTTTTATGTGATACACAGGATAACATAGATATTGATTCAGATTTATACAATAATAAAAAAATTAATTAGGTGCTCTTATCTAAATCAGTGGCATAAAAGCAAATGGGAAAACACACAAGCATTTGGGGACTAGATGGCTCAATTAGTTAAGAGATGGAGTTTTTCATTTGTAGGTCATTTCATTCAAATCAGCTTAGGTAAACTGTGATTGAAAGTCATTATCTGATGTCTCTTTAGCTTTCATGAAATGTTCAGTTAAATTTTAAGTAAACAGTGCATTCACTACAGAAACCTGCACCAAGGTCTACTTTTTTGGAAGCTTCAGCAGAAGTGGAGAAAAATGCAAAATTGTATAAATATGCATGTACAAATTGCATCACAAACTCTTTATTACATGTATTTTGGCTTTATTAATCTTTTGATTTTAATGCTTCAGATTTTACACTGAAGCTTTTAATAGCGTCATGAAAGTATGTCACTTTAGATAAGAGCGGTTACTGCATTATTGGAAATCTAGACATGAAAGTCACTTACATGATTTGTTAGTTATTCACAGCACCTTGAAAGAAGACTTTGGGGAGAATTGTAAAGACAGAGGTAATGATAGGTAATCAGGGAGATTCAGAGCAGCCTTTTTTTGAGTAATTAATATGTGGCCAAAGAAAAGATAGAGGCATGGAGCAGCTGAGGAGAAGCAATATCTGTATCTTAGTGTCTTTCAAAGATCTCTATCCGGGGCTTGTACCTTGACTTACTGTAAATTAATGGCTACTACACAGAAAGCAAACACTGCACATTTCACAAGATTTAACAAATCAGCAAAACCCAAGGTTAGAAATACTGCATTCATTGATCTCTTTCTAGTGTTTAGCCAGTTCAAACTAGGGATGTCAGTGTGTAGATGACTACACGCCTAGGCTTATCGGTTAATCCTATCAACTACATGCACTCCCCTCTTCTTTGCTGTCCGTATCAGATGCAGCAAGGGTGGGGAGGTGGGAGCCAGTGCCCGATATAGAGGCAGCAGCGTGGAGGGTGAGGGGGAACAGGCGGTAGCCAGTAAGCGCAAGGAGCCAGCTTTTAAGCCGGCTCTCTGCGCATGCTGATTCTGCAGACCCACTTATCATCCGTCCCCCCCCTTGCTGCCTCCTAGAGGCTGTAGCCCCACCCCCACACACACAGACAGCTGTCTCTGTCAGATCGGATCTGGTCCCTGATCAGGACTCCTAAAGCACTGCCACAGTACAAATAACCAACAGTATCTCTCTCAGTGAATCAGTTCAGTTACAAATGGAACCAGAACTCCAGGCGCCTTTTTTTCATCACTGGCCACTACTGCAGTTTGTGAGAATCACTTCCTATATCAGGCCTATATCCTTAACTTCAGGAAAGTTCACAAAAACCCACCTCCTCCTGAACTGTTTTTCTTTGTGTCAGGGCTGGAGGGTGTGCTTTTAGGCTGTCAGAATTAGTGATTGTAATCTTAATTTTCTTTGCTGCTTTTGTTACCTCTGTTTTTCACTGTTAGGATCAAATGGGGTTTCCAGTAATTTTTCACAGAAACTTTTAAAAGAGCTAATGCTAGCTACCGTTTTTTTCTGTTATGTAGGTAAGCTCTTAAAAATAGGTTTAGTAGATGTGGTCTGATTCTCGGTGTCTTGTTTTCCAAGTTATTGTGGGGGTCCTGGAGCACTCTGTGTGGCATGATAGAGAGTCTGTGTACACTCCTCTTGCTGATGGCTTATTCTGCTCAGTCCCTTCAGTATCAATGGTAATCAAATGTGGTCTCTCTCTCACATACACACACAAATATCCTGGGCCTTCGATCGATGGATATCATCATCTGTGTTGCCGTTGGTGAGTGACTAAGCCCGACTGGCAAATCTAATTACAGAGGTCACATAAAAATCTACCATCTGCAGATGTTGTATGCTTTCTTTGGACACTGCATTTTTCTTGTAATGTCTGGATTCGTTAATTCTTGAAGCATTTGAGAGCCTTTGCAATTATTTGCCGCTAGAATAACTTATCCTAAGCCATGATTTGCAGGTCACTGGGAGATATGCCACATGGCCTTTAAGATCTCTTTATAACACTTATACTGACCACCAGCAGAGTACTTCCAAGCTAGCTGTAGAAGACTATCTTCGTTATCTCTGTATTATCCAGCCTCATAACATGTAGGGATATTAAGAACTGTGTAATTCATTAATCGTGTACTACACCATTAATCAATAAGGGATAGCACTTACTCCTGTCTCCTGCTGGGTCTGGCAATTGCCCCCGCTGTGGCTTTGCGCTGAAAGTAATTTATGAGCTGGGCAGGCAGCCTGCCTCAGTCCCGGCTCACGCCAGCTCCTGGGAGCTACCCCTGCTGCAAGTTCTGCAAAAAAAAAAGTCATTTGGGAGCTGGGCAGTCAGGCAGCCCGGCTCAGTCCTGGGAGCTGGGTCCTGGGAGCCACCCGCTCTACAGTTTTGCAAAAAAAGTAATTTAGGAGCTGCCTGCCCACCTAGCTCCTAAATTACTTTCCCTTCAGAGCCACAGTGGGAGTAGCTCCGAGGGACCTGGCGCCAGCCAGGACTGAGCCATGCTTCTGGCCAGCCTTCTAAAAATTTACTTGCAGGGGGGTGGGGTGGATGCATGTAGTCGTTAGCAAAAGCTTATCAGTTAATGCTTATTGGTTATTAGGGTTGTAATAGTATAGACGATTATCATGACCAATCCAGCGGAACTGTTCATAAGCATTGCTTCCATGTTCATGGCACCACTCAGCTCAAGGACCTCAGTGTTAGGAATTTTGTCTCACTAATTCACATTAGCAATCTTCCTGAGGCAGCGCATATGGAACTGATAGAGTTTCAAAACATGGAAGTGAAATATGATCCATGACTCTGAGCCATACAGCAGTTCAGATTCCTGATTAACTGTTACCTTCATATGAAGTTTAACACCATGATCATTCCATAAGTGTTTGGTCAATCTCCCAAAGGCAGTATTGGCTTTGGCTGGGAAAGCAGTGGAGGACAATACACTTCCAAGTAGAAAAACTTATCACGAGTAGTCCTGTGGCACCTTAGAAACTAATAAAAATCTAAATAGTGGAGGTTTTGCCTATGATAGCTCATGATACTATATATTTATTTATTTATTTATTAGTCTCTAAGGTGCCACAGGACTACTCATTATTTTTAAAGTTACGAACTAACATGACTACCTCTCTGAGACTTTGAAACTTATCAACAGACTTATGGATGGTATCAGCAGCAGTGATCACTGGAGTGCTGTGTTCTTTCTGAACAGATTGAGACATCTCTGTCATCTTGAGGCTCACAGTGAGTCCAAGACAGTGAGCAGGAGTAGCAAAATGATCAAAAAGCTCCTGTGCATCCTCGACTGAATGAAACAATGTACAGTGATCAGCAAACAGGAGATCACAGTTGTAGTGAACACTTTGGTGCAAGCCTGAAGTCTGTGGAGTTTTAAAATGCTGCTGTCAGTTTGGAATTGAATAGGGATGCCCAATGTGCAATCCTTGAATGCAACTAACAGCGTCATCGAAAAGTGGATGCTGAACAGAAGAGGAACAAGGACACATCCTTGCTTTGTATCATTTGATACGGCAAAAGGTGCTGATTTGTCTCCATTGTTAAGGATGCAGCCCAGCAAGCCATCATGAAAGGACTGAACTATATTGATGATATTTTCAGGACAGCCGATTCACCCAAGTACGTTCCAAAGTCCGTTTCTGTTGACAGTGTCAAATGCCTTGGTCAAGTCTATGAAAATCTTGTAGAGATCCTGATATTGCTCTCAACATTTTTCTTGGATCTATCTGCCTGGCTGTGAATATCATGTTGGTAGTGTCTCAAATGGCACAAAATCCACACTGACTTTCAGGATTGATTGCCATTTGTGATCCTGGCAATGCAGGCCAGGATCTTACCAACTATAGACAGCAGTGAGATGCCCTAGTGGTTATAACAGCATACAGTGTCACCTTTTCTCTTGTATATGTATACAGTCAGGGCAACTTTGAAATCCTGAGGGTGTTCACACTTTCCCCAAATGGTGATAAATAAATGGGTGAGACAGCTCATCACCTGGCCACCACCAGCTTTATAAATCTCTGATGGGATTGTGTCACAGCCAGGTGCCTTTCCAGATTTCATCTGCTCGACAGATTTTTGTACCTCATCAAGAGTCGGTAGTATAACTAGCTGTGAATCATTAGCCCACCAAGGAATCACTTCAGGAAAACTGCTGTCAGAAGTTGATGTTTGGTTTAATGCATTGCAAAAATATTCAGCCCAGCAGTCAAGGATTTTAGCACTATCTGTAATCAGAGTACTACTGTCAGCAGAGTGCACTGATGTAGAGCCAGCAATGCATGGTCCATAGAATGCTTTAAAATCATGTCTATTGACGGCATCTTGAAGTAGGATTGCTTTATATTTCTATCAGTCCTCTTTCATTTGCCATAATTTGACTTGTGCCTTCTGCTTAGCTCAAATATATGTAGATTTCCTGGAGGCATTATTTTTATCATTAATCCAGGCCAGGTGTATATCATATATGTTATCAAGAAGAGCTCAGGCATCTTTGTCATCTACCAGTCCTTGTGTTTGCGTTTTCAGAAACATGGTATTTCAACAGCAGTTTTGTAGGTTGTTTCCTTGATGTTAATGCAGTCCTTCTGAATTATGAATTGCTGCTCTGGACCTTCATTGTTGATGACTAAGGAGGCATCAAGACTGAGTTGAAGCAATGCTTGTGTCTCGCGCATTTCAAGTTTACCTATATCCAACTTTTTCTTGGCATATAGCAGAATTATGAGGTTTTGGTAGACAAAGGTTCAGAAACACACCACTTCCTTGTAATGGTCAGATCAGGAGTAAGTGCCATATAGTGCATGAGTCAACTTAATGGCAGAAAGCTCTCTTTATTTTGTAATGAAATAGTCAATCTTATGCCAATGCTTAGACCCAAAGTGCATCCAAGCATCTTTGCATTTGTTCATCTGTTGGAAGAAGGATGGTGCCATTTGAGTTCTTGCTTCCAATACCATGATGTCTGAGCACCTTTGGTGCAGTCCTGACCAACTCTAGCATTAAAACCACTGAGTATTTATAGCTTGGATTTAGAAAGTACTGAAGAGATCATTGAATTCAGGCTATCATTGCCTGCTGCACATGCTGAAAAGGAGGCTGAGTACATATATACTAACAAGTACAAGGCACTGTCCCTGTCTCAGTCTAAGTCTTGCTGTCATGAGGTGAGGACTGATGGTATGTGGCTGGGATTCAAGCCGAAGAACTAGTGACCTTCATATAGTAAAGCCAACTCCCGCTTGTCTTCGATTCCCCTCAGAATAGCCCACACAACCTCTGTGAACTGGCTGGTATCAGAGATGCATGTCTTGCTTAAAGTTGTGACATCAATGTTAGAACGTGCAAGTTCTCCAATGACTGCTGTCCTGCATTGAAGGCATTCATCACTGTTGAAATGTGCTGTTCCAGGATTCAAAGTGTAGTGTATTGATTTCCTTTTGTGACTGCAAAATTAGATATCCAGTCGGTCATGGTTAACTGACAGGAATCATCTGGAACAAGCTGTGTATAGGGATTGTTTTCTCTCCCCCTCCTCTTTTTCAAAGAGAGCAGCACTGTCCCTAAATTATTACCTGGGCAGGATATGGGAGCTGCAGTTGTTCTAATTCAGCAATCAGCAGATGACCATCACACCAGCCTGCCTATGTGCAAATTTGAGGCTATATGCTGCCACTGGTATCCTCTGCCTGCATCTGATGTAACTTGCCCATCTCCGAAGGTCAACAAGAGGTAAATCTTTAGCATCAAGAGAGATACCTTTCCATACCATTTCAACCCCACTCTCTTCTTATACTGACCATCATATATACAGGCACAGGAACTGTGACGTGCACTGAAGGGAGTGAGTGCAGGTTCAAGATCAGTTGCCTCAGTTTGAAATCAGTTTCCCTTCTCCTAGGTACTATTGGTTCACCATGCCTTATTACATATTATTCGGCTCAAGCCCTCAAGATCAGGCCATGGGGGGGGCTTCCTCAGTCCGCCACCCTGAGGACATTCTTCACACCAGAAACCCCAGCACAAGGGTACACACCTACTTGCTTACAGTTCTCTCATATTTTGGCATAGTTGCTGTAGTCCCTGCCACTTCTTTCTCCTTCATCAGTGGGGAAACACTACAGTAATGCATAATTAAAATTATTCATGTTCAAAGATGTTTGTACCATTCCTGTTGAATAGCAGTATCATAGATTAGGGTTGAAAGAGATGTTAGGAGTAGGGATGTGAACGAATAGTTGAGTAGATGATTAACCGATAAGCCTAGGTTTATTGGCTGGCTAATCTAGTTGACTACTCACATTTCCCCGCCCTTGCTGCCTCTGTATCAGTGTCGGGGGAAGCAGGAGCTGGTGGGAACCGGCTGCTGCCCCTATCGTTGCTTCTTGCTGTGTCATCTGTCACAACTGAGAATGGCCTTTCTCCATCATTTTTGGAACCTGCCCACCTTTTCAGGTAGTTGAAGGCTGCTATTAAAACCCTGCTCATTTTTTCTCTTCTGCATATTGAATAAGCCCAGTTCCCTCAGCCTCTCTTCCATAAGTCATGTACCCCAGCCCCCTAATCCTTTTCATTACCCACCACTGGATTCTCTCCTTTTTTTTGTAGTAGTAGGGGATCCCAAAACTGGATGTAGTACTCCAGATGTGGTCTCACCAGTGCTGAGTAGAGGGGAATAATTATTCCCGTTGGTCTGTTGGCAGTGCTTCTATTAACGCAGCCCAATATACTGTTAAAAGGATTTTCTTTTCCTCAGTTTTGTTGGTTCTTATTTTTGTTTCTCACACCCCAATCTTTTTAATGTAAACTGTTTTAATGTCCATGAGCCATAACTGCAGCTACTACGCCCAATAGATTACGGGGGGGGACACAAAAAAAGAAAGATAATAATGTTTAAGAATGTGTGGACAGATCTGTGTTGAAGGAAACTCGTATAATTAACATTCTTGTCATCCATTCTTATTTCTGACCTAGTTGTCAGGATCCTCTAGGCTCTGAACAGATTCTCATTTTTGTCCATACACCTCTAATTCGTATGTTTTCCACGCAAATCTTTCTTTGTTAAGCATGCCATAACCTTTTAATTTACTATTGTAGCTGTGAGACTAGTCTTAGATTTAAAATATAACTGCTTGATTGCTCCCTCTTTTGTCAAGCCAGTGTGTCTTTCACAAAGTAATCAAGATTTGAGAATGCTAACCATCTGGAGTCTTGGGATGATGTGAACAGTTTGCAATTGATTACAACTTACTGTGCTGCCTAAAAAGATGATTCTTTGTGTCCCCTCGTTTCAAGCCTCCTGGGAATAGACCTCTGGAAAATAAAAGGGAATATATATACAATAGCATTTGTAATTCAATGTTCTTATGATGATGTCTATCTTATATTTAGATTGCTCGTTAGAGAAAATAAAATGTTTATGGCAGGGCTACTCAACATGCGGTCCGTGGCCCGTTTGTTTGCGGCCCGCGTGGTATGGTTTGGGTTTACGCGGGGCTCAACACATGGCCTGTGAGTGGGATCCTTTGACCATGGCCTCCACTGGGAACACACTCCACAATGATGAGGCATCTCCCAGGTGGGGTGAGCATTGAAAGACTCAAGCGAACGGACTGGCTGGAACAGATGGGAACAGGGTGTCGACGTTTCTAGCCCCCAGGGAGGAAGTGCCAGGAGCGCCGGGGCATTGTGGGAAGTGCTTTGTATTCATGCCCGTCAGTGTGAAATAAACTATTTGCATATATTTGCATGTATATGCAATCACACTTAAGTTGCAGCCTTTGGCATGTGCTGTGAGTATCGTTGTGGCCCTCGGGGCTTCCAAAGTTGAGTAGCCCTGATTTATGACATTCAGAATCAAGTTTTTGAAGACAATACTACATAATAAAATAACATGACCTTCTTGTTAGTTTTTCAGTGTAACAGAAAATAAGAGGTTAGAGCAAAATGCAGAGAGAAGAGACAACTTTGCCTTTTAATTTTTTTTAATCCAAGAGTTTGCCTTAGTGTAATTGTCATCTTGACTGTATATCAGAAAATTGGGGACTGATTATCTTATTTGGACACAAAATAAAATGTCAGCCTAATATTTGTGTGTATACAATGTGTCAAATTGGACTACTGTATAACTTTACAAATATTTATAAGAACATACTGGGTCAGACCAAAGATCCAGCTAGTTCAGTATACTGTCTTTCGATAGTGACAAATGCTAGGTGCCCCAGATGAAATGAACAAAACAGGTAATCATCAAATGATCCATCTCTTGTTGCCCATTCCCAGCTTGTGATAATAGCCATTGATAGATCTAGCCTCCATGAATTTATCTAGTACTTTTTTGAGCCCTGTTAAAGTTCTGGCCTTCATGTCATCATGTGGCAAGGAGTTCCACAGGTTGACTGTGTATCGTGTGAAGAACTACTTTCTTTTGCTTGTTTTTAAATGAGCTACCTATTCATTTCATTTGGTGACCCCTAGTTATTGTTTTATGGGAGCAAGTAAACTTTTTCCTTATTTACTTTCTCCATACCAGTCATGATTTCATAGACCTCTATCATATCCCCCCCAGTCATCTCTTTTCCAAGCTGAAAGCTCCCACGCTTCCCATTTCCTATATGGGCTCTTCATATAGGTAACAAAGTTCCCACTTGTGGAATTTCCATTGAGCAGTCCCATCAAGGAGAGGCATGGTTTGTATGCCCCCATCCCAAAATTCAACTGAAAGGCAATCCCCTCCTAACCCTGTATATCCCTCTGAGATCTCATTAAGCAAGGTCCTTTCCATTCACAAAACTGTAAGACAATAAAGGACATTCAATTTAGCAGTAAGATTCTAGATGTGAGGCTTTGTCTGGACTTCATGATCAAATAATTGTCTGCTTGTTATAGTTGAAGGGAATTGTGATAAATTTTGTTTGCTTTAATTCATTTTGGTGAGTAGATGTAAGTGTTCATGAAAGGTATTGGATTTACATACCCTCTTGCCCAAATTTGGCTGTCTAGCTGCAGAACAAATACAATATAGGCTGTGACAGAGCAGGCATCATCATCATGAATCCCTATAACTGTGCCTCAGTTCTTTCTTCGAGGGACCTTCCTTTAGATCCAAGAAGGCGATTCTCCTTCTCCTACTACCCAGTTAATGCTTGCTTATTGGCAGTATCAGTAAAAATTGTGCTTTTTGTGATGTAAACAGTTGATGGTGACCAATCACTTGACTGTGACTAGCAAACAGCTATCAGATGGTTTAGCAGTCACTGTCTTAAAATAAAATCCTTTAATACGTCATAGTATTCCTAGTACTTGGAATAGGAAATGTAGCAGTAAGTGTGACTATAATAAAGAATAAAGGTGACCTTTTAATGAAACTTAATAAAATGAACTGGATCAAAACCAATTACCTAGCAATTAAAGCTGCCATTTATCTGTTGAAGTATCCAGTATCCCATTAGAAGAACTTTTTTTAAAGCTGGCATTTCACTCTTGTCTGCAAAAAGCTTATTCTGTCCATTTGAAAGTAGAAAATGTAGTATCAGCCTCTTAGAAAGGAATGAATGGTAATTGTTTTGTCACTAGTTTGATTTCCTATTATCTTTTTTTTATTTCAGCTTTTCAGAGAAGTACGAATAATGAAGATTTTAAATCACCCAAATATAGGTATTTCATGTTTTCCTCACATGTTATTAGTTATGTAACTTTTTAAGAGAGAGCTTATTTTTGGAGTGATTGCACATGTCCATTTTGCTGTAGGTTTGTGTGACAAGTATGCACTGGAACTCAAGAGTTTTTTCTTAGTGGTGTGTGGTAGGGCAGAATGCCCACCCTCTGCTACCTGTCATACTGCAAGCAGGAACAAAGAGCCCAGTCATAACCAGTCCCCTCAGTTCTTTCCTGCTATCTGTGATAGTTATTGGAGCTCACTTTCCTTGCTTCTGCTAGTCTTTAATCAAACCTGTAAATAGTACCCATAGTATAGTTAATGTAGTTTAGAAGTTAAAGTGGATAATGACAAAGAAAAAAAATTGTGTAGATTTGGCATCCAGTTTGGGTACCAGAGAGATGCCACACTCTGGGTTTCAAGTCCTGACACTCTTGTGGTAATTCAGTGGAGGGATGTTAAATTTTGATTAATTGACTCGTGGAATAATTGATGCAATTTGTATTGACAATTTGATTAGTCGATAGGGTGCCTCTGCCTTCGAACTGTAGCAACAGCCCCAGAGCTGTAGCTACACTTCAAAGTCGAAAGTGCTGCAGGGAGCATGGAGCCAGCAGAGCAGTCCCCTGCTGGCCCTGTGCTCCCCGCAGCATTTCAAAGTAGTAGTGCCCTGTGGAGCCTGGGATCAGCTCGGGACTCTCCACTGACTCCAGGCTCCATGCAGTGCTGCCACTTTGAAACGCCATGAGGGGCCCAGCGTCAGGCTCCATGCAGGGTTTCAAAGTGGCAGTACTGCATGGAGCCCAGGTCAGCAGGGGAGTCCCCAGCTGATCCCGGGCTTCATGCAGTGCTGCCACTTTGAAGCACCTCTTTGCTGCCTCTTTCTAATGTGGGGGGGGGGGACACACACGAATGACTAGTCGACTAGTGTGTTGACGATCCAATAAGCATTTGCTTACCGGATAGTCGACTACTCAACTAGTTGTTCACATCCCTAATGCAATGCCTTGTCTAATAGTGACAGTCACTCCAGCTGCCTTACTCACTGAGCCTCAGCCAAGCACTTAACACATATGGCATTTGCAAGGGTGTTAACCCCTGCCCCCGAAAGACAGGGGCACTAGAATGAAATGTCTTATGGAATCAGCATAGTGAACTCCATCTGAGCAGTCTATCACAGTCAAGGTACTAAGCATCTTTGCATTGCTCAGTAGTACATCTGTGATGCTGGTGACACAGAGGCAAATCAGCATTGTTGGTGGCAAAGAAAAGATATCAGAAAAGGGACTTGATTCCGGGGTCACCTAAAACAGTGAAGAGGCTGAATTCTTCTAAAGATTCAGGAGGGTATTCAAAAAGGAAGCACCCCTTTAAGCAGCAGAGTTTGTTGACTTCAGAGTCCAGTACAGGCTTGTGAAGAATGGCATCATCTCTCACCCTGAAACCACAAGATGTTTTCCCAGTACCATCTACTCCTGAGACATTTCAGGCTGCAAGAGAGTTGTTAAAGCTCTTAGTGCCCCCATCACCAGCAGTTCAAGAGATTCATCCAACATCATTGTCCAAGGTGCTGATATTGGTGACTTCATCTCTGCAACAGGCAGTCACATCTGAATTGGCCAGTTGAGGTAGTATTGTCTAGGGCAGGGCTACTCAACATGTGGCCTGTGGGCCACATCCGGCCTGCAGCCCGTTTGTTTCCGGCCCACGGTGCAGTTTGGATTTTATGTGGGACTCAACATACGGCCCGCGGGTAGGAGCCAAAACAAAAAAGTAGTCAATATAATGGTCTTCTGTTGATATGCGTTTTGGTAGTCAAATTCCTGGACTGTCATTGCTCATTAAAAGTGCTGTCATATGGGTGGAAATCGGGTAAATATTGCATTTTATTAATATCAGCAGAACTGATTTAAATGGTGCCTGTGTGTTGTGTAGTCTTGCCTTAAACTTTGTATTCCTGCCCATCAGTGTGAAAAGCTATTTGCATATATTTGCATGTATATGCAACCACACTTAATTTGCGGCCCTCAGCATGTGCTATGAGTATCACAGCCCCCGGGGCTTCCAAAGTTGAGTAGCCCTGGTCTAGGGGAAGACCCCATGTGATCTGCCCAGCTCCCCTTTCTTCAGAGTCTGAGCCTTCTTCACTTCACTGGTACTGATGGGTATGGCACCTCCACAGTCATAAATAGAGGTTTCTTCATCAGACTCTAGTGCAGTAGTTCACAAACTATTTGATTATGTCCTTTTTCTTTGTGTTTGCACTAGTTTGCGCCCCTATACCCACCACACAAGTATGTATACAGCAGCCCAGGGTAGGGATGTAATAGTGTAGTCGATTAACCAATAAGCAAAAGCTTATAGGTTAATGCTATAAACTACACGCATTTCCATCCCCAACCCCCTCCATCCTTGCCAGTAAATTTTTTAGCAGGCTGGTTAGCATCCTGGCTCAGTCTTGGCTTGCGACAGGTCCAGGACATACCCCTGCTCCGACTCTGGATTTAAAGTGTATTAGGAACCAGGCAGGCAGCACAGGGCAACAGACCCCTCCGTTAGACAGGGGCTGCTGCCACCCCATGCTGCTATCTTTATCAGAGGCAGCTGCACAGGGCAACAGGCAGTCGGTATGCAAGGGGAGCTGGTTTTTAAACTGGCTGCCCTTGCAGACCAGCTCCCGCCTTGCGCTTCTGCCTCTAATACTGAGGCAGCAGTGTGGAATGGCAGGGGGCTCCTCGGGAGTGGGGCTGGAGCACACTGGCTGCTTGCCCCACCCTTGGGGAGTATAGAATACTCGACTAACCGATAAGAATTCATGAGGTTACTCGACTAGTCAGTTAAACCAATATTTAATATCCCTAGCCCAGAGCAGCAGCTGCTGATTAGGCACCTAGCTCTGACGGCAGCACCCCTGCCAGCAGCAGTGAAAAGTAAGGATGATGTGGTATGGCATTGCCACTCTTACTTCTCTGTCTTTAGACATGCGTGGCCATAGAGCTATAGCTGCTGGCTAGACACCGAACTCTGAAGATGCCACTGTCACAGCAGCGCAGAAGTAAGAGTGGCAATGCTAGAAACCACTCTCCAGCCACCAAAGTGTAAAGGCAAAGCAGCTTCTCCCCGCAACCTGGAATTCATTCTGTGCCCCCCAGTTTAAGAACCTGTGTTGTAGTGGGATCCTGTGTGCCCTAACCTAGCCAGTTCCACCATCCAGAGTATGCTGCTTTTCCACCCTGGTTTCAGTCTCATTAACAGCAAGGGGCTTATCAAAGGGACCCTTAGGTCACACACAGTTGGGGAGTGGGGCTGTAACAATAGCTTTTTTGGAACCGGTGGGAGTCCCACCACCTCAATGAGTTTCATATAATGTCTGTTAGAAGCATTGATGCCTCAAGTATTGATACAAAGCCCAACATCAAACAGATTCAAGATCCCTCTTGTGAGCAGCCAATAGAAAAGCAAGAACTAGACAGTTCCCCCCACTACCATTATCATCCTCTTCCTCACCCCCTTGATGAGGCATTTGTCACCTGATGATTGTAAGGTTCATTGGGAGTTGCTGAAGTTGATGGCTATGGTCCTGGACATCGAACCGGAGGTAATCTAGGAATAATTCCACATGCTGATGGACATCTTTGTATCTGCGGCCCCAGCTAGAATAGCTCTCCCTATAAATGAGGCTATTTTAGAACTGACCAAAGTCCTTTGCCAGACCGCAGGCTAGGGATGTGAAAGGCTAACTGGTTAACCCTACACCTTAATTGGTGATGCTTACTGGTTCCGTCAACCACGGGGCTTGCTGCGGACAGAGGCTGCTCTGGGAATCCAGTGCAGCTCTTGTCCATAGCAGGCCCCGGTGTTGGGTGGGGGTGCAGGTATAGGGGCTACTCCAGCCTGGCGGTGGCAGTGGGGAAAGGGCGGGGGCGGGGAAGCCCGCCTCCCCCCTTCAAATCAGTTAAATTTCTGATTTAACCAGTTAACCAATTGAATGGGATTTTATATCCCTACCCAGCTTTCCTGCTGTCAGTTGCTCAACAAAAAATGGAGAGGAGGTACTAGGTCCCCTATTATGTATTCATCCCCTGGTAGTGGCACCACACATCAACTCCAGAAAATAAACACACCAAGAAGCTGAACTTATTTAGAAGGAAGCTTTATTCCACAGGGTCTAGATGCAGTAGATTCTGTAGCTTGTGGCATGGTCTTTGCTATTATAATGAGGTGCTCATCCTAGTTATGCTCTTCTGGCTTTCCTCCAGAAGTGAAACAGACAGTTTGACATCTCCCTTTTGAAGGATCATTGTTCTCAGAACAGACTGACAAGACTCTGCATAATCTCAAAGCCTAAAGCAACCCTGAGCATTTGCCCCCCAGCAATGAAGTGAAAAACATTCCGTTTTCAGAGGCTTGCTCTTCAAGCCCAGGGCCTGCCAAGAAGAAGGAGCCAAAGGCTACAAAAGATGACCACCACCACTTGCTGATGCAGAAAGTGCCAGTTCCTCAAGGCAGGCAGATCTTGCAGTACCTCATTTGGTTGGCAGGTCAAGAGCAGCTTACCAGCTTCAGGAGAGCCATCTTTATTCTTTTCCAAGTTTTGTAAACCATCTGACTTTTGTTGTACTTAGGCTCCCACCACAGCAGATTGGAGACTACTAAGGACAGTGAAACTCACAAAATAGTGTTAACTGACAGATACACAATTACAGATCCTTGTAGGATATAGAGACGGTCCCTCCTTTGTTTAAGGGAAAAGGGTTTTGCTCTGAATACTTGATCCTGAAAGCAAAAGGGGGTTTCAGGACTATTTTAGATCTAAGGCAGTTAAAAAATAATTCTGGATAATCACTCTAGCACCCCTCCCTGATGCTGGGGAATTAATGTGCTGGTCTTGACATAAAGGATGTTTGCTTTCATATGGCTGTTTATCAGAGCTGCAGTTCTCTAGAAGACAGGGATCCAAGTCTTCCTTTTCCTGGATGACTGGCAGATAAGAAGTCAATCCACACTGCAGGTAGTATCTAGCATAAGCAAATCCTATCCACCTTGAATGTCTCAGCCTGGTGGTCGACACAGACATGTCAGTCCTGTCTCCAGTACAGAAAATAGTATATTGAAGCAGTAATGAGCATGATAATGAGCAAGCCTCACTACCACTTTTAAGGTTCCATGCAATGCAAGCTTTATTCTGAACTTAAAGGCTTATCCCCTCACCATAGCAAAAAGCTGTGCAAGGCTGCAGGAACATATGGCAGCATGCATTCTGTGGCTCAGTATGCCAGGTCATCAAGGTTGGTTGGTAGAGACTTATCCTCCAAGAAGGCACCACATAGACCTATCAGTGCATGTACCAAATCTAGTTTGGTGGACAGACTGGTAGAGTCTGGTGGACAGACTCTACCAGTGGCTACAAGGTAGTTCCTTTTGCAGTACCTCAACAATCTCTCTTTTTAGTCATAGTTGCTTTGGACCTGAGTTGGGGATGAAAATCCTCCCGTCTCCTAGATAGCTGTCTGCCCATAAACATCAGAGAGTTGCAGACTATCTGATTAGCTTGCATGACCTTCCTTCTTCACATCAGGTAAAAAAGCTTGTTGGTGCTGAGAATATGACAGTCGTGTTTTATGTAAGTAAACTAGCCAATTAGCCCATCATAAGACGGGATTTTCAGGTCTCTCCTCCACGTCGGTCTTCTCTCCTGAGCCTCCGGTCTCTCTCTCCGTCTCCTTCTCCTTCTTCTCCTTCTCCTCCTCCTCCTGTCTCTCTCTTTCTCTTCTTCTTCCCCTCCTGCCTCTCACTCGGGGGACCGCGGAGCCCAAATGACCGTTTGGGCTCCGCACTCCCCGTGCTGCATGGGGGGGGCGCGGAGCCCAAACTGTGGCTTGCACCACTTGCTCCCACGCGGCGGCCCGGCTGAGCGACGCAGAATTCAGCCGAGCGCCACGGCGGAGGCGGCGGGGGCCGGGGCGGTGATGTTCATGGCCAGGGGGCGGGGCCTGGAGCCGCTGTCATGCCGCACGTCACCGCTCCACCCCCCCCTTTGCCTCCCGCCGTGGCGCTCGACTGACTTCTGCGCCGCTCAGCCGGGCTGCCACGGGGGAGCAAGCAGCCGTTTGGGCTCTCCTGTGGTAGCCCGGCTGAGCGGCACAGAAGTCAGCCAAGCGTCATGGCGGGAGGCGAAGGGGGGCGGGGCGGTGACATACATGGCCAGGCCCCACCCCCTGGCCCTGTACGTCACCGCTCCGCCCCTCTTCCCCTCCCGCCATGGCGCTCGGCTGACTTCTGCACTGCTCAGTCGGGCCACCATGGGGGAGCAAGCGGCCGTTTGGGCCCCGCACTCCCCATGCAGCACGGGCCGCCCAGAGGGAACAGCCAGCATTTCAGGCAACAGCGCTGCCCAGAGGGAACAGCCAACATTTCAGCAACAGCGCCCCCCCCAGAGCAAACAGCCAGCATTTCAGTGTTACAGACTGTCAGACACTGGGCTACTATATATTTGATGAAGGGCCCAAGCCTTGTTACTCTCTTGGGAAAGCAGTTCTGCTGTGGGACTTGTATATTGGCAATGAATGCCATACTTCTGAAAGCAGCCTTCTTCCCAGAGTCTCGGAATACTCTCTCTGACCAGGTTGATAAGCACTCACCATGAGCAGTCCAGACACAGCAAGCTCCATTTTCCAGCTTGGGAAAATCCCAAAGTTAATCTGTTTGCAACAGACAATGACAGAAAATGTCACCAGTTTTCCAAAGTGGGACATAGCCTGGGTTTATTGATAGACGATTTTCTTCTGCTATGGTCAGAGCTTCTGCAATACATGCTCTTCCACATCTCTCTTTAGCCGAGTTTTGTGTGAGGTCAAGCAAGCATGTCTTATACTGATGGCCTTGTTATGGCACTGTCAGAACTGGCTTTCACAGCTAAATGGAATTGACTTTCTGTTTGATCAAGGCTGGACTATGTGCTGTACCTGAAGCTTCAAAGATTGGCTAGAGGCTATCTAAGCATATTACTCACCTGTGGATAACAGTCCCCTTTTTCCCCAACCCAATGCCTGTCAGATGTTTAAAGGGTTTGAACAGACTATTTCTGCAGGTACAGAACCGTATTCCACCGTGGCACTTGAATCTAGTCTTAAAGTGGATGGGTCCCTTCTTTGAGCCTCCAGTGATCTGCTATCGCACTTTTCACTGACGATAACATTTTTAGTAGCCATTATATCAGCCAGGAAAGTGAGGTTGAGGGGAACTAACATCAGATCCTCCATAAACTGTTTTCTTAAAAAATGGTCTCCTCTTTTTCGTATTACCCAAGCAAGCAGTTTTCTTCTTGACCTTTTTCCCCAAAGCCTCACTGGTAACAAATGTGAGAAGAGATTGCACACTTTAGATGCTAAAATGTATCTTAATTTGTTTGTTGGGTCTGTGGACAAAATGAAGGGCAGTTTTGTTTCCACACACAAGATTTCATCATAGATATTCGTTTGTGTTTGCTAACATGAAGCCGCAAGAGAGAATTTTGAGTCATTCGACTAGCTCCCAATCAACCTTAATAGTATTTCTAGCAAACTTGCCCATATTAGACTTTTGGAAAGACAAGCTGGACATCTTGTTATTCATTTGCCTCTCACTGCATTATTGGCAATCTAAAGGCAATGCTACATTTGAACGAGTGGTCCTCGAGTTCCAGTTCAAATAGATTCCAAATGCACCTTCAGTTGGGGATGGGTTGCTTGTGAGTCACCTACAGTGGAATGGACATGTGCAATCACTCGAAGAAAAAAGGTTACTAACGTTTCCATGACTGTTGGTCTTCAGGATGTGTTGCACGTGTCCATTCCATGATCTGTTCTCCTTCCCTTCTCTATCAGTCTTTCTGAAACCGAGGAGAGGGCAAGTTCTTTTATGCCTGCATGAAAGGCACTTGAGGGTAATCATTCCAACTTGATGGGAACTATTAGGGGGAAAAACTTCCCAGCTGTACACTGGCGCATACACATACCTACAGTGGAAGGGACATGTGCAGCATATTTCAAGAAACAGTTATGGAAAGGTGAGTAACTATTGTTTAAAGTTAAAGTGTGTACAAATATAATGAAGGTTCTGTGTCATGGAGCCTGCTTAGAATCATGATAGGGAGATAAGTGTTTTAGTGTAAGGGCATTCCATTGGATGCATAGACTTGCCTGGCCATGCTACTATACTACTATATATGAGAAGTGTTTTTTAAAGAGAAAGAAATAATACTTAGGACCTGAGACCCTGTGTATAATGTGATTACTGCAAATTGTTCTTTGTGTATTGCATAATGCCTCAAAATGTAAACTTTCACTTAAATAAAATTAAAAACATTGATCCCTTGGGAGAGGAGAAGGCACTCATAATGTAAAATGAATTTAAAGTGATAGCTCTATCTTTTGGAGTTGCAGGCAATAGCTGAGGCAGTAACCTACCTTGAAAATAATATATATATAAAAATAAATAAATTACTGTTACCCAGAGCTTTGTTTTCTGGGAGCTGTGCTTAAATTGACTTTCACATGACCCTAAAACTGAGTGGGTTTTTTTCAAGCAAGAATTGTACATTTATAATAGCTTGACCGAGACCACATACTACTGTACTGATAAAGCCTTTCAGTTTTTTCATTTGGAAGCATGAAATGGAAATAATTACTTTTAAAAAAAGTTACTTTGATACTGTCAAGTAGCAGTAGCCTTCTTTGAGGGAATCTTCAACAAAAACTATTCAAAAAACTAGACTCCTGTAATTGGTTATAATCTTTTAGTAAATTACTGCTCTTTTTTTCTCTAGTGAAGTTATTTGAAGTAATTGAAACTGAAAAAACTCTCTACTTAATCATGGAATATGCAAGTGGCGGTAAGTATTTTCCTTTTACATGATACTACAAATGTAAAGATATTGCCAAATGATACTGAAGCTTTCTACGTGATACTCCTTAAAATAAGAAATATTGATGTAATAATAGTGCATAATAATGCATTTTCATGTGAAATGTTAGTATTTTGGGAGACATTTTCTTAAATCTTAAACTTTTTAAAAAACAATAAAGTAATATCGGTCAGTTTGGCCAGACTTAGTTTAGAAGAAGGGCAAGCTTTATTGAAATCCAGAGGGAATTTTTTTTCATTATTTTCACTGATCAGTCCAGAATAGTGGTAATCGTGAAATAAAGATAATCACTATAAATTGGAATTGGTATGACAGTTGGTATCAATGGTATGGTATTTGTTAAAGTTAAGTATATTCAGATGTACTGTTGTATGAGTTAATGGTGTATAACATTCAGGTAGAAAGTTTAGCAAATCTTATTAAATCACCAATACTTCAATATTGCACTTCTTGTTTTTGAATACCGGTGAAATATGGACTATTCTGATTTAAATGGCCCTTTTAATTAAAACAGTGGTTCTCAAACTGTGGCCATTGAGCTCAGGGCTCCCCACCTTACCCCACTCCCCTCAGCAAGGTTGGAGCACCAGATTCCCACTGAGGGGTGGGGAAAGAAAGCCCCTAACCCCTTTGCCATGTCCACCTTGTGATGAAGCGGAACCAGAAGTGGCCTGGAGGCTTTCCCTGCTACTTCCACTGGTTGGAATTCAATAAAAAGAAATGCAAAGAACTACACTAAGGAAAAAACAGTCAGTTTCACACACACAAAATGGGAAGTCACTGTCTAGGAAAGAGTACTGCTGTAAGTGATCTAGGAGGCCATAGTACACCACAAGCTGAATGAGTCAACTGTTGCAAAAAAAGGAAACATCATTCTGGGATGCATTAACAGAAGTATTGTAAGCAAGACACAAGAAGTTGTTCTTCCACTTTACTCTGCAGTAATTAGTCCTCAATTGGAGTATTGTGTCTAGTTCTGGGCACCACATTTCAGGAAAGATGTGGAAGAATTGGAGAAGGTCCAGAGAAGAGCAGCAAAAATTATTAAAGGTCTAGAAAACTGAAATAATTGGTTTTGTTTCGTTTGGAAAAGAAAAGACAGAGGACATGATAGCAGCTTTCAAGTACCTAAAAGGATGTTACAAGGAGGAAGGAGGAAAAATTATTCTCCTTAATGTCTGATGATAGGACAAGAAGCAATGAGATTAAATTGCAGAATGGGAAGTTTTGGTTGGATATTAAGAAAAACTTCCTGTCAGGGTGGTTAAGCACTGGAATGAATTGCTGGAGCTTGTGGAATCTCTATCATTGGAGATTCTAAAGAGCCAGTTAAACAGATGTCTGTTTGTGATGATCTAGATAGTGCTTAGTCCTGCCATGAGTGCAGTGGACTGGACTTGATGACCTCTCAAGGCCTCTTACAGCTCTGGTAGTCTGATTCTGTGGTCTTCAGTTTTGCTGAGTAGACAGATGCTTGTCCTGTAAAACAGAAGAGCAAAGGTTCACCATTGGGTCCCATTGCATATGTGCGGCATATCTGGGGTATCATGATGTGGTTGCTGATACGAATTGTGTTCTGGCAGTTGTATTTGAACTCCTAGGTGCCATAGACGCATAGACTAACTTTGTCTAAATAGTGCTTAATGGTATGGAAGGGTATCTATCGATATTTTAGAATGCATTTGTCTGAGAGTCCATTCGTTCAAGAACTCCTCCTAAACAGTAAGAGCTAGGGCCAGAGTGGAGGGGGAAGGCCACTGGCAGCTGGAGGGAGAGAAAATGTCCCTGGCGACCGGGGAAGGGTTTGGGGAGAGAAAAGACCCATGCTGGATGGGAGCCCCCAACCTGAGCTCCTCACCCCCAAACCCTCACTCTCACACCTTCTTGCCCCCAGCCTCCTGTACCTTACCTCCACATTCTTAAGGCCTTACCCTGAATCCTGCACCTTCCCTACCCTCCACACACTGCCAGCCTCTTGCCCTGAAGGATCCAGGCAATGCTGGATAACTCTGCTAGTAATAATGTAAGAATGGTTATATTGGATCAGATCAATTGTTCATCTAACCTAGTATCTTGTCTTCTGACAGTAGCCAGTACCAGATGCTTCATAGAGAGTGAACAGAACAGGATCGTTTATCAAGTGACCCTGTTCTGAAATCCTAGCTTTTAGCAGTCAGAAGTTTAGGAATACCCAGAGCATGGGGTTGTATACCTGACCATCTTGGTTAATAGTCTTGGTTGGACCTATCTTCTATGCACTTACTTATTATTTTTTAAACACATTTATATTTTTGTGATTCACAGTATCCCCTGGCCATAAGTTCCACAGGTTGTGTGTTGTGTGAAGAAGTACTTCCTTGTTTGTTTTTAAACCTGCTGCCTGTTAATTTAATTGGATGACCCCCTGATTTGTTATGTGAAAGGGATTAATAACACTTCCTTATTAACTTTCTTCAACCTATTTGTGATTTTATGGACCTCTATGGTATCTCCCTTCAGTCATCTCTAAGATGAAACAGTTCATCTTTTTAATCTTTCCTCATATGGAAGCAGTTCCATATCACAAACCATTTGTGTTGCCTTTCTCTGTACTAATATAAAAATATTTTTGAGAAGGGGTGATCAGAACTGCACACACATTAAACTGTGGGTCTGTTGTGGTTTTGTATAGTAGCATAATATTTTGTTTTATTATCCACCCCTTTCCTAATGGTGTCTAACATTGTTAGCTTTTTTTGACCTCTGTACGTTTGAGCTCACTAGTGTATGTTCACCTCTTCCTTCTAGTTGGTATTTTTTTACTCAAAAGTGAGGCCATACTGCCATCTAGTGACTGGCTTACAGAGTATAGAAGGCCCAAAACTACTACAGATAACTGAGGACATGTCTGCAGTATAGACTTAAGTAGATCAGCATTAGAACATCTATCTTATAGCCATCTCAGCAATTGCTACTGTGGTTTGTGGCTGTACTAACTCCTGTCAGTGGTGTGCACCCTCACTAGGAGTGCTTTCACTGACTTAAGGGGGGCAGTGTGGAGGGCTGAGGCACCAGGGTCTCAGCTCCATGCGCAGCTTTCCTCCAACCCCCACGCGCTTGGCTACCTGTTCCCCATCAGGAGCTCAACTGCCACTTTACCTCCATCTGCCCTGGGCTCTCGGCTGCATTACTCCCAGTGGGAAGCCTGCGTGGCAGCCGGGCTGGAAACCAGGAGCCTGAGGCCAGCTGGGCTCCAGTTGGAGCCCTCTATCTGCCCTGGTGTTACAGTCCAATCTGTAAATCTGACTTCTTTGTCAATTTCCTGGCTGGGTCTGTCAGGGAGCTGTGAAATTGATGAGAATGACAGCTAACAGCTGATGTAAATAACCTGTAGTGTCTACACAGACACTACATTGCCCTAAATATACCAGTGTAAGTCTCTCACCTCTTGTGGAGGTTGAATTATTATGCCTGAGGGCGAGGGAGCAAGGCGGTATCACAAACATGGAGGCCCACTGACAACAATTGTAGGTTCCCTCTATGATGCGGGTCCCCTCTGACACAGTTTGCCTGATGTCTCTGGGTCGTGATGCACTTGTGCTGCTGACGCTTAGCAAACTGCTGCCGGCTGCACTGTTGTCATGTTTCCTGTTTTTTCCCATCCAGTGAGCAATAAAATTAGTGCACCAAGGTAAGTGTGGATGTGCACCGCCAGTAGATACAAACATATCTAGCTTATTTATTTATTTATTTATTTTAAAAAAGCTACCATATGGATAATTACTCCAGCCAGGTCAGATTAGGCATTTTACAAATCACTACTCAAAGAATTAAATTTAAATAAGAGAAATAAAAATTGTGAAATATATAGACCAGTCAAAACACTCAAATAATACACTTCAAAAATAAAATAGCATATGTGTGCATTGCAAGAAGTCACAAGAAGTAATAACGATAATAATACAACTGGGGGGACAGACAGGACAGAGATTGTGTGTCAGACACACAACCAGACAGCACTGTGTGTTTGTGAGTGAGAGAGAGAGAGAGAGACTGTGAGCTGGTTGCTCAAGCAAGGCAGGCAAGCACTCATGCAGGTCACCCTAGACAATATACAGCAAGCTCCATCTGACTTGAGTACTCCTGAGTTGTTGTTGTCTATACCCTCTCTCTTTGGGGGACACCCAGACAGTAGCACACCCCCACACACTCTGTACATCTAGGGTGAGGATCCCTGGAGCAGCTGCTGTGGGATGGAGCAACATCGAGGAGGGGCACCTGAACACATGCTGCCAATTGTGATCTGCTAATCAGCCAGGCAGCACCTGAATTGTGCGTTACTGGAGCCCCCAAGCCATTTTAAATTATCCTGTCCCCTGAGCAATTGCTCCCTTTACCCCTCCCTGCCTCATTGGCGGGCCTGTAGACACAATGCAATTAGGTCAATATAAGCTGCCTTAAATCAACCTCACTCTGTAGTGTAGACCAGGCCCGAGATGGTTCTTTTAACTGAAATGGGAGAGACCTGTGTGTTTGACACAGAACCGTTACTGCTTTTATATACCCATGGAATATACTGCATGAAAGTATAATAGCAGATGATAGTATGTGCCAGTATGGATTCAGTTCCCAAGATTCCCCTCTATCTACAATTTAGTCATCTGCCTCAACTTAAATCAACAATTCACTAACTCCCTCGGTTATTTGAATTACTGTTTCTCTTTGTTTTTGATTTTCCTGAAATATTTCGGATGAACAGCGTTAGTTGGATTTTCTTTTTCTGGTTCCCTTCATGTCTTAGAATTTTTATTTACTGATCTCAGAGGGGTAGCTGCGTTAGTCTGTATCTGCAAAAACAACAAGCATTTGATAAAGTGGTTTTTACCCACAAAAGCTTATGCCCAAATAAATCTGTTAGCCTTTAAGGCGCCACAGGGCTCCTCATTTATTTATTAAAATACTTTAAAAAGAAATGGTTATAAGATATATTTTAAGGGATTGTCTTATTTACTGTTAATTTTAACTACTGCTCTGGAAAGCAAAAAATTTATTCAGAAAATGAGAACTTAGCAAACAATTCATGCACACTCCTTTTGTTATATACTGTGTTCTTGTAGTCTGTTGTGTGTACACTACTTAAATCAGCTTGCTTTGATTCCGGTTTGTGACTACTTCAAAATTAAAAGTATTTAAAGTATGTATTTTTCCTTTAAGTTGTGTGTGAAATTTTCTTACTAATCTGAGAGCATTTAAATGTGTTTAAATATTAAAATAGTGGTTTGATCTACTTCAATATTTTACAAATTGTTTAAATGATTTATTTGTACTAAAAGACCTATTTATGTATCTGATGGCATTACCTCTTCCGTGTCTAATGCCTATAGTTTTTCAGTAGAAAAACATTTAAGTTACATTGTGACAAACAAGTCAATATTTCACAGGATAGGTAGCAATATTTTACAAATTAGTTTGTAGGCCAGTTACAAAATGTCAGACATTGATGGTTTAAAAATGCAATCCTTTTCAGTTTTGTTGCATTCTGTGTCCTTCAGACATTCCTATAGTCACGTTGCATTGTGTTTCCTTTATATTTTGGAGTTAATCCAGGGGTCTGTTATGCCAGGATTGAAGAAAACTTGAATGTATTAGATATGAAGTTTTAAATTGGGGCTTGCTTCATCATGTTAGTTGATGTTTTCTTGGATGGTTTTTACAATGAAGACCCTGTTTTATTTTAACCTCAAGTTGAAATAGGGATTTCCATCATCGTTATATTTTATACATTTAGATGAACTATGTATATATTACACTCTGAGACTACAACCTTAATTACAAGATCCTTTAATCTAGAGATGTGGTGCTGTAAATGAGTAAACTGATACACGCAGCTCCCCCCTTCCCGCACTGCTACCTCTTTATCATATTATCAACTTGGATTAATCAGTAAGGGTATGTCCGCTTTGAAATGTAGCAAGAGCCCGCCCACCTGTTGCTACATTTCAAAGGCGGAAGTGCTACGAGGTGTTCCACCTTTGAAGTGTACAAGAGGTACATTTTAAAGGTGGAACACCACGTCCGCCCCACCCCTCAGAGCTGGAGCTGGGGGGAACTAGCTTTTAAGTCGGCTCCTCCCAGCACTCCCTCCTCTCCCCCCTTTGCTGCCTCTTTCTGATAGAGAAAGCAAGGGGGAGGGGAAGCAACTAGTCGATTAGTATGTCGACTAGTCTAAGCTTTTGCTTGTCAATTAGTTGCTTACATCCCTAAGCTGGCTGCGCACGGGGAGCTGGCTTTTAAGCAGGCTCCCCCGTGAGTGCTGACTCCTGAGGAGCTATCTGCCCCACTCCCCCATGCTGCTGCCTCTGATGTGCGCTACTGTGTATAGCCTAGAGCAGCAGGGGAAGGGCGGAGGTGACTTCGTGGGAGCTGGTGCTTGTGGGGAGCCAGCATAAAAACCAGCTTCCCACAAGCATTGAGTCCCTGCTGCCTTTGATACCCTTGTAAAAAGTACCCGCTGAAAATTTCAATTTCAAATCACGTAATAGTTTTTTAACTGTGGATAAGGCTTAAGACAGTCCATCTCTGTGTTGTAGCAGATGTTTTTCAAATAGAAATCTGAGAGGAATTCAGGTCTTTTTTTAAAGGAAGGCATGCTGCTTATTTTTTACCATAAGTAATTGAAAAACTAATATTTTGCCTACATTCAGGCACTCAGCTAATTCTTTAAGTCTTTCTTTTCTCATTGAGATTGATATAGTAGTAAATCACTCTTTTGGTCTCTTGCCATGAGCCTTTTGCAAAAATGAAAATGTAGTGCCTTCTATAATTATTTATTCATGTGAAAATCATAACTGAAAACTCAAATTTAGGTCAAATTTTTGACATTTCTGTAGCTCACTACCATTTATGTAACTCTTACAGTTACAGAACCAATCCTAAATTTTGAGTTGACTAGCTAGGGTTTTAAGATACTCAGCATTTCTCATTTAATCATTGATACGTTTCAATTGCAGGTGAGGTATTTGACTATTTGGTTGCACATGGAAGAATGAAGGAAAAGGAAGCAAGAGCTAAATTTCGACAGGTATGTATAATAGATTGACAAATCCACCTCCTCTACTTTAGCAGTAAAACACATGGAAAAAAATAGCTGATGGTGAGCAAAACAAATGTTTTCCATGACGCTTTCAAGCATGTTCTTTGTTGCTAACTTTGTTGCATTAAATAATAGGGAAAAACTAATAAATGCCAGTAGAAGTTGAATCTAGAGTGCTAAAATATATAATTACGAAGATAGGGATATCAGCAGTACAACATGTGATTTTGTTTAATCCTGTTCAGGTGCCAGTGTTTCAGAAATACTTTGACACATAACATCATAAACAATAATGAATATGGGATAATAAACTGAAACTTTATTGCAAATGTGCTGTTATTCCACACTCTTTATTTTCCTTACCAGCTTTTGTTAATCTATTCTATGGCACAGCATCTATGGGCAGTGATATAAGAAAAAAAAAAAGGAGTTAACTTTTTTTAAAAAATCTGATATTAGAGGCAGTAAGTCCAACAGTTGAAGGGGATCATATAATTTTACACGCTAACATTTCAGTTATGTTAAGGAAATTTTGTAACAGAAATAGACACCTTTATGCTTCTCTGTTCTTGAATAAAATAGTATGTCCACTATTAGTTATTTGGGAAATAGTGAAAATGTACGAATAACTGGATTTGGGTTTTTTGTTTTGTTTTTGCTGTTTCTGATATTTTAATGTGTAATGTGCAGAAAAGTTTAAATGGATACAAATAATAACCTAACTAAAATAAATGTGATAGTCACAGTAAAATCTAATAGGAAGAACAAACAGTATTATTTAGGACAGCGTAACCCATTATGAGGCGGTGAAAATAAAATCAGTAATGAAAGCACTATTTCTCTCATTATTTGAATCCTCCTTGCAGTATCCTTCTTAACCTTTTGCATGATCTGACTGGCAGAGTTCATATCCCACATTCATTATTATTTGAATAGTGTGTGGATTAGCAAGCAATAAGAACCATTTCTGCCCCTCATTCACAAAATCCTGGGATGTGTTTTTGTTTAACAGACTGTTTTCCAGGCACATATTCTTAGATTCAGAAAAATAGAAAAATCTCCCCTTCAAATTCAGGGATGTTTGTGTGTTGCTTTTGCCCTATATCCCTCTCAATCACGTGATACTAGCTTCTAGATTTGTCATTTCCCATCTCAGATGCTGGACTGTATCATTTTTCTAAATCTGAAAGGTTTTCCTTCAAATTCAAACCTAGTAGTTAAATCAAGTTTTTCTAAGATTCAAAAGAATCAGGGAATTTTCTCCCTGCTGGCATGCCTAATACTAATTTTCAGCTGTCAAATATGGGTCACCAGTATGTTCACTCTTCCTCATTGCTATCATCATTGTTCTTAATCAGAAGATTCTTTTTGGAAATGTTCTGTCACCTACTTCATTTTGTTACTTCACCTACAATGTTGTGTTCAGTTTATTCATCAATCTTAGTTTTTTTATTCAAGTCCACTGACTCTCTGAAAGTGAATGTGAACCAGAAGTCATCAAGGCTTTTATTTAAGTCTTTTTTAAAAATTATTTTTCTGCATTTCTATAATAAACTCCCATACCTACAGTGTGCTCCTGCACCCTCCCTCCCACCCACACCCTCTACCCTACTCCTGCATCCCTCTTCCAGACTCCAAACCCTCACCCCTAGCTGCTTCTGCACCTCCCTTCCAGACCCCACGCCCTCACCACTAGCTGCTCCTGGACCCTTCCCCCCTCCTTTCAGGGCCCATACCCAGCCCTCTTCTGTACCCTTCCTCCCTTCCAGACCCCTCCTGCACTCTCCCTCCTGCCCTCAGCCCACTCCAACACCCTACCTCTTGCCCAGACCCCCCCCATCCGCTCTGCAGCAGCCTCCTCCTGTGCACTGAGCCCTCATTTTTGCCCCCACCCCAGAACACCACAAAATCTACTATCTCCAATCCACTAGGCTCTAGTTTGGAGCCTGAGACTAGGCAGATGAATGTCCCTTCTCCCCTCCCCCCGCCCCCCCGTTTCTCAGTTTGGGGATAGATATGAGGATGGTTTTACTTCTCGGTTGGGTGTGTCCCCCCAACTGTTTTTTTGGGGGGGTCAGTGGTCCCCAACCTAAAAGAAGGTTCTTCTTCGACTGATTTCTCATGTCCATTCCATGTAGGTGTGTGTGCGCGCGCAGCGTGCACTCACCGTCGGAAATTTTTCCTCCTCTGCAGCTTTTGTGGCTCAGGTCCTGATCCTGGACATCTGCAGGGCTGCCACGTGGTCCTCTGTCCACACCTTCGCTAACAGTTATGCACGGACATGTCAGGCAAGGGAGGATACTGCTTTGTTTAGGGCTGTCCTCCACTCAGTGGAAGGTTAGAACTCTAATCCTGCCTCTTGGGGTTTCTGATGTCACCTCCATGGAACAGACACGAGCAATCACATGAAGAAGAAAGAACGGTTGCTTACCTCGTAACTGTTGTTCTTCGAGATGTGTTGCTCATGTCCATTCCAAATCCCGCCTGCCTCCCCTTCCTCAGAGTAATCCGGTAAGAAGGGACCGAAGAGGCGGAGGGCCAGCAGGGGTATATATTGGCCGGTATACCGGCGCCACTCCAGGGGGCTCCTCTGCTGGCCCAATGGGTACTGCTAAGGGAAAAATTTCCAACAACGTGTGCACTCTGCGTACACACACCTACATGGAATGAACATGAGCAACAGTACGAGGTAAGTAACTGTTCTTTCTTTCTCTGGTCTTTCTAGTTTTAATGATGAGATAATAGTTATGTCTAAGAACAGCTGGAGAAGTAATTTTTTGTATCTGTCATAATATTTCAGCATGGATCTAAAATCCTTAACAACAAAGACTATTGTTGCTCCTAGGGCCACAGAGTATGCATTCCAAAGAAACAATATTCTTTGTGGTCAAGGATTTTAGATTCATGCTGAAATTGCCCTTCTGGACAAGTTTTTAAGTTGGACAGATGTGCAATGCTTTACTTCCAACATAAGCTGGATACAGAAAGGACAGCTGTAGAAATGGAGAGAAATTAAAAGTAAACAAGAGATAACATACAGCCGAAGCCAGGATCAATATTATGGGACTCCCCAGCTGACCCCAGATTCTGTGCTGCGCTGCTGCATTGTAATGCCGCGAGGAGCCCAGCGTCAGGCTCCTTGCAGCATTTCAAAGTGGCAGCACCGCATGGAGCCTGGATTGGCGGGGGGACTCCCCCACTGACCCATGGTGTTTCAAAGAGGCAGTGGGGCACAAAGCCTGGGTTCAGTGGGAGAATCCCCAGCTGACCCCAGGCTCTACATAGCGCTTTTGCCTTTGAAGTGTAGCAACAACCCTAGGGCTATTGCTGTACTTCAAAGGCAGAGGCGCCCTATTGACTAATCAAATAGTCGATGCAAAATGCTTTGACTATTCGATTAGTCAATTACCTGGTACTTAACATCCTTAGTTCATAATATTAAAAATAAACTGAAGGTATACAATAACTTTTAGAATGTTCTACTAATCATATAGTCCTTTTGAGTCAGCATTTTCCATCATGGCAGTGGTTCCCAACCTTTTTTATACCGGGGACTGGCAAACCCATTCACAAACTTTTGGCAGGCAGGCAACATTTTATTTGCATATTCATTATGCAAACAATGACTATCCAAATATGCAACTAAAATGTTACCATTCTGCCAAAAGTTTGTGAATAGGTTTGCCAGTCCCCGATATAAAAAGCCCCGGCCCCCGGAATCCTCAGTGCCAGCCATAACCCCTAGAGCTCCTCACCCCTCCACTACCCCCCCAGTGCCAACCTCTCACCCTCAGAGTCCCCTTATGCCAGTTCCCCTGCCCCCAAACGTATCAGTTGCCACCTCCTGTTTCCAGAGCCCCGCTGCACCCAATCCCCCCAGAACCTCTCTCAGCCTCCAGTCCACAATATTAGCCGTGTCTCCAGTGCCAGCCCTGTCCCCTATTCCCACCCCCAGTGCCAGCTCCCCATCCTGGATGTCACAGCGCCCCTCAGTGTCAGCCCCCTGCCTCTTAGAGCCCCAGAGCCCCCATAGCACTAGCCCCACCTCCACAGCCCCCATGCCTGCCCTGCCATTGCCTCCCAGCCGCCAGCTGAGTGCAGAGCACTTCCCTGCACGGTGGGAGGGCTGCACAAGCCTCCAGTGTGTCTGGCCCCTGCTGAGCACTGCGGCAGCTGGGCTCCACGTGGCACTTGGCCATGGCAGAGCACTGCAGCTGCCCATCACATGGCCCCGCTAACCAGGCTGCATAGCGGCCGCTGGAGCTGGACCTGGGGCCATGGTGAGGCTGCCCCAGTAAGAACAGCCTCACTGTGGCGCCGACTCCAGCCGCAGCACACATGGTTGTCCACTGGGCCACTCACCCTGCTCCTGCGTGGGGAACCCCAGTGGGTGGGCTCATTAGCATCTGGGGGCATGGCCTGGCAGTGTGCCACGGCCTGGCAGGCAGGGGTTTGCAGCCCACTGCCAGTCTGTGGACCAGCAGTTGGGAACCACTTCATCATGGCACTGTCCTTTTGGGGGCACTTCAGTTATCATCTTTGAAAAATCATGGACATTGAAAGAGAATCCAGAAGACTGGAAAAGGGAAATACAGTGCCATTCTATACAAAGGGAATTAAGAACAACCCAGGAAACTACAGGCCAGGCAGTTTAACTTCTGTGCCAGAAAAGATATTGGAGTAAGTAATTAAGGAATTTAGCTGCAAACATCTGGAAGAAAATAAGGTGATAGCTAACAGCCACCATGGATTTGTCAAGAGCAAATCATGCCAAACCAGTCTGATAGCTTTATTTGATAGGATAACAAGTCTTGTGGATAAGGGAGAAGAGGTAGATGTGTTATACCTAGAGTTTAGTAAGGCATTTGATACGGTGTCTCATGACCTTGTTATCAATAAACTAGGCAAATACAACTTAAATGGAGCTACTATAAGGTGGGTGCATAACTGGCTGGATAACCATTCTCAGAGAGTAATTATTAACGGTTCACTGTCATGCTGGAAGGGCATAACAAGTGGGTTTCCACAGGGGTCTGTTTTGGGACCGGTTCTGTTCAGTATCTTCAACAATATATATGATGGCCTAGAGAGTAAGCTTATTAAGTTTGCAGATGATACCAAGCTGGGAGGAGTTGCAGCTGCTTTGGAGAATAGGGTCATAATTCAAAATGATCTGGACAAACTAGAGAAATGGTCTGAGGTAAATAGGATGAAATGTAATAAGGACAAATGCAAAGTACTCCACTTGGGAAAGAACAATCCATTTCACACTTATAGAATGGGAGATGACTTGTAGAATGGTAGGTGACTAAGGAGGCGTACTGCAGAAATGGATGTAGGAGTCATAGTGGACCACAAGCTAAATATGAGTCAACAGTCTGACACTGTTGCAAAAAAAGCAAACATGATTCTGGGATGCATTAACAGGAGTGTTGTGAGCAAGACACAAGAAGTCATTCTTCTGCTCTACTCTGCACTGATTAGGCCTCAATTGGAGTATTGCGTCCAGTCCTGGGCCCCACATTTCAAGAAAGATGTGGAAAAATTGGAGAAGGTGCAGAGAAGAGCAACAGAAATGATTAAAGGTCTAGAAAACATGAGCTATGAGGTAAGGCTGAAGAAATTAGGCTTGTTTAGTTTGGAAAAGAGAAGACTGAGAAGGGACATGATAGTGCAGGGGTGGGCAATAATTTTTGCCCTGGGGGCCACTTCAAAAATTTTTGAAGTAGCCCCAGGCCACCCAGGAAGGGGTGGGGCCTAAACAGGAAGGGGCAGAGCTACCTTACCTTCAGACCATGATTGGTCTGGGAGTGGGGGAGCCCCTTTGCCCCCCCCTTCCCACTAGGCACCCATGCCCTGGAAGAGGCTTGGCACGCTCCCCCATCCTCAGGCCAATCAGGGCCTGGGGGCAGGGGAGTGCAGGAAGCCTCCTCCTTGCAGGGCTGGGGCAGGGTAAAGGAAGCTTCATGCAGCTCCCCTGCCCCCAGGCCCTGATTGGCCTGGGGCCGGGGGAGCGCGCGAAGCTACCTCCTTGCTCCTCCCCCCCACCCTGCGAGCAGTGCACAGCACTTCAAAGAGCCACATGCTCCTGGCAGGGCAGAAGGCTTTGTGCACTCCCCTGCCCCCAGGCCAATTAAGGTCCTCTGCCAGCTGGATCCTCCCGCATGGCAAGCCAGATCCACCCCGTTGAGGCCCTTTTGCCCACCCTGTGATAGTGGTTTTCATTTATCCAAAAGAGTGTCCTAGGGAGGAGGGGCTTCTGAAGATAGGAGAAGAAGCAATGGGCTTAAACTACAGCAAGGGAGGTTTAGGTTGGACATTAGGAAAAACTTCCTAACTGTCAGGGTGATTAAACACTGGCATAAATTGCCTAGTGAGGTTGAGGAATCTCCATCACTGGAGATATTTAAGAGCACATTAGACAGACATCTGTCAGGGAGGATATAGTCTGTGCTTGGTCCTGCCATAAGGGTAGGGGACTGGACTTGATGATCTCTCGAGGTTCCTTCCAGTTCTAATATTCTGGGATTCTAGGAACAATACTTTGGAACATGCTCAGCTTCCTTACTGTCCAAGATTTTTCTCTAATTTGAAATAGTCTGATTGGCTGTTTATGCTGCAGTATATAGCTTATTTATTTATGCATAGCAGGCATGCTTGACAAGTGAAGCATGAAAGGGTGCAGATGCCAAAAATATAACCTTGCTCTGTTACTTTGCATTTTCAGCTGCCTTTATGCCTCTCAGAACAAATATTTGTACTTTTAAGATGATTTGGATTCCTCATATCATTTAGTTCCATTACCTACCCTCAGGCCTCTGGGTTGGTCTGTTCTTATCATCCTAACTCAGCAAAAAAATTCTCCAATCTGTGAAATATATGAAGAAAAATAGTGTAGAAATGGGGAACCAAGTTTTTTGCCTTTTGGAAAACAAGCAGATTAGTTAGCTCACCTGCCCCTTTACTCTTCCTCTGCTTCATTAGTTGTTGGTAAGTGGCTTTTGTTAATATTTCTACCTCTTCTCTGAATAACTCTAGAAATAGGGCTATTTGTTGATACTGTCCATAATGATATTTAAATTTGGGCAGATGTAAAGGCAAATTTATAGCTGTATAGGCCTCTCAAAACCTCCACAAAATAAAGGGACCCAGCACAGAGAAAACTATAAATAAAAACATTTTTGGTATAGTTCCTCATTGAATGTGGGTACCTTTTCTCCATACTGAAACAAAAAACAGGACTACGTAGCACTTTAAAAACTAACAAGATGGTTTATTAGGTGATGAGCTTTCGTGGGCCAGACCCACTTCCTCAGATCAAATACTGTTAGTCTGCTTCCCTTTCTCATGCCTACCCTTTCTCCTTTCCTTTCCTTTCCTTTCTAAACTGCTATCTCACTGTTTCAGCCCCTAAATTAGTGTATGATGTGTCAAATAAGACAGTGTAATGTGTGATTTTTTTTTTTACAGCTTTACATACATTGGTCACAGCGTATTTTGGAGAGTAGTACTCTGTAAATGCCACTGTCCATGAATGCCTTGTTTAAGTCATTCACTATGACCTTATATCAACCACCATGCCAAGTTGCAGAAAAAATGTTCTGTATTTAAGATATGTGATCATGAAATTACTGTATTATATACATCTAAGTCAGAGTTCCTTCATGCCCCCTTTATTATGCTATTCCTAGCATAAAGTGCAAAATAAATTAGGTAGGGTGTAGTCAGATCCTTGCTTGACTCATGATGGAGAAACCTTCAGTAATTTATGATTGCATAACTAATTTATCAAATAAGTTGTTGCTGTTACTCGAATAACAACCATTACCCTCAAAGTATCTCTCAAAAAAAATCTTCAGGAAGAAACTGGATAATTTCAGTCCAGCAAAGAAAATTTCAGATAGTTATGAATGTGTAAAGACACGAAAAGGAAACTTTTCCACAACCTTAATAGGTGAGCCCACCTCCCTCTATAATCAACCATGCAGAGAATTTCATTGTTTCTCCAAAGTGTAATAGAAGCCAATATGTTGAATAATAAGCTTACATTTAATTATGCTTTTAGTGACTTTATTCTGAATGTGGTGGCCATTATGGTTGGTTGTATGAGTTTGAATGCGCACATGTCAATTTTAGCAACTAATATTGAAATTTCTGATTATACATCTGTTTCTTTGAGGTGTCACTTATATAATTGGGCCTGTTTTCTATCCAGATAGTATCTGCAGTGCAGTACTGCCATCAAAAGCATATTGTACATAGAGATCTCAAGGTGAGTAAAAAAAAAAAAAAAAAAAAAAACCTACCGAAGCTTGTAGGCAGTAATTTCATTAGCTAAGTCTTGTATTCTTTTTGCCTATAAGATTTAGAGTTAAAATCTTTTCCTTGGCTCACAGGAAGTTTTAGATGCTATGAAAATATATTAAATATAGAGCTGGTTTGTTTTTTTTTTTAAATGGGGATGGAGTAAATGGGATATGTCTTTATATAATGAATTGGATGGCATTGGTGGAGCTTCTTACCTTTTGGTCGCTAATTAAAATATAGCTCAGTTTTGTAATGATAAAAAATTACAGTTGTGTAACAGATGTAAAATGCTTGGTGGTTCTTATTTACAGTATTAGACAAAACAAAAAACCCACCATCATGAGGTGGCTTTCCTTAGGTTTGGTGAATGTTGGTGTGGCATTTTCAGGGAACTTGTGCTGTTCCTTGTACTATAATTGTATAAGGTTGCATTTCTGTTTCACATTTCATAAATCTTATTTTTACTTGATTCTAAAAGAAAGTAGAGATTTTATGTACTACACACTTCGTAAGCTTTATCAGATAAAATGTAGGATTTGAGAGTTTCATTTTTGTCGTCTTATATGGAAACATTATCAGTTACAGAAATACTAAATAATTTTCCATGAAGTAGCCAAGGAGACGATACATGTGACTAACTTTATTTAGTGTAACAGTTGCCATAAATCTGAAGGTTATAACTTAGATTTTAAAATATATATGAAAATTAATAATTTTGTGAAGATATTTAGCTATGTTCAATAAAGAAATTTCTTTACGCTTCTGGCTTTTGCCTTTAGGAATGAATCACAGATTTGAACAATAGCTTTTGTAGAAAAACCTTAAATTTACATAATACAATATTTTTCTTTTCTTCCTCCCAGGCTGAAAATCTATTGCTAGATGCAGATATGAACATTAAAATAGCAGACTTTGGTTTTAGCAATGAGTTTACTGTTGGAAATAAACTGGACACGTTTTGTGGCAGCCCGCCATATGCTGCTCCAGAGCTCTTCCAAGGCAAGAAATATGATGGACCTGAAGTAGATGTTTGGAGTTTAGGTGTTATTCTTTACACTCTTGTGAGTGGATCTCTTCCTTTTGATGGACAGAACTTAAAGGTATATTACTTAAACTTTATTGATAATACTGGCTGCTGTAACAATTGAAGAGTATTTTAAACTATGCCTTTTTTTAATAATTTGCTTCCTTTCTCCCAAGGAACTGAGAGAAAGAGTACTAAGAGGGAAATATAGGATCCCTTTCTACATGTCAACAGACTGTGAAAACCTCCTCAAACGTTTTCTGGTGCTAAACCCAACTAAAAGAGGCACTCTAGAGGTAATAGCATGAATAAAATGCTTTCAGACAAAATAGTAATTAATTAAGTTTAATTAATTAATTTTAATTCATGAATTTGCCAGTCTTGGTTTGTACCAATATTTGTTACCGCTCCTTCCCTCCATTAGTATGTATTTAACTTCTGTTAATATTTACTGCCCTGAGGTTTGTAATTTGCATTTTTGGGTGAGTTTTTGACACAAATGTGGTAAAGTTGCACCTGTTACCTCACAGTTTCTCAGTGCAGTGAAGACAGTTTCTTTTGTGCATATGCAATCCAACCCAAACTCTTAAATGGTTGCCTACTTACATGAGTACTCTTGCCACGCATCTTCCTTAGGTGGGCAAATCCATAATGTGTGAAGAAATCGGTATTTTGTGCAAGCAACCCTAATTTGCATGCACATCAAAAATGTTTTGCCTACATTGGGAAGTCACTTGAAAAGTGCACCTATCTTTGAAAACTTGACCTTTATCTTTATTTCCTTAAAAGTTAACTGAAAGCACCATAGTGTCACTCTTGTAAACTGTAGTTTTGGGCTTCCAGAATGTACTACAGAATTCTACAGTAAGATATCTTGAGGCTATATAGGAGGAAGAGTTACATGAAGAGGAGTTACTGATTTTTCCCTTCAAATTAGGGCATTATGGCTAGGCATGTTTTACATTTTAGTGCATTCCTATGAAAGGCTGTGACTTCCTAAATAGTTCAACATTAGAGACAGGTTAAAATCTCAGTTTGAATTTTCTTAACTGTAATGCTTTTAAACTTGTGCTTAATATTATTGGCTTCTTTCTTTTGTATTCTTTGTCAATACTTTATGCTTTACTTCAGCTCTTGGAAAACTGTCATGTTCCCAAGTGAGTAATATTTAGGATGGAGAAGTCTGTTAGAAGTTTTGTGGCTGAAAGAGTGCATTGGTGTACAAAGTCCAGTGAAGGTTTCCTGGGTGAGGATCGTTTCCTGCATACAGATTCTTGTCTGGAAGAAGTTTTTATCTGATCTCTTCCCTGAGCTCTCACTGCAACCAATCTCTATACTTGAACCTTTGTCCTAGAATAAAGCTAATAGGAAGTGGTCTGTCTAGGAACACAATCCAGGAAGGTGAGGAAGGGGACCAGTAATGAGGACGGCTAGCTTCAAATATGAGTTGGGAATTATGTGGAACTTTCTGGAAAAGAATGATGGCTAAAATTAGAAGAGGACTTAGATCTTTAAACCAGAGTCTGGGTTTGCTTGTCTTCAATTCTTCAGTGCTGTTAAGTTTTTGATAGATAGGACTTTGACTTCAGTGTCTTCTTTTGTTTACAAGAAAATAGTTACCAAACAACCTATCTTTATAGCAAATCATGAAGGACCGGTGGATCAATGCAGGGCATGAAGAGGATGAGCTAAAACCTTTTGTTGAACCAGAGCTAGACATCTCGGACCAGAAGAGAATAGGTAATTCAGTGTTTTCCAGTATGTCTGCAGTTAACACGCAGTGTTTTGAGTTTATGTACTATGTGTTAGGTATTTGAAAAACAACTTCAATGTCTAATTAAATACTGACATTATTCCTGCATTTAGAGGTTTTGTTCCATTGTTAGAAAAAAAAATAGGTGGTTTTTTTAGCATGTTCCTGTGGGAGCTCCACTCCAGGTGATAGTGCATCTTGGCATCATTGATTGGAGATCCTTGATGGTAGTGCCCGGTTCGGGGGGGCGGGGTGGGGGGGTGGTGTGTGTGTGCAATTGGTGTCTTGTGGCAGTGTCTATATTTGTTTGGCATATGCACATCCCTGATCCCCTCAGTTCCTTTTCAGTCATCCTCTGCTGAAGACAGAACTTAGAGCAGTTCTGCACCCCTTTCCTAATTCAGAATATAGAATAAATTATGTAAATACAGAATAAGTTACATAAAAATACATCCAAGTTCTCCCCTTCCCTTAGGAAAATTACGTTTAAAAATATTTTTTTTTCCCATTCTCAACCTCCTCCTTCAAGCGTGACCTCATAGGACAGCCTTAAAACATGCTAGGCTTCCCTGGTTTTAAAAAATGCAACTCCTGGAAGAATGCCATGCTGCATTCAGATGGATATGCCCTCTACAACATATGCCTTGGTGAGATTCACATTCCTGCCAAATGTGTCCATTGCAACAACCTTAAACCAGTCACTGGACAACAATCCTCAATTTTGAAGGCTTGGTTGAGGGTCTGGGTAGCCACTCCTTACCCACATTCACCTGTCCATTTGGCCACTGCCTCAAGAGATTCCTGCATGCTTGGCAATAAGTCTCGCAAGATTGCTGGGTACTCAAAATAGTGTAATCCAGCTACTCTATCCCCTATATTTCACACACACCCCCTTATCTTTCCCCTTCCCCATACCTCTTAAGGGACCTCTTACGGGCGCCTTCTTCAAACAGAGGTAACTCACCTTCTTCAGCTAGATGCCATGGAACATGTTCCTCCACAACACTGAGGGAAAGGGTTTTACTCTCACTATTTCCTGACCTGAAAGAAAAATGGAGGATGGCAACACATCCTAATCTGCCATGACTCAATAAATTGGAACACTCCCAAAGATTCAAGATGATCCCTTTGGGCACAATAATACACACACACTGGAACAAAGCAATTGGTTCTCAGCCTTTAAGATGTATACATCCAGCACACAGAAGATTTGCCGCTTTATAGTGGAACATGAGCACTTGCAATATAGAGTGCTTGCATTTGGACTTACCACAACACCAAGAGTGTTTTCAAAGACTCTTGCTGTGTTCACAGCTCACCTCTGCAAGTGAGGAATTGAATTCTTTCTGTACCTCAACAATTGCCTTATTAAAAGCCAGTCCTACGAGGAGACTCAATTGGCCACTTGAGTTACCATTTCTCTTTTCTACACTCTAGTGCTCTAGATAAATATCCAAAAGTCCACTGTCATTTCAGCTTAACAAATAGAAGTAATTGGAGCTCTCCTAGATTTGACCATTGCCAGATTCTCTCTCCCAAATGCCAGATTCCTCACCATCAGACACCTCATATCAGCAGTCTCCATCTGCCCCAGGTAGAAGCCAGAATGTGCCTACAACTTCTAGACGATGTGGTGGCCACCACATACATGGTGCGCCATGCCAGACTTTATATGAAGTGTCTCCAGGGCTGGCTAAGCTCAGTATGCAAACCAGCCAAGCGCAGCCTCCATATGATAGTAACTCCACCCCTCACTGTCTAAATTCCCTGCACTGGGGGACAATCAAAGGGAGAACGTATGTGCAGGCTTTCATTAAATTGCAGCAAGGGAAGTTTAGGTTGGACACCAGGAAAAACTTCCTACCTGTCAGGGTGGTTAAACAGTGGAATAAATTGCTTAGTTGTGGAATCTTCATCACTGGAGGTAATTAAGAGCTGGTTAGACACACGTCATGGATGATCTAGACAGGGCTTGGTCCTGACGTGAGGGCAAGGGGACTGGACTCAATGACCTCTCAAGGTCTCTTCCAGTTCTAGTAATCTTTGATTCTGTGATTCCCTTTTACCAGATCCTTCCCGCAATGATGCTCATAAGACACTTTCCTTAAGAATGAGGAGCACACTTAGACTGTACACTGCACAAGGCAGGTGGTCTTCAACAGAGACCCATGTGTATATCAACCTCCTTAGAACTCACGGCAGTCATATACACATCTTCACTTTCTTCCTCTCATAAGTCTCAGAACGTTTTGTGTCTTGACAGATAATACAGCATGCATGTTTTACATCAACAGATGAGGGATCACACTCACACTCCCTATGCACAGAGGCTGCCAAGCTATAGAACTGGTGCATCCAACTTCACATAGACATCTCGGCCTCCTACCCCCCATGCTGCCAGAACACTACTGCTGACATCCTCAGCAGACATTTTTCACATGAACATGAATGGTAGCTCAACCCCACAGTGGCACACCACCTGTTCACCCTCTGGAGTTCCCCAACTGTAGACCTGTTCGCTACATCGTAGAACTTCAGTGTCACCGATTCTACTCCAGTGTGGGAATTGGGACTGCATACCTAGGAGATGTGTTCCCAGTTCCATGACAGAAGACACTTATGCTCACTTACCCACTGATTCCTTCAGAGTCATCCACAAAATCAGAATCAACAAAGTCAAGGTCATATCACTCCTGCATGGTCCAGGCAGACATCGTATGCTTACATGCTGTGAATGTTGTTCTGCTCTTCAATAACTCTTACGAGAAGACCGGATTGCTTCTTCTAGCACAATGGACTCATCTTTCATCTACAGTTGGTGATGCTCCATATGAAGGAATGATTCCTCCGTGATTCCAGGCACACAAGCTGACCTTTTTCAGAGCAAGTAAAACATGTACTACTGCATAGGAGGTGAGACTTCACCTTTAGTACCTACCTATATAAATGGAAATGATTCTCCACATGATGCTCAGAAAAAAGTATTACACCCTGCAACACTTCTCTCCCCAATGTTCTGGGCTATCTTTTAAGCCTCAAGAACAATGGACTATCACTCAGTTCCATCATAGTTCATCTTGGGGCAATTAATGCTTTTCATGATAAACTGGTCGGCTTTTCCATTTTCACTCACCCTATCATGAAGCACTTCCTTAACAGATTCTGAAACCTCTACCCAGAGATACAACCCACCACAGCCACATGGGGTGTAACCACAGTCCTCTGAAGCCTTATGAAAAACTCCTTTGAACCTTTAGCCACCTGCTCCCTCCTACACAGGTCTATGAAGATAGCATTCCTTATGGTTACCACATTGGCGAAAAGGGTAGGTGAAATAGTGCACTAATGGCTGACCTTCTGTACTCTATATTCTTCAAACACAAGATCAGTGTGTGACTGCATCCTGAATTCCTTTCAAAGATGATACCTCCTTTCCACCTCAGTGAGCCTGTATATCTCCCTACCTTGTACCCCAAACCCTCCAGGAAGCTACACTCCAAATCCTTGATGTCAGACAAGCACTTGCCTTCTGCTTAAACAGAACTAAACCATTCTGCAAAAACTGTGACTTTTCCTATCCATTGCCAACTGATCCAAAGGTATGGCTTTTTGTAAGCAGTGCTTATTCAAGTGAATATTACACTGTATTAGGACCAGCTATCAAGCTCAGAATCTCAAAGCCCCTGAGGGAATCTGCACTCACTTCATCTGGACTGTGTCTATCTCCACAGCATTTCTCCACAATGTACTTTTTCTGACATAAGGAAAGCCTTTACATGGGCATCACATCATACATTTGATAAACACTATGCCATTGTCCCACAACTATGCCATTGTCCCACAAGCCACAACAGACACTTTATAGTCTACGCAGTACTGTCTGCTTCTACCAATTACTCCATTTCAAAGTCCCCATCCCCCCGCCATAGGGACATTGCTTGCCAATCACCTGGAGTGGCGCACCCACAGGAACATCAGTTGAAGAAGAAAAGGTTACTCACCTCATGCAGTAACTGAGGTTCTTTGATGCGTGTGTCCTTGTGGATGCTCTATTAATACCTTCCCTTCTACTTTGGAGTTCAACTTGCATAACTCTGTGGTAGAGAAGGAATGGAGGGGATCAAGATTTGTAAGTACCAAACAGATTCGGACATTGCCACAAGACACCAACTGTACATGTATCCCAGCCATGCCCTGCTACTGAAGATGTCCAATCAATGGCATTGGGATCAGTGTTCCCTCTAAGATTTTCCATCCATGAGCAGAGTGAGTTTTGTCTTGTACACCAATATTGAGGTCATATGCACCGTGGCACCCAATTTATTCGCACACACGCACACATTCCCAGCCGCTGGAGTAGAAACCCCCCACCAGGCAGCATGTCCTGTTCCTTCCTGCTAGAGCAGACGCCACCCCCCCCACACACACACCATGTGGCATGTCCTGTTCCCAGCCACTGGAGTAGAGACATCCCTCCCACCATGTGGCAGGTCCTGTTCTCAGCTGCTGGAGCAGACCCTTCCCCTCCTTCCCTCCCCCGGGCCATGTTGCATGTCCCATTCCCGGCCACTGCAGCAGAACTCCCGGCCCCCTCCCTTGCCATGCATCATGAGCCGTTCTCAGCCGCTGGAGCAGACCCCTCTCCCCGGCTATGTGGCAGGTCCAGTACCAGCCCCAGGTGCCAGAACAGGGCCTCCCCTTCCCCCTGCCATGTGGCAGCCCCGGCCACCAGAGCAGGTCTCCCCACCACGTGTCCACGGCAGGTCCTGCCCTCCCCCCCCAGTGGCTCCCTCACCATGCCGTCTCAGCTGGCCCCGCCTGCTGGAGCAGCCACCTGCTAAAGCAGGAAGTGGGCAGGGGAAGAATTTTTTGTGCACAGGTGCACAACTTAGCAGGAGCTCCGTTTATAGCCCTCTCCCAGACCCTCCCCCAGATGGACTTCCTCCTCAGTTAAATCTTGCTCTCCTTTCAGGAAACTAAGTCCAAAAGTCCAATTAACAAACATTTCTGAGCTTGTGTGGGATACACTCTTTATTGCACATCTAGACAACAGCTTATTGAATATTTCTCCCAATTCACCTTGTGTGTCTCGACTACTTTGTTTTGGATCAGAGGTGAAGTCAATTCAGTATAATTCTAGACAGTTCTTTTTGTTTATTACAGACAAATAGCCAACTTAGAAAGTGTAGTTATCTGGAATGCTTGTTCTGCGCACAAGACATAAATCAGAGCTAAAGCTTTCATGAATCAAGTGCATATTTCCCTTGATTGTCTGATTTGATCAACTCATAAGCATTCTTCAAAGCTTGAATGTCTATTAATAAAAATGTATATGAAGGGTGACACACAATATTCTTTGCTTTATGCCAGAGTGCACAGGCACTTGACTGTATTATTTCAATGGTAAGTTTAAAATTATAATCTATTTTCTGTTTCATAAAAATTTCTCAACTAATTGCCATATGAGCGCATGCAGGTTGTATAGCCCCCTTATTGCAAAAGGCTTTTTATATCTTGTCGGGCCTTTCATATTTTGGAAGATATAACTATTCTTTTAGTGCCTAATGGCAAAGGGAGACATTATTCCTAGCTCCTGGAGGGAAATCTGCATTGTCTACAGCTGAAGTATTCAAATATATAATGACTGAACTCCACAGTTGTGAGTGGAATGGACCAGTCAGTTAGAGGCAGTGCTTTTTTTGTGACGGTACTGCCCAGTACACAGTACCAGCAACTCCAGTCAGAGCTCAACAACTTTTTCCCTGGAGTACCAACACCTTTTTTTTTTTTTTTTAAACAAAAAAAGCACTGTACAGAGGTCACCTGGAAAATGCATCCTTCCGCACATTGTGACTAACTATCTGGAGGTCCTGCTTCAGTAATAGTTTGCAGCTATCCGTGGCCAGGATTCAGGCAGAGTCCATGAGGGAATTAGCATGATGCTGCACTAGCTCACACATGGCTTACCCTATTATTCTTCACTTCTGTAGCTGCAGTTCATAAGTCTCAGAGGAGTAGCTGTGTTAGTCTGTAACGTTAAAAACAAATAGTCCTGTGGCACCTTAGAGACTAACAAAAAATATATCGTATCATGAGCTTTTGTGGATTAAATCTCCCCTTCATCAGATTAGGTGGACAATGAAGTGGGGTTTACCCACAAAAGCTCATGATATTATATATTTTTGTTTCTCTAAGATGTCACAGGACTGCTTGTTTTCAAATTAACAAGGCTGCCCAGAGACAGTATGATGCATCCACTTCACAATATGTGTGCGTGCACTTTAGACGTGTTACATTTTATGCCCTTGAGATGCCACCAAATTTAATTCAGAGCTTCTCTAGTGAGCTGGTGGAGAGAGTTACTCTTTGTTTCTTGTCCTATTTCAGGACCCTCAAGTTATACTGCCTACTGTTCTTCAGGCACTCAGGCTATGGTCCAACATACCTCCATAGACTATTGCAAAAGGAAGCATTTCTGTGATGTAGATATGGTAGAAGGTTTTGTAAGGGCGGACCAATAGGGGCAGTACCAGAAGAAGAGGGACAAAAGCCAGGAGGAAAGGCAGAGGCTCCCCAATCCCTGTATTCCCATCCCGTGCACCCTTTACCACTAACTTCTGCACATTGCCCCCTTCATCCCATCCCCTGCACTTTCCTCCTAGCTATGCCTCCAACCCCACCTGCACTTCCAGCATGTCCTTCCACACTGCCCCCCTGCTCATTACCCTCCGCCCCCTTAGCCCGGAAACACCTGTGCCCAGTTGCCCCTTATCCTCTGGCTACGGCACCCTGGGCATGAGCCCAGTTTGCTCAGATCTGATGCTGGCCCTGCATGACAGGGCAGCCGCCCACCACGTGGCCCCATCAGCCAGGCTGCATGACAGCTGCCGGAGCTGGAACTGGGGCCGGGGTGAGGCTGCCCTAATAGGAACAGCTTCACTGCAGCCCCGGCTCTAGCTGCAGCACATGGGACAGCCACCCCCCCACGTGGCCCCACCAGCCAGGTCTCAGGGCTGCCACTGGATCAGGAACCCACTGCGCCGCTCCCCTTCCAGCAGGAAAGTGAATGCTGCTGCGTGGCTCTGCAAAAGAGGTGGATGGGGGTAGAATTTTTTGTGCACATTCACGAAGGTGTGCGCTTTAGAGGAAACTGCTTGGGACACACTGTCACTTGGAGTGCAGCATCTACAGGGATATACATCTCAAAGAACCTCAGTTACTGCACGAGGTGAATAACCTTTTCTTTTGAACATAAACATTCAGTCAGTGTGTCAGCATATTGTGACTTACAAATGCTTCTTTCTTTCAGATATTATGGTTGGAATGGGATATTCTCAAGAAGAAATTCAAGAATCCCTTAGTAAAATGAAATATGATGAAATCACAGCAACATACTTATTGTTAGGGAGAAAATCATCAGAGGTGAGTATACAACAGGAAGAAAATTTAAAACAAACTGATGCTAAATGCAAAAAAACTGAAGAGAGCAAATGATAGTTAATACAAGTGAAACTTCTAGTTCATAGTCAGGAAATTGTTTACATTGGTTCTACTACTGGGTGCATGGTCCATCATGTGAACAAGATCAGATTCTTTTGGCTGGTAATGCCCGTTTTGGCTGAACCTATATCCTAAATGTCCTTGTGTGTTTCAGTGCTCAAGGGCATAAAGGAAAGAGGAGGCCCCATTGTCCCATAGTTTTTCAAATGCTTGTCTATGTACATATTCCACTGTTGATGTGCATGCACCCAATATAGTCCTGTTTGCGTTCGTTGAGGGTCACACCTGTGCACAGACTGAGTGTCTTCATGTCCCTAGCCCAGAGGAAATCAGTAAGTGGGCCATGGGCCAGACACAGTTCCCTAGGGTTAGCCCCTGGGGGAGAATCACTAGATGCTTTATTTACCTGAGTGTCTGCAGGTATGGCCACTTCAGTGAACTGAATGTGTGGGGAATGCATGTTGGAAGAGAGTAATAAAATGGAAGAAATTAAGAACAAAAGAAGATGGCTTGTTGCATTTTTCCTTAAGCATCAGGAGAAACTTTTCAAAAAAAGGGGCTATATATATCCAATCAAAGTTGCAAATACATTTTCTCCATCTAAACAATTGTTTTAGTTGCCTCAAATATACTGCATATTCTTAAATGTTGATAATGGGAGGAGAGGCAGTCTGTCTAATGTAGTCTACATAAAAATGTTGAGAGCCCATGTCTTAGCAAGTATCTATTGAGCAATCTTTAGAAACTAGCCTATCAGCCCATCATAAGACGGGGATTTTCAGGTCTCTCCTCCATGTCAGTCCGGTCTTCTCTCTCTCTCTCTCTCTCCCCTCCTCCTCCTACTGCCTCCCCCTCTCTCTCTCAGCTCTCCTCCGCCTTCTGCCTCTCTCTCTGTCTCTCTCTTTCTCTTCTCCCCCTCCTGCCTCTCACTCTCCCTTTCTCTTCTCCCCCTCCTGCCTCTCACTCTCTCTCTCTGCTCTTCTCTGTCTCAGTCAGGGATGCACGCTTGTCCAGGCCCCGCCCCCGGGCGTGTACGTCACCGTCCCGCCCCCCCTTCGCCTCCCGCCGTAGCGATCGGCTGACTTCTGCGCCGCTCAGCCGGGCCGCTGTGCGGGAGCAAGCAGCACAAATGGCCTCTCTCTCTCTCTCTCTCTCTCCTCCTCCTACTGCCTCGCCCTCTCTCTCTCTCAGCTCTCGTCCGCCTCCTGCCTCTTTCTCCTTGTCTCTCTCTTTCTCTTCTCCCCCTCCCGCCTCTGACTCTGTGTTTCTCTTCTCCTCCTCCTGCTGCTGCTCTCTCTCTCGCTGTCCTCTGCCTTCTCTCCGCCTCCTCCATTCTCCTCTGCGTCTTCTGTGTCTGCTATGCTTTCCTCCTTTTGAATCCGGCGCCCTTTCCTGACATCAGAGACGCATGCTCGTCCAGGCCCCGCCCCGGCCCCCGGCTGTTCCCTCTGGGCTGAGCTGTTGCCTCCCGTGGTGGCGCTCGGCTGACTTCTGCGCCGCTCAGCCGGGCCATCACGCGGGAGCAAGCGGCACAAGTGGCCGTTTTAGCCCCGTGCTCCCCATGCAGCGCTCTCCTCAACTTTTATCTCTGTGAAAGGAATTAGAAGATAATTGTTTCTCAGCAAAATAACTTTTTCATATAATGCTCCTAACATTTCAGAAATAATTCAAACTATGCAGTGTTTTGTATAGTGAATGTAGTTTTGTATAGATTTGGTTACTACTTTACCACTATTTGAGTGAAAAACGAATAAAACATTATTCATGTTTTTACTAATCCTCCAGGCACAGAACTGGATCTGATTAGGGCATTTTTAAGGAAAATTATTTGCTTACTTAAGATGAACTTGAGAATCTCTGGATGTTCATTTTGATTGAAACTCATTTTTAAATTTTCTCTTAGTTGGATGCTAGTGATTCAAGCTCCAGCAGCAACCTTTCTCTTGCTAAAGTTAGGCCAAGTAGCGATCTCAACAATAGCACTGGACAATCACCTCATCACAAAGTGCAGAGAAGCATATCTTCCAGCCAAAAACAGCGACGGTACAGTGATCATGGTGAGAGACCCTGTTTTAGTGTGATAACACACATCTATTAATAAATATTTGATACTTCCTTACAGCCTGCACCTTTTAAAAGTGACTAACTTGCTTATGGTCTAGTAATTTAAAATCTGGTACTAATTGTTTTACAGCGATCAGGTATTCTTATGTATAATTGAGACCTCCTCAGAGAGATCTTTTTAAAGATTTACTGAGTGAGCCAGCTTTTTCTATTATGACAATATTTTTTTCTTGCCTATGGGGCCATCCCAGGAAAATACTAATGCACAAGTTAAACATCTTGCAAATTCTCTTGTTCAGTATGAAGTGCATCCCTCTCTACTCCCAACTTCCATTATTGCCATACAGCTTTTGTTTCCTTTTTACTTCATAGGTCAGCCTTTGTCTAAAAGAACTTGGAAAACTGTCTTTTCGCCAGTATTTCTTCTTGTTTCCTTTGGAGGCTTGTCACTTGAATTCCCTGCAGAGGTCTAGTTTTTAAAGAGTACCAGTGACCCCAGCCAAACTTAGAACTTTTCTGCCTCATGGGGATGCAGAACATTCTTATCAAGTTTATTTAAATATCCTACGAATCTTTCTGCCTACACACTGCCTCACAAAGGGAATCTCCTTTGGACCTGAATATACTACAGGGGATATTTGCAGGCAGGAGAGGTCTCTTTCCTCTCCCTGTGTCTCCCCAGATTACATTGTCTCAAGTTTTCTTGTATGTAGAATCAGTTTGATTAGTGTTTGAAGAAAGCAACCGAGACATTTTGGTTTTGACTTTATTTGTATCCTCATTAAAGTATGTCAGGAGAGGAAGTCTGATTTTCAAAATGTAACATCTACATCTCAGCTCCTTACATTTTAATATCTGGTATAGGATTTGTACAAATAGTTGGGCTTTTGAACATTTTGCCTCACCTTTAGGTGTACCAGAACAGCTTTCTGCTATTTCCCCCCAATTCTGCAAGCCTGTGGGGGCCAATGGCACAAATCAGGATAGGTTTTGTGCCAGCAGTAATTGCTTCCAGTTGCCATTTCACCATTGCTGGAACATTGCTGGTTCTGGCTAGGCTCTGGAATGCCTATTGAATTGGGAGGAATTAAAACCAAGTGACCAAGAACCTGCTACAACAACTTTATGCAATTGGAGATCCCTTGCTCACGGGAAATCTCTATCTGGGTTTAAACTAGTTTACATTTTTGTGTCAATGGCAAGAAAGAGAATAAAGCATAGCCAAAGATATGGCTCAACATTTAAAGTAAAAGAGGAATTACTGGAAAAGTACAAGAGGCAGTGTTCAAATGTTAAACTTCCATAGTCGAGCCAAATACGGTAAGAGCCTTTAGGGGACCTTTAAGAGTGTTTAATAGAGTGTTTAAATTTTCTTAAATTTAATGAGCCATTTCCCCCTATTTGTAGACCTCTTAAAAGTCAAAGATAACAAACTTAAGCGGTCAAAGGATCAGAGGTCATTACACTACAGATATGTGCTTATAAATGTATTTGCATAATAAATAGCAAAATTGTTAACTTCCACATTTGGCGGGGGGGACATCTTTTCTTTTTAGCTGGGCCATCTATCCCTCCAGTAGTGGCGTATCCAAAAAGAAGCCAGACTAGTACTACAGACAGTGACCTGAAAGAAGATGGAATTCAGTCAAGAAAATCTAGCAGTAGTGCTGTTGGTGGAAGAGGAGTTGCTCCGGCTAGCCCCATGCTTGGAAATGCCAACAATCCAAATAAGGCTGATATTCCTGAACGTAAGAAAAGTTCTGCTGTCCCCAGTGTAAGTGGAAGCATTTATTCCTTAAAGCATATGAACACAAAACACTTTAAGAGTAGGAGAATGTCACTTAACCCAATGGTCTGTCACTGGTTTTTGGTTTATTTGTGTTTCAATGATTTTATCTTCTTTTCACTTCATTACCCAGGAGCAGATGTAGGTATCTCATATACTCAGTTATATACTGTTTGCTTCTGTCACCTTCCCAGGAATTTAATACTTTTCCCTATTATCATTTCTGAATGAGTTCATTAGGATAAGAACCAGAGGTACATTTTAAATAAATCCAAGACAAGAAAAGGAACTGAGAAGCTATCCTGAGAAGCATATAGTATGGGTCAGAGGTGATCTCTGAAATCCCACCTGCTCTTTTGGGTTTCCTCCTCCACAAAAAAACTTCTGTATCCCATATCCTTTTGTATACATTGATTAAAAAGGATCACCTATACCACGGGTTGGTAAACTACGGCACGCATGCCATAAGTGGCACGCGATCTGATTTTGAGTGGAATACGCAGCAGGAGCTCAGGTCCCTGCCCCCTTCTGCCCCTGTACAGCAGGGAGCCTGTGCTACCGCTGGAGCCTTATGGCCAGTGCACAGCCGCAGCACTAGCTCTGGGGGGCAAGTGGGGAGACTGCAAATTGGGCTGTGCATGAACAGCCGGTGATCTTCCCCCTTCTCTGCCCGCCCAACTCATGTAGCAGTGAGCTGGTGGAAGCAGGAGAGCTGCTGGTGATGGTGAGCGTGTGGGGTCTCAGCCAGGCAAGCTCCTCCAGCGGTTGAGGCCAGGACTTGGGCCATGTGGCCGTGATGGCTGCTCCTCCTACAGCTGGGGCCAGGGCTGCATAGCAGAGTTGTGGCTGCTCCGGGAACCATGCGGGAGATGGGCCGTGGTGAGGCTGTCCCTGCTGGGGCAGCCTCACCACGGCCTTGGTTCTTGCTCTGTGGCAGCCATGCGGCCCAGCTGGCAGGGCTGCATGGTGGGTGGCTGCTCTGGGTGATCAGCCCGAATGGAGGAGCAGGGGTGCTCTGGCGGCAGCTGGGTCACATGGCAGAGCAGGGCTGCTCTGGGGACGGCTAGGCCATGTGGTGGAGCAGAGTGCCCCTAAGCCAGCTGGCAGGGGCAGGCTGGAGCCGGGCTGGGGTGTGGCAGCCACAGGGAGGAGGGGGGCTCGCTCTGGGGTGCTGTTTTCCTGCTTCAGAGGTGGGCAGAGGGATGCAGAGCCACTTTCCAGCCCCTCTGCTGCCTTTGCCTGGGAGTCCTGTCGCCGTCTCCTCCAGTCTGTTGCTCTTGTGCAGCCCCATCCCTGCAGCCTTGGCACTCCCTGGTCCGCTCACCTCCCTTTCTACCTCACGGTGCCCCGGCAGGCGGGATAAAGATAGCGCTGAAGTCATGCCCAGCTGCCAGCACTGCCGGGCCCCCACTAGAGGGTGAGTGCTGCCCACGCTGTAGCTTTGGGGCTGGGTGGAGGGGGTCACTGAGGGGAAAGGAAAATGCATGGGGCAGAGGGTCCCTCTGCCCCAAAGCCACATTGGTCCCTGAGTCTCTGGCAGGAAGGTGAGGGTGCCATGCACCGGATCCCCACGCGATCCTGCCCCCAGCAGGGCTGGACACCCCGGTGTCATCTACCCACACCTTGCTCATTTCCCTGACAGCCACCCTGACCCGAGCCCATGCTGGTGATCCAGCATTGCGTGCATGCCCCCTCTCCCTGCACAATGGGAGCAGCGCTGGCTTCCTGCTTGGGGGTGGGTTACCCCCGAGACTCCACACCACATCCAGCTTCCAGGATGCGCTGGTCCTCCCCTCCCCACAGGAAAAGCTGGAGTGGAGCCCAAGGCAGGAGACCAAGCAGGGTTCATCGTCGAGAGAGGCTCCCCATCCCGGGAGAGCGGTGCGGCCTAGAGCAGGAGGGTTAAATCTTGGCATGCCACTTCGGAAAGGTTGCTGACTCCTGACCTATACTTTGATTAGGCAATCCTTAACATATTAAAAAAATGCATTTGTGTGGCTTACTCCATTGACTCCTGCCCTCCACCCAGTAATTAACATGTTTCAAAACAGGTACAGGTTTAAAACCTTTTTCCCCCCCAAAAAATTTGAATTTAATTTTTGCTTAAACACAGTGCTCAGCTTTGGGACTTGAGTCCTCTTAAAATGATCCTCTGATCTTGTGGCTGTAGTGCTTTCAGCTGATTAGTTTCAGTGAAACTCCTACACAATAACTTCCAGATGCTTCAGCTAGTAAGTTTAGGGAGCTGGGGTTTTCCTTCATTCAGCATGTTGTATCTACCTTAGCTCTGTTCCCAAACTAACTTGTCTCCTTTCAACTGAACATTTTGCTGGTTGCAGCCTTTATAACTAAGGTTGGCAAAGTTTTCATCGTAAGTCTGTTTTCGTAAACTCAAATTTTCTGGAACATTCACCTTCTTATGTGTGTGGATATATGTATATAAAAGATGCCACCCTGGCAAGATTATTGCACTTGAATTCCATGGTTGCAATGTAAAAAATGACAGAATGTCTCTAGTTCAAACCTTTTTACTCCTCTAAGTTCAAAATGTACCTTGGCAGAAGACCTTCAATCTCTTATTGGTTGTGTACCACCAAGAGCCACTACCTCAGTTCCTGGAATCTTCCAGTCAACTCATTCTCAGCTATACTCTGGCAAGGAACTTCTTCAAGAGGGATCTCCTCCTCTGTCTTCTCTTCAGCTGTGGTTCATAAATCTACTCTGTGCGGCATGTTTTCTTTTTTCTCTCCCCATCCTCCTCGTCCCCTACGTTATGATCAGAGTTAAACTTCCTGTTAATTGTTTCTTTCTATCTTGGTGTTCTGGGTTACCTGGTCCCAGAGTGCCCTTTGAAATTGGTTTTGTCACTTCACTTCACTTCTACTACTATCTTCACTTGAATAATCTTTTTGTTTAGTAGCACTATGCTTTTGCTCTATACTCAGTAAGATTGCCCTTTCTTCAGCATGTCTGCACTATAGCTTCAGTGCTTCATTCTTGGGTATTTTGGTTTGCTCTGTTACACCAGCTACATCCAGAAATCAGTGGCTTTATTCCAGGGGTTTCCAATTTTATATTATTGTAATTGAAATCAAAATTTGGGCTATAGTGACAGATCCATTGAATACCTGCACACTGATTCATACAATGGTACCACATAAGTAATGTGGTTTATATAATCTGAAACGACATTATACAAGTACAGGAAATGATGGCATTATTGTTCCTGATTCTTTTAATGCTTAATCAGGTAAACTTTAAGTTTTCCAAACCGAGTTCTTATATAGTCATTTGTAGAATTCATTGTTATAACTGGTGTGTGTATAGGAAACTCTTATTTCCCACACAGTTCAGGAATTGGCTATAAAATGTAAACACTCTGGTAGTTGGCATTCAGCCAGAAGAAAGTGGGTTGTCTTGGTGCTGACCTACCACGCTCAGTGCAAAAAAAATCCTTCACGTACAGAAGTTCCATCTTGTTTCATAAAGATGCATAAAGCCTGCATTTGATAATCCCTCGAGATGACTTCCTAGAATCAGAATTACCATTGTCTCCTTTCCTTTTTTAAAAATAAAAAAATTAGCCATTTTTGTAAATAAGGCAGAACTTTGAAACTTAGTATAGGCCTAGTCCTTGTTGAGGATTAATCTATGATTTTTTTGTGAAAAAAGTATAACTCTTATTTAACTGTTAGAACCATTAAACAATTGCATACCAGGCTTTTACAGCAGAATATTTTAAAAGTCTGGAAATATATACTTAAAGGCAAGTGTTATGCATGTCTGTGCAGCTAATTCGTGGGGGGGGAGAGGGTTAGGGAATGTAGAAGCATAGCTTCTAAAGGTGATTGAGCATGTAGGCTCTTGCAAGTCAGATAGCTTTGCAAACCATTCCACTAGCAAAATACTTGTCAAATTTATTTGCCTTAAAAAATTGCTGGAAACTAGCAGTAGTTTATTCAATTAAAAACTCAAAAACTAAGTCTTTAGCAACAACATAATTCTGCCATATTACTCATGTATACTATTCACAGATTGATATTTCCAAATGTGTACCTTATTGGTGTCTCCCAACCTAAAGAACCTTCAGAATGCTTCAGGATGGCAGGTCAGAGGAAGGTAGATATAGTGGGTGGAGAGGCTTCCTAGCTCCTACAGTGCTATGGCACCTTTTGATGAATTAGCAAGTAACTCCTTGAGAGCCATTTATCTTCCCTCCTTCCTCTGCAGTGTCTGCTAATGTAGCTGACTGCACATGTAGCTTACTCGTCCAATGCAGTTGAAACTGCTTACTGACGTACACTGCTCTTCTGTATTCCTATGGTGCTCAGCTCAGCCTTTGGTGGCATCAAAAGAGGATCCTTACTACCAGAAAAATGTCCTGACCTTCAAGCATCACACTCCTTCTGCTCTCTCCTGCATTCCTTTGTGTTCTCTGGCTGGGCCCTCTGCCACGTGAGCTACATCTAGCGGTGACAAGATAGGTGTGAACTTCTATGGATCCACTGAACCTGAATTTTGTCATGAAGAACTCAGTGTCCTAGCTTAGTGTGTTGTTCATAGTGTTGTTCGTAGTTTAGTTTTAAGTTAAGCTTGGAGTATGAATCATTTAGAATGCTGCATTGTCACCCCTGTGCTTCAGCTACTTACTCCGACAGGGAAAAGCTAGAAAAAGAGAGAGAGAGAGAGGCTCAATTGTCAATTGATCACATAAAGCAAGGCTACTCCACATGTGGGCCATGGCCCATTTGTTTGCGGCTCACAGTGCGGTTTGGGTTTATGCAGGGCTCAATAAGTGGCCCGTGTGTGGGAGCCGAAACAAAAAAGTAGTCAATATAATGGTCTTCTGTTGCTAGGCATTTTAGTAGTTAAATTCCAAGACTGTCAGTGCTCATTGAAAGTGCTGCCATATGGGTGGAAATTGGGTAAATATTGCATTTTATTAATATCAGTAGAACAGATTTAAATAGGGCCTGTGTGTTGTGTATTCTTGCCTTAATCTTTGTATTCATGCCAGTCAGTGTGAGAGAAGCTATTTGCATATATATTTGCATTTATATGCAACCACACTTTGAGTGGTCCTCAGCGTGTGCTTTGAGTATCATTATGGCCCCGGGGCTTCCAAAGTTAAGTATCCCTGACATAAAGACTCAAAAAGAATAGTTAAGTATCAGAGGGGTAGCCGTGTTAGTCCATAAAGTGCCACAGGACCCCTTTGTCACTTTTGCAGATTTAGACTAACAGATTTATTGGAGCATAAGCTTTTGTGGGCAGAGACCTACTTTGTCAGATGCATGTTGGCACTGTTAAGTTCATTAAATTATTGTGCCATAAAATGTATATCATACAGTATGCAATGTTGCCAAATTAATAGTGCTGTTACAATCTTCTATATTGACTAATGAGTTTAATGCATCATAAGGTTGCTTAGCTCACAGTTTTCATTTTCATATGCACGTATGTGTAAAATGCATTGGCAGATACCTACGGTCTTTTTACAGGCAAATTCCCACTGAAGTCAGTATATGTTATAAGCAATGCCCTATGTACTCTGTAGAAACTTGACCCAAATTCTATAGCAAGGCCTCTAGTTTCTGTAGCAATCCAGGGCAGCAGACTAGAGGTTTTCCAGCAGATTTAGATAAAAATTGTTCCAGATTTTCATATTTAATTCAGTTCTCAATTTGTTACTTAATTTGATGTTCAATTCAACTTTACATTTCCCCTCAATTTTTCATCTCACCATGCCATGGATTTTTCTGACTCCAGCACACTAACAGCTGGCTATTTTGCCTACAATGTTTAGTAAGTTAATGCAGTGTTAACTTTTAAGCTTAATAATAATAAACATTAACACCCCCTTCAAATTAATGGTGACTGTTCATATTTAGAGCTGTTATTTCAGGCTTTTGGCAGGCTCAGGCATGTGACTCTGCATCAGCTTATAACCAGTTCAAGTTTTTAAAATTTGCAACAGCAAGTTCTAGAAATTTGCTTAAAAAGAGACCTTGGTTTCAAGTGTACAGTGCTGAAAGATTTTTGGTATATTCTGCAGCTGTGGCATTGAGGAATTTGGACCCTGATTATAACTGATGTGTATTAGAACTTTGAGAGAGGCAAAGGGAGCTGTGTCTCATAGAGAATGAGAGGTTTTTTACTGGAACCTCTTTCAACTTGAAAAGTTTGTCAATGGCTACTGTTTACCTTTTTTCTCGTAGGCCTGTTTTTCCTCAATATCTTTTTACACTTTATTCCATGACACACTATTGTAGTCATTAGTTTTTATGTGGATCCTTGGCTCAAATTTTTTTTTAAAATTCATTAAGTTTTGCTTGTCTGTCACAGCAGTAAGTCTTCAAAGAATAACAGGTTAGTTAAGCACTATGTCCTTTTCCTAAATTCTTATTGCCAGTCAATCCATAATTGATTTAAGTATCTACAGATGTTTACTGATAACATCTCTTTAGCTAAAACAACGAGAAGTCCTGCGACACCTTAGGCCATGTCTACACTACGAAATAAGGTCAAATCTATTAAGGTTGATTTCTAGTCACCAGTTTTTGCAAAGTTGAAGGTCAACATGCCTACTGCATGTAAGTCATTGCAGATCGAAGTAGCGAATCCCCATCAGGGAGACTCCAGTCAGCTTTGAGAGTGATGCACTGTGGGTAGCTATCCCACAGTGCCTGCACTGTTTTACATTCAGGGTTATGCTCCTGGTGCACACTAGGACCAAAAGTGTGCGGCGTGTAGTTGAGTTGTTCATCAGCGTTCCATAATCCGCTCATCTCCTCCCTCCCCCCTGACTTGAGATCAATGGGAAACAGTCTTTTCGTGCCCTTTTTGGCCCTAGTTACCCACATAGACGACATAGCAGTGTGAGTATGCCCCCCCTCCCTTCGTGGATCCAGTTTTCTATCAAACCATTGTGATGTTGATGTCTACCTTGCTGTGCCTAATGGTGCAGTATTTCAAGCATGTAAGCATGTCACTCCATCAAGAAGAGGATGAGGAGGAATCTCCTCTGTCTCGGGGTGCCATGGGCATGCTGTATATGTAAGCCATTGGAAACGCAGCCAGCATTCAATCCTTTGGAAACACCAGAATGCCGGTTCCGGTGCCATCACACAAGCACAGACTGGTGGGACTGCATAGTGCTGCGGGTATGGGACGATCAGCAGTCGCTGCAAAACTTCCGAATGTGCAAGGCCACTTCCATGGAACTTTGCAAATGGCTTTCCCTTGCTGTGAAGGCAGGAACACCTGAATGAGACCCGCTCTGACAGCGGAGAAATGCGTGGCAGTTGCCCTTTGGAAGCTTGCAACACCAGACAGCTACTAGTCAATTGGGAATCAGTTCAGAGTGGGGAAATCTACAGTGAGGGCTGTTATACAAGCACTCAAGGCAATCAATACCATTCTGCTATGGAGAGTAGTGATTGTGGGAAACGTGGATACCATATCGGATGGCTTTGCTGTGATGGGGTTCCCTAACTGTGGTGGGGCGATAGATGGAATACACATCCCCCTCTTGGTACCCAACCACCTTACCAAGGAGTACATAAACTGCAAGGGGTATTTCTTGATGGTGCTGCAGGCACTGGTGGGTCATAAGGGCCATTTCACTGACATCAACATGGGATGGTCAGGAAAGGTGCATGATGCACACATCGTTCGAACTCCTGCCTCTTCAAAAAGATGCACACTGGAACTTTTTTCCCAGACTGGAAAATTAGAATCGGAGAGGTGGAAATGCTAGTAGGGATCTTTGATGACCCAGCTTACTCCTTGCTCCCATGGCTTATGAAGCTGTATACAGGTAGCCTGGACCGCAGTAAGGAGCAATTCAACTACAGGCTAAACAAATGTAGAATGGGGCACAGATACAGTTTGTGCTTTTGGGCATTTAAGGGAGGGTTTAGGAGTCTACTAACTAGGTTAGACCTCGGCAAACCCAACATTCCCTTTGTGGTGGCAGTCTGCTGTGTGCTCCCTAATATTTGAGAGCAAGGGGAAACCTTATCTGGCAGGGTAGGAGGCTGAGGCAGAGCACCTAGCCAGAGATTTTGATCAACCAGATACCAGGGCAGTAAGGAGAGCACAGCATGGGACAGTGCAAATCAGTGAGGATTTGAAAGTTTTATGAATGGTCAGTTTTGAGAGTCATGCACCTTGCTCTGAACAAGATGCCCCTGCATTCAGAGTGTTTGCCTGCAATTCCCCATCCCACCCTTGCAATGCAAGCAATAGAGTATTGTTCAGAAATTATATGTTTTTATTTAGGGACGATAGCAGGGACAAAAAAGCAGTCCCTGGTGAGACTGAAGCAGGGGGGATTAGAAATGCGAGGATGAGTCTTTTGCCTCCCAAGTCCCTGGAAGATAAGTATGAAGCTGCCCTTGAGCTCTCCCTCCCCTGTGTTCTGGGTCTCCTGCAGGATGGGCACTATGGAACTGGATGAGGAGGGAATGTAGTTCTTCACGGAGTGGAGTGGGGTTCCTCTCCAGGCCAGATGCTGCATCCCAGCAGTCAGGGATGAAAATGTTCTCCTGTTGCTTCAAGTTATTCTCCTGATGCTTCACTTGCTGTTCCCTGCACGCTTTCTTCTTCCCTCCGCTATCCTCTCCTATCCCTCCGTCTGCATCTCCTCCAGGAACGTATTCCTCCATTACATTGACTCCTTGAACATGCCTTCTCTTGTCCTTTTTTGCCTGTGGATTTGTGCAAGATGGACAGCTGCTGCAGCTAGGAGAACAAGCAGCAAGCTGCCTGCTGTTCCCACTGTAACAAAAAGTGACAAGGGCACACATTGCAGGAGATGCATTGTGGAGCCTAAAACCCCAGCAGCAGACAGAGCTCCTTTTCTTGCCCCTGTTTCAACAAAAGAAATGTGAAAGTGTTAGATTCCCTCAGTTTTCCTCATCATTACAAGTTTTGAGTCTCCCCCAACCCTATAACACCTCCCCCAAAAATTTTTTCTTCATTGGCCTTCCGATCTTTGTTCTCGCCTCATGCCTGGATCCCGCGGCTTCAGCCGCTGTGAATCTTGCCAAGATGCTATGCCCGTCTCTGACAATCATGCCTTGTGCATAAAGTGTCTGGGAGAAGCCCATCAGACACAAAAGTGTGCTTATTGCTCAAATCTTACAGCCAGAGCACACCGCGACCACGCCAATAGATTGAAAACTTTTCTGTATGAAAAATAGTTCCAGCCACCTTGTGAAGATTCGTCTTCCATATCAAAACCACCAAGTGAGCTGAAAGGACCTTTTCCTGTTCACATGAAGAGCAGTAGAAGTGCAAGTTCTGGTCATAGTGGGACACTCTGAGATGCCTCCCAGAGGCCAAGAACCTCAACTTTCTCTACATTGGCCTGCACTACTGTGCCAGTTCGAATTTTGCGTTACTCCTCATGAAAAGCAGGAGTACCAAAATAGACTTCAGTGGCCTTTAAAGTCTACAGAACCACCTTGGTGTAGTGTGAACTCTGTTTAGAAAATCAACCTTAAGTAGCTAAATTCGATCTAAACTCCTAGTATTGACCAAGCCTTAGAGAATAAGCCACCTCGAATATTTTAAATAGAGGCAGGGTAAAAATATTTTAAATAAATATTTATTAGGTCATACACTTTTGTAGGGGTAAAACCCACATCATTAGATGAATTGGAGTGTAAGTAACAGAGGCAGAAGTGTATATAATGTTTTTGCAGATACAGCTACCCTTCAGACTTTTCATCCCTTAAGCTGATTTTTCCTAGCAATGGATGATTAAACTCGGTAACCTCTCTTGCATCATGCTTTCTCCCTCAATCTTTTTTTAAAAACAAAATAAAACCCAGTAATGGATTTATTTTTATTTTCCAGTCCTACAGAATTTGTCTGAAATTCGGTGAACCAGGGTGGAGAAAGGGGAATCAGATTCACCAGTTTACTTGCTTTTTAAAAAAATCTATGGGTTCATGTTTATCTGGCGCTCATGCTTCTTCTGCATTAACTGCATCTAACTCTTAATTATATATTTTACCGGTGCACTACCTAGCTCCTCGTTCATTCCTGGAAAATTAACTGCTAAGTTGGGCACATGCTTCCTCTACAAAGACAGAAGCAAAGTAATTAATTCTGTTTCTTTATCCCCCTTTAAGGTCTTCATTGTCATTTTAAGTAGCCCATGATTTGTCCTCTGTCTAATGTTTTTGAGTGTGTTTATATTTGAAATTTTAGACTCCTTGCTTTTCCCATCAGTTAACTTGTTAGGGGAGTTGATATAATTTCAAGAAAAAGGTGTGAGGGGGGAAAAAAATAACTTCCACATTCTAAAAGTAATAAAATACCTTTTTAAGAATATCTGGTAAAGGAACTACACATCTAGGGTATGTCTAGACTACAAGCCTCTTTCGAAAGAGGCTTTTTCGAAAGATACTTTCAAAAAAGCCTCTTTTGAAAGAGAGTGTCTAGACTACAGCCAGTACTTTCGAAAAAGCGAGCTGCTTTTTTGAAAGAGAGCACCCAGGCAGTCTGGACGCTCTCTTTTGAAAAAAGGCGTTAGTCCTCGTAAAACGAGGTTTTCTGCAGTTGACAAAACCGCCACGTTCTTTTGATTTACTGTTGACAGAACGTGGTGGCAGTCTAGCCAAGGGTAAAGATTTTTCGAAAAAAGGTCACTTTTTTCGAAAAATCTCTGTAGTCTAGACACACCCCTAGATTAACTTCCATAAAATTCTAATTTTTATTTATATCAATATTTGAGGCCTTTTGTGATTAAAGTTAAGAAACTTACTCTAACTCTTCTTGAATAGTCAAAATAAAATTAAATTATGTGCTTCAAACAATTCATTCATCTTAACGCTTTCTTATAAAGACCCAGCAGAGTCACCATAGGTAAAAGTTATTTCTGCTCATCTTACCTAATTTGGAAGCAAATCAATATAAGGTATTTACTGTAAGCTTCAGAAAAATTTATGGTGTAAATTTAAGGAAAATAAGGTCTTTGTATATTGTTGATATTGATTTTGCCTTGAAGCTTTGCACAAAGTTTTTGGGTGGATTAACTCACATTGTGTCTTTAATTGTAGAATAACACTGCACCTGGGGCAATGACACGACGGAATACATACGTTTGTAGTGAGAGAACTACTGCAGATAGACATTCAGTAATCCAAAATGGCAAGGAGAACAGGTATGAAATTTCTCAAAGAAAAATATGTACTTGTTATCTTATTCTTTGAAAAGTTGTAGTTTGTGATTCAAAATTAATCAATATCATAAAGGGTTATGTTTTTCTCTAAAAGGTAGATACAAATCTGCAGCTCGTGGAGATTTGCAAGAACTTGTTTTTGCAGTGCGTAGACATGAAGTATTCTAAGGTTTCCAAAAATGTATAGCATTAATTTATAGACCCTGGACATGTGTTCCATGGTTGGATAGCCAATGTACACAGGTTACAATTTGATTCATTCAGTCATTCTTCTGGGCACATGGACAAAAAAATGCTCTGTTACAGTAAAAGTAGTTTAGTTTTTGAAAATTATAGAAAGGCTTCTGTATTAGAGGCCTGACAAAAACACCTGAAAACGGTGTGCTCTGTTGGTACGTATTCCAGTCTCTGCTGTGCTCACTATCATGACATTGTAATGTCATACTTTTAGAATATTACCAATTTACTTTAGAAAAACTACCTTCTGTCTGACCAGGTAACAGAGTGAGTGAGGCCTGTTACTTACTCAGAAGAGCTTGCAGGCCCCAGGTATCCCTGAAACATTAAAATGTAACATAAGCCTATCCTGTCAAGGATAGAAGGGGACAAAGGAAGAGGAACATATCTGTATGAGCATCCCCTTCACCACAGCAGCAGCTTGTCAAGTAGAATATTTGGAAGGCATGAGATTTCTTTATTGGCTTGAGTGCTAGTCAGGAGCCCAGCTCAGTCCTCAGTTATGGTGCTGCCTGGAGATTCACTAGTTTCAGAAACTACCAGGTAGGGAGTTAACTGTGTTTCTCTATCAGGAATTGGAGTGAATTTTAACTACATCCAGTTGAATTTGAAACTTGCAGCAGTTAGTTATAGTTGTACAATTCTGCCCTGTAGGTAGCTACAATCTCTGGCAAGTTGTTGAACAAATGAGACTGAAAAGAAGCAAAGCGCCTCTCTGATCATGGAGGTGATGTTACATTGGTGTAGTGGGAGGCACTGACATAATTAGGTTGACATGAGCTGTTTTTTATCAATGTAACTGTAGTGTAGTCCGAGCCTGGCGGACAGAATTTCAGACTCAAATATAGACCTTCTCCCTGAAACAGGTGAATGTCAAGTTTGAGAGGAGTCACACTATGCAGGAGATGAGAGGTTACCAGTCAAATCAGGTTTTTTTTGTTTGTTTGATATTGGGGAGTGGGGCAGCTCCCTTTGCTTCAGGTTCTTTCCATTGTTTCCTATTTTGGGATCTCTCTGGCAAACAAAAGCAACAGGAGTTTGCCACCACACCCTCATGCTGCAGTCACTGTGTGGATTTGCCTTCATTTCAGAATATGTTTAAGGTAAGGAAAGGAATGAAAAACTTTTTAAATTATATAAATGTCTTTCCAACCAAGTTATTTTTAAACATGATGCTGCATACAACCATAATTGTCTAAACTGTACAGTTCTGAACAATTTATATACCACTTAGAGTTGTACCACCTGTTGTCAATCCAAACATATATTTTTACTTGTCTCACTTGCAAACTGTTTGGTTGTAATCTGCATTTACTAAAAATCTTTAAATCACTTTCTTGATCATTAAAATCACTCTTGATAATTCAGTAACTTCAGCATTTTAATAAGAACACAAGAACGGCCATACTGGGTAAGACCAAAGGTCCATCTAGCCCAGTATCCTGTCTGCCGACAGTGGCCAATGCCAGATGCCCCAGAGGGAGGGATCACAACAGGTAATCCTCATGTGATCCCTCCCCTGTCACCCACCTCCAGAGAAACAGAGGCAAGGGACACCATTCCTACCCATCCTGGCTAATAGCCATTGATGGACGTAACCTCCATGAATCTATCTAGCTCTTACATAATCTACATAGCTCTTTCATAAACAGTAGTCATTAGGAATATTTATACAATTCATGTGAAAATGTGTGGCTCTTTGTCCCATGACTTCCTAGAGCTCATTACTTTATTAGTTGGAAAGTCTACTAGGTTTCTTTTATAATTAATCTTTAATTTGGCACTCTGCAGTACATTCTGGTCTTTGAGGTCTTAACTTGAAATAAACTTCCAGGCATAAGAGATTCCAGTGTGATTTTAAGTAGCCAACTTCCTCTGTTTATAGCCCTCTCTCAGGCTCCCTTCCAGTCCTGTGATTACTGTCGGAATTAATTTCATTCATATGTAGTGCCACGTGACAGAAAGGAAATGTAACAAAACCTGATATAAGAGCTTGCGGTATTTCTGCACAACCATGGTGGGCATTGGGCATGTGAGAGAGAAGGCCAAAGAGGGCAAAATCAATACTTTAAATTTAGCTATAGGCTAAGTATGGAGGAAAGGAATATGGAGTGTAAAATTAATAACTGATCAAAAAATCAACCCTTCTTCCTTTAGTGAAAGAAGTAATACTTTCACTCTTAATGTTTATAGCTGCGAGTCTAATTTAAAATAAATAAGAAAACTGAATGCCCTAAAAATTAAAGTTCTGTAGCAAATTGAAATGAGGCATTACTGAGGGTCATGTGTGTTTAGTTATTCTTCTTAGCTTGCTCTTACTTGGCATTTGCTACTCTGTCATACATGCCAGTCCAAAATGTCCCACCTCACACTCAGTCCAAAGGAAGGCCCTTGTTAATTTGCTGTACCCTGCACCACAAGCAGCTCTGGCCGATAAATTAGTTCTTGTTCCCAGGGGTCACTCTGACTTTACTCAGCATCAGATGTGCTCACTAGCAAAGAACCTATGTGAACAAATGAGTCTTGACTTAAGGTAAGTTATTTTAACTCCCCCCTGACGACCTGAATGCTAACATGTGAGGCAAAGAGGAAAGGAAAACATAGGTGGGATAATGATCTGTAGCGTGTTGATCATAAAAGGAAGCATGTGCAGGGGCAGTGAGGGGTTAGAAGAACAACAATTGGGAATCATGGTCTCTGGCTTACATCTCTGGGAGAGTTTGTTTTGTAGGTTGTAGCAGAGGACTTTGAGTCAGGGAGTGTGATCTAGCAATTAGAGCAAGAATGTAGTATTAGAATTCCTGGATTCTGTTCCCAATACTGCTGCTGATTCCCTAGGTGATTTAAGCTTTGTGTTTTGTTTTACCCACCTCTAAAATGTGTGTAATTACATTTGTCTGGCAAAACTGCTGTGAGGCTTAATTAAAGTTTCTAAAGCACTTTCATACCCATGAACAAAAAGTCCTAGATGCCTGCTAAGCATTGTTGGGTCTATCAAAGGAAGATTTAAAAATAATGCACCACTGAAAGGAATCCTGTATAATTACTGGAAATAGTAATCCAGTTCTTCATAGTAAACTCTCAAGACAGGATACCTGATGCATTTTAAGGGGAATATAACAATATTTACATTTTCAAAGATCCTGTGATGGAGGCTGCCTGGGGAAATGGTTCCTTTTCTGGCATTACTGTATATTAATGCTTTGTTGTTCAGCCCCAGCTGCCAGAGCAGCTGCCCAACTGGGCAGCAATGGCCTGGGCCCCAGCCATCGGAGCAGCCGCCTGCCGGAGCAGCTGCTTGCCAAGCAGCCTCCACCTCAGCCACCAGATCAGGTCCCTCCTGTGCCGCCCCTCCCCCCACACACACACACCATGCAGCCATGGCAGGCCTCAGCCCTCCTGCTGGAGCAGGCCCCGCTGCCTGCCATGTGGCAGGTCCCAGCCCCCCCCTCTGGAGCAGGCCTTGGCCACCCACCATGCCGCCTCAGCTGCCCCACCTGCTGGAGTAGCCACCTGCCACCCCACTCACCTTCTAGCAGTAAGGTGAGTGCTGTTGAGGCTCTGCAGAGGAGGTGAGCAGGCGGAGAATTTTTTTGTGCATGGCCACACAGGCATGCACCTTACAGGGAACTATGGTCAGGATCCCCAATTTGAGAAAATCTGATGTTCCCCTGTGAAATGAGTATAGTACAGGATTAAAAGCACACAAGACCAGATTTTGCGATCTGTGACACGTTTTTCATTGAAGTGAATTTCGCAGGGCCGTATTCATTCTGTATTATTGAGAAATTGTTCCTTTATCTTGCCTTGTATTGACTTTCTCAGTATAACACCATGCTTCAGTAGACTTCATTTTTTCCAAAGTCAGTGTTACACAGGGTTATTTATTCCTATGTACTGTAAATCGGCCCCACTGACCTTCATATAAACATACTTTATATTCTGTCATTTATCTTCACTTTCAAAAATGCTGAACAGCCCTGCCTTCTGCAGCTGTCAGCAGGGACAGAATTTTCTACTCTTGATCATAGTGTAATGTAATAGGAAAACTATTCCAAACTTAAAGTTTGTTAGGACTTACTTTGTGTCCTCATTAAGTCATTTATACTGTTGTTGTCAGAAATTTCACATTAGCTTTTACCTCTTTTTGACGTTTGGTTAAATCATTTTGGACTTGTTGTTATAGAGTATAGCTATGGCATAAAAACTTCATTATTAGGTTCCATAAAAACAGGTACCATGATAACTGGCAAGATGAATAAGTATTAATTAAAAATACTAATGTTTGACAGAATAACACACAACATAGCTAACAGTTTGTCTTTATAACTGGAAATTCTTGCTTGTGATTCAAGGGATTTCACACTTGGTGTATGTGGCAGTACATCTTGGATTGGCGCAATCTGAGAATTGCTACCAAGGGCTATAGCATCAAACCTGAATATATTTTGTTGGGCTGTTGGACATAAAGCTGGTGTGATTTAAGGATGTTAAATTTAGAATAATCAACTAATCGAATAGTTGATGTAATTAGCATAAACTATTTGATTAGTTGGTAAGTGCGCCTCCATCTTTGAAATGTAGCAAGAGCCCTGCCAACTCTTGCTACTTTTCAAAGATGGAAGCGCCGCGGGGAGCTCGCGCCACGGGGAGCTCGCCCAGCGGGGGACTCACAGTCCCTTGCTGGTCCCACACTCTCTGCTTTTGAAATGTACAGGAGCTCTCCCTGGGCTCTTGTACATTTCAAAAGCAGGGGAGCACAGGACCAGTTAACCCCAGGCTCCCCACAGCCCTTCTGCTTCTGAAATGTAGCAAGAGCCCTGCTCTTGCTACATTTCAAAGGTGGAAGCACTGCCAGTTCTCCACTGTACCCCTGCCCCTTCTCCCCATGGAGATGGTGCTGGAGGGAACTGGCTTTTGAGCCAGCTTCCCCTGGCACCAGATCCTGCTCTCTCCCCACTTGCTGCCTCTCTCTGATAGACGCATCCCTAGTCTGATTTAATGAATCATCTTTTAACACAGATTTCAATAAGTGTCATATTCCTAGAATCTAGGATAAAAGAAATGAAAAAGCAGCATTTAATCTCTCCAACATGCTTATCTCAGAACTCCATGAAAGATCAAACTCTAGAAAGTTCCTTAGCATTTTTCTCTGATACAAATTCTGAAGCAAAAACTTGGTTTGTTTGAACTTAGTGTTTCATTAGAAATGGCTTTTGTGGGTTTCATATTGAAACTTCTCTGATAGGATTTGGTGAAGGAGCACTGCTTTAAAGACATTCAGGTAAGATTTTAGGTTTGCTACATTTGAGGATGTTGAGAATAGGGATGTAAGCGAGTAGTCGAGTCAACTACTCGCTTCTCCCCCGCCTCTGTGTCAGACGCAGCAAGCAAAGGGGGCGGGGGGGGGAAACAGGAGCCGAGCCAGTGCTGGGTGAACCAACTTAAAAGCCATTTCCCCCCAGCACCATCTCTGCAATGCCATCCCTCCCCTTCCCCCCTCTCCCCCCAAAATGCACTGATGCCTCTGATAGGCAGCAGCGGTTAAGGGAGGCTGCTGTGAAGCAGCCTCTGACCACGGCAGCCTGGGCTGACTGTGGGCAGAGGCTGCTCCATCAACAATCCCTGTTTGCAGTGCCTGGGCTGGCTGTCGGCAGAGGCTGCTGCCAGCTCGGGCTGCCGCAAACAGGGGCTGCTGCCGGAGTAGCCTCTGTTCGCGACGGCTGGGGTTGGCCACACAAAGGGGCTTCTGGACCCGGTGCAAGCCGGGACTGAGCAAGCCTGTCTTAGTCCCAGCTCACACCAGTCCGAGACTGGTGCGGCTCTGCATTTTAAATGTAGTAGAGCTGCAGTTCCAGCTCTGTTTTGGCTCACGCTGGTCTGGGATCTACCCCCACTGTGCCTCTGCAGTTTAAATGTAGTAGGACCCAGGCTGTCTGCGCGCCCAGCTCCTACTACATTTAAACTGCAGAGTCACAGTGGTGGTAGCTCCTGGACCAGCACGAGCCAGAATAGAGCACCTTCCTTTGTTAATTAATCATGTAATCAGTACAAATTTTGACTACATGATTAGTCAATTAACCTCCTCTTAACATCCTTAGTGGAGAATGATGAAGAACTGAGGATATGTGGAGCTCTTCTAATATCAGAAGAGAACATATATACAAGTTTTAATGCGACGAGGAGTCCTGTGGCACCTTATAGACTAACAGATTTATTGGAGCATAAGCTTTCGTGGGCAAAGACCCACTTCGTCAGATGCATGAATCTGATGAAGGGGGGTCTTTGCCCACAAAAGCTTATGCTCCAATAAATCTGTTAGTCTATAAGGTGCCACAGGACTCCTCGTCGCTTTTGCAGATTCAGACTAACAGTGCGTACCCCTCTGATACTTGACAAGTTTTAATGTGTTTCATGACTTCTTTTTACAAAATCTGTTCTTCTAATATGCTGCAAATTTGTGGGTTTTTTTTACACGTTGAGTTCTGACACAGGCAACATATTTTAAGAATAAGTAATCTGTTAATATAGGGACCAAATATAATACCATCCAAAGAGCTATTCTTTCTCCTACTCTGAATGACATCCCAGATTGCATTTTAGTTCATCAGAATTGTGGAAAATGTCTGGAGATGACTTTGAGGTTCATGTGTCCGCATTGTTTGCAAATCCTCACATATTTTTATAAAGATTTTTTTATAGCTATGAAGTAGAAGTATATCACAAAAAAACAACTGCAAAACCATGTTGTTAGGAGCAAAGTACTTAATCACCACCATGATGCATGTGCAGCAAGCTTACATACCAAGAGAGCAGTTGTCACAGCAGGGTATGACAGCATCAGGAAGATGACTTCTGGCAAAGATGGGGTAGATTCTGGCAAAGATTCTGAGGGAAAAGGATCAAACATTAAGCATTTGTTTGGAGGTGGGGACCCAGTTTTGGTAAGTTTCATAGTGTCCTTAGAGAGGAAATGTATAATAAATAATCCTAAAAAGGGGAAACAGTTTCTTTGTTTAAAAAAAAATGTACAAATTAAGTTTTGAACATTTAATGAATAGCTGTTTCAGGATTATTTAGCTCTTAAAAAGTGTTTATCTACTTAAGGTTAATGAGACCTCATGCAGCTCTCTGTTCATTCTCCTATGATTTCCTAACTCCTTGGGTTTGGGAATTTTAATGTAAGTCGAAGTGGATTGGAGTTCTTATTATAAATAAAGTTTTTAACAATAAGAAGTGATTATGAACAGGCATACTGATGTATTCATCTGGGATAAACAAAAACATGGAATGATAAAATAGCATATCAGATCCATTCAGTAAAAAGCTTTTTTTTTAAATTACCCAAGTTACATAAGAAAAAACTCCATTAAAAATGAGTGGCAGGTGAGACTCAAACTTTTTTCAAACCATGCTGAATAATAATCTCTAAATCCATAGTTGGCAGATTATTATCTAAACTGATCCAGCATCTTTGCTCTGATTTTACTGAATGACACAGACTCCAGGGCCCCCAATGTATGTAGTCACAAGAGAATTTCTGCAGTATGAATGTGTGTAACTTTTTTTCTTTTGATCACCTGGAACAGCAGGTCTTGAACTTCTGTTGCCAGGTACTTAGTTACTTCCCCTGAACATGAACAATGCTTATCTTTTACCACATAGCTTAAACTCTAGTAAAGACCTGCTAAATCAAACTCAGAGTGCCTGTACTACTGCTCCTCTCAGGAAGTAAGGGAAGCTGACGGGAGCATTTGCTCCTCTTGGTGTTCCGCTGTGGAGACTGCGCAGAAACTCAAATTAAGATACGTCAACTTCAACTACATAGTTAATGTAGCTGTAGTTATGTATCTTAATTTGACTTTCCCTTTTAGAGTAGACTTGGCCTTAGGCACCACATGACAGACATCCATCCTTTTTACTGAACAAGGTTCAATAGATCTTCCTTCAAAGCATGAATGTTAATTGCTGTACTGCTCAATGTTTCTGAAGTACAAAGCGCTTTTGAATGGTCCTGTCCCTTGCTCTGCACAGAGAGATTGAACTGCCATTCCAGCACCCCTAATCCTTGTAGCAGGACAGACTTGTCAGTAGGATAGCCTATTCATGTTTTATTAGTTTGCTACTCCAGGATAGATATCCTAAGCCTTTAAGTGTGTGTTTTATCCATTAAGTCCTCAACCCATTATAGTGGTTGAGGCTTATTAAAATGTTCCTCTGGAAGAGCAAGTTTTTAAAAATCTTGAGACTTTCAAGCAGCAACACAGTATTTGACTGGAATTACTGTTCACCCCCATTCCCAATCATTAGAAAATCACTCAGGGTGTTATGGATGTTTTTAAAAAGCATTTTTCATGGGAAAAATTTGATATAACCTGCACCACTATATATATATATATATATATATATATATATATAAACAAACAATACTTTGGTGCAGATCACTAAACATTTCAAGGGCTAAGCCTCCTGTACCTCTTGTTCAAGACAGGTGTCGACAAGCTAATGCTGTCAATGCATGTAGTTTATCACATTATAGAAAAGGACAGTTTAAAAACATGTTTCAGTTTTAGTCAGTGCAGAATAGTTAATTGTTCTGTCTCCTACTCAAGTGGCAGTAATACTTATATTCTTGACAAAAATCAGATCTTTGTGAGAAGAAGTGTTTTCTTTTCACTATACGTGGTAGTTTGCACTTTTCATTGGTCCATCATGCTGTTTTTTTTACCTCTGCCTGAACCCAAATCCCCTCACAGCCTGACAGAAATGTTCGCTTATGCAGCTAGCCCTGCTTCAGTTTGTACCACCTCCTCCTCCAGCATTCAGCTGCGACATCAGAAGTCGATGTCCATGTCACACTCTGTGCACACGAAGATGATGTTACCTCCAATAAACAATGACACAGATAACTTCAGGCCTATGTAAGAAAAACTGAAATAATCACAAAACTAAATTTTACCTTTTTAGCTTTGTGCTGTGGAATTTTAGTCTTAGATTTGTTATAGACTCTGTAAGGTGTTTCCTAATTTTTAGTTTTGTTTATATTGTTTTGTGTGTCTCAGGTTATCTGAGAGATAATCTTACCATAGTGAACATTTAATACTTTTTTCTTATTACTAAAATTATCAAATTCATCTATTGAACATTTTTGGGGGGCATTGTATTATTTTTATGTACTGTTATATAGTTCTAAGATGCTCACAAATGGCAGTTCTGCACAAGCATAGAAAGTAATGTTATATATTATCCATTTTTTTTCCCCTGACTTGGAAGGAATTTTCTTTTGTCCTTCCTCCTTTCCTTTCTTTCATAAGTCATGTCACTGAAAATGTGTGCACATTTTCCTCTGATTTGCACGATATTACATTTTTCTAAATGCACTGATTTGTGTTTAGGCTTCCTTTATGCCTCACACTTCCGTAAAATATTTCAACCTGAAATCTGCTATAGTAACTTTCTTTGTTCCGTCTGTTATGGCCTATGTAAGGATGTGTTTAAGTATATTGTATTGTAGAATTTATGGTTGCACATTTGTAGACACACATTGTTTCCTACATAGCTTTGTGGAGTTCCATTAAAAGATAATATGAAACTGTATAGTATGTTTTTGTTTCCTTCTTTAGCGCTGTTCCTGATCAAAGAACTCCTGTTGCTTCAACTCACAGCATTAGCAGTGCAACTACACCTGATCGCATTCGTTTCCCAAGAGGAACGGCCAGTCGTAGCACTTTCCATGGTCAGCTCAGAGAGCGACGTACTGCTACATACAATGGACCACCTGCTTCACCCAGTCTATCGCATGAAGCAACACCTCTTTCACAGACTCGAAGCAGGGGCTCCACTAATCTTTTTAGTAAATTAACTTCAAAACTAACAAGAAGGTAAGGCTTGTTTTAAAATAAGAGTTGTAATAGCAAGGCTTTCTCTCTGCTTAGGGACTACTTATTCTCCAAATACAGGTCCAGAACCCTTGGGACCTGCCTGGTCCTGAAAGAAGGAATTTGCCAGACCAGAGGAGATCCCCTGCTACCGGCTCCCCAGACCACCTTCCTTCCCCGCTGCTGGCCCCAGCTGCCCCCCGCTGTGCTGCTCTGGCCCCGGCAGCCCGATCTGCTCTGGCCCCAGCCCCGCTATCGGGGCTGCAGTGGGCTGCCACGGCTGCCGTGTCTCCAGCCCCAGCCCCACTACTAGGACTGCTGTAGCCCCGGCTGCTGTAAGTCCCAGCCTCGCCGGGCTCCGAGCCACAAGCCCTTTTGCCACTGGGGCTCCCAGCCAGGACTCCCTGGTCCAGGAAACACCCATGGTCCTGTTTTGGGCGGTCCAATCTGTGCTTCATTTTCCTGGGGTTCCATTCTATTCGTATTAATTGAACAATGTGTTTTATCCATTTCTGCGATTTCAAATGCTAGGTATATTAATTTTTGAAGTTTTTTGAATTCTTTAGATCTTTGAAAGCAGTTGGTCTTACAGTTTGATATTGTGGAACCGAATTTCTTTAGGGTTACATTAACTATGAGTTGGAGCAAAATTTGGCGTATTATACTTCCTGCTAGGAATTATAATCAAGGTATCTCACCTTGACCTGTAACATGGGTTCTGATCCTGCAGAGGTTTACGCATACATGTTAATTTGACTGTTCTGTTCAGTGGAGTGGTCTGTCCCTGTGTCTGATTTCTGTCTATCTGGAGTTTAATGACAGATGGGGCTAAAGAGCTCTGAAGGTTTCCCTCATTTTTGAAACTAAGACGAGCCTAAAAGCTCAGCTTATACAGAAGCTTTCTCAAATGGTTAAAGGTTTGTGTCTGAGGCTTAGTTAGGCATGGACCTGATGCAGTCTTAAAAGTTATAGTCTATGCAAAGAGTTTAGGCGATGTCTCTACTTGTCACGCCAGAGATCAGTCTTCTGGTGTTCAATTTAGCGGGTCTAGTAAAGACCTACTAAATCAAACACCGAGGGCACCCCTGCCTGGTGCCAGTACTTCTCGATTAATGAGGTGTGAGGGAAGCCGACATGAGATCACCTGCTGTGAAGATGGCGTCAAGCTTGGGTTAAGGTACATTGACTCCAGCTTTTTTTTATGTAGTTGGAGTTGCATACCTTAAGCCGACTTTTCAGGTCTAGTATAGACTGGGCCTTAGTCCAAGCAGACGCTTTCTCCTGTTTGGAGGGTGTTTAATTCAGCAGAAAGTTACGATAGTTTGAATTTGCCATTGGTAATTTACATTTTTTTAATTCCCACAGGAATGAATATTTAAAAATCATATTTTTCATATGCATTTTAAACAATCCTAAATTTTTTCTTTTCGGTATCTGAGCCCAATGGACTATAGTTCATGCACGTTAGAGCACTGCATGGTATTTATGTGTTCATATTCGAGCTTGAGTATAAGTTTTTTGCGAGCAAGGCTTTGGGTATGACCCACACCTTTTGACTTGCTTTCTACCTCTATAGTGCCTTTAGTAGCATATTCTTCTTAAATATTTATAGAATATTCTTCTTCATTCCTTGTTCAGACTATCTGTTTTGTATTAGGTGTATACCCCACAAATATTAACCCATCCACTTAATTTCCTTTTACAACCTTGTACACACTACTTCTCAGTCTTCATCGTATTCTTCCTTCAAAACTACGTAGTCTAAGTCAACCTAATGTTTTATCACATCTAACTAGTGATTCCAATTTAGAGAATTTTTGCTTTAAAATATAGAAGTTGTGAGAAATCCAAAGCGCCTCAGTCCTCTATTAAGCTTTTGCCCTGCTCCAAGTTTCCCTCTCTGCTGTACGTGATTTTGACAAATACCTTGTGCTACCCTAAAGTGCCAGGTGATAGAGGAAGAGATAGATGTGGGGGGATTTTTAATAATTAGGATATCTATTTTTATCTAAGCAACTTTTACCTATAAATGTTGGCTTAGAACAGAGCATTACTTATTCAAACACTAGATGCTTTTGATGCATGTTTTTCTATCTGTACCATTGCTAGTTTTATAATGGCCTTCCTTTGTTTCTGTCTACCATTCAAAATGTGGATGTATTCATGTACTATGAATATATAAATTTTGAACTCTGCTACTGGAACCAATTAGCAAACGTCACAAATGAAATATAAAATCTCAATTTCTTGTTACAGATTATGTATTAAGTATGCATCCAAAAGCCCTGTTCAGAGTCAGACCCCTGTCAGGCTTGGTGCTATAGAAACTCATAGGATGGCACACATTCCTATCCCTAAGGAATCAGCACTTTTAAGTTTCTTCTTTTTCATCTCTACAGGAAAAAAACAACCCTTTTAACCATAATCTTTTAATACCCTGCTTCATTTTTCTATAAATGAACTTTTGTGACAATAAATCTCTTAGATTCTGAAGCAGGCAATTTCACAGCTTTTACCATTAAATGTAAATGGATCATTAAGACAGTTCTTGGCACCAAATGAGTAAATTGATGTTCATGAAGAAATCAGTTAATTTTTGAGCCATTCAGCTACAAAAGTTGAGATTTTTTGTCGTCGTCTGAAATACATAGGATAATAGACACAAACTTAATCCTTTTGTAACTGCATACAATACTACAATTTAATAATATTTTTAAACTGTTTATTTTTGAGATCATAATAGTGGTGTCTCTTTTCAGAAGCAATGTTGGAATACTTTCAGAAGTAAAATAAAGTTGAAAACAATAAAATTAAAAATTTCCTCAGCCTTGAAATAATTTTTCTAATTCAGAATAAATTTGAAATTTATTCTTTCCATGTGCATTTAAATATGAAATCTTATTGTTACTGCATGTTTCACTTTTTAAATGAATTTTCAATTTAATTTGTCCAAACTTTTTTTTGTTAATTATTGTTTTGGCTTAATTTCTTTTAGAAACATGTCATTCAGGTTTATCAAAAGGTAGGATTTATTTATATTTAAAAAAGTGGCTCCTGCAATTAACATAAAATGTGGCTTTTTGGCCTTGGTTTTCTAAAAACTAAACTTTCTGCTGAGAACTAAATACTATCTTAATGGAAAGGAAAATATAGAAGGAAATCCATTGACTAATGATGATACTTAAGCATCTGTGGCACCTCTATAACAAGATGCAAAGCATGTCTTGTGCACTCTTCTTTCTTTGATAGAGTTGGTAGTACCAAAAATAATTCTGTTCTTTATACTAATACACTTAGCATGCTTATGTTTGAAGAATGACATGTTTGGTAAAGCTGAAAATGTAGACAAAATATAAGGGGCACAAATGTGTAAAGGTAAGTGATGTTCTTTATACTTTATCCTCTAGTTTTCTTCATTAGGAAAATTCTTTTCAAAATAGTGTATATTTTGTAGAATATCCAAAGCCACCTATTTCATCTGATATTGTCCAACATAATGACATGAACTGAAGCACTTAATTATAATTTATAAAATAAAAAAAGCATAAACATTGTGCAATTGCAGTGACCAAATAAACCAGTATTGGAAAAACTGTCCTACATGGAAAGATTTTAAGAGAGCATGTAGAACTGATTCTTCTTGGTTTAATACTGATGTAAATTAAAAGTAATTCTGTTGAAGTCGATATATATGTGTATATAAGTGTGATAGAAATAAGAATATCTTGTAAATTGCTTGCTTCTATTTTGTCTTTAGAAAATAGAACAAAAATAAGGGAAAATTGAAAAAACTTTGGGTTCCACTAACTGAATGTAGAGTAATATACTGAGAAAAATGAAATTTCACAATGAGAAACTAGGAAGTCACTCACTTCTGTCAGTGAAGCCATCTAAAACTTTGTTAAACACCTTTTTGATTGAGCTACATTTTCTCGTAATATCCTACAGTAGCCCATGTTATAGAGCTTCTCTGGGATTTATAAACTCAACTGTTGTGAGAAGTTTTGATTCAAAAGTGGCCAAACAAAAGCATGTAAGCCCAACATACTTTACTTTAAAAATGGGCATTAATTTTACCTTTAGAAGAAGGTACAAATGATCACATTTTGAATTTTGTGGTATTTCCTTTAGTCAAGCTGTGACCTAAAATTGTTAGGATATAAATTTAGTTAATTTCATTAGGAATTGTAAGTCCGCCATCTCAAAACTAGTGCTAAAGTTCATTCATTTAAGAAAGTCAGTATGTGAAAAATACCTTGCATACTGGATTGGAGTGGTTTCAAAACACATCGTATTACTAAATTACACTCCCTCTTAATGCTATGATTGAGGCATTCCCAAATGTGAACATATTTTAGAATTGTTTTATTGTATTAGTTGCCATTGTCATTCATTGTCAGTTTACAGGAGTGTAAATTGGGAGGAGGAATATATGTGGACTTAGGTAATTTTATTTGTTGCTAAGGTAGATCAGAAAAGAAATTAAGTGCCAGCAATCTTGTACACTTGAAAAGGGGTAAAGGCAAATTTCTTAACTCCGCATGTGACCTCACTGTTGCAGAAGTCAGCATGAGTTCTGTGAACTGTGCAGGGATCTGAGATTGAAAGAGACTCATAACTTAAGCCTCTACTGCATTGAGGCAGAAAGTGAGATGTATCAATCAGGAAGTTCAATTACATTTTACAACTCATGTTCTAGAGCAGTAGTCTCCAACCTTTTTACACCCAAGATCACTTCTTAAATGTCAGAACAAGCCAACATCCCAACCCTTCCTTGAGGCCCCGCCTTCTCCATTCCCCTCCTCTCCATCATTTGCTATCCCCAGCCCTTACTCACTCTCACTGGGTTGAGACAGGAGGTGCAGACTCTGGGGTGGGAATGAGGGATTTGGGTGCAGGAGGAGGTGGAGAAGAGGAATGCTGGCTCAGGAAGGGGGCTCCAGACTGGAGAGTTTTGGGGTCAGGTGGAGGGTTAGGGTGCTGAGCAAGCTGCAGGCTTGTGAATGTAGGGGTGCAAGAGTTTGGGTTGGGATGTATGAGGGGCTCAGAGCAGGAGGGTTGGGAGTATGAGGGGCTCAGGACACAGATTTGCGGTGTGTGAATGGTGCAGGAGTGTTGTGGCAGAAGACTGGGGATGTGGGTGGTACAGGAGTTTGGGGATGAGGGGCTCAGAGCAGAGGGTTCAGATATATGACCGGCTCAGGGTTGGGGTTTGTGGGGCGTGGAAGAGTGTTATGATGCTATGGCCAGATGGGGGCTTGGCCCCAATTGGGAGTTTGTTGGCCAGGCTTCATTTTTAAATAAAATATTTTGTCCAACACACAATGTTTCAGCTTTGTTTTTATGTATGGGAGGGGTGAGGAACCTGTTTGGGGTTAGGGGCCACTGAGCCACAGAAAAATCAGTTGGGGACACAAGTGAGATGCAAAAAAACCCCTTCCAAAACTTCCCACGCCTCACTGATGTGGCCCCAACTGAAATACCTCACTCCCTGGGCACTCCAGCCCCATGCGGGGGAGGGTAGGTAGGATTGAGGTTCAAGGCCTCAGGCTAGATTAACTCTTCTGGGGATTCAGGGTTAGTGAATTTTGTGGGCCCCTCTGTACTCTGAGGTGGGGCCAAAAATGAGAGATCCAGTGTGCGGGACAGGGATGCCAGTGAGTGGGATAGGGATGGGGTGCAGAATCTGGGTGGAAAATAGGGTACAGGAGCACGCTGGGCATAGGTGTCTGGCCAGGAGAGAGGGAGCAGGAGCAGGGTGCTGCTGGGGGTCTGGCCAGGGTGCTGCTGGGGGTGTGGCTAGGGGCCATGGTGCTGCTGGGGGTATAGCCAAGGAGGAGGGGGCAGGGACAGCTCGGCCTGTACCTGGGGGTCTCCAAGGATGAGGATCTCTGGGGCAGGATCTGTGGGCAGCACTGGATGATGCACATGTGCGGCTCCTTTAAAAAGTCCAACTGCTCCAGATCCTATGCCACCTTAGTGAACCCCCCTCCCCTGCTGATGCCTTCCTGGAGCATGGGGAAGAAAGAGAAGACAAGAAAGTGTGCACGCTATCTTGTCTTCCTTTCTTTCCCTGTGCTGCCTGACTTCCTGCAGTGTGTGTCTGGGGGGAGTCCCACGGCTGCGTGCCAGATCCGTTTTCTCAGGAAGCACGTGTGCTGCTCCTCCCCTCCCCAAAACAGCGGGCGTGCTTCCTGAGAAGCTGGATCTAGCACACAGCCGCGGGACTTACACCCACCCCCACCCCCTGCTGCTGGAAGCTGGAGCTAGCTCCATTTTCGCAGGAGGTTATAGCGCCAGCGTGGGCTCCGCGTTCGTTCGGGGTCAGAGGAACAAGGGAGGCTGGGAACACCTCACGATCAACTGGCTGTGCCCCCGCAATCAACCAGTCGATCATGATCAACTGGTTGGTGACGACAATTCTAGAGTTACCTTTGAATAAAAATGTAGCATTGTACCTGAAGCATGTATCATTTTACTTTTGGGGCAGACATTTGACATTGGTTAATGCAACTGTTTCAGGTTTTTTTTAAAAAGAGTTGCACAACAATGCACCTCTGAATTTTCCTTTCCACTAGTCGGAATGTATGTGCTTGTGACTTCACCCAGTATGTCTGTCTCTTTTGTTACATGCAGTAGGGATTGAAATACATCTTTGGCTTGTAGCATACTTTTTTTAGCCAAATTCTACCTGCCATAAATCTCATCTACTGAAATTGATTGTATTTTAACATTGACATTTATTGTAGTTGCCAGGACTATTACAATATCACTTCTAAGAATTTGGTAAATTCTGAGTGCTAGACAGTTAATTTGTTTTTCTTAATTAAGATGTTAATAGTCTACTGCATTCTGATAGGTTGTATATCTCTTATACATTATGTAAGATTAACCAGATACCACATAGCAGAGGTGGGCTGGATCCAGACTGCCAAGCCTTTTGATCCAGCCCACACCTGCCTCTGCAACACAGAGCAGCGCTGCTCAAAGTGGCTAGCTCAGGCATGGGCAAAAGGGCCTCCGTGGGCCAGATCCAGCCCACCAAGCAGGTTGATCGGCCCACAGAAGCCCTGCCACCTTCTGCCCCCAGGCCAATTAGACCACAACATTTCCTCCGCCCTGCCAGGAGTGCGCGGTGCTTAGAAGTGCCACGTGCTCCTGGCAGGGTGGGAGGAGACTTCTTGTGCTTCCCCACCCCCACACCCTGATTGGCCTGGAAGCAGAAGGGGTAGCGCGCAAAGTTTCCTCCTACCGCCAGGGGTATGGGCACCAACAGGGAACCTTTGTGGGGGGCAAAGACGTCACACACTCTCCCACTCCCAGACCAATCATGGTCTATAGGTGGGGAAGCAGGGAAGTATCCTGGCCCTGCCCCTTCTGCTTGAGGTCCCGCCCCTTCTGGTGTGGCCTGGAGCCACTTCAACATTTTTTGAATTGGCCCCCAGCAAAAAATTATTGCCCACCCCGGGCTAGCTGCTTCCTCTGGCTCTCTGCACTGCGGAGAGGAGGGAGGAAGAGGCTTCAATGTGCTTCCTCCTGTCCCATCAAAATATCTCAATAGGAGCTGAGAGATTTTGCTGGGGGCAGGGATACTCTGCAAAGCCTCCCCATCCCTAACCCCTCCCTGCAGTGCAGAGAGCCACATGCACAGCCAGCCCGTAGTCCAGGGCTGCTGGCAGAGACAACTGCCTGAGAGTGCTGCTGGCTGGGAACCGTTTCGGTAAGTGCCTCCTAGACAGAACTTGCCTCTGGCACCCTCCCAGACCCTGCACTCCCTTCTAAGCCCTTCCCTAGGCCAGAATCCTCTCCTGTACCCATACCCCCTGCTGGACCCTGCACCTAATCCCCTGGCCAGGTCACAACCCAAACCCACTTAGACTCCATCCATTTCCTTTCCCCCACAATCACTTACGGCTTTTAATCTAGCTGTGAAATATTCTTTAAACCGTTTTCTTTTTAACGTTTAACTGGGTTTTTAACAAATCATATGTAGACAGAGAACACATGTAATGCACAAAACATAATTAATGATAGATGTACAGATTCGCCTCAGAATTAAGTAAGAGAACTAAATTTTGTTACTGAATAATATGCAAAAATGTTGCATAGCTTAAAAATATTATCTCAATTCTATATTGCTAAAGCTCATGGTAAAACAATCTGCTTATAGGGCCTGAACCTGCTTCCATTGATACAATAGAAAAATATACAACGTCTTTACTAGAAGTGGTGTCTGGCCCTTAGATAAGAAATCCCTAAGAATAGTCTTTGACAGAGGCCTACTCCGGACAGCGATTGTGCTACTATATACTCTATGCTGACATAGTATTCTAGCAATAATCATTACAGGAGCCTTCCTTCATTTTGAGCTGCTTGTAGCCCAGACTTTTTCCCTCAAGATTTTAAAATAAGACTGCAGTACTGAGACACTTCGAAATGTGATTCTAACCCTTCTCTTCCACCCCCACCCTCACCCTCCAAAAAAAAGTTGTTGCCAGGAGCAGTGTTCCTGTATGCCTGCAACACCATTTTGTTCATATTGATTTTTTCTTTAGCTTCTTTGGTGTATACTTATGTGTAATTGTTGCTATACAGAAAAAGCAATACGTAAAACACAGCTTGAAACTGCATCTAGTTCAAGGATTTTTGTTAATTCTCTTCCACTATCCCTTCCCACTGTTGTTTATTAAACATGCATGTTGCATCCTGTCTTTAATCACATGGTAAACTCTTCAGGGCAGGTACTGTATATCTGTGGTGTTTCATTCCCGGCGTGATAGGCTTCTGATTGGGGCTTTTGAGCACTGTGGCAATATAGAATATTGGTTACCTGTAATTCCTTATCTTCACTTTAGTTTTGTGTTCCTTAAATCTGTCTCGCTGCTTTCATACTATTTGTATTACAGTAGCACCTATGGATCATGAATGATCCTTATTCACAGTCCCTGGTCTGTTCAGGTTCTTACATCATTCCCTTCACAATAGCATTGTTGGAGCACCATATCCATTTTGACAGAACTATACACCATATTCATTTTTACAGAGAAGTAGTTAGCAAATATACAGTTCCTGCCTCAGAGTTTACAAACCCGTGTTAATACACAAAATGTCACTGGGAAGTAGTTAGGATTGGTACACAACATATGTGACTCGAATCCACACAAAAAACTAAAAGCCACTTGACAATACATGTGTATGCCTGTCCAAGAACAGCTCATTACTGAAACTACTATGCACCACAGTTTTAATTGTCTCCTCTCGCCATTTACCAAATTCCCCTCATCTACTATGATTGGTGTGTTAATGTGGTGTATGCCCGGGGGTTGATAGGTATGGAAGAAAACCAGGTGCTTATGGGAGATTTTTCCACCTTGGTTTTGTTTGCCTTGAAGGTAGCTTAAATGTAACATTAATACTTGTCATAGTGTTAAATAACTCTTCTGCCTGTGATCTTTATATTATTTAATCTCTTTTACCCTTCTCCTTGTCTTCTGGAAGATGAATCAATGGTACAGGAATTCAGAAGAATCAATATTCCAAGGAATTTTACACATTGAGAAATTGAATTTACTTTGATTTTTTTTTCTTATGTTAACTTTAATTTATACCCTGGATTAAGGGAGGGTGGGAAAAATTAATCAGATGATTGATTGGGTTTTTTATATATACATATATAATTTATTTATTTATTTCAGTATATTTGATCTACAACTATGAGTGTACACATTAAAGCTGCTTTTAATGCTATTTTTTTTGCAACTTAACAGTTTAATATTAACAATAATTAATATATCTTTTTTACACTGATTTAATACATTTTAAATATTTCTAATTCAACATTTTTCCCCACTGGAATCTTACTTTTTATCTTCATGGGTATTAGTGTCAAAATAGTATTAAAATTAATACTAAAAGTATCTACTTTTTAGAAAGTGAGGCTTGTAAATACATTTTGTGTTGGTGGGCAAACATCTGTACTCTGTTGGCTGTAATGTTGAAAATCATTAAATCTTTGCTTAGTGTCATAATACAATATATTATAATTACAGTATAATTGAGATATTGCATTTAGCAGCTATTCAGATGTTATGTATGCTAGTATAAGATTTGTCTTCTCTTTCCCACTTGCTTTTGTTTCTGCATTCTTTTCAATGAGGCTCCCGACTGAATATGAGAGGAACGGGAGATATGAGGGCTCAAGGTGAGGGTAATGATTTTTGTTTAAAATGTTACTTAGGTGAGTGTGTATCTTTCTCCTCTTGTTTATGTGGCTCAGGGCTCTTAGCAGCTGGTTTTGTTTCCTTTAACTCCTTGAAACTATAAACCGAGAAGCCTTCCACCCTTCTTCCCGTACTGCTGCCTCTGATACAGAGGCAGCAGCGGGGAGGGTGGGCAGGCTGTCTGCCCCACATTCTTGATTGAATGCATTTTAACATCCCTAGTGTATATAGACTTGAGTGGGTTGCTGCAATGCAGTGCCTGAGGACTAGAGGAGAAAATGTAAAGGAACCCAAAAAGTCTTTATGCAAGAATTTTTTGGTGTATTGTATCAATGAATTTCAACTTGTATTGGAGGTGGCTCTGGGCTAAGTTTTTAAAATGCCTACCCATGTTACTTAAAACTGCTATCTTAATTAGGGTTCCAGACATTTCTAGAGCTTTTCTGGTGTCATGTGGTCCAAGAATATTAGTGCATGTAGGGTGTCACCTTAATTGAATTATAGGTGAGTGAAAACTTGCCTTCAGCATGGTAGTAATCAAGTTTTCATCTTCCTGTCCCCATTCCATCCAGTTGTTGCTCATGCTAGCTGTGTCTTGGCTTAGTGAGATTGTAAGCTTTTGAGATGGGAATAGTCTTACTATGTGTATAAAATATACAATGCCTAATACAACAGGGATCTGCTCCAAGTAGGAGCCCCTCTGAGTGTTTCTTTAGTACAAAAATGCACAGTGACTTGGCAGTTGCTGCTTCAACACAAGATTTGAGGCTATTGATTGTCCTATTAAATAATAAATAAAATATTTTCTTTCAGTCGCAATGTAGCTGTGGATCAGAAGGATGAAAACAAGGAAGCCAAGCCCCGGTCTCTCAGATTTACTTGGAGCATGAAAACTACCAGTTCCATGGATCCTAACGATATGATGAGGGAAATTCGTAAAGTCTTGGATGCCAATAATTGTGACTATGAACAAAGAGAGCGTTTCTTGCTTTTCTGTGTCCATGGCGATGGGCATGCGGAAAATCTTGTACAGTGGGAGATGGAGGTGTGTAAACTGCCAAGACTATCACTGAATGGAGTCCGCTTTAAGCGGATATCGGGAACATCCATAGCTTTTAAAAACATTGCTTCCAAAATTGCCAATGAATTAAAGCTGTAAGAAAAAAGTAATTAAACTGTAAATTAAGTAGCTTCAAGTGTTTTTGAGAACACCGATGGAAATGTATAGAATAATATTTAGGCAATAACTTCTGCATCTTCTGAATCATGATATTAAAAAAAATGGAAAAAAGCTGCTGAGCTGGGAGGGAGAGTTGGACTTTTTTTTATAAGTGCACTACAGCATTAAAGTTGCCTATGTAAAATATTACCCCTTCTGCTTTATTTCCATTGCTCCAAGTCTTTGACAACAAACTGAAACACACAGTATATGCATTTAAATATGCCTCCTGTTTGTGTGGATGTGAGAATGTACAGTATGTGTGTATACTATATTAAGTATTATGTGTAAACTATTCATTTACAACATCACAGCTGTACCAGTACCTCTTTTGGGGCTAATTTTGGTGCTAAAAATTGAAATGCCCAAGGAGGAAACACTTGACTTAATATTTAAAATAATTGAATAGTTACCCAGTAAATGCAGTTTTACAATTCACTGCTGTGTTAAGAAAGTGTGAAGGGTTTGGATTTATGGTTGTGAACATTACTCCTGTTTAAGTAGATTTCATGAGAATTAAAATTTCACTTTTACTCCAGTAAGTCTTGCATTATACTGCTCCCACTATTTATTATTTAAGTCTGAATCAAATTAAAAAATAGAATTGATTTGTGCATTGAAATTTGGGTAAATGCTTAAATTTCTCTGTTCATGTTAAACATAAGTGTAAAAATACATCCTTTTTATCTAATTTGTCTTTCATGACTAAGTAAAATGATTACCATTCAGTAAGCTCCACCATTTACTGCCACAGAATGTAAACTGCATAGTTCAACAAGAACATGTCTTGTCTTTAGTGTCTTGTCTTGAGGTAGAAATATAAAATATCTGATTCGCTGGAACTTGACTTAATGACAATTTCAGACAAAGTTCCTACTGTAGAGACTAGGCCAGAATCATCTGAAGAACAAATGGCTCTCAGTTAAACTGTAAAAGTTCTGGTGAGAATTACCACATGCCTGATATGCTGACTTTCTACATTACTGCTGGATATGTTATCCCTTCCCCATGAGCTGCAAACATGAGCTCTTGTTAAAATCCAAAAGAGGAAAGCCAAGATCTGCTGATTGCTTTTCATACTTAAATGAATTTAACAGTGGTGCAAAATACCAGATTGACAGCCTTGGAAACTGAATCCTATAATGTGATTTAACATAACAGCAATGACAGCCATGGTTCGGCCCTCCCTCTGCTCCTTTGTGTGCTTCAACACCTTTCTAGGAGGTATTACTCATATATATGGGATGATAGTTCGGTCTCTGCTCCAGAGGTGATCAGTTGTGGTGAGCTTTTTTAGAAACCTGCCCTCTCAGACTTCTACTATATTGACCAACTCATTTCCTATAGATCAAACAGCCACCAGATGGTACCAACTCTTAGTCACTACTGACCTGGGCATGATTTGAATCAGAATCCTAACATTCCTTGATCCATTCAATCTACCTACTGATTTTTCCTTTCATATATTCAGTTTGCTACAGGGCTTCCCCGCTATACGTCCAAGATACATTCCAAAATATGTGACCATATAGCGAAATGACGTAAAGCAGGGAATTTTTTTCCAGTGGCTCACTTCCATTTGATTTTGGAAATCAAATTGGTCTTGATTTTTTTGTTTTAATTTTTTTGCATGACATAAGAGCGGGGAATGGGAGGAATGCAATGGTTCCTACAAGCATCAACGAAGTTAGTGCAGAATCAACATATACCGGGGCAACATAGCAGGGACTCACTAAGGATTTGTGTAAATTATACACCATATTATCTATTTGGTTTTATTTTATATACATATAATGTTTATGGTCCCATTCCCTTGCAGCAGTTAGGCACGTAACATGTTCTTTAATTCAGACCCTAAAAATTAAATTTTAAAATTACAGTGAGCTAATATAGTTCATCACTGTGTATGCAGCTTAGGCTTGACCCAAGGTGCAAATGCAGAATCCATCGGTCACATGTTAGGTTTTGTGAACCATACTCCTGAAAACAAGACTTTCATCCCTTATACCTCTTCCTCAGTCTCTAGTGACCTTGCTCTAAGCATTGGGATAAGTATGCTAGCTAAAAGATCATTATAATTGTTAAATGCAATAAATATTCTTGAATTTATATATATGTATATTTTGAATCATGAACTGACTTTAGAAATCTTGGATGCAAATGGAGCTCAGTGGGTATGTATGCTTATTTTGCCACGAAAAGTCCATTTTATAATAGCAATAAGAAATTACAGGACAGATGTACTTCTCAGGTGGAGATTGACATAGCCTTTCGTTACGTTAAACACTACTCAAGATGTATTCTTTTCATCCAGTAGTGCACTACCTGTTGTGTTATAATTTAACTCCATCTTTAAACACTGATTGTAAATCTGTATTTGGTGGAAATTCCAAGTTTCATATTAAATGTCTCCTGCAATACTCTGTTCTATTTCACCCAGTTAGTATATAATTGTTTCTACAAAGTGCATCAGTATCATAAGTTTTAAGTATTTTTAAAAGTTTGTACTTAAGTATTTTTGTCTTAAAATGTATTCAGAAAGTACTTTTAAAAATAATCTGTATTTGAGATATTGAAATACACCAAATGACATATTTATTAGCATTAGAAACAGGTTTTTAACAGTTTCCTTGTCAAATATAATACAAAACTGTCAATTGCAATAATATTACAAATATTTCTTGATCATAACAAACACAATGTCCTTCTTCATCCTAAAATGCAAAAGCTTGTGATTTGTTGTCTGGTTCATTGATAGGACAATCAGTGAAGGAACTACATTTTCTCTCTCTCTCTCTCTCTCTCTCTCTCTCTATATATGTGTGTGTGTGTGTGTGTGTGTGTGTGTGTACGTACACACACACACACACACACACACACACACACACACATATATAAAAATAAATAAAAGTTTTTCCGGCTGCATGGCTGAATGATATCATCAGGCTCTCTGGCTGCAATAGGGGGCGGGGGGGGGGGTAGGCGAGCGTATCGAGCAAGAGGCACAGCCACCTAGTGCTATTTTAAGAATAGGCTTAATGTAAGAATATAGATTTAAATCCTGCATGGTCACGAAGATCTTTCAGCTCAGGGGACTACTTGCTGGTAAGAGATGGCAGGATTGGCTTTATAGTTACTTTATCTATCAAGCATTCTCATTGTAATCAGAGTCCAAGATGTATGTTGTGATTATAATAGCAGCCCCGGCCACTTCATGAGATGTGCATCATGCAGCTAAGAAGTGCTTTTGTAGCCACATGGGTGTCTCATTTTTGAAAAATGTGTATTGGCGCTTTACTGACTCAATGTATAGGCCTCCACCCAACTCACTGCCAGGTCTGATTCTGAAATCAAGCCTCCTTCTTCTCTTGGCATAGCAGGTAAAAATGTTCTGAGCTTTTAACTACTATATTTTGAAGTGTTCTTTAAAGTAACTTAATTCAATTCAAAATATTTCTTGGCATACATGGAAACTCAAGAGTAAGTGAGAACTAATAAGCTCAAACAACCCTTTCTCTCTTAAGGTTACAATTCATTGAAGCAATTCAGAAACCAAAAAAGGAATAGACTATTGTGGCAGCCTACATCTGAGAAAATAACTGCATTTTCCTGCCCAGACCATGCAGAAAATAACTGCATTTTCCTGCCCACACTTAAAGTGTGTTAAGTCCTTGGACCATGTTTTGAAGGAGATGCTAAGTAATTCAGCAAAAGGGCAGTACTAACTGTTCCTCCAAACTATAGTTTTTAAGCATGTTACACATGCCTTTGTCATCAGTGTCCTTGAAGATGACCCCTAAAGAAAGTGGCTTGGTAGATGTGAAGTTTCTTGATTCTTTGTCTTCATACTAGTAGCAGTCTACACAATGAACTATTTGGGAGCCATATAGTGGAGGAGGAGGAGATGTGTGGTCTCTCCTGGAGAGGGTTTCTTAACTGAAATATTTCAAATGTATATCTTTAAAGGCTCAAGACACTACTGTGTTATACATTGGCCTAAATGTGATTGGAAGAACGACTACTAGGAATGTGAATACACATTTCACATATTAATGTCTAAATTTTCAAATAAATTTGTGCAGATGGTAACTTTTGATCTGCATTTTATTCTCCTGGCTGTGTGTATAATTCTCATTTCCTTAGTCTTGGAAAGACTTGCAAAGAGCTGTCATGGATCTTTGCAGAGGAGAACAGCTTGATTGTATTAAAAAATCACAAATATTGCCAATTTCATCACCATTTAAGACATTATGGTAATTCAGGGAGTAGCAATAAATTATCTCTTGCTAGTTTCAATACAATTTTTTGGAAAGCTCCTCGTTTCAAAAATCACATTCTTGAGTTCTTATACAATCAGAAAACTTAGGATCAACACTTCACTTCAGTACGTAGTGAATTTTCAGGTAGATGTTAATGGAAGAAGTAAAGACTATCCAATTTGTTGATCAGCTTTACAGTGTTCCTATCCTATTAGTGTGGCTTTTTTCCCCCCCTTCTTTCCAGGCATTGACACTGGACCATGTTCTTTGGATGCATTCTTGATGGATTAGGAAAAGCAAGGGCATTAAAAATGCTGCTCATAATTTGAATTTTTCTTAAATTATCTACCTCAGACTTCTAGATTTGTCCTTGTACTAAGAATAAAGTTTAAACTCAGCTGAATACAGTAGGCTTTTTGCCCCAGCTAAGGTTGAGAGTAGAAGAGCAGTAGCTGTTAAAACCAATCCCCATAACTATTTGTATGAAATAACTTACTGTCACTAACTGCTACCTCTGGTTAACATTTACTTTCCTAGATCTGTTGATGCAAATACTAGTTGCAGTTTGCAAGCATTTGTTTAATTAAAAAAAAATCCTGTTGAAAATTAAAAATTATTGTTCCTTAAGCATTTGCTGTTCTGCATTGAAGGAGCATTTTATCAGAATATTCTGTTAAAACACAGATGTAATACATGCATACAAAGTGGCAGAGTTATGGTTCTCAAAGCAACCATAACACTGAATTTCCTGACTTTGAGGTTTTTCAGTTCTGACTCAAAACAATCTATTCTTCTTCTGCATTAAAGTCCATAAAATAAACATTGAAATCATGCATTTCATGTTTCAGTGCAGTTCTTAATCACACTGAATGCATTATGTGCACTTAGATGTTCTCACAAGTAATCCAATTCAAATGATCTAATCATTAAAATAATTCCACCTGTACTTTTCAGTCTGTTCAGATGCAAATTGAGCATCTCATTAAAGAAAATGTTATTGTGCATATGCACAAAATGCTATTTTCAGTTGAAATTCTCAACCAATATTTTTCTATGTTACTGAGAGTCATTTTTCAATAAGAACTGTTAAGTTTGAGCACTGGAAAAAAATCTTTTTTTTAATTGAGTGCAAAAAAAACCCCTCAAGTTTCCTTGTAAGTAATGAGATTTGTGTTTTCTGATTCAAAAGTAGGGAAATTACATTTAACTAAATTCTGCACAAATATTTCCCTGTGATGCAGAAAATAAACATGAAAACTGCTAGCCAAATAAGTAATTCATTTGGAAAGTTGTAGACCTTGAAATTAGTGATGTAGAATGAAAGTGTCTTGAGCAATTATGCTGCTCCTATGGCACAATAATGAAGAAAATTAAAAACAAGTTATGATCCTTGCTGAGAAAACCTTAAATGAAAGGCACGGCACTTCCATTTTGTGCTTCAGAGGATGAGGATTGTTTCCTGGAATCTTATGGTACCTATCTGTTCAATCTTGTATTTAACTGTGACATGAAATGTGTTTTTCCCGGACCTGAGGAACAGCCCTGTGCAGCTTGAAAGCTTCTCTCACCAACAGGAGGGCCAACAAAAGGTATACAGCATCTCTAATTTCTGAAAGTAAATTGTCATAAATTAGAGGTGGAGTTGCAATGATTGCAATGGCCACAGGATGTCTCTCACATTCAGAAACACAAAAAGCAGCCAGTGTGACTTGGTATTACTCATAATGACATTGTTCATAGACTACAGGAAGTACTCCATAGACTATAACTTTCATAGGAACAATTTATTGATTGTAATTGGCTTATTGCAAGAGCTACTGTAGAAAAATCCAGTGGAAGATACTTTTATATATTTCTGATTGAATAATATCCCAGTGTTACATAATGCTGTATCCCTTCATTATATTTCATTGTTATTCATAGGAATTTTTTGGTAAATTCTGGTTTTAGCTTTTACATGCGATAACAGCAGAAACCTTTTGCACACTATTCACCCTGTTTCTTCTCCCCAGTTCCCTATGAATTCATCATGATGCCCATTTATAAGGTTTGTCTGCTGGGAAAGGCAATAATTTAAGATGAAACTCTTGATTTCTAAAGAGTAACAATCTGCAATTTTCTCTTTGTGATTTAATTAAATGGAATTATTTTCTTTGGTGTGTTGTTATTATAATGTGACCCCTCTAGTTAAGGTTCAGAGGGGTAGCCATGCTAGTCTGTAACTTTAAAAATGAGTAGCCCCATGGCACCTTAGAGATTAACAAAAATATATATAGCATCATGAGCTTTCGTGGGCAAAACCCTCTATTCCTCTCCAGCTCATTTGATGACGTGGGTTTTGCCCACAAAAAGCTCAAGATACTAATTAAGACTGTTAGTGTGGGTATTCAATGGTAAAAAGGTGATGTTAATGCTGAGATATGGTTGGTTGGTATGTCATCACCCTGAGGAGGGAGCAGGATAAGGTTAGTGATTCAAATTTAAAACCAAATTTCCATCTCCCTTCTGATAGACCAAATTTCAATGAAAACTGACTCTGTGTGTTAGTTTTAGAGGACTTAGAAATGTCAGTCTTTTAAATGTTACAACACAAGCTCATGTGCCACTGTAATATGGTCTCTGGTCAGTTTTCTGCCCCACTACAAAACTTTCTGAAGCTTTGTGTCTGTAGTTATCTGTTTGCTCTTACAGAAAGTGTTTTTATTTTTTAAAATCTTCAACTAAATTTTGCTAGCTTTATTTGGAGTTATGAGAAGGTAAGGGGAAAACACTTTCTACATTGTTCTGTTTTTTTAAAAAATCCTTACTTTGCTGTTAATGATCTTAAGTTTGAAACTTTAGTTTAGAGGGAGCTAATTCTCAAGTTTTGTCTGTATGTTGATAGAAGTTTATGAACTATAGAATACAGCCATTCTCATTTTCATTGTATGGCCATCTTATAAGTGGGTTGTGCTCATCTTCCCACCTATCTGTGATTGCATAACAATGCCAACTGTAGCAGTTGCTTATATGAAAGAGTAATAGGGAAATATTGAATATTGTTAGCTTTAAATGCATTTTTCATTTAGAAACACGGATGGAGTTAGTAGAATGTGACTAACTCTGTTTGGATCCTGAGTGTTTTAACTGCAGTTCTACTCTTTACATGCATTCTGTAAATGTTGAATTTCAAAAGTTTTAAAGCAAAATTGTTCATTCTAAGCTGTAAGAACTGTTATCTAACTGTTCTTGTCACAAACTTTTTCTAGGATCTGAAACCTGTGGGCAGATCCTTTCCTTCTCCCATCATCTCTACTAACCATTCTGTTGGCCAAACACTCTCCTAGTTACCTTTGTGCAACCCGGCGTATCTTTGAGCTACTCAAAAGCTCCATAAAGTTGGCTCAAGTAGCCACATAGAGATTTCACTAGCCAAGGGGAAAGCATGTATGTTGTAAAGCCTGCTTTAGAGCACTGTGCCATCCCTTCCAACAGCCTTTAGAGTCAAGTGTGTGACTGGGGGAAAGGAGATTTGGCTAGCATGTTGCTATGGTTAAATCTTTGCTATTAGAATGATTCGTCTTTGATTGCTTCCACATGTCTGTTCCACACTAAGTATATGTGCACCTTGTCCACAATCTTTGGAAATTTCCCTTCAATGGTACCCACCTGATTATTGCACCCTCTGGTGCCTTGTGCTTATGGCACAATATAAGAGGTCCAGTCTGCCAGACCCTGCACCCTCTCAGTTCCTCCTTTCCACTTGTGAAGGTTACTGGAACTGCTTCTCTTGCTTTGGCAAGCTATACTCACTGCTCTGTGGCGGTACAAAATGCTTCAGTCACTGTAAGGAACTTAGCACTGTGAAACACAAGAAGCCACTGCCCAGGATGTCCTCCAGCTCTAAAAAGACCACTCCCCGGGGCATGTAGCAGGGTACTACCTGAGTCTGATCACTCATTTGCCCCACACTCAGCAGGCTGTACTGTCAATTGCATCTTGTTCGCGGCCTCCATTGAGTCCAGTCCCAGATCAACACTGACGGAACCAGTGAGATAATGGTGCCACCCACTCCACAGGCATTAATTGCAGCCAGAGACTTTTGGCACTGTTAGCACTGCCATCACTGGCAGTCCCAAGAGTTGGTGTCATTTGTGCCAGGGAGCATGTTGCCCTGAGGGAAACTGCCCCTGCTAGTACCAACACAGCCTTCCTCACTGTGGCACCAATCCCATGATCCTTTGCACTAACCTCTGGAATAGAGGAGTACTGCATCTCCATCATGGCCCCTGTAGTAAGGGCTGTGGTCAGCGCAGAGGTATAGTGATGCACCAAGCGAAGGAATCCCTAACAGTACACCCCCTCAGTCCTATTTGGAGGGGGGAGGGTTTCCAATATGGGGGTGCTTCTGCGAGGCTGGCCCAGTGGACATTGGTCTATGCAAATGCAATGGCCATTCTGGAACCCATAAGGTTTCCCCCTAGTTCTAACCCCCGCCCCAGACACATACTCAGTGGTGTCTTAGGGAGAGACTCCTCTCTCCAAGCAGCACCAGACTCAACTCCAGTACTGAGCCCCATAGTGACTTTTAGGACCTATCCTGGGGAATATGCACAGTGCAGAGGAAGAAGAGGAGGAACCCCTAGTGGTGCAAGCCATTGCCACCTCCTGCCCAGAGGCCTGCTGCATCACCACTCCTCTCCCCACCCATTGACTTAAAAGTTCATTGGGCTTATTGAAGAAGGTGACCTCACATCTAGGTTTGAAAGTGAAGGTGGTAAGAGTCCTCCCACAGTCTAAATATTTTGGCCATAGTGGCCCCGTCAGAGGTGGTTCTCCCTCTGTGAGGCCATTATAGGTCCAGTTAAAAAGCTTTGGCAAATCCTGTCCTCTCAACTAGTCGCTCTGAAGAGGGCAGAAAATAAATACTTTGGCAGGGACAAAGGTTGAGTTACCTGTACTGCCACCTTCCGGGGTGTCTGGTGGTGTCAGCAGCCAATGAAAGGGACAAGCAGGAGTTGCAAGAGGTATAGCCCCAAGGCAAAAGTTTCTCAAATAACTAGACCCCTTTGGTAGAACCAATAGGCAGTGCTAGGGAGATACAAACTATAATGTCTGAGATGCCATGTCACAATTAAAGGACTTTCTTCCTCAGGAGTCCAGGCAGGAGTTTTCCACTGTTGTGGAAGAGGGAAAGGCAATAGCCAAGGCTTTTTGCAAACCACCCTGGATACTGAAGCTGCAGTAGCCAGATCTATGGTGCCTACAGTGGCCATGCAAAGGTGCTCTTAGCTTCAGTCCTCTGGCTTACTTGCAGAGGTGCAACAATCCCTTCAGGACCTCCCATATGAAGGCTCCTCACATGTCTCAGAGCAAGCAGATGCAAAAGCTCAATGGCCTGAAGAACTCCAGATTCATCCTCAAGTCGCTGGGTCACTATGTTCCAGAACCTTATGAGGAAACATTTGACTCACACACTTCTCTGCTGCCCTGTTATGACATGCACAGAAAGGCTTTAGGCACAGGTAACTACCCCCTTCCCCATCAGTTACCTTCCAGATACTTGGGGGGCTTCAAACAGAACTTTCAATAGTGAACCTGAAGACATTATACGAGGTCCCACACAAGGTCCAGTCCTCTATTTTCAAACCATTTGTCCCACTTCAGCTTGGAGTTATCGTGCACCACCACAAACCCTCCAGTGTTTCTTCCATCTTGCCTCCCATCTCCCTAGTCCCTCTTCTGGGACCCCTCTCACAAGCAACTGTTAGTTTAGGAGGTGCAAGCCTTCATCCAGATAGGAGCTATATAGGAGCTTCCTCAGGACTTGAGGAAAGGAGTTTGACTTATATTATTTCCTAAACCCTGGTTTCTAACGCATTTTATACCTTCATTGCCTCAACAGCTATGTCAAAAAGCTGAGGTTCTGCGGGATCTCCCTAGGCTCCATTATTCCCTCCCTGGATTCCAGGGACTGGAATACCTCCCTCAATTTGGTAGAGGCCTATTTCTATATCCCAGTTTTCTGAGACCACAGAATGTTTTTCAGGTTTGTCATGAATCAGATCCACTACCAGTTTACTGTTTTCCTATTTGGCCTGTCAGCAGCTTCATGGATATGTATGAAATACATTGCAGTAGCGGCAGCCCTCCTGGGAAGATGAGGAGTACAAGTTTACCCATAGCTTGATGACTGGCTGATCAAAGGCTAGGTTCAAAGCATCTGAGACTGGAAATATTGAGTGCTGGAGCATGGTGAAGGGAACACTGAGCCCACCAATGGAGAATCCCTCCACCAGTCGGGGACTGGAGCGGGCATTGTAAGCACTGAGTTGAAATGATAGCAACTCAGTGAGTGCCAAACAATCTTGAAAGGATGAGAGGCACAGTTTTGCATGCTGAGCAGCATACGTGCATGTGGCCATGTGAGTTGAAAAGGGCTGTCATGACGTTGGGCCTTGATACAGGCTATCAGTGACATCATCTAAAAGAGGACTTTTGGGAGGAAGGGACCTGGCCTGGGTAGAATCAAGCACCACGCCGATAAACTCTATCCTCTCCACTGGCATGAGGGTTGACTTCTGGTTGTTTATCAGCACGCCCAGTGTTTGAAAGGTTGCCTGAATGAGGTAGATACTGACCTTCACCATGAAAACATCCAGTGAAAGGAAAGTGAAGGAGGCAGCTGTATCCTTGGGCTGGGATCTGGCAGCTTCAGGGGAGGCTGATGGGAACATTCTCTTGGCTGTAATGCCACCTCAGCATAGGCTTTGTGGAATTACTCATGTTTCATCCTGTCAGTATCAGCCTCGGGGGTGTACCAAGTATCCGGGGGAGGGGGCAGCAGGAAGGTGAGGTGGGCTACCACAGGGCTTGCAGCATCCTCCATCCAAGTCTCAGTGTTTGCAGCTTTTATCAAGTGGCTCATCACTGATAAGTCACGCATTGTTTGGCAGTAGAGCTTGCTTTGATTAGCCTCTGTTTCCATGGACAGTTCCTCCCTGTGACAGGTGACACAGTGGATTGGGCCCTGGGAAGGTCTGAATGGAGGGCTGGTTGTTTGGGTCGCCAGCGCACTGGGACAGGTAGGTCTATCGGATACTTCTTGGAAGTCTAACCTGGCTGAGCCCTGGGCACGGGCACAGCTGGAGCAGAGTGTTCCTGGAGTAGTGGTGGGTAACCTGGTGGCTTAACAGCAGTGGGCAGAGGTCAAAGTAAGGGAGTGTGCCCTGATGTGCAGCTCCAGCAAAAGCCAGCTGGCAGGAAGTTGTTTGAAGAGCTGGCAGGCACTCAGGTTGTGATAGGACAGTACCTGTAAGAAATTTTATTTTCACCCATGGCAGTGGGAATAATATTAAGAGGAAGCATAAATGGCATCACATGCCCATTTCCTCGAACTGTACTTTTGTGTTGTCATGATGATGGCCCCTGGAGCTCTCTCCTAACTTAGGGGAGAGGAAGGGAGGTAGCATCTATTCTACTCCATTAGTCATGGCTGATCACAGCTGTCACTCTCTTGAGTGGCCTGTAGGGTGAAAGGCTGGAGAAAAAGGGCTCCTTCCCCATAAGACAGCAGTGTTCTGCGACAGCCTCCTTCTAGGGGATGGTTTCTGGGCTGGGGAAAGTGTCTCAGCAGCATTTTCAACTTTTTAGAAAATTTCTCATTTGTGCATCCAAACTTTCAAAAGTGAATGGCAGCCCTTGTCTAGCAGTTTCTCATTGTTTGGCAGCCAGCGGCAGCTGGTTCCTATTGGTGATTAATTTGCCAATAATCAACCAATTAATTGACCATTATGGCTTGTATCAATTATTGATCATGGTTAAATGCTTAGTGAGAATAATTTAATAATAAACTGCAGCTACATTAGCATTGACTACATTTATTGATTGAACACTTGGTAAAGAGGGCACATACACAGAGGGATAAGGTTAAAACAACTGTAGAAGATCTTTCCCTATAGCTTGCCGACAGGCTGCATCTAGTCTGCAAATTATAGGGACAATTATACTCCTATTCTTTATCATTCCAGTCCTTCTATATTTCCTCCTGTTGGTACAGAATTCTTAGGTTGTTTTCTAATTTCCCATTTCCTTATGGTTTTCAGCAGCTGGAAGACCTTGTGGTTACTGTTGTGATGTGATAATCTTTTGCAATTTTTTATGAGCCATGTATGTGCCTCAATTTCCCCTACACCTTGTGCAGCTACTGGGGGTGGAAGGAAGGATTATATACACTCTCAAGGCTGGCTAAGACACAGGGTGTTAGGTATGTATGGTGTGTCTCACTTAGTTGTCTGAGCAGACAGAATAGGTTGTTAAAAGGTCAGCCTGATGCTGCCACACATCAGTGGAAAGGCCATTACCAGGACATCGACATGAGCAACCAAAAATCCAGAGGAAGAAGTATTTCCCTACCTCTCAGCTGGGAAGCTGAGCAGAGGTCTCAGCTCCAGAACAAAGGATACTGTGGAAGAAAAAGTTGGCTTCTGACCTGACTTAAGGAAATCAGAGAACCTGAAAGTGGTGTTGCTACAGCTGGGCTGGTGAATTGCTCTGGGCTGACCAGAATAGACTATGCTCTAACCTCTGTTTTTCTATTCTAATCTAGGGACTTCCCATGGCTATGTTCCAGTTGACTATAAACCTCTGACTGTTTTGAAGTCACTGCTGGAGTGTCAGTGCAAATGAGCTGCATTTGTTCCTGAAGAGTATACCAGTCTCTAACCAGGAGTGTGTGTCTTGGTTGGACTCACTGAGCAGAACACACAGCATAAAGCAGGAGTGCTGACCCCAAAGGGTCAATTTCTGTGATGGTGAGGCTTGGTGGCCTGCCCTGAAGGAAGAGGGAGACCTCTTAGGAGTCTGCCATATCGAAGGGCTCCTCCAGGACAGAGGCTGTTCTGAAGCTGGGAGCATAGCACCCATCTTGTGGATCTGTGACAATTAGTCATGGTTTATTTCCTCTTTTTCATGGGGTTATTATGGGGAATGTTATTCATTGTGCCTCTTGAACATATTTTGCAATGCATGTTGTTAAATTACCTGTCGCAACCATTTCAAAACATGCTAGAAGTTAGCTGCTAAACTTCCACTCCCTAAAGTTAGCTTAACTTTAACTGCAAGGCATCATGAGAGTCTTGTTGTCTACGCACACTTTAAATTTTTTCTTGGCCTATCTTAAGCATTAGTACCCTGCTACTGCTGTGCTATCCCTGATGGCTCTTAGCCTGCACAGTTGTCTCAAGCAGGTGTCTGCTGCTGCTGTCCAGCTCCATGATTTTCACAACTTAAGGGTTGCTAGGAATTGATTTCCACAACTTAAGGATTGCTAGCTCATCTCTGTTAGCAAGACAAAATGAAACTACCAGACCCAAAGCAAACTAAACCAGACATGTCGTCATAGCAAGAGGCTGTACTGCTCCAACACAGCACCATTCATGTGAGCATCTCAAAACCGACTCCAGCTCGCTAGGCCTCATCACGCTGCTGTGAGCCAGGTAGCAAGTCAAAGAAAAGCACTCAGTTGTTTCATTTGTATGAATAAGAGCATAGCTGGAACTGGGAGATTTTAAGCTACCTCTCTCAACAGCCACAAATCGATACTCTAGGAAGAAAAGAGCATTCCCCATTCAAAGCCTCAAGCCTGTATTCAGCAAATGTAGCCAGGAGTTGAGCCCTGATTTGAAAGCCATCCTCTCCACCCTGCTAGTGGAAAGGCAGCTTTTTTTGAATGGCAGAGCCAAGAAGTGTTTTTCATTCAGGGGGAAGTGATCACATTTCTGACTGTAGAATGGAAAGTTGAATGCCGACGGTTTGCTATTCTGGCTTCAGCAAACGAGACATTGAACTAGAGCAGAGATGGGAGTTACAACGGACAGTGTCAGAGCTTTTTACATACTGGGCCAGGGCTTGACTTTGTTTCCATTTAAGGACTCCAGTCGGCTCCCTGATTAGATAGCTTTGGCAGATCTACAATATGCCGTTCTCCATTTTGTGGCTTTGACTATCCCAAGTGCCTTGAAACCTAGTCCCAGATCTTATTGCAGGGAGGGTATTGACACACTGGACATGTCAGACAGTCTTGATTAAACACTTCAATGCTGGGTCATTACTTGTAGGCGAATGTAAGCATGAGCAGTATTTACAAATCAGCAGCAAATACAGCAGAGCTAAAGGATGTAGCTTCTGTTTCCATGGGAACAAGGCGCACAAACCTAGCAGGGGAATGCCATTCTGTGCAGCACATTCCCTACAGCAACCTCACCCATGCTGAGATTTCTCTCTGACTGTTCTCTGCCACTGTACACCTTTATCCAGCTCCTCTCAGACCGCTCCTGTGCCTGAGGTGCTGGGAACAATTCAGTTTACACTGTGGTTCCAACTATCAATAATCATTTCAGTGATACAGCGCTGATCTGTTGCACATTGTTCTTTTCTAATACCGTCGTTATATTTCAATTAACAACCAGCAATCCTGGTCAGGATTAATGCCCATTATGCTGGATGTTATACAGACAAGACCCTGATCCTACAAAGATTTAAACACATTTAATTGTATACACTGAGAGATGTTCCATCAGCCTCCTGGCCCACACCACTTCCCACAGCTCCCATTCGCCGGGAACAGCCATCCGTGGCCAACGGGAGCTGCGACTACTTGCATCTGCAAGGGTGCTGGCAAACAAAGCATCTCGCAGCCACCTAGTGGCTTGTCCTTACAAGCTGCGATCCAGAGTTCGGAAAGCCCCTGCACTAGACCACATTGCACCTTTCACAATTTTTTGTTTTTTCTATACCGAATCCTAGAGATGGTTCCAGAAAGATCAGAACTTCTCCTAGAACACTGCAGTGAGCTTGCCCGCCACACTGTTATAAACAAAATAGCATTTGCTCCCCTACCTTCCCCCCCCCCCCCCCCCCCCCCTGCTTTAAACCAGACTGAAGGACAACTTGTTGTCTTGGGCTATGAGACAATTTATTTTCCTTGATGCTGCAACTCCTACAATAAAATGCTACAGGCTTTTATGACATAAAATGTGATAACATTGCATCAGTCCTGAAGTAGATCTACAGAGCACTGCACTTAAATGTCCTGGCAAAGATAAATGGAAAACAGAGAGTCCCCAGGAATGTCACGATCATTGGCAACACATTGAGGTTAGTTTGGAGTGGGTGGGGGGAGTTACTTCCCAGTATACAGAGCTGTTCTCCATTTATTAGATTGGAGACCTCCTGAGATATTTTTTGTCCCTGAAGAGAGATTCCTGAAATACTTCCTGTTTCTGAAGGGAAGGGGGGAGCCAGAGCTCTCTTGAGGGCTTGTATTTTTATTTTAATCATGAGAGGAGAAGTAGACTAAACTTGCGAGAGGGAATTCCAAATCAGCTGGGACAAAAATACTTAGTGACTGGATGAGTGCAGTGTGAGAGAGGGGTTGGGGTGAGGGATTTTGCCTGTCTGACAACAGTATTAGAAAAGTTAGAGCATCACAGCAATTCCTTGTGTGGTGTTTCTCTGCTGCTACGGTTGCAGTGTGGAAGAAAGGTGACTCTGTCCCTCACATCCCCAGAACCTGATGTGAGCACCATCAGCGAGGGTGGGCTAGAAGAACGAGTGCAGGCTTAGAATTTAGCAAGCACTTAGGGCCACACCAGGATTAGAACTGATGTGTTTCACGGCCTTGGACAAGTCACTTTGTATTGCTCTCTGCTTCCCTATCTGTAAAAGAGGGGCAGTGATACTTGCTTTGTGAGGATTAATTAATTAATGTTTGTATGGTGCTTTGTATATGTAACATACAGCTCAATGCTTTATTATACAGGTCAGCCTGAGCAGAAGCAACAACTAGTTCTCTGATTGCAGCAGATCCTGGAAAGGGTAAAGAGACTGTCTTCTCCATGCTCTGCAAATTTACACTGGCACAGCCTTAATGAGTCACACCAACAGTCAGTCTAGCCCAGAGCCAGATTCTTCAGCGGGAACAAACAGATGAGGGCAATAATTGAGTAATCCAGTCCCTGAAGTCTAGCTCCAGGTTCTGTCAGACAGAGATTTAGGGTCACCCAGAATGTGAGGTTGTGTCCCTGGAATAGCCATTGGTGGACCTGTCTTCCATGAACTTCTCTGATTCATTTTTTTAAAAAAACCCATTTATACCTTTGGCCTTCACAACATCCCAGCAATGGATTGCACAGGTTGACTGTGTGTTTTGTGATGAAGTACTGCCTTATGCTTGTGTTAAACCCGCTTCCTATTAATTTAGAATCATAGACTTTAAAGTCAGAAGGGATCATCATGAAAATCTAGTCTGACCCTCCTGTACATCACAGGCCACAGAACCTCACCCACCCATTCCTGTAGTAGACCCCCAACCTCTTGCTGAGTTACTGAAGTCCTTAAATTATGGTTTAAAGTCTTCAAGCTACATACAATCCATCATTTACTCTAATTTAAACCTGCAAGTGACTCATGCCCCATGCTAGATAGAGATGAAAAAACCCTTGGGTCACTGCTGATCGGACCCAGGGTAAAAGTCCTTCCTAACCTTAAATATGGCAATCAGCTGGCCCTGAGCATGTGAGTAAGACCTCCAGCTTCCTACCTGGGAAAGAATTTTCTACTACTCTTCATGTAGTGCTCTATCTCTGGCCATTGGGGATATTTGCTGCTAGCAGTTGCAGATCGGCTACATACCATTGTTGTCTTACCATCTCCTCCATAAACTTGTCAAGCTCAGTCTTGAAGCCAGTGAGGGTTTTTTTGCTCTCATCACTGTTCTCGGAAGGCTGTTCCAGAATTTCATTCTTCTGGTGGTTAAAAACGTTAATCTAATTACAAGCCTAAACTTGTTGATACCCAGTTTATATTCATTTGTTCTTGTGGCTACATTGGCACTAACTTAACTCCTCTTCTCCCTGCCTGCTATTTATCTCTGTATCTATAGAAAGCCTTGGTGTCCCCTCTCATGAGGTAAGTTTTCTAGTCCTCAGATCATCCTACTAGCCCTTCCCTGCACCTGTTCCCATTTGAATTCATCTTTATTAAACACGTATCAGAACTGCACACACTGTTCCAGAGTAGGTCTCTCCAGTGCCTCCTTGGCCACTTCCAACTGATGGGTCCCCACTTTATAGCAAAAATGCTTTTTGTTAGACCCTAAGTGCATGACTTTGCACTATTAAATTTCATCCAATTTCTATAACTCCAGTTTTCAAGGTGACCCCTGGTTTCTGTGTTCTGTGAAGAGGTAAGTAATGCTTCCTTATTCACTTTCTTCACTCCATTCATGAGTTTATAGACATCTCTCATATCCACCCTCAATTGTCTCTTTTCCAAGCTGAATAGTCCATCTTTTTAACCTCTCCTCATATAGAAGCTGTTCTGCACCTCTAATAATTTTTGTTTCCTTTCTTGCACTTATTTCAGATTATATCTTTCTATTTTCAATCTAGGGCGACCAGAACTGTATGCAGAATTCAAGATGGAAGTGTCCCATATAGTGACATTATGATATTTTCTGTCTTATCTATCCGTTCCCCAATGGTTCCTAACATAGTTAGCTTTTTTGACCACAAGTGCACGTTGAACAAATGTTTTCAGAGAGTTATCCCCAGAGAATCCAAGATTCACTTCCTTGAGTGCTAAGAGCTAATTTAGGCCCCATCATTTTGTATGTATTTGCAATCTGTCTGGCAGACCCCGGAAATTTTTTTTATTTTATTTTATTTATTTTTTGGCACCTTGACAAGGATGGAGGAATTCAGTCAAGATTGGGTCATGTTAAAAGTACCATTTAATTGAATATTTTGCCTGAAGTGTGAATGCCCTAGCTGAACAGGTATCTGTGGAAAACACTACTTTTCCTTCTAGTCTTTTATTTCACTGAAGTACTGCAGTGTCTCTGCCTGGGTTTATTACAGCATTTCACCTAAGGTTACCATTATCAAAGCAACCCATTTGGAATATATACTAAAAAGGCTGTTTTAAAAATCCAGTGACTCTAACAGAGGCAATATGTGGTGCAGGGAAGAGGGGGGCTAGAAAGGGTCACCTCCCTCTCAACACCTTCGGGGGAGGGGTAAGGGGCCAGTAGCACCATCCCATCCATTGGCCAGTTTGGGACACTAGTGGGGGGCCTGGTGCCAGATGGTGAGTAAGGTAATATCTTGCTAGTGAGAGAGACAAGCATTTGAGTTGACACAACTTTTATATTTAGCAGTGACACTTTGAGCTGGCGTCTCAGATCTGAAGAAGAGCTCTATGTAAATTCAAAAGCTTGCCCCTCACCACAGAAGTTGGGCCCATAAAATATATTAACTCACATGCCTTTTGTCTTTCTAAAGTCACACCGGATAACTGATAGAGAGTAGGAGACAGCAGGTATATCAGCTCTAGAAGGTAAAGGTCTATCTCCCCATGAGCTGAATAGAGATATATAATAAGAACATAAGAACGGCCATACTGGGTCAGACCAAAGGTCCATCTAGCCCAGTAGCCTGTCTGCCGACAGTGGCCAGCACCAGGTTCCCCAAAGAGGGTGGACCGAAGACAATGATCAAGCGATTTGTCTCCTGCCATCCTTCTCCAGCCTCTGACAAACAGAGGCCAGGGACACCATTTCTATCCCCTGGCTAATAGCCTTTTATGGACCTAACCTCCATGAAATTATCTAGCTTCTCTTTAAACTCTGTTATAGTCCTAGCCTTCACAGCCTCCTCTGGCAAGGAGTTCCACAGGTTGACTACACGCTGTGTGAAGAAGAACTTTCTTTTATTAGTTTTAAACCTGCTACCCATTAACTTCATTTGGTGTCCTCTAGTTCTTCTATTATGGGAACTAATAAATAACTTTTCTTTATTCGCCCACTCCACACCGCTCATGATTTTATATACCTCTATCATATCCCCCCTCAGTCTCCTATTTTCTAAACTGAAAAGTCCCAGTCGTTTTAACCTCTCTTCATATGGTTACTTCAAATCAGCTAGGGACTCCTGAGTCCAATTAAGGGCTGCCTGTGACCTTTAAACATCCCTCTTCTGGTGTGTGAGAGGGAGGACTGGCGAGATGAGAGAAGCCGCAGCAGGGCTAGAAGGCTGCTCTCCTCCCTACAAAGGAAGCAGCTGAGCTAAAAGACTGTTTGGGGAAGGATTGGCACCCAGAGGCCAGCATAATAAGGCAACACCCCAGAGATGGGGCAAGGAAAGGAATTCCCTATATATTAGAAACTTGATTCTTATTGTTTGGCTGAAGAGTGTTCTATAAAACCCAATTGAGGCACAAAGGCTATCTAGAATGGGATTTATTACTCCAAGCATGCCCCCATCCCTGAGGGGAATGAGTCCAGGGAGGTGGGCACACAACCATTAGTGCTGTGCTGCATGACCACATACCTCCATGGTAAGCTGACTGCAGCCACCCATGATTGTATCTATGTATGGGGTAAAGGGCCTTTTATCTTGGCAGGGTAGAAAGACAAGAAAGAACTTGTCTTGAATTAGCACACTAAGAATTCTAGATTAGTGGTTTACTTATTACTCCCCCCATCCCCTTTCCAAGCTTACCATTAACTCATGATAACTGGCCCACACAAGGAAATCAGAAGCAAAGATTAATAAAGGTTTAGTGGTGGAGGCATTGTGTTTGAAAGCAGCAGACCCTAGCAGAGCTAGGAAACAATAAAGCCCTCTATTTCCCTAACCAGTAACCACTGGAAGGTAGGGTGTGCATGTGTGTGTATGTATGTATCATCACATGCAGTGAGCTGCTGTATCTTGCCTAGTAGAATTACATTCCTTTCTAACAACTAAGCTATAATTATCTCTATGCTAATTCAGTCTTGAGTACTTTTACTAATGTATTCCAGTGTTTGAATCTTCCTGACACCTATCTTATGAAACCCTTTACAAATCATTTTCCTAGTCAGGGTTGACTTTTAAGTAAAAGAGGAATATAATTGTGCTGAAAATGCTGGATTTTAAACAAATCACATGATATAGAATGGGTCTATACTGGAGGTTGCTCTTGCTGTAAATTTTGCTCTAGTACTAGGTTGTCTAGTAATCTCAACACACCCACAACAAAAAGTGCAAGTGAAATGATCACACTACAAAAGGAAAATGCACATACAAGAATTTGCTTTGAGAATAACTGAGGAAAAATAGCCAATATCTTAATTAAGAGGAAATAAGTTTGTTCTTTTAATGTTGTGTAAGTGTAAGGACAAAGCCTTCTTCAGTAGCCATATTATAAGGCCTACAGGCTACGGCCTTCAACTGCAGCCAGATCAAAAGAACAGCAGCCATTAGCTGAGAAGCTGGAATTCACATCCTCTCCTCAGGTTGCATCTGAGGCCTTGTCTGCACTGACAAGTTTTGTTACCAGAAAGCCCTTTTTGATGACAAAAATTGCAACAAACACCCAGTCTTGGCGACCAAAAACTTCCACCTCTGCAAGGAACTTTTGTCTCTCCCCTTCCCTTTACTGTCAACAATCATGTAGTGTGTACTATAGTAGGTTTTTTGTCAAGTTCATTGGACTCCAGCATGTATCCCACAATGCCCTGTTAGCAATTCTGGATATCACCTTGAACTTGGCTGTAATGTTTACAAGTAAACAGATGCGTCCCTCCCACCTGCAAACCCCTGGAACTTTAAAATCCGTTTCCTGTGTCTGTGGCATATTGTGCAGTGGTCCTCATGGCATCTTCTCAAGGAAACAGGGGTGGTGGCTATTAATCCAAACACTCTCCTGCTTGGAGCAATGCAGAGCTTTTGGATTTTATCGGTGTGTGGGGTGAAGAATCGGTGCAATTTGAGCTGAGAGTGACCCGTAGGAATTGGGATATTTGAGCCCTTTGTGTGAAGGGCTACGATCGAGACACCTTGCATTGCAAAGCCAAGATAAAGGAACTCTGACAGGCATACCTGAAAGTGAAGGAGGCAAACAGCCAGTCTGGTGCTGTACCCAAAATATGCCATTTTTATAAAGAACTGGAAGCAACCCTGGGTGGGCACCCCATGGCCACACTGAAAGAGAATATGGATACCTCCCATAGCACAGAGTCAGAAACAGGAGTTAACCTGGAGACAGAAGTTATTGATAAAGAGGTGGAAGTTGCCAAGGAGGTGGGGCTCAACCTGGTGACAACCTGGGCGCCAGGCAGTGAGGAATTGTTCTCAAGTCCTGATGTTTATGAGCACTGTCAGCAACTGGATGCAGGATTATGAAGCAAGGGAAGAGACGCAGGGTAAGTTGCTGAGCAGGTGTGGGGGTGGTGCTGGGGGCAGTAAGTTGCTCTAGTGTCACCAGGGAAGGGCAGTGGTGGCGGCAGCATGGGGTGGTAGATTGGTGTGTAATGCGGTGGGGGTGGGGCAGGGCAACTGAAGGCTGCATTTCTGTGAGCTGGCTAAGCCCTGCTTGGGTCTCTGTTATGTCCAAACAGAGCATCCATGCACACGTAGATATCAATAGAATCTTGCTGGGAGATAGTGTTGAAGCTTTGCCTGACGTACTTATCAATTTTCTCTCAGAGATTGCACGGTAGGGCTGCCATTTCCCTACCTCTGTGGTACAACACTCCCCCAAAACATTCCTCCTACTGTGCTGCTGGAACCTCCCTCCCCCGCTCACATCCAGAAACAGAGCCCAGGTTTGCCTGTTAACCTTCTGCAGGGATGCATCAGCCAGAGTAATGGCCCCCTATGGACAAGTATAGGATTATTACACATTGTTTCCATGTACACCAGCTGCACAAAGGCAGATTGTACTCTCTTGGGGTCCCATGTCCAACCCTCCTTTCCCTGCTTCCCCCTATCTTTAAAATTCATCATGATCAGAATGTCTGGAGAGATCAGTGTTTGCCTCTAGGGCAGCAAGAAAAGTAATCAGTTTTGTTCAGAGATGGTCATGTTAGTGAATGTTACACTCTTTATCAGGAACAGTACAGTCACTCTATTGTTAATGGTTACTTTTCCGGACCAGACCTTAAAAAGTCAGGCATGTCCACCAGCAGACAAACTCCATCTACTAAGGAAAAAACCTTGGAGGACAAGGTAGGATCTGGTCAAGGATGTTTTGCAGCATTCAATGCTCCAAACAGATAAAAGGGAGCAAAGAAGAGCTAGGGAGATGCAATTCAGAACAGAAGCCACTGAGCCCATGCTAAGGCTCATGGATGACCAAAATGAGATGCTGAAATGTCTTATCAAGATGCAGAGCAAAGAGAACCAAAGGCCTACCTGTTAACTCATGCAGAATTCTTTTCTCAGCAATCCTCCCTCTATGCTCACACATTCATTTTCACAGTCAGGTAGGCTGTGTCTACACTGGGCCACTTATTCCGGAAAATCAGCCGCTTTTCCGGAATAAGGTGCGAGCTGTCTACACTGGCCGCTTGCTTTTCCGGAAAAGCAATGACGATCTACTGTATGAAATCAGCCGCTTTTCGGAAAAGCTATGCCGCTCCGCTCGGGCAAAGTCCTTTTTCGGAAAAGCTTTTCCGAAAAGGGCCAGTGTAGACAGCTTTTCCGGAAAAGCAGAAGAAACGGAAAAAAGCGGTTTGGTCGCCACGAGACCCCGTAGGAGCCCTGGACTTCCTGGTAGGGAGGCTGCTGGGCGCACGTGGCAGGAGCACTTCGCAGACCCTGCAGCCTGAGCTCTGCCACGTGCTGCTGTGCTGCCCAGCCACACATTGGAGCCGCGCCATGGCAGCTCCGGCTGGTGAGCCCCCTGCACCCCCAGCACAGGAGGCCCCCAGGGCCGCAAACGCCGGGCCCCATCCTGGACCCCAGGAGCTGGAGACCCTCCTGGACTTGTGGCAGGAGGAGGAGGGTCTCCACGACCTGCACTCAGGCGCCGCAATGTGGAGCTGTACACACGGCTGGCCGACAACCTGGCACAACAGGGACACCCCACCCGGAATGCCGAGCAGGTCCGCTCGAAAGTGAAGGAGCTGCGGCTGGGGTACGTCCGGGCCAGCGAGGGCAGGGGGGCAGGACCAGACGCCTGCCCCTACTATGACCGGCTGAACGCCTTCCTGGGCCAGCCAGCCCCGCAAGCCCGGACGTCCTGTGGACACCTGCCAGCGCCCCCCCATCAGACGACCCACCGAGCAGGGGGAGGGAGAGGACAGCAGCAGCGCGTCCGGCGCGGAGGAGGCCACCACCCAGCAGGCCCCCTCCAGCAGCTCCTCCGAGGCCGAGGCCGAGGCCGGGGAGGAACCCACTGGTGAGTCTTTGCAGTTTGCACTCCCAAAGGGTGGGGCGGAGGGCGGGGTGGGAGCCAGGTGCCCAGAGGAGGAGGGGAGAGCATTTCACTCAGGCCACGTGAGCTGCACGCTGCGCATGAGGCAGCAAGCAGCACGTGCAACCTCGTGCAGCCTGGCGACCGAGCGGCACATGGCCGCGGCAGGCAGCTGCAGGGCACGCCTGGGACCGTGCTGCTCACACACATGCGGCGGGACCAGGGGGAAGGGTGGATGCCGGCTGGAACCGGCCAGGGCCCCAGGGACTCAGCCCAGAGCCCCTCACCTCCGCCAAGGGTGCAGCACGGAGAACAGCACACTGTCCCATGCCTGGCAGTGAGGCACAGCCAGCTGCTCCTGGGAAAACCGCAGCGTCACAGTCCTCGCCTGCTCCCGGTGCCTTGGCTGGTTCCCGAGGAAGTCCCCACTGTGGCCGCACATGTCCCTGGGCTACCGGCCTTGCGGGAGGGATAGTGGGAGGGACAAGGGCCCCTGAGTTTTGCTGCAAGGATGGGACACCCCCCCACCCACTCACGCTTCTGGTTACGTCCAGGAGATATCCCACGCGAGGATCTGAGAGCCCAGACCGCCTCTGCCAGATGTGCTCCCAGGCACTGCGTGGGGATGCATCTCGCTCCTGTCAAACACCAGCGATTAGCCCAAAGCTTTTCACAGTCTCCACCGGCAGGGAGTTCCACAGGTGAACGCAGCACAAGCACCCTCCCGCCCTCCACGGGGCCAGGACACAGACTGGTGCTTACAATACTGGAGAGGGGACCCTACTCCAGCAGGGGCGGTCCTCCTTGCCAACATACAACACGGGGGCAGGAGGGAAACCGAGTGGGCCCAAGCCACACAACTGTGGGGTCACCTGGGCTCAGGGGTGGAGGGCATGAGATGTGGGGACAGTGGACGGCCTGACTGACCCATCCTTTCTTCTCTTCCCTGCAGCGGGACCCAGCACCAGACCCGACACTGCGGCAGCAGCGGCACCCCCAGCTGGCCAACCCCGGAGGCACAGGCGGCGGCAGAGAGACCAGCTTCTGCGCCGCCATGTGCGTGCCGTGGAGGCAATCCAGGCCTCCATCGCTGAGCGGGTGCAGGGGGACCTGCAGTGGCGGCAGGAGGGCTGGGCTGCGTTCCTACATGAGTGCAGAGGATGCGCACAACCATGGACATGCTCACGGCACATTTGGTCCATGCCATTCATTATGGCATGGCCGGACCCCATGCCCCGCCATTCCTCCCGGAGCACAGCCCATGCCCCTCCTATCCCAGCTCCTATCCCAGCTCCTGCTCCTGCTCCTGCTCCTGCTCCTGCCCCTGCCCCTGCCCCTGCTCCTGCCCCTGCTCCTGCCCCTGCCCCTGCCCCTGCTCCTGCCCCTGCCCCTGCTCCTGCCCCTGCCCCTGCCCCTGCCCCTGCTCCTGCCCCTGCTCCTGGTCGTGGTCGTGCCCGTGGTCGTGCCCACCTCCCCGTGCAGCCTGCCCCTATGCGGTCTGCCCAGCGTGTGCAGGCCCCCGGAGGAGCAGTCGCAGGGGCCATCCATCAGTAACTGCCCCCCGTCCCAGTTGAAGGTCCCCCGTCCCAGTTGAAGGTCCCCGTCCCAGTCCCAGTTGAAGGTCCCCGTCCCAGTAGAAGGTCCCTCCCCCTTGTAAATAAACAGTTTTCTATTTTCTGTTCATTCCTGTGTTGGTTATCGTGTTACTCTAGTAACTGTAGGAAATGATGTGAGATGCCAATTAGCCACTTAAATTTAACAGGGTTACAAACTGCAGACAACAAAATCTGTACTCTATCACTGGGGGCCCTTTTTAAGTGCTCATTGGTTTGTGGCGCATAAATAAATACTGAGACTTTTCAGTAAAATGTAAACCACAAACTATATTTACATAGCTCACAAACAAGCAAGAACAGTTAAAAGATGCACACTACAGATAATTAAACATAGTCTAGGCGCAGGGAGGACAATTGGGTAGTGTTGCTGGCCACCTCAATCCTTTGGTCCTTCCGGGCCTCAGGAGAGGAACAGCCAGGAGATCCTCGACGGAAGATGATGGCGAAGCTGGCCACCTCAATCCTTTGGTCCTTCCGGGCCTCAGGAGAGGAACAGCCAGGAGATCCTCGACGGAAGACGACTGGAATCAGGTACGCTGACTTGAGCCTTCCGCACGACCCCGAATCCTCGTGGCTGTTCTTGGGACAGACGATGGTGGCCTAAACCCTAGCCTAAACTAAAAGAAAAACCCTGACTAAGCCCGGCGCACCCGACGAACAGTCACGATGGCGGCCGATGTGCTTTGACCCGGCGCTTTACAATTGGGGAGGTAAGGGGAGGGTGGGGAGGGTAGGGACGGGCGGGAGTAGTCTGGGAGACCCAGGCGACCCTGCTACGGGCTTGGGCAAACATGTCCACCAGGGCCTCTCTGATGCGCACCGCATCCTGGCGCGCCTGGCGGACGGCAGCTGTGTCGGGCTGTTCCAAGGTCTGTGCCTCGGCTGCCATCCATGCAGGAGGAAGGCCTCCCGCTGCGCTCCACAATGTTGTGGAGCACGCAGCACGCTGCCAGTACCTCCGTTGCATTCTGCTCACCCATGTCGAGACGGGTGAGCAAACAACGGAATCGGGCTTTTAAGCGTCCAAAGGCCAGCTCCACTGGGTTTGGGCCCGGTTGAGGCGGTCGTTGAACCGGGCCCGGTTCTGGTCCGGCTGCCCGTGTAGGGCCGCATTAGCCAGGGCATCAGGGGTAGGCGCGTCCGCGACGACGCAGATGGGCATAGGCACATCCCGACAGTCAAGTCTCGCCGGGAAGTAGGTGCCCGCCTTCAACCTGCGAAAGTCCAGAGTTGCGGAGGATGCGGGCGTCGTGTGCCCGGCGGACCAGCCCCGTAAATGTCCAGGAAGCGGCGGTGGTCCACGAGGGCCTGCAGAACAATGGAGCAGTACCCCTTGCGGTTCATAAAATGGGCCGCTCGATGCTCGGGGCGGATGGGGATGTGGGTGGCGTCCAGGGCTCCCCCGCAGTTGGGGAACCCGAGGGCAGCGAAGCCGGCCATGGTATCATCCACGTCGCGCAGGCGGATGATTCGCGGGAGCAGGATGTTGTTGATGGCGTGGACGACCTGCAGAAGGGTGCAGAGAAACACAAGGGAACACATCACGTCCGGCAGGGGTGAGTGTGCGCTCCCTTGGGGCCCCCCCTTGATTCCCTCTGTCCTCACACACACCCACACACACACACACACCAGGGCCCCCCTCGCCCCACGGCCCCCCCCCCACCAGCGGGCCTGTGCAAGGGAGGGACGGCCCAAACCCCTGGCCGACCCAGCCTGGAATCTTGGCTATCCCTGGGCCTGGAGTGCAGCACCCTCCCCATCCCACTCCCCTGGGACTTACCTCCACGACGATCACTCCGACGGTTGATCGTCCCACCCGAACTGCTGTGCCACCGGCGGTAGCTGTCCGGTGTGGCCAGCTTCCAGAGCGCGATGGCGACCCTCTTCTTGATGGGGATGGGTGCCCGCAGCCGGGTGGTGGCTCTCTGCAGCGCGGGGGTGAGCCAGGTGCACAGCTGCAGGAAGGTCCGCTTTCTCATGCGGAAATTCCTGATCCATTGGTGGTCGTCCCAGACCCCGAGGACCAGCCGCTCCCACCAGTCGGTGCTGCTCTCGAAACTCCAGACGGGCCTCTACGGTGGGGTGCTGATGCCACACGGTTGCCAGGGCCTCCTGGTGAGGAGTCCAATGCGATCTCTGCCTCCTGGTTCATGTACACCATGGCACCGGCCTGCAGCACGAGCAGCAGGCACTCGTACAGCTCCAACAGGGGCCCGAGCAGGCAAATGGCCACCCACGGCTCCATGGCAGACAGAGCAGGGCAGAAAAAACTAAACTCAGGGAAAAGCAGTTGGGGGCCAAAGGGTGGTGTCCCCAAAACCCAGAGGGCAACCACTGAACCTGCTAAGGGTGCCAGTCCCTGGCAGAGGTCCCAAGGCAGGGGAGCAGGAGACCAACGGCTGTCCGGCGAGACCCTTTAAGCACGTGTCTGAATGGCGCTCGGCCCGCCCGGAAAGGTCTGGTGGCCTTTGCCTCTTCAAATGGCTCCGGGCTTCTGCTTTTCCGAAAAGCGCCGCCAATGTAGACGCGCTTTTCGAAAAGCGCATCGTTATAACGGTAACTCCGGGACCAATGTAGACGCTCCTTTTCCGGAAATACTTATAACGGAAAACTGTTCCGTTTTAAGCATTTCCGGAAAATCATGCCAGTGTAGACGTAGCCGTAATGTTTTTTCCAGCACACTCCACTACTCCCTGTCAAAGCATCTGAGACTTTGACATCCTGAGGTTTTCCAATAAGCCTTACTATCCCTTACCACCAAACTTCCTGATTGAAAGACCTCAGTAAAAACAAATGTTTAAAGACATGAGGTTTTTTGTGTGCCACAACCTACACCAATCTCTGGCCTGTAATATCCCTTGGTTTCATGGGAATGCCTTGCTTAGGATGAGCAGTGAGATGAGGCAGGGGAGCAACCCTAACACATAGAAGTGTCAGCGCCCTTCATTGTCAAAGTGGTTCCTCAGAGCCTCCCTGATATTGATGGCAACCCTATGGACGACTCCGACAGCATGAGTGTTCAAACGGTGCATCCAGATGGTATGTCTCATTGTTCCACCCAGAGTCAAATGCTTCACCCTTGTTATCACACAAATTATGTAAACAACAGCATGTGGCTTCCACCTTCGGGATATGATCCTCCAAAAGGTCCAGCCGGCCATAGAGGCACTTCCATCTGCCTTTCAATCTGCCAAAGGTACATTCAACATCCAGACTGAGAGAGAACTTAATAGTTTTCAATACATAAAAGGTAGTTACAAAGAGTAGGGAGGTAATTTCTTCTCATTAACCGCTGAGGCTAGGACAAGAAGCAACGGGCTTAAATTGCAGAAAAGCCTTCTCTTTCGGCGGAGCCCTTACGCTTCATGAAACAAAGTATACAGGGCTCCCCGAAAGAGCACATTTGCTCTTCTGCGAAAAAAAGCCTGAGGGGCAAGTGTTATTAACCATAAGCAAAAGATCCCACATGCTTGGCCTGGATTATCCACGAAGGACAAATAGGTCTTGATTATTATAGAAGTTGGTATCACCTTTTCAAACCTAAGACTGTAACTCGTGTGTGTGTGTGTGTGTGTGTGTGTATCTGCTTTAACCTTGTAAAAAAACCCTTTCTTTTTCTTAAATTAACTAAAGATTTATTAACTAGTATAGGGTTCATTTTAAGCATTATCTTTGGTGTAGGACAGTGATGGGAACCTACAGCCCATGGGCTGGATCCAGACCCCAGCTTTCCTTGCAGAACTGGAGAGCTAGTGCCGGCTCAGCTTGCCGCTGGGGAGGAAGAGAAGCCCAGAGCCTTGCTGCACACCAGATCCAGGGGAAGCTGGAGGCTGGCTCTGGCTCTATGGGGCTGGAGCACGAGGAAGCCCCAGTGCCCCAACTGTGTCTGTGTCTGTCTTTAGTTTGTTTTTTATTTCTTGGGAACCAGCCCAGCGAGGAGTTTGTTTGTTTTTGCTTCTCACTGATGTGTAGCCCCCTAATGATTTTTCTTTGGGTCAGTGGCCCCTGGGGGGGGGGGGGGAAGAAGCTTCCCACCCCTGGTGCCCAATCCAAGGTACAATTGATTGACCTGGGGTAAGTGACTGGTCCTTTGGGACTGGGAGTAACCTGGATATTACTGTAGGGTTTTTTTTTTTGTTTTGGTTTGATTTTTTTTTTTTTTTTTTTTTAATGTAAGGGACTATCTATCACAAAGGCAGGTTTGCATGGTTTGCAAGATAGACCGAAGGGCCCAAACTATCTGACTCCATGTGAAGGTTGTTATAATGGTTAAGGAGTTCACACTTGCTATTTGCATAGTGAAAGTGTAGAACTCAGAACCAACTGGGCCATGTGTTCTGCTAGTCTGTGCTGTGGCTGGCACTTATGCTCTGAAGCACTCCAGACAGCTTGACATCAGAGTTTTTGTGGGTTATTTTAATCCATTTCTGAAAGTGTTCCCCAAAACTGTGCTTCTACACCTTTCTAAAAATGCTTATTCTACCAAATGCTTTCTACATCCCAAGTTAGAATGCAGATGTCTTCATCAGTGCTCTTGGAATGCTGTACCACATGCAGGAGTTTTCTTGTGTTATTTAAATGGTTTCTTCCTTTTTATAAAAGCAATCTGGTTTTGATGCTAATTTAGGCATTCTAGTCTCTAATCTGGATGCTAATGAGATTTTAACAAAAATACTATCTATATTTGTTTAAAAATGGGTCTATAAGATGCTGGATATGGTAAATCCTTTATCGGGTTTAATTATCAAAACTACATCTGCCTGATAAAAGGTATGGTAAGAATTCTCTTGCCAAAAAAGACTGAAATATCTTAGCTTACAAAGACATTACCCATGTTTTAAACATTGTATAGAATTCACAGATGCATCCATCTGATCCAGAACTTTCCCTTGACTTAGTAAATAGAATAGATACTCTGTCTTTCTGGGTCATTGGGCCACTGGGTACTACCCTTTCATTATGTGTCAGTCTGGGCATTTTAACATCTTGCAGTACACTAACTCCTAAGTCTTCTGTCTTAATGTATTTGCTAGTATATATCTCGTGGAAGTATTCTCTAATATTTTGTTAATCCCTTTATTTTTGAAGTATTCCATCTTTTGTCCTTAAGGTATGTTATGACTGTTCTGAGTCTTTAGCTGGAAATCAACCCAACTAGCTATCTATGTTGTTCCATTTGATGCCACAAAATAGTTTCTGCGTGACTGACCAACTAGACAATCAGGAGTTCCTTTCGTTGTCTTGGCACCTTTTTAGGTATCATTTTTGCTTTAGGTTCTTAGCAGGCTTCAGTAATTTTTCTTGAGCTGCCTGGGCTTTTCAGATGGTCGATTACAGTTTCTTGGAATCTTTTTTCACTCTTCTTACTTTCCCTGGTTTGACTTCTGCTATCACTGTACAAAGAGACTTTGAAATGCTATTTCATCAGTTCAATATACAGAAAGTGCTCTCTAATTCCCTTATTATTATTCCAAATCATTTGCATAAAGGTAGCCTTTTAATTCCTCTTATTATATTTTGGAGACTTTCTTTCAGTTAAGTGAGAACTGGTTGGCTTCACTGTTTGCAAAAAGATTTTAAATTCTCAGATGCAAGGCACAGTTTACAGTAAGTGCATTATAAAGGAGTTTCTCATGCTATGGGTGTAGAGCACTGACTGGTGATTTGCAGAGAGCTGACTGAGCACGCGATGCTAGCATTCCTCCTCATTTCCAAATGCTAAACTGCATTAAAAGCAGCTGAAAATAGAACACTTTGCTACACTCTCCTATATAAGCTAAGGCTGTAACTGCCAAGCTGGTGTCATGTGACCACAGATGTAACGAGAGATGGGCTGTGCAATCATAAATGGGTTAGGAGGCAATCCCTCCGTTAAGCTATGCCCATTTTAGGGAAAGGTTTGAGATCCCCTCCCCTGCCATATGTAATTTTTCATGACTAATCAGAGTGGAGCATTAAGTATTTTGTGAGAGTCCTCTGCGTCCTAGCACAAAAGGGGGCCGCAGTCTGAAACTCCACAAAGTCTTGCACAGAGAATTGAATAGCGTAAGGTGGGCCCTGAAGCCAAGCCCCGGGAGTGGATAGTTGTTCCGCAGCATGTCACATCAATCTATACGTGCAATCCTAACTTTCATTTTTGTGTCTCATACCTGACTGTCACAGGGCAGGACTCACCGCCACAGCACCTCCTGCTGGTAACAATGGAAATTAGCTCTGCTGTCTGCAGGGTGCCTCCCTCTGGCTATGTCTCCCCCATCCTCACTCCACACTCCAGTTCTAGACCTGTGTCACTCCCCAGCCATGGCGTCCTCTTCAAGACACTGCCCTCCAGCAGTGCCCACCACAGTTGTCTCATTATCCTTCTGGGGGGGTTGTATCAGCAGTCCTTAGTCTCTACTGCCACGGTAGCCAAATGTGGCCTCCAAGCCCAGCCCCTACCTCTGCACAAGTTTATATATGGATGTTGTCCCAGAGATTGCTAGACTTCTACACCTGGATATTATCATGTACTGATGTTCTTACCCTCTGCCAAAGATCCGGATCCTGTAGTAATGCAGGCAGATTGAATCCTAAGTGCTTTGGCAAATGCTGGAAAGTCGTTCCTCAGTATTAGTCTCCTCGCAATACATGTGAACCAGAGTGTTGTGGAAATGTTCAATTACCCATTTATAAAATGTATCTCTGGAGTTCAGTCTCCTGTGCAACAAATTCCTGCAAATTCTCTGTCAGTCTCCAAATAGTGCTGGGAAACGGACTGAAAAATTCAGTCAGCTCAGACAGAGATTATTAGGGATTCGTGTGACTTCATAATGGATGTTAAGCATGACTTGATAATTCCTGTTGCAATGTGTGGACCCCCGTCCCCCCGGGGACAGTCCGACCCATTTGTCTGAAAGGCCAATTTTCTTGCCTCCTTCGATTATTAAATTGCAAAGAGCTTTGGGAAACAATCTAGTCTACGGTTCACAATAAAAGATGCTGCCTTTACTTTTGTATTTCACATGGCTGGAACAATGAAAATAGTGATATGATATTGCCCTTCCAAAAGTCCCATTGACTTCAGTGGGGTCAGAATTTACCCACAACTCAACTTTGCTTTCTGTCCTCATGCACTTTGCATGCATCTGTAATGTTTGTGTGGCAAACAGGGAGGCTGCTTAAATCCAACCAAATTTTTCATTTCTTCACTTTTTATTTCACCTCGCTTGTTTCCATGAGAACATTTCTTGCAATGTTAGATTTTTGCAAAACCTTTTTCCCCTCTTGCAAAATCTTAAATTTCAGGCCTTGATACTGTCCCCTTCCATCAAAAAAGCAGCATATAGATTCAAATGCTTTTGAGGGCAAGGATCAGCCTTCTGGTATCATCATGGTATTTGTTGTTGATGACACTATGCTCAGTAGTAGTATTGTGGGGAATTAAAAATAAGATTCCTCATATAAAGCAGTCTTTTGTGAGTGAGAGAGTCTTGCAATAGAGAATCTCACTTACGCAGGAAACTGTTGCAGTATATAGAGGTGGTTTTGGAACAAATTGATAAATTAAATAGTAGTAATTCCCTGGACCAGATGGTATTCTGAAAAACTCAAATATGGAATGGCAGAACTATTAACTGTGGTTTATAACCTACCGCTTAAATCAGCCTCTGTACCAAATGACATGTGGATAGCTAATATACCAATTTTTTGGAAAAAGTCTCCCTCAGGAGCTGATGCTGGCAACTACAGGCTAGTAATTATAACTTCAGTATCAAGCAAACTGATGGAAAAAAAATAGTAAAGGATAGAATTTCTCAGATACATAGATTAACATAATTTATTGAGAGACTCAATGTGGTTTTTGTAGCGAGAAATCATGCCTCACCAATCTACTAAAATTCTCTGAGGCAGTCAACAAACATGTGGACAAGGGTGATCTAGTAAATATAGTGTACTTGAACTTTCAGGCAGCCTTTGACAAGGTGTGATGGTGGCAGACCAGACCGGAGCCACAGGCCAATTCATTTGTGTATTAGTATAGATCATGGGTTCCCAAATTGGGGGGCGTGAAGAAATTCCAGGGGAGGTGCGAGGTGACCTAACCCCCCCATTAAGTTTTGCTGCCCCTGTCAGTTCCTTTTTTTTTTCCTCAACAAGTTTTGCTGCTGGGTTTTTTTTTTTTTTTTTGGGGGTGAGGGTTTCTCAAATCAAAAAGCGGGCGTGATGCCAAAAAGTTTGGGAACCACTGGTATTGATCAAAGTGAGTGGCTTGAAAGTTCCTTTCCCTTTCTGGGACTCTCCTGAACAAGCAAGACCTCTCCCAGCATTCCCAGGGACTTGCCCATCATTCACAGGCCCTAAATCTCTCCCAGGCTCCTTGCTGGGGCAGGATGAGTCAACTGGTCCTGTCCCCACAGCTCTGGCCATGTGGCCTGAGGAAGCAATGTGTGGCTGTGAAGTGAATGAGTACAGGGCACTGCTTCTCCAGAGCCTGGGCAGACAGCAGGGCTGGGAGTCTGCACATGCTAACTGGCCAGGACAGGCCTTAGAGCAAGGCAAGCAAGGTGGTTGCCTTGGGCCCCGCGTTGCCAGGCGCCTGCCCACCCAGCCGCTTGCTCGCTGCCCTGGCTGGGAGCTACCTGGCCACGTGGTGCAGCCAACCACAGCGTGCCGCCTTGGGCCCTACAAACTCTTTGGCTGGGCCTGGGCCTGGCTCAGAGCACTGGACAAGTGGTGAGCAGAGCAGCCTGTGGCAGGCAGTGATATGGCCCAACCACTTGCTCAGTGCCTTAGAGCCATGGGAGGGAGTCGCACTCAGGGCTCAGAGCAAGTCTGGGGGTGGAGGGGGAGAGAGTCTGCGATGTGGGGGAAGGGGGGGGAAGTCAGAGGCCTCTTAGTCCCAGGCTAAGGCTCCACAAGGGAGTTTAGACCCAGCCCTGAATATGTCCAGGTGGGGGGAAGGAAACCAACCTGCTGAGCCCCTGCTATACCCCCATCAGCCCAATGGCCTGACACAAATGCACCAGCTTGCTCAGCCTGTCATTGTGGGGGAAACTCCTGAGAGGGAACTCCCCTCCCCCCGAGCCCACATGAGCTAGTGACCCTCCCCCCCCCCCCCCCCCGCCACAATATTACCTTGAACTCTGACTGCTCCAGCCTCTAGATCAGGGGCTGGCCAACCAGGGGAAAGACAGGTGCCTTGGGAGTTCCAGCAGGGGGATGTGCCTTGCACCATAGCAAATAATGCCCATTACTCCCTCCCTCTCCCCCCCCACAGCTGAACAGGGGGCATCAAGAAGTAGACACTGACAGCCCCAGGGAGCTTGTGCTCTGAGATGCAGTCTGAGCATGAACAAAAGCCCAGCAGGCTCCTGAGCCAGCTGGAACCTCAGTGCCCACCCCCCTCCCCAAACACCTACCTAGCTGGGCCCCCAGTTTGCTGTGCACATGGTACAGGGGCACCCCAGCTACAGTAGCTTCACCATTGCAAGCCACCTGGCCTATCAGTGCTGGGGGCCAGTGCTCCAGGTGGCTCAGAGGGCTGGCGGGGGTAGGGGAGTGCAGCATGGTCCGGGCAGCATTGGGGGCTGGCTTCCCTAGCCCTGCCCCTTCTGCCCAAGGCTGTGCCCCTTCTGGGAGCATGGAGCTGCATCTGCCCCCTTCCCCCCAATGCCCAGAAACCCAGTTATCCTGTCAGTCCCCTAGGCATGCCTGCTGGGGCTCAGTAGTGGGGCTGAAGCCCTGTGCCACATACATATCTCCCATGGGGCACAAGGACTGTCATATCTGGCCTTGCAGCATAGGCACTGGCTTCCTCCGGTCCCAGGGGATGCTCAGTCCCCAGGCCTGAACCCTACCTTATCCCTTCTCCCCCATCCCCACCCTGCCCCACCTCTTCCCCTGAGTGCATTCCATCTTCGCTCCACCCCTGCCTTCCAGCACCTCCTGCATGCTACAAAACATCTGATTGTGTGGGAAGTGCTGAGGGAGTGGAGAAGTTAATTGGGCAGGAAGTGCTTGGAGAGGGGGAGGTGATCCTGGATCTTGTTAATGCTGAGCACCTGCTCTTTAATTGTAGGTGCTCCAGCCCCAGAGCACTGAGCACCTACACAGTAGGAGGGTCAGTAAGTCTGGCCACCCCTGCGGCATAGGATGAGTAGAAGTCACCCAAAACTGGATACAAAAGGTAATACATAAGCAATAGCAACCCTGAGGAGACTACAGACCTGCTACTTAACAGGGCAAGAGCGAACAAGATGCTGAACAACCAATGCCAATTAATCTGTGTGAGCCAAGATGAGTGAGGTGATCTTTAATTGAACCAACTTCTGTTAGTGAGAAAAACAAGCTTTTCAAGCTACATAAGAACTTTTCTGCAGGGCTGGGAACGGTACTGAGCATGCAAGCTCAAACATATAGTTTAGCATAAGTAGTTAACACATATTTCAGGGGTACATTCAAGATGAAGTAGTACGCCCCTGTAGTCACAGCACAAAAAGTAGCAGCAGAAGCTTTAGTGATTATTTCTGAAGATTGAGGGGAGAGTAGGACCGATGAAATTCCAGAGACATGGGAAAAGGCAAACAAGCAACATTCTTATGATTGGAAAGAGGACCCAGAGCATTGCAGACCATGGCATTTATCCGTGATACCGGGTAAAGGGTTAGACCAGGGCTACTCAATATGCGGCCCATTTGTTTGTGGCCCGCGGTGTGGGTTTACACAGGGCTCAACATGTGGTCCGCAGCTGGGATCCTTTGAACATGACCTCCACTGGGAACACACTCCACAATGGCAAGGCATCTCCCAGGCGGGCTGAGCATTAAAAGACGCAAGTGGACAGGCTGGCTGGAACAGACGGGTATACTGTGTCAGCATTTCTAGTCCCCAGGGAGCAGGTGCCAGGAGCACTGGGGCATTGTGGGAAGTGCTTTCTATCATGCCCATCAGTGTGAAAGAAGCTATTTGCATATATATTTGCATGTTTCTATAACCACACTTATGTTGCAGCCCTTGGCATATGCTGCATCTTGGTCCCCAGGGCTTCCACAGTTGAGTAGCCCTGGGTTAGACCAATTAATAAATCCATGAATCATGATCACTCAGTTCAATATAATTTTTTCTTGGATCAGGTATAAACTTCATGGATAATAGCAATACAGATGACATATCTTCAGGTTAGTATATCATTTGATACATACAATCATAGAATACTAGCACTTGAAGGTATCTTGAGAAATCATCATGTCCAGTCTCCTGCACTCATGGCAAGACCAAGCACCATCTTGACCAGGGGTGGGTAAGAGGATGCCAGTGGGCCAGATCCAGCCCACCAAGCCACCGAATCCGGCCTGCAGCTGCCTCACGGAGACCCTTAATCACAGCACAGCGACAGCCACTTTAAATGTGGCTGCTCTATTCTGGGAGTGAGGAGGGAGACTTTGTGATCTGTCTTGTCCCCCAGCAAAATATCTCAGCTCCCATTGGCCATTTTCTGACCAATAGCAGCTGAGATATTTTGCTGGCAGCAGGAGCAGCCAATGAATCCTCGTCCCGCCCTCACCCTGCCCTGAGCAGAGGTACATGGAGTAGCTTGAGACTGCAGCCTTCAGATTCCTGCAGGGCAGCTGACTGGGAGCTGCCTAAGTAAGTGCCTCCCAGCCAGAACCTGCCTCTGGCACTCCCACCCTCAAATCCCCACTCCTAACTACCTGCCCCAGGCCACCACCCAAACTCTCTGCACCCCTTTCCCCCAGGTCACAACTCATTTCCAGACCCATCATCCTCTCCTACACCCTTCCCCAGGCCAGAATCCTCTCTGGCACCCATACTTCCTCCCAGATCCTGCATCCCATTCCCCTGCCCCAAGCCATCACCCAAACCCCCTTCACCCATGTCACAACTCCCTCCCAGACCCTGCACCCCCTCCTAGACCTCCTCCCTCAGGCCAGAATCCTCTCCTGCACCCATACTCCCTCCTGGACTCTGCACCCCAAGCTTCTGTCCTCCTTCAAACTCCCTCTCAGACTCAACCCCCCTCCTGCACCCCAGTCTCCTATCCCAAGGTCCCTTCTGCACCCAATCTCTGTCCCAGACCCCAAACTTCCTCAGTAGAAATGTGGCCCTTGAGCACTTGCCGTTAGGAAGTTTTCCCTAATGCCCAACCTAAACCTTGCTGCAATTTCAGCCTACTGCTTCTTGTCCTATCAACAGCTTTCAAGTACCTAAAAGATTATTATAAGGAGGGAGAAAAATTGTTCTTCTTGGCCTCTGTTATGTCCTCTGTCTTTTCTTTCCCAGATTAAACAAACCCAGTTCTTTCAATCTTCCCTCGTAGGTCATGTTGTCTAGACCTTTAATCATTTTTGTTGCTCTTCTTTGGACCTGCTCAAATTTGTCCACATATTTCCTGAAATGTGGCACCCAGAGCTGGACATGGTATGTCAGTTGAGGCCTAATTAGTGCAGAGTAGATCAGAAAAATGACTTCTTGGCTGTGTCTAGACTGGCAAGTTTTTCATAAGCGGCGCTTATGAAAAACTTGCCAGCTGTCTACACTGGCGGCTTGAATTTGCGCAAGAACACTGACAATCTAATGTAAGATTGTCAGTGTTCTTCTTGCAAATACTATGCTGCTCCCGTTCGAAAGCCCTCTTGCGCAAATATATTTGCGCAAGAGGGCCAGTGTAGACAGCTAAAAAGTGTTTTGCAAAAAGCCCCGATGGCGAAAACAGCGATCGGGCTTTCTTAAGAAATCGCGTTTAGATTGGCACGGACGCTTTGCGCAAAAAGTGCTTTGCGCAAAGCGTCGTGCTAATCTAGACGCTTTCATAAATGCTTTTAACGGAAAAACGTTTCCGTTAAAAGCATTTGCGGAAAATCATGCCAGTCCAGACATAGCCCTTCAGTCTTGCTCACAACACTCCTGTTACTGCATCCCAGAATGTTTGCTTTTTTTTTTTTAGCAGTATCACACTGTTGACTCATATTTAGTTTGTTGTTCAGTACGATCTCTAGATCCTTCCCAGCTAGTCATTCCCCATTTTGTTTGTGTGCAACTTATTGTTCCTCCTTAAGTGGCCTATCTTGCATTTGTCCATATTGGACTTGTCTGAGATAAATAGGATCCATTTCTCCAATTTGTCTAGATCATTTTGAAACATCCTGTTTTCCAAAGCATTTGCAACCCCTCATACCTTGGTGTTGTCCACAAACTTTACAAGTGTACTCTCTATGCCAGTGGTTCTCAAACTTTTTGGCCTGGGGCCCACCTGGTTCAAAGCAAATCTTTCCATGGACCACCAGTTGCTAATGGAAACTCACCATTAATTACGTAATTACACCAGAGCAATTTTGCTAGTGCTGCAACTAGGGAGAATGATTTAATTTAACCAGTAAGAAAGGAAATATTAATGTAAATTATTAAACAGATTAACTGCTTTAACTTTCTCTTGTTAGTTTATCAAACTTCATTTTAAATAAAGTAAAATATTAATTTATGTCCAACACAAAAGGTTTCAATGTTTTCTTTATGGCAGGGGTGGGGAATCTTTTTTGGGTTGGGGGCTACTGACCCACAGAAAATTCAGCTGAGGACCACACAAGTGAAAAGCAAAAAACCTAAAAAAACCCCAGCCCTCAATGATATGACCCCCAACTGAGACACCTCACTCCTCTGGTGCTCCAGCCCTATGGTGGGGGGGAGGGAGGAGGGACAGGGAGGACTGAGGTTCAGGGCTTCCCATAGGCCAGAATAACTCTTCTGGGGTTCCAAGCTTAGTGAATTTTGTGGAACCTCCTAGGCTGTAAGGTGGGGACAAAAATGAGGGGTCCAGTGCGCAGGACAGGGCTGCCAGCAAGTGGGATAGGGATGGCATGCAAGATCTGGGTGGGAGGTGGGGTCCAGGAGGGGGGATGAGGGTGTGAGGTCTGGGTGGGAGGTCATGTGTGGCCAGCAGGGGGAGGGGCACGAGCAAGAATGGGTGCAGGAGCATGCTGGGGATGGGGTGTCTGACCAAGAGGGAGGGTGTAGTAGCAAGCTAGGGGTGTAGAATCTGGGCAGGGGTGTGTGTGTGAGGCGGATGGAGTGTGGAGTCTGGGCATGAAGGACTTACTTGCCTTTGCACCCTGCATGGTTCCCAGGCAACGTATTCCAGGCACAGCCTCCTGCTGCTCCCATTGGCCAGATTCTGGCCAATCGGAGCAGCAGGGAAAGCCTCCCAGCAACACATCCTTGCACTGCTGTTCCCCCAGCTGGGAGAGGGGGAGCAGCAACATGCAGATCTGCTTTTTCCCCTCAAGCCGGCTCCATCGGGGAGGATCAGAGCTTTCTTCCCCGGCCCCCTCCAACCTTGCAGGGTGTGGGGGGAGAGGGTGGCAAGGCTGGAGCACCAGAGCAGGCTCCCTGCTGTAGGGAGGGAGGGGCTGAGCTCGAGCTGTGGACCACCTGGAAGGCGGCTGTGGCTCCCTAGTGATCCACAGACCACAGTTTGAGAGCCATTGGTCTATGCAATTATTTAAATAATTGATAAAGATATTGTACAGGACTGGTCCCAGAACTGATCCCTGCAGAACCCCACTCATGTCCTTCCATCATGATTGAACTATTGATAACTGGTTGGATCCCAGATAGTAATTATGCACCCACTATACAGTAGCTCCACCTAGGTTATATTTCCCTAGTTCATTAATGAGAGAGTCATATGAGACTGTATTAAATGTCTTACTAAAATCCTGATACACCTCACTAGAAGACTTACTCAGTGTTGCCCAGATCCTTCAGAGCAGAAGACTGGCTCTGTGTGTGTGCGTGCGTGCACGCGTGCGCGCGCACGCACAGAAGTCAGGGCAGGGACTTGGGGAGGTGGGATAGGGCAGGAGGCTGGAGGCATGGGGGGGTGTGAAAGAGAGTTGGAGGAGGGGTTCAGGAGCACCCCCATCTGGTGGGGCTTTCTTCACCCTGGCTAGAAGGGCCTTATCCTCCCCCCTCCCTGACCACTAGGAGCATTCTGTCTCTTCCCCTACCAGTCTACCCTGACCACCAGGGGCCTTCTCTACCCTTTGGCACTGTGGCCAAGAGAAGGGGGAAGGATTTTTAGAAGGGCGGAGGCTACTTACCCAATCTGGTGGCAGGCACAATGGCAGAACCCCACCCTGCTGGCCACTCTATTGGTGGGGGAGCTGCCTTCAGTGGTCATTCTGCATGCAACTGTTCCCTGTGCTCACTGCCCCTGTGCTCACTCTCAGTATCGCGGTCCCTCCCTTTTCTGTCCATCCTCTCTCTGCTCCCTCCCTTTCCACATTATGGAAAACAGTCCCATTCTCAGCACTTCTCATTTTCTTGGCACAACCAAACCCAGACAGTACTTTGTCAGAATAAGAGGAAGCTGCATGCCAACTGTGGTGATCTTAGTTCTTTCAACATTTAGGAGTTCTTGAACAGACTCACTTACAGACAGACAGATGCACATTTCTAAAATATATAGATAGATCTTCCAGGTCTCCCTAATCCACAAGGCTTATTATCCTGTCAAGGAAAGCTATCAGGTTGGTTTGACGTGATTTGTTCTTTACAAATCCATACTTTTACTTCTCCCCTTATTATCTTTTAGACATTTGCAAATGGATTCCTTAATTATTGGCTCCATTATCTTTCCTGGTACAGAAGTTAAGCTGACTGGTTTGTAATTTCCTGAGTTGACCTTATTTCTCTTTTTACAGCTGGGTGCTAGATTTGCCCTTTTCCAGTCTTCTGGAATCTCTCCCATCTCCATGACTTTTCAAAGATAATAGTGAATGGCTCATATATATCCTCAGTCAGCTCTGATCTATTTCATCAGGCCATGGTGACTTGAAGACCACTAACTTGTCTAAGTTAATTTTTAACTTGTTCCTTTCCTACCATCCTTTGTAATTTTACCTAGTTTCAGCTCCTTTTAGGACTCCTTTTTTTTTAGATCATTCAAAGTCTCCTGGTTACACCTGGGTAGTCTCTTGCCATACTTCCTATCTTTCCTATGCTGTGGAATAGTTGTTCTTGTGTCCTTAATTTTTGAAAAATGGACAACTGTCTTCAGTTGTTTTTTTCCTATTAGACTTGTTTCCAATGGGATCTTATCTACCAGCTCCCTGAGTTTGCTAAAGTTTGCCTCCTTGAAATTCATTGTCTTTATTTTGCTGTTCTCCCTCCTACCATTTCTTAGAATCATGAACTCTTCTCATTTCATGATCACTTTCACCCAAGCTGCCTTCCACTTTCAAATTCTTAGTAAGTTCCTCCTTGGTTCTTACAATCTAGAACAGCCTTCCTTGGGTAGCTTTCTCCACCTTCTGAAACAAACAAAAACAAACAAACAAAAATCCCCAATACAGTCAAGAACTTGTTAGATAATCTGTGCTCTGCTGTGTTATTTTCACAACAGATATTTGGATAATTTAAGTCCCCCTTCATTGCCAAGTCCTGTTCTTTGGATGATTTTGTTTAATTGCTTTTTTTAAAGCCTCATCTACCTCTTCTTCCTGGTTAGGTGGTCTGTAGTAGACCTGTACCATATCACCCTTGTTTTTTACCCTTTTTATCTTTACCATGTTGCCTCATGACAGGCTACCAGAGAAATATGGGTTAGCTGGAACTACTATAAAAAGGATATACAAATGGTTAAAAATCATGAGCAACCTTCAGTCATGGGCCTAGAAGACAAATTGTGTGGGAAGGGCTCACTGCATTCTGGATGTAATAAATACAAAATGAGGGCTAAATGCCTTTGCCAGATAAGGATTCTGGGATTATAGTGGATGCTGCATTGAATATGAATCAACCCAACTTGCACAGAGGCAAAATCATATTGGAGTGGGTTGTATTTAACAGACGTGGTATGTAATTGTTCCACTTTACCATGCATGTGTTAACCCTGAAGAGGAGTCCTCCACTGACTGGGGCTGCAGTATTCAAAAAAGAAAAAGTTCAGAAGAGAACAAAGACTATTAAAAAACAAAACTCTAGCAGGGGAAATTTTGAGAAGTGCATATTCAGGCTGGAGAACAGATGACTGAGAAACATGATAGTCGTCTATAGGTACAGAAGGTATAAAGAGAGACAGATGCAAGAAAGAGAGCAGGGAATAAATTATTCTTCACAGTACACCAAACATCAGTGTTACTCTGTGAAAAAGAATTAGTTGAAGGGGAAACAACAGGCAATGCATCCAGCAATCACGGAAGCTTCTAGCCTCACCAGCTAGAGATTCTTGTGGCTAGAAATGACACACACCCTTTGAAAATGTCTGCAAATAATTGTTTGCAGTTGTGTTGTAACTGTTATGGTCCTAGGATAGCAGAGAGAAAAGGGGGAGGTGAGGTAATATTTTTTATTGCCCCAACTTCTGTACTCAATGAAGAAGAACCACAAAAGCTTTTTGCTTTTGCCAACAGAAACTGGTTCAATAAAGGACATGCCCCACCTTGTCTCTAAGACTAATTAGCATTTTGGTCATGATGCAAGCAGTTACATGCACCACCTTTTGGAGCTTCTGTCCAACTATGCTGAGGCTATGTCTAGACTACGGTATCCCACAAAAACCCTGCTGCGTCCAAGGAACGCATTTACTCTTTCGCTTTTTTTCGCGGAAGAGCAAATGCACGCTTTCGGGGAGCCCTGTATACCTCGTTTCATGAGGCATAAGGGCTCCACCAAAAGAGGAGGCTTTTCTGCCATTTGGCCCTATCTAGATGGGGGCCAAATGGCAGAAAAGCCTCTTCTGAAAAAAAAAAGCAGAAAAAGCTATGCACAATACTGAGTGCATTTTGTGTAGCTTTTTCTGCAAAAACACCAGTTTAGACCTAGTCTGAGTTGTTGAGTACCATTAAGCTAAGGAAACTGTGTGATATTAATGAATCCATTAGAATTTTTTTTCATTACAACATTATAAAACCTCTAGACATGGTGATCTTCACCTTGAATAGTGCAAAACTGCAACAACTCACCTGAGAAGACTTTTGCTTAGGGAGTATGTTTATATTTGTGATTCAATCACCTTCACAAGATGACCCATAGTATAAATGTAAAATAGTTGCAGGTCTAACCAATTAATCCGTGAACATAAAACTAAGAAGAGTGCTTAGAGTAATACTGAGAATAAAAGTTACAACTTTTAAGATAATTTGAGAGATTTTTTTCCCTTTCTCTCCTGAATCACAAGCATTTGCATGCACCAGTTATATCATTGTGCCCAGTCTTTTGCCACAACAGGATTACTCACTATGATTGTCTCAGTTGTTTCATACCAGCTTAGACCAAAGCCAGGCTCTTATTCCTTGTGATGCCTAGATGAGAATTCAGTTAATGGTGTAGCAGTGGAAAAGCTAAAGAGAGAGAATTATTTTCCTTAACTAGGTATAAAAAATAAGGCCTGCAATTTTATTTGCTTCACCTTATGATGAAGCTTCTTCTGCCCAGCTGCTTGGTCTGAGACAAAAGAAGAAAAATAGGGCCTGGCTGCCACAATAAAGGTGCTATAACTAGATTTACATTGGCAATGATTTCAGCAATGCTGTTGGGTGGAGTGATGACAGGTGCTGTTACATTAAAAATCCATGCCTGTTAGATGAGACTCCTGCCAACTAATTATAAAGTGGACAGAAGAATCCCCAGTATGTACAGAAATAGCAGGTGGCTTTTACACTCTTCCCCCTTCTCGGCTATAGCCTGATAAAGATTCTTTTTCCTAAATACCTCACATGTAAATACATTTTGTGCATAGTGTCAAGCGTTTTGTGAAGGAGCTCCCCACATCTACAGCATTGCATATTAACTATGCCATCAGAAGAAATAAATACATCTCGATCCTGGGCTACATTAGTGTTAAGTCAGTGGGAGCCAAATTTTAGTGAAGCTGCTTCCACAACCAGCTTGATTCAAGGTATTTACATCAACCTAAGTGCCTCTCTATGCTTATTTTATACCACCACCACCCAGAGCAGCAGAGAGTCCACTGTTGTTGATACAGTGGCAGAGTAGACCACAGATAGTTGATTATTTTCTGTCAAGTTCACATTTCTTGACCAAGGTACAGTCAAGACCCAGACATTTTTTTAAAAAGTGAAGTGTGTCTGTTCAAAAGCATTGCCAATCCAGATTTGCTATGCAGTCCACTTATTGACTGCCCTGGTATAGACACTATGGCTGTGTCTACATTGGCACGATCTTGCGCCAAAGTGCCTGCTTTTGTGCCAAAACTTGCTGCCTGTCTACACTGGCCGCGAGTTCTTGCGCAAGAACACTGACATTCTAATGTATGAAATCAGTGCTTCTTGCGCAGGAACTATGATGCTCCTGCAGGAATAAGCCCTCTTGCGCAAGAGGCCAGTGTAGACAGGCAACATTAATTTCTTGCGCAAGAAAGCCCTATGGTTAAAATGGCCATCAGAGCTTTCTTGCGCAAGAGAGCATCTACACTGGCAAGGATGCTCTTGCGCAAAGGCACATGCCAGTATAGGCGCTCTCTTCTGGAAGAGTTTTTGCACAAGAACTCTTCCGCAAAAGAGTTCTTTCGCAAAATCATGCCAGTGTAGACGTAGCCTATGACTGTTACTGGCTTTCAGGAGTCATCCCACAATGTCCCCCACTGACACTTGATACAAAAGCTCCTGCTGCGGACACAAGATGACATGAGCACAATCAAGCAATTTAATAACTGCAGAGGCTCTCTACTGGCACAGATCAACAAAGCTATAGTGTAAACATGGTTTAGTGAACGTGCCAATCAGCCTTCACTGAGATTTACATTTACACTGACTTAGCGTCTTACTTTAGCTGATTGCAGTGTGGGATTGAAGTTTTGACATTTAAATGATACAGCCAGATAAAAATTAAATAATCAGGAGCAATCTAAAAATCACTCAGTGCACTTTATGAAGCATAGCTTTGCATGTCCCAGATATTAGCCTTCAGCAGGTCATCTCTGCAATTGTTGGTTTAGAAGGGAGTACAGCTAGGAGCTCATGCTAGGTGCTTGTATTTGAGCTCTGGGAAGCAGTTGTTTCCAAGGCCAGTACCCACCCTCCCTGGGTAATTGCTTTTATGAGTAATTTAGAGCAATTATAAATGCAGGCTGATTATAGTAATTCTATACCAGGAGAAACTGTTGCTACCACATACAATGTGTTCACCCACAGCTTGAGAACAGCTGTGGAATCAACATGTTGTATTAGGATCCAGCTCATCTAGATGGGTTTTAGTCTGAAGTATAGATTGGTTTCAGGTTTAGGAAGCTGAGTGAAGCCTAAGATTCCTGTTTTCTGCAGAAGAAAGCTATGTGTAATATAGTCAGACATCATAGCAAGCAGTGTATTAACAAGCAGCTGAGTCAGCATCACTTCTATTTGCCACCCCCCCCCGCTGCTTTCCCAACCATTGGTTTAGAATGAACCTGATGGATGTTTAAAATGGTACTTTCCAGAAGCATGAATACTAGGTATAATTCAGACAGGTTTCCGACTGCTCTTTTAGCACATGCCTGATTACCCATCCTTGGTTTGCAGGGTTACTACTCCTGGGCTATGTCTACACTACAAGTTCGTGGCAGAAAATATGCTAGAGGGACTCCTTAGCATAAGTTGACATATTTTGTGCCATGCCTTTTTGTGCAAGGGGTTTTGGTGCAAAAAAGCAGCAGTGTCAATGTTTCCTTTTTGCACAAACCCCCCGTTTTGCGCAAGATCCTTATGCTGCCCCTGGACAGGCATAAGTATCTCATGCAAAATGGGGTTTTTGCACAAAAAGGAAACATTGACACTGCTGCTTTTTGCACCAAAACCCCTTGCACAAAAAGGCATGGCACAAAATAGGCTAATGAGTCCCCTCATTAGCATATTTGCCACCACAAAAACTTGTAGTGTAGATGTAGCCCTGGTGACTTATTTGGAGCCTTTCATTACATCAGTTTCTCTACTTATTTTCTTAGAGAATATTAATTCCTTACTCTCCAGTTCCTGATGACCTAGACACCAGTAGGCCCATTGTATAGCATAAAGATTGCTCTAAAGATATGTGCAGCTAATATCAAATCAGGTGACCTTACTATCAAAGTGGCTGACAAGACAACCTATGAAGATCAGTTTGCCATCAATCAAGATATTGAAAGAATTTAACAATAGAGCAAGGAATTCAGGGGCTGATTGCACATGCTCATGTCTAACAGGGTATTAAAACAAGTGTTACATGTGTGAGTGTTCACATTTGTTCTGCCATTTAATAGGATTATTAAAAAAAACTTCAACTAATATCAGAGGTGGTGTAAAAACTGTCCCCCTAGTATTGCAACTGAGTGTCTCAATGTCATAATTCACTTCGAGGTAAGCAACACAGCTAGGACAATCCTGTAGCACTAAGTTCTGCCACTCCAACAGCTAGAAGACACATCCAAATGCCACTTTGCTTTGTGCTGCCCTTCTAGAAGTTAACTTAGACACATTTGTCAGGCCAAAACAATAGTTTATTTCAGTTTTTCAGCAACATCTCCGCCATCAAAAAATAAACTCTAACACAGATGGATGGAAGACTTTTCTACAGTGTTACTAGTGGGTTTTAACCCCCAGGGTTTTGATTGGAGTGATGTTTGTTATTCATCCAATAAGTTAAGAAGCATGGAATTAAAGTGCTTTCATTTCTGAGCTGGTATGAGGTCTTCAATAGACTGGCCCTTTTCAAGGCGTTTTTCCATTTCAATCAGTAGCTTCACACCATCAACCACCATCTGCACCAGCTCTACTTCAGAGAAGCCTAGCCGGTCAGCATTGGAGACATCAAACACTCCTCCAACAGCAGCAGTATCTACACCCCCTGAAGAAAGAAGAGATTATGTTTAGAGTGGTCAGCTACTGGGCATCTTCTCTGTATTGCTGGATAAACAATGGAAGAAAATAGTTTCCCCTCCTGGCCTGGCGGTTGGCACTATTAAATTCATCGCTTGTTGTGGGCAGAGGGGTGGAAGTGTACGGCTTGGGAAGAGGGATATTTGCAGTTTGCTGCAGAGGCAGTAGTGCAAGTTCTAATAGACAGGACTCCCCCATTTCAGTTTGAGGGACCCATGGCAAGTAACAGCTTTGTGCCTAGGATTATCTGCATGATTAATATAGCATTCCACTAGACTCGGGTAGCTTGATGCTTTGAGAGACGATTGACTGCTCTTGGAACAAAAGCACTTTCCTTAGCCATGTCAGTAGTTATGGCTACTCAGTGGGTAAGCCATGTATTCCATAAACACAAGGGGATGGTTTAGAAATGCCAACTAATAGAAAGCTGTTCAGTTCTACTAAACTCACTTGCCTCCATGTTAGTATACCATTTTTAAAGAGTCATCCTAGAGCACTGTCTCTACCAGGAGCTGAAATTTAGGCATTAGTCTTAGAGGCACAGCCTCTGTGTAATGCACAGCAAAAGCCTACTCTTGCCAATAGCAGAGAGAATATTTGAAGGGAGTGATGCATGCAAAGCTGCATTCCATTTCTTACCTGTGCCTCGCTTCTGCAGCCTCAGCTTCTTCAGGATTTCACCAAACTTCTCATGCTTGCCAAGATTAGGTAGTTTGATATGTACACCACCACGGAGACCTGTCCCAAGGTTGGATGGGCAGGTCAGGATGTAGCCAAGGTGTGGGTTCCACATGAATTCATAGTTTTTGGTCTTAAAGAGAGATTCAATCTAGAGATAGAGAGAAAGATTGCCTGGTCTGTTCTTCCTCTTAAGGTTTGAAAATAGAGGACCATTTACAATCTACTGTATCTAGCCCCAGGATTGGCCAGCCCTCCCCTTAACTCAGGCTGTGCTATTATCAGTGGAGCCACTGAAGGTAAAGCCCCCTTGACTTAGAAGTGGGAGCAATCAACCAGGCATTACCAGGTTGCCCCTTCCCCAAAACCAGATCTTTATAGCTTTGTTCCCCAGCATCTGAACAAATCTACATTTAGTCACTTTTAGGGCAGCCTGTAAGCCCATCTATTGATAGAGGCTTGTGGAAAGGGAACTGAGACTTAGTGATATGTTTCCAAGCTTGATTTAGTGCCATATGTTCCTCTTCACATGGGCCAGCATGGGGAGGAAAAGCTGGTGCTCAGACTAGTGTTTAGGCAGATACTTCTGTCTCAAAGTAGCTCCTTGAGGTAGTGGAACACTGCTCGTTAGAGTCCAAAGACAACATCCATTCTTTGTTGGCAGTGGTAGGTCACACTACATTTTAAATTAAAACCCATTTAGGCAGAGGAAGCTAATCTGACAAGTCTTCAAAGTTACTAGGATATTAGAAGCTTCATAGTAATAACCTAATTTGTCAGAATACATGTGATCAGTAAGCCCATATGCCTCTGAAATTTACTTGTGAAAATTATGCCAAGATACCAGATGCCTAAGTTACTTGTCAAAAGAGACTTGTGCATGTAGAGAGATTCCATGTCTGCCTCCAATTTCCACTTCAATGCATCTGATGAAGTGGGTCTTTACCCACAAAAGCTTATGCCCAAATAAATCTGTTACTCTTGAAGGTGCCAGACTCCTTTTTTTGCGGATTCAGACCAACACTGCTAGCCTTCAGATACATACCATGCAGTAGCATTTTTAGAGCCAGTTTTAAGTCAGCATTCCGAGCACTGTATCAACTCCTGCATCACTTAAAACAGAGCAATTCTCTGCTAACAAGAAGCCTAAAAATGTTAACTTCACCTTTGTTAGCCCAGTACAGAAGCGATTGAACACTTCCTTCATGTTGCCACCTTTCTGCATGGAGATAACTCTAAGGTGATCTTCCTCATTGATCCAGACAAGGAAAGTCTTGTTGTCATTGTGCCTAGAAGACAGAAGCCAATTAACTCATTTCTCCATGTAGCAATCCAACTGACTGAACCTACAGTGTGTTCAGTGTACATCAGTCCATCTCTTATTGGAAGAGCTAACATGGTACTGAAGATCTGCTTTGACTTCAGTACCATTTACTTATAGGACAGTTACAGTAGATTTAGTTTTAACTGACCTTGTAGGTTAAAAAGTGTAAAATCAATTCCATGTAGGGGCCTTCTTGAAAGAAGGAAAAAGCAATTTAGCTTTCTACCCTTAATCTGAAAGGAGTAAAAAGCCACCCTGTTGAGGCATGACCCAAGTCTTAGATTATAGTAATCAAGATGTGTACGCCTTTGACCTTACTGCTCAACTTTGAGGTCATGTCTTAAATTGGCAAGTCCAAGGACAGATTGAGTCCCTTTGTTCTGTGGAATGTCACTTTTGGGCATGTAAGGGGTGAAAGTCTGTATCAGTCTAAAGAATACTTGCTGCTATCATGTCTATCCAAGGTAGAAGGGAACATGGAAGTGCAACCTGTCTTGTCACGGTCAATTAACTTACCTTAAGGCCAGCAATGGCTCAACATTGAATAGATTCAACAAAGAAAATAAACTGCAGCTTAAAATTTAGGATAATAGGAAGAATGCTCCAAGCTAGTGACTCATTGCTCCCCTCTGCCCTTGCCTTTGGATTTTAGTTGCTGCTGCCAGACATGTACAATACTAATGAGCTAGTCCTTGAAAGCAGTGAAAAGGACAGCTAACATTCAGTACCCAAGATGATGATGAAAGTGTGTTGGAAACTCTCATTTGATCCAAGACTAAGCTTTAGAGTCCTGGCTCAGTTGACAAAGCTCTATAGTGTGGTCATCGCTGCAGGTAGGTGGTGATCATCATCATCTTTGGAAAGGCCACCTACAAAACCAAATATGTTCAAGATCCTATTGCTGTAGAGACTTAAGGGAATTGTGTGTAGCAAGAAGCCTGTAGTGACTCTTCTTGACCTGGGAACAGTAGTTGAAGTTCAGCCTTCTGAAAGCATCGTTTTTCTCCTCTACGCCGAACATGTAAGTCTCTCATTAGATTGTTGGATGTTAAAAGTCAGACACATTAACACCTTCCCTTTACTTGTTCCTGCATCGAGATGCAAGCTTTTAGACAGAAAAAAGTGAAGGTCTAATGTTCCCAGAGGAGAAAGACACCCCCCCACCCCACACACACACACACACACGGCCAGGCCTTCTCTTTACCAAAAGCGAAAGACACACTAATCCTTTTAGGTTTGCTTTCTCTCTGCAAAAAGCATTCCTTTTTCTGTAGTGAGTTTTCAGTGAAGCCATTTTTACTGCAGTTTCAATCCCAAAAGCCTAAATTGAATTAGTGACACCACCATTAAGTCACCATTAATTGATTTTAAGATGCTCCCTTAAACTCCTGCAGTACTGCATTTCTTCTCTCCCCAGTAAAGGTGTGAGAGCCACAAAAGTGCCAATCATGGTGATCTTTAAGTTGGGGGGGGGGAAGAGAAGAAGGGTTAAAATTTTTGCTTCATGTGCTTGATCTTGTGACCCACTGAAGTTGACAGTAAAGCTCACATTTAATTCAAAGCCGATTCAATTCAGAGTAGATTCAAAAGCAAAGAGAGCATGCAAGTTGCTGCCAGCTGAACACCAGTGTACAGAAAGATTCCAGACCTGGGGCCCACTGCAGACACTTTTGAAGGATTCTGGTTTCTATTGCATATACTCACCAAATACCTCTACCATCAGGCCAGTCCCGTGCCATTCCAGAAGCCAACAGGAGAGGAGAAACAGGTTTATCAAATAGGAAGTGATCATCAATCAGCTGCTGCTGCTCTGCATCAGTCATGTTTTTCAAAGCATAGTATTTTCCATTAAGGTCACCTTCCAGGCTAGCCAGGGCTGAAAGCAAGATTCAGGTTTAGTACACAGACATGGGATGCTAGGTATATTTTGATAGTGTCCAGCTTCTCAATTACTGGGAAGTTGACAAGCATAGCAGCATTGCTGAACTGAATGGATTGTGTCCTGCCTCCCCTTACTGCACAGTTCGGCTCTCAGGTCGCTGTACCTTGTTGGCAGTTAAAGAAATAAAGGTAACAATAAAGGGTATTTTTTTAACCTATGACACTGGAGTGGCCTTGCTTATGTACTATTGAAATAGCTTATCCTACTTCTGGCTAACAATATAGGTCCTATTAGAGTAGCATTATGCTGTATTGAGGAGTCCTGAGCAAAGTGATGCCTGTACTAAGGACAACATTGTCATTGCCTTTTACAGAATAGTAATAGAGATGTAGCCGTGTTAGTCTAGCTGAAACAAAAAACAGGACTATGTAGCACTTTAAAGACTAAGGAATCTGAGGAAGTGGGTCTGGCCCACGAAAGCTCATCACCTAATAAACCATCTTGTTAGTCTTCAAAGTGCTACATAGTCCTGTTTTTTGTTATTGCCTTTTACAGTCGCCTAAAATCCCATCAAACCTACTGCCCATTCCCACAGCATTACCCTAATGGGCAGCTAGGTGGCAAAAGCATGAGATGTTTCAGAGGAATAACTGTTAGTCTGTTTCAGCAAAAGTGAGGAGTCCTGGGGAACCTAGTTTTGGCATCAGCTTGTGAGAGCTGGAATCCACTGTGTCAGCTGCCCCATTACTTAATACAAGCCAATTGCCCTCTACTTACTTGCATTTTACCCTCCATATTACTTCCTATTGAGAAATAAGGTCTAGTTATTAGGTTAGCCATCCAGCTACACGTGTGTTAATTTGACAGTATCCCCAGTTCTGCACTTGGTGCCCTAATATTTTAGAGATTTTTGCAGTTGAGGAAGTAGGCAACAACTATTTTCGCCCCTCAATTTGACTATGGACTGACCTTCAACATTAATCTGAACTTTTGTTTTACCTTCAACAGAAAGCTTCTCAATAGCCCGTCTCTCTCCCCGGCTACAGTGAGGGGGGAGGCAGAATCCACGGATGCTCCTACCGGTTCGGACACGGGAGCTTAGTACATAGTTGGGGTCCAAGTCATCACCACCCTGTAAGAGATTAAGTGCAACTATGCCATTAAGTTCTGCCCTATTTATGCACAGCCCTAATTAGTTTCAGTACATTGATCCCAAAGCCTTCAATATTTGAGAAGAATTTAACATTAACTCAAACACAAGCCATCATGGGACTCATTTTCCAATTAATAAGCTAGTGCTTGATGTACTGGGTGTGTACAACCCTCTTGGGTCAATGATCTCAATAACTGAGGAAAACAGTGCTAGTGTAACAGTGGAGAAGACAGACTCCTTAATAGAAGTTTAGATCTTTATTTGCCTGTACACAAGTTTATTTCCCCAGCAGAAGTAGGCTGTAAAGGCAGCTCCCTGTTATATTTAGATGTTTGTCAACTGTTACATGGCAAACAGAGCTAGAAATTCGAGTTGCTACAGTTAGAGTCTTCGCATTCAATTTTTTTAAGTCTACTTCATGTAGTATTTCACACGTTCTGTTAAAGATTCAGATTAATATTTCCAGAATAAGCAACTGGAAAGGCAGGGAGAGATCTTTGACTCCAACTTTGGAATGGAGACTACATAATAATGACTTCAAGGGGTTTGTAAGATCCACTTGGGCACCAGGACCCAGCCTAGAGTCATCCTCATGTAAGATGAGAATAGCCATTTAACAGTATTTCCACCTAGCCTGTGGAAAAGAATCCTTCCTGAGGGAAAGTCTCCAGAGAGCAATAGACAGGGATACAAACAGAATCTGGTAGCTACAGTCACAGGAACAAGCAACTGCAGTTATGTTTGGCCAAGCTTTTCTATAATTTGGTCAGGGGTCTGATCACTCCTCCATTGCTGATAAGACCCTCTATACCTTTAGGTGATCAGGATTCAAGTCAGTCTTGTGCACATCACTTGGTTTGTAGCCTCCATGTCTGTCCTCAATAATTGGGTCGAAGAGCAGCTTAAACACGTCATAGGATTCTTCATCACCAGCTACACATCCTACTGTCATAATGAAGGGATGGCCTAGAGTGGTAATAGAATTGTAAGAGCCAGTTTTGGATGATGTTTGACTGCACCTCTGAACAGCATTAACCAGCTAAGTTTGTTCTTAGAATGGTGGCCTAGTCAATTGGAACACATTCCTACACACAAGACAAGTCTTAGACATTTCATCCCACCAATGAGGAGTAAAGTTAGTGAAAACCCATAACTTGCCAATAAGCCATACATGGACAAACAAATCTGGTTCAGGGAAAGATTTGTCCACAAAGTCAATTTTACTAGTGATGTAGTTTATGCTCAAGTAACTCAGATATTGCAGCCTATAATATACTGTGCTTGGGACTTCAAAAAACAACTTGACTTTTGGTTCAGACTGCCACCGATTGAGTTACATTTGCTGTAGTTCTAAGCACCTCCACAGCTGGTTCTCACAGAATATTCTCAATTACTAGGATTATCATCAACCCCAGTCTGAATGAATCCAGGGTGAAGCCACAGTATAACTGTCTCATTTTCTTGTACAAGTCCAGTTAGCACCGTGACCATACGGGTGCTTAGGGCCAGGGACTCCACACCAGGAGGCAGTCTTATTATTTAGTTGGGCCATTTTGATATTGCTCTAGTAAAAATAAATACTGGAATGTTAACACATTAATAAATCTGCTCCCCCTTTTTCCAGAGTACTGCCACAGAACTTCATAGCCAATTTGGAATAGGCTGCTTTGATCTCTCCAGGTATGCCCTCAGAATGTCATTTTTACTGGTGGTGTTTGTAGAGCAGTTATAATCTGACTAAAAGTTTGTTTCAGATCTAAGCATTTAGCAAAGCAGTTACATAATTTGAGTTATGTCAGAACACTGCAGGCATTTCTCTGCATTGCTCAGTGAGACAAGGCCACCTTAACAAGCAGGCAGTGCTTTTGGGGCAGGACTCACTGCTTGAGAGATCTGGCTTTTGACAGCTGAAGATGCACTTCCTGTCTTGAGGGAGAACAGATGTTTGTGGCTCAAGAGGCTAGGTCCTTTACCTGGGTTGTCCACCCCGGTTTGGATAACATCATCCAGGGTAAATCCACTGGGAGTCCGTTTGTCCCTCAACTTCTTGTACAGGTCCAGGGTCAGCACCTTGGCCATGTGATTGTTGTGGACACACAGGTCTGGGAACTCATCCTCAGCAGAGTACTTCATCTTCAGGAGATTGTGGCTGTTGGCGAATGGCATGACTTACGCCTGACCAAGTTGCTAGGGAAGGAGAAAGGGGAAACCTCACCTGCTCTGCCTGGCACGCCCTTCCAGGCAAGCTCTGGGAGGACGCCATGGCATGCAGCAAGGTCACCTTGGCATATGCTCCACCTGCCTGCGGCCCAGGTAATTGCCTGGTTTCTGAGGCACTTTCCACCGGCCTCACGACACCCTGCAGGCAGAACTACCCTCATTTACACGCGGGAAAGAGGAGGCTGTCCCAGCTCACGTGCGAATCTGTGGAAGAGGGGCCAGGTCTCCTCCGTGCGGGGCTCCAGGCAGCTCCATTGCCGAGAGCTCTTTCCCTGGCCCTGCTCTTGCTGGGAGGGAGAGCCGCGTGGCCCAGCTGCTCCCAGACTCGCCCCCAGCCAGCACAGGTTGCGGGCTGGGCAGCGGCTACTCAGCCTCCCTGCGCTCACAGCATCCAGGCGCCCCCGCCCTCGGGCAGGGGGCGCAGTCGCCAGGGGAGCGGCGGTGCTCCGGGACGAGTTATGCGGCTCCGGCCCCAGGCGAGCGGTGGGGGCAGCGGCTCAGGAGGGCGGTGCATGCAGCACCTGCCCTGCCACCTGCCCGAGAGGCAGTGGGCCGAGCACGGCAACCCTTTCCCCGGAGCCAGCACCTGCAGGGAGGGTGCAGTGCAAGCGCCCCCGTGGGCAGCAAAGGAAAGGCAGCCCCTTCCCGCAGGCTCAACGGCCGGGGGCAGAAGGACGATGCAACCTCGCCCCACCTGCAAGGGAAGGGGGAAGCAGCCCCGGCTCGCTGGGCGCAGCTCCGACCCGCCGCGGGGAGGGACGCAGGCACAACCGCAATCCAATCCCGCAGGGAGCGCAGGGCTGCAGCAGATTGCCTGGCCCAGCGCCAGAGGGGAGAAGGTGAGGACTGGGGACAGAAATTCCTCCGCCTCCCCCAAGCCCGGGGGCAGAGACCTCCCCCCCCCCAAACCTCTAGCACGAGCTCTGGGGAGCTAAACCCCGCCTATCCCCGCGGAAGCCCCGGCTAGGGCGAGCTCACCCATCCCAAGAGCACTTTGGGGAGAGAGTTAAAAAACCCACTCCAGACCATTACATAACAAGCGCCTATCTTGAGGTCACCCGAGGGGGGTGCCTGTATGTAAATAGCGGCTTAACCCGGCTTGAAAGTTAGAGCCGATCCAGTTTAACAAACCCCTTAGCGCCTGCATCAAGTTCGGGTTGGTTTGCTTTTCCTTGGTTACAACCCGGGCGTCCATGTTATCATCTGTGGCCATCTCTCCCTTTATCCGTAAGCCCCCCCGCAACGCCTCCCCATCTTTCTTCAGGCTCCGGAGACACATGCCGAACCCTTTGGTAGCTAGCACCAACAAACAAGAATCCGGCTGCAAAACACTAGCGACCCTTCGGATTCGGATTTTTTTGCCTCGAAATAGTTGTTTTAAATCAAATTGTCTAAAACAGGCTAAAAAAAAAAATGTGCGCTCCGATTTCAGTATGGCCAGTCATCTCCCCCAGCACTTACCGGGCACCACAGAAAAGGAAACCGCCCTTGTTCTTGCTTGCACACCCCCAAAGCAATCACAGCGAGACCTATATGAAGTGGAGCCTCACCCCCACTGCCTCACCAGTTTTATATACAGCAGGAGCTGGCTTCCCATTGGCTGCTATGTGTATTCCATTCATTCCACTGGAAGATTGTAAAAGGGAGGAGTCGGGTTCCTTAGTCTATTATAACCTATTGTTACTTCCATTTTGCCAGGCCTGCTAGTCGCAGGGAGATGCTGTCTGCCTCTGTTTTCTGTGTTAGACTGAGCTTACAACTTTCCTATCTTAAAATGTGAAGGTTTTTTTGGCTCACTGTAATATTTTTTGCTCTGGTAAAACGCAAATACTGCATTAATGTACAACCACTTTCCACTATTACATTGTTTTCTGGCACCATTAGAGACACACAGTGCTTTTGCCATTCAGACTTGTTGCCTCTAGTAACTATTTAACAATGACTATAATAATTTGATGTAATGAAAATAAGATCTTTGTGATGTTAGGACCAGCCTGACCTAAGAGTCATGTGAGTGATTAATTACCTCTGGTTAGAGGTATTATAAGAATAATGGCTGAAAATCTACTGCTTAGCTCAAGGTTTAACCTCTCAGCACTTTTGCTCAGCCTCCTTCAAATATTAAAATGGTGAGTTCCTCTCACAGTTTAATTTGAAGGAAAGCATATTTGATTAATGAAGTACACCAAGACACTCATTTTATTGTGTGCAAAAAATAAGAAGGTGGGGGGAAGCTGCATTGGTGAGTGGCTGAAATAGTACAAAAGCATGATCTTAATTCCCTGTAAGATTTGTAAGATTTGAAAGACTAAATCTTGCTCACCTTACTTAGAAAAGTACTGCTATTGACTTGAATGGGATTACTTTGGCAAGTACAACAAGCAGCATTTGGCCTAAAGTTAGATGTCGCTGAGGTTTCCTTGATGTCTAAAGGAAAAAGAAAAGTTAATGATTTTACTTTCAACCTTACACTGAAGCTTACACTTTATATATCTTTCTGAAATAGTTATTCTAGTAGGCCTTGAATTTATCTGAATGGAATAAAGAACTATACATTTAAATAGGCTCTAGTAAGAGAGCTGTTATTTTAATGTAAGTTATGACTGTCACTGGGTATAAACCCAAGTTCCTCTCCCAATTACCAACCCCACCATCATTATCCAAATTCAGATAAAGGAAGAGTAAAAGTATTGCAAATTAAAAGTATTTAGGATAAGGAGTGAACATACAATATGACTATAAAATAAAAAAATGCAGAACACTGCAAACAAAACCACAGACAATTTCTGAATTAATCAAGGTTTATCTGATATTCAGAGATGCTGAGCACACAGAACTCCTGCTAAAGACATTGGGGACTACAAGTACTCAGGCAGGCACCTTGTCTCCAGGAACAAAGAACAAATCTTCTCAATATTCTTTCTATCTTTTAAACTATATGAAATCTTGTCCAAATTTTCGAACGTCCCCATCTATATGTACCCAACAGGTGTATTCACAGTTTGCACAAAATTCTACTGCACAATTCTGATCTCAATTATATAGCATAAATCGGCAGTGATGACAGTGAGTTACACTATTGTAAAATGAATGTAAATGCAAAATCAGACCCCTAGTCTTTGAAATAATACATTTGGCCATTATGGAAGCTCTGAGTAACAGCTTCTGTAATTTTGTCAAAGTTATATCCCAATGTCATGTACAATTCAGAGTCTGAATCATTTGGTGCAAAGCACCTAAAATATGTTTGGTACTCTATTAATAATAATAACAATGATAAATAATAGTCCACCAGTAATTTAATATTGTATTTATGTGGTCTCTGATTTCTTACCAGAATTGTTATGCACTCCTCTCCTCAGATAACAATTCCAGCTGAGATAATTCTTTCTAATTCCAGCCTTACACATCCTACTCGGCATTCAGTGTGTTACAAAGGTCATTTTTAGGTTATTCACGGATATGATCACATGATCTTCATTGCATCATTGTTAACCCTATTTTTAATTTTCAAGCAAGGATTTTATAACCCTTTCATGCAATTTCCTATTTCCTACCTTAATGCACTGTATTCACACCAACAGTGGAAAAATATCAACATATACAGTTCCCACCTATATATGTTGATGTTTTTCCATTAAACGGACATTTAGGCAAGAAACCATCCTTTATTATACCCGTTTTAGATAAGTAAATTGTGGCATAAAGAGGTTAACTTCTCCAACATCATACAGCAACTCAGCGTAGAGCCAGAAGCCCTATTACCAAGACCCCTGCTCTAATCATTAGACATACTCTTCCCCTTCCAATAATCCAGAAGCAGGAATATTTATTATTTATTATTATATATTCCATCAGAGCCCTTAATCTGTTAGACATCAATAACATACACCAGGAAAGACAATTCCTGCCCTACAAAGTTTTCATCTGCAGAAAACAAGCAACATGAAAAAGGGGGGGGAGGGAGTTAAACAAAATATATACAGTTCACATGTGGAATTAATATATAAACACACACTGTGCCCAATAGCCCCTCCTTCTGTCCATCATTATTTGGCACATTTCTTGTAGTCAGTGTGGTAGAAGTGGTCTTATCTGTCTTAGATAGCTTTAGCTCACCTAGAATTTTGAGATTTATCTAAATTGGATCCATAGTCTTTCTGTTGTATTAACCCATCCTTACAGCAATGTTGTGCTGTAGACAAAGCACAATGTGCCAACAGATAGTGACTGGCCATTATATCTAGTTCATCTGGTGAGAAACAATATTTTTTTCAGGTAAGCCCTTATTTGCTTGCCCAGCTGCAATAATGGCAGTATTATATTGCCTTATATCTTGGAATAATGTATTGGTGCTGGCTGACTTATGCAGTAGGTTGCAATGTTGCAGCCCAAAATGGAGATGTGGATTATTACCCCGGAGGTTTCCATTTTGAACTTTAGATGGTGAAGAATTTAAAGAAAGTTGGTCATGGGCCATGCATTTAACCTCCCAAGTGGATTAATTATAAATGTTATCTATATATGAGTGCAAAAGGCGATGTGTATTACTTAGTGAATGCATCTTCTGAAATGACCCAGGTGAACCTAAAATGAGCCTAGAGAATTGCTGAATAAACATTTCATTGAGAATTCAGAAGAGCATCCAGAACAGAGGAGACAGCTATAGATGCTGAACTACCACCCACAACAATTCTACGTCCAATTCTTGAGTTGGCACCTGGGTTATAAATTGCCATAAAACAGTACTGTACTTTGAAGACAAGCCAGAATGTTTGTGGATCAATAGACTGGAAGGATTTGGCTAATGCTGCATTTGTTTAACTTCTCTTCTCACACAAATGGAGGATGAATTTATCTTAATCATTTAATTATACCTGCCTGAATATCACACTTGGCATGTTTATTGATCAATATTTGTCATCTTGGGCCCATTCATGCAAAGGGCTGAGCATCTCCTGAGAGCTGCTGAACAATAACAGCTTCCACTGAGTCTGACATTAAAGGTAGTTAGTTGCAGGCTGTCAGTCCTCTTATCGGATCTGTTCTTTGAACAACTGTCTTTCCCTAGAATGCCCTGACACAAACATGGTCAGGCAGTGAAGTAGGTGCAAACTAACAGACACATGGTTGTAAGGGAGAAAGGCTGCGGACAGCTGGGGTGACAAGAAATAAGAAATCTAAGAAGTTGTGTTTGTTAAGTGATTAATCATGGTTTTACATCTCCTGGTCAGAGAAAGGTGGAACAAATGGATTACAAAACAAAATCCTATTTGTAGGGTCAACAAGCATAGTTGTCTTTACAGGTAAACCAGAGATACCTTTGACTCCTGCTCTCACTGAAGGTAATGGTAAAGCTCCCATTGATTTAAAAGGAGGATGAATGGAGGTCATGGAGGCACATTAATTCTTTCTATAGACAGAGCTTACATCTCAGTTAGCACTGATCATGACTTCATTGGTTTTCAGATCCAGTCCTTGATCTTGATATCCAATTCTCTGCTTATTGCTTCAAAATTTTGTTGCAGAAAAGAAATCTAAAAGAGTTCTCCCTTTTATAATGTATATGATAAATTATTAGTTAATTCAGAAAAAAGTATAGGAATATCTGCATTGTCAGCATAGATAAGAATCTACAAATCCAAGATGGTTCAAGTGGTAGTATTTGTGTGTGCTCTTCCCATTCAAAGTCCTGGGACCTCCTTTGCAAACAGAAGATAAAGTATTCTTCTACTCTTCAGAATCATAGAATCATAGAACTGGAAGGGACCTTGAGAGGTCATCAAGTCTAGTCCCCTGCCCTCATGGCAGGACCAAGCACTGTCTGGATCATCCCTGATAGATGTCTATCCAACCTGCTCTTAAATATCTCCAGTGATGGAGATTCCACAACCTCCCTACGCAATCTATTCCAGTGTTTAACCACCCTGACAGGAGGTTTTTCTTAATGTCCAACCTAAACCTCCCTTGCTGCAATTTAAGCTCATTGCTTCTTGTCCTATCATCATAAGCCAAGGAGAACAATTTTTTCCCCTCCTCCTTGTAACACCCTTTTTGATATTTGAAAATCATTATCGTGTCCCCTCTAAGTCTTCTCTTTTCTAAACTAAACAAGCCCAATTCTTTCAGTCTTCCCTCAGGAGTCATGTTTTCTAGACCTTTAATCATTTTTTGTTGTTCTTCTCTGGACCTTCTCCAATTTCTCCATATCTTCCAGAACTGGACATAGTACTCCAACTGAGGCCTAATCAGCACAGAGTGGAGTAGAAGAATGACTTCTCATGTCTTGCTCACATCACTCCTATTAATGCATCCTAGAATCACGTTTGCTTTTTTTGCAACAGTGTCACACTGTTGACTCACATTTAACTTGTGCTCCACTGCGACCCCTAAATTCCTTCCAGCAGTACTCCTTCCTAGACAATCAGTTCCCATTCTGTATGTGTGAAACTGATTGTTCCTTCCTAAGTGAAGTACTTTGCATTTGATCATTTTGAATTTTGACCCTATGCTCCAAAGCACTTGCAACCCCTCCAAGCTTGGTATCATTTGCAAACTTAATAGTTGTGCTCTCTATGCTATCATCTAATTTTTGTTGATAAAGATATTGAACAGAACTGGTCCCAAAACAGACCCCTGTGGAACCCCACTTGTTATGCCCTTCCAGTATGATTGTGAACTCTCTTCAAAGAAATTTCCCAATGTCACAGGCCATATATGGGTCTACACCAGTGGTCCCCAAACTTTTTCTGTCACATCCTTATTATCCATAATGGAACCTGTCTACACATCCATGGAAGCAGGGCTGGAGCCAGGGGCAAAGCCAGGAATAGGGCCAGGGTGAGGAGCCAGGGCCGGGAGCAGAGCAAATGGCCAGAGGTGCAGCTGGTGGTAGCACAAGTGTGAAGCTAGAGACAGAATGGGGTGAATAATGCTTCTTCCAAACCCTTATGGGAGCTAGGAATGTGAACAGATAAGTGGTTAACCGGTTACAGGGTGATGCTTACCAGGTAACGGTTAACCGGTGCTGGGAATACCCAGGAACTGGTGGCAGCCTCAGCGCTGGGGCCGGGAGCTTGGATCCAACCCCAGACAGCAGCCCCAGACCCAGTGTTGGAGCCAGGAACCAGCAGCAACCCAGCACTGGGGATGGGAGTTAATGGTACACGGGGCTAAAAGCATGGGCTCCAGTGCTTGGCTGAGATCGGGAGGCTGGAGTGGTCCCCCACCCAGGATCTGCCTAGTTGGTTAACTGGTTAAACATTGGGTTAACCTAACATTTAACCGGTTAAATTTCATCTTTAAAACTTAAGATTGTGTTAAGTGCACCCTTATTTTAAAGAATAACATCCAGACAAAAATCTTTGTTATTAACAGCTCACATTATTAGAAATAATAATAATCCCTAACTCTTATACCGGGTTCCATAGAAAAGCAGTTTACAAAGGAGGTAAGTATCATTATTAATTGAAAGAACAAGTCACTGCGGCTCAGGTAGCCGTCTGCACAGCTTAGTGCAGGATCATGGTCCCCTGGCATTTCATGGTCTAAGAATAATGAAAACATGTTAGGCAGGTTCACTTTCATGCACTAGAACAATGCTGCAAAAACCTGTGGATTTTTTAAAATTTCTTGTAAAATATCTATTACTAATAAGTTTTGTAGAAACTGTTAACATCCCCCTAGATTTTGGACCCAGACTATTTCACAGCGCCTTTCTTGCAATGTCCTCTAAAGTTTCATGGAAACACAATGCAAAGTCCTTCCTCAGCACAGGGACATACAGTACTATTAAACCACCGCCTCTCAATGAATCCAGAATGAGGCTGTTCCCTCTTCCCCAAGCTGAACTAGAGCAGGTAAGTCAGAACCAAACACACAGCCAACTCTGGTCTGTTCTTGGACTATACCCCAGGCAGGGTGACTCTTGGTTGAGGAGGGGGAGGGTGTGTGTGCAGAAGGAGAGACTTGCAGAAAGTACCCTTGTCTGCCCAGGTTCTGACCTGAGTGAGACTCCTAGGATCAGCACTAAATTTATAATCAAAGAAGTGCCAAGCTCAAGCATTTTTTTCCTCTTTCATAATTTACATGGCACACCCAGAGGTGCTGTGCCTATGAACCGCAAAGCCTAGAGGTGGCCAGGGCTTGACCTCAGCCCTGGCACAATAAACACTGCCTGCCTATCACCTATTCTCGCTGAGACAGACTCACAGCAAAAACCCTCCTGCAGATAAAAACCAGTAGTCCTGTGGCACCTTAGAGACTAACCAAAATATATAGAATCCTGAGCTGCCCTGAAGATGAAGAGGGTTTTACCCACGAAAGCTCAGGATTCTATATATTTTGGTTAGTCTCTAAGGTGCTAAAGGACCACTCATTGGTTTTTAAAGTTACAGACTGACACGGCTGCTGCTGGGACGCTTTAAAAAGTCCTTTGCAGGCAATCTAGCCAGGGGCAGTCCATCCCCCCTCCCAGCTGGGAAGGGGGGCCCGCTGGCTACTCCCTGAGGCTGGGCTATCCCCGGTAGCCGGTCCCCGGTTGGGAGGGGGTAGGGAATTGCATCGTGGCCGGGCTGCCCGCGCTGACTCCGCTCCTGGCGGGTGGCAGGTGTCAGCTGGCCCCGGCGCACGGGTTAAGGGGAGGGAGGGAAGCGAGGAGCGTCAGCAGCCTGCGACCAGGGCGGAAGGAGGAAGCGCTGGTTGGAGCACCACGTGTTTGAGCCGAGCCGGGTCCGCGGCTCCCTTCATGTAGCCAGTCCCTGGAGAGGGGGAAGCCCAGGCAGCGGCTGCGGGGAAAGGTGGGTGTTACCCACGCGCACCCCACTGGGTCTGGCTGGGAGGCGGGCACCCTGCGGGAGGGAAAGAGCCTGAGCCATGAGGAGGGGGCCGAGAAACTGTGAGCCCAGCTGTGGGCATCCCAGCTCACCCCGGGATTGAGCGGCCAGTGTTAGCGTGTAGGGTGTCGTCACTAGCTGGACCCTTCACTTGGCTCATGCTGCTGCTGCATCTCCCTGCTTCACTTATTTGGGCTGCAGATCCCAAGCCTCGCCAATAGACAATCAAGTTAATTAGCTCTGCGGCGGCCTCGGAGCAGCTCTTGGGGTTTCAAAACTGCGCTTGGCCCCTGGCTCTTAGCCGCCGCGTTATTGTGTTTCTGAAGAGAAAGTAGATGGAGCAGTTCCTCCTCGAGGGCTCCATTCAGGAGTCAGTTCCTTTGCATAGAGACCAAGGAGGGGGATTGTAATTAAGGCTACGATTTAGTCATGGGTATTTGTTACTGGCAGTCAACACAAATTCATTATCCCTGACCTGACCCTGACTTGCACGATATACCCCTGACTACATCTTAGCGGGCTGGAGGTGGGGATGCTGTTCCAGGAAGCTGGAGGTTGGGGGGAGGGACAGGGGCTAGCAGCACCAGCTGCCAGAGGCCACTAAGCCAAGCCTGGGCAAAATATGGCCCGTGGGCTGAATCAGGCCTGCCAAGCCACTGGATCCAGCCTGCAGATGCAGCGGGGATCCCCAGGCAGGCTCCCTGCTTGCCTCATCCCACCCACACTGTTCATAAAAGCGGCTGCTGTCCCATTTCTCTTTCAAAACTGTGAGCCCAGAGGGGAGGGGAGAAGGATTCAGGCGCTGCCTCTGCTCCTAGCACAATCCCACTGGCTGGTTTCCGGCCAGAGACCAGCCAATGGGAGCTGCCTATTTGAATAACAGGCAGCCAGGAAGCACCATGCCCCCTCGCCTGGCCCTGCAAGGGGGTGGGGCAGGCTGGCTGAGAAATGTGCTGGGCTGCTGGCTGGGAGTCACCCAGGTAAGTCTCCTGGCCAGAGCCTACCTCTGGCACCCCAGGCCTGCCCTCCCCCAATTCTCTGCCTCCCACTTCTGCCCCCCTCACTCCACACACCCAAACCCTCTGTTACTATTTGAGTCATGGGAAGTGGGTGGGTGCACACCCACCCACTGCTAAAGGCCCCTCCCCAGCCTTGCGGTAGGGACTATTGGACCCGGAATTCCACTGGGGACAGGTAATGAATAATAGGATCAGGGCTGCGGGTCAAAGGTTTAAAACAAGGGAATCGGGGAACACCAAGCAGAGAACCTTGGTCAGCGCCCACTGGTTCTCGAAGCCGTCCAGGGAGCCAGTGGACGCCACCCAGAGGAACTTTGCCTGGATGTGTGAGACTAGAGAGGAATGGAAGTAGGCCCCACAGTTGCAGAGCATCCTCCCTCCCTCCCTTTCCCTCCCCCCCAGCATCCTCCTGGTATTATCGATGGCAGCTTTCGTTAGGGCCAGAAGGAGGTTGATGAGGAGGTCTCGTGACTTTGTGGGGCCATGGATGGGGAGTGCACAAATGAAAAGGTGAGGGGAAAAGTGCAACCTGGATCTCAGCAGGAGATTCTGGAGGAGACAGAAAAGGGGCTACAACTTGGTGCATTCTAGGTAGGCATGCACCAGGTTTTCCCTCACACTGCAGAATGGGCAGCTTCGGGGATAGGGGTGAGCCACACCAAGTACATGTGTTCCCCAAACCCTCTGTCCCCCTCCTGCACCCATATCCCCTCTCAGACCCTGCACCCCAAGCCCCTGCCCCAGGTGACAATCTAAACTCCTGTACCCCAGTCCCTTGCCCTAGGTCACAACCCAAACCTCTGCAACTGCAGTCCAGTGCCCCAGGTCACAACCACTTCCTTCACCCAAAATCCCTCCCAGATTCCACACTCCTCCTTGCACCCCAGTTAGGGATGTTAAGTATCGGTTAATTGAATAGTTGAGTAACCTTATGAATTCTTATCGGTTACTCAACTATTTGATAGTCCCCAGCGGTGGGGTTGGCAGCCAGTAGTATGGGGTGCCAATTAGGAGCTGGTCTGCGAGGAGAGCCAGTTTAAAAACCAGCTCTCCTCATGGACTGGCTGCCTATCGCCCCGTGCTGCTGCCCGGGGTGGGAGGAGTGGGTCTGAGCTCCTGGGCCGGAACTGAGCTGAGCTGGGCTGCCTGTCCACCTGGCTCCTAATGCACTTTTAAATGCAGAGCTGCAGTGGGGATAGGTCCCAGACCTGTTGCAAGCCAGGACTGAGCCGAGCTGTTGGCCAGCCTGCTAAAAAATTTACTGGTGGAGGTGGGGGGAAATGTGAGCAGTCTATAGCATTAACCTGTAAGCTTTTGCTTATCGGTTATTCGGTTAATCGACTACACTATTACATCTCTAACCCCAATCCCTTACCCCAAGCTCTTTTCTGCACCCAACCTCCATCCCGACCTTGCACTTCCTCCATTAATATCATGGAAGAGTTCGGCCCTTGACCACTTACTAAATTCTTGGAATGGCCTCCCATCAAAAATTATTGCCTACCCCTGCACTAAGCAGTGGCTGTTCTCACTGCTCCCAGTACAGGTGCTGAGGAACTGCCCATGGCTGCCTAAGCAGTGGCCAGAGCGGCTGACCCAGAGTTTGCTCCAGCAGCACTGATGTGGCTGGCTCTAGGGCTGCCCACCTGCCTCTGCCCCAAGTGTCTGTGGGACAGCTCCTCAGGCAGTCCACGGGGCTGCCTGAGCAGTGATTAGTGCAGCAGGTCTTGGAGCTGCTCCAGAAGCATCAGTGCAGCTGGCTGTGGGGCTGCCTGAGCAGCAGGGTGAAGAGCCACTCCCACACTGGCTGGTGTGGCTGACCCTGCACAAGTCATGGAAGTCAAGGGAAAGTCACAGAATCTGTGCATGGGCTGATGTTTGCTTATGTTGAATCCTTAGTGAACCAGAATTTGAAATGTAAGGAGTTCAAAATTTCCTGTTAACTGCTATCTATAGTATCAAGAGCTAAACTTTCCCACATCTAAGGCTGGCTTTTGCTCTGGGTGGAATTACCAGAGTAGGGGCTGAAGAGAACAAAAGTCACTGCCTAACAGGCATGCCCAGAGAACTTGTGCAGTGGAGTTCATTGCTACCAATCCTATCTTGTAGCTAGCTCTGTAACAATGTGGAGCAAGCTGAAGAAATAATTTGCATTTATAGTTTTACACAAGTTTAGCAATGTACAATGGAAAATACCAGTCACATTGAAGTCAATGGGAGCTTTTCCATTGATTTTAGTGGGATAAGGATTAGGTCCAGTGTCTTTTGCTATCTTCCTAAATGTATCCTGAACTATATTAAGTTTAAAAACGAGCTTTCATGTGGCACCTTAGAGACTAAGAAATATATTATCATGAACTTTTGTGGGTAAAACCCACTTCATCAGATGAGTTGGAGTTTAATAGCCAATGTCTTGTGTATAGTTTCTTCATGTTTTAGACATAGAACATTACATAGATTTTTCATAATTCAAGATAAAGTTCCATCATGATCTAAAGTTATAGAACGCTCTTTCTGTTTCTTCTCCTTCAGGTGAAAATAACCAGACAACTAGAAAACTATCGCAATGAGTTTTGTTGAATACAGAGATACCATAAAAGATGGAGACACAGCTATCGTGTTCTTGGGCCATGAATCGATGTTTCCTGTGAAAGTCCAACATGGTGGTAAAACTCAGACTAAGTATGGGGTCATTAGACATTCCACTGATCTCATAGGCAAAAGATATGGCTCAAAGGTGACCTGCAGTAAAGGAGGCTGGGTGTTCATTCTTCATCCAACCCCAGAGTTGTGGACTATGAATCTTCCCCACAGAACACAGATTCTTTACTCAACTGACATCTCTTTAATAACCATGATGTTGGAATTGAAGCCTGGATCCATAGTGTGTGAATCAGGTAATAGTTCTTAATTAACTAACATTTTACCTAGCAATAGACTTAGCTTTCAGCTTTTAAAAATGTTCTTTTGCTGCTAGGATCTTTTGGGCCTATAGCTCCAATATTTCTACTTAATTTTGAATGTTAGCAAATGCTCTGTTTTTTCTATACTGAAAAGACACTCAGCATGTGACATTAGTTCTGTGTGGTAGGTACCATGTGCAGAAATGTGTATATCAAGATTAATCAATTGAAATAACCCTCCTTTTTGGGAAGGAGGAATGACTTTAGTGTGTTTTGGCAAATTAAAATTATGAATTGTGCCAGTCTCAGATGTAATAGTTCAGTTTGTTTTAATAACAATATAAGAATGGCCATACTGGGTCAGACCAAAGGTCCATCAAGCCCACTATCCTGTCTGCCGACAGTGGCCAGTGCCAGGTGCCCCAGAGGGGGGTGGATCAAAGACAATGATCAAGCAATTTGTCTCCTGCCGTCCTTCTCCAGCCTTTGACAAACAGAGGCCAGGGGCACCATTCCTTACTCCCTGGCTAATAGCCTTTTATGGACCTAACCTGAATGAATTTATCTAGCTCTTTTTTTTAAGCTCTGTTATAGTCCTAGCCTTCACAGCCTCCTCTGGTAAGGAGTTCCACAGGTTGACTGTGCGCTGTGAAGAACTTTCTTTTATTAGTTTTAAACCTGCTACCTATTAATTTCATTTGGTGTCCTCTAGTTCTTATATTATGGGAACAAGTAAATAACTTTTCTTTATTCACCCTCTCCACACCACTCATGATTTTATATACCTCTATCATATCCCCCCGTCTCCTCTTTTTCTAAACTGAAAAGTCCGAGTCTCTTTAGCCTCCCCTCATATGGGACCCGTTCCAAAACCCTAATCATTTTAGTTGCCCTTTTCTGAACCTTTTCTCATGCCAAAATATCTTTTTTGAGGTGAGGAGACCACATCTGTACACAATATTCAAGATGTGGGTGTACTATAGTTTTATATAGGGGCAGTAAGATATTCTTAGTCTTATTTTCTGTCCTTTTTTTTAATAATTCCTAGCATCCTATTTGCTTTTTTGACTGCCACTGCACACTGCATGGATGTTTTCAGAGAACTATCCACAATAACTCCAAGATCTCTTTCCTGATTAGTTGTAGCTAAATTAGCCCCCATCATTTTGTATGTATAGTTGGGGTTATTTTTTCCAATGTGCATTGCTTTACACTTTAAATTTCATTTGCCATTTTGTTGCCCAATCATTCAGTTTGGTGAGATCTTTTTGAAGTTCTTCACAGTCTGCTTTAGTCTTGACTATCTTGAACAGTTTAGTATCATCCGCAAACTTTGCCACCTCACTGCTTACCCCTTTCTCTAGATCATTTATGAATAAGTTGAATAGGATTGGTCTTGGACTGACCCTTGGGGAACACCACTAGTTACCCCTCTCCATTCTGAAGATTTACCATTTATTTCTACCCTTTGTTTCCTGTCCTTTAACCAGTTCTCAGTCCATGAAAGGATCTTCCCTCTTATCCCATGACAACCTAATTTACACAAGAGCCTTTGGTGAAGGACCTTGTCAAAGGCTTTCTGGAAATCTAAGTATACTATATCTACTGGATTCCCCTTATCTGCATGTTTGTTAACCCCTTCAAAGAACTCTAATAGATTAGTAAGACATGATTTCCCTTTACAGAAACCATGTTGACTTTTGCCCAACAAATTATTTTCTTCTACGTGTCGGACAATTTTATTCTTTACTATTGTTTGAACTAATTTGCTCGGTACTGACGTTAGACTTACCCATCTATAATTGCCAGGGTTGCCTCTAGAGCCCTTTTTAAATATTGGCGTTATGTTAGCTGTGTTCCAGTCCTTGGGTACAGAAGCTGATTTAAAGGCTAGGTTACAAACGACAGTTAATAGTTCCGCAATTTCACATTTGAGTTTTTTCAGAACCCTTGGGTGAATGCCATCCGGTCCTAGTGATTTGTTACTGTTATGTTTTTCTATTTGTTCCAAAACCTCCTCTAATGACACTTCAATCCCGGACAGTTCCTCAGATTTATCACCCACAAAGGACGGTTTATGTTTGGGAATCTCTTTTAATAATATTGGGGGGCTGTGGGGGGAAGGGCGGTTGAAATTCTTTTCTTCTTTTGGAAGATGTCTACAGAATAGCTTGGATGACAAGCCTCAAATAGAAATCACCATTCTTTTAAAATTGGGTTTCTCAAATGTCATTGCACTGCAACCCCCTTCTGACCTAAAAATTACTTTATGGCCCCAGGAGGGGGGACTGAAGCCTGAGTCCGCTCAAGATCCACTGCCCCAGGTGGAAGAGTGGGGGCAAACCTATGCCCCACCACTCTAGGCAAAGGGGCCAAAGCTGAAGCTCAAGGACTTTCAGCCCCAGGCAGGGACCTGCAATCTGATTCCTGCTGCCCAAGGCTGAAATCCTCGAGCTTTGGCTTTGCCCTAGGCTGTGGGCTCAGGCTTCAGCCTTGGGCCCCAGTAAGTCTGTCAGTCCCAATGACCCCATTAAAGGGAGACATGATCCACTTTAAGGTCCCGACCCACAGTTTGAGAACTGCAGTTTTAAAATAACTTGAGGATTGGTAGAACTTATGCAGGTTGAAAAGGAAAACAAAATAGTATGTGTTAAAGATGTAATATGTGGGATAAAATGGGAGTGTTCACAGACCGAGCGACATAATCCACATATTTGGCCTTTCTTACGCGATGTATGTGCAGTACTGAAACAGCACACAAAGGTCAGCTGCAATGGAATGTACAATGGGTGGTTTGACACCATTGGTGATCTGTGCCCTATGTTCCAATGCTTTTCATGCATATGATTTAATCCTCGGAGCAGGTTATTGGTATGTTTTGTGCATGAAACATTAGACATGTGATGCTGTTGCTTGCAGAGCAAAAGGGGAGTTGTTCGTTTTTTTTTTTTTTTTTTATACTCATCATCATACTGGTTAAAGTATTACAGTAAAACTCCAATAGTCCGGCACTCCTGATAGTCCAGCATCAAAATGGCAAGAGCCTAGTGAGTGAGCTTCGGCAAAAAATGAGTCACAAGGTAACAGCGGCAGCAGCTGAACTGAGCAAAAAGGGTAAAAAGGCTTAAAAACTAAAACATTACAGTATACTGTATACAGTATGTACAATAAAAAGGGTTAAGAACACTTTATATACAGTATATAATGTATACAGTATATATATATATAACCAGCTTATAGTACCTCCTGATAGTCCGGCATATCTGATAATCCGGCACCACCTAGGTCCCATAGGTTCCGGATTATCGGAAGTCTACTGTATTATAAAACATTTTTCATATTTTTATCACTGCAGGCAGCATTGTTAGGGTTATATAATAATTTCATGCCGTTTGGTTCCTCTCCTGTACTGTAGGAGAAATATATAATTTTCAATAATGTATAAATCTGCCTTTCTTTTTGAGGCATTTATTCTGTCTGCCTCCATGGAATCCGTTTGGAAACCTGCTTGTCCTTTGAGTCAGATACATAAAAGTAGTGCACAATGTTGTTGTGGTTTTGGTTAAGGTTTCCCATTCCCAGTCTTGCATAATATTTGGCAGCCTTTTGGGCACAGCCATCTTTCACACGCAGCTACAATTTCATCTGTCATTCTCTTTCCAGTTTGTGGAGTAGGGAACGTGATATATATATTTAACCCCTGAATGCTGGAAGCTAGCATTTTCAGATTTGTAAAACACTATTGCACTTAATATGCACTTAGTATGTCAAACTCTGAACCTCCCATGTCCAAATTCTGGTTTGTACAATAGTAGTCTTAGGGCTGGAATTGCTGTTGTTGTAGCTGGTTGCTCCTGTGATACTAGACACACAGAGTGAGTGAGGTAATATTTCTTACTGGACGAACTTCTGTTGGTAAATATATAGACTTCTGTTTGTCTCTTGAGCTTTTCCTCAGATCAGGGAAAGGTACTTGCAATGTCACAGCTAACTATGCTAAACAACACACATTCTTAGAGACCTTTCAAGATGATGTGGGCTGTTACCAAAAAAACCTGGGGTTAGTGGGTCACAAATCAAACCAGCAGACAAATATAATGCCATTGCAGTTCTCAACCATGATGATCACATCAATGAGGCCAACCAACTACTCCACCTATTATGAAGAACTGGAAGATTTTACACCACATTTCACTCAAGAATGTAAGGATCATCACATCCTTCCCCAGACAGATATATTGATTTCAATTAAAACAATGCTCACTTTATTTTTTGATTATGAATATTTGCACTGTAAAAAAATGTATTTTTCAGCTCACCTGATAAGTTTGCAGTCTAATCTCTTTATAATGAAGGTTGAACTTGCAAATGTAGAATTATATACAAAAAATAACTGCATTCAAAAATAAAACTGTCTAAAACTCTGGAGCTTATAAGTCTACTCAGTCCTACTTTTTCTTAAGCCAATCATTCAGACAAACAAGTTTGATTACAATTTGCAGGAGATGATGCTTCCACCTTCTTGATTAAAATGTCTCATGAAAGTGAGGAGAACAGGTGTCCTTGTGACACTGTTGTAGTTGGCATTGAAAGATATATTTACGTGCCAGATGCACTAAAGATTCACGAGTCTCTTCATGCTTCAGCCACTATTCCAGAGGACACGCTTCCTCGCTGATAATGGATTCTGCTTAATAATGATCCAAAGCAGTGAGGTCTGATGCACATTGATTATCTGAGTCAGATGCCACCAGCAGATTGATTTTCTTCTTTGGTGGTTCAGGTTCTATACCATCTTTAGCAGTGTGTTACTGTTTTAATACTTCTTAAAGCAAACTCCACACCTCATCCCTCTCAGATTTTGGCAGGCACTTCAGATTTTTAAACCTTGGGTGGAGTCCTGTTGCTATTTTTAGAAATCTCACATTGGTATCCTCTTTGCATTTTGTCAAATCTTCTGTGAAAACGTTCTTAAAATGAACATGAGCTGAGTCACCATAGAAGACTGTTATAACATGAAATATATGACAGAATGAGGGTAATGCAGAGCAGGAGATGTAAAGTTTCCCCCCATGGAGTTCATTTATAAATTTAATGCACTGTTGGTTTTTTTAATGAGCATCATCAGTATGTCAACTATCAGAGGGGTAGCCGTGTTAGTCTGAATCTGCATAAACAATGAGAAGTCCTGTAGCACCTTGTAGACTAACAGATTTATTGGAGCATAAGCTTTCATGGGCAAAGACCCACTTCGTCAGATGCATGTGACGAAGTGGGTCTTTCGACAGCTTATGCTCCAATAAATCTGTTAGTCTATAAGGTGCCACAGGACTTCTCATCAGTATGTCAGGACATCTGGAATGAGGCCCAAAGCATGAAGGTGCATATGAATGTTTAGCATATCTGGTAGTAAATACCTTACAGTGCCAGCTGCAAAAGTGCCATGTGAACGCCTGTTCTCACTTTCTGGTGACATTGTAAATAAGAAGCAGGCAGCAGTATCTCCCATAAATGTGGACTCGTAGGCTCCACACTTTTACATTGTTTTGCTTTTGAGCGCAGTTATGTAACCAAAAAAAACCAAACTACATTTGTAAGTTACACTTTCATGATTAAGAGATTTCACCTCCTACAAGGTCTGAAATGCAATGAAAAATACTATTATATAATTTTTACTGTGCATATTAGGGATGTAAGCAACTAGTCAACTAACTGATAAGCAGGAGCTTATCAGTTAGCACTATTGACTAGTCGCATCCCCACCCCCCATCTCCCCAGCTGCAGCTCTGCAATATTAAGAGACAAGGAAGCGGGGGCACGAAGATGCCCACTCAGTCCTTGCTCCCGTGGGTCATGGGTCAGCCCACATAACCTCCCCCTGCTGCCGCTCTGCATTACAAGGGACTTGTGAGCTGGCGTGCGAAGATGGTATAGTATGGTGTAAGATATCTTGATGGGATCCTAAAACAGACTATAGTCCATCAGTCCTAAATAATTTGTTCTAGATCAGGGGTCGGCAACGTACCATAAGTGGCATGTGAGCCGATTTTGAGTGGCACGCGCAGTCTGTGGCTCCAGCTCAGGCCCCTCTTCCTCCCCCCCCTCCCCAAGTGCTGGCTCCCGCCGAGCCGCCTGCCCCTATGCTGCTGCCTCTCTATCAGAGGCAGCGGTGGGGGGCGGGGGGAGTAGCCAGGAACCTACTTAAAAGCTGGCTCCCTGTGAACACTAGGTCCTGCCTGCCCCCCTAAGAATGTTAAGGAGAGATTATTTTGCTAATCGATACAAATTTGTATCGACTACACGATTAGTCGATAAGGGGAGCCGCTCTGCAGAGCCGCAGTGGGGGTAGCTCCCAGAGGCAGCGGGCGGGGGGGGAGGGATAGAGGCATCTTCTGCTCATGGTAGGCTGAGGCTGGCTGTGGGCAGAGGCTGCTCCAGCAGCAACCCTTGCCCGCGGCCAGCCTGGGCTGCCATGAACAGGGGCTGTTGGATCTGGCACAAGCCAGCACCGAGCAGTCCCAGCTTGTGCCAGTTCCGGACTGCTGCAGTTCTGCATTTTAAATGTAGTAAGAGCTTGGTAGCTGGGACTGCTCTGTGCCGGCTCCAACAGCCCCTGTTCGCAGCTGCCCAGGCTGGCCATGGGCAAGGGCTGGTGCCGGAGCAGCCTCTGTCCGCTGCCAATCTCAGCCTACCACGGGCAGAGGCCGCCTCTATTTCTTAACACCCCCCCCCCCTTGCTGCCTCTGATAGAGGCAGTGTGGGCAGAGGTCAGGCAGCACCATGGAGACTGTGCTTGGGGGAACTGGCTTTTAAGCCAGCTCCCCCCCAGCACTGGCTCCTGTCCCTGCCACTTGCTTCCTCTCATACAGAGGAAGCAGGGGGCTGGAGAGTGGGAAGTGAGTAGTTGAGGAGTCGAGTAGACTATCAGATAAGCTTGGGTAGTCGAGTACTTGACTACTTGCTTACATCCCTATGCCTTAGGGATATGCTTACACAAATACACGGTTATATGCTTACACAAATACACGATTGTTAAAATCCCTATTTTATGGTGCTCGTGCAGTAACAATGACTAGGTCAAATTTTACTCTTTTACACTGCTGTAAATCCAGACTAACTTCACAGACTGCAGCAAATTGCTCTGCATTTATGTGAGTGTAACAAAGTAGAATTTAGCTTAATGTTTATATTAACAGCTGGTGTTCATCTTTTTTTGTTTCATATACATAAGACTGAAGTAGGGAGGGAAAGATAAAATGCTTTTGGTCAGAAATGAAATGGAGCAAACTCTGCATAATATATCTCTAGCAATTTAAATAAAACAGTTTTAAGAAAAATATGACTAGAATCTTTAATTTTCTAACATTGAGTTTTGGAAACAGGTTTAGATTAAAAAACCACAGTCATGTGTGACATAAATATTAGGGATATTCAATTTCAGTTAATCAGCTAATTGAGTAGTCGATGGAAATTCCATTGACTAAACTACTCGATTAGTCGATAAGGGGGTGCTCACTATCCCTTTGCGCCTCTCCCTTTGAAATGCATGGCTTTTGTATATTTCGAAGGGAGAGACGCAGCTGGAACAAGCTGCCTCTCTCTTTGAAATGCATAGGAGCTGTCCACAGGTCTTGTATATTTCAAAGGGAGAGGAGCAGCAGTGCACAGGCCCAAATGGGATTGTTTCAATCCCTGCTCCTGCCACTTCCCCCGCTGCCCTCTGCCTCCCTGCTCTCTCAGCACTGGCTTGTGCTCCCTCCCCCGCTGTCCTTGCTACCTCCCTCTGATAGAGGTAGCAAGGGGGTGGGGGAGCGACTAGTCGAGTTCCTAATTGACTACCTGATAAGCATTTGCTTATCGGGTAGTCAACTAGTCGACTAGTCACTTACATTCCTAATAAGTATTACTACAGCTTATTTTTCTGCTTACTTTATTTTTAACGAACGAAATGGTACAAAAGCGCTCTTCTGCTGTTTTGAAGCGTATAGGAATCTGGCGAATGTCTCGTGATTCTTAGTCTATGAACCTTTCCTCCTTCCCCATCTCCTGCTGCTGTTTAAATTAATAATGTATATTTACCTATTGCCAGTTCTATCAGAATTAAGGTTTCAGGAGGACTTCAGATCACAAACACCTTGGGAATGAGGTTGTTCATAACTCTAAAACCGTGTTTCTTAAACTGTGTTCCGTGGCATACCAGTGTGCCGTGGAGAACAGAATTCAAAATGGCCACCCTTAAAGGGGCATGCGACCTTATAACTTTCCCCCCCAACCCCTTTCTCCCCTTCCCCGACCTTTTTGTTTGGGGGGGGGGGGGAATCCTTGGTGTTCCTCATTTTAAAAAAAAATTGTTTGATGTTCCTTGGTCTTAAAAAGTTTAAGAAACACTACTCTGACATGATGGTTGTTCATTCAAAATTTACAACCAAATGTTGACTTCATACAGCTTTGAAACTTTACTTTGCATAAGAAAAATGCTGCTTTCTCTTTCTTTCTTTGGTAGTTATATTTAACACAGTATTGTACTGTATTTGTGTGGGGGGGGGGGGGGGGGAGCGGGTTGTTTCTAGCTGCAGCTGCCTGATTGCATACTTCCACTTGCAAATGAGATTTGTAATTGACTGTTCAGCTCATAACTCTGAGCTTATACTGTACTTTTTAGAGTACTGCTCCCAGAATTGGGTAACCTCACAATGAAATAACCTACAAAAAGTCAGATATGGGATACACAGACCAAGTCTACACTGGCACTTCACAGCGCTGTAACTATCTGGCTCAGGGGTGTGGACATGTACGTACGCGCCTGCACACATGCACAGCAAGTTACAGTGCTGTAAAGTGCCAGTAAAGTACGAACCAGGCTATGGTGCTGGAAACCCAGCACTGTTAGCTACTCCCCTCAGAAAGGTGGTTTACATAGAGTGCTGGGAGAGCTGCTGCGGCTGCACTTTAAACCAGGGGTGGGGAACCTAAGGCCCTGGGGCCAGATGTGGCCCACAGCTTACCTGGGTCTGGCCCCCAGTATTGGGGAGCCCATGCTGGTGCTCCAGCCCCTCCATGCGGGGCTAGAGCACACAAAATCTAGCCCAGGCCCCCTATGCTCTGGTGTGCGAGAGGAATGTGGGGAGTGCCTTTCTCATTCTCAGACTGAGGCCATGTCAGTGAGGGTTGGGGTTTGTTTGTTTGTTTGTTTGTTTTCTTCCTTCTCACTTGTGTGGGCCCGCAACCCAAAAAGTTTCCCCACTTTGCTGTAAACTGTTAAGTGTAGACAAAGCCACAGTCTGAGCTTTGTGGAGCAGACAGAGACTCGGAATAGCCCTGAGTGGGTAAAACACCTGTCTGCTGAAAGAGACCAGTTGTTCTCTAACTTCCGGCTCTGTCAGGTAGCTTTAATCACAGTCAATCTGTACTCTTGGTAGAGCATGTTGCAGGCTCTGCCTAGATCAGTGGTACTCAAACTTAGTGGTGCCCAGGCACCTTGCAAATTGTCCGTGGCTCAAGCTTAGCCCCCTCCTCCTGACCAGATGCTCTCTTCCCATCCTGCTCCTGCACTCTACCTCCTACCCACATCCTGCACCCCTATCCCACTCGCTGACAGTCCTGTCCCACACACTGAACCCTCATTTTTTTACTCCACCCCAGAGCTTAGAGGGGTCTACAAATCCACTAACCCCAGAAGAGTTAATCTGGCCTATGGGAAGCCCTAAACCTCAGTCCTTCCTGGCCTTTTACTTCCACTTCCTACCCGCAGAGCACCAGGGAAGGGCAGTGTCTCAGCTGGGGGCCACTTCAGTGAGGGTTGTGGGGTTTGTTTGTTTGTTTGTTTTGTTTTTGCTTCTCACTTGTGTGACTTCCAAATGATTTTTCTGTGGGTCTTTAACCCCCAACCTAAAAAAAGGTTCTCACCCCTACTATAAATAAAGACAATGTTGAAAGCTTTTGTATTGACTTAAATTAACAATTTAACTTTCTTATGTTAGTTTACAACACTTTATTTTAAATAAAGTGCTTAATCTGTATTAAAAAATTGATTAACATTTCCTTTATTACTGGTTAAATTAAACTGTTCTCCTTAGCTGCAACACTAGCAAAATGTCTCAGGAGTAATTGTATAGTTAACAGTGAGTTTCCATTAGGAGCTAAAGCGGCGAGGAGTCCTGTGGCACCTTATAGACTAACTGAAGTGTTCCGAGCATAAGCTTTCCTGGGCAAAGACCCACTTCGTCTTTTGACATGCATCTGACGAAGTGGGTCTTTGCCCACGAAAGCTTATGCTCCAACACTTCGGTTAGTCTATAAGGTGCCACAGGACTCCTCGCTGCTTTTGCAGATTCAGACTAAAACGGCTACCCCTCCGATACTCATTAGGAGCTAGTGATCCACGGAAAGGTCTGCATTGAGCTGGGTGGGCCATGGGCCAAAACGTTTGGGAACCAGTGGCCTAGATTAAGGGATAGAAATGAATCTCCCCTCCATGTCACTTTTCTCTACAGAATGACTCTTAACAGCAACATTCCAGACAAGGCTGTTGTTTTCTATTCAGTGATCAGAGCTGCTCCAGGGACAACAACTCTGCTTTGCATCGGCCTTTGAAAATTCAGAATTTTATGTTTGTTCCATGCTGGAATGAAACAAACCTTTTGAGTGTTTTTTTTTTTTTTTTTAAATGGAATTGTGTCAAAACAGGTTTTCCATCAGAAAACAGCTGATCTTTTAAGTGAAAGTCTCTCTGGTCAGAAATCAGTCTTGAACCTCAGAAAACTTCCTTGAAACAGATACATCTCGGAAACCTCTTAGCTTTGATGAAATGACATTTAGTTGAAACTGTTCTGGACAGCTCTACCAATGATAATTAACTATCAGCAGTCCTAGAGCAAATTCAAACCCACATGAGCCAAACGCTCACTGGAATACCTACCTTTCTTGTACTTTTGCTAAATCCTGTGTTCAGCATTGCTGAATCATATTTCAGTGCCATATGAAAATAGATTTTGGATTCTTCAGTAATGGGAGTGGTATGGCTTCTTCTGTGGCCAACTGTGAAGCTCTTAAGGATAATGTCAGGCCTGTTCTAGAGGTGCTCTAAATGAGTTATGCAAATGTTTCAATGAACTTTGGTCGCCTCTAATATTAAGGGTACATTTTATATATATTTTATTAAAGCGTTAATACAAGATTAATTTGTGGGTTCAAAGTCCTCAATTAGATGATGCTTAAAACTTTCAAGAACAGCTTCTACTCATGTGCTTATAAGCATGTTATAGACATGATAGCATGTGTCAAGTGTTTATAATCTGTTAGTTTACATATGATTATCAATAAATGCACTTCTAATATAAAGCATGACCCAAAACCCGGTAATAATTCATTCGGTTTGGGAACATATTCACGCTAATCTGCCATATCTATCCTTTGGCTATTGCATGAGCAAAATAAATCTGAAAAAGCAAGAAGCTGATCTCTGTTGAAAATCATATGCCGTATAAGCTTAGCCTCATCTGTCAACACATGAGAGGGTATGGCACTCTGCTGATGTATAAGTAGATCTAACCAAAGCCCACTAAAGTCAAGGCAGTCTTCACATTAACAGGAGTAGGTCTTAGGAAAGGCCTTTGGCTACAGTACTGTCAGCAAGGGTAGTTTTATTAAGCACATTGTAGAAGTTGTCAAACATTCTGGAGACCAAAGAGGGATATTATGGTATAGCTTAAGGAACTGTCCACACATCTCCATTTTGACAGCAGATGACTTCCTGTAAGAATCTTCCTTTCTCTTTTCAAGAAAGGAAACTTCTGTTTTCACATTTCCCCCATGCCCTCTGCTCGTGATACCAGCCTGGATACTTCACTTTCTCCCCCTTCCTTACTGAATGCCCCTGTGCATGGAATTGCACTGTCTAAACCTGTTCACCACGCAGTGACGCTCCTCATTCATCTCCCTTCTTAAAAACCCACCTCAGTTGTGTCCTCCTTGAGAGAGCTATTCTTCTACAAAGGAGCCCCGTGAGGTGTGTGTTTACCTTATTGAAGTAAGCCTGAGACTGTGTTGTTGTAATCTCTCTCTCCTTCGTTCCCTCCCTTTTTGTGTCCGTATTATCCCTGCTGCATGTATCATACTTGAATTTGGACAGTAAGCATTTTAAGACAGGAACTGTGTCTTGAATTATTTCCATTAAATCCATAGTGTGCCTTTGGGTGTGCAAAATAATGAATAATTACTTTCCTGTTCTCTGCATTTATTGTGCATATTCTTATTGTCCTGCCTCTTGCCCCTACAGATTAATGTTGGCCATTAGTACTGCCTAGAGACTATTTCTTTCCTGACCTGTGAGACTCCATCAGTTCCCGCAGCTGACTGATGGTTTGCCACCACTTTGTTATCATTTGCTAGCTTTGAGAGTTGTAGCTGAGAGACAGACAAATGTGACTGCACTATCGCTATTTTATTGTATTTGCTGCACCCAAAAATATGATGCATGTGACCAAATCTTGCAGTCATCCCCACAAATCTACTGATAGGCCGTATGAATATTATACTGACATAATATTTGATAGTGCTCTTTAAATTTTTTAACTTTTTCTTACCTCCTAGCAATCTGAGACTGCCTGTGGGTTTGTGAGCTTCTCTAACCTTAACCTCTGAATTACAGGGTTGGCAGTGGAGATTCAGTCAGATACACCCACATCTGCACAGCCATACACATCTGTATTTGTAAATTAAATGTTTTGTTTGTTTAAAAACAGAATCCTATAATTAGACAGTCCGGGAAAGATCCTGTGCAGATAGATACTGGAGGAACAAGGCGGGTTCCTGTTATATACAGGGTTTTGCACTTCGGTTCAATAGTTCTCAGTCCCCACCCCCGCTATACAAATTGTTCCAGTACCGCTGCCTGTGCGCACCATCTATAGCAACCAAAGGTAATGCAACTCAAAATTTGGTTTCCTACATACAAAAGTTGGTGAGTTTCCAGGAGACCACATTTAAGTATCCCTTGCCAGGTGAAAAGCAAGCTAGTTTAATTTTTAGAAATGGTTAGCAATCACTTGTTTGCAATTTGCTTTCTGGTAACATACTGTTGGGGTTTAGTGATCGTGGGGTGATGTGTGTCTAGATAGAATTGCATTTATAGGTAATATACATAGTGGTGTGGTGTGGTGTGATGTGCTTCTACATAGTTTTGAAATATCATAAACTATTTTAAGGGATCAAATATGCCCTTCTACAACAGATGAGGAATAAAATAAACATGCAGATCAAGATGGCTGGGGTCTGTGCAGAGGTTTTGCTCTGAAAATCTTGTTGCAGTAAGGAGTGAGTGAAAAGAACAGCTATGCCTGAGCAGCCAATAAGGTTTGTGTGGTTATTTAATCACTACTTTGCTGCATTTCCCACACAGTAATGGGAACAGTGGGAAGATGCAGAAATACCACATGGTATTTTGGCACAAATCCTTCTAGCCATGGAGTGCCTTGCAGCTAAGCAGGCTGGGAGTAGGACAGACCTAGCTCCGTAGAGCTTGAGGCTCATCAGGGGAGAAGGGAATGTGAGTGAGCTGGTGGAGAGTGGCCCATTGATCTGCAGAGTTGCTAGCAGCTACAAAGCCTCTGTGGTTTGTGCACAGGAGCTTAATCCCTGCCTCTGGCTCCTTGGTCCTTAGGTTGGTACCCCATATAGGCGCTGGCTTCTTCTTTTCCCTGGAGTTGTCCTCTCCACCACCCCATTTCTTACCACCCCATCTCTTCCCACCCAGTTTCACCCCCTCTCCAGAACACACCTCATCCCTGCTTCTCCCCAGCTCCTGAACACCGCAGAACCCTGATTTGTGCTGGGGTCAGTGTGGGGTGCTGGCTACTGGTAGATGCTAATCACTCACATTTTTTTTCCAGGAGTGCTCCAGCACCAGGCATGGAGTTGGTGTGCCTATGGTTCCCCATACAATGTCGATAGTTCAGGTTATGAATTTTGCCCACAGGGAGAGAGATCTGTAACCGGAATCTGCCTGATGCCATTATGTGTGCACACTGCAGTAATGTAACTCTGTGGCTGAACTTTTAAATCATAAAATATTTAGTCAGTAAAGAGAAACATCAGGCTTGCAAAGCTCATTAACAATGACCACAGGCTTATTCTGGACCTGCAGCAGCTTGAGTGGGATTCACAGATGGTGTTTGTATGCAATTACATACCTGATTTCTACAGCAGTAGCTGCCATTCAGAACAACTTTTTAATGCAGTGTAAAGTAACCTAGATTTTGCTGTCCTCATACTACTGATACATACGTGGTAATATGCTAGAGAGCAAACTTAATTTGTAAGACCATTTATATTACAACCTATCAAAAACTCAAACAACTTAGTGTGTAACTTACAAAAACTGTAATTGTCCCAGAAATTGTTCTGCTTTCAGCACATACCCAGTGTAAACACTTCTGGGACAAATAGACTGCTGCTGTTTAGGGAATGGAATCCTATTGAAGTCAAGGACTGAATTTAGCTTGTCGGATTTTAAATATTCTTGGGATTAAGGGAGGAGAGAGAGTGAGTGTGTGTGTGTGTGTGTGTGTGTGTGTGTGTGTGTGTAAATATTCTTGTTGAGACATTATTGCAATGTGATTAAAATCATAGCACAAACTGAGCAATAGATCGCAAAAATTCAGTGCCCCCTGCATTTGGCTGCTTGCCTAAATGATCCTGTATCCCAGAGAGAGCAGCCAGATAAAATTGTTTCCTGCTCCTAGCAAAAGCCCTCTTTGGAGTGCTGCTGTTTGAAACCATTGTAGGCAGCATTTTGCTGAGTTCTACTCTTCAGTTGCTGATTAGGACTCAGGAAAAAATTGAAAAACAAATTGGGGAGATGAGAGGAAGAAACTATCAAGGAGTGTTATCATTACATATCAGTAGCTGAGGAGGAAATAACCTTTTCTTGCCCTTGCACTGCACCAGACACGTCCAGTTAATGCCCTGCATTCGTAAGATACTGCAGATTGGGTAGCAGTGGCAGTGTCTGATTACCCTGTGGATAGATGCTGAATGCAGTGAACTGCCATGAATGCAGGGGGAAATATTAATCTGTGAAGGGACCTATTCTGTATGGTGTTGAGAACCCTGAACTCGGATTGAAGTCAGAGCAGGCCAGGCACTTAGTACTTCACAGGATTGGATCTATAATGTTCAGCACCTTTAGAAAAGCTAATTTCTACAAGGTTTTGTGACTCAGAATCACTGTTCTCATAACAACGGGAAGCTGAGAACGTTGGCAGGAAGGGCAGCCTTGTAAGCATCTTTAGAAAGGAGAGCGTTGACGCCGTTAGTATAATAGAATTTTATATGGTTATATGTATTCTTCCCGTGTTCATAGTACTCAAGTGGTGACAAAGTGATTCCTGGTAACCTCACTTAAGGAATTGCAGTATATGGAATATGCACCTGCACATGCCTCCTTTTTAAATTCAGCATCTTGTTTTATTTCTGGTCTTGGGTTGGAGCATTTGTGGGGGATCCTAAAAAAGGAGAAAAACAACATCTTCTGTGGTGTTTTCAGAGCAGATTTAAGAGGAAGGTCATTAAAAATTTAAAAGAATATGAAGAAGGAAACAAGATACACACACAAGCTGCCTCCCTTTCTACTTATGTCACAGCTGTGCTGACAGTTCTTCTGTTTGCTTCTTTTACATAAACTGTGGATAGATCCAGAGAGAGTGCAACATTAGCCATTTGGAAGGTAAAATAATTACATTCCCCGGGGGTGCAAAAGTTCTGTCACGCAATTGTGCCTTCTGGCAGGAGACATTAGGTCAGGATTTTGATCACTTGAGCATCTTGTGATCAATAGCTCACTGCTGTTGTCCTAAAAATCAATCCGAAGACAGTATCACATTGCTATGCACATGTTAGTTCTAATAGTGTCCTGTTTACCATATTAGAATCCATTTTAAGAGGTTGGGAATACTTGTGTGTGCATCTACAACTCATGGATGGGAGTGTCTGTGTTCTGTTTTTTGGGTGCCCATGGTAATGGGCCCCTCCCTGGTGTATGTGTGATGCTTACCTCAGTGTGCTAATTTTTTTCCTTTGAATAGGGAGAACTTCAGGCACCAAACACTTTCCCTTAGGATTCAGTGTGACCTAATGGACAGAGCATTAAATTGGACTCAGGAGACCTGGCTTCTATTCCTGGCTCTGCCGCTGACCCACATGGTGACCTTAGGAAAATCACTTCCTCTTTACCTCAGTTTTTCCATCTGTAAAATGGGTATAAGGAGCCACCCTTTTTGTAAAGTGCTTTGAGATCTACTGATGGAAAATTGCTATATAAGAGTTATTATTCCCATGGCAGTGGCCTGGATCTGTGTTGTCATGCCAGGGGTTACCCATGCCTTGTTTCTCTCTGCCTCACCCCCATTACAACTACTGGGACTGGGATTGTGCAGTGCTACTCCTTAAGCCTGTTGGTAGAGCTCTACATTGCAGTGCAGAAAACTGGGGCTAGAGTCCTTTCTGCACCAGGCAAGAGAGTGTAATACCACCACAATATTCCCACCCTTCTCTGGCCAGTGAGCGAGAGGCCTGGACCAACCTTTGAACTCTGGTTTGCTGCATGTCAGTCAAAAATTACTCCCATTAGGTTGCTGGGCTGGTATGAATTTTCTTTAATTTCTATGGGATAAATGTGTCCTGATTACAGGCCTATAAACCAAAGTACAACTTGCAATAATGTGTTCCAGTCAAATTAAAAGAAAAAAACCTTGAGGTAGTTTTGTTTTGCTTTTTATAATTAGAATTTGGGTAGGTAATCTGTAGAGTGAAGAGGTTTAGGAATTTGAGTTTGCTTTTTTGTTGTTGTTTTGTTTAATGCAAGCATTGCTGCTAATTCATTCAGCTGTTTATTTAAGAAGGCCGAAAGTTATTTTTTTAAACATTCTCTAAATCAGTAAGGGTACATCTACACAGCAACGTTATTTCGAAATAACTTAGTCTACGTCTACACAGCTTGCAGTTATTTCGAAGTAAAGTTGAAATACTGTCAAGCTGGTGGACTTCTTACTCCGACTCCTGTAACCCTCATTGTATGAGGAGTAAGGGGAGCCATAGGAAGAGAGCTCTATTTAGAAATAAGTGCTGTGTAGATGCTCCCAATTTCAGAATAAGCTATTTCGAAATAAACTACGCAATTGGTGTAGCTCAATTTGCGTAGTTTATTTAGAGTTAAGTCCTGCTGTGTAGACACACACTGAAATACAAAATCCTCTGGCTTATTGATATAGGTCTAATTCAGCATGGTTCTCTAGCCCATACCTGATTGAAACCATGTATGTGGTTTTACTTCATTAAGATTATTTACATGCTTAAAATTAGGTATGTACTTTTCTGAATCAGGGTTGTGTAGGTCACAATACCGCAAGGTGCTGAGTACTCTTAAATCTTACTGGCATTAGCGGGAATTGAGTGTGCTCTGCTCCTCACAGGGATTTACTCTATAGCACCTTGAATATATGTACTGCTCAATACTAAGAAGCAATAACAATAATTCTTGTTCTGAAGGGCTTTGCTTGTATGGACAGAAATAGGACTTTCAGACATTGATACTTGTCAGCAAAATTTCACCTAATACAAAAGTCTTAAGTGAGATGTAACAATTTGTTCTTGACTTTCCCCCAAAAGAAATTTTGGATAATGGTTGGAGAACTTATGGCTTCTGTGCACATAATGTTTGTTTTATTTATCTGTTTATTCCTATATATCCTATCACAGTAATGGGTAGGTGCTTTCCATAACATCAAGTTTTCTTTCTCAGCTCATGTGTTGGCTCAACAAGTGATCTGAGGACCCATGGGGAAATTGCTTTCAGTAAATGTTGAATCAGAAAGACGTTGGAATTCATAAAGAAAAGGTTACCTTTAAAGGCAAAACATTCAAGTCTTGCATGGCTTTTGATCAGTGTTCCTAGAATCTAAACATGGAGAAAACCCATTGGGTCATCTAGTGCATGTCCTTGCTAATGTGGGGCTGTGTGCTGTTATAAATTTTACTAATGATTTCATTCATTCTAGTTTTTAAAATATTCCAAGCATTTGAGCTTATGCTAATTCACTAGGAAAGACCATTCTACAGGCACTTAGACCTTTGTGTCAAAGTGTTAAACATTTTTTTTGTTTTGTTTTTCTTTAGGTACCGGAAGTGGTTCTCTTTCTCATGCTATCATCAGGACAGTGGCTCCTACAGGGCATCTGTACACAGTGGAGTTCCACCAACAGAGAGCAGAGAAAGCGAAGGAGGAGTTCCAGGAGCATAAAGTAGAACACCTTGTTACAGTGAAGAATCAGGACGTCTGTAAAAACGGGTTTGGGGTCTCAAATGTTGCAGATGCAGTATTCCTAGACATTCCGTCACCTTGGGAAGCTATAGGACATGCAAAATCAGCACTGAAGATTGAAGGTATCTTCTCTTCTGTACTCAGATCTGTGGGGTGTGTGGTTTCTGCCTTTGCCATATTAAGGGTATCCCCATTCTGTTGTGTGATCTCCATTCTGGTGTCAAGTCTGTTGTCTTTTCTCAGACTACAAAAAAGTCTTCACATTTACAGAGAGAGCCTTAGAAGAAAAACAATCTTCTCCCACAGGTTTCTGTGACAGCTGCTGCAGTTGTCATGTGCCACACACAAAAAGCTTTTGAACCTCTGTCAAGCATATATTCTAATGGATCCAAGAGAGTGTAGGAAGACCTGGTAACATAACTGACGAAAGCAAATCTCTGACATTTCACTGAAAAGGTGCGTGTGTGTAATAGATCTTCCTGTTAATCATTGCTGGTTTTGAGTAGAAGAGGTTCAATAAACACCACACGCCTAATCTCTAGAAAAGTGATTTTACTTAAGTATGCCCGCTTTCTTTCTTTCTCAATCCTACCCTTTTAGATTTAGTGAGAATTTTGTCACTGACTTCAGTGAGAGTGGGACTTTAGGGCTTTTCCTCATGGGAAAGTTTTACCTGTTACAATGGTATAGTTATCCTGATATAAATGCCTCTGTGAACATTCTTATTGTCGTAGAAGCAACATAACTTATACTGAATACAGCCACGGTTATACTGGAATAAGTATGTTCTACCCGTCATACTTTGTTGGTTTTACAGCAGCAGTTCTCAACCCATAGGCAGCTCGTGGCCCAATCAGCACACAGCTGCAGCCCATGTGACATCCTCAGGGCTGTGCAGATAGTATGTGGGCCACTCCCACACTCTATATATAAACGGAGCGAGCTGCATATGTGGCCTACTTTAGTAAATAGGTTGAAAACGAAAACCACTAGTTTATAGTCACACCTTATCTTACACCCTCCAAAAAAAATTCCTGTGTAGACAAGGCCTTGGACAGGTTATGATATCCTTTATTAAATGCCCTAGTTTAACCACAAAGAGAGTTCTCCTAATCAAGAGCCTGTTCCTGTATGATGCAAAGCATCTCTTGATAGGGCCCTGATTCAGCAGGGGACATAGTTATTGACCTGCTAAAATCCATTTATGTTCATTAAAGCACTGAAGAGTGTGCCTAATTTTAAATGCATTCTTAGGTCATGTTGAAGACAAGAGGAGTTGAGCATGTATTTAAAGTTCATCCCATGTTAAGTACCTGGCTGAAACGGGGTCTGTGTGTGGAGATCCCTCAGCTGCCACTCAAAAATTTCTAACAGTTTGCCAGAAGCAGTGTACACTTTAAAATCACAAACAAACAAAAAATCCCATAATGAATGTTCTGGGCTTGCAAGGGTTACACTTGCATTTCTAGCTGCTCCTAGTGTCTGCTGAGAAACTAATTCACACTGTGCTATGCAATGCCCTTGCCATGCTCAAATTATCTAATCCAATGAGCGTAATACTCAGCTGATTCCTCAGCCCAGATGAAGGGAGCTGCATTGCGCAGTACAACTTGAATTATTTAGCCAGTATATGTTGAGACTGCTAAGTAGATGTACTTGAAGCTTTCCAGGCTTAGAATCCTTGGAACATTGCGGTGTCTGAGATCCTGGAAAGCTGATTTTATTTATATAGATTTATAGCTAGTGCTGTATCTTATTGTTTGCTGTAATATAACGTCCACTTACCCTGTGCAAAATAGAAAAAAGTCACATCTGGTTGCTGCTAAGTGGCCCTGTATTACATACAGTAGGAAGGCAAAATTGTCAATCCCCTTTTGAAATTAGGATTGTTGTAAACAAACCACACTACCTGAGAACTGACAACACTGTAAGGGTTTGGCTACATGGCGCATTAAGCCTGGCATCTGGGCTCATGGATTCAGTGTTTCTAAGCCTACACTTGAGTGTCTTGGATTTACAGTTGTTAGATCTGGGTTTGCCGGTTGTGCTAAGGCAGCGATGGGCCACCTAGGCTAGTGAGTGGACCACACGAGTGGCCCTCCTTCATTTCAGTGGGCTGCAAGACAGTCATAACCAAGACAGTCTCCTAGGATAGAGTAGATTTGCTAACTGCACTTGTGTGCCTAGAATTTTAGGGATGTGCTGATTGAACTGTAGCACTGCTTTGATTGGATGCACAGGGAGCTTTTACAGTTCATGTTGTGTGCAGTCAGCACGCACTTTGCTTTAAGTGCATCTCACTTTAGTAATATTGGTACGAAAAAACCGACATGGCCAGAATCCAGCAGAATCTGGCAACCCTGCTCATGAGCAATATAAACAAAATGTCTTGTGGGCCACACATACAACTCTTAAGGGCAGCATGTGGCCTGTAGGCCACAGGTTGCCCACCACTGTACTCATGTGTGCATCCTGCACTACACAGACTTTCTGACGTGGGGTCTATGGCTTGTGCTATGTTCACACTGCAAAATGGCATGGGCTCAAAGCACAGTAGCCCTTGGGCTGTGACCTGCCTTCCCACCCAACCAAGTTCTATGAGCCAGATCCTAAGTGCTTGCTGCCCTCAGTGAGATTGATTTGTGTGTGGACAGAGGAAGGCTTGGACTCAAACCTGAGTCAGAGCCTCGGCTTGGAGTGCGGTGTAGACATACCCTAAGTCTCCTCATTTGGATGCTTGCACTACTTGTTATTCTGAAGACCGATTTATGCTGCAATACAACATATATTTTCCATTATCAGTGATGAAAATCTATTCCATTGGTGGGTACCATATAACGAGAAACAATGATGATTGGAAAATTTAAAAAATGCTACCAAGGTGACTGGAAAAATCCCTAAAAGAATATCTGAATGTGCGTTTTTGTTTAGCTGATTTCACATAATCAAAAGCTATTCTACAGTGGGAATACTGAGTACACTTAAAGTCTTTATTCACCAATGCTCTCAGTGATGAGTGGTAATTATCATTAGAGAAAATGGATTCTCATATAGGGAAAGATATGTGGGGGGACACACAAGCTATTCATACAGGAGATTTTATTCTAAGTAAGATGGCCATAATGCATAATGCAAAAATTACAACAATGCAATTGGATAGTAGTCATTTTTACTTACAGTCTTAAGAACAGATACTTAAATATGCTTATTCCAATCTTATTTTAATTTACACCATTTTCTGGCGGCCCCCCCAAAAACACACCACAGAATCAATAATTATAATAGAAATATCACCTAGAAGGGTATTAAGGTTCAACAAAGCCTTACAATAAGCATTCTTTTCTTCTCTACTCGGTCCCAAGCTCTGAATAGCTGTAGTTCAGTATTTTTATAGGCTGAAGGTTAATAGTCTTGTTTAAAGAGTACATTTTCATGTTCCTGCCTTCGATTGTCCTGGCCTCCCCTTTTAAAGCACTGCTGTATTGTGGAGAATAAAATGGCCAGTGGGTTTATGGCTCAAAAGCCCTTATTTGTTATTAATGATGTGCTCTGTGCCCATTCAGACTCCTCAGCTCCTTAGCTGTATCCTTCTCGGCTGATTTCCCTTTTCATACCTGTAGCAAAGGAAAAAAGCCTTCTAGTATCTCAGTGGCTTTGCAATGCTTCACTGCCCATTTTGCTTCCATTTCCAGACCTATGCTCTTGCCTTGGCAGCATCTGTTGATTGATGTTTTTTTCATAGCTGTGGCTGGTGTCTGACCTTGATTTTTTGGTAAGATCTTATTAACCCCTGAGGCTGAATTAAAAAAAAAGGCGAGAAATCTGCCCCAATAGCCATGTAAGTTAAAAATAACCTGATTGTATATAGTCTCTAGATATTCTAGAACTCGTTACTTGCAGAATACTCTAAGCTGAGTAGAGTTGAACCAAAGCTTTTTAATGTTAATTCTCCAACCATCCTTCCCTCCATCATAAATGTTATCCAGTGCTTTCAAGGCTGCAGAAGACTATGTTCATGCAGACTTCTAAATTTTCCTTTAATGATACAGGCGAAGTACAGCTGTATGTGTGGTGTGTTTTACTCAAGACTCTTGCTTTATAAACATTGTTTGTACTGCTTAGATCAACAGTCCTAAACTTATGCAGTGTTAACCCTTTTATCCAGACTTTCCACTTCAATTTAAGTGTCCTACTAATTAAAAGAAACGTGCACAGTTATTCTTAAGATATCGACTGAGGCATGTGACCCAGTGTTGGCAGGTTAGCATATTGTGATGCCTGTCTAGTGCAAATAATTGGTCCACTGAGGTTATGCCTTGTCAGTGGAAGGTTCCTCTATATAAGTCTTACTCTGAGGGCTTGTGTTTATTCCTGCACTAACAGTACAGCAATGCTCTGCACTTTTTGTTTATTCAGAATAGGTTTTAAACAGGGCTTTAGCTTCCCAGCACAAGATAGAATGTTGTGTGGTAAACATTATCTCATTATTCTTTCAGACAGTGTCTATACAATTTTTTTATATAATCACCACCAACAGCCCTGTGAGCAGGGTAAAACATTATCTGCATTGGGCTAACATCAGCTTTCAACTTGAAAACAACCCTTTAGTGTACGCTGTTTCCATGCAAAAGGTTTCATTGATTTTTGGTTTTTTTTTTTTAAATTCCTCCCGAACATCGTATGTTGTTCATGGTCCCCCTGCCTATAGCAACCCACAGCTGGCCAAGGGAGAAGGGAAAACTATGCCACAGGTTTTTCCTAATTTGGGGGTTGATGGGGAAATCTTCAGAGGAGTCTGTGGTGCGGAGAAGTCAGTGTCATCAGTCCCGTCCTTGATATCATTGACATGAGGGTTTGCTGCAAGCTACCCTCCCCGCTGATCACCTGAAGTTCCTCTATTGAGCAGCCATTGTGAATTTGAGTCCTAGAATACTTTCTACGCTAGAGTATTTTACCTCAGATTAATCACTTTCCAATTAACCAGTGGTCACCTACACAGTAGCGCTGGCAGCAGCCAGGGCCGGGTTCAATTTCGTGGGTTTCCTTTTCATCCATCCCATGCAGAACTGGCTCGAGCCCCCACCCAGTAGCCTGGGAACTCCACACACACCTGGGTGTCTGTGAGAGGCAATGCTTCCCCACTCGCCAGCACAGAGTCTGAGTGTAGAAAAGAAACTTCTAATGGAAGAGGGAGAGAAGTAACATGGCATTAACTTGGGAAAACACCACAGACAGAGTTCATAGCCACTCCACAAGTAAATGTCCCAGCTCAAGCAGATTGAGCAATGTCCTTTGCCTCTCAGGCTCACAAGTCCAGCAATGTAAGTGTCCCAGTCACATGCCCAGCCTTTCTCTGTGCGCCACTCACAGTTGCTGCCTTGGTCAGGGCAGACCAGAGCTCAGAGGTGATTTTCAGAGCTCACCTCCCACCCTTGCAGGGTGGGAATAGGAGGCATCTCACCCACTCCATTGGCCACTCGCTGCTGCTCCCACCGGCCACCAGCTGGCCACTCCCACCAACCCCCCGCTGGCCGCTTGCTCCTGCCAGCCACCCCGCTGGCCGCCTGCCCCTGCTCCCACCGGCCACATGCTGGCTTTTCCCGCCAGCCAACCACCTGTTCCTGCCAGCCACCCCACTGGCTGCTTGCTGCTGCTCTCACCAGCCGCCTGCCAGCTGCTCCCGCCAGCCATGGGCTGGCCGCTTGCTCCTGCCAGGCGCCCTGCTGGCCACCTACTGCTGCTTCTGCAATGGCTTTGGCTCTGGGCCAAACGTAGTGATTTCAGCTTTTTGTGATGTCAGTTTCTCTGATTTCAGCTCTTGGCCCACCACATAGTCTGGCCAGAAGATTCCAGCTTCTGCTGGAATAATATTTTAAAATAATAAAGAGACCCCTTATGGCATCTGTTTTTAGTTCTACCCTTAGAACGGGGGAAGAGAGAGATTGATTGAAACAGTCTTACAGCTCATGCTTAGAGGGCAAGTAGCCTGCTGGTTCAAGCTCCTTCCCCCAATCCCGTCCACTTGAGTCTGGAAGGGAAAGGCTTGTCCATCCAAGACTCTTTACAATGACAGTGTCTCTCTTACAAGCACTGGAGGTCATATTTTACAATTCCTACATTTAGGGTTAACATGGTTTGTGACCCCACAACAGTCACATTAGTTACAATAGGCAAAATTCCATTCTTACAATTGACCATCCATCAGGCCTATAGCACTGGCTGAACTGGGTTTATATAACCATACCCAGGATTTTTTTCCCACTCCAGCATGAGCTGTATTTACATATCAACAGTTGAATACCTTGCAGGGCTAAACAACTGAGTGAGCATAACCACACCCAGGACTCCTTTCCCCTTTCAGCTGGCTGCATTGGAAGCAGTGGTTCAGACCCCGCTTACATTTATAATGGCCTTTCTCACTGTATCGGAGCACCTCACAGTCTTTCGTAGGTTTATAATCATAGCATCCGGGTGAAGTAGGGAAATGCTATTATCCCCATTCCAGAGACTGAGAGACAGAGAAATTAAAAAACATGACCAGGGTCACACGCGGTGTATGTGGCAAGACAATGAATTGAATCTAGCAGACTCTCACCATTACTGAAAACCATCCTCCACCAGTGCGCACAGTACTCAAACTTTTCGTGATGCTCTTGTTGCCATAAGTTTGTTCTAGGACCAACAACAAACATTTGCCGCCCCTCCCCTCCCCCCCCCCCCCCCGGAATAAGCTAGGGATGTTAAATATTGGTTAATTGAATAGTCAATTAACCTCATGAATTCTTATCGGTTAGTCGACTACTCTATAGTCCCCAGGCAGCCCCTGCCTGGGAGGGAAGGATCTGAGCTCCCAGACCCGAAACAAGCTGGAACTGAGCCAGGCTGCCTGCCCGCCTGGCTCCTAATACAGTTTAAATGCAGAACCACAGCGGGAGTGGGTCCAAGACCCAGTGCAAGGACTGAGCTGGGCTGCTGGCCAGCCAGCTAAAAAATTTACTGGCAAAGGGTGGGGGGGCATGTAGTGTATGGCATTAACCTATAAGCTTTTGCTTATCGGTTAATCAACTACACTATTACATCCCTAGAATAAGACTTTGTAGAGTATAAGAGGTAGCCATTCTAAATGTGCCTTGAATTAAATAGCAGTTTACTAACTAGAGGTTTAAAAACGCAGTATAAACAAAGCTACAGAAGGAGGACTGTAGCCTGAGAGAACATGTGGTCTAGTGGATCCAGCATGGGATGGAGAACAAGGGTCTCCTGCATTTCTTAAAACACAGGTTACTATGTATGAACCACAGGCCCAAGCAGTTGGGCTATGCTGGTCCTGCAGCAGGAAACCAGAATGGAACAAACCTGAAATACCCCTCAGGCCAGCCTGCACACAGTACCACAGTAACAGCTCGCTCTTGTCCAATATCTTTTGGGAACGCACCCGCCCAAAAAAATTAAAGCGAGGTCTGTGGAAAATTGTATATACAACTCTTACTAACTGTCTGGCATATGATTCAGTGAATATTTTCTGAATCAAGAGAGCTTTCATTTTCCCTGTCAACAGGATCCTCTAATTTCATTGCCTCACCCACATGTACATTTGCTTAAAGGACATCCTGTTCTCCCATTAGACATGCAATATTTTTAGTGTTCTAGTAGCACAGAGTAAATGCCATAGTGATGTTTTTCTGTGACTCTGCTGCCTCGCCCCCACAAACTATTAGTGCCTATGTTTTCTGGGATCCTTGTAATTTAACACTCTTCTTGTGACACTGCACTGAAATTCCACAACACAGTGAATTGTGTTCTTTTTTCCTAAGAAAAACAAAATTCTGTATTGTCTCCTACATCATAGAATCACTTTCAAAGTTCAGAATAATTGGCCTCTTTGTGTAGAACTTTATGGTGCTTTTCTAATTCCAGATTCTCTGCTCAGTGTTCAGAACCCCTCAGTGGTAAAATAATGTAGCAGAGCACCTATGACCTATAATAACCTGCAAAAGACAGAGTACATCATTTGTGTTTATATTCTGTATCCTTTTGAATCTGAAGTGTGCATTAGAATTCCCGGGGGGAAGGGGAGTGCATTGCCAGTTTTCCTTTTTAAACTGGGGCCATATCTAAAGTACCAGCTCAGTTTTTAGCTAAGTAAAACTCCTCTTGATTGCAAAGAGATGTTCATCATTGCTCAGGCAAACCACCAAGGCCCAAATTCTGTTCAGCTCTATGTATGTGTAAATCTGGTATTATTCTTGAAGTCAGCAGTGTTAGTTATTCTCGGTTTTTATTTATGTGACCTAGAACAGACATTAGCCCTTTTTAAGGATGTCAGGATGTCCCTTCATTATTAATTAGATGTTTGTCCTGTATGTTGAAAATACAACACACTATGCAAGTGCCAAGTATTATCTCTTATCCTCACCCCTTTTTCGTATCTTTCTCTTTAATCTTTCCAACCCAAGTTGTGCTTTGACTTCTGTGAACTCTCAATCCCCTGCTTATTTATAGTGGCTGCCAGCCACTCTGTGGGCTCATCCCCAGCCTACAGCTTGGTGAGATTTAACCTCTGCCATAAACATTTCCAACATTCACTGCCTGTAACATGAAGGGGTTGGGGAACACTTTCATACAGATTCATTAGTCTCTTCCCCTCAACTGTAGTACTTGTCAGATGCATTATACATGAATAAACATAACATTTTTAGACAGCTCCTCTGATCAAAAAGCTTACACAGCTTCTCAGTGTGAACAGGATTAATCTCAGATAATTACTCTATCAATTTATGATGACACCTAGATCTCATTAAACAAATTTAGTAGCAGTAGATTGGCTCCTTTGAATGCTTTCCTTTTGAGAAAAATTCAGTTAGGAAGTTTCTGGGTTTTAGCTGTTTTTACTACCCATTGGGTCCAGTTCACCCCATGATTGTCCAGAAACAGAACAGTGTGCATGCAAGTGAATGAGAAGAGCGTGCGTGTCTTCACTTCATTCATGAGGGAATCCTCAGCATGACAGAACAAAGGAATGCAAATTCCAGTCTCTTAAATCCTAAGTGCCTCCTGCTGTCTAAAGGACAACAGGGCTCTTAAGAACTGTGAATGCTGGAAACTAGATTTACATCTGTGCGACGCCTGTAATGTACCCATTGTTGGATAGCTGGTAATCCAAAGGGTCTGACGCATGATGCAACTCACTGGAGGGGGAGTTCGAAACTATCCATCCCCGCACTTCCATAACTTGATATGGCAGGGCAAGCCTTTCCATCTCTGTCTTATCAGCAAGCCTCACATCATTACTTAGGATAGTAATAGAGAGGTAGCCGTGTTAGTCTGATCTTGCTAAAACAAAAGGAAAAACTACGTAGCACTTTAAAGACTAACAAGATGGTTTAATAGCTTTCATGGGCCAGACCCACTTCCTCAGATCATATTAGTCTGAGCCAGTTTTCAGATAAGCAGTTGTGTCCCAAGCTCCAGTGGTTTTCCTACTCCAGAAATGCCAAGTCAGTCAGAGCTTTTCAGTCTTTCATTTTGTTCCTCAGATCTGTTATTTACTTGCAGAATGATCGTCTGAATTGCTTCCAGCCTTTCACTAAGAATCACTGAATGACCAACATCATCAAAGTCAAATCTGTCCTGCTGGCTGGTCTGTACAGGAAAAAGTTTGGGGGACCTCTCTCCCAACTGGTGGAAGCCTTAAAGCCAAGCGCTGCTTGTTTACTGCACCTAAGCTTATTTTTAGGTTTGTTATGGGGTACACCTTGCGTCTTTAATAACAAGAGGAAACAAGTATTCAAAAATTGGTAGAAAAACTGAAAACATACAGATTCTTATACCACCTTCACGACTACAACATCTGAGCACCTTTCCATAATGCATTAAGCAATGTGACCTCCATTCTGCTGTTCCCATCTGCATATTATCCCAGGTCCATATGCAGGAATTTATAAGGGGGAGTGCTTTTTTGGTAAATAGACCAAAAGGGTATGAATGCACCCTGCTGGTCCCCCAAGTAAGCGGGGAAATGATCCCCAGCCTTCCTGTGGACGGCCAGAGCATGGGGGAGGGAGGCTCAGGCAGTGTGCCGCTCCTGCCTTCCCCTGGCTGGCTAGAGTATGTGCGTGCGGGCCTGTATCTGCAGATTATCTGCTGTTCTCCTCTACATATTTAAACAGGTTCTTCTTCCTTTACTACCACATTGTACAAATCGAGTGTTCAGACTATCCCCATGCTCTCTAAACAGTCTAGTGTGTGGGCTGTCAGAGTTTGTTTTGGTAATCATTGCCAAATTTGGGATAGACATTGTGTGGTCAGCTTAACTACCCTCTGAAACAAAAAGCATGTTGTGGTTTCAAGGCTCGATAAGAATTGCTGATGGCTCGTATTCCAACAGCTGTGTGCAGGCTTCATCCATTTGGCAAGTCATACGGATTTGTATATCTAAAGCCATCTTGAAATCTTCAGAGTCCAACTAAATCAGCAGAATTGACTTACTATAAATGTAAAGCACTTTTGCTTTGTGGCTTTTATTTCAGTATAAACCACCCAAAAAAACCTGAATGAAGCACTAGAAGAACACTGATATCTCTGCAACTTCTTTCTCTGAAAACAAAGAGTTTATTGTGAAATGACATTTAACTGAGACACTTGTTTGGTGTCCTACAAAATGACAATGTAATGTCTTTATTTACAACATGCATATATTGTACTAATTTTCTAATTATATAACAGAAATTTCCCTCCCGGCTTCTCCTCTGTGCTGTAATATCTACAAAGACTAGAAACGTGTACTGCTTGGCCCCCCCAAAAAAAAAAATCCTGTCAGCTTCAGAGTAATTTCGGTACCCATGCAGATGAATACATATAATACCCTGTTTCACTGGTATTAGCTTTATGGATGTGCAGCTAAATAGCAGTCATCAGGCTTGGTGGATTACACAACATCCCAAAGTAATTTTTACAGGTTTTTTTGGTTTTTTTTTTTTTAATTGTGACTTTGGGGAATTGCTTGACAAAGGGCTGCTTTCTTTTGAAGATGTATGTTAAGTACCATTGACAACGAAGACTCTATTTAAAGATTAAAATAAAATCCAATCCGAAACCTACTTACTGCGGAATGGATTAATGGTCACAGAAAGAATTCTTCCCCAATCACTGTCCAGCACATCACTGCTGCACTGTAACTGGGGCATTTACAGCAGCACTTGCACTTATACCTGACACTGTCTTTTTTTAGATCTGTAGCTTAGGGGGAAAAAATGACATAAACCAGCTCTCATGTGGGACCAGTTTGGCCTCTGTTTTTAGCCAGACACTTTGCTGTCAAATACATGGGCTCTTTAACTGCTTACATAACTGGATTTTAGGAGGTCTGCTTGGATTAGTAGACATGGAGAATGAGAGAGATGGGAAGGAGTGCAAAGCAGATCAATGTTCATTTTTATCTGAACATAATAATATAGCTTCAGCTTTTTTCATTCCCCTCCTCTCATCTACAAGTTTTCAGTAGGGTCAGTTGCATCATGGGACAGACATTACATCATGAGTGAGACCACATGACCTGGATTTATGGTAGACAGTGTCCCTATAATTCCTTGATCTGATTTGGCTGTGGCTTTTTAGAGTAAATCTGAATCGTTCTATTCCCAGCTCTAAAGGTGACATTGGAAAGGTGGGGGGGACAGGTTAAAAATACTCAGTATTGAAAAACAAGAGTCTAAGGAGTGCTTCAATAGAAAGGAAAGTAACAGTATATAATTTAAAGTTTTGTCTTTGTCTTGTGGTGTAAAGGTTTTAATGCATATGCCATGAAGCTGCCTGATCTAACAATCAGTAAATCCCCACTGAATTGCCTTTTATGTTTTGTTTTGAATTTGATAATCAGGAGACATGAGAAAAGCTTGCTTGACTAAAAGGGTAAAGTTTTAATAACACTCCATCTATGGAATGGAGATTACTTTATATCTACACATGCCATCTGTCTCAAACACAGCCAGTTGTGTCTCTGTGTGTGCGCACATGCACGTCCTCTTGTGCTTTTATTATAAATGCAATGTTGTAATGTGGAGCAGAGTTAGAAACCCACTTCCATCTTTTGCATGAGTCAACTTCAGTTTAGTGCATCAGTCCAGGGGTCATGTGTTGATTCCAAGAAAAGTCAGCGGTCTGAAGTGATCAGCTGTACAGCTGAACCACACACTAAAATCATGAACAAGTGTGTATTCCAAAAATGATTTAATCTGTCATTATATTTGTACTTAAAGTGGGCTGAAGCATCTTGAAAAATTATCACCATTTTTATGTTAACATTATAAACTGCACCATTATCTCCTTGGAGATCTTTATCTCTTAGGCTTATTAGGTATTTTAATGATGTATGTGCGCTGTACTGAGAGAATTTGAATAAAGATTAATTAAATTGTTGTTTTCCTCTCTCCTCTAATGCCTGTCTTATTTTGTAGGTGGACGCATCTGCTCCTTCTCCCCTTGCATTGAACAAGTTCAGAGAACCTGCCTGGCTATGGAAGAACATGGTTTTACTGAGATTAACACTCTGGAAATTCTGCTTCGAGTATACAATGTTAGGACAATTAGCTTGCAAATCCCTGACCTTGGAAAAGCAGCCGAGGATAATTCTGGTACTGGGTTTGACAGCAGCAACCAATCAAATCCAGATAGCTTGTATGGTATTCTGCAGCAGGGAACTGCCCAGTTTAAAAGTGGTGTGCCACTTAAGGAAATGGTGGGTCATACTGGATATCTGACCTTTGCTACTAAAAGTCTATTTTAATATACTTTTGTGTTTGTTTTTTTTAAGGTCCTCCAAACTTTTACTTGTCAGGAAATTCCATATATAGTCCAATCTATTTGGAATATGCTTTGTTTAAATTACTGAGAGCACTAACCAGCCCAACATAGACAGAATATTTAAGGTCTGGAACAGCACTCTGTTTCTGTCAGAGAGAAAAGATAAATAAATAGCTAATGACAATTCATTGGAATTTGCAAAATAAAGCCACTTGCTGATAAGTTTTGTTGTCAACTTTTTTTCTTTTTGGAATCCTTTCTTGGTTTCCCCACCCCATGTAGACACTCCTTGGGGGTTTTTATTTGGTTGAGTTTTGCTATTTATATTGTTTTTTGGATCGTTGGAAAGATCCTAGGTGACTCATTGTAGATGCTGAAATTGTGAGCTCATACAGCAGTAACATTGAGCGGTCACAGAACGAGTGTTCTCTTGGAATAGAATTTGGCTACACAGAGGATTATCTGCAGTGTGTTCAAGAACATGGTCTCTTTCTCCCATCCCCAATTGGCATCTAGTAATCAGAGAGATTATACTGAAGTCTCACAAGCAGGGTAGCTGTGGAATATGGTTTATAAGACTATATTGGGAACATCCATCATAGAGGCTTCAGCTGCGATGGCTCATTCATACTAAAATCTTATGATAGAGCAGCTGCTTTCATTGTTTGTAAGTCAATTGTGAGCATTTACCATCATGTTTTAATGTTACTTGAACACCACTTTGTAAGCCATTTTTCTGAGGTTTGGGGTTTTTTCAATTAAGAATTGCATTATTTGACCCTGTTGCAACTGAATGGTAGAAAAATCACTATTGGCAGGATTTCTCTAACAGTGATATAAACTTAGCAAAATCATAAATATTCTTTAGCAATAATTTACTAGACTACTTATTTGGTCTGTTATATGCAGCTGGTCAGCGTGGTTGATCTATTTTGAACATCTGATTAAATTTTTCGTTTATAGATTAAAATTATTGTATATATTTCTGAGACTCTACATATCTTTTTTTTTAATAAATTCTCTATTACGTTCTTCTCAGCCACTAATGAGATCTCTCTGCTCGTTGGTTTCCCTGCACGTTGTATTTTGTGAAAAACAAAATATATTGATCCATACTGGGCACTTTCTTTTTATATTGCAAGCTGTTGTATGAACATTTGTACCTGATTTCTCCCTGTTCGTGGCAAAAATAAACAAAGCTAAGCTTTTAGCATGTTTACAGCAGAACTCTAATCTATAATGGTCTAAACAAAGTTCAACCAATCAGGACAGCACAGATAAAACTGTTGAGCAGATTAAAGGCAGAAAGCAATTCTGTTGAATGCAATCTGTTATAGAAGAAGTTCTACAGATGTAGCTTTCCTTCTAAAATGATATGATTCCATTCCCAATGAATGTTAATGGCCTTGGAGGAAGAAGTAAGTGGGCTGCTATCCCATTCACTTAGATATATTGTTATAGAGTGAGTGAATATTTTTTAACCACAGAGCCATTGAAGTAATTCTCAGGACTTAAATCAGAAAAGAGCAGGGAAATGCCAAGTTACTACATCTGCCTGTCCTTGCCCTGCTTTATCGAGCATAGGTAGCGTTGGATCTCTGAACTGTCACAAGAGGTTTACATTTCACATGTGCTGAAATACCTGTGACCAACAGGGTGAGTTAAGAATGGGATCCTAGCTTTAGGTCCAAATTACTACTTTGATACAGACGTTTTTAATGACTTCACATTTGTTTAAAAGGAAAAAGTCACGTTTCAGTCCCACAAGAAGACTTGAAATGGAAATACTGACGGCCCTTACAAAGTGACAACCAACCTTGGCTCAGATATCCTGTCCAAAGCCCCTTGTCTCCCCACAATTCTGACCAGTTCAGGTGGGCATCACCTGAACTGCACTGGGAGCGCTGTCTGGCAGATGTGATACTTCAGTTATGGTGGTTGAACTTTTATACTGTCGTGCATCTAACAGCCACAACCAGCTTCACCTCCATTATGCTGGTTGCTATGCAAATGTGTTATAAATGACAGCCCTGTTCCAAAAAGCTTCCGGTCTAGGCGACAGGAAGACAACTCATTGAGTTCCTGAGATGAAGAAGTAGGACAGATAGCATGGGGCATATGGGGTAACAAATATAACGCTGTAGGCACTGCCATTATTATTACTTTTGCATAATAATAGTAATGTCAATCTTGGAGCAGAACCCCACTATGCAATTCTTAGCCAGTCAGGCACAGTGATTGCAGCTCACTGCCTGCCGAGCTGTTACCACATTCAGTACAAGTTAGCTTAATTTCTCCTCTGTAGACCATGTGATCATAAAGCCCTTTAATGGTCTTGAAGGGATGGGGCAGCACAAGGGTAGAGTCAATATTCTTCCCTTGCCAGCAAAATTGACCTCAGCAAGCAGTGTGTGCCTGCCATCTTCAAGGAGCGTTTTCCTCAAGGTTGTGGTAGGTTCCTTTTGGGAGGAGATGGAACATGATAACTATATGTTACGGGCTGTTTTTCAGAGGCTCTCCTTTGATGTCAGTGGGAGCAAAAGGGGCTCTGAAAAAACAGGCCATGTGTTCATTTGTTTAAATTTTTTTTTAAAAAAAGCCTGATTGTGCTGTTGCTGCACTGGAAGCACCAGCTTAACAGACTGTGGTGCAGGGATGGTAGCACCATGTTGCATGGATGTTTCGCTAATCCAATGTATTGCATTTTTGTCAGTGTGCTGACAAACCAGTGGCTGCATTGTAGCGGTTGCTCACCAGCACTTAACTTTGGTGACATAAGATGATGTTAGGCTTCCTTCTTCATTGATAATGGGCAGAGTTTAAAAGGTAGCTAGATAACAAGGGTAGGGCTTTCAGAGGCATTCACCAATGGCCCAATAGTGGCGTTAGGTGCAGCAGGCATTTAAAAAATGTATATACTTTTCAGGAACTAGATAAAGAGGAAAGAAAATAAGGGACATTGCAGTATAAGACTACAACAAATGTATACACAAATGTGGCAAGTTAAATAAGGGGGAGTGGAAGGGTCCCTGCAACAGAAATATCTGTGTGCGTCAGAAGGAAATGGCACTTCTGTCTGAACCACGGAGAGCATTTCAATGGATCTGGTGTCTTGTTTGCATTTAAAGAATTGTTTTGCTCAATTTCCGGGGGAAAAAAAAGAGCCAGATTGTGTTGTTTCCTTTCTCTGTTCGTGATGGCTCTGACTAGAATTAGGATAGTATAAACGTAGGGAACAAGCGAATCGTCCATGAAACTGGTTTAAAAATAACCCACTGGGCGTCACAGGGAGCCCTTACCTTAACCTGTGACTCTGTGTCCTTTTGTTGACAATATTAGCATGTTCAGTGTCATTATTCTGATTACATTGGAGAAGGGGTTTCTATTTTTAGATGAATGCTATGTGAGAAACCTGTAAAAAATCATTACAGGATCAAGGTGGAAACAACGGAAGTATGATGGTTCCCCAAATAATTAAGTCACTTCATATGTAGAATAAACACATGCTAGCTGGTTGCTTGGATGGAATGCCCTTTGTAGTCATCAACTCTGCGCCCTCTTTGCAGCTGAGCTCTCCTATCCCAGCATTGCCTGCCATGAGCTGTCTTCAAGCAGAGAGCTGGCAGGAATGTGCTCCCAGCACATGTGAGGTCCAAGGCGCTGCTCGTAGGTCTCACAGATGACCGCTACAGTACAATCTGCTGCTTTGGCAACCACAAGTACTCTCCTCTTCCTTTCATCTGCTGTCCAGGCAGTGGGTGGGAGGGATGTCATCAGACAGGGAAGTGTCAATGTGTCTAACTGTAAAGACTCAGATGACATTGCTGTTGGAGAGTAGAGCACTAGCTTTTATGTACCCTTATGAAAATGGCATGCCACCTTGGCAACAGGCATAGTACTATCCAAATGGATAGTTATCTATGCACATCCCAAAATACACGTTTGGTCTTAGCTTGACCTGGATTTAAAGGTGCATTGCTGGATTATGTAAACTAAAGACATTTTAAGATCCTACTGTAGCCAAGGGGGCGTTGATTTTAATACATGCTAAGCTAATCAACTTGTAACTTGGGCTCCCCTTTGGTTTTAACCAAGGTAGCACATGCTAAACTCAGGGGTTGTACCATTTGACTGGAAAATTGCTAATATAGTTCCTATTTTTAAGAAAGGGGAAAAAAATGACCCGGGTAACTATAGGCCTGTTAGTTTGACATCTGTAGTATGCAAGGTCTTGGAAAAAATTTTGAAGGAGAAAGTAGTTAGGGACATTGAGGTTAATGGCAATTGGGACAAATTACAACATGGTTTTACAAAGGTAGATCATGCCAAACCAACTTGATCTCCTTTTTGAGAAAGTAACAGATTTTTAGATAAAGGAAATGCAGTGGATCTAATCTACCTCGATTTTAGTAAGGCATTTTATACAGTACCACATGGGAATTATTGGTTAAATTGGAAAAGATGGGGATCAATATGAAAATTGAGAGGTGGATAAGCAACTGGTTAAAGGAGACTACAGCGGGTCATACTGAAAGGTGAACTGTCAGGTTGGAGGGAGGTTACTAGCAGAGTTCCTCAGGGATCAGTTTTGGGACCAATCTTATTTAATCTTTTTATTACTGACCTTGGCACCAAAAGTGGGAGTGTCCTAAAAAAGTTTGCGGATGACACAAAAGTGGGAGGTATTGCCAATTCAGAAAAGAAGTGTCAATGCTAGTTGGAAATAGTTTTTCCTAATATCCAATCTAGACCTCCCCCACAGTAACTTGAGACCATTTCTCCTTGTTCTGTCATCCATCACTACTGAGAACAGCCTCTCTCCATCCTCTTTGGAACCTCCCTTCAGGAAGTTGAAGGCTGCTATCAAATCCCCCCTCACTCTTCTCTTCTGCAGACTAAATAAGCCCAAATCCCTCAACCTCTCCTCATAGGTCATGTGCTCCAGCCCCCTAAATCATTTTGACTGCCCTCCGGTAGACCCTCTCCAATGTGTCCACATCCTTTCTTTAGTGGGGGTTCCAGAACTGGACACAATCCTCCAGATGTGGCCTCACCAGAGCCGAATAAAGGGGAATAATCACTTCTCTAGATCTGCTGGCAATGCTCCTCCTAATGCAACCTAATATTCCATTCGCCTTCTTGGCTACAAGGGCACACTGTTGACTCATATCCAGCTTCTCATCCACTGTAATCCCCAGGTTCTTTTCTGCTGAACTGTTACTTAGCCATTCGGTCCCCAGCCTGTAACAATGCTTGGGATTCTTCCGTCCCAAGTGCAGGACTCTACACTTGTCCTTGCTGAACCTCATCAGATTTCTTTTGGCGCAATCCTCTAATCTCTCTAGGTCACTCTGGACCTTATCCCTGCCCTCCAGCATATCTACCTCTCTCCCTTGCTTAGTGTCATCCACAAACTTGCTGAGGGTGCAATCCATCCCCTCATCCAGGTCATTAATAAAGATGTTGAACAACACCGGTCCAAGAACAGATCCTCGGGGCACTCCGCTAGAAACCGACCACCAACCTGACATCGAGCCATTGATCACTACTCATTGGGCCCGACATTCTAGCCAGCTTTCTACCCATCTTACAGTCCATTTATCCAATCCATACTTCCTTAACTTGCTGGCAAGAATATTGTGGGAGACCGTATCAAAAGCTTTGCTAAAGTCAAGGTATATCACATCCACCGACTTTCCCACATCCACAGAGCCAGTTACCTCATCATAGAAGCTAACCAGATTGGTCAGGCGTGACTTGCCCTTGGAGAATCCATGTTGACTATTCCTGATCACTTTCCCCTCTTCCAAGTGCTTCAAAATGGATTCCTTGAGGATCCTCTTCATGATTTTTCCAGGGACTCAGGTAAGGCTGACTGGTCTGTAGTTCCCTGGATTGTCCTTCTTCCCCTTTTTAAAGATGGGCACTACATTTGCCTTTTTCCAATCATCCAGGATCTCTCCCGATCTCCAGGAGTTTTCAAAGATAATGGCCAAAGGCTCTGCAATGACATTCGCCAACTCCCTCAGTACCCTCGGATGCATTAAATCCGGACCCATGGATTTGTGTATGTCTACCTTTTCTAAATAGTTCTTAACCTGTTCTTTCTCCACCAAGGGCTGCCCACCTCCTTCCCATACTGTGTTGCCTAGTGCAGTAGTCTGGGAGCTGACCTTGTCTGGGAAGACAGAGGCAAAGAAAGCACTGAGTACTTCAGCTTTTCCCACATCATCTGTCACTAGATTACCTCCCTCATCCAGCAAGGGCCCCACATCCTCTCTCATCACCCTCTTATTGCTAACATGCCTGTAGAAACCTTTCTTGTTACCCTTCAAAACCCTTGCTAGCTGCAATTCCAATTGTGCTTTCGCCTTCCTGATAGCTCCCCTGCATTCTGGAGCAATATATTTATACTCATCTGTCCAAGTTTCCACGTCTTGTAAGCTTACTTTTTGTGTTTAAGCTCACCAAGGATTTCCCCGGTAAGCCAATCTGGTTGCCTACTATATTTGCTTTTCTTACTGCGCATCAGGATGGTTTCTTCCTGTGTCTTCAATAAGGCTTCTTTAAAATACTGCCAGCTCTCCTGGATTCCTTTCCTCTTCATGTTAGCATCCCAGGGAATCCTGCCCATCCGTTCTCTGAGGGAGTCAAAGTCTGCTTTTCTGAAGTCCAGGGTGTGTATTTTGCTACTCTCCTTTCTTCCTTTGGTCAGGATCCTGAAATCTACCATCTCATGATCGCTGCTTCCCAGGTTGCCACCCACCTCTACTTCCCCTATGAGTTCCTCCCTGTTTGTGAGTAGCAGGACAAGCTGCGCATGGCCCCTGGTCGGTTCCTTTAGCACTTGTATCAAGAAGTTATCCCCAACATTCTCCAAAAACTTCCTGGATTGTCTAGTCAGTGGTCCCCAACCTTTTGGGGCTGCTGGGCATCCGGGGGTGGGGCCGCTCACGTGCCGCACATCCAGGGGCGGGGCCGCTCACGTGCTGCACGCCTGGGGGTGGGGCCACCCATGCGCCGCGCACCCGGGGCCAGCAGCGCGCATGTGCCACGCGCCTGGGGCAGGGGCCGCCCATGCGCCGTGCACCCGGGGCCAGCACCGCGCGCCCGGGGCAGGGCAGGGCCGGCCCAGATCATTCGGCGGGCACACATAAATGCCCCGGTGGGTGCTGTGGCACCCGTGGGCACCGCATTGGGGACCACTGGTCTATGTACTGTTGTATTGGTCTCCCAACGGATGTCAGGGTAATTAAAGTCCCCCATGAGAACCAGGCTGTGATCTGGAAGCTTGTCTTAGTTGTCTGAAGAAAGCCTGGTCTAGCTCATCCATCTGATCCAGTGATCTATAGCAGACACCAACTACAACATCACCCCTGTTGCTTCCACCTCTATACTTAAACCATAGACTCTCAACAGGCTTTTTTCCCTCTATATACTGGAGCTCTGAGCAATCATACTGCTCTCTTACATACAGTGCAACTCCTCCTCCTTTTCTCCCCCACCTGTTCTTCCTAAACAGTTTATACCCTTCCATGAGTGCTCCAGTCACGTGCAGGGCTTGCCACAACATTTTGGCAGCTGAGGCAGGGAGCTCAAATGACGCCCCCATGGCCCCTTGCTTGGGCCAAAACTTTGAAAGGTCTCTTGTGCCCTCCTTCCTCCAGCACTCTACCATCTCTGTGCATCTAGAGCAGAGAGAATACATATGCACCAGCAGCAGACACAATTTTCTATACTCCAGGTCCTAGTGGTGCCCCCCCCACAGTCTGGCACCTGAGGCAGCTGCCTCAGTTCACCTCATGGTAGGGCCGGCCCTGGTCATGTGAGTCATTCCACCAAGTCTCCGTTATTCCAATCAAATCGTAGTTCTTTGACTGGGCCAGGGCATCTAATTCTTCCTGTTTGCTTCCCAGGCTTCTTACATTCATGTACAAACACCTTAGATAACCAGTTGATTGCCCTATCTTCTCCATGCGAATCAGGGATCCTCCTTTGTTTCTCCTTCCTCCTTGTGTTTCTTCCTGGTATCTGACTTCCCCGCTTACCTCAGGGCTTTGGTCACTGTCCCCCAATGAACCTAGTTTAAAGCCCTCCTCACTAGGTTTGCAAGCCTGCCCGTGAAGATGCTCTTTCCTCTCTTGGTTAGGTGGATCCCATCACTTCCTAGCAATCCTTGTGCCCAGAACAGAGTCCCATGGTCGAAGAAACCAAAGCCCTCTCTCTGACACCACCTGCACAACCACGCATTTACTTCCTCAATTCGACGATCCCTACCTGGACCTTTTCTTTCAACAGGGAGGATGGACAAGAACACCACTTGTGCTTCAAATTCCATGATCCTTCTTCCCAGCGCTACATAATCTGCAGTGACCCGCTCAAGGTCATTCTTGGCCATATCGTTCGTGCCTACATAGAGAAGCAGGTAGGGGTAGTGATCCAAAGGTTTGATCAGTGTTAGAAGACTCTCGGTCACATCCTGATTTCGAGCTCCTAGTAAGCAGCACACTTTTCGAGATTCCAGGCAGATGGATGACTTTGTTTCATATAGTTCCTTTAAGGAATGAGTAAGGTACATGTTGTCTTCCACTGTCTCTTCCTTGTAACTCATCAGCAAAAATAAATATTCATGTTCATCCCACTTGTTGGCTCTTTTCTTTTCCTCTGAACTCAGAACTCAAAGTTGGCTGCCACGCTGCATTCCCTCCCCCTCTCTCTCTGATTAACTTTTTCACCAGATGCACTGTAAAGGAGTAGGCAGCAAAGTGAAAGTGAACCCAGATCCCTGAAGCACTGTGTGCTGCTGCTTTAGAGCTGTGGGATCTTGAGAGTTTCACTTTGAAAAATGCATGAAGAGCAGAATGCATCAGAGTACATCAGTTATGGAAATGGGAGCTAAGCAGTGGCTAGGGTTGGTAGGTGATAAGGATGAAAAAATGAGCCAGGTAAACTGTGAGGAAGATTTTAAACAGAAAAATGTGAGTGATAATTGGTAATCATTTAAGAACACTTTGCTAATTAATCAAAGGAGAGAGGGGGAGGGAATGCCGCGTGGCAGCCAACTTTGAGCCCTGAGATGCCCAAAAAGGCACAACTGAAGAAAAAAACTATACAGTTTAAAAAACAGACCTGGTTTAGAGAGAAAGTGAGGGCGGCTGCTATAAAAAATATGTAACAAGTAGAAGAAAGAGGAAATGGAGAGTAATGAATATAAATCAGAAATTAGGATTGTAGAAGATTGATAAGGGAAGCAAAGGCACACAAGGAGAAATGGATGGCCACAGAGTTAAAGACAATAAGGATGTTTTAAAATATATGAGGTAAAAAAGAATGCTGACAATGTTATTGGTTCATTGCTAGGTGGAAATGGTAGAATTATCAATAATAATGCAGAAAGGGCACCAAATATTTCTATGATGTAGTTTGGGAGAAAAACATGACACCATCTCATCGTATGGTGATGGTAACACTCTTTCCATTCTACTAGTATCTCTAGAGGATTTTAAACAGCAGCTACGAAAATTAGACATTTTGAAAATCAGTAGGTCCAGATAACTTGCATCTCAGTATTTAAAAAAAAATGGCTGAGGAGTTTGCAAGACCATTGTTGGATTTTTCAGTAAGTCTTGGAGCACTGTGGAAGTTGCAGAAGACTGAAAGAAAAGCTAATGTATAGTTTTTAAATAGGTAAGTGGGATGACCTGGGCAATTATAGGCCTATCAGTCTGACATTGATCGTGGGCAAAATAACTGACCAGTTCACATAAGGCTCTTTTAATAAAGAATTAAAGGATGATAATGAAAATACTTTGTAGAAAATTAACTTTTCTGTAGGACATTTGACTTAGTATGACGCAACATTTTCATTTGAAAAAAACCTAGAAGTACATAAAGTTAACATGGCACATTCAAAATTAGCAATGAATTAAAAGCTTGCCATTTGATAGGTCTCAATGTAACTATAAATGGGGAATTATCAAGCAGATGTTTCCAGAGGGCTCCCTCAGTGACTGGTTCTTGGTCCTATGCTCATTAATATTTTTATCGATGACTGGAAGAAAACAAAATCCATCACGGATAAAAAAAATTGCAGATGAGACAAAAATTGGGAAGTGGTAAATAATTAAGAGGATAGTTCACTGATTCAGACTGATCTAGATCACTTGGTAACCTGGGTGCAAGCAAACAATGTGTGTTTTTAATATAACTAAATACATACAGCTAGGAACAATAACATACACCATATTTACACTCCTTCCCAGGACACTTTAATATGATGTACTCATTTTAAGGATAGGAAAAACTGAAGCATAGGAGTGCTAGTTGTGCAAGACCATGAGCTATTTGCAAGGTCAGAAGCAGAACGCAGGAAGGAACCCCAGATTCCAGGGCTGTGCACTAACAATTACATTCCTTCCTAAATTAATTACAATTTTCTAATATCCACCATGTATTCTCATCCTCTAAAGCCTAGTTATTCTCACACTTCCATGACAGGAATGGCTTTGCCAACAAGCTCTTATAGCACATGAATGATAACTATGTAATCGGACAGTTTTCACATTGTCATGACTCATTACCAAAGCAGCACACACAACTGTATCAATGCATTATGATTTTCTAAAACTCTCATTCATTTCACTCAATAGTCACTTTCATTAATTAGATGAATTAACAGGGATTAAAATATTTATGAAAATCTCTTCCTCGAAGCAGAATTTTTTAAATTTAAATTTATATTCTTTCCTACACCCATAAATACACATGGACATCCTAAACCAGCTGTTCCAAGATGGTCTTATAATAGAAGAGATGAATTAAAGAAACGTATGTGATGTGCTGTTTTACTGGAGCTACAAAAATAATATTCACTGGGAATTAAAAGGATCAGTAACTATCTATAGTTCCCACTCTTTTTCCGTGTAAAGCTAAATTCACAGCATCTGTCAGATGAACTATGGTCCTGGTGTCAGCTACACTCTGTGACCAATATAAAAAAGGCAACAGTGGATGGTCCTATTTTCTTTAACTTTTATAGACTGTAAAAGAAAGCACTTCACTCCCTCAAGTAAAATTAATGAAGCAGAATTGCCATATAAACTTTTAATGATTTGAAACCTCATGCAATCAGCAGCTTCTCCCACCCCCATTCCACCGCCCCCACCGTTTATTTTATGGCATGTAACAAAAGCTATATTAAATTGCACACTAAAAATTATGTTAAAAGAACGTTATTAAGATCACAAAGTCAAGCATTCAAAAGGTAGGAAATGCTAGAATGAAGGTTGCCTGGGCAACTTTAATTTGGTTCCTTTGTGTGTATGTATTATGAGGCAGGCATTAATTACATGATCACATACAATTATTTCTACTGAGCCCCTGCCACATTTGATCACAGAATGGATGGCACTCATTTCATGAGTGACTATTCAGTATTTTGCTTGTTCCACGTTGTTCAGTGTGTGATGCCCATACCTTATTTACCACACACTATTTAAACCCAAAAGCAAACTGAAAAAAAATCCATCATGTGGCATCATATCGACAGCCACCAGGGTCATCCACGGGGTTGGGACCTTTAGATCCTGGGCACAGACCTCTTCTATTTAAGCCAGCCAGCTAACTGATAGCAGCAGTAAATTGTCCTTCTCTTTGAGGAGCAGCATGGCTGGGGGGGACCACTTGGTCGGTGGATTTCACAAGTATTTGCAGCAGAGAAATGGTGAGACTCAGGAATCTTTCCTCCTCCCATTGCTAATCTCCAGTGCATGTTCCTGGCTGTCTCTCCCTGCCCCAGGCTCCTCCTCCCAATTGACTCCTTCCCTCTCCCCCTCGCCCCTTCCCCAACAGATCCAGCTCTTATTCCCTCTGCATTCAAAGCAGTCATCTTCCCTTCCATACTGTTTAAGTGCAGCATTGAGAGCACAAGAGACAGACTCCCTGCTCTCAGTTCAAGTGCCCATGTAACCCACACACCTAGGCTATGTCTATACTGCACCCTTCTTCCACAAAAGCTTATGCAAATGAAGCACGGAGTAGAATATCACCGCACTTCATTTGCATAATTAATTAGGGGCTGTTTTTGTGCAAAAAGGAGCTGTGTAGATGGCTCTTTTTTGCGCAAAAACCCCTTCTTACACAAGAGCTGTTCTTCCTCTTTTTTCAGGAAGAACGGCTCTTGCGCAAGAAGGGTTTTTTGCGCAAAAAGGAGCCATCTACACAGCTTCTTTTTGCACAAAAGCCTCTTGCACAAAAATGGCCCCTAATTAATTATGCAAATGAAGCACACCAATATTCTACTCGTGCTTCATTTGCATAAGCTTTTGTGGAAGAAGGGTGCAGGATAGACGTAGCCCCTAATGTGGTTAACTGTCCCATGTAGTGGCACTTAGACCATATACAGCAAGTGATAAGAACAAGGGAACTCTACTGCCTAAGCTGAGAGCTGGCTGGCATTATAGCTCAAGCAGTAGCAGCTCCTACCCCTAAGCTCCAGAAGTCCCAAGTTCAAATCTGCCTCTGTGACAGTTACACCCAGATGCAGTGCTGCTCAGAGCTGCAATTGCCAGGCAACCTTCATAGGTGATGCTGCCAGCTCCATCTGTAATACACACTGCAGTGAAAAGCAGACCTCAGTATGTAACTACATATTCCTGGTACCCAAAATGTTCAAAGGGGGGAGGGCAGCTCTTGTGGCTCCTGCCCTATGGGGCTGGCTGAACTGGTCTTCCTGCTCCAGGCACTGTAACCTCTGGGGTTGCAGTGCCACTCAGGTTTAGTTCTGATGCCAGAATTCCAGGTGGACCAAATTTGCATGAGTGGGCACTGCTACCCCTTGAGCCAGGTCCCAACTCCACTCACACAATTTGGGTCCAGTCAAAGGGGTGGGGGTCAAACCTGAGCTGAGCTGTGCTCCTACCTCTGCAGGTTGCAATGCCTGGAGCAGAAAGCCAAGGCCAGACAGCCCCACAGCAAAGGAGCTACAGGAGTTACCACTGTAAGGGGAGTGCAGGGCAAGATCCATTTGAATCCACAGTCTCCACCTCTAGACTATTTACTGGGTCATGACAAGCCATAAACATTTACAAATGGGTCCTGAACCCAGAAGTGTTGAGAATCACTGCTGCAGACCCTTATTCCCTATGTAGCCATAATCAGTGGGGCTGCTCACCATGCTACAACCATTCTGGATCTTAGTACCAAGATAGAAGTTCTCAGACCCTCTCCCATTTGCCATTTTAAACTTCCTAACCAAGCATAGAGATAAATGAATGTAACTAATGTGTGGACCCAACTCCCATTTACACTAAGGCTCTGGCATTTTCATTTTGAAGCCCCTGGACTTTGCCAGAATAAGATAATGGCCCAGGGTGTCCCTGAGAATTAAGCCCCAGTGCTGTTGGCTGGCATGCTACTCTAATAGATCATATGTTGTGGTGAACCAAAATTGTAGTACTTCTTAGCAGCACATTTGCCTACTTGTACAATGGGAGGCTTTTCATTATTATTTGATTTCCTGAGCATTTGAAAAGCATTGGGCTCACTCAGCTGCATTCATAAACATTCAAATTATGCTGGGCTTATTTTCTACCCTGTATTTATCTTTTAAATGAGCTTGTGCTGTTAGGAACGGAGCTCAGACCTGTGAGCTGACTGGTGCTAGGGAGGAATCCTGGCTATAACACAATCAAGACAGTTACTTGTCTGGGTTCTATTCTTGCTTCTGTCACTTACACCATGGGCAAATCACTTAGCTGTTATGTACCTCAGTGTCACCACTTATAAAATCAGATGATTCAAGGCTTACTGAATTAGGACCTGATTCTTACCTTCTTGCACATTCAAGCACAGGGGATTCTTCTCTATGTCTATGTCTATACTACAGAGCTTTTCCGGGATACCAGAGGTATCCCGGAAAAGCTCTGTCACATCCCAAGGAATGCGTCTGCTTTTCTGAAAAAAAAAATGTCAGAAAAGCAGAAGTGTTTTTTTGGCATCCCTGTAAACCTTGTTCTACGAGGAAGAAGGGATGTTCCAAAAGAGGGTTTTTTCCTGACATTTGGCCCCGTGTAGACGGGCCAAATGTCGGAAAAGCCTCTTTCAGAAGAAAAGCGAAAAAAGATAGGCAAATTACAGTTTGCGTATCTTTTTACAACTTTTCTTTGTAGTTTATACATAGCCTATGTGTGGCTCTTTCCTAGCTGGCACAGAAGGGGAAAGGACACCCACCTTTGTATCAACATCCTTCGTTGCAGGACCTTACAGAGAAGTTCAATGTTGGAGGTGGGGCAGAACCTGTATATGAAGTGGGGGCAGACAGTGAGGTGAGAAGACATTTATTAGCTTCCCCAAACCTTCATGGAACCCGAAGGAAAATACAGTATATAAATGTTAAAATATTGCATTCATCCCTCCATAAGCTAGATCCCACAGGAACCCTGTTCACTGCATTTTGTCTGCTGTGATTTTTTTTTTTTTTTTGAACATCAGGAGGTGAGGAAGCTCCCTTGCCATAAGCCTCCCTGTGAATGTATCTTTCAGCTGAACTGTAGTACACCAGGGTTACTATGGCAACCAGGTAGTCACAACGATAGGGGAGCTGCCATGTTTGTTCATCTTCCCACACTCAGGCAGCTGGAATGAGCTTCTAAAATGGCACGGGCGAAAGACGCATTTTTATTCACACTCTCTGGAAGACTTAACAGCTCTGGGTTTCTTAAACGCTTCTCTGCCTATGGAGCAAGTAACGAAGCAGTGGTTGATAATCATGCACCCCAAATCTTTAAATCTTCCAGTGGAGCCACACTGCCCAGAATAAGGGGGCCTAGCTTCCGCAAGTCCCTCAGAGCTATGTGAATCCATGTAGTGTTTGGTGTTAATTGCCTTTACTTCTCCCATGGGAGGAGCAACATCATCTTTGATGGGAGAATTTGAAGGAAATTCCATAAGGGGAACCTCACACTTTTTCCCTTTATCCAATCCCCTCTTGTGAATTTTCCCATAGGAAATGGTGCTCTGGATCTTCATGTTCATACAGTGTTTTGAGATGATCAGATGCAAGATACAGAATGGTAAGGAATTCATATTCTTAGCATTCATGATTAGTGTTGCCTATGGCAAGTCAGCATCTGCTGACTACAACTATACCCTGACCTTCCTTTCAGATTAGAAAAAAAAGATTACAAGAAACTCACACTGTGCCTTGGCTGAGAGCTTTAACAATGAAAAGCTAAACTCCATTCTTGTGATTTATTAACAATCATTACTGCCCCCCACACAGGATCTAAAGGGGGTAAATTAGGCCCACTAATCTATTGGCTGCATCTGGAAGAAAGCCTGGGTGTGCTAAGGGCTAAATTGCTGATGAAGTCCAGCTGCAGGAGGACTGGGTCCAGCCTTATAAAGACAGGAAGTTCAGCACAGAAAGGGGTTGCAGGAAAGTGGCATTTAGCCAAAACTTGGATGTAGGGAGGTGTGTTTGAGGATACTGATTTCAGTAGTCTACAATTGCTTCCTGAGTGTTGGTGCTGATACTCCCAGGGCTGGGGACTAGATGCTGTAAGGAGGAGTCCAGGAAAGAACTAATAGGGTCTGAGAGAAAGGAGACCACTGTTGGATGGAACCAGGATTATTGGTCAGGCTGAGGTTCACCCACCAGCCACTGAAGAAGTGGCACCGTCAGAGTAGTGCATGATAGGACTGCCTGAGACTGTGGGTATGACAAGACTTGGATACCCCAGATGGAGAAGACTATAGGGTCCTGGACAGAGGGCCAAGTTATTAGGACAAAGTACCCTGAATCCTCAGGAGCAAGTGAGAGAGGTGCGTAGAGAGACTGCCAGAGAAGGACATAGTGCCTGGAAGCAACCACTACAGTAACCCTCAGAACAGCCAGGAGGAGGTGCCTCTAGTGGTGAATAGAGTTCCCTGTGACATTATTACCTATGCACTTTTTTGTGGACTTTCACTAATGTAACCATTTGTGGTATTTCAAAATGAGCTGTAGCAGTTCTATGTGACTTCCATATCTGCTCTGCAGGGCATGCTGAATAAATACAGTAAGAACTCCAAAAGAGTTCTGAATTTCTAACTCAGAACTTTAGATGAGATTAGCAATGGGAGTGGGGAGAAGAACTGTTGCTGCCACAGAGAAATCCTGCTCCAAAAAAGTGAACCCTTCTGCAATGTGGATAAATGCTAGAGAAGTGGCTGGGAATTTAGCTATATGCCAAATTTCAGCTAAAGGAAAGAAGAGAAATTAAGAGATTACTGCCAACCACAATTTTTTAAAAAATCCTGTAGAAATAGGGGGCCTTATTCTGATTTTTGTTTTTTACTTACACCTGTGCAATTCAGAGTTACTCTGTTAGGGTACATCTACACTGTGGTGCTATTTTGGGATACTTCAGCTATCCTGAAATAGCTATTCTGTGTCTTGACAGCACGCCCATTATCTTGAAATAGCGGGTGCGCTATTCCAACATCCCTGTAAACCTTGTTCCATGAGGATTAAGGGACATTTCAGAGTAGCAGTTTATTTCAAAATTTGGTGCTGTGAAGACCGTGCCAAATTATAAAATAAGCTATTTTGATGTACACTCAAAATAAGCTACACAATTTGCGTAACTCAAATTGCATAGCTTATTTCAAGCTAAGGGTGCAGTGTAGATGCATCTACACTGCACCCTTAGATCAAAATAAGCTATGCAATTTGAGCTAAAGACATAATGGGCCCTAAATTCACTAAACGTGAGGAAGGAACTGTTAGTCTGACTGAAGGAGTGATATTTAAATCATTTAAAAAAAGGAAACCCGAAAACCTCATGAATGTCCTATCCAAACAATTCTTGAATCACACAAGAATTTGACAAATGCACTGACAAATTAAAATGTAGTTCATGCTGGTTCTGGACAAATACTTTTGAACAGGCCTTCTGTACATCTCTTACAGATTGTGGAACTTCATTTAACGGAAGTTGAACAGTAATGGGAGAACAATATGTACGTGTTTTGAAAGACTTCTTTAGAACTTGCATAGTAATAGTCTTGTCATCTATGCTGTGACATTTAGTCATATTTGAGCTTAATAAAGAGTTTTGCTTTTTTTAAGCAGCTTTTTGGACTGTAGTAAAATTTGAGTTCCTGATTCTGATCCTACTTATGCTGGCTTTATTCTAATGACATAATTAGGTCATTCCTGATTCATAATGGTGTAAGGAAAATCTGAATCCAGCTTCTACTAGCCCTGTAAAATGCTGTTAATCTGATTTCACATTGAGGACTTACTCCAGTAGAAGTACATATATTGTATAATTTTCCCCAATAGTTTGGGTTTTTTCCTTTATCTTTATATAAGAACTCTTTTGCTCTAATGACCATTAAGAGTTACTGAGCAAACTTCATCCCTAAACAGGGCCCATGATCTTTGAAATAAAATAGGGAGGGGAAGAATTTTTAAAGAGCCTAGGGGCCAGTTTCTGATCTCTGTACTGAATTAAGTCCTACACAACTTCATGGGGCTAATCTCTATATTTACACCAATGAGATCAGAATCTGGCACTCTGAGGATACAATGCTCTTCACTGAGTAGATATGCAAGAGAACAATCAGTCCGTGCCAGAACAGCATTGCAATGAATTTCAGCTCAGTTTAATCACAGCTTCTTGGTGACTGACTTGTGTGAACAAGAGTGTAACCAACTGATCTTGCAAGGAGTTAATATTTTTTCCTTATTTCCCTCTTCAAGATCAGCATTATGTGGCAGCTGGTTTCTGCAGAATGAGTGGTAACCTATACAGTGACCTGAACTTGGGAAGTGGGTTTTGCCCACGAAAGCTCATGATACCATCTAAATGTTTTGTTAGTCTTAAAGACTATTCATTGTGTGTTAGTCTGTAACTGGAAAAAACTTAACTCGGCTACCCCTCTGAAGCTTTTGAACTCGGGAAGGCATACCATCTACCCATCATGCTTTTCATTGGGATTTAGTAATTTGGGGAAGCTGTCAGGACCTAACTAATCTCTAATAAGATCTACTTTAATACCTGCTAAAATAAACATTTTGAAAAGAAAACTGACAAGTTAAATGGCACCTATCTTGGAGAGCCTTCCTATAATGAAATATTTTAAAAATCAATACAGATGTTTTAGATAAACAGGAAAATCAGTATTAAGTTAGGATTGAAAATTAATCTATCCTCTGGGCTTTTCAGTGTATCCTGTCCTATCTGCTCTGTGTTGTAAATTTTCAGAAACAGGGAGAGTCTCACTTTGTCTTGTGCTGTACAGAACATTTTTGTTGTATAGCAAAGCAATAATCCTAATCCCATGTAAACATGCACATTACAAAAATGCTCCTTTTCCAAGTTCTGATAATTGCTATATGTAAATGCATTAAATGAAATAGGGCTTTTTTTAATGATGGAACAAATTCTATTTTGTGGCCTGTTGCTTTTCCAAAGTTTTATGTACAATCTCATCCTGTATTTCTACATAATCACCCAGGTGACTTCAGAACACGGGTCCCATGGACTCTTAAGCACACTTGAAAATTAGAACTATAACTTTTAGGTTTGGTCTATAAGTTTAATATGAATTTAAAAACTTTTCCCAGGCTGTCTTTACCTTGTACGTTGACTTTAAAGGTCATTCTTGAAAGGAGCAATTCAAAAGATTCTGTTTGCAGTGCCTTCTCATTGGCTCTCCATGATCTCATGGCTTTGCACACCTGTAAGTACAGAGTAAGGTGGCCCTATGTCCTGAAAGCAGGTTGGCACTTTACCATATGTGAGTATAGCACAGTCAGCAGTCTTTGCTTTATCTTCTTGGTCACCTTTACTGTACTATGTACTGAAAACTCAGAAATCAGTTTTTCTGGGATACCGAAGTCATACCTCAAATGCACAACTATACTCAATGAATATGAACTACAAAGTATATGATGTCCAATAGTCCAGGTTGACTTTCTCTCCTTGTGTTGCCTTAGCCTCAGATATCACTGGACATAGAAATCCCTCTCAGTGCCATAGATTTCAGTGTGGCAATGAGAAGATTCCACCTAAGCTTTCACCTTAAACTGAGGTTATATTTCTTGGTAAAAGACTGGTGGAAGGAGTAGGTAAAATCATGTGTAGTGTTGCATTATTCTCAACACTCCTGAATTTTTCCACAGGTGGTGGAGTAACATTATTCCTCTCTCCCAACTGGCAATAAGCTAGGGACCATAAGGATCTAGGCCATATTGAAAATTTGCAAATCACAGAGCCTGAAATTGGGAGGTGTGTGGTGGTCGTCTTGCTGAAATTAGTCCTGTTGTGTCACTGCTCCACCTTTCTCCTTCCAACCAAAACTGTATTTCTAAATATAGAAAACCAGAAGCCCTAGTTGTATAGTAGGTCTCGGCCAGACTGCTTCCTTTTTGTTTGTCTGGTTTAAACAATGATTCCATCTGAGTAGCATTGACCTGTATATGTATTTTTCACATGCTTCTGGCCCTGTGTGTGTTCAGTTTCTTGAGTAATTAAAAAAAAAAAATCCTAAAATATTATTACAGTCATGAGAATGTCAATTGGTAGCTAGAGCAGGAGCTAGATGTCACTGCTTGGCTCTGCCTATGGATTATTAATGTGACCTTGGACTAGTCACTTGGGACCCAGTCCTATACCAGGATCCTGGGACTTGGCACAGGTGCAGCCTGGCATCTGCACTAGCAGATCTTGCTGCAGGATCAGGGTCTGCACAGCTTTATGCTTCAGTTAACTACTGACACTAAACCTTCTAAAATGTTTTATTGTAATACTTTCCTACTTTGCAATCCCCATAAGACTTATGCCTAATACATGCTGATAGTTATAAAAGATGAAAGATGCTTTATAAGCACAAAGTAGTATTCATTTATTGTATGTAGTACATTCATTTATTGTAGTATTCATTTATTTCATTATTATATACAGTGAAATTGGTGGCACGCATGAGCCACATTTCATACCTGGGATTTAGGGTACGTCTACACGGCAACATTATTTCGAAATGACTTAATCTGCGTCTACACAGCAGACAGTTATATCCATGTTGAAATACTGTCAAGCTGGAGAACTTCTTACTCTGACTCCTGTAACCCTCATTGTATGAGGAGTAAGGGAAGTCAGAGGAAGAGTGCTTTATTTCGAAATAAGTGCTATGTAGACACTCCTAATTTCAAAATAAGCTACGCAATTGACATAGCTCAATTTGCATCGTTTATTTCGAGTTAAGCCTTGCTGTGCAGACACACCCTTAGATTCAAATTTCCCCAAAGTCCAGAAGTGATCAAGTGCAGCTGATAATTCAGTCTCTCCTCTACAAAAGACAGGCAATCTTTGTCCTCTTAGCAGTTCGAAAGCAAGCTATGTAAAGGTCTCTAAAGCATTGTTGCTGTAGTCCTTTAAAAATGTGGGCTAGGTAGGAATTAAACTAACCAAGTATCAGACAGAATTAAAGAGAGGGATGTGTATGTGCCATGCATATCTGCTTTCTTTCTTTTTCTTTGATTCCTATCCATCAGCTCAATGGTGATTGAGGCTGAACGAAGGTTTTTCACCATTTGTATCTTGTATCAGCTTCATTTAGCTTCATTATTTATCCAAAACATTCTCTGTCTTCCTCTGTTTCTAGTTCCTTGCATTTTGGTATGTATCGCCCATACTTGGTATCCTTCCCAGATCGATTCTTGACACATGTCCAAACCATCGGTCGTCTTTCATGAATCTTCTGTAACAGATTTATATCCTGCCTGAAATGTCGTCTTTTTTTGTCATGAAACTCCTTATTCCACTCAGCCAACCTTTCTGCAGTCAAAATATTTTAATTCACCAGCTTTCCTCAAACTCCAGCATTGCGACCCATACAGCAATATTGACATGACAGTTCTCATATATGCTGACTGTTATTTTTATTGTGGTGTCTTTACCTCTCCAGATCTTGCAGAGTTTTCAGACACAGGAGTTGCTAGTCCAATTCTTCTTTTTTGTCATTGTTGCTATTCCCATTCCTCAATACTAATCCTCCAATGTAAGTAACTTTCCCCACTACTTCTATTTCTTTATCATAGTTTGGCACATACCTTTCTGTCTAGTCTTCCAAATGACATAATATGTCTCTCATGTTGATCTTTAATCTGAATCTTATGCTGTCCTAATCTACCTTGTCAGTTATTTTCTATAAAGCTTCCTTGGTCAGTGCTGTGAGGTCTATCATCTATGAATTTAAGGTTATGTGCTGTCCTACCAGGTGACTCCTCCTGTTTCATCTCTGAGCTACAGCTATAACTGATTCCAGTCAGTGGCATGGGAACATCTTAGACTGGGCGTACTGAAATCCAGCCCATTGCCCCTACCCTAGCTGAAGCCAGGAGCAAAGCCCTGGTGTGCAGGGCCAGCTGCAGAGCCCCCAGTGCATGGGGTAGCAGACAGGAACCCAGGTGCAGAGGCAGCAGCCTGGACCCCTGTGCATAGGGCGGGCAGCAGAGCTCCTGGGGGTGTTGCAGTCCCCCCCACCCCTCCCATTCCCTATGATTCCATTACCAAGTTGAAGAAATCTGGTGATAACATGCATCCTTGTCATTCCTGTATCCTTGTCACTCCTACAGTTGTCCTCAACCATTCCCTCTGCCTTATGTTAATTGCTCTGAACTAACCTTTATAACATGGGAGGGTGTAATGATCTGCTATGAAGACCTCTCGCCAGCTGAATCAGTTCTTAGAATAAGGTAAAGAATCTCTCGTGTTTAAATTATTTTTACTTGTATAAATACATACCTTAAAATAAATCTCTCTACCAATAGCACCCAATGGTGCAATACTGAAGTCAATAAGGGCCTTAATCAAAGCCTATTGAGTCCCATTGACTTCAGTGAGGTTGAATCAGGCCCCAGATGCTTTTTAACTATCTTCAATGGCCTCAGGAGCAGACCCAGGATGGAAAAGTCCTTCAAGCATTTGTATGGCTCAAGCTGGCATGTCAGCTCCCAAAAGAGGGGTTAGAATGTTCAGCCACTGGAGCTAGTACTGCCCAGAATGGGGATGTAATAGTATAGTCGATTAACTGATGAGCAAAACCTTATAGGTTAATGCTATAGACTCTACACATTCCCACCACCAGTATATCTACCCCTGCTGCAGCTCTGCATTTAAAATGTATTAGGAGCCAGGTGGGCAGGCAGCCCAGCTTGTGCCAGGTCTGGGAGCTCAGACTCCCCTCTGGACACAGGCTGCTGCCACCCCACTGCTACCTCTGTACAGAGGCAACCGTGCAGGGCGACAAGCAGCTAGTACATGAGGAGTTGGTTTTTAAACTGGTGGACCTCGTGGACCAGCTCCCCCTGGTACCTTGATACAGAGGCAGCAGCACAAAGTGGCAGTGGACTTCAGAAGTGGGACTGGAGCACACTGGCTGCCGGCCCCACCCCTGGGGACTATAGAATAGTCGAGTAACCGATAAGAATTCATGAAATTAATCGACTATTCAATTAACCAGTATTTAACATCCCTAGCCCAGAGCATGCCAAAGGGCTTGTCACATCACACAGCAGGCGATTCTCCTAAGCAATGTGTTCTCATACAGGATGTCAGTGAACAAGATGTTCATTCACTTCAGTTTTTAAAAAAACAGCCTGATGTCCAAATAGAGCTTTTTCTCTCTATAAATACCAAAATTCTCAAATGTCATTACAGCAGCAGAGTTGGATGAAAAGGGCACTCCTTTATAACAGGGATGTGCTAAGGGATTTTAACAAACATTAACTTCTTTAGGAGAACCTCTTATTTTCTTTAATAGCATATTATTTAAAATTGAAATAACCTTCTATGTGTGTTGGCATATTTCCAAATTAAGCTTTTTTTTTGCTTTCCCCCTCAGTCCTACCACCTCATCATGCTATGTCTGGAAAGGAGCATCAGTTACATAACACTGAAGGCAGCACAGCAGGGCTGTCAAAATGCTGAGTGGTGTCAATTAAGACGCATCACAAGGGAACCTACAAATTAGACACCCATAGACAAAGGTCCTGCTCCTCCTCCCACTGAAATCAGAGGATGGCAAAACTGACCATGGAAATAAGGTTAGTGTCTGAGAACTAATCTCTTTACACTAGGAGCCTGGAGCTGACAACATTTGGAGCACTAAAGCCTTGTCTACACAACAGTTTTGTCAATGCAAGTTAAGTCTACAATCAAATTGGTGCCATTATACTGCTTATACATGTTAGTGTTGGTGCCCTAATATAGATGCTGAGAGCAGTGCACTGTGGGTACGATTCCACTGTGCTACTTGCCATCTTCTGCAGCTAGGAGTCATGGGAACGTAGGGGGAGAGGGGTGTCACGGTTCATCGATGCCCTTTCTTCCCAGCATTCCATGGGTTCCCAATTGTGTTTCATGGCCTTTTTCAAAGGTCCCTGTTTACTTTGTGCCCACCATCTGTCAGAAAGGATGGGTCCCCCACAACTCTACTGTTGTCGTTACTGATATGAACACATCACAGGTGGTCATGCAGCCTATCCTGTGCTCCCGATCTAATCAATAATCAGAGTTGCCTGACCTGCTGTGTGCCATGGAAAAACACCAGACTGCTTTGGGAATTCACAGAGCAGCTGAACACAGTTGATCATCACTTTCAGGCTTGGGAAAGAATCATTGAGCAGTGAGATCAGACTGTTTTGCAGGTCTGGAATGACAAGCAGTGGCTGCAGAACTTTTGGATGAGGAAAGCCACCTTCCAAGAATGTTGTGCAACACTTACCCTGCAAAGGACAGCAAAATGTGAGCTGCTCCCTCCATGGAGAGGCCCATAGCTATTGCTCTGTAGAAGCTGGTGACTCCAGACTGCTACTGGTCAGTCACAAGTCAGTTTGGAATGGGAGGCTGTAGTAGTAGAAGTGTGCAGGGCCATTATTTGCATCCTGCTATGCAGGGCTCTTACTCTTGGCAATAGTGCGTGAAGTATTGTGGCAATGGGATTCCTTAATTGTGGTGGGGCAACAGATGGCACGCATATTCCCATTTTGGTCCCAGACCATCTTGCAATGGAGTACATCAATAAAAAGGGGTACTTCTCTGGGCATTTCACTGACATCTGCATGGGGTAGTACAGGAGAGTGAGTGCATGAGGGTGAGTACTTTCGGGCACACTGGCTTGTACAGAGAGCTGCATGCAGGAACTTTTTTCCCAGACTAGAAGATTCCAATAGGAGATATTGAAATGCCCAGAGATCTTGGAACACCTGGCTTACCTTTTAAAGCCATCACTAATGAAACCTTACAAAGGACACCTAGACAGTGGGAAGGTACAATTCAACAATAGGCTGGGCAAGTATATTATTGCTAGTTCCTGCACAGCATTCCGTCATTAGAGTACAATACCTCTTAATATATGAATCACTTTCCCTGGATGATTACACAGCTTGATGAAGACACCAAACCTGGTGAGTTTCCCCAGGAGGGGGTGGGAGCCCAACATTGGGCAAAAGGGTCTAGGTGGCTTTTAAGGGAATCCCCTGCTGGTGACTAAGGACAATATTGTAAATTCTGCCAACATTTTCCACAGGTGGGGGAGCATTAAAGCGGATATCTAGAGTCCTGCATGGATACAAAACTTGTACCCTCATCTGCATCAGCAAAAGTGATCCATGGACTTCTGCATTCACACCTACAGATGTGGACATAAAAAAATACCCATAGATTTGCAAGGCTCCACTGATCTCAACCTGTAAAAGGTAAAGGATGCAAGGGTGTATCTCCTGCATGCATGTGACTTCAGCCCCAGTTCCTGTGCTAATTGCCTGTATGCCACTTTGGTCCCCCGCACAAGTGATTGTAGGAAACTTTCCTGAGCAAATCAGCAATGGGAGAAGGAACAAAGCAGCTCTGCCAAGGAACCTTCAGCAGAGGATTAGTAAATACCTCCAAGAAAGGTTCCTAGAGCTCTCTAGAGGATTCCCATGAAATCTCAGCGTGCATTACCACGTTTCTGCTGCACTGCTCAGATGCAGAAGGACATGTGAGTGAAGCACATACAAACACAACTAGTCTTATACATTTCTTTCCCTTCACCCACTTCTAGAATATCCAGAGCAAATGACATCTGTCTCATATAATCGAGCAGCGTCCACTCAGAGATCACTTATTGAGGCTCTCTTCTGCATCATGCACACCAGAGACAGGCTGTTAGGACTGGCTAGACCCCTTGAGTGGAAATACCACTAATGACCCTGCTGTTTGCTCCACATCATCCTCCAACTTAACCCCCTTGTCCATGACTTTGTCCTCAGAATTGAGTCCGTGGTCTGCCACTTCCAGCTCTACTGAAGTATCCATAGGCCTTGGCTGTGGAGGTGGAGTCACCACCAAGGATGGTGTCCATAGCCTTATAAAACAGCAGGGTTTCAGTGAAACATCAGTGATGATTTGCCTCCCAGTATGATGAATCTTCACATGGTACTGATGCATGTCCCATTTGTAGCCCTTCTCCATCAAGCCAGGAGAGATCTGATGGAGACATGCCTATGAGTGGAGGATTCTGGGGCAGCACAGCCTCCTCTCCCTACAGTGCAAACTGATCCGATCCAACAACTCAGCTGTGCTCTAAGCAGGACAGCATTTGCTGTACAGAGTTGCCATGGTCAGCAGGGAAGATGCAATATGAGCTCTCCACACTGAGCAAGCGGGAGGTGGAATTTCAAAAATTCCCAGGCCTTTAAAGGGGGAGATGCCTGTTACCTGGGGGCAGGGCGCGGAGTCCAAACTGCTGTCGCAAACAGAGCGGTCAGGATGGGCATTGTGGGACATCTCATGGAGGCCAATTATAGTGACATAACCAAGTGCAGTGTGATTCAAAGGGTGGCGAAGGAAGCCTGCTAGAATAAGCACTTGTGTTGAGTTTCTCCCAACTTTCATCTCTAGGGCCCTGATCGTGCACCTTCTGTGTGGATCGACTGTGGTGCCTGACCAGAAAGCTCACTGAACAGTGCTTGAATGCAAAGATTTGCTGAATTAGAGCCTTAAGTGGCACTTTCTAGCAGCTACTATATTTCTTTAACTGTAGCTTTTAGTGTAATAAGTGTGAAATAATTCCACATTCCTCTCTCCTCAGACTGCGTGGCCATATCCTGCTAGAAAGCAATGCCAGCATCACAGCAGGGATAAAGATCTTTACAGAGCTATTGCCCTTGTTAAGCAAAGTGAACTTTGCTTCTATGGTAACATACTCCAGATGAGAACTTTGTTTGCCCTTTTTTTTTTTTTTTTTTTTTTGTTGCTTTAGCCAGATAGAAAATATAATCCCTGACCTTCAAACTCCTTTTAATTCATGCATAACCAAGACATTGTAAGGTGAGTGCCTGACTTTAAATTCACTTCTAAAACCCGCTTTGGTCCGCTCCACCCTTGAATGTACAACCTTCAGTTGTTTACCCCAGCTCATTGCTGATATTTTCAACACCTGTGGTCTAACTCTTTGAAATGCCTTTCAGCCACCCTGAAAATAATGGCACCAGTGACTGACCTGCTAGTTTAATAATACTAGACTGTCGAAGTGTCATGGGGTCTCTCCAGTTCTGTCACTATTTTATTGGAGCATAATTCACCACAAATCGTGTATTAAAAAAAATCAATCCTTTCTGGCCACGTATGCAGATTTATCTGTTGATATGAGCTGTGTTTCCAGGCCTATTAGATTAGGGTATCGTGATCCAGGGTTATGCAATGGTACTATGCAGAGTAGGGAACTACATATGCGTCACTAAATGATATATGGATTCCTCTCCCGACTGGAAAGTCATGTGTTAACCTCAAGATCACCTTGTCATACAGTTTGGAAAACCTGTTTACTGCAACACTGTGTTCATAGAGATCCCTGGACAGCAGCCTAGCCAAGCTGTGCTCAGCACAGAACAATGGCAAGGGGAGGAAAGCTTTAAGTTCTTAACCCTTAGGATGGCCATGGGCTGAGGTAACTTATCACCAGCTTCCCACAACCCCACCGTGCTGTTTTGGTAGCCACAAATGGCTGAGGTGCTGCACTGCAACTCACTGCACTGGGAACGGGTAATACAGTAGCCTGTAGAGCAGTGGTCCCCAACGCGGTGCCCGCGGGGGCCATGGCACCCGCTGGGGCATTTATGTGCGCCCACCAAATGATCTGGGCTGCTCCCCCCCCCAACAGCATGCGGCGCGTGGGCGGCCCTGGCCCCAAAAGGTTGGGGACCACTGCTGTAGAGTAGTTGTGTTGGCAGACTGCGACACTTGGGTGGGCCCTGATTTAGGGTGGGGTGGGCAATGACAGGAGGGTGGGGGCATCACTCTGGTCAGGGGCCTGGGAAAAATGGAAGGGGCTGACAAAGTGCACTTGCATTTGTGCTTCGCCCCTCCCCCCTGTGCCCAGCACTCCAGCCAGAGTGTGGGGTTTGCCCTGCTCCTCCTGATGCTCCAGCTGGGGAGTGAGATTGGGACATGGCAGCTTGCCCAGTTCCAGTGCTGTAGCCAGGAAGAGGCAATTGGGCTGCCGGGGCATGCCCTGCTCTGCCTGCCCGCCCAGTGCACCTGCTTGTGAGTGAAATTGGGGCACAGAAGGTTGGTTTTTGCTCCAGCATTCCAGGCTAGGGGCTTGCAGGCCCCTATGACTCAATTCTGGTCCCCAGCAAGACCCTGGGCAGGAGGAGCAGGGTAAGTCCCCGACCCCGCTCCACAGGTGGAGCCCCAGGCAGGTTGAGCCCAGCAAATCCCGAACCCTGACCCCAGGCCCTGGGGGGAGGGCTGGAGCTGGGCAAGCCCCCGCACTCCAATCCCACTCCCTGGTAAGAGCACCCAGATAGCTCTGCTCTTGCTCCACTCAGCCTGAGACCATGGGAAGGGGTCTGGACAGGTGGCTGGGCCGTGGCCCAGTCAGGCCCACTCATGGCTACGCCCCTGTTGCAGTGTAGTTTTCCAATCTGCCAGCCATAACGTGTGGGGTTTTCTTAACCAATTGAAAAGATCTAGAGCAAATAGTCAGTCTTTATGTGCCTAAGCCAAAAGCTTTCCATTGGCTTTACTGGTCTTTGGCATAAAAGCTGATTTTTTTTTCTAATGTGCTGGTGGGTGCTCCCCCAGGCTCTGCCCCTATTTTACTCCTGCCTCCAAAGCCCCACTGTCTTTTTTTTTTTTTTTCTTTTTCTGTCCCCACCCTGCCTATTCCACCCCTTCCCTCAAGAGCACTCTGCCCTTGTTCCTCCCTCTGCACACTGGGAAGCAGCTGATCTGCAGTGGGAGGGAGAAGCTGGGAGTGAAGGGCAGGCACTGATCTGTTGGCAGTCCCCCTGGCTGGAAGCGCTGGCAGAGAAGGAGCGGCTGACAGTGGGTGCTCCAGCCCTGGTCCACCCATGGAGTCCTCACCTCTGGTCTTCGGATTAAATCCTAATTTCTGTGGGTCATGCTAGTTTTCCAGTTGGAGAGGAGTTACATTTGTGTGCATTGTGTTCAAGGGTATTTATAGTGTTTGCCCTACCATGGCAATCTTTCTCTGTTTATTAGTGAGATGAGATTTGGAGTAGCTAGAGGGTCCTTCATCCCGTTGAAATCAGTTAATTTTGTTCTTTATTATTACAGGTTGGATCTCCCTGGTCCAGCACCCTCAGGACCTGAGCAGTCCTGAGTCTGGGAATTTGCCAGATGAGGGGAGGTCAATGCTTCCCACTTGGTCCCTGGCCCACTCCCAGATTCCTTGCCCAGATGTAGGGCTCCCTGGGGTTGGGGTTCCCTAGCTGCTGCCAGCCCTGCTTCTGCTGGGGATTCCTAGCCCCCATGGGACTCCTGACTAGCTCCCACTCCTGGCCTCCATGGCTCTTTGGTCCAGTAATATCTGTGGTCCTGGTGGACGATGGATGTTGCCAGACCAGAGTGTCCCAGATTTGGGAGGTTCAACCTGTAGTACACTCATATTACAGTTTATAGCTTTTAAATGTTCAGGTCCTATAGGTTTTTAATCATTGCTTGTCATATCCTCCTTAGCTTGCTAAATTTAAACATTGTTATTTTCTTCCCGGCTGCTCAGTGACAGACCCAAGCAGCAATCAATAAATATCCTTATATAGAATTTGGTCTACAAGCAGAAGGGTTGTTTTAGAAAATCTGTGGGGCTGATGGATCAAATCCTTTGTTATCCTTGGGCAACTGTTGGCCTTTTAAAAATGATTCCCTTGATCATTCAGGAGGACAGTAGTAAATTCTAAACGGTATCAGAACGAAAATACCAGATATGAGCTCATTTTATGTGGGTGAGCCACTTAAGTGGGTGAGCCCCTTCCCCCCACTAAATCCCCAAACTCTCAGTAGCAGTGTTAAATGCATGTAAATGAAGACAGCACACATTCCTGAGAGCCAGTGTGGACTTGAAGTTCCTGATTCTGCTTTCCCTACCACCAAGGCCATGTGGGATTAGCTGATTTTAGTCAGTTGGGGCAAGTGAGGAAAAAATGGTCCCAAATCAGATAGTCATCACACTTCTAAATGCCACTGCCAACCAGTTCCTCTGTCTGCCTCCATCCTTTCTTTAGTTTCCTCCTTTTTGTCTCCTGAACCTGCCTCGACAACCTGAAAAGTGTTTGCTCCATTGTAACTGAGAAGCAAAGTCTGCAGGGGCGAATTGGCACTGACAGTGGAAGAGGCAGAGAAGGGAAACTAGGCTCCAGCTTGCCTGAGCCTTTAGTGATGCTGCAGGCAAAGAAAACAAATTTCTAAAAAGCAGGAACAAATGCACCTTTGCTCCTCGAATTTCCACATTGATTGGAAGGCTGATAAGATACAGAGAGGGACCCAAATCTGGGTGAGCAATTGATACCAATGACATTCCTGCCTACAGGTTAGGATCATTGTTACTGCCCTGTTAGGTGCATCTAGAGATTGACTTTTGCTTTCCAGCAGCTGCTAATGCCAGATGCTTAAGAAGAAACTTAAAACGCTCGTGTGTGTAATTGTGCTGTACCACATCACTGAGAGCTGGGGATTTCTTCCTGACTCCAGCTGGTGACAGGGTTATGCCCTGAAGCACGAAGATCAATAACCATTGTCACTTTCACTCTAATGTAACTACAAATGTCATCTCATAGTTAATCCTCCTAATCCTACCTTATTTCTTGTTGGTTGGTTTTCTTTGAAAGCATATAAAAGTCCTTTTCTCTCCAGCTGTCCTTAAAGGAAGAATATTCTTTAAAAACTTCCAAGTACTTGAACAATGCAAAATGATATTAAAAATAAGAATTCATCCAGTTTTATCCCTCCTGCAATTAAATCAATAGTTCTAGACTAGAGTTTCTACTTTCTGCTCCTGATGTAACTTGTGTTAATAGATGGTTATCTTGTGCTAAATAGCGTTTAAAAAGATGTTTGTGGAGTTTCTAGACTAACATTTCTGGCGTGCCCTAGGCTCAGCCCGAGGCGGGCTGCGGCAGCTGGCGCCCCAGGCGGAACGCGCGATCGGTGCCCCCGCCTGCACGGCCGTCAATGGGGTGATGTCATCATCGGGCGCCCCATGACGTCATCATCGGGTGCTGTTGAAGGCAGCGCCCTAGGCGATGGCTGAGTTGGCCTATAGCCTCGGGCCGCCCCTGGCTGAATCTAATGTGCAGGCTTGATGTAGGCTTGTAGAAAACTGTTCAGAAAATCCCCATGAGGTCAGAAAGTACTATCTCCATTTTACTCCTAGAGAAACTGAGTTTCAGCTACTCATGCAAAATCATACAACAGGTCTGTGGGGAAGGGGGTGCATCTATACAGCAGGACTTAACGTGAAATAAGCCATGCAAATTGAGCTACGTCAATTGTGTAGCTTATTTCAAAATCGCTTATTTTGAAATTGGGAGCGTCTACACAGCACTTATTTTGAAATGGAGCACTTTTCCTCTGACTTCCCTTACTCCTCATACAATGAGGGTTACAGGAGTCGGAGTAAGAAATCCTCCAGCTTGACAGTATTTTGACATAATGCTAGTTATTTCGAAATGTTGCTGTGTAGACGTACCCTGGCCAGGGGTGGCCCGTGCCTATAGGCAAACTAGGCAGCCGCCTAGGGCGCCAAGTTACATGGGGCGCCAAATTCCTGGACCCTGCCAGACTTCCATTTCCCCTTCCCCTTCCAGAAATGCCTTACCTGAGCTGAGGAGCACCTGAGGAGCATGGCTTCCCTGCGCTACAGGAGGGGGGTCAGTCCTGGGAGAGGGGCGTGTGGGGGGTTTCCCCGCACCTGGGAGGCTTTGGTCCCGGAGAAGCCACGCGCCGGCTTCCCCTGCCGCGAGGGGGCGGCCCCGGAGAAGCCACGCGCCAGCTTCCCCTGCAGTGGGAGGGGGAGTTAGCTCTGGACAAAGCAAACGCCAGCCAGCTTCCCCTGCCGCCAGGGGGGATCAGCTCCGGAGAAGCCAAACACTGGCCAGCTTCCCTTGCCACGGGGGGGGGGGAGATCAGCTCTGGAGAAGCCAAATGCCGTCTGGCTTCCCCTGCCACGGGCTGGGGGGGCTTTAGCCCAGGAGGAGGCAAGCGCCGGCCGGCTTCCCCTGCCGCGGGGGCGGCGCACCGATTGCATGGTTCACCTAGGGTGCCAGTTGCTGGCAGCTAGTCTAGGGCCGCCCCTGACCCTGGCAGAGCCAGAACTAGACCCCAATCAACTGCTTTAACCACAAAGCCTGACTTCTTTCCCTGTTCTGCAGCTCTAGAGAATAAAGCCTTATGTTCTGTTTAGTGCATGTCTCCAGGTTCATTGTTAGGGAAAAGCAGTTCATCTCAGTGCAGTTTTAGTAAAAAGCAAAATCTTGTCAAGCTGGGGGTCATGAGTGTGGAGAAAGTCATTGCCAACTTAATTCAGCCAGACAAATGGGCTTCCCCACATTCATTTGGAAAAAAGTGATCTCAGATTGAAATGACAGGGACCTGACTCCCAAATGTTACCCTTACCCCACTCTGCTTCCCTGAGCAATGCAGAGCTCAGGGGAGTGGAAGGGGGCCAGCTGTAGCTGGGACACTCTGCTTTCCCACCATGGTAGTGAAACAGATACCTGACTGGGATATGACTGCAGAGTAGAGAAGCCTCCTGCATCACTCCACTTCTTGGAGCTCCCATTGTTGCTGAGAGTTCAGAGGGGCTCTGACCCCTGCTGCCAGCCCTTCCCCCCAGTACGGTCCTAGGTTACGTCTCAAGGAAGAGGTATAATGGGGGTGGAGCAAGGATGGGAAGAGGCAGGGTTGGTGAGGTTTGGGGGGTGGGAAGAGGCAGAGTGGGCACTACATTGCAGGGGAGGATTGCCTTAGGCCCTGTGGCCTCGCTCCCCTGCCCCCAGGAACAGCCCTGCCATCAGTGACCTGACCTGTCCATTATTTACTAATCTCCACATATTTTGTGCCATCTGTAAATCTTTTCAGTGATTTTTTTGTTGTTGTTTTCTTCCAGGCCCTTGATAAAAATGCCTAACAGCATAGGCTCCAGTCAATCCTGTCTCAAGCCATAACACATCTACTTAATCTTAAGAGATTCTGTTCTGCCTCCTTTCACTTCTGAGGACTGTACCTTTCTCATGCCTGAGTCAGACAGACACAAGAAGATGAGGGCTATTGCTAATTTTTGTGTTTGCAGATAAACAGAACCGCATCAAGGTAAAAAAATCAGGCAATCCTGGCTGATATGCTTATCCTTTACACATTTCAACTGTTAGCAGTAAAACTTGTGGCTACCTTCTGCTCTAATCCCTGGCCACAGCTCTATGGTTTTAGTTCATATGTATCTGAAGGCAAAGTATGGCACAAACTTTTAAACTAATTGTTTTCCCTTCTTCCATTCCCCCTCCCCAGAGTTTATAAATAGTTAAAATCCTTACAATACTATTCAAAAAGTCCCAGGCACTTCCACATGCTGGGCTGGCTCTAGCAATAATAATATTGTACCGTGGCAACTCTGACACATAAAGGAGCCTTAGTGGCTGATTCCACCCTCGCTTGCTGGAAGAAAATGTCTCATCAACTATGTTCTCAGATGACAATTAGTGTCGCATGAATCTTAAAGATGTCAACCAGAGAACACTATTAATGCCAGAGAGAATAATAAATAAGGTAAGGACAGTGCATACATGAATGCAGTTGCTTTGCAATTATTCCAGTCACTAGCATGTTGAGGGATTTAAGAAGACAGAGGAGTGAGCACAAAGACTGGTAGATTAAAAAACACCCCTCCTGATCCCCAAAGGGGAAAGCCCATGATCACTATGCTACTGGGGAGTGATGGGAAAACAAGGCTATGAATATAGAGTGCAGAGGGATGAGCAAGTGGATTAAGGCACCAGGGACTCAGACTCAGTTCTGAGCTCTGCCACAGACTCCCTGTCTGAACTTAGACTCTCATCATTTGATCTCTGCCTCCATTCTCCATCTGTAAAATGGAGATGCTAATACTCCTTTTCTCTGACCCTTTGCCTACTTGGATTTTAAGCTCTTTGGGGCAGGGCCTTTCTTACTGCTAGTGCTGAAAGGAACCTAAAATTTCTTGCAGGTACTGTCCTATTGCAAGCTGGGTCCCTTCCAGCTCTTTAAAGAGCTCCCTGATGCCTTTTTCCACAGCTCTGCTAGCTCTTACCACAGCTGTGCACCAGGGTGCACCTGCTTACTTTCACCTCTGCTTACCGCATGTATGCACCCCACATTTGGCACAATGGAGCTCTCGTCTACACCAGAGCCTATAGACAGTACCATAATATTAAACTGTAACAGCAGAAAACCACATGTCACTGGATCAGGTGTATGAGCAATGAAGTGCAAAACTTAGAAAACCAGAGGTTAGAGAAGCACAGGTTATACTAGCTGCACTTGGAAGATACTATCAGAGAGCCAAGGGGGCTCTTCTATTTAGACATGATTCTCTCTTCCAAGGCATGTTCTCAGAGCACCGATGATTCCCTCATCTCCTTCCCATCATTCTCTCCACACTGAATATCCATGTCACAGTAATTCTCCTCCTAGTGGAGGTCTGGACCTGGCTCCCTCTGGAGTCCATCTGTGTTCTTTTCAAGCAAGGTGGAAGGAGCACTGTTGAGCAATGTTTGGCTCTCTGTCTTCTTACCTCCCTCACTTGGAGACTGCATGTGTTACCTTCATATTCAGTTCATTCTGCCTGATCTAGAACTGAAAGACTGATTCAGATCCTGACTCATGCCCTCCTGCTCTGAGGGGGAAGGTCTATTTCAGAGTCTGATTCAGACCCTCCTAGTGTGAGGGTGAAGGGCTGGTTCCAGTCTTAATTCATGTTGTCTTGATCTGGGAGTAAAAGGCTAATTTTACTCATGATTCAGATGCTCCTGACCACAGATGGACTGATTCAGTAGCAGATGGTGTTATAGCTGGAAGGCTGGGCTGGCTGGCTGCAGCTAAGAAAAAACTCTTGTTTCATGTCCTGCTCATGAAAAGGGCTGACACAGCCCTAGACCCTGAACCGTGTATTGACAGAGGGACTGCAGAACAGGTGCCACCAATGTAAAATTCCTACATGGTCCTAGTAATGTGCCACATCCCAAACCTGGACTGGTCACCTATATGGCTGAGACTTTTAAAATTTCAGTCTTTGATATCTCTGCTAAAACTGCCTAGTAGGTGCCAGTTGAAGACATTTGCAGTGATGTGTTTTGTGATTGTGATATGGACATCTGTCCATTAGGAACTAGACTGAGAGTCCCAATTCCTCCCAGAGATGCTATATAATAGTGTCCCCTAAAGCTATAAGGCTGTTCAGACTGACAAACCAGGCACTGCAGTTGTCCAGCCAGCAGATACTGATCCTCATGGCACTTGGAACCTGCATAGCAAAACTCCTTGTACCAGTGCAGTGTTGGATCTTACTATGCAGGCTCTGCTGGACAGAATTCCCTCTGTACTCAAGCAACTGTTTCTTAGGGAGTCCAGTGATCTGTTCCAGCAAGGTTAGGGGAAAATTTTGAGATTGGATGGGTGAGGTTCTGTGGCCTGCAATGTGCAGGATATCAGACTAGATGAGACTGAAGGTACCTTCTGACCTTAAAAGGCTAACTCTGTTTTCAATTTAGGGGTGTTGTAAATGGAACTACAAGGTACAGGACCCAACAGTGTCCCTTTAACTATTAATCCCTATGGCTGGAGCTTCCTTCCAACTCAAATCTGGGCTAGAATGTTTCTGGTCCTTAAGTGTATGCGATATGGGGCTGTAGAAAGCCCAAAGATCCATGCACAATTGCAGCCCCTTGCAACAGTGTTACTACCACAAGGTCCCATGAATTTTGCAATACACTGGACCTAAATTTGGTGGGAAAACCCTTTGGATTCTTGGGCAGCCAATGTTAAAAGAAATGAAATTCCTTCCAGGTTCCTTTTAAATATAAAATGGAGATTTGTATTGAATTTAATGTGAAAAAATGGGTGATTCAGTGCAGCAGCACTTTGTGTTCAATGCAGTTTGTTTGCTTCTGTCCACATTTTCAGGGCCAAAGACTTGTGTCTGGACAATGTTAGAAATAAAAAACTGCCCCCCCCAGTAAAAAGTTTGGCCAGGCCGCTTTTGCTGTAGTGGGCTGCAGTACTCCTTGGGAGAAACTGGCCGCACCCTTCCTGCATACCATTGCCTTTAGAAAAAGGGAAGGTGGGAAAAGGGGAAAATAGCCTCAGACTCTCCCACCCGTCACCTTGGCGTGAGAACTGCGGGGCTTACCTGGTCGCGTGAAACCTGCACAGTTTCGGCCCAACCCCTGGGACACAGACCCCCCGCTTGGTGACCATTGGGCCATATATGGTAATATGCAAGCGCGGGAAAGCGATGTGCAGATTTGGGGATAAATACCCATCACACAGTTCGCTCTAGGAGGTCTTCGCAACACACGTACCACCGTGCGTGTGCCTTCCCGTATACTTCAAAGCGCTGCCGGCCTGATCAACCGACCAGCCATCTCCCCCGACTCTCGGGCGTAACCAAGGCCTTCACAACCGAACCGATATCTTTGAAATGTTCCATGTGCTGTGTAAGTTGGTATGTATGATTTGATTTTCTTTGTTGTATAAGCTTAGTGTTGTAGTTTTTGGTAGTACATAGATTTTGTGGTTATTATTGTTATTAATTAGTGTAGCTGGATATTTTTAGAATAGAGACTATTCCCCTTGCCATTCCCATCTTTATATCTCTGACACGTTTAACTAGAAATCATAGAACAAATATAATAAATACTGTAAATTCATTATTAACACGGTCTATTAAAAATCTTAGAATAAATACTATAAATTCATCACTGTCATAAGTAAATATCCTTTATTTGCTAAAACTGTCCACCTGGTTCTGTCCTTTCCCCCTTGGGTATGCATCATCGGACCTGTGGTTCTCGCGACAGACAACATATAATTATGATCAGTAGGGCTTTGGCTATTGGACCACTGTGACATGGAGCACCTTGAAATGTGAGATAAGCACATTAGCTGGATGGTTCTGCTACTATGATCGCACAATTGGGGAAAAGTTGACAACACTGATGTTTAAACTGTCATGGAGATTTTAAGTATCAGAGGGGTAGCCGTGTTGGTCTGGATCTGCAAAAGCGACAAGGAGTCCTGTATCAGAGGGGTAGCCGTGTTAGTCTGAATCTGCCGAAGCGGCGAGGAGTCCTGTGGCACCTTATAGACTAACTGAAGTGTTGGAGCATAAGCTTTCGTGGGCAAAGACCCACTTCGTCAGATGCATGTAGTGGAAATTTCCAGAGGCAGGTATAAATATGCAGGCCAGAATCAGGCGAGAGATGACGAGGTGGATCCAATCAGGGAGGGTGAGGCCCACTTCTAGTAGCTGATCTGGAGGTGTGAATACCAAGAGAGGAGAAGCTGCTTTTGTAGTTAGCTAGCCATTCACAGTCTTTGTTTAATCCTGAGTTGATTGAGTCAAACTTGAAGATGAACTGTAGCTCAGCAGTTTCTCTTTGAAGTCTGGTCCTGAAGTTTTTTTGCTGCAGGATGGCTACCTTTAGATCTGCAATAGTGTGTCCAGGGAGATTGAAGTGTTCCCCTACAGGTTTTTGTATATTGCCATTCCTAATATCTGATTTGTGTTCATTTATTCTTTTACGTAGGGATTGTCCAGTTTGGCCGATGTATATAGCAGAGGGGCATTGTTGGCACATGATGGCATATATTACACGAGGAAGTGAGGAGACAGATTAACAGAGCCAGACGTGTACCCAGAAACCTCCTGCTACGGGACAAGCCCAAGAAAGAAACCAACAGAATACCACTGGCCATCACCTACAGTCCTCAGCTAAAAGGACTGTAGCTCTCCAACATATCATTAGTGATCTACAACCCATCCTGGACAATGATCCCTCACTTTCACAGGCCTTAGGAGGCAGGCCAGTCCTCGCCCACAGACAACAAAAAAACTTCAAGACCAGACTGTTAGTCTGTTAGGTGCCACAAGACTCCTTGTGGCTTATGGAGATTTTAGCATCACCAAACTGAAAAGGGCGGAACAATTCAGTTTTGCAACCTATTGTCTCAGGCTCTTTGCAGATGCAGGAAGACAAGACTGAAATTGCTTACAATCAGTTAATGTTTTTGAAGACTTGGCAACTGAAAACAGTGTTTTTTTAACATGAATGTTTGGCTTGTGAAGCACAGTTCTGCATCATGGGGTAAATTCCTCACAAATTGCGAAGTACAGAGAATGGGGGCACTGACTACCACATTTGGGGCTACTACCATACCAAATCTGCAGTAATTAGGAATTTTATATCAAGAATTGCACTACTCACTTCTGCTCTTCAAGTCTTGCTTATGTGCAGTAGATTCTATTTCAGAAAGGGGATAAAATGCCTGGCATGCATGAACACACTTGTAAAAAGTACAACCACATGGAAAGAAGTGGTGCTTTTACTGGATATTATAGCCCTCCTATTGTTTACCTTATTAAAGTGCTGATAGCTTATCTTAACCATATAACTAGCATTTTCTACATGGCAAGCCCATGGAACACTTAGGAGTGGCAGAGTGATATTTATTATGAGTGAACACTGACAGTGAGTTTGGCACTGTAGTGTACCTGTCTCTCCTGGGTCAGTAACAGGCACTCAGTCTGCCAAAGGAGGGTCCAAGCTGATGTGATTTATTGATACAGGGTGGAATTTTCAACAGCACCCAGTCGACTATGAGGACGAGTCCCTTTGAAAGGCTGAGCTCCTAAATCACTGAGACATTACCAAAAATTCCACTCTTACTAAAACTTGTTTCTCTGGCAGATTATTCATACTATAGTACCTGAAGACCAAGCAAGACGTGGCTGCACTGTGGTAGGCACTGTACAAAGAGTAGGAGAAAGTCTCCTGCTTTGAAGAGTTTACAAAATAGACAAGACAGGCCAAGGATAGGGGAAAGAACATATAAGCTACATAAATCAATGTAATGGTGGCAAATGGCATGTTAGTGCCTTGAATCCTTTTTTGAGAAGGAGCCAGTCAGAAGGGATTATTTGAACAGATAGACAAAAGAAAAAGATCAGAGAAGAAAGGGATGGAAGGTCGGAGAGGCAGGTGTGGAGTGAGGCACAGGTGAAAAGATTATAATTGAAAATCTCTAAGGAAAACATATATATTAAGGGAAGATTGGAAAACAGATACTACACACATGAAGAGAGGACTCTATTTCCCTCTATGCCAAATATGCAGTCACATAACTCATGATATTTAAAAATGCAACAAGACGTTAAGTTGACTTTTTCTGGTGATACTTATATAGCTATAGCCTCGGAAGTGTTTTAGGGCAAAACAAATATTCACATCCTCAAATAACTCCTCACCTAAAAGAGGTAGCTGCTTCTTCTTTTTTTGGTCCTGTGATTTCATTATGACCAAGCAACTTGGAAGTAAAACTGTTTTAATCAGATCAGGATGGAACTAAGTGATTTATCTCACTACTGCTGCTGTCTAGAGCTTACTTTTTCCAGAAACTGAGTCACAGATATTTGCCTTCAAGGTACCTGCCTCTCAGATGGCGGCATGATCAATGTTGTTTTACTTCCCTGATTTTCCTCCTTGGAGATAGGTTACCAGACAAGCAATATGTATCAATTATGCTAACAATTTTTCATTGACAATTACTGTAACAAATCAATATCAGAGTACTGAAATTCACACAAAAGGGTTGTTAGCATTTGCAATACTTCCTACTACATCCAGTAACCTTGGGCAACCTTGTCAATATTTTAAGTAATACACTTAATTTATCTGAGCTGCATGCAAGCAAGAAGTAAATGTGTACTGTAAGCAGTGTCTGGATAGTCTTTAGTGAGAGATACATAGTTGTATGTACACTTTCTATTAAAATGCTTCCTGATCTTTAAACCTGTCTGATCAGATAGAACCAAGACGTGTACAATAAGCCTGAACAAAGTCAAACAAAGGACTAGCCATGGGTGTAACTACTATGAGTTAGGAGCCAAATGCTCAGCTGACTATAATGGCACAGCTCCATTGACTTCACCAGGGCGATGATCATTTATACCTGAGTAAATCTGGTCGGATGGTTTCAAGTCCATTTACACTAATTTTAATTTACATTTGCTCCAGCATTCCACCAAAGCCAGTGTCCCCCTTAGTGGGTGCAGGGGTCTGTCTGCTTGCAGTTCATTGCAAGGGCCTTATTTACTTAACCAAGGAAAGAAAAGATGTTGGTCAGGGAGATGTATATGATCTGACATCCCCTTCCCTCAGACCATGATCATGTAAGAAAAGTTCTGAGGCTATGAAAATGAATGTCATTTCAACAAGAACAGGGGCAGTACTAGATTCTAATTCTTTAATTAGAAGAATCAAATCCAGTCATTATTCTAGGTCAGCTTCCTCCTCTGAACAAGTCTGTTATCCAACTTTTTTGGTACAATCTGTATAAGTTTCTTGTCTCTGCTTTTGGTTGACCTTTGCTGAATGATCCTATTTTGTAATGTTCCATCAGTGCTCTCCTTCCATACCAGCTGCACACGGTTGATTTATTTGCCCTTTAAGAAAACCTTCTGTAGATGTCTTCCTCTAATTACCAAAATCTTTGTTTCCTCTCCTCTGTCTGATAAATGCTATTTATACCCACAGCTGTTAAAGTATCTTCTTCCCAATGGCAGGTGGAGCAAATTCCTATCAAGCCACATGCCATGAAAATTCCAGGCAATAATATCTTTTCTAAAACCATCCAATGCTACCTGCATTTTGCCTCGCAGGAAATGCCTTTCTGTATCATAGAAGAGGGTATTTCATGAGGGTGCAGGAAATGGCATGTACTTCTTTAGAAAAGGAGCAGAATAAGTTAACAGAAAACACTAAATTAGATCCATGTGCTTATGTAGCTACCTCACTGTAGCTGCACCTAAGCAACTCCTAGCATAGATGCATTGCCTCAGTGAAATACTGTTTCAAACTGGAGTATGCCACATTCTACATCAGCAATGGGTAATCTACCCTAGAGAATGGGCCACATGAGTGGCCCTTCTTTGTCTCAGTGGAGTGCAAGATTGTTATAATCAAGATGATCTCCCAGGATCAGGTAGTTTTGCTAACTGCATTTGCATACATAGAATTTGCAGGGTGTGCTAACTGAACTATAGCAGCACTTTGATTGGATGTGACTGAGAGCCACGCATTCCCTTTAATGTTGTGTGCAGTCAACACACACCTCACTTCATGTGTCCTTGATTTACATCTGAATCACTTCAGTAATACTGGTAGGAACAAAACTACATGGACGAAACCCAGCAGAATCTGGCAACCCTGCTCGAGGGCAACAGTAAACAAAATATCTTGTGGGACAGACATAAGACCCTAATGGGCTGTATGTGGCCCAAAGACTGCCCACGCTGTTTTACATTATTGCAATATATCTATACTGGAGGCTTTCACCAGTATATCTCCTCAGCTGTGTCTACACTGGCATGATTTTCCGGAAATGCTTTTAACGGAAAAGTTTTCCATTAAAAGCATTTTCGAAAGAGCGTCTAGATTAGCACGGACGCTTTTCCAAAAGCACTTTTTGCGTCCGTACAATCTAGATGCTTTGTTAAGAAAAAAAGCGGCCATTTTCACGATCGGGGCTTTTTTGCACAAAACAAATCTGAGCTGTCTACACTGGCCCTTCTGCGCAAAAGTTTTGTGCAAAAGGGACTTTTGCCCGAACGGGAGCAGCATAGTATTTCCGCAAAAAGCACTGATTTCTTACAGTAGGAAGTCAGTGCTTTTATGAAATTCAAGCAGCCAGTGTAGACAGCTGGCAAGTTTTTCCTCAAAAGCGGCTGATTTTGCGGAAAAACTTGCCAGTCTAGACACAGCTTTCCAGTATAAACATCCCCCTGTAGTTCCAGAATTCGTATTTTCATTTGCCCCCAGCAATGACACAACCCTCCTAAAGTAAATGTGGTTAAAACTGTGCCTTTTGTTAGCCTTTATATTGATGCATTTTATTTCACGTGAACACCTCTGAAGTAAAAGTTCTTTTACTCTCCTTTGACTGATTAGGAAGTGGAAAGGAGACCCTTTTTTTAAAAAATAAAACCAAAACACTGTGGAACTAGGAGTGTTTGCTGCCATCATGGTGTTCAGTTTTCTTTCATATTTTACCCTTTTGTCTGCTTTGTCTTTTGTCTGTTTAAACTGTAAGCTCTTTGGGACAGGGATTTTTTTTATTCTAATACCTGTGCAGTCCTTAGAATAATAGTCCAATTCTCATTGTATCAAACATGAGAAACATAAAAAAGATCATTTTGGACAATTAAGGAACAGTATTAATGAATAGGCTCAGAAAGGAATCCTACCCTAGAATTCCTTGACTGGAAGGATAGTAGCTGCAATGAGGGAGTTTGAGGCTGAATCATGAGACTAATGGGGTCCAATAGTTTTTCATTAATGAAAAATGATCTTTTTTCATTAATGAAAAACTATTATTTAACTGCAGCAAGAAATAATCAATCAATGCAATATGATTCACGGTGGGTACTGCCCTGCAAGCCCACCTATTGAGGATTTTCACGGAGGTCATACAGAGTCATTCCAGAAATTAGCCTTTAAAATACATATTAATTCCAGGTGCAGTTATCAATTTTAATGCTTGAAATCTTTTGGGGTTGCCTGGAGTGCTGAGAAGGGAATGAACAAGCTGAAATTCTGTCTGAAGCAAGGACAATAAATTACACCCAAGTATGTTTGCCAAACTGATTACTTTCTAGGCTGGCTTCAGCTTTATCAGTTTCATTCCAGGCCTGAATGTGCTGCAGCAATTAGTGTCCCTTCAAGTGCCAGTGCCTCTTGCTTAGTTCAAGTACAGTGGGCTGGCATCTCATGTGAAAGTGACGAGACACTTCACAGCTTTGAGAGCTATCTGCTTAACACTTTCCTCCAAATACTTTAAAGGAATGTTGATGTGAAACAATCGCTATGAGCTGTCTGTGGAGGCTGCAGCTTTTAGGAGGGGCATGGACTAATCCAGTAGGGACTCCATAACACATTGGCAGATTGACAACCTGCAGGGAGCCTCAGAAGGAAAGCAGTAGAAGAAAAAGAAAGGGTTGGGGTGGGGGGAATAAGGTGTAGTAGAGGATATATCTAGCAAGAACAACTTGACTGAATTGAATGTGTTCCTTTTTTAAAAAACAGTGTAGAGGGGGCATAACTATGTACAAAAACACTAACAAAATCAAGATAAACTTAAAAAACAACAAATACTCTGGAAGCACTTTATAGACTAACAAAACATGTATGGTATCATGAGCTTTTGTGGGCACAGCCCACTTCTTCAGATGACCAGAGTTTTGAGTTTAGGATGTCCAGACCCAAAATAAATAGGGGAGAAGGGAGAGGGAGGGATGGGGAAAAAATGGAAGGGTGCGGGGAAACAAGAAGCAGAGGGTATGTAAATATCAAAGGGAAAGCCAAACAGGCAATACTGGTAATCTATAAGCACCTAAAAATTGGATAGTTAAAAGAAGCAGATAAGGATCATAGGATAGCAATTAGAGAGGAAGAGTACTAACAAACACAAGAATCTACATAGACAAAGAGCTGTTGGCACCTTCATTGTTTGTTTGATAATGTCCCAGCCATCCATTTATCTCGATTAAGGCCATAGGTGTGAGAATTAAATTTGTGGATGAATTGTAATTCCAACCCTTCTCTGTGTATTTGGCTTGTAGAATTGGTCTGTAAGGAATTATTCAAAGCAGACAAATGATAATATGTCAAGATACAACAGTTAGAAACTAGAAAATGGAAGATTTGGTTTTGAGTGATATTACGAAAAAATGCTTCACAGAGAGATGATCCATGGGCAATGGAATAATCTCTAGAGGGAAGCTGCAACTATACTGATAGATATATTTGGCAGACAACTGAATAACCTTGTACATAAAAGACTCTCAAACTCTGTTAGCAATATCAGTGCTCTGAAAATATCCTTGGAAGGGAAAAGCTTATGCTTGGTTACATCTACAGTGCCAAGCCTGCCTGCCAAGCCATATGCAGTAAAGAATTATACCAGTTAGCAAATGTTCCTAAAGCACTTTGAGATCTCTGAGTGAAAAGAGCTTGTCAATTAATGTGCAATTAGGAGCTGTGTGTGTAATATCTTATTATTGCATTTACGGTTAGAACCTAAATGCCTAAATATAAAAAAGTGACTAGTGATTTGGGGGTCTCTTGTTTGGGGAGCGGGAGGTCTAGCTTGAGACACTTTAAATGAACCAACTGGCAGAAAATGCTAAGCATCCTCCCTTTGGGCCCCCAAAATCGCTAGTCACTTTGGCAAACTGAAACCACAGACTTTCACGGTTAGATCTTGACATTATTTGTACTTACCCAGTAACACAGCCCAGCTCATATGGAACTCACTGGCAAGGGTCCCACTGACTTCAAGGCAATCAGGAGCAGGTCTCACATGGGCTGATTACGTTAGTGAGCGAGTGCCCGTTTGCATTTGTTGTTACTTGTTATGTACCTTAGTGCAATGTCGGTGACAAATAATTATTCATGGTTTTTGTAAACAACCATATATGTTAATCGCAGGCAAAGCCTGGCTTTCCTGGTAGGAGCAGCCCTGGAGGGGAGAGCCAATGCAGCACAGAACCTCCCCTTATCTAGGGTAATGCTGCTGCTACAGAGCTGGAAGCAGCCGCAACAGTTGGTCAGCTGCATTCTGCTGCTGCTTTGAAAAGATGCAGCATGTCCTGTCTTACCCACCGCATGTGTGGCAGATGGCAACTTGCATGACAACCAGCTGGGGGGGCAGAGCTTTCAGCCAGCAGAGGGCCCTTCCTGGAGACAGTGGGTTACTAGTCAGTGCATTGCCAATTTCCTAGAGCTTTTCCATGCAAACCCTGGCCAGCTGCTGCAGAGAGGGGTGGCTCTCTCCAATACTCCCCTCACAGTGAATCCACCCATGCAGCTTAGATCAGGGGTAGGCTGTAACCACACTGAAGGCCACAGTATAGCTGGCCATTGCATGGAGAGCAAGAGAGAGAGAGTGCAAGGGCTCTTCCTCTTGGTTTCCTTGCCCTACCCCCTCTCCCCCCCCCCCCATGCATGGAAACTGCTCATATTTGTTGTCGCTCTGCCCTGCTGAGTGCCCCACACTGGCTAACCTGTGGGTGAGAGTCATTCCAAAGGGAGTGGGTAGAAGGGTGCTTTTCAGGAGTTCTGTCCTGTCTCAAATACAGGCCTGTGCTGAATAGGCAGAACAATGGCCTTTTATGTTCCATTCAGCCCCTAATACCACACAAACGTTCCCATTGGCCCCAGCCTGTTTTTCAATGTTAATATCGTATCACTTAAAGTGATTCACACAAGGGAGAACACTTCATACTATTACACCCAACAGGTGGCCAGACTTTTGGCCCCTGAGCACATACAGTACCAATACCTAAACTTGTCCCTCCTTAAATGAAATGGCTGGTCCCGTCCCTTCCCTTCCCTTCCCTGAGCGCCCTTGGATTGTGCTGATACTGCCAGACCTAATTTTTAGCAGTTTCCCCAAAAGGTGACACACAATCCTCCAGATTTTTGTGAACTACAACAAACCAACCCTGATAGTGTTCAATAAAAAAGAGTCACCTCCCCTTAATGGCAGGCCAGTAATTATGTAAGCAATGTATGCAAAATCCCAGAAGCCCTGTGTGTTCCTTGGGCTGATTTGAATATTGGGTCATGCAAGAGTTTCCAGCAGCTCTGGCTACAGGCAGCTCACTGCAATATTATTATTTGGGACCGAATCCCCAAATTACTACAGGATACGTGCCTCTCCCTTTGCTGCCTTTTGCCTTCCCCTTTACTTTAAAGCACACTGAAATGCAGAGTTGCTGAAAGAACATTTCACATACATTGTGCTAGAACTAGGACATTTCAAAGTCAGGACTCAGAACAGTACTAAATGAGAATAGATGCCCGGCTCCTTTTCCACTCCATATATAATAGGTACTAGAATAGCACCAAAAGCAGCAAAATAGATCATCATGGCACCTTAGTTCAGCTGTAAAAGCCCCATTTTAAACAAATCTAATAAGCCTTGTTCTACACAAGCTTTTTGCACCAAATACTTTAAATATAAAGAGATTATTTGGCACCACATTCTGATAGGCCTTTACCTGGATGCAGAGTTGGAGGGACACACAAGAATTATCTTCCCACCTACATACCCTGTGCAAGGACTTGTCAGCACTCTATAGTGTGCATCCCAGGAGGCATGGGGTTACTCATTCTGTGCAGCCTACAGGAGCACACATTGGTCAAAGGAGTCAGGGATTGGGAGTTAGAGGCAGGGCCACAGCACCCTGTGAAGAGGGTTAGGAACAAGAGCACAGCCCTAGTACACCAGGAGACCAGTTTGTGGCTCTTCAGTATTGGGTTGTTTGGAAATGAAGATAAATGAATTTGTTTCCTGGAGCTTCCTTTGGAGTAGTGTGCCTATGGCCTACCCATAACATAGGGCTACACCTAACAGGAACAGTGAAGCTCTTACGTATATAGCTGGCAAGCCAAGAAGGATTGCTAGCACCAACCACCAGGCAGGAAGTTCAGACTGCTTGTTACCCAAGGCCTCCTGCCACTTGATTTACAGTTATATTGGCATCAGGTTTGTAAGAGAATGCTGATCCATCTGCTCTGCTTTCTGGGGTGGAGGATGAGAACTGTGATTTTTTCAATGCCTAGAATCAAGAAAGTGGAGTTATGGATTCTAGAGCAGAAATTGCTTAAGCCCCAGTAGGAAAGATTCTGTAAGAGGAGCCTTTATGGTCTAGTGCCATAGTTCTCAGATTCTGCACTGCATTTGCTGGTTGTCCACAGAGAGGCGGTTAGGTTATGTGGTACCAGCACTTGTGTTTGTTTCCAGCTACAGATGGTAAGGCCTTTCATTGCAAAGAAGAAAGTGAAGATCTGTAAAAGCCACTCGCAACAAGGAGGTGGAGCCAGTCTTCCTGCTCCAGGCAGTGAGGAACGAAACTGGAGCTGGCTTCAGGGCAGGCACCAGTGTACGGTGACTGTGTAATAAAAGTAATGGATGGATAGGTATCATATCCATTGGGTCCAACAAATCACATGTAGTGGGAGAGGTGGAGAATGGGAACCAGGTGAAACGCCAATAGTCCCCCAGTTGTCTGTGGGCGGAATCAAATCTGGGATCTCTGGAGCTCAGTGTATCCGCCTCTCCCACATGAGCTAAAAGCCAGCTGGCTATTAACGAAGGCTGTAGAGCAAACTCATTATTCTCTCTTAAGTGGTCTTGGTGTCACTAGATGGGACATTACATCACACCCAGAAGTAGGGTTGCCAGATGGTTTAACCAAAAATACCGACCCCCTTCCCCCAAAAAAAAACACCGGGGGAAAAATTCTGTTGAGGGGGAAAAAAGGGGGAAACCAAAGTTGTTGAACAAAAAAAAAAAAAAAAGGACCCCAAGAGTTAAGGAAAAAAATTAAAAAAATATTTTTTTTTTAAAAAACAGCATGGCCCCTTTAAGAAATTTTTTTGAGGCTTTTTGGCCCTAACAGACTGCCGGCAGCCGTCCACCATCTTGTCGCCCTTCTCTGGCCAGACAGCTCCCCCGTGGAACCTGGTAAGCACCCGGGATTTTCGCCTCCTGGCCGGGAAAAAATCAGAAAATACCGGACATTTTAGGAATCTGGTATTTTCTGAATTTTTTTACCAGACAGGAGGGAAAATACCGGACAGTCCGGGTCAATACTGGACACCTGACAACCCTACCCAGAAGGTGTGTGTGTGTGTGTGTGTGTTACACAGGCAACAGACAAACTATCAGGAGAGAGAGAGTCAGAAGAGGCACTAAGGGGAGACAAAATGAAGAACAAAAGTATTTACTTTTTCCCAAAAAGCACAAAATGCCTGTTGTGTTTAGCAAAGTATTGTATATATTGGTATATATTGGTAGCCGTCCTGAAGGTATTCTTCCATGTATACAACTGTTGTAGTTGCCACAGCAATATTATGAGCCATAAACCGGAGAGGGGGTGGTCTAGATGATCTTGACTGGAAAAGGAGGTGCCCTGTTAGACAATCTCTCTCTCTCTCTCTCTCTCTGTTTTTTGTATATTATAAATCAAAATAAATAAATGATATAAAAATGTGGTCCCTGCTATGAAAATCTTGATGAATGCCTGACCTATGGCTTGAAACAGAATGCTGGGGAACCAGTAGAATTCCTGGCTATAGGCTCACTTCACTGTCTCATTGTGAGAAACTCAGGAGGCTGGGTAACAATCCCAGGACCTTGCTGAAAGTTAGATACTGCATCTCAGCTGAGTTTTCCTGGACCTCTTAAGTATAATTATGAACACTAGAGGAACCTGCTGACTTTTTTTCCTAACAATATCAGAGGATCTGCAGCAAGAGCATCTGCACTTTGCCCAACTGTGAGCTGCACATAATTTGCATAAAATGAAGTGGACTATTGAAAGTAAGCCCACAGAAATTGGAGCAATGCTCCATTTTGATTAAAGTGTCCTACCGCTCAGGTCACAATAGAGGACTGCATCCATAGTCTGTGTGGCTCATATTTCTCTATTAAAGATGGTGGCAGCAATGGCCTTTATAACAATATCTGTATTTGTACAATATTCTGCTGTGTGCATAGCGCTAAATGCAGGGAGAGATCCCTGGTAAACAGAAAAGACAAAGCTGCATCTTGAGCTACACAGAAGCTAGGGTTGCCAGGTGTCCGGTTTTGAATCAGACAGTCCAGTATTTGAGCTTTCTGTTCGGGAAACAAATTGAGAAAACATAAATGAGAAAATATAAATGCCTGGTATTTTCTAAATAAGATATAATGTAGATTGTGATGTAATGTCAAGTGTGTCCAGTATTTTTGTTGAAATCATCTGGCAACCCTAATAGAAGCTTGTTTGTCCTTAATTTTGTGGTAGGCCTTTTAGGTTTTTTTTTTTTTCCTTAAAATAAGTGCCTCCTGTTTAGGATGGACTGCAAATCCACATACGAATGACATAAGTATAAAGGTAACTTAGATCTTTCTAATTAATCTATCACAGGGATAATCTGGTAGAACTTGGTCTCTCTCTTTCCAAAGTACACTGGCATACTTTGATGCTAACAAGAATACATTAAGCAAAATACCAGAGTATATTCAAGCATTACAATATCTCTTTTTACTCTTAATTTCGTTTTTCTTTAATTTCTTTTACAAATGGAGCATTTATTTTATCTGGGAGCAATACGGTATTTTGCAGTTTCAACTTTGAACAAACTCTCAATTCTGAGTGATTCTAGGTTAATGGGAAAAAGGGACTATTAGCTGAATCCCAGATTGCTATGGCTGGTTCTGTAATTTCAAGAATCTTTGTGATCAAAGTATTTAGCATATAGCACTGCCCCCTGCTGTGGATTCAAGATTCCCACATTCTTTATTCTCAGTAAGCTCTGCAAAGGAGCCTGTGACATCATGAAACACCACAATATTGATTGTGTTTTTCAGTGCTGGATGCAGTAACCCTGAGACTCAAACTTAGAGGTTTCTCTAGATATCAATAAGAAGAAATAAAATTTACCTCACAACATTGCAAAAGAGAGAAATATGAGACAAGGAATTAAATAAACATATGTCTTCTTTGTGTAAAAATATCCCTGACAGATACCTGATAGCTGCAGGCACTCAGAGTAGCAGCTGTAAACCAGCCTTTAACTCCATGGCTTAAGCAAAGTCTAAAAGTATGTTGCATGACTAATGTGGCAGGGAGGAGTGTGCAGGACAAATTTACAGCAGAGGCAAAAGGTTTTTGTTGTAATTATGCAATTGATACCCAGAGAAAGCAGTCAAGTAATTTTTGTTTTGCTATGATGATGTGGATATACAGCAGATAGGGAGATGCCAAAAGGCATCTCATTTCTGTGTGCTAATAATGTGCCCATGGCGGGTATTTGGCTTTACTTTACATTCATTGCTAATCAAGTTGAATTCTTCCTAGACAGTAATGGGAAAGGGATCACTATGTCTGCCCTGGCAGCAGAGCACTACTAGTTGCAACTGACTTTGTTGCTCTGAGGGTTTTAGTATTCCCAATCAGTGCAAATAGAATTATTTTGTCTAACAACTCTATTACAAGTACAATGTTTTATATGGATCATAATATCCTGTAGGCAGAGGCCCAGTCCCAGATGAAACATTTCTGTCCACCCAGTTCTGGGAAACTGTGCTAGAACTTAGCTAGTACCAACCATGTTTTAAAATGGCTGTAGTTCCTTTAACATTGTTCTGCTCTGCTCTCAGTGTTGACAAGACTAATTTATACAGCCTTACCTATAATTTAGCAAACAAAGCTAAGTTTAACTCTAATTTCTCATAATTAGATCTTGCTGAGTAGCTCTGGGTGACGGATTTGTCTATAGCTTTTCTTTTCTTAACAGGCTGGGTAATTTTCATGAAGGATAACAGAGGTGATCCTTTTTCTCTCGTTTCTGATGCAAGAAAATAGTTTTGCCCTTGACTTCAGTGCCCTTGACTTCAGGGAGCTGACTTGGGCCTTTTTACTTCATTTTTTAAAGGGATGTTCTACTTGTAGTAATGAAAGAAACCCATATAATATAATTACTAAATGTGGAGCCATTAGTCCTGTGTCTGCGCCTACTGCAATTAGGGGAGCTGCAGTGCTGTATAAACAAAGGTCACTGAGAGGACAGGAAGTTTGCAAGACAGTATGCATTATAGATTTCAAAAGATTAACATTTATTTACCCTGAGTAAACAATTGCAACATCTTGGAAAAAAATCCATGCTATAGGTTTTTCAAATATAAATTACAAATTTGGATAAATTCACCCTTGATTGCCTGATGAGAAGCTGTGACTGTTATTTGTACCATTACACCCCTGGAAAAAATCCACTGCAGAACAATCCTAAGCAATAGCTTGCAGCAAAGGAAAGAATAAGGAATCATAAGTAGAGCCCTGCAAAGCTGCGGATATCCGCTTTATATCCATGGGTATCCACTTCTGCAGATATGGATGTGGATATCTGTGGTTCATTATTGCAGATGCAGATACAAAATTTGTATCTAGAACACTGCAAATCTGTGAATATCTGCTTTATATCCATGGATATCCACATCAGCAGATCATTTTTTGCAGTTGCAGGTGAAGATACCAATTTTGAATCCATGCAGGGCTCTATTGATAAGGGATCCATGTGCTACAGTGGTGGACACTTTGGAAATGCAAATGGACTGAATTTAGAAAGGGTGTTTTACCAGGAGGAGCACTGATATGTGGAACAGGATCAAAGAGTTTCTAGATAGGATGTCTCCGTGACTGGACGCTTCATAGCTCTGGTTAGGGGAAGTAGGTTAGCCCTGCTGGGAGAAAAATGATAGATTGTTGTACCAACAGCTTTTAAGCCGGGGCGCTACAGTCCGTGCTCTCTGCTGCTATGTGAGAAATTAAGCTGTGCTTCCAGAACATAGCGTGTTTTTCTGTGGGTTGTTAATGGCAGGCCCTGGCAGGAAAGAGTGCTGTGTGTTACTCCAAAGTGATGCCTGTGGCTGAGCTGCTAGCAATGACAAGAGGCTCTGAAGAAAGTCTCTCTCTCAGCCAAAGCAGATCACTGAAGTGATAGGGAAATGAGCCCCAAACCCCCACCACTTCTAAAGTCATTTATGTAAAACCTTCCATTGCATGAGTAGAGCAGAAAAGGTTCTTTCTCTCCCTCCTCCATTTATATTGTTGTTGTGACTCATTGTTGACATTAAATTAAATATATCCAGTTCAGAGGTGAGCAAATGGGCCCTTCGATGCTATGTAGATCTAGGGATTAAAATATAGAAATGTTACACAATGGAAAAATGATTTAGAATGCCATAATCAGTTGTGGAACAATGCATTTTGCTGAACTGTATAAGTAGTTGTGTCAACGGGGCAAAAATCTGGCCTAAGTCACAACAGAGAAGATAGCTGACATGGAGGAGTATTGGGATGAAGTTAGGAGAGGGAAATTGTCAGGAGAGCTAACAACCTGTGAAATAACCCTCTAAGGGCTGTGATGAAAGCCCCACTACTTGGCAATTTGACGCTAGGCTGGATATAATACTAGTAAAGGCCTGATCTTGAATACAGCAAGTGTGGAATGTATAAATTCATGGCACAAAGTGAGATGCAAGGCAAGAAACCTGACCATGCAATAATGAGAGCATGGCTTTCAAATTACTTCTGCTACTAGTCAGGAATAGAGTGTCCAGAAGTCCTGTTTTTAAAGGGACAGTCCCATATTTAAGCCCTTCTGTGGTCTTAAAGTGTTTTCTTTAAAATGGGCAAATTGTCTTGTATTTTCTGGTACTTTCAAGGGCCTGCTGCTGGCGAGATCCCTGCTTGTCATGTACCCACCTACCCATCTACCAGCAGTCAATGGGGGGAACCCAGTGGCCAAAAATGGGGGTGGGTATGCAAGGCTGGTGCTGGGGTGAAGATGTAGCAAGTGGAGCTGACCAATCCCCATGCTGGTCCATCAGAGAATCACCCACTGTGTGCCTGCTTTCAGCCAGCAGGGCCTTGCCCTCCATCCTGTTTCCAGCTGACACTGGCTGTGAACAGCGGTGGTTGATGAGTGTGGGCAGGCATCAGGCAGTAGCCAGTTGCATTTTGCCTCTGCTGCCACCCATTGGCCCTTTACGTTCTTCCTGTTACTGTCCTGTGCCTGCTTTGCCCCTTCATCTCCCCCAGCCCAAATGCTCCTCCATATATATATATATATATATATATACACACACACACACACACGCCCCCGGTTGAAGTGCTCTGCTCACCAACAGCCTAGCTGGAAGACTCCTCCCTTCCCCCACTGCCTCTGGCTGGGCGATCTCCCTAGGAAAGCCCAAGACCCTCCAGCCCCAGGCACTGGACAGGAAAAGCCAAGCCCTGCATGTGTCAAAGCCTCACACAGCATTGGCACAAGAAACCTCTCTGCTCTCGGCTAAGCTCTATAATGGCAGAGTGAGGGGGAAGTGATTTCCAGCCTGTTCAGACCCCAAGCCAGTTCATTGAAGCCCCTGCTATCAGCTTCCTTGGGCCCTGGTGCACAATGTAGCCTTAGGGCTTAATCCCTTCCTGCCTACACTGTAACCAGGGGACAGGATGTGTCTGGCTTATGTCCATGGCCAGCAGCAGCCTGAAGGTGTCAGGTGCTTTTTGCCTACACAGTGTCAGGAAGGGACAAGTTGCTGCCAGCCACACAAGAGTGGGGAGGGGGACTAGAAAGAGGGGGGGCAGAGATGAGTTCTGCAGAGATACAGGCTAGGTCATCTCTCCCAACCCCCTCTTTTCCCCATGCAGCTGGAAGCAGCTCCTGGCCCTTCCCTCCGGCACAGTGCTGAACGGCTGATGTTGGCCACTGTGACGGTTCCCCCCATGCTTTGTGAAATTGACTTATGTATACAAATATGCATAACTCAAAGATGCTTTGGACAAAATATCTCATGTAATCTATCAATTTTAATGTCACAATCTGCTGGATTAACAATGAGAAGTCCTGTGGCACCTTATAAACTAACAGATTTTTTGGAGCCAGGGCTGGATTACCCAACAGGCAGACTAAGCACGTGCTTAGGGCACCAGCAAAGCAGGGGCACCAAAAAAAATGAGATTTTACGGTATAGTATTGTTTTTATTTTGAATTACATATGGGGGGTACCATAATCTTTTCAGTGCTTAGGGCCTCTAAAGGTCTTAATCCGGCCCTGATTGAAGCATAAGCTTTCGTGGGCAAAGACCTACTTCGTCAGATGTTTTTGCAGATTCAGACTAACACGGCTACCCCTCTGATACTAATCTGCTGGATTGTATATTTTGTTTTGGTGTAGGTATCATTCTTGTATGTAGAGTTAGAAATAGGGAGTATGGAATGGTTTATGGCTTTAAGTGTGCAAATGAAAGCCATCAAAGGTGTTTCCCTCAATTTCTGGATGATCACTTGTAACAGCCCCTTTTGTCCTTTAAGTCTGAGCAGTGATTGGTCTTAGGAACACATGTGAGCACCCCAGCTGGTAGGGTCTGAGCAGGTAATTTTCTCTGGAAGGGGAGAACGTGAAACAAAGAATTCCTGCCTAAAAAGGAAGGCTATTTAAGATGCAAAGTTTTTTAGTCTCTTCTGGCATGTCACTCCCAAGAGAATGAACCAGAGACCCCAGGGGGAAAAGATCTTCCCTGGCTTGAAGGCTTAGCTGAAATAAGAACAGTTTTGGGGTATCAGTACTAGCAATATGTTTTTTGTTATTTTAAATTTGTAATTCACTTTGCTCCGCCTGTTTCCACTTGCAACCACTTAAATCCTACTGTTTGCACCTAATAAAATGACTTTTACTTACTATCAAGCCCAGTGTAAATAATTGATACCTGGGGGAGCAATCAGTGTATGCATCCCCCTTTCATTGTTAAAGGGGGCTTACCTGAATGGCTTATTTGGGGTTCTGATCCCACTTGTGCAGTGGGTTTCCTGAAAGCTGTGCCCAAAACTGCATTCTCCTCCAACTGGATATTGCTCTTTCGGGTGTTGGGGGGGTGGGTGGGGAGAGCAGTGATCTAAACTCTGTGCCTTGGCTGGGGAAGACCAGCAGATCTGGCTTAGCAGGACAGGATGGTAAAAAGCCCCAGAGAACAAAAAGGCAAGTGTCAGTGGCTTTGTTAGCACTCCGAGAAGCACCCCCCAAGGGGTCTTCCATGACCACACCCCCTCACAGCCACATTCTGGTGAACCCTGGCAGAAATCTGAGGAGGGAGGTGTCAGGATTTGCAGGAAGCATGTGCCCCTGCGTGCCCCACAACATGTTGCCTCAGGAAGATGTGATGCAAGGTACCAGGAGAGGTGGGTCTACTCTGGGGGTGCAGCCAGGGATGCAGGGTAGAGAGTGCCAGGCAAGGACTATCAAGTCAGTTGGGCACCCCCTCTATGTGCGAGAAGTATACGGGAGTGTGTGTCACCCCCTCCTCATGGGGGGAGGTACGGCGGTCTGTGTTATCGCTCCATGTGGGAGCCCTAAAGCCTTAAAGACAAGATGGTAAATAGAAAGATTCCCAGTTATGCAGTATTTCTTTTTACCGAGGGCTCAGTCAATTTGATGTTCGTCTGAGCATTTGTACAATTGATTGCTGTTGAACTCACTTGAATATGAAGAATTTTCCCAGGTGTCCCGTATTCAGCATAGGGGAATATGGTCACTCATCAGGAGTGAGGCTTGACAGGGGAATGCCTAGCCAAGTACTTAAATCCCCTGCCAATGTCTCACTGCTCTTCCTATTTGTGAGTAAGGGGTGAAAATACCAGGGGGCCTAAAACTTGGTAGCCTCAATACACAGAGCTATCTCTAGCACTTCTCCTGTGCCTTTGTGTTCTATTCACCTGCACACATGCTAGACAGCAACACAAAAGGACCAGTGGCCACAAGCCCTGATGAATGACAAGCAACCACCCCAAATTGCCAGGTGAATGGCCTAGGTGATCTAACTGGTGTGTTCCTTTCTAACATCTAGGGTTCTATGGCTGATATTTACAGAAGATGCTTTCCAGAAGCCAGAGTTTCTGCTGGTGTTTGTGTATTTTACACATACTAAGGAGCTGGTGAAAAACAATCTTAAATATGATGTCCAAAAATGGGAAAGATATTCTTGTTCAAATGGTTTGTATTAAACTTGAAGACAGTGAGGTCATTGTGCTGGACTCTGCCACTTTGCCTCACAGTGAGTAATATCTCATTCTGTCACTAGCCCCAGACATTTTAATGTGGTCTGGTTTACACACAGGTTACGATATCAGCAAGGTGGTGTGAATTGTTAATGATAGAATTATATCAGTAAATGGGTAAATCCTCTTGCGTGGATACAGTCATAATAGGATACAATTATACTGCTATGTGAGAATATCTTTTCCAGTTTAAAGCATCTTTATATCAATATAAATGCATCCACATAAGAAAGTTATATTGCTTTAACTACACCAATATTGTATAATACGTGTGTGCGTGCAAGACCAGAGAGGCCATTCAACATGCAAAGTTGGCATAATTTAGCCCTTAAATATTTATTCCATTCAGCCAAACTTGGCCCAAGTCAATGAAGAATTGCTTTAGCCGAGTACGCTGGTGTCTTGCTGCCAGTGATAAATGCTATGTTTACTAAGAACAAACTCAGGGAGGGTAAGCAAGAGATAAAGCGAGTTGGGAACCAGGGAGGCTTTTGCCAACTAGTATCTACAGATATCCTTCAAAGCAAGTGGCAGATCTTTTCTCCAGTGGAGATGGTAGGATCGTTTACTTTTTTTTTTTCTTCAAACAGCAGTGGGTCTAATGAAGACAGCCAAAAGCGTGGCCCCCATTTGGTTGAGTCAGTAACAGCCTGAATAGCTCTCTCACGTTGTTCTGCTGTGGCAGAATCCAGCTCATTCTGTTGGGTGACACACAAGGCCAGAGTATAATGGGTGAATAACCCTGTTGCAAAGGATGCCGCAGAGCAGTTTGGGAAATTGCTGCTTATTAAACATTCTTCTAGAGGTTTGCAAGCAGCTGGGGGTTACTTTAAGCAGTGAAATGCCTTGCCTCTCCTTGTGCCCTTGGACTGTCACTGGTCTGATCCTATCATTTTTTTTTTTTTTTTGAGCCAAGAATCTTTCTTGGCATTTTATGCTTTTGATATGAATGCTGCCTCTTATTATTTTTGGAAGATTTAATATCTGCAAAAGAAATCTGCCTGTTCAATTTCCCTCTGAAAGCACAACTCTGACTGCATAACTAGCTAACTACGTGTTTGGTGCTAAATTATCCAGCATAGCCTCTTTTGTAATGAGGGAACTGATTGTACAATTTTTATGGGTGGATAAAAATAGACCAAAAAAACTAGAGGAGGCCAAGGCAAGGATCACCTACTGCAGCAAAAAATTGACTTTGATTTAAGAATGGATTTTTCCACTTGCAGACATGAAGAATTAGTATAGAAGGACCTAATTTCTCAGACATATCGAAATTTAAACTATATTGTCTGGATTTATTCATGCCTTCCTCGCCTGTTCGGCAGGGAACAATGACATTGGTTTAAAGAACACTGACAAATTCTCCACAGCAGCCTAAAAAAATCAACCACCGGCCTAAAACCCTAGACGTTGTCTCTTTAACTTGCTCAGGCAAACAAAAATCCCATTATTTTTTTAAATTCCAGTACCTAATATGAGCTGGCATATCCTAATGATTAACCAAATATAATATCACTCGGCACTTCGACAGTAGTGAAACAAGCGCTTTGTGATTTTTGCAGCAGCTGTAGAAGTGGGAAGCCCTCCTCCATAATGTTGTCAATGCTCCTCAACACTGACATGCAATATCTTTACAGCTGTTCAAGTCTTTATCTAGGGCTTCAATTAGTTGACTAAGCCAAACTACATAGTAGACCTGTGAGATGGAAAACCTTCCCTATGGACTGGGCTAGGCTGACAACCATCAAATTTATTTTTGCCTGTGGCCTAAAATGATTTGAAATCCTTACTTCTTGTTCTGATGGAAAGCTTTATAAAACAGGAAGGTTTTGCAACATTTCCTCAAGGCAGTGAGGCTCTGGATTTGTATGATCTCCTCTCCAGTAGTTCATTGTGCACCCAGATCCCCTCAACTGAGAATGTTTTGCCCCTGTTTCTTGTTGCTTCTTTTTGGGATTTGTGAAATGCATTGTTCTAGAGGAGCACATATGGTCTTGGTGACCCATAGATGAAGTCTATAATGTCAGTAGGATTTGATACGCTATTTGCTTTGATGCAATCTCTTCCTAGGTGAAAAAGCAATAGTATTAACAGGTTCTGGTGCCCCACATGAAATGGGAAAGTTGTTTGTGGGGAAACTCATTCATAATATAAAAGCATAGCAATTTATGGTGAGCTCAATGGAAAATACCAGTAGAAACAACTTTTCTTCAGTGTACTGATCAATAGAGAAGTTATCATTCTACAAGCCCAGGTAACTGCAAGTCAAAACTTTGTCTCTGGTTAAAAGTCTGCAGGCATTAGGTACTGGCAGTGTTGGTGAGCCAGGCTGGATTAACTCTTCTGTAGGCCCAGATTTAGTAGATTTTGTGGGCTCCCTAAGCTCTGGGGTGTTGTCATGAGCGCTTCAGTGTGCAGGAAGAGGTGCCAGGGAGCTGGGTGGTAGTTCAGAGTCAGGGTGCGAAGTAGGGTGCAGGAGTAAGCTGGGGTGGGAGTGTGGGGTCTGGGAGGGAGGGTGCAGGTGTGGGCTGGGAGTGCAAGGGTCTGAGCAGGAGGTAGTGTGTGGGAGGGGGCTGGTGATTGGGGCTCTTACCTGACGCAGCTCCTGGGGAGGAGGGAGAAACAGGTTTGGCAGAGTGGCACAAGTGGCTCCACATAGCCTTGCGCTTGCAGGCACCACTCCCTGCTGCTCCCATTGTCCACAATTCCTGGCCAATAGGAGAAATGGGGGTGGAGCCTGCAGGCAAGCTCCACTAGTGGTGACCCACACAGCTCCAGACCGGGGGGGGGAAGGGCAATGGCAGCACGCAAAGCCACTTCCCCATCACTGCCAGGCAGAGTCACAGCATGCAGAGCTTCTGCTTAACTGGCATGAATTTTGGCAAAAAGCGTATTTTTAAGTTTCATGTGCTAATATTTGTAGAAAGATAATTTTAAATTCATGTGCATCTACTTGGCTAAGCAAAGAAGAATCAATTCCATGGGCCGATCACTGAGTCACTTACTTAATCAAACTTCCACTGAACTCTATACATATTTGTGTAAAACCTGAACAAGGACCTCCAGAATTAGCTCGCATGACTTATCTGGTCAATCATGACACAGCTTAAACCATGGGTCCATGAAGATAACGGTACATGATCAATCCATATACAGTAAACTTCCGATAATCCGACACCTTTAGGACCCAGGGGGTGCCGGATTATCAAATATGCCGGACTATCGGAAGGGGGGGGCTATGAGGGGTCTGGGGTGGAGTGGGGGGGATGCGCCCCTCGGCGCTGCGGGACCAACCCGGCAGCACCCCAGCTGCTCTGCCCCAGACTTCCCCAAGTCAGCTGCTGCTGAAACTGACCAGCGGCTGACTCCGGGAAACCTGTTTCTCCCTCCTCCCCAGGAGCTGCGTCGGGTAAGAGCCTCAATCACCAGCCCCCTCCCGCACAGACCCTTGCACTCCCAGCCCACACCTGCACCCTCCCTCCCAGACCCCACACTCCCACCCCAGCTTACTGGTCAGTTTCAGCACCGGCTGAATCGGGGAAGCCAGGGGCAGAGCAGCTCCAATTGTCCGGCTGCCCGGAGCACTTCCAGGTGCCAGATGGTGCCAGACCATCAGGAGTGCCTGACCATTGGATGCCGGACCACTGGAGTTTTACTGTAGCTAATGCAGAAAAAAAGCAAATACTTTTAATGAAATAAAATTATTGGGAATCCCATTCTGCTCACAGGTATTCCAGGAGCAGAAAGAAGGTAGCTCCATTTAGGGCACATCTGACGTTGATGTAAATGTTCAAAGCTCCACAGACTTCAATGGAGCTATGACAATTTAGGTTACCTGAGAAGTTAGTTCATTGTTACAGGTGGGGACAATAAAGTGAAGAGAAATAAATGCAAATACTACACACACATTCTGGTTTGCTCCGACTTACATCTGGAATTTTTAAACCAAGTTGCCATGCTAAATAGACATTAGTAATCACTGAATCCCTTCCCCAACCTCAGTGAATTTTCACATTGACAGTTATTTGCTTTCTGTTAATGGGCAAGCAAAATATTTTTGAACTTGTATCTGTTTTTAGCAATAACAGCTGAAAAAATGAATTTTTATGGATATGTAATACAGTTAAAACAGTATAATACTTCCAGCAGATTTAGATCAGGAACTAAGGCAATGCTTCTTTTACTTAAGTGCCCAAATGATTCTACTGCAGTTTAAACAAAGTCATTTGAATTACACTAAGGATGAATTTGGCCTTTTGGCTTTACAAGTTTTAAATGATTCGGGAGCATTTTATTTAGGAGAAGGCAGGATTTAATGTGACTGGTGGATGAGGGAAAGAGAGAGAGAGCGGATACAAATTTCACCCAAGTTGATCCTACAAGGGACACATGACTGGCTGACCTCTGGGGCATAAACACATCGTTTTTCTCACAGTCCCTTGGCCCTTGACCCAGCTCATTACTCACATTAGGAAATTTATCCTTCCAAATAAGTTTTGCTTGGCTTTACTGCTGCCAAACTTCTCACAAGCCAGACCTTGAACACAAAAGAGAGATCCCCAAAGAAAAGCTATTGTACATTAAAGCAGCCCAACTTCAGTTAAATTTGTCTCTTCTCTATGAAGGAATTAATGGTGTAGTGGACAGGCATAGCTTTTTCTCATAGTTATTGTTGCAGTCAGGGCCATATTTACTGCTGGCATAAAACAGAGAATGTCCTCCTGGGGACGCATCTGATTATGGCAATGCTGAAATTGGGCCACAAAAATTGGTACATGAGTAAGTTTATAAATGCCTCCATGAGGAAGACTCATACTGGATTTTTAAATGTATCTAAACTAATGGAATAAGGTAACGAAGTGCAGTAGATCATGGTACAGCTCCTGTTCCAAATTGCCAGGAGAGTACAGATGTAGAACAAAACTACTAATGGCAAAGATACCATTGATGCCAGGGGTGAAAGGAGTGAAATTCACTTTGTTTACTAGCTCCAGCAGGCCTGCCCAGGAGTTTTACATAGGAAGTAAAGAACAGCAGATGATAGCTGAAACCACAGAGGGAATTTAGGATCTTGCCTTGAAGATGGTGTTTCCAGCCATGCAATGCGGAGGCATTGACTCAGTAATGAAGAGTTACACATGGCTTCCTAGGAGCTCAAACCACCCTAAAGATGTGGGTGGAGGCATGGGTAGTGAGTATTGCAGGCTCTGCCTTCCCAAAATGTGCTCCTGTGCATACTCCACTTCCAAGCCCTTGCCTGCCTGCTGTTCCTGTGCCAGAGGCTGGGGCAGGCAGACTGGGGACTGTGCCATGCTGCCCATCATCCCCACGCTGGAGCTGCTCTGGTCATGCCACCTATCCAGCCATGGGGCTGGGACCGCTTTAACTGCACCACCTGCCCTGAGCTGGGCCTAGCTGCCCCCAACCCCAGCCCTTCTGGGAGCACAGAGCTGGCTCCCCACATATTGCCCAGGGGCCCATGGAGGCTGTCGGCTCCCTTGCCAGCAGCCACAGTGGGGGAACTAGGTTCTGATGGGCATGGAAGGGGCAGACCCACCCCAATCAGGAAAAATGGACCAGAGGTTAACACAAACATGAGGGTTGAGGGATGGAATAGGACATATGAGAAATCAAGTGTTATTACTTCTACTTTGAAATTTTAGTGATCAGGTGTGAATAAGTGCAGCAAGAAAATGATATCTGCCTGGTCTGAGCTGGAACTTGTCCATACAAGTAGCAAAAAAATGGATAATGTCTAATTATAGCTTCATGGGAGACCTTTGTGTGAAGTACAAAGCTAAGAATCAACTGAGTAGCTCCAGTACACATCAGATACTCACATGCCTGACTTGCAAAGGGGAAGTTTAGTACCCCACTGGAGCAGAACCCTCTTTCCCCGGTCCAACTGAAGGATAGGGTTGCCAGATACCTTCACAAAAAATCCCGAACAGGCAGGGAAAAATTGGTTGAGCAAAAAAAAGAGACCAAACTTGTTAAGCAAAAAAAAAAAAAAAAAGTCACCTGCGCCTTTAAATTACCGCGCTCCTCGCTCCCCCCGCCCTCACAGATGCTGCCAGCCATCTTTTTGAGAAAAAAAAGGCCACTGCGCTTTTAAATTACCACGCTCCTCGCTCCCCCCGCCCTCGCATACGCCGCCGGCCATCTGTCCAGGGCAAACAGAAAATACCAGACATTTTATATGTCCAGTATTCTGGGGGTTTTTTTTACCAGATGGAAGGCCAAAATACCGAACTGTCCAGGCAAAAACTGGACACCTGGCAACCCTACTGAAGGATGGAGAGTGGTGCCATTTATTGAAGATGGTTTATTTTGATGGAAATATTATTCTCTGAACCTGTTTAGGTGTTAGCAGAGCATAATGAAGAACATGCAAGTAAATTTCACGCTTTCCCAAACAGCTGGTTGCAGCTAGACATTGAGTCACAGGGGACGTGAGAATAACTGTACTGCAGCTATGGTGACACTTCCTGAATGGAGTGTTGGATTATGATACCAGGTTTCACAGCATGCAATGCATTTTAATAGAGGCATGTGGATACTATAACCTCCCAGTCTTGATTACACAAACCATCTTAGTCACTATCCCTGCACAGAAACGTCAGTTGAAAAACTATGTATGATATCTGCAAATAACAGACGTGGGGAAATATTTTCTCTGGTTAATTTCTTTCTTTATACCTTAAGTGGCCTTCCTGTCATAAAAAAACAGTGTGTTAATAGCCCGGCACGAGAAAATATTGCAGGCATGTCCTCAGTCCTACTGTCTACTGCTCAATTCATTATTTCCGTAATGAAAGCGCTCTGCATTCTGTGTAGCTGAAATCTGCAGTGATTTCCTCTCTCAATTCCTGAGGCAGTCTTACTGTTTCTTGACAGTATTGTTTGTGCAGTACTACTCCTGGAGGCTTAAAAGGTTCTACATTGTTCTTTACAGCCTGTTGGCACAAAATCACTCATTATGACATACTGACTTTTCAAGCCAAGATGGAATCAATAATGCACAGTGAACAACCTGCCAGCTTAAAAAAAAGAACCAAGCTCCAAACACCTTCATAACAAAAAACCAGGGTTTGCATTTAAACAGCCAGAATTGCCATTTGTCCCCAAACTGGCCCTGTGCTCTGGTGCTTTGGGCACTTCAGAATGATCCCCTTACATCATGTCACTTGAGAAGCAAAGGGGAATCTTTTATAAACTTAGACAGGCTCTTGGGAAGAGCTGACATGATTTATGTTTAATAAAGGTTCTTCAGCTCCAGGAAAGTGGGGCCCTGCCAATTCATAGGCCTCTTGCAAGCCTACCCCATTGTTATGCAGCCAGGAATACTTTTTAGGTTCCGTCTCCATTTTTGTAAACAAAAAGACAGCTGTACGCTTGGCTAGCTCGGGATGCAGCTCTTTGTGTTCAATTAGTACCCTGCTCACATCATTCATAGCTCTTGAATAAAGATGACCTCTCACAGGACAAAAGCTGGGGGGAAGGGAGGAGGGTCTCTTTGTTCAGTGGCATTTGAATTAGCACATTGACAATGAAACCATTCCTTGGAAGTCACAGATAGCACTGTAGAAACAAACAAACAAAGTTTTCTACAAATAAACTGCTTTCAAGATCCGAGAATTAGAAATTCTATAAAGCCCACAGGTTAGCAGGAAAGCTAACAAGTTCTGTATACATACACGCACATACACACACTCAAGCATGTGCAGTCCCTCAGTTACTCACACTGAGCTCCTGTTTGTCAAGCTTTATGCCTACTGCTAAAAAATGCCTTATCCATAGGAAGTTATGGCACAGAAGGAAGCAGAATTGAAGGATTGCCTCTGTTAAAAGTGAGTTATTTCCCAACACCCAATCTTTAAAGCAATCTCTATCCAAGCAGCATTGAAACATTTTAGTACTCTGGAGGCATTACTTAGGGGCTTCTTGGATTTTAGATTAGAATTACATAGTGTGTTTTTCATTTGTATTTTGCCTAGTAAAATTAGCCAAGTATACATTCTTGATTCAGTCAAGCTATGCATCTATGTCTCCATGTAAACAAAACAGAACTGATTTTTTTCACATGCAGTGTTCCCCTGCTGATTCAGTGCAGTTCCTTGGAATATCATCCTCTATGCTGCTGCAATTAACTGCCATGAGGGCTACAGCAGACCGTTCTCCCTCCTTCTGTTTATCTCCCTCCTCCCCAGCCCCGGAAAAGAATGTCTCTTCCCCACCATAAGCTAACACAATCAAAATTCTAACACTTAAAGAGTTGAGCTGGCAAAGCAGCCAGTGATCTGACTGTATAAAATAGAATATCTACCAGCCACAAAATTCACATTAGATTTAGTTTTCAATTGACAATATACAGTGTAAGCAGCAATAGTCCTTGTAAACTTGTGTGTCTGTACTAGGCCTTGCCTCACTTACTGAGAGACCAATGCTGCAGAGATCAATTTCCCGGGGTTGATTTAGTGAGTCTAGTAAGGACAGGCTAAATGCACTCCCATCGACTCTGGTACTCCACCAGGTTGTGCGGAGTAAGGGGAGTCAAGCTACTAAGGCAGTGGTCACCAACCAGTCGATTGGGATCTACCGGTAGATCTTGGAGCCTCCGACGGGTGATCCTGACTGGTTTGGCCAAGAGGCTATCAAGTGCCAGCACTTCAGCTGCCCCTCCCCCTACTGCTGCGCGTCTCCTGCCCTTGCCTTGGGGCTGCCTCTCCCGACCCCGGGAGCCTCCTGCTTGCTGGGCAGAGCAGGGCAGGTAAGGGGAGGGAAGGGGGGGCGCTGATGTCAAGGTGCCTCCTCCCCCTCTGTATCCTATCGCCACAGAGCAGGGCGGGTGGCACAGCAGGACTTGGGAGGGAGTTTGCTGGCTGCTTTTGGGAGTGGTGCAGGGCCAGGGCAGGGGTGAGCCTGCCTTAGCCCCACTGCACCACCAACCAGGAGCCACCTAAGGTAAGCAATGCCCAGCTAGAGCCCACATCCTGAAACTCTACCCCAGTCACGAACCCCTTCCTGCTTTGCGAGCTCCTGCCCTAGCGCTGAGGACTCCTGCATCCAAACACCCTTCCAGAGCTTATACCCAGAACCCCTTCAGGATCCCAAATTGCCTTCCCCAAGCTCAGCTCAGAGCCCCTCTTGCACTCCAAATCCCTTAATCCAAGACCAGAACCTGCACCCCAACCCTTTGCCCCTGCCTGGTGAAAGTGAGGAAGGATGGGGGAGGGAGGGAGGATGGGATGAGCAGGGGTGGGGCCTCGGAGAAGAGGCACGAAGGAGGTGGTGCAAAGGTATTTGGGTTTGAGGTAGATCTTGGTTTTCACTTAAATTCAAAAAGTGATCTTGTGCTTAAAAAGGCTGGAGACCACTGTACTAAGGTATGACTCCAGCTATGCTACTTGACTTAGTTCGACATTGCCCCCTAGTGTAGACCTGGCCATAGCAGACTTAGCAACAGTCAGGCATCTTGGAATTGGCAATAGACAGCTGACTTGACATGATGCTGGTTCTTCTGCTTGCTATCTCTACTGAAATTACAAAAATTGCCACTTCTCATGATATAATTACAGTATTTGGTGTTGGGTTTGGGGTTTTTTTGGTCAATCTTCAGCTCCTAAAGTCAAGTGATTTTGTGAGAATCTCAGAGTTTGTTTTAAAAAATAAATTCCTAGCCTTTGTGGTTGTGGAGAAAGACCACCATGTATACATTATAGGGGTCATATACATATAGATATGATTCAAGTGTAATCTAAAGCCTTCAAACACAAAAGGCAAATAAAAATAAAAAGTGTTATAATTTAAATATGTGATTATTTTAAGTGGCAGGGGTGGCAACACTACTAATAAATACAATCTTTGCATAGAACCTTAATTTTTTTCTTTAGAAGTTTCATGAGGTCCAAAGGTAACTACTGTAGAGAAATATTTATTTAAAAAACACAAAGCAAGGTTATTTGCTGAGCTGTTATCCCAATGCTCCTTAGTACCTTGTTCCCAAGATTATAATACTAGCAATTTTTAACCATACATTTCAAGGGTGATTATCATTTCTCCCATTTTTACACAGATGTAAGCAAAGGTTAAGTGACATGCCCATGGTAATGCAGCTAGTCAGTGAAAGAACTCTGACTCCCAGCCTAATGCCTCTTCCACTGGGCTACCTTGTCACCAAACCACCATTTTTTGTTTGGAACTAAAATTCAAATGATTCCCAATTGACCTTGGGACTGTTAGGGACCAACTCAGCCTTTGGCACTGATTAGGCTGTGCCTGAGGACTACTTTAATTTGCTACCACTTGTAACCTATCTGGAACACAGACGACTTTGGCCCCATCTGTAGAATTCCCCACTCCAGAGACTCCATGCCCTTCTTGTAGGAAAACTCTCTGTGCTGGCTGATTGCTCAGCAAAATAGGCACAAATACAAAGACAAACCAGCACAAGCAAAATGTTTCCTGCCAGGTCACAAGAGTCTGGGTCATTTTGGTTATTGAATAATTAATCTTATCAGTCAGCAAGACAACCGATAGCATATAGACTGTGTGGTAGGGTAGGCCTCCATAGGACAAATATTTGCTTTTTTTCCCTTTTATTCATAAACATGCCTATGATAAGAACATCACATATTTGATTTAAGAACTCTGACAGTGTTGGCATTTTAACTTCTGGAATATATTGTATGAACAAAGATATTAAGTTCCTTTGGATTTGGTTTGACAGAAAATAGGCCATTTAAAAATATCTCCTATGAAATACAATTGTTTGGTTGTTCCTCCACCCCTGCTTACCAGATTTGTTCTGTACATGTCTCATCATGTAAAAACTATAAACCCCATTGTATCCACTGATGTGTTTACTATGCCTGAAGCTGTATTTACAACAGCTGTGTGTGACCTGCCTCATGTACTGTGCCAGAAAATGGGAAATCAGCTTTGACCAACTAGTGGTTCTGTTGAATCATGACAAATCAATAAAGATGTTCCTAAAATATTCAAGTGTCTAAACCTTAATGCAAAGCTTTGATTGTGGTTGTATATATAAAAAAAACTAGAATGTTTAAAAGGAGAAGAAGCAAAACTGAAGCTGGGTTTTCTGAGTAGTGTGTCAAGTGATAATGGGAAAGAATCTAAAGTTTGCTTTTATTACACTGGATAAGGTACTTTAGTATGAGGGAAACATTCTCATCCTTATAGCTAATCTGTCTTTGATTCACAGTAGAGCTTCTTTATCTAGCATAGTCCATCTGCCTCTTTACATATGTTAATGCCTTCACACTCACAAGGCTGACAGGAGGTAGGTAGGCATTACTGTCCCTGTTCCACTAAAGGGAAACTGAGCAGTGGAGTTAAAATGACTTGTCTGAGGTCACAGAGGAAGTCCAAGAGAGAATCCAGAACTTCCAGGCTTTAGGAACTGATGTATCCATCCTCTAATACAGGGTGTCCCCGCGATAAGTTGCCCGGGTGTACATCCATTCCGCACTAAAGTCATTGACGCTTATAGGAACTGGTGTGTTGTAAGTCCTCCCATTCCCCGCTGTTAAGTCACCAAAAAAAAAAAAAAAAGTTGCACAAATGGAAGTCAGCCTCAGGAAAAAAATTCCTCACTTTAAGTTGTTTTGCTATAAGACCAGTTTTTTTGGTATCTTGGACTTGTAGCGAGGACAGCAGGTATTAATGTTAAACAGAAAGAAAACAAAAATTGAGCCATTTCAGGATGCAGAAACAATGCCAATTTGATGAGAAAAGACTGAAGAAGAAAGAACAGGTAGTTAAAGACTGGGCCTTAAGTAGCAAAGAAAGATGGTAATCAGGTGAGCCCAAGGAGCGAGAATATAGGCCTATAACTAGTGCCCATCAGATCCTTATATACTAAGGTGACAGGAACCTTATAAAGACTTGAGATAGTTCAAAAAGAGTACCTTATATAGATGGCATGAATTTGGAAGCCTGCATGGAGGATCAGAGTTCCAGAGGCTGTGGAACACACCATATGCCTTCACTGAGCTCTACTTCTAACTTCAGTGCATATGGGACAATAGGTTATGAAATGTTACATGTGCGTTCAAGATGCCCAGGAACACTCCTGATGGAGGAGGACTGTATCAGTGCCTTGTTAGGTAGATGAGCCTCCTACTAGTATGGAAGAAAGATTTATTTAGAGGGGAATGATTCCTCCCCCCCTTTGGTCATTGACTTTCTCTGGGCCCAGGAGATGCATAACCCCCTGCTCTGCCCTGGGCCCCCCCAACCCCTACCCCCAAACTCCCAACTCCTGCCCTGATTTCCCCCCTCCCCGCCCCTTCTCCCAAGCACACCCCATTCCTGCTTCTTCTCCTCCCTCCCAGATACACACTATGGTGTCAATATCACATAACTGGAGCCCTTATAGTACTCTATGCATCTCTTATTTATCATTTTCAGCGTAAGCATTTTTGCCATTTTGATATAATGATATTTCTATTAAACAAGGGAATGTAATACAGCATGAGCTCTAGCTGCAGCTGGGAGTTGGCTCTGAATAGCATCCTTAGGTGTTCTGCTTACCCACTCTCATGTCACCAGCTATTACAGTACCATGTGTTATAACTGGCTGTTGAATTATGTCTGCGGATGTCGATGAAGGCTTCACCACTACAGCTTACAGCTACAGAACCTTGGCAATAACATCCAGATTTTGTGCCCAGCAAATGCTTAAAGTCAACAGAGAATCCCACTTGTTTTATGCAGTATTACCCTACTGGGTCCAAATCCAGAACTGGTCTGATTCTGTAAGAGCAATTAGTCTGTAGCTAAGTTTTCTATTTTCATGCCATCCCTTCCAAACTCGCACCTCCTCCCCAATGTGGAGATGAAAATGTCTATGAAAAGTCATCCCACATGCAGACACAATAAAGCATCGTTTGCATGGTGGCTCGTAACACTGAATGATATTAAAATTGAAGAATCTGGCATTGTTTTTACGGTTTGTGTCCAACTTTGCCTTACAGGAGGCAGAAAGGGATGTGGTGCCAAAGGCTTTCTCTACTCTCTTCTCAGGCATAAAGAAAAGAGAACAACCAGCCCTGATTAAAAGCATTTTTCTAAAGCAGGCTCCACATGCAAAGATTTGGTTCAAGAAGCATTAAAATCACTGTTGTCAGTTCAGAAACAAGAGGCTGGGGAAAATCTAGGACATTGGTATTGTGTGAGGGTTGCTATGGCAATCCTAACAGAAGGGTTGCTTAATAGGCTTTATTCCCAGGAAACTAAAAATTGCAACTAGCACTCTGCAAAGCATCAGAACCTATGTTCATGAATAGCATCTCTGTGGAAAATTCTGCTGGCTGTTCACATCGTTCTTTCAAAATGGAGCAGCAAATAAAATGTTTTAAGAATCACCTAGTGGTTATTAATGATATAAACAAAATATAGGCAGCCTGTGCATAATGAGTCACGTTCAGCTGCAGCAATGTAAGTGGAATGCTAAATTTCTCTACACAAGACTGGCATTGTAATGTACTTAAGGATATGTACTCGTGACACTCTGTGTGCTGATAAATGTTTTATTAAATAGACAATATTTACAAGTCGTTTTCCCTGACTTCCATGACTTTACATAGTCCTATCCCTGAAAATAACAAAACATTAAATGAACTCTGCTGGCTTTTTCACATAGTACTCAGAAGCAAGATATTGCCTAAAATATTCCCAAATCTTAGCTGTTCACATTTACTTTAGGAAGCAGATTATGATTCATTTCTCCAATTCAGAGTTTACCTGCAAAGCAGCTTAAATATGGAAACATTTTATCTCCATGGAGGGAGACAGCATGAATAATGGTTAGAACACAGAGATGGGAGTTCTCAGTTCTATTCTTTGCTATGCCAGAACCTCACTTTGTAATGTCTGGTATTTCTCTTAACCCTGCTGTTGTTCAATTTCCCACTCCCACCCATGTGTAAATTGGTGATTGACAGTATTTACCTGCCTCACTTGGGTATTCCAATTTATCTAAAGTATTTTGAGTAACTTGACTAAAGGGTGCTAAAAATACAACTTATTGAAAGGATCTGGTTGGTGTACATGCATCACTGCATCCTACTAAATAGAATAAAAATTGTTCAATTGTGTGTCATAGGCCTCCATTGCCAAAGGAGATTATCTTTTATCTCAAGTGCTAGGTGTCCTTTGCTTTAGGATGGCTTGAGTTGCAACACAATGCACTTCCAAATGCAACACAATGAACTTCCAAATAACCATGGTTGTAATATAGTCTTTCATAGTCACAGAATGGCTATAGAAATTACACAAATTCTAGATTATTTAGTTCAGTATGTGAAGAGACAATGTTTTTAGCTTTTAAAATGTCCCAATAACACTGAGAATTTTTAGAGAGGATAACAATTTTATAGATTGGAAATATACAAGATGTCTACTTTGTTTGCATGGGAACCCATAAGAAAATGGCTTCAAAAGGGGCTTATCTCAGTGGAAAAAATAATAAATAAGAATTTGAACACTTAGCGATTTCTCTTAAAAAGTCTCAGAGGGGTAGCCATGTTAGTTGGTAATTTTAAAAACAATGAGTAGTCCTGTGGCACCTTAGAGACTAACAAATATATAATATCATAAGCTTTCATGGGCAAAAGCCTGCCACCTGTAAAAGTTACACCGTTTCAGTGTGTTACATAAATAGATTATAGCAAAGTTTGGAGATACCCTAACAAGCCTACCATTATAACCAATGAAATATTAAGGTCCTAAAATTAAGCCTTCACAGGAAAATGTCTAATGAAGTTTCTTTAAATGACACACAAACAAAACTGGACTTTGAATGAAAAACCCATGTTTAAAAAAAGATCAGAAATCTTGACAGTAAAGAATCAGAGCATGCTTGCTAAACTTCCCTCCCCAAATAGCTTGGTATATGTTATTAGGGTTGCCAGATGGTTTCAGAAAAAATACCGAAAAAAAAGGATCCAGAGAATTGTGTAGCCCCTTTAAGAAATGCGTGTGTGACCACCACCAGGCAGATTTGAACGTGGGACCTCTGGAGCTGAGTATAGGAGCCTCTACCCTCTGAGCAAAAAGCTAGGTGGCTCCTAACCCATGCTGTAGACGTCTCCTGATCTTAACTGTTGCTGTGGTCTAGGTACCATTTTCATTGCTCAGTAACCACACTAGGTATGTGGGTTACACATGATGAGGCTTTTTGGTCCTAACAGGCTGCCGGCGGCTGCCCGTCATCTTGCCTCCCTGCACGGGGCTGGACAGCTCCCCTGCGGAACCCGGTAAGTACTAGGGTTGCCAGGCTGCCTCTGTATTAAGCTGGACAGCCCGGGATTTTCACCTCCTGGCCAGGAAAAAATCAGAAAGTACTGGACATTTAGATGTCCGGTATTTTCTGATTTTTTTTACCGGACAGGAGGCAAAAATACCAAACTGTTCGGTTCAATACCAGACACCTGGCAACCCTATATGTTATATCCTTAAGCTATCACATTGAAATATCAGACAAAGGATTGCTCAATTGTAAGAGCTTTATTAGCTATACTTTATTTATAATTATGCATAATGAATGCATACTGACAGGTCTGCTGACAGGGCAGGGGGTAAGGGGACAGCGGGAGCCCCAGGCCCTTTAAATAGCTGCTGGAGCACCATGCAGCATGCTCCAGACAGTTCTGGGGGTTGGCTGAGAGGTGAGGGGGCTACCACAGCATACTCTGGACAACACTGAGGACTGGCTGCCCCCACCCCTACCCCTTCTTGGAACTTGAAGCTGCCAATCCACCTTGTCCAGGCACCCAGCAAGTCTGTCAGTCCCTCCTGCATACAGATGAGATAAAGCTTAGGCCACATTTCTGTGGTTTTGACAATTCTTATTACACCAAATTGCTGCTATGCTTAAAATGATATTACTGCTGACAAAACAAAGGTAATAGGTTGTATTGGGAGAGGCAAGTAAGAGCTACACAAACATGTAATGATAAATTTAAAAAAAATCTGGGAAAGCTCAAAAACTGTAGAAATACTGGACCAGAAGTTGAAAAGTGGGTCTCTGAAGCAGCAGACCAAGAGATCAGAGAAGACAATGACTATCACAGAAGGTAAAAGAACTTCCCAAGAATGTTGTAACTAGCTTGTTTATGAAGTCTACCTGGTCTGTCAGACTCTAAGTGACAATAATTCTGCCTGAAATTGAAAGGCAAAAATTAAATAATTAAGCCTAAATTGGGTGGAGGAATGACTCAAGTTTCCCAACTTTTACCCCCAACAGTAAAAAAATGTTGGATCTGGAGCTGGGTTAAGATTCCAAAACCCCATCTAGAAAAGTGTGAGGACATTTGCAGCTCTGATTTTGTTTTCAGGTTCATCTCAATTATGGTGGAGTTTAAAAGGGGCAATACAAAAGAGAAAAAATGATTTGGGCTCTTTTGCATTTCTACAATTAGGCTTGGCAAAATGAATTTTTTTTATAATGTGTATGGTGCAATTGAGGTTTACCAACATTTATGAATAAAAATCTAATCCTGCCTATAGGAGTCTATAAATTGACTTCAGAGGACTTTGCATCAAGCTATTAGAGAGGAAAGTATCAATATCTTAATTTTTACAGATTAGGAGATGGGAGGTACAGAGAAGTGAAATGACTTCCCTGAGGTCACTCAGCAAGGGTATGTCTAAACAGCAACATTATTTCTAAATAACTAGCGTTATTTTGAAATAACTTAGTCCACGTCTACATAGCAGGCAGTTATTTCAAAATAATGTTGAAATATTGTCAAGCTGGAGTACTTCTTACTCCAACTCCTGTAACCATCATTGTACAAGGAGCAAGGGAAGTTGGAGAAAGAGTGCTTTATTTCAAAATAAGTGCTGTGTAGACGCTCCCAATTTTGAAGTAAGCTATTTTGAAATAAGCTACGCAATCGATGTAGCTCAATTTGTGTAGCTTATTTCGAGTTAAACCCCGTTGTGTAGATGCACCCCAAGTGGGGAGCAGACCTCAGAATAGAATGGAGGTCTTCGCACTCTCACCCTAGCATCCTTTACACCCGCGTTTCTCAAACTGTGGGCCCGGTCACGAGCAACTTAGAGCGGGGTTGCAACTTAGAGCGGGATTGCGGTATCACAAAGTTTGAGAACCGCTGCTTTACACTACACTTATTTCTTATCTAGATGATATAAGGATAAAATATCAAGTTATTTTAGGCTTTCACGCACATGAAAATATAGGATGGAGTTACAGCCCAAACTGGCAAACATGACCCAGTTGTATCTATGGGACTGTTTGTGCTGGTGGTGGTCCATATTGCTCTTGCTAGTAAGCATCAGGTTTAAGCCCTTAATTTGCACTTCTGTGGTCTTCTCTTTTCATGATCTCCAGCTGATCAGTGCATAGCAGCCATCAAGCACTGGACTGCAAAGAGCCAGGTTGCAAAGCATCATTTTATCTGAAGTTTTTTACTTCACACCTTGAGCAACTACAGGAGCAACTGCATTGCTGAGCTGCTGTCTGCACGAAGGCAACAGTGAATCCAATTAAAATGTGCCACTCTCATATAATGGTAACTCATCTGCATGGAATGCAGCTGTTACAGATTCCCTGATAGTTTAAACGTCAGTAATTTGTATCCTTAACTTTAAAAATTGCCAATTTGCATTTCTTTTTTATCACCTTTGTTTCACATCAGTCCTGAATGTCAAACAATGAAAGGATTATCTGAGTATCAGATTGTACAGATGCTCCCAAACTATACTCTGATACTGCTTCTCTAATCCTTTGAGAGATTTTGCATTTTGAACTGAAACTGAACTGTATTATATTAACAGCCACTGTTTCCCAAGCATTCAGAAATCCCATTCTTACAGCAGCTATAAAGCTGCAATCCACTCAATTTTACTCTCTGAAGATTCAACCCAAGCTTGCGTAGCAATAATTCGCCTGTACACATTCATAAATTGCCACAAAACTTCACTTTGGAAGAGTAGCCAAAGCAGCACACTGATTATAATGGGTGAGCTCATGCTCTGCTTGTAACAAGCACTCCATTGTTCATGCCTTTGGAGATGGGAATCTTATGAATGGCTGGGAATATATTGAGATTGTGGGGTCAGAAGATGTAGGAGAAAGAACTGAGCTTTAGAATATTTAAATCCTTTTCAGTGGTCAGAAGTGGTTGTAAAAATCTACTTGTTAATTCCCCCAAGGGGGAAATGACTGAATGCTCCTGTATTAAATTCTGTTGCAGCCCCCATTTTCTTTTTGCAATGAATTGTATTTGCATATGTACTAAATACTCACTATTTGGGCCTGATCTTGTTCCCATTGAAGCCAATGATGAGATTCTGGCTTCAATAGGAGCAGGACTGGCCCATTTGTTATACGGTTTTAGTGAAAGTGACAATTACAGAAAGATTATCGGGAAGGACAATCATAATGTCTGCATTAGAATTTGTACATTGCAATGTAAATGGTACCTTGTCATAATGCTAGTTTGTAGTCATTATCTTTTGTTGTCCTTTGCTTTACCAAAATACATCATGTTCCAGGATTCCTTGCTATTTTACAGTGACTGTGATGCTGATCAATTGTTCTTTAATGTGGTCATCCCACTTATCCCCTCAACTTTTCTCTTGATTGCAATTACAGTCATGCAGGACTCTAGCTAATAGCTACTTTTATGGAAAAGTAGTAAATCCTCCACTCCTAAAGCAAAGGAATTCAGTGGAAAAGCAATTCAAGTACTGTTGCCTGCGTCAGTGCAATTAATCCTAGGAAAGTGCTGGAGCACATTGTGATATTTAAAACAAAACAACAACAAGAAGGAAATGAAATTTTCGTGAGGTAAAAGCTCATGCATTGGAAGACAGGAAGACTGAAAAAAAAAAGTTAGCCAAAAAAATTAAGAAGGGATTTATGTGAAAAATCTGGAGATCATGAATTAAAGTTGCTGTTTTGAGATCAGCTAGATGACAGGAAAATATTACATTAAAAAAGAGAAAAAAGAGATGCAGAAAATGCATAGAAGAATGAGACTGCTAAGGCAAAATTATTAGATTACATAAACAATTAGGCAAGGGCACATCAAGAAAACAGTAAGTTAATGGGTCTCATTTCTTCTCTTCCCACCCTGCAGGACTCTTGTGTTTTCAAATACTGAAATAATTGTAACAATTGTCTAATTAACTATAGTTTCATGGAAGTGTATATGAAGTAATGTTTACTTTAAATTAATCATTATTCATCTGGTTTACTTGTGTTTGTTATTGGATGGAAGGAATTTCTTACCTTGAACATTTTCCTTAAAACCTCAGCTGAACTATATGCTGAGACTGCCACCTTGTGGCACAATTCTGACTTTTTCCTTCCCGTCTTAAAAATGTCCTCACATCTTCATTTCCACATCCAATGCTATGAATGGGACACATCCTGCCCAATTAAAATCAGTTGGGGACCACACAAGTGAGAAGCAAAAAAAAGCTCACACAAGGGGGAAGCAAGTGGGATAGGGATGGGGGTGCAGGATCTGGGCGGGACATGGGATTCAGGATGCAAGGTCTGGGTGTGAGGTAGGGTGCAGAAGCAGGATGGGAGTAGGGTGTCTGGCCAGGGGGAGGGAGCAAGAGCAATGGCCATTTTTCCAAAAAAAAACCCTCTGCAGTGCAGACATACCCTGGAAGAAAATAAGGTGATAGGTAACAGCCAGCATGGATTTGTAAAGAACAAACCAATCTGATAGCTTTCTTTGATAGGATATCAAGCCTTGTGGAGAAGAGAGAAGCAGCAGATGTGGTATATCTAGTCAGTTCTGTTGATATTAATAAAATGCAATATTTACCCGATTTCTGCATTTGTAAAGTAAAGCATTTGATATGGTCTCACATGACCTTCTTATCAAATAAACTACAACTTAAATGGGGCTTATAAGGTGGGTGCATAACTGGTTGAATAACCATTCTCGGAGAGTAGTTATTAATGGTTCACAGTCATGTTGTAAGGGCATAACAAGTGGGGTTCTGCAGGGGTCTGTTTTGGGACCAGTTCTGTTCAGTATCTTCCAACAATTTAGATGATGGCATAGAGAGTACACTTATTAAATTTGCAGATGATACCATACTGGGAGTGGTTGCAAGTGCTTTGGGGGATAGGGCCATAATTCAAAATTGATCTGGACAAAATGGAGAAATGGTCTGAGGTAAACAGGATGAAGTTTAATAAGGACAAATGCAAAGTACTGCTCTTAGGAAGAAAACAATCACTTTTACACATACAGAATGGGAAGTGACTATCTAGGAAGGATTACTGCAGAAAGAGATTTAGGAGTCATACTGGACCACAAACTAAACACGAGTCAACAGTGTGACACTGTTGCAAAAAAAGCAAACAGGATTCTGGGATGCATTAACAGGAGTATTGTGAGCAAGACACAAGAAGTAATTCTTCCGCTCTACTCTGCGCTGATTGGGCCTCAGTTGGAGTATTGTGTCCAGTTCTGGGCACCACATTTCAAGAAAGATGTGGAAAAATTAGAGAAGGTCCAGAGAAGAGCAACAAAAATAATTAAAGGTCTAGAAAACATGAGCTATGAGGCAAGGCTGAAGGAATTAGGCTTGTTTAGTTTGGAAAAGAGAAGACTGAGGGGACAAGATAGTAGTTTTCAAGTATCTAAAAGGGTGTCACAAGGAGTAGGAAGAAAAATTGTTCTCTTTGGCCTCTGATGATAGGATAAGAAACAATGGGCTTAAATTGCAACAAGGGAGGTTTAGGTTGGACATTAGGAAAAGCTTCCTAACTGTCAGGGTGGTTAAACACTGGAATAAATTGCCTAGGGAGGTTGTGGAATCTCCATCATTGGAGATATTTAAGAGCAGGTTGGATAGACATCTATCAGGGCTACTCAACTTTAGAAGCCCTTGGGGCCACAATGATACTTATAGCACATGCGGAGGGCTGCAACTTAAGTGTGGTTGCATATACATACAAATATATATGCAAATATATGCAAATAGCTTCTTACACAGTGACAGGAATGAATACAAAGATTAAGGCAAGACTACACAAAATGCAGGCCCCATTTAAGTCAGTTCTGCTGATATTAATAAAATGCAATATTTACCCGATTTCTGCCCATATGACAGCACTTTTAATGAGCAATCACAGTCCAGGAATTTAACTACTAAAACACATATCAACAGAAAAACATTATATTGAATTTTTTTTTTTTTTTGGCTCCCACCTGCAGGCAGCATGTTGACCCCCGCGTAAACCCAAACTGCACTGTGGAGCACAAACAGGCTGTGGGCCGCATGGGCCACATGTTGAGTAGCCCTGATCCTAGATAGTGCTTGGTGCTGCCGTGAGGGAAGGGGACTGGATTTGATGATCTCTCATGGTCCCTTCCAGTTCTAGTATCTGTGATCTAGTAATTAGCTACTACTTCCCTCAATTGGCCGGGGTAGGGAGAATTGGATTTGCAACGACCAGAATGATCAGACTGTCAGCTCAGCTGTTTGTTTTCAGTACTTCTTCACTTTGCCCTTTTCTAAGCCTCAGACTTTACCCATTCTCCATGAGTTCTTAAAGATACTTGCTAAAGGTTCCAAGATTGCTTCAGCTAGTGTGAATTTCATCAGTCCCTGATGACTTGAATACATCAAACTTATCTAAATATTATTTAGACAGTTCTTTCCCTATTTTGGCTTATGTTCCTTCTTCCTTGTTAATATTAATTATACTCACTATCTGGTCTTTTATTGAAGACTGAAGCAAAATGAGCATTAAACATCCAAACTCTCACCTTGACATCAACCATTATTAGCTTGCCTTCCCCAATGCTTTAATCACCAGACTATAGAGTTGTTCTCACACTCTCTGATTGGCCCAGTGAATAATTATGTACTTAAATAAAGTACTAGAAGATTTACCCAGCACTGCTCAGGTCCTTAACTCAATTTTTGTTTATTAAAAAATAAAAGGAAAATGTGCACACTTAATTGAAATCATTGTTCTGGGGTGGGGTTGAGGATGAAGGGTTCAGTATGCAGGCTGCCCTGGGGGAGAGAGGACTAACCCAGCCCTCTCTCACTGCAGCAGTTTGGGGCCTGGTGACAAGCACCTCTCCATGGCTACTACAGATCCAACAGGTACAGCTGGGAGACGGATGCATGATGCCTGCCTGGGGCAGGTACAGGTTCATCTGCTCCCTGAGTTCTTCAGTCAGAGTGAGGAATGCAGCAAACTGTGCACTTTCCCCTTGCTCCCTGATGAAGGGGAACAGCCAGCACAGTCCCTGTATGAATCAGGGGGGAGGTGGGACTTCAGCCAGCCCCGCCCTCCCTAAAGGGTCCGTGAGAGTGGGAGGCTCAGTGCTGGGGCAGTCCTGGACAGGGGGCACCCCCAGCCAGTCCCTTTTCCCTGTGTGATGATTCTGCCTCTCTTCTGTATGATTTTATCAGAGGCAATCCCATTCCGGGCACATCCCATTTTCCTGGCATAACCAAACTCTTACCTTGCAATAAGTTATAAAAGGAAACTGTATGCCAGATTTGGTGGTCTTACCATTTAGGGGGAGTTCTTGAACAAACAGACAAACTCTCTCAAATATATAGTAGATAACATGAACAGGAGAGACTGAAAGCAGCATAGCCTATGGGTAAGGACCCTCACCTGGCAGGAGGAGAACCATGCTGCTCTAATAACTAGTTAGACAAAGTGGAGCATCTTCAGCAGAAGAGACTGAGCACAGTCTAGTGATTAGGCTGCTCATCATAGAACTACTAGAATGGAGGTCAACTGCCTGGTCAAGAGTGGGGATTCCAATGGGGGTCTCCTACATCCTAGCAAAGTACCCTAACCACTGGCTTAAAGGGGACATGGCCACAAAGGCTGTTTGCTAGCCTAGAACAGACATTTTGAAGTTGCTGACAAATTCTGAACAAAATATATTTTTTGATTATTCAGTTTTCTGGCTGAACAATTAATTATTTGCCCCAGCTCTATCTCGGTGCTTAAGGTAGTTAAAAAAAGTAAGGGTCTAGTCTACTCTGAGTGTGGCAGCTTTGGTAAGACAACACTTTAGCATAGTGGTCACCAACCAGTCGATCGGGATCTACTGGTAGATCTTGGAGCCTCTGACAGGTGATCCCAACTGGTTTGGCCAAGAGGCTATCAAGTGCAGCACTTCAGCTGCCCCTCTCCCCACTGCTGCACACCTCCTGCCCTTTGCCTTGGAGCTGTCCCCTCAGGAGCCTCCAGCTTTCTATGCAGGGCAGGGGAGCGTGAGGGGTGCTCATGCCAAGGTGCCCCCTCTCCCACTCTGTATTCTGTTTCCACAAAGCAGACAGGGGGCACAACAGGACTTGGGATGGAGTTTGCTGGCTGCTTTAGGGAGTGGGCCAGGGCAGGGGTGAGCCTGCCTTAGCCCCACTGCACCACCAACCAGGAGCCACCTGAGATAAGCAGTGCCCTGCTGGAGCCCACATCCTGAATTCCTACCCTAGTCATGAACCCCTTCCTGCACCCCAAGCCCCTGACTCAGCCCCGAGCATCCGTGTATCCAAACAGCCTACCAGAGCCTGCACCTAGAACCCCCTCTAGTACCCCAACTGCCTGCCCCAGGCTCAAGTCAGAGCCCCTCCTCCACTCCAGATCCCTTAATCCAAGACCAGAACCTGTGCTCCAATGCCTGGTGGGAGGGAGGGAGTACGGGGGAGGGAAGGAGGATGGAGTAAGCAGTGGGCGGGGCCTCGGAGAAGAGGCAGGAAGGAGGTGGGGCAAGGGTGTTTGGGTTTGAGGTAGATATTAGATTGCACTTAAATTAAAAAAGTGATCTCATGCTTAAAAAGGTTGGAGACCACTGCTTTAGCATATGTCTCTCAGTGATACAGTTTGTTTTGGGGTGAGAGGGAAGGAAAGAGGTTTGCCAGGCCTGTGATCCCTGGCAATCCCTCACACTTTAAGCACTAAAGTCTCTGGAAAGAAAGTTCTGTGAAGAAGAGACTTCCTGAGCAGAGCTCTTTGAAACCTGCCATGCCAGGATGATCATTTTAGGCCATTTTGTATTAACATTCATTTTAAAGTCTTGGATAAAAAGAGATGTGATTACCCTTATTGTATGACCAAATGGTGCCAGAACTGTGCTTAACATGACCTAACTGAGGGATCACCCCTAACCTTTGCCTTACACTCAAAGCGTTGGGTAACAAGCTAAAAACTCAAGTGAGAGAGGACCGGGTGCTTTTTCCTGATGGTGTAAATGCTGTTGATTCATTTAATGTGCTGTGTAACCCCTTCTCTCTGTAGGTTTTTGGTTGGGGGTGAGTAGTAGAACTGTAAAAAAGGCACTGCAGTGAAAGATGCTGCAGCAGTAGCAGTGAGGTTCTTCCCACACAGCGGATAGCTGAAATCACTAGTAGTCAAGCTAGGCAGGGAAGTTTCAGAACCCAGATTTGGTATGGTAGCTGCAGACAGCGTTGTGCTGAGAGATCACACAGCAGCAGCATGCTCCCTATCCACCAACCCTGACCATTTTTGTTTTTTAAGTTTATCCTGACTAACTCGGCTACCCCCTGAAGCTCCTGGAAGGGTAGTTACTAATACCTAGGCTAGGCACAGGTGGTATCAAATGACTGGACCAATAAAGCAGCACAGCCTCAATGAGAGGCGGCAAAGCAATAAGAGGAGCACCAAGGTATCTCCATGTAGAAGTCAGGCAACACTCACCTACTCCACCAGAGGCTGCAGAAGCCCACCATAATGTAGGCTTTGACTCTGAAGTTTCAGAGGGGTCGCTGTATTAGTCTCTAAGGTGCTGCAAGACTATTTGTCGTTACTTAAGTTTTTCCAGTTACAGACTAACAAAAAATGTAGGTGGTATCATGAACTTTTGTGGGAACAACTCCACTTCTTTTGAAGAAGTGGGTTGTGCCCACTAAAAGCTCATGAATACCACTTAAATTTTTGTTTGTCTCTAAGATGCTGCAAGACTAGTTGTTGTTGTTTATGTTTTTCCATTGTCTCTGAGACTGTGCTAACCTCTGACAACAAACTGAGTGGGATGCAGCAGAAGGAAGGGGGGAAATGGTGTGTTCAAGTGACATCTGTTCATTCCATATTCATACCAGCAGGTGGGGAAACAGGGGAAGAAAACTCTGTAGTGTGGGTGTTTTACTTAAGTCTATATTTTTAATTCACTGTTACTGTGTTTCCCCAAGTTAATTATGTGCTTCCTCTCCCCTCAATAAAAAAGGTTTTTGGTGTGTGTTGTACTCAGATTCTATGCTTACCAGTGCATAGGTATTACTTATTAAGGGTGCACAAGAAAAGTATTTAGTTTTAGATATTTAGTGGGAGCTCAAACTGATTTTTATTTAGTAATTTTACAAGGTCCCCAAGGCTATGTCTACACTACAAGGTTTTTGTGAAAAAACGGCTGTTTTTGCACAAAAACTGGTGAAGCGTCCATACTTCAAGAGCGTTTTTTGCGAAAAAAATAATACAGTAAATTGACAGGACTGAGGGCTTTTGCCAGTAGAGTTATTCCTCTCCCCACAAGAAATAACTCCTTTTTGCGCTACAGCTCTTGCGCAAAAAGGCAGGCGTGGATGCTCCACAGGGGTTTCTTGCGCAAAAAGAGCCTATCAGAAAAAAGCTCAGGTGCTCTGATGGCCATTCTGTTAGTGGCAATCAGAGCTTTCTTGAGCAAGAGCATCCATGCAGTGTGAACGCTCTCTTGCACAAAAGTACATCGCTTTTGCAACGTGCTTTTGAGGTGTGGACATGCTTTTGTGCAAGAAGTTTTTGCGGAAGATCTCTTCTGCAAAAAGCTCCTTGTGCAAAAAACCTGCAGTGTAGACAAAGCCCCAGATATCAAACCCAACCCTTGTTGCTACCAGAAAAACCTGATGGGAGGTTTATACGGGTAATTTTCATCAGAGGAAGATAGGTATTTACATAACTTCATCTATCCTTTCACTGATGGGCCAGTGTCTTTCCACCAAGTTTTCAGTTCCTAACAGCAGGAGGTGAATTTAATTTTTCATCTCTCTACAGAAAGGTCAGACTGATCATGAGGCAAGTATGTAGATATTTCATCTAGTAGTCATGTTAGGGAGGTCAATCCTGTTACAAAGTGACACAGCATGCTTTGGCTGAGGTTAAAGTATGTGTATGTGTTCTTTGATTAGTCAGGTTGGTATAACTTGCCTCTTAATGCAGCTCTGCCCAAAACAAAATTTATGGATTAGTATGATTCAGTCAGTCCCACTGACAATCCTCACTGTCCGGTGATGACTTTTGCTCACTGACCATATTCTAGTTCTTCTCTGGTCCCTTCGGCACACAAAAATCTCAGTCCGTCTCTCAGGAGAATGCTCACTACCCCTCACACCTGGGCCCCTTTTCATTTTCTGTCTGCAAAGCCTTTTATAATAGCAGCTACAGGAGTCCTAGCCTTGCCTCTTGTGATCTGTATTAACCTTTTTTCTGCTTGAATGGTATGTTGGGTCTGACACTATCATAAAGTAAACTTGAAGTTGTCATAAATTATGAGTTCCCAAGAAAACTTTTAGAACTTAGGTCCCACCACAATTCTGTGACAGAGATCCCCTAGGTCAATATAATATTTATCATCATAGTTACTACAGGTTGGACCTCTTAGGATCTGACTGGTCCCAAATGAGGGAGTTTGCCAGACTAGAGGAGGTCAATTCCTGCTCTCCTGCCAGCGGTCCCCCTGCCCGGCTCCATTCCTGGCCCAGCTGCCGATTCCCCGCTGCTTCCGTCCAGGCTGGGCTCCCGGCCCTAGCAGGGCTATCAATCCTGTTGCTGCCAGACTGGCAAGGATCCCAGCTACTGGATCTTTGCCAGGGCTCTCTGGTCCAGGAACATTCATGGTCCTTCCCCACCATGGATGTTGCCGGACCAGAGAGTCCCGATTTAGAAAGGTTCAACCTATATAATTTTTATAGAGAGAGTTTGGAGACATATCTTATGGCTATAATCGCATGCACATTTAGCTTTCAATTTGCCTAACATTACAGTCAGTTACAATACATGGATGTAAACTGTAGTCTTTTGTGGCCTCTGTCCATAATTAAAAGTATCTACAGGAGCTTTGGGCTGTAAGTGCTCAATATTCATTAATATCTAATGGGATGTAAGCATTCCCTTTATTTAAAATGTTATGCAGCAAGTTAAAAATATAGGATGCAAGTAACATGATGGTCTGTGGGGAGACAACAGGAAAAACTGTGTAGCACAATATGTAGCATATGTGCACACATATGCAGAGGTGCAGTGAGGAAAGAGTAGGCTAGATTGGGACTCTGATACTCTGAAGGAGTACTGCACTAGTAGAGCTCCATTCCACCCCAGAACCCCTGAGAACAGAATCAATGTGAGACTGATCATTCCCTTTCCATTTTCGTGTGCATACATTATTCATAGAGATTTAAAACAGAAGGGTACCACTGTGTGCAGAGAATTATTTTTTCCTACTATATAAAGGTATATCTGTTGTGATTCAAACTCAAATCCTTCTGCTTTCTGTAGAGCTACTGGACACTGTTAAAAATACATTGCATTTCACACTGCAATTCAGTGGTGAATTTAGTGACCTATAGTTTCAGCTTTTATTGTTTGAAAAGAATTTTAGAATACATTGGAAAGAACAGTATTACATAAATATGTATTATGATTGATTATCTTCTGTCAACACAAACCTCAGACATACCTGATTACCCTGTCACAAGAAGCAACTGTCCTTTGGCCTCTGTCTCTCTGTCAAACAGATCCTTCTGCTTAAACACACTCTATGCCTGTTTTCCTCACTCAGTTGCTGTACTTTATACCCGGGAAACCACTGATGCAAGGTTCTTGTTGGACTGTATCATTTAGAAAGGTGGCCTGGTGTTTAGCCCTTTTTTTGGTGCAACACACAGGAAACTAAGAAAAGTCTAAGCAGAAGAAAGGTTGTTTTAAGAACATTACTTCATAGCATCTTTTAACTCTTTCTATGGATAATTTAATCATGGATGCTTACGTAGTAAGATGAGAGCCTGAAACAGAAGCCCAATAGGGTTGCCAGATGGTTTCAATAAAAATACCGGACACACTTGATAAAAATGTGTTGACCAAAAAAAAAAAAAAAGCCCAACCATGATATGGGAAGTATATTGCCTGAAAATTCAGACAGGGCAGAAGGGAGTGAGGGAGGATCACTCAGGGGCAGGGCGCGCACCTAGTACCCTGCATGGCCAGGCTCGGTTCCCTGCTCCAGCCCCCCATTATAAGAGACACACTCGTGCGCTGTGTTTTACACTCGGCCTTAGGGAGCAACATCAGACAGTCCCTCCCCACGGGCTGTGCAGCGCCTGGGCGGTAGGATCTGAGGATGCTCTCACTGACAGAAGGAGTGAGGTGACCTCATGTCCCCTGAGATCATCCCGTGGCCCTATGGAGTGTGTTTTGGGGGTTCACCCATAGAAAGCCCCAGACCCCCACCCCCCATTTTCCATGCCCTTGGGGTCAGAAAGCTGGAGGCAGAAAGCTAAGTCACCTGCACCCTGGGCTCAGCATCACCCCAGGCCTGCCCTCGGGCTCTGCTTCTCCCTTCAGCGGGACACAGAGGGGACCTGGCTCTGGGGAGCAGCTGGTCAGAGCCCCGCTGATCCCTGCACAGAGCTAGGCGTATGCGCCTGCTCCTGCCTGGCCTCACCAGCCACCAAGCCTCTATTGCCTGTGAGGTTTGTGTCTGAGCCCAGACTGGCTTCCTCTCGCTGTGTCTTTGGTGCAGTAACACATAGCGCTGTCTTCCGCTCTCAGGCTGTCCAAGCGCAGGTAGAAATTGGTGCTGTCCTTGGAGGCTGTAAATCGGCCCTGGATGGTGGTAGAATAATACAGTAATTACTCGTTTAACGTGTGCCCGCTTAACATGTTTTCGCAATAGCACGATTTTTTTTTTAGGGAACATTTTTTGAATAACACGACCATCCCCGAAATAACACGAAAATAATCAAGTGATGGACCACTTTGCACAGCAGTATAAGTTGGTGAAAACAGTGGTAATATGCATGAGCGGATGAATACACATGGTCACAGCGCTCCTCCGCTCACTCACGTGTTTATCTTTGTGTTTTAACAAACCACGGCGACTTGTGTTGCTAGTTATCTTGTGTTGCTAGATATGTTGCCGTTGATGACCCAGCACCAACAAAAAATTGATTTTGCCACCACCGCCTGAAACGCAACCCCCACCTTTTCCATTATTTTGAATGGAAAAATTGATCCCACATAGCACTTTTTCGCTTAGCACGAACATTTTCAGAAACACATCTATAATGTTAAATGAGGAATTACTGTACTCGCTCTGCCCTGGTTTACTTAATTTATATGTTTGGTATTTTATCAATTTGTTTCCCGGACAAAAAGCTCAAATACCGAACTGTCCAGTTCAAAACCAGACACCTGGCAACCCTAAAGCCCATATAGCACAGGCCTACTATGAGGCCTGAGGCCTAGCCAACAATGGTCAAGACTTTGCTAACATAAAGCAAAGGTAAGCTGTAAGCAAGAGGCAGGCCCCTGCTCATGGAACTTGGCACAAACAGGACTGACAGTGTAAAACTCTAATTGGCAATGTGATATATGCCATCAAGTGCCAGTAATGCCCCTCTGCCAATAAACTGGACTGTCTCCACAACAAAGGATAAAATGGACACAAATCATACATTAGAAACAGTAACACACATAAACCTGTAGCAGAACATTTTAACCTGGCTGGACACTCAATCATGGATTTGAAAGTAGCCATTCTTCTACAAAGGAATTTCACCAGCCAAAAACAAAGAGAGAGTGCAGAATAGGTATTCATCAACAAATTTGACACCCTAAGTTTGAACAAAGACATTAACTGGATGAACTTAAATAACAACAAAGAGTCTAGTAGCACCTTAAAGACCAACAAAACATGTAGATGGTATCATTAGCTTTCATGTGCAAAATCCACTTCTTCAGATGACCCGAGTATAATAAGTCCAGATCCAAGAATAAATAATGGAAGGGGGGAAGAGGAGGAGAAGAAGGAAAAAGGGGATGGGAGGGAATGAAGGAAAAGAGAGACAATGAGTAGATAGTGCAAATAGTTACAAGAGGCTGTTAAGAACCAGTAGCACCTCCATTGTTTGATGGTTCTTTAAGTCATTACAAGGTGGAAGATAGTGTGTGAGCCATCCTATATCCCGATTCAGACCATTAGCATAAGAATTAAACTTGTGAAAGTCCAAAAAGACAACACACAAAAACCTGTTGGAGAACACTTTAATCTTCCTGGACACTCATTAATGGATCTCCAAGATGCTGTTTTGTTTCAGACCCATTCCACAAGCCAAATGCACAGAGAATTGGAACTTAACTTAATTCGCAAGTTTAATATATATAAATAAAATCTTGGTTTCTGTTATTTCCTCTCCAGCCCACCAGCCCATCTGATGAAGTGGGTTTTACCCATGAAAGTTCATGATACTATATATTTGTTAGTCTCTAAGGTGCCACAGGACTACTCACTGTTTTTAAAGTTGCAGACTAACATGGCCCTTTGAGATTTTTTAATTGGCAATAGGCACAGATGTAAAACAGTAATTGGTACTAGACACGAGCTATAAAACACTAATTGGTAGTGGGCATAGGTTGAAAGCACTTTCCAGGAGGATGGTAATATATCGTTAAGAAGCAACTTGGTACCCACATGCTCCTTGCAGATAACAGGGACATACTGACCCAGGTTCAGGACAGGGTCTAAAATGACAGCATACTGAATAAAGATGTTCTAATTGAACCACCAGGTGCAGGGTGATGGGTGGTATCTAGGTAACGTCAGGGGGTGATAACCTGACACAGCAAGAGTGATGTGTAACTTGTTTGTACCTGTATATAACGTTGTGTCTTGGAGGGGCTGTCTTTGTCCAGCCTACAGGCCAGTGGAATCTCCCACTGACTGAGCTGGTCCACTCGTGCATAGTGGTTTGGTAGAGTCTGACAACTATTACTCTACTTCATTTGACAATAAACCTGGCTGGGCACCTTCAATCCTTATCTGATTTTGTGGTGTTCGGGGGCTCTCTTAGTGTCTGCTGTATTGACTGCTTGTGCAAAGTCAACATGACATACAGGAGGAGCACACATGGACACAGCCAAATGGTTATCATCATCAACAGAGCAGGAGACCTGTCAGGATATCACCTCTGACTATCACAGCTTACACATCAGTGACCCTAATGTTCAAGACTTTTTGTGGTAATAAAGTCTCAGAAGGGATAGCTGTGTTACTATGTAACTTTAAAAAAAAAAAAAAAAGAGTAGTCCTGTAGCACCTTAGAGACAAACAAAAATATATGCATTGTACCATGAGCTATACATTCAATCTCTTACATCACTAGTACTTGTGTTGGCTTACAAAACTGTTGTGTGTTTCAGCTGGAATTGTTGGTCCAAAGCTGGCTTGAAAAGCAAGGATAACAGGAAATGGAAACTTACAGTCAGCTTGCATCAAAATGAATGCTGCCTCCAGCATTGCTATGGCAATTTGTGTTGGGCTGACCTCCTCCTTCCCTGCATATGGCTACATGTCTCCCATTAAGATGCCATCAGTTTTACTGAAGAACAAGATAGCAGTGTAACCAGTTATCCTTTTTGCACTGATATCAGGGTAAATATGCTCATAAGCATGTAATGGGTCTTACCTGAGGTTCCACCAAGGAAGAGTTCCCCTGTATGTCATTTGTTACCTTGCCATACAAGGAAACAAGGCTCATTTACATTTTGTACATAAATTACAGTAAGAAAATACCTTTATTTTGCAACCCCATTTTCTGTTCCAAATAGGAAACTCCATAGCTCCAAAAATTGCTTCTTGACAAAAAGGCAACAGTAAAATACCCCAAATCCCCAGGCGAGTTAAAATTAGCGCAGCTCATTTTACCTGCCTGAGAAGTATAAAAAGCTGAGTTCAACCCGTCTGAGTTTGAAGGTATGGTGCCAGGCAGTCTGGGTGTTTAAAAATGATGCTTAGATCACTGAGCCAACCCCTCCAGCTGCAATGACTCTATGTGGTGTTCAACCTAAATAAAACAGAGGTGGTGGTGATTGCTTTGGATATACAAATGGATGAAGGGAAAGATTATACCTAACATAAGAGTGTCCATATGTCATTTGTTCCTGAAGTTAACAATCTGATTAGATTCCCAATTGGTGGTTAGGTATTGCAATGGGTCTCAGATGGTCTTATCAGCATCTGTGGATCTCATTGCCGTGTTTTGTGCCTCTGCAGCAGTTTAATAATGAAGCAACAGTGTAATCTATTTGGTATGCACTTTAATTCTCCTTGGAAACAGAAGCTGCTTGTTAAATGGTGCATCTCACTGTAAACACATTATGTGGATACTCATTGGCTGCTTGTGAGTTTCCAGCTTTATTTGGGTTTGACCTAGAAAGTCCTAAATTACCTGGGCCCCGAAGACATCAGCAAAGGTGTTATTTGCTCAGAAACTCATCCTCCCACAGCCCTTAGTCTGAAACTTCCCAAACATGACTTCTGGGGCATGTTGCAAAGCTCATCCTATCATGGGAGATTTTCTTGAGGACTGATATAAGGGAAAGAAAAAGGTATTTTTATTGTTCTAAGAGGGTGGCTGGTTATAGATAGAGCCCTGAAAATCTGTGGATATACACTTTATATCCACGGAGGTAGAAGCAGATATCTGCAGATCAATACAAATGTTATATTTCTGCAGGGTTCTAGCTTTGGGAGGCATATGGCCTAATGAATAGTGCACTGCATAGGCACCAACTTCCCCTCTAATGGGGGCAATTGATCCCTCCTCCCCTGCCACATTCCACCTCTTCCCCAGGCATCCTTCCTTTTCTCCCTCCTGAACACCATGAAGCTGTTTGTGGTACTTTGGAAGTGCTAGGAGGGCAGGAGAGGAGTTGGTCAGTGCTGCCACCAGCAGGCAAGAGGCACGAGAAGGGTGGGGGAATTTGGTTGCCAGTCGGTCCCAGTACTCACTAATTTTTCCCCTCGGGTGCTCCAGCCCCAAAATACCCAGGGAGTTGGTACCTATGGTGCACTGGATAAGGCCTCAGGAGACCTGGATTCTAGTTCTAGCTTTGTCACAGGCTTACAGCTTAAGCAAGTCATTGTCTCTCCTTGTGGCTTGATTTTCCCTTCTGTAAAATGGGGATGATGATATTGACCTCCTTTGTAAAGTGCTTTGATTTCTACTAATGTAAAGAGCTAGGTATAATTATCACATATATAATCAAAGGGTGAAGAATAGCTGCCTGCTTTGCCTTTATTATATGATGTGTTTCTAAAGACGCATGAAATCTTTGCAGACCACAGGCCAGGAACTTTTAAAAATATTTGCTTGTTCATTAATATAGATTTAGCAACATTAAAATATTCCCAGATTTCAGCAATTAAAAAAAGATAATCCAGGAAAGATTAATCTCCCCATTCCATATACATCACAACTAAGGATGTTAAAGACTAGTCGACTACCCGATAAGCAAATGCTTATCGGATAGTCAGTCGACTAGTTGATTCTCCCTCCCCCCCTTGCTGCCTCTATCAGATAGAGGCAGTAAAGGGGGGGAAGAGGCGGTACTTCAAAGGGCAGCACTGCACAGCTGAGCTGGGGATCACCTGTTCGGTGCTGCCCCTTTGAAACACCGAGGCGGCGTTTCAAAGGGGCAGCATGGCAGAACTGAGCTGGGGATCAGCTGTGAGGCGCTGCCCCTTTGAACACCGCCTGGGCATTTCAAAGCAGCAGTGCCGCACAGCTGATCCTGGCTGGGCTGACCTCGGGTTCTGGGGAAATGCCACATGGAACCCACGGTCAGCTGGGGGGAGTCCCCAGCTGATCCCGGGTTCCACTGAAATGCTGCACGGAGCCCGGGATCAGCTGGGGAGTCCCAAGCTGACCCCGGCTCCGCATGGCATTTCAAATCAGCAGTGCAGCATGGAGCCCAGGGTCAGCGGGGGACTCTGAGTCTCCCGCTGACCCCGGGCTCCATGCTGCGCTGCCGCTTTGAAATGCACAAGAGCCCCCATTGAGGACTCTTGAACATTTCAAAGCCACCACCCGCTTGCAGCCCGGAGTCAGCAGGACTTCCCACTGGCCTGGGGCTGCACACGGGGGTTCCGCATTCTTCCTTTGAAATGTGGAAGTGCCTGTCAAGTAGTTGATGGAAATTCCATTGACTACTCGACTAGTAAATTATCTGCAATTTAACATCCTTAATCACAACCTGAGGAGTCTAAAATGCAGGACAGGATATTTGCAATAAGTAGCAAGCAGATGTGGAAGCACGAAGGCAAAACGAGACCGTCTCCATTTGTCTTCTTTTACTTTGTTCTCTATATCCCCTTCATCTACCTTCCTCTATAACTCGACCAAATAAGTAATGCTCTGCTCCTTATGGACAGTGCTGTATTAATCTAGCCTGTCTCTTCTCCTGTGTTGAGATGCAGGAGTACAAGATTTTCTTTATGTCTCCAGTTTATATTGAATGCTTGCACCTCCATTAGTTCCATTTCACAGATGGGAAAACCACACCAGACTGAGTGAGATTTGCACAAGGCCGCAGCTGAAGCCAGCATTAGAGACAGGACTCAAAGTCGGGGTAGTGTGGCCAACTTTCTAATCACACAAAACCAAACGCCATTGCCACACCCCACATCTTCTCCCCTCACTCCATTTCCCCCCTCCCTCTGTTTCTCATTCTCCCCTTTCCTCATTCACTTACAGTGGGCTGGGACAGGGGATTGAGATATGGGTGGGGGGCGGGAGAAGGAGGCTGCAGTCTTAGGCGGAGGGTTGGGTTGGGGTATGGACTTTGGCTGGGGGTGCAAACTCTGTGGTGGGGTCATGGATGAGGGGTTTGAGGTGCAAGAGGGGGCTCCAGGCTGGGGCCAAGGGGCTTGGAGTGGGCTCAGGACTGGGGCGGAAGGTTGGGATGCCTGAAGTAGGCTCCAGGAGGGGGCTTAGAGTTGGGGCGCCAGCTCTGGGAGGGAGTTAGGGTGTGGGAGGAGGTTGAAATCTGGGGCAGGGGATTGGGGTGAAGGAGGGGGGTTCAGGCCCCTTTTGAATAGTGCTTAACTTAGGCAGCTCTGGCTTGGTGGTGCAGCAGAGCTAAGGCAGGCTCCCTGGCTCTGCATGGCTCCCAAAAGTGGCTGGCATGTCCAGCATTGAGGCACCAGGGTGGCCAGGCAGCTCTGTGTGCTGCCCTGTCCACAGGTACCACCTCTGCAGCTCCCATTGGCTGCAATTTTAATGGCCCGGTCAGCAGTGCTGCCTGGAGTCTCAGGGTCCCTTTTTGACTGGGCATTCTGATCAAACACTGGACACATGGCAAGTGTAGTCAGGTGTGTTTAGTGTTATGTTTGTGGAACACACACAAAGGCTAGATAAACACCTAAGAACTCTTGCTAGAAGGTTGCAACACAGCACTATTTTACTTTTTTAAATTCAGAGTGAGAACAGGCAAGAACCCAAACAAATTGAGAGAAAAAGCCAGCTGCTCCTGAAGGCAGCACAGCATAACTCATCCCCATCTTACGGTATGCTGGTTAGCTGCAAGCAGGCTGCTGCTCACAGGTTTCCCTAAAGAGCCCCCTGCCCTGCAAGAAGGACCAGAAAACCCCTCAAACTCCCTTAATGTGCAAGTCTCTCCCCAGATGGTACGCCCTGCTGACAGCCACTCTGGTCCTCCAGAGGACCACCTCTTCAGTAACTCAGCCCTCTAGTCAGGTCACAGTTTAGTCCACCCCTCTTGGACTAACAGGAAGTACAACCAAAGATAGTGTAAATGTCCACACACGAGATCTTCAGCACCACCTCAATACTTCTCTGGGAGCTTTCCAATGTTTTTATGCCTTTTTATGAGGAGAGGCTTCTCCAGTGGCTAGTAGGGGATCCTAGCGTTACACAGGGACCCTATATCCAGCAGCTAAGATCTGTTCAATACATCTTGTTGCTGCCTTGCTGGGCTTCTTTGTACTCAACCTCTGTCAGGCTTTCTCCCCTACAACAACCTCTTTAATGTCACCTTTGTTCCAAGGCCAGGATTCTCAGGACCCTCTCCTGCAATTCCCCAACAAAATCTCAAGCCATTCTCCTTGAGCCTGATTGTATATCCCTCTCAGGGCTCTCTGCCTTTGCAAGGGCTTTCCACTTTAGAGCCTGCTCCACTCCATTAGCTGTTCTGTGTCACTGCTGGGCACCTGTTAAAATCAATGCAACAGTTTACTCTATCTTTCCACTTGGTCTCCTTATTCTCTAGTTCCAGAGAGGAGTTATAGAATTTCTTTCTCTCTCATGCCCCATCACATTGTGCAATTCCAACACAGCAGTCAATATGCTGCACTTAATGCCCACTTGTGATCTCAAACCACTATCAGCCATTGTTTTGTCTCTCATTTCCCATTAGACTAGAACCCACAGTCCCACAATTCTTGTCCAAATATGCTTGACATTCCTTCCTCCTAAAACCCTAAAGGCAGATCTGCTTTTGCAAATAATTTGTAAACAAAGTTATGTAACAGTATTTTTATTGTTAGAGGTTAAGAAGAAAATCTAAGACTAGCAAAATCTGGCCAAGGAAGTTCAGTAGCTGCTAGATAGATTTTGATTTTGCTTAACTATGGGTGTGTATACACAGCACTCTTACCTCGAAATAAGCTACGCAATTTGCACTACACAAATTGTGTTGCTCATTTCAATGTTATTTTGAAATAAGGCGCTATTCCAAAATGTCCCTTAATCCTTGTGCAATGAGGCTTACAGGGATGTCAGAATAGCAAGCCCATTTATTTCTATATAATGGGCTTGCTCTTAAGATGCAGAATAACTATTTTGGGTTACAAAAGGTATCCCGAAATAGCTCTGCTTTGTAGACATAGACTAAGTCAGCACAATTATAACATCTGTTCTGTGCCCCATCTTTATGGCCAGAAAGAAATACCAATGGTAAAACGGGTCAAACAAATGCTTTCTCCTCTGATGAAAAAGAACTTGCTCTTCAAGGAGCATCAGCATGTACTTGGACTCCCCTCATTAAGAGATACTAGGTAACTGCAGCAAGTGTTGAGATTAACGATATAATTGAAGTGGAGAGGGAATTATAAAAAATAGGGATTTTTTAGTTTAGTGAGAAAATTTTAGAGTTTGACATTTTTTCCATTGCAAAATGGAATGAAAAGAAAAAAACAAATTTCTCGTGTAACCAAATTTAAAAAGTCAGCTGTTTAGGATCTATCACAATGTTTTGTTTCAATAACTGAAACAAAATGTTTCATTCTGATTCTGACATATTTAAAAATTGAAATGAAGTCATTTCAACATGGAAAATCAAAATGCTTTGTGCCAAAAAGATCAAGTTCTATTTTGACCTTATTGAATTTTTTTTCAATTTTTCTTTCTAAATTAGATCTCATAAAAATTGACATAATTCCACAAATCATTTAACTTGCAGCCATTTGGCATTTTCCAACAGAAAAATATTCAGTTGGAAAATTTCCAGCCAAAAGAAACATCCAAATTGTAGTCAAATTAAAAAATCCAGACTTGCTTCTTGATGTGTAGCTCTAAAATAGTGTTACACTGATGGGTTAAACATGAGAATTAATGCAATTCTAAATAGAAAAGATAGGAATCCTTTTTAAACTGTTCTTTATGATCATGTTTGACCATGGCATGTCCTAGGCACTCTCTATGCTACAAGTACATTCCTATTTTTAAAACACTCTGACCTATTTACAACAAACACCCTGAAGCTGCATCCACACAGCAGCTTTTTTTTTCCACAACAGAGTCCCATTTGTGCATCTGTACCAATCACGGTTGCCTAATTCTGTTAGTATCTGTGTATGGGGGTAGCGATCCCACTCTGCCTCAGAATGAAAGGCAGGCCTGGTTCTCCAGCCTCCTGCACCTTGTGCAGTCATTTACACCTGTGCAAAGTAAGTTGCATGCTATCAGTTCAGAACAGTAGCCTGGTACATCAGCTTTGCACAGATGCATGTCACTACTGAACGTGCAAGGCTGTTCAGCTTTCAATTGCCTCTTTCTGGCCACAGGCTAACAGCAACATTGCACAATATGTCCTCTTGGCCAGCTAAGCCAGACTGTATTTAGGCAGAAGGAAAAACAAGGATGGGAGTGAGACTAAATCGGGTGGGGAAGGAAAAGGATACACAAGCATTGGGTGGTGGAGGCAATGTCTCACATCCGAGATGGTGTTTGGATTTCAGCTCAAGCTGCTGGTGGAGGTGACAATGTCAGCTGGCTCCCACTCTCTGGCCTGGTCTAGTGGGGACAACATTCAGTTTCTGAAGAAGATCCAGAGTCCCAGGAGACAGTGAAGTTAGCAGCCATGATATGAAGGTCACCCTGTAACCAATTTTTCTCCCAAAGTCTCATTCTTTAAATGTCGTCTCATTATTTGGTCTATCAGCTAGGCCAGCACACTCCTCCTCACATTCCCCTTGCCCGCCAGAGCCTAGGAGGGCCCAGCCTAGTAGATTTTGGGTGCTCTGAGCCTTGGGGGGCCAGATCCAGGCAAGCCGGGGGCTGCATCCAGCCCCCGGGCCTGAGGTTCCCACTCCTGCTGTAAAATTACAAAACTGTTTTTTTGAAACTGGAAGTATGCTGTCTAGCAACTTATGACAGAGTTACTATGTCATTCGGGAAGTAGAAAATCCACACCCTGATGAGCAATATAGCTCCACTAACTTAACTCCTGAAGTAGACAGCACTATGTTGATGGAAGAGCTTGTCCCATCAACATAGCTACCATCTCTCAAGGAGCTGGATTACTATGCAGACAAGAGAAGCTCTTTCATCAGCATAGATAGCATATTCACTGAAGCACTACAGTGGCACTGCTGCAGCAGTTTAAGGTTAGACAAGGCCTAATTCTATCAGATATCTCACAGGCATAAGGATTTAATAATTAATGGCCAATGCCCAGAGCCAAAAATGTATTGTTATCCTTATAAGCATCAGTACAGTTCTTTGTGGACTTATCTGTAAGCTTTCCTCCCATGCATGGCATTCCAACCTGAGGCTATGGGAGTTGGAAGTTGTATACTTCAGGACTGAGCCCCTGATAAGTATGCAGATCCAGCAGGGGAAGTAAGTGAGAAGAAAGGAAGGTTGAAGCTGAGTTCTTTATCTAAATAAATTGTAGGGACCAATCCTGCTCCTAACAAAGTCAACAGCAGAATGCCCCTTGATTTTGATGAGTGCAGAACCAGGCCCACTATCTGAAACCAGCAGTTGCCAACATGCCATTAATCTATATCTATTTGATTAGATTTACTATTTTTGTTTTGTGAGGGAGTGAAGGAATTAAAGTAGAATCCCTGCTGCTTTTAGTAAGCAAATATGCAAGTGTGATTAGCTGGCAAAGCATGCATGGAAGTTGAAAAGCTAGGACTTTGTTTCCCTTCACCCAAGCCAAAGCAGCAATTGCTGGGTACTGCATTTTATTTTGGGAAGTGTGTCATGCATTCCAGTTGTGTATAGAAAAATATCATACTAGGTGGTGCCCAGTTTCCCTCATGATGCTATTGGTATTTAGGGGATAAGATGTGTCTGTGACAGAATGTCAGGCAGAATTGGAAAATACAAAAGGAAACAGCTGAAATGGAGATTCCTACACCAGTGAAGTCTCAGACAGGTAGCTGTATTAGTTTGTAACTTTAAAAACAATGAGTAGTCCTGTGGTACCAAAGGGTACATCTATACAGTAGTATTATTTCAGAATAACTGATGTTATTCTGAAATAACATTGTCAAAATAACTACTTGTAGCGTAGACATGGACTATGTCAAAATAATGTCGGGCTGGAGGACTTCTTACTCCAGCTCCTGTAACTCTCATTTTACGAGGAGTAAGAGAAGTCAGAGCAAGAGTGTTCTCTCTCAGATTTGCTACTGTGTAGATAGCGCCAAAACCTGAAACAAGCTATTCTGACTTGAGCTACGTCAATTGCGTAGCTTAAGTTGTGTAGCTTAGTTCAGCGTTAGCCCTGGTATTAGTCTCTAGCACCCTTAGAGACTAATAAATACATAGAGTATCATGTATAGTATCATGAGATGAGCTTGAGGTAGTAATTGCATGAGAGGAATTAAATAAAGATCTCTATAGGATACTGAAGGATGGCCAACACAGAAAAAGAATCCTGCCCTTCCTCCTCTCCTCCCATGAAACCCACTTCCATCAAACTGAAAAACACAGCAGCCAGCAGACAAAGCACATGGATTATTGCTTCAAAGCAGAAATGTCCTTGTGATATAAAAAAAGACACAGCAAATACCAAACTGGAAAGAGAATCCAGGAGCTGCATAGAGCACTCTTGGCTCTTGCCCAAAAGGGCCATTCACCCGGGCTGCAGAAAAATGATGCGAGAGAGCCCACAGCAGAAAGTGAACTATTGCTGCCCAAAAGGAGAACGTTTTCTAAAGGAAACAAAAGACCGCAGCAGACAAAACTATGAATCACATTGTTCTAGATGTGCCAATGTAAAAAAAGACAGTCTCACTACAAAGGGAGAGAGAGACAAAGTGATCGTCACTTCTATATAGGTTGCACCCGCAGAAACTACCTGAGTGCAGAGTGAGCTGTGGTTCCTAGATGGAAAAAGAAATTGATAATGGAGTCTGATACTTTTGATCGATTCTTCCATATTTACAACTAGAAGACTTACCTGGCATTGTCTGGGTCCTTCAGGGCAGGGGACTGCTGGTGGGGAAGGGGAGTGCAAGAGTCTGGGAAGGGTCTTGAGGATGGGGGAGTAGGGCAGGAGGCTGGGGGCATAGAAGGGGTGAGGAGGAACTCAGGGTTGGGGTCCTATCTGGCAGGGTTTTCTCTCCCATCTCCCCAGCCAGCAAGGGCCTTCTCTCCCCTCTCAGCCCTCCCCGCGGTTGCCAGGGGCCATCTCCTATCCCCCACCCCTGCCAGGATCTTCCTTCTTCTTTGAGCAGTGTCCCGTGGGTGCTCCACTGTAGGTGTTGGGCTTGTCCCGGCACCACAGATTGGAGATCTTTTTCAGCCATAGTCTGCTGGACCGCGCATGCGCAATGCGCGTCTTGTGCCTTTCGTGCCATTTGTGTGCGCGTGGGCTGGCTCCCCACAGTTCCTCCTGACTGTCCTCGGCCGCAGACAGAGTGAACGCTCTCTCGTTATCAATCCTGTCAGGATTTGAGAGACAAAACTGTTTATAGTTATTAGTTAGTTATATAGTTGTTATTTTTATAGTTGTAGTCCTAGTTAGTTAGGTTGTTATAGTTGATACCGTTTAAAAAAAAATTTCTTTTTATAGTTTTGTTAGTGTGCTACTTAGCTAAAATAGGAAAAATTACTGTCCTCTCCCCTTTTTAGAGGACAAAAGACACCGCCAAATCATGCTGGGCTCACCCGGTTTTAAAAAGTGCAGCACATGCCGCGAGCTGATGCCCGCCTCAAACGGGCACTCGCTCTGCATAAGGTGCCTCGGTGAGGGACATATTCCCCAGAAATGTCCCCACTGTTCTAAGCTCACGGCGCGAGCTAAGTGGGACAGAGAGATGAGGCTGAAAATGCTCTTGTTTGACAAGGCATTGCAGCCACCAGAGACTGACTCCTCCTGCCCAACATACTGCACCGTAACTAGCAGGCGCCGGCCCTTGTCGCCCAAGCCTACTCACTCGAAGACGAGACCTTCTCCTGCACGCTCCTTACCTCCAACGTGTGTTAGCATGGGGTAAACCAGGCACCTCGGGCACGATGTCCACTCGCGGACCCAACAAGAACAAGCAGGGCCGCAGCACATCGGCACCTAACCCAGCGCCATCGAGAGAAGCAGCACCGAAAGCGTCTGCCGCAACTTGACCATCACCGAGTCCTGAACCGGCACTGACACTGGCATCGATAACTGTATCAGCACCAACCACTCTGGCACCAGCACCGACTATGCCGGCACTGACCATACAACTGGTGCCACTACGACATCCAATGTCGGCACTGATGACACAGTCAGCACCATCAGCACACCCGGCACTGCCAGCGCACCCAGCACCACCACGCTGATCAGTGACAGCACCGACTCTCTATGCTACTGCGCAGCCGGCACCTACGCACATCTCAGCCCTGGCTTCATCTTCACCTGATCAATCTCTGGCGCCGGCAAAGTCTCGCCAAAAGTCCCACAAGCTGTCAACTCCCTCGCCAAGCCCAGAGCAAACTGAGTTCTCTCTGGAGCTGCCTTCACCATCTCCAGCTCATTCATTTCCTTCAAGGAATTCACAGGGACATCATACAACTAGGTGAAGTTATTACTCATCACCATATACTTCACCTCATTACCGCCATCGACACCGACGTTCACCGGCATCCTTCATGCACTCAAGGGGAAGATCACGATCGCCCAGATCGCCTTCACTCTCCAGCTGCTCTGGGCACCGTGAGATACCTAGGAGCAGATACTCCTCTAGATATTCCCCATATAGCACGCAATATTATGACCGCCCTTACAGGCACTCTCACTACGACAGATGCCGTTCATACTCTCCACGACGGGACACAGTATCATCACTGTCCTCTCACCAGCCTCACCCCTCACATACCAGAGCTCACTCTCCTACCCTATCTGCAACAAGATCTCCTACTCCTACGGGAATCGAGCCTTGCAGATGCCGCAGCATGCAGAACCGCAGCACTAGCAGTCGTCGGATCATTAGGAGCCACAAGGGCGTTCACCTACAGACCTGTCATCATCGTCACCCGATGACGCTGTCTTCCCCAGTGATGCATCACCAACTGACAACCTCTGGCAGTTTCATGAGTTGTTCAAAAGAGTTGCCAACTGTCAACAGGTGCAACTCTCTGAAGTACAACAAAAACAACATCGGCTTCTTAGAAACCTCCAACTGTCCCAAAAGTCAAAAGTCGCACTTCCACTTGACAATGCAATTTTGGAGATAGCGGATGACATATGGCAAATGCCAGCATCAACTCCTGCTACTAACAAAAAAACGGACAAGAAATATTTTGTTCCCGCTAAAGGCATGGAATTTCTCTTCATGCATCCACAACCAAATTCTCTTGTTGTGGATGCAGCACAACAGAGGGCTAAGGCTCCTCAGTTTAGGGGCAGCAACAATGACAAAGAGTAAGCGTCTGGACCTGTTCGGACGGAAAGCCCACTCTTCTGCGACATTAACTCTAAGGATGGCCAACTATGGATGGAAAGCGGACAGGGGGCTGCAGACAGGGGAGTTTGAGAGGGACCGCAAGAGATCCCGCCGCTGAACAGGCTACCTGGTGAGAGTGAGAGTACTCGCTTTTGGTGTGAGTGAGTTTGCTCGACTGTTTGAATTTTGTTTGTTGAATTCTGATTCTGATTTCAGGTGACTGCAGTTTCAGTTTCAGCTGCTGTAGCAGTTGGGACTGAGTGCCTGACCCTTTGTTCCCTCAATTGCTCTCTTGATTGCATCTGGTCAGCCTTCCCCTGTGTGACTCACGAAGGTCAGGCCTGGCCTAGGCAAGCAGGCTTTAAAAGCCAGAGGCAACGCGACCAGGGAGCGAAAGCGGACAGGGGGCTGCAGATAGGGGAGTTTGAGAGGGAGTTTGACAGAGGGAGGCCTATGATGGTCAGGAAGACCCACAACACCTGTGCCAGCACTGCTTCTGTCTCCTCCACCTGCGCCTGTAGCCAGACAGAGCGCCTGAGCATGGATGCCTCTACCCAGATCCTGGTGTGGTTTTGCAGGGACTGTGGCTTGCAATTCCCACTTACTGATATCCAGGCTGGGGAGATCATCCAATGCGAAAGGTGCCTGCTGGTGGAATCTCTCAGGCAGCAGGTGGGAGAGCTACAGGAGGAGGTGGCTAGGTTGAGGAGCACCCGAATCCATGAGCAATTCCTGGACCGTGTTCATGAGGAGACAGCTGAGGTAGCTGTCCCAGTACACAGGACTGTGGGCACACCACTGGTGGAGGAGGAGACGGCTCAGGGTGGACACTGGCAGCTGGTTACTTCTGGCAGCAGACACTGCTCAACCCCTGCTCCAAACCCTCCCGCCATGGTACTAGGAAACCATTATGCTCTTCTTTATACAGGAGATAAGGAATCACCCCCTACAACGGAGGAGGAGAACCCTCGTACCCCCAAGGCTGGGAGGTCTGCTGCCACCACTGCGAATAGGAAACGTAGGGTAGTGGTGGTCAGAGACTCTCTTCTGAGGGGGACGGAGGCACCCATCTGTCGCCCTGACATTTCATCTTGGGAGGTATGCTGTCTGCCGGGGGCCCGTATCCGAGATGTTACGGAGGCATTGTCGAGCATTATCCGACCCTCTGACTACTACCCCATGCTACTCATCCATGTGGGCACAAATGATACTGCGAGGTGTGACACTGAGCGATCAAGAGTGACTACAGGGCTCTGGGAGTACGGGTGAAGGAGTTTGGAGCGCAGGTGGTATTCTCTTCGATCCTTTCTGTCGAAGGTAGGGGCCCGGGCAGACACAGGTGCATCCTGGAGGTGAATGCCTGGCTGCGAAGATGGTGTCACCAGGAGGGCTATGGCTTCCTCAACCACAGGATGCTATTCCAGGAAGGACTGCTAGGCAGAGATAGCATTCACCTTTTGAGGAGGGGGAAGACCCTATTTGGACACAGACTGGCTAACCTAGTGAGGAGGGCTTTAAACTAGCTTTGACGGGGACAGATGAGCAAAGCCCACAGGTAAGTGGAGAACATGGAGACCTGGGAGATGGGTCGGAAATGGGAGGGAGCGTGGGCTATAATGGCAGAGAGAAGGAGGATCAGGGCAAAACTGGGAGGCAAGGTCAAATCAGTATCTTAGGTGCCTATATACAAATCACGAAGTATGGGTAATAAGCAGGAAGAACTGGAAGTGCTAATAAATAAGTACAATTATGACATTGTTGGCATCACAGAAACTTGGTGGGATAATACACATGATTGGAATGTTTTTATGGAAGGGTACAGCTTGCTCAGGAAGGATAGACAGGGAAAAAGGGAGGAGGTGTTGCCTTATATATTAAAAATGAACACACTTGGAGTGAGGTGGAGATGAACATAGGAGGCGGAAGTGTTGAGAGTCTCTGGTTAGGCTAAAGGGATTAAAAACAAGGGTGATGTCATGCTAAGAGTCTACTACAGGCCACCTACCCAGGTGGAAGAAGTGGATGAGGCTTTTTTTAAACAACTAACAATATCATCCAAAGCCCAAGATTTGGTGGTGATGGGGGACTTCAACTATCCAGATATATGTTGGGAAAATAACACAGCAGGGCACAGACTGTCCAATAAGTTCTTGGACTGCATTGGAGACAACTTTTTATTTCAGAAGGTTGAAAAAGCTACCAGGGGGGAAGCTGTTCTAGATTTCATAGAATCATAGTATACTAGGACTGGAAGGGACCTCGAGAGGTCATCGAGTCCAGTCCCCTACCCCCATGGCAGGACCAAATACTGTCTAGACCATCCCTGATAGACATTTATCTAACCTACTCTTAACTATCTCCAGAGATGGGGATTCCACAACCTCCCTGGGCAATTTATTCCAGTGTTTAACTACCCTGACAGTTAGGAACTTTTTCCTAATGTCCAACCTAAACCTCCCTTGCTGCAGTTTAAGCCCAACAATTTGATCCTAACAAATAGGGAGGAACTGGTTGAGAATTTGAAAGTGGAAGGCAGCTTGGGTGAAAGTGATCATGAAATCATAGAGTTCACAATTCTAAGGAAGGGTAGAAGGGAAAACAGCAAAATAGAGACAATGGATTTCGGGAAGGCGGATTTTGGTAAGCTCAGAGAGCTGATAGGTAAGGTCCCATGGGAATCGAGACTGAGAGGAAAAACAACTGAGGAGACTTGGCAGTTTTTCAAAGGAACATTGTTAAGGGCCCAAAAGCAAGCTATTCCGATGTGTCGGAAAGATAGAAAATATGGCAAAAGACCGCCTTGGCTTCACCACGAGATCTTGAATGATCTAAAAATAAAAAAGGAGTCATATAAAAAATAGAAAGTAGGGCAAATTACAAAGGATGAATATAGGCAAACAGCACAGGAATGCAGGGGCAAGATAAGAAAGGCAAAGGCACAGAATGAGCTCAAACTAGCTACGGGAATAAAGGGAAACAAGAAGACGTTTTATAAATACATTAGAAGCAAGAGGAAGACCAAGGAGGGTAGGCCCACTGGTCAGTGAGGAGGAGAAACAGTAACAGGAAACTTGGAAATGGCAGAGATGCTTAATGACTTCTTTGTTTGGTCTTCACCGAGAAGTCTGAAGGAATGCCTAACATAGTGAATGCTAGTGGGAAGGGGTAGGTTTAGAAGATAAAATAAAAAAGAACAAGTTAAAAATCACCTAGAAAAGTTAGATGCCTGCAAGTCACCAGGGCCTGATGAAATGCATCCTAGAATACTCAAGGAGCTGATAGAGGAGGTATCTAGCTATCATCTTTGGAAAATCATGGGAGACAGGAGAGATTCCAGAAGACTGGAAAAGGGCAAATATAGTGCCCAGTTATAAAAAGGGAAATAAGAACAACCCAGGAAACTACAGACCAGTTAGTTTAACTTCTGTGCCAGGGAAGATAATGGAGCAAGTAATTAAGAAAATCATCTGTAAACACTTGGAAGGTGTCAAGGTGATAGGGAACAGCCAGCATGGATTTGTAAAGAACAAATCATGTCAAACCAATCTGATAGCTTTCTTTGATAGGATATCGAGTCTTGTGGATAAGGGAGAAGCGGTGGATGTGGTATACCTAGACTTTAGTAAGGTGTTTGATACAGTCTCGCATGATATTCTTATCAATAAACTAGGCAAATACAACTTAGATGGGGCTACTATAAAGTAGGTGCATAACTGGCTGGATAACCGTACTCAGAGAGTAGTTATTAATGGTTCACAATCCTGCTGGAAAGGTATAACAAGTGGGGTTCCGCAGGGGTCTGTTTTGGGACTGGCTCTGTTCAATATCTTCATCAATGATTTAGATATTGGCATAGAAATTACGCTTATTAAGTATGCAGATGATACCAAGCTGGGAGGGGTTGCGACTGCTCTGGAGGATATGGTCATAATTCAAAATGATCTGGACAAACTGGAGAAATGGTCTGAGGTTTATTAAACAGGATGAAGTTTAATAAAGACAAATGCAAAGTGCTCCACTTAGGAAGGAACAATCAGTTTCACACATACAGACTGGGAAGCGACTGTCTAGGAAGGAGTACGGCAGAAAGGGATCTAGGGGTTATAGTGGACCACAAGCTGAATATGAGTCAGCAGTGTGATGCTGTTGGAAAAAAAGCAAACATGATTCTGGGATGCATTAACAGGTGTGTTGTGAGCAAGACACGAGAAGTCATTCTTCTGCTCTACTCTGCGCTGGTTAGGCCTCAGTTGGAGTATTGTGTCCAGTTCTGGGCACCGCATTTCAAGAAAGATGTGGAGAAATTGGAGAGGGTCCAGAGAAGAGCAAGAATGATTAAAGGTCTAGAGAACATGACCTATGAAGGAAGGCTGAAAAAATTGGGTTTGTTTAGTTTAGAGAAGAGAAGACTGAGGGGGGACATGATAGCAGTTTTCAGGTATCTAAAAGGGTGTCATAAGGAGGAGGGAGAAAACTTGTTTATCTTGGCCTCTGAGGATAGAACAAGAAGCAATGGGCTTAAACTGCAGCAAGGGAGGTTTAGGTTGGACATTAGGAAAAGTTCCTAACTGTCAGGGTAGTCAAACACTGGAATAAATTGCCCAGGGAGGTTGTGGAATCTCCATCTCTGGAGATATTTAAGAGTAGGTTAGATAAATGTCTATCAGGGATGGTCTAGACAGTATTTGGTCCTGCCATGAGGGCAAGGGACTGGACTTGATGACCTCTCGAGGTCCCTTCCAGTCCTAGTATTCTATGATTCTAACTATGCTGTGCTCTTGGCCAACCACAATTTTGATAATTATTAAAAATTGGTTCTACTCATAGAACATCTGCCAGATAACAAACGCAAAGTACTCAAGGCGGTGGTACAAGAAGGGTACATGGCTTCCAGAACAGCTCTGCACATAGCCCTTGATACTGCAGATACGGCAGCGCGGACCACCACCACATCTGTTGTCATGCGCAGAATATCATGGCTGCAACAAGCAGCAGTGCCGAAGGACCTCCTGTCAAAGGTTGAAGATCTCCCTTTTGACAGGCAGAGTCTTTTTGCGGAAAAGACGGACCAAGTCCTCCATTCTGGCAAGGATTCCAGAACTACACTCAAAACTTTAGGCATGTATACCCCACCTTATTGCTGAAAGAAATATATACCCTACCAAAGACAGAGACCATTTTCACACCCAATGTCCTAGTATAGACAGCAGGAACAACAACACAACAGGCAGAGACAACAGAGAAGACAACCACAAACTAAAGCGTCCAATCAGCAGAACACCAGGCAGCAAGTTTGATGCCTCGGTCGAGGGACTGCAGACCAGTCCGCTGGCCACCCACCTTCGTGCCACAAATGCACTGTTTCACCATCATCTAAGGCCATTCCACCAGCAATGGACCTATATTACCATCTACAGATGGGTCCTGCAGCTAATCCTATTAGGCTACACCATCCCCTTTCTCTCACCCTTATCAAGTAATCGAATACTCGATGGAAATTCCATTGACTATTTGATTAGATGATTAATCCAATTTTAACATCCCTCTTAAGCAATGTAAGGGGTTGGTTATGCCAAGAAAATGGGATATGCCTAGAATGGGATTGCTTCTCATAAAACCATGCAGAAAGACAGACTCACCAGGCAGGTGAAAGGGGCTGGCGGGCAGGCTGGTTGAGGTCACACACCCCTCCATCCAGGACTGCCCCCAACCTGAGCCTCAAATTGTAAAGAAAAATTACACAACTCCACCTTAAAAACATAGCTAGATGTACACTAAAGTGACATAATGCACAGTTCATCTTAATCCAGATCTTACTGGAAAAGCTATTTGGTGTCAATGGACTAAACAGCCCTATAAAAATGCAAGACAACTTTGTCTAAAAAAACTAGTATGCAGTACAACAGAAGGCATACCTATTGTCAGCAGCTGAATATATAAAACTAAGGAAGGGTGTGAGTAGAACAAGTAGAAAACTCAGGGATTACAAAAAAGAAAAAAAGAAGAAAGAAAAGGGGGTCAAGTTGGGCACCCAAAATCACTAATCACTTTAGAAAATGTTAACCAGAATGAATATATTGTTTTAAGTCTATTATTGTAACTAATTAGATGCTTAGTCCGGGTTCTACATTTATTATGCAACAAAGGGCAAAGTACGAGTCATTCCCCTGAAAGATGAGTGAAAATTTCCTCCCAACAGCTGCCGGCTGTTTGCCACTGAGAATAAGCTAACATGTCAGATGGAGCTGAAGGGAGGAGCTCCTGAGAATAAGAGGGGGGACATGACTCAAACTGTTTGGCAGTGGCAACCTTTAAATTGTGTCCCCTCCCAGCATGCACCAGCCAATTTAGGAAGCATCCCCAAGGTCCCACCCCACTCTTGTAGGTAGAGAATGGGGGCAGGGGACTTTGCAAGTCTCACTTGAACTGTAAAAGAGTTGTGGTTTGGCCACCCCTGCCCTAGGCAGTCATGGAATAATCTTCCCCTGTGGGAAAATTGGAGAAAGTACAGAGAAGAGCAACAAAAACTATTAATGGTCTAGAAAACGTGACATACAAGGGAAGACTATTAATCTCTAAGGGAAGGGTAGAAGACCAGAGAGGGAAGGGTAAGAGAGAGGTTCTGGAGGCCAAATTTAGGCTGCTAGGAAAGAGATTGAAATCCAGGACCTCTATGGTAGTGCTCTCTGAAATGCTTTCAGTTCCATGCGCAGGGCCAGGTAGGTAGGCAGAGCTTCAGAGTCTCAATGCATGGATGAGATGATGGTGTAGAGAGGAGGGGTTTAGATTTATTAGGAACTGGGGAAACTTTTGGGATGGGCTCCACCTAAACCAAAATGGAACCAGACTGCTGGCACTTAACATTAAAAAGGTTGTAGAGAGGTTTTAAACTAAGGGCTGGGGGAAAGCTGACAGATGCGAAGGAGCACATGGATCGGTCAGAGACATCTATCAGGGGAGGTTCTATTAATAGAGATGCTCCGTGTTCTAAGGAGGAGAGAATGGAAGTATGGGTCGGATCAGATGAGACACAAGCAAAAGAAAAAGAGTCTAACACATCAAGAAATGGCAGACAGATAAATAGTGACAAATGATTAAAGTGCTTATACACAAATGCTAGAAGTCTAAATAGTAAAATGGGTGAACTAGAGTGCCTAGTTTTAAAAGACGCTATTGTTATAATAGGCATCACAGAAACTTGGTGGAATGAGGACAATCAATGGGACACAGTCATACCAGGGTACAAAGTATATCGGAAGGACAGAACAGGTCGTGCTGGTAGGGGAGTGGCACTATACGTAAAAGAAAATGTAGAATCAAATGAAGTAAAAATCTTAAATGAGCCAAAATGTTCCACAGAATCTCTATGGATAGTAATTCCATGCTCCAATAATAAGAATATAGCAGTAGGAATATATTATCGACCACCTGATCAAGACAATGATAGTGATAGTGACTATGAAATGCTAAGGGAGATTAGAGAGGCTATCAAATTAAAAAACTCGATAATAGTGGGGGATTTCAACTATCCCCATATTGACTAGGTACACGTCACCTCAGGATGGGATGCAGAGATTGAATTTCTTGTTACCTTAAATGACTGCTTCTTGGAGCAGCTGGTTCTGGAACTCACAAAGGGAGAGGCTATTCTTGATTTAGTCCTGAGTGGAGCGCAGGATTTGGTTCAAGAGGTAAATATAACTGGACCGCTTGGAAATAGTGACCATAATATAATAAAATTTAACATCCCTGTGGTGTGAAAAACACCTCAGCAGCCCAACACTGTGGCATTTAATTTCAGAAAAGGGAAATATGCAAAAATGAGGAAGTTAAACAGAAATTAAAGGGTACAGTGACAAATGTAAAATCTCTGCAAGCTGCATGGAAACTTTTCAAAGACACCATAATAGAGGCCCAATTTAAATGTATACCCCAAATTAAAAAACACAGTAAAAGAACCAAAAAAGTGCCACGCTTAACAACCAGGTAAAAGAAGCAGTGACAGATAAAAAGATATCTTTTAAAAAGTGGAATTCAAATCCTAGTGAGGAAAATAGAAAGGACGATAAACTTTGTCAAATTAAGTGTAAAAATATAAGAAAAACCAAAAAGGAGTTTGAAGAACAGCTAGCCAAAAACTCAAAAAGTAATAGTAAAATGTTTAAGTACATAAGAAGCAGGAAGCCGGCTAAACAACAAGTGGGGTCCTTGGACGATCCAGATGCTAAAGGAGCACTCAAAGATGATAAAGTCACAGCAGAGAAGCTAAATGAATTCTTTGCTTCAGTCTTCACGGCTGAGGATATTGGGGAGATTCCCAAACCTAAGACATTCTTTTTAGGTGACAAATCTGAGGAATTGTCCCAGATTGAGGTGTCATTAGAGGAGGTTTTAGAACAAATTGATAAACTTAACAGTAACAAGTCACTGGGACCAGATGGCATTCATCCAAGAGTTCTGAAAGAACTCGAATAGGAAATTGCGGAACTATTATGTGTGGTTTGTAACCTATCCTTTAAATCAGCTTCCGTACTTAATGATTGGAAGATAGCTAACGTGACGCCAATATTTAAAAAGGGCTATAGAGGTGATCCTGGCAATTACAGACCGATAAGTCTAACGTCAGTACTGGGCAAATTAGTTGAAACTATATGAAGAATAAAATTGTCAGACATGTGGTTGAATATAATTTGTTGGGGGAAAGTCAACATGGTTTCTGTAAAGGGAAATCATGCCTTACTAATCTGCTAGAGTTCTTTGAGGGGGTCAACAAACATGTGAACAAGAGGGATCCAGAGGATATAGTATTCTTAGATTTCCAGAAAGCCTTTGACAAAGTCCCTCACCATAGGCTCTTAAGTAAAGTAAGTTGTCATGGGATAAGAGGGAAGGTACTTTCGTGGATTGATAACTGGTTTAAAGACAGGAAACAAAGGGTAGGAAAAAATGGTAAGTTTTCCGAGTGGAGAGAGGTAACTAGTGGGGTCCCCAAGGGTCTGTCCTGGGATCCATCCTATTCAGCTTATTTATAAATGATCTAGAGAAAGGGGTAAACAGTGAGGTGGCAAAATTTGCAGATGATACCAAACTACTCAAGATAGTTAAGACCAAAGCAGACCATGAAGAGCTTCAAAAAGATCTCACCAAATTAAGTGATTGGGCAACAAAATGGCAAATGAAATTTAATGTTGATAAATGTAAAGTAATGCACATTGGAAAAAATAATCCCAACTATATATACAATATGATGGGAACTACTTTGGCTACAACTACTCAAGAGAGAGATCTTGGCATCATTGTGGATAGTTCTCTGAAAACATCCACTCAGTGCACAGTGGCAGTCAAAAAAGCAAATAGAAAGTTAGGAGTCATTAAAAAAGGGATAGGGAATAAGACGAAAATATCTTCTAGCCCCTATATAAAACCATTGTACACCCATGAATACTGTGTACAGATGTGGTCATCTCATCTCACAAAATATATATTGGCATTGGAAAAGGTTCAGAAAAGGGCAACAAAAATTATTAGGGGTTTGGAACGGGTCTCATATGAAGAGAGATTAAAAAGACTTGGACTTTTCAGCTTAGGAAAGAGGAGACTAAGGGGGAATATGATAGAGGTCTATAATATCATGACTGGTATGAAAAAAGTGAATAAGGGAAAGTTATTTACTTATTCCCACAATAAAAGAATTAGGGGGTCACAATAAAAGAATTAGTTCTGGCACTGGAACTCCTTGCCAGAGGCTGTGGTGAAGGCTAGAACTTTAACAGGGTTAAAAAAAGAACTAGATAGATTCATGGAGGTTAGGTCCATTAATGGCTAATAGCCAGGATGGGTAGGAATGGTATCCTTAGCCTCTGTTTCTCTGGAGGTGGGTGACAGGGGAGGGATCACGTAAGGATTACCTGTTGTGAGCCCTCCCTCTGGGGCATCTGGGATTGGCCACTGTCAGCAAACAGGATACTGGGCCAGATGGATCTTTGGTCTGACCCAGTATGGCCATTCTTATGTTCATAAGGTGCCTCAGGATTACTCATTGTTTTTAAACTTACAGACTAATAGTGCTACCCCTCTGAGACTTGAAAGAATTGGGTTTGTTTAGTTTAGAAAAGAGAAGACTGAGATGGGACATGATAGCAGCTTTCAAGTACCTAAAAGGGTGTTACAAGGAAGAGGGAGAAAGATTATTCTCCTTAACCTCTGATGACAGGACAAGAAGCAATGGGCTTAAATTGTAATAAGGGAGGTTTAGCTTGGACATTAGGAAAAACTTCCTAACTAGCTGTCAGGGTGGTTAAGCACTGGAATAAATTGCCTAGGGAGGTTGTGGAATCATCACTGGAGATATTTAAGAGCAGGTTAAACACACATCTGTCAGGGATGATCTAGATCAGTGTTTCTGAAAGTGTTCCGCGGAATCACTCTCAGAAACACATTAACTGGCTGCCCCGGTTTGATTATTTACCGGCGCCACAGCCATGGAGCCTCATAGCTCCATTGACTCTGTTTCGTCCTTTGAAGCCAAGGGGAGCTGCAGGAAGTGGTGGCCCGGCCCATGCCACTTCCCGCGGCTCCCCTTGGCTGCACAGAATGAAACTGAGCCAATGGGAGCTACGAGGATGGTAAATAAACAAACCGGGATGGCCACTTAATGTGTTTCTGAGAGTGATTACGTGGAACACTTTCAGAAACACTGATCTAGATGGTGTCTGAGGGCAGGGGACTGGATTTCATGACCTTTCAAGATTCCTCCCAGTTCTAGTATTCTATGAAAATTTAGTTCTAATGCCTATTAGTTAGAAGTTGGTTTGTGCCTTGAAGGCAGGCATGGGGAGGGAGTTAAAGAGAAGTGTTAACATACCCACTGGGATTGGACAGATTAAGGACAACTGGCACAGAAAAAGGACTTGTCGCTCTCTCTATATAATAAAAAATTTTTCCTGCAGGAAAGAGTGATGTCATCGTGTCACTCTGTGTCCCTCAGCCCCTCCCTGGTGCTCTGTGGCCAGGGGGAAGAGCACTGGGTCTGCAAGGCCTGGGAGAGGCTCCCCTCTCCTAGAGGACGGGAGCAGGGAAAAGAGGGGAAAAAGAAGAGCGCAGGGTCTGTGCGGCCTTTTGCCCTTAACGGGGGAAGGGGGGGAAGGGGGGGAAAGGGAGCAGAGCAAAGAGAGAGAGCTGGGCTAGCCGTGGCCCCCCCAAAGGGCTGGAGGAAGAGTGCCAGGCCAGCCACAGCTCCCCCGGTGGCTGAAGGGAGAGCGCTGGACCAGCTGTAGCCTCGGTCCAGCCCCCCCCCCAGAGGCAGAAAGCTAGGGCTGGCCCTGGTGTCTGTGGGGAGACAATCAGGGCAGGCCAGGCCTGCCACGCCTCAGCCCAGACCAGCCAGGGCAGAGCCGGGGCTGCCTAACCCCAGAGAGTGGCATTGGCAAGTATAGCGAGCAGAAGGCACCATCCCCTAGTTTTTTTAAATCAAGAAACTAGCAAGAGGTTTGGCAAACAGCAGCCTGGTCACTTTGCTTATTATATTGTGTCCTCACGGTATCCCATCTTCTATTTAGTTTGTAAGTTCTTCAGAGCTTACATGCAAAGTATACCTGATAAAACTTTGAGAGCTAACTAGGACATTTTCAGTAGGCAGGACTTTATTAAGGGGACAGTAGTGAGTTATTCTCTCTGCCCTGCTTGAGATGTTTCCCAATTAGCCTCTGGGAATACAGGTTTCACGAGGAGCAAATTCAACATAGGGTTTGCCTGTCAGGACTGCATGAAGAGAAACCATCCACTTAAGAATGGCACTGCACATTTCCATTACTGAGATGGATATTCCTACCTGTATCTTGTAGCAAGGGCTTACAAAGACAGGGACCTAGGAATTCCTATGACTAGCCAGTGTCCCATTCTAGACAATTACCATGTCTCTGCCACTGTCTAGTAGCAGATGGTTCAGCACTGGATAATGGATTTTATGGAAAAAAACCCTTCTCATGGGTAGTATTTCTTTCTAATCCTCATCATTTAACCGGGTAGTATAGACATAGTCTATTTCAAAATCAGTTATTTTGAAATAATAACTATTTCAAAATAAGCTTATTCTACTTCACAAGCAGGAGTTATTTCAAAATAAGCCCATTATTTCGAAATAACATGCTTGGTAGTGTGGATGTTCATCTAGTTATTTTGAAATAAGAGGAGTTATTTCAGAATAACTCCCGAGTGTAGACATGCCCTTAGAGATCAGTGAAGAATATACTATCTTAAAATTATGCTCAACTGTTAGTTGCCTTGCTATCTTATAGCAATGAGTTTTACAGATTAATTTTTGTTGCTTTCAAAGTCATTGGATGATCTTTTGACTTCATTTTCTTTAATTAGTGACGGATTTACCTTCCTTACTACTCATTTGTATTCCTTTATGTCCCCCCCCTTCACTAAACTAACATTCTTCTCTATCAAGTGCCTCTTCCTACAGAGACGTATTTCTACACTGATAGAAATTTTCATTGCCCATCTGCGAGCCTCCTTTTCTCTACAGGTGGGATTGGGGTGGATTTTTTTGAGAGAATAATTAAAACTGAACATTTTATTTTGGGTGGATGCATACCATTAAAATATACAATGGTTATTTCAGTATTATTTAAACATATCATACTATTTTTAAAAACCACAATGTTATGCGTGACTGGTTTTTATTGAGTTTTTCACTCTTCTGACATAAGGGTCACTGTGATGGTCTTGTACAAGGTAATACTAGATTATACAATCATAAGAGAACCAAAATAAGAGACTCCATGAACAGGTTGGCACGGAATAAAATGAAAATTAAAAATTTTATTATTTTATGTGCAGTCTGGGTAATACAGCAGACTGAAGAAGATTTAACAGGGAGATGAATGAATCCCCCAGTTTGAACTTTAAAATGTAATTTCTTTACTGATGCTTTTTAGGAAAATAAAAAATAAGAAACTTTCCTCTATATGTTTAAGAAAAAAATCTGAGCTCTGTGTCAGGGAAATCAGTTATATTCTGATAATTAGCATTCTAAAGTGTAAGGAAAAAGGCAATAGAACAGAACATTAAAGTCAACAGTGAGTATAAGGCAACAAAGCATTTTATTAATAATTAAGGATATAATAAAACATTTAACTTTGAATTTGTACCTATGCAATTTAATGAATATAGATAAATGTGGATATACACATTTTAAAGAAGATTCACATACAATAATTAATTACAAACTTTTCCATTAAGCATACTTAAAAAACCAAATTCCACTAAATTGGAAAGAAGGGGGAAAATGGTTGTGGGTTGCCACAAAATCGAGACTAAGCTACTTCAAATCAAACTTGCTTATAAATTAATAAGTATCATGATTTACAACTTTCTCAAGACATCACACACACAGACACAGACACACACACTCATTTCTTTGAGAAGATGTAATAGTACCCCACCCACAAAAATCTGTATATTCCACTTAATAAAAATATAGGTGTTTGATGAGTTGGTCCTTTTACACCTTGGTGGATAGTTAATTGTCAGAAAGCAGGTGTGTTTCTCTGTCATCTTGTATACAACACAAAAATTACATTCTTCAGCGCAGAAACAGGATTCTGTAAAACCCATGCACCAAACTTTTTTTGGTTTAGCTTATGTAGTTTACTGTTCATGCAGAAACTGCTTACAAATACTGCACCAGATTAGGAACTCCACAACTTTTAAATGCTGCACATTTACCTCATGAGCAGAAGATGGTTAAAAAAGCTAAAAGCCAAGTTCACACAATATGTTGGTATGGGAATCTACTGAGTTAATCATTATTCAATCACTCTGATGCTTTTTCCTTTTTAGAGATTCAATCTTTCACAAAAGCTAAGATAAGCAAATCTTAAATGGAAAAAAATATAAAGTATCTTATTCACCTTTACAGAAAAAAATCAGAAATGCTAAAAAGTTTCACATGACCTACAGAGGAATATGAATATTTTGATTTTTTTTAAACAAGGGCTGTACATCTAACAATTGAAGAGACCCGACAGTAACAGTTATCATAGGAGTTAAATATAATAAACATTATCCAACTGTTACATGTCACAAAAATTACAAATGCATATTAGAAATTATAGCTACAATTAAAGTACTTCCCAGAGTTTTAAATTACCTTTATAAATATGAACAAAATAATTCAGATGTGTAATACCATTAGTAATTTGTGTTAGCCAACAAAATAGGAAATGCAAAAATAGACTGAAATTACAGTTCGACTCAGATGTGATTTAAAGAGAAAGGGTGTGGGTACAAGTAAGGCCCTGCATGAATTGAAACAAACAAGGAGAAGTATCCAAATAATGCATCATCAGTATTGGGCTATGACATATTGACTATAGTTAATTAAAGAAAGCACTGATAAATGATTTGCAAAGAAGTCAACAGAACAACAAAAAAATCAGTTAATCAAAATAAATCACTTTGAAAGTATATAGCTCTTTTCATCTAGAGATTTCAAAGCACTTTATAAAAGGCGAGTAAACATTATTATCCCCTTCTTACAATCTTAGGTGTGGCTGTCTTGCCCAAAGTCACTAAGCAAATCATTGTGTGGGGTTGGGAACAAAATCTGAACTTCCTGAGTGAAAGTCCCGCTCTCAAATCTCTAGTCATAACTGACTCCTAAAATATCACTTTATTTAATTTGATGCATATTATAGCTGAATAGTAAATAGAAAAATCCAGTTGGTAGAGATAACTAAATGCAGCATGCTGCCATTAGACAAAGAGTTCCTATATGTAATAATGTAATTTTAGGGTGTCAGTAAAAGGCACTTATCTCACAAAAATATTTTCTCTAATGTGTATTAATATATATCTAATATTTATTGTAGTCAGTGTAATATCTGAAATTTACACTTGTTAAAATGTTGCAAATAAATAATCCTCTACAAAGCAATAACTCTAACATGAAAGGAGCTCTGTGGGAAACAACACATTTTGGACCCATTATTCCATTTAGAGCAGCATTCTGTGTAATACCAAAATATGATAGTGTAGAATTATGATACTGGCAACTAAATTCCTATATCCACAAAGAAGAGGAAAGCGCATGCAGAAATATGATCTGGTTTATTTAACAAGCTGCAGGGCTAACCTAACTGTTGTGTGATGTCTTTTGTTTCAACTCAGTAGCAAGCAAGCCTTTTCTGAGTCTTATGTTTGAGATGACATGGCCAGTGTGAAATGTAACATACATTATGAACAATTTGTGATGAACTGTATTTACACGGTTAAATCAGAAATACCCATTGACTTACGTCATTTTAAAGTGATTTTCATTCTCACTGGTTGTTTTAGAAGACTCATCAAATCCAAAAACTGAGTTATATTATAGCTAAATGGCAAATAAAGATAGTTCAGTGCAGTTTTCAGGGATTTATGGATGGCAGTATAAAGAAAAAAAAAAATCTCACGTTTATCTAATCAATGTCTGTCTTTCAAGTCTCATAGCTACCGTCCAATAAGAGGACAGTCTGAATTTGAGGGATTCTTTCCTAGATGCCCAGTGCCACAAGAAAATGGACACAACCAAGTCATTCTATATTACAATACTGCTACATTATAGAACCAAAACACATTAAGTGAAATGGATGGAACCAAATAAAAAACAAATGAAAAGCCAACCTTTTTATATTTAATCTTTTGATTAGAACAATACATTATAAATATGTCTATGCTGGTGTAAAGCTGATGGATCTAACCTTGCATTTGGCCAAGAATCTTAAATTCCCCAGTCTTCTTTTCATAGTTTTTCCAGTACTGTATCTTAAGGAAATTCCTGCATCTTTGAGAAACATTCTTTTTTGAAGAAAAAACAAACAAACAGTTTGACCAAATATTACAGACTCTGATACTTATGCAATTCCTCAAGAAAGCCATCTCCCACATAACATAGTGACCAAAACTGAAAAAACGGTGTACTGACAATTGTCATGGCAAGTTTGCAAAAATGTGGGATAGCTGCCATATATTCAAGCCAACTATTTACATCATCTCCACAATTCGAGCGAATATAAAAACACAACTTTTAATCGTGCTGTTCATGGGAGCTATCAGTCTACATAAAGTGCAAAAAAGGAAAGCAACACCTAACATGAGGCCACTATTTTCCTAGTACTCCCATTCATCTGTTTTCATGTCTAGATAGTGAAGAATATTCTGTGCAAGCTTTACTGCCTGCTTTCTGGCAACTTTAGACCGTTCATCTCCTTGTGGATCAACAGCATCAAGTGTCAGAAGTTGCTTAGTGAGGAGCTCTTCTAGTCTCATGTAGTTCTTATCAGTTCTGTTTCCATCAAAAGAGAGCACTTCCCTCTGAATCTGAGACAAATGTTCAAGAACACTCCAGACTGCCTTATGGGATTGGTGTTCTACAACAGTTTGTTCACCATACATTTTCCTTTTTTCAAGGGCTTCCTTTAAATCAATATATGTTATAAGAGTTTGCACTTCTATCACTGCTCTTCTCCTGGCTTCTCTGATGCATGGGTTCTTTCCTGGACTCACTTCATCCAAGTGGACAATTAAACCTTGCAGTTCTGCCTTAGATCCCAAGAACAGATCAGAAGCATTTTCTGCTCTGAAAATTAAAGAATGAACTTCTTTCATTTTTTTGCGGATCTCTTCTATTTTTAGAATGGATTGATTTTGTGCCAAGTCATAAGCATGAGCAGAGTCTGCTTCCTCTTCCAAATCCAGGTATTTCTGTAATTTATTAATCTCTTCCACCACTTCCTTTCTGTAATTTCTTATTTCTGTGTGGCCACAAACATCCAACGCATCCAAATCAGCAACCAGACCAGTAAGCACACAGGATAAATGCCTGCAAGTCTCATTATTATTTACTCCCATTAAGACTGCAATAAGAGTACCCCTCGCTTTGTTTACATCACACATAATAGAGTTAATTTTTGAGACTGAAGGATGTGCATCACTGGAGAGTGGCAGGGAAGGTTGCTGTTTTATACAGTTTTCTATAATCTCTTGAACTGCACACACTTTTGTCAGAGTGCGATATCTTGCTTTCCGTAGCGAGATTTTTCCTCCAGTTTTCACTTGAGTGAGTCTCAATACAATATCCTGAATACCCTCTTCAAATTCATCAGTTATACAGTTGCCACCTTTATAAAAAGGTGTGATTTCACGTTCCACCAATGACTGAGCTTCCTTATATATGGCCTCTATTTCCAGTCTGTGTGGATGGTTTGCATTCTGCTCCAATTCTTTGAGTAGTCTTTCTGTTTCCTGGGCTGCTCGTTTTCTGGCTTGCTGAATATCCCCTTTTCCTTCAGTATCTACAGAATCTATTTCAAAAAGTTGTTTAGTCAGAGTCCTCTCCAGTTTCTTGTAATCCCTGTCAGAAGACAGGCCACTGAAAATCACCACCTGCTGTTCAATATCTCTGACTTCTTTCTGTATTTCTTGAAGCCTTTTGATAGAAGGGTGTTGGTTACCCATATCCATTATCTTATTTCCTCCAGTTTCAAATGAGCTATAAATGAGGCAAGAATAAGAACCATGGCTGACAAATTTTTAAACAAATATTTTATAATTCTAACAACTTTTATAAAGCCTCATGACACTAAAATATTTAATAAATTAACTTGACTTAAAGGTACAGAGAATGTACATGAGAAAGTTAAAAAGAGTGACGCACTTAACTTCAAACCATACAGTATGTCCCTGTTCTTTTGTACATCTCTCTCTAATGCTGTCTGCAAGCTCCTTCCTATTAAATGATATACACTTGAATTTACACAGCTAGAAGTCTTTATTCACTCTCAGAGCTATAATGATTACAAGCAATGCAGAACAAATGGGTTATTTCGATAATGAAGAAAATTAAGGAGGCAACTTCCAATTCTTAATTTAGTGCAAGATTTCTTCCCCCCCCCCCCCCCCATAACTGGTAAATACTCCCCTCTCAATCACTTGCATTACTCAAAATAGGGATTATAACACTGCTGAGACAACTAATGTTGTCAACACTTTGTGTCCACTTCTATCTACCCCCAGCAAATCTAACCAGCCTTCTCCCCCATCCAGCATCCTTCGTCTGTCTACACCACCTGGCACCCTTCTCCCACATTAAACTACCCCTAAACCCCTTCTGCACCTCATCCAGGGCCCTTCATCCACACCCCTCGGCCCTTCACTAATCTCTCTCACGTTCCCCTCTTCACCTTTCATCGCTTTTTCCAGCCCACTTGAGGCCCCCTCCTCCTTCCACCACCACCACCTGCCTGTCCTCAAGCAGCGACCACAACCATCCCCAGTACCGCGGCCCCTGCATACGACAGAGGTGCGGAGTTGGCCCTTAGGTCTCCAGTCCCCACCGGAGCCCCACAGCCAGTATGAAGGACGGCGCCTACCCCAGCCAGCAGCCTTGCAGGAAGACAATCCCCTGGAGCAGGCCCCGATCCCCCCGGGAGCCCGGGCTCGCTACATCCCTGCAGGAGGGGCCTGGATCCGCCGGGCCGCGCCACCAGCAGGGGATGACTTCACAATGGGGGCGTCCCGGGGGAACGGAGAGCGCGTGCCGGAGCCCGGGGGCGGTACCGAGCGGGGGCCTCAGGCGGCTGAGAGCGTCTCCTTTATCCCAGAGCCCCGCCCCGCGGAGACCCCGCCTCCCCTCCCCCGTCCAGCTCCCCTCTCCTCCATATCCCCAGCCCCTCTTCCCCTCCAGCTCCCCATCATCAGCTGCCCCACTCTCCAGGCAGCCAAAGCCTCCACCCCCCCAGCTCAGCCCCCTCTTCCCTAGGACCCCCTCACCTGGCCCGGCAGGCGCTGTTCTCCCCCCGTCCCCGACAGAACTTGGGTCCCCCCGGCGGGCCCCTCCAACCGGCCTGTACCGCGGGCCAAACGGCGGCTGTCCCGAGCCCGGGAACCCCAGCCCGCCCTCACCCGGCGGGGGCCGCAGAGGGAAGAGCGCGGCGGGTGACCGGAGCTGCGCAGCCAAGAGACTGAGCCGCTCTCCCCGGGTTCCCGGAGGCCGCAGCTTGCGCCGCCTGCCGCACCTCAGGGAGAAGTTTTGGGCGGCCCTCCCTTTGCGACATGGCCGTAAAGCCGCCGCCAGCGGGGTGGAGGGTGTGGCGCGATGGCGGGCGCAGCGCCTCGAGCGGGGTGCTGGTGGCTCGGCGCGCGCCGCGGCTTCTCCCGAGCCGGCGCGGGGCGCCTGGCCGCTGAGGGGCCCGTGCGCGGCCACAAGCCGGAGAGCCCGGTAAACAGGCGGAGGGTGCGGGGTAGGCGTCCCTGAGGCCGGGGCTGCAGCGATGAGCGCTGGGAACTCGAGGTCCTGCCCCGTGTTTTGGGGCAGGCAGAGCCCGCCCCGCCTGGGCTGCGTTGAGGGAGGCGGTGGTCCAGTGGGCGCTGAGTTGCGGGGGGGACAAACCTCTAGCTCTCTTTCAGGAGGGTGGCCTCCACCTCTGCCTCCGGCTTCATGCAATTGGCCCTCGGGGCCTGCGTGGAGCCCCATTGTCCATCATGTTGGGTACAGGTTTGGGGCTCTCCTGGGTGCAAGCTGGGGACTGGGCATTAGTATGACCCACATGCCTGCTGGGTGTGGGTCACTGTCTGGTGTCGTGGCACTTAGACTACTTACAGAGAGAATAATGAGTTTCTTCTATTAGGGATGTAAGTGACTAGTTGCTTTTCTCCCCCTGCCCTCTATCAGAGAGAGGCAGAAGGCGGGGGGGGGGAGCAGGAGCTGGTACTGGGGAGAGCCATCTTAAAAGCTGATTTCCCTCCCAGCACCGGCTGGGGAGAGAGGGAGGTGCAGTGAGGAAACTGTGCAAGCAGGGATGCTGATGATGGTCCTGACTGCTCCACCTCCACCTTTGAAATGTACAAGAGCCCTAGGCACTCTGGTACATTTCAAAGGCAGCTGTGCAGCAGGATAGCTAGTGCCCGACTAATGGAGCAGTGGATGGAAATTCCATCGACTACTCAGTTGATTAAATGAAATGTAACATCCCTATCCTCTACAGCCATAGCTTGAGAGCCAGCTTAAGTTGTAGGGAGGGATGTGGTTGTTTCGTTCTCACTTGTGTGTGGCACCCAATTGACTTTTCTGTGGGTCAGTGGTCCCCCCAACCCAAAAAAAGGTTCCCCATCCCTTTAGCAATTCCTGTAGTAAGCTCCACAAGTCCCATGTTTGGTTCTGTCACTGTTACATTAGGACTCATATGCTTTGTTCCCATTTCTGGTTGGCAGTGAATCTACCAGACACTGGGAGTCTGGACTCCTGGATTCTTTTCCTGGTTCTGAGGAGGGGATGTTGGGGGACAGAGCTGGACCCAGGAATCTAGGGCTATATTTTCCCTGGGTTATCATGCCTCCCTGTATTACATGGGCTTCTCTCTGTCAGCATCTAATTAACTCATGATAGGATTTTACTTGAATTTCCTGTTAAATTGTTTGAATAGGTTTTGTTAGAAAAATGTTAATAGCCTGTAGTTGAACCATTTTCCAAGCGTCACAAGGAAGTCTCATTAAATCTCATTTCCAGCTCTTTATTTCTATGTGGTTCTTTATTAGCAAATAAATTCATGTGTTGCTTGGGAAACATTAAGGTCTGGTGGAACCAGCAAGCAATTTGGAATCAGACGTGGTAGACTCTTAATACATTTAAAAAGGAGAAGCACAGTGGGGGGAGGGAGGACTAGTGTGAGCCAGGAATAAGCTTTGCCAGCTTGGGTGGAGGGGTCTCCCGCTGTGCACCAGCCTTTTAAATGTATTAAGAACCTGCTGGCTCTTAATACATTTAAAAGGCTGTGTGCAGCACTGGGGACTCAGCGTGAGCCAGGACAGCTGGGCTCATGCCAGTCCCCACAATCCTTCTGCCTCTCCTGCACCCCCCAGAGACCAAGTGCTGAGGGGAACCAGCTTTTAAGCCAGCTCCCCACAGCACTGGCTCTTGCTGCCTCTAATAGAGGAGGAGGGTCTAGTTGCTTATATCCTTGGCAGGGGTGGCTTAGATAATGGTTAGTCTTGTCTCAATGTAAAGGATTGGATTAAATAACTTCTTTATTTCCCTTCCTGCCCTATGTTTCTATGATTCTGTGAAAATATACAAAGTAAATATCCTTAAATTGAGCTGTAATAAGTTCTCAAGCAACATTTTTCTTCCTTTGGATATTTATAAAATTCATTATTGATGGAAATATTTTTTTCATTGGTGTGTGTGTATATGTTGAAAGTGATGTTTACTGACATTACCACCAAAGATCCAGTCCTTCCAAGCCTATTTATATTGTAATCCAACTCTAGACAATTACTACATTATCACACAAATAGAGGCTAGAGTTTGAGAATCTTTATACAAGCTGAATTTCCTCAGAATATTAGAATTAGAAAAAAAAAATTCTAAATGTTGATTTGACAAGACCCTCAGTTTAGATTTTTTTTTTCTAAACACAGTCCAGGGATTACCTATTCATTCCATTCTTTAAAGAAAGAACATCAGATTAGGGACTCAATCTTCTAAATATTTATACGTCTACTTAACTTTATGCATCGTGTGTTGTCCCCGTGTAGTCAGTGAGGCTACTCATGCAGTGTGAACCACATACGATTGCTAGTTCACCTGCCTATGAGCTATAGCTAAGATGATTTATAAATGCAGAAATAAAAATGTGGTGTTTAATAACTTTGTCCCTTTTAAAGTTTAAAAATGCTGGTGGTGGTAGTAGTAGCAGACAGTAATTTATAGTTTGATATGCCTTGCCTTTTTATGTGAGAATGGTTTACGTACTTCAGAATGCTTTTCTGACATAAATATCACCCAGGTGCTGTAGATTGAGGAACTTGCAGTACCGAGAAGATAGATTACTTGTCCAAAATAAAAAAGTGAATTATTAACAGTTAATAGCCTGGAGTTCTCCTTACCCCACTGGTTAGTACTTCTTTTGTGTACTCTTACAAGCATACACAAGCAAAGAATAAATTACAAAGAGACCAGCAAATGAAAATATATATGAGGCTCATCCTGTACCCAAGTCTCCTATGCTACCATCAAATGTATTAATAAACTAGTCTGTCCAGGACATGAAGTGAAAGTGTGATCTAATGGTTTCTTTGTGTGTCCCAAAGTAATTTGTACCTCTCTGACAGATTGCTATATATATATATATACAGTGCTCAACGTATCACTGAATCTACTCGCCACGGGCAAGTAGATTTCAGCCGGGTCGCCCCGTTCACCGGCGGTGCACTCATGCGCAATGCGGGTCTTGTGCATGCGCAGTACAGGGCTGGCGAGTAGGTTTTGCTGCCGTTTGTCAAACCCTGTGTGTGTGTGTGTGTGTGTGTGTGTGTGTGTGTGTGTGTGTGTATATAGATATAGATATATATTACTGATGTAAAGTTAAATAAAAATAGCCTGAACTCTCACAACTTTTATGTTTTCATGATTGTATTTTAAGGTTTGACTCAGCTGTGTGAAACATTTTATTGTACTTTTTAAAGAAATGCTCTGCTAAAATTAAAAACAAAAATTAAATGTGTGGGGTGTTTTTGTTTTGTTTTTTAAGGCTTCAAGTTTCTGCCCGCCAGCATGTTCTTGCAATGATTGGATTGGTCCTCCTGACAGACATTCAAATCTCCGACCAATAATATTTCATATTCCTAAAAATGAATCACCATTAGAACGAAAACTTAGAGAATTTAGACAGGAAACTCAAATTTGGAATCAACAATTCTGGGCAAGTCAGAATATGTCATTCAGAAAGGTGAGCATGTTGATACTAGGCCACTCAGTGGTGGTGCTGTGTTTACTTAAGAATTTGTGGTGTAAATAGCTGATAAAAACATTATTCTCCTTGTCTAAGTGAAAGATTTTTCACAATTGCATTGTATAGTGACCTTGAACTGTGATCGTTTTGAATTAATAGCTGTTCAGAATATTTGCAAGCACTACAACTGTTACCTTTAAAAATGGTTAAATTATGTGGCTTTGCAATTATTTATCTCTTGATTTTAAACTGATTTCAGTATGATAGTGTTTTTTGCTATTAAATTGATTTATCTATACTGAGGAGTGCAATTGAAAATGAGCTGCCTAACTTTTTGCTGCTTGTTTTTTAAATTAGAAATATACAGTTGTGACAGTCCTCTTTTCTGGAGGATCTGGAATGTGAGATTAGAGCTGGTTATTGAAAACTGAACTACTGTTCTAACACTAGGGTAAGTGGAACAGGCATAGATGCAATCACTGAGGGGGAAAATGATGGACATATCTCCACTCCTCAACTTTACTGTTCCATTGATGTGTTTCTAATACAAGTTGAACCTAGGGATGTGAAAGGTTAACTGGTAAGCATCACCCTTAATAAATGATGCTTAGCAAGTTCCAGTTAACTGGTGAGGACTGGAGCATCTTTCCACCTGCTGTGGGGGCTGCTACAGCTCCGCAGTCCTGAAGGTACCAGACTAGAGAGGTTCAACCTGTAAGGCTACAAGCAGTGCATTTCACTCCTGGTCCCTCTTTCCTTATGTGGGTAGAAGAAGCTAAATTCTAGGTTGGGAGAGGACCAACTCAGCTATTTACCTCCAGTTGTGATGAAAACGATTTTTTTTTTAAAGGTAGAAGAAAATAGTTTGTTTTTTTAATTAGAAAAAGTAGCAGCCAGTTTAAAAAAACATTCAATTAAGTAATTATGAATTTATTTTAAAATGCTTATGATCTCTCTGTGAATTCAACCATAATGTGCATAAAGAAACAAGAGGTCAGAAGCAGATGTATATGCCTTATTTATTACTTACAGTGTAAGTGTAACCTTGGGTGAGCTAGACTTCAGTTACATAAGGTCCTGATGTCATCACAGCTGAAGGTAGATAGCTGAGTTGTTCTCTCCCAACATGTGAATACATTTACTTACATGAGCAGTCCCATTTACTTCAGTGGGCTGTTTGAATGAATAAATTTATACATATAAACCCAACCCTGTGAACTCTTAGGCATATGATTGTTTCCTGAAGAGGATCCAGTTAACTGGTTATTGGTTTAAACTTTAAGTAGAAAACACTGTAGTTATCATCTGGCTTATAAATATTTTTCAGGTTCTTGAAACTTGATCAGTAAAATAGCTAGCTTCAAGAACAAAATACATGAAATTATAATATTAAATATGTTTTAGGGAAAAGAAGAATTCATTTCCTCAAGACTGAAGGCTAAAGGCCTGGAAATGACAGATGGGACAGGTTAGTGATCTCATTGTTTTTACAGTTTAAATGCTTTCTGAACTAGGAAGGTTTTGGTTAGCTTTAACTAAGTTTTCACCAGATGAGTTATTTTTAAAGACAGCTTAAACTAAGAGCATATCCTGTCACTGCCTCCTTGACTGCAGTAATGCCAATCCAGTTCTGTGGCACAAAGCAGAGTTTGTCAGCATTTGAAAGGCTGTGCAGGGGTGTGGTAGATGACTCATCTCTACAGTAGCTCTTTGAACGGTGATGCCTATGGGGTCAGAGCATCTGCTGTTGCATATTTCCTCATGTTCTCTACCACTCCTAGGGGTGGGGTATGTTAGGAGCTGCATTAGCTTCAGTGTAACCAGTCCATAACTATTTTGTGTTATGGAAAATATTTCTTTTTCCCTGTTGCACAGCAACTCAGTAATCTAATTGATCTGAGTATTGGAAAGTCCTGGGTGCATTTTATGCTTGGGTTGATGTTTCTGTTAATATAGGAACAGGTTATCAGGCTCCAACGTTTATACAATACATATAATAAATTGGAGTTACGAACTGACCAGGCAGCCACGCATTAGAATGGGAAGTACTCAGTCAAGAAATGAGACCCTCAAAAAGGGTAAAGAACAGTGCTGTGTTTAAACATAAACTACTAAAAAAGGGGAAAGTTTAAAAATTGACAAGGTAACTCCTTTTTTGTACTTGTTTTCATTTAAATTAAGATGGTTAAAAGCAGCATATTTCTTCTGCATATAAAGTTTCAAAGTCAATGTTCAACTGTAAATTTTTAAAAGAACAATCATGACATTTTAGGCCAATAGACTCATAAATACACAGAGATACTATCGTGGTGCTACTAAAATTCTCACATGCCGTAGGTTCACCCTCACTGGCCTATGTCTTTGGCACTAATGAAGTGAATGGCAGAATTCTGAATGACTTTAATGGGGGGGGGGGAACTTCTTATTACATCCATCAAACGGGCACACATAGGGCCTGTCGCCAGTGTGGATTCGCACATGCGTGCGTAAATTGAAGTCCAGTGAAAAAAGATTTCAGACGAGAAGTTCAAAGCAGAAAGCACTGCAGAAAAATCTGAATGCTTTTGCATAGTAAGTGATTGTCTAGGAAGGAGTACTGCAGAAAGGGGCCTGGCGTCATAGTGAACCACAAGCTAAATATGAGTCAACAGTGTGACACTGTTGCAAAAAAAGCAAACAGGATTCTGGGATGCATTAACAGGAATGTTGTGAGCAAGACATGACAAGTCATTCTTCCTCTCTACTCTGCACTGATTAGGCCTCAGCTGGAGTATTGTGTCCAGTTCTGGGCACCACATTTCAAGAAAGATTTGGAGAAGGTCCAGAGAAGAGCAACATAAATTATTGAAGGCCTAGAAAACATGAGCTATGAGGGAAGACTGAAAGAATTGGGCTTGTTTAGTTTAGAAAAGAGAAGACTGAGAGGGGACATGATAGCAGTTTTTCAAGTACCTACAAAGGGTGTTATAAGGAGGAGGGAGAAAAATTGTTCTTCTTGGCCTCTGATGATAGGACAAGAAGCAATAGGCTTAAATTGCAGCAAGGGGGGTTTAAGTTGGACATTAGGAAAAACCTCCTGTCAGGGTGGTTAAACACTGGAATAAATTGCCTAGGGAGGTTGTGGAATCTCCATCACTGGAAATATTTATGAGCAGATTGGATAGACCTCTATCAGGGATGATCTAGACCAGTGCTTGGTGTCACGTACCTATCCCCCGCTTGTGGGGAATGTAGGATCGAGGCGCTCTCAGCGACGGCTCGGAGGGCCCCGATTCCCAACTTTACTCTAGTCCCACCAGGCTCTGGGGAGCAGCTTACACGCACACCAGGGCCGTGCTGCCTGCACGGTAGCCTACTCCCCAGCGGGTCAGCCGTCCCTTGCCACGACTCCCTGCTACTGGGCTATTGTCCCCGCCTGAATCAGGCGTCCCTTTGCCCGTTGCTTAACTGAGTCCTGTGGTGATTAAATCGGACCAGAAAACTGGTCCGTTTAGAGTCTCTCTCCCAGGCTTGCCGGTAATCAGTTTGTGTAGAGTAGGGGAACCTGGACCCTCCCGCACTTCCGGGCTCCAGCCCCAGGACCCTAAGGTAAGGCCGCAATGACCTTACCTGAGTGGTGAGCCGTGTATCCGCTACTCACCAACCCTCTCAGGGGGGCTTTTAGTGCCGTCCTCCGGCACCCCCGTCCTGGGGCCGCTCCTACGATCTTAGATACTCCACCGCTGGCGGTCGCCTCTGGGGGAGAGGGATGCCAGCCCCGGTGGCCGCTGGTTCTTCTCTGCTGCTCGCCTCCAGCTCGTGACCTCCTTAGGGCCCCCCCCCCGCCCCCGAGGAATAGCATCCAGAACTTGGACCTTTTTTCACTCATCTGTAGAAAGAATCTTTATTGAATGTTCTGCTGCTTTTGATCCACCATGCTTTGTTTCTTTGCTTTTATTTGTTCTTGTTGCTTCCACTATTTCTACTAGACGGCTAGTAAATTTGGCACCTCAGAACATGTAAATATTGGTGTAGGATACTTAGCAGGAAACAGAATTTCAGTATTAAATCCCAGCATTTGAAATGCTTACTTAGCCATTGCTAAGTAGCCATTGCCAAGTTTTCCTCCTAGCTTGTGTGGACCATGCTGCCCGCGAGGCTCCCTCCACTTTGGCTTCACCTGCGAGGGAGGTGGGCAGAGCACAAAGAGACCTCTTTGGTGTGGCTCCTTCCCTGCAGCCAGGGGTTTTCCATGCTGTGCCCGTTGATAGTGTGAGCTGTGGCTGGGCGGGCTTTTCCCTCCTCCCTGCAGCGCTCCAAGCTCGCCTCAGCTCCCCCAGCAGTGGAGCACTGTGCATTCAGGGACGGCCTGTTACAGTGAGCGCTGGCTGAAATGAGCCAGGAGCCTGCCTTGCCCCTGCTTTCTTCCCCTGGCATTGCAATGTCACTGGGGGAAATCTTTCACTCTCGTCTACCTCCTCCCCCCCCCAGCCTGTTGACACTGATGTGATGCCATCATTCTGTCGTCCGGCAGGAAACTTGAGAGAGCGAGAGTGTGGCTTCATATTGTGGAGTTTGTCAGTAATAAAAGGCAGTTTTGAACAGCTCGTTTTCATTTTTTAAAATTAGATTTAAATACAATACTTCATTATCGATGCCCATGTCAGAGGCCTATATATTCTTAGCTTTACATTTATGTAACTACATGTGGTACAGGATATGTCATAGTGACTAAACAGAAAAGCTCTCAACACAAGTAAATAAGTTTTCTTTCTATTCAAGGTTATGTTTAAGTTACAAGAGATACAGTCTAGTAATAGCAGCCTCATGTTTCTAACTTATTACAGTAATGCCTAGAGGCCTTTGATCAGATCCCTATGGTGTTGTATAGACACAGTGACAGGCAGTCCCTCCCCTAGTTGATTGGCACTTCCGCATTCCTCCTTTGAAATGTACAAGAGCCTGCTGGGGCTCTTGTACATTTCAAAGGAGGAGTGCAGAACACTGCATGCAGCCTGGGGCCTGCAGGAAGTCCTGCTGACTCCGGGCTACATGCGGGTGTGCCAGCGTTGAAATGTATAAGAGTCACCAGTAGGGGCTCTTGCGCATTTCAAAAGCGGAAGCGCACTTATGGATCCCAGAGTACCCTGCTGACCCCGGGCTCCATGTTGCGCTGCCGATTTGAAATGCCACGTGGAGCCCGGGTTCCGTGCGGCATTTCCCCAGAACCCGGGGTCACTGGGGACTCCCCCAGCTGACCCTGGGCTCCAGGTGGCGCTGCTGCTTTAAAACGCCACATCGGCGTTTCAAAGGGGCAGCGCTGCATAGCTGAGCTGGGCTCAACGGTGTGGTGCTGCCCTTTGAAGTACCCCCCCTTCCCCTCCCCCTTTGCTGCCTCTCTCTGATAGAGGCAGCAAGGGGAGGGAATCAACTAGTTGACTAGTCTTTAACATCCTTAAAAGGGACTATTACATGAAACTGAGGCACAGCAAAACTAAGTGATTGGCGCCAAGTCACAGAGGAATTTTGTCATAGATTGCCCCAGTTTTGTGTATTAATCACAAGAAAACCTTGATGTGTTTGTTTAAAATGTATTTTCAGGTCAAAAGGTAACACTGAATGCAGAAGAAATGGCAGATTTTTACAAGGACTTTTTAAGTAAAAATTTTAAAAAGCACATGTGTTATAACAGGTAGGTGTGTGCACTTTGTTGAATAATACATGTAATTCATTTAAGTTAAAGGGACACTATCAACTTCATTTAAGTTAAAGGGACACTATCAACTTCTTCTGTCAGAAACTTTTTGTCTGTTGTTAGTAGTACCGCCAAGGTGAGTTATTGCTGAAAGAGAGAAACAAAATTAAGGGAAAATATATTTTTTCTACTTTATACATGAAGTGCTGTCACATTCAGTCACTTTGAGTATTTCCACTATTTATGGATAGATCGAGCTTCCTTGGAAATTAATCAGTCTCTCCATGGACTTAAATGGAAGCTGGATCCGTCCTCAGTCAGTCTCCTTTTTACTGTGTGGGTCTTTCACACAGCAATGGGATTAAAAATTAGATTAGGGAAACATGATTGTAAAACAACTTAACTTTTTAAAAATTGAGTTGACTACTAGTTGAATGCGTCCCTTCTAAACACTGGATTAGGCAGTGACAACCTGTGAATGATTTGCTCTCAATAAAAAATTGTCATGTAAACTAAATATTAATCATTTGTACTGTTTTTTTTAGATTTGACCATGTTTTCCTATAAGATTACCAAAGTTAAATTGATCAGTTTTGTTTTATACGGGGAAGTACTTGAAGTTGTACTAGTTTTTTCATTTGCTGTATCTGTACACTGTCCAAGATCATTCCTTAGAGCAGTGGTTTTCAAACTACTGGTTGCCACCCAGCACAGGGTCATGGAATGAAGAACTCGGTCTCGTTACTTCAGGTGATCAGTGGGGGTGTTAAGGCAGGCTATCTGCTTGTTCTGGAGCTGCAGACTGCGCTGCGCCCCAGAAGCAGTGAGCAGCAGGCCTGGCTCCTAGATGGAAGAGCAGGGAGGAGAAGAGGGCACAAAGCTTCATGCGCTGCCCCTGCCGCTTCCCTGAACAGTAATTCCACACTCTTATTATCTGGGAACCTGCTTCTGCGGCACAGTATGGTCTGTGGTGCCAGGAGAGGCAGGAAGCCTGCCTTAGCACCCTGCTGTACCGCTGACCATGAGCCACTCAAGATAAGCCCTTCGTGTCCCAAAGCTCTCCTCCTCCACCCCAAAGCTCTCCTCCTCAGTCCCACCCCAGAGACCACACTGTAGTCAAATTATGTTGGGGTACGGGCATCAGCATTTTTCTTCAATTGGGTAATGAGAAAAAAAGTTTGAAAATCACTGCCTTGGAGAGATACTTAGCATCTTTACTTATGCATGCAGCATCTCTTTCTCATTTATTGGAATTCAATAATATTCAAAGCAAAGTGTTAAGATTTGCTACAAGAACTACGCTTTACTGCTACAACATTCTAATCTTTGAACATTACATATTTACTGTGAATTCTGGTTTGGAGTTGTATGCAGGGATGTGAATGGTTAAGTGGTAAGCTTCATCCTTAATGAGTGAGGCTTACTGGTACTGATTAACCATTGGGGGCTGGAACAGCTCCCTGCCCGCTATGGGTAGGGGGCTGCTCCAGCCATCCGGGGCCCACCAACCACACCCTGAATCATTTAACCAGTTAAATGTGTACATGTACACATTAACATCCCTAAGCTATACAAGGAGGACATTTCTTTCTGACTGCTTCCCTTACCTTAGCTTGCATAACTTTAAAGATAATAGGTATAAATTTGGCTATGAAAGTCATTCAACCTCTTTAACTCTAGTAGAGTATTAAACTGAGTGCCTGCAGCCATGCATTCCACAGATTGCTTAAAAGAAGTCACATGTTGTGTAATCAGTATACTTTAATGTTAGTATTTACAGATTTTCATAGGCAAATTAGCTGTAATTAGGGAAAGCAATGTTGCAAGGAAAGAAAAGGTAAGTAATACATGAATTGTCATGTGTCAATTCCTCTAGGATATTTAATGCCATAATTTGCCTCTCTTTCCCAATCTGTTTTTTGTATTTGTTTTTCTGGTGCTGGAATCTAGAGAGTGGTACAAACGTAACTTTATTACTACGTTCCTCATGGGACAAGTGGCCTTTAAGAGGGTTTGGAAGAGGCTTGGCTGGAAAAAGACGAAAGTTGGAAATTAAGGCTCATCACATTCTATAGAATAAAACTACACAATACAGCCTATTGGACTGATACACTGTGGTCACATTCAGACTCTGAATTACTGCCACAGCAACTACTTTGATCTGTGTTTACTTTGTATATTGGGCCACAAGAATGAAAATAGCTGCTGATTTTGACTGTGTTACATAACATCAGAACATCTGAAAAGCAATATTGGCAATTTACAACATCATGAGGGCTGCACATAACTTACATAAAAAGGAACAGATTGCAGCCACAGTCATCTTTAATGTTGAGGTACAACCCATAGAAAGTGAATATCAGAGTCCAACCCATAAAGATCAACATACCATGCTTCATCTTGTTCCTCGTCCTGTAGTCTCCGTGGGCCATATCGGTTTATAAAAGATAGAAGTGGCCATTGTCTGCACTGGTTACATGGGCTACAATTTTTCTACCATCATGTAACCATCATAGAGGTAAGTGCAATTTGTGATTATACATTAAGTTTAACTTAGATTTTTAAACCTTATTTAGACTAGAATCCCTTTAAGTGACACTGTAAATATGATAGATTCATTACCCTTATAAATGAATCTTCCTAATTAATCTGTTCTTGTGAAAACAGAAACTTGTTTAAGTGATTTGTCCCAACTGTTGGAACTCAGATGAATAAATTCAAGATTTTTTAGTTTTAAATAAAATAAGCATTGTCAGTCATTTAGCAGCTCCGATAGAAAAGGAGATGGATAGAGAGGGTGATAAATGCTTTGTAAAAGTCAATGTTTGCCTTTTAATTACCCTGAAAACACTTGCTGCTCTCACCAGGTTCCTTGAGCACCCAAAAGTCTTTCTAGCATCAGAGGGAATTGAGTGCTTAAGGAATGGTATGTCCTTGATCACGAGTGCTATTTAAATTAATGTTTATAATTTAATTGTACCATTTTATGTATTGTTTAAAAGAAATGACCTTGCGCTGAGAGTGTTCCCTGCTCATTAATGAAGTTGAATGGATGTGTTTGCTTTGGTACCTGATAAATGGATTCTTCTGAATGAAATGTCCATGGGCAAATGTAAATGTTTGAATTCCAGAGGTAATATATTTGTTGCAGTAAAGAGTAGTAGAACTGCTCATATTTGGTGAAAAATAATGTATACTTCATTCTTGGATTTGAAAAATCCACAGTGAATACATGACGTTCTCAGGGCTTGCCAAACCTTTTACTATTCTCTCATCCTGCCAAGTAGTCCCTAGTAGTTAGGCACCACAGTCTACCAGTTTGCAGCTCAGTTATATGGTTGCTGCATGCTTGGCATCAGCAGAGGTAGCAGTCCTCCTCAGATGGCCCGTATCTCTATTAAAATAATCAGATTACTATATTTTGACTGCATATACTTCCCCCAAAACTCTAGTTGGGAATGGGCACCAACACAATATTTTCTTTGTATATGTACACTCCCTCCAGCCCTGCAAAAGTTACTGTGTGAGATTGGCACGTTTGGAGTTCTATGGGTTTAGGGGATGGATCTGAGGAAGCATGGAAGATGGCTCGGGGACATTTCTATGGAACATCATCTAGCAAGTTTGTACGGTGTCATGCCTCCTTAAAGGAAGTGTAAAGGCCAAGCCCTAATATCTCAACCCTCTAGAGATGTTTTGAGATCCACAGAATAGTCTTGCAGTATTCAGGGCATCCATGAATTTGCTCATGTAAATAAATTAAAAATGCAACCTTTTTATAACTGTCTGCAAAGTTATTTCACGCATCCCATTTGTAGTTCTTGCATTGACTCATTAATAATGGCCTCATAATTTGGTCTAATTATGTCAGGGCACCCACATAAAGTCTAATGAAGCTAATGGTTTGTTGGCTAAATTATCTGTTAATTTCCAAGTTGTGAATCTGAGCTCTGGAGCAGCATGTTTCAGTAATACTTCAATCTAACTTAAATCCATGAGAGAGAATTTTTGCATGTAAATAAATACTCAGATGATCTCTCTTGCTTTGGACTTTTTTTTTTTTTTTTTTAAATTTCTGTCAAAGCTAAAGCTGTCTCGACTCTTGTTCATTCTTTTTGCTTTTTGTAATACTGTTATATCTTTAGACATTGGCTATGATAGTTATTGAATAGTATTTTAGGTTTGGAACTGGCCCTCCTGTATATTACAGTATTTTGTTATGTCTTATCCTTTTCAGAATATTTAACTTGAAATAAAGCATTAGATATGTATATACTCTTTTCATTAATTCAAAGTTGCAGTATATTCTTCTACAATCCTAGGTTTGGGTGGCCTTCATATTTTGTTGAATTTTCAAGAACCCATTCCTGGAGGGGGTGGAGGGAGCACAGCCCCAACGAGTGTGTTCACATTTAGCAGGGCTGGGGAAGGGGGGTATAAACACTTTTGTTGAAAATCAAAGTACAAACCTGATAGAAAAGTACTTTAAAATAGCAGGAGTTCTCTGCTTCCCCTCCTATACTGAGACATATTTTTATATAGTGCGTGAATCTGTTGGTCTGTCCATATTTACCTCTCTTTCTTGCTTTATAGAGAAATGTCAGTCTCCTCTGGCAACTGCAAAAGGGATTACATGGAATATCTATAATTTTGGGGCCCAGCATTACTACTACATTGACCCTAATGCCTCCATGTATTGGGATTAAGATTATGTCCAAGATATTTACAAGGCAGCATTTTCCAGCTGTTCTTCAGTTTTTCCATAGAACTCTCTCTCACTTGGTATATTAGCTGTTCTGTTTCATACTGAGCAGGAAGGGAGACATCACTTGTGGGATTTCCTGGTGACTTCATCAGAACTGCTCTTATACAGATGCTTAACTTTAAGCATGCAAGGGTATGTCTAGACTGCACCCCTCTGCCGGCAGAGGGATGCAGATTAGGAAGGTCAACATTGCTAATGAAGTGGGGATTTAAATATCCTGCGCTTAATTAGCATAAAATGGCCACCGCTTTTTTTGGCACTGAGCTTTGTCGGAGAAAAGCAGCAGTCTAGAGGCTGATCCGTCGCTAAAGAAAGCCTTTTCCGATAGATCCTGTATACCTCGTTTTATTTAAATCCCCACTTTGTTAGTAATTTCGACTTGCCTACTCTGCATCCCTCTGCCGGCAGAGGGGTGCAGTCTAGACACACCCCAAGTGTATGTAAGATTGGTGGCTTAGACATTTCACCTTTCCCTATTCATCACTCTTGGTTTGATCAGGTGAGATGCTTTTGCTTAGCCCTTTCTGAGGGTGGAAAACAAAAGTCAGTATATTCAAAAGTGGCTTCTGATTTTTGAATCTCAGTTTTTGGGGGGGGGGGAGTCAAAACCTGAAACACCTTGATTCTGTCTTTCAAAGTCTGAGTATCCATCTGCAATTCTCTTGACTAAAGTGGAGATGCCAGCTGTGCAGCATCTTTCAAGTGAGGCACCTAAAGCCAGTGCCCACTTTGAAAATGCTCCCAGTGACATTCAGTGACTCCCTCTTTGACTCACAGAGCCCAACCTTAATGATGGACACAATTAAGAAGTAGGTGATGGAATGCTAAAGTCCCATTTCTGCAATGAGCTCCACCTGGGAAGACCTAAACACATGTGCAGCTCCATTTCCTTCTGTAAGGTTCTGCCTAGAGGGAGGGACCTGTTTGTACAGAACTCATTGCAGGATTGAAGCGGTAGGCTGTTAAATTGTAAGATATTAATTTAGACAATCCAAAAAACTACTGTGAAATGTTAATAAAGCCTGTAAAATTTTCTTATTGCCAAAATCACGTTAATTTAGGGAGACTGTGTTATGAGCACCCAGAGGTCATATCATGTTGCCAGTATTAAATTCACTTGGATTTTTTTCTATAGGCAAGTCACAGTTATGCCTACTGTGTTCAGATATTACTGATAATCATCTGTGTATCAAATGCCCCTGAAAGGAATATGGAGCTTCCATTGTCTGTCTGAAAATAAAATTCTTGTGTCTATAAAAGACTATTATTAAAGCATCAGAAGCAGGTAAAAGATTAAAGAGTAACTTCTTAGTACATCTGCTATCACTATGGGGAGTAATGCAGAGGAGCTATATTACCAACTTCATATTAAACTAAACCAATCCTAACAAAAAGAAATAGAATACATTTTTCATATTTCACACAGCATCATCATGTACTATTTAATCTTTCTCTCCGCTGCAAGGATCTAATATAGCAACACTATTTTGGTAATATTAAAATGGTTAATAACTTAGGTGATTTATATGGTTATGTTCCAACAGTCTTTGTATTTCCTGCTATTTGCTAAACCTCTCTAGTGTTGCCTATTTCAGTAGAATAGAAGAGAAGGATGTGTCAAAAAGGAAAAGGAGATTAAAGGCTCCTTTTGAAGGTTTGCTGTGATTGTAGCTCCCTGGTGGTTAATAAAAAAAAGATTAATAAATCTCAAAACTTTATCCAAGAAATCTTGAAATAAAACTCCTGAAATCTAATTGAGCACTGTCATCTCCTTTTGTGATATTTTAAGTACACCCTCCCCCCCACCCAAAAAAACACCCTTAGCTCAAAAGTCATAGTTGCTATTTGTAAGTTAGCACTTTTGGTTTCTCTCTCTCTCTCTCAAATTTTTCCTAACAGACAACAGAATAACATCACCTGTGTCCTCGCGCTGCTGCCAGCTTCAGCACGGTCTCGTCCAAGCACAGGCTGCTCCACCTCTGGCTACCACGTTATGCCCTGGGAGACTGTGCCGACAGGGAGGAGCTGCCACTGCCAGGGCTGGATCCCTTCCCCCATCTGAGCCCAATCCCTTGGCTGCCCCACATCCCTGGGGGAGCCACCACAGCCACACACTGGTGAGAAGGTCCCTGCCTGGTGTGATTAGCTGGTGGTGCTGCAGGCCTGGTCCTGGTGGGGCAGAGGTACAGGAGTGGACTGTGGGGGTGTGGGAGCAGCAGAGTCCATCCCTCAGCAGCCCCTTCACTGAGCTACTTGGGCACTCACTCGGGGCAGCCACAGGAGAGGTGGCGGTGGCGGTGGCAGCAGCTGGGGATGCAGGGAAGGGAAGGGCCCAAGTCTCTTGGCTATCTTCTGAAATTCCAGCTAAGAAGCCAAGGCAGCGTGACCCCGCTCAGCAAGCTTCGGGAATGGGGAGGGGTGGAGCTTCAGCAACCTTCTGAAACAAGGGAGGGAAGTGCCACATGCAGGACAGAGGATACCTGGAACCTTGCTGCCCAGAGAAGGTGAGAGTCTGAGGTGAGGTTGCTACAACCCCAGCACAGGCATGTGTGCCTCTGCTGTGTTTTGGTACTCCCTGTCCCTGGTCACCCAAGCCCCCCATGTCCCTAGTCCCCTCACTTGTACCCCCCAACCCCCTCACACCTCCCCTCCACTGAGACCTTGCACCCCTAGCTCACTCCTGCACCCTCCACCCTAGCCAGACACCTACCCCCAGCCTGCTCTTTCACCCTCCTCCCTGGCCAGTCACCCTGCACCTAGCACACTCCTGCCCCTCCCCTCTGGCCAGACACCTACCCCCAGGGGGGTGGGTTGGTGAATGTAGCTCTCATGATCTCTAGCCATTGAAGCCGCCAGAGAGAGGTGGGTTGGCGAATATAGCAAGCAGGGGGCGCAGCTCCCTAGTGTTTCATAGACTCATTTTAGGAGGGACTGTGCCTGTGCTAGGCATAGCTGGTAGCAGAAGGTGGCATAGAATTGATTGTATGCCACCTAGGTATTTCTCTGTCAGGAAAATCCTCTGCTGCCTGCTGAAGACGCTTTACAGACCCTATGTGTCACATCACTATAGGCATAACTTGACATAAGACCATAAGTGGGCAATAATTTGTGATGGGGGACTACAAGAATTTGGAAAGTGGTCAAGGACTGCACTCTTCCATTATACTAATGGAGGAGGTGTAGGGTTAGGGATGGAGGTTGGGTGCAGAAGGAAGTTTGTAGTAAGGGATTGGGGTATAGGAGGGAGTTTGGGTGAAGGAGGTAGTTGTGACCTGGGGCAGGGAACTGGAGTGCAGGGTCTGGGAGGGTGTATTGGTGCAGGAGGAGGAGCAGAATGTTTGGGTTTCTTGGAGTGAGGGGGCAGAGGGTTGGGGGAGGGGCTAGGAAGCCAAAGGTAGGCTCTGTTTGGGAGACTTACCTGGGTGACTCCCAGCCCTGCATAAGACAGATCTCATTTCTCAGTGGGTGTGATCTGAGAAGGTGATTGAAAGATTAAGTTGTAAATAAGGGTATAACATGCATTAGGCTTGAGTCTATCTGGCTGAGATAGGTATGAACATGGACAAAGGACAAGATAAACCTGGACTGTAGAGATCAGGTGATCTATTGATAGAGAATGCTGTAAAATAACTGGTACTTGAAAAGTAATCAAGGCATTCATGAACCACATGATGCAATGTATAGCCAGGAATGCATGTTTTAGTAAAGATGTATATAATGAGAAAAATTATGCCATGTAATGTTGGATTTGCAATGTATCCTGTGCCCATCCTCTGTATTTGAGCTTGGCCGGCCTGGGCATAGTGTTGCTGTATGCCAGATAAAGGTACCCAAGTGGCACATTCCAAAACCAAACTGAGCAGAAGAGGGACTTGAAGATCCCAAAACACAGCAGTACAAAGGGGATGTATTACAAAATGGTCCCTATGACATCTAATATTCCAGTATTTATAAAAGAGACTAAAGAACAGTTGTGAATTTCAAACCCACTAAATGGATCATAACATGTATATCATAAGAGAGGATGTTTGATTAAGCAGCAATAAGTGACATCTATTTAAACATTCTTCCTAACTGAGGGGCAAATCCTCTATTGTGTAACAACGAGAATTTACACGTGCAGAGGCTTTGCCCAGAGATTTGTATTTTCCCTGTCAGTCTCTGAAGTATACTGTCAGATTATTAATTGCATCTCCATGTTAAAGCACTTGGTTGAAAAGCTTTAAATCTGCTATTGAGATAAAGGCCTCTTCCTGAATGATTTGTCACATGAAGAATGTTGTGTAATGCACATTGTCAATTTTGGAACATTTTAAGTTGATTTCTGTAGTTACCGTTCTAGAGTTTTTTGAATAATTGTTGGATTTGCATGTGTGTGTATATATAAAAGTGGGGGTTACATGACCATTCAATTACACTATATCTAACATCCCTACTTTCAAATAAATTCCTCAGGTGCTATGTTCCAGTACTCCTTACACTTAGTTTATCTATCACTCTCCTTTTAGGGGTCTTTAGCTTGTGTGGATTACACTATCCTAGAGTAACTCTCCTGGGTGGAGGACATCCACTATTCCAGCCAGCTGAGTTGTTTGTATGTTTTAATTACATTTCCAGAAGTGAGAGCGAGCTTTTCTCTTTCCCCAGTGATTTGTCTGCTTCAGTTACAGGAAGGGCAGCGTGCAGTAGTCAGATCTCAGACTCACTGCTTGATTGTTTATATATGGCAATTGGGCTGGGAAGAGTCAAAGAATCTGCCCCTGGGAGAAACTGACTGTAGAACAACCAGCAGATAAAGGGCACTAGCTGCCTCAGCACAGGAAATTTTCCCTTGGAGCTCAGGAGGTTTTGTATTGTTTCTATAAAACCAGCAGCCCCAGAGGATTATTGTTTGCTGGTTTGAGCTCATAAGGATTAGTCATTACCCAACCACTAGTCAGCACCTTGCACTTAATTTAACATATAATTAAGAATTATATTCTGACCTTTAGTTCCATTATATGCTTCTGTGGAAATTAGAAAAGCATTTGCAGTTATTTGCAGCATGAATTTCTTAAAAGCCCCATGTATTACATTTTATAACAAAAAAGGAAGAGGGTAAGTCAAATTAAATAGTAGTGCCCAGAACATTTAATTCTAATCCTGGATTAGCTCACTCCCAATTAAGAGAATAAAAAAGAGAGAAATATATGATCCTTTCTTTATGGATATAAATGCATATGTTCCTCCATGAGGGATGAATTACAGATTTTGCAGTCACAATTTCACATGGTAAAATAAAATGGGGCGGGGGGGGGGAAGGATGTTAAATTACTACACACAAAAGGGCCCTTTGTTGGCTACATTTGTGGTCAATGTTGTACAGGCATGAAGGTTAGAAACCATTATTCTTCAGTCTGGTTTTTTGAACGAGGAGAGTTTGCAAACATATGGCCATGGTGTACCACTGGGCTAAAAGTTATAAAGTGGACACCACCTCTTCCAGCTGTGTTGGGTAGAGCAAGACAGGTGCCTAACTCATTCTGACAAGAAATTCTTTTAAGCGGCTAAGATGCCTGACTGTCGTGGCAGAGGCCTGCTTGAAGGTCACTGAACAGAGCTAGGCACTTCTCTGCAGCCCAAACTTAAGTGTATGTCCCTTAGAAAGTAGTAGGGCTTATAGTCAAAAGAGAGAGCCTGAGACGTGAGGCCTGGTAACAACTAACAGGGCTTTGTGCACAGTGATCTGCTTAAAATGTTCTAATCACTGGGCTACAGGATTTTCTGAGGTGTGGTTACCTCATCTCCTATAGAGGTAGTGCCACTTTAACTGAATAACTAAATATTAATTGGGCTCCCAAAAGTCAGAACTATTTTGTAGTGACTATTCCAATGACTAGGACATTCACCTGGAAGGTGTCAGATCCTTGCTCCTCACGGGATTAGTACACAGATCCCCTGTCTTATACCATAGCTGCCTCCTGGGAATCAAAGCTTATGCAAGTAGTTTTGAGAAAGAGAGAAGTGAAGGATAGGGGTTCTTGCAAAGAACAAAAAGGATGGTGGTGTAAGAAAGGAGGTCACAAGGAAAACCTGCAATTCTCATGAGTTAAATCAGAGCTAGATTTTATTTATTCTGTATTGGGTATGTGTGGGTACTTTCTTTTTCCTAAAGCTGTTTGTGGTTTCAGGTTTAACTTGTGGGATGTTTTTGTTTGTTTACTCTTTTTTAAAAATGATGCTGTCTGCCATTGTTCTTAATGGGTTGAAAGTTAGTGTGCCATCAGTGAAGATGGTATCCTGTGTTCTATGAGTTAGAAAGCTATCAAGATGCCGGAAAGAATATGATATAGGGCAGTGATCTCCAACCTTTTTAACCACAAGATCACTTTTTTCAATTTAAGTGCAATGTAAGAGCTACCTCAAATCCACATACCTCTGCCCCTTCTCTGAGGCCCTGCCCCTGCTCCACCTCTTCCTCAGGCCTCACCCTGCTCACTGCATTCCCCTTTACCCCATCCTCACTCACTTGCACCAGGCTGGGGTAGTGATTTGGGGTGCAGGCTCTGATCTGGGCCCAGGGTGGGGGATTGGGGTTCAGGAGAGGGTTTCAGGGTGCAAGTTCTGGGAAGGACTTTGGGTGCAGGAGGGACCCATGTCTGGGGCAGGAGGTTGGGTGTAGAAGGAGGTTCAGGGCTGGGACAGGGGTTCGGGATGCAGTCTCTGGCTGGGCACCGTTTAACTCAGATGGCTTCCGGGTGGTGGAGCAGTGGGGTTAAGGCAGGCTTACTCCTGCCCTGGCCCTGCACCATTCCTGAAAGCAGCTAGCATGTGCAGAAATGGCTCCATGAAACCATGTGCTGCCCCTCATCTACAGTCACTGAGACCACAGCTTGTACTGGCCACAGTCCCCTGTTATTGATCAATTGGAGCTGCAGGAGTGGTGTCTGCAGGCATGGACAGCATGTGGAGACCCCCTGCTCTGCCTCTCAGGGGCTACAGGGACATGCCAGCCACTTCCAAGAGCAGCAATTCCCATAGGGATAACTACTCCAGCCATGACGATTAGGCATTTTAGAACTCACTACTCAAAGAATTAAATTTAAGCGTAAGAGAGAAATGAAAATTATGAAATGCACAGACCAGTCAGAAACCAAAAATAACACACTTTGTTATTTGCATTGCCAAGCTCCCTCCATCCCCTTCTCTCTGTGTCGAGATAGGGTACAGGAGTGGAGGGAGGAGGGACACCTTGATATCAGCGCTCCCTCCTGTTCTCCCTTCCACACCCTGCACAGCAAGTAGGCAGGCAGCTCCCAGGCAGAGGGCAGGAGCAGCATGACAGTGGGCAAAGGGGCAACTAAAGTAACAGAGCTTGATAGCTTCCTGGCCAAACCAGTCAGGATCATCTGTCAGAGGCTCCAGAGGATCCCGATCTACTGGTTGGTGACCGCTGATTTAGGGGACTAAAATGGGGACTATATTTTTTTTAATCAAAAGATATCCCATCCCACCGCAAGATGGCGGGTGACAGGTGCCACATTCTGTACCTTTGGGATGGGGAAAGACCCAGGAAAATGGAGGGGAAAGGTGAAGGAAAGAATAACCCTATCTCCGTTAAGGAGCTAAGTGAAGAGCCATTCCACTTACTTGGGGGGTAGCTTCCTCTACAGACTAGGAATGTAAAATACCGTTTGCTTAGTTAACTGGTTAAATGTTAAGTTTAACCAGTTAACTGATTCAGTGGGGGCAGGCGGGAAGGCCGTTCCAAAGACAGCAGCATGGGGGGGCAAGCAGCAGTGTTTGTGGGGAGGCATCTTAAACGGAAACCTGCAGAATACTCCACTTAGGAAGGAACAATCAGTTTCACACATACAGAATGGGAAATGACTATCTAGGAAGGAGTACTGCAAAAAGGGATCTAGGGCCCCTGACTTCAGTGATACCAGTGTAATTCTGCCTGTAATAAATCAAAGACTATATTGTAATATATGTACAAAGGGGTAAGGTTAAGATTGTTTATATGGAATTGTGAACTTTGCATTTTCTGACTCTTGAGTGCTTATCTGTGCATATTTACTGTTATAGCACAGACCTTGTGGTATGGAATATTTATTAAAGCTCTGTGAAAGTGGCAAGAAATTGCGATCAATAAAGTTGATAGCATTAAACATTGCCAACTTAGGGCCTGATGAAGCAAAAAATACCAGACAAGCTGCTGAATCTGGCTTTTAGAGGACTACTATTGCCCGGACATTTTTGAACAGCTGCTGTATTTCACTGATGGATGAAGTAATTCCAGTGTAGCTCCATACTGTAACCCATATTAATATATTAAAGTCATTGAGAATCTTTTGTGTGCACAGAGTGCAGGAACAGGCTGTTTGTAAAACACTTTAGCACCATTGTGAGAGAACATATCAGATGGAAGATTATTTCTGAAAATCAAAATGGTGTAACAGAATGGCCTACGTAGAAGGAATTAATATGAATTTTTCTGTGGTTCAGAGACTATCTATAGCCTAGACTGTCAGTCAGACTGAACTCTGAGGTTCCTAGACTAACAGCTGTGACAAAACCAACTATTTAAACAGAGGTTTTTGTATTTGCTTGCTTGAACTGTTTGCTCCCTTTCCACAAATAACTTGTGTAAAAACGTGCACTTCAGTGTGAGTTAAAGATCCAGATTTCTTTCTGGGACGGGAGGAAGTTTTTACATACCACATCCCTTCCTCCATGGTCAAAACTACCACATCCCTGGAAAGTCTGCACAGGATCATAAGGACTTGGCCTAGCCTTTTAATGACCCTCCTCTCCACAAGGGTCTGCAGGCCACTTCACTCTAAAAGTACTGTTCTGTACCTACACTGCTCCTTAAGCAAGAGCCGGCAAGGAAAGTATTTACTGCTGGTGAAATCAGAATCAATTCCTATGTAAATGGCTATCTTGTTTCCAGTCTCCACTAGGCTCTTGGGCTAAGTCTACAGGCTTGTGCTTTTTGCGCAAGAACAACTGCAGGCTTTTTGCGCAAGAACAACTGTTCTTGCGCAAAAATTGGCGGAGCATCTACACTGCACGTGTGTTCTTGCACAAGTAAATTTAAAGTAAAGCATCAGAAGAGAGGGCTTCTTGCACGAGAGTTATTCCTCTATGAGGAATAAGCCCTCTTGTGCAAGGTAGTGTGGACGAGGACAGGGATTTCTTGCGCAAGAGAGCGTCCACACTGCCATGGATGCTCTTGCGCAAAAACACATCTCTTGCGCAAAAGCACATGGCAGTGTGGACGTGCTCTTGCGCAAGAACTCTTGCACAAAAAATTATTGTGCAAGAAGCCTGCAGTGTAGATGTAGCCTTGGGGTATGTCTGCATTGCAATAAAACACTCAGGGCTGGCTCGTGTCAACTGGCTTAAGCTACAGGGCCATAAATTTGGGTTAGATGTTTGGTCCTGAATGCTGTTACCCTCCAAAGGAGGAGCAGCTCAGGTTCCAACCAAAGCATAATATTTGGGATTCATGGGGGCCAAAAGTAGGTTTCAGGGTGTTAGAAAGCCAGAGTGCCGCTGTGCAAGGCTGATGCCACAGACTCTGAGCCCTACCACCTAGGGCTGAAGCCAAACCCTGAATAACTCAGCTTTGCAGGGCTTCATACTCTTAGTAGCCTATTCCAGCAGACCTTTCATGGAAGGGGCTTGTATTGTATTTGAAATCAGGTGGAAGCTTGCTGCAGAAACACATAGTCCAAGTCTTTTCTGATACACGTGATTAGCTAGCAAATTAGATACCTGTCTGACTGGAAGTTTATGAAATATTTACTACTTAGCAGAAATCAAAACTATATATAATATGCATTATGTATCTGGCCATGTTAGAGTAGTTGCTTTATTCAGAGCCATTCAAGTCTCTAGGGCAAATTAGTAACTACAGAATTTTTTTATGGGTGCTGAGGAGACAGTGAATATTGTTTAGCCAAAAGACAGAAGCAGTTCTTTGCATCAGCTGTCTTGCATAATGAGGATGTTCAAATTTTAATTAAATCTTATGCATATTCATGAAAACTTATTGAACCTCCAGACCAAGTAGATCTGATTCCCCTACTAGGATTGCCAGACCAAGTAGATATGATTCCCCTACTAGGCATCGATGTCCTGGTCAAAAACTGCAGTCGAAAAGGGGTCCTAGTGACTCCAGTTATCACTGCTGTCCAGGCCTTTGAGTCAGGTCAGCAGTGCAGTAGGGCTAAAGCAGGCTCCCTGCCTGCCCTGGCTCTAGGTAGTTTCCAGAAATGGGCAGCATGTCCCTGTGACCGTTAGCTAGAAGGAAAATCAGGGAAGTTTTGGGCACTGCTCTCTCTCCCAGCACCAACTCTGCAGTTCCCAATGGTGGGAGCTGTGGCAAATGGAAGCTGCAGGGATAAAGCCTGTGGGTGAAGTCAGTGCAAAGCTGCCTGCTTGCCCTTCTGCTGCTTAGGAGCCAAGGGATATGTCATCGCTTTTGGAAGAACCCCCAAGGTAAGCCCTGCCTGAGCCCACAGCCAGAATCCCCTCCTGCAGCCCAACCCACTGCCCCATCCATGAGTGTCCTTTTGCATCCAAACTCCCTCCTGGAGCCCACACCACCTCCCCCACTCCAGCCCTGAGCCCCCTTCTGCATCTCAAAATCTTCAGCCCCACTACAGAGCCTACACTCCCTGCTGGAGCCTGCCCCCCCACAGTCCAAGCTCCCTGCTCCAGTTCTGTACTCCAAACCCCTCAACTTCAGCCTGGAGCTCCCTCTTGTACTACACCCCAGGCCAGTGAAAGTGAATGAATAGCGGGGAGAGCAAGCAACAGAGAGAGGGTGATGAAGAGTGGAGGGGGTGCCCCTTGGGAGAAGGGGCAGGGCAAGGGTATTTGATTTTCTGTGATTAGAAACCTGGCAACCCTACCCTCTAACTCTTAGGCTACGTCTACACTGGCAGCTTCTTGTGGAAGAGCAGCCGTTCTTCTGCAAAAACTTGCCGGCTGTCTACACTGCACAAGCGTTTTTCCAGAAGTAAATTTACAGTATAGCGTTGTAAAACAGGGCTTCTTCCAGAAGACTTATTCCTCTCCCCACGAGGAATAAGCCCTCTTGCACAAGAGTTCTTCCAGAAGAGGGCAGTGTAGACAGGCAACATGAATTTCTTGTGCAAGAAGCCCCTATGGTTAAAATGGTCATCAGAGCTTTCTTGCAGAAGAGAGCATCTACACTGCCATGGATGCTCTTGCGCAAAAGCACATGGCAGTGTAGACGCTCTCTTGTGGAAGAGTTTTTGCACAAGAACTCTTATGCAAAAGAGTTCTTGCGCAAGAAGCTGCCAGTGTAGACGTAGCCTTAATGTTTAGCTTGGATATAGGGTTGTCCTCTACTCCTTCCTCCTCATATTCTCACATTTCTGTAGAGCTACCCAGTTAGCTCCCATAATGTGAAGAGTCTCAACCAGGAGCGGCCTGATGCCAGCTGCGGCAGCTGGCGCCCCAGGCAGGCGGCGCAATTGGCACCCCCGCCTGTACCGCCGTCGTCAATGGCTGTGACGTCATCATGGGGCGCCCGGACCAGCGGCGCTCTAGGCAACTGCTTAGTTCGCCTAGGCTCACGGGCCGCCCCTGGTCTCAACCTTTGGTAGCTTCCTATTTATTGTCTAGCAAATACTAGAACTCTACTCAATAGCTCCCTGCTACAACTTATGGATGTAAGTGACTAGTCAACTACCTGATAAGCCTTGGCGTACAGGGTAGTCAAGTCAATACTCGACTAGTTGCTCCTCCCCCCTGCCGCCTCTGGTAGAGGCAGCCAGAGGAGCAGGAGATGGTGCCTGGCTCCTACTACATTTAAACTGCAGAGCCGCAGCGGGGGGTAGCGAGTGCCCCTCCCCAATTGAATAGTTTTTGGAAATTTAATTTGATTAGCTGATTATCTGCATTTTAACATCCTTACTGCAACTTCTAATAGATAATTAACCATTAGTGGGCAGTTAACCTGTTTGTGTATATATGTTTAACTGTAAATGTGACCAGACATTTTTCCAGAAGCTCCTTCCTGCTAGCAACTTCGAGCCCTACCTGGATTAAAACCCCTTTGATTAGTTGCCTTCTTTAACTTGGCTGACTCCTGGAGCAAAACAATCAATCACGATTGTTGTAGAAAGAGTGCTCTCCTCTCTCTTTGTAGCAATTTGAAACTTTCTCACAAGACGGAAGGGGGAGTGGAGATATCTCCCCTCTTACCAGAAAAGAGGATGGCTGGTTGGCTCCTCCTGTCCCTCTCCCTGCACCAGCTGGTTTTAGAAGAGGCAGACCAGGGAGGAAGAGTCCTTTGAGCAGGCCAGCCTGGAAAGGGAAGAGATCTTTCTGTAACCCTCCCTCTCCAGGTCTGGAAGGATGGGAGGAAGAACCCAGGGGGCCTGAGGGCTTGAAGGGACTGAACTGATGGGTTACAGGCAATGAGGCTGAGCTGATGGGAAGACTGAAGAGATATGGTTGATTAGGAGCAAAACTAATTGCTAGGCAAGGGATGGGTAGTTCCTGCAACATGGGCCAAAATCACCTTACTCAGTAAATCTGGGAGCCTTACACGCTGGAGCTAGAGCATGCTAAAGTCAGGGCCACTCTTAAAATCTCACCACTGCACCGGCTGGAGACGGAGTAGGGAGAACAGAGCTGGTCAAGAGGAACTTTCCTGACCATTGCTCCTGCCGCACACCCCCTCTCCCTGCAGGCGGACCCTTCTCTCGGAGAAGTCTCCTCGTATGGCCAGCAGAGGGGGCTGTGGTAGTCCCAGCGCCTCGCCACTCTCCTGCTGCTGCCAGAGGCGGGGCGAAGGGCCCTGCCGGCGCACGCGCCCCGCGGCAAGCTCCTGCCCCCACCCCAGGGGTGACGTCATGGGTTTGGTCGCGGAGCATTGTGGGACGGGAGGAGCCGCCATTTTCGGTGGGGGGCGGAGCGAGCCGCACAGGCTGGGAGCCGGGAAGGGGGCGCGCGGCGGCGGCGGCACTTACTGCCCGCAACTGTCAGCGCGTCTCCTGCGGGAGGCTCCGCGCCGGCTACCGGCGCGCCCACGGCAGCCGGCGGGCGGGGAAGCCGCTGGGGTTGGTGGTGCCGCCCCGCTCCCCCCACCGACATCCCCTCCGGTGCCTTCCCGGGGTGAGGAGCCCGGCCGCCTCGCCAAGCCCTACGCGCATCGCCACCGCTTGCAGCACCCGAGCGGTGAGTGAGGGAGAAGGGGCAGAGGCTGGCTGGGGCCGAGCCCTGTGCCTGTCGGGGGCTGGGAAGGCGGGTGATGGGGCGCGGGTTGGTGACTAGGGGGTATCGAGCTTGGGGGGGATGGGGCCGAGCCCTGTGACTGTCGGGGGCTGGGGCCGGGAGGGCGGGTGCTGGGCACAAGGCTGGCGTGTTGGAGTAGTATAGAGCTTGGGGGGGATGGGGCCGAGCCCTGTGACTGTCGGGAGCTGGGGCAGCTCAGGAGGGTATGGGGTGGGAGTGAGTAGGGGGCGTGTGCAGAGAGGCAGCAGGAGGCGGTTGACAAGGGGTGGGGTTAGCTCGTGTTTTGCCATTTTCCATGAGCGCTGAACCTCACCTCCCTTCCCTTCTCCCATGACACAAACAGAACAAAAGGCTGGGCAGGTCTTGTTGGCCTGACGGTCCTTCTGTAGCTCATGGTTACAGCCAGCCTCTTCAGTATGTCTGTCGATCCCAGTACATGCTCTGGCAGTGACTGTACTGGTCACTCTGCTGAAGAGATGCTGAGAGAAAGGGATCCTGTTTGTCTGGATTGCGAGCAGCTTTTTTTTGTTTCTTTTCCTTTCTTGCTCTTTCCTGGCTTCCTCCAGTGCTGCAGTTAGGGCCTGAGGATGCCCAAGGAGGAAACCCTGGACAGAATTGTGGGATAAAGAGCTATTCCCTCCCTTGTAATGTATTTATTTGCAAAATGGATAGATGGTTCGGTTGGTTGGTTGCTAGTTCTGAAATACTGAAAGAACAGTAATGACAGCCCTTGAATTTTCGTGTGTGGTGATTGGCTATAAAAATTACAGACGCACCAGCCATAGATTGTTACCATTATATACCTCTTTATTGTTATACTTTAAGACTCTGTGTATGAGGTCTTCACCCCAGAAGCTAATCATAGTTACAAGATTTAAAAACAAACCCAAATCACAACTCTTCAATAAGCTGCACTTAATGTAAATGAAATAACAGTAACGTACATCAGGTTTTGTAGCTTCATAGGTCAAGCTTCTTTTCTTATCAAGAGTCTTCCAGACCCCCTCAAACAAATAATTTATTTTGTAAGAATTTGACTGTTTTTTTTTCTAGATGACATATTATCTGTATAATGAGTGAGTCTTTATAGTCAATTACATTCTCAAATAACAAATGTAAGCCTTGCATTTCTATAGTATCCTTTGTTCAGGGTATCTTGGGGATCATATCTTGATGATTAAAGGGATCATATCATTATCATATTACCATAGATTAAGTGATAATTAAATATATGAAAGCATATATGATATTTCTGCTTATTTTTCTTTGATTTAAAATTTTTCTCTATATCATTCGAAAACTAAACATAACAGTAATGCAGTAAGCAAAACGGACTAAAACAAATGTGAAATTAGTTTGCGTTGTATAAAATGAGAAATAAAAAAGTAAGCAAACATCCTAGATAGTATAAATTAATTTATACTATGTTTATTTTAAAATATGGATGATTTTACTAAAAAGCAAAGATTCTTAAAATATTATAAATCTGTATTGCAGTGACAATAGGAGCAGGCATGGTGTGTTATGGCATTTTATTTGGGGGATGTCTCATTTATTTTTGTTTGTAGCTACACCTTGCATAGGAAACATTCGTCCAAATTAGCACAAAAGAACATTCTTGAAATTTTTTTCCAGATACAAACCATTGAAAAAAGTTGGCTACAATTTTGAGTTCAGCTTCGATTCAAAAATCATATTTGGCAAATAATTTTCTTTTAATTGGTTATTAATTCCATAGCTGGGATACAATATAATTGAAGATAACCAAACCACAGGACTAATAATAGTATTGAGTAACAAGTTTAACATTCATAGACAATAGAGAGGAAGCAGATCCATTAGCTGAAATTGAGCACAGGACTTTCATGTTTTTTTCAGTCAGCAGAACAGTTTTATAGTTAACATGTTGCTTAACAGGAAATTGCTGTGAAATGATAGCAAATTTGGAGAAGTATTACGTTATTGCGTTCAGAGCTCAGCAGACCTATGTGGGGAGGGGCAGAGAATTATAATAATCAATTCCTCAAAGTCACACCAGAATGCAGTATCACTTCTGCATCATGTTGCAGTTAAAAAGTTTGGAAGTCTTTCTGTTCCTCTGAGGATGATGGGAATGGACAATCCCATTAATATGAGCATCTAACAACATTATATATATTCCCTGTTCCTTTTAATAAAAACAATATTGCTATCAAATAACATTTACAATCAAGGAAAATAAATAAGATGTTAGTTATATATTTTAAATTATCTTTTAAGCATTACAGCATTAAACTATTCGCATGTGCCATTTATCAAGGCAAAATGAGAGGCTAAGTGGCCTGGTAGTTTAGACAAAATAAGAAAAATCTAGGTTATCAGCATAAGAGTAATGGTGTATGCAACTTCAAATGAGGCATCTAAATTATTTAAGAGGAAGAATCTTTATATTTACTTTATTAAAGCAGGAGAACCGAAATAGTATTGTACAGGCACTTTTAAAATACAGAATCAGTTGCTGTTGCTATGCTGATCGAGGAGCTTTCCATGAGGCTGTCAACAAAATTCTCACATATATACCTTCTTCTGCGCCTCTGCGTGTTTTTGGGTCTCCTGTTTGGCTGGGTGCCCCTGGAAGATTTCATTGTATCTTCAAATTTAGTCTCAATTTTTTCATTGAAAGTTGTGTGTTTCTTGAGACATTTGGATTTGAGCAGTCACTCTTTATCTTCATGTCAAGTACCTACAAGTTTGTTACAAAGAGAAGGGAGAAAAAGTATTCTCCTTAACCTCTGACAGGACAAGAAGCAGTGGGTTAGAATTTCAGCAAGGGAGGTTTAGGTTGAACTTTAGAAAAAACTTTCTAACTCATGGTGGTTAAATACTGGAATAAATTACCTGAGGAGCTTGTGGAATCTCTGTCATTGGAGATTTTTAAGAACAGGTTAGACTAACATCTGTCAGGGATGGTCTAGATCAGTGTTTCTCAAACTTTTTTTATAAAGTAATCCCTTTTAAAAAAAAATAAGTACTCTCAGTACCTACAGTTTTCAGATGCACAACATTTTTTTCTACCGTTGCAACGCGTTTGTTTAAACAACTTAATCATAGTTGGGTGGGCAATGAAATTTTTGGGTGTAAAAAGTACAAAAATAATAAAGCACAATACAACTTGAAACAAATTCAGTTTTCTCAAAATTTCAGTTGTGTTGACGTACCCTGCAGACCTCTCTCGAGTACCCCTAAGGGTACTTGTACCACTGGTTGAGAAACACTGATTGTAAATATATCTCAGTGCTATGGTATTATATAATGAGGACTGATGGTGAGTTTAATCATTCAAATTTGTGTGTATATTGTTCCCTGGGAAACAACATACCTGTGAGTGTTCAGATAAGGGGTTGAACATTATAGGGGAATGCTTCAAAGGAGCCCTAGTACTGGAGTCCACCTATTGTTAACCTGCAAGGCAAAGTAGAGGATGTATAGCCCAGAGGAAATTGTTAGGGCGGCTAACTGACTGAATGTACCAGGGACCTAACACTTAGCAAGTCTACCCCTCACAGGAGGCAGGAGGTAACAAGTGTGACATTCAGTCCTGGGCAGTCTGAGAACTTTAACAGCCATCCACAAACATGAGATTATCTAATGGCTCTTTACTTCCCGGGAGTTGGCAGCCAACAGGCTGACTTTCTCAGTGGTCTCTGCAGAACACCATTGTAGAGCTTCGTAAATCTCTGATGGCATTGGATTCCCTGTGGTTGACTTGTTCACCATCATTAACAATAAGTACCAGAACTCTTGTTCCAGAAGGAGCATAAACCCAAAGTCATTCCTCTTTCTGCAGTGGTTTTGAGGCCTTCTGAACACCTTTTCAGCAACTTCCTGCTTTCCAGGGTGACCGTCTCTTCTGAGTTTGGAAAAAGCCACAAGCACTCTTATAGCTCTGTCCTAGTTTTGGCTGACAAACCTGCCACTATTGACCAATTAGCTGCTGATTTAGCTTCTGGATTGTTGTTCTTGCTTTGACAGGACCATTGCCATAAACCCCATGCAGATTTCCAATAACTAGTCTGGACAGCTGTAGGCAGATCAAGTACTATGGACAGAGACTGCTTCATAAAGTCCACAAAATCCTGATACAGAACAGGTATCTGCCTAGAAGAAAGACTTATTCATGTAAATGGATTTTGATATGTGCATCCCAATATACTCTGGATCTGCTACAGGCCTTGAGACAGAAGATCCTTAGTTACCTGTTTGCACTTCAGACTGACTGTCTGGCCTTTCATTTATTTCTGTCAAAGTCTTCATCACAGGAATTTCAGCCTGTCAGCTTCCAGAACAATCATGCTCTGACTTTTTGTGCTTAATGTTATTGAAGTTCCTCAAGGGCTTTGACATACTTATCCACCCGTCAGAGAACCTACTTCTTTCTGGGACCTCATTTAGCTTCCCTTTTGAACCACTGTTGGAATGCACCTTATATTACTCATTCTGAAGATGGTATTCCGGTGCCTGTCACTTTAGCTAGAAGAGTGAGTGAACTGCAGGTGATTATGACTGAACTTCCCTATATAACATTCCACAGGAATAAGATGGTGCTAAGACCTCACCCAAAGTTCATGACCAGTGTGATCTCGGCGGGATAGGTAGAGGCAGCAGTGCGGAGGGAGAGGGGGGACAGGCGGCACTGCAGAGCCAGTGCTGGGGGGAACTGGCTTTTAAGCTGTCTTCTCCCCACTCCACCCTGCCCTTGCAGCCCCGTATTACTGGATACGTTTTAAAATGTACCCATTAAAGCAATTAAACAACATTTCAAGGTTAATTGGAATATGATATTGATTTGGCATTTGGCTGCTATGACCATGAACATAGTATTAAAACCTATGCAGAATAAAATTCCACATCTTAATGAACAGGCTTTTTTGGGGCTTAAGTATGTGCCTAAGTACTTCCATAGGTGAGAATTAGTGAATTGTGACAGTAATTGGAGTGGATATAAAATAAAACAAATCAGATGAGATCTAGGTCACTAGGTGTTTGTAATAAACTGAAAGATAGAAACCAGCTTGCATGTAACTGCTGTTTGACAAATTGTTTTACAAAATTATGGACTTGAGTACTGATGCATATTCAAGAATCTCATAAGAACAATTAGTGTTTCATATATGCATATGAACACAGATATGTGTATATTGGCTATCATGCTTGTAAGGTGGTCACCTCAAAATATACAACTTACTAAATCTTTTAACTGCTATAATTTCATTAACTGTTCAAGACCTTATTTTCCATTGAGCAAATATATCTGCAATAGATAAGCCAAGGGTGGACAATAAGCAGCCCACATCCAGCCTATGAGCCACTTACTGCCCATCTCTGAGATAAGCTATTAAGAAAAATGTTTACTGGTGGTTTGACTTGACAAAACATTTGGTATATTTATTGAACTTTTTCAGAATATACTAGAATGTGAGAAAATCCAAAGTAATCAATACATGAAAAAAAGATTTACTTTTGAGCCTCTAATTTTACATAATCACTTCATAGTTATACACATTAAGCGTGAGCATTTCTAAAGTGTCTAAGATAGGGATGTTAAAGACTAGTCTTCTATCCGATAAGCATTTGCGTATTGGATAGTCTTTTGACTAGTCGATTTCCCCCTCTCCCCTTGCTGCCTCTTCTGGAGGAATGCTGCGGGGAGCCCGGGATCAGCTGGGAGTCCCCAGCTGATCCCGGGGCTCCACTTCCTTTGAAACGCACGGAGGTGGCGTTTCAAAGGGGCAGCCGCACAGCTGATTCTGGGGGGGACGGGTCTTGTACATTTGAAAGGAGGAATGCGGAAGTGCCTGTCGACTAGTTGATGGAAATTCCATCGACTGGTCAATTAACCACTTTTTAACACCCTTAGTCTAAGATGGAGATGAGATTCCCAACTCTTTGACTTTTAAAATCTAGAACTTTTAAAAATTATCTACCCTACTAGGACCCATGTGCCAACTCCTGCAGTTTTTACTTGGACAAAATTGCAATGGGAGTTTTCAAGGGTGTATCTACATAAATCCAAGCTTATTTCAAAATAGGGAATGTTTACACAACACTTATCTCGAAATAGAGCACTCTTCCTCAGACTTCTTATTCCTCGTACAATGAGGGTTACAGCAGTCGGAGTGAGAAGTCCTCCAGCTTGACAGCATTTTGACACTTTCAAAATAACAGCCTGCTGTGTAGAGGTGGACTAAGTTATTTTGGACTAGTGCTAGTTATTTTGAAATAGTGTTGCAGTGTAGACGTACCATTAAGTGAACAAAACAGAATTTGTTGCTTAATGGTTGGCAAGTGCTATACAAGGGAAAGTTTTATTTTGATAGATGCATTTCAGTCTTAAGGAATTAAGATAGCTACAACTGTCCTTTTATTGGGAATCTATATTACAATTAAGTGTGTGGTTGTGAAATTTTTTTACAGGAACTGTCTTTTTCTTAAAGGTGATGTGAAGGGGTTGACTTCTATATAGGTTTTTAAAAAAACAAAGTCTAAAATATTTTGTGTGTGAACATTTTGCATGGTGCCTTTTAAATAGTAGTATTCATGCTCAGGAGCTAAACTAATATGATTTCATTGTATTTAATATATGTACATTTCAGATTTAAAGCATAAATTGGAATCTCTTGATCGAAGATTAGTGAAGTTTAGAATACATGTGTTTTTTCTTTTAAATACAGGCACTCAAAATGACATTGTGACTAATTGTGCACTGTAATGTCTCTGAAACGTGTGACTGAGCTAACAGATGATGCATCTTCTTGTCTCAGATCCATAGGAGTTATTCTTTGAAACAGCTGTTTAGAACGTTAGTGAATATTTATATATGTCAAAGATTCAGTACCTCTTGTGTCTGGTGCAAACATCATGCTAACCTCGTTCAAATCACTGCCTATTCCTCTAATTTAGTTCTAGTCATGTATCGAGGTTATTTAGCCCTTTTTAGGAGGGTCTGGAGTAGGACTGTAAAATTATTATAGAGTGCCAGTTATGCATTGAGTGATAGTTTTTGCAGTCTTCTAGCACAGCATAGTTGTGAATTAGTTGTGTTTGCTATATATCAAATATCAACACACTTCTACAAGTATAGATTTCTACCCCCAGGTCTCTGAATTGCGCATGATAATAGTAGTTCACTTGTTGATTGTGTCCCCTTGCCCTCCCATTTTTTTTTCATAATAGTAAGGCTGAAGCCTTCATGAGCACCAGTGTGTCAGTCAGCCATTTCTCTAGACCAGGGCTGGGCAAAATACAGCCCGGGGCTGGATCTGGCCCGCTAAGCCACTGGATCGTGGCCCGCGGACCCCCCTTTCCAGGACCCTCAGGCACGCAGCTGCCACGTAAAACGCAGTCCCTGTGGCTCTCTGCTCTGCAGGGAAGGGGAGGCTTTGTGCGATCTCCCTGCCCTCAGCCCAACCCTCAGCTCCTAGTGGCCAGAAACAACTGGCCAATAGGAACTGACCCCAGCCAATCTTTCAGCTCCTATTGGCTGCAAACAACCAAACAATAGGAGCTGAGAGATTGGTCTGGGGGATGGGGACAGCAGCAAGTCTCTTCCCCCTTCGGGAGCGGAGAGCTAAGTGGAGGGAGCAGCTGCAGTTTTAAGTGATCTGGGACTGCAGCAGGCAGGGAGTTCAGCTTGCTTTGGGGGTGCTGCAGGCTTAGGTGAGCGCCTCCCAGCCAGAGCCTGCCTCTGGCACCCCAGCCCCTCCTGTACCCCAACTCCTTCCCCCAGGTCACCATCCAAACCCTCTGCATCCCCTGCCCAGGTCACAACTTCCTCCCAGACCCTGTACCCCTTCCTACACTCCTCCCCCAGGCCAGAATCCTCTCCTGCACCCATGCCCCCTCCCTGACCCTACACCACATCCCCTGCCCCAAGTCACCATCCACACCCTCTGCAGTCTGCACCCTTTTTCCCCTTCTCCCAGGTCACAGCTCCCTCTCAGACTTTGCACCCCCTCCTAGTGCCCCTCTCCCAGGCAAGAATCCTCTCCTGCACCCATATATACTCTCTCCCTGACCCTACACTCCTATCCCCTGACCCAGATCACAACCCCCTTCTTTGCCTAAACTTCCTCTCAGACCTCACACTGTCTCCTGCACCCCAGTCCCTTACCCCGTGCACCCTTCTGCGCTCAACCTCCATCCCAGACCCTGCACCCCTCCACAAAAAAGTGAGCCCCTTGACCACTTTCCAAAATCTTAGTGGCCCCCCTCCAAAAATTATTGCCCATCCCTGCACTAGACCCACCTACTGCACTTCGGAGAACACACATACAACAAACCAGGACTACCATAGCAGTAGTAAGCTTATTCAGTTCATCTAAAGATCTAGCAAATATTTAATATGTTTAGGATGATTTTATTATGGATATAGAATTTAGAATTCCATTTTTTACCTGTTTTTGATATGCACGTGTTGCTGTCAATATGTTTGTCTGTGATGTAGGGAATGTCCAAATTTAACTTCATAGTTCTGTTTAGCAGTGTAAAGGGTTAACGGGTTACCTGGTAAGCATGCTCTTTACTGCCATGCCTACTGGGGTAACAGGTTAACCGGAAGGGGCCACAGTGCAGCAGGCTCAGCCTGGCCTGGATAGAGCAGCCTGCAGTGAGGAAGACCTGGCCAGGCTGGAGCAACCTCTCACCCATGGGTCTGCTACAATGTGACTGGGCCAACCTCCCAGGAATTGTAGTTAACTGGTTACACATTATGTTTAACTGGTTAACCTTTTTAACCAGGATTTTACATCCCTAGTTGTGTTCCCCCCATATTAACTTTTAAACATAACCTTTTAACGATAGAGAGAAGGAGAAAATATTGAGGCCAAAATGAACTTGTTAAAAGTGTAAAAAGTATGGGTAGATTTCACGCCTTTTGGTCTTGGCTACCCCCTCAACGGTGAATTAGGATAGTCCGAAATATGCATAAATACATTGTCAAGCTTAGCTGTTCAAAATTAGAGAAACATTAAGTTTTTTCCGGAGTCTAAAACAATAATTATTTGATTACTTTAAGGCAAATTTTGTGTACAGTTACTTCCCAGTTCATCTATTCATGCACAAATTATACGACTATATAACATTGTAGAAGCAGTTACCTTTAAATATTGTCGTCTTTGTGTAAGGAAATTTCACACTGAAAAAACACCAGTTTAGTTGTCTAGAACTTATGAATAAATCATGGTTTTGTTGAAACTGGCCATTCAAATTTGTTTCAAGCTTAATATTTGAAATTTGTCATTGCTCCATGAAAATGGCACTTCTTTTGGGAGGAGGGTGATAGCTTTATATATAATATTTTTCCTTCCCACACGATCTTCATAGCCTACTTACTAACTAAACCCCAAGCCCACCCAAAGAACAGAACGACCATAATTGATTCTCCAAAAAGAAATAGTTAATATACATATATAATTAAGGTTTCATCTTTAAATAGGCGTCCTTCCAGAAAATATTAGTTTTTCTTTCATTCATCTTAGATCTCATCAACATGATCCTGTATGTTATCAACTTTCAGAGGGGTAGCCATGTTAGTCTGTAACTGAAAAAATGTAAAAAATAACAAATAGTCTTGCAGCACCTTAGAGACTAACAAAAAATGTAGATGGTATCATGAGCTTTCATGGGCACCACATTTAATAACTGAGTGTCAATTGTAATAAGATGAAGGCCTGAAAACATAAGCCCATGCAGCCTGGTTTGAGGCCTGAGGCCTAGTTAACAACGGGCAAAACATGGCTGACATAAAGCAAAGCTAAGCTGTGAGCAAGAGGCAGGCCTCAGCTCACAGAACTTGGCATGAACAGGGCTGAGAGTGCAACACATTATTTGGTACTAGGTGCTGACTGCAGAACAATAATTGGTACTGGTCATAAGTGGAAAGCACATGAAATTACTAGCTCATTAAAAAAGACCTTGGTACCCACTTCTCACAGATACAGACTCAGGTTCAAGAAAGGGTCTAAAATGACAGAATAATGGATAGAGATGATCTAATCAAACCACGAGGTACAGGGTGATGGGTGGTATCTAAGTAATGTCAGAGGGTGGCAACCTGATACATCAGCAATGAGGTGTCACTTGTTGTACCTGTATAGAAGGTGGTGTCTTGGGGGACAGGCTTTGAGTGACCTAGGGGGCAGTAGGACTTCCCACTGATTGAGTCATTCCATTGTGGCAAGTACATATGCGTAGTGGTTCAGTAGAGTCTACTGACAACTATTACTGTACTTTGCTCTACAATAAACTTGGCCTGGCACCTTCGATCCTTATCTGGTTTGTGGTCTTTGGGGGCTCTCTTGGGGTCTGCTGTGGAGACTAAGTGCACAAGTCTACATGGCACACATCATTGAGCACACATGCAAGCAGCCTTCTGGTTATCATCAACGGAGTCAGAGACCTCTGAGGACACCTTGGCAGTAAATCCTGACTGGCCCTCCCTGAAGAACTACAGCAATATTCAGAATTCTAATCAGTAGTCCGATGGCATCTTAGAGACTTAACAAAAATATATAGAATCATGAGCTTTTGTGAGTAAAAGATTCATCTGATGAAGTGGGTTTTACCCACAGAAGCTCATGATACCATCTACATTTTTTGTTAGTTTCTAAGGTGCTGCAAGACTATTAGTTATGTTTTAAATTTTTATATGTTAAGTATATCTCCCTTGTCCTCTATTTTCTAAATCATTCTCTCAAGCACTTCATTTTTCAAGTTGAAATATTTTGGGTAATTCTGACAGAATTTGTCTATCTTCACTGTAGTTTCACAGTTATTGTACACCTAAATGTTATTTAAATGATCATTCACTTACATCCACCAAGATGGAGTCTGTTCCTTTTCTGGTAGTGGAGACACATTAGAATTATGTTTCAGAGGGTAGCTGTGTTAGACTAACTTTAAAAAATGAGTAGTCATATGGCCCTTTCAAGACTAATAAAATATATAGAATCATGAGCTTTCATGGGTAAAATCCACTTCATCAGATTAATCTCTTATTCGCGAAAGCTCATGATTCTATATATTTTTGTTAGTCTCTATGGTGCCACAGGACTACTGATTAGAATCCTGAATATTGACACTCCCAATTTAGGAGATTCTGAATGCTTCCATCCTGCTGCTTTGTCTCAAGATTGTGAACTTGTCAAGATTGCCTTAAAAAAACCCTCTCATTTTATCTCCTTGGACTGGTAATTCACAGGTCATATAGATCTGAGAAATCTGAATAACAGCTGTGTGGTTTTAGAATCTGATTTCCTCCCTTTTAAACTCCCAGGATTGGAGCAAATGTAAGAATGTTTTTAGGATAGCGAATCCGGTCTGCAAGCCGTGGCTATGTTGCTTTAAATAGGTTTGTCTGCATTAGTTTAAAACTTAATTATAAAAATTATAAACATGCATTCCTTGTCTCCTAAGGGTTCTTGTTCCATATAGGTCAATTTACAAGCTGCCTGTTGGACCAGATGCAGCTGCTGCTGGGTTTGTCTCTTAATTACAACTTTAATGTTTTCTCTCAGAAATGTGTGCCAGTTTCTTCAGTCTTTTATCAACCTTTTCCCTCATAGTAACAAGCCACAGCATCCATTTTGCATCTGTGATTTAATTGAGCATACAAATTGTGTCCCATAGGAAAAAAAAAAAAAAATTAAATGACATACACTATACAAATTAGTTCATTTATTTTTTCCACTCCAGGAGATTTGACCACTTGCAGTGCCTCTCTTTAATAAGAAAATATAACAAATCTGTTATATATGGTTCTGTATTCTACCAACAAATGACTATTCAGCTGCCTGTCTTCATTATCTGGAATCCAATTAACTTTTGCTACAATGATTAAAATGTATAGCTCAGCAAAATCATTCTATTCTGTCACTGTCCTGTCACTGTCTTTCAGTTACAGCATACCAGACTCACCAACCTTTTTCCTGCAGAATATGGGGATGTTTTTGCATTCAGATTGCTTTTTAAAACTTCTAAAATATCACAAAGTGGGTCTGGCCCACGAAAGCTCATCACCTAATAAACCATCTTGTTAGTCTTTAAAGTGCTACATTGTCCTGTTTTTTGTTTCAACAAACATCTGAGTAACACTTAATCTTTAAACTCAGGCTTTTCAGAGGTTCTCATATGTGAAATGAAAATTTATAAATGGCCAATGCCTTCTGCCATTTTCCTTATGGACAAGAAGGATTTAATGCGTTTGCATTCAGTAGTGATATATTAATTTTAGGGAGAAGCAGAGGTGCACTGCTCCAGCAAGAAGAAGCCTGTTGGCTGGGGCATTCAGCTGTAGGAGGCCGGGTGTTATGCTCCCACCGGGGCTTTTGGGGCTCTCTTGCAGTCTGCTGCACTAAGCAACAGGCAGGCTAAAGAGGCTACCTTGGGGCACGCACTCCCCCACCAGTCTGGGACTGCCGAGCTCTGAGCCCCCAGGGGACCATTTAGGGAGGGCTGAAGTCCCTTCTTCCCCCCCCCCAAGATTTGTATCAGGATACTGTTAGCTGTTCCCCTTCCCATCAGGGAGCAAGAGGAAAACACCTATTGTGTGTGCATTCCTATCCCGCATGGCTGGAGTGAAACAAGGGTAGAGGTGTGAGTTACCCAGACTGTGAGCTTCTATCTCACTTCCCAATAGTGGTGAAGGGGAATACCAAGCAGTGTTGTGTTATGAATGTCAGGGGTTGGGGGACTTCAGTCCCCATCCTCCCTAAATAGTGCCATTGCCTTACGTTCCCCCTACACACTTTCTCCCCCACCCCGTGCACTGAGCCCCTTCTCTCATCCCCAAATGAGACTCCTGCAGCTCTCCACGCACACTTAGTCCCTTGCCTTACTCCTGCACCTCCTCACATCCCTATCCCCTGCCTTTCGCAAACTCCACAAGTACTATACTGTCCAATTACACCCAACCCCCTGCCCTGAGACCCTCTCCACCTGGGGAAGGTGTGATACAACAATACTTGTAATGAATTTAAGTTATTTTCATCTTGAGAAGGGAGCATGTCAAATCATGAGCAGGAGTGGGCAAAAAGAAAAACTTGGTACTGGTTTTATTGTAATCATGGATGTTAAATGTAACACTTATGAAGTTACAGAGCAGTATTTTCTCCTTGCAGCTTTGTAGGGCTTTCATTGTTTGAAAAGTGTATATACATTAAAACATTCCATAATTTCTCATCTTTTCTTTCTGATGCCTCTCTTTAAAATCATGCTTATGTTAAATTAGTATTCATAAGAACAGCCATACTGGGCCAGACCAAAGGTCCATCTAGCCCAGTATTCTGTCTTCGACAGAGGCCAATGCCACGTGCTCCAAAGGGAGTGAACAGAACAGGGAATCTTCAAGTGATCCTTTCCCGTCATCTGTTTTCAGCTTCTGACAAACAGAGACTAGGGACATTTTAATATAACAAGATTTAAGAATTTAATAATAATTCTGACATGTCAGTGATATACAAATGGAATATATGAATGTGATGGATTTTTAATAACATACTATGAGACTGCTAGTTAACATCTTACTCTTTTGTTTTCAGTTTTCACGAAATAACACTTATTACAGTATTTGGCTAATCAGTAATTGATAAGCTTATTTACTGAACAGTGTTAAATATATTAATTTTAATATATAATATAAAATGTAGCCATTTTGACACAATGGCCAAATGTGACTGATGGCTTTGTGTGCTCGACTTGAGATATCTTAAACTTGTCTAATGTTCAGAAGACATGTGTGTAGCATTCTGGAATTCCAGGCCCCTCCTTAAATACCTCAAGTTAGGTATCCAAAGTCATTATTCACTTTTGAAATTCTTGTTCAGTATATCTTGTGAACTTTAGTTTTAAGCAGTGTGTGTAACGTCCACCTATTTTGTAAAATCCTTCCCTGAAGTGAAGTATGTTTGTTTGAGTTAAGCTGTCAACCTGAAGATTTCTTAACTATTAGCAAACATTTGTTGAATTAGAAAGATGAAATTGCTTGGTAGTCTTCCCCTCCTATTTTCTACTATGTCTTTCTAGTGTGTAATAAAGATACAAGTGTTACCTTACTAGATGTTGTCTGTTTTGCCATTACATTAATTTAGATTGAAGAAGTGTATAGAAGTAGGGACTCGCTGGTCTGGCAATATCCTGCGGCTGGTAGCAGGGACTGTGGCTGGCATCCAAGTGGGGGCCAGGAGAGGAACCCAGTGGCCACCTGGGAGTGCTTAGCGGACTGCAACAGGGGGCCAGATTGACCTCCCCTGGTATGGCAGACTTCCTCATTTGGGACCGATCAGGTCCAGAGGGTGCTGGACCAGGGAGGTCCAAAGTGTAGGATATTTAGTTTAGGATCTGATTCTTAAAAGGGACAAGATGTCCTAAGTCTTCTGTTATTTCCACATCATGATTTAGCTTCTAATTGTGTTAATTGAAGATTTGACATAGCATGAATCCCTTTTGCTTTTTAACTTTCACATTTGTCTTACCCCTAATGTCTGCTATGGGCTACCTAGCCTAGTGAGTGGGCTGCATAAATGGCCCTCTTTCATCTCAGTGGACTGCAAGATTGTTGCAATTAGTTGGTTTTTCAGGATAAGTTAGTTTTGCTAACTGTGCTTGTGTACCTAGAATTGTCAGGGTGTGCCAAATGAATCATAACAGTGCTTTCATTGGATGCAGAAGGAGTGTATGGCTCTTTGTCAATGTTATGTCCAATCAAAACGCACCTCACTTCACGTGCGTTTTTTTAGGCTACGTCTAGACTGCAGAGTTAAATCAGAAAGATATGCAATTTGCAGTACCCAAATTGTGTATTTTTTCTGATTTTCTTCAAAAGAGGCTTTACCGAAATTTGGCACATCTAAACGGCCCCAAATTTCGGAAGAATTTGCTCTTTCGACACATCCCTTATGCCTCGTAGAATGAGGTTTACAGGGATGGCGAAAGAGCATGTCAGCTCTTTTGAAAAATTTTTCGGAAAAGCGGACACGTTCCTTGGATGTGGCATTGCTTTTCTGGGATACCTCTGGTATCACGGAAAAGTGCTGCAGTCTAGACATAGCCTTACATGCATGTCACTTTAGCAATACTGGTAGGAAAAAAAACGATGCAAATAGAAACCAGTAGGATCTGGTAACCCGGTGCGTAGGCATTGGTAAACAAAATGTAATGTGGGCCACACTTAGAATTTTGGTTGGCCTCAAGTTGCCTACCATTGCCCTAAATTGCAGCAAGGGAGGTTTAGATTGGACATTTGAAAAAACGTTGTCATTGTGGTTAAGCACTGGAATAAATTGCCTGGGGAGGTTGTGGAACCTCCATTGTTTGAGATTTTAAAGAGCAGGTTAGACAGACACCTGTCGGGAATAGTCTAGATGGTGCTTGGCCCTACCATGAGTACAAAGGGCTGGACTTGATGACCTCTCAAGGTTCCTTCCAGTTCTGTGATTCTATGTGGTATAAAATACTGCGTGTCACTCTTCCTCTTAATTGCTTTCAATACTGAACTCCTGAATTCCTTCCAATAATTGGGGTATTAAAATATGTAGTTAGTTATATAGCAAAATGAAGAGGTGATTACAATTGTTTTCAGCTATTGTTATAGTTAAGCCTTTTCTTACATAGTACTGAAACTGTTAAGCCTTTTTTAAATAGATGTAACTATTTTAAAATCTTCTAACAAGTAGATGTACCAACAGTTTCAGATCCACATGTAGCTTGATATTATTACTACTTTGACTAGACTAGACTAGGGATGTTAAATTGAGGTTTATTGACTAATCAATGGAATTTCCATCGACTAGTCGATACGCACTTCCGCATTCCTCCTTTGAAATGTACAAGAGCCACCGCTGGGGCTCTTGTACATTTCAAAGGAGGAATGCGGAACTCTGCCTGCAGCCCGGGGCCAGCGGGAAGTCCCGGTGACTCCGGGCTACATGTGGCGTGCCTGCTTTGAAATGTACAAGAGTCCCCAGCAGGGGCTTTTGTGCATTTCAAAGCCATAGAGCCCAGGGTCAGCGGGGGACTCAGAGCTCCATGTTGACCCCGAGCTCCATGCTGCGCTGCATGCCGCGGAGATCAGCGTTTCAAAGGGGCAGTGCAGTGGAGCCCAAGGTCAGCTGGGGACCCCCAGCTGATCCTGGGCTCTGCACAGCAGCGGAACCCGGCGTCAGCTGGGGACTCCCCAGCTGACCCCGGGTTCCACGCAGCATTTTCCCAGAACCCGGGATCAGCTGAGGAGTTCCCAGCTGACCCCGGCCTCCTTGGCAGCTGCCTCTTTGAAACAGCAGATCTGCCTTGGTTTCAAAGAGGCAGCGCTGCACAGCTGTGCGGCGCTGCCACTTTGAAGTACCCCTTCTCACCCCCCTTTGCTGCCTCTATCTGATAGAGGTAGCAAAGGGGGGGGGGGAATCGACTAGTCGACTGAGTTGACTAGTCTTTAACATCCCTAGATTAGACTAATAAACCTAAACTAATCTTATATCATTAAGCAAAAGCAGGACTCAAGGGTACTCTTTCTAGCTGCTGGGAAGGAAAATGTACTTCTCCCTTTCTTCTCCTCTCTCAGTAACGAAAGAGAATTCTGGGGGTCAGTCAGTCACCTTTATGCACAAATGCAGTTCTCTGTGTTTCATTTATTGTATGTTTATGGAAATAAGTTGTTGCTGTTTGTGTTTCTCCATCTCAGCTAGTATATGCTGTTGAAAAGGCGCCACAATGGACTGGGGAGAATCTTCCAACATAAAGTGTACAGATATGGTACCATACGACCTCTCTTTGTAAACTCCAGCATAGAGGAACTGTGGTGGTCAGAGTTGTGCTTAACACCACAGGGAATACTGACTCAAGTACATGGACCTCTGTGAATGAAGGAATGGTTGTAAAATTAAGAGCTCCTGTGGCTACTCTGTTATGTCAGGGACTATTTTTTGGTCTCTGCAGCAACACAGATTACATGACACACAGGTGATTTAACGGAGAGACAGCACAGTCTGCTCTGAGGTTGTGTGCTAGCTGGAAGTTCTTCTGTCATTTTGATATAATTTTTGTGCTCGATTCTTTTGCTTATGAAAGTATCTTAATATAAATTTTGGACAGATAAAAATTTGGTAACTTTTGATATTTAGAAATAGTGCATAAAGTATGCTATACATAGTACATAGACACAAACATATTCTGAATAAACATCTGTTCATGAATCACTTAAATTAAAAATGCACATATATGCAGATTTTATTAAAACCAAAACATTAATATTCAGTTGATTGACTTAGATTATTTTTGTGTTCACTGTTGTACTTTTTCATTACAGAATGTATGACAATATGTCCACAATGGTGTATCTAAAGGAAGAGAAGTTGGAGAAGCTCACTCAAGATGAAATCATTTCTAAGACTAAGCAGGTGATTCAGGGTCTAGAGGCACTGAAGAATGAACATAATTCCATTTTGCAGAGTTTACTTGAGACACTGAAGTGTTTGAAGAAAGATGATGAAACCAATCTGGTGGAAGAAAAATCAAACATGATTCGAAAGTCACTGGAAATGTTGGAACTTGGACTTAGTGAAGCACAGGTAAAATTGGATCAAGGGAAGTCATTTCAAGCTGTGACTGCATTTGCTTTCATATCATTGCAAACTTTATCTTTTGGGACTGAAGTTTAGTTACAAGCATAATTTGAGATTGGGAGGTTAAACAGGCTTTTACATCCCTAATAACTATATAGAGCAGTGTTTCTTAAACTTTTTAAGACTGAGGAACACCAAACAATTTTTTTTTTTTAGGAACACCAAGGATTTTTTGTTAAGCAAACAAAAAAAGTCCTCTGCCCCTTTAAGGGTGGCCATTTTGAACTCTGTTGTTCTCCGCAGCACACGGGTGTGTGGCAGAACACAATTTAAGAAACACTGATATAGAGTGACTGCCACTGGTGGTTTGAGTGTGTAGCTAATTATTCAATGAACATTCAATCCTGGCCTCACTGAAGTAACACAAAGCTATTCTTTGACTGACTTCATTGAAATGAGAATTTATTTTTATATATAGGCATTTTTTGTGGCACTTGTCATATAGTATTGGAGCACTTCACAGATGTTAATGATCCTCACAACAACTCTGGAGAGTTAGAAAAATGTTATTCTCACTTTACATATGGGTAGCAGAGGCACAGAAATTAACTAACTTGTCTGAGGTCATACAGAGCTGGTAATGGACCTGAGTCCCAATCCAGGGATTTAGGATTATTTTTTTAATCCCTTGTATTTAAGGGTCTCTAATGTTGACCTAACTTTTTTTAGTAAAATTTTAAAAAACTAGTTCAAGGATTGGCTAAAAATTGAGTATTGAATCAGAGAAACATTCCTCCTTTAAAAGAAAGAGTCCTACTTATTTTGTGAAACGACTTGGTTGCAGAAAATGTTATTTTGGGGAAGGTGGGCAGAAGCTGCAAAACTGGTGTGTATGTGTACAAGAGTGTTGCTAGGGATGGGCATGTGTACTACAACAAACTGACTTGTTTTCAAAATGAAAACTGAAACTATTTTCAAAATGTTTCTTGACTGTTTTGAATTTTATTTAAGTTAAATACACAAAGTTGCAAGAGAGTGGTAAAACAGCCAGTCTTTGGAAAATGTGAAACCTTCCAACCCTCATATGAGGAAAGAAAATGCCAACAGATGTCTTTAAAGTTACCTTTTGCGGGTGTGTATAAAAATTCTTATAGAAAAGTAAAGATATAGGAAAGGAAAAATGCTTAAAACACTGGATTTTTAGACTCAGGAAATGCGATTCAATTCCTGGCTCTGTCACATCAATGAATCTCTCTATTGTTCAATTCTAATATGTAAAATAACAGTATACCACTGTGAGATAGGGAAGCATTTGTGCCTGTGTAAATTGATTAATATTTGTATGACATGGAGATTTTTTTTCTCTGAAGGTAATGCTCATTTTGCTAAAAGAGTAATTAATTAACTTTTACTTTCACTTTCCCATGTCCACCAGACCTCCTCTAGAGTTAAAAACAGTGAGGAGTCCTGTGGCATTTTAGGACTTCTTGTTGTTGTTGCAGATACAGACTAACATTACTACCCCTCTGAGTTCACAAATTCATTGAAGTATGTTATAAATATGATAGCTAACAGGCATTTTAAATAGGCTGGGCAACATTTTTGCTTGGCTTTCCCAAATATACTTGAAATGCTGCATGTGCAACTGGTTACATAGAGATGAGCTAATTACTTGGCAATTTTTGCACATGTCAAATACAGATAAGTTTGAAAGGTCTGTTGAAAATTTGATGTTGTAGATGGACTGGTATGTATAAATACTAGATATTGTTACCCCAAAAATATTCTCACTGGAGACCACCCAGGGTTACACTATTATGGGTTTATTTCCACTAGGTAAAACTAAAGAGTAGTAAGCAGCCACCAAAGGTTTAAACTAAAGAAGATAGCACTCTCTCTCTCTCTCTCTGACGCATGCACGCAAGCAAGCGCACACCCCTCCGTTCATTCACTCATTCACACCCATTCATCCCTGCCCTGGAGAGGAACTTCTCAGGAGCAGGGGAAGGAAAAAGAGAATCTCACATGTGCTCCTTCTCTTTATATAGTGTCTGAATGGCTCCTGTGACTCATTCACCTCGTCATCAGGGAGCATGCCCAGACTTCCCTTTATCCAGCAGGGAGCATGCCCAGACTGTGATGACTCATTGAAATGTGGCCCATTGTTCTCAGGCTTCTTCAATCACTCTCAGACTCAGTCTCTCTCTCTCCATTCACTCAGGGGAGAATGCATTTTAGGGAAAGTTACAAGCAAGGTGGCTGAGAGTTACACAGATTACAAAGTTGCAGTTTAAAAGCTTAGACCTTACAGTTTGGTGTCGTTTCAGAAAATCCATGTATATAAATCAAGTAAGCTCAGGCGGAGGCTTTTTTATGCAACAGATATGAGCCTGAAATTGAGTCATTTCTTGAAAATTTATTCTGTATAGGACTGCCTTTACCCTAAAGATATCCTTTTAAAGAACGATGCTACCTTCTGGAAAAAACTGAAATTTTACTTAACGTGAATCTCGCATATAAAAATATTCAGATTCTGAGGTGCTCAAAACTAACTTAAGATAAATCTTTTATGAAATCAAGGAGCCAAACTCCTTCTTAGTGTATAGCTAAGTGATATCTTTAAAATATATGTGAGCAAGGTATGCAAAGTGAAGGCCATGAGCTACTTGTGATCCATACCAACTTTCACACTACCATTAGTGGGAGATTTACGCAATGAATGAGGGTAAAATATAGTCACTACATAGTAGTCAAAATTACTTTTGCATTTAGCAGCACTAATGAGAGAAAATAATGCAGGAAACTTTTAGTTAGTCACTGATTTTTAAATTTTTATTGGATATATGCGTGCATTTGTTTTGTGTGAATAGCTGTAATTGTACATCATCAGTCGTGCAATTGCACATCTAAGATTGCTATAATTATTTCCCCTTAAAACATGATTAGGCAGGAGAATTTATGTCCTATTGAGAGGAATATGGGCAGTTTATGAACTTGCCATCTCAGTTTGAAATAGGTGTTCAACTACTGATATATGTGGGGTCATGTTTGGAAGGTTTCTTTGCAATGATAAGGCCTAGAAACTTAGCATACATATTAAAATGGAAGCTTGCATTCTGCAGAATGTGAATTTGTCATGGAGGCTGAATAATATAATCATTTACTATCCAATGTTGCATTTCATGGTCAGTTTTGCAACCTTTATGTAAACGCAACAATAGATTTGCATGAGTTCTGTGTGAACTGTGTCCAGATGTGTCAGCAGGATAGGAGACTTGATGTGATTTTTAATTAGGCTGCAATTTCATTTTAATAGTCTGGGAATACTTGGCAGAAAAAACTTCAGTGCAGGTAATTCCATAACCGTTTACATATTATGCAGGGGGCTGCTGTCATCCCTTTTCTTTACCCAACCATCTTGCTGCTGGGGCCTCCCCTAGAATGAGAGTTAAGGCACTATAAAGGAGCAATGAGGTTGATTCCCTGCCTTAGCTGACATAGGAGCCCTAAAAACTTCTGATAATCTTATCCCTGCTCTATGAAGTACTTGTATAGGCATCTATCCCAAGCTTACATAATAATTTGCAACATGATAGTCTACATTTCCGTTCCATATTTTTTCCCCTAAGCAAGCTCCCAGCCCACTATAGGGGGGAGAGGGGAAAAAAGCCCACCTCTCATTGATCAGTCTGGTGGTGGGCTGGAAAAATTCCCCCCCTCACCTAGTAAGGAATGACTAGCATATAATGCAGGAATAGGGAACCTAAGACCTGGGGACTGGATGTGGCCCCCAGCTTGACTGGTTCTGTTCCCCAAGGCTCAGGGCTCGCCCCCAGCATTGGGGAGCCTGTGCTGGTGCTCCAGCTCTTCTCCCCCCTCCCTCCCATGAGCCTGGAGCACACAAAAATCTACTAGCCTGGGCCCCCCTAGGCTCTGGTGTGCAAGGGGAATGTGGGGGATGTCTATCTTTCTCCTTAATTGGGGCCATGTTAGTCAGGTGGATTTTTTCTCACTTGTGTGCAGCCCCTAACTGATTTTTCTGTGGATCAGCAGCTCCTGACCCAAAAAAGATTTCCCACCCCTGATATAATGGCTACAGTGAGTAGTCCTGTGGCACTTTGTCAGATGAGATGAGAAACGTGGTGTTTTAACATCTTCCAAAGGTGGCAGAGTGTGTGCTGCTTTGCCTGGTTCAGGTAAAGGAGGGATTTTCATGCAACCGTGTGGACATAAATTGTCCCCCTTCTCTTCTGGTCACATGGGAATGGAAGAGGAGGAGGTACTGGGGGGGACCGGCTTAAAAGCTGGTTCTCCCCTGCTCCAGCTCCATGGGAGAGGGCAAGGGCTCAGCAGTGGTAGTCTACCTTTGAAATGTACAAGATTCCCCACTGGGGCTCTTGTACGTTTCAAAGTTGAAGAACAACATGGAGCCTGGGGCCATTTGGAGACTCCCTGCTGGACCCAGGCTCCACGCAGTGTTTCAATCTTTGAAATGCACAAGAGCCCCTGAGGTGTAGTCCTTAAGGTTGATCTGGTATGAAGCTATCATAACAAGTAATTCTGTGGCTGTGTAGTCCTTAAGGCCCACAGACTATTTCTTACAAGAGAGAAAATGGCCTATACCACTTAATGTGCACTGAGGTCATTCCCAGCTATCTAAGTACATGTCTGTAAAGAGCAGTTAAGATAGCAAACTTTATAAATTACTGTATGTTTCATCAATAAAAGCAAATATTGCATGGGGTAAGATTTCTTTACATTAGTCTGAACTGAACAGGTAGCAAAGTTGTTAGCAGAAAGAAATCAAGAACCAAATGGAAATTATGAAAGGGTCCAGACACAAACATTAACCGATTTCACAAGTATAATGGTATTTATGCAAGAAAAGCCTTATGTTAAAACTAAAGGAATGCACTGCACAGGAAGAATGTCTTGTAACCTCCCATGCTTTTTAGGTAATGATGGCCTTGTCAAATCACTTAAATGCAGTGGAATCAGAGAAGCAGAAATTGCGTGCTCAGGTTCGCCGCCTATGCCAGGAAAATCAGTGGCTGCGAGATGAACTAGCTAGTACCCAACAGAAATTACAGAAGAGTGAACAGTCTGTGGCTCAGCTGGAAGAAGAAAAGAAACACTTGGAATTCATGAATCAATTAAAAAAATATGATGATGATATTTCTCCATCAGTAAGTCGATGTACACTCAAAAGCACTGTATATTATCCTGCATGTTTCCTTCTGTTAGTTTCTGCTAAAGCTGCCAATGAGTTTTTTTTTATCCCCAGATGTGAATGTTTATTACTTGAAGCAAATTAAAACCTATATTTGAAATGTTTATTAGGCACATCAGAGAGAGATTTCTTCATTTATTTAAAATGTCATAATCTTAGTAGTTTATACTTTCACACATTATAATCTTTATTTCAGGAAGGCTGAAATAAATTTTACTGATGATAGAGTAACTACAGTTTAGACTTGGGGGAAGGGGTAGAAATGTCCAGTACATAGAACACTTACACCCAGCAATACACTATTTTAAAAGTTTACTTTAAAAATTATCTTCAGAAAGCCATAAAATGTCTGTTTTAACCCCCATTAGTAAGAAAATTGAGGGTAAGATGTGTAAATTGTTGGTATAAAAGGAAATAGCATTATTTGAAGCAGTCTGGCAGATGATTTTGATCTAGACAGAGGTCTCACAATTTCTCTCTGTCTCTCTCTCTAAAAACACTTTTCCTGTGGGATGACAGAGTGACATCACATTACTCTGTTGCACACCCTCTGCCCTCCCCTGGGCTCCCTGTTCTGGATGCTGTTTGGGGATGGCACGACTTGCTCCAGGGCTGCTTGCTTACACCGCTGTTGTTCTTGGTGCTCATGGGCTGCTGGGCCAGCAGGCTCAAGAGAAGGGCCAGGCACAGGGAGAGGCACCCTGCATCCCCAGCCACCCTCCGCCCCATCCTTCACCATGCCCCAAGTGGCTGCGTCCTCATCCCAGTGCTGAACCGCTCCACTGAGACCCAAGCCCAATCCCCAGACTGCCTCCCTTCCACCCGCCCAGTCACATGCGGGGCTGCAGCAGCAAGTGGCACTTCTGCAAGGCAGGTGAGGAGGCACCCAGCAGCACTGACCTGAGCGGCCTGGGCCTCCTTTGCCTGGTGCTGCAGTCTCTCACCCTCGCTCCTCCCCTGTGTGGTTGGAGCACTAGTGCTTGCTTCCTGCTGTGGGGTTGGGGGAGAAGAGGCAGGAGGGAGAGAGAATCCCAAGCCTTGCTGTGCAGGGAAGAAGCTCTCCCCCTCCTGGGCTGGGGAACAGCAGTGTGCGAACACGCTGTCTGGAGCCTTTCCCTGTGCTCCCATTGGCCAGATTTCGCCTAATGGGAGCAGTGGCAGGCCGAGCAGTGCGAGGCCCAAAGACAAGTGCATGCCTCCCACCCCTTCATGTCCAGACCCTGCACCCCCAACCCCTCACTCAACCTCCCGCTTTCCCAACCTGCTCCTGCTGCCCTCCTCCTGGCCAGACATCCTGCCCTTAGCCTACTCTTTTGCCCTGCCCCAGCCAGACACCCTGCCCGCAGTCCATTCCTGTCCCTTACCTCCCACCCAGACCTCGCACCCTCAGCCCATCCTGCACCCCACCTCCTGCCCAAATCCTGCACTCCCATCCCTATCCCACTTACTGGCAGTCCTGTCCTACACACTGAACCTCTCGGTTTTTGGCCCCACCCCAGAGCCTAGGGTGCACAAAATCCACTAACCCTAGAACTCCAGAAGAGTTAAGCTGGCCTGAGGCTTTGAACCTCAGTCCTCCCCCTCGCCCCCCATCCTGGGGCTGGAGCACTAGAGAAATAAGGTGTTTCAGTTGGGGGACAGGTGATTGAGGGTTGGGGGGTTTGGAGGGGCTTTTTTGCCTTCTCACTTGTGTGGTCCCAAACTGTTTTCTCTGTCAGTGGCCCCCTGACCTAAGAAAGGTTCCCCACCCCTGCCGTTAATAAAGACAATGTTGAAACCTTTTTATGTTGGACATAATATTTTACTTTCATTAAAAATGAAGCCTGGCCAGCAAGCCCCCAGTTGGAGCCCAGCCCACATCTGGCTGCAGTGGCCTGTGGCAAACCCCATGGTCTAGCCCAGTCTGGCTGCAGAAAGTGCTACGAGTGGCCCCCCTCCTGCTATGGCTTGGGTAGGAGGAGAGGCCATGATCCAGCTGTGGCGGACAAAGGAGGGTTGGCGAGCGTAGTGAGTAGGGGACGCAGCCCTCTAGTATTATTTAATATTTACATTAACACTAGAGGCTCTAGTCCGGAAAGGGGCCCCATGATGTTAGTCATTGTGAAAACGTAGGCACAATCACTACTCTTTACAGTGTAAGAGAGAGTGCCATATAAAGGGTGGGGAAAATAGGAGTGCAAACAAATATATACAGTTTAAATATACATATGTATACCTTTGCAAAGGTGATTTCCATAATGTTAAATAGTGTTTGGTAACCTAGCTGTCCCTCAGGCTATCATTGATTGATGTATAGGTGTTATCATAGAAATAGCTCTTGCCTTGTAAGTTGTTACATTCCTAATGGTGTCTTGTATCTGTTTCAATCATTTTATTTTCTTGTGACCTATTCTTGCAACAGCGAGGGAGTGGGGAAAATGCATGTGTTTAGACATGCTAACCAACTGCTAGACACATCTTTTCTAGTACATTGTGAATATAGTGATTTGTTTTAGTCAGGTAGCCAGCTGCATGCAATGCTGGGAAATCTAAGAAAGCTAAAACTTGTAAAAAATAGCCAGTGGAGTCTATTTAAATCTTGATACAGAAGTCCTTTTGTATAGGATAGTACCTCAATAATTGAATAGGCTAAACAAGGAACTGTGATCTTTAGACAGGATAAAATATGCTAGCACTTCCATGTTTTGGAGAAAAAACTAGAAATTTGGCAGGTGCACAGTGTAAAGTCAGTAGTGTCCCTTTTCCTAATCTCACAAAAATTCACATAGTTCTGATTGAGTTAAAAGCCTCTGAATTGTAGATCTTGTAAGTGTCTTATTGCTAAAATCTATCAACCTCCACCTGAGTGGAGAGTGCTTCAGCCCCACTGACCCTGCTGTCTCCACAAAGAGTGCCTTCCTGGCAGCACAGAGCTTGAGGGTCCAGATGGAACACAGCAGCAGCAGCAGCAATCACCTTTTGGGCCTATGGAAAAATGCTGGGCTGGGAGCCAGAAGACAATAAGTCAGGGGTGGGCAATAATTTTTGGTGGGGGGGGGGGGCATTCCAAGATTTTGGAAGGTGGTCAAGGGCTGCACTTTTCTGTGGATGAGATGCAGGATTTAGGATGGAGGCTGTGTACAGAAGGGCACACGGGGTAAGGGACTGGAGTGCAGGAGATGGTGTGGGGTCTGAGAGGGAATTTGGGTGAAGGAGGGGGTTGTGACCTGGGGCAGGGGTTTGGAGTGCAGGGTCTGGGAGGGTGTTTGGGTGCAGGAGAGGATTCTGGTCTGGGGAAGGGGTGAAGGAGGGAGTACAGGGTCTGGGAGGGAGTTCTGACCTGGGGCAGGGGAGTGCAGAGGGTGCTGGTGGGGCAGAGGTAACCTGGAGGAGGGAGTTGGGGTGAGGGAGGGGCAGGGGTGGCAGAGACAGGCTCTGACTGGGAAGCGCTTACCAAAGTGTCTCCTGGCCAGCACCCCCAAGGCAGGCTGGGCTCCCTGCCTGCTGCAGCCTCAGATCACTTAGAGCTGCAAGCTTGTTCCCTCATGTGGCTCTCAGCTCTGGGAACAGGAAGAGGCTTGAGCTGCCTCTCTCCCCAAGGCCAAGCTCTAGGCTCCTATTGGCTGGTTGTTTCTAGCCAATAAGAGCCGAGGATTGGGCTGGGGGTGGGGAGATCACACACAGTCTCCTCCTCCCTCCAGAGCAGAGAGCTGCCAAATTGCTCTTTAAACCTGCTGCAGATGCGTGCCTGACGATCCTGGCAGGGTGCTCTGCAGGGGGCCAGATGTGGCCCCTGGGCTGTATTTTGCCCAGGCTTGAAATAAGTTTCTAGTCTCTAGCTGACGTATTACTACAGGTTGGATCTCCCTTATCTGGCACCCTCGGGACTTGACCCCTCCCAAATGAGAGAATTTGCCAGTTATGGGAAGGGCCCCTGCCACCGGCCTCCCAGGACACTCCCATTCCCTGCAGTTGGCTCCACTCTGGCCCCACTGCCACTAGGCTCTAGCCAGCCCACTGGGGCTCACCGGGGATGGAGCTCCCCAGCTGCTGTGGCCCCACTTCTCCCTTGTATGATCGGGAATCCTTGGGCCTGACGCTGGCTGCCTCGTTTCTGCTGCACTCCTCAGGGGATCCCTGGGGACGGGGCTTCCCAGCTGTCCCACTTCTGCCGCACCCCAGGGACAGGGCTTGCTGGCCCAGCTTCTTCTGCGCTCTGCTGGGGATCCTTAGCACGGAGCTTGCCAAATGCCTTGCTTTTACTGCTGACTGCCCTCCTGCTGCTGCCCTGCCCAGCTGGGGCTCCCTGGTGCCAAGGTTCACCAGTGCTGCTGCTGCTACCCCACTGGCCAGGGCTCCCAGGTGATGGGGCTTCCAGCTGGTTCACGCACTCAGGCTCTGGGGCTCTCTGGTCCTGGACCACGGATGTTGCTGGACCAGAGAGTCCCGGATTTCGGAGGTTCAATCTAATATTAATTCTGTGCACTTGACAGTAATATAAGACCTTGCTTAATATTGATTAACTTAGGATGCAGGGAAGTATCTCCTCCATCTCCCATTTCATAGATAAGTGAGAAATTATTTACTTATATATGAGCTAAAGGAGTATATGCTGTGAATTTTAAAAATCCTAGGTTCAAGCTCTAATGATAAATCTTGTAGAAATTGTTATGGTTCCCAGGGATTGTGTATTGTTTTCTTTCTAAATAACCTTGGAAATAGTATTTTAAAAAAGCTAAAAGAATGTTAAGAATGTGAACTCAAGAACTCAGAAGTTAGGAAATGCCAGAATTAAGGTTGAATTGAGATGTCTTCTGCATATGCATTAATAGTATTTCCAGTGTCACACACATTTTCTATGCATATCTTTAATATTCTTTAAACATAGATTTTTATATATAACAATATATAAATGTCTTCAGTGTTTTTTAGATTTAATGGTGTTAACATTTTGTTTTGGGCTGGGGTTTGTATAGGAAGACAAAGACACAGATTCTACCAAAGAACCTCTGGATGACCTTTTCCCCAATGATGAAGATGACCAAGGACAAGGAAGTAAGTGAACTTCAGATTATATCATTACAATATTTTTCTGCAGAACAGAAGGTCGATTTTATCTTCACAGAAATAACCATTTATTATTTCTTAGAATGTTATGGTCTAGACACTGCAACATAGACAACAAAAAGCTAATTGCAGTTTTTCGGGTTTATTGTATGCAGTAAATTATGATCTAATGAAGATAAAAATGTTTCCCTGATACCTGGTCTGTGCTGGTGTAAGAAATTACAGGTAAGTATTGGTTCATCCCTTCCAAAGGGTGGAAGAGAGGAAAGGTGATTTATGAGGATGCTATTCCCATTACATAAAAAGGCTGGGATAGCGAGGTTGCTTTGCAGATATTTACCCGGGAGCTTCTCCTATTTTTGTGAGGCAGCATGGGAGAAAGCATGATGTTACTTTGTTTGAAAATTCAGCTAATGGGCAATGGAAGCTGTCGTCATAGGTGTCTGAAGTCAGCCTCTAGATAATGAATGATAGATAAGTCTTAAAGGGCCTTGAAAGTAGGGATATAAAATCCCATTTCTAATTAGTTTCTAATTCATTAACCGGTTAAACGTTAAGTTTAACTAATTAACTGATTAAATGGGGAGTGCCCTGGCGAGGCTGAAGTGGCCCCTATGCCGTGGGTAGGGGCAGCTCCAGCCCCATGAGGCTGCTGGCTGCCAGCCCGCAGGGGACAGGGGCAAAGGAGCAAAAGTGGGGGGGCGGGGCAAGGGTGTTTCGTTTGGTAGGGGGGGAAGTGAAACACAGAAAGCCAGGCTGTCATTGCTGGAACATTGGTTCTTTCTGTTCCGTTTCTGGAATCAGTGTGCTTGTGCATTGGAGGAGACTTTTATAGGTCTTTCAGAAATTTGTGTGGAGAGGGGGGGCAACAGACTGTTTCTTCCTGGTTCTGGGATGGCGAGGCAGCTGTTGTGAGGTGGGCAGTAAAGCAGGTAAACAGTTTTCAAAGGAGTATCAGACAAAATTAAGAGGCTGTAGAGACTGGCCGTAAAGGCTTGCTTTCCTTTTCTCTTGCTGCTGCTGCTGCCGCCGCCGCCCGCCGCCGCCGCCACTATTGATGTTTCTTCTATGGTAGCATAGTCGTTTTATAGGTCACCATGGCGGAAGAATGGTAGGGAAGGGCATGAGGAAGTAGCTATTTACTGAGACTTCATACTCCTGGAGCAAGGGGATAAGGAAGGAATAACAGGATCATAGAACAGGAAGGCCCACTGAGTGGTCGTCAAGTCCAGTCTCATGCGCTCATGGCAGGACTAACCACCATCTAGACTAGAGCTACTCAACTTCGGAAGCCCTGGGGGCCACAGTGACACTCTCAGTGCATGCTGAGGGCCGCAACTTAAGTGTGGTTGCTTAATCATGCAAATATAGAATCATAGAATACTAGGACTGGAAGGGACCTCGAGAGGTCATCAAGTCCAGTCCCCTGCCCTCATGGTAGGACCAAATACTGTCTAGACAATCCCTGAGACACATTTATCTAACCTACTCTTAAATATCTCCAGAGATGGGGATTCCACAACCTCCCTGGGCAATTTATTCCAGTGTCTGACTACCCTGACAGTTAGGAACTTTTTCCTAATGTCCAACCTAAACCTCCCTTGCTGCAGTTTAAGCCCATTGCTTCTTGTTCTATCCTCAGAGGCCAAGATGAACAAGTTTTCTCCCTCCTCCTTATGACACCCTTTTAGATACCTGAAAACTGCTATCATGTTCCCCCTCAGTCTTCTCTTTTCTAAACTAAACAAACCCAATTTTTTCAGCCTTCCTTCGTAGGTCATGTTCTCTAGACCTTTAATCATTCTTGCTGCTCTTCTCTGGACCCTCTCCAATTTCTCCACATCTTTCTTGAAATGCGGTGCCCAGAATTGGACACAATACTCCAACTGAGGCCTAACCAGCGCAGAGTAGAGCAGAAGAATGACTTCTCGTGTCTTGCTCACAACACACCTGTTAATGCATCCCAGAATCATGTTTGCTTTTTTTGCAACAGCATCACAAATATATATGCAAATAGCTTTTGGAAGGGACCCACAGGGACTAGGGCAGCCCAAAGCATTACCAAGGGACCTGGCTGGGGGTGACAACAGAAATTAGCCCTCTCCAGCTCCTGCCAGCACAGTGAGTAACGTGACCCAGCGGCAGGCTCCACTCCACAGTAACAGTGAAGCAGAGCACAGCAGCCTGGGTGAGGGCAGGGGGACACAACAGAGCAGGCTCCTGCCACTGCATGGTTCTCCCCGGGGTACACCCAGAATAAAATGGACACTGGGTCCTCAGCCCAGCACAGGCTGGCCTTACACTGCGGTTCCCTCCCCCTCCTAACACCGGGTGGAGAGGGACCAAGCCTGAATGGACCCCAGCACCCTGACCCAGCCTGAGCCCCAGCGCAGACCTTTCTTATCCGAGCCTCACTGCCTAGCTCTGCCACCTCTCCTCTTGCCTTGCTGCCTGGCTGTGCCGCCGCCTCTTGCTGTCTCTGCACATGCGCCGACCGGTGGCCCAGCTCAGTGTGGTGCCCCACGGCAAGAGCCAGCGCAACTCCGCTCGCGGGAAGGTGCTACCGCGGGAGGCCACAGGCCGCACCTGCATATCAGGATAGCGACACGGCTGGTGGGTGGCCTGGGAAGCGGCTGAAGCTACACTGGGGGGGGAGGGAGGGGTGGTGACAGGTGGAGACCTCGCCCCACAGCTCCACGTAAACTCAGACCGCATCGCGGGTCGCATTCAAATGGGCCGCGTGTTGAGTAGCTCCGATCTAGACCATCCCTGATAGGTGCTTCTGTAATCTGCTCCCGAAAGATCTCCAAAGATGGAGATTCTACAAGCTCCTGAGGCAATTTATTCCAGTGGTTAACCACCCTGACAGGAAGTTTTTCCTAATGTCCAGCCTAAACCTCCCTTGTTGCAGTTTAAGCCCATCTTGTCCTATCATCAGAGGTTAAGGAGAATAATTTTTCTCTCTCCTCTTTGTAAGAACCTTTTAGGTACTTGAAAGCTGTTACGATAGCCTCTCTTGGTCTTCCCTTTTTTCCAGACCAAATAAACCCGATTCCTTCAATCTTCCCTCATAGGTCATGTTTTCTAGACCTTTAAAATCATTTTTGTTGCTTTTCTCTGGACTAACTCTAGTCACTGTGGCTGGCTGGTGTTGCGTGTCTTCTCCTTTTCTTCCACCTGAGGAACTTCAACCCTTAGTTGATGTAACTGAGGGCAGAATTTGATCCTGAAATTTGAGCTTTAATAATAATTCAGTCACCATGTGAATCAGAATAGAACCTGCTTCTCTCTTCATTGCTTTTACTGGCTCACAGGGCTAATAAGAGTAAAAAGTAGTAAAAATTTATATTTGTTCATAACTGGAAATATACTGTATTAGATTATCTGAATTATCTTTATCACAAATCCCAGTTATCCAAACCCACAGTAGGTCCCCCAAATAGCCCTATGTTAATAACTTTCTAATAATTTCTCAGTTAGCTTCTTAGCAGCTACTAAGCGTTCCACAGATACAAAGCTATTTATCGGTTGGTTTGTTTAACTCAATCACATTAAATAAAGAGTAATAAACAATGTTAAAGTACAAAGTATTAAGCAAACATCAGCATTACTCCCTTTGCTCCTATATTTCTAAATTGGTGAAAGCAGAGCTCAAAGCAATACTTTTGTTTATCCAAAATTCCAATTTTCCAAAAGTTTCACCAGGCCATTTGGATAAATGGGAATGAACTGTATGTCAGTTGGATTACTGACAGGGAAAGGATTTGTGCTTTATAGGAGTGCTGTTTTTTACCCTTAAGTTTCAGAACAGAATTACAGAGTAAAGCATTTAGATTAATTTTAGTGTCTAGCATCTAGGGAGCATGAATTTTTCTTTCAAAGTGGTTTTAAAAAGTTGCTTTCTTTTTGCAGTCCAGCAGCAGCATAGCAGTGCAGCAGCGGCTGCTCAGCAAGGTGGCTATGAAATTCCAGCAAGATTGAGGACTCTTCATAATTTGGTTATTCAGTATGCTTCCCAAGGTAGATATGAGGTAGCTGTACCTCTCTGTAAACAAGCACTTGAAGATCTGGAGAAGACTTCAGGTCATGACCATCCTGATGTTGCCACTATGCTAAACATACTTGCTTTGGTGTACAGGTTGGTATTCTGATGTATACTTAAATTATCCTTTAAGCAAACTTGTTTCTGTAAAGTTGGCTAGAGGCCTTAAAGCTGGAACTGCTACAGAAATGTTTTTGACAATGTAGTGGGTTCTAAATTTTTATTTGTGGTGGTATCACATGAGCACTTGACATAGGTGCTCTGTTATGACATGGTACATAACATGGGTTCCTGAATGTTCTCCCATTCCTCAATTTTTGGAACACTGTTGTTCATTTTGAAACTTAAATATCCATTCATTCTAGATTATTGAGAAGACAGCCAGACAACAACTTCTTGGGTTATGCTAGTGCTGTTGTAAATGGGGTGGCAGGATGTATATATGCAGATAGTTCATTTTCAGTGCCCCCAAACCTACTTTTAATGTAGTTTTTTGCACGTGAACATGAAAGACTGAGTCTGCCGTTGAACTCTTCAGTGTCATGGCAGGAAATAGTACAGAAGTCAGATCTTAATTTTGTAGTTCATTATCTTACAGGATTTATTGGAATACTACATTCCCTCCCTCTCTCCCCCCCCCCCCCCACTTTTTTTATTTGTGAAACAGGGTAAAGCATTAATTATGGTTTTTTAAAATGTAGGGACCAGAACAAATACAAAGATGCAGCAAACCTTCTTAATGATGCTTTGGCTATTCGTGAAAAGACTTTGGGCAAAGATCATCCAGCGGTTTGTATATATGACTGTTTCATACTTTTAGTTGTGTTTTTCACCAAGACTTTTTTTCCTTTTCCCGCCCAACTTATTCTAATATTAAACTCAACAGGAACGTTTAAGATCTGGCTTGTCACTAATCAGGACAGGTAGGCGGCCACAATACAGTATTCTGTGGGGTTTTTTTAACATTTAATATGTCTTTGAGCATTTTATCTATTTAAAACTATTTCACCCAAAAATTACTCTACTGCCACATTTATTTGATTATGAATCAAGTTGCATGGTCTGTAATATGGAAAAAATTAGCTTCTGAAGAAATATTTTAATTAGCTTATTAAACAATTCCGTTGCAGAATTCATATAGGAATTGTACTTCTGATTTGTTTTACTTCCTCTGTTTAAAATAAAACAGATAATTCCAATCAAGCTGTTTATGCTCAAGTCACTTTTAAAATTTAATTTGGTGATGTGTTACTTCATATAGCCTATGTTACAGTGGGCAACTCTGTGAATCTAGATTAATGAAAAATACATTTATTTCTGTGTTGTCATATTTACAACAACTTTATGCATTTATTTACATTTCAGGAGGCTAAATAAATATATTTCACACGTGTTCTCCATTAAGAGTTATTTCCTAATCTAGGAATTTGCCAAGAGGTCTTCACTGTACATAGAGGATATGAATATAGCAGTACACTGTAAATATATTTGAATAAATTCAACTTCAGCAGGTTCCATATATTTAATGTTTCTCTGCTGTTGACAGGTGGCTGCTACTCTAAACAATCTTGCTGTACTTTATGGTAAACGAGGAAAGTATAAGGAGGCAGAACCTTTGTGTAAGAGAGCTTTGGAGATCCGAGAAAAGGTAAGAGCTAAAAACTGTTTTCTTTCAAACAGAAGTTTGGATTCTAGAGCAATTCCACAGCCATTGATTTGCAGAATACCCTGCCTCTTCCCCCAAGTGTTACCTCATTTCCTCACTCCTCCTTCCCCTTCCTCCCTACCTGAGCTTGAATGCTGCAAATGAGCTATTTGCAGTGCTCTAAGAGGGCGGGGAAGGAGTTGCTGAGAGCCTGGCCCTGGCTTTTCCCCAAGAGTGCTCCACCCCATGAGCACCCACAGGGATGTCAGACCACAGATGTTGCTGGATGAGGGAAGTCTGTGTTATAGAGGTCCAATCTGTATAGAAATTGGAGAATAATTAATTGTACACATTTAGTGAAAAAAATTGTATTGTGCTTCCCTCACTTCTGGACTAACTAATCATCAGCAAAACTACCTAATTACTGATCAAATGTGCCTACCGTAAAATCTTGAGTATAATGCACACTTTTTCCCCTGTTTTTTTAGGGTCAAAGCTGGGATGCGCATAATACATAAGAGCTATTTTTTTAAAGTTTTAAACTTCCCCTCCCCTCTGCACAGAAACTTTCCCGCTGTAGCACGGCATGGGGGCCACAGCCCCGCCAGGCTCCCGGACAAGGCGAGGAGCCGGCTGCGCCGCTAGACTGCAGCACCCTGGCTTGCTGCCTGCCCGGTGCTCCTTCAGGCTGCGCGTGGGGGCCCCCGCAGCAGGCGTGAGCTCAGCGCGCGCGAGCTCAGCTGGGCAGGGGGCCCCCGCGGCAGGCGAAGCGAGGAGCCGGAGGCGCCGCTAGGCTGCATCGCCCTGGCTTGCTGCCTGCCCGGTCTCGGCATGGGCAGCTGGGCAGGGGGCCCGCGGCAGGCGCGAGCCCCTTCCTTCCTATATATACCGTGAAATCGTGAGTATAATGGGGGTGCGCATTATAGATAAGAGTTTAGTTTATTCAAGAATTCTGATGTTTAAAAGGCAGGTGCGCGTTATACATAGGTGCGCATTATACTCGAGACTTTACGGTAAATATAAACCGTGTAAATTAGAAGAAAATAGTATATTTCTTCGTAAAACTGAAAGATATCCTCAAACTTACTGGAATATATTCATGCAAAGGACATTTTCGGAGCAGTATTGAAAAGTGTTCTTAACAAACAAGTAATCTTAAACTGAAATTTTATAGGTTAACTTTGAATCTTGAGTGTACTAAAGAATCTTTATTTGTTAAAGATGGAAAGTGTCTAAATTGCTTAATATGCCCAATTGAGACCTTATTTACCATGTCAGCCAAAAGCAGTCCTAATGTTTACCTAACATAAATGGGGCCCTCCTTCACTCTCAACCAAGAATTTGATTTATAATGAAAATAGTGACTCAGTCTTAATAATAAAAGCATGAGCAGTGTAATCTGCTAAAGTAAAATAATGTGGCTTGATATTGAAATTGGAAAGAAAAAAGTTGGGGAAGATCATTTTAAGATCAAGCTTCTTTAAAACCTAATACAGTAAATGGAGACTTTTTAAATGTATGATATCTTCATTTTCAGGTCCTGGGGAAGGATCACCCAGATGTTGCCAAACAGTTAAATAACCTGGCCTTATTGTGTCAGAACCAGGGTAAATATGAAGAGGTGGAGTACTACTATCAAAGAGCACTTGAGATTTACCAAACTAAACTAGGACCAGATGACCCAAATGTGGCAAAAACAAAGAATAATCTGGTAAGCTTGTAACGTGAAGTAAAAATAGGAAAATGGAAGGCTTGTTTTTCTAGTATGCTAAAATAATGTTCATTTATTCAACAAACATGTAATTACACATGTTCCTAAACTGCTATCTGTATTATTTTTAGGCATCCTGCTATCTAAAACAGGGAAAATTTAAGCAAGCAGAAACTTTATACAAAGAGATTCTTACTCGTGCACATGAAAGGGAATTTGGCTCTGTAGATGGTAAGGAACTTGGTGTTCAACTGAAAAGTAGCATTTCTCTTTTTTTATAATTCTCTGTTTAAGACTATATTATATTTAAAGTTGTGAGTATTAGAGGGAGATTAAAAGGAATGAAAGTTTTTAGATTTCATTGAAATATATACTGCAAAATGTATCCTCAGGAAAGTCTTTAATTACTGCATTAAAATTAATCCAAAACAAGGTTTGTTTTTTTTCCAAATGAGTGAGACTTAGCAAATCTATTTAAAATACTACTTTTCTATTGAAGTTACTTTAGTGTGTTCTATACTACCCCAACTCTAATGTTTAAGAGGTAGTATACACACAGGAGTATGTTTGTTCATTGTCTTCTAGTCATTGTTTAGAAGACTTCAGTATAGGATTTTAAAAGACTTGGAAAAAACAATGGTTAAATGTTTGAGCTCATCTGCCAAAGCAGTTAAAGAATGCAAGAAAACTTGTCTTCTTCCTAAATTAGGCAAAATGTAAAATTAACAGCTAGAAGTCATCAGTCTATTTGTACATTGTTCCAGTAGAACACATTTCATAAATGACTAATTGTAATGCAATATTTTCATTTCAATAAGACAGCTTACCTGTGCAGCATTCTGTAGCTGTCATGATGGAAGAAATTAATGCATGTATTCTAGCAAATGACTAAGCTCTTGTCATTATGTCCAACCACCAACGTGGTTGCATCAAAGCTTCTTAGAAATAGCACTGTCACCAATATTTAATATTGACTTATCTTTTCTCCTCTGAAGCCGGGTAAAAGCAGACATGCCTGTTTTGTTAATCTGTTTAATCTTTCTGTGATGTGTCAAAAATGCTGATTGTGCTGCCAGAATCATTATTTGATGGTCTTCAGCTTCCTTCAGAGAGATGAAAATCAACCTGAATATACGGCGAGGAGTCCTGTGGCACCTTATAGACTAACCGAAGTGTTGGAGCATAAGCTTTCGTGGGCAAAGACCCACTTCGTCAGATGCAGTCTATAAGTTGCCACAGGACTCCTCGCCGCTTTTGCAGATTCAGACTAACACGGCTACCCCTCTGATACTCGACAACCTGAATATAAATACTTACTTCTTTCACTGCTATTATACAATATTTATTTTGTATTTTTTTTCACCAGATGAAAACAAACCCATTTGGATGCATGCTGAGGAGAGAGAAGAATGCAAAGTAAGAACATGATTGAATAATTTTTTTCAGAACTTCTGTTATTGCAGATTTATTTTTAACATGCTGTTTTCAATTTAGGGAAAGCAAAAAGATGGCTCTTTTGGAGAGTATGGTGGTTGGTACAAAGCTTGCAAAGTTGATAGGTAGGTATATTATTGAAAGCATTTTAACTACAGAACGTTACATCCAGCTATGTCAGTTTGAAAATCATGTTTAAAGCATTTTATTTTTATCTGTTACTACTATGAAAACTGATACTTAAGCCTTGTTTGCTGTCCATATCAGAAAAGGTGACTTCAGGTATCTAGTTGCGATTTGGGTCTGAGCCCTGTTTTATCCCAACTGAGGCAAACCTCTAAATTCCAATGGCTAGCTTACAATACCAGTTCTGGGTGTTGGTAATCCTCACATGCTGCACTTACAGTAATTCCTCATTTAACACGTGCACGCTTAACACGTTTTCGCGATAGCACGATTTTTTTTTAGAGAACGTTTTTTGAATTACACGACTGTCCCTGGAATAACACGATTTCCCCAGCTGGCCCATTGCCCGCGGCTGTGCGGGGCTTCCCCCACCTCCCTGCAAAGCGGCAAAGGGTTTGCCACTCGCCGCACCGTTCCCCGGCGCCCTCCCCCCCCCCCCCCCCCTCGCCGGACGCAGTGTTGAGTCCCGGCAGACACATCACAGGGGCATACTCCCAACCCAATCCCCCTCTCCTCTCCTCCCCTCCCCTTCCCTTCCCCAGAGCCAAACACCTGCCCTCCCTGCTGTAACCCAGTCCCCTTTCTCCCCCAACCTTATGTCCCAATCCCAACAGACACCACTGCTTGAAACGCAACCCCCACCTTTTCCATTATTTTCAATGGGAAAATTGATCCTGCATAACACGTTTTCACTTAACACGATCATTTTCTGAAACATATCTATAGTGTTAAAGGAGGAATTACTGTATATGATCAGTCTGTATTCTCTCTCTGCTGTTGATATGCTAAGGCACAAAGGGGAGTAGAGCAGGCTGTGTAATCGAGCCTCCTATCCTCTTTCACTCCTGTGTAGTGTTTTGTTTTGTATTTTCTTATCATTGTGCAAGTAGACTAGTTTTGTTTCAGTTGTTCTCTTTTGATTCTCATGCTCCACACAGTGCTACAATGTTTGAACAGCAAAATCTTATGAGAAATGGCTTTGTTTGAATTTAAATATTTTCATTGAAATAAAAAAAAAGTTTCTCTTTGTATTGTGCATGGTAAAACTTTTTGTATTTCAAATTTAAATTTTGAGTTTAAACAGTTATTCTGTGTATTATCATCAATCTTCTGCACAAAATAGTTAGGACTGTTAATATTGAGAATTATTTCTGTATTCGTTTTAGCATTTAGTTGGGGGATGCAGTAATACAAATGAGACTTTTAAAACTTAGGCCATGTCTATAGTGGCAGATGTAAAGTGCTGGTAGTTACAGCATTGCTCAAAGAGCACTGGAGGGAAATGGCTGTTGCATGTCCACACTGTGCTCCTTGTGATGGAGTATGTCGACATCAGCAGCTCTTGCAATATCACAGAGAGCAGTGTGTTGATAGCTCTCCCAATGTTCAATTGACCACAGGGTGCTTTGGGAAGGGTTTGCAATGCCACATGGAGCAGTCAGAATCACATGATACAAGTTTCCCAATCCCATTGCTTCATGGTCATTCTGCTACATTGACAGCTGCTTTTCAACAGAATTCGGGATAAGGGGAGACAGTGACTGAAAGAGTGAGTGTGTGTGTGTGTGTGTGTGTGTGTGTACGGGACGACGATGAGAAGAACAGTATGTTTTGTGGGATGTCAGCATGCTGTCTTGTAAGTTCAGACTGTGTCAGGAAACAATCCATCCTGACATCTCGCCCCCCCCACCCCCCCATCCTCCCCTGGCTCTTTGCACAACCTCCTCACATAGATGCCTGCCTGTGTTCAATATTGTGAGCATTTCATCTGCATGGCTAGCTCTGTGTGATGGAGTAAATCAGCACAGCATGCAGGCTGTCCAAAATAGAGCTCTGAAAGGGAATAGGTGCATGTCTGCAGGGCTAACAGATGAGTTTCACAAAGCTCAGATGGGATTATGGACCATTTCCGGAGGCCAGCCACGATGCAGCATTCGATTCAAGTGTCCACATTGGGCCCCCCTCCGGTGCCATATCCAAAGTGTAGGAAGCTCTACACTTCTTGCCAAGGTGGTTTACCTAGAGCAATGTTTCTCAACCTTTTTTATTTAAGTACCCCCTTATAATTTTTTTTAAAGTACCTACAGTTTTCAGACACACAATTTTTTGTCTACCATTGCAACACATTTGGTTAAACAACTTAATCGTAGCCAGGTGGGTGATGAAATTTTTGGGTGTAAAAAGTACAAAAACAATAAAGCACTGTAAAACTTAAAACAAAAATTCAGTTTTCTCCAAATTTCAGTTGTGTTGACGTACCCCCCCAGACTTCTCTCGAGTACCCCTAAGGGTACTTGTACCACTGGTTGAGAAACACTGACCTAGAGCACAACAACTGCCGAATTAGTGAACACTAAGTGCCTTGCCAGTGTGGACTCCTCAGGAGTTACAATGCTAGGAGTTGATTTACTGCACAGTAATTTACCAGTGTCAAACTTAGTAAAACTGTTGCCAGATCTAGTAAACTTATCTGTTCAGTCAAATGCACTGTATCTATGTGGAGGAGAATAGGTAATAGAATTATTGTGGAACATGTATCAGGAATATTGTAGTGTTATGAATGTCTCCTTGTTTCTTCCTCTCTCTCTTGTTCTAAACTCTGTGTTCTACAGAAGTAATCGTGGCCTGCTATTTAAAAAGCAGCAATGTTATTGCTTCAGCTGCTGGAACAAAACCTCAGCAGGAGTTTTGATTGGGTTTAAGAATTATACTTAACAAGTATGGCATATTGTTGAATCCGTTTTTTCCCTTTTGGGGATGGGGGAGACATTTCCCAAATTCATAATGGAATTTGAAAGCTTTCCCTTCAGTGTCATTGGCTCAAATATGCATGAGGTATGTAGCAACTGAAAGTAACTCCAGCTAGAGTTCAAGAAAGGAATTTTTCATTTCAGTCAAGTACCTTATCCACATTATAACATTCACCACTCATATTGGCATGTTTTCTGGCTGTCTCACTGGACGCCAAAGCTTGGCTATATTTTGGAGACTGAACTATCCTCTTGATACTAGAGGTCTCATCTGAGATACCAAGGAAGACAGCACTGCAGTTCATGTCACATGGCTCCAGAGGATAGCTGTATTTGTTTTCAGGGCTGTTCTGCCGTCACTTTTTTTGTTGAGCCATAAATGCATTTGGTAAGGTATTTTTAATGTCTTTCTCATGCTTAATGCTAGTATAATATTTTAAAAGATGGTTCTTTTATATTGATACTCATGGTATCTAAGCTTTTATCTTGGGGTTTTTTTTTAGTTTTCAGATGTTTGATATTCTTAATTTACTATGCATACTTTTTTTAAATAGTCCAACCGTAACAACTACCTTAAAGAACCTAGGAGCACTTTACAAGCGTCAAGGCAAGTTTGAAGCTGCTGAAACATTAGAAGAGGCAGCAATGAGGTCCCGTAAGCAGGCAAGTATGAAAATTCCTCTTTGCTCTCAGTAATGCTATTTGTGGTTTGTTTTCCTCTCAATTTTTGTGTATAGACAATGTGTTAGCTGTTCAGTAGCTGGCAGTTTTTTAGAGATGAATTGCTGTGTGTATCTCTGCCAATTTACTATTTACGTTAATAAAAAACACCTCAGTTTCAGTTTGAATTAAAAATATATATGCATCATGTTAAGCCTTAGTAAACGGGCTAATTTCTTGGTTGATGTTACCAGGAACTGGCTGAATACTAAGGGTTCTAAGGTGCCTTTGTGGAGGCAAGAGAACAGCAGTTGAGAGGTGTACAGTGGAGGAATGGCACAGCAGAGTGGGGAAGCTTCCTGGCCTGGGGTGGGCAGCATACATGTGGGTGGGGAGGATGGAAGCAGCAGGCTCAGACAGCAGTTCTCAGTAGGAAAAGTGTGAGATGTTGCACAACAGCTAGGAGTTGAATCTTAGGAGATAAGGTTGGGGGTTATGAAGGATGGGGGGGGGGGACCATAGTTAAGGAAGCATTTCTAGGGAAGGAGCCCATGTTTCTGAAGGAGATCTCGAGTACCAAGAGGAGTTTGATGTAGGCTCTGAGTGCTTAGTACTGTAAAGGCTACTGTAAAAGAAGAAAACTCAAGTTGAGACAGACTCAGTACAAAGTTTGGATACCTAGATCCCAACTGGCAGAGGCATGGATGAAAAGAGTTATAAGCATGTCCTGGAATAATGCTCCGTATTGACAGCAAGGAAGTCAACTGTACCAAGTATGGCTAGACCTTATATGGTACTGAGGGAATCAGAGTTGATGCACCCCTGAGCCCAACACGTGGATTTGGTACTGATGTAGCTGGCACCACCCTCCAGAGAGCAGGGCTGCGGGCAAGCAGGAGCCTCAGGCAGGCTTTTTACCTGTTCTGTCCCCACATGCCACACAGAATGGCCAGCAATGGGGGTTATGTGCTTCTCTGAGTGCTGTGAGCCAGGGGCAGGGGGAGAAAGAGGCTTTGCACACTGCCCCTCACTCTCAACACAAGTGCGTGAAGTACCCACCTTCTCCCCCCACCCCCCGGCTTGTGGCACTCAGAGAAGCACATGGCCTTCTCATCCAGTTGCTTTGAATGGTGTGCAGGGGGAGGGAAGGCAGGGAGCCTGCCTGAGGAACCTGCTGGTTTGGAGCTGCCTAGGTAAGTGCCTCCTGCCCAGAGTCTGCCTCTGGCACCCCAGCCCCCTCCCTCTCACAACCGTCTGCACCCCTGCTTCTGTACCCACATCACCCCCTAGATCCTGCACCCCAATCCCCTCCTCCAGGTCACCGTCCAAATACTTGCACTCCACTTCTGCAGCCCTGCCCTTGGTCACAATCCCCTCCTAGGCCCTGCACCTCTCTTCCAAGTCAGAATTCTCTCCTGCACACCAATCCCTTTCCCTAGTTCACAACCTCCTCCTGCCCTGGGTCACAAACTCCTAAATCCCCTCCTGTATTCCTGCCCCAGATTGGAATACGCCCCCTGCACCCACAAACCATAGGTCGCAAGTATCTGGGTATCACTGCAGTCCTGGACCAGGAACTCTGACCTCAAATTTGACTTTCAGCAGTGCACTTGATTACTTATTGCAGGGTGACCCTAATACAGTCCTAGTCCTGAATTTTCCTGAAGCGTGTTGTACATTGCTCAGCCCTCTCTTGGACAATTCAGATATAGGTCTACTAGTGGGCTGTGCCTGCGGCTCACTACACTCACCAGCCCCCCTCTCTCTGGCAGCTTTTGTGGCCAGAGAGCATGATGATGTCATTCTGTCACCTGGCAGAAAAACCTTTTTTTATATATAGCCATTGGCCCTGAAAGGGGTCAATATTCAACAGTTTAATTCATGAATTGAAGTTAGCCAAACAATTCATTTTAAACACAACATTGCATTACTTTTAATTAAAAAAATAAAATACGAGTATTTAATTTCAAAGAGAGATTTTAAATGAGTATAAGGCATTAAAGTTAGAAATGGTTACAGGAGAAATAAAGATAGTTAGCTTTGTAGTACCTAGACATATGTGGTAAGGTTTTTACCTTGAATTGTCTCCAGCAACATTGCTGATGAAATTCTCAAGTCAGGATATCTTCTATCTCTGAAATCAAGACTGGTTCCGTTGTTTTAAATCAGTTAAAAGAGAAAGGAGAGAGAACCTGGGGTATAGATTTAAGTATATCCTAAATTAAAAAAACACAAGAGAACAAAAAAATGCCACTATGGCTAAACAACAAAGTGAAAGAAGCAGGGACAGGTAAAAAGGAATCCTTTAAAAAGTTGAAATTAAATCCTAGTGAGAAATAGAAAGGAGCATAAACTCTGGCATGTGAAGTGTAAAAATAAAATTAGGAAGGCCAAAAAAGAACTCTAAGAACTGCTTGCCAAAGACTCAAAGTAATAGCATTTTTTTTAAAGTACATCAGAAGTAGGCAGCCTGCTAAACAACCAGTGGGCCACTGGATGATCAAGATGCTAAAAGAGCACTCAAGGATAAGACCATTGCAGAGAAACTAAATGAATTCTCTGCATTGGTCTTCACAGCTGAGGATGTGGGAGATTCCCAAACCTGAGACATTCTTTTAAGATGAGAAATCTGAGACACTGACCCAGTTTGGGAACAGATTAATAAACTAAATGCTAGTAAGTCACCAGGACCAGGCGGTATCTACCCAAGAGTTATGAAGGAACTCAAATGTGAAATTGCAGAATTACTAACTGTGGTGTATAACCTATCGTTTAAGTCCGTTTCTGTACCAGATGACTTGAGGCTAGCTAATGTGACACCAATCTTCACAGGTGATCCTGGCAATTACAGTCCAGTAAACCCAACTTCAGTATCTGGCAAACTGGTTCAAATTATATTAGAGAACAGAATTGTCGGACACATAGATAAACATAATTTGTTGCGGGGGGAAAAGTCAACATGATTTTTGTAAAGGGAAAATCATGTTTCACTAATTTACTAGAATTCTCTAAGGAGATCAACAAGCATGTGGATAAGGGGGGATGCAGTGTATATAGTGCACTTAGCTTTTCAGAAAGCCTTTTACTAAGGCTCTTAAGCGAAGTAAGCTGTTGTGGGATAAGAGGGAAGGTCCTCCCATGTATTGGTAACTGGTTAAAATATAGGAAACAAAGGATAGGAATAAATGGTCCATTTCCAAAATGGAGAGGGGTAAATAGTGGTGTCCCGTAGTTCTATTCAGTACATTCATAAATGATCTGAAAGAAGGGGTAAACAGTGAGGTGGCAAAATTTGCAGCTAGGTAAATCCTAAGCAGTCTGTGAAGAGCTTTGGAAGGATCTCATAATTGGGAACTAGACAGCAAAATGGCAGATGAAATTCAATGTTAATAAATGCAAAGTAATGCACATTGGAAAACAATAGGCTACATCTACACTACTGCAGAAAGTCAACCTACACTAAGCAAATCTAGCTATGTGACTAACTTAGCAGGAGTCAACATACCTTATGTTGCATTCCGGTCCCCCTTCTAACCCCACCCTATGGGTCCCGGCTCTCCATTTCTTCCTTGCCTGGTCCAAGATTACTTCGGATTATTGGGTACTCAGCCTGGTGGAAAGAGAATATCCTATCCCCTTCCTGTCCCACCCACCCTTCCTCCCCGTCCATCTTCAGGGACCCCTCTCACGAGATACTGCTGAAGCAGGAGGTATCTACCCTCCTGATATTAGGGGCTGTCAAGCCCGTTCCAATGGGTTTCAAGGGGAGGGGTTTTTATTCCTGTTACTTCCTTATTCCCAAGTCCAACGGAGGTGTTCGTCCTATTCTGGACCTAAGGAATCTAAACTCGTTCATGAAGAACGCAAGGTTCAAAATTGTCACCCTCGCTTCCATCCCGTCCCTAGAGAAAGGAGACTGGTACGCTGCCCTCGACTTCGTTGGGGTGCACCCGGACTCTACAGTAGCGAGGGCATCCCTCCCCAGAGCCAGGTTCCTGGCCATCAGTGATAAGAGGGTCTTAGAGCTGCACCCCGCACGAAGGCCCACACCTGTATGAGACTCTTAGGTCACATGGCAGCCTGTACCATCATGGTACAACATGCCAGGCTACACTTGTGGCACCTTCAAGCTTGTCTGGCCCCGGCCCACAGCCCAGTTTGAACACCACTGGATGCTCTCCTCACAGTGCCGGAGGACGTTCTTCAGTCTTTAGACTGGTGGCTGCAGGAGCAGGTTGTGTGTCACGGAGTCCCGTTTGCCAGGCGGACCCCGTCAGTGTGACAGTTGGCAGTAATTGTCATTATTACAATTAGATTGATTCATGACCTAAACCCATAAAACACATAGTTTCATGTCGCTATTCACCCATTATACAGAATGTTTCTTCATTTCCCAATTAGCAGCAAACACTACTAATACAAAGTGCTTTCTTTTGAATTATCTTTGGCACCAAGGATGTTCTTAAAGATTCTGGCAATAGTTGTCACCTTCCTATTTGAGCATAATTGTGTTATTCTTCCTGGACAACAGGAACTTCCCTTGAATCAGCTAATCATGAGGTGCTGGTGTCAGTAAATGTCATATGTTCTCTGTATCATAGTCTGGGCCTGCAAATCTGATAATCCATTTTGACTCCACCACAGTATCTAGATTTCATATGACTTCTCTGGATGCACTGACAGAGCATACCTACCCTCCTGCAGACTTTTTGCACTAGCAAGCCTTAACTGAAGGATTCAGGGCAGTCCCCAAGTTGTAGTAAGAGATGGCCTTCAGCTACCAGGATGCATGCCCACATGTCTTTCTAGTGCATCATGCCAGGTTACCTCTCTAAGGTCCGCACGTGTTTACAAACCCAGCAAATGAAAAATAGGCAGGATATCCTCATTGATTGCACACTTACCATCTTTTAGCATATATAACCCCACGGGTTATGCAAGGTTTTACAATCTCCCCCCCGCAGGCTATACTCGTCCGTGTGTTATACAAGGTTTTTTTACTGAAATTACAGGAAGACAAGACTGTTACTTGATAAAAGCAGCATATTTTAATTTAATAATAGTGGCAGTGATGTTAAAATACATTAAAAGTTAAAACTTTAATGTGAAACTAATAATAAAAGAATAAATATATGGTAAAACAGTTTAAAAAAGCCATCCTCGCATTGTCATAAAATACATACGTTCATTCATTCTGCATCACTAGAATCAGCGGTAGCAGCAGCATCCTCAGCATCTGAGTTTTCAAAACCTTCAAAACTTTTGTCATAGTCGCTGTCTTGAAAAACATCCGTAAAATCCATAACCAAGGCTAGGTGAGTTTTCGGTGACGGTTGAGGTCTGTGGTGCTGAATCAGAATCGCTGTCATAGTCGGATTCGGGGCTAGAGGAGTCAACGTCAGGAAGGAATTTCACATTTACAGAACCCATTCTGAATAGTAGCCTGTTTTATTCTGTCCCAAGCAGCCAAAACCCATTTGCAAACTTCCACGTAAGTTGCACAGCGCTGTCGACCTGCCGGAGTGAATGTGTGTTTCCCCATTTGTCATCCAATTGTCCCATTGCTCTCCGACAAAGCACTTGAACGGGTGGTTGACAGCCACATCAAGTGGTTGCAACTTGCAGGTCAGTCCACCTGGAATTACGGTGATATGTGCACCCACGGCATTGATATGTTTCTGAGCTGAAGTTTCTTTATGGGCAGCCAAGGAATCTAAAAGCAGCAGAGATTTAGGATTAAAAAACCCACCTTTTCGGGCACGAAAGCAGCTGTCTGTCCACGTCTTCATAACATCTCTGTTCATCCAGCCCTTTTTGTTGCAAACCACACAAACACCAGCCAGCAGTTTTTCTCTAGGCATCGTTACCCTCTTAAAAATCACCATTGGTTTTAATTTTATCACCATTTGCTGTGCATGCCAACACTACAGTAAAAGAGGTGCGTTCATGACCGGTGGTTGCTACACAGACTGTTTTCGATCCAGTTTCCGAAGCAGACAGAGTAGCAGGTATATCAAATGACATGGGCACCTCATCCATGTTAATAACGTTGTTTGGTTTCAAGCCCAGCTAGTTAATTTCTTTATGTACAAAAGTTTTAAAATCATCCATTTTCTTCTCCCATTCGTCGGAAGCCGTTGGCCAACAGATGTCCGTGCGCGAACTGACAGATTGTTTCTCTGCATAAATTTGTACACCCAATTTCCTGAGCCCCCATTAAAATAATAATTTTCTGTTCTAGCCATAAGTTGAGCCTTGATCTGTATGGCTGCTGTTGACACAGCCCGTTTGTTCTCTCTCTGTGCATGAACCCACTTCAAGTTTTCTTCTAGATTCGGCCACTTGGCTTTCTTTCCGCGGCGCGCTCTTTTCCTAGGGTGTAATTTCTCAATCTCTGCTTCTTCCTTTCTCCACTCCTGAACAGACTTTTCATTGACAGGATATTTTCTCCCTGCTGCTCTGTTTTCATTGTCCTTTGCATATGTCACAACACACAATTTAAAATCAGCTGTGTAGGATTTGCGCTTAGGCATGTTTAAAAAGTTTTAAGAAGTTTTAAATACTTTTAAAAAATTCATTACAGGTTAAAACTACTAAAGGAATAAATAAATGGTGAAACAGTGTGGTTCAAAGGGGTTATATACCAGCAATAAGGGTTGTAGCATACGTACTGCTCAGCGTCATCAGCTGCGGTTCATTAACACTTCATTACAGGTGCTGTTCATTAACAGTACCCGCGGTTCATCTCCCGCGGGCTATACACATGCGCGGGTTATCTAAGACTTTTTTTACACAATCAGGAAAAACCGTGAGTTATGCACAGGTGCGGGTAATACACGTGCGTGGGTTATATACGCTAATTTACGGTAATTGGTGGAAGGACCAACCAGCATTTGCACAGGTGTTCCATTTATTCATATTCCACCTACTGTGGCAATAACATCAGGTGCATTGCTTTTGGATTGGAGGCACTTTTGGGATTTCAGAAGATGCAGACAAATGTTACCACAAGAACAATTTCTCCATACATTCCTTTTGAAATTGAGTGATCAAAAGTGCACGTGTAAAATTTCTCTCTCTAATCAGACTGAAGTCAGTAAAGATAATGACAGACAGCGTGGCTTATGTGTATTATATGAACTGTCAGGGAAAAGCCCTATTCCCCATCTCTCTGTACTAAAGCAATAAAACTCATGACTTGGTGTATAACCAACTACGTAATCATCTCTGCTTCTTAGCTCTCAGGTATTCAAAATACCATGGTGCATGATCTCAGCAGCTTCGGAGTAATAAATGGGAATTAAACTCCAGAGTCCTTCACATGATATTCTCACTTAAAGGTTTTCAGAGCCCAATCTGTTTGCTATAGCAGCCAACTCAAAATGCATCATGTGTTTTTCCAGAAAGGGTCTTGATCCACTATTGCTAGGAGATTTCTCATCGTATGAACAAAGGACTTCTCTGTGCATATCTAAAATTGTTACTATTGCGGGTCCTCAACAAGTTCAGATCAGGGTTATTATGATTGTACTAACATGGCCAAGACAAGTCTGGTATTTCTATCTCATCGGCATTGCCTCTCGTCCTCCTTGGAAGTGTCTAGTTAGTTCTTTCTTACTGACACAATATGCAGGTCAAACAGTTCACACCAGCTTATAAATTCTGAAGTTCTGAGAGAAGTGGGAGTTGATAGGCAAGATCTCATGGAAAAGTTTGAGGGAGTTGGTAGTTTTTGAAAGACGTTATTAAGGGAACTAAAGCAAACTATCCCACTGTGTAGAAATGGATAGTAAGTATGGCAAGACACCACTATGGCTTAATCAGGGGATCAACTCAAAGAGCCTAACAACAAAAAGGGGAAACTATGACAGATTGCAAAGGTTGCATACAAACAAAACCAGCATGTAGAGACAAAATTAGGTCAATGAATAAAATGAAATTAAAGTAGTTGAAGACATAAAAGGTAACAAGAAAACATTCTATAGATACCTTAGAAGCAAGAGGAAGACTAAAGACAAGGCAGACCCATAGCTCAATGAGTTGTGAAAGAATGGAAAATGTGGAAATAGCAGAAGTGCTAAGTGCATTTTTTTGTTTGTTTTCACTGAAAAAGTTAGTGACTGGAAGTCTAACAGTGAACACCAGTGAAAATGAGATATGAGCTGAAGAAATAACAAATTAAAAATTACTAAAATTACTTAGTCAAGTTAGATGTCTTGAGGTTGACAGGGCATGATCAAATAAATTTTAAAATATTCAAGGAGCTGAGAGCAGATATGAGCTATTAGCAGTTATCTTCAAGAACTTATGGAGACTGGAGAGATTCAAGAAGACTGAGAGCCTAAACAGTGCCAATTCTTAAAAAGAAGAATGACAACCGGGGGAATCAGACTAAACTTAACTTCTTTATCCAGAAAGATAATGGAACAAATAATCAAACGAGCAGTTTGCAAAGAAGATGGTAAAAAGTAACTGTCAACATGGATTTGTGAAGAACAATTCACATCAAATCAACTTAATAGCTTTTTTGATAGGGTACAAATCCTTGTGGACAAGGGAAAGAAGTAGATGTGATATATCTTTAGTAAGGCTTTTAATGTTCTCATATGACCTTGTCATAAGCTAGGAAAATACAGCCTATATCAAGCTATTGTAAGGTGGGCTCATAACTGGTTGCAAAACCGTTCCCAAAAAGTGGTTCACAGTCAAGCTGGAAGGGCATATCAGGTGAGGTCCCACAGGGATGGGTGCAGTTCTATTCAATATCTTCATCAATGATTTAGATAATGGCACAGAGAACACACTTATAAAATTTGTGGATACTACCAAGTAGGGATGTTTTATCTAGGGAATTTCCATCGACTAGTCGATAAGGGGGGAAACTGCAAAGTTGCAGTGGGATTAGCTTCCAGGCTCTTAACACATTTAAAAGGCTGAAGCACAGTGTGGGAAGGGGGAGGGACTGGGTGCAAGCTGGGGCAGCTGATTCCCAGCTCACGCCTGGTCCACCCAATGTGCTTCAGCCTGGCAGCTCTTAATGCATTTAAAAAGCAGAGGCGCAGTGTCTGGGACCAGCCACAAGCTGGGAATCAAGCTGGCTCCCCAGCACCGGCTCCTGCTGCCCCCCCTGATAGAGGTAGCAAGGGGGAGAGGAAGCAATTAATCGAGTCACTATTAGTCACTTACATCCCTACTACCATGGTTGGAGGGAGTTGCAAATGCTGTGGAGGGTAGGATTAAAAGTCAGTGACCTGGAAAAACTGGAGAAATGGTATGGAGTAAATAGGATGAAATTCAATAAGGACAAATGCAAAGTGTTCCTTTCTAATTGGAGTAATCAATTGCACACCTGCAAAATGGGAAAAGAGTACTTATGGAGTTTTCCCAGAGAGAATGTCTCAATAGAGAATCATCCAAGAGTGTCCTCAGAATCCTACATTAATGGTTTTCTTCCAAAAACATCAGATTAGCCAAGAAGCTATATTTGATATTCTGTACATAAAGGGAGTGTTAACTTTCTGCCTTAAAGTGGATCAAATCATTTAGAAATTTTTCTGTTCATAGCCATTGTAGACAGAAACAATGTTTTGTAATTTTGAAATAGATTGTCAGAGTGGTTGTATTGAGTTGTATGATAGAACTCATGTCCACACACACTTTGAAAGTTCTAGCACATTTTGCAATAATAATCTCTATATCTACACAAGTGGAACGTCTAATGAAACAGACATAAGTAAATGCAAAATGAGAAAATACTCTGCTGGCTACTAAAACTGAGGTTAGAATTGGCTTTGGTGGTGGTCCGCAAATGGTTCGGGAGGGTGATTGGGGGTCCGTGAACGGTTTGGAGGGGGGTGATTGGGAGTCTGCACTAGCAAAAAGGTTGGGAACCACTGCTCTAGAGTTATCTGAAGTTGAGCACTCAGAGGGACACTACTCAGGGGAGAGGTTTTGCACCTTTAGTAGTAACTGGAGTTTTTGGAAATGCGTCCCTTCATAAACTTCACTACCTGTCCTCTTCCCCTCTGCTTCAGAGGAATTCTTATGGGACTTCATGGTAGAGAAAAAATTGAGGGCAATTTGCCCACATAGCTCGTAAAGCCTCTTTGTTGGGGGTGAGGATGTATAGGGTGCATAGGCACCTCTGCCAAAATCTTGATCTAAGGTGCATGATGCAAGTGTACTGGAAGTAGAGTGCTGATAGGAGGACACATCTCAAAGAACCCTTATTTACTGCACAATGTGGGTAAACCCATTGTCTCCTGAGCAATAAAACTTTCACTTGGTAGACCTAACTAAGACTTAGCATTCTACACCACCATTTTCAGCGGCTTATAACTTAGCCTGAATGGTTGAAGTCTGTCAGGATTTTTTCCTATGCTTTCTCCCTGCATTGGGTTGGATTTTTTAAAAAATGTTTTGGCAAAGAGAAAGGATTCATTTATTTCTGAGAATGAGGATATTAGGCAAATTATTTTTTAATAGACAAAACAAAGTTCCAACCATTTCTTTCAAGAGCTCTTGTGCCCTTCAGGTTTTGGACCAAAATTTGACACTTGATAGGGAGTATCAAAGAAATGCTATTTAATGTCCCAGAAAAATCAACCCAGATTTGTTTTAGTAATAAGCATCTGAAAAATGACCCCTTTGAATATGCTCAGTAGCGCATGCTAAAGGTTTGGTGTTGAAATTCCTAAATATTTCACTTGTTATGGCTCATGCTGTAATCCCATAAAGCAACAAAAACATGCCTGCTGCATTCTCATGCCTCAAGCTAGTTTCAGATTGTGGGGGAGAGGGGCTGATGCAATAAGTAACAGCAGCTGCCACTGCCCTTTTATTCTTGATGATGGGACGTGTTAAAGTAAAGGGGAAATAGGGATGGTGTAGCCATCCTCTTAAACTCAATGTAGCGATAAGCTAGGGAGGAGAGGGGGAAGTGGGGCCTTTGGCGTGCTGAGGATGCCCACTCCTATTTCAGTCTGTTTTTTACTCCAGGAGATTATGCTTCAAATCTTGTCTTTCATGGAGTAATGAAGTCTTGTGAAATTTGCATTTCTTATTGGGCAAGTTAAACAGTAACATTTTTTCCCCATCTAATTTATATCGGGATAAATGAGTGCATATATTCCATTCTGTCAGAACTGGAAATAGAACCTCAACTTGAATCTCATATGTGACTCTCTTAAGCTACATTTATGCCATCTGGGTTGTGAGCTGCCCCGGGAGCTGGTGCAGCCCCTGAAATAGGTTAAAGCAGCTTTGTGGCTACTCAGATTCACAGCAGCTTGTTGGCTCTCAGTCCAGAATTGCAGAGTCCTGTGGCCACTTCCCCTACCATTATTTTTCCTACCCTAGCACACTTCTACAGTGGTCTGCAAGATGTGGCAATATATGGCCATGTATCATGGCTTTGTGCTTCCACTGTGCTGGAGAAATTCACACTTTTTTTAAAAAAGATGAATGTGCCAAATCTATTATGTTTTTCTGTGCTCTTTGTAACCACTAGAATTCAACTCCCCTCTAGAGCCAGCAATAGTGGCTTTTCATTCCAGATTTCTCTGTGTTGTCTGAAAGAGTTGGGTAAGCCACTGGCAAAGTCAGGTCCCACTCTAGTCACTGGTGGACATTGATGATTACTGTCTGCTAGTGCAATCAGGTCTTGGGTTTCAGTTCTGTTAGTGACCCATACAGGCCGTCATTATGGCTCCACTTGATGGAATTCTTGTTTCTTCAGTTTACTTTTTCTTTAAAAAATATGCATTTGTATATAAAAAGCTACTTTTAAAAAAGTTAGTGCAAGCACTGAAATATTAAGAAATGTCTAAATGTTTTCTAGCCTCCTTGTGTGACTTTTTTGATAATCTTTGTGATCATATACTATTTGACCCCTGATTCATTCATTGCACGTGGCGAACAGTAAATGAGACAATGCTGCAAGAAAAAGTGTTGTTTTTTTTTGTTTTTTCTTGTGACAAATGTACTAAGTTGGGTCTTTTCTTGGCTGAGCAACAAACATCACTTTGTTGCTGGATACCATTATCATAGTGCATATGCATAGTCGCTCAGATTAATCTTGCAAATTTACTTTTGGCACTTCCTGACATGATTAGTTGTCTTAGCAACTTTAATATTTTAGTGACAAGTATCAGAAGGGTAGCCATGTTAGTCTGAATCTGCATAAACAAATAAAAGTCCTGTGGCACCTTATAGACTAATAAATCTGTTAATATTTTAGTGTAGCTTTTTGTATCTAATATATTTTATTTCTTTGACTAATCCTTTCAGAAATGCATCCTTTATCACAGGGGCAGGCAAAATATGGCGCAGGGGCCAGATCCAGCCTGCCAGATCACTGGATCCATCCTGCCACTGGCTTTATGCCTGCTATAGCCTCCCACACCACTCTTTATAGCACTTGTGTGCACAAAAACCTCTTCTGCAAAAAGGATCGGAAGAGAAAATGCAAATGAGAGCGCAACATATGCAAATGAGTGCTCCATTTGCATTTCCTCTTCTGGAAAAAGCTTGTTAGCTGTAGCGTAAGTGGCTGGCTGTGGGGGGCCATGTGCTCTCTGCACACTGAGAACTCTGGGGTAGGAGGCAGCTTTGCACGCTACCTCCGCCCCTAGCATAGTTCTACAGCTTCCAGTGGCTGGAAACCAGCCAGTGGGAGCTGCCTGCGCCATGCTTGTGGCACCAGCAGCACACAGGAATGCAGCGTGCAGAGAGCACATGGCTCTCATAGCCAGCCACTTTGAGTGGCATGCAGGGATCCTGCCTGAGGGTCCTGCTGGGCTGCTGGCTGGGAGCCACCAAAGGTAAGCACCTCTCAGCCAGAACCTGCACCTGGCACCTCACCCTCCCTACTTCCCCGCCCCAGGTAACAACCATTGTTTCCTCTAACTTTTTTACATCCATGTGTGGAATAAATATTGCTACATGCAAAGAGGTATGTGCTCCACTATTAGAAGCACATGCTGCTGGTTGTGGGTGTGGTGCTAATCAACGGGGCAGCATTTGAATCTCTCCTGGGTGTCCTCCCAAGCACTCAGATTACAGGGCACACTGGTCACAATGCAAGTCCTCTCCACCCCCACTTCTGCACCCATATCCCTTCCTAGACCTTGCACTGCTTCCTGCATCCCAGTCCCCTACCCTGAGCTCCCTACTGCACCCAACCTTCACCCCTGACACTGCACCTCCTCCTTTAGTATCATAGAATAGTGCAGCCCTTGACCACTTACCAAAGTACTTCCCCATCAAAAATCATTTCCCATTCCTGCTTAATCAGGAAACTATATATTGCACTGGTAAAAGATCGAAATCAAAGTCTCTCTTCATCTTTGTTTTGATCCTACCCTATGGTTATAATTTAATTTGCATAATATTTATTACTGTTAAATTTTGCATACATGAGAACCATTTTAAAAAGAAAGCTTATACCATAATTGGTTGGGTTTTTTTGCCTGTAATACTTTGTGTAGAGCTTTTAAAACATGATCTCAATGTTCTTTCAAAGATAGGTGAGTATTATTAATCCCATTAACATATAGGAAAACCTAGGCACAAAAGATCATGTGTTTCCATGTTGTTGATCTAGTGGGTGCCTTAGTATCAAGTAGATATGTGAAATGCTTGAGGTAAGTCACTGACAGTTGGGAGAAGAACCCCAAGTCGGTTAACTCCCAGGCCTGTGCTTACTTCAGCTGTTTCTATTTATGTTGCATTGATGTTTGTAATAGAGTAGTCATAACATATTGAAAATTGTATTAGGTTCAGAGTGAGCTAAATGTTTGATTTATTTTTTCATTAATCTGGTTACTTTGCATGTTTTTTTATATATATTTATAGTATATGGTGAATATATATAATCTTGCTCTCTGTCTGTGTGTCTCTGGAACAACGGAGTGATGTCATCACGTCACTCTGTGTCCACAGGAGCCAAGCCCCACCCACTCCCAGCCTGGCCATCCCCAAGGCCCACGTGAAGAGCTGGGGTTGCTGTGCTATGTTGCTGGGGGGGAAGAGCCATTGCTGTTGGGGCCTTGGCGGCCCGGCTCTCCCTGCTGGCTGGGAAGGGGGGGTGTAAAGCGGGGGCTGGCACGGCCCCGGCCCTCCCTGGCAGCCAGGGGGAGAGCCGGGGTTGCCTACCCCCAGACAGAAGGGGTTGGCGAGTGCAGCAAGCAGGGGGGCACAGACCCCTAGAATATTTATAGTAAAAATGTATATTTATATTAATAAAACCTATATTAAGTAAAACACTTTTCCACTTTGCTTTACAGGGTCTTGACAATGTTCACAAACAGAGAGTTGCTGAAGTACTAAATGACCCTGAGAGCACAGAAAAAAGGCGAAGCCGAGAGAGCCTCAATGTTGATGTGGTAAAGTACGAAAGTGGCCCTGATGGAGGGGAGGAAGTGAGTATGAGCGTAGAATGGAATGGGGTAAGTACAGTACACAGTTGAAGAAAATAGCCTAGAAAATTTACCACCATAACATAAACTTTTGTCCAATTGTCATTCTATTGTGTTTTCAGTAGTTTTGGTAATTCATCTACTTAACACTCTGTAATTCTGCAGAATTAAGAATTACAGTACAAGATCTTGCATTCAGTAAATTCTTTACATTTTTATTACTCTTTTTTTTTTTTAAATTGTCCACAATTTTTTTTGTCCTGTAAAATAAAACTTTTTTAGGAAGAAGCATTTGAATGCTGATTGAGTGTCCTGGTTTTTGTTGGGTGCATAATCTTAGTCTGTGGTTTCCTCGGTAGACTTGCAGTTAATTTATTTCTGCTTATTTACTTTGTCATGCTTGCCTCTAGGTTAAATGTGTCCTGTAGGTGTCATTATGGAAGCAGGAATATTAAAACATAAGTTTTTAAAGTAAATAAAAATAATCAGTTTAAGACTTAAAAACAACTTCAGTCACCCTTCTCCCAACTTTGGCAGAATGTACAATCTGTAAATTAAAGAAGGGTGATCCATAATCTGCTTTTATATGTGCTGGTTCATGGCAGCTTGATAGCAACTATACATTTTTTAAATGAAATGTGTATCTTTACTTCCCATTCACTCCTTTGACATAAGTGTCCTTATGAGTGAGTCTTTATTCTATCTTTTAATGTCTTGTTCCACTACCTAACATAATAACTGTGTCACTATTTAGAACAATAACAACTTTTAAAAATAGATGTTTTTAATGTGTGATTAGCTGTGCATTTTCTATCCTTTTGTTATGTCTTTCATGCTTTTAGGTATATGGAGTAAGTTTACTTAATTGTGATAGAGATGCAGCCATGTTAGCCTGGTGTAGCTGAAACAAAAGACAGAACTATGTAGCACTTTAAAGACTAACAAGATGGTTTATTAGGTGATTATCACCACCTAATAAACCATCTTGTTAGTCTTTAAAGTGCTACATAGTTCTGTTTTACTTAATTGTTTGCTTCAGTCACTGGCTTTCTTATTGTATTTTGTTGCTACCAAGGGGAGTCAGTCATGCAGGCAATTAAACTGTTAATTCATTATAAGCTATAGTTCTGTTAAAAGCACTGATTCATTTTGCCAAATTGTTGTAGTGATAGATTTGTCTGACTGCTTTTGCTTTAGGTTGTTTATCATACTTTACAAACTAGCATGCTTCTAAAGTTCATTTCTCTGATGACAGATTTCCAGTTGTAAGAAAGTTTAAGATCCTAACGCTGACTTTGTAAAAACTTACACTTGCTGAACTTGAATGGAGAATGTTCTCTCCATCTTTGGTTGCTTTTGTCATTTATCAAATGACAGTCTTTTGGCATTGGTATTCTCCATGCCAAGACAGTCAATCAGCATCTGTTGTGAATTAATGCTGCATCATTAGTGTCCCCAAAATAAGTTTGGTGACTCCATTTTATCTTAATGTTGTCCGCTCAGGATTAGAACTGTGTACTGTACTCCTCCCTTATTTCTGCCGTACTTTGCATGCCTTTGTGTGTTCTAAGTGAATAAAACCTTTTTCTACTGTTTGCTTTTAATTAAAACAAGCATGCAGGTTTTGGAATGATAAAGAACCTTCTGGAAAAATACAAGATGGTATTTCTAGGTCAATATTTGAATGAACCCTGATAAAAATATGTTGACCTAAAAAAATTATTTGCTTTTAGGGACCAGAATCAAGGAAGCGTTGATTTTTACAAAGTCTAAGAATTGCACCATTCATTTTAAAAATGTTGCATCACTTTTCCTGATACACATGGGACTATTCATAGTCCACATTTTCTTCCTCACTGGAGGGAGTTTGTTCATACACAAGTAAACAGGAAACTTCCCAGTATTGCTTTTTACCTTATTTTGATGCTGTTCTTTTCTGTACCAGTAGGGTGTGATGTGTTATCCTTCCTTCATCTCATCTCTCCACACATATATTCTGCTTCTGAGACAGGAAGTACTGTTGAATTTCTATCATAGACAATTTAATTTTTTTTACAGAGATCAAAGAAAGTGCCTCTTTTAGTAAAAGCCTTCTTATGTGCACCTGAACTCATGAGTTGGTTCAAGAACTTGGCTGCAGAGAAAACAGTGTAGCATTAAGGATACACAGTTGTTTAAACTTTATATAGTTGAATTTTTTTTTAAGTGTCCATGAGAAATTTTCTGCTGTTTTTGACCAGCAAGCCAAAAGAGTAGTAATTTTGTGAGGGGAAAACAAAGTAAGAGAATACTGCAGAGAGTAACTTTCCACGTGTAGTATATCTTAGACAAGAACTGTATGGTTTGTGTTAGTGTCCTTGAATAACTGAAAGTCTGTTTTCAGCATAGGAGTCTGTACCTAAATACCAAGACACACACTTTATTCAGTAAAATTGATAGGTTAGGTATTAGGGATGTAAAATCCTGGTTAATCAGTTAACTGGTTAAACCATAAGTTTAGTTAGTTAACTGATTAAGCAGGATCCTGCCCCTCCCCCACCACCTGGGATTACTGCTGCTGGCCCCACTATGCAGGGGAGCCAGCAGCCCTGCCTGGGAGGGGGCCGGCTCCTGCTCCCAGGTCCCCTCACAACACCCCCCCTCCCCACCCGTGAGGCTCCTGGCCGCCGCTGCTGGCCGTCTCATATGGGAGAGGGCTGGCAGCAGGAGCCAATAGCCTTGTGCCAGTTTCTGCTTCTGGCACCCCATCTGCCGTGCTTGGGGTGGTCAGCTCTGACCTCTTGGGGGGGAGGGGGAGGGGCTGAAGCAGCCCTCTGCTTGTGGTGGGCTGCTCTTGGGTGCTGGTTAACCCATACCAGTAAGCATCACCCTTACTGGGTGATGTTTATGGGTAACTGGTTACCTGTTCATATCCCTATTATGTATATTGTTTACTAACACTTAGTTTAAAAACTCGTCCCATAAATATTTACAGTACACTGTTCTCACAACTTATTTTAAAAATGTAAGTTTCAAATTGTAGCTAAAGAATTTGCTTTCATAAACACTTTAAAATGTGTTTTCTTATACTGACTTTTCTAGACAAGCTTGAGTCTTGCTCCTTGTCTGTCTCAGAAACTGAGAGAGATTTTGTTATACAATGGCTACAAAGCTGAAATGCAAGCTAACTTGAGAACTGTTGATCTGAACGTACCTATTTTAAGATGCAAGGAATAATTTGCCTTTTTATTCATGGAATCATGTAACTGAAATGTAGAGTTCAGAGTCAAAGCTGCTGAATTTCCACAAACATTTCAAATAGAGTGATTCAAGAAGTGTTTTTATGTAATTCTAAACAAAATATAAAATCTAATTTGATAATAGATCTCTGTCTGCAGGTGAAGATTTAATTGAAATTCCCACCTAGTGTTCAGTCACTGTCAGTAGGGCATCTTCTGTTAGTATTCATTCCACTTGCTACAGAGAGATGCCTTCATCTCTTGACAATCTTAAATGATATCTTTATTCATTTTCCCACAGTTGAGAATGGAAAGACTATTCAATTACTTTGTAACTTCTGTAGGTAGTTCTTTCAATTCAGTTTTGAGGTCCATTAGGGTAGGCAGTGTGTGGAAACTTGCATTATAGTATTTTCCTTAGGCATTTTAAAATATATATATACACGAGAATAAATCAACAGTTCCATGGATTCTTTTTATCTCAAATCAGTAGACCGAATTTTGTTTGGAGGAGTAAATGAAACTTTTCATTTTTAGTGTTGGGGGGTGTATTCCTGACAGAAGTTAAAGCTTAAATGAATGCACCTTGTTCTGTTCATTTCTTTTAAAGCCTTTATTAATTTTTTCTCATTTTTTAGAGTTTTGTATTCTTTTCAATTGAAAAAATCATTTTCTCTGCATATACTACACGTGATATGTTTTATAATATAAAAGCAATTTGTTTTTTAAAAATTTGCTTTTCTCTTATTTACATACATTAATTTAATAAAAGATGATCTCTTTTGGTAATTTTTGTATGATGCATGTTAGTGAAATAGGTTAAAATACATAAACTGCTATCTTTTTGGTAATTAAAAGGATCTGTGAATAGCAGCACTTAGAGGTGCAACCACAAATCTTTAATTTTAAAAAACATCTCGGCATATGACCTAGAAATACTGTAAACATAACTGTTCAAAATTGAAAACTGTTGAACTTTTCCCAACAGTTTCATTCAGTTTTTCTTCTCTCCATTTCTGACAGGCCTAGATGCCTTTTGTGATTCTTATACTGCCTCCTGCATGACGGGCGTGCACCATCTTCAAGCTTTAACTTCTCTCTTCAGTACTGACTGCTGTTTTAGCAAATCCCTTACTATTTTTGTCAGAGCTACACTTCCTTGTAAACTAGCCATTCCTTCATTGCTAGTGTCTATTTTTTGTTTCCTGTTTCTCTACATGTGTAGCTTTACAAGATATGTATCTAGTCATACAAAATGTGTTATTACAACCATTTGCTATGTAATACTTAAGTAAAAAGTAAGAATGAACTTTATAAGTAGCTGTTCACTATGAAAACAGGTAGTTAAAAGTATCACAGAAGGTATTATTAAAATAGCATGATGGTGATCTTTACAGAATAAAATGTAAAAGTAAGGCATGTGCTCCAAGTGCTTTAAAATGTATTTAGAGACCTATAATGTGGTTAACCTCAATATGGAACTCCGGATAATTCTAAAGTAGCATTGCTGTTTAGTTTTTGTGTGAAATTTTGGCAATTATGCTTTTCTCTACTAATCTTGGTGTGCGGTGATTTGTGTATTTGTCTTTCTAACTTCTAATAAACTCACTCCAACTGATGGCTGTCTGTCTGCTTAGTAGTACTTTCTCCTTTTTATAGTCCTTCCTTTCAAAGTGTAGCCATGTAGGATTTCTCAAAGTAGTAAGTGGTACTACTACTTTTACTAAACTGTTGACTTTTAAGAGAAAACTAATTATTTGGCATACAAATTTGGTATCTCTGCTTAAGAGTTAGACTTCTCTGTCATAAAATGGGAATGTAATGTGCAGAAATCTATCATTTCATCTTGTTCTGTATTTTTCTGAAACATGTTGAAGGTAAAACTAAGAATCTAAATATATATAATTTTCTGATCCTAAATGATACCTACATTTTTAATAAACTTAATGTATAGAATTCACTAAATATGTTTAGTGCATATGGCCGAGATAAATAAACAAAAATAATAAGTTTGTTCTTTTTAGACCTTGATAGAATGCTCTTGCTTGATATTGCATTCACCTTTCCCATATGGTCGCATCAAAATAAATATGGAATGCTATAGAGGTGACAAAGGTGTTGATATGCATTTATGAATTATGTATAGTTTAAGATTTTTTTAACTGTTATGAATTAGTTAACCATAAATTGAACAGATTTTCATCTTTCTGAAATCTTTGTGATAAGTAGATGCTATTGATTATGAATGCTGACCATAATCTTGATAAAATAAAACTTAAATGACATTTTAAAAATGTATATAATTTGGCACTATTACCTAATGGTAGCAGAGCACAAGTATTTTTACAATACATATTCATTCAGCTGTGGGGGAGGGGTAAAAATTGTTGCAGTTTCACATTTGTTGAAATTTTTTTCAGGATGGCACTGGATCTTTAAAACGCAGTGGTTCCTTTAGCAAACTCCGTGCTTCAATTAGACGCAGCAGTGAGAAGCTGGTTAGAAAGCTGAAGGGAGGAAATTCACGAGACAGTGAACCAAAGAATCCTGGGTAATTATCTATTCTTAGAAGTGCTGGTGTGCTCCCAGTTTGTAGCTTAGCATTGACCAAGGTAGCCTTTTCTCTTGTGGCCATAATGTACCTTTTTGCACTTAGAATTGTGGTACATAAGAAGGACTTATGCATATTGCATTCTTTACTGATAATGATACAGGGAATAGTTTAACACTGTTTTGACAATGCCTTTATTTTAAATGGAAAAATTAATTTGTGTTTAGTACTTTTTGCTCAGGTTTTTTACAGAATTTGCAGCTTGTTAAAAGGGGATGCTTAGCATGATGGCGCCTCTAAGAAAAAACTTTATTTAGAATATGTTTATATAGTCAGTATTATTGGTGCACTTCATTAAACAGCTAAATTTCTCTTCTCTCAAAGAATAAATTAAGCTGCCCATACTCTATTCTTAAGTATTGGAAGAGGAGCATGGGGAGAGTTGTTCGTTTGTTTTGCTTCAGTAAAACTCACGACTAGCATAGCATTGTGAATATTTAATGTATTAAAATAAACTTCAGTGTTAACACAATTTGGCATGAAACTTTTTAGATCTATATAAACACAGTGTGTTTCCCATACTGTACATATTAACATTCTACTAACATTGAAACATTCTCTTTGTCAGGAGTATAGAAGTGGAAAGCTATTGTTAAAGCAAACAGAATGTTGCCTCTCAGTCCTTAGTGTTGAGGGAAAAGGTTTGTTGAAATCTTTAGTCATGCTTCGTTTAGAAATTAAGGTGTGGCATTCATTAAAAAGTTATGTCACCCCAGCTACGCGGCTGGGAGATGTGAAAAATCTACACCTCTGAGCAATAACATAGTTAAGCTGAGCTGAATCACATTGTAGACAGCACTAGATCAATGGTAAAGATATGATTCTGTGCCCAATGAAGGGAAGTCAGTGGCAAAATGCTCACTGAATTCATTGATGAACGAGCAAGCTGTAAATGAAAGGCTGTCTTTTTTTTTTTTTTTTTTTCAATCAAGCTAGTGGGAGAGTGAATTTTTTAAAAAAAGGAAAGCTACACACAACACTGTAGTGGAAGAAATTCAAAACTGCAAAATAGTTGAGTAAAACAGTACAAATGTGAGTCTAGAATGAGTCTGATTCTTCCAGGGTTCAAAAAAATTTTAAATGTTTCTTTCATTTACATACAGCTCTTTATCAACACCGCCTATTGGTCTGGTTCATCATTGTTTTTATACACTGTAATTTAAACCTAATAAATATTTCCTCTATTCCAATATTTTTGGGGAGGTTTTTTTTAAAAAAAGTCAACATGTTATGAAGTCAGGTTGTTATTCCTGGTCTCCTGCAGTTGTTAATAGGGGAATATATGACCAACTTATTTTTTTTTCCTTGTAAATAATAGCTAACGGGCATTTTTCTTATATTTTGAAACGTTTTAATTTATTTGGCATTGCAATCTGCTATAAACACCTACTGTATGTGTGCTGCATGTAAGTAAAAGTACTCTATCCACATAAATATAAACCATATTTTTGACTGTATGCCACCTGCTAACATATGTGTGGTATTTTATTCTGATGATAAAAGTTAGTGTAGAACAGATGTTAAAGTATCAACATCATCATTGGTTTCCTGTGTTCTTTGAAGGACTCTCTGATGATTGAAGGTAAAATTCTTCATTAGTTTACCTTTTATATACATATTCCAGAAATAGTTCGGATTTCAAAATCTTTCAATGCTCATGATCATGTAGTGCCAAAAAAATAATTTTCAGATCCTAAAAAACTTGCAGTACTGGCAAATTTTATTTTGAATTAATCTTTTGACTAGTAAAATGCACAAATAATATCTGGAGGTTGATGAGAATACCTATACAAGCTTTGTTTTTGTACATAAAAGATTTTAAAATATCTTAATTTTCATTTGCTTAGCTATTTTTGAAAAGCTAAATGTCTGGTTTGTAAAAATTATTTTTTAACCTTTTCTAGATCATGAAAGCACAATTTAGAGGATAGGATTAAGTAAAATATGTAGATATGTTTACATATCTTATTTCAACTTCATTTCTGGTAGTAATATTGCTTTCCATAGTAATTTGCTAGATTTAGTTAAAACTGCTCTGTTTTTTTACTGACATTTGGTGTATATATTTTTATATAAACACACACTTGTATTTAACATATTGTAAATATTCAGATACAGCATTGCTAGTGTGTGTAATTATCTACTGATTTATAAAAAAAATTAGAAACAATTTTTCAAAGTTTTTATTTTTTTCCCATGAGATCATATTGGTTTTTTTCTTATCTTTACCTTTTCCCTTTTAGTATCTCGTCTCTGTTTTCTCTGAAGCCTGTTCTTAGTAGGAACAGGTGAATTGCAAACTACTTTATCCTCACTTATAGTCATAGTCATTGATCATGCTGTCAAGCAAGAATTAAGATCTCAAGTGAGGAATAGGCGACAGGAGTAGATGAGCTCCAAAGCCCAGTCATCAGGCATCTATTCACAGAAAATTGAGGGAAGGCGGATTTAAAAAAAAAAATCACTTGTTGGCAAGTTACTTCTATGGAAAATGTTTTCCTTAAGATGATAGGTCTGCAAGAGTTGGGTATTATAAACACACCAAGTTTCAAGTCCTGTATGAACTACTTTCCTTAGGCACTTTTATTCCAGATCTTTAATTCTAAATTTATTTTGCTTTGTTGATAGGTTGATGATTTTGATCTCCCATTTTTAAAATTTGACCATAGTTCAGGTTAAACTTACCACAGAAAAGCTTTTTAAAAAAATAGATAGCTGTTAAACTTACAGAAAAACGATGCATGTATGTTTAGTATTTTTATAGTCCTGTTTCTGATTTGAAAAAATTCCAAGTGCATTTGCAAACTAATTTTCATATACAGATTAAAATCTAATTTACTTCTAAAGTAAATCAGTTGCTAGTAACTTTTGAAACTTAATCCATAGTTTCTGTTTTGAGGTTCATTATTAGCACTTGAGCAAAAGTATACCGGATGTTTGGATAAGTTTGTACTGGTGGATTTTTTTTGTTTTCCTGGAGTTTGAATTTTGGTTTAATAAATCTTTATGCTCTCACTTTTTGAAAAGAGATTTTAATTTGGAATGTTTTATATGTGTGTTGTTGCAGATTAACATATTTTGACTTTCATGTGTAACCTTAATTGTGTATATTATATAAATAAATAACAGATAGGTGTAACCCATGCATGATTCATTGCTTCTTTTTTGTTGCTAACACTTGTCATATTTTAAATCACGTGCATTCTATCTGAAACGTTCAACATTAATTACTCTACTTTCATTGTATATCTGCTACCTGCATTCATTTCTATAGGCTTTTGTATTTTTGTTTCAGCATTCTAGACATACACATTATTTGGGCTCAGAGCACTTAAGAACATGCTTATCTTCGTGTGAATAATCCTGTTGATTTCAGTGGGACCAATGACTTGCTTATTGTGCAGTGTTAGCTGTGCAGAGACCCTTCACTCACAGGTGCAAGGAGCCACCTGTGCAGATCACACTGCAGGATTGGGGCCTAACTTTGGTGTTAATACTGTGACGCACACAATTTTAATGTGCTCCTTTAGGAGCAGAAAAACTATATAAAAGAGCCAGTGGTACCAAACGAACCGAGTACCATATTTTAGTTCACCTGTATTTGGGGTGGGGAATAGCAAACATCCATATTGTACCTTTTCAGCAAAATATTTTGACATTGGGGACTGTTTAATTAAAACTCTAGCTTAAAATTAATGTAATCTTACTTTTTAAATAGCTTAGTCTTAAATGTTGTAGATGTTTGAATAATCTTTATTAAAGTTCAAGATGAAAACAATGACTAATCATCCTCAAGAATATGGAAGTTGATACAATATAAAATCGTTAATACAGGGTTATCCTGATTAGCACTAGCCATTCTAAAATAACAAGGATTTAAGTTGATTGTATTATCTTTGTGGTGTATTGCTTTCATAAAACCATTTTGGGACTGCTGCTGCTTGAAACACATTATGGCCACTAGCAATGATAGTAGTAGCAACCTTACATTGTCCTTCACTTCAAAATGACTGAAATCACAGACTTAGCAGATTTTTAAGAAGTTTGCTATTTTTTGCCTTATTTATGTCAACAGAAGTCTTTCCATAGTTTTTACTAGTTAAATGCAACTTATTTGATAAATGTATCAATATGTATTAATATTTTTCACAAACATTTCTTGAACAACTACATCTGAATAAAACTTAAAAAAAATGAATAGTCCTGTAGTACCTTAGAGACTATCATGAGCTTTCGTTGGCACAACCTGCTGCTTCAGATGAGTAATTGTTTTTTTAAAATCAGCTAAATAATTTTAAACTGAGCACTAAATTGAAGCATGTGTTAAATTAATGTATTAATTCAGAAATGACAAATTTTGGAAACTGATGTTAATACCTTTAATGGTTCAAATTATTTCAAACTCATAACGTGCTTAAGTACTCTGGGGCTGGCAATTATTTTGATACTTATCTTAATATTAAAAGAGCAGGAAAATGTGCAAATAAGTAACTACAGGAAGTATTTCTCTTAAAGAGCATACTTCATATTAGGTTTCATGGGTTATATTAAAACTCCCTTAAGTTTGCATCCGTATCATTATACCTGTGTGTTTAGAGTGTTCAATTATTCTGATTGGTTTATCCTTGCATGTTCACTATCCTGGTTGCAGCATGAAGCGTGCCAGTTCTCTGAATGTTCTTAACATGGGTGGCAAGGCTACTGAAGATCACTTTCAAGTAAGAAGATCTATAATATTCTTACACAAGTAGATACAACCAGCAGGGTTTGGGCAGAAGAGCATGAGAAACAATAAAATGATAGAGTACTCGGTAAGACCCTCAGTATAGCGAAGCACTTTAAGCATGTGCTTAAGTCCTTTAGCATTCAGCAAAGCACTTAAGCAAGTGCTTAAAGTTAAGTATGTGTTCAAGTCCCATTGATATCAGTCAATTAAGCACGTGCTTAACTATAATGCTGAACTAGGGCCTGAATTAGAATATTGGAATGTCTAACTAATATAATTTAAAAAGGAATATTTGTAAAGATCAGATATTCTGTATTTTTGATGGAACAAGCTTCTCTTAAAAGGTCCAGTCATACTAGGTGTTATGCGCTCTCAAATCCCAATGACATCAGTGGGACCTGAGGGTACAGAGGAACAGGCCCTAAATTTATCTCATGTTAAGTATTGGTTCTACTAAAATCTAAACTGTAACTATTTTGCCTATTTTCATTGTGCCTGATAGCTTCTACACATAACTGTTTGTACCTAATAAGTCACCACTACATATATTGTTAAGGAAAGCTAGTAATGTTCTATGTTCTAAACATCATTGTGCATTTTACTAACAGCAGCTGTGACTAACTTTGGGGGAAATATTAATTGTGTCAGTGCCAGCATACTGTACGATGTAGAATCCTCACCTTTATTTGTCGCAGGGCTTATAACTAAAGCTCTCACTGCATGGATCTCTTTTGCTATTGTGTGAGATAAAGGTATCTCCTTTAGTATTAGCCCTAAAGAATCTTCTGTGGTTTTTTTAGTTCTCTGAAATTTATGCAAAGGTGTTCCTTCATTAATTTATGTGAACATTGACCAAAAAAATCCACCAAGGTAAACAAAGCACTTAGCCTTGAGTATTTTTTGTATTACTGCTGCAATCAAAATTTGAGGCCATGTCTACACTAGGAAACTATTTAGAAATTACTAAATGTGACTTAAGAACTCCCAATTTACCAAATTCGAACTAGTATGTCCTCACTATGGGGAAGTATCAAAATTAGTCCAAGGCAGGCTCTGTTAATGTGGATGTGCTACCTTGGACTTAAAGCCCAGGAAGCACTCGGGGGAACTGCGGGAGGCCTCCCAGAGGACAATAAGATCAAATTAGCAGCATCGGAACATCCACGCTAATGTTATTTTGGAATTAGCATTATTCCTCATGAAAAGCAAGAGTTCGAATTCCATGACCCGTTGTTTCAAAATAACAGGCTTGGTAGCGTGGATGCACTGCTTATAAATTCAAACATGGGAGGGGAGCTATTTCAGAATAAGGTCCTAGTGTGTAGACCAGGGCTCACTGTCTTAGTCTAGGAGCAATTAACTTTATAACTGGTTTTCTGTGCATTTTATAATCTGTGATTTCTCAGTGAGCTTTACTTACCACATCTGAAATGTGTAAAGTTAACAGTATATTTATAAATTTTACAAATATTTTCCCCTGAATTTGCCAAGTAGAGAAACACTTGCCAATATTGCTAGGCTGTCAGCCCCTTCTGTAATAAATATTTGTGTTAGTAATGCAAAGAGAGTGCACAGATATAACTATATCTGTTCAGCATAGCTAGATGAAGTAAAGATAGTTATCAGGATATGAAAAAAAACCTTGTATTTGTCAAACTAAAGTAGGTAAGCACTATCATTTTCCTAAAGTATACTAATTGTTCAGGTTATTTGCATTAGTTTGTAATTTTTAGGCATTCTTTTTAGACATCCAGGTAGCTCAAGCCTTTTAATAATTGTTTTCATTTTTTTCATACAGGAACGAAATAATTGTCTGACAGAATCAAGAGCTCTGAGTGCCAGTCACACTGATTTGGCACATTGAAGTTCTTGGACAAAAACTAGCTAAAATTCCTTTGTGAATAAAGAAGCACTGAGACTCTCAAAGCTTTGGTTCCTTATCACTCTCTATAGGAACATCTAATTTGTAGATTACATTTTGTAATGGACTGCTGTTTTTACTATTCTAAAATAGTAGTGACATTTTAAAACATAGTGGATATTTTCTTTGAAAGAGAAACAATATAGATGTATATTACTCATTGCACTGCTGTCATTCGTGCTACTTATGTTGATGTCTGTTAACAGATCTGAATATCAGCAGCTGAAACATGAAAAAATAGAAATACACATAAACATACCAAAATGCAAAGGAGAAGAAAGGGTTCTTTATATTGATATTTGAAACAGGTTTAATGAAATGTGTAGCAGAAAGTATATGCAGTGCTTGAATGAGACACATATCAGTTATGTCATCACTGTATAAATTCACAGTGGGGTTTACTGTACTGGTGTGACATTACCTTGCATCACTGTGTGTCACAACTTCAGATATCTTGCCTTTAAAAGTAGAGCTTAAATACTGGATTCCTTAATCACTAGATGTAGATACTAAATTTTGTAATGGAAACACTTAGACTGCCTTTAACTATGGGTGGCATGCATACCAACACCAATAACAATGAAACTTTGTATCTTGTTTATTTAGGCCCAGTAATAAGTAGTGATTGATTTGGGGGAAATGGCAAACATTTTGGCCCGTATTTTGTTCAGCGGATGTACAGTGAAGCTTTGGGGTACAACAGCCCCAGAGCAGCAGCTGCTGCTTTATTAGAGCAAAACATTGTGCCTCAGGTTTCTGACACTTCTCCATTGTTTATTCTTGCTTGCTCCAACTCTTGCCTCTCTCCATAGTAGTTAACTGCAACAGGAGTAAATGAAGCGCGGGTGACTCTATGCTAGGCTGGTATACTGTGGAATAGCTGCTGTGCAGAGGACCACTTGTGAAACTCTCTACTGACGTTTAATACGTTTAAGGCCCCATTAGAAGCACTAGGTGCCCTTATTTGGCAGACAGGTCACATTTCTGATCAGCCTTCCTTTTTTAAATCTATATATGATTAATAGATATTCTGTCTGTATTGAGGCCTGCTGCTGGAACTAAATATATGATGTTTGAATATCTTGTGAATGCTAATATTTTCAGTAAAATATGTGACTTTTAAAATATTACACTTAACAATTTGTAGACAGGATTTATATGCAAGTGGAAAGAGAAAGTAAAAATGTGCATGTGTTTTTAAATGTTTATGTAATTAAAATACAGAACAAAAAATACAGAACAAAAATAACTTTGGGGCGAGCTGGAATACTAATACGAGATTAGACTTGCACATATTGAGGTAGGATAAAGGAAGGTGAACAATAACTTTTGGTATTTGATCAGGCTGTGAAGAACTCATTAGACCTAATACTTTTATAAATGCTTGTCCCACTTGCATCTAGTTTTAAAGCTTATTTTAATGACAAATGAAATAAGTTATATGTATAATGCACTTATGTTTACTATGAGGTACTTCATTAGCATCTCTATAAAAAAGAAATAATTATATATGGTATATTTGCCATAAAAATAGTCCAGAAATTGAGACATGATGCTGCTAATGTATTGTGGTTTTAGTGCATACTAGTGTAATTCATTGAACTTGAGAGTAAAAACTGAACAATTTGTTTAGAAGCTTCAGAGGGGTAGCCGAGTTAGTCTGTAACAGGAAAAACTTAAACAACAAATAGTCTTTAAAGTGCTACTAGACTAACACAACATGTAGATGGTATCATGAGCTTTTGTGGGCACAACCCACTTCTTCAGATGACAGAAGTGGGTTGTGCCCACAAAAGCTCATGATACCATCTACATGTTTTGTTAGTCTTTAAGTTGCTACTAGACTATCTCTAAACAAATTAAACAATAAATAGTCAATGTGGACTCAAATTCTAATTGTTTGAGAGCTTTTTTATTGTTTTAATAAAACATCACATACATTTGTTGATGAATTAACAGTTCTCTGCACAAAGCTTGAAAAACTAGCTTTGTGGAACTAAACAGCAGTTGCTGGGTGGGTAAGAAGATGGTATCCATTGCTAACTGATGGGTAGGTCACATGGCTACAACTGCTTTGTGTCAGCTTCCCCTTTTGCAGTAACTGTGAAGGATTCTGATGCAGAGGTCTGCCCTGCCCTGCAAGTCAGCCTTTGCCAGTATGGGAGAAGCTATTACAGTAACAGTGGTTCAGAGAGCTTTACAGCTAAGGTGACTTTCAACCATATGAAGAGTACCCTACAAAGGTCTGTCTTTGTATAAAGGTAGCTATTCTGATTCAAAGTTCACTTGAAGATTAGATGTTTGGCGCATTCTAAAAACTTGTTTCCAAGCCTTTCTTTCAAATTTGAATTAATGTTTTGCAGCCTCTCAAAGAACTGGAACTTGTTGTGTAAATATATAAATATGTTTAAATATTTAAAACTTAATTCAGACCTACTTAACTATAAATTTTTATTAAATGGTCTTTAAAGTTCAAGACTAAAGTATGTCAGACTCCATCATAGAATCTCATTCATTTTAGGTCTTTTAATAGTTCAGTGAAATATTGTAGGTGGTACTATTAGTACTGTACTTACAAATGTGACTTAAGTGCTTTATATGGTTTAAGGAATTCTGTCAAGGAATGATAAAAGTTAAAATTTTGACCTACTTCTCTATTTCACACCATCTCCCCAAAAGAAAACCACTCTTTTACCAAGTGGCAAAATCTGTATAATTTGTGTGTGGATTTTAGCATTATTCTTCCTTTTGTTTAAATGATCGAAAAATTACTTTGCCAGTGTATGCATTTATTTAAGTGGACTTCTGAGTTTACTTTTAAGTTAAAATGGAAGTGTCACATTAACTTTTTTGCTAGACTTTATCATTTTATGCACTAGTTGCTAGCAGTACTGGCACTATCATAGAATATTAGGACTGGAAGGGACCTCGAGAGGTCATCGAGTCCAGTCCCCTGCCCTCACGGCAGGACCAAATACTGTCTAGAGCATCTCTGATAGACATTTATCTCACCTAAATTTATCTAACTATTCATTCTTGATTCATGATCTAATTAAATGTTAGCAGTGATTCATATGCTCCCTTTGTAATTGGATGATTAAACTAGCTGTTTACTGTTTGTAAACGCTGTCCCCAGTGGTAGCAAAGTATTTGAAACTATGTATGAACTAACAGACTTATTTTCATGCTTTTGTATTTTTAAAACTGAGTGGTAGTAATTCAAGAAGGTTTAAGCTGTGGTTAAACTGTACAGTTAAAGAATTCCACTGATTTAGCAAATGAGAAAGTATGGTTGTGTTGTGTAATGTACCATTAAAATGGGCTGTGCAGTGCTTCATCTAAAGTGTGTTTACAGTATTTGATAGGTTTAAGTGTATAATTTAGTATTTGTCAACTAGGTCATTATATGAAAGCTGCTAAGTATGTATTGCATTTTAGTACTCAATGTCTGCCTATAATAAAAAAATACTGCAAGGAAAGCATGAAAGTTTAGTATTATAGTACAGACTTTGCATTATCATAACATGCATTTGTAAATGCATTGGTATAAATAATCCCTCTTTTAAAAGTAAACAAATTTGTGAGGGGAAATTGTGAAGTTTACACTTGGTTTCAAACATGTATACTGTCAGTACATTGAGCGGAAGAAGTGAATAGTGGTGGCGGTTTAAGTAGTGTTATGACAAATTACCCACGCATTCATCACCCAAATTTTGGTAGCTCTAACATAGGCATTTGGTGAGAAAGTGAAGGATTATGTGATAGGAGTGGCAGACTCTTTATCCCTGTAATACAATTGTTATGGATGCTTTGAAAGGAGTCATTAAAAATATCATAGCTAAAATTCACTGGTTAACATTAGTTGCATTTAAAGCACAGAAGATGCTTAGAACTGTAAAAGTATGGCAAACTAATGCATGGACAAAACCAAAATAGACTGAGTGATATACAATTTTGATGTAACAAGTATACCAAAAAATTGGAAAATGAGGAGTCTTCAGCATCTCGATGTGTTCTTTGGACACTGTCTCCAATTTAAAGCTCCTATGAAGTTTTTTTACAATTATGAAGAGTATTTTCCTATGCAACTTGTAGGCTGGTGTAAAAAAATTAAGAATGTACAACTCAGGTTCTATAAAATCACTAAGGGTATTTTGGTATTGTTAGGAAGGGAGGAAAATGGGAATCAGTAGCATTTTTAAGTAGAGCCCTGCTCAGATACGAATACAAAAATTGTATCCGACATTGGATCTACAAAAATGGTCTGTAGGCATGAGCAGATTTGCAGCACTCTATCTTTAAGGACAGTCATGTCACCTTTCCCTTTTAAATCCAAATTTAAAAAAAATGTAGATTTAGATTACAAAATTAGTTTAAAACCTTCCAAGACTGGGGTGCTGTGTTTTGTACCTTAAAACTATACAGTGTATGTCCAACTGTTGAAGGAGAAATGGAACCCTGAATTCCTTTCTTGAAAGAAAAACTGAAAAGCTTCAAAATAAAACAAAACATTAATTGTTAAATATAGCAGTAATTCACTCTAACTTCATGGCAAGTTCTGCATTTAAATCAAAGATTAGGCTTTTTAACTAGACCTATTTGTCTTAAAGTGCATTTATGGAATCAAATTTTGTCCTTATATACACCAGTGTCTTTACAGTGCACAGAATAACTATCCTATACCATTCTACTTTAACAGTAATCCATTTCCAGAAGTGCATATAATGTTACCACTGAACATCTCTTTACTTTGGTGTGTGGTTAGAGCTATAGTTTGATTTGAAGCTGTTAACAAAACATGTCTAAAGTGTCTTTTTGGCATTTATTTTCTAAGTGTAAAAATAAAATATTAAAGTGTAGTCTTACAATAGTTCTGTGTTGAATAAAAGTGTATTTATGCATTTTAGAATGTAAATCTTTCATGTAAAAAATTTAATTTTTTTTTCCTGTACAGAAGCAAACCTCAGTTGTGAAACCCAAAGATTAATAAAGCTATAAGGAACAGTTCCTAAATAAAGTGCATTTGTTACATACTGGAACAGCTGTGATTTTACAACAAAGCTACAGTATGTTCCTATGTTGCTGATAAGATTCTGCTGAAAAGTAAGGAACCTCCAAAAACTACTTAGCACTGTATACAGATCAGGGGTTTTTAAACCACCCAACTTGTATTGAATTAGTGCAGTGTATTACATGATATAAAAGCAATTTATATATAGTTAAAACTGATAAAATACAGTAAAGATTCACTGTGAACACTGGAGGTTTTTTAAAAACCTCAACTTTGTGTACAGAATTAAAAAAAAATTACTATAAACTATTGTAATCTGAGAGAGCCAGGACTACATTTGGATATTCAAATAAGGACTACTAATTGACTGTACTGTGAAGTAGTTTCATTGTGGTAATCACTACTTTCCCCTAAATTTTAAAGCATCTGAACCCCTGTTCATGTTTTAATCAGTCAAAATGGGCTTTCCATGAGTTGTAGATCAATACTGCTGACCCTGGAACAGCTATGCTGCTTCTAACATCTGTTGAGAAACAAAACCCTGATATTTTTTTTATTCTTGCTTAACAAGACAATTAAGTGGCCATATGTATTTACATGCAGTTGGGTGTATATATACTAAGAACTCCTCTCCTATTGAAACACATTGAGAGAGAGTTACCTTTTTTATAACATGTTAATTCAAAAGGTTTTTTTAATTAACTGAAGAAGCTTTTGGATTTGGTTGGAGAATGCAGTTTTTAATGTCTGTATAGCTCTTTTTCTGCAAACACCAGGCCAGCAAAACTAGAAAACTCTTAATGGGAAATGAGGTTTGACAGTTTAAATTTTATAAAGAAAAAAAAAAGTAAATGATTTGCAGGTTATACATGAGTCTAACTATTGCACATCACAGTACAGCTAAACAATTATGCAAATTTGGGTTTACAATTTTGACAAGCTGTAGCTAGTACAAAATCAGATGATATAGCCATAATGTATTAAGTTGGGGAGTAACTTTCTATGTGTGTGAAACACACAACTTGGCAAAAAAGTAAAGTAAGTGGGTCAGTACACTGCCACACAGGTATAGTATGGAGTGAACCTATATGGCAAGTAGTGCTCTAGGTGTAATTAAAAGGCAATATACCATCTTCAACAAGCTCAACAACCATCTCCACAGCTTTTTTCCCCCCACTCATGGCCACCTCTTTCTATAGCTACTGACTGTTGGACACTCCATCCAATATGCTTCCAGGTTCCTTGTGCTTTAAGACAGTACCAACAGAGTGAAATTTAAACATAACTGATTGTTTCAGTATAAGTGTATCAAGCCAAAGCTTGATAAGCCATGTGGTTCATTTGAAAACAAAACTTTTATAAGCTTCAGAGGGCTAGCTGAGTTAGTCTTTAACAGGAAAAACTTAAACCTCAAATAGTCTTTAAGGTGCTACTAGACTAACAAAACATGTAGATGGTATCATGAGCTTTTATGGGCACAACCCACTTCTTCAGATGACAGGAGTGTACAGGTTTTACAGTAAGGATGTGAAGGACTAGTTGATTATCCGACAAGCAAAATGCTTATGGGATAGTCAAGTTGCTCCTCCACACTCCTCCCCCTTTACTGCCTCTATCAGAGGCAGCAAGGGGGGGGGGGGGGGAAAGAGGGGGGGTACTTCAAAGTGGCAGCACAGTGTGGAGCCTGGGGCCAGACTGGCACTGCCACTTTGAAATGCTGGGAGGAGCCTGACTCCAGGCTCCCATGGTGGCATTTCAAAGCAGCAGTGCTGCATGGAGCCTGGGGTTAGTGGGGGAGTTCCCACGTGACCCTGGGCTTCACATAGTGCTTTTGTCTTTGAAGTGTAGCAATAGCTCTAGGGCTGTTTCTCCACTTCAAACACCCTATCAAGTAGTCAAATAGTCTATGCGAAGTGCATCAACTATCTGATTAGTTAATTACTTGCAATTTAACAGCCCTAGTTTACAGTGGGCCAGAGTAGGGATCTGATAACTGATCACTTAAAAATGCTCAATCAGCAACCCTCAAATCAAAGGTACAAAAATAATTGTTCCCAAGGAACAGAAGGCCCAGACTGGTCGTCTGTAGTAGCATATAGGATTCCATTGTGCTTGTCAAAGAACTTTCAATAAGACTGACTGCATCTTAGCTGTTGAACAGAAAAAAAATCAGGAAGATTAAGACAGTCTGGGTATGAGGACCTACAAGGATGTCTGACTCAAAGTCCATGCTAATGGACTCAATTGTGATGAAGGATGGTTGGGGCACTATCAACTTAATAGTGATTGAAGGTGCAAACAGCTCTTTGTGTAGACTCCTATGTCAGGAAGGATACTATCAATTGACTTTGATTCTTATCTGCTTCATTTTAACTACCCAATCTTCAGATACTGATTTCCCTATCTCCTACTGCCCTCCTTTTCTTTGCCCTCCTCTCCCTATTTATTTTGGGTCTGCATATCCTAAACTCAAAACTCCAGTCATCTGAAGAAGTGGGCTGTGCCCACGAAAGCTCATGCTACCATACATGTTTTGTTAGTCTATAAAGTGCTACCAGACCATTTTTTTTTTCTGTGCAGACTAACTCGGCTACCCCCTGCAGCTTCTGACTCAAAGATGATGGCCAACATTACAGATTTGTGGGAGAGAGAGAGCATGGTAGTGATCCCCTAAGGATCTATACTGTTCTCATTTTCCAGATCATTTATGAAAATAATGATCAAACTTTAATCCAGATAGTTAAGTCCCATGAGGAGTTACAAGGGATCTCACAAAAGTGGGTGACTATATTAGAAAAGAGGCACATGAAATAAAACATTAAATACAATCATCTGTTGCTACTCAAGAAATCTTGGAATCAGTGTGCATAGTTCTCTGAAAACATAAGGAAAGGGATCTATATCAAGAAAGGAACTATCCTAATACATCTATATAAAACACAAAGTATGTTCACACCACCTATAATGTGTGCAGTTCTGTTCCCTCCCCCCCCCCCCCAATCTTAAAAAAAGATTAGAATTGGAAAAGGTAGAGACTTTTTTTTAGGCATATGGAACAACTACATTAGAGGAAATTAAAAAGATGGGATTATTTATCTTAAAATAAAGATGACTAAAGTGGGATGTGTTAAAAATCTTTACATTATGATGTGGAGAAAGACTAAGGAAGTGTTTTTTTTTTTAACCCCTTCTCATAACCCAAGAATCAGTTGGGGTCACATAATAAAATTAGGCGGTAGGTTTTAAAACAAACAAGTACTTCCTCACCACTGGACTCCAATGTGGAGAAATTGGAGAGGGTCCAGAGAAGAGCAACAAGAATGATTAAAGGTCTAGAGAACATGACCTATGAGGGAAGACTGAAGGAATTGGGTTTGTTTAGTTTAGAAAAGAGAAGATTGAGGGGGGACATGATAGCAGTTTTCAGATATCTAAAAGGGTGTCATAAGGAGGAGGAGAAAACTTGTTCATCTTGGCCTCTGAGGATAGAACAAGAAGCAATGGGCTTAAACTGCAGCAAGGGAGGTTTAGGTTGGACATTAGGAAAAAGTTCCTAACTGTCAGGGTAGTCAGACACTGGAATAAATTGCCCAGGGAGGTTGTGGAATCTCCATCTCTGGAGATATTTAAGAGTAGGTTAGATAAACGTTTATCAGGGATGGTCTAGACAGTATTTGGTCCTGCCATGAGAGCAGGGGACTGGACTCTATGACCTCTCGAGGTCCCGTCCACTCCTAGTAGTCTATGATTCTATGAATACACAGTCAATCTGTGGAACTCATTGCCAGCAAATGGTATGACAAAAGCATACCTGAGTATAAAAAAAATTAGATTCATGGAGACCAGGTTCAGCAACAGCTATTACTCAAGATGGTGAGGGATGCAGCTGCATGCTCTGGCTATCCCTAAACTTCATGACTTCCAGAAGCTGGAAGTGGACAACAAGAGATAATTGCCCTGTTCTGTTCATTCCCTCAAGTTTCTGGCCTCGACCCCTGTCAAAAGACATGATACCGAATTAGATGAACCACTGGTCTGACCCAGTATGGCCATACTTATATGCTCAGGGACTGGCTGGCTAGAGTAATGAGGAGGGTATTAAATAATAAAAGGGTAGGGTTAAAGAAAAAGAGGAAAGCTGGGAGTACTCAGTGCAAAAATAGACATGTTGAGAACAGAAAAAAATCAAGGAACCCAAAAGGCATGAAGTGAAGAAATTCTAGAAGCATGGGTTAAAAGGGATTGGAACTGCTCATTTATTAAAATACATTTAATCTGTATTACTGAATCTGGTGGGATGATTTTCAGGCCACTGATTTTTTTCCATGATCTGGTGCTTCAAAATGGCCAGTTTCATAAAACTGAAAACAATTATTAGCCATATCAGTTGCAAAGAACTCAGAAAAATGCCTTGCATGTTTAAATGTCTCAAAGGAGTAGATATGTTAGTCTGCAACTTTAAAAACAAGCAGTCCTGAGTGAAGAAAAAAAAAAAGGGGGGGGGGAGAATCTCCCCCTTATAAATTGTGAGGATCCCTCCTTTTTTTCTAGCCAGAAATAGCAGAATTATCCCTCTTAATATAGAAAAAGCACGAGTATTTAATAAATAATATTGTTCTGTATTTTGGGGGAGAAACAGAAGTACTCATGGTAACATGCTTTTCATTTTACTAAAATTTCATGAGGAATGTTAAACAGCACCTACAGTTACACATTTTTAAATGCGGGATTCAATCATTAGAAACAGTTGTTTAGTTAACAGGGACCAGGAGAACTGCATGGTGACTTATCTGCCTAGTGCTAAGGTTGCGGATCAGTGGTTATCAAAGCGTGGTCCACAACTGTGGTGTAGGTGGGCTGCAGGCTTGGGGCTCACCAACCCCTTCAGCAGGGAGTATGCGCTGAAGCTCCAGCCTCATGACCCCCCACGTGAGGTTGGAGGCCCAGCACTGGCTTCCCCTGTGCAGGCAGAAGAGGCCAGCCTTGTAGGTCAGAACTGGCTTGCAGGGAAAGGAAGCTGCTCCGCACACTACTGTTTCCCCTCCCCTCAGCTGAGGGAATGGTAGTGCAGGAAATTGCTCCCAGTGGAGGCTTTCCCCACTGCGCCCATTGGTTGGAATCTTAGGGGAGGATCTTAGGAGATAGTCTACAGCTTAGTAAGGAGGAGAGGATGGAACAATAATAAGAAAATACACTTAAGTCATGATGAGAAACAGTCAAATGAAAAGGAGTCCCAATCACAATTTGTAGTAGCAGACAGTCAAAAAGTGACAAGTTTTTAACATGCTTATATACAATCCTCAAAGTCTAAATAATAAGATGAGCGAACTAGAATGAGGATATGAATCTAATGGGCATCACATAAACTTGGTGGAATGAGGATAGTCAACAGGACACATTAAATAGCAGGGTACAAAACATACCAAAAGTATGACAGAACAGGTCATGCTGGTGGAGTAGTGACACTATATGTGAAAGAAAGCATAGACTCAAAGGAAATAATCTTAGATGAATCAAACTGTACCAGTGAATCTCTATGGTTAGTGATTATATGCTCTAATGATACATTACAGACCACCTGACCAGGATAGGCATAGTGTTTAGTATAGTCTGCATTCCAAAGATGCAGGTGATCTTTTATTAAGATCCCTTCTTTTCCAAGGTAGATGCATCAAGATGCAAACCCAACTGCACATAAAAGTTAGCACAGTTACCTATTCTCCTATATGGTTTTCTATTTTCTCAGAATACGGTTATAAAAAAATGTACAGTTCAAACAACATCTATCATATACATCTTAGGTATTCTTTTTCTGCAGTTGAAAAAAATATTATGGCTATAGCTTCTTGATTCACAATCATTTATATCTATCCTTGAGGGTAGATAGCACGCAACGTTTTCAAAGTGGGGGTTTCACTTTAACTCCTTTCACACCTTCCAAATCTACTGCATAGCAGCAAAAAAGACTGAGGAAGATGAGGAGCAAAAACCACTCTTAGGGTCCTCAAAACACTTCCAATATGCTGTAATGCACCAACAGGTGACTGCTGTGATTGTGTTAGTCGACTGGCCATCAATCTCATCAATAGTTGATTGGACCAGGTTAGCCCAAGTGCTGGAGAAACGTTCTTATCCAATAAGCTGAAAGGAAACAGTGTTTTATAAAAGTTTTTGCATACATGAAACAAGATGTTTCAAACTAAATTGTTAATTCATTTTAAGTAAACATAAATTAGAGCTTATACGTCAACTTTCAGCATTTTGCTGCATTAAGTGTACAATGCTCCACAGATATGACATCTGTCTTGACAAATCATCGCTTTTGCCAGAGAGAATTACAACGGTCAACTCCAAACAATTTTCAACTACAAATTACATGGCTATGTACTCTGGGTTCCAGCAGAGGCAAAATTTAGGAAGGTGGGGTAGATTTAACACCTTCCATTTTCTTTTCTTGATTTGTCATTTATAAAATTTGTTTTAAAGGAAACTGGAAATAACCGTCCAATGGACAGGGAATAACCTGCCAAAAGAAAACTCTTTAACTTCTCTCAATGTCATTCTCTAAAAACATGAAATGTATATCTCCTAATCTAAATATATAATCTCTTTATAGCACTGTTAATATAAATATTAAGGCCTTATTTAAATCCTACTAATTGTTTGGCCTCAAAGATATTGTGGCAATGAAGTTCTCCTGGTTCAATTATGTTTTTATGGCTATTTTAAAAAACAAAAACAGGATTTTAATAAAGGTTTAAATTTACTTGGAAAACTATAACAACCAAAGTTATACTAGGCAGACAAGATAAAATATAATCCCTGATGTGCTAGAGTGTAAACCAATCACTAATACTGGAGGATTTAAACAAAACAAAACAAAAAAACCCACACCAAACACCACACCATCCCTATGAGCAGATTCTTTCATAATTGTACTCCATAGGATTTCGTCTACTTTCTTTCACAGCTGGTACTAGATACTGTCAGAAACAGAATGCTAGACAAAGACAAACCCTGGTCTGATGTGGCAAGGCAATTCCACTATATTATACTAGGATAAAATGATGAAAGAAAAAATTATCTTCCTTATGTGGATGTATTATTATTACATTTCATTTTGTGGACAACCACTTACCCAAAATTGCTCTGACGAACATCTGTCTCATCCACTGCATCAGTTACCTACACCGTAAGAAAAAGAGTTTGAGTGAAGTTGCATTTTGAATATATATTTGTATTTACCTAAAGGGAAGATGGGGGAAAGAGGTGACACACAAAAAAGACCTTATAGTGAATCAAAAATTATTTATGCTAATTTTTTTTAAACCCTTACTTATTGAGGCTGAAACTGAAGGGGTATTATGGAGTGTAAACGTAGTCCTAAATACCATAACTATTCCCTAAATCACAGCTTGTACCAATGTATTTATTTAAAAGGGTCCTCCTAGATCAGTTTCACCTAATACCATCATCTGAAGAACTATAAAATAAGACGACCCATTTTACATGTGTGTAAGTGGAGACACTTGAGGGCATGTCTACACTAAGCAGAAGACTGACGCTCCAGAGATTGATCTGGTGTTCGATTTAGCAGAACAAGTATGGACCTGTACATTGCACGCTGAGGGCATCTCTGGCCAGCGTCTAGTACTCCTTCTTTTGTGAGGAGTAGGAGAAGCTGACAGGAGTGTTTGCGGAGGATTAAACGGACGGTGCGGAAACATAATTTAAGATACATCGACTCCAGCTACATAATTAACATAGCTGGAGTTGCGTATCTTATTTCAACCTTCCGCTTAGTGTAGACCCGTGATTAAATGACTTGCCCAAGATCACAAAACCAAGACTATGTGTAGAGTCTGGAATTGTATTCAGGTGTCCTGCCTCCCAAGGATGCATCTCAACTACATGAATTATCTTCCAAGATGAAAAAGAAAATCATTGTTCATAACACCTTTCTGCTAACAAAAGTACAGCAAGTTAAAGGATAAGATTAGTTGTGGTTGTATGTAGCCCTTTAATGCACACTGATTTTTTTTCCCCTGTGGGAGGCACAGCTTTAAGATACAGAGAAGGAAAAAAAATGGATTACATTAATAGCTCCCTCCTGTAACAACAATTTTTGTAGTCCACTGCTATATGTCTTATTTTAAAAGGAGTCCAATTAGTTATTATAAAAATACACTTTTAAATTAAAAATGCATTCATTTTTTGGATCCTGACATCCTCAATCAACTGGGCAGCATTTCTTTTTAAGCAAATATCAGAGACAGTTCAGACTCTACATGAGACTTGATCGTGGGCCTTCCACCTTTTTATCAGATTCTATCTTCAGCATCTTAAGCAGAATGGTAATCCAGGATTCCCTGCTGGAATTTAAGACTGCAGCAATTCTTCCCTGCCTTGGAAATCTGAAATTTGGGGAATAAAGCTCCTGAAATGAGAGCATCCACTGGGCTTGTCCCCTTCATTTGTTCCTTATTACAGCATAGCAGTCCATGTGGAGCAATTAAAAAACTAAGATGCTCCAGCTACTAAAAGACCCTTTCTGGACACTAGGAAGGGTAGTTCTTACATATCTGCTCCCTATATTCAGAACCTTGATTTGCCAGAAAGAGTCTTGGTCCACACAAATCTGGGACCCATGCATCCCCTCATGACAACAAAGATGACTCTAAAGATACTCTCTCAAGGCCACATCAGTCCTCTTCAACTCTTGGGAGTCAATCCAGATCTTTCTGAATAATTTCTTCAGTACTAAAGTCAAAACACTACTTGGGACCAGAGACATCCAATCCACTTCTAAACAATTAAAACACTAGAATTCAATTTCAAATTCTTAAGTGACTGAGTAATTTGGAAAAAAAATCTGGCATACTTTCTGATTCCTTTGCAAAAAGAAAGGTTTTAGCTATGGCTGAGGCTTAAAACAGAATTCTTCCCTATTAGAAAGACTAGTCCTCAGAGGAAGAGAGCCATCATTTCCTGAAAAAGAAAAAATTGCCCCTACAGCCAAAAAGCATAGGAAAAGGGCCCAGTGGCAAAATCTATGACAAGCAATGCTTTCAATAACTGTAGCCATCTACACTGCACCATAGCTCGAAATAAGATACGCAATTTGAGCTAGGCAAATTGTGCATCTTATTTTGATCTTATTTTAAAATAGCTTATTTCATCATTTGGCACAGTCTACACAGTGCCAAATTTCAAAATAGCCCGCTATTCCAAAACGTCCCTTACTCCTCATGGAATGAGGTTAACAGGGACGTTGGAATAGCGAGCCCGATATAACGGGCTTGTTGTGAAGATGCAGGATAGCTATTTTGGGATACTCCGGTATCCCGAAATAGCGGTGCAGCGAGACGTAGCCTTGAAGAGATGGGGCAGAGGGTCCTAAATTAGTGGTCCCCAAATCTTTTTTCCTAGCATCCCCTTTTTACTCCCAGGGATTCATGCGGCACTGTTTGGGGGCCGCTGTCCTAGAGTAAGTGCTGAGGCTTAAGGGGCATTCACATCCCCAGAAATCCACTACATTTAAGGCCTGAATCATGTGTATGAATACATATTCTGCCATTAAAAGAATTCAAAGGAAACGTGAGGGAAGCTTTCTATGTCCTCTCCACAAGTTCTTGTGAGGCGAGGTTCTCACCTTATAGAAATAACCTGCCACTTTCTAGTCCAGCCACTTAAAATTAGGAATATCTTAGCAAAGCAGAGCTCCCTAGGTTTAGCTAAAATTAAAGGGATGCCACCATCAACTTGCTGAATCACTTCTGTGTGAAAACATTGCTTGTAGTTTTGTTACTAGTAATCCCTAAAATTATCAGAACTGAAAGATACTGCCTATGTTTTTTTTTTCTGTTGCCCATCACTGTAGTATTCCAAGTGCCCTCCATATAAAATCAATGGCAATAGAAAAGCCACTAGACTTCATGGTGCCTCTAGTACTTCTCCTTTTTCAGGGTAAAAATAAGGTTTCTTGATTTTGATCCTTTAGATTTTCTTTTCCTTTTTTAGTTGGCAGGAGTTTGGAGGTAAAAGAGGTATGTCAAGGCTGTGTAATTATTATGGAGGAAAAAAATTTGAAGAGGAAAGTTTTGCGGTGTTTCTTAAAAGTAGTCAGAGACTCTAGATTTCCCAATTGCCTCTGGATTGAGAATGTTTAATCTCAAACGCTTACAAAATTCATCCTAGGCTTCATTTTCTGCATTGTCCCAGAGGACTTCAGCTGTCATGATAGTTCATAGATAGAATTTTTGGCTTCAATGGAATTGGGGGTTTGATCCACTAGTTATTTCGTTAATTAGGACCAAAGCCTTATAGTGGTGTCATAAGCAAACTGGAAGCCTATGAAACTTAAGCTATTTATGCTCAAGACATGCTCCTAAACCATAGACAAGGCAGACAGCCACATTCTGTAACGGATAGAGCTGATGCATTGTCTTCACATTCAGCTTCAGATGCAGTGAATTATAGTAATCCTCTCTAGAGGTTACAAATGCATTGACTATTGCCAGATCCTTGCTCAAAAGAAAAGGAAAAAGTTACCTAACAAACTGGAGATGCAACTAGTAGTTTAGATACTGATGCTACATGGTCATCCACGTTTAATGAGTCAAACTAGAGGCCAAGGCTTCACACTGTTTTGATGGATGCTTAGATCATCAGTGGAAGTTAAAACAATGTCTTGATTAGTTCTTCAAAATGTTTCCCTTCTCTGACTAGTATTACTTGAGTCTTGGTGGGTTCAGTTTGAGCTAGCTGACCTTCATCCAAGAACTGGTATTTTGTAGTAATTCTGACATTTGAGTAGTGGTGATAGTGGCATGAATTGAGAATGAGATATATAATTCAGTATTATTAGCATAAGGGATGTTAAATATCAGTTAACTGAATAGTCGATTAACCTCATGAATTCTTACCAGTTACTCGACTATTCTATAGCCCCTGAGAGTGGGGCAACAGCCAGTGTGCTCCAGCCCCACTCCCGACGGGCCCCCTGCCACTGTATCAGAAGCAGCACTGTGGGGTACCAGGCGGGAGCTGGTCTGCAAGGGGAGCCAGTTTAAAAACCAGTTCCCCTCACAGACCGGGTGCCTGTCACCCTGTGCTGCTGCCTCTGATACAGAGGCAGCAGTACAAGATGGCAGCGTCCCCTGTCTAGGGGGGTTGAGCTCATGGACCCAGCACGAGCCAGAACTGAGCTGGGCTGCCTGCCGCCTGGTTCTTAATACACTTTAAATGCAGAGCTGTAGCAGGGGTAGATCCTGGACCCAGCACAAGCCAGGACTGAGCCAGGCTGCTGGCAAACCTGCTAAAAAATTTACTGGCGGCGGAGGGTTGGGGGGAGAAATTTGTGTAGTCTACAGCATTAACCAATAAGCTTTTTCTTACTGGTTAATCATCTACACTATTATATCCCTAATTAGCATACTGTTGGTAGCTGGGCTGATAATGTAGCCTATCATTTGATACTGAAGAGAAGATGGGACAGTACATATCCCTGTGGAATCCCTTCAAAGTTAGCATGTGTGTGAGAGAAATTATCTTTTTTAGTTTGATTACTTTGTGCAGTTGACAATGCTTTACATATGATCATTTTCATTTTCTCTTCTATATAAACAGTTTCTCCCTGAGTGAGAAAGAGAGAAGCCTTGCAAACAAACAGAGGAGAAGGAAAAACATCTATAAAAAGAAAATTCAGGACATTATTTAATACCTGCTTATTAGCACCTGGAAAATTTCAGTTAGTCATTATGATTAAGTTGATAATATCCCTTTAAAACAAAACAATTTTCTCACTCAAGCAGCCCTTTTTTCCTACTATACTCAGCACTAACTTGCAAAATCAGATTTACAGCTCCCACTGGACCTTCTAGGCATTACTATGGTACAAATAAAAATTATTAGTAGGAAAAGAAAAGCTAAAAACAGATAAAGCTGCAGAAGCAAGTCTAAGATCTGATTCTTCTTCCCAATTTTAAAGAAAAAATTCCATTAGTTCTTTCTATTGATTGCTTCATTTTGGCTCATTCTAGTTCGTTTTAATACCTCAAGTTTTTTTTTTGTTTTTTTTGTTTTTTTTTTTTTAAGAAAAAAGATTATTCCCCAGGTTACTCAAAAAAATTAAACCTCGGAATTTCTTGGACCTGCTTTCAGTGGATTTGGTTCCACATAAAGTCACTACAATGGGTGCTGGTACTGTCTGGGTGCACATGTTCTTCTGTTGATAGAGGCTTCCATAAATTGACTAGAACTTAAAAAAAAAAAACACAACAACCCTACAGTGTTGGAGGAGGAAGAAAATATTGGGATATATTGACTTTCCTAGTCCTTATTTAGATTTTTCAGTTTCACAGGAGAAGGAATTTAATAGAAATACAAACATGTTTTCACTTTCAAAATGTTATAAATTGGCTTGGAATGTTATACAACAGACATTTTCAAACCAACAGATGTCTCAATCCCAGTGAATTACTTTCTCTATAATAAAACTCCTCCATTAATCCTTTAATGATCATAGAACAAAAAGTGCATGTTCAAAAAAAAAAAGAAAAAAAAAATACTGCCAGTCATCTGTGTTTGTGGTTTTTTTTTTTTTCCAGGAAGTCTCTTTTACTCTGTTTTATTCAATGGTTTTGCAGAGTAGGGAATAATTTCTGGTTTCATACCTGATTAATACACAGTATTGGAGTTCTGTATCTACTGCTTAAACTGTGAAGTTTTGCACCAAATGTCTGCAGATATCTGGCTTTTGTAACAGAATCTTTTGCTCCGAATTCACCTCGAAACAAAGCAGCCATAGAATCAATAACTACCAAACGCACCATGCCTCTCGAGAGCAGTAAGGTAATCCTTTTAGTAATGCAGTTGTAGAAGGTGTCCTGCCAGAAAATACAAACATTCAATGATAGAATTAGTTAAAATATTAGTACCTATAAAATTAAGACAGACCTGTAATTTCACAGCTTTGCTCTGTAGTCATTTATGAAAGGTTATATTCATAAGCCAAGAGTGTGAATCTTAAGACACAATTTTATTCTTCTGTATAGCTCTAGCTGTCTTGCTGTGATCACTTTTAAACAACCAGCCTACTCTATTTAAAAAAAAAACAAAACCAATTACAGCACTAGTTTATACCATGTGCAGTCTAACATAGTCAAATCAATGGGGCTGCACAAGGCATAAGTCAAGAAAAAGTTTGTCTTGGATTTTTGAGTTATGAACAAAATTCCGGTGTTACCTAATAACAGGACAGTGAAGTCTTATTCCATGGTCACTTGAAGGCCAGCATAAATCCCCAGGGTATTGATAAATGAGAAGACTTATTTCATCAAAAGAACTGAGATATAATAGCTGTGTATATACTATCAGACACTCTTATTAACCAAAATTGCTACTAAAAGTTAGCAGTATCTGAGACTCCTCTTTCCTCCCCAAATTGATTCAAAATTCCATCAGTTGAATGTTTCTAAAGTCTCAAATATTTTAGGTAAAATTACACCCCACTCCACTGGGTGCTTAGTAATTTGATTTTCTTCTATCATATGTAACAGTTGTTCATTTTAGCAAAGAGGGAAATTTTGTGAAACCTTGTGTTGTTGCTGTGGAAGACACCATTCTTCACCTATGAACAGGAATATACAGTTAAAGATGTTTATAAACAGTCTGCCAGGATTAGATAGCTGATATTCTGATGCCTTTCTACATTCCATATCTGTCAAAACTAGTCTGAATTTCTTGGAACTGGATTATAGTAGGAGTCATCTTATCAAACTGACTTGCTCTTCACACAAAGAAACAGCATCTTTGTGTTTGTAACTGTTGAAAAGAATTCATTCACCAGAACAGATGACTTCTTCAGATAGATTTCCTACTGTGTTCACTATACACGTCAACTGGAGAGGTCATCCCTGTTTAAATTATCTTCTACTGCAGTTAAAAACAGTAGTGAAGATTTAGCAAAACAGACCCCAGCACAGGCTAGCAATGTGCATAAATACGCAGAATTCCAGGTGAGCTTGTACAGCCCATGCTATAGTCTGTGTCACCTTACCTTCACCGCTATTTTTAGCTAAATTTAGCACTAGCTAAATTAAAGCTAGAGTGGGCATGCCTATCAGACATCTGACTGCAATATAAGCATACTGTTAGACATGATGTTAGTGGAACATCAGTTAGGTTCCAACCATTTCTGGTTGTCAAAACATACTTTGGCCTTTTTGTTAACATTCAAACTTTACTCACGTAAAGGACATACGAACAACTGGATTGTTCAGCATGCAAGATGCCAAAGGTATTGACAAGGAAGGAAATGGAAGGTGTAAAATAAAATGGAGATTGTTCCATTTCATAGGGCAGATAATGAATTTAATTTTTAGTAGTTTCTTACTCTCCTGGAGGAGACAACCAGACTTTCAAAGAGGATTCCCTTATCAACCCCTAAAAAAAGGGAAAGGACAGAATTCTATGCATCAGCAGAACCTAGTTGAGGGAAGATTCAGGACTTTTACACAAAGGCAAGCCACTAAAGCCCTTGTGGACCTCTGAAGACTTCCATATTATTGGATTCTTTATGTACCCCAAAAGTGGTGGACTGGAATTTATGATCCAGCTGGAGAGCTAAATCACTAAAAGGAGAGGTCATCACACAGCAGAGCTACAGTGAGAAAGAGGAAGACAACCTGCCACATACCAATCTGACTAGGCAAAACTGTTGATGTGTGTTCCCCTTCACAGGAACCCAGAAATCAACACAATAAACTGTAGGCTGTTGGTACATCCAGACAGCATTCTTATCCAGTCCAGCAGTCCATATTATATTACCAAAGACTATCATTCACACTGTGGTCAGTTAACAAACCTCACATGCCATTGGGTGCAGGTGATGGATGTCTCAAACACTAGGGGTACGTCTAGACTACACGGCTCCGTTGACGGAGCCACGTAAAATAGTTTACTCGGCATAGTCAAAGAAGCAGGGATTTAAATAATCCCCGCTTCATTACAATAAAAATGGCCGCTGCGCTGTGCCGATGATCAGCTGATCTGGCACAGCACGGCAGTCTCGACGCGGCGCGGTCAACAGGGGAAGCCTTTGTCGACCACTCCGGTATGCTTTGTGAAATCCCCGCTTCTTTTACTATGCCGAATAAACTATTTTACATGGCTCCGTCGACGGAGCCATGTAGTCTAGACACACCCCATGTGCAACTGTTCATTCCAAGATGGGAGGAATCAAAGCTATATTTACTGTGACTTTCTGAAATGCTGTGTGTATACTGCTCACTTGGATCCAAGGAAGGCTCGATAGCGCTAAGGGTAGGCCCATCATACAAGGATCTACCAAAGACAGTACTCAAACCAGAGACACTTGTGTACTCCATGCTGGAGCCAGAAGTAAGCCTAAAGAGTTTCTTTTCTGGCTTAGAAGCAGGAACTAGTTATAACTGACGGTAGGTAGCCCAGAGCCCAATAATTCTCTAATAAAGTTTCTTCCCATGAGGGATCAAACACACAGCATATTTATGATTTCAAATTAAAGAAATATCAGAGCAGTTGTAAAAGCCCCTTAAATAGAACCACTTGGTAATGCACTTGCTTCTGGAAAAAGAAAAAGGATTCCAGGTCTCCCTTTTATTGCTTTTAGTTTGGAGGATTACAAAGAGACTCCACAGACAATAAGTAGTCCTTTCTGAAGCATTACATAGCTCTTGTAACACCATACGTGTAAGTCTACACTGCAGGCTTTTTGAGCAAGAACATCTGTTCTTGTGCAAAAACTTGCAGAGCGTCTACACTGCACGCATGTTCTTGCTCAAGTAAATTTACAATAAAGTGTTGGAAAAGAAGGCTTCTTGCACAAGAGTTATTCCTCTCTCCATGAGGAATAAGCCCTCTTGCACAAGAGCTCTTGGCGCAACAAAGGCAGAGTGGACCGGTAACAGGGGTTTCTTGTGCAAAATGGCCATCACAGGTTTCTTGTGCAAAGAGAGCATCCACACTGCCATGGATGCTCTTGTGCAAAAGCACATGGCAGTGTGGACGCACTCTTGCACAGGACCTTTTTGTGCAAGAACTCTTGATCAAAACAATTCCTGCGCAAGAAGCCTGCAGTGTAGACGTAGCCTACCTGATTTCTCTTACAGAGGCTGTGTGGCAAAAATCTTCAGACCTATGACAAATCAATAGATTTGAGATAGGTATAGCGCCCTTACATCCTAAAGGAGCCTTTGACCACAGCATCAGTTCTCAGCCCACCAGATTCTTATAAATCTGGTCTTGGGCAGCTGAATTAGCCCTTAGGAATGGGTTAGGAGACTAAGAAAACCTCAAGAGCCCCTGGACCAGGTAAAATGACTTTCAGAACTTCTAATAGTAAAAGGGTCAAAGATTGGATTGATCTCTTTCTTCTTGCCTGCAAGACAAGGGTCTGACAGATGGAGCATTGGAACAAGAAAATCTCCTAGGCAAGCAGGGCTTAGAGAGAGACAAACACACAGGCAGAGATTGTGTGTCTGAAAAAAGCCAAATCAGGAAGCACAATGTGAAAACAGTATCTAGTAGCTTAGAGATCCACTATTTTAGATATGATCAGAAGCTTGTAATGCATTTCCCCTATCCAGTGTTGCAAAGTTCTTTATATTGGTCTGTTTGTTAATGCCACTCTCAGGCAGAGAATTAGCAAGACAAGCAGTTCTGCAAAGATTCTGGTGATGGAAATATGAACTTCATGAACCTGGGCAGACCTGGGGCCTTCAATAGTGCAGAGCCACTAGATAAGTGACTCAACGAAGAGTTCAGATCCTCATGCTGACTGGTTCCCTTCCTAGAGGGCTACTTCCAGTAAAACTGAGGTTTAAAGGCCACTTGGGCTACATCAGAGCTTTTTTTTTTTTTTTTTTTTTTAAAGGACCTCTTTTTCCTCTCCCCCCATGTACAGTTTCAAATGAAGGGAGGGAGTAAAATTCTCATTAAACTGATCAAATCTCAAATGTGTATACCCACTGCAATGTGTTACTTTACACTTTTTCCTGTAGGCATTAGTTGCTGTTTGCATGGTTATTGCCTAAAGACTTCTCACCTCTGATAGAGAACAGAAGAAAGATGAGAGACTGAAGCTTTCTTAAACAAAACAAACAGGGTACAGGTTGGACATCTACTATCCACCACCCTCGGGACCTGACCGATCCCAAACCAGGGAATTTGCCAGACTAGAGAAGGTTTCCTGTCATAGTCCCCAGCCGCTGACTCTGCCAGCTGGTGGTGGATAGGAAGGCAGGAGCACTACCTCCAACCCTGGTCGGGCTGCCTGCTGGGTTGCTGGCGCTGCTCCAGCCAGACTGTCTGCTGGGCTCCAGAAGCCCATGCTGTCGCAGGCTGGCTGTGGCCCAGGTCAGGCTGCCAGGGGCTGCCAAGTGCTCAGGCTCTGGTCCCAGCCCTGCAGCAGCCTGTGGGCTCTGGCCCTGCTTCTACAGGCCATCCGGGGTTCCGGCTCCATGCTGCTGTGTATTGCTAGGGCTGCCACCAGCCCCGGCCCCAGTTCTGCTGCCATGAGCTGCCTGGAGCTCTAGTCCCAGCCTCAAGCTGCCACAGGCTGCCACTGGCCTGATCCTGAGCTGCCAGAGGCTGCCCTGACCAGATTCCAGTGGGGCAGGCTGTTGGGAGCTGCTGGAGGCTGCTGCCTGCTCCAGCCCCACGTCTGTGGGCTGCCGCCAGCCCTTGCCCCATCCTGCTACTTCAGCCTGGACTGCCCTGGATTGCCCTCCTGCCACTAGGCTACCAGGTTCTCTGATCCAGGAACGTCCGTGGTCCTGCCAGACCATGGATGTTGCTGGACCAGAGAATTCCAGTTTTTGGAGGTGCAACCTCTATAAGCTACCAAGACTATCATGGAATTGATTTTGATTATTACTGCACAGTTTACAGAACACACAATGGAAAAACAAACACAGCCTGCACAGTAGCTCTTTTTGTGTTTGTCAAGACTACCTTGAAAAAATAAAAGCATTTACAAAAATAGCTCTAACATTACAACATGAAAACCACCAGGCTATCAACTATTAAGCTAAACTGATAGTTCAATTCTAAATTATGTAGTGCTCCCCACTGATGGTGAGTGAACGTAGGGCTGGGAGGAAGGGAATGCAAGCTCCCAGCTCCATCCTTCTGCCTGAGGCTCTGCCCCTGCTGCTCAGAGCCTTCGTGGGAGTCAAGCCCCTCCACTGTAGGGACAGGCCACCAGCGAGAAGCACATGGCTCCAGTCTTCCTCACCCCAAGCACAGAGAAGGCAGGCAGTGCATGGTCCCAACCCACTTTGACCCCGGGAACATGGGGAGGGAGGGTTGTGCTTGACCCTAAGGATGTTAAATTGCGGTTAATTGACTAGTCAAGTAGTCGATGGAATTTCCATCGACTATTCGACTAGTTGATAAGCACTTCCGCATTCCTCCTTTGAAATATACATTTCAAAGGAGGAATGTGGAACTCTGCGTGCAGCCCAGGGCCAGCAGGAAGTCCTGCTGACTCTGGGATGCACACAGGTGTGTCTGCTTTGAAATGTACAAGAGCCCCCAGTGGGATCCACGCTGCACTGCTGATTTGAAATGCCACGTGGAGCCGGGGTCAGCTGGGGACTCTCCAGCTGATCCCAGGTTCTGCTGAAATACCCCAGCTGATCCTGGGCTCCACAGGGCTTCAGTGTTTTAAAGGGGCAGCACCACACAGCTGAGCCATGGATCAGCTGTGTGGCACTGCCACTTTGAAGTACCCCTCCCCCTGCCCCACACACTTTGCTGCCTCGATCAGATAGAGGCAGCAAGGAGGAAGGGGGGAAATCAACTAGTCGACTGAGTATCCGATAAGCATTTGCTTATCCGATAGTCAACTAGTCCTTAACATCCTTACTTGACCCCAGCATTCCCTGGCCCTGGGAGCATGGAGAGGTTGAGTGACATGCAACCCCAGTCTTTCTTGGCCCCAGGAGCACAGGGAGTGTGCATAGGGAGAGTGCAGGTGGATTGGATAAATGGACGGTAAGATGGATAGAAAGCTGGCTAGAAGGCCGGGCCCAGCGGGTAGTGATCAATGGCTCGATGTCAGGATGGCGGTCGGTTTCTAGCGGAGTGTCCCAAGGTTCGGTTCTAGGACCGGTTTTGTTCAATATCTTTATTAATGACCTGCATGAGGGGATGGATTGCACCCTCAGCAAGTTTGCAGATGACACTAAGCCAGGGGGAGAGGTAGATTCACTCTGAACCCTACCTCTGCCCTTGAGTGTCTTAGGCAAATTGGAGGATTGGGCCACAAGAAATCTGATGAGGTTCAACAAGGACAAGTGCAGAGTCCTGCACTTGGGACGGAAGAATCCCAAGCATTGTTACAAGCTGGGGACCAACCAGCTAAGTAGTAGTTCTGCAGAAAAGGACCTGGGGATTACAGTGGATGAGAAGCTGGATATGAGTCAACAGTGTGCCCTTGTAGCCAAGAAGGCTAATGGCATATTAGGTTGCATTAGGAGAAGCATTGCCAGCAGATCCAGAGATGTGATTATTCCCCTTTATTTGGCTCTTGTGAGGCCACATCTGGAGTATTGTGTCCAGTTCTAGGTCCCCCACTATAAAAAGGATGTGGATGCATTGGAGAGGAGGGCAATAAAAATTATTAGGGGGCTGGAGCATATGACCTACGAAGAGAGGCTGAGGGAGTTGGGTCTGTTTAGTCTGCAGAAGTGAAGAGTGAGGGGGGATTTGATAGCAGCCTTCAACTTCCTGAAGGGAGGTTCCAAAGAGGCTGGAGAAAGGCTGTTCTCAGTAGTGACAGATGGCAGAACAAGGAACAATGATCTCAAGTTTCGGTGGGAGAGGTCCAGGTTGGATATTAGGAAAAACTATTTCACTAGGAGAGTGGTGAAGCACTGGAATGGGTTACCTAGGGAAGTAGTGGAGTCTCCATCCCTAGAGATTTTTAAGTCTCGGCTTGACAAAGCCCTGGGTGGGTTGATTTAGTTGGGATTGGTCCTGCCTAGGGCAGGGCGTTGGACTTGATGACCTTCTGAGATCTCTTCCAGCTCTATGGTTCTATGATTCTATGATAGCCCTCTCAATCCCAGAGGGCAGGCAGTGAGCAGCAGGTAGGCCCCTGTGGACGGTACCTGGCCCCAGGGGGCATGCATCCCCAGAAGACATGGAGAGCTGCAGTGAATGGAGGTGGGGGTGGAGCCTGGGCAGGACCAGATGGGCAGTTTCCACTTATTCCCATGGTTCCCCCCAAAGTTCTCCTTAAAACTAACCTCTTACCATGACACAAACAAACACTGGTGATAACGAGACAGCTGATATACCATGGTTATGGTTTCTTGTGGTTATATTGTTGCCTTTTATTCCTTTGTACTGTCTGTCAACCTGTTATCTTCTGTCTTAAGAACTTATATTATAAATGGGGGGCAGGGACCATCTTTTTATTGCATGTGTTTGTACTATGTCTAGCATGAAAGGGGGAGGCGAGGCCTCTAGGCACTACTGCAATATAAATAAATTACAGCAATGTCATATACTGGAGTAAGCATAATGAATGTTAGCTTGTAAAGATCTCATGTTTTTCAAAATGAAACTTTGTATGAGATAATCCCTGAAAACTTGGATCAGTCTCCTAAATACATTTTGAAGGGATTAGAAAGCTGGTATACATAGTAAAAATTGCCTTTTTTGTCCTCTTTGTGAGCTCTACCACCTCAGTCAGGACCCTGTGTTATTTGCTTGCATCTGCACTAATTGGATAGTGTTCCCATTGTGACAGGGCAAGTTAGAGGGCTTGATAGAAGGGGAGACAGACAGCTCTGAAAAATAGCAAAGGCCCTGGTTAATTAGGAACAGCTGAGATAGGGCTGCTATAAAGCAATTAAGCATCAGCTGAGCTGAATTCTGGCTGCCAGGGGACCTCTTTAAAAACCTTCCATGTGGGGGAGGGCAGGGGGAGCAGAAGAAGAGTTTGGAGAGGAATTTGCAACTGATAAGGAGTCGGGGAGGAGACCCCCAAACACAACATCAGCATTGCCAAAGACAACAGAGGGAAGTGAGGGTCTCAGACAGGGAGCAGTTGGAGGTTCCTTTCCCTCTTGGTGGCCAGAGAGTCCAGCTGGTAGTTGAGGACCACCGATTACTCAGCCCGGACGGACTGGGGGCATCTGCCCCAACACCCTTTTTGCCAAGGGACCAAAGCCCCAAATACCAGAAAAGGCAAGTGGGACTTGTACTGCAGCCCAGAAACTGCGGAATAGTGGACAGAATGGGGGGTCTGGGACCCAGGAGTGGGACTGGCCCTGTCACACCATATAATTTGAGTGAGAGTTGCACTGCTACTTACAAGGTCTGCCACATGTTCAATGAAAATACTGTTTCCAAACTTTATTTTCTGTATGACATCAAGTGGAACATCTGCCCTAAACTTATGTTGTTGATCAATTAGTTGCTGCAAGCGTTTATTTGGGAAAACATCTTCTGTGCAAATGTAGACTGCACCTGCAATCAAAAAAACCTGGTATTATACAATGACTCACATACAAATACATTTTCTTAACAACAAACGTTCTCAAAATCTTGGTACTGTTGAAAGGATGATTTTTACTTTTTTTAGGCCAAAACTTTTGGTGCCCAGTGACATGATCACATCCTTTGGTTTCACAGACACTTCATTGCACTGTTCACTGACCCACCAGACGACACTATGGCATAGCAGAATAACTGTCTGACACTGAGGTATGATCCCTGGCTTACGCTTTTATTGTATAGACACATTATGAAGATCATGTCTCGATGAATATGCCATATAGACCGTGTTCATCTAGTATGCTTTACATACCAATAACACGGATTATTACAATTCATCCTTTGCAGTTTTGAGTGTCAAATGAATGTGCACTTTTACCATACTTTACACATACCACCTCACTAGGTTTAAAGAAGTCCAATCATTGAAACCCACACCAGCTTTTCTTCAAGTAGATGCAACCATATATTCTATGGTTACACCGTCACTTAAACACATTTTAACACCCCTAGTTCCAAATATCATAGGCGCTATAATAATGCTTATGTTTAAGTTTTCCTTCTAATTTACTTTTGCACAAAAGTGAAAAAGGGTACAACACAATGCCTATGACTTTTTTGACTATCTGTCCATCAATTTTTTCTATACATCATGACAATATCCTTGTCATATTATAAGACTAGCTGGAGTTACCCGGCGTTGCTCGGGAAAGTTGATATAACTGAGGTGAGGAGCCTGAGGAGAGGGAGGGGGAAGGGAACCGTGTGCCTGCCGCCAGCGCCCGAGCCCGCCTGCCGCCCGAGCCCGCCCTCCACTTCCTTGTCCCTCCTCCGGCCTGAGTGGGCGACTGTCCCCGCTGCTTCCCCCGGGAAGCTGCTTCTCCCCGCACTGCCAAGCTCCGTGCAGCCCCGGGGAGAGGCGTCGGTCTCTCATCTCTTCCCTCCCACAGTACCTTAAAACCTCCTCCTGGATGAAAGGTTATCCCATGCAAAGTTTGGTTGTGGTAGCTCTTATAGTGTCCAAGTTATTAGCACACAAACATATTAGCGCACAAACATACAAACATTCTCCTTTATATATTATAGAAGATAAGGGATACTTAGCATAGGTCTAAGATATTAATATAACAATATCTGGCAAGTGGACTGTTTTGTCACAGTTTCCAAAAAGAACTGAGGGTGGTTATGATGCTGAAGCCAGTGCAATGCATCTTTATATGCCTTATTCACTTTCATAAACTTCACACTATTCTTGATCATTGAGAGGAAAAGGTCAATCATAACTCTGGCTATGTCTACACTACAGAGTTTTTCTGGAAAAACTTCACTTACGTCCACACTGCAATTGCGTGCTTTCAAAAAATAAATAAAAATAAATAAATAAATAAAAAGAATAGAGCGGTTTTTCCGACATTGGTAAACCTCTTTCTACAGGGAAGAAGCCTTTTTCCAAAAGAGCTCTTTCAGAAAAAGGTGTGTGTAGATGGGGAAGAGGGAGTTCTTTCGAAAGAAGAGGAAAGAGGAAAAAGCAAAGGTGCCCTGGTGGCCACTCCATCCATAGTAATTACAGCTTAAATGCAAGATAGCGTTCACACTGTATTGACGCTATCTTTGGAAAAAGAAGATCGCTTTTTCTATGCGCTTTGGCACCGTGGATGCTCTCTTTCAGAAGAAGCTTTTTCAGAAGATCTTCCGAAAGAAGCCTGCAGTCTAGACGTAACCTTAGTGTAAAGTCATGATTGATTCTGTTCACATAGGCACCCTAATCTGTGTGACAATAGCAGCCAATAGTAAAAGTGGAAAGTTATATAGGGATGCAGCAGTTGTATACAGCATGCTTTTCTTTTCCAGATGCCCAGTTTCTCATCTCACAGTTAATGATACTGCAAATGATCAGAAATTCACTGATACAGATACTTACTGCAATACACAAATTATGCATCTTAAAGATAGCACACTCCTTAAAATAATAAGTAAATCTGAAGGTGTACTGTACTTACCAGATTCTAATCCTCCATATTCATAAGGATACTGAACAGAAAGGGACAGCTGCAAACTAATCTGAGTCTTCCCAGCAGAGCTTTCACCAGCAAGTTCTGTGATCCCCACCACAGGAATGCCACCTCTTAATAAGTTATCTAGTACTGAGCAACCCAGGCTTAGTTTTTGCTGTTGGGATGTGCAATGATCTTTGTCTTGGTACAGCTGAAGTGCTGAGAATATTATTGAGAAAAAAAAAAAAAAAAAAAAGAGTTATATTGAGTATTTATCTCAATAAGGAACAATATAACATAGCAGCCATGTTCTAGGTAGCTTTATGACTAACATTTTTTCCAGCACGATTCAGCCTCTTTTCCCCCAATTAATCTATTTACTGAGGAATCTGCTTGTAAATTGGCACAGCTATTTATGCTGAACCCTTCCATGCCCTAGAACTCTCCCTTCTTCTCCTTTAAAGACACTTTTGGGGGCAGCCATAGCAAGCTTTGACTGGGATGATTTAGTTGGGGTTTGTCCTGCTTTGAGCAGGGGATAGAACTACATGACCTCCTAAGGCTTCTTTCTACCCTAATTTTCTATGATTCTAAAAGTAAACCTTTCAATGGAATACATATGACCAGGAAGCAGAGGTCAACTGCTAAGATCAGAAAGCAGACTCTGCAATTCTGAGCCTTATAAATATCCACATAAATAACAGGAAATGGAGGTTCAAACTAAGTAACTTCTAGGTCGGAGCGGGCAGTAAGATGGTGGCAGTTCATCAGGGTTAGCCCCTGGTGGGCCACCTTTAAATTGGCTCATATAGCTGCAGATAGCTGTTCCTGGCCAATGGGAGCAGCAAGAGGTGGTGCGGACCGGGATATCGCTTCCCACAGCTCCTATTGGCTGGGAACAGTGATCTGCAGCCAATGGGAGCTGCAATTGCCAGTAACTGCAGCTGTGCAGGTAAATATAGTGATGGAGGGGACCACCAGGAACTAGCCCTGATGGACCGGATCCAGCCCATGGGCCAGTATTTGCCCAACCTTGTCCCTAAGTCATTCCATTAGAGCAGGGGTTTTAAAACTCTGGGTCATGGCTTATAAGGGCAAACTGCTAGCTGGTCACAAGACACTTTGTTTCACAACTCCCATTGGCCGGATCACCATTCCTGGCCAATGGGAGCTGCAGTCCACAAACAACAGGAGCTACAAAACAAAATGTCTCATGGCCAGCTAGCAGTTTGCCCTTTTAAGCTGCAACACAGAGTTTGAAAACCCTCGCATTAGAAGAAGGCAACTCTTTCCTATGAAATATTGGAAATTCTAAGACGGGCATCTTGCAGTGTCCTAGCCGACTGTGGCATAGTGGGGGTGCTATCTGCTCTGTAACCCGGGGTCCCCCTGCGTTGTGATGTGTGATTCCCACTGACTCACCCAAATGTGTATTAACCCAGACACCTGGGCTCAGCCTGAGGAGATAACAGGGGATTCCCAGGGGGAGAGACAAAGGGAGAGAGGCGGAGACCAACAGGAGGCTTCGGGGGAAGGGGCAGTTGCTGGCTGGAAAACATGGAGACAGCCTAGGGAGGAGGCTTGGAAACTAGGGGCTCAGGCACCCCGCCTTAAGGGGCTCAGGCACCCCGCCTTAATTGCTTGCGAACAGGAATTGCTAACAGGGAGTTTGGAGAGGGAGTTCTCCAGGTGAAAGAGGAGTAAAAACGGGACCCTTGTGGTAAGTGGCTGTCTGGAGTGTGTGTTTGTGTGTGGGGAGTTATTTGCTGTGTGCTGAGCTTGTGTTTATCTGTTTGGTTGGTTGGTTTGATTGTTTGTTTGCTTGAAGGAGCTTCTAAAGGTTTGAAATCTAGAAGCCTCTGTTAATTGGCTAAGCCTCAGTCAGGGGAGGGGCTACCAGAGCTATATAAGCCTGTGACTCAGCGACCAGGGAGCTTGCGAACAGGAATTGCTAACAGGGAGTTTGGAGAGGGAGGTTAGAGGGGGAGGTTAGAGGGCACTAGTGACTTCTGGCCTTCTTTAAAACATAACTCTTATCATAATCTATATTCCAGAGGTTTAAAAAGAATCCCAGTTTATACTTAAACTTGTTCATTAGAAAAATGGAGACAGAAGCCCAGCAGCAGAGTGGGGGCTATCCTGTTTATTGCGTCGAGTGTAACATGTATGATTACCTGCCCTGTGGGCGGGTGGCGATGTGTGCACCCGTTGCAGAGCTCCTGACCCTCAGAGACCGAGTTCGGGCTTTGGAGGCCAGGGTGGCTGAACTGGAGGAGCTAAGGGAGGTAGAGATTTGTGGATGAGACTTTCTGGGACACTGTAGTACTGTCCCACCTCCAGTCTGAGAGCCCCAGTGCTCTTAAGGAGGATGAAAGTCTCAAGGGAACAGAGCATTCAATGGGAGCAGAGGAAACCATCCCGTAGTTGGGACCCTCCTCCCAGAGGATGTTGCGGTATCCTCTCGCACTGAGGATACCTCTGAGGGGAGGAATGCCAGTTCGGAAGAGGCAGGTGTTAGTAGTGGGTGATTCGATCGTTAGAAACATAGATAGTTGGGTTTGTGATGACCGAGAGAACCGTATGGTCACTTGCCTGCCTGGTGCGAAGGTTGCGGATCTCTCGAGGCATCTAGATAGACTTATGTGTAGTGCTGGGGAGGAGCCGGTGGTCGTGGTACATGTAGGTACCAATGACGTAGGGAAGGGTAGGAGAGATGTCCTGGAGGCCAAATTTAGGCTGCTAGGAAAGAGACTGAAATCCAGGACCTCTATGGTGGCGTTCTCGGAAATGCTTCCAGTTCCACGCAGGGCCAGGTAGGCAGGCAGAGATTCAGAATCTCAATGCGTGGATGAGACGATGGTGTAGGGAAGAGGGGTTTGGATTTATTAGGAACTGGGGACACTTTTGGGAGAGGGGAGCCTATACAGGAAGGATGGGCTCCACCTAAACCAGTGGAACCAGACTGCTGGCACTAAACATTAAAAGGCCGTAGAGCAGTTTTTAAACTGAGAGATGGGAAAGCCGATTGGTGTGGAGATGCACGTAAATCGGAGGAGACTACTCTTAGAGGAGAATCCATTGATAGAGATTCTCTAAGCTGTAGTCAGAAAGAGAGGAGGAGAGGGCAAACCATGGGCCAGAGCAGACAAACAACCGTGTACAAAGGAATCCAATGCATCAGGGAAGGGCAGACAAATAAGCAGTGGCAAATTTTTAAAGTGCTTCTACACAAATGCTAGGAGTCTGACTAATAAGATGGGTGAACTAGAGTACCTAGTATTAAATGAGGAGAGGTTGACATAATAGGCATCACTGAAACCTGGTGGAATGAGGAAAATCTGTGGGACACAATCATACCGGGATATAAAATATATCGAAAGGATAGAGCAGGCCGGGTGGGTGGCGGAGTGGCACTGTATGTGAAAGATAATGTAGAATCAAATGAAATAAAAATATTAAATGAATCAACATGTTCAATAGAATCGCTATGGATAGTAATTCCTCCAAAAATAAGAAATTAGCAGTAGGGATATATTACCGACCACCTGACCAGGACAGGGATACTGACATTGAAATGCTGAGGGAGATTAGAGAGGCTACCAAAACAAAGAACTCTATAATAATGGGGATTTTAATTACCCCCATATTGACTGGATACATGTCACCTCAGGAAGAGAAGCGGAGATAAAATTTCTCAATGGCTTAAATGACTGCTTCTTGGAGCAGCTAGTGCAGGAACCCACAAGGGGAGGCAATTCTCGATTTAGTCCTGAGTGGAGCGCAGGATCAGGTCAGGAAATAACCGTTACAGGACCGCTTGGGAATAGTGACCATAATATAATAACATTCAACATTCCTGTGGTGGGAAGAACACCTCAGCAGACCAGCACCCTGGCATTTAATTTCAAAGAATTACACAAAAATGAGGAGGTTAGTTAAACAGAAATTAAAGGCACAGTGACTAGGCCAAATCCTGCAAGCTGCATGGAAACTTTTAAAGACACCATAATAGAGGCCCAACTTAAATGTATACCCCAAATTAAAAAACATAGCAAGAGACCTAAAAAGAGTCACGTGGCTTAACCACCATGTAAAAGAAGCAGTGAGGACAAAAGGCATCTTTTAAGAAGTGGAAGTCAATCCTAGTGAGATAAATAGAAAGGAACATAAACACTGTCAAATCAAGTGTAAAAATGTAATAAGAAAAGCAAAAAAGATTTTGAGGAACAGCTAGCCAAAAACTCAAAAGAAATAACAAAATGTTTTTAAGTACATTAGAAGCAGGAAGCCTGCTAAAAAACCTGTGGGTCCCCTAGGCGATCGAACTATAAAGCGCAATCAAGGGCGATAAAGCCATTGCGGAGAAACTAAATGATTTCTTTGCTTCAGTCTTCACGGCTGAGGGCGTTGGGGATTCCCAAATCTGCACCGTCCTTTGTGAGTAATGAATCTGAGGAACTGTCCCGGATTGAAGTGTCATTAGAGGAGGTTTTGGAACAAATAGAAAAACTTAATGTTAACAAATCTCCGGGACCGGATGGCATTCATCAAGGGTTCTAAAAAGAACTCAAATGGGAAATTGCTGAACTATTATCTGTGGTTTGTAACCTATCCCTTAAATCGGCTTCCGTACCTAATGACTGGAAGGTAGCCAAGCGTGACACCAATATTTAAAAGGGCTCTAGAGCGATCCGGGCAATTACAGACCGGTAAGTCTAACTTCAGTACCGGGCAAATTAGTCGAAACAATAGTAAAGAATAAAATTGTGAAGCATGTAGAAGAACATAATTTGTTGGACAAAAGTCAACATGGGTTCTGTAAAGAAATCCTGTCTTACTAATCTATTAGAGTTCTTTGAAGGGGTTAACAAACATGCGGACAAGGGGATCCAGTAGATATAGTATACTTAGATTTCCAGAAAGCCTTTGACAAGGTCCCTCACCAAAGGCTCTTGTGTAAATTACATGGCCATGGGATAAGAGGAAGGTCCTTTCTTGGATTGAGAACTGGTTAAAAGACAGGAAACAAAGGGTAGGAATAAATGGTAAATTTTCAGAGTGGAGAGGGTAACTAGTGGTGTCCCCAAGGGTCAGTCCTAGGACCAATCCTGTTCAACTTATTCATAAATGATCTGGAGAAAGGGGTAAGCAGTGAGGTGGTAAAGTTTGCGGATGATACCAAACTGTTTAGGATAGTCAAGACAGAAGCAGACTGTAAGGGACTCCAAGAAGATCTCACCAAACTGAGTGATTGGGCAACAAAATGGCAAATGAAATTTAATGTGGATAAGTGTAAAGTAATGCACATTGGGAAAAATAACCCCAACTATACGTACAGTATGATGGGGGCTAATTTACGACAAATCAGGAAAGAGATCTTGGAGTTATCGTGGACAGTTCTCTGAAAACTTCCACACAGTGTCTGTGGCGGTCAAAAGGCAAATAGGATGCTAGGTATTATTAAGAAAGGGATAGAAAATAAGACCGGAATATCTTACTGCCCCTGTATAAAACTATAGTACGCCCACATCTTGAATACTGTGTACAGATGTGGTCTCCTCACCTCAAAAAGATATTTTGGCCTTGGAAAGGGTTCAGAAAGAACTAAAATGATTAGGGGTTTGGAGCGGGTCCCATATGAGGAGAGGTTAAGCGACTGGGACTTTTCAGTTTAGAAAAGAGGAGACTGAGGGGATATGATAGAGGTGTATAAAATCATGAGTGGTGTGGAGAGGGCCGATAAAGAAAAGTTATTTATTAGTTCCTAAATAGAAGAACTAGAGGACACCAAATGAAATTAATGGGTAGCAGGTTTAAAACTAATAAAAGAAAGTTCTTCTTCACACAGCGTGTAGTCAGCATGTGGAACTCCTTGCCAGAGGAGGCTGTGAAGGCTAGGACTATAACAGAGTTTAAAGAGAAGCTAGATAATTTCATGGAGGTTAGGTCCATAAAGGCTATTAGCCAGGGGATAAAATGGTGTCCTTGGCCTCTGTTTGACAGAGGCTGGAGAGGATGGCAGGAGACAAAGCGGCAGTCATTGTCTTGGTCCACCCCCTCTGGGGCACCTGGTGCTGGCCACTGTCGGCAGACAGGATACTGGGCTAGATGGACCTTTGGTCTGACCCGGTACGGCCGTTCTTATGTTCTTATGTTATGTTCTCCTATTGCCACATCACGTCTATGCTGTGCTGTATTCTGGAAAATCAATAAACCCCTCTATTCTGCTGGCTGGTGGAGACTGTTCTGGCTGCTACGGGGGTGCAGGATCGGGGGAACCCTGACTCTGCCGTCACACCCACAATCAAGATTTTCCAGGTTGGGGAATTATTTGATCCTATAAAGTTAAGCACCATCCACTTCTATTTACATTCAGCACTTCACAAGATCAGGCCCCGAGATGAAAGCATCTTCTAAAAATTAACAGGAACTTACAGCTTTTTATTTTTTAATAACTGATTTGACTTTAAGAAATAACTTATCAGTATTCCATTACCTGTTATGCAAAAAATGATTTATGCTATTCTTCAACAATAGATCTTTGAACAATACATTTAATTTTTTAATTATAGCTCAGAATTCTAGTACTGTTTTAAATTATTTAAATAGAACACTTTATTTGTGTTCACAGTATTACCTGTAAGCACACAGCTTTTCCTCAGTGTACCAGAGATTGTTTTCAGTAGGCACTGTACATCCATACTGGACAATTTTGTCAGTCTTTGCAAGTCTGCTCCAGAAAGATTCAAAATCTCTTTTATTGATTTTATATTAGCTGAAATTAGAAGAAGAATTCTCATAAATGCTTTTGGATTTAATATAACCTTACAAAAGAGAAGGACTTCCAGATACCATTGTTAGAGTATTACTTAGAAAAAAAGTTACAAGTTTTGTTTAGATTGTCATGAGTTATCAGTGATTTTGAATGGAAAGGGACTTTGATGTTTTTGGAAGGATTTAAAACATATCAGCTTTAATATCGGATGGAAGTGATGCCTGGGAAAAGGTTCTGAGAGACAAGCAATTTCACTGTTTTTCTGATATACTAAAATTAATTTTGTGTAAACTCTGAGTGCTTTTGGTTTTTAACTTCTTGAAGAAGACAACAACAGAAACTATGAACACACTGCAAATACAATTGACTAGAATAGAAAAGAATAGCCTGACTCTGTCCATTCATTTCTTGCCTAATAGAACAAATTCCAGTATTTCAACCACTTCTTGACTACTTGTAGGTCAGGAAACTACTTTTGCTAACTTTTGATGTGGCAGGCAGCATGCACTTGGGGTTTATCAAAAGCAGATTATAACACTGTTTGGATCATTAGGAGAAGAAGGTATCACTTGCAAATATGCACTGTCCCCCGAGTATTTCAATTACATTTCCAGTATGGATATGATCAGGGCTCGACAAATAATGCAATTTACTCGATTGCAACCCGGAAGAGCTGGGTTCGGGTGATCTGCGCATGCGCAGATCGCTGGACAGCGCAGCTGGCGAGTGGGGCTCGCCACGGTTCGGCGAGCCCTGGATATGATTATGTACAGGTAGATACTATGGTATTAGCAAATCAGGAATATACATATAGGTGGATTAAATTACCTTTCTTAACAGCAGCTATCACTTTGGGGTTCATGTCAAACTGGTCCCAATCCATGTCTTGATCCAGCACTGTCAGGTGAAGTCTTATGAAGAATACATGAAACACAGAATCTAAGTATTTATTTCATTTGACCAACTTTGTGGAAAAATGGACAAATACTATTATTAAACCCTAACAAGATATTTGTTTGTAATTTCTCTCTCAGAATATAATTAGCCATTCAGACGATGGAAATTCTCCTTTGATGGCTCTCTGGCTAAACAATAGTGGAGACAGATTACAGTAACACTGGTGTATGGAATGGTTGGTGATCATTTCAATTGCCTGTAGCTGAGATATAGAACATTTGCTCTGGTTTGAGACTTGGCACACAAGATCTCATCCCAGACACAAAAATCACTTCCACCCTGCCTCTCACCTCCCTACCTTTTCATTTTTAAAGAGAAATAAAAATCATACAAATGTAATATAAAATATTCCAGGACTATTCATATTTCTGTTACTCAGAACTACTTTGGTTTACTAAAAACTAAATATCCTACAGATAATGCAATCCAATTTTGGAACTTTGATCTAAAAAAAGAAAAGCTGAGTCACGTGCTACCGCTATATAGCAAAATAGTGCTATAAGGCTTGTTACTAGTTACATAATTTAATGGATTGTGCAATGTAGTGGTAAACTAGGGATGTTAAAAATCGGGTAAAAGTGTGAACATGTAGCTGCTAAAAATCCTAATGGTTACATCTGCTGCAGGCTCTGCCGTATAACTTTTAAACGGCAGAGCCTGCAGCAAGACTAGCTGCCTGGTTGCAGGGCTGGCAGCAGTTTCTGACCCTGCTCCCAGGGAGATGGCATGTAACCTTAACGGAAATGGAAAACACCTATAAAATATATTTATAAGACTTAGTTTAACTGGGGAACTATCTGCTTTTTAAAAACAAGGGTCCAATTATTTGTGTACATATGCATAATGTATGGAAATGGGTCCTGAAATCAGGATTTATAAAGTCAGTGATTTAAAAATAATTTAATTAAAAATTAAGACTCATTTAAAACAAACTTATGACAAATACCTGTCTCAAGGACTAAGATTAATATAATTCAGGATGGGCTTAGTGCCCTTGGACTGAAAAGGCTCCAAAACACTTCACAAATGTAATAAACTAACCCCCCTGCACCTTTCCCATAGGACTCCAGGGGTGGGGCTGTCTTAGATGCCTCTAAGAAAAGCTCACTTCAGGGGTGACAGTGCCATACAGGACAGCTCTCATATCTGGGGAAGTGGTGGTGATGCTTAGCCCTCGATCAGCCACCACAGCACTACACCAGAATAGGGATGTTAAAATGCATTTAATTTATTAACTGTTACATGCAGGGCGGCAGTTGGCTGTCAGGAGCCAGTATGCACAAGGAGCCTTCAAAGCCGGCCCCCAGCATGCACTGCCTCCCAGGGGGCTAGCTGCCACCCCAATTCTGCTGCCTCTGATAAACTTTCACATCCCTTAACCTGAGTGGACCCCACAACACCCCAACTGCGGGGGGAGGAGGGGGGAGAACGCTGCATCTCCACAGCCCCAGCTGCAGAAAGTACCAAGCCCAAGGTGAGACCTAGACCTACCAACCCCACGCTCGTGCTAAGGAAAGTCCAGCTTGCCTCACCATGCAGGCAGGAAAATAATATTGCCCACTCCACCAGTTTTACTGGAGCCCTCACAACACTGGGGGTATATCTACACAGGCAGATGTACAGTGCTGGTAGTTATAATGCTGCTCAGAGAGCACGGCAGGGAAACTGCTGTTTTGTGTCTACACTGTTCTTGTGCTGGTGGAGCATAGTCACATTAACAGTTCTTGCAACACCAGAGAGCAACATCACAGAGAGCAGTGCATTATGGTAACTATCCCACTATGCAACTGCTCACAAGGAGCTTTGGGAAGGGTTTGGAATTCTGTATGGGGCAGTCAGCATAACAAGATTCAGATTTTCCAACACCATTGCTCCATGGCCATCCTGCTACATTGAAAGCTGCTTTTCAACAGAAATTGGGGGAAAGGTGTGACGAGAGTGTGTGTGTATGGGGCGGAGAGAGAGACAATGTGCATTGGGGGAATGTCAGCATACGGTCTTGTAAGTTCAGACAGCAGCAGGAAACAACCCCACATGAGGCAGGGAGCCCCCAACATCTCAGCCTGCCCTCCCCATCACCACAGAAACACCTGCCTCTGTGTTCATTCATAGCGATTGCCCGTGCTGTTGATTTGCTCTGTATCACGGAGCAAATCAGCACAGCACGCAAGCTGTCAGAAACAGAGCTCTGAAAGGGGTATGTGAATGCCTGCAAGGCAGCCGAGTTCCAAATAAGAATGTTAAGGACTAGTCAACTATCCAATAAGTAAAAGTAAATGGTTATTGGACAGTCAAGTTGACTAGTCAATTCCTGCCCCCCTTGCTGCCTCTATCAGATAGAGGCAGCAAAGGGTGGGAGGAAGGGAGTACTTCAAAGCGGCAGCACCGCAAGGAGCCTGTACCCGATTCTGGGCTCAGCTGTGTGGCACTGCTGCTTAGAAATGCGGAGGCGGCGTTTCAAAGGGGCAGCGCTGCACAGCTGATCCCAGGCTTCACATGGCATTTCCACTGTCACCTGACCCTGGGTTCTGGGGCAATGCCACGAGGAACCCACGGTAAACTGGGGAGTCCCAAGTTGATCCCGGGTTCTGGGGAAATGCCGTGGCATTTCAAAGCGGCAGTGCAGCATGGAGTCCTTGTACATTTCAAAGCTGGCACACCCGTGTGGCATGCCCATGACTTCCCGCTGGCCCTGGGCTGCACGTGGAGTTCCAGTTTCTCCCCAGCAGGGGCCCTTGTACATTTCAAAGGAGTAATGCAGAAGTGCCTATTGACTAGTTGATGGAAATTTCATCGACTACCTGAGTAGTAAATTAACCAATACAGCCACTCCCCAAGTTACGACCACCTCCACTTACGACCATCCACACTTACGACCAAAGTGGTTGTAAATGCAGATCCGAGTTACAAACGGCGATCCGTGCTTACGAACAGCGCGGTCGCCATGTAACTCTATGGCATCCGAGCTACAAACACTTCGAGTTACGGACCAAGTGTTGGTCCGTAACTCGGAGAGCGGCTGTATTTAACATCCTTAGTTCCGAAGAAGGCGCAGAGGGGACTTGAGGGATTATGAGCCATTTCCGGAGGCTAGTCAGAACTGCAACCATCAATTCAAGTGTCCACATGGGCCCCTCTGCACTGTATCTAGAGTGCAGCAAGCTTGATGCGTCTCCCGGAAGGGGTTTACCTGGAGCTCAGCAACTGCAGAGTCAGTGCGCACTCAGCACCTTGCCAGGGTCGCCACCCCAGGAGCTACAGCGCTGGTAGCTTGTTTTCTGTGCAGCAACACATGCCTGGGAGAGTCCTACCACCCTCACGGCACAAGCACAGGAGTCAGCCCTTGGGCGAGGCCACGGCCAAGCCCCCCGGCCTCAGCCCTTGGGCGAGGCCACGGCCAAGCCCCCGGCCTCAGCCCGGGCGAGGCCACGGCCAAGCCCCGGCCTCAGCCCTTGGCGAGGCCACGGCCGCCCGGCCTCAGCCCTTGGCGAGGCCACGGCCAAGCCCCGGCCTCAGCCCGGCGAGGCCACGGCCAAGCCCCCGGCCTCAGCCCTGGGCGAGGCCACGGCCAAGCCCCCCCCCCCCCGGCCTCAGCCCTTGGGCGAGGCCACGGCCAAGCCCCCCGGCCTCAGCCCTTGGCGAGGCCACGCCAAGCCCCCGGCCTCAGCCCTTGGGCGAGGCCACGGCCAAGCCCCCCCCGGCCTCAGCCCTTGGGCGAGGCCACGGCCAAGCCCCCTCCCCGCTTCAGCCCTTGGGCGAGGCCACGGCCAAGCCCCTTCCCCGCTTCAGCCCAGGGGAGCTGAGGGGGCAGGCCGGGAAAGCTGCAGTGTTGGGGGCAGGTACGAGTGGATAGCGGGGAAGGTACAACGGCCATTCCCAAGCCCCCAGAACGGAGCCTCATTTTGACAGCCCCGCCCCCTCCCAGGGTGAAGCCCCACCCATTATCCTCCAGACGCTCTTGCGAGGCTGGGGGCGGGGACCCGCCATCTGCCTACCAAGGGAACTGCGCTCCCGGGTCTATACAGCACGTAAATTAAGCCCAGCCGACAACTCGGGCGCTAGCCAATCAGAGAGAGACTTACCTGAGGCTTCGCACGGCCACGCGGTCAACCTCTCTAGCCTTGGATCTTCGCAGCTTGCCAGCCAATCAGAGGGCAGCATGCCCAATCCGGCAAACGGTTTTAGCGACCTAGAAGTTATAGACGTCTGCGAATCCGAGGTTGGTTTGTCTGAACCCGCGCAAAACACACACCAATCAGAGAGGCGGTCAGAAAAGCCCTTTTTGGGGGCATCATCCAATCAGATGGGCTCTGGGGCAAACCAATCCCAGGGCGTCTATTCGGAACCGTATAGGAGTCCCGGCTAATCAGAGTGCTCGGAATCGGGGCCTTCCAGAGGTACCACCCCTTACTTCCGCCCTCTGTACACTCGGAATTCGCTCATTGGTTACAGGATTTACCCGGGCACAGAAACCTGGGTGCGAGTGAGGCGGGTTTGCTGGTATTTCAAGCTGCGCATGCGCCTCCACTGAGCGATATAGCTCGCGATAGCGGATTGGCTGAGAGTATGTGGAAGCCACATTTCATTGGGCGTACGTACTGGTGGGCGGGACACCAGCTGGAGACTTCCATTGGCAGAGAGAGGCGTCCGCAGCAGGGAGACTAACAGGGGATTGGTTGGCGTCGCTGTTCGTCACTCGGGTGGGCTAGTAGCCGTGGCGCTGTAGGGAAGATGTCGGGTGGGGAGGCTCGCGATGGAAAGAAGCTGGTTCGCTCGTCCAGCGGGCTCCGCATGGTGCCCGAGCACCGCGCCGCCCGCAGCCCTTTTGGCCTGGACGAGCCGCCGTGGGTGCCTGACAAGGACGTAAGTGGGGGAGGGTGGATCCTCCTACCCCGTCTTTCCGCCCTGGCGCTCCTCCCCCGCCAGCGGGACCCTCCCCGGCTTCCGCCCTTCCTCCCCCCGTTTCAGCCCTGAGCCCCTTTGCGCCCTGGCTCTTTTCCCCGGACCCGCCATTGGAGCCACTCTTCGCCACCGACCCCCCCACCTGTGCGTCCTCCTTGCCTGTCACCCCCCGAGCCGCCTGGGCGAGCCCCGTGTCGCCCCTTCCCGTGAACAGCCTGGACTCTGACTTCCCTTATCGTGATACTCCTGTGGTGAAATCCTGTCTAAGGCGCCAGCGGGGATCCCAAAGCCCTGACCCAGCCTTCGGGCCGCTTCATTGCGGTGGAGCTCAGTATTTCCCCTGGTGTTGGGCTGTGCAGAGTCCCTTCCCTGGAAGTGATTATATAGTTATAGCCCCATGTGCAAAGGAGCCTTCCATTCCACCTTGGCTTCTTTCTCTCCCTGTTCTATAGTGCCCAGCAAACCAGCCTCACTGGCCTGGGGTAGAAGGATATTTGTTGTTAGGAATGATAAAATAAAGTTGGGAGAAAATACCCCTATCTTGATACTACTTATGTCTCTTGTACCACCTTGTTAATATGGTTCCCATATTTGCCTGAAGTATAAATAGCCTTTCTGCAGAGGCAAAAACAGTGAGGAGTCCTGTGGCACCTTAAAGACTAGCAGATTTATTTGGACATCAGCTTTTGTGGATAAAGACCCACTTTGGATATGTCGATTCTACATATTTTTGTCAGAAAAGGCTACGCAAAATATGCTGCGCATTTTGCATAAATTTTTTCCAACACTTTTGTCAGAAGAGGCTTTTCCGACATTTGATCCGTCTAGACTGGGCCAAAAGTCGGGAAAAAGTCCTCTTTCAAAAGCCCCCTTCCTCATAGAATGAGGGATAGAGGGGCTTCCGAAAGAGTGCAAAAAAAAAGCAGAAGAGCAAACACGTTCCCTGGATGCGGTGGAGTTTTTCCCGAAAACCCCCCACAGTCTAGCCATACCCTTTGTCAGAGACATGGAGTGGAAATTACAGAGGCAGACATAAATATGCTAGCACATGAAAAGAAGGGAGTTATCAAGTCAAGGACCACTACTAACTAGTCCAATTCAGTTCTTGTCCCCTAGCACTCCTCTACTTAAACAACATTGATGACATCATCATCCTATGGGCCCACCGAAAGGAGGCCCTTGTTGAAATCCCAGTGGAATTCTTCAATTTCTACTCGACCATCAACATCAGCCTGGACCATTCCACACAAGAGTTCTACTTCCTGGATACTACAGTGCAAATAAGTGATAGACACATAAACATCACCCTGTACTGGAAACCTACTGATGGCTGTAGACAATGGATCATGGGATGTACCCTAGAAGTTGGAGGCATGTAGGGAAGTACAGCAAAGTCCTAAGATACAGTCACATTTGCTCCAGTCCCTCAGACAGAGGCAGACACCTACAAGATCTTTCTCAAGCATTTATAAAACTACAATTCTCATCTGGGGAAATAAGGAAACTGATTAACAGAACCGGATGGGTACCCAGAAGTCACCTACTACTGGTCAAGCCCAACAAGGAAAATAACAGAACGCTACTGGACATCATGTACAGACCCAAATTAAAACCTCTCCATGTCATCAGCAATCTACAGCTATCCTGGAAAATAATCCCTCACTCCCACAGACCTTTGGAGGCAGGTCAGTGCTCACAGACAGCCACCAAACCTGAAACAAATACTCACGAGGAGCTACATACCACAGAAACACTAACACAGGAACCAACCCCATTGATCTAGAGAAAGGGGCAAGCAGTGAGGTAGTAAAGTTTGCGGATGATACTAAACTGTTTAAGGTAGTTAAGACAGAAGCAGACTGTGAAGAACTTCAAAAAGATCTCACAAAACTAAGTGATTGGGCAACAAAATGGCAAATGAAATTTCATGTGGATAAGTGTAAAGTAATGCACATTGGAAAAAATAACCCCAGCTATACATATAGTATGATGGGGGCTAATTTGGCTACGACAAATCAGGAAAGATCTTGGAGTTATCGTGGATAGTTCTCTGAAAACGTCCACATAGTGTGCTGGGGCGGTCAAAAAGGCAAATAGAATGTTAGGAATTATTAAGAAAGGGTTAGAAAATAAGACACAGAATATCTTACTGCCCCTGTATAAAACTATGGTGCGCCCACATCTTGAGTACTGTGTACAGATGTGGTCTCCTCACCTCAAAAAAGATATTTTGGCCTTGGAAAGGGTTCAGAAAAGGGCAACTAAAATGATTAGGGATTTGGAACAGGTCCCATATGAAGAGAGGCTAAAGCGACTGGGACTTTTCAGTTTAGAAAAGAGGAGACTGAGGGGGAATATGATAGAGGTATATAAAATCATGAGTGGTGTGGAGAGGGTGAATAAAGAAAAGTTATTCATTAGTTCCCATTATATAAGGACTAGAGGACACCAAATGAAATTAATGGGTAGCAGATTTAAAACAAATAAGCGAAAGTTCTTCACACAGCGCGTAGTCAACCTGTGGAACTCCTTGCCAAAGGAGGCTGTGAAGGCTAGAACTATAACAGAGTTTAAAGAGAAGCTAGATAACTTCATGGAGGTTAGGTCCATAAAAGGCTATTAGCCATGGGGTAGGAATGGTGTCCCTGGCCTCTGTTTGTCAGAGGCTGGAGAGGGATGGCACGAGACAAATCGCTTGATCATTGTCTTCGGTCCACCCCCTCCGGGGCACCTGGTGCTGGCCACTGTCGGCAGACAGGCTACTGGGCTAGATGGACCTTCGGTCTGACCCAGTACGGCCGTTCTTATGTTCTTACGCCAACTCTGCCTATGTAGCTACTTAAGCAGCACCCAATAGGACCTAACCTATACACATCAGCTACACTCTCAGAGGCTCATTCACCTGCCTATCTAATGTGATAAATGCTATAGTGTGCCAGCAATTCCCGCTGCCATGCCAATTGACCAAATCGGATGATCTCTGTGCAAAAGAATAAATGAGCACAAATCAGATATCAAGAATGGTAACATAGAAAAACCAATAGGAGAGCAATTCAGCCTTCCTGGAGGCTCAGTAAGAAATTTTAACAGTGGCCATCCTCCAACAAAAAAAGTCAAACAGACTTTAAAGAGAAACTGCAGAGCTGCAATTAATTTGACAGTATTAATATGAAAAGGGACTTGGAATGGCTGGCTCACTACAAAAGCAACTTTCCTTTTTTTAGTATTCACACCCCTATTCCCAACAGTTGATGAGGACCACACCATCCTAACTAAATTAGCCTAGTTAGTACTAATATGTTTATGCCTGCCTCTAATTTCCACTCCATACATCTGACAAAGTGGGTCTTTGCCCACGAAGAAAGCTTATGCCCAATTAAATCTGTTAGTCTTTAATGTGCCACAAGACTCCTTGTTCTTTTGGATACAGGCTAACATGGCTACCCTTTTAAGACCTGCAGAGGCAAAGTAATTGCAGGCAAAAGCCGGTTCAGAAATCCCTGTCATCTCCTCAATCGCTGGAGGAATGGCTAAGAAGAGGGTTCTGTTGAGTTGATTAAACAGTTGGGGGGGGAGGGAAGGGGGTAGAGTCCCTTTTTGCTGCTGTTGCAGTTCACTGCTCTTTCTGCTATGTTTATCTCCAGAGTAATGCGCTGTAAATGTGGCTTAGTGTTTAAAAAACTGACAAGCCAGCAGATGTATCTCATTTGTCTGGCTGTTTATAGTGTTTATTTCCTTTCGGTTATAAACAATGCACTGTATGTCACCTTACATCATGGACCGGCAATGACCTTGGGAATTTTTATGGTCCTCTGCAGCACTGGTCACTTGTCAGGATTATCTGGGTTTACCTCACTTAATCATTTCTCTGCTATTGCAGAGGCCTTAGGCATTAGTATACCTCAACATCCTCCTTTTTTTTTTCTGTGGCACTTAATAGTTTAATCTCCTGTGGGCTGTTTTACTTTGGTCAAATTTTGGCTGTTCGGTTTAGTGTGCAGGTGGTATTGGTGGCCTGTGATATACAGGCGGTCAGACCACATGATTTGGTAGTGGTACCTTCTGGTTTTAAACTCTGACTATAAAAAGGATAGGGAGAATTATTTTCCAGGATCATTTTGTATGAGAGATTCCATCACAAAAGTAACTGAGGGTCCTGACAAGATTAAAATGCTGTGAAGTAAGCAGCCCTATGCTCTTGAAATACTTTTTATTCTTAGTTTTATTTTTAAATGCATTAACTTCTAAAATTGTGGCCTCTTGTCCTTAATCTTAGTAAGCAAAAGCTTATTTGGAGAGAGAAAATGGTTATAGATGTATTTATTTAACATAGATTAGTAGAAATGCCTGTCTAGAATAAGTAGATAGTGGGCAACTCTGGTTTAGTAGAACACCCAGCCATGATAAGGTGTCAAAATGGGGGTAAAAAGCTGTCAGCAAAATGCATCCACTTGTTTTTCGTTTGATGATAAATATTACTTAGTAGCTTGATGCATCATGCACATAATGATAAGAGTAATTAGATTAGTGTAATTAGTGTTTTATAGTGTCCTCTTTTACCATTGTTTTATGGGGTGTATTTATGCAAGAATGCCCCAGGGAGAGAGGACAACCTGAGCTCTCTCTCACAGCAGTAGCTTGGGGCCAAGTGAGAAGTGCCTGTTCGGGACCGCGGCAGCTGCAGCAAGCACAGCCAGGGGAGGAGTGCACGTCCCCCGGCTGGAGGACAGACACACAAACCGACAAACTCTCTGAAATATATAGTAGATAGCTGTCCCTTTCTCCATCTGTGCCCCCTGCTGGCCCAATGGGATTATAGCTGTCCATGTACCCATCTCTAGCCCCTTGCAGACCCGCCTCTTCCCCCCATGGTCATTCTACAGTATAACTGTCCCTCTTACCAGACCCCTCGTTTCCATTTTATGAGAGAGTCAAATTCTGTTCACATCCCCTTGTCTTGGTACAACCAAACCCTTACCTTGCTTTAAGTTGGAGTGGGCAAGAGGCAGCTAGCAGGCAGGATGCAGCCCACCAAGCCACCAAATCCAGCCTGTGGCCACCTCGTCAACACCCTTATTACACAGCAGCTGCTGCTTTAATGGCTGTGTCTCCATGCTCTGCACGCTGGGGAGGGAGTGGGAGACTTTGTGTGCTGTCCCCACCCCTAGCAAAATCCTATTGGCCAGTTTCCAGTCAATAGGTGCTGAGAAATTTTGCTGGCAGCAAGTGAAGCCTCCTCACTCCCCTCTCCCTGTGCTGGAGCAGAGCCACGTGGATCAGATGGGCATGGAGCCTGTATCAGGTTTCTGCAGAGCTGCTGGCTGGGAGCTGCCTAAGTAGGCGTCTCCCAGACAGAGCCTGCCTCTGGCACCTCACCTTTTCTCTCCCCCCAACTTCCTGCCCCTGTATCCCCTCTCCCCACCACCTCCATGTCACTGCTCCATCCCAGTCCATGCAGTTCCTTCTACACCCCTCCCTCAGGCCAGAATTCTCTCCTGCACCCATACCGCTTCCTGGACCCTGTACTACAAGCCCTTGCCCCAGATCATAACCCTATCCTTAACTCAAACTCCCTCTCTGACCCCACACCCTCTCCTGCACCCCAGTCTCCTATCCCAAGCTCCCTTCTACATCCCAACTGCCATCCCAGATGCTACACCCCCTCCATAGAAGTGTGGCCCTTGATCACTTACCAAAAGCTTGGAGTGCCTCTCCCCCCCCCCCCCCTTAAAATTATTGCCCACCGCTGCTTTAAGTTGTAAGAGCAAGCTGCATACCAAATGTGGTGGTCCTAGCTCTTACGTTTTAGAAGGAGTTCTTGAACAAAAGGACAGACCTACATTTCTAAAATACATAGTTAAAAGGTATTTTTGCTATTACTGTTATGAAGATGAAAACGTTGATTTTGTTTTAAAACCTGTTGTGGCATTTAGTTAAATTAATGAAAGCAGCTGCATTCTATTTATATTGACTTAACCTTGTTTTTTTCAGGGAAATAAGGTTTATCCCTGTACTGTTAAGTAAACACTCTGTAGCACATAACTCCAGTTTTTTGTGGATCAATAACTGTTGTGCTTGAAGCATAGTTATAGTGTTTGTTTGTGAATGTATTGATGCAACTATTAAAACAAAAAAAAAAAGGTTTTTGTTAACTAGAAACCTCTTTTGTCCTGTTTGTGATTCTATGTTTGTTTTTCTTTCAGATATCCAAGAATAGCTTCAGAGCATACAATTTTTTTTTAAAACTGTTTGTTTTTCTACAAGACTTTCTCCAAAACGTAGTCAAACCTCATCTTTCCCTCTCTGTCAACAAAATATAGAATTAGAAGCAATAGGATTCATTTGGTGAATTCTTAATGTATTTCATTATGCAGGCACATCTGTGGATAACAGAAATAACTATCAATTACATGAGCACCAGTCAGGCCCCTTTTTTTAATAAGTGACCAAAGCTAGACATCTCAGAAGTACTGTATGTTGTTGCATGTCAATGATACTTAATGTGAAAGGAAAATACTAAAGCAAACATAGTCTGTAATGTTTAAGGCCAGAGGCTGCTCGCTAATATCAGACATTCTCATGATGGCAAGGAGGCTTTAAAAAAAGAGGTTGTGACTATGAAATAAAGGATATACAGTTATTTTTTTACTGGAGAATAGGTTGTGCTATTCATCCAAGCTGTTTAGTTAGCATAATACAGTCATATCTAGATCTTATGACATTTTTCATCTATTGACCTCAGAGTGGTTTAAAGAAGTTCAGTGTCATTGTCACCTTTATACACAAGTAGTCGACTACTCACATTTCCCTCCCTCTTGCTGCCTCTGTATCAGAGGCAGCAAGGGAGGTCGGGGCTAGCTTAAAAGCCGGTCCCCCCCAGCAGTGTCTCAGCAGGACACCCTTCTTTTAGAGGCAGCAGTGCGGAGAAGAGGGCCGGGGAGGCTGCTGCACAGCAGCCTCTGCCGGCAGTGGGCCCAGGCTTGCTATAGGCAGAGGCTGCTCCACATTCCACGGAGCAGTCCTGTCTGTGGCAGCTTGGGCTGCTGGACCCAGTGCAAACCGGGACTGAGCAAGCCCAGCTCAGTCCTGCTCATGCTGGATCTGGGAGTTACCCAGGCTGTGGCATTGCAGTTTAAATGTAGTAAGAGCTGGGCGGGCAGGTAGCCTAGCTCATACTACATTTTAACTGCAGAGCCGCAGTGGTGGTAGCTCCCGGACCCAGCACAAGCTGGGACTGAGCACTTCCTCTCTTATCAACTAATCATGTAGTCAATAGAAATTCTATTGACTACACAATTAGGAAGTGAGTAATTAGCTAACATTACTACTTTTTATAGGTAAAGAAACTGAAGTATGGGGAAGGCAAGTGATTTTCCTATTTTCAACCAGGAAGCCAATTTAGGTCTCATGAGTCCCACTGCAGTACCATTTCTACTAAGCCATACTGCTCAGTGTAACTTCTGTAATAACATCCCTCTTCTGTGGTATTTTCCATTGCTTTAAATTCCATTTTCCTACTTTTCTGCTTTTAAAAGCTCTGTACTGAGGGGGAAGCATCAGGGAAGTAACTATAATTTATACCTGACATTGCTAATTAATAGGGCTCGACGACCGCGCCAAAAACCCACTCGCCAGCCCCGCACCGCGCATGTGCCAGACCCGCACTGCGCATGCGTGCACCGCCGGTGAACGGGGCGACCAGCTGAAATCTACTCGCCATGGGCGAGTAGATAAGCAGATCTGTCGAGCCCTGCTAATTAAAATGTGTGATTAAATTTGTGCTGTATAAGCTGTGGCAATAGAATTCAAGAGCTTAGTGCATTGAACTAATTTGGTGAAGGTAAATGTGCATTTTTGTAGCTATTACGACTGGGCTTTGATATTTAGTACATCTTTTGAAAGCCATCTGAGAATACTTCTAATCGTTCTGATTTTAAGGAAGCTTTAGAAACTTAATGGTTCTTGTACTGATTTTTCAAATTTGACCATTTGAGCAATCTCTTTAATTGGAACTGGTTGCAGATTAAGTGCAGGTACTTGAACTTGCTACATTTCATAAGTGATTGAATACATCAAACTGTAGTTAAAAGTAGGTGGCCTAGGAGTTTGAGGTTTGTAAATTACGTGATGTAGCATTTCTTGGGTAATGTTTGCTTTTGAATTTTGATACTGATCTGGAAGCTGCTAAAATACCTAGAATTTCTGAAATAGACCATGAATATTCTAGTTATGCTAAAGAACTTTACAAAGTAAGGAGTTTAATAGTGGGAGCATGGTAACAATAGTAACTCTCATGTGCTTGGCACTTAACCCATTCTCTACCTTGAATATTCCAATAAACTTTATTTCAAGTTCTGTATCTTGTTGCAAGGAGATCTCAAGTGAGTGTTTTTTATCCTACAATTTTCAAAATGTACCATGAGCTCTTACACCTGAAGGGTCACTGGAGGCAAAAGAGGCCTCTGCTTAATATATCACCTCAGTATACATCACCTGAAGACAATACTACTAACTGTGCAGTATTCTCTTTCCCCTTCCCCCATTTGCCCCTGCCTCTCCAAACCCATTAAATTGTCCTTTCGGTTTTAGATACATTTATATGTATTGCACTGGTGTCTAGGGGTCTCAGTCCGGGATTGGAGCCCCATTGTGCTAGGGATGGCACAAACATAAAATGAAGATGGGCTCTGGCCTAAAGAGCTTACAGTCTTTAACTCAGAACCTGATCATGTTACCAACTGTTTCAGATGTCAGACACAACTTTACATTAATAGCCTTGCAAATAAACCTAGTTGCATTAAATTACAGTTACAGTGTCTGGTATTATATTGTGAACTGAAATAAGAGGGTCTCACAAAAGATGCCAGTGATGTAAAAAAGTGCTTAAGTGGGTGACATTTGTTAGTATCTTCTTAGAAAATATACATCTGCGTTTACAAAGTAAGGAGTTAAATACCTGTACATCTTATACTTACTGAATGAAGTTAATCTCTCAAAATGCTGTTCCCTGTTTAAACAAACAAACCCAGAACACCTGGCTCTTATCAAATGTTTAATGAGGGGAAAAATAAAGTGACTTTTATATAGATGCATACTAGAGGACTGTGCCCCCTGCTCGCTACGCTCACCAACCACTCTCTCTCTAGGGGTAGGTGTCTGGCCAGGGGAAGGAGGCAGGAGCGAGCTGCTGGGGTGGAGCCTCAGTGGAAGGGGTGAGGGCTTGGGGGGTGGCTCAGATGGCAGAGAGGGCAGGGGCAGGCTCAGATGGCGGAGGGGACTTGGCTCAGCCCGGGGAGATGGGCTCAGATTGAGGAGGGAACACTGGGTGGCCGGCAGAGCGAGGAGTTAGGCTCAGATGGCAGAGGGGATGCAGGGTGGCCCGGGGGTAGGGAGTGGGCTCAGATGGCGGAGGGGACATGCACACCTACCCCCCGGCGTAAAGAGGTCCATGCCCAGAGGGGACAGCGGCAAGGCTGGCAACAGAAAGCAGCTGAGGATGGAGGCGGGCAGCGATGTCATGAGGCTGCAGATGACATCACTGTCATCCTACAGGGAAAAAAAATGTATATATAGAGGGGGGAGAGAGAAGTTCTTTAATCAAGCTTTTTTAGGGGAAAAAACACTAAATGAGCAAGTAAAATTTTGCAGATATGCATTTAACCTTGATTTTTTGTGGGGGGGAGGGAAGAGAACTTCCACATTAAAATGCTATTTTTCAGTTATATTAATGACAATGTTATTTAAGTGCATAAATTAGCAATACTTAGGTGTTAAAATGTGGATGATAAAAATGGCTAGTTGACTTTGTGTGTGTATATATATAAGATAATCCATGGGCTTGTTTTGCTACTCTTGCATGCCATATTTGTATTAACATAAGAGTGGAACTCCTGAGGTGTACTCATGATTATCACTGATTTACTTTGTACTTAGGGTGAATTAGGGATTTTTTGCTCTTCCGTCTCTGTAAAAGGTGGATGGTACCTGCCTAACAAATAAATGTTCAAAAGATTAAAACAAATGTGAGCGCATTATCTAGATACTGCATGGGAATTCATTAGAGCTGTTTTAGTTTTCTACCCTAATATGTTTAGTCTTGTGCATTTTATCTGGATAAAGATGTACATAAATATTGTATACTTTACTGTCTTCTAGTGTCCAAGATGTATGCAGTGTGAAACTAAGTTTGATTTCATAACCAGAAAGGTAAGAGAGAAACAAAATGTAATAGCCTAAATACATTACATTGTGAAACTTTTTTGAACTCCTGTTTTGAAATGTGTTGAAACCTCTCCTTCAAAAGGGATACTGTTAAAAATACTTACAAGGATACTTGCACCCCAGATTTGACATGCCTGGAAAATTAGCTTCCCTCTCACTCTCCTACTCCCCCTGAAATAGGTCTTCACTATTCTAATCAGTTACTCTGTTGTGAAATTTTAAAATAAATGACTATTTTTAGGACTAAAATACTTTGGATATTTTTGCTGGGTTTGAGGCAGCATGTATGTAACACTGTTCAAAATATGCTGTTGTCTGTGATGCTGGAAAGTAAATAATAAATATGTTCATTTCAGTACACTCAGAATTAAATAAAATTGGTTATGTGAGTGAAAGGGCCAAGTGCTAAGAACTTTTTTCAGGTTTTGGATTCTAGGGAGAGCTTGAAAATGATAAACTAGTTGGAAAAATGTGCACAACAAATAATGGGTGAAGATGTTGGCAATGTGTTTTCGGTAAGTAAACTGTTGAATTATGAACAGCAATTCATTGACATTGAGGTGGGTTGCACTGGGCAGATACCTTCACATAGAAGAATTTTAATTTTATGATGTTGAATTTTTACTATCAAGCAGCATAGAGAAGGTGGTATCTTACTGGAATCTGCTGTCAGAGAAGACTGAACATATTGCTGAGAATCTGGAGTTTATCCTTGCTGAGGAGAGGCTAAATCGCTTTAGAAAGCTTGTGCAAAAGTCAGCAGGACAAACAATCATTCTAGCTATGAATAACATTCCTTGCATAACTACTTAATTATACAGACCTTATGGAGCATACTCTGGAAAATAAGGATGTCCATAAGACCTATCATGAGTTAAAACAGTTGTTTTGTAGTTGGTTATTTGGAATGTAAAATCCAACAGATATGGTGTAAAAGTATTAAAAAATAAATCTGATTAAATATGGGGTACTGGCATTTTTCAGGATTCCTAAAAGTATTAGAGTGATAACTATGGACAGTGAGGAGAATGTGCATATTGGAGATGGTGATTGGTAGTTCTGCGTGCATAAGTTTTTGCTTCCTAATCAAAGAAGGCAATATTCAGAAACTCAAGCGGTCATTTATTCACATCACTGGTTGAAACTTTAATTCATAAGTCGGTTGCTCCATTTCCCATGGGGAGTTTTACTATGTACTTTTAATTTCCTCTGCAATCCCAGATTAGGAATAAACATTGTGCCTGTCACTTTCCAGAGGAAATAATGGTTTGCGGTCATATTATTTGCTGAGAGATGTAAGTTTTTGCACAAGTGCTATTCCAGTTGCTTTGAATACTTCCACAGGCATGCCATCTTAGCCTGGCACCTTGTTGTTTCTAGTCTGAGTGGCGTGCCAAACTTCCTCGGGTGGGGGTGGGGAGGTGTCAGCAAAAGATTTTATTACTGAATGTTGAGGAGTAGACTTGATTGTGGCAGCTGAGATGCTAGATTCATGGTTTGCTAGGGTCTCAAAATGCTCCTTTCAACACTGCTTGGGGGCATCATTGCCCTTAAAAAGGGTGGAGCTACCCTGAGATCAGAGGGGTTGTGTTTATAAAACTTGGTATTTTTCCTGTCACTGTTAAACATGGAATTAAATATTTGGAGGCAGAGGTGTAGGCTGAGGATGCTCAGTGGAATCTCTGATGAGGATATGCAAACCACCATTATATCTTGCAGTCTTGTTGACTGTGAGGCTAAGGATTTAATGGGCCATGGAGACGCCTTTTTACCCTTAGTGTTCACTCTGGTCAGGCTTAAAGCATGGTGCTCAGGTGTCTGGAGAAGCTTGCACAACTATAGCTCATGCTAGACTGTTCCAGAAATGTCATTTTTAGAACATCTCACTGTCTCTAGAATCATGTGACACTTAATTAGCTAAATAATATTATTTCCCTGTGTATTTTTAGTATTGCCTGCTCACCTAGTTTCTTTTGGGCATTAGTGCTTCAGGGATAGTCATGTTCTTGATGTGGTAAAGCTATCAGCTCTCTTATTAATTGCATCTTTTGTAATAATATGCTTTTGCTTAGCACCACTGCCGGAGATGTGGGAAGTGCTTTTGTGACAAGTGCTGCAGTAAAAAAGTGCCTCTGCCTCGTATGTGCTTTGTAGATCCTGTGCGCCAGTGTGCTGAATGTGCTCTCATCTCTCAGAAGGAAACAGAGTTTTATGACAAGCAGCTTAAAGTGCTTATGAATGGTAAGTACTAAACTACATGCACAACTGATGTTTTGATCTTGTAGATAGTTATTCAAGTGGCAAACAAAGAGCATAAATAGCCAAACTAATTCCTTTGTTTTGTCAAGTAAGGTATTATGTTGCAGTCTCTAGAAATCTTTGAAATACTTTTCCACTGCAATTTTTCTTTTTTTGCCTGTTTATTTTGTTATCCAGCCAAATCTCCCTTTTGGATATGATATATATAAAAGAATGAGGGCATGGTAATAAGTCTTGTAGCACTGCATTTTTAAAAATCACATTCCTGTACACAAAATAGGAATCCAAAACTCGTAGCCACAAAAAGAATTATTTTGAAGTTATCTTATGAGAGAGTACATGCTTTCATTTCAGCTTCTATCTTCCTTTCTAGGCTGCGTAGGTGGCTGTTATTGTCACTGAACTGTCAATTGGAATAGACTTAAAGAGCAGTATGAAATATAACTGGACCCTTGAGTACTGTTTTTAAAAATGAATCTGATGTCTAATTTTTTAAAATGTCCTGTGACTTTATAGTTGGGAAAATGCCTTTGAGGGTGTGCTGAATGTGAATTTAAAGGTATTTTCGGTAGGTGGGCAAGAGCATCCCTCTGATGAGAATGCACAGTCTTCATGAGATGTTCTAAAGCTCCTTGAGCATAGGAAGGAGTGTAACTGGATGACCAATAAGCAAATGCTTATCTGTTTACAGTTAACCAGTAACATTGTGTTCTCCCCCCCCCCAGACACACACATGGCTGCAACTCTGCAAATAAATTTGGAGCTGGCAGGCAGGCTGGCTCAGTCTCAGCATGCACTGGGTCTCAGCAGGTACCCCAACTCCCAGGCTGCTCCCACTGCGGCTTTGCATTAGTAACTGACAGGCTCCCTGCGTGCACCGGCTGCCAGACAAGGCTTCTTCTTTTTTTCTTTTTTTTTTAAATGCAGAGCAGCAGGGTGGGGGTGGGTGCTGGAAGTTCATGCTAGGATTGAGCCTGCCAGCTCCCACAGGAGAGCCCACAGTGGGCTGTAGTAAATTCTCTTTGTAAAAGTAATGACTATCCATGTAACCATCAGGATATTTCACAGTTACCATATTACACGATTTTTAATAACCCTAGTCCGAACACATCTACACATGGATTATGTATAATGTAACACACTGATTATGCTATATTACCAGTGTTTCTCAACCTTTAGTTATAAAGTACCCCTTTAATAAAAAAAAAAAGTAAGTATCCCCAGTACCTACAGTTTTCAGACACACACAGGTTTGTTTGTTTTTTTTTTCTACCTTTGCAACACGTTTGTTTAAACATTTGTAGCCAGGTGGGTGATTTATTGCAGTGCGAAATATAACTGGATTGAGTACTGTTTTTAAAAATTGTGTCTAAGGGTACTCATACCACTGGTTGAAAAACACTGTTCTATACTGTGCTCTGGGGATGAAGCACAGATGGCTTTTAAATGTACTGTTAGTAAGGGATTATTTTGGTCTTTAATTTCAATGGAGTAATACCAGATAACATTGTGTTCTCCCCAGACACATCTGAGCATGGCTGCAACTGAATTGAAGGGATGTGAAAGTGTAGCTGTGTATGGTATGGGGGCAGCGCATATCAGAGGCAGCAGTGCGGTGGGGGGAGCAGGTGGGAGCTGATACACATAGGAGCTGCCTCCTCCTCCTGTGCTGCTGCCTCTGATACAGAGGCAGCAGGGCAGGCGGGAGTTGGTGCATGTAGGGAACTGGCTTAAAAGCCAGCTCCCTGTACACACCAGCCCAGGGAGCCACCTGCCACCCCATGTGTAACTGTGTAAACACTTTAATATTTAAGTTACATATTTACTTAAACACATTTGACATCCCTAATGGCTACTTGCCAATAAAATATGTATATTTTGTACACTTTTTCTAAAAGTTCTATTTTTAGTAGTTACAATAATCTGCTTCCTGCAACTGCACTGGATTATGTATAATGTAAATACACTGATTATGCTTATATATTACCAGTGTTTCTGCAACCTTTTAGTTATAAAGGTACTCTTAATAAAAAAAAAAAAAAGTAAGTATCCCCAGTAATTTGCAGTTTTTCGTGACAGTGGACTCTTAACCTGGTTCTCAGTATCAGACTTAAGACTTATATGAGTGATTTGAGGAGCACAATGTTGCTTAGTGTTCAAGCCATTCGGATGGGTGCATTAAGTGTATACTGTTTTGATGCGCTAATTTTGCTGCTTAAATTAAGCATTTGAATAACTGAATAAATACTTGGGTTTTTTTCTAAGGTGCTACATTCGCAGTTGCTCGGGGAACATCAGAAAAATCGGAGATAATGGTTTGTCGACTTTCCAACAACCAGAGGTGAGACATGTGGAGGGAAACTGCACTAGTTAAATCTGGCTAACTATTTAATCTATCCACCGCTGCTCTTCATGATGGCTTTTATGTTGCCTATACAGCGCTCTAGCTGATTTATGTGCGCTAAAATGTTTCCAGAATCAGCAAGTGGATACATGATATGAGCAGAGAGTAAGCCCTTTTGGGCTTATTTTTATATGTTGCATCATCAGATTAATTGGTTGTTTTTTGCTAATTAATCCTTGTTGATTACAGAAAAAATTTACACTACACGTATGTCTGCACTGCAAAAAAGACCCATGGCAGTGAATGTGAGCCTGGGTCAGCTGGTTTATACTACAAGGTTAAAAATAGCAGTGTAGATGTTCCTGGTGTGGGAGCTGATACACATAGGAGCTGCCTCTCTTCCTCCTGTGCTGCTGCTCTACAGAGGCAGTGGTGTATGGAGTTAAGATGTAGAACCGCTTGGGTGCCAGCCTGCACAATACCCAGCCCAGGAGCCACCCCACTCCCATGTGTAACTGTGTAACCACTTTAATATTTAAGTTACATATTTACTTAAACACATTTGACATCCCTAATGGCTACTTGCCAATAAAATATGTATATTTTGTACACTTTTTTCTAAAAGTTCTATAATATTTTTAGTAGTTACAATAATCTGCTTCCTGCAACTGCACTGGACTTTTTGCAATCGCACAATCATTTGTAACTATCCTTTGCCTCTTGCTTTGAGGTGCTTAAATCACGTAAACATACATTAATTTACACACATTGAAGAAGAAATATTAACTGATCACTGTACCATTTTGTTGCTGATCGTGACAGTGGACTCTTAACCTGGTTCTCAGTATCAGACTTAAGACTTATATGAGTGATTTGAGGAGCACAATGTTGCTTAGTGTTCAAGCCATTCGGATGGGTGCATTAAGTGTATACTGTTTTTGATAAGCTAATTTGCTGCTTAAATTGGCATTTGAATGCGCTAATAAATGCTTGTTTTTCTAGGTTGCTACATTCGCAGTTTATAGGAACATCAGAAAAATGGAGATAATGAACAACCAGAGGTGAGACAGGAAGAATGGAGGACATTCCTTGCCTCAGCTACATTCGCAGTTGCTCGGGGAACATCAGAAAAATCGGAGATAATGGTTTGTCGACTTTCCAACAACCAGAGGTGAGACATGTGAGGAAACTGCACTAGTTAAATCTGGCTAACTATTTAATCTATCCACCGCTGCTCTTCATGATGGCTTTTATGTTGCCTATACAGCGCTCTAGCTGATTTATGTGCGCTAAAATGTTTCCAGAATCAGCAAGTGGATACATGATATGAGCAGAGAGTAAGCCCTTTTGGGCTTATTTTTATATGTTGCATCATCAGATTAATTGGTTGTTTTTGCTAATTAATCCTTGTTGATTACAGAAAAAATTTACACTACACGTATGTCTGCACTGCAAAAAAGACCCATGGCAGTGAATGTGAGCCTGGGTCAGCTGGTTTATACTACAAGGTTAAAAATAGCAGTGTAGATGTTCCTGCTTGAGCTGGATCCTGGAGATCAACACCTTGGCCAAATTTCAACCGGGCTCCAGCAGGAGTGGAAATGCCTATAGTGCTATTTTTTTTTTTTTTAGACCTATTGAGCTTGGCGTTGAGACTTTGTGTTGCAGTTGTGTCCATGTGTTGGGATTTTTATTTATTTTGCAGTGTAGACATACCCTAAAACTTGGAGGTTACAGACATTGATGATGGAATCTTAGGAATCACTTTGCATGTAAGTCATTAGTTTGAATCTGGTTAGGCAGATAGTCATAGACTGTTGCTATCTGCCATTTGGTTTTCGATTAGAAATGAGTGTCTGCTGTACAGTCTACATAACTAGTCTCATTTTTATTTGTATCCAAGTAGCTTCCAAAACCTGTTAGGTGTGCACACAAATGAAGATTGTACTTGACCCCCTCAGAGCTTTTAATCTGCAAATACGTGCAGCACATAAATGCGGGGAATAGGGATGTAAAAGTTACCTGGTAAGCATACCCTTTACTAGCATGCCTACCAGGGTAACTGGTTAACTGGTGCGTGGCTGCTCTGGCTGGTTGTTGTGAAAGAAGAACTCCTAGTTCTCCAGCAGGAGAGGAGGATCTGCTAACCCCAAGGTTTTGGGGTTAAGTGGCAGGAAGAATGGAGGACATTCCTTGCCTCATTGGGAGGTGGAAGTGATTGGTTGCTAGTGCACATGTTGCACAAAGAGGACCAGGTGAGTGCCTATCTCTTCCTCTGAGGGAGAAGGGAAGTTTCTTTGTGGCAGACGAAACAGCCAGGAGAAATACCTTCAGATAATTGTCAATTTTCTCAATTTAAGCCCCCCACGTGTCTCTGCTTATCGAGTATTCCATTATTGGAGATGGAGAGGATAGAGGGTTGGTTGATTGTAAAATATGATGGAAAGCATTTGTAGTGTAACTTTAAACAAACTGCCTATTGTTTGTGTGTTGGGGTTTTTTACTACTTTGGGGTAGGTGCAGTCTTCTGTTGTGTTTGTATAGTGCCTAGTACAGTGGTTTCTCGACCCTACTTGGCCTGTAGGTGCTATTGGAATATAAATAACATTGCCAACAGTAGTGGGAAGGGTACTGATTGAGAGGGCATGAGAGGAAAAAATTAACCATTTGAAAAAAAGTATTTCAAAATCTTTATTTTAAAAACTGAACTCCGTGCATAAGGTTCCAGCCTTCACAGAGCTGAGTGTGGTTAGATAATCTCTTTCAAAATGCCTCAATTACTTTCCCTCTTGAGGATGCTCTGCTAAAGTTTTTGCAAGAGGCATCTGGCATTCTGGCTAGATAGCTTTTATCTGAAGATCAGAAGGTTGTTTTATTTTTGGGGGGGGGGGGTCTTTTTTTATTGTTAAAGCTTTTTTTCCCCCCCTATCTTTCCTGCTTTCTATTCAGACTTTGTAGTAATTATTCCCTGTGAGGTTTGTGTTTAAAATACATAAATTGTCAGGGTATTGTTAGTAGAACCTGTTGTTTCTCTTGAATCAGACTTGAAAGAAGCAGTGTTTTCTTCTGTTGTGTAGATATCTGTTTCTGGATGGAGACAGCCATTATGAAATTGAAATTGCACAGATTTCGACTGTCCAGATACTTACAGAGGGATTTACTCCTGGAGGTAAATCTTGCAATGAACCTAAACTAATTGTCATAAGTTAAGCATTTGCAACGCTTTTTCTTAACCTGATAAAACATTGCATCTTTTGCACTGACAACTCATTTCACTCAGAGTACAGCAGCAGCAGCATTTGAAGCCTATTCTTGTGGCTGCCGGCAGTAGCATTTTAGAGAGAACTCAAGAATTCAGAGTTGACTTCTGACCTTTTGATCCGTAACCCAATAGAACTTTGAATGGTGAATCAAGTGCTGGTGCTTCCCACTGCCTGAGCCATTGAGATCCACTCTTCACTGAGTGGAGGTAGCAGTGGGGAGGAATTCAGTCATCAGAATGAAGAGTATCATGACCCAGCTGTGGCCTGCTTTTGCTTCATACCAACATTATAAGGAACAGAGTCTGGAGTTGATGGGAGGGCAGTATCAGAGGATGTTATAGATAACCTCTTAAAAGTCTAAGCACAGATTGGGACCAGCTATCAAATTATTAGACTTCTGACTACATCTGCCTGGTACAGGTTGATCCTCTCTGGTCTGGCACTCTCTGATCCGACAACACCTGTGGTCCAGCATGATTTTAGTTAGCCAGATGTCCACTTATCATGGGTGTGGCCAATTTCCCACAGTCCCATAAAGTTTTACAGCCATCAGTCCTGGCACTCTGTGTTCAGTGTAGTTATTTAGCTCTAATTTACCCCTAAATATTTTCTAAGAACCCAGTAAGCAGTAGAAGTGTTGGTAATGCTGCTAGACAATATTGACTTCCCATGGTCCGGAAAATTATCTCATTTGGAGCCAGTCAGGTCTCAAGGGTGCCAGACTAGAGAGGTTCTGAATATGGTTAACCAAACACTCATGCAGAGTGTTACTTTTTAGCTGAACCCTGATTGTGGCCAACTAAAATCTGAATGAGGGTAACTGACTTGGTGAAGCCCTACAAAATATACTTATCGGGAGAAGGCCTTGTATTGGCATGCATTAAGTAAAAAATATGAACAAGAATTTCATGTGATTCTTTACCATCTATAGTATTGTCAGGTACTGTGTAACTCTCTCATCTGTGGAATGAGGGACTAGCGTGGTCACTGTGTAATTTCTGTCTACTGAACTAACTCTTCAAATCAACCAAACATGTGGCTCTTTGAGAATAACTTAATGCTCCATTAATGTTCTTATTCACTGCTCTTCTGATTAATTTTTCTTCTCATTACTTGCTTGCCTACCTTCTTGATGTAGAAAAAGATATTCACACTTATACCAGCCTTCTGGAGAGCCAACACATTACTGAAGGTCAGAAGTGTTGTGAACTTGATTCACTTGAGCATGCTGTTATGAGCTGCTTTTCAGTGCTGCTTTCTTCCTCTTTGCTGTCTATAGCTCTTACTAAAATTAATCTGAAGCAACCTATGTTTATAACTGTTTAAATTTAAACGTATTTTGTGTGATGTCCTTGGAAAGAATAGGCACAAACAGAAACTATCCAATTTAAATTCTAAAGTGGGGAACATTTTGACTATTAGAGAGAGACTTCTGCCTTGATACGGGTCCCCTCAAATCATACGTGTGTGGCTATTACTCTTGCTGACAGGCACCATGCATAGCTCAGTTCCTGCTGTACAAATGGGTGGGCACTACTTTGGTTGCTTCAGGTATTGCTGCTCAAGATGGGAGGATGGTTAGAGGAAGAAAGGTGTGGGTGTGTTGTATGTTGGTTATAGAATAAATAAGGCGAGGGAATGAGTGAATGAAGGGGTATGTGGAAGGAATAGAGTAAGAGGTGGTAGAAATGGGAAACGAGACTGTCCTCGTAAATCTTCAATCTCATCTCTGGCAGTCCCTTGTTCCTCGTGGAGCGTCAGTTACAGGGAACACTAAACTTGACATTGGAAACTATTTTAGAATATATTTAGCATGCATCACTGCAGTTGCAGCAGAAACTACCCATAGTTAACATGACAAATGAGTGAAATGGCAACTAATACTTCACAAAAAGTGACCAAAATTCAGTATCACTTTGGAGTTGGAGTTTTAACCTGGTACAGTTTAGTTTCTTTCCCTTATGTCTCATGAAGGGAAAAATACTGGTGCCTCAACCAGTGTGCTTTTGGGCCAATTTAGGTTGGAACTTGCTGGTCCAGCACCCTTGGGACCTGACTGATCCTGAATGAGGGGATTTGCCAGACCAGAGGAGGTCCTTCCACTCCTGGTGTGTTGCCATCGGGTTAGGGCTCCAGCCTGTCCTGGTTGCTGACCCAGGCTCCCCCGAGGCTCACTAGATGCCGCTGGCCCCACTGCTGCTGGAGCCGGAGCACCACAGCCAGGGCTGGAGCTGGGGCTCAGAGGCTAGAGTTCCCTGGCTGCCGCTGAGGCTGGAGCTGGAACAGGGCTGGGGTGGAGCTCCCCACTGTGCCGCCCCCTGGCTGAGTTGGTGGTGCCCCCTATGGTGCTCCTGCCCTGCCGCCAGCCTGTAGTGAAATCATTATAGAAATTATTAAGCACAAGTTGGAGTCCTCATAATGAAATAATGTAAATGAACTGATTTTCTTTAAGTATGTTTGGTAACAAATACATGGGCAAGTATGCATATTCAAAACAAATTATCTTTCTATTCTGCTTCAGTATGTGATCTTAACAGTTGTCTCGTGCAGCTGGATATATAGAGTATATGTACTTGAAATGTATTGTGTATGTATATTGGCATGTCATGAGATTATATAAGTGTCCAAAATTTAGTTTTTTAACCAATATTCAGTTGTTACGTTTGGTATGGTTTGATTCTTAAGCTAAGGATTGTCTGCCCTTTTGAGTGGAGGAGCATATTTATTTTATGCCCAAGTGGTATGTGTGAGGGGGATTGTGTGTGTAAGGATGGGTTTGTGACTAAGAAAATCTTGAAAACACTGGTCTGTATATTTGGTTTTCTTCTGTCTTGTGTTGTATTGGTCATATAATTCACTATTAACTTGCTTACTGGTAAATCCCATCAATGTTGTTCAATTACATTTGCAACAGTCTGATATTGGCAGCAGTCCCAGGAGAGTGAAAGTTTAGCTCTGTTTTATGGTCCAACTAGGTAAATTGTAGAGGACAGAGGAATTTAGTTGCTCTTTTTGCAGAAAGATTGGAAAAACTTGTGAATTGTGGGGCTTGTGATCAGAATCTTAGTGCAATATTATCTTTTCTGCTTGGGTTTCCTCTTGGATATGCCATAAGGACACTGACTCCTGAGGGTTCCACATGATATGCAGATAATCTTTTCATTGAAATTAATGAGGCCTTTGTATGCATAAAGGAGAATTGGATCAGGCAGATGAGGTAACCTGACAGGGATTCCATTTTTTAAAGGTTCTGGTGAACTACTATTTAGTTAACCCTAAATGTTAACCGGATTCCTAGGTCTGCTCCTCAGTTCCCTCCTGGTTTTTACTGGACGGCCTATTAATAACAACACAGTCTAAAATGAGATTTAGAATATAAAATTTGTTTGCAAACTGCAAGATACTTTGTGGTAAACTACCATAAATTTTAAGACTTCTAATGCTTAGAAAAATACCAAGCTAGAAAGGGGTTCTTGAAATGTCAGTGCATAAACAATTCCCTTTCCTTGCTATCTTCCCTGAGTGGTGCGTTTTTGACTTTTGGTTGTGGTAACACACTGATTCAACTCGTACAATAGCAGCAGCTGTTGATGTAAGACATTTAAAATATTTTAAGTCATGTTGGGAATGAGTTATATTGTTGGTAATGGACAGAACATCCTCTTTTACTTCTTGGGTGGCTAAATACTCTGTTCTTCTACTACTTGTTCAGGACTTCAATTTTCCCTTTTTAGGAGGCAATACTCGTGCCACAGGTATGCTCCTGCAGTATAAGGTACCAGGATCAGAGGAGCTCACACAGATGAAATTTACTGCTAGCGAAGACTTCAATTCTAACAAGAAGTTGTCAGCAGCCTGGCTAGTAGCTATGCATAAGGTAACTTGTGTAAAATGCATTAGATGTTTTAAATTAGTCCCCTTAACTTTGGTCATAATTTGTGTGCAAAACAGACTAGTTGCCCTACAAGTGCTCCATGATAACCTGGTGCAACTAGTTGTGAGTGTATTCTAACTATGTTGGACCTTCTTGGTCTGGCATCTTCAGGACCTGATCAGTCCTAAGCAAGGGATTTTGCAGGACCAGGGAAGATCATTTCTGGCACTCCTGCCACCAGTCCCACTCTGGTCCTGGTCTGGCCGCCAGCTTCCCTTCCCTTCTCCCCCTCACCCCCCACCTGATACAGCTGGGCTTGCAGCCACAGCAACCCTGCTGGCAGCCTGTTGCAGTGCCAGGGCTCCCAGTGCCTGCAGGGTTCCTGGTGCTGGCCTTCCTCCAGGACTCTCTGGTCCAGGAACATCTGTGGTCCTTCTGGACCATGGATGTTGCCAGACCAGAGTCCTGGTTCAGAGAAGTTCAACCTGTATAGACCAGGGGTTGGCAACCCCCCGGCACATGTGCCACAAGTGGCACATGAATCGCTTTTTTTTTTTTTTTTTTAACTGGCATGCGGGGTGGGTTTTTAACCCTTCCCCCCACGCAGCAGTTCAAGCCTCAGTCACATAGCTGCAAGTTGGGGCACCATTTCTGGCTTCCTGCTGGGAGTGGGGGGGGGAAGGGGGGCACGGGCGCGGGCGAGGCACTAGTCGTTGTTATGGGAAGGAGTAAATAATTCTTTATTCACTTTTTACAGGTTCATAAAATCATGACTAGAGTATCTCCCCTTACTCGTCTTTTACAAACTGAAAAGTCCCAGTCTTTTTAATCTCTCCTTGTATGGCAGCCATTCCATACACCTAATCATTTTTGTTGCCCTTTTCTGAACTTTTTTTCAATACCAAAAAGCATTACTAACTTTTACGTTTGTTAAAATTGTGACTGATACATTTACTAGATTTCGGTAACATTCCATGAGGAAGAAAAGGTGCTGGATACATAAGGAAAAGAATTTTAATACAGTTTTTATATACAAACTAAGTGACTTATTAAATAAAAGTATTATCTGTAAGTGAACTGATTTTCTGTTCACCATGTCTTTCAAGATCTTACAATTAAGATCTACCTCAAACACAAATACCCTTGCCTGGCTTCCTTCCCCACCCTTCTCTGGTCTAGTCTGGCACCCTTGAGACCTGATTGGTTCCAAATGAGAGAATTTTCCGGACCATGGGAGGTCAATATTGTCTAGCAGCATTACCAACACTTCCACTGCTTCCTGGGCTGTTGGAGGACATTTAGGGGTAAATTAAGAGCTAAATAACAGCACAGAACACAGCGTTAGGACTGGTGGCTGTAAAACTTTAAGACCATGGGAAACTTGGCCATACCCATGAAAAGTGGACATCTGGCTTAGGGATATTAAATTTTGATTAATCGGCTAGGCTATGCAATTTGCATCAACTATTTGATTAGTCAATAAGGGCATCTCCGCCTTTGAACTGTAGCAACAGCCCCAGGGCTGTTGCTAAACTTGAAAGGCGAAAACATTGCAGGGAGCACGGGGCCAGCGAGGGACTCAAGCAGTCCCCTGCTGGCCCCTTGTTCCCTGCGGCATTGCATGCAGCGTTTCAAAGTGGCAGACCCCGGGCTCTATATGATGCTGCTGCCTTGAAGCACCCCATCCTCTTCTTTTCCTCCCCACTCCTTGCTGCCTGTCTTCCAATAGAAGCAGCGAAGGGGGAGGGAGCAACTAGTCGTTCACATCCCTAATCCAGCTAACTAAAATCATTTTGGAACAGAGCGTTCTGGAGTAGAGAGGTTCAACCTATTCATATAGCAACATTTGTGGTGCAACATCACTGGGGGTTCTCCTGGGTTGGAGCACTCACTGAGCACAGGGTCCAGCGTTTCCCTGTAACTCCTTCCCCACCTTCCCAGAGCTTCTGGAGTGCCACAAATAGAGAGAGGGAGGGGAAGGAGCAGCTAGCGGCAGGGACTGAGAGTGCAGCTTGATGGCCATGGGGCTTGGTGTGCTTTTTGGCCCCCATCCTCCCCATCCCTGTTTGGTCAATGCTGACCGCTCTTTGGCTGCCAGAGCAGAGCCTGGCAGCAGAGGGACGGACATTGTTTCCTAGTTCAGGACTGGTCGGGTCCTGAAGGTGCCAGACGAGGGAGGTATAACTAGTAGTAGATCAAATTCTCTCACGTCACTTCTAATTCATGGATTGAAAGAGGGAAAACTTTCCTGTTCTTAACTCTTGGTCCATTTCTTAACTTTGAGCTAGTTATTGAACAGAATTATTAGAATAAACTGAAAAGAAAATATTCCTTCTGCACCTGCAGAAGAGGCTACTGCTGTCAAAAGTGAGTTAAGCAGTTCAACAAGGCATAGTTGCAAGTGATTAGCCACTGACCTCCGCTAACCAGTTCAGTAGCTTTTCCTCCTTTAAAACTAAAACTATGGCAGCAAAAATGTGCTCTGTCAGAGTTGAAACTATAGACTGGCATTTTAAAAAATACTACCTTACTAATTAAAGGCTAGATCATCCTGCTTTTCAAGTGTGGGTCAGTGAACACTGCTCTAGGTCACAACTCCCTCCTAGTCCCACTCATATACCCTTCCCCCATTTCAGAATCCTCTCCTGCACCCCCCTCTCCCAGGTCAGAATCCACTTGTGTGCTCAACTTCTGCTCCAGCCCCTGTACCCCCTCCATTAACATAATAGAAAAGTGCAACCCTTGACCACTTATATTCTTGGAGTGGACCCCCAATCAAAAAATATTGCCCACCCCTGTTATACACCAACAGCTATGTACTGGATAGAAGTGGAAGCAGCCGATCAACAGAGCTCAAACATGAGGAACTACTTGGTATGGGTCCTGTGGGAATTGGCGGGCAGCTGCCTCTGAGCACTGAATTTAGGGTATATAAAAGTGAGGTTGCTATTAGGGATGTGAAAGACTTGTCGACTATCCAATGGGGGGGGGAAGGAGGGGGAAGAGAAGGAAAGAAGGCTTCGGAGCAGCAGCTCCCCCGCTGACCCCAGCTCCACACGGCGCTGCCACTTTGAAACGCTGCGGGAAGCAAGGGGTTAGTGGGGGGACTCAGTCAGTCCCGTGTTGGCCCCAGTGCTCCTCACATCACTTTTGCCTTTGAAGTATAGCAACAACCCTGGAGCTGTTACACTTCACGGGGAGGCTCCTTTATAGAATAATCAACTAGTCGATGCAAATTGCATCAACTGTTCAATTAGCCTATTAATCTAAGTTTAATATTCTTAGTTGCTATGTACTGAGAGTTGACAGAACCTAACACAAGTAGCATCAGAATCCTAAGTGCAGCCAACAGTCAGCTCTGTCATCTAGAAAAGCTTTCACCCCCAGGTTTAAGAGGACAAGCAGGGAGGTGACTTCATTTCAAAGATTGTTTTCCCCCACCTTTTTTTGGTCCTGCAGTTATCTTACTGAACTGATACACTCTAGCGAGTCTCAGGTAATATTTTAAACTTGTAGGCCAATTTCTTTGGATTTTTAAAGGAATTAAACATTGGAAAGAGTTGTTTTAAGCTTTTCATATTTTTAACTTGTCCCTTTTGGACCAGTTTAACAGAAGATTGCGGTTAGTGCCTTAAAAACAAGTGCACCCTTGGAAGTGTGATGTGCTAGGTACCAAAAATTGAGACTTATTCATCATAAGTAAATAAGAAGTCTTGGTAATTTGACTTGTCTTTCATACAATGTCCAGTTGGTGTCCCAACTTTGAAAAGGCTTTAGAAAAAAGCTAGGGTGGTCTGAAGTCTGGAAAACTTACCTTACATTGAGACTAAAGAAGCTCAGTCTTTTTAGTTTAACCTTCCATTTTCAGACATGACTTAAATTCAGATCATGTGCCAACATGAGTGAAAGAATTGATGAGGGGACTCTTTAGCACAGAAAAGCATAGCAGTATGTGATGGCTGGAAACTGAAGCTAGACTACACTAGAAAAGGATGCATTCTTTTAAGTGAGAGTAAATTATTCCAGTTTATTTAAGGGCTTGTCTTCACTAGAAGTGCTATAGTATTACCAAAGATGCTCTCTGTGCTGACTGACGAGAGCTATTCCATTTGACATAAGAAAATCACCTCTGCAAGAGCTGCTTCTGCTAATATAGCACTGTCCACACTGGTGCATAGGCCAGTGTAATATACATCCATGGGAGCAGGGAGAGGTGACTTACTCATATCCCTAAGCAACACAAATTATACTGACAAGGGTTGTATGTACAAGTCTTAATGATGTGCTGGTGGGTTCTCCATCACTTTAAAAAAAGACTGAAGTCTTTTTTTAAGAGATTTTCTTGGTCAAATAGAAGTTATGGACTTGTTGCAGGAACTAGTAGGTGAAATTTACCAGATTATGCAGATTAGAAATTGAGGCCACATGGACAATTCTGATGTCTAATCTTGTCCTCTCCCAAGAAAGATTTGGTTCTTTTAATATCTGAACCAGAAGGCCCAGTTTATATTGACTTCTTCTTTTTAACAAGGCACATCTGTTTAATCCACATTATTACTCCTGAAGACCATGGCTGTCAGCTACTTTTTTCCAGGCCTGACATTCAGGCATTTTCTCTGAGCTGGGCTTTTATTAATCCTGTTTTAACTGGGGGTACTAGAGAGGATGTATAGTATCTCAAACTTGATCAAGAAATCAGTGAGCTCAGAATTTCTGGCAATCCTCTAAGACTTTGTAAAGAATCTTGAAGTCATGTAGCATTAACTTAGTATGTAAGAAGCTTTCTATAATCACTTAGATCAGTGTTTCTGATGGTAGTGAACTCCAGCATACAAAAAATGTCTTGAGATGAGTTTTCATATGGGAATAGGTCAGATCATGCATGTTGTTGTAGAAAGACCATTTAAAAAGATTATGTACCACTGTGCTCAGTGTTTAAAAGAACACCACTTTACCCTCCTTCCCCAACAGAGAACACTTTTTTTCAATGCCTAGGCCAAGGCGGTTGATTACTCCTCAGGAATATTTCTTGTAATAAAAATAACAGGGACATGTCCACATTAAGATAAGCAACTTGATTAGAAAGCTGTTACCTAGCCAACATCACCAAATGTCATCTCAAAAGGAAATTCAGTCATCTGGCAGTTATGACAAATAATTCTAATGATTGAAAGATATTTTTGTGACATTCTTGATTTTTCAAATGGTAAAATTTAAATTATAATTTGGATTGATGTGCCATGAGAGTAAGATGGAGTGTGATTTAGTCTCTGTCCCTTTTAATAAAACTGTACATCAGTTGAAGGACCAGGATTTGAAAGTTATAGCTTTTAGTTTTATAGTAGCTTCTTGGGGAAGACTAAGGGGCCTTAAGTTGATTTGCCACTGAGGTGCCTATATAGCACACTGCAATGATGTATATTATTTTTGTAATCATAGGCAGCAAAACTGCTTTATGAATCCCGGGACCAATAATGGCAGCAAGCTGTCAGAGATCTGAGGGAAGAGACCAGCTTTAAGGAAAACCTGCTTTTCACTTTTTGCTAACTACTTTGATCCATGGTAATTTGGTATTATGAACCCTCTCTATCCCAAATGTGGTTCACTATGTAAGCACTGGCAAATGCAATGTGAGTATTTTTGAACCATGAGTATTCACTTAACTAGTGTGCAATATGTATACAATTAATGCTTTAAATATAGCCTCATGTTTAAGACTTTGTATATTATTTTTGTTAAGTCTTATTGGCACTTAATATGGAAAACAAAGTATGACCTGCGCTATAGCTAATATGTATAGCACAATTTTTGTAGTATCAATTATGAATATTATATGTATCTGTAAGTCTCTTCTACAGAGAATAGCTTTTTGGATATAGATCTCAGGTTTTTTTCTTATCCAAATGTTGAAGATCAATGTACAATGAAATCTGCCTTAGATACCCTTTTATATAAGTAAGCATTTTGGGTTCTCAACATGTGATAAAACACTTAAAGATAAGTTTCACCAAATACCACAGCGTTGTATGAACATGACCTCTTGGAGCCATCCTTATGTAGAAAAATATAAGCTTCCAGAAAACTATTTTGAAGTTTTATAATCATTTTACGTGTGGTAATGATCTTTTGCTAATTAATCTGACTATTGTAACTGTTTGGACATAAACAGTATTTAATGTACAAATCTTATGATCATACTTACTGAAAATAAGCAAAACTCAAGATAGCATTCACTAACTTGCTAAACAACCTTATTCTCTCCTCCACTCAAACCCACAAATATTGAATTTTAAGGTTGAAGGTTAATTTGTTTACAGTGCCCAAAAACGTGCTGTGCCTCCTGCATAAATGGTACACTCTATTGAAGCAGAATAGCATGAATAGCATGAACTAGAAAATGTCATGTATTCTGCAGTTAAGAACAGCTGAGAGTTTGCTGAGTGAAGTTCAAATATTCACAATGCCACAAGTTTTACTATTTGACTATGGAAGAACAGAGGCTAACTGCTTAAGGTGATTTTTTTTTTTTTTTAAGTGACCGGGCCTGCCTAGTCACCAAGCAGCACTTCTTGGGGCATGTGCTGCATCTTAAGCCTTTTCCTTCTGGTACAGGGAAGAGAGCCTCTTACTACGATGCATACCCAATTGTGACAACTAAGTTTTACCATCATTCACTGTGGATTCGTTATGCAGGTTAGGCAGGCAGGCAAAGTACACATAGCTACAACTTACAAGAAATTAAAAATATATTTCTGGTATATAAAACCATGTACAATTATTAACTCCAGTGAAGTGATTTTGCCTTTGTCCAACATTTTAAAATAAACACTTAAATGCAGCTATGCTGTAACAGTATTTTATTATGCACATTTACATATTCTCTGGATTAGTGTATCATAGGTTCTTGAAATTGTCACGCTCATGTAGTAAATGTTCTTTAACAATACCCTTTCACTTTTCATCACCACAATATATACAATTAATATTAAATGGTGGTAAAAGCAAATTACAGCATTCCATAAATTATACACAAGACTTACACTTGAAGAGTTAAAGCCAACTGGCCTATACTTTAATGGAAGGAAAATTCAAAACACGTGGCTACAACTTACAAGAAATTCAAAATATATTTCTGGTATATAAAACCATGTACAATTAACTCCAGTGAAGTGCTTTTTTTGCTTGAAACAACAATGTAGTGGAAAGGTTATTGCATAACTCACCCTGGCAATAGGTGTAGGGCTGCCAAGAACCACAGAAACAATCCTTACCAAAATAGTAAACTATTGCCATTCTCAAATCCTTCTCTCAATCCTGTTTCTCTTCCTCTCTTTGATTCTCAATATTAGCATAACTCACTCTCCATAGTTTAGTCCTTCAACTACTCAGACTTCAGATTACTTAGTCTGATAAATTAAGTACACTCTTACCCTTCTCAACTATTGCACTATCATCCATGCACACATACAAATCCTTTAAATCTGATAGCAAATCCACTGTTAAATGTTCTTTTGTTCCAAACAGACAAGTTCACAGGTTAGTGGGACCTGTAACTTAAGAGGTAAAACTTGTGGAAATGAACATGTTAATTAGTGTAGGGGGTTTGAGAAGTATACAAATACTGTTCTGATTTTTTTTTTTAGCTTGTCATTAAATGCAAACAAGATCTAGATTCTAGCATCTCTAAAGCTTCTGTGTGGGCTTTGTAAAAGGTATTGACACTATGGTGATACAGCTACAACACTGCAGATGTGCTGCCATGATGCTTCCTCCAGCAAGGGAAGAGGTTTTTCTACTGCTGTAGGTATATTACCTCTGAGGCAATAGCTACATTTACAGGAGGGGTTAGGTCAGCCTGTCATATAGGATGGAAAATTGTTCACAGCCCTGACCTATATAGCTAAGTTGACTTAAGTCTGTATATTGACTAGGCCCTGAACTAGGATTTAGATATATTAACTAATGTTCTAATATTTCTAAACCATAGAGCCTTAGTGACTGCTTATGAACTTAGCATGTGAAAGGCTCTGCAGTACACATGGTGTTAAGTCAGTGTAAACGACATTCAGTGGTGTCAAAAAATCCAAAATCTTGACACATGGGACAGTTATTGTGGGACTAGAACAGACCAGACAGCACATCTGCAATTTGCAAATGATATTTGTGAACATAACACAATAAGCTTCCATTGATAAGAGTATTTTTGGTATTTAAAATTGACAAAATACTGTAGACTGTAAGTTTCTCTCCCAGTCAGTGATAAGTTACACAGAATGGTCTTCATTTACAAATTGCAGAATTTTAAACCCTTGCCTGTCTATTAACAAGAGAGAGCACCATTACAAATCAGATTATAATTTTATTTCTCCAGTTGAAATGATACAAAAAGATGACTCCAGTGTGGGTTACCAGCAAGGTATTGCACTGCCAAACAGCTGAATTCAAGCAAGGGTTCGCTGCCTAGGTTTGATTCTTGGATATAGCTGCAAAATAAAAAGAAAATACCAAACTTTTAGCTGTGATCACTAGAAAAATCAAGACTATAATGTATAACCCACTTCCACCCACAAGGCTAGCTTTGATTACATTAGTGGATTGTAAATAAAGCAAAAAGGGTAAGACATTTCATTGACTTGTCCACTAGATTATTTAATGCATTTCTTCAGATTACAAAGTGACAGGCAAGTCTGAACAATTCGAGAAGAAACTGTTAGCAATAGGCAACTCAAACCTCCTTACAGTTAGATTTACCATGCTTCTGAGTACAGAAGAATTGCCATTCTAAATCAGACCAGTGTTCCATGTAGCCCAGAATCCCGTCTCTAACAGTAATACAAAAATGCTTTTAATAAAAAACTGCAAGAATCCTCTGCCCACAAAGGAAGCTGTTTTAATCCTGCTGGAAGTCACCTCATGTAAGTTTGCATGTTATCTATATGTCTCTCTTAAATTCTACTAACTTTTGACATCTCTTGTGGTAGTGAATTCCACAGATATAAGAACTCTCAGATATCACTCAGAATAAAGAACTCCATACACATTTTCTCAAACCATACGAAAAGCAAGCTTCCTCCAGAAACTCTACACCATTCCTGCAACATTCTTGACATGGCGGATGTCACCTTCCTATATACCAACATCACTCATAATGATGGCATCACTGCCTGCCTAAAATATCTACAAGACAATGGACAACACTCAGATATCCACTCCAAACACATCCATTTCATTTTTGCTCATAATAATTTCACATTCAACATCACTTTATCCAAACCAGGAGACCTAGGATGGCTCCAGAAGGTGTCTTATGAGGTGGCTGGTTATTGAGGAAAATATTCTGGACAAATGCACTAATCAAATATACCTGAGATATAGTAATGACATTTTCATCCTATGGACGGATGAACTCCCTCAGTCACACTACAACTTGAACCACCACCCTTTCTTAAACTATCTAGAACACTGCCACACTAGCAAATTTCTAGACAGCATGATTAACTTCAACAGTAGAACCCTATGGACAACTATATACAAGAAACCAACAGATCATCACGCCTACCTTCACAGATTTAGTAATCACCCACCAAGAAACTAATCTATAACCAGGCATTCAGATACCAGAGTATGTATTCTGAGGAGAGACACCAGAATATATGCCATAATGTCCATAAAACCACCTTCAAACAAGGACACTTCACTACAGAAGTAGATTGCACCATGGAAATGGCCACCCCCAAATACCCCAAGAGAACCTGCTTCAATATGAAATCCTCTTAAATTGCACACCCCTATTTGTCACCTATCACCCCACTTTGGAATCTAAACAATCACAAGCCACAGTCAATAGGAACCACATCCTGAAACAAATCTTTCCTGGCCCCTCTCTTTTGGCCCTTAAACAATCCCCCAGTCTCTCTAAGCTCCGCATCAGAAACGAACTCCCCACAGACCAAGGTACACCAACTCAAATCAGCACCAGATCCTGCAAACTGAAACCTAAAGACATGTCTCCATTGCTTTGAAGATTAACAGCCCACACAACACCCCTTTTAAGATCTGTGGGTCTTAAATATGCCTATCACAATATGTGGTCTCTCATATCCAGTGCACAAAATGCCCCAATAGTAACTAAGTGGGTGAGGTAAGATACTTACTATACTCTCAAGTGACCTTGACCAGAAAAATGGTAAAAGACAAAAACACCGTATCGCCTAAGGTTGAACGCTATTCACAAAGCAGTCACTCTCTGACCTCCCAGTCCTCATCTTCAAAGGAAACCTGCATGATACTTCAATAAGCCTAGGAGCGTAAATTCATAACTTTTGCTAGACACTAAGTATCAGAGAATTAATAGAAACACTGGATTTACAGCTTATTACAACACAACACACTATCCCCACCAGCTTTTCCTTTTTCCTTTTCTTTCTTCTCTATGACTGGAGAGTAGGGATGTGAACGACTAGTCAACTATCCAATAAGCAAATGCTTATCAGATAGTCGACACACTAGTTGACTAGTGGCTCCCCTCCCCTTGCTGCCTCTATAAGAAAGAGGCCAGGAGCCAGATCCTGAGTTCCACGCAGTGCTACCGGGAGCCAGACCCTGAGTTTCACACGGTGCTGCTGCTTTGAAATGCTGCGTGCAGCCTGGGGCCAGCTGAGGAGTCTGGGGTCTGCTACTTTGAAATGCCGTGTGCAGCCCGGGTCCCCAGCTGGCCCCAGGCTGCACACGGTGTTTCAAAGCGGCAGCGCCCGCGTGGAGCCCAGGGTCAGCTGGGGACTCCCCCACTGACCCTAGGCTCCATGCGACGCTGCCGCTTTGAAATGCCATGAAGAGCACAGGGCCAGCAGGGAACTGCTTGCGCCTTTGAAGTGTAGCAACACCCTAGGGCTGTTGCTACACTTCAAAGGCAGAGGCGCCCTTATCGACTAAGCGAATAGTCAATGCAATTTGCATTGACTATTCAATTAGCCCATTAATCTAAATTAACATCCCTACTGGAGAAGTGTTAGTTAGGGATGTTAGCATTTATTTTAGTACTCACGTAGCCTCAACAATTTTTAGCAGTTACCAGGTGCTGGGCTGGCAGCCAGTGCACTCAGCCCCACTCCTGGGGAGCCCCTACAACCGCATGCTGCTCCCTCGGATATAGAGGCAGCAGCGCTGGGTGGCAGGTGGAGCCCGTCCAGAGGGAGCCAGTTTAAAAATCTGCTCCCTGTGCAGACCGGCTCCCACCTACCACCCTGCTCTGCTGTCTCTGATACAGAGGTAGCAGCACGAGGTGGCAGCAGCCCCTGTCCTTGGGGTCCCAAGGTCCCTGTGGACAGAGGCTGCTCCAGGGGATGCCAGAGCAGCCTCTGGCCACGGGGAGCTCAGGCCCCTCATGGACAGGGGCTGCTGCCGCCCTGCATTGCTGCCTCTGTATTAGAGGCAGTAGTGTGGGGTGGCAGGCAGCTCACCTGTGTGCTCTTTATTTAAAACTGAGACCAGAGGGCTGAGGCTGAGTCAGCCTGCCAGCCCAAATTTAAAATGCAGAGCACATAGGGGTGTGGTGCTGCAGTTAACCAGGACCCTTAACCAATAAGCAATCACTTCTTGCTTAAACAGTTAGCCGGCTAGCTGCTAACATCCCCAGTTAACAGGCCACTTAACCCTGAATGATCTCTTGAAATATTTTAGCTACTTATTGTAAACAATCTGTTCTGCCCTGTGTTTAGCTGTGACTGAGTACGTTTCGAAGACCTGAGGAGCTCTGTGTAGGTTTAAAAGCCTTGTGCCTCTCGCAAACAGCTGGTCCAATAGAAGATATTACTTCATCTACCTCGTCTCTCCTATTTCCTGGGACCACAATGGCAACACCCCCTCTTGCATAAAATCTACTCAGGCCCCCGTCCTTTATAGAAGCATTATTATGTATATAGCATCACCCATCATGCTAAGTGCTTTCTAAACATTGAACAGGGGAATAATATCCTCCCCAGATCTCAATTAAAGCACTGCAAACAGAGAAAAAGACAAGGAAGGGTAAAATAGTATGATGTGTATGGTAAATACTTGTCATAGGGACCAACTCTGTGGATGCTCCAGGGCTGGAGCACTCTCAGGAAAAAAAATGGTGGGTGCTAACCATTCACTGACAGCTCCCCTTCCTACCAGGGTTTGCCAGCAGCCTTGACAATCAGTGCCTTCTGCCCCTTCCCCCAATCAGATGTTCTATGGCAGACAGGAGCGGGGAGGAATGAAGGCAGTGCACACACAGGCTGTGTCTACACTGGCGCGTTCTTGCGCGAAAATGGCCGCTCTTGCACGAAAACATGCCGCCTGTCTACACTGGCTGTGCGTTCTTGCTCAAGTGTACTGACATTGTACTGTAGAAAATGAGGGCTTCTTGCGCGAGAACTCTGACACTCCCTCTCAGGAAGAAGCCCTCTTGCGCAAGAGCTGTTCCAGAAGAGGCCAGTGTAGACAGGCAACATGAATTTCTTGTGCAAGAAACCCCTAGGCTGTGTCTACATTGGCACCCCTTTCCGAAAAAGGGATGCTAATGAGACACCTCGGAATTGCAAATCCGCGGGGGATTTAAATATCCCCGCAGCATTTACATTTACATAACTGCCGCTTTTTCGGCTCGGTTTTGCGGAGAAAGCGCCAGTCTACGTGATTTTCCGGAAAATAAACCCTTTCACGTAGGAATAAGGGATCTTCCGGAAAAGGGCTTATTTTCCGGAAAATCGCATCTAGACTGGCGCTTTTCTCCGGCAAAAACCCCGAGCCGGAAAAAAGCGGCAGCCATGTAAATGCAAATGCCGCAGGGGATATTTAAATCCCAGCGGATTTGCAATTCGGCGTCTCATTAGCATCCCTTTTCCGGAAAGGGGTGCCAATGTAGACACAGCCCTTTGGTTAAAATGGCCATCAGAGCTTTCTTGCGCAAGAGAGCGTCTACACTGCCATGGATGCTCTTGCGCAAAAGCACATGCCAGTGTAGATGCTCTCTTGTGGAAGAGTTTTTGCACAAGAACTCTTCCACAAAAGAGTTCTTGCACAAGAAGCTGCCAGTGTAGACGTAGCCTTCAGGGAGGGAGTAAAATGGGAGTGGGGGAAGGTTCTGGGGCAGAGCCAGGGGGAACACATCCAGCACATGAGAAAGCCAGCACCTATGTACCCTGTTGTCCTCCATGTCATTTGTTATTTTGTATTAGGTCCCTTACCTAAATAACTAATGCTATTAAGTATTTTTCGTTCCATCCTTCAGCAGGGAGCAGTAAGTCAGTATAACTTTCAACCATTTTATGAGATCAGAAAGTGGAGTTTACTTATTGCATAATTCTGATATGCATTTTGGCCACATCTAGCTTCTGGGCAGGTGACTAGAACACATTCTGAAACTCCCACCAGGAATGATCCAAGCCACAAACTAGTTACACTCAATGTATTTAAATATCTTTATGTGCCAATATCTTCATGTGCCAAAGGCACCACACTATATTTACTAGGGATGTACACATTTGTTTAAAAATGTAACCATGCAACCACTAAAAATCATAGTGGTTACATGAGCCTGCAGCAAAGCCACCTCCCTGGGAGCAGGGCCAGCAGGGGCTGCTGATGGCCCCACTCCCAGTTTGCGGGCTTTGCTGCTGCAGTGAAGCCACCTTCCTGGGAGTGGGGCCAGCAAAGGCTGTCAGGTCAGCTCTGCTCCTGGGGAGCCAGCGTGCAACCTGGGGCAGGGCGGGGGGAGAGGAGCGCAGACAGGGTCAGCCAGCCAGAGCAGTCGCTGCCTGTGGCGACAAGAGCTGCTTTGGTTGGCTGGCCTAGCGTCCTGCCAAAGAAAAGTTAAACAACAGGCAATATTTGAGAGAGAAGGAAGGAAGAAGCTTAAGGTAACTTACTCCCAAAAGATTTTTAGGTACATAGCCTTCTTTATCGTTCAGGCGAGCCCACCACCATTCTGTTTCATTATCATCCTTGCGTCTCAGAATAGTAATGGCATCTCCTTCATGGAATGACAACTCATCATTATTCTGGGCTTCATAATCCCATAGAGCATACACAACTCCTTTGTTCATGACTCCCAACTTCTCTTGTACTCCTGTTGCCAAGAAATAAAAGGTAAACAAGAACATTACAGATGGTACCAGTACCTTGACTTTATCCATTTGGGAGTTCGAGTCCTCTCCAATGGGACATGCTAAGAGACTTTCATTCTACCACAATTTAAGATTGTCAGTATTTCCATTATAAAATTAATTTTTCCCAAGAATTTAACTGGAACATAAAACTGATATGGCATAATAGTTGTCAGAGAAGGTTAGCGACATGTTTTTTCTTTTAATTGCATGTGTGTGAATATTTGTTGACCTTATGTTAGTAGAAGCAAAGGTGCAAATCACTTATACTAGTCTCATACACTCTCTCTAGAACAACAGGTTTAGAGTTTCTCTCATCTTGCTTAGTTATTGCAGCATTTACTATATATATCTTCGCACTGCAAATCTGCCTAAAAGGGTGATAGAAATGTAGCCGTGTTAGTCTGGTGTAGCTGAAACAAAAAACAGGACTATGTAGCACTTTAAAGACTAACAAGATGGTTTATTAGGTGATGAGCTTTTGTGGGCCAGACCCACTTCCTCAGATCAACCATCTTGTTAGTCTTTAAAGTGCTACATAGTCCTGTTTTTTGTTTCTGCCTAAAAGGGAATGTTAAAACCCTAATTAAATCTTTACACTCTCTTTGGTGTTAGTTAGAATCTTAATTTAATTTCTGCTTCTAGAAAGATGTTTCTTTTGTGATATATGCACTGAACTTAAAAGTTACAGGTCATCTGCCTCATGAATTCAGTAAACCAGATGCATAACTACTCATAATAAGCAAGTCAAATAAGTTTAGTTCTTCAGTCTCCTGGTGTTATCTGCTAGAAGTTTGGGATCTTTGACAAAATTCCATGTGAAATTTACATGGCAACACTTTCTAACTCCCAAACCCTGTAATCATTAGAACTGTGAAAGAAAGAGACATTTAAAAATCATACACAGGGAACCAGGGAGCTGACTTGATTGGGGGAAGGGGGAGAATGACATGGCCTAAGAAACAGCCAAAAAGTATTTTCAATGAACCAGAGTGTGGGGAAGGGCAATGTTAATTTCAAAGACCTACTTAGAGGCTACAGAACTTACACTAGCACAGGGGTTGGCAATCTTTTCAAACCAAAAAGGCAAACTACATCAAAATTCAGAACAAGAGGTAAAAAAAAGCCATATAAGAATGCCCATTTGCATGACTGAAAATATACAATTTAATGTTATTGATAATAGACATGATGAATAATGGCATAAATGAAACACTGTACTCACAGACTTTATTTAATGGGACCTCTGCTGCTGCTGGGGGTGTAGTTTGTGGATGTGGGTGTGCAGGAGTCAGGTTTGGGATATATGAGGGGCTCAGGGCAGGGGTGTATGTGAGGTTCAGGAGGCAGGACCAGACACTGGGGGTCAGAAATAGAGTATGGGAGGTCTGGGGCTTGATTACCTTACTTGGCCAGGGCTGGGATGCTGCACCTGGACAGCAGTGGCTGGACAAGAGGCCAGGCCAGGATTGTAGCAGCCAGATCATGGCCTCCCCCCTCTTACCCATGCCGCAGCAGGAGGGGGACCGCCACCAGCCCTTCCTGCAGCCATATGGGGGGCTGGACCCTGGGGCCTGCCCCAGGATCAGGGCCGGGGACAGGACACTGCAGCCCGACTGGGGCCTTGTTGGGCGGGCTTCATTTTTAAATAAAGTAAAATATTATGTCTAACACAAAAGATTTCAACGTTGTCTTTATTTATGGCAGGGGTGGGAACCTTTTTTTTTTTGGTCAGGGGCCACAGAAAAATCATTCGGAGACCGTATAAGTAAGAAGCAAAAAACCCTCAGTCCTTACCGATGTGGCTCCCAATTGAGACACCTCATTGCCCTGGTGCTCCAGTCCCATGGTGGGGGGAAAGGGGCAGGAAGGACACAGGTTCAAGGCCTTAGGCCAGATTAACTCTTCAACGGTTCCAGGGTTAGTGGATTTTGTGGGCCCCCCAGGCTCTGGGGTGGGGCCAAAAATGAGGGGTTAAGTGTGCGGGACAGGGCTGCCAGTGAGTGGGATAGTGATGGGGGTGCAGGATCTGGGTGGGAGGTAAAATGCCGGAAGGGGTGAGGGTGGGAGGTAGAGTGCAGAAGCAGGCTGAGAGTAGGGAGACTGAGGGAGACGGTGGAGGAGCAAGAGCGGGTACAGAGTCTATCCAGGAGGGAGGTATAGGAGCAAGCAGGAGGTAGGTGTCTGGCCAGGGGGGAGGAGGCAGGAGCAGGCTGGGGGTGCAGGGTTTCGGCAAGGGGATGAGTGAGGGGCTGGGGGTGCAGGGTCTGGGCATGAGGGGAAGGGGGTCCACTTGCTTTCTTTCGCACAGCTCCCAGAACCCCGTACCAGGCACCACCTCCTGCTGCTCCCATTGGCCGGATTTCAGCCAATGGGAGCAGCAGGGAAAGCCTTCAGGAAGCACGTCCCTGAGTTGCTGTTCCCTCATCGGGGGGGAGGGGAAAGGGAAGCGGCAGCGTGTGCAGCTGCTTCTTCCCTGCAGGCCGGATCTGGCGAGTAGCCTCGGGGCTTTCTTTCTTCTCCCCCTAGAAGCTGGTGCTGGCGTTCCCATCTTGGGGAGGAACCACAAGGCTGAAGCTCCAGCGTGGGCTCTGTGGTGCGATTGGAGCGAAGTGTGGGCTGAGCTGGAGCTGCAAAACTCTCTACTGAGCCATATTTGACTCGGGAGCCATAGATTGCCAGCCACTGCACTAGCAATTTGGTAGTTAGGGTGGAGAAAACAGACTGAATTGAAGAAAGTTATAAACGTTTGTAAGGGGAATTCTCAAGCATACACACTTTTCCACCTACCGTACAAAAACTGGGAACACTGAATATAACCCTCCTCCATCTCCTCACACTTGTCTGCAGCAGTTTCTATATCACTTATAGTTGAAGCAAAAATTGCTGCCCCGGATTCTACAAGTAGTTTACATAGATGAACACTATTGCAAGAAGCTGCACAATGCAAAGGAGTCCTGAAACAAAGCCAAATTTAGACATCAAAATGGGCTAAGGACTCTATACATCCATCCTGCAACAAATAGTTCAGTCATTCTTTAAAAGTTAGCACTGAAAGATTATGTTTTCACTTTAGCTACATTCTCCACATAAGAGTTAAATAAAAACCTAGGAGAAAATTTGACTCTGCTGAAGCCAAATGGAACAAAGAGATTCTAACGAGAATGGTAAGTTTTCATGACATTTTGCAAGGCTGTAGTATCTTAGCTTTACAGGGCAGAGAGGCTTGTGCCAGGGAGAGAGTAGATGGCAAGACAAGAAGGTTCACAATAGCTCAGCACAGCAAACTCTTTGAGATCTCACATACACAAGTGCTACAGGACAAAGAAACATTACCCATGTGCTCAAGACCAAAAACTTTTCCTTAGCACTGTCAATTTGCTTCTTGAGTATGTCCCTGTTCTGAAGCTATAAAAGGGGGCTGTCACACTGCATAATGTCTTGCAAAGGTATGTATCAGAAACCCAACTTGCTACTCTGCAGGTGTCAGTATCAGATACATCCTTGGGGGAGACAACCAAGGCTGCTTGGATTCTTGTGGAATATGCTCCCAAAATGCATGTTGTGCAGCTTGAAACAAAACATGATGCATCCGGAGCTCCACTTTGACAGCTTCTGGATAGAAATGGCCTGCCTTTTTTTCATCCTTTCCATAAATGATACAAAATATCTACATTTCCTAAATGACTTCATTCTGTAGATAAAAGGTAAGGGCCCTACACCATCCAAGCAATGTCACATTACCTCTTCCCATTGGTGTATGGTTTAGAGTCGAACACAGGTTAATGAGAGTCTGAGACCACTTAAGGATGCATATAAGATGAAGTCTCATAAATACCTTATTTTTGTGGAAAACTGGGGGGAAGGGGAAGGGAGATCTGCTATGAGCGCACTCCAATTCTTTTGGCAAAATGATTCTTTTGGCCAATGATTGCGACTAAAAATACTACCTTCCTTGAGAAGTACAGTAGAGAGCAGAAAGACAGAAGCTCTAACACTACTTTTGTTAGAGTTGGTAAAACCAGGGTCAAGTCCCGGGCTGTTCTGGGTTTTTGCCACGGGAGGGAAAATTACCACCTATCCTTTCAGGAATCAAAATATGACTGGGTGTGAAAACACAGAATACATGTCTATCGGTAGGTGAGACACACCGATGGCTGCCAGGTGTACCCAGAGGGAAGTTAGAGAGACAATCCTGCAGATTTTAAGGATAAAATAAAGTCTAGCATACACTGAAAACTTGATCCCAAAAGGGGAAATTTTCTGTTGGTCACACCAGAACATAAACCATTTCCGCTTCATTGAGAGGCATTTCCTGGTAGAATCCTTTCTACAGCTGCTGAGCAGGCCCTTTCTAGTTCTGATGTTGATTCAGATTGCCTCAGATGTAGGATGCCTGGGGTGGGCTGGAAAGTCCTCCCCCTATTCTGAATCAAGCAGTGTCACGGGTAGAGAAATGTCATGTCTGACAACTGCAATAACTCAGACTACCCAAATTAATGGGTCTAACCCAGCACTATGGGAACGACATAAGCCTTGTCTTGTTTGATTTTTCCTCAATACTTTCAGTAACAGAAATTGGGGAAACGTACCTCAGGGTCCACACCCATTGTATGAGGAAAGCATCTCTCAGAGAACTCAGGCCCTCTTTGCTTCTTTCTCATGAGGCATACACCTTGTCTGTCTCTGCCTACTATGTTTGAGGGACCCTGACACAACCTGAGAGTTGGTAGGCAGATGACAGAATAGGTATTCCAACCCTTTCCCAGGTACAAATTACTTTTCAGCCTGCTTCACTAGTAGTGGAACTGTGACAGGTGTCTGCCAAACCTTCATAGGTTTGATGGTGGCTTTGGTGAGCACTATTCTACCCAGCCCTGAGCTGTGCAGAATGTCTAGTAATGCAACAGGGCTTCCTGGACCTTTTTCAGGAGAATGTGCAATTCTTCTGTCACTCTTTTAACCAAGACCTAGAATGCCTTAAAATCATTACAGCAGGGAGGCAGGAATCACTGCCTTGTTGGGAGAAGAGGATAAGGTCATCAGCATGATGGCACCTTGTTCCTGTTGGTCATCTCTTCCAGACTGTTGAGACTTAAGGCCGAGGGTGCTCTCTCTCTACCCTGGAAGCCTTACAACTATGAGGATCCACCCTCTGTCACATAACATGGATAAATGGGGTGACAATGTCTTGGGTCTTCCAGGCCCCATTACTGCCATTGCGGTATCTATACCCTCTCAATGCAAGGCCTTAAGATGATGAATACCACTGTGTATAGGGAGGGTTCTTCACTGCACAGGAGTACTGAGACACTCTGCACAATAGAGATACCTTGTCTGAGCTCAACACTTGCAAGATACTCTCTGAGAAGTGATCCAGGATGTGTGTCCCCCATATTCTTCTTTTGAATCCAACCCCAACTTCAGCAGAAGAACTCTTTGTCCTGGAGGAGGTAATGGGGACCTGCCTCTATGATACTGACAACAGTCTAGCTTGACTGCAGAGATATCTGTACTGAATGATATTGCGGTACTGGACATGTGACTCCAGAGTATCACAGTGACTCTAGTTTAATAAAATACAGTAGTTTCTGTAACTCAGGCCATTGGTGCAAAGAGAGAAAGAGCCATCAGTGCAGATGCAGCAGATGTTGATGGTGCCAAATTACCATTCTTGGTTCTGGAATGCATTGTGGCCTTAATTTCTGATGAAGTCTCAGTATCAGATGGTCCCAATCTGGAGCTCAAGGTGTCTCCTGACTTGGTATAGGAGGGAGACTTTTGACTCTTTTTAGAGGACTTAATGGGGAGTGCAAAGGCTATGGGAGATTTTGTGTCCCTTCTGTTTGCTTTGGCTATCCTCACCTAAGTCTTTTGACGTAGGTGGGGAGTGCCTTGGAACCAGCCACAGAGCCTGTCAGGAATGTTCATACGTTCTTTACATTTTGGGAGGGTGGCAGAATGTCCCCCGTCAGAGCCTCTCGTCGCTCTCACAGACCTCTCCATGAAGAATCTTCTGGGTCAAAATTCCCTTGACTATTTTGTCGTCCTTAGAAACAACTAACAGATACTGCACCTGGAAGAGACATGGGTTTCCGCAGGCAGTCCAAGCAAGTGTTGTGATAATTTGTAACCAGAAATAGTTTTCTGGCAGGCTATGTAGTTTTTGAAGCTAGGGATCCTTGGCATACTCTCCACATTGCTGTTGGAAGAACTAGAGTAGGGGTTCCCTCGACAAAATTATTTGGTGGCCTCAGAGTATGGCCACCAACTCTCATCGGTGGTCATGATGCTTTTTTCTAAAATACTTAATTAACATTAGGAAAAACAATTAAATATGCACAGATTTATATCCAAATCATTGCAATTACATTTGTAGGATTTTCTGGCAGATTCAATAATAAAAGTAATGCTGCCTCCCACTTTGGCTGCCCCATCCAAGGCTTATTGGGTCCTGGGGTTTACTGTGAAAAATGAAACTTACATGTTTGTTAATATGACTTTTTTTCAGCAATCCCCTGGACCCATTAAGCTTTGGATGGGGGCCACAAGGGGTGGCAGCAGGGGCCAGAGACAATGGTGGGTTGGATGCAGGGGGCCAGAAGCAATGGATGTGAGTCCAGGAAGGCAGCAGGGTTGGCGGGGGGGGAAGAGGACGGGATGAATACAGGTATGTGGGAGGTAGTGAGGGCCAGAATTTATGGGGTGTCGAATGGCCAGGGCCTGGTATCTGCTGCCATGTGGCCAGAACCCGGAACTAGGGACAAGGAACTATGCGGCCAGAACCAGGGAGCCGAGCCCTCTGCCACGCAGCCAGAGCTAAGAGTCATCAGCAGTGTGGCCAGGACCACATATCATCAGCTGGGGCCAGCTCCCACCAATCCTGGGAACAGAGCTGTTTGTCAGTGCCTGCTGCTGTGCAGGTGGGACAGGGGATCAGCGCCAGGGACCGAGGCTGCATGGCTGGAGCCAGCGTCTGCCACTGCATGACCAGAACTGGGGCCAAATGCCAACTGAAGCTCTGCATCTGAGGCCCGGGGTCACCTCCTATTGCCCTGCAGCCAGGGTCAGCTGTGGCCAGAGTCAGCTGAGGTCACAGCCTGTGGCCACAAGGCCATGTTCCTGAAGTTCTACCACTGAAGCCTGCTGCTCACACCTCCTCATCCCAACATAGGTCAAGAATTCATCCTGCAGTGTTATAGAGAATATGGTGTGTAGTAGAGGAATCACATTGCTCCACAGACCGGGGTGGGAATACCAAAGTTTAGGAAATAAAACTCCAGAAATCTATCCTACCAGATTAAAGACTAACTTAAAAACCATCTCTACAGAAAGCTTAAGTAGTCAGCACAAACATTAGAACTTTATCCTAAACCATGCTCAGTAAGAAGAAACTAATATGGTGGTAGTATGGCAAACCCCAGTGGAGCATGAGCAGAATGAGGGGGCATGTAAGGACCGAACAGACACTAAGAAAAAATCTTTGGTCCTGGGTACATGAAGCATATGCACAAACCTGAAATGTATTACACATAGGCTACGTCTACACTGGCATGATTTTCCGGAAATGCTTAAAACAGAACAGTTTTCCGTTATAAGTATTTCCGGAAAAAGAGCGTCTACATTGGCAGGATGCTTTTCCGGAAAAGCCCTTTTTCCAGAAAAGCATCCGTGCCAATAGACGCTTTCGGAAAAAGCCCGATCATCGCTTTTTGCGATCGGGGCTTTTTTATGAAAGACTACTGTGCTGTCTACACTGGCCCTTTTCGGAACAGTTTTCCGGAAAAGGACTTTTGCCCAGCGGGAGCAGAATAGTTTTTCCGGAAAAGCAGCTGATTTCTTACAGTAGATCGTCAGTGCTTTTCCAGAAATTCAAGGGGCCAGTGTAGACAGCTCGCAACTTATTCCGGAAAAGCAGCTGATTTTCCGGAATAAGTGGCCCAGTGTAGACACAGCCATATAGACAAGCACTCAAAGAACTATGGACTATATGTTAGGATCCATTTTTTTAAACTTACCTTTTTTAAAAAAAAGCAATGGAAAGTTTTAAATACTGATTACACAAAAAAGACCTTATAGAAAAGTATATATAGTCACATATTTTTAATAAAGTAGTTTACCCTAATACTGCTAAATTATAACACTCCACGGACAAGGATCCATGAAGGTAAAACCACGTTTGGATAAAAATGGGGAATGCTGTGTATTTCAAGTCAAAATTATTAAACATATGGGAGACATTATAACTATATAGTTAAATATAAACAAAACACAATAGCATTTTCTTAGTTTTTGGAAGAAATTGTGCATTACACTTAGGTAAACATTTAGTAAAGTCATGAATTTCAGTATTTCAATCACTAAGACTATGTCTAAAGCTACAGACCTTACAGATGTATTGATTCAGCTGTGGCACTGTAAGATCTCCCATATAGCAACTACATGCTAATATGAGAGCAATCCTGTCAATATAATTAAAGCATGCCCAATGAACAGTGAGCATCCCCCGCCAACATAATGTCATCCGCACTGATACTTCTGTTAGTGTAACTTATGTCAATTGGCATGTGTGTTTTTTTCACATCTCTGAGTGACATAAATTTTACTGATGAAAGTGCTAGTGTACACATAGCCTAAGCATTGACAAATTGGTAATTTGGTAAATATATAATAATCTGATCCCTCTATATCTCTCCACTAAATATTTTCAAAACATGTATGAAAACTGACTGAATTGGGACTTTGAAGTTAAAAATGCCAGCATGCTTACCATCCATCACTGTCTGCTGCATTCACATTTACACCAAAATCAAGCAGAAACTTTACAATGTGGTGATGGCCAGCACACACTGCATTATGCAAAGGGGTAATTCCTTCATCATTAGGTTTGCTGGGATCATCAACCTATGGGAAAAAATTGCAATACTTAAGCCCAAGCCATTTCTTTCACTGAAAAAATGTGGAACAGACTGGTTACATTTGGAAAAGTTCACCTCATAAATGATCCTTTGTACCAGATCAAATTCTCCCTCCAAAGAAGCATCAAGCAGGAGCGCTAACGGGTTGAATTTTACCCTCAAACCGTGACCAGTTCGTTCAGAGTTAGGTTTCTTCAGGTTGGTACGTTTAATCTGAGTGGAGGAAAAAGCAGATGTCCTTCCAAGTTGCATAAATATCACAAAACATTTAATTTTAACCAAACAAGCATTAGTGTGTTCCTAAAATGCTAATTAAGATCTGTCAGCATTTCCATTACAAAAATCACAATGGTAGCTAACAAGCCCTGAAAATACTAATTTTATTAAGTGAAAATCTGAAAGTTATTCCAACAAAACAAAGATTAATGTTTAAAGAAAATGGGTAGAAGGTACAGTAGGTTTATACTTTGTTCATTCTTCATTTCAGAATATCGTCATTTTAAATCCCATCTGACATCACAAATGAGAGCCAGTCTGATGGGCTCATATTAATCTCTGGCAAGACTTTGGTCTCATTACAAATTAAACAATTCAGCATGACTGGCAATCTCTGCTAAGAAGAATCTCGGGTTTAAAGTTAGCAGGAGTGTACATTACAGGTGAGGACTGAGGGACAATAATTTGCTACACTCTTTGCAGTGGGGAAGGAAAGTTTTCATAGAACTTGACTATTTTATGTGTTTTTCTAGCCAGCAGTTTCAGAAAAAAAACATGTTCACAAAATCTGAACCATTTTCAAATGTGTTTTGTTACACAATATTTTATATCACTCAGATGCATTCTTCCCAAATACCAGTAAAATGTTTTAGCAATTGTGCCTTATGTGGATTACAGCCTGTAGAGTTTTGAAACATGTGTTTTATGATTACTGTTATACTTAAGTTTGGGGAAGGGGGAGGGAGATTATCTTCCCCCCCACCTCCTCAAAATACCCTTCACCTATTCCCATAGGGAATACATGCAAGGCTCTGTGTATTCTGGTCAAGTTAGATCTATATCATTCAGCAAGGTCCCTGGAGTCTAAGACAGCTTTAGATAAATGAAAAAGTAGATGTGCTCACAGTATTCTATATGAAAGTGAATAAATACAAGCATAGCAGCTAATGAGTAATATTTTATATTAAATTCAATTTATTTTACGTTGCCCCTCATTTTCAGTTCTCAACGGATTTTGATAACGACAGTGTTGTAGACACTGCCAGGCTGAAACTGGAAGCTTTTGCACCTGGAAAGGAGGCAGCTGGGGGTCTTGGCACCTGGGGAAGCATAGAGGATAATTTGGATTGTGGGATAAGCACATTGTTGTTTATATTAGCAGAAACATCTAATGTTGGCATTTATGTTGTTATTTTTGGGGCATATTTTGAAGGGAATATGGGTAGTTCACACCACCCAGTGCTGTTTTTTCAGACTGCTTACAGAACTAGGAAAGCATCACTGCTGCATTTTCAACTCAGGTTCATGTTTACAGTAATCTTTGCAACGCCTGAGGTCGGAAAATGTTTTTAAATGGAAATCTGATTCTGGAATTCAGTTCTTGGCAAGGGGTTATTTCAGGGAAAGTTCTCCAACTAGGGCAGGGGTGGGCAAGAGAGCCTCCAAGGGCTGGATTCAGCCTGCCAAGCAGGTTGATTTAGCTCACGGATGCCCTGCCACAACTCTGCCCCCAGGTCAATCAGGGCCTGGGGATGGGGGAGCATGTGAAGTCTCCCTTCCAGAGGCGTGCAGCGCTTAGAGTGAACCACCAACTAAACAGCTGGCGGTTCACTCTAAGCGCTGTGCGCCCCTTGCATGGCAGGGGCAGGGAGCAAGAGACTTCATGATCTCACCCTCCCCCACGCCTTGATTGGCCTGGGGACAGGAGGAACATGCAAAGTCTCTTCCCGCTGCCAGAGGTATGGTGGGGGGAGACTTCACACACTTCCCCACACCCAGGCCAATCAGGGTCAGTGGGTGGGGGAGCACAGAAGTGTTCTGGCCCTGCCCCTTCTGTGGCGGCCCAGGGCCACTTCAAAAATTTGTGAAGTGGCCCCCTCCTTCTAAAATTATTGCCCACCCCGAGCTAGAGGATATGCAGAACCCTGAACTTGCAAGACCACCAACAAAACATGTGCATCTCTTTCCTTACTATCTAGCCAGAGTTACATCCAAAGCAATATTACTACAGAAACAGCATTTCTGTCAACTTATTCATAGGAATCTTCTATGGTACTGTGTTCATTTTCCTTTTATTGCTTTGATACCAGAAACCTCTCATGATATTGTACATCATTTAGCATAATCCTTTTGTCTTCCAGTCACCTCAGGAGTAATTGACCATACAGCTACTGCCAAAGGCCAAGAGTAATATATAATACAACTTTACTTCTGCCATCACTTACTAGAGGAAGTGGAGAAGGAACAGCTGGTGGCACAGGGACTTCATCTTCTATTGGGGAGCTGACCTCAGGTATGGGACTTGGTGACTGATCAGTGGAAGGGACTAATGCAGGATTGTTATTATTGTCTTCAGTTGTCTCAGATGTTTGGTTAGTGGTTTCAGTGCTAATCTGTTCCTCAGTGGCAGGAGAAGGCAATTCATTATCATTGGCATCTGATGAAGGAGGAGGTTCATCAGGAACAGCAACTATTGGTTGCACAGAAATAGGTTCTTCAATATTGCCATTGGTGCTAGTGTTTCCATTATCAACATCTGCCAAGTTGCCTATAAACTCCTGTGGATTGCTTGGTTGATAAAAAGGAGCACTTTCTATTCCTCCTGCAAGTGTATTAAAGCGCTGGTACAGTAACTTCTGTATATTCGGTCCACTGGGACCTTCGGGTTCAGTGATAGAGCTACGCTTCTTTAATGGCCTAGGAGCATTGGCTAATTTTCTTCTAAGAGCTTCAAGATCAGCATCACTTTGATATCGTAGGGGTGAATGCACTATAGGTGTAAGCTTAGTAGGACTGAGAGGTCGAGGAATGTTTTCCACATTGCTATTTTCACCTGATGGTGGAACGTTTTCCAGCTCTTGATCTTTTTCAGTGAACTCGGTCTGAGGCTGAGACTGTGGCTGTGATGTGTGGGTGGGCAAAGATCCATGAAGAAATGGTAAAGGTGAAGGAGAGGTTGACCCAGACTGTAAGACAGGTTTTCCATAAACTGAAGAGGAGAAAATAAAAGAGTGAGGGACTGTTCTGAATTTATACAAAAAGTCATGCAATAAGCTGCTGGGTGTCAGTGCTGCTGTTTATTCATAAATCAATATAGAAGAAAAGTTGTCAATAGCTATGTTATGTCATAATTTATCATCTTGTTGGCTGATCAAACTAGGATATCAATACTCATCTGTTAGCGATGGAGATACTTCTGATAGTTATAAACTAATCATGAACAAATGGTAAGAGGAAGATTGTTTAAGAGAAAAGCCTACCACAAACTGTATTTCTTTAATCAATCTCTGTAAAAATATCTGAATACAACATATTACAACTAATATACTCCATACTGTTCCAATAGATAGTTTATATTTTAAATAAAGACATCTCTCAGCACATGCCTATTTCCCATCTCAAAAACTACAAATGGGGTTAAATTAAATTGTGATGCCATACTGTCTGAATAAGAAAAACCAAAAAATTCCTCTTTCCCCCCAAATTCAGGCAAGTTATTCAAACAACAAAATAATGCTTTTAAGGGAAGTATAATTATTATTTATTACAAACAGGTCAAAAACAAGTCTACCAAGTAGGTCTGAAGTGATAGTCATCTATTTCAAAGGGAAAAGCAATAAATATATATAGTCTACCTGCTTTTACTGATTTATTTAGAGTATTGTATACAGCTTGTTGATAGTTCTTTGGTGGTGTTGCTTGCTGAAGATACATTGAGTAGATGGAACTGGAGTTCACCGTTTGTGGTCCTTTTCTTGGAGACTGAGGCCTTGATCCTTTATCAGCTAAAAAAGGCCTGATAGCTACAGTTAAAGGGAGCTCAGGCCGGCCATCTCCACCAGGAAATAAGGAGGGACCAGAAGGCTGATATGTAGGGCTAGGCGGTACAGAAATTCTCTGCTGTATTTGCTGTGATGAACTAGGCTGATGTATATTGCTTGATGGTGGTAATGGAATAGGTCTTTGCCGATTTGTTATACTGGAGCCAGGTCTTGGTAGGCTGCCATCCTTCCGCCTTTCCAGTGAATTTGTAGAACAAGTTCCTAATGGAACAGAGCTTGGATAGGTTCCATAGTTTTGAGGCAACTGCTTACTTACACCAGGGATGGTAGGTGGCACTTTCCCTATATCAAGACCCTACATTAGAACAATACAAGTAGTGTATGAAAAACTGGGCAAACTGCATCATCTCATGAATAAAATAAAAATAACTATGAGTAAAAATACGCACAACTTAACTAATCAGATTCATATTCCCGAAGGACAAGGAATAAATAGTATATATTTACATATATACACAATTATGAACCATGTTTTTAAAACTGTCATCTATTAGACATTATGCTTCTAGGAGAATTTTCCACAAAAGACAAAGATCAAAAGGATCACTATGTATCAGAGAGAGAAAGAGCATGCACACATTTTATAAGTCCAATGTAAAGACTTTGCCAATTGTTATATGTAAATATGAATCAAAACAATATTTAAATAATCAAGGACCCAATTTTCAAACCTGAATGCCTCACTTCAGGCTCCCAAGTTTGCAGGTTTGACCCCCTCCCCCCCCCAATCCATTTGGTAATAAAGTGCAATAAACCTACATTGCGCTTTAACCAAAAAATAAAAAAATCATTCTTCGGCGCTTACAGTATACAAACAAAATTACTGGGCAATGGTGCAAACGCTGGAGGACACGAAAAGGCAATACTGGCTGGCATGATGCAATATGGATTTGAAGAATAAATGTTTTTTTAAAACGATTCTGAACGAAAAGAAGAGGGGGATGACTGGTGGGAAAATGTGAAGTTATACCAAGCAGCAACAGCAAGTTGCAACATGAAAGATGTGAAACTGAGAAGGGAGGAGGAAACAAAATTTTTAAAGAGAAAAGATGAATGGTAAGAAAGGGCTTGAGGGAAAGAGTGGGAGAAAGTGAGAGCAGAGATGTACATGATTGGCAATACACAGAACCCCAAAGGTGAAGGAGAGGATTTGAAACTAGGGATGTAAAGTTCCGTTTAATCAATTAACTAGTTAGATGTTATGTTTAACTGGTTAAACTGGGAAGGAAGGCTGCTCCAGCCAGGCCAGGCCTGCCGCAGGCAGGGACTGCACTGGTCAGGCTGGGCCCACTGCAGATGGGAGCTGCTCTGGCTGGCGTGCCTTCTGCTCGCAGTGCAACTAGCTGCTCTAGTCAGGCCACACCTGCCGCGGGCAAGGGCTGCTCCAGCTATTCTGGAGCACTCCCCCACCTGGCTGGCTACTCCAGCCAGGCCAGGCTCGCTGCAGGCAGGAACTACTCCAGTCGAGCTGGAGTGCTCCCCACCTGTGGCGTGCCAGGCTGTTCCGGCTAGGCCATGCCTGCCACTTGGGTTGCCAGATGGTTGAAACAAAAATACCGAACACCTCTCCCCGGGAAAAAAAAGGGGGGGGGAATTCTGTTGAAGGGGGGAAAAAAAAGGGGGGGGGGGAGACCAAAGTTGTTGAGCAAAAAAACAAAAACAAAAAGAGCCCCCCCCAAGAAAATTTAAAATAGAACAGCATTAAAACAGTATATCCCCTTTAAGAGTGAGGGATAGGAACAGGGGAGCAGTTGAGCACTAAGACCCAGGGGAAGGCATTGCTTTCCCTAGGTCTTTTGGCTGGCAGCCATTTTGTGCCGGCAGCCTTGGGGAACCAGGTAAGCGTGGGGGCTGGGGTTGTAGGGAGCCAGGGGGGAGGCCGGGCGCTGAGTGTTTGTAGGGTTGCCTACCGGGGAAAAATTCAGAAAATACCGGACATTTTAGGTGTCCGGTATTCTCTGGATTTTTTTTTTACCGGACAGGAGCCAAAAATACCGGACTGTCCGTGTGAATACCGGACACCTGGCAACCCTAGCAGCAGAGCCTGCTCTGCAAAGCAGCCGCCTGCTACCCAAAAGAGAGAGGCAGACCCCAGGGCAACACAATGGCAGGGCGGAGGGTGGGGCGACCATGGGTAGGAAGGTGACTTTCCCATAGCCAAGTCTTTGGGTGTCCCAGTGGAAAGAAGCGGGAATTCCACCCCACTCAGTTTTGGCTGAGAGCCCATGGAAAGCGCCTAAACAACCACAAAGCACCTGTGGGCTTCTGTCCTGGACTACGGCTCCACACCCTGTTTGAACAGCACTCAGGGACAGAGCTTCTCCTTTCCTCCCCAAGGCGTCACTCCTAGGCCAGAAGCAACTAGCTGAAGGCTCCCAGCCCCCGATCGCGCCCCACCTGCCAGCTACTCCACCTGCCCCCGCCAGGCTTCTGCTCAATCACAGGCTCCCAGTCCCCGATTGCACCCCGCCTACCAGCCACTCCCTCTGCCCGCGCCAGGCTTCTGACGTGACCAGAGGCTCCCAGCGGCGATCGCGGCCTCGCCTCCCAGCTGGGACTCCCAGCTGGGAGGCGAGGCCATGATTGCCGCTGGGTGCCTGTGATTGCGCAGAAGCCTGGTGGGGGCAGGGGGAGTGGCTGGAGTCCCAGCTGGGAGGCGGGGCCGCGATCGCCGCTGGGAGCCTCTGGTCACGTCAGAAGCCTGGCAGGGACGGGGGGAGTGGCTGGGAGTCCCAGCTGGGAGGCGGGGCTGCGATCGCCACTAGGTGCCTCTGGTCACGTCAGAAGCCTGGCCTCCTCCTGCCCACGTCAGGCTTCCATCCAGTGCCCAGCCTGAAAAATCAGAGAATATCGGACACTGCACGTGTCCAGTATTGTCTGATTTTTTTTTTTTACCAGGCAGAGGGCGCAAATACCGGACTGTCCGGTAGGATACCAGCCACCTGGCAACCCTACCTGCCACACCGCAGGTGGAGGGCTGCTTGAGCCAGGCCAGACCTACTGTGCTGCATTGTGGATGCTCCAGCTTGTCTGGACTGACTGTAACTGGTAACCAGTGTTCCCTCTAAGATTTTTCTCTCCATGAGTGGAGTGAGTTTTCACTTGTGCACCAATATTGAGGTCATGTGCGCTTGTTCAAATGTGTGCCACTGTGGAACCTAAGTTATAAATCTCTCACTTTCCCCCTCTGCTGCCATGTCTCCCATCCTCCCCTCGTCCCATCTGCTCCCCTCGTGCAAGCTGCTGCCCCCCCACCTCCTCTCTGCTGTCCTGGCTCCTGCCCTTCTCACTCCCCTCAGCCCTTCTGGTACTTGCCCCACCTCCCCATCCTCACTGACTCCTGCACCTGACCTTCCCCTCTGTGCCCAGCCCTCCTCTAGCTCCCCTCCCCATCCCCTCTCCTAACACCTCCCTCTACCCACCTGCCCTGCCTCTCTCCCCTCCCCTCTCGTCCATGTCTGCTATTCTGCTTTACCCCCACAATCTCCATAGCACCTGCACCTTCCCTTACCCCCTGCACGCTCCTGGTGCCTCCCCATTTCCTCTCTGCCCCTGCCATTCCAACACCTGCCCCCCTTTCCCTCTTCTTCCCTGGTTCCCCCCTCCTCACCACATTATGCCCCAGTTCTCCTCACACCCCTCTGCGCCCTCACACATAACTTACTCCAACCCCCGCCCTCTTCATGGCCATCCCTTCTTTCAAATCCCTCTTCTCCCAGCACCCACTCTTCCCCTCTCCTCTTTCTTCTTCTTGCCCCATTGCCCCTCCCCTCTCCTCTCTCCTAGCATCATCCTGCCTCCTCCTCCCCCCACCCCCATTAACATCTTCCCATTCCCCCCACCCCTGCTCCTCCTGCCCTTTCCCCTCATTGTCTCCTCTTGGCTCCCTGGCATTTGTCTCTCCTCCACTCTGCCCCCTGGGTGCCTTCCCCTTTCTTTTCCTGCCCTGACCCCTTCCTCTCCCCTCAGTACAAGCTCTTTCCTCTCCTCACCCCCACCTTCCGCTTAGTTATCCCCCAGCCTCTTCCCTTATTTTCTGCCATCCTGACACTGCTGGGCAAGGCAGCATGGGGGGCAGGTGCCCTGTGTGCCGGTGCTGGAGCCAGGGCCACGGTGCTATTTTTAGTACTGTAGCCCCAGCTCAGGAGCAGCTGCACCGTGGCCTGGCTCCAGTCCTGGCACATGGGGCAGCATGCTCCGTGTGCCAGGACTTGAGCCAGGGCCATGGTGCTATTTTTAGTACCATGGTCCTGGCCCCAGCAGCCACCATGCAGACATGGCCCCAGCTGTTCCCGGGGGCTGGGCCATGTGTTGGGCAGCGGCCCCGTCTACCAGGACTGGAGCCGGGCCATGTTGCTACTTTTAGTACCACAACCCAGGCATCAGCTCCAGCAGCTGCCACTCAGGCTGTGTGGTGAATGCCCAGCTGCTTCTGGGATGGGCAGTCACCCACCATGTGGTCCCCCTTCTGGGAGCAGCTGGGGCCGCAACTGCATGGCTCTGCTGAGGGGGTGGGTGGAAAATAAATTATTGGTGCGCACCCACACAGGCGCGCACTTTACAGGGAACCCTGCCTGTAACCATCACCAAGTAAAGGTGATGCTTACTAGTTAACCAGTTAACAATTCACATCTCTAGTTGAAACTTGATGTGATAAGAGATAGGAAGACAGTGAAGGAATTTGAAGAAGGGAGATGAAGAGGATTTTATTAGTGACATTTTTGATAAATTGAAGGCAAGAAGTAAGATGAGCAGAGACCTGAGGCAAACCCTGCCGGAGAGGACAAAGACATAGTCAGAAATTTTAGCAAAGATTCATACAAATACTATAAAAATTTGACAAACATTATGAGGTCATGGTTTTGATATGCCCCAAGCTAAAAAGCACCAAATAAAAAACCTACCAGCTTATCAGTACTTCCTAATACTGAAGATGGCAAAGGCTGACTGGATACAGTTCCTTGTTTTAAAGCAGTATCCATGCTTGATTCCTTCCAGTCTGCATTGGAGATCTGAGGTGGTTTTACCACGGGTGCTGAACTCTGTTTAAGTGTTGGCCAGTTTCCATCATTAGCTTGAAATAGAGGGAAAATGTGATATTTATGTATACCAATGCCCACCACAGTAAACAAGCAAAACATCTGAAGTGGAATGCATTATTCAGATTAGCTTAACCACAATGGGATTAATATGATACCAAAAATCAAACAAGTTTTCATTAACGTCAGAGTCTGAGCCAGAAGAACATAACAAAAGCTTAACCACCACGAACAACAGGCTATTTGTTACCCTTTTACATTCAAATTAATTATATTAAAATCAGTTCTAATGACACAATGAACATTTTGGTACTAACTGCAATTTCAGGTATCATATTCTAAAATTAAACTTTTAAAAAAAGTTTATCTATACACAGAAATATGCCATTAGAATGTAATATTTGATTTTTTTTGTGAACTATCAAGATACATTGCAGAATTTAGCCTTGTATCAATTATATTATTTTAGATCCTGAGTAATTGAATTAATGTCAGTGGTGTTTTTCCAAATCTGCACCTGTAAAACTGCATTCTGCAGAACAGAATTTGGCCCAGAATCACTGATATGTAGTGAGCTGTAAGTAAAGACCTGTTATAGCTGTGTGGTGCAACACATTAGTTCCAGCAAATTAAAATCTCCCAAAGTAGACATTGATGTCTTTCTTTTCTTCCCACTAACCTTAGTGATTATAAATGGCTCCCCATTTAACATTAATTTCTGAAAAATTAAATCTTTAATTAATTGAAAATTTCAAGCCATTGGCATATTTATTCATTCTATACAAAAATATTATGCAGAGTTGCATGCAAACTGAAGCAGCCAGCCCTTGACTGAGTCCTTTATGTTTTAGTGTACAATTATAGTAATTGGAGGAAACATTTCACTTTCTATTTTCTCAACTAGGATACAAGTTTTAAAACTTTCTAAACATTAAACCTATGTTGTTACACTGTAAAACAGTTTTAAATTAGTGTTGTGTTGTCCTGTTCAAAAGAGCATATTTCAGTTGCTAGATTCACTCTGGCTCTATGAGGTGAATAGTCGTTTTCATCCCACCCACCCCCCACTATTCTGTAATGATCACAGCAAAACAATTTAATAGTAGTATTGATGGCCTGCGAGAGAGGCACGTACAGTTTTACTTTACCAGAGAATAGTAACTGAAATGCCAAGTCTATTGTGGAGAAAGGAGGATTTATTGGTATTCCTGAAATCTCAATGAGACCAAATGAAGGTCAGTGATATCCAATGACAAAGCCTTCCACTTCATCTCATCTTTACAGAAAAATAATCTATCCTTTTTTCCATTTCCAGATATGTCATCATACACTATCTCGTACAGTTTTTTCCAAAAACAACTTTGACTGTTATCCCACAAATAGCCCGGCCACAGAAGGGTATCATGGATACAATGTAGTTAATGTAACTCATCTTAGGGCTTATTAACCTGAGGAACTTTTATTTAACATCTAATTTCTAAAGAAGTTAGAATCTGGAGATCATTCAGCAACCCATATTTCCACCAGGCCAGTTCACATTCAGAGTCTATCAGCTTATGAATCTGTCTTTCCCTTAGTCCACATGATTATGTGATCTATTTTCTATCCTTTACTCATTTGAAAGTTATACTCTCAGCATGTGAACTGCCCTAGTAATTATCTCTGAATTACTTTTTAAATTATCTTTCCTAAATGTTCCACACACAAAAAGTTTAATTTCAAGTCAATCGAGGTTGAATTTTCAGAAATAATTACTTTGGGATAAGAATGCTTTCTGATTGTTAATTAATAAAATTAAGATCATTGTGGATTTTTGCCTAAAGCACTTTGTATAACATACAGTCCAGAAACTGCTTTTCAGAGTTTGCAGCATGCCAGGAAGTGCTGTAGTCAGGACCGACATCAAGATCTGACATTCTCCATGAACCGTGCACCTTATTTTTATTACCATCATCTAGTTAATAAGAATAAGACCAAAAGAGACAGAAGTAAAAAATGTGCGCCTTTAAATAAGGGCAAGCTTTCTAAATATGAACAGTACATTGAATTAATATTTAAGGCATGATATACCTAAGATGTTATTTAATTCTAGCATGTTTGTTATGGTTCCAGGTCATAGATCAATTCCAGAAATTTCTATATCCTAATATACTAAACAAAGTAATGACGATTTAGCCATACATTTAATAGTTAAGAACAAAAAGAAGGAAGCAATAAACATATTTAAGGGATAAGAAACAGCAAGACACCTAAAAGATATTTCACTCTTACAAATACACATGCATACAGGTTTAAAAAGAATGCTCAAGGAGTTAGGCAGTTGCATAAAAAAGTGTGCATTGAGTATAACATTTCAATATTTAGAACTCTAGGGAGAAGTGCACTTAACCTTAGAATTCTAAGGTGAGGAATGGGAACCAAACACATTCAACCTCAGACTCTCTAATCCAGGAGTGGGCAATATATTTTGTTGGGGGGGAGGGCCGGGGGGGGGCACACCAAGATTTTGGAAAGTGGTCAAGGGCCGCACTCTTCCATGATATTAATGGAGGAGGCATGGGGTCTGGGATAGAGGTGGAGTGCAGAAGGGGAATTTGGGGTTAAGGATGTTAAATTGCAGTTATCTGGCTAATCGTGTAGTCAATACAATTTGTATCAAATACACGATTAGTCAATAAAGGGGCCCTCTGCAGAGCCGCATCAGGAGCTAGCTTAAGCCAGACAGCCTGTGAACAGGGGCTGCTTGCCGGAGGGGCCTCTGCCTGCAGTGAACCTCGGCCTGACACGGACAGAGGCTGCTGTCTCTTATAGAGGAAGTGGGGAGGCCGGGGGGGGACAGCACCATGGAGACAGCTCCCTCCAGCACTGGCTCCTGTTTCCATCTCCTGCCCCTTCCCCCCTGCCTCTCATACAGAGCAGCAAGGAAGGGGGGGAAGTGAGCAGTCAAGTACTCTATTTGACTACCTGATAAGCTTATACTTATCCAGTAGTTGAGTAGTCAACTCTTGTTTACAACCCTACTAGGGGTAAGTGACCAGGGTGCAGAAGGGCATGAGGGGTCTAGGAGGGAGTTTGGGTGAAGGAGACAGTTATGACCTGGGGTATGGGACTGAACTGCAGGAGGGAGTACAGGGCCTTGGGTTGTGACCAGGGGCAAGGTATTGGGGTGCAGAGGTTTGGGTTGTGGCCTAAGGCAGGAGGGGACTGTGAGCTGGGGCAGGAGACAGGGTTGCAGAAAGGGAGTTCAGAGGTATGGGTTATGACCTAAGGCAGGGGGATTGGGGTTCAGGATCTGGGAGGGAATATGTGTGCAGGAGGGGGGCAGAGGGTTTGTGTTATGTGGGGAAGGGGAGTAGGAATAGGGGGGAAAGAGGGTTGGGGGAAGGGAGGGGCTGGGATGCCAGAGGCAGGTTCTGACCAGGAGACTTACATAGGTAACTCCCAGGCAGTCTCCCTGCCTGCCCCATCCCTGCACAGGCTGCAGGGGGCCATGTGCATCTGTGAATAAGAGTCAGAGGGGACAGGGGAGTGGTGCTTTGCACACTGCCTGTTCTTCAAACAGGCAGCTGCCGTTGGCCAGAAACCGGCCAGTGGGATTGTGCTGGGGCAGGGACAGTATATGAATCTTCTGCCCCCGCCCCAGCTGTGAAACACAAACAGCCCGGCAGCTGCTTTTCTGAGTGGTGTCCAGGAGGGGACAGGGCAAGCAGGAAGTTGCCTGAGGCTTCCTGCTGCGTCCGTGGGTCAGATCTGGTGAGTTGGTGGGCCGGATCCAGCCCCCCAGCCCTATTTTGCCCAGGCCTACTCTAACCTCTCTGGTGTCTCTTTCAGAGCTGGTCTACAGGTTGCTTTAATTTGCACCAGAAAGGTGTAAATTTTTGTCCACACTGGTGTGCTCAATACTAACATGTGTGGACCCTATTTGTGTGCATTAAAAAGTCCCTTAGTCCCAGCTCTATTTCAATGTGCATTATGGAACTTTCAGTGAGTGTCTGCAGGGTACACTTGGGCCAGTTAGTGCAAGATACACTAGTGAGGACTAAAATTTACAATTCTCTGATGTTGCCTATGGCACTATATAAACAAGTTCTTGGTTCCCTTTTAGCATCAGAATGCAACTAATCTCATCTTTCTATCCCCCATATCTCTGTCAAATATGCCTGCCAAGTATCACGCACTTGACGCGGCATACATGCATGGAGACGGTTTCTCACATTGTTGAGTGAGAAACGGAGTGTCACATATTCAGCTAAACTGCAGTAATAGCCTACAATTACAGTTCTGGGTACTAGAAGCCGCTCTGGAGAGGTGCTGAGCAGAGCAGGTAGACAAGCAACTGTTGTTTGCTGTTCCCCCTGTTGGATGTGAACACAGAATGACCAGCTGTTAGGAACAAACAAGACCTGATACTGGCAGCAGTAGCAAGCGGAGGCAAAGGTAAGGACAGAGGCAAGAGCGATGCAATACTGGCCCTAGGCTTTCCTACCCAGCACCAGCCAGTCTCCTAACTCCGACACCACTATTCACCAAGCTGACCTGCTCCCCTGACAGGTCCCTGCTGCCTTCTGCTCTTATCCAGCCCTAAATCACCCCACCCAGTTGCCCATAGGAATCACAAAGCCACTTCCACATAACTCCATCTTTTCCCAAGAACCCTCCACCAACCCAGCTATTCCCTGCATCTCCTCCAAACTATCAAGTTATTCCCCTGGATACTTCTAAAAAAGTCCATCAGCTGCCCCCGACAAACTTTGTGAACCCCGGTCATCTTCAAATCCTTCCCTTCCTTGCAGGCCACTATCCTCCTGTAGCCACTAAGCTTTTCCCATCTTTCCCTAAACCAGCCACTCCTACAAACCTAGCTTCCCTTAGCTAGTCCTCTTTCAGCATTCACAACACTTCTGTTGCCTTTATCTTTTGCTCATACACCCTCCAAAATCCATGTTCCCTTCAATATCCCTTAGCCCACTAACTATTACCAAGCTTCTCTCTCACACACACAAATTTAATCTAATTATTTGGTAATTTTACTAGTATATTCTAACAATGATATATTGTAAACCAGGGGTCGGCAACCTTTCCGAAGTGGCATGCCAAGATTTAACTGTCCTTTCCTGGGCCATGATGAGGGGGGGAGAGATTCTCTTCACTGCGTATCCCGTGGACCACCTGGCTCAATGCAAACATTTCCACGGACCACCAGTTGCTAATGGAAACTCACCGTTAATTACATAATTACGCCCGAGCCAGTTTGCTAGTGCTGCAGCTAGGGAGAATAGTTTGATTTAAATTACTAAACTGACTAAGCATTTTAATGTTCTCATGTTAATTTACCAAACTTCATTTTAAATAAAGTAAAATATAAATTTATGTCCAATAGAAAAGTTTTCAATGTTTTCTTTATTTATGGCAGGGTTGGGGAACCTTAGGCTCTAGAGTGGGGACAAAAATGAGGGGTTCAGTGTGCAGCACAGGGCTACCAGCAAGTAGGGCAGAGATGGGGGAGCAGGATCTGGATGGGAGATGGAGTGCAGGAGGGGGTGAGGATGCAAGGGGTAGGTGGGAGGTAGGGTGCAGAAGCAGGCTGGGAGTAGGGTGTTTGGCTGGGAGGGAAGATGCAGGAGCAAGGGAGGGTGTAGGAGCAAACTAGGGGTTTTGAGAGGGGGACGGGGTAGGGAGGATTTGGGTGCAGTGGTCTGGGCATGAGGAGGGGCGTTTACCTGGCTTCGCATCCCTGTTGCTCCCAAGCACCGTCCCCGCCACTCCCATTGGTGGGCCAATGGAGCAGCGGGGAAAGCCTCTGGACAGCACATCACTGCACTGTCATTCCCCCAGTGAGTGGGGAGGAGCGGAGCTCAGCATTCCCCCCCCCACCCCTGCAGTGGGCAGCCACGCTGCTGCTCTCGGTCACTTCTTCCCATCAAGTAGTGAAATGTCTGGTGGGGCTTTCCCGGGACATATGGTCAGCATAGATCTAGCTGGGAGGCTCGCATGCCAGTGAAAATTGGCTCGCATGCCACTTAACTGCTGTAAACCGACAATCTGAAGATATCTGATTTCACTATTACTATTATATTTGGGCCTTTAATAACACTTTGCATTCATAGAGTTCAGACCACTTGTTAAACAAAAATCATGCTTATCCCATTTTATTTACCCACAGTCATGTAGCAAATGAATTGCAAAACCAAGGGTAAAATCCTGGTCTGACTGAAGTCAATGGGAGTTTTGCCATTGACTTCAGTGGACTGAGATTTCACACCAAGACCAGAAAACAAATCTCCCAAATTGCAGTGCCAAAGACCATGAACCCTCAGAGCCTCATACAGAATCCTATCTCCAAAGTAAACCTACAGGTGCCACGTCCCGTAAACGTTGTGAATATACCCTACATTATAGGTTGATGACCAATATAAAGTTTCTAATAAGTTTTTGTAACTATTCTTCCAGTATCTTTTTCAGCCTAAAACCTCAATGGGGCAAACTCATCCCTGGTGTAACACAACTGGCAATACTCAAGGAATGAATATGGCCCAAATCCATTTACTTCCTTTTAATCCCCAGGACTGTCCTCCTAGAATGTTTACATAATAATAGAAAATATACTGTATGCCAGGACACAGCACAATTTGTTAAATTGCTGTTTAATATGCATCTGTATGCATAAGCTCAGATGACCATATTAAAAACTGGCATTCTTAACTAGCCAGCTATCATCCACAGACTCACAGTGTAGCGTGTCAGACAGAGTAGGTGCCAGGCAGATGACACTTTGAACAGCAGACTGAAGAGAGGAAGTGGGAGGTGACAGAATAGGATCCACTATTATGTCTAAATCAGAAATCTTCCAGGTTCCTGGAGATTTGTTCACACACCCATAGTCTGTCTCTACAAGACACAGGCAGATTCAGTCACACACAAAAGAAAGAAACAAGTAGTGGAAAAATTACAACTTATTGACATGGAGAAATTAGAACAGGAAAACTCAGAAATGCAAAAATAAATACAACACTTGAAATAAAAAAAAAAATCAAATTTGATTTTTTTTCTAGCAGTGGGTAGACAATATTTTCATATACAGTTCTTTTGAAAAATCTGCTTTAAATACAGAGTCATAAGCATGTAACATAATAACTAATCTACACTAACAAAGTTTTAGAACAATCTCTCTTTTACAGTCTAAAAAAGGTCTAGTGCAGAGTAACGCTTTGTGGTAGAATTCAGCAGCTCTGAGTAAGTGAGGAAGAGACTAGAAGATTTTGTGCCAACTACCAGAAAGTGAACAAAGTGTCCATATCGGAATGAACTACTAGATGTGGTAAGAAAACCAAAGTATCTCAAGACACTTGATATCACAAAAGGATGAGAGAAAACTGCCTTTTTAATTCCCTTTAGGTCATTTCAATTCGTGGCCCTATCGTATGGTTTCCCTAGTGCCCCCTGTAATGTTCCAGAAACTAACAGATCATGACCGATAGCTGAATACAAAATGTACAGCAGCATAAGGAAGTGATAGTTTTTAGTTCTGACTGTGTATTAATGATTTGGCTTTTAGCAGCAGACCCTATTTTATGAAGAGCAAGATTTATTGGCAATCCAGCTAAACCTGCTCTTGGATGAATGCTAAGTACTTAGGGTATAGCCTATGGAATAGTTCAGCTGCCCACTCAGGGAGCAAGGTCCAAGGCTTGAGGGAGTATTCAATTCTAATAATCAAAACGCACGTATAACACTGCCTCGTTGTTACAGGTGATTGACTCTGGTGGCATGTGGATCTCACATGCTGTGGTCAGAGGCTTAGGATTGTGTGCATTTCTCAGTCTTAAGGAGACTCTTTCTTACTAACCCATTCTTCAGAGTTTTTACTTTGACTAAGACATTTACTGACATATTGCCCAGTGCAGAGAGCCCTGGGAGAATGTAAGCCAATAGGCTCAAGCACCCAAGGCATAGATGATGTAGATGGTTTCTACACCAGACCCCATATGAGAAGTAGTATTATAAAACAGACAGAACTGTTAATTATAGGACACAAGGGCCAGCGTGTTGAAGGACATACTATGGGTACTAGTGCAGAGAAGCTCCTTCATTAGCCTTAGTGAGAAAGGAGCTGATAGTTGGAATACTAAAGGACATTCCACTGCAGAAGTAACAGAACACACATACACACTCACGCACACCCAAACCAACCATTTTCAAACTTATTTTGGCAAGCTCTTTTCTTGCTGGGGAAACAGACATGAGAATGGAAATCTTATCATAGCTTTGGGGGATGGTACTTGGTCCTGCCGTGAGGGCAGGGGACTGGACTCGATGACCTCTCAAGGTCCCTTCCAGTTCTATGATATAGGTATATCTCCATATTAATTAAACTTAATTTTTTGAGAAGCAGTGTATTTTGCCTAGCTCAATCCTACATAAATAACAAAAATTAAGACAAAGCAGAATACTTGAAACAGATGAAAACAAAATGAGGCAAAAATTAGTTGTATTTTATTTACGGATTAAATTGCAGTTACGTACTGGATTTTGAAATATATTGTTTACACACGCACACACACACCTGCACATACTCTTTTGTCGGTGCCATATTCAAATTATTAGCCATGTAGAAATCTGGCAACGCTGTGGAGACAGCATACACTCAGCCTCTTAGGAAGAATGAGCGAGAAGAGACAAAAATACCTCACATCTTTCTCATATGACTAATGTGCTCAATTCACAGAACAGCACTGAGAAGCCTAACTCACTTTAACCAGAGAAGACTGTTAAGACATAGGATCTCCAAGGACTTTTTCTTCTTCTATCCCCAAATATTTTAATAACCATTAAATGTATGTATTTACCAGATTTTGATCTTCCATGAGTCACACTGGGAGAAATGGTGAGAGACTGTGGTTTCACTGGATCTACTGGCACAGCATAACTGCCAGCACTAGGAACTTGGATGTAAGGCCCCACTGCTGCTACTCTTCCCGAAGCACTGAGAGATGATTGTGGTGATGATGTTCCATTAATACGATTTAACTAAAAATAGACAAATAAAAAATGGTGTAAATGTCTATTTAACTAGTGTGTTAAGAAATAGTATGGTTCAATAATCTAGAGTTACCCACTGCAGACAAGTCACCTCAAATTTGTTAATCAAATTTTATCAAGAAAAGCAGATTTCTACTCCACAAAACAGACTTTGCTCACCTGAAACCATACAGAGTTCTCAACCACAAGGAAAATATTTTCCTTCTGTTCAAGGGCTCTCTTCCCTCCAGACATTGTAAGGTTGGGGCTCTACTGGGGCATTAAAAAAATTAAACTAATTTTAAGTGGTCCATCCCATCTGGGCCTTTACCTGGTCATCAGGTGCATACCATCAGAAAACACACATACGGTTAGGGTGACCAGATAGCAAGTGTGAAAAATTGGGTCGGTGGTGGGAAAGTAGTAGTTGCCTATGTGAGGCAAAGCCCCTAATATTGGGATGTCTGGTCACCCTTCATACTGTGTCCAACATGCAGCTGACCACCATGCTTAATTTGTAATGAAAAAGGGGCTGGGGCTTAAGCAATTTTTTTCCTTCATAACTGATACAGCAAGCCCAAAGGTTCTGGGGCTATGAACTGCCAAGCCTAGAAATTCCAGGGCTCAGCCCTGCAAGCCCTGACACAAATTAAGCACTGGTTGACCAAGTTACTAATCTATGGGCAGATTATCAACCCACTTAAATAAAATGCCTGGTTTGAGGATGGCAACGTTCATCTTTGGGAACACATATTTTTACTAATTCTTCAACCCTAACAAGTGCCCTGATGGAAAGCCAAAAATTAAGACCTCATTTCTGAAATATTGTGACTGTTGCATTTTAAACAATATCCTAGTTCCGAACCTAAAAATAAAAAGGAAACACATTATAATCTAAGCTCTTCCTAATGTCTATGATAAGAATGATACAATTCTGGATTTCTAAAGGTTACTATTTTTAAAAGAAATGTTTTTCTAACTGTGATTTTTCAGCTGGAGGAAAAAAAGTTGCATTTTATAACTTTTTTAGGTCGTCGAAACAACTAAAATGTGGCCCTTTTAATAGTTTATCTTACAGGAATGTTTTCTTTTTGACGTGCCTCAACTTTTTTCTTGTATAGTCGCTCACGAAGCTCATTGATTCGCTTGTCCATCATAGCCACCTCCATGTTACGTTTGTTTAACAATTCTTTCTGTTGCTGAAGCTTGGAGTTCTGCTCCTGGTTAAGCCTATTACGAATCTTTAAAAATGCAATTGTTATAATTATAGTAGATACTTTATTTCACCTGCTGTCAGTTATTTTATAAGATATCCAAAGATATGCAGTAATGTAGATCAACTAAGGTCTTTGCTCTAAGACTACACTTCTACAAAGCCTGTTAAGTAAACATTTTCATTGAAATACGATTCTTTAGAAAAAGAGGCAAAAGAAAATGTATCTCAGGAAGCAATTTATATTCATGATTATATGCTGAATGCATCCAATTTATGACAACTTCAAGCATCTAGACATAAAGATGTTTCACAAAGCAACACTGATGAGATGAAAACCAAATCATATATATAATATAAGATAGTAAGCTCGTCTTTTTAAAATCTTCTTAAAGTCAATTAATTTTTAATAACCTGGATGGTAAAAAATATTAAAAGAAAATGTAAATTTCAACAACAGAAGCTATGCTATTGATTCTGTTTCCAAATCCAAATGAAACCTCTCAGTACATGAATGGGATGCTAACTGAACTGTTGGTGCATAGGCTAGACACTGATTTTCCTTTCTACATGGGAAAGAAGGTGAAGCCTTCATTTGAAGGCTTCTAATAATTAAGGGGTTAAGCGGTTACCTCTACAGTTTAAAATCAATCATGGCATCCTTCAAAATTATTTGTCTTGTGTCCCCATTGGCTTTCTTTGGCACCTCCAATAATTCTGATAGTTTGTCCCATTTCTCCGCTTCCCATGTTGATGTTGCATGCAAAGAAACTGAGGCAAATTTAAATCTTGATAAATATGTAAGGGGGTCAATGTGACAACAAGCAACAATACAGTCATCTCAGCAATCTCTTAAGCCTTTTCAGCACTCAGAATTGTTCCAGAAGTGGAAATGCACCTAGTGTAAGTGATGGGGGGGAAAAAGTCACTTATTTTTCAATTACATAAAAATGTGAATGAAATTAGATTAAGCTTCATATTGTGGTGATATAATACTTTAAATGAGGTTTCCCTCCACTTCAGAGAAAAAAAATTTTTTAGTGATTGTTAATGAACACGTCCAAACTGCATGAAATCATCATACAAGAATGTCCCTTTAAAAAAAAAATCACATGAATCTATGATCGAGGTTCAGAGGCTAAAGATAAAAGAAATACATACATCCCAAGAAAATGAGAACTGTCAAAAACCATTACTTCACATTAGTTCACATTTTTAAATTAATACATAATAGAGCTCACATCTCAACCATGGAACACCAATGAATCGTGGCAAAATGGCATGTAGTTAAATATTTAAATTTCATATATACGAACCAGAAACCATAGAATTGTAAACAAAACATTTAACATTTTGAATTAATAAGAATACACTACAGTTATAAAGATCTACTTAGAGAAATAAAGTATATGGTAACTTCAAATTTTTCTTGTATTTGCAGTTTATATTTTACTTCTAGCGAGCCTGTTAAATATAATCAGGACAGGCTTGTTATTTAACCCTTATACATTTTAATTATACCATTTATTCACTATTATGTTTTCATATTGCATTTTACAATGGATATTTTCACTGCTTAATCATACTTTCTAGCTACAAAAGCAGTGTATACAGTTTGATATACCTACTACCTCAAAAAAAGAAATTATTAAGGTCTGAAAAATTAGTCAGAGATAATAAATTTTAGAAAACCAGGAAACAGAAACAACCACTAGTTTACATGCAGAGTTCAATTTCTGCATATACATTCTATTTACTGATGATGAATCCTCTTCAAAATGTTTATAAAGGTTATTATATTATTCACAAGTAAAAAAGTTGTTATAAAAAGTGGTTTTGAAAACTAATGAAGTTCCCTTACCTAAGATTTATGTCCTTACAAATTAACATACACACCATCATATTGGTTAATAGGGTTTCCCAGAAAACAAGTACAACACTAGTTGCAACATTACATGGAAGAAGGTAAGTATTACCTTACCACAGATACTGTGAAAAATGCCTCAGTTAATGGTTTACCTGTAGTTCTTGGTACAACTTCTTTAATTCTACAGCTGCAGGTCCTGACATCTGTCCATTGTAAGTCTGGAATCCATTCAATTTCCCTTTCCTTAAGTCCTCCAATTGTTGAGTTAGCTGATCCACTTTTAACACTGCAGCTTGTAACTCCTGCTGCTTTTCCTGGAACATGGCACTGATATGCTCAATTTCAGTAGCTATAATTAAAAAAAAAAAAAAAAAAATACATCACCACAACTAAACAAAATACCAGTACAATTGTCTTGTGTATTTTCATGGTTCTAAATATACAGCTATTGGTAACTGTAGTAAACAAGTCCTACATACACAAGCTTTACCATAAGTTTAACTTTACAAAACAGTATACAAACTTATGCTTATAACTTGCTAATATAATTTGTAAAAAACTGAACATATTTACAACATCTATTAATTTAATTTCTTATTTAATTAATTCACTTGTGCAAAGGCCTTTTCTAGAAACAGAACAAATATTCATTTCAATATTCTGTTACTCTACTAGTATCTGCAAGTTACAGTACAAAATATCACCAGTGAAATTAACTATAAAAATAGATCTGAAAAATCTACATACACAGATTGCCATTCATGATCTTGCTGTAGTCAACTTGTCCTCTCATGGCACGGATTTTTTTCAACTTTAATTCCTGGGTCTCCACTCGTTCTTTAAGTTTTTGAAGCTTTTCACTCTCAGAAATAGACTGCTGCTGACGGCGCTCTTGCTGCTTCAGATAACGTAAACGTTGTTCCTGCCAAAGCAAGGAGACCACGTAATCTTATTTTAGAGAAATTTTCTTAATAGCTGGATGCCAGTAAAAAAAACAACAAAACTTGACTTTAAAGAAACCCAAACTTTACTATCAACTTGGATAGTCTTCTTGCCTCTATATCTTCTCTAAAAAACAATCAATCAATCAATCAAGATTTGATAGTAAAATGTACTTAAAATGTACATTAGAAAAATCTAGTACTGTTAGAAAAATCTATTATGATTCGTGCCTACATAAATATCTTAAAAACTAGAAACAGGGAACACTGCTTTTGAAACTACGAAGTCAAACCTCAAAATGTACACCAAAAACAGTTTCAGACTAAGCATTCATTCCACACATCTGTGAAACTTTCTCAAACATTTGTTTCCTGCTGCTAGCAACATGCTTCCTGCTGTTGCAAAATGTCTTCCAACCCTCCATTACTCAATTTCCCAAAGGAAGCAAACAATAGTCCATAGTGAATTTTAGACAGGCAAGAAAAGGAGATCTGCGGCATGATAAAGTTCTAGCTCTTCAAATGACAACCCATGCACTGAACTACCAGGGAAATGTCCCCCCCCAAAATATAATTTCCTTCAGAGAACTGCAAGTACAACCAACATTGTTAGCTTAAATCCATTTAAATGTATTTTAGTCCTGTAGTCCAAGCATACAATATATCCCCTATATATCATATAGCAATTGTAATGGTGTCATAAAATGCTTTAAAATTAGGAAGTGAGTCTAGCACAAAGAGGTAACAACAACTTATTTTAAGATGCATGTAAACAGAAGTCATACTAATATTCCATATCTACCATTTATTATTATGTCTACTATTTATTCCATGTCTACTGTTTATTAAGCTGTATTGTTCTATATTGCCTGAATTTAGAAGTATTTTTTAATGCAGAAGATTTCTCAGGCTCTTTAATTCAGTGTAGTTTAATTCAAAGTGTTTTTTTCTAAATTCATGAAAATTATATATGCATATGTTGAAGGTAATCTACTTATATTTTATGTATGAACATCTTATCTAAGTCTTCACATTGTTGCAGTTGTCTCTTCTCCACTCCTTTGTATTTTTACCTTAGCAACCAACATTTGTTGTTGGTTTTCAATCTGTTGCTGTTGTCTGGCAGCCATATCTTGAAGTTCTGAAAGTGTGAGTTCAACACGTGGATTCCCAACCTGCAGAAAGCACAAAGCACCACATTAAAATTATTATTTGTTTACACAAATTGAATTTTGTAATATTAAAAACCAGACATCAGTAGTCTAAGAATATTTCTAAGTCCCAATTAGAATCTAAAATAAGTTTTCTTTTCTCCCTCTGAATTTTATGCATATTGACTGCAGCTAAAAAGCAACCAGCAAAGGGATTACAAGTGCCACAAATCAGATCTTCCACTAACACAAGATCAGAATTTCCTAAAAGGGAGTTACTCACCCTGTGCAGTAATGACTGTTCTTCGAGGTGCGTGACCCCGTGGCTGCTCCATACAAGGTGTAGGGATGTCCCGGAGCCATAGAGCGGAGCTTTTTTAGCAGTTGTCAGTGGGCCACACATGCACGAAGGGAGCCTCGTGCTGTGCTCAGCTTGGTGCCTCGCACATGTGGCCTGCCCCCCACTTCAGTTCCTCTTCTCCATCTGAGTAACCAGGACTCCAAATAGAGGGGACGAAGGGAGGGTCATGGAGCACCCACGGGGACACACACCTCAAAGAACAGTAATTACTGCACAAGGTGAGTAACTCCCTTTTCTTCTTCGGGTGATGTCCCCATGGGTGCTCCACGCAAGGTGACTACAAAGCATTATCCAACACGCATGGTGGGAGTCACTGCTTAGAGGCTGCAGATAGTACCACAGTAGCCAGCGCTGAATCAGTCACCAGTTGCAGCATGATGGCGTAATGCTTAGCGAAGGTATGGTCTGAGGACCAGGTGGCTGCGTGGTAAATGTCTTTAAGTGCTACGTTGCTGAGAAAGGCTGTAAAAGTTGCAGCTGCACGAGTAGAGTGCGCCTTTGGTGGAACTGGCAGAGGTCTGTTACGGAGGGAATGGCATCGTAGTATGCAGAATGAAATCCATTTGGAGATACGTTGTGCTGAAATAGGTGTGCCCTTTGAGAGCGGTGTGATGGATATGAACAGATGCAGGGATTTATGGAATGGTCGTGTTCTGTCTATATAAAAAGCCAGAGCTCGTCGGATGTCGACTGTGTGAAACATAACATCCCTGGGGAATGCGTGAGGCTTAGGGAAGAACACTGGTAGTACTATAGGCTTGTTGATGTAGAAGGTTGTGCAAACTTTGGGTAAAAATGTTGGATGTGGACATAAAGTTACTTTGTCCTTAGCGAAGACTGTATACGGTGGGTCTACCATGAGGGCCCCTATTTTACTAACTCTCCTCGCAGAAGTGATGTCTGTGAGAAATAGCACCTTCATTAGTAGGAATTGAAGTGGGTAAGTGGCCAAGAATTCAAAAGAGGGCCTCATGAGACAGTCCAAGATGAGGTTCAAATCCCAGGCAGGGGCAGGTATTCTAACAGGAGGGTAGAGGTTTTGGAGAACCTTAAAAAATCTTCTCGTTGTGGGGTGTGCAAATATGGATGAGCCATCTATGCATTCATGAAGAGCCATTATTACTGTACTGCAAGGATCCACGTGGGACAGGTGACACCAGGCCAAGCATCTTTTCCATTTTTGTCAGTAGGTAGTCCTGGTGGATGGCCTTCTACTTTGTAGGAGGATTGCTTTTACTCACTCTGAGCATAGGGATTTTGTACCATGGAACCAGACAGGAGCCACATGTGTAGATGAAGCATGTGTGGTTCAGGATGGAGTAGTTTGCCCCTGTCCTGAGATAGGATGTTATGATGGAATGGAAGACGATATGGCATGGCTGTGGACATTGGGTGTAAGAATGGGTGCCAGGTCCATCTGGCCATTCGTCTGATGGTGCTATCAGTATGACTAGAACTCTGTCAGTCTGAATCTTGCGTAGAACTCGGGATGAGCGGAATGGGCGGGAAGGCATAGTGCAGAAGCTTGTTCCAATGGATGAGGAATGCATCACCCCGAGATCCCCCGCCTAGTTCGGCTCTAGAACAGAATCAGGGGCACTTGGTATTGTTAGGAGTCGCAAAAAGGACTATGGTTGGGATTCCCCAGAGACAAAAGATGGAGGTGAGTATTGCAGGATGTAACTCCCATTCATGGTCGGAAGTGAAATTGTGACTCAGGGCATACTCCCAAACATTGTTTATCCCATGTATGTATCTTAGGGTGATATCATGGTGGATGCACCAATTCCAAAGGTGGATCGCCTCAGCACAGAGTGACGGGGAGCAAGCTCCTCCCTGCTTGTTTATATAAAACATGGTTGTCATGTTGTCAGTAAGTATATGAAAAGTCTGATTGGTGACGATGGTGAGAAAATGATTGCACACATTCCTCACAGCCCTGAGTTCGAGGAGGTTGATGTGCAGTGAGGACTTGTGTGGTGACCATCTGCCTTGAACTGCATGTTGAAGCAGGTATGCTTCCCAGCCAACGAAAGAGGCATTGGTGGTGATCTGCAGGGATGGTTAGGCTTGGTGGAAGGGCACTTCTGTTAGAAGGTTGGTAGGGACTGTCTCCCATGTAAGCAAGTCCAACACCTTCTTGGGGACCATGACCTGTTTGTGCAAGGGGTGATGCCTGGCTTATAAACTGATGCTAGCTAGTGTTGTAAGGCTCTGAAATGGAGTCGAGCATGCTGCATGACGTAGGTAGTAGTGGCCATGTGACCCACTGCCTGGAGGCACGTAAATGCCGTAGTATTAGGAATTGCCAACAGTACGGTGACGAGACTGCATAGTACTATAAATCAGTGCAGTGAGAGATAAGCTCTGGCTGTCAATGAATCGAGGCAGGCCCCAATGAACTCTATGCCCTGTGTGGATTGTAGGGTTGATTTTTGTTCGTTTATTAGGAGGCCTAGACGGCTAAAGATCTGCATGGTGTTGGTGAGCATGACAATAGTCGCCGTCTGAGATCAGCCTTTTATAAGACAGTCGTCTAAGTATGGGAAGATGACTATGTCCTGTTGGCATAGATAGGCTGTGACTACGGCCAGGACCTTTGAGAAGACCATGGGGCCAGAAGACAGTCCAAAGAGGAGGACTCTGTATTGGTAGTGACTTTCGCCCACAGTAAATTGGAGATAACGTCTGTTTGATGGTGTATGGCAATATGAAAGTAAGGGTCCTGAAGGTTGAGGGCTGAGAACCAGTCCCCTTTGTCCACAGCTGGTATAATCAATGTCAGCGTTACCATCTTGAAGCATTGTGTCCGCAGAAATGTGTTTAGCTTACAGACAGCTAATATGGGTCTCCAACCCCCTGTTCGCTTCTGAGTCAGAAAATACTTGAAATAAAACCCTCTCCCCTGAAAGGCCAGGGAGACCCTCTCTATCGCTCCCAAGTGCAGGAGGTGGTTGATTTCCTGTCTGAAAAGCATCTCATGAGAGGGGTCCCTGAAGAGGGACAGGGAAGGGGGGAAGCAACGTAAAGGGGATGGCGTATCCTGTGCGGATGATTTCTAATACCCACTGATCTGATGTTATAATGTCCCACTGGCGGTAAAAGGGATGGAGTCTGTTGGTAAAGAGATGGTACTCGCTCATTGGTAAAGGTTGAAGTGGGAGGTCGGGCAGGCCCTTGACCAAATCCTCAAACCTGCTGCTTTGTTGCCTGGGAACCCAAGGAGCGAGTTGGAGGTGGACTCCTCCTCTGGGGAAGTTGTCTAGGATGTTTGTAGTCAGATTGCCTTTGCTGAATGCGATTGTAGTAGCTGTCTCTATTCTTGCTGTATGGGGTACAACGCCTTTGGCAGTATGGCGGGGTATACATGCCAAGCATACAAAAGGTAGTGCAGGAGTCCTTGTGTACTGCAGCTGATAGGAGTCAAGAGGCTCTTCTCATTATCACGGCCATGGTCATTGCCCTGGCTGCCGTGTCAGCTACATCTATCGAGGAAAGGAGTGCTACAAGCAATAGTGTGCCCTTCGTGTATGACTGATTTGAGTATGGGTTTTTTAGATTCTGGTAGGTGTTCCATCAACTTGGCTAGTTTGGAATAGTTATCAAAGTCGTGCTTTGTCAGCAAAGCTGCGTAGTTGGCAACTGTTAACTGAAGAGTAGTGGAGGAATAGACCTTTTTCCTGAATAGGTCTAGTTTCTTGTATTCCATGTCATTGGATGCTGGTCTGGCCTGAGAGGCCTTTGTGCATTGGTTAGCACAATGAGAGAATTTGGTTGTGGATGTGAGAAAAGGAAGTCTAGGTCCTTTGGTGGTACAAAGCACTTCCTATCAGATCTCTTGCATGTTGGCTGAACTGAGGCACGGGTTTGCCAGATTTAATCGGAGACCTCCATTATTGCCTCATCGATAGGCAGCACAATCCTTCTCTGTGAAGAAGGGTGGATGTTTTTCAGAAGTCTGTGTTGTTTCTCTCCGACTTCCTGGAGCTGGACATCCTGGGTTGTCACCACCCTCTAAAAACAGCTCCTGGAATTGTTTTAGGTCATCTGACAGGTGAGGATTATCCAGTATTACTGCCTCCTCAAGATATGGAGAAGAGTTATCGGAAGGAGATTCCATGTGCCATAACTCAGTATGTTCTCAGAGAGATGGCCCTCCTCCTCATCAGAGTCTGCGGTGGTTGGCACAGTGCGAGATGGGGAGGGTGGAGGGAGCAGACGATGTGGTAGAGTGCCTTTTCCGTGGGTCCCAGTGGTCCCATGATGACCAGCGAGGTGGGTAGTGGGATGGTGGGTACGGCCACTCCAGGTACCAAGGAGGGCATGGTGGTCTATCATGGTATTAGTAAAGATGGCGAGAGGTAGTAGGGGGACGAGTGCTGTGATGAAAAAACACTGTATTGGTCCCCCCGGTTAAAAACAGCATGCTCTGAGAGTACAGGAGACCTAACATGATGTGATGTGGAGAGAGCCTTGAAGAGAATCGCAGAGGGGAAGCCTCCCTGGAGTGAAGAGGTGAAAGCTCTCGCCTAGGGCTACGGCTACACTGTAGCCTTCTTGCGGAAAAACTTATGCAAATGAAGCGCGGCGTGGAATATCGCTGCGCTTCATTTGCATAATTAATTAGCAGCCACTTTTGCACAAGAGGCTTTTGCGCAAATAGGAGCTGTGTAGATGGCTCCTTTTTGCGTAAAACCCCCCTCTTGTGCAAGAGCCGTTCTTCCTGAGAAAATGAGGAAGAATGGATCTTGCGCAAGAGGGTGTTTTTGCGCAAAAAGGAGCCGTCTACACAGCTCCTATTTGCACAAAAGCCTCTTGTGCAAAAGCGGCTGCTAATTAATTATGCAAATGAAGCGCGGCGGCGATATTCCACGCCGCACTTCATTTGCATAAGCTTTTCTCCAAGAAGGCTACAGTATAAACATAGCCCTACTGTCTGTGTCTGCCTTATCCTGTCCCCATGCTGGAGCCTCCATGGGGGACGGCATTGAGTTGGGAACTGTGGGACTCGTATTATAAGGCAGTCCCTTGTGGGAGGGCTGTTGGGCTGCTGATGGCACAGATCTCAGTGCTGCGTCTCTCAATAATGCCAGCATCAGTGTGTGGGAGAGCTGGTGAGAGCTTTCTGGTGCCAGTGATGCTCTCTTTGGCACTGAGACTGAGCGCAACGTGGAGGTTGCATTGCCGGTTCAAGCACTCGGTTCCCCGGTACTGGGGTACTCAACTTGTCCCCTCCAGGCACTCTAGGGGATGGAATTGGGAGCAAAGATTTTGATGGGGATGGCTCCTTCTTAGCCCACTCATGGAGTGATGGTGAGGTGGCTCTCTTCCTGGGAGGCTGCACTGCCGGTAGAGAGGCTTGAGAGCACTCAGGCCGCATTGCCTTATCAAACAAAATCATGCAGAGCCAGAGCTCCCTGTCTTTTTTCACTCTCGCGGTGAGGGAGCGGCAGATTTCACTTTTCTGGGGTATATGTGCTTCCCAGAGGCAGTGAATACATTCCACATGTTTGTCCTAGACCGGCATCGACTCCTGGCACGATTGGCATTTTTTAAAGCCAGAGGATCCTGGCATTGCGCTGACTGTAAGGGTTGTAGGGGCAAGTGCTTCATTGGTGGTTGCCCCATCTCCGTATTTACTGTGTCCATTATGGTCATTTTTAGGGGGTGGGGTTTATTTTTTTTTAATCAGGAAGGGAGCAGTGGGGCTACCAGCTGCCTGAGAGGCAGGCGCTGGAAAAAGAGGTGGCTCTGTGAGAGGCTGACAGTAAATTTTTTTTCTTTTTCTTTTTAGATGACCGGGATGACACGTGGTGTTGAGAACGCAAAGGAGAAGTAGGGGGAGGGAAACCAAGAGGTTTTTCACCCTCCCTGAGGAGAAGCTGAGGAGAATGAAGAGCTCCGTCTGTGACCGAGGACGGCAGAAGAGGAACTGAAGGGGGAGAGGAGAGGGTTGTGCACGCAAGGCGCCAAGCTGAGCACAGTGCAAGGCTCCTTTCGCACATGTGCGCTGCACTGACAACTGCTAAAAAAGCTCCGCACCATGGCTCTGGGATGTCCCTACACCTTGCGTGGAGCACCCACAGGACATCATATGAAGAAGAATATGTAATTTAGAACATAAGAACATAAGAACGGCCGTACCGGGTCAGACCAAAGGTCCATCTAGCCCAGTATCCTGTCTGCCGACAGTGGCCAGCACCAGGTGCCCCAGAGGGGGTGGACCAAAGACAATGATCAAGCGATTTGTCTCCTGCCATCCCTCTCCAGCCTCTGTCAAACAGAGGCCAAGGACACCATTTTATCCCCTGGCTAATAGCCTTTATGGACCTAACCTCCATGAAATTATCTAGCTTCTCTTTAAACTCTGTTATATTCCTAGCCTTCACAGCCTCCTCTGGCAAGGAGTTCCACATGCTGACTACACGCTGTGTGAAGAAGAGCTTTCTTTTATTAGTTTTAAACCTGCTACCCATTAATTTCATTTGGTGTCCTCTAGTTCTTCTATTTAGGGAACTAATAAATAACTTTTCTTTATCCGCCCTCTCCACACCACTCATGATTTTATACACAAATTTATTTGTTTGTTTTCTGTTTCCAGCTGTCTAATTACCCTTGATTCTATGGGAGCATTATTCTATATGTTATCTCTTGGAAATGTACCAAATGTAACAAATATTTGATGTCGCTGACTTTTGAGAGGAGACTTTTTCCTTAATTATGGTGAACTATGTATTTTGTGAGCAAAAGCACTTACAGGAATTTGTTTCTTACAATTATTATTCAAAGTGTAGTTTCTTTAAAAATCTAGGATTCTTTAAGGCTCTTCACAGCCTGTGGAAGGGTGGGCTTGAGAACCTGAGCTCAAACTCAAGCCCACATCATCAAAGCCCTGGCCTACACATATATTTTTACAGTGCTGAATCTGTGTTCCAAAGCTGAGAGGCTTGCTCCAAGAAGCAGTGTAGACATGCCCACAGAAAGGCATTCCATCCCTAATAACAGCTTCCCTATGAGAAGAAAGACAGTGGGAGGCAGTTGATAGATAATACCATGGAAAGAGAACAGAACAGAACACAAGATGGAAGAGAAAAGTTAACATGAAAAAGCAAGGAAGTGGATAAAGAAGGAAAGCAAATATGAAAGACTAAGAAAAAAATGCTGCTACTCAAGGAAAGAGTAGACCAAAAGATAAGAAACAAGAGAACAGGACACAAACATGAAAATGGTACAGCATAGGGATGTAAATGACTAGTTGCTTCGCCCGTCGCCCCCTCCCCCCCCCCCCGCCTCTGTATCAGAGGCAGCAAGCAGGGGAGCAGGAGTCGGCAGCAAGGTAGCCAGCAGAAAGGAAAGCAGGAGACATGAGGCAAGCAGGAGCTGATAGCAAGGAAAGGAGCAAGAGCTGGTGCTGGGGGGGAGCCAGCTTAGTCCCCCCAGCACCATCTCCATGGGGGCGGGAGGGGGGAAGCAGAGGCGCAACAGGGGAAACAGCACGAGCAGGGACTGACTGAAGCAGTCCCACTTCTGCTGGGTCCTAACTGATGTACCTCTGCCTTTTAAATGTAGTAAGAGCCCTGTGGGGCTCTTACTACATTTAAAAGGCAAAGGCACAGTGGGGAACCCAGGGCAACCCCAGGTCCTGACTGTTGCACCTCAAGACAGAGGCACAGCAGTTGGGAACTGGCACAAGCAGGGGACCGCTTGAGTCCCTGCTCGCCCTCGGTTCCCTTCTGTGCCTCTGCCTTTTAAATGTAATAAGAGCCACAGGCGTCTCTTACTACATTTAAAAGGCAGAGGCACAGTGGGAATAGTGAGCGCCCCCACTCTCCCACTTATTGACTAATCAAGTAGTCGATGGAAATTTAACATCCCTAGTACAGCAACAAAGAATGAGAAAGACAGAAAGAGAAAAGGGAGATACAGAGAAAGAGAAAAGCTGGAATAGATACATCTTTTAGGTTTGATAATTATTTTAAATTTGTTTATTATTGAATTTCTATAGCAGATATCCAGTTTCTGGCCTAAAGAATTAAAGATGGTCTCTACCTCCTTTTTTAAGCTGAGCAAGTTATATGTGGCGTCATCATGAATCATCTCATTGGTCCTCTCAAAGAAATCCTAAAGAAAATTCTGACTTTTGCCAATGCATATAAAAAAGAGAAAACATATGGGGCTTGTTTTTTTGTTTTTACTTCCCAATGAAAATAGAGATTTTCAAGCTTCAGACAGTCATGAAAACTCTTCATACGGATTTCACACATGATGGCCATCATAAACTTTAAAGAGGTAAAAATCCTATTTTTCCAACTACAGCTAGGGATGTAAAAGTTAACTGGTTAAACAGAATGTTTAAACAGGTTAACTATGACCCTAGAGCAGGGGGAGGGGGACCTCCTACAGCCTAGCGTAGATGGAGCAGTTCCCTTCCTCCATAACAGGCTGCTCTGGCCAGGCCGGGCTGAGCCCATCCTGCCATGGGTGGGGGCTGCTCTGGCCAAGCCAGGCAGAGCCTGCCGCACTGCACTACGGAGGGCTGCTCCAGCCCGGCTGGGACCACCACCCTGTGGGTTGCTCCAGTCAGGTCAGGCCAGACCCAACCAGAGCAGCCTCCCACTGGTTAACTGGTTACCCCAGTAAACAGGCTTACTGGGGTAATTGTTTAACCCTTTACATCTCTAACTACAGGACAGGAAAGCAGTTTTCTCTAGTGGCAATCAATATTAATAAAAAGAAGAAATAAAAAAACAAAATATAGGAAAGTTACCATTTTTTGATATTACTTTTTAAAGTCCATTTTTGGCAGAGCTAATAGAAATTAAATTGAGGCCAACAAATTACTGTGCAGTATTACCACAAATTTTGCAGGTGAAAGCTAACAAAAACCCTCATAAAACTGAAGCCAAATCATCTAATACGTGGACAATTTAAACACTTTGTTAAGGAGGAGCAATTACTGAGTATTATTTACAATTTGTTCTACACTTCGAAAATCCAGAAATCCAATATACTATGCAAGTTATTTCAATAGTCTCATAGTCTTTTATTTTAAAAAGGTCATTTTTACTTACAAACTCTGCAAAACATGTTCATAAAAAATGTTTAGAGAGTAGGAGTAAAAAAACAAAGCTAAAGTAAATTCCAAATTTTGAAACTGCTCTACATCTCTCACCAACTATCTCCTTTGCTACATTTAGAGAAATTAATGTTGCAATACCAGAACTGCAAACAGAGCATAGTATACCATCATCTGAATATCAGGAAGAGTTGGTAGGCTAAAACAGTGCAGCTTTTGTTACAACTCACTTGAAATGTAATGTAATCAGTAAAGTTTAATAAAAAAAAAAAAAAACAGGCAGGCAACTGTGTTGGCATTGTAATCATTGTACATTCTGTACCACATTTGAGCCAATACATAACATTTTTAATAACCAAGTTAAATGTAGAACATTTCCTATCCCTAATACAAGCACTCTCAGAAAAATCAATGTAAGTTAAAAAGTGCTTTGGAAGTGTTGTGAAATGGAACTTGGTTTCAAAACAAGGGTTGATAGGTTTTAATATTTGTAGACAGGGCAATCTAAGCCAAACCCCACAGATCCTGGAATTTGAGAGGAGAACTGGTTCAGAGTTTCTGCTCCTTAGTCCTCCCAAGTTGCCTTTCACTGTAAGTTCTGTAATGATTTCAGCTGCCAAGAGATCCTCTTCCATGCCAGTGTCTTATCCTCAACCCCAAGGGAAGGGGGGGGGGAATTCCTACTCTGAAATCCACCAGGTAACACAGAAACAGAACACTTGAGTAATTGACCTGTAGAGTTCTGCTACAGATCTCTAGGTTTTGCTCCCCTGCAGAGTGGTTTTTCTGAGGTCCAAGTAATGGGGAATGGAAAGCAGCAATTTTGACAAGCTCTAATTCCCTTAAAGTGGACTTTTTGTTTCTTTAGTGTGCTTCTCAACACAGAATGAAAAGAAGCAAAAGTTCCCTAGTCACAAGAACCGACTCATAAAACTACTGTATATTCACACTGTTCAACAGAAATTGCTGTAGAGGAGGTGGGAGTGGTGTGTGCATGTGCCTGTGTGGAAGAATGGCAAATAATGCCCCTTTTAAAAAAAATTATATATATATAACAATATCGTAACATAAAAGCATAAGAACAGCCATACTGAGTGACACCAAGAGTCTATCTGGCACAGTATCCTGTTTTCCAACAGTGATCAATGGCAGATGCCCTAGACAGAAAGGACAGAATAAGTGATTATCAAGTGATCCATCCATCCATCCATCCATCCATCACTCATGCCCAGATTTTGGCAAACAGAGGATAGAGACACTATCCCTGCCCACTGATGGACCAATCCTCCATGAACTTATCTAGTCCTTTTTGAACCCTGTTATAGTTGTGGCAGTCACAACATCCTCTGGCAAGGAGTTCCATAGGCTGACTTGCATTGTGTGAAAAATATACTTCCTTTTGTTTGTTTTAAACCTGCTAACTATTCATTTCATTTTGCGACTGCTATTTTATGAGTTATGAGGTGTAAATAACATCTCCTTGATCACTTGATGATTACCTGTTCTGTTCACTCCCTCTGGGGCATATGACATCCTGCCTGGGCTAGCTGGACCTTTGGTCCGACTCAGTGTGGCCGTTCTTATTTACTTTCTCCAGCTCAGTCATGATTTTATAGTTCCTTATCATACCCACCTTAGTCTTCTCTTTTCCAAGCTGAAAAGTCCCAATCTTATTAATTTATCCTCATACGAAAGCCATTCCATACCCCTAATTATTTTGTTGCTATTTTCTGAACCTTTCCAATTACAAAATACTTTTCTGAAATGGGACAATCACATTTAAATCCAGTATTCCACATGTGGGTGTATCATGGATATAATAGAGGTAATATATCTTCTCTCTTATTGTCTATCACTTTCTTAATGATTCCCAACATACTAAGGGGATGTTTTCAAAAAATTATCCCCAATGACTCCAAGATCCTCATAGGGATGTTAGGAAGCAAGTAAATAGCTAATCATGTAGTTGATAAAATTCTATCAACTACAAGTTTAGTTGATAAGGGAGGAAGCCTCTGGGAATTACCCCCGCTCCCGCCCCCACTGTGGCTCTGCACTTTAAATGTAGTAGGAGCCAGGCCAGCTCTTACTACATTTAAACTGCAGAGCCAGAGCCGGGGCAGCTCCTGGACCTGGTGTGAGCTGGGACTGAGCCGAACTTGCTCAGTTCCAGGTCGTGCTGGCTCCAGCAGCCACTGTCCGCAGGGAATCCCAGTGGGGAGCTGGGACCCACACACCCCCACGGATAGGGGCTGCTCTGGCAGCAGCCCCTGTTCACAGCCAGCCCTAGCCGCCACAGACAGGGGCTGCTCCCCAGGATGCAGAGCAGCCTCCATCCATGGCAAACCTGGGTCTGCTGCAGGCAGAGGCTGCTTTGCTGCAGCCCCCGTGTTCCCCCCGCACTGCTGCCTCTGATGGAGGCAGCAACATGGGACCGGGGGGGAGGGGGAGAGAGGCGGCACCATAGAGATGGTTGTAGGGTGAACCAGCTTTTAAACCAGCTCCTCCCAGCATCAGCTCCTGCTTCCCCTGCCCCTTGCTGCCTCTGATACAAAGGGAGGAGGGGAGAGAGTGAGTAATCAAATAGTTGACTCAACTACCCAATAAGCCTAGGCTTATCAGGTAGTCTACTATTCACATTCATCCCTACCCCATCAATTTATACGTAGGGTTGGGATGTTTTCCAATGTACTTCCCTTTGCATTAATCAACACTAAATTTCATTTGCCATTCTGTTGCCCAGTCACCCAGTTTTGTGAGATCCTTTAAAGCTCATGGCAGTCTGCTTGGGACTTAAGTATCTTGAGTAGTTTTGAATCATCTGCTAATTTTATAACCTCACTAATTACCCCTTTTTCCATTTATGACTACGTTGAATAGGACAAGTCCAGTACAGACCCCTGGGAGGCACCACTATTTACCTCTTTCCATTTTGAAAAGTGACACTTTATTCCTACCCTTTGTTGCCTATCTTTCAACCAGTTACCAATCCATGGGAGGACCTTCTCTCTGATCCAATGACAGCTTACTTTACTTAAGAGCCTTTGGTGAGAGATTTTGCCAAAAAAATTCTGAAAATCTAAGTACACTATATCCACTGGATTCCCCTCTCTGAATGCTCGTTGACTCCCTCAAAAATTCTACTAGATTGGTGAGGCATGATTTCTCTGTACAAAAACCATGCTGCCTCTTCCCCAATAAACTGAAAGTGAAAGTTGGCAATTCAGTTAAAATAAATAGTTTAGGTGTCAATAATTTAAGGTGTCAAAAAACTTTCTCTCTGCATCTCTTCCTGAGGTGACATGTACCCAGTCAATATGGGGAAAGCTGAAATGTTCCATTATTATTGAGTTTTTTATTTTTACAGACTCCCTAATCTCCTTGATCTTTTCACAGTCCCTATCACCATACTGATCAGGTGGTTGACAGTATATCTCTACTGCTATATTTATATTATAGTATGGAATTACAATCCATCTTTAAAAATACCACTTCAATTTCGTAAGTCTTCCTAACAGGCCATACTTTGCAACACAGATTATTTTAATCATTCCTTTCAGTCAAGTGTCCTTTTTATTCAACAGCACCCAGATCTAGCATAATAAAATGTAATGTGTACCTAGTTGTTTCCTATTGTCAAGTCACAGCACACTTAGCTAACCCTTCAAAACATTCTTGTGAGTTAAGTATCCTTCTCATTTGACAGATGAGGAACAAACACAGAGTTTAAGTTACTTGTCCAATGTATAAACTAAGTAAATAGCAATGAGAGGATTAGAACTCAGGAAGGCTTCATATTTCCAGTAGACTATTCTGCCTCAATATCTGCAAATTTTATAACAGTTTTTGACTACATTACATTTCACTTTTATGTAAAGAAAACTCAAATAATTTCCATTCAGGTCCTGAAATTCAGATTGGAATTTTTTTTTTTTTTAATACAAAATGCATGTCTGTCATCACTTCCGCTGCAGTAAATCAACAAATGTGCAAGTCTGAGTTTAATTATCTATAAACTGAATATATAAGGTAAAACTCCAATAGTCCGGCATCCAATAGTCCGGCATCAAAATGGCAAGAGCCTAGTGAGTGAACTTCGCCAAAAAATGAGTCACAAGGTAACAGCGGCAGCAGCTGAACTGAGCAAAAAGGGTAAAAAAGGCTTTAAAAAACTAAAACATTACAGTATACTGTATACAGTATGTACAATAAAGGGTTAAGAACACTTTATATACAGTATATAATGTATACAGTATATATATAACCATTTTATAGTACCTCCTGATAGTCCGGCATATTTGATAATCCGGCACCACCTAGGTCCCATAGTTTCCGGATTATCGGAAGTCTACTGTAAGTGGTATATACTGTTACAGACAGATACACACACACACGCACAAAATCAGGTCTGATGCATGACAGCAGTCCTGTCAGTAGATAGATCCATATTTGGAACACTTTCTTTTCATGTTGCTTAGGGTCATTATGATACAGACAAGCCCCAGGAATTTCACAGGTTTCTATATATCCACGGTTCATATGCAGCCTTGTTGTCTGATGTGCCGTGGAAGGAGGGCTGCAGTTCATCAGGGCTAAGCTGCATGTGGATTGGCATTGAGTGCATTGGCAGCCTGCACTGGTTGAGGTTGGGCAGGCAAGTGTGGGAGTGTGGCAGGTGATGCCTGGGGACTCACTTAAATTCCAGAAGAAAAATGGCCCATCTACTCTGAACACCTCCTTCTAGTCATATTATAGAGCAGAATTAGGCTATGTCTAGACTGCATTCCTCTCTCAAAAGAGGAATGCAAATGAAGCAGATCGGAAATTCAAATGAAGCGCGGATTTGCAAATCTCACGCTTCATTTGCATAATCGCGTGAGAGCCGTTTTTCGAAAAAGGGCTTTTCGAAAAAAAACCCGCTGTCTAGACGGGGTTCTTTCAAAAAAAAAAAAAAAAAACCAAAAAAAAACCCAAAAAAAACCCCACCCTTTTTCGAAAGAACCCATACTCCTGAAAAAATGAGTAGGAGTTCTTTTGAAAAAGGGTTTTCCCTCCCCCCCCGAAAGAACCCCGTCTATACTGCGGGGGTTTTTTTCCCCCGAAAAACCCTTTTTCAAAAAAGCGCTTATGCGATTATGCAAATAAAGCGCAAGATTTGCAAATCTGTGCTTCATTTGAATTTTTGATCTGCTTCATTTGCATTCCTCTTTCGAGGTAGGTCGCAGATGCTTTCTGGGATCTCTCTGTTCAATGGCTCCAAAGGTCAGAATGGGGAAAAAAGGTGGTATTCTCCCATCCACCACAGACTTTTTACCAAATGATACACTACTTGCACAAACAGTGCAAATATTCAAAGGCCTTCCTTCTTGTATAATTTGACCAGCAGTAAAAGTTGGCAATGTTGACAATTAAACTATAGTCCTTAAGCTACAGATTGTCACCTCTCTTCCCATTCAGGATGTCTGGAAGCAAGTCATACCTCTCAGAGCTACTGTTTCATAGTGTCTGCAGACCCAGGAAAACATGACTGCATCAATTTGTGTTCACATTTTCAAGATCATCTTTCCAATCAAAAGGCTAAACATTTTTTCTTTTAAAAGAAAGCTCACATCTTGGAGTACAAAATGTACTTTAAGAAAATAACTGGTTTTCAGAGCCCCCACAAGACATCCCAATTTGATTCCTGATAACTAAGAACTCAGTGCTGCTCTAGATCAGTATATTTGATGCACATCTTTTAAAACATGTTATGCTTAACACATATACAACAAGAGAGCATGATAAATTCTTTTTTAAAATATTAGCCTCTCCTTAGAGAAACCTCTGAGTATATTTTTATAGTGGAAAAAATTAAACTTACATATAAAAAGGGTTAAAGTTATTTATATAATCTGCAAAAAAAAACTAAGAAAACCCTGACAGCCAGATTTTTAGATACAAAATCTTCTCTAAAACTTCTAAATGTTTATTTTACTGAAAACCACTGAGAGTAAGTGCCTTTCGTTATTAAAGTAACTACATAGAGTTGAGGAGAAGGGATGAGGGGAGATTTAAACCTGCAATTTCACTCGCTGCTGCTGCTTCTTTTTCATCCACATGACAAGTGAAGTATAGAAATCAAGCAAGATTCCTTTTCAGCGTCAAGTCAATTATTTTCCAAAATTGAGATGTCCCAAGTATAGTAGCATAGTCTTTGAAACATCAGGAAATTTAGCAAAAAGGCAAACATTCCAACATATTTTCTCTTGCAAAGATCTAGTTGAACAAATCAGTCTGTTATATCCATATTATCTTCACTGATGTAGTTTATAATAAACATGTATCCATTCAAGCAAAACCAGTGAAAGTTTGGAACAGTTTTTTTAGTCTGTTGAAGGCCTTCTTCAGAAGTAGTGTTACATTAGAATATAATGCAAAACAGTACAGTATATCTCCTTAGACATCATCATCCTTCTAACTAAATGTCTTTTACTCACTAGCTTTTACATAAAGTCACTCACCTTTCACAACAAATCTGAACCTATCACATTTAAGCCATAAAATATCTCCCTATTCCTGCAACAAGGGAAATCTACCTCCTCTGGGATTGCACTTTTTAGAACAACATGAAAGAGTACTGCAAATATCTACTCCTACAGATTCCACAAATTCATTTGCAATATAGTGATAAGTTCCAGGAAACAGGTCTGCTGAATTGTAACTTTTTTTACATTAATCACTTCGAGTTTCACACCCTAAACTGACCTCCTAGATAACTGAACCAATAGCATTTAACAAACATTACAGATGTGTACAAATTACATCACTTAAACAAAAGCATTCAGAAAGTACTTCCACTTCTATGTCATTAATTGCTTTATACCTAGTAAACATTTTACAAAAAAAATGTTGTAGCTGTTTTGTTTATCATATCATCTTGAAAGATCATCTGGCAAGAGAAAATGTGCAACAAATAACAATGCTCAAAGGGAGGAAAGATAGCTCCATAGCTGGGGCACTAGTTTGGAATATAGTGATTCCTCATTTAACACTATAGATATGTTTCAGAAAATGATCATGTTAAGTGAAAACGTGTTATGTGGGGTTAATTTTCCCATTGAAAATAATGGAAAAGGTGGGGGTTGCGTTTCAAGCGGTGGTGTCTGCTGGGACCGGGACATAAGGTTGGGGGAGAAAGAGGACTGGGTTACAGCAGGGAGGGGAGGTGTTTGGCTCTGGGGAAGGGAAGGGAAGGATAAGAAAGGGAAGGGGGGATTGGATTGGGAGTATGCCCCTGTGACGGGTCAGCCGGGACCTGCACTGCGTCCGGCGAGGGGGAGTCAGCGGGGAACGGCGCGGTGAGCGGCAAACCCTCCGCTGTTTTGCAGGGAGGCGGGGGAAGCCCCGCGCAGCCACCAGCAACGGGACAGCTGGGGAAATCGTGTTATTCCGGGGACGGTCGTGTAATTAAAAAAATGTTCCTTAAAAAAAAAAAAATCGTGCTATCACGAAAACGTGTTAAGTGGGCACGTGTTAAATGAGGAATTACTGTACAGACAACTCAGATTCCGTTTCCTGTTCTGCCAGTTTCTCATGTGATCTTTGGCAAGTCACTTAGCCTCTCTATATCTCAGTCAGATTATAAACCAGTTTCTGGACTATTTTATTACTAAATCATCTCAAGAACTGCCATACCATTTAAACATTTTTATCATTTATAAAATATGTGTGTTAAATAATTACTTCCACATTTCAGTCTGGGTACTCTGCGTTTTATTTTTGTGATCTTTCTGTTTCTTCTCTTTTTCAGCTACTTCCATCCCAAAATTATGTGTTCTCTTCTATTGTCTATCCCCTCACCTAGCATGTGTCTCCCTACATCCCTAATTTGAGTCATAATGAAATGGCTCATCTACAGGCATCCCTGAAGACTGGCAGAGAAAATACTGCATCTGAACTCGCACAGAATTTCAACAGCAGACATCTGTGTAACGCAAATAGACATTCTTAATCAGTGAAGGTAGATCCCAGGAGCTTCCACTCAGCCCACTCCCAAAAATCCTATTCTTCAAGTTAAAGAAATATCTCAGGTGGCTGTTAGTTATACTTCCAACCCCAACTGTTCAAAATTTGTAAGTAAAGCCCACAAAACCTCAAGATTTAAAAAATACACTGGATGTGGGATGAAGTCTTGGACTTCTGGTTTCCAAGCCTTCAAAGTTCAATCAGGTCACATTTTCCAGATTTTCTCCATCACCACAAGGGTAGAAACTTTTATTAAAAATAAAATCAAATAAAATAACCAGAGAATCTCAGGATTCTTGGAGCTATTGCTTGAGGGAAAACAACAAATATTTTGCAACTCAGAATAAACTCACAAAAAATTGTTAACATGTTAGCTGTAGTGGAGATATCTATTACAAAGTCCTAACTGGTAATTCCTGTCCACCTTACTCTCCCCATCCCCAAGGACCAAAAGGATGTGAAGATACTAACATTGCTTTGTCTCTTCCCAGAATTCTGCACGCAGTGTATTGAACCAGGTGACTGTTGTCCCTTTCTCACATGTTCTTGCCCCTATGTGCTGCTTCACCCTCTCCATCCGGTCTGCCGTCCCTGAGCCCAATGCTGCCCACCTCCCATGCCTTCATTTATCATGTTGGTACTTCAAATATCCTTGATGGTGTGCTGCTGCCCCTCTCCACCATACCTAATGCCAGGTCCTAGCTCTCCCTTCACTAGAGGTATCTTCTGGGGCTTGGTAAGATGGCCTTTCCCTTCTCCTCCCATTATCTTAAAGGGATCACTATTTCCCTAATTCAAGAGACAGCAGAATCATCAAAGGAGGCAGACATTCCCAACCCCAGCAATGCCCAAGAGCCCCCTCGCTCCCTGCAGACTGACCTCTGCCAGCCATCAGATATCTCCACCTCCATGTAAGGCATTCCCTGCTTACAAGGGGTATTCTCCATCCCATTCATAGGTACACTCCCTCCCACAGAGGTGGTGCTTCCCATGGGCCAGTAAAAGTTCATTATGCCTACAGAGCTGAGCTGGGCCAAAGTGGGGAATGCAGCAGCACTCACCTACGTTAAGGGGGCTGGGGATTCCAGGAATCACATCCTTTTTCTGAACCTCATGGACAGGCACAGAACTCTCCAATGAGAAAGGAAGCAACATCTGTATTTTATCAGTTTCCGAGGAAGATGTAGGAAAAGATAGATGATGGCAGTAAGTCGTTTCGCAGGTTTGGAACAACTCTTCACCACTGAGAAGTGGGAGTTTTCCCATTAATGTGTGTAGCTGTTATATGATGGGCTGACCTTTTCTAACAAGTTGGGTATTGGGAAAAACAACAAACCAGATAAATGTTTCTCTAAATTAATATACTTCAGAGACCCATAGAAGGGTCTAAAACCCATAACCCACAGGCAGAGTTGGCGGGATGGAATGGGTATGCAGAACAAGTGACTTCAGAATGGGGTGTACGTATGTACAAAAGGAATTGTAGAATGAATGAGGGTAGATGCAGAGTGAGTTGTAACTGGCCAGTGAGGTCCAGAACCTCAAGCATCAGCCCCGCCCCCCCCATCCCTCATGTGCCTCTTCCTCCTTGTACTGCCTTCATAAAGGAAGGAAGAAAGAGCAGTTCTGGCTATTCCACTGCTCGTTTCCTTGACAGACTGTAGAAACCCACAGAAACACGCTAGGCGCCTGTCTGCTGCATCTGTCAAAAGATGGCTATATTTCCCCAAATTGGACAGGCAAAAGAAGGAGTAGCTGAGACCCACCAACCAAATATAGCTTTCCAAGTCTATGCCTTTGCCCTAGTGCAAGTTACAGTACCCTGGAGGCCACTACGGACTTAAACCTAGCTAGCTATGGTACCCAAGAAACTGTAGTACAGTTGGGAGTAGCCAGAGTGCAGCAAACTCCAGCCATTCTTCCTCAACACCAGGGCAGCAGGGAGAGTTATATAAGAGTTGGTTATTCTGGTTATTATATACACAGAATCTTCCAAGCAGTTTCTGTTGTTTTTTAACTAGATGAACAGTATATAAAGGAAGCCCCAGAAGACTGAGAATCTGCTGTGAAGTACTTACTGGGGCCTGTTGGCTGTTAATGTTCGGCTCTCAGCCTGAAAAGCCTGGACACCATCAAATTAAAGACTTGATAATCCCATTCCTGCACCCAAAGTCTAATTTACACAGCTTAAAAGCTTCCAAGGGATAGCTGAGTTAGTCTTGAACAGGAAAAACTTTAAAAATAACAAATAGACTAGTAGCTTAAAGACTATCAAAACATGTAGATGGTATCATGAGCTTTCGTGGGTGCAACCCACTTCTTCAAACAGGAGTATCAGAAGTCCAGATCCAAGAATAAATAGGGAAGAGGAGGGAGGGAGGGGAGGAGGGAAGGAGAGAGGGAAAAAAAGGAGGGGGAAAGGAGAAAAAATATAAAAGGAGAGAGACTGAGAGTAGATGGTTCAAATAGTTACAACAGGCTGATAAGAACAATTAGCACCTCCATTGTATGGTTGGTAGGTTAAGTCATAGGATGTGGAAGATAGTGTGTGAGCCAGCCAATGTCCTTATTCATACCATTTGCATAAGAATAAAACTTGTAAATGAAGTTAAGTTCCAATCCTTCCCTGTGTATTTGGCTTGTGGAATTGGCCTGAAAGAAAAGGGTGACTTGGAGATCCATTAATGAGTGTTCAGGTAGATTAAAGTGTTCTCCAACACAGGTTTTTGTGTATTGCCTTTTCGGATCTCTGACTTGTGTCCATTAATTTTTTCCCATAGAGACTGTCTAGTTTGGTCAATATACATGGCAGTGGGGCCCTACTGGCATTTGATGGCATAGATCACATTAGTGGATGTGCAGTTAAATGAGCCTCTGATTTGGTGACTAATGTGGTTGGGTCTAGTGATGAAATCACTTGTGTAGATGAGTGGGCAGAGTTGGCACCAGGGTTGATTGCAGGGGTGGGTTCCTGGATGATTATGATGGAGGTGTGTTGTGTGATTACTGGTAAGAATTTTTTGAGGTTAGGGAGTTGTCTGTAAGCAAGGACTAGCCTTTCCCCCAAGGCCTCTGAGATTGAGGGGTCATTTTCCAGGACAGGTTGTAAATTGTTGATAATGCGTTGGAGGGTTTAAGTTATGGACTGTAGGTGATAACGTGAAATTCTGTTGTTTTCTCTTTTTGGCCTGTATTGAAGTAGTTCATGTCTGGGTACTTTTTTTGGCTCTTTTGATCTGTTTTTTCACTTCTCCCGGTGGCTATTTCAGTTTTATGAATGTTCTATATAGATCCTGTTGATGTTTGTCTCTGTCTGTGGGATTGGAGCAAATCCGGCTGTATCTAAGGGCTTGGCTGTACACAATAGATTTAGAAATGTGTCTGGGATGGAAGATAGAGGCATGAAGTGGTCAGTAGGTTTCTGGTATAGGGTGGTAGAAATTTGTCCATCACTTAATTGTACTCTAGTGTCAAGGAAGTGCATCTCTTGTGTGGACTGATCCAGGCTGAGGTTGATGGTGGGGTGGATGTTGTTGAAGTCCCAGTGAAATTCTTCAAGGGTCTCATTCCCATGGGTCCATATGATGAAAATGTCACTGATGTAGCATAAGTAGAGTAAGGGTACTAAGGGGTGAGAGCTGAGGAAACGTTCAAGGTCAGCCATAAAGATGCTGGCATACTGTGGTGCCCTGCGGGTGCCCATGGCCGTGCCGCTGACAAATTGTCTCCAAATCGGAAGTAGCTGTGGGTGAGGACAAAGTCACAGAGCTCTGTAACCAGGTGTGCAGTGCTGTCATCGGGGATGGTGTTCCTGATAGCCTGTAATCTGTCTTCATGTGGAATGTTGGTGTAAAGAGCTTCTACATCCATGGTGGCCAGGATGGTGTTTTCAGGAAGATTACTGATGTTTTGTAAGTTTCCTCAGGAAATCGATGGGGTCTTGAAGATAGCTAGGAGTGCAGTGCTGGTAGCATAGGGTCTGAGGAGAGAGTCAATATAGCCAGATAATCCTGTAGTAAGTGTGCCAATGCTTGAGATGATAGGTCATCCGGGATTTCCAGGTTTGTGTATCTTGGGTAGCAGATAGAAAACTCCTGGTCGGAGATTGGGGGGGAAGGAGTGTTAGTGTAGATTTGGTCCTGAGCAGCATCAGGGAGCTTCATGAGTAGTTGTTTCATTTTTTTTTGTACTCTTTAGTAGGATCACAGGAGAGAGGATTGTAGAATCTGATGTTGGTGTGTTGTCTAATTGCCTCCTGTTCATAATCTGTTCTGTTTATGATGACTACAGCGCCCCCTTTGTCAGCCTCTTTGATTATGATGTTAGAATTGTTTTTGAGGCTGTGTATAGCATTGTGTTCTGCACGACTGAGGTTGTATGTTATATGCTGTTGTTGGATGACTAATGTCAGCTAGAGCACATTTGTGGAAGCAGTTGATGTAGAAGTCAAGACTCTTGTTACAACCGTTAGTAGGGATCCACATAGAAGCCTTCCTTTTGTGGGACTGGGGTCCACATAGAAGCCTTCCTCTTGTGGGGGAGCAGCAAGGTCAGTGTGTTGTACATCAGTTTGTTGGAAATATTCCTTTAGGTGGAGGCGTCGAAAATACGCTTCCAGATCTCCACAGAATTGAATCATATTCGTAGGAGTGGTGGTGCAGAAGAAGAGTCCTCGAGATTGGACAGAATCCTCTGCTGGGCTAAGAGAATGGTTGAATAGGTTGACAATGTTGCTAGGTGAATTGGAAGTATCTGGAATGAGAGATCCTGAGGCAGGTAGGAGTTTGGATAGTTTATTGTCCTTTTTCTTCTGAAGGGAGATGAAGTAATCTTTGCAGATAGTTTGTTGAATTTTAGTAAAGTCTGGAAAAGATGAAGTGTGTGTGGAAGCTTGGTTTTTTATGATAGTTTTCTAACGTTGAGAGCTCCTCCTTGATTTTCTTCTGTTGTATAGAATTCTGATAAGGTGTTTCCTGAGTTTCTTTGTGAGAGTGTGGCATAGTTTAGTCTTTTACACAGTTTAGTCTTTTGTGACTTCCCTTGCCTGTATTTCATATAGTAAGTATGATGGTATGGTACATTTTAGAAGTGTTGTGAACAGACCCATACTTAACATTACAAAATGAGTATGTGATTCTATTTTAACTAAAATTGATTGTTTACTGATCTCTGTGCATATGACATTATTTCCAGTTTAATGGTTTTATCCACAATGTGCCTTGCATTTTTAAAAATTAGGTCAGAAAATGCCAGCAGCAAAAATCCATTTAAAAATCCAATGATAATACCATGTGCATTTTTAAGGCTCATGGAGATGAACAATCTAATTAAAAACAGATAAAGCAAACTGTTTCAGAAATTAAAAAATAAAGAACAACGAAGTTAACATAAGCTATCTGTAGACACTCACTAAGTACAACTGTGTAGTACAGCATTCAAATTAACCGATTTTATTTTATTCAGATTCATTTTATTCAGACACCTACAATGAAAGACCATTCAATTATATTATTTTTGTGCATTAAGTAATATTCAATTACTTTAAAATGCAAAATATTATACCAGCAGTATTGCATTCAATTTGCAGACAAATTTCACTTTTCCTATATTTGTCAAAGCCACAATAGCTCTTAGTAAAAGGGAATACTATACTCTGTTAGCAACCCCTAACGCATACTGATATAATTGGATCAGCCTACATAATAACGGCTTTAGGCTGCTTTAAGTCCCAAACTTCAGATCCAGTAATTTATTAGTGTTTTTTCCAATGTTCTAGAACTTTCAAGTATAATGACCACTTATTTTTTCCTGGCAAGGCAGACCAGCAGCTATCCTGCTTTTAGTTTCAGAAAAGAAACGAAACAAAAACCAAAAAAGGAATCTGACCATAGGGACCTGGTGCCTGCGAGGGGAAGAGATACAGAGAGAGGGCATGAGGAGGCACCCCATGTAGTAATTAAAATTTTGGCGGAGGCACAGGGAGGCACTGCACATCCCGAGGGCTGCCATGCTATGAATCTGACTCCACAACTTGGTCCTGATTCAGCTCCAGGGACTGGATTTGATGACTTCTTGAATTCCCTATCATCCCTACGTTTCTATGATTCTATAATAATTTCAAAAACTACAAATGAGTTTATTTACCTATTATACAATTATATAGTGAACACATGTGAATAAGTATTGAATAAAATAGGACTGCTTTGTAAATAATTTCTACAAAGTAAGAAAAAAATAAACAAGTTCCAAAGAAACTATAAAAGAACGCCAAAGCCAAACTTCTTTGAAATTCAACTATATATGTAAGATAAAAATACCACTGTTTTTACTGGCAGCAGGACACACACCTATATATTTTCCCTTCTCTTCCTCCTGACTAGAAACAGTTATCCATTTAAAGAAGAAAACAAAAGCTTTTCATGCATAAATATGGAAATAACTTATAGGAGACCAATTATATATAGAACTTTAACATTGTTTATGGTACCAATCTTTTACTCAGAATAATTATGAGCAATACCCATGTCTCATTAAGCTTTCAAAACAAATAGTCTGAGTTTCTTTAAAAACAAGTTTTTGGAACTAGATTTTCTGAGTATTAAAAAAGAAAAACTATCATATTTTTTGCATCTTATTGGACTGGATATGCCAGTCCATTCTGGCTAAAAAAAACATTTCATTACAGGTCTCTTGAATAATATGGTTAATATCACCTATGTTTATTTTTCCCTTCAATAATGGTTTCAATGCCATGTTTTACAGTGGTGATGTTATATTGTTTACATGACAACGATCAAACATTCCCAAAAAGAAATATATGCATTGAAAAATAAATAGCCTGTATTTGAATATAATTTTATGACTTAGTGTATGACCTGTACTTCTCACAGGTATTGCTTAATCCTTCCTTTCAAATAATTCACCTGTCATGTTTGAAATTGACTACAGTGTTGTCATTTACAATTAGCAGCTTGTGCATATGCCAAACAATAATGTGTTTTTCAGAACTGCATTTTCAATGCTTAAAACTATAGTTATTAAAACAAACTAGTCTGCATTCAGATCACATGACTCCAAAACCATAACAATTTCAAGTGAAAAAGTAATACAGTATTCTAATGAACTGCTTGCAAAACAAAATATTATTTAAGTGTAAAACTAAATTTGTATAAAGTAATTAATTACCTGCTGAATACTTTCCCATGTAATCGTAAAAGAGCATATCTTTATCTTGCTGCATTGCCCATCAGGTGTCAACTCTTGCATTCCTTCAACGTGCTTCAGTTCCATTTTGTGCTATTCTCTACCTACAGCAACCATGTTAACTGTTTACTCTTGGTAAGCCAAGTTAGCAAGTGACCACAGGAATTCTACAAGATGCACACTCTCTCACATCTTTGTGGCAAGGCATAATCAATAACAAGTAAGATTTTGTATCTGTTTCTACACTAACTAGAGGGATTCCCCCCCCCCCCCCCCCCCCCCATCCTTTACCACTATGAAAAGCTGTCTCTGCATTCATCAGCAATCAGTGAACTGAAAAGACTAGTGGATTTTGCCAGCAGTGAAAGACCTAATCATGGCAAGATCAAGCCAACTGTCAACTGTAATCAGCTTGATGTATTGCACTTTTCCATATCCAATGGAAAATGTTGAGCAAGCCTCTTTTCTTTCACAGTTACAGGGTTAAACTGAAAATACTGAAATGCAGGCAATTTTGATGTTAAAAGACAATAGAATGTTTCTTTTTTAGTTTTGTAATATTTAAAATAAATGCAAAAGTCTAAGTATCATAGGTTGTGAAAGGTCATTATCCTCCCCCCAGCCTCTTCTGCATCCCTGTAATATTTGTTGTTTAGAATAATAGAAGAAGATAGGGATGTTAGTCAACTAATCGACTAGTTGATGGAATTTCCATCAACTAGTCGATTAGTCAATAAGAGGGAGAAACTGTGACGGCAGGCTCTCAATACATTTAAAAGGCTGACATGCCGGGGAACGGACCAGATGCAAGCTGGGACAGCTGATTCCTGGCTTGTGCCCAGTCCCCTGCTACGCCTCTGCCCTCCCTTGCTTCCCGCGGAGATGGTGCTGGGGGGGAACGGGCTTTTAATCCGCCTGATAGAGGCAGCTGGGGGCGGGGGAGTGACTAGTCACTACTAAACTATCCAATAAACTTATGCTTATCGGATAGTCTACTAGTCACTTACATCCCTAATAGAAGATCATGTTGACTGAGGTATATTAAAATCTGTATCTTTATTGTGAGAAACTTACTGTACAAGGCACAAAGTAAACATCACATGCAAAATAAGCATGTTACAATTTTCTGAAAGTTGCCAATTCTATGCTTAGGGATTTTCTCCTCCAAACTTTTATTTATTCTTAAATCATACACAAGATTAAATTAATGAAACAGCAACACAGCATTCATGCAGTAGTACAAAGAAACTCCATCATACAAAAGACCGTATCAAGACAAATATAGACCCAAATGTTTTCAATTATTTAAATCAATTCAATTACTTCCAGTCCATATGCAACCCCAAAACAAAATACTCAGTCTCATTACTCATTCCCCAATTCTGTCCTCTAGCATAGCACATTTCTAACAATAGAGAAGATGAAAACATAAAAGGCTGCCATGTTTTACAATGAAACAAAAGACAGGACTATGCAGTCTTTTCTTCCACATATTGATCTGAGGAAGTGGGTCTGGCCCACGAAAGCTCATCACCTAATAAACCATCGTTAGTCTTTAAAGTGCTGCATAGTCCTGTCTTTTGTTTCAGCTAGACCAGACTAACATGGCTGCATCTCTATCATGTTTTACAATGAATCCCCCATCATTCCATCCTTTCAGAAAGGGAATTTAGGCATGAACCTGATTCAAGCTTACACAGGATGTCCAACTAAATTGATCTCCATAGGCTACGTCTACACTGGCGTGATCTTGCGCAAAAACTCTTTAGCGCAAGAGTTCTTGCGTTAAAGTAGTTGCGCAAGAAAGCGTCTACATTGGCATGTGCTTTAGCGCAAGAGATGTGCTTTTGCGCAAGAGCATCCTTGCCAGTGTAGACGCTCTTTTGCGAAAGAAAGCTCTGATGGCCATTTTAACCATAGGGCTTTCTTGCACAAGAAATTCATGTTGCCTGTGTACACTGGCCTCTGGCACAAGAATAGTTGCGCAAACGGGCTTATTCCTGAGCGGGAGCATCACAGTTCTTGCGCAAGAAGCCCTGATTTTATACAGTAGAACGTCAGTTGACTTGCACAAGAACACACGGCCAGTGTAGACAGGCAACAAGTTTTTGTGCAAGAGCGGCCGCTTTGGCGCAAGATCGCGCCAGTGTAGACACAGCCACTGGGTATGGAAATATCATGTATCTAAGCACAATAAAATATATTTTCTGGCTGATTTATTTTATTTTATTTCTAGGGATGCTAGATAGTGGGTGATAGAGTAGTCAAGTAACCGCATGCATTCTTATTGGTTACTCAACTATTCTACAGTTACCGGGGGTGGGACCTGCAGCCAGTGTGCTCCGGCCCCACTCTCGGGGAGCCCAAGTGGGAGCCGGTCCGTGACGGGAGCCAGTTTATAAACCAGCTCCTCTTGTGGACCAGCTGCCTGCCACCTGACACTGCTGCCTCTGATACAGAGGCAGCAGCACAGGGTGGCAGCAGCCCCTGTCCATGGGGTTCCAAGCTCCCCACAGACACAGGCTCCTGGGGTGGGGGGAGGCTGCTGTGAAGCAGCCTCTGTCTGCAGCAGCCCAGGCACCCAGTCTGAGCACCCCACGGACATCCCATGGAGCAGCCTCTGTTCGTGGCGAACCTGGGCCCACTGCAAACAGAGGCTGGTCCAGAAGCAGCCATGTCCACAGGGGTTCTCAGCTCTCCACAGACAGAGGCTGCTCCACCCTCTGCTCATGGGGTGCTAGGACCCCCCACAGACAGGGGCTGCTACCATGAAGCAGCCTCTGTCCATGTGGAGCTCGGACACCCCACAGACAGGGGCTGCAGCCACAAAGCAGACTCTGCATGTGGCGGGCCCAGGCTTGCCACAGACATAGGTTGCTCTGCAGGACGTGGAGCAGCTTCTGCCTGCCACAATCCTAGGCCCGTCGCAGGCAGAGGTTGCTTCGCAGCAGCCTCCCTTGCCCCATCCCGCACTGCTGCCTCTATTGTCGGGGGGCGGGAAAGCACCACAGAGCCAGTGCAGGGGAGAACTGGCTTTTACACCAACTCCCCCAGCACCGGTTTCTGCTTCCCACCCACCCCTTGCTGCCTCTGATACAGAGACAGCAAGGGGGCAATGCGAGTAGTCTAGAAGATTAGCCAATAAGCCTAGGCTTATCAGTTAATCGTATACTCGACTACTCGTTTACATCCCTATTTACTTCTAGGCAAGAGACACCAACTGGGAGGTACAGCAAGATCACCCAGTAATACCATATGAAGATAGATAAAAAAAATTAGTTTAATTCCCTTTGTCCTAAATTAGCCAAAACAGACTCCATCTTATAGCTACTTGATATTAAGAAGATAGTTTATGGAATAGAAATGGCAACAGTTGGAGCAGGAGGTGGCTGCAGGGGCAGCAAAATGAAGGCAAGGAGGTTTTGATGGTTGGAATAAGGTCCTCCTAGAGCACTGATGGTGGGGGGAAGAGAAGATGCCGTATAAACAGGCTGATTGGATAGGGAAATAAAATTAATGAGACACTGAGTGTGCAATGGACATGTCAGTGAAAGAAGCTGAGGAGGCCACTGTATATAAATCATAGGCCAAAGGAAAAATGAAGGGAGACATCAGCCAACAGAAGGTAAGATGAATTTAGAAGATGGCTTAGAAAGGAAGATTTGGCTGCTGACAACAGCCATAGCCAAATAATTATGTTGCTGACAGGAGCACTGCAGTTCTTTGTTCTGGGAAAGAAACCAGTCCATAGTTGAAAGGATGCTGGAAACAGGATATTAAAGCAATATGATTACTCAGAAGCACTATGCCCCCAAAAGGTCTTGATCAGCAAGCATGGCATGTGTACAAATAATGAGCTCACTTAGCTAATCCTTCTGTCCATTTCAGAGTGGGATTAATTCGAGTTGCAAATATGCTTTAAAGACAAGGGGCGTATAGATTATAAATTTCCAGAACCAATCGTCCTAAATTGGGATTCTCTCAAGTGCATAAAAAGAGCTCTGGAACTAACTAGTGGCAACACCAATTTTCCAGTTTGTTCTAAAACAAAAAGATCTCAAAAGACATATGAAGAACTAGAATGGTCTTAAATGCCTCTCTACAGAGGGCTGTAGAACTCAAATTCTTGGTTCTGACTGGGCTCTACTCTGACTTCCTCTTTTCAGGGCCTAACCCGAGGAAGGGTCCTTCTGATAGGAATACTTCACTTCCCCTTTCTGTTTTAGGACAGAAAGAAAGAACATGAAGCCTTAATATATTGCCTAGACTGGACATCAGTGAGACCTCCCAATTAGGTGGTACCCAGCTGGCCATCAGTACTCACAACTAACTTTATCTGAAGCAAGGCTGGAATTTTGGAAATTGGTCAGAAATGTTTTTCAGCTGGGACTGAAAAAGAGAGACCACTTCAGGATCCCAATTACAGTTGAGCTATTGGGGTGCGTCTACACTGCAGGGCTTAACTCAAAATAAGCTAAGCGAATTGAGATACGTCAATTGCTTATCTTATTTTGAAATAGCTTATTTCGAAATAGGGAGTGTCTACAGAGCACTTATTTCAAAATAGAGCACTCTTCTTCCGATTTCCCTTACTCCTTGTACAATGAGGGTTACAGGAGTTGGAGTAAAAAGTCCTCCAGCTTGAAAATATTTTGATACTATTTTGAAATAACTGCCTGCTATGTAGATGCGGACTAGTTATTTTGACATAGTGTTGCAGTGTAGACGTACCCTTGAAGTCCAGTACCAAGACAGCTGACTTCACTATGGTCTCCACATTCAGAAACTGGAACTAGGGATGTAAGCAACTAGTCGACTAACCGATAGGCAAATGCTTATCGGACAGTCGACTTGACTAGTCGCTTCTCTGTCCTGCAGGGCTCTTGTACATTTCAGAAGCAGAAGTGCCGCAGGGAGCACAGGGCAAGCAGGGACTCAAACAGTCCTCTCTTGCCTGTGCTCTCTGTAGCGCCCCTCCCTCCCCCTACTACATTTAAAATGCAGAGGCACAGCAATCAGCGCAAGCCAGGACTGCTCGGTCCCGGCTCACGCTAAGTCCAGTAGCCCCTGTTCGCGGGCAGACAGCCCGGTCCGCTGTGAACAGTCCCTGAGCAGTCCCTGCCTGCAGCCAGCACTGGCTGCCACAAATGGGGATTGCTTGGTGGCACCAGCCCCTGTCCGTGGCCAGCCCCGACTGCCATGAACAGGGGCTGGTGCCGAAGCAGCCCCTGTTCGCAGTGGCCAGGGCTGGCCGCGGGCAGGGGCTGCTCAGGCACCAGCCCCTGTTTGCGGTGGACAGGGCTGTCCACCATGAACAGGGCGGTTGGACTCAGCACGAGCCAGGACCAAGCAGTCCCGGCTCGCGCTGATCGCTGCGCCCTCCGCATTTTAAATGTAGTAAGAGCCCAGCAGCTCTTACAACATTTATAATGTAGAGCTGCAGCATGGGTAGCTCTCGAGCCAGGACTGCTCAGTCCCGGCTCAAGTCGGTTCCTCTGGAGCTACCCCTGCTGTGGCTCTGCAGAGGTGCTTATCAACTAATCATATAATCAATACAAATTGTATTGACTATATGATTAGCCAGATAATCATATTTTAACATCCCTAACTGGAACTAGGATTATCTCTACACTTTGGAAAGGACTGCTGACGTATCTGCACCATGAACAACTGACTCATGCTGCTGAGAAGAGATGGAATTAAAAGTAGTTCCAAGCCTGAGAATAGTGACCTCTGCCACAAAGGGCTCTAACAGATGCCCCTTTCCCAGAAATGAGGATTTTGTAGCTTAAGAGAACCTTTTGTGGACTTGTAAAGAACCATGACCAATTTCTCTCTGTCCAAGGTCTGAGCCTGAAGGGCTTCCTCAATCTTTCCAAGCAGTCAAAATTATATTCAGTGGGACATCTCACAGCTAAAGCTGTTTCCCAAGTCTGTTACCCTATATTAAAAAACTATATTTCATGAAAATCTTGAAGAGCTCTGAGAGTTCTAGTCAAGCAAGAATTCAAAAACCATTCTGAATGTACTAGAGTTCATTTTCACACTGCAAGGTTGTAGCCTCCCACTTCTTATTTTGTCCTCAAGTTGTAACAGTTTGGTTAGTTTTTATGTTTTGAAAAGAACAGAACACTGTAGACCTCTAGGAAATGTTTTAGCCAGCTGTAACAGGCTATGCTGGCCTTTTAAGACTAAAGGAAAACCTTTGGCTATGCTAATGCATTTCAGGTGGTTTTCTGTATTCAGACCTTGGAAACGTAGGCGGTAGCCACTAAAAGAGAGAAAATGGTCCTGGTGTGGCAGTTTACAATCCAAGGAAAGCTAACTCAGTGCAGAGCCCAGGAGGTGAGCCTTTAAGTGTAGGAGAAACAAGACTCCTAGATCTCTTGGCCAGAGGGAAGGAATCCTGGGAAATTAAAGTCTCAGTTGCTTGGACTTGTGGACCATGCAGTGAGCATTCTGTGAAAGGAAGCAGAATAAAAAAAAAAAAAAAAAAATCTTGTTGCCTTAGAAAAAAGCACTAAGATGAAGTTCTGTCAATTTCCATCAGAAAACAGGAAGAACTTTCTGATTGCCAGATTTGTGCACAGAATTTAGAAATCCCACAGTATTTTAAATGTTTTCATTTCCTTATACTAAATTTTGATATTAGCTTATTTGTTTGGATTTTGGACATTCCAAACTCTCCCCAGAAGTCTCATGGCAGAATAAGAAACCCTGGCGACAGCTTTTGATTTTTGTTTGTTTTGCTTATATTTTAAAAAGAACTCTACAAGTGTGATCTTCTTAGAAGGCCAGCCTGTTGTAACAGGTAGCACTTTTAACGTTGCATGTGGGAGTAAAAGTTAACATTAGAAATAATTACTGTTGCATGTTTACATTAATTAATGTTTAACATAATTCAGATTTTAAGAACTGTCTCTCCTTCTAGATCAAGCTCTTTGCCCTTCAACTTTTTCCCTCCCTCCTAAAACTGTTTTCCTGCATACAGAAAGTACTACACAGATTTTCTGTACCAGTCACTACAGCTGCAAAGGCCCAGGCTTCGTAGAGAAAAAAGGATAGAGAGAAAAGGGTTGGTTAAATGGTTTCTGATCTATAGACTGCTTAAGCTTTGAACCCCTAGCCTTATAAAAAACAAAACTGATAGATGGGACAGTTTGGTGGAGGAGGTGGAGAGGCACAAGTGGTAGGGCCTCAGCGCAAGCAAGGATCAGACCTTGGAGGAACAGGTCCAGAAAGAGGAATGTGGGTGGGGTCACTAGAGAAGAGGATGAGCGGGAGTGGGACTATGGCTCAGGTTCCCTTTTGGCAGCTGCGCTTCAAAGGCAGGAGATTCTCTGCATCCTGTTTGGGGAGGCTTAGCCTTGCCTGGCCTCTTACACCCACCACCCATAATATGGCATGTTTCCTAATCCTTTAATCATTCTCGGGGCTCTTCTCTGAACCCTCTCCAATTTATCACCATCCTTTTTTAAATTGTGGACATCAGAACTGGACACACTATACCAGTGCCAAATACAGAAGTAAAATAATCTCTCTACTGCTGCACAAACTGGAGAAATGGTCTGAAGTAAATAGGATGACGTTTAATAAGGAAAAATGCAAAGATGTGGAGAAATTGGAGAGGGTCCAGAGAAGAGCAACAAAAATGATGAAAGGTCTAGAAAACATGACCTGTGAGGGAAGTCTAGAAAACATGACCTGTGAGGGAAGACTGAAAGAATTGGGTTTGTTTAGTTTGGAAAAGAGAAGACTGAGAGGAGACATGAGAGCAGTTTTCAAGTATCTAAATGGGCAAATTGCATCGACTATTCAATTAGCCCATTAATCTACATTTAACATCCCTAATTAGAGGAACTACAGATTTGGAGGTCTAACTTTATTGCTGCTGCTTTTTCAGAAGAGCAACCCTTTAACTCCCCTCACTACCAACAGAAGGATGATTAGGAAATTCCATAAGGAGAGATGATCTAGGAGACCTAGATTTAGTTCTAATCTAGATTTAGTTCCCCTTTGTCAAACCAAATACCAAAAATAGCTGCTTCTGCTATGTAAACTTAAAATGGAAATACTCTTTTCCTGTCTGAAAACTGAAGGGCTCTCCCAGTCTGAAGCTACTGGGTTGCTTCTTCCATCCTCCTCACACTAAAGTATTTTAACCAACCTGCTTATCAGGATATTGGTACAACCTACAGTAATCCATTCACCAGACAAAATACAAAAACAAAGTTTTGTTTCCTGCCAACTAAAAGATATGATCAATTCCCATTTGTATCTACTGGTTGACGGTTCCAGACTAGGGAAGCTTAAAGAAATCTGACTTCCAGTTGGTAAGAAAATAGACTATCCTCTTTTGCTTGAAACTGATGTGATTTGCTTAAGAAAGGTAAGATCTGCCTCAAGTTCTGTCCCACATTACCCAACAGCAAAAGTCCTTCCCAGTATACAACCAAGAAAAGGCTTACTGGGCTCGTCTCCCTTCTCCAAACTAGGAGAGAGTTCTGGCATTAAGAAAAGCAAAATAAAGTGTAGAGACCTACTCTATACTGCAAGGGTTTTCAAACACTGGGTCGTGGCTCATAAGGGCAAGCTGCTAGCTGGCCACGAGACCCTTTGATTACCTATACCTCCATAGGTATGAATGATCATAGCTCTCATTGGCTGCAGATCGCTGTTCCTAGCCAATGGGAGTTGCGAGAAGTGGTGTCCCAGGTAAACAAAGCGTCTCACAGCTAGCTAGTGGCTTGCCCTTACAAGCTGCGACCCAGAGTTTGAAAGCCCCTGCTATGTTATACACTGCCTTCTTTATCTCTTCTTAGAGAAAGCTGCCATGTCAAAAAATTCTGAGTTAGGATATAGAGTGGAGATTTTTTTTTTTTTTGAGTGAGTGCCACTTTTTAACAAAGAGACTGCCACGTGCCACCTCCACTCCCACTTGTGTTTTCACAGCATTCCTGTGCAACCGCAACAATTGCCCACATGAATAAAAGTATTTTAATCTCTATTTAATGTTATCAGTATTTTGTCCTCTCTCATATGTTAATCACACTAACTTTTATTCTGCATTTTTCTACCATCATCATCCCTCCCGCTGAGCTTTCCTCCAATCATCCTCTTCTGTACTCTGTCCCTTTTTCTCTTCTCACCATGTACCTCCAACATGCATGGGGCTCTCCACTCACTTGGACATACCTAAACACCTGGTCTTTTCCTTTTTGCTCTCCTCAAATAACTCCCCAGCTACCTTTCCTTCTGGCAGACAGAAATCCCAGAGCTACTGCCTGTGTTAACAGTGGCCCCTAGTGGATTCAGCTACTATTGCTCTTCCTCCCTGTTTCCGGACAATTTCAGTGAAGAACTTAGAAACTTGAAGAAGCAGCTGATATCATATAAGATATAACCAATTATTGTAAAGCAACAGTGGTTCTTGTGGCAAATGGTCTGCTGGGAATACCAAAATCTTGACAAAACTAGCACAAGTATTTGAGTGAGAAGAAAAGAAAAGCAGCTACCCATTAGTGTGACTATTATTCAGCAGCAGAATCAGGATTACCCCGCTCTGCTCTAAGGCATTAGTTTGCAAACTTTGCTACTTGTAAGTCTCCCTTGAGCCAAGAAAAATCTTAGGCCTCACCATAACATCAAGGTTGTCTTGTAACCAGTCCAACACTCATCCTTGTTCCTGAAGTTGGATCCATCATGAGACTAGCCCCTTTCAAAAATTTAGGAGGTGAGATTTTGAAAGGCAAGATTATCTACCACCTATGTCAGATATAAAGTAACATTCCATTCATAACATGACTTAAGTCCTATGATAGCCATAGAGCTTCTCAAATGGCAAATTTTGAAATAAACTCATTATTACACAAATTATGACTTTTTGGCTCTGCTTTGCCTTTGTCATGTTCTCAATATAGCTATTTTATGCAACTTTGAAGGACAAACTTGATTTGTTCCATCTTCTTATAACAAAGGCCCATCAACAAACTGAAATAAGAGAAACAGCAGTATTTTCCAATGTTATTCATAATGTTGGCAATAAGGCAAAAAATTGTACCATACAATTAAAAATATCAATCTTCAGTTTAATTCAGGAATAAAAATTTCCACTGAGGAAATTCAAAACTTTGTATTTTACTGAGGAAAGAAATGATCTTGAGATGCTACCCTCTCGCACAGGGCTCCAAGCAAGGGGAAAAAAATCTAATTGTATGAATCTCTTCTCCACAGGAGCTAGGACAAGTCGGATCATGTGCATAATGCAATTCCCTCCTTCAAGGAGGAAAAAGTTAGTAAGGTTGGAAACAAAATCCAAGACATGACAAGCCATTTTGGTCCCTGGTACTTAAGAACTACCTGGCAACAAATGCTACTTCACATAGATGCTGTTTCATCTTAGGGATGATTAATAAGCATTTATAGCATTGCCTGTTTGACCTTTAGAGGCGGCTTCTCTATTAATATTAAAGTCTACCTTTTGAAAATAATCTAATAAATATCAAACAATATTTTTCATTGTGATTTTAAAATCACTACTACTAATGATCAAAATACAGTAAACTTCCGATAATCCGGCACCTTTAGGACCCAGGGGGTGCCAGATTATCAGATATGCCGGACTATCAGAAGGGGCTATGAGGGGTCTGGGGTGGGGTGGGGATGCCACCCCAGACCCCTCATAGCCCCCCCTTCCGATAGTCCGGCTCTGCCCCAGGCGTCCCCGATTCAACCGCTGCTGGTCAGTTTCAGCAGCGGCTGAATCGACTCCTGCAGAGCAGCTGGGTGCTGCCAGGTTGGTCCCGTGGCGCGCCCTCGGCGCTGCTGGACCAACCCGGCAGCACCTCAGCTGCTCTGTCCCAGGCGTCAGTCGCCGCTGCTGAAACTGATCGGCGGCTGATTCCAGGAAGCCCGGGCAGAGCAGCTCTGCCCGGGCTTCCTGGAATCAGCCGCGTCAGTTTCAGCAGCGGCTGACTCGGGACGCCTGGGACAGAGCAGCTGGGTGCTGCCGGGTTGGTCCCGTAGCGCCGCCGGTACTGCGGGACCAACCCGCAGCACTCCAGCTGCTCTGCTCCAGGAGTCCCCAAGAGCAGCTGGGGTGCTGCCGGGTTGGCCCCGCAGCCCCGAGGGGCAGCGCTATGGGACCAACGAGGCAGCACCCCAGCTGCTCTGCCCCGGCTTCCCGATTCAGCTGCTGGTCAGTTTCAGCAGCAGCTGAACCGGGGAAGCCGGGGGCAGAGCAGCTCCAATTGTCCGGCTGCTCCGAGCACTTCCGGGTTCCTGAAGGTGCCAGACCATCAGGAGTGCCGGAGCATTGGATGCCGGACTAATGGAGTTTTACTGTAGTGATCATGCAAACAGAAAGAGCTTCAAAGAACAGAAAGGCAACTGCATATATGAGTAATATAAAAATCACAAACTGAATTCTAATAAAACAGATTTACTGTCATTTCATCCAACAGTATTCATTTAAACACCAAAACAAACATTTTTAATCTACCACATTTTTCTATACATCAGTTACACTTTTAGCTTTATCCAGTTAATTATACTTGGCAAAATCAATATTTCAATAATGTTAATAAAATAAGAGTACAGTAAAAATATACCTGATTACAGAAAATTTGCTAACTAAGTTTTATAAGCGTCTTCAGTGTTCCATTGTATTGTATTTATTCTAGAGCAGTACAATATTCAGCATTCCAATTACAATGAATAAGCCTAATGCATTACATAAGAGTAAACCGATTAAATCCTTGAGCCTGAAACCATGCCTTTTCCTCCTCCCCCTCCAGTTTGAAACTTGTCACAAACAGAATCTTGATTTTCTATACTTCTCAGAACTTGTATCAGTCATATAATTAACATGAGCATTTTTATAATCACCACTAGAACTTAAATCAACCCCTTAATTGTCAATCTATTTAGTGCTTATGGATGGGAAATCTTGAATTAAAACAGAAATTGGCATGTTTCAGATGAGTTTAAACAGCTTGTTATAAATTTTCTCTTTGTAGTTAAAGGCTGGAGTTTGAGTATTTATTAATTATTATACTATTATAATTATTTAACTGCTGACCTGAAAATCTTTACAAAGACTTAAATCGAACATGGTAACAGACACTGAATGCCAAGCTTTCAGTGACAGAGATGCAGCCGTGTTAGTATGGTCTAGCTGAAACAAAAGACAAGACTATGCAGCACTTTAAAGACTAACAAGATGGTTTATTACGTGAGGAGCTTTTATGGGCCAGACCCACTTCTGTGGGTCTGGCCCACGAAAGCTCACCTAATAAACCATCTTGTTAGTCTTTAAAGTGCTGCATAGTCCTGTCTTTTGTTCAAGCTGTCAGTAGTATTCATCATGTTATGAACCTGAGTAATAAATGTATAATTAACTGCATGCTAAATTGGAAAGCCAATCTGTCTTTAACACTGTTGATAAGTGATGATTAAAGAGAAAACTGTTGTGGGTCAGAAGTCATCACTGTGGTGTCCTGACAGGTATCTTGCTCTGTTCAATGATGATGATTACCTCAACTCTTGCCTTGGCAGGGGGAGACCAGAGCTCCTGACGCAGCAAGATAGGGTGATGGGATTCCCCACCAGGGCAGGTAGACTGGGCTCAATGGTCTGATCAGCACATTGGGTGACTGTCCCCAGGGGACCTCTGTGAACCAACCCATCACAAAGACAATGGTATGGCATAAGTGTAAAGGAGGGCAGAACATGTACAGAAGAATGTTGATTGTTGTAGATTAGAACAAGGGTCAGCAACCTATGGCTCACAAGCCAAATATGGCTTACTAGGGAGCCATATATGGTTCTTTTGGAGCTCCAGCTCAGTCCTCCCCCACCCCCAGCTTCCACCGTAGCAGGTATCCAGCTCTGGTGCTACAGACTCACGTCTCCCCACAAGGTTGGCGCGCCAGCGCCGGCTTCCTGTGGGGAGATGGAAGGAGAAAGCCCTGAGCTTCCCTGCCAGATCCAGTGTGTGGGGAAAAAGAGAAAGCAAAAATGGCTCCATGTGCTGCTGTTTTCCTTCCCCCAGCTGAGGGACCAGCCTTCCAGGGACACACTTCCTGGAGGCTCCCTCTTTGCTCCCATTGTCCAGATTTCAGTGAATGGGAGTAGTGGGAGGCCAAGCTTGGGGGCACCAGTGGTGCAAAAGCAAGTAAATGTCTCCCCCACCCTCTCATGCCCAGACCTCATACCTCCAATCCCTTCACTCAGCCCTCCCCTGCTGAGACCCCACACTCCCAATCCCCCAACCGAGATCCTGGCTCTTGCCCCTGGTCAGACACCCTGCCCCAGCCCACTCCTACCCCCTCCCTCCTGGCCAGACACCCTGCTCCCAGCCCGCTCCTGCCCCTTCCTCCCCCTTGGCCAGACACTGTGCCCCCAGCCCACTTCTGCCTCCTCTTCCCTGGCCAGACACTCTGCCCCTAGCTTACTCCTGTCCCCTCCCTTCCTCCTGCCCCCTCCCCCTAGCCAGACACCCTACTCCAGCCTGCTCCTGTCCCCTTCCCCTAGCCAGACATCCTGCCCCCAGCCTGCTCCTGCACCCTCACTTCCTCCTCCACCTCTCCCCAGCCAGACACCCTACTCCCAGCCTGCTCCTGCACCCTACCTCTCACCCAGACCTTGCACTCCCATTCCTATCCCATTCACTGGCAGCCCTGTCCCGCACACTTGACCCCTCATTTCTGGCCTCACCCCAGAGCCTAGAGAGGCCAAAAAATCCACTAACTCTGGAACCCCAGAAGAGTTTATCTGGCCTGAGGTCTTGAACCTCAGTCTTCCCTGCCCCTTCCCCCACTACGAGGCTGGAGCACCAGGGGAGTGAGGTGTTTCAGTTGGGTTTTAGAGGGGTTTGGGTTTTTTTGTGTAGTCCCCGACTGATTTTTCTGTGGGTCACTGGCCCCCGACCCAAAAAAGATTCCCCGCTCCTGCCATACATGAGGACTGCCACAGCAGTCAAGAAACACACAAGCAGGTGGCTCTTGTACATTTCAAATGCAGTGGCACAGCAGGATAGCGAGCACCCCTCCTTATTGACTAATTGAGTAGTCAATGGACATTATACTTGATTAGTTGATTAATCTAAATTTATCATCCTTATCCTGCACCCCCACATCCCAAGCCCCCTGCCATAAGATTGATAGAAGACAGCCTGAATGTGTGCATGAAACTGGATTTGACTAGCTGTGATACAAACTTCAAAGTGTGTGAAAAGATGCAGCAGCAGAAATCCCATTAAATTAAGTCTGTGATTACGATGTTTCATTTATGCTATTATTAATAATTATGTCAATTATTAATAATATTAAGTTGTATATTTTCAGTCATGCAAATGGGCATTCTTATATGGAAGCTCTTTGTTGACCACTTGTTCTGAATTTTGATGAAGTTTGGCTCTTTGGTTTGAAAAGGTTGCCAACCTCTGTTGTAGAAGATACATAAGGTAAAGAAGCCAGCAACACCATTATGAATTATTAGTAAGAATTTCTTCTATAAAAGATGAGGGCTGATCAGTCAGAAATTACAAAGGAGTAGAAGGACCTCACTGTATCAGTCACTTCCAGGATGACACTGAGGCATCAATATAATGAGGCTGTAAAAAATGTAAATGAAAACCTAGGATATATCTCGTGAGGTATTTCCAGTAAAGTACAGGGAAGTATTAATGCCATTTTATAAGGCATTATTAAGATCCGTTATACTGTATACAATCATGGTCATTGTATTCATCTTTTTTTAACATGAAACTAGAATAAGTGCAGAGATGGGTCAGGAAAAGAATTAAGGGCATGGAGAGCCTGTCTTATTAGAGGAGACTAAAAGATCTTGGTTTGTTTAGTCTAAGCCAAGATCAAAGGCTAAGAGGGTATCTAACTACTCTATATAAATACATCAGGATTTAGGAAATAAACACCAGAGCAGCAGAAGAGCTTTTTAAGCAAAAGGACGACGTTGATACAGAACATACGGGTATAAACTGGCTATGAATAAATTAAGATAGGAAATTAGAAGAATTTTTCTAATCATCAGCAGACTGAGGTTCTCAACCAACCTGCCAATCACAGTAATGGAGGCGAACAACCTAACACATCTGACAGATCTTGAAAAATTTGTGAATTGGATTATATGACACAGGTTGCCCATGGAAATATAGGATTGGCTTGATGATTCAGAAGGTACCTTCCAGTTCTACGTACCAGTGATTTCAGGTCCCTGGGTTTGAGGTTTCTAGGCCTAGCAGTTAGGAAAGCCTTATTTTTACTTGTAAAGAGGAAGTTTAAATTTGGAAATAATTGAAACACAACAAAACACTGCTAGTTATGTATGAGAGAGATTTCAAAGTAGAAACATAATTTGAAATTTTACTAAGCTAAAAACAGGCATAAAGCAAACATAAAAACAACCAGCTGTTACAAGGATAAAACTATATACATTGAACCTCCGACTTCAAGGAGAAAGCGGTTCTGCATGCTGCCACATCTACTCCCTGGGGGAGTGGCAATGCAGCGATGTGCTTCACCTTTGGCTTTTCCCTGTCATGCCAATAGCTGTCGGAAGCATTTCCTGGGAGCGACAGGGTATACAGAATCACACTTCCATCCCTCTCATGCCCAGACCCCATAGCACCCTTCTGGCTTGGCAAAATCTTTAATCCAGCATATCTTGTTTCCCAGGGTTGCCAGATTAAAGAGATGTAAGTGTATATAGAATTGGCTGCGAAGCATGGCATTTCAAAACTCTAAACTGGGAGAGATACTCAGTCTACGTCACCATCTAAAAAGCCACCTAATCCACAGATATATGCTTCAATTTTGACAGGCCTCTACATGAGTGCTAAATCAGGAACTAGCAGTAGAGAGGCAGCTCATGTAAGAACAGATGTTTGGATAGGTGATGTTGAGGAACACCGTCTCATAGCAATCTGGGGCTCTTTGTCAAACAGGCAGTGGTAGGAGAAGCAGGAAACCAAAAGGACAAAATCAGCAGTCAGCTGGACATTGTAGGCTGCTTTTGTGGGGTTGTAGAGAAGATTACATTTTCTGGAGGACAAGCTACTCTCTATATTCTAAGAGTTAAACTGTACTCTCTCATTCCCCTTCAAATATACCATATTGAATCTTAAACTTCAGTAGCTTCTTTTGGTTCCCAGCTATAAGAGATGAATTTTACACATGGTACTAACTTTTAAAATAATGGCAATGAGCACATAAGCACACTGTATGTATCATTTGTTACATACCCCATTCTCTGTACGTTTCTCCACAGGTGTATTTATTCCATTTCTTTGATTCTGAGTCTGACGTCCACCTAAAAATAAAGCATCAGTCCTATTAGCAAGGGGAATGGGTTGTTTGCTTTTAATTCAGGTTTTTATTGTAAAGCTACAACCTTGTCTGTACACATTACAATCACTTTTTAACAAATCAGCTTTTTGTAAGTTTAATTCCCTTCCTTACAAACTACAATAACTACATTATATTTGTCATTTGGTAAAAACAATCAAAAGCAATTAAAATTTGATAGGTTATTAAAGGTTCTTCTTCTTTTGGGAGGAGAAAAAGCAGGTGTTTTTATTTTTAATACAACAGGTAGTTAATCAAGTTTACTTGAAACTCAGCCAAATGGCATTAAAGTTTATTCACACCAATACTGAAGCAATTTGTAAAATTAAGAGTTACTTAAAACATTATTTCTAATCCTCTTACTTAAAACACTATTTCTAATCGTATACAAACAGTCCCTTATGTATCAATATTTATTACGATATCAAGTTTTTGTTTTTTCTACAGTAAGGTTACAATGCCTTAGAAAGAGGCTACAAATTTCCCAGTAGAAGTTCGGCACTTTAGGAAGATTATCCCATACTCAACTGAGTGAGAGGAAGTTAATATTTCCTGGTGAACACTTTCAAAGCTATAGTCATAAAAGCCTTTGAGCAACACATTTTATAAAATTACGCATGTGTCAAATAACTGTATGCATATATTGTATTAGGGCAGTGGTGGCCAACCCGTGGCTCTTTGATAAAAAAATTGCAGCTCCTGATTAAAATTTTATTATTAAAAAATTGTCAGGCTGACTGCTCCGCACAAGGCTGCTCACAGCCGGGCTGCTCTGAGCCGCATTCCAGTGCATACTCACAGCCGCCGCTCTGTTCATGCTCACGTCCTCCCTCCCCCTGACCCTCACGCTTGGCATCCCAGCCAGAGCGTGCTCATGGTCAGCCCTCTGCGCCCCAGGCAGCAAATGCTAAAGGCTGGCCACTCAGCACACATGCCCCAGCGCCTGCAGGGAGAGGCGCATGGTGGTAGCGGTGGCAGCAGCAGCGGCTCCTGCTCCGGGACCTGGGTTACAGCGGGGGGAGAGTCTGGCTTGGGGCGGGATTGGGTTAGAGCCGGGGGGTGCCTGGCTCTGGGGAAGGGGAGGAGGACTGGGTTAGAGCAGGGGGGGTGGGGAAGGAATCCTGGTACTGCAAAACACATGGCTGTTGTGGGGAGCAGAGGAAGAGCACACGCTTCCTGAGAAGTTGGAGCTGACATGCAGTCCTGGGACTGACTGACTGACTGACACCCACCCACCCAGTGCAGGCAGGCAGGCAGGCAGGCAGCAGGGGGGAAGGAAGTCCCCCGCCGAGCGATAGACCTGTTGTTTCAGGAAGTGCGCCAGCTGTTTAAGGGAGGGGAAGAGCAGCCCGTGCGCTTCCTGAGACCCCCAGGTACTGGCCAAGCTGTTCCTGTCCCCTCCCCCTGCCCAAACCCCCCACCACCACCAGCATCCTGTCCCCTGGTCCTACCAGCACAGTTGGGGCCACATTAGTGAGGCTTGGGTTTTTTTGGAGGGGTTGTTTTTTTTGCATCTCACTTGTGTGGCCCTAACTGACTTTTCTGTGGGTCAGTGACCCCCTGACTCAAAACAGGTTCCCTGCTCCTCTCATAAAGACAATGCTGAAACATGTTGTGTTTGACATAATATTTTATTTAAAAATGAAGCCTGGCCGCCAAGCCCCCCCCCATCTGGCCACAGCATCATAACACTCCTGCACCCCCCCAGAACCCAAACCCGAGCCTATCATATACTGGAACCCCCCATCCTGAGCCTCTCACATCCCCAAACTCCTGCACCCCCACATCCCCAGTCTTCTGCCACAACATTCCTGCACCATCCACACACTGCAAATCTGTGTCCTGAGCCCATCATCCTCACAGCCTCCCTGCCCTGAGCCCCTCATGCACCCCAGCCCAAACTCCTGAACCCTTACAGCCACAAGCCAAGCCTGTGGCTTGCTCAGCACCCCAACCTTACACCTGACCCCAAAACTCTCCAGCCTGGAGCCCCCCACCCTGCGCCAGCATCCTCTTCTCTACTTCCTCCAACACCCAAATTCCCTCCCAGAGCTTGCACCTCTCAGTGCTTTTTTTGTGACAGTATGCCCTGGGACGGCATACTAGCACCTATTTTCCCCTGGCGCAGCGCTTTTTTTTTTTTTTGCTCAACAACCCCCCCCCTCCTCCCCCCAGGTATGTGGCTCTTCGCACTCTATCCACCGCTATTTTGGCTCTTCATCTCTAACAGGCTGGCCACCCCCTGTATTACGGTAATACAATGTTATAGCAGATATGTCAGTTTCCCACAATATCCTGAACATACTTTACAGAATTTAAGTTAAACCTTCATGTTTACATATTGTTATGGGGTTACATGTCTTGGAGGAGACCTGACTAACGTAAACCCTCATAAGTGTTTTGGAATATTTGAAACAATGTGACCTTTTAAAATTAAGTGCATTTCCCATGAAATCTCTAAAGGGAGCGATATGCACATGTAACACCTCATGTTATGCAAAAGTACAGCCTTTTTTGAAGCTACACTCTGAGAAGAAACTCATTATTTATGAATTATACATTCCCAGATCAAAGATCCAGCTTTATAAAGGAGGGAACTTTTCATGAGTGTGCTAGTTGTGAGCTAAGAGTTATGATGGACTTGTAACCACAGAAAACTCCCTTGGTAACGTCTGAAGGCTTGTTCACCTATCAGAGCCCTTGTTAGAGTTGTCATGTGAAACCAAACTGACAGTTTTCTTTGACAAGGTAACAAGCCTTGTGGTAAAGGGGGGGAAGTATAGAAATGATATACCTTGAATTTAGTAAAACTTCTGATACTGTCTTACATGACCTCATAAACAAACTAGGGAAATGCAACCTAAATGGAGCAACTATAAAGGATGTGCAAAATTGGTAAGGAAACTGTTCCCGGAGAATATTTATCAATGATTCACAGTCATGCTGAAAGGGCATAACAAGTGGGGCTCTGCAGGGAACAGTTCTGGTTCTGCTCAATACCTTAATCAAATAATTTAGATAATGGCATAGAGAGTACAGTTATAAGCGTTAGCAGATTATTTCAAGCTGAAATGGGGTTGCAAGTGCTTTGAGGGATAGAATTATAATTCAAATGATCTGGACAAACTGGAAAAATGGTCTGAAGTAAATATAATGAAATTAAATAAATGCAAAGTACTCCACTTAGGAAGAAACAATCAGTTCAACATATACAAGAGTGTTGTAAGCAAGGCAAGAGAAGTGATTCTTCCGCTCTTCTCTGTGCTGATGAAGCCTCAACTGGAATATTATGCCCAGTTCTGGTTGCTGCATTTCAGGAAAGATGTGGACAATTTGGAGAAAGTCCAGAGAAGAGCAACAAAAATGATTAAACGTCCAGAAAAAAGTTATCTATGAAGAAAGACTGAAAAAACTGGGTATGTTTAGTCTGGAAACAAAGACTTAGAGGGATCATGATAGCAGCTTTCGAGTACCTAAAAGGGTGTTTCAAGGAGCAGGGAGAAAAATTGTTCTCCTTAACCTCTGACCATAGGACAAGAAGCAATGGGCTTAAAATGCAGCAAGGAAAATTTAGGTGGGACATTAGGAAAAACTTCCTGTCAAGAAGGTTAAGTCCTGAAATAAATTGCTTAGGGAGGTTGTGGAATCTCCATCATTGGAGATTTTTAAAAGCAGAATAGACAAACACTTGTCAGGGATAATCTAGATAATACTTAGTTCTGCCCTGAGTGCAGGGGACTGGACCAGATGACCTCTCGAGGTCCTTTCCCGTTCTGTGATTCTAGTATGACTGGGGGTGTCAGAAACCTATGAGTGGGTGCTCCTAGGGTCACCAAAAGGAGGGGGTGGCAAAGAAACAGCTGCCTTGTTGCCAGGTTATTTTAAAGGGACTGGGGCTCCAGGCTGCTACCATGACAGCAGCAGCGTCAGAGGCCCGGGCCCTTTAAATAGTTGTGCAGTCTGGGCAGCACTGAGGGCTGGGTGGGGGAGGCTTGCTCCCAGCCCCGCCCCTTCTGCTCAAAAGCCTATCCTTTCCAGGTGCCCGGAGCGGAGTTACCCTTTCCCCCCATCTTACCTAGGCTCCGGCGAAGTCTGTTGCCAGCTTAGAGTGCCCTTACTGAACTAAGAGGGGGAATACAGGTACCCCAAATTGTGATGTGTACTAACAATTTTAATGCCTTCCCATAAGTAATTCTATGAAGCAATTTGATTAGTTAGGATTAGTTATTATCCGTGATAAGTAGTGCTAGGTAAGAGTACTTACTCTGTTCATTGCTTTCAGCTGGGGATTCCTCATGCCGAAGAAAAAATTTCACCTCTTCCCTGCGGGGTCCCCATTTTTGTAGATGGTCATACATCATATGATCAAAGGGTATAGGGCGTTCTGGAAATATAAAATAAAGTATTTCTGAGTCCAGCAACATCTTACAAAGTAACATAAAAACCCCCTGCTTAAACAGGTGGCTGTGTTTTAGACACTTCAAGCAGTCATCTGAGAAATTAACATGTAGAAAACGAATCTATATCTGTATTTAGATAGATAGATATTTTAGAGAGTTTGGGCATCTCTAAGTCCATCAGTACACAAGTTCATTTGTTCAAGAACTCCTCCTAAATGGAAAGAGCTAGGATCACCAAATTTGGTAATCAGCTTTCTCTTATCCAAACTTAAAGCAAGCTCAGGATTTCGCTGTGCCAGGAAAATGGGATTGTTTTCTGTAACACGGAAAGGAAGGGGGCTGATTGGAGGGTGAGCTATATTCAGATTGACCATTGGGAGGCAACGAGTGTAGGGACAGCTATACTGCAGTGACCACTAGGAACAGCTGCTCTGGCAGGACGGTGTCTATCTGGGGATGGGGCTCCAAATGTTTGGTCACCAGCCGGGTTAAGTGGCACCCCTACCACAAACTGCCAGACCGAGGGGAGGAAAGAGCCCCTTGGCCCACCATCCCCGCCACCATGCGTCCCCAAGACCAATCCCAGGGCTAAGCAATGCAGTGTCCCCCGAGACACCCCACAAAGAGAGGCCGGGGCCAGGAATTGCAGCCCAGTCCCCCTACCGAGGAGATTTCCCCCTCCCCCTGCAGAGGAGAGGCCTGAAGTCGCTCCCTCTTCCCCTCCTCCCCTCAAGAAGATTAGGGATGTTAAAATGTATGTATTTGTGTAAATGTGAAACCACTGAATGTTTTAGTAGTTACACATTTACACAAGTGAGGGGAGCTGGTGCTCACAGGGAGCCAGTTTTTAAGCCAGCTCCCCAGGAGCACCTGCTCCTATTCCCTCCCAACACACACACTGTTGCCTCTATATCAGGCAGTCAGGCAGCCGGCTTGAAAGCCAGCTCCCCATGTGTACCAGCTCCTGCCTGCCCCCTCCTCACTGCACTACTGCCTCTGATACAGAGGCAACAGGGGTGCGGAGGGCTGGGTGTAACCAAGAGGGTTAACGAATGAGCCCAGGCTCATTGGTTAACTGTGTACTTAGGTACATGTTAGCATCTCTAGAGATACTAACCAGCTTCAGGCCCCAGGACCAGTGGTGGGATGGGGGGCAACTGGTAGCTCGGGCTAGCCCCCGGAGCGTTGTCTCCATGAGACTAGTGATGGGGGAGCCACTGGAGATTGGAGCCCCACCTCCACAGACCAGCTGCATGGTGGGGAAGGCCCACTGGACACGGTAGGGGGACCCCAAAGCCCCACTTCCCCAGATCAGCTGCAAGGCATGGGGGGTCACTAGAGACTGGAGCCAACCCTCAGAGCCTCCCCCCCGGACAAGTTGGGAGTCTGGGGCTGACCTAAGTGGCCAGCTGAGGAGTATAGCCCCAGGCACACAGGAGAAACCATCGCCAGAGCAGTGTTACCCTGGCTGCCGTGGGCAACCCTGGTAAGCACTCCCTCCTCAGCCTCCCAGCCCCCTGCCCTGAACACCACAACCTCCCTTCCCATGCTGTAAGTGCCCCACACACTGAATCTTGTGCCCCGAGCACCCTCACGTACATTGAACTCTGTGCCCCTCAGCCCCTGCCCTCACTACAGCACCCTCTGCCCCGAGGCCCCAACCAGTGTTCCCTCTAAGCTGCGGGGCAGTACAGCTTCACAGATGATTAATCAGCCCCACCTTGTCAGAGGCTTAGGGATCCATGCACTGAGCTGACTGACTGGTTGGGGCTGATTAATCACCTGTCAAGCTGTGCAGCTTAGAGGGAACACAGCCCCTAACTTCCCCAATTCTCACAGCCCCCTGCCCTTACTCCTGCACCCTCACCCCCTTCCCAGAGCCAAGAATTCTCCTTCTCCTATTGTGACATCATGTAATTCAAATATGACTATGTTGCTCATTGTTGCTACCACTTTTGTATAATTTCAATGAATCTTGTATAAAATGTATCATGTAAGGTGTGACAGATACTCCCCCACCCATTGGTGCTATACAAAATTGACTTTGGATACAAATATTCATAACTCAAAAGTGCTTTGGACAAAATACCTCATATAACCTACTAATTTTAATGTCACAATCTGCTGGATCTGAGTATCTTATTTTGGTGTATGTATCATTCTTGTATGTATCGCTAGAAATATGGATTATGGAATGGTTTATGGTTTTAAATGTGCCAATGAAAGCCCTCAAGGATGTTTCCCTCAACATCTGGGTGATCATCTATAAACAGCCTCTTTTGTCCTATAAGTCTAAGGCCGTGGTGTCCAACCACATTCAACTGGCAAAATAGCCACATTGTTCAAGCCAACTAACCACACTCAGACAGCCAACCAGCCACATGTGGCTAGTACCTAGCATGTTGGACACCACGGTTCTAAGCAGTGGTTAGTTTTAGGAAGATATATGACCAGCCTAACTGGTAGGATCTGTCCAGAAAATTTTCCATGGAAGTGGAGAATGTAGAAACAAAGAATTCCTCTCAAAAGAAAGGCTTATTTAAGATACAAAAGTTTTCAGGCTCTTGGTCTTTGGTTGGCATGATCCCAGGTAAAAAAAGATCTTCCTTGGCTTGAAGGTTTAGCTGAAATAAGAACAGTCTTAGGGTAAGTTTGCAGTAATTTTTAATGTGTTAGAATTAGCTGTGTGTTTTATTTTAAATCTGGAATTCACTTTGCGCTGTCTTGTCACTTGCAACCACTTAAATTCTACTGTTTGTACTTAATAAAATCACTTTTATTTACTATCAAGTTCAATGTAAATAACTGATACCTGGGGAAGCAATCAGTAATCATCCTCCTTCCATTGTTAAAGGGGGCTTGCCTGAATGATTTATTTGGGGTTCTGATCCCAATTGGGGAGTGGGTTTCCTGAAAACTATGCCCAAAAATGCATTCTCCTCAGACCTGAAGAGATTCAGTGTCTGTATTGCTCTTGAGTGGGGTAGTGATCTCAGCTCTGTGCCCTGGCTGGGGGAGAACCAGGAAATCCGGCCCAGCAGGACAGGGTGATGAGAAGCCCCAGAGAGCAAGGGGGCTAGTGTCAGTGGCTTTGTCAGTACACCAGGAAGCAGCCCCAAAGGGGTATTCTGTGACCTCACCTGGCACAAGGTGTCAATAGAAAAATTAAGATTTGCTGAATATGATTAGCCTATTTGGATGCATGTATCATTTTTGTATCTGAAATTAAGAATAGTGGCTGTACAACTGTATTTCCAATATGTTTGAGCCTGGGTAACACCCACACCATATTTATATCCAGCCTAGTTAGCACATTGTAAAGGGAATATTTAGATTGATGGACCATCAACAAAAACAATGAGCCACAGCAGAAGTTTATCCGCACCTGATGAACTTTCCTGATAACTTTTTTAGCTAGAATATGCTACTATGACAAAGCACATAAGGGCACGTGAATAGTTCAAGCGGTACCAAACTCTATCTTGTGTGCCTACATTTTCCTGACCAACTGGGCTGAAAGCTCTGCTTGAAACATTGAGTTTCCCTCAACATGAAAAAGCCATAAAAGGCCTTGGAAACCACTATGTTCTGTTCTTTTTTCCTATTTTTATACTAAGAGGAGCACCAACAAGGGACAGGAGATTTTCTAGTCAATTGAAAGCAGCCAGAGATTTAACAAGACAGCAGTTTGTGCCATTATTTCTTCAAACCTGATCCAAGCACTTTGTAATTATTTTATGTATTGATTCTGTTAATTTAATCTCTTACCTCTTTCTTTTCTCTTATAAATAAACCTTTTTATATTAGGCACTAAAGGATTAGCAATAGCGTGATTGAGTAAGATCTAAGTTTTATATTGACTGGGGTATGTAGCTGGTTCTTTAGAAAGAACCATTTGGTCGATTAAATTACTTTTAAATAACTATTCATCATGAAGTTTAGTATCTATTAATCCAGGACTGGAATACTTCAGGAGGCTGCATTTCTGACTTCGTGGTAGCTAGTATGATGATACAGAAGTTTACTATTGTTGCTAGCTTTTGCTGATGTATCTTAAGGATGAATAACCCCCAGTTTTGGGGAGAGAGTCTGCCCTGTTTCTCAGCAGTTTGTTCTGAATTCAGTATTCACAATTGTGACCTACTGAGGCACAGTGAGTTAAATTTTGCTAGAAATTCTCCCTTGCTTACACCATTTTCAGATAGCTAAATCTTTCAATTGTGCTCTCCTCTGCTCGGTTTTCTGTTCCTGTTATGAAAGCATCACACTCAGTTTGAACCATAAGAGTTCCAAGGATGTCTACCCGATAAAAAATTATGTATAATAATTCACCCCTAAGAATTGAGTTGTGGTAGCACTCTAAGGGTATGTCTACACTAGCCCCCTAGTTCGAACTAGGGAGGCTAATGTAGGTATGCGAAGTTGCAAATGAAGCCCGGGATTTAAATATCCCGGGCTTTATTTGCATCTTCCCGTCTGGTCGGCATTTTGAAATTTCACTAGTCGCGGCGGGGGACCCGGTAGTTCGAATTAAAGCTCCTAATTCGAACTATCGTTAAACCTCCTTGCAGGAATAACGGTAGTTCGAATTAGGAGCTTTAATTCAACTACCGGGTCCCCGTGTAGCCAATGGTAGTTAGTCCAGAACTAGTGGCATTTAAAAATGGCGGCGGATGGAGAAGATGCAAATAAAGCCCTGGATATTTAAATCCCGGGCTTCATTTGCAACTTCGAATGCCTACATTAGCCTCCCTAGTTCGAACTAGGAGGCTAGTGTAGACATACCCTAAAAGAGTAGATTACACTTAGTTATTATTAATATAGTTATTAATACAGCAGAAACTGGTACAAGATTGTACAAGTCTGCAAATGCAAGAAAAAAAACATCAAAACTAAGTTTTCTGAAGTATTGCAGTAAAATTTTACACCAAGGAGGATACAAATCAGTGATGTTTTTAAAAACCATCAATTGTATTGCTTTTAAAAATACAATTAAAAAAGTTTCTCATTTAAAATGAAGTTACAATTAAATCTTATCAGAAAGATGCTACACCTATATTTACAGTCTCATAAAAATGAATTAATGGCTCTAGTCTGTCCAGCCCAACCAACAGCTCTTGCTTCTTGAAAAATTCTGGGCTTTCATTTTCTGTTTCTCAGCAGACTAACATGTGCAAAGAAAGACAGGGTTATATAGGATAGTTTTTGTTCTGTGCTTATGGGGTGGTGAACGTGGGACAAGCATGACAGAGGTAAGACTTTGTTTAAAGACAAAAAGACAATAGACAATGGTTTTCTGTGGCAAAAAACAGTCTGTCTCAGCTTCTAGGTGTAAAAACCTGGGGATATTTTGAAGAAATTGATTCCCTTGGTAAAAAAGGAAAATGTGTCAAGTAGGGATGTTAACAGTTAATCAAGTAGTTGATGGAATTTCCATCAACAACTTGATTAGTCGATAAAGGAGGCTGCTTGCTACCACAGCTGAGGCTCTGCATTTTAAATGAATGTAGTAAAAGCCCAGCGGCTCTTACTACATTTAAAGTACAGAGCTGCAGCAGGGTTAGCTCCCAGGGGTGGCACGAGCTGGAGCTGAACAATCATGGCTCGCACCGGCTCTGGGACCGCTCCAGCTCTGCCTCCCCTGCCCCCTCCCCATCAAACAGAGATAGTACTGAAGGGAACCAGCTTTTAAGCCAGCTTTCCCCATCACCGGCTCCTGCTTCCCACCTTCTCTTGCTGCCTGTGATACAGAGGCAGCAGTGGTGGAGGAGAGGCGAGCAGTCAAGTAGTCACTCCCACATTGCTCATCCCCCTGCCCCCATTCTTATATCCCCCTTATCCCCATCATCCTCCCATACACCCTATCCCCCTTCCTCCACACATCCTGCCCCCTCCCACAAATTCATCAAGCTGCGCTCCTTCCCCCACCAGAGTGCCATGGGGCCAGGCAGCACAGCCCTGGCCACTGCAGCAGGAGCCATAGCCCACACCCAGCCAAGCCTTTCTGAAGAGGCCTGTTTGGGCAGCTTTGCTCTGTGGGGAGCCCAGAGCGGCTAATGCGGAGACCAAGACATGCCCAGCTTGCAGCAGGCCTGGGAAAGCGTGCCTGAACCAGGGGCCTGGGCCTCCAGCACACGATGGAACCACTCACTGGGGGGAGATGGGGAGACCTGTAGCATGGTCCCCAAGCTCTGTGGCCGGACCTGGGCTGCACAGAGCAAAGACACACTGCAGGCGCATGGGCCAGGCAGGCTGACACTGCTCCAGAGCATGCGCAGGGTCGGAGCCTCCCCCCTCCCCATTTCACAGAGAGCAGTCATTGGAGAAGTCTGCCGGCGGTGCTCACAGCATAGCAAGAGGCTGATGGTGAGGGGGAGCGTCCTCTGGGCTTGGAGTTGGAGGCATGGCGACAGAGTGAAATGATGACGTCACTGTCATCCCACCAGGAAAAATGTTGAGAGAGCGAGAGAGAGAGAATATCCATGGCTCTTATTTTTTAACATCATTATCATGGACCATAATGGCTATAAGTCTATTCCCTATTTTACTTCAGCATAACTTAACTTTCCCAAAAGTCCCATCTTATACTTGTTTTCAGCGGGGCTTACTCCAAAATTAAGTGCACTCTAAGCACAGTCTTAGCTTTTTTGGTAACTTGGAATGAGATCTGCATCAAAATGACAGTGGGAGTGCAGAAAATGAGGGCTAGTTGTAGAAGTTTAAGGACACTGTAAATTTTGTGTTCTGAGGACATGTCTAAAAAAAGTTTAAAGACAGCGAGAAGCAGGCAACTCAGGAGACTGCTGCAACTGCAAATGTGAAATTTACATAACATTTAATTTAAACTAAAAATGTCTGATTAGTTCTTACCATTCCTAATGTTCTGCTGTTGTACCTGCAGCTTGACATAGGAAATGGTACCTAATCATTACCTAACTTGATTTTTTATTAATTTATGTAAAAATATTACATGAAGTATGCCCTCTTAGATGTTGTAAAATGCTGCACTGAGCTGTAAATTAACATGTTTTAGTGATCAGATTTGCACCAATATGTGAAGTATCCATAGAAAACATGATTTAAATCAATAAATTTTGGGGTGATTTAAATCAATCCACCCTGTTTTACACAGACACCTGGTTGCTCAAAATGGGAGCAGTTTATTTTCACAAATATCAAATTTACTAGCAGAAGAATAAGCAACAAACATTAAGCTTTTAAATTTAACTTTTATTAAGCCAATTTTCTGAGATACTTGTTCAGTTTTATCAGCACGTGACATGTAAAGAAATTCTATTTGTAAGGAGTCCAAACACTCCTGTATACATAGAAATGTCAATTAATCTACAATCCAGACTTGTCATAATTATACTTATCAGTGTTTAAATACTGAACAAGTTAGAAAATCTATGAAGAGTGCCACTTTCCTACTAATAGGTGGGAATGTAAGAAAATAAGACAGACATATTTCATACTCCATTGACGTAATAAGAGAAGGTACTGGATCATAGAATCATAGAACCATAGAGCTGGAAGATACCTCAGAAGGTCATCAAGTCCAACCCCCTGCTCTAGGCAGGACCAATCCCAACTAAATCAACCCACCCAGGGCTTGGTCAAGCCGAGACTTAAACACCTCCAGGGATGGAGATTCCACTACTTCCCTAGGTAACCCATTCCAGTGCTTCACTACCCTCCTAGTGAAATAGTTTTTCCTAATATCCAACCTGGACCTCTCCCACCACAACTTGAGACCATTGCTCCTTGTTCTGCCATCTGTCACTACTGAGAACAGCCTCTCTCCATCCTCTTTGGAACCTCCCTTCAGGAAGTTGAAGGCTGCTATCAAATCCCCCCTCACTCTTCGCTTCTGAAGACTAAACTGACCCAACTCCCTCAGCCTCTCCTCATAAGTCATATGTTCCAGCCCCCTAATCATTTTGGTTGCCCTCCGCTGGACCCTCTCCAATGCGTCCACATCCTTTTTGTAATGGGGGGCCCAGAACTGGACACAATACTCCAGATGTGGCCTCACAAGAGCTGAATAAAGGGGAATAATGACATCTCTGGATCTGCTGGCAATGCTCCTCTTAATGCAACCTAATATGCCATTAGCCTTCTTGGCTACAAGGGCACACTGTTGACTCATATTCAGCTTCTCATCCACTGTAACCCCCAGGTCCTTTTCTGCAGAACTACTACTTAACTGGTTGGTCCCCAGCTTGTAACTGTGCTTGGGATTCTTCCGTCCCAAGTGCAGGACTCTGCATTTGTCCTTGTTGAACATCATCAGATTTCTTGTGGCCCAATCCTCCAATTTGTCTAAGTCACTCTGGACCCTATCTCTGCCCTCAAGCGTATCTACCTCTCCCCCTAGCTTAGTGTCATCCGCAAACTTGTTGAGGGTGCAATCCATCCCCTCATCCAGGTCATTAATAAAGATATTGAACAAAACCGGTCCTAGAACCGAACCTTGGGGCACTCCGCTAGAAACCGACCGCCAACCTGAAATCGAGCCCTTGATCACTACCCGCTGGGCCCGTTTTTAAAATTGGATTTTAAAAACCAATTTTAAGAAAAAAAATGTATTTACTAGAATCCCTTCCTCCAATAAGGTAAAATAAAAAGTGTCTAACAGTGACACTTACCAGTGTAAACAAATATATACAATTATATCGGTATAAGTTGATAAGCTTTCCTATGTGAACCAGCCCTACTTTTTTTTGTTAATTTGTTTAATTTTTACTTCACAGCAAAGAAACTTTTCTTTAACTTTCAATGAAGAGAAGTAACTTCACTCTTCCATGAGGAATAGAGTCCCTCCATCCCCCATCCCTAATTCTTCAGCCTAGTATTCATACCACTCTCAAAAGTCATCTGGAATCTCATGCACTAACCAGGATATGATGGTCTTATAAGAACATTAGCCTGATAAAACAGGGTTTCAGGTTGTTTTCATTTTAAGTATTATGTCTGGACACTTTCTGGCAATAAAGAGAAAAGGAAATTAAGGTAAATGTAATAAGTATTTTATCAAAATATTTTCAAAATCTGTCTTGTCTATGGTCTTCAATGTAGTAAGAGTATGATTTTTTTCTAAACTTCCCTCTCCTTGAAAAGAGAAAATGAATTTCATTCTTAGATATTCATAGCAATAGAAATGTTATCCACTAAACATTTCTTAAATAGTTTAACATATGTGGTATTTACCCATACCAATCTAAGATCAACACACAAATTCGATTTACTGATCTGAATTACTCAGTTTGGAGTGTTTTAAAAGACATTTAGGTAAAATGTATATTAATGAGTTCTCTCCTACAGTATAATAACAGAATTATAACTTAAAATAGTTATAAACCTATTTGTGCCTTTATTATATATTAAAATTATAATATAGCTACAAATATGTTATAGCCAAGATAGAGATATCATTTTTATAAACAATTTATTAAATGTTTGGGCTGGTTAAAGAAACTGCAGGAGATTTCTGCTTTCTCTCACCAAAAGATAAACAGATATCAAGAGATAGCCCTCTTGGGCCATAAACCAATATTTATTACCCCTACATGTGTCTGATCTAGATAAAAGACACCTTCCCTTTGTATAAATACCAGTTTAGGACAAATGTAATCCTTCTCTCAAGAAGGGAAATCATCTAACATATTCAGAAAATACCTAATTATGAAAAGGAACGTGTGGTATATTATCAGAGCAACTATGTAGCTGCAAATTGGATTTTCACACCAAGAAAAAAAAAAAAAAAAAACTTTAGTAATTCCACACAAACAATTCTCAAAATATCCTAGCTGGAATGAATTTTATTACTTTAGAAATATGTGCTTGTGTCCTTAAAAGACTATGAAAAATGTGTAGTTAAGAAATAAACTGAAACATTTCCAAGCATTGAAGAGTTCATTAATAAGTATTGGCATGGGTCCTCTGTACTTTATGAAAGTCTGCTTATGAATATGCATAACTTGGATATTTTTAAAGTATGACAAATGATGCATTTTGCTTTAAGTTACAATCTACTGCCCTTTTTATAAAAAGGGACAACCCAGGAACCTACAGACCAGTCAGTTTAACTTCTGTACCAGGAAAGATAACGGAGCAAATAATTAATTCATTTGCAAACATCTACAAGATAAAGGGATAAGTAACAATTAGCATGGATTGGTAAAGAACAAGTCCTGTCCAAGCAACTTGATAGCTTTCTTTGACAGGATAACAAGCCTTGTGGATAAGGGGAAAGCAATAGATGTGGCATACCTAGACTGTAGTAAAGCATTTCATACAGTCTTGCATAACCTTCTCATTATAAATCAGGGAAATACAATTTAGATGGGGGTAGTATAAAAAGGTGGGTACACAAGTGGTTGGATAACCACTGATAACTATTATCTGGGAATAATTAACAGCCATGTTAGAAGAGCATAACAAATGGGGTTTGGCTGAGATCAATTCTGGCCAGAACCTGTCCCAATCTCTTTATCAATTATATACATAATTATGTAGAGAGTCTGTTTATAAAAAGTTTGCAGATGATAACAAGATGGGAGGGGTTGCAAGTGCTTTGGAGATTAGGATTATAACCTTCAGAATAACCTTGACAAACTGTAGAAATGATCTAAGGTAAATAGAACGAAGTTTAATAAGGACAAATGCAAAGTACTTCATTTAGGAAGGAACAATCAGTTTCACACATACAAAATGGGAAGCGACTGTTTAGGAAGGAGTACTGCAGAAACAGATCTAGGGGTCAGAGTGGACCACAAGCAAAATGAGTCAAGTGTGACACTCTTGGGAACCGTCCCACCCCCAAAACACATTTTTCTGGGCTGTATTAAAAGCAGCAATGTGGTAAGCAAGACTCAAATTCTTCCCCTCCACTCTGCACTGATTAAGCCTCAGCTGGAGTACTGTGTCTCCAGTTCTGGGCACCACATTTTAGGAAAGATGGACAAATGGGAGAAGGTCCTGAGAAGAGAAGAGAAGAGAAGAGAAGAGAAGAGAAGAGAAGAGAAGAGAAGAGAAGAGAAGAGAAGAGAAAAAAAAAGTTTAGGAAACATGACCTATGATGGAAGACTGGAAGAATTGGTTTCGTTTCGTCTGGAAAAGAGAAGATTGAAATGGAACATGACTGCAGATGTCAAGTGCCTAAAAGCTTGTTATAAAGAGTGATAAAAATTATTCTCCTTAACCTCTGATAAGAGTAGTATTAATAGGCTTAACATTGCAGCCAGTGATGTTTAGATTGGCTATTAGGGAAAACTTCCTAACTGTCAGGGTGGTTAAGCACTGGAATAGATTGCCTACAGAGGTTCTGGAATCTCTGTCATTGAAGATTTTAAAGAGCTGGTTAGACAAAACATTTGTCATGATGCTCTAGATGATGTTTGGTCCTGTCATGAGTACAGGGTGCAGTAATAGGCGGGTCTGAAACATAAGCCCAGGTATCACAGGCCTGGTGTAAGACTTGAGACCTAGATAGCAATGGTCAAGACCTTGCTTTATTAAGCCAAGTGAAGCTGTGAACGAGAGGCAGGCCCCTGCTCACAGAAGTTGGCAAGAACAGGGATGATATTACAGAAACCCTCAGGGTACATCTAGATTATGTTTTTCTTTTGAAAGGATCTTCCGATCGTTTTCGAAAGACATTCTTTCAAAAAAGAAAGTAATCTAGATGCAGTTCTTTCGAGAAAAAAAAAGAACAAAAACAAAAACAAAACAAAAAACACACACACTTTCAAAAGAACCATTCTTCCTAAAAACAAAAAATGAGGGTTACACAGTTCTTTGGAAAAAGGGTTTTTTTTCCCCTCGAAAGAACCGCATCTAAACTACTTTTTTGAAAGAACCTCTTTCAAAGAATTGTCTTTGTCTGACTGAGGGGGTACCGTCTCATTCCTGGCACTGAGTTACATTCATTGTCATGGGCACAAATTCTTAGCTTACTTGTAGATATCTTATCTAGGGAAGCTATTACTGTGCTTTGTTTACAGTAAATCTGGCCTGGTGCCTTTGAGCTTTATCGGACTTTGTGGTTTTTGGGGGCTCTCAGTCTGCTGTGGTGACTATTTGCACAAGCTAGCCCAACACACAGAGAAGCATAAAAGTGTAGCTGAACGGGTATCATCACTGATGGAACAGCAGAGCTGTCAGGACATCACAATGGTGAATTCTGACTACCACACAGAGAACTGGACTTGATGACGTGAGGAAGTTACTCACCTTTGGCAGTAACTGACGCTCTTTGAGATGAGTGTCCCTGTGGGTGCTTCACAGCAGGTGTCTGTGCATCCCAGTGCCGCAGACCGCACTCTTCAAAGCAGTGCCTAAGGGGGCCATGCATGTGCAGCAGCAGGGTGCACAAGTGACACATGGTATGACTGCGCATGCGCGGCCACCCTCCCCTCCCTTCCTTCTCCACCCAGGAACCCAGCCTATGAAAAAAAAGGTCTCTGAAGTACATGGAAAAAAGGAAGGATAGTGGAGCACCCACAGGGGCTGTCACATTATTGGATTTGAAGGGGAGCAGCCAGATCACTGCTGTGCCTGAGGGGGTGTTTGCCCCAAAATCAATACAAAGGGGGTCATATGAGGTGTCAAATGAAAGCTTATGTTCTACTGATTCTATGTATGCTATTCATGTACTTGTGTGATATCTGTATGTGGAGTTATAAATATGTACTCTGTGCTTATGCTGGAAGGTTCTCAGTCTGAGACAGAGCAATGGGTCAGGAATGTCCAATGAATGACTATGCTAATTAGTACAGTTCCAGCAACAATGGCTCTCAAGGTGCCCAGTACACACCTGAGAAATGCATCTGGAACCTGCAAACCAGTCATTATCTAATGGCCGCTGACATGGGATACAGGGATAGGTCACTTGGCCATGGGACCCGCTCCAGCTTGGAAGGTACCAGGAATGGATATAAAGTGCCAGGAGGCAGACTCCATCTTGTCTTCAATTCTGCTCCTGATCCCAGATGCAGCCTTGCGAGGGACAGAGAGCCGGGAAGAATCGTGGACCCATCCTGACATAAGATGTACACCAGAGACTCTTAAGATAGCAGTTTGTAACATCTCTGCTGATAGCCTGCATCAAGAACTTGATGATTGGTACATGTAATGTATTTTCTTTAACAACTTTACTCTCCACCTTTTCTTTCTTTTATTAATAAACCTTTAGATTTTAGATTCTAAAGGATTGGTCCAGCATGATCTCGTGGGTAAGATCCAAAGCGTAAATTGACTGGGAACTGTGGCTGATCTTTTGGGACCAGGAGAACCTGTTCAGGGTAGGTGAGATTGGGTTCTATAACCCCTCACCTGTGTGTTAAGCCTGGGGCTGATTGTGGCACAGGAAGAGCTGGGGTGTCTGAGAGGTTTTGCTCGTGAGGCTTCCTGATGGCCGGATTGGCAGCTGAAGCGCTCAGTGTGACTGGTCTGTGGCCTATTTGGGAAAGGCCTCCTGTCAGGGGCTGTAAGGAGCCCTAGGGTTGAGCAACTCGCTCTGAGCAGACTCCCTCACCAGCGCCCAGACCCGGCCCGGTCAGTCACAGGGGCGCTCACCTCAAAAAAGTTAGTTACTGCCAAAGGTGAATAACCTCCTCCACCTCTTCTTCTACAAGAGATGTCCCTGTGGGTGCTCCACAGCAGGCGACTGCAAAGCAGTACGTCCAAAGGAGGCAGGGACTTGGGATCTGGCAGGTAAGCTATAGACAATACCGCTTTAGCGACCCTTGTTGAAGAGAGGTTCATGAGAAAGTGCATAATGCTTTGCAAACATTTGGTAAGAAGCCCATGTTGCTGCAGCACGTATGTCCTCGACAGGGACCTTGTGGAGGTAAGCTACAGATGATGCCACTGCCTTGGTGGAATGAGCTTGAATGCACATAGGTGGAATGAGCTGATTGTGACTGTAGCATAAGGCTATGCAGTCAGAAATCCAGGAAAAGAGATATCCTCCCCAAAGACTTATCTGTTGTCCTTTGAGTTCTGCAATGGATATGAAAAGTCTGAGCAAAGCCCTAAAAGGCCTTGTTCTGTGAATTAAAAAGAAATAAAGTAATTAGTTAAATTAAAGAGAGAGAGAGAGAGAGAGAGAGAGCCCTGCAAACATCTAGTATATGCATCCTAGCTTCAAAAGTACTGTCAAGAGGTTTAGGGAAAAATACAGGTAAGTGAACAGTCTAGTTTGTGTAGAAGGAAGAGCATAGTTTGGGGGGGAATTTGGAGTGGGTACATAGCATAACTTTGTCTTTAAAAATGATGGTGTATGGAGGATTCACCACCAGAGTTGCCATTTCTCCCACCTGCCTGGCAGATGCGATTGCAACCAAAAATGCAGTCTTCATAGAAAAGGTGGAAAAGGGAACAAGTGGCCACTGGCTCCAATGGAGGATTGGTGACTGCGCTGAGGAAGAGATGAAGGTCCCATGGTTCCCTTGCTGGAGTTACATCGGGGTATAATGACTATAGGCCCTTCATGAAGCGCTTTGTCATTGGATGGGTAAAGACTGTACTATTGTCTATTTTTGAATGGAACGTGGTTATAGCAGCTAGGTGCACCCTAATAGAGCTGATGGAAAGGTTGCACTGCTTTAAGTGCAGGAGGTAGTCAAGGATGACAGGTAATGGGGCAGTCTCAGGAGAGATGTTACACGTGTGACCCAATGTACAAAACGTGTCCACTTGTTGGACTAGGTTTTCCTAGTTGAGGCAGCATGACTATGTAAGAGTACATTGCATTCTTGGTTGGAACATTGTAACTGTATGCCTGAGAGCCATCCAGGTACCAAGCCTTTAGGTTGAGTCTGAAAAACCACCGGTGATGGGTCTCTTCACCTGATTGATGTAAACAGCCTGGGGTTGCATGGCAGGGAGAGATCAGTGTAAATTGTGCCTTTCTGCTGAGGAAAGGGAACCAGGGTTGTCTGGGCCAGCATGGAGCTATTAGAATGACTCTGGCCTTGTCCCTTCTTATCTTGAGTATCGTGCAGAGAAGGAGGGGGAATGGGAGGGAAGGTGCAGAGGAGCCGACGGTTCCATTTTATGGTGAGAGCATCTCCGAGGGAGCCTTTGCCTATACCCATCCGGGAGGAACATAGGGGACATTTTTTGTTGGTGCTTGTTGTGAAAAGGTCTATCAAAGGGTGACTCCAGTGCACAAAGATCACACCTAATGTCTGCTGGTCTATCTGCCAATCATGATGTTGAGGTAGCGATCTGCTTAATGCATTGGCTGTGGTATTCAATGCACCTGGTAGGTAACACGTGCTGAGAGTGATGGCATGGAAAGGCACCAATTACACAGGGTAACAGCGTCTATAGAAGACATGGGAACAGGCTCCTCCCTGTCTGTTTATATAAAACATGCTGGCGACATTATCGGTATATATCTTGATGTGTTTGTGTGCTATTGCTGGAAGGAAGTGTTGGCAGGCTCATCTTATAGCTCTTAGTTCTAGTACATTTATGTGGTGAGCCCTTTCCTTCGGTGTCCAGAGGCTGTGTTTGCTTTCCTATGTGCACCCCTCAGCTCGTGAGGGAGGTGTCTGTTGTGATGATGGTGGAGGGCTATGATGGCTGAAACGGAACCCCTGTACATAAGTTCTGTATCTTTGTCCACCACAGTAGTGCATTTTTTACCGTGGGCAGGATGGAAAGACTTGGTATGATAGGGATGATAGTTCGGTCTGTAGACTGTGCCGAGCCTATCCTGGAAGCACCTCATGAACAGACGTGCATTGGGGACCACTGGGTTGCATGCTGCCATGTGGCCAAGCAACTGAAGACACTCGTATGTCGTTACCTGCCGCATCACGCGTAGCTTTTGGGATCAGGTCCCTGATCTTCTCTAACCTTTCAGTGGGCAAGGAAACTATTGCAACTGTTGAGTTGAGCGCCCATAAACTGCACCAGTGTGAGTACGGACTTTGTTTCGTTTATCAGTAGGCCCAAAGAGTAGAAGCAAGTCATGACCGTATGAATGTCGTGATAGGGACTGTGCCTCTTATCTGGACTTGATTAGGCAGTTGTCGAGATGAGTTATTTTTTCTTTCCTTAGGTAGGCAGTGACTACTGCGAGCATTTTGGAGAAGACCCTCGGTGCCCTGGAGAGTCCAAATGGTAGGACAATATGCTGATAGTGGCACATACCTCAGACAAAGCGGAGAAAGTGCCTATGAGTGGGGTGAATGTTCACATGAAAATAGGAGTCCTGTAAGTCAAGAGACAAAAACCAGTCACCAAGCTCCAGAGCAGGAATGATGGTTTTTAGTGTTACCATCTTGAACTTTTGACTTTTTACAAATTTGTTAAGGGCTCTAAGGTCTAAAATGGGGCACCATCCATCATTCTTCTTTTGAGTGAGAAAGAGTTAGAACCCACTCCCCTCATATACCTGTGGGACTGGTTCTATAGTGCCCATTCTAAGAAGACTGTCAACTTCACGTTATAGGATATCATCTTTAGAGTGATCCCTGAAGAGGGATGGGGTAGATGGGTGGGGAGAGAGACTTACAGCACCCATTTGTCAGATGTTGTGGTCTGCCATGCTGTGTAAAAAAGGGCAAAAGACTCTGGTTGAATGGTTTATCAGAAGTTAGCAGCTCTGGAGCAGGTGAAGTTGTTTTCAGTCCCTCAACCGAGGCCACAAAATTTGTTTATTTTCCTGAAGCAGCTGGTTTGCAGCACTAGTGTGATTACATCTGTGCTGCTGTCTGCCCTGACACCATTGCTGCTGAGGCTAGTGGTCCTGTCTCTGCTCATGGTACATGTACGAGGGATACCTGGTATCTAAATTGTCGCCTTTTATTTGCAGGCATGTGAACCCCCAGGGAATGTAGGGTGGCTCGAGTCCTTCATGGAATGGAGGACCTCACTGATCTTTGTTGAAAAGAGCTTCTCGCCCTCGAAGGGAAGGTCCTCCACTGTAGACTATTTCCCTCAGGAAAGCTGAGCAGTTAAACCAGGAGGCCTGCCTCATAACAACCACTGTGGCTGTCAATGTAGCGGCAATGTCAGCAGTATCGGGAGCAGGCTGTAAGGCTGTGAATGAAATTGTGTCTCCTTTGGAAAGCAAGGCTTTCAATATTGTTTCTTTGCCTCTGGTATATCGTCAATAAAAGTATAGTTCAAATAGTTGTTGAAACCATATTTGCCAAGCAATGCGGCATAGTTAGCAACTCTAAACTGAAGTGTGGAAGACGTACACGCCTCTCTCCCAAAGAGGTCTAGTCACTTACTATTCTTGTCAGCTGGGGTGGATTGTGGCTGGTGTTGTTTATTCCTCAACTACTAGAGAATTAGGCAGAGGAGGAGTAAACAGAAACACGGATCTCTTAGGGGGGAACAAATATTTTCTATCAGCCCATTTGCAGATGGGCAGTATAATTGCGAGGATCTGCCAGATCATTTTTGCAGGGTCCACAGGGGAGCACGATCTTTGGTGGTAGAAGTGGCCTGTAGGATGTTGGTAAGCTTGTGTTGGGTCTCAGACTTCCTCCATGGGAACATTGATATCCACTGCCATCCTTTTGAAGAAGTCTTGAAAGGATGTGAAGTCATCACCACCATCGGAGGTGGCAGCATTACTGCTTCATCTGGCAAAGAGGATTAATTGGTTTCAGGAGATGCATCTGGTCCTGATTCATGGTTTTGCTGATCTGGTGCATTCTCCTGCATCCTCTGAGGAAATGGAGACTGGGGTGGAGGGGAAGGCACAGGCTGTTTGTCCATCTTTTTAGTAGGTTTCCTTTTGTACGCATATGCTCATGGGCTCCAATACTGCCACTGTGCACCATACGGCAAGGACAGTGGCATCTAGGGATGCAGTCCCCAGGGGGGAACTGCTGCTCCCACTGAGTGCATAAAAGTAGGATGTGAGGATGGTACCGAAACCTCTATGCCAGGCGAGAGTTGGGGTGAGAAAGATAACTCCTCTGTGTCATCTTCAGTGCTAGACATGTCTTGGCACTGCTATGGCTGGTGATGTATCGGTGCTGAGAAATGGAGAGTTGGAAGTGGAAGAAAAAGTTCTTATGATGAAGGTACCTTGGTGCTGGTGTGGACGGTGCTGTTAGTGACAGTACCAAAGGCAGCACCAATGTTTTCTTCAAATCCATCAGTACCACTAACTGTTGCAGTGCGGTTATGGTTGTGGCACCAGCAGCTGGATTGACGGTACAGGAGTCCAGTGCCACTGAAGGTTGTGGTGCCAAGAGATGTATTCTCGGTGCTGCTGACTCAGCCTTTTATTTGTCTGGTGCCCTAATGGGTGCTGAGCTTCTTGAAGCAGGCACATTAAGGCCTGTAGCTTCAGTGTAGGGTTTCTGCGCACTCTGTTTCATGGTACCACACTGGGTGACACAGATACCTGGTGCATCATACTTGTTGAGGTGCACACGGCCTCAACTGTCAATGCCAACTTCTCAGTAATTAGCTGCTTAGGCGACTGCAATTTATGAGGTAAAGAGGCGGCATGCTTCTTTGGGGATTTTTTTCCCCCCTTTATCAGATTTCTGTTTTTCAGGCCATTTGGGTGCCTGGGTCAGAGGCAGGGTGTTGCACCCTTTCAAGCATTAGCATTTTAAGGCAGAGTTCTCTATCCCTGCACGTACGTGCCTTAAGCTTAGCACAGTAGTGACAGTTCTGCTGCACATAGCTCTCTTCTAGACATTTGATGCACTTGGAGTGTTCATCAGAGATGGGCATCAGGTCATTACATGCAGACCAACACTTAAATCTTGCTGATCCAGGCATTTTAGTCCAATAAGGGTAAAAATCAGAACGAGGAAAGAAACAACTTGAATTGTTTTTTGTTTTAATAGAGGACAAACTTGGATAAGTAACGAGATAAAGAACAAGGAGAATGTAGATAAGTAGTTCGTTTTCACCCAGAGAACAATGCTGAGCAAAGAGCACTGCTGAGCCCTGTCTTAAGCTGGGGATGTTAAAAAGGTACTGAGGGTGGCTGCGCGTGTGCAGCTACAACACGCAGCACGCAGGCGCCCTGCTGCTGCGCATGCAAGGACCCCCTAAGTACTGCTTTGAAGATTCCGGTATGCAGTGCTGGGATGCACCGACACCTGCTATGGAGCACCTCTCGAAGAAGAAACTATGGTTACCTCCATTTCTATAAATGCGTGTGCATGTATTATTCTCACATGTGAAGTTTGAATCTGTTTATAAATCTAAATGTGCTAATGAGAACCATTAGTGACACTCCAGAAACAATGGCTTGGTATTCAAATCACTACCTGTAAATAGTCTTATTTTTCCTGTAAGCCTGGATTGTGGTTTGTTCTGCCAGGACACCTGGCAAGGCCACCTGATGCTGGAACCCTATCTCAGTACATGGAAGATGAAAGACTGAACTAGGAAGATTTGTCTCAGGCTGGGAAAGGAATCCAGCCTCTGTATTGACAGCTGAGATATCACTCGCACCTCAGTCAGGGTAAGAGACTGCTTAATTCAAATCATGCTTAGTCTGGAGAATTTAGATAGAAAGTTTATTTTTGTTAAGTAATCAACTCTGATCTCTATGCCTACTACTACTAATCACTTAAAAATCTATCTTTTTTATATTTTGCTTAAAAACAGTGTGTCTTGGTTGAAATGCTTGGGGAATCTCAGCACAAGTTACCAAGACTGGGGCAAGTATACCCTGCAAATGTTCTATAAGAGGCATATTTGAGAAATGCTGCTGAAGCTGCCATTGCCTGAGTACAGTGTGCTCTAACTCGTTGTGGGGGTATACTTGTTGTAGATGGTATAGCATATTTGGATGAAAGCTGATAGCCATTTAGAGATTCGTTGTGAAGAATCAGCTGAGCCCTTGAAACATTCAGCTGTAAAAACAAACAAACAGTCTGGTCGAGTTGCAGAATGGTCTAATTCTGTCCAGGTATAAAGACCACCACTCATCTTACATCCAATGTGTGAAGCGAGGCTTCTAAGAATGGGGGCAAGAGAGGAAGAGATGTATAGGTTCATAGATGTGGAAATTAGAAGGGACTTTAGGAAGGAACTTGGGGTGAGATTGTAACGTGATTTGTCTTTCAAGAAGATAGTGTAAGAGGGATCAGCCATAAGGGTTGTGATCATGACATCTGCAAGATGTATCTGGTCACCAGAAAAGCAATCTTCTCTATATATCCATGAAGGTAAGAGGTAGACAAGGGTTCGGGGAGGGGGCCGAGAGAGGAGAGACACTAACAAGGCTCTTGAGAACATGGTTCAAGTCCCATGGCGGTATGGGTTGTATCCCAGGGTATACATTGCTAATTTCAGGAAGCACTTAGTGATGGGGTAGGCCAAGACTGAACCCATCCAGAAGGTTGTGAAAGACTGCAATGGCTGACAGGTGAATGCTTAATGAGATGAGGGCTAGGCCAGATTCTTTCAGGTCTAGTATATACTCTAAAATCTTCAGTAGAGGGACCTGGGTAAATTGTAACTGTTGCTATTGACACTAGACTTGAAATAATCTCCACTTATTTAGATCTGTAACATGTTGAGGGACAATGGCTGTTTGGTAAGCTGTGTTTCACTGTCAGAGCAGGTGTGCTCCCCATATTGAAGCCATGGAGCAGCCAAGCCTTGAGTCATAGGACCTGAAGATTTGGATGTAATGAGTGTCCCTGATGCAGGGAGATGAGGTTCAGAATTATTAGTAGCATCTGGGGTTCCTGCTGCCACTGAAGTGGTGTCATGGACTGAGCTGGTAGGGACGGACTCATGTTGAGGGAGGAGTATATTGCTGCCGGTAGGCTGCCCATGGGTTCCATAGCGGCCACTGTGGTGGACAAGTGGTGGTGGGTAAAGCCATGGTTGTGGATGTGCCTAGTGAGTCACCTTAAGCTTTGCAATCTCCTCAGCGAGGCCTTGCATATGTTGGAGAAGAATTCTGGGAAGAAAATCCGGTCTCTTGTGTTGTGTCTAACTCGCTGTGAGGGGACGAAGGCATAGGCGATAGAGCGTGAAGGTCAGAGCGGTACCAAGGAGTGGAGACTGTGATACCAATGAAAACTTAAATGTCAGTGGTGCTGAGGAATTGCAGTTCCACTATTTTCTGAGGAGTGGTCTGTTTCTGCACTGTTTTGTCAGTGGTAAACAGTGCCAGGTGGCGTTTTGTCTGCAGTGCTAGAGCGTGCATGGATGCTGCACTATCAGAGGCAGCAAGGGGGGTCAGGGGCGGAGAGCAGGAGCCAGTGCTGGGGGGAGCCGGCTTAAAAGCCAGTTCCCTCAGCACTGTTTACACAAGGCGCAGGGGCGGCAGGGGCCAGGCGCGTGCCAGGAATCAGCTGATCCCCAGCTCATGCCTAGTCTCAGACGCGCCTCTGCTTTTTAACTGTATTGAAGAGCCAACAGGCTGATAGACTCCAATACATTTAAAAGGCAGAGCTGCAGTTCCTCGCTTATTGACTATGGATTTTCCATCGACTAGTCGATTAGTTAATTAAACTAAACTTAACATCCCTAAGATAGCCAGCAGAGGCTTAGATGAGTTGGTGCTGAAAATAAATCCACTGGTCTCAGGCAAGTTTGTACTCCGCATGCTTCAGCCCATGCTACTGTGCCTACACTGCTATTTGTACATTGGCTAGCTCAATAAGAGCTAACATGAATAGGTGTACACAAGAAAGGTAATCACACCTCTTGCTAACAGAGCAGCTTTAGCCTTAGATTCCAGCTAGGTTTGTAGGTCTGATGGTTGGGGTGGGAAGGAAGAGAACTGTTAGCTTGTAAAACCAAGCACACAATATGACTAAACTAAATTTTTGGTTTAGTAAGATGTTCAGTATAACTATATAAACTAAAAGTCTGAGATGTTGGACTTAAGTTTAGACATTTGTTTGTCTTCAGCATTCCACGTACATTCTATAAAAACATTCCATGCTGGGAAAGGATGAGGGGGGGAAGGAAAAAAAAAGTCAGCAAGACTTGTATTTATCCTTAAGACTTCACATTCCACACAAATTCTCTACCAAAAGCAGAGCACAACTTTAATTAAAAAAAAAAAAAAAAAAAAAAAAAAAACAAAAAAAAAACACACACACACACACACACACACACACACACACACACACAAAACCTATATTTGTATCTTAATAGGATGAAATGTTCTCTATTAACAATGAACACTTGGACTTACCATTTCCACGCCACACTTCAGCCAGATGACAACTTCCTTCACCAGGTTCTTTACAGAACTCCACAACATCTCGACAGGTTGTTTCCGGTGTAATTGGAACTTCTGTCAAAATTTGCTCATTGTTGCTCAAAAACACAGTTAATATCATCTGAAAGAGAACATAGATGTAATAATAATTTTAAAATGTCAAACAGGAATAGAGCCTAGTTGTATACAGTCTTCCTTTAAATTTATATCTATTAAGGTTGATAACACTTCCCATTTAACAGTAGTAGAGAGGTAGCCGTGTTAGTCTGATCTTGCTAAAACAAAAGGAAAAACTATGTGGCACTTTAAAGACTAACAAGATGGTTTAATAGGTGATGAGCTTTCGTGGGCCAGACCCACGTCCTCAGATCATATTCTGAAAGAGAATTGGCATGACCATATATACCAAAGGAATACAATAAAAAAAGTGAACACATTATTAAACTGACAAATCAGATTTAGAACAGAAGGTGGGGCAAGGGAGAGGGAGGGAGGGAATAGCTGTTTATAAGTCAATGAATGGCTAATCAGGGGTGATAAGTGGGGAAGCTGTCTTTATAATGTGTAAGGTAATTAGCATCTTTGTTAAGGCCCATTCATAAAGTGTCAAATTTAAGCATCAATGAAAGTTCTGAAGTTTCTCTCTAATCTGGTGTTAAAGTCTCTTTGAAGTAAGATGCATGTAGTAAGGTCGTTAAGACTATGTCCAGGTGGGTTGAAATGCAATTAGTTATACAGCAGACAAACAATTGGTTTACACCTAGCAAAATTAAGGCAGTGGGATACAAATGGTTACATCACCATGTTATTATTGGTTAATTAATTTTCAGTAAAAAGTGATTTGTTAAGTTATAGTTGAGAATATATCATTACATACATTGGGGTAAACAGAAAGTAAGTTGTGAACAAGGAAAAGAAAAAACTGATTCATGCTTTCTGAAAGCCAACCCCAATAAACAATTCTCATCTCCAGACTTCAGGTATTGCTGCTCTCTGTTCACACGAGAAGGACTAAGGAAATGGGAGGGTGAAAGGATAGCTGCTGGAAAATTGTTAGGCTTGACATAAATAATGTAGCATCTATACTTATGCTGCATTAACCATAGTGCAATGCTGTTGAGGGAGGTGGTATTACTGCATTGATATAAAATGGGAAACTTACATCAATAAAAAAAGTGTAGGAACATGCATTGACCTAGTTGTGCGAGGCAGCTTAGCTAGCGCTGTAGTATAGAACAGGTCTGTGATTAAGAAAGAATGAGGAAGATATTAGTTCAAATTCAACACGGTGAGAAGAGCTCCTAATGGCTAGCCATCCAAAAGATGTCATCAGAAAGACAAGCTATTTAGTTTGGACAGAAGGAGACTACTCTTGAAAAGGGTGATAGACCAGTGAATTATCCACATAAAGATGGTAACAATCTGTGCTTATGGACAAGATTTTCCCTTTGCACCCTATATTTGGGTGAAGGAGACAAACAGAATTGTCCACAGGTGGCTGGTGGGAAGGAAGGATGCTTAAATATTTAGAGAGCCAGAAGAACAAGGAGTGTCACAAAAGTCAAGGGAGGGCAAGATTTCGAGAAGGGCATGGTTGACACTATTGAAGAAAGCTGAAGGTTCAAGAAAGATGAGGATAGATCACTGGTTCACAAGCTACAACAGGGCTATTCAACTTTGGAAGCCCCGGGGGCCACAATGATACTCACAGCACATGCTGAGGGCCACAACTTAAGTGTGTTAAGTGTGGTTGCATATACATGCAAATATATATGCAAATAGCTTCCTTCACACTAATGGGCATGAACGCAAAGATTAAGGCAAGACTACACAACACATAGGCCCCATTTAAGTCAGTTCGGGTAAATATTGCATTTTATTAAAATCAGCAGATTTCCACCCATATGACAGCACTTTTAATGAGCAAGACAATCCAGGAATTTAACTACTAAAATGCATAACAGAAGACTATTATATTGACTACTTTTTTGTTTTGGCTCCCACCGCAGGCCACAAACAGGCTGCATGTTGAGAAGCCCTGAGCTACAACTTCAGGAATCATTTAATGGCATGAGAATCTCAGCTTCCATTTTAGATTAATCATGGTAGTTGGAAACATGAACATTTAAAAAAAAAAAAAAAAAAAAAAAAAAAAAAAAAAGGACTCAGGAACCCAGAAGTATTCTTAAGTTCTCATGATTTTAAGCCTTATTCATTTTAGGTAAGATTTTAAACACGATAGGGCTGAAGGAGAATGGAGGCAACGAGTTTCATTTGTCTGAGAGGATACTCAGCCTTCAAACATTTGCATAAATAGCATAATCATGTAACAGATTTCTTAACCTTCTGTATTTTGAGGGGTTTTTAGCCAACGTTTGGGAAAACGAAGGAAGTGCTGTTTGCTGCAGTTTCATGTTTGACCTTGTGAATAATTACTGCAAGTTCATATAACACCCACTAATTTCCAGAAGTGACTGACCATGTACTGTGACTAGGAAATTAAATTACATGGACTTTGTCCTACAGCTGTCTGACAAGATATGCAAGGCTATTAGCCCATGTAAATGTCTTTCCTCATTTATAAAGGCACTCTGACCCACAAAAAGCTAGTATACAAAGTAATATTTTTTACTCAAAGGCACCATACCTCTGATTCTACCATAAAATAAGGCAGTCCTAAAAATATTTGAACACTTACATATTACTACAAGCACTGAGCAGCAACTTCTATAAAATGTATCACTACAGATCCTGCTGCAAGCAGACACAAGCATTCTAGAATATGTTTTGTTTTCAAACATGAATATAAAAATAATTGCCAACTTCCTTTATGAAGGAAGACAAGCAGCTTAGAAGCTTTTACAGAGTTTAAGTGATTTGTTTGGTGGGCTGTTTTAAGACTGTAGCAAGCCCTTGATCTGTTATTTACTGGCTTGAGAAGTACTTAAAAGGTGAACAGGAAAATCCCTTAGGAGACAAGAAGCTATGAAGACAAGACTATTCCTTATATTCCTGGGATAAGAGTTCTAAGTCACTGGATAACTACTCTAACAAATTACAAAAATTCGCTTTAGCTAAGTTTTAGTTGAAAGCAGAATAAACACGTTTTGTTCTGAATACTTAAGCCAATTCTGTATTTAATTCAAAGTGAACTCAGAACTGTTATTTCTAGACATTTCACATATAAAAGATGTGCTACAAGTCAATAAACATCAGCTCCTAAATATCAAGGAAAAATTCCACATACTTATAAAGCCTCAAGCCACCAAAACATTTCCTGGCTAGTATTTGTAAAATGTGTTTACAACTTAAAAAAAGTTTAGTTTCAGAGCAAGTACAATCCCACCTTTTTTCTAATTATTTTGTCCATTTTCTTACTTTCAGACTTCACTCCAATCTTTTCTAGTAGACGAGATTTCTCTTTTGACTTGTTTATAATACTTTGAAGAACCATTCTTAAAATATTCTTCATGTGCAGAGCAGTAAACAATAGTGAACATAAAATTTTAAAAAAAACCAACACAAATAGGAGGAGGTGTACAGCTAAAGTCTAAAGTAGTTTTATGCACTAGCTGACAATCTACTTAAATGGATGTCCCTTTGGTGTACTGGCATATGAATACAAGTAGTAATGACGAGCAGTGATAAGATGTTCTAATGAAACAAGACAGGCCAGGGCTGTGACAGGAACAAGATATGGAGGATCAAGTTTTACCTAATTAGGCAAACTTGTACTAGGAGAGTTCCTCTATCTTACCATTGTGCAATAGTCATCTGTGCTTGGGATTATAAGAAATGGCAAAAATTAAGCATTTACCTTAAATCATTTATACACAAGGCTCTTTATTAGAAACACTAATTGTTTTGCAAAGTGGTGGCTACAAATATTAACAATGGCTCCAATGTGAATGTTTAGATAGTATAATAAAGCAGTTCAGAATGAAGAAACCCCTCTATTTGCTTTAAATAAAGAACCAGTTACCTTTAAGAAAAGTTAAATACATTTATTTTTATTCATGCACACACCACACCCCACACTGTTTCAAGCCTGTCCATTTCTTGGCAGAAATCTGCTTTGTCAGATATTGCTCAAACAGCTACAGCACAATGAATGGCAAGCTGTGTCTACTGCTACTTCTGCACCTCTGAGGCCAGAGTGATCACCATCAGCCCACTCCTCAATAGCCCCTCTTCTCTAGCACACAGGATCCACAGTTTCAAGAGACTCCACCTTTGAGCCCAGCAGTAGAAGAGCTACAGCACATTTTTCCTAAAGCCATCAGAAGAACTACAGCACATTTTCTAGCCCATCAATTTCTTTATTCTCTATGGGTATGTCTACACTTCATTCCTCTCTCTCGACAGAGAGGAATGCAAATGCAGACACACAAAATTGCAAATGAAGCAGGGATTTAAATATCCCATGCTTCATTTGCATAACCATGTTATGGCACTATTTCGAGAGAGAAAACAGGGTTATTTTGAGATAAAACCCTTCCCGCAAAATAACCCTTACTCCTGAGGATATTTAAAACCCCTCTTCATTTGCAATTTTGGGTGTCTGCATTTGCATTCCTCTCTTGAGAGAGGAATGGAATATAGACATACCCACACTCAGAACAAACTTAAAAGGAAGAAGAGGTTGCGACCAAGTATCCCCACAAGCAAAAACAGGAGCCACCAGTGAATCTTACATATTACAGACCTCTGACAAATTAAGCTACACATCACCAGTAGCTTCTGAAGTGTGTTGGGGAAGGGAGAAGAGGTATCTCTCATCCCAGCAGTCTCTCTCTCACCTCAGAAGGCCTTCATGGATGACATATCCATTACAAAAGGAAATTTTTCTGTTGGCTCTCAAAAGAGGTGTGTGGTGATCTTACAAATCTAAGTTGTTCTATAAAATATTGCCATTATCTAACTAAAAATATCTTGATTTTTCTTGAAGGAGTGGGAAGTCTAATTCTCAAAACCAAGGTCTGTCAGATAGCAAACTTCATTGGCATTGAAAAAAATTGAGTTTTTCAAATATCCACAACTACACATACTTGCTCCATTCTTGGAAACAGAAAGTGCACACAGAAGTGCTTAGGAAACCTTCTCCAGGAAAGTATTAAAGATGGAACCATAGGTATGCCATCATGTAGCACAGTACCACCACATCCCTGAATTACATCTACTATATATTTTGAGAGTTTGTCTGATCATGAACTCCTTTCTAAATGGTAAGAGCTAGAATCAACAAATTCAGTATACAACTTCCTCGGTTTAGGAATGTTAGATATAGGCTAATTGAATAGTCGTGTAACCGCACAAAATATTGTCAGTTACACCATTATTTGGTAGTCCCCCGGGCAGGGCCAGCAACCAGTGTGCTCCCAGATCCTCTCCTGGGGAGCCCCCTGCCATCCTGCACAGGGAGAAGATTTCAAAAACAGCTGCCTGCCAGTGCTCCCTAAGATTTCCAATCCGTGAGCAGAGTGAGTTTGTCTTGTGCGCCCACATTGACATCATGTGTGCTTATTCGGATGTGCGCCACTGTGGTACCCACAGTTACTAACATACACACACACTTAAATTGTTATACAAGAAAAAATAAACCAAAGGAGAATGACCCTGCCATACAGGAATTAGGGCAGGGGGTAAGAGGTAAGGGGGGGAAGTTCAGGCCAGCAGGTGCAGGATTCAGGGGGAAGAGGAGCTCAGGATGGGGGGGGGGGGGCTGAGATGTTGGGGAGGTGGCAGCTCCTCACTGGGGGAAGGGCTGAAGCTGGGCTGCCCATTCCTCCAGCGCTTCCTTGTAGTGGGTGGGCCCAGGACTGGGCTGTTCGGCCCCTCAGGAAGCTGCTTGATGGGGGGGAAAAAAGCAGAGCTGAGCGCTGCCAGACCCCTGCCCAGCCAGCAGCTACTTATGGGAGGAAGGGTTGGGGCTGAGCTGCCGGGCTCAGCTGCCCTCTCCCCCCCCGCCCCCCATGGGTGAGGGGGGAGCTGGGGCTCCGCTGCCCCAACCAGCTGACTGGCAGCTCCTAGAATAAGGGAGCCAGGGCTGCTGGCCAGTGGCTGCCCACCTGGACAGTGCTGCTGCCACCCCAACCCCCAGCCATGCCGTTCCAGCCCCGCCCCTGGTCAAGGCTGCCCGAGCAGCCGCCCACAGCCACACTGCTCCAGCCCTAGCTGGGGTCACCCAAACATCTGCCCCGGCCACCTGGCTCCAGCACTGGCCCCAGCTGGGGCCACCCATACAGCCACGGGGCCCCGCCAGCCATGGCATCCTGCCCACCATAGCTGGAACAAGAGCCAGTGAGGCGGCCTCAACAGGGCCAGCCTCACCATGCCTCAGCTCCAGCTGGAGTAAACAGGGGCAGGGTAGCCTGGCAGATGTCATGTGGCCCCACCAAACTGCCACCACCACCACCACTACTCACCTTCCAGTCCAGTCTACATCGAGATAGTACGTCTATATTAGGGAAACTTGCCTCGGACTAATTTTGAGGCTTCCCTGCAGTGTAGACGTGCTATTTTGAAATAAGCTATTTCGGAATAACTATTCCAGAATAGCTTATTCCAAAATAACTGTGCAGTGTAGACATAGCCTCAGAGTTTCACCAAAACCAAAGAGGGTTGGATGGAAAAAGAGAAACATATTAAAATGAACTCTTCAGTCATCACTGGATTAAAGTAAGTCAAACATTAACAAGAAAAATGAATAAAAAACCAGGCAATATGTAATAAACAGGGCTAAAATTTGAAAGTACACATTTAAAACCAAAATAAACACTGGCATTAGGCATGGATTAAAAAAAGCTTCCAAAATAGTGGCAATTCAAAGAGAACAAACAATACCTGTATAGCATCACCTAACATTTTTATAAGTTTTGCTCCCGGCCCCCCCCATCACCCTGACCCCTATTGATTTATTTCAGCTCATCTTCTTGTATCTCATCCTGTAAACTCTTGTGCATATGTTTATAGGAGTAAGCTTGCACAATATGCTTAAATTTAAAGTAAATTTAGCAGGATTAGGGTTTCAGATTGTGAGCTCTGTATTGTATTGTAGACTTGTAAATAACTTCCTAAAAAAAAAAAAAAAAAAAAAAAAAAGGGGTTGTCTCTCTCCATTCCTCACTTATACCCCTGACTTCTTTCCCTCAGTGTTCTATCATGAGATCTGGCTTGTCCATCTCTTGCCCCTGGACTCACCCTCCCCCACGCCCATTTCCTCGGTTCCTACTGTGGGTGGTCTCAGAAATCCCACGGCCAGGCCAAGTTCCTCCCTTACAAATTCATACTTCACTCTTAGTTCGGGCATCTTCCTACCTAAATAACCACTTCTCCAATTTAACGCAATCCCATGTCCACAATCCCAAACACCTTTGACTCTCCTCTGAAATCCTCCCTTCTTCCTACCTCTACTATTCTTTGAATGGAATCATGATGATCTCTTTTAAAAGAGAAATTGACAAGTGAGAGCTTCCCCCTTCCTTCAAATCACAGATGCAAAAAAAATTCTCATCTGCTTTCTTCCACTAACCCCTCAACTTGCTCCAGTGACTCCATTCCATATCCTGAAATCTGCCTTGTGCTCACTCAGCTGCACCTTTACTGTTCCCCTTAACTCTCTCCATCCTTCAGCCTGGCTCTTTCACAATTACAAACACAAACATTTTAGGCTCTCCCACCTTAAAACTTCACTGACCGCCATTTGAATCCAGTTACTAGCCCATCTCCCTTTCACTTCTAAATTCAATCTATGTGCTGTTTAAAATTACTGTATGGACCTTCTCTCCTACAACACTATCCTAGATGTTACTGAATCTAATTTGCGCTTACTGCACTGAACTGAAGCTGCTCTTGCCACATCTCTAATGAGCAGTTTTTGGTAAATCTCAGAATCGGTCCAGCCTCATCCTTTTTGACCTGTCAGCCACTATGACAGTTGACCGTGCTGCTCTTTGAAATCACATCCACTGTTGACTTCCATGACTAGGAATGTAAAAGGTCAACAGATAAGCATTAGCCTTACTGGCATATTTACTGGGTAGCTGGAGGGTCAGGCTGGTGGGAGCAGCCCTCTGTCCACAGCATGGGCCTGGGCTGGAGCAGCCCCCAACTGTGATGGGTGGGCTGGCAGGATCTTCCTGGAACAACCCCTGGACTTTATGACCTCTTGAGGTCCCTTCCAGTTCTAGTATTCTATGAACATTACATATCAAATTTATTCACTGTATAAAACCCCCCACAAATCCCAAATCAAATCTGAACATGCACAAGTGAACATTAAAAACATTTAAAAGCACAGATTTTTTTTGTTTCAATTCAAAGAATAAAAATTCAAAAAGTGTTAAATTAACTCTCAGTTCTTCAAAGAAGAAAAAAAAAAAAGGTGTTTTTTTTTAAATATGCTGGTTACAGGGAAGTTGAACAAGCCAATATTAGTATTTAGCTAAGTTGCAGGTAGAACTTCCAAGTTTCTAATCACGCATACTGAACACCCTTGCTCCCATCCCCCGCTTTGCTCCTCCCCTATTCACTCCATTCCCTGTCTCCCTCTATCACTCACAGTGCTTACCTCAGGTGGCTGCTGGAAACCACTAGCATTTCTAGCTTCCCCTAGGCAGAAGAGCCAGAGGGTTCTGCACTGCCCATGCCTGCAGGTGCTGCCCCCATTGGTTGCTGTTCCTGGCCAATATGGAACTAGTACTTGGGGCACAGGCAGCATGAAGTGTCCCCATGGCCACCCATACACCTAGGAACTGGGTAGGCGGGCCACTTCCAGGACCCAATCATCATGCCTTAGCCCTGCTGTTTTCACAGCCTGGTCAGCAGTGCTGACTGGAATCACCAGGGTTTCCTTTCCTTCCCCCCACCTCCTCAAACGAGGCATTTTAGTTGAAAGTCAGGTGCCTGGTAACACTAGCTGCAGTATTTTTATTGCCTCTACATACTGTGTTTCCATTAGGGATGTTAGATATCGATTAATTTTAATAACAGCATAACCTCATCAAAACTTAGCAATTACATGATTATTCAATAGTCCCTGGGGGCAAGGCCGGCAGCCAGAGCTCTCATGGCCTCACTCCTGGAGAGCCCCTTGCCACCCCACACTGCTGCTTCTGATAGAGACAGCTGCGCAGAGCAGCCCCTGTCCGTGGTGGAGGGGGCCTGAGCAGGCATCCCATGGAGCAGCCTCTGTCCATGGCAAGCCTGGCCCCCCCATGCACAGAGGATGCTTGGCAGCAGGCTCCATTGCCCTCCTCCCTGCTGCCTCTGATAGAGGCAGTAGAGCGGCAGTGCAAGAGGGCAGGGTAGCTCCACAGAACCAGCACGCCTGGAGAACAGGCTTAAAAGCCAGCTCCCCACAGGCACCAGCTCCCGACCCCTTGCTGCCTCTCAGAGGCGCAGCAGAGGAGGGCATATAGTTGATAGGATTAAACTCTGTACTAATGCTGGCAGATGTCAAAAACAGAAATGTCACCCTTTACTTTAGCGCTTCATACCTTTGCTGTATATGCCCTCTAGGGCAATATGCTGTCAGGCACATTTCCAAAACTAATCTGTTTCAGTTGGCATTGTATATCCACTCTCGTGTATAACTTCTGTCAAAAATATTGAATATTTCAGGATTAATATGTTTTGCCAGGATGACTGCTTTTTCGCAAGTGATTGCTCCAGATAAAGGTAGTAACTTCCCATCCATAGGTGAGCAGGCTCCAAGTGCTAAACTTTAGGAGCCCCACAGCAGCCATCTCAGCTGTGGATAGGACCCATGAGGCCCAAGGCAGCCTGGCACATTACCTGGGAGGGGCCTGGCAGGTGACAGCACCAGAGGTTGGATCCAATTCTCCCCCCACACACACACACTCACTGGGGTGGCAGGAGCGTCTGGAAGTGGACTGACCCCAGCAGACTACTCCGTTGCCAGGTTGCTCTGCTTCAGAGACAGGAAACTGAGCACCCTGGTTCCATACTGTTCCCCGATAAGTGATACGGCTATGGGAGGGGGGCTGGAGAGACTCAGCTGGGACACAGGAGGCAGAGTGGACCAGGCTGCTAGAGTCACTTTGCTTCCTGTGGCTCCTGAGGTAAGTGTGCCCCCCGCCGCCCCTCCAATCCCTGCTGCTGCCCTGCACCAGGCTCCCTGGTAATCCCCAGTTTGCATCTCTTGGGGGAGAGGGAAAACTGGGAACCCTGGACTAAATGTCCCCAACCCCGGAACAGCCCTAGAAAAAGGACTGTCATTGCTTCTGCATTGCTGGTGAGCAGTATTACTGTGGTTCCTTATGCATGGTCAGATTCTTAATTTCTTTCACAATAGTCCTTCAGCAATGTCAATTTTATTGACAAATGCTCCAAGATGTTTCTGTCCCCCCAAATCAAATGTTCTATTTTTTCTCCCCTCCTACAGCCCATATGTATGACAGACTTGCTTGCATTGCACCTTTTTCCAAGTGATCAATTTCTAGCTTTGTTGCAAGTGAAATTGCTTTTTGCTTCAGAAGCTCATATAGGTACTTATGCCACTTTTGTTTAGGAGGCCAATGTGACTTTTATAGTACCCAGAAGTACTGTAGGATGCTGGCTAACCATTGTATATGTACAACATGCTTTTTTTTTTTTTTTTTTTTTTTTTTTTAAATAAAAAGTACAGTATGTAGTAGGGATCGGGTTTATTATAGTACTCTTCATAACAAACCTGGGGTTATAGTAAGAAAAGTACTGTAACTCAATTTGTAGAACCAGGTTGTATTTTAATCCCAGTTAGTGTTTACCTCTCAGGTCTTCAATTGCTCTTGCAAAATTTGTTCTATGACCCTACATACAAAACAAATGGGGTCAAACAGGTCTGTCAATGCCTGTAACCATCCCTTCTCTCCTCCCCCTCCCCCCCTCCCCCCCCCCAAGTACATCTGCAGTTTTACAATCATAGGGTATGACCCCCTCCTCCCCAAATATATGGATTCATTAGAAATCCTGGCTACTGGACTTGAAATTTATTGGAAGGATATTACCCAGCATCTCCTCAATTTGCTCCTATTAGTCTTTTTAAATTTGGCTTCCACTTCTGAGATGCTTGTGACCAGAGGGTACTTGGGGCAATCCTCACTGTAAATGCCAAGGTCAGAGCAGGCTGCATGAGGGACAGCAGATACTCCCAAAACTAGTGAGTGACATTGAAGTCAGACTGTACTTCTGATCTCCCAACATTGTGATTACTCCTTGACTTCTTGATAACCAAAGCCTCCATTACTGCATTCCAGTTCTTTGGCTCCCAATCAACCCGCAGGTTCACTACAGTGACAAGGTTTTTTTGTTTTTAAATAAAAGGCCAAACTCTGCTCACATACACAAAATGTTCTGACCCCAAAGGGCCTGCCTCATTACTATATCATAATAGTGTGGTATTTTGGATAAGATCCAAACCTGCCAGCCAATCTTTAGTGTCTAAAACGAAATATTTATTATAAAGAATAAAAGAAGAGGAGAGATGTTCAATAGTAAAGCAGTCACATACAAAGACTTGAAAGTCTACCAGGTTCCCAGCAGTACTAGTGAGCTTGCTGGCTTGAAGGTCCCTCTGGAATATATTCACAGCTTGGATGGGTCATTCAGTCCCTTGTTCAGAGCTTTGTTTGTAGAAAGGTTACTCCAGAGGTAAGACAAGATTAAGAGACAGCAGTTTTTTATATCCCTTTTGCCATGTGACTTCTACTTCCTTTGTCCCAAAAACAAGCAGCCCAGCACACTTGGGGACAAAGGAAAGAGAAGTCACTATCTGCTTACATCCATACTAAGACTAAAGATGTTTGAGATGCATGTTCAGCCACTTTGATCTGCAACCCTTCCCTATAAAGTTTAAGGCTCTTACTTGGGATGTAGGTTTGGCTCTGGACATTTACTGCAACTTCAATTGAAAAAGATTCCACTTCAGGATGAGAACATATAGGAATTACCATTGATTGGTCATCAAAACCAGAAGAGACTCATAGGAAACAATTAATGGATTTCCAGTATGCCAGAGACATGAGTAAAAAAATCAAGGAACATTTCAGAACTGACCATTTACAATATCCCCACTCTTATATCTAACTTCATAAAAAAGACAAATGGGGAAAAGTTATTGTGATAGGGTACTGTGATGGATGGAAGGGGGTATTACCCTTTTCTAGAGATCTTGGCCATTATGTTAACTAACTCTTTATAGGTAATTTAATCTCAGAGACAGTGGGTATCCAGGTAGTGTTGGGAGGAAGCCAGGAGAGTCAATAGGAAGAGAGTGAGTGATTTGAACTGAAACAGGTTGTGCCTGCTTCAGTCTTTTGGGGGAAGTTTAGAGCAAGAGCTAAGAGATGCAGCAAACCAGGAACAAGGCATGCAATTTTCAGCAATATCCATGTCTAGAAAGGACTAAACAGAGAATGTTTAGTTAGATGTGATCAAGTTATTTTCTTCGATTTTGCGTCTGGTTGATTCCCCTCCCCACCATACACTAACTTTTAAACTGAATCCCAGGGAAGCAGTTCTCTGTGCTTTTAATCTACCTTTTTTCAGTTGCTCCAAGTATGTTTTACCTCTCCCATCCATCAGTTTCTTTTATGATGTTAGATACAAAGGAAAGCTTAAAAAAGAACAAAGAGTCTTGTAGCACCTTAGATACTAACAAAAAGGGTAAATGTTTCATGAGCACAACCCACTTCTTCAGATGAATAGAGGGGTCAGTCCAGTTTTCAGATAACACAAGGAGGGAGAGGAGGAAAAAGAAAATTTAAAAAAGGGGAAATTAATTGACAGTTAGAGTGTCCATGCTAAAATAAAGCTGATAAGAATACTTAGCACCCACTTTAAGTACACTTTGTTTGATTTTGTGTGTCATTAGGATGTGGAATGTTGCGGGCCATCCAGCCAATGTCTTTGTTTAGACTTCTGTTGTAGGAACCAAACTTGTAAATGAAATTAAGTTCTGTAGCTTCCGTGTCAAGCTGGTTTTTGAATTTGGTTTGAAATAATACAGTGACTTTGAATCCATTAATGAGTGCCCGGGCAAGTCAAAATGTTCCCCAACAGGTTCCTCTGTGTATTGCCTTTTCGGATATCTTAATTTGGGTCCATTAATTCTTTCTTGTAGTGACTGTCCAGTTTGGCCAATATACATGGCAGAGGGGCAATGCTGGCACTTGATGGCATAATCACATTAGTGGATGTGCAGTTGTTAGTCTAAGGTGCTGCAAAACTATTTGTTGTTTTAAGTTTTTCCAGTTACAGGCTAACACGGCTACCCCTCTGAAACATTAGATATAAGAGCAGGGATATTGTAAATCGTCAGTTCTGAAATACTTTGATATTTTTTTTAAAAAACAAAACGAAATCATTTTAAGACTATGATCTGATTCCTGTGTCCTAGAAGGCAGGAGGTTCTGAGTGCACGTACCTGAGACTGAAAGTCAGTTAACAAGAAATTGTAGTTTGTTTTCAAGCTATCTCCTGAGGAAAGGTTAAAGAGCTTAGGGTTACCCCACAGGAAGAATTTCCCCAAATGCATCTTCCTGGGTTCTCAAGGGCTTTTTGCATTTGGGTAGAATACCCCTAAAGACCAAGGAATCTGTGATCTTGGGCAATTTAAGCAAAAGCCTTTAGTGGCAGGGTATTTTAAAGTCTCTTGCAGGTCCCCATCTTCGGCTCTCGAAGTGCCAGAGTAGGGAACAGCCTTGACAGATGTACAAGCCCCATACACACGAACTGAGTCCTAGAAGTCTCCACCCTGCCACACATGCTCACAGTTGAGGCTGAACTCAAAAGGGGCATATAAAGAGTGCATCTACAACACAGCAGCATTATTTCGGAATAACAGCCATTATTCCAAAATAACTATGCAAGTGTCTACACAACAATTCCGTTATTTCGAAATAATGGACAGCTTATTCCAATTTCAGTAAACCACATTCCATGAGGAACAACACCTATTCCAAAATAGCTATTTTGGTATACCAGTAGCGTGGAAGCAGCAGTGGAGCAATTTCAAAATAGCTCCTACCCAGGGCCATTCAACTAGTTACTCCCCAGTGCCTCCTGGGGCTCTAAATCGAGGTAGCATGTCCACATTAGGGAAGCCTGCCTCGGACTATTTTTGAGGCTTCCCTGTAGAGCAGATGTGCTATTTCAAAATAAGCTAAGCTACTTCCAAATAGCTTATTTTGAAATAAGTATGTAGTGTAGACATACCCTAATAAAGCAGTTGCATACTGCAAGCTCTTAGAGAAGCTGCTGGAACTCCACACAGCCAGGACCAGGTCCCACCACCAAGCCAGAACAGGCCTTTCACCAGTGGGATCTGGAAATGCCAGACTATAACTGAAGGAAGAAAACCCTTCAGGGTGCGTTTACACTGCACCCATAGCTTGAAATAAGCTACACAATTCAAGCTATGCAAATTGAGTAGCTTATTTCAAAATGTGGCATTATCTACACATCACTTATTTTGAAATAAATCGCTATTCCAAAAAGTCCCTTACTCCTTGTGGAATGAGGTTTACAGGGAAATAGGAATAGCAAGCCCGTTATAATTCAAAATAACCGATGCGTTCAAAAAACTATTAGGAAATAGGAATAGCTATTTCGGGATACCTCCAGTATTCCAAAATAGCGGTGCAGTGTAGACATAGCCTCAGTGTGCAGTTAGAGAGGATTCCAGGAGGACCCAGATCACCACACATCTGAACTATCAGTCACAGGACCTTGGGTCAGAACCCAGAGAGGCAGTGAGGGCCAAGAGTTTCCATACCCAGCCATTCACTCATCATTAGATGACATGGCTGTTGAGACTTGCCACTGTCCAGTGCAGCAGGTTTGAACTTCAGTCTTGTGTAGCTAGCAGAGTTAAGTTAAATCTTTCACAATTGCAAGAATTTTATAACTGTGTCCCTCTTAAAGCCACTATAAAACTAAAAAAATTGTTACCCACCATTAATTCAATTAACATCTAAGATTGCTATAACTGAAGGAAGCTAGCCAGAGATTACTTGTAACTTCTTCAAGTGACTCACCTTGTGCAGTAATGATGGTTCTTCGAGATGCGTGTCCCGTGGGTGCTCCACTGTTGGTGTCGGGCTTGTCCCGGCACCGCAGATCGAAGACCTTTTCCGGCTGTAGTCCACCGGACCGTGCATGCGTGAAGTGCGGCTCATGGCTTTTCGAGCCGTTTGAGTGCGCGCGATCCAGCCCCTGCCAGTTCCTCTTGCCTCTTGATCTGAAAGACATAAAATAGAAAAAACTCGGAAGAGGGGAGGAGGGCGGGTCGTGGAGCACCCACGGGACACGCATCTCGAAGAACCATCGTTACTGCACAAGATGAGTAACTTCTTCTTCGAGCACTGTCCCGTGGGTGCTCCACTGTTGGTGAATGTACAGCAGTAGCTCACGAATGGAGGAGGGTTCGGAGCTAATGTGCCATAACCGTGGATAACACCGCTGACGCCACCGCTGAATCTGGTATTAGGAGATTGGGGATGGCGTAATGTGTAGCGAAGGTTAAGTTCGAAGATCACGTAGCAGCCCTACAAATCTCTCTCAATGGGACTCCCTTGAGGAAAGCAGTGGATGTTGCAACCGCCCGAGTCGAGTGGGCTCTCAATGCCGATGGTAGTGGTTTGTTTCGCAGGTTATAGCAACTCCTTATACATTGCACAATAATGGAGGAGATGCGTTGTGCGGATAATGGGCAGCCCTTAGAACGTTCCGCTATTGATACTAGTAGTGAGTCCGCCTTTCGGAAAGGTCTAGTTCTTTCGATATAAAAGGCGCGCCTACACACTTTGGACGTGAGACGAGCACTGGCATGTTCGGGCGAAGGGTGAGGCTTGGGGTAGAAGACAGGCAAGACTATAGGCTCATTGATGTGAAAACAAGAGTTCACCTCGGGAAGAAAACGTGGTTGCGGTCGCAATATCACCCCTTGGTGGATGAATATCGTATAGGGAGGTGAGGCTGATAGAGCAGCTAGCTCGCCGACTCTCCTCGCGGAGGTAATCGCCAGCAAGAAAACGACCTTCATGGATAGGTTATGAAGGTCGCACGTTGCTAAGGGTTCGAAAGGTTTACCCATCAAAGCATTGAGGACCATTTCAAGATCCCAAGGGTCTGCAGGTTGAGTATGGTGCGGATACAAGTTGGTCATTCCTTTCAAGAACCTTTTCATTATCGGATGGGAGAATATTGAGTATCCCTCGACAGGTTGGTGAAAGGCGGTTATTGCGGCGACATGTGCTTTAATGGAGGCACAGGCAAGGCCGGAATTTTTGAGATGCACCAGGTAGTCTAGGATGCTCTGTATGGGTGCAGAAGTCGGATCCAGACCCATTTGGAAGCACCAGGATGAGAAGCGAGACCACTTTGAAAGGTAAGTAGCTCACGTGGATGATTTTCTACTGTTTAGCAATATGTGTTTGACAGATTGTGAGCATGCTATTTCTGACTGTTGGAACCAACTAGGTACCACGCTGTCAGTGCAAGAGGATTGATCTGTGGATGGAGCAGGGAGCGGTGATTCTGCGAAAGCAGATCGTGTCATATCGGTAAAGGATATGGAGGACGTATCGACATACAATGGAGGCAAGGATACCATGTCTGCCGTGGCCAAGAAGGGGCTATTAGGATCACTGTGGCTCCGTCCCAAATAATTTTCTCCACGACCCTGGGTATTAGAGGTATGGGGGGGAAAGCATATAATAGGTGACGTCTCCAGTTGTAGAGGAAAGCGTCCCCTTTCGAATCTCGTCCAATTCCCGCTCTCGAGCAATATTGAGGACACTTCGCGTTGCGGTGAGTAGCAAATAGGTCTACTGACGAACATCCCCAGCGGTGAAATATCGCAGAAAGCACCTTGGGATGTAACTCCCACTCGTGGTTGAGAGAAAAAATGTCTGCTCAGGGCATCAGCTGTGACGTTGTGCTGGCCCGGGAGATATTCTGCGATTAGAGAAACATTGTGACTATTGCACAGATTCCATAGACGTACCGCCTCTGCGCACAAGGAGTGGGATCTGGCTCCACCCTGTTTGTTTATATAATAAACGGTCATCATATTGTTGGTGAGGATTCGTGTGACTTGTCCTCGAATAACGGGAAGGAAATGTTGGCAGGCATTGTACACTGCCCTGAGTTCCAGGAAGTTGATGTGCCTCAACGATTCGTCGGGAGTCCATAGGCCTTGTACTTGCTCGTGCCCAAGGTGAGCGCCCCATCCGATGAGTAATGCATCGGTTGTAAGCTGTACTGACAGCTGTGAGCAATGAAAAGGTACGCCCGACATTAGATTGTCCGGAACAGTCCACCAAGCTAGTGACACTTTGACGTGGGTGGGAATTGTTACTGCCATGTGTACGTCACGGACATTTGGGGGGCATACCGTTGCCATCCAGTGCTGAAGGGAGCGAAAACGTAACCTTGCGTGTTTGACGACGTACGTCATGGAAGCCATATGTCCCATAAGTTGTAGACACCGTAGTATGGGAACCATTGGGCTGATTAGCAAAATCTGAATCAAATCCTGTATCATCTGGAACCTTGCTGTCGGCAAGAAAGCTCGCTCACGTGTAGAGTCGAGATGAGCTCCGATGAATTGTACTGATTGGTGCGGTTCCAAGGATGACTTGGGAATATTGAGAATAAGACCCAGCGCTTCGAAGACTGTGTGTGTGATGTCTGTGATGTGGCACGCTTCCTCCAATGATTGAGCTCTGATTAGGCAGTCGTCGAGGTACGGAAAAAAATCACCACATGCAGACGACGAAGATAGGCAGTCACTACGGCAAGGGTCTTGGAGAAAACCCGTGGAGCTGACGAGAGACCGAACGGCAGGACCTTGTACTGGAAATGGTCTGCGCGATTTGAAAGCGTAAGAATCTCCTGTGTGCCGGATGAATAGCAATGTGAAAATATGCGTCCTGGAGATCGAGGGACGTGAACCAGTCCCCGTTCTGAAGTGCTGGGATGATTGTAGCCAGGGTAACCATTCAAAATCGTTGTTTTTGCAGGTAACGACAGAGCGCGGAGATCCAATATTGGTCTCCATCCCCCTGATTTCTTTTCTGTTATGAAATACCGGGAATAAAACCCTCTGCCCCTGAATTCGTTCGGTACAGGTTCTATCGCACTGATGGTGAGTAGACGAGTAACCTCTTGCCTGAGCAAGGACTCGTGAGATGGGTTCCTGAAAAGGGACAGGGCAGGGGGAAAGAGGGGAGGCAACGACGTGAAAGGAATGGTATAACCGAGCTGAATTGTTTGAAGGACCCATTTGTCGTTGGTGATGTAGGCCCATCGATGGAGATATGGTCTTAAGCGATGGTGGAAGATCGCCTTTGTAGCACTCAGACCGGTAATAGCGGGAATGGTTCTCAGTCCCTTGACGGGAGCGTCAAACCTGCTGTCTGTTACCCTGTTGGGTAGATGCTTTAGGTGGAGGGCGCCTTCGTTGTTGGCGTTGTCTACCCCTTTGTTGCTCATGTGGCCTGTATGGAGGAGGCTGCCGAAGAAGAGGTCTTTGCCTTTGATAAGGATTGTATCGTTTGCGGCAGTACGGTGGTGTGTACATGCCCAACGTTTTTAAAGTAGTCCTAGAATCTTTTCCTGAGTGGAGTTGATCCGTCTTATCGGAAAAAAAAGATTCTGCCTGTCGAACGGTAGATCCTCGACTTTTAACAAAAGATCCTTTGGGGCAGACGACTGTTGCAGCCAGGATGCCCTGCCCATCACTACCGATGTCGCTGTCGTGCGTGCTGCAGTGTTGGCTGTATCCAGAGCAATATGTAAAGCCGTTCTGGAAGCTGTGTATCCTTCCTATATTACTGCCTTTAAGATGTCCCGTTTGGTGTCTGGTAAGGTGTTCAAGTAGCGGCACTAATTTGGCATAATTGTCAAAATTGTGGATTTGCCAACAATGCTGAATAGTTGGCCATGTGAAGAGTAAGTGTTGCCGAGGAATATACTTTGCAGTCAAATAAGTCAAGGCGCTTACTGTCCTTGTCTGCAACAGTAGGCTTATGTTGGGGCATCTTCGCTTTTTGTTGTACAGCATCCACAACCAACGAATTGGGCTGTGGGTGAGTAAAAAGAAACTCCATCCCTTTGGTGGGAACGAAGTACTTTTTATCCGCCTTTTTATTTGTGGGTGGGGCGGAAGCGGGCAGCTGCCAAATATCATCAGCTATCTCCAGAATAGCTTCATCCAATGGCAGGGAGATTTTGGCCTGGTGAGATTGCTTGATGTTATGGAGGTAGTGGTGGTTTTTTTGCTGAACACCCCCCACCTGCACCTTTTGGCTCTCTGCCACTCTTTTAAAAAGCTCCTGAAATTGATGGAGATCGTCCGAGGGTGAAGTGTCCCCTTGAAAAACTGCGTCATCTGGGGACGAGGAGGATTGGTTCGTAGGCAACCTATCGGGTTCAGGCTCTCGAGTGGAAAGAGATTGCTGTATAACCCAGGTGTGTGATGGAGACCCTGAGGGAGTTGGTGGTCTTGAAGATGGGGAAGGATTAGGGTGTTCCCTCATGATAGAGGAGTGGGAGTGTGTATGAGGCGACTGGCGATGTTGTGATGGCAACCTCTGGTGATGGTATGGTGATGAAGAATGTCGGTACCGTGTGTAATAATCAGAGTGGGTCGAAAGTGTGGGTGATCTGGGAGACCGTGACCTTTCTCTATAGTAGGTGGTATAGCTGGACGACCGGTGATCATGACGGTAGTGATGTCTTGGTTGTGGAGAAGTATGGCGGTTACTCAAGTATCTGGAGTACGCTGGAGATGGTGATCATAGCTCAGGCAAGAATTCTGGGCTTGGTGATAGCGATGGCAGTTTTCTGGTCTTATGTTGAGTAAGTAATGCCAACAGCTGCTCTGGTGGAGAGGAAGTTGGAGTGGAGAGTGCTGTATGGGGAAAGAGCTGCATTGGCACTGAGGAGGTCGGTGCCCTCCGGTACCGAGGGGCGTGCTGAAGGGACGACTGTTACTGAGGAATGTCTCGGTACCGGCGATCGTGTCGGTGCCGGCGTGCATTTAGAGGGAGAAGAAGATAGTCTCAAAGGCGAGGGACGCCTCGGTGCCGGAGAGCGTGTTGATGGAGAGGAGCGCCTGTGTGTCTGCGATCAGCCTGATGCAGAAGGGCGACTCGGCACCGGTGAATGCCTCGCCGCCGAGGAGTACGAAGGAGGCAAAAGACTCCTTGGTGTTGGCGATCGACTCAGCACCGGGAAGATTATGGGCGACGAAGGGCGCTCAGACGTCTCAGAATGCTTCTGCGCCGGTGATCTCGGTGCCGGGGCCCATGCCGGGGAACGAGTCGGTGCCGGGGAGCGGGTTGGTACCGGGGAGCGTCTAGCACCGGGAGAGGGTCTCGGGACCGTGGAAGTCCCTGGGAGTGGTTTGGAGACCGAGAGAACAGCTGAGACTGTCGAGCCCGATAGAGGGGATTGGAGCTGACTTACTCCAGCTGTTCTTTGGTTCTCCAGAGCCCTGTGCGGCAGGTGCCCCCGAGGTTCCTGGCTTATCCCCGATGCTCACCCGTGAAGGTGGAAGGGATCGTGATGGAAATGGTTTCTTCTTCACTTTCTTGGGTTGTTCTGTGTGCCCCTTAGGTTGTTGAGTATGGGGCTGCAGGGCTTTGTCGAATAGCAAGATTTTCAAACGCATATCCCTATCCCTTCTTTGCTCAAAGCTCACGGCTAGAGCAATGGGAACATTTTGAAGGTATGTGGCCTTCCCCTAGACACCTGATACACAGGGAACGGCCATCGGAGGCAGGCACTGCCTCGCAGCATTTGCCGCATTTCTTAAAACCAGGCATTGAAACTATTTACAGTAACTGTAGAAGGAAAAATGGGGGGTGGTTTTTTGTTTGTTTTTTTAAACGACTGGAACTAAACTGGTTAGGAACAGTAACTATAACTATATACAACTAAACGTAAACTCTCTCTCTCTCTTTCTGACAGGAGTTAAGGAGAGAGCGTTGAGTTCGTCCGCGGCCGAGGACAGTCAGGAGGAACTAGCGGGGCCGGATCGCACGCACTCAAACGGCGTGAAAAGCCACGAGCCGCACTTCGCGCATGCGCGGTCTGGCGGACTACGGCTGGAAAAGATCTCTGATCTGTGGCGCGCCGGGATAAGCCCGACACCAACAGTGGAGCACCCACAGTATACTGCTCGAAGAAGAATAAATGCTACTTCTTTACAATAAAGAAAATAGTACTCCAGTGGTGTTGTCTCACACACACACACATTTTGGAGTCACAAGGATTGCCCACTTTAGAGATACAAAAGCCTGAACAAGTGAACTTCTGGGGCCATCTATGGCATGTTGGGGGTCCCAGAAAAATATCGTTTGCCACCTGCAATACCAGCTCTGAGAGCACTTGGGGTTGTGTAATAATTTTGTTGTAAGAAGGGGGCTGTAGTGAAATCAAGTTTGAAACTTGCTGTAAAGCTACATGGTAATGGTATGGGGTGCAGGAGTGGTTTGGAGACTGGGAGGAGATATAAGCATCGGAGAGGTGCCAGAGGGAGGCTCTAGATGAGAGGCACTTAACTAGGCAGCTCCTAACCAGCAGATCCCTCAGCAAGGCTCATTGCCTGCCACAGTCCCTGTGCTCCGCTCAGAGCAAATTGGCTGCAGGAGCCATGTGCTACTCTGAGCACATTGAGCAGTGGGGGGTGCAGTTTGCATGCTGCCTGTGCTGGGGATGGGGCAGCGCACAAAGCCTGTCCCCCAACCCCAAGCTCATGACAGTGCTCAGACACACACAGGCCCCTGCAGCCCACCACTGAGCAGCATGCAGGGATGGGGCAGGTAGGGAGGCTGCCTGAAGCCCCCTCTGGGTCAGATCCTGCCTGTGGGCTGTAATTTGCCCAGTCCTGGTCTAGAACAAGCCATAGTCAATGCTGTAATACTAGTACCCACATATAATTACATGAAGGGACATACTGAGTTGGTATAAATGTAAGATGCCTTTCCAAGCACAGCAGAGAGGGTAAGAAAAAATGCTGTTGGTCTTTCTTACTCTCCTCTCACCCTAAAGTCCAAGAGGCTCCACTGTAACAGATGGGTTTTACCGGCTACATCCCTGAATTTGGGAGAAGAGAAGAGGTCACTTCCTTGCCACAGAGAGATACCTATATTTGGAAGTACTTAAAAAAAAAATTTTTTCCCCAAAGGCACTCCTCTCTTTTTTGCTTCCCATAACAGACTTCTTCTAGATAAGTGACTCAGTAGCCAAATCAGCATTACCCAAAAGAGCTACAGTAGTATGAATTCATAGTCTCATTTACTAAATATTCATAGTGAAACAGCATTATAGGAATATTTCTATATAAAATTCTCACAGCAAAATGGCTGACTAAGTATTTTATCAAATTCAGTTGGTTAACTGGTATATTTTTTACTATTAACCCAAGTTATTAAAATCACACAGCATTTTGATATCATGCACTGCAAAGAGCCACAGGCAATTCATTAAAGTCACTTGTGGTTCTCCAGCCTCAATTTGAGCATTACTGATTTAGACTGTGGCAATACACCCTGGGATAAAAATGTTCTGAGACACATGAAAGTGAGACACCACACTGAGAATGAAGGAGGGGTGAGTGCATAACTGGATCTTGTCCTTGAAGAATACTGTATATGGGGGTGGGGGTCTAATGAGAGAGCCCTCAGTTTGGACACACACCTAGCTGATGTGACAGCCACCAGGAAGGACACCTTCCAGGAGAGGTGCAGCAGTGAACATGTCACCAGGGACTTGAAAGCCCCACGAGCCTGGATAGAACTAAGTTTATGTCCCACGGGGGGACAGTCTGATGCACATGTGGGTAAAGTCTGTCCAAACCCTGTAAAAGTCTGTGGACCATAGGATGGGCGAAGAGCATTGTATCCCTAGAGCCCGAGTCAAAGGCGGAAATAGACGCCAGGTGAACCCTGATCTACGAAGACAACAGCCCCTAGACCCTGAGGTTAAGGAGGTAGTCCAGAACCAGCAGGACCAGGGTGTCCATTGGGAAAGATACCTTTCTGAGCAGCCCAAATGGAGAAGCACTTTCATTTAGCCAGATAGGTGGTCTGAGTGGAAGGTTTCCTGCTACCCAGCAAGACTTCCTTCACCCACTCCAAGCACTGGAGCTCTGCCACTGTCGGCCATGGAGCTTCCTGGCCATTAGGTGGAGGGACGATGGCCAGGACGTAGGTTCAGGGACGTAGGTTCAGATGGCAAAGCCTGCTGAAGTCTTAAGTTACAAGATCTATGTGCAGGGGGAGAGCGATTGGCTTCTTGCACAACATGTTTAGCAGAGACGTGAGCCAAGCCAGCGCTATGAGAATGAGGAGTCCCTGAAATTCCCTCACTTTCAGAAGTACCTTGTGCACCAGCAGAAGTGGGGGGAGGAGGTGGAAAATGTATAAAGCAGGCCCTTGGGCCAGGGGATATGCAGAGTGTCTCCCAAGGACCTCTGACCCATTCCCGTGAGGGAACAGAACCTTGAGCACTTCCTGTTCTGCCATGTTGCAAAAAGGTCTAGGTGGGGAAACCCCCACCTGTGGAAGATGGGAAAAACCTTTTTTCATAGCAGGAAAAAACCCGACTCAGCTGGTCCGCCAGAGCGTTCTCAGTCCCAGAGAGATAGGATGCGACTTGATGAACATCCACTGCGATGCAGAGTTCTCAGAGCCGGAGGGCTTCCTGGCACAGCAAAAGGGGAATGCGCCCCACCCTGCCTGCTAATATAGGCAACTGTCATTGGGTTGTCAGACAGGATAAGGATTGTCCTCCCCTATGGTGGGGAAGGAAGGCCTTGCACGAGGCGAACTGCCCACAGCTACCCAACACTGATATGCAGGGAAAGTTCCTCCTGCAACCACATACCTCACATCCTTATGTTGCCGACGGGAGCTCCCCAGCCAGCATCGGAGGCGCCTGTTACCGGTTGCAGGGTCAGGAGGGGCCTGGAGAACAGGACCCCAGCACAGACCACCTCCTCCCAGGTCCACCAGTCCAGGGATTGGAGAACACTGTCACCACCCTGTCCCAGGCGTAGAGGGAGGGTCTGTTGACTGGCACCTATCACAGCTGCAGGGAGAGCCTGGCGTGCTGAATCACATATGTACAGGCTGCCATGAGTCCCAGGAAGCACACGCAGTTTCTGGCCATGATAATACGGAATGCTTGTAAGGCCAGAACAGTTTCCCTGATAGCCAGCAAACGAAATCTGGGAAGAGAGGCCAGTGCTGTCATGGAGTCCAGACAAGCTCCCACAAACTATGTCCTGAGTGGGGACCAGAGTTGACTTGGTCACATTCAAGAAGAGGCCCACCTCCGAAAAAAGGGCCTGCACCAAAGAAATGTGCGCTAGCTCTGGGTCCAAGGACAAGACCTGCACCAGCCATTCATCGAGGAAGGGGAATACGTGGACCCCTCGCTTCCTTAGAAAGGTTGCCACTACAGCCATGCATTTTGTGAAAACTCAGGGGGCCAAAGAAAGCCCAAAGGGAAGGGCTGTAAATTGGTAATGGTCTGGACCAACCATAAAACTCAGAAATCTGTGATGGGATGCGATCGAAATGTGGAAGCAAGGGTCCTTTAGATCAAGGACAGCGTACCAGTCTCCGAGGATAAGAGAGGGAATGATCGATGCCAGCGTCACCATCTTGAACTTGACTTTGGTGATGAAGGCATGTAAGTCCCTGAGGTCTAGGAAGGGCCATAACCACACACCTCTCTGCTTTTGGCACTAGGAAGTGCTGTGAGTAGAACCCCTTGCCCCTGAACTCCTAGAGGGACCACTTCGGCAGCTCCCAGTCTTAGGAGCTGTTGCACCTCCTCCCTGAGGAGATGCTCGTGAGAGGGGGTCCCTGAAGAAGTAGGTACGGGGATGGGAAGGGTGAGATGAGAGGAAGTGGATCGCATATCCTCTCCCTACCGTCTCTAGGACCCACTTGTCGGAGGTGATGGATTCCCATGCCCGGTTGAAAGGGACAAGGCAATCTAAAAACTGGGGAGGTGAGGCTGGTATGCGGTTCCTGGGTACACCCTTATATTATAACCCATGGTGTGGGCCCTGGTAGAGGGGCCTGCACCCTGGTCCAATGAGGGGCGGGAGCGATGCCTTTTATTTCTCCTGTTGCCATTTCTGCCCCTACGATGGCAGAAATCCTATCGGGCGCCTTGTTGGGAAGACCTAGAGGCATTTCTGCCTGCGAGGAAGCGCATCTGAGGGGCATGCATGTGGATCCCTAGGGTGTCTTGGGTGTCCTTAAGGCTGTGCAGATGATGGATCAGTCTGCTCCAAGAACAGGAAGGGGGACTCAGATCATTATCCAAGACCTCCCTTTCAGAGCACTGGAGGCACTCCAGACACCTGCAGCCAAGAGTTACAGTGCATTACTAGGCCCATGGCCATAGTGCAGGCCGCTGCATCCACAGTATCCAGGACCACCTGGAGGGCCACTCAGGATATTGCCTTGCCCTCTTCTAAGAGGGACTTGAATTCAGGGCAGGAGTCTTGTGGGACCAGCTTGATGAATTTGTTCATTGCAGCCCAGGTGGTGTAAGCATAGCAAAATCAGCAGTACCTGCTGATTCACTATGCGGAGCTGAAGGCCCCCGGAGGCATATGCCTTTCTGCACAGCAGATTGGCCTTCTTAGCATCCCTGCTCTTGGGCATTGTGCCCGGCTGTCCCTGCCTCTCCCATTGGTTAGCTACCTGAACCACTATGGATCCCAGAGTGGGATGAGAAAATGAGATGCTCATTCCCTTCTTGCAGGACGGAATAACGGCACTTAGCCTTCTTATCGTTAGGTGGAATGGAGGCCGGGGTCTGCCACAGTGTCTTAGTGATTTTTGTCACATTTTGTTCACTGGTAGGGCCACCCTGGTGGGCCCTATCGGCCTGTAGGATGTCAATCGCGTCCAAGTCATCTAACACCTTTTTGGCCTGTACCTGTAGACTCTATGCCAGGCAACGGAGAAGGTCCTGGTGCGACCTTGAGGGCATAGATGGCAGCGCCCCTTCAAGATCCTCATCAGGGGATGAAAAGGACAATCTCTTGAGGCCTGCCACCTCTGCATCCCGGGCCTGCAAGGAGGCTTGGGAGGCCGCTGAGGAAGCCAAACATGTGGCACTGTGATGAGGATGGCCCCCTTCCAACTGAGGGTCTGGGCAAAGGCTGGCCCAAGGGCAGGGACTGACCTGATGTAGGGGAGCGGGTCAGTGGGGTTGCCAATGGAGGGGCCCTGGGCCCAGAAAAGGACCACTGACTAGAAGCCTGCCACTGAGGTGGCCAGGACTGCTGCACCGGATGCACTGGGGTTGGCTGTGGGGACCAGAACTGTTGCTGGTGCCCACACCGCACCTATGTGCTATGGTGCCAGGAGTAGGGCCTGCGCCTTGACCTCGATCTGGAGCCCCATGACAATATAGCCGATTCTGCCTCTGAATCGGCTGAGTATTCGGAGGTTGACCAGGGTGGTGCCATAGTTGTTGCAGACAGTGACCTATGCCCAGGGGCATGTTGAGCCATAAACTCCGGCTTCCCTCAGTTCCAGGGAGAAGTGCTGGTCCACTTGGCCAAAGACAGGATGCGGACACTGCTGGTGCAGGAGCTGGTGCCACAGGTGTCCTGGCTCGGTTCCGGTGGTACCACGGCAGCAGGTGCCAGTGTAGGAACAGTGTCAGTGCCAAAGTCAATAGCACCAAGGTGGTGCAGTGGTGGACCTCACATCCAGAGAGGTAGGCAGCGGTGCCATGGATGTGGCCTGGTGCCCTCCGAGCTTGACGCTCTTTAGATGGGCATGGTGAGACAGGGGACGAGGTAAGTTCAATGAGGTCCCTCACTGCCTCAAAAGCGTCTGGGGTCGAGGGCTCTGGGAGGTCCTGCACTGGGCTCAAGTTCTGATGTGGGCTGGAACGGTGTCAACCTGACCTTGATGGTTGGGGTGCCGGTCCCATGTGCCCCACCTGAGGGCACACTGACAGCACATTCCTTGATGGCGACCTGCCTGAGCTAGGTCTGTTTCTTCTGTGGCACTGGAAACTGAGAACAGTGCCAAGGCCTACATGGTGCGGAGAGGTGTGCGAGCGGCTTGGTGCCTCCCGCACCAAAGCCAGTGCACTGCGGGTTGTCGGCGCCGGGTCCAATGCCAGTGCCGGGCGGAGAGCCACTTCCATGAGTATGATCTTCAGGCAGGACTCTTGTTCTCACTTGGAGGCCTACAAGATCTGTAAGGCTTTCAAGCCACAGACCAACAGATGAGCTTACCCAGGCACTTAAGGCAGGTTTTGTAGGGGTCTCCACGGGGCATAGGCTTCTGGCACTTAATGAAGGGCTTCAACCCTTGGGGCCCAGGCATGCCCTGCAGCGTGCCCAGGGACAGAATGAGCTCGCTCTGTGCTAAGTAAACTACTAACACTTAACAGCTAAAAACAACAAATGGTCTGGTAGCACTTTATAGACTAACAAAACATGTAGATGAAGCTACTTAATAGCTACTTAAGCTATTTACAACAGAGATAAGAACTAACACTAACAAACAACAGAATTACAAATGAGTGAGAACTGCTGGGAGCACTTGCTAAGCAAGAGCAGAGCAGGTTCCAATGACCTTCAGGAGCAAAAAGCAGGAACTGAGGGGGGTGGAAGGCCAGCAGGGGTACATATTAGCCAATATAGGAGAGCCACTCCAGGGGGCTCCCCTGCTGGCCCAACGGGTACTGCTAAGGGAAAAAACTTCCAATGACGTGTGCACGCGTAGCATGCGCACCTACATGGAATGGACATGAGCAATCACTTGAAGAATTAATGAAATCATGATAACGTTTTCATTTCTAAACTTAAACAACAAATGGTCTGGTAGCACTTTATAGACTAACAAAACGTGTAGATAGTATCATGAGCTTTCATGGGCACAGCACACTTTCGTTTATGTTATTGCAATTGTTTTTATAGAACCTATTTACCTTTAACAAATGCATCCGGTTTTCAAAATATTACCTTACTCATTCAGTTAAGGCCACTATGGGGAATATAGTAAGACAGTTGTGGCACTGTAAATATGCCAGTATAATCCTGAATTGTAGAGGAAGCGTACAGTGAGGGAAAGGGTTTTTCCAGTTCCTGTCAGAACACTACTTCCTAAGCAATACTAGCTATGTATCAGAAACATTCATCTGTCAATCTAGCTAGTTCTAGACCAGAGGTAAGGTCAGTATGGCTATATAGAGCTGAGAGGGTATGAATTTTTCCACATGCCTGAGCATTGTGGCTATGCTGACCTAGCTTAAGACAGGACAAAGGCATTACATACTCAGGATAAACTCTCTTCTGTGGCTTGTTGGAGGACCACTGAAGATTTTACATTCCTCAATTAAGGAAAAAGAGGGAAGATATTTAACTACTTTTAAGGCTTTTCGTATACATGACTAAAAAAAATAAAAAAGCGTGTGTCCATTTAAAAACTAAAAAAACCATGACTATTAATAGCAAGTCTGGCCTCCAGCCTACATTAAATAATTTAAGAGAGAGACATTTTCGTAGCCAGTGTAAAAATTGTATCATTGGTTGGGAAACATCAAATCACACATGGCCTATGCTAGGAAACACTGAGGAAAGGTGGAGAGTCCAAACGCCAAACTAGCTGTACATCACAGGGACAGCTTTCAGGTTTCTTTGTCAAAGGAGAAGTCACAGGTCTGGGTCAAATTTTTCCCTTCTTTCAAAGGAAAAAAAAAACATTGTAAGCTTCAGAATAAAAGCAGGTAAAATGTTGTATTAAAAAAAAAGTTACAGAACAGCTAAGGCTACGTCTAAACTACTTTTTTTCCCCCCCAAAAGTGATCTTTCAAAAGTGAAAGTAATCTGGATGGGTTTTTTGTTGGGTTTTTTCCCCCGGGAAAAAACACTGTGTAAACCTCTTTAAGGAAGAGCGGTTTTTTCGAAAAAGGGGTCCCCCCCCCAAAAAAAAAATCCAGACTACTTTCACTTTCGAAAGATCCTCTTTTGAAAGTGAGATCGGAAGATAGGCAAATTCCCGCAGAATTTGCATACCCTCTTTCAAAAATAGAACATAGTCTAGACATAGTCAAATAGAACTACTGTCATGTCAAGGGGAGGTGGTGTCTGTTGTAACCACTAGTCTATGGTGAGGGCTTTAAGATAATTAAGTTGATTCTCAGGAGGGTAAGCAGTGTTAATCTAACTTTTAAAAAAATAAAAATAAAAAAAATTAAAAAACTAAAATAAAATAAACACTATTAGTAGTCCTGTGGCACCTTAGAGACTTCCAAAAAAGTTATATAGTATCCGGTGGGCAAAACCACAAAAGCTCACGACCCTATATATTTGTTAGCCTAAGGTGCCACAGGACTACTTTTTTTTTTTTTTTAATTTATTCTGACACGATTAAAGAGCATAGATATTTTTCACACGCCAAGGAATAGGATTAAAAAAAAAAAATACAAACATCTCCAAAATTCACAATTGTGGACAAGAGAATCAGTATATGAAAAAAAAAAAAAAAAAAACCACACCAAAGAGAGACTTTGATTAGAATAGTTACAGTGAACACTAATTTCAAATCCAGTTGTTTTTGGGCCCCAATGCAAGTCAATCTGTAAAATACTAAAATCAGCTTGTGAAATAAAAAAAAAAGCAAGCACTGGAAACCATTGAGAAGGAGGTTTTAAGTGCTTTCATAAAATGTACAAAGAGAGATCAGGCATCATTTATTTGCCCATTATTAATTCTAGTGCCTTTTTTAAAATAAAAGAAAGGCAACTATTTCTGACAACTAGGATATTTACCTTTCTGAATACTGATAAGTGCCTGTAGGAGTTAGAAATGAAATCATGTTTCTTTACAAGTAAAAACTAAAAAGAGGATTTGAAATAAACATCCTCTTTGGTATGTGAACAATGGTTGCCAAAAAATGGATCCTACTGCTCTATTTTAACAGACAAATCGTGACCCACCCAAGATGCAAGTGGTCAATCCACATGCTGAAACATAGTATTACTAGTTAAATTCATATGTATCATAACTGCACAAGTCAAAGATGCCAATTTCCTATGCTGCCCACCACATTGCATGTCTTTGCCAGATGCTGACTCAGTCTATCATCACTGCCACTCTTCCAAAGACTTCAAGCAAAGTAGCAAATCTTTGTGATAGTGTGGAACATTTTCCCTTTATTCTTAAAGAATGAAAATTTAGCTGCTTGCAACCAATCCATTAATGTGTTTAAAGATACAAAGATGAGCTTTCATATATTTGTCATCTTCAAGAATATTACAAAGCGAGGTGTTTCATGTGTACTAGAAAATACTTTGATGATATTATTCAATAAGAAACCAAAAACCTTTTATTTAAAGTAAAATTCACATTATGCCTGTTAACTCTAACCTACAAGATTCTGGCAATATTCCAGGAGATAACTGAAATCTGCAAAACAGACTTTGTACTGAAATCAGTGCTTTTTTTTTTAAGCTGGATAAATAGAGAGAGAGTGACTGAGCCAAGTTGTCAATTTTCTAGAGCATGTTTCCTAATGCAAGGCTTCTGAAAGGATTTATTTTCAGAATCTCAAGTTAAAATGGATAGGATTATACTGAGATCTGTTTATGGGACAGTAAAGGATTCTGGAATTTTTGAAGAATTGAAAAGGTCTAAACATATTTTTTAAACCCACAAGTCTGCAGAGAAAAAAACCAAAGATTTCATTAAAAATTAATGTTTCGTTTGTAATTATCTTCAGAATGCAACTTGATTAAATGTTGTCTTAAAATAGACAACAGCATTAGGGACAAGAAACCAACTGAAATACACTGACACAGACCTCTCACCTTCAAAGTTACCATCCTCTCACACATACATCGTCTGTGTCATTCATTCAGTTGGGCAATAAAGTGCTTACTTTTATTTCCACCTCTTCAGAGCTGAGGAACACTGCTTACACTAAAAAAAATCCACAGCAGCAAGTCTCAGAGCTGGAGTCAACTGATCATGCACTCTATATTGAGTGCAGATGAAGGGATTCAGGCTGAAGCCTGGGCTCTGAGAGATACCCACCGTTGATGGTTTTCAGAGGCTATGCTCCAGCCCAAACCTGAACATCCATACTATTTTTGGCCTCATTGCACAAGTTGAGTCAGTTGATCTATGGTCTTATGGCATGTTTACACTACAATTTTAAGTCAACCTAACTTTGGTTGACTTATAGCCACCACAGTAATTATCTGCAGTGGCCAATGCCCACACCAATTCTCCTTCTGTCAGTACTGCACATCCTCACTAGCACTACTTCCAATAACTGAAGAGGAACAGGAAAAAATTAAAACAAATAGTCTAGTAGCACTTTAAAGACTAACAAAACATGTAGATGGTATCATATGAAGAAGTGGGTTGTGCCCACGAAAGCTCATCCCACCATCTACATGTTTTGTTAGTCTTTAAAGTGCTACTAGACTATTTGTTGTGTTTTAATTTTGTCCTGTTACAGACTAACTCGGCTACCCCTCTGAAGTTTTTGAAGAACAATAGGGGTATGTGGGGAAAAGATGTGCCTGAGAGTCAAGGCTTTCAGTGCCTTGCAGCTCCCCACTGGAAGCCCAGCTACCTGCAGGGCTTCTCACCTTCCTGTTTCCAGCAGGGGAAAGCTGCCTGGGGAATGTCCCCTCTGTTATGGAGATCTGCACCCAAAGTCCTGTTGGCCACCATCCTCCCCAGGCAGGGGAAACCAAGAACTGGAGGATAGGAGGGTTTGACAGCCAACTTCTGAGCAGGGAACCTCAGGGAAGTGAGGCTCCCTCCTGGGAGCAGAGATCTGGGACCTTGGGGGGCAGTAAGGTTCCCAGGGGGAAAGCACAGAGAGAAACCCAAGCCAAGAGCCTGGGTGGCAGCCCAGCTTGGAACACAGACTTTGTACAGTAAGACTCCAATTGTCTGGCATCCAGTGGTCCGGCTCTCCCGATAGTCCGGCACCAACTGGAACCCGGAAGTGCTCCAGCCAGCTGGACAATTGGAGCTGCTGTGAGCCCCATGGGTGCTCACGGCTGGTAAAGGAAAGGGGAGAAGAGGGGAAGGGGATTATACCCCTGTGATGGGTCTTCCGGGACCCGCCCTGCGTCCAGCCGGAGGGTGTGGAGTGGGCAGGGAACGGCGCGGCAAGGGGGTGAACCCTCCGCTGTTTTGCAGGAAGGCGGGGGAAGCCCTGTGCCGCTGCCGAGAGTTTCCAGGAGGGAAGCGGGCTCCACACCCCCCAGACTGCAGTAGTTATTGCCGAGCAGAGGGGTGAGGGGCAGTGCTGCGGGACCAACCCGGCAGCACCCCAGCTGCTCTGCTCCACCGCTTGTCCGCCTCTCGTCAGTTTCAGCAGCAGCAGCAGACTTGGGGAAGCGGTGGGGCGGAGCAGAGCAGCTGGGGTGCTGCCGGGCACCGAGCAGGGGGGTGAGGGGTGGTGCTGCAGGACCAACCCAGCAGCACCCAAGCTGCTCTACTCCGCCGCTTCCCCAAATCCGCCGCTGCTGAAACTGACGAGCAGTGGACAAGCGGCGGAGCAGAGCAGCTGGAGTGCTGCTGGGTTGGTCCCGCAGCACCGCCCCCACCCCCCCCTGTTCGGCGCTCGGCAGCACCCCAGCTGCCCTTCTCTGCCCCAAGTCTGCCGCTGCCGAAACTGACGAGAGGCGGACTTGGAGAAGCGGTGGAGCAGAGCAGCTGGGGTGCTGCTGGGCACCGAACAGAGGGGTGAGGGGCGGCGCTGCGGGACCAACCCAGCAGCACCCCAGCTGCTCTGCTCCACCCCGCCGCTTCCCCAAATCCGCCGCTGCCGAAACTGACGAGCGGCGGAGCAGAGCAGCTGGGGTGCTGCCAGGTTGGTCCCGCAGCGCCGCCCCTCACCCCCCTGCTCGGCGATAGCTACTGCAGTCTGGGGGGTGGGGAGCCTGCTCCTCTCCTGGAAACTCTTGGCGGTGGCATGGGGCTTCCCCCACCTTCCTGCAAAACGGCGGAGGGTTCACCCCTCGCCGCACCATTCCCTACCCACCCCCCCGGGTGCAGTGCGGGTCCCGGCAGACCCATCACAGCCCCTCCGCCAGAGTACCTCCCAATACTCCGGCATATCCGATAATCCGGCACCACCTAGGTCCCAAAGGTGCCAGATTATCGGAAGTCTACCGTACTTGGCTTTGTCAATTTACAGCTCCTGCATAGCAACTGATGTAGACACTGCATTACTTACATAGGGCAAAGGAGAGTCAATCCACACTGACACAAGCCCTTCTGTTTCTTTATAGACAGAGTTATTATGCTGGTGTAGTACAGGTGAGACCTCAGAAATCTGGGACTCTGGTCCGGCAACATATGCAATCCGGCAGGACCACAGATGTTGCTGGATCACAGAGCCCTGCTGTCCAGGAGTGCAAACGGGCTGTGAGCCCCGTCCCTGGGGAGTCCCGGCCAGGCAGGGCAGGAGCAGGACAGCCAGCTGCCAAAACAAGGCAGCCAGCTAACCCTGTCTTTTGGGATCCCTGGGGGAGAGTAGCAGCAGGGCAGCCTGCAAGCCCTATCCCAGGATCCCCAGTCGGTCGGGGGAGAAGCAGGGCCGCAGCATCTAGGGAGCTCCATCCCTGCGGAACTCCAGAGAGCTGGAGCCCAAGTCCAAGCCCTGCAAGCTGGAGCCCAGGGACAGTGGGGTCGGAGCAAAGCCAGCTGCAGGAGGGAGAGCATCCTGGGAGGCCACTGGCAGGAGACCTCCCCAGATCTGTCAAATGCCCTCATTTGGGACAGGTCAGGTCCCAAGGGTGCTGGACAAGGGAGGTCCAACTTGTAGTGTACTTACATGGGCTAGAGCAAGGTTGTAGTGTATACATTTACAAGCTTTTGACATAAGGAAGCTTATGTCAATCTTAACTAAACAGTGTTGCGTAAGCCAGGTCTTGGATTCACTGACTCAGACCTTTTTTGGCAATGTAAATATCTCTTGGTTCCACTATGGGGGTATGTCTACACTACAGAGTTTTGTCAGAAAAATGGCCATTTTTCCAACAAATCTTGCAGAACGACCACACTGCAATCGAAAGAACACAGGGTTTTCCCGACATTGGTAGTACTCATTCTATAAGGAAGAACGCCTTTTCCAAAAAGGCGTATGTGGACGGGGAGGAGGGTTTTCTTTTGAAAGAAGAGGCCTCCAGAAAATAGCACAGGTGCCCTGGTGGCCACTCCATACAAAGAAATCAGGACTCTATAGTTCCTGTCTCCTGGCCCCTCTTAAAGCTGCAAGCATCCTGGACAAGCCTTGTGGCAAGAAGCCGGCCATGAAGCAGCACCTGTCACAGGCCTGCAAAGTGATCAGTGGTAAATAGGCCAATGGTGGGATAATAGGAGTTACTATAGAGAACTTTTTCCTGGGTGTCTGGCTGGTGAGTCTTGCCCACATGCTCAGGGTTCAGCTGATTGCCATATTTGGGATCGGGAAGGAATTTTCCTCCAGGGTAAATTGGCAGAGGCCCTGGAGGTTTTTCGCCTTCCTCTGTAGCATGGATCACTGCTGGAAGATTCTCTGTATCTTGGGGTCTTTAAACCATCATCTGAAGGCTTCAATATCAGAGATATAGGGGAGAGGATTATTCTAGGAGTGGGTGGGTGAGATTCTGTGGCCTGCATTGTGCAGGGGGTCAGACTAGATGATCATGGTGGTCTCTTCTGACCTTAAAGTCTATGAGTCTATGATGGCATGGCCTCAAGCCCCCCGCAATCTCCCTGGCCCTCACTGGGAGCAGCCCCAAGGGTCCCAAGACCCACCCAAAGGGACCAAGAGGCGGGCACCCTCCAGGTCCAGCCCAGAGATCCTGTCCCTCCCTCGAGCTGTGGGATGAGAATGAGATCTTGCAGGATCGCCAGGCCAAGCGCCACAATGAGGACATTTATGGTTGGATTGCTGAGTCCCTGGCAGAGCGCAGACACCCACCTTGGTCCTTGGAACTGGTCTGGAGTAAAGTCAAAGAGCTCCACCAGGGATGTGTATGCCAGAGAGTGCAGCTCAAACTCAGAGGCAGGACCCCACACCTGCCCCTATTACCAGGATTTACACCAATCCTGGGGTGTGGGGAAACATCTTCCCCACCCATCCTCGTGGACTCGGGCCTGGAGACCCCCCTGTCAGAGGTCTCCAGTTTGTTGGGGAAAGTTAACCAGGCTTCTGTAAAGGGAAATCATGCCTTACTAGAGTTCTTTGAGGGGTTCAAGAAGTACATGGACAAGGGCAATCCAGTAGTTATAGTGTACTTAGATTTCCAGAAAACCTTTGACAAGGTCCCTCACCAAAAGCTCTTCTTAAATAAAATAAGTCATCATAGGATAAGAGGGAAGGTCCCCTCATGGATTGATAACCGGTTAAAAAATAACAAACAAAGGGTAGGAATAAATGGTAAGTTTTCAGAATGGAGAGAGGTAAGTAGTGGTGTCCCCCAAGGGTCCGTACTGGGACCAATCCTATTAAGCCTATTTATAAATGATCTGGAGAAAGGGGTCAACAGTGAGATGGCAAAATTTGCAGATGATACTAAACTGCTCAAGATATTGAAGACCAAAGCAGACTGAAGAGCTTCAAAAAAGATCACCAAACTAAGTGATTGGGCAACAAAATGGCCAATGAAATTTAATGTTGATAAATACAAAGTAATGCACATTGGAAAAGATAAACACAACTATACAATATGATGGGGACTAATTTAGCTCTAACTACTCAAGAGAGATCTTGGAATCATTGTGGACAGTTCTCTGAAAACATCCATTCAATGTGCAGCAGTCAAAAAAGCAAACCAAACGTTAGGAATCATTAAAAAGAGATATAGAATAAGACAGAAAACATCTTATTGCATCTATATAAAACCATGGTACACCCAATCTTGAATACTGGGTACAGATGTAGTTGCCTCACCTCAAAAAAAGATAATGGCATTGGAAAAATATTCAGGGCAACAAAAATGATTGGGGGGTTTGGAATGGGTGCCATATGAAGAGAGATTAAAAGACTGAAACTTTTCAGTTTAGAAAAAGAGGCGACTAAGGGGTGATATAATAGAAGTCTATAAAAATGATTACTGGTGTGGGAAAAGTGAATAAGGAAAACCCACTTACTTGTTCCCATAACCTAAGAACAAGGGGTCACCAAATGAAATACGTAGCAGGTTTAACAAACAAACAAAAAGGAAGTTTTTCTTCACCACGCACGGACGACCTGTGGAACTCGTTGCCAGAGAATGTTGTGAAGACCATGATTTGAACAGGGTTCAAGAAAGAACTAGATACATTCATGGAAGTTAGGTCCATCAATGGCTATTAGCCAGGATGGGTAGGAATGGTGTCACAAGCCTCTGACAGAGGCTGGAAATGGGTGATGGGAGAGGGATTGCTTGATAATTCCCTGTTCTGTTCAATCTCTCTGGGGCATATGGCATTGGCCACTGTCAGAAGACAGGATACTGGGCTAGATGGACTTTTGGTCTGACCAGGTATGGCTGTTCTTATGTTCCCCATGAGCACTCGATCCACCTTCCCTCCTAACTGCTGCACTCCTGCCTCTGACAGTGAGACAACAGCATGGGGGACGGGGGGCAGGCGGGAGCCAACACACGAGGAGCCAGCTTTCAAACCACTCCTTGCTGCCTCTTACAGAGGCAGGGGAGCAGGCAGGAGCCACCCCTCCTGCCCGCGCTGCTGCCTCTCTATCAGAGGCAGCGGGGGAGGGGCAAGGGAGGCTGTTCCACAGCAGCAGCCCCTGTCTGTGGGAGTCCGAGCTCCTAGTGGACAGAGACTGCTCCACATCCCACGGAGCAGCCTCTGCCCATGGCAAGCTCGGATCCCTCCCCATGGACAGGGGCTGCTGCCACCCCGCACTGGTGCTCTGTATCAGAGGCAATAGCACGAAGTGGCAGGTGGGCCATTCTGCGCAGGGACCAGCTCCCTAATACAGAGGCAGCAGCATGGGATGGCAGTGGGCTCCCCAGGAGTGGGGCCAGATTGCACTGGCTGCCAGTCCTGCCCCTGGGGACTAGCGAATAGCTGTGTAACCATATACAATTTTAGCAGTTATATGACTATTCAATTATATGCTAACAGTCCTAAAAAAATACCTCTCACCCCAGGAAGTGGGCAAATTTAAGTTCCTATGTAATATTAGACCAGGGGTGGGCAAAGTATTACCCACAGGCTGGATCCAGCCCACCAAGCAGGTTGATCCGGCCTGGGGATGCCCTGCTGCTTCCCTGCCCCCAGGACAATCAGGCCTGGGGATGGGGAAGCGCATTAAGTCTCCTGCAGGATGGGGGACAGGGAGTGAGAAACTTCCCGTGCTCCCCTCACCCCCAGAACCTGATTGACCTGGGGGTAAGAGAAGTGTGCAAATTCTCTTCCCGCCACAAAGGGTTTAGGCACCTTAGAGGGAACTGCCAACTGTTCAGAATAGCTGGCGGTTCCCTCTGGAGGAGGTAGGGGGCAAAGACTTCACATGCGCCCTCCACCCTCAGGTCAATCAGGGTCTGTGGGCAGGGAAAAAGCATGGAAGTATCCTGGCCCTGGCCCTTCTGCCTGAGGCCCTGCCCCTTCTGGGGCAGCCTAGGGCCACTTCAAAAATTTCTGAAGTGCCCCCCTCATCTAAGATTATTGCCCATCTCAGTACTAGACCCAGAATTATACAGTTACTATTAGAGCAGAAGAGGGGATAGAAAAGAACAATTGTCTCCTCAAAAACCAGTTGTTTTCTATGTAATTGCATACACAGGAGTACCCATATCACTTCAAAATGGCCATCATAAATGATGGACTTGCAGAGCCACATGAACTCAGATGAAAGAGTATCAGACAGTTACTCGTTTTGTACCTTTAAGAACTGAATGGACACAAAAAACCCACAAACATGTTTTTACTCTGATAGGGGGTCAGGGTTATCAATGATTTAATAAAAATACTTTGTTCTTTTTAAAAGGTATTTTGGGATGGGATCTACAGTCAGTGCAGAATCCCAGAATTTTAGTATTTGTCACCCATACTTTTAGTTGGGCACCCAAAATGTTACCATTTTTGCTCCTGAAAAATATTTTGTAGCCGAGCTATTAACCACAGTGTAATTCTGCTAATATATAAAGTCTTTGCAAACATGTTTGTTGTTAACCAATTATTCAAAAGTTATTTTTGGAAAGGAAGTCTTCCATTAGTCTGATGTCTAGGAGCTGGCTAATACAATAAAAATTAAGATACTACCCTTTTACTCCTGAAATCTGGGCTCAAAAGTTTACTTAGAGTCACAAGTAAAATTACATTTGGTCCCTTTCCAGTCCCCCATCAACACCTGCTCACAGAATTAGATCACTACACAAACAGAATTTGTGATATTTCTCTAGAGGTCCAGAAGTAGAATATCCAGGATGAGCTAGATCAGGATTGAAGTGCACTTTCAAAGGTATTCAAAAAACACGTTGTGCTTACACACTATGACATATTCAAGTAAGTGTTATTTATTTCATTACCACAGGATACACTAATCAAAATGGAAAAACAAATCGAATACCTCAGAATTTTGATCAGCAATATCCAGTTTTCAAAACAGCTACAGCTGGTGCAAGGTAGTTTGTTGCATCAAAAACCAAACATCAATATTAAGATACTTTGAAGACTACCAGAAGCAACTGCAATATTTAGAATACAAAACACTGAACCTAATCAAAGGCCTAGAAGGGGTATGAGAATTAAAAAACTGCACTCCCAGTCCAATATAAAAAAAAAAAAAAACCCACACACCACATATTAACAGGCAACAGTAAACAAGTGTGTTTAGAAGTCTCTGATTAATGACCTATCATTCATATTACTTTTTATGAAGCATAAAAGCTGAGAAAATTATCAGTCTTCTCTTCATTATCTAAAACTGCACAATACTCATAAATTTATGGATTAGGAACTACAAATAATTACTCTTATTGTCTCAGTCTTTGGTAAGAACTTGTTTACAAAAGTTTTTTTTTACATTTTAATGGAATCCTTTTGTATGTGTCTGCTAAAAATTGAGAAGAAAACTACATACAGTTAAGAAAATTCCATTGTAAACACCTTGTACAGGTCATAATGAACGTTTTTGATCTAATTTACTCTGCTTAGTTTCCTCTCAAGTTTGGAGAACAAAACAAACAAGAACCACCCACACAGAACAGTCCATTTTTATTCAATTTCATTTCCATAAGCACACTGGTAAGCATCCTGCTGCAGCATGGAGAAATATTAACAATTAAGAAGTGTTCTTAAGTCAAAAAACACATACAATTTTCTATTGGATGTTTTAATTGATAAATGCTATTTTAATAAACAAAATTTGAACTTTAAAAATAAAATGAATATGACTATTCCTTACAATCCCAAGGTTTAGCCACAAACCCACTGCTGGCACTAAATACAACTCTCCAGGCCACTGCACCTGAATGCACACGAAAGCTGCACTCATTTGTTGTGAGAGGGGAAAAGTGGTTTGTGTATTTAACTTCTAAAACAATACATCTCCGCACTAAAACTGCGAAGAGCAGAGAAAGGAGACACAGGAGAGCCTGTGCCATCCTGAAACGGAGAGGCTGGAGGTACAGCTGCTTCACGTATTCTTCCCACCAGGAAGGCGCATGAAGCCGCTTGAGAAAGAACCAAAGCTGTAAGTCCTCAAACCCGAGGTCTCTTATTACCCCTTCTTCAGACGTGGCTGACGAAAATGCGTTTGAAGGGTAACAAACAAACGAGGTTTCAGGAAGAAAATCCCAGCCCACGCTAAGGAGCCACAAACGCTCGAACTTGCTCCCCACAAATCCAACTACCGCAGAAGCTCGAGCGGCCTCCCAGAGCAGGGAGACCCGCCAGGAGGTGCGAGCGCGGAGTCAGGGTCCTCAGTCCGTCACGCCCAGGGCAGGCTGTCACACGCACGACCCCCGAGGAGGCGAGGCGGCCCCTCTACCCACAGGGCGAGCGGATGGACGGCAGACGATGCTTCCGCCTCTCTCCGAGAGGAACCTCCGCAGCCAGGCAGCGATCGGGGTGACAGAGCCCGATGCCTCCCGAGGGCAAGGTGCGTTTCTGGCCCCCACCAGGGGTATAATGGCTGGGTCTCCCGCCCCCACCACACGACAGAGCCCTAAGAGGGGGGACGATGCCGGGAGCCCTCCCCACCGCCTCGCTGACCAGGGCCGGCCGGGAATCAGCACAGAGCCGGCTACGGTGTAGGAGCGCAGTCCCCTCAGCAGGGGGAATCAGGACGCCCCGGGTCTCGCACCTACCGGCATCATCTCCGGAGCGCTTCCTGAGCCGCCACTGCTCCCGGCCTCCTCAGCTGTCGCGCGGGCTGCTTCCCTCACCGGCCGGGGAAGGCGGAGACCAAGGCGGCGGCGGCAGCGACACCAGACGCCTCTCGCCTCCCCACAGGCCTCACCCCCCCCGGCCGCGGCTTCCCACAGCGGGAAGAGGAAGAGACGGCGGCAGCCGGATTCCACAGCCCCTCACCTCAGCGCTTCCTGCTCCGCATTCTCCGCTCCGCCCGGCCAGGGGTTAACGACAGCACCGCCTCCCCATTGGCCGGGGCGAGACGCCTCGCGCGAGCACTCGTGGGGGGGGCGCGCGCGCGCGCACGCGCACTAGGCCTTTAGCTCACGTAATTCCAGCCCGCGCGCACGCTCCCTCGCTGTGTCAGTGTTGTCGTTACACGCCCTCTAGCGGGGCCCCGCCCCTGTGCAGCCCGGCTCTCCTCCCCCCTCCCATCTCGGCCCTTTCTGGTCAAGTGTCCTGCCCCTTCCCCCGTCTGCGCCTGCCTTGTGCAGGGCGCCGCCCCTCAGTGTGCTCCCTTGCCTGGCCTAACTGCCTATCCCCGGCCCGCCGTCACCTTCCCTCCAGCTCCTGTGCGGGGCCTGCTGAGGCGCCCCCGCCTATTTTCTGCTGATGCCGCACCCCTGGCCTGCTGCAGGGGCAAACTGGGCCCGTGCCCGCCTCGCTCCCATAGCCGCGCGCCCGGCCTGCGATTTCCATTTGCCGGGCAAAAGGAGGCAGTCCCCTCCACCCCCACCCCCGCTGCTTGCTGAGTGCTGTGTTACTGTTGCTTCCCATCAGCGAACTGGGGCGCTAAGAGGCGCTCTGGGGCCGGGCTCTTGCCCCACGAGGGCGGTGGGAAAAAGGCCATTTGAAAGGGCCATTTGCCGCAGCGGAGCTGACAGCCGCCCCCTCCCACCCCCGACGTCACCCGCTGCTGGAATGTGGGGAATGCGGATTTGCAAAGTCCTCAGAGCGTCCCCGCCCCGCCTCCGTCTGCCCTGCGCTCAAAGCGGGCTGCAGCGACAGCCACAGCAAGTAGCCGAAGGGCCCTCACTGAAGGTGTAGCCCTGCCGATCGGCGCTCTCCGGAGGTGCAGGAGTGCGGCATGCAACGTGAAGCCTGAAGGACAAAAGCGTCCTACAGCAATAGAGCTGAAGTGTAAAATCACATTGAGGATGTTTAACAGTTGCGGGTAAAAGACGAAATAAAATAATACAATTCAGCATTATTTCTCGCACCCAGGGTGGGCATCCTACAAGATCCTAAAAACTATACAGCCATTGAAAAAATAGCTGCTGTCCCTCATACAATAAGACATAACAGTAAGGGAAGAGAAATTTAGCCAAGAACACAGATGCAATGATTCTGCGGTGATTCACGACTAGTTTCAAAGGCTTCTTTTGAAAAGACTTCATGTAGCTTTTTTAAATTGTTTTGTAGAATTGTAACAATAAGATTAATATAACAGCTTGGAAGCCCTGAATCTGGTCTGAGTCAAAGCAGCAAAATAAGTCTATTCCGTATTGTAGATACAAATATATGATAAGCCTTATCAATATTTTTCTTAGTCTAGAAAAAGATTAATTAGTCATAATGTTAGGTCTACTGTATGGCTAAAAAAACCTCTTTTGTTTGAACTGCTAATTTCTCTCCATTTCTTTCAACATATAGCATGTAAATTGTTTGTCAGGACACTATAAAGTTAATTGGAGATTTTTTTTTTACCTTTTCAAAAGAGAGGACTGTTAAAAGGTAAGTTAAAGATTTTAGCGGAGCGCATCAGATGGAGATTTGTTGACTCTTATGTACCCCTGGAACCCACAGTCCAACCAAATAGTATTCTGTTTTGTTTCCACGTGTAGAAGAGAATGGGCTGCAAAATGGTGATGTAGTAACTTCATCTGCGTATTTAATATTCCATAAATTTCTTCTAACCTTTCAGCAGTGTGCATAGCCTTAAAAAGTCAGTTCATACATATAAAAATTGTACTATGTATATATGTGTCTCAATACACCTGTTGTTGTCCGCTCTGTTTTGACTGTGGTAATATGGCAGAGTTGCCACCTTTGAATAACATTTTCCTGCAAGACAAACCTGTTAGCATCATAATGCAATGTTCTGCTAAACTAAAATTATTTTGCAAGTACTATGTAAAGTGTTACTAGCTGGAAATACGATGTGGGATAGTGCCAGCCTTGTAAACAAATTCTACCTCCCACACAGGTTTAGAAATAGGAAAGACTAGGACACTGGGACATAAGAAAAAGACAAGTTCAGATTTACTCAGAATTGCTTTATTTACCTGGGACTAGGTAGACCTGGAAAATATAAATTACAATAATTAATTATGTCCATTAAAACAATAAGCAGTTATTTGACTAGATTTTTCCTTAAATGTATTCTAAATCTTTTTTAACAAACAGATAAAAAACATGAACAATAGACAGTGAATGGAGTTCTGCTGTTTCTCCCAGTGTTCAGATTCATAGAATCATAGAATCATAGAGCTGGAAGAGACCTCAGGAGGTCATCAAGTCCAGCCCCCTGTCCAAGGCAGGACCAATCCCAACTAAATCAACCCAGCCAGGGCTTTATCAAGCCAAGACTTAAACACCTCTAGGGATGGAGATTCCACCATCTCCCTAGGTAACCTATTCCAGTGCTTCACCACCCTCCTAGTGAAATAGTTTTTCCTAATACCCAACTGTGATGGAGCAACACCGCCTCGCTTCAGCAGTGTGAGCTCGCCCTGCATCCAGGCCGCTCCGATCCCCATGTTGTCCGGGGGAGGCGGCTGCGAAAGCCCCCAGCTGTGCCGCTTGTTCCCGTGCCGCGGCACAGCTGGGCCGCAACAGCAGCAGGGGACCGGGAGGGCACCCGGCCCCCACGGGGTGGGGGAGGGGGCACGGAGACACGGTGGAAGCAAGGGACGGGGCTAAAGGGCGACGGTAGAGCGGCGTGAGGTCAGAAGGAGAAGTGAGAGACGGAGGCGCCCGGTGGGGGGAATTCAAAGGGAGAAGACAGGATTCCAAGGGGGGAGGTCAGGAAGGGAAGATGGGGGGAGCAAGGGAACACCCTGGAGACCATGAACCAGACTCCTGGTGTAGGAAGTAGCCCAGGGCAGGGCTTCCTGCGTAGTGCCCGAGGGCTGGTGAGTTTCGGCAGGAGCCCCACCAGCCGGACCAGACCATAAGCGTACTGGTCCTTAGGGCCCTGGGCTGGGACCCATGAGAGAGGGTGGGCCCGGATCCCCCTACCCCCATGGGAGTGCCTCGGAGGGAACTTATGGGACATTATTGACAGGACCAAGATGCATCCTCCGGGACGATGGTCCAAAACTGAGTAAATAGCCTATGGGCACCCGGCAGGTGGTCCCCCCCTGAAGGGGGTGACACCACAAGAGAGATAGGGTACGGCCAACGACCCTCTTACACCAACCTATACCTCCCCCACTGTAACTTGAAACCATTGCTCCCTGTTCTGCCATCCGTCACTACTGTGAACAGCCTTTCTCCATCCTCTTTGGAACCTCCCTTCAGGAAGTTGAAGGCGACTATCAAATCCCCCTTCACTCTTCTCTTCTGCAGACTAAACAAACCCAAATCCCTCACTCTCTCCTCATAGGTCATGCACTCCAGCCCCCTAATCATTTTGGTCACCCTCCGCTGGACCCTCTCCAATGTATCCACATCCTTTCTATAGTGGGGGGCCCAGAACTGGACACAATATTCTAGATGTGGCCTCACCAGAGCCGAATAAAGGGGAATAATAACTTCTCTGGATCTGCTGTCAATGCTCCTCCTAATGCAACCTAATATGCCATTCGCCTTCTTGGCTACAAGGGCACACTGTTGACTCATATCCAGCTTCTCATCCACTGTAATCCCCAGGTCCTTTTCTGCTGAACTGCTACTTAGCCATTCAGTCCCCAGCCTGTAACAATGCTTGGGATTCTTCTGTCCCAAGTGCAGGACTCTGCACTTGTCCTTGTTGAACCTCCTCAGATTTCTTTTGGCCCAATCCTCTAATCTGTCCAGGTCATACCCTGTCCTCCAGCGTATCTACCTCTCCCCCTAGCTTAGTGTCATCTGCAAACTTGCTGAGGGTGCAATCCATCCCCTCATCCAGGTCATTAATAAAGATGTTGAACAAAACCGGTCCAAGAACCCATCCTTGAGGCACTCCGCTAGAAACCGACCGCCAACCTGACATCAAGCTGTTGATCACTACCCATTGGGCCTGACAGTCTAGCCAGCTTTCTATCCATCTTACAGTCCATTTATCAAATCCATACTCCCTTAACTTGCTGGCAAGAATATTGTGGGAGACCGTATCAAAAGCTTTGCTAAAGTCAAGGTATATCACATCCACTGACTTTCGCATATCCACAGAGCCAGTTACCTCATTATAGAAGCTAATCAGATTGGTCAGGCACGACTTGCCCTTTGTGAATCCATGTTGACTATTCCTGATCACTTTCCCCTCTTCCAAGTGCTTCAAAATGGATTCCTTGAGGATCCCCTCCATGATTTTTCCGGGGACTGAGGTAAGGCTGGCTGGTCTGTTGTTCCCTGGATTGTCCTTCTTCCCTTTTTTAAAGATGGGCACTACATTTGCCTTTTTCCAATCATCCAGGATCTCTCCCGATCTCCACAACTTTTCAAAGATAATGGCCAAAGGCTCCGCAATGATATTTGCCAACTCCCTCAGTACCGTCGGATGCATTAAATCTGGGCGCATGGATTTGTGTATGTTTATCTTTTCTAACAACATTCTTAGTTTAATTGTGTGACTAAAGGACCATTTTTAAAACTCTTTCCCCATCTTTGTTTTTCCAAATGTATGCCCTCCTCATTATTCAAGGTGCAGTTGGTCAGTAGTTCTCAAACGATGGTCTATGGACCACTTTCTGATGGTGTGCAGATAGGTGACTGGTGGTAATTCCTAATAATAGCATTAAAAGAAGTTAAAAACACAATAAATACTTTTAAAAGATTACTTTTCCATGTAAACGACTGCTGTATGTGCTGCTGCAAAAATGCTACATGCCTGGTAATCAGAGAGGAGGTGGTGTCACTAACCACCAAATGTTCATTTCCCTTCTCCTGTCAGGCAAAAGGGAAATCATACTGTGGTATCTATGCCCCTTAGGACTCGGAGGGTACATCAACACAGCAGCGTTATTTCGGAATAACTGACATTATTTCGGAATAACATAGTGTGTATCTACACTACAAGCATTTATTTCAAAATAATGTTGAGCTGGGAGACTTCTTACACTGACTCATGGTAACCCTCATTTCAGGAGAAGTAAAGGAAGTGACTTCCTGCTGTGTAGACAGCACCAAAAGATGAATTAACCTATTTCAACTTAAGCTACACAACTGATGTAGCTGAAGTATCATATCTTAATTCAACTTTAGCCCTGATGTGTAGACATACCCTGAAGGTGCGTCTACACTGTACCCGTAACTTGAAATAAGTGACACAGTTTGAGCTATGCAAATTGCATAGCTTATTTTGAGTCAATTTCTAAATAGATTATTTTGAAATTTAGCACTGTCTACACAGCACTTATTTCAAAATAAATCACTATTCTGAAACATCCCTTACTCCTCGTGGAATGAGATTTACAGGGACATCGGAATAGCAAGACCATTATATTTCAAAATAACAGGCATGCTCAAAAGATGCAGAATAGAGGTATCCCAAAACAGTGCTGCAGTGTAGATATAGCCTGAGTGTCCTGACTACTGGGCTAAAAATTATAAAGGAGGTTTCTGCTGCCATTTTCTTCTTTCCTCTTCTTCCCCTGGGGCTCTTTTGTGTAGAGTTACCAGGCACTGTTGCTGTTCTTGCAAGATATGGGTTCTGCTGACAGTCCCACATGGCTGGGGCTCTTGCAGTCAGTCCTACATGGCTGGGGCTCCTGTTATCATCCAGAGCCCCAGCCGTCCATGCCAGGTGCAGGTAAGAGTCTTGAGAGGAAATCACAAGGAAAAAATAAAAATTCTGCAGGGAACATTAATTTTGCATTGTGCTGTGATGCAGAATTCCAGCAGTATAACTTTTTTTCTCCCTCTCTGACTGAGGGGAGGGAATTGAACCAGTATTTTCCACTTCCCATGTGAGTTCTCTAACTATTGTGCTAAATGTTATAAGGTGGGCATAGGCACCACCACGTGAAGCTGTTTTGCAGTAAGACAGGTGCCAAACTTATGTTCACAAGCGACAGGCATTTAAGACTCCCCCCACTCCAGGCAACTGGTATCTGTTAATGGATCACTAGCAGAAATGTATGCCTATCTCTGAGAAAGTTGTATGGCGTAGCATTTACACCCCCATGGGGTAGATTAGGCAGCTCCCTGTTTAGCATGCTGGCTTGTGTGGCTCAAAGGCTTAGCTCACCATTCATTGAATAGGACGCCTGTGTGCCTTACTCTGCTTTGGGGATCACAGCCAGGGCTGGCCTTATTGGAGGGCCACCCCAGGTATTTGCCCAGAACATTAGTGGTCCATGTTGCAGCAGAGAGGTGTGCACTGCCAGTCTAGAGTCAGAAACTGCACCCAGCTTCTGGCAGGGGAGGGATTAGGAGGAATGGGGATAAGAGCATAGAAGGGGAGTGTAGGAATTAGGTGTGCAGGCAGGCTGGGGCAGAAATTGGGGTGAGGAGGTGTAGGGTTTAGGGAATCTCAGGGATTAGGGGCAAAGAGGACACAGTGCAGGGACTGTGTGGGAAGCCCCCGGTGGCCAGGAGCAAAGGTTGCTCAAGGTATATGGGGTTGTATAAAATAAGTCACAAAATCATGAGTGAATCATGAGGAAAAGTTAGGGAAGAGTGTGGGAGGGGACATAGGAGGTAATGAGGGCAGAGGTAGAGAATTCTTGCTTCTTTTTTTCTAGGTGCATTGCTAAAATAGAAGGATCTGTTTATGTGGAAAACTGCTTGATTTTTATGTGATTGTTTTCACGTTTAGCTACCCAGCAAAAGGAAGTTCTAATCCATTTTCTTTCTCAGTGCAGTAAAATTGTATTCTTGCTAAAACTGCTGAAACAATAGGTTTCACCAGACAGATATACTTACACTAAATTAATAACTAGAAAAGGCAATTATTGCTAGCTATAGAAAAGCACTGAATCTAAATTAGATTTTGTGCACATTTAATTTATGTCTGTTTTAAATGGGATTTGTGATGTGGCTATCATTTTGCTGTTAAAAATTTCTTGTGATTTAAGTCGTATTGTTTCTTGTGACATTTTCTAGTTACTGTTTTGAGAAACCATTACATTTTCATAGACTGGTATAATAGCCATTTAGCGTGTCACCAACACCCTGAAGAAGAGCTCTACATAAGATTGAAAGTTTGTAGCTCTCATTAACAGAAGTTAGTCCAATAAAATATATTACGTTGCTCACCTTGTCTCTAACAAAAGGTGGTGTTAGAGTCTGGGGAGGTTATTTTAGTCACTCTTTTCCTATTACATTCCTAGAACTTAATTACATATATGCATAATATTGTTTATTATAAAACCTGAGTTCCTTAGTGCAGGGGCTACAATTTCTATTTTCCAGTGGATGGACTATATAAACCAAAGGAAAAGAAGAAACATGGACAACACCTTTTTTGTGGGAGAGGTGACAGTCTATTTGTACAGTGGATTGATTTAAGTAATTGTTTTTAATCTTGTTTTTATGTGTACGCTTCATTTATTTTCCTGAAGGTTTGTTCTGGTTAGCAAAAATTACACACATTTAAGCAGTTATACAGTATAGCTTAATATTTATCCAAATTCTTAATTTTCCATTTTTGTTTTAGAAAGTGTAGCCTGCTATTATATGTTATTTTGTATTTTTAATAGGTAGCTAGCAATGCAAGGCCTACAGGGTTGATTTTCTCTTTATGATTCAGCTTTAGCAAATATATATCTATATCTATTTGGTGACGAGTTAAGATTTATTCTGGTGTTTTCCAAAAGCTGTGTTAAGCAAGAGGTTTTGCAGTTGATGTGACAAGCTATTTTTTAAATTCTTCTCGGAATCTGCAACAAAATCGGCTAACTTGTTGGTAACACCTATTCCCTACTTCCTATATGAACCGGCAACAGATGTCCAAGGCAAAACGGCAATTTCCCGCCTTTTCTTAGTAGTTCTGGGATGTCACTCAAGAAAGTGTCGGTCATACCTGATGCATATTCATGAGCACGGCTCGACAAATCCGCTCGCCCGCTCGCCCGTGGTGAGTAGATTTTGGCAGCTGGCGAGCTGTGATGGGGTGGAGCCGCCCTGCAGTGGCGAGGGCGACCCGCCCCGCACTTCAATGGCGCCGACCCCCGTGCTGCCCGTGCAGCACGGCGTTCTGACAGCGATCTGCGCCGCTTGCTCCTGTGCGGCCACCCAGCTGAGTGGCGTGCAGGAGGGCCGAGTCCTGGGACGGGAGCCAGAAGCGAGGGCGGGGCCGCACGCGGGCGTAGGGCGGGGCCAGAGTATGCGTGCGTCCCTGACATCAGGGGGAGAGGCGCCGGTGCAAGAGAGCACCACATTCAAAAGGAGAGCAGCGGAGGAAGGCAGAGGGGAGAGGAGACGGAGGAGAGTAATGGAGGGAGAGGGGAGAACAGAGGAGTGAGCTAGAAGACAGTGGTGGGCGGAGAAGTGAAGGGTGAGAGTGGAGGGACAGCAGTGGGACGGGAGAAGGAGGAGGTCAGAGAAGGCAGGAGGGAGATGGGGAGTGGAGCAGAGAGCAGAGCGTGGGGGCAGAGGACATGAAAGGAGAAGCGGAGGTAGGAAGCAGCCCAGGATGGGGCTCCTTAGTGTCTCCTCTCTGGGCTGCTTCCTACCTCTGCTTCTCCTTTCACGTCCTCTGCCCCCACGCTCTGCTTTCTACTTCACTCCCCGTCTCCCTCCTGCCTTCTCTGACCTCCGCGTGTGGCCCTGCTTCCGTCTCCCGTCCCAGGACTTGGCCCCCCTGCACGCCGCTCAGCTGGGCGGCCGCATAGGAGCAAGTGGCACAGACCGCTGTCAGAACGCTGTGCTCCCCGTGCAGCACGGGGGTTGGCGCTGTTGAAGTGCAGGGTGGGTTGCCCTTGCCGCTGCAAAGCAGCCCCACCCCGTCACAGAAGCAAACATGCAGTCCTGGTCGTCCCGTTCTCCGGGTGGTGCGCACCTGCGCGGTGGGGGTCACACGGTGGGGGTGGCGAGTCCCTTTTTTGTCTGGCAAGTAGGGTTTTCTATAATTTGTCGAGCCCTGTTCATGAGTTACTCCAGTATTTTCTCCAATTAGAGACAATACCCACAGAAGTCTTAGGGTATCAAGCCCAACTATGGGCAAGGGGTTTAACATCTGGAACATTTTGGCGCCAAAATGGGTATTTAGGCTAGGAATTTGGGAGATCAGGGTTGTTGCCTCAGCCATTGCTGACAGAGCCCACTCCAGAGTGTTTTTATCTTTTTAGGTCAGAAACCAAATACTTATCTCTATCCTTTTATTGCTTTCTTGATTCTTTAATTTTGCTTAAGTTTGCTTTTAGGAATTTCACCACCATCTGCTCCAAGCCTTCAAGGCGAAGGAAGGCTGGTCCTTCCCCGCCCAGTCTTGGGGGGGTATTAAGATCTTGTGGGCATGAAATATTGTTAAATGATTGCTCTTTGTATACTTAGATAAATTTTAATTTGATTGTGTTAATGTCATCTGGGGAAGGAATACAGGTAGTTTGTGTTCTTGCTGCCATATTCATTATGGTTATTATCATCATCCTCCCTTTGGCAATAAAATTGTTTTCTATTTAATTTTCTGAGTTAAAGTGTGGTTGCTGTCAATCGTCTGCTGGCCCTCAAGAGGAGGAATCTTATGGTTTCACTGCATTGTAACCTGGGATAGAGAGGACGAACTTAGAATTTCTGGTCAGATTGGCAAGCCTTACCCATCCAAATTTTACTAGAGCTTCTTCCCAGGCTACAAAAGTCATTAATTATATATTTATTTACTACATGATGATTCACTCATAACTTCTGTCAAACTGTATTTGAATGGCTATTGGAATTAAAAATGCACAAACGCAACATTTTAAACTTTATTTTATTAGTTACATAAAATACCTTAAATATGCTGGACACAGAGAAGAAAGAGTAAGTTTATCAAAATATGTTTTGCATTAAAACTAAGGACACATTAACTGTAGCTAGTGTTTTTTTTGTTTCTTGTTACCATGAGCCAGATTTTCAAAGGTATTTGGGCATTTAAATATATTCTTAGGAGCCTCGTGGGATTTTCAAAGACACCTAAGCAGGTTTAGTACTTAGCTCCTATTGATTTCAAATATCTTAAATATCTTTGAAAATCTGGCCCTATCTCCTTCACGTTTTTTAATTAGTATACCTCATACTCTCCAACTTGTTTTTTATTCATAGATTGGAAGAGAAAAACAAGCATTCCTGCTTTTTCAAATTTTAACTAGTTGGTTTCTCAGCTTTGAATGAACCAGTTCAAATAAAATATTATCTGCCATTGCTAGCTAACCTGAAAGCCCCCTCTACTTAATGTGGAAGAGGAATTTGAATATGTCTTTTGCACATCACAAGGGAGTTACCTAGCCACCGAACTAGAGGATATTTTGATGTAGGGTTTCCTCAGTCTGTTCAGTTGAAGCTGTTCCACTGTTTATGAATACTTGAGTAGAGTTGAACTTATATCATTAAACTTATTTGAACTTATATAATTAAAAAGCAGCATGTTTTAAAATTTAAGGAGGACTCATTATCAATGCATTTTTTAAATTTATTCAAATTATTTTAATTATAGTAAATGTAGGCCTTAATATAGGTTGTTATAATTTCAAATTAAATAGGTTTATGTTTAAAAAGAAAAATGTATTTAATTAAAAAATATCTTTTTATGTTTTTGCTGTTTTGCCCAAGTGAGCTGGAAGAATTGCTGACTCTTTCAACTACGTTGCACAAAGTCTGATTTTTGTTTACTTCTACTGACTAAACCATCTTTCTTTTGATCATGGTATTTGTGACTAAAGAAAACCTATATTTTAGATATTGGCAGGAACAAATTTATAACTTCAGTGAGAAAAATAACATTTGCACATATGTCTTTTCATGTTGCGTATGGTGCTGCATTAGGTTGTTATTTATAGGAGTGCAGGCAGGGTTTATGTACACCTAAAGTTACAACAGGCTTTCACTAGACTAGATATGAAAGAACTGGGAATCAGTGTTTCAAACTTTTCTGGCTGGTGCAGTCTAGTATTGTTGCCTTTATTGGTAAGTAAAACAGCTTTAAAAGATTTGTTTATGGGAATACCTTTTCCAGATTATACCATAGGCTATGTCTAGACTGCAGGTAGGGTTGCCAGATGGTTTAACCAAAAATACCGAACACCTCCTACCCCCCAAAAAAGGGGAAAAATTTTGTTGAAAAAAAGGGGGGAGGAGGGGATGACCAAAGTTGTTGAGCCCCCCCCCCAAAAAAGACCCAGAGAGTTAAGCAAAAAATGTTAAAAATTAAAACAAAACAGCATGGCCCCTTTAAGAACAGGCGGGGCTGGGCTCTGCCTCTCCTAACAGGCTGCCAGCAGCCAGTGGCCATCTTGCCTCCCTCCCTGCTCAGGGCCAGACATCTCCCCTGCAGAGACAGGTAAGCGGCATGTGTGTGTGTGGCGGGGGGGCTGGGCCTGATTGCTGAGTGTGTGTAAGGTTGCCAGGTGTCCGATATTGACCTGGACAGTCTGGTATTTTTGCCCCCGGCCAGGAAAAAAATCAGAAAATACCGGACATTAAGTGTCCGGTATTTTCTGAATTTTTTACCGGACAGGAGCTGAAGATACTGGACTGTCGGGGTCAATACAGGACACCTGGGAACCCTAACTGCAGGCTTCTTTCGGAAGAAGCTTTTCCGGAAGAGATCTTCTGAAAAAACCTCTTCCAAAAGAGAGCATCCACACTGCCAAAGCACATTGAAAAAGCGATCTGCTTTTTTGAAAGATAGCGTCCATTTAGTCTGGACACTATCTCACATGTAAGCTGTGATTACTATGGGCGGAATGGGCTACCAGGGCACCTGTGCTTTTTCTTCTTTCCTCTTCTTGCAAAAGAACTCCGTCTTCCCCATCCACATATGCCTTTTTCCGAAAAAGCTCTATCGGGAAAAGGCTTCTTCCTCATAGAAAGAGGTTTACCAATGTTGGAAAAACCCCTCTGTTCTTTCAATTTTCTTTCGAAAGAATGCAATTGTAGTGTGGACATAATTGAAGTTTTCGGAAAAACAGCCGTTTTTAAAAAAAAAAAAAAATCCATAGTTTAGACATACCCATATACTATACCAAGAACAATCATTAACAAACTTTATAAAATTCATTTGGTGTGAAAAGGGGCCTAAAATGTCGCTGATGGTTTAAAAGGAAATTAAAGGTTTATTTTTTCTAGTAATTTACCATTTTGACTCTGCTCACTTGCTATTTCTTTTAACAGTGATTGTTCCTTCACGAGGAGAGGAACATTCTGAGGGTGCATCTACATTGCACCTTTGGCTCAAAATAAGCTATGCAACTGAGCTATGCAAATTGCATTGCTTATTTTAATTTCAAAATAGCTTATTTTGTAATTTGGCACCGTCTACCCAGCACTAAATTTTGAAATAAACTGCTGTTCCAAAATGTCCCTTAATCCTTGTGGAATGAGGTTTACAGGGACGTCAGTCTAGCAAGCCTGTTATGTTTCAAAATAATGGACTTGCTCAAAAGACGCGGAATAGCTAATAGTCTGGAAAAGGGTTTTGTAAGCCTGTATATTATGTAAAGTTTTTTTTGTGCATCTTTTCTAAAGAACCATATGTATATCTGGCTCAATGTGAAATATTTTCCTCTTGAAAAACACATTTCTTTCTCTGATTGTAATGCTATGAATATTGGCCATGAGTAGTGTCACTGAGGTTTGGGGAATCACTGGGCCCTGCACCCACATCCGTACTCAGATGTGACTCTCAGCCAGCAGATAGAATAGAAGATTTTTGTCAGCAGGGACACAACACAGCAAAGAGCAGACTTGTCAGCATAGTAACCAGAAGTGATCAGTACAATCCATCTTGGGGAGAGGGGGGTCAGAGCCAAGGGCTCTGACCCCCCTCCTCCTTGTACCTCAGGCTAGCAAGACTAAGTCACATGCCCAGCAGCCAGCCCTGCCTCTGGCCTTTGTCCTGTTTCCTGAGCAAAAGGTGTAACCTGGTTACACCTCCCCCGGGCTCAGGTTACAAAAAGCATCAGCCATTATGCATGTGGGGAAGGCTATCACACCAAAATTCCCATCAACATCTAAATACTGGTGCAGTGCAGGGAAACTGAGGCCCATACATGGGGTTACTACAGGACAGTAGAAATCACCTGCAACATAACAAGGAGAATAAAATCCCCACAGTCCCCATTTTGTCACAATTAGGTAAGCAATTATAATAACTGAATCATGTAAGCCCTAATAACCTTGCTAAGCAATATGTTGTAGGTGTGGTATACTGTAATGGATAATGTCAACAAAGGAAGATTTTGATCTCCAGGAAAGTTGCACAGCAAAAACTTTGAAATAATTGTACACAATATTTCACATACGAGTCTGTCTGTTAGAATAAAGGGGTTATTTTAATTTGTCTATCAGAGTCCCAGAAATCTCATGCAGAATCAAGCTGAATTTTAGAGACTACAAAAATAACAAGGAATATATACTGGTCTATGGTCATGTGCTAAACTTCTCAAATTCATAAACAGAGTGTATATTTGGATAACCAGCTCAAAGGGAGTTAAAACATAAATCATGCTAAAATTGGAACACTGCATTCTGTACAGAATCTCCACAATGAATGAACAGGAGAAAAGTCTTCCTGCACTACTGTATCGCATTAGTATATTACTTTATAATACAGGAATAGATGGTTGATATTCTGAAGTGTAAGTTTACACAGTATAACTTAGTCAATGTTAAATTCTGAAAAGAAGAAACAGAGCAGGAATGAAGCCATATGATTTGTATACTATATGGCTGCATATACTTATTAGATGTTTGAATGCCTGACATATCACATTTTGAGCCCTATGTACAGTGGAATAGAGATGCAATTTCTATTAGCAATAACATCAATTGTATGGCTAATCCTATGAACATGATGCTGCAAATGTGCACTTAAGTATAGAGAATCAGCTGCGTTGCTGCTGCTATGCAGTTGTCTAGGATCCTTAGGCTGATGGTCACATCATTCTTTTATGTAGTAGTTGCTTGCATGGATGTGTCATCTTGTACTAAAGATTAACTACCATAGGTTTTCAGTTTTGCTCCATTGTAATTTAGAGTGATGATGCAACATGTAAATACCACATCAAAAAGGATGGACAAGACAAAACCCAGCAAGAAGAAAGGTTAAAGCTCTTGGGACAGGTGCTTTAATTTTTACATATTTAGACATAGCCATTTCAGCTGTCATGTTAATGTTTTCTTTTTTCTTCGGTTGTAATCCTGGGAATAGCAGAGAAAGTATTGAAGCATAGTTAAGAAGTAGCTGTGGAATATTAGCTGAAGATTTGGGGTAGAGGAGAGATTTAGAGCAGGAGTTCTCAACCTTTTTCATTCTGAGCTCCCTTTCACTTCCCACCATGCTATAAAAGCTCCATGGCCCAGCTGTGCCACAACTGTTTTTCTGCATATGAAATCTAGGGCCACCATTAGAAGGTAGTAAGTAGGGCAACTGCCCAAGGCCCCATGTAATGGGGGCATCACAAAGCTAAGTTGCTCAAGCTTCCACTTCAGGTCCCACTGGTAGGACTCAGGCTCAGCTGCAATCTCATGTGATGGGGCTTTGGCTTTCTGCCTTGGGCTCTAGCAACTCTGATGTGATTCATGCTTGGTGGACCCTCTGATACCTGCTTGCAGCCCCTCAAGGGGTCTCAGATCCCTGGTTGAGAACCATTGATTTAGAGGACAACCCATTCCTTGACATTTAATTCTATTCTTCCCAATGTGCCATTTTGTGTTGGATACATCTCTTTCCCCTTATTCCAGAAACAAAGGATAGGGTTTTCTTTTTATTAGTTCATCTATTATTGCATTGCCAAGATCATTATTCCTACATGATCCAGTGAGGGGTTTCAAACCACAACACAAGTCAAAGTAATGTGGGTCTTCTTTCCCTGTGCTCCAACCATCTTTTGAAAGGTCCATACAATTATTTTCTCACTTTCCAGTTATGTTACTTTGGTTCTAAGGGTGAGTAACTGAAGGAGTAATCTATGCTGAAAAGGAGAGAGGTGAATGGACAGCGTTAACACAATGGGTAATCTGAGAGAACTATACACAAACTTTTTTTTTTTAACAGACTTTTTTGTTGCATTATATACAGTAAGATTTAACTACAAGATTTGTGGGAAAGAATGTTTATATTTCAATTTTTATTGAAATAGAACAGAATCCTTTATTATAATAGACGTGCCTCTAGTTCTCAACTAAATTATTGAATGAAATGCAGTGTTTACTTTAAATCTCTTCAGTTTATCTAAATAAGTTATTTTGAAGTTAAAAGGGGAAGTGGCTAAGAGACCATTTATGAAGCCATATTGTATGCAATACTGTGAAATACAATTTGGCTGCAATAAGATAATAAGAAAATGATTTCTAATCTCAAAGCAAACTACTAGAGACATTCAATAAGGATATTTTGGGTGCAATAAACTAAATTATATGGCCGTGTTATAGGTAACAGGAATCGCAAGCATAACACATCAATAAACAATGCATTATATCGCTGTTTTAGAGTACTTGGAAGTCCTCAAGATATAGAGCTACCTTTATTAAAGTAGAAATATTTCTGATACAGGTTTATTTTAAATCTTTCTTGATGTTCTCGGGCATGCACCTAATGCCCAGTCACATTCTAATTCAGCTTGTTTCCTCCCCCATAATTCTATAGTACATAGTGGAATTTGTCAGTACTCATCATTTATTCTATTGTTTATATAGTGCTTTCCATCCTGAAAAATCCCACAGCATTTTTACCTATATTCAAGAATTCATCTCATGGGGTACATCTACATAGCATTGTTATTTTGGAATAACTCACGTTATTCCAAAATAACGTATTCCACATCTACACTACAAGCAGTTATTTTGACATAATGTCAAACTGGTGGACTTCTTACTCTGACTCTTGTAACCCTCATTTTACGAGGAGTAAGGGAAGTCAGAGGAAGAGTGCTCTACCTCTGACTTCTTGCTGTGTAGACAGTGCCAAAAGCTGAAATAAGCTATTTAGACTTAAACTTTGCAATTGACGTAGCTCAAGTTGTGTAGCTTATTTCAGCTTTAGCCCTGCTGTATAGATGTGCCCTTACTTGCAGCAATTCTTTTAGCATTAGCATAAAACACTATACACAACAGTTTAGAACAGTGGTTGGCAATCGCAGCTCATCAGGGTTCTATGTCTGGCCCATGAGACATTTTGTTTACCATTGCCCATTTTCAGGGTTGACAGTTCGCTTGCTTCCATCTGCACAGTTTTTCTCTACTTGGTATTACTAAAGTGACATACATGTAAAGCAAGAGCACGTGAAGTGAGGTGCATGCTATTGCACATAACAGTGACTGAGAGATGTGTGCTCCCTCAGCATCCAATCAACTCATTGCTACAATTCAATTGGCATGTCCTGCAAATTCTAGGTATGCAAGCCCAATGAGCAAAACTCCCCTATCCTGGGAGACCATCTTAGTTATGACAATCTTGCAACCCACTGAGAAGTTGGAAGGCTACTTATGTGGTCCACTCATTAGCCTAGGTTGCCCATCACTGTTTTAGAACATGAAGACTTATATATTTAATTGACACTGCAGGAAGAAGGTGTATAGGCAGAATGTAATTATCCTAAACAGAATTCACCCAGTTTTCTTCTACACCAATTTTCACAGGCCAGGAATTTAGTTGTACATATCATGTGAAAGACGAACAGCTCTAGAAGCACAATACTTCTTAATACCATGCAGGGGTATTAGTTCCGAGCTAGCCAGAAGGGAAGAGTGCCACCTATAGAATCACCAATATTATTTCCTATAGCATAACTTTTTAGCCATGTAGGAACTTTGTATTATGATATTATTGGACCACTACAACAACATGGATGTTAAGCAGCTGAAAGTTACATTCTTGAGAAGCAGAATAATTAAAAGCACAATAATGTCAAATCCCCAAAGTGACTATGATTGAAAACTACTGATGGATGTGATTGGTTTTCTGCCTACTCAAAGTTATTAGGGCTGAATAGATTCTTTTTAGTAGCAAGAGGCAATTGTACTAACATAGGCTCTGATTTAAAGAGGTCACATCACACTCCCTATCAGTACCCAGCTGAAGCCAGGGAAGCTAATGATCCAACCTGCAAACCAATTTGGTGAGGATTCCTGGTCATGTACCACCTAAAGCATATTGCACATATGCTAAGATGAAGAAAGAATCACTGCAACACTCCTTGAAACTTTCCTTTTTTATACTAAAAAACCTCAGAAAGTTGTTTTGGCCTTTCTGCATGTATTGAGCATTAGGATAATTATTTATTAAGAGAAACCATCTCCTTTGTTGTGGGCCTGCTCCTTTGCTCTATTTAATTTAGTTGTATTATAATCCAGTGTCTGAAACACAGAAACAAGTTTGTTGTTTCACACTAGATTTTAATACCACAAAGAGATTATAAAGGAGGCAAAGTTCTGTTTTGCTGCAGCTGTTGGTGACATTCCTAACCTCTTAGAGCAGAGTGCTGCATTCTTTGTATTGCTTTGAGTGTTGGCAATAGTATTAGCCATTTTAGGAGAGACAGAACTCTGAATATATACATAGTTTGGCAGATATTAGGAAGAACTACTATTCAATGATACATATATATATTCACCTGTACATCTTTTCTTGCAGATAGATATTTCCATTCAATACAGATTTGGTTCTTTTAACTGATCCCACGGGCTGTGTCTAGACTGGCCAGTTTTTCCAGAAAATCAGCCGCTTTTCCAGAAAAACTTTCCAGCTGTCTACACTGGCCGCTTGAATTTCCGCAAAAGCACTGACTTCCTACTGTAAGAAATCAGTGCTTTTATGGAAATACTATGCTGCTCCGTTGGGCAAAAGTCCCTTTGCGCAAAAGGGCCAGTGTAGACAGCTGAGATTTGTTTTATAAAAAAGCCCCGATCGCGAAAATGGCGATCGGGCTTTTTACAAAGCAGCGTCTCGATTGGCCATGGACGCTTTTCTGCAAAAAGTGCTTTTGCGGAAAAGCGTCTGTGCCAATCTAGACGCTCTGTTCCGAAAATGCTTTTAACGGAAAACTTTTCCATTAAAAGCATTTGCGGAAAATCATGCCAGTGTAGACGTAGCCACAGATTATATAGTAGGCAGCCTACAAATTAAGAAAATGTGGTTGTTTCTGAAAAAAAAAAAGATCTGATTTCATGCCAATTGAAGTCAGTGAGAACCACTTAATTGGATAAGGCCCAAAATTACTACATAGAATATCTCCTCATTTATCAAAATATAAATTAATGCTGATCTACACCAGAAAATAAGATTGATCCAGCTACATCTCTCAGGAATGTAAAAAATCCATATCTCTGAGCAAAGTAGTTAAGGCAACCAAAATCCCCATGTAGGCAATGCTAGGTGAACACAACCATTTTAGGTGTAAACATAGACTTATACTGGAAGAAGGTTGGATAGGGTCTTGAAGGGAGATGGAGCTTAAAGATGACCTTTCACACAAGGGGTGGGTGGATAGAGAATCACATTTCTGAGGCTGTAAATGTTAACACTATATTAGCTTCCCATTTTTGTTTTAATTAACAGATGTGTTTTCCCCCTTATTGGAAACATAAGTACACAGCTGATAAACTAGATATACTGAGAAAGGAAAGCAGAGAGAGAACAGCTGTTACATAGAGTTTTATTAAAATATTTCTAGTAGCCATTACCACAATGGGGTTGTGGATCTCAGAATTAGCTGACCTATTCCTTTAGTTCACTTGGAACTTGTATATCTAAAAAAATGACTTGTTTCTTTTGCATATCTAATAAATTACTTAGCAGCTTTATTGAAATTCCCAAATCATCATCATTGTGGTGGTCAGTTCATTTTATATATGTTGGAGAAAAGAAGACACTGTTCTTAAGTGACTTGCCCAAAGCAACACAATAAATCTACAGCAGAATAAGGATTAGAATCCAGGAATTTCTAGTAGTTAGTTTATTTTCAAAATATAAAACCACACTTTCTACTCTAGATCACTTTTTTCCTTTCTACTATTTGCTGAGAGCTCTAATCCTTGGGTATGGAAGGTTTTCTGTGCAAGGATTATCTTGTAGTTTCTTGCTCTTTTTTATCTGCTAAATTCTGAGTCAACATTTTCAGTGTTTAGGAGAGGAGCGCCAATCTTACTACTCTTTCCTTCCTAGTAGATTTACAGATTTCCGTGACTGAAACAATAGAGATTCCACATGTTGATTTCCTATTTTTTTAGCTTCTTTTTAGCCATCTGGTAATATGAGATCATACATAATCACCTTTGTTTCCCTTCCTTAGGAGACAAAAATGAAACTACACTATAGTACATCAAAAATATGACTATGTATAGTAGTGTATATTCCTAGCTTATTCTAATCAACAGTTTGCTGTCATGGTTCATACACACACACAAGCTCATGAAACTGTTTTAGTAGGTTTAGATCATTTCCTGAAGTTTTCTTCATCCTCCCTCCCCACCAAAATTAAAGTTCATTTGGCATTTGTCATAGATTACTAGTTATACATAGGGAGGTTAAGTAGTTTGGTCCTATAATTAATGTTTCTTTGGCTCCTAAGAATGACCATATTGGGTCAAACCAACGTTCCATTTAGCCCAGTATTCTGTTGTATGACAGTGGCCAATGCTAAGTGCTTTCTGTATCTTAGCTAATAGCCATTGATGGAACTTTCCCCTGTGAACCTATCCAGTTTTTTTTTTACCCCAGTTATAGTTGTGGCCTTCACAACATCCCTTGGCAATGAATTCTACAGGTTGACTGTGTGTTGTATGAAGAGATACTTCCTTATTCTTATTTTAATTCTTTTGCTAGTAATTTCATTCAGCGACCCTTGGTTCTCATGTTACATCAGGGCTAGGATTGCCAAGTGTCCGGTATTGAACCGGAAAGTCCGGTATTGAACCGGACAGTCCGGTATTTTCGCCTCCTGTCTGGAAAAAAAATTCAGAAAATACAGGACACCTGGCAACCCTAGCCAGGACCCTCAGGCACACAGCTGCCTCGGTTTAAAGCACAGAGTGGCTCTCTGCTCTACAGGAAGGGGGAGGCTTCCCGTGATCTCTGGACTCCCAGCCCAATTCTCAGCTCCTATAGGCTGGAAACAACTGGCCAATAGGAACTGAGAGATTGGCCTGGGGAATGGAGGCAGCACAAGACTCTTCCCCTTCTGGGAGCTGAGAGCAACATGGAGGGAACAAGCCTGCAATTTAAAGTGATCTGTGGCTGCAGCACCTTGGGGTGCTACAGATCTGCTGGCTTAGGTAAGCACCTCCCAGTCAGAGCCTGTCTCTGGCACCCCTGCTGCATCCGAACCCCTTCCCCCAGGTCACCATCCAAACCCTCTGCACCTCCCTTACCCAGGTCACAACTCACTTCCAGACTCTGTATTCTCCTCCTACACCCCTACCCCAGGCCAGAAGCCTTTCCTGCACCCAAACATCCTCCACTTTACTGTGGAGGAGATGCAGGATCTTGGGTGGAGGCGGGGTGCAGACGGGCACATGGGGTAAGGGACTGGGGTGCAGGAGATGGTGTGAGATCTGAGCGGGAGTGTGGGTGAAGGAGGGGGTTGTGACCTGGGTCAGGGGATTGAAGTGCAGGGTCAGGAAGGGAGTATGGGTGCAGGAGAGGATTCTGGCCTGGAGGAAGGGCTCTAGCAGGAGGTGCAAAGGAAGAGGGAATTGTGACCTGGGTGTATGGGTTGTTTCTAGCCAATAGGAGCTGAACGACTGGCTGGGGTCAATTCCTATTGGCTGTTTTCAATCTATAGGCTCTGAGGACTGGGCTGGGAGATCACAGGAAGCCTCCCCCTCCCTACAGAGCAGAGAGCTGCACTGATTGTGCTTTAAACCATGGCAGCTGTGTGTCTGAGGGTCTGAGCAGGGTGGTCTGCAGGCCGGAGCTGGTGGCTTTGTGGGCCAGATCCAGCCCCTGGGCTGTATTTTGCCCAGCCCTGATTTATATAGTGGCATCATCATATTTACTATGTTATTATTTATTTATTTCCTAAGAGTAACATTGAAATGCAAGTTCAATATTTATATTGATTTATTTTATAATTATATGGAAAAATAAGAGACAATTTTTCAGTAGGAGGGAACTATGACACTTTTGTATCACTTCTTTTTGATTTTATAAGCAAGCAGTTTCTAAGTGAGGTGATACTTGGGATACACACAATGAATCAGACTCCTGAAAGGGGTACAATAGTTTGAAAAGGTTGAGAGCCACTATATAGACCCCATCATTTTACCTGAATACTTGGGATTATGTTTTCCAATAGGCATTACTTTGCATTTATCAGTCTTGAATGTCATCTGCTATTTTATTGCCCAGTCACCCAGTTTTGTGAGATCCCTTTGTAATTCCTAGCAGTCTGCTTTGCCCTGAGTAATTTTATATAGTGTGCAACCTTTGCCAATACACTGTTTACCCCTTTTTCCAGATAATTTATGAGTATGTTCAACAGGACTGGTCCCCAGAGTTCTCTCTTAGCTGCATAAAAGAAAATTCTACCCCGCCCACCTCCTCCGTGCAGCAAAGTGGCAAGAGTCAGGTAGTGGCTTGGGCGGCCAGGCCGAAGGAGCCACATGGTAGGCGGCAGGTGGCTGCTGCAGCTGGCTGGAGCCAGAGGAACAACGTGGCTGGCCAGTCGGGGCTGGAGGAACCATGTGGTGGGCAGCTGCTCTGGCCAGGTCCAGTGGGGGCCGGGCAGGCAGCTTCTTGTTAATGTTCCTATATGCAATGATCTCCTTCTGTGATGAAGTTTTTAAGCCTAAAACATGTGTGAATAGCTTTAATTCAGATCTAACTTACGGTTTGAACGGATTACTTTTGCCATGAATAAACATGCTGTGCTACCAGGATAGTTTTTGTGCAGGAAACATGAGGATCTGTTTTCAGATCCTCGGATTTTCCCCCTTAGAAAACATTTTCTACCCTTTCAAGACCTTAGTCATCCTTGCTACTGAAGCTGTTAAATAAAAACAACAATAGGCTGTCTACAGATTTGTCAGGGAGAAACTGAGAACCACGTGACAGCTGTAAGTGTTGAAAAGCTTAAGGCTGAACATTATAGGGAAATGAGCAAAATTTGGTTTGATTTTGTAAAAACTGGATTAATCTCCTTGAATGTTGTAGATTACTGGAAGTTGCTAAACATTCAGGCTACATCTAGACTGGCATGATTTTCTGCAAATGCTTTTAACGAAAAAGTTTTTCCGTTAAAAGTATTTGCGGAAAAGAGCGTCTAGATTGGCGCGGAGTTCGCGTTATAACGATGCGCTTTTGCAGAAAAGCGCGTCTACATTGGCGGCTCGCTTTTCTGCAAAAGCAGAAGCCCGGAACCATTTTGCGGAGGGCACAAGGGCACCAGCCCTTTCCGGGGGCGGGGGCTGGCGGCCATTTCAGACACGTGCTTAAAGGGATCTCCCCGGACAGCCGTTTCTCTCCGCTCCGTGCTAGAGGGCCCCTTGCAGGGACTGACAGCCATAAGCAGGTTTGGTGGTTGCCCTCTGACTTTGGGACACTGCTGCCTTTGGCCACCTACTGCTTTTGCCAGGGTTTTTTTTTTCCTAGCCCTCTGTCTTGTGCCATGGAACCACGGGTGGCCATGTGCCTGCTCTGGCCCCTGTCGGATATTTTTGAGTGCCTACAGCTGCTGTTCCAGGTTGGTGCCCTCCTCTTCCAGGACCAGGAGTGGCACATCGGTTTGGACCCCCTCACTAGTGAGGCCATGGTGTCCCTGTGGCACCCCCACCCCAGGGTGCAGAGGCGAGTGTGGAGACTGGACACCAACACCGGCTGGTGGTACTGGCTGGTCCTAGGGCAATGGGACGACCAGCAATGGCTCCGGAACTTCCGCATGCAAAAGCGGACGTTCATGGAGCTCTGTGCCTGGCTCATCCCCGCGCTCCAGAGAGCCACCACCTGGCTGCGGGCACCCATCCCCGTCAAGAAGAGGGTCCCCATCGCAGTCTGGAAGCTGGCCACCCCGGACAGCTACCGATCGGTGGCACACCAATTCGGGGTGGGCAGATCCACCATCAGCACCGTCGTGATGGAGGTAAGTCCCAGGGGCAGTGGGGGGGGGGAGGGTGCTGCACTCCATGCCCAGGGGCAGCCAAGACTCCACGCTGGGTCACCCAGGGGTTCGGGCCGTCCCTCCCTTGCACAGGCCTGCTGGGGGGGTGTGTAGGGTGAGGGGCTGTGGTGTGTGTGTGCATGAGGACAGAGGGAATCACGGGAGGGGGCCAAGGGGAGCGACACCCACCCCTGCCTTATGTGATGCATTCCCTGTGTTTCTCTGCACCCTTCTGCAGGTCGTCTGCCATCAACAACGCCCTGCTCCCAGAGTGATCCGCCTGCGGACGTGGACGCTACCATCGCCGCTTCGCTGCCCTCGGGTTCCCAAATGCGGGGAGCACTGGATGCAACCCACATCCCGTCCGGGCCCGGAGCATCGAGCAGCCCATTTCATGAACAGAAAGGGGTACTGCTCCATTGTTCTGCAGGCCGTGGGACCACCAGGGCCGCTTCCTGACGCCTACACGGGCTGGTTCGGCAGGGCACACGACGCCCGCATCCCGCGCAACTCTGGACTGTTTCGCAGGCTGGAGGCGGCACCTATTTCCCAGCGGAGTTGACTGTCGGGATGTGCCTATGCCCATCTGCGTCGTCGGGGACGCGGCCTACCCCCTGCAGCCCTGGCTAATGAGGCCCTACACGGGGCGGCCGGACCAGAACTGGGCCCGGTTCAACGACCGCCTCAACCGGGCCCGAAATCAGGTGGAGCTCGCCTTCGGCCACTTAAAAGCCCGCTTCTGGTGTTTGCTCACCCGTCTCGAGATGGGTGAGCGGAATGCAACGGAGGTAGTGGCCGCGTGCTGCGTGCTCCACAATATTGTGGAGCGGAGCAGGGAGGCCTTCCTTCCCACATGGCTGGCAGCAGAGGGCCAGGCCTACGAACAGCCCCACACAGCTGCCAGCCACCAGGCGCACCAGGATGGGGTGCGCATCCGGGAGGCCCTCACGGACATGTTCTCACAGGCCCTGGAGTAGGGTTGCCTCAGTTTCCCTGGACATCTCCTTCCCCTCCCCTTACCTCCCAATACACAACAACACACTGTTTGTGGGAGAGGGGGATGTTGTGCAGAATGTTCATTATTGTTATGTGAAATATGTTTGAGCAGTCTAGTTCAGAGCACAGTACTCTTGGTTCTGTTAAGGGTTTGGTCAGGTCAAGCGGAAGGCTTGCCTACCAATTAGGATTAGGTTTAGATTTAGGTTTAGTTAGATTAGCTATCGTCGTCGGTTCAAAGCATTTCGGCCGTCATCGAGTTTGTTCGTCGGGCGCGTCGGCCGTAGCTAGGGTTTTCTTTGAGTTCAGGGTTAGGTGTAGGGATAGTCTAGGCCACCATCGTCTGTTCGAGCTGTCCCGAAGAACAGGAAGAGGAGTCGAGGTTCGTGCGGAAGGCTCGAGTCAGCGCACCCGATTCCAGTCATCTTCGAGGGATCTCCTGGCAGTTCCTCTCCTGAGGCCCGGAAGGACCAAAGGATGGAGGTCGCCAGCCACAGCGTCGTCCATCGAGGGATCTCCTGGCAGTTCCTCTCCTGAGGCCCGGAAGGACCAAAGGATCGAGGTCGCCAGCGTCACCGCACCGCCTCCACGCCTAGGCTGTGTTTCATGTATTTTGTGTTGTGTTTACTCTTTTGTAATCTATCCCTTGCTTGATTGGGATTTTATGCATGTCAAATATAGTCCTGTGGTTAAATTTTATCTTCAGAGTTGGTATTCATTTATGCATCACAAACTCATAACCCTTCAAAATTATTTCCCTTTTTTTTTAGAAAACCTGTGATAGATATGGAATTTGGAGTCCGCATTTGTCATCTTCATGATTTTATTAGGTTGATTGGCATTCTAAATTAATTATTCATGTTACCTCACGTAACAGGGAGGAGACCTTGAACTGGGAGGGGAAGGGGAGCTACTCCTGGGAGGGGTGGCCCCCGCGACCGCTCCTGCGGGGGCGGACCTGGACATGGGGGGCAGACCGCATTGGGGCAGGCTGAACGAGGGGGTGGGCAGCAGGAGCAGGAGCAGGAGGGACCATTGCAGGAGGGGGCGGGGGCAGGTGCACCACGATGGGGTGCACATCCGGGAGGCCCTCACGGACATGTTCTCACAGGCCCCGGAGTAGGGTCGCCTCAATTTCCCTGGACAACTCCCTCTCCTCCCCTTCCCCCTCCTCCCCTCCCCTCCCCTTACCTACCAACACACAAAAACACAGTTTGGTTTCACCATAAAAACTTGTCGGTTTTTATTTACAAAGGGGGGAGAGGGAGAGGAGACCTTGAACTGGGAGGGGGAGGGGAGCTACTCCTGGGAGGGGTGGCCCCTGCGACCGCTCCTGCGGGGGCGGACCTGGACATGGGGGCAGACCGCATTAGGGCAGGCTGAACGGGGAGGTGGGCAGGAGGAGCAGGAGTAGGGGCAGGAGCAGGAGGGGCAGGAACAGGGGCTGGAGCAGGGGGGGCAGGAGCAGGAACAGGAGGGGCCATTGGAGGAGGGGCGGGGGCACTGCTAGGGGAGGGATGCCGGGGGCATGGGGCGCGGCCATGCCATAATGTATGGCATGGGCAATGTGCGCGGAGAGGCTGGCAACGGAGTTCGCCATCAGCGCACAGTGTCCCTGGAAGGTGGCCCAGGCCTCCTGGCGCCACTGCAGGTCCGCCTCTGTGTGCCTCTGGATGGCAGCCTCTACCTGCTCGACGGCCTGCACGTGGCGCCGCAGGAGCTGGTCCCGGTGTCGGACGCGCTGCCTCGGTGGTTGGGCGGCTGGGGGTGCTGCTGCTGCCGGACGGAGGGTCCCCGCTCCTGGTTGGTCCCGCTGCAGGAACAGAAGAAAAGATGGGTCAGTCAGGCAGCCCGGCCACTGTCCCCACACCTCATGCCTTCCACCCCACCCCTGAGCCCAGGTGACACCACAGGGGTGGTGTGGCTTGGGCCCCCTCGGTTCCCCCCCGCCCCCTCCCGTGTTGTATGTTTGCATAGAGGACCACCCCTGGAGTAGGGTCCTCCTCCATGTATTGGAACCCCCGGTCTGTGTCCTGGCCCCATGGAGGGCAGGAGGGTGCTTGTGTTGCATTAACCTGTGGAACTCCCTGCCGGTGGAGGCTATGAGGCTTTGGGCTAATCAATGGTATTTGACAGGGAAAGCGAGATGAATCCCCACACAGTGCCTGGGAGCATCTCAGATCCCCATCGCGTGGGATATCTCCTGGACGGAACCAGGAGAGTGACTGGGGAGTGTCCCATCCTTGCAGCAAAACTCAGGCGGCCCTAGGGGCGGCCCGAGCGCTTCCCTGCCTTCTCCCTCCCACTATCCCTCTCACACGGTAGCCCAGGGACCTGTGTGGCTGCAGTGGGGACTTCCCTCGGGGAGCCAGCCAAGGCACCGGGAGCAGGCGAGGGGTTCAGGGGGGGCTACGCTCACAGGGCTGTGACGCTGCGGTTTTCCCAGGAGCAGCTGGCTGTGCCTCACAGCCAGGCATGGGACAGTGTGCCGTTTTGCCTGCTACATCCTTGTGGAGGTGCAGGCTCTGGCCTGAGTCCCTGGCTGGTTCCAGCCAGCATCCACCGTTCCCCCCCCGGTCCTGCCGGATGTGTGTGAGCAGCACGGTCCCAGGCATGCCCTAGAGCTGCCTGCCGCGGCCACGTGGCGCTCGGTCACCAGGCTGCACGTGGTTGCACGTGCTGCTTGCTGCCTAATGCTACACAGCGTGCAGCTCACGTGGCCCGAGTGACATGCTCTCCCCTTCCCCCTCTGGGTGCCTGGCTCCCCTCCCGCCCGCCCTTGTGAGTGCAAAGTGCAACACTTACCGGTGGATCCTTCCCCGGCCTCCAAGGACGCGCGGGAGACGTCGGGGCTGCCGGAGGGGGCCTGCTGGGTGACACTGCTGGCCTCGTCCTCCGACACACTGCTGCTGCTGTCTCCCTCCCCCGTTGTGGCGGTCCTGGTGATTGGGGGGGCGCGCGCAGGTGTCCACCGTGATGTCCGGGGCTTCTGGAGCTGGCTGTCCCAGGATGCGGTGGAGCCAGTCATAGTGGGGGCAGGTGTCTGGTCCTGCCCCCTGGCCCTCGCTGGCCCGCACATAGCCCAGGTGCAGCTCCTTCACCTTAGCCCGGACTTGTTCAAGGGTCCGGGCTGGATGTCCATGCTGGGCTAGCGCCTGGGCCATGCGGCCGAAGATGTTGGCGTTGCGGCGCCGGGACCGGGTCTCGTGGAGGCCCTTCTCCTCCTCCCACAGGTCCAGGAGGGTCTCCAGCTCCCCCGATGACGAGGAGGGGGCTCTCCTTTTGCGGCCCCTGGGGGTCTCCTGCGCTGGGGGTGCAGGTGGCTCATCGGCCGGAGCTGCCATGCTGCCTGTGATGTGGCTGCTGGGCACGGCAGGGGCAACGTGGCAGACCTCAGGCCCAGAGGTCTGAGGCACACTCCTGCCACGTGCGCTCAGCAGCCTGCGTGTGCTTTAAGAGCTCGAGTTACCAGGAAGTCCGGGGCTCCTACGGGGTCTCCCGGCGTCAAAACCGCTTTTTTCCGTTTAGCCTGCTTTTGCGCAAAAGTCTTAGCTAGCTGTCTACACTGGCCCTTTTGCGCAACAGTTTTTCGCAAAAAGGACTTTTGCCCGAACGGGAGCATCAAAGCTTTTCCGCAAGAAGCACTGATTTCGTACATGAGAACGTCAGTGCTTTTGCGGAAAATCAAGCGGCCAGTGTAGACAGCTGAGAAGTTTTTGGCGGAAAAGCAGCTGATTTTCCGGAAAAACTGGCCAGTCTAGACACAGCCTCAGGTTTACAGCTATGACACTGAGATTTGCTCTATTAAAGTCTCTTTTCTGGTCTGCTCCTGCCAGCTGGGAACGTGTGGCGGGCGGGTGGCTGCTCTGGCTGGCCGGGCAACGATGTCGGTTTTCAGGACATCATTAATACAGTCTCTAAAAGTAAACTACCCCACCAATGTCCATCCAGTGAAAATGGCTAGTTAACAGCAGTAAATTGGGAGAAAGGGAATTACAAATGGTTCCAAAGGAAGTTTATTCAGCTCTAAAAAGAGACCAAGTTCTACCATCAACAAAAAATCACATTAAACAGTATTTCATTATTGTGAAGAACTGCAGATATGAAGTGATACAATCTAAGTTTCTATAAAGCTGCTAAATCTCCACATGCTTAACAAAAGAAGGAAACCTTGTCTGAATGAGTAGAAAACCACAGGGTTTGCCCTCCAAACTTTTCAGTTGGAGCTGGGGGAAATCTCTCTGAAGAAAATTGGGTCCATTTTACAGGAGCTCTACTTATGCATAAATTTCAGAAAACATTCACTAGAAAATTCATTATATTAAACATTCATTCCATGAATAAATTAGAGACTCTGAAATGTGGTGCAATAAAAGTTTTGCTGCTAGAAAGATTTTTATGGGTGAAATAATGTGAAAATTAGTACCATTAAATATGATTCTCCTTAACCCAGCATAGCCCTTCATGCAATTATTTTGACATGCTCTGGCATGCATAACCACAGATATATTTAAATAATGCTGCAGAAGAGAATCAGAATTTAGGACCAAAACATTCTGGAATGCAACAAGGAATCAGTCCCACACCACTGATGTTAACCAGAGTTTTGCCATTGACTTCAAAGAATACAGATTAGAGCTCAAAAGTTGTGGCTGCTCCCCTTTGCAAAATGCTTATTAAGGGTATCTGAAAACAGTCTTCTTTCTGTATCTGTTTTTAGGTAAGATATTTAAGCATAATGTGAATGAGTTTAATTAAGCTAAACCTCCACATGTACTAAATATAATGGCTCAAAATATGCCTGTATGGTTTGTTAAGTCATTAGATCATCTGCTAAAAATTTCTGAACTCATATTAATATGTATATAAAGCTGTCATATTCCATTATGCTAGATGTCCGTAGCTGTGCCTCAGTTTCCACACTGTACATTTGTGAGGCCACATGCATTAAGCAATTGTGAGGCTGTCAGATATCGGAGTGAAGGATGTCGGGGTGAATTCCTTGATAGACAGACTGCATGTGTCCCAGTGAGGCTGAGGGAGAACCATTAATACAGACCTTATAACCTGAGCTCTGATAGCTTCAGGAAAGAGTCAAGTTTCCCTTGGTTGGTGCAGCTTCTCCCTCACCTGGCTGTGGGTCTCTTTCCATGTGCTCCTCACATTGGATTTAGCCAGCCCCTTGGGTCTACCTCATGTCTTATCCCTCATCTGCTACCTATTGGCTCTAGGAGGGGAGCAGAGAATAGCCACTGCACAGTGTTAATTATCCCCGGTTTTAGTATTTTTTCTTCCATAACATATATATCTAAGATATTTGTTAGTAACTGGTGGGTGTCACAGTGGCACCCATCCAAACAAGTGCACATGACCTCAATATTAGTGCACAAGACAAAACTCACTGCGCTCATGGATGGAAAATCTTAGAGGGAACACTGCTGGTCCCAGTACAAATCCTTGCGGGACACCACTATTTACCTTACTCTATTGTGGAAATCAACCATTTATTCCTCTCTCTTATTTTGTATCTTAACCAGTTACTGATCCATTGCTTCTGTGCAATGGCCTTCTCTTACTTGAATGCCCACTGATTGTTATAAGGAGCAGCTACCCAAACATTCTTAATTTTTTGTTGTTGTTGCTGTTAGAAGCCTTTTACTAGTTAAGACTTTTTTTTTTTGCCCTGCCTAATTATACTTTTACACTTGAATTGCCAGTTTATGCTCCTTTCTATTTTCCTCACTAGGTTATAACTTACATTTTCAAATGATGTCTTTTTGCCTCTAAGAGCTTCTTTTACTTTGCTGTTTAGGCGTGTTCAGACTTTTTTTTGTCGTCTTATTTTTTTAAAATTTGGGGTATACATTTAATCTGAGCTTCTATTATTTGTTAATAAAAGTTTCCATGACACTTTTAGGCATTGCACTTGTGATGGTTCTTTTTAATTTTTGTTTAACAATCTTCCTTATTTTTGTTGTAGTTCCCCTTTCTGAAGTTAAATGCTGCTGTGGTGGGCTTGATATTTCCCCATTACAAAGATAATAAAGCTAATTATATTATGGTTGCTATTTCTAAGAAGTTCAGCTATATTAACTTCTTGGACCAGATCCTTCTAGTACTAAATCAAGCACTGCCTCTGCCCTTGTGGGTTCCAAGACTAGCTTCTCCAATAAACAGTTATTTATAGCATTATTTCCCTTTACAAAAGACACATAGACAGTTTCCTCACTTATCAAAAAGGCCAGCATTTTTGGGGCTTTTTACACAATGCTAAATTAACATTTATAGAATCTTTGAGTCCTAGCTGAAAGGCATTACAAAGATTTGAAAGATTTACTGGATGTCTGAGTTAGAGGGTACTGGACAGTCTGGTGAATGGAGATAGGGATCCTGCACTGCAGGAATATTACTGCAGGATTGTCATCTGCCTCCTACCCATTCCTTCTGCGGCAATACTCTAGGAAGTGAAGAAGGGATTGAAGACCATTCCCCAACTAGGAAGCAGTGCAGCTGAAAGCAGCTTTTTGTCACTCTGGAGGAGATAAAGGGATCCTGCAGCCTCTTTTTCTGAGGCACACTCACACAGATGGCACCAGTCTTCAGCTAGGATGGGGCAGAAGTGAGACTTGTTGCTAAAGCTGGCTCTGGAGCCTACATGCCAGCACAACTTCTGAGGTAACTCAGATCTAGTTCCTCTGCAGTAGGAATGTGGTCTGGGCCCAACCTGTACTCTTGACACTTCTGCTGCCAATTTCCCCCTCAGCTCCTCACTAGAGCTTAATATGTATTAATGGGAGATGAGGAAAAGGGAGGTGGGAGTTGAAGAACTGTAATCTGGAGTGGAGATCTAGGTCCTCAGAGTTCTAGTCCCCAGGTCCTAGTCATTAGTCCACTCTGCACTGTACAACTCTCTGATACAATTCCTCCTGAGATCCTCAGGGTTAAACTATGTGCTCAGACTCCTAGTATAAGGCATAAGGAGAGGAAGACACCTAAGGAAGAGATTCTCAGAAGGCAGCAAGCTGAGGAGGGAGCCACCTAAACAAGTCAGGTGTGAAATGCAGCAGAAAGGGGACGGGAGATGAGAGAGAGAGGCAGCTTCATCCACTTGGCATCCACCAGCTGTCCTGGAATAAAGCACCTAAGCCTATTCAGCTGCTGAGAGAGCCCATCTCCTAGCAGCCAAAACGGTCTTTTACTTACTGGAGATGGATGGGAGAATTTTCAAAATATTTCAGTTTGGATACTCAGCAAGGGTCCCTACTCTGCTTTGGAACAAGGATCCACATCTACCTGTACATCTAGTCAATGAGCTATAGAATCAGTTTTCTCTGGTCCACTGAATAGTTTATACAAAATGGAATACTTCCAGCAGTAGAGTTCTATCCCCACAATAGTTAAAAAAAATATAATTTGGGCCTGCAGCTAGGATTGGGGGGGGGGGACCCCAGGTTAAAATTCCTGCTCTGACTGAGGCCCTAACCCCAGCTGTCCCACGGGGGCACTGCAATCTGCCTCACCTGCAGGTGGCCCATCTCCAGCTTCAGTTAGATTAGTATCAGATGTTAGGTGGCCTGTGAGAATACCTGTAGGATTGGGCCCCACTGGCAAGATAGCTCCCCTGCCTGGTATGAGGATCTTGCTTTGACTTGAACTATGGCTCTAAGCAGTGAGGTAGTAGCACTTCTGCAGGTTTGCAAATGCTACCGGGCAGAAACTTGATGCGTACAGTATTAGGTAGCAGCTAATCGGTGGATTTTGGTACCTAAAGCAGCAGATAGTTATTGAAGTATCTGGGAGAATGTGAGCCTGATTTGCTTGCAGTTCTTAGTTCTTTCTCCATTTGCTCCTCTCCATGCATCTTGGCATTTTGGGGGCAGACACAGACCCAGTACTGACTGCTGTAGGACTATAAAACAAAGGTTTCTTCCTTATGCATCAGCTGCATTAGCAAGTAAAAAGGAGTGGGAGTACCAGCTCTTCTCTCCAGAGACAGTGCATGGGTGTTCATGCTGAAATCATATGCAAAGGAATGGTATATTTAAGGGGACAGAGGGAAAGACTGCTGAATCAGTAGCTGGGGAAATCTAGAGCAAAAAGAGGTAGTGGCGAGGATAAGAGTACTCCTTGAGGAGCTTGTTGAGTTCCACAGTTGAATTGGTCCTTTCTTCCTTTCCTTGCCTCCAAAATAGGTAGAAGAGCCTGAGGCATTAGAACAGCAGCAGATGGTTTCTGATGTACTGTCAAGCAGCTGCAACTGCTGGGGAAGCAGAGCTGATAACTGTGCTCTAGAAACAACTTTCTCCATCTTCCCAAATAGGACGATGGGGCAGGAAAAAAGAAGGAATCTGGCAACTGCAGCTCTGGCAGAATTGTGGATAGTAGCTCACTAGAGAATGGTGTTTACAAAATGTGGCTAACTTCCATGTACGGAACAGCATCCTTACCTCTTATTGGGTTTTAAAACTGGCTTTTAGTGATGGAAAGTAACTATGATTGAAGGCATCCAACAACATGTTTTAGGCTGTTACCTGTATTTGCTCCAGCTCTATGCAAAAACAAGAACCAGAAAGTTTTACAAGCAAGTCACTTGTGCATGAGGCACCTTCCTCATGAACTCTTTAGCTACATTTGCACCACAAACCCTCTGCTGGCATAATCCATTTGTTTGGCATGGAAACGCTTAACAATGGTGCAGATAGCACTCTTCCCCCTTAATCAGCCTAAGACTAGTAGATACCTGATTACTTGGATTTACATTCTCCTCTTCTATCCCATTTGCTCCCTATTAAAAGTTTTGAACTGCTGACATGGAGTACAAAGTATGACCCCCGAAGACACCTGAAATTCTCAATTATGTCCCCCTCAAAAATCACATACCAGTGAGACCTGAACTGAGAAGTGCAAGAATCTTGGGAACTCAGGTCCCTGTCCCTCACTCAACTTATAGCAAACCTTAGCAATCAGGTCACTCCTCCTCACATCCCTCTCAAAACATATCACATGGCTTATGGGAAACAGTGAGACAGGGCACTGGAGTGGAAAGAAGAAATACCAGGAGCACAGAGAAAGATATTCACTACTCTACCTATTTACCTACTCTATTTTCATGTCCAATACACTGAATAATTACAGTACCTGCTTCTGCTACTAGTCAGTTTTTAAAACAGCATCAACATGAAAATGGCATGGATCTTGTCAGTTTTGCTACTTCCCAGAGAGCAAAAAACCAGCAATAAAGTGTCTGGAGTTTTGTTAATTTTAGTTGTTGATACTTGGCAAAACTACCAGAAACAGCCTGCAGTCTCAACTTTGACACCAAGTTGATTTAACCTTCCATAATGAAATGAATGCATTTTTACAATCATTAGGTCTATGGTTCTAGGGTTTCTATGTGAGAAATCAGTTAAATGCATATTTCATCTATAATGCTTGTAGATATTCAAGTTTGTATTCAAATATATCACCTTGTTTGAAGATACAATGAATACAAAGCTGAGCAATACACAAATTTGACACTAACAGCTCACATTCTCATTTTTCTCAGAATTCTGATGTAATCCAGAGGTGATTCTCAGAGGCACAAGCGCAGCTGGGTGCCCAGTCTGCATTAATTCCCAATGGGAAATAGTCATCTAGTTGCTCTTTGTTCCTCTGAAAGTCACCCCCTCAGATTTGGAGGTTTAGCAGAAAGTATAGGGGCAGTCAGAGGCTATACCTCCCTTATCTAATGTGTCCCAAGTGTTCACTGCTGAGAGATGAAACTCCTGTGGCACCCCTTTTCTAGAAATGTCCAACTCCTATAATATCCACAAGTGAGAATAATACAGAGTACATCTTGAAACCCCCCCCCCCCCCCAAATTTCTTATTTGATGTAACTAAGAAGTACTATTCTTTAACGGAAATAGTATTCACTTTGTAATCCTGTTCAGTGTAGCACCTTGCAATTGCTCCTAATAAAAACGGAATAGATGTCTGAACTGTGATAACTGATCACTGCTAGTAAAAGTTTTCTGTTCTGAACAGAACTGGGTTGCTACAAATTAACTTTGAGTTATCCTTTGAATAGAGGCAAAAAAGGGTGAAAAATTATGCAGATATTTCAAGGGCACTTTCTGCGACATTTTTGTAATGGCACAGCTTTTGATGTCTAATTTTTCCTGCAGAATTATAAAAAAATTAAAATTGTATTTTTTGAAAAAAGTTGCATTCTGACTTACACCTAAGCTAACAAGAGGTTTCACAGTAACAATAAAAATTCACTGATTTTAAAAAGAAATGGAAAATGTTGATTAAAATTGTCAAAATATCTCAAAAAGTCAGAAGTTCAACCAAAATGTCTGTTTTTAAGTTCTATCCTGTTCTACTATGATATATTTAGTTTAGCAATATATTATTTACTCTAGCGTGCTCTTTTGATACAGCTTATGGTAATATGAGCTTATGAACCAGTAGAGAGAAAAAAAAATGTTGACAATGTTCTTAAAATTCAGTATAAAAATACACTCCAGAATGCTTCCTGCTCAACACATTTATTCCTCCTATTTAGTACAGTGGATTATATACAGTTGAAAGACTGTACAATGCTTATGAGGTCCAATTAACTTCCCTATGATGGTAGCTTGCTTCATGTATAGCAGAGATGACAAATCATGGAATGCATTTTCAATGAAGAGCCATTAATGATGGCCAGCAGCAGAGGATTCTGAAACAAACACAATTTATATTGTTCAAAAATTAAAGTAATATATGTTACAAGTCTATAATTCAGGACAGATACAGTTGAGCATGCTTAACTATGAATATTCAAAAAAGTAAATAAATCCATGTATCAAAATATTTGAAAATTCTTCATATATCTAGAAGTGTAGTCTAGTGTTTTAACATTTACATTATCAATGTTATTGGTTAATATAATTTCATGGGGGATTTCATGGAACTTACCTCTAAATTCAGGAAAAAATTGATGTAGGGTAAATAGTTATCGTTGTATGCTATAATGGGAGCTATTTTGATTTTAACCGGAAGGCTGGATAACATTTTCGTGTATAAAATTTACTTTATTTGGAGCAAGTGAATTGTCTAATCTTTGTAATCAGAATTGAAATAGGACACTTACATTAGTAAAGGAGAAATAAGAAAATTCTGAAATTTTTGTCACAATCAATGATATACTAAAAAAACTCAAGGATTGCATATTAAATGTTTACAAAAATAAAGTAAATTAAAATGAAATACTTTGTTTTTTAATCTAATCAGATAGACCTTAAGTTTAATCAGGTTACCATTTTTAGCTATCAACATTCTAAAACATGGGTTCCCAAACGGGGGTGTGTGAAGAAATTCCAGGGGGGGGGGGGGGGCGCGAGGCAACCCAGCCACACACACCCCCCCCTCGTCAATCCCACCCCAAGTTTTGCTGCTATTTTTTTGGGAGGGGGGGCATGATGGTTTTTCAAAAATCAAAAAGGGGAGGGCGTGATGCCGAAAAGTTTGGGAACCACTGTTCTAAAATGTATATTCAATGAGCTTAATCGTTTTATAGAAGTTTTTTTTAAAGTTACTGTCCTAAACTCCCATCACAGTTCTGAGCCAGAGATTAATTTAGTTTGTTATACCAAAAAAAGCATGAATGGAAAGTGCAACATTTTATAAACATTACCCAGACTGCAAATATTCTGACAATGATATCAGAATAATAGAGAACTATAACAAAACCTGAATATTCCCTTTAAGATCATTTTGCAACATCCACAATATAAAAACAAAACTAAATTTAATTTAAAATTAATATGTTGGGTCTATTTGCTTTAAACCCTATTCATAGTTAAAACTAGCTATAGAATACTCTGCTGTATAACACAAATACTTACTGTCTGCCACTGCTTTTTTACCTAGAAACAAGAAAAATTGAATTGTACAAAGTGTAGCTTTACATTTTTCACTTTCAAGTTTTAAGATGCAGAAAAACTACTGTGTAATCAAACTTGGAGCACAATTTGAGATGATGACAGGGAATATACAAGATCTGAAAAGTTAAGGATACTGAAAAATATATTTTGTTAAAGTAGTGATCAAATCAAGCTGCTTAAAAAAAAAATAAAAAAATAAAAAAAAAATCAGCATACAGGGCATCCTAGCTATAAGTCACCCTCGCATACATCCGTTCCGCACTAAAGTCACTGACGCTTGTAGGAACAGATGCATTGTAAGTCCTCTCATTCTCCACTCTTAAGCTGCACACAAAAAAATTGTGCAAATGGAAGTCATCCACGGGAAAAAGATTCCCTGCTTTAAGTTGTTTCACTGTAAGTCCAAGTTTTTGGAATGTACCTTAGATTTATAGTGAAGACAACCTGTACACTGTAATTTTTTTATACCTGTAGTAAAGTGTTAAAAGACCTTACAGTATTCATAGCATTGGGCCAGAAGTATTCATAGAAGTGAATACTCCTGGCCCAAGATATACCAAATTCATTAGTACCCTCCAGAAATTCCATTGGTTTTCAGAATTAAAAAGAGCCAAACTACTAAATCTATTATTTAAAAAAATAATTTTAACCTTCAAGACAGTTGCCTTCAAGATCTTGCAGGACTAAATCGATTTTGACTTAACCTCCCCCCGGACAGGGGCTGCTACTACTCTGCTCTGCTGCTTCTGATACAGAGGCAGCAGCACAGAGTGGCAAGAGGCTCCTCAGGAGTGGGGCCAGAGTGCACTGGCTACCGGCCCCACTCCTAGGGACTACAGAATAGTCGAGTAACAGATAAGAAATCATGAGTTAATCGACTATCAATTAACCGATATTTAACATCCCTAAAATGTAACCGGGTACTAGGGATGTGAAAGCCCAAATGTGTACACGGTTAAGTGATGAGCCTGAGTGTGGTTACACGTAGGCCTTCATGGGTTACATGCAGGCTTTCAATATGCACGGAGAGCCGCCTACCCCCCCTGCACTGCTTCAGAGGCAGGAGCACAGGGGGAGAAAAGAGGCAACTGACTCCCTATGCACACTGGTTTCCAGGGAGCAAGACAGCAGTATGGGGGTAAGGAGGTTGGTGGCCCGATACACATGGAGGGGAGGTGTATGCAGGTAACTGCTGTACATGTTTACTTGATTAAACAGATTTTAACATCCCTAATTTCCTACAATCAAAAACTTTATTATAGATACAAGTGTACAGAAGTGCTTTTGCCAGTATGGTTTATTTCACTTTGGGAACCAGTATAAATCATAATGGTAAAAATACTTTTTTTTTTTTTTTTTTTTGCTGAAGTAAGCATTGTCTACATGAGGGGGGTTTGCTGATATAGCTTTCCCAGTAAATCGTTTGTAGTGTAGCCCTGACCTTAGTGAAGTGATAAAGCAACTGCTGATCGTTTTCAATAAATATTTAGGCATTTCCAGACAATTCAACAATTTTATTTACAGGGCTCGACAAACTATAGAATCTACTTGCCCGTGGCAAGTAGATTTCAGCCGCGCACCCCGTTTACCGGTGGCGTGCGCATGCAATGCGGCTCTTGCGCATGCACAGTGCGGGGCTGGCGAGCGGCTTTCGCCGCCGTTTGTCAAGCCCTGTTTATTTACAACAATGGTTTCAAAAGAGGACATTAAACCTAAAATTGAAAAAATGTAACTTACCACCATAGGAAATTTTGTAATAGACATATGTAGTTAAGGCCAATCCAACCCATATTTCCTGGTAAACCGTAGTGTAGTATATCTTCATGTTGCGCCATGTTCTAGTAAAATACTGTAACATCTGAAAATTATACAAAAATTGTCATTATAATGAATTTTGCTATTATATCCACACCCCTGGGAAATAATTCTCTATTGCCAAACCAAAAAATTGTGTTAGATAGAATCAAAGTTAAGAGTACACATCAACAAAAAAGGTAAAAGCAGTACAATGATTTGGTAAATTATCCCCAAACCCAAACATTACATACCCAGAAAATTCAGCATTAAGGTTGCAAAAGGCTGCTTGGTGCTACCACAATAAAAATAATGAATAATCATAATAGAATAGTAGAACTGGCAGGAACCTTGAGAGGTCAGGTTCAGTCCCCTGCATCGATGGCAGGACCAAGCACCATCTAGACCAGTGGTTCTCAAACTGTGTTTTCTTTATTTATGGCAGAGATGGGGAACCTTTTTTGGGTTGGAGGCTACTGACCCACAGAAAAATCAGTTGGGGATCACAAGTGAGAAGCAAAAAAACTCCCCAAACCTTCAACTGAGACACCTCACTCTCCTGGAGCTCCAGCCCTAGGGTGCGAGGGGAAGGGACAAGGAAGACTGAAGTTCAGGGCTTCCCATAGGCCAGATTTACTTTTCTCGTGTTCTGGAGTTAGTAGATTTTATGGACCCCCCTTAGGCTCTGGGGTAGGGACAAAAATGAGTGGTTCAGTGTATGGGTCAGGGCTGCCAGTGAGTGGGATAGGGATGGGGTGCAGGATCTGGGAGGGAAGTGGGGTGCAGAAGAGGGAGAGGTTGCGAGGTCTGGGTGGGAGGTAGGGTGCAAAAGCAGGCTGGGAGTAGAGCGTCTGGCTAGGTGAAGGGAGCAGAAGCAAGGGAGGGTGCAGTGTGTGCCCAGGAAGGAGAGTTCAAGAACAATGGTAGATACAGGAGCAGGGTGAGGGTAGGTGTTTGGCCAGAGAGAGGGTGCAGGAGCAGGCTAGGGGTTGGGTGTCTGGCTAGGAGGGAGGGTGCAGGAGCAAGAGAGGGTGTCAGAGCAAGCTGGGGGTGCATGGTCTTGGCAGGAAGAGGGGAGTGTGGGGTTTTGGGGTGTGGGAGTCTGGGCATGAGGGGGAACGCTTACCTGGCTTCATGCCCCCTTGCAGCAAGGAAAGCTTCTGGACAGTGTGCTGCCCTTCTCTCAGCAGGGTGGGACCTCAGCCTCCCTCCTCCCCCAGGCAGTGGGGAGCCTGCACAGCTGCAGCACCAGCTTCAGCTTCCTGCTCACTTGCGATGGGCAGGGGAAGGTGAAGAAAGCCCCTACTCCGCCAGACCCAGCTTGCGGAGAGTAGCAGAGCGAGCGGCTCTGTGCACTGCCATTCCCCCAGCAGGGTGGGGAGGGGCGGAGGGAGAGAGAGTGGCAGCATATAGAGTGCACATGCCAAGCCCTAGTGTGCTCTGCCTCGCAGTGCCTGAGCCAGGCTCCACATGGTCCCTATCAGGGCTCAAGAGGAAGCTTCAAGGAGTGGCTCCGCTGGGTTTTTCCTTAGACCCAACCAGTACACTCCCACTCCCATCAGTGGCCACTGTAATGCCGCCTGGAGATGGAGGAGGTGGCACGATGCAGCCGGACCGGGGGCCCCGCACAACAGAGATGGTCCCACGGGGGGGAGGGGGGGAAGGGGAGGAGACAGAGATGGACTGTGTGGTGGTGGAATAGTGAGTGACAGGGGCTTGCTGGGAAGTGGCACATACTATGCTGGAGCTTGGAGAATGCTCCAGGCTCTAGCTTCTGATCCGCTCCGGAAACCATGCACCATTGGAATTGGCCCTGGCTGCCCGCCGGGGAGCTGCCTATGTGCTCTGGGGGGCGGGGCAGAGGTACATTGCTACTGCGTCATGCTAGTGGTGAGTGTCTGTGAGGCTGCCCCAGGAGGGGAGTGAAATGGCAGTGCCATTTCTAGCCGGATCTGTCAAGGCTCTCCGGGACATTTTCCTACTTGATGGGGACACAGTATTTAAATTTGGGACCATCTCAGAAAATCCAGGACATATGGTTGGCATAGCCATGGGCCAAAAAGTCTGAGAACCATTGATCTAGAACAACCCTGACACTCACCATCCTATCACTGCACTTAAAAAATCTCCCATGATACAGATTCCATAGCCCCTCCTAGGCAACCAATTCCAGTGATTAACCACCCCGACAGTTAGGAAGTTTTCCCTAATGTCCATCCTAAACCTACCATGCTGTAATTGCCCATTGCTTCTTGTCCTATCAGAGGTAAAGGAAAATAATTTTTCTCCCTCCCCGCTTTCAAATATCTTTTAGGTGCTTGAAAACTATTATATCGTCTCTCAGTCTTTCAGTATTCCCTCGTAGGTCATGGTTTATGGACTTTTTTTGGTTGCTCTTCTCTAGACTTTTTCCAATTTGTTGGCATCTTTCCTGAAATGTGGCACCTAGAATTCGACACAATACTCCAGTTGGGGCCTAATCAGTGCCATAATCAATAATGGGTCAAGTAATCTACCACCAAGCGCTCTTAACACATACCCACTTATCCTTAGACCACTCACAATTCATTGCAACCACCAGTATGTTGCATACAAATTAGATGAAGGTTGGTGATTCATTGTTTCCTCTGATAGCACAATACCATTTAAGAGAAGTTACCTGAACTTTTGATCTGATGCTGTCAATAGCCTATGTAATCATAACTAGGTACAATAGTTGATGATAACATATCTTGTTTACAGCCTAGTATCTTCAGATATAACCTATGTACAAATTCCAGTTAATTTGTTCCTTTATTAAGACCAAACTCATTTAGAACAAAGAAAAGACTAACATGCGAGTTTTATAGGAAACAGTTTGTTCAAATTAATTTTAAAATAATTAGTAAATTTGTAGAATTGTAAGTGTGTGGTTTGTAATCTATCGTTTAAATCATCTTCTGTACCTAATGACCGGAAGATAGCTAATGCCACACCAATATTTAAGAAGGGCTCTAGAGGTGATCTTTGCAATTACAGACCAGTAAGTCTAACATCAGTACCAGGCAAATTAGTTGAAACTAAGCAAAGAATAGACTTATCAGTCACATAGATGAACATGATTTGTTGGGGAAAAGTCAATATGGTCTCTGTAAAGGGAAGCCCTGTTTTACTAATCTACTAGAGTTCGACGGGGACAACAAGCATGTGGACAAGGGGGATCCACTGGATATAGTGTAATTAGATTTCCAGAAAGTCTTTGACAATGTTCCTCGCCAAAGGCTCTTAAGGGAAGTAAGCTGTCATGGGATAAGAGGGAAGATCCTCTCATGGATTGATAACTGGTTAGAAGACAGGAAACAAAGGGTAGAAATAAATGGTCAGTTTTCAGAATGGGGAGAGGTAACTAGTGGCGTCCCCCAGAGGTCCATACTAGGTCCAGTCCTATTCAACATATTTATAAATGATCTGGTAAACAGTGAGGTGGCAAAATTTGCAGATGATACTAAACTGCTTAAGATAGATAAGACCAAAGCAGATTGAAGAGCTTCAAAAGGATCTCACAAAACTAGGTGACTGGTAGCAAAATGGCAAATGAATTTTAATGTTGATAAATGCAAAGTAATGCTCATTGGAAAAATAATCCCAATGATACATACAAAAAGATGGGGATTACTTTAGCTATAACCACTTGAGAGAGATCTTGTAGTCACTGCTAATAGTTCTCTGAAAACATCCACTTTATGTGCAGCAGCAGTCAAGAAAAAACAAACAGAATTTTGTGAATCATTGAAAAAAAAAAGGGGATAGATAGAGAAGACGACAGAGAATACCTTATTGCCTCTATATAAAACCATAGTACGCCCACATCTTGAATACTGCGTACAGATGTGGTCACCTCATCTCAAAAAAAGATAATATTGGCATTAGAAAAGGTTCAGAAAAGGGCAACAAAAATGATTAGAGGTTTGGAATGGGTGCTATATGAAGAGAGATTAAAAACACTGGGACTTTTCAGCTTAGAAAAGAGGAGACTAAGGGGGGATATGATAAGAGGTCTATAAAATCATGACCCGTATAGAGAAAATGAGTAAGGTTAAGTTATTTACTTGTTTCCATAAGAACTAGGGGTCACCAACTGAAAATTAATAAGGAGCAGGTTTAAAACAAACAAAAGGAAGTTTTTCTTCATGCAGTGCACAGTCAACCTGTGGAACTCCTTGCCAGAGAATGTTGTGAAGACCAGGACTTTAACAGAATTAAAAAAAAAACTAGATAAATTCATGGAGGTTAGGTTCATCAATGACTATTAGCTAACATGAGTAGGAATGGTGTCCCTCACCTCTGTTTGTCAGAGGCTGGAATTGGATGACAGAAGCGGGATCACTTGCTGATTACCTGTTCTGTTCACTCCCTCTGGGGCATCTAGCATTGGCCACTGTCAGAAGACAGGATACTGGGCTAGATGGACCTTTGGTCTGATCCAGAATGGCTGTTATGTATCGAAAATACACTCTATACTGTGGCAGTGTTTGTAACATAAACTTATCACCGGAAACGAAATTGAGACCCAATATTTTGCACAGGCCACCTAATAGCTATCTTATGTCACTACCATCTTTTCACAGGGAAAAGGATCCCCCTTGTCCCCAAGCCAAAGTGAAAAAGCAAATGGTCTTATTCATTTAAAATAGTTAAGGGGGAGACAGAATAAGAACATGGTTGAGAACAACAGATGCCCATGCTGTTCTACTGAGCTTCATTTAATTAAAATGTATTTACTCAGAAAAACAGAACAAGGCTGATAAAATACCATTTGGCAAACAGACAAGTTCTGAGAGGACTGAAATTAACACTATTACTCCAAGTACACGATCTTTGAGACATAGCCAAGGATCAAGCAGCCTACAAGTATTTTGTGAAAAATTTAGAGATATTATATAACTTCTTCCTATCACTCCAAAAGACAAGGAAGTATATGTAAGAGCACCACTCTGAATACCTCATTTCCATTACCTTTTGTGTTGAGAAGCTTAAAGCACTTAATTATACACACAGTACATCTAAACCAACTGCATGTGGATAAAGGACAATAGCTAACACACTGCAAAACCGTAAGAAAGAAGGACAGAGTTTGCAAGAGACTTCAGGTTCAGGTCCCACTGACCTATCTGCTAATAGTAAATAGGAGGTTCTTACCGCCACATGGATGTGGAAGGAGTGGGAGAAAGGGGATAGAGGTAAAATTTATGCTATGAAGCACACACCATCTTTCTTCCTTTCTTCCTCTCTTTGCTTACAGTGCTAACCAAAACGTTGTCCTGGTCCATTACAAGGGCTCCAAAGCTATACTATGCTAACTCAAACTGTCAATACATGAGCATTAATTTAAAAGGACATTTATTCTGTACTGTTGTGAACAATTCTGAATACAGAGCAATGCACTGTCTTCCCCAGACTTTAAGAGAAAACTATTATACATTTCCTTTCATAGTTTTCCTCAAATGAAGCAGAATGAAAAAAAAAACTAGTATTGTGTTTTCACTGTTGCTATTCAGAGCAATGTGTTAGACTTAATACCTTTCAAATTGCTTCTTAGAACAGGGATTAGGAAGAAATACATACTAACAGACACATATACCTACCAAAGCAACAAGAGGCTCTGATGTAAGGGGGGGGGAGAAGGAGAGGATAGAAGGAAAATATACAGACAAAATGTTTTTTATTAGCAACCAAATAAAAGCAAGGTGCCCAAGTTCACATTTGTCTTGCAGCCATTTAGCAATAGGCTAAAATGAAATCTCCACTTTATATACACCTACTAAAAATCCCAGCACCCAGCAGCTACCAAGAGGCAGATATCCGGGCATCTTACAAGGTATTGGCCCATCTTTTACATCAGCTTCTGGTTACTATGTTCCTAGCACAGCTGCCCAGCCCTGGCCTATTCCTTCGAGAAATGCATCTGGAGCTACAACGTCTCTGTCGTACAGGCAAAGTCTTTGCCTTAAAGAGCTCACCCAAGAGACCCACCCATCACCAAGTGCTGCCACCCCATGCACCCGCCTTGGAAAGGGAAATTGCGCCACCGCGGAGGGACCCCGAGGCTGCAGGGTGCCTAGCAGCGTACTTGGAAACACCCCCTGCAAGAAAAGCAGGAAAGGTCTGGTTCAGGAGGGAGGAATCTCCGCGCCCTCCCTGCCCTGGCACTGCCAGGGCGCAGCCTCCCTGCACCGCTCCCGCCACCCCCGACTCCTTCCCAGACTCCGGCCTGCTCTGCTCCCCTTGCCCCCGTGTTCTTAGCCGCAGGGCCTGTCTCCTACAGCCCCTGAGGAACGCCAGGGCAGCGCGCCCTCCCGAAGCTCCCGCAGCAGGGAGGGAGCGGGCCAGGCCGGGCCGAACCCACCTTGGAGCCGGTGAACCAGGCGCAGTTGGCGAAGGTCACGGAACTCAACCGCCACTGCCGCTGCGCGGAGGATGCTGGGAAAAGAACGTCCAACGAGAGGAGAGGCTAGAACGTCTCCGGAAGCGACTCTCCCGAGAGGAGCGAGAGCGGCGCATCTACCCCTGCATGAGAGCTGGCCCCGCTGTAGTGTCTCCGGACAGCGCCCTTTCCCCACAGCGCCCCGAGCCAAGCAGCCCGCTCAGCGACCTGCCTCCCTCATGGCAACCGCTGCATGGGAATCCGCGTTTCTCTCGCCCTATCGCGCCCCCTGCTGGGAGCAGCCCTCCCAGCTCCCTTTAGAGTCCCCAGCTGGGAGCAGCCCTCTCAATACAGTAATTCCTCATTTAACACTATAGAGATGTTTCAGAAAATGATCGTGTTAAGTGAAAACGTGTTATGCGGGGTCAGTTTTCCCATTGAAAATAATGGAAAAGGTGGGGGTTGCGTTTCAAAATTTGGGACCAGGTGTCTGTTGGGACCAGGAAATAAGGTTGGGGGAGAAAGGGGACTGGGTTACAGCAGGGAGGGGAGGTTCTGGGGAAGAAAAGGAGAGGGGAGCGGATTGGGTTGGGAGTATGCCCCTGTGATGGGTCTGCCGGGACTGCAGTGCGTCCGGCGAGGGGGCGTCACCGGGGAACGGCGCGACGAGCGGCGAACCCTCCGCCACTTCGCAGGGAGGTGGGGGAAGCCCCGCGCAGCCGCCGGCGACGGGTCGGCTGGGGAAACCCAGCCACCGGCCTGCAAGCGGGGGCGGAGGAGAGGGGGCAAGGCGTCCGGTGAGGGGGAGTCAGCGGGTAATGGCGCGGCAAGCGGTGAACCGTCTGCCGCTTTGCAGGGAGGAGGGGGAAGCCCCGCACAGCTGCTGGCAATGGGCCGGCTGGGGAAATCGTGTTATTCCGGGGACGGTCGTGTAATTCAAAAAACGTTCCCTAAAAAAAAATTCATGCTATCATGAAAACGTGTTAAGAGGGTATGTATTAAATGAGGATTTACTGTACACGTCAGTGTCCTTGGCCGTGAGCCGCCTTCTCAACTCCCTATAGCAGCCCCGCTGAGAGCAGCCTTCTGGACTTCTCGTAGCCCCCGGCCGGGAGCAGCATTACCAACTCTCTATAGTGTTCCCTGCTGAGAAAAACCCGCTCAGCCCCTTGCCAAACAGTCCACTTGATGCGCGACTGCAGAAGAGCCCACTCAGCGATCTTTTCTCTGTCACAGTTGATGAGGAACAAGGGAGGAGAAAGGTGAGAGCAGAGCCTCCCTTTCCCCCAAAGCTCTTTGTTGCAAGGGGGCTCGCGCAGCTGTCACTTCAGTGTGGCTTCACCCCCAGTGCCATATCCCGCCCCTACTGTCTTGGTGTACAGGAGCACATCCTGTGGGAAGGAGCACAATCTGCATTCTGCAAGGCCTTCCCTTCTCATGCCTATTAGGAATGTCAACTGAGTAGCTGTTAACTAGTTAACTGATAAGTGATTGCTTATGGGTAACGTCCCGGTTAACCTCAACATCCCCCTTTCCTCGTGTACTCTGCATTTAAAACTTGGAAGAGCAGGCAGAGGAGCCACCTGCCACTCTGTGCTGCTGCTTCTGTGGGGGCAGCAGCAACCCCTGTCCACTGTGAGAACAGGTCCTGACAGAGCAGGTCTGACAGAGGCTGCTCCAGCATCCCACGGAGCAGCCCCTGTCCACAGCGAGCGTGGGCCGCCATGGGCAAAGCCTACTCCATGTGTGCCCCAGGGACAGAGGCTGCTCTGTGGGATGCCGGAGCAGCCTCTGTCCGCGAGGAGCGACCGGAGGGCACTGGGGAAGCACCTATAACCGCTAAGAATTTTTGCGGTTACACAATTACTGAAATAAACGATTTCTAACATCTCTAGTGCGCATGCTGTCTGGTGGGGGATGATTTGTCTTAGATGCAGAGAACGGTGTGTGTGCTAAGTGGGACCCTTACTGATTATGGGGTGTGTGCGTGGGTAACTTATGAGGTATTTACATGTGGACACCATTGTGCAAGGGATGCAAAAAGGATTTGCTGCCAGGGGTTGGGATTAAGGGAGGGAGGGAGGGAGGGGTACATTACCCTGGGGGATGCGGGAGAGTTAGGATGGGATGGAGGGAGGAAAAGGTGCGGTTGGTGCCCGACTAGGTGCGGGACGGCAGGAAGCTGTAGTGAGGGGTTATCCGTGGCACTGCAAAAGGGATTCGGAAAGAACCAGAAAAGTTGTTAAAGGTTCTTCGCCGGCACCGGCGCAGGCAGTAAAGTGAGCAGTGAGGGCACGTGGCCGGCGGGCTGCGTTGCAGGGGGCGGGGCCACCCGAGCGCGCGGGGTGCACGTGGCGGCGCGAGGCGAGCGTTGCGGCCTGTCTGGCGGGCGCTCGGAGGTCGGTTTCAGCTCGGCCCGGCCATGCTGCGGAAGCTCACGCTCGATCAGATCAATGACTGGTTCACTATCGGCAAGGCCGTCACCAACGTCGAGTTACTGGGCGGCGGCGGCGACTCTCCGCCGCGCCCGTCGCCCGGCCCGCCGACGGGTGAGTATAGGAGCCGCTTGGGGACGGGAGCCGAGCGGTGGCTTGACGCCGCCGCCGGGCCGGAGTGTTCCCCCTGCCTGTAGTATGGATCCCGTGCGGGACTCCATGTGCCGCGGCTCTTCCCTTGGGTGCGAGGGAGGAGCGGGGGAGGCCTGGGGATCAGCGGCAGTAGAAACCTTCCTCTGCCCTGGTCCTGCTACAGCGAGGATCGCGGCCCGCTTGAGGCTCCTGAGCTGCCGAAGGGAAGCCCGGCCCCACTGTGCGGTGTACACTGGAGAGCCTTGCCTTAGGGTTGATAACTTCATGGCTGAAGAAAATCCACTACCCCTGTCCTGCCCTTTCTCGAAGGCGTGCCCTGCAGGGCTGTCCCTAGAGAGGGCTCTAGGGTTTGGGACAACCCCTCTGCCCCAGGCTCTGCCCTCACCCCCATTTCACCCCAGCTGTAGCTACACCCCCTTTGTGCCCCTTCCCACAAGCTTCCACCATCAACTGACAAGCCTGGAGTATTAAAGCAGGGGACCTGGGAATGGCAAGAGGGGTTGAGTCTGCCCCTGCACTCAGCACAGTTGCAGGAAGCAGGACAACCTGGCCCCAGTGTACTCCCAGCCACCCTGCTCTGCTTCTTACTTGGGCTGGTGAGGGTGATTCTAACCTCTTTCTCCCCTCCCCCCCCCCCGAAGCAGCATGGCCCAAGGGTTAGTGGGGGGCCTTGTGCTGGCAGCAGGGGTTGGGACCATCCTTGCATTCACCAGCAGCAGTGGCAGAAAGTGGAGTAACTTGTCCCAGCCTGTTCCACCAGCTCCCAGCTGGGTAGTTCTGCTTCACACTGCTGCTAGTGAATGTGCACAGTAGGCAGTTCCCTTAGGGATGTAGGGTTCCATGGCAGTGCTACTTCCCATGGAGACGTAGCGTAGCGGGGAGTGGAGTGGGCTGTGGCCAGGGTCTCTCTGATTTCCACTGCTGGTGTGTGGGGGTGGGGAGCAGGCCAAACCCCTGCTGCTGGCACTAGGTCCCCTGCTAGTCCCCTAGCTGCCCTTGGCCTTGTTGGACTTCCCCCTCCTCCCCCCCCCCCCCCGCCCAAAATGCAGGGTTGCCCTGAACCATCCAATGAACTGGATGGTTCTGCCACTATGTTCACTCCGTGCCCCTTCTCTCTGTCATTCACTCTTCCCCAACCTTTACTCACTCCCTCATTTTCACTGGACTGGGGAGGTTGAAAACTGGACATCTGGTGACTCTACCTAGTGCCTTGTCAAGGGTGGCTAGTACAAGGACAAAACTATCATCAGACAAGACAGGCACACATATGGGAAACGTAACCACAAGGTGCGGGGGGCTAAGATAAATTCTTGAGCTGTTAGTTACAAGAGTGAGGTTATCTTAGCACATCTGGTTTGCATATGTCACTTCCCCACAAATCATGGTTTGCATATTTAATTTGGAGGTGAGTAGCAGGTTTGTTAGCACTAATAGCTGTTTTCAGCAATTCAGTATCCTTCTGTTTATCTAAAATGATGTTACTTGAGCATCTGTGTTATCCAGTCCCTTCCCCTTACCCTCACATGGCTAATGTTGTGGAGATTAGAGGACAAAGAAGGGATACAGTTCACGTGGGAGTTTGGCTATAGAGTAGATATCCCTGGGCAGGATTGTGAGGAGGGTGACCCAACCTCCCTGGTTTTGAGGTAAGCCATCCTGAAACTGAATGGATTCTGCAGCATCACAGGAAGTCCTTTGCAGCTCTGATGTCCTGGGTGGGAGTGAGCAGGGCTGTGATAGTGGAGTTGCAGAGAGCTTTCTGTGCTGTCACAGTGCTGGTCCCACCCAATTACTCAAGGTTCAGGAAATGCTGTGGACTTGGTGGGGTAGAGAAGAATCCTGGCTGGAGGGTGGGCAGCGTCTCTGCTCTGCTTCTTCACAACAGCAGATTCGCTCTCATACTTCGCACTTATAATGATCGAGAGGACAGGAGTGGCAGCATCTGCAGCCCTGCTGCTGCAGGAGGGAATGAACATGGCCGTGACAGTGGAGCTGCAGAGGGCTTGCAGGCACTCCCGTATTTATCCAAACTCTCAATTGTCTGAATAAAATCTGTGTCCCTGCCTATGCTAGTTGGAAGCAAGGTTCCCTCCAAGCTGTGTGGCAGCATGGCCTGGGCAGCTGTTTGATAAGCCCCATACAGGGGCTCAGGGCTTCTGCTCAGGAAGCTGCTTTGCTGGGGCTCTTCTCCCTCAGCAACAGCCGCAGCTCCCTGCTAACTCATTTTAACCAGTTAACGTTTTAAACTGGATTTTATATCCTTAACTCCCATAGCAGAGCTCTAGTGCATATGACCAACATTTTAATTTTATGTTTTTAAAAACCTTTGTTTTTTGGAGCATCACAGGTGACTATCAACTCTGGAATGCTTAGTATAGCATGTCAGAGTCCTGGAATTGTAAACATTCAATTATTTTTCCCTTTCTCTTGAGAGAGAGCTCAAAGTATAATTTCTTGGTCTTCTGGTACACTTGACAATGAAAAACATTTCCCTTCTTTTAGATCTCAGGAATCATTGGATATGCCCCTGTCTTCCCACCAAAGTCTCCCTGTTCTCACAGAGTATGTCTAGACTACATGCCTCTGCTGACAGAGGCATGTAAATTAGACATACCGACATAGTCAATGAAGCGGAGATTTAAATATCCTCTGCTTCATTAGAATAAAAATGGCCTCTGCATTGTGCCGGCTCAGCTGTTTGTCGGCACAAACCGGCAGTCAAGACGGGGATCGGTTGACAAGGAAAGCTTTTGCCGACCGATCCCTTATGCCTCGTGAAACGAGGTTTACAGGATCGGTCTGCAAAGGCTTTCCTTGTCGACCGATCCCCATCTTGACTGCCGGTTTGTACTGACAAACAGCTGAGCTGGCACAATGCGGTGGCCATTTTTATTCTAATGAATCGGGGGATATTTAAATCCCCGCTTCATTGACTATGTCGGTATGTTTAATTTACATGCCTCTGTCGGCAGAGGCATGTAGTCTAGACATACCCACATAGTCATTGCTCTCTGCCTACACCTCCTGAGAATTGTAGGAAAGGAGCTCTGCCTCTGCAGTCCTGAGTGTTGCATGATGGTGAGGAGTAAATGATCAGGAGGGTGTATACTACCTTCTTGTGGGACTAGTTAATATGATCATTAGTGGCTAACTGCTGCCACTGTGCAATTTAAGCTCATCCCAGCTCTGGGTATGTCTATACAGCCAGTGGCAGCGAGTCTCAGAGCCTGGGTTGACAGACTGGGCTTGTGCTATGATGCTAAAAACAGATGTGTAAAACTTGCAGCTCAGTCTCTGAATCCCAGGTGTAGCCTAAGCTGCCAAGTCTGCATAGCTGTTTTTAGTGCTATATTGTGAGCCTGCATTTCTGACTTGCCACTAGTCATAGTGTAGACATACTCTCTGAGCCTTAGGATACTTGTGAGGATTCACTCTTATTTCCCAGTGTTTGTCATAGACTCTCCAACAAGTAAATATTCTAAAGCTCAGGTGGTAAGTGAAGGCCTGTGCCTATGGGTGTGGAAAACTATTCCATGTCCAAAGTTATAGGCAATTATGAGAGTATGAGCTCTTAGGAAAACAAATTCTTGCTTACCTTCATTTAGTGCTTTGCAAGAGTTTAGTTAAGGCAGAATATAGTGACCATCTCATAAGTCTGTTTTCCAATTATTTTGTACTTGGAATGTTCTTTGTATTTCCAAGCTTTTCAACGTTTAGTATTTTAAAAATTTGAATGTGTTCTTGTAAGTTTTCAGAAAGCCTATAATTGTTTACTCAAACTTAACTCCACCTTTTAAGCCCCCCCTTAAAAAATTGGAAATTTATCAATGAATATCTCTCAAAGCTTCAGTTGTCCTTTGTGTGTTGAGCAATTTTACCAAAATGTTTTACTGGTATGCTGGAGTAGGAATATAAGCAAAGGAAGTGTTTCTCTATAGTGCCTTTGTGAAAATACACTTAGAATTGGGCCAGTTTTTCTTTTTTTAATGATGTGATGGACTAACAAAAGGAAAGAAAAAGATGCTTTTTTGTGTAATAAAAGTGTGCAGAAAGCATTATTCTTTGGTGGTGAGAGTTAAATCTAGTCCTTTCACAATTTCAGCAAAAGTGTGTTTTGGCATAATTTTCATTGGTTTTCTGTTCTAATTGTGTCAGTTGTGGCAACAGTTACTACATGTCAGTTGAGTCTAATACAACTCCGTTATGACCCCATAATGGGGTAACAGCTAAGATTGAAACTTTAATGTCTGTTTTTTTTGTGTTTTAATTTCAAATGCTCTGGTAATGTATACCCTTTGGAACAGGTTTTCATACTCCTTCACCATTACAGAAAACTGATGTTGTAAGACCAAATCATTGAAAGTTAATTCTTAATCAGGGTTACAGAATAACTTTTTTCCAAGAAAAGCAAAGGCATGAAGTAAAACCGCTTTTATTTTGAAATAAAAAGGTATCTCTAAATCTCTTAAAGGAGCGAGAACCAGCCACTAAAGCTAGTTAAATATCCAGATTTTCTTTTTATTTGAGTAGCTTTGCTGTTTTTGCAACTTTTGCAGAATACCATTCAGAAAACTAACCATATATAGTTCAGACAATGTTACAAATTTTGATTAATTTTCCTTTACAAGTTCTTATTGGAATTGTGAAATAGTTTTCATCATCAGAACGTCTCCTCAGTTACGCTGAATAAATGGATTACTATTTTATAGCATAGCTCTCACACTGTATATTGTTTCCCTAGAAGAATCCAGAGGGGGAAAAAAACTATGTAGATTACTGAACAGAAATCCCTACACTTTGCAAAGTGATTGGATTTTGAAATATGGAAAATGTCTATAGTTTGTTACAGAAGATAGGTGTGAGCCGGAAAATGTCTGTAGTTTGTTACAGAAGATAGGTATATTACAAACAGGATAATTCAATATTTTTTGAAAGATCTACAGTTATATTTGTATACCTTTTATATTAAACAATGCCCTTAAACACATCCTTCTTGGAATAATAATGGTAAAAAGATGGTAATGATTCTAATTAAAATGTGTAAAATATATTGAGACTATAATTAGGGATTTAAAATTATGAGCTTGCAACAAAGGGGAACATGTCATTTCTCATTCCTACATGTTTTTACATATCTGGATTGAATGATACCCAGTGAATTCAGATAACTGAAGAAAAAAATTTAACTTGATGGATAGTAGTATGGAAGATTCCATATTCGGTGAGAAAAAGTGGGAAACATGCTCTGTGTATTTTTGTCTACGTAACTTGAAACTGTGGGAATTTCATCTTTGTCCGATTTGTTAGAGTTGTCACCAGGCACTGTGAAGTGTACAGAGCAATTTGTATTCCATACATCTACTAGTTGGTCTTGTTGGTTTTCCTTCTCAATAGTAGTTAGAAAATCTTTTAAAACTTGCTTGAATATGTAGACTATTTCCCAAGGTAAAACATCATTTTCTGCCAAAACTTCACGAAATCTAGAAACAAAAAAGAATTAACGTACTTTGTCAGTGCTGAAAACTTCCAAACCCATTTTTCTTTCTCTTCCTTTAAGGGAAAATAATACTTTCTGGCCTCACTTGTTTCTTTTCTTCCAAAAAAAGAGGAGAAAAATAAAAAGCTTCTAGAATGCATTTGGATGCAGTACAACTGTTAAGATCAGTGGAAACTATTTTTTTGTATTAAGCCATCTTGGTCAATTGATTTAAACTGACTTTGCCCTCAAGTATTTTCTGGGCTTTAAAGGGAGCATAGGTTTGTTCTATTCTTACCACACAGCCCTGGAAAATATATAAAAATACTTCATTGGGGGAAGTTATATATAAAATATCAAATGAAAAAATTAATTATTGACATATGTTTTAACTAGATGTTGAGATCTGCTTAACTGCAGCCTCTTTAAAATGTGAAGACACTAGAGGCCTAGTATGTAAAATGTTTTTGTGTTAATACTCTAACTCAATTCTGTGATTGGTAAATGAGTGTCTAAGCATTCTTGACCTCTGTGGTACTTTGGAGATCATGCAATAAACGTGCATTACAGAAGACCTTCAATCAGTGTACTGTGTTGAGATTTGAGTTTTATGTTTAGAAAAGTTATAGGAAGCTATAAAATAAGTCTTCATTTAAATTCCTAATCATTGTTACTTCACAACCAAATTTTAACAATTTTGAACTGGAATGCTGAACTAGAATAAGGGGGAAATTAATTGTTGCCTAGAAAGTGACAATTACAGTAATAAGAGAGAAATTGTTACCTGCTGAGAACAGTTCCAGTTTGGCAAGGTTGAATTTGTGAACAAAGGAGTTCAAGCTGCTTTTGTTCAGTAGCTGGGATTGTGGCTTGAGGATTTTGGTAGCTCTTCAACCAGTTGTAATCCACACCGTTTTTCTGGATTTTTTGTTCATTTTCAATCTCTTCTATTAATCTTTCACGTTCTTTCAGGTGCCATTTTAATTCCCTAAGCAGGGTCTTGGTCACTACTTCTGATCCAGGATATTTTGCAGATTTGTAGGAATCATTTTTTGGCCATTTCATCCAACCAAAGAATGGCATTTTAGCTATGAGAAGATTGAACATTATAGTGCTTTGTTTATTTTCCATGAAAAAGATTGATAGAAAATTCAGAATGCTTTATGTGGTGCATTTGATAAAACTGTGCATATGCTCAATGTTAAAATATTTTGTAATACACTTTAAGTAGTTGCTCAAAGCCTCAAAACACAAATTAATTGCTGCAACAGTCTCTTTCAATCTTTGTAAAAGTAGTGATATGTCAGATTTAATCTCATTGACTGTTTAATCTGCACCGTTAAATCAGTAAAATTTACTAGACTTTGAAACTAAATTGTCATCTTATGTAGAAAATATTTGATAAATTGTCATACTAAAATGCCTTTGGTATATGATATTCAAAATGATAAACGTTCCATTAAAGCAATTCTTAAACAGTTTTTGATCAATTTTTAGAGATAAGTAGCATGAGTCTGCATTTGTCACTCTTTTAAAATTCTACACCTGTATTTTATTTTAAATACATTTTCTTATTTACTCATTAACATCTGGAAAACTGTAATAGAAATGGATTAAATTATGAATTTTATTACATAGGTGTAACTTGTAGTCACCTTTATTGCAAAGCAGTAAACTAACTTGAGTAAAATAACAATACTGTACCTTGGATACACTTGTTTATGAACAAGTCGTTGCAGTTGATTGTTTGAATTGAGATCTCTTCTTATTCTAGCATATTCTGTTTCCAGGCTGTCGCCACTATTGAAAGAAAAAGAGTTTTTCCCTTTTACTCACTTAAACTGTGCTTAGAAGAGTAACTATCTGGACTGAGCATGAGATTTCTATTCCTTCTGCTTTTAAGATTAATTCATCTTTTAAAGTGGAGAGAAATCCAGTTGACCTAGCATTGACAACCACGTACTTTCCACTGAGTCCATTAAAGTCTCCTACCTTTGAATTGAGTTCTGCCTATGGCAGCAATTTAAAAAAAGATGGCAGCGATTCAGATGCTTGTTGCTTAATACATCCAAAGGTATTGTTGGTAGTCAGATGAATAATGATATCTGAAGCAACTACAGATGTGCTTCTAGCTAAAGTTAAGACTGTCGCATGATGTGATGCTTGGCTCGGCATAGCTGTAGGTCACAATTTGGTGCTGTATTTTTATGCCTTTAGAGCTCTAAAAATAACTGTTCCTTTTATTGTCTGTCTAAACTTTTGCGTCATTTAGATACTTACATTTTTCCTCTTCTGTTTAGTGTGGGGGAAATATATCAGGCTGTTTATGTTTACAGTTGTAAATGTGTAATAATAATACTTTTCTGGTGAGATCTTGTGAAAACTCCTTTTAAGTGAGCACTGACAGCGAACAGCGACTAAAAAGGTAGTTGCTCAGAGATTTTTAAGCTGTGGTAATACCCTGTTTTCTGATGAATTTCATCTTGTGGTATTAAAATTGTTTTTAATTACAGTGTTCATCTGTTAGCATTTCTTAATTATTGTTTCAAATATAATTAAAGGATCAAATTTGCAACACCTACAGTAGCTTATGGAAAATACATTAATTATAATGGATAAAGGGTTAGCACAATGGCATATATTAAACTCAGACTGAAGTTAAAACAGAATTTTAAGACTTACCATAGACTTTTTTTTGCTTCCTTAACTGAATGTGAATCTCTTGTTCTTTTTTTCTTGTTGATTATATTGGGAAATATCCACTTCAAGATTCATTTTCAGGGATGATAATTGTACATGCTAAAGGTCGCTGAAGCAGCCATTTTCCGTCCCACTTATCAGGTCTGTTCGTATTAATCTAAACAGCAGGCATGATATATAAAACGCCTTCTGTTCTGTTCTCTGTGTAGTTTTAGTAACTCTTTCTTCTGCTTTAAGTATTGTTCTCTCTTACTTTTACTTCTCCACTGTTTTGTTGAACTGTTGGAAGAATAGGGGTTGTGTAAATCTGTTCCAAATGTCATGCAATATAAAGCATGACGTGTATGGCTGTTATTGAAGCTGATACTACTTATACATTGGAAAAATTCAGATGTCAGTATTAATCAGCTTCAGCTGGAAGGTTTTCACATTACATTGTATATGGTACTATGAAAAAGGAAAAGAGTTGGGCTTATAATGACAGAACTGTCGTCACAAATTTTCGAATGAAATTAAAATGTTTCCTGCCAGCTCTCTTCCAGTACAGATAGTGTCACCTCTTTTTTCAAAAAGTATACAAATTATATCAGAAAATTAACTGTAGTAGAATACATGGATAATATACATTTTCAAAAGCAAGAAGGTGAATACTGGAAGGTACATAACTTTAAAAATATAGCGAACAGTTGTTGAAGATGATATACCTACAGTGCTTTGCTTGTTACTGTAATGTATTTTATGGAAATGTAAATTGAAAATGCTGTTCAAGATTCCATTGACCAAAACAGTGGAACTCAGCATCCATACTGTGTATGTCTTCTTGTAAATTCAGATCCTTATTCATGGAGAAATTAGGGATGAGTCAAACAAGAGCAATAGTTAATTGTGTCTGATATAAAGTGGCCAATCCTGGATGCTTCCTTGGGAGGTATGATTTCTCTCCTATCTCAAATATACCGATGCATTTGCAATACAGTACCATTTGGCAGACATTTCTGCTTGGCCTCAGCTGGAAAATTGACTTATACCCTGAAGTATTAAATAATTTTATCCTAATTAGTTATTACAGCTGTTATTATTACTTACATACATTCTTTTAAAAATTACAATGTTTGCCTCAATGATCATGTAGTTCCATAGTTAAATTACACATGGCACAAAGTATTTCCGTCTTAACATTAAATTTGTGACCTTTTAATTGTGAATGCTTTCTGGTTCTTATCTTATTGGAAATGGGCATCTAACTTTTTTAAAGATCACTGATTATGTTAGCAGTCTATTATCCTCACTCTTGTCTTTTCTTCCTCATTTGATAGATCTAGGGAAAAAAACATATCAGATTTTCAAAAGTGGCTTAGTCACTTACGGTACAGCTACACTGTGGGGAGTTTTCGAAAAAGGTATGCAAATTGTACTCACAGTTGCGTATCGTCTTCTTTTTTTTTTTCCAGAAGATATGCAAATGTGAGTGCATTTTGCATACCTTCTTCGAACCCCCCCTTCCCTCAGTGTAGCCGTACCCTTAGGAGCATATATCTCATTGGCTTTAAGACTTAGGCTCTAAGTCACTTTTGGAAATGAGACTTAAGTGCTTCTGAAAATTGTACTCATAGTTATTTAACACCCTCTGAATCTTTCTTGGTCATTTTAAAAATATAATGACTAACCTGTGTGCAATACTTAGGAGAAGCCGTACCATCAGTTGATAGAATTCTTTATATTTTTCTCGTCTTTTACTCAGTACAGAACAACATATTTTGCTGCTGCAGGTTGAGCAGATGTCTTGAATTAGTTTTCCACAGTATTTTTAGCTCTTTTTCCTGAGAACTAAATTAATCAGTGTACAGAAAAATCTTGTGTAGTCTTACCTTGCGGTTCTCTCTTAATCTGCCCATTGTGTTGTTCAGTTACCTAATTTCCTTAGGTTCTTCAGGAATTGATTACAATCCTTCCTATATATTTACAAATTTTAATTTTGTCATCAAATTGCTACTGCCCCATTCAGCTCCTTTTCTGGCTCATGGTAAATGTACGAATGCTATTTCAAGTATTCTTGGGGAGTCCATTGTTATTCATATGGTGAGTTGGCTATCTGCACATCCTTTGTTGCTTCTCCATTTTAACTAATAATAGCCCTTTCTGAACTTGAGTGGTAGTGCCTCCTGTTTACACAGATTAGGTCAGAATCACCTTTTGGACCCCCTAGTCTTCTCTTCTCCCATCTCCATTTCTTAGACTTGCTTCTGACTTGTTTAGCAGGGCAACTATTCTTTTTCTCTCTGTCTCGCAGTCCCTTGTCTGTAGTGTACTTTGCTGTCAATACTCAAAACTACTCTGCGGAAACAACAAGAAGTGCAAGTGCCATAGTGAACTATTTTCTTGAATCTCTTCACTTTTGATAAGATCCTTCATTAGAACAGAATTATTTCCAGTATGTATCACTGGGGAATACTGCTATTTATCTCTCTCCACTCTGAAAACTGACCATTTATTCCTACCTGTTGTCTTCTATTTTTAACTGGTTGCTGATCCATTAGAGAACCGTCTTTTTTATCCCATGTTAGCTTACTTTGCTTAAGAGCCTTTGCTGAGGGGGCCTTGTCAAAGGCTTTCTAAAAGTTCAAATACTGTATCCCCACTGGATCACCCTTATCCACATGATGTTGACTTGCTCAAAGAATTCTAAGTAGATTGGTGAGGCATGATTTCCCTTTTCCAAAAAACTTGTTTCCTCTTCCCCCAACAAATCATATTCATCTATGTGTTTGATAATTCTGTTCTTTACTATAGTTTCAACTGATTTTGTGGTACAAAAGTTAAGCCTAACAGCCTGTAATTGCTAGGATTTCCTTTGGAGCCTTTTTTAAAAAAATGGTGTCACATTAGATCTACTGCAGTCCTTTGGTGCAGGAGCTGATTTAAATGAGATACTTTATTCTCTCAGATTTTTTTTTTATGAAAGTTTACAGCCTTTATGGTTGCGAAGAAGATCTTGTAAAGATGAACAGTGGATAGCCACTAGAGACCTCTGCGGAGAACCCGAAATAATAATGAATGTTATGGTGGGGTTTGAGTTTTGAAGTTTTGTCTTCAGCCAAAACTTAGTTGTGCCTGTGGTACTAGTAGCTTCCCAAGAGGAGAAAAATTGAGTAACAAGCATGAGAAACGGAAGATTTACCTGGTGTTGCTCAGGTCTTTAACTCAAATAAGTTTTGGTTTTCTTTATTTAAATATTGTTCTGGGGTGGGGCTGAGGATGATGGGTTCAATATGCAGGCTGCCCTGGGGAGAGAGGACTACCCCAGGCCTCTCTCACCACAGCAGTGTGAAGTCAGGGGAGAAGCACCTGTCAATGGCTGCTACAGCTCCAGCAGGCACAGCTGGGAGAGGGGTGCATGTTCCCCAGCTGGGGGGCAGACAGAGAGATAGACAAACTCTCTGAAATATATAGCAGATAGCTGTTCTTTTCCCTTCCCCTGTCCGCCCAATGGAGTTATAGCTGACTCAATCCCCATCTCTACCGCCTTGCTCCCCTCCCCCTCCGTGGCTATTCTGCAGTGTAACTCCCTCCTACCAGACCTCTCCCTTTCCATTTTATGAGAAACAATCTAATTCCATGCACATCCCATTATCCTGGCACAATCAAACCCTAACCTTGCTTTAAGTTAGGATAGGAGGAAGATGCAGGCCGCGTTTGGTGGTCCTAGCTCTTATTGTTTAGGAAGAGTTCTTGGATGGATGGACCAAACAGACATTTCTAAAATATATAGTATGATATAAAGCCCTGAAGCTGAATTTCTTAAAACTATCCTGAATGCTTTATAGAATTGAATAATAGTGTTTTTGACTAGCTGTATATTTTCTTTTTAAGTTAACATATCTTTGTAGTTACGACTACAGATTCAAAGTATTGAATGCCAACTGACAGTAAAAGGAAAGTCACTTTTATTTTGACCTTCAGCAAATGCTAGTTGAAGGTTATTCATTGTTATAGCAAATGTTCAGTTATGTAAAGTGTCACATTATTTTAGTTTCAGTAAAGAGCCCATGAAATAGTCTACCATGTATATTATACTAAAATTGTATAGTAGAAGTACTGCTTCCTACACCACAATTTCTTTGCAGCTTTAGGTTTCTATTCCTTTTCCTGAACTTTGTGTGAAAGGGAGAAAAGAGAAAGTTATACTACTGGGACAGAAAGGGAAGAGTAAATGTATAGGATAGCAGCAGCTTAGTTCAGACCATTTCTATATTGATCTATAAATTGAGTCGTATTAGTTCTTCTTCGAGTGATGTCCCCGTGGGTGCTCCGCTGTAGGTGCTGGGCTTTCCCTGGCACCGCAGATCGGAGACTTCTTGCAGCAGTAGCTGGCCAGATCGCGCATACGTGGAGGTGTCCTGCGGCGTTCGCGCCCTTTTGTACACGCGCACAATTCAGCTCCTGCCAGTTTCTCTCAACCGCCTCAGGCTGCAGACGGAGTGAACCGCTTCTCCTCGAGTTACGTTGAGAGAGAGTCCCAGTTACTTACCCTTTCCTCTTATTCTTATAAGAATATTTCCTTATATTTCCTCTTAATTTGTTTTTCAACTCGTTTTAAAGAAAAAAAATATTGTAGTTATACGTTACTATCCTACAGTTACTAATTTCCCCATTGTAAATATACTCTCAAGTTTGTCCCTTTGTATATAGTTCATATTCCATAATAAAAAAAAAAATTGGCTGGGTCTCCGGGTTTTAAAAAGTGTGAGGCGTGTCGGGAGGCCATGCCGGCCTCAGACAGACATTCCGCCTGAATGTGCTGCTTGGGGGAAGCTCATGTGCCGCAAAAGTGCCCCCACTGCAACAAGTTAATGGCCCAAGCCCGCCGTGACAGAGATATGAGGCTTCGTATGATTTTATTTGATAAGACCCTTCGGCCTGACGGACCAGCCTCCTATGCCCCAACAGGCTCAAAAACGACGAGCCTCTTCTCCAACTCTGGCTCCGGCACACAAAAAGAAGCCCTCCCTGGCGAGGTCTCTTCCCCCCTGTCTCCCGGGGTAGAGTGAGCATGGGCAGTAAGCTGGGCACATCTGAGGCGCCCGTTTCCCATTCAGTCTCAGCGTCGGCTTCCGTTTCAAAGAAGTCGACGACATCGGCACTGACTGCCCAACCAGCACGGGCATCGACACCGGTAGTCCCAGCACCGAAGGCACCGGCATCCTCACCGGTGCTGCATACGTAGCCAGCACGGATAAGTGCTGAGCCACAACTACTGGCACCGACTTCGGCACCGGACTCTGCGGTGCTGAGGAAGGCAGTGGCAAAGATTTATTAACGCTGAAGCCTTTCTCCACGCTCTTCATCACCGACTTTCTCACCAGCACCGGCACCCTCACCACTGCCAACGGCACCGACATCCCCCTTGCCTCTGCCCATTCGAGACGATCGGCACCGCTCTTCACACAGGCTACCATTGCCGTTTCTCACTCCACCTAGAGAGCCCTTTTATTACTCCCAGCGACAATTCTCAGCCTTCTGTCACCTCCTCCAAGGAGATCTTATACTCCCTCCCCTTCTCCACGATCCAATTACTGGAGGGAATACAGAAGACCTAGCGCATACAGGTGTTCTCCCTCATATAGTGATTATTAGCACCATGATGACCATCACCATTATTACAACTGACACAGACGTTTTCCATGTAGACACTCCTCTCATTATAGATCCAGATCTCTCTCTCATATGGGAGTGTATCCCCTGAACATTCCCCTGCTCCACCTTCATCGGTTCTAGAACAGAACCCAGTGTCTCCTCAACCTCCTCCCTTAGACACTAACCAAGAGCAGCCCACTGCAGTGGAAGCACAACCACCTGATATATCTCCTACTGATCAGTCCTCTTCGTCACCTGACGAAGCAGTTATCCCGGGAGATGCCTCACCCCCTGACGATTTAAAACAATTTCAGGAGTTGTTCAAGAGGGTGGTGGTTAGTCAAGAGATACAGTTGTCAGAGATTAAAGAAAAACAACATGGCCTCCTTAAGAATTTCCAAACTTCCCAATCTTCTAAGCTGGCTATCCCGCTTCATGAAGCCATATTGGAAGTTGCAGACGAGATCTGCAAACTCCGGCAGCCGCCTTACCTACCAACCAGAGGAAGGATAAAAAGTATTTTGTGCCACCCAAGGAGTCTGAGTTTTTATTCAGTCACCCTCAACCCAACTCCTTCGTAGTAGATGCAGCACAACAAAGGGTGAAAACACTGCAGAATAGGAACTACACATTGTACAAAGATTCCAAAAGACTTGATTTATTTGGCAGGAAGGTTTACATGTCATCCACACTCCTCCTTTGCATAGCAAATTATTTAGCACATCTGTCACATCACAATTTTGACAATTATACCAAGTTGACACCACTGATAGGATCACTCCTGGAGTGCAAGAGATCTATTTTGAGGGCGGTCATACAAGAAGGGTACGTCTCCATTAGGGCTGGTCTGCAGATAGCGATGGATGTCACAGACATGGCAGCGAGAACAACAGCTACAGCCGTGGTCATGAGACAGGCATCTTACACCCAATCCCCAGGAGTTCCTAAAGATTTACAAAATAAAGTAGAGGATTTACCCTTTGATAAAGATAAATTATTTGCAGAGAAGACAGACACTGTCCTCCATTCCAGCAAGGACTCCAGAACAACACTGTGTACCTTGGGGATGTATACCCCACCATATAAAAGGATACGATACACCCACTTCCAAAGGAGATATGATTATACCCACACAAGACAACAGTGGCATCAACTTCAACGCATATTTGACCAATCCCGCTCACGTCCGAGACCTCAGAGGCGTTGAAATCAAACTAACTGTACCCAGGGCCAACCTAATAACAAGCATCAGGTTTGACTCCTCTGTTGAGGGCATGAAAACAGTCACACACATTTGTCCATCCCAGTCTCCTACCTACTTATTCCATCATCGTCTGTGTCCATTCTATCACCACTGGGCTGCCATCACCACCGACAAGTGGGTGTTGGAAATAATATAGCATGGATACGCTATCCCTTTTCTCTCCATCCCCCCCACAACTCCTCCAACCCCGTCCCTCTTCAGGGACCCCTCTCACGAGAACCTGCTACACACCAAGGTCAACCATCTCCTATCTATAGGTGCAGTAGAAAGAATACCACAGTAGTTCAGAGGGAGAGGATTATACTCTCATTATTTCCTAGTACAAAAGAAGATGAGAGGATGGAGACCCATATTGGATCTGAGGAGAGTAAACAATTATGTCAGAAAACAAAGATTTAAGATGGTAACTCTATCATTCATAATACCTTCCTTGGATTTAGGCGACTGGTTTGCTGCCCTCAACCTCCAGGACGCATACTCTCAAGTCACCATGCATCCTGCGCACAAGAGGTTTCTCCGTTTTACAATTGGCACAGATCATTTCCAATACCAAGTCCTGCCGTTCAGACTGTCTACTTCCCCCAGGGTGTTTACCAAAACACTGGCAGTAGTTGCCACTCATTTGCGAAGGAAAGGGGTAATAATATTCCCTTATCTTGACGACTGTCTCATAAAGGGCAGATCGTCAGCAGAGATTTCCCAGATGTTGACAGTCACCATAGAAACACTGCAAATGCTTGGGCTCCTCATCAACCAACAAAAGTCAACATTCCAACCCACTCAGGAGTTGGAATTTATTGGAGTCCGTCTCGATGCCGTTACTGCAAGGGCTTATTTGCCCCTCCACAGGTTTCGAGCAATGCAGGAGTTAATAGACATTCTTCTTTATGAACCCACAGCTTTATTACATGCCTGAAGTTGATGGGCCACATAGCAGCCACGATGCATGTGGTTCCTCATGCCAGACTGCATTTCTGTACTCTCCAACATTGGTTACAAACAGTTTTCCATTTCCAGAAACACGACATACACAGAAAGGTGGCTCCACCACCACGAGTCAGAACTTTTCTCGAGTGGTGGACCAGGAAAAAGAACATCCTTTTAGGAGTTCCTTTTTACCAGCCGCAACCAGTTTACCATATTATTGCCGATGCCTCCCTCATCGGCTGGGGAGCACGTATGGGTACCAGATCCATCCAAGGATGATGGTCACCCCAGGAAACATTACTCCATATAAATCTTCTAGAACTGAGGGCAGTTGCCAATGCTTGCAAACATTTTCGCAGTCGCATTCGCAACACCACAATCAAGATCCTTACAGACAATGTAGCGACAGTGTACTACATAAACCACCAGAGGGGTGCACGCTCCCTATCTCTGTGTGCAGAAGCAGTCCGACTGTGGAATTGGTGCATAACCAATGCCATCATGTTTGTGGCATCCTACTTACCTGGCGCCACCAACACTATGGCAGATTCCCTCAGCAGGAATTTCGCACCGGGACCACAAGTAGTTGTCCAATCCCTTTTTCACCAGTGGGGGACACCACTCGTAGACCTCTTCACCACCTACAACAACAAGTGTCGCTATTACTGCTCCAAAGCAGGACTGGGTCGACGCTCTCTGGGAGACGCATTTATCTGCAGTTGGGAAGGTACCCTCCTATATGCTTTTCCACCCACACCCCTCATCCCAGGGTTCTCCAGAAAATCATGGCAGACAGGGCAACGGTAATCCTTGGTGGCACCGGCATGGGCACGTCAGCGCTGGTTTCCCCTTCTTCCCCGCCTGTCACCTTACCAACCGTACTCGCTTCCGTTACTTCTGGACCTACTCACACAGAACCAGGGCTGCCTCCTTCACCCGCAAATCCATATGTTGCAGCTGACTGCATGGTACCTAGTTGGCTCGATGCATCTGAAAACCTCTGCTCCGCACAGGTCAAGGATGTATTGATTCATAACAGAAAACATACTATGCGTACTGCTTACGTAGCAAAATGGCATAGATTCGTCTTATGGTGTTCGGACCACCATATGGACCTCCACACAATTCCTCTTCATGGCATTCTTGATTATGCGATGCACCTGAAACAAGCAACACTAGCGTTAGCCTCCATCAAAGTACACCTCGTGGCAATTGCTGCCTTTCCCAGACCCATTGATGGTACCTCAGTCTTCGTTCACCGTCTTACAAAAAGATTCCTAAAGGGCCTCATGAACCTCAGTCTCCCTCTCCGACCCCCTCCCCCACCATGGAGTTTGGACCTACTACTCACAACTTTGACTGCACCTCCTTTCAAACCGTTAGCTACAGTCCCTTTAAAGATGCTAACTATGAATTTATTTTTTCTCAGAGCTATTGCATCAGCACGCAGAACTAGCAAGATGTCAGCACTAATGGTGGTACCACTTTACATCATTTTCAGTAAAGATAGCGTCATCCTCAGACACCACCCAGCCTTTATTCCGAAGGTGTGTTCGGATTTTCATATTAATGAACCAATAATTTTACCGTTCTTCTACCCTAAACCGTTCTTCTACCCTAAACTCACCATGCAAAGCAGTCCTCCATACCCTGGACGTACGCAGAGCCCTCGTGTTCTACACAGAATGAACAAAGCCGTTCAGGAAGACCGACCAGCTTATAATTTCCCTCGCTGAGAGGTCTAAAGGTCACCCGTTATCATCTCAGAGAGTGGTGAACACTATCATCGCCTGCATAACCCAGTGTTACACCATATGCCATGTTCCACTCTTAGAATGACCTACAGCTCACTCTACCAGAGCAATGGCAGCCTCAACAGCATCTCTTAGAGGCGTCCCTTTCAGTGACATCTGTAGAGCGACCACCCAGGCGTCGCATCACACATTTGTAAAGCACTACTCAATCCAGCACAGATGGCTGCCCGACACTTCGGTGGCGACTGCAGTACTTTCAACTAGACAAATACGGGCTCCGAATCCCACCTTCCTTTGCACTTGAGGGGACTGCAGCTCAGTCACCTACAATGGAGAACCCACGGGGACATCACTCAAAGAAGAAAGCGAAGTTACTCACCTTGGTGCAGTAACTGTTGTTCTTCGAGACGTGTGTTGCCGTGGGTTCTCCACTATCTGCTCTCTTCCCTGCTTCGGAGTCTCTGCTTATGTGTTTCAGATTCCGAGGCGGATTCGAGGAACTGGTGAGAGCCGGATCTCGTGCGTGTACAAAAGGGCGTGAACGCTGCGGGACGCCTCCACGCATGCGCGATCTGGCCGGCTACTTCTGCAAAAAGTCTCCGATCTGCGGCGCCGGGGCAAGCCCAGCACCTACAGTGGAGCACACATGGGGTGACACATCTCGAAGAACGACAGTTACTGCACCAAGGTGAGTAACTTCGCTTTTTTGAGTACAACTTCTAATTCCATACCAACAGCTGTGTTATGGTGAATGAGATATGGAAACAAAAGCGGGAAAAATAAATATATCGGAAACATGACAATTAAATGTTTTTGTAAACTTGCACCCAAGAATGCTGTGTTTGTGACCGTTCATTGATTATTTTGATTAAGCTTATGCATGCCACCCAATTTGGGTGCATTCACATCCTTCTCAAATGAAATTTAATGGCAGATCTGAGACTGGAATAGAATGGAATTATGTATTTTTCCACTTAATACAACTCTGGGGAAAAGGAAAAAGAAGTTTCTTACTCCTTCTCCTGTAAGCAGCATCTTCCTTAAAAGGACCAATTCTTAATAATTTTAGCTTGCTATTAAACACTTAACTTTCTCTTCATAGGTCAAGCATTTGCTGCAGGAATCAAAGTTATTTTCAGGAACATCATTATATATGCATCTTTGTATTGAACAATTTTTAAAACATTAGAGCCTAAAATGCACTATATTTAGTAACTGTAAATATTTTATCATGTTTCATTAAATACAACATTTTTCTTTATTTGGGCCTGACGTGTTTGTGTGCAATATTGTCAGAGCTTTTCTTCCGTTGTGAAAACTGTTCAAACAAGTCTATGTTTTCTGATATTTCAAAGAGTGTTCTGATTTAAAATTTACTGAGTATTTTCCTTTTGTTATGTTTGCCTGGTTGACCTATTTGAGGTCATTTTATAGCTTCAAGTACAGGAAGACCTTTCTCTTGCTGAATTTATTTAAAACAAGGCACCCTCAGTGCACTGAGAGCATTTACAGCCGAATGTGCTGACAATTTCTGGTGTGAAACTGTGTTTCCCTTCCAGTAATTCTCCTGAAATGACAGATGTATTTTATTCATTTCATTTGACATTAATTTTTTTATATTGTTTAGATTTGTAACACTACCACAATGGTGTCTGTTCCTAACAAGTGCCAATAAATTATTTAAAAACAGTTGATATGAAAGAAATAAAATCAGTAATAGCTTAGCAAAAATGGCAGTAGTGAAATCATATAAGAAGAGATAAATGGGGAAAAAAGTAGCCCACCTTCTGTAAATATTTCCCCTTATACAACAACCAGGTGCCTTGCCAGCCAAACTTCTTTTTGGGTATGTCTACATTAGAGATGTGAAAAGTTAATTGGTTAACCAGTTAAACATCACCTTAACAGGTGATACTTATCTGTTCCAATTAACTGGTGGGGGCTGGAACAGCTCCCTGCCACCCATGGGCAGGGGGTTGCTCCAGCTCTGCAGGGCCTGCTGTGGATAGGGGCTGCTTTGGGCATCTGCAGCTTCCACTGTCCATGGCAGCCTGGGTGCATTGCAGGCAGGGGCTGCTCCAGCTGGGTTGGAGCTGCCCTTACCTGTGACTAGGGGCTGCTGCAGCCTGGCTGCAGCAGAGATGGGGGTTCTCCAGATAAGGTTACCCAATTAAATGGAATTTTACATCCCAAGTCTTCACTTCATTTAGATCTCTGCAGCGGGCCCCTGACTTAGGCTCATGGGGCTAAGGCTAAGGGGCTGTTTAATTGCAGTGTAGATGTTCAGGCTCTGGCTGCAGCTAGAGCTCTAGGACAGTCCAACCTTATAGGATCCTAAAGCTGGAGAAGGCTGAACAGCTACACAGCAGTTAAATAGCCTTGTCACCTAAGCGCAGCAAGTCCAAGCCAGCTGGCACAGACAGTCTGCAACTGTAGACATACCCTTTGAGGCCAAGAAAGCTCCATCTCAGGCTCATCATTTGCTGACCTAAAGTGTTTCTAAAAACCTATTTAAGGTTTCATAAATATATGCCAACATGTTATGTTCCAATCACAGACAGCCAGGACAGATAATAAAGCATTTGTATTATAGGTGGGGGCATTAGTAGTCCCTATCATTAAGGTTGTTTGCACTTCCTGTGTAAGACACTGTTTTCAGTTGCTTGATTGTTTGGGTCAAGGAAATGTATAAATTAGATGTTCCTACAGTGAGTTATTTCTGTGACAGTGTCATTAGAGTATGGTTTGAACTAATTGGACTAAGATTATCAATGGATTAAACAGATGTAGCAGCAGGTGCAATGCACTTGCAATAGTACCTGATTGCCGTAATGTTTTGATTTATGGGTTTGTGTTGTTTTTCTGAGGGAGTGGAGAGACTGAAATGTTAGACTGGCAAGGGAGCAGAATGACTGAAACTGGCGACCGACTAATTATTTTGTAATCGAAGAAAGCAAACAGCCATTATTAGAAAGGAATCGTGATTAGAACTCTTTTTTGTTGTATTGATTTTGATGTATCACTCCTAGAATAAACCAAATTGCTTGTTTTTAATTATTCATATTTTTAAATTCTTTATTGTACATCTGCTGCTCTTATTTCTGAGGGGATCCATAAGGAAATTGTTTGCTATGTGTTGCATAGAACAGAATACTTTTATGAAATGGCAGGATGCAGAGGATATATTCCTGATTCTTAGACATAAATAATATAATTGTTGAGGATTTCAAGTGAGGCTGTTGATCTAATGCTAGTTAATAGTTTTATTCCCTTCCTCTACCCCCCTGGGGTGGAGTAGTGCTGGCAACCCACACGTCATCCGCGTTGTCCCCGGCGGTTTGGGGGAATGACGGGGTCGAGCTGGCTGCCCGCGCCGTTCCCGGTCCTGGGGGAAGTGTCGCGGGCGTGTCAGCAACCCCCACGCCAGCTGCACCATCCCCGGCATTCTGGGGAAAGGCAGCCGTGCAGCCCTGGTCGCGCCGCTGCAGAGCTTGTTCTGCCACTGCCGGGGGGAGGGAGGAGTGCGGACTGGCTTCCCCCTGGTCGACGACGCCTACCCTGGTGCTCGGGGAGGCAGACCGGGCAGCCGTCTGCCCCTTCTCCAGAGGGCGCTGTACGGTGGGGTCTGGGCAAGTGATGCCTGGGCAGGCGCCCACAAGACAGAGGGGGGAGGGGCCATCGGTGACATCAGGAGACTTGCCATGTCGGCGGACGCCGCCATAGGACGTTTAAAAGCGGCGCCGCCATGGACCACGGAGGTCGCCCAGAGGAGGGAGGAGCGGCGACCCTGAGAAGGTGAAGGCAAAGGGAGGTAGGAAGCGACCCAGGGCAGGGTTTTGGAACCCAGGGGGTTGGTGAGTTTCGGGTCTCAAACCCCACCAACCAGAACTGGGAACTAGTTCCCAGTCCTTAGGGCCCTGGGTCGGGGCTCGGAGTGAGGGCGGGCCCAAGCCCCCCTACCTTCCCCGGCAGCGTTCCTAGCAACCAGCCCGGAGGAAAAACGAGGCTGACATTCCGGTCGCCGGATTGCAGACGCCAATAAAGACCGTGAACGCGGAGGCACCCGGACAGGCGGGCAATTGGGAGGAGGGGGGAGGACTATGGATCCCCGGGTGGGGGCCTCCCCTCTCCCAGTAACACTCCCCCTCCAAAAAACCAAAAAACCCTGCCCTTTTTCATTTCGATACATTTCCTTAAAACAGCAAAATATGATCACATTTTTTCATGTTGCTATTCTACCTCCAGAGAGTCATGCAAGATAGATATTAAAAAATTATAGGGTTGTGTACAATCCTTTCTTAACAGAACTATCTGGGTATTTTGTAAAAAAAAAAAAAAAATCTTAATTTCTATTCTGATGGAAAAATTAGGTGCTAAATTATCATGTGTTTTTCATTATTGGTCACTCGGGCCTCAAATTCAGAACATAAAGATATTCAGGTAGTGTGTTGCCTTTCTCAGGATAGCATCGGGATGCAAGGGACAATACTGGAGCATGGGGTGTGCATTCTGTAGGGTAGATCCTGCTGTGGCGTGATGTGGAAGTCTTGAAGTTACTGAGTAATTCTGTTATCCCAAGGGATTTGTTTACCTTTTTCCTTAGGCTAGAAACATGTATTAACTTATTTTCATTTCTTCTTTAGGGTACATAACATAGAGAATGCTGGAGATGAATATATTGAAAAATACAGACAACTGGAGACTCAAGAATTGGACAAATTTGATAGTGTTCACTTTATATGTGGAGCAGGTGAATAATGAATGCTCTTTTCCTTCTCCCGATCATAAAGTAAAAAACCAAAAAGCTTAAACTGTGGGGGTCTGTTTGTGGAATATTATGTCTTTATTCTATTTTGTGTAAGGTTAGGCTGGTATTAAGTGAATAGTTGACTTATATGTATAAGTGGGGTGTGTGCAGGCCCACATACACAGATGCAATGCACTTTAATAAAATTATATGTGCTTAATTTAGGATTACAATATATGCAGATATTTAATTCTGTAAGATGGTTTCTCCATGTATACTTTAAGACATGGTTTGTGGTAATATGGGCCTAGTAAGCCTTCCCAATTGTTAATCCAACTGTGGGAAAGTAGACAAAAATGTATAAAATATTTCAGTAATCTGTAATAATAAATGTTGATGGAAAAAGGGTATGAATGGGAGATGGACTAAATTAGTCCAAACAAAAAGGTCTACTGATATAGCACAAGCTCTACATTGAGATGTCATGCCTGGTAAACAAAAGGAGTGTGGGATTGGAAACTAATGGCCCAGAAATGATGTGTTGTAAATAAAGATAAAACGAGAGAATGGGCTATAATCCCACCACTATCTTTTGGGGTCCTTACAAAATAGTCATTGGGGAGAGACTCAAGTAAGCTGGGCTGGAGACTGATGGCTGCTGCTCCCACTGTGGCCTGCAGTTTTGGGGTTCACCATCAGACTGTTGAGCCTTCGCTATCCTGGGCCTGAGAAATATACAGGTCAGAGAGAGAAACCCAGGTGACATTATCACCTCCACTGGCTTTGGATAAATCCAGAACACCACCTGAAATGTGACACTGGCCATCTCCCTGCTTTCCTTCTCTCACCTACCATATTTTAAATTTAGTATCTTTTTGTAGTCTCTTTAATAAGAGTCTGGCTTAGCCACACAAGACAGTATCTTTTGTAACACTGGTGAAAGCTTCAAGACCAAAGAAGCAGCTAAGGCAGACGTGGACAAAAGGGCTTCCGTGGGCTAGATCTGGCCCACGAAGGCCCTGCTGCTCTCCTGCCTCCAGGCCAATTAAGGCCTGGGGTTGGGGGGAAAGCGCGCACAGTTTCCTCCACCCTGCAAGGATCACTCGGCGCTTAGAAGCACAACATGCTGCTGGCAGGGGAGGAGACTTTGCATGTTCCCCCACCCCCAGGCCATTCAGGGCTTGGAGGCGGGAGAGCAAACAAAGTTTCCTCTGCCCTGCCCCCACCCTGCAAGGAGCGCGCAGCACTTACAAGCACCTCAGGTTCATGGGAGGGCAGGAGGAGACTTTGTGCGCTCCCACACCCCCAAGTCCTGATTGGTCTGGTGGCGGAAGGGGGGAGCATGCAAAGTCTTCTTCCACCGCCAGGCATGGGCGCCGAGGGGAACCTCTGGGCAAAGACTTCACACACTCACCCATCCTCAGACCAATCATTGTCTGTGGGTGGGGAAGCAGGGAAGTATCCTTTCCCTGCCCCTTCTGCTTGAGGCCCCGCCCCTTCCGGTGCAGCCCGGGGCCACTTCAAAAATTTCTGAAGTGGCTCCTGGCAAAAAATTATTGCCCACCCCTGAGCTAAGGCTATCCCCTAAATATCCTTGATACTGGTAAAAGTTTGTCATGTTTTGTAGCGGCCATGAGACTGTATTCTGAGTTGTGTTTCTCTAGCAGTTAGTGTGCAAATAGGAGTCATCACCAGAGACAGAAGCTTCATTTTCTATCTTTGTTCTTTACTCTTCCCTTTTATGTATATTTGTTTTCTAGGAAACAGGATTGGACTTTAAAAAAAGCTCCAGACCATTTCATCTGACTTTTCCTTCCCCACTTCTCACTCCTTTCTAAAAGGACAGTTATTACCTTTTTTAATACTATCTGGAAAACTGTCCAACAAGGATTTTTTTCCTCTTAAAAACTACAGCTAAAGCGAAAAGGAATAAGTCTTACTAGACTTTTATTCCAAACACTGTTTTTCCTTTTTTCTGTATCTTTTTAGTAGAATATCTTAAAAAATTAAGGGTATCTTTGCCATGGGACTAAGTTGGTTGAAGTCTCTGTGCTTAAATCTTTGAATCAGGACTATTTAGTGTTGTACTGTGCCTGGATCTCTAACACCTTTGACTCTGTGTCCATTCAGTCAGCCAAAATTAACATAATGGGTGATCTTATTGACTGTATTCTATAAAAACAACGAGAAGTCCTGTGGCACCTTAAAGACTAATAAATGTATTTGGGCATACGCTTTCATGGGTTGGAGCCCACTTGGTTAGATGCATCAACAATATTCTTTATTGTTCCAGTTACCAGTCCAATTGATTGTCATTTCTCTTGGCCTTTTTTCCTGCACTGCTGTCATCCACTCCAATTTATTTCTGTGTATATGTGTCTCCCCTTTCAAAATGCCTTTAGTAGAGGGAAATTTGACTGTACCACTTTCCCAGCAGCTCTGGTAGAAGGAGTGTGAAACTGACTAGGATGTCAAGACAGTTCAGCTTCAAATGATTACCATACTACTTTGCCTCAAAATAAGTTAATGTAGCACAGCCCTTTTTAGAGATACAGTGTATGCACTAGTATTTTCATGTCTTTCAGTGACTAGGTGAGAGGGCATCAGATTTGCCCTGTGTGTGAAGTTTCGTAAAATAAATTGGCTAACTAGTTATTGTATAGAGTAACGGCTCGTTATGCAATTATCCATTAAGAGTGATAATGGGAAAATGCCATTTGTACACCTTTTCCCTTGCTAAAACAAGTTTTTTACCTAACGTACGTTTTCTAGTGCTTTCGTTTATTTAATGTTAAATGAGATTGGTGCTTGCAATACTTTTTATGAAAGAAATAGCTGGGAAATTTTTGCTGAAATTCTTATTGCTAATTTTCTTTTCCTGATACCCTTCTATTTCTCCTTTTTCTGTTTTCTTGGCCTGTCCTTAAACTTCATTATATTTATACAGTCAGTATAATACAGATAGTAACATCCCTCCTTTAAGTTATCATTTAATGAAACCGCATTTATTAATTACTTCATTCAATGTAAATAAATTCATGGACTACCATATAGATCGGGATGGGCAAAAGGGCTTCCATGGGTCAGATCTGGCCTGCGGAGGCCCTACTGTTCCCCCTTCCCCCCAAGCCAATTAGGACCTGGGGGTGGGGGAAAGGGCACAAAGTTTCCTCCGCCCTGCCCCCACCTTGCAAGGAGCACGTGGCGCTTAGAAGTGCCACACGCTTCTGGCAGGGCGGAGGAGACTTCACGCACTCCCCTGGCCCTGATTGGCCTGAGGGCAGAAGGGGGAGCTCACAAAGTCTCCTTCCACTGTCAGGGGCATGGGTGCCTATGGGGATCCTCTTGGGGGCGCAAAGGCGCTTCCCCATCCCCAGAGCAATCATGGTCTGTGGGTAGAGAAGCAGTGAAGTGGCCCCTGGCAAAAAAGTATTGCCCACCCCGATATAGATGTTCTCTTGTTGTCTCTCTCGTTTGCTTCCTCCCATTCCTTTTTCTCTTCCTCCTGTTCTATGTTGTCATGATGTGGGAGCTCAGTTCATGTGGATTACTGTATTGCAATCTATCTCTTCTAATAGGTGCTCTGCTCCCAGCTGAATAGTATCAATTGAGGGGAAACTAAGTAGACTGGATCATAATGGGACTAGAAGGTGACCCTAGGCATTCTGGGACAAAGCTGCAAAAACCTAGCAAGACTAAGTATCACAAAACATTTAAGACATTTGAAATATATGGCTGCTAACATTTCTTCCAAATAAGCAAGATTCCTATTGCTTGATAGTGTTAAAAGGGAAAAGTGAAGTCTGAGTTAGAGAAATGCATAAATGTATAACCTTGGGCATAAAAGTTTTTTTTCTCCAAAAAGCAAAGCATTTATCTTACGGGAAATCTTAGTACTAGTAGTAAAATGTTAATGATTGCAGATTTTAGGTGTGCTAGGACACTTATAACTAACAGCAGTTTCTGTTTTTGTTTTGTTTTGTGGTACTTGTTTTACTTCATTTAGGGGCATGGGAATTTTCCTAGTGGATCAAGACTGGTGATTCATCTAGTCCAGTTTAGTGATCCAGAGGAAGGTTCAAGAAACCTTGCCACAAGCAATTAGGAATAACCTCTCCAGAGGGGAATCTTCTTCCTAACCACCCTCTGTTGCTTTAGCGCTACCTATAAGTCTCCCAACAAGCCCTCTCTGGCAATTAGGGATGTAAATGGGTAACCGGTTAATGTTACCGGGTGATGCTTACTGTTAACTGATGCCCAGCAGGAGAAGCCCCCCACCCAAGGTGCAGGGTGGTCCAGAGGAACCTGCCCATCTGGAACAGCCCCCGGCCATAAAGCTTCTTTTAAAAACTTGTCCTCAAAGCTACTGTGACATCTATTTTTATTGCCTTCTCCTTTAATTCCCTCCTTCACTTTTGGAATTGGACTTTCATGTATGTCCTTTATATTTTAACCATGCTGGTTTTTTTGGGTTTTGTTTTGTAGTATTGAGTGTAATAAAATTATTACATAGAAATATCTTAAATAATTTTAAAAGCGACATTATTTTAGGAACAATGGTTAAAATACACTGATACCAGAAGCATTTCCCTAACAACTCATTCCAGCTTTGGTCATATCATGCAGAGCTACTGATGTCTGAATAGTGACATCTTTGAATGTGCCAGAGGGCAGTCAGTTATTCTTTTGCATCATGTTGTTGTGACAGAATGCTATATGTGAGTAATCCTGGGGAATATATTTAGAATCCTGTTCAAAAAGTCTTTTGGAAAAAGACAACATTAATATTCGTTAGGGACTGTTGTTTTGATACTAATCTCTGTCTTCTCCATATTTTGTTGATGCCAGCTGAACCAGTGTCTAACAGTTTTTTGAACCTTTTGCTCTCTTACATTGTATAGAATCTAGGCTTCGCTAAATACTTCTGACATTATGGGAAGGGTTGTTTGTGGAGGGTGCCTATTGACAGTGGAAACTCTTTTAGAAATGCCTAGCAACCTCAGTGCTGCTTCATGTACAATTATTTGTGTGGTTTAGCACCAAAGCTTAATAGGTTTGATGTTAGCAGTATAATAATACGTATATGTTACAAATGCATAGGAAGACAATCTCTGCCTCAGAGTTTGTAATCTGTGAATGTTCTGTGAAAACATTCGTTGTCATTATTCCTTAGAAAAGCCTATGCTGGGAATAGGGATGTTAAATTTAGATTTACTGTCTAATTGAATAGTTGAGGCAATTTGCATCGACTATTCAATTAGTCGATAAGCACACCTCCGGCTTTGAAGTGTAGCAACAGCCCCAAGCAATCCCCTTCTGGCCCCATGCTCCCTGCGGTGTTTGAAAGAAGCAGAGCCACATGGAGCCCGGGGTCAGCGCTGCTGCTTTGAAACGCCACATGCAGCCCGGCTAGCTGAGGGTGTGTCTAGAGTACATTCCTCTTTTGAAAGAGGAATGTAAATGAAGGAAATTGGAAATGCAAATGAAGAGTAGATTTACAAATCTCGCACTTTATTTGCATATAATGTGTCCAATCGCTTTTTCGAGAGAGGTTTTTTCAAAAAAAAAAAAAAAAAGCAGTCTAAACCCTTTTTCGAAAAACCCTGTAAACCTAATTTTTTCAGGAATTAAGGGTTCTTTCGAAAAAGGGATTTTTTTCCGAAAGAACCGCATCTAGACTGCTTTTTTTTTTTTAAACCTTTTTTGAAAAAGCGATCGGACGCGATTATGCAAATGAAGCATGAGATTTGTAAATCTGTGCTTCATTTGCATTTTCGATTTCCTTCATTTACATTCCTCTTTTGAAAGAGGAATACTATCTAGATGCACCCTAGGGAGTCCAGTTGGCCCGGGCTGCACATGGCATTTCAAAGTGGCAGTGCTACATGGAGCCCGGGGACTTTGAAGCACCCTTTCCTCTCACCCCTGCTGCCTCTTTCTGATAGTCAGCAAGATGGGGAGAGTTGATTAGTAGTTCACATCTCTAGCTGGATACAGAGTTTATTCATAGGTTATTTTATTTTTTGAAATGAGGAATCTTCCTATGTTTCCAAATGTGATTTAAAAAAAAAAAAAACTTTGCTTTTATGTCATTCAGTAACTTTAAAGTTACTCTGTACCTGTTCATATCAGTACATTTCATGACTTGGGGTGAAATCCTGACTCTTCTGAAGTCAACGGGAGCTCTACCATTGATTTCAGTAGGGCTGGGTTTTCGCCTGTGATGTCAAATTGCACTTGCATAAAAGCATTTGCCTACAGAGTTTGTGCGCTTGTGTTTTTTCCACTTGTTCTGGAGCTAGCATTTACTCTCTTACTATACATGTGCCTTGGTAACATTAGCATAGAAATATTTTTGGATTTCTTTCATATATCCCCTAGTTGCTGCGTCCATAAATTAATTTGGAAATTCTCTTAGCTTAGTGTCCCGGCAACAAGACTGTAGAATTTATTTAGGGGATAAATTAATGATCAGATGTTAAATGAAGATGACACTGTTTAACATCTGGGTTTCATGTCAAAATATGACTTTATTTGTAGTTTAAGGAAAAGGATTTCAATGTGAGGATGGGGTGATGAAGGGAAACAAATGGTACAAGCATGTAGTAATTGGTGGTCTTTCTATTTATCCAATTGTTTGGAACAGATGGATAAATTGGTAGTTGCTCTGAAAAACAGGCTATGATTCCTAGGAATTGGGATAGAAGTAATAGTTGTGAGGACTGTGCAGGATCTTTGGCTTGCTGTGATAAAAAGAGCAAAGTAAAGAAAGTTTTATTCAAAAAGTAGTTCCAATAGCATGTTAGATTGGAGAGTAGTGTATGAGTATGATATTAGTGTACAAAAACAACGAGATAAACAAATGTCTTCTAGAGTAATTACCAAAACCACCTGACAGTTGCATATATAGAGAATAGATACCTTTAGTTTGTTCACAGAATTACTTTGAGTATTAGTAAGCAAATAATAAGTTAAACCTCGATATAGTGTCCTTTGAAGTTTACATTTCAGATATAGTGAATATATTCAGTAGCTCACATTTTTGTTGTAATTACAGCAACTTGACTTTGATCCCTTTGTCTTTTTTTTCCAGCTGCTCCATCACCATTTCCATGTGAATCACATGATGTGACATGTATACCAGTAACTAATTATAAATACCCTGATTTGCCTATAACCAGATATAAGGAAGAGGTAAACTAAAGTTATTGATGTAATTGATATTTTGCTGTTGATGAACTAAAACTGCAAATCTACACTGAAATTTTTCAGAAGGAAAATTCTGCTATTAAATTAATCCCAGATTAAATGTAGTTTCATTGAAAGGCTCTATTTGTGGTACAAACCCAATTTTAACAACATATTTTCATAATTAAAACTTTCAGTTACTGTTTCATAGAATCATAGAATACTAGGACTGGAAGGGACCTCGAGAGGTCATCGAGTCTAGTCCCCTGCCCTCATGGCAGGACCAAATACTGTCTAGACCATCCCTGATAGACATTTATCTAACCTACTCTTAAATATCTCCAGAGATGGAGATTCCACAACCTCCCTGGGCAATTTATTCCAGTGTTTGACTACCCTGACAGTTAGGAACTTTTTCCTAATGTCCAGCCTAAACCACCCTTGCTGCAGTTTAAGCCCATTGCTTCTTGTTCTATCCTCAGAGGCCAAGATGAACACGTTTTCTCCCTCCTCCTTATGACACCCTTTTAGATACCTGAAAACTGCTATCGTGTCCCCCCTCAGTCTTCTCTTTTCTAAACTAAACTGTTGCAACTTGGTTCGGTGATGTGATGGGAGCCCCCAGGGGTTAAAGCCGACTACCCAGTGAAAACTACTGGAGGATGGTGAAACAAATGATTTTTTTATTGAACAGAATGGTTCTCTTATCAAAAATCAAGTGACTTTTAAATGAATTTTAAAACAAGCAATTGCCTAGTGCTTTTACAGGAGGGGAAAACTGAACCAAACTGCACATAACTGATTACAAACTTTGTGATTTATAATTCAATTATGTTAAATCACTATCTCTAATTTGTTTAAGGCAGCGCAGCATGCAAGCAAAAAATACAAAAACAAAGCCAATATAATGATAATAAAAACTCCGTCCACAGCCAGCCCCTCTATGGTTATTTTAGGCAGCTGGTGGAGTTAGTCATAAATCTACCTCTACAACTTAACAGTTCCTGGGTTTCTATTTCTAACACTTATACTTAGCCTAAATGCAACACCACTACACAACACAAGATTATACAATTTACACAGTGAGGTTAATAGAACTCAGTTACACTCTACAGAATTACACAGTGAAATTAACACGATTCAACTATTAACTAAACCAATAACTGATATATTTAAGCAATACTTACAAATCCAGCAACGATAACAATGTAAAGACACACTAGAACTCGGAGCATGCTCAGGACTCGCGCACCCCTATCTTTGACTCGAAGGGTGGGGAGGCAGCCTCAGGGTGATCAATCCTTCAGCCGGGCAAAAAAGACACATGCCCTCAACACTCGGAACCTCCTCAAACAAAGGGGTCGAGGGAGTTTTATAACAACCTGATATCCGGTACCTTATTAGGGTCTGTTCCCTGGCCGGGCCTGATAGGCTGGTAATGAAGTAATGTGCAATATTGCCCTATAGGATTTTTCACGATGCCCGCCTGATGGCCCCGTGGACAGTGCCGGGTCCGGGCATGGTCAGTGTGCATAGCAGTTGCATCTTATCTCCCTATGCCTACCTCCCTACCTTCAAGGACCGGTCAAGAGAGTCTTAACTATCTCTTGTAGCTGTGCTCTATTTTTTCATGCTCACCTCCCTGTTCTTAGATGCCTACAAGGTTAAATTCCGTTCACTGAAAGCTGCATTGTGCGCTTACAAGTTATGCTTTCTCAGAGAGTGTCAGCGGCCTACTTTCAGTGAGGGGCCTTTGTGTGGCAGAATGGGCAATGCGCGCGCGAGGCCATGGTCAAAAGGACCTGCTCTGAGACATAAACAAACCCAATTCTTTCAGCCTTCCTTCATAGGTCATGTTCTCTAGACCTTTAATCATTCATGTTGCTCTTCTCTGGACCCTCTCCAATTTCTCCACATCTTTCTTGAAATGTGGCGCCCAGAACGGGACACAATACTCCAACTGAAGCCTAACCAGTGCAGAGTAGAGCAGAAGACTGACTTCCTGTGTTTTGCTCCCAACACACCTGTTAATGCATCCCAGAATCATGTTTGCTTTTTTTGTGACAGCATCACCCATCTGACTCATATTCAGCTTGTAGTCCACTATAACCCCTAGATCCCTTTCTGCCGTACTCCTTCCTAGACAGTCGCTTCCCATTCTGTATGTGTGAAACTGATTGTTCCTTCCTAAGTGGAGCACTTTGCATTTGTCTTTATTAAACTTCATCCTGTTTACCTCAGACCATTTCTCCAATTTGTCCAGATCATTTTGAATTATGACCCTATCCTCCAGATTAGTCGCAACCTCTCCCAGCTTGGTATCATCTGCAAACTTAATAAGCGTACTTTCTACGCCAATATCTAAATTGTTGATGAAGATATTGAACAGAACCGGTCCCAAAACAGACCCCTGCGGAACCCCACTTGTTATGTCTTTCCAGCAGGATTGTGAACCATTAATAACTACTCTCTGAGTACGGTTATCCAGCCAGTTATGCACCCACCTTATAGTAGCCCCATCTAAGTTGTATTTGCCTAGTTTCTAATTAGAGATATTCACCTGTATATCAGCATTCATCTCCGTTTATTACCTTAAATGAGTTTTAAAAAAATATCATGGAGATAAATAAGTAAATTGTTAAGTACTGTTTGAAATTCTATACTAACATATTTTATCGTCTTATGAGCATTCTTTTAAAAAATCTAATTTCAGGTAGTTTCTTTGATAGAAAGCAATTCAGTTGTAATTGTACGTGGAGCGACTGGTAGTGGTAAAAGTACACAAATTCCACAGTATATTTTGGATGACTACTCACGGCGGTCTGCCTACTGCAACATTGTTGTTACCCAGCCTCGAAAAATTGGTGCCAGCAGTATAGCAAGATGGATTAGCAGGGGAGCGGTCATGGGTATTAGGTGGATTTGTAGGCTATCAGGTATGATAATGTTTCAAACTGTATAAAGTATATAATTTGGAAATGAGAAAAATTCTTCCTCTACTTTACTTTAATGCTCCATAAGTAATTCCGGAGAATCATAAATGTCTTTTAAAACAGAACTATGGCAGAAGTGGATGGTTAAAAGCTAGCCACTAACATCCCTAGGGTCAATTGCGCTCCCGTCGACTCTGGTACTCCATTGGATTGAGAAAAATAAGGGAAGTTGATGGGAGAGTTTCTTATGTTGACCTCCCACAGTGGAGACAGGGAGCTAGTATGGAAAAATCCACTTCCAAAGGTGGAAATTTCAAATATTTATTTAAAAATGAGCGTATAATTGAAAACTGTTTTATCACTTTAGGAAAAATGGACACTGTTGCCTCCCAGTTATAATTTGGTGGAACAAATACATCATTCCAGTTTTTTTTTTCTAGATGGGATCCTTTACTTAATGTTTAGATTCTGAACTGTAAATTATAGTATTGCTAGTTGATTCACTATGGGAGGGAAAAGGCTTAAAGGTGTAAAATGGTTGCATTTGTCCTGTTGTCAGGATTTTTAATGTATATTTTTCCTAGGATTTGTGTGGGCTGAGCACAATCCAAAGAATTAGAAAACAAGAAAGATGATATTGCACTGAAAAACTGTAGTTGAGGCATGATAGCACCCAAAATAGTTAAGGTTACATAACTTTTAAAATGATTAAACCTCCTTTTAACATACCTGTCCAGAACCTTCATTTCTTTGTGATTATGCAACCCATATTTGGTTTCTGCCTGAAAATGGTCTCCTATACACCTTCTCCTTGGTTCATTTTTTTTTGTTTAGTTTTGAGAACACCACCTTTGGCTATTTTGAATGAAGATGCAATTTTTTCCCCCTCACACCCTTTCAGGTTGGCGCTGTGGTAAAAACAACTAAAGTTTCAAACTAGCCTCAAATGCCATTGTTTATATAAATTTGATTGTGGCTCTGAGATTTGCCAAGGATATATTGTTCCATTTCACCTTAGTTAATTGTTTGTGGGCTCTAAAGTTATGATGCATAGTAAGGATACTTCTGTAGTTGCTTTTATGAGTTTAAATGGACTATCATAACTGATTTATATTGCATCTCAATCTCAATGCTTCAGCTATATATTTATAGGAAGCATCACACACCTTTGCTTTTGCTTAGAATTTTGAATTGTCCAATAGTATAACATGTATGAAATGTATTTGGAATTATGAAATCTTTCCTCCCCGTTTTAGGTTGGGTTAGAGAAAGTAGCAACAAAGGACACAAAATTAATGTACGTGACAACTGGAGTGCTCCTTCAGAAAATAGTTGGTGCCAAAAGCCTTGTAGAGTTTACACACATCTTCATAGATGAAGTAAGTTGAAAGTAAAATTAATCTCAATTTGAAAGAGTAACTCTTGCTGTTTTTGTTGTTGTTTCTGATCTAGAGAATTAAATTGAGTTTAGTTATGAAGATCCCTCTGACACATTTTATGAAGAAACTTATATGATTGTTCTGGGACTGACTTCATTCAGTTCCAGAGTGGTCCTTTGGATAGGGAAGTTAAAAGCTTAAGGAAATATCTGGAATTGAAATGTTTCTGTGGTGACTTCTGACTCTTCAGACATCAGTCATTTAAAGAGGTGTGTGAAATCTAAGATGAGTTTTTCTGCTGAGGTGGCTCATTGCTAGCCAGGCATCTCTTTGCCTATGCAGAGGGGATTACTTTGTGATTGTTGCTGCCTTCAACAAGGATCCTCAGTCTTCAGAGACGTCCTCAGTATAACTTAGAGGGTGCATTGGAGGGGGGAAAATGGCCCTCCTATGGGCCAGGAGTATGAGCAAGAAAGAATGGTTAGACTTGCTTTGCTGTTCTCCGCATGTTATTAGATCTGGTAGAACAAGGTATCCTTTTTGTGCTTGGTTTATTCACCGATAAGACTTCTCTATTGCTGTCCTGAAACAGTTGGACTATTTGTGTCCAAACTATCTTCTCAAGAATGTGATTCGTTATTTTGAATACTTTTTATAATGTTCCTATATATCCTCCTCTGTTCTAAAGTAAATACCTGACCATTCTTGTACAGCCAAATACAAGTTCTCATATCTGGAAACAAAGAATGTAGGTCACATTTACAAGATAGAGGACTGAATCCTGGAATGCACTGACCCTGAAAAGGTCAGTCCTGGGGTCCGGGAAAAAATCTTTAACAGGAATTTTTAGATTGTCAAAACTGCTCTGCTGAGTTACAAAGCGTGTTGACTTTTGTGATTTGCAGTTTCTTTAAAAGACACACTTCCTACCATGAAAATCTTAGTCTAAATTAGAAATATGTACAGCGTGACATTAACTAGTAAAAAAGAGGCTTGTTAAAAGGAGGAATTGAGGTGAAAACAAATGTACCTGAATCATACTATTTCTTTTTGTAGGTGCACGAGCGTACTGAAGAAATGGATTTTCTGCTGTTGGTAGTCCGTAAACTGTTGCGTACAAATTCCCGATTTGTGAAAGCAAGTTTCAATTATTTTCCACTCTCTCTTTTTATAAAATAACATTCGCAAGATCCACTTAATTCACTTTTCATTTTGCACTGAGTATAGTTTTTGAAGAGCTGAAAATAGTGACTCACGTGAAGTTAAAATTTTATCTTATACCCGTGTGTGTGTGTGTAATATATTATTTGTAGTGAGTTGGTCTTGTGTGTCTGTCTGCAAGTCCGTCTCTTCAAGAACTACTCCTAAATGGTAAGAGCTGTGACCACCAAATTTGGTATGCAGCTTCCTCTTCTCCTAATTTAAGACAAGGTCAAGGTTTGGTTGTGCCAGGAGAACTGGAAGCTCTGGGAAAAGGACAGTTTTGAATAAAATGCAAAGGGAGGGCTGCTGTTCTAAGGGACACAAAATGAGAGTGTCCACTGGGGGCAGCAGGCCTGCAAGGTAGAGCATTGGGGGCAGCCATGGCAACAAGGAAGTAGCAAGCAGGGCTGGGGCTTCGCTATATGCCTGTCGGCAGACCAGGTAAGTCGGGCCCCTCTGCTTGGAAGACATCTTCCTCTGGTTCCCCCATACCCCTGGAGGGGCCAGGCAGGAGGAGTGAGGGAGGGGAAAGGGAGTAAACTCCCTTACCCCAGGCTGGAACAGAGGAAAGAGAGGGAGAGCCCCCATTGTCCTCAGGGACAAGCCGGCGACAGAGGTGCATAGTCCTCACTGTCCTGGGCTACCTCTAGGGAGAAGCCAGTAGCTACCCCCATCCCTTGCCCTGAGTCCTTCCTCATCTCCTGTCCTTATTCCTGCACCCTCCCATGCCCCTGGCCTCCTGCAGTGAGCTCCTCACATCCCGAAGGCCTTGCAGTGACACTTGCATCCCCCACACTGCCAGCACCCTGTCCTGGAGGACCCGAGCAACACTAGGCAAGTTTTCTAGCATGTTAATAAGCTAGCATGCATTCTTCTTTAGCCAATATAATGTAGTCTAAGTTTTTTTTTTCTTAATGTTAGGATGCATTAATTTCTCAAATGCGCTTAGGGCTGCAGAAAATTTAAGATGAATATTTGACTGGAATTAAATTTTGGATGTTGAGGGCAGTGCTTCCGCTTGATTAAATGTGATATTTTTACACACTCAAGTTCATTTGTTATGCATATTTTTAAATGGAGCAAAGTTCTTGAGAAAATGACAAATACAAATACTATATTACAGTGTATATACAAATCTGCCAATATAACATTATGGTTGAGATTTCTATGCACATATTAAGAAAAAAATGTTAGTTTTCTCCTTTGTGCAAATACAGTGTGCAGAGTCTTAGTATGGATATGTTCAATCAGATCTTTGCTGTTTGTCTTAAAAGTGACTTAAATAAATTGCATAGTGGATTGAGATAATAACACAAATCATAGGCTAACGCTGCCAACCCAAAACATTTAAAGTGCAGTTTAATGGTAGGTTCTAAAAAATTTGGGTCCATAGTTAGTGTGAATGCTCCTAGTGATTTTACCAATCTGGCTCTCTAGTTCCTGTAGCATGGTATGTCACATAAGTACTGTGGAGCTGCAGACGCAATATAGTTGGAGAACTTTTGTTTGTAGTAAATAACAATCATGTCTGTGTATGGTCTTATTAAATGTATCCATTAACAAACTAGAAGGCAAATACAGAAGTTAGTGTAATTCTGAATTACTGTACTGGAAGGAGTTGCAAACACCCATGAACAGAGAAATATTGCAAAGGGGCCTTGAGCAATTAGAATTATAGGCAGAAAGTAACAATAAGATTCAGTTTGGAAAAACGCAGATTAAAACAGCTGGGAAAAATAATATAGGACAAGTTCAGTGAGACTAGATGGCTCAGTAGCACAAATGCTGAAGTAGAAATAATACTGGATAGCAGATGAGTTTGAAATGAGAGTTGGAAACAAAGTTAACTCAATTTTGAATTGCAGAGGCATCATGTCACAAAGCACGAGGCAGTAGTTACTCTCTGGATAGCTTTGAGACATCAGCTGTGGTACTGCACTTACTATCAGCATTATGCTAAAAGAAAGATCTTGCTAAATGGGAAGGAGGTTGGGGAATAGCAGCAAACATGATTTAGGGTATTGAAGAGAGTGAGAGAGAATGTAGCTTGGCTCAGCAACTTGTGGGGCTGTGGAGAAACAAGTGTATGGCAGTGTTTTTCAACTTTTGGATCAAGTGTCACTTATGGCTCCTTGGGTAACTGTTAAAAAGATTGTTTGATTGTGAAATAAAAATATATTCCTTGAGATGCACCCCATGGGTTTTAAACAGAAGTGCATAAATCAGCCTTGAAGGTAGAGAGAACCAGCTTCTCAACTGGCTGCCAGTGTGTGCAACCCCAGAAGAATCTGTGTTGTGAGCTGGCAGTTCTCTGAGCAGCTGCTATATCATTCCTGCTTCAGCAGCTCCAAGGCTAGCCTCATTCAGCACAGTGCAATGAGAATTAGGGATGTCAATGTGTAGATGACTACACAATTAACCGATAATCCCGTTGACTACATGCATCCCCCCCTTGCTGCCTCTGTATCAGAGGCAGCAACCGGGGGGGGGGTGGAGAGGGGAAGGCCGGAGAGAGATGGGAGCCGGTGCCTGTGGGGAGCTAGCTTAAAAGCCAGTTCAGCATGAGCACTGGGTCTGCCATCCCTCCCAACACCCCAGCCTTGTGGCCTCTGAGAGGAGCTGGCAGGAGCTGATACGCATGGGAAGCCAATTTTTAAGCTGGCTCTCTGTGTTTGCCAGCTCCACAGATCTGCCTGGCCCCCTCCTACAGAGGCAGCGGGGTGTGTGTGACAAGGGCAGGCAGGAGCTGGTGCTGGGGAGAGCTTGTTTAAAAGCTGGTTCCCCCCAGCACCTGCTTTGTGGTGCCACCTGCACCCCCACACTGCTGCCTCTATCAGATAGAGGAAGCAGCGGGGATGAGGGGTGGGTAGGCTGCTGCGAAGCAGCCTTTGTCCGCAGGAGGCCCAGGTTCACCACGGACAGAGGCTGCTCCGCAGCAGCAGCTCCTTTCCATGGTGGGGGATTGAATTCCCCACAGACAGAGGCTGCTCTAGCATCCCATGGAGCAGCCCCTGTCCATGGGAGGAGGGGAGGGGGGGGAAGAATCTGAGACACAGACAACAACATGGAGTGGCAGGGCTCTCCCCAGGTGTAGTGCCAGGAATGCACTGGCTGCCAGCCCTGCTTCCGGGGACTATTGGAGTGTCATGTAACTGCTCAAAATCTGTACTGTCCTTTGTGGGTGATGAATCTGAAGAACTGTCATAAGAACATAAGAACGGCCATACCGGGTCAGACCAAAGGTCCATCTAGCCCAGTATCCTGTCTGCCGACAGTGGCCAGCACCAGGTGCCCCAGAGGGGGTGGACCAAGACAATGATCAAGCGCTTTGTCTCCTGCCATCCCTCTCCAGCCTCTGTCAAACAGAGGCCAAGGACACCATTTTATCCCCTGGCTAATAGCCTTTTATGGACCTAACCTCCATGAAATTATCTAGCTTCTCTTTAAACTCTGTTATAGTCCTAGCCTTCACAGCCTCCTCTGGCAAGGAGTTCCACATGCTGACTACACGCTGTGTGAAGAAGAACTTTCTTTTATTAGTTTTAAACCTGCTACCCATTAATTTCATTTGGTGTCCTCTAGTTCTTCTATTTAGGAACTAATAAATAACTTTTCTTTATCCGCCCTCTCCACACCACTCATGATTTTATACACCTCTGTCATATCCCCTCAGTCTCCTCTTTTCTAAACTGAAAAGTCCCAGTCGCTTAACCTCTCCTCATATGGGACCCGTTCCAAACCCCTAATCATTTTAGTTGCCCTTTTCTGAACCCTTTCCAAGGCCAAAATATCTTTTTGAGGTGAGGAGACCACATCTGTACACAGTATTCAAGATGTGGGCGTACCATAGTTTTATACAGGGCAGTAAGATATTCCGGTCTTATTTTCTATCCCTTTCTTAATAATACCTAGCATCCTATTTGCCTTTTTGACCGCAGACACTGTGAGGAAGTTTTCAGAGAACTGTCCACGATAACTCCAAGATCTCTTTCCTGATTTGTCGTAGTTAAATTAGCCCCCATCATACTGTACGTATAGTTGGGGTTATTTTTCCTAATGTGCATTACTTTACACTTATCCACATTAAATTTCATTTGCCATTTTGTTGCCCAATCACTCAGTTTGGTGAGATCTTCTTGGAGTCCTCACAGTCTGCTTCTGTCTTGACTATCCTAAACAGTTTGGTATCATCCGCAAACTTTACCACCTCACTGCTTACCCCTTTCTCCAGATCATTTATGAATAAGTTGAACAGGATTGGTCCTAGGACTGACCCTTGGGGACACCACTAGTTACCCTCTCCATTCTGAAAATTTACCATTTATTCCTACCCTTTGTTTCCTGTCTTTTAACCAGTTCTCAATCCAAGAAAGGACCTTCCTCTTATCCCATGGCCATGTAATTTACACAAGAGCCTTTGGTGAGGACCTTGTCAAAGGCTTTCTGAAAATCTAAGTATACTATATCTACTGGATCCCCTTGTCCGCATGTTTGTTAACCCCTTCAAAGAACTCTAATAGATTAGTAAGACAGGATTTCCTTCACAGAACCCATGTTGACTTTTGTCCAACAAATTATGTTCTTCTACATGCTTCACAATTTTATTCTTTACTATTGTTTCGACTAATTTGCCCGGTACGAAGTTAGACTTACCGGTCTGTAATTGCCCGGATCGCCTCTAGAGCCCTTTTTAAATATTGGTGTCACGTTGGCTACCTTCCAGTCATTAGGTACGGAAGCCGATTTAAGGGATAGGTTACAAACCACAGATAATAGTTCAGCAATTTCCCATTTGAGTTCTTTTAGAACCCTTGGATGAATGCCATCCGGTCCCGGAGATTTGTTAACATTAAGTTTTTCTATTTGTTCCAAAACCTCCTCTAATGACACTTCAATCCAGGACAGTTCCTCAGATTCATTACCCACAAAGGACGATGCAGATTTGGGAATCTCCCAACGTCCTCAGCCGTGAAGACTGAAGCAAAGAAATCATTTAGTTTCTCCGCAATGGCTTTATCGCCCTTGATTGCGCCTTTTATAGTTCGATCGTCTAGGGGACCCACAGGTTTTTTAGCAGGCTTCCTGCTTCTAATGTACTTAAAAAACATTTTGTTATTTCTTTTTGAGTTTTTGGCTAGCTGTCCCGGATTGAAGTGTCATTAGAAGAGGTTTTGGAACAAATAGAAAAACTTAATGTTAACAAATCTCCGGGACCGGATGGCATTCATCCAAGGGTTCTAAAAGAACTCAAATGGGAAATTGCTGAACTATTATCTGTGGTTTGTAACCTATCCTTTAAATCGGCTTCCGTACCTGATGAATGGAAGGTAGCTAACGTGACACCAATATTTAAAAAGGGCTCTAGAGGCGATCCTGGCAATTACAGACCGGTAAGTCTAACTTCGGTACCGGGCAAATTAGTCGAAACAATAGTAAAGAATAAAATTGTGAGGCACGTAGAAGAACATAATTTGTTGGACAAAAGTCAACATGGTTTCTGTAAAGGGAAATCATGTCTTACTAATCTATTAGAGTTCTTTGAAGGTTAACAAACATGCAGACAAGGGGGATCCAGTAGATATAGTATACTTAGATTTTCAGAAAGCCTTTGACAAGGTCCCTCTCCAAAGGCTCTTGTGTAAATTACATGGCCATGGGATAAGAGGGAAGGTCCTTTCATGGATTGAGAACTGATTAAAAGACAGGAAACAAAGGGTAGGAATAAATGGTAAATTTTCAGAATGGAAAGGGGTAACTAGTGGTGTCCCCCAAGGGTCAGTCCTAGGATCAATCCTGTTCAACTTATTCATAAATGATCTGGAGAAAGGGGTAAGCAGTGAGGTGGTAAAGTTTGCAGATGATACCAAACTGTTTAGGATAGTCAAGACAGAAGCAGACTGTGAGACTCCAAGAAGATCTCACCAAACTGAGTGATTGGGCAACAAAATGGCAAATGAAATTTAATGTGGATAAGTGTAAAGTAATGCACATCGGGAAAAATAACCCCAACTATACGTACAGTATGATGGGGGTTAATTTGGCTACGACAAATCAGGAAAGAGATCTTGGAGTTATCGTGGACAGTTCTCTGAAAACTTCCACACAGTGTGCAGCGGCGGTCAAAAAGGCAAATAGGATGCTAGGAATTATTAAGAAAGGAAAGAAAATAAGACCGAATATCTTACTGCCCTGTATAAAACTATGGTACGCCCACATCTTGAATACTGTGCACAGATGTGGTCTCTCACCTCAAAAAGATATTTTGGCCTTGGAAAGGGTTCAGAAAAGGGCAACTAAAATGATTAGGGGTTTGGAACGGGTCCCATATGAAGAGAGGTTAAAGCGACTAGGACTTTTCAGTTTAGAAAAGAGGAGACTGAGGGGGGATATGATAGAGGTATATAAAATCATGAGTGGTGTGGAGAGGGCGGATAAAGAAAAGTTATTTATTAGTTCCCATAATAGAAGAACTAGAGGACACCAAATGAAGTTAATGGGTAGCAGGTTTAAAACTAATAAAAGAAAGTTCTTCTTCACACAGCATGTAGTCAACCTGTGGAACTCCTTGCCAGAGGAGGCTGTGAAGGCTAGGACTATAACAGAGTTTAAAGAGAAGCTAGATAATTTCATGGAGGTTAGGTCCATAAAAGGCTATTAGCCAGGGGATAGAAATGGTGTCCCTGGCCTCTTTGTCAGAGGCTGGAGAAGGATGGCAGGAGACAGATCACTTGATCATTGTCTTTGGTCCACCCTCTCTGGGACATTTGGTGCTGGCCACTGTCGGCAGACAGGCTACTGGGCAAGATGGACCTTTGGTCTGACCCAGTACGGCCGTTCTTATGTTCTTATGCTCAAATTTGACGTGGTTACACCACTGTTCAATTACACGCTAAATAACATCTCTAAAGGGAATAGGTCTGTTATGCTGTTTCTGTTCTGGGTTATAGTGAGCTTTAACTGATCTTGTCCAAGTATAGGGGATCATCTAGCAAAAGTTGGCTTCCATCTACTATAGCTGCTCAGGGACTCCCAGGAGAAGGAGAAAAAAAATCTGAGAATTAACAGCCATTTGTAGTTCACTAATTCTCTGTGCTAGCCTAAGTTGGTACAACTTGTGAGCTAATTCAGGCCATCTGTATAACAGCGAAGGATAACTATAGGATTGTGCATTCCAGTCGCTTGCTTGGCTTGCCCCAATGAGCTTTGTCCCTCATGGGAGGAATGTATCTAGGTTGATTATGCTGGCTGTACGCCTATTGATGACGTCCATGCCAGGAAAATTGCCAGCAGGCGACCTGTGGGTGATTTCTGCCTCTTTTGTGTTGCTAAGCAGGACAGTATGGAACATGTGACACTATTGATTCCATGGCCTGTTGTCTAAAAATATATTTGAGGTGGAAATGGTTTACAAATATTCTCTAGGATGCAGAAACCAAGAGGAGAAGAATTTAGTGTGATACCATTAAGAGGAAATCGAGAGGAGACTGAAGTCTTTACTTAATGCTTCAATTGATCAAGTTCAGGGGTTTGAAAAATCTACAACCCTGAGTGCCGTATTATGCCATCCTAATCCCTGCTCCTATTCAGGAAGGCAGTGTTTCTATATGGACAGAAAATCCCATGCCCTCGCTGTTGTTTGCATCTATGTTATTGACTCAAAGTGGCATAGCTTTGCTGCTGTAGCACCCACAGTGTAGACTTAAAGTGACCTAGTTATTTAAAAGATATTACACTGGGGTATAATTTTCCAAAGAAAGTGATAAGTCCCATCACTTGAGATGTTTAAAACTATATTACTAAATGAATCAGAGGAAGTAGTCTTGCCCTTCTGGGTTGGAAGTCTATGTGCCCTTTGTCTCTTACATTTAAATTTCCCTAAGAATGCACAAAATATCTGCCATAAACTTTTCTCCTGTTAAGGATTATGTAGTAATGATAATATAATGAAGACTTAAATATTCTGTTAGGTTTGTATTCTTAGCAATAACTTTGACTCTTGAAGCTCAGTGTGACATGATGTGGATTGCTGCTGATGTGTAAATTATACAAATTTCTTTCAACAGGTTATTCTGATGTCTGCTACAATCAACTGTAAAGAATTTGCTGACTATTTTGCCGTTCCTATTCGTAACAAACTGAATCCAGCCTACGTGTTTGAGGTGGAAGGCAAACCCCATGACATTGAAGAATACTATCTTAATGAACTGAAGCACATTAGTCATCTCAGGGTATAGTTAACAATATTTTGTTTCCTGTGTTATAACACAATAGCATTTGGGATGGACTCTTCAAAGATATGATGCCTTTATGTTCTAGATAAATTATTAAAAAAACTTAAAAAACAACAAATAGTCTACTAGTACCTTGAGGTTGTTGTTTTTTAAGTTTTTCTTGTTACAGACTAACTCGGCTACCCCTCTGAAGCGTATACATTATTAAACTAGTTCTGAAAGTCTAGATACCAATTACAGTGTTTCAGGAGTCTAAACATTCTAACCAACAACAGATTTCACCAGTGGCTTAATGCCTCCACCAATCAGGAAGCAGAATGAGAAGACGTGTAAATTAGTATATAACCATCCACACCGCCTACTTTTTTTCCCTTTGCTTCCTGCGTTCTGAGAATGTAGAATAGTGGGTTCTTCATTCCTTATGCCCCCCCACTCCTCAAATCTGCCTTGTTTTCCCCCTTTATAGCACAAAAAAATGAAGGATTTTGTTTAGTAGTGCACTTTTTCGGTAGAGGGTCTCCCTTAGTCTTATGCTATGCTGTGCCCCTAGAGTTGCTATGGGTGGGAGCTTCTCTCCTATCTCCCCAGTCTGGTTTGCATCATAAGGAAGTGTGCCTGTTGTACTTAGGCACCTTTCATTTTTAGGAACACAGCTTCACATTTCTCATAGCCTCAGCATCATTGCGCTGGAGTCTTAGATGACCTGTTTATATTTGTAGTCCCAGTAAATGCTGTCTTCCATACGTCCTAGCCTAGTGCGACTTCCAGACTAGGTAACTTGCACCTCACAATCTCCTGCTTCCCACATCACGCCATCTACTTAGTTTCATAATTCTTCCCTCACCATAGCATCCTAACACTTTTCACCTAAAATCAGTAGTAATGGTGCAGTTCCTAGTGCGGCTTCCGTAGTCAGTGTCTCCTCTCTTTTGGGGTAAAAACTCTGGTTGGTTGATTTTATTTGTTAAAAGTTTTTTTGTTTTGTTTTGTTTTGTTTTTTGGTGGGATAGGAGAGAGAACATTTAGATAAGTTGGGGGTATCAACTTCAGAGGGTGCCTCTATTCCTTAATGCCTCTTTAGGCAAGGAAAACTTTGCAGGACTGGGCCTTTACTTTCATGTTTTCTTTTAGTTTATGTCAGCATTTGAGATCTACAATAGCTGACATGTTTATCTCCAGCAAGAAGGCCTGACCTACCAGCTCCTGGAAGCAAGTTTATCCAAGATTTTTGAGAGCTTTTAGGTACAACTGCTGCTTGTTTGGCATGTGGCCCCATCACTCTTGGTTCTGTGACCTCGGGAGCATCACTTATTCTGTGCTCTGGAAACAGCCTTTCAGGCTGGAACTCTGGTTACAAAGTCTGGTGGTTTTCTGTAGCCCAGAATTCTTGGGCTTTACTGCCTGAGGTTGATTAGAGGTGTAATTTTAACTTAAGTTTCTTAAGAAGTTTCTGATTGCACAACCTGAAGTCAAACATACAATCCATTTCAAATGAATGCTCTTTAATAAAGCAACTTCCCTTTCTTGGTGCTATAAATAATGGGATGAACAGTCATTCTCTCCTCCAGAATACCATAAGCTTAAATTTGGGACTCAAGGTGAATTCCCTGCAATATATAAGAACATAGGAATTGCTGTATTTGATCAGACATCGACTTCATCGTGATGCTTTAGAGGAAAATGTAAGAATATAACTGTAGGAAGATTTTTGGTAATTTCCCCCTCCTAATCCTATTCCTTTCATATTAGTGTCTCATCCAAATCTCTGATAGGTAGAGATGGGTTTAAACCTTGAAGATTTAGGTTTGATATCCCTTAAAAAATGTGGTGTTACTATCTGTGATAACTCTGGATTTTCTTGATAGCCTTATAAATTTCCAGTCCTTCTTGGAATGTTGCTAAGTTCTTGGCCTCAGTGGCTATGGCCATGAGTTCCAGAATCCAGTGGCCCAGTGCTTGAATATTTATTTTCTTTTATCAGTCTTGTGTTCCTCAACTTTTAAATTTATTTTAATGTTCCCTTGTTTTTGTGACAGTTCTCAGGGTACCCAGGGCTCTGGATCACTTTGTTTACCCTCCTGACTTCAGCACGAGGAAGTCTTATGTGCATTTAATTGGGTGTCCTCTCTCTGACGTCACCCACCTTTTAGTCATTCAAGCACTCTCTTCTGAAGTATGCCAACCTTACTTAGCTTTACAGATTAGCAGTAGATACACTTTTGTGCCCGAGTCTCTCTGAAGTATTCAGCCCATTTATCCACTGAACACAGTGTCCATGTCAGATTGTATGACTGAACTCCTCATCAGCACCATCTCAGCATTTAGATATTGATAGTGAAAACAATAATAAGTTTATCATCAAAAAGTCAAGGTATAAGTAATAGTGCAAGGTATAAGCAAACAGTCTTGCTTTCTAGAGACAAAACTTAAATAACAGGTTAGCCTCCTGTCTAAAGAAGTTTCTCATCCCCTAAGTTCTTTGAGGCATTTCAATTAAAGTTGGCTGAGATTCCATTTTTTTGAATGTAAGTGCTTTGCCCATTTACTTCCTAGGTGCAGGATAATTAGGTTATCTTCATTGCTTTCTGCTTATCTTCCCAAAGCTTATGGTTTCTATTTAGACATTATAACTACCCAGATTGAGCATCGAGGAGTCCTGTGGCACTTTAGAGACTAAAGGGTTTATTTGGGCATAAGTGTTTGTGAAAGCTTATGCCCTAATAAATCCGTTAGTCTCTAAGGTGCCACAGGACTCCTCATTGTTTTCTGTAGATACAGATTAACACAGCTACCCCTCTGAGACACATCAGAATGAGGACATTCCTGGAGCCCCCTGGCCAGTTGGCATTAAGGGCTTCTCACATCACAATTCTTGAGTTTGAGAGGGAGAGGGAGAGGGAGGATTGGAGGACAGAAGCTCTCACTTTATCTTCTCTGGGGTTTTTTTTATGTCCCCCCTTATTTATTTCCTTTCTAAGGTAAGAAGTCTCAAGATTTTGAATCTCTCAACGAGTTTTCCCATGCCTTTGATCATTCTTGTTCTTTTCTGACCTCCTCTTCCCCCACTTTTGTTCTGCAATATCCTCTTTGAGGAAAGGTGGCCAGTACTGCACACAGTATTTCAAATGTGGCTAAATATTGATTCATACAAAAGGCAGACTTTATCCATATTGTTCAAGCATTCTGTTCTTCAAGTGACTTAATTTTTTTCCTCCAATGTGGATTACTTTGCGTTTATCAACACCGAATTTAGTTCATCAGCATGTTGTCCATTCGCCTGCCTTTGCAAGGTCTTTCTGTAATTTCTCTATCCTTCCTGGTCCCTGACTCTACCCCAATAACTTTGTCATCTGGAATTTTTACTACCTTACTGCTCATCCTCTCTTTCGCACAATTAACAGATAAACACGTGAATCAATGTGGAATCTTGCAGCACCCCACTGTTATCTTTTGGCAGGATGAAAACTGACCACTTAATCCTACCTTTTACTTTCTGTCCCGTGTCGAGTTTTTGATTCTTGACAAAACTTTGCCTCTTGCCCAATGAATAACTAGCTTCTGTAGTCTTTTTTGTGTGGAACCTTTTAAATAGTCTTTTGAAAGGCTAAATAAGTTAATCAGTTCTTTATTCACTGCCTTATTGACATGTTCAGTAAAATCTAAGATAAGTGAAATGCCATTTCTTTTGTGGAAACTGATGGTTTAGACCATATATCATGATCTTCTAAAATATTTTGTTCTTTTATTAAAATTATCATTTTAACCAATTTACCAGTTTACTCTTCTGTAATTCCTCAGAATAGTCCTACAGACACCTTAAAATGTTGGGACTACGTTAGTTGCTTTCCAGTCCTCTAGAACAGGGGCTTAATTTTAATTTTGTAATAAGTGCATGCTATTATCAGCTTGCTTCTGATACCTCACTCCTTCAGAACTGTTAAATGTGTACACTGTCTGAACCTGGTGATGTACTGATTTTTAAATTATCAGTTTGCTCTGTCACTTCTTCCTCTGATGCTTCCAATGTCTCATAGTAACATGTTTTTTTGTTACCCGAAAAGAGGATGTTCATGTAGTGCCTCCCCAGCATGCTTGGTGGTGGAGACAGTTGCAAAGAAATCAAGTAGCTTTTCAGCAATGTCCTTATTTTCCTTAATTTCTCTGTTTTTTAACCCCCATGGTGATCTAGCTTTTGAGCCTTTCACAGTCATTTATTTTTTACTCCTTTAAGCTATTTGCTGTGAAAACCTCATTTTGATTCTTCTAATTCCCTTCTTATTGCCTGCTGTAGATCCACTCATAGAAGGGACGTTGGTTGCCATTCCCAGGCAAAGAGTCTGTTTTACTCCCCTCTGAAAAGGACACAGACCTTCTCTTTTTCAGTTGAGCGTTGTTAGTTTTACAAATGCATATAGATCTCCCTCTCAAGTGCATTTAAGTATTTCTGAAATTGTTTTCTATCACTGTGACACTTAGTTGCCATCAACTTCTCTTCCCAGATACAGAGAATTGAGTTTCTTAGGTTCTCTTTCCCTGCACATCTGGTTGCTTTCAGTCTTCTTTGCCTTCCGTACGTGGTGTGCTTCATCTTTTCTTTGATTTCATTTGGATAAAGTTTCAGAAATGGTAAATACTTTATTTTTAAGAGCTTTAGTGAAGGCACTGCCAATGATAAAATTTACTATCTTCTTGTGGGAATATTGTGTCTTCAAAATGATTAAACCTCACACTTGCATCATAAGCATTGGTTCTCTTAGGATATGGTGTTACTTTCGGTGTAGAAGATTCAAGGTGTCTCTTATGTTTGTAAGGTGATCATAACATATTTGAATCTGCCACTACGAGCTGGTCGTGTCTGGCGCTAGTTGGTTCTGCAAGTTCCACTATAGGTAAATCCTTCTCTGAAGTACTTCTGCATTCTCTATGTCTTTCCTGGAATAGATTTTTCTGAATGGGATGAGAGAAGGAAGGAAGACTTACTGATCTTGTTTGTTGTGATAGTTTCTTCTTTCATCTTTTTTGTCTTCCCTCAGAGATTGTTGCTTGAAATATTTTAGTCTAAGTTTTTATCTCTTTTCCTACTTTGGAAGCTTTCTTACTGAGAAAATGGATGGTCTACGGCAGGGCTACTCAACCTCGGAAGCCCCACGGGCCACAATGATACAGCACATACCGAGGGCCGCAACTTAAGTGTAGTTGCATATACATGAAAATATATGTAAACAGTTTCTTTCACACTGACTGCCATGAATACAAAGATTAAGCCTTAAGCCTGGTGCTGGATCCAAACGTAGCCAGTGCGAGCCAGTCAGTACCTGTCAGGCTCTGCCCACTAGGCTAAGCAGCCATCACTTCCCACAATGCCCCAGCACTCCCGCCACCACCACCTCCCTGGGGACTAGAAACTCTGACACTCTGTACCTATTTTTTACAGCCAGCCCATTCACTTTCATCTTTCAATGCTCACCCCACCTGGGAGACGCCTCACTGTTGTGGAACATGTTCCCAGTGAAGGCCATGTTCAAAGGATCCCACATGCTGGCCGTATGTTGAATGTAAACCCAACCCCCACTGCAGGCCGCAAACAAATGGGCCGCAGGCAGCCCATGGGCCACGTATTGAGAAGCTCTGGTCTATGGTTTATGCGCCACCTGTGGTGGATTTTTTGCTTCCTGCTTTCTAATTGGTGGAGCAATCATGCTCTCTACAAAGGATTTTTCTGGGCAGGATGTGAGGTGAGAAGATTAAGGAAAACAAGTATCTGAGAGTAACTGCGTCATTTAAAAGCTATATAGTTTTACACAATGATTATTATAAAGTTGACTTACTTGTCACAGACTCATCACTAGCTGGGCTTGAATAAGCATAGTTGCGATGAGACACTGTTTGAAATTAATCCAGATTAAATGTGCAAGAGTAACTTTTTATTCTGTGTACTACTATCACAGTGAACAAAACAGTATGTTATGGTAAAAGCAGTTATAGCAAATTAACTAGAAGTTCAATGCTATACTATTCCATGACTTTCATAAGAATTATTGGTTCTTGTAAAAGGATATGAGATAATACATTTACAGATAGATCCTTACTTTGGATCAGATTGTGGCTCATTCTACACGCACTTACCATTGTTAGCAGCAAAAAGGAGAGGGCAGGCCTCATAAGAGCCCTGTGTCATCAGTTCCAGGCATGCAGATGGGGAAGAGGCAAGTGATGGACAAGAGTCTTGGCTTCCACTTTTGACATGCTGACCAGCACAGCTGTGGTGTTGCACAAGGTGACACATACTGCTCAGCATAAGGCTGGTGGATAATACTTTCCATCCAGGTCAGGGAGTGACTGAATTGCATTCTGCTTCCCAGCGTACTACAGCAGCACAGCATTTGTGACAGCATTTGTGGCTCATTTTAAAATTTTCTGTGTGCTGAACTTGTTTATAACTTGATCTGGAGCAGTTCTTGCTTCTTTCAATGGGGTCAGAAGGAAAACTCTTCTAGGATCATTTTAGACATGTGACCATATGGAGCAGTACTTATGTGAAATGAGCACTTACAGGTGCTAACTTTTCTATCTTAAAATTATGCAAGGCATTGTAACCTCCTCACCTGGAACAACAAACTCACTGAGAGAGCTGGAAGGCTTGAGTTTGGTTATATAACCTTTAATTCAGACTTAGAACCCTTTGTTTACCTTTCTCATTAAATATTTATAGAAAGTTTTTGTTTATATCCAGAAAATGTGTAGCAATATTCTAGACTGGTGGTGGGCAACCTGCAGCGGCCCCTTCACATGCGGGCGTCACTCCCACAGCTTCCACTGACTGGGAACAGAGAACCATGGCTCCTAGGAGCTTCGGGGAGCAATGCCTTTGGACAGTCAAGGTCAGCAAAATGTCTCTCAGCCCACATCAGAGTAGCTTGATGAGCGGCATTCAGCCTGCAGGCTGCAGGTATACTATACTGTACTGTACTATAAAGCAGGGGTTCTCAAACTTTGTGATACCGCTACTCCCCTCTAAGTTGCTCACGACCCCCAAGGGAACCCACAGTTTGAGAAATGCGGCTGTAAAGAGTATTTGTGGTACAGTGAGTGAATTGTCCCTTCTACAGATAACTGAACCTCCTTTCTGGAATGGGGACTCAGATACTAGAACAACCATAAACTATATATTCAGTGTATACAGTTGCTTTTTATTTCAAATTTGTATATATTTAAATGGGTTAGTGAAACCACTCCACATATCTTGCACAAAGATGCAACTGACAGTCTTAATAAAAATTAACTGTCATTTGATGTCTCCCAAAAAGCAATTTTAATTTATGACCAGATCTGTTGATTTGTAACAGACTCTTATTCTGGCAAAGGGGCTTTTCCTTTTTAATTTTGCTTTAGGAACTTGCACAAAACCCATAATGTATCTAGGGAAATGACAGACTAATTACTCATACAGATTTTATCCAAGCAGATCTGTGGTGTGTGTTTGTTTTTTTTAAGATGGATTGTCTTGCAGGAGGGAAAATCTGAGTAGAACTCACCAACATTTTTGCCTCCTGATTATTTGAAGGAGTTACAGTAGTGTTCAAGTGGGAAGGTAATCTCTTCCATGGTGCAAACTGGGTTGTGTCAAGCAAAATGTGAGGACTTTATTATATTGTTGTTGTTCTGATATCAGAGCTTAAGGCCAGAAGGGGAGAACTGGATCATCTCTAGTTTGATCTCCTATGTGTCAGAGTCTACCACATAGCGCCCGCACACTAAATCAACAATAGAAATTAGACCAGAGCATTACAGTCATCACAAGACTAAAGTAAGATGTGCTTCATGCAGAGAATAGAAGGGAAGGTAGCGCACCAGTGCCAGAGGCTCCTCCAGTAACAGGAAATTGATTAAGATGTTGTAACCATGCCTTCATGGATCACAACTGAAAATGCCACATTCAGGTAACACTGCTGAGAAACAGGGTAAATCAATTAAAAAAAAAATGCTTGTGATTATTACCCCTAAGATATACTGAAACAGCCACAAAAATAACTGCTCTATTACCACACTGGCTAACAAGAAGTTATATAAGCAATTCTCGAGGCATATCAAAAACACTGGTTTCAGATATGAGGGGTTCCTTACAACTAGTCTCCTCAATAAGTTCTTCTGATCCTAAAGCATCGGCCACACGCCCAGGTCAACACACAGCTCAAGTCTTACCCAAAATTGCACTGTTGCCAATCCTTCAGAATCTAAAATCTGCAAGTTTGTTTATAAAAAGAAAGAAGGAAAGGTGAGAGTTGAAATTTGTTATGGGTATCAAATGCATACAGACATGAGTAAAGTTCTGCGGTCAGATTCACAGTGTTGTTGAGTTTTGTAGTTACAAATGGATCTTTCAGCCTCAGTCCAGATTTATTAAGTCAATGTCCATTATAGGGGCATCCTGGGATCTCACTGTTTATGGCTTGCAGCTTTCCCCATGAGCTTCCAAGCAAATAAAAGATGAAAAAAGACCATGTCTGAAGGGCCTTAATACTGAATTGCCTGCAGCCTCTTAGCCTTGGAGAACAATAGGCTTTTGATGTAACTTTCTGCCTTCCAAACCTCGTGGCAATTAGCATAGGATAATTTATCCATTAAACTGTTCATATACAGTTTACCACAACCTTCAAAGAGACATACAGACAATATTACTTCAATCAAGTTTTATCACAAATATTAGTATTTCCTTTTGATCTTGAATCAAGGCTATAGTAATAGATGAGACTTGTTTATTTATATGTCAGGACCTGAGCAAACACCTACCATTTTAATGCTCTAACCATGCAGGTTTACTTTTCTCACCTAATGTAATAGCCTAGCTATTATTTACATATCTTCCTGACAAGTCTTCAGAGGTCAACCCTGGGTCGTTTAGCCTATGAGCTGGTTTACTTTTTCTGGCCCTGTGCCACATCTTAATCAGATATCTAACATTTCAAATAACATCACAGCTGCATACCCACGTGAGCTGAACAAGTGACTCTGCCACATGCAGAGGAAGATCGAGAACCCTCAAGATTACTGTTAATCTGACTTGGGGAAAAATGCCTTTGTGACCCCGCCATGATGATCAGACCCTAAGCATCTGAGCAAGAAGCAGCCAGTCAAGCACCTGAGAGAGAGCATGCTCCGTATTATCTAAGAACCTGCTCCATCATATCCAGTGTCTCCTTTATAGCAGTGCCCATCTCGGATGCTTCAGAGGAAGAAGATAAAGAAACTCCAATTTAGGCTATGTCTAGACTACATCCCTCTTTCGAAAGAGGGATGTAAATTAGACATATCGATACTGCAAATGAAGCCAGGATTTGAAATTCCTGCGCTTCATTTGCATAATCGCATCACGGCATTTTTTCGAAAAATGCTATTTCGAAACTGAAACCGTGGTCTAGATGCGGTTCTTTCAAAAAGAAAAGCATTTTTTGAAAGATCCTGTAAAAAACGAGGTTTACAAGAACTTTCGAAAAAAGCTTTTATTTTCGAAAGAACCACATCTAGACAACGGTTTCACTTTCAAAATAGCGTTTTTCGGAAAAAACAAACAAACAAAAAGAACCACTGATGCAATTATGCAAATGAAGCACGGGAAATTCAAATCCTGGCTTCATTTGCAATTTTGATATGTCTAATTTACATCCCTCTTTTGAAAGAGGGATGTAGTTTAGACATAGCCTTAGAATGCACTGTGGAAAGGGCGGGGGGAGGGATTCTTCTCTTGACCCCTACAGGTGACTTGCTGAAACTCTGAAGCATGAGTTTTTAGGAAGATAAGGCATGAATTGGTAGAGAGAAATCCAGAGTGCTGCTGAGCCCTGCTACTCTACCAGAAGCAACCTCTTTATATAATCCCACTCATCAAGCTTTGTTAAAAGGGGTTAAGTTGTTTGCTTTGCAGCACCTGTTTCAGAACCGCACTACTCTGATGGTTAGAAACCTTTTTCTAATGTCAGCCTAAATTTATTCATGGCCAGTTTATACCCATTTGTTTGTGCCAGTGTTGTCCTTGATCTTAAATAACACTTTTCCCCGCTCGTATTTATCTCTGATGAATTTAGAAAGAGAAATCTTAGCCTTTCTTAGCCTCTATAACAAGCCAAGCTTTTAGTTTCCTCTCATAAGATCTGCGCTCTCTTTTTCTGGTCATCCTAGTAGCTCTTCTGGGCCCCTCTTCCAGTTTGAATATATCTTTCTTGAAAATGCAAGGCCTCAGTTGTACATAGTATCCCAAATAAGGTCTTACCAGTGCCTTGACCATGGAATTAATACTCCTCTATCTCTACTGGAAATGCCTTGTTTAGTACATCCTAGAATTGCATTTGCCTATTTTGCAGCCACCTCACATTGTTAGCTCATAATCATCTTAATATGAACCAACGCACCGGATCTTTCTTCCTGTCATTTTAAACTGATGAACCCTCCAACTTATAGCAGAATGGGTATTGATGTAGAAGAAGGATAATTAACCATAACAAGTTATTAAACATTTCTGATGAGCAGAATCATCAAGTAGCTCAGTAGCTCCTTGTCCTCCCATTTCCATCTGTATCCCAGTGTATATTTTCCTAACTTATTGCATCATTCATAATTAAATTTTAAATTCCTAAGGATATGTTATATCTCATTTGTTTTGTAATTGTGTTAGCATACATCACCATTTGCCGTCATCATGTATCCTGAAGGGTGTGATCTCCTTGCAGGTCAGGTGCCAGCTAGACCAATCTTTAGCAAGGTCCTTAAGGTGGTCTTGCTGATCAGTTTATGCCCGTCTTTGGGAATCTTATTAAACTTATTAAACAGAAGTTTTTGGTGGCAACATGAACACCAGCCATGTAGTGGTATTCCTTGGCACTTAAAAGGTAATTGGCAATTGTCACTTGCTTAGTATCCTGTTCAAAGAAGTTAATACTGAGCTGGTTGCAATCTGAAATTGAAGGCTGCTTGATGGTAATTGCTAGGGGCTTAGTGTTATCTTGGATAGTAAACATTTGCATTGTGCTTCTTGCCTGACTAGGTTAGCCCAGTGGGTCACCACACAAAGCAAACAAGACATTGTCATTGGCATATGCAAGGTTTTAAAGCTAGAGTGGTGGTCTGCTCTCCGCCACCAACAACTGCATCCTCAAACTTATCCATCAGCTACAATCCTGATATTGAACAATGATGGTGACAGAACACAGCCTTCCTGAACTCACGTGGAAATGAAAAACAATGCCCTAGACCAGCAATTGAATTGAATACAGCTTTTGGTTCCACTATAGGAGCTCTTCTGTCAGTGATACTGAGGGACATGGAGTCGCCTCATTAGATCCTGCAACTTGTTCAATGAACTGAATGAAAGGCCTGATGGAGGGCTCTAAAAAAGTGCTTTGCAAGATTTATTTAATCCATCTTCTCAAAAAAACTGTCTTAAGGTAAAGATCTGTGAAATGAGATCTAAAGCTGCACTGAATATCCCAGCCTTCACCATGAGGTGCATCATTGAGTCATGCTATTAATACAAAAGCCAAAGAGCTTCTGTGGAACTAACAACAGTGTAGCCTCCATAGTTGCTATATTTGGCTTATCACCCTTTTTGAACAGAGGCACAATAACAAATTCTTTTCAACCAGGCTATATTAGTGACAAATCCCTAGTGTCTTCCCAGACTTCAATTTATGGAGTATGATCCACTTGGTTGAAGGAAGGTGTGTTTACGGGAACTTGCTTCACATGGATGAGGGACTGTAGTGACAGACTGTTCAGAAGAGTTTTGGGTTTTTTTAAAAATGATCTTCCCATCTATGCAACTGATCTTGTAGGATTTGGCTGATGCTGCCATCCCAGTTCTTTACTGATAAGTTAGTGCTGTCTGTGCTTGCAGTTTCCTAAACATAGAATAGGGACTGAAGAGATTTGTGCCTGGTAGCAGCATGTTCTAAACTGGCTTTTTGAGTCTACTACCAGGATTCCATGTATTTTCCTAAACAATGACATGATGGCATTTCAAATTAGAAGCCATTTGGCCTTCGCTTTTACTTCTAACAGATGCGTCTTTGAAGACTCAAATTGTAGCCTTTCCTTTTTTTTTTACTGTGGAATAAAGTAAAAGGTTTGGAAATGGGGCTAGTCCCAGGGAGGTGCAGAAACAGGCAAACTATTACTAAATATCTTTTAAACTCTTATTAGAATGCTTCCAATTATAGTTTTTACTTTATTAGTTTCTTACATGCGTGGCCGCCAAATAACTATTAGTAGGAGCAATAAGCAAAATGCAGTACAGTAAATGAAAATTTCCTGAGCTTTTTCTAAATCCCAATAGTTGTCAATAAGGAACCAGGGATTATCAACAGTTACATTTACATCAATCTTACTCATAAAGCTAATTATTTATCTAAAACTCTTAACACTACTACTTAACAAAACTTTTAACTAACTTTAGATAACAATACTCACACTTAAGAAAAACACAAAGTACAACAGCAACAACGGCATAGTTGGTATATATTACGCTCTACAGGGACTCGTTTGGGTTCGGTGAGCGGGAGGTGGCCCTCAGGTGATTAGTCTTTGGACCTGGCTCGTATTCTGCCTTCCAATGTTTTATTCGGGAATTCTCAATTTGATATAGGAGGGGAAGCTGTTTCATAGAGAAAGCTTTTGCACACTTTTTGTGATAGGCTAGCAGACCCTGTCTGTTGATTGACAGGAGTAAGGGGGTGAGATGGTTTCCTGTTTTTCCCTTTCTGCCTTATCAGGCATGGCACAGCCAGCACAACCAGCACGAACTTTACATGAACTTCTCGTGTCTGGTTTAGGTTCCTGTTCTTCGCTGATCTTTAAGTTACATAGTGTAAGGGTTTTCCATCAAGGGGAAGTTGACCTGTTGCTTGGATGGCAATATGCGTGAGAGGCCTGGCCAGCAAAGAGCCTGCTTTCACACTTACCTCCAACTGCATTGCATGTCTCCATCCTTAGTAATCCATTGGTATTTGAAGGGCTGAGACCCCGGCATGAATTTAGCAGCAGTCAGCACTGATGACTTGAATTACAGTAATGCTATTTACTTAAAAAACAAAAAATGGTCTGGTAGCTCTCAGACAGCTTTCCATTCTGGACTGCTGAAGGCTGCTGAAGTATCTGATGAAGAATAGCATTACTTCAGGGGGTAGCCGAGTTAGTCTGTACAGGAGAAACTTAGAAAACAACAAATGGTCTGACAGCACTTTATAGATGGTATCATGAGCTTTCGTGGGCAAAGCCCACTTTTGCGTACGAAAGCTCATGATACCATCTACATGTTTTGTTAGTCTATAAAGTGCTGCCAGACCATTTGTTGTTTTCTAAGTTTATCCTGTACAGACTAACTCGGCTACCCCCTGAAGTAATGCTATTCTTCATCAGATACCAGAGGAGGTGAGGCTTAAGTCTCTAATACTTCAGCAGCCTTCAGCAGTCCAGAATGGAAAGCTGTCTGAGAGCTCAGCTCTACTAACAGCTTTTGACTGAATTGGACTAATTGGCTGGCTGTCATTGAAGTGGAAGGAGAACGTCTTTCAGCAGAAGCCGATGGTTAGTGTCAAGTTAGGTACCTCTGCAAACTCATACATCCATGACTATTGACTGCCAATGAGGGCATGATCAATAACAGTCCTAGTGAAACCTCTGGGCTCTAACCAGGTCTGCTTGTGAATCTGAGTGGCAGAAAAGAGATGTTATTGGACACAAATTGGGATTATTTTGGGAGCAGCAGCATTGTGATACGAGGCTTGGTTGAAACAGTTGTGGGGAGACTCACATTTGAGTGTCCTGTTTAACTCTGTTGCATTAATTTATAGTGGCATATTGTGAGATGAGATTAAGCAACATTGTAGTTTAACAAGCTATTTGGGATAAAATGGAAAGCTTGTTTCTGGACCTCAGTACAGTGATAGCCTAGACCAGTTTTTCTCAACCTTTTTTTATAAAGTACCCCTTTTAAAAAAAAAAAAAAAAAAAGTACCCCTAATACCAACAGTTTTCAGACACAATTTTTTTCTACCATTGCAACACATTTGTTTAAACAATTTAATTGTAGCCGGGCAGGCGTTGACATTTTTGGGTATAAAAAGTACAAAAATAATAAAGCGCTGTAAAACTTACAACAAAAATTCAGTTTTCTCCAAATTTCAGTTGTGTTGAAGTACCCCCCAGACTTCTCTCGAGTACCTCTAAGGGTACTCGTACCACTGGTTGAAAAACACTGGCCTAGACTAGAGGTGCCCGAACTTAGGGTATATCTACACTGCCACCCTAGTTCGAACTAGGGTGGCTAATGTAGGCATTCGAACTTGCAAATGAAGCCCGGGATTTAAATATCCGGGCTTTATTTACATGTTCCTAGCGCCGCCATTTTTAAATGCCCGTGGTTGAACTCCTGCCCGCGGCTACGCGTACGGACTAGGTAGTTCGAATTAAAGCTCCTAATTTGAACTACCGTTATTCCTCCTGCAGGAGGTTTAACAGTAGTTTGAATTAGGAGCTTTAATTCGAACTACCTGATCGTGCCGGCGTAACGCAGTGAAGATCGAGCTCTGAACATTAAATAGCGGCGCCAACTGTCAAATAAAGCCGGGATATTTAAATCCCGGGCTTCATTCAGTTCAGATGCCTACGATTAACCACCCTAGTTCGAACTAGTAACGTGTCATAATGACCTTCCAAGCAGCCTACAACAGTTCGAGAGCTGGCATGAGCCTACTGGGGCTCAGGGCTTATGCTCCAGGAGAGGCGCCTGCCAGGGCTCAAGACTGACGTTCCAAGTCCCAGTACACCCTGCGGAGCTGGCAACCTTGAGACCCCTCCTCCCAACAGGGCAGAAGTCCCTACCCCCCACTCTGCTGCTCTCAAGCTCCCTCTCCAAGTCTGAATGGGGGGTGGGGCTCTGCAAGCTGCTCTTGAACTGTAAAAGAGCCACATACAGCTCTCAAGACACAGTTTAGCCACCCAAGTTTGGATCCTAACTACAGGGATATCCATTCTAAAAATAACTAGGATGTGGAAACAATCAATCAATTAAATTTGATTAACTGACTCACAATGCAAAAATTGGTGAATTAATGAAATTATAGTATATCTAATTTCATTACAGTTTCTACCATGTCAAAGGATAAAGCCTATAGAAAAAGGAAAAGGCAAGACAATTTGTAAGAGAGTTAAGAGAGATTTAATTGACTACAGTCGTCAGATGTTTCTTTCTCTTCAGCACAGTGACTACCAAAGAAACTAATAGGTTCCTGCAGCCATCAAAATTCTGATACATCAGAAAAAGCCTGAAAGAAACTTAGTATAACAATGTCCTGTCAGCATCCATATATTTAGCAGTGACATGTTGGCTCAAATGGACAGCATGGAGGAGATTATGTAATTTCTGATGTCTTTGAAAGATTCTTGATGATAGGTGACACAAAAAGATAACTGGGAAGTTCACAGGGAAGTCTGTCTATCAAGTTGCATTTATCAAAATTGTGGCAGCTTACAAGTCAGTTGCCACATCTTTCAACCCAAAGATCATGAACAGGGGGCAGCTACTTAAGATGGGTGGGCTTTTTAAAGCGTTTTGATTACTCCAGCTATTAGAAATGGCCTTTCAGCTTTAATTCTCCTGACTTTGTTTCTTACTATTCGTCTCTTTTTCCCTCTTGGCTACAACCATTTGCTTAGTAGGGAGGAACAAACATGATGGTACAATCAGTTGTATTTGTACCTTAGGGCTACTCAAAAGCACACATACAACCTCATGGTTTTTATACAAGCTGGAGAAAAATAGGAAATGAATTGTGAAGCTTTAGTTTACTGGCCTCATTGTACAGCTTGGTAAGAAATACAGGCTTGGAAACTATCTTCAGGTTATAGGTAGCAATGTTTATTAAGAGGGTGGGCAAAAGAAAGGCTTATGGAGAAAAGGGAACTGGAAGCTTTGGTAGCCAAATAAATATGGAAATGTATGTTTTGAGAGATCAACAGGACATAAGGTAACATTAGTATTGCCATACCAGATCAGACATCCATCTATTACATAATTGTACTTATGACGGTGGTAAGGACCAGATATGAAAGAGAAATTGGGAGTTACTTCTGAAAATATCATCCATACATGCCTGAATTTGGACCTAGGAACCTATGACTCCTATTTTTGTAAATTACTTGAGTGTATAAAATGTGTGGTAATTTCATTAATGGATTGAAAGCCAAATAATATAAAGCAATTCTCTTTTGAAGTGGCACAATATATGATTTTAATAAATACAATTTTAGCTCCTAATGCTACACCTCTTCACATTAAACCCATGAATAATTGCATTTATCAACATGGCACTTAGATTAAAATTTACAACAAATTAAATTATAAGATTGCAGTAGCACAAATCTTCAAATTAATTTTACAAAGCCTTAATCTGATGTATAATCAATAATTAAAAATATAAGATGACTTAAATCATGTCTTACATCACCTTGATTTTTTTCAAACCATCTATTGCTTGTTTGCATGTGCCCTGAAATATAATACTTGATAGTCCTTTGTTTTAAAAAATACATTAAGTAAACCCTAATATAATGCATGTTTATATAGTGTGTTTTTGACATAATGAAGTTTTCACTTAGTGACCCATTTTTATGTTGCATGTGCTATTTTAAAATAATGCACACTTAGGAGAGAAAATTTGGATGCACAAGGGTGTTCGCAGGACGGGGCTTGGGATACCAGATCGGGGAGGAAGGGTGCTCACTTTGGGCCGCTCCTTGCAAGCAGCTCCCTTGCCTGCTGCCCTGCTGGAGTTGGAGACATAGCCAGGCAGTTCTGTACACTGCCTCCTTCCTCAAGAGCCACCCTCACGGTCAGCGCTTGAGGAGATACTGGGGCAGCATGCAGAGCTGTCTAGCCATGGCTCTGTGAGGAACAGCAGTCATGGGGAGTCGCCTGAGGTGAGCGCCCCCCAGATCCGGCACCATGAGCCTTTTCCCATGCCCCAGTCCTCTTCCCTGAGCACACTCTTGCACCCAAACTCCCTCCATGCCCATATCTGCAGCATATACAACTTTGTCATGTCTGGGAATTTAATCTATATTTCCCTTTTAGTCTTTATATAACATGTTTTTATATACCTTACAGTTTTCTGGGAAGGTAACTACTTCATTATATAGGAGTTACTGTAAAAGCCTAATGTAAAAGTGGCTGCTGTTGTTGTTGTTTAGAAAAATGTCCTATTTGAATCCTGCTCAATTCTTGTTTTGAATGACAGTTTGACAACGAGTCCCACAGGTTACTTTGTGTTTGGTTTTTAAAATAGATGTCCTTTAATCAACTTCAGCTTAAACACCTTTTCAAATTCATTAACTATTCCCTTGTCCTTGTATCACGGGAGGATAAATAGGCACTCCCAGATGACCATCATATTGTTCAGTATTTTGTGTACCTTTATCCTATCCCTGATTATAATAGCTCTTATGTTATGGATAGGCGTATGCTGTTGAATCTGATGTACACATCATTCTCTCCTGTCACTTTTCTTATAGAGGAGGGAAGGAAAGTGTTAAGTGAGAGAATGGGTAGTCACTTGTTCATAATATGTGCTTGTGCTTCCCAGTTGTGAGAGGTCATACAGAGGTGATGCTGGTCATTCTGTACTGTAGGAAGGCAAAAGGCACCGTTTGGTTTAATTTCCTAAGGGCAGTATTTTTCCATTCTGTTGGCATGTTCAGGTATTCTGTAAATACATTTATTAGATATTTACTGTATATTTAATTGGACCATGACATTATTGATCATCTGTGCTTGCATATCAGTGTCAGGAGAGTCCCCATCAAACCGTACAGTCTATCAAAGAGAAGAAAATAATGTATATGCAAATTTCAAACAATTAGCTTACAGCCTTACAGCCCTCTGGGAACATTTGGAATATTAATATATTCAAGACACTGAACCGAGTTTCATTCTCATGTAAAATAAGTTCTTCTTCGAGCAGTGTCCCGTGGGTGCTCCACTGTAGGTGTCGGGCTTGTCCCGGCGCCGCAGATCGGAGATCTTTTCTAGCTGTAGTCTGCTGGACCGCGCATGCGCGAAGTGCGGCTCGTGGCTTTTCGCGCTGTTTGAGCATGGGCGGTCTGGCTCCCGCCAGTTCCTCCTGACCGTCCTCAGCTGCGGACGGACTGACTGCTCTCTCGTGAACTCCTGTTTCACAAAGACAAAGAGAGCTTATGATTAGTCTTTATATATAGTTAAAAGTTATAGTTATAGTTCTTTCTTACTTATAGTTAATAGTTCTAGTCGTTTAAAAAAAAATTTTTTTTTCTTCAATAGTTATACTGTTAATAGACAATGCCTAGGTTTAAGAAGTGTGGCGAGTGCCGCGAGGCAATGCCTGCCTCTGACGGCCATTCCCTGTGTATCAGGTGCCTCAGGGAAGGCCACATACCCCCAAAATGTCCCCATTGCTCTAAGCTCACAGCCAGAGCAAGAAGAGACAGGGACATGCGATTGAAGATCCTCTTATTTGACAAAGCCCTGCAGCCCCAAACCCAACAACCAAAGGGGCATACAGAACAAACTAAGAAGACGAAGAGGAGACTGTCTCCAGTGCGATCCCTCCCGCCTTCACGGACGAGCGTTGGTGATAAGCCAGTGACATCAGCGGCAACTGCCGCAAGCACTGCTGTAGAGCCGAAAGACAGCGGGAGTAAGTCGGCTCCGAGCCCCTCTATATCGGGCTCCACAGTCTCAGCCGTTCTCTCGGTCTCCAAACTGCCTCCAGTGACCTCCACGGCTTCGAGAACCTCTTCCGGTGCGGGACGCTCCCCGGCACCGAGCTCCTGCGGCACCGAGCCGCCACTCGGCACAGGAGCGCTCGTCAGCACCGACTCATTCTCTGGCACAATCGCCAGCTCAGAGTCGCTCTTCGCCCCAGGCACATGCGGCGCCTCCAAGACAACCGGCACCGGGACTCCCCGCTCAGAAACGCCCTGTGACACCTGAGCACCCTTCCTCTCCTACAAGTTCGCTGGCACTGAGTCAATCATCGATGCCGAGGAGTCTTCGCCCCCTTCACACTCGCGGGCACCGAGACACCGATCACCGGCGAGCCGTTCACCGGCACCGGAGCGTCCCTCCCCACCGAGACGTTTGCCGGCACTGGGTCGCCCTTCGGCGCTGGACCGATCGTCGGTACAGAGGCTTTCTTCTTTAGCAAGGCGCTCACCGGCACCGGGACGGCCTTCCCCTTTGAGACGCTCTCCGGAACCGAGGCGATCCCCTCCTTCCAAACATCACTCCGGCCCATCGCGATTGTCGGTGCTGACACGATCTACATCGGCACACCCCTCGGTGCCACAGGGAACTTCGGCACCATCTTCTTCAATACCAGTGGAGATAATCCCTCACACAATACTCTTCACCCCAACTTCCTCTCCACTGGAACAGTTGTTGGCATTACCTACCCACAGAACCAGGAAACTACCTTCTCTGTCACCAAGTCCGGAATTCTCGCCTGAAGTAACGGTCACCATCCCCAGCGTACTCTGGGTACTCCCATACCAGCCATGTTTCTCCACGATCAGGACATTTCTACCGCCATGATCGTCGGTCATCCAGCTACAACACCTATTATAGAGAGACGTCATGGTCTCAAAGATCACCCGCGTTTTCGACCCATTCTGACTATTCCAAGAGGTACCGTCGCTCCACGTCGCCCTACTATCACCATAGGTCGTCGTCTCATCATCACCGGTCCCCTCAGACACACTCCCGTTACTCTCTCACCCGAGAGAGCATTCTGCTCCTCCCGCATCTTCAAGACCACCAACTCCCTCCGGGTCTCCTTCTCACACTCAACAACCTCTTCCCACTCGAGATCCCGAACCTGATCGATCGCCTACGGATCAATCTTCATCGTCCCCAGACGATGCAGTTTTTCAAGGAGACACCTCACCCTCGGATGACCTACATCAGTTTCAAGAGCTTTTTAAGAGAGTGGCAGAGAGTCAAAACGTGCAGATGGGCCATGTGCAACAGAAACAACACCACCTCCTCCGTAATATCAAGCAGTCTCACCAGCCCAAAATCTCGTTGCTGTTAGACGAAGCTATTCTTGAAATAGCCGACGATATTTGGTAGCTGCCTGCGTCCGTCCCGCCCACGAACAAAAAGGCAGATAAAAAGTATTTCGTCCCCGCTAAAGGGATGGAATTGCTTTTTACTCATCCACAGCCCAATTCGTTGGTTGTGGATGCAGTACAGCAAAAAGCAAAGATGCCTCAACATAAGCCTACTGCCGCAGACAGGGATAGTAAGCCCCTTGACTTACTTGGCCGCAAAGTATATTATTCCGCAACACTCACTCTGCGTATGGCCAACTATTCAGCACTGTTGGCGAATCACAGTTTCGACAATTATGCCAAACTTGTACCGCTGCTTCAGCACCTTCCAGAGGCCAAACGGGACATCTTGAAGGCGGTAATACAAGAGGGCTACGCAGCCTCCAGAACGGCTTTACATATTGCCCTGGATACAGCCGACACTGCAGCGCGCACGACTGCTACATCGGTCGTTATGTGCAGAGCATCTTGGCTGCAGCAATCGTCTGCCCCCAAGGACCTTTTATCAAAAGTTGAGGATTTACCCTTCGACAGACAGAATCTCTTCTCCGATAAGACGGACCAACTCCTCCACTCGGGGAAAGACTCCAGGACCACTTTAAAAACGTTGGGCATGTACACGCCACCGTACTGTCGGAAACAATACACCCCCTACCAAAAGCAAAGACCCCTTCTCCGGCAACCTCCTCCGTATAGGCCACACGAGCAACAAAGGGGTAGACAACGTCAACAGCGAAGACATCCACCACCCAAAGCATCTTCCCAACAGGGTAATAGACAGCAGGTTTGTCGCGCCAGTCGAGGGATTGAGAACCATTCCTACTATCACCGGTCTGAGTGCTACAACGGCGATCTTCCACCACCGCTTGAGGCCATACCTCCATCGATGGGCCTACGTCACCACCGACAAATGGGTCCTTCAAACAATTCACCTTGATTACACCATCACATTCACGTCGTTGCCTCCCTCCTCCCCCCCCGCCCTGTCCCTTTTCAGAGACCCATCTCACGAGCCCTTGCTCAGGCAAGAGGTTACTAGTCTACTCGCTGTCGGAGCGATAGAGCCTGTTCCAAACGAGTTCAAGGGCAGAGGATTTTACTCCCGATATTTCGTAACGGAAAAGAAATCAGGGGGATGGAGACCAATACTAGATCTTCGCGGTCTCAACCGTTACTTACGAAAACAACGATTCCGAATGGTTACCTTGGCTACAATCATCCCAGCACTTCAGAATGGGGACTGGTTCACATCCCTCGATCTCCAAGACACATATTTTCACATTGCGATTCATCCGGCACATAGGAGATTCCTACGCTTCCAAATCGGTACAGACCATTTCCAGTACAAGGTCCTGCCGTTCGGTCTCTTGTCGGCTCCACGGGTTTTCTCCAAGACGCTTGCCGTAGTGACCGCGTATCTTCGTCGTCTACACGTAATGATTTTTCCATACCTCGTCGATTGCTTAATCAGAGCCCAATCATTGCAGGAAGCACGCCATGCTACAGAGACCACACGCATGGTCTTTGAAGCGCTGGGTCTCATTCTCAATATCCCGAAGTCCTCCTTGGAACCGCACCAATCAATACAATTCATCAGCGCTCGTCTCGACTCTACACTTGAGCGTGCTTTATTACCGATAGAAAGGTTCCAGGCAATTCAGGATTTGATCCAGATCTTGCTCATCAGCCCAATGGTTCCCATACTACGGTGTCTACAACTTATGGGACACATGGCTTCCACAACGTATGTAGTCAAACACGCAAGGTTACGTTTTCGCTGCCTTCAACATTGGATGGCAGGGGTTTGCCCCAACCCCCCCCAACGTACGCGACTTGCATATGATAGTAACGAGTCCCACCCATGTCAAAGCGTCACTAGCTTGGTGGACAGTTCCAGGCAATCTAATGTCGGGCGTGCCCTTTCATCGCCCTCAGCCGTCAGTGCAGCTTACAACCGATGCGTCACTCATCGGATGGGGTGCACACCTCGGGCACGAACAAGTACAAGGTCTATGGACTCCCGACGAATCGTTGATGCACATCAACTTTCTGGAACTGAGGGCAGTGTACAAAGCCTGCCAACACTTCCTTCCCATCATTCGAGGACAAGTCATACAAATCCTTACAGACAATATGACGACCGTTTATTATATAAACAAGCAGGGTGGAGCCAGATCCCACTCCTTGTGCGCAGAAGCTGTACGTCTATGGAACATGTGCAACCATCACAACGTTTCTTTAATCGCAGAGTATCTCCCAGGTCAGCACAATGTTACTGCCAACGCCCTGAGCAGACATTTTTCTCTCAACCACGAGTGGGAGTTACATCCCACAGTGCTTTCTGCGATATTTCAACATTGGGGATTTCCGTCAGTAGACCTATTTGCCACTCATCGCAACGCGAAATGTCCTCAGTATTGCTCGAGAGCGGGGATTGGGCGAGATTCAAAAGGGAACGCTTTCCTATACAACTGGGGGCGTCACCTACTATACGCGTTCCCCCCCACACCTTTGATACCCAGGGGCGTGGAGAAAATTATATGAGAAGGAGCCACGGTGATCCTAATAGCCCCCTCCTGGCCACGGCAAATGTGGTATCCCTACCTCCATCGTATGTCGATATGTCTTCCATATCCTCTACCAATATGACACGATCTGCTTTCACAGAATCATCGCTCCCTGCTCCATCCGCAGGTAGACCATCTCGCACTCACAGCGTGGTACCTAGTTGGTTCCAACAATCAGAAGTAGCATGTTCGCAATCTGTCAAACACATATTACTAAACAGTAGAAAATTATCTACATGAACTACTTACCTCTCAAAATGGTCCCGCTTCTCATCATGGTGTTTCTAAATGGGCCTGGATCCAACTTCTGCACCTATACAGTGCATCCTAGACTACCTCATGCACCTCAAAAATTCTGGCCTTACCTGCACTTCCATTAAAGTACATGTCGCTGCAATAACAGCCTTTCACCAACCTGTCGAGGGATGTTCAGTATTCTCCCATCCGATAATGAAAAGGTTCCTGAAAGGAATGGCCAACTTGTACCCACATTATACCCAACCTGTGGACCCTTGGGATCTCGAAATGGTCCTGAATACTTTGACAGGCAAACCCTTCGAACCACTAGCAACATGCAATCTTCGTAACCTGTCCATGAAGGTCGTTTTCTTGCTAGCAGTTACTTCTGCGAGGAGAGTCGGTGAACTAGCTGCTCTATCAGCCTCTCCTCCCTATACGATATTCACTCACCAGGGAGTGATATTGCGACCGCAACCACGTTTTCTCCCTAAAGTGATCTCTCGTTTTCACATCAATGAACCTATAGTTCTGCCTATCTTCCACCCCAAACCACACCCTTCACCCGAGCATGCGCGCCTACACACTTTGGATGTCAGATGTGCGCTGGCCTTCTATATCGAGAGAACCAGACCTTATCGAAGGGCGGACTCACTACTAATATCAATAGCGGACCGTGCTAAAGGCCGCCCATTATCCGCGCAGCGCATCTCCTCCATTATTGTGCAATGTATAAAGAGTTGCTATAACCTGTGGAGCAAACCACTGTCGTCGACATTGAGGGCCCATTCGACTCGGGCTGTCGCAACGTCCACTGCTTTCCTCAAGGGAGTTTCTTTGAGAGATATTTGTAGAGCTGCTACGTGGTCTTCCAACTTAACCTTCGCTACACATTACGCCATCCCCAATCTCTTTATACCGGATTCAGCAGTGGCATCAGCGGTGTTATCCACGGCTACAGCATACTAGCTCCAAACCCTCCTCCATTCGCGAGCTACTGCTGTACATTCACCTACAGTGGAGCACCCACGGGACAGTGCTTGAAGAAGAAGTTACTCACCTTGTGCAGTAACGATGGTTCTTCGAGATGCGTGTCCCGTGGGTGCTCCACAACCCGCCCTCCTCCCCTCTTCGGAGTTTCTCTATTTTATATCTTTCAGATCAAGAGGCAAGAGGAACTGGCGGAGCCAGACCGACCACGCTCAAACGGCGCGAAAAGCCACGAACCGCACTTCGCACATGCGCGGTCTGGCAGACTACGGCTAGAAAAGATCTCCGATCTGCGGTGCCGGGACAAGCCCGACACCTACAGTGGAGCACCCATGGGACACGCATCTCGAAGAACCATCGTTACTGCACAAGGTGAGTAACTTCTTCTTTTTCCAAAGATTGACTCTGCCAGAAATTTTGCTCCTGGGTGTTAGGTTGTTGGTAGTAGGCCAGTGGAATGCCTTCTTGCAAAGATTTTTTTACCTTTGATGGCAATGGGCAATAAATAAGCCAGTGCCCATGCACAGCATAAACACTGCCCTCTAAATGTACCAAATAGTTCCTTTTTAAACATGATGAGTGAAGGTGCTCTCTGTCAGTTCACATCTGTTTCTCAGACTCCTCCTGATGATCTAAGGGTACATTTGGAAATAGTGATGTAAAGGGTAAACTGGTTACACGGTAAGCATTTACCTTACCAGCATACTTACTGGGGTAACTGGTTAACCAGTTCCTGACCCAGCCGGAGCAGCACCCCGTAAGCAGCACGGTGCAGTGGGTGCTGCCCGGCCAGGATGGAGCAGTCCCCCATGTGTGGTTCGGCCAGGTCCACCACAGTGTGTCATGGGTCGGGGGCTGCTCCCTGCCTGTGATTATGGCAGGCTGGTTTTTCAACAGTAATTTACATCACTATTTGGAACTAAGGTTGTGATTCCTGGCTCATGTAGACATGCTCACACTACTAAGGATAATACATTTAGATTAATTGGCTAATCAAATAGTCTATGCAATTGCATCGTTTATTCAGTTAGTTGATAAGGGTGCCTCAACCTTTGAGGTGAAAAGTGTTGCGGGGAGCACGGGGCCAGCGGGGGACTCAAGCAGTTCCCCGCTGGCCCTGTGCTCTCTGTGGCATTTCAAAGCAGCAGCGCTGCATGGAGCCCTGGGTCAGAGGGGGAGTCCCCAGCTGACCTGGGGCTCCACACAGTGCTGCCACTTTGAAACACTGTGTGAAGCTCAGGGTCTGGCCTGGCTCCATGTGGCGCTGCTGCTTTGAAGCACCCCTCCTCCACCCCTCCCCTTGCTATCTCTTTCTGATTAAGGCAGCGGGGTGGGGGTGGCGGGGGGGAGCAACTAGTGTGTCGACTATCTGGTAAGCATTTGCTTATTGGATAGTCCACTAGTTAACAACCCTACACACTGCTCTCGTTGAACTAGTGTAGCCATGGTAACATAGGCAGTGGTAAGTGGTGGCAGGGCTAACTGGCCTGAACACTAAGGGTACGTCTAAACTGTGCTCTGCTTTCGAAAGAGGATATGCAAATTCCATTGGATATGCAAATTCCCGAAAAAAACCACGTCCAAACTACTTTCGCTTTGGAAAGATACTCTTTCAAAAGTGAGATCGGAAGAAGATATGCAAATTCCCGATCTTCTTCCGATCTCACTTTCAAAAGCGGATCTTTCTAAAGCGAAAGTAGTTGGGACGCGTTTTTTTGGGGGGGAAAAAAACCTTTTTCCAAAAAAAAGCATAAACCTAATTTTTTAAGGAAGAGCAGTTTTTTCCAAAAAAGGGCTTTTTTTTCCCCGGAAAAAAAACGCGTCCGGACTACTTTCACTTTCAAAAGATCTGCTTTCAAAAGTGAGATCAGAAGAAGATGCAAATTCCCTTGGAATTCCTCTTTCGAAAATAGCCCTTATCACCTGGACCCCATTGATACATACTCCATGCAACTAGCCTATTCTAACACTTGCTGCTCCAGCTCTGCTATCACCTTTAGTGTGTGAACTGAGAGCTAGCACGAGCATGTCTTCAAGAACTGGGAATTACATCCCTAACTCCAAGTGTAGACATGCAGCCTTCATGTCACATCAGTGACACATAGTGGCCTCCTTCAGTCTAGATTATATTGCTATTAATTTTATTCCAAGGTGTTAGCTGGAGTGTTGCAGAGCCTTTTGTAAGCAGCTGTACGTTTAATCTGGGACACTACAAAGCCTGTACCTTTGATCTTCCTTGTTCCTAATGAGTAACTTTTAAGAATAAGTATGTTTCCTTAGAAAAACATTGTGTATGTTATTTGGAGTGAAAGCTTTGTCACTTGAAGTTTTGTGTGAGAAACTATATTTGGCAAAAATTAAATGATAAGGTCTCTCCTCATTTTATTGGGGTGACTCTCTTGCTTCTTTTGGATTGAGTTTTTGGAATCCAGAAGCAAGTTAGTGAAGTGCACACATCAAAATCAGGTCTGTTTTTTGATGGGTCTCCTCAGACAGCTGCTAGCATTTATGAACTTTATTCATTGTCACATCATTACCTTTTTTATGTGTTGTGCATTAGCCTTGTCGTGTTGAGGAATAACAGAGAGGTACAGTAGCTCTAGTAAAGTGAAAAGACAAATTTGAAAGTTATTCAAGCAGACATCATTAAAAAAGCAGCATGTTAGACTCAGGCAGCCAGGAGAAGGCAGGTCCTCATGGAACATCAAGTACACTAAGAAAAATACAACTTTGTACCCAGGCCATTAAAATTAAGTTGATTAAAAATCATTATACCCCCTCATTTCGAGAAGATAAATAACCGTCAGTGGAAAAGTTAAATTCTTCAAGTTTTAGTTGCAACATTCACGTGAAGTGAACTTGTTCAGTAATAGCAAGTTCATACAGCATTTGTGCTGTTCTGATGTGACTGTTCAGGATTTTTTTTTAAAATTAGGTTATGCCTGGTAGAAATGAAATACAATGTGAACGGGTGATGAATATGTCCTTACTCTGTTCTCCATCTACACCAAAGTTATCCAAGTTTTGTTTATATGCTCACCAAATATTCTTCTCAGCCTCTCAACTTCTACCTTCTTAACACTTTGCAGCAGTGCCTTTTTACTGCATTTTGGCTCCATTTAACACTATTTTCCCTAACTTGGCTCACCATTGCTATAATTGGTCTTTCTTTCCTGGTGGCAGCCACAATGGGTGTGTTTTATATAGGTGGTTTCCAGATGAACACTGCATTTTAATCAGTGTCATGTAATCCTGGTTTAGAGGATGCAATGCTTAAAACACAAGTTCCTTGCCCTCTCTCGCTTTCTCACTGATACTAATACTAGAATAGCTGAGCTGGTGGGAACAGCAAGCAGAGAAGTTCAAGCACACATGAGGTGTAATTCAGGATGTGTGCACTTTGAGGTCAGGAGATGGAATTTCAGCCCTGTAGAGATGCCCAAGATGGATTTCATCTGGCTAGATCATAGCTAACTTGAATGACAGTAGTAGTTGGCAGCAGGGACAGAAATGAATGAACCAGTCTCTTGAATATAACCCTACTCAAGACTTGAGTGGCCAGCTGCTGCTGTGACTACCCTGCTGTTGTTACTTAAGCCAGTTGTGATCTAGCTAAATCAGTGGTTTTCACAGTTATTTGGACCATGAGCCCCTTCTGACAACAAAAATTATTACATGACCCTGGCATGGGGGACTGAAGCCCAAGCCTCAGCTTCAGTCCCGGGTGGGAATCTCAGGCTTCAACTTTAGCTTTGGGCCCCAGCAAGTTTATCACCAGCCCTGATAAGCCCATTAAAGTGGAGTCACAACCCATTTTGTGGTCCCGACCCACAGTTTGAGAACCACTGAGCTAGATCAAAACTGGCTCAGGAATGCCTACGTGCTCACATATTAAGGCACATTGTTCTTTCTCCATTGTTTACATGCTCAGCAACTATTCCTCTTCACTATTCAACTTCCTTTGACAGCTGCTTAACATTCTTACCAGTGCTTTGTCGCTATGGGTATGCTTACATGAACTGCACACCCCTATAGTGACAAAACACTGCTTGAGAGCAGTAAGCAGTTGGTGAAGGAAGTTGAAGAGAGACGAGAAATATTTGCTGACCAAATAATTGAAACTGGATGGGTCTGGTAAGTGGATTGAGTTTGTAGTGTGCCTTGGAGCATGAGTTCCAGGGTATATAAAGTTCATAAGAAGGAAGAAGCTATGGAAAAGAGATACTCAAGTATCCTGTGTTTTAATCAGTGTCATGTAATCCCGGTTTAGAGGATGCAATGCTTAAAACACAAGTTCCTTGCCTTCTCTTGCTTTTTCTCTGATATACTAATACTGGAATAGCTGAACTGGTGGGAACAACGATCAGAGAAGTTCAGGGGTGTGTGTTAAGTGACTTTGAAAATACTACAAAAGCGGCGAGGAGTCCTGTGGCACCTTATAGACTAATCAAAGTGTTGGAGCATAAGCTTTCGTGGGCAAAGACTAAAATTTGGAAAAAAGTCTAATGCAGCATTTCAGTCAGAAAAGCCTTGAATGAGCCAGACAGAAATGGTTAATTTGTGGAAGTTCAAGATTGAGCAAACATGTTTTAAAAGCAGAATTCTGTGGCAAATGCACTACCAGGCTAAGGTGTCTGATTACATGTGGCCAATGAAAAGGCTGAGGGTACAACATTTAATTAGTTTGGGAAAGTAGCTTAGAGAAGATAAAGAACCCAGTGGCTATGATGAGAAGTATGGGATACCAGAGACTCTCCATGAGATTGACTTATTTCACAACACCAAGACATGCTAGTTGCTTATGATACATATTTTTTAAAAAAAGCTTCCTTTGGGTTTTTGTTCGCTGTTTTTTTTGGGGAGCGGGGCGGTTGTGTTTGTTTTTTAAGATGAGCAGCATTGGATGGGTAACAGATAGTGGAAAGTGAAGAAGGAAACTAATAGAATCCTGTGGAGTCTCAGTTCTGGCATATGTATTTGTACTGATATGCAGTGCAATCATAGCTTTTTGGTAACTTTTTAAATTATCCTAGTTCTTGTAGATCAGTGTTTTTCAGTCTTTTTTTCATTTGTGGAATCTTAAAAAATGTCAAATGGAGGTACAGACACCTTTTGAAATCTTAGACATAATCTGAGCACCCCTGGAGGACTATGGACTACAGGTTGTAAACAGTAATTCAGAAGTAAGATTAATAGTGGATTTAAATAAGGAGAAGGGAGTGGCTTGGCATTCAGGTTTTAGGAGGCGCATCACATTTAGGAGTAACTTAAAAAACAATGAATAGTCTAGCAGCACCTTAAAACCTAGCAAAACATGTAAATGGTATCATGAGCTTTCTTGAGTACAATCCTCTTCAAGCTTGTGTTATCATCTACATGTTTTGTTAGTCTTTAAGGTGCTGCTAGACTATTAGTTGTTTTTTAAGTTTTTCCAGTTACAGACTAACTTGGCTACACCTCTGAAACAGTTAGGAGTGTCATGATGAAATCAGCAGACATGGAACAGCAAGGAAAGCACTCTGTCTTCATGAAGGTGAGCCAACAAAGCTTTGGCTGAAGATGATGATCTCTTGAGAATCTAACATAAATCTCAGTCTACTTACCTGATCATTTTTACTTACCACTTGAACAGGTATTTCAGAGGCCTCTGCAAAGCAAAGTAATGTAGTAACTTATAAAATCAACGTTCTTAATTTTTTAAAAATAACTCTATAATTTGGCCTTTGCATCAGAAAACAGGAAAAAAAGTGGGAGATTAAAAAAAGTTCTGGTCACTAATACTCCTGTAAAAAGAAGTATAGCTTTAAGTGCCAGATTTTGTCATCACTACATAACACTGTATTGCACTTCTTATGGGAATTCTGAGAGGGATCATTCTTATCCTTGTAGAAGGATGAATCCACACTTCTATTATCCTTTTGGATCCTGCAGCCTTTTCTGTCATTACCTGCAAACTTTGCTGGAAACTGGGAATTGATAGTGCTTATTCTATTTAGATAACTGTTACAAGGAACATCTTAGTATTTTTTTAAATAGATGTTTCTGAATAGGTGTTGAGCAATGTTGTAATATCTGCAAAATGTCTGAAGAAATAATGTATTAAGATCAGTTGTGAGGGTCAAAAGTTCATCCCTTCTGAGTAGACAACCTTTTAAATCTTCAGGCTGACTTCTGTGTCTTCTCTATTGGAATGGTTTTAATATAGTCAAGAAAATTTGAAAAAATTTAGATCAGGTGCTAGATTTATTTTTGTACTGAAACATTACCTGGCACTGTACTCACAATACATAGGCTTGAAAGTATTAGTGTTAAATGTTGATATGTTAACATCATTTTTTCCCCTCTTAGCTTTCTCCTCAAATCTTTGAGGAACCAGTGATTGCTAAAGAAATGTACGAAGTTGCAGTCTCTCTGATTCAATTGTTTGATGAGATGGAACTGAAGGAAAGTGGGTAAGATATACTTCAGGTCTGTTGGTGAAGAATTTGTAACTAAGTTAAAATTAAACTAGAATTAGGGAATATGATTCTTTGCAGTACCTATATTATAATTTTGACATGACCTTAATTTTGTTTGCACCTTTTTCCTCTCTTTTTATCTTGAATGATGACTTATTGGCTTGATTTCTGTTCAGATTAATTGTATTTAGATTCCTTCTAGCTTTTATTGAATTTCTTGAATTTTAAAAATACACTCCAGGGCACAATGCGTAAGTGACCATTAAAGCTTTGTCAGCTGAAAACTTTAGACTTTGCTCCAGGCTGGAATTGAATGTTCTTTATATGAAGCAAAGAAGCAGAATTTGAATCTTTGTTTTATTAACAAAAGAATAAAGGAAAGCATTAGATATAAGAAGCGATGAAGGCTGATGTCATCTTGTTTATATTTTTCAGACTTTCATGCTTAATGTACATATTAGAGGGTAGAACACATTAAGGCCGTTTCATTTGTCTTGCTTTTAGCATTTTGTAAATTGGTATTCAGTATCTGTAAGAATGTGGTAAAGGAAATCCTGAAGCTATTAGAACTTGATCTAGTGCTGAATAGCAACTTAAAATTACATTTTTCAATCATTCTTTGATTTTTTTTTTTTACTAATTTATAAATATATACTGAAGAAACAGCTTTACTTTTTAGACTAAAAGCTTTTCTTGAATATTATGTAAGATTTGACATTTTAAAAAAATCATGCAATTTAAACTGTACCAAATTTCACTATAGAATGTAAGTGTTGATGTGGATATTAATGTGATAAGTATGCTGCTCATTTACGACTTTAATTGAGGAATTTTTGAGCTTTCTCTTTTTTCCCCCTCAAACTGTATACTTCTATAGTGCTGCTTTGTTGGACTGTTTTAAAATACTAGTTGAAAGTACCATATACAACGTTCTCATTCCCTGTATTACTATTATTGTAGTTTTTAATTTCAGAAAGGAACACTGCTCATCGTAGGAAAAGACATTAGTACTTTACAATGAAAATTAATATTTCTGCTATTGATATAATTAAAATGTGTATTACATGTACAATATGGGAATGTTGATTTTCATTTTACATTTACAAAATATGTTATAACTAGGGATGTTAAGGACAGTAGAACCATGGGGTTTTTTTCAGTTGCTCTTCAGCTGGTACTAGCTCTTTCTGATGTTCTAAAAGACAAAAGAAAAATTTTCTACCCCCGTGGGGGTAGCACATCATATTTTGTAATACTCCTTTACAAGTATTCTTGCTGACTTCTTGATCGGCCTGCTGTTACCCAATAATATGCTTTCATTTTGTAAACCAGCTTTTGAAGGTTTGGGTAAAGTGCTTCACTGCTCAATTATTAAGTTAAAGGTGGTATGCCTCAATTTCCCTTATTTTCTTTTAGCACATTTAAAAAAAGTGTCCATAGACAACTATTTAAATTAGATTGTTTCTTTGCCTGGATTATTTACACATTGCTTAGGAAAGAGGCCACAAAGAAACAAGGAGTCTTTCATAGCAGGTTTTCTTCTGATACATTATAACAATTGCTTAATTCCTTCCACACTCCCATGGAGTCAACTTCTCACTTTCTCATACCCTTAATCACTTGCGTTGTCCCTCCAATGAAAACTTTTCCTCTTTCCCAGTAATTTAACTTTCCAATGCCTGCTCTACTGCTTTCCTTATTCCTTCTACTTTGCCCACACAGGGCCCCAAACCTCTTACCCTCTTTCACATGCTTATTTCCTTCTTGTGGTCTGTACCTGATTCTGCTTTTCTGCTAAATGGCTCCTTTCTGGGGACACAGGTTTTATCCATTACTAATTTAGTAAGAAGGATGGGTTCCTTGATTAGCCATCGTACCTTCTGATTCCTTTACTTGGGTAAATCCAAATGTTCATTTTTTCAGTCAGCTAATTTTTTTTTAAACTCCTCAGTACAGGATTTTTCATAACAGCCAGACCTCAGCAGTATCTTTTGAGTGAGATTAAGGGTTTGTAAACGTTTGCCAATTTGCTTTCAAGGTCTGCATAATATAAACAGGCTAAAGTATTGTCAGACCATGGGCCATGCCTAAACTTTTGCAATACTTGCTTTAAAAACATAGTTTACTCCTTCTCCTCTTCACATACGCTGCGGAGTGCTCTTAGGAATAGCCATCCGGCCTGATGCACCTCCTTATCCTTCTTATGCACTTCCAACTCCTCCAGCACCTTTTGGATACCAGTGGGACTGATCCCATCAGCTAGCTCCCCCTCAAACCGCATGGCAGGCATTACATCATACCTGATTTGAGCAATCGAACCCCAGGCTGATGTGTACGGCCAGCCTGGAATTTGGTGCTCTACCCTATTCTCTCCCTCGCCCGTCTGCTTCCCCTTCTTCCACATGCTGAGCAATTTGTACCAAGAGAACCCTGCTCGCTGTTCCAAAATGTTGCTGGCAAGAGTAAGTCTCAGGTCCGACACTGGGTTCTCAAAGTACAAAAACATTCTACACAGATATCTGTCAAACACAAGCAGTTTATTTTCTGACAGCTATCAGCTGTGCCCCTTAACTAAAAGAACAACATGATAGGAAAAGAGGCATTCTTACATCCCTTCTGCTAGACAGGGAACCCTGTTTCGGCTACGGACGAAGTGGGAGACTGTTTCAGCTTCCGAGACGTCAGTACCCAAAGCCCATTGGTGAGGTCCAAATTGCTGTGCTCTGGTGCAGCTTTAAATACAATGTCTCTACCTTGTTTGTGGCAGTTTGGAAATTTCCGGGGATTACTCATTGCTTGTTACAGTATGGCTCAGCTGTACTGCTTGTCCTTTGACTTTGTTTACATGATCAGTACATTTAGGTAAACAAGATTATGTTCCCGCCCTTATCTACAATTCGTTCTTGCTACAATGGCGTATGTTCCTAGAGGCTTGCTTCTAGCTCATCAGTAGTAGGGAAGAGGAAGGGGGAGATGGGAAAGGGGGGGAATGCAGGCCGCATGACCCCTATACTTCAGAAGTATAGAGTTCTTCCATAATTGACCCCTACAATCTATTACTACCCCCTCTCCCCGCTGCGTCTATCAGATAGAGGCAGCAAAGTTGGGGAAGAAAGAGGGGGTATTTTGAAGTGGCAGTGCCGCACAGCTGAGCCCGGGATCAGCTGTGCGGTGCTGCTGCTTTGAATCGCCACCTCGGCATTTGAAAGGAACAGTGCCGCACAGCTGATCCTGGGGATCTGCTATGTGGCGCTGCTGTGTGTGGAGCCCAGGGTCAGCTGGGGATTCCCCTGCTGATCCCAGGCTCCAGCACGGCATTTCCACGGAACCCGGTATCAGCTAAGGAGTCCCCAGGTCCCTCTGGGAAGTCCCCAGCTTACCCTGGCTCCGTGTGGCATTTCAAAGTGGCAGCACAGCATGGAGCCCTGGGTCAGCAGGGGACTCTGAGTTCCCCGCTGACCCCAGACTCCATGCTGCGCTGCTGCTTTGAAATGCAGAAGAACTCCCATTGGAGACTCTTGTACATTTCAAAGCTGGCACGCTGTGTGCAGCCCGGAGTCAGGGGGTCTTCCCATTGTCCCCGGGCTGCACGCAGAGTTCCGCATTCCTCCTTTGAAATGTACAAGAGCCCCAGTGGGGGCTCTTGTATATTTCTAAGTAGGAGTGCGGAAGTGCCTATTGACTAGTCAAGTAGTCGATAGAAATTCCATCGAATACTCACCTTTTAAATTAACATAACAGTATGAAGTTACTGCTACCAAGTGTAAGATTTTTGTATTACGTTAAACTGATAGTAGCCTCTGGACCTAGTCATGCACAGGTTTAACCGGAGTGATGTCTCTAGCAGTTCATGTGATGGCCTAGCTAATCAGTGCTTGGGAAGTGAAAGGAATATGTGTGTTTGCTATTGTAGAAATGACTCAATCAGTTGTAGCTCATCATAATGAGCTTTGCAATTTTCCTTACCACATGCTGCTTATAATAGGAAAAGCTTCTGTTAGAGCTAACATAACGTTTTTTTGTAAAGGAAGGATTGTTTGTGCTTCACAAATTTTAACTAAATGAAGTTAATACTGTATTAATTCTCAAATAGTGATACTCAGAGAGTACTTCTACATGTGACACAGTTCTAAAGGCCAAGGAGCAGATGTGCTTTCATTATTTATGTACATGTTTTATGGAAAATATAGCTTTAGGTAATGTTTTGTATCTTGTCTCTTCAGTGAATTTAAATAGCACAGCCTATAGGAAAAGTGAACTTTTGTTAATCTTACAAGATGAACTGGTTTTTAGGGAACTGAAATGTAATACAATGAGGTCAGTAAACAGTGTAAATTAATTAAAATATATATTTAATATTAGGGAGAACAAAAATGCGGGCCTTTTGTCAGAGCGTGGCAGTGTGTTGGTGTTTCTTCCAGGTGGGTACTGATTTTTTGTTGTTGTGCTTTTGGTGACACAATGCCATGTGAACATTAGTACATTTATCAGTCTTCCATTTTAGCCCAAACCTGTATGACTACGTTAGCAAATAAAAAGTGACCTCTAACAAAAGATACCAACCCTCCCTCCCAAATTTTCAGCTACTGGGTTAAGTATTGAATCATATCATACTTGAAATTCTGTGTTCATTTTCTCCATTCTATATGGATACGTAGCTCCTTCATATGACTGTATGGTGAGTAGTTACTCATATTCTAGTTTTCACCAAAATCCTTGAAGTTGGAGTTATTTGTAATGTCGCATCGCATATTGTAAGCATTCAATTAATAATATGAAAAAGACCACACAGCATTTCATGAATGAATAAGAAGTTGTACTGTTTTTTTAAGAACCAGTTCAAGTTTGAAAATCTTAAACTTGCCAATAACCTTTCCAAAACCACTAGTCAAGTTGTGTAACCACTACCAAACAAAAGCCACATGTCAAGTAATTCATGTAGGGCCATCAAATGATTAAAAATATTACTTGTGGTTAATCACAATTAATTACAGTTTTAATCATGATGTTAAACAATAATAGATGACCATGTATTTAATTTGTGGGTGTTTTCTACATTTTCAAATATATTTATTTCACTTATAACACAATCCAAAGTGTACTTTGCTCATTTTATATTATTTTATTACAAATATTTGCACTGTAAAAAACATGAACTATTTTCCATTCACCTCATTCAAGTACTGTATTGCAATTCATTTATCATGAAAGTGCAACTTGCAAATGTAATATATATATATATATTTTTTTACATAACTTAACTCAAGTCCACTGAGCTCTACTTCTGGTTCAGCCAATTGCTGAGACAAATTTGTTTACATTTCCAGGAGATAATGCTAATCACTTCTTATTTACAATGTCACCTGAAAGTGACATCAGGCATTCATGTGGCATTGCTTTTAGCCAGAGCTGCAAGGTATTTAGATGAGAGATTTACTAAACGTTTTAATGCCCCTTTGTGCTTTAACCACCATTCCAGAGAGCATGCTTTCATACTGATGGTGGGTTCTGCTCAATAATGATCCAAAACAGCATGGACTGATGCATGCTCATTTTTATCATCTGAGTCAGATACCACCAACAGAAAGTTGATTTTTTTTTTCAGTCAGGTTTTCTAGTTTGTGCATTGGAGTGTTGCTCTTTTTAAAACTTCTGTCAGCATATTCCACACCTTGTCCCTCTCAGATTTTGGAAGGAACTTTGGATTATTAAACCATGAGCTGAGTGCTGTAGCTTTCTTTAGAAATATCACATTGATACCTTCTTTGTGTTTGTCAGTCTGCAGAGAACATGTTCTTAAAATCAAACAACCTGTGCTGAGTCATCCTCCAAGATTGCCATAACATGAAATATATGTCTGAATGTGTGTAAAACCACAGAGTATGATACCCACAGCTCTCCCCTAAGGAGTTCAATCACAAACATAATTAACACATTGGTTTTTTATGACTGTTGTCAGCATGGAAGCATGTCCTTTGGAACAGTCTGCTATTTCCATCTTTCCTCATAAGGAATCTCTTCAATGCCCCTAATCATTTTTGTCTTTCTTTGTACTTTTTCCAGTTCTAGTGTATCTTTTTTGAGATGGGGCTCAGTTTTTAAGAAGTAAACGTACATGGATTTATAGAGAGTCATTATGACATATTCTGTCTTATTATCTGTATCTTCCCTCGTGGTTCCTAACATTTGGTTAGTTTTTTTGACTGCCGCTGCACATTGAGCAGATCATAGACTCATAGAACCATAGAGCTGGAAGAGACCTTAGAAGGCCATCAAGTCCAGCCCCCTTCCGAAGGCAGGACCAATCCCAGTTAAATCAACCCAGCCAGGGCTTTGTCAAGCCGAGACTTAAACACCTCTAGGGATGGAGACTCCACTACTTCCCTAGGTAACCCATTCCAGTGCTTCACCACCCTCCTATTGAAATAGTTTTTCCTAATATCCGACCTCGACCTCTCCAACCGCAGCTTGAGACCATTGTTCCTTGTTCTGCTATCCATCACTACTGTGAACAGCTTTTCTCCAGCTCTTTGGAACCTCCCTTCAGGAAGTTGAAGGCTGCTATCAGATCCCCCCTCACTCTTCTCTTCTGCAGACTAAACAGACCCAACTCCTTCAGCCTCTCCTCATAGGTCATATGCTCCAGGCCCCTAATCGTTTTGGTTGCCCTCCGCTGGACCCTCTCCAATGCATCCACATCCTTCCTGTAATTGGGGGCCCAGAACTGGACACAGTACTCCAGATGTGACCTCACCAGAGCCAAATAAAGGGGAATAATCACTTCTCTAGACCTGCTGGCAATGCTCTTCCTAATGCAACCTAATATGCCATTAGCCTTCTTGGCTACAAGGGCACACTGTTGACTCATGTCCAGCTTCTCATCCACTGTAATTCCCAGGTCCTTTTCTACAGAACTGCTACTTAGCCAGTTGGTCCCCAGCCTGTAACAATGCTTGGGATTCTTCCGTCCCAAGTGCAGGACTCTACACTTGTCCTTGTTGAACCTCATCAGATTTCTTGTGGCCCAATCCTCCAGTTTGTCTAAGTCACTCTGGACTCTGTCCCTGCCCTCCAGCATATCTACCTCTCCCCCTAGCTTAGTGTCATCTGCAAACTTGCTGAGGGTGCAATCCATCCCCTCATCCAGGTCATTAATAAAGATGTTGAACAAAACCGGTCTCAGAACTGAACTGTGGGGCACTCCGCTAGAAACTGACCGCCATCCTGACATTGAGCCGTTGATCACTACCCGCTGGGCCCGACCTTCCAGCCAGCTTTCTATCCATCTTACTGTCCATTTATCCAATCCACATTCCTTTAACTTGCTGGCAAGAATATTGTGGGAGACCGTATCAAAAGCCTTGCTAAAGTCAAGGTATATCACATCCACTGACTTCCCCATATCCACAGAGCCGGGTACCTAATCATAGAAGCTAATCAGATTGGTCAGGCACGACTTGCCCTTCATGAATCCATGCTGACTATTCTTGATCACCTTCCCCTCTTCCAAGTGCTTTAAAATGGATTCCTTGAGGATCCCCTCCATGATTTTTTCCAGGGACTGTGGTAAGACTGACTGGCCTATAGTTTCCTGGATCATCCTTCTTCCCTTTTTAAAAGATGGGCACTACATTTGCCTTTTTCCAATCATCCAGGATCTCTCCTGATCTCCACAACTTTCCAAGCCACGATGACTCTAAGACCTATTGCTTGAGTGGTAGTAGCTGATTTAAATCCCCTCATTTTGTAAGTGTGGTTGGGATTAAGTTTTCCAGTGTGCTTTGTTTTGCATTTAACAACACTGAATTTCATCTGCCCTTTGTTGCCCAATTCACCTAATTCTGTGAGATCCTTTTTGAAGCGCTTTTAGCCCCTTGATTAGTGACACCTTGATCACTGGCAGGCATCCTTTTTCTGATGTATCTAAAACATTTTTTATTTTGCTTAATTGCTCTTCAAATTGGTTTTTGCCCCCACTTAATTATACTTTTATACTTGACTTTCCAGGGTTTGTTCTTTTCTGTTTTCCTCACTATGATTTTACTTGATTTTTTTTAACTGTGGTTTTTTTTTAACCTTTTTCTTTGTTCTGTCATGGTGGTATTGTATTTTTTATCTTCGTCTTTTTTTTAATGAGGTGAGGAGGTTAGGATACATATAATTTGACCCTCTATGCTAGTTTTTGTTTTAGTTTCCTTGCAGATTGTAGGCATTTTGCTTTTGTGACTCTTCTGTTTAATTTCTGTTTAACTAGCCTCCTCATTTTTGTGGAGTTACCATTTTTTGAAGCTATATGTTACTGTGGTGAGTATATTTGCTATTTTCCACCTTACAAGGAAGCAAATTTAATTACGTTATGATCACTGTTACCAGTTGGTTCAGCTATATTCCTTCTTAAACCAGATCCCGTGCTTCACTTAGGACTACATCAAAAATTGCTTCTCCCCTTCTGAGTTCTATGACTACCTTCTCCAAGAAGCAGTCCTTAATGGTGCCTAGACATTTTATCTCTGCATTTTTTCTTGAGTTAAAGTTATCCATCAATATGGGGATAAAGTACCCCATAATTACTGGGGGTTTTTTTAGCCTCTCTGTTGTTCCTGAGTATTTCACAGTCACCATCACCATTCAGATCTTTGTTTAATAGCAGACATTCAAGTTCACCCATCTTAGTATTTGGAGTTCTTGCATTTGTATGCATGCACTTACAAATGTTGTCAATATTTAGTAGTCTGCCTTCATGTGATGTAACTGAATAGGACACTCTTTCATTTGACTGTTTTTCTTTAGTCCATGCCTGTACTACTTCAACATCTGTCCTTGTCCCTTTCCTGGGATCGAGAGTATCCTAAATATGCTAAATAGGACTCTACAGTGTTACATTGTTGCAAAAACAAACAAACAATCCCAAACATTCTGGGATAAATGTTATAAGTAAGACACGAGAAGTATTTCTGCTCTACTTCAATCTTCTATGGTCTCAGCTGGAGTATTGTGTCCAATTCTATATGCTACATTTCAGCAAGGATGTGGAGAAAGTCTGAGGAAAGCAATAAAAATGATTAAATGTCTAGAAAATATGACTTACGGAGGAAGATTGAAAGCATTGGGTTTGTTTAGTTTGGAGACAAGAAGGCTGAGGAGGGACATAACAGCTTTCAAGTACCTAAAAGAGGTTACAAGGAAGAGGGAGAAAAACTGCTCTTGTTAACCTTTGAGGATAGGAGAAGCAGAAATGGGCTTAAATTGCAGCAAGGGAGGTTTAGGTTGGACATTAGAAAAAACTTTCTTACTGTCAAGGTGGTTAAGCATTGGAATAAATTGTCTAGGGAGGTCGTGTAATCGGGTGGCCCGTGGATGTAGGCAACCTCGGCAGTTGCCTAGGACGCCGTGTTTAACGCGGCACCCAATGATGACGTGACGCCATTGAGGGCTATGGAGGTGGGGGCGCCGATCGCGCATTCCGCCTAGGGCGCCAGTTGCCGGCAGCTCTCCTCGAGCCGCCCCTGCATGCAATCTCCACCATTTTCTAACCTGTTCTTCAAAATCTCCAAACACCTACCAGTCCTGTCTTGAGTGCAGCAGACATACCATTTCTGGTGCTTCAGAAGGTCAGACCGCCTCCCGTCAAAAGGTTTTAAAATGGATTGCTATCAATTGGCCATTTGGCAGCAATCTGCTATAAAATGGCTGATTACACCTCTCCAATGTTAATGATTGACACAGAGGACAAGCCTCTGTCTGCTTCAGAAACCTACCCATATCTGAAAACTGTAAGACAGTGACATTACATCCTGAATTTCAATTTCAGTTTTCAGATGCCATGCTACTTGTCAGTCACTTAGAGTGGAATTCACATTAAGAGAGATTGGTTACTTACCAGTACAAGAGCCAGAGCTGTGCTGTTCATAGGATGATTTGAGGTGGGCACCCTAGGCCCTGTGCTTTTGGGGACCCTGTGGTGGCTTCCTCAGCCATCGTATGGATTGGGGATTCGGAAGACTATGGCGGCAGCAGGGGGGTTGGCCCCCCCCCCCTCCCCCCCCGGGACTCGCTGCAGCCACCCTCTCTGCTTGGCTTCTCAGTGATGGCAGAAAGCAGAGCGCTCCAACCTTTGGTGCTCCATTTCTGGTTGCCACAAGAAGTGGGGCATAGTGGGCCGGGAGGGTGCTGAGTCAGAGTGGAGCAGTCTGCCGGGTTGCTCCAGCTCCCACCACCTGTCTGGTGGTGGTGGGCAACCCCTGCTGCTGTGCCAGGCCTCTGTAAAGCTCTGGACTGCATTGCTCGGGAGAAGGGTAGAGGGATGGGGCAGAGCAAGGGTAGGCCTTGGGGAAGATGCCTATGGGGGGGATGGGAGGGAAGGGTTTGCCCTGGGTCCTGTGCTTGGAGCACTGAGGGGGGAGTTACCCCAGACCCTGTGCCCCTCGTAGGATGGCCCTGACATTAGCAATGGTTCTTCAAGATGTGTCAATGCCAGGGTCTCAAAACACAGTCAGTATCTCTTTTCTAGCAATTATATGTATTAATATAACACCCACTGCAGTTTTTACTTATTTGTACACTGTAAATTAATCTATGAATCTGCTGCATTATGTAACTGTAATTTGAATATGTAACTAAAACAAATTTAATATGGCATGCATTAATACATTGTTTTTTAAAATAGAAAATACCTTTCTATGACACAGAATTTATTTCTAAGTTTGTGATGTACTCAGTCACTATGGATATGAGGGTCAAAGAAAAAGCCCATATAGAAACTATTAATTTAGTGTTCAGTGGAGGGTTTGGATGATGTGGTGTGACTAATGAATGGAGCAGAACATTGAATAGTGAGGATAAAAAGAAATATATTGAATAGCTATCCATTCAGTAAGCACTGTTTCTCTTATACACTGAATAGCTATTCAGTATATTATGTGATCATCCAATTGAAGGTGGCACTGCATACTGGCAACATTTATTGCTGGCACGTCCTAGATTTTCAGTGATTGACTTTTCAACTTTAATTTTATTTAAATATAGCTTTCTCATGGGGGAAAATACAGTGGGTAATGTCAGGCAACTTTAATTATAAGGTGATACTGCCAGTCCTACATATAGTAAGCGTACTTGCCATTTTAGTTGTAATGTAATTTTATACTAATTTTTCATTGCAAGTTTGCTGTTGAACCTTTCTGTTGTAATTGTGTGAGAGAAAATGGGTAAAGAAATAGAAACAGAATTAGGCATTAAGCAGAAATGAAGAGAATCCATTTTAGAATAAAATTATCAACTACTTTGGTTTTGAGTGAGTATCAAAATGTTTAGATTAACTCAGTTATTTATCCCTCCCTGTAGGTTTGGCTGAAATTAATTGCATGCATGAGCTTCTCACAAGCATGATTCACAAAAGGTAAGTTAAAATGAGTAACGTGGTAAAACATTCACATATGTAGAGTTCTATTTCAATTTAATTAAATTCCTGTTGAGTGTTTAACATTACTCCTTCAGCTATACGAATTGTAGCCCTAAAAGACATTTTGGGGTAAATATGTCCCTAGCTACTGTGAATCACTGTATAGGTATTTCAGTGATGTGTTTCCTCTAGGTTGCAAGTATATCCACTCCATTCAAGTGTGACTTTAGAAGAACAGAATAATGTGTTTTTGACTCCAGTTCCTGGTTACAGAAAGGTAAGCACATTTTTACAAAAGAAGTGGATAGTTTTGGCCATAGGCAACATTAACTGCCCAGGCTAAGATCACTGTTGGTAGAATTATTTCCTGTATATTTGAGAGAGTTTAATCTGTCTGTCCATCTGTGAGTCTTTTTGTCCAAGAACTCCTAAACGGTAAGAGGTAGGACCCCCAAATTTGGTATGCAGCTGCCACTTACCATAATAAGATAAGGGTTAGGTTGGGGCAGGACAATGGGATTTGTTTGGAATATGATTGTTTCTCATAAAAGGCAAAGGGAGGAGTCTGCTAACTGGCACAGTTATACTGCAGAATGACCACATGGGGTGGGCACTCCAGTAAGAGAGTCCAGCTGGGAGGGAGGCTCTGGATGCTGCTGGCCACCATACATGAGTAAGGTTCCCATGCTGGTGAGCTGCTGACTGGGCAGTGCAGCTCCCCTTGCCCTGACCAGTCCTGGGGAGCTGGCGCCTGGGGAGTATAGCCCCCGCCACCCTGGCCTGCCTGGGGAGCCATTGCCCAGGCTGTGTGGTCCCTGCTGCCCTGGCAAGACCTTGGGATCAGCCAGCCTCCTACACCTCTTGCCCTGAGCCCCCAAACCTCTCCCAGCCTTCATCCCTTGCTCCAAAATCCTTCTCACTCTTAACCCTGATTCCTGAGCCCCTCCAGCTCCCTGCCCTGAACCCTTCCTCGTCCCCCCACTCTAACTCCTTCACCCCTCATGTGCCTAGCCCCCTGCTCTGAGCCTCTCCTTAGGGACATGAGCAACGCCAGGTAAATTTGCTAGTTGTTAATATATGAAATTCATAAAATTGATATAAAAAACCACCAAATTGTAATTTCAGCATAAATTACTTTGTTAAATCCAAAAGCCAAATGGTATGTATACAAATGCTCTAGCTATGCATGAAAAGCCTAAATAGTGAGCAGTTTACTTACATCCAATCAGGAACTAAACATTTAATTAAGATACTTACAAATGGGCTAAACACAGGAGTATTTAGACCATATTTGTCAGCTCCAATGTGGTTAGGCAGATATTAGCAATGAAGTTCTTTATATATTTTATATCCTTTAACAAACAACTGATGTTTTTGTTGGTTACTGATTTCAGCTAAAAAAAACAACTTGAAACAATTCACCCCTATTTCCAGTGTTAATCCAGAAAGGATTTACAGCCTCTCTTCTTCCTAAGGCCTTTCTTTTCTTATTTTCTCCCCTACTCCTTGCTTATCAGGAAACAGTGGGAAGGGTCAGGATTGTTCCTTTTAAGATAATTTTCTTTTGTCTAGTTACTGCAGCTCTTTATTTTATTAGTTATTGTGGAAGCCATACATCCTTCCCACAATGCAAGTAATGGTAATTATTCTTATGGCATTCTTTAATTAGCTGATTGGGGCCGCCTTTACACTATGGATATGACCTTAACTAAACTTAAGTCCTTTTTAATCCTTTAATTTTATCTTCGCCTACAGTTGTATAAAGGCAATCCAGCCTTGTTCAAGAAAGAAACTGATCACTTTCTTTTCTGATCACTTTAGCTCAGAAAAGCTTTTTTCAACTAATTTACAATATTGGCTGTTACTCTTGGCCACAGCTTAAAAAAAGGACTTAGTGCTCCAATAGATTTAATGAAGTTATAATTAAATTATTGTATATTGCCTTGTTACTGCAAAGAAAACTGTAGATGTGGAGTCTTGCTCCTGGGTGTCAGTCATTCTCTATGCCTTATGTTTATTAGCTTGTCAATTTGTAGTGCTGGTAAGATTATTGAAATATTACAATTAAAAGTGTACTATGAAGTTACAACATCCATTTCCAAATAGTTTTTATTATAGCGCTCTTTGTTCTGCCTTTTTTTTTTTTTTTTTAACGCACTAGAAAAATAAAATCCAAGTTGACAGTTTTTGTCTAGACACAATTCTGATGAAAATCACTTTGGAATGGCAGAGCGCGCAAAACACAAATATAATAATTCTGGTTTATTCACATTTTTTCTATATAACAAGGAAAGTTATATAAATACATATATTAATATAGATAAGTGAACTTTTTTGCATATTTTTTCTCTTTTTGGACTTGAACTAGATTATTCTGTCTACAAACATGGCTGAGAGCTCTGTGACAGTTCCAGATGTAAAATATAGTGAGTATTCTATATTGTAATTAGGAATATTTGCATCCTATAAGTTCTTCACTTGCATTTCCTTACTTTGGTCCTTCCCATCACCTTCTGAAAAAGTGGCACCTTTATCACTGCCTTTACTTTACAATAACTTTGATAGTGAGATTTCTACTCCTTTCAAATCCCCTTACAATGGGGAAATCTCTTGCAGACTTTCTTTAAAGGTAACAATGAAAAAAAAAAAAGAGAAAATTAAGATTTCCTTAGTCTGTTACATAATATTAGGTGGTGGTGATTAAGCATGTCTGATGCTGGTTTGTCTTTGTAAGGCACAGAAATTTAAGTAACTCTTTTACAGGACTCTCTGTCTTGTGCAAAAATGCATACATATGGGAGAAAGTAATTAAACATGAACCATTTGAGCTGATATGTGAACACAAACATTTATGATTGAGGTTTTCAGGTCAACATGAGCAACTATCAACAAAGAGGACTCCCTATCCCTCATAGATTTGAAAGAAGCATATCTTCATACCCCTTCTTAGCAACTTACAGGTGTATCTTTCATAGTGCTTATGAGTCCAAAACTTGATTACCACTCCTTATTCTTGGACTCACAGCTACCCTAGAGTATCCAGACACATTGTGGTACTGTTAGTAGTAGCTCTGAGGTAGGAATGGAAATATATATTCCAATCAGAACACACTCCATAGATAAATCATAGCAGAATATTTGGAAAATAACAAAACTTCTGGATTCACACTTTGCTGATAGAAGAAGAAGCCGTCTCCTGACATCATAAGCTATCCTTCATTTATTGGGATAAAGATTGGCATAGGCTCATTTATTGGGGTAAAGGTTGGTATAGGCTGTTGTATTGCAAAAATGTTTCTCCTCAGTGCAATACTTGAATTACCTTGTTTTTTTTTTTTAAATTTCAGTCATTGATTTCTGTTTGACTAGAACTCTGGTTTGTGATGAAGACACAAATTTTCAGAGCCTGAGACTTTGTTGGGCTTCTAAGACTAGTTGTAATCAGAGGAAAGGTAAGTCAGCAGCAGTGTTATGTAAAGAAGCTTCAGAGATACATGTGAGGTATGACATAAGAGTTGTGCCTTAGCTTTTAGTGGCATTAATATTAAGTGAAAATGCTGTTTCACATGATCTTTGCTTTGTTGCAAATCTGTTGTAGCTTTTGGGTTTTTTGATTTTTCACTGTTCCAGGATATTCAAATGTGACTTTGTAAATGTGTTGATACATTCTACCCACATAATGTTTTTCTTATATAAAAGTACTTGTGATATGGAAGGCTTGTATTACACTATACAACTTGGAAGGATGCTTATTGTACATTAAGGGCATGTCTAAACTACCTCCCTCTTTCGAAATAAATGAGGAGTACAGAATCTTTTGAAAAAGAGGTTTGATTTGAAAGAACCGCGTCTAGACAGCGCTTTCACTTTTGAAGTACCCATTTTCAAAAGAACGTGCGGCTGCCATTATGGAAATGAAGCGTGGGAAATTCAAATCCCAGCTTCATTTGCAATTTCGATCTGTCTAATTTACATCCCTCTTTCGAAAGAGGGATGTAGTCTAGACATAGCCTTAGAATAAGATAGTTTTAAATGGTGCTTGGTTTTAAATGCAGAATTCTGTTTTTTAAAGTAAGGTATTTATCCATTTCATAACTTATACACTGTGTTCTCTGGATAAATTTAAAATGACTGGCTTGCTTTTTAGCAAAATTTATTTGCACCAAAAGTGTGATGCTGTATATTACGAAAATGGACAAAGAGTTCTTTAAATTAAACACTGTTAAACTTACTTAAAATATGTATTTCCGTACTGATCCTGGACAATGGATACATTCTTGAATACAAAGGCTTACAGCATGGATATTGTTAGAAATATTCTGCTCAGATGATGTAACAAAGCCCCAGGGCCTTGGATTTTTGTGATGTAGTTATGTGCGTTTTGCATTGTCCCTCTGCTTTGCCCACCAGTTCTATTCCTGTACACAGGAACGGTAATGAAATGTACTAGAATTTTGCTCTGCTTGCAAAAATAGCAGGATTGCTGAATAGAAGAACAATACTATTTGGTCTAGCTGACCAAAACGACATTACTATCTTGGCATAACTTTTGGCATGAGAATCTTGATCCTATCATTTCCATGTATAATGGAAAAATCAGAAATGCATAGGTCACTCTTATTAAAAAATCAGAAAGTGTAACCACTATATCACTTTTTTTTTTTTTTGCGTAAAATCTTCCAATATTGCTTTTAAGAAGCTTTAGCTTGTGTAGGGATTAAAAGTGCTTAACCAATGCCTAAACTAGTACTCCCAACGGTGGTGTTGTACTGGTGCTGGGGCTGCACTGGTGGAAAACTTGCCAAAATATGCAAATGAAGACAAGGCTTTAATTGTAGCTTGCAGAAATAAAATATATAGGGATGTTGTCAGGTAGTTTAAGCACTACATTTGGGTTTTAGGTCTTACAGTTTACAAAATCAGATATTAACAGGAATGCTTTAATGAAATAATTAAAAAAGAGAACTTTGAACCATTCTCCCTCCCTTCAGGCTTTCAGCAAACCCCTTTTTGAGTATATTTCATGATTGGTATTATACTGGTCAGGAGAGGGTAGGAAGCTTAAGGATTAGTCAGACATACTGCTCAGAATCTTGTAGATTTCCTATAGAAAAGTCATACTGGGAATTAAAGCTGCTGCAATCATAGCTACCTTATCCTTTGTGCTCTAGGAAGGGGAGAATCAGTGGCAGCAAGGCTCATGAGAACCACATTGCCAAGGAATATAAGGTTTTGGTATATCCAGAAAGAAGGCCAGCTCCGTGCATGATAGCTTCTGATCTGGACAAATGTGCTTTTCTTTCTCAAACATGATGTACACTCCATTTGGCATTTACAGACTGTATCTTCTGACCTTGCATTGGGACAAAGCATCTTTTTCCTTTCAAAGGGGAGAATGTAATAAAGTCCCTAGTTTATTTTTTTCTTAAGATTTTTTTGATAAGAGGATGATAAATTCTAAAGTGACATTTTCAAAAGTGCTTATGTGACTGTGGAGCTGAATTCCCATTTTCAGAAATGATTTAGGAGCATCCTTCTCATTGAAATACTTGATTCCCTGATCTGTTTGTGTATAAATTTGGAAACTTAATATGCTGCTAGTCTTCTTTGAAATTATGTGCACCCTGTGAGAATTATATGAAATCCATAAATTATCAGAGTTCTAGGTGCTGTACAATAGCAGAAGTGTGCCTGAGAAGTCCCACTTCCATAGAACTTAGTCTAAGGTAATGATCCTGCAGTGATCTTTGCAGGGTGCACAATGTAGGATCAGGGCTTGTGCACATTTTGTTGTTACCTGCACGGAGTGTGCCATGTTTGTCTTCCTCCCAGAAGAAAGAACGGATTTCATCTGCACAAAGTGCAAGCTGGTCGCCATTTTGGAAGAAAAAATTAGAGGGCTGGAGGCCCAAGTGTTGACCCTACGCTCGATCAGAGAGGATGAAGACTTCCTCGATAGAAGGCAGCGTTTAATCCTTCAAACACGGCAGGCGGAAGAGCCGGAGAGGGCAGTACGTGACCAGGAAGAGAACTGACAGCATGTAACTTCTGGAAGGGGAAAAAGGCCAGCATTGGAATCCCCCAATGCTATAGAGGTAAGTAATCGCTTTCAGGCTCTCTCCATAGGCTCTGCGGTGCTGAATGCTTTGGAAGGGATCTCACAAGGAAGAAACCGGAAGGGAACACCATCTACTGGAAGGCATGGGATGCGTAGTCCTAGGGATGGGGGTTCCACGGCCACCACCCCCAAAAGAAAACGACGGGTGGTGGTGGTCGGGGACTCCCTCCTAAGAGGGACTGAGCCATCCCTCTGCCGTCCGGACCTGGAATCTCGAGAGGTATGCTGCTTACCGGGAGCTCGCATTCAGGATGTGACTGAGAGGCTTACCAAACTGATCAAACCTTTGGATCGCTACCTTCCTGCTTCTCCACGTGGGAACTAACGATCTGGCCAAGAATGACCTCGAGCGGGTTACTGCAGTTTATGTAGCGCTGGGAAGAAGGATCCAAGAACTCGGAGCGCAAGTGGTGTTCTCGTCCATCCTCCTGTTGAAGGGAAAGGACTGGGCAGGGATCGTCGAATTGAGGCGTAAATGCATGGTTGCGCAGGTGGTGTCGCAGAGAGGGCTTTGGTTTCTTCGACCATGGGACTCTGTTCGGGCACGAGGATTGTTAGGAAGAGATGGGATCCACCTAACCAAGAGAGGAAGGAGCATCTTGCGGGCAGGCTTGCAAACCTAGTGAGGAGGGCTTTAAACTAGGTTCGTCGGGGACGGTGACCAAAACCCTGAGGAGTGGGAAAGTCGGATACCGGGAAGAAATGCAGAGAGGAACGAGCAAGAAAGGAGGAGCCCTGTTTCGAATGGAGAAGATAGGGCGATCAACTGGTTACCTGAGGTGTTTGTACACTAATGCGAAGAAGCCTGGGCAACAAACAGGAAGAACTGGAGGCCCTGGCCCAGTCCGAGAAATATGATTTAATTGGGATAACAGAGACTTGGTGGGATGACTCGCATGACTGGAGCGCTGTCATGGAAGGGTATAGACTGTTCAGGAAGAACAGGCAGGGGAGAAAAGGAGGAGGAGTTGCACTATATGTAAGAGAGCACTATGATTGCTCTGAACTCCAGTATAAAGAGGAGAAAAACCTGTTGAGAGTCTATGGGTTAAGTTTAAAGGAGCAAACAACAGCAGTGATGTTGTGGTTGGTGTCTGCTACAGGCCACCGAATCAGGTGGATGAGGTAGATGAGGCTTTCTTCGGACAACTGAGAGAAGCTTCCAGATTGCAGGCCCTGGTTCTCGTGGGGGACTTTAATCACCCTGACATCTGTTGGGAAACCAATGCGGCAGTACACAGGCAATCCAGGAAGTTTTTGGAGAACGTTGGGGATAACTTCTTGACGCAAGTGCTGAAGGATCCGACCAGGGGCCGTGCACAGCTTGACCTTCTGCTCACAAACAGGGAGGAACTAATAGGGGAAGTGGAGGTGGGTGACAGCCTGGGAAGCAGTGATCATGAGATGGTAGATTTCAGGATCCTGACCAAAGGAAGAAAAGAGTAGTAAAATACACACCTTGGACTTCAAAAAAGCAGATTTTGACTCCTCAGAGATCTGATGGGCAGAATCCTGGGATGCTCACATGAAGGAAAGAAGTCCAGGACAGCTGGCAGTATTTTAAAGAAGCCTTATTGAAGGCACAGAAAGAAACCATCCCGACACGTAGCAAGAGAGGCAAACATGGTAGGAGACCGGATTGGCTTACGGGGAAATCCTTGGTGAACTTAAGCACAAAAGGAAGCTTACAAAAGTGGAAACTTGGACAAATGACCAGGAGGGGTTTAAATGTATAGCTCGAGAATGCCGGGGTTATCAGGAAGGCGAAAGCGCAAATGGAATTGCGACTGGCTAAGGATGTGAAGGATAACAGGAAAGGTTTCTACAGGCATGTTAACAAGAAGAAGGTGATCAGAGAGGGCGTGCGGCCCCTACTGGATGAAGGAGGTAACCTAGTGACAGATGATGTGGGGAAAGCTGAAGTACTCAATGCTTTCTTTGCCTCTGTATTCACGGACAAGGTCGGCTCCTGGACTTCTGCGCTAAGTGACTCAAGATGGGATGAAGATGGACAGCCCGTGGTGGGTAAAGAACAGGTTAGGAACTATTTAGAAAAGCTAAACGTACACAAATCCATGGGTCCGGACTTAATGCATCCGAGGGTACTGAGGAGTTGGCAAATGTCATTGAGAGCCTTTGGCCATTATCTTTGAAAAGTCGTGGAGATCGGGAGAAATCCCGGATGATTGGAAAAGGCAAATGTAGTGCCCATCTTCAAAAAAGGGAAGAAGGACGATCCAGGGAACTATAGGCCGATCAGTCTTACCTCGGTTCCTGGAAAAATAATGGAAGGGATCCTTAAGGAATCCATTTTGAGGCACTTGGAAGAGAGGAAAGTGATTAGGAATAGTCAGCATGGATTCACAAAGGGCAAGTCGTGCCTGACCAATCTGATCAGCTTCTATGATGAGGTAACTGGCTCTGTGGATGTGGGAAAGTCAGTGGATGTGATATACCTTGACTTTAGCAAGGCTTTTGATACGGTCTCCCACAATATTCTTGCCAGCAAGTTAAGGGAATGCGGATTGGATAAATGGACAGTAAGAAGGATAGAAAAATGGCTAGAAGGCCGGGCGCAGCGGGTAGTGGTCAACGGCTCTATTTCAGGTTGGCGGTCGGTTTCTAGCGGAGTGCCCCAAGGTTCGGTTCTAGGACCGGTTTTGTTCAATATCTTTATTAATGACCTGGATGAGGGGATGGATTGCACCCTCAGCAAGTTTGCGGATGACACTAAGCTAGGGGGAGAGGTAGATACGCTTGAGGGCAGAGATAGGGTCCAGAGTGACTTAGACAAATTGGAGGATTGGGCCAAAAGAAATCTGATGAAGTTCAACAAGGACAAGTGCAGAGTCCTGCACTTGGGATGGAAGAATCCCAAGCACAGTTTCAAGCTGGGGACCAACCAGTTAAGTATAGTTCTGCAGAAAAGGACCTAGGGGTTACAGTGGATGAGAAGCTGGATATGAGTCAACAGTGTGCCCTTGTAGCCAAGAAGGCTAATGGCATATTAGGTTGCATTAAGAGGAGCATTGCCAGCAGATCCAGAGATGTCATTATTCCCCTTTATTCAGCTCTTGTGAGGCCACATCTGGAGTATTGTGTCCAGTTCTGGGCCCCCCACTACAAAAAGGATGTGGACGCATTGGAGAGGGTCCAGCGGAGGGCAACCAAAATGATTAGGGGGCTGGAGCATATGACTTATGAGGAGAGGCTGAGGAGTTGTGTCTGTTTAGTCTGCAGAAGCGAAGAGTGAGGGGGGATTTGATAGCAGCCTTCAACTTCCTGAAGGGAGGTTCCAAAGAGGATGGAGAGAGGCTGTTCTCAGTAGTGACAGATGGCAGAACAAGGAGCAATGGTCTCAAGTTGTGTTGGGAGAGGTCCAGGTTGGATATTAGGAAAAACTATTTCACTAGGAGAGTAGTGAAGCACTGGAATGGGTTACCTAGGGAAGTAGTGGAGTCTCCATCCCTGGAGGTGTTTAAGTCTCGGCTTGACCAAGAGTTAAACCCCTAGAGTTTAAAGAGAAGCTAGATAATTGCATGGAGGTTAGGTCCATAAAAGGCTATTAGCCAGGGGATAAAATGGTGTCCTTGGCCTCTGTTTGTCAGAGGCTGGAGAGGGATGGCAGGAGACAAATCGCTTGATCATTGTCTTCGGTCCACCCCCTCTGGGGCACCTGGTGCTGGCCACTGTCGGCAGACAGGATACTGGGCTAGATGGACCTTTGGTCTGACCCGGTACGGCCGTTCTTATGTTCTTATGTCCTGCCTAGAGCAGGGGGTTGGACTTAATGACCTTCTGAGGTCTCTTCCAGCTCTATGGTTCTATGATTCTATGATTCTATAAATAAAGTGAGATATTGCTATACAAAACAAACAGATGTACTCAGTACGACTTGTACACTTCATAGAATCATAGAATACTAGGACTGGAAGGGACCTGAAGAGGTCATCGAGTCCAGTCCCCTGCCCTTATGGCAGGACCAAATACTGTCTAGACCATCCCTGATATTCATGGATTAGGTGAGTTCTGGGAGAATCCTATCTTTCTTTGGTATTTTTAGGAACCATCTGAGAGCCACACACTCTTTAATATATTTATCCTGGCAATGCCCTAGCGAGGCAGGGAAGTGTATTTAATCCCATTTTATGGGTAGGAGCTAAAGCATAGAGACTAAGTGATTTGCCCATATTCCACATGAATCTGTGACCAAACAAAAAATTCAGTCCAAATATCCTGTGTTATCACTAGTTGTCCTTAACCCTATCTTCCAGACCCTGACTTGGGATCCCATTATAAGGTTCATTCTGCAGTTGATGCATAAACTGGGGAATTAAATTTAAGATGGGATTTTCACCTTGAATTTCCTTTTTTGAGTCTTAGCTTGGCTACATTGTCTTGTAGTGAAATATTTTGTGTGTGTGAATAAACCTTTTAATTAGTAAAACATAGTCTTAGTCTGAGGTTTAGTTACTTTATAAATCATTGCCAAAGCATTCCTAAATCTGATGTATTATTTAAAGGCCGGGCTGGGCGTGTTTCCAAAGGATACTGCTATAGGCTCATATACAAGGATTTCTGGACAAACTATATACCGGAGAATGCAATACCTGAGATCCTGGTGAGAATTATTTTCAAATGTAATTTTAAAAATATGATTGTGTCTATATTTAGTGATAAAGGTGATAAGTGTGGCTATATTGTTTGTAAGGGTAATATGTGGTTATCAAAGTTATTCACGTGTTTAAAGAGTGTAAAAATTATTGATGTTTTGGAGTAGTAGCTAGTAATTTGTCTAATATTTAGTAATATAGAATTAAGCTGGTATAATACTTCTATTGAAAAAATAGATATATTGTGGCAACAATTTTCTCTTTGTAGAGGAAGGCATATCAGGTTAATAAAACGACATTATCTTAAATGTAATAAGACAATAGTAGAATCTGTCCTTAACAGTGAGAAATACAGTGGAGTTTTTGGCTGTCTATGTCTAAAATGTGGCTTTTATAAAAGGATGCATTTCATACAGTTAGTGAGTTAATTGAGCTAATATCTGCTATTTGTGAAAAGATAACATTTCCCAATTTATTTTTCCTTTCAGCGATGCCCATTAGGAAGTACAGTCTTAAAGGTTAAATTGCTTGACATGGGGGAGCCAAGAGCCTTATTGGCAACAGCTCTCTCTCCTCCCACTATAAATGACATTGAGCGCACCATCCTTCAACTTAAGGAGGTAGGCGTGTCTCCTAATTGTTTTGCTAAAGTCCAGTGATTCTAAATATACATTAAATTGATAAATAGTCTGAACTAGGAATGATAGATTTTGGGTAATTGAATAGTCGAGTAGCTGCATGAATTCTTATTGGTTACGCCACAATTCTGTAGTCCCCAGGAGCGGGGCCGGCAGCCGTTGTGCTCCGGCCCCACTCCTGGGGAGTTTTCTGCCACCCTGTACCGCTGCCTGTGATACAGCGGCAGCAGCATGGGGTGGCAGCAACTCCTGTCTGTGGGGGGGTCTGAGCGCCCCCGCAGATAAAGGCTGCTGTGGGGGAAGCGGGAGAGGCAGGGATCAGTGGCGGCCCAGGCTGGCTGTGGACAGAGGCTGGTCTGGCAGCAGCCCCTGTCTGCAGGTGTGTAGGGGGTGTAGTCTGAGCTCCCCTCAGAAGAGGCTGCTATGCCTCCCATGGAGCAGCCTCTGTCCATGGTGAGCCTGAGTCCACTGCAGACAGAGGCTGGTCCAGCAGCAGCCCTTGTCCATGAGGGGTCCGAGTGGAAAGGGGCTGCTGACACGAAGCAGCCTCTGTCCGCAGGGAGCTCAGACCTGCCGCCGCGAAGCAGCCTTTGCCTGTGAGGGGACCAGGCTCGCCATGGACAGAGGTTGCTTTGCAGAAGTCTCCCCTGCCCCCCACCCATGGTGCCTCTGATAGAGACAGCACTGTGGGGGTGGGCACTCCGGAACCAGTGCTGGGCTGAATCGGCTTTTAAGCTGGCTCCCCCCAGCACTGGCTCCTGTTCAATTCCTTTGCTGCCTCTGATACAGCACATCCCTAGTCTGAGAGATGTGCAGGAAGGATTCCTGCTCCATCTCCAGATTAATAAACTGTTCTGGGGACCCTGTGCTGTTTTAGTCACAGACTGCACCACATATCGCACCCAATTGCCGTAACCCACTTTTAGCAAGATAAACAATGTGAACTCAGCAGAAGTGTCCTTCGTGGGATGCGTGCCTGACTGTGAGATGTCCTGGGAGGAGGGGATTGTCTCTAAAGCTATAAAAAGTTCTTGCCTCTTGGTGACATCAGTTGTCCTGCTTTCCTGCTGACCATTCTCCTCCTTTCCCCCTTCCTCATTCATGCTGTCCTCCATGCTGCTGCCCAAGGCTGCTTCAGGGAGTGTCTCGGGAGGAATCCATGGACTGGCTGGGGAAGTTGGTTGGATCCCCCCAAGGATTGCATGCAGCCGCTCATAGAAGTGGCGTATTTGTGACAGTGATCCAGACTGTCAGTTTGCCTCCTTTATCTTTTGATATTACTGCCTTAGTTCCTTTATTTTCATTCAGCACTGCTGGACATCCCTGCATTTCTTTTGCTGGTTCCTAATTCTGTGAGAACAGATTCCTCTCCCCACATAGCAGTAAGGTCAACAATCTCTTGCACACTCCATACTGGTGCTTATCTTCAACCTTGAGAACTTATGGTTAGGTATGCTGTCTGCTTGCCATGCTGGCACACAGGAAATTAAATTCTTCTTCGAGTGATTGCTCATATGCATTCCATATGTGTGCGCGCGCAGCGTGCATGCGTAGTCGAAAGTTTTTCCCTCAGCAGTATCCTTAGGGCCAGCAGGGAGCCCCCTGGAGTGGCGCCGGTATATCAGCGCATATATATACCCCTGCTGGTCCCCTCACCCACTCAGTTCCCTCTTACCGCCGTGACGGTCATTGGAACAACCCTCAGCTTGCCCTCGAGTTGTTTTCCTTGCTAATTCCTCCTCTTTGTTATCAACATTCTTCAGTTAAGTACCCGTAAATCCGTTTGAGAAGATTTTCCTTTGTGTTTATTCTTTCACCCCGCTGCAGCGCGCCGTGCACCTGTGGCAGGGCATGCCTGTCCCAGAAGACTTCAAGCCCTGTAGGAGGTGCAGCAAGTCTATGCCATGTAGTGACCCACAGTACTCGTGTTTGAAGTGCCTGGGGGAATCACATATAACATCTGCATGCAAGATTTGCAAAGTGTTCAAGCCCAGGACCAAACGCAAGCTGAAGGTGCTTTTCTGGAGGCAGCACTCCAGCCGGCACCGGCCTCGGCACCAGGACCCAGCAGCGCACCGGCCTCGGTGCGCGACACTTGGCGCACCGCGTTTCCCCGGCACCGCGTCTCCCCGGCACCGCATAGGACCAGGCGCCGCTCCCACTCGCCAGCACCACCCAGGAAGAGGCAGCCTGATAGGGGACGGTTCCCGCTCAGGCACGTGCCCTCTGTGCGCTCTACAGTGGGGCACATGGCGCCAGTCAGTCCACAACCTGGACCTTTTAGGTCGGGCAACTATACTTCTCGTCGACGAGACGCCAGCCCCCCAGATAATTTCCCAGACCCATCTACCCCGGAGGCTCTGGAGGCGGCAAGAGTACTCATCGAGTCATCTCCCTCCCCTCCACCTACCTCGCCACCTTCTAGACGGCACGGGGACGCTCGGCACCACTATCCCTCCAGGGCACCACGAGAGTCGGCGCACGAGGTGCGAAGCCACGTGCCCCATGCGGCACTGCCCTCGGCACCGCACACAGAGGCACCGGCACCGGATGCGGCCTGCGTTACCCAACTGACGCCATGCGACCCCCGGCACCGTGGCCCCTGCTCCGCCCGGGGACCCTGCCACAGCTGTGGCGCCCCATCGGACTGTGGCAAGCCTGAAGCTATGTCGCGGCATGCCACAGCACATTCGACATCTACACCGCCATGGTCTGCATCGGACTATTCTTCCGAATCTGAAGCGGAATCGGCATGGTCATCGAGGGCCTTCAGGTCCCGCTCGCGGCACCGGTCCCGATCTCAGCACCGGTCCCGGCACCGCCCTTCTCCGCAGTGCTTCCAACAGCAGTGGGGCCAGCCGATCCCAGTTCCGATGCTGCAATAGACTTGGCCTCCCCAACCACCTGGGCAGTGGCCTTTTTGGACTCCCTGGGCCTACCATCAGAGCCAGGGCTCCAATCCTCCCAGACCGGCCTCGGTCACTTCAGGCCTGCAGGTCCCTCCATCGGCTACTCCTCTGGTCTGATCTCCCACCTCAACGCACTCATTGTCTCCAGGCCAGTCGTCCCCGGGTCCGGGGGGAGTACAGCCTCTTTAAACCAACCTCCCCCTCCTCCCTCTGGAGCCACTTCAGAGGGCTCAGGACGTATGGACGCCCCGGTGGGTGACATAGCAAAAGGGTCATTGTCCTCTTTCCTGGACGAAGCGCTGGCCGACGCTGCCCCCATGTCATCGAGGGACACGGGCCCATCAGGACCTACTCCGCCACCTGGCTCAGAGTCTGGGGGTCCAGGCAGACAAGATCGCCAAGGACTCGGATCCAACCGTCGACATCTTGCACGCCGATACCCCATCCAGAGTGGCGTTGCCTATCAACAAGACGGTCGCCAAAATTTCGGCAGCCATGTGGCAGACCCCAGCTTCCATCCCGCCCACGGATAAGCGTGCAGAGCAGAGGTACTCCCTCCCTCAGGATTGCCAACCAGCAGGTCCTTCTGTCCAGATATGGCTATAACATCTAGACATCGATGGCCAAATTCGCGGACTTACTTCCCCGCGACTCCTGGGCGGAATATAAGGCCCTTCAAGAAGAGGGGAGGGCAATTTCTCGAGCAGCATTGCAAGCAGCGCTCGATGTGACTGATGCGGCTTCCCAGGTCATGGCCACTGGGGTAGTCCTACGCTGCAGCTCATGGCTCCAGGGTTCAGGGGTGCCGCTGGAGAACCAAAATACACTCCAGGACCTTCCCTTTGAAGGCACCTCGCTCTTCTTGGAGCAAACTGACCAGCGGCTACGTGGCCTGAAGGACATGAGAGCCACATTGAAGTCCTTAGACGTACAAACTCCTGCCACTCAGAGGCGTTCATATGTTAACAGGAACGCTCCTAGAATGCCCCCGCAGGGCCTACGCCCTGATTACACCCGACGGAGGGGCAGGGGTAATAACGGCAGGAACAACCAACGCCGCTCCCGCCTGGCCCAGGATCCCAACCAGGGGCCCCCCAACAAACCTCCCGGACCCCGACGGGTTTTGACGTGACCCCCGAGGGCCTTGTACCAGTCTCCCCATTCCCCTTCCTGGACCGCTTATCCCGCTTCCTCCAGGCCTGGAGGTCGGTTACATCAGACCAATGGGTCCTGGAAATATTGGAATCGGGCTATGCTATTCCCTTCCTCTCATCCCCACCTTCCCAGCCCGCTACTCCATCCCCTTTCAGGGACCCATCTCATGAGCCTCTGTTACATGAGGAAGTAATTCACCTCCTCTCATTAGGGCTGATGGAATGTGTTCTCCCCCCCCCCGAGTTTCGGAACAGGGGCTTTTATTCCTGCTACTTCCTGGTCCCAAAAGCAAAAGGGGCTCTCCGCCCTGTCCTGGACCTCAGAGCCCTATACCTCTTCATTGTCAAGAAAAAATTCAAAATGGTGACTCTGGCGTCCATTATCCCCTCCCTAGCGCCCGGAGATTGGTACATTGCCCTCAATTTGGTAGATGCTTACTTTCACGTTTCGATTGCTCCCTTCCACCGCAGGTTTCTACGTTTCACCATGGGTCAGGACCACTGCCAATTCACGGCCCTTCCTTTTGGCATTTCTACGGCTTCTCGGGTCTTCACCAAGTGCATGGCGGTAGTGGCCGGCCGCCGAGCTCAGAAAAAAGGGAGTCCAAGTTTTCCCTTATCTGGATGATTGGCTCCTCGGGGGGAGTCCGATACCCAGGTGAGAGACCACATCATCATAGTCCGCGAGCTCTTTCAAGAACTCGATCTCCTCCTGAACCTGGACAAATCCACCTTAACTCCCACCCAGACAATAGAATTTGTGGGTCCCAGAAAGTCTCTCTACCCAGCTCCCGTTTTCTCACGCTGCAGTCAGTGGTCAAGTCACTTTAGAGCTTTCCGGTGACCACCACGTGAAAGCATGCACCTGTTGGGCCTAATGGCCGCCTGCACTTATGCAGTGCAACATGCCAGGCTGTGCATGCGCCCGCTACAGACGTGGCTATTGCAGGTCCACAGGCCGACTGTCCACTCCTGGGACACGGTGTTAACCGTCCCTGTGCATGTTCTCCTCACACTGGAGTGGTGGACCCATCAAGCGGAAGTCTGCTCGGGGTCCCATTCTCCCGACCAGTCCCGTCGATCCAGCTTGTAACAGACGTGTTGGACACTGGCTGGGGAGCCCACCTCGGAGAGCTGCACACCCAAGGTATGTGGTCCCCCCGTGAAACCTCCCTGCATATCAACATCAGGGAACTCCGAGCAGTCCAACCGGCGGTAGCATATATAAACAAGCAGGGTGGGGACCGATCCCCCTGCCTGTGCTCCGAGGCAGTCCGCCTATAGGAGCTCTGTATCGGTGGCGGATATCCACCTGATGGCCTTGTACCTCCCAGGCTCGCAGAACGTCCTGGCGGACAGACTGAGCAGGTCATTTGCGAGCCACGAATGGTCTCTGTGCTGGGATGTCGCCCAATCCATTTTCCGCGCCTGGGGCTTTCCCCACCTGGACCTATTTGCCACGGGGCGGAACACCAAGTGTCCCCGCTACTGCTCCCTCATGGGTTAGGGCCGGGGTTCCCTGGGGGATGCTCTCCTCCTTCGCTGGCCTCAGGGCCTCCTATATGCTTTCCTGCCATTCTCACTAGTCCACCGGGTCCTGTTGAAAGTGCGGGAGTTCAGAGCATTATTAATCCTAATCGCTCCAGCGTGGCCCTGGCAACATTGGTTCTCGACGCTCCTCAGCCTCTCGTGCGAAAGGCCCATAGCCCTCCCATTAGTACCGGACCTCATATCCCAAGACTCGGGCAGACTTCACCACCCAGACCTTCAGTCCCTCCACCTGACAGCATGGAAGCTCCATGGCTAATGGCTCAGGAGCTCCAGTGCTCTCAATGAGTCCAGGAAGTCCTACTGGGTAGCAGAAAACCCTCCACTAGATCCACGTACCTTGCTAAGTGGAAGCGGTTCTGCTCTTGGGCGTCCCGGAAGGGGGTACACCCAAGATGGACCTCAGTCCCCTTGGTCCTGGATTACCTGCTGGACCTTAGGTTCCAGCATCTCTCTTCCTCCTCCATTAAGGTCCACCTGGCAGCCATCTCAGCCTTCCACCCAGGGGAAGGGGGCAAAATGTTGTTTGCTAACCCGATGGTTAATAGGTTCTTGAAAGGTATGGACAGGCTCTACCCACATGTCAGACAACCCATTCCCCAGTGGGACCTAAACCTGGTCCTTTCCAAGCTTATGGGGCCCCCGTTTGAGCCGCTGGCCACGTGCTCACTCCTTCACCTATCATACAAGGTTTCCCTCCTAGTGGCAATCACATCTGCAAGGCGGGTATCAGCTTAGGGCACTGACGTCAGATCCCCCTTACACGGTGTTTTTTAAGGACAAGTTTTGGCTCCGCCTCCATGCGGCTTTCCTGCCGAAGGTGGTCTCTTCATTCCACACTTCCCAGGATATTTTTCTGCCAGTTTTTTACCCGAAACCACATGCATCTGGGAAAGAACAAGCCTTACACATGTTAGATGTATGTAGGGTGTTAGCCTTTTATTTAGACAGGACCAAACTGTTCCGAAAATCACCACAGCTTTTTGTAGCCATTGCGGAACGCATGCGAGGCCAACCCGTATCCATCCAGAGAATTGCCTCATGGATAACCGCCTGTATCAGAGAGTGCTACTCCCTAGCGGGCATATCTGCCCCTTCCCTTAGGGCACATTCCACAAGGGCGGTGGCGGCATCCACTGCCTTGGCAGTGCAGGTCCCCATCCTGGACATCTGCAGGGCCACCACATGGTCCTCAGTCCACACGTTCACCAATCACTATGCACTCCCCCATCAGGCTGGGGAGGATGCTGCCCTAGGAAGGGCGGTCCTTAACTCATATGTGGTTTCTTCCTCCGGCCCTCCGCCTAGTTGGGTTCTGCTTTGAAGTCACCTATATTGGAATGCACATGAGCAATCACTCAAAGAAGAAAGAACGGTTACTTACCTCGTAACTGTGATTCTTCGAGATGTGTTGCTCATGTCCATTCCAAATCCCCGCCCACCACCCTTGCCGGAAATATACTGGTAAGAAGGAACAGAGTGGGTGAGGGGACCAGCAGGGGGTATACATACGCCGATATACCGGCGCCACTCCAGGGGGCTCCCTGCTGGCTCTAAGGATACTGCTGAGGGAAAAACTTTTGACGACGCATGCACGCTGCGCGCACACACCTATATTGGAATGGACATGAGCAACACATCTTGAAGAATCACAGTTATGAGGTAAGTAACCATTCTTTCACATTTTCTCACGGCTTTTCCTGTTCACCTGGAGAGCAGTAGAATTGAAAGTCCTGGCCAGAACGGTTACAGCGGGGTGCTGTGGGATACCTCCTGGAGCTAAGAACTTCAACTTTCATCTGCACTACCATGCAAGGTCAAATTTAGTGTTACTCTTCGTGAAAGCAAGAGTATCAAAATCAACCTTATTGGCTCTTGAAGTAGATGGAACGGGCTTGGTGGTGTGGACTCATTGTGTAGAAAATCGACCTAATGCAGCTAAGTTCAGCCTAAACTCTCAGAAAGAAATAGTAGAGAAATCATGTGCCATGAGAATTATTTAATAAATAAATTCCAAAATTCTATCCATCTGTTCCCCACTCAAATGATGCTGGATGGGGGGGATGACAGGGCCTGGGCTTCCTGATCATAAATATAGGGAGGAGCATTAATAATATGAAACATATCCTGCTTTTCCCAAGCATATGCATAACAATTTAAAAGTAGTGTAGTTAATTTGCATCTTCAGTCTTGACCACACAAGTTTCAGCTGCAAAAAAGTGAGCATTTGCAATTGGTTTAATCTCCTCAACCTTTTTATTCCACCAATCACCTATAGTGGTTTCTACCACTAGTTTCAATGGTGACTTGAATTCTAGGACAGTTTTTTTTTTATGCAAAGGTCTTGCATATTGGCAAATTGAGTCATCTAGTATTAACTAAATAATTCATTTTATAAAGATGGGAGCACTTGCAATTAGTGCACACACCAAAGAAGAAAATCCTTATGATGGTGAGCTGACCTTCTTAGGAAGAGTGTTGGCACAATTACCTGTGGACCAGCAGCTCGGAAAGCTAATTGTTCTCGGCCACGTCTTTGGATGTTTAGAAGAGTGCCTTATTATAGGTAGGTGTGAGAAGAAAAAACATGTATGAAGTCTTCATAAAGCTACAGCCAGATGTATTGCAGCTCATCATTTCCATCTGTTTTTGTTACAGCTGCAGCACTCTCTTTGAAGAACATTTTTACGGTGCCTTTCAGGCAGCATCTTGATGGATTCAGGTATTTAAATTTCATGATATTTAACTTTTTTTGTTTTTAAAATAAATACCCAGCTAGCCATGCTGCTTCTCCAAGGAGGCCTAGGGTTTTGTCTTCATGACTGTAAGCTCTTTGGACAGGCAGGGGTTGATCTCTTCTTGTCATCTACTTGTCAGTCACAATGCTGAGACTATATTACTGTGCTTTTCTACTATAAGAATAAAGCTAGTCTGTAGAGAGCACCATGCTTTCTCAGCACCAGAATGAAACACTGGAATGGATTCCCATATGAACTAAATACTACCACTCCCAACCCTCTACCATCTGCTCTAAGTGCAAGCCATGTTTTTATCTTTGCTGTCTCTCAAATAAATACATAGCAGTGTGCACATTATAAAAAAATCAAAGCCCTATCAAAACACTGTGCTGCATAGTGACCCCATGGGTGAGGATACGAGCGAGAACAAACCACACGTGACAATTGCCTAATGCTGTGCTGGAGGCCACTGAGATGCTACTGTGATGTGGGTGATGTAGGAATTTTATAGAATAGCCTTAAACGTATTCATTGTTTATCTTGTGATACCATTCTGTTTGCATTCCCAGGAACAAAATGAATTTTTCTGGCAATAGTAAGAGTGACTGCATTGCACTTGTGAATGCATTTAAGGTAATCATGTTTTCTAGCATTCTAATGAAAGGGCTGATCTTCCAATGAAATTTAACAAACATAAAGATGTATTTGCTTAGCTTTGTAGAGCCTCTGCACTGTTAATTGGACTAATATTAGCAGCTTAAAATATAATCTGTACAACATTAGTTTGTGCTACTTATTCTATTATTAATATCTTCTTTAGATGGTTTCCTGAAAATATTTCTGTCCTAAACCTTGTTTCATTTTCAAGTATGTATCAGTGTGGAACCTGCTGCAGCTGCACACTTGGCTTCATGAATGTAAGAGGCTTTGGAATAGCAGTTTCTGGTGGAGATATGTGCGCATACTGTGCTACATCATGCTCCTGTGTGAGGGTATAAAAGGACAAATGGCCTCTCCTCACCACCCTCTTATTACCTGCCATGGCACGATGGAATCCAGCAAGGATTTGTAGAAAAGACACACTAATAATTAATGGGTTAGAAAAGATGCCTTAGTAACAGATTTAAGGAGCACAATCTGTTTAGTTTAACAAAAAGAAGGTTTTGGGGTGATTTGATAATAGTCTACAAGTACCTGCATGCGGAACAGATATTTAATAATGGACTCTTCTATCTAGCAGAGACGAGTATAACATGGTCCAGATGAATTTTGGAAGTTAAAGCTAGACAATTTCAGAATGGAAATAAGGTGTATGTTTTTAATTGAGACTAGTTAATCATTTAAACAATTTACCAAAGTTTGGTGGACTCTTGAATTTTTAAATCAAGATTGGATGTTTTTCTAAAAGATATGCTCAGTCCTCTAGGGTGTGTCTAGACTACAGGGTTTTGTCGACAAAAGTGGACTTTAGTTGACAAAACTATACCTGCGTCTACACTACCGCCGAGTTCTGTCGACAATAAGTCGACAGAACGTGGCAGTTTTGTCGACGGCGGTAAACCTCATTCTACGAGGAATAACGCCTTTTGTCGACAGAGTTCTGTTGACAAAAGGCGCTATTGCATCCACACTGTGCTTTTTCAAAAGAGAGCATCTAGACTCTCTGTCGAAAAAAGCGGCTTGCTTTGTCGATAGAACTGGCTGAAGTCTAGACGATCTTTGTCGACAGTATCTGTCGACAAAGCCTCTGTCGACAAAAGCCTGTAGTCTAGACGTACCCCTAGAGATTATTTTGGGAAAATTTTATGGCACATGTGGTACAAGAAGTCAAGACGAGATAATCACAGTAGTCTCTTCTGGCTTTGGCATAATATGATTCTGTGTGGTGGCTAGAACCCAAGAAAGTATGAGGAATGATACTGTTCTTACTCCCTCTCCAGCAATGACATTAATCCGGTATGTGTCAGGAGCCAGTCTTAACCATCTTACAGATACAAGGGGTTCTATACTCAGAAGGGGCTTTACATAAATGTCTTGGAACAGAAAGTCATCAGGCTAGCATGTGTGACATTCTTACCTCTTCTGCAGAATTCCATAGTGCACATGCATCCAGGATGTACTTTCTCCAAAGTATTTCACAAAACTTGACAGAGTACTCCAGTTGAGGCCTAATCAGCACAGAATAGAATAGAGCAGGGGTTCCCAAACTTTTTGACACAGGGACCAGTAAATCCATTCACGAGCTTTTTGAGGACTGGGAACATTCATTTGCATATTTGCATATTCATTAAGCAAATGATGAATATTCAAATAAGTTGTTTCTGGTCCTCCCAAAGCCTCCAGTGCCAGCTTTAGCAAAGCTTTTGATACGATCACCCACAATATTCTTGCCAGCAAGTTAAGGGAATATGGATTGGAGAAATGGACTGTAAGATGGATAGAAAGCCGGCTAGACCAGGGTTTCCCAAACTTTTTACTTTAGTTGGAACCCGTTTTTTTTCAGTACTGTTTTTTGCAGCCCAAAAATATAAACACATAGAATCATAGAATATTAGGACTGGAAGGGACCTCGAGAGGTCATCAAGTCCAGTCCCCTGCCCTCATGGCAGGACCAAATACTGTCTAGACCATCCCTGATAGACATTTATCTAACCTACTCTTAAATATCTCCAGAGACGGAGATTCCACAACCTCTTTGGGCAATTTATTCCAGTGTTTGACTACCCTGACAGTTAGGAACTTTTTCCTAATGTCCAACCTAAATCTCCCTTGCTGCAGTTTAAGCCCATTGCTTCTTGTTCTATCCTTAGAGGCCAAGATGAACAAGTTTTCTCCCTCCTCCTTATGTCACCCTTTTATATACCTGAAAACTGCTATCATGTCCCCCTTCAATCTTCTCTTTTCTAAACTAAACAAACCCAATTCTTTCAGCCTTCCTTCATAGGTCATGTTCTCTAGACCTTTAATCATTCTTGTTGCTCTTCTCTGGACCCTCTCCAATTTCTCCACATCTTTCTTGAAATGCGGTGCCCAGAACTGGGCACAATACTCCAACTGAGGCCTAACCAGCGCAGAGTAGAGCGGAAGAATGACTCCTTGTGTCTTGCTCACAACACACCTGTTAATGCATCCCAGAATCATGTTTGCTTTCTTTGCAACATCATCACACTGCTGACTCATATTCAGCTTGTGGTCCACTATAACCCCTAGATCCCTTTCTGCCGTACTCCTTCCTAGACAGTCGCTTCCCATTCTGTATGTGTGAAACTGATTGTTCCTTCCTAAGTGGAGCACTTTGCATTTGTTTTTATTAAACTTCATCCTGTTTACCTCAGACCATTTCTCCAATTTGTCCAGATCATTTTGAATTATGACTCTATCCTCCAGATTAGTCGCAATCCCTCCCAGTTTGATATCATCTGCAAACTTAATAAGCGTACTTTCTTGCCAATATCTAAATCGTTGATGAAGATATTGAAGGGAGCCGGTCCCAAAACAGACCCCTGCAGAACCCCACTTGTTATACCTTTCCAGCAGGATTGTGAACCATTAATAACTACTCTCTGAGTACGGTTATCCAGCCAGTTATGCACCCACCTTATAGTAGCCCCATCTAAGTTGTATTTGCCTAGTTTATTGATAAGAATATCATGCGAGACCGTATCAAACGCCTTACTAAAGTCTAGGTATACCACATCCACTGCTTCTCCCTTATCCACAAGACTCGTTATCCTATCAAAGAAAGCTATCAGATTGGTTTGACATGATTTGTTCTTTACAAATCCATGCTGGCTGTTCCTATCACCTTGCCACCTTCCAAGTGTTTACAGATGATTTCCTTAATTACTTGCTCCATTATCTTCCCTGGCACAGAAGTTAAACTAACTGGTCTGTAGTTTCCTGGGTTGTTCTTATTTCCCTTTTTATAAATGGGCACTATATTTACCCTTTTCCAGTCTTCTGGAATCTCTCCTGTCTCCCATGATTTTCCAAAGATGATAGCTAGAGGCTCAGATACCTCCTTTATCAGCTCCTTGAGTACTCTAGGATGCATTTCATCAGGCCCTGGTGACTTGCAGGCATCTAACTTTTCTAGGTGATTTTTAACTTGTTCTTTTTTTATTTTATCTTCTAAACCTACCCCCTTTCCACTAGCTTTCACTATGTTAGGCATTCCTTTAGACTTCTCGGTGAAGACCAAACAAAGTCATTAAGCATCTCTGCCATTTCCACGTTTCCTGCTACTGTTTCTCCTCCTCACTGACCAGTGGGCCTACCCTGTCCTTGGTCTTCCTCTTGCTTCTAATGTATTTATAAAAAGTCTTCTTGTTTCCCTTTATTCCCGTGGCTAGTTTGAGCTCATTTTGTGCCTTTGCCTTTCTAATCTTGCCCCTGCATTCCTGTGTTGTTTGCCTATATTCATCCTTTGTAATTTGTCCTACTTTCCATTTTTTATGAGATCATTCAAGATCTCGTGGTTAAGCCAAGGTGGTCTTTTACCATATTTTCTATCTTTCCTATGCAGCGGAATAGCTTGCTTTTGGGCCCTTAACAATGTCCCTTTGAAAAACTGCCTACTCTCCTCAGTTGTTTTTCCCTTCAGTCTTGATTCCCATGGGACCTTACCTATCAGCTCTCTGAGCTTACCAAAATCCGCCTTACCGAAATCCATTTTCTCTATTTTGCTGTTCTCCCTTCTACCTTTCCTTTAGAATTGTGAACTCTATGATTTCATTATCATTTTCACCCAAGCTGCCTTCCACTTTCAAATTCTCAACCAGTTCCTCCCTATTTGTTAGAATCAAATCTAGAACATATAAAAAAAGAATTAAAAATGAATAAATTTTCAGTGTTTCACCCAGCTGCATCCTCCATCCAGCCTGGGCCAGGGCTTGGGGGACCTGGTGCTGCATGGGCACTCCAGGAGGTGGGAGCAGGAGCAGATTGAGGGTAGGGTATCTGGCTAGGAGAGAGGGTGCAAAGAGGGGTAGGGTTGCCAGGTGTCCAGTTTTGTACCGGACAGTCCAGTATTTGACGGTTCTGTCTGAGAAACAAATTGAGAAAATACCGGACATATAAAATGTCCGATATTTTCTAGTTAGGTAATTTTTATTATTATTAGGTGTAACAGTCCGTAGCTGCGAACTGCCTGGCTGGTAGATATGCTTATGCTGCGTGAATGTGTCTATCAACCAGACAGTTGGCAACTACTTGAGGAAGGGTATGGGGCAAAATGGAATTCCCGGGGCTGGACTCACTTGTGTGCCCGGGTCAGTCCCGCTTCCCACTGGCTGATTTGCTCCCCCCCCCCACTTCTCCTCCTGATCTCCCTGTCCAGCCCTGCTTCTGGCGGCCGGTTCCCCAAGTATCTCCCCGGCCAGCCCTGCTCCCCATTTTCCCCGACCAGCCGGCCGATTCTCCCCCGCTTCTCCTCCCGATCTCCCCTGGCCAGCCCTGCTTCCGGTGGCTGGTTCCGGCATCCCCCTCCCTCCCCCCATCCCCAGGCCAGCCCTGCTTCCGCGGGCTGGTCCCCCGCCTCCCCGCTGGCTGATTCTCCCCCGATCTCCTCTGGCCAGCCCCGCTGCCCCCGTCCAGCCCTGCTTCCGGAGGCTGGTTTTCCCGTCCTCCTCCTCCTGATCTCCCCCAGCCAGGCCCTCCGCCCCCAGTCCAGCCCTGCGTCTGCCGGCCGCCCCTGCTCCCTCCCCATCTCCGCCGGATAGCCCGCTGCCCCCAACCCTGCTTCCCGGTGGCCCGTTTCCCCTCCCCCCACACACACCTCCTCCCAGCCCGCCCCACTCCCCTCCCGGCAGCCACGCTGAGGCCCGGTATTTTTTTCCTGCGGCCCGATACCAGGCCACGGCCCATTGTTTGGGAAACCCTGGACTAGAGTTACTTTCTACTTCGAGTGATTGCCCATGTTCATTCCATGTTGGTGTGTGTGGTGTTAGAAACTTTTCCTCTAGCAGCACCCGTTGGGCCAGCGGGGGAGCCCTTTGGAGTGGCTTCAGACCATTTTTCCAGTTTGTCTAGATTATTTTGAATTTTTATCCTATTCTCCAAAGCACTTGCAACTCCTTCCAACTTGGTATTGTCCACAAACTTAGCAAGAGTACTCTGTATTCCAATATCTAAACCACTGATGAAGATATTAAACAGACCCAAGACCAATCCTGCTGCATCCCATTTAATATGGCCTAGCTTGACTTTTGAACCACTGTTATGACATGCTGCCTTACCACTTTTCCACACACTTGCTGTTTTTCTGCCCCTATGTGATGTCTATGTGATCTGCCTGCTTTTATCAAATGATGATAATGGTTTCAAAATGGAGTAATTTTTTTCCCACTGTCACATGGGGTTGCATCCCTGACCATCTTGGCTAATAGCCCTTGATGGACCTATCTTCCATGAATGTTTCTAATTCTTTTTCGCACTTGGTTATAATCTTGGCCTTCACAACATCCTATGGCAGTGTTTCCCAATTGGTGCTCCGCGGAACCCTGGGGTTCCGCGAAGCAAAACTAGGGGTTCCGCAAGGAGCCGGCACTCCCCCGCCTCCCTCTGAAAGGAGAGGCTGGCTAGCCCGGCCCCAGCGTCCTCACGCAGAGGCGTATGGAAGGGGGGGCGGGGAGCGGGCAATGGCCCCCAGGCGCCACGCTAGGGGGGCGCCGGGCCGCCGTGGGAGCGATCGCAGGCTGCGCAGGCTCACCTGACACTCAGATCAGTGAGCCGGCAGCTGGGCCACGTGCTGCCGTCCGTCCGGGAGCACTGAGCAGAGGCAGCCGGCAGGAGCAGCCTCTTTTAAAAGTGAGATTAACTTGTCTGACTGGTTCTTCTGCCTCTGGGGGAGGGGAGGGGGGAGGCGCTGGGTTGCTTAGCACTGAAGGACGAAGATTTAGTGGAGGGCTCAGGGGTTGCCTGTCTCTGAACTAGGGGATTTGGTGGGGTTGCCTGTCTCTGAAGGAGGGGATTTAGTTGGGGGTCTGGGGTTGCCTGTCTCTGAAGGAGGGATTTGGTTGTGGGAGGTGCTGGGGTGCCTGGCTCTGGCATCATCTGGTAGAAAACCTGCCAGTCTCTAGCGGCAGCCCCTGGTCGGGCAGGCCAGGGCCAAGGGGCATGGAGCAGGGGTGGGGGCCAGAGGCGTGTAAGGGCAGGCAATGGCAGGGGAGAATACAAGTGGGGTGGATCTTGGGAGGAAGAGGTAGCACAGGAGCATTTTGGGGGGGTGGGACAGTGTGTGTGTGGGGGGGGCCTTGGGGCAAAAACAGCAGGGTGGGGATCACGAGTCTGGGTGCTTGTGCCCCCCAACTGCACGTTTTGGGCACTTCTGTGATTCTGGGCTATCAAAGTTGGGTCTGCCCCGGCAGTGCCCAGCCAAGGGACAGCACATGTTAAAGACCCGGAGTAAAGTGATGGCTTGGCTGGTGGGGAAGCGAGAAGAGCTTTGTCATTTGTGAACTCCGCCTGCAAGTGCTGGGAGCAGAGGCGTGGGGATCCCCCTTCCTCGTATGCTGAATTTGCCAGTGACCTGCCGCCTGGCACCCAGTTCCCTACCCACTGACTTTCAGCCACTCACCCGTCTGTCACTAGACTGCCTCATTTGATTTCATCGGGACACAAAGCTTTGTCAAGCAATGGATGGCACCATCCGCCCACTGGAATGCTACCAAGCCCGCATGACCAAGGCAAGACTTGTCCTTGCCAGCCCTTGCTCTGCCCATTGGTAACACTCAAAGGGCTTTCCCGAGGAGGCCAACATTATTCCCATTTTACAGCTGGGGAAACTAAGGCACATTGGGGGCTGTGACATGCCTGAGGTCACACACTGGGCTGGACTAGAAGCTCAGTTTCCAGTGTTTCACGGGCTGTCTACACAGGTAACAAAGATGTGAGTGCAGCACAGACCAGCATAACCCGGCTCACTGCAATCTGATTAATGTGGGGAACAACCGCAGAGTGGGGGGGGGAGAAACCAGGAGCCCTGAAATGACATCCCCTGGTCCAAAAATCCCTCATCTGGGACCAGTTAGGTCCAGAGGGTGCCAGATCAGGGAGGTACAACTCCTACCCAAGTCCCCTCCTTGCACCCTCCCTCGTAGCCAGACACTCTACCCCCAATCTGCTCCTGCTTCCTCCCCCTGGCCAGACACCCTACATCCAGCCTGCTTCTGCACCCTACCTACCACTCAGACCTTGCCCCCTTCCGCCCCCCACCTCCCTCCCAGATCCTGCACCCCATCCCTATCCCGCTCCTTGGCAGCCCTGCCATCCACCCTAGCACCTAGCACCACCCTGGCCCTGGCCCTGGCCCCAGCACCCTGCCATCCACGCTAGCACCCAGCAGCACCCTGTTCCTTGTCCCAGCACCCTGCCAGTCATCCTGGTGCCCAGTGTACCTGACCCCAGCACTGCCACCTGCCTGCCCCAGCACCTTGCCCCAGCACCCCGCCACCTGAGCCAGCATCCTTCCACCCAGCAGCAGCTCTCCCCAGCCCCAGCACCCACTTTCACTCTGTCTTCTGCCCCCACCAGCACATTTGGGACCACATTAGTGAGGCTTGGGGGTTTTTGGAGGGTTGTTTTTTTTTGTTTGTTTGTTTTTTGTTTTTTTTTGCATCTTGCTTGTGTGGCCCCGACTGACTTTTCTGTGGGTCAGTGACCCTTGACGCAAAACAGGTTCCTCACCCCTCTCATAAATAAAGACAATGCTAAAACCTTTTGAATTTGACATAATATTTTATTTAAAAATGAAGCCTGGCCAACAAGCCCCTGATTGAGACCAAACCCCCATCTCACTGCAGCATCATAACACTCCTGCACCACCAGACCCCAAATCTGAGCCTATCATACACTGGAACCCCCTGTCCTGAGCCTCTTACATCCCCAAACTCCTACATCCCCACATCCTCAGTCTTCTGCCGCAACATTCCTCCACCATCCACATATCACAAATCTGTGCCCTGAGCCCATCATACTCATAACCTTCTTGCCCTGAGTCCCTCACCTATCCAGCCGAAATTCCTGCACCCTCACATCCACAAGCCCATGGCTTGCTCAGCACCCCAACCTTCCACCTGAGCCCAACACTCTCCAGCCTGGAGCCCCTTCCCCGAGCCAACATCCCCTTCTCCTGCATCCAAATTCCTTCCCAGAGCTTGTACTTCTCACCCCTTCCCACACCCAAATCCCTCATTTCCACCCCACACCTCCTGTCTCAACCTAGTGAGTGTGTATAAGGTCTGGGGATAGCAAGTGATGGAGAGGAGAGGAACAGAGCGGATGAGGCCTCAAGGAAGGGAGGTGGGTGGGGGGGGTCTTGGGGAAGGAATGTGATTTTCATGCATTGGTGGGTCCCTCTCCTCCCCCTTTTTTTTTTTTTTTTTTTTTTTTTGCTTGACAAACCTAGGGGTTCCTTGAAATTCTGAAAAGCTGAAAAGGGTTCCTCGGCCAAATAAAACTGGGAAACACTGTCCTATGGCAATGAGTTCTACAGGTTGACTCTGCATTGTGTAAAGAAATACTTTTATTTGCGTTAAATCTGCTGCCTATTAATTTAATCAGGTGACCCCTAGTTCTAGTATTCTGTCGGGGCAGGTAATAATTTTTGAATGGGAGCCACTTAAAAATTTTTTGAAGTGGTTGCGGGCTACCCTGGAAGGGGCAGGGACTTTTAATAGCAGGAGTTGAAAGGGCTTGCACCTGCCCTGCGGCTCCCAGGCATCACATTAGCAGGGGACGGGAGCTGCGAGCCTTTTGAATTCCAGCTATTTAAAGGGCTTGTTGCTCCTGGCCTTGCTGCTAGCATATTGCTTGGGAGCTGGGGATACTAGAGCCCTTTCAACTGCTTCTATTGAAAGGGCTTGCGCTTTATCCGGGGCTGTTGCCTGACAGCCATGGGGAAGGCGCGAGTCCTTTTAATAGAAGCAGTTGAAAGGATTCTCAAGTTCCTGGCTCCCAGGCAACACGCTAGCCTGGGGCCAGGAGCTGCAGGCCCTTTTAATTGCTTCTATTTAAAGGGCTTGCGCCTGCTGGATGGCTGCCAGGCAACACAGCTGCCCAGCAGGTGTGAGCCCTTTAAATAGAAGCAGTTAAAAGGGCTCCCAGTGTCGGGAGCCTGGATGTGCAGCCTCTTCAGCTGCTTCTGTTTAAAGGGCTTGCACATTCCTCGCAGCTGCCAGGCAATGCATTGCCTGACAGGTGCAGGGAAGGCTCAAGCCCTTTAAATAGAAGCAGTTTAAAGGGCTCACATGTCAATGGCTCCCAGGCAACACTCTAGGGGGTGGGGCCTGGAACTGCCATGCGGGCCGGATCAAAGCCTTAGGCGGGCTGGATTCGGCCCACTGAGAGGCTTTTGCCCACCCCTGTATTTTGTGAATGGGTAAATAATGCTGCCTTAGTCACTTTCTCTTCAAGATTCATGATTTCATAGACCTCTATCATTAGTTGTCTGTTTTCCAATCTGAACAGTCCAGTCTTTTCAATCCTTTCTCATATGGATGCACTAAATCATTTTTGTTGCTTTTTTCTTTTTCAATGTTAATCTTTTTTTTTTTTTTTTTTTTTTTTGAGATGGGTCAACCAGAACTGCATGGGCTATTCAAGGAGTGGGCATATCATGGTTTTATATAAAAGTATAATGGTATTTACTGTCTGAATATGTATTATTTTCCTAATGGTACCTAACATTCTGCTATGTTTTTATGACTGGCAATACATATTGAGCAAATGTTTTCAGAAAGCTCTCCACAATGACTCCAAGATATTTCTTGAGTTGTAAAAGCTAATTTAGACCCCATCATTTTGTATGTGTAGTTGGGATTATGTTTTCTAATTTACATTACTTCGTATTTATCAACATTGAATTTCATCTGCTTTATTGTTGTCCAGTCACTCATTTTTTTGGGACCTTTTTATAACTTCACAGTCAGCTTTGTACTTAACTGTTTTTTGAGTAATTTTGTATAATTGGCAAATTTGCCATTTCACTGTTTGCCCACTTTTCCTGATCATGTTTGGATATATTGAACAGCACTCATCCCAGTACAGATACTTGGAAAACCCTGCTATTAGCCTCTCTCCGCTCTGAAAACTGGCCGTTTATTACTACCCTTTTGGTTTCTTTATTTTAGGCAGTTAGTGATCCATGCAAGAACCTTCCCTCTTATCCCACAGCTTACTTTACTTAAGAGCCTTTGGTGAGGGAACTTGTCAAAGGAATTTTACCACCCAATTAGAGAAGGAGAGAGAGACTGCTGAACTGGAATTCATTTACTTATTAGACACTTCTTCCTGAATACCTTAATTGGCCAGTAGCTCCACTGATTGGCAGGCTTCCTGCCTCTGATAGACTTAAAATATTTTGCTGTTAGCTTGTGTCTTTTGCTAGTAGTTTTCACTACTTGTTGCTGAATTTTCATATTTGTAGTCTCTCTTACCTTCCTAAGTATTTTCTAATCATGGTCATCAAACTAGTGTGTTTGAATTAGCATAGAAAAAATAAACATACTTATTCCTACTAGGGATGTAAGCGAATAGACAACTAGTCGACTATCCAATAAGGATAAGCTTATTGGATAGTCAACTAGTTCCTCGACTAGTTGCTTCTCACCCCCTTTGCTGCCTCTATTAGAGGCAGTAACGTGTGTGTGTGTGTGTGTGTGTGTGTGTGTGTGTGTGTGAGAGAGAGAGAGCCGACTTAAAAGCTGGTTCCCTCCCAGCACCATCTCTGTGGGGGGCAGGGGAGGCAGGGAGTAGCGGGGACCAGGTGCAAGCTGGAAATCAGGTGACTCCTGGCTCGCGCCCAATCTCAAATGCTGTGCCTCTGATTTTTTAATTTATTAAGAGCCTACCAGCTCTTAATACATTTAAAAAGCAGTAGTACAGCTGAGGGACCGGTATGAGCCGGAAATCAGCTGTCCCACCTAGAGCCGGGTCCCCAGCATGGCGCACCAGCCTTTTAAAGGTATTAATACCTGTCAGCTCTTAATACCTTTAAAAGTCTGGTGTACAGCAGGGGAGACCCTGCACGAGCCAGGACAGCTGATTCCTGGCTCACGCCTGCTGGCTCTTAATACATTTAAAAGGCAGAGCCACAGTGGGGTTACCTCCCGGGGGCCGGGAGCTAACACCACTATGGCTCCCCTGCTTGTCGATTAGTTGATTAAACTAAATTTAACATCCCTAATTCCTACCACAGTTAGTCATGCATAGTTTTGGAAAATATTTTTTTGCTTTTCAATACAATAAATGAATTTATTGTAATAGGCAATGTAATATGTTCTTGAGAACTATAAAAAGCTATTTGTTATTTTAGGCATGGCAAGCCTGCAGACAAAGAGGAGAACTGAGGCATCCCAAGGTTAGTTTTTTTCATATATGGTAGAAGACTCTGTCAGTGGAATGTTATATTCCCAGCACAGGAAGCAAACCTCAAAGAAGTCACTACATTAATTTTCAACTTTTTTGCCCCATGGGAAGAGTCAGTGAGAGCCACAGAGGTCAATAAATGACCTCATTAAAAAACACTGAGTGCTGTTTGTCAAGATTGAGGCCATTTTTGCTTCTCTCAGTACCCTTCTGATTGTAATATGAACATGAACAACTGGTCATGAACAGCTGGTCATCTGAAGAAGTGGGCTGTGCCCATGAAAGCTCATGATACCATCTACATGTTTTGTTAGTCTTTAACGTGCTACCAGACTATTTGTTGGTATTTTTTAAGTTTATCATGAACACCTATGTACATTTTACTGAAGTTCCAGTGCATAGCCGAGACAAATTATCCACAGGACCTATCTGTCTGATATCTGTTAAAACTGTACATCCAGAAAAAGCGAAATCCTATTTTCCCAGGACAGTCTGTATCATATAGTAGGTTATATGGAAGGTTTGGACTGGTAAGTTTATTTAAGGTACTTCAGTGGCCACAACTTCTATGGTATAGGTTATGTTATGTTTCAGAGATGTATGATAGGTGAGCACATAGGTATGTGAATGGTGTGGCTTTCTTATACTTCTTATTGTGAGTTTAAACTGCTGTCAGTATCTACACAGAGAGCATTAGAACCCACTAGGGATAGATTGAGGGAGCAGTTAGGAACCAGTATGGAAATAAACATTCCCTGTTTGCATTATATCTTAAATTTTCTCTGTTGTCCTTCAGGATGAACTTGATTGGGGTCGATCAAATTATATTCAGATCAAGAGAATCAGAGAGGTGAGTTGAAATGGGTAACACTGTTTGTGATATTTAAATATATCACTTTCCTAATTTTCTGAATATATTAAGTTTCTGGATGAATCTGCTCTGCTGCTCTTAAATTTTTTAAAGAATTGAGATACTGTATGTACACCAATAAAAAGTGTATCTTTGGAAGAAGAAGCTGCCTGTCAGGTGAAGTAAAACTCATAAGTATTTGAAGGTCCTCAGATATATAGTTCTTAACCCATTTCTCCAAGATGTACTTGTTATAGAGGTACCTGAAATATATTGGATGGAGTTTTGTGGGTACTCCTTTTTAATGCTATAAAATGTTTGGCTCTATAGTTAGAGCAGTTTAAAACCATTATTAGAATAAATGAAACAACTGTATCATGGGAATTAAAATGGGTATGTTACATGGCTTTGTGTTACTAAAGTTACTACAGTAAATATTGAAAACTCCTCATAGAAATGTTTTAAGCTTAATGTGCATGCTGAGTGAAAAATAATTAGAACTCCTGAATAACCTTGATTAGCTGAACATGCTAGTAGCAAGGTTCCTAATTAGGCAACTGGTTGATTTTCTTTCTCTCTTTTTTCCCCTCTCTCCCATACACATTCTAACACAATCCAACCATGGTTCCATTGCAGCATGCTCATAACAGGAATACTGTTTGAGAGCAGCATGCAAAGTGCACTTGTGAATTATTATAGGCTTCAAAAAACATGTAAAAAGGGAAAGTCCCATTGTAAGTCATCCCATGAGGAGTAGCGGTGAATGCTAAGTGAAAGTACATTTATATAAATAGGTGAATATTTGCATATCTGTCACACTTTGTTATAAACTACTGAATTACAAAATCTTACAAAATGAGCTTCAAAAAATAAAGCTTACTGACAAAAATGCCTGCAAATTAACCAAGAAAAAATAGATTTTTACAAAACGAAAAAGGAAGTTTAGGTAAAAAAAGCTATGCAGGCTGCCTGTGCAACCTTTACATTGGTTTTATTATACTTGTATGTTAGCCTTTAAATACATGATCAAATACTATTCTTTACATAAAATTCCTGTCTTCTTCAGTGTATAGGGTGGAGGCTGCTTACTGAATAAATTCAGTATTTTTTATCCTCTTTCAGTGAGTAGCCCCAGACCTTAGTTCACACACACACTATCTAAATCCTGTCCTGAAAACAGAAATAACATCCTCATAGGTTTTTCTGGGGCTTTCATCACCACAATAGCTGAGAGCTTCAAAATCTTTATTATCTTTACAACATCAACGTGAAGTGTGGTGATGTCACCCATCCCCAGCTTGGAAACTGAGGCACAGAGATTAAGACCACAATTGTCAAGTGTGCTTTAAATTTGGGGGCCTAAATTGAGATGACTGGAGCCTGTTTTTTTCAGTCTGCTTAGCATTTTTCTGGCACATACTGTGTTAACATCACAGTACCCATTGAGTTTAGTTGCAGCTGTGAGTCTTGAATGCATGTCCAGATTTGGGCTCTTATGTATCCAGGTAAGCACCCAGAAAGTAAGAAAGTAAGAATTAGTGGTTTCCTGTGGAAGAAATTGTTTTTTGTGAGATGCTTAGTGTCACATGGGAACTTTGGCATGGATACAATCCAGTTCTCTAGGGTTGCATTCACCTGTCTTAATCACAAGACTGTTCTTTCTTTTTCTGCTATCCTCTGCTTTCTTCAGAAAACCAGGTTCGGTCCTACAGACAGCAGCCTTGTTCCCTACAAAACCCCAATTTGTTCCCAGGGCACAGTCCATCCTGTGCTATGAATTAGGCAAGGACCCTGTGGGGAAAGATAGTAAGTAAAAACTATGACACATGCATACAAAGGTTGCACTGATGACCTTTCTGATATTGAGTACTTGGCAACCTCTGCTTTCCTGTTGCTTAGTTTTTTGGATGTAATTTTGCTTTTTGAAAAAACCTACAAACTGAAAAAACTGAGCTTTCACTGAGAAGTTGTATTGACTCCCCCCACTCTCACTTTTGGGTAATTAACAGGGTTTGAATTTTTAAATCCACACCATAAACTTCTATCATGCGAGATAATTGAAATAAAATAGGGTATTAAAACTATTATCTTTTGTATCGGGCAGCCTGCAAAGCTGCCAGATCTAGACCAGGCACTGCCCCGCTGGGACGCTCAAGCACAGAGCAGCCCCATGCCGTTTTAAGGTGGCTGCTCCCTGTGACTGTGCTGGAGAAGGCTTTATGCACTGCCCCTGCCACCAGCACAATTTATCAGCTCCTATTGGCCAGTTTCCAGCCAATAGGAGCTGAGAAATTGTGGTGGGGGGTGTAGGCAGTGTGCGAAGCTTCTCCCTTCCTCCAGAGCAGAGGGCCATAGGGAGCAGCCAGCCGTTTTGAGCAGTCTGAGGCTGTGGCAAGCAGGGAGCCTGCATCAGGATCCTGCAGGGCTGCTGATTAGGAGCCACCTAGGTAAGAGCCTCACCCCCTCCTGGTCCCCAGCTCCCTAACCCAGGTCACCACCATCCCTCCCCCAGGTCACCACCAAAACCCCTTGTTGTTCTTCAAGAAGCGTCCCTGTGGGTGCTCCACAGCAGGTGCTGGTGCGTCCCAGTATCACTGACTGGATTCCTCAGAGCAGTGCCTGGGGGAGGGGCATGCATGTGCAACGAGCAGGGTGCGAGGGTGCTGCATGGCACGATTGCAGCAGTCCAAGAAGCTCTGCTTCATCAGTTCATCTTCAGTAAAAGGTCTTTTTGATTTAGCTATGTGCCAAGCCATTTTGAAGGAGGCTTTTGTAACAGCATCGCTATCTTTAACTTGAGAATGGAACATATCTTGTTGAGTATGGTAACCTTCCAGTAAGGAACGTATCTTGGTTTTTCTTAAATGGCTGTCAGTTGGATACAAGTCTTTGAACTCAGGGTGACAAGAATCATGGTGCCGTTGCAGGTTTGTTTTCTTTAACGCAGCGATAGTCTTTTGACAAAGAAGACACATTGGTTTTCCATATATCTCTGCAAAAGTGAATTCCATCTCCCAAACAGGGTTGAAAACCCTGTGTTCGTTTAGGAAGCATCTCTTCTTTGTTGCCATTTTTAATGTTTCTTATTAAAAAGAAATTTGTATACCAATGTTTTGGGTGTTTAACTTAAAGCTTCAGGTTGTGCATTTCTTGGATCGATTTTACTATAAAAAGAAAAGTTTCCAAGCCAGAGCAGTCCAATCTGTGGTGGGCAAGGAGCTGAGTGAGTCAGGTTGGACACGAAAGGCAAAAAAGTACAGGTGCCTAGGAGCCCCGTCCTGGATTTCCAGCAGGGCTGATGTCCCCACACGGGAGTCTGTCACTCCGTGCAGGACGGAGGCAGGGCTGCCCGGCCATGGCGCTGGACCCAAATGTGGCCAGTGTAAGCCAGTCATCACCTCTCAAGCTCTGCCCACAAGGCTAAGCAGCCAGCACTTCCCACAATGCCCCGGCGCTTCCAGCACTTCCTCCCTGGGGGCTCAAAACACCAACACCCTGTATTCGTCTGTTCCAGCCAGCCCGTCTGCTCGCATCTTTCAGTGCTCTCCCTGCCTGGGAGACACCTCACCTTTGTGGAATGTGTTCCCAAAGAAGTCTATGTTCAAAGGATCCCACCCGTGGGCTGCGTATTGAGCCCCACTTAAACCCAAACCACACCGTGGGCTGCAAACAAACCCATTGGCCACGTGTTGAGTAGCACTGCCCTAAACCAAAGTATCCTACATAGACATACCAGTAGCAAAGACAGGACTACCAACCGCAACATCAATGAGGTTGTGGCAGGCAACAGCGTAGACACAATCAAAACAGTGCTACAAACCAGCCACAGCAACAAAATAAGCAAATTTGAGGTGTCCATCAAGGGATTGAAAACAATTCCACCCACTCCAGAGTTGCTAATAAATAAGACATTTAACCATCACAGGAATGCAGGAATGCAGGGTCTCGCATGATATTCTTATCAATAAACTAGGTAAATACAACTTAGATGGGGCTACTATAAGGTGGGTGCATAACTGGCTGGATAACCGTACTCAGAGAGTAGTTATTAATGGTTCACAATCCTGCTGGAAAGGCATAACAAGTGGGGTTCCGAAGGGGTCTGTTTTGGGACCGGCTCTGTTCAATATCTTCATCAACGATTTAGATATTGGTATAGAAAGTACGCTTATTAAGTTTGCAGATGATACCAAGCTGGGAGGGGTTGCGACTAATCTGGAGGATAGGGTAGTAGTTCAAAATGACCTGGACAAATTGGAGAAATGGTCTGAGGTAAATAGGATGAAGTTTAATGAAGACAAATGCAAAGTGCTCCACTTAGGAAGGAACAATCAGTTTCATACATACAGAATGGGAAGCGACGGTCTGGGAAGGAGTATGGCAGAAAGGGATCTAGGGGTTATAGTGGACCACAAGTTGAATATGAGTCAGCAGTGTGATGATGTTGCAAAGAAAGCAAACATGATTCTGGGATGCATTAACAAGTGTGTTGTGAGCAAGACACAAGAAGTCATTCTTCCGCTCTACTCTGCGCTGGTTAGGCCTCAGTTGGAGTATTGTGTCCAGTTCTGGGCACCGCATTTCAAGAAAGATGTGGAGAAATTGGAGAGGGTCCAGAGAAGAGCAACAAGAATGATTAAAGGTCTAGAGAACATGACCTATGAGGGAAGGCTGAAGGAATTGGGTTTGTTTAGTTTAGAAAAGAGAAGACAGAGGGGGGACATGATAGCAGTTTTTAGATATCTAAAAGGGTGTCATAAGGAGGAGGGAGAAAACTTGTTCATCTTGGCCTCTAAGGATAGAACAAGAAGCAATGGGCTTAAACTGCAGCAAGGGAGGTTTAGGTTGGACATTAGGAAAAGTTCCTAACTGTCAGGGTAGTCAGACACTGGAATAAATTGCCCAGGGAGGTTGTGGAATCTCCATCTCTGGAGATATTTAAGAGTAGGTTAAATAAATGTCTATCAGGGATGGTCTAGACAGTATTTGGTCCTGCCATGAGGGCAGGGGACTGGACTCGATGACCTCTCAGGGTCCCTTCCAGTCCTAGTATTCTATGATTCTATCACCTTCTACCCTTTTATACCAACTGGCAGGGCATAACATCTGACAGATGAGTGCTTGTAGTGGGTTGGAGTGGCCACCCACCCACCCTGAAAGGGAGCCGCCCCTCCCAGAGCTGTGGTGGGCTACACCTTGCCCTAATGAGCCACCTGGCCAGAAGCCATGGGGCAGGGCCAGAGAGGTAAAAAGCCTCCCAGCCAGGCTAGTGAGGTGCCGACCACTGAAGAGGCCAGAGGACTCCCTTACACCTTGAGGAAGGGAGCTAAGGCGTGGGGAGGTGGAGAGCTGGCGAGGACCAGAGGGCTCCCCTGCATGCTGTGGAGCGGAGCAAATGCCTGGGGAGGTGGGTAGCTGGCGTGGACCACTGGGGCCCCTGCTGCACAGAGGCTCGGAGGAACAGCAGAGGCCAGAGGGCTCCCCTGCACGCTGGGGAGTGGAGCAAATGCCTGGGGAGGTGGGTAGCTGGCGTGGACCACTGGGGCCCCTGCTGCACAGAGGCTCAGAGGAACAGCAGAGGCCAGAGGGCTCCCCTGCACGCCGGGGAGTGGAGCAAATGCCTGGGGAGGTGGGGAGCTGGTGTAGACCACTGGGGCCCCTGCTGCACAGTGGCCCGGAGGAACAACAGACTTCCCCAGACTTCCCAAACACCCTGCAAGCCGCTGAGGAGTGGCCCATGGACCTGGATCCCTGTGACTCCGCAGGAGACCTACGCGACTGCCAGGTACACGCTGAGGGGGAGGAGGGAAGTGGCCCAGGGGATGGCATGGACATAGACATGCCTGAATCAGCGTGTTTCAGGCTGGAGCCCCTGCTGATCCAGCAGCAGTAAACTGCTGCCTCTAGGGCCCTGAGCTGGGGCACAGTGGAGTGGGCAGGCCTGTGGCCCCCGCCACCCACCGCTTACAGTGCTACAAACAATCCTTTCAGGATACACCATCTTCTTTGTCTCCATCCCTCCCTCTCATCCTCCTACCCTGTCTCTCTTTAAGGACCATGCTCACAAAGCCATCTTAAGATAGGAGGTCGACCATCTCCTTTGATTGGGCACTATAGAACTGGTCCTACATGGATATGAAAGGAGTGGTTTTTACTCACACTATTCACACAGAAAAAGAACGGAGGATGGCACCCAATTTTAGATCATAGGGTCCCAACATATTCATAAAAAGGCAATGTTGACCACCGTTCCGTTTCTGGAGCTTGGTGATTGGTTTTCATCTCTCAACTTACATGATACCTACTTCCATGTTACGATTCATCCTATTGATAGGTGTGTTCTTCACTTCATCCTAGTTACCCACCACTACCAATATATCGTCCCACCTTTTGGATTCTCCACGGCACCGAAAGTTTTTTCAAAAATGTGGTGGTCACTTCCCACCTGAGGAAACTAGACATCATTAATCTTCCCTTACCTCAATGATTGCCTTATCAAGGCAAAATCAGAATTGGATTCTTGCTGCAACAATTACCTGATTGTGGCATGTTTCCATTCTTTGGGCCTGTTCATAAATGAAACAGACAGTGGTCACACCAACAAAATCCATACACTTTATAGGAGCACAGCTCGAGTCAACAAGTGCCATAGCCTCTCTGCCACAAGACAGATTCCTAAAAAGCCACGACTTGGATCTCAAATTGCACTTCATGCTGCGAGTCATAGCGCATGACTATCTCCAACTACTCGGCCAAATGGCATCATGCAACCCTGTAGTACCAAAGGCATGTCTGGTTATCTGATGCCTACAAGGCTGGTTCAGGATAGTCTACAAGCCAAATCACCACCCCCTCACCAAAACTCTGTCCATTCTTCCAGCAGTAAAAGGTGTACTATGGTGGGAAAAAAACAGAGAATCTGTGTACAGGTATCCCTTTCCTAACACCAGAACCCCCACTGGTCATCACCACAGATGCTTCCCTCATGGGACGGGGGCGCACATGAAAAGGACAACAACTCAGGGTCTAGGGACACCTGCAGAAAAAGCCCTTTATATAAATATTCTGGAGCTCAGAGCTGTACAACTTGCCTACCAACACTTCTTACCAGCAATAGCAGGCAAACAAGTCAGACTATATACTGACAACATTGCCTGCATGTTTTATATAAACAGGCAAGGTCGTGCTGTCACAAGAGGGTGCTGTTGTATGGTTGATCAGGCCACATACCAGGCATTTAATCAGCTTCACAGAACAAAGATCCACAGTATCAAATATACCTTTAACAAGTTTTATTGCCAGCAATTGTTCAGGAGCAGTTTTAAAAGCGATATTTATATCTAGTAATTAGCAATTTAAAAGGCAGGTTAAAAACAATTGAATTTAAGTTGAATAGTTAAGTCTAATTCTTAATCCAATTGTAACACACACTCACAAACATTCACACATACCACTCACCCTCTGGGGCTGGCCAAACTCCAGGCAATGTTGGTTAATTTGGTTGAGACGAGAGTCCGACGTGCACGTCACCCCAATATGCCAAACTGATGGACTCCCACCCTGTTGGCAAAATGGTGTGGTATATATCCCCTCGGCAAGGGACAGTTCGAGTGGGGGTGATGTCCGATGATCTCACCACCTGCTTACGACCAATCTTGGAACATTCTGCTTACAACACCCAATTCTGCTTGCCTAGCCACAAGTGATAAGCAACGGAATGTCCTTGGTCGAGTTCTTCCCTCGCTGAGTCCTCTTATTTGGGAACTTTGCCTCCTTTGTGCAGTTTTGCTTCTTTCAGCACACACAGTCCTTTTTCTCAAAGTGATAAACAAGTCCATAATCCACCGGGGCACTGACTCAGACCCTAGTATGGCCTCTCTTCAGCTCGCTTACTGTTAATTCACTCATGCCAATCATTCACACTACCCATGATTCATGACAGTGCCTATTCTCATACCCTCTTTATGGAGGTTTTTGCCGTATGGAACTGGTATCTCATCCACAACATCACCGTAAGTGCAGGTCACCTTCCTGGCACCTTAAATACCACCGCTGATGCACTAAGCAAACACCTGCCTCAGGAGCACGAATGGCAGATAGATCACAGAGTTCTTGCAACAATCTTAGAGCAATGGGGATATCCTCTGATAGACCTTTTCGCCACAAAGGCAAACAAAAAGTATTCCCCGTACTGCTCCAGAGCCAGCATTGGCAAGGGCTCTCTCAGAGATGCCCTCATCAACAAGTGGAACCATCACCTACTAAACGCCTTCCCTCCAATTCCTCTTGTCAATAGGACAATTCTCAAGATTAGTTGGGACTAAGCAAGGATTATTCTTGTACCTCCATGCTGGTGCTGGCAGTTGTGGTTCCCCTTCCTGAACAGAATGGCTCTGTTTCCCCCAGTCACGCTTTTATGCAACCCAAAACTGTTGGATCCACCAGAGCTCCAGACTCAGCATCCATGATTTCTCAGACTTCATCTAAAAGCCTGGTACCTAGATGGCTCTCAGGGAAAGAGCTATAGTGGTCAGGTACAGAACATTCTCCTACATAGTAGGGCTTCCTCAACTCAAAAAACATATAATGACAAATAGTCATGATTTGTTCACTGGGCTGCTCCCCCGCAACATTTCTCCAGAGATGGCTCCATTACCTGTAACATTGGACTACTTATTGAACCTTAAACAGTCACCTCTTTTTGTCAGCCCCATTAAGATGCACTTGGTAACTATTATGACTTTCACACAAAAATTGGTGATACTACAATCTTCGCACATCCAATGACGAAATGGTTCATGAAAGGCCTGCAGGCATTATACCCTGATGTAACTCTTCCACATAAGCCTTGGGATTTACACTTGGTGCTAAACACCCTGACGAAACCTCCATTAGGACTGATGGCCACATGCTCACTCCTTCATTTATCAATGAAAACTGCATTCCTAGTGGCTATAACATCAGCCTATTGGGTAGGAGAGATGGCTCCTCTAATGACAGACCCCCCCCCCCCCAATATACTACCTTCTTCAAGGATAAAGTATCTCTACGAACCCATCCCAAGTTCCTCCCCCAAGGTACACTCTTCCTTCCACATCAATCAGACTATTCGCCTTACCTGTATTCTTTCCCAAAACCTCATTCCAATACTTTTGAAGCAAAGGTGCATACCTTCAGCATATGCAGGGCACTTTCCTATTACGTCCATAGAACAAAGCCTTTCAGATCTCTGTTTATTTATCTAGCAGAACGTAACAAAGGTCACCAGATACTATCTGAGATTAGCACATTGGATTTCCAACTGCATCATAACTTGTTACCAACACAACCAGTTATTGCCACCTACCTCAATATGTGCCTGTTCCACCAGGGCTGTAGCCATGTCAGTAGCTTACCTCTGCAAAGTTACCATTGAAGACATATGTGCTGCAGCCACATAGACTTCTGACCAAATGTTTGCCAAACGTGCACTTTCTCAGGGGCCTCTCTCATCAAACAGATTTGCCAAGGCCATATTATTTATGGCACACTTACCAGATCTGAAGTCCCTGCCTCTACAGAGCATATTGCACTTCAGTAACCTGCTGTGGAGCATCCACAGGGATGTCTCCCTTGAAGAGGAGGTTACTCACCTTTAGCAGTAACTGACGTTCTTCAAGATGAGTGTCCCTGTGGGTGCTCCACTATCCTCCTTTCCTCTCCTCTCCTCTACTTTGGAGAACTTTTATCAGGCTGAGTTTCCAGGTAGAGAAGGAACTGAAGGCGGGGGGCGTTCATGTGCAATTGGGCCACATGGCACCCGTGTGCCTTGCTGCCACACGTGCGTGGCCCCCCAGGCACTGCTGTGAAGAATCCGGTCTGCGGCATTAGGATGCACTGACACTTGCTGTGGAGCACCCACAGAGATGTTCATCTCGAAGAACAGCAGTTACTGCTAAAGGTGAGTAACTTCCTTGTCGTCCTCCCCCAGCCCTGGTCACAACTCCCTCCCAGACCATATATATCCTTCTATCCCACTTTCCCAGACTAGAATTCTCTCCTGCGCCCCTATCTCTCCTGGACCCTGCACTCCAATCTTCTGCTCCAGCTCACAATTCCCTCCTTTATCCAAACTCCCTCTCAGACCTCACACCCTCTCCTGAACTCCAGTCTCCTACCCTGAGTTCCCTTCTACACCCAACCTCTCTCACATACCCTGCACTCTCCTCATAGAAAAGTGTGACCCTTGAGCACTTATCAAAAACTTGGCGTGGCTCCCCCATCAAAAATTATTGCCCGCTTCTGTTCTGTGTGGATCAGCAACTGGAGATAGATGACACAGTTTGTCAATAGATTTCACAGCCATTTTTAGATACCAGAGGAATGCAAGACTATAGAATTCTGGATTAAATTCCTGGTTCTGGAAGGGAGTTCTCTCTGGTCAATATTGACACTGTGGTCATTGTCCCCCTTTACTCTTGTTTTTTCCCCGGCACCTGCCCTATTCTTCCTCACTTCCTTCTTCTCAGTTCCTGTCTCTGTCCCCCTCTGTTTGAGTAAGGATGCTTTCTCCTTGCTTTCATTTCTAATATCCGGTGCTGCAGGAACTCTCAGGAGCTTGAAGGAGTAAGTGCAAGTCCTGCTCAGCTACTCCAACATAAATGCTAGTGGAATCTTTAGGGAATTTTGCTGGCTTGTGCAAATGGTGATTTTTAAAGGCTTATAATTGAGCCGTATGTGAGTGGATTTTCACCTACCAATATTCAAGTTCCTTTTCTGTAGCCTGGAGTCACTAGAGCTTCTCATTAAAATGATTAGAAGATTTTTTTTAAAGAACTGTCTAAAGTACATTTTCCCCTATAACCTTGTTCCTGATTGAACTATCTTTGTAGAAGTTTTATAGAAAAAAATTCAGGCAGAGATACACCCAGCATGGAAATTTTCAGCCCGAATAATTATGTATGTGCCTAAGTAAGTGACTGAAAACAGGGCCTCAGAGTGTAAAGTGTTACGCAATATTAATTGTAAGCAATACTGCCAGTCCTACCTATATTGGAGATGACATCTGAGTGACTCTATTTTTAATGGTAGAAATTGTGGTGATACTAAACAAAAAATAAGGATCCACCTGGATAAAATTGTGTGAAAGGGGAAAAATGTGTTTAAAGAATTAACAGGATGGGAAATACTAAACACTTTAGCAAATATTAATTATATAATGAACACAGTGCCAAGAGGAAGATCCTACAATATGTGATGAGACAACAGATTATCTTCAGCTGAAGAGCAGAAAGAGCTTCTGTCTTGCACAAAAATGTCTTCTAGAAAAGATGGTTTACTGTCATCCTTTTGGCCAGGCAGCGTATGAGCCGTAGAGAAGTTCATGTTGACATAATGGCTAACTAGTCCAGTTTGCTCAGCATACTCCCACTCATGCTATTGTACATTCAAAAATAAATTGGCTAACTTCAGATTGCAACTTTTAATGGTCCTATCCAGGAAAAGACTGGTTAAAAGACAGGAAACAAAGGGTAGGAATAAATGGCAAGTTTTCAGAATGGAGAGATGAAACTAGTGGTGTCCCCAAGGGTCCGTACTGCAATCAGTCCTATTCAGTTTATTTATAAATGATCTGGAGAAAAGGGGTAAACAATGAGGTGGCAAAATTTGCAGATAATACTAAACTACTCAAGATATTTAAGACCAAAGCAGACTGTGAAGAGCTTCAAAAAGATCTCACAAAACTAGGTGATTGGGCAACAAAATTGCAAATGAATTTTAATGTTGATAAATGCAAAGTAATGCTCATTGGAAAAAAAAAATCCCAACTATACATCTAAAATGATGGGGACTAATTTAGCTATAACTACTCAAGAGAGTGATCTTAGAGTCATTGTGGATAATTATCTGAAAACATCCACTCAAAGTGCAGCAGCAGTCAAAAAAGCAAACAGAATATTAGGAATAATTAAAAAAAGGATAGAGAATAAGACAGAGGATATCTGATTGCCTCTATATAAAACTATGGTACGCCCACATCTTGAATACTGTGTACACATGTGGTTGTCTCATCTCAAAAAAGATATAGTCAGTGGAAAAGGTTCAGAAAATGGCAACAAAAAGGGTTAAGAGTTTGGAACTTGTGCCATATGAAGAGAGTTTAAAAAGAATGGGATTTTTCATCTTAGAAAAAAGGAGATTAAGCGGGGATGTGATAGAGGTCTATAAAATCATGAGTGGTGTGGAAAAAGTGTATAAGGAAAAGTTATTTACTTGTTCCCAAACATAATTTCATTTGGTAACCCCTAGTTCTTAATAGGTAGCAGGTTCAAACCAAACAAAAGGAAGTTTTTCTTCACGTAGTACACAGTCAACCTGTTGAATTCTTTGTCAGAGGATGTTGTGAAGACCAGGACGTGAATAAGGTTAAAAAAAAAAATTAGATAAATTCATGGAGGTTAGATCTATCATTGACTATTAGCCAGGATGGATAGGAATGGTGTCTCTAACTTCTGTTTGTCAGAGGCTGGAAATGGATGACAAGAGAGGGATCATTTGATGATTGCCTGTTCTGTTCACTCCCTCTGGGGCACCTGGTATTGGCCACTGTCAGAAGACAGGATACTGGGCTAGATGGACCTTTGCTCTGACCCAGTATGGCCGTTCTTATGTTCTTATGAGTGTGGGTTATCAAGGCAGTCATTTTGACTGGGCTTCTAGATCAGGCTGGTTGTCCAAGGGGAAAAAAAGGCATATCAGTTTCCTGGAAACTTCATGTTTTGTGATGGGCAATGTTAGTTCAGAAGGAATGCCTGATTGGCTATTATATTATTGTCCTGCTGGATAGCATTTCCACACTTCCTTCCCTCAAAAAGCAACTCGATGGGAAAGACATTAAATACCCATTTTCTCATGCCTCTTGTTTGGTGGGCTGAAGCCCACTTAGAATTGCAGGAGCTACAAGAAAGTGATGAACAATCTTCTAGCTTCACAGAAGGCTTAACAAGCATACTAAATACTGCTTAATACTGAAAGTTAGCCAACTGTTACAGCTACAGACCCAGATTATCCCTCAAGGCAAAGCTAGATGAGGTTCTTGGCTAAGTTCAGGATGCTGTGAGTTTGATCTCTGCCACAGCTCCCTGAAGATGCACAGGTTTAGTTGGATAATAGAAGGAAATTCAGGCTGGCCTCTCACCTTTGTATTAAAATATTTCTTCAGAGAGCACGAAAACCTTCATGTCAAAGGTTATTTCCGCCCTTCTTCCTCTATTTCTGTGCTTAATATATGATGTACTTTTCAGCTAGGGAATTCTTGTACTATAGGGATCTGTCTTGAAGGATGCAATTGTATGCCTTTGACTCTGGGGCCAGAATGTCAGGTCTCTTCTTAGGGATAGCTGGGCATCCTTTTTTATGAATAGAGATATTAAGAAGGTATGAAGAAATGTTTCTTTTATAGAATAGTGTTGATAAAGTAGTGTTATATATTTCCATTGCTTGATCACAGTTTGGGTGGTTATGAAATATATTCAAGAGACCAAACAACCAGTCTGTCAGGTTCAGTAATATCGTATTGGAAAAAAATTCCATATAATTCCAGTCTTCAAAGAGCAGTCCTATTTACTTTATGCAGAACGTGTGCTTCTCAAAGTACACATTTTCAGATGGTGGTATTAATATAATGACTAGAAGATTTACCTGGCATTGCCTGAGTGATTCAGGGCAGGGAGCTAGGATGTAGGGGGGTGCAGGAGTCAAGATTGGAGGTAAGAAGGGGCTCAGGGCAGGGTTCTGGGGGCATAGGGGGGTGTAGAAGTCAGGGTTGGGGTTAACAAGGAGCTTAGAGCATGAGGCTATGGGGGTATGCAGGAGCCAGTGGGGTCACGCTGCCTGGGTGGCAGTTCCCCAGGGTTGGTGATAGCAGGCGCCATACTGCCCAGGCATCGGCTCCCTGGGTCTGGCTGCGGTAGGGGCTGTGCTGCCCGGGCAGTGGGTGGGAAGCTTATTTCCACATCTGCATCTTCACTGGCTCATTGAGGTTATAGCTGTCCTGCTCCCCATCTCTGACCCCTTGCTTGCCCCCCTTTGTTCACTACACAGTATAACTGTCCCTGCTAGCAGACCCCTTCTTTTTCGTATTATCAAAAACCATTGCATTCCTGGCACAATCAAACCCTTACCTTTCTTTAAGTTATGGTAAGAGGAAGCTGCATACCAATTTTGGTAGTCCTACCTTTTACAGTTTAGGAGGTGGTGTTGAACAGATGGACAGACAGACTTATTCGCTCACAAACACTCTGAATATATAGTAGATTTTAGAGATTACACTTCTCTTTACATGTCAACAATAATATATTGCATGAAATCGATGCTTTTTGTTCCTCCAAAAATGGATCGGAATGTTCCCATTTTGAATAACAATTTCTGTTGCAGGCTTATATATTTCTTCTTTTTGTTTGTAAATGGTTTTAATCTGTTTAGCCTTACTTAGAATTAAAATTTCAGGTGGCTGAATTATTTGAAGAGCTGAAGAATCGAATTAAGTCCTTCAACATGTATATTAATACTCAACCACCTGTTATGGATCGAGAGTACATATACAAACAGCGCTTCATTTTGCAGGTAGAAGGATTAATATACAGAGCCTTGTTTTGTTTGAAGTGGCAATAATGAAATTTACAGTACAGTAGTTTATGCTTATTAGCATTTCCTCAGTTGCCAGAAAAAAAATTGCTATTATCTGACAGCTGCTAAAAAGTGCATGTTTTGTGAGACTGCAGCCCAGGAAGGAAGCACTGCAGGTCCCTTCCCTGGCTGCAGCCTGCAATCATACCTGCAGGGAGGGCAGCACCTGATCTGTGGGGCTGATTCTGGGGCTTTCTGTAGGAAGCGAGGACAGTGGGTCCCACAGAGTTGCATGCTCTTTCCCTGTGCTTCATTCCATGCATGTTATCCCATCACATGGCACAGTGTGGAAGCTGTAAGGAGAGGTATGGTGCAGCTTCCACATCTGGGCTGCAACCCCTCTCCATGCTATTGCTCTGCCCTCCCAGCCCATAGCCTCTTCTCTCCCATGTGCTTCATGTATGCAGGCAGCATTATTGGTTTGCAGCCCCAGAAGAAAAGGTAAGGCCAGGTGACTGCAGACAAGTTTTTTTCAGGGCTGCAGACGAAGAAGGCACTGTCCCAGCATTTCCTTCCCTGGCTGCAGCTTTTCAAACTTGTTTGCAAGAGGCCTCAGCCATCTCATTGCTTCCTTCTGCCGCTGTAGCCTCACAAACCTGCCTGCAGCTGGTGCCTTTCTCCCCCCAAAAAAAGTTTAGTCCTGAGGAAATTTTGTGCCCCCCCCAAAAAAACCCATTGTGGCAAAAAAAATTAAAAATGTTGTGCCAAAAAAAAAAAAAGTACACAATATTTTAAAATTCTACAAATATTTTTGTCAATAAATTGACTGTAGCAATGCATTGGACAGCACAGGCCTCTGATTACATTGAGCTGAGAGATCACCCTGGTGCCCTCATCTCCCCTGATACAAGGACTTAGCAGTGAGGCTGCTTCCGACCCTGACACAATGCAGCTGGCGCACTAGTGTGCGTGGGCAAGCTCAGCCTATCGGTGTCCAATTGTGGAGGGGCTTAGTGTAGGAGATCCAGGTGTGGGGTGAGAGTTTTCTGAGTGGGGAATCTGGATGAAGGATGCACAGGGCTTGTGGGGGTTGGCGTGCAGCGACAATGGGACTCTGCAGGGGATCCGAGTGAAGGTGGTTAGGGCTCAACAGAAGAGATTTGGCTCTGGAAGGGCTGGGGACTGAGTGGGAGGTACAGGCACTGAGGAAGTAGAGTTTGATGAGTGGGGCCCAGGTGCTACTGGTTGGGGCTCAGTGGGATGGGAATGTGGGGGGCTTGTCAGTGGGGTCCAGGTGTAGGGAGGTAGATCCAGGTGTAGGGAGGTAGGGTGAGGGTTCGATGGGCCTGCTGAATGAGTGGGTACTTACTATTCTGCAGCAGACAGGAAGGAGTCCAGCACACAGAAGGGGCACTAAGACCTGAAAATGGTGTTTGGCTGCAGCGTCAGCTGGCCACCTCTGCTCTTGCAGAAACGGGGGGAGGGGATAATCCCATGTGCTTTCACATGCCTCACCTGTGTAAAACTGTGCCCCTAGTCTGCCTCCCCACCATGTGGCTTACCTTTGATTCCCTGTCATCTTATGCAGGGAAGCACAGGAATTTGGGGAAGGGGATGTTTTCTGTGGCTGTGTAGTCCCACAGAATTCCCCCAAGAGTAAAAGTTGCAAATAATAACTATGCCATTGCTAATATCTTAATCTTGTTAATGTTGATGTTAATGGAGATTGGTTCTCAGCTACATATTGCCATTAATTGGAAATGGCTAATATCAATATTGCTATTAAGGAGAATATAGTGTACTTGTTTTTATGCTCTTTGGAGCAAGCTTTTTACACTTAAGTACAAATGGATGCCCATCATTTGTTTCAAATCAGTTTTTTTCCCTTTAGTTTTATATCACAATTCATGTGTCATCACTCATCATCAAACATTTTTTGGTTTGTTAGTGTAGAAAATGGAGATACAATTCATGTTATTGTTATTTATGGATCACAGTTTATATTTAACAGTGGCTATCCCTTCACTTCTAACAGCTTATTCAAATAAACCAAACCAGGATGAGATGTCATTTTGCTGTGACTGACCATATTAATCTTTAAGTCATAAACTAGTTTGGAAGAAAGGCACTCTGGGGGTTAGAAATTGAAAATTTAAAATCGTAGCAAACTAAAAGGTCCAGGAGTGAGCTGCATTACTCCTGTGTGGGATACCACATTTAGACCTTCATAGGCTCTCCAGTTACTTAAAAATTTGAATCCCTTCCAAATTTTGTGGAAATAACCTCTCCAGTTGTCTGTCAAATGAAACTGGCGCTGGGCTAACAGGGTGTTAGCTTATTTTCAGATAGGGATTGGTGATGTGTACATGCAAGACAGCCCATTACTGAGTCTTTAGTGAAATTTCAATTCAGGTTTGTGCCATCAGATGCTTTGATTAATGTGAATATTGTTAGTGGCGAAGCAGTTGTGCCTTATGTACTTTACAGAACCTTGTTTATGTAGTTATTTCATGTGAAAATAAAAACTATTTTATGTGATGATTTAGACACAAGGCTTTTTTCACAATGTGAGTAGATTTTCATAATTTGAACAGATCATATCTACCTATATAAATACTAAAATATTGAAATTGTTCTAGAAGAGAATCCCTTTTTATGAGACTATTCTTTAGGAATCAGTGACTTGTCATTTTAAACAAAATGTATATTTTACTGTTGTTCCCATAGAGAAGGTCTGTCCACCTACAGAATGTCATTAATGTCATTGTTCTACATTTGCATTGAAGGGCATTTATATCCCATTGAGAGGAACTAAATACAATTGTTTTGCATTTTAGTAAAGTATTGGCTTTATTTCAGGTTGTAATGGCTGGTGCTTTCTACCCAAACTACTTTACTTTTGGACAATGCGATGAAGAAATTGCTGTGAGGGAGCTGGCTGGAAGAGATTCTAAAACCATTGTAATGGTATGTTGGGGCAATGAGTAATCTGTTTTTTTAAATACATGAAATTTCAGTGTTCAGCGTTGGTGTTTTGAAGTTTTGTTCTTCCTTGCAACAGCAGAAATAATTGTCTGCTTTGATCCTTATAGAGAAGGATTTCTCTCTTCTAGCCTTCCAGATTTAATACCTGCTGTGAGGGTGGACTGTTTTGAAAATATTCCTGTTAAGGGCTTGTTCTGAACATTTGAATGTTGGGTCTCGTGTGACCAACCAGCAATCTGATACAGGTTTAAAATATGTATTATGACTGTCCAGAGTACTTAGTAGGTATTTATAGAATAAACCCTTGGAGCGTGGTATGTCATTTAAATATTACTCTTCAGTAATCTTTCCTCATTGCACACGCACCACACAGCTATCTTTTGCTTTAAATTGCCTATAAACTTAAGTATGGCTTATAAATGCTTCACTCCAGGCATATTTATGCTCTAAATCTTGTCATTGTTGAAAACAAATGTAAATATGAAATGACTGCAATAAACTTTAAAAATGGTACATAAATACATATATGCTGGGATGCATATCTAGGTAGGAAGTTTCATGTTTTTGTCACCATGCACTGCTATTATCTTAATAAAAAAGTGAAACTATGAAAATAAAGCAAAAGCACACAAAGAAGACAGACATACAGCCTGATGTGCCTCAAAGAATACAAATGTTGTAACTTTCTCAATCAAAGGGTAAACAAAGCTACATGTGAGGCACAGACTAGATTGAGGGATGTGTAAGATATGGAAGTATTTCCACATCCTTTGCTGTTTAGTCACAGATGAATTGACCTAAGCAGCAAATTCATGGAAGTGTGTGTGTGTGTGTGTGTGTGTGTGTGTGTGTGTGTGTGTGTGTGTGTGTGTGTGTGTGTGTGTGTGTGTGTGTATAATATATATATAACTTCTCTGATTTCATAACCCAAATTTTTGTCAGCTTGGAGCTTGTACTACCTTGGTCACTTATGATAATTATATTCATGGGCTAGTCTGATTTATCAGGAATACTAACCCAAACGGAAAATCTTGGGAGGTAATGGAATTCCTTTGATATTCTCAGTTTATGGTAGCCTGCACACTGGGGCACAGTCAGAAGGAGAGTAGGAAAGCCATGAATTCCATATTTCTTTGAATACAAGTGGAGAGGATTGAATTAATGTTAAATATCTTGGCTGTAGTAATATTAGTGCTCTGTAGAAATGAGTCTTAAGTTCAGTTTCCTGATTAAACTGGATCTTCTACTTTTTGTGAGGGAAGGTCATTGAAATACTTATGTATATATTTTGCAAAACCTGAAAGAAGCGTTCATTATAAATTTTTTTTTTCTTTTTTTTAATATGCAAAATCTAAAACTTTTAGGAGTTAGTCTTAACTTGATGCAGAAGTACTTGTGTGTCTAACACACCTTACGCTGAAGTTCAACTAGTCTGTTTTTTGTTTGTAGTTAGATATATTTAGAATACTTACGTTATAGTCTTGAATAAGCTGAGGATTATCTTGGAGAAAACAGGGCGTCCTTAATCACAAATTCTTGAAACTTTGCACTACCTATTTTTTAAAATAAATTAGTAAATAGAAAATTTGCCTTTATTCAAAATAACTTCAGAATTTTGCTGGCATTTACTACATATATAAAAATTACGTCTCTTTTGTGTAATACTTCAAGGCTTTGATTAAATGCATAATCCATTAAAATTTTAAAACTGCAAATATTAACTTTATTTTTCATGACAGTTGAAGAACATTCCTCCCTATGGCTTCCTATACTATAAACAGTTGCAGTCACTCTTTAGGCAGTGTGGTCAAGTAAAATCTATTGCATATGATGGAACAAAGTAAGTAAAATATATCATTTTACATATTTCATAATTATGTAGTAATTAGTGGAGACTAATGTAAAATTCATGTCACTGCTTTTGTTACCCTGTGATCTATCTGCAGCGTTTGGTGATCTCTTTTGTGATGTGATTAGTGTAAGTAGTTGAGGAGATGTATATATTGAAAATCAAGTGTTGGGCAGAGTGAGAGAAACAGGCCTGAGACTGGGCGTGTGTTCTTCAGCTAGTAGTAGAGAAACCAGCATTTTTACCTATTTCTTGTCATTTTCTTTTTTGTGTAAAAGTAGCCTCCTAACAAGGGTGCCAGTGTTTGGGAACCTTGGTAGCATTGCATTTCTCTCTGTTCTTCAGGTTTCAAAACCTTCATGATTAATTCTGTTACGTCCTTCCAAAACTCTTCCTATAGTTGCATGTAGGCAATCATCTTGAACATGCTAGAATATTTTCATTATTTCCATAATTTATTTAAAAATATGCTAAAGGTACATAGATTAAGCAGTGGCTGTGAGACTGCAAAACATTTTTGCATTTCACTTACCTTCTCAGAAGTGGGCCAGGAGAAGAACTGATCCTTGAATAAAGTACTTACTGCAGAGAAGTTATTTGTTTTGTTTTTATTTTTTGAAACAGAGCCTTCGTGGAGTTCTCTCGCAATCCAGCAGAGCGGTTTAAAACTCTTCCTGCTGTGTATATGGCACTCAAAATGTCGCAGCTAAGAATTCCACTTGAACTCAAAGTTTATACTCCCGAAATGATTGAAGGAAAAATGGAAGGAGAGATATATACAGGATTGAGGAATGCAAGGTACTGCATTATGGAGACTAATTTCTTCATAGTCTTAGTTTGGAACAAAACCTCTATTTTATTTTAAGATCAAGTGTGAACTGCCTCTGTCATCACAAAAACTAAAACAGTACATTTCAGATATCCAAGATATAATCTTGTCACGGCAGAATTATTCTAGAGGGTTTTGATAACTTGGACAGAATGTTAAATAGAGAAATTGTGGTAAAATTACTAACCATACTTTTTTTGGGGAAGGGTACTATTTATCACTCAAAAATGGCTTAGCCTAGAAACCTGAAATTTGTATTTCTTCCTAAGGGGGACTGGTGTCTTTGACTAGTTTGGGGACTATTTTGGGAATATTTTGTTGGGTAAAAGCAGTTTGTATTTTCACAACTTGGAGAGTGTTTAACTATCTGCCTTGCCATATAGAGTTTAGATGGTGTGAGCAGCAGGTGGATATATGTGTGTGGTGGTAGCTGAGGGGGTACTTGAAGATCAATAGGAAAGAGTAGCAGTGTATTGGGGATATTATGGGAAGGGACCTTTTGGCTGGAGATGCAGCTGAGGAAGAGGTGGCATTCATCCCTGTCTTGCTTGCAAACTCAGTTAGTGTCCTTTCACCTCTTGGGTCCTCCTTAGGGGTTCTTAAGAAAAAGTGAACAAACCTTCATAAAATTTCTGGGCAAACACCTTTTATTCTCCTATGGAGAAACTGTCAGACTGAAAATGTAGATGACTTGAGTAATCTGTATCCAGTAGTCCCAGGGAAAGATTCTGTCAGAGGAAGTTACTGTGGCTTGCCCTGTACAAATAATTGGGTACTCTACACCTGTTTTTACACACAACTTGCTGAAACAGCTCTCTGCCAAATGTTCCTGTTTAGCCGTAACTCTGAAATTAGTCCATAAACTCTGGATATATAATATTTTAAAATATTAAAATGGCTGAAGGCAGAATTATGGCCTTAATAAGTTTAGAGTGCATATACATTGACTGGTCATACTGACTTTTAAACAAAACTTATGTAGCCCATAATATTATTGGTAATATGCATATTAATAATTAAGGCATCTTAAGAAGCATAGGCAGCCTATCCATGGGGATTAATGTTGAATTTCTTAACTCTTGTCAATTACTAGCAACTTTGATGTTCTAAAAAGAGAATAATTTGGAATTTATCCTTCATATAATCAATTACATATTTTTTCATAACTTAATCTTAAAAGAGATGGCATAGTGGAAATCCCACTTGTTAAATCTAGGTTTTTGTGAATTTTGTAAGAATTTGGTAGGGCAGCTGCTACTTTGCATGTATCATTGTGTGTTATGCCATTGCAGGCACATTAAAACAATTTCTCAGTGGTCTGTTGGATTGTCATAGTCCTTCCCCACTCTCTCTATCTTTATTTTTGGCACAGACCATACTGTAGCACAGGGGTGGGGAAACTTTTTTAGGTCTGAGGCTGCTCACCCGCAGAAAAATCACACAAGTGAGAAGCAAAGTTAGAAACCCCTGACTGAGAGGGAAAAAGACACTCCTCGCGTTGCTCTGGCACACCAGAGCCTAGTAGATTTTGTGTGCTCCAGCCCTGTGGGTGGGTGGCAGGGGGGTGGCCCCCAACTGAGGAGAAAGACATTCCTCACATTCCCCTTGCCCACCAGATCCAAGGTTTCCCCACCCCTGCTGTAGCATATGCATTTTAGGGCCCATATCTTTCTTGCTAGATATGAGTGCCTCAACTTGGTTTAGCCCCAGATGGAAAGTTAATCAGGTTCATTTTTATTAAACCAAACTTTTAATGCTCACTTCAGAAAATCCCAGAATATAGTGTATGACGGGGTGCGGTCATGGAAGACCCCTTGAGGGTGATTCCCTGAGTGTGACAAAGCCACTGACACTCACCTCTTTGCTCTCTGGAGCTTCTCACCACCCTGTCCTGCTGGGCCAGGTCTCCTGATCTCCCCCAGCCAAGGCACAGAGCTGAGATCACCACTCCCCGGCCCCGAGGAGCAATATAGACATTGAAACTCTTCAGGTCCACGGAAAATGCCGTTTTGGACCCAGCTTCCAGGCAAACCACTCCCCAAATGGGATCAGAACCCCAAATAAATTATTCATGTAAGCTTCCTTTAACTATGAAAGGAGGATGTACACACTGATTGCTCCCCCAAGTAACAGTTATTTACAATGGGCTTGATAGTAAATAAAAGTAATTTTATTAAGTATAAGCGTTAGGATTTAAGTAGTTGCAAGGAAAAGGGGCAGAGCAAAGTAGATTACAACTTCAGAATAACAAAAAATGCATAGCTAGTGCTAACACTTACTACAAACTTACCCTAAAACTGTTCTTATTCCAGCTAAGCCTCCAAACCAGGGAAGTTCCTTTTTTTCCCCTGGAGTCTTTGGTTCATTCTCTTGAGAGTGCCATGCTACCCAAAGACAAAGAACTGAAAAACTTTGAATCTTAAATAGCCTCCCTTTCAGGAAGAAATTCTCTATTTCACATTCTCCCCTTCCATGGTCAATTACTTGGTCAGCCCCTGCCAGTTAGGGAGGTCACATGACTTTCTAAGACCAACCACTGCTAAGACTTAAAGGACAAAACAGGCCGTTTACAGGTGATCACCCAGACATTGAGGGAAACACCCTGAATGGCTTTCATTTGCACATTTAAAACCATAAACCACTCCATACACCATATATCTAATTTTACATATAAGAGTGATACATGCACCAAAATAAGATCTACAGATCCAGCAGATTGTGACATTAAAATTGATAGGTTACATGAGATATTTTATCCAAAGCATCTTCGAGTTATAAACATTTGTGTCCATAAGTCAGTTTCATAAAGCGGGGATTGGGGGAGAGGGGGAACCATCACATAGTGCTTGAAGGATTCAATTTGTATTCAATTATGTTTTTTAGAGTAAATGTGGATTTTCAGAAGCAGACTGTAGAGCCTATGCAAACCTCGTTTGGTGCTTTAGAACAGTCACAAACAGTGGCAAGCCTTCCTTTGTCCATCTGTGTCACAGAGGTAGGAAAGTTCTGTCATTAAAATGCTGACTATATCTAATAAGTCTTTTAAAGATTCCTCCACACATGCACTGCTAAACATTGGAAATAGCGGAGGAGGGGTTTGCAGCATTTTTCATGGAGAAGGATAATTTAGGGAAATAAGAAACTTCTCTCATATTTAAAATATTTGACCACAAATAATAGTCTTGAAATTATAAGGCATGGGTTATGCCTTCTTGTGTGTTTTTACAGCCACTAGTACATTTTGAAAGCTAGTGGAAACAAACAGGAAGTGAAATTAAAGAAGCCAATACATTTTAACTAGATAGAATTTGTCAAACAATTTTTATGTAACCATAAATTCTCGTTTGTGTGATTGTCCATTTGCCCATTTTACTGATGGTGCACATGCTTTTCAGGTTAGAGATCAGTGTATTTTTGGCCATACATGCATGCCCTGCAGACATGGACTCTCTAGTCCTCATCCTATACTATGAGGGGCATATAAGGGCAGGACACCCAGTACCATTCAACTCATCTCATCACCTCATGGCTTAGAGATGGAGACCAAGAGTCCAAGGAAGTGGCAGCCTTCTGAATAGCATTAGCTACTTAGCTACAATACAGTGTTATTAGTTACTAGTTGAATAGCTATTAGTTTGTTTACATGTTTCAACCTTTATTAGTTATAGGTTGTGGCATTGCTAGACTCATCCAGGTTTAAACACTGCCCCTCATGTGAGAGAGCAATTCCAGCTTCAGATGGCAACTTGAAGTGTCTCAGTTGTTTAGGAGAGATGCATGTTCCCAGTAAATGTGTGAATTGCAAGTCTTTGAGCTCCAAAACTAGGAAGGAAAAAGACGCCTGACTTCATGTCTTCCTAATGACCAAATGACTAGTTTCCAAGCTAAGCTGTCAAATACACGCCATACAAGTCTTTTGAATCCAAGAGCATCCCTTAAAACAGACTTGGTTCCTCAGCTACTTTCACAGCACCTATGGCTGCTGTATGCTTTGCTTAAATCACAGTGTCATGGCTAGACTATCTTAAAGTTCTTACAGCCAGAAAGTCAGACACCAGCCAGACTCTGAAGTCTATGTATATTAAAATCTTCTGAGCAACAGCATTGCTAGAAGAGGCTTTAATGGATGCTATCATATTATGCGCCAAAGCCATGGTGTTTACCTCGGCATGCAAGAGACATGTATGGCTTTGTCCCTGGATTGTAGATACTCTAAATGAGTTGTGTGCTCCACTAAATTCACAGAACCTCTCCTGTCTGCAGATAAATTGGGCAAGATAGTGGCTGAAAATGAGGCTTAAACAGTTCTTTCACTTCACACTTTGTGCTGCAAGAAGGAAATCCAAATCCACAATCAGACAGAAATGCTCCTTTCATTTTCTTCCTCACAGAAGTTCCAGAGGAAAGGTAACACACATTCTTAGGGAGAACATTGGAGTAGAGTGTGTGGAAAAACTTGAGGTACTCATACAGCCTTCAGAGGCTCCTTATGATGATGAGTGAAGATCTGAGCTTGGGAGGCAGAATTGCCCATTTTTCAGAGGGATGGTTGCTTCTACTGTAGACATGAATGAGTTAGTGCACCATGGATATTCCTCAAGATAAGGGCTCTACCACATCCCTTCTTCATTTAGTTTCCTGTCTCCAGCACCCCTAGTGCAAGCTTGTCCAGAATGAAATCTCTCATCTCTTGGACATGTGAACAATAGAATAATGCTTCTCAGGCTATGATTCCACCATTTTCATTGTTCGCGAGTGCTTTGTGAAGTCAGGGCCATCTTCAATCTGAAAAGACTCAATAAATGCATGAAGAAAATAAAGTCCCAGATTGTGATTTCCCTGTATCAAAGGGACTTCCGCTAACCTCAGTGTTTTTAGCAGATGCATACCTCACCAAGATTCCCAAAGTGGGACCAAAGATTAGTTCTGAAGGTCCTAAGAGCCCATCCCTGTGAACCACTAGTATCTCTCTCACTATTTTATCTTTGTGCCAGAACCTATTTTCTGGTTGGCATCTTGTCCACCAGATAAGTTTCAGAACTGGGAAGACCCTACTGTGTGCTCCATGATGACCAAGGGCTGGTAAGAACTACACAAACATTTTTGCCCAAGATAAATCCTCCTTGCCATGCCTTGCAGGAGATTGTCCTCCCTTCATTTTTTCCACAGCTACAGTACTGATTGAGAAGCTATGGCACAGCTTGTGTGTCAGAGTTGCTGTAAAGATTGATATCAAATATACAGAATCCACAAGGAGATCAGACTCTGTTCATTTCTTTTCACCTGAGGTATCAGGATCTTGGCATATGCAAACTGTCTCTCATCAGATGGATCAGAATGTATATTTTTAAGCCATACAAGGCATCCAGTGTCCTGGTTCCAGAAGGAGTGAAGGCTTAATCCCCAAGATCTATAGCAATTTTTTTTTTTTTGCGTGGGGAGGGGAAGGGAGAAGGAGAGGTGCTTTCACCAGACAGGTCTGCAGAGCTAACACATTTATCACAAACTATAGAGTGTACTTTGTCTTGCTCAGTGGCCTCCTTCAGCAAGTGTGATCTGTGGGCAGTAGTCTAGTAATATCCTCCATAGTTGAGCAATCCTGTAGGAGGGCATTTCTCCTCTTTTACTTTGTTCTTGTCTCTCACTACTCCTGTCCACTGCTGTCTTCTTCCCAAACGTAAGAGAATTGTGGGAAATGCTGGACTGCAGAATGGAAATTTTGTATCTAGTAATTTCCTTTCTTGTATTAGCACATCCCAAAGTTCTTCAGAACCTGGATAGCTCATCTGCAAGGCTCAACATTTATTTAGAGATTTTCTGTGTAAGCAGGGACCTACCATACATAGTTACCGTTTTTCACTGGAATTATTAACAACTAGTTTCTACAAGTTTTTACACAACCTTGGTGTGAATCGTGTGGCATCTGGCCACAGAAGAGGAGGGTGTGGCTAGGACTGGCTGTATTATACTTGAAAGCTGTCTCGGGAAACTAGACAGAAGAATAGTTTGTATTAGCGTATTTTTTGGAAAAAAATGATAATTATTGGGGTAAGAAATCTTCCATTTGGGAAGAATATGGCATGAATATCAGCACTGTCTGTGACAGTGTCCCTAGCACCAAGACTTGGATATCAGAACAGAAGGGTCTCAGGACGGTGCACTGTCACTGTGGCAGACACTACTATATCACCTTGACAAAAGCTGGATCTGACACAGATCACTGCACTGCTTCATGAAGCGTTGTTTAATATTTGATAGCAATGGACTTGTAGAACAACCTTCCCTCTGCTGTCTACCTCATTACTTCAGCTCCAGTTCCACCTATTAGCAGAGCACCATTAATCTTAGTACACCAACAGAACTGAACAGCTTTTGAGTCAGCTTTGTGTTTTCCTCAGACTCAGATTCTGAATTAGCAGTAGCTGAGGTTTATAGTAGAGCAGGTGTGCTGCTTTTCCAGAGTGCTAAATGTGTTCAACAAAGTGTTGTCAGTAGTGGAAGTTTTCTTGAGAAACCCAGCATGGGCATATACCTCTACCTGGGCACTTGGCTGGTGTGAGGAAAATATCCTTATTGTACCTTTAAAGCCATCCTCATCATACTTTGTTGTTTCAGTGAGGTAGCTATCTTAGGCAGCCCTGGGGGACCCATCTTAACTGCTTCTTTTCTGGGGTGCAGTGGGATGTGTTAGGTCTGTAAGGCTTCCAGTAAGGGGCCTCAAAGGGCCTGTTATGCCCAGTCACACACATCCACCACAATTAGGACACACTCCACCAGAGTGCTAATGACATCAAGAGCATCACTTAGTGGGATGTGTTAGGTCTGTGGGAAAAGCTGAAGTACTCACTGCTTTCTTTGCTTCTATCTTCACAGATAAGGTCAGCTCCCAGACTAATGCACTAGGCAATACAGTATGGGAAGGAGGTGGACAGCCCTTGGTGGGGAAAGAACAGGTTAGGAACTATTTAGAAAAGCTAGACATACACAAATCTATGGGTCCTGATTTAATGCATCCGAGGGTACTGAGGGAGTTGGCAAATGTCATTGCAGAGCCCTTGGCCGTTATCTTTGAAAATTCATGGAGATCGGGAGAGATCCCGGATGATCGGAAAAAGGCAAATGTAGTGCCCATCTTTAAAAAAGGGAAGAAGGACAATCCAGGGAACTACAGACCAGTCAGCCTTAACTCAGTCCCTGGAAAAATCAGAGGGGATCCTCAAGGAATCCATTTTGAAGCACTTCGAAGAGGGGAAAGTGATCATGTTGATTCTTTCTGGATTCACCACGGGCAAGTCGTGTCCGACCAATCTAGTTAGCTTCTATGATGAGGTAACTGGCTCTGTGGATATGAGAGAGTCTGTGGATGTGATATACCTTGACTTTAGCAAAGCTTTTGATACGGTCTCCTACAATATTCTTGCCAGCAAGTTAAGGGAATATGGATTAGATAAATGGATTGTAAGATGGATAGAAAGCTGGCTAAACTGTTGGGCCCAACAGGTAGTGATCAACAGCTCGAGGTCAGGTTGGCAGTTGGTTTCTAGCAGAGTGCCCCAAAGATCGGTTCTAGGACCGGTTTTGTTCAACATCTTTATTAATCACCTGGACGAGGGGATGGATTGCACCCTCAGCAAAGTTGCGGATGACACTAAGCTAGGGAGAGAGGTAGATATGCTGGAGGGCAGGGATAGGGTCCAGAGTGACCTAGACAAATTAGAGGATTGGGCCAAAAGAAATCTGATGAGGTTCAACAAGGACAAGAGTCCTGCACTTCGGACGGAAGAATCCCAAGCATTGTTACAGGCTGGGGACCGAATGGCTAAGTAGCAGTTCAGCAGAAAAGGACCTGAGCATTACAGTGGATGAAAAGCTGGATATGAGTCAACAGTGTGCCCTTGTAGCCAAGAAGGCTAATGGCATATTAGGTTGCATTAGGAGGAGCATTGCCCGCAGATCTAGAAAAGTGATTATTCCCCTTTGTTCGGCCAAGGTGAGGCCACATCTGGAGTATTGTCCAGTTCTGGGTCCCCAACTATAGAAAGGATGTTGCAGAGGGTCCAGCGGAGGACAGAGAGTCCAGCGGAGGGCGACCAAAATGATTAGGGGGCTGGAGCACATGACCTATGAGGAGAGGCTGAGGGATTTGGGTTTGTTTAGTCTTCAGAAGAGAAGAGTGAGGGGGGATTTAATAGCAGCCTTCAACTTCCTGAAGGGAGGTTCCAAAGAGGATGAAGAAAGGCTGTTCTCAATAATGACAGATGGCAGAACAAGGAGCAATGGTCTCAAGTTACAGTGGGAGAGGTCTAGGTTGGATATTAGGAAAAACTGTTTCACTAGGAGGGTGGTGAAGCGCTGGAATGGGTTACTTTGGGAGATGGTGGAATCTCCATCCATAGAGATTTTTAAGTCTTGATTTGAGAAAGCCCTGGCTGGATTGATTTAGTTGGGATTGGTCCTGCTTAGGGCAGGGGGCTGGACTTGATGACCTCCTGAGGTCTCTTCCAGCTCTATGATTGTATGAAAAAAGGCAAGAAAAATACAAAACAATTCAAAAAGGTTTGTCATCTGACTCAGACAGCTTCTCCTTTTACAGAGGAGGAAGGTGAGATTATCAGGCTGATTGTCAACACAACATGGACAAATGCAACAGATTCAGAATCAGTCTGATAACGTTTTAGCGTGTAACTAGAAAACCTTAAAAAACAACAAATAGTCTCTCCAAGGTGCTGCAATACTAACAAAAAATGTGTATGGTATCATTTTCTCCCAAGAAGTCTGAAAACCGTGTGAAAAGTGAATCTCCGCGATTGAGATTCAATCTGAGCAAGCCCTCAAAGACAAGTCTCAGAGCAAATTCTCCCTTCCAAGTCCTCTCTTGAAGCAGCTATTTTCCCCATGCCCAATCTTTGGAGGAGGTAGTCAGGAAGGAGTAAGAATCTCCTAATAATCACTTCAATTGCCATGTTCTCAGATCTCACGGGCTGCAGGAGCCAAAGAATGCACTCTCAGATGTGCCTAAGGTCAGTGCTGCTGTAACACATGGTTATTCCATCTGAAGAGGACTTCTTCCTCAATGATCCAACAGTCAGCAAGGTGGATAATCAACCCTTACAAGGGACTTTGATGCTTCCTCAGCCATTTTCACAGCATCTCTCGCAGCTGCATGCTTTGCTCAAGCCAGTGTCATGAGTGGAGCGCTTTAAAGCGCTGAGTCTTATATAAGACAGACTTTTAAACCTGTATCTATGAAAATCTTCCAAGCATAGCGCTGGTGGCAGAGCCTTTAATAGATGCTATGAGATTTTCTGCCATGGAGTTCAGCTCACCGCCAAAAATACATGTAGCTCTTTATCCTTGGATTGCAGATCCTCTAAACGAGTTGTGTGCTCCTCTAAATTCATAGACTGTCCTCTGTTTGGAGAAAAATGGGGCAAGATAATAGCTGAAAATGAAACCTAAACATTCCTAAACAGCCCTTTGTTCTCTGCTTTGTGCTGCAAAAAGGAAATCTAAATCCACAGTCAGACATAAATGCTCCTTTCATTTTTCTTCGTCACTGAGGTTCAAGAGGAAAGATAACAGACATACTTAGGGAAAACTTTGGAATAGAGCATGCTGAAAAGTTTAAGGTATTCACACATCCTTCAAAGGCTCCTTATGATGAATGACTGTGCCTCTGCCAAGATCTGAGCTTGGAAGGCAAAATTTCCCCTCTTTTCAGAGGGATGGTTCGCTTCTATCGTAGTGAATTATGGATATGCCTAAAGCTAAGGATTCTACCCCAACCCTTCTTATTTAGTTTCCTTTCTCCAGCACCCCATGTGCAAGCTTGTCCAGAATGAGATCTCTCATGTCTTGGACATGTGAACAATAGAATTATGCTTCTCAGGATTTGACTCCATCATTTTCATTGTTCAGTAGTACATTGTGGAGTTAGAGCCCTCCTCAATCTGAAAAGACTCATTAAATGCCTGAAGAAAGCAAAAGTTCCAAATAGTAAGTCCTCTGTATCAAACTTCCGTGTTTGTGCAGATGCATTCCTTCCCTAATCTTCCCAATGTGTGAAGACTGGTGCTGAAGGCCCTAAGAACCCATCTATAGAACCTGTTTTCTGGTTGGCATCATGTCCACCAGATGAGTTTCAGAACTGGGAGAGCCTATGGAAGAATCCTACTGTGTGTTCCATGATGACCAAGTACTGCTAAGAACGCCACAGACATTCTTGCCCAAGATAAATCCTCCTTGCCATTCCTTGCAGGAGATTGTCCTCCCTTCATTTTTCCCACATCTACAGTGCTGATTGAGAAGCTATGGCATAGCCTGGGTGTCAGAGTAGCTGTAAAGATTGGTATCAAGCATACAGAATCCACGTGGAAGTATCAGGGTGTGACCATGTGTTGGGGAGCCCCCGAACCTGCATCTTCATCCGCAGCCAGATGTGACTCCCAGTCAGCCAGTAGATTAGAAGGTTTTATTGCTTCTCAGAGACACAGCCTAGCATGGGAGCGATGTTAGCACTGGAGCCAGGGTAGACCCTATCCCTGCCCTCCAGCATATCTACCTCTCCCCCTAGCTTAGTGTCATCCGCAGCCTTGCTGAGGGTGCAATCCATCCCCTCATCCAGGTGATTAATAAAGATGTTGAACAAAACCAGTCCTAGAACCGATCTTTGGGGCACTCCGCTAGAAATCGACTGCCAACCTGACATCAAGCTGTTTGTCGGGCCCAACGGGTAGTGACCGTCTAGCCAGCTTTCTATCCATCTTATCCAATCCATACTTCCTTAACTTTCTGGCAAGAATATTGTGGGAGACCATATCAAAAGCATTGCTAAAGTCAAGATATATCACATCCACTGACTTTCCCATATCCACAGAGCCAGTTACCTCATCATAGAAGCTAATCAGATTGGTCAGGCGTGACTTGCCCGTGGTGAATCCATGTTGACTCTTCTAGATCACTTTCCCCTCTTCCAAGTACTTCAAAATAGATTCCCGTGCGTTCTGGTAGATGATGTCTTTTTCTGATTTCTTCCCTGAGAAGTCCCTGCCAAAGCATTCTACACCGTAGTGACTGTGCAGAGAGCCTGAAAGCAGTTACTTACCTCTGCAGGAATGGGGGATACCTGAGTTGGCCTTCTTCTTATAAAGATTACATGCTGCCAGTTTTCTTCCTTGTCCTGTATTACTCTCACTGGCTCTTCAGCTTGCTGTGCCTGCAGTATTAAGTATTGCTGTGCTGTCTTCTATTGAGAAAGTCTTCATCTTCTCTGATGGATACTTGGGCCTCAAGTCCTCTAATTTTTTCTTCCAAAATGGCGACCAGCTTGCACTTAGTGCAGATGAAATCCCTTCTATCTTCTGAGAGGAAGACAAACATGGCACATGCGGTGCAGGTAACAGCAGCAGACCTATCACTATCCATACCTGCCTCCCTTCAGAGAGATTCCTCAGGTGTTTTTAAATGCCTCCTTGAAGGGCAGAAGAGAAAAACAGAGTGTTAGAGCTTAAAGCCTTGACATCAAAACTGCCATATACAGCATTCTATAAATGCTGTAAGATTCTATAAATGCATTCTGTAAGATTCAGCTCTGACCCCACCTGACCTTTTTGCCGAAAGTGGTGTCATCCTTCCAAGTCTACATGGATATTTTCCTTCTGGTGTTTTATACTAAGCCAGATGCCAGCAGTGAGGAGAGGAGGCTCATGTCCAGTGCCCTAGACTTTTACCTGGAATGCACCACGCTCCTCAGAAAATCAAGCCAGCTCTTTGTTGTGACTGCTGACAGGATAAAGGGCCTCTCAGTATCTAAGCACAGGATATGAAATTGAATCACCTTTTGCATCAGAGCTTATGACCTGGCGTGTTACTGCTGCCCGTCATACTCAACAAAAACTGTATCCATCACCTGCTACATTCCTCACTCATGTTCTGATCCAGGATATCTGTAGATCTGCAATGTGGTTGTCAATCCACATGTTCATGGCTCACTGTGCTGTCACCAAGCTAGGGAGGATTCTGGACTAGGCAGTGTTGTGCTGTGGGCAACATGATTGTGAACTGCTACCTGCCTTTGTGGATACTGCTTAGAAGTCACCTAACTTGTAATGGATATGAGCAAAAAGAAAAGAAAAGTTACCTGTTCTGTAACTGGTGTTCTTTGAGAAGTGTTGCTCAAAAATCTACTTTACTTTCCCACCGTCATAGTTTCCAGCAAGAAGAAACAGGATAAGGGGAGCCAGTAGTGCCCCTTATTCCGCTTCATGAAGGCACCACTCCAGGGAGCGCCAGAGCCAGTACCTTACAGGTATTTCCGGCACTGGTGCATGTGGCAAGTGCACTCACCTAACTTGGAATGAACATGAGCAACACATCTTGAAAAATACCAATTACAGAAGAGAGAACTTTTTTTGAAGAAACAACAAATGGTCTGGTAGCACTTTGTAGACTAACAGCACATGTAGATGGTATCATGAGCTTTCGTGGGCACAGCCCACTTCTTCAGATGACCAGAATTTTGAGTTTAGGATGTGCAGACCCAAAATAAATAGGAGAGAAGCAGGGGAGGGGAGGGGAAGAAAAAAAGAGGGGGTGGGAGACCGGGAGACAAGACAAGACAAAGACAAACCAGTTCTACTAGCCAGATACACAGAGAAACGTTGGAATTAGAGTTCATCCGGAAATTCAATTCACATGCTAATGGACTCAATCGTGATGAAGGATGGTTGGGGCACTGTCAACTTAATAGTCGTTGAAGGTGCAAACAGCTCTTTTGTGTAGACGCCTATGTCAGGAAGGATACTATCAATTGACTTCGATTCTTATCTGCTTTGTTTTAACTACCTAATCTTCAGATACTTAATGATTCCCTCTAGCTCCCGGTCTCCCACCCCCTCTTTTTTTTCCTCCCCTTGCCCCCCCCCCCTTTCTCTCTTATTTATTTTGGGTCTGCACATCCTAAACTCAAAACTCCAGTCATCTGAAGAAGTGGGCTGTGCCCACGAAAGCTTATGATACCATCTACATGTTTTGTTAGTCTATAAAGTGCTACCAGACCATTTGTTGTTTTTTCTGGGCAGACTAAGTTGGCTACCCCCTGAAGCTTTTTTTGAAGAGACCAGTTTCTATGACTGAAAGACTTTTTAAAATAAAAAGTAGATTTTTAAAAAAGTTAACCTAAATACATATTTTATTTAAATGTGAAAATATGAGAAACCTGTGTTAATGCCTAACATTACTATAATCTGTTCAAGAAATTTAAATATTCAATCAGTACGTGTTTTGCTACTCAAGTTTTAAAGAAAGTCAAACCACTAAACTGCTGGAAGTTGCTGGCTAAGCCCTGGAACAAAGGAATGTTGAAGTACTAACCTAGCTGTTGACAGCAGTAACCTCTCCTGTAGGTTAAAAGAAAATAATTTCTTTCTTAGTTTATTCTACTACTTCAGTTCAATAATTTGTAAATTCAAAGATTAGAAACCAGTTAGGAGTTGAAAAAAGCAGGATAGCTTGTTTTTCTTTTTCCAGTCTATGAATCAAAGCAAAGTGTGAAATGAGATTCACTAATCCTAAAATTTTGAAGGACTTGACCAGAAACAAGCACTCAGTTAGTTTCACTACTGGCAAATAATGCCTTTGTTTAATAAATGGGGTTTAACTTCAAAATAAAAGATAACAAAAATTGTCATCTAATAAATAAGAAATGTGCATCATCCATAATTTTCTAATGTAAGGATTAAGAACCTGAATAAATGTATTAAAGCTATATAATTACTTAAATGTGGGTGGATATAGTGCATTCTCTTGGCTAACAAAAGTAAGTACCAAATTTCTTGTCAAAGCTGTATTCAGTTGCAAGCAAACACATCTTAAGGGCTCCTAACTAATGAGAGTTAACGTCTCTTTAGGAAAATAACTAAAAAGAATAGAAATACAAAAGATGAAAATTGGCATAATAGGTTGATTTTTAAATCTTCATTGTGCCTGATCTTTCCCTCATAGTGCATCAGATCTTACACCAAAGTTCATATGATGAAGTAAATCTCTTGTTTACAGTATCTGTTACCATATAGATGTGAAAGTTATGCTTAATTATTTAAGAAGTATACCAGTAGTTTAAAAACTATAAATGCTTTTTAGGATTAGGAATGCTTTAATGTATTTTTCTTGTGTATTGTGTAATCCTAAGCATTGAAGAATAACAATTATGTGAAATACATTTTTTAATATAAAAATGACTTAAAATTCAAAATATTTAGGAAGTTATATCCTGGTGTTTTTAGGTGGTGGAAGTTGGACATTTCTGGGGTTATCGAATAGATGAAAAAAATATGGCTGTTCTCAAAAGGCTTACTGCTGAGATTAACCAGCTGGACTTGATGCCTCTGCCAGTGCGTCCGTATCCTGATTTAGTTTGTCTGGCACAGTTTACTGAATTCGAAAACAAAGGATACTATAGAGCCCAGATCTTGTATGTTTCTGGAGATTATGCTGAGGTATAGTACTTTATTATGCTATGTTGAATGATAAGTAATTGGATTATCAATTTTGTAGCTTCATATTTTTAATGAAATACTTTTGTGACCATTACAAAATCTTTATAAAGAAAACAAATGTATCAAACCAAACCTTAGCGAAAGTGTCCTGGAGTAAATGAATATGTCAGAACACAACAGAGAAATTGTCACTTTGTAAAGTTGAAGGAGAATTTTGATAGGAGAGAAAAGTGAGTGATGTAGTAGTGTGTGTTGAAGTAACAAATGAAAAGCTGAAAACATGCTCCAACTACAATATCTATAGTTTGGAAGAATACTCCAAATAATTTAATTGTAAGTCAACTTGATGAATCAATGTCAGTATGTAATGACCAAGAAGGTAAATGTGTTCATCAGAGTGATCAAAATCACAACTTGATGGAATCATGTGTTCTCAGTTGTAGGTATAACAGTGGCCAGCGTGTAGTCCTTGTAAGTTGGCTTCTGAGAACTGTTATGTGCTACACCTGGTGCCCAAATATTTGCCTTCTCAAAACCTTGATTTGCATGGTGGTAGTGACACCTAACCATTGACTACCTTGAAGCTATGTGTCCAGCTACAACTGACCACTCCTAGTTGTGGTAAAGTTTTGTTTGAGGTGTGAATCAGGTCTGAGGGTAGGTTGGGTAGTCCAGATTTCTTGGTCAAGGCATAGTGATGGTCCAGACTCCAGAGAATTAATAAAAAAACCCAGTAATGATTATTAATATTTTAGTGTCCATTCAAAAGCATCTGGCAGTCTGGAGTTGGTCCATGGTCTGCCCATTGAGTACTTCTGATGTAGGTATATCCACAGGTATAGGCTGACTGGGGCTATGAGCTCTCATTATAGATATGGTACTCCTCAACAGCAGAGGCAATTTCATGGAAAGCTAGCAACCCTTTCTTGACTTTGGTGTTCCGTTCTTGGCAAGGACCACCTGATAGTCCTAAGGTGAGTATGACTTTTAATAGGCTAATGTGGAGACCATTTGCAATTTCATAATCTGTTGATGAAATATCTTTTTCTGTCCAGTTATTCTCCACATCCTTGAAGTCATTTTCCCCTTCCTGTCAGCAAATGGACAGGCAAAACAGCTGATCACATAGCTGAGACGGACCTCTCTGTTCCACTAACTTTTTTTTAATCTCGATGGTGGGGGTGTAATCTTGACTGTCAGCCACCCTTACAAGACACAGCTATCTGCCAATCAAGAGACCACAAATACAGGTTACACCTCTATAAACTAGGACTCAGGTCTGGCAGGACTACAGATGTTCCAGGATCAAAGAGTCCCAGCATGCTGCAGGGGGAGGAATCCTGGTGCAGTGTGTGTGTGTGTGTGTGGGGGGGGGGGGTAGAAGTCTGCATGCAGCCCAGCTGGGCTATGGATAGGTGTGGAGTGGGGTGGCAAGCCTGGCTGTGCAGCTCAGCTGGGCTGCCGGGGATGGGAGGGAGGGCAGGAGCCAGGAAGCTCAGCACATGGCTCAGTTGAGCTGGGGAGGGGGAAACCTGGTGCCTATCCCAGTTGGGCTGCCTGGGGAAGACAAGCAGCTCAGTGGGACAGACAGGGCAGGGGATGGGGCTGGCAGCAGGATGACAGAAATGATCTCCTCTGGTCCTGCAAAATTCCACATCCAGGACCAGTCAGGTTCCGAGGGTGCTGGACCAGAGAGGTCTAACCTGTTGTTGACTTCATCCACTGGTGATTTGAGGTAAGGTTATGCAAATTTCAATCTAATCCAAAAACCCCTAATCTATAATTGGTATGGACCAAGAACTGTTGCCTTGGAGAGAAGTTTGCCTAATCCTGTCTCTGTTTATAGTCGTTTTTAGATTGATGGATGTGTAACCTAGGGAGAAGACTGAGTAATAAGCAAGACAAAATTGATGTTTGTTTCTGACATATTCTACCTCCGGGAACCCATTATTCAAGACTCCATAATTATAAATATTTGTCTTTAAGTTGGTTATATAGTGTATTCTGTTGAAATATTTCTGTAGCTGATGATCTGTAACTATTACAGTAATTTTATATATTACAATAAGAGAGCTGTGTGCTTGCTACCTTACAACTGCTAAACTAACACTTTATTTAGAGCTTTGGAATATGCACTGATTTAATATTTTCATTCCTCTCTTTGTTGTCAAGGTTTTCTTTATAGATTATGGCAATAAATCAAGAGTGGTTTTAGATCTTTTAAAGGAAATTCCAAACTATCTTCTAGAGCTTCCTTTTCAGGTAATTATTAATGGCGCTTGCTTCTTTTTAATGAATGTATTGATATTTTAGGCCAACAAGCTTCAGGTTTTTTAAACCTCAACAAAACTATCCCAAATAATAATGCTCCTTGATTGGCTACTATATTTTGCTAATCTAATGTATGAGAGAGCCTTTATCACTAGTCATATATAAAGTATGTTTGGAAGTATAAATGTGTTCCATCAAGAGAAGACCTATTTAGTCATCTTGCTTCAGGCAGCTGCATCATATCACATATGACTGTAGAGTGGTGGTGCCTAGCCTGTTTTTGGGGTCGTGTGTAATCGTCAAGGGTTATTGTGTGAACAATGTTTGTATTAATTATTAGCAGGGATCAGTTCTCCTACTGGCACTACTCCTCATCTGTTTGAGGCTTGCACTTTTGGGCAGCAGTGCTGGCCCCGTCCCACCAGACTATACCCATGTTAAAAAGGGGGGGCACGCCCCCCCCAGTTTTTGAGCCATTGGTGTAGATGTGTACACCATGGCAGTTGGTAGAATGGGATTTGTACCAGCTGTTTTATGGCAATTTTAGAAACTCATTATGTAAAATAATGGATTTAATACTGTTAATGGAGGAAGTGTTATGCTTGAGCTGGTTTATCATTTTGATTGTTACTGACCTGAATTGTTTTGATAAGAAAATTAAAATGTGTCAGTCACTTCTGGAGCTCATCATGCATTCTTTAATATTTTGTTTTTAGGCTTTAGAATTCAAGATATGCAAGATGCGCTCGTCTGCAAAATCTCTTGTATGTGGAGAACAGTGGAGTTATGGTGCTAGCCAAAGATTCACTTCATTAGTGAATGGTTGTGCACTGATAGTGAAGGTGTATTCAGTTGTGCACAATGTTTTGCATGTGGATGTTTACCGTTATTCTGGAAATAAAGAAGTGAACATTCGAGACATGCTCATTGAAGAGGGCTATGCTGAGCTAGCAGAAGAATCGTATGAATCAAAAGTATGCATTAAATAAAAAGCAATGCTTTGCCATGTTAAGTTTCTTAATGCTGATTTATTTCATCTCCTCTGTGGCCTCATAGATTGAGCTGAAATATTGATCTGTGTAAGCTAAGCAGGGTTGACTCTGGTTAGTACTTAAATAAGAGTTTATATTGTAAAAGGTGCATGTGTACTTAAGCGTATTGTTAGTATAATTGGTATTTGAAACAGTTTGCATGTACTAAAGTAATCATAGTGGATGGGAGGCAAGGGGCTGAATTGTTTCTGAGACCCTTCCAAAGTGACGTCCCCCAGTGAAGGATGTAATGCTTCAATTAGATGAGTGTCTCACATGAAATACTGCTATGTGCTTTATGAGTTAGTGGAAGGTATTAAGACAAATCATTGTTTTTATATTGAAACTTGTTTTTCCACTCAGATACATTAGAATATTTTTGCATAGACTGTTTCTTTTAGTTTTAAAAAGTTTGAACATTTTGCAAATTTGTTCTATCTCTTTTGGATTTTTTTTAGCAAAGCAATGAACTCAGAGAATTATATTCCCAAGTAGAAAATGAGATTGCATCTGTAACTCCAAAAAAACAAAAACAGGAGGAAAAACATCTCATTGAAATGTTGTTAAATCACTTTTTGGCCAATAGATTTGGTACACCAAATTGTAAGGTAATTTCAGAAATGGTTTTATTTCTATATCAGCTGGTGATTTAGATCTGTGCCCAAGCTAGAAGGCAATTTTTCCAACAACATTTGATTTTCTGACTTGAAACAATATTAACTTCATGTTCAGCTATGAATAAAGACATAAATTTTTAGGATTCTTCAAGATAGATTTGTGAAGCAATGGGAGACCTGGATTAAATATTTTCTAGGTAATTGCTAAGACTGAATTAACCGTTTTTGAGGTTTTATGACTTCTGTGTTAAATATTAGTGACTGCAGCTTGGAGTATAGCATGTGAAAAGCAATTCTATCCTCAACATTTTATTTTTAATGGAAATAAGTGCTTCCCTCATTTTCTCTATTTTAAAAGCAGCTTTTAATTCTTAAAAATACATGGCAAAGGAGTTCGAAATTGATGTACGGTTTGTGTGCCGAATACTAAGGCTGTGGGAAGCAGGCAGTACAGATGCTTTTAAATTTACTTTTAAATTGTTGTACATATCCTGGCTCTTCTGTATTAACCAAAGAGAATCCAAAGTTCATGATTCTGGCAAATCCAAAATTAACTATTAATTCTTCTTTGAGTATTTGCCTTGAAGGGGTGCTGTACGATAGGATGCATGTGGGCTAATGCAGTCAACTAGAGAATTGAAAGCAGTGTTCACAGGCTGCATCTGCACAGAGTAAAACTTCCCATCCCCAAAGTCATTTTTAACCACCTGTGGCTCCGGACAAAGCAATTGCAAGTCTGTTGTTCTGTTTCCCATTTTTCTCTCATACAATTTATTCTTTATTTTTTATTTGTCCCATCTAAAATGTAAGGTAGGTATGGGATTTAAAGGCAGGTCTAGAAAGACAGAGAGGCAACACTGAAGCTCCTAAAGTGTTCACTAGTCCCAGTGAAGTCTGCTTCTCTGCTGTGTGTCAGCATCAACATTTCAGGCTGCTCTCTTGGCAGCAGTTCCTTCAGAGGCTAGGACTTCTAAGAAAAATAACCCTCTTTCTCCTTCCAGAGAGCCTGAGGGGGGGGATAGGTCACTCCATAAATCCCACTCATAATGAGACCTCGCATCCCTCAAAGGCTACAGCTGAGGTGCCATATGAGCAGAGCGCCAATGGTGTTGCACAAGAAGCAGTGTGTGGACAAGTCTAAGAGACAACACAGGGAACAGTTTACCTCAGTACTGAGCAACACTTCAAGGTACTAAGAGATGCCCAGATCTCCTGTCCACACCCTAGCACCATCATCTCACTTATTCTAGGACGCTGAGGTTAGAGATGCTCCTCTTCAAGTCTCACCAGTAGTGCAGTTACTGTTCAAGCAAATATCAGGTGCAGGCATCAATTCAGTCTTCTGGATACCAGAGCCTTCCAGCTCCCTCCAGATTACGTTCCCTGGAAGACCAGTTTATACTGGAGATAGCAGAGTCTCCCCTGCTACTGTCCTCTATCAGGGCTACTTTCACAGTATTACATAGATGGATTGAACCTGATAAGACCTCCAGCCTTCAGTAGCAACACTAATGTATGAGGCTCCTCAGGGAATGTTTTTTCTTCAGATTCTCTGAGGTCCCAACACAGGCCTCATCTTCAGCTTCTTACCATCACACCCTCTGAGCCAGTATTCTGAAGCTTTTTCAAGCATCCTAGAGCCAGTTGTTCTGACTATCTCTGGGGACACTTCTTTTATCCCCTCTGGGTTTCCCTCAGTGAACAATCTGATAAAGTTTCAACCAGAAAGAGACCACAGTACTCACTGGCACAACATCGGTCACAGGCCCTGACTGAACAGCTTTCAGTGCCACAGGATTGCCCTTCGGTACCACACATTCACACTTCAGTACCTAATGCCCTCTCAGCCCCTGGGGACACCAAGGAGAAGAATGATCCCCAGATAGCTGATGGGGGTGAGTTTGCTCGAAGTTCTCTTCATCCCCTGATGAGATAGTAGTGCCCCCATTAGCTTCTTGCAAGGCTCAGAAATGGTCAGTGTAAGAGCCTGTGAAATGTGTGGTGGAATTTCTCCAGGTTCCACTAGAGAAGGTCCAGGAGTCTTAAACGTTCCTTGATGGGCATTTTAAAATATCTCTCAGGGAAAAATGGCCTCCAAATAAATGTGACTCAATTGTCATTTGCTCAGAGGTTGGCAAATACTTGCCATTTGCCAACCCATCTGTAAGTAGGAAGTTTAAAAAGTATTATTCTGGCCAAGAGACTGGAGAATTTTTTTTCCTTATCCCACCCCAACTCTCTCGGGCTAGCCCTGACTATCAAAAGGAATAGACAGATCCAGTACATACTCTCTAATAAGGAGTCCAAACATTTAGACCTCCTTGGTAAGAAAAACTATTTCTTGGCAGCTCTGCAATTTTGTGCAACAAATATGTTGGTAAAATATGATTTCAATATATATGCCATGTTCATTCATTTTATTGAACACCTGCCACAGATCAGATAACAAATTCAGGCTCTCCTTTCAGAGAGTAATTTGAAAGCCAGAATCTCCTTCCAAGCTGCTTTAGATGCTTCAGTCACGGCTTCTGCTTCCCTAGATATAGTCATGGATATGTGGAGAGCATCTTGACTCCAGTTGTCATCTTCCAAGAGAAGTGCAGAATATGTTTGAAGACCTTTCTCTTGTAAGATCCAAGCTTTCCATCTCTGACATGGAGTCCTTCCTCTATACTCTGAAGGACTTGAGAGCTACTTGACAGTCACTGGGAGTTTACATTCCTAAAACCAAGAGATAGTTTAGTAGGTCTCAAATATCACAACAGTCTAAGCTTTTTCCAGTACAAAACTCAGTAGAACATTCCCAGATTTTGAGCTTTTCAGAGGAGGCGATCTAGACCTCAGAAAAGGGGCTTTTCCCCCCTTCTATAGCAACATCTCATCTACAGAATAAGTTTGACATCTTGGTTGAGAGCCTCAAGAAGCTTATCTTACTGAATCCTGTGGTGAATTATTACATCCAACCCCCCTTTGGAGATTGGATATCCTACTTCCTACCTGCCTAGGCACAAATTACCTCTTGCAAATGGATTTGTGGAGGTGATCAGCATGGAATACTCCATCCATTTCCACCCTATTCCACTTGCCTTCCCTGAAAAAAAACCCCAGCATTTTCAGTGAGTGGCAAAAAGGTCTGTTTCTGGGAATCCCCAAACCTGCCATATGTCACAGGAGGCAGCTGTTGAACTGCTTCAATAAATTATCCCACTCATCTCAGAATTTTTAACTACATTATGTATGTCTGTTTGGGATGGGTTTTTTTTTAACTTCTACAAAGTTACAGCTGTAATACTAATGGTGAATTAATAAAAAAAAATTGAAGGTGAGAAACTATGTATTCCAGTAACTCTTATTATCTATTAATACAATGATCTATGGTTTGCCTGTCATTCACAATTAAAGCTGCATCATACCCGAATCTGCAGCACTATATTGGGAGGTGTCCTTAGAACACCAATGCCACATATCCTACTGTATTGCGTATCCACCTCTACCTTTGATCCCTGTACTGCCATCCTTATCAAGATAAGTGTAGTGATTAAAACCAGCTTCACCTCTCTGTGGCAGCACCTCTTCAGCTACGTATTAGAAAGGATCTCCTTCACAGAATTTGGAGACCCTAATCCCGCCCAGCCCTTCATCTTTGAATCTTTGAGCATGATTCCTACGCATGGAACTCTAACCTATTCAGATGCAGTCCAATGGGTTCTCCTATCTAGCAGGAAATTTTGTAATCACAAAACTTAACTTCAGAAGTGGAAACTCTTCGACTCTTGGTGTTCCTCTCACTCTTCCCAAGCCTCATACGTTCCACTTTCCAAAATTCTGGATTCTCTGTTTGATTAAAATAAAAGGTCATTCAATTAACTCAGTTGGAATGCATCTAACTGTAGTAACAGCCATCAAAGGCTTATCAGTTTTTGCCCACAGTAATACAAATAGAGTTATCAAGGGTGTATGCAGCTTATTTCCCCCCACCCCATACGAAACCAGGCCCTCATTTTGGTTCTCCATGATCTGGAGAAACCTCCATTTGAAACACTGGCTACTGTTCTCTCTTCCATCTCTCCCTTAAAACTCCATTCCTCATAGCCTTCACTTCAGCTAGATGAATGGGCGAGTTTGTTGCTGTTATGGCTGATCCCCATGTACTTCCAGTTCCACTGCATCCTTGTCCTTGCTGTCTCCCAAAGATCTCTTGGGAATACCACATAAATAATGAGATTTGCCTCCCAGTGTTCTACCCATAACTTCAAAACCTCCAAGGAATACACCAGTCTATATACAAGACTTCAGAAGGTCCCTCATATTCTACTTTGACAGGACTAGGACCTTACTAGGCCTGTCCTAGGCTATATGTATCATTTGCAGAGAGGATGAAGGGTCAACCTATTTCCATTCAAAGACTGTCCAAGTGGGTTTCTGGTTGTGTCTTAACCTACTGTGAATCTGCTGGGATGCAGCCTCCTCACGGTGTTGGCATGTTCCACTAGAGTTTAGTCCACATCTAGAGCGTTACTGAAAGATGTTCCCAAAGCAGACATTTATAAGATTGCAATATGATCTTCTATTTCTACCTTTGTCACTTATGCTTTCTTCCAAAGATGATACTACTTGTGACTCCAAACCATCTTGGACTTACCCCCTCATTGTGGGAGACTCTCAAGCAGTAACTTAGTGAAGTGCCAGCAGGGACATATACTTGAAGTACAGAGCCACTAGATGATTGAAATGCTAAAGGAGCACTCAAAGACAATAAGGTCATTGCAGAGAAACTAAATAAATACTTTGCATTAGTCTTCATGGCTAAGGGGGATGAGGAAGTTTCCCAAAATTCAGCCATTCTTTGTAGGTAACAAATCTGAGTCACTATCCCAGATTGAGGTTCATTAGAGGAAATTTTGGAACAAATTGGTAAACAGTAATATGTCACCAGGACCAGATAGTATTCACCCAAGAGTACCTTCAGAATTCAGATGTGAAATTACAGAACTACTAACAGTGGTTTGTAATCTATCCTTTAAATTATCATCTTCTCTACTAAATGACTGGAGGATAGGCTAGCTAGTGTGACGACAATTTTTTTTAAAAAGCTCTAGAGGTGGTCTTGGCAATTACAGGCTGGTAAATCTAACTTCATACTGGTCAAATTGGTTGAAACTATAGTAAAGAACAGAATTGCCAGACACATAGAGGAACATAATTTGTTGGGGAAAAGTCAGTATGGTTTCTGTAAAGGGAAATAATGTTTCACCAGACTACTAGAATTCTTTGAGGAGTCAACAAGCATGTAGACAAGGCGAATCCAGGGATATAGTGTACTTAGATTTCCAGAAAGCCTTTGACAAGGTCTTGCACCAAAGGCTCTTAAGGAAAGTAAGCTGTCATGGGATAATGGCAAAGGTCCTCAGATGGATTGATAACTGGTTAAAAGATAGGAAACAAAGGGTAGGAATAAAAGGTAAATTTTCAGAATGGAAAGAGGTAACTAGTGGCGTTCCCCATAACTAGTGGCGTTCCCCAGGGGTCTGTAGTGGGACCAGTCCTATTAAACACATTCATAAGTGATCTCGAGAAATGGGTAAACAGTGAGGTAGCAAAATTTGCAGATGTTACTAAACTGCTCAAGATAGTGAAGTCCAAAGCAGACTGTGAAGAGATTCAAAAAAAAAAGGATCTCACAAAACTGGGTGACTGGGCAACAAAATGGCAGATGAATTTTAATGTTAATAAATGCGAAGTATTGGATAAACATAATCCCAACTACTTATATAGGGATGAAATTAGATGTTACCACTCAAAAAAGATCTTGGAATCATTGTGGACAATTCTTTGGAAACATCCACTCAGTGTGCAGCAGCAGTCAGAAAACAAACGGAATCATAAAGGGATAGAGAATAAGAAAGAGAATATCTTAATGACTCTATATACATATGTGAAACACCCACATCTTGAATACTGCATGCAGATGTGGTCACCTCATCTTAAAAAAAAAAAAAAAAAAGATATTGTGGCATTGGAAAAAGTTCAGAAAGGCAACAAAAATTATTGGGAGTAAAGAAAGGTTGCCATATGAGGAGAGATTAATAAGTTTGGGACTTTCCAGCTTGGAAATAGATGTCTAAGGAGGGATATGATAAAGGTCTATAAAATCATGACTGGTGTGGAAAAGGGAATAAAGAAGTTATTTACTCTTTCCCATAACGCAAGAACTAGAGGGTCACCAAATGAATTTAATAGGTAGCCAGTTTAAAACAAGCAAAAGGAAGTTCTTCACACAACACACAGTCAACCCATGGAATTCCCTTGCCAAAGGATGTTGTGAAGTCCAAGACTATAATAGGGCTCAAAAAAGAGCTAGATAAATTCATGAAGGATTGGTCCATCAGTGTCAGAAGCTGGCAAAACGGGATGGATCATTTGATTAGCTGTTCTGTTCATTCCCTCTGGGACACCTGGCACTGATCACTGTTGGAAGACAGGATATTAGGCTAGATGGACCTTTAGTCTGATCCAGTATGGCTGTCCTTATGTAAGGAAAGGTTACTTCCCTTAGTGTAACTTGAGTTCTTCAAGAAGTCTTTTTTTTTTTTTTTTTTTAATGAGTGCTCAACCTTCTGCTCTCCCTATCCTCAGCTGTGCAGACTCTGCTTTGCAGTGAGAAAGAACTGAGGAGTGTTGGGTCTGCACCTCCTTTTTATGCCCTTGTTTGGAGGCAGTAGGTGCTACTCTATGTAGAAACAGGCCCATGGACACTGCTTTACGTTTTCTGGTCAAGAGAGCTTGCACACATGGTGCATCCTAAAACATACTCTATGGTTGTGTGCATTTATTTCTGATAACTTGAATGTAAATATATATGGAAAAATAATTGCTGCCTTGGTTTCATACTAAGTAGACTAACATAGATCTGATGATGCAAAGTTACTATTGCACACTTAAGTGCAATTGGTGATACACTAGATGACTCAGGCAAACTCAAAACTGTTGATTTGGTCGCATTTCATAAAGATGCATAGCCAAAACTCAGTGGGGCTACTTTCATGCCAAAACGTAAACAGGTGCATAGTGTTTACAAGATTAGGAAGCTAGACACTTAAATACAAATGGCCTGATTTTTAGACGTGGTGTGGAACTCCAAGTCCTATTGAAGTTATTGAGAAATTGTGATTGCTTAGCTCCTGAAAAAAAGAGGTATTTTTTATGTAGGTGCCTAGATGTAAATTTAGGTACTTAACTTTAGGCACCCAAGTTTGAAAATATTAGATGTTAATATATAGCCAATAAAGTATTAAAATTATGTGTGTATGTATGTGTGTGTTTATTTTCATCTAAAAACTGAAAATTATTTGACCTATCTTGTTGCAAAGGCAATCCTTCATGGCCCCTTCAATCCTTATGAGCTGAAGTGTCACAGCATGACCCAAATTTCCAGATTCAGGTATGATAAAGCTTTCACCATGAATGGTAGACAAACCATAGGTTATTGCATTGGTAGATAAGAGTTATTTAAATACAAATTTTCACATCTTTAATTTTTTTATTAATTCACATTATGATTCAATACTATTGCATCTGCAACTCTGATAATATCGTTAAAAGTTCTGAGAAGAATGGGAAAATTTATTGTTACAGCTTTAATGTCCCCAGAAATTGTATTTAATATCTTGTCTGGAAGTGGGTGATGGTAGGAATCACGTGAGGATTACCTGTTGTGTTCCCTCCCTCTGAGGCATCTGGTATTGGCCACTGTCGGCAGACAGGATACTGGGCTAGATGGACCATTGGTCTGACCTAGTATGGCCGTTCTTATGTTCTTATCTAGAATGCTAAGCTCAGAACCTGGATTCATTAAAAACTTGACTCAGTAAGTAGAGTCACTTATGGCTGATTCATAATTTTAAAAGGATTTTCAGATACACATTTCAGCTAACTTCTCTTTTTTCCTAGATGCGTCTGTATAGAAAAGGAGAGTATAAATTCTGTAATTCTCAATAATGCTCCTGAAGATCCATTTCAGAAAATGTTGGTTGCTGCTTCTGTATCAGTAAATGCAACTGGTAATTCTAAATATATTTTTATGTTTCTTATTTTTCTCACTTCCATTTCTTTTAACTACTAAGCATTGTCTATATGAATAGCCACAGAACTAAGAATTGTTCTTTTGAGTGATTGCTCATGTCCATATACCTTAGGTGCACGTGCTCGAACTATGCATTGGTGCCGGAAGTTTTTCCCTCTACAATATCCATAGGGGAACTGGCTCTGGCACCCTCTGGAGCAGTGCACACATGGTACAGTAATAGGGTGCTGCCACCCCTCCAGTTCCTTTTTACCACTAGTAACAGTGCTGAAAGTATACTGCTTCAGCTAACACTGTTACTTGTTTCCCATTTTTCAAACTCCTTTCCCCCTAGTTGTATCGTGTATATATTTTCCCTCTAGTTCTAGTTTCCCTCTTGGATAGCTAGACACTTAGAAGGTCCTATACAGGACTGTGCCTTAGGATGGGGCATGCCCCAGGCTTTAAGCCTTGTGATTGTTGTAAGAGGCGCATGCCCACTAATGACCCACATAATAGTTGTTTACAATACTTGGGCAAAGGTCACATTAGTGGTAAGTGCAGAGTTTGCAAGTCCTTCAAACCCAGGATGAAGGAGGAGTGTGACACTATCTTAAAAGTGCTTTGTATGGAGTCTTCCCTCAACCTGATTCAGGAGCAGAACTCTGGTTTGGCACTGATTACTGTGACCTCAGTGTGCAGCATCCCAATGGCACCAGCTTATAGGTCAGCACTGGCCTCCTTCCATGGATCCAGGCAAGAAGCTTAGGAAGAAGAGGAAAGGAAGGTCTCCAATTTCCTGAAGGGGAAAGGACACATCTGGGATGGATCAAGGCACTACCTAGTTCCAGGGCCTCAAAGACTCCTGCATAACTCTGAAAACACTGGGCCTGTATATCTTTGGCCCTTCCTGCAAGTGGTTTAAGCCACAGCAGCATCAAGTGAAGGCAGCTACGTTCTCCAGGAGACTCCTCATAAAAAATCCAGGGGTTACAAGAAGCACCCTAGTCACTGACCCCAGTCTGCATCTCAGAAGGTCTTGACCCCACTAAGCGGAGGGGCAAGCATCCATTTTGAGAGTATGCCTGAGGGCGACCTACCAGACTGCTTCCCGGATCATTCCTCACTCTGCCACCTGCCTTGCCTCCTTCTTTCCTGCATGCGTGTCTATAACATTGGACTGGAGGGGTACAGTGCCATATGGTTATGCCACTCCCCATTCCTCTTCAGGAACACCCCAATCCGATAGCTTTCTTTGATAGGATAACAAGTCCTATGGATAAGGAGGAAGTGGTGGACATGGTATACCTAGACTTTAGTAAAGCATTTAATACAGTCTTGCATGACCTTCTTATCAATAAACTAGGGAAATACAACCTAGATGGGGTTACTATAAGGTGGATGCATAACAGGTTGGATAACCATTCTCTGAGAGTAGTTATTAATGCTTCACAGTCATGCTAGAAGGCCATAAGTGGGGCTTCACAGGGATTTGTTTTGGGACCGGTTCTGTTTAATATCTTCATCAACGATTTAGATATTGGCATAGAGAGTACGTTTATTAAATTTGCAGATGATAGCAAGCTGGGAGGGGTTGCAAGTGGTTTGGAGCATAGGGTCATTATTCAAAACTAGCCAATGAGCCCGCCATAAGACAGGATTTTCAGCTCTCTCCGCGTCGGTCTTCTCTCCTGAGCCTCCGGTCTCTCGCTCTCTCTCTCCTCCTCCTCGTCCTCCTCCTACTGCCTCCCCTTCTCTCTCTCAGCTCTCCTCCGCCTTCTGCCTCTCTCTCCATTCCTCTCTTTCTCTTCTCCCCCTCCTGCCTCTCACTGTCTCTTTCCCTTTTCCTCCTCCTCCTGCCTCTCACTCTCTCTCCACTCTCCTCTGTCTCCGTCGGGGACGCTCGCTCGTCCAGGCCCAGCCCCCTGGGCATGCACATCACCTCCCAACCCCCCTTCGCCTCCCGCCATGGCGCTCAGCTGACTTCTGCGCCGCTCAGCCGGGCCACCGCACGGGAGCAAGCGGCGCAAACGGCCTCTCTCTCTCTTCTCCTCCTACTGCCTCGCCCTCTCTCTCTCTCAGCTCTTGTCCGCCTCCTGCCTCTCTCTCTGTCTCTCTCTTTCTTCTCCTCCCGCCTCTCACTCTGTGTTTCTCTTCTCCTCCTCCTGCTGCGTCTCTCTCCCTCGCTCTCCTCCGCCTCTTCTGTTCTCCTCTCTGTGTCCTCCGCATCCTCTGTGTCTGCTCCGCTTTCCTCCTTTTGAATCCGGTGCCCTTTCCTGACGTCAGAGATGCACGCTTGTCCAGGCCCCTTCTCCTGGCTGTTCCCTCTGGGCAGCGCTGTTGCCTCCCACCGTGGTGCTCGGCTGATTTCTGCGCCGCTCAGCTGGGCTGCCGCGTGGGAGCAAGCAGCCGTTTGGGGTCTGCGCTCCCCATGCAGCACAGGGGTGCTGCATGGGGAGCTCGGGGCCCAAACGGCCGCTTGCTCCCACGCGGCGGTCTGGCTGAGCAGCGCAGAAGCTATCCAAGCGCCACGGCGGGAGGCAACAGCACCGCCCAGAGGGAACAGCCAGTGTTACAGAGTCACAGACATTGGACTACTATATACATGATGATCTGAAGAAACTGGAGAAATAGTCTGAGGTAAATAGGATGAAGTTTAATAAGGACAACTACGAAGTGCTCCACTTAGGAAGGAGCAATCAGTTTCACACATACAGAATGGGAAGTGACTGTGTAGGAAGGAGTACGGTAGAAAGGAATCTAGGGGTCATAGTGGACCACAAGCTAAATATGAGTCATCAGTGTGACACTGTTGCAAAAAAAGAAAATATGATTCTGGGGTGCATTAACAGTAGTGTTGTGAGCAAGACACGAGAAGTAATTCTCCCGCTCTACTCTGCGCTGATTAGGCCTCAGTTGGAGTATTGTGTCCAGTTCTGGGCACCACATTTTAAGTACTATGTGGAGAAATTGGAGAAGGTCCTGAGAAGAGCAACAAAAATGATTAAAGGTCTAGAAACATGAGATATGAGGCAAGGTTGAAGGAATTAGGCTTGTTTAGTTTGGAAAAGAGAAGACTGAGAGGGGACATAATAGCCGTTTTCAGGTATCTAAAAGGGTGTCACAGGGAGGAGGGGGAAAATTGTTCTTCTTGGCCTCTGAGGATAGGACAAGAAGCAATGGGGTTAAACTGCAGCAAGGGAGGTTTAGGTTGGACACTAGGAAAAACTTCCTAACTGTCAGGGTGTTTAACACTGGAATAAATTGCCTAGGGAGGTTGTGGAATCTCCAACACTGAAGATATTTAAGAGCAGGTTAGACAGACAACTATCAGGGATGATCTTCTAGATCAGAGCTACTCAACCTGCAGGCCGCATGTGGCATGCGACCCATTTGTTTGTGGCCCACGGTGTGGGTTGGGTTTACATGGGGCTCAACACGCGGCCCACAGGTGGGATCCTTTGATGTTCCTTTGGGATCTACTGGGAACATCTTCCACAACGGTGAGGCATCTTCCAGGCAGGAAGTACGCAAGCAGATGGGCTGGCTGGAACAAATGGGTACAGGGTGTCAGCATTTCTAGCCCCCAGGGAGGAGGTGCTAGGAGCGCCGAGGCATCATGGGAAGTGCTTATATTCATGTCCGTGAGTATGAAAGAAGCTATCTGCATATATATTTGCATTTATATGCAACCACACTTAAGTTGCGGCCCTTGGCGTGTGCTGTGAGTATCATTGTGGTCCCCGGGGCTTCCAAAGTTGAGTAGCCCTGTTCTAGATGGATGGTACTCTGTCCTGCCGTGAGGGCGGGAGACTGGACTTGATGACCTCTAGAGGTTCCTTCCAGTTCTAGTATTCTATGATACTTCTCATTAGAGTCTTCTTGCACAAGGGGTTACTGCAGCTATGTGCAGTGGAGGTTGTTACTGCGGAGTTCAGGAACACGGGGTTCTATTCCCAGTACATTTTAATTTCTAAGGCCAAGGGTGATCTGCAGTCCATACTAGACCGGCGAGACTTGAATCTCAACGTAGTGAAACTGAAGTTCCATATGGTCCCTGGCCTCTATCGTCTCCTCTCTGTATCTGGGAGACTGGTTGCACTGCTCTTGATCTGAAAGATACATGGTTCCATGTCACCATCTTCAAGGGGCACAGACACTTCCTCTAGTTCACAGGACATCACAATCTCTGTCAGTTTGTGGTCTTTCCATTTGGCCTAGCAACTGCAGCACAGGTTTTTACATAATTGTTTTTGGTGGTGGCTTATCTCAGACATCGGGGTATCCAGATCTATCTGTACCTCAACAACTGGCTCCTCAGAGGAAACTACAGGTCCAAGAGGAAGTTGCCGTGCTGCTAGCCACATGTCATTGCCTTGGCAGGTTGGTGAAAAACACAAAATTGGTGTTAGTTCTGTGGTAGAAGGTAGAGTTCATTGGAGCAGTGCTTGATTCAACCTCTGTCAGAGCATTCCTGCTGCTGGAAAGGTTCAGGGCATTTAGCAGACTTCATTGCAGAGGTTTTCACGTTTCCCTCATGACAGCCAGCATTTGCCTGCATCTAGTTGGGATGTAATAGTGTAGTCGATTAACTGATAAGCAAAAACTTATAGGTTAATGCTATGGAACACACACACACACTCTCTCTCTCTCTCTCTCTCTCTCAGCAGGCTGGCCAGCAGCCTGGATCAGTCTTAGCTTGCGATGGGTCCAGGACCTACCCCTGCTGCGCCTCTGTATTAGGAGCCAGGCAGACAGCCCAGCTCAGTTCTGGCTCGTGCCGGGTCTGGGAGCTCAGACTGCCTCCCCACTGCATCTTTATTAGAGGCAGGAGCACAGGGTGACAGGCAGCCAGTCCACGAGGGGAGCTGGTTTTTAAACTGGCTCTCCTCACGGACCAGCTCCCGCCTGGCACCCCGAGGCAGAGGCAATAGCGCGGAGTGGCAGGGGGCTCCTCAGGAGTGAGGCCGGAGCGCACTGGCTGCCAGCCCCGCCCCCGGGGACTATAGAATAGTCGACTAACCAACAATAATTAATGAGGTTACTCGACTGTTCAATTAACCGATATTTAACATCCCTACCACCTATTAGGTCATATGGCAGCATACACATATGTAGTGCATCACGTCAGGCTTTGGATATGACCCCTGCAGAAGTGGCTGGCAACTGTGTACACCCAGTCCAGGCGGCACTTGGAAAAAGTTGTCACCAACCCAGCAGCTATACTTACCTTGCTCTGATGGTGGTTTAACCCCAAACACCCTGGAAGGAGTTCCATTTCACAGCACTCTCAGGTAGGCCCAGTCAAGTTGGTCTTGGATAACTCAGACCTCTTTTGGGGGGGCCCACCTTGGTGATCTCAAGACATTGTCCTTAGTGGATATGGCATTACACATAAATGTCAAAGAGCTCAGGGAGTACACAGTCTTCCTTCTTCTAGCACAGTGGTCAGAGTCGTGATGAACAATACAACTTCATATTTTATATCAACAGACAGGAAGAACTTGATCCTTGGCCCTGTGTCAAGAGGTGCATCATCTTTGCGACTTCTGCATTAACCATAGAATCCATTGAGGGGCATGTCACCTCCCAGGGCAAAGAATACGTTAAGTGTATCACCTAAGCAGGAACTTCTCTCTCCACAAGTGGGTGCTCCACCTGGAGAATAGCTAGCACCATCTTCCAGAGGTAGGGAACTCCCCATTGGACTTGTTCTTTACCAGGCCAAATAGGATGTGCCACTGGTTTTGCTCCACACAAGGTCTGGGTAAAGGCTTTGTCTCTGATTCCTTCCTCCTGTCCTGGGTCCCATCAGCTGGATCCTGATGAAGATCAAGAGAGACAGGACCCAAGCTTTCATGATTGTCAACTGGTTTGGCACTCAGTTGAGCTTGGCAACTTTTCCCCTGTGGCCCCAGATGGACCTGCTGTTTCAGGACCATGGTTGCTTCTTGCACCCTAGCCTTGTGTATCTCCACCTTGTGGCATGGATACTGTGTAGCTGAACCCTGAAGAATTGACCTGTTCAGAGAGGGTCCAACAGTCCTGAGAATTAGAAAACGCTCAACCAGACAGACCTACCAGGCAAAGTGAATGAAATTTTCCTAGTGGGCAGCTGAATGGGGCATTTCCCCCCTCACATTCTTCGCTCCAGGCAATTTTGAATTACCTGCTTCACTTAAAGAACCAAGACCTGGCACATGCTTCCATCAGAGTGTATTTGGTGGGTATTTCTGCCTTCCATTCGTCAATCAAAGGTCAGTCAATGTTTTCCCATTACATGGTGGCCAGACTCCTGAAGGCTCTTGAGAGACTTTTTCCACAGATTCAGTCCCCTGTCCCTCACTGGGATCTCAGCTTGGTTTTTTCTAGGCTCATGGGCCTACCTTTCACGCTCTCGGTCTCATGCTCTTTATTGCACCTATTGTGGAAGGTGGCATTCCTGGTGACGATGACATCAGTGGGATAAGTCTCTAAATTGTGAGTCTTGACATCAGAGCCATTCTTCCATAAGGACAAGGTTCAGCTATGGCCCCATCTGGCCTTCCTTCACAAGGTGGTGTTTATTTTCCATATGAGCCAATACATCTTCCTTTTGGTCTTCTGTCCCAAGACTAGCGAAGAGAGGCACCATCATGCTCTGGACTTAAGAAGGCCTGTGGCTTTCTATCTAGATTGAACAAAGCCTTTCTCTATGTCAGCCCAACTCTTCATCTCCATGGCTGAGCAGATAACGGGTCTCCTGGTGTCTACACAAAGGATTTCTACCTGGATCACCTCGTGCATATGTGCTTATGAGCTGGCAGAAGCCTGCCACCACCGATCATCAGAGTACACTTGTATAGCATGCAGGCATCCTCGGCGGCTTTCTGGAGCATGTTCCAATCCAGAACATCTGCAGAACTGAGACGTTGGCCTTGGTATGCACGTTCACAGTTCACTACATTGCCACTCAGCAGGCCAGGGATGATGCTGGGTTTGGCAGAGCTGTGTTCCAATCTATATGTCCATAAACTCCTACCCTCCATAGGTACTGGTTGGAGTCACCTAAGTTGAATGGACATGAGAAGCACTTGAAGAAAAAACAGTTACCTGCTTCCATACCTGCTGGTATGTGAGATGTGTTGCTTATGTCCATTCTATGTCCTGCCCTCCTCCTCCACTGCCTGAGTTTCCAGCGAGAAGGAACAGAGGATGGGGGTATGATGGTGGTGCCCCATATACTGTGCAATGGTGCGTGCCAATCTAGAGGGCACCACGGCCAGTCCCCCTGTGGATACTTCTAAGGGAAGAACTTCCAGCACCAGTGCATGTGGCAAGCACGCACACCTAAATTGAATGAATGTGAGCAACACATCTCGAAAAACACTAGTTACGGAAACAGGTAACTGTCTTTTTAAGCAACTGATATAATTGTCTACCAACTGCTTATAGGTTGGCTGCACTGTTAAGGCTTTTTGTTAATGATAAATTATTTTTTTTATAATAGGATCTACAATATTGTTAAGAGAAACATCTCTGATGCCTTCTATCCCTGGGCTACCAGCACTCCTCAGTATGATATTTGCTCCTGTTATAGAACTGAGGTATATATGCATTTTTAAGTATGGTAGCAGAATTATTATATTTAGCAACTTGAAAGAGTGATGATTTGAACAGACTGACTCTCAGCACCTTAAGGAATGATGTGGTTTTTACCATTCTTCTCCTATGCTACCCTTGTTTGTTCCATCCCTTAGCAGCAGTGGTGTATTATAATATTGGATGTATATGTGATTTGGGGATTCCAGAGTTTGCCTTTATGAATAGTTAATTAAGTTCCTGAGATGTTGCTGTAAGTTTAAGAGAAGGAGGAACTGTGCCAGTCTTAGATCTGCTGATAGAAGGGAACTTTGTGTATTTTAGGGGCTGTGGGTTGTTGAGGGACTAAGTTGCAGTTAAATTTATTATTTTCACCTATGTCAGTATGATTGGGCAACAAGGGATTGAGGGATTATTTTAGGCCTTGCCATCCCTGCCCTGCCATACCTGCAGCAAATGCTTCTTCTGGGTAAGGAATTAAGAAAGGGAAACAGCTCTTTTGGGGGCAGACCAGGAAGAGAGCAGACCTACAGCCCACAGTTTCAGCAGAGGGAAGGATGACATTTCAGAAATAACTGCCCTAACGGAGTCCTTCCTGAGGGAAAGGTCCCACCCCAGAAACAGAGGAGGAAGTATCTCCCTCTTTTCCACACAGAGTCTCAACATTGGAAATTTCATCTTATTTTCTTTTCTTGGATTCCTCCAGCCAGGGCCATCCCTAGAGCACAGGGCCCCCAGGGCAACCTCCCTTTTCCACAGGCATGGGACCTTGGGCACCCCCAGGTTCCATTCCATCCCTGCCCTTCTCCACCTCTGCCCCTCCCCTGCTCCATCCCTTCTACCCCCCATTGCAACTTTCCCTGAAGCCCCCTCCCCTGAGCTATGTGATCCAGGGGATTATGAGGGGGTCTGGTGTGGGGCAGCAGCAGGGTTGGGAGTGGAGCAGGCTGGGAGATGGCCAGCAGAGTAGAGGAGGGGTCACTTTAGCTCCTGCCACGGCACGTGCGGGAGGCCCTGACCCCTGCCGCTGCCCTGTGCTAGGTCCCATAGTACTGTTGAGGTGGCTGCTGCAGGGCCTCCTGTGGGGCCTGGGGTGGCTGCCCCAAACTATCCTATGTATGGGATGGCTCTGCCTGCAGCAGACCTGGGAGGAGATAGGAAGTGGCCCAGGGAGGGCAGCCTTAAGCAGCCTCAGTTGTCAGACCACTGGTAGCCCAAAGGGCCCTGCATCAGAGCCAGTGGAGTGGGAGGACCCAGGCTCCACTACCAACTTCTTCCCTACCAGTCATGAGTTGCAGCCTTGACCACTATGCCATGCTTCCCAGCCAAACCCCAAATAGATTAGGGTTATGGAACAGATTCCATGTGAGGAGAGACTAAAAATACTTGATGGTTGAATTTAGAAAGAGCGATGATGGGTGTGGGTGTGTGATTGCAGTATAGATATAATCTGAGCATCTATCTGCATATTAATGTGGGATGTAAATTAGATTCTTAGTGTTCCAGATGTGGTTGCTTTTGTTTTAATTTCACTGTTCCAACATTTTGTTTAGGGTTGATGAAAGTGGAACGAATTTTACTGGTGTTCTGTGTGGTTTGGGGTGGAATCAGACTCTTGGAACCTCACTGCTTCCAGAACATGACATGGAGCTGGCATTTGATGTGCAATTTGGTGTGGGTGACATAGTAGAGGTAAAAAGTGCACATGGATATTTTCATTGTAGTAGTGCATGTCCGGAATCTAGCAGATGTCAGAAATTGTTAGTTCTTACAGTTTTATTATTTGAAGTCTAGCAACCTTTGGCAGAATTTTAAAGTTGTCTAATTTTTTTAGTGAAATTGCCTGTTTATAACCTTGAATTGATCTTGTGTGTCAGAAATTAAATTTTAAAACCTTGAGGTGATTTCATTAAACTTTGTTCAACAAAGTCAAATATTAAATATAATAAATTACCATCTTTGTAGACAATTGTATACATTAAGCCAGTAACTAAGCAAATACTATTTTGTGCTAACCAAACACCTATGCAAAAAGGGTTATTTTGTTTTTCTGTGTAATATTCAAACCTTTTAATTATATTTTTGGTATAAAATAATGCTATTTAAAAATCTGCTTACAATATATTAGACATTCTTATATTTTATATATAGAGTCTTGCTAATGTTGATACAAAAATGAACTATCAGTGATAACTTAACTGTTCTAGACAAACAGAGGTGTGTTGGTGCACACACAGCCCTACATAAAATCTGAATTTAAACTGGAAATATTGTTTGGGCTTCTCATCATGTATCACTGAAACGTTTACAGATAAACATCCTAAGAATGGCCATTAACAAACTGGTTTGTGATGGCCCAAGTGGCCCAAGGTATTTTGGGCAAGAGAGGATTGCACAGCTGCAAGAGAATGCTCGTGAGAAACTTTTAGGGTAAGGCTACTTTTCTTGATAAGAATTTTGTTTGTTTTCTTAGTTGATAGCAAAACAGAATTCACATTTGTCTTCATGCTTCTGTCTTTTACTAGCCATCTTGATTTACTTTGATTGTTTGTAAAGCATTAAATCCACTACAGATTGAACCTCTGTAGTCCAACATAGGGATGTGAATGGTTAACAGGTTAACCAATGGGGGTTGGAGCAGCTCCCCACCTGCCACTGTTAGAGGGATACTGTAGCCCTGCAGGGCCCACCACAGGTGAGGGTTCCCCAATCTGGGTGGAGCAGCCCATGCCTCCATTGATATAGTTATGCCTAGGAAATGCTAGGTTCTTTGGCAAAAAGAAATGCTATCCTAAAGCAACTGTACATTGAGATGGGGGCAGTTTCATGATGCAGCTTCAAGTGTACAGTAGCTTTAAGTGGAGTCCTCCAGTGCCAAAAGTGCAATAGAGAAATAGTAGCAGTTATCACATAAAGTGTATAGAAAATTGATATTGGAAGTTCATATGACTCCCTTTTTTGATGTGCCTGTTCAAATTAAGTATATGATTTGTCAGTGGTTACTATCTCAACTCAGTTGATGTATGTGAGCACTAACACATTTACCCCAACTTTAAATCCACTCCCCACATCTTGAGTGAGATAGATTAGCGAGTAAAGGAGGTCGGGTTTTGCTCTAGGGGGCCATGTAACAAGAAATCTTTAGGGCATCAGCACATGCCAGAGGCTGAAGAGAGACAATGGAGTAGCCAGTTGTGAGGTTTTGTGCAGTGGATCTGTCAATCAGTTGATTGTGGCACAGAGTTCAGTGTTTATACTGGAAGTATATTTGTCTAAATAGGTAGCATCCAGCACCTGTCACTGTCTTCTGGTAAAACCATGCAGCCACTGTTGTCTCAGTGACATGACAGCCCTTACTGTCCTATCCCACAGTGCTTTTGTGTCTCAAGCCAGACAGCTAAACTACAGTTTCATACCTGTGACATTTCTGAGGCATATTTTACAGGTACACTTCATGGCAGGAACACCAGCAGAAACTTTATGGGCAACCTCCGTTTTGAGACCTGTAGCACAATTGGCAAAATTCCAGAGGCTAGAAAGATGTGCTCCTGCAACAATTTGACACATGTTCCAATGCAAGAGTAAATTTGACTGACATGATTTATGCAGCAAATTGCTGCGTTGGTAGGTACCTAGCTAAGAAATGCACCTTGTGAGTTAATACCATATTAGGATAGGACTTAAACAAAGAAATAATTTGTGCTTTTAACGCAGTTATACCTACATGGGCGCAGCGCATGGTGCTTTTACTCATTCTGGCAGAAGTCATGAAAATTATTGTCTTAAACACAAAATCTACTTGCTCCTGCTTACCATAGTAAACGGCAGGAAACAGGAAGGAAACAACAGTATACTGACGTGTCAAAAACACGTGGGAATGAGCAATACGCGTTTTGTAAGAGTCTTGTATTTACAGACAAAACCAAGTAAAATCTCATTTAGGTGCTAAAGTTATTCTGCCTAGCATAAACAATAAATAGAATATACTTGAGTCTTTACCGGTCCTTTTCCTTTTAAAAGTGTAATTTCAATCTGAAAAAATATTTTAAATGACACCTTCTTTCTCCACAAATCTTATCTTAGTATTTAGTCTTTTCTAATAATTTTAATCTTTGTACTGGTATTATTTTAAATATGCAGAGTACTTCACGATAAAACCAAAAGCTGCTCTAAATATCCTTTTAAGTTGCTACTGGATTTTACTCCTGTTAATACTACAAAGCTGAATATAGCTAAGAGAAACTAAACTCGATTCTGTTTATTCCCATGCATTAAAATAATGATTTATGATGTTATCACTGCAAGACCAGTTGTATAGAGGGCAGAATGTGGCATGCAGAGGGATGAGCCCAGCTGACTCTCAGGTTTGCCAGGCTAGCACTTATATAAGCATTGTATTTTTAAACAGAGATTATTTGGGATGGAATTAGAGACTCTGACACTTTAAACCACAGTTAAACTCCCTTTTTAGAATAGAACAGCACTAAAATGTATGGCTCATCCCCAAATCTCCTCTTAGCTCTAAACTTCTCCTACAGACTTGTCTACTTCCATTCACATAGATGTCACTCTTCCATTTGCTGTCTTCCTTCATTCTATCTCTTTCCCTTATTTCCACCCTCTTTGTACCTTCTTTTGCCTACCTAAAACCCTATGAAATGAAGTCTGTGATTTTCACCAGCATTTATTTATAAAACTTTAAAAAAATCAGACTTAATAGGATAAGTCATGCTATTCAGTAGCACTGGTTAATTATGCCTGAGGTTCATTAATTAATGTTTCATTTAAAATATTCTTGTATTGCATAAAGAAAAATCTGTCAAAATAAACATAACTTTGTTAAAAGGAACAGAATCAAAAATATTAAATTACAAGACAAAATGCTGAAGTTCTTTGGTAAAAGATAAGTCTTGTCTCATACTTCCTTCGTCTCAGTGGAAAATTGTTCTGATGATAAATCTCTTGCCATACAACAAATAGCATTAAGATACAGAAGCTTAGTTATCCTGTTCTTCAAGATTTGTGGATCATAGTATCCAGAAACCAAATTTCAGGAGTAAAATTGCATCTTATTCCCCCCCTAAATATCAGAAACTGAGCACATACTGATTTTGAAGGAAGAGACTATCTGCTAGCATAGTGTTGTAATATATATCTTATTTCCCCCTATATGTATTTCAGTTGTTTCTTAATATTTTTTGTTTAATGTACCAAAAAATGCTTTGTTGAAAAGACACTACATGCCTAAAACTAGTCCGGTGAAATCTTTCATGGTTTTCCCCTTCACAGTTTTTTTTAATTAACTGTATTTACAACATGTCACCACTACTTAAGAGTAAAATGTGTATTTGAAAAACACATCTAGACAGAATTAATTAAAATGTATCATTGTACTTAACACAGCTTGAGGAAATAACTGGGGCAGACAAACAATCTATAATAATTGAGTTGTTACAGAAAACGGAATAATTTAAAATAGCTAAAATATATTCAAATGAATAAGCATGCATAAATGTATAGAATACATGACTGTTGCAAACTGTAGCACTTTGTCAAATAAACAACTTAAACAAAATATTTTTTTCCTCTCAATACAGTTTTAAAAGCAAGCAGTTTTGCTAGTGCGTGACTTTATTTGTGATTTCTCACACTGAAGATAAATGAGCAAATTAAACTAACATGAAAATTTTAACATTTAAGCCAGCAGCATTAATGTAATACATGTCCAAATATTTAATTAGGTGTTTAAGAAACGCAAAGGTATATAGTTAATTCTAAAGATGTTTTTATGAAATTTCAGTTTAATCTGCAAATCAAAACCTCGAGAAGTAATTGCTCCTAAGTGGTATAGGAAACCATATGATTGGAATCAGGTAAGGTTATAATTTTCAAATTATATATATATAAAGTAAATGGGAATGGTTATTACAATATTCCTTCATGTCTGGAGACTTAAGTAGGTTGAGTTGATGGCCACAGATAAGATGGTTTTTATCCCAGTGTAGTTTTTTGCTGATACCTGTTAACCTCATAAGCAGAGATGATCTGGATAACAGTACAGATAGTGTAGTTTGGGATTTGAGGTGAATGGACAGATTGTACACTCAGTCTGGATTTTATAATGCTTTTTTAATTTTGTGGACACTAATATTCATTATTTTGGAACAAAATACTTCAGAAACTTGAAGCGAAGATTGATTACTGTCTGAACTATTTTATTCCCCCTAAGAAATTAACATTTTGGTACTTCCCATCAAATAGTATAACTAAATTGAAGATGTGTATTTGTTACTTATTTTGGAATTGTTAGCTCACAGCAGTATATGTTGGATTTTATAGCTGGCCATTGTTATATAACAGGATTTCCTTTTTTATACTTTCAGGAAACCTGCTGATGTTAGGGTCAGAAAGGGAGGTGGTAGTCTGGAGACTTCAAAGGGTTTCCTACAACTCAGATGTAGGGTTTTTGTTTGGAGTGAGTGTTAGTCTGCCCTGCCCTGCCATTCTGTTAGTCTGCCCTGCCAAATCTTTCCTAATTTCATAAATGGGTCACGACATGCAACCAGATTCCCACAGCATTTGGTTCATGAGCTTAGTGGTTAGTGAACCAGCAGGAATGAGGCAGGCCAATGGTTATCATATATCTTTGGGGGTGAAGGGAATTGGGTGCTTTTCTGAGATGGGTAAGTGAGGGATTTAGGTCTCTTCTTGGAAGGGAAGGAAATTGAGAAGATGGGATAAGCACAGAGAGTAAATATACTCATTGCATTTCACTGAGAGGAGTGTGTTTGTTTTCTCTCAGTTGTGCTGTAAGGTTGTCCTACACTGATATAGGAGTATGAATGGAGAGAAAATACCTGTCCAGGCTAACTCACTTATGCTACAAGGTTAAAAATAGTAATGTAGCTGTTGAGGCTCAGGCTGGAGCCCAGGCTCTGAAACTCAGCGAGAAGGGTGCACCTATCCCTTTGTGTAAAGGGCAATCGAAAATACCCGTCCTCTAATACAGAGTACAGGTAGTCATCCTACCTTTTATACTTCCATAAGCAGGAGTCATGCTTTCAACTCATTTTTCAAATGTCAGTAGCTATTTTGAATGTCAAAATATGTTGTTACACCATCTCTCTCACTCAGGGAAAGCTTCATTTAATATTTTTAGATGCTCTTGAACCTCACAGTGCTACGTTACCTTCAATGGTCACACATTCTCCTTTTCCTTCTAAACTGCCTAAAGAACTGAAAAACATATGGCTGACCCTTATTTCATAGTGTATATGACAGATCAGCAGTGGGAAAGCAATGCTCAGTATTAATTCCTCTCTCAGTATGTATATACATATGAGTGGGTTCATTTTGACCTGATAATTCAAAGAACAGCTACTCATGGATCTTTTTAACTATAATACAAACAATAGTGGGACATAAGTATGTGGGATAATGAGTAAGCTAGTGTAACCTTTTGTTCATCTACATTGCTTTTAATATTTTTTAAAAGTAAGTTGTTGTGTCAGCTGTATAGCAACATGTTATCTGAAAGTGTATCTAAAGTCTGAGTGTTATCTGAAGATGTATCTAACAGTTTTATTTTATGTTAATGACAAAATGCTTGCATTATTATTTACTTGATAAGAAAAGTCTGTGGAGCTGAAACAGAGTTCTGACACAAGCATTCATAATGTGAGCTGGGGTTTTTATAGCAATATTTATCTAATTTTTAAGCATGTCATACAGAACATGAGCAGTTTGAGAGTCTGAACAATCAAAAAGTTACTTGAAAACAAGTAAAGAACAGTCTTGTGGAGGAGAAAGTCTTGTGTTTGCAGAGTAAGAACGTATAAACTTGCATCTTTCTAACATTGTAATTTTGATTTTTTTTCTATTAGGTGGATTCAAAACATATCATCAACCAATCTGAAAGGCAGAATGAAAGAGGAGAGAACACTTTTATTTATCAGCTACATAAACTGGTTGTGTTAAATATTTAAATATTTCTAGAAATCCTTAAAAGAAAGAACTGTTAATGCCTTTTTTTAGTTTAATTTACTGCTGTTTTCTGAATGATCATTAAAGATTAGCTCCACATCCCTCTGATCTTAAAGAGGATGCAGTTTGGAATGTCCTAGTGGGTGCTTTAATGAGATGAAAAAATGTAGTGTGACCTCTTCTTTCAAAGATTAAGAATCAAGGTACACACATACTGAAAATACAATTCATAGAATAGATTTGCTTAGACCAAGAGGCTCTTTTTCTTTAATAATGTCTGAGACAATTTTTCAAAAAGCACTCAATAAACGAAAGGGGAGAAAATAAATATAGTCTCGGTTTATTTCTTTTCCTAAAGAACACAACAGCTGTTATAAATGTTGTTTGTCTTTGAAATAAAATATTTTGAGTTACATGTTGAATTTTATTTATGCTTTATTTATATGTTGCAAGTGTTAGAATAATAAATCATATAGCTAATTTGTATATATTACAAATGCTGGATATAATCACTTGCACTATCCACTTCTGGTGCAATAAAACATAAGTAATGAAATACATATTTTTTCATAAGTGGAGGGAAAATCTTTTTGAACCTCCAATTCCCTGTTCCTTCCTTCATTCTTTTTTATTCTCTAAATCACAAGCTCTTTACCACCACAAAATATATGAATAAAACATATAGTTGCAAATAAGATATGGTGTCTTTCCCCTTTGTCACAAACCTGGTTTATGTGATATAATGATGGATCAGTTTAGTGTTCCCTGACAGAGTTGCTAAGATGGAGGGGAAACTGGCCATTAACTACTGGACTTGTTCCTGTTGCCTAGGGCTTAGTTCTTGGCCAACAGCCATTGTCCCAGGCTCCGTAGGTTTATCAGCTAGTGGCCGCAACTCAGGTTCTGGTGGGTATGGGCAATCATCAGGCCCTCCCATTCTTTCCAGGCCTTCAGGAGGTTCATGTGGTAGACATAAGTGTCCCTCTGCCACCGTGACATGCAGATCTCATAATCAACAGGCCCAACTTGGCTGATTATCTGGAAGGAGTCTTGCCATTTGGCCAGCACCTTGGACTCTGAGGGGGATAGTAGCAACAGGACACAGTCTCCTGGCTCAAAGATCCTCATCTTCACCACCCCTTATTATAGTGGGTTTCCTGAGTGTGCTGGTCCTATAACAGGTTCTCTCATGCCATAGTACCCAACTCTTGGAGCCATTCCTGTACTCATAAAATATACCGGACAGAACCGCAACTCAGGTTTCCTAGTTCTCTCAGGATTCTCTCAGGAGGTTTAGGATTTGCCAGAGATGCTGACATAGAGTAGCTCAAATGGAAAATCCAGTGGAGGTCTGTGGGACTTCTCGCATGGCAAAGAGGAGAGCAGGGAGCAACTTGTGCCAGTCCTAGGGATCCTCCTCCACAAATATCCTCAAGACCTTCACGATCCCATTAAACCGCTCCACTAATTCATCAGTCTGGGGGTGATATCTTGAGGGTGACCCACAGCCAATTAAACTTCTGGAGCTGCCAGATGAATGGACGGAGTAGGAAGGGAAGAGCCTTAACCTCAGGCTCAGCCAATCAGCATGGAGACTCTGAGGGACTGGAGACTGAAGGTTTAGAGCACTCTTCCCGTCCCTTCCCTTTGGAGGGTCTTCCACAATAAGGGATGGAGAGCAGCCACTCCTCACCAGTGGAAGGAAGCAAGAGGGGAGGAGGGAAACAAAAAATGATGATCTCCAGTGTCCCAAGATGGGACAAAGGCTCAGGTGGGAAAAAGTTCCCCAAACTGTGCCTTGAATTTACCCAGCACAGAGGATCAGGCCGCATAGGTACCAAACTCCTCAGGATTTCACGGTCTATACACGGGCATCAGTTTCTAGCTCAGGAGTGGGAAAGGAAAAAACTTTAAAAAGGCTCCTCATTCTCACGTATGTGAACCTGAATTCTCTCTCAATACTGAAGGAGAGACTTCAAGAAGGAGACTCCTTGCAGCAAAGCCACAGGGGGTCTCTGAGTTCACACCTACCCTCAACATCTCTTATCAGTCTGTTGTCATGGATGCTCTGTGAGGTCATCACCTCCTGACCTCTTTTGACCAATTACCTGAGGTATTACAAAAGGCCTTGTGATGTCATTGCCATACTCACCTCTGCCCTGCAAGATAATGTCTTTCCCCTTTGGATGTTTGAGCTGTTTCTCCTCTGTTCTACCCGCCTCACTCAGTCTTGGTTCTGGAGTTCAAGCAAGCTACACATGAAAACATCAGAGGCTGCTCAATGTGCCACACACAGTTCTGCCTGGATTTGTAGATTTTAAAGCCAGAAGTGAGAGATCATCTCATTTGACCCTCTCCTATCACTGGCCTCATGTTTGGCGCCAGTGGCAAGTTTCAGACCAAAGCACACTCCAGAAAGGCATCTGGTCTTTATTGGAAGACATCAAGAGGTGGAGATACTCTATTTTCTGTTACTTATAAACCAGAAATAATCTTGATTATAAATAATTAATTCATAGTTATAAGATGTTCTGTTATGCAGCTGCACCCTATCCTCCACTGGTATTAAACACCATTCCATTTTTTTCACCAACAGTGCTTTAATGAGTAATCTTTCTAGTGGGATATAGGGATTGCTTTCTCAAATATTATTTTATTGAAATAACAGTAAAATATATTGAGCAAGTGTAAAGGGCATAGAAGGATGATTTGTAAGAATCCTGCCTGAGGATATTATGGCATTTTAACCAAATAGTGTTTTATGTGTAGCTTATTGAGGGAACTCATTTAGAGCTAATAAGACATAATAAATTACTAATGGGTTTTGCCCATGAAAGATCCTGATTCTTTATATTTTGGTTAGTCTCTAAGGTTCCACAGGACCACTTGTTGTTAATAAATGACTGTGCTAATCTTGACATTCCCAGGAAAGTAACAGGGTATAATAAGATGGGGGGTTTTTTAGTTATGCACTCTGGATGCTTATTTACTTTGTGCAAGTGCAACCTTGCCAAGCAAAGCATGCCCTAGTGACATTAAGCTTGAACCTTCATGTATATAATGGGGATCATAACAGAATTTATTTCTTGTAATTTGTACAGCGTGAGACAGCATATTTCCAGTTGTTATATTATGTATTCTTTATGCTGTTTGAATTAAAGTTGTGCTGCTGCTTTTAAAACTTTGAATGGTGTATACCCTGGTTAACTTGAAACCCTCCAACTGATATCTGCACTCCAACATCCCAGCACTTCCTTCCTTGGATGCAGCCCCACAAAACTGACCTTCCACTTTTTAGCAACTACTAAATAATGTCAACTTTTTGCTGGCAATCAAGAGTTGTTAAGAAGCAGAATATACTTTAATATTTTTAAAAGTCACATTTGAAAAATGTAGAAATAATTAGTTTTATGATGTCTTTCACGTCAGAATCAGAGTTGAGGAATCAAGTGCCCTGTGTCCTTCATAATATCAGTAAAACGTAATGCTGGCACAAAGATTTTTGCATTTTCTGCAGCTGCTTATCAGGGATCCTAGAAATCCCTTTGCCTCAATTTTTTTTCCTTTTTACAGAGAATCTTTAGTTTTTGCATTTTGTGGGGGAAAACATTTACTATCTTTTATTGAAACTACCAATGTTACTTATTCAGTGTGTGTAACCTTTCCCTCTTGTGGTTGATTTTTGAATGTGCATTACATTTGCATAGCTTAACATACTCCAGTAAACTGCTTCTAGTGTGTAGAGTTTATTCAGTGGGGCATAAGAGTTTGTGATTTAATGCATCTCCAATTTCATTTCAGACATGAGTAATTAAAGTCTCTGCCCTCCCTGCACACACTTCCTACACACAGCCTCCTGCCCTGAGCCTCTCCTCGTCCCCCACACCTCACTCCCCTGCCCCCTCCGCATCCCCAAAGAGAGAGACTTTGATTAAAACAACTGATGGAAGCTGCACTTAGACCCAAGGTTCCAGAACATCCAGGCTCAAGTTTGTTGGTGCAGAGCACCCTGGTGCTAGAATAAGAAATGATGCAGGGAAAAGACTCAGTAAAGGAGCCCCAACACTGCAAGTCTCCAGCACCACACTGCAAGTCAGAGGCACGGCTCCTTCCCAAGTGACATAAGAAGGAAGATGGAGTTGTTTGCCACATAGGTTGGCTAGACCTACTATGGGCCAGAGAACCAGCAGGTAGGGTTCGCCCACCAAATGTCAGGAGGCAAGTCTTGGTGAGCCATTGACTCCGGGACTCTAGGTAGCCTTGAGTCCAGCACCAGGCAACTCACCCACTGATCAAGACCTGATGAAGATTGTGGAGCTTTCCACGCCCAACATATTTGAGTCAGTCAGAGATTTGATTGAGTTCACAGAGCCCCTTTCAGGCAGACACGTCCATGCCTCTAGCACCACCCAGACAGGTGCCATCTTGAGTCAAGCCCGCTGTGATGCAATGCTTCCCATCTGCAGACAGGCACTGTTCCAGGTCCACAACTTCCTGGCCACTGCTCACTGGCACCCACAGCATCACAGTCACACTTGGTACCAAGCCAGGAATCACTGTGCTCCCCAGCACCGAGTGGCCAGCACTGCACCTTGTCTGGCTCTAAGAGGTGGCACTGTTCTCTGGCACCAGACTCCAGAGACTTTCCTGGTGCTGCAGGATAAGCATAGTTCCCACTCCTTTGGTAGCAGGCACTGGTCCTTGCCATGATTCTCTCAGCCTGGGTCCTGTTCTTCATCATGACACTGACCTCCTGCCCAGGACTTATCGGTGCCACCCTCGTTCTCTCCTTCAGGGTTGTTGATGTCAGAGGCCAAATCAGTCCCATCTAAAAGTACCAGGAACAGATCGAGCAGGCACACGGGGGAATACCACATGTGCAGGCATCCCCAATGGTCTCTACCACCTCAGTGGCCCTTTTTTACTTCCTGGGTGTACCAACAGTCCCAAAGTGCCCCTTTGCTGGCTTCCTGGTCAGCAACCTTGGCAGACCACCATCCCAAGTCACTGGGTGTGATGCCCACTTCTAGTCCACTGGAGGCAACAGTCACCTAGCCACCCTACGGTATGGACATATGTGGATTCCTCAGGTGCCACCTACAATTGATGCCCTGTCAGTGCATAATTTGTTTAATAATAGATATGTAGCTGTGTTAGTCTGGTCTAGCTGAAACAAAAAACAGGACTATGTAGCACTTTAAAGACTAACAAGATGGTTTATTAGTCTTTATTATTATGGTTTGTTAGTCTTTAAAGTGCTACATAGTCCTGTTTGGTTTTTTTTTTCCATAATTTGCTTGACCGCCTCCAGGAGGGCATGCATAAGACAGGCTCCATGAACATCTGGGAGGATCCTGTTCCCCCATCAGCCTCATCCCCGGATAAGGCAGTGGCAGGAGCATCAACCTCCAGGCCTTCCCCTATTGACCATAAGGCCCACCAAGACACGAGCAAATTCATTGATGTTTATTAGGCATTCATATACTGCATTGATGGAGGGGGAGAATAGTTAGCTAAGATATAGGCACCTGCCACTTGAGCAAGGGGAAAATCTCTGCTCTAGAGATGTAGAGTAAATGGCCCTTATGTACTCTCCAAACTGTAGGCAGCTACCAAAAGGCAGACTCTTCAGATGCACTCCAGTACAACCCCAGTCTAATAATGAATACCAGAGTTACAAACTGGTCAACTGCACCCCTCATTTGGAACTGGAAGTACACAACCAGGGATAATCAGAGACAAAAAAGGAAATTTTAGACCAAAGAAAATTTGCTAGTGAATACTTACAATGGCTGGGGCTAAAAATAAAACCTGTAATATTATGATGTTAACTATGGAATATGGAGCCTCTCCATAAAATAGATTTCAATGCAGAATTTGTACTGTGCCAAGCTTGAAATATTTGTATTCTGTTCTTATTTTGAGACTATTTAGTAGGTCTTTTCCTTGCTAATACAAGCCTGCTTGTATATATGCACATGCTTTGAAATCAACACAGCTGTTGACTGATTGGGCATTCATATACAAATAATTGTTTTACTTCTGCTTAGTATTTGTAGGTCCCATAGTGTGGGCAGCAACTGGGGCAATGGATGTGCCATTTTTTCTCTATGGGGAAACTCTTAAGGGATGTGGAGCACCAATTAATGCACTAATGTGTTGTCTTTTTGGTGCCACATCTATCTAGGTGTCTTACTGTTGTTGCGTGCCCAAGGGTGATGCTGGTGTTTCAAATTGATTCATCCATCAATTGTTATGCCTCAAAGCAGTTATGTCATTTGTAATGGTGACCTTGCACTATGAACTTGACTGACAATGCCACTTTATTTCACATAAGCTATTGAGCAACCATCAGATGTTAATGATGTTTGATCATTGCTCTCAAGATGGTGACCTTGAAGTATGCCGTCTGCGATCCAGTGTGATAGTCTTTGGGACAATACTTGCTGTCCCTTCTTGCATTCTCCAATAGAAATGAAGAGTTAAGGGGACACTGTGAAAGTCTTGTTCTATGGAGGCAGAAGGAAAGTGCCCTACATATGTTGAGGTATGCATTTGTGCTTTGAAAGCATTGGCTTGAGGCTTGGGAAAGAACACAAGTAAGTGGATGGTCTGGTTGATGAGGAAAGACAATTGGGTCTTGGGGAGGAACTTGGGATAGATGCTCAGAGGCACCTTATTTTTTAAGATGATGGTGTATGGGGGGGGTCTGCCATTAGGGCAGTCATTTCTCCTACCCGACGGGCCAATGTTATTGCCACTAGGAATGCCATTTTCAAGGATAAGTGAAGAAGCGAGCATGTAGCCATGGGTTCAAATGAGGGGTTTGTGAAGGTGTTCAGCACCAAATGTAAGTCCCATGGTATGTGTGGAATGGTTACGTCTGGGTATAATGCTTGCAGGCCTTTCAGGAATCGCTTTGTCACGGGATATGCAAAGACCATGGTGTCATCAGTCTTCATATGGAATGTCGCAATAGGTGCCAAGTATACCTTAATCGAAGTGATAAAGAGATGGGAGATTTTAAGGTGCAATAGGCAGTAAAGCATCACAGGTAATGGGGCTCTCTCCAGACCTATGTTGTGGGAAGTAGCCTAGTGGAACAATTGTGGCCATTTGTCTTGCGAGCTGAGGGGGCTCTATTGTGGAGAAGCATATTTTGTACCTGGATTGAGCACTGTAGCTGTATCCCGGAGAGCCATCTATGTACCAGGCCTTCAAGTGCAGTGTTAGAAACTATGGATGTGGAACTTGTGGCCCCGGTTGGAAAAGGATCTTTGGATTGCATGGAAGTGTGATTGGAGGACACAGAGCCATTCTGTTCAGGAAAGGGAACCATGATTGCCGGGGCCAGCAAGGGGCTAAGAGGATGATCCTCACCCTGTCCCTCTTTATTTTGAGGATTGTCCTGTTGAGAAGAGGAATCATAGGGAAGGGCATATAGTAGGTGATGGGTCCACTTGAGAATGAGGGCCCTTGCCTATGCTAGACCTGGAGCAATACAGGGGACACTTTTTGTTTGCCTTTGTGGCAAAGAGCTCTATCTGGGGCATCCCCAAAGTTTGAACATCGTAGCGAGGACTCTGTGATCGATCTGCCTCTCGTGGTCCTGAGGTAGGGTTCTGCTTAGAGCATTGGAGGTGGTGCTTAAGGCACCAGGAAGGTGGCATGCACTTATGGAGATAGTATGGGTAACCAGTTCCACAGGGCAATAGTTTCTGTGCATAAGGCATGGCCACCTTGCCTGTTTATATAAAACGTGCAGGTGATGTTGTTGGTACATATTCAGATATGTTTTCCGAGTATGTGAGATAGGAAATGTTGACAGGCAAGCCGATCGGCTCTGAGCTCGAGGATGTTGATGAGTGCAGGGCCTGTTCTGCTGATGTCTATAGGCCCTGAGTTGTGACATCTTTGATGTGCATGAAGGGGGATGCTTAGGCATAGATTCTCTGGTTTTGTCCATTGCACGTTTTACTGTGGGAGGAATAGACAGGGTTTTAGTTAGAGGGTAGGGATTTGGCTTGTAGGCTGACTTGAGCCAGCCCTGAAGGCCTCTCATGAAGAGATGAGCATTTGGAACAACAGGGTTGCAGGATGCAGTGTGGCCTAGAAGCTGAAAACAGTCATACACGGTGACATGCCATTAAGTGCAGCTTTAGAACTAGATTGTGAATCTTTAAAAACTTGCCTGTGGTAGAGAGGCTATGGCAGTATTCGAATTGAGCTGTGCTCCAATGAATTGTATGGATTGTCAGTGTGAGCACTGATTTTTGTCTCATTCACTAATAAGTCAAAGATTGAAAACATTCCTGTACGAAGTGAGTGCTATGAAGAGAGTTGTACTCGGTTCTTGCCTCGATGAGGCAATCGTCGAAATAAGGGTAGATAATAGTGCCTGTTTCCTCAGGTGCGACGTAACCACCACCAGCATCTTGGAAAAACTCTTGATGCCGTGGAGAGTCCAAAGGGTAGGAAAGTATTTTGGTAGTGTTGAATACTTAAGATGGAATGGAGAAATTGTCTATGAGCAGGATGAATAGTAAGATGGAAATAGGTGTCCTGTAAGTTGAGAGACAAAAAACAATCATCCGGCTCCAGAGACGGGATAATGGTAGTCAGCGTCACCATCTTGAATTTTGTCTCATCACGAATTTATTAAAGGCTCTAAGTTCCAAAATTTTCTGTGTTAGGAAATAATGTGAATAAAATCCACTCCCATGATATTCCTGTGGGACTGCTTCTGTAGCGCCCAATTGGAGGAGGTGCTTGACCTCCTGTCGCAAGATGGCTTTGTGAGAGTGGTTCCTGAAGAGGGATGGGGTGGAAGGGATGGAGGGGAAATGGAGGGTGTATCTTGATAGCATAGTTTGTAGTACCCATCTATCATATGTTATGTTCTGCCAGTTGGTATAAAAGGGCAGAACACGATGGGTCACATGGTTTGTTGTTAATTGATAATTCTGGATCTGGTAGAATTGTTTTCAGTCTCTCAATGCCTGGCTCAAATTTGCTTATTTGGTTGGTGTGGCTAGTTGGTAGTGCTGCTCTGATTGCATCTATGCTGTTGCCTGCCATGACCCCATTGTTGTTGCGGTTGATGATCCTAATCTCTGGTGTTGGTAAGTGTAACTTGGTCTCTGGTACAGTTGGTATCTATACTGCCTCTTTCTGGTTGCAGGTGTGTGAATAATAAGGGAGCGGAGCATTGCCTGGGAATCCTTCATGGAATGAAGGACCTCCTTCGTCTTAGTTGAAAAAAGCTTCTCGCCCTCAGATGGTAAACCCTCCACAGTTGCCTGAATTTCACGAGGAAATGCCGAAGAGTTAAACCCGGAGTGGGTGGGTGAAGAGGAATTCCAACCCTTTGCGGGAATGTAGTATTTCCTATCCACTGCACATTTTTGGCAGGCTCCATGATAGCTGGATTAATGGGCAAAGCAATCTTGGCCAATGGCGTGGCCTGGAGGATATTGGTGAGCTCATGCTGCGTCTCCTGCACCTCCTCCATAGCGATATTCAGGTCAGCTGCAAACCTATTAAAGAGATCCTGAAAGGGAGTAAAGTCATCAGTTGTGGTTGGAGACAGTGGCATGACTGCATCGTCGGGGGAGGAGGATGAATTTGTATCTGGGGATGTATTTGGGCCTGACTCACGAGATTGTGGATCAGCGGTTTCATGCTGCTTCCTCTATGGTGACGGAGATTGAGGTGGAGGAGAGGATGTGGACTGAATATGTTTGTTTCTTTTTTGAATGTCTCTTTTTGTAGTCATAAGCACATGCGCTCCAGTATTGCCACTGTGCAGGATAAGGCATATGTGGTGGCATCCATGGGTGGGGACCCCAAGGAGGGCATGGTCACTGGATGCCTAAAGCTACAATGAGTCAAAGGCACAGATATTTCTGCACCAGGTGATAACTGGAGTGAGAACGATAGCTCCTCTTCATCATCGTCATCACTGGATAAAAGTCTAGGTGATGAGACATGTTTGGATACTGCTGCTGGTGGTGACTTGTCGGTACCGAGGAATGGAGAATTAAACGTAGACGACACAGTAAAGTCTCCCTAGTGTAAAAGCCTGGGTGCTGCAGTGGACGGTACTGAGGCCATAGGTACCGTGAACGGTACTGGAGCTGCTGCTGTTGCGGTTGGCACCAATGCAGGTTTCGGTGCTGAGGGAGATATTGTGCCGTTAGGTGGTAGGATGGTGCCAAGGGGCTGCATGGCTGGTTGCTGCAGTGCTGTGGTGGTAGGTGTCAGTGCCGAGAGTTCAACAATCTGGTTGGTGCCAAAGTGGGTGCTGAGACACAAGAGGCAGACACAGAAGGGCCTGTAGCCTTGATACAAGTTCTGTGGACACTGTGCCTGCTGAGAGTCTGATCAGTGCTAAAAGTCCCCGGGGCATCGTAAGTGCCAAGACAAAGTGGCATCTCAGCCATCGGTACTGAACTTTTGGTTGTGCGCCGCTTAGGTGACTGCCCCTTGTAAGGTAACAGAGGCACATTTCTTTGGGAATTTTTTTCCCCATTTTCAGATCTTGTCTTCTCAGGACCTTGTGTGCCAGTGTCCAAGAAGGATGTTGCAACTTCTCTAACATAATCATTTTCAGGCAGCGGTCCCAGTCTCAGTGTGTTCACGCCTTGTGTTTGGTGCACTGCTGGCAGTCCTGGTGAACATGGGACTCCCTGAGGCATTTCACACGTTTAGCATATCCGTTGGAGACAGGCATGGCATCGTTTAAAGCCTGATGGCCCTGGCAGTGCAGGATTAAATTTGGAGGAAAAAAGGAGTGTTTTTTTTTTAAGGTAGATGAACTTAGATAAGGTAACTGAGGAAGAAATAACTGAAAATTTAACTTCTTATCTACAGGATTAATGAAGAGTGAATAGCAATGTCAAACAGTGTCTTAAGCCAGGGATATTAAGAAGGAACTGCGGGGGAGGTTGGTCATGCATGCGTGGAAGTCCCGAGTGGCACCCATGCACCTCCCCTGCCGCGTATGCGCGTTCCCCCATGTATTGGTGTAAAGAATCCAGTCTGCAGCACTGGGATGCACTGATACCTGCTGTGGAGCACCAACTCGGGCATGTCTCTCAAAGAACCAAATGATCAAATACTGCAGTGCTGGGATTCAGTATTGTTAACAAGACTGTGAACAAGTTTGTTTTGAACAATATGAGCCTCAGTACAGATTCAGTGACAGGAACCAACAGGGAAGTTGTTTACCAATCTTGTAGTCAGTATGTGACTCAATTTCTTTACCAATTTGGTTTTTCCTTGCCTTGAGTGGAGCAGCCTCCCCGAGTCACTGTGGTCCCTGCCACCACGGTGAATGCAGGGGCAGCCGCACCTTGCCGCTGCCCCACATCAGGTCCTTCCTGGTACATCCTTGCACCAGACCTTCCCTGATCATTCCTTTGCTCATGTCACTCGGCAGAGGGTTTTTCGGGCAATGGGCAAAATGGAAAGCAAAGCAGGGGCAGAGTTTGGGGAAAGGTTGGGAGCACAGCAGAGGCAGGGTGGATGTGGGGCCTATGGCAGGGAGGATGCCTGGGGCTCTGCATCAAGGGCAGTGGGGGGATTGCCCCAGGCCCCTGCCTCCCTTAGGATAGCCCAGATAGTCAGCCAAATGCTCAGGAGTGGCCAATATGAACTGGAGAGAGAGGTATCGTTGCTTTCTTTCTACATGAAATGCTGCCATATGCTACACCGCTTTCCATTTCACAACTGTTCCTAGAATAAGGAACTGACTTTGACTTCCTGAACATGACAAACTTAATTTTGACAGAGCATTCTATAGAAATCAAGCATAAGGTTAGGGTGTGTCAGGTTCCAACTATTTCAGAAAGATCTAACAGAAGAGATGTCACTTGATGGCCAGAGAGGTAGTTTGCTTTTTACACATCCCTGAATGTCACTTATTGTGATTAGGGATATTAGAGTGTACTAGTTTAAACGATTAACCAATAAACCCAAGTGTGTCGGTTAATTCTAACGGTTACATAGACTTTGTATCAGAGGCAGTGGGAGTGGGCTGTGTGGAGCAGCCAGTGCCTGTGGGAAGCCAGCTTTTAAGCCAGCTCCTATGGAGCCTCCTGCCCTTGCCCCCACTGCCTTCCCCAGAGGCCGCAGTGCTAGGTGCAGTGGGGGGCAGACAGAAACTGGTACTCATGGGGAGCAGGCTTTTAAGCAGGCTCGTGTTGTGTACCAGCTCCCTTAGAGCTGCCTCCCCCGCCACTGCCTCTGATAGAGAGGAAGACAGCAGCTCAGGGAGTAGGTGGGCTTGCGGGAGCCAGTATATGCAGGAAGTCGGCTTTCAAGATGGCTCTCTGCGCATGCCAGCTCCTGCAGACCCATCTGCCTCAGTGCATTGTTGCCTCTCTAGGAGAGGTGGCAATGGGTGACGGAATAAAGCGGGTGCCGGTGCTCATGGGGAGCCAGCTTTTATGCTCCCACCAGCTCTCCCTACGCTGCATGTAAATGTATAACAGCTAACATTTCATGATTGTTAACATCCCTAATTGCGATGAGGTCCTCCCCGCCCCCTGAAGGGTGAAAGAGGTCACTTCTAAAAGTTGAATAAGGAGAAGGAAAGGAGGGACCAAGTTTGCTATTGAGCCATACCTCCAGTCTGGAGAAAGCCTCACCTGACTCATACAGAAGTGCTGGTGCAGGGGGCTCAGCTTGAACTGATTTCCATTATATGTCGGCTGTCTCCTCACAACCTCCTACATTTCCCCGCTATGATACTGGAAACTGGGCATCTGCTGGAGATGCCAGTCCCAGAAATAGCTCACTCAAAGATGTGGGGGAGGTTTCCTCTGATTGGGGGCGAGGGGATGACAGGATCAGCGTTAGTACTTCCTGCATCTCCTGCAGCAGGATAACTCACCCTTAGTCCAGCAGCGAGCTGGCCCAATGACGCTGCTCCCTATTGGGCCACTGTCTCCTCCCAGGTGGGCAGTGTGAAAGGCAGAGTTTATTAAATTTTGTTGTGTTTTGGGGAAACAGTTTAACAATGTTATGCACATGTACAGCAACTAATATTTGCTGGAATCTCTCCAATATGTCCACATCCCTTCTATAGTTGTGGGGGGACGGACCCAGAACTGGATGCCATACTCCAGATGTGGCCTCACCAGTGCTGAATAAGGGGAATAATAACTTCTCTAGATCTGCTGGAAATACTCCTGCTAATGCTCCCCAGTATGCCATTAGCCTTGGCTACGCGGGCACAGTGTTGACTCATATCCAGCTTCTCATCCACTGTAATCCTCAGTTCCTTTTCACCTGTCCATAAACAGGTAATCTCACATGCTGCATTCAGAGCAAGCAACTGGGTAGTCCTCACTCCACTGCTGGATCTCAGCCCTCATTCTTTCTATTCTTACAGAATTTTATTGTTTTTTAAAATGTGTCTGGGGGATGTTTTTGGCCTAATTTGAGAGACTGTTAGGTGTATCTGTGTTTCTTACTCCCTCTTTAAACTGCCTCGCAAAGCTCCCATTTGCTGCTCTGTTTACTAGCTCCTCTGGTTGATTAGGAGCTGGCTTTTTAAACCCCTTTTCTCTGTAGTCCCCCCCACCCTTGTTGATCCATAGTTCCTTTAGGATGTCTTGACTGATGCTAGGCTAGAGTCCCACTAAGAAGCTCTCAGCCTTGCCTAGCAGGCAGAAAAGCTCATCATTCAGACCCCAACACAGACTGCACTATGAACTTCTCTCAACCAGGCACATGGCAAGAAGGAAACCAACAGACAATAAACTCACGTCAATGGTAATACCGTGACTTCCTCTCACTTGGAGAATGCCCTTGTAAAACTGCTGTTTGCTGCTCCTTGTTTGCTAGCTTGAACAACTGATGCATTAACATAGGGCTGGGCAAAATATGGGCCGGTGGCTGAAGTCAGCCTGCCAAGCTACTGAATCCAGCTTGTAGACCACCCTACTGGGATCCTCAGGCACACAGCTGCAGTGGTTTAAAGTGCAGTCCCTATGTTTCTCTGGTCTGCAGGGCTGGGGGAGGCTTCTTGTGATCTGCCCACCCTCCTCCCATTGCTTAGCTTCTATTGCCCAGAAACAACCAGCCAGTAAGAATTGACCTGAGCCAATCTCTCAGCTTGTATTGGCTTGGAAACAGCCAGACAATGGAGCTGAGACATTGAGTTGAGAGCCATGGGGGCGGAGGGGGCGGAAGCAGCCTGTATTTTCAACTGTTTATTGTCCTATCATCAGACATTAAGGAGAATATTTTTTCTCCCTCCTCCTTATAACGCCCTTTTAGGTATTTGAAAGCTGCTATCATGTCCCCTCTCAGTCTTCCCTTTTTCAAGCTAAAAATACCAATTATTTTCCTCTATCAGCATAGATCGCATTTTCTAGACTTTTAATAATTTTTGCTGCTCTTCTGTGGATCCTCTCCATTTTCCCCACATCTTTCCTGAAATGTGGCACTCAGAACTGGACACAGTACCCTTGTTGAGGCCTAATCAGCAAAGAGTAAAGGGGAAGAATCACTTCTCGTGTATTACAACGCTCCTCCCAATGTGTCCCAGAATCATGTTTGCTTCTTTTGCAACAGTGTCACACCATTGATTCAAGTTTAGCTTGTAATCCACTATGACCCCTATATCCCTTTCTGCAGTACTCCTTCGCAGACATTCACTTCCCATTTTGTGTATATGAAACTGATTGTTTGTCCCTAAGTGGAGAATTTGCATTTGTCCTTATTGAGATTTCCAGATAACAGAAGTACAGTGAAAACCTAACTTAATTTTCAGATTCTGTGGTGATTTTTTTCAGCTCTGGCAATTAAGTAAACTAAGCAAATCTGATGTGGATATTCTTGAGATAATATTAAGATGCAATGCAGCTTTGACAGTCTCCTTACAATTTGATCCCTGCTGTAAATTCTTACTGTCCTCTAATGTCTAAAAATGGAATAGCAAGGCAATTTCTCCAATATGAAATATATTATGAAACAGAAAAATATGTTTCATAATATGTATATTTTTTATATATGTATAAATTGACCCTAGCCTGGGGAGCTTCAATTTGGACAGTGTGAAAGGCAGAGTTTGTTAAAATTTGTTTATTTTTTTTTGTGTTTGGGGGAAACAGTTTAACAATGCTATGCACATGATGAAAGGTAAATAATATAGTAATACAGGAACAGTACAGTTTTGTTTAAATAGCAGCTAGATACATCCATGTTTTAATGCTAAAGGTTTATCACCACAGGCACACGCACTCACTTTGCTTAATAATATCCAATTTAAATGACAGACATGGTCCAACTAGTGTTTTTAGCCGACTCGCTACTTAATTGCCCATATATGGTAAACTGTGGTGGTGTTGACCATCTGTTTATAAAGACCTTCATTTTTCTTTTCCTAATTTTGCAGGTTTATTCCCTGTGTAATGATATTGTCTGTTTTCTTCAGTCTGTGGGATGAAACCTTACTCAAGTGAAGTTGGTTAAGGTAATAAAGATTTGTGTTTGTTTTTACATTTCTCTTGTTTTCAGTAAGCATATCTAATACACAGATTAACTCAATTTGTTTACAATATAACAGTGACCAAATCTCTTAAAACACAAGCTATATCTTTGGAATGGTTGCATACGCATTAATTTTCACTTCAGGCGCATTACTAATATTTTATACTAAAGATGATGCTTAACTGCTAACACAGATGCTCCAGCAGACTGTGAGGGACTCCAAAAAGATCTCACCAAACTGAGTGATTGGGCAACAAAATGGCAAATGAAATTTAATGTGGATAAGTGTAAAGTAATGCACATCGGGAAAAATAACCCCAACTATACGTACAGTATGATGGGGGCTAATTTGGCTACGACAAATCAGGAAAGAGATCTTGGAGTTATCGTGGACAGTTCTCTGAAAACTTCCACACAGTGTGCAGCGCGGTCAAAAAGGCAAATAGGATGCTAGGAATTATTAAGAAAGGGATAGAAAATAAGACCCAGAATATCTTACTGCCCCTGTATAAAACTATGGTACGCCCACATCTTGAATACTGTGTACAGATGTGGTCTCCTCACCTCAAAAAGATATTTTGGCCTTGGAAAGGGTTCAGAAAGGGCAACTAAAATGATTAGGGGTTTGGAACGGGTCCCATATGAGGAGAGGTTAAAGCAACTGGGACTTTTCAGTTTAGAAAAGAGGAGACTGAGGGGGGATATGATAGAGGTATATAAAATCATGAGTGGTGTGGAGAGGGCCGATAAAGAAAAGTTATTTATTAGTTCCCATAATAGAAGAACTAGAGGACACCAAATGAAATTAATAGGTAGCAGGTTTAAAACTAATAAAAGAAAGTTCTTCTTCACACAGCGTGTAGTCAGCCTGTGGAACTCCTTGCCAGAGGAGGCTGTGAAGGCTAGGAGTATAATAGAGTTTAAAGAGAAGCTAGATAATTTCATGGAGGTTAGGTCCATAAAAGGCTATTAGCTAGGGGATAAAATGGTGTCCTTGGCCTCTGTTTGTCAGGGGCTGGAGAGGGATGGCAGGAGACAAATCGCTTGATCATTGTCTTCGGTCCACCCTCTCTGGGGCACCTGGTGCTGGCCACTGTCGGCAGACAGGATACTGGGCTAGATCGACCTTTGGTCTGACCCAGTACGGCCGTTCTTATGTAACTTGGATAAGGTAACTGAGGAAGAAATAACTGAAAATTTAACTACTTATCTACAGGATTAATGAAGAGTGAAGAGCAATGTCAAGCATCGTCTGAAATCAGGGATATTAAGAAGGAACTGTGGGGAGGGTGGTTGTGCATGCGAGGAAGTCCCGAGTGGCACCCATGCACCTCCCCTGCCGCGTACGTGCGGCCCCCGACCCATGTATTGCTGTAAAGAATCCGGTCTGCAGCACTGGGATGCACTGACACCTGCTGTGGAGCACCCACTGGGACGTCTCTCTCAAAGAACCAAATGATCAAATATTGCAGTGTTGGGATTCAATATTGTTAACAAGACCCTGAACAAGTTTGTTTTGAACAACATGAGCCTCAGTACAGATTCAGTGACAGGAACCAACAGGGAAGTTGTTCATAAAACTTGTAGTCAGTATGTGACTTAATTTCTTTACCCATTTGGTTTTTCCTTGCCTTGAGTGGAGCAGTTTCCCCGAGTCACTGTGGTTCCTGCCACCATGGTGAATGCAGGGGTGGCCACACCCTGCTGCTGCCCCACATCAGGTCCTTCCTGATATGTTCTTTCACCAGGCATTTTCTGATCATTCCTTTGCTCATTTCACTCGGCGGAGGGTTCTTCAGGCAATGTGCAAATGGGAGGCAAAGCAGGGGCAGAGTTTGGGGAAAGGTTGGGAGCACAGCAGAGGCAGAGTAGATGTGTGGACTGTGGCAGAGAGGATGAAGTGGGGGGACTGCCCCAGGCCCCTGCCTCCCTTAGGATAGCCCAGATAGTCAGCCAAATGCTCAGGAGTGGCCAATATGAACTGGAGAGAGAGAGGTATCGTTGCTTTCTTTCTACATGAAATGCTGCCATATGCTACACCGCTTTCCATTTCACAACTGTTCCTAGAATAAGGAACTGACTTTGACTTCCTGAACATGACAAACTTAATTTTGACAGAGCATTCTATAGAAATCAAGCATAAGGTTAGGGTGTGTCAGATTCCAACTATTTCAGAAAGATCTAAAAGAAGAGATGTCACTGATGGCCAGAGAGGTAGTTTGCTTTATACACATCCCTGAATGTCACTTATTGTGATTAGGGATATTAGAGTGTACTAGTTTAAACGATTAACCAATAAACCCAAGTGTGTCGGTTAATTCTAACGGTTACATAGACTTTGTCTCAGAGGCAGCGCTAGTGGGGTGGGGGGAGCAGCCAGTGCCTGTGGGAAGCCAGCTTTTAAGCCGGCTCTTATGGAGCCTCCTCCCCCCTCCCCGCACTGCCTTCCCCAGAGGCAGCAGTGCTAGGTGGAGTGGGGGGCAGAGAGGAACTGGTACACATGGTGAGCAGACTTTTAAGCAGGCTCATGTTGTGTACCAGCTCCCTTAGAGCTGCCTCCCCCACCGCTGCCTCTGATAGAGAGGAAGGCAGCAGCTCGGTGAGTAGGTGGGCAGGCGGGAGCCAGTATATGCAGGAAGTCGGCTTTCAAGATGGCTCTCTGTGCATGCCAGCTTCCGCAGACCCGTCTGCCTCTCTGCATTGTTTACCAGTTCTGCATTGTGCAACAGCCTCTCTATGAGAGGTGGCAAGGGGTGACGGAATAAAGTGGGACCTGGTGCTCATGGGGAGCCAGCTTTATGCTCCCACCAGCTCTCCCCACTCTGCATGTAAATGTGTAACAGCTAAACATTTAACGATTGTTAACATCCCTAATTGTGATGAGGTCCTCCCGGCCCCCTGAAGGGTGAAAGAGGTCACGTCTAAAAGTTGAATAAGGAGAAGGAAAGGGGGGACCAGGTTTGCTCTTGAGCCATACCTCCAGTCTGGAGAAAGCCTCGCCTGACTGCATAGAAGTGCCGGTGCAGGGGGCTCAGCTTGATCTGATTTCCATTATATGCTGACTACCTCCTACATTTTTCCCCTATGATACTGGTAACTGGGCATCTGCTGGAGATGCCAGTTCCAGAAATTGCCCTCTCAAAGACGTGGGGGAGGCTTTCTCTGATTGGGGGGGTGAGGGGATGACAGGATCAGCGTTAATACTTCCCGCATCTCCTGCAGCAGGAGAACTCGCACTTAGTCCAGCTGGGAGCTGGCCCAGTGGCGCTGCTCCGCACGGGCCGGTGTCTCCTGCCAGGCGGGACTGGCTCTCTCTTTGGGCAGGGTCAAAGGCAGAGTTTGTTAAATTTTGTTTGTGTTTTGGGGAAACAGTTTAACAATGTTATGCACATGAGGAAAGGTGTACAGCAAATAATATTTGCTGGAATCTCTCCAATATGTCCACATCCCTTCTGTAGTGGGGGGCCCAGAACTGGATGCCATACTCCAGATGTGGCCTCACCAGTGCTGAATAAAGGGGAATAATAACTTCTCTAGATCTGCTGGAAATACTCTTGCTAATGCTCCCCAGTATGCCATTATCCTGACGACACGGGCACAGTGTTGACTCATGTCCAGCTTCTCGTCCACTGTAATCCTCAGTTCCTTTTCACCTGTCCATAAGTAGGTAATCTCACACGCTGCATTCAGAGCAAGCAACTGGGTAGTCCTCACTCCACTGCTGGATCTCAGCCCTCATTCTTTCTATTCTTACAGGTTTTTATTGTTTTTTAAAGTGTGTCTAGGGGATGTTATGGCCTAAATTGAGAGAATGTTAGGTGGATCTGTGTTTCTTACTCCTCTTTAAGCTCCTCCCAAAGGTCCCATTTGCTGCTCCGCTTACTAGCTCCTCTGGTTGATTAGGAGCTGGCTTTTAAACCCCTTTCTCTGTTGTACCCCACCCTCGTTGATCCATAGTTCCTTTTGGATGTCGTGACGGATGGTAGGCTAGAGTCCCACTAAGAAGCTAGCAGGCAGAAAAGCTCATCATTCAGACCCCAAAACAGACTGCACTATGAACTTCTGTCAAACGGGCACATGGCAAGAAGGAAACCGACCGACAATAAACTCATGTCAAGGGTCATACCATTACTTCCTCTCACCTGGAGAATGCCCTTGTAAAACTGCTGTTTGCTGCTACTTGTTTGCCTGCTTGAACAACTGATGCATTAACGTAGGGCTGGGAAAAATATGGGCGGTGGCTGAATTCAGCCTGCTAAGCCACTGAATCCAGATTGTAGACCGCCCTACTGGGACCCTCAGGCACACAGCTGTGGTGGTTTAAAGTGCAATCCTATGTCTCTCTGGTCTGCAGGGATGGGGAGGTTCTTGTGATCTGCCCGCCTCCGCCAATTGCTCGGCTTCTATTGCCCAGAAACAACCAGCCAGTAAGAATTGACCTGAGCCAATCTCTTAGCTTGTATTGGCTTGGAGACAGCCAGACAACGGAGCTGAGACATTGAGTTGAGAGGCATGGGAGGAGCAGCCTGTATTTTCAACTGCTCTGGGACTGCAGCAAGCAGGAGCCCAGCTTGTCTTTGGGGTGCTACAGGGCTGCTGGTCAGGAGACACTTAGGTCAATTCCTCCCAGCCAAAACCTGCCTCTGGCACCTCTACCCTCCTGGACCCCAACCCTCCCCAGGTCACCATGAAAATCCTCTGCTCCTCCTGCCCCAGGTCACAATTCCCTCCCAGACTCTGTACCCCCTCTTACACTCCTCCCCAGGCTAAAATCCTCTCCTGCACCCAAGCACCCTTCCAGACCCTGCCCCCACCCCTGCCCCGGGTCTCAATCCCCTGCTTCACCCAAACACCTCTCAGACCCCACACCATCTCCTGCACCCCAGTCTCTTACCCCGTGCGCCCTTCTGCACCCAACTTCCATCCTAGACCCTGTACCCCCTATACAGAAAAGCATGGGCCTTGATCACTTACCAAAATCTTGGAATACTCCCTGGCCTCCCCACACACAAATTATTGCCCACCCCTGCATTAGCATGTAATTTACCATATTCTGCAGGCATCTTGTTAAGTATCTCATAAAATGCTTATATTCTTAGGTCATTACAAACTTGTCTGCACTTTTATTGAATTGTATTTTAATTTTCAATATTTGATTTTGCATCAGTGTTGAGGTCTACATTTATCCCAATTGACACGTAGATATAGGCATTGACTTTTTTGAAATAGCTTGGAAATAGCACTCTGAATTAGTTTACTTTCTATGTAAATCAATGATCTGTGTCACAATCATTACCATTTTTTCTCTCAATAAGGAATTGGCTTTGGTGTCCTGCAAAGAACAAACTTGTAGTTTTTAGAAGTGACCTCTTTCACACGATAACATTTATTTTTGCAGAAAAAGCTACAATTGGTCACATTCATATCCCATTTCCATTTTCCAAATCCTTTTGGAATACTTATCTGGCTCTGACATCTTCTAAGTGACAAAATATCTTTCACATCACCTCAAATGACATGGCTACATCACTAGATTGCTCTGAAGACTCTGCAGTGAAGCCTGTGACAGTTCTTAAAGCACTTTCTTGACATGTCATCCCAGTAAGTAAACAGAAATAGCTGCTTAGTTTAGTAACATTCTTAATTACAAGCTGGACCTCCTGGTCTGGCATCATTAAGACCTGACAGATTCCAGACCAGGGAGTTTGCTGGATGAAGGGAGGTCCATGCTGGTCCTTCGCTGGGCTTTGCTTCTAGTTTTGCTGTGCCTCTGGTCTGGCCAGGTTCCAGCCACAGAGCTCTGCTCCCAGCAGCTGAGCTCTGCTTCAGGCTGCTGGGTTCTGGGCTTCAGCCCCTGGCCCTGGAAGCTGAGCTACAATACCAGCCCCAGCCCTAGGGTTCTGCTCCTGGTCCCAGTTGCCAGGCTCTGGTCCCAGCTGTCAGTCTGTGGTCCCAGCCCCTGGGCTCCAACCCCAGTTCCTAGCCCTAGTGCTCCGACCGTAGTTGCTGGCTTGGCTCTTTGGTCTGGCAATATCCATGGTCCTGCTGTGCTGTCTTTTCTCCTTAAGTACTCCAACCATGTAGCACCCATTGAGTCCCCAACAATACCAACCCATAGATGTTAGAATCATAGAACACGAGAATAGGAAGGGACCTTGAGAGGTCATCAAGTCCAGTCCCCTGCCCTCACGGCAGGACCAAGTACCATAGGTCACCCTGATAGATGTTTATCTGACCTGCTTTTAAATATCTTCAATGATGGAGATTTCACAACCTTCCTTGGCAAATTTATTCTAGTGCGAACCACCTGACAGTTGGGAAAGTTTTCCTACTGTCCAATCTAAACCTCCTTGCAGCAATTTAAGCCCATTGTTTCTTGTCCTATCATCAGACATTAAGGAGAATATTTTTTCTCCCTCCTCCTTATAACACCCTTTTAGATATTTGAAAGCTGCTATCATGTCCCCTCTGTCTTCTCAGTCTTCCCTTTTTCAAGCTAAAAATACCAATTATTTTCCTCTATCAGCATAGATCACGTTTTCTAGACTTTTAATAATTTTTGCTGCTCTTCTGTGGATCCTCTCCATTTTCTTCACATCTTTCCTGAAATGTGGCACTCAGAACTGGACACAGTACCCTTGTTGAGGCCTAATCAGCAAAGAGTAAAGGGGAAGAATCACTTCTCCTGTATTACAACGCTCCTCACAATGTGTCCCAGAATCATGTTTTCTTTTGCAACAGTGTCACACCATTGATTCACGTTTAGCTTGTAATCTACTATGACCCCTATATCCCTTTCTGCAGTACTCCTTCGCAGACATTCACTTCCCATTTTGTGTATGTGAAACTGATTGTTTGTCCCTAAGTGGAGAATTTGCATTTGTCCTTATTGAGCTTTCCAGACAACAGAAATACAGTCTGTACTATTCTTCTTGCAGAAGAAAGTGAAAACCTAGCTTAATTTTCAGATTCTGAGGTGATTTTTTTCAGCTCTAGCAATTAAGTAAACTAAGCAAATCTGATGTGATATTCTTGAGATAATATTAAGATGCAATGCAGCTTTGACAGTCTCCTTACAATTTGATCCCTGCTGTAAATTCTTACTGTCCTCTAATGTCTAAAAATGGAATAGCAAGGCAATTTCTCCAATATGAAATATATTATGAAACAGAAAACTATGTTTCATAATATATATATATATATATATATATATATATATATATATATATATAAAAATTGACCCTCCCCAGGCTTTTAATGGTGAAAGGCAGAGTATGTTAAAGTTTATTTAATATTTTGTGTGTTGTGAGTAAACAGTGCAACAATGTTATGCACATGATGAAAGGTAAATAATATAGTAATACAGGAACAGTACAGTTTATTTTACATAGCAGCTAGATACATCCATGTTTTAATGCTAAAGGTTTAACACCACAGGCACATGCACTCACTTTGCTTAATAATATCCAATTTAAATGACAGACATGGTCCAACTAGTGTTTTTAGCCGACTCTCCACTTAATTGCCCATATATGGTAAACTGAGGTGTCGTTGACCATCTGTTTATAAAGACCTTCATTTTTCTTTTCCTAATTTTGCAGGTTTATTCCCTGTGTCATGATATTGTCTGTTTCCTTCAGTCTGTGGGATGAAACCTTACACAAGTGAAGTTGGTTAAGGCAGGGTTCCCAAACTTTTTGACACGGGGACCAGTAAATCCATTCACGAGCTTTTGGAGGACCACTAACATTCATTTGCATATTTGCATATTCAATAAGCAAATGATGAATATTCAAATAAGTTGTTTCTGGTCCTCCCAAAGCCCCCAGTGCCAGCATTAGCAAAGCTTTTGATACAGTCACCCAAATATTCTTGCCAGCAAGTTAAGGGACTATGGATTGGATAAATGGACTGTAAGATGGATAGAAAGCTGGCTAGACCAGGGTTTCCCAAACTTTTTACTTTAGTTGGAACCCGTTTTTTTTCAGTACTGTCTTTTGCAGCCCAAAAATATAAACGCATATGAAAAAAAAGAATGAAAAATGAATAAATTTTCAGTGTTTCACGCTTCATCCTCCACCCAGCCTGGGCCAGGGCTTGGGGACCTGGCCACATGAGCACTTCAGGAGGTGGGAGCAGGAGCAGATTGGGGGTAGGGTATCTGGCCAAGAGGGAGGGTGCAAGGAAGGGTAGGGTTGCCAGGTGTCCGGTTTTGTACTGGACAGTCCAGTATTTGAAGGTTTTGTCTGTGAAAGAAATTGAGAAATTACCAGACATATAAAATGCCTGGTATTTTCTAATTAGGTACGTTTTATTATAATTAGGTGTATTAGTCCTTAGCTGCCTGGCTGGTAGATGTGCTCATGCTGTCTGAGTGTGTCTACCTGCCAGGCGGTTCGCAACTACTTCAGGGAGGGTATGTGGCGGGGGGTGGGGCAAAATAGAATCCCCGGCCAGACTCACTTGTCTGCCAGGGTCTGTAGGGTCTGCATGTGCCCAGGTCAGTCCCGCTCCCCCCCCTTTCTCTTCCTGATCTCCCCATTCCAGCCCTGCTTCCAGCGTTCGGTTCCCCGCCACCCACCAATCTCCCCGGTCAGCCCCGCTCCCCGACGACCTCCCCCCCCGCCCGCCCCAGCCCCGCTGCCCCTGTCCAGCCCTGCTTCCGGCAGCTTATTCTCCCGTCCTCCTCCTCCTGATCTCTCCCGGCCAGCACCCCTCCTCCATGCAGCCCTGGTTCTGCCGCCTGCCCTCTCCGATCTCCACCGCCGGACAGCCCCACTACCCCCAACCCTGCTTCTGGCACTAGCTGCTCCAAGAAGAAGTCATTTAAGCCTGCTTAAGTTCATCTACATTAAAAAAAACCACTCCTTTTTTCTCCAAATTTAATCCCTCAATACCAGGGCTACCAGGCTTTAAACGATGCTATGACTGTCTCCAATGGATATGTTAAATGTGTGGAATGCCTCAGGGAGTCCCATGTTCACCAGAACTGCCAGGACTGCACCAAACACAAGGCGTGACGCACAGAGACTGGGACCTCTGCCTGAAAATGATTGTTGGAAAAGTTGTAATATCCCTTCTTGGACACTGGCAGACAAGGTCCTGACAAGACGAGATCTGAAAATGGGGAAAAAAAGCTTCAAAGAAATGTGGCATAGGTGGTGGCATCCATGGGTGTGGATCCCAAAGGGGGCATGGTCACTGGATGCCTAAAGCTACAATGAGTCAAAGGCACAGGTATTTCTGCACCAGGTGATAACTGGAGTGAGAATGATGGCTCCTCTTCACTGTCGTTATCACTGGATAAAAGTCTAGGTGATGAGACATATTTCGGTATTTCTGGTGGAGGTGACTTGTCGGTACCGAGGAATGGAGAATTAAACGTAGATGACACAGTAAAGTCTCCCTAGTGTAAATGCCTGGGTGCTGGAGTGGACAGTACTGAGGCCATAGGTACCGTGAACGGTACTGGAGCTGCTGCTGTTGCGGTTGGCACCAATGAGGGGTTTCGGTGCTGAGGGAGATATGGTGCCATTAGGTGGTAGGATGGAGCCGATGGGTTGCATGGCTGGTTGCTGCAGTGCTGTGGTGGTAGGTAACAGTGCCAAGAGTTCAACAGTCTGGTTGGTGCCATAGTGAGTGCTGAGACACAAGAGGCAGACACAGAAGGGCCTGTATCCTTGATACAAGTTCTGTGGACACTGTGCCTGCAGAGAGTCTGGTCAGTGCTGGAAGTCCCTGGAGCATCTTAAGTGCTGAGACAAAGTGGCATCTTGGCCATTGGTACTGAACTTTTGGTTGTGCGCCGCTTGTACTGCCCCTTGTGAGGTAAGAGAGACACATTTCTTTGGGGACTTTTTTCCTCATTTTCAGATCTCGTTTTGTCAGGACCTTGTGTGCCAGTGTCCAAGGAGGGATGTTGCAGCTTTTCTAAAATAATCATTTTCAGGCGGCGGTCCCTGTCTCTGTGTGTTCACGCCTTGTGTTTTGTGCAGTGTTGGTAGTCCTGGTGAACATGGGATTCCCCGAGGCATTTCACGGTTAGCATATCCGTTGGAGACAGGCATGGCATCGTTTAAAGCCTGGTGGCACTGGCATTGCGGGTTTAAACTTGTGGAAAAAAGGAGTGTTCTTTTTTTAAGGTAGATGAACTTAGATAAGGTAACTGAGGAAGAAATAACTGAAAATTTAACTGCTTATCTACAGGATTAATGAAGAGTGAAGAGCAATGCCAAACACTGTCTTAAGCCAGGGATATTAAGAAGGAACTGAGGGGAGGGTGGTCGTGCATTCGTGGAAGTCCCGAGTGGCACCCATGCACCTCCCCTGCCGCGTATGTGCGGTCCCCCGTGCATTGGTGTAAAGAACCCAGTCTGCAGCACTGGGATGCACTGATACCTGCTGTGGAGCACCCACTGGGACGTGTCTCTCAAAGAGCCAAATGATCAAATATTGCAGTGTCGGCATGCAATATTGCTAAGACACTGAACAAGTTTGTTTTGAACAACAAGAGCCTCAGTACAGATTCAGAGACAGGAACCAACAGAGAATTTGTTTACCAAACTTGTAGTCAGTATGGGTATGTCTAGACTACATGGCTCCGTCGACAGAGCCATGTAGATGAGTTTACTAGACATAGGAAAATGACACAGCGATTTAAACAATTGCTGCTTCACTTACATAAAAATGGCGGCCGCGCTGTGCCGATCAGCTGTTTGGCGGCACAGCGGGGCAGTCTGGACACGCTGCGGGCGACAAGGGAAGCCTCTGTCGACCGATCCGGTATGCCTCATGAAATGAGGTTTACCAGAGCGGTCAACAAAAGTTTCCCTTGTCGACCACGGCGTGTCCAGACTTCCCCGCTGTGCCGCCAAACAGCTGATCGGCACAGCACGGCGGCCGTTTTTATGTAAATGAAGCAGCAATTATTTAAATCGCCGCTTCATTTTCCTATGTCTAGTAAACTCATCTACGTGGCTCTGTCGACGGAGCCATGTAGTCTAGACATACCCCATGTGACTCAATTTCTTTACTAATTTGGTTTTTCCTTGCCTTGAGTGGAGCAGCTTCCCCGAGTCACTGTGGTCCCTGCCACCATGGTGAATACAGGGGCAGACGCACCTTGCTGCTGCCCCACATCAGGTCCTTCCTGGTACATCCTTGCACCAGACTTTCCCTGATCATTCCTTTGCTCATGTCACTCAGCAGAGGGTTCTTCGGGCAATGGGCAGAACGGAAAGCAAAGCAGTGGCAGAGTTTGGGGAAAGGTTGGGAGCACAGCAAAGGCAGGGTGGATGTGGGGCCTGTGGCAGGGAGGATGCCTGGGGCTCTGCATCAAGGGCAGTGGGGGGATTGCCCCAGGCCCCTGCCTCCCTTAGGATAGCCCAGATAGTCAGCCAAATGCTCAGGAGTGGCCAATATGAACTGGAGAGAGAGGTATCGTTGCTTTCTTTCTACATGAAATGCTGCCATATGCTACACCGCTTTCCATTTCACAACTGTTCCTAGAATAAGGAACTGACTTTGACTTCCTGAACATGACAAACTTAATTTTGACAGAGCATTCTATAGAAATCAAGCATAAGGTTAGGGTGTGTCAGATTCCAACTATTTCAGAAAGATCTAAAAGAAGAGATGTCACTCGATGGCCAGAGAGGTAGTTTGCTTTATACACATCCCTGAATGTCACTTATTGTGATTAGGGATATTAGAGTGTACTAGTTTAAACGATTAACCAATAAACCCAAGTGTATCGGTTAATTCTAACGGTTACATAGACTTTGTCTCAGAGGCAGCGCTAGTGGGGTGGGGGGAGCAGCCAGTGCCTGTGGGAAGCCAGCTTTTAAGCCGGCTCTTATGGAGCCTCCTCCCCCCTCCCCGCACTGCCTTCCCCAGAGGCAGCAGTGCTAGGTGGAGTGGGGCGCAGAGAGGAACTGGTACACATGGTGAGCAGACTTTTAAGCAGGCTCATGTTGTGTACCAGCTCCCTTAGAGCTGCCTCCCCCACCGCTGCCTCTGATAGAGAGGAAGGCAGCAGCTCGGTGAGTAGGTGGGCAGGCGGGAGCCAGTATATGCAGGAAGTCGGCTTTCAAGATGGCTCTCTGTGCATGCCAGCTTCCGCAGACCCGTCTGCCTCTCTGCATTGTTGCCTCTCTATGAGAGGTGGCAAGGGGTGACGGAATAAAGTGGGACCTGGTGCTCATGGGGAGCCAGCTTTTATGCTCCCACCAGCTCTCCCCACTCTGCATGTAAATGTGTAACAGCTAAACATTTAACGATTGTTAACATCCCTAATTGTGATGAGGTCCTCCCGGCCCCCTGAAGGGTGAAAGAGGTCACGTCTAAAAGTTGAATAAGGAGAAGGAAAGGGGGGACCAGGTTTGCTCTTGAGCCATACCTCCAGTCTGGAGAAAGCCTCGCCTGACTCGTACAGAAGTGCCGGTGCAGGGGGCTCAGCTTGATCTGATTTCCATTATATGCTGACTACCTCCTACATTTTTCCCCTATGATACTGGTAACTGGGCATCTGCTGGAGATGCCAGTTCCAGAAATTGCCCTCTCAAAGACGTGGGGGAGGCTTTCTCTGATTGGGGGGGTGAGGGGATGACAGGATCAGCGTTAATACTTCCCGCATCTCCTGCAGCAGGAGAACTCGCACTTAGTCCAGCTGGGAGCTGGCCCAGTGGCGCTGCTCCGTACCGGGCCGGTGTCTCCTGCCAGGCGGGACTGGCTCTCTCTTTGGGCAGGGTCAAAGGCAGAGTTTGTTAAATTTTGTTTGTGTTTTGGGGAAACAGTTTAACAATGTTATGCACATGAGGAAAGGTGTACAGCAAATAATATTTGCTGGAATCTCTCCAATATGTCCACATCCCTTCTGTAGTGGGGGGCCCAGAACTGGATGCCATACTCCAGATGTGGCCTCACCAGTGCTGAATAAAGGGGAATAATAACTTCTCTAGATCTGCTGGAAATACTCTTGCTAATGCTCCCCAGTATGCCATTATCCTTGACGACACGGGCACAGTGTTGACTCATGTCCAGCTTCTCGTCCACTGTAATCCTCAGTTCCTTTTCACCTGTCCATAAGTAGGTAATCTCACACGCTGCATTCAGAGCAAGCAACTGGGTAGTCCTCACTCCACTGCTGGATCTCAGCCCTCATTCTTTCTATTCTTACAGGTTTTTATTGTTTTTTTAAAGTGTGTCTAGGGGATGTTATGGCCTAAATTGAGAGAATGTTAGGTGGATCTGTGTTTCTTACTCCCTCTTTAAGCTCCCTCCCAAAGGTCCCATTTGCTGCTCCCCGTTTACTAGCTCCTCTGGTTGATTAGGAGCTGGCTTTTTAAACCCCCTTTCTCTGTTGTACCCCCACCCTCGTTGATCCATAGTTCCTTTTGGATGTCGTGACGGATGGTAGGCTAGAGTCCCACTAAGAAGCTAGCAGGCAGAAAAGCTCATCATTCAGACCCCAAAACAGACTGCACTATGAACTTCTGTCAAACGGGCACATGGCAAGAAGGAAACCGACCGACAATAAACTCATGTCAAGGGTCATACCATTACTTCCTCTCACCTGGAGAATGCCCTTGTAAAACTGCTGTTTGCTGCTACTTGTTTGCCTGCTTGAACAACTGATGCATTAACGTAGGGCTGGGAAAAATATGGGCCGGTGGCTGAATTCAGCCTGCTAAGCCACTGAATCCAGATTGTAGACCGCCCTACTGGGACCCTCAGGCACACAGCTGTGGTGGTTTAAAGTGCAATCCCTATGTCTCTCTGGTCTGCAGGGATGGGGGGAGGTTCTTGTGATCTGCCCGCCCTCCGCCAATTGCTCGGCTTCTATTGCCCAGAAACAACCAGCCAGTAAGAATTGACCTGAGCCAATCTCTTAGCTTGTATTGGCTTGGAGACAGCCAGACAACGGAGCTGAGACATTGAGTTGAGAGGCATGGGGAGGGAGCAGCCTGTATTTTCAACTGCTCTGGGACTGCAGCAAGCAGGGAGCCCAGCTTGTCTTTGGGGTGCTACAGGGCTGCTGGTCAGGAGACACTTAGGTCAATTCCTCCCAGCCAAAACCTGCCTCTGGCACCTCTACCCCTCCTGGACCCCAACTCCCTCCCCCAGGTCACCATGAAAATCCTCTGCTCCCTCCTGCCCCAGGTCACAATTCCCTCCCAGACTCTGTACCCCCTCTTACACTCCTCCCCCAGGCTAAAATCCTCTCCTGCACCCAAGCACCCTTCCAGACCCTGCCCCCCAATTCCCTGCCCCGGGTCTCAATCCCCTGCTTCACCCAAACACCTCTCAGACCCCACACCATCTCCTGCACCCCAGTCTCTTACCCCGTGCGCCCTTCTGCACCCAACTTCCATCCTAGACCCTGTACCCCCTATACAGAAAAGCATGGGCCTTGATCACTTACCAAAATCTTGGAATACTCCCCCCCCCGGCCTCCCCCCACACACAAATTATTGCCCACCCCTGCATTAGCATGTAATTTACCATATTCTGCAGGCATCTTGTGTGTCATTGTTAAGTATCTCATAAAATGCTTATATTCTTAGGTCATTACAAACTTGTCTGCACTTTTATTGAATTGTATTTTAATTTTCAATATTTGATTTTGCATCAGTGTTGAGGTCTACATTTATCCCAATTGACACGTAGATATAGGCATTGACTTTTTTGAAATAGCTTGGAAATAGCACTCTGAATTAGTTTACTTTCTATGTAAATCAATGATCTGTGTCACAATCATTACCATTTTTTTCTCTCAATAAGGAATTGGCTTTGGTGTCCTGCAAAGAACAAACTTGTAGTTTTTAGAAGTGACCTCTTTCACACGATAACATTTATTTTTGCAGAAAAAGCTACAATTGGTCACATTCATATCCCATTTCCATTTTCCAAATCCTTTTGGAATACTTATCTGGCTCTGACATCTTCTAAGTGACAAAATATCTTTCACATCACCTCAAATGACATGGCTACATCACTAGATTGCTCTGAAGACTCTGCAGTGAAGCCTGTGACAGTTCTTAAAGCACTTTCTTGACATGTCATCCCAGTAAGTAAACAGAAATAGCTGCTTAGTTTAGTAACATTCTTAATTACAAGCTGGACCTCCCTGGTCTGGCATCATCAAGACCTGACAGATTCCAGACCAGGGAGTTTGCTGGATGAAGGGAGGTCCATGCTGGTCCTTCGCTGGGCTTTGCTTCTAGTTTTTGCTGTGCCTCTGGTCTGGCCAGGTTCCAGCCACAGAGCTCTGCTCCCAGCAGCTGAGCTCTGCTTCAGGCTGCTGGGTTCTGGGCTTCAGCCCCTGGCCCTGGAAGCTGAGCTACAATACCAGCCCCAGCCCTAGGGTTCTGCTCCTGGTCCCAGTTGCCAGGCTCTGGTCCCAGCTGTCAGTCTGTGGTCCCAGCCCCTGGGCTCCAACCCCAGTTCCTAGCCCTAGTGCTCCGACCGTAGTTGCTGGCTTGGCTCTTTGGTCTGGCAATATCCATGGTCCTGCTGTGCTGTCTTTTCTCCTTAAGTACTCCAACCATGTAGCACCCATTGAGTCCCCAACAATACCAACCCATAGATGTTAGAATCATAGAACACGAGAATAGGAAGGGACCTTGAGAGGTCATCAAGTCCAGTCCCCTGCCCTCACGGCAGGACCAAGTACCATAGGTCACCCTGATAGATGTTTATCTGACCTGCTTTTAAATATCTTCAATGATGGAGATTTCACAACCTTCCTTGGCAAATTTATTCTAGTGCGTAACCACCCTGACAGTTGGGAAAGTTTTCCTACTGTCCAATCTAAACCTCCTTGCAGCAATTTAAGCCCATTGTTTCTTGTCCTATCATCAGACATTAAGGAGAATATTTTTTCTCCCTCCTCCTTATAACACCCTTTTAGATATTTGAAAGCTGCTATCATGTCCCCTCTGTCTTCTCAGTCTTCCCTTTTTCAAGCTAAAAATACCAATTATTTTCCTCTATCAGCATAGATCACGTTTTCTAGACTTTTAATAATTTTTGCTGCTCTTCTGTGGATCCTCTCCATTTTCTTCACATCTTTCCTGAAATGTGGCACTCAGAACTGGACACAGTACCCTTGTTGAGGCCTAATCAGCAAAGAGTAAAGGGGAAGAATCACTTCTCCTGTATTACAACGCTCCTCACAATGTGTCCCAGAATCATGTTTGCTTCTTTTGCAACAGTGTCACACCATTGATTCACGTTTAGCTTGTAATCTACTATGACCCCTATATCCCTTTCTGCAGTACTCCTTCGCAGACATTCACTTCCCATTTTGTGTATGTGAAACTGATTGTTTGTCCCTAAGTGGAGAATTTGCATTTGTCCTTATTGAGCTTTCCAGACAACAGAAATACAGTCTGTACTATTCTTCTTGCAGAAGAAAGTGAAAACCTAGCTTAATTTTCAGATTCTGAGGTGATTTTTTTCAGCTCTAGCAATTAAGTAAACTAAGCAAATCTGATGTGGATATTCTTGAGATAATATTAAGATGCAATGCAGCTTTGACAGTCTCCTTACAATTTGATCCCTGCTGTAAATTCTTACTGTCCTCTAATGTCTAAAAATGGAATAGCAAGGCAATTTCTCCAATATGAAATATATTATGAAACAGAAAACTATGTTTCATAATATATATTTATATATATATATATATATATATAAAAATTGACCCTCCCCCAGGCTTTTAATGGTGAAAGGCAGAGTATGTTAAAGTTTATTTAATATTTTGTGTGTTGTGAGTAAACAGTGCAACAATGTTATGCACATGATGAAAGGTAAATAATATAGTAATACAGGAACAGTACAGTTTATTTTACATAGCAGCTAGATACATCCATGTTTTAATGCTAAAGGTTTAACACCACAGGCACATGCACTCACTTTGCTTAATAATATCCAATTTAAATGACAGACATGGTCCAACTAGTGTTTTTAGCCGACTCTCCACTTAATTGCCCATATATGGTAAACTGAGGTGTCGTTGACCATCTGTTTATAAAGACCTTCATTTTTCTTTTCCTAATTTTGCAGGTTTATTCCCTGTGTCATGATATTGTCTGTTTCCTTCAGTCTGTGGGATGAAACCTTACACAAGTGAAGTTGGTTAAGGCAGGGGTTCCCAAACTTTTTGACACGGGGACCAGTAAATCCATTCACGAGCTTTTGGAGGACCACTAACATTCATTTGCATATTTGCATATTCAATAAGCAAATGATGAATATTCAAATAAGTTGTTTCTGGTCCTCCCAAAGCCCCCAGTGCCAGCATTAGCAAAGCTTTTGATACAGTCACCCAAATATTCTTGCCAGCAAGTTAAGGGACTATGGATTGGATAAATGGACTGTAAGATGGATAGAAAGCTGGCTAGACCAGGGTTTCCCAAACTTTTTACTTTAGTTGGAACCCGTTTTTTTTCAGTACTGTCTTTTGCAGCCCAAAAATATAAACGCATATGAAAAAAAAGAATGAAAAATGAATAAATTTTCAGTGTTTCACCCGGCTTCATCCTCCACCCAGCCTGGGCCAGGGCTTGGGGGACCTGGCGCCACATGAGCACTTCAGGAGGTGGGAGCAGGAGCAGATTGGGGGTAGGGTATCTGGCTAAGAGGGAGGGTGCAAGGAAGGGTAGGGTTGCCAGGTGTCCGGTTTTGTACTGGACAGTCCAGTATTTGAAGGTTTTGTCTGTGAAAGAAATTGAGAAATTACCAGACATATAAAATGCCTGGTATTTTCTAATTAGGTACGTTTTATTATAATTAGGTGTATTAGTCCTTAGCTGCCTGGCTGGTAGATGTGCTCATGCTGTCTGAGTGTGTCTACCTGCCAGGCGGTTCGCAACTACTTCAGGGAGGGTATGTGGCGGGGGGTGGGGCAAAATAGAATCCCCGGCCAGACTCACTTGTCTGCCAGGGTCTGTAGGGTCTGCATGTGCCCAGGTCAGTCCCGCTCCCCCCCCTTTCTCTTCCTGATCTCCCCATTCCAGCCCTGCTTCCAGCGTTCGGTTCCCCCCGCCACCCACCAATCTCCCCCGGTCAGCCCCGCTCCCCGACGACCTCCCCGCCCGCCCCAGCCCCGCTGCCCCTGTCCAGCCCTGCTTCCGGCAGCTTATTCTCCCGTCCTCCTCCTCCTGATCTCTCCCGGCCAGCACCCCCTCCCTCCATGCAGCCCTGGTTCTGCCGCCTGCCCTCTCCGATCTCCACCGCCGGACAGCCCCACTACCCCCAACCCTGCTTCTGGCACTAGCTGCTCCAAGAAGAAGTCATTTAAGCCTGCTTAAGTTCATCTACATTAAAAAAAACCACTCCTTTTTTCTCCAAATTTAATCCCTCAATACCAGGGCTACCAGGCTTTAAACGATGCTATGACTGTCTCCAATGGATATGTTAAATGTGTGGAATGCCTCAGGGAGTCCCATGTTCACCAGAACTGCCAGGACTGCACCAAACACAAGGCGTGAACGCACAGAGACTGGGACCTCTGCCTGAAAATGATTGTTGGAAAAGTTGTAATATCCCTTCTTGGACACTGGCAGACAAGGTCCTGACAAGACGAGATCTGAAAATGGGGAAAAAAAGCTTCAAAGAAATGTGGCATAGGTGGTGGCATCCATGGGTGTGGATCCCAAAGGGGGCATGGTCACTGGATGCCTAAAGCTACAATGAGTCAAAGGCACAGGTATTTCTGCACCAGGTGATAACTGGAGTGAGAATGATGGCTCCTCTTCACTGTCGTTATCACTGGATAAAAGTCTAGGTGATGAGACATATTTGGTATTTCTGGTGGAGGTGACTTGTCGGTACCGAGGAATGGAGAATTAAACGTAGATGACACAGTAAAGTCTCCCTAGTGTAAATGCCTGGGTGCTGGAGTGGACAGTACTGAGGCCATAGGTACCGTGAGCGGTACTGGAGCTGCTGCTGTTGCGGTTGGCACCAATGAGGGTTTCGGTGCTGAGGGAGATATGGTGCCATTAGGTGGTAGGATGGAGCCGATGGGTTGCATGGCTGGTTGCTGCAGTGCTGTGGTGGTAGGTAACAGTGCCAAGAGTTCAACAGTCTGGTTGGTGCCATAGTGAGTGCTGAGACACAAGAGGCAGACACAGAAGGGCCTGTATCCTTGATACAAGTTCTGTGGACACTGTGCCTGCAGAGAGTCTGGTCAGTGCTGGAAGTCCCTGGAGCATCTTAAGTGCTGAGACAAAGTGGCATCTTGGCCATTGGTACTGAACTTTTGGTTGTGCGCTTGTACTGCCCCTTGTGAGGTAAGAGAGACACATTTCTTTGGGGACTTTTTTCCTCATTTTCAGATCTCGTTTTGTCAGGACCTTGTGTGCCAGTGTCCAAGGAGGGATGTTGCAGCTTTTCTAAAATAATCATTTTCAGGCGGCGGTCCCTGTCTCTGTGTGTTCACGCCTTGTGTTTTGTGCAGTGTTGGTAGTCCTGGTGAACATGGGATTCCCCGAGGCATTTCACGGTTAGCATATCCGTTGGAGACAGGCATGGCATCGTTTAAAGCCTGGTGGCACTGGCATTGCGGGTTTAAACTTGTGGAAAAAAGGAGTGTTCTTTTTTAAGGTAGATGAACTTAGATAAGGTAACTGAGGAAGAAATAACTGAAAATTTAACTGCTTATCTACAGGATTAATGAAGAGTGAAGAGCAATGCCAAACACTGTCTTAAGCCAGGGATATTAAGAAGGAACTGAGGGGAGGGTGGTCGTGCATTCGTGGAAGTCCCGAGTGGCACCCATGCACCTCCCCTGCCGCGTATGCGCGGTCCCCCGTGCATTGGTGTAAAGAACCCAGTCTGCAGCACTGGGATGCACTGATACCTGCTGTGGAGCACCCACTGGGACGTGTCTCTCAAAGAGCCAAATGATCAAATATTGCAGTGTCGGCATGCAATATTGCTAAGACACTGAACAAGTTTGTTTTGAACAACAAGAGCCTCAGTACAGATTCAGAGACAGGAACCAACAGAGAATTTGTTTACCAAACTTGTAGTCAGTATGGGTATGTCTAGACTACATGGCTCCGTCGACAGAGCCATGTAGATGAGTTTACTAGACATAGAAAATGACACAGCGATTTAAACAATTGCTGCTTCACTTACATAAAAATGGCGCGCGCGCTGTGCCGATCAGCTGTTTGGCGGCACAGCGGGGCAGTCTGGACACGCTGCGGGCGACAAGGAAGCCTCTGTCGACCGATCCGGTATGCCTCATGAAATGAGGTTTACCAGAGCGGTCAACAAAAGTTTCCCTTATGCGACCACGGCGTGTCCAGACTTCCCGCTGTGCCGCCAAACAGCTGATCGGCCACACTGCGGCGACGTTTATGTAAATGAAGCAGCAATTATTTAAATCGCCGCTTCATTTTCCTATGTCTAGTAAACTCATCTACGTGGCTCTGTCGGCGAGCCATGTAGTCATACCCATACAATTTCTTTACTAATTTGGTTTTCCTTGCCTTGAGTGGAGCAGCTTCCCGAGTCACTGTGGTCCCTGCCACCATGGTGAATACAGGGGCAGACGCACCTTGCTGCTGCCCCACATCAGGTCCTTCCTGGTACATCCTTGCACCAGACTTTCCCTGATCATTCCTTTGCTCATGTCACTCAGCAGAGGGTTCTTGGGCAATGGGCAGAGCGGAAAGCAAAGCAGTGGCAGAGTTTGGGGAAAGGTTGGGAGCACAGCAAAGGCAGGGTGGATGTGGGGCCTGTGGCAGGGAGGATGCCTGGGGCTCTGCATCAAGGGCAGTGGGGGGATTGCCCCAGGCCCCTGCCTCCCTTAGGATAGCCCAGATAGTCAGCCAAATGCTCAGGAGTGGCCAATATGAACTGGAGAGAGAGAGGTATCGTTGCTTTCTTTCTACATGAAATGCTGCCATATGCTACACCGCTTTCCATTTCACAACTGTTCCTAGAATAAGGAACTGACTTTGACTTCCTGAACATGACAAACTTAATTTTGACAGAGCATTCTATAGAAATCAAGCATAAGGTTAGGGTGTGTCAGATTCCAACTATTTCAGAAAGATCTAAAAGAAGAGATGTCACTCGATGGCCAGAGAGGTAGTTTGCTTTATACACATCCCTGAATGTCACTTATTGTGATTAGGGATATTAGAGTGTACTAGTTTAAACGATTAACCAATAAACCCAAGTGTATCGGTTAATTCTAACGGTTACATAGACTTTGTCTCAGAGGCAGCGCTAGTGGGGTGGGGGGAGCAGCCAGTGCCTGTGGGAAGCCAGCTTTTAAGCCGGCTCTTATGGAGCCTCCTCCCCCTTCCCCGCACTGCCTTCCCCAGAGGCAGCAGTGCTAGGTGGAGTGGGGGGCAGAGAGGAACTGGTACACATGGTGAGCAGACTTTTAAGCAGGCTCATGTTGTGTACCAGCTCCCTTAGAGCTGCCTCCCCCACCGCTGCCTCTGATAGAGAGGAAGGCAGCAGCTCGGTGAGTAGGTGGGCAGGCGGGAGCCAGTATATGCAGGAAGTCGGCTTTCAAGATGGCTCTCTGTGCATGCCAGCTTCCGCAGACCCGTCTGCCTCTCTGCATTGTTGCCTCTCTATGAGAGGTGGCAAGGGGTGACGGAATAAAGTGGGACCTGGTGCTCATGGGGAGCCAGCTTTTATGCTCCCACCAGCTCTCCCCACTCTGCATGTAAATGTGTAACAGCTAAACATTTAACGATTGTTAACATCCCTAATTGTGATGAGGTCCTCCCGGCCCCCTGAAGGGTGAAAGAGGTCACGTCTAAAAGTTGAATAAGGAGAAGGAAAGGGGACCAGGTTTGCTCTTGAGCCATACCTCCAGTCTGAGAAAGCCTCGCCTGACTCGTACAGAAGTGCCGGTGCAGGGGCTCAGCTTGATCTGATTTCCATTATATGCTGACTACCTCCTACATTTTCCCCTATGATACTGGTAACTGGGCATCTGCTGGAGATGCCAGTTCCAGAAAGCCCTCTCAAAGACGTGGGAGGCTTTCTCTGATTGGGGTGAGGGATGACAGGATCAGCGTTAATACTTCCGCATCTCCTGCAGCAGGAGAACTCGCATAGTCCAGCTGGGAGCTGGCCCAGTGGCGCTGCTCCGTACCAGGCGGTGTCTCCTGCCAGGCGGGACTGGCTCTCTCTTTGGGCAGGGTCAAAGGCAGAGTTTGTTAAATTTTGTTTGTGTTTTGGGGAAACAGTTTAACAATGTTATGCACATGAGGAAAGGTGTACAGCAAATAATATTTGCTGGAATCTCTCAATATGTCCACATCCCTTCTGTAGTGGGGGGCCCAGAACTGGATGCCATACTCCAGATGTGGCCTCACCAGTGCTGAATAAAGGGGAATAATAACTTCTCTAGATCTGCTGGAAATACTCTTGCTAATGCTCCCCAGTATGCCATTATCCTTGACGACACGGGCACAGTGTTGACTCATGTCCAGCTTCTCGTCCACTGTAATCCTCAGTTCCTTTTCACCTGTCCATAAGTAGGTAATCTCACGCTGCATTCAGAGCAAGCAACTGGGTAGTCCTCACTCCACTGCTGGATCTCAGCCCTCATTCTTTCTATTCTTACAGGTTTTTATTGTTTTTTAAAGTGTGTCTAGGGGATGTTATGGCCTAAATTGAGAGAATGTTAGGTGGATCTGTGTTTCTTACTCCCTCTTTAAGCTCCCTCCCAAAGGTCCCATTTGCTGCTCCCGTTTACTAGCTCCTCTGGTTGATTAGGAGCTGGCTTTTAAACCCCCTTTCTCTGTTGTACCCCCACCTCGTTGATCCATAGTTCCTTTTGGATGTGTGACGGATGGTAGGCTAGAGTCCCACTAAGAAGCTAGCAGGCAGAAAAGCTCATCATTCAGACCCCAAAACAGACTGCACTATGAACTTCTGTCAAACGGGCACATGGCAAGAAACCGACCGACAATAAACTCATGTCAAGGGTCATACCATTACTTCCTCTCACCTGGAGAATGCCCTTGTAAAACTGCTGTTTGCTGCTACTTGTTTGCCTGCTTGAACAACTGATGCATTAACGTAGGGCTGGGAAAAATATGGGCGGTGGCTGAATTCAGCCTGCTAAGCCACTGAATCCAGATTGCCGCCCTACTGGGACCCTCAGGCACACAGCTGTGGTGGTTTAAAGTGCAATCCCTATGTCTCTCTGGTCTGCAGGGATGGGGGAGGTTCTTGTGATCTGCCCGCCCTCCGCCAATTGCTCGGCTTCTATTGCCCAGAAACAACCAGCCAGTAAGAATTGACCTGAGCCAATCTCTTAGCTTGTATTGGCTTGGAGACAGCCAGACAACGGAGCTGAGACATTGAGTTGAGAGGCATGGGGAGGGAGCAGCCTGTATTTTCAACTGCTCTGGGACTGCAGCAAGCAGGGAGCCCAGCTTGTCTTTGGGGTGCTACAGGGCTGCTGGTCAGGAGACACTTAGGTCAATTCCTCCCAGCCAAAACCTGCCTCTGGCACCTCTACCCCTCCTGGACCCCAACTCCCTCCCCCAGGTCACCATGAAAATCCTCTGCTCCCTCCTGCCCCAGGTCACAATTCCCTCCCAGACTCTGTACCCCCTCTTACACTCCTCCCCCAGGCTAAAATCCTCTCCTGCACCCAAGCACCCTTCCAGACCCTGCCCCCCAATTCCCTGCCCTGGGTCTCAATCCCCTGCTTCACCCAAACACCTCTCAGACCCACACCATCTCCTGCACCCCAGTCTCTTACCCGTGCCCTTCTGCACCCAACTTCCATCCTAGACCCTGTACCCCCTATACAGAAAAGCATGGGCCTTGATCACTTACCAAAATCTTGGAATACTCCCCCCCCCGGCCTCCCCCCACACACAAATTATTGCCCACCCCTGCATTAGCATGTAATTTACCATATTCTGCAGGCATCTTGTGTCATTGTTAAGTATCTCATAAAATGCTTATATTCTTAGGTCATTACAAACTTGTCTGCACTTTTATTGAATTGTATTTTAATTTTCAATATTTGATTTTGCATCAGTGTTGAGGTCTACATTTATCCCAATTGACACGTAGATATAGGCATTGACTTTTTTGAAATAGCTTGGAAATAGCACTCTGAATTAGTTTACTTTCTATGTAAATCAATGATCTGTGTCACAATCATTACCATTTTTTCTCTCAATAAGGAATTGGCTTTGGTGTCCTGCAAAGAACAAACTTGTAGTTTTTAGAAGTGACCTCTTTCACACGATAACATTTATTTTTGCAGAAAAAGCTACAATTGGTCACATTCATATCCCATTTCCATTTTCCAAATCCTTTTGGAATACTTATCTGGCTCTGACATCTTCTAAGTGACAAAATATCTTTCACATCACCTCAAATGACATGGCTACATCACTAGATTGCTCTGAAGACTCTGCAGTGAAGCCTGTGACAGTTCTTAAAGCACTTTCTTGACATGTCATCCCAGTAAGTAAACAGAAATAGCTGCTTAGTTTAGTAACATTCTTAATTACAAGCTGGACCTCCTGGTCTGGCATCATCAAGACCTGACAGATTCCAGACCAGGAGTTTGCTGGATGAAGGGAGGTCCATGCTGGTCCTTCGCTGGGCTTTGCTTCTAGTTTTTGCTGTGCCTCTGGTCTGGCCAGGTTCCAGCCACAGAGCTCTGCTCCCAGCAGCTGAGCTCTGCTTCAGGCTGCTGGGTTCTGGGCTTCAGCCCCTGGCCCTGGAAGCTGAGCTACAATACCAGCCCCAGCCCTAGGGTTCTGCTCCTGGTCCCAGTTGCCAGGCTCTGGTCCCAGCTGTCAGTCTGTGGTCCCAGCCCCTGGGCTCCAACCCCAGTTCCTAGCCCTAGTGCTCCGACCGTAGTTGCTGGCTTGGCTCTTTGGTCTGGCAATATCCATGGTCCTGCTGTGCTGTCTTTTCTCCTTAAGTACTCCAACCATGTAGCACCCATTGAGTCCCCAACAATACCAACCCATAGATGTTAGAATCATAGAACACGAGAATAGGAAGGGACCTTGAGAGGTCATCAAGTCCAGTCCCCTGCCCTCACGGCAGGACCAAGTACCATAGGTCACCCTGATAGATGTTTATCTGACCTGCTTTTAAATATCTTCAATGATGGAGATTTCACAACCTTCCTTGGCAAATTTATTCTAGTGCGTAACCACCCTGACAGTTGGGAAAGTTTTCCTACTGTCCAATCTAAACCTCCCTTGCAGCAATTTAAGCCCATTGTTTCTTGTCCTATCATCAGACATTAAGGAGAATATTTTTTCTCCCTCCTCCTTATAACACCCTTTTAGATATTTGAAAGCTGCTATCATGTCCCCTCTGTCTTCTCAGTCTTCCCTTTTTCAAGCTAAAAATACCAATTATTTTCCTCTATCAGCATAGATCACGTTTTCTAGACTTTTAATAATTTTTGCTGCTCTTCTGTGGATCCTCTCCATTTTCTTCACATCTTTCCTGAAATGTGGCACTCAGAACTGGACACAGTACCCTTGTTGAGGCCTAATCAGCAAAGAGTAAAGGAAGAATCACTTCTCCTGTATTACAACGCTCCTCACAATGTGTCCCAGAATCATGTTTGCTTCTTTTGCAACAGTGTCACACCATTGATTCACGTTTAGCTTGTAATCTACTATGACCCCTATATCCCTTTCTGCAGTACTTTCGCAGACATTCACTTCCCATTTTGTGTATGTGAAACTGATTGTTTGTCCCTAAGTGGAGAATTTGCATTTGTCCTTATTGAGCTTTCCAGACAACAGAAATACAGTCTGTACTATTCTTCTTGCAGAAGAAAGTGAAAACCTAGCTTAATTTTCAGATTCTGAGGTGATTTTTTTCAGCTCTAGCAATTAAGTAAACTAAGCAAATCTGATGTGGATATTCTTGAGATAATATTAAGATGCAATGCAGCTTTGACAGTCTCCTTACAATTTGATCCCTGCTGTAAATTCTTACTGTCCTCTAATGTCTAAAAATGGAATAGCAAGGCAATTTCTCCAATATGAAATATATTATGAAACAGAAAACTATGTTTCATAATATATATTTATATATATATATATATATATATATATAAATTGACCCTCCCCAGGCTTTTAATGGTGAAAGGCAGAGTATGTTAAAGTTTATTTAATATTTTGTGTGTTGTGAGTAAACAGTGTAACAATGTTATGCACATGATGAAAGGTAAATAATATAGTAATACAGGAACAGTACAGTTTATTTTACATAGCAGCTAGATACATCCATGTTTTAATGCTAAAGGTTTAACACCACAGGCACATGCACTCACTTTGCTTAATAATATCCAATTTAAATGACAGACATGGTCCAACTAGTGTTTTTAGCCGACTCTCCACTTAATTGCCCATATATGGTAAACTGAGGTGTCGTTGACCATCTGTTTATAAAGACCTTCATTTTTCTTTTCCTAATTTTGCAGGTTTATTCCCTGTGTCATGATATTGTCTGTTTTTCAGTCTGTGGGATGAAACCTTACACAAGTGAAGTTGGTTAAGGCAGGGGTTCCCAAACTTTTTGACACGGGGACCAGTAAATCCATTCGCGAGCTTTTGGAGGACCACTAACATTCATTTGCATATTTGCATATTCAATAAGCAAATGATGAATATTCAAATAAGTTGTTTCTGGTCCTCCCAAAGCCCCCAGTGCCAGCATTAGCAAAGCTTTAGATACAGTCACCCAAATATTCTTGCCAGCAAGTTAAGGGACTATGGATTGGATAAATGGACTGTAAGATGGATAGAAAGCTGGCTAGACCAGGGTTTCCCAAACTTTTTACTTTAGTTGGAACCCGTTTTTTCAGTACTGTCTTTTGCAGCCCAAAAATATAAACGCATATGAAAAAAGAATGAAAATGATGAATAAATTTTCAGTGTTTCACCCGGCTTCATCCTCCACCCAGCCTGGGCCAGGGCTTGGGGGACCTGGCGCCACATGAGCACTTCAGGAGGTGGGAGCAGGAGCAGATTGAGGGTAGGGTATCTGGCTAAGAGGGAGGGTGCAAGGAAGGGTAGGGTTGCCAGGTGTCCGGTTTTGTACTGGACAGTCCAGTATTTGAAGGTTTTGTCTGTGAAAGAAATTGAGAAATTACCAGACATATAAAATGCCTGGTATTTTCTAATTAGGTACGTTTTATTATAATTAGGTGTATTAGTCCTTAGCTGCCTGGCTGGTAGATGTGCTCATGCTGTCTGAGTGTGTCTACCTGCCAGGCGGTTCGCAACTACTTCAGGGAGGGTATGTGGCGGGGGGTGGGGCAAAATAGAATCCCCGGCCAGACTCACTTGTCTGCCAGGGTCTGTAGGGTCTGCATGTGCCCAGGTCAGTCCCGCTCCCCCCCCTTTCTCTTCCTGATCTCCCCATTCCAGCCCTGCTTCCAGCGCTCGGTTCCCCCGCCACCCACCAATCTCCCCGGTCAGCCCCGCTCCCGACGACCTCCCCGCCCCAGCCCCGCTGCCCCTGTCCAGCCCTGCTTCCGGCAGCTTATTCTCCCGTCCTCCTCCTCCTGATCTCTCCCGGCCAGCACCCCCTCCTCCGTGCAGCCCTGGTTCTGCCGCCTGCCCTCTCCGATCTCCGCCGCCGGACAGCCCCACTACCCCCAACCCTGCTTCTGCCACCCGCCCGCCCCCCCCATCTCTGCGGGACAGCCCCGCTGCTCCCAACCCTGCTTCCACCGCCCGCCCACATGCCCGGATCTCCATGGGACAGCCCCACTCCCCCAGTCCTGCTTTTGCCACCCGCATCTCCGTGGGACAGGCGCGCCGCTCCCAGCCCTGCTTTCGCCGCCCGCCCGGATCTCCACGGGACAACCTCGTCGCTCCCGGCCCTGCTTTCGCCACCCACCCGGATTTCCGTGGGAGAGCCCCGCCGCTCCCAGCCCTGCTTTGGCTGCCTGCCCAGATCTCCACCGGGACAGCCGCGCTGCCCCCAGCATTGCTTCCCAGTGGCTGGTTCCTCCCCCCCCTGCTCCCAGCCCGCCCCGCTCTGCTCCCCTCCCGGCAGTCATGCTGAGGCCCGGTATTGGGCCGCGGCCCATAGTCTGGGAAATGCTGGGTTAAGGTAATAAAGATTTGTGTTTGTTTTTACATTTCTCTTGTTTTCAGTAAGCATATCTAATACACAGATTAACTCAGTTTGTTTACAATATAACAGTGACCAAATCTCTTAAAATACAAGCTATATCTTTGGAATGGTTGCATACGCATTAATTTTCACTTCAGGCGCATTACTAATATTTTATACTAAAGATGATGCTTAACGGCTAACACAGATGCTCACAATCTGCTGTAAAAAAGTATACTGCTGAGTTCTGTTTTTAGCAAAAGAGATCCGCAATCTTTGTACCCTGCTATGCTGCTTTGACATTCCTTAGCACTGGGAGCTCATAGAGCTAGTAAGGACTCCCAAGAAGTGCAGGGATCAGTTCTGCCTTCCCACAACACTGCACTGTGGTATGCTTCTCCCCATTGCTTTGCTCTATGTATCAACTGGCCGCCGCGCTGTGCCGATCAGCTGTTTGGCGGCACAGCGGGGAAGTCTGGACACGCCGTGGTCGACAAGGGAAACTTTTGTTGACCGCTCTGGTAAACCTCATTTCATGAGGCATACCGGATCGGTCGACAGAGGCTTCCCTTGTCGCCCGCAGCGTGTCCAGACTGCCCCGCTGTGCCGCCAAACAGCTGATCGGCACAGCGCGGCGGCCATTTTTATGTAAGTGAAGCAGTCTCTCCAGCTGGGTAGTCCTCACTCTGCTGCTGGATGTCAGCTTGTGTATGAGTCAGGTGACAGCAACATTGCCAGAGATAGCAAAGTGGGGGGTGAGGAGACCCAAACAGGGATTTTTAGGCCCTCCTTCTCCTATGCTAATGTATCAGTTGTTCAAGCTAGCAAAAAGAAGAGCAAACAGGAGTTTTACAAGGGTGATCTCTAGGCAAGAGGAAGTAATGGCATGACCCTTGACATGAGTTTATTGTCTGTTAGTTTCTTTCTTGCCGTTAGAGTTGCCAGATACTTTCACCAGACACGGCAGGGTAAGAATGTCCCAAGCGGCTTTCTGTCCGGGAAAAATAGAAAATACCGGACCTTTTACATTTTTACCGGACAGAAGCCGCAAATACCGGACTGTCCGGGCCAATACCAGACACCTGGCAACCCTACTTGCTATGTGCCTGCTTGACAGAAGTTCATAGTGCAGTCTGTTTTGAGGTCTGAATGATGAGCTTATCTACCTCCTAGGCAAGGCTGAGAGCTTCTTAGTGGGACTCTAGTCTAGCATCCGTCAAGACATCCTAAAGGGACTATGGATCAATGAGGGTCCATTGAGGGTCTGTAGGGGGACTACAGAGGGTTTAAAAAGCCAGCTCCTAATCAACCAGAGGAACTAGTAAACAGGAGCAGCAAATGGGACCTTTGGGAGGGAGTTTAAAGAGGGAGTAAGAAACACAGATACACCTAACATTCTCTTAATTTAGGCCAATAAACATCCCCCCAGATACATTTTAAAAAACAATAAAAATCTGTAAGAGTAGAAAGAATGAGGGCTGAAATCCAGCAGTGGAGTGAGGACCACCCAGTTGATTGCTCTGAATGCAGCATGTGAGATTACCTGCTTATGGACAGGTGAAAAGGAACTGAGGATTACATGAGAAGCTGGACATGAGTCAGCACTGTGCCCTTGTAGTCAAGGCTAATGGCATACTGGGGTGCATTAGCAAGAGTATTTCCAGCAGATCTAGAGAAGTTATTAGTCCCCTTTATTCAGCACTGGTGAGGCCTTTCATTGCCTTTCACCCTGGCCAAAGAGAGAGCTAGTCCCACCTGGGAGCAGCGCCACTGGGCCAGTTCACTCCTGTACTAGGGGCGAGTTCTGCTGTTGCAGGAGATGTGGGAAGTATTAACGCTGATCCTGTCATCCCCTCGCCCCCAACCAGAGGAAGCCTCCCCCATGTCTTTGAGTGGGCAATTTCTGGGACTGGCATCTCCAGCAGATGCCCAGTTACCAGTATCATAGCGGGGAAATGTAGGAGGTTCTGTTGTACCCGAACTGCCTTCTGCTGGGTAGCTTCCTGAACCCTGGTAGCTTCCTGCTGCACTGCAGTGACTTCTACAAACGCCTTCACCATATCCTCCATCTTGTTTTCCCTCTTCTTAAATGGCCAGCCTAGCCTCATCTGGGTGGGTCCACTGCAGGGCTTCACAGCAGTGAAGACATCCTGTCCCTGACACCATGGCTGTGTCTACACTCGTGGCTTCTTGCGCAAGAAGTCTTGCGCAAGAAAACGTCCACACTGCCATGTGCGCGCTGTGCTTTTGCGCAAGAGCGCCCATGGCAGTGTGGATGCTCTCTTGCACAAGAAAGCGCTGATGGCAATTTTAGACATAGGGCTTTCTTGCGCAAGAAATCCCTGCTGAGCGTCCACACTGCCCTCTTCCACAAGAGCCCCTGCGCAAGAGAGCTTACACCTGTTAAAAAAGAGCGTAGCTCTTGCGCAAGGAGCCCTCTCTTACCACGCCGTACTGTAAATTTACTTGCGCAAGAGCGGGCGGGCAGTGTGGACGCTCTGCAGATTCTTGCGCAAGAACGGCCGTACTTGTGCAAGAAGCCGTGAGTGTAGACATAGCCCATGTGTGCAAGGGTAACCCCACTTCTGGGTCCCAGTACCCTGCTCAGTCCTTCTTCGGGAAGTCTCAGTCCCACGCTATTAGCCCTTGGCAGGGTTCAACTTCCACAGGACAGAATCCACCCCTGCATCCAAACAGCCTCCCAGACCCAGGTCACCATCCCCTCCTTCACCCAAACACCTCTCAAACCCCACACCATCTCCTGCACCCCAGTCCCTTACCCCGTGCACCCTTCTGCACCCAACTTCCATCCTAGACCCTACACCCTCCCCCCACAGAAAAGTGCAGCCCTCGACCATGGTACCAAAATCTTGGAGTGGCCTCCCAACAAAAATTATTGCCCACCCCCGCATTAGCATGTAAGTTACCATATTCTGCAAGCATCTTGTGTGTCATCGTGAAGTATCTCATAAAATTCTTACATTCTTAGGTCATTACAAACTTGTCTGCAGTTTTATTGAATTGTATTTGAATTTTCAGTAATTGATTTTCATCAGTGTTGACATATACATATGGCCATTCGACTTTTCTGAAATAGCTGGGAAATGGCACTCTGAATCAGTTTAATTTATATGAAAATTAATGATCTGTGTCACAATCATAACCATTTTTCCTCTCAATAAGAAATTGGCTTTGGTTTCCTGCAAAGAACAAACTTTTAACCTTTAGAAGTGACCTCTTTCACATGAGGTCTTGCAGAAAAAAGTGAAAACCTAGCTTAATTTTCAGATTCTGTGGTGATTGTTTTCAGCGCTAGCAATTAAGTAAACTAAGCAAATCTGATGTGGATATTCTTGAGATAATATTAAGATGAAATGCAGCTTTGACAGTCTCCTTACAATTTGATCCCTGCTGTAAATTCTTACTGTCCTCTAATGTCTAAAAATGGAATAGCAAGGCAATTTCTCCAATATGAAATATATTATGAAACCTATGGAAAAACTGCATAGAGTTTTGTATTGTTTTAGACGAAATCTAGATTTAGGAGATCAATAAAGAATAAAATTTAAAGGTCAATAATGGAAGTTCCTTTTACCCTGTTGTTATTTGTCCAGATTTTAACAGTCTATTTCGTGTTGGTTAAAATGGCAGATAACTTTTGAAGGTCAAAAAATCCAACATACTTACGAATTTTCTCTGTTAATTTTTAGTTTGCCAGGATAGACGTTCTAGTTCATTTTTAATTAATTTTGGCAGATTTAATTTATCCAACTGATTCTGTGCTACTGAAGTAAGTTGTAAATGGAATAATTTGGAAGGGGGAAGAAAGGATCATTTAAGTACATTTTGGAAGTGTTTACTTCTCTCTTGTCTTCATTTGACAATTGTTTTCTTTTTATGCATCTCCTCTTCTGAAGTAACATTCCTGTCAGTATTCAATATTTCTGTTGTGCATGTTTGCAATATTCTATGTTGTAGCCTAATTCTGCACATGTTCAAATGTAATAATATTAACCGTATCACATTTCTCAATTTTGTATAGGTGACCACAGGAGATATCCTGTCCATAGGATTGTTTGGAGCGGCCACCCCAGCCCTGCGCTTTGGGGAGCCCTGCGGCAGCCACCTCACTCATCCTATGGACAGGATCCCTGGGGCCCAGGGCAGTCCAGGAGATTACCTACAAGGGGCCCGCCAGAGTGAAACAGAGTGCGGTAGGCTGGGAGATGGACAGCAGATTGAGCGGAGCAGGCTGCCAAGTCACTCTGGCTCCTGCCGCACCAAGATGAGTGCAAGAGGGGCCACCCCCTGCTACTGCCCCACAACAGGTCCTTCCTGCCACATCTTTACACCAGACCTTCCCTAATAATTCCATTGTTCACGTCACCTGGGGGGGGTCTTCGGGCAATGATGAAAATGGGAGGCAAAGCAGGGGCGGAGTTTGGGAAAATGTTGGGAGCACAGCAGAGTCAGGGTGGATGTGGGGCCTGTGGCAGGGAGGTTGCCCCGGGCTCTGCATCAAGGGCAGAGAGGGGGTTGACCCAAGCCCCGTGTCTCCCTTAGGATAGCTCTGATTGCCAAATTCTCAGGAGTGGCCAATATGAACTGCAGAGAGAGACTGTCATTGCTTTCTTTCTTTCTATTAGGGATGTTAAGGCTAAAGAAATGCTTATCATATACTTAGTAGACTAGTCGATTCCACACCCCCCCCTTGCTGCCTCTATCAGATAGAAGCGGGGGGTAAGAGGAGGTACTTTAAAGCACCAGCACTGCACAGCTGAGCCCTGGCTCAGCTGTGCGGCGCTGCCATGCATGGAGCTCCGGGTCAGCTGCGGACTCCCCAGCTGATCCCGAGCCCCAGCGCGGCATTTCTGTGAACCTGGGATCAGCTGGAGAAATGCCGCGCAGAACCCAGGAGTCCCCAGATGATCCCAGGCTCCACAGCATTTCAGCAGAACCCGGGATCAATTGGGGAGTCCCCAGCTGACATGGGTTCTGTGTGGCATTTCCCCAGAACCTGGGGACAGCAGGGGACTCCCCAGATGAAACCGGGTTCCGTGGAAATGCTGTGCAGGAGCCCAGAATCAGCTGGTTAGTCCCCAGCTGACCCTGGGCTCCACACGCGGCTGCATCACACAGCTGAGTCCAGGATCAGCTGTGTGGCGCTGCTGTACATTGAGCCTGGAGTCAGCTGGAGACTCCCCAGCTGATCCTGGGCTCCAGAGAGGCATTTCCACGGAACCTGCGGTCAGCTGGGGAGCTGACCCTGGGTTTTGGGGAAATGCTGAGTGGAACTTGCAGTCTGCTGGGCAGTCCCCAGCTGATCCTGGCTCTGTGTGGCATTTCAAATCAGCAGTGCAGCATGGAGCCCAGGGTCAGCAGGGGACTACGAGTCCCCCACTGACCCTGGGCTCCATGCTGCACTGCCGCTTTGAAATGCATAATAGCATTTGCTGGGGACTCTTGTGCATTTCAAAGCTGGAACAGTACATGCAGCCCAGAGTCAGGGGGACTTCCCGCTGGCCCTGGGCTGCACGTGGAGTTCCGCATTCCTCCTTTGAAATGGAGCACAGCGGGGGCTCTTGTACATACATTTCAAAGGAAGAATGAGGAAGTGCCTATCGACTAGTCGCGTAGTCGATGGAAATTCCATCGACTAGTCAATGAACCGCAATTTAACATCCTTACTTTATACATAAAATGCTGCCATATGGCACCCTGCTTTCCATTTTACAATTGTTCCTAGAATAAGAAACTGACTTTGACTTCCTGAACATGACAAACAATATTTGACATTGGGTTGTATAGAAATGATGCATAGGATCAAGATGTGTCCGGATCTAATGATGTCAGAAATGTCTAACAGAAGAGATCTCACTTGATGGTCAGAGAAGTAGTTTGCTTTTTATACATTCTTGAATGTCACTTATTCAAATTATGAGGCAGTGACAGTGAGTGAGATAGGATCTTGTTTGTGTCTCAAAAGTATATTGTTAAAAATAAATATTTTAAAGTTCACACATTTTGTTTTCATTTAAATGAATTGTGACTAGGGATGTTAGAGTGCACTTGTTTGCACGATTAACCAGTAAGCCCAGGTGTATCTGTTAATTCTAACGGTTACATGCATCCCCACTTGCTGCCTCTGTTTCCAAGGCAGCGGAGGTGGGGCGAGGGGAGCATCCAGTGCTGGTGGGGAGCCAGCTTTTAAGACGGCTCCTTTGAAGCTGCCTTGCCTCTCACTGCCTCCCAGAGAAGCAGTAGCAGGGGTGGGGTCAGTCAGGAACTGGCACACATGGGGGAGCAGCCTTTTAAGCCATCTTACCTTGTGTACCAGCTCCCCTAGAGCAGCCTCTTCCACCACTGCCTCTGATAGAGAGGCAGGCAGCAGCTCAGGAAGTGAGTGGGCAGGTGGGAGCTGGTACACACAAGAAGCCAGCTTTCAAGCTGGCTCCCTGTCATACCATCTCCTGTGGAGCCTTCTCTATCAGAGGTAGGGAGGGGTGAGGGAATAAGGTGGGAGCTGGTGCTTGCCTGGAGTCAGCTTTTAAGCTGGATTCCTGCACATGGCAGTTCCTGCCTACCTTTCCCCATGTAAATGTGTAACCACTAAAAATTTCAGCGGTTACATGTTTACACAACATGCTTTTCAACATCCCTAATTGCGATGAGGTCCTCCCCATCTGTGAAAGTTGACTTTTGAATAGGGAGAAGGAAAGGAGGGACCAAGTTTGGTCTTGTGCCATACCTCCCGTCTGGAGAAAGCCTCACCTGACTCGTAGAGCGGTGGCGGTGCAGGGGCTGTCGCTTGAACTGATTTCCATGATATGCCGGCTGCCTCCTCACAACCTCCTACATTTCCCCCCTATGATACCAGTAACTAGGCATCTGCTGGAGATGCCAGTCCCAGAAATTGCCCATTCGGAGTAGTGGGGGGAGGCTTTTCCCTGGTGGTGGTTGTGGTGGGGGAATGACAGGATCAGCGTTAATACTCCCCGCATCTCCCGCAGCAGGAGAACTCGCCCCTCGTCCAGGAGCGAGCTAGCTCGGGGGCTCTGCTCCCTGCCGGGCTCAGCTCTCAGGGGAAGAATCCCCTGGGGGATAAGGCGCCTGTGCGCTGGCTCAGCCCGCTGGGGCCCGTGGGCCTTGCCCTGCTCTGACTCTTGGAACTGAGGGGCTGCAGTTTGCTGGGGGGGGGGACAGTCCCGCGCTCCAGGCCGCGTGAATGGGTCTGTCCCTCCCCGGCAGTGTGAGGGGTCCAGCGCAGAAGACCCAGCCAGGCTCGGCTGGGAGAGAGGCCCCACCCCTGCCCCTCCTCCCGGGCGAGCCTCTAGGAGGCCCCGCCTGAGGGGCGGGCGAGCGGGCGATCCGGAAAGGGGCGTGCTACGTGCGGTGTCTATAACTGCTCCCTGGCTCGCCGTGCTACCGGTAGCAGTTACTGACGAGCACGAGGGCCGGGAACTGCTACCGCGAGCCATTACCGCCGGCGGCTGAGAGCGAGCTCCGTGTGGCGCAGATGGAGGCAGCGGCGCCAGCGGCTAACGAGCTGTCCCTGGCCATAGCCCTCTCCTGGCCCCTGCGCCCGGCAGCCCCCAGCGGCGGGAGGCTGGCCAGCTCCGGCCGCTCCTGCTCGCTGGAGCTCGGGGGCGACTACAAGGAGCCGGTGCAGGTGCGGGTGCTGGTGATCAACACGGGCGGCACCATCGGGATGGTGGAGGAGGAAAAAGGTGAGGGGGCAGCGCCAACCCCGGAGCGCCCGCTGGGGCAGAGGGCGGGAGTTGTCAGGGCATCCCCAGCCCGCGGGCTCTGGGTCACCCCAAGCAGCCTGGCAAGAGGGCGGGTGGGGAGGGGTGGGGATGGTGGCTGCAGCCTCTGAGGGGCACCCAGCAAGGCACGAGATGGGCATGAGTCCCTCGGGCAGGAGAGTGGCGTGAGGCACCCGCCTTGAAGGGCCTCTGCGGCACCAGAGCACTGTTTATGTGAGTGGTGCTGAAAGCCAGGGACTAAGCCTGTAGGCGCTGCAGAGGGTGGAAGCCAGGCATTCAGTTGTTACTGCAAGCTGGGGGGTGCTGCTGCTTTCCTGGCGCCAGCGCCCCTGGAGTTACCCACCTGTCAGGGTGACTGAGGGAGCAAGCATGAACTCCTTTCCTTGGGAGTGCATACCAGCGGGTGTGAGGAGGGGATTGGGCGTGAGTTCCCAAAGGGAATTTGAGCCCTTCCTCGGAAATAATAAGTTTTTATTTAAACCTGCCGGGCAGCATTCCTTTCACTGAGATTCATGGAGTTAGAAGAAACTGCAAAGATCATTTAGTGTTTCTCAACCTTTTTTTAAAAAGTACCCCTTTAAAAAAAAAAGTACCCCCAGTATCTACAGTTTTCAGACATACAAAGTTTTTTCTACCATTGCAACACATTTGTTTAAACAATTGTAGCTGGGTGGGCAATGACATTTTTGGGTGTAAAAAGAACAAAAATAATAAAATGCTGTAAAACTTAAAAATTCAGTTTGCTCAAATTTCAGTTGTGTTGATGTACCCTCCAAAATTCTCTCCTACCACTGGTTGAGAAACACTGTTCTAATCTAACCCCTTGACAAGATTTGAGAGTCATAAAACTGTGAAAGACAGTTTTATGAACTGGCAATGAGTTCAAACAATGAACACTAGGTAACTGCACAGTAGTCACCTGTGTTCATGAGAAGTATGAGTCATGTGAAGTCACCTTAGGTCTTATTCCATTAGCAGGTAAGGGAACTCTAAATATGGGTAGAATGCAGGTCCACTAAATTTAAGGAGTAAATTCTCTTGTTTGAAGGTTTTATTTGACCACTAACACACTATCAGTGTTGTCTGCTGAAAACATGTTCGCTAGGTAGGAGGCCCTAAATGGCTGTTTGATTCAGATATCACTAAAATGACAGATTTAGTGGAAGGAAGACTGGGGAAAGTAATCTAAAAAAATAGCCAGTATTATCTCTCCCCCTTTCATTGAGGATGTATGTTCAGTCAGTTACATCAGTAATAGTCAGAACTAGAATTAGTTGGGAATTTTCTAACAAAGCAGGTTTTTGTTGGAAAATGCCAATTTAATCAAAACAAGTGCTGCTGTGAACAATTTGGTTTTAACCAACTTCCTCTGAAATACAGGCAGGATTCTATCAGAAACTGTCTGGCTTCCTGCCATCTCATCTGGGCCTCCCGCTCATGGCATCACGGGGACTGCCCCTTATGAGGACTGCTAGGAACTCAGTGTTTCCAGGTTTAACAGCCCTGCCATGCTGAGTGCACTGGTGGCACGGCTTCCAGGCTTCCTGCTACAGAGCCAGGGGCCTTAAAATGCTCTGGGAGCTTGAACTTTAGGAGGGGTGCTCAGCATATATTTATAATGCAATTAAAAATTCATGTTTGGCCCATACCAGCTGTCTTGGGCTTTTGGGTCTTGGGCTAAGGGGCTGTTTAATTGCAGTGTAGCGGTTTGGGCTTGAGCCCAGGTTCTGTGACTCTGTGAGGTGAGAGGGTCCAAAAGTTTGGGTTCCAGCACAAGCCCAAACATCTTTACTAACAGTCCTTTAGTCCAAGCCCTGTGAGTCTGAGTCAGGGGGAATGGGCCAGCCACAGTTTTTCATTGTCATATAGACGTATCCATAGGATCTAGACTACTGAGGGGCAACCTAGGCCAGTGGGTGGGCTCCATGAGATGCACTCCTTCATCTGAGTGGGCTGCAAAACTGTCATAACCAAGATGGTCTCTCAGGATAGAGTAGTTTTTCTAACTGCTTTTGCGTACCTAGAATTTCCGGGGTGGGCTGATTGAACTGTAGCAGCACTCTTGATTGGTTGCAGAGGGAGTTCATGGCTCTCACTATGTTGTGTGCAATCAGCAAGCACCTCACTTCATGTGTCCTTGCTTTAAGTGCATATCACTTTTGTAATACTGGTAGGGGAAAAAAACGACATGGACAAAAATCCTGGTTAAAAAGTTGACCAGTTAAATGGAATGTTTCCATTTAACTAGGATCCCATGGTGTGATGTGGCAGACCTGGCTGGGCTGAACCGGCCTCCCACCCATGGTATGGTAAGCCCAGCCAGGCTGGACTAACTCCCCCACCTGTGGAGCAGGTGGCAGCCTGGCCAGGCCCACCACACCGCAGGCTGCTCTGGCCAGGCCGGCTCAGCCTGCTACACCATGGATGGGTGCTGCTCAGGATGGGTTGGACCCACTGCATTATGCTGTGGGTGGGGAGCTGCTCCAGCCCAGCCGGAGCAGTGGTGCAGCATGGTGGGCCCAGCCGGGGTGGAGCAGCCCCTTGCCTGTGTTGGGCATGGGGTGCTTCAGCTCAGCTAGGCTGCCAGTTAACCAATTATTGGTAAGCATCACCCAGTAAGCATCATGCTTACTGGGTAACTGGTTATCCATTTACATCCCTAGTGGGCAATGGTAAACAAAATGTCTCATGGGCCACACACAGCACATCAATGGGACTCATGCAGCTCTCAAGCTGCGGGTTGCCCACCACTGATCTAGATTCCCTGGCATGGATTAGGAAGCCTGTGAGCCCTGGCTCAAGATGGGGCTTCTAGACTTCTCACTCTGATTTTTTTGAGTAAAATAAAAAATCTTTCTATTGGCTTGGGCATGGGGAGAGAGAAGAGATGCTTATGGGTTGGTTTGTTTATGGGGAAGAGGGAAAGTAGGACATTAATATGGTCAATAAAATTAATTCTGACTGGTCAATCTTGATGATTGTATATATTGTTTTGTTTTCTGTTGACTGTGGATTTTAAGAATCTGTCAAGGTTGGAATTTGTTTCCTATATTAACAAATACATTTTAAGATAAGATCTTTCCATTTTACTTTTTGATACTTTAGCTTGCTTTAATCACATCCCTCTGAATAATGAATAATAATCTTGTGTCCGCTGGGGTCAAGAGATCTGTCTTCCTGAATCTAGTGTCTTATAACTCCCCTGATGCCACTGGAAACAAAATTCTTATTCAGTGGTAAAAGTCTGGTTTTGAGCTTTACTCTGGCTAGTGTAAATCATTAATGAATCACATTTTGCTTGATCAAACTTTCACTTTCCTTTTATGCTCTTTAGGACGATACTGTCTTCATCCTGTCTAAACGAAATTTTTAACATGTAACAGAAGATTTTCTGGTTCATCTCTTTTAGGATGTTCAGCAGTCTTTATAAGTAAAGTCTCCACAGCTGGCTTTAATACAAGCCTTCCTTCATACACATTCATTTTACCTTGTTCTCAAGTTTTATTCAGTGATTAGAAACTGCCATGAGTGTACTGCAGGGGTGGGGAACTTTATGGCCTGTGGGCCAGCTCCAGCCCCTGGCTTGCATGGATCTGGCCCCCAAGGCTTGGGGCTTCCTCCCCAGGATTGGGGAGCCCCACTCCAGAGCCAAAGGAGGTTCACAAAATCTACTAGCCTGGGCCTCCCTAGGCTCTGGTGTGCAAGGGGAATGTGAGGAGTATCTTTCTGCTTCTCAGACGGGGGCCATGTCAGTGAGGTGTTTTTTGTGTGGCCCCCGATTGGTTTTTCTGTGGGTCAACGGCCTCTAACCCCAGAAAGGCTCCTCAAACCTGATGTACTGTCTATTTGCAGCCCTGTATAAAATGGCATAGCTATTAAACATCAAACCGATTAAATGGGGGGAGGGGCACTCAGCCAAGGTGGGCTGGAGCAGCCCCCCTGCCTGCCGTAGACAAGTTGGAGGACCCTCCCCCCCTCCCACGGCAAACAGGAGCTGCCCTGGCTAGGCTGGAATGCCCCTGCCCGCAGTAGGCTCTGCAGGGCTGGAGCAGCCCCCTGCCTATGGCAGACAAGGGGTTATTCTAGCCTCCACTGGTTAACTGTAAGAGTGAGGCTTTCCAATTAACCGGTTAACCATTAACATCCCTAATTCAAAGGTGAAGTAAACAAGCTTTATGCATGGACCTGGGGCAGGTGAATCACCACAAGATAAGACTAGGTATACCTCCCACAGTATCTGTTGATTACATTTAAGGGAGAACGTAGCCCAGTCTTAGCACATCAGGTGTTGAACCCTATTTCCTCCCTCTTTGCTCAGTTCCTCCATTTCTGCAGTCAAACAAGTACATGTGGTACTTCTGAATTACTCTTTCCTTCAGAGGTGTGGCTTGTTATTAATGTAACAGCTTATCTTAAAACTAGAATCTCCCAGCATTCTCCAATCCATTATGCCACGCTAAAGAGATTTGCTCCTGTTCTCACTGCAAGTAGTTCCAGCCAAGTCTTTCCCTTTGACTGATATAGAGAGTTTCTTATTCAGTTCCTTCTGGGTTCACTGCAAGTCTCTTTACCCTTGTATCAGCCCAGGGCTGTCATCATGGGATACTTGGTCACCTGACACAATCACTAGTTCAAGCCCAAACCCATCCCTGGGGGTGTAGGGTGGGAGGTGGCTAACTATGCAATTATAGTCTGAGGCTAAACTAGAGGTGGCTGGAAACTTTCTGATGAAACAGAATTTTGTCAGGAATTTCACACAAAAATCAAGCTGGATTTGAAACACTTATGCCAAATCATAGGCACAGTCCTAATGGTTCCCTGCCAACTCACCTCATGAGCTAGTGGGAAGCCCTGCCAGCTGGAGAGCTCCAGAATGGGGATTCCAGGCTTCTAGGTTCCGTGGTGGTAGGACAGCCCTGTTGTATTGACTGCCCTGGGACTAGGGACACCGGGCTCCCAAGGTCTGCAGCTCTGGGATAACCCTTTCATGCCAGTGCCTTCAAGCTCCCTGTCGTGGAACCAGGAACGTTACAGTCTTGGGAGATCCAGCTCTGCAGCAGGGAGCTTTGGAATCCCTAGAGGCTCACTCTTGCAGAGCTGGGAGACTAGAGGTGCTGGGATAGGATGTTCCTGCACCAGAGAGCTGGCAGCACCATGGCAGAGGGAGCCAGTGGTGCGGCTGGGAACCCCAAAGCAGGGCCCATTGCCAGCTTCTGACAGAGGCTACGGGCACCATTCCTACCCATTCTGACTAATAGCCATTGATGGAGCTATCCTCCATGAATTTATCTAGTTCTTTTTTGAACTCTGTTAAAGCCTGGTGTTCACAACATTCTTTGGCAAGAAGTTCTATAGCTTGACTGTGCATTTTGTGAAGACATATTTCTTGTTGTTTTAAATCTGCTATCTATTAATTTCATTTGGTGACCCCTAATTCTTGTATTATGGGAGCAAGTAAATAATTTTTCCTATCTACATTCTCCACACTGGTCATGATTTTATAGACCTGTATCATATCCCCCCTTATTCTCCTATTTTCTAAGCTTAAAAGTCCCAGTTTTTGAGATGAGGTGACCACATCTGCACATAGTATTCAAGATGTGGGCATACTATGGATTTATACAGAGGCAGTAAGATACTCTCTATCCCTTTTAAAATTATTTCTAACATAGTTTGCTTTTTTGACGACTGCTGTGCATTGAGTGGATGTTTTCAGAGAACAATCCACAATGACTCCAAGATTTCTCTCTTGAGTGATAATAGCTAATTTAGTCTTTATCATTTTCTATGCATAGGTGGGATTAGATTTTCCAATATGCATTACTTTGCATTTACCAACATTAAAATTCATCTGTTGTTTTGTTGCCCAGTCACCTAGTTTCATGAGATCCTTTTGAATCTTTTCACAGTCTGCTTTGGTCTTCACTATCTTTTTGAAGCTCTTCACAGTTTTCTTTGATCTTAGCCATCTTCAGCAGTTTAGTATCATCTGCAAATTTTGTCATATCACTGTTTTACCCCTTTTTCCAGATCATTTCATTTCAAATATGTTAAATAGGATTGGTCCCAGTATGGACTCCTGGGGACATCACTAATTATCTCTTTCCATGCTGAAAACTAAGTTTATTCCTATCCTTTGTTTCCTAACTTTTAACCAGTTATCAATCCATGGGAGGACCTTCCCTCTTAACCCATGACAATTTACTTTACTTAAGAGCCTTTCACAAGGAAGCCTATATATCCACTGGATCCGCCTTGTCCACATGCTTGTTGATGCCCTCAAAGAACTCTAGTAGACTAGTAAGGCATGATTTCCCTTTATAGAAACCATGTTGACTTTTCCCCAACAAATTATGTTCATCTGTGTGTCTGACAGTTATATTATTTAATAAAGTTTCAACTAATTTTCCCGGTACTGATGTTAGATTTACCTGTCTGTAATTGCCAGGGTCACCTCTAGCCTCTTTTAAACATTGGCATCATATTAGCTATCTTTCAGTCATTAGGTATAGAAGCTGATTTAAAGGTAGGTTACACACCACAGTTAGTAGTTCTGCAATTTGACATTTGAATTCTTTCAGAACTCTTGGGTGTTCACCATTTGGTTCTGGTGATGCAGCAGAGGAGCCGCTGAACAGCTGCAGTAGGGAAAGGGCAGCTGTTCTGTTCAGAGTGTTCTGAGCTGCTGGTCACAGCTGCTGCATTAGAAGTGGTGGGTAGGGCCAGATTAAAAAGGGGCTTTAGGGGCTGATGCCCTGGGCTAGGGCAGGGCCCCAGGCTGCAACCACTAAAGCCCCTGTGTTCTAGGACGGCCCTTCCTGGTGGGGGGGTGGGAAGTGGCTCAGCACACTGACATTCTCTCTCCCCCCCCAGCTGGAGCCATGTTACCATGAGCTCCAGGAAGCTCTGTCCCCATGCTGCCCTCACCTTGATGCTCCATTCCCACAGTTCCATTGGCCAGGAATTGCAACCAGCTGGAGCGCAGGAGATGGTGCCTGCAGGCAAGTGTAGGGCTGCGCTGAGCTACCTATTTCCTCGCTAACTAATGGGAGCTGCCTCAAATAAGTGCCCACACTTCAATCTGCTGCCCTAGCCCACTCCTGCACCCTAACTCCCTCCCAGACCTTGGATGTCAACCCAGAGTCCCAGTCCTGAGCCCCCTCCTTCACCTCAGCTCCTACCCAGACCCTACACTCTCACTTCAGTCTCCTGCTCTGAGTCCTCTCCCATACTCCAAGCCCCTTGCCCCCATCTTGGAGTCTGCTCCTGCACTCTAAATGTCTCATCACCAGCCACTCCCCAGAGCACACACCCCAATTTGGAGTCCTAACCCCCTCCTGCACCCACCCTCCTGCCTCAACCCGCAGCTCCCTCTAGCATGCTGAACCCCTGATTTGGGCCCCACCCCAGATTCTAGGGGACCTCACAAAATCTAATAGCCTTGGGCCCTCAGAAGAATTAATTGGGTCTGGTAATGGGAGGCATTTAAGGAGGCGACACCTTTTGTCTCTTTGCTGTAGTGTTGGGCTGATTCAGACATGAGCATGGTTTTGAATCAGAATACATTTTCTTAACCTGGATATGCTCAGATGGCTCCCCCCTTTTATTGATCTTGGTCTATGTCAAGGGTCACTGTGATAAACAAGTGAGTGTGGGAGAGGAACAGTTTCAATATTAAGTGGGTCTGATTCTTCTATAGAATTAAGCCTAGCAAAAAGACAGTTACTTGAATTTGATGCCAGCTCTTGCTGTGTGATTTGGAACATACTATAAAGATGAGTCAACCAGAAGTCTATTTAAATCAAGACAGATTAGCAAAAGAGCTGAGAATATTAATGTGTCTCTGTTGTCCAGATCCCACTATAGATATCTGGGGTAAGTTGACCACATGCCTGGATTTAGCTGGGTATCTGTGAAATTAAAATTAGCAAATGGAAGCCCAAGACACTTGAAATCATGGGCTGTGCTGCTATGTAGAGTGTAATGATTCTATGGAACGGCATGGCAGAAGTGGCCATTTGTGATGAAGTTAGGAACAGATCTACTTTATGGAAGGAGAGATTCCAATTGAAATACAGCCGGTCCCCGATTTACGAATGGTCGATTTACGACCGTTCGCATTTACGACCAAACCTCCCATTAAGCGGTTGTAAAGGCAGTCCCCGAGTTACAAACGCAACCCGCGCTTACGAACAGCGCAGTCGCAATGTAAATCAATGGGGTCCGACTTATGAACATTTGGAGTTACGTCCAAGTGTTTGGTCCGTAACTCGTTTGTAACTCGGGGACCGGCTGTAGTGAAATGTCTGAAGCTTGGAAAGTATGTTTGTAAACCAAAGTACTCTGGCAGTAGTTCAAACAAGTTCAGTTAAATGCTGTTGCCGTGAGAAAGTTGTACATGAAAAGCCTGTTATTTAATTTAAGCAAGCCAGAAAAGAGATTAGCAATTGCTTAAAATCAGTCTTTCCTTCAGTTTGGAAAGCGTACAGATTCCCAAGCTAAATGGGCATAACTTGGCCTTACCTAGAATGCACACAGTTTCTCTGCTCATTTGGGCATCTAAATAACAATTAAAGAGATTTTGGTATTGAATCTGAAAAACAGAGAAATTGTAGATGCTGGTTCAAATATGATGTTTAGGTCAGATAAACTGAAAGAGCTAGGAAGTAAAAAAATCAAAGAAAATGACTGAGCAACAACTAATTGGACACTAATTGGCACTAACAGTAGTCCAAAAACTGGGTTGCGAATTTGATTTCTGTAGTCTGAGAATGAGTTCTGGGAAGTTGAAATATGTTTATTTGTGTTAAGTTTGAGTTGAATTGGATAATGATGCCAATAAAGAGAGTTAAATTGTGTTTCAGAGGAAACGTCTAGTAGGACATACATTTTTCTAAAGTTTTGAGCAGGCTTTGGACATCAGGTTTGGACCTCTAGAATTATTATTTCTGTCTAGCTTAAAATTGGACTTCATACCCAAATTTGTGTCTCAAATTAAGAAAAATCTAGATGTACGCAACTGAAAGCATCATAGTTCTCAGAACACTAATAGCTTCTGAAATTCCTGTGTGATGGTTATTGGTGAAAGATATAGGACTTCCTAAAGACTTGGATAGTGGAATAAACAAATTTCTGTGACACTAAATTTATATAACCCAATCCTTCCATAGTTGCCTCATGTAAACTCTTTGGCTACAAAGCTAATGTCTGAAAGTCATTGGTAGCTGAGAGTCTTATGGATAAGGAATCAAAGTTGGGTGTGTAGGAAGGAGATAACATGATTTTTTTCCCTAAATGGTTCTCTTGTTTTCCTGATCCTGGTCTGTGTCAGGAAAATAATTACATAGAATTTATTTACAATTGCTCAGATTTGTGGAGAATGTCTACACCTGCTTGTAACTGATTTAAAACTGATCTGGAAGGGTAGGCAATATAAGCAAAATGTTTTCTCCTTTCTGATCATCTTAAGGTTTAAGCAATGATAGCAGTTACTTCTAAATTTTCTAACAAAGTCTATTTAAAATTGTGCGTTCTTTTTGGAGTAGATATGCTTGGGTTAAATCTGTGCTAGAAAATATATGGAATGCCAATACAGGGGAGGAGAAGAAGCCAAAGAAAAATCAGTAAGCCCTGGTCTATTCCCCGTATTTCTAAATAACAAACAGAGCATCCACACTACGGGTGTGTCTAGACTACATCCCTCTTTCAACAGAGGAATGTAAATTAGACACTTCGAAATTGCAAATGAAGCCGGGATTTGAATTTTCCGTGCTTCATTTGCATAATTGTGTCATGGCGATCTTTCGAAAAAGCACTATTTCGAAATGGAAACTGCAGTCTAGACGCGGTTTTTTCAAAAATAGAAGCCTTTTTTGAAAGATCCTGTAAACCTCATTTTTTTACAGGATCTTTCGAAAAAGACTTCTATTTTCGAAAGAACTGCATCTAGACTACGGTTTCAATTTCAAAATAGCGCTTTTTCAAAAGAGCGCCATGGAGCACGGGAAATTCTAGACACACCCTACCATGCCTGTTATTTCGAAATAAGGGACTGGTTATTTCAAAATAATAACTCCTGCTTTCCTTGGGGAATAAGCTTATTTCAAAATAGTTATTTCGGGAGTTATTATTTCAAAATGAGTTATTTCAAAATAATTTCCTAGTGTAGACATGCCCTTAGAGGGAAAACAGAAAAATGAATGTTTCATCAGTAGTTTTTTCCCCTTTGTTTTCTAGGCCTTGCTCCTGAAGCTAATAAGTTAGCAAAGGCTCTGAAAAAAATGCCAATGCTGCATGATGATGTATATGCGAAAGAATCCAGATTGCCTGATGAAACCTTGGTGCTTCCGTAAGTAACCCCAAAAAAATCTCCCCCTCATTTTGAGACATTTTTGTAAACTACATTGAAACCTTAATGTAAAGAACCCAATGTTCTTCTTGTGATATTAATTTAATATGGTAGATAACTTACTTTAAGAGTGCTAAAATGTTATGCCTTACTGGGACGTTAATCATGACTCTTTTAACTGGTAGAAGGCAAAATCATACTCTTCTTGATCAAATTGTTGAGAGAGACTAAAAATAAGTTATTATTTGGTAAGTTAATCAGATAAGACTCTAATTCAGAAGTTTAAATTATAATATTTTACTAAGGGCATCTGACATTAATGTACACTTAATATTAATTATTAATATATTCTTGTTACCTTTTCACTTCTGCTTCCTTTTCCTCCCTTGCCATGATGAAAGTAAGTTCTGGGTTTTGTAGTGGACAACTGGTGTCTCCTCATACTGGGGGAGCACCAGTTAAAGTGGAGGGCATGTGCCCTCCCCACATGACCTCCTCTTGTGAATCCTCCCTGCTCAGCCCCAGACGCCTGCGCTTTCCCCATCCCCACCCTCATTACCTGGGGGGGCTCTGTCCTCCCACTGTGCCAGCTTCTCTCTGGCATGTTCGGTTGCTCTCTCCAGCAGCCAGGCTCCTGAGCCACTCCCAGCTGCAGCCCCGGAGCTGCATAGCAACTACCTGGGAGAATGCCTTATGGCCGCCCACACAGGCTTGGCTTCTGTGACAGCGGCCAACTTAGTCCGACACCAGCCCTCCTGCTTGCAGAGTCAGCTTCTGTCCCCAGAAACTGAGCCTGGCAAGGGAGCAGTGGCAGTGGCAGCCTGCTCCTGTCCATGCTTGACTGCTAGGGACAGGAGGCGACTCTAAGCATGCCTTGGGATGGAGGAAGAGGTCTGACTCGCTCAGTCACAGTCCCCAGAAGCTGAGCCTGGGTGGAAGGCCCTCTCCGTGTCAACTACTGCAGTGCACGCAGGTACCCTCCTCCTGGCTGGAAGAGACTTGGGACTGCTCATTTCCTTCTGGCTCTGGCCCCGCCCTTTCCTCTTCCCCCAAGCAGCTGTTGGAGGGGCACTTGACCCTGGAGAATGGACATTTCACCCTTTGTGACCCTCTTACAAGTTGCATAAGAATGTTTTTTAATAGCCCACTAGTTCTTAGGCTTTTTCTTCGTGAGGGCAGGGGGATCAAGAGAGAATGCGTGGAAAATAAAATTTCTTCAGGTTCCTGGCCTATCTAGTGGAGTTGCTTTCATCTGTGTTCTGACAGATGATGTGTTAAAACCACACGAAAAATAACTGTGGGGTTAGTAAAAAGATTTATATTACATTACTGTGGGGTTAGTAAAAAGATTTATATTACATTACTTTAAAATCAGAATGGCAAACACATTCGCTAACCATAATACAGTATGTACTTCCTTTGAGCTACATAAACTGGATGGGCCATTACATCAAAAGCTAAGTATGGGATATTCAACACCCAAATGATATCAAAAGCTAAGTATTGGACACTTACAGCCCACTCAGTTAGACTCATTAGCACCAGCACTATTGACAGTTTTTTTTTTTTTCTCCCTCTCTCCCTTCCTTTTCTGTTATAAATTGGGAGGTTCTTCCTTTTTTCTCCACTCGCATCTGGGGAAGTGGGTTTTACCCATGAAAGCTCAGGATTCTCTCTCTCTCTGTATGTATGTATGTATATGTTAGTCTTTAAGGTGCTACAGGAGTACTCATATTTTTGAGTTACATAGTGCCTAAAACAATTACATTACAAAATAGTTTTCAAAATCTAAGAAACATTCTTCAAATCAACATTCTCACAATCAGTGTATGTCATAAAGCTTAAAACTTCCCTCCCCCGAGATACACTTTGTCTATCCATGGGGGCTCATTTATGATGGTACTAGCCTATTAACAGTGGCTACTATGCATATTGTATATAGCACTATGTGAATTAGCTTCAATGTATAGCTGAAGAAGTAGCAGCAGCAGCTAATTAATGCAATGAACTGATTTCAAGCTTTAATTCTACAGTTTCTGCTGATATTTAGAACTCTTAAAAACCAATTGTTTATTTCTTCCCCAAATGTATGCAACATCATGGTAATTATATACGGCTTTATAATTAATCTGCATGACTTTTTAACTGTTGGGCAATGATTAACAGGCTTATAGGTTTTATTTAGATGCCCATATGCTAATTTGATGTCCTCCCCAGCTATGACAAATTACTGAATCCCTGTAAACATGTTACATTGCACACAGCTTACAGGAATATATTTTACAAAATATTTGAAAAGTTTAATAGAATTATGGCTTGTTTGCTACAAGGAGTGGCAATTGAGGTTAATTATGGAAAATCATGAGGGGAAAAATTGGGAGACCCATAAAGCAAATACATTAAATTTTTTAGTTTAGATCTTTGCACTAAGACTTCAATAAATTGAAGCACCTAAATTAAAAAATTAGAACAAAGAAAAGCCCAAAGGGGACAATACTAACATGAGTTTGTGATGCACTTGATTTTGTTAAAAATTTTGATTATATTAAGAAAAATATGGTTTTACTGGTAGATTACTTTTTATTTAGGGCTTATGATTAAATTATTAAAGACATTTTTAGATGAATTGAAAGATAGTGGAACTCTACTGATGTGCTCTCTTTGTGTCCTCAGTGCATTTCATGTCCCATGTACAGATGGGAAAAACAAATGTATAAATACATAAAGTTAAAAAAAATGTGTCAGATGAAGGACTTTCAAATACAAATCTTGTTTGTTCTTTGGTATTATTGATCACTATTTCACAACATTTAGTGCTGCAAAATGTTGTTTGCCATTGTCCCTTTTATATTCCCACGATTTCTTAGTGATATTTTAACTATGCAATTGAAAAATATTGTTACGTTTGGGAGGGAAAAAATAGGAACATTTAGTGGACTTTGTAGATGAGTCTGATAAACCTAATGTAATGAAATGGAACATTCTGTTGACTTAAAGATTTGTTTTTGTGGAGCTGTTTTCACCACTAGTAAAAGAGTTGACTGACCGTACTGTCATGTCTTCTTTTTTAAATGGAACTGATGCAGAAGAACTTTTCTCACTACTTTTGACTTCCCTTCTAGTTGTTTTAAAACCTTGCTTTCATAGAGAGCGTTTGTGTACATAATGGTTAACATTAACAAGGCAAAACCTGTAAAAACCCTACATCTTAGTTACAGTGTGTCAGTTATGCAAGATTGAAAACATTGGAAAGTTCGTTTGACCATTCACACTATAAATTGTTCAAATATGCTGACCTGTCTTTGCCAAGGTACCTATAAGAAATTAGCCAAATTATGATAGATTGATGGCAACTGGGGATAATTGACTCCTGTCTTGGCGTATTTCTATTGGTTTATAAAACGTCTATGTAAGAATGGTATAAATCTGATTTTTCTTCTCTCCCACCATTTGTATGTTTCTTGTAAGCTGCTCAGAACAAGGGCTCATTATGTTTTTGTATAGCACTAGCATATGGGGATCCTGATTATTAGTAGGTGCTAACTACTTTCTGAATGGTATCCTTCCTGCCTTATTCATCCACTGACTTTGATCTTTATCTACTCAGGTTTAGCACCCTTTCTCCTGATACTTTATGCATAGAGGTAGGGGGGTGGGTGACCGAACATCTTTCTTCCCCCCCCTTTCCCTTCTCTTATTTCCAGTTTCCTTATCCTCTAATCATAACTCAGGTCATCTGAAGAAGTGGGCTGTGCTCATGAAAGCTCATGATACCATCTACATGTTTGTTAGTCTATAAAGTGCTACCAGACCATTTGCTTGCTGTTTTTTTTCTGTAACAGACTAACTCGGCTACCCCCTGAAGCTCCTGATTATTATTGGAGCTGTGAGTACTACTGCAGTATAAATGTTAATATTTTTTTTGAAAATCAGATATGGACCTCCCCTCTGTTCATAACAAGCATCAGATTGTACCAAATTCTTAAATCATAGAATCATAGAGCTGGAAGAGACCTCAGGAGGTCATCAAGTCCAGTCCCCTGCCCAAAGCAGGACCAATCCCAACTAAATCAACCCAGCCAGGGCTGATTAATTTATCATAATAGTCAAATTCATAGGTTCATAGATTTTAGGGACAGAAGGGACCATTAGTCTGACTTCCTTCATGATACAGGGCAAAGAACCTCACCTTGTAATTTCTGCATAGCTCATCATGCAAATGCCCATCCACCTGGGAATCACATCTGTATTCCAAGGGAACTTGGGAAATATCTACTCAGAAGAGAAACTATCAAAAGCTAATACTTTTTAAAATTTCAACTCACTTCTTGTATGTCTATAGCTTGTCATTTAGGAAGCTAGTTGAAATGGAAAATATGAACAGTGCACTACCATGGTTTCAAATGTTTGGATTTCTTGCCAGTTTTACCTTGTGTCTTAGTTTCCTTTTAAGAGTCTTTACTAGCATGTACTCTCAACCTTAAATCCACTTTAATAAATTTCCCTGCTTACCTGCCTTTTGGTGTGAGAATCTCCTCTGAAAAATACACACACATGAACACACACATTCCTAATGAGAATCAGGGGCGAGAAAGGGATCTTAAATAGAGGACATTCCATCTGATTCCCTGAAGTCTGCAGTATGTGATATCCCACTTCTTGGGGCTAATTAAGATCTGAAGGAGAAGAGATTTGTTTCTGAAGTCTTATGTGGGAGCTGTAGGGGGAGCACATCAGGGTTTCATAGCCCTCTCCTTTCACATAGATATATGAGGTCCACAAGAGTCCCATTCAGGGGAGGCCTAAGGAGTGAAACACTTCACCTATTGTAAGTGCTTGAACACCATGGCAAGCATCAGAAGGCTTTTCAAAGCTGATCCAACAACTGTCTGTACTCCACAGGCAGTGGGAGGCTTGTGGCTCTGCTTGACCAATCTTAGGAATTACTTTAAAATGTTAGTAACTTTCTAAAGTAGAGTTTAATAAACTAACCTTTAATCTTGGGCACTAGGACTTGGTAAGGTGACTCCAGTAAGCTAGGTTTTGTTTTCCCCTGCCTTTCTACTTTTTTGGACTTTATAGAAAAAAGCAAAAGTTATGATTTTTAATCCCTTTATATTTGGGGTCAGGAGCTAATGGTTTGGTGCACTTCTACCTTTGTAGAAAAGTTCTATCATGGCCCTAGACCTAGCCCACCAAACTTGATGTCAGTATTCCACTGCATATTTTTACATATGTGAACCAAAAACATGCTTATCATGGATCATTCATTCAGTTAAAGGTTAAAAAAATTATGAGAACACAATAATTCATGACCTAAAACTTTTTCATGTTCTTGTCTTTTTCAGTCTCTCTAAACAAAATAAAAGAATTATCTATACAATTCTGGAACTTTCGCCACTTCTTGATTCTTCTAACATGAGGACAGAGGATTGGGCTAAAATTGCCAAGAAGCTTGAGGTATTCTAAGTTTCAATAACCTTAATCCATTTTCAGCTGAAATACTGCAGTTTAATTATTTTCACCTTCCGATAAAATAATTCAGTTTACTCTGCTCAAATCATTTATGTACTTATTAAAAGTACAATATTATTCAGTATTTTACATAGCACATTAGATTGCTGATAACTTGTAGTTGATGGGTAGATACATAATGGCTGCGTCTAGACTGGCATGATTTTGTGCAAAAGCAGTTGCTTTTGCGCAAAATCTTGCCGCCTGTTTACACTGGCTGCAAGTATTTGCGCAAGAACACTGACTTTATAATGTACAAAATCAGTGGTTCTTGCGCAAATACTCCGACGCTCCCGCTCAGGGATAAGCCCTCTTGTGCAAGTATTCTTGCGCAAGAGGGCCAGTGTAGACAGCCACATTAATTTCTTGCGCAAGAAAGCCCGATGGCTAAAATGGCCATTGGAGTTTTCTTGCGCAAGAGAGCGTCTACACTGGCATGGATGCTTTTGTGCAAAAGCAAATCTTTTGCGCAAAGGCACATGCCAGTATAGATGCTCTCTTGCGCAAATACTTTTAACGGAAAAACTTTCCCGTTAAAAGTATTTGTGCAAAATCATGCCAGTCTAGACGCAGCCATGTAATAGTAGTGAAAATAAAAGACAAAGATTATGTTTCGTGAATATGTCACAGATTTATCAGAAAATGTTTGTATGTTAAACTATCATTGAAGGAATTTTTTTATAGCCAATAGCTTATGTGGTTTATTTTTACAAAATTATGTCAATTATAATTGAAAGAAAAGAATGCATCTGAGGCTCTATAATACTAGCAGCCAAGGTAATTAGAACTGGGAAGAATGGATTAATTTTTTCTCTCTCCCTTATTTTGGACACTGAAACTATAGGTTGAAACTCTCTAGTCTGGCACCCTTGGGACTTAACTGGTGCAGAACCAGAGAATTTGCTCAACCACGGAAGGTCAATACTGTCTAGCAGCATTACCAACACTTCCACTGCTTACCGGGCTCTTAGAAGACATTTAAGGGGTAAATTAGAGCTAAATAATAGAAGAGAACACTGAGTGCCAGGACTGGTGGCTGTAAACAAACTTTATGGGACCACAGGAAACTTTGCCACATCCATGATAAGTGGACATCCAACTAACTAAAATCATGCCGGACCACGGATGTTGCCGGACCAGAGTGCAGAACTAGAGAGGTTCAACCTGTAGACTGCTTAGTTTCATTAGTCATTAGAACAGTATCATTGTGGATGGATTTCCTACACTTGGAGAAATGGCTGTGTGTACAAAAATAAGTGACATTTATGAAAACCAACGTATGAAATCCAAACCAATGTTTGAATTCTATATGGTTAACAAAAATTATCCTCAGCTCCCAATCTAAATCAGGTGTGTGCTTTTAGGAAGGGGATCTGTTGTGGGGAAATGCTGGGAAACATGAATGTATAGTTGTTAATGTGAAATCTTAGGAAATTAAATGTGACTTCTTGCGAAAATAATTATGAACTTGGTGGTAGAAAACATTATACTCCCCTGGTTCTGTTCACCCTGCACATGGGTGATATCATTTCAACTGGGCTTGCATACAGTGGATTGTTTTTTTTCCTCCACCACTGCAATGGCACCAGTGCAACTCCACCAGCTCTGGCAGCGCTGCTGAAGACCAGCCGCTGGTGATGTTCCTGCAATGCCTCTAACCCTGCTTGAAAGAGGTCTACATGACATCACTGGTTGCCACTCCCACTCTTGTTACCACCACTGGAGCTGCACTGGTTGCAATGATGAAGGGAGACTTTCAGGTACCCAGCAGCGTAGATTCAGCCAAGATGAATATATACAGCCTTCAGCTCACATCAGAATGAACTATGTGGTTTATATTTTATTTTTTTTTAATGTATTAGCCTTTTAAAATATCAGATTGTTTATAAAGGCAATTGCTCATGTAACCAACTGATGAATGTAAGTTATAAGTCTCCCTGTATACCTGAGTGGGTAGGAGTCCATTATATCCCTTGGCTTTTTAGGTGAAGAATTATGTCTCTCCTGCTTTTAGTTCTGAAAGTCCCTGGTTCAGTCCCATATGTCACACTGCAAAACAAATAAACATTCAGAGCTATAGCCCATAGACTTAATATTGAAGAGCCACTTTTCTCCAAATGTGAGACTGCTTGTAAAGGATATTAATTCCAGTACAGAAGACAGCTCAACACAACTGTATTTTTTAAAAATTGCATGTTAGCTTTATTTTAGCTTCAGCTCACAACAAAATTCCCTTTTCACATGAACTTTCCTTTTTGCTTAGTCTGGCAAGTATCTCTTCCCTCTCCATTAATCTGTATCTCTCATTTCAATTTTCCTGCTTAAGTGCATGCTACCACAAGGTGGAGACACATAAAAATTTAGCTTGAACATTTACAGAGCATAATGATAGCATGCTGATGACTTGTCAAAGAGATGTGCTTTGTCTAAGAAATATGCATTTCTGTTGTTTTGGAGCATGAGACAGAAATTGAGAAACATGCTTTGATCTTAGCTTCTCTATCATATTGGAAAACTACCCAGAAAGAGATGGCTAGGAGTGGTGGATTTGATCTCAATCTTTGGGGTACATCCTTAAGTGATGTAAATCTGCATGGCTCCATTGAAATCAGTGGAACTACACCAGTCCATGCCACATAAGAATCTGGTATTTAATAGTAAGCTAAATTAAATTTACACCCATGAGTTAGCGACACTTAACAGTAAAATACAAATAAAATTGGACCCTTATAGTGGGGTTCCATGCTGAAAAATAATTGTGAAAACAGCATTGTAGAGTTTCACATATTTGTGAATCAAAGATCTTTGGATCACACCTGATCAAGGTTACAAGTGTAAATATGGGTTTTTTTCTAGTTGCCAGCCCTTGAAACTCAGAATTTAAGTCAAGCTAAGTTCTTTCTGTCTAATGCATCATTCTCAATATAGAATGCTACTTGTACCATCAGTACACAGGCCAGAAACAAATCCAGTTCACTTTTCCATACCTATATAAGTACCGCAGTGCTAATAAGAATATTAAATAATAATTATTTTCTTTTGTAATTTAAGCATGTAAGACTGAAAAAACACAGGGAGCATATTGGTTGAGAAAGAAAAGACACATGATTATTTTTCTGACCACAGCCATAGTTTAAGCTTGATTGTCTTGGACAGTCTTATCATGACGTTCTTACACATCATCACAGTATCATAAAAATTAAGTGCAGACTTTAGCACGTTGCAATTTGGCATCATAACATAATGATTTGTCCCCCCAAATATATTTGAATCCTTTTATTTCCTGCATGTTTAGTTGGCAAAACTGGGAATGGCTCTATCAGATTTCTTAGTAGATGGCAGTAGTATCCATTTGAGTATCTGTAGGCAGGTGCAGAGGTAGACATCAGCATGTGGAAGAGGAAGTGATATTTACAAATGAAATAGTAGGTCAAAACTTACACTAATGCTTGCTTATTCTAGTGAGTAACATCAATAAAGGAAATATTCTATTTCATGAAAATAAATAAACATGCTTACACTGACTTCCATGCTGTTGTTGGCACACGCTCAACTGAAAATCAAATGGAAAATATTAGTTAAAAAATGAAGATGGCAGACTTGGAAATGTCTTGTATGATCAGCTCATTAAATAGTAAGAAATTTTGGCTTTCCTGTTCCCCCTTCCAAAATCTAATATATGCCTTCCTTCCAATGGGATCTGCTGTGGACCGGGTGCCTTTGTACTTTTGCAGTCCAGAATATTGAGAGGCCTTCACATTCCTTACTTTTTAAATGTGTACATATTTTGAATGGTTCACATTATCAAGCAGAGATACTTTTTATGAGAGCTCTTTCAGTTTGTTATTTAGCCATGGATTTATAGTAGTGACAATTTCATGCTTGTTCATCTGTCTTTGTTGGAGAATGTAGATTCATAGTAACATGAGAAACGAAAAGTTGCAATACAATAGTTACTTCAGTGTTAACTTCTGAACGGAAGAGGGCACTCTTACACTGGCAATTTGCCTTTCTCCCATTTGGATTAAATGGGCTGTTTTCAATGTATTACAATAGTTCTGGTTTGCCTAATCTGTTCTTGTAAATGATGTAATCTCTAGAGTAAAAGCAGCTACAAGAAATCAGACTGTGCGACAGATTTGCATATGTTAACATTCCTGTTTAAAGCCAGTGCTAAACTTTTCTTAATTAGCAGTCTTCTGGTTTAAAATGCTGCATTAATATGTATACATAGATGAATCTGTGTTTGACTCTTCCATAATTAGTTAGAAGAACTAGATTTTATGTTCATTGCCTTATTAAAACTCTTAATTATGTTAAACTGAAAACCTGGACATTTTATGTATAATATATATAATTTTATATATAATATATAATATATTATATATAATTTAATATATTACTATATATTATATATAAAATGTAATTTTAAGATATAGCATTTAAAACTATTACCCTACAGTAGAAGAAGTAAAGCAATATATGTTTGACCTATGTCAACATCAGCACAGCATTGGTTCTAATTCTGCTTACTGTAAAAAATATCTTTCCATCTCCAGCAATACTATGAACAATACGATGGTTTTGTGATCCTTCATGGCACAGACACAATGGCATATACAGCTTCGGCTTTATCCTTCATGTGTGAGAACCTGGGTAAAACCATTGTTCTGACAGGATCTCAGGTAAATCTTAATTTTATGCTGAGGTCAAATACATTATTGTTTTAATGTTTGTATGTAAATTGCATAGTATATTGATTAATGCTGCATGCTTTAGATGTGCAGGGGCAGATTCTCAGCTGATATAAATTGCCAGTTTTTGTTGATTTCAACAGGCCAATGGCAGTTCATGCCAGCTGAGGATTTGCTCCACAAGTTTTTTTATTACTAGTGATTCTAGAAACATAAGAATTATTGTATTAAATCACACCAGTAGTGGTTCTAGTCCAGTTGCCAACAATGGCCAGTACTGGATGCTGAGGAAAGTGCAATAAATCCTATTGTGTATTGTGTAATAATCTCTTTATACACAAAACCTCTTCCTAACCCCAGGCTGTTAGTGGTTTGTTTAAACCCAGGAGCATGGAGGCTCAGATCCTTTTATAAATAATTATCCTGCCTGGGTTGCTGTGTGTGGATTATTTTTGTATCTGAGTGGAGCCATCACCAATCTCCTTGTTTTCGGGGACATTGAACTTAATTTCTTCAATACAGTTTGTTCCCATTTTGAACTCTTTTATGATTGCCAGAACAGGATGGATGTGTTTCATTAGCCACAGTGTGTCTAACATGGTATAGAAATGGGATGGCTTCTGCCTAACTTTGCAGTTGACATGCAAATTTATTCATCGCCATCATCCTGGAGATTGGGCCTTATTGTATTATGTCTGAGGTTGACTCTTTTTCTTGCACCTGTGTGCATTTTCACCTGAAGTTTTACCAGAATGACCTCTTCTGTTTATTTAAATGTAAAAGTGCAGTTCTAGTCTTAAAAGTCATTTGGAACTTAGTAAAGAATTTGGATGATGTCAAAGAAGGAATAGAATCCAAGTCACAGTCTCTAACTTGTGTGGCGTCAATAGGGTTAGCTGCCTGCAGTGTATACTTTAAAAATCCACTACGGGGTTTACTCTCTTTTTGTTGTTGTTGTGGTGTTTAGAGATCTGCCTGGCACATGAACCAGCAGCAGAGCATGCAATCTTAAACTTTTGCATTGTTTAAAGGAGCTCAGACATTGGGGATGATTTTGCTAATAAAGATTCAGTCTAAAAAGACTTGGAAGTCATCATTCTTTAAGTAACCATACTGGCTCTCTATATTTAGCCTTGTCCTGATCTGTCAATAGTGGTTCACCTTTTATATCCAGCCAGGAAGAGTAGGGCAAATGATGTCCTCAGATGATGCTCTGGGTAACTTGGAATTAAGTGAGGCTATTGCTCATCTTACTCTCTGTACAATTTTTTTTCCTTCATGCTTCCTCATTGAAGAATTGAACACACATGCTTTCTGTTCTCAATATTGTTGCTAAACTGGGTTTCACTTCTGAAAGAAAATATGCGGTTGCTTAATCAGACCAGAATAATTTCTTTAATGAGATTAAAAAAAAATAGCTATTACAATAAGAGGAAAAATATGAAAAAACCCAATGATATATTTTATGAAAAAATTGTTTTATATTCAGAGGGAGAAATTCCACCATCTGCTTCTGTCTAAAATAGTTTGGATGAAGAAGTAAATCTTATTCACTGTGGATGGTATAATTGGAGATTACCTTGATTATTACATAAATTATTCATGTATTGATACTTGATTTGTATTGCATGAGCTGGATTCTCTTTTGCTGTGTATATATAAAGAAAAAGGGTGTAACTGTAGTCTCCTCTTTTTAGGTGCCCATATATGAATTGCGGAATGATGGTCGAGCCAACCTACTAGGGGCACTGCTGATTGCTGGGCAGTTTGTAATTCCTGAGGTCTGTTTCTCTAGCATCAGAATTCCCTGTATCTAGTAAAACCAAATGTTTACACTTTTAAAATATATTTGTTAACCAACGAGGAATGTGCATTAATCTTTAGAGGGATCCTGTCAAGGTCAACAGATTCTCATCTGACACAGTGTACTGTCAGGCTTAACTTACAGTATGTTTTTAAAATATTGTATAGACTTGTCAGGTCTCTGGCATATTGGCTACAGTATACTTGAAATCAAACATTCTCATTTGCACACTGTGCTCAGGATTCAAATAAAAAAGTGTGTGGGGAGGTGGTCATGGTGGGAATAGTTCAAACTGAAGAGAATTTTAGTACTAGTGAATTTTTTTGTCGATACAGAGACTGTAGAGCCTCTTATGTTAAAGGAGAGCATACGCAGCAGCTTTGAAAGCTTCCCCATGTGGACTTATTAATATGTCTGAAATAGGACCTGAAGAACCCACCCATAAAGCTGAGAAAGTAGTTCATTTTTCACCCTTGTTCAGTCTGCCCCAACTGACACTGCCAGTTTGATGTGAATTAAGACCAGCAACTTATTGACCAAGATTTTCCAAAGTGAATAGTAATTTTCAGTGCCTTAGTATTTATGGCATTCAGTTTGAGACATCTTTGAAGTAGACTGACTTTTCTCTAAGCATTGAGTTCCCTGATGCCTTTTAGGCATCTTAAGTTTGGCACCCAAAAATAATATATATATAATCAGTAGTCTCTTTGGAACATCTTAACCATTTTTTGTAGGCCTCCAAACAGCCATTGAACTTTGAATTTCAGATGCTTATGACAGCTCTTTAAAAGTCCCCTCTTTTCCTCTCATCCACCTCCACTTTAAGTTAATAAAAAACCCTCCAATGAATCAACCTTCACTGTCTCTCCTAGATTTTGCAGGCTTTTGTGAGGGAATTATGTAACTAGTTAAACTTTTAACTTTTAAGAGTTAAAGAACAATCCATAGAGTGATTTTTTTTAAAGTATAAGAGTTGTAAATCTGCCAATCTCTAAATACGTCTCATTACTTTAAAGTTTTAGAAAACATTTTAAAAGATGCAGACAACAGTATCTGTTTATATCTTTAATTACTGGCTTCTACACAGACATGTTTCTTTATTTTTTCTTGTAGGTGTGCCTGTATTTTTATAATAAACTATACAGGGGAAATAGGGTGACTAAGGTGGATGCTGGGAGTTTTGATGCCTTTTCCTCACCTAACCTGCCTCCACTTGCAAATGCTGAGGTTGATATTACAAGTAAGCAGTTTCATTTTTTAAGGTCTGTAATTTATGACGCATGTAAAAGCGCACTGCCTTCCTCAAGAGCTGTTTCAGGATTTGATCAGTACTTGTACAATTGAGACACACTTTTTCTGAAGTATGGATGATTTAAAAGCATTATGTTATGCCATTTGTGTCTTGACACTGTTCCATATGCTCTAGAAGCTGTTAAAATGATAGTTGTATAAGCTATACAACTCAGCGATTAAACTGCAGAAAGATTTTGTACAGTTCTCTGTTATACATAGACATGGCTATATTGATTCTTACCAAGTAGCCAAAAACTTGGGAAGAAAACATTTTGGGAATGTGCCACTCGCCATGAAAATATTTGGTCTGGAGATAAAATAAGGTGGATACAAGCAAAAAACCAATTTGGTTTAATCATTTTAAGGATTACACTAGATCCTGAAATAAGGCACAACCAGTGGGACAATATTTGTATAGTTTTTGACAGCTCGTTCATATCTGCACTTTGCTTAATAATCATTTGGTAAGGTGCTTTATTGGGTGCTTAAGAAATTAATACTTTTAAATCAGAGGGACACTGTTAATGTTGATAGGTCTAAGATTTGATCTTTCTTTCTAATTTATTAGACATTATGCAATCTGGATGTGTGTTCCTGGCTTTTTTTTATTATTAAAAAATACACAACGATTTCAGTACCAGTATGCAAAGTTACTGTCACAAATCATTGTGCATATGTGATGGATGAAGTTCCTTTTTGTTGAAGAAACTTACTTAAAATGTAAAGGGGTTACTATAAACTTTGACTAAAATATACTTCTGAAAATTATTATTTAGTACACTAAAAATATATCTGGGGGTAGAAGTGGTACAGGGAAGTGAGCATTGACCTCATATCTGAATTAAGTTTCAGGCTAGCCCCAGTGTATGTCCACTTAACTTGAAAAACACCTCCTGTAGTGTTGTTGAAAAGATTGGTGCTGTGCTTAAAATGTTAGATTGGGATTTAGAAATCTGGGTTCTATTTCTTGTGCCATAGACTTGCTGTATAACCTTGAGAGGTCACTTAATTTTTCAACTGGGGAACAGAGAAGTTAAGCTAATATACATTCTCTACCTCAGAACTCTTTTGCATGGATTTCCATTATTGTTTATATAGAAACTATGATGATGAGCACTATTAAAAAACCCTAACTATAATTTATTTAAAAAAATAATTGACAGTCCATTTGGCCACATTCCAAGATTTGAATAGTAGATTTGTACCTCTCAGAACTGAGGTGCATCTTGTGAAATTCCCCCACAATATCTGCCTTCGGTATGTCTGGCAGACAGTGGGGCCGACAGCCTCGCAGGCCCTTTGGCAAGGTGGGGGTAGTGGTGGTGGGGAGGCTCTGCGCTCCTGGAAGGGGCAGGGACTCAGACAGAAGGGGCAGGGATGGGGCTAGCTTCTCCCAGGCAGCCTCAGCACTGCCTGGAGCATTCTGCCTATCCCAGGCAGCTCCCAGTGCTGCCAGGAGTGTGCTACGTAGGGCTCCTGTGGTGATTTAAAGGGCCCAGGGACTGGCTGCTGCCTCTGCCACAGTAGCAGCAGTGATAGTCAGGAGCTCTGGGCCCTTTTGAATTACGGGGCCCTGGGCAGTTTCCCCCCTGTCCACGGGCCTGCTGGCAGACGAAGGGAATCTCTTTCTTACTGTTGCTATTGCTATTTAGTTAAATTTAACTCTGGCAAATAAATGACCTCTACTTTTAAAGGAAAAATATAGCTGTTTAATGTATGGGTTGGACCTTCCAGGTCTGGCACCCTTGGGACATGACTGGTTCTGGATGAGGGATTTTGCCGGACCACGGGAGGTCATATCTGTCCCCCCCGCCCAGTGCTGGACTAGCCACCAGCCTCCTGGCCAGCTCCCACCCTTGCCACCAGCTCTGCTGCCCTACAAGCCCCCACCTTTCCTGCAAAGCCGGGCATCCCAGCTCTAGCCCAGCTACCAGTGCGCTGGACTCCCGATCCCACTGGGCAGCCTACCTGGGGCAGCCTGGGCTCCCGGTCCCGCTGGGCAGCCTAGCTGGGTTGTGCCAGGCTCCTAGTGCTGCTGGGCAGTCCTGCTGCAGTGTACTGGGCTATGGCCCTGTCAAGCAGCCTAGCGGTGTAGACCCCAGCCACCAACCCTCCATCGGGACTCTCTGGTCCTGGAACATCTATGGTCCTTCTGTACCACAGATGTTGCCAGACCAGAGAGTTCCATTTACAGAGGTTCAGCCTGTATTAGATTAACCAGAATGCTTTCCTTCATGCTGTATCAGCATACTGGGATGAGTTGTCTTGAATTTTTCACTGAATTTCTATGAACTTGGACAAAAATGACTATAAATACTCAGTTTTCTGAATGATCAATAATGGAATCAATTGTGAATCTATTATGTGAATTCTTTCTTGGGTTCCAATGATTTGCTATGTGAGTACCTGTTTTTGTAGTAGAAAAATGATAAAGCTATCAATTACTTGTCCTAGCCACAATATCATGTTACATTTTAAGCAGAACTCCCCATTGAAATCAGAGGGGAGTTTTGCTCAAATACTGATGGCATCAATTGCCCCATTATTACTATTTGTTTCAATTGATTGCACCATTCATGTAGCGTCACTTGTCCAAAATGAAAGTGCCAGTATTGAACGATTTTTTCATTTTGGAAAAAACATAGTTCACAGAATACAGACAGTATCTATAACTGTTACATCTTTACTCTGTCTAAAATAAATTGTTTGAAAGATAGTTATTTTCCTTGAGTGCACTCTTAAAATCCTCATGAGATGCTGTTATGGAGAAAAGAAACCATTTGGGGCTTTTAAAAACAAAATAAAGCAACCCAATTATTTTTAACCTTTTAAATTGCTCGTGCACATTGTCTTCCTTCCATTTTTTTAGACAAATCCATCTCTCTTGCTGCTTCAGTCTGATGCCAATCTGCTGTCAGTTCCAGAAGGAGGTATAGACAGTCTACAGAATTTTCCTCTGAGAATTTAGCTCCACAGGGTCTACAAACTGGGAGACAAGCTGGGCTTGGAAGGTGCCACAGATATAGATGAGGAAGAGTTGATTATCTTTTTCCAGAAGTAGAATGGTAGGTGGGAGTACAATGGGACCAGAGCCCTGTACAAATGATTAATTTGTGCACAAGGGTGAGGTTGAGAGAGATTGCTGGAGATTAGAGAGCTATGCTATGCTGTATCTCTCTCAGCACCAAAAAGTAAGGGAGAATAGAGGTCAGTCTGCATTCTCTGCACCTGAAGCAGCCTCTTCAGTTGTTCCTCTCATTTATTTCCCCATTGGCCCATGGTCCTACTGATCAGTCCTTGTTGTTGATTTCTGACCCAAAGAATCTTCTTTTCCTTTAATGTCCCTAGTCAATATTTAGAAGTTTCCTGTCACTTTGTCAGTACCTTCCTTCAGTCCCATTGTCCATTTCTGGACCCACTGCCTCTATCAACTTCACCAAAGTTTTGGATCTGATGATCTTGATTTTTGTAGGAGGCAGTGGCAACAGTGAAAAGATTACAGAGTACAGAGTGTGTGAACAGTGCTCAAATACGAAAAGCTCCTTATGCAACATAGTAGGGATGTAAGCGACTAGTTGACTGTTCAATAAGCAAATGCTTATCGGATAGTCAACTTGACTAGTTGCTTCTCTCCCCCCCTCCACCCTTGTTTCCTCTATCAGAGAGAGGCGCAGCAAGGGCGGGGGAGCAGGAGCTGGTGCTGGGGGGAACTGGTAAAGCTGGTTTCCCCCCAGCACCATCTCTGCAGGAGGGCAGGGGAGGCAGAGGCACAGGGGAAAACGGCATGAGCAGGGACTGCTTCTGCTTTTGAAATGTACAAGAGCCCTCTGGAGCCCTTGTACATTTCAAAATCAGAAGTGCTGCAGGGAGCACGGGGCAACAGGGACTTAAGCAGTCTCCGCTTGCCTGTGCTTTCTGTAAAAAAAAAAAAAAAAAAAAAGCACAGGGGGGACGGGAGCCAGCTGAGAAGCAGGGGAGGGATAGGGGACGCTGCTGTGAAGCAGCCCCTGTCCACAGGAGTCCCAGTGGGGAGCTGGGCCCCACTGTGGACAGGGGCTATTGCCACCAAGCAACCCCTGTTCGTGGCAGCCAGGGCTGGACGGCGCAATCGGGTTGCTTGGCAGCAGCAGCCCCTGTCCACAACCAGTTCTGGCTGCCATGAACAGGGACTGGTGCCGGAGCAGCCCCTGTTTGTGGTGGCCAGGGCTTGCCACGGTCAGGGGCTGCTGGATTCAGCGTGAGCCGGGACCGAGCAGTCCTGGCTCGCGCTGATCGCTGCGCCTCTGCATTTTAAATGTAGTAAGAGCCCAGTGGGTGCCCAGTAGTAAGAGCCCAGAGCGTGGGTGGCTCTGGAGCCAGCATAAGCCAAGACTGCTCATTCCCAGCTCAAGTCAGCTCCTCTGTAGCTACCCCCGCTGCGGCTTTGCAGAAGAGTTTATTGACTAATCGTATAATTGATACAAATTATATCGACTATATAATTAGCCAGATAATCATATTTTAACATCCTTACAACATAGGACAAAAACACTGGAATACATTTAAAATATATGTGTAATATTTTCAGTGATCAAGATTAGACCTTTAGTCCAGTTGTGCCTTATAGATTTGAAAGGGGCAGACAAAAGAGAAGCCCATGCTAATTACTAACTACAGTGTATAAGGACACAGTCTCGGTGCATTTCATAACTTATTTCTTGCTTCAGCTGCTCTTTATTGCCTGAAAGTATCAAACTAAGATCCGGTTCTTTATTCTCCCTAATTTTTCTCCATCACACATGCATGTGGCTTGTTAGCACAGGGATTTTGAGTGCCGACGTTATTATCATTGTGGTTTTGTTTGTTCTTTAAAGAAACATTGAAAGATTTATGCAGGAAAAATCAAATAAATAAAAAATTGCCTGGACTTTGCAGATAGATTCAACAGAGAAAGATGAGAGGATGCACATTATCAACCTTAATAGCTTAATTAATGTAAAAGAGAGAGGGTAGTTATCATTGGCCAGGTTACTATGGTTTGCTTGGCAGTATTAGGCAGTTCTGGTTAAACAGTAAAAAGTCCAAGTCATTTATTTTTTCATATTATCAAGGCAAATGCCAGCTCTATACTCTGAGGTATTTTTTTTCCTCTACAAATACAGACATGTTTGTTGTAATGAATATTTAGTTGGGATAGACTCATTTCAAAAGGTGTGTATCAATTATAACAAATTATTGACAGAAAAAGGCAGCTGTGTTTTTTGTCTTGTTTGCCATCTTTATGAACCATCCATAAGTAGGTTTATGTTCTCCACCTGTTGGCTGTCACCCTGAATTCTAATGAACACCGGTGTCGCTTATATAATGACACAACTTGCCTGTCACTTTGCAGAGAGAAGAAAGTGCTGCTGTTTGACTGGAACTCTGTGATCATTAAAGCTGTATTTCTTGTTTGATTTCATAACTTTGAGTTCAGTCACCACTCCTTAGGGAGGTGTCACTTTTAGAGTTACTGTACTCCTATAATGAATGAGTTTAAACCTGTATGGTTGCATTTGCATATGTGTTGCCTAACAAAAGTTTGCTGCTTTCTAGAATGTGTTGTATTAGTTTGATTCCTTTCCCTGTGCCCTGATGTATGGTTTTGTTTTTGTTAGATTAGATGCAAAGAAACAAGACTTTTGCCGTCTGATACTTCTGTAAAGGGAAAATAGGTTTTCACTTTACCTTCCAGGGCCTATGATCCTTCTACATTCTTACTCTTTTCTATTCAGTAATTCTAAACCTTTCAAGTGAACAATATCCTCAGTACAGACAGTCTGACATCCTAGCATGTCAGATATTACACCTTGTGGGATATAAAGCACAAATTTGAAATTTTACAAATTATACTAAATCAATCTCTTCATATTTCAACTGGATTGTACGGTAACTGTGGTATCACAGTCTGGTTCATGCAGAGGTTTAACTGTGGAACAGAGGCTAGCGAGACTTCTGGACTCCATCCCCTTCTGACCATCAACCCTCTCCCCAAAATGATTTAGGTTACTTTCAAATTTGGCTGCTTAAATTTGAAAATCATCTCACATTTGTAGGTGTCTAATTGTAGGCACCCAATTTTGAAAACCTTCAAGGTTTTACATTTTTGTTTTCCTGTCTCATGCTTTTATATCTCACATGAGTAATGTGCTTATCTTTGTTCCTAAAATAATCAGTGTTGTATCCAAATTTACATAATGCAGAGGAGTATGTATGCTACATAAGTTAAAAGCTTTTTTACAAGCGTAGCCCATCCAAGTCAGAACAGGTTGCTTGTTATTTGCTTTAGTGTGCCAAAAATCTTAATGAATAACTTTACTAGTTAGCCAGTTCATCATATAGGATCCCATAAAGCATTATTCTGAACACAGAAAGGCAGAATTTCTCACACTTCATCACATTCATCATATAAATAATAAGCTTCTTTACTTCATATTGGCGGTTCTTAAGATTATTTTCATTAAATGATCCAACAGAATGAAATAAATTATACATAAATTGAGCTATGGCATGGAAAATTTCTCCATTCCTAAGAGGGTGTATATGGCAACACAAACGGTGTAAAAGAATTATGGAATGAGTTTATCCCTCTCTGCATGGCTCTCTGCCCAATTTGAAATGGCTCTAAACAAGCCTTAGTTGGACATGAATGGATTTATATTTTTGTTTGAGAACTATTCCAGCTCAATTGGATTAATTAGATTGGAACCCAAAGCAGAATACATGAGTGGTGTTAACTGCAAGATGGAAAAATGTCACCTGTAAAGATAACTATGCTTCTCTTATCCCTGCAGTCATGAGCTGCATTAAGTAGCTCAATGAAACACTTTGTGTGAGGAATGATGCTCACTAGAGAAAAGTTTCCTGGCCATATTAATTTTGTTTAAACTAGATATCTCTTCTGGGCTAAGTTACTTTCCTCCATTAATGTTGTAATATTTTGAACACAGAGCATTATTCAGTAGAGCACATTTTCAGATAGAGGTTCAGAAAATGTAAGGTAAACATTAGACTTATCCTGGTTATCTCAGCTTTAACCTTATCTTGTCATGGATCTCTAATGTGAGTTAATTTTACCAAAAGAAGATTAAACTAACAAGGATAGGTCTAATTTACTCTTCAGATTAAAAAAACACATTAAATACACTGATAGTTTCCAAAGTAGGTAATACCTACTCTCTTGGACAGCCTGCTGGCCTGGCTGAGGCTATGTCTACACTATAGAGTTTTTTCGGAAAAACAGCCTTTTTTCCCGAAAAAACTTCACTTACGTCCACACTGCAATTGTGTTCTTTCAAAAAAAATCGAAAGAACAGAGGGGGTTTTTCCGACATTGTTAAACCTCTTTCTATGAGGAAGAAGCCTTTTTCCCAAAGAGCTCTTTCGGAAAAAGGTGTGTGTGGATGGGGGAGAGGGGTTCTTTCTAAAGAAGAGGAAAAAGGAAAAAGCACAGGTGCCCTAGTGGCTACTCCGTCCATAGTAATCACAGCTTAGATGGGAGGTAGTGTCCATTCAGTGTGGACGCTATCTTTCGAAAAAGCAGATTGGCAGTGTGGACACTCTCTTTAGGGAGAAGTTTTTTTGGAAGATCTCTTCTGGAAAATCTTCTTCTGAAAGAAGCCTGCAGTCTAGACCTAGTCTGTGTGAGATTTCTAATGCTTCATAGTTTGATTCTAAACTAATCACTATTTAGAAAGTAAGAATTTATTGGAGCAAAATTATTGCTAGAGAGTTGAAAATATAAGTTAAATAGGTATGGCTTGTAGTAGGGAAGGCAGCAAGAATGAGGATGAAGGAGCAGAGCTTGAGACCAGGAACCATTTCATGCATAATGAGGTGGGGTTTTTTTGGTTGCTCTTTCATATTCTCCTCTTTGTGGGAGTGTTCAGGTAATATAACAAAAGCATCCTCTAGTTCTAGAGTTAGACACAGGCTTTCTGCTTTTTCCAGTACTCACCTTCATCGTAACTGCTTAGAAATAAACAATCTCATGGCCAATTGAGTCTTTTATGGATATCTGTTTCTTTGGTCTATGTTACCCAGGACTTAAACTTTTCTACCAGCTCTGCAATTAGTATCTGTAATAGAGTAAACGTGTTACTGCATAATAATATGTATTATTACATATTACAATGTAAAGTATGTAGCTTGATCCATTTCATCCCTAGGCTTGGTTGACCTCAAGAGGTTCCTCTTCTGCCATATTGGTGTGATGAGGCAAAAAAGTTGTCTTTTTTAGAACATCACTTTATATGTTCTTATCACTTGTCAAACTGCTTGGACCCATTCTGTGTCTGTTGGTGGCATGTTGCATTTCCAGTGTCATGTTATTGTGTTGTAATCTGCCACATAGAGCCAGCAGCAGCCATGGCACTGGGTTCAACATCTCTGGATTACTTTCCATCAATCCAAAATAGAACCATCTTGAGCTCCTACCCTGTAACATGGGAAATTCATACACCATGCCTGGGTGCTTCTGAGAGGCAATGCTTCCCCACTCGCAATCACAGAGTCTGTGTGTAGAAAAGAAGCTTTTAATACAGGGAGGGAAGTAACTTGGCATTAATTTGGGAAAAACCTCACAAACAGGGTTCATAAACAAAAAACATGAGTAAAAGTTCTACCCCAATTAGGTTGGGCAATGTCCTTTTCCTCTCAGGTTCTTAAATCCAGCAATCTAAATGTCCCCTTTACATGCCCAACTCTTCTCTGCACCCAGTTGCTGTTGCTGCCCTTGGTCACAGCAGACCCAGAGGTCAGAAGTGAATCTGCAGAATTCATCTCCGATCCTGGGTGGGAAGACAAAGAGGCATCTTACTCACCATGCTGGTAATTTGCCATCTGCCTGATTACTACTTTCTGCTGCCACTCTGCTGGCTGTCAGTCAGCATCCGCTGCCTTCAACCTCTTGGCTATGACTTCTGCCCATCAGTCTCAAGTGATTTCAGCTCCCAGTGATTTCAACTCTCAGAAGTCAGGGTAGAATAGAGCTCCACCACAAATAACATAAGAAAGAGGCTTCTGAGGGTGCCTATTTAGCTCTGTTCATTGAATAGTGGGGAGGAGGGGGAATGGTCCAGTCAAACCAGTTTAATCAAGGGAGGTTATATAGCCCGACCAGAATAACCTTCCCTCACCCCTCCTAGAACTCTGAAAGCCGAGCCCCTGCTTAGCAAGTTTCTTTCTGCTGTGAGCCCTTTCCTTTGGAATAGATTTAGAACAGTCCTGCTTTTCTGTATTCCCACAAACAATACAAACATTGGTAACCATAGTTCCGCTACCCCTGAATTTAATACAAACATAGGTGGTGTTGGGTCACAAATTAAGTTGATTACAATGAGAAAAATACCACTCCATCTGCTGAATAGCTAACAAATTTGAGCAAAGCAGGAGCAAACTGCATTTACATAGACACACCCAGGATCTCCCCCCCTCCAGCTAGAAGTGAGGAAAGCGTTCCTTCAGATCCGGCTTACATCCTATTTTCCTGCAAGAATAAAAATGCTCATTCAGAATTGCATAGTTCACTTTAAGCACTGTGGAAGCATTGATGAAACAGGAGGAGTATTTGGTTTGGTAGTAGATCCAGCTATGTGATCTCCTGAATTGTGCTGGTCAGCTTCCCAGAAATTTTGTAGCTGCATAAGCTCAGCTTGAATCTGCACATACATTCCTCTGCTCTCTTTTTCTCATCTTCAGCACAGTAGGGATCACAGGGAAAGACTGATTCTTTCACCATCGTGAATATCACTTTCAATCAGTTTCACAATGTATAAATAAAAGCATTTATTCATATAATCCCCTGGTTTTTTTTTTTTTCTGTAAGCACTGTGCTGAGACCCCTGGTGAGGCGTTATTGTCTTGTTTGTCAAGAAGAGAATAGTGTTGGGAAGTTCACAATAACTTTATGCTTTTAGGTGATCTCCAGAGGTGAAAATAAACGGGTGCGCCCAAGTGCACAGCTCTGGCAAGAATTGGCTGAGTTGTGGCAAAAGCCAGCAGGGAGCTATTTAAAGAGCTGGCAGGGACCCAGGTTGCAATAGGACAGTACCTATAATAAATTTAAGTTCCTTTCACCCCTGGTGAGATCATATATGTATAGCCTGTCTTGATTGTTAAAAACTGTCTTGTTCTAGCATCAATGTGGGAAAAATTGTTTTAAATTATTTTCCTAGGATTTGGAGGAAGGCTTTTAAATATATATTAGATATTCTTGAAAACAGCTGTGACTACTGATTGCAAGAAGTCAGGATAGTAGCTGAATATTTTCAGAAGTGACTAATTCCTTACGAGACAGAGGGCAAGTCTATAATAATATATTATCCTAATTTTTTATCTGTCCTTGCAGCCCATGGGCTTCTCCAGAAGTGAAAAGAAACAGCTTGTTTTCCATTGTGAGCTTCAGTTTTACAGCATGGTCTGTGCTATTGGTGAAATATGGTACCTGAAGCCATACATTCCTGTATTTCAGTACTCCTGGGGGAATTCTGTGTGACTGCACATGCACAGAATTCATTTCCCCACAGATTTTGTTGTTTCTTCACAGAAGAAAACAACTTTCTGATGGAGAAGCAGAGGGTCATGTGATCCTCACTAGCAGTATGTTTTGGGTGTCTAGGGCAGTTGGCGGAGAGGTAAATTAATGCGTGGCAGGGGACGGGACTGGAGAACATGTGGTTGTTGGCTCTTACCCTGCTCCAGGCTCAATTTCTAATCCTGGCTGGGCTGGGGAGGAAGGGAATTCCTCTTCCCCTGTATGGCATCCAGGGCTGGGATCAGATCATCCCCCACATTTCTTCACAAGCTGCAAGTTCCCCACCCCACCCATCACTCCTCAGCTGCAGGGGGAGAAATCACCGTATGGGGAGCTGCTCCCCCAGCCTCCATATATCTAGATCTCCTTCACCAAACCTCACCCCAAACACCCCCACAACCCTTACCCACACACCCCGAGAACCCTTCCCACTATCCCTGCACCTGGACCACCTGACAACCCGCCCACACCTAGATTCCCACCCCACTGAGCCCCACTCTCCCATCCCAGCATCTGGACCCTGCCACTGAACCTGCCAACTCTGACTCCCCTGCCAAACTCTACCCTCCCATACCCATATCCTGCCTCACTGAACCCTAACCTCCATGTGAACCCCCTGCAGAGTCCCATTACCATTGCACCCAGAACCCCCCAACAGGCCCCTGTGTATCTGGATCACCTCTCACACCCAGATTGCCCCACACCTGGACTCTCCCTCCTCCCCCACACTAAGCCCCTCAACACTTGGATCCTGCTGGGCTGAGCCTGCCTGCCCACACCTGGTGCATTTGGCATGGAGGGGCAGGGCCCTGGGGTGTGTCTGGGGCAGGCTCAGTCCTATGTCAGGATTGGGTGCAGCCTTACTTAGTCATGTCCAGTGGGGAGGTGCAGAGTAATCTCCCACCTCTGTGTGGCCAGTGCTCTTCAGTGCCATGCTGGAGCCTCCACATTTATTTGAGAAATAACATTTTCAGAATTTTGCATCATTTTAAAATGGTCTGCAGAGAATTTTTGTGCAGATTTTAATTTTTTTTGACACAGAACGCCCTCGGAAGTAATGTCAAAGCCCCTTCTACAAGTTGTCAATTATTGACATTTCTCTCTTTCATTGCATTAGGAAACTTTTCGAAATCCATAATGCATGATTTGGGTTTTAATAATAGAACACAAACAGTGCATTAAACATCAGGCATCTGGCTTTAAATATATAATCACAGTTCATTGAATCCTTGGTATTTTATTTAATTATTAGAAGCTACATTATAAAGTCTGAAGATGATTAGTGGCAACAGTAATAACATCTGTCTTTAATATGACATTCAGAATTCATGTCACATTTTCATATTTGAAATGTATTTTCTCTGGCTTAGGGTTCTTATTGATATAATTCCAATTACAAAGTAATGAAGTCCTGATTAAAGTGTGTGAAAAGTAAATGTTTCTCCTTCATACCATTCAGTTGCCCCAAACCTTCCAAGTATAGGAAGGTAGAAAGGGACTAGTGCTTAACAGCAGATATTGATGATGGCATAGGTGTAAGTAGATTATCAGTCAAGCACTTTGTACAATCATTGAATTAACTTTACATTTTAAGAGGATTTTATTACAATGTATTTTTAACTTTTTTAACAGCAGATTATGCTGTTCATTGGTAAGGATCAAACAGATACATTTGCATTTAATATTTATTCTCTTAATTTAGTATTTTATAACTGGGTTGCTATATTAAATTACTGGGATGCTATATTATATACTCCTGAGAGAGTAATAATGTGGACATTTTTCTGTGGAAAAATATTTGTTTTTTTCCTGGAGATTTAGATTATTTGAAATTTTAAAGATTTAAAATGTAGCATGGTGAAGCCTGACCTAATTGTTCTTTTAAATGCTACTGAAATACAGGATCATAATAAACATAAGCTATTGTGATTACTACTCTTGATTATCTCTTCATTTCTCCTTTTTAATTTTTTTTTAACATTTTTGCATGAAGGCCATGCTAATGAAATATAGTACAGACTTTAAGGAAGTATGAAATACTACAAATACACCTTATATACTGTTGTGAAGTGTAATTAAATGAGCAGTGGCACTTCTCTTTCTTTATGATCTTCTATTTCTCTTTAACAGTTAACTGGGAGACAGTGTGGAGAGCTGACACCACAAAGAAGTTCAGGGTCAACACAACCATGAATGGGAATGTTGGGGTACTGCGAATCTTCCCAGGAATTAATGCTGCCACTGTATGTACCCTGTTTTTAATTCTTGAAATGGTAAAGAGAGTAATCAAACACATAGCTGGAAAAAAATCGGTAAAAACAGCCACAGTGGGTCACACCAAAGCCATCTAGCCCAGTATCCTGTCTTCTGACAGTGGCCAATGCCAGGATACTTGGCTAGATGGATCATTGGTCTGACTTAGTATGGCCTTTCTCATGTTCTTAAGATTTTAAATGATTTTGGTACACTACCTTGAGCAATGTTGTACCCCAGTTGTGCTGGTAAATATTCCTAGTGTGATTGAGCTGCTCTAGCATGGAAAACTACTTATGAAGGTTTCTAAAGTACCTTTAACCTGAATCACATGGTCTTTTGAATTTATAATATATCACTTCCACTTGTTTGGAAGATGTATTTGAACTCTTGACAAGCACGTGCAAGCTACAATGACTAGAAGTGCCTGTTTGCCATGCAGTCAAATGTATGCGTATAATATACACTTTGCAAAAGGTATGCAAGCCCATACAGTATGGGAAAATGGAATGATGAAATCATGTCCCTTTCTATAAATAATGCTACTTCCTGTAATTGGTGTAAGAGTTCAGGGTTCTGATACTGTTCTGTGATATACTAATATGAACCCTTACATCCCTTGTGAACACCTGGAGCCCTATTGGTAACAATGGCACTCCACAGAGGCCAGTGTTGGGAGGTTACTTTGAAGAATTGGAGTCTTAAATGGCCTGGGCTAGATTCACAAGGGGAAGTTAGGTACCTAACTGCTATTTTAGGCAGCTCTGTTCAACATGTAGTTGCCACTGACATTCACAACCCCCATTCAGGTCCATCTAACCCTCTAGATGCCTCTAAAGTCCCTAAGCAGCTAAGATGCCACCATAAAGTTCTCTAGTTGCCCATCTGCAGACATTTAGGCCTATAGAAAGCCATCTAAATCCTGATGCCACTGAGCAAATCTGTGCTTAATTCACCCCTCGATCCTGGCAGGATTCATAAAGTAGGCATTTCCCCAACTTATCTTGCCTGGGAGACATGTCTGGTAAGCATACAGCGAGGCCACCTAACAGCGCCTTTCCAGATCAGGTCCTGCACAAAATATGGTGTGGTGGTGTTCCCTCCCCTTATCTACTCATCCAGGATGTGGGGCACAGGGGGTCAAATCCTTCCTCCAGGATCTTGAACCTAGATCTTCCACCTCTCAGGTAAGTGCCCCAACACTGACTGGTCAGAGAGTATTTTGGGATAGGTCTTGCTCAGTCTCTTCTGTCTGAAGGTCTTTCACTTCGCATGAAATGTGTAAGGCTTGTGTATGCAGAGAGTTAGTGCATGGCAAACCAAGATATAAATGTACAAGCATTCTGGTGTGCCATATGCAGACTTGCAGTGTGGACCTTTATGGTTGCACACTAAAAAGTCCACAGTGTATTTTAACCTGCAGATATGCCCACTACGTGGAAGGGCACCTAAAAGTTAGGTACTGCAAAGCTCAGCATTGAAATGCCAATGTTTCTGTTTTTGAAGTTCCTTCCACCTGAACTGTTATCTTTCTCATGGCCATTTGTCAGTTTAAATCGCATCCAATAGTTGAAATAGGAATTTCTCATTTATACTTATCTTCTTTTTAGTGAATCTGAACAAATGGAAATGCAGTCGGGTGGTAGATTTGTAATAAAACTCTACTGTATAGTTAGCCTCATGGGTGACTATAGTGTATTGATTAAAAAAGAAACATCTACATTGTCTAAAGTAATTTCACTAGATGACTACTTACATTGTTGAGATATACTAGCTATGTGGTTACTAATTGGCCCATAGAAAATAATTACTCCGTCCCCTACCCTTGACCCTTCAATTAAATGGACGGTCTCTTGAATTTAAAATAATTCCTGGAGGTCTCATTATGATTTTATTTCCTAATGTTTGGAAGGCATATGTACTAAACATGATAGATAGATTTGATCATTGTGGTTCAAATGTATCCAGTAAGAATTCAGTTATTTTTTTGTTCATTTATATTTCTGTATTTACAAATAATACATTTACATTTATCAAATAATGATCTGTCATCATGCAATTGCATAGCTTATTTAAGAGAGAGAAGCTGGGTGAGGGTAATACCTTTTATTGGATCAGTGTCTACTGGTGAAAGAAGCAAGCTTCTGAGCTCACACAGAACTTGAAAGCTTATCTATTTCACCAGCAGAAGTTGGTCCAATAAAAGATTCTACCTTGACCCACACTGTCTTTCTAATGTCCTGGCACCAACATGGTTACAATATTACAAATAGTCTATGAAAGGCTGGAGGATTCTCTGCATCTTGGGGTCTTCGAACTATTTGAAGGCTTCAATATCTGAGATATAGGTGAGAGGATTATTCTAGGAGAGGGTGGGTGAGATTCTGTGGCCTGCATTGTGCAGGGGGTCAGACTAGATGATCATAATGGTCCCTTCTGACCTTAAAGTCTATGAGTCTATAAATGTATTTAAACAATGGGTTGCCATCTTTTTCTCCCTAAGGTCATTTTAATCAGTCCTTCCTGTAGGAAACTGCCATTATTTTAAAATGTATCCATCTGGGATTGTCAGAGGAGGCAAAAGAAGTTCCCAATTTCCAGAGCCTTCTTTTAAAAAATCTGAGCCTTATTTTTTAGAAATGATCATCTACAAATGTTGCGTGTAGGGGATATGAGGTACTTTGTAAGTTTCTGAATCCTGCTTGAGACATAATGGCATTGTAACTAAACACTTCTTACTGAGGGGAACTTGTTTGAAAGTACCATATGATTATTAGTAATTATGCCATCACTTGTCAGTGCCCTTTCCTTGGAAAATCATGTGTCAGAAGCAGTATGAAAATAGTTTTTCTAGTTGTACAGACCACACACTTTTTCATTAGTTGACAGTCTCACAACTGTTAAACATACCCTTGCGACAATGAGGCAATTAGTTCAGTATTCAACTGCATATTTCCTCACAGGCTTGAGAAACTCTAAGCAAATAAAATGTTTACCCTGTAAATTTTTCTATACTGACTCCTGTTTTGTGGTAGATTAATTTTAAATTGATGGTGTTGGTTTTTTAATATCCTCAAAAGTATAGGCCCTGGCTAATTCCAGATTCAGTCTACACTGACATCGCATAACCTTTCATGGGTTCCGTTTTTATTTGTGCTTTGATGTCCTGTGAAATTTGGAACTTGTTTCCCACTGAGGTCCATCTTGATGCATCCTTTTGCATACTTAAACTTACCGTTTCCCCCAAAGTTGCCACTAATGTCACTATATTTATAAGCATCTACCAACATTACTTGAACCATTCCTTCCAATTTGTTTTTCCATATACTTAGGTATTGGATTAGTCCTATCTAATATATAAAGGAGAATGTTTTTATGTTTGTGCTAATAACTTGGACACTATAAGACCTACTGCAACCAAACTTTGCATGGGATAACCTTTTATCCAGGAGAAGGTTTTAAGGTACTGTGGGAGTGGAGAGATGAGAGACCAACGCCACTCCCCGGGGCTGCACGGAGCTTGGCAGTGTGGGGAGAAGCGGCTTCCCGGGGGAAGCAGCGGGGCCAGTCACTCACTAAGGCCAGCAGAGGGACAAGGAAACGGAGGGCGGGCTCGGGCACCGGTGGCAGGCGCACGACTCCCTTCCCCCTCCCTCTCCTCAGGTTCCTCACCTCAGTTATATCAACTGTCAACTTATATTTCAATACTGACAAAGCACAAGGACAGTCACTTAAAGTAGTTGGAATTGATTTGGAGACATCTTGCTTTTCACATGGACAACTCTATGTTGCGTGTTCAAGAGTTGGAAGTGGAAAAATTTGTACATATTGTTAAGAATAATGAAACAAAAAATATAGTTTACAATAACATTTTTGATAACATGTAAAACTGGTTGTTTTATACTTTTTTATATATATTTTAATCTCTATAGAACTCAGTGCAACTTTTCTACCATTCAAAAAACGATAGACTACTGTTTTTCTAAATTTTGTTACTCCACTTTCCCGAGCAACTCCGGGTAACTCCCGCTAGTATAGATATAAAGCTCTGAACATAATATAGTGCCTCAGTTGGGATACTCTCTATAAATGCTGTCAATCATGGTAGGAAGAAGTTTAATTCTTTTTTTTTTAAGCTTGTGAGTGCCAACCAGTCCTTTTGTAAATTCTTTTGAAAAATATGTCGGAGCATGGGCTTGCAAATGTTATAGCAATAAAGACATGGAGTTAGAATATTTAACACCTTCTTTTAAATAGGTGAAGGCATTTCTTCAGCCTCCAATGGAGGGCATTGTACTTGAAACTTACGGAACTGGCAACGCACCAAGTAATCGAGAAGATTTGCTACTAGAACTGAAGAAAGCAACCGAACGAAAAGTAGTGATTCTGAATTGTACCCAGTGCTTACGCGGGAGTGTTGCTGCAGTCTATGAAACTGGACAGGTAAGGAAAATACAACAATTTCTGATTGCAATGTTAGGTAAAAGAAATGTCTCACTGATTTGATTGGTTTCATGTTTAATATGCTAGAAAATGAAAATCTAGCTACAGGAAAATGTAGTCTATAAAACAACTGTATTAGATTAGCTTTTAAATGTTTCAAGCTGATTTGCAAACAAGATTTTCACAGGATCTCTCCCTCAATCCAAAGCTGTTTTTCCCCCTCAGACAGGTGGCTGCTATAGATAGAATGAAAGCAGGAAGGAATAACTTGGGGGTGTCTAGTCTCCATTCCTACACTTTTCCTCTTTTTTGAGAGTCATCTCCAGCTGGTGATCAGGGCAAGAAAGTCTCTGAGGATGGGAACCTCCAGCTGTTTATATGACAAGATATAAATATCTTGCTCACATCCCTTTTCCTGCCAAAGAATGGCCACTTAATCAGGTGATAATTCATTTGATTTCAATGACATCTGACTAAGGTGTCAGTTTGCCTTTGTCTCTGAGGAACTGGATTGTGGCTGCTTTTCAGATTTGGAAGATGTTTGTAATGTCATGCAGTAGAATGTTCTGACTTTACATATGATGTCACCATACCTACTGTATCAGGACAATGATGATTAGTAAATTGTGAGTTTTCAGATAATGCCACACAAGGCATAATTTGTACAAAACGTATCTGTCTTGTAAAAGGTGTGAACACAGGGGGTTCAGCTTGTCCCATATGTCAAGAGAGCAGGCTTCATGGAACTCCTGTATATTTTGGTTAATGCAGAAATATATGGAGAATGAAGAAAGCAATTCATAAACAACTGAATGTAAAAATTTAAACAATGTAAAGGTTGTTCACTAAATAATACCAAGATACCTGAAACTGCAACCTTTCATGAGAACAAAATCTAATTTATTATATCACATGCTACTTCAGCTAAAATGTAGGGGGAAGGACATTTTCCCTCCTATACTTTGGCTGAAAATTTCTCCATAAGTAGAGAACCTCTGAAAATGACTTCTTGTGTGAGATCCAAGGTGCTAATTTCTTAATTTGACTCAAGACATTAGCATTCCTCCTTATTAAACCTTTATTGGGTTATTTAGTCACTTGTTAATTTGTGGGTTCCAGTTTTTGAATGTAGTGCATGTTATTGTGTGGCTTTACCAACTTCCACGGATGCAGACTAAACTCTGTTTTATATTGGTACGTATACAGGAAAACATTGCCAGTGTTGATAGAGCCATAGTGTGTTCTGGCTGAATTCTATGGAATTTATTTCGCTGCCCTTTCCTTTTTGAAAGTAATAGTCCTGTGGAGGAAACATGTTGGCTGAGTTCTAGAAATCTACTGTAATAGTAGTTTCTTAAAGAAAAATTGTATTAATTTGTCTACATTTTTTTAAAAGTAAAAAACATTTTGTGTAGCTGGCAATAACTTGTTACCCCTCACTACATGTGGCTTTATCCTGTCATTTGTACATATTATAGCTAATCTTGTGCTTTAATGATTAAAAATCATAGTTCATCTCAAACTCTTTTTATTAACTGTATTCCTGGGCTCTGATCCACTTCCTGACCACAGATTATAATTGAGGGGTCTATCTGGTGATAAGAAGGGGGGAGGGGGAAACTTTCTAGGGGTGTGTGGAGGCTAGTGAGTTAAGGCATTGTTTGGTAAATACATGATGATTCAGTCTGCAGCTTTGAAAACTTTGCATGGTGTCTTTTCCTCTCTAGGAATCTCACAAATAAATCACTGTAGGGAGGTTTCTCCCTGATAGTTGTCCTCACTGTAACACATGGTTTAGGAAAGTTTATAGTCTGTGTCCTAAAGAAACCTGAACTATTGCACATACATGCTGATTAGAAATTTTAAATGGTATGTGAAGCTCTTAAGGAAGCCTCCTTTGTCTTCACTCATTGGTTCCTATGCTCCATAAATATACATACTGAAGGTAGGTCAATTTGGTTCTGCTTTTGCATTAATTCAGTCATTTTTCGATTGCTGAATTGCATAGGTGAAGCAATCTGTCTGTAGCAAGCACTCTTTTGTTTTTGCCAAAACAGCTATTTATGCAGTCTAGTCTCATGTCCTAAATCATACACAGGTAATGCAGCTTAGAATGAAAACAAACCCATTGGTGACACACTGCAGTACTGGAATTCATAATAAAATTCATAGTAAAATGGTCAATATGTTTGTGGAAAAACAACATATTTGACAATTTAAAAACACCACTGCTTTTAAAAACTAGTAACTGCACCATAATAAGGGCTAATCCATGAACTGTTTATGTAGTTAATACACATTCATAGCCTTTTTTAGGATAAAGAAATGGTAATTCTTGGTTTCTAACGATCCCATATGCATCAATTCCGTATACAAGTGTTTCTGAATACTATACTAATGAAGTCAAAATTTCTTCTTATTCACAGTCTCTCTCTGATGTAGGAGCAATTCCAGGGGGTGATATGACACCTGAAGCAGCCCTAGCTAAACTTTCATACATACTGAGCAAAAGTGATCTTTGCTGGGAGGAGAAGAGGAAGGTAAATATTTCACTATAAGTTTAGCAGACTTTCAACAATGATTGATTTTTAAAATCTAATTTTCTAATATTTACTACACTGACTTCTGTCTAGTAAAATTACTTGACTTTCTATGTTAATTTATGAGCATTCACTTCCACTATCTAATGTGAAAGCATCACATCCTCTTACTTTATGCAAAATAATATTATTATAGAAATAAGAAAATTAGGTAGATTTGAGGGAAGACGAAAATCCTCAGACTTCTGCATACAGGTCAGTTGAAAACCAAAACCAATCTTTAAAACTTCTTTTAAATTCAGCATTGGATTTGTGCTGCAGAACAGACACTAAATATATATTGTGCAGACTGAAACTGAGAATGGAGGTGAAGTCCTGGTTCCACTGAAGCCAATGGAAATATTGTTACTGATTTCAGTGGAGCCTGGATTTCACCCAGAGTTTATATTTGAGTCTTCATGTTGTAACTGGTGCATCTTATTATTCTTGTCATTTTATTTGACATCTGTGAGTCTTGAGTGTCAATGTTAGATGTAATTTTGTTAGGATGAAAAGATTTATATTGAGTACATTCTTTAAACACAGACCATTTCTCTGTGTCCCTGACTCTCAAGTATTTATGTAATGGACTATATATTTATAATTACTTGTTAATGACAGATTATTTTTGGTTAATTAATATGTTAGGTGTTGGGAAATAGAGTTTATACAATGCATACAAATATATAGCTTTGTGTTGAACATTCTTTTGTCAGTGATGGAATGCTAGCACACGGACACATTAAAACTTCTGTTTTTATATGCAGTGAAGTCATAGTCCTGTTGCATGAAAGTTGTTATCCTGATTTTTGGATGGTACCAACCTGAGTCATTATCTAGATTTAACCTATTAAACTAATGATTTCCCTTCACCTCCTTTGAATGTGCTAGGTAAAATAAAACCTATTTCCAAGACAATACCTTTGAATAATGGCAATAAAAAAGAAAATCCTATTGAATACCTATGGGGGAAGGTGATGAAGGGTGGTGGCTTTTCCTTTCCTTCCAGCTTTAAAACTAGTGTCCTTATAAATGCAATTCCCCTTTCCTCCCTGGGTTACTCAGGAGCAGGCAACACTCAGCTGTGTTCCTGGGCACTCGATGTTGTTCCTGAGTATCCCAATGGTGATGCTGGAAAAGTGGGAATCCTCTATCCACTCCTCTGCTGTAGTCTCTTTACTTGTACAGGAGGTTAATATTGCTTCCATCTTGCTGGCCCTTGTACGTGCTCAGTGGTGTGGTTTGGGAATCTCCAGGAATAAACCCATTTTAAGAATACTACTAATATTTGGCATAGATCTAACTTAAAAACACCAATTATAAATAATATACATCTAATGTACTTAAATTAGACTTAACACACCTTTACACAACATCTTAAAGAAACAGGATTTAGTAGACTAAGATTAAATATCACTAATAATTTTAATCCACAGTGTTCAGGTAAATAAAATCAATTAATAAACAATAGACAGTAATAAATGAAACTTCTCTAACTGACATTTATGCTGCCACCATTTATCCCACCCTGGAGTGTACACACCTCTGGATTTCAGAGTCCTAGGTGAAGACAGCATTCTGTAGGTTCTATGTATCTGTCCAACACAGACACCAAACTAAGCTGCACAACCCCTCTGTATATTGGAGCTTGTCCCACCAAAACCAGCAGTTCTTGCGGTTTGCCCTCATCCTGCAAATACCTAACTATATGTTTAATGTTGAAACACTAAAAACAATGGGGCCAAAGCCTATTAAAATCAGTTTGAACTTTTCCCCTGACATCATTGGGCTTTGGATTGAGTGGTAAGTGTGCAGTCTACTACAGGTTGAACCTATATAGTTCAACTATGGGTTGAACCTATATAGTCTGGCCCTCTCTGGTCTGGTAACATTTGTGGTCCAGCATGGTTTTATTTAGCTGGATGTCCACTTAGCATGGGTGTGGCTAAGTTTCCTGTGGTCACATTAGGTTTGTTTACAGCCACCAGTCCTGGCTCTCAGTATCTTGTGCTACTATATAGCTGTAATTTACTCATAAAAGTCTTCTAAGAGCCCAGTAATCAGTGGAAATGTTGGTAATGCTGCTAGACAATATTGACCTCCTGTGGTCTGGCAAATTCTCTGGTTTGGCACCAGTCAGGTCCCAAGGGTCCAGACTAGAGAGGTTCAATTTGTAGTTAAACATTGCCTTGCTTCACTACACTGGACAAAGATGGGATCTCAGAAGGCTCAGTGCTTTTCCTAAAGTCACCACTGGGCTCCTAGTTTTATTTTCTTATTCAGAGTTTTAACTTGCTGTGTGTTTAATGCTGGGAAATCTCGACTACTTAAACTATATCATTGTCAAACCCCTTCCCTCCACATCTTGCTCGGTTTTCTGGATTTTTCAGTATAACCTCACTTTGGTCTTTTCGGTTATAAACTCTTAGGAATGATAATTGTTTTTACCTGTGTCTTCTCCAGTGCCACTTGCACTGTACTAAGCAAATGAATAATAGTTTATAGAAAATATTAAGTAATTCCAACTGTGTTCTTTTTCTACAGGGTAATACTAATTTTTACAGTACATTGCACTCATTTGCATTTTTGGCAACTTTCTAAATTAGGCTAATTAAACTTAACACCATCAACCATCTTTTTGCTTGCTTTTTACAATGATTTGATTGCTCATTTTTCAGATGCTGAGTGAGAATCTGAGAGGAGAAATGACTGTAGTACCCAGAGAAGCCAAGATCTGTCTTAAAGATACAAAGTTTATTCAAGTTATTGCCAAATCTCTAAGTGTCAGCTGCAAGGAGGTACCTACTTTAAATATTTAAAGTGAACTCATGTATAGCAGAAAATTCACTTAAACAAGTAAAGATGAAACACTGAAAATTAAACACAGATTTCCTTGCTGAGAGTCCCAATTAAACAGACCCCAGGGAGCATTCCATACAATAAGAAGTTAAACCTTTAATTTATTTTCTATGTCTGTAGAATTCTCTTGATTATTTCTTGGTTCACTGATGATCTAGGCCATCATAAATGCTATAAGGGTTATTGTCATGCATGGTATTTAGGGAGTGAAAGAAAATAATACTGAATTATTTTGCATTTTCTACATATTTTGACAGTATGGAACAATTCAGGCATAGCGGGAAAATATTGTAATTGTACGCACAATTATAAATGACTAGTACCAAGGGAGGCATTCTGTGTGTAAGTATTAATGCAGAATCAATATTAGTCACTGCTGATTGCACAACAAATATTCTATGGAAAACATTGCAAGACATAATTATTATGGTCTTCTCTTGGCTTGTTTTCGTGGAAGTTTTAATTTGGTACCCGAACAACAATTTATAAATACAGGCCTAAGTAAAGGGACCTTATTCTAGAGTGTATGGGGGTAGGAAAAAGGGCGAGGGACAGGGGTCAAATGGAGCGAGTTAAGCATAAATAAAGTTGAAGACTAGGGTTAGAAGGTTCCAAGCACTCCTGCTTATTGAATTCATGGAACTAGGATCTTTATGCATTTGGGAGTTTTAAAACAAACCCCACACTTGTAGCAAAGGCAGCATGTTCCAGGTTTATTGGGGTCATTCTTTAAGTGCCAGAGGAACTGGTTGCTGCTGGTGTTTGAATTGTGGGGGCACTATTATGCTTTATTATGCTTTATGAGACAAGATCTCTCTAATGACCCAGTGGGGACACTTAGAATGACCCCCAATAAGACTCCAGGGTTTAGTAAATACAGTTTTTGTACTGCTTTAACTTTATCATTTAGAAACTCTATAGTTAAGTCAGTACAAAGCTCTTATGTGGATACAATTATACCAGTATAAAGGTGCCTTATAGTGATATAGCTATAACTGTCTATGCTAGGGCACTGTACAAACCTGACTCTTTTTTGGTAAAAAAAAATCACACCATTATTAAAAATAATTATTTGGTACAAAAACTGTGCATAGATCAGAGCGAAGGAAGGCTACAAAGCAAAGTAGTCATGGGTCTCCTTAGCTCTTTTCATCTTTATGATATTGGTGTCTCCTGATAGTTTCTCTTGATAGCCCTGACAGAAATGAGTCAGAGCCTTATTGGCCACAGTCATTCTAACCTGAGAGTGAAGTAGGAGTGGGATGACACTTGTGTGGGTGAGATACATATGGAAAATATTTTGTGTGTCTCTTTGTCTCAGACTTTGGTAGTGCACAAGAAGATCACAAGTATCTTCATGTTGCATTTTTGTTGGCTTTTGTGAATCATAGATTCAGCTTGTGCTGCTAGAAGCTGAGATCAGAGAGAATTTTTGATAGAAAAGAACCATCACTGTGCTTGTACCTCTGGGAGATGCTGCATTTTGCTCCTTTTTTGATTTTAGGAATGGGAACTGAGATGGCATTTTTGTTAATCGGCAGGTCAAATGAGTGAATCTGCAGAAATGGGGGAGCTAGCTTGTTGCTTCTGTTTGACCTGGCTAACAGCTGGTAGTCTGATAAATGCTTTGTTGTGGAACAGCTACACCACCTATAATCTCACACACCTCAGATCAATAAATAAATTGTTGGTGCAGGTGGACTGGAAGCACACACGTGTATATTTCTTGCTTTTTGTAAACCCTGACCCATGTAGTCCAAGCAGAAGGAATGTAGACAAGGAACTTAAGGGCCGAAAAGCCTGGTCTACCAGGGCTAAAAGCAGCCTTAGGACTTGAAGCATAATGTTGACCATGTTAACTCAATGCATGTGGGTGGAGGTATTTACCTTAAACCATGCCACTAAGTACAGTAGTAAAGTGATAGGTTAAAACTGGGAGAGGAGAGCCCTAAGAAACAGGAGTGTGTTTCAGTGCATATAAAATGGGATGGGCAATAATTTTTGATGGGAGGGCATGCCAAGAATTTTGTAAGTGGTCAAGGCCTCACTCTTCTGTGATATTAATGGAGGAGGTACAGGGTCTGGGATGGAGGGTAAGTGCAGAAAGGAGATGGGGTATGAAACTGGGGTGTAGGAGGGAGCGTGGGGTTTAGGAGGGAGTTTGGATGAAGGAGGGCATTCATTTTGACCTGGGACAGGGTATTGGGGTGCAGGGTCTGGGAATGGGTATGGGCGCAGGACAGATTCTGATCTTGAGGAGGCGTGTTGGAGGGGTGCAAGGTCTGCAGAGATTTTGACCAGGGGCAGAGATGCGAGAGAGGGTGCAAGGGTATAAATTGTGACCTTGGGGTTGCCAGCAGCAGATAGTTACATGCCCACCCAAATGTCATTTTCAGAAAAAAAAAGGGTGTTGTAAAAATGTTGTCCAACTCTATTTTCAACAAAAGGGTTGAGTATCAATAAACTTCTGGTGCACTTAACCCTCTGTAGGCAGCCATCAAGGCATAATTACATCATGCTAGATCTTATATTGGGGCAGGCAAAATAAGACACAAAGTGACTGGCTATGGGGCCATGTGCATCTCTAAGCACTGCATGCCCCTTGGGGGGGGGCCCTTTGCACTCTGACAGGACTATAAGCATAAACCAGGTGGCTCCCATTGGCTTGTTTCTAGCCAATGGGAGCTGCGAAAATGTGCTGGGGATAGGGGCAGCGTGCAAAGCCCTCCCCTCCAGTGGCATGTGCTGTGCAGAGATACACATGGTGCCTGCAGCCAGCCACTTTGAGGGGCACAGCAGGCAGGAAGCCTGCCTGAGGGTCCAGCTGGGCTGCAGGAGAGTGGTGGGCTGGACTTGAAGGTTTGGCGAGCTGGATCCGGCTTGTGGACCATATTTTGCCTGCCTCAATATAAAAGCTAACATAATGTGCATTAATGTTGATATAATAAAGGCCATGGTGGCTGTATATGATGAGTTAAGTGCACCAGAAGTGTATTGCTACTCAATCCTTTTGTTGCAAATAGAGATGGACAACATTTTTTCTACACACTTTTTTTCCCCCTGAAAATGGCATGTGGGTGAGTATGAACTATTTGCCACATTCAGGTCATTTAATGAATACTTTCAGTAGGAAAAAAACAGCCTTTTAATTTCAAATTTGGCCAGTGCAAAAGGTGAAGAACAGCCAAATCAAAACAAAATACTTGAAGAGGAAAAAAAAGAACTGAAAGATAAAATTATTTTGAGTCAAGCAAAACATTTTGGTTGACACAAAATGATATTTTTATAAGACAAGAAAATGTTTTGGCATGATTGAACCAGATTTTGAATCTGCTTTTTTTTTTCTTCATTTTGTCCCCATACCAAAAAATTAATTGGCTTAATAACACAGATTGAGATTTTTGGAGTTTATGTAGTATAATCTTCCACTATGAAAAGCATTTGTCAGCAGAATGATTTAAAAAAAAGAAAGAAAAAAAAGCAGACCCAAAGCAAATGTTGCAGCCTTAGGTTCGAAACATCAGTAGAAACTAGTAAATGGTGCTGTATGTATACTTTAAAATGGAGTTCAATATTGTTCTAATAGTATGTTCATTGACTTACAATCTCAAAAATGGCCAGAGATTCTGGGATTGTTTCCATGTTTAGGTACTGAATTTGAGACACCCTATACAGGACTTACTTTCAAAGCCTGGATGATCTCTTGAAACGTAGACCCCTTTATAAATTGTCTCACATAAACTCTCAAAAATGGAAACATCCATAGTTGTTGATCAATAAAGGCCTTGGTCTGTTTAATCAGTATGAGTGTTCTATGAGTGTTCTGATAGAGGATCCATGGTATGTCCATCATACTTATATATTTTACCTTTCAGTCTGACCAGCCACCACACAAAGAGAAACTATTATAAATTGATATGTGAATCAATCAGAGCAGTCCCCAGGATTTCAGAATCTTTAACAAATGTGGTTCAAAAAGGTCATACCTTCTCAATATTGGGATGTGCCATATTTTGCAAGATTCTACTTAGCTATGGGGCTTGTGAATAACAAGAAAGGTTGTTTAAATGAGTATCATACTTATTAAATGTCTGACCCTGCTGATTCTAGCAACTTAGGACTCAGAAATATCCCAGCTCAATATTGACTTAAGGAAACTGATATCTATAATTAGTCAAAAAAAAGTGGTAAGTTTAGTAATAATACAATTATCAGACATTTAATTTATTACCCTGATTACTTTTTTATTTATTGGATTTTATAGATGGTTTCTTAGGAGCTTTTTTTTTTTTTTAAATTTCCACTTGCTCTAGAAGAACCGACATACTCATTGTTCAGGCAAATAGATATTTAAAAATATACCATTTCAGTTGCATATTGGCCAAATCTTTCTCCCACTGAAGTCAATCGGACCAGAAATGATTTCCAAAAAACTAATATTGGTTTGAGGTTAGCATATCTTCATAATAGGATGTAGCTTTGTTGTTTAGAAATTCATGTGTAGATACAGGGATGTCATTTAGAGGATTTGAACTGTAATTAGCATGTATGTCTGAAATAGCATAGTTCAGAATCCCTCTTAATTTAATTCCAGTTTGATTAAGAAGTGAAAAGTCCAAGTAACTGTACAGGAATAGAGATTCATGAACCAAGTGTACATGTGACTTATTTTTTCTCAAATAATGTGAACAAGATTTTTTTTTTATTAATTGATATTCTAAATTATTGTATTTGGTTACTCTACAAGTAAAAGTGGGTGCAATAGTGTTCTTCTGATGTAGATATCCGTAGTTCTAAGGACACAAATGGTAAATAAAAAGATATGCATGATACTAAAACTTTTAATTTTGTTTTTTGTTTCTTAGGAGCTAGAAGCCATTAGAGATGTATTAATTCCTTCTTTGGCCTGTGCTGCAGCTAAAATAGGTGACATAGGTGCATTAGCAGCCATAAGAGAAATGGTAAAATATTAAACTATCTAAAAATATTTTATTTAGAGTGTAATACAAAATGCATTTGCTAGAGATTGGATGCAAGCAATATGTCTGTATAACAGAGTCTGGTAGTAACACTACAGTCAAGGTGAGATGACACAAACATTTATTAACTGGCACTTGAGTCTAGTCTTTTCAAAGAGGTTTTATTTCATGTGATATTTGTTGTTCTTGTTCTCAGCCTGTCACTTGTGATGGTATGAGCTAAGATAAACATGCAAATGCATTCTACTCTCCTTAACTATTCATTTCCATACTTTTAAATGTTTAGGGTTCATTTTAATGACAAATTTCCTTTCAGATCCATATACCCACGTTTGTGTAGAGCTTAAGCATGGTTTTGTCTATTTGCTTTTCTTTAAAAAAATAAATAAAAAGATTGGGCTAAAGGAGAATTTAGCCCCCAATTTCTCCAGCATCTCCCCTCTCCCTGCAATGTGGCGCTTAGGAGCTCCACAGTGTTGCTGGCTTCTTCTACCTTGTTTTGGCCTGTTCATGTCTTGAGCTCTCCAGAGCTCCCAGTTCCCTGCAGGTAACATCACCCAACAGCATACCAACCTCTGACTACCATTCCTTGCCTGCTCCAATTCCCCAGTCTCCTGACTCACATGACCATGCAGCATTTAGGACTGATCCTAAAAAAGAATTTAGTTTCCCTATGTAGAGTTAATAAATCCTGAAATGTAACCCTATTTGTGGAGTGGCTGCTTATGATAATTTTTAATTGGATATATAGGAAGCAGCTTGATCTATTTTCTTTGTACTTTGCAGGAAAAAAAAAACAGATGGATGCCATTCTGTGGCATGCTCAGCGCTACATATAAACACAGTTGCTAAATAAAGCTGTGTATAGCTAGGATAAGAATCCTGTCCCAGCATTGTGAAAAGATTTAAAGGGGAATAATAAGATGTGTTGAGCTAGAAAGATTAACAAATGTTGAGACTAAAAAAAAATTGCTCCAATTTGAAATTTTAAGACCTGTATATCAAACTGTGTGATCAGTTTTCTTCAGCATTTGCAAAAAAATTAACCTTTAGTGTAAATCTGGTAATTGGTAGATCAAACCAATTATTCTACCTAAAGTTATTGGAAGAAGATTAAAAAACAGAGTTTTACAATTAAAACAGTTGCAGCCATGACTGCTTTCTCTGTAAGGTAGTCTTCAATGAAGATTTGTATTCTGCCATGTTGGAAACATTTTGTTGGATAATAAAACTTATAATAGGTGGAGAATCATATGCTGAGCATGTGAAATATTTTTTTCCTAGCTGTTCTTGCATTCTCTTTCTGTTTGTTTTTAATATATACATGCATATTTATGTGTCTGTGTGGTACACATTCTTAGATTTGAATATTCTTTCTGTGTGGTCAGGCATCTGGTAGGTATGGTCAGGTATCGTGGGAGATGTGGTGTGGCACCTGGACCTGTATTTTCCCACCCACAGACTGTTCAAAGTATTGGAACTCGAGAATTCACCAAGTAACTTCTTAATCATTAGAGTAAGGAGGTGCCAAGGATGGCCTTAAAATACAAAGTTTGTTACATCCACAGGCCTGTGCACATCAAAGTATACATGTGTACCAGTGACTACTGGACATCATTAAAAACTTGACTGACCAATTAGTTTCATATGAGCTTTTGAGAAAAAGTCCCATGTTTAATGATTTTTGTTGATTGGATACAGATTGTAATGTGGGAATGATTGAGCCCCCTGAATCAACCAGTTTCCATTGTACTACCATTATCTCTTTCCTTAGCAGTTGGTGTGTTTATGTTGCAGGGTGGAAACTTGAGCTGTGAAGATTATGATGGTCGAACTCCACTTCATATTGCATCAAGTAAAGGAAATTTGAAACTAATTGAGTATTTACTGACATATGGAGCATCTGTTCATGCTAAAGACATGTTTGGTGCTACTCCACTGATGTATGCCGTCAAATTCAGGTATTAAAAATACATTTTACACAAAGATCTATGAGAGAGCTAACTCTGTCTCACTTCAAATTTGTGTCACTTTCAGTTAGTTGGTTTTGGTCAGCAGTCTGCAGTAGTGGAAAGCAGTGATCAAATCTGAGACAGCAAATTCTGTAGTTGATGGGTTAGGACCATGGTGTCCAACCAACAGTAGCCACACTCAACTGGCCAAATAGCCACATTGTTCAAGTCAACTAGCTACACTCAACCAGCCAAATAGCCACATGTGGCTAGTGGCTAGTGTGTTGGACACAACAGGTTTAGGATATTTAGGCCATTGTATCTAAGAAAAGAGTCTTGCTGTTGCCAAATAACAGAGCTAAGTAACTTCTTTTTTTTTTTTTTTTAGCCCTGACCCCTACTCCAGGACTTAATTATTTGTGCTGAGATTTTTTCATAAAAGAATGTGTCTGTCAAGTTTGACTTATTCATTTTGATTTTGCAGAAGGAAGAGTTCAGGAACTAGAGTAAGGGGGGAGAAGGGATGTATGTTTGTACCTTCCCTTCCTCATCAGGAACAGAGGGTTTTAAAATAGAACAGGCTACTGCAGTAGGCTGAAATGTTTTGGACCCAGCTTTTATTTCTGGGTCACCATTTCTCTGATTTCTCTCCAACATACTCCGCACATTTATCAGCTTACGCAATAAGCATGTGCTGGCTGCTTCCATCAGTGATTCTCTCTCTCCAGGTTGGCAATAATCCATGAAGTTGGTCTCCTAGGTCAGTGTTTCTGACAGCGTACCGTGGAAACACTTTCAGAAACACATTAACTGGCCACCCCGATTTGTTTATGTACTGGCTCTGCGGCCACGGAGCCTCGCGGCTCCCATTGGCTCCGTTTCATCCTTTGCAGCCAAGGGGAGCCACGGGAAGCGGCGTGGGCCCAGCCACCACTTCCCGTGGCTCCCCTTGCCTGCAAAGGATGAAACAGAGCCAATGGGAGCTGCTAAGCTCTGTGCCTGAGGCGCTGGTACATAAACAAACCAGAGCGGCCAGTTAAAGCGTTTCTGAGAGTGTTTCCATGGTACACTTTCAGAAGCACTGTCCTAGGTGGTGGTGGTCGGTAGGCTAGTCATTCTGCCCGTCTTTTGTCCTACTCACAGTTCATGGTGCTAAAATTTATCAGAATGTAAAAAGGTGTCAATTACTTAGCAGAAATTAAGATTTGTGGTACAGAGATTTGCAACCTTAGTGGTCCTTCCACCCCTGTGTTGAAGCTCCAGAATGACCACTTATTTATGCTTTCCCTTTTTATTCACCCTGTCCTTTAGGCCCTCTATGTGATACAGTTTGTGCACACCATCTGTCTGTATTTTTGAGGGATGCTGCATATTTTTTATTTAACAAAATATGTATCCTTTTTCACTCTATGCCTCCAAAAAGCCCCTCAAGTCTAGTGAATGTCTTGGTCTTTTTCTCCAAATGGTTCTGTTAAAGCTTTTGAATATTGGCAGATTGAGCTGCCTGTGAGGACTAGTTCTAGTTCCCTGTGTAGTCTTAAATTGCGCAGCTTATGTTGAGGAAATTTCAAAATGGCTTATTTCAAAATCTGGCACTGTCTACACAGCACCAAATTTCGAAATAGCACTATTCTGAAACGTCCCTTAACCCTCATGGAATGAGGATTACAGGGATGCTGGAATAGCATGCTCGTTATTTCAAAACCTATTTCAAAATAACGGGCATGTTTAAAGATGCAGAATAGCTATTTCGGTATACTAGATTCTAGATGTAGCCTGACTGTTCTGTTTCTGTAACAACCAAAGAAATCTCTGCAAAAAGATGTAAGGTATATCCCCTCTACAGGAGTTGGGAATCTGGCTTAGAAATGATCCCAGTTTCTGCTAACCCAGGATCCTTAGAGCTCCAGATGTCTGCATATTGTGCTACTGCTAGACCATTGAGTGCCCCCCTATATCTTTATAGTTGTCACTGTCATTATCTTAGAACTATCCAAGCCTTTTATGAGATAAGACAGATTTATAAAAATTATAACACACCCACCCCTACACGCACAATAACAAGAAACAACTAAAAGCAAATAAAACAAACTTGCAGTTGAACAGAGGTGGTGGCCCTAGTCCACTGTGAGAAAGCACTACATCACCATTAGATGTTCCTGCAAATCAGATACCTGCAGGTTTTTTTTACCACACCCAACTACTGCCTGAGGAATTTCACATGAGTTTGTTGTTTGGATTTCTTTTCATTGCCACTCCTGTATTTAACTCTTAATATGTCTCTTTAGTTCTTTAAATCTGTATGCAAACCCATTCTGAATTAAGGAGTGGTAAAATGAATCTGAACTATTTTTAGTCTTTGTTTGTTTGTGCCCTTCCAGAATGAGAGGAAAAGCTAAAAAAATATGCCATGTGACTGTAACAATAATCTGAGGCATGGAGTGCTAAGATATTGATCTTTATACTGAAGCTCAAGTGGCTCTGGACATTAGAAATATTGCAGAGCTAATTTACTTGTACTGTAGATGAGGGTGTGTGGAATTAAATATGTACTTAAAAGGCATGATCACTACATGATATATTTGAATTACATTAATAAAATGACTGCCTGTGGAAGGTGAAGAGGAACAATATTGATGTTAAACTTTTGCATTTTATATTAAGCAAGGGGGTGGAGGGTGCCAGCTATCTTAAAAATTAATATTAATAAATATTCTGTGCTTTAAATAATGGTCAGAATTGCAAAATATAAAACTGTGCTTTTAAAAAATATCTAAGAAATTGTCTTAACTTCACAAAAATTTGCATTGCTAAATTCCATTTTCTGAAACTTAATATTTAGTTGAACTGGAATGTAATCACTGTTTTATTCTATACCGTGTCTATCTCTCAAAAGCTATTTATAATGTGTGTGCCACTTCTCTCAGCAATTTAGGATTTTTAACCAAACATGCAAATCAGAAAAAATGACTGGTGATTTCTCTCTGACCTAATCATTAGTATAAAAGTTCCCAATGTGTGTTTCTTCGCAAAAGCATATTAACAGAGCACTGTCAACCTGTAGGCAATCAAAATGGCCTGTGTCAACAGTGACCTCATGTTTAACTTTTAAAGCTTTCCTTAATTTTTAAAAATTGAAATTGATATTTTCATTGCTGTTAAAATTTGGAATTGTTTTTAAAACTATATCAATTGCTGCTTGCCCATTTTCTATCCCTTAATGTATATATTCAACCTCTTTATTACTGTGTGTATATACATTCTCTTTCATATAGTTCATATCAGTCAATGTCTCATACACAGGAGACACCTGTTGATGTAGGTCAGTTGTTTGGACTTATCAAAGTTTGAAACATTCATTTAACTGCCATTTCCCAGTGCCTTAATAGAATGCTCATTTTCAAAATGTAAAATAAATACTTTTATAAAATAAAACTTTTCTAAGCATGAAGCTGGTGTCTCAAATACAAATTTCATATATTTTTTATCTATTATAACTTTTTCCTTCTGCTTGGAGCTTAAGGCCTGAAGTGGCTGCAAATAAAAAGTTGTATACAGTGTGTATTGCACACTTCTATGAGAACATCAGAGATTATTGTTGGTAAAATCATTTCCCACAAAAACATGCATTGTAATACTTGAAATCTGCAAGGTTATGTTTATATTATTTTAGTACCTTGAGGATAGAGGAGAATCTAAGCATCATACTGACTCTTTAAAATCACATTGAAGTCTGTCTGACATTATACAATACTTCCGAGTTTGAAATGTGTAGTGGTTCAACATTGTGAAAGTTGAATGAGAAAAACTGAGCCAATTCTGTTCATAGCCATCCTAGCTGCAAGAGAAGCGAGGATCAGAAAGAATGAAACTAATCAGGTTTAAAACGTACATTATACCTGCATTTCTTTCAATGACTGGTGGGAAGTACAGCCCAAGGCCCTCAGCCTGCAAACTCTTACACATGTGCTTAATTTTGTGTACTCACAAAAAGTGAAGTATGTTCAGAAGTTCTTGCAGTATAACTCTAACTCACCTGTGGTGAATATTGACTTTTTAATGATGACCATGATATGCACTGGTGTTTAGAGATCCCAAAAGATCGAGGCCAGATTATTCTTCTTGATTTTAGTCGTAGAGGAGGACACTGTAGGTGAAGAGAACCCATACAAATGGCCAAAAAACTGTCAGAGGAAGGGAAGTAGCAAGAGCCCATTTATGGCTTTTGGGGATCTATTCTCTGCTGGCAAATGTGTGTGGGAAATACCCACACAAGTTAATTCTGACCTGCACCTTCACATTTCCACATAGAATGAGAAGTGTGGTTTTGCGGTCCAGACATGATTAAAAAGCAAGGAGTGCCTGGTTCTTGAGTTGTGTTGTGTTACCAGTTAGAGTAAGGAGGCATGGAGATTAGTAGAGAAGGTCTGGCTCTCCAAAGGGGCCCTGAGATTGGAAGGATTTCTATATGGATCTCAGGTCATCTGTGGGGCAGAAGAGCTGCACCTTTTTCCACCTCTAAAAGATCTCCAAACTGCATCTACTAGATGAGATGTAGAAATAAGAACAGTAATCTCAAAACCATGGAGGTTTTCACTTAATTTCAGTTTATTTAAAAAAAGGAAAAAGTCTTGCCCACACACTTTTCTCCTCCTCCCAAACCTATAAACCCTGATCAGTATATTTATATAATGTGTCAAGAAATGCCACAATGGAGCAAAGATTTTTTTAGACGTGTTAGAAATGCTGAGTACTCCAGGACAGGCCCCACCAAGGAAACAGATTCCAGAGTGGTTTGTGTGTAGCCCAGTACAAAATACAAGTGTGTGGGTAAACATAAAAGCTTTTCTGCTATAATCTCTTATCAGTTTCATTTTTCAAATGAGCACTAAAATGTTTGATATATCTTAAATCGTACTGTTATGAGTTTGGTTGTGTAAAAGAAAGTAAATACAGTACTAGCTCCTACCTGCTCTCTCCAGCAGACTCTTACTGACCACCACCTATGTCTCAAGGGACTCTACTGATGAAATATATAAGATAACTAAACCAACTTGCAATATGTGCAGTTGCAGTAACTGATCATGCTTAACTTTGCTGCAGTTTCAGTTTCACTCTGAGCAAAAAACTGGCCGCATGATTTAAATGCTAAATTTCAGCTAAGTAACTTAAATAATTTAATTTTTGAAAAGACAACATTTTGAAAACTTTGAAATAAAATTGTTAAGAGAATAGCTTGTAAGGAAATGTAGATCTTATAATAAATTTATAGTTTTTATTTTAATTGGATTTCATCCAATAAGCTTTAAAGTAAATTATCTTTGTCAAGATGAAGATTCCAGAATATTCCAAGCTGTTTGACCTATAGTCCACTTCTAGAATAGGGAGGCATTATAACCTTCAAGAAGAAAAATAAATGTAGAATAAAGTGAATGTATGTTTGAATTTATTGTTTTCTGTGTTGATGAATTAATGTTGAGTGACATTAAGTGACCTTTGTGCCTAAAGTTTTGAATCCAGCCCATAGATTGTAGATTTGATAATGAGCAGCGCTGTACTTTTCACTTTAAAATGTTCCCATAGCACCCTCCAAAGTCACAATAAATGTAATCATAGTTGAAATAGACATTTTGGAGCAGTTACATTTTTGGTGTGGGTTAAATTCTGCCTTTCCGTTTGGGAATTAGGCAGCACAATGAATTAACATCTTTTTGTCTCTTGAGACCTTGGATCCACAGGGCACTAGGTCAAGTTGTCCAACTAGCATATCTTACGGTGCCTCTTTTATTATTACCCTTTTTGTTAATATATGTGTAACTGAGAGGCACTGAGAAAGGGAGAGTGAAGTCTGCTTTACAGCCTTAGCTGAGAAGCAGTTAGCTGTTAACTCATGTGGTAGAGGCATGTGGCTTTAGCCCCTAAAGTTTCAGGTTCAATCCCACCTATGGTGGGGGCTTCTGGGATGAACTACTAGGAGGTCTCTAAAGTTGGGATATGCCTCATCAGCTGAGGGAAGGATGTAACTCTAAGGTACTGAGACTAGTGAAAAAGGGAGAGTGAAGTTTGCTCTACAACAAGAGCCAGTTGGCTTTTAGCTCATGCTGAAGAGGCACCTGGCTTTAGCCCCTTAAGGTCCTGGGTTCAATCACATGCCAGCTTCATATATAGTCTTTTGTGAAATTTTGCATGCATCCCACAGCACTGTATTCCAAACAACAAAACTGTAAGGCTATGTCTACGCTGCGGAGCTATTTTGGGATACTGGAAGTATCCCGAAATAGCTCTTCCGTGTCTTTAACGCATCCCGTTATTTCTAAATAGATTTTGAAATAACAGGCGTGCTATTCCAGTGTCCCTATACCCCTCATTCCACAAGGGTTAAGGGACATTTTGGAATATCACTTTATTTTGAAATTTGGTGTTGTATAGTCAACACTAAATTTCAAAATAAGTTATTTCGAGGTAAGGGTACAGTGTAGACAACACCTTAAGGGGCCATTGCAGTGGTCTCAGTGGAACTATTTCTGAGTCTTGTGGCTGAGGAACAGGGGCCATGCTGGTCATGTAGATCCTATTATACCTATCAGGCAGAATAATGTACTCATGGGAAAGAGCCAGTCAAAACATGACTATGGGTCGGCTAGTAGACCATGAAGAAGACTGTATCTGGTTTGGAAGAAACTTAGCAGCAGAGGGGGTATATTGTGGGAGATTCTTCCAATGGTAAAATAAAAATCTAAATTTATGGGTGCTTATGCCACCTATGAAGTTGTAGGAGCTTGGGCATCACTCATATTAACCCATAAATTTAATTTCCAATGTTGTGGAAAATACACACGGAAATACTGTTGCTCTGTGAATACCTTCATTGTCTATCTGCATGTTAGTGCTTGAATTAATAAGAGTTGGAAATAGGGACAATCAGGATACAAATAAATATAGATTTATCTTTGAAAGGTAGTTGTGTTCCTTCCTCTCAGTTTTAGATTCAGTAATTGAGAACATAGCATTTTTGTAAAGTCAGTGTGCCAGGGTAGTTAAATGACGTGATAACGCCTTTGCCTCTGCCTTGTCCTTCATCAGTGCAGAGGAAACAGAGTAGAAGTTAGTGGCCTGTGAGGTGCAGGAGATTAGAGATTATCTGTCGGTCTCTCTTTACTTTAAACTCTAACTCCTTGAATGGAGAACATACTCATCATCAATCTCTTCTTTTATTTTTTTTTCTTTTATTTTTTCTTTAATACCATTCTGAAAAATTATGAGAACCAGTGTATGAAAGTCTGTGTTTCTGGAATATTTGTTTTTATCCGTAGATTATTTTTCCCCAGGATATTTAATTGTTAAAATAAATCTTTCTTTTTATTATTTGTTCGTGAAGGCAATTAGAAGTGATTCACTTACTACGTGAAACTGGAGCTCACCTTTCCAGCCAAGAGGTAGAGAACATTGGAACAGAACTTTGCCGGTAAGGATGCCTTAAGGTTAGATATGATATTGTAGCATGGTCCAAGTGTCAGGATCTCAACTGTCTCCCAGCCTGATTACACAATGATCTGTTGGACTAAATGAGCTTTCTCCAAATGTTCAGGTTCCTGATTAGTCAAGGCAGCCAGCAGCCTGCTACTTGATCCTTGCAGCAACAGTAGCATAGCAACTGCTCAACTTGTATCATGCCCATAGCTGTACCTGACCTGTTTTGGCTTCCACTTCTTGCTCCAACTTTTGTTCCTGTTTTGATTCATGTTTACTTCAGTCGAATCTTTGCCTTCCTAGCCTGTTCTGACTGAATCTGATTGATGGCTCGGCTTCTTGATTGTAACTTTGGCTTACACTTTGGCTTGGTGTTCCCACTCCTGATTCTGTTTTGATATTTTGGTTTGGCTCCTCAATCATGACTCTGGGTTCACCCTTAGAGTAGTACCTGACTCCTGGATGGATGCTCACAGTTATTCTGGACTGCTGCCACAACCACCAGGCAAGGTCCTGCTGCACCCACTAAGTAGGCCTTCCGTGCCCCAGCATTTTACACCAAGTTAGCTGTGCTAATACGCAGTTGTAACACTTACATCATTGTCCTGTTATCTCTATTTTCAAGGGTAAATGATTGACTTGTTAATATGCCATGGATTCACTCTGAAATGAGAAAAACACAGGGGCTTTATTATTAAAGCAAACCAATTTAGTTGGGTATAAATTACAGGAATGATCCATTAATACATTAGAATGAACAAGGGATCCATGAGGGGAAGTTACAGCACAGCATTTTGGAGTGTACTGAAGTTCACACCCCCATAATCTGAACTGTGGTGCAGTGTAGCCAGGCCCTACATGAGAAATGCTGGGGTTGTAATCTTGATTCTGATTCTGATGTGGATCTTGATCTCAGTGCCACAGTTACTCAGTAAAACAGTGATTTTTTGATAGTGGTCTGTTTCACACGAATAACAAGTGAATTTGTTTCTCAAATGCTTTTAGGATGGAAAGCACTATATAAATAACTATGATATATAGCAGGGACCATTGAGTTCATGCCATATACTATTTTGGAGTTAGATTTAATAACTAAAATACAAGTAAAGGGACAAAATTAACTATTGACTGCATGACACACCTGAAGTGGTTTATCAGAATTTACAAGTAGAATGGACAGCATGATGAAAAATGTGAAATGGATTCAAAACAAGTCTGTCCCTTTTCCTGATGCATTTTTAATATATTTTTATTACTATTAGGTTGTGGGAAACATGTGTGTTTAGTATCTAGATCTTGAGATGAGAGCAACCAGGGACAAATTATATTGAAACAATGGAGTGGTTTTATTAAAAAAGAATAAATACCTGAATTAGTGAGCTTCAACCTTAACTGCAGAAAGAGAATAGTGTCTGTCTCAAGAATAACAAGAAAATCAATAAGTACAGGTTCTGATCTGCAAATTGGTGGGTACTCTGGCACACTTAACCATACCATTTAAGTTCATCCTTAACATTAAGCAGCATATAGCCCTGTTGAAATCAATCCTTTCCATACACTGCTTTTCCATGCCCATTTTTTATTAATAAAAAACTGTATTTCATCAGCTGAAAAAAGAATCATATGGCTTATTTTCAGAGGTACTGGTGATTTGGTCACCTGCAATTCCCTCTGAAAACTGTCTGTAGGTTCTACAGTTCTTAAAGTACCAGGTTTTTCCTTCTTTCTTCTTCATTCCCCCAACAACACATTAAATGCCAGCCTGCTCACCCAAACTGTCCCGTGTTCTCAAGGGCTACAGTCTTGATACCACCAGAGAGGATATGGATTCCACAGTTGAGTGCCCTCTGCTAATAACACCCTACTACCAGCTCCTGGACCTTTAAATAGAAAGACTCTTAGCTGAAGTGCTTCAACTGCTGTGACAATATGCAGGAGGGACTTTCTCTCACATAGTCTGCACCCTAACTATACACAATTCTGCTACATATTTCCCAGAGCATTGCAAGTAATGGAAACAATGGAAAGACTTTTCAAATTAAGAATTTGCTAACTCTGATCCACCTGTCAGAAGTTCTAAAGGAGTGGCTCAGAATATTACATTCTTTCACAAATACATTGACCTTATACATAACCCCTTCTGTCCTTTGCAGAACATAACCCCTTCTGTCCTATGCAGAACCTGCTTAACTGGCTAGCCTGATAGCAGCACTACAAAATTGAGAGCATGTGGCTTTAAACAAAAAGTAAATGTGATGGAATTTGTTGTAGTACATTGAGGGAATATCATACAAACTGAATTAGTATTGCATGATATCTTGCATTTTGAACGTAGTGGTAAAGAATCCCTGAGGGTTTTGAGGCACTTTAAATTGGTTTTTAATGGTATTAAGCCAACAGAGGATAAAAAACCACTATTTGTTTTAAAGATATCTCCAGTGCAGTGCAGAGAGTGGGATATATGTAGACAGGAGAATGAGTGGGCTTTATGCATGGAATGATTGCAAGGGTTTGTCTTGTGATTTCCACCATACAAAATGAGCAGAACATGAACTAGCTCTTGCACAATCACCCCAAAGACAAGTGTAGTGGTCTGACTCCTATGGGGAATGCGTGACTACTGCATCAGCATAAATCCTGTGGCCATGCCCCCTGCATCGGCTTACACGCAGCAGGTGTGGAGTCCAGTTTTACTGTGCACGTGGTGTTGAGAGGCACTGAACTTTGACTTTTCAGCCGTGTCCTTCTGCACAATGAAACCATTTCACTTATACTGCTCTGGAAAGCTTTTGGTGTTTCTTTTGCAGAGGAGTGAATTTCTTCCAGAGTATGAGTCAAAATGCTAAAGGGTTTGTAGTTAAGATTGTCTTATTGTCCCTCCAAGGTATCAGAAATACTCACTTTGGGGTATGACAGCTCTTAGATTATTTGAAGAAAACTCAGTGATTTATTCTTCCATGCTACTGAGTTTCATTTTATCCTCCACCTCTGCACCATCTCCCTAGGGACTTTTATCATACTAGCTATTGGCATGGTGGAAGGCTGTTGCATGTGGTCATCCTGTGGTTGCCTTTGGAACACATTTTTACCAATTCCTCCTTCTGTCAAATTTAAGTGACTGGCACCATAGTAATATGCCCAGCCTCTGGGCGTGAAGAGACAAAGCTGATCAGTTCCTAAATAGCATTCAAAGACTGGTCAGAAGTCATCGGCTGTGTCTACACTGGCACCCTTTTTCGGAAAAGGGATGCTAATGAGACACAGCGCAATTGCTGGGATTTAAATATCCCCGCGCATTTGTTACATCTGCCGCTTTTTCCGGCTCGGGGTTTTGCCGGAGAAAAGCGCCAGTCTAGACGCGAACTTGCGGAAAATAAACCCTTTTCCGCAAGATCTCTTATTCCTACTTTCAAGTTCGCGTTTAGACTGGCGCTTTTCTCCGCAAAACCCCGAGCCGGAAAAAAAATGTAATGAAATGCCGCTGGGATATTTAAATCCCCGATTTGTTGCGCTGTGTCTCATTAGCATCCCTTTTCCGAAAAAGGGTGCCAGTGTAGACACAGCCGGTATCTTGTATTGTTCTCTACTTGAATTAAGATCCAAAAGCCGGTTTTTCTCACTGCTTCTCTATTGTCAACATAATTTGGCTTTATTCTGTATTCATTAATCTCCATGGCCAGTGTTTTTCCTGTTCTAACACTCGCTTCTTAATTTCCTTGTCTTTAGACATAAAATGATTTAGGATTTAGAAACTGAAGTATTTGGTTTGATACCTTTGGTCATTAGCTGATGACTGTAAATGGTCAGCTGGATTTCTTTTTAGGGCATCTAGGGCTGGAATTGCACTTGCAAACACTAACACATTATGCAATTTCTTAGACACCTCTTTTAAGAATTAATTCATCCTGTTGTTTTTAGAAAGTGAAATGAGGAATTTGCATTTTTAAGATGTTTAATTCTTTGATTTCACTTTTCCATTTTGTTGAGATGAGAACTAAGTTTTCTTATCAGGTATCCCTTAGCATCTTCCAAATCTGTTTTCCTGCTGCAAAACAAAACTGTAACAACTGCAAGACAAATAATGGTGACTGCCCAGATTTGTTCAGAAAGCTACTCCGCTAGATCCAGTTTAGCCACAAATTTGATTGACAGTCAAACAACCAAGTCAGTATAAATTAAGTGAAATGTCACCTGTTCTGAACAGTCTGTGCTCTCCATAAGGCTGAAATAAGAGCAGTAGAGCAAGCAATTGAGTTCACACTAAAATATCATTTATGAAATCCATGCTCTTTTTCAGCCCTATTATCAAGATAACATACTTTTTAAAGTCTGATCACAGTTGTTGGGATAAATTATAGTTCTGAAGATACTGGGACCATGCTTCTAATACAGGTTGAACCTCTCTAGTCCAGGACCCTCGGGATCTGACTGGTGTTGAACCCAAGAATTTGCCAAATCACAGGAGGTCAATATTTGTCTAGCAGCATTACCAACACTTCCACTGCTTACTGGGCTCTTAGAAGACATTTGGGGGTAAATTAAACCTAAATAACAGCACCAAACACTGAGAGCCAGGACTGGTGGCAGTAAACAAACTTTATGGGACCGCAGGAAACTTGGCCACACCCATGATAAGTAGACATCCAGCTAACTAAAATCATGCCAGACTGTGGTTGCTGCCTGACCAGAGAGTGCTGGGTTAGAGGGGTTCAACCTGTACATGATTAACTTTCTGAAGAAATAAAATATGAAATAGATTTTTATACTCTTAATTTCTCATCTCTCCGTGTAGTTATGAAATGTGAATAAAAAGGCATAGGGATACTTGATATTATGAATGATATTCTCGAGTGCACTCTAGATAGAATTATTTTAGTTCCTCACAGAATCACTATCTTGCTCATCAAGAATCTTCGCCAGCAGAGAAAAATAATTTCTCTACTGTCTGGGTGGTTTTGCAGCAACAGATATCTCATCATTTCCCAGTGGTTTTATTTATATGTTGAACAAGCAGGATTCCCAGATGGAACTGTGTGTAAGAGCCCTTGAGAAAAATGAGGTCCTTAGATCACCAAGAAAAAGGGATTCAGCCTCCCCATGCGTTGCAAAATCCCACAACAGTACTTCATGGTAAACACTATCAGTTGCTAAGAAACTTATTCTTTCTTGTAAACCAGTTAAAATGATACCAACTTTTTATTCTTATTTTGCTGTCACTCGAATGCATATTTTGAAAGTAATTGGACTGAGGGTTCCAAGCCTGTAACAGTTTTTATTCTTGTAATCTAGTGCAACCTGCACATGCTAGACAATATTATTACATTTATCACTTCTCCACTATCCTGACTCTTCTACAATCAAGTCATTTTGCCCATAATGGAAATTCCTGTATTATATAACTGTTCCGAAGTCATCCTTCCCAAATGTTAAAAATCCATTGGTAGTCTCATCTATGTTTCCTGCCTACTATATGGTATGCCAAGTAGCACAAGAGCTTACCAATGTGCTATTTTTCGCTCTCAACCAGTGCTGAAGAGTTAATTGTTTTACTGGCTTTTTATAGTGAATGGTTATTTTGTACTCCTTGATCTCTGATATGAAAGGAGCTATGAAGAAATAGGCTTGCTGTTTAGAGATTACCTCATAAGCCTTTGAAATGTATAATTAAGGTTGCTGCTGTAAATAGTCTTTATACAAAATTCATACCAAACATTACAGTAACAAAGATCTAGGAGATATATTCTGAAATCTTTCAACATATCTATCAGTAATATATGTATATATTTGACTATGTGGGGAACCTATTTAGTGTATATGATGAAAGAGTTTAAATGTATCTTGCGACTCATAAATAAGGAGTTTTGGAAATTGAAGGAGAGTTTTCTAATCTTTATATATTGTTAACCAAATGAATATTGATATACCTATTGATTTAGGAATATACAAATTATAATTTACGACATCTTCAAGTAAATTGTCTGAAATGACTATTTCCATTCTTTTTAAGGTTTTTTTTTAATTGCAGTACTCTTGTCATGTAAAAGTGTTAGTTTCTGAAGCAATCTTAAATGTAAGTTATCACAGCTTTTTTGGAGGGTGGAATTTCCTTTTTGAAAATAAAAATACGAGAGGCCTCGAATGTCTGAAACTAGGCTGGCATTAAAACATCTTCTGCCTCAGACAGAGGATTTTTTTTGCTACATTTTAAGATGAAATGCAGGGTAAACGGCTAAATCTGTTTTATTTTTGGCTGAACAGTTATTCAGCAAAAGCTTAAACTAGCAAATTTCTGAGGATGTGATTTTTTTAAAATTTGCAACAGCCATTGATTGTTACAAGAAATCCTCATCAGTGAAGATTATTATTTTTGTTTGTTTGTTACTGACTTAGAAACAACTTCATAGTTTCAGCCTCTTACAATTTTAACTCATCGTTCTTTCTGAATGAGAGCTTTTGGGTGCACATTGTGAAAATAAGTAAATGAGTTTTATTTGTGGTACTTACCGTGATACTATCTGAATTACCTGGGTTTGTGTGGTAACACAATTTTTTTTCAGTGTGCTCTTTTTTGGGCATAGTAATTTTTTGCTTTGCACAATAGATGAATGATAGACTGCCTCTCAGCAGCCCTGTACTTTTTTCTCTGGACTTTGAGACTCTCTTGATTCTCATAATCTGTCTTTGATTTTTATAGCCAGAGAATCTCACTGTGCCTGTAGCAAAAGATGAATCTTCTGAAACAAATAAATAGTCACTTGTTGAGTAGCCGCTGCTCTGAGCAACTTATTTCCCTATTTTTCTAATATTCCTGCTGTCTTGCGCAATTTATAAGGGCTCTTCCCTTTTAACTCAGTACTAAACTCCACTCCCCCTTTGGTCTGTTGTCAGTGGGAAATAATCTTTTTGCAAGAACATTGCTTTCCATTGGCACTTCCTCCACATTTCTTCTCTTACCTATGCCAGCCTGCTCCCACTATTACATTTCTCATAGAAAACAAAGACCCTAATTCCTCTCTCTTTGCCCTGCTCCCATGCCCCTTCACTCCATCTCAACAGCCTAGGGCACAGCTTTGTCTTTTACCCACCCATCCCTCAGGCTTCTGCAAGCAACAACCTTGCTCTAGCTTTCTTCTCACCCATCCTCAGACTGCTGCACTTACAGGCTTCCACTCCCCTTTAAATATTTTTTTAAGTACCTGAAAATATTTATCAACAGTTGAGAAGTGGCTTTGGACTAGTGAGTAACAAATTTTGCAGACTTGACTGTAGAATGACCCTTCCACAAACGGTGCTGGCTGCAGGCTGCTGACAGCTCACATGCACTTTCCCCTACACACCCCCTCCCCAGTCACATCTGTCCAGGCAGTTTACTATACTCAGGAGCCTTTTACCTTCCTCTTTACCCATTGCCTGCTACTGTCAGTATTCTTTTCTTTCAGAAAGACAGTGACATTCACAGCAGCAGGTCATATGCTTCAGACTAAACAAATGGGCCTTTTCCAGCCCTCACTTCAATGAGATCCAACCTCACTGAAGAATTACCTGGCTGTTTCTATTGAGATATGCAGCAAAGTAGTCAATATTAACATTTAAGGGCCTTATGGCTACAGACCTAACAAAGACTGGGGGTAGCCTCAGTAATTAGCGTGTGCGAGGTTGCAGATGTGGGGAACAACCTTTCTAAGAAGCTGTTGAGGAGTACACATTTTTAGTACTGCCTGTGGGGTGAGGAGCCCCTCTGACTGACTGCTTTCCCCAGGGCTGCTGCAGCAAGTAGGCAGTACTCTCTACTTCATGCCTAAGCAACTTGCATCATTCTGGCAGGGGATGGGAAGGAAGCAGAGTCCAGCTGCTGAGGATGGCTCTGCTCTTCTGCCCTTCTGTGAACAACAGGACAGCTCCTCTGCTCCTTCCATCCCTTCATCCTGGGAAAGCACAGAGGTGACCCCAGTGCAGTCCCCCAGGTCTTAGGGATGGGATGAAGAACCCCTAGAGCTGTGGGAAGAGCAGAGAGGAGGCTGAAAGGGGCAGATTCGATATGTGGACTGAGGGATGGGATTGACTTGAGGTCAGAAATAATTGCTAGGGGGACCAGAAGATGACAGGGTGATAATGAACCCCCCCCCACACACACACTTTTTTCAGACCATGTGCTGCTCATCTGTTGTTTCAACCTGTCTGCAGGCGACATTGCATGGGGGTCACAGCCAGGTGGTTTTCACATCACAAGAGCTAGAAACACTTCTTTAAAATGAAAAATATTTTTTTCAGATATTAGTGGGGCTGTTAGCAGACCTAGAAGAAACTGCCAGATGTTGTCATACCAGAGGTTTAAAATCCAAATGTGTCTTGATTCATTTTGATACTGTATAATGTTTGCCATTTATAAATGGTGGACTTAGACCACCCTTACCAGAGTTTTCTTCTTGCTGTGTGTAAAATGGCTATTTATTGGCACCGATTTTTATAAATTGCCCTTAATTTCAGATCCAAATGCTGTAGCGCCATTAAAATGATCCAGATTGCATCACAGAAACATCATGCTGTCATAACCCCTGATAATGAATATTAATATTCATGCTGGAGACAGTGTTGTATCAGATATGTTTATACAACTTTTGGGTTTTTTTAAAAAGCTCAATGTGTTGATAGCATGTCTGGTGTTTTCCTCCTATATAGTAAAACTATTATTGAAAGTGCAAAACTCTGCCACTTAAATGTGGGATAGCCCCCCAACCCTCCTTAAACTGCATTTCACAGGATAAATATTGAATTGTGAAATATGAAACTGCATATCTTTTTTCCCCTTTGGTCATAGTCACACCCACTGGGTGAAACTAGCCTGTTGTAAGTTGCTTATAATACAGCCCTGTTAATTTAAGGAACTGATTCATCAAGTCATGCTGCTTGCTCAGCTGTTCAAAGCTTTTATAAACTTCTCCCTTACTGTCCCACCCTCCACCCCCACTCCATCTCTGTCCTGGCAGTCATGCAAAGCTTGTTGGTTTAATGTTCACATTAGTTTGCCTGTTAGTTAATAGAACACACTATTACAGTGAGATGTCCTTACAGATTTAGGAAAAAATAAATTGTTAATTGTTCTTTTTTCAGCCTTGCTGCTAATGGTGATAAGGAAGGGTTGCATGTCTGGTATCTGGCTGGTGCAAACCTGGAACAAACTGGTTATGATGGCAGAACTGCCTTTCAAATAGTAAGTGTGACTACTGCTGTACTTCGTGTGGAGCTCAGCTAAGCATGCGTGTTATGGCATATCTGTTCTGACACGTCAGATGGTATTAGGTTGGGCAATTTAAATGCCACTTTGGTTCCGACAACTTTGATTTTAAAAAAAGTCTTTGCTTCAAATTTATGACAAGTCCAGAACTATTGTCAAGTAATAAGCCATTTAAAGCCATCTTTCTCCCAACTCCCCAGAAGTAATTAGACATTTAAATCAGGCTTTAAGTAGTTTTTTGATTTCCCTTACATGAGAGAGTGTGTGTATGTGTGCACACGTGTAGGCATACAGGCACTCAAGACATGGTAATACTCTTTGAATTTCTCTTTACAGGCAGAGGCTACAGGGCATAAGGCGCTCCTAGACTTTTTTTAATGAACTGAAGATCATGAAAGGTAATGGCTATGTTAAAAGCTCTTGTTTTCTGAAATGTACCTGGGTTGTCTTTTGTTCTTGTAGGATGGTTTTGTAGTTACAGCCCTGGGCTGGGCTTGGAGAATTCTAAGTCCAGTTGCTGGCTCTGCCACAAACTTCCCATGTGACCTTAAGCAAGTTGTTTAATGTCTCTGTGCCTCAGTTCTCCATTTATAAAATGAGGATATAATCTAAAACGGATTGACTTGTCTATTTAGATTATGAACTCTTTGGGGGTAGGAACTGTGCCTTACATAGGATATATACATCACCTATGCAAAACTGAATTTCATCTGTTACTGTAATGCAAAAGTTAGATAATTTACAAAGTAAAGAATATGTTAAGGAGCTTCTTTCCCACAAGTCTGACCGGCATTGGCACATCAATTTAAATTTACTTAAGTAAAACCAAATCAGGAACTTTTCTAGTTAGCATCAAAACAGACAAACTACAGCCAGGTAATTAATTCAGAGTTTACACATTTCATTCAAAAGAAAAAAGGAGTGTTTTGGAAATGTGTGCAAATAGATTATACTTTTAGCAACCAAGGAAATACAATGAATGAATTAAACATTCCCCAAAACAATGTCTTGATACTTAAACCAAAAAGTGGCTTTCATATAACTGAATGGATTTTTTTTCATTTGATGTAACTTTGGGCCATTTTTATCACTTTGTCATTTATACCTATATAAAATGGACATAAAATCCTCCTATTGATGTATCTGAGTGGGGAATTCCCATTGGTAGCTTTCTGTACCTAATATACACAGATATAAGTGGGGCCCGAACAAATTCATAGCCAACAAAAACATGACATGAACCATGAAATCTGATCTGCCCCCATTGAAATCTGATCTTTTGGGTGCTCTTACCTTATACTATAGAGATTTCACAAGGGAGACCAGTGTTTCTCAAATTGGGGGTCTGATTCAGAAGAGAGTTACAGGTGGGCCACAAGGTTACTTTAGGGATTCATGCTATTGCAACCTTTACTTCCTTGCTCCTGCGCTTCAGAGCTGTGCAGCCGGAGAGTGATGGCTGTTGGCCAGCCACACAGCTTTGAAGGCCGAGCTCCACCAGCAGCAGTACAGAAGTAAGGATGGCATGATAGGATAGTGCCACTCTTACATCTGTGCTGCTGTGGGCAGAGCGGGGCCCGCAGTCAGCAGCCGCTACTCTCCAGCTGCCCAGCTCTGCAGGCAGCAGCACAGAAGTAGAGCGGCACTATCATACCATGCCATCCTTACTTCTGTGCTACTGCTGGCAGCGGCTCTGCCTTCAGAGTAATGCTCTTGGCCAATACCTGCTACTCTCTAGCTGTCCACCTCCGAAGGCCATGCTGCTGCTAGCAGTAGCACAGAAGTAAGTGTAGCAGTACTGCAACCTCCCTACAGTAACCTTGGGTCCCCGCCCTTCCCCAACACCTTTTTGGGTCAAGACCCCTACAACTACACCACCATGAAATTTCAGATTTAAATGGCTGAAATCATAACATTTACCATTTAAAAAATTCTATGTCTGTGAAATTGACCAAAATAGACCATACATTTAGTAGATCCCTAGATATAAGTGATTACACAAATGTAGAACAGAGGAGAATCAGGCCTTCTGTGCTTTTTAAAAAAAAAAATAAAAAGGGGAGTTTGGTGTGGGAAAATAGGGACTTGCAGGTAGAGTTGCCAGGTGTCCAGTTTTGAACCAGACAGTCTGGTATTTGAGGTTTCTGTCCGGGAAATAAATTGAGAAAATACCGGACATATAAATGTCCGGTATTTTCTAATTAAGTAAGTTTTATTATTATGAGTATCAGTACGTAGTTGCGTACTGCCTGGCTGGTAGACCCGCTCACACTGCGTGAGTGTGTTTACCAGCCACGCAGTACACAGCTACGCAGTAGAGAGGAGAGGGGTGGGATGAGGGCGGGGGCAGGGCGGGATGGAATCCCCGGGGCTGGATTCGCTCATGCTTCACCAGGACCGTGTGCGGGACGGGCAGCACTCCAGGATCTGTGTGCACCCAGGCCTGCCCTGCTCCCCGCTGGCCGGTTCCTGCCCCCCACTTCCCCCCAGGCCAGCTCCACTCCCCGGTGGATGGTTCTCTCCCCCCGCTTCCTCCCTGGCCAGCCCTGCTCCCCCTCCCCTCCCAGCCAGTTCTCCCCAGCCAGCCCTGCTCCCACCGAACCCCTCCCGGCCAGCCCTGCTTCCCACGGGCTGGTTCCCCTCCCCGCAATCTCCCGGCCAGGCCCGGTCCTCCCAACTCCCTCCTGGCCAGCCCTGCTTCCCGCTGGCTGGTTTCCCCGATCTCCCCGGCCAGCCCCGCTCCCCTGACCCTTTCCGGCCAACCCTGCTTCCTGCTGGCCGGTTCTCCTCCTCCTCCCCATGTCCCCAGCTAGCCCTGCTCCTCCGACTTCCTCCTCGCCAGCCCCGCTCCTCCCGGCCGTTCCCCGTTCCCCTCCATCTGAGATCAAGTGTGTCCGGTATTTTTTTTTTTTTTTTTTTGAAGCCATCTGGTAACCCTACCTGCAGGCATGATGACATTTAAAACCTTTAGTTTAAATGTTTCCCAGGGGCCTCGACGGAGATATTTTCAGATATTTCTGAAGATAATCAGAGTTGTGTAATGATATATAGATGCATTGAGTGTTTCAGTAAAATTCAAAGATTTGCGGTGCCTTTACATATGCCTCAACTGAAGTCAATATTCATTTTTAAATAAAATATGGTATCAGAGTTAGAAGCATGTCATTTTAAATCTGTAACTGTCATATGGGCCATCTCTTAATTCTTTTATTTTGTTAGTCTTCCCTACCTATTGGAAAGGTAATCTGAAGGCATTCCGGAGTGTTGGATTAGAGTTTACTCAGTAGGTGTAAGCTCTTCGAAAGGCGTCAGGCACATTTGAAATTGTCCACACTGCACAGCTTACAGCTAACTATTTCTTTATTTGATTTCTCCATAGGTTATGCAAAATGAACATTGCTGGAAAAAAAAAGCCAGTTTTGAACAATGAAACAATACTGGGCAATAATTTTAAAAAAGAAGAATTAACAAAGGAAGGTGGAGGTGATTGCAGTTGCTGTTAGAGCACATTGAGACCCTAGAATTATTTAGAAATAGATTTACTTTTTCCGTATCTTTCAGATCATTTTCTTATGTTTGATATTTTAATTGTCTTTTAAAAATGAAAACCTGTTACATGAGCATGTCACATCTGCAGTTAGATCCTTTTTCAGTGCGAGGTGTCTGAGTGCATAGCTGAAAACACATTCTATCCAGTTTCATTTATCTGGATAAATTGTTTTATTTTTCTATAATTAGCACACTGAATTTTTATTTTCTATAACTAGGACACTGCGGCTACGTCTATACTGCAGGTTTTTTGCACAAGTACATTTACAGTACAGCGTCGGAAAACAGGATTCTTCCGGAAGTGTTATTCCTCTCCTCGTGAGGAATAAGCCCTCTTGCGCAAGAGCTCTTCCACAAGAGGGCAGTGTAGACAGGCAACATGAATTTCTTCTGCAAGAAGCCCCTATGGTTAAAATGGCCATCAGAGCTTTCTTGCGCAAGAGAGCGTCCACACTGCCATGGATGCTCTTGCGCAAAACCACATGGCAGGGTGGACGCTCTCTTGTGGAAGATTTTTTGCGCAAGAACTCTTCTGCAAAACTGTTCTTGTGCAAGAAGCCTGGAGTGTAGACGTAGCCTGCGTTTTTATCTAATCTATGGGGGGAGAAATTCTGCACACAACCTGCAGCATTTCCTGTGATGGTGAATTTATATTTTTTCAGGAGAGAGGGGAATTCAAAGTTGATTATATATTCATGGATTTACATTAATAAAATATCTGGAAATAAATATTTGTTTCACTTCACTGTTTTTTGCAATAGTTAGATCATGTGAATAATAATAATTACAGCAACAGTGTGCCAGCACATATAATTGCATCAATCAGTAGCACCCTCCTGCAGTTATCTACTACTCTTCACTGATGTGTCACTTTAAACTTCACTTTTAAATGTCCTGTAAGGCTGATGCTTTAAACCAAGCCTAACCACAGTGTAAGGCTTGGTTACACTGTGTTGCAGTGCAGACTACAGATTTCAGAACTATACACCAAAATGTTCTGTGCTAACTGCCCCACATGGATGTAGCAAGTGTGTACTAAAAGATATCCAATTCACATTAACGTGAACTATAGTAAGAGACACTTTGGTTCACTCTTCAAATCTCCATAGTTTGCCAATGGCACGTTGTAGACATAGCCATGTTCACTGATTGGACTCTTTAACTGAATTGAATTTATGTAACAATGATTTTACCTACCTTCTGAACAGGGCATAATCAGAATAGCTATGTTTGACATCAGATTGTACCTTGAGTAGCTAAAGAATTAACAGATTTCTGGTTAAAGCACTAATGCTTCTAAATACAAAGGCCTAGAACATGCCCAAGAAAAGTATATCTTGGGCAGATGTACAGACAGGATACAGTGTTTGATTTACAGCTATGATTTCTGATTTTATATCCTCCTCAAACAAACGGCACCTTTGCTAAAGCACTGAGGTGTTCCTCCCCCTTTCCCTAGGCATCCTTTCCATACAGCCTACGCTCCATCGAACCTTTCTGAGCTCTTTAGCATTGGAAGCCTTCCCAGGTGAAGTTATAGACCAGAATCCACCAGGAATATGGAGTGAACACTATGCACATACCCACTTTCTCTACCAAATACAACTGTTCTCCTATGGAATGTACTGTAGACATATAACCCAATTTTCACACCTAGAAATTCATGGTTCTGTTTTATGCTACTATTCATTTGGAGCATCCATTCACATTGGAGCATTTCTATGGTCACAAAGACATCTTTAATGCATGTACAAAAATACTGTCTCTCAATTCTACTCTATGAGCCTACTTCAGTAGGGGCATGATTGAACAGTATTGGTGTATTAGGAACTTACCTTTTCTAAGCTAACATCTTGACCCATTGTTTTAATAAAATGTATTAAATGGCTAACCTTACACAGCAAGTAAATTATACCTGTCACATTAATATGGATCAAGCTAATAAAATCCAAAGATAATGATGAAATAAACTTCAAAGGGAACAATGTTGAGATGTTTAGGCAACAAATTTGACATATTCTTGAACTGGTAAATTATAGGTGGACTTAACAATTTGAAGCCATGTACATGTATTAGCATAGTGGTTTTCAAACTATGGGCCACAATCAAGTCGTGGAATGTCAGGCACTGGGTCTCGTTGCTGTAGGGTGATCAGGTGACCAATGAGGATGCTGAGGCAGGCTACCTGCCTGTCCTGGCACTGCAGACTGTGCTGTACCCCAGAAGTGGCTGGCAACAGGCCTGGCTCCGAGGGTGGTAGGGGGAGAGTGCATGGGGTTCTGCACAATGCCCCTGCCCTGAGCACTAGCTCCATACTCCCATTGGCTGGGAACCTGCTGCTGGCTGCTTCTGGGCCGCAGTATGGGCTGCAGTGCCAGGAGAGGCAGGAAGCTGCCTTAGCACCCCTGCTGCACCACTGACCAGGCATTGATTACGGGTAAACCCCTCCTGCCCCAGCCCTGAGCCCCTCCAAAGCCAGAGCCACCTCTTACACCCCAAAGTGCTCATCCTCAAACCCTACTTTAGAGCTCACACTCTATTTAAATTATGTTGGGTCACAGGCATCAATGATTTTCTTCAACTGGGTCATGAGAAAAAAAGTTTTAAAACCACTGTATTAGCCTGATCATAGTGCATGAGAATAGCTTTAGTTATATAAGACCTAGACTAAATGACACCTTAAGAATCGGTCCTGCAATGGCAAACTTTCTAAAAATTGCTACACTGGAACAGGAAATCCCTGACCAACAATAATATGTCACATGAAAATAAATTAAATTTGGGGCTGAAATGGTGAAGGGGGCATGAAGAGCTTTTAAACTGATTCTGGGAGACAAAGTAAACTGAATAGGGAGAGGAGTAACCCTGTGTCTCATGAGTGTCACTATATTAATTATGCCTTTGAATCATAGCACCCTTGTGAAATATATATATTACGAACAGGAGAGGTAAGTATAAGGACTCTGCCCTGTGGGACCTCAGAGTGCTGGTGAATCACTATAAGAGAGTCTTTGGAATCCCACACTGAGCATCAATCATGGAAGCAGCAACCCATGGTAATGGAGTTTTTCCAAGACACTATTTTACTTGGTCCGCAAGAACTCTGGTCGAGTCCAGGCTCTCTCAGGTATCTTCATGTGGCATACAGCAAGGCTACATCTACACTAACAGCTTCTTGCGGAAGAACAGCCATTCTTCTGCAAAAACTTGTCAGCTGTCTACACTGCACGAGTGTTCTTCCAGAAGTAAATTTACAGTATAGCATTGTAAAACAGGGCTTCTTCCGGAAGCATTATTCCTCTCCCCACAAGGAATAAGCCCTCTTGCACAAGAGCTGTCCAGAAGAGGCCAGTGTAGACAGGCAACATGAATTTCTTGCGCAAGAAGCCCCTATGGTTAAAATGGCCATCAGAGCTTTCTTGCGCAAGAGAGCGTCTACACTGCCATGGATGCTCTTGCGCAAAAGCACATCTCTTGCGCAAAAGCACATGGCAGTGTAGCCGCTCTCTTGTGAAAGAGTTTTTGCACAAGAACTCTTCTGCAAAAGAGTTCTTGCGCAAGAAGCTGCCAGTGTAGACGTAGCCCAAAGCTTTGCTGAGTTGCTTAGACTCAAACATAGAGCAGTATTTCCCAATTTTATTTGGCCACGGAACCCTTTTAAACTCAAAAGAATTTTGCGGAACCCCTAATAACAGTCTTACATATGGAGCTGAAAAAATTTTAAATACAAGAAATCTATACTATACTGAAGTAAAGTATTCGCGAGAGCACTGCCTGTGCACTCCCATACAAGCAACTGGTTTGACAGTTGATGCTTTGACTTTGTCCGACGCAGTGCTAGTATATTCGTATTCAGTCACCCACGTGATCTACGCTCCCTGAGAGTGAGTACGGGGATTTACGGTGGTATATAACAGGTGATTGCACCACTGAGTGCGCGCAGCGCTGAGTAGTGACATCATCATCCCCACTCTCCGGCTAAGCTGGCATTACACAAGGACACTTATTGTGGCAAACACAAATGGAAAATTGTTTTCAATAAAATTCATAAATGATTAAAAAAATTTTTATCATAAAATGTTATTGTAATGGAATTTTCTCGGATTCTGCAGAACACTATTTGGGAAAAACTGACATAAAGAATGGATGTAGTGTGTATTACACATCCAAAAATCACCCAGCTAATCTTTACCTTATACACACTTTTATTAAGACTAATAATACATGCATTTTACCTATGCATCATTATACATGTCATAATTGGCTTGGTTTATTTTTAGGAGCCAATCCCTAGACAGCAGGAGTTCTCCTCCTTTTTCTTGCAGAGGCCCTCCCCATAACATGCTATAAAAGCTCCAGGGCCCAGTGGGGAGGCAGGGGAGAACTTCTGACTTTGGGCTGGGTGGGGAGGAACAATTGGGCATAGGCATAGTTTTACTTCTACTTTGGAGGGGCAAGGGCTGGTGGGGCTTGGGCCAGCTGGGCACAGTGGGGTCCAGGGAGGGAGCACCACCTCTACTACCTGACTCATTGGCCACCAGCCTGTCTGGGCTGTGGAGGGGGACGCAATCAAAAAATAAAGTGGGGGCTCAACTCAGAAAGTTTGAAAACTGCTCAGGGTATAGGTAGGGGTAGCTAGGGACTGGGTGAAATTAGAAGAGTAACTCAGGGTGCAGGGAGGAGAGAGCTAGGAGTTGTGTGCAGGCAGGAGAGTAGCCTGGGATTCCAGCTGGGAGTAGGGAGGAAGTCTCCCAGTGTGAGTCCCAGCTTCATCCTCATGCCACTCCTGGCTTGGGGGGTGATGCTGGCTTTAGCCCCGTGCCCCTTCTAGCTTCACGGTGGAGGGTGCGGGCTTCAGCCCTGCAATGCTTCCAGTGTGCAGGTGTCAGTCCTGTGCCACTCCCAGCTTCAGCCCCACAGGGGGTGCTGGGGCTCCCAGCTGCAGCTCCACAGGGTGGTGCCAGGACTCTGGGCACCAAGTTTCAGCTGCGGGGCCCCGCAGTCTCCCTGAAAAGGCTCATGAACCTCAGGTGGCTGTGGACCCCTGATTGAGAACCACTGCTATCCAACACAGACTATCCATGTGCAGCTCATGTCTAACCAGACTTGTAAATCCAGGTTTATTTTGTCCACTGTTCTTGTTTTGTCCATCTGGGTGTTCCTGCTTATCTTAGCTAGAAGAGACATTTTGACTCCAGCCTGCTACTTGTTAAGCACCTATTTGTATCTTAGCTTTCCATTCATCCCCGCAATCATGCCCACTAAGAATTGAGGTCTTATGTATAGCGTTACTTATGCCCATCCAGGTCTACATATGGTCAATGGGTTTCAGTGATGCAATATGAGCCAATATTATATGCGCTCAAACCTCTACAGGTTAAACCTCTCTAATCTGGCACACTCTGGTCCAGCAACATCCATGGTTCGGCATGATTTTAGTTAGCTGGAGGTCCACGTATTATGGGTGTGGCCAAGTTTCCCGTGATCCCATAAAGTTTGTTTACAGCCACCAGTAGTGGCTCTCCGTGTTAGTCTGTGCAGTTATTTAGCTCTAATTTACCCCCAAATGTCTTCTAAGAGCCTAGTAAGCAGAAGAAGTGTTGGTAACCCTGCTAGACAATATTGACCTCCTGTGGTTCAGCAAATTCTCTGGTTTAGCCCCAGTCAGGTGCTGAGGGTGCTGGACTAGAGATGTTCAACCTGTAGTAAATACTAAGAAAGTTGACCTATATATAAAAAAAAGTGAGCATGAACTTTCTTAGACTTCTCAGAAAGGTCATTACTTTGGAGGAAATAAACTAATTAAGTTGCCACCACTCTTTCTGCCTCTCTTGTCCAGAAAGATCAGCTGTCAACATTCCTGAGGCCACAATAATGCATATGCTAAAATTACCTAGGATTAATTAACAAAATCTGGGATTGTGGTTAGATTATACATGTTAAAGATTTGGTGGCATTGGGTGGTCAGGTCAATTATTAAAAGGATTAAATTGTTTATGCTCATAGGCCACTTTGGTGTTTTCTGAAAACTCCTACTGACACCAACTGGGGTTCATAACAAAGAGAAAATATGGCCATTTTCTTTGCAGACCCTGTTGCTGTACAAGGCTATGCAAGGGGCAGAGGGCTTCACTTTGTTCCAGTGAAGCCTCCCTTCATCCAACAGTATTTCTCTGTGTTTTACAGCCTCTGAAGCATAGGACACATCTAGTTCTCCTTGACCAGCAGCTTGGTGGTGTGAGATCCTCTTCATAGCAAGGGAATGCATGTTAAACAGTGTAGGAAGAGTTTCTGGGTGTACATTAGTCATGTTGTCTGTCAGAACAGGTAATTGTGTGGGTACACAATAAATACATCTGTATTGCAGTAGCGCCTGTTGGACTAAAACCTGATCAAGGCCCTATTGTGCTGTGCACTGTATAAACACACAGTAAGATATAGTCCCTGATCTGGAGAGTTTACAGGCTAAACTCAGACAAGGTATATATGAGTGCCATAAGCAATAGGGCAGGGCAAGTGGAATGATAAAACATGCATTTCTGTAGCTTGGTTGTTTGCATAACTTGATTAAAAATATTAATACTTTAAATTATTTGTAAATAAACAAAATGATGGGCTGTGAGTTCACTAACTAAAGAGAGTAACATGTATCCTATCAAAGCACTCCAGGCCAAACTGCAAAGTAACTTAGTCTTATATCAAGCAGCAAATCATTGTCACAAGTGATTATAATAAAGCCAATCTAGGGAGATCTTTATATGGTAGATCAGAAGTCTCAGAGGGTAGTGTTAGTCTGTAACTTAAAAAAACTTAAAAAAAAAAAAAAAAAAAAGAGTAGTCCTGTAGTACTTTAGGGCATGGCTACACTAGGAAATTATTTCAAAATAACTAAATTTGAAATTACAATTCCTGAAATAACTTTTGAAATAAGCTTATTTCCCGAAGAAAGCAGGAGTACAGATTTTGAAATAACCTGCCTGTTATTTCGAAATTACGGTTTTGGTAGTGTGGACACTCCACTTACTATTTCGAAATAAGGGAGGGGGATATTTTGAAATAACTCCCTAGTGTGAACCAAGGCTGAGAGACTAGTGTATATATATATAGAGAGAGAGAGAGAGAGAGAGAGAGAGAATCATGAGCTTTCGTGGGCACAACCCACTTCTTTAGATGAGGGGAGCAAAAGGGACAGAAACCTCCCATTTAAAGCAAAGCGGGGGGGAGAGAAAAAAATCTTGTCAATTACAGTGCCCATACTAAATGAGGCTAATAGAGCGGGCTGTAAGTGCCCCATACTTAGCTTTTGATGTCATTTGGATGTTTAATATAAAGACATGAAATAGATGGGTCTGTTATAGTCAACATCCTTCTTTTTCCTGCTTTAAATGTGGTGTTTCTGTCCCTTTTCTCCACTCATCTGAAGAAGTGGGTTGTGCCCATGAATGCTCATGATACTGTGTATATATTTGTCTGTAAGATGCTACAGGACCACTCGTTTTTGTTTTGTTTTGTTTTGTTTTTTAATGGTAGATCAGAGGTCTTGAAATGGAGTCCGTAGTTAGTGGGGAGCCAGCACAGGGATTGGATTCTGGTCTGATGTGTTACGAGGGCTCACTTGCCACAGGCTTTGTACTGGTTAGAATATTTTTCAGGGGGTGTGACTTCATTCCTGGACATGAATTACAATAATCAATCTTGTGCTGCCCCGTACATCATTGTGGCGAGGTCTGTTTGATAGAAAGTGATGCAATTTCTGGCCAGATACAACTGGAGTCTGGACATAAGCCAAGGTGTTTATGCAGCCCATCTAACCTTTCAGTTCCTATGTTGTAAGCTTGTAGGCTTAGCTTTTAACATCTGAGTTCCAGCCATTTATGTAGTTGCTGACTGATATGTCTGCTTCTCATCTTTACTGGCCACTGTGGCTGGCCTGTGCCAGCTGACTCAGGTTATGGGGCTTGTGTTTAGGGACTATTTAACTGTGATGTAGAAGTTCAGGCAGCAGGGGTTCTAGGACCCTGCAAGATGGTCAGTTTATTCATTAACAGGATCCTGGGCCAACACTCCACCTCTGAGCAAGTCTCCTATTACAATAGTGAGCTTTGACTTGAAAAATTCCAACACAAAACACATGAAATCTGAAGAATCTGATGTCATGACAGCAGAGATGCTGAAAAATGGTGAATCATGCAAATTTATCCGCCTGCCATTGTATCATTTCTGGGTTTAGCTAACAATTCTATACCACATCTAAGGAGACCGATCAACTTGCTAAAGAAAAATGGCTTTTTGTCTGACACTTCAGAACCAGCGGTGTGGGTGAACTTGACCAAGAAGATTAGAACAAGGGTTGTGATAATTATTTCATTTAAGAGTGGAATTTAAAATGTATTTTGTGCCTGCCAACTAATTTTTAAATGTAAATATCCTTGTTAAGCTTTTCAGACATGACTAATGATTTTGGGTGCTTCAGTTTCCAGATCCCCAACTGGAGAGCCTGTAAATGGAGTTGATTTGCAGAGGACAGATGATCAATGACATTGGAAAAATCTTGTCTCTTGGCTATTATCTGGTATTTTTAAAAAGTGCTTTAAAAAGTGCTTTTGCGCAAAAGCGTCCGTGCCAATCTAGATGTTTTTTCACAAATGCTTTTAACGGAAAAACTCTTCCGTTAAAAGCAGAAAATCATGCCAGTCTAGACGAAGCCTAAATGTCTGCAGTTACTATTTCTGGCCAGATACAACTGGAGTCTGGACATAAGCCAAGGTGTTTATGCAGCCCATCTAACCTTTCAGTTCCTATGTTGTAGTTTGTAGGCTTAGCTTTTAACATCTGAGTTCCAGCCATTTATGTAGTTGCTGACTGATATGTCTGCTTCTCATCTTTACTGGCCACTGTGGCTGGCCTGTGCCAGCTGACTCAGGTTATGGGGCTTGTGTTTAGGGACTATTTAACTGTGATGTAGAAGTTCAGGCAGCAGGGGTTCTAGGACCCTGCAAGATGGTCAGTTTATTCATTAACAGGATCCTGGGCCAACACTCCACCTCTGAGCAAGTCTCCTATTACAATAGTGAGCTTTGACTTGAAAAATTCCAACACAAAACACATGAAATCTGAAGAATCTGATGTCATGACAGCAGAGATGCTGAAAAATGGTGAATCATGCAAATTTATCCGCCTGCCATTGTATCATTTCTGGGTTTAGCTAACAATTCTATACCACATCTAAGGAGACCGATCAACTTGCTAAAGAAAAATGGCTTTTTGTCTGACACTTCAGAACCAGCGGTGTGGGTGAACTTGACCAAGAAGATTAGAACAAGGGTTGTGATAATTATTTCATTTAAGAGTGGAATTTAAAATGTATTTGTGCCTGCCAACTAATTTTTAAATGTAAATATCCTTGTTAAGCTTTTCAGACATGACTAATGATTTTGGGTGCTTCAGTTTCCAGATCCCCAACTGGAGAGCCTGTAAATGGAGTTGATTTGCAGAGGACAGATGATCAATGACATTGGAAAAATCTTGTCTCTTGGCTATTATCTGGTATTTTTAAAAAGTGCTTTAAAAAGTGCTTTTGCGCAAAAGCGTCCGTGCCAATCTAGATGCTCTTTTCCACAAATGCTTTTAACGGAAAAACTCTTCCGTTAAAAGCATTTGCGGAAAATCATGCCAGTCTAGACGGAGCCTAAATGTCTGCAGTTCGCTGTAGTTTGAAAGAACTATCCTGAAGATGGGTTATAATGGACAGGTCACAAATCTATGTGGGACTACAGGAAGTGTAGAACACAGCCACTGATGATCTGAAATGCGCTTATTCTAACCTTAGTTGTTAGAGGGATTTTTTTTCACCCTCTTTCTTGGCTCTTACACAAATAAAAAGAAAGAAAGAAGTCCAAATGGCAGGCACTGCAATGTTTACTAGGGTTAGTTTTAAGTAAGCTTAATTGTAGATCTACATGTTGGCAAAGTCTGTTTCCCCGTGTTCCATTCCCAGCTTTAATGTTACAAAGCCTTCACCTTGTGTCACCTCCTCAGCTCTGTTCCCATTCCTATCTCCTCCTCCTCTTTAGCAGGCTCATATAGACCCACACAGTACATGGCCCTAGCCACCCCCTTTACAACGTATGGTCGTGTTCCATTTTAAAAAATCATAAGTTTGGGCTCTTCATCCAAGCCCTTTTATATTCCATAAAAAGGAAGGCTGTGTTCTGGCCAAAGCCAAGCTTTTCTTTAGCTTTTAGTGTTTCTTGTGCCTTCCCTCACCCCAGGCCTCCTTGTCCCTCCTAGCTAATTGCTGATAAGTGGGTTTTATCCATGAGAGTTCATGACCTAATAAACATGTTAGTCTCTAAGGTGCCTCCGGACTCCTCATTGTTTTTACAGTTAGGCTACGTCTAGACTGGCATGATTTTCCGCAAATGCTTTTAACGGAAAAGTTTTCCGTTAAAAGCATTTGCGGAAAAGAGCGTCTAGATTGGCACGACGCTTTTCCGCAAAGCACTTTTTGCGGAAAAGCGTCGTAATCTAGACGCTTTATAAAAAAGCCCCGATCGCCATTTTCGCGATCGGGCTTTTTTGCGCAAAACAAATCTGAGCTGTCTACACTGGCCCTTTTGCATAAAAGCTTTGCGCAAAAGGGACTTTTGCCCGAACGGGAGCAGCATAGTATTTCCGCAAGAAGCACTGATTTCAGACAGTAGGAAGTCAGTGTTCTTGCGGAAATTCAAGCGGCCAGTGTAGACAGCTGGCAAGTTTTTCCGCAAGAGCAGCTGATTTTGCGGAAAAACTTGCCAGTCTAGACGCAGCCTTACAGACTAACTTAGCTATCCCTCTGAGACGTCTTAGCTTAAAAAAAAAGCCATGAAGTCTGCTAGCATATGTTTCTATATTACACTTTTACCTGTAATACCTTAGCTCCGTCTTTTAATCTGTCTTCACCCTCATTTTCTTGTGGGCAAATATAACATGTACAATACCTTTGTGCTTTATTTTTGACACATACTAATAAAAATATCAAAAATCAAACGCAAAAGTGTCACTCAATCTAACAAACAAGCTTATATACTAACATCAGTGTCTTTGCTGCTCTTGAGATGCATGTAATTCTTCATCAATGTCAAGATCTCAAAGAAAAGGATAACTAACGCCCAGAGGATAGATCATGCAGATCAGTCTGACAGCTCAGGGATTGTCTAAGGTTTCATTTACACTTGCTGATGCAAGAGACTACGTAACTGTTGCAACCACTGATGAAACCTGTGTGCGTGCAAAGCCTGCTTGGCTGTTTCTTATTTTATACAGCACCAGATACCAAAAGAACTGACTTGTGTAACAGTGGATGAGAAGGCATCACTGTGAGTTTACTGCTAGCAATCATGTTTCTGTAGGTTTGATCCAGTGCTGGGTATTTTGTATCAGGTAATTTATACGACTTAAACCATTGCAATGAACAAGGTGTTAAATCAGAAACATAAAGTATGTATCCTCTCAGGTCTATGTTCTGCATTGTCAGGGGATGAGTTAGACCAGTGTTTCTGAAAGACTACGTCTATACTGAACCCTTCTTCTGCAAAATCTTATGCAAATGAAGCATGGAGTAGAATATCGCCACACTTCATTTGCATAATTAATTTTTCAGGAGGAACAGCTCTTGTGCAAGAGGGGGTTTTGCACAAAAAGGAGCTGTCTACACAGTTTTTCTTGTGCAAAAACGGCTCCTAATTAATTATGCAAATGAAGCGTGGTGATATTCTACTCCATGCTTCATTTGCATAAGCTTTTGCGGAAGAAGGGTGCAGTATAGATGTAGCCAAAGTGCTCCTCAAAATCACTTTCAGAAACACATTAACTGGCATCCCAGGTTTGTTTATTTACTGGCACCACGGTCACGGAGCCTCGCAGCCAAAGGGGAGTCGCGGGAAGTAGGTCTTTTTATCACTATGGTCTATGTGTTTAAGGTACTTGATGTAGCTCCATCTTCCATTACACTAATTTTTGAGTATGAGAAATGTTATGCACACAGTGATGATGTTTTCCAACTTAAACAGTGAATGTCTAATATCACATGAAACTCCTAGTTATCCATATTTGTATTTGTAGTTTGAGCTATAGTTTATTTATTTATTGAAAAGTAAAGCTGGATGATCCCTGCACTCTTTACAAAAAATCATAGTTCTGCAAGAATAAGTTCAAAGCACGATCACCCCTAATTCTCTGTACATCACTTTATTATAGTAATTATTTAGGCAATAGTTTGCAGATGTTTCCTATCTGAACTTATCTGTAATTTTGGAACTGTAAATCCAAGTGTTTATTATCAGAAGATAGGTTACTACCAGTTTATTGTAATACTGGCATGTGACCCTCAACAGGTTGTTATACTGATAAATCAGATTACACTAGCTAATGTATAGAAGAAGTTATAGCATCAACATTTGTTATGATTATATGGAATGTGAGTTCAAGGGGAAACAGCTAATCAGTATGCATCAATCTGCAAATTATTTTATTATTTTGACAGCACCTCAGAATGTGCTAGGTGCTTTCCTAATAAGCAGAACTCAATATCTTAGCCCCAAGAAATTTACAGTTTAATTTCAGGTGACCCCCAGTGAATGGGGATAGCAAGGAAAAAGTAGTGGAAAAGCGATACAGAAAGTCAAAGATTACAATAATAGAATCATGTGAATAAACACTTAAGGCATGAATGCATCTGAATGGTTCAGACAGAAAGATACATACAGAGAACAATGAATTAATTCACTCTTTGTACATGAGCCTGCAAAAATGAGGCTTTTAGGAGGGATGTGAATGGAGGAAAGAGGTGGCTTGGTGAGCTCTATGGAAGGATGTTCTACCCATGGGAGTGGTGGTAAAGGGCTGCAACTGGAAGTTGGAAAGGGAAACAGAGGGGGGTGCCAATGCTGCCACATTTGGCAGTAGAGATGGGAAAATAGGAAAGAAAACCAAGCAGGAGATGTGGAATAAGGCTTGGCTACACCGAAAGTGTAACAGGGATTAGGGAAGGATGTGAATTTAAATCATGCTAGGTAAAGCTAACCAGAATCAAGGCGCTTGTTTTCTAAAGTAAGTGTGTTCATGGATGCAGTTAATCAGGAACATGGAATCAGGACCAGCTTGATGTGTGGGCATGCCCTGAGTGTTGAAGGTCTTAAAAGAAAAGACAAGAGATTTGAATTCAATATACAGTGCAATGGGAAGCCAATGGGAGAGTTCAAAGAGGTTTCATGTCGCCTGAACCATACCGTATGGCAGCTCTTGGCAAAATACAGCCCGTGAGCCGAATCCGGCCTGCCAAGCCACCAGATCTGGCCTGCAGATGCTGCAAGAAGCCCCATTACACAGTGCTTGGAAAAGTGGCTGCTGGGCCATTTCTCTTTCAAAACTGTGAGCCTGAAGGGAAGGGGAGAAGGCTTCAGATGCTGCCACCCCACCCCCCACCACAATCCCATTGGCGGGTTTCTAGCAAGAAACAGACAATGGGAGCTGCCTGTTTGAATAACAGGCAGCACAAAAAGCACCACGCCGCCCCCCACCCTTCCGGTTTGTAGTTATTCACACATGCACATGGCCCTGCGGCCTGTGCAGGGCAGGGCAGGCTCCTGCCTATGAAACATGCTGGGATGTTGGCCGGGAATCATCCAGGTAAGTTTCTTGACCAGAGCCTGCCTCTTGCACTCCAGCCCCTCCCTTCCCCAACCCTCCGCCCCCCACTCCTGCTCCCCTACTCCACATACTCAAACCCTCTGCCCCCCTTCTGTACCCATATCCCCTCCCAGATCTGGCACCCCAATCCCCTGTCCCAGATCACAATCCCCTCCTGCCCTAGGTCACAACCCAAACTCCTGCATCCCAGTCCAGTGCCCCAGATCACAACCACCTCCTTCACCCAAACCTCACTCTTCCTCCTGCACCCCAATCCTTTACCCCATGCTCCCTTCTGCACTAGGGATGTTAAATTTTGATTAATCAGCTAATCAAATAGTCAATGTACATTTCAAAGCGAGAGGCAGTGTAGTTGGGACCCTGCACGAGTGGGGACTGCTTTGGTCCCACTCGTAACATTTCCCCAGCTGCACCTCTGCCCCCCCAGTCTCCACATGGAGATGGTGCTGGGGGGAGTGGCTTTTAAGCTGGTTCCCCCTGTTACCTGCACAAATTTCTCTATCCCTTCCACACTGTAGGGACACACACCTTTACCCAGTTCCTAGGGCTCAAGGTGCAACCCTGTGAATTTACACATCCACCCTTACCCAATTCCTAGGGCTCAGGGTGTAACTTCCCGCGGGTTGGCAGGATCTTTAGCCACTGAAAGAGTCTCACACAGTAATATCCTTATTCTCTATTTATTGACAATTCCCAAACAAGCAGAATACACATGCTAAGCACACAGTGTCCTGCTCACAAATCCTGATAAAGGCAGGCAGACTTCCCCTGTTGGCCAGGCAATATCAGTCTCTCTGGTCTTAGTCTGTGTCTCGGAGGTGAGTTCTTCTTCTTTCCAGGTCTTCCCCCTCCTCCTGGTCTTCTTCCAGCGTTTTCTTCCTTCTGTTACTTCTGACATTCTTCTTTTTGAACCCCAATTTATATAATGAAACCTGAGTCTTGCTTAGCTATACCTTAACCAATAATTTTAGTATAATTTTACTAACCAATCATAACAAAATTACCTAACCAATCATACCCCACCACCTTAATTGATTTACACCTAGCAAAATTAATTATACAGCCAACAGAAACAGTTACAAAACAGACAGAGATCACACAGTCAAACAATAGGAAAGTGTCATAGAATGTTGTGGAATCCTCATTCTCTATTGAAAAGCAGTTTCCTGCCAGACAGAACAGTGTTACTTAAGTTTTCTTTACCCATCTTGGGATCTGTTTCTTTATCTGGTGACAGTGAGGGAGCTATCAGGGCAAACTCCCCTCCTCACAGCCTGGTGTGACACTTGTTAATACAATTTAGATGGAATTGTGAGTATGTGACTCCAGGCCTTACAGTAATGGCTGCTACTCTTCAGTCTGGCTGCAGAAGGTGGCTTTGGTTCAGGCCTAGCACAGGCCTTCCAACATGGCTACAGAAAAGCCATATTGTTACACCCCCCAGCACCGGCTCCTGCTCCCCCCTTGCTGCCTCTTTAACAGAGGTAGCAAGGGGGGGGGGAAGGGGGGAACAACTAGTCGAGTAGTGACTAAGCCTATTCTGCACCCAACCTCCATCCCAGACCCCACATTTTCTCCATTAATATATGGAAGAGTACAGCCCTCGACCATTTTCCAAAATCTTGGCATGATTCCCCATCAAAAATTATTGCCCACCCCTACCATATAGTTACTGAAAGCAACTGGGACCAGGATCAGGTATCCCATCCTCTATGCAGTTTTGTAATATAAACCACTAAACTTTGATCACACAAGTACCCACCATAACTCTATTTTAATGCAAGCACAGAGAGTGGTTCTGTCTGTTTTGACAGTGGAACTCCCACTTGTGGATAACACACATGACAAATATGCAAATATGGATGGCCATGGATGCCCGTACTGTGAGTTGCTCTGGTTTGGAAGAAAAAGGCTCAGACTAAAAAAAAACTACCTCCCGACACAGTTTCAGTTTATATGAAAACAATCTGAGGCTTAACTAACACTTCTCATAAACTAATCACAACCTTATTGTTACAGCAATATAGCAAATACTATACTAACAAAAATAACAGTATCAAACATACAGACCCTTTTTTAAAACTTGGGAGTGGAATTGGCCTCCGAGATGCATGAACATGCTCTATGGATTTATGAACTTTTTTTCCCCCTGCTAGATCCAGACTAGTTGGAGTCAGTGAACAGCTGTTCCAGTCTTCTGACTGACAACCAACCAACCAACCCCTGATTACTACTGTTTAAAGGAAGCCTGATTTACAATAACATGTTTGAAAAATGTCTGTGATCATTTATCACAGCCTCCCCCTAACTCTGATCATGTCTCCTGCTCATCTTGAAGCTCTTGTGTCTCTTTAGATGGGCTTCTCCTTTCCATTCTGCATTAAAGTGTGCTTATGGTAAGAAAAGTGGCTATGTAAAATGGGCACTTTCTTACTCAATAGATCTTCTCCCTCTGTATTCCCTCTGTGTTTCCTGCATCCTACTCATTTGCTTTGATGACAAAATAAGGCTTAATTGTGTTTGTTCCTGTTATTACTACAATCCTTAATACCTTAAGGCAGAAAGCTGGATTTTACTCCTTTTGAACATCATTGTCAGCAATACATGAGCATAAGCGAACAAACCACATGTGACAGATGAGTCATGTCTCTTAATACCCTACTAGTGTGCAGATGCTGTAGTGATGAACAAAGCATAAGATCCTACATAGAGTAGAAACAAGTAGCTCCCTTACACCTTAGCTACACCCAGAGTACATCTGAGTGGGCTTTAGGTTATTTAGTAAGGAGTTCCATCATGAGAGGAGGGAGATATGAAGGCATACACTTGAAAATAAAGATATTATGGACACTTGTCTCTTTGTTCCCCTACATGTTATTTTTTTAAAATCAAACTACAAAAATACTGTAATCGTGCAAATGTGGATAAAAGAACATGCTGCTACATTCACAGTATTTTAATTACTATTTGAAAATATTTACTGGCTAATTATTCTTCCCCAAAATATTACAACTAAAAAGTTTTCCTCCCAACAATTCCATTGCCAATTCTATTATTTTAATGTTTCATTAATGTTGAATCTCTCAGCAGAGCAAGAATAGTTCATCTACAACTATTGAAAAACTGCCTCTGTATAACAGAGTACTACAAACTCAGCTTGCATCTGTTGATGTGCAGCCACAATTTTTTTTTACCTTTTAAAGCCTTCAGCCTCTTTTGTGAGACTTTGTTTCTTTTATACCAGAAATAAAAATCTATTAGGTAAGTTTTATGGTTTTATAAAGGAAACAACCTGAGACACTTCAATAAGAACAAGTAACAGAAAGCTGTCCTGTTTTCTGCAATGTAGCTACTACTGACATTATTTATAAGGAGAACTGGCTTTTTCCTGTAAATGTAGAATTTATATTATTTGGGCAAATAAGTATCCAAAAGTGCATATTTGACCAGGTATTGATATGAGAGGTTATGCACCTGCTGTGTGGATTGGGCCCTAGTTGTTTCCTTGAAAGTAATTCTAAATAATCACCCCACAATATAGCCCATAGATCTTAGCTGTCTTCCACTGTCCTCTTTCCTGAAAACAATTACCTTAAAATTAAATCAGTAAAAGGTACCAGCATGCACTAAAAATCTCTCAGTGAAGTAATGTATGAGGTTTATATGCCTGTCTAATATGGTAGCAATGGGGGCAGAGTTTATCCACCTGATTAGTTATACCTGTGTTATATATCTGATTTGTATGGTAGCGTGGGTTATAACTGACTAATGTGCTGAGTGTATGTGTGTGTTATATCTGACTAGCACATTAACAGTGGAGGGGATTTTAATATACCTGACTGTTATCAATGGGATCTTTATGTTAATACTCCATAAAAGCCTGTGATAGGGATTAGAGCCTAATCCTTCAAAGAGATCTGTGTGGGAACAGCCTGGCACCCACACTGTCCCATTGGGTAAAGAGAATGTGCCTTACTGACCTCTTGCTTGCAACATATAAATAATGCACCTCCCACTATAGGTAGGACACAGTCAGGGGTCAGGTTTGCCAGGAGACGTGGCACAACTCAGAGCAGTCTCTCTGCTCAGGCATGTTCAGATGATTAATGCAGAGGCATTGGACGTGATCAAGCCTTATCCTCATCACAACACCTATTCTTACAGGGCATTTCTCCTGGTCTTGATTTGTATTGTCTATATATTTGTAACATTCCAGTCTTCATAGTATCTTGGTGCCAAAATAACAATACTGATGTAGTGCTTTAAATGTTCAAAGTGGTCTAAAAACATTAACGAAGGTTCAGAATGTGCTGTGAGATAGGTATTCAAATTTCTCCATTTTATAGGTGGGGAAAACTGCCGCAGAGAGAGGTAGGGGTGGGTGGGTGGGTGGGTGTGTGTGTGTGTGTGTGTGTGTGTGTGTGCGTGCGTGCGTGCGCGCGCGCGCTGTGGCTGGCAGTTGGAAGTTGTGAGCTTCTAAACAAGGTTTGAAAACATGGCCAAGGCCATGCAGTGAGTATTGACAGAGCAGATAATTGAACTGTGAAAGGCACCTCCCCTGTCTTGATGAAAATGACCAGTTGTTGAGCAACACCAGGTCCTCCTTGCCTGCCAGGGCTTAGCACTAACAAGCGGGAGTGCCAAACTATAATGCTGTGGTGTCCGACCAGTTCTGAAACTACTGCTATAGCGAACTAGCCACACACAACTGGCAAAATAGCCATGTTGTTCAAGCCAACTAGCCACACTCAACCAGCCAAATAGCCACATGTGGCTAGCATGTTGGACACCATGGCTCTCATGAGATTGCATTGGTTACTGTGTACTGTATTCCATGCCAGATGCTGGTGTGTGGAGGCCTCTAAAGCATCTCCTTGAGCCTTGACTCTAATGCATGGACCATGGGGACCTTCCCTGCCTTGCACAGAATGAGGCTCAGCAACAAGACATTGGACTCTTGTGTATTTCTGATGAGATGCTGAACCATTAAAAAACCCAAACTTTCTTTTTTTTTTTTTTTTTTTTTTTTGGCATGAAAGGGCAGTAGAAGTTTTACAGGAATAAGACTTTCCCTTCTAATGGCACCTTCCATTCCAGAATAATAAAATGCTTTGCAGCTATTAATACATTAAACTCCTCAACAATTCTGTGAGCAGTGGCCCCATTATTGCTCTTTTGCAGATGAGAAAACTGAGATACGGAGAAGTTAAGGCCCAACATTTTCAAATGTACATGCTTAAAGTTGGACTCCTAACTCCAAGGTTTGGGGCCTAATTAAAAAGGGTCCCATTTTCTGAGATACCAAGTATCCTCCATTACTACTGAAGACAATGCAAGCTGTTGAGTGTTAAGGACCTCTGCAAATAAGGCCAGTTGCAGCAGTTTCTTGTGCCTGATTTAGGCTCCTACTTTCAGGGGCCCAAGTGGCCTGATTTGAAGGCAGGCACACACCCATAACTCCTGTGAAAATCAGTAGAATCGAATGTGGCTAAGCCCTTCTGAATATTAAGCCACCACGTTTCAGAAGCACCACCTAAGTGATTTACTCAGGGTCTCACAAGAAGTCAACAGCAGTGCTGAGAGAAGAACTCAGTTCTCCTGCAGTATCTGTACTTGGTCATAGACAATGCTTTCAATACAGGTCAGCACAAGGGACACAGCACAAGTCTTTTATAAGATGTCCAAAACCACTCTGTGGAGATAAACTATAGGGCCAACATTTTTAGATTTTAGTATCTAAACCTGAGCATGGACATCTATAGTTAGGCCCCTAGATAACCCACTTGACTTTCAAAAATGCTGAGGAAATCCTAGCTCCTATTGACTTAACTGTGGAGGTAGGAGCATAAACATGGATCTAGAAACTCAGCTGTAGGCATGCAAGTTTGAAAATGCTGGTCATGGTACAAACCCTCCTGACAAATGTTTGCAGAGAGATAAAGAAATGATGAGACCAAGACCAAAAATTTCAAACCCTAATGCTTACAGTTGGGATGCTACATCTCAAAGACCTGACTTTTAAAGGTGCTTGGTGCCTGCAGCTCCTATTAATGTAAGTGAAGTTTGAGGGTGTCCAGCAATTTTGAAAATCAGGATTCTCACAGGTAGGGGCATAACTCTAGGAGCTTAGTTACTCTTGGCCCCTACCGTTCAATAGATGTTATCAGGTAAGGTGTGAATAGATGCAGACACAAGGTTTTTACAGATGGCAGGAGGCATCTGGGGACATAGAAAATGCTAGGAAAACATCAGAGACGAGTCTGTTAACATGCCAGTCACGCCAGGGAAGCAAAGGGAGGCTGCCTGCCAATGGGTGTGTGTGTGTGTCAGGAGGCTGCTGGGTGGAGTTTGTTACTCACCTTTCGGAGCCACCTCCAGCTTCTGTGAAACCTGTTGAGCAGTTCCCCCGGTGCAGGGTGGGGGGGAGGAAACGCACCTTTTGGAACAGGTTTGACGTTTTACGGCTCCCGATGAGACAAAGCCACCCCGTCAGGGGAAAGACAGCCTGGAAAAACTGGTCGTGTCAGGGGCGAGGGCTGCATTCCTAGCTGCTGCTGCAGGGGGCGGCTCATCCACGCCAGGGAGTCGGGCAGGTATATAAGGAGCCAGCGAAGAACGCCTGGGCACAGTCCGGGAGCTCACTGGGGACGGAAGAAGAGCCGAGCCGAGCCGAGCCGAGCCAGGCCAGGCCGCAGAGAAGAGAGGCTGCCAGGCTCCCTGCCTTCCCGAGGGCAGCGTGGCTAAAGCTGGGATTCCCGCCGTGCCTCTTGGGGCCGGCCAGAAGAGCGATTGTGCAGGTTGCGGCCGGGGTGGCGGGCGGGATCTCCCCTGGAGCGTGGCCAGAGTACGTGGCCAGGCCAGGGCGACAGGGGGCGGCGGGGTCTCGTCCGGGACTGTGTCTCTCCTGTTTGTTTTGTCTCGCCTGTAGGTCTGCGCTGGAGCCAGGGGACGCCCCGCCGAGGCGCGGGCGGGCATCGGGCAGCCTCTTTGGTGCAGTGGTTCTTAACAGTTCAACAGTTCTCTAGCATAATTGTGAAATGTTTAGGACCACTTGACCAGGGAGGCCCGGGCGGCCGGCCAGGAGCAGAGGGAGCCGCGGACTGCAGAGCTGTGGGCGGCCCCGATGGGAGGGGAGTCACGCCCTGCTAGGGTGCAGCCGGTGCCTGGGACAGGCCAGGCCGGGGTGGGAGCCCCTGTTTGCGCTGGCCAAGAGATCGCGTGTGTAGGGCTGGGTAGGGACCTCGGGAAGGAGGCGCAGCCTGAGAAGCTGCCTCCGGGCACTGACACCGGGCCCGATCCGGGCACTTGCAGGCTGGGATGGACAATCCTGCGAGCTTTGGCCAGGATCCTCACGCGAGCATCTCCGTCCCCTCCCCCTTCGGGGCCGTGGGTCCCTGGCTTCCCACGCATGACTCTCCCTCGTTCTGATATTTTGAATGCCCTCCTGTAACACGGGCCCCCGAGCAGGGCTGGGCTGGACAGTGACCGCGGCTCACGTCGCAGCCCTTTTTCCCCAGATCCCCTGGGCTGCGGCGCACATGATTACTGACAGGTGCTGGGCAGCTGGGAAACACGTGGCGAGTGAGAGGCACCTGGACCGGCTTTGCAGAAGCAAGCGCATCTGTAAAATACGCTGCAAGCCCGGTTTATTTGCCTGTAGTTTCACTCTTGTGTCGACGCCAGCTGTTCCTCTAATCATCGGCCATGCCCAGTGACATTTACGCTGACAAAGAGTAATACCAATGGGAATATTTTTTTCAGACCTTATTGTATCATGTGTTATAAGGACTGAATGGCGGCTAATTGTTTGGTAAGAAACACTTGGGGGGTGCATGCAGAAAAGAAAGGGGTTCTGTTGTCTTTCTGTTCTCATAGAGCTTAATTCCTATCCATGTTCTGTCTCTCTCGCGCGCAACCATGATCTGATTTTTAAAAAATTAAATGGATTTACTGCTTATGGAGTTTCAGTCTTCAGACGTCTGTTTTTTACGCACATGTGGATGGTAGAATTTACCAGCCTTTCTTGTTGGCTCTTTTGGGACTCTAGTGCACCTTTATACTGCTGTTTTTCATGCTGTATTATTTTAGCAAGGTAGGGCCTAATCCAACTTTAGTCTCCACTCAGGCAAATTACTGCAGCAGAAGTTTTACTTGAGTTAAAACGGCAGCACTGGGGACCTGATCCAAAGCCCACTGAAAACAGTGTTTCATTGATCTTGCTGGACTTGGCTCAGGCCCTGTATCCTTAGAATGTAGCTGTAGCATTCTCTGGGTGAAAATCTGGCAACATGTCAGTTTCCAAGCCATCATTTTAGATTCAAGACAATTCTTTGTCATTGAAATTGTAAGGTTACTCCTCCATCTCTTCCCTCACCCCCCTTTGTTCATATACAGCTAAACAAAACAAAAAGCAAGAGGCTTGTATTTAAAATGAAATGTTATTTCTAAATCTTTGCTGGGAACAGATCTCTGCCTGAGGTTTTTAAACAAAACCAAACACATGCACACCTACATTAGTGGCACTCTGCTTACTTAAAAAGTTGTCACTGTTTTATAGCAAGCACATTAGGTGCACATGTGTAATTGTTAGGGGTGAAATCCTGGCCCCACTAAAGTCAATGAGAGTTTTGGCATGGATTTCAATGGGCCCAGGATTTCACACTTGTGTCTTGATGGAACACCCAGGGGCAAGTGAAGATATTTGAATGTGGATAGGCAAAAGTGACATGAATGTCTGCTCAGCAACAGTTTAGAGCAGTAGATAAAAATCATACCATCTCTTACTCAGAACAGGTTGGGCAAGGATACTTGTGACATAATAGGGTTTAATATAGCTGGGAGTCAGGGAATGGTGGCCCTCTAGCAGTGTTTCTCAAACTGTGGGGCTTAGGCAGGCTTAAACAAGCCCAGGTGAAGTGGAAAAACAAATTTCATATGGGACTTAATTCAGTATGGGATTTTGTATGAGATGATTCAGTGCTGTTCTGTCTAGGTTCTAATATGTCACCCAGCATCACATTTTCCTAACCTCTGCTAAATATTGAAAAAGGCATAATAATACAGTTTGGCGCACTCAGTTCTCTTTTACGTAAGTGGGTGGTGTGAATGTTTAAATAGTGCAGGGCTGAGTACTGAAGTGGGGAAAATATACTTGTAAAACATTGTGAGCCTGGTAACCCAGTTGGTGGAAATCAGGTGTAACTCTGTTCACTTCAGTGGAGCTGTTTTGATTTACACCAGCTGGGAAATCTGGCCCAATGTGGCCCACCCACACACAAAAAAGGGACCTGATTCTGTTATCCTTCCACCTGCAACCTGTCCATTGAAGTCAATGGAGTATTGGGTGCACAAAGAATGTGGGATGGGACTCTTTGATGTCAATGAAGATGTTTCCCTCTTGCTCCATTTAAAACATATTACCATACAGCTCCAGATGGGCACATTATTTCTGTGTTTGAGTGCAGAATGCTCTGGGACTGTCTGAAACTGCCCTCACTGCCAATAGGAAACAGTCTATTTTGTTTTAAAAGAAAATCTTGGTAACAATGGCAGAGTGAGCCTGGGGAAGTTTGTACACACAGAAAGAAAGAGAAACCTGACTGTCAAACTAATGCTAAGACAAAACTTTCCTGATTACTCATGGGCACTGATGCTTTACTGTAAACCTTTGGTTGGAATTAAGGAGGGTCACTGCTTTATTGGAATGTCTCTTCCATGCATGTTTTACCATGTATGAAATTCAAATGTACAGAATTGCATTGAAGCTAACCATTGTTTTTCTTTTGCCAAACTTGTTGAGCAGCAGATGACAGGCTTGTCTTTTTTATAAAATGGGCAACAAGCCACCTGAACAAACAAAACCAAAATAAAATGTTGGACAATTAAATATGAAAATATGCTGTCTGCTAGCTCTTCCTTGTGATACATTGTCTGAGTTAAGTGAAAAACTTGAAGGGCATAAGCAAGGAGAATCAGACAGCTACTGCTCTTTGCTGCTTACCCTAGCCACATAGCCTATCTTCACGTCTAGTCATTAAGGTCTAATGTTCGAGACTTTAGGACAAAATGAAAGCTCATGGTGCTCTATAACTAACTTGTATAATGACATCTGACTGTAAGCGCTCGGGTTTCGGGTAAAGTGATTAGTGAAGATATTTAGAAGTCTGGGTATGGTCATGATAGAAGCAGTGGCAGATTAGTCTGAGCTGAGGGGATAACACAAAGGCTTAAAGATGCATTTCTCCTAGCCTGCTTTCCCCCACCCCTTTGTGTGGGCTGCCTACTATGTTCAGTATGGACAATAATGCATTGGAAATGATACCTAAGTGGTCAGAGATCCAGCTGGCAGCCCCTATCAAAACTCACTATGCCATGCCAAATAAAAATAGAATGCCTGGAAGAAGAAATCTGGATTCTCTTTCTTTCAACTGCTGCATGCTAACCTATGGAGGTGTATGACCTAGACTTTGGCCCAATCTGCTGACTGATTAACATTTTGCTGAATGTAAGGCATCCTAGGTAGCATCACAAGTAGGTTCTTCACTAAGACATAGTCACACCTCTTCAAGCCCTTGAAATAATCGCATAAAAGCCATTTTGTTGGTGCTAAAGCTAATAAAATATTTTTACTTCAAAGCATCTATAAGAAAAATTTTCAAAGAGGACTCAGCATGGCTTCTAACTCACACCTGCGGTTTTGTGCACACAGGCATTTGCAGGAATAGATTATAGAACTTTCATCATTTAACTGACTGTTAGTGGCTGGAATTTTTAGGTGTGTTACAGTTCCTGTTTTCTCCACTGGCTGCAAGGGGAGCAGGATGTGACCCATTTCTTGGGTGCAAAATCAGTAGGTAGATATCAATGGCCAGATCCTCAACTCACGTAACTTGGTCTCACTCTTTTGACTTCAGTGTAGGTACATTGCTGTTCACCAGCTGAGAATATGGCCCTGAAATTCTCTTTCTCTACACAGATAATTGAGTACAAGATTGTAGGAACAAATTCAGAGGCCACATTTGAAAATTTTAAACGTGTTTCAAGTTTATTTAATTTAAAATACATGATAGCGGATGCTGACAAAAGAGAGCGGGGAGCGGAGGGAGAGGCAAGGCCTGTCAGCATGACCATAATTAAGGAATGCAATGTCAATCTGTGACACTCTTTGCCAGGATATTGTGAAAGTCAAAACTATAACAAGGTTCAAAAAAGAACTCTAAGTTCCTGGGGAATAGGTTCATTAGTGGCTATTGGTCAGGATGTGCAGGGATGCAACACTGTGTTGTGATTGTCTCTACCCTCTGGCCGTCAAAAGCTGGAAGTGGACAACAGGGGATCGATCACTAGATGGTTATCTGTTCCGTTCATTCCCTCTGAAGCATCTGGCATTGATCATTGTTGGAAGACAAGATACTGTCTGAGGATGTCTATTCTTACGAACGAGGTGCTGAGAGAGAATATGTTTAATCAGGAATGTGGCAATTATCTGCTTTGTCATCAAGTCATACAAAAATCCAGCCATTTTAGAATTCATGAGAGTCTAATTTAAAAGTCTCATTTTTAATGATTTTTAGAGACTATTAATGGCAGCCAATATAGCAGTGACCACAATAAGCTTGACCCCCAAAGCTGTCTGGCCTGCCCTCCTCTATCCCTGCTTGGCAGATAGGCACCCCTTACTCACTTCATCCTTCTGCCATCCCGGCTTCCCTTCATTTGTATAGCTCCACTGTCTGCAGCTTGCTCTTTGATGGTGGTGGTCAGGATCTGTGTTGGACACCTGAGAGCAGCAATAGCTACTATGTATGCAGTTAAATTGAAAACCATTTGCTTCTTCCTAATTCCAGTTTTCAATCTGATTTTTCCCCCTGTTCTCTCATGTCAGACTTGTGACTCCATCCTTCTGCAAGGTACAAAAAGCTGGAATGGAAATGTTCTGCACACTGTACATTAGAGTCCCCATGTTTTGACTCTTAGCCAGAGATGAACATATCTGTCCAGAACTGTCACTCTTTGGTCTCCTTTATGGTAAACATCACTTGATCCTCAAGGGCTGGAACTACATGAATTACATATGCCTTTCTTCCTGGAATGCAGCAGGAAGCAATTTTAAGAACATGTGGCATTAAAATTAGAAATATTTCATTGACATTTTTATAGTAGCCACATGCAGGGAATTCTCTTTCCTGCCTTGTTTAACCTTTACAATATCATAAAGTAGCCCTAAAGTCTTTTTTATGTCAAGATGAAATACATCTAAAATAATGTTTAGTTACTGCACTTCATTAACCATGCAGCAAGCTACCTTTCCAGTATTTTTACTTCTGAAGTAGAAGATTAGCTGGCATTGCTCAGGTCCTTAACTCAATTAATTTTTGTCTTTCTTCATTTAGATCATTGCTCTGGGGTGGGGCTGAGGATGAGTGGTTCAGTATGCAGTCTGTACCAGGAAGAAAGGACAACTCCATCCTGCTTTCACTGCAGCAGCTTGGGGCCAGAAGAGATGCCCTTGTCCATGGCCGCTGCAGCAGGCACAGCCAGGGGAGGGGGGCATGTCCCCCAGCTGAAGGACAGGCAGACAAACAGGCCACACAGACAAACTCTCTGAAATATATAGTAGATAGCTGTCCCTTTCTCTACCCCTGCTCCTTTCTGGCCCAAGGGGCATATAGCTGTCCTGGTCACCATCACTGGCTCCTTGTTGCCCCCCTGTGGTCATTCTGGGGTATAATTGTCCCTCCTACAAGACTCTTCTCTTTCCATGTTCTGAGAAACAATCATATTCCAGGCATATCCCATTGTCCTGGCACAACCAAACCTTTGCCTTGCTTTAAGTTATGATAAGAGGAAGCTGCGTACTAAACTAGGTGGTCCTAACTCTTACCGTTTAGGAGGAGTTCTTGAATAAATAGACTCATGGATGGATGGATAGACACAGATGCACAAACTTTCTCAAATATATTGCAGAAGATTCATAAGGAAGCAGGCAATGGGCAAGGAAAAAATGAACTAATACGTAGCTCATATACTCTGTGGCTATCAGGAAACACCACAAGTAAAAGGATCTAAGATATCTACTGATGCACAGCACTCTTCTGTCTCCTGTTTCATTCTTGTCTTTTATGCTACTCTGGTGAATGTTTCAACTTTTCCTATTGTGATAGAACAATAATTAGAATTTTTTCATCAAACTGCTCAATGTCCATGGTATCAGTGTTGACAACTCCTGCAATTTTATGGTGAGTCTTGTGATAGCTGGTGGGTTTTTTTTTAAGCCCTCATTCCGGATTCATGTGAATAAAGGTGAGTTACTGCTGTCTTTTTTTTAAAAGTATGTTTCTAGCCCTTGTGATTGCAAATAAAAGCTTGAAAATACACCCCTAAGGTACCCTAAAGTCTCAATAAACAAAAGGTAAATAGAAAAAGATTGTGTTGTATTTTTAATCTAATGATTTTAAGACAATTTCAAGAATTAGCAGGGCTGCCTTGTGATTTTTTGAATGTTTGGATTTGGCAGTACCATATAATAATAAATCTGGTAAGATGTAGCTCATTAATGTTAAGAAATGAAGACATTAGTTCTTTTCTCAAGTGTAATTCCAGAATGATTCCAAAGGCTTGTGTGCAGTGATGTGACAGAACAGAAGAGAAAGATCTTGACCTTGCTACAGGGATCCATGCCTTTGCTATCTTCAGACTAGAATATTGCAGTGTGCTGTCTGTGGGGACATAGCTTAACTCTTTTTAGAAATCTCAAGCTAGTAGAAAATATTGCTGCCTGTTTATTAAATGTTGTTACATGCAGACTAGTATGTGCTGGTACTCGGGAGTGTGCACTAGCTTCCAATTAGTTTACAAACTGAATTGATTAATAGATTTTACTGTCAGAAGGGACTGCCACGATAATTTAGTCTGACTTCTTCTGTGACATACACACAGAGGGACCAACAGCCACCAGGAGCCCCATGGCAAGGTGTGGTGGGGGGCCCCAACAATGTGCCCACTGGAAAGGGCGGGCCCTTGGATGGAAGGGCGGGACTGGGTGCGGCCAGCCCTCAGCACCAGTTGGAGTGCAGCACACCCCCTCCATCCAGCCCCCAGAGCCACGCAAAGTGCCTGGTGTGGCACTCCTGCAGCAATTCAAAAAGCCTGGGGACAGCCATTGCCATCACCCCTGCCACTGTAGTAACAGTGGCAGCCAGGAGCCCTGGATCCCTTTGAATTGTCATGTCCTGGGGGCAGTTGCCCCTTTTGCTCCCCTTGCCCCCCATCTGCGGGCCTGCATGGACAGGCTATAGAATTTCACCCCATGGTTCCTGCACTGAGTCTAATAATTTGTGTTTCGAGCTGGAGCACCTGTTCTCAAAAGATAGGCAATCTAGACTGAAAGGTTCCAACTGAGGGAGTTACAAACATTAGGTTTACCATGGATGTGCCAAGTGGTTTGGGATCCAGTTGCATTAAAGATTCTCTCACTGCCAGAGTGATACAGACACAAGGGAGACCAGCAGGACTGATGGAGCTAACAGACCCCAGGGTTCAAAGAAAGGGAGCTCTTGGTGGGGATTTTCTGTAAAAAATCTTTTCATCTGAAATTCACACCCCATGTGGCCCACCAGTGTCAGGATTTGTTGATCTTCAAGTCAAGCAGCCAGGCTCATCCATTTGTCCAGGCATTTTCCAATAGAATTGGTAGGTAGGGGAGGCTACTCCTTCCAGTAGATTCATTAGAGAAGTAATTTGTATTTTGGAAGATGAAATTAGTTTTAACGTGAGGACTAGGTCTTCTGTGTTGGGCGCTTAACCTTTTGGTTCTATGTTTTACGTGTGTATGAGTACCTACAACTCTGACATTGCCTTGTCTCTGTAGTACTGGAGAATCTCCCAAATATTGATACGTGTATTCACATAGCAGTTCTGTGAGGAAGGAAATTGTTACTCCTTTTTCACAGATGGGGAATAAAGGTAGAGAGAAGATAATACTGAGCATCACACATGAAATCTGTGGCAGAGCTGGGAATTGAATCCAGATGTCCTGAGATCCAGTCCGGTACATTAGCCATAAGCACATTCTCCCTCACTTTTCCACATATATGAGAAATACTGAGAAAAGCAGGTTCCTCTAAAATGCTTTAACAGACTTAATCTTTCCAACACTTGCCAGAATAATATTAATTGTCAATTAGGGATCTGATCCGATGGCCATTACGCAGGCAAAACTCATGTTGATTTCAGTGATGTAACAGGCTAGAATAGAAAAACATTGACCATGAGCCAAATTTAAATGGCTAAATAATTATTGTAATTAAAACAATACAGGCTGTCTAATGAGGTCTTTACAACCAATATGCTCTTTTCAGTATCAATGTAAGCCATCTGCATACTTTGTCTGACAATTCTAGGAGACAATTGGCCATATTCCCCTCATTCACAGCTACGGTTCAGTGGAGTTGTGTGGATGGGATTGGGAACATAATTTGGTCTAGTTTCTCAGCATTGGCAAATACTTACATTCAGAATTGTGGAACCTCAATTTCTCCATATCCATATTCAGCTGACCTTTTAAAAGGTAATTCTTGGGCCTGGTCATGACAATTGAAAGATTAGATTCCATCAATTAAAGATCTTTTGAGACTACAAGGCAACTTTCAAGTTCTTTATAAAAATAAATATCAGAACCTAGGCAACAACACATTGTTAATTATAAGCTTCATCCTAACATCAAACAGGCAGATCTGGTTATCTATAAAGTTCCAAAGTAAACTTTTGCAACAAGGGATCAGAATCCATTTAATGAGGCTGTTAGTTGTTACATTTACTCTAGTGCCAGGTGTCCAACCTAGCTTCAGAGGCCCGGGGTTATCCTCAAGAGAAATAATTTTCCTTTGCACCATCAGAAAAAAGAGCGGACAGTATTAGCTGATAATGTGTGCTGAAGCAAATTTGATGACTTACAAATAACAGGATATCAGCCATGTAATAAAATTGGTCATTTTTTCTCTCACTCTTTTATGCGAGTCAGTCTAAATTCTGAAAATGCTCTTCAGATCTCCTATCATTGTCAGTTCTGTAGCCAGGTTCTGAAGAAAAAGCTGGAATGACCCAGTGATTATGCCATAGTATTTTAATAATGTACCTTGTATGTCTGTGTGGGTACAGTGTATGTTAATCAATCACCTGAAGTCCCACAGTTACTATGGCCATCACATAGAACTAGGTTTGCTGTAATGAACAGAGACTGGTCTGAAATCTTTTTAGGTTTGGCTTATACATTATATTGAAATGAAAGACAACAATTAATAGAGTTGCTGCCACAGGAAAGTGAGAGATAGAGTCTTACCAACCAATGCAGACATGTCTCCTTTAGGAGATAAATAACTCTGCTGAAGGCTTGATCTGGTACCACTGAAGTCAATGTGAGATTTGCCATTGAATTCAATGTGTGTAAGATTAGGCCCTAACCTTGTTTCATTTAGTTCCTAAATAGAACTAGATCCTATGCACAGAGAGACATTTTCGAAGGCACACAGGTACTCAGCCCATTCATCTCCCACTGAATGTCAATGTGTGTGTGGGGGGGGAACCTTAATTGTCTCAGGGCTTGTTTGCATTAGGGGTGTAATAGTATAATCGATTAACCGATAAGCATTTAAAGTATATTATGAGCCAGGTGGGCAGGCAGCCTGGATCAGTCCTGGCTTGCACCAGGTCTGGAACCCACCCCCGCTGCAGCTCTGCATTTAAAGTGTATTAGGAGCCAGACGGGCAGGCAGCCTGGCTCATTTCCATCTCGCACCAGATCCAGGAGCTCAGACCCATCCCGGACAGGAGCTGCTGCTACCTTAGTATCAGAGGCAGCAGTATGGGGCACAGGCAGTGAGTCCATGTGGGGAGCTGGTTTTTAAACTGGCTCCTCTTATGGACCAGCTCCTGTCTGGCACCCCTCACTGCTGCCTCTGATACAGAGGCAGCAGCATGGGGTGGCAGCAACTCATGTCTGAGGGCAGAGGCCACAGCACAGAGTGGCAGGGGGCTCCTTGAGAGTGGGGCTGGAGCACACTGGCTTCTGGCCCCACCCCTGGGGTCTATAGAATAGTCGAATAACCGATAAGAATTCACAAGGTTCATCAACTATTCAATTAAACGGTATTTAACATCCCTAGCTTGCATAGTGAGTTAGTGTGCAGCAAGCTAGGGTGTGAATCTAGAGTGCACCAACTTGCCCCATACTAATATAGCCCATGGGCCTGCTATAGCACCATGAAGCCCCTAAAGTGTGACGTGGTATGCTACACTTTCACTGCATTATAGCAGTGATGACCTGATGGGACACTTAGGGTATCTCTAGATTACATGCCTGTGCCGACAGAGGCATGTAAAATAGGCTACCCCGACATAGTCAATGAAGTGGGGATTTAAATATCCCTGACTTCATTAAAATAAAAATGTCCGCCGCGCTGTGCTGGCTCAGCTGATCGTCGGCACAGCGTGCGAGTCAAGACGCGGATCGGTCGACAGGGGAAAGCCTTTGTCGACTGCTCCTGTAAACCTCATTTCACGAGGCATAAGGGAGGCATAAATATGTATTTAGGAGTCTCACTTTAGGGATACAGGTTGGGAACATTTGGCTTGATCCAGTAGAATCCTCAGGTAAAATTTCAAACTCTTTTCTTTGCATCCTTCCAGACTTACATGCCAAAACTCTTTCATGCATTCTTTGGAGGAACATATTCCTTAACTCTTCTGTCTAATCTTGCACACACCCTATGTCTCCACCCTGTGACCGAACCTTTGAATTCTTAACATATGAGACCATTATACAAACAAAAAAATAAAATCAAAAAAGAATTAGATAAGTTCATGGACGATAGGCCCAATCAGTGACTTCTAGTGAAGATGGTCAGGGATGCAACCACATCCTCTCAGTGTTCCAAACTTTGGACTGCTAGAAGTTGGGAGTTGGGTGACAGGATGGATCACTCAATAATTGTCCTGCTCTATTTATACCCTTTGAAGCATCTGGCACCTGCCACTGTTAGAAGACAGGACACTAGGCTAAATAGACCATTGGTCTGGACCAGAATAACATGCATATGTTCTTACCATATTTTAAGGAGTGTCTGCATTCACTCATGGAGACACCTATTATTTGCCCCTTATTCAATAAACAGCTAGCTCACATCTGGTTTGGTATGAGTTTGAACACTGATACATGACTGTAATTGTAGCTGTTAAATATTATAGTAAATTCAATTAATTTTGTTTTCTATTACACCAAATTTATCATATGAATGTGACTTGTAGGCACCATTAAGAATTATTCTTCACTGCTTTTTGATCCATAAAAGTACCACAGAAATAGTTTTGTGTCAAAGCATATATTTATCACTTAACATTTTACAGTTGAGAAAACTGATAATCTATAGGTGTCCATTTACAGATTAATCCCAGCAATGATAAGTAGTAATATGACTCTTGCCACCTTTAAATAGTGAGAGCACTTTAAAGCTAAATAAAAGAATGTAGCAATCTACATTTCTATATGAGGTGAGTTTGCAGCACTTTAGATGCTGCATAAAACATGTTCTCATCAGGTTGGCTCTCATTGTGCTAACAGCCCAAGACAGAATAGCCAGCATTTTCAGGTATCTACGTTTAGGCTTCTGAAATCCACATTTAAGCTTTGTCTACACTTGGGACTTGTCTGGTCTTAAAAGATTTGCCCCTTTGTATCCACTTAGTTAAAGTGGTAAAATCATCTTAGTGTATACTTAAGCCACTATACAAGTCCTTGTACCAGCATGATTTATTCAGGTTTGGTGAAGTACAATAAATTCTACTGGTGTAAAGTGCCTTATTCTTGTATAACTATGATTACACTAGGATTGTTACTGGTATAACACTTTTTGTTTAAAAAAATCTTACCTCAGCAACATAGTTATATTGGTAAAACTTATATTGGTAAGACTGAGCAATAGGTACCTGAGGGTACGTCTACACAGCAGAGCTAAAGTTGAATTAAGCTACACAACTTCAGCTACATCAATTGCATAGCTTTAGTCGAAATAGCTTAATTTGGCTTTTGGCGCTACCTACCCAGCAGAAAGTCGAAGTAGGAACTCACTTCCTTCGATTTCCCTTACTCCTCATGAAATGAGGGTTACCGTGAGTCAGAGTAAGAAGTCCTCCAGCTTGACATTATTTCAGAATAAAGGCTTGTAGTGTAGACATGCACTATGTTATTTCGGAATAACATCAGTGTAGATGTTGCTCTGTAGACTTACCCTGAATGAATGCCCCTATTTTCACTTATGGGTACTTGGGTAATAAGTGAAAAACAGACCATTTATTTAGAGCCCATGGACCTCACAAGTGAAGTTCAGGAGATAATTGTGCCCTTCTGTATCCAGGCCACAGAGAACATGAGTCATTACTCCCTGAATAGGGACCTTGTCTCGCAAGCTCAGTTTGTGTGTGTTAGTGTTTTCAGTTCTTTGGTGTTGGACGAGTCACTGGCTGTCGACCTTTGTGTGGGTACAGGTGCCTAACTTTAGAAACAAACTTGAACAACTGGGTCTTAAAGAATTCCTTGGACCTTAACCAGAGTGTTATTTTATCTCTGCACCTTCTGTGTTGCCTGGCAGCCCATGAACCCACATGATATTGCCTCTCCTTTCCTCAGCTTGTGTAGTGGGACCAGGGGAAAGAAATATCAAGAAGCACAGGTGGCAAAAGCACAAAACACAAACACTAGAGGAGTCAGGGGAAAGCTGCCATGCACCCATCCCCAGAGCAGATCCACTCCCACTGTGCCATAGATTAGGGAAAGTGGAGGGTGGTTCCTTTTGCTCCCATCGTGGCAATTTCTGGAGTAGCCTGCCACGAGATCAGCAAAGGATGGGAAGGGAAGTAGTATATGGTGACAACTGTCTATTTTTGCCTACAGCCAGTAGAAGAGTTAAGGGGGAAGGGCTACTGGATATGAGTCTGAGGAGAGGGAATGAACCTAAATGAACAGGGAGTTTGATTAAGAGGGATATATTAAGAAATGGGAAGTGGCATAGAACCCTTATGTAGTAACAGTGATAAGCTGTCATTAATTTAGGGTGTGCTTCATAAAGGCATTTAAGTACCTAAGCCCCATGGTTAGGCACCTTTGTGATCCACAGAAGTCATGCGATAAAAGTTCTCTCTCTGTCTATCTTGCTACTTGTGGGCATGTGCACTCCAGCCTCCCTCTTGGTGCTTAACTCTGGCCTAAACCCTATAGTGATTCACAAACTGGCAACGACTAAGCCATGTGGTGGGGCCCATCCCCTAGAAGGGCCCAGAGGGCACCTACCAGATCAGGCCTTTCAGGCAAGTTCATGCAAAGCATCTGGCATGGTGGAGTGGGAATAGGCCCTCCCTTATAATCTTTAGTCTAATGGACCAGGTACTTAGCCCAGAAGAGGGAGACCCTCACTTCAACTTCCAGCCTCCTCCTGAGAGGGAGAAGGGATTTGAAGCAGCATTGATCACCTCTCAAGGGAGGGCTCTAAACATTGGGCTACAGGAGAGTCTGATGCAGGGCTCCCTCAGTCCTTTCTGTAGACTTTGTTCTGCTTTAATTGTATAATTGATCATTAATCAGGTTCACCAGAGAAAGCATTTGAATAACTCTATTGACCAGTGGCTACATCACTCACCTAAGCAGCAGCCAAGCACTGTTCAGATCACTTCCTCCTCTTAGGCAGAGGGGTGTGTGCGTGCGAGAGACTGAAGGGGACTTGGACCTGTTGTCTGCATGTCCTTTTCCTGCTCTCTCTAGTCTTTGTGTTTTGTGCTTTCACCACCTGAGTAAGTACCTATGCACTAGGTTGAAGATTACAAGGGAGGGTCCTTTTCACTTTCTGCCCACCAATTTTGTTTAGGGCCCGCACTGCAAGTGACTTGGGTGCCTAAACACTTATCTTCCCTTAATTGGTGGAGCTTATGCAGAGGCATTTCCCTGTAGCCCAGACATAGGCATCTCTTATCAGTGGCTTCCACCTAAAGGTGCTGGCTTTGTGGATTGCTGTCTAATCTGCCTGTGCCCAGTTCTCCCCTTTCATTGCCTACATTCCTAACTGATGCCATCCACTGGGAGTTTGTGGATAGTTAGGCTGGTGTTTATCTAGGTGCCAATGCTCTCCTGCCTTGTTGTCACACAGAGAGGGGAAGCTGTTCTCCTTTCAAAACAATGTTATTTCTGCCCTATGTCTGTCCTTTGTGTGTATCTCCATGCCTTCCTTTCTCTGAGTCTCTCCCTCTTCCTGTCATTTCTCTCTCCTTTCTGGGCTTATGCATCTTCTCAGCTACAACTTGGCAATCTCACCTATAAGCTTCACTCCCAGCTCTAACTCCAGCTCATCTGGAGCATTAATAGAATAGTTTATGCTGATATTAAAAAAGAAATCGTGAGGCTATATGTAAAGGTAAAACCTTCCTAGGATTAATAGGGTAGAATAGGGGGGAATTCACCTCTTTCAGACATTGTTTCAGTCTGCCTGCAGACTTAGGTAGCCATCACTGTAACTGTTCATATTAATTTCTGCTCAGAAGACTATTCTTCGCAGCCACAGGGCCTAGGGCATAATTTTGTTTTGCAGAAAAATTGAAATTCTGATGAATGTGGCATGTGGGTCAAAACTACACCACATGGGTTAGATCTGAGAAAGCAAGTAAGTGTTTAACACATCAAGGCTAAAATGTTCAATCTCTTTCCATTAGATGCTTGTTGCCCTCCAGATTCTGCAAATGTCCAGAGGCGGAGATGCAAGAACATAGGAAGCCATGCTGGTTCTGAGTGTAAGTGTCTGGAAATATTGACAGGAATAAGTATTTGCAGCCTGAAAATATCTGGACAAAACTGAGAGCAGAGTTTGTGGAGCTTCCCATTTAATTGAACATTTTTAGGTTTCAATGGCATATTATGCAAGAAATTCTGATTATGCTTGTGAATGGGATCAATTCTTTTTCTGTATTTACCATGCACCAAGGAGACTGCTGTCCCATGTTTCTCTTGTATGGGTTTCATGCAATGGTATACAGTATTCATTATACTTTGCCTTTCTTTCAGGCTGTCAAAGCATCTTTCACTGGTTCATCCGTTTGTTTCATAGAGAAGAGCAGCAGGTATGAGGACATAAAGTGAATACTTGTATACTTGAACTTGTGTGAAGTTAGTTACACAGAAAAGAGATTTTAATGTTCCTGAGGCATTAGAATGAATTCTGTCAGTTACAGCCATGTGCTTAAATCATTCTTTGTAAAGCGTCTTGGCAGACTAGAATAAAAAGGCATCTCATAAATACAAGTCATCATTAATGTTGCTGTTACTTGATTTGTTTATTTTGTATTTCATCAGGACTTTTTCAAATGCTGACATGTCGCTAATAAAATCTACGATTATGTAGTAGTATATATCCATACCAAGATCCTCTTGCTCATTAAATTAGATGGCTTATTGGCTTAGAGGAAAATATCTTACTTTCCTTTTGGTACCACACTGTCTTCAGATATTATTTTAAACGCTTTTTTGCAGCCATATCGCTAGCGGTTTCCCTGATAGTTATTGAAGGTGGAGCGCCACCTGCTGACATAGGAACGTAAGACAAACGTAAAAAACCTCAGAGTGACTGATACCTCAGGAATGGAGGTTGTTCCTAACTCTGAAATAAACTCTGAACAAAACGTTATGGTTGTCCTTGTAAACATTTACAACTGAGCACTGACTTAATACAGCTTTGAAACTTTACTATGCAGAAGAAAAATGCTGCTTTAAACTATCTTGGTTTAAATGAAACTGACAGAGAAAAAGTTTCTTTACCTCCTCAAATCTTTTTAAACATTCCCTTTATTTTCAATAGTTTTCCTTTAACAAAACACGGTCCTGTATTTGCTTTTTATGACTCTGCTGCTGCCTGCTTCTGGCTCCAAATGAGTGTGGTGTTAACCAGTCAGTTGGTAACTCCGGGTGTTCCTAACTCCGAGGTTCTACTGTATGTACATTAGACGAATTGAGAGTTGTCCTAAAACTATGTTGACTCCATAAGTTGATAAATAAGATTAGCCCCGAATAGCAATTTGGGATTCAAGTTTCTCCTTTGTCTTTTTCAAAATTAACAACATTGCTGTAATAAAAAGACCACTCAAAAATCCCTGTTTCCTTGCTGAGTCAAAGCCACTTGTCTCATATAATTGGTTTTTTTTCAGAGGAATAATTTGCTGTTAAAAAGTAAGAACGGCTTGTTTCTTTGTCTCTTTATGACAAAGCAACATAAATTAGTGGGGTTATACAGATTTCCTCATTCCGATCGAGTATTATAAAATATTGAATTAAGAAAATGGAATCGTTCTGTTTGTTCAATGGGTTGACAAGCTACACAGATATGGACAGAACATCCCTTCATGTTCAGAGGCAGTAAAAAGAATTGGCCAATCTCTCAGCTAAGGCAGTGAATCAGATGATGAGGAAGACAGACATTTTCTGAGAGGTCTGGGAGACCTTTCTGGGGCACATCTGATGATTTAGTCCCTTACAATACAATCGTGATTGTAAAGTGAACGAATTACTGTGAATCTGGTATTCTGTGTTACGAAGTCATCAAGAATAGGAAATGTTTCCTTTGTGTGTGACTGGAAAATCTGCTCTCTTCTGTTGTAACCTTTTAGGGAATCTCATTTGATAAAGACTTTTTTTGTGAGGTATCAATAGTAATGGTTTAATAAAAGATCCCAAGGAATGCCCTGCGGTCAGCCCGGGGTTTTAGGGGAAAGTGAACTATTTGATGAAACCTGAGTGAATAATATCATGTCTCCGCACTATGAATACAGTCTAAACTTATTCCAGCCGCTGTATATGCCTGTGCCTTACTAGTGAGAGAGTCTCATTCAGCTCTCAGATTTTTTTAAGAAAGGGAAAAACTTACCGATGTGAATAGGAATTACTCCTGATTTACACCTTTTTAACTAAAAGCAGAATTTAGCCCGGTGGCATTTGGCATCATAGCCCCAATTTTAGTTCCACCGTTTTAAACAGTATACTTCACAAGGCTATTGTGACCATCCCGAAATTACAAATCAATTTGAATTTGCCACATCCAATTCCGAAACAAATTATACTCCAGTTCAAACTTGAACTCATGGACAGAGCAAGCATATCAGTACAGCTATTGCAGTAGCACACAGAGGACAGCTGTGGTGTGGTTCCAAGCTTGCTTTTAGCCTTGTGCACATTCATGTACCAAGGGAGCGACTGGCAAAATAGCTGTTTACAAAAAACCCATTACCTAACACCTCCTGCCCGACTAGTTAGCACCAAGTGAATATACATTGGGTAACAGAGAAGTGATTTCGAGCCAAAGCTTCCCTCAAGCTCTGTAACAACTTAAAATTAGAAACTGACTCTATTTCCATGTCCTAGTAGGAGGTGGACTCTCTAGCTCCTGCTGCCTGGTTGCATGAAGCAGCGGAAACTCCCTGTTTCGTAGCTACTGTATTCGATGGGGCTAAGCTATTCCTCACAGCATTGTGCCCTGGTTGCAATCGTATCTGGGGACAGAGTCGGCATTGTTCCCTTCTGCCTGCTTGGTCACAATCATCCCTCAGATAAAGTTACTTGGAGAATATTGAAACTGTCCAAATCTCCTCAGCTCTTGAAAGAGGCTCTTTCCTGAATAAATCCCACTGAAATGGGAGGGTGCATTGTATTGGGCTAATGTTTTTCTGCAGGGCATGAAAAAGGGCTACGGCGTATCCCTCGAGGGAGCCGCCACTTTGCCTAGAATGTTACATTATCCCTCTCCCTAAGAGGCAGATATATGTATACAGGGATTTCCTCTTCTGCTCATAGGCTAGCTGTTCTAATGCTTCAGAGATAAAGGCAGCTGTTTCCTGGCGCCAAGGGACACCTGTATCCATCGCAGCTGTAAGAAAAGGCAACTTCCGGCGGGGCTTTGGGTGCCCTGAAGAATTCTCGCCTGGCCAGTCATGCAAGCGCCCATAGATGGGAGGTGGGAAGCTATAATTGATTGTTTGCAATAATTGTGATCTCGTCGGATCGTTCCGGGTTACAGGGTCGCATGCGGCGTCATTAAATGCTCCAGCTGACTCTGAGCAGCAGGATTTCCCCCGGGTCCTACAACCACCCCAACCAAGGCAGCTGCAGCCGCCGCCCAGGGATTTGTAGCGCTGGCCAAGGTGCTGAAAGATCAACAGTGACGCTCCCAGCAGCAATTAGGATAACTGTCTTACACCCACCACGAGCTCACATTTTCTTACACGCACGCACACACACACACTTGCTTTTCTTTACTTTCTCTCCATTCCTTAGAAAATAAGATCAAATTAACAGATACCCTGCCTGGGAAAAAATCTGAGACTGATGTTCCATGTTCCTATTTGATATGCTCCTTAACCCCTGTAATGATCTCCTGAGCTGCGGATAATCTTTGCCACTGGAATTTCTTGACACGTGTCGTACCTCAGTACAAGTAGCAAGACAGAGGGCGTATCCAGCTGTTTAAGGCACCAGAAAAGTTCTGATCAGTGCGGAACTAAGGTAACCATGTAGCGCAGGGGTGGGGAACCTCAGGCACCGGACCAGATGCAGCCCCCGGCTTGCCAGAATCCGGCCTCCGAGGCTCAGGGTTCCCCCACCAGCATTGGGGAGCGTGCATGCTGCTCCAGCCCCCCTGCTGCCCCACCGCAGGGCTGGAGCGAACACAGTCTGCCAGGCTGGGCCCCCTAAGCTCTGGTGGGCAAGGGGAATGTAGGGAGAGTCTATCTCTTCAGTTGGGGGCCGAGTCAGTGAGGTGTTTTTTTTTCTAACGTGTGTGCGGCCCCTGACTGATTTTTCTGTGGGTCAGCGGCCCGACCCAAAAAAGGTTCCCTACTCCTGCTATAGAGGTAACCCAAATGAATTAAAGGGACATTCGGAAAACACTGGAGAAACCCGCAGGCTGTTTCCCTCTTTTATTTTCCCTCTTTTCCCTGTGAGCTGATGCTCAAAAAACAGTTTGGTCAGAGGTCATTTAACTGTTAATAAAACACAGCTTCTTTAATGGTGGCAGCTGTGAGAGACAGTCTAGTACCATTTGAGTATGTATCGTTTAGCAGTCCAAGCGTGAGAGGCATCCAGGCAAGCAAGCGAGGGTTAAACTGGCATGATTAGAGTGACAAGAAGTGGAATGGAAGAGCATGGATTACACACTCTCTCTCTCTTTATGACGGCAAATTAGAATGGAAATTAAAAAGCTTGAACACAGCGATGCCCACGCCTCCCAGACACGGACAACTGAGCAAAGGATGGCCCGCAACTGTCTTGCATTAGGAGCTGTCAGTCCTTCCTAACCTTGACCGTCATCAGTTGTTTACAGTAGACGTTTCAATCGCTTTCCTAGTAGATCTGGGCTGGAGACTACACGGACTGTAGCGAGGGCTTGCGTGGGAATCTGCTTTGGCAAAACGAGGCGTCGGGAGACGGGTTCGGGATCAAACCAACTTGAAAAAGAGCCCATTGAAACGGATTATTGTATCGCTCTTAAATCCCAGGTACTGACATTAGAGAGGACGGATGACCCAGTAGTTAGGGCGTTATCATGGGATTTGGGCAACCCGGCCACGCCCTGCCTTTGCGCCCAAGGGAAAATTACCTAGAGTCTCCCTCTCCCATCTGCAAAATGGGCTTACTAGCACTGACCTACCTCAAAGGAGGGATATGAGATGCTCAAGTACTATTGTAATGGGGGCACAACGGTATCTAAGATACTCAGGGAAAGGGCAACTCTAACACTAGGACTGAATCCCATTCACAGACATAGGATTGATTGGCTTGCCAACAGTCAGCTGAGGAGTGGTGCAGGAAAATGAGGTAACGGCCATATTTCCAAGGGGGGAAAAGAACCTCCTTTGGTATCACCTAGGATCTCTATGACCCGTACACATGAAAATAAACGCGAAGGACTCAATTAACAGTGAACTACCCCCTTTAACATCTTACTGTCAACAAAGTCTGCCACTTGCAACTTCAGAGTGTGCATTACTGAAAATTGAAGGCTAGCTATTTTATCCCCGTACCCTCTGTCTGTCTGCTACTATACAGTAGACTTTTTAGGCGCCAGACACTCTGGTATCTATGTGGAGTTGAATGGTGGGTTAGGGTTCCATTCCCAAAGCAGCTAGGTTTTTGAAGCACCGAGCAGGAGGAAGATTATGTATGGCAGGATGCCTCTTGATACCTGATGCTAACACTGCTTACGTGCTGCCCTTGCTTGATTTCAGGTGGCACAAAAGCTAAATGGAAGCCTGTGGTGCTTACAGAATTCTATCCGCCCATTGAATGGTAAGCACAAATTCCTTCAAAATATTGTGATTTGCGCTGAGAGGAATCCAAGCAACATGTGGTGAGGGCGTTTCTGGCTTTAGAAGTTGTGCATTGTCTTCTCAGATATGGTGAGCTCTCCCCCGTCCCACCCCACTCTCACAATTCAGTTTCCTAGTGGGAATTTTTATTTCCCATGTGGCCTAAAAATCGCGGAAGTCTTTCTGTTTTTTCTCAGCAGTTGTAGAATTACAGATCTATGTTAGTTTTTCTTAAATGAAGCATAGTCTGAAGGACACATTAAAAGAGCAGGCAGGTTGTGTGAAAACCTGGAAAGCGGCAGTCCTTCATTATTAAACAACAGATTTATTAACAGTAGAAACAATGACAACTAGCCCTTTCTAGATTCCAGCCAATGGGTCGGGGAAGGGGGACAAACAAAAACAAGTAGTTTACTGTTGAGGAGATAGCTGAGACATTACATCCTGGATCAATAGCTCTTGTTCCATTACACTGTGTCTATGCATTATATAGATGATTGTGGTGGTGGTTCTCGCATATTTGTAAGCCTCTATTTGATGAGACATACACACACAGAGAGAGAGGGAGAGAGAGAGAGAGAGATTAACATATTGGAGGATAATCTGTTCTAGGAATATATGTTACATTTTCTGTTCTGTTTTATCGTCATTAGTAATATTGCCATATGTCACTGATGAATTGAAGCCTGTGGTGCTTACAGAATTCTATCCAACCATTGAATGTTAAGTACATTTTCTCTTATTCTTGGGCGCATATGGGTACTGTTAAAAAGTAGAGGTGCCTGCTGTATCCTAAGGCAGCGCTTCCAACCTGCTCCACTTCAGTATCTATTTTAAGGGATTCACTGATTTGTGTGTTTGCCTGATTGTGTTTTATTTAACTGTGCAGGAACTATAAGTGTCTTGGACTAGTCCTGTTTTGCTTCCCTCCTTCCCACTTGCTCTGATGTCCTTTTGAATATCAAACGACCAAGATCAAAAGCTACTTTTAGCACCTCCATCCGCCTCTAGAAGCATTCGCTGCAGGGAAAAAAGGGTGATTCGTTTTTAAAACTTAGAGAGCGAGCGAGAGCGAGCGCATTCTATCTGACTGAAAACTTAAAAAAACCAAAAAACAAAAAAAACCACCCTACGTGAACTTTAAAGTGAGCCCTATTATCATGTTATTTAAAGGTCCGATCGTGTCAGGTATCACACCGAAGAAAAATGTTATGTCTGACAAAATGCTTATATTTTCCTGTGGTATTAATGAGAAGTTTGCCCTGGGCTATTTCCCCATCTCAGAGGGCAGCAGATGCGGAAAGTCCTTAGGGATCACATCTTTGAAATTTCATCAGCATTCATGGGTGACCTAGCCTTTTCAAGCACAATGATAGACGTGATAAATCATCTTTACAACGAATTCTAATTATCCTTTATGTGGCCTTGGTGCCTCTTGAAAAGCAGAAATCTAACACTTTTCCTTATTGCTTCCAGATTTCTGTGTGGATGTCAAAAGTGGTTTGTCCTCCTCCTTTCCCTCTGTGGATTGCATTAGCCCTAAACCGGTAAGTGTGCAGGAGTCAAACTACTCTATTAAGTTACACGATTGCTTGTATTGAACTAAATTTAATTCTCCCCCCCTCTCAACACTCCCAATGAAATTATGTGGCGCGGTGTAAAATAAGATTAGAAGTATACCATTATAGCAATTAATACTATAATGCCTCCATGATTAGTGTGCTACATTGAATTTCATGGATTTTTGCTCACTGTTGGCTAGATTTCCCTTGGGTCCTCTAGACCAAACCATTGTATTCTTAGTAAATTAAATGTGAAATCACAGCGATATACTTTAAAAATCCACTATAACCTGTATATCATATTAATAAATCCATTATGACCTGTACAGCATATTAATAAATCCACTATAACCGGTATAGCATATTAATATATAATTCCAGTATAATCTGTGTAGCATAACATTATAGCCCTGTATGATCTGCCTGAGAGAGGGGTCTGTCTTTTGTATAAGGATATGGGATATTGGAGTCCTGGCTGTTATGTGCCATAATGGTTTGCTGGGTTTATAGGGAAACTGCGTACAGTTTGCAGTGCTGGGGGCTAGCCCCATTAGCGAAAGCTGATTGGAGAGAGCCAGCACTTTCCCTCTCAGAGCCCCCCGTGGTGCAGTGCTGGTGCCCCGCGGGGATGGGGGCTGTCTGTGCCCCGGGATTCCAGCGCTGCCCACCCATGGGTGCTGAACACAGCAGACCCAGCGCGGCTGGAGGCGCACAGCGCGGAGAGCTGCCAAAGCGCAGCCTTTTGTAGCCGAGAGCGGACCCAGATTCTTCCCGCCGCCTGGCTCTGACTCCAGTGGGCCTGGGATCCGGTCACGGCTGCCTTGTGTTTTGCCAGAGCTCTCTGGCTCCCCAGTTCTTGCACGTGGCTGACGGGGAACTTGCACGCGCCTTTCACTCGGGTAGGAGCGCAGCCCCCTCCTCGGTTCCTTCGCACTAGGCCGGGAATGGAGCTGGCCTGTAGCCAACGTGCCTCGCCTAGCCGGGGAGCGGAGCGCCTGGCAGGGCAGCAGCCGCGCTTGTCCAGCAAACGGGGCCACAGCAGCGGAGGGAAAGGCGAGGAGGGCCGGGTCTGCCCCTGTTGCAAACCGGAGTCAGGGACTGGAAGGAGTGGGGTGGGGAATCCGCACACACAGGGCCCCCTGGCGGCTCCCTCCTGCTCCTCCAGCCTAACCTCTGCGCTGGGACCTGTATCCAGCCCCTGGTTTGCACGTGGGCTCTGTGGCCCGTGCCTCCCTGCGCGGGTGCCAGGGATCGCCACGTGCCCAGCTGTCCTCCCCATCCAGACTCTCTTGCGCATTCCCCTCCCCGCAAGGTGCTGGGCGGACGCCAGCCGCACGCAGCCTGAGGGAGTTGGCCAGCAGCGCCGGGCCTCCGCACTTGTGGGGAAGAAGGGCTGGGCTCTCGGCCCTATAAACCGCACCGCGGGACTGGGCTCCCCTGGGGGGGGGGCGTCCACGCCTCCCTGCCAGCCGCGCCCAGGGGCTGCCGGGGCTCCAATACCCTTGGGCAGAGCAGCGTTTACCCGAGGCTGCAAAATTGAAAGGCGCCAGCGCCAGGGCAAGGTGCTAATCGGTGGGAAACAGCGTCTGCCGGGCTCTGCTTTGGCTGCGCAGCTGGAGGGGAGAATTCCTCTGTTCACTGCTAACACTGCCAACCCCCTTCCCCCCAGCCGTGAGTGCCTTTAAAGAGGAGCCCGTTTGAAGTGGCCCTGATGGAAATGGGGCTATTGCCGAGGTGCGGTAATGGCTGTCTGGTTATCTGCTTTCAGGACGCTGTGGGGAGGAGATAAGATGGTTATTAAGAGACCCGTTTTAATGCTCAGGGATCGCTTTCAGAGCGCCCAAGAAAAATGGACTTTATCTAGTCTATTATTATATACAATCGGGTCGCTGATGTTTCGCGTTACTTTAGAGCCCATGAATAAAAGCTAATAACTTTCCCTTCGGCCTGTTTATCGGCTGGACACCTGGGGGATTTTTCACTTTGTCAGAGCTTATTAAAGAGAGACTTTTAGGGGTTAGGCCTGGGGGTTGGGGCTCTCGCCTCCTCGGGGCTCACTTAATACCTGCCATTAATTACTGATGTGGCACACAGGCCTTTCCCAGAGCGGTGGGCTAAGCCAAGGGCTCTGCTCACTGCCAAGGGCCAGGTGGTGACTTCGAGTTAGTGTATGGCCCTGGCTGCTCAGGAGCTGGGACCTGAAGGGGAGACGGGTGTAGGGAGGGCGCTGGGGGTGGGAGATTAACTCCTGCTGGGACTGAGGTCTTCAGAAGGGGAGGAGGCTGAACTCCGGCCACAGGGCTGAAGAGGTGAGGGACTGGGCAGTGCAGGAAAGCACACTGCAGGTGGGACTCAGGACACGGAAGGTGAATCTACACTCAACTCCCACTTCTGTCTACAGCAATGCAATGTGTGCTTACCCAGGGTCCCTGGACCGACTGGGGGAGGGTCTGTGCCTGAGTCCAGCTGAGTCCCCCCAGGGCTCAAACCCTATTGCTTTGCAGCCTGAAACTGGACTCTTGTTCTGGGAGGCCAATAAAGCAGTCCACAGTCCCACAGGCTGACTTTCTTTGTCCTCTGGATAGTCAAGTTTTCCACACATTGCACCAAGAACAAAGGACTAATAGACCACATTGTGGGGAGAGGGGCCTTAGGAAGTCTGGGGTATGGGTGATTGGCCTTGGGCCTGCATAATACAGTTGGAGCCACAGGTTGGGACACAGATTTCAACAATTCCCAGCTGGAGGTTACAAATGAGTGTAGCCCTAGGGCAGGGGTGGGTAATCTTATTTGGGTTCTGGGGCTGCTGACCCACAGAAAAATCACACAAGTGAGAAGCAAAGTGAGAAACCCCTGACTGAGAGGAAAAAAGACACTCCTCACATTCCCCTTGCACACCAGAGCCTAGGGAGGCCCAGACTAGTAGATTTTGTGTGCTTCAGCCCTGTGAGTGGGTGGCAGGGGGGTTGGAGTGCCAGTGCAGGCTCCCCAATGGGGGGGGGGATCCCTGAGCCTCTGGGGGCTGGATTCAGGCCTGAGGTTCCCCACCCCTGTCCTAGGGCAACAAATCCAGGCTCTGCTAACTTAAGTTCTACTAACTCTGGGCTTCCACAGCAGTGTTGACATACCTAGGGAGGCAATGGACGGAGCCCTACAGCAAAATTCTGGCCCTTTTGAAGTCAACAGCATAACTTCCCTTGACTTCAACAGGCTTAGGAATTCATCTCTGTTTCCTTGTGGCAATGAGGACATGAGGATTGTGATTATGGCAGTCACCAAGGAACAGGGGCCTGATTATGGGTGGAGGGCATGGGGCACTGGTGGGTGTGATGGCGTGTTGAGGTTTCCCCGTCTCCTGCACCCGCATAGTGGCACGAACAGATTCCACCAGCCAGTAGAATAGAGGGAGTTTATTGCTTCCCCAGGATACAGCACAGCATAGATGTAATCTGGTTACAGGAACTGGGGCTAGGAGGCCTCAGCGCCCCCCCTCCCTTGAGATGGGGGGTGGCTGGGCCCTACAATCCCAGCCCCCTCCCTAGCTCCTTCTCCATTGCTTCCCAGACAGAAACTAAAACTCTCTTCCAGCCTTGCCCCCCAGCCAGGGGCGGCATTCCACCTTCCTTTGTTCCTCTCCCTCGGAGGTAACCGGTAGAACAGGTTACCTCCCTGTCCCATCAGCTACTCGGCTGGGCCGTGGTACAGACAGCAGCCAGTGGGGGTCACCCACAGCCCAAGCCTAGCAACCAGCAAGGTACCCCCACTATGGCACAGTGGGGAATTCACTACCCTGCCCCCCTAATAAATGTCCAGCAACATTTGTTACCCTTTCATGCCAGGTCATTTAAACTCTCCCCTTCTGCCCTCACTTTACTTAGATTTTAAACTCTCTGGGAGCAGGGTCCATCTCTTTGTTATTTGTGTGTACAGTAATTCCTCATTTAACACTATAGATGCATTTCTGAAAGTGTTCGTGCTAAGCGAAAACGTGCTATGCACGTTTAAAAATAATGGAAAATGTGGGGGGTTGCGTTTCAGGTGATGGTGGCAAAGTCAATTTTTTGTTGGTGCTCAGTCATCAATGTCAGCATTAGATATCTAGCAACACAAGATAACTAGCAACACAAGTCACTGTGGTTTGTTAAAACACAAAGATAAACACATGGGTGAGCGGAGGAGCACTGTGACCACGTGTGTTCATCCGCCCATGTGTATTACTACTGTTTTCATCAGCTTATACCACCGCACGAAGTAGTCTGCCACTTGATTATTTTTGTGTTATTTCGGGGACAGTCGTGTTATTCAAAAAAGTTCCTTAAAAAAAAATTGTGCTATTGCAAAAACATGTTAAGCAGGCACGTGTTAAATGAGTAATTACTGTACTGCACCTAACACAGGTGGGGCTGGGCCACTTAGGTGCTAAGCAATACAATTATAATGTTTATTTTTTCACCTCTCTAATTAAATTTGTGTCTGGCTTCTCCACCTTGGGAGACTACCACTATTGCACATGCTCATGTTCCCAACTCGAACTCATTCTCCTTGGGGAAGAGACCCATGTGTTCCTTCCTGACATTTCCCTCCAAACAGGTCCCTGAAAGCATTTGGAAGGAGAGAGGCAAGGAACCTTGATTGGTGAGAAGTTTAGAATTTCATGAGGAGTATTTCACAGGGAGAAGAGACCTGAGCCTGGTGGGACTGAGGCCATGGGGAGTAGGAGGAGTTTGGCAGGTTGTTGATTCTGGGTGAGGCTGTGGAGGCTGGGAGAAAGACTAGACAAGGTTGGGGAGGGATTGCTTCTGGATAGGATGACTGAGGACATTTTGTGGGAAGGGTGGTGTGTGTGTGTGTGTGTGCATGCTTAAGACTTTGATTCATGGAGGATTGGCTTGGAATGAATAGGGTCAGAGCCCATTCAGCCACCTCAGTGCAACTCTGGACTGAAATGCCTCCCTGAGGATATAGGAAATTCCAAGATGGTGTCCCCCCCCCTTCTCTCACATTTGACTATTTTGTCTCCATCCCAGATTCCATAGCCATTGTACAAGCCCCTGCATTCATTGGCTGCAGTTACCTCAAACAGTGGTTTTCAGCCTGTGGTCTGTGGACCCCTGGGGGTCCGCAGACTATGTCCAAGATTGCCAAAGGGCTTCACTTTTCCACTGGAAATATTTTAGAGATCCACACATGAAAAAAAAGTTGAAAGCCACTGATCTAAAACATGCTTTTTAACCTGCTGGAAGCCTGAAATGGAAAGCCCCCCTACATTTTGGGGGTAACCAGGAGTCAGGATGTCATTTCATTTGGCAAAACTTGTTTTTAATATATCAGCCATTAATTAAACCTGGCATTAATATGCAGCGTAGATCCGGTCTCACATGGCTTGACAGATGTGTGAGGTCTAACAGAAGAAACCACTTTAGGTAGGCACAGCTTAGTGTAAACGGGGCATCACTGGAATGGAGACTCAGGGTCCTAGCATTCACGGGACGGTGTCAGCAATGTGATATTTTTTGCGGAGCGAGAGAGGGACGAGAAAAGCACCTTTGTGATAGTCTGGCTCCGTTAGTGAATCCCGTCTCTGCCAGGGCGTGAAACTCTTGACTGCGCTGCTGCTCCTAAACACTAGAAATTAAAGGCGTGTATAAAAGGATTAGCTTGGCCAATGTGCTCCGCCTACAGCGCCGGGTTTACTCTACTCGTTGGCACTGCAGACAAGCTGAAGCGGGGCTCACGCTTTTGTCAGGACGCGAAGGGTTGGTTTGGGAAGAAAAGTGCATGGAAGGGGATTCGTGCGCTGCTTAGTGCCCCTGTCCCCTTGCCTAGGAGCCCGACCGATTCTCGCGTCCTGCCCGCTGCCTCCCCTCCGCGCGCCGGGGCGCTGTCCGTCCGTCCGTCTGTCCCCGCAGGCTGATGTCACTGTGGCTGCGAGCCCCGGCGGGATTGGCTTGGTCAAGGCGTGGAGGGGCGCGTGTCTCCGGCAGCTCCAGGCAGCGGCGGCGGGGGTAGCAGTCGGGCAGGCAGGCTAAGATCCACCCCTCCCGCGATTAGCCTCACGTTTACACGGCTCCGCTGTCGGCACCAGGCAGCCGTGCCAAGGCAGTGCTAGACCTGCCTCCCTCCCGCCCTGCAGGCGACGATTCAGGAGGAAGCCCCCCCAATGCAAAAGCTCTGCCTCCAACTTTCCTCGTTAGCAGCCAAGCCGGGGCGTGGTGGCGGCGGTGGGGGGAGCTGCGGGGACTACCATGGACTGGGGCTCCTCCGCCTGGCTCCAGCCTGCAGCCAGCCCGCCGCACCGCAGCTGTACCCCGGGAGTCTGAGTTAGGAGGGGGGAGCCCTGCAGGGTTTCCCCGCGTCCTCCGGGTCTGCTGGACAGCGCCTCTGTGACAGGCCGAGGGGGGATGCAGCGGCCACCGCTTGCCGGCGAAGTGGCTCTGAAGGTAGCAGGCGCGCGGAGGAGAGGGGCTCGCCCCTTCAGCCCAGCCTGTTCCTAGCCCCCGAGGAGGAGCGGAGCGAGCTGCCTGCGTGTCTCGGGCTCGCTGGTTAATAACACGCGTAAAGGGGAGCGGAAGCCCCGGCTGGAAAGTCTTTCCTCCGTCCCTTGCTAACTGTCGCCACAGATTTCGTCGCCTCCCTGGACTGCCCCTGAGACATCATCCGTGCATGGGGGAGGCAGGAGAGGCGCGCTCCGGGCTGATGGCCCGCGCATCCTCCGACGAGCCCCGCTGCGCGGCCCGATGAGGGCTGGGTGCTGATGGGCGGCGGGAGCGGCGCAGGGGACAGCGGGGGACAAGCTGCAGCTCCGGTGGGCCGCTGAGCCGAGCTGGTTTGCCCGCGGGAGGAGCCCAGCCGACAAGGTGCGCCAGAGCGGGACAAAACAAGGAGCGAGGGGTCGGTGGGATCGCTGCCTGGCTTCGGGGTCCCTACCCCCGGCCCGGCGCAGCCCGCCAGGATGAAGGAGTAACTCGTGCCCGGCGGGGGTCCTGTGCCAGCGCCCAGGGAGCCAGACAGATCCAACCAAACTATGGCTTTTCAGCCAGCGCCCGATCCCTCCAGCGCCACCCGGAAAAACCCCAGCCTGCTGGAGATAGGCGCGCTCTGCCTGGACTCGGAGATCATCTTCGGCTTCACAAGCCACCTCCTGCGGAGGAAAGGCAAGGTAAGAGAGGGGGCTGCGGGAACAGGAGAGCGCTAGGTGTCAGGCGTAGCAGCGGGCGAGCTGGGTTTGGCTTCTGGCACCGATTTCCTCACAGGTGAAGACAGGAGCAAAAACTTCCTAGGCTTTAAGTGTCTCCTAATCCCCGGTACAAAGTTAATTCCGAAACGTGCCAGGAGCCCACGTGCCGTTTCAGCACCACGAGCAGTCCGGGCTGCACAATAAAACACCAGCAATTCAACCCCGGGAAGGGAGCGCTGCTGGGAACATCCTTCCCTCCCAGGGTTCCTCTGGATCGGTCCCAATGGCAGAGGCGCGGGCTAAAAGGCGCCGATTTCTCCCTTCTGAAAGGGCTCGGGGCGGCTCCCTCGGAACACCCGGTGTAAAGCATGGAGCTGTTGGCCTCACGCTCTGGGAAGCCGGTGCCATGGGGGTGTCTTAGAAATACTTAGTTCTGTGTTTCCCCAAAGCGGTTTTTAAAAGCGCTCGATTCGTTCTCACTCTGGGCAGCAAGCAGGGCCCATCCCCCTTTGCGATCTAGCCCGACGCTGGGACTCGAAGGAGGCTTTTGCAGCCATTATTCAGAGGCATGAAATATTTAAGCAGCAAGTTACTGAAGACCTGCAGCGCGCATCGAGCAGACACGACAGGGAGGCCGGGCACATCACTCATAGCCGTGTGTGCGTCTGCCTCCTCTGCCCTCCAGGTTAATGCCAGGGACAAGGTACTAATGAAGCGCTCCCAACTGCGCACAGTGCTGGGGACAGATCAGAGCCAGCCTCGTTCATCTTTCTCCTCACACCCACAAAAACTTTCCCCAGGCACTGCCGGGCTCGCTCCTTCAGCGGGGCTCGCCAGGGCGGTCCGCTTGGGTGCCCAAGGCACTGGAGTTTGCTATGGGCATCCCCGAGGCGTTGGGTGAGCAGGTGGGGCTCGTGGAGGGTCCCAGGCCAGGATCTCTAAGGGCTGCTGTAAATTAGGTCCAAGTGTCACATTTTCCGATGTCACCTGATCGCTGCATTGTTTGTTTTTGTTGGGGGGTGGGCGTGTGCTTGTGATTCGCACGTAAACTCCGCAGGGGACCCCGCCTGCAGCGGGAGGTTGTAGGGTATGAGGGCTACCCAAGGCCCCTGGGGTGCTCCCACCGCGGCACGAAAGCTTTGCGGAGCTGCCTTGTGCATGTGTGAAGCAGCTGCGGCGCCGGCGCTGGCAGGGGAGCTGCTGCATGAAAGAAGCTGGGGAGGTGGCGCATGGGATGAAGTGGAGCATAAGGGAGCTGGCGCGCAGTTGACAGAGTTCAGAGCCATTAGGGGTGCATTTAACAGCGTTCATTAAGCCTCTGGGATAAGTCTGCCTGGCAAAGGCTATCTCCCGCATGAGGCGACACGCATCATGGCGCACCCGGATCGTTGCTTGAGCACCTAAAAATCCAGGTGTAAATCTCCGGGAGCTAGAGAGCGATTCACGTTATGTGGCCAAAGGGATTTTCCATGTAGAGTTCTGATGTGAAGGCGCATTTCTGGCTGTAGATCTTCACTCATCTGTGTCCAAAGGGGAGGTGAAGAGGTGCAGCGGGTTATTATTATAATAACCCATACATACTGAGTCAAGCACACACAGCGGGCATGTAAGGCTGGTGCATATCGTTGTCCTGTTTGAACGGGTATTATGTGCGCGCGGAGGGGAACCAAAGGTTTCCAGCCGGCCTGCCCAGTCGAGTGGCTCTGTATAAGGCACTCGAGTGGCTCTGTATAAGCGAGGGATAAGAAAGAAGCCACTTTGGGTGTGTGTTGCGGAGAGAACCCCTCCGCCTCTTCTGGGTGGGACTGGGCATCGCAGAGTGAGGGCGTGTAGACTGAATTCGCGGGGGACCCAGGCAAGCACATGGCCAATTCTCTGAAGCCAAGGTGCGGAGTGGCACGGGGCCGGCAGATGGCGCTCCGGTCACAGGGACTGCTCTTAGCCCGCAACCTCAGACCAGGGCTATATCGCCTCATGCAAGAGCTTATCAGACACATCCGGTGCAAGGGCAGTAGCTGGACAGGGCAAGCAGGTCGCAGAGACATAAGAGCAAAGATCCAAGCCCCGCAACTACCCCGGCCTGCGAGAGGGAGCGGGGAAGCCACTGGCCGTCACAACCTTACTCTTGCAAGTGCAACACGTATCCAGATCCTAGTCCCTGCGGGCTAGAACCGAACGGGCCGGGCGGGCCTCTGTTGTCTAGCTGGGGAAGGAGCGTGCAAATTGGGGGAACCACATGATTTCAACACAAATGCTAAAGATCAGAGGCAGAGCGGCAGCCACATAGACAATTAGCTTAGGAACGGGGAATTCTCCACCTGTGCGGTCAATTGTCACATGCACATTCCTGAAGAGCTGAAGGGAATGGGCGGAGCAGTGCACACACTCTGGCGTGTCTCTCTTTCTGTGTGTGTCTGTGTGTGTGTTAGCTGGACGAGGTGTGTGAGGCTCTTAAACGCCACCCAAACCGAACTCTGGAGCCAGGATCCCTGCTGCATGGGGGAAGGGGTAGTGTATCCCCTCTTCACTCACATGAAATAAAACTAACGGTGAGAGTAATTCAAAGGACGAACTGTGCCGGGCTAGATCTCAGAGCCCAGGATTACATCCCCTGCGCCCCGGATCGTTTCTCCCCTCCCCACTCCTGCCCGGGATGTAGTGTTTTAAAAGCCTGAGCCTTGTTTGGGAAGTTGGGCTCGGGCTGCACCTTGCGAGCAATTAGTTCTGGGTTTTATTCGAATTCGCGTAGCGCCGCAGCAAAGCGCCTGCGCCCCCGCAGGTTTGGAGCCGAGCGCAGCCTGGAGGGTCACTGGGAAAGAAACGCTCAAACTCTAGAGGGTCTCTCCTCGTTCATCCCACCCCACGCGGAGCCCCCGCCCCGCCCCTAGGAGCCGCTTTTCCTCACGCGCTCCTGAGCTCTCGGCCCCTTTCTGCACCGAGGTGGGGAGCTCACTGCTCCTCCCCTCCGCTCCTCCCGGGGCTGCTCTCGCCAACTTGCAACCCAAACTTTGCTCCTTTCACTTCCAACAACATGGGCGGAAACATCACGTAGCTCCGAGCAGCCGCCGCCCGTGCAAGTGGAAACCAAGGAGCCGAACTTAGCAGCCTCTTCGGCCCCTGGCCTTGGCAATGGGCAGCGAGGGCTTGCAGGGCAGCGAGGGACTACTCAGCCCAGTGTAGCTGCAAACCGCTCGGATCCGGGCGTGCGGCGGCGGGAAGGGGGGTCAGGGGCCAGGTGATTAAAACCTGCCTGGTCTGTCACCATGAGCCGGGCTGCAGAGCACCCCGCTGGGAGAAGGTGCCTGGGCTCTGAACCCCGGGCCCCCGGGGTAAGTTGGAGTGGGACTATTCACTGAAGGTTAATGGAGCCTGGTGCAGAGCCCGGGAGGTCCCCGCCCCGGCTTTGCGCGGGGAGCCCCCTGGTGCTTGGAGTTTGGTGCGTGTTCGCCGCGCGCGCTTGGCAACTTTGTACGGGAGGCTGTGCAAAGCAGCGTGCACGGGAGTCGCTCAGTGCTCCGCACTGAGGGGTGCAAAGCTCGCTTTTTTTGCATGCCCCCCTCCCTCCAGCCCGGCCCAGGGCTGCTCTTTGCAGCTTTCCTTCCCAGGCGCAGCCTGCCCCAGTTAATGGGAGCTGCTGGCCACTTGCATTGATCTGGGTCATTTTCTCTTTGCAGATCGCGGAGGGAAGCTCCGGGCGAGAGCCGCCCCCGCTCTCTCTGGAGCTCTCCCCGAGGAAGAGACTGCCGCCTGCCGCCGATGAGGACCGTTGCGGCAGCCGCCCCCCCCCTCCGGAAGGAGCTGGGGCTGTCTCTGTGGCCGAACTGGGGCACTTCGAGAGAGCCGGGAAAGGGGGATGGTGCAAGAACTGTCAGGTCAAGCTGGCCGAATTCAAGAAGCAAGCCCTGAAACTGGCTGCCGGCAGCAGCCCCGCTAACTCCCTGCCGGTAAGCCATGCCCTTGCCCCCTGCCGGGGTTAACCTGGGGCAGGCACAGACCCACGGAGAGCTCAACTAGAGCTCTAGGCTCTGCCCAGTAGTAGCTGTCTACAGCTAGATCTTTGTATCACACCCTTCACAAATCTGTGTGAAGAGGGCTACCTAGAACATACAGAGTCTAGATTCTGTGCCTAAGGTTCCTGGTACCTTTCTAGAGCTGTCATGTGTAACTCAGTGCTGTCTAGCCTTCTTCAAAGTACTTTTCTGTATTTCTGGGCTGTTTATAGTATATACACGGTTTATAGTATATTCTATACACTATACAGTTTATAGTATATGCTATGCTGTAGAGCTAGATCTCTGTTTAGGAATTATCCCTGACTATATGTTGTGCAGGTTTAGGCTTTTGCTTAGTGCTGACTCAGAGAGCTACAAAGGGAGAAAAGGGGGCAAAAAACCCAACTGGTTTCAAGAGAATTGCTTTATAGTGGCATGTGGCCCATTTGCTACTGCTAGTGGCATATTTCCCTGACAGTCAGAGATGAGATACTAGATGGGGAGGGCTCTGATAGCGTTTGACTAGTGGGTCTGATGTACTTTAGGTCAGGATGGAATTTTCCCCCAGGTCAGATCAGCAGAGATTTGGAAGTTTTTCACTTTCCTCTGCATTATGGGGTACAACTAGTGTCAATAATGGATTCTGTGTAATGTCAAGTCTTTAAATCATGATTTGAGGACTTCTGTAACTCAGCCAGAGATTATGGATCTGTTGTGGGAGAGGTTCAATGGTCTGTTGTATGCAGGAAGTCTAGATGATCACAGTAGTCTCTTCTGGCCTTGAAGCCTATGAATACAGATCCAGGGCTCTGTATAGTATACATTTAGATTGCTGCATGTCTGTTTTTTTCTACCTATCTTGCATGCAAATCAGTTCTAAAATTTCAGTACTAAAATGGTTACAAATATTTCAAGGACTTTCGATTTCAAACTTTTCTTTAGCCTAACGAAACTACAGCTATTGCAAACACCCTGTACATACATGTAATTGATTGCCAGTGGTACTTTTTGCTGACAACGTGGGCTGGAGAGTAGATTAAACATTGTGTGGAGTGCAGTCCGGAACACTCACTATGTCAGAGATCAAAGTCAATTCAAACTGTGCAGTCTTTCCTCACACTAAAGAGCATCAAGTGTCAAAAGTGCCCTTTGTTAAACTCTGTAGAAGTTGGTGTAAGTGGTTGTGACTCTGAGCTCCAGTCACATAGTTCTGGAAATAGCCTGAGCTGAAGCTGCAGCTGAGCTTTACAGGACGTTAATTGGTTTTGCTGTAAAATGACTAACAATTGGCAGTAACTATGGTGCTGCTCATTTCATGCAGGTCATAAAATGCTACTGAAAGTTACATTCTGATATTCCTGATGTGCCTACATATTTCATTCACATAATTTGGAATGAAAGTTTGTGAAGTATAGTTTTACTGGGCCCTAAATAGTAGGATGTTTGAATATATATCTCTGGTGGATTGATTCCTGTTTTTAATCTCACAAGAGTAAACCTTAGTGATGTCAACATCTCATGCCTTTATGCCTTGTACTAGACATTGATGTTTATCTGATAATGAATGAGTGCAATGCACAAGTGTTCTGGAGCTTTCATTTGCAACATGCATTGCTTTACCTATGAGTAGTGTGCTCATCTGCACAGTCTTCTTTCTGTGTGTATATCATACACATATGTTAATTGCATTATATTATTAATATGTTCTTCTAGCATAAGTGTGTGAACTATCACACTCGAATGCCATAATAGATAAAACACATATATAGTCATGACTAGACACATTAATGGCTCACAAAGATTAGGTAGTGGGACAACATAGAAAGAAGGCAGACAAAATGTGTGTTATACTTTGGTAACATTGGAAGTAACATTGTTTTCCAAACAATGCTTATCTGGATGTTTGCAAGAATGGTGAGGGGGGCTCTGCAGAGGAAGCCAAACCCTCATGACCTTCATTTTAATTCAAGGAGTTCCTGTATGATATACAGAATTGCTATTGAATCTAAATATAGTTTTGTTTGGAGGTGCATTGTACTTTATTGTCAGAATTCAAAGCTCAGATTATAGTATTTTAGGGCTTGATCCAAAGCCCTGTGAAATCAATAGGCGTCGTTCCATTGACTTCAGTGGGCTTTGGTTCAAACCCTTATTTCTTTAGTGTAAAATGTCAAGTACTTTATCTTAGCTGAAGGCAGAACTATTGGACCTCCTGTTGTTTGGATTGCCATGAATGGTGAATAGAAATTTAATTTCCTATTGTTAAGTGTATGTGATATACTGGCTTTAAAAGAAGCACAGACTGCTGAATTCTTATGATCCTTAAAGGGGTCTCTGCCTTCATTGGAAAGTAATGGGGTCCTCTATTTGAATGAAAGAGTACATGGATCTTTGTCATGGGGAAAAATACATATGCTGGAAAGTCAATGTGTCTTGCCCAGGTGTTCAGTGAAGAGACCTGTCTCCAAAGGCCTGGTTGTGTGGTCTCATATGTGAAAGTCTCTGGGGAACCTCCCTGATAATTACTTGATGATGGGTAAATTAATCCCTTTTTTCTTCAGGGTTCAAAGCATGCACAGAAAAGTAATAACTTAATAGCTGTCACAGTGTTAAAATCTTGAAAAACTCGTTCCTAGAGTAATAAATACAAAGAGTGGTTAGATTATTGAGTAGCATATAATAATCTCAAAGAGCTGAAGCTGTAAAGTTATTTTCAAATGCCCACCATACATTTAGCTCAGCAAATAAACTGCTTAGTTCAGAGGTTGACAGTGCTATCTTGATTTACAGCAGTTGACGATCTGAACCACTGTGTTGGCAGGTGGAGCATTTTATAATGCTTGTTCTAGAAAGGCAGCTTTTATTTTGCTTTCTTGTTTAATTGCATAACAAGACATTAAAAAAAGCTTCTTTTCTGAACAGTTGCAAGTCCATACACTGCAAAGAAAGATAGTTTCTTGTTATTTGTTGTAACATACTATGGGATGAGTAAACACAAGAAGGCTACTTCTTTGAACTTGCTATGTGCATAAAAGATTTGTGGCCTTTGCCTGGATAATTAAGGGATCTTTCAGCACAGATTCAGAAAGGTCTCCACACCTGGTTCAGAGGCTCTTTGGGAAGGTTGGTCGGCAGTGTAGAGATGAAAGGACATCATTACTGGTGAAAGAGGGAAGTTGTGTTGTCATACATGATGCAGATCATAAATGACAGAATTCAAATTAGAGTAAAAAAATGAAAATTTTGTTTGCTTTCCAAAGGATGAGTTTCTGTAACCTGTCCAACTGGACAACAGAAATATAATTGCTTGAGAATAGTATGGTTAATTTAACTTTTGTGCTGCTGACCTTTTAGTAAAAAAGAACAACAATAAAATTAAAATAAAATTTTAGTGCTAGAGTGAGATGCATTGACTACTGGTACACATTTGTTGTGTATATCTTTTTAAAGTCCACTTATCATAAATGGACAACTGATAAGAAATATATGAATGTTTGCATAGGTTAAAATTCCAGAAACAGGCTTTAAGAAGACATTTATTATACTCTACTCTACACTGTCAATTCCCTTCTTTTTCTGTTGTCTTTACTATTTGTTGTCATAGTGATACCTGAAAATGAATTAAGATATAGTTTCCACCAAGCATGTGTAGAAGCAAGAAAAGTTTAATGTGAAAGTATCCCAGATTAGCTTTACGTATTGCAGTTCCAGCATCAGTTTTCTGAGCCTTGTATTGATTCTGTAGAAAAAAGAAAATAATATTAGTTTATCTCTAATAAAAAAGGTTTGCATTTGTCTTGTGGACTGGATGCCTCAGGGAACTGGTAATGGGATACTGAGCCTTTTACTAATGGGCTCTGGTTTGAATTCAGACCAGGTTGGTAGTGACTGAAAGTTGTTATAATTTGACAGATGTTTGGTGGCCAATAGGAAAAGAGTTGGTGGTCGCAGTCTGGTTCCCATTTGGCAGATATCCTCATCACAAAACCACAGCACAACAATTAGTACTAATTGGCATAGTTGTTGGCAGTCACACAAGAGAGGCCACGGACTGAATGGGCATGTAGATTTAAATAATAATAATAATGCTTAGCGTTTAAGATCTTCACAGCACTTGACAAATGTTAATTAATTAAGCCATTCAATGCCTCTGTGAGGTAAGTAAGTCTCAGTTCTAAAGAGATGTCAAAGCAGCATATGGACCTCAGAAATGAAGGGAACAGGCAGAGAAGATAGCGTTGGCCTACGCACACAAATTATACCTCTTTAGTTATACTGGTATAGTTAAAGTAGTACAGTCCAAAAATGTGGGTGCAGCTATAAAGGTGTAAAAGTGCTTTATACTGGTGTAGTTATTCCTGTACGGAAAGGGGGATAAGCTATACTGGTGTAAGACACCATTATACAGGTACCAGTTAGGGATGTAAAATCCCATTTAAAATGTTAACTGGTTAAATTATATGGTTAACCAGTTAACCAGCCCACCATATTTCACTGTGGGGAGGGGAGCACTGGAGCAGTCTCCCATCTGCAGCATGGTGCGGTGAGCTCGGCCAGCTGGGAGCTCCCCCAACCCGCGGTGAGGCACGATGTGGCTGGCCAGACACCTCTGGCTGGGATGGATGCCGGTTAACTGGTTACCCTTGTACCAATATAACTGTGTCCACAATAGGAACATAGTTATAATACTATAGTTAACTAAAAAAATCACTTCCCTATCCCAAATAGTTATGTCGATATGAACTATGTGTTCTAGAAGTCACATGGGGGGCATGTGATTGCCCCGACATGACTCTTCCCCACGTCACTGTGAGAGGGCTGGAACAACGCCCCCTTTGCTCCAGGCTCTACCCCAGGCCACGTCTCTTCCTGCTCCCATCCTGCCCTTGCTCTGCCCCCACCTGACCTCTTCCTCCAAGACCACTCCCCCAAGCGACGTGGCCCAGGGGACTAGTAGAGGGGCCTGGTGCCAGCAGCAGGGGTCAGGTTTCCTCACATTCACTAGCAGTGGAGGTGAGAACTGCCTCTGCAGTCACCAGCGGGAAGCATGGCTGCGCTCCCCTGGCTCCTAGCCCGTTGCTGTGCTTCCTGCTGGTGACTGCAGGATTGGGCTCGCACCTCCCCCGAGTGATGCGGCTGGCAGCTGGGGAGCAGAGCCGCATTGCTCTGCTTCCTGCTACCGGTGAGTGCAAGGAGGTCTCTGAGCATGTAAGATCTGAACTTCATAAGGCGGGTGAGAGTTGGTTTCCTTTCTCTCCATATTCTGTTAATCTTTTGAGCTCTTTAGAATATGTGGTTGTAGGGTCTGGAATATGGTGAAGTCAGCTGATTATTTGGAATGACTTACTAGGCTATGACCAACCTATGATTCATCTTTATTTTGCTGTGGGAATATTTTAACCCCACAGACTGGCCCTGCCATAATGGGGTTGACATACATAGGAGGAATGATATGGGAGAAGCTTGTGCTTCTCTGCATTTACACTCTCTGCATTTACCTTGTGGAAAATAGGGGTCTCTGGTGTTAATGTTCCAGTTTTCAGTGCTTTTTGTGAGCACTAAATTCTCTTTAAAGTGTTTCATATTTAACCTTTCAAAAGATGCATCAGCACAGAAGGTGCATCTTCGTTAGTAAATATGAGCTACAGGACATTTTTGATGGACCTTTAATATTTAATTTCTGCAACACATAATCTTTCATAGATTTGGCTGGTAAGTGGTTCAGACTATGAGATCAGATGTGGTTTTCTGTGTAATCAGGTTCCTGTGTAATCTGATAAAGGAGATAGCAACAGTGTCAGATCAAATATACTAAAATGAGCAACGGGGTAAGTTTGCATGTCCTCAACCCTGCAATAGTTCCCATGCTATATAATAGGCTATGGAAGCTCATGGGATTGAAGCAGGATTGAGATCATCTTCCCTAAAACATTTGCCCTTTTAAAACACAGGTGAGCAGGATATCATGCAGCCATGATGTCTGAGGCAACTGGTCTTCTCACAGAGGGATCTGAAATGGGGAAAGTTAGGACGACACAATTAGCTCTGGAAACTGCAACCTCCTGGGCTGGTTCAGAGTAATTAGTCTCTTGCTCTTTGTCCAGCTAATTGCTTCAGACCCTGGCTTACTGGAGCGAAAGGGAGAGAACACACAAACCAGTTAAAAATCCCAGGGGGTGTGAAAACGCATCTGCTCCAAACATCTGGGGTTACTTTGAACCCGTTGAATTACGTAGCACTGTTTTACTGTTATTGGCAAGAGATCCACCTACAATGATCCCAACCTCTGACAAGATAATAGCAAGACTGGAGGAAGTAGTGTTTATCTCTTCTGCTGCTGCAAGTTGTGATGGAGGTAATATCTACACTATGCACCTTACAATGGCACAGCTGTGTTGCTAACTGCTCTTTGTCCCCAGAGGAGCGCTCTCCTGACAACAAAATAAAATCACCCCCAATGAGGGGCAACAGCTTTGTCATTGGGAGAGTGTATCCTGCCGACAAAGCGCTATCAACACCCATGCTTTTGGTGGTGTTCTTAAAACTTTTGTCATTCAGGGAGGTGGTTTTTTTTTTCACACCCCTGAGTGACAAAAGTTTTAATAATGAAAGTGCAGTGTAGACATAGCCTTGTTCTTTTGACTTGATAATACAAGACTCTTGGAATGCGGACTGATGAAATTACTGAGGGATTTTTCTCTGCCTAAAGCAGGAGCCTCCCCACTTTTTTCTGCATACCCTTGACACATGGACCTCCAGTACCATGGAAATAGCATTGTCTGTTTGAGACCAAATCCTTTTATTTACTGAGAACACACTGAAACTGAGTAGGGCAAGCTAAACTGGCCTGCTTTTGATGGACACGTTTTTCTGGTGTACAGTCTAGTTTTTATATGGTCCCTTTTGGAAGGAGGAAACTTTCTACCTGGATTCGTATACACTTCCTATATGGAATAGAATTTTAGGAAGACCCTGTTGTCCATCTTTGAACATGAGCTAGATCTGGTTGGATGTCACTCAGGTTAAGAGTGGGGAAGATTTGTCTAATTAAGGTTACCCCCTTCTTTTTGTTAGTTCAGGGGAAAATCTGTGGAACCCAACTTATCAAATATCTTCCAATCTGGAACCCCTAGTCCTAGAAGAAGTATTCCCTACTTATATGCCAGTGTAGTCAAGTAAAGAAAGTACCCACTCAAGAAATTTGGATTCTATTCCTGCCTGTTATACTCATCTTCTGAAAGTCACTTAGGCCAGAGTTTTCAGTGTGTCTGCTAATTTTGTATGTCTGTTTTTTGGTGCCCCTGGTGAGAAAACTAGGACTTTATTTTTAGCGCTTCTAGGCATCCATGACATCCATTGGCTTCAAATGAAGAAAGAATGGTCTATAGTTGAGGCAATGAATTAGGACTAAAGAGATCAGATCTTCAATAAGCTTCCTGTGTGAACCTGTACAAATTATTTAATCCCTCTATGCTTCCATTTCCCATCTGTAAAATGGGGATAATAGTATTGTTTCCTTCCTTTGTCAGTTTTGTCTTTGGGGTAGAAACTGTCTCTTACTATTTTTTTCTTCAGTGCTTAGCACAAGGGAGACTGATATGAGTTGGGGGGTATCTAGATGGTATTGTAATACAAACAATAAATAGCAATTTATAATAGAAACTGGCACTGAGATTGACAACAGAATGCTTCAATAGGAAGTGTGTAAATTGCAATTAAGTTGCCAAGTCTTGTAGTTTTAAATTGGGGGTGATGATAGGGACTGTCTAGTTGGGGTCACAGGTTGCAGATGGGTCACTATCATTTGAAGAGAAAAAATGATTTAGGAACCGGAAACAAATCCAGGAATTTTAGGAAATAAACCTTTAGAATTATAAAAATGAGTCTGGCCTAAAATAACTCTGACATCAGGGACACCAGGAATCTGTGGAACAGGAATCATGGGGTCGTGCAAAGTGGAACGTGTTTAGGGAGCAGATAAGAGCTCAGATGAGTAAGAATGGATTAGAGCTTTAATGATGGCATGGTAGTAGCTAGAAAATGTTTATCTGCACATTGCAGTGGTCCCTTACTGTACTGATGAACAAAGGTGGATCCTTGTCATATACCAGAAATAATAGTACAGGTTGGACCTCCCTGGTCCAATACCTTCCGGACCTGAGTGGTCCCGAACAAGGGATTTTGCTGGACCACCGGAGGTCATTTTTGGCCTTTCCTATCACCGTTCCCCCAGTCTGGCTCCATTCCTGGCTTGGCCTACCAGCTGGCTCCCCCAGTCCCTCCCAGCTCCGCCCCGGCAGACCATTGGCCCTCTGTTGGTACTACTAGCCCCTCCAGTACTGGCGCCGCCAGCCCGCGGTCCTGCCCTACTGTGGCAGTACTGGCCCTGCCACCGGGACTCCTGGCCCTGCTACAGCAGATTCAGCCCACTGGACATTCTGGCTGCCCTGCCGCTGGCTCACCTGGACTCCCTTGTCAGGGCTCCCGGCTGATGGGCCTCTTGCAGCCAGCCTGGCTGGGTTCCTGGCCCCCGCACGGCTTCTACCTCTGGCCCTCCATGGAGACTCTCTGGTCCAGCAACATCCATGGTCTGGATCGCATGTTGCTGGACCAGAGAGTCTCAGTTGAGAGAGACCCAACCTGTACAGTTGTGCTCATTCAGTAGCAAAGTGATGGTATTATGGAAATGTACTACAAAATGGTACACCCTGTTTTCTCAGATGTATGATTTAAAAAATGAAAAGAGGAAAAATTGTTTTCAAATGAATATCATCAGCAAGGGATGTATGTAAGCTTGCAATAAGTAATTTAAGATTAATATAAACCATTGGTGTAAACGTTCTTTTAAAAGATGCTCTGGGTTATGCAGTAGCATAGGCAGCATATTCTGTATTGTGGGGAGTTGCATTTGAAGATATAGTGCACGTTTTTATTGAATAGTACACACATCAAACTTCTGTAACTTTATTGTTTATGCTTAATTATTGTTGATCTAAGACTATAATGCTTTTGTTACCATCCTTTCTTCAAAACATACACACATGCACATGTATTCATACACATGCACATAGACAAGTAGTCCATTTTGACTGACTTTTCCATAACGTTTTAATTGCACAAGCTTAAGGTATATAACTAGGGATGTGGATGTTTAACTGGTTAACCTGTAAGCCTCTCAACTCTCCCTCCCTTTAGTTGGTTAACCCGTTAAACAATATGTTTAACTGGCTAAACAATTAAATGGGATTTTACATCCCTATATGTAACTGAGATGTTCATTTGCATGTAGGGAAAAATGATTAAATTATATAAACAGAGCCATTAATTTTAAACAGCAGAATTTCATGTCTATTTTTGTATGCTTACTTTTAGCACTTAGAATCAGGCTTTGTTGCATACATATTGTATTTCAGGTTGAACCTCCCTGGTCTGGCACCCTTGGAACCTGACTGGTCTTGAATGGGGCTGCCATGGCAGGTCCCAAGGGAGGTCAATTCTGCCCCCTCACCGCCTAGCTCTGCTCCTGGCCTCAGCTGTCCCTCCTCCAGTCACCACCCCCCTACTTCCCAACCGTGTTCTGCTTACAGCCCTGTCAGACCACAGATGTTGCTGGATGAGAGTGTCCTAGTTTTTAGAGGTTCATCCTGTAATGCAAAATGCATTAATGCTTACAGCAGGCTCTCAAGATGCGCCAACGCTAAGGGTTAAATATACCGTAATATCCCTCATCCTATGAATCATGTCTTACATTGAGGTTTGATTCAGTGTTTTCGGAATTTAGTAAATGATCTGAATTTCTTGAGGAGACTGAGGCCAGTATTACCATATGTCAATACTTGTACAGAATTGATTAGAACACCAGACAGAAGTGGGGAAATGATCAATTTTCATTTAGCTCTTAGCAAATCTTCTTCTAACAATGTTGGGGGATTTTACACTACTCAGTGACTCTGACGTGAAAGCATTCTGAACAAAACTGAAACTTGATACCTCTATTTAGGGTGAACATTGAAAGGCTCTCAGCATTAACTGTGGAAGCAAAGCATTAGTTCTGGTTTTCATAGCATTCAGAGGATTATGTTTAAAGTGTATCCTGTTTTACCGCAACATACAAATGTTGAAATGTATTTTGTGCTATCATTAAGGCAGGTAGAAGACTTGTAGAGTTATATATTGATCAACACTGATCTGGTTGAGAATGGGCTGAGTTTGCTGGAGTGTTTTAACAGGCATATTCAGTTTGGTTTTACTCTCTCTTTTTAAACATAGAATCATATCATTGTATCAATACAGGGTTCAAAAGCTCTCAAGAAGTCATGTAGTCCACACCCTTGCACTGAGCAGGGCTGGCTGTAGGTTTTTTGCTGCCCCAAGCAAAAAAATTTTTGGCCGCCCCTCCCCCTTTTTTTGTCCGGGGAGGGTCCACGCGCAAATGCAGCTTGCACGGCTTCCTAGGGGTGCGCACGCAAATGCAGCTTGTGTGGCTTCCTGGGGGTGGGGCACACGCTTCAGGGGGAGCCCAAACCCCGGGGCATTTTCATCTCCTAGGAGAGCACCAGGGACTCCCCACGTGAGGACAATGGGAGGGCAGGTTCATCCACAGCAAGCCAGTTAAAGACTTGCAAAGCTGCAGCTATTCACATCACCTAGTGCTGGAGTCCCGGTCCCACTCCTCACTCTGCAAAGGGATTTTATTACTAGAAGCCTTATAATCACTCAGACTCCAACCCCAACACATAAGCTGTCCAACTCTTGGGGTCCATGGACAAGAATCAGCCTCACTATACAATGAAACAGATCAAAGGGATTAAGAGAACTTTTGTTTCAACTCCTCAGCTCAACTGTCCAGAACAAGACAGGCACCAGACAACAAAATCCCACTAGCCGAGGACCTATTCCATGAGCGCAGCCCTGTGCTTTCTCCTTCAGGGACGGACCAAACAGCCTCTGAAGCAGGGTGGATTGATTTAAATAGCTTTGATTTAAATCTCTAATTTTAATCATGATTTAAACTGGCAAGCAGAAAACCTAGGTTTAAATGAGCAATTAATCATTTAAATTATACTTTTAAAATATTTTCCTAAAGGATGGTTGAGTCTTATTGATTAGCAACCTTTAAAACATGTTGATTTACAACTAAATATAACCTTTATGCCAAATTTGGTGCTTCTATTTACTAACCAGGAGAATACACTCAGTACAGCTACCAACTAAATAAATGCCCAAATAATTGTGTAACTTACATGTAATCAGATTCTTAATTTTTACATTTTATTCTATTACAAAATGGTGTGTAATAGGAACACTTAAGAGACAGGTTTTACCCCATTTATTATTTGCTAAGTGGTGGCTACTTTTTTTAAAACATATGATTTGCATCTACTTCTGTCTGGACGGAAATTCTATTTAAAATAAACAAAACCAGCATTTAATTTTTGAATGAAATAAAACTACCTTAAATGTGAAGGACACATAACAAAAAAGTATCCAAACACATTTTGCATCTAAAATTCATTTATTAAACAAAGGAAATATCCATAGTGAATTTAACAGATCGAATCTAGTCATCATGTTCTTCAAGATGTTGGAACGCTCTCATAACCAGTTTTTTACTGAGAGAAGAGGAAAACAAGTTTTTCTCGTTCGTCAACTCTCGTTTTTGCAACAGTGAATGAACTAATCATTGAATTGAACTAGCTGAATAAACCAAAGGGATAAAAACATTCTCTCTTCACCTGCAGAAGAAGTGACTGCTGATGTAAACAGCGGTTCTGGGTACTTACACTAGTGAACTGGTAGAATTTCTTTAAAAGTTGACAGGAGACATGTTCTATTTAATTTTTAAATTTAATTCATAAGTTATTTAAATAGGTTATGATAAATTTAGGCCATAACAATTTTTAATTTAATTTTAAAGGTATATTATTTAAAACAAAGTCTATTTAAATGGGATCACAATTCCAATTTTAATAAAGCTCTCCTGCCCCAGACAGGAAGGGACTTGGGGACACGGGCACTGGGAACACCAGAGTTCCCCTTCCTCAGACAAAGGGAGAGGGAGAATCACCTGGGTCCCAGGCAGGTGTGAGGTTGTCAGGACACAGCACAAGGGGGCTGGGTTCCTGGGCAGGTGTGTGTGTGTGTGTGGGAAGGGTTCAGGGCCCAGAGAGTAGGGGAGGGGATTGTTTAGAGAGCCAGACAGGAGATAGGGATCCAGGTGGGGAAGAAGAGGAGACGCAGTCCCAGCAGGGTTGCAGTGGGCCAGAAGTGGGGTTGCTGGGCAGAGGCCGAGCCGGGAGGCGAAGAGAGGGGGCAGGTGGGGCGGTCGCGGGACAGTGGGCAGGGGCACAGAGGCCGGGGGACGACAGCCGGGCAAGGGGGTTCACAGTCAGGGGAGTTGTGGGGAGAGAACACAGGCGGGGGTCGGGAGCGGGGAGTTGCGGGAGGGCGACGGGAGGGGGAGCCGGCCGGGGGGGGCACATGGGTGGGGGGGCCCGCACTCATGAAGGGGAAGAAGAGGCCGCTGGGCTCAGCCTCACCAGCCGCGGCCGCCCCATGCCGCCCTCCCAGCAGGGGCCGCGCCTCGGGGCTGCCCACGCAGAGCTCCCAGCGCCCTGGGGCCAGGTGCAGGTTCCGAGGAGCCAGGCGCGGGGCTCCTAGCTCGGGGCGGTGTCCGCGGGGCTCCCTGCTCGGGGGATGGGGCCCCGCCGTGGCTGAGCCCCAGCGCCCGCCAAGCCCCTGAACTCCGCTCCAGTGAGCCGGCTGCTGGGAGCAGCCACCATGGCCGCGGCCTGCCCCGCCGGGCTCAGCATCACCAGCCGCTGCCGCCCTGCGCTGGGGCCAGGCGCCCTGCCCTCCCAGCGTCCCTCCCTGCCCGGCCAGGCACAGGATCCAAGCAGCCGGGCGTGGGGCTCCCAGCTCGGGGCGGCCACCGGAGGGCTCCCCCCCACTCTGCTCCTCCTGCGGGCCAGAATGCCGCCCCTGGCAATATGCCCCCCAAGCACCTGCTTGTTTTGCTGGTTCCTAGAGCCGGCCCTGGCACTGAGGCAGGACCAAGTAAATCTAGACGATCCATTCATTGCAGGTGTTTGTCCAACGTTCAATGAGGAGGATTCCACAACCTCCCTTAGAAGCCCATTCTATCTAGACAGTTTGTGCTAATATCTAACTTAATTCTCCCTTGTTGCAGTTAAACCTAATTACATCTTGTACTACTTTCAGTGGACCTGGAGAACAATTGGTCACCACCCTTTTTATAACAACTATGAACATATTTGAAGACTGTTATCAGGTACTCCCTCAGTCTACTTTTCTCAAGACTAAACATGCCCATTTTTTAAAACTTTTCTTTATAGGCCAGGTTTTCTGTATCTTTTGTCATTTTTATACTAGGTGTGGCCACACCAGTGCAGAGCAGAGTGGGACAATTGCCTCCTCTTAATACCCCCAGAATGATATTAGCCTTTTGTAGGGTTGCCAGATGGTTTCAACAGAAATACCGGACACACTTGACATTACATCACAACCTACATTACATCTTATTTAGAAAATACCAGACATTTATATTTTCTCGTTTATAGTTTCTCAATTTGTTTCCTGAACAGAAAGCTCAAATACTGGACTGTCTGGTTCAAAACCGGACACCTGGCAACCCTAGCCATTTCTGCAACTGTATCACATTGTTGACTCATATTCAGTTTGTGATCTACTATAGTTGCAAGATACTCTACTACTGCTAGCACTGGGGTGGGCAATAATTTCTGATGGGAGGCATCTCCAAGAATTTGGTAAGTGATCAAAGGCCACATTCTTCCATCATATTAATGGAGGAGGTGCGGGGACTGGGATGGAGGTTGGGTGCAGAAGGGAGCTCAGAGTAGTGGACTGGGGTGCAGTCTGGGAGCGAATTTGAGTGAAGGAATTTGGCGGGCCATTGGATGCTTTATTTACCTGTGCGTCTTCAGGTATGGCCGCTCGCAGCTCCTGTTGGTTGAAGATCGCTGTTCCCGGGCAATGGGAGCTGTGGGAAAGTGTCCAGCAGCCTGCCAGGGGGCTAATCCTGGCAAACCGTGTCCTGCCTGCTGCCCAGTTATTGCCAACCCATGGTCTAGAGGTAATACTAAGTCCTGTCGTGATTGCAGGAAACTTGACTAGATGATTTCTCAAGATCCCTTCCAAACCTATGATTATATGATGGGCAGTCTCTGAGCATCTGGTACTGAGCTTCTGGGTACTTATCAATGAAACCGTGCTGCTCATGGTGGGGAGCATAAAAACTACTACCCATGCTGCAGGTACTGCTTGACAGAAGCCAAACTACCATGAACTTCATAATACAACATCCAGAAAAAAAAATAGCCAGTCTAAACAGAATACATGTGCTTGTTGTGATGTTCACATGGGCTTTGGTAGACTTCCAAAGCTAGTTCCAAAGGCGAAGACTATCTACTGTGAAAGTGCCATTGCTTGTCCTGGGAAGTTCACTTACACAAATGAAAGGCCAGAGCTAGGGATGTTAAATTTAGATTAATTGGCTAATCAAATAGTCAATGTAATTTGCATCGAATATTCAATTAGTCAATAAGGGCACCTCCGCCTTTGAAGTATAGCAACAGCCCTAGGGCTGTTGCTATACTTCAAAGGCGAAAGCGCTGCAGGGAGCATGGGGCCAGCAGGGAACTAAAGCAGTCCCCTGCTGGCCCTTTGCTCACCATGGTGTTTCAAAGCGGCAGCGCTGCATGGAGCCTGGGGTCAGCTGGGGAGTTGATCCCAGGCTCCATGTGGCACTGCCGCTTTTGAACTGCATGAGTAGTCTGGCACCAGGCTGCACGCAGTGTTTCAAAGCAACAGTACTGCATGGAGCCCGGAGTCAGTGGGGGCGTCCTGGGCTCCATGCGGCACTGCTGTTTTGGAATGCTGCATGTAGCCTGGTGCCAGCTGGGGACTCCTCAGCTAGGGAAGTGACTAGTTGACTAATGTGTCGACTATCCGATAAGCATGTGAGTTGACTAGTCATTCACATCCCTAGTTGGCGCATCCAAGTTGATCATACCTGTGATGATGAGGTGTAAAGTGAGAGACAGTCACTTGTAGATGGATTCCCAAATTGAGTTTAATGTCTAGGCTGGAATTGGAAAGAAGAAATGAGGACTAACAGAAGCATAGGAAGTTCCTCAGGCTGACTTTATTTTAAAAGTAATAGCAATGCCACCACATTGTGTCAGTCTTGTGTTAAAGGCATACACCTGTTGTATCAGGTTGTTGACTACTTGGAGTATAAAGACAATGATTTTGATAAAAGAGAAAGGGCTGAAGACAAGTTAGGTTCTGATGAGAAAGCCAAGTGACCCACATTGAAGGCCAAATCCTGCATGCATCAGTAAGAGGAATAGAAGTCGCATATTGTCTTGTAAGCCTGCTTTGCGTTGAGCCACCTGTTCATTAGACTGGTTGGGACTAGTCAGTACAGTGGAGAGAGGGATTTTCTTCTGGTCCATGGTAGGGAGTTACAGAGTGGTTTGGAAGATTGGAGGAGCCTGTGTCATACAAATATGTTTCCTGCCCCTCTGTGCAGCCCTCCACAGATCCTGACCCTGTCTTCCTTGCTGGGGCCATGGAATTTACTACTAGGCCTCTATTAACACATGTAGATCTTATGGTGGGGGAGAAGTAAGGGAGTGTGCCTGGTTTAGGATCCTGGCAGCCTCCTTGAAGGGAGTCTGGGGGATAACTGGAGAATTCAGTGCTACTCTCCCATTCCAGTTACCATGAACTGGTAAATTTCAGATCAAAAGATCCATCTTCTGGCTGAAAATCCAGGTTTAGAATGATCACCTAGGAGTTTGCTGTTTTGGCCCACAGATGCATTCGTTGTCCAAGATGTATTACTCACTCATGGAGTAATTCACATTTATCGGGGCATCAGGTACGCACTGTTTCTCCTGATATGACCTCCGTACCCCAGCTACCGTGTATGAGTATTGGCGACAGGGGAGTAGACTCAATTTCTTGAGACATAGAAGAGTTGCCGGGCCCCATAGGTGCTATTCATCCATCCACTTCCAAGGGGCGGCATCTTTCAGGATCTTTATCCATCTCAGGTGCAGTGGCACATTGAAAACTCCATGTTGGCAGCAGATGGACTATGGGCTAGGATTTTGCCCATAACTTGCAATTAAACATGAGGTTTAAAGCTGGCCCACAACCTCCTGTTAAAATGTTGAGAGTAGTGGTGCAGTTTGCATAATTGTGATCAGAGCCCGCAGTTGTTCCATTTTTTTTTTGTTATAAAAGTTTTGTTGGAAAGCATATTTGACATTCCTCAAACAAGCTTTCACACAGGGAATTTTGGGTGTATGACTGAATAGCACTGAAATGCTGTAAGTTATTGGCCTTTTGTGGGTTTTGTAAACAGGAGACAAAGTTGGAGTAATTGATCATATGTGAAAGGTCTGTAGAGAAAGCTTCTTCCAGCAATTATCTCTAAAAATAAAAACAACAACATTTATTATTGATAACCATGTTCCACATAAAGAAATATTTCTTTTGATATTACTAATTTTTTATTTGTAGCTCAAAAAGAGTCTAGGTAAGCCAAATGTGGAGGAAGAGAAGAACATATATAAGTTAATGTATTAAGTTTACATATTTTTTGTTTGATGGATTTATGGATTTTAATTACATCTTTATGCCTGTTCACTTGAATTGGAATCCCTTGGGGGCCTTTCTCTAGAATTTCATGCTTATGTTCTTACATCTATAAGATTTTTTAACCTATAATCTTGTGTATTCTTATAGCCATTTGATTGATCTTTGCTGAAGTTGCCTTTTATTAATTAGTTTTAGGTTTCAAAACTTTTTAATCAAGAGGAAAATAAGGTGGAATATACTAAAGATTGCTCAATATCCATGACCCTGAAGCAGTTTGATATACTATAGCTATGAAACATAGGTGGTGAGTATCAGCAGTTTCATTGGGGGACAGGAGGAGTTTGTGTTTCCCATGTTCTCAGACTTCAGGGAGCCTTTGTAAATCAGAGCAGCCCCACACTGCTCTCATTTTATGCATTAGATACAACAGTTCCCTATGTGCTTTCATGATGTACTCGCCTTCCCTGACATGCCCTTACAGGGCTGTGAGTGGGACTGGATAAAATATTCTAAGCTTCACAGGCCTGTAGATCTGAATCTTGAGGTGTACATTGGGATGTTAAAAATAGTTTAATACAATAACCGTGTATCTGCTAATAATCTTAGCCATTACATATGCTTTATACTGCAGAGCCCACAGCAAAGCTTCCCCAGGATTGAGGCTGCTGGCCCTGTTCCTAGGGTTGCCATACGTCCGGTATTAGCCCAGACAGTCTGGTATTTGCGGCCTCTAGCCGGTAAAAAAAAAAACCCAGAAAATACCGGACATGTAAAATGTCTGGTATTTTCTGTTCTTCTGGGATATTCCCCCGCCCCCTCTGCCGCATCTGGTGAGGGCAGGGGGAGCGGTGAGTGTGAAGATTTAAAGGCACAGTGCCTCTTTCTTTTGTGCATTTTTTTTTTTGCTCAACAACTCTGGTCCCCTGGTTTTTTTTTCCTCAACCAATTTTTTTCCCGCCATGTTCTGTATTTTTTTCTAAAGTATCTGGCAACCCTACCAGCTCCTGGGGAGGAGACTTTGCTGCCCTGCCGCTGTGAAGCCATTTCCCCCGGGAGCAGGCTGAGTTTAACTGATACCATTATCAGATAAGCATCAGTTTATCAGTTAATCAGGTAAACTCTAACATCCCTAATGTACATACTATTACTTTCCATTGCTGTCAGATATGGGACCTGAGCCTCATCTTGTGACACAGCAAATCAGGAGTGATTCCACTGAAATTGGAGTAGAAAACCAAAGAAAAATGAGCAGAACATCAGGTTTATTGACTTCAGTAGAGTTACTATTGATTTACATCAGTGTAACTATGATTTGGACACCCAAACTATTAACTATTCTGTGACAGCAACTCTTATGAGGCTTGTCACATGCACCACACCTCTCACACTGTCAAGAGATGTATTTAAAATATGACATAATACGTTGTTTGATATCTGATAGCACACTGGTCATTTGTACCTGTTGAAATATTTATAACAGCACTGTATGAAAAAATATGGATACTCACTGATATCACATTTAGGAGACTGAACAAAGGAGGCAAAACTGTGTTTTTCCATATAAAGGGGGGAAGAAATATGGTGGCAGATGTCCTGCCCAGGGAAGATGGTTCTGACCTGGTGCCTCCAGGTAGATCAGTGACTAACCCTCTTGCAATTTTGTAATGAGGGTGGTTTGACCCTAGGAGCACCCCTCTGCCATCTGGCAAAGGACTCCCCTGGTACGTAGCAGAGAGTTTTAGTGGGCCTGACCAGCCCAGTGTACTCCAGCTCACTGTTGTCTTAATCTGTATCTAAAATAGGCCATGTAAGAGATCACACACAAACTGGTGACACACAGGTGATTAGTATCATTGTAAAATATACGTTTTAACACTATAGAAGGATTTATGGATACTCACTAGTATTATGCTTTAAAGTCTGTGACCAAACAAAGGGAGAAAAAAAAGGTTTTGTCCCAGTCAGGAGGGAAGGCATCTTTCTACTTGCCTCCTGTATAAATGAAGCAGGGGGGATCAAAACAATTGGAGCCCTGTGTACATAGGAATCTGTAGGGGGTTGGAAAGTCCACAGGAAGGAAAGAACAGCAGAGGCCATCCTGCTGCAAGAAATGGGGTCAATGAACGTTGGGCGATAAAATCAAAGACAGATAGCCATTTTCGCATCTTTCACTTAGGAAGAAAGGGAAACCAAGCCCTTGTAGTTCTGTGGAAAATCCTGGTTGAGAGAAAGTCAACTATGGCTATAAAGAAGATAGTTTGGTAAGACATGTACCTTGAACAAAGACTGTAGCTTGGAAGTTAGGTCTTAGCCTTTAGAAAGCACGTGTACTTTTACTTACTTGTAACCATCTTTATCGTTGTCCCTTGTAGTTGAGCTCACTTAAACCCTCTATTTTTAATTCTGTTTAATGAAATAAACTTCTTTTACTTTTAACCCAAACTAACCCGGGGCTGTGCTTGTATTGAAGTGGTTGTTAACCCCAGTTAAAATTGTAAGATGTGCTTTTGTCTCATTAAAGGAGCAATGAACCTTACAAATGAAGTTTTCTGAGTATTCCCAAAGAGCGCTGGACACTTCAGGGTGGACAGTTTTGGGAAAGTTTGAAACTGGGAGCATGCCGTGGTCACTTTGCAAGTAGTAACCAAGGCTGTGTCTAGACTGCATCCCTCTGCCAAGAGAGGGATGCAAATCAAGCACTTCAGAAGTGCAAATGAGGCCGCGATTTAAATATCCCGGGCTTCATTTGCATACTCATGTTCCGACGCTGTGCTGATCAGGCTTAGTGTTGAAAATGAAAGTAAAGTGTAGCCGCGGCTCTACGGACAGTGGGGAGCTTTTTCGGTAGCTCCTGTACTCATTTTTTGAAAAATATACGTTTTTTGAGGAGTACAGGAGCTGCTGAAAAAGCTCCCCACTGTCGGCAGAGCCACGGCTACACTTTACTTTCACTTTCGACACGGAGCCTGATCGGCACAGCGTCGGAACGTGAGTATGCAAATGAAGCCCAGGATATTTAAATCCCGGGCTCATTTGCACTTCCGAAGTGCTTGATTTGCATCCCTCTCTTGGCAGAGGGATGCAGTCTAGACGTAGCCCAAGGCTGGTGGAGACCAGGATAGGGCTTATGTGTGGTAGGCAGGATGCTGTGGTCAGCATGCTGATCCGGGGTGGCACAGCATACAGCCCTTCAGGATACTGTAGGCTTGTCTATTGGCTCTTGATGAGCCTCAGCAGCAAAGCATTTGAGACACCTGTGATTATAGAGCAGATGGTGACTCAACCTCTTATTGGACTGGGTTGAGCCCCAAAACATTATAGTAATTGATGGGGAAATCTGACCCCCAAAATGAAATCTGTATCTGTATTCCATATTGGACTCTCTTGTGTGTATTTGTGTCACCCATATGTCTCATTCTGGCTAATCCAGACTGATTTTCATATTAATTTTTTTCACTAAGTGTAAAGTATGGTTAGTTATATGCAAAGAATAAAAAGGAAATGGAGGGTCTTCTCTATGTACAGCTGTGAAACAGCTAATTCAGCAAGTGTATAATCAAGAAATGTAGTATACAGACCTTCTGAAAAAAATTCAACTTTGGACTGACACTAGGGATGAAACATTTCAGCTCCTGTGGGACTTTTTAAAAGACGCTGGAGTGAATGAGATGGGTTTCCAATGAAAGTGGAATATCACTCTTAACCCTAGCATCTATAACTATGAATGCTAAAAAATTCTCTTTGTTAGCTAGACTGAGTAAATAAGTGATTTTTTTTGATTCAGTGGCTGAATGAAAATATCTGAAAAAAATTGCTTAGGGTCAAACAAAAACTGATTTTTTGTTTGCTTTTTGTTGATGAAAGTTTATTTTTCACTGACAATTTTTCTTTTGTTTTTGTTTCATTTCATTATGGTTTTGGGTATTTTTACCGTAGCATATTTTAGAAACAAATTTAGCTTAATTGTAGAAAAAAATGTTATTTTGAAACAAAAAACAAAAATTTTTATTTTTGAAAAAGTTTAAGTGGCTAGTCTTTTTTGAATTTTTTTCTATTTTTTTTGTTCATCAAAATTATTTGCCAAATTTGACATGAATTTGTGAATAGGTTCAGGTGATTGAAAAACATTTTTTGGGGGCAAATAAACTATTCACTGAAAAAGATTCATCCAGTACTACTGTCTGTATTCTTATGCCGCACCTATCATTGTGGTATCAGAATACCTCTCTACTTCTCCCTCTTTTTACTGAGTCATGTCTTTGTGGGAGAGATGTCTTTTCTGACATGAAAAGTCTGCAGTGAGCAACATGTTACTGTAACATCAGTAGAGATTCTGCATTGGAGATGAATGCAGAATATATAGTAGAGATCAATGTTCCCTCTAATCTTTTCCACCTATGTGCAGAATAATGTTTTATGTGCGTGGAGACATGTATGAATATGCACTATCAGTAGAAACAAACACTCACTGTGAGCACTCTGCTAATCAACTTTGGGTGGCATTTGAATCTCTCCTGAGCAGTTACACAAGTGCACAGCTTATAGAGAACATTGGTAAAGACCCTTAATGTAGAGCAGGGATAAGTATTTGGCCCTTGAAAAGTAATACAAATCAAAATGTCAGTGTTGATTGCAGAGTTGGGGCTGTCAAATATCTGTAATTTTCCAGTGTTTTCCTGTTCTAATATAATTTCCATTTTAGTTCTTTGTTGGTCCAAGTTCCATCTGACTGGCTTTCTTCTTTACTACTGCAGTGATATTCCTATTTGCCAATGTGGGAAACTAGCCCAGGCCATCTCCTCTACTTATAAAGGCTGTACTCCTGCTTCCTTTGATTCTGAGTAGTGAGAGGTCTGGAATAGAAGGTTATCTCATTAAGTGTAATGGTACAGAAGCAGCAGATCCATGTCTAAGAGAAGTGAGCTGAAAATTGATTCTGTGCAGAAAGAAGAAATGCAAGCCTGCTAAATGGAATTGAGCTTTTTTCATCATAGTTAACAAGGTCCTAGTTTAAGCCTATGCTAGAACAAGAAAAAGGGGCTGAATCTGATCTCTGGCTGGTATAAGTCAGGAGTACAATAGTTCATCTGAAGGCATAGGAGTGAAATCAGTGTGTGATCGGAATCAGCTTCAACGTATTCAACACATGATATAAGTCTCTAGAAGATCGTGAGAGTTGCCTAATGGGTCAGGAGTTACTGTGTTTGCAGCCAGAGCTAGAAAGACCTCAGGCAAGCAGAAGCTATTAGCATTAAGAAGATCATCAGTGTTTCAGGTGGCGTGTAGTTGGACACATTTTCAGTATGAATCTCTGATGGCTGGTTACACTCTTTGGGCCAGATCAAGTCCCTTGCATTTATGCATATAGGGTATGTCTACACTACAGTGCTATTTCAAATTAACTTAATTGGAAATAGTTAATTCGAATTAAGCTAATTCGAAATAACTCATCTATACACAAAAACTATTTCAAAATAGCATTTTGCTCTTTCGAAATGGCACGTCCACACTGAGTGGACCCTGAACCAAAGTTAAGGCTGGCCGGAACCAGTGCCGGCAGGGCATCAGGTTAGGACTTAGTGTGTGGGGCTGCTGCCTGAGGCTAACTGAGCTCCGTGCTTAAAGGGACCCTACCTCCACCCTGGACAGACAGTTCTCAGGGTTCCCCACTTGCTTGTCTACCTCGATGAGGGACAGCAAAGCAGTCCTGTCTTGGAGTGCCCTGAGTGCCTGAACTTGGGACACCACAGCACTCGGCCACATGGAGCCAGAGCTGCCCCTGGGCATGCTGGTGTGTCTCATGGAGTCGTTGCCATAAGCCCGGCTGCACTTGCTTCAGGCTGACATCCGGGGGGTCCATTGGGGGGCTGTCAGGATCCAGGAGGCCCTGAGGGAGAGCATCCACCCCGAGGAGCCCTCAGAGCCTCCCCGGTCCTCCCCACCGGGCGCTCGTGCCCCATTCCTCCCTCACGTCCATCCACTTACTCCTCCCTAGCCCCCTTCCTGATGTCAACAAAGACACGTATGTTCAAAAATAGAAACTGGGTTTATTGAACAAAACTGGGGGGGGGTGGATGAACCTCTGGGGAGACTGGGAAAAGGAGGTGGGAGAGGGGAAGAGAGAAGGTGGAAGAGGGGAGGGGGAAACCTGGGAGGAGGGAGCTGGAAGGGGGAAGCAAGGAGAAGCAAGGGGAAGAAGTGGGAGGGGAAGCTCAGGGCTCAGGGTTGGGGGTCTCGCCAGACCAACTTGACTTTCATGCTAACCTGCTCCTGGGTTTGTATGTGGCCTTTGGTGGCCAGGCTGGCAACTATCCTGCCATAGATGGCTGCATTCCTCCGTCTAGTGCGGAGATCATGGACGTTGGGGGCATCCCCCCCAAACCTGAATAAGGTCCATGATCTCCACCCTGGACCAGGAAGGCGCCTGCCTTCTCCAGCCCCTGTCAGGCTCCTCGGAGCTGGCAGACTGCTCCTGGGGAGCGGTGGAGGGCTGGCTGCCAGTGGCTTGCTGGCTCATGTTTTGGGGCCACTGGGTCAGGGGCCCTGGTGGCCACTGCTGGCTCTGCGCTGGCAGGCTTGGAGCTGGCACAGGCACTGTGGCCAGGGTCTACCCCTTTAATGGCTCCGGGGCTGGGGAAGAGGAGAGTAAGTTTTTCTGGTTGTGCCCAGAGCAGCCACCAGGGCTCCCTGGGAAGGGCTGGAGGCCCCCTATTTCGAATTAAGTGTCTACACAGCACTTAATTCAAAATAGCTATTTCGAATTTGGTGTTACTCCTCGTAGAATGAGGTTTACCAAATTCAAAATAAGGGCTCCACTATTTTGAATTTATTTTGAAATAGCAGTTTGCCTGTGTAGATGCTATTAAAGTTAATTCAAAATAACTGCTGTTATTTCGAATTAGCTTTGTAGTGTAGACATACCCATAGGGCGCAGAAACAGCGGATTACCTGCATAAATGGCCTGTATGATTTTGGAGGGAAAGGCCTGACCTTAGCATCATTCTCTTCTTTCTCACCAACTTTGAAGAAATCCTTGCATGCACTTTTATGCTGATTCTGTTCAGCATTACCTAGTGGCCTGCCTGGTGCCCCTGAAGGTGAGGAGGAAGTACTTGCTAGGAAAACAGGCAGGTGACCAAAGGAAATATGACTTTTGAGGGAGACATATTGTCATGGGGGATGGACACCTCAGAGAGTAGCTTGAAGGTGAAGACCTTTTTGTGAATACCCTGTTATCACAAAATTTTCCTGTTGATCTTGGGACATTCATTTCATGCATTACTCTGACAGAATGAAGCCTCAAACCATTGAAGTTTTCTGCCTCCATTTTCATCTTCCATGTTTTTTGCCTCAGGAGAACATAATTTAGCCCTCAGTTCTTGTTAATTTTCAGGGGAGCTGTTTACGCTACTGAAAATATACCCCTAAATCTTAATATATGCTCTAGTGGGTGATTCAACAGATTTGCATAGATATAAAGGGAGAATGAAACTGGGCACCCTACTTTCCTGGGTATGTGGTTAGTATTGCAGGGCTGGGAAGAGTATGAAGCATGACAAAGGAAGGGAAAAATTGTCCCCATATGCTCCCTTCTCCACTATGAGGCAGACCCTTGAGGGGGAAGACTCAATGACCACATCCAAAATTTAATGAACAATGGAGAGCCTGAAGAATCCAGGTTCTTGAAAGCCACTCTTACCTACAGATTTTTATATTTTTCCTACCTTTTAAAAACTTGGTTTGATAAATTTCAAATCTGCTTATTCAATCCCAGGCAAGTTAGGTGGGTTTAAAATCATAGAGATAAGTGAATATTAAAATATTTTAGTGATCATTTTCTGTTGAAAGACCACATAAAATTGATTTGGACTGTCAAGAGCTCCTCATAAAGGGCTTGATTCATCTGTTACTTTTTAAATCTATGTACATCCATTTGACTACACTTGAGTTACTCCTGATTTACACCAGTGTATATGAGAGAATCAGTGCATAAAATATTGTAAAAGACTCAGTTCATTTGTGTGAATCTGTCACAGTCTAAAAACACGTTCTACAAGAAAATGTATAGCTCTTTGGTTTTACTTGGTAAAAATATTCTTGAAAGCAAATTTGTGTCTCCTCAGCACTTTTGTTTAAAGACAGGGAACAGAGATATAGCGTTCCAGACAGACATATTTTTGTTATGGGTTGTTTTTGAGGACTCATTTGATGCTAAGTCTTTGTTCAGCCCAGTGCTTTGTCATTAATGACTGTTGAGTAACTAGATACGCAGAGCTAGAGGAAATCCTGTCTTATATGTTCCTATTCTAAGGGAGCCTTAGAAAGGATAACAATAATGCCACTTCGGTTTACTTAGTGAGGTAATGTGTAAACATAGTTATTAATACAAACTTGCAAGATGCCTGCAGACACAGAAAAATAGCTTATGAAGCATAAAGTTGCCTCTGCTACATGCAGATAATCAGGCCTGTTAGTACATGTGGAATAAAGTACAAGCTAAAGGAGCTGAAACAGTTTCTTGCAAGTAGGGTTGCCAGATGGTTTAACCAAAAATACTGAACACCCCCCCCCCCCAACCCCCCCCAAAAAAAAAAAAACCACTGGCGGGGGGAAGGAGGAAGACCAAAGTTGTTGAGCAAAAAAAAAAATTAAATAAATAAAATAAAACAGCATGAAAACAGCATGGCCCCTTTAAGTGCGAGAGGAGAGTGGTTGAGCACTAAGACCCAGGAAAGGCATTGCTTCCCCTTGCTTCAGGTCTTTTTGCTGGCGGCCATCTTGTTTTCTTGATCGAGCCCCCCCAGGTAAGCAGAGGGGCCGGGGGTGGGGGGACAGGGGCTGGGCCCAGTTGCCGGTTATGTCTTAGGGTTGCCAGGTGTCTGGTATTTTCACCTCCTGGCCGGGAAAAAAACAGAAAATACCAGACATTTCAGGTGTCCAGTATTTTCTGAATTTTTTTTTATTGGACAGGAGGCGAAAATACCGGTCTGTCTGGGTCAATACTAGACACCTGGCAACCCTATTACCTGTCTGTGTGAGTGTAGGATTTAGGAAGTTGGCTGCAAATGTTAACGTCCACTGAAAAGGGGTAGGGGCCTGCCCTAAAGCCTGTTGAAGTTACAGGAAAGACTCACAGTGACTTCAGTGGGCAGCTCACTGCTGTTTGAGTCGGCTATTTGGATTGTCTAGCTGTCTGTAACAAGTTAGCAGGAGTCAGCTAGCTCACCAGCTCCTTTGAAAGGATCTAGCACCTTACAAAGAGTTGTTGAGGCACTCTAGATTCAGGCCCATCCTCAGTCAGCATCTCATTCAGTCCCTCCCAAATTTCCCTGGGAAAGGGAAAATAGAGCTCTCTCTTGCTCACTTACACTTGCTGAAAGAGTGGAATTTAGTAATAACTTTTAAAGAGAGGAAGAACCTAATGGTATTTTTAAAGGACTGTTGTATTCAGAAAGGGTCAGGCCTGAAGTTTTTACTTGATTCTTACTGGAGTCAATGGGACTTCTGAATGAATAACAGCTTTCGGTCTTGGCCAATAGATGGGCAACTAGAGCAGGTGGACCAGCTACATTGGCAGCCTTGTTGAAAGGAATGTGTGTGTGAGAGAGTTACAGTATATTAGTGCCAGGTCTGCCACAGATTATCTGGGGGGACCTTAGGTAAATAAATTAGACTCACATTGCTGAGTACACACACACACACACACACACACACACGCTAGTGAATTGCATGTGCACATATCTTAGCTCACATGTATCCCCTACATACATGTGTTCTTTGGCTTTTTGTGTGCTCAACTTAGGTGTGTGCCCTTAAATATTAGGAGCATTTATCTCTCTGTGCCTAAGAATCCTTGATTGTAAAATAGGAATGACAAACTACTGTACAGAGTTGTTGTGAGGATCGTGTGTTAACAGTATTTGGAAGATATAACCCTCTATATAATGCTTATTATTCATCTGGTTTTATTTTATTTGCATCCCTAAATGTCACTTTAATCTCCCTGAGGACTATATGTTTTCTTTAGGAGGGAGACCTCTGGGTTGAAGTCTCTGTGATTTTTCTTTCCATGGTACAAGATTTATAAAGAGGCAATTCATCAAAATAGATCATTTAAATCAGTACATTAGAAAGGATATAGAGGAAATTATTAAATTACTCTTGTTACATGCAGCCATTGGGTCTGTTTGCCCACTGCTGAAAACATCACTCCCTTAAGAATTTGGTGTGTGGCAATTTTGACTGGGAAGAGAGCATGTGGCAGGAGCTGCCCTGGGTTTCCTTTTTGCAGCATCAGGTTGCGTCAGTTAGAGGAGCGTTGATAATGCTTTTTGGAGTGAAGCAGTGGCAGTTTTGAGGGTGAAGTGCTGTTTAGGCAGGGCAGAAAGCCCAAGAATGAGGGAGATTCTGTGTGCATGGTGGGCCAGTGATGCATCAGTGGAACAGTTTGTAGACTCCTGTATCATCTTGATCCAAGGATATTTTTCTTTTTGTGTATGGCTAATATGATCGGTTACTATAGAAAGGGGCCGAGGTGGGAGATGTTTCCCTGCCTGGTTGTCTGTCTTCTGTGTTTGTATTGGTGAATGATCAGGCTTTGATAAGCTCCCCTTCTATTTCTCTTATGAGGATGGGGTGATTCCCATTTCTTTTAAGACAACAACCAGTCCCAACCAGTCTCTTTTTTTACTACCAATTTATTTTGTTCATTGTATTGTGGGGGGAGGGTCTGCCTGGGGAAGGTTGCCCCACAAGGGGCAGGAATAGTGGTGAGTGGGATCGAGTGAGCATGGGGAATTGGGTGTACCGTGGATGGGAGGCAGCTTAGGGAAAGAAGTTGTGTGGAATTTTATTGGAGTGGAGAGTGTTGATGGTGAGGTATGTCTAGGAGAAAGAGGCATCTAAGGGATGAGCATGAGTCAGTATGCCAAGCATATGATAGCCTGGGGATGAGTGTGCAAAGGGAAGATATCATTATGTGTTAGTGTGGGGCATCAGTTCTTTTGCCCCCTGAGCCATTAATAGTTATATAGGTTGAACCTCTCTGCTCTGGCACTCTCTGGTCCAGGAACATCTGTGGTCCGGCACGATGTTAATTAGCTGGATGTCCACTTATGGATGTGGCCAAGTTTTCTGCGGTCCCATAAAGTTTATTTACAGCCACCAGTCCTGGCTCTCATGTTCTGTGCTGTTATTTAACTGTAATTTATCCTTAAATGTCTTCTAACAGCTCTTGTCTTCTAAGAGCTGTTGGTAATGCTGCTAGACAATATTGACCTCCCGTGGTCGAGCAAATTCTGTGGTTCAGCATCAGTTAGGTCCCGAGAATCCTGGACTAGAGAGGTTCAGCCTGTACTGCTTCTAGTCATACGGAGGGGATGGAAGCTGCCCATTAACAGCCACTTTTCAAAACCCCTCAGATAGGGCCTATTTGTGTGTAGCACTCTTTGTGTGTCTTGTTCTCTTGTTACCTTGTAAAAGCAATCATAATTATTATCTTGAATATTTTCAAGAGTACGATGTCTGTAGGTGCACCTACTGCATGCTGAGGTTTGTCATCAAGATTAGCGATGTGTTTAGGAAATTTGTAATGAGAGAAAATGATTAATTAAAATTGTATCAGTTTGTAGGCTAATCCATCTTCAGCTAGTTTGCTGGAAATTGAAAGGAGTTTTGCACAATGGCAAGTGGTGGGAAAATACATTTGGCTTTCGACATTTAAACAGGAAGGAACTTCTTAAATACAAGACTTACAATAGTAAGGGCAGTTATTTGGGAACATTATATTGCATATTGTAGCTGCAGAGTGTTGGATGATTAGTCTGCATACGATGGTGTTCTGCTTTCTTTACCTAATATTTTTGAAACAAAAGAAAAAAGGCTTAGTTACTTTTTTGGATCTGCTGAAAACAATTGGTTCCTTTTACACTGAAAAAGACTTCCAAAGTTAACAGCTAATTTATTATGAGGTCATGGTAGTCACACAGTTAACAAATTTCTCATTTGCAGAGAGGTGCAGCTTTATGTGAAAAATCTTAATTCAGAGTATGCAATAGAATTTTAGTTCTTCATCCCCAATGACCATTATAAAATTGCCATATGCCTAAAAATATGTTCAGCACAACTGTGATTGTTCAGATTCTGAATTCGCTCTCATTTTATTACATGATCTTTTAGTTTAAAATAAAATGATTATTCTTCAGTAGAGGATGAAAACCATTTGGTTATATATGATTCATTATAAAATGAGGTAACTAAGTATTTTGAACAGTAACATGCTTTATTTGAGCTTTTATACCACTTTTGGTGACTAGTAAACTGTAACATGTTGTCATTTTTCTCATGATCAGTCCATAAAATCAGTTATCTTCCTCTTTGGTCCAACTTATAAACACATATAAAACTGAAGCAGATGTCAGAGCAATAACCAGGTGTACACTAAAGTGCTTTGCAAAGTTTTAATTGCAGCATGGATGTTACATGTTTAATGGTTTTGGTTAGTGTATCTGTCAGTTGTCTTGTACGGGTTGTTTAATGGTACTTGGTATTCATCTTATAATTTTACCCATGCAGCCTCTGAATAAGCTTTCTCTCTGTGAATTATTTTTTCAGTCATAACATATATAGCACTGAGTACTTCTGAGTTGCCGTAGTTCTATATCAGGGGTGGGGAATGTAGGGTCCAGGGGCCGTATCTGGCCTCTGGCTTTCCTGATTCCGACCCCCGAGGCTCAGGGTCCTTCCTCCAGTGTTGGGGAGCCTACGATGGTGCTCCAGGCCCCCTGCTTCTCACTTGTGTGTAGCCCCCAACTGATTTTTTTCTATGGGTCAGTGGTCCCTGACCCAAAAAAGTTCCCTACCCCTATTCTATATGGTACATTGTGGTGAAATCAAAATGTTTTAATATTGCAATTCCTTTGGGGTAGGGGTAGTCCCTCTTTTCTAGGTTTGTACAGCTCTCAGCACAATGAAGCCCCACTCCCAATCGGGCCTATGGACAATACCATAATATTTATTATACTATATAGTATAAGCCCCCGCACAGACAGATCTGTGTGGTAGGGGAGCAGAGCCAAAATGCTGGTGGAGCCCTGGAGAACTGGAGGAAACAGAAGTTCATCCCCCTCCCTTAGGCCTCTGTGGATCCTGGACCTTGTCTCTCCCCTTGCAGGGATGTGGAGGCTGCTGTTTCATGAGAGGAAAAAGGACTCTGAGGGGACTGTGTGTCTGGAGGAGGGATCTGGGATTTGGGAGGGGCTCAGTGATAGAGCCCAAAAACATGATGGGTGGGGTGGGGAGTTTTTTGGGATAATGAAGCGCTTGACAGCATGAGACCTATGTTTTGGAAGCTATCAGCCAGCTGCAGCTAATCTGCACTGGGTGGGGGCACCCACAGTTTGTTTTGGTGCTTTCCATACCCTTATAATGGCAGTTAGCATAAGTACATGTCTGAGTTTTGATTAGGGGTGCCTGTGTTAGATAAATAAAATTAATACAATTAAATAAAGGATAAATATCCAGCCTGTCTTTTTTATCAGTACGTTTTCTCACCATGCAGATGCCCAAATGCACTGCTCAGCTGCCTTCTGCAGCTCTGAAGAATGAGTGCCTGCCTCTGATTGAGTTGTGATTAAAAAGCAGTGTCTTTTAATATGCAATGCTTCAGGGTGAAGAGGAGTCACTTTCATTAATGGTTTCTACTGTGGCAGAAGAGGATTGAAGCGGTGTCTTCAAGGACAGTGAATTGGCTGAGATGTTAGTGCATAGAAATGTTTTGATCCAGTGATAACTAGTAGCTGCTAGTTCCTGTTGTTTCTTTTTTGATCAAGTGCCCACTTTGTGTGTGGGGAGGAGGCAGGGAAGGGATAGGAGGTGAAGGCAAGGAAAGGAAGTCACTGTTCAAAGTGCATCTCCTGTAGGAAGACCAAAACATGAGCAGTGTGGTGGAATCAAGGTTAAAAAAATTACTTATTTTCCTTTGGTTTGCATTGTGCATCCATCATATACAGTTTTCCACATGTTAGGTAATGGAAAGTTGAGCCCCAAAGGAAGTTCTCTTTGTAAGTCAAGATGGGACCATAAAATCAATCATTGTTGGGTCACTAATTGGTGTGCGAGATAGGCATTTCCTAAACTGTATGATAAGTTCATTGGCTTTTTGGCAGTGAACTCTTTAGCGAATGATATTCTTTCCTGGTTCTGTTGTTAACACAGGAAAAGCATCAGGTCATTTATAGCTACACCCATATCACCACTTGTTTTTAAATAGAAGGGAGGAAAAAAAAAGTTGGCTGTCAAAGAGAACCAAAATGTTTCTGACGAAGTTTGTTTTCATGTCTCTGTGGCATAGTAGCAAAGCTTGGCAGCCACATGATAATAGTGAAGATTGATTGCTCTCTCTGTTAAGCATCTTGCATCTCTGAGTTTATGTTAACACAAGCATTATTCCAGCAGCAGCATCTGGCTCATTGGCAGGTTCCACAGACAGTTGTTCTGATGGCTCTAGAGATGCCTTTGGGCTGTCATGTAGTTAGGTGGCTGATTAGGCTGGCTATGCTGCTTTGTCATTGCTTTTTTATTATTATTATTTGACTTGCCTTTGTGATGAATGGCTCTTTGGAACGTGGGTTTTTCACAAATCTTTCCTAACCTTTAAATACAGGAGCATTTATGGAATACCCATGTTAATTTAAACCAGTGCATTTTTTGGTGATCAGCGCTGGAGCTACAAGGTCCCAGCCCATGGTTTCCACACAAGTTTTCCCCATGAACCATGACCTCCATCTTGTGCAATAAAACATACATTTTTGAGCATACTGCTGCATAATGAGATTCTCTGAGAACAGAACTACGAGCATAAATCAAATATTAGTATTACACAGTCAGTATCCTGAGGAAGCTGTGTTGGGAGTTGGGAATTCAGGAAGTCATTCAGATTTCTCAAGATGACAACGTTTGTGTCTTCAGTAGTATAGTTTTTGGGCCAGATACACAGCTCATGTAAATTGACATGGGACCATTGATGTCAATGGAGCTATGATGATTTACACCTGCTGTGAATCTGCTCATACATGTTTTTACTTTACAGAATTCACGCTTGCTGTACATAAAAATGACTCCTTTAAATGCACATTGTTTTTAGAGCAGGTGTGTATACAAGTGCAATTTGAGAGTGAAGTGTCCTGTTTATTAAATAGGATTATTGGGGTCACCGTTTCCTCTGGAGGAAGTTCTTTGGCCAGACTAGATAATCATAATGGCACCTCCTGGCCTGAAACTCTGTGAATCTGTGGAACGGCCACACAACTAGTTGTCTTAGTGTAGGTCTACATAGCATCTGAATGGTGTAATTCCCATCTTGGGTAGATACTCACTAGTTCTGCTTGAGTTAGCATGCTAAAAAGAGTAGTGTGAATGCAGTGGTACGGGTGGCGGCTTGAGCTGGCTGCCAGATTATATATCCAGGAGATAGGCAGGATTGTACTTGGGGTCCCTGCTAACTTCTTCCCCTTAAGGCCCTGCTTCTGTTTCTCACTCCTCTCCCCTTCTCCCCACACATTGCTTGCTGAATAGTCTCAAAGAGCCTGTCTGCAAGGTAGGATGTTGCTGGCTGAGGCTTAGCAAAGGCTCATGTGATAGGATAATGAGCTTTGTGGATAAGGGAGAAGTGGTGAACGTGGTATACCAAGACTTTAGTAAGGCATTTGATATGGTCTCGCATGATATTCTTACCAATAAACTAGGGAAATACAACTTAGATGGGGCTACTTTAAGGTGGGTGCATAACTGGCTGGATAATCAATCCTGCTGGAAGGGCATAACAAGTGGGGTTCCGCAGGGGTCTGTTTTGGGACCGGTTCTGTTCAATATCTTCATCAACGATTTAGATGATGGCATAGAGAGTATGATTATTAAGTTTGCAGATGATATGAAGCTGGGAGGGTTTGCAACTGCTTTGGAGGATAGGGTCATAATTCAAAATGATCTGGACAAACTGGAGAAATGGTCTGAGGTAAATAGGATGAAGTTTAATAAGGACAAATGCAAAGTACTCCACTTAGGAAGAAAAAAATCACTTTCACACATACAGAATGGGAAGTGACTGTCTAGGAAGGAGTACTGCAGAATAGGATCTAGGGGTCATAGTGGACCACAAGCTAAATATGAGTCAACAGTGTGACGCTGTTGCAAAAAAGAAAACGTGATTCTGGGATGCATTATCAGGAATGTTGTAAGCAAGATACGAGAAGTCATTCTTCCACTCTATTCTGTGCTGATTAGGCCTCAATTGGAGTATTGTGTCCAATTCTGGGCACCACATTTCAAGAAAGATGTGGAGAAATTGGAGAAGGTACAGAGAAGAGCAAAAAGAATAATTAAAGGTCTAGAGAACATGACCTATGAAGGAAGACTGAAAGAATTGGGCTTGTTTAGTTTGGAAAGGAGAAGACTGAGGGTGGACATGATAGCAGTTTTCAGGTATCTAAAAGGGTGTCACAAGGAGAAGGGAGAAAAATTGTTCTCCTTAGCCTCTGAGGATAGGAAAAGAAGCAATGAACTTAAACTGCAGCAAGGGAGGTTTAAGTTGGACATTAGGAAAAACTTCCTAACTGTCAGGGTGGTTAAATACTGGAATAAATTGCCTAGGGGGTTGTGGAATCTCCATCTCTGGAGTTATTTAAGAGCAGGTTACATAGACATCTATCAGGGATGGTCTAGATGGTACTGAGTCCAGCCATGAGGGCAGGGGACTGGACTCAATGATCTCTCGAGGTCCCTTCCAGTTCTAGTGTTCTATGATTCTATGTAGCTTAATGACCCAGCATCTTGATCCACACTCTGGGAAGTAGGGATGTAATAGTGTAGTTGAGTAACCGATTAACTGATAAGCAAAAGCTTATAGGTTAATGCTATAGACTACATGCACATACCCCTCTCCCTCTCCCCCCGCCTCCCGTCAGTAAATTTTTTAGCAGGCTGTCCAGCAGTCTGGCTCTGTCCCGGCTTATGCCAGGTCCAGGATCTATCCCGGCTGCGGCTCTACATTTAAAGTGTATTAGGAGTCAGTGGGGCAGGCAGCCGGGCTCAGTTACAACTTGTGCCGGGTCTGGGAGCTCAGACTCACCCCCACCTGGGAGCTGCCTCCTCCTGGGAACTGCTGCTACCCGGCACTGCTTCCTCTGTATCAGAGGCAGCAGTGTGGGTTGGCAGGGGGCTTCTCAGGAGAGCTGCCGGAGTGCATTGGATGCCGGCCTCACCCCTGGGGACTATAGAATAGTCAAATAACTGATAAGAATTCATGAGGTTAATTGACTATTCAATTAACTGATATTTAACATTCCTAGTGGGAATCGGACTTCTGATTTGGGTGCCAGTTAGGGTTTCCAGGTCCACTTTTTGACCATATTTTCCTGTTGAAAACTGGGCATCTGATAACTCCTAAATGGCACCCAGATACCAAAGTAAAAAATGTGACTTTCTGGCTTAAACTCAGATGGGTAGGAACGCTAGCTGGTAGCCTGAACTGCACTTTGCTGCCATCAGCTCACTGCTATTTTTAACACACTAGCTTAAGCAGAGCTAGCATGTGTAAGTCAACCAGCACTGGGAAACACACTTCCCAGCTGCAGTGTAGATGTACCCTTACTGATTTCAAGTTTTATCATAACCATGTTAATAAGATATAGACATACAATAAGACATAGACATACAGATTTTCTTTTTAAATGTATATTTCCTTTTTATAATAGCAATAAAACATCAATCATTGAATGTTTTATTGCAAAATTGAGACAATAAAATCTAGTGCCACAGTAGGAACTATTTTCCATATTTATTCAACTGATCATCCAACAACTCTGCTTTTCATTTGTTGCATGAACCTCCACCAAAATAAATAGTTCAGTGAAAGGAAAATGTTCTTAGCTGATTTTGGGTTGCTTGTCTCCTTTGTAGTTAATAGGAGTTTTGCATTGCCGTCAGCGGGACAAGGATTTCACTCTGAGGTTGTAATTTCTCTTCTTAAAGAAACCCTCCCTTTACTAATACCTTCTGGTTGAAACTATAATAAAGAACAGATGTGTCAGACATACATATGACATTATTTGTTGGGGAAGTCAACATGGTTTTTGTAAAAGGAAATCATGCCTCACAAGTCTATTAGAATTCTTTGAAGGGGTCAACAATCATGTGGACAAGGGGATCTAGTAGATATAGTGTATTTAGATTTCCAGAAAGACTTCGACAAGTTCCTTCACCAAAGACTTTTAAATAAAATAAGATATCATAGGTTAGTAGCTGGCTAAAAGATAGGAAACAAAGGTAGGAATAAATGGTCAGTTTTCAGAATGGAGAGAAGTAACTAGTGGTATTCCCCTGAGGTCTGTACTACAACCAGTCTATTTAACATATTCCTAAAGACAAGAACTTTGGCTTGTTTACAAATTTTGAATAAGCATTAGTGATAGCAATTATCCACAAAAGTATTGCTGGTTACTACTCCATGGTAGTCCCATCTACATACATCTTTGATTTACTTGGTTTGGCACAGGAGAACAGTCAATATGTTATTTCTTGTCTCTTACATACGTTCCTTAAAATATGACATAACTCAGATACCCCAGTCAGTAATTTGAAGGGGTTAAAGCTGAAGTTATTGTAGTTAATATGATTGCTGCTAGACTATAGTCAACTAGAGATTAGCAGCCAATAAACGTCTAATGTAAGGATGGTGCTGTCATCAAGGGACTTTTTTTTCTGCCTTCACCTGCTGGAAGGGAGAAGCAAACAGCCTGTCTGACCTGACATAGGATAGAAGTACAGTAAACTTCCGATAATCCGGCACCTTTAGGACCCAGGGGGTGCCGGATTATCAGATATGCCGGAGTACCGGAAGGGGGGCTTTGAGGGGTCTGGGGTGGGGGGGGGGGTCTGCGCAGTGTGGGAGAGGGTGGTGCTGTAGGACCAACCCGGCAGCACACCAGCTGCTCTGCCCCTGGCTTCCCCAAGTCAGCTGCTGGTCAGTTTCAGCAGCGGCTGGCTTGGGGAAGCTGGGGGCAGAGCAGCTCCAATTGTCCGGCTGGCCGGAGCATTTCCGGGTTCCAGTTGGTGCCGGACTATCAGGAGTGCTGGACCACTGGATGCTGGACAGTTGGAGTTTTACTGTACTAGAAACAACTTATTTAACAGCTAAGAAATTATCCTCTGCTGTTCAGGTAAGTACTTATATGTAAATAAATAATTATTACTGTTATATGTATTATCATAGCAGCTAGGACTCCTAGGGACCCCATTGTATCAGGGGTCAGGACCCCATTGTATTAGGTGTTGTACAAACACAGAAGAAAAGGATTGATCCTAGCTTCAAAGAGTTAACAACCTAAGCAAATAGTAATATAACAATCTGGGGATTCTCTGTCTCTCTCTCGCTCTCTCACACACACCCACCCACCCACCCACACAGAGGAGAGAGAGAGAGAGAGAGAGAGAGAGCCTAGGTGGGGAAGGCATTGCTTTTCCAAACTGCCAGGCATGGCCCTGACAACTCACTACCCCACTATATTGTGGGTGGAGTGTTGCTGCCCCAGGCGCCCACCCTTCTCGTGCGTTCAGGGATCTGGAGGCTGGAGCCATGAGGGCTCCTCCCTCCCCACAGCTCTGGAGGCTGGAGAGGCTTGGGCCATGTGCTCGTCCCCTCCCCATAGTGGAGGGGGGGGGCCTCAGCAGAGGGAGCGGAGCTATAGGTGGGGCTGGGGGATCTGCCTTCCCCAGCCTTAGCTGCACTGCCCGCCTGTGTGTGTGTGTGTGTGTGTGTGTGTATTTTATTCCTTACTTTCAGTCTAATGAACAGTCTTTCAATATCTCTGTCTCCTGTCCTATGTATATGATGGAAAACTTGCTTTTGTTATGTGTTATCTGTACTTCCTGAAAACATGGAAGAAATATTTCTAGGTCAACTGAGCAGTGTGTTTACTTAGTAAATTATTTATGAACATGCCATAAAATTCACAGCAGGGAGTGTGGCTGCCAGGCTTGAAAGATAAGCCTACTGATGGATAAAGTTTCATTTTTCTCATGCCACCCAGTTGTCACCATAACTAGTGTGTCACCAGCATCTCTTGTAGATGTTTTTCCATTTATAATTGAATGCTGCTGGTTTTCTTTCTCTCACAGAGCATTTTAGGCTTTTTAATGAGATTGTATGGGTCCCCTATAATCAGCTATTCTAGCTGAGGGTACTGACATTGGTGCACTTTATCAATTCTGGTCACTAAGTGGTAATTTGTAACTAGGAATATTGTGTTCTGTTCCAGAAAGGTGCAGGCAAGCCTGGAGAGAATGAAGAGAAGAGCAACAGATTGAATAGGTGGCTGGAAGGATTCATTTGTAAGGAAAGATTAAAAGAGCTAAATACATACCATATATACTCAATCATAAGCTGCTTTTTTTGGGGGGGGTGTGTAAAAAATGATGTGGTAAAGAGCTGGAGTCAGCTTATGAATGGGCCATTGTGTTTTACCAATTTGTTTTTAACTTGGGGGAGAGGGGGTTGGTTAAACTTCAGTTTCCAACCCAGCAGGGCAAACTGTTGGCACATTGGGTCATTTTATGTACCTGGAGTGTCTGCAGGCACTGAGCCCCTCAGCTCCCAGTAGCTGCTGTTCGCTGTCCTGGGTCAACAGGAGCAGTGGGAAGTGGCAACCAACAATTCCCTCGGCTAGTGCTGCTTCCTGCAGCTCCCATTGGCTGGGAATTGCAAACAGCAGCCAATGGGAGCTGAGAAGCTGCGTGCCTGCAGATGCTTCAGGTAAACAAAACGTCCCGACGTGCCAGCAGCTTACACTGATGAGCTTGGACTGGAAGTTTGCAAATTGCCGATATAGAATTGGCTTATGAACAGGTCATTGTGATTTTACAATTTTTTGTAGCTTGTGGGGGTTAGCTTATGATTGAGTATATACAGTACATCTTGGTAGGCAGCTGCTAAGTGCAGGGGATTGTGATAATACACTACACATACGTAAGAAAAGAGGAATTATTTAGTGCGGTACAAAAGGGTACAACTAGGAGTAAAGGCAGAAAAAATTCAGACTGAAATTGAATCACATGGGTAGTGAAATAGCCTGCAAACAAAAGTAGGGCATTTAAAATATATCTTGTTTTTTCTGCCCTCGCACCCAGGGCTCCTGAGCATAACAGCAAATCAGTCTGCCACTTGTGTGGTACTGTGCAGAGAAACTATGTGTCACATGCTCAAGTTCTCTTACGCTGCGTCTACACAGCAGCGTTATTTTGGAATTACTGACGTTATCCCGAAATAACAAAGTCCATGTCTACACTACAAGCAGTTATTTTGACATTATGTCAAAATAATGTCAAGATGGAGGATTTCTTAATCTGACTCCTATACTCCTCATTTTACGAGGAGTGAGAGAAGTTGAGGAAGAGTGCTCTTTCTTGGACTTCCTGCTGTGTATATAGTGCCAAAAGCTGAAATAAGCTATTTTGACTTAAGCTACACAATTGACATAGCTCAAGAGGCATAGCTTATTTCGGCTTTAGCTCTGCTGTGTAGACGTGCCCTTAGTGTGTGCATTTTGTGTGTGTGTGAGGGGGAGGGGGGTCAGCATTCTACTTAATGAAACTGTAGAGAAGAGTCCTACCCTGAGAGGGCAGAAACTGGCTTACTTTGTAAGACTTTCTCAATTAGGTGCTGCAAGACCATTTGTTGTTTTTTAAGTTTTTCCAGTTACAGACTAACTCACCTACCCCTCTGAAGCTTTTAGTTCCCATTGGTGTGATTGAGATAATTATCTTGTCGGTAAGAGATTTTCATAGATGGGTCTCTGATTCTTTGGGGGATGACCCTGGAGGATCTGCTTGCATGTTTTCTCCTGCCCATAGTGCGGGACGGGGAAGTCAGCTACTTGTGTGGCACGAGGGGCATCTTCAGGTGGACGTGGCCCTGATAATATGACTGTAATTGCACTCTACCTCACTGAGGACCCTCTGGGGTCTGTAAATAGGGGTAACTGGTGTGGCTGAAGAGGTGAACCACCTCTGAAAAGGGCAGGATTGTCTTCTGGGAGTGGGCTGGTGGCAAGGCCATAGGGATCCAAACTTCTGTAGCGTATCATAGGAGTAGTGGAGAAGTAGTGTCTCCTGTTTGTGATTCTGTGCTAGCTTATGACCCTTTTGCCCCTCATTTTTTTGAACAAAGGGCAGGTGAGAGGGAGTGGGAAAAGTCTGGTACCAGGGAAAAGATGTGATCCCTATTTTTGTACATTTAAAGTCAAGTCAAGCCAGCAAGTCAGTTTTTGTTAAAGCAGTGACACTTTAATTGTCATTCAGAATAAATGTAAGCTGCACTGTTTCTGGAGATCACCCCCCTGCTGTGCTAACGACCCTCTGCATATGGCAATTTATAGCTTCTAGGAAGGATACACAATAGGCAGCCTTGTTGCTCTGAAAGTTGAGCCATTTACCTTATATTTCTCCTGTGTTCATTCACTAGAAAGTAATTAATAAATTGAGCAAGTGCATGATACGCTAAAGGGGTATGATGTTATGCTAGGTGCTGGCCTTTTAAGGTGAGTTTAAATATCTGAGGACTGTTTTATGAAAAACTTAGGAAAAGTGTCAACTTCCTAACTTTTGCTGTTAGTTGGATGGAGATGGTTTGACTGGAACAACACAAGAGTTTGAATACAGCTGTCCTGTGTACTCCAAGCATTTTTTCCAGAGACTCATATCCAGGTTTTCCAAGCTGACATTATTGTCACTGAGATGGGAATCCAGAAGCTTTGACCTGTACAAATAGAAAAGTCCAGCCGATATAGATGAACATAACTCTGTTGAAATATACATAATTGCACCCGTTTATACCAACTGAAGAGCAGGCAAACAATTGTTTATCAGCTACCTCTCCAGTGCCTGTGTGAAATGGGATGTTGGTCTCAATCCTGTTTCCTGTCTCAGCTTATAGACTGCCTCAAAACTGATCATCGTTTTCAGCAGAGTCCAAGGACTGAATGGGTAGTGAGGCTGAAATACTCTTTTCATCCCAGTAAGGTGGTTCCCCTAGAACAGGGTTTGGAGGCCCATTTTGGCAAAGAGGTGTGAACTGTATACACTATACAGATTCTAGATCCAATTGTGATATCTTACTCATGTTCCTACACAGCAGGGCTGTGTCTAGACTGGCATGATTTTCCAGAAATGCTTTTAACGGAAAAGTTTTCCGATAAAAGCATTTTTGGAAAAGAGCGTCTAGATTAGCACGACGCTTTTCCGCAAAGCACTTTTTGCGGAAAAGCGTCGTGCTAATCTAGACGCTAAAAAAAGCCCCGATCGCCATTTTCACGATCGGGGCTTTTTGCGCAAAACAAATCTGAGCTGTCTACACTGGCCCTTTGCAAAAGCTTTGCGCAAAGGGACTTTTGCCCGAACGGGAGCAGCATAGTATTTCCGCAAGAAGCACTGATTTCAGACAGGTAGGAAGTCAGTGTTCTTGCGGAAATTCAAGCGGCCAGTGTAGACAGCTGGCAAGTTTTTCCGCAAAAGCAGCTGATTTTGCGGAAAAACTTGCCAGTCTAGACACAGCCCAGAGCTAAAGTCTAATTAAGCTATGCAACTTCAGCTATGTCAATTGTGTAGCTTAAGTCAAAATAGTTTAATTCAGCTTTTGGTGCTGTCTACACAGCAGGAAATTGAAGGAAGAACACTCTTCCTTCGACTTCCCTTACTCCTCGTACAATGAGAGTTACCATGAGTCAGAGTAAGAAGTCCTCCAGCTCGACGTTATTTAAAAAATAAAGGCTTGTAGTGTAGATGTGTACTATGTTATTTTGGAATAACGTCAGTATTGACCCAAACAGTCCCATTGAAATCATTGAGACTACACATGGATTAAGACATCAGACCCTGGACTTCTGGAGTTCACAGAGGACAGTTTTTGCAGTTGTCAGTCTAGCACTTTTCACAAGTACTACATATGCTTTAAGAAGCAAGAAAGGCTGAGGGCCGACTGGCTAAGCAGCAGTTTGGCAGAAAAGGACCTGAGGATTACAGTGGATAGGAAGCTGAATGTGAGTCAGTTGTGTGCCCGTGTAGCCAAGAAAGCTAATGGCATATTAGGGCACATTAGGAGGAGCTTTGCCAGCAGATGTAGAGAAGTGATTATTCCCCTTTATTTGGCACTGGTGAGGCCACATCGGTAGTACTGTATCCAGTTCTGTCCCCACCCCTCATTACAGAAAGGATGTGGATGCATTGGAGAAAGTTCAGCGGAGGGCAACAAAAATGATTAGGGGACTGGAGCACATGACTTACAAGAGGGATTTGGGCTTATTTAGTCTACATAAGAAAAGTCTACATAAGAGAAGAGAGAGAGGGGATTTGATAGCAGCCTTTAACTACATGAAGAGAGGGTCCAAAGAGGGTGGAGAGAGGCTGTTGTTTTCAATGGTGACAGATGACAGAAGAAGGAGCAATGGTCTCAAGTTACAGTGGGGGAGGTCTAGGTTGGATATTAGGAAAAACTATTTCACTAGGAAGATGATGAAGTACTGGAATGGGTTATCTAGGGAGGTTGTGGAATCTCTATCCCTAGAGTTTTTAAGTCCCAGCTTGACAAAGCCCTGGCTGGGATGATTTTGTTGGGGTTGGTCCTGCTTTGGGAAAGGGGTTGGACACAATGACCTCCTGAGGTCCCTTCCAACCGTCTGGTGCAGCGGTCTCCAACCTTTTGGGGCTGCCGCGCGTCCGGGGGCGGGGCCGCTCATGCGCCGCACGTCCGGGGGCGGGGCCGCTCATGCGCCGCACGTCCGGGGGCGGGGCCGCTCATGCGCCGCGTGTCCAGGGGCGGGGCCTCACCTGTGCTGTGTGTCCGGGGCCGGGGCTGCGCCTGTGCCAAGCGCCTGGGGCCAGCACCGTGCATGCGCCACGGGGCAGGGGAATGCGCCATGCGCCCAGGGCAGGGGCCGCACATGCACTGCGTGCCCAGGGCGCAAGAATGGCTTGGGCCGGCCCTGGTCACTCGGCGGGCACACATAAATGCCCCGGAGGGCGCCATGGCGCCCGCGGGCACCACGTTGGGGACCACTGCTTCTGGTGCTATGAAGAGTTGTGCTGTCCCATCCATTTCAATAGATGGATCAAAGTTAAAGCACCAATACACCAGTGAGAATTCACTCCCCAGTCTCAAACAGGAAAATAATTAAAAACCGATCAATTTTTATGTAAAATATCCAGTTTATCTTATCTCAAAGGTTTTTGTCTAAGTATTTTTTGAAAAATGAAGATTCAAAGGAGAGCTTTTGAGACACAGTGGGTTAGCTGTAAGCAGTAATGGCTTTATAACTATTTTCCAAAACATTTATATTATAAAAGACGATACTATGATATAGACAAAGTAGCAAATGGATATTGCAAGAACAGATTTTTGTCTGAAACAAATCAGTGATGAATTTGCATTGTGAAGTTACAGTAAGTCAGAGAATAGAGAGAGAGAAATTAAAGGATTACTTAAAACCAACAATAAACTTACACATTAAAAGTAATCATTTTAAAAATGAAGCCATACCCTATTAAAATAAGCATAAAATTATATGCTCATTTGGATGTGCAGTTTATCAAATATATAGAATACTAAAATTGACTCAAATGCAAGTAAAATATCTATTTAATTAGATCATAAAGAAAGGAGATTAAAAGTAATATTTTGTAAGATAGTAATTATTGTTTTTCCAAAGTAGTCTGGTTCCTGTGTGTTGACTTAAATTTAATTGTGATAGCAGATCTCTTTGGGATTCTACATTTTCTTTGTGTCTTTAATTACTTTAAATCACAACCATTACCTTTATTTTGTTTTTTTTCCCCCAACTAAATACACTGCATGGCTGTTTGCTGCAATAGTCTCACTATTCACAAACACAGATGTGATCAGCCTCTACCCTTGTGAGAGGTTACAAGTTAAATCTTTGCAGGGGCCTATGCAAAGAGATAAGAAGAAAGAACCTTGTAACCAATGGGGAGTAGGCGCTGAGGTGCTGATGGGTGCCTGAGATGTAAATAAACCAGATTGCTCTCATTTCCTGTTTCCACTGTATTATGCATTCCAATAGCACAATTCATCTTTATGACACACACCTATTGCTTTAACTTTACTGTGGACCACTAAAGCACATTAAAGTGGGCAGGAAATGGAATTAAAAAGAGTTCAGTTGAAGGCCGACTTTAGATTAGAATAACTTAACGCATTGCAATAGCTTTTCATGTAGCATGACATCTGTTTTCAAGCAGATTTAACATAGTGCTTCACTTTCATGTTCAAATTTAAAAATTCTTTGGGTTAGCTAAACTTAAAACACAAGATCAGGGGTCAGATCTTTGGCTGGCTGAAGTCAGAAGAGCTCTGTTGAGGAACGCTAGTGAAGATTTGGGCCCTAAACTGAATATGAAATGAATATTTAAATAAAATGTGCAGATTCATGTCACTGACAGTTGCCCAGAGAGGGCCAGATTCTCCTGCCTTAAACATATAGTTCCATTAAAGGTAGTGGGGTACTCTCCTTACCCCAGTGGGGTAGGGAGAACAGGCAGGATTTGGCCTTAAAAAGGCATGTAGATGTTTTAAAATGTAGGCACATTTTAATAGCTCTGCATATGTGGTGTGCAGACATTCTTATTCAGAGAAACAATTTCAAGTATATTTACAATTTTTCAGACACATTGAGCTTTTTAAAAAACCCGTGACATCTAGTCAATACTTTTCTTGTGAGGGTTTTACAAGTTTTTTTTCTTTACTGCATATATACTAGGAAGATACATGACAGTAGGGTTATGAGTTTACAGCCTTGATTACTTGAAGAAACATAACTCATATTCTCTCTTCTATAGGATAATTATTGCCTATCCTATGATGTCACTTACATGATACATGTGGTTGAGGTTTTTGAAAATTAACCGTTCATCCTGCTATTCTCTGATTACACTGAATGGCCTCTGGTTTTGCTGAGCACTGTATTTTTTTTTTCTGCCAGTGAATAGATAATTGAATATAAGCATCAACCTTCAAAGTGTTTATCAATATAGAAGATATTAGTGGATATTCCGCAATGTCATGTAAGGTAAAAACTAATTTGTAAGCAACATAGCAGAAAGCTGGAAAGGCAATTAAGTTAAAAAGTCATTAACATTGATCCTTTTGAACTGAGAAAGTACATTCCTTTCTCTGAAAACATCTTTGAAAAATGTTGTGCACCTAGGTCTGTCTCTAAGGTAATAACTAAATGTCACATTAAAGTTTGAATATCTTGCTTTGGAAACTAAGAATTTAGTTTAATGCAGAGCATATTGTTCAAGATTCACTTGAATTATATGAACAAGGAGAGACCTGTAGGTAATTAGTGAGGATGGTAGCTGGCAGTTTGACTTTCATCATTTGTTCACACTGCAGGTATAAATTCTCACTGAAAGGATAAGGTTACAGATGGGTGGGTGTTACTTCAATGATTGCAGCTTCTTAAGTGGAAATCCAGATGCTTTTTCTTCTTTCTGTCCTGTTGGTTAGTGTGGGCACATGAAGTAAATAGCTGAAGGTAAGGTTTAAAGATTAAACTTTTTTCTGTTTAGCAATAGGAATATGTGGTTGCTTAGACAAAAGGACCCATCTGGAGACTTTAAAGAAGTGAATGCACATTTGGGGTCAAAATTTCAAAACAATTCAGAGCGACTTTTTTTTTTTTTTTTTTCAAGTGGGGCCAGATTTTCACAAGAGCTCAGCTCCTGTCCAGGCTTGTAGGGCACTGACCTCTTTTACAACTGGCCACTTATTTTGATGTCTAAATGGGAGTTTTGGTTCTTCTGAAAATTCTGGTCTTAGGGCTTGATGTAATTATCATTATAGTGGATATTGGTTCAGCTTTGTGTTCTACAGTTGTGATGTATGCTTTGAAACATTTGTTTAAAAAGTGTTAACTAAAGAAAAGACATGTTTTCTTTTAGGGGGCAAATGGAATATATTGCAGTGTTATAGTCTGCAAATTTGATGCAATAGCTGAGACAAATCAGATTTCTGAGTTAGAAAGGAAAGATTGGTAACTTTGTCTCTCAACTTAACTTTTCATTACTTGTGCTTGTTGAGATTGTGTGGTGTGTTTTTTTATTTTTTATTTATTTTTTTTTAATTACTGTCAAAGATTAAAAACTTAAGGCAAACCTTAGGCTCAGACCTACTTATGTTGAAGTACATGAGAGAGTTATCCACAGACTTACTGGGAACAGAATCAGGATCTTTAAAATCCACCATACTTACTTTTCAGCCTTGCAGCTGTTGCTTGTGTGAGTAATCCTCACTCATTAAGTGAGTGAGATTATTCATGTGAATAAGGACTAGGACATGGATCTTACTCATGTGACTAGTGCTAACTTTCTAGGACTTTATGGAGCATTGGCTCTGGCTTGCTCTCAGTGCACTTGGCTCTAATAAGACAATCTGTGTTACTCATGAGTAAAAGTTTGCTGGATTGTGCTTTTACTACAGGTTGACTATGCTCTTCCTTTCACATATAATAGCAAGCTAAAAGTGAAGTTAGGTTTTCAGAATCAGTGGAATCTGAGTTTGAACCTTCCTGTAGTATTCAACTCATTCAAGCATTCTGCACATAATTGCTAATGATGTGCACAAAGTAGGTATAGAGAGGTAGCATGATAGGTGTGACAAGTATAATACTACAGTATGTGGTTTGTTAATGTGCTTTGAGTGAAAGATACTGTGTCAGTCTAGAGTGTAAAAGAAAGCTGCTTTTATCCTTTGTAGTGTAACACTAAAATGTTGGAGCACTGCTTAATCTTAAATGTTGAGGTCCTGACCATACCATACCACATAACCTTCCTTGTCTGGCTCTCTTCCTTCCGTCTGTGAGGCAGTAATTGTTGTTGGAATTCTTATTCCCCTTCCCCCCCCTCTTTCTTGCAGTACACACACCACATTTTGTCACCTTTATTTCTTCCCTCTGTAAACCATGTAAGTGTAACTTCCCCATAAGACTTTTTAGAGCTGAGGCTATTTGAAGTGGAGTTTCACTAGGACTCAAGATTCTCACAGGGCAGTAAAATCTCTTTCATTGGGCTGGCTTTTAACTTTTAAGTTTCATGTTTTTAACAGTAACTTGTGTTTCCTTTATCCTTCACACCCATCCGTTAGCCAGGTGTTTTTGTCACACCAAGTAGAAAAATAAAAGTAATCCAACTGCACAGCTGGTCCCTCAGTGAGAAGCAGGAGGATGGCCACAGCTACAAGAAGCGATTAGAGAAACTGCTTGAGTAGTTTAAACAGCCTCTTGCAACTGCTCAATAAAATCCAACCACTGGAAAGGGGAGAACGATTTTATAGTGAATTTAGGGCATTTAAATCTACGCTACAATACATTTGTTAGCTGTATGCTGTTATTTCCTAAAGATGTTTTTCTCAACATTTATGTATCACTGATTTTGTACCTTTGCACATTTTATTGAACCTGTATCCATCACTTCTCACATCCATGCATGATGGGGCTTCATTATTATTATTATTTTTTTTTCCCTCTTATACTGGTTTAAATCAGGAGTAAATCTATTGAGGTAAATAGTTATCCTGCTGGAAATTAGGTATAAGGAGGAGCAGAATTAGTCTTAGTGATTTCTTTACATCAGAAGTATATTTGATCAGAAAATATTTTCATGTAGCAACTTGGTTATTTTTAATATTGGATAGCGTTTTAGCATTGCCATATTAGTTTCACAATGTCAGCATGCCAGAGCTTGGAAATACTTATGCATGGACTTAACTTTATTTGCATGATTAGTCCCACTGATGTAACATTGGCTCTTAAGAGAACTAAGTAGCACTATACCTGGAAAGTATGTGTGTGTTTTGTGGGACTACTCAGATGAGTAAAGCTAATCAGGTATGTCATTGTGTGTCGGAATGTTCTATTTTGGAAATGCTTACTAGTGCACTTAGCACCATTTAGTTTTCTTAGTAGACAGTAGAGATGTTAATGTGTTTGTTTTTGTAAATGTGTAACCGCTAAAAATTTCAGCGTTTACATGCAGGGGGAGAAGGGAGGCAGGAGCCGGTGCTCACAGGGAGCCAGAGCTTGTGCCTGCCCCGCCCCTGTGCTGCTGCCACCTCTGGGGGGGGGGGGGAACAAGGCTGTGTGTAACTGAGGGTTTAACCACTCAACGGTTAACAGTGTAAATGAGTACATGTTCACATCCCTACTAGACAGTGTGAATACTATGTTCAGTATTCTCTGCAGCAATTCGTAGTGTGGGTAGGATTGCCCCTGGAGAAACTAGATTTTTTTCATTTACTGTTTGTCAGTGTTCATTTCTGCTTAGGAGTGGTTTAGGAGATTTTGAAATAGCAATTGCTCCTTCCTGCCATATTTATGTGTTGCAGTTTCTCAGTAGATTGGGGAGGGGAAGAGCTTCCTCTCTCATGATTGTGAGCAGCTCCTGTAACTTCAAAGTTTTGTGAGAGTTGAGATTCATGAAGGGAACAGAACCAAAGAAAATCCCTGCCTTTATTTGAATCCATAAATGTTTTCTCATGCAATGTATTGGAGAAATAATTGTTCAAGGAGTAGCAAAAAAACTTTTTTTTTTTTCCTACTAGTGCAGGGGTGGGCAATAATTTTTGGCAGGGGGCCACTCCAACTTTTTTTGGAAAGTGGTCAAGGGCCGCACTTTTCTGTGGAGGATGTGCAGGGTCTAGGATGGAGGTTGGGCACAGAAGGGAGCACGGGGTAAGGGACTGGGGTGCAGGAGGTGGTGTGATGTCTGAGAGGAAGTTTGGTTGAAGGAGGGGGTTGTGACCTGGGTCAGGGGATAGAGGTGTAGGGTCAGGGAGGAGATATGGGTGCAGGAGAGGATTCCGGCCTGGGAGAGGGGCACTAGGAGGTGGTGCAAAGTCTGGGAGAAAGCTGTGACTTGGGAAAAGGGGGTGCAGACTACGGGGGGGTGTGACTTGGGGTAGGGGAATGGGGTGCACTGTCTGGGAGGGTGTTTGGGTGCAGGAGAGGATTGTGGCCTGGGGGAGGAGCGTAGGAGGGGCTATGGGGTCTGGGAGGGAGTTGTGACCCAGGGCAAGGGGGTGCAAAGGGGTTTGGATGGTGACCTGGGGAGGGACTTGGGGTTAGGAGGGGCTGGGGTGCTAGAGGCAGGCTCTGGCTGGGAGGTGCTTACTGAAGCCTGCAGCACCCTCAGCGCAGGCGGGGCTCCCTGTCTGCTGCAGTCCCTATTCACTTAAAACTGCAATCTGCAAACCCCACCTGGCTGTCACCTCCAGGAGGGGAAAGAGACTTGTACAGCTCCCATTCTCCAGGCCAATCTCTCAGCTCTTATTGGCTGGTTGTTTCCAGCCAATAGGAGATTGGCTGGGGTCAGTTCCTATTGGCTGGTTGTTTCTGACCACTAGGAGCTGAGGTTTGGGCTGTGGGTGGGGAGATCACACAAAGCTTCCCCCTCCCTGCAGAGCAGAGAGACGTGTGGACTGAGCTTCAAACCGTGCATACCTGCCTGAGAGTGCCAGCAGGGTGGTCTGTGGGCTGGATCTGGCCCCCGGGCCATATTTTGTCCAGCTCTGTACTAGTGTAAGGCTATGCCACCAATACTTTATAATTTCCAAGATTTACAAATATCAGTTATTTAATATTCATGTAAGGGAAAATAATTTAGGCGCATAATGGGGGAAAAAGTAGTTAATGATATTAGCTAATGATCAGTGTGATGCAAAGTACATTCTTAACAGCTTCTATTAAGAAGTGGGTTGTGCCCAAGAAAGCTTATGATACCATCTACATGTTTTGTTAGTCTTTAAAGTGCTGCTAGACTATTCATTGTTTAAGTGTTGTACTTGGTGAGATGTGTTTAAGAAAAGATTGCAAGAGCACTCCAGCAAAAGATAATGAAATCAAGTCCAAGATTCTGCCTGAGTTGCTAAATAGTGTTTTCAGACTTTTTATATTCAAACTGCAGGGAAATAGCTCAGTTGAAAGAGAATAATAAGCAAAGAACAATATAAATGCCAGGATTTTTAAAAAACGTTTATTGATGCATATTATAATAAATATGAAAAGTTGGACTTTCAATAAAATGTTCATTTCCTTGAGAGCAATCACAGCTTAGCATAAAGTAGCATGTTTAAAAATCTGAGGGGTAGCCGTGTTCCTCTGTAACTTTAAACACGAGTAGTCCTGTGGCACCTTGGAAACTAACACAAATATATATAGCAGTGGTCCCCAACCTTTTTAAGCATGAGATCACTTGTTGAATTTAAGTGCAATCTAGGATCTACCTCAAACCCAAACACGCTTGCCCTGTCCCTTCTCCAAGGGCCCACCCCTGCTCACTTCATCCTCCCTCCCCCATCCTCGCTCACTTTTATCAGGCTGGGGCCAGAGGTTTGGGGTGCAGGAGGGATTCAGGACTGGGCCCGGGGTTTGGAATGCAGGCTCCAGCTGGGCACCACTTATCACAGGTGGCTTCTGGGTGGTGGTACAGGGGGCTAAGGCAGGCTCACCCCTACCCTGGCCCTGCACCACTCCCAAAAGCAGCCAGCAAACTCTCTGCTCTGTGGAGATGGGGTATAAGGTGGAGGGAGGGGCACCCTGACATCAGCACCCCCCCCCCTTCCTCTTCTTCCCATGCCCTGCACAGCAAGCTGGAAGCTCCCAGGGGTGAGGGGCACCTCCAAAGTAGAAGGCAGAAACAGCACGGCAGTACGGAGAGGGGCAGATGAAGTGCCAGCACTTGATAGGTGATCCTGATGGTTTGGCTGGGAGGCTGTCACACGTCCCAAGATCTACCAGTAGATCCCGATCTACTGGTTGGTGACCACTAATGTATAGTATCATGAGATTTCATGGGCAAAACCCACTTCTTCAGACCCACTCAAGCTTCTCTGAAGAAGTGGGTTCTGCCCACTAGCTTGTGATAAAATATAGATAGTATTTTTGTTTGTCTCTATGGTGCCACAGGACCACTCGTTCTTTTCACATTTAAAGAAACAATGCTAATCTGGGTATACTCTAAGCACATATGATATGGCTAGGTTACTAACTTTGTCTCTCTTCCTCATTAACAAGCAAATTAAACAGTTTTCACTTTTTTTAAAATTAAACAAATAAACCTTGGGCTGCTTTGTGATCTTTCATTAAAACTTTAATTGTCTGCAGAACTCAACATGAGTGCTTGAAGTTGGTCAGTTTCACTGCACAGCATTAAGTATTGGTAGCAGATTTACAACAGAGCTGGGTTTAATCTCTTCCCTGATCCTTACCATACTCTGTCAGGGAGGAGAGAGGTTATTGTATCTCTGAACTGGAAGCATAGTGATGGGTTTTAAGGTAAAATCTTGTTCAGTGGAAACAAAATAGGTGTTGCTTTCAAATCTGCTTTTTGGCATGCCCATGGTAGTGCCCCTCAAGTTAGTGGTAGGCTCCAACTGTATTTTTCATCAAAGCAGTTATAACGTAAGAAATGCTGCCTAGGTCACAATTTTCAGAAATGAAGTTGTCAGCTAAACAGAGGAACCAATTGTGGTCAGTATCACGTAAACTACTTCTGATGCTACTTGATTATTAAACACTGAGGGCAAGGACCACAAAACATTTACCAGGTCATGCTTTAATCTGTTTAGTGTGGCAAGGTCTAATTTTCATGGGTTTAAGATGATTGCATGCCTTTGAAATGCATTATGATGTGAGTAGGGTATACACTTGAAACAACATTGTTGCTGAGCATGGAAAACATGGGCACATTTCAAAAGGAGAGTTAATTAAGAGGGTAAGTAGATGAGTAGTTATCAAGCACACCACAAGTTCCACTGTTAAACTCCGATGATAATTTTCATGCTGGGCATTATACAAATGAATCTGCTTATGACTGATTAATCAGTTACGGGCTGTGAGTCCGCCAGGGTGCTCAGCTGAAGCCTAAGAGTTAGTGGTAATTACAGTGTAGGTATCTTTACTAAGGATGAAGAGTGAGTTGTAGATTATTTCCTTTTCCTGCATTTGTCTTGGACTGATTTTCTTTTTTTTCAATTTTTTTTTTTTTCTGTTTAGGACCCAAGATTATCAGCTTTAATTTTTGACAAGCTTCAAGTGCCTGACCATTTACAGAGAAACAGGAATGAAGGAGAGAGCAGATGTGAAATTTGTGCCACTCACCTGAATCAGCTGAAGCAGGAAGCCATTCAAATGATCCACACCCTTAATCAAGCCAGCTATCAAGAAGTACCCAGCCTCCCCCAAAGCTCTGCAGCAGTGACCAGTGTCTTACCAAGGATGGTGACTGTGTCATCCCAAAGGGACTTGCCTCTTGTTGCTGGGCAGGTGGGTAGGCAGTCTGGGAAATCAACAAACCTTTTCTCGGGGACAGAGAGAAAGAAGGGACTTGGATGGCCTCAAGGCACAAGCGGTTTTCCAAACTCCAGTGTTCAAGTAACTGTGGCTCCCAGCGGCCTCAGTGGTGCTTTGAGCTCAGTGACTATTCAGGCTCAGCAATACCTTGAGGGGATGTGGAGTATCTCCAGAGTGAACAGCTTTCTTCCTCAAGCTTGTCTAGTAAGTACTGGCAACTTGTATAAAAAGATTATTAGTTTTTTAGGAAATTGGCTCAAACTGATTTGACCCATGTCTCAAGAAGCATAGGGTTGAAAGGCGTTTTAAAATGGTGTTTTCCCAGCATATGTAACAGTTAATTTACTTTTGATATCAAGTGGTAGAACAACCTTTTTGCAAATCTGTTTGCACACCTTTCAGCTTTGCATGTAACAGATGGTGACCTTAACTTTCATACACCTGGTATCAGTGCTTAAAAATATATATTATATATATAAAAAGGGCCATATTCATCCATGATGTAACTCCATAAGCTTCAGGGGGCTGTACCATGGGTGAGTTTGCCTCATGATTCTGAGTATCATGCCGAACTTCAGGAGCCCTGCTGAATGCACTGGAAGTTGTTTGTACAACGTAGGTAGTGAAATAGGAACTCTGAAGTTTAATTTGTTGTAGGACAGTTACTACCACAGAAAAAGGCTGTTCAGAATGTTAATATGTTGCTCTCTGACCATTAAAATCATTGTATTTTTGACTCTGAATACAAATATTCTTTTTAAATTTCTGTATTGTATGAATCTCTCTAGAACAATGTTTGTCTTGAGGGGGGAGAAATGCCATATAGAGATGCTTGTTACCTTCAAAAGAGTATCAGTTCCCAATTTTGTATGGTCATTTGTATTGGTCATTAAAAGACCCCAAGAAAATAGACTAAAAGTTGCTTGCTATATTGGAGACACTCTTCTTACTTAAAACAACAAATTGCTACCCTAATCAATACCTCATCATTGTGCTGCTGGAGGGGTCCAGCATTTAGATGAGATTTAGGCAACTTGAAGACTACTGGTGATTATTTAAATATCCTGCAGCAGATTTTGCAAGACTGGAGCTATTGCCTCTGGACGGGTTTCAGATTCAGTTTGGAATACTACTTTATATCTATCTACGTCCTTGTACATAATCACTGCCTAAGTTGGTTTGGTAGTTTCAACTGACTGAGCTCCAAGTTCCGCAGGACACTCTGCCTTCTAAAACACTGATGTGTAATATTGTAGTTATAGAAAGGCTAATATGTTTGCAACCTACAGGGGGTGGACTTTCAGGGGTGAGTGGAACAAGCGCACACACATTTGTGTGCACACACCCCTATCTGTTACTCTGATGTAAATCTGCAGTATTGCCATGGAAGTCAGAGGTATTTATTGTGGCGCTACAGTGATTTTAAGAAGAAAACTAGCTCATTTGGGGGGTCTTAATACACCAACACTCTGAAAAATGGACTATTAGAAAAATAGAAGCAACCTGCAAAATAACTAAATATAGGATCCTGGTCAGCAAGGTACTTAAGCACACACCTAACAGTCAGGGTTGCATACTCTCCAAGACTGTCTTGGAATGTCCAGGAATTAAAGATTAATATTTTATTAAAGATTGTCATGTGATGAAACGTCCAGGAATAAAACCAAACTTAGCAACCCTGCTAACATGGTAGTCTGGTTGAAGTCAATGGAATTATTCACATGTCTAAAGTTACGCATGTGTTTAAGTACCTTGCTAGATCAAGCCAGACATGGCCAGATCCTCAGCTGATGTAAATCAGTATAGGTCCATGGAAGTCAAAGGAACTATGCTGATTTATCCCATCTGAGAATCTGGCCCAGTTATTTTAATCACAGTTCAATGTTTGTCTTGGAATTCTCAGGCAAGAGTCTCTTACAAACGTCAATCCTATTCAAGTGAATACATCTAAAGGCAAAATTTAGCCCTTCACTGGTTTTCTTTTGTTCTGTTTTGTAATGATGGTGGTGACACATTTTCTTGGTGAAATTACTTAAAAAAATCAACTGTTGGTCATTCCCATATTTTCAAACTTATTTTCCAGCAGTTAGCGTTGTACATTACAAATCCTTTCAATATGACATTTATCAGTGAATAATCAGTCTTTTGATAGCTCTCTGAACAACCTGGGCCAATAAAGGCCAGTTAGTGTTCCAATATAGGAACTTGATCTCGAGGTAGGAAAAAATCTCCCTTCTTGATGCTGTCCTAGTAGAGCATTTGGGGGTGTTGCAATGTCAGAAGTGCACATCTTCAATAAACACCGAAAGCAAAGGATGGCAGTGGGTTAATATTCTTGCCAATACCACATCCAAAAAATCATGATTCAGATTCCTCCAAAATTATGAGATTATCTTGAAAAAATGTTAAATATAATATTTTGTCTGCTGTCGTCTGATATTTTTATTTTTAGGGGAAAGTACACCATCAATTTGTCTGATTGTGTTAGGTTCAAAATTCAACCCTACACAAACCATACAAATACAGGCCTCCCTGTCCAATACAGGTCGGACCTCCCTCATCTGGCACCCTTGAGATCTGACTGGTGCTGCATGAGGGAGTTTGCTGGACCAGGGGAGATAAATTCCACTTCTTTAGTATGGACCCCAGGAGAGCCTGGCGACCATCAGAAGACTGAGGAGGGCTCCCTTCCTGGCAGCAAAGCTCTGGACTGCCACAGGGCTGCTGCTGCCCCGGGACCGGCAGGGCTGGTGGGGCTCTGGGTCTGCCGGGGTTACCAGGGCTCTGCCCCTCTGGGGTCATTGTGGCCCCTGGGGTCGTGCTGCCCCTGAGGTTCCAGGGCCACCTGCACTGCCCCTGAGGTTCCAGGGCCGTCTGGGCTGCCACAGTCCCTGGGTTGCTGGGGTTCCACTGTGGTGGGGCTCTGCTGATCCAAGGGCTCTCCAGTCCTGCTAGACAACAGATGTTGCAGGAACAGAGTCCCAGACCATAGAGGTTCAATCTGTACTCGAAGGGGACTCCACTCACTTTCACCAGACACCAAGGCTATGTCTACACTCGCGGCTTCTTGTGCGAGTAATATGCAAATGAGGCTAAGTGTGGAATATCGCTGAGCCTCATTTGCATACCTAACGAGCCACCATTCTTTTTTTCAGAAGAGGCTCTTGCTCAAGAAGGAGCATCTACACTGCCCCTTCTTGCGCAAGAAAAACCCTCTTGCGCAATGCCGTTACACCTATTACTTTTCAGGAAGAGCGGCATTGCGCAAGAGGGTTTTTCTTTCTGCAAGAAGGCAGTGTAGATGCTCCTTCTTGCGCAAGAGCCTCTCCTGAAAAATATGGTGGCTCATTAGGTATGCAAATGAGGCTCGGCAATATTCCACGCTTAGCCTCATTTGCATATTACTCGCGCAAGAAGCCGCAAGTGTAGACATAGCCCCGGTGTATAGTTGCTGACACATCTTTCTACCTAGATAGGATATGCAAGTTCCCCTCCAAAAAAGCACCAATTTGATCCTTTCACTCCTCTAGGCTAAGCAATTATTATTCAAGCCTAGAGAAACAAGTCCATACTAGTCTGTGTTGACGACAAGCACTAATAAAGAACTGTCAGCATGTTATCAAGGGCAGATTTAAGATAAGTGGATGCTAGGGGTTATGGAATATCCTGTGCAAATAAAATTCACCTCATTTGTGTCTTAAAGTCATGTCTCCTGTTGTGAGTAAAGGTACCTGCCTTCAAACTTTCAGCATTTACTTTTCCCTTAGAGTTGTTTCCATTTCTGCAATGGCTTCATGGGAATTAGTCAAGTGTGTTCGGTTAGGGCTTTTTCCTTTTTCTAATCTCCACAGCCAGAAATTCAGCTCCATGGATCCTTGGCCTACTCAGCAAGTGTATCATAAAATGTACATCCGCATGAAGAATCTTTCTCTTCTCACCCAGCAGACTGTAACTATGCACTTCCTTTGCTGAACTGATTTGACAGGGACCTTCACTGTTAGTGTTCATTCAATTTCCATGTCTTCTGTTTTGTCATGGGATATTTGTACTACTTGTATTCTCCTTTATGATCCTCAGATCAACTAATTATTGCATTTAATTAGAACACACCATTCCCTTTTTTGACCATTTTTCCTCCATGAGAGAGAAATTCATCTTCCGAGTCTGGACCTTTCAGGTCATCAAATGCCACTTTATTTAAAAAAAAAAAAAAGAACAGAATGTGTCTGAAGGCCACTGTTTAGCTTTTGGTTCTCTTAGGCTACATCTAGACTGCAAGCCTCTTTCGAAAGAGGCTTTTAAAAAAAAAAAATGCTTTTGAAAAAGTCTCTTTCAAAAAAGTGTCTAGACTACAACCAGTACTTTCAAAAAAGCAAGTTGCTTTTTCGAAAGAGCGCCCAGGCACTTTGGATGCTCTTTCGAAAAAGCACAGTTTCCATTACATAGCGCCTTTTTTCGAAAGAGCACTTTCAAGAAAGGTGGTATTGCTTGTAAAACGAGGTTTTCCATGGTTGAAAAAACTGCCGCGTTCCTTTGATTTACTTTCGAAAATGCGGCCACAGTCTAGATGCAGGGGAAGTTTTTTCGAAAAAAGGCCACTTTTTTCCCCCCCCAAAAAAAACAAACAAAAAACCCTGCAGTCTAGACACACCCCTAGTCTTGTCTATTTTTGTTCCTGCCACTCCTGTCCCAGCAGTAATAATGCTTTTGTTAGATGGATACATGGAGCTTGAAAATGGGACCATTTTATCTTAGCTGTTTGGTGGTTTTAATGGCTCATACACTAGTTTAGAAAAGCCCTTTCACTTCTTTTCTCCTTTGTCTTCTCCCTCTGACTTGTGTGCTCATAACTGGTGTATAACTACTATTTATAAGCTTGTGGATATCTGGAAGTTGACTCCTAAGATTAATCTCCAGTAGGCACCTTTCCTCAGACGAGTGCAGTATAATAATCTAGATGGATTGAAAGGTTCCTCTGAAAATCATCAGCTTTTACCTGAGTGATTTGTGCAGGGAAAAATCTTTCAGACTTGTGAGGACTCAACCAAATAGTCTTGAGCCTGGATGGTGGATGCACTTGATGGGAGAAAAGACTTTATAGATGGGACACAATTGTTTCATTTGTCTAATGGGGCTTGAATCCTCCTCATGCTTTTTTAAAAGGCCCATGAAATACACCTTTGTTGCAGCACCTAAGCAATGGAACCATGAGATCCCTGACTGTGGTGGAATGCTATGATTTTTATCTGCGCCATGAAACATGGACAGAAACACCACAGTAGTAGACCGTTTCTTCCTTTTTGTTGTTGAAAGCCATAACAAACTGACTGTTCCAGGACTTGAATTAAAAAAAAAAAAAAATAGAGAATTTTCAGGATGTAGCTAGAATGCCTAGACTTCTTCTCATTCATTTTATATGTATATTTAATGGAATTTATTGCCGCTCTACAGAACATAGTGTCAAATCAACTATGTTAATTGAAAAAGGTTTATCATATTATTGTTAACGTTGTAGCATGGGCTTAGGCAGTGTATAAAATAGTGCTAGCTGAAATGGCATTAATGTATGCATTTAAGTTCCTTTTTCATTTATGTGCATATTGATCTTATTTCATTGTTGGGTAGGTAATGGATTTATAATTAGAATACACTCACAGTAATCAATGAGATTATTAGGCTTATAAATAGAATTTTAAGACTAAGATGAGGTAATTTCCTAGTGTAACTAAGAATCAATAATTAGAGGTTTGCCTTGAATCTTAAATTAGTACTTGTAAGATTAAAAACCTTTTTTAGAGAAGTAAACCATATCTTTGTGTAACAGTTAAGAAATGTACATGATTAACTTCTCTAAAAATGTTATCTAGCATTTATATTTAGTAGTTCTCCAAAATTAGCCCTTCTTTTAAGTTTGGCTCTGTCTTCCTCAGCTGTGCAGCCATGAAGGCTGAGCTGTCCAAATGTGGTCTCTTCCTAGGGTATGGAATCGCCTTGCCCAGCTGCCGTGTGTGTTTGCAATGAGGCTTGTGGGAGTGACATTAGAAGTTTAACTGTGCAAGTCCCTGGTCCTAATAGTAGATTCTTCTGTCTGGCTTCATGCTCTTATTTCAAGGCAGAATTTGAAAGGGGCCACATGCTGACAGGGAAGGCTACTGACTGACCGCTCCGTGCTGTTGGACAAACAGGGAGGCTCAACCCACCCATGCTGTCAGGTGTCTCAAACTACCAGTGATTTATCAGGGTAGGAACTCAGATGCTGTGGTGATGATGGCCATGTAAATAGATGTCTGGCTGGGTAGATAGGGGAAAGGACTCTTCCTTTGATGGGTTGGGGAGGGAAACAGTCTGTCCATCCGTGCAATGGTGGTGATCCTCTGTATCGCTTTTGATATCCTCCTCCTTCTGACACACTCTAGTGATTAGAGGTGACAAGTGCGAGTTTCCCCCACTGCCTGTTAACATACCCAGGTTAGACTCCTGTTTAATTTAAAAAACAAACAAACCACCCAAGCAGTCCTGATCAAGAACTGTTGTGTTATGTGAGCTCTGGGGCTGTAGTAAATTCCTCCAAGCTGTTTGGCTCTGGTGGGGTACATATGGATGGCACTGAGGATAAAGGGGTTCCCAGCACTGCTTGCTTATGAATTGCCTTGGAACTCCATTGTTCTTTCTCTTTTATGGCTTTGCCTACTGACTGAACTGTCCCCTGGGTAGACTGACTTAGTGAGGAGTCACATGCATGTAGCCCAGAGGGCAGCATAAATTTTTAGGCCTGTCACAGAGCCTTGTTCAGTAGATTTGTGTGTGCTTAAGGCCCAATTCCTCTCTCTGATGGCCAGAGCTTGTATGTTTTTAAGCAAGATGCTAGTCACACAGTGTACTCACCACCTGACAGGAAGTTTAGTCCCTAACACTGTTTTCTGTAAAGTAGTTACATTTAACACCCAAGCCCAACAACACATGATTAGAAATGAGTATTGCCCATTTTTGTCTGTCGTCTTTATTGGCATTTCTCTACAGCTTATCAAAATATCTGAGTGCCTTGCAATATTAATGAGGGTGCTCTAGGGTAGGAAATTATCGTTCTCTCCATTTTACAGGTGGGAGAGCGAAGCATAGTGAGATTCCATGTGATTTTGGAAAAGTCACTTAAAGTCTGTGGCAGAGCTAGGAAAGCCCATGTGAGACCTTGTGATTCAGAGTTCTGTACCTTGCATGACCATCTTTCTTCCCTTCCCATAAAGCAGGGATGGGGAACCTCTGGCACGCCAGCTGCATGCAGTTTGTTAGGATTAGCTGCTGGCAGGCCACCAGATGGCTTGTTTATTAGAACATCTGCAGACATGGAACCTTGTAGCTCCCAGTGGCCACACTTCCCAGTGGCCAGGAATAGTGAAGTGCAAGGCTCCATACCTGCGGGCACTCAGGTAAACAAACTGTCAGGCAGCTGGCCAGTGGGTAACCCAGATGAACCAGGTGCGGTCCATGGGCTGGAGGGTCCCTACTCTGCCTTAAAGAAACATCAGATTAGTGGAAGCTTGCCCTAATAGAAAGGCCTTTCCTCTGATGTCTCTCTAATAGGGCGAACAAATCCTAAGCTAATGAACATGTACATCAATGAGGGGCATCCTAGGCTAGTGAGTGGGCTGCCTGAGTGGCCCTCCGTCATCTCAGTGGGCCACAAGAGTGTTGTAACCTAGATAGTCTCTCGGGATAGAGTAGTTTTGCTAACTGTGCTTGCGTACCTAGAATTTGCAGGGTGGGCCGACTGAACCATAGCAGCACTTTGTTTGAATGCAGAAGGAGCACTTGGCTCTCACAATTTTGTATGCAATCAGCAGGTACCTCACTTCATGTGCCCGTGCTTTAAGTGAGTGTCACTTTTTTTTTTTTCTTGTATTACTGCATGCATGAAAACTTGTGCATGGGCAATGGTAAATAAGATCTCATGAGCCTCCCATAGAACCCTGATGTGCCACAGTGATGTACATGCTTAAGAGCTTGTAAATGCCTCTCTTTGCTTTCCAAGATCCACTTCTGTTTGTGTAGTGAGGGGAATAAGCCAAGAAACAAGGGGCTATAGATTAGCCTTACTTGGTAAATGTGACTAAAGTGGTAGTTTAAAACCTAGTGAATGGTGGCGTTAACCACATTTTGGCTTTGGGAAGCTGCATTCATTCATTTCTAAGGGGGGTTGATAAAGGATGTCTGGTGAGGTTTTTCTAGTCTTGTGGCAGATATGCCCCAGTTATTCAAGCACAGACTTTGTTTACTTCTAATCTGGCCATTTGATGCCTATCCCTCACAAAGTGATGATTTTAAAATGGGGTGGGGGAGAGTTCCAGCAGAAACTCCTTTGTTTTGGGGCTGCCTTCGCCCCTGTGTGAGTACTGGGTTTATACAGGGCAACCGGTGGAAGAGCACATAGCTTCCTCAAAGTTTATTGAACAACTTGTTAATCAGTAAAGGCAAGAGTTGCCTTTGGATACTGAATGGCACAGGGCTGCTTTTCTGCTGCCTGGGCCTGGGTGTGGCCATCTATACCATGTGAAGTAGGTGTAGAATGCTGCTAAATCAAAAGGTAGCATTTTGTACCCACTTTGCATGAATGTAAATGACCACAAAAGGGGCCAGATTCCTCAATGCCTGATAATCCTTTCCTGCTAGCTTGAGGCATAACCATTCCTCCTCAGGGAATGCCCTGATGGAGGGGAGCTTCTGCAGCTGCCCTGGCCTCAGGGGCACGCCAAAGCAGAGTCATAGGCCTGCTGGAGGAGGGGTGGGCATTTTATGGCATAGTTAGTGGATGAGTGACTGTGGTGCAGTTTGGGGTAGTTGGACTGCTATATTGGGAAGGGCAAAGCATGCATTAGGGTTGCCCCCTTCTTAATCACACACAACCAAATACCCTGCTTAGGCTTGCTCCATTCCCTTCATCACTTACTGTCCTCTACCCTCACTCGCTTTTACCTTGCTGGGGCAGGAGGTTGGGTGTGGAAGGAGGATGAGGACTCTGACTGAGGGTGTGGGCTCTTCAGTAGGGCTTGGGATGAAGGGTTTGCAGTACAGGAGGAAGCTCCGGACAGGGGTTAGAGTGAGTGTGTGTGTGTGTGTGTGTGTGTGTGTGTGTGTGTGTTTGGGGGGGGGGGAGAGGTTCGGACTCCAGGAAGGAGCTTAGGTGCATGAGACGCTGTGGAGTCCTGGCAGCACTTACTGTGGCTCCACGAAGTAGCCATCAGGTTCTTGTGGCTCCTACACACAAGGAGGCTCTGCATGCTCACACCCGCAGGCACCACCCTCTCAGCTCCCATTGGTTGTAGTTCCCAGCCAATGGTAGGTGTGGCGCCAGCACCTATGGGGGTAGCAGTGTGCAGAGTCTTCCTGTACCTAGGGGCAGCAGCGATCTGGTGGCTGCTTCTGGGAACTGCATGGAGCTAGGGCAGGTAGGGAGCCTGAGATCAGTAAGTCTAATGCTAATATTGGGCAAATTAGTTGAAACTATAGTAAAGAATAGAATTGTCAGACATATAGATGAACACAGTTTGTTGGGGGAAAGTCAACATGGTTTCTGTAAAGGGAAATCATACCTTACTAATCTACTAGAGTTCTTTGAGAGGGTCAACAAACATGTGGACAAGGGGGATCCAGTAGATATAGTGTACTTAGATTTCCAGAAAGCCTTTGACAAGGTCCCTTATCAAAGGCTCTTAAGTAAAATAAGTTGTCATGGGATAAGAGGGAAGATCCTCTCATGGATTGATAACTGGTTAAAAGACAGGTAGCAAAGGGTTGGAATAAATGGTCAGTCTTCAGAATGGAGAGAGGTAACTAGTGGGGTGCCCTGAGGGTCTGTACTGGGACCAAGCCTATTTAACCTATTTATAAATGATCTGGAGAAAGGGGTAAACAATGAGGTGGCAAAATTTGCAGATGATACTAAACTGCTCAAGATAGTGAAGACCAAAGCAGACCGTGAAGAGCTTCAAAAAGATCTCACCAAATTAAGTGATTGGGCAACAAAATGGCAAACGAAATTTAATATTGATAAATACAAAGTGATGCATTTTGGAAAAAATAATTCCAACTATACATACAATATGATGGGGACTAATTTAGGTATAACTAATCAAGAGAGATCTTGGAGTCATTGTGGATAGTTCTCTGAAAACATCCACTCAATGTGCAGTGGCAATCAAAAAAGCAAACAATGTTAGTAATCACTAAAAAAAGGGATAAAAAAATAAAACAGAGAATATCTTATTGCGTCTATATAAAACCATGCTACACCCACATCATGAGTTCTGCATATAGATGTGGTCGCCTTATCTCAGAGAGATTAGCATGGGAAAAGATTCAGAAAAGGGCAACAAAAATGATTAGGGGTTTGAACGTGTGCCATCTGAAGAGAGATTAAAAAGACTGGGACTTTTCAGCTTGGTCCTCCATTTTTCTAAGGGAGGACTATGATAGAGGACTATAAAATCATGACCCGTATGGAGAAAAAGAATAAGGTAAACTTATTTACTGGTTCCCATAACATAAGAACTAGGGGGCCACCAAATGAAATTAGTAGGTAGCAGGTTTAAAACAAAAGGAAGTTTTTCTACATGCAGCACACAAGCAACCTGTGAAACTCCTTGCAAGTGGATGTTGTGAAGTGAAGAACTTTAACGGGGTTCAAGAAGGAACTAGATACATTCATGGAGGTTAGATCCATCAATGGCTATTAGTCAGGATGGGTGGGAATGGTGTCCCTAACTTCTGTCAGAGGCTGGGAATGGGTGACGGGAGAGGGATTGCTTGAAGATTCCCTGTTCTGTTCACTCCCTCTGGGGCATCTGGCATTGGCCACTATCGGCAGACAGGATACTGGGCTAGATGGACCTTTGGTCTGACCCAGTATGGCTGTTCTTATGCCTTAGCCTTGGGCACCTGCTGCACCACTGACTGGACTTTTAATGGCAGGGTCTCTTGGCAGTGCTGATCGGCACCACCCGGGTCCCTCTTTTTTCAACCAGATGTTCCAGTGGAAACCAGATACCTTGCAACCTTCATGTGCATGCACACACACGTGCATGCTGCAAGCCTGTTTCCTTGGCGCTCTCCCTCCCTGCTGGAATGATACCTGGGCCACTGGTGCTGGGGAAAGGGGGGGGGTAGGACTGCTTTAACAGGCAGAGGAGAGTCATGGAGGGGCACGAGGGGGCATGTGCCCCCACTGTCATGGGCTGGAGCCAGTCAGCAGCCAGTAGGGCCAGAGTCTCTGGGCATCCAAGAAAACAAGCAGGGGGGTCTGGCCCCCCGCAGCAGGGGTTTGGTCCCCCTGCACTTACTGGCAGTGGTGAGGGAAGTGGAGGAACGTGGTCCTAGTTCACAGCTCTCCTGGCAGGTTGCTCACGGGAGGGGCAGGACTGTCCCACCCCTTACTGGCAGGAAGAAGAGCAACGCGGTGGTGGCGCCGGGGGGGAGACAGAGCAAACTGGGCCCCATTGCTCCACTTCTGCTGCTGGTGTGCATGGGTGGGGGGGGAAATATTAAGTGAGGTGTTATAAAATCACATATGTAGACTAGCAGTGATTCCTTTTTTGGGATAACTCTGTATTTGAATCAGAGAGCATGTGATGCACATAAAAGGCTGACATTGCAGGTTTAGGTGCAAATTATAGGAGATGGCATTCTTCTTACCACACCACAGCTGCAGGTTATAAAACCACTAGTTTTAGTGATAAACTGCCCTAGTAGTTTATTACAAGCCTCAGTGGAAACATTGTCAAGTGGTAGTAAAAAAGTTCATCCCAAACATGTCTCAGTTCAAATGGGCATTTACTTCATGGTACCTTTTGTCAGTCAGAAATGGAGAAATTTCATTTCCAGTCTGTGCATCCTTTAATCTATGCTCGGGGGGGGGAGAGAGAAGGAAGGTTTATAGTCTAAGAATTACCCAGATAGTGATTTACGTCACATTTGTTCCAGTTAATGATAGTAGGTCAGAGTCTTAGTGTGAATCACTTTTTAGTAAAATTATTTATTATTGTTGCATGTACAAACAGTAGCTTATATAAAATGCAAACTTTGTTAGGCCAAGCAATTTTGACATTTTAATTAGCTGTGACTGCTATAGTTGTAAAGTGGAACATATTGGATTAAGTGGGGGGGGGGGGGGACGGGACGGGGGACGGACTTAAAACTGCAAGCTCTGAGGCAAAACCACAGGTCCAATCCTGCAAGAGCTTGACATACAAAAGTTTGCTTTGTCTTCTGTTAAGAGTTCTGCGTGTAGAATGCTTGCAAGATTGGCCCAGTGTTTAGAAAGGAAACTATTTCCAATTTTGATCTCATGCTGCTGTTGTAACCCCCACACCTAATGGGAGTGGTTCACTGTCCCATATAGTGGCACTTAAACCACTTAGAGAGAGAGAGAATGAGTCTGCTCTGCAGCTTTAGCTGAGTCAGCTGGCTATTGGTTATGCGGCAGAGGCTCATGCACTAAGCTCCAGAGATCCCAGGTTTGGTTCCATTTGTCCATGGTACACTGTAGATTAGGAATAATTCAGTTAGTGTGAGTAGAGTTAATGCAGTTTTTACGCATGGATAAGTGAGAGGATATTTAGGTCTGTCTACTCACTTTAATTTGTTTCCTTTTATTTATATTCTCTAGGTTTTTTTTTTTTTTTTTTTATTTTTTATTTTTTTTATATTTAGAAACCAAAACTGTTTCCTTTCTCTTGACCTTCCTTTCTGGTTTCTCCTACCTTTAATTTTACGGTCTACACATTTATCTGTCCTTCTCTTTTGTTTCTTCTCTATCCCCAGTGGCAGTTTATGCACATGATTTTACAATTACTATTCCACTGGAGCAAAGCATCAGCAGGCTGGCTTGTTGAGTATTTCTGGGAAATTCTGAGGCCTGTGTTATCCTGGAGGTCAGACTGAATGATCTCAATGGTCCTCTCTGGCCTTGGCATCTATGAAACAAAGGTCAGTGTCCAGAGACTGGAAACATTCTGGCTGAATTTTTGGCTTTGGACCTCCAAACTTTTTATAACCATTTAAGAGCTTGCTAGAGCTGTTATTGTTACTTAATCTGGTTATGGGTAGACTCAATATTATGTACCTGAATAGCTGATATATTGTGAAATTATCTACAATGTAATTTTGGAGAAGTTTGATGCATTTAAACCCATGCACATATTTCCTGAGCTCCTGTCACACAAGCCAATATATAGTATACAGAGAGAGGACCCAATTTTCTTCTTTTCTACAGCCCTAGTGAATGTACCAGCAGGCTGGAGAGGTGGGAAAATGTGACACCATCTTTGGTTTGTTTTATCCCTGGAAGCAAACGGGAGCAGCTGCTCGCTCCCTACCCCTTCGCGCTTGCTAATCCCTCCACGCTTGATTCTGGTTGCCTCTCTACCTGTTTAGACATCTTGTTAGTTCTTTCCCATCTGCATTACATGGACTTGTGTGCCTGGCTGCCCCATCTTCCACCTGCTTCAGCAGACCCGCTGGAAAATCTTTACCTTCTCTCAGTGGAACTGCCTTTTATGCCCTTAAACCAGTCTGCTCCGTGGTGTCATGTAAAGATTTACAAGGACTTTTTTTTTTCCCCCCAAACATATTAAAGAAAAGTAGTTGGAGTTTGAGACCTCAAGTTGGAATTAGTCTTCTAAAAATTCCTTATTGCAGTGATTATGTGCTAATTACAATGATTGGCACCCTATGAGTATCTAAGATCGGATGGAGCTGCTGTGAGGGTTTCTGTCTAACTCCCCTCTGCTCCTAACTGGAGTGAGAGGTGAGTGGGATGTGTAAGAATGTACAAGCCCAACACTGAGAGGCAATGCAAGAATTGTTAAGGGGCCTTAGTTTCACTTCTCCAGGTCCCCTGGTTTTCACCCATACTCTCCATAAGGTTCCCATTGCTGGCATATTTCAATCTTCTAATTTAAAAAATAAAATGTATTGCTACTCTTCCCAGTGTAAGAAGTACCTGACTTCCAACAAGAGCACCATTGGCACTGCCTGGGACTCCGCTGTTTGCATGTTTTCATGAGTGGCCCTGGGACCCGCAGATCTTGCCCAGGCTAAGAAAAGTTCCCCATGGGTAGAGGGCAGGTTAGGTTGGGAGTCCTGACCTGATTATTCCTACCACTGCCACAGTACTTTCTAGAGAGACTTACAAGATCCCTGAACATCAGCTAGTCTTGAAAATCTTACTTCTACACTTCAGAAGTGTTAGCCTTTTCCGGCTCTCAGTGAAGTCCATGAGTTTGTGACTGAGGGAGCGGAGTTAAATCCTGTGTTGGGTGGAAATCCCTCCCCTGAGGAGTATTTGGTTTCCAAATGGTTAAGATTTTATTTTTATAAGGAACCATTAATCTTGTGGAGCAGAAGTCTATGGCAGGTAAAATATGCAGTGCAGTCAGTAACCCATTATAATGGCAAGGTTGTGATTTCTGCACTTGATCATGAATGATTTATGAACATTTAGTAAACAGAGAAGGCACAGTTCCTTTTCAGTAGCAGCTTATTGAAGTTGTCTTTGTACAGACTTGTGTAGCCTTAAAAGGCTCCAACAATCAACAAACCTGCTCCTATTCCCCAGGAAAATGACATTTTCAAAATACATCCTTCAGAAGAGCATTGTAAATGAGGTAATTCTCGTGATTAAAAAGCAAGACCGTCTTTTAATATCTTTAACCCTTTAGGGTCTGTAGCTGAAATTATCCTGAAATTATTTGTGACAATTCGCAGTGAATGGGAGGGTCCTCAACTGAAAATACTTTTTTGAGGACCCTCGGAGCCAGGGCAGGTGACTCAGAGTTGCCTGATTTTCCTAATGCCTGAATTGGCATTCCTTGAATCAGCTGCACCTCTTTTCTGTGATGGCTGGTGGAACTCACTTGTGCACCAGTCTGCCTTTTCTCATGCTTTCTGTTGCTCTTCTGCTTTTCTCTCCTTTGTCTCTGGCTTCTCTCTCTCTCCTCCCACACTTTTTTTTTTTTTTTCCTCTTCCTCTGTCTCTACTTGCTTATCAGAGAATGACCTAGAGTGGTGGTTTTTGCTACTAGGACAGTAGAAGGCAGAGATGAAAGTGCACTGTTGCAGTGCTCCAGTAAGAAGCACTGCTGGACCATCCGTCCTATTTGCTTTCCCCCTTTTGGCAGCCCTGCCAGAAACCTGGGTCCATCGAATCACCGCTAGAGCGCTGGGGCACTCAGCCACTAGCCGTGAAGGATTGGGGGTGTGTGTGTGTGTGTGTGTGTGTGTGTGTGTGTGTTTTCCTTTAGCCCTACCCCCTTCTGCCCCTTCTTCCTCCCCGGCCCCCCCCGCCCACACACACACCTGCTAAGGACACTGTGTCCTACACTGGGCCCACTGATAGGTCCTGGCATTTACTTTCACCCCGGTAGAAAGTCCAGGACCAACTTATCCTACTCTCATTCTCTGCCTTCCCTAACCATAGCTTTCTGTAGGTTCCCTACTCCTTCAGTCCCCCCCACTCCTCACTTTTTGCTTCACACTTAGAAAACATTGTCTCTATAAGGCTCCGTGGGTTGGTTGTGAGTGTCCATGCAAGGCAGACTCAGCATCCACACAGAGATGAAGTGCTCATTGCAGTCAGTTCTGGTCTCCTGCAACCCATCAGCAGAGGCAACGAATGGGAAGTCCATCGCTAATCGCACTTCAGGAGCAGACCACTTCTTAGTGCCAAACACTTAACAGTGCTACAATTCTCTAATACTAATAGCACTTTTAGGGCCTGATTCAATGTCTGGTAATTTAGGTGGGTGGCTTTCACAGACATCATTGAACCCTTAAGGTAACACTTTAAAAAGAGCCTAAGTCCCAAACTTCTAAAGATATTTAGGTATCCTTGTGCTCAGCCTTCCAATGCCTATCTAATTTAGGATCCTCATCATTTTCTAAAGGAGTTGAGGCATTTAGGGTGGGATTTAGACTCAGTTACTTAGGGACTTAGGCGCCTAAGTCTAATTGAAAGTCAGTGGAGTTTAGGCTCCTAAATAACTTAAGGAATGTCTGCATTGCAGTAATTCACAGTAATTGCAGATGGTGACTTGGGCTGAGGCTGTGGGGATGTAAAATTGCAGTGCAGATGGTCTGGCTTGGGGAGCTCTAGAACCCCACAAGTAGGCATGCTCACTTCCAGTGGTGCAAACACTACCTGAAATGAATCCTAAGCTTTGAAGAACCTTTTCTGTTTTGCTCAGTCTGTCAATATGTTGCAAAACCGATGTTACCTCTGAGTTTAAGAATACTAATTGAGTAATAAAAGACTTAATGGAAAGATATAGATTGTCTTTAAATGCATTATTTCACTGATTAATTTGTCTTGTTCCCATTTTTTTTCTTTTCCAAGAATCAATGCACTCTCCTTTCAATCCCACCTGTCACTGTTCTTAAAGGGAGATTTATATCAAAGAAAGAATTAAATATTTTTTACTAACGAGGAAACTGTAGGCTAAATTTTCAAAAGCAACTAGTGATTTTAGGTATTGCAACTTTGGTGTACTCAACTAGACTCTGTGGGTGGGTGGGGGAAACTGATGTATAGAAAGTCCTGAGCATCTGCTCTCTGAAAATCAGGTCCCATTAAGGCCTCTGAAGTTATGCACTCACAAATTTGAGGTGTCTAAAACCACTAGTTAAGTTTGGAAATTTAGCCCTGTGGATTCTGAAAGGGGTAAGAACTGGTGGGTGTTTATCAGCACCATTGTCTGTAAAGGGCCATGCTATAATAACTTCAAAGAAAATATGGTAAATCCACTTCTATTATATGCATTTTCGACATAAAATCATTCAGCAACAGAGCTCTATTAAATGACAGTGGTGGGGAAAATAAAAGGTTCTCTGGTCAACAGATTATACTGAGTTGTCAAATCTCTATTTTCTTGAAATTCCATGAAGTATCATGTTAGCTGTGCAGATTTTACTTTTAGCTTTAGATTATGAAATGTCTGCACAGAAAATCCAGTATTTCATAAATCTTTGCTGATCTCTAATAATTTTGTAACTTAAATCAGTAAGTGTCCTGCTAGCCACAAAACATTGTTGCATAAATCCCAGCTTTTCACAGAAATTTCTTCAGGGGCTTCTATAAATCAGTGGAGATCAGGATTTGGCCCTTAGAATTTTAATTTGTCATAATTATTTCTTGGATCAGTCTATTAAATCCAGACTATTAAAATTAGAGGTGTAAAATCCCGTTTTATTGGTTAATCGACTGATAGAGGCAGCCATAGGGGTTGGGGGAATTGACTAGTCAACCAGACTTTAACATCCCTACTATAATTAACTGGTTAACCAATTAAAGGGCGATGGGTGGGAGGGCCACTTCAGCTGCGGCCTGGCTACAGTGCCCCGAGTGCCATGTACCTGGGCTGGGCCCACTGCGGACAGAGGCTGGTCTGGCTAGCTGGAGCACCCCTGCCTGTTCTGGGCTCCATGGGGCTGGAGCAGCCATGTACTCTTGGTGGGGAGGGGGGGAGCTGCTCCAGCCCCTACCGGTTAACTGGAATCAATAAGCCTCATCCATTAAGGGTGAGGCCTTCCGGTTAACCATTCACATCCCCAATTTTTTTTCTTCTTTTCTTTTTGAATTGCTATGGGGAAAACATCAACGACTTAACAAGTCTCTCTAACAAAACTCTGTAACGGTCAGATCCTTAGACTTCAGTGGGAATTGAAGGTTCCAGAACTTGTCAAGATGGACTCAGCACTTTTGAGAATTGGGCCCTAAATGAAACTATACCTGAAGTGCTGCATACAAAGTGACAGACCTGAAAGCAGTTGCTTGACATCTGAAGCCTTTTTTTTTTTTTTTTTTTTTTTTTTTTTTTGTCTTTCCAGGATTTTTTTTAAGAGTGTGACAAAGTTGCAGTGATTGTGCCGCCAACACATACATTCATGTCTGTGAAGTTACAAAACTTGATCTCTGGTGGCCTAAAATAATTTAAAGTTTGGTGGCATTGGAGAGAGAGTATTCAGTTGCATGTGTGCTGTATTACAAGTCTGTCTCTGTTTCTTGAATTTATTTTAGCTAATTATTTGGAAATGTCAGAGTAGTATTTCAAATGACCTAAACACCCTAAATTATCATACATGAAGCAATTAACTCGTCCATCAAATATTTATTGTGGTGTCGTCTTTACTTAGTGTGTTCTCCCCAAAAGGACACTTTTTCCAGCTCTATGGTTGTATATTTTAGCAAACTGCCATGGATATCACAACTCCCTTAATGAAACTTGGCAATGGGAGAGTTAATGGGCCTAAATGTAGGATACTTATTTGACAGTGTCTGTCTGTCTTTCAGAATACATATTTCTATGATATTTTGGCAGGGGAAAAAAAGTCCCGAAACAAACTCCCTCAAGCACCGTTGATTTGGGACATTGCACTGAAAATGATTCATCCCTGTGCACTTTTGTTCTTTGCACAGATATCATTTGCAGGAGACAAAAATGTAACCTACATGTGCCACTGAGAACAATGATATTAGAGAAGCAGCAGAGCAAAGGCTTATATAGATGGTGTTTAAAAAAATGTTTTTTACTTTGTTGTGTCTTGCTCATGTGGAAACAAGTTACAAATATGACTGTTTGTTTAGCTCCTTTTAAACAGATAGGCCTCATAGATGATATGCCACTGAGAAACAATTCCTGACAGTTATAACTGAACCAGATAAACTGTTCTGCCAGCTGCAAAATGGCACTGTAAAACAAAAGGGTTCTGCTTATCGTTTTCCATTTCTTCATGCTTGTCAAACTGTTTAACTGTGCATTACCCATAACAAAGGGTCTCTGTATTACTCTGCTTGTCTGCTGTGGTCATGGTTTTAACCTTTTCCACTGCAAGACCCTCTATGGCATGCTTGTCCACTTTCATTACTTTTTCTTTGCTGTGGGTGTGCTTTTAAGCACAGGTTGCAAAGGATGTGATCTAGAAGCGCCACTTTAAAATTCAGGCTGTCATATGTGTAATCTATGTTCATATGTCTAGATCCACATATGTATCTCTACAATTTTTTTTTTCAGGCAGAAACGGCAACAGAAGGTGGACGGGAAGGTCCTAATGTTCATGTCGCCTCAGGGCAGAACAACTGTGACCAAACTGGAACAGGCAGCTTACTGACCTCGCAGAGTTTGGTTGCTCCTGCTGGGGCCTCTGCTGGTACTTCCGCTGCGGCTTCGTTCTTCATAAGGTAGTGTTCATCTTTACATAAGTGCTAATGGATGTTACATGGTTATAAACTGAAGTGTTTGTTGCTTTCCATGTGAATAACTGTTTGTTAGGATACAGTGGTAACTGCTGAAAAGGAAGGTAACCACCCTCTCCAGGGACTGGCCTTGCACCAGTGGTCATGGTTTATTTCTGGAGACCGAGTGGGTATAGTTATCTGGTGGATTTGTTATACGTGTTAGGCCTTCCTTTGAGTGGAGGCTGAAATAGCAGGGATTTTGCTGCTCGATATTGGCAGAACTGAGAAGAGAAGCTTGTACATCATCTATCTCTATTATGATTGGTTCAGTCCTCCATATTTTGTGCTTGCACAATCTTAATGTGTATTTCCGAGTGTCTGTGTGTCTGTCTTTGAGTCCGTTTGTTCAAGAACTCCTCCTAAACGGTAAGAGCCAGGGCCGCCAAACTTGGTATGCAGCTTCCTCTTCTAACTTAAAGCAAGGTCACAGTTTGGTTTTGTCAGGACAGCTGGAAGCCCTGGGAAAAGTACTGATTTCCATCACATGCAATGAGTGGGGGATACTGTTTGGAGGGACGCGATATGACAGTGGCCACTGAGGGCAGCGAGTCAGCAGGGGAGAGCTATCTTGCAGAGTTTTTCCACTGGAGGCAGCCATAGCACCAAAGGAGTGGGCAGCAGGGCTGGGGTTCCACCATCTTGTCTGCCAGCACACTAGTAAGTAGCCCCTCTGCTTGAAACCCTTACCTCCCTGCTTGCACTTAGCTACAGTGCGGGGAGAGGGAGGGGGAGAGAGAACCCCTGGCGGCCAGGGGTAGGGAGCCCAGGGAGAGAGAGAAGGCCCCTGGTGGATGGGGGGGGCCCTCTGCCCTGAGCTCCTCCTTCCCCTTCCCCCTAACTTTCACTCTTGCACCCTCCTGAACCTCCCCAATATTGCCAGCCCCCTGCCCTGAAGGGGTAAATCTGCTAGTTGACATTTTTCAGAACCCCCTTGAAAGAAGTACTGAATCTTTTTGGATTACTGATGGGACTGAATCCAAGGCTGTCTCATTTTATGTCCGTCTTTTGTACGAGCACATGAACTCAATTGTAAAATCCAAAATGGTGCTATGTACCACAGTGTAACTGGTAAGATCAGACATTCTTGTTCATACACATATAAGAACTGGTGTAAAAATTATTTGGGGTAGTTCTTGGGGCTATGCTATAGAAAGTCAGACTAGATGATCGTATTGGTCTCTTCTGGGCTTAGAAACTACAGATTTACAAGATGGTACGTGTGCATGTAATCAAAGGAGCAAACCCTGTATTATACATAATACTGTTTATGAAAACCTTGCTCATAGGTGGTACCGTATTAACATTCATCCATGTTTAAGCTATTTTTCTTCCCATCTGCCGAGAAGGGTAAATCTGTATTTTGACACTTGAAATTATTTGGGAAAAATGAAAAGTGGTTTTCATTTAAGTTATCAAGTAATATATCATATGCATGTGAATATAATTTCCCCCCCCCTGCAAATGGTAACCAAAATAGGTACTCAGGCTAAAAGCTTGAATTTCAAGGTATAGCCTGTAATAAATTGTTAGGAGCAAGTGGTAGAGCTCTCATAGAGGTTTGTTATGAAATGGTTACTGAATTATAGTCATGAAAATGCTGGTGCTATAACTGCTGATGTTGGTTAAATGGAGAACTATTGAGCATGTGGTGCAACAGACCACATGCTTCTCCTTCCCAAAAAAAAAAAAAAAAAAAGCAAACTTCCAGTGACTTATCCATGCTTTTCAATCTCTTTACTATCCAAAACTTAGTCTGGAACAAGCTGTTGGAAAAGTTCAGTGTGTCTACAAATTGTATTAAGAAGAAATTTTCATGCTGGGAAAACTTGCTAATATAATGCAGGTAGAACATCCATTCCTTTCAGTATCTTTTGGCCAGATGATATATCTGAGCCTGGGAAGAAGCAAAGGCTTCATTTAAACTAACTTCTCTTCTTCCATCATCTTGCTTAAAGACAAATACAAGTCTGAAATTGTGTCCTCTTATGATTACAGATAATATGCTGCTTTATACACACTAACTATGTTGGGGATGTAAGTCACCCCTTTTATTGTACAAATTCAGTGTGTGGGCACTCTAATGTAGTTCAAGTTGCTTTGAACTTATTTCAGTGCAAGTTTGTGTGTTTTAAGCAAGTACAATGTGATCAGAAGACAGAAAAGTAAGGACTGAGGGAGAAAAATTCAATTTCAAATATCTGAAATCATAGGGCAGGGAGGAGAAAGTAACTGGCTAGATAAATTGTCTTCTCTTTAGAGTGTGGTGTGTGTTGGTTTTTTTTTTTTTTTTTTTTTTTTTTTTTAATCTTGATTTCTTAATGATTTTTATGGGTATGATGCAAAATCTGCTGAAGTCAATGGAAAAACTCACATTGATCTCATTGGATTTTAGTTCAAGGTCTGAATGCTTGTTCTCTATCATTATTCCTTAGAAAATGTCTTCTGCTCAATAGATAACTAAAAGAGCTAGTTGAATTAATTTTGCAAAACTTTATTTTATCAAAATGAAGAAAATCTAAATTTTTCTTGAAGAAAATTCATCTTGAAGAAAATCTAAATTATTCAATTTTTTGAAATATTTGTAACATTTTTACTAAGTTTTTTTTTTTTTTTAAATTGAAATTTTTGTATATTTCAAAACTCACATTTGCTTACTAAAAACCTGGCTTTCAGTAAATGAAGATGCTGAAAAACAACTTCAAATATGGCTTTAACAAAATTTTAGGCTAAAAGTATTGCAGAAATTTAACCAAAAAGGGAAATGGGTTAATTTCAAACCATGTGACTAAGAAACCACTTCAGAAGCTGTTAATGCAGGTACTGCTGCCCAGAAACACCCCTCCCTTCCTGCACTTCTTGGTTCCAGAACTGGGTAAGGGAGATCCCTCCCCCATGTGGGGGCTGGGACTTGTGCAGCACCAGTCCCAAGTCCCCCAGCTACGTGGTCTTTAGAAAAGAAAGCCTGGGCAGGGATTGAAAGTGGCCAGAACACCTGCAGAAGCAGCTTAGTCAGGGACTACTGCTTATTAATGATATTGGAGTGGTTTGGTTTTTTTATATACTTTTGGTCAGACATCTGGTGCTGATTGGCAATTTGCTCTAATCATCACCAGCCTGCTCTTTCTTTCTTTCTTTCACCTAAGCCTCATTTTATACTTGCCTTTCATACCCTCTTCTTCCTCCCTGCCCCCTTCACTCCCTTCCTTTAATCATAGAGCTGGAAGAGACCTCAGGAGGTCATCAAGTCCAGCCCCCTGCCCAAGGCAGGACCAATCCCAACTAAATCAACCCATATGCCCCCACCTTTCTGCTGTCTTTAAGATAACCCCCCCGTCAGCTACATCCTATTCTCCACTCAGTGAAACACAGAAATCATGGCATCAACATGTTTGCTGCCATAGTGTTCGCTCTGCTTGCAGTTCTACATCTTTCTTTTACTTTCTGTCTTGCCTATATAGATTGTAAGCATTTCAGGGCAGGGATTGTCTCCTACCCAAAGGTTTGATGTACACTAGGGGTTTAGGTCAAACTTAGTCACATTAGGTTGATTTTTCTAAATGGTGAGTCTACATTACCAAGCCTGTTCTGTCAACTTTAAGGGCCATTAAAGTCAATTTTGGTACTCCTGCTTTTCACAAGGAGCAACGCTAAATTCTACCTTTCATGGTTGACTTTACGGTGATGTAGCAATGTGCAAATTGATTTTCTTGGCCTCTGGGAGTGTCCCACAGTGCCCCACTGTCTGGCCAGAACTGTCAACTCTACTGCTCTCCAAGTGAATAGGAAAAGCCCTGGGAAAATTTGAATTTCATTTCCTGTGTGGCGGGCAGACCTCGGAGCAGGCAGCACACCGCAGCAGCACACCTGACCATGGGTCCCCAGGTCGCAAACGAACACCATCATGGAGCATGCAGGAAATCCTGGACCTAATTGTGTGGGGAGAAGAATTTGTTCTCTTACAACTATGAACCAGCAAAAGGAACACAGATATCTATGCCAAGATCTCAAAGGGCATGAAGAAGAGAAGATGTGCCAGGGACACCCAGTAGTGCCATGTGAAAATAAAGTAGCTCAGGCAGGCATACCAGAAGACAAAGGAGGCAAATGGACAGTCTGGATCATTGCCACAAACATGCGGTGGAGGGGACCCGACCAGCTTTCCTAGCTAGTCTGTGGATTCCTCCTAAGACACTCCTCTGGAAGCCTCAGCAGCAGCATAGAGGACAGCGTGGAGGAGGAGGAGGAGGAGGAGGAGAATGGTCAGCAGGTGAGTGGGACAACTGATCTCACCCAACAACCAGGACCTTTTTATAAGTTTGGAAACCATCCCTCCCTCTCTTGCAGCTGGGTCCTGATGCCAGGGAGGGCACTTCTGGTGAGTTCCCTCCCTTTTTTTAAATCCATGCTACAAGTGGCTTAAGGCAGTTGTGTTTGATCTGTGGCAGCCACTGTGCCTACATAGCGGGGGCTCTCTGAAGTAGGTTGTTAACCTGTCTGGAGATGCAGTGGGAATCCTCCCTGCACATCTCCATAAAGCTCTCATAGAGGATCTCCTCTGTCCTTCTCACAAGCTTTCTGGGAAGGCTGCCTTATTCTGTCCTCCATGCTAGGTCACTTTTCCATGCCAAGCCAGCAGTAAGCAGTTTTTCATCATCGTAGTACAAAGCATTGCAGCATAAGGCTCAGGTTTTTGGTCATTTTCAGTCAGCATCCGCTTCCTATCACTGTGTGATTCAGAGAAGGTTGAGGTCATGTATGGCAACCTGCAGAAGCATGCAGGTGGGAGTGGGGAGGTGGGTGTGGGTGTGGGTCTGGGCCTGGCAGCAAGGCAGGGCCTCAAGGCATACTTCACTGGGGATGAGCAAAAGGAGGTTTACTGCAGAGGCATCAACTAATAGCTTCCCCTGCAGTAAACCTCTGTTTGCTCATCCCTAATGAAGCATGGCTTGAGTCCCTGTCATGCCACCACGCCTGGACCCCCTTCCCACGTGCATGCTCCTGCAGGAAGGAAAAGTTGCAGTCTCCTGGTAAACGGGGAAGGAGGGACAGGGAGGAGAGAGGGGATGTTGAACACATGGGCACTGCGTGAGCCCCTGCCCTGTCCTGCCTTGCCTTGCCTCCTCGTCTGGACCTCCTCTCCCCCACAGGCTCAAGTCCTGGCCTCTCTTTTACCATTCCTACCACCACAGTAAGGCCAGCTGCTCCTCTAAGAACTGTGATGTGTTTGCTGTGTAGTGGGCCTTTAAAAGCATAACTGTGGCGTTGTACATAGCACATCCCTATTGTCTTTAGACACACCTTTTATGCTAAGAGATTAGGTTTTTTGCTCACAACGTATCTGCTCATAATTACTGGCTAGGTGCTGTGCCTCAACCTCCCCACCCTGCCATATAACTTCCCCCCTTTATTTTCACAAATACTATGGAACATATAGCAGGCTGCCACAACAATGGGAATGTTGCTTTCACTGAAGTCTAATCTAGTTAATAGACGGTGAAACCTTCCCTTTAAATGTCCAAAAGCACACTCTACCACCATTCTGCACTTGATCAGCCTGTCGTTAAACTGCTCCTTATTGTGGTCCAGGCTGCCTGCATACAGCTTTGAGCCCTGGAAGCAAGGGATAGGCTGGGTCTCCAAGCAAAATTATTGATATTCCAATGCCTCAATGGTAACTTTCTGGTCTGGGAAGGAAGTTCCGACTTGCAGCTTTCTGAAGATACAGGAGTTGATGTCAGTGAAACAATCTTGTGATCCATCAGTCCCTGCAGCGCCATGGAGAAGTATCCTTTGCGTTTTATGTATTCCTTGGCAAGGTGTTCAGGTGCCAAGATAGGGATGTGCATTCCATCTATCGCCCCACCACAGTTAGGGAACCCAAGCATGGCAAAGCCCTTCACAATGTCCTGCACGTTTCCCAGTGTCATTACCGTCTGTAGCAGAAGGTTGATTGCTTTCACTACTTGTATCACAACAGCCCCCACTGTAGATTTACCCACTCCGAAATGATTCCCAGCTGACTGGTAGCTGTCTGGGGTTGCAAGTTTCCACAAGGCTATTGCCACTCACTTCACTGTCAGAGCGGGCTTCACTCTGGATTTTTGCACTTCAGAATAGGGGAAAGCAATTCTCAAAGTTTCATGGAAGTGGCCTTACGCATGTGAAGGTTTTGTAGCCACTGCTGATTGTCCCATAGCTGTATCGCTATGCTTTCTCACCAGTCTGTGGTTGTCTCACAGCACCAGAACTGTGTTCAGAGAATGTCAGCAGCATTTGCCAATCACTCAACTCAAGTCCTTCGCTGAAGAGTATGTCTGTGGCTGCCTGAGATTCTTCCCCATTCCGGTGGGCCCTTGCTATGCTCTGGATATAGTCCAGCACGAGGCACACCATGGTTAATATGATTGCCATACTACTTTGCTGCTGAATAGATTCCACTATGGGTTCGATGCTTAACCTGCTGTGGCATCTGCATGAATAACAAGGGGCGGGGGGAAGGGTACGAAAAGACTGTTTACTGTTGCTTTCAAGCAGGGGAGAATGATGAGATGAGTGCATTATGGGATGCTGATGACATGTGCCCAGAATCATCCTCTGTACAGTTTTGCTCCCAGCATGCACTGGGAGCATAACCCAGAATGCAAAGGGGTGACAGGAATTGTGGGATAGGTATCCACAGTGCATCGCACCAAGTCGACGGTAGCCACCCTACTGGGGATGCACTACTTCAGACTACATTGACGTCTCTTGTGCACAGTGGAGACATACACCTTTGACTTTACAAAATCGAGTGCTAAAAAATTGACCTTAATAAATTCGATCTTATCTCCTAGTAAAGACTAGGCCTATGTTTGTATAGTGCCTCACACAATGAAACACTGTTTATGGTTGGTACCTAGAAATTACTGTAATATATATGACTTAATAATCATTTGTGCAAGATCACTTTCCTCTTTGACCAACTCTCTTGACAGTTGAAATTTTTCACACAAGTCCTTTTTGTTTAATTTTGGGAGAACCTGTTCTATTTGTCATAAAAATAAAGTAGATCAACAAAAATGTGGTTGTAAGCTAAATTTTAGCATATTGTAGATGTAGAATAAAAAAGTAAAGACAGACCTATTACTTGAGGGTAACGTGAGTAGTATCATTCACTTTAGTGGGATTTCTTCTATGAACACGTTTCCAGGATTAGGCCCAATATTTACCTCAGCCAGGAAGGCCTACTATAGAGGTATGCAAGCATGTTTGGAGAGCCTCTGATGGGTTCATGAATTTACGGCCCACTTCAACCTTCTGGCATCTCTGCTGACATTAAAATTTGCATCTTTACTGAGTGTTGCCAGTGGCGGCCCATCAATACAGGTGACCTAGTCAGTTGCCTAGGGCACCAAGATAAACGGCCATTGAGGGCTTTGGAGGCGGGGGCGCCGATCGCGCGTTTCTCCTAGGGCGCCAGTTGCTGGCAGCTCATCTAGGGCCGCTCCGGAGTGTTGCTCTCGCTCCCCTTTTGAATTTTGTATGCTTTGCCTTACCTGGGTGGGGGTCTGTACTGTGTTTATTTCCTTTGTTTGTTCCATGCCAAAAATTGTAACCCCATGTTTAAGTTCAAAATTAGTTACTCTGCAGGTGTAGGAGGACGTGGCTTCAAGTGGGGAAAATAATTACGTTCTTCAACAAAATATTTTATGGCTATACGTAAATGCATGATTCCAAATAAAGATAATTTACAATGCTCTTATGCAGAATGCATTTGTTTGCATATTTACTAGTGTACTTACCCAATCTGAATCTGTATATTGCAAAGAGCTTTTTCATTTTACCTGCCGTGGTCTGGCACTGATGTTTGAGGAGCAGAGAGTCCTGGTAGAGGGCCAGCAGCAGGTTGCCCTGTGGGGCCAGCAGGGTAGCAGGCTGCTTGCAGTGAGTTGCCAGCGAGGCTGGCCAGCATGCAGCAGTGGGGCTGCCTGGAGGGACTGGGAGCCACCGCAGCAGCAGCGGGGCCCGGTCAGGACTGGGAGGCCTGTGGCAGGGGGGCCAGAAATGACCTCTCTGGTCTGGCAAAATCCCTCCTCCAGGACTGGCCAGGTCCCAAGGGACCAGGAAGGTCCAACCTGTATTTATCTAACAGTGATTGGATGAACTCTGCCTAGCTTTAGCATTCTGAATTCTATACCCATTGCCTGTCTTTAAAAGAAAGTGATATGAAAATTTTTATTCTTACAAAGTGAAATTCTATCCAAATATAGTGATAGTACCACTGAAAGGACCCAGTCTGCTGTCACTCTGGTCAGGGCACTTGTTTCTTATGGGGTACCACATCAGGTGGTTAAAACACTAAAACATTTGTAGAGAGGGAGCACAGTAATTTCCAAGAGCAGGAAGGGCAAAGGGGAGAGAGGAGGGCTGTGTCTAGACCAGCATGATTTTCCGGAAATGCTTTTAACGGAAAAGTTTTCCATTAAAAGCGTTTTTGGAACAGAGCATCTAGATTGGCACGGACGCTTTTCCGCAAAAGCACTTTTTGCGGAAAAGCGTCCGTGGCCAATCTAGGCGCGCTTTTGCACAAAAAAGCCCCGATCGCCATTTTTGCAATCAGGGGTTTTTTGCAGAAAACAAATCTCAGCTGTCTACACTGGCCCTTTTGCGCAAAAAGGGACTTTTGCCCGAACGGGAGCAGCATAGTATTTCCGCAAAAAGCACTAATTTCTTACAGTAGATCGTCAGCGCTTTTGTGGAAATTCAAGCGGCCAGTGTAGACAGCTGGCAAGTTTTTCTGGAAAAGTGGCTGATTTTCCGGGAAAAACTTGCCAGTCTAGACACAGCCCAGGAGTTTAGCAATGAGTGTGGTCTAGGAGAGGTTAATTGCCTCATTACCAAAAGGGGGGAAAAACACTCCCGTGGGAGAAAAATCAAGTCCCCTGAAAACAGAAGCAATCCCCATTAATCGGTGACTTTGGCCTGTTTGTGACTTGTGGTAGTGATGCCTGTGTTTCTTGATGTCTTCATTGAAGTAGAATTGCTATCTGTGTTTGGCCTTGACGCAGAAAGGCAAGACTCAAGTAAGATTTGAGCAGTGGCTGGATGTTTGTTGAAGAATCAGAGGGATTTAAAACCTAATGTAAGAGGCTGGATGGAAAACATGTTAGGAGGAACAACAATATATTAAGTAATCCTTCCCAAATGTTTATCTTGGTTGATTTTGGACTAGCCCGTCTTTCTTCCTCCCAAATTAGCTTATGAAAGAGGGTTTTGGTGGGTTTTTTCTACAATGTCTTATTATAATAACTTTTGCAGGATATTTGTGCCAATTATTAACACAGTATGCATTTGCAAAATGACTTCCATTGAAACCAGGATATCTAGGGATATGTCTACTCTTAGAACATTAAGTGCTGCCTTGGCAGCACTTTAATGTGAAAGTACAGCTACAGCATTAGGGCTGACTGAGAGGTATCACTTCCAGTGCTGGGAGCCTCTTTACATGGGTGTTTTACAGCACTGTAACTTGCTGTGCTCAGGGGTGTTTTTTTCATACCCCTGAGCAAGAAAATTGCAGTGCAGTAAAATGCCAGTGTAGATAAGACCTAACAATAACTGAAGCATCTTAATACCCGTGCTCCCATTTTTGTTTTATCAAACATCTTTTTTTCATTACTGTGTTTACTTGGGTTACTGAATCTAGGGATGTAAGTGACTAGTCGATTACCTGATAGGCCAAGGCATATCAAATAGTCGAGTGGACTACTTGCTTCCCCTCCCCCCGCTGCCTCCCTACTGAGGGGGAGAAGTAGGAGTTGGTGCTGGGGAAGGGAGCCAGCTTAAAGGCCAGTTCCCCTCCAGCACCATCTCCGCTGTGTGTGTGGGGAGGGTGCTGCAGAGCAGACCCCCGCAAGCAGAGGCCCAGGCTTGCTATAAGCAGAGGCTGCTCTGCATCCTGTGAAGCAGCCCCTGTCTGCAGGGGGTCCGAGTGGGGGAGCTGGGACCCACCCCCTCGGCGGACAAGGACCGCTGCTAGAACAGCCTCTGTTCACCGGCTGCCGCGGTTAGGGGCTGCTGGACCTGGCACAAGCCAGGTCTGTGCAGGCTTGGCTCAGTTCCAGCTTGCACCGGGTCTGGGAGCTATCTCCGCTGCGGCTCTGCATTTTAAATATAATAAGAGCTGGCTCTTGCTATATTTAAAATGCAGAGCCACAGCAGGGGTAGTTCCTGGACCTACTGTGAGCTAGGACAGAGCATCTTCCCTTATTGACTAATTGTGTAATTGATACAAATTGTATCGACTACACGATTAGCCAAATACCCGCCTCTTAACATGCTTAACTGAATCACTGCATAGTGATACAGGGTAAAATTCTAGGCTCCTAAATAATGTATGCACTTTTTGACCAGTGTACTCTAGCTTTTATGCTGGGGTCAGCTCTAAGTTAATACAAGTGGAGTAAGACAGATTTGAATCAGAACCATTATTAAAATTGTTTATATGCATAGTGTTTGCTATTTACTAGGACAAGTTTTGTTCATCAGTCAATTTGCTTATCAAGGTCATAAAACTATCTAGGCACTGAATAGCACAACAGTATGCATTCTATATTTAAAATAAACCTAGTTGGCTTTTTGTAGATTCATGATATTCAATCATATTTTAATTCATGTGAGTAGTGGATTAAAGAATCTAATTATTCTCTAATGAGCAGTAATGGTACATATAAACTAAGGGTCACTATCCTATTACAGGCACCTGATGGTTCACTGATAACCATTTGGTCATTAGATTGACCATAAAATACAGTCAATAATTGAGGTTACTCCTAGAGCAGACACCTTATCAGCTTTAGGCATGGTGGGACAGCTTGTCAGTACTTGGTATACTGATTGTGCTGTGACTGAGCATATGATTAGGGTATTGAAGCAGTGTGTATCTAATGAAACTGCAGGAAAGGCATAGCAATATTACCACAACCACTAAATGACTAATGTATTATTGTTCCAAGCCTCAGATGCTTCAATTAGTTCCAATAAACTCTATCCTGAATATTTATTTTAATGAGATCTAGTTCAGTGGCAGGCTCAGAACTTGAAACATTTTGTGTACAGGCTTTCATTACCCTAGTCTAAATTTGCAGTGTTTTGGGGACAGATACAGTGGTTAGGAAATCTGTGTGGCTTTGAATGAAAACCTAATGGAAGGAATAAAGGCTATCATGCCAGTTTTACCCTTGACAGTTTATTTTTGCATTTTTATATTTAAAATTGTTTCTGAAGTAAGTGGTGTCTCATTTTAAGATAAACACTATTAGTGGCAAAATTTTATGGCATTATATTCTGTTCTTAGATTCATCCATGCAGCTCCCATACACTTGCACATGTAGATCTGAAGTCAGAATTCATTCCTTAGGCTATTGTGCCATATGAATATTAGTCAGAGTTCTAATTCATGAAGTCTTCTAGGGAGACTTCATACTGTATCACAATTCTTTATATTGTCTGAGGAATCAGACCTATGACCCATTTTTTTTACTATTATATTTTTCCATGACTCTGCCTTAATTTTAATAAATTATTTAATACAGCAAAGGATGCAAACTGCCTTTTGTCTTTCTGAACTGCTATTCAAGCTTCTATGATGTGACCTTGGAAAGTAACCATAGAAACATGTTAAAAGCATCAACCTAAAATCTGTAGTTCACTGTGACAGTGATGCAAATTCCGTGAAAGAAGATTATGATGTATTAAGAATACTAGTGGCATATATTACTTCTAACCTGTTAAACCTGATTATTCTGTGACTATCAGTACTTTCATAATTTAATGGTTGGGGGCAGGGAAGAGCAAAAATCTAACATTGTTAAGTTGTTATATTAAAAATCTGTAGCTAAATCATTCTAATTTGTCAACCCAATCTGTGTCCTATTAAATGCAGGCATTATTTTTCTATTGAGTTCATAATATGATTACAGTTATTAAATAAACAGAACTGGTGAAACTTTTACTCTCTACTTGGCTGAAGTTGACTGTTTTTGGAGTTTTGCACAGAGTTGGCATAATTTAAATATTGACAGCACATAATTGGGTTAAGGGTTATGTAGTTCACTAGCAAGCAAAGGGAATTTTTGACTTGTCAAATACAGAGTTAGACCTTTTAGTGCTGGTTTGCTGTGGTTATAGCTACTTTGTAAGTCTGAAATAGCAATAACAAAGGACAACCTTTGATTTCCAAGAATAACAGTGATGGAAGTCCAGTTGAATCAGGGGGAGAATGAACTAATTCTCTTAACTTCCTCATTAAGCACAATCCTACACCTAAGAAAACCTAAGCTTTTTCTTGGTATAATAGGAAAAAATAAAAATTGAATTAATTAGTTACAAAAGCCCAGTACTAGCACATTCCAATTAAAGCTACCCTACTGATAAATATATCCCATCTCCATGTATATTTCATCTTCAGATTGCTCATTTAATAGCAGTAATGAGCGAGGTACAGGGCCATTTGTTGGGAGCAATGACTGACTAGTGTTAATAGTCCTTGATTACTGTTTGGAACATTAACCTCTCCTCCTTAATCCCCAATCTCTATCATTGCTATCTAATTTTTGTTTGGAAGGAAGTCTTCTTCCTTAAGGGTATGTCCACACTACACACTTATTTCAAAATAAGCTATTCTGGAATAGTTATGCTATTTCAAAATAAACTATTTCGGAATATCTACACTGCAGGGAAACCTCAAAATTAGTCTGAGGCAGGCTTCCCTAATGTAGATGTGCTATCTTGATTTAAAGCCCCTGGAGACACTGGGGAGGAATAACTTAGCCCCTCACTAGGGTCATTCTATTTCAAAATAGCAGCAGTGGAGCATCTACATGCAGGGCCGGCTTTAGGAAGGGCGGGGCCCAATTCGAACTGTTTTGGTGCCCCCCCCCCAGGATTTTTTGTTGAGCCCCCACACAACCAACCACACACACATCACATCAGAAGTAGATCTGATCAAAATGTATATCAATATAGTTGACCATTTAAAAAAAAAAAAAGCCATCCTTTATTATGCAAAATTTTACACAATTAAATCAGTTGCCTTAAGTGTAGGTCAAATATTTTCAAATGCAAACTATCCAATTTTTTCAATAAAGTTTAAAGTTTGATTTTTAAAAAGTTACCAGAGAGCGTTGCAGTTTTCTGTTACATTGATTTACTTTTTAAATAGCAAAAATGGAGTCTTTGTTAACACAGTCTTTGTTAACAAAGTGGAATTTGTGTGGTCAAATTCCAGTCCTTAGTGATTTCAGCACTAATGATTTCACTAGGTAATATGGTACCTCACCACCATTGCCTCCTTTGAACTGCCCTTCAACACATTGCCTGCATGTTGAGTCCAAGGTCAGTCTACACAAGATTTTATCAATGATTTTTGCTCAAGCGATCACTGAGACAAGACAAGGACTCTCAATTGATTCTAGTCAGTTCTGCCTTTAAACGCTGGATGTAAAGTGTCAGATATAATTGAGGACTCCCAAATAGACTCTACACCACCAGAAATAAAACCTGTTTCCGTCTTCTGTGACTTTCAGTTAGATGTGACTCACTATCCTCTGCTTAGTGTTCAAGTTATGGTAGACCCTAAGCCAGGTCATATTAAGTTCAGATCTTTTACTTTTTAATCATACAATATGGATAACAACATTTCATTCTCCCAGCTCCAAGTCTTAAGTGAATTTCAACCCAAAAGAGCCAAAATTAATCACCTTGACACAGCAAGTGTGTCTACTGATCTCTGTGGCAAAGTAGGTTGCCTATATAAATAAGGTCTGCTCCTGAAGCCTTTTCCTACAGTTGATTAACAGATGGCAGTAGATAGCTCATTCAGACCACTGGCTGATAATAGTTAGTCACCCTGACCAGTCATTAACCAGAGTCATGTACTCACCCTACTCTCCATTGTCTCTATGATTCTCGGATGACCTGTGACAAAAAAAGGAGGGTGGAAAGGGAAACTGAAGGGAGAGACCTCTCTAAATTCACCAATCAAAGAGCAGTATTGCCAACCCCAAAATCACAAGGAACGCCTACACAAAGTTATGAGACTGGTCTACAAATCATAAGATTTTTTTTTTTTAAATAAAACATGTTGGATTTGTATTGGCCTTTTGTTTCTTGAGTATTTAGGGTTCATGTTTTAAAGCTTTCCTCCTTAGCTGTAAGGCCCAGAAGTATAGAGAACTTCTTTTAAATGAAAGCTGAGATTCCTACATAATCAATTGACTCCAGGCCTTTAGAAAAACACCAAATGTTTTGAGACTTATGGTATAACAATGGAGTAATTCTTGTGAGCCCATGCTTTGCCCACAGTATAAATAAAAAAACCCAATATCTTCTCCACTAAACATCCTAATGAGATACCGCAGATGAGGAACTGAATTCAACAGCTCCTGATATGAACAGGTATCAACCTAGTTTTTCATATTTGAGATGGGTTACCAGGAATCATACATGACCATATGAAATCTTTCCACTCTCAAGTCAGCATATTCACAAAGCACCTATAATTTTGATCCATGCATTTATTGGATAGTGAAAGAGAAAGGAGGGGAATTAGTGTAGATACATGTTCAAATTTAAAAAAAAAAAAAAAAAGCCTGAAGGAATTAGTACTGGGCTCCTACATCTCACGTTCAGAACTGACTAGCACGCTTATGACCAGATTTCAAAGGTGTGGAAAGATCAGATAGATATCTTTGAAGATCCGAGTTGGCAACTGTCTCTTTAGGAGCTTAATTACCTTTGAAAATCTGAGCTTAGATTTCCAAGTCCAATTTTCAAAAATGACTTTAGTCACTCAAGTGCTTTTGAAAATTTTAACTGGGGGCTTAGAGACAAAAATAGACAAAAGGCAGGAGATATGGTATTCCTTTTAAAAACGTGTGACATCTATTTTTAACTAAATTTTATATTATTTTTCTCCCAGGGGCAACTGACCCCTCCGGCCCCCTCACTACGCCACTGCCCCCTGCAGATCTATCCTCTTATGCATGTGCAAGACCTGTGAGAGTTGTCCCATGACTCTGCAGTTAGTGTCTGTGGAGCCTGCTTCTGGGTGGTGTCTCAATACTGCCACATTCCCCTCCAAAGAGGGGGCTTCCCAAAGCAGGACCTTGCTGCAGAACCCCAAGGCATCCACAGGTCCAGTCTCCTTTCAATGGTCCCACTTCCCAGGGCTTATTGATCTTGGATCTGGCTTCCATCCCCTCTCCAACCTTTGCAACTGCCCAGAGGTGCTCACCTTCCGCCTTATCCATTCCCACCTCATTCACCCCACAGGGACAGTCTCTGCCTCACTTGTCCTAGGGACTATTCTACCAAGACGTAATACAAAGTTTCCATGTAAAAGGACTCACTACAAAGCTAAAAACTTCAATGAGAGCATGATTAATACAGAGGCGTGTCTACATCTGCTGCAGGCAGACACCTTTGCCTGCCTCCACCCCTCTCCCCCAGAGTCTACAGCCCCATTGCAAAGCGGGGGAGTGGAAGGAAAGAGGCTGAGGCCCATCAATGGGACTGAAGCAGTCATGAGCAAGCCACGCCCGGGAGCCATTCTCCTGTCCATTGCTGGTGCAGTGTTGCTTCAGGCACGCTGAAATGCAGTCACCTCTAGGGTGGGCTGGACAGCTGTTTAACACCTGCACAAAGTTTCAGGAAGGGGGCAGTGCAGGCTGCCTTCCTGCAGAGCCCCCATCAGAACTACTGTGTCCTCCTGGCTTAGGAAAAGAATAAACAGGAGGATTGGAAATTAAGCCACCCAGTCTCACGTCCCCTAGGCAGGGACTGAGCCATCTACATTAGGCCCCAGCTGGAGTATCATGTCCAGTTCTGGGCTCCACATTTCAGGGAAACTGGAGAAAGTCCAGAGAAGATCAACACAAATGATGAAAGGTCTAGAGAACATGAGATATGAGGCAAGGCTGAAGAAATTGGCCTTGTTTACCTTGGGAAAGAGAAGACCGAAAAGGGACATGAGAGCAGCTTTCAAGTAACTAGAAGAGTATCATAAGGAGGAGGAAGAAAAATTGTTCTGCTTGGCCTCTGAGGTTAGGATGAGAAGCAATGGGCTTAAATTGCAGCAAGGGAGGTCTAGGTTGGACATTAGGAAAAACTTCCTGCCTGTCAGAGTAGTTAAACACTGGAATAAATTTCCTAGGGAGATTGCAGAATCTCCATCACTGGAGATATTTAAGACCAGGTTAGAAAGACACCTGTCAGGGATGAGCTAGGGCAACTCAACTTTGGAAGTCCCAGCGACCACACTGATACTTACAGAACATGCTGAGGGCCTCAACTTAAGCGTGGTTGCATTTGCAAGCAAATATATACAAATAGCTTCTCTCACACTGACAGGCAGGAATACAAAGATTAAGGCAAGACTACACAACACACAGGCCCCATTTATGTCAGTTCTGCTGATATTAATAAAATGCAATATTTCCCTGATTTCTACCCATGTGACAGCACTTTTCATGAGCAATGATAGTCCAAGAATTTAACTACTAAAATGCATATCAACAGAAGATCATTACACTGACTACTTTTTTGTTTTGGCTCCTGCTCGCCGGCCACATGTTGATCCCCACATAAACCCAAACTGCACCGTGGGGCTCAAACAAACTGGCCGTGGGGAGCATACCAAGTTATTAATAAATATTTTTAAACTTTTACCTTTTCTCTCTGCTGCCATGTCTCTTCTCCTTGCTCCATCATCTCCCCTGGTGCCTGGTGCCCCCCAACTCCTCACCCTCTTCTACTGTCCTGACTCCTTCCCTTCTCACTGCCCTCAGCCCTCCTGCAACCTGCCCCCCTCCACCAGCCCTTCACTCCCCCCTGTGCCCACTCCTCCAGTAGCCCCACTCTGATCAAGTGAGCGACGCCTCCTCATCCCCTCTTCCAACATCTCCGTCTACACACCTGCCCTGCCTCTCTCCTCTGGTGCTGGTCCCTTCCTGCAGGTGTCTGCCCTTCTGCTTCACCCCAGAATCCCCTGGCACCTGCACCTTCCCTTAGCCCTGCATCCTCCTGGTGCCTCCCTTCCCTTACTGCCCCTGCCCCTTTGCCCTCTTTTCCCTGAGGCCCACCCCTCACCACTCTCTGCCCTGTTCCTCCTGCCCCTCTGTGCCCTCACACGACTTGCTCCATCCCCACCTTTCTCATGCCCACCCCTTCTTTCAAGCCTTCTCCTAGCACCCCCTCCATCCCCAATGCCCTTCCTCTCCTCTCCTCTTCCATCATCACCCTGTCCCCTCCCATTGACACCTCCTCCTGCCCTTTCCTCATTGTCTGCACTTGGCCCCCTGCCATTTGTCTCTTGGTGCCTTCCCCTTTCTTCCCTTCCCCTCCCCTAGCCCCTCCCCGCTGCACAAGCCCCCAAGCCCCTTCCCCAGCCCTTCCCGCTGCAGAAGCCCCAAGCCCCCTTCCCACAAGCCCCTTCCCCAGCCCTTCCCCGCTGCACAAGCCCCCAAGCCCCTTCCCCAGCCCCTTGCCCTACCCCTCCGCCTCCCCGCTGCACAAGCCCCCAAGCCCCTTCCCCAGTCCCTCCTCCACTACACAAGCCCCCCAAGCCTCTTCCCTAGCCCTTCCCCCGCTGCACAAGCCCCTTCCCTACCTTCTGCCTTCCACGTTGCGGGGCCGGAGTCTGCACTCAGGCCCCACAGTCCGAACCCGGAGGCAGCCACGCGGCGTGCCTCCGAACCATTTTAAAATCCCGGGCGTGACGTCATGTCATGCCCGGGCCCCACCCGCCTGCAACGCTGCACATGGGCAGCAGCAGGCGGTGAAGGGGAGCCGCACAGAGCCGCACATGGGACGGTCCGGGGCTAGAGGTGGGAGGACACGCGGGGGGGCTGGCCGGGGGGTCCGGGGCCCGCTCTAGGCAGAGGCGGGGGAGAGACCCAGCTCCATATAGTGGTGGAGCAGGGCCCCCGGCTCTGAATTGTAACGCCAGACGGCACTTCTGGGTTCAGGGGTGCGGGACCCCCTTAGGTGTGGAGCCCGATTCGACCGAATCGGCTTAAGGCCGGCCCTGTCTACATGTGCCTTATTTCGAAATAGCTATTTCGGAATAGGCATTATTCCTTGTAGAATGAGGTTTACAGATTTCGGAATAAGCTGTCTGTTTCAAAATTATTTTGAAATAACGGAATGGCTGTGTAGATGCTCGCATTTGTTATTTCGAAATAATGCTAGTTATCCCGAAATAACAGTGCGGCGTAGATGCACCCAAAGTGAATAAACCCAGTGTTTACAGCTGCATTGGAAACTGTAGCACGTGTGCCCCTTTTGGCCGTTTGTGTATGTTAAACCACATCCTTGTGTAGTTGGTGCGCTTAGCACGGTGTTACGCTGTCTTGGAATGACAGTAGGGAGAGCAGGGACTATAGAACTGCACTGTGCCTTGTAATAAGGGGCAAAGTGTGCATTCCTATTTGCTGTGGCAGCACTAAACTATCTATAAATAAGAACAACAAACGTGCACGTCAGTTGCATTCTGTTTCATGTTAATACACAAAGGAGATTCTGTGGTGAATCTTAACTAGAAAGTCATGTATGAATCAAGGAGGCTTTGCTTTATAAGGCAGAAATGACTCTCAGAATGCCAGACCAAAGAGGGAGTGAAGATCAGAACATCATTACAGATAATATCACTAATATAACACTGTACATTTACACAGTGCTGTATAAATAGAGTAAACAAGGCTTCCTGCTGCCTGGAAGAGCTTGAAGCTTGAGTTTAACAAGGCAAACAAAGACAGTACACAGAACAATAGCTCAGGAAAGGGAGAGTGTAGAGGAGTTGTAGCAGTCAGTGGGAGAGTTAAGGTAGGCTCCAAGGCATCAACAGACAGGAGAACAGCAGAAAAGTCAGAGAGAGGTTAATAGACTGGCGATCAGAAAAGGACAGAGTGATTAGAAGGGGATGGGGAGAATATACAATGTTGGCAGAGAGCAAAGGGTGATCAGAAAGGAGGACTTTAGAGAGAGAGAACAATCAAGAGAGTGACTTCAGTGGTGAATAAGAGAATCAGTCCTCAGCTGCCTGTCAGAGTTAACAAGAGACATATACAGCCAATGGGATTAGAAGCCTCATCAGCATAAAAAATGAGGTTGAAGTAAGTGCTTTCTCTCTGGGGTGGTGCAGGTGACACCCATCTGTCCCCCACGGTTGTTTTGTTTTGTTTTGTTTTTGGGGTGGGAGATGGCGCCTTACTGTCCTGGGGTGAGTTGACTGAGTGTGGAGTCGGGATGTGAATGGTTAACCAGTAAGCATCACCCTTAGTGGGTGATGGTTACCTGTTACGGTTAACTGGTGGGCTGGAGCAGCCCTCCACCCACTGCAGGCAGGGGGATGCTCTAGCTCTGTGGAGCTCACTGTGGGTAGGTGGGGGTTGTGCTCCAGCATGGCCAGAGCAGCCCACGAGCATGGCAGGTCTGGCCTGGAGCGCCGTGAGCAGGGGCACTCCAGCCTGGCTGGACCAACCTCCACCTGTCCCTGTTCAGTTAAACATAGTGTTTGATCAGTTAACTGATAACTGGGGGGAAATCGTTTCCCAGACTCTCTCAGTGCTCCCAGCTGGGAGGGAAGACTCAGAAGGAGTTGCTGATTATAAAATGAGACACTTGCATGTCCTGTTGTCAGGCTTCAGAATTCTGGGATTGACTGTTGAACAGTCCTGTTCTAGGGGGTTGAAATGAGACATTGGGTCACTTTAGTCATTCATAGACATGGCATTGGGACTCCAGAGGGAGCAGGAGGGAAGAAGGGAAAAGGCAGAGGAAGAAGAAAAATCAGATTGGTAAAAAATTAGAGACCTCATATGTGACAGAATGCTTTAAAAATCATTTGCAAAATGCACAGCCCATCTATCCGGGCTGGATAAATACCCCGGAGTAGGGATGTTAAATACTGGTTAATTGAATAGTCGAGTAACTTCATGAATTCTTATCGATTAGTCGACTATTCTATAGTCCCCAGGGGCAGGGCCGGCAGCCAGTGTGCTCCGGCCTCCCTTACGAGGAGCCCTCTGCTATTCCGCGCTGCTGCCTCTGTATCAGAAGCAGCAGTTCAGGGTGCCAGGCTGGAGCTGTTGCACAAGGAGAGACTGTTCAAAACCCAGCTCCCCTCACAGACTGGCTGCCTGTCACCCTGTGTTGCTGCCTCTGAATAGGCAGCAGAATGGGATAGCAGCAGCCCCTGTCTAAGTGGGGTCTGAGCTCCCGGACCTGGTGCGAGCCAGAACTGAGCCGGGCTACCTGCCTACCCAGCTCCTAATACACTTTAAATACAGAGCTGCAGCATGGGTAGGTCATGGACCTGGCGTGAGCCAGAACTGAGCCGTGCTGCTGGCCAGCCTGCTAAAAAATTTACTGGCAGCAGGGGTGGGGGGTGGTGGTGGGAATGCATGTAGTCTATAGCATTAACCTATAAGCTTTTGCTAATCGGTTAATCGACTGCATTATTACATCCCCATCCCTGAGTGTGCTCATTGCACACTTGCTAGTAGCTCCTACTAACAATAAATGTCCTGTCTTTTTATTCAGTTCTGTGATATAAGAAATACAGAATTAGTACTCTATAATTGCATCCAATCTCTATAGCAATCCAGTTACCTTGAGGCTCATCCCTCAGGAGATGAGGGCTGACTCCATCAGCCACTAAACAGAGCATCGTGGCTAAACTATAATGAGATTCTGGACTACAGGATGCAGCTTTGGGGGGTTGCCTAATGCCTCTTACTTACAGGAGCTATTGCTGACATTGCTGCTGGGTTTACATTTTGAACTACTTGTGATCTGTGGGAGAGTTAGATAAAAGCAGTTGAAACCAAATGTTTCAAGTACGTGGAAGGGGAAAGTTCTCATATCTGACTCCATGAATTTGAATGTCCAGAGAATGACAGACTGTGCCAGAACAGGCTGAGTGTGGTGGATGGCATTAATAGTCGTACAGAGGGGGTGGAGTGTATAGCTTTTTACCTGGCACAGCCTTATGTGTTAATGAGGAATCTTGATGTTCTGTCCTGTGGATATTTGCCATTTATTTGCTTTCTGTTCCCATAACACTCCATTTAAGTATATTTCCCTTTTCCTCTATGCCCATATTTCTCACCTTCCTAATGTGTTTCTTTACATATTGTTTTGCATTTTTGCTCTTTCTAGTTTCCCTTTCCTTTGTTTAACTCCTGAACTTCAGCCCTTCCCTCGTCTATATGAGGTCTGTGAGTCCGTCTGTCTGTCCGAGTCCGTTTTGTTCAAGAACTCCTCCTGAATGGTAACAGCTAGGACTACCAAATTTGGGTATGCAGCTTCCTCGTCTCCTGACTTAAAGCCAGGATAGGGTTAGGCTGTCCCTGGAATTTGCTTGTTTTCCATAACTTGAAAAGGGATGGGGCTGATGGGAGGGAAGCGATGCTGCAGAATGACCACTGGAAGCAGTCACACCAGAAAGGGAACGGCCAGCTGGGGATGGGGCTCACCATCTTGCTGGCCACCTGCTTAGGTAAGTGGCCCCTCTGCTCCAAACCCCTCCCCCTTGGCACCAATGCTAGACTGTCAGCCCCACTGCCACGCCTCCCACCCCAGGAGCACTGCTGGGGCTGGGCAATGCAGCCTTTCTCTCCCCCTCCTGCAGGAGCCACAGCCTGGCTCCCCTCTGCCCCCAGCACCTCTGGACGGCCCAGCATAGCCACACCCAACTGGGCTGTATGGCCCCCTCCCTGTCTCCTGGGCTGGGAACGCTGCCCGGGCTGGCCTGTGTGGTCCCTTCCCTCTGGGCTGGACTTGGAGAGCACTGGTGGGAGGCCTGCATGGTACTTGTCCTGGGCAACGCTGGATAAGTTTTCTTGTTTCCTATATTTAGGTTTCAGCAGCAGTGGCAGCTGCACTGGTGATATTGCTTCAGTGGGGATGAAGCATTCCATAAATAAAATGATAATCATAACTTTCCAGCAGTGCTGTAATTTGACAGTTTGCACCTGTTTCTTTTAACTTCATCAGTGACTTCACATTCTTGTATGCAATTATATATTTTAACTATTGTAATGCTTCATTATAACTCAACAGTTGGAATAATAAAAGCTGCCTGCTGCTTACTTGAATATTTGATTCTCATTGTTGAGTTGTAGAATGCATTACTGGATAGATTATCATGTAAACTATGCAATCTGCAAGGCAGACAGACTTTTGTAACATGAATTGTATTCTAGACAGCTTTGCCCCTGTTAATATTTGCAAAAAGGAAGCAGTGTATTTCTGCAGATATCTTTATTCATAACATAGTTTGTGGACACCACATATAAGTGGCGATATAATCTTACCCAAAAGGAATACTCCAGCGGTATCATTTCAGTGCTGTTTGTTTGATATGCAAGATGTTCATCCTACAGAATTCTCTTAACTTCCATTGGACTTCTGTACAGAGAACATACCTGAATTTTTGGGCCCTACAACGCCAGCCTGTATTTACCTAAGGCTGAGAGGAAATCTAAGACTTAAACTCATTGGATGGAAACAACAAAATGAAAGTTCTTTTGAAAGCAACTTGAATAGCATAAAATGAGGCCAATTTCAATGCTATTAATGAATCTGGTTTCAAGGTGATTGTCTAGGTACAAGTCCCAAAATGTTCTATAGTAGTGTAGGATGTTCAAGTGTTAGAAGATATTCCTTGTAAAAGGAATTGGTGAGTTCTTTCGCAGATCAGTAGTGGTCCATACTGCAGCAACAAATACATCTCTTTAATCTGTTAAATGCCCTTTCAATGTAAAAGATATCTGTCTTTGCTGGAATTTTGAATCAAGGACCCTTGGATCCAAAAAAATGCATTGATTCAATGTGTCTCAGCCATGCTAATAAAGTTACACACTTCACAGGCCTATGTATAATCATAGAAGGGAAAGGCCATTGCATTTCTCTGCTAAATAATAGTTTAAATTTGAGTGATACAATTTCAGTCCATTATATGTCTGTAAAGATGTTTCAGAGCCACTTTGAATTAAGTAAATCCCAGCAACGTAATATCCTAAGAAGCATCCAAGTACCCGCTCCATTTAAAAAAAAGGTGTGTGGGCCTGGAGCTCCTTCCTTTCCATTATTTCTATTGCATCATTTAATACTGTCAGAAATACAAAGGGTTTAAGGCTAAATATCACTGGCTTTTGTATGCTAAAGCAGGCTCTGCATTAATATGCATTGACTTCTATCCATACTGTGAGTGGCTTAGGAACATGGAAATACTGGATCAGATTAGTCAATTAAGTCCATTTTAAAAGATTTAACTGATAGTGTGGCCTGTAGCTGATACACACATCTTAGCAGTGATTTCCTCTTCACCTCTCATCACTCCCCCCCCCCGCCCCCCCGCCCACCAACAAATGCCCCTGCTTCTTCCTATGGTCAGGTAGAGTCAACATTAGCCAATCAGGGTGTCTTTCCCCTGTATACCTGATGTGGTTTTGGTAAATATTTATGTAACAAGTAATTTGTGTGAGACATGTTAGCATTACCTTTTTTTTGTTTTTGTTTACTATGACTGGTATTGCAGGGCAAAATGTTAAGTGCTCTATTTATATAATTACTTTAATAATGAATGGTTATTTAATACAATTGTTTCTGTTTCATTACTTTCCTGCTTTAAAATGGCTTAATTGCTCTTCCTGATTGAATACAAATTAAGCTAAAGTTCTGAACAGACGGTATGGTTCAGAAAATAGGAGGCTGCATTTAAAGGCTAGGAAATGAAGTCTACTTTTTGTCTAGGGAGAATTCTGGATTGATGTTGTTCTGCTGGCTTTAGCTTGGCTTGTTCATGAAATAGGAGGCAAAAAACTTTGTTGGCTCTGAGCTAGCCAAGTTACTATATGTAGTTTCTATTTGTATGCTGTATACAAGCTAGGAATTGACAGTTTTGTATTTAGATGTTGATGATGGGTTTGCTTACATAAAGCTTAACCAACACAGGTTTCAACAGTTTGTTACAGGGAGCAGTGGCAAATAGTGAGTATAGAAGAACGATGTTTTCCATCTGTGCTTATTTTATTTTACAGCACTGGCAAGCAGAGCTAGACTAGGTAGAATTGGGCATAGTTATTGTCTGCTACCGTGAGGTATAAATTATACATCTAGTTTCTCAGTCTTGGTTCTGGTTGTGGAGAGAAAGCATAGCAGCCAGAAAGCTGTCCTGAGGATTCACCGTGACAGAGGAAGTCCTTGGGTGGCATAGGGCCAGTGTTCCAAAAACCTCAGTGGGCTGTTTTCACCTCTAAATGGCTGAGTTTTGAGGGGAGCAGAAAAGTTGCTTGGACTCTAAACTCAGTGCAGTTGAGGATCTGGACCATATTTTTTTGATGTGAGGAAAAGTATGGATCCTAAGAGTAACAGCTAAGATGCTTCCTCCTTAGATCTATGAACACACACATCATGTGTTTCTTGAGTTCTGGAAAACTGTTCTGCTGAAATGCTGTGTGGTTGGATGCCACCTACACTGCTTTTTAACAAATTAAATAGTGACACACTTGAAGGAAGGGGTCAGAACCCAAAATGGTGTAAATCTGCATAGCTCTTTTCACTTCAAAGAAAAAAAAATTCAGTTCACACTAGCTTAGATCTGGCCATGCTTTAGAAATGCCCTGGTGTGCTTGAATTCAGGTACCTCTTAGTCATTTGACTACTATGATTTAGGCTCAGGGTGGGCAAGACACCACTCATGGGCCAGATCCAGCCTGCCAAGCCACCAGATCTGCCCTGCAGAACATCCTGTCTACTCCATGTGCCTTTGCTTTGGAAGGGGGTGGAGACTGTGTGATCTCCCTGCCCCTAGCCCACTCCTCAGCTCCTACTGGATGGAAACAACTGGCCAATAGGAACTGACCCCAGCCAATCTCTCAGCTCCTATTGACTGGAAACAACCAGCCAACAGGGGCTGAGAGATTGGCCTGGGGGATGGGAGCAGCACAAGACTCTGCTCTTGGAACTGGGAGCCACATGGAGAGAGCAGCCTGCAGTTTTAAGTGGTCTGGGGCTGCAGCAGACAGGGAGCCCAGCCTGCTTTGGGGGTGCTGCAGGGCTGCTAACCGGGAGACACTTGAGGTAAGCGCCTCCCAGCCAGAGCCTGCCTCTGGCACTGCTGCCCTTCCTGCACCCCTACTCCGTCCCCCAGGTCACCATCCAAACCCTCTGCAACTCCCTGCTCCAGGTCACAACTTCCTCCCAGACCATTCTATCCTCCTCATACACTCCTCACCCAGGCCAAAATCCTCTCCTGCACCTACACTCTCTCCCTGACCCTACACCATAATTCCTTGATCCAGGTCACAACCCCCTCCTTCACCCAAACTCCCACACCTTCTCCTGCACCCCAGCTCCTTACCCCATGCACCCTTCTGTACCCAATCTCCATACAGGACTCTGCACCCCCTCCACAGAAAAGTGCATCCTTTGACCACTTTCCAAAATCTTGGAGTGGCCCCCACCAAAAATGATTGCCCATCTCTGCGTGGCTTAGAGCCCGATTCTGTACCACAGTAATCAGTGAGAATTGTGCTACATACTTCACTGTGGGCAGAATTGGGCCTCGATTGTGTGAATGTAGCTGATTTTTCTGCCATTCTGATATTAGTAGATGATAGCCCAAGCACCAAGTGAGAGAGCTAAATTTAAACCTGGAAGGCAGGGTTATCCTTCCTCATGGAGCAATTGTGAGAGGCAGGGCAGGAACTTAACCTTAGACTGAAGAATTCTTCCCTATAGTATTGGCTGGGAAGAATGTGGTTTGACATCTTATAAATCTCTATCAAACTGCATTAAAGGCAGCCCTTCTAAAAAAGCCATCCTTCAATGCCTTACATTGTGATCCAAATACAGAATTGTCCACTGAGCAAGGTGACCTATGGAAATAACTGGCACTAATTGCTTGTTCATTGCTTGACTGACTGGCTAAAGAAACAAATGTTTGGTTGCCCTGCCTGCCTGAAGATTCTAATATGAGAAAAGCCTTATTGCCAGTGATGGGCTGTGTAAACAAGACAGAGTCATATAAAGCATGTTACAGTGGGCAGAGCATAAAGCTGTAATCCAGGAATTCGGTATCCCTCTGTACCAGTGGCTCATTGTTCAGCTGTAGGCCGGATTGCTTTTAGATTAAGCCTTATCTGTATGAATGCTACTTCACAGCAAGCTGAGGTATAAATTAGGGATGTAATAGTGTAGTCGATTAACCGATAATCAAAAGCTTATATGTTAATGCTGTAGACTACATGCATTTCCCTCCCCCCACCCTTGCCTGTACCTTTTTTGCAGGCTGGCCAGCAGGCAGCTCAGTTCTGGCTCCTGCCAGGTCCAGAACCTACCCCTGCTGCAGGTCTGCATGTAAAGTGTATTAGGAGCCAGGTGGGCAGCCAGCCCAGCTCTGTTCTGGCTGGTGCCAGGTCCAGGAGCTTAGACCCTCCACTTTAGACAGGGGTTGCTGTCACCCCACGCTGCTGCCTCTTTATTGGGCGACAGGCAGTTGATCCAGAAGGGGAGCTGGTTTTTAAACTGGTTCCCCTTGTGGACCAGCTCCTGCCTGGCACCCTGCACTGCTGCCTCGGATACAGTGGATGCTGGCCCCACCCCTGGAGACTCTAGAATAGTCGACTAACTGATTAAAAATTCATGAGGTTACTCAATTATTAAATTAACCAATATTTAACATCCCTAGTGTAAATCTACTTTGCACTATGATGCCACACACTAGGGATGTAAAATCCCATGTCATCAGTTAACTGGTTAACCGCTTAAATGGGGGCAGGCTGGAGTGGCCCCTGGCCTGTGGCGTGATGTGGTGGGCTCAGTCCCCCGCTCCTCCCATGCTCTGGCCAGGCTGGTCTACACAGGTCGGAGCTGCTCTGGCTGGGCTGCCTGGGTGACTGTCCCAGCCAGGCTGGACTGCTGGTTAACCATTCATATCCTTACTATGCACTAAGGATATCTCTAGACTGCAGCTAAAAACCCACTGCTGGCCCGTGTGAGCTGACTTGGGCTCGGCTAAGGGGCTCTGTCACTGTAGTGTAAATGTTCTGGCTGGGCTGGAGTCTGGGCTTTCGGACCCTGCAAGGCGGGAGGATCCCAGAGCTTGGCCTGCAGCCTGGGCTTCAAAGTCTCCTTTGCAATTAAACAGCCACTTAGCTTGAGCATGAATCAGCAGGCATGGGCCAGTGACACAAGTTTTAACTTGCAGCGTAGACCTATTGAAAGCCGGGTTGCCAGGTGGCTTTCACCCGGAACACCCAGTTGAAAAGGGACCCTGGTGGCTCTGGTCAGCACCACTGTCTGGGCCATTGGAAGTCTAGTTGGCTGCCTGTAGCAGGACAGACAAGGAGCCTGACCATCTCTGTGTGATTTCTTTCCCCTGGCTCCTAGGTGCAGGGGTGACCATGGGGGCTCCGTATACCACCCTTATTCTTGATGTTGGCTCTGCAGCTCCTGTTGGCCATGTAATCATGTAGCCAGTGACCCTAGTCAATGGGAGCTACAGGCAGGCCCAAACCTTGAGCCCCCTCCTGCAATCTGAGCCTCTTGACCTGAGCCTGGAGCTGCCTCCTGCACCTCAAACCTCTCACCCACTCCCTCATTCTGACCCCCTCATTTCTGGTCCCACCATGGAGTCCACACCCTTAGCTTGGAGCCCTCTCTTGCACCCTCAACCCCTCATTTCTGGCCCCATTCCATAGTCTGCACCCCCTCCCATACCCCAACCTCCTGTCCCAGTGTGGAGCCCATTCCTGCACCCAAATTCCTCACTTCTGGCCCCACCCCAGACCCCGCCACCCGAGCCCATATCCCCTCCCCTACCTAACCCTCTTTCCCAACCTGGAGCCCTCTCCCCCACTCAGCCCCAGCTCCCAGCCCGGAGCCTCCTTCCACATTCCAAATTCCACATCTCTTGTCCCACCCTAGAACCCTGCACCACTAGCGTGGAGCTGTCACCTGACACTGCACCCCGACCCCCTTCCCTAGTCCACTGAAAATGAGCAAGGACGGGGGGAGAGCTAGCAATGGAGGGAGGAGGAGATGGAATGATAAGGGATGGAGCAGGTGCATGGCCTTGGGGAAGGAGTGGGGCCTTGGGGAAGGAGTGGGGCATCGGTGTTTGGTTTTCTGAAAATAGAAAGTTGGCAACCCTAACTGTGTCCATTTGACCTTGCTGCCATGCACTTTACTCTGAGCTCTCTGAAAGCAAGGCAAAGTGCACTAGGGACCCCATAGTACATGGCAATAGGTTGTTGAGTGCCTGGTAGACTAGTGTGGGTAGATTTTTACCCCAGCTTGTTGGAAACTAAGTGTTTGTAGAGACCAGCCCACTGAATACTTGTCAGGATTAATTCATTAATGTTCATGCAGTACATTGAATATGCAAGATGCTATATAATTGCTAAGTAGCGAGCATTATCATCATTATTGAGCAAGGATCATTTGGAAACAGCCACTCCCCCACCCTCTCCTCCAGCCAGAGGGAATTCGGATGAAGAAGTAAGTAGAGTCCTATGATTGCTAATGGCCAGCTGGCTGAAATGCACCATTTCATTAGGGAGCAATATCTTTGGGGTAAAACTGGCAGAGGTCCATTGAAATAAATATAGCTCTACTGACTTTTTTGACTGAAATGATGAGAGAAGGGACTAGGAAGACAAGAGCAAGATCCTGAGGGTTTTTTGGATGATCTAAATCCTATTGAGCTCTGTATCCCTTAATCTTGATATCTAATTTACCCTTAATCTAGTTATGTGGAGACACGGCCTGCTGTCAGCCAAGAATCTATTAAATATTTGAGTTTGTCTGTCTCTTTGTTTTTGTTCAAGAACTCCTCCTAAACAGTAAAAGCTAAGACCACCAAATTTGGTATACAGCTTCCTCTATCCTAATTTAAAGCAACATAAGGGCTTGGTTGTGCCAGGAAAATGGGATATACCTTGAATGGGATTGCTTCTCATAGAAATGTGCTAGTGAACTATATATAGACATCTATATCATTCAAAGGGTCATTATGGACAATTCTCTGAAAACATCCACTCAGTGTGCAATGCCAGTCAAAAAAGCTAACAATGTTGGTAAAGGGATTGAAAAATATCATAAGGCCACAGTATAAATCCATGGTATAACAATCCTTAGGATTTGTTATAGGGATGTTAGAGTGTAATTGAGTAGTCACGTAACAGCATGGAATTTTACTGGTTACATGACTATTCTATAGTCCCCGGGGGTGGGGCCAGCAGCCAGTGCACTCCTGGCCCCACTCTTGGGGAGTCCCCTGCCAACCCATACTGCTGCCTCTGTATTGTGGGGGGTGGACAGGTTTGGCACACACAGAAGCTGCTCCATGGCATGCCTGGAGCAGCCTCTGTCCACAGGGCGCTCAGAAACCCCTGGACAGGGGCTGCTGCCCTGGAGCAGCCTCTGTCTGCAGTGAGCCCAGGCCCTCTGCAGATAGAGGCTGCTTCATGGCACTCTCCCCTGCCTCCCCCAACCCCTTGCTGCTTCCTCCGATAGAGGCAGCAGTGTAGGGGCGTGGGGAGGTCAGGTGGCACCACCTCCTCTCCTCTTGATACGGAGGCAGAAAGTGGGGGAGAATGCGTGTAGTCGACAGGATTAACCGATGAGCCCAGGCTTATTAGTTAATTGTGTAGTCATCTACGCGTTGACATCCCAAGTTTATTTAACAAACCAGTGAAGGAGAAAGGAATAAAACTGTAATAAAGCAAATTGGAGAGCTTCTCTGAACTGCTGCCACACAAGCCATGTGGAGTTTCCACCCCCTGCCTCCAGAGCGCATCTCCAAATTCCCATGCTCACAATGCAGTCCTTTACGAGGGAATGCTCTAAATCACATTCTTTCATAAACATATCTCTACCTCTTCCCTTTTTCAAGAAAAAAATAGCTCTTGTATTCATGCACAAAACCAAATGTATTGTTCAGTTTTGAATTTTCTTCTGTTAATTGTAGCTACCAAATATGTGAGAATGTGTCCAACTTCTTGAAATATTGAGCATCTGCAAATGGAACCATAATCTCTTTTTTAAAGAGAGAGAGAGAGAGAGAGAGAGTGTGTGTGTGTGTGTGTGTGTGTGTGTGAGAGTAAAAATATATAAAAAATAAAGACTGACTTAAGCCTTGGGGGATCTAAGCGTATGCATCTCTGGCCATTACTTTTCTCCACAGTGATGAGGGAGCTCACCCATTCTGTTGGCTCCTCAATTTTTTTGTTATCCTTGCATTGCTTCTGTGTTTGCAAGTTTAGCTTTGAGTTTATCATGGAGTGCAAATGGCAACTTTCTACATGCATGGATAACTGGAGGGTCTGGATTGCAGGTTCACCTGGCAAACAATCCAGAGTTTGAAATGGATAATGATATTCCTTAATGAGTGCTTCATAGCCAACTTCAGAATGATCTTGTAGTGAGAGCACACGTTTTACCAGACTGACTTGCTCACATGTGGCCAGGTCTAACATTGGTGTTGTCCCCTTTGGGACTACAATACAAAGGAGCCTGTATGATGTATTTACGGTTGATGCTAACACATGAAACTCTAGCCCGGCAATCGCTGGTATGGCAACATCCATGGGTCCAGCATGATTTTAGTTAGCTGCATGTCCACTTATCATGGGTGGTGGCCAAGTTTCCTGCAATCCTATAAAATTTGATTGCAGACCCAGTCCTGTCTCTCGGTGTTCTGTGCTGTTATTTAGGTCTAATTTACCCCTAAATGTCTTCTAAGAGCCCAGTAAGCAGTGGAAGTGTTGGTAATGCTGCTAGACAATATTGACCTCCCATGGTTTAGCAAATTCTTTGATTCAGCACTAGTCAGGTCCTGAGGGTGCTGGACAAGAGAGGTTCAATCTGTAGTGTACCTTCCCTTCATTGGTACATTTTTCCCCAGAATAACCAGTTCTATTTTTGTTTGTTCCTGGTTTTGGCCTCATTTTCAATTTCTCATAATCCTTGTTCAGATGGAATATTAACCTGAGTGACTGTATCCAGTTTTAATTGAATACTTTTTCCACTCACTGTTATAAGCATATCCAATCCCTGTCATCAGGCTTGCTAGATCCCAGTACGTCTACAAAAAAATTCCTCAACCAGATTGTCTTTATTGAATACACTTGACTTTTCTGCATTTGGGACCTGCAGTGTTTTGCAAAATGATTGTTTTCCCCACACTGACAGTTTCCCAAAGTCAACACGCTGTTTTGGAGCTATCATGGGCATTCAGTAGCCTATTTGCCTTCCTAAACTGCCAGGCATGGCTCTGCCTACGTGCCACTCCCCAGAGTGCCTGCTATAGGCATTCTAGGGGCAGAGTATTGCTGCCCCCAGCATTCACCCTTTCCGTTGCTCCAGGGCTAGCGAGGCTGGGCGCATGTGCTCGGCACGCTGCCCCACCTCCTCCCCTCCCTGCGATGGGGGTTGGGGTCTCAGCCCAGGGGGCAGGTTGTAGGTGGGGCTAGGAGCCTGCCTCCCTTATCCTAGCTGCACCGACTACCCATGGGGGCTATTTTGTGATCTACACATTTCTCATGACTGTCTGTATGCAGTCTTCCCACTACCAGCAGTTGTCAGAGCGAATGGCTCCACTCCTTTGATTTACTTATTTTGGGTCTATTTTTTTTTTAACTTAGTACATGGATATGACCTTCTGGTGAACTCAGCTCTTTAACTTATGCTTTCACAGTTTCTGCTGCCCTGCATGTTGGGAGAGCTTTTTCTAAAGTCAAGTCTTTTTCATGGGGCAGTCTCTCCATTGTTGTCTTTACTGCCACAAATGATTCTGTCTCTGACCAGAGACTCTGTAATCTCATCAAAATCAGAAGTAATGCAGAGCTTCCTTCATTCTGTGACACATTTCCCCTATGGCCATGGTGTCCAACATGCTAGCCACATGTGGCTACTTGGCTGGTTAAGTGTGGCTAGTTTGCTATAGCAGCTTTTCCTCCCTTCATAAATTAGTCACAATGCTATTGTGCTCACCAAATACAAACAAAACCTCTGTGGCTGGTGCTCCAAGTGCTTCTGTGATATCTCCGTTTGCCTCTGCTTTCAGTTGCAAACTAAGGATGTTAAGCAGTAGTTGACTGTCCGATAAGCAAATACTTATCAGATAGTAGACTCGACGAGTCGATGCCCCCCCTTGCTGCCTCTGTCAGAGGAAGCAAAGGGGGGGGGAAGAAGGAGTACTTCAAAGTGGCAGCACCATGTGGAGCCCGGGGTCAGCTGGGGACTCCCTTGCTGACCCCGGGCTCCCTGTGGCATTTCTGTGGAACCCGGGATCAGCTGGGGAATCCCCACATGGCATTTCAAAGTGGCAGTGCTGCATGGAGCCCAGTGACCCAAGTCCCCGCTGGGGACTCTTATACATTTCAAAGGTGGCAAAGCTGCGTGCAGCCCAGGGCCAATGGGAAGTCCCTCTGACTTCGGGCTCCATGTGGGTGCTTCCACTTTGAAATGCACAAGAGCCCCAGGGATTTCAAAGCAGAAGCGCTCACATAGAGCCCAGAGTCAACGGGACTTCCTGCTGGCCCTGGGCTCCACGCAGCGTTCCAATTTTGAAATGCACAAGGGGGGACTCTGGTACATTTCAAAGGAGGAATGTGGAAGTGCCTATCGACTAGTCAATGGAAATTCCACCGGCTATTTGATTAGTAAATTAATCGTTATTTAACATCCTTATTGCAAACACAGGAGTTACTTCAAAATCACAGCACTTCTGACATGGACAATGGATTTCGGGAAGGTGGATTTTGGTAAGCTCAGAGAGCTGATAGGTAAGGTCCCATGGGAATCAAGACTGAGGGGAAAAACAACTGAGGAGAGTTGGCAGTTTTTCAAAGGGACATTGTTAAGGGCCCAAAAACAAGCTATTCCGCTGCGTCGGAAAGATAGAAAATATGGCAAAAGACCGCCTTGGCTTAACCACGAGATCTTGCATGATCTAAAAATAGAAAAGGAGTCATATAAAAAATGGAAAGTAGGACAAATTACAAAGGATGAATATAGGCAAACAACACAGGAATGCAGGGGCAAGATTAGAAAGGCAAAAGCACAAAATGAGCTCAAACTAGCTACGGAATAAAGGGAAACAAGAAGACTTTTTATAAATACATTAGAAGCAAGAGGAAGACCAAGGACAGGGTAGGCCCACTGGTCAGTGAGGAGGGAGAAACAGTAACAGGAAACTTGGAAATGGCAGAGATGCTTATTGACTTCTTTGTTTTGGTCTTCAGCAAAAAAGTCTGAAGGAATGCCTAACATAGTGAATGCTAGTGGGAAGGGGGGAGGTTTAGAAGATAAAATAAAAAAAGAACAAGTTAAAAATCACCTAGAAAAGTTAGATGCTTGCAAGTCACCAGGGCCTGATGAAATGCATCCTAGAATACTCAAGGAGCTGATAGAGGAGGTATCTGAGCCTCTAGCTATCATCTTTGGAAAATCATGGGAGACAGGAGAGATTCCAGAAGACTGGAAAAGGGCAAATATAGTGCCCATTTATAAAAGGAAATAAGAACAACCCAGGAAACTACAGACCAGTTAGTTTAACTTCTGTGCCAGGGAAGATAATGGAGCAAGTAATTAAGGAAATCATCTGTAAACATTTGGAAGGTGGCAAGGTGATAGGGAACAGCCAGCATGGATTTTTAAAGAATAAATCATGTCAAACCAATCTGATAGCTTTCTTTGATAGGATAACGAGTCTTGTGGATAAGGGAGAAGCGGTGGATGTGGTATACCTAGACTTTAGTAAGGCGTTTGATATGGTCTTGCATGATATTCTTATCAATAAACTAGGCAAATACAACTTAGATGGGGCTACTATAAGGTGGGTGCATAACTGGCTGGATAACCATACTCAGAGAGTAGATATTAATGGTTCACAATCCTGCTGGAAAGGTATAACAAGTGGGGTTCTGCAGGGGGTCTGTTTTGGGACTGGCTCTGTTCAATATCTTCATCAATGATTTAGATATTGGCATAGAAAGTGCGCTTATTAAGTTTGCAGATGATACCAAGCTGGGAGAGGTTGCGACTGCTATGGACGATAGGGTCATAATTCAAAATGATCTGGACAAATTGGAGAAATGGTCTGAGGTAAACAGGATGAAGTTTAATAAAGACAAATGTAAAGTGCTCCACTTAGGAAGGAACAATCAGTTTCACACATACAGAATGGGAAGCGACTGTCTAGGAAGGAGTACGGCAGAAAGGGATCTAGGGGTTTTAGTGGACCACAAGCTGAATATGAGTCAGCAGTGTGATGCTGTTGGAAAAAAAAGCAAACATGATTCTGGGATGCATTAACAGGTGTGTTGTGAGCAAGACATGAGAAGTCATTCTTCCGCTCTACTCTGCGCTGGTTAGGCCTCAATCGGAGTATTGTGTCCAGTTCTGGGCACCGCATTTCAAGAAAGATGTGGAGAAATTGGAGAGGGTCCAGAGAAGAGCAACAAGAATGATTAAAGGTCTAGAGAACATGACCTATGAAGGAAGGCTGAAAGAATTGGGTTTGTTTAGTTTAGAAAAGAGAAGACTGAGGGGGGGGACATGATAGCTGTTTTCAGGTATCTAAAAGGGTGTCATAAGGAGGAGGGAGAAAACTTGTTCATCTTGGCCTCTGAGGATAGAACAAGAAGCAATGGGCTTAAACTGCAGCAAGGGAGGTTTAGGTTGGACATTAGGAAAAAGTTCTTAACTGTCAGGGTAGTCAGACACTGGAATAAATTGCCCAGGGGAGGTTGTGGAATCCCCATCTCTGGAGATATTTAAGAGTAGGTTAGATAAATGTTGATCAGGGATGGTCTAGACAGTATTTGGTCCTGCCATGGGGGCAGGGGACTGGACTCGATGACCTCTCGAGGTCCCTTCCAGTCCTAGTATTCTATGACATTATGTAATGGTCCTGAAGCAAATCCCACTTTCCTGTTAGAAGATAGGAATCAGGGTTGGAGGTCGACTGGTCTAAGGCTGTGTGGCCGTTTTATGGATATCTGGGATTGCAAATCTATCTTGTAATTTGTAGACATTCTTGATAAAAGTTTTGATTAAAAATTAGTTTTGATAAAAATTGTTATAAGAAGACCAAGCCAATGTTATGTGGGGTGATTTTTTTCCTGCAAGTGCACTGTGCTGCATTTCCAATTTTAGAAGCACAAATCAAATAAATAGTAGTAATGCCAACAAATTTTGTGTGCTGCAGAAAGCTCAGGGCAGACTTCTAGAGGTATATTGTAAGGACATCCGTCTATTTATTGTCAGTATTGACGAGTAATTAAGGAAACAATAACTGGAACTGTAGATACAAAGACAGGCACTGTGACTTTTCCTGGCGCTTCCTTTCAAGTTGGTTTGCCTTGAGAAGCAGGTAAAAGAATAGCTGTTAAACAACATAGCAGTAATTGCTAAATTTGCTCTGGCATTGTTAGATGAGATTGGGGGAAGGACAAATGTGTGGTTTTTGAATGGATTGTAGAAATAGGAAAGAGTAACCCAGATCTAAAACACCCACAACTTTTTGGTGGAGGGCTCAGAATCTGTATTAAAAATTTTTCTGTAAACATCTGAATGTGAACACTTCAAAATGAGAGATGTTTGGGATTTGGACCAAAATTTTCAAGCTCCAGCACCTCCCTAGCCATGATTCCCCATTGAAGCCTTCAAGGAACCACTGCTATGCAAATAATTAAAAACAATCTCTGAGAGAGATGGCTAAATAATACAGATTTATACTGCTAAATCACTGTTAAAAATATAAGTAATTATAAAAAATGTTACCTTCAGTAGTTTATTTTTGTCAGTGTGGTTGAAGAGTTAGAATCAGGACTTCTGGGTTCTATTCCTGACTGCCTGTGGTTTGCTCTGTTACTATGAGCACACCACTTAAACTGTCTGTACCTCAATTAACCCATCTACATAATATATATAATGGTAAGCTTAAAAATACTGCTGTGAGGAAATGTTTGTAAAATGCATTTGAATCCTCTGATGAGGCATTACATAAGCACCCAGTTTTAAAAAAGCCTCTATTCTAGATTATTTTTTAATGGTCTAGATATGCATTACAGGGGAATGAGCATATGGCACTTTCATAGCTGTAATGCACCCATAGCTTGTCTAGTGAACGTAAGCTTTAAGAATCTACACAGAACCTTTACTGTGCAATTAAATGTCTGAAATTACACATTAATGTCATACAGGTGTGTGTATAATATATTAGTAAAAATGTATTTCTTTCAATGGGTATTGTTTGTAGCTGTGTCTGTTCAGCCTTGCTCCTGAGGTGCTAAGCATGAACTAATTGATCTTCTCATCCTTTTCCTTGTTTCCTCATCCATGCGCTGCGGAAAACCTCGTAATCTGTAAATTGTGTAGTGGAAAGAGTAGGTTAGAGACTGTCCCTTGTCACTTGATATTTGAGTGCTCCTGCATGTGCCATATATTAGTTTTATTTTCTGCCATGACACCTAGCTATGAGGAAAGAACTCCCCAGAGTGTCTTAAAAGACAACTTCTATTAAAGATGAAAAGAGTTAAGTAAAATGCAGCCCATAGATCTCACAGCTAGAAGGAAAAATAATATACACCAGTGTCTCAGTAGCTTTAATTGAAAAGGGAGAGAGAGTCATGAGAGTGCGGAGTCCAAATTTAGTTGCACGGATTTTTGATAGCGGATTAGATTAACAATATAAATTAGGTGGGGAAAAAGAAAAGAGGATGGAATGGGGGTGGGTAGTGAGCGTATGTGTTTGATAAAGCTCCTTAGTACCTGGAAAACCATCATGAAATAGATACTACTTAGCTTTTAAATAGTGGTTTTCATTCATAGATCTCAAAGCAGTTTAGAAAATGGGACTAATAATATTTATACTTTATAGTCTGGTATAGGGATGTTCAGAGAGGCTCAGTGAGTCACCAGAGGTCCCCCAACAATGTGATAGTAGAACTTAGAACATAATTCAGCTCTCCTAATACCTGCCCCTGTGCTTTAATCAGTAGACTATGCTGACTCCCAAGATACAAAAGGGCACAGTTTTCAAAAGCTAATTTTTTCCCTAATACAGGGGCATTTTTATGGGCACAAATTACACCTGCAAAAAGGAATGCTTGGCAAGGGTTTGCCTGAAACTTTAAACCAGAAGTTCAGAACTGGTCTGTTGGGTACAAATTATTGAAAATCAGCATTCTTAAGCATTTCAAAAGCAGTTTCTTATGAACATATATGCTGTTATGAATGTTCCTGAGAGAGTCTGATAGGGTTTTGCTATTTATCCAGGCCTATAGCCATCCCAGATTGGGCTGTGCTTTAGGGTTTGGATGGTAAGCTACCAAGAAGTGTGCTAGTGCTGCAAGAAGCGATGTTGGGGACTCAATATGTGACGCTGTTCCCTCAGGCTTGGTTCTGAAGTCCAAGTATGGCATTAAGTGTACTGCAGGGCTGACTTTAGACTGAGAGGAAAAATTGCTAAAAGAAATCTCTCCCTTTCCAATTAAAAAATTCTGACCACTTGTGATCTTTAATAGACTGATGGCACTCTTTGCAAGGGCTGAGGATAAGGAAAAGTCCTCTCTCTTATCCAAATCCCAAACACTGATAATTACATTTCACTCATCTAAATATTTCATGCCTTTCCAGCTGGCTCCATTACCTTCATCTCATTTTGGGGCAGGATGTCTGAGATGATTCCATCCCATAACTAGCTGCCTTGCTGCATTGGGCATGAATGTGTGTGCATGTGTAACCCATTACACTTCGATTACAGCAAGTACTTTGGGGTGCTCATTGGGTAGAAAAGAGTCTCTAAAAACTCGTCTGTTAAAATGTGTTCAAGTAACTGTATCAGTTGAAAAAGTAACTGTGTAATGTGGGCTTTTAAGCTGGCTCCCTGGGAGCCAGAGCGCACAGGGAGCTGTCTCTGAAGTGTACCAGCAGTCTGTGTGTAACCGTGAAGGTTAACCAATGAGTCCAGGCTCATTAACCATGTATACAGGTGACCATACTTTCATATATTTACAATAAACATAAGCCTCATAGTAATAGATATTACTGCAACTGCTATGGTCCTTGTTATATTCCCTTCCTAAGAATTTGGAGTATAATATTTATTGGAAATTTGGCACCGGGATGACATGTTCACAGAGAGCGCCAGACCAGAAAACAGGGAAAGGAGAGATACTGGAATAGCTGCCTTAAAAGAATTATATCAGTAGTAAAACACTTAAGTGCTTGATCTAATGTATGGCATTGTGCCGATTTAAATTACACATATAGTGGAAATGCACAGTGTGTGTACTACACTCGGGAGCAGCCTGAAATTTATTCTTTCTCCAGATAACTTAAAAAGGTTAGGCCCAGTTGTGTTGGCTTTCTCTTGCTTTTTCTAAATAGAGAACAATTCTCTAAGCTCGCTCTTTTGGGAGATAATCACACCTTGGTATGGCTGACCTGTTTTGTTTTTTTTCCATCTTGCCCTTTTTGTGCACCTTTAACTTATCTATTAGCACTTGATCTGTGTTCCTGAATAAACATGGAATGTATAAATTCTTTATATGCTGTTCTTTTTCATATACGTTTCCCAAGGGGATTCCTGCAGCAGGCTTTATTGAAGCAATAATAATTTCATCATGACTTGATGTATATCTTGATTGTACTTTGAAGCCATTCTTTAGAGCTGTTTTTATAATTTCTGCAATGGCTCATAGTGTGAAAACCAAGGAAACAAACATTATCTTTCATATTAAACAGCAATATGATTAAATAACTACAAGAGCTGATTGCTGGTTGGTTACAGAAGTTAATGCCAAGTGTGATACGCTGGAAATACCCAACAGATTGTCTCGTTGCTATATAAAGCCATATATATTTAGGAAACATAAGTTTTGAATTTGCAGTTGTAGCTCTTGTGCTATTGAGCAACTGGTTTGTCTCAAATCCTGTTTCAGAGTTTGTATATGCATTTCATAATTGAATATAGGGCAATAACATTCGTGATGGGATTTGTGCAGGTAAATCAGGCTGCTCTGCTACAGAAAACTTAAAGGTTCATTGTCATTGCTTCGAAAAATCCAGTCAGAATATAGATTGTTTATTGGCATTTATGTTTGCCTGGAGTTTGCTGCTTTTGTTATAAAGAAATGCATCTGGTTATTGTACTGATTTCTGTGCAGAGAACACAATCTACTGTTTATAGAGCTAGGAGATGTGCATTCTAATTCCTGGCTCTGCTCTTGACTAGCTGCATAACTTTGTGCAAGTTTATGCCATATTACAGAGATGATCTTGGAACAGGGCATTTATGTGCTGTCCCTTAGGGCACGTCTACGCAGCAGTGCTTAACTTGCAATAAGCTATGCAAATTTAGCTACGTCAATTGTGTAGCTTTATTCGAAATTGGGAGCGTCTACACAGCACTTATTTCAAAATAGAGCACTCCTTTTCCGACTTCCCTTACTCCTCATAAAATGAGGGTTACAGGACTTGGAGTAAAGTCCTCCAGCTTGACAGTATTTCAACATTATTTCGAAATAACTGCCTGCTGTGTAGACCCGGACTAAGTTATTTCGAAATAATGCTGCTGTGTAGATGTACCCTTACTCTAAACTTTGTCCTTGTGACACAGTCTGTCTCTTAACATCTTTGTTCTTCAATTTCTCAATTTGTAATTATTGCTTAACAGATGCATTGCCAGACCAAATGTTTGTAAAGTACTTCAAGATCCTTGGATGAAAGGTGTCATACAAGTGTAAATTATTAACAATAAAATGATTAATAGTCTCATTAATACAATAACCAATTTAGAGTGGCAGTCTTTTGTATAATGGGTGAATCTAGTGGAATAATCCATCTTAAGAACTCCTATTGACTTTGTTGGAATGTCTGTTAGGTGTCAGCACTGTAACTTACTGCACTGTTGCTTATGTTAGTATTTATAATGGCACAAACATTAAATTGAGCATGTTTTGGCATTATTGCAGAATCCGTCTGTGTGCTCTCTGGTGATGGTATGTGGGTCAGATCCCACACGCATTATTCAGGAAATCTAGCCAGTGAAGTCGGAAGATTTACTCATATAAAAGATTTCAGAACTGCAGCTTGTGGATACACTGGAAAATGGGCGAGTAGCATGGATAAAATCCTAGTGCCATGGAAGTTGGTGGCAAAATGGAAGAGAAATATTCAGCTGCAAGTTCCACATGCTTAGGGAGTGAAATCCTGGTTCCACTGAAATCACTGGGCATTTTAAGTTCACAAAAAAGGTTGATTTTTAAGAATATGTGAGTCTTGCTCTACAGCAGAGATGGGCAATAAGTGGCCTATGGGCTGGACATGGTTTGCAAGGGTTAGCCCCTGGCAGGCTGCCGGCAATTTATTTACCTGCACGTCTGCAGGTACGGCCATTTGCAGCTCCCATTGGCTGCAGATTTGCAATTCCCAGCCAATAGGAGCTGGAGGAAGCAGTATCCCAGTCCGCTCCACTTCCCGTAGCTCTCAGTGGCCAGGAACGGTGGTCTGTGGCCAATGGGAGTTGCAAGCGGCTCTGACAGACACACAGGTAAATAAAATGCCGGCGTCTAACCCTGATAAACCACCTCCAGCTTATTGCCCTCCCTTGCTCTACAGCACGTTTTATTCTGGTTCCTTGATCTTCTTGGTTCCATCATTAAGGATTATTAAAAACCTTGGTTCTAATCCCATTCTTGCTCACAAAGAACAGTTATAATTTTAATTGTTGATTTCAAATGTTTTCATCCTTCATCTTTTGTGTTTTTTGAAATTCTGCATTTCAAAAGTAGGATCATGGTTGCTTGGCATATTAAAGCATGTCTCTCTAAAGGATTTTCCTTTTTAATGTGGAAGAATGGAATTAAGAGGGTGGGGGGGGGGGAAGACACAAATCAGTCTTGAAGGGATTCTCTCTTATCTTACAGCTTTCAGTATAGCCAATGGTGGGGAGTCTTACACTCATCAGATTTGCAGTCTATTGGAATGTCATTTTTTCTATACTGAGTAACTTGTTAGAGCACAAAACATCACTTTCATTAATGTTATCACCAGCAAAGCCCATCTGGTCCTGCTAGTGACAAGGGGATGATTTCAGCTATTTATGATATCAGTGCGATTTCAGCAGTCTTGGACTCATCTGCCAAGCTGTTGGAAAAAAGTTAAGATTATAATTGGAACTCTGTTGGGGGAGAAATTAAATGAATATCTTGCCAACCATATTTCTGCCCATATTTCCTCCGATTAGTCTCCTGATGGTGTGCCCTTATGAAATCTGATTAGAGTGAAATGACTTGATTTGTTAAACAGGCAGTGATGACAACGAACATCTGTTTTATTGGTCTAAATTGCATTGAGCTCATAGTAATATTGTCCTTTTTTTGATATTCCTTTATACAGAGCAGCACAGAAGCTTAACCTGTCCTCAAAGAGAAAGAAGTGCCATCCTCCCCTGCCACGCTCTCATGACTTCTCTGTCTATGCCACCAACTTCAGTGGCATACTGCAGTTATGCTCTCCCCCAGCACCGCCATGCCTTTTGAGAGCGGTGTCAAAAATCAAGGACAACCCTGGCATTGGAAAGGTAATTCAAGATCTCAGTCTTTTTACAGTTTCCTAACTAACTTTCTGAAGAGCCATACATTTTAAAGCATCAAGATGGGGATTGGGTGGTACTGAGGGAGTTGGCAAATGTCATTGAGGAGCCTTTGGCCTTTATCTTTGAAAAATTGTGGCGATCAGGAGAGATCCTGGATAATTGGAAAAAGGCAAATGTAGTGCCCATCTTCAAAAAAGGGAAGAAGGACGACGATCCAGGGAACTATAGGCCGGTCAGTCTTACCTCGGTTCCTGGAAAAATCATGGAAGGGATCCTTAAAGAATCTATTTTGAGGCACTTGGAAGAGAGGAAAGTGATTAGGAATAGTCAGCATGGATTCACAAAGGGCAAGTCGTGCCTGACCAATCTGATTAGCTTCTGTGATGAGGTAGCTGGCTCTGTGGACATGGGAAAGTCAGTGGATGTGATATACTTTGACTTTAGCAAGGCTTTTGATACGGTCTCCCACAATATTCTTGCCAGCAAGTTAAGGGAATGTGGATTGGATAAATGGATGGTAAGATGGATAGAAAGCTGGCTAGAAGGCCGGGTCCAGCGGGTAGTGATCAACGGCTCGATGTCAGGATGGCGGTTGGTTTCTAGCGGAGTGCCCCAAGGTTCGGTTCTAGGACCGGTTTTGTTCAATATCTTTATTAATGACCTGGATGAGGGGATGTATTGCACCCTCAGCAAGTTTGCAGATGACACTAAGCTAGGGGGAGAGGTAGATACGCTTGAGGGCAGAGATAGGGTCCAGAGTGACTTAGACAAATTGGAGGATTGGGCCACAAGAAATCTGATGAGGTTCAACAAGGACAAGTGCAGAGTCCTGCACTTGGGATGGAAGAATCCCAAGCATTGTTACAGGCTGGGGACCAACCAGCTAAGTAGTAGTTCTGCAGAAAAGGACCTGGGGTTACAGTGGATGAGAAGCTGGATGAAGAGTCAACAGTGTGCCCTTGTAGCCAAGAAGGCTAATGGCATATTAGGTTGCATTAAGAGGAGCATTGCCAGCAGATCCAGAGATGTCATTATTCCCCTTTATTCAGCTCTGGTGGGGCCACATCTGGAGTATTGTGTCCAGTTCTGGGCCCCCCACTACAAAAAGGATGTGGACGCATTGGGAGGGTCCAGCGGAGGGCAACGAAAATGATTAGGGGCTGGAGCATATGACCTGAGGAGAGGCTGAGGAGTTGGGTCTGTTTAGTCTGCAGAAGCTAAGAGTGAGGGGGGATTTGATAGGAGCCTTCAACTTCCTGAAGGGAGGTTCCAAAGAGGCTGGAGAGAGGCTGTTCTCAGTAGTGACAGATGGCAGAACAAGGAGCAATGGTCTCAAGTTGTGGTGGGAGAGGTCCAGGTTGGATATTAGGAAAAACTATTTCACTAGGGGAGTAGTGAAGCACTGGAATGGGTTACCTAGGGAAGTAGTGGAGTCTCCATCCCTAGAGGTGTTTAAGTCTCGGCTTGACCAAGCCCTGGCTGGGTTGATTTAGTTGGGATTGGTCCTGCCTAGAGCAGGGGACTGGACTTGATGACCTTCTGAGGTCTTTTCCAGCTCTATGGTTCTATGATTCTATAATTGGGTGGCCCAAGGAAGTAGTGCCTGGATACAGAGTCTTGCACATCTGTTTAGATGTAACTGCGAGTTGACTCCTAGGTGGTCTATATACATGAGTAGGTGGTCTCGGTCCAGGATTCCAGTGGACAAGTATCCGCTGCATCAGTCTTTTAGCACATTTGGCAACTTTAATTCAAGCAGGATTGTGCATTCAGTTCCTCAACCTCTCTGCTGATTAAAGTCAATAGCAATATTTCCATTAACTTCAGCAGTGCAAAATCAGGTCCTGAATGCCTGTGGCTCTCACCTCTGAGCCATAGAGATGGTCCCAGTAGATGGAGTTGGTGCAATTTGGTGGGATAGTGCAGGGACTCTTGCTTATACTGTACTTCTGTTGTGGATAAAAGGATTGTTTCCAAGGGCATGTCTACACTAGGAAATTATTTTGAAATGACTCCCAAAATAATAATTTTAAAATAGCTTGCCCACACTATGGGGAAGTCTCTAAATTAGTGTCTGGCAGGCTTGTTAATGTAGATGCGCTACCTCAACTTAGAGCCCTAGGAAATACTGAGGAGTAATTAGTCTGAATTACTCTGGGGAGTAGTTATTTCAAAATAGCGGCACTGAAGCATCCACACTAAGGCTATTTTGAAATCATTGTTTCTAAATTAGTGTAATTCCTCATGGAAAGCAGGAGTTACTGTTCAGAAATAACCAGCCTGTTTATTTAACCAGGGCTTGGTAGTGTGGACGCTCCGTTTGTTAGTTCGAAATAAGGGGAGTTATTTTGAAATAACATCCTAGTGTAGACCAGGGCTAAAAGAGGAACTAATTCACCACTCGCTCACATAAGTGTTAATCATGAGTAATTCCACTGAATCGAAGAAAAGGAAAGAAATAAGCGAGAGGAGAAACAGGACTTCTGCCTTTAGCCATAGAAATCTGGCATCTTTTACAAGCTCTAAATAATAAAATTGGCAATAATTTTAAATAAACAAAATAAAATATAAGGCAATTCTTTATGGTTTTATGTATATTTCTTACATGTTAAAAGCACAAGCTTTGGTATATGAATTCTTATTTACATAAGTTACAAGATATTAATATTTTAAGATGGACCTAAATTACCTAACGTGCAGATGAAAGTTTAAAAATGCATCACAAGTAACCATACAGATTAACATTAACATAAATAAATTGTCTGCTGAAATACTTTTAAATGATACTGTATTGTATTTTGTTACATCAGTGAGTTGAAGGAGATAAAGGTTCTTGCCAGTGTATTTTTGCTAAATGGAAGGGAAATTATTGCAGCTTTGACCTTCTGTGAGACAGGTTTTCAAGAGGCTGGAAATTTACAAATGAAAATATGATTTCTGCCTGTTTTTTTTCATATATTTTATAGGAAGCTGGCAGATTTTGAATGCAATAAATTAGCAATTAGTTTAGTCGCTCTTAAATGGGAGTAGGTGCCAAGGGGATGAAGAATTTGGTAAGAGTCTGTTTCTACATGCACATTTGCAACATATGCCATTTGCCCTGGCTGAGGCTTACAGTGCGTGTAGGCTTACAGTGCGTCTACATAGCAGCGTTATTTTGTTATTTCGGGAATAGCTCGCATTATTGCGAGCATCCACACAGCAATTCTGTTATTTCAAAATAACGGACAGCTTATTCCGACTTCTGCAAACCGCATTCCACGAGGAATTAATGCCTATTTCGAAATTGCTATTTCGGAATAGCAGTAGTGTGGGTGCTCCAGTGCTGCTATTTTGAAATAGCTCCTCCCCCAGGGCCATTCAAACTAATTACTCCCCAGTACCTCTTGGGGCTCTAAATCGAGATAGCACGTCCACATTAGGGAAGCCTGTCTTGGACTAATTTTGAGGCTTCCCTGTAGTGTAGACGTGCTATTTCGAAATAAGTTATTTTGGAGTATTTCTTCCAGAATATCTTATTTCGAAATAAGCGGGCAGTGTAGACATACCCTCAGTTGTAGCATTAAGCTACGTCCTTTTGTTAGGGATAGCACAATTGTGTTGCTTTGTGGGAGTTCTGCAAGACATGCTTTATACAAATACAGTGTCTATGGAGCTCACAGCTGCATGTCGAAGCCATTACTGTACACCTTAAAGGGATTCAGACTGGGCACCTTTCCATAGCCAGCTTACTCTGACAATGTTTTGTCCAGTATCCTCAAATAGATAATTGAAATATAATTTATAATCCTGTCCGGGATTTTAGATCAGTAAAATGTCAGGGGAATCCTGTATCTAAGATAATCTTGCATAGATCACTTTTCTGTTGGTTAGCAGAATGGAGTAGAGCAGGAATACAGCTAATCAAAGAGAAAAACCCTGATAGAAAACAGCAGACCCTGCTAGAAAGCTGGACTGTTCTGCGTAGAACTAGACTAAGTTCTAATATTTAAGATCTTGGGCCTCTTCTAACAAGGGAAGTATGTAGCACACTGACAGCGTATCATGTTCTCCTATAGTAACTGATACTATAGACTCTAAAAAATAACATTCCATTGCAGCCACCTATTCATGGAGTTACACATTTAGGGGTCTGTGGTATGACATTGAAGGTCCTGGGTTTAGAAACCCTGTTCATGCAGGAGGCAATACCAATCTCTCTGGCCCATGATTTTTAAACTGGCAACATACTTTTAAGCTTTGCAATAAAGCAATTTTTCCACTGTGAAAACTACTTTAAAAAAAAATCTTTCTTTACACACATTAGCTGCTTGTAAAAATCATGATTCTGCATAAAGGATGCCTCATTTAACTTAATGATAATACTCATTGGTCAGAGGAAAAGAATCAGCACATGAATGTGCTTTAAGACTTGACGTTTATATCTCTACCCTTCCATAGCAAAATGGTAAGGAGCAAGTAGTCTTTGACGGCATTTATCCCTTTGTGCTGTACTACTTTTCCTTTATATTTTTCCCTTTCACCTGCCAGCTCTTTGTGGGTGGCTGATAGTTTTATGGTGATGGTGACAGCAATGAGAATAAATATTCATTTCTTTCTCCCTCACTACTTTAAATATCAATGCAGTTCACAAACAACAAAAGTTGGCAGAGCCTTTAACTTCACCTTTAACTGAAGAATCCTCTTTTTCCACCATTGTATTTAACACTCTTCCTGCTCATCACTGACTTCTGCTTTTTCTTGTGGTCTATAGAGTAATACCAGGTGGCTCTCTCAGAGGATATGCTTTGCAGAAGCTAGACTCTGGCATGTATTTTTCTTACTGCAACATCCAACAACTGTGTCTGTGTGTCTGGCTCTCTGGGTTTTTTTTTTTTTTGGATGGATTCCAGAGTGAATAGTATGCCTAGCCTCATTGCTGGCTGTGGTTCTGTGTTTGTGGCTACCTTGAGTTAAGCAGTTGCTGGATGAGCACTTTTCTTCCTCACCCCCAATTTGGTGCTATTTTGTTTTATACTGTCTCTCTTTTTTTTTTTTTAACCTGGAGCGGCACCTTTAATAAAGTAATGAGAATCACAGACATCACTGAAAGGAGGAGTAAGTGAAGTTGACTGATATGTTGCTTATCTTATGTACACATTCTGAACAGCTAAAACAGTGGTTTCCAACCTTTACACCCAAGATCACTTTTTCAATGTCAGGACAAGCCAAGATCTATCCCATCCCATCCCCAAGACCCCACCCCTTCTTTGAGGCTCCGCCCTCTCTGTTCTCCTGTTCTCCATCACTTGCTATCTCCAGCTTACACTCTGAGGGTACAGCTACACTGCCGCTTTTTTTCAATCCTGCTGTTGGAAGAGGTTTTTTTGACATTTGGCCTGTCTAGACTGGGCCAAATGTCAGAAAACCCCCTTCTTTCAGAAGCCCCCTTATTCCTCATGGAATGAGGAAAACAGGTGCTGCCAAAAGATTGTGTTTGCTCTTCCACTAAAAAAACGGAAGAACTCTTGTAGTCTAGCCGTACCCTCATTGGGTTGAAACTCGGGGGGGGAGGTGCGGGTTCTGGGGTGGGAATGAAGGATTTGGGTGTGGGAAGGGGTGAGAGGTGCAAGCTCTGGGAGGGAATTTGGATGCAGGAGGATGTAGAGAAGGGGATCCTGGCTTAGGAAGGGGGCTCCAGGCAGGGGAGTGTTGGGGTCAGGTGGAGGGTTGGGGTGCTGAGCAAGCCACAGGCTTGTGGATGTGAGGGTGCAGGAGTTTGGGTTGAGTGTGTGAAGGGCTCAGGGCAGAGAGGTTGGGGGTATGATGGGCTCAGATTTGGATCTGGGGGTACAGGAGTGTTATGATGCTGTGGCCAGATGGGGGTTTGGCCCTAGTTGGGGGCTTGTTGGCCAGGCTTCATTTCTAAATAAAATATTATGTCAAACACACAAAGTTTCAGCATTGTCTTTATTTATGAGATGGGCGAGGAACCTGTTTTCAGTCTGGGGTCTCTGACCCACAGAAAAATCAGTTGGGGCCACACAAGTGAGATGCGAAAAAAAACCCCAAGCCTCACTAATGTGGCCCCAACTGTGCTGGTGGGGGCAGGGGACTGAGTGCTGGGGCAGGTGGCAGGGTGCTGGTGAGAGTAGGGGGACAGGGTGCTAGGGCAGGGGACAGGGTGCTGGGGTGGGTGGCAGGGACCAAGTTGCTGGGGGGTGCTTCGGCAGGGTGCTGGGGGGTGCCGCTGGGGCCAGGGTGCTGGGCCAGGGTTCTAGGGCAGGTGGCAGGTGGCAGGTTGCTGGTGGGTGCTGGGGCAGGGGACAGGGAGTCTTCCCCCTCCCCCCCGTGCACTTCCTCCCGGGACTCCTACATTCCCTCCCCCCCACGCAGGAAGGCAGCAGGGGGAAAGGAAGTCCCCGGCGCACACCTTCTCCCGGGATTCCAACCCCTCCAGCCCTGTGCAGAAAGGCAGGAGGGGGAAGGAAGTTCCCAGCTTGCCACAGACCTTGCCTTTCAGGTACCACACCGGGTGTTTGGGGGGAGGAGGAGCAGCCTGTGCACTTTCTGAAGCCCGGGAAGTGGCGCACAGCTGTGGGACTCTCCCCGCCTCCCCCCCGCAGGAAGCTGGTGCTACTCTATTGTTGCTGGAGGTAGTGTCAGGGTGCTTTTTCTTGGGGTTGGGGGAAATGGGGTGGCCCTGCTGAACACCTCCCTATGGACTGGTCGAATCTTCCCGATCGACGGGTTGGTGACCACGGAGCTAAAATTATGGTCTAGTCCGAATCGTAATTCACATAATGTCGAAATTCATTGACTAAGGTTCGAGTATGCTTTAGAATAAATTGCTTTTTAATGCCTTTTAACTTCAGTGGTGGTTGAGGGTACTGAGTATGTTCCAGGAGGTACTCCCTACTTTGCAAGATTCAGCTCTAAGTGGCTAAGACACATCTGTAAGTTGGAAAACAAATGTTTTCATTTCAGGCTGGATAAGTTACACACAAGCCAGACTTGTACAGAATAGGCCAACTCCTTGCATGTAGCAGAGCAATGTGAATTTTCACTGGGGAGAGTAATGGGGAACATGTTGCTCCCCCACCCCCACATCCCGTACCACTACACCCACCCACACCATACCACTACACAAACTCTAGAAGCCCTGTAATACTATGATCAGAATGTTAGCAACGTAATATTGAATTGTAGTATTTGTACTGTGGTGTTTGATGGAAAGCTAGTACGAGTTCCATAGGGGAGAGTTTTCAAGACTGGACCCTCCATTTACATCATTCAATGAAAATCGTGTGGCTACAACTTTTGGTTTTAGGTAGATTCACAGACGTTAAAAATGAAAAATAGAGCTCATCTAGTCTACATCCTTTGACTTTCCCCAGGCTCCAGTGCAATATTCCGCCACACAGTGCATTTTTTAGTGATTTGATGCAAAGTGGTGTAATAATATAGACAAATCCTATTCAACACTGGCGTCCGAGGGAGTTCTGGACGCAGAATATGTGGTAGGAACCTGCATGTGCAAGTCAAAGAGGAGAGGCAAATGTAGCTGTGAATATAGAATGCGAATTCAATTAGCATAAAACTAACAGCTACTTGTAGGGCACCAGACGGCTGCCATTTGGCACTTCGGATATCACTCAGTGATTTTTATTTTTTTTTAAGGAGGCAAAGTGATTTTTAGCTTCTCCAGCTGAAAGCACAGGAGGACAGTTCAAGGTAGGGAAAATAGGGGGAGAGTCATCTGTGATGAAGCCACTGTGGCTAAACCAGGGATCAGCTTGACCCATTATAATTACCTGATTTATCCAGGTCAAATTATAGAATATTAGAACTGGAAGGGACCTCAAGAGATCATCAAGTCCAGTCCCCTGCCCTCATGGCAGGACCAAGCACAGTCTATATCATCCCTGATAGATGTCTGTCTAACCTGCTCTTCAGTGACCTCAAGTAGCCAAGGCTCTGGTTTTATGTCTCATCCAAAACACATAAACCTAGGATCTTCTAGCACCATTCTTAAGTATTTTTTATTCTAAATTGCCGACATCACTTGTGCAGCACCCGTGTTTTTCTTTGTGGGTATGTCATCCCACTGCGTAAACAGTTCAGTCATGACCATAGTTCAAGGTGTTGCTACTGTGAAGCTGGCTCAGCAGTCACCCTGAGAGCGGCAGTGTACAAAATGTTGACAATTTATGAAGAAACACTTTTTTAATTACATAACATATATGCTTCTTTGCTACAGACAATAAGACTAAATCATCTGTTTTTGGCCTCATGAAGACTTTAACAGCAGGGAAGCTAAACATGCGTTCTTCAATTAATCAAGTCCATAATAATTGACAGTTATTCATTCTATTTTTTGCTTAATATTCTTTTCCTTGTGAGACACTTCTGATAAAGGACAGACTGAACTAAAGAAACAAATTTAAGTTGCAAGATTTCTCCTTTCCCCAGTAGATGGATCTCTAAATTATCTTGTGAGATGAAATTTAGCTCTGTGATTGAACTAGGAGAAAGGTGTAACTTTTTAAATTTCAATACTTTAGGGAGTCCTGGAAAGGTAGTAATGATGCATGTTGGCATATTTACCGTGGGTTCAGCAAAGTGTACTGTCCCCCAATATGGATACATATTTTTAAATATCAACATCTGGATTTTAGAATCCTTGTGTGATAGTGTATTTCTAAAACTGACCCATATATTCTGTCATGCCTAGTAAGGAAAACCCTTGTGGCAGAGGCTTTGGTTCAGCCAGAGTTATTAAGCATGTACTTATCTTTAAGTAGGTGCTTTAAGTCCCATTCATTGGCTTCAAAGTTAAGCTTGTGTTTATGTGTATTTCTGAATAGGGGTAATCCCTGAATTTGGGGCTTCAGTCAGATAGATTTAAGCAGAAACTTAAATTAAGCACGTTCTCAAGTGCTTTGCTTAATAAAAGCTTGTATATATCTTAGGTTTTTCTATATTGACTGCCATTGTAAATCTAACTGCTTGGTCCCCTCATTCATAGCTGAGCAGCGGAATGAGGTTCCCTAAAGCCAGGGAGTTCAGCAAAACCACTGATCTTATGTGAGCATGTGTGTTTGTGGAGAATTGGGGGAGAAGCCCAGAGTGTGGAGTAAGCTGTGTTAACTCAGTTTAGGTGCAGAATGAGAGGCTGCTTTTGAGAATTTGGCTTAAAGGGTGAAATTTGCTATCAACTGCGCTGCTCCTATTCACGTGAGTGGGGGTTCTGCAATGGGGCTGATGGCAACCTGGGGTCTGTATGTGGATTGAATATTGTACTACTTGTAAATATATTAAAGCAAATTTCAAATACTTTAAACAGCATTTTTTAAGGCCTCTTTCAGTCTTTCCAGTGTTCTCTAAGGGGAGCCCAGCCTATAGTGCTATGTCCAAGCAGAGAGATATGTCTACCCAGTCCAGTAGGCATGCCCCCAGCTGCAGCGTAGACATCCCTTTAGGAGTGTCTTTTGTTCCTAATAACTCCTTTTCCATTCCAAAACCATCTAGGGTACTTCTACACTGTTGTGCATAGGTTGAAATAAGCTATGCAAATTGAGTAGCTTATTTTTAGAGAGCCTATTTCAAAATTTGGCGCTGTCTACACAGTGCCAAATTTCAAAATAGAGTGCTGTTCTGGTGTCTTCCTTATTCCTCATGCAACGAGGTTTACAGGAAGCAGGAATAAGACACCTGTTATTTTTAATCTATTTCAAAATAATGGGGGTGCTGCTAAGACACAGAGAATGCTATTTTGGGATAACGGATGTACCCTTATTCTCCCTGTTCCTTGGAGTTTCAGCTGGAGCATATGAATGTGTCCAAAATGCAAATCCCAGATGTTAAACTGAAGCCTTTTGTTTAGTGATAGATGGCCCAATATGTTTCTGTACCTACAGTGTAAAATTTTATACTTTGCTGTAGTTGTTAACAAAGTGGCATGAATGTTCAGTGATGTCAGGTGGAGGAAAAGTTTAAACTTTGTTAAGCTATAACAAAAGGGTTTCCCTGGGACCTGTGTTTAGTATAATAACCCTCAGGCGTAAAAACCCCATTGCAAATGGCATATTGTATTCCGAACAGAACTTCACTCACTACTGAAAAATATTATGTAGCAAATTACATATCTTACCCATGAATCTGCCAAAAACACTAGAATCCAAATCATTTAGTTGAATCCTGCTTAAAAGGCAATGATCCTATGCAGCATGATTCTTTTAACTGAATCATTTTTGTGGTCTCACTGGGTGTTATTAAATTTAATGTCAGAATAGTGGAAAAGATGTCTGAAAGCCATTTAATATTGTCACTGGAAAGAAGTTAGATTATGCTCAATTTCTGACATTAATGTGCTACTTAAGATAATTTATCATATTGTGGTATTAAAAAGACATCCTTTTTACAGTGGCTGCTGCATAGCATTCTAATTTGCTATTTTTCTTTAGTGTAGTAGGAAGCTTCTTTCGTGTAAAATGTTTTTTCCAGGGTTCTATTCAACACGCTCTTTATAATACTGCAACGCTTACAAGCACTTAAAGTTGCTCTTGTCTCTTCCAAAGATCTTGTCAATTTTTTTATGCTAGAATGACAGACACCTTCTATACGAGACAATTGATGTGGAGCATTAAGAGGGAGATCTTGAATTCCCAAACTGGTGTCTGGGAAAGGCATATTCATATTTTCCTTCATTTTTATTTGCTTTATACATTTACTTTCATTTATATTTTCCCCCAAGCTATAGTCAAGGTACCTCTAACATGATTTACTGATGATGTACACTTTCCTTAAGTGTACTGTATACAGAACTCGCTTGTTCTTACCATAGTTTGATGGTGAATAACGAATAGGTACTTAATTTTGCCATTTTTATTGCTGCTCATGACTAAAGTGTTATTTCCCATATATATACATCATATATCTTACTAAGAAGTCTTCAGTCCACGTATGCAGTTTTGTAGAATCCATACACAACCTGCTGAAATAACATATTAAACAAAATGCAGAAATTATATAAAATACATCTTTTTTTCCCATCTTTAAAAATGGAATAGTTTTGTTACTATCATCTGGGAACATAGAATCAATTCTTGCTTAATAGAGGCTATTTTCTAAAGAGTACAATATAGAAGTGCTTTTTTAGGTTCTCCCAAGAGAGCTAAATAGTTTATGCTAGCATAGCAGTTTTGCATATAAATTTGCTATATAATGGTAGTGGCAGTATATGAAAAGCTTGTAAGAACTACCCACAGTAAAGCAATTTTGTAAGGGTTATTTATCTGTCAGTTACAATTAAATCCATGAAAAATATTGGCTCTGAACTAAGACTTTTGTAATTTGATTTACACAGTAGTTGAGAAATAAGTGTTTTCATTGGAAAATGGCCAGTAATGAAAATGAATTCTGTGTAATTTCTTGGTGAGAAATCTTAATTCAGAATGGTGTATACATAAATAACGTTATTCTATTAATTTGCTATAACCCACCAATCTGAACAAAATTAAGTACCCTGTCTGGGCAGTTCCTATTATAAACATAAGTTTCTAAGGGATATTTATTGGCTGTTCAAATATGGTATAATGATGTTTATTGCTAGAGACCAAATTGCTCATTCATTTTAAGAATTATAGTACTGTGATCATGCAACACATCACCAAAATTTCCAGAATAGATTCTAGTATACTGCTAATATAGTTTTTGAAATATAGACTAATAAAATGTTCAAAGCTTGTTTCAATAGTAAGGGTTGGTACTGCAAACTCATATACTAAAATGTTGTTGTTCTTTTTTAGCATTTATTTTCTTGTTTTTCCTTGTTGTTTTTGTTTAATTTTAAACTTGATATCCCGGTCTAACAAAGCACTGAAGCACATGCATAATTTTAAACATGTGACTATGGTAGACTTGACTTCAGAGGGATTATGCACACGTTTAAAGTTATGTATACGCTTCAATATTTTGCTGAATCAGTCTTAATCCCCTGAGTATTCACTTTACCAATGAGCCACTTGCTTATTCAGAAAATTAACTTTGTCTGTCTTGTATATCTTCCTAAGGTTAAACATGTAAAATATTAGGTACCTCTTACTGGTCACCGTTCTTCCCTGACTTACATATTTTGTAATTGTAGCCTAAAGACGCACTTGAAGTCTGTAGCAGACCTGGAAATGGAGTCCAGCTTTCCTACTTCTGTGTCATAGCCTCAAGGCCATCTTTCCTCCCTCTTTGATGCCAGTACTTGTCATCTTGTTTGATCAGGTTTCACAATTCAGTGGGGTCATGGATATCTTCCTCCTCTGCTTTATCTTATCTGTCCAATAGACCCCTTTTCATGTCATGCAGTGAGAAATTCTCTTCTGTTAGAGCTATCTGTTATAATGTTTCTGTGATGAATGGGAGGGATACTACCCTGTTCTGGACATTCCAGCCATTCAGTTAACTAAATTGCATGTAAGAGTTAAACCCACAGACAATAGGGTCCTACAGTGTCTCCAAGAATGCTAGGGAAGCAAGAAGTATTGGCAGGAAGCCAGGAGAGCCAATGAAAACAGTGTAGGCTTTTAATGGGAAGCAGTGATCTTCCTGCTGCAGCCTTCATGTGACCAGAGTAGGGCTGGAAGACATGGATTGAGCCAGGAACAAGGCTGGGACTATCTAGCAATATCCATGCCTAGGGAAGGATACCTTTTAACAACAGATATGTGAGTAGAACAGGGGATGTTTAGTCAGATGCAATCTTTATTTTTGGGTTGGCTGGACTTCTTCGTGCTGAGCCCATGTAACTTACCCCCTCTCCCCACCTCCATACACTGTAACTTTTAAACAGAATTCCAGGAAAGCAATTCTCTGTGTTTTAAATCTTTTTTCAGTTTCTCTGTAACACCTAGCAACCGAGTATGTTTTAACAACTATGTTTTCTTTGCTTTGCTAATAAAAATCACCTTTTTAAGACCATGATTTGATTTCTGTGTCCTAGAAGGGAGACGGTTCTGTGTGCATGTGCCTAAAACTGCAAGGTCAACTGATAAGAAATTACAGGTTGGTTTTTTAGCTCTCTTCAGAGGGCGAATTAAAGAGTTTGAGGATACCCCACAGGAAGAAATTCCCAATGCATGTTCCTGGTTTCTCAAACGGGTTTTTGCATTTGGGTGATGGCAGTCAGCCATCCAAGGTCAGGGAATCTGGGACAATTGGGGCGTTTTTAAACAGAAGCTTTTAGTGGCAGGGTATTTTAAAGTCTTTTGTGGGCCCCCACTTTCTGCACTCTAAGTGCCAGAGTGGGGAATAGCCTTGATAATTCCTTAGGATTGTGTTGTTGGCTCTGTTATCTTTTCCATTCCAGTTGGCACCTTGCTTTCTGAATTCATCTTTGGACATCACGTCTGTTGGGATCAGAGTGCCTTCACTGATGCATCCTCATCCTAGATTTCTGCAAGCTTCATATCTTAACTTGTGGCTTTTGATCTATTTTCCTTCAACTTAGCCATCAGCAGGCTATATATGTTTTGGATATTCTAAGAGGAGCAGCCGCAAACAAAACTCCATCTCCATGTTGACCTATGGCACCAATCTCATATTCACACCTACTTTCATAAACCTTTGAGCTTTGGCTTGACTTTTCCTTTCTTCTACGCTTGTTCATCTGCTACTGCCACTTCGAAATATTTGCCACGTTCAACACTATCTCGACCTCTCCTATTCCTTTGTCTTGGTTGCTATAATTCCTTCCTTTGTGTTCTGCCTAACTTCCAGCTCCAGTCTGTTTCAAACACAAAGGAAAGCCTAGAAGTCAGGATACTGCCTTAGAGTTCTTTCTTGGGTACCTGTGCATTCTGGAATCAAGTACAGACTCCTTCCCAATAGGCTTTTGGACACTTCATTACATTGTCCCATTGCATGTGACCAGCCTCATGGCTTGAATTTTCCAGCCGACTCTTTGGGTTTCTTGAAGTCAGGATTCTTTCTGCTCCTCTACCCTATCTGTCCTTAAGCAAGTGGTAGATTCTTTTCCTGCTACACTTGAAACAGTCAACCTGGCTTGTTGAAAACTGCCTCAAAACTCCATTTTGCACTGTGGACTAAGCCCTGGTCTATACTAGGGAGTTATTTCAAAATCACCCTCCCCCCATTAAGCTGAATTTATAAGGGGAATGGCCACACTACCAAGCCCTTTATTTCAAAATAACAGGTGGGTTATTTCAAAATCTGTACTCCTGTTTTCCTCTGGCAATCACGCTAATTTTGAAATGGTTATTTCAAAATAGTGTTAGTGTGGATGCTCCGGTGCTCCGGTGCTGCTTTTCAGAAATAACCACCTCCTAGAGTAATTTGAACTAATTACTCCCCAGTGCTTCCTGGGGCTCTAAGTTGAGGTAGTGTGTCCATGTTAACGGAGCCTGCCTCAGACTAATTTCGAGGCTTCCCTGAAGTGGGGACCCGCTATTTTTATTTTGTTGTTTTGGGAGTTAAGTCAAATTGAGTTATTTTGAAATAGTTTACTAGTGTAGACATGCCCTTAGACTCAAATTTTCTGCCTGCCATAAAACACACAAATCTCACTCTGAGCCTCCTTAATTCCCCATGTGTGTCTCTTCTTTATCTAATGTGACCTGGTATCTTATTTCACACTGAAGGCTCAGTCATGCCATTGAGGCCCAGAGCTGTATTGAGAGCTACGTGAAGCTATACAAAGTTCCCTCAGGCATTCCTCAGCACCAGGCGGAGACAGAGGAATAGGTGGGGCCCTGCCTGGCCCTGGATCTTTGGATCTAATCAGCATGTGGAGCTGATCTGTTGAATTGGCCCATAATGCACAATTCAGATCCAGTTCTAGGCTTCCCCAAAATTCGGATGTTTTGTAAAACATTTGCATTGTTCTGATCCACCCAAAGTTCAGATCTAGAGTTTTGGTTCAGGCCTCTCTCCCAAAAGCATTAGCAACATTTGAGCATACTATGTGTAACCATTGACATGTTCTGTAATATACAGCATATTTCATACAATTCAAAAGCATATCAGGCTATATGTGAGCTAGCATTGCTGTCTTCATGGGTTTCATGCTCTGATTTTTTTGGAGCTTGAATTTTGAACAGCCAACATCCTTTTTCTGCTTACAAGTCTCCCTTAAATTTGTTGCTGCACATGCATAAAATAGCCTTTTTAACATTTTTTTTGCACACTTCAGCATCCTTCCATGACCTTACATGGTAGAAGTGAGTGAATTTCAGCTTGCAGATGTTTGCTTTGATAACCTTTCTTTTCCCTGACTCCGACTGTAGGCTGACAAATAGATAGATGTTAAAGGAAAAACACAAATTCCTGACGACTGTGAATCTTTCTCCCACCCTAGCCACTGACATTTAAGTCCTGTCCAATGCTGTACAGTGTGCAGGAACGCCCTGACCTCATGCCACCTATTTCCAGGGCTTTTATTTATTTATTTGTTAAATTCTTCATCTCTTGTGGCATATTCCGGGTATGTTTATCATCTTCTGTTCCCAAACACTTTTGATTTTAATAGGATTTCCTTCAGCGATTCTGCTGACCTCCTGATTCCTGCAGAAACATGAATTTGGAAAGTTCAGCTGTTTTAATATTAACCCATAATATACACAACTTGGGAGACCACAGAGTTGGTTAATAAGACACCTGAGTGATTTGCAAGATACAGAAGGCTTCGTACTAAAAGAAAAAATTAGTTCTGTTGATGCGCAGTGGTGTTTCTTTATTTTATTTTAGGATTGTTTGTATAAATCAAATGGAGATACAAACCTTCTCCCCACCCCTTTCTTATTTTTCCTCCACACATTGCAACTGGTCATATAGCCAGTACAGACACCATCACACCCTAGATATATATGTATGACCAACCTATAACTTTTTTCCTACTTAATCACTTATAGTGACACCGAAGAGAACAGTTAAATGTGATATGCCATAATTTTTATAAAGAGAAAGAAAAGAAACAAGAAAGAAAGGAAGCCACTAGAAATGTTAAAACCTCAGCAGCATTACTTCATATGTCAACATATGCTTCATTTAAAGGCTTATAAAGTTGGCAGAAGTGCAGGTTGTACTGTGTTCCTAGAGGGGAGGCTCTAAAACTCTGGCGCAACCTTTCTCTGCTGTTTTGTGTGGTCATTGTGAGTACGTTAGGGGGGTCAGGTGTAAAAGGCTGTGGTTTTTTTTTATGGGAATAAATTAGCATCTCCCATGGGGATGCTAAAATGCATTTAAGGTAACATGTAACTGCCGAAATTTTCAGTGGTTACACATTTGCATGGGGGGGAGGGGCGGGCAGACGGGTTCCTGTGTGCACTGGCTCCCGGAGAATCACCTGTTAAGTCTGCTTCTTGTGCGCACCGGTTCCTGGGGAGCTGTCTGCACCCATGCACTGCTGCTTCTGATACACACACCCCGGTGCTACTGCTTCTGTATCTATGGGGTCCTGGGTGTAACCATGAAGGGTAACTGATGAGTCCAGGCTCATTGATTAACTGTGTACACTTTTACATCCCTAATCTCCCATTATTTTTATTGTCCTCATCTTTGCTCGGGGGCTTGGCTCTTTTCTATTGTTTGATCCACTTTGAGGCCTAAAACGGGTGCTGTGGACCAGTTTCTCTTTTTTTTTTTTTTTTTTTTTTCTCGTCTGCTGTTGTCTCCTTTTGTCTTCTCCTCTCTCTTTCTGGACAGCTTTCATCCCTTTACACTTCTAGACTCACTGATTCTTATATTTTAACTATACCACCCAGTATGTTACTGGTGGTCAGTATCTTTATAGCTAAAACAGAACTCCATTGCAGCCTCTAGAGTGTACATCTAGGGCAGAATTCCAGAGCCTGACACGAATGCAGGCAGGTGCACTTGACTCTAGTTGTTTGTATGCAAGTGACTGCTGCACCAAGGTAGTATTAAATCCCTGCTCTTTTGAAAATACTTAATTTTGTAAGTGAATAAATGCATTTGACTGTATTGTGAGTGTGATTGCTCCATTTCTAGATTTGTTCAGCCATCAGTGTGCATGATTTCTCATTTATGGGCTAAGGAACTAATGATTACCAAAATATACATCTTTTGCAGAAAGATGGTGCATCACAAAAATTGCTGCTTTTGTGTAGCTGCTTTAAAAATCTGGGTTTTTTTTATGCATTTGTCTTACTTTTCTGGGTGGCGATAGGTATTGAAATATTTCTCCTTCACTCCAATTGATTGGGCAGGCTATAAAATCATGTTTAGCATTGAAGCAATGAACTTGGATTGTGAGTTTATCATCCACTCTTAAAGTTATGGGTCAATGTTTTTTGTGACCTCCAAACTCCTCCTTCCCGTGTTATTTTCTTTAATCCTCCCCATCTCATGCCATCACATCTAGATGACTCTCTCCTGTGAGTGGCTCTCTCCAGACACAGTCTTTTGTTCCCAGGAGTGAGAGGGGTTCACACAAGAGGCTTAATCCTTACAGCAAGGAGTATGCTGCCTTTCTCAAGCTCCTAGATCTTGCCTGTCATAACGTCATATTCCTACCCAGTAAAGAATTCTACTTTTGGTAGATCAATGTTGCAATATGCCTATGAATGACCACACAGCTCTCTAGGTGGATTGTCTGTTCCTCTCCTTCAACTATGCATCGTTGTGATCATTCTCATTGTGTATCTGGTTATGCTACATGGCCCTTATGATGGCAATATCGGAACTCCAGAGAAAGTGGCCCAAAGAATATTCGAGTGGCACTTCAGGCCCAGTCTGTGAGAAGTTGAATGTGGGGTTGCTGGAGGACTGCTATGCTAGGCCATCAGGATAGCATTATTTTCCTTTGTTTTTAATATCCTGTTTGTTCTTAAGCTGCATCTGTATCCTAGCACAAACATTGCAGAGAATATGTACTTTGTCACGCAAAGCGGGTTCTAAACTAGCGGACCTGGAGAAAGATACATGTAGCAATAGAGCATTTTGTAGTGCTCTCAGAAACTGCATCCAAGATTGGCCATGAACCTGTCCCTCCCATGTTGCAGGTCCATTACTATTGCAGTCCTTCCTAAAGCTGATGAATGTTTATGTAACACCGACAGGTGGAACTGAACCTGGAACCTCTGAAGCTTAGTGCATGAGCCTCTACACTACAGCTTGAGCTGTAAAGCAGCTGGCTCTTAGCTACAGCTGTAGAGCAGATGCTCTAAGTGCCACTACATCAGGCTTAGGTAAAATATGGCCTGTGGGCCGGATTTGGCTCGCCAAGCCACCAGATCTGGCCCAGGGACACGGCAGGGAGCTCCAGACAGGCTCCCCTGTTTGCCCCGCATACCACTCAGAAAAGCGGCTGCTGGGCCATTTCTCTTTCAAAACGGTGATCCCAGAGGCAGGATGGGGGAAGGCTTCAGGCATGCTGCTTCCGCCCCCAGCACAATTCCATTGGCTGGTTTCTGGCCACAAACTGGCCAGTGGGAACTGCCTGTTTTGAATAAGAAGCAGCACATGAAGGCATCAAGACCCCTCCCCTCCAGCTCAGTTATTTACACAAGCAATAGGCCTGCAGCCTGTGCAGGCAAGCAGTCTGCCTGGCTGAGAAACTTTTTTAAGCTCTAGAGGCAGGCAGGCTGGTTGGGCTGCTGGCTGATAAGTCTCCTGGCCAGAGCCTGTCTCTGGCACCCCAGCCCCTCTCTTCCCCATCTGCTCCCTTCCTGCAACCATACCCCCTCCCAGACCTGGCACCCCAATCCCTTGCCCCAGATCACAATCCCATCCTACCCTAGGTCACAACCCAAACTCTTGCACCCCAGGCCCCTGCCCTTGGTCACATTCCAAAATCCTGCACTCCAGCCCCCTGCTCTAGGTCACAACTGACTCCTTCACCCAAACTCCCTCCCAGACCCCACTCTTCTTCCTCCACCCAATCCCTTACACCAAGCTCCCTTCTACACCAGACTCTGCACTTCCTCTATTAATACCATGGAAGCTTGCAGCTCTTGACCACTTTCCAAAATCTTGGAGTGCGCGCCCTCCCCCCCCGGCAAATTATTGTGCACCCCTGCACTACATGGAACAGCACACCATACTCAGTAGGCATGGGGGTTACATTTACATGAGCAGTTCTCTTCTACTTCCCGGTGACATTAATGAGCCCATGTCAGGAGGGCGGCCCAGAGCCAAGCCCCGGCTTTGGGGAAGCCAGCCCCTGGGGCCCCTCCTACTTTTACTCTAGCCCTGGGGAGGGGCTGCACCTGAGAGAGAGGAACCAATGTCCCCTCAGGTAGCTATACTTCCTGGGGCGCTTCAGTATAGGCTGTAGGACTTGAGTTCTTGCTCGCCCCTTTTTTGCCCCCCAAGGGAGGGTCCAGGGCCTCCTTTTTAGGGTCCACACCACTCGGCCCTTAAATACCCCCTGGGCTAATTCTCCCGTAAGGAGTTCACCAAAGTACCACTTCCCTGCAGGTTCTTGGGGTCATTGCTTCTTGCCCACCGGGAGGTAGGGGGACCTGGGCCCAAGGCCCTAAGGGTAGGAACAACAGCCTCTACCTGGTTGGTGGGGGAAAACGCCGATACCCGCCAACTGCTCAGGCTAACCCCGCCCTGGGCCACTTCCTACCGACACCCCGCCTACCACTCACCGTCCGGCAAGGTGCAGCCTTCTTGCCTGTGCTGGCGTCCTCTGCTCTGTTCCCGTTGCGGTCTGGGTGCGTTGGGCGTCTCTCCAATCCCTGCTGGGGGGTCCAGCCCAGTCACCGGCTCTCCCTCCGTGACAGTGTCTGCCTCTCCCCACGGGGGAGGAAGTGTCTCGGGGCTCCATCCCCTGTCCTGAGCCCCTCCTGGCAGCATGGGTGGTCTCACGCCCTCTAGCCACAAGGTCTCTGGGGAGCTGGTCTGGCCCCCTCCTGGGGCCAGAATCCGGGAGCCAAAGTCAGCTCTGGAGTCTGAGGTCGCAGGGCTGGCTGGGACCTTCCCGCCCTCCCTGCTGGCGGCAGTGTCTCCCCCGTCAGCACTGACGCCTCCTCACACCCCCTGCAGCGCCGCCGGGGTTTAAATCACCCAGCGCACGGGGGGAGCATGCGCAGCAACGCTGAGGGCACGGTGCTTGTTCGGGCTGCGGGGCGAGCTCCTCCCCAGTCCGAGTGCGGGGCTGGAGTGCCCCATCACAGCCCACCAACATCAGTAAGAATTACACAGTCTAGTCCCTCTTTTTCATTTGTATGGCCTTTCAACAGTGATGGCTAGGATGTAGCTGGAGTAAAGCGTAGCTGAAGTAGGCAACCCACATTAGCTGTCATTTGAATTCAGATGCACCTGGAGATGGGAAAACTGGTTTATCTGAAGTCAATATTTTTCTGCACACGCAAAGCAGTTGTTATGGACAAATCAATAAAAAAGAGGCCCCCTTCCCCCTCCATTTCCCTTGAGAGCTTACTTTCGTTTAAAAATGAACGTGACCCTGGAGACCAGATAGACTTAGAATCTGATCCATTATGGTGAGAGATTTCCATATCCTATGGCTCCAGAGAGATGGTCTTGAAAGGCCGACTTGAGGCACGTAGCTTTTTCTAAGGGTGAAACCCTGTTTGTTTGTTTAGGGACTAGCATGCGGCAACTGGAGGTAACTTGCTGCTGAGGTCATAAGCAAACCAATTTTCCTTTTATACCAATGCCTACTGTGACAATCTAATAATAGGTCCAAGAGAGAAAGGAAACTACAGTTTATAGATGCATTTTGAAAACAGCATGTATGTTAAAATTCACTTTAATCAGGTGATTTTGAAGTGTGGTGGATTTTTGTTTTTGGTTTTTTCATCGAGAAGGTTATTTACTGAGCATCTTGGTGGTATGTCAAGGTTGAGGGAAGCACTCTAGCACACAAAGCTAGCTTCATGCAGCTTTTATGGGGAATCAGCCTTGAAGCTGTCACCTGTAATGCACTTTCTCTTTTGAAGCAGCTGCTTCATTTATTTTAAGGTTCGCTTATTTTCTAGGACTGTCTTTTCATATTCAGATCAGTACCAGAGAGAGAAGGAAGCAAAGCGTTGAGACCACTTACCAGGGCTAACGTGTTCAGAGGATGCAATATTACTCTCCCTGAAGCCTCCTGTTATGTTTACTTGAAGGGCCTAAAATAGGGTCTTGGGTTTTTTTGGTTGGTTGGTGTGTACGTGTGTTTTTTAATCTCTTCATTCCTTTGGAGAAATAGCTCTGAAAATTCTCCCCTAATTTAGGAAATATTTTTCCAGTGATGTCAGAAATGGATATTAACACCCCTGGTTCAGTATACGGGATGCCTCATGCAATTTAGCATTCTGAATTGATTGTGCTGTACAAAATAAAACTGTGAGGCAGCTAAATGCAATCTCCAATATACCCCCGCCTCAACAGTTTATAAGGTCACAGGCCCCAATTCAGCAGGATACTTAAGGATGTGCCTAGCTAAGTCTGTCATTAATCCCATGGTCTTAGGCTACATGTCTACACCTCACAGGGGGCAGGGCTATATCCCTCTTCCCTCCTGTCCTTGCATGGTGATCCTACACACTGGCATAAACTGTGCGGTTCTCTGTGTATATTGGACTGCTTGGGTGCCTTGCTAAGTTGCAGTCTGTACTGAAGTACTATACTGCCCTCCGCACAAATGTGTCTTAAAGGCATAATTTGACCTTTGATGTTTCAGCATCAGTTCAAATCAATGGGGTCAACAGCCTCCTTGGGCAAGGTGTGGGGGGACCTGCTCCATGCTCCTGGTGGGGGTACCTCACAGCTGCCTGGAGCGCGCCACAGTGGTGCTCCAATTGCCTGGGGTTCCAGCAGTCCGAGCCCTTTTGAATCATCAGTCCCTGGGGTAATTGCTCCTTTTGTCCCCCCTGTTGGCAGGCCATGTTGAACTAACCTTTGAATGGCAATTCATTTTCTTTTTGGCAGTTATTTCTTTCAGTGAAAGACTAAAGGGCTGGGGATAACTGCTGTTTACTCCGAACAAATGTAATAAGAGCTGAATACTTAAGATAGGTTCTTTGTCTTTTTTTAATGTTAAATTTGAATTGTCTATTTACAGCAATATTAACACTGTAGGTGTAATAAACTAATGTTGGGAAGCCTGGGAATGCACATCTCTGGGTAAAGTCAACAACCAATTGTTGAAGGTTAGGAATATCCATAGTTAAGAGTTCCACAAACATGCCTTTTTAGCCTCACCCACCATCCAAAACTGTACTGGTGTGTTATTGGAATTACATCAGCAGCAGGTTATAAGTGCAAGTAGAAGGCCATCAGAGCAGAATGGTAGAGTTTCACATCCACTTTGGTCTGGTGCAGGTCAGCAGCACGTTGAGTTCCTGGTGGTTCATATAAAGACTGGGCTTATCGTAGAGTTTAAAAGGAGTTCAATGGGATTTGGGCATTTAACTCCCTTAGTCTCTTTTGAAAATTGCAGCCAAAGTATCTGAGGGTATGTCTACACTAGCTCGTTAGTTCGAGCTAGGTAGGCATATGAGGGCAACCGGCGTTGCAAATGAAGCCGGGATTTAAATATCCCGGGCTTCATTTGCAGCCGGCGCCACCATTTTTAAATCCCCTTAGTCCGAACTCCGTGCCCGGCTACACGTGCGCGGAGTAGGTAGTTCGAATTAGAGATCCTAATTCGAACTACCATTACTCCTCGTGGAGTAGGATCTCTAATTCGAACTACCTACTCCATGCCGCGTGTAGCCGCGGGCACGGAGTTCGGACTAAGGGGGATTTAAAAATGGTGGCGCCCGGGAACATGCAAATGAAGCCCGGGATATTTAAATCCCGGGCTTCATTTGCAACTCCGGTTGCCCTCATTTGCCTACCTAGCTCGAACTAACGAGCTAGTGTAGACATACCCTGTGTTGTCTTGTCTAAAAATACACTCCAACCTTAGAACATTGCATGTAGGAACCAAATGTTTAAAGTCTATAACCTTTTTAGTGGGTTGATTTCAAGGTTTGGAGCTTTAATTTTTGTTTTCTTTTCCCTTCCTTCCTTTGATGCCTTATAAGTGGCCCAAAAGTGGTCCTAGTTGTGCTGGGACAATAACCCTTCTGGCAGCCAATGAAGGACCCTAGCAATGACTTATAGCTCTGAAAGGCATCTGACCATGTGGGTTACAGCAACAGCGCTTTTGTAAGGGAGGAATTGGACTTAAAATATGTCACAGGTTAGGAGGACTGAAAGTGAGAACTCCCTGGGCTTTTTTCATATAATATTCTTGGTTTATTCAAATAGCTACTCAGGAAGGATCTGTTAGGTCACACGATTTGTGAACATAAGATCTTTTTGTAAATAAGAACCTGCCACATTCCTCCTTTTCTGTGGGTACACATTTTTATTGAGCATTGATTGTACCTGCAAATCAGGCACAGAGATTTAAAAGTTAAAGTGAAAATGCACCCTTTAAAATGAATTAATTGTAGGCACAAGAGTGGAAGCCAGTGCTGACAATCTGGCTGTAAGTATATGGAGAAGTCATTCTGAGTCGAACTGTAAAAATTGTACAGAAAATAGTTCTGCAAGTTATTTCTGTTAGCTGTAAGTAGGAACTAAAGTTATCCATTTCCTTGTAACTATTTGCAGGTGAAGGTGATGGTGAGAATTTGTCCCTCTCAAGGACCACATGACACATCCGAATCCATGTCTTTTCTAAAAGTGGATCCACGAAAAAAGCAAATCACTCTTTATGATCCGTCTGCAAGTGGACCATCCAATTTAGGTCACAGGAGAGGAACTGTTGCTGTCCCAAAGATGTTTGCCTTTGATGCAGTATTCCCTCAGGATGCTTCTCAGGTACTAGAGATAAACATAGAACTCTAACAGCTCTTCCTGTGGGCATACCACTTTAATTCATGTAAGAGATCCTTATTGCTTCTGGTGACCTTTGCTTGAATGAGTTAGTAAAATTTCTGGGAAAACATGCTCATTAATAGTGGGTAAACTCTCACTGTTTCAGATTAGCCCAGAAGTGACATTAAGAAGCCATACCCATGGAGATAAATTTGCTGAATGAATACTTTCTATGTATTTTTAGTGCTGCTTAAAGGCACAGTCAACTTGAAATTTACATTTTTAACTGAATGTCATAAAACCTTTTAAATCTGTGGGATTGGGAGTACAACCCTATTGACCTCAGTACTTTGCTATCAGGGATAGATTTAAACATGTGCCTAAAGTGTAGTACTTTGCTGAGTTGGGACAATGGTTACAACTAAACCCATAAGATTATTATAATTGAAAGAGAGCAGGGAAGATTTTAATTTTTTTTCTCCCTTTTCAGTTTTACATTGCACGTTTGACATCACTCCCTGAATAGGCAGTTTCACTGTTTTGTTGGTCATGCATTCCCTTCTCCAGATGCTGGAAGGGGGTATGCTCATGCGCAATAAGAGCGGGAGAGCTGAAATTGAACGGGCACAGAAGGCTAATAGATAGGGTTGGTGAAGTTGTGTAATCAAGACCACCCAATAGGAGCAGAAAAAAAATGATAGAAGCTGTAAAACAAAAGACTTAAAAATGGACAGAGAGCAACCTTTACATAAGTTCTCGATCAGAAAATTCAATTTTATGAAAATCTAAATAATTCACATTGAGAGTGTCATTTAACTTGAAATTTTGGTTAAAAACATTTTTCATGCTTTTTGTCTCCAATATTGGATACATGAACAGACATATTGCAACCTTAAAGTCTGGCAAGCGCAGAGAAAATGGCATAACAATTCACTCAGAACCCTAGGGCAATTGCAAGTGCAGCAATACTTAGGCTTTGAGCCACCCTAATGACCAGTATAGTCTATTTGTACGGAAAGTTGCAATAATCTGTGCAGATGGTTATGCGCAGCAGCTGCTGTTGCTTTGGGTGCTGCACATGCAGTAGGAAAAGGAGATGAGGTAAAATTTTGGTCCGATTGATGTCAACTGCAAAACTTCCTTTGTCTTCAGCCGTGATAGGATTTCACTGCGATCTCTGGGCCACACTCTTCAACGCTCTTGTGGAGGGCCTCTGAAGTGGCATCTCTCCACTATTTCAAGGTGGCTAGAATCAAACTTCTTCCTGTATCATCACGACTAGGGCAGGAATGCTGACATGTATCTATGCTCACTGTTCACAAGTGTATGGCCTAATATATTTACACCATCAATTGCTATATTAAATAAATCCTAGTATACATTTCAAACCCTTATATATGCTGATAAACTGTTTTTAGTATACTTGGAGAATTTAGTGAATTCCCTTTACCAATTATATTGTTTCTATAGTAAATGAAAAGCAGATACTTAGAAATTCTTATTCAGGGTTCTTCAATGCATTTTCTCCAGTATGAATGACTTTTTAATTTCCACAAGCACTCTTTGGCTAGCTTCATTTCACTGAAGCTGTTACTATCACTGAAAACCCTTGGCTAAGCTATTATACCAGCAGCAAGCTTGGTTGGATAGTGTTCAATTGCTACATTAGTCATAGAATCGATATTTCAAGGGAATTGGTATAATAGAATTGGAAACTATTTTAGGCTGTTACAGCAGCTTTTATTTTTAAAAAATGGAACATAGTTACTAAAATAGTAGGAATAATGCCATAAAAATAGGCAGAAATATTATGCCTCAGAAATATTACACAATTCTTTTCATGTAGGCGAGAAGTAAAAAGTGTATTGTGTAACTTATTCGTCTCCAATTTTTCTTTCAGGCAGAGGTATGCTCTGGAACAGTAGCAGAAGTAATCCAGTCTGTTGTGAATGGTGCAGATGGTTGCATATTTTGCTATGGTCATGTCAAGCTTGGTGAGCTCCCAAATTCGTTACAGTTAATTACTATGTCAGCCTGGTAATTACATACTGTCAGCTTCTGGAACAATAAATCTGGAGTACGAATAGATTAGAATTTCTTTTTAATTAGCTTTGCAAACTTATCGTGGTTTATTTCTACACTGAGATCTTAAGTTTTAATTTGAAAAGGTAAAATGTAACATCAGATTATTTTATCTATGAACAAGCTTTTATAAGCATGTTGTGATGAAAATGAAAAGATCAGAGATTCTTTTAAAAATTAATTTGCTTTGGGTTTGAGTTACAAAAATGGCAAAATTAATTGAATAAATACTGATTAATAATTAAATACATACAAACCATTTGTGCATTTGTTGTCTCCAGCTAGCTATACAGGACATGGCAGCTGCATAAGAAGAAACTGTTTTATATGCGAAAGATAAATTTATATATTTTTTCCTCTGTAGGTAAATCTTATACCATGATTGGCAAAGATAACTCCACACAAAGCCTTGGTATTATCCCCTGTGCAATTTCTTGGCTCTTCAAGTTAATCAATGAACGCAAAGAAAAAACTGGGACTCGTTTCTCTATTAGAGTATCTGCTGTGGAGATCAGTGGCAAAGATGAAAACCTTAAGGATTTGTTAGCTGAAGTAGCCACTGGCAGCCTTCAGGATGGTCAGTCTCCAGGGGTTTATTTGAGAGAGGATCCGATATGTGGAACCCAGGTATGATGGATATCACAAAGTCGGCTTTTGAGCCTGACTTTTTTCCTCTGCTTTTTATTTCCTTTTATCTGACAATGATGATGAAAATTTTTAAGATGTTAATTTTTTTATTGTCTTTAATATATAATCCCCACTCCCATGGTGTACATATTTGTTTCTCTTATTGCCCTAGAGACTTAGCCTGATCAGCAAAAAACATTCACCCCTGCTTTAATTAGTCATTTTCTTGTTTATATTCAAGCTTCAAAACCAAAGTGAGCTTAGGGCCCCAACTGCCGAGAAAGCTGCATTTTTCCTTGATGCTGCAATTGCTGCCAGAAGTACCAGCAAACCTGAGTGCGATGAAGAAGACAGGAGGAATTCGCATATGCTCTTCACTCTTCATATTTACCAGTATCGCATGGAGAAGACTGGTAAAGGAGGAAGTAAGATCACACACTCCACACTCTATTTTTAAATTAATATTTTTTAATTTAGATGATAAATAATATGCAGTATATGAATCTCTCCCCCCCCCAACACCCAGAAGCAGTTGAGAAATGCCACTAACTGTGGTAGATGTGGCTAATATCATCTTTTGTGCTATTCATATGTAGTCTACCATTAATATTTAATTCAGGCATTACCCCATGCGGCATTCATTATTTCTGTCATTTGAATAAATTCTGAATAGCTAATCTGGTCCACTTGCTTGGGTGAATGTGTGTATAAAGGTTGTTGTCCTTTTAGTGTCCGGAGGACGGAGCCGTCTGCATCTCATTGATCTAGGAAGCTGTGAAAAAGTGCTGAGCAAGAGCCGAGATGGGGGAAGTTCTCTGTGCCTATCTCTGTCTGCCCTGGGCAATGTAATTTTAGCCTTAATTAATGGTGCTAAACATGTGCCATACAAGTAAGTAAATTACCATGCACGTAGCCTTAAATACCTCTAGTTTTATCTTGCAAATAAATTATATCAAGGGCTTGCTAATCTATTGCACTCATGTCAATGGAAATTTTTCCAGTGATATGTGTAGCCATGTTTACCTGGTCTCCAGTGTAGTTTATAATGACACTTGTGTTCATATAATATATTATAAGAGTCCCATAATGTGTTATTGATCTGCATAGTGGTCTGAAAAAATCATATGCATTGTGGCATATACCTAAGTTGGGTTAAAGGTGCGTGCGTCCACTTTGAAAAAAGTGAAATAAGTGTTTTTCCTTTTTCTGAAATGTTGAAACTTTGAAAAATTTGGCCAGCTGGTTGAAAACCAGGGAACTTTCTGTCCATTTCTTTTTTTTTTTTTTTTTTTCCCCAAATGAAGAAGTCTTGTTGAAATTTGAAGAAGCATCAGACAGCTTTACTGTGCATGTAACAATGGTTAGGATTGTATCAGTAGGGATATAAATAATGTGTCCATTCGGCAGGTTGCACAAATTCATGTGTCCAATAAAAACTGCATTTAAAAACATTTAAGACCATATTCCGTTCGTGTGTGGAAAAGGGAATGGTAACTTGACTGATGTGAGCATCAATGTGGGATTTATAGAGTGTGTCTGTTACTGTCATGGCAAGGGAATGCATTAAGTTTAGTGCACATCTGTAGGGGGCCCAGTCTCAAGAGGACATCCCTGCCACAATCATCACTGATAGAATTTGGCCTTTAGTCCTGGAGTTTAATTTCTGTTTACTAAGAGGAGTTGTGAGTGCCTCATTTATTTCTCATGTCATGTCACATTTATCCAGTGCGGAATATGAAGCAGGTGTTCTTTTGTGTTGTATTAGGTGAAAGCAGGTGTTTTCCTTAGGCCAGTTGGCAGCTGAGTGAATGGACAAGAATAGTGAATGGCCAAATCCTCAGGACCAGCCCTCTGCTACTTACCTTAGCTCAGTGAGCAGAGATGTAAAGATGGTTCCCAGACACAGGCCAACAAGTGCCAAGCCAGTTCTGAGGAGCAACTTATAGCAGCCCTGAGTGTTCTAAGTTGTGCCAGTTGCATTCCATTCCTAAGTAGCTTTTCTGGCAACTTTGGCAGAGAATAATGACATCTCAGCTGCACTGGCTATGACTGTGTTGGCCATATGCCATCTGGTGATTCCCCCTTTCCCAGGGGAAATCCTCAGGCAGCCACCTGATTTGTGCTGCCAGAGCACAGTGGGCAGAATGGGAGTCAGGATCTGACCCTAAATTGGCACATAAGCCGCATAGAAGATCTGTAGTAAATGTCAGAATTACATTAACATTTCAAGTATGAACATTGTGATATAGCGAAAGCCCTACAGAAAGGTGTGTACGTTACGGTATATGTGAGCTTATATCCACATCTGTGTCTACGGATCAGGCTGTGTATGAGTGTTCAGGTTTTCAGACTTTTCAAGTAGATGGGCATTCAGAGCATCTCTCTTCTCCCATTGAATAATGGAATGTCTAGTGGGCTGCTTCACCAGGCAAGATATCCAGTGGGCGTCTCTATTGTCACTAAGGGAAGCTTTGCAGAACTTTTTCTTCTCCATACTTCCAGTTGTGGATTTGGTGTACGGCAGGGGTGGGCAATAAATAAAACTGACAGCCAGCACAGTTAGTCCCTGGCGGGATGCCGCCACCACGTTTATCTGTGCCTCCAGATTGCAGCTCTGGTTGGCCACGAATTGCCATTCGCATCCAATGCAAGCAGCGGGAAGCGTCGCAGACACGTTGAGCCGCCGCTCACATTGAGCTGTGATCCTCTGATACCTGTAGAGGTGCAGGTAAACATGGAGGTGGGGGTCCACCAGGAACTAACCCTGTGGCCTGAATCCAGCCTGCAGGCTGGAATTTGCCCACCTCTGGTGTATGGGCTCCCTCCTCTTTGCAGAGTAGGAGGACAGGAAGAGTCAGAATGAACAAGTTCTAGTTACTTTTAAAGTGGCAGAGAAGGAATTAGGTGGGACAGGGCTTAAAATATCCTTGATGCCTAATATATTTATTAGGGTATTCTTGACTGTCTCTGTTCAGTCATAGTTATTTTATTTATCGTTACAAGGTAGATCACGTAGGTTAAGTACCAATGGTGATTGTGCATTCAAAACGCCAGAGTTCTAAGGAGATAAAGTTGTACTTGTAAGCTGTCTGGATAGTACTAAGTATCATGGTGAACTGCTATTAAAGTGAATTACTGGACTTGCTCAAATTAACAAAGGACTTACACGTCTAAAAATATGCTGATAGAGGAAATAATGTGGTTTCTCTGTGTATATACACTTAGACTTGTCATACATGATCTGTCAATATGTAAATCTCAGATCTACTTATACCATATATAGATGCACACCATAAAAATGAAAATATAATACTTGGTGTTTTAGAAACATCTGCAAAAAGAACTAGAATGGTTTTAAACAATCTTAGTATCATTTATTACATAGGGACAACAAGTTGACTATGTTGCTGAGAGAATCATTTGGGAACATCAACTGTAGAACAACTATGATTGCTCACATATCTGACTCCCCAGCAAATTATGCAGAAACTCTCATGACAATTCAGCTTGCATCACGAATCCATCGAATGAGAAAGAAGAAATCCAAGGTTGGTGTACAAGCAAGCTGCAATTAATTTAATTGAAAATGAATTCTCTGAACCCCTTGGTTGGGGAATGTGGGACTTCTAAACAATGAGAACTAATACAAAATGCATCAAAGCTTAGTAGAGAAACTGACAAACATGTTGGCCCAAAGCTGCTATTATTCCACTTAGTTATTAGTCCTGGAACATTTGTGTTTTCATTTTATGCACATGTACATATACACATGCATATATATATATATGCATATTCCTTTGATTTTTTTTTATATGGGCTTACTGCAAAAATTCCTTTGATTTTTACATGGGGTTACTAGAAAAGGTTCAATTTGTTTGAATCAAAAAACAATAAAGCAAGAATGTAAGATACTAAGATTGAAAGGCAACATAATATTTTAATGTTATGAAACTCATCTGTGGTGACACATTTTGTTTAATTTCATACTGTAAATGTTTCTACCAGACACAATTGTGATCAATGGTGAAAGCAGAGCAGAGAATTATAACGACCCTAAGATTTCCTCTCATTATAAATACATTTAATATTAATAAAAGTTTTCTTTTTTATAATAGTATGCATCCAGCTCATCTGGAGGAGAAAGTTCATGTGAAGAAGGCCATGTACGAAGACCACCTCACCTGAGACCATTTCACCCAAGGACTGTAGCACTTGACCCTGATCTTCCTGTACTGAGTATTTCTAGTGATCCCGATTATTCCTCCAGCAGTGAACAATCTTGTGATACTGTCATTTATGTTGGTCCCAATGGTGCAGCTTTGTCCGACAGGGAACTAACAGATAATGAAGGACCTCCAGAGTTTGTTCCCATAATTCCTTCCCTTAACAAAAAGAGAAGCAAGGACAACTTTGCTATTGCTAGAAGTTCCGACAAGGACCATTTTAAGTGCAACACGTTTGCTGAATTGCAGGAAAGGTTAGAATTCATTGATGGAAGTGAGGAACCTATCAAGTTTGCTTGTGGAGAAACACCTGTTGCATCAAATGGTGGTCCAGTGACAGTGGTTGAAAATGTGCAGTCTAAATTGGTAAATGAAAAACCATCTTCTCCATCTGTAGGGTATAAAAAATGTGTTCCACAGGAAACTGTCTCTCCAAAAAAAGGACATAACCTTCATTTCCAGGCTGCTGTGCAAAAGGGTGGCAGCTGTCATGAAAAGAATACCCCTCACTTCAAAGTGGAACAATCCAAACAGCAAACCAAAGCTGAAGGCAAAAAACTGGGCTCGGGCTCAGATGGCGAGAGAGAGACAATCACAGAGTCACCGAAATCCTCAAAATATAACCCTGCAAGGAGTCAAGAGCAGAGTAAGGCCACAGCTGAACGTGTAGTGAAAGAAAAGACCTCGTATGTGAAGAGACCTTTACCAAGCCCTGCACCCCTTCCCCCACAACAGAAAGATCATGCCCTCAGATCCAAAGAACCATGTTCAGAACTGGACAATAGCAGTGCAGTCCGGACTCCTCCTGTGGGGATGAGTAAGCAGATGGCTAGCAAACATGAGCACAACTTGGTAGGAAGCACATTTCTAGTTGGCAGTAACACCGAGAGCCAATCTGGTGCTATCGAGGTACATAGTTTCCGTTCAGCATTGAAAGGTAAATGTTTTGACCGGGATATACTGACCACCACAGTGACTTTGCAGCAGCCTGTGGAGCTGAATGGAGAAGATGAGCTTGTTTTTACAGTGGTAGAGGAGCTATCTATCAGTGGAATTTTAGATAATGGAAGGCCTTCCAGTATTATTAGCTTTAACAGCGACTGCTCCCTTCAGGCTCTTGCATCAGGTTCCAGGCCTGTTAGTATTATTAGCAGTATAAATGATGAGTTTGATGCTTATACCTCACAGGCAAGCTCTACTGGTGTAAATATTGATATTGTTTTGCCCTTTGCCGAGGATCCATTCTCCAGCAGCAGACGTTCCTCCATCAGTTCTTGGCTTAGTGAAGTTAGCATTTGTACAATTGAAAGTGATGGAGCCCAGTCCCATGACAATTTTGTCGCCCAGTCTTCTTACAGCTGTAATAAGTCCGAAGAACCTTTTAATTTGGATTTGCCCAATGTGACCATCCCATTGAAAAGCTCCCTGAATGACAGTGGATTTTGTTTCTCAGAGCTGGAAACTGAAAGTATAAATTCTAGCAAAATGTCTTCAGACATCAACAAAAGCCCCCACACCACTTCTGAATTAACCAAAGCATCTCAGATGAAAAGTGCTTTTTGTGTAGCTGATCAGCCCATGAAAGTTAAATCTAGCAACTCTCGAGGTACACCGGTGATAGAAACAATACATTCTAGTCTTCCTAGGAAAACAAAAACTACCTCATCTCCAACCCACAATAATGCCACTGTAGGCAGGGAACAGTGGAATCCACACAGTATATTTGAAGATCCCTGGCTAGTGCGCATGGATAATCACTTGGAAGCGAAAGCTGCAGAATCTCTGCTGTCTCAGAAATCTCATCCATTTGGTACTGATAAGCAGCCAACAAAAGCTGCCCAATACTTCAGCAGTGCAATCAAGCCAACTAAGTCACAGACTATGCTTGCGTGCTCTCAAAGAGTTGTAGATGGTTGTGAAATGGCTTGCAAATCTTCCACAGGAGCCACTAAGAAATCTGAAGCAGCAACGAAAATGCCACAGCTTAAGAGAGGAGCCACTACGCTGGGTGTGATGCCAGTAGCACATAGTAATAGTGCTCTATCCGACGGTTTGACCAGGGGAAGTTCTGAAGCTGCCTTTGCTGTTGGCAGCTTGAAAACATCCCTGGGGAAGAAGAGTGTACCACAGAAGTCAAGCATGCTACCTAGGCCTAATGGGACCATACCTCCAACACCACCTGTACGGAAATCAAGCCTAGAACAGAAAAATGTTGTGGTGACGCATAATGGAGGCAAAGCTGCAGGCCTGGACTGTGCTAGAGTTGCAGCACCAAAAGCTGAGGAAGAGGCAGAACTACGATCAAAGGTTGGATCTTGGGTTAGTGAATGTACCAGCAGTAAAACAAGTCTCAAGGGGGACCATTCTTTGCCTAAAATGACTTCAAGTTTAAAGACGAAGGCATCTAAAAGTGAAGCTGTTCATAGATATGGGAGTCACATGTCTCTGGAAAGGTGTGATAGTCTGACATCAGTTGGATCCAAAACAAACACAACGAGGGAAAACAGCAATGTTAGCATTAACAATGGTAGAACGGGACGATCGGTCCCACGGCTGGGAGTTCCCCCCGTAGCGTCTACTGTGACTTCACCACCATCATATACTGCACCTTTACCCTGTAAAAGCAACCAGGCAAAAAGTACAACTAACCAGAAAGTTGCAGCAAATGGTAACAAAAACCGCAGCCTTTCTACCAATGGGTCAAAGTCTCTTAGCTCCTCTGTAAAGTCACTGACTCAATCTATTGGAAAAAGCTCTAGCATTCCTCCAAGTGGGAAAACAACCCCCCGATCTGTGCAGGGTGTTAACAACAAACCTGGCAGAGGAACTATTATGGGGACAAAGCAAGCAATTAGGGCAGCCAACAGTCGGGTTAATGAACTGGTATCGGGCAATTCTGTCAAAATGGGGCATTTCAGAGGCTCCACAGACTCTGATAGCGGGAATGACAGTGGTATTAATCTCAGCGATGAAAAATCACAGATTCCAGTGTTGCCATCTCCATACAGCAAAATAACTGCACCCCGGAGGCCTCAGCGATACAGCAGTGGGCACGGCAGTGATAATAGCAGTGTTTTAAGTGGAGAGCTGCCACCAGCAATGGGAAGGACGGCTCTTTTTTACCACAGTGGTGGCAGCAGTGGCTATGAAAGCATGATTCGTGATAGTGAAGCGACAGGCAGTGCCTCTTCTGCACATGACTCAATGAGCGAAAGCGGAATGTCATCACCTGGGCGTATGAGGAGTTTGAAGTCCCCTAAGAAAAGATCAACAGGTAAAAAAATTTATATGACTTGGGCTTGCCTTTTCAGTATCTTAGAAATTCATTGATATTTTCATCATATTATAGTGAGTTTTAATTGTGGTTCTTAAGTAAACTGGTAGGTCACTTTAGTTTGAATTTTAGATGCATAGTCTGCGTGCGAGCGTGCGTGCGTACACACACAGGATGAGCCTCTCTAGTCCGGCACCTTTGGGACCTGACCTGTGCCAAACCAGAGAATTTATTGAATCACACAAGGTCAATACATTACTAACACTTCCACTGCTTACTGGGCTCTTGAGCTACATCACTGCAGAGGACTTGAGGGCTAGGACTGGTGGCTGTAAACAAACATCATGGGGCTGTGGGAAGCTTGGTCACACCCATGGTAAGTGGACATTTGGCTAACTAAAATCATTCCAGACCACGGATGTTGCCGGACTAGAGCATCTACGATTTATTGCATCTTTTAGAATGATATATGATAAAAGAGGCACTGAATTGTAGATTAATGCTGTTAATTCATTACAAAACATGCTTTTGTAGTTTTTCAACCAAATTTTAAAGATAAATTATGAAAGAGAGAGAAGAATAAGTAGTGCAACTGTTTTTGTTCTGAGAGGTGAGATTTCCATTCACTTAATGTTTGTCCTAAATCTTCTAAATCCATCACAAAGTCAAAGTGATGGGCCGTTTAACAAGGGTCAAATTACTGACCTTCAGTGGTATTTACATGTTGGCTTCACTGATGCTGCGTGTGTGGGTAAGTGCTATTGAATGAGAGTAACGGCTTCAGAATCAGGCTTTTGATGTCCAGGTTTTGGAAATAGTTTTTACTATTCCAGCCAGAAATTGATATTGGGGATATTGGTTGATATTGGGGATTCGCTGCAATTCCTGCAATGATAGCTACTGTGACAGGCTCAGGCCAGGGAGCGGCTGCAGAGAGGGGAAAAGGCAGCCCAAAAGGGAAAAACCCCTGTGAGAGAAGCAGAGAACTGCAGCCCAATTAGATGCAGCTGGGAGGGAGCTGGCTCAGGCTAATTGGGGCCAGCTGACTTCTCTGCTGTCTGTCTGAGGGCCTTTAAAAGCCTCAGCAGTTGGAGGCTGGAGAGGAGAGGGAGAGGACAAAAGGAAGGTGGTGGAGAGGCAGAGAGGAAGAAACCAGAGAGAACAATTTTGACCAGCATTAGGTAAAGGCAGCTAAGGAGGGAGCCTGTGGGCACGTGGCCCGGGCTCCCTACCATTGAGACCCGCTGCAAAACCCCTAACTGGGGGGGCTAAGGGGAGGAGGCCTCCCCAGTAGTGGCTTGGGGAAGAGGGGCCCTTGCCACACTACTGACTGAAAGGCTGCTCCTGCAGCCATTAACTTCTAGCCCTACTGTGCGGTAGTAGGGTAAGAGCTACTCTCCTGAGCATGGGCTTGCTGGATCTGACATGTCAGTTGGAAAGGTGTAATTACTGCAGTCTCTGTATGTGCACATGACATTCACTTGTGCCAGCACAACAGAATGAGTTAAACTCATGTATATATTACCTTGCTTTCTGGTCAACGCAACCTAAGTGTCTTTGATAGACAATAAATCAGTTCAGAGACCTTGTGCAAAATTTGCAGCAGTTCTCTTTTCATAGCACATCAACCTCTTAAGCCTCTCCTACAAATCAATATTAACAGTGGTGTAAAGTTGCACACATATTGAGCAGGCATTACTCACTGATGGGTTTGTGTTTGTTTTGGCCCCAGGAAGTACTTTTAAGGTCTTTAAATATGAGAGATTATTTCTTTTTCAACTGAATTTGTCTTTGATTTGTAAATTATACCTTTTTTTGTTGAATGTGGATTTGAGATTTGCTTCTGTTGGATTTGAGCTTTTTAGAAAAGCAGTGCTTAGAGAGACCCTGTTCCCATCAAAGCCAATAGAAACCTAGTTATTAACCTTGGGCACCCCTCCACGTGTATATAAGCAGTTCCATGTGGACACAGGAGGCCTCAATGACTTTACATTAAGACCACTGAGTACCATGAAGTTCATCTGCACTGTGTATGTGATCAGCTGCATCTGTTTATTGACTTCAGTGGGTTCTATCTGCCGGAAGGCAGTTGTAAATTTGGAATTTTAATTGACAGGGAAGATTAGGCCTGTAAGTATGACATAGTCAGACTGAATAACTTGAGATTGTGGAGAGGATGCACAGTTGATTACACATCCAGAATAGATTAATGTGGCCCAGCCACCTGAAGGTCCCACATTTGCAGGAATTTGTTTATTAACATATTTATACCCGGTAACTCCTTTCGCGCACACAGCAAAATATCTCCCTTCCAGTGAGGCCTGGTGAACTTTTACCTCTTTCATTGACCCTTTTTAAAGTTTATAAAATAACTGACCTGATCTCATGGTAATTGATTTGACTCCCTAAGTGGGAGACCCAGGTTTAAAGATGGCCTTAGTCAGACTCTTTTAATCCACAAAACCAGAGGCAATAATTATAAGATGCCAAACATCAGACTCGAGACACTGAGGATAATTTTTATGCCATGTCTCCCTCAAAAATTCTGTACTTTGATGGGCAAGTTTTGAAAGCAGTTTCTTTCAAGGAGTCCAGTGTTCCTCTTTATCGCCTTGAACAGGGAGTCACTAGAGGTAATGTACATTTCTTCCTCTGAGCTCTCCGTCATCAAGCATGAAGCTGCTCATTCTCCCCATCACAAAGTGACAAAGAGCACAAGCTGTAACAATCTTGCATTGTTTCGGTGTCAGTGGTATAGGGGTTTGGAGATCAGTGCCACTGGCTTCAGTTTTGCCTGAACTTGCCCCGTACACTTGTTGGTTAATGACAGATGCATCCCTAAGAATTAGTCTTTCAAAAAGTTAAGGGTGACTTGCAACTGTTTTTAAAAAAAGTATGCACCCATACACTCAGCTTCGTGTGGGCAAATACCTGTACATGCGTGCATGCCCATTTTTATGGGGGCAAGACAGTCCGTCTTGAAACTTTTGCTCTGGTGCATCTTGGCAACAGTGTTCTTAAATCTGGGAGCCCCTTGTTAAGCAGCAAGTGAATTTCCTAATTGCCTGGCCTTTGCAGCTCTATTGTATTGTGGAAATTGTGTGTGAATGTGAAGGGGGAGAATTAAGGTTGTAGCCTAGCTAGAGGCTGCCCTAAGTGCCAGATGCCTTCAACTCCCACTGAAATAATTCCACAGCACCTTGCAGCTTGGAGGTTGAGCACAGATGAAGTCATATGCTAGTTGAGTTGGCAAACTGGCTTTATGATAGAAGAAAAAGGGGGGGTTGGATTACGCAATGGGATGGAGTGAGAGAATGGTTTTGTAGAGTGAAGTGGAGAACCTCACTGGACAAGTCTTGCATGGATTTAACCTGCGCATAGAACAAATCACCTGTCAGAATCATCAAACATTACCAACCTCATCACGTAATCTACTTGACTATTTTTGCTGAGTGAAGAAATGAACGAGATCATACTTGCTCCCCAAAAAGAAATGTACTCGCTGATGGAAGTGGGCAAACAAAATGTGGGAAGCCTGGTATAAGGAGCTGTTGTTTAGATGGCAAACAAACAACAAAGACAGATAAAACAAAGACCACACTAAAGTCTATCAAGACAGTAAGGTTCAGATCCTTAAAGCTATTTAGATGCCTAACTCCCATTGATTTCAAATTGAAGTTAGGCACCTAATGCCTTCAAGAATCTGGCCTAACTGCCTTGTTAGTTTATTAAAAGGATAAAAAAGTATCCCAAAAACTTATACATTTTCTTTGTTGTCATATATTGCAATACACTAGCACTCCTAGGTTTTGGATGCATAATGCTCCAAGTGATGCAGAACACTTTTTTGTTTTTAATTTAAGGTCTTCAGCGTCGTAGGCTGATTCCTGCCCCATTGCCTGATGCTGCATCCCTAGGAAGAAAGCCCAGTGTCACTGGCCAGTGGGTTGATCTACCACCTTTGCCAGGCACTCTTAAAGAGCCATTTGAAATTAAAGTTTATGAGATTGATGATGTGGAACGATTACAGCGACACAGACAAGAGGAAACTGAGGTCAGTACATATTTTACAACAACTCCAGACAACTTAAATTACAATATACAGGCAGAATCACTGCTTGAATGCTAGTATGGCATTCAGAAAATTGATTGCAATTAAAGCACTATAATTATTAATTTTACAATTCATATGTTGGGGTGCCCTTAATGTAGAAAATGAAAATAATTACTGTCTACAATTAATTGTGTTCAACATGACTGATGGCATGAATGAAGAATACCAATGAATATATTATGAGAAGATTTTTATAATCCTAGCCTGCCTGATGAAACTTTACAGCCTCTCTCCACTACAGGGTCATTAACTCTTTATGTACTCTTCAAGTTTATGGATGACACTAAGCTGGGGGAGAGGTAGATACATTGGAGGGTAGGGATAGGGTCCAGACTAACATAGACAAATTGGAGGATTGGGCCAAAAGAAATCTGATGAGGTTCAACAAGGACAAGTGTAGAGTCCTGCACTTGGGACAGAAGAATCCCAAGCACTGCTGCAGGCTGGGGACTGACTGGCTAAGTAGCAGTTCAGCAGAAAAGGACGTGGGGATTACAGTGGATGAAAAGCTGGATATGAGTCAACAGTGTGCCCTTGTAGCCAAGAAGGCTAATGACGTATTAGGGTGCATTAGGAGGAGAATTTCCAGCAGATCTAGAGAAGTGATTATTCCCCTCTATTTGGCACTGGGGAGGCCACGTCTGGAGTATTGCATCCAGTTCTGAGTATAGAAAGGATGAGGACGCATTGGAGAGGGTCCAATGGAGGGCAACCAAAATGATTAGGGGGCTGGAGCACGTGACCTATGAGGAGAGGCTGAGGGATTTAGACTTATTTAGTTTGCAGAAGGGAAGAGTGAGGGGGGATTTGATAGCAGCCTTCAACTTCCTGAAGGGAGGTTCCAAAGAGGATGAAGAAAGGTTGTTCACAGTAGTGACAGATGGCAGAACAAGGAACAATGATCTCAAGTTACAGTGGGGGAGGTCTAGGTTGGATATTAGGAAAAACTATTTCACTAGGAGGGTGGTGAATTACTGGGATGGGTTACCTAGGGAGGTGGTGGAATCTCCATTCCTAGAGGTTTTTAAGTCCCGGCTTGACAAAGTCCTGCCTGGGATGAGTTAACTGCACACCCACTAATGTGATCTATGCCATCAAATGTCAGCAATGCCCCACTGCCATGTATATGGGCCAAACTGGATAGTCTCTGTGGGAAAGAATTAATGGACTCAAATCAGATATGCAAAAAGGCAACACACAAAAACCTGTTGGAGAATGCTTTAATCTGCCCAGGCACTCATTAGTGGATCTCAAAGTCACAGTGTTGTTTCAGGCCAATTCCACAAACCAAATACACAGCGAAGGGTTGGAACTTAACTTAATTTACAAGTTTGATTCTTATCAGGGAGGAATGAATAAAGATATTGGCTGGCTGGCACACTACCTTCCACATCCTAATGACTCAACCAACCAATAGGTACTTATAGAGGTGCAAATTGTTCTTATCAGCCTCTTGTGAATTGGATTGATCAAGTTACTATTTTAAAAAAAAATTCTCTCCCCGCCTTCCCTTATTTATTCTTTATCTGGACTTTTAATACTCCAGTCATCTGAAGATGTGGGTTGTACCCTCGAAAACTCATGATACCATCTACAATAGACTTCCGATAATCCGGAACCTATGGGACTTAGGTGGTGCCGGATTATCAGATATGCCGGACTATCAGGAGGTACTATAAGCAGGTTATATATATACTGTATACATTATATACTGTATATAAAGTGTTCTTAACCCTTTTCATTGTACATACTGTATACAGTATACTGTAATGTTTTAGTTTTTTAAGCCTTTTTACCCTTTTGCTCAGTTCTGCTGCCGCTGTTACCTTGTGACTCATTTTTTGCCGAAGCTCACTCACTAGGCTCTTGCCATTTTGATGCTGGACTATCAGGAGTGCCGGACTATTGGATGCCGGACTATTGGAGTTTTACTGTACATGTTTTGTTAGCCTTTTAAGGTGCTGCTAGACTATTCATTGTATTTTTTAAGTTTTTGCAGTTACAGACTAACTCGGCTACACCTCTGAAGCTTTTAGGATGATTTAGTTAGGTTTGGTCTTCCTTTGAGCAGGGGGCTGGACTCTATGACCTCGTGAGGTCTCTTCTAGCTCTGGGATTCTATGAAAAAGTTAAATGAAATAAAGTATTCTGGTTAGAATTATATTAAATCAGGGATATTGTGAATTTAATTTACTTGTAATTGGAAAACAATTCAGTTAGTTCTATTTTGGAGACCAGAGTGCTGTATTCTTCTGATGCCTTTTTTTCCATTTTTTTCAAAATAGCCTTTCCAGGATGTTGAAAAGGTAGGAATGCTTTTATGTAACTACAAATTCCTAAGTCTTAATGTTGTGAAAGATTCAGAGTTTCATTTAATATTATTAGACCATTTTTATTATCTGGAATAATGGAGAAAATAATTTCTCTACAAAAAGTGATACTTTCTGTGTATATTAGAAATGTATGTTAAGCATTAATTTCACTTTTATGAATTAACTGATTGCAGCATGCTGTTTCTGTAGATTAGAATCCATTAATGCATTCTTCCAGTGAAGAGAGAAAAGCCCTGTTAAATGTTACATTGTAATGAGGTGGGTTGGGCTTGGGTGGTGCTGACAGAGGCCAGGCCAGGCCGAGTCATGTAGGAGTCTTTTTTTTTTTTTTTTTGTCTTTAAAGGGTCTGATGTATTTCAATACCAAGCTGAAGATTTTAGAAAGGCGCCATCAGCGGATTAGAGAAGTGAAGGCCAAGCATGAATGTCTGAAGGAAGAGTTGGAAGAAACAAAGTGTAGATTGATGATGGATCCAAATAAATGGAAAGAAGAGTGTAAGTATTTCACCAAAATCACTGTGATGCGCAAATTTAGCAAAGAATTTATGCACATGCTTAACTTTAAGTTAACGAGTAGTCCCATTGACTTCATTAGGACTACTTTAACTTATTTAACTTTAAGTATATGCTTAAATTGCTAGCTGAATTGGGGGTGTTACAGGTGCGGTCCTGTGTGCAAGCTCCCTTTGGTGGCTGAAGGGGGCCTTGCAATATTTAACTCGCCTGTCTGCGGGTGAGTCAATGTCCAGTCCATGGCCAAGGTTCAGGCCACCTCTTTTACTCCCCCCCCCCCCCCGCTCGGGTGTGGTTTGCAGTGGGGGGACCCAGGCCCGCCCACTCCTCTGAGTCCCAGCCCAGGGACCCTATACATAGCAGTTACCTGCTAAGTTTCAAAGTCCGTAATTGAGGTCACATCCCTGGGCCACTTCCCCGGGATGCCATTTCATCCAACCCTTCTCTAGGGCCTTGTTGCTGAATTCCCTTGTCCAGGGTTCCATGGAGTTATTGCCGGCTAGCCTTTAGCCACAGGAACTAGCTCCGCTCAGTTAAGAGAGCCCAGTTCCCACTCGGAACTGTCCAGGATTCTGGTGTTCCCCAGTCAGCTCAGAGGTCTGCCTGGGTTGAGCTCCAGGAAGGAGCTGACAGGCCTTAGCTAGCAGCTCCTTATATAACAGGCTGCCGCACCCTGATTGGCTGCAGTGAAGGCTGCCCTTCTACCCTGCTCAGAGGATCTCTCCACTGCTTCTGCTGCTGGCCAGGGTGCTGAAAGGCCTCTAGCGGGGAGGTTAGGCTTTGTCCACTCCATCACAGGGGGCCTTAAAAAACTTTGCAAAGCAGTGAAGCTTGCTATGGTATGGGATTGCTTTTTAATACTGAGGCATTATAAGTAGAATTAAGAAACTACCAATCAGTCTAATCAGAGGAGAAAAGCAAAACAATACAAATACTGAAATAATAATAATAATTTAATAATAAATAAATATATAGGGCTTTATAATCATAGAGGTATTCTGTAGAAGGGAATAAGTATTTTTGGGAGAGATCAGAGCCTTATGCCAACAAAACACTTAAATATAAACTTGCATACTTTGCTAAACTGGAGCCTTGGGGTGAAATTCTGGTTCCAGTGAAGTTAATGACAAAACTCACTTGAGCTGAATGGGAACAGGATTTTACCATAAGACTGTTTTTTCCTCATGTGGTAATACCAGTTACCGATGACTAAAGAAGTTAAATTCTCCTCCTCAAATATATATATTTTTTGTTGTGGACAGTTTCTCATATAAACATGTTGGGTTTTTCTAACAGTCGAGGTTGACCCTCACCTTGATAAGGAGTCTCAGGAGTATCTGGAGGCACTGGAACAAGTGACAGAGGAACTAGAGCAGTGTGTTAATCTGTGCAAGTCACATGTCATGATAGTGACGTGTTTTGATATCGGAGTGATACCCGATGTGCAAGATGGAGTACGAGAAGTGGAAGTTTGAAGATAGATTTTCAAGGGACTTTAGGAAGTGGAGCCAAACTGTCCAACGTGAAGAAGAAAAAGGATTAGAAAGTGCAAGTGGAAATGTGAAGCATTAAAACAACAATGAATGTTGTAGAGACTGATACAGATGAGGAATTGGAATGTTTAAATCATTATGGTGCCTCTACCTGACCTGAACTGTAAAAAGATACAAATAGAAATAAACTTTGTTTCTAACAGAGAAAAGCAGAAAAATCTAGTACAAACCAAGACTTTAACAAACAGAAAACAATGAAAGTGCCTTTAAAATTAATTTGATTTTCATTTTTGGATTTGGTGCTAGAATTAAAGCCAGCAAACCTAAGCAGACCACAAAATGTATTCCTATAAAATATTTTATACTGTATAGTGTATTTATGATTCAGTGTAAAAAAAAAAAAAAACCAACATTGTAGCACAAGCAATAAGTAAATTATGTTTTCATACCTGAACTTGCCTTCTTGTTTAATAGAAAAGCTGTTTTATGTAGCAGAACTAAAATTGTATTATAATTGTTTTCTTGGTTAGGATTCAAGATATTTTTATGAACATTTATCTATTGAAAAAGTGTATTATGGAATTTCAAGATGATTGTTTTACATTCTGTTTTTGTATTATTCCTTTTTCAGATCAAAATAAAAATTTGTGTTCCCTTTTATACATATATATAAATATATAAATATTAACTGCTTAACTGCTTCCTTGGTTACTAAACTCTGTTTTCATGGATCTGATCTTTTTAGAGTTGTTAATCTAACTCAAGGAAGTCTAGAAAGGGCATTGTTGTTTTGTTTTTTTCTCTAGCTACAGGAACTGAGAACTATGTTTATTACTGAAACCATGAAACAAACAAGCAAAAAGAAGAAAGTTTTTGTAAATTTTAAGTTAGGTCCATATTTTTCTATAGTTTTGACTATAAATAAAGGTTTTTGCATTATGAACTTTGAAGACAAATAGTATATCTTTTTACAGTTTTTCTAAGGAAGGCAAACCCTCAGGATCAAGTTTATACATGCTGCATGAGATTTGTGCTTTTTTGAAGGAGACCACCTAAGTGTGGAAACTATTGATAAATTTGTTGCCAAACAAATACTTTTGAAAAGGTTTAATAGTGTATGTAATATCACATTTCATAATGAATCATATTTTCTGATCATCTTGCTTTTTATGGGTTTTTCAAATCCTTTGTACAAATGTGTGTATATAATGGCTTGCTTCAGCTTTTATCTGTGAATAAAAGATACATCTATTGTTAACATTGCTTATTATTTACATAATTTTCTGTATAAAGCGATACAATGTTAGGAGCACATGGTACAACTGAATAAGTTAAGTGCTTAAATACCTCTTAAAATCTAATGGTGTGTGTTTTTCCCTAGGTCATACAGAAAATCTGTGGCCATGCTAGAAATTGAACTTGGGCCTATTGAATCCAAGTTTGGTTTTGTTTAAATGCTGTTTAAAACACTCTGACTTCAATGGATCCAGGATTTCACCGGATCCAGGATTTCACTGGATCCAGGATTCCCTCCTAAAGTGATTTACAATTTTATAGGGCCAGATCCATCTCAACATGGGAGGTGTGTTAAGTTGTTTCCATGGCACTAGCCCTGTATTCCTGTGTCTGTGCATTGTCCCACTACTCCCTCCCTCCAGCTAATTAGCAGGGAATTTGCAAAAAAGTTCCCATACGCTGCTCCTCCTCCTCCTCAGTCTCTTTAGGACAAGGAAGCTCTGGCAAGGTGAGCTGGAGAAAAGTCAGAGGTAGCCCAGAGCCTCCAGCAAATTGCAAGGGACCAGGGAGGCTTGGATAATTGAGTGGGAGTCCCATCCTCTAGATGGCAGTTTTCAAGAAATTCTAGAAAGGGGCACCTCATGGTCAGTGTTCCCTGTAAACTGTGCTTGTACAGCCACTAAGGAGAGCTTCAAATGCCGCCCAAGTGATTAGCAGAGCTCCCACGGGTAGGTTTTTGTTTCTACTGGTGATACACATTCACACGTGCCTTGGTGCACATAAAAATTTATTCTGCACAGGGTTGTTTATCGCTCATGGTGTTCTTTCCCCTTGATTTTGCCTAAGGACATGGTACAGTCCAGCTCATTTTTATTTGTAGGTCATTGAATCATATTTGGTGGTGCACAAAATACAGATGGAAATGTGGTGGCCTGGTTTCTGTGTTCCTTCATTGCAGTGTTTTTCCAGACTGTAGAGGTCGTCTTCTTGGATTCTGTTGCAAAGTTAAGGCAAAATGGGACTGTGCCCCATGCCACAGGCAGAAAATGTGGCCTGTGAGAAGAGAGAGTGATCTAATAGTGGTAGTATTGTAACACAGTGTTCCACAGGATGAGGCCTATACATTGAAATTATTTGTATTATTCTTTTGGAACAAGTATAGGCATAGCAATTACTCAAAAGATAAATAGCTTGGATTACAAAATCATCACCCACAAGCTTATTGATCAATTAAATAAATTGATCCCTGCTATAGAAAATCCACAAAAAAGATGGTATAGAGTTAGTGAGGTCAAATACTTCTCAGCAAAATTGGAGAAGCACTGACATTAGTGCTGGGGGTGCAGCTGCACCCCCTGATTTGAAGTAGTTTCCATTGTATACAGGGGTTTACAGTTTGGTTCCCAGGCTCTCAGGCCCCCACAATACAAATTGTTCCAGCATCCCTGGCCAGTCAGCAGCACAACCTGGGATTCTTGCTATATGAAGTGAAAAGGCCAAGGAAGGATTAGCTCATGTTTTGAAAAGGAAATGAGGTTGATTGGTGGATTCATGTTGACAGACTCCATGGTGTAGACTTTACCCGTCTGACTATTCTATGAAGGTACATGGCCATATCCCCACCAATGATGACACACTCCTGCTGAAATTAGTTTTATTTAGAAACTGATTACCACATCTGACCCATATAGGCAACTGGTCCAGATTCTAATCTCCATTACACTAGTTTAAAGCCAGAGTAATTCCTAGAACTGCAATCACTTGCTCACAAAAGATAAAACCCAAGAACCAAACTAGTACATAAACTAACACAATCTTGACTCTGTACTAACTTCTTTGTCATGGATACCAGTCTCGTCCTCAAACGTTTTTTTTTAGTTATTACAAATCTTAAACAACCAAAGCTCCTCCCAAATTATATAAACATAAAAGAAAAAAAATCTTAAATTCACAACTGTGTATTGTTTGTAGATCACCCCAGTTTCCTTTTACAGTTATATCCATTGCATCTAACTATGCTTATGTTTGCCACATAGTAAATCCAGAAGGAACATTTCAGGGTTCCTTTGTTTCTGTATCACATGCTGATAGCACCTTTCTGCTCCAGCAGCAGCTAAGATCCAGCCTTAGTTTCATTTAGCCTCTGGTTCAGTGACACAAAAACAATACAGAGATGCAAAACTAGGTGAGGCCCCTTGAATGAAACTATAAGCTTGCCTTCATGCAAATCCTGCCCTTTGTAATTGTGGACAGTAAATCATCTCCCAATTTTTTAAAATTATCCTTTAGTTTATCACACTCCTTCCTTTCTAGTTACCTTTGCAGTTCTGTCCAGTTAAAATTGATACAAATATATTCATAGGTTATGAATCAAGACTTTTGTGGAAGACTTAATTATATAAGGTCACAAGTAGTAATTGCAAAAATGAAGCTGGATGGTTTATTTCATTAATTTTCCATGGAGATTTAATGATCTAAGAGGGCCATTAAATTGCATACTTAAGGAAGTGATCTTGTTGAATTTGTTATGGCATAAAATGAAACCTCAGTAACCTATGATACAGGAAAAAAAATCACTGCTTTGTTCTTTGGATTGCAATTTAGAATTCCTAACCACTTCCTATCTCTTCCACATGCTTAATTTCAGCCTAAAAGTATTGCCTGAGACTCTGAAGCTGCTGATAACGATACCGTGTAGCTAACAGGAGGTTTCATGGCACTGGAAAAGCTCAATCTTAGAGTGGTGTCCCTATGGGTGTTCCATGTCAAGTGTGAATATGCATCTTGAGGCCTTGAGTGAAGATTTTAATTAGTGTCTGTTTGGCCCACACATGTGCCTGAGGCTTCCTTGTGCTGGACACTGAGCCTATATACGTGTGCACAGGCAAACCACCTTGAGCTCCTTCTTGATTGCCTTGACCTGAGACGGTGCCATAGCATCTACCTCGAGCACACCTCAGCTTTTCTAAGACAGTTGTCATTGTAGTGATAGATAAATAGTGAGAGGATTATTTTCTCTCTCTTCACTCTGGAGGACTTGTTTTCCTGGCAGGTATACCTGGTTTTCGAGGTGTCAAAAGCAGTCTCTCTTGCTGAGATGCTGTATCTGTGGCCACTTTCAGTGTGATTGTTACTTGGAGGAGTCCTATATGTTTCAGAAGTGCAACTTCTTCCTTGCCCTGGATGTCAAAGCCAGGTAGAACAGGGGAGATTAAATTCAGACAGTTAATGATGGAACATTCCCTTGAACCAGCTTCTGAATCAGACAAGATTCTCTTCCTACCGCTCTCTCCCCCACCACCCCCCAGCAGACATCTGTCTCCAGACTGAGTCAGCACCCCTTCAACCTTGGTGCAAGTGTCCCCTAAAAAAGGGAAGACTTTGGAAGCATCAGAGAGGGCTTCCAAAATTCCACTGGGAGGGGTCAAGTCACAATATGAACAGCTGGATATCTTACCTTGGTCAATGATCCAGCAAAGAGAGTGTGGAAGACACCTGCCACTAGCCTGCCCATGAATAAATCTGTCTATTCTGTATGAAAAAGACCACAGAAGACTTTGATGAAAGTCTGATTCATCAGCAACCCTGCAATTAAGATAAAGAATGCTCAGGTAGTCATCATGTCCAAATATAATTTCGTAAATTGTAACAGATTTGCAGCTTTTATTGAACACCTTGCACAAGAATATAGGGAGCAACTCCAGTCCATCATCTCTGGCCAGAACTGCTCCTTAAGCACCCTGAGATGCTGCAGAGACAGCTGCCAGGGCCATTTCCATATTGATAGTAGCAGAGCTTCATGGCTCCAACTCTAGGAGTTTCTGAGAACACAGTATGGAACACAGTGGAGGAGCTACCCTTTGATGGCCATAAACTTTTGTTGGTAACTACACAAGTCCTTGCATGCTTTAAAGGACCCTGGAGCATGGTCCTTGGGCATATATATCCACACATAAGAAAAGGTTGAGTAGGTCACAGACTGCCCAGCAACTGTGAGCCACCCAACTGCCCTCCACATCCACCAAGTCATCTTTGAGGCAACAATTTTGATGGGTTGGGTAACTATTCAAATCCCCCTGCCCATCTGTTTTTTTCCATCTGCACCCATTGGCCCAACCCCCCCACCTCTATTTTGGACATAGCTTTGCCTATTTCCAGCATGCTTGGAGCAGGATCACTACCTCTCATCACGGGCAAATCAATCACAGCCCTGATGAACAATGCATCCTGAATATTCCATATCAACAAGCAGGGAGGAGCACGATCCACCTCCATTGTGTGCTGATGCCATGAAATTATGAAAATGGTAAATAGCTCATCAGATCCAAATTTCAGCAGTCTACCTCCCAGGTGTTCAGAATAGCAGAGCAAAGTCCTCAGCAGGTACTGCTCACAGGACTATGAATGGAAGCTGGACACCCAAGTTCTCCACAGTAAATATACTGTGAAATATACTCATTAGGGGACTGCCAGAGGAGGATCTCTTTCCCACCTCCAAGAACAGGAAGTGCCCTATTTTCTGCTCACAAGGGAGCCTGAGCCACTAATCCTTGGAAGATGCCTTTCTTCTATTCTGGAAAAAAGGATTTCTTCTCTGCATTTCTTCAATGCTGCTGATACAAAGGGTGTTGAACAGTATCAGCTGGGACAGGGACAAAGTTTATTCCTATAGGCTGTGTCTAGACTACATCCCTCTTTCGACAGAGGGATGTAAATTAGACACTTCGAAATTGCAAATGAAGCAGGGATTTAAGTATCCCGTGCTTCGTTTGCATAATCATGTAATGGCGCTCTTTCGAAAAAATGTTATTTCGAAAGTAAAACCACAGTCTAGATGCAGTTCTTTCGAAAATGGCACTTTTTCAAAAGATCCTGTAAACCTCATTTTTTGAGGAGTACAGGATCTTTCGAAAAAGCCTGCTGTTTTCAAAAGAACCGCGTCTAGACTGGTTTTACTTTCGAAATGGCGCTTTTTCGAAAGAGCGCCATTATGTGATTATGCAAATGAAGCATGAAATATTTAAATCCCCACTTAATTTGCAATTTTGAAGTGTCTAATTTACATCCCTCTGTCGAAAGAGGGATGTAGTCTAGACACAGCCATAGTGCCAACCTGGCTAAGTCAAGCTTGCTACCCTTAGCTTGCCCCTGTGTCCAATCACTGCTCAAATTGCTGACTATTTTCCATCTCCTGTCACCGGATGCTGATCATGTGCTTCTCCACCTCATGGCATGAGGCTAGAAGCCTCCTGCTGTACAAAAATTCAACAGGTGTTACTGAATAATAGAAATGGATCAACGTGAGGTACTTACCCGCAGAAATGGAAGAGATTTTTCCATTGGTAAGGGTGTTGCTGCCTTCTGCCTATGTAGGTGCCACTTTCAGTCACTCTGGATTATTTGTTAGATTGGAAGAAAGTGGGATTATCAATCAGAGGATACTGGTTGAGCAAATGTAGAGATTCTTCCTGCAAGAGGATGAAAGGCTGATGATGTGCCCACATGGACCTTAATCAAAGTTCATTACAGTTTTGGGGCATCTCTACCTGCATATTAGATCCCAAGCTGGGATCTCAATCTGTTACTCAATTATCTAATGAGACCTCCATCTGAATGAATAGCCATTTGCTCTTTGCTCTATTTATCTACAAAGACAGTCTGCTGAATACCCACCACATTGATTTGTAGGGTAGGGGAGACTGAAACACTGATGGCAAATCCGCCACCCCTTAACAGTATTCTTCAAGGACAAGATTTTTGTACACCCCACCCACAATTGTTGTTTATGGTTCTATCAGAATTCCACCTTAATCAATCCATTCATCTACCAGTGTTTTTTCTGAAGCCTCATACTTCTCCACTGGAATCCTGTTTCCATGCCCTGGACATTAGGAGGTTTTAATACATATGTTGGGTCTTTTTCAAACATTACACCCTGATCCATGCCATCAGATCCAACGTGGCGCTTAGCTCCACAATACCATCTTCAATTCTGGACTCTGTTTGGAAGCTCCCTCCTTCATTCGGGGATACAGCCAAAGGGACACCACTTCAGGAAGCAGGAAATGTTTCTTGCTTTGTGCAGTAACTCTGGTTTTTCAAGATGTGTGCTCCACTACCTGCCTTCCTTCCCCTCTGTTTTAGACTGTTTCCTAGAAGATGTCTGGGGGGGAGCAGAGGACAGTTTGCCTGTGCAATCCTAGATAGACTGGCACAAGAAGAACTGGATCATATCAGCACTCCAGCCCAAATGGAACTTCAGAGGTGCACAGTGCTTGGCTGATCATCTGTATAGGTGTAAATTTTACCCAGAGAGCAGGGATTGGGTGATATATTGCCTTCCTGTTTGAATCAGTGAGGCAAATGTTGCACCAACCCATGTTTTGCAAGCCTGGATAAACAACTAAGCAGTCAGTGACATTAATTGTGTTGAAGGCTGGTTTGAGCAGCACCCATCTATGGAAACACTGATGTGTGTGTTTTTGGAGATAGAGATGAAATTATGCTTCTCAACAGATAGATTTTCTTCCACCTCTTTACACAGTGCAGGTAAAACATATTTTACATTTTTGTGAAATCTTCCTGTTTACAGTACTGCCCATCTAATCTTATCCATTTAACAGCATTTCTAGGCCACTCATCACAGTAATATCTAAGCGCCCATACTAATGCAGAATGGAGTATAAATAATATGAGATTATCTGTTCTTTTCTTAGCATGAGAAAGGCTTTTCAATTATCTCTATCTCAAAGCTCTAGGTATTTTGTTTCTAGTATATAAACCCTTATTTTCCAGACATTTCTATTTTATTTTTAACATGATGTGTGAAACATAATCCCACAGACAACTGTTCTGTGTTGTGGCTATATGCAGCGTGTTTAGACAAAAATGCCAATCACATGGTGGGTGCCAGATCAAATGTGAAAGCTCACATAACTGGATACAAATTAAAAAAGCTGATGCATTAAGGCACTAGTTCAGCAAAACACTCAAATTAATGCTTAAAGTTAAGCATGTAAGAAATCCCCTCCCTATTTCCCCAAACATATGCTTAAGTCTTCTTGACTTTGCTGAACTGAGACCTAAGTTATGTGTAAATATAACAATATGCTTCATAGCAATTATTCTACTTTTAAATACAATCAAATACTTTTTTTATTATTCTCCTCTTAAATTTGTGTGTGTGTGTGTCTTTCCCCAATCAGAGCCTCAAATGATGCAAGTCAATTTAGCAGCATCAATTCCAATGGAGCTATATTGATTTTACACCAGCTGAGAAACTGGTCCATGATTTTCTTGTTAACAATAGCCTATGAGACCATAGAAACATTTCTTTGTCTGTTGCTATGCAAATTGACAGAAATGTCAATCACATGGCGGGTGCCAGATCAAAGACTTTTCCAAGACTTTTCCTGATTGATATAATCTATCAATGTAGCTCCACATAGTTCTGTCTGTCTAAAGTATGAACGATGCTGCTTTATGCTGAATGTGACTAGAAAGAATCTGTTTGTGACACATGAAGAGTAAGACATAACTCTTGACAAGATATGTGTTTATTCAGATTTCTGACTATACTTTAGGGGTGCATCTAGACTGGCAAGATTTTGCACAAAAGCAGCCGCTTTTGTGCGAAAACTTGCCAGCTGTCTACACTGGCTGCTTGAATTTGCGCAAGAGCACTGACTTTGTAATGTACAAAATCAGTGCTTCTTGTGCAAATACTTTCACGCTTCCGCTCAGGGATAAGCCCTCTTGCGCAAGAATACTTGTGCAAGAGGGTCAGTGTAGACAGGCACCTTAATTTTTTGCACAAGAAAGCCCGATGGCTAAAATGGCCATTGGAGCTTTCTTGTGCAAAATCGCGTCTATACTGGCCACGGATGCTTTTGCGCAAAAGCACTTTTTGCGCAAAGCATCGTGCCATCTAGACGCTCTTTTTGCGAAATACTTTTAATGGAAAAACTTTTCCGTTAAAAGTATTTCCGCAAAATCATGCCAGTCTAGATGCAGCCTAGGGGTGTGGTGTAAAGCTGAGGGAAGTGTGTGTAAAGCAGCTCATGTTAGACTACATTTCACTTATTTTTCTCCCTCTGATCATTCTAAGAGGCCAGAGAGATGTTGGGGGAACTTTCAGAAGCACAAGATGAGCCACATACAGGCTCTGTGCAAAGTACACTTTAGGGATGAAAGCGAGTAATTAACTAGTTGATTACCAGATAAGCCTAGGCTTATTGGGTAGTCGAGTTGACTACTCACATTTCCCCTGCCCCCTTGCTGCCTTTGTATCAGAGGCAGCAAGGGGGGGAAACAGGAGCTGGTGCTGGGGGGAGCTGGCTTAAAAGCCAGTTACCCCCCAGCTGTCTCAGCAGTGCCACCTGTCCCCTCTACCTCGCAGAGGCAGAAGCGGGGGCAGGAGAGGCTGCTGCCAGCCAGGTAGGCAGCCCAGCTCAGTCCCAGGTCCGGGACCAAACCCTGCTGCTCTTCTCTGGACTTTCTCCAATTGATAGGGACTGCTGCCAGCGGGACAGGCAGCCTGGCTCAGTCCTGGGTCCAGAACCAAACCCTGTTGCTCTTCTCTGGACTTTCTCCAACTTTTCCACATCTTTCTTGAAATGTGGTGCCCAGAACTGGACACAACACTCCAATAGAGGCCTAATCAGTACAGAGTAGAGTGGAAGAATGACTTCTCGTGTATTGCTCACAACACTCCTGTTAATGCATCCCGGAATCATGTTTGCTTTTTTTGCAACAGCATCACACTGTTGACTCCTATTTAGCTTGTGGTTCACTATGTCCCCCATATCCCTTTCTGCAGTACTCCTTCCTAGACAGTCGCTTCCCATTCTGTATGTGTGAGACTGATTGTTCCTTCCTAAGTAGAATACTTTGCATTTGTCCTTATTAAATAAACTTCATCCTATTTACCTCAGACAATTTCTCTAGTTTTTCCAGATCATTTTGAATTTTGACCCTATCCTTCAAAGAACTTGCAACCCCTCCCAGCTTGGTATCATTTGCAAACTTAATAAGTTCTCTGTATGCCATCATCTAAATTGTTGATGAAGATATTGAACAGAATCAGTCCCAAAACAGACCCCTGCTGAAAGGGCATTATCAGTGGGGTTGTGCATGACTGTGAACCATTAATAACTACTCTCTGAGAATGGTTATCCAGCCAGTTATGCACCTGTCTTATAGTAGCTCCATCTAGGTTGTATTTCCCTAGTTCATTGATAAGAAGTTCATGCAAGACTGTATCAAATGCCTTACTAAAGTCTAGGTATATCACATCCACCACTTGTCCCTTATCCACAAGGCTTGACAGCCTATCACAGAAAGTAATCATATTGGTTTTACGTGATTTGTTCTTTACAAATCCATACTGGCACTTACCTATCAACTTATCTTCCAGAAGTTTGCAAATGAATTCCTTAATCACAGAAGTTAAAGTGACTGGTCTGTAGTTTCCTAGGTTGTTCTTATTTCTTTTTTTTAATAGATGGGAACTATATTTGCCTTTTTCCAGTCTTCTGGTATCTCTCCCAACTTCTATGACTTTTCAAAGATGATAGCTAAAGGCTCAGATACCTCCTCTATCAGCTCCTTGAGTATTCTAGGATGCATTTAATCAGGCCCTGGTGACTTGCAGACACCTAACTTTTCTAAGTTATTTTTAACTTGTTATTTTTTATTTTAACTTCTAAACCTTCCCCATTTCCACTAGCATTCACTATGTTAGGCAGCCTATCACTGCAAATCTTCTTGACAAAGACTGAAATAAAGAAGTCATTAAGCACCTCTGCCATTTCCAAGTTTCCTCTTATTGTTTCTACCTCTTCACTGAGCAATCCTGTCCTTGGTCTTCCTCTTGCTTCTAATGTATGTGTAGAATGTCGTCTTATTACCCTTTATGTCTCTAGCTAGTCTGAGCTTCTTTTGTGCCTTTCTAATCTTGTTCCTGCATACTTGAGTTATTTGCTTTATATTCATCCTTTGTAATTTGACCTAATTTTCACTTTTTATATGACTCCTTTTTGATTTTTAGATCATGTAAGATTTCCTGGTTAAGCCAAGGTGATCTCTTGCCATACTTTCTATCTTCCTATGCAGCGGAATAGGAAATGTCCCTTTGAAAAACTGAAAACTCTCTTCAGTTGTTTTTCCTCTTAGTCTTGCTTCCCATGGGACCTTACCTTCCAGTTCTCTGAGTTTACTGAAATCTGCCTTCCTGAAATCCATTGTCTCTATCTTGCTATTCTCCTTTCTACCATTCCTTAGAATTATGAATTCTATGATTTCATGATCACTTTCACACAAGCTGCTTTCCACTTTCAAATTTTCAACCAGTTCTTCCCTATTGGTTAAAATCAAATCTAGAACAACTTCCCCCCAGTAGCTTTCTCAACCTTTTGAAATAAAAAATTGTCCCCAATACACTCCAAGAATTTACTGGATAATCTGTGCCCTGCTGTGTTAGTTTCCCAACATATATCTGAATAGTTGAAGTCCCCCATCACCACCAAATCCTGCACTTTGGATAATTTTGTTAGTTGTTTTTAAAAAAAGCCTCATCCACCTCTTCTGCTTGAGTAGGTGCTCTGTAGTAGACCCCTAGCATGACATCATCTTTGTTTTTTTATCCCTAACCCAGAGACTCTCAAGAAGTCGGTCTCCTCAGTCCAAGTGTATACATTGTTAATATATAAGGCGACACCTTCTCCCTCTTTTCCCTTCCTATCCTTCCAGAGCAAGCTGTACCCTTCTATACCAATATTCCAATCGTGTGCCTTATCCCACTAAATCTCTGAGATACCAACTATGTCATAGTTGTGTTTATTTATTAGCACTTCAAGTTCTTCCTGCTTTTTTCCCATACTCCTTGCATTTGTATATTGATTTGATTTTGCCCCCTACGTCTGCCTTATTGCTGCTATTATAGCCCATGCTCCCTCCCATTTCTGACCCATCACCCAGGTCTCCATGTTTTTCACTTACCTGGGAACAGGTGACCAAAGCCCATGTCAAACCTAGTTTAAAATCCTTCTCACTAGGTTAGCCAGTCTGTGTCCAAATACTCACTTTCCCTTCCTCAAAAGGTTAACACCATCCCTGCTTAGCAGTCCTCCTTCTTGGAATAGCATCCTGTGGTCACAGCTGGCCAAAGCCATCTTCGCAGCCAGGCATTCACCTCCAGGATGATCTAGACCAGGGATGGGCAATAATTTTTGGTGGGGGGGCCACTCCAAAATTTTAGTAAGTGGTCAAGGGCTGCACTTTTCTGTGGAGGGGGCAGATCTAGGTTGGAGGTTGGGTGCAGAAGGAAACACGGGGTAAGGGACTGGAGTCTGAGAGGGTGTTTGTGTGGAGGAGGGGGTTGTGACCTGGGTCGGGGATTGCGGTGTAGGGTCAGGGAGGGAGTGTGGGTTCAGGAGAGGATTCTGGCCTGGGGGAGGGGAATAAGAGGGGTGTAGGGTATGGGAGGGAGCTGTCACCTGGGGCAAGGGGTTCAGAGGGTTTGGATGGTGATCTGGGGCAGGGAGTTGGGGGCAGGGGTGCCAGAGGCAGGTTCTGACTGGGAGGAGTTTACCTAAGTGTCTCCTGGCCAGCAGGCTGCAGCACCACCAAGGCAGGCTGGGCTCCCTGCCTGCTGCAGTCCCAGCCCTTGCAAATACAGGCTGCTCCCTCCACATCACTCTCAACTCTAGGTGGAGGACAAGACTTGCACTGCCCCTATTTCCAGCCAATAGGAGCTGACAGATTGGCTGAGGTCAGTTCTTATTGGCTGGTTGTTTCTGGCCAATCAGAGCTGAGGATTGGGTGGGGGTGGGTGCAGGGAGAACTCATGAAGCCTCCCCCACCCTGCAGAGCAGAGAGCTGCAGGGACTATGTTTTAAACTGTGGCAAATGTGTGTGCCTGAGGGTCCTGGCAGGGTGGTCCACAGGCTGGATCTGGTGACTTGGTATGCCGTATTTTGCTCAGCCCTGATCTAGACAGTGCTTGGTCCTGCCGTGAGGGCAGAGGACTGGACTTGATCTCTCGAGGTCCCTTCCAGTTCTAGCATTCTATGAGCCTCTGCCATTTAAAATGCAATAGGAGCTGGGCAGCCTGCCCTTGGGTTCCTACTGTGTTTTAAATTGTAGAGCCGCAGTGGCCTGCCCGCCCGGGTCTTACTACATTTTAAATGCAGGCTGTCCAGCTCCTACTGCCTTTTAATTGCAGAACCACAGCTGGGTTTGGTCCCTGATCCAGTGCAAGCTGGGAGTGAACCGGGCTACCTTACCCTATTGACTAGTCGATAAAAATTCTATCAACTACTTGATCAGTAAATTAACCTAATTGTAACATCCCTAGTACACTTATTCATAACTTCTGATAACCTTCCCCTGCAGATCCAAGGTGTCCACCATCCACTGCTTCAGGAAACTTTAGAAAGGATTTACCAGTACTTACTGAGCACAATGCAGTCGATGCCCCGGCTGCGGTTTTAGCTGCAGATTTGTTATAAAAATGAATGTAGTACCTCCCAACACACTGTCCACATTCAGTGGCATGGTACAGACACTCTTGGTAGGTCAAGATAGCATGGGGGAAAGCCAGACTTATCCCTAAATGTTAAATTATATAGCCAGTTATGCTGGTGTAAATGCAGAGCAACTCTGGTGAACATCACTTGATTTATGCTGGGTTTATATCAGAGTAACAGAGCAGAATTTAACCTTATATGCTGAAGATTGATGGCCTTAATTATCAAAGAATTAACCTCGCAACCCACACCCATTGAAATCAATGGGAATTTTGCCCCTGACTTCAGTGGGAAAGGGACCAAGCTATTTACCTAGCTTCTGACACCATCTGTAGTGTATCGCCAGCAAGAACAGAGCTTTCAGTTTCAGTGATATTCAGGAGTGTATGATGCAGTATTCAGCCCACAGAAGGGAGGCCAAGTAGGCCAATTAACTCCCTAGGCTGCACCTAGAGGAGAAGCCAGGGAGCAGGAAAGTGAGAGCAGGCACAGCTGGAGGGGCCTATATAAACCAGGGAGCTGGCAAAGAAGAGGCTGCAGGAAAATTGGTTGCAGTCATGTTCTGTAAGCTGTATTAGGAGCTGGTCCATAGTTCCTTCCTAAGAGGAGGGATTTGGGAGGCTGTTGAACTGAGGGGGAAGCCAGGAATGTCAGAGAAGTCAGGGTCATAACAACAAAGAATACCAGTACAGGGTCATAACACACCAGCACAGGGTCATAACAACAAAGAATACCAGTACAGATCTTGGCTGCTGACCAGAGAGTCCCAGAGTTGGAATCTGGAGTAGAGGGCAGGTCTGGATTTCTCTCCCAGCCACTGGGATGTGGCAGCAAATGGATGCAAAGGACAGTGGACAGCTTGGGATGGTTTGTCCAGGAAAGACTTTGTTACATTACCCCTGGAAAAGGAACGTGTGTGGTGATATAGCCAGAAGGTTGAGTCACAAAGAGGAGGCCGTAGGTCCTGGCGTGAGAAGGATTTGCAGGATGAGAAGATGGCTGGGCAGTTGTTGCCATAAGTGGTAAGTGCAACCTGTCACAAAGAAGGAGGACTCCTTGTAATTTGGCTTCTACTGCCCTAGGTTGCTGGATTGTCCAATCTTCTGCCCTCCAGAATGTCCTGGGCTTAATCTCCTATGCAGTGCTCTTGTGATTTGATTTGAAATGCATTTTTACTGATTTGACCTTGTGCTGATAATTCTTTTAGATATGCAATGTGGCTGTGAGGTGAATAGGCATCCTATAAACAAGAAGATATTTTAGAGCTTGGAAAAACTGGCTTTAATTCACAGTGCTGGCATTTCCAGACTTTCATTTATTGCTATGGCAACACTAGTCAATTTACCAGTGCATTCAGCACACACAGACCCTACAACTATACCTCATTTTGAGGGATGTCACTTATCTGAATCTTTACTTGCTTAAATAAATCCTTCTCTTCCTCAGTGCAAGCATCTGGCACTCTACTTTCAGAAGGATTTGATACCACCTGGTTGTAACTGCAACTGGTAACTCTTTGGGTATGTCTAAAGTACACCCCCCTCTGTCGGCAGAGGGATGTAAATTAGACACATAGAAAGTGCAAATGAAGCCAGGATTTAAATATCCCATGCTTCATTTGCATAATGGCGGCTGCTGCTTTTTTTTCGAAATGGGGCTTTTTGAAAAAAACCGGCAGTTTAGACAGGGCATTTGACAGAAATGCCGTTTTGAAAGATCCTTTACTCAAAAAATGAGGACAGAGGGGTGTAGTGTAGACGTACCCTGATTCTCAGAGCCGGAGTTAACTGACTCAGGCTTACAGGGCTTGGGCTGTGGGGGGAGGAAACTAGCCATGTGGACTTGGCTCTGAGACCTTATGCTGTGGTCTTTTATTGCAGTATAGATATACATGTGAACCTCTTTAATCTGACAACCCTGAGAAACAGAGTATGCTGGGTTAAAGAATCTGCCGGGTCAAGGAGCATACTGTGGGGTGGGGGACTTACCTGGTGCCCTTCTCCCAGGGGTACACATGGCTCTGCACTCCCCATTGTCCCCAGTCACTGCCCCCTCTGCTATGGGAGCAGTGGGGGGGAAAAGCCTCAAGGGAAGCGTGTTGCTAGGCTGCCATTCCCCCAGGTGGAAGGCAGGGAAGCGGCTCTGCATGATGCCACTCTTCACCTGCCAGAGTCTGTACTATGGGTGGTCCTGGATTAGGGACACCTGGACTCTGGTGGTTCACATGTACCGTTCATAATCAGAACCTCACCCACTCTGTATTTCTGTTTCATGTTCTGACTTCAGGGGGGAGGAGGGGGAACGGCATGTCCCTGTCCAGAGTTGCATGTGACTGGCCCTTACTTTGTTCTGTCATGATAGCTCTTGTTGGAGAAAACAGGGTTGTTTCCCACTGCCTTGCCTCTGAGCAGCGGCATCAGAACAAGAGGCTCAGGGGGGCCAGCCCTCCCACTCTTTGAAAATGGACATGCCAGGCCTGTCTCCTTTTCAATGGGGCAGACCCCATTGCTTCCCCTCCTCTCTGCCCCCTTCCCAAGGCCAGCGTGTGGACGGTAGCTGCCATTGGTTGAATTGTGCCTTAGGTCATCTACATTTCCTTCATCAGGGTCTAGCTGCCCTCCCTCGCCACTCACTCATTGAAAGCCATTGATGCTTCCTGGGGCATCAGCCAGTCACAGGTAGCAAAGTCTATTCCCGTTATGGTAACAAGCTGCAATACAGCCCAACTTGACCAATCATTATGTAAGTACCTTCAGGGTTCAACTGAGATTGTACAGTATCTAGCACAGTGAGTGTCAAACAGGTAGTAAGAGATGGTAGGAAGGAAAATAGAGGCACAGAGAGGGAAGTGATTTGCCTCAAGTCATACATGTTGTTAGCAGAGCTAACCACTAGAACCCTGACTTGCAGTCCAATACTTGCCCTTCGGATCAATTCTAGATCCAAACATAATAATTCACACAAGTCTAGTGAAAACTGTTCACATTCAAAAGAGTTTTGTGAAAGAGGATATAAAAATCCATTTTTTTTTACACAAAAGGAATGACACTCACAGCATATTACGTTTCCTGCATAAATAACTTTTTTTTTTTGTCTCTCCTTTTGGCTCTTTGTCACCTATTGAATCCCATCTCTAGATCTTGACAGGCTGAGAGAAGTGCTGTGCTCAAGTCAGGAAAGAATATATCTTGAGCCCAGATCAGAGTTAATATTCTGAAGCCTGTGCATTTAGATTATGTCCTGTCTCTTTGTACGGTATTAAACAAAACCCTTCACACACTTTTTTACCAATGCCAAAAAGCTTATAAAGCTGCAGCTGAATTAGGACAGGGAAGAAAATCAAAGCTGGGATCACCAAGAACTTGTTAGCATTAAAGCACTGCATAAGAGCCAGGTTAGGAAGCAACTTCTCGCATTATCTTTTGAAAGGTGGAGGTTGTGTTAGGTGCACAATAAGGCAGGATTATTGTTTGGCATCTCCAGTAGGTTATTGCTGCTACTACTTTTCCACAATTTAGATGGAAGGAATTACTGTATGTAACCATTTTCTAAACATGTTTTGGCCACACACTTCAATGTTTGCTGAGCAAAGCCACTACACATGAGATGCTGAAAAGTTCAAAGAAGGCATTGAATTGAGAGTTCCTCTTGGAAATACTTAATTTTTCAAAGAGAAAGGCATTGTCCTCATTTAAGATATGAAATGAGGGGAAAGCAGAACTTTCCTTGCAGCTTTTTGGGACAGAATCAGAGGGATGGAAGAAATTGCAATAATATATACAAATAAACTTATAAAAAGATGCCAAAGCTTGGTGCAGGCAGATCTCCTTGCAAAAGCTGTGTGCAATGAATTCTGTAAAATGCTTTTGACTGCCTCAGGCCGCCTCGATCCTTCCCTCTTCCGGTTCCTTCTGCCCAGCTGAGTCTCTTCTGGTCTTGTTGCTGAGTTGCTAGGTCTTTGCCTTGCAGCATGCTGTCTTTGCAGTCATGCTATCTTGACGTTATCAGAATGACAAGGGGTGTGTGTGTGTGGTGTTAGTGAGGATTCTGATTTTAATTTGTAATCAATTAAAACAGAAAAAATATCTAATACTAAGAGGAGAAATTGGTGTTCGTTAAATAAAAACTGGACTTCGTTACTTGTGTGTAAGGACTGTTCTACGCGGAACAGTCAGGGCACGATAGGGGGTGTGACTTCTAAAACTAACGTGTTGCATGCTAATTAGTCTGTGACTCTGCTGGCATGCACTATCCCTAATGTGCTTTATGCAGGCAGGCCTGCTAACCATACTGGGGGAAGGGGAAGGAAGGGGCAATAGACTTGGGGCCCGATGATTCCAGTGGCAGCAGTTAGAGCCCCAAACCCCTTTAATTTGCTGCTTGAGCACAGTGCTGTGCACTCCATGGCTGGGGACTCTGGAGGGGGTGCAATAGTCCTGGTGGTGCCATGGGCTGACTGCTCCTGTAGCCTGATCTAAGATTGCATATGAATTCTGGTTACCATCTTTAGGGTTGACAGATTCTTTGTCCCAAGATCAGGCCCAGTACTCAACCATTATATGGATGGGAACCCTGATGTGCACAGTTGCAACACTCACACTATAGGGACTTTTTTGTATATTTACAAATAGAATTTATTAATACAGTTAGTCACAAACATGCCAATTTAATAAGATAAATAGGGAATGTACATTCATATTTTCATACTATATACTTACATCATTCCTTGTAGAACAATCTGAGGTGTTAGCCCTGTCTTCCTCATTACCTTTGCCTTCCCAATCATCACCAGGGGCCATCATTCTGGCTCCTTCCAAGGACTATATCATCTTCTCCTACCACCCTTAGGCTTGGTTGCCGCTTTTATCCTATGTTATGCTGGGGCGTCAGGGTGTGTCAGGGAGGGGTAGCACCTCTGGTGGCTGAACATGTCGCGTCCTTTTAGGGCGGTTCGTCCATCTTTGGCCCCCACCTGGCACCCAGCTCTCACCTGTGGCTCCTCGTAGCTTTTTGCATGCGACAGCGGCCACACCCCGGGCAACGGCTTCGACTGGCCGGCCAAACCAGGTGAGGGTAGCCGATGGGCCCAAACCTCAGTGAGACAGGAGTTGTCTATCCCAGCATGTGAAGACAGACTCCATTGAGTGGATGAGACCAATGGAAGGTCCAACGGTCAAGAAGGCGGTCTCCGCAAGTGTTGTGGGAACGTAGAGCAGGACAAGACACAGAAGACGCCCTGGTCACCCACTGCGCCCAGTCCCATCTCCAGCCGTCTTGACTTTTGTATTGCTACTGGACCCAGATGGGAATTGGGAAGAGAGAGTGAGGTTGACGCTGTGCAACTTTTCCTCACTTAAATCCAAATCACGCGCAAGTCTCGACACCACATTATTACCATCATCATTATCGCAACCTTCGAAGTCCTGTGGCAATGGGCGAGTGACGAAGCAGCAGGTGTGGATACACTGGGAGCTGTAGTCACGGACCTGCACACAGGCGGCTCAGGTTTAATGGTCGTTTCTCGCTGATCGAAGCAGCAGTGAAATCCAGCGTCTACCTGGGCGACTGAGCAGTCCTTTTTAGGAACGCACTGCTCACCTCCGTAGAATTGGGGAAGGGGCTAGAAAAGGTGCCCTAAACATTGCCTGCTTCACTACATCCTGGCCAGTTTACTGCGGCTGGCAGGAATCCCATTATGGTGGTCGAACAAATACAAATAAACAGATTAAACGTATGGTGACATCGCTCACCATTGGAACTTGGAACTTGCGCACACTTTTGGACAACCCTACAACAGACAGACCAGAGAGAAGAACAGCCTTGGTTGCCAGAGAGCTTGCAAGATACAACATTGATATTGCAGCCCTCAGTGAGACTCGTCTTGCTAATGAATGTCAGTTAACTGAAACTGGAGGTGGATATACTTTCTTCTGGAGCGGTCGTGGCACCGATGAGCGTCGCGATGCTGGAGTTGGATTCGCCATCAGGAATCACCTTGTTCAGCAATTTGCCAGTCTTCCCAAGGGTGTGAATGATCGGCTTATGACACTACAGCTTCCGCTACAGAATAGAAACCAAGCCACTCTGATCAGTGCCTATGCTCCCACAATGACTAACCCGAGCGAGATGAAAGACAGGTTCTGCGCGAAGAACTGGATTCCTTTCTATCAGCTGTGAGTAGCACCGACAAGCTGATCCTGCTCAGTGACTTCAATGCAAGAGTAGGATGCGACTCAATAGCCTGGCATGGAGTCGTTGGCAGACATGGAGTGGGCAAATGTAACAGCAACGGCCTACTCCTACTGAAGACCTGTGCAGCACACGACCTCCTTATCACCAACACAACGTTCCACCTGCCTACCCGGAACAAGACCTCTTGGATGCACCCCCGCTCTAAGCATTGGCATCTTATCGAGTATGTTATTGTCAGGAGAAAAGACAGGCAAGATGTCAGAGTGACCAAGGCCATGTGTGGTGCTGATTGTTGGACAGATCACAAGCTCATTGTCTCCAAAATGAATCTCCAAATTAGAATGAAGAGGCGGCCACAAGGTAGCAAGCCCATAAAAAGAGTTAATGTGGCCAGGCTAGAGAACCCGAGCATAGCCTCAGCATTGACTGAGGATCTAGAAAGCAGGCTTTCCAACCTGCACCTTGTAGGCAGCGCTGTGGACGACTGGGAACTTTTCCAGAATGCTATCCACTCATCTGCACTGAAGATTTTGGGACCCTCTTTGCGCAAGCAGCCTAACTGGTTCGATGAGAACGATGGGGAGATATTGTCTCTACTTGCTGAAAAGCACCGCCTTCATCGTGCACATCAGAACGATCCATCATCAGCTGCCAAGAAGAACGCCTTTGCAAATGCTCGCAGGACAGTTCAGAACAAACTGCGTAAAATTCAGGATGCTTGGTTAAGTGACCAGGCAGCTGAAATTCAGGGGCATGCTGACAGGAATGACCTGAAACGGTTCTATGCAGCCCTTAACACTCTCTATGGACCTCAGTCTCTCAGGAGTTTCCCCCTTATTAGTACAGATGGTTCAACTCTGATTACAGAGAAGGCTCAGATCCTGCAGAGATGGGCTGAACATTTTGAAGACGTCCTCAACCGACCGTCATTTATCAACGACGAGGCGATTGAGAGGATTCCCCAGGTTGACATCAACGGTGCCATGGATGATCCACCGGTAGTAGCCGAAGTTTCACAAGCTGTTAGCCAGCTATCCAGCGGCAAAGCTCCAGGGGCAGACGCTATACCTGCAGAGGTCTATAAACCCGGTGGTCACGTACTCACAGAGAAGCTCACTGAGCTGTTCCAGTCTTTTTGGGAGCAAGGATCCATTCCTCAGGAACTCAAGGATGCATCCATTGTACACCTCTATAAGAGGAAGGGCAATTGACAGGTATGTGACAATCATCGGGGAATTTCGCTGCTTTCTATTGCAGGTAAAATCCTTGCAAGAGTGATGTTAAATCGTTTGGTCACTCATCTGGAGTGTGGCCTTCTGCCGGAGTCACAATGAGGCTTTCGTAAGGGCTGCGGGACTATTGACATGATCTTTGCTGCGCGCCAACTTCAGGAGAAGTGTCAGGAGCAGAATCGTGAACTTTACACAACCTGTGTTGACCTCACGAAAGCCTTCGACACTGTCAGCCGACAAGGTCTGTGGAGGATCATGTCAAAGTTTGGCTGCCCCCCCAAATTCATTCAGATGGTACGCCAGTTTCATGATGGCATGATGGCCAGAGTGCTAGACGGTGGAGAATCTTCTAAGGCATTCCCAGTCACCAGGCGTCAAACAGGGCTGTGTACTCGCATCTACACTGTTCAGCATCATGTTTACTGCTATGCTGAATGATGCCTTCCAGGACAGCGTTGCCGGAATCAGCCTTAAGTACAGAGTGGATGGGAATCTTTTCAACCTGAGGAGACTTCAGGCTATCACCAAAATGAAAGAGACTGTTCTGAGAGACTTCTTGTTTGCCGATGATTGCGCCTTGTATGCTGGCTCTGAAGCAGAGATGCAAGTCAGTGTGGACAAGTTCTGCACAGCTTGTGACAACTTTGGACTCACCATCAACAGCAGAAAGACCGAAGTCATGTATCAGCCTGTCCCTTATGCACCGTACACAAAACCCACAATCACAGTCACGGGGCGGATGCTACAGGCAGTGGACCAGTTCACTTACCTCGGCAGTACTCTTTCCCATGCAGCTAACATTGACATAGAAGTCACATGCAGAATAGTGAAGGCAAGTTCTGCTTTTGGTAGACTGCGCCCACTGTATGGGAACGTCGAGGAATCAGCCAAGCAACAAAACTGAAGGTCTACAGAGCCGTGGTACTCACCACCCTCCTGTATGCCTGTGAAACGTGGACTGTGTATCGGAGGCACGTAAGACAGCTTAATCACTTCCACATGACTTGTCTTCGCAGAATATTATGCATTGGATGGCAAGACAAAATACCAGACACTGAGGTTCTCTCTAGAGCAAATTTACCGTCAGTCCACACTCTGCTGATGAGTGCACAGATTAGATGGGCAGGTCATGTCATTCGTATGCCAGACGAACATATACCTAAGCAGCTCCTTTTTGGGGAACTCTCTACTGGTAAACGCCCGTGTGGTGGACAGAGGAAACGTTACAAAGACACACTCAAGGTCTCCTGAAGTCGTTCGAATTGATACAACCACCTGGGAATCGCTGGCACACAACCGCCTGCCTGGCGTCTCATTCACAAGGGATGCCAAGTTAAAACAAGGCGCATCTCTGAAGCACAACACAAGTGCGTGCTGTGCAAGTTCAAAGCTACCAGCGCAACGATTGCAATGCCTACACATGTCTGCCCGACATGTTCCAGGACATTTGGTGCCTGAATTGGCCTGATAAGTCATCTTCGGACACACTGTATCCAGTCTCAAAGCACTTAGTGGTGCTGAGGTCTTCATCGACCACAATGGACGAACAACACACACATGTTATGCTGGTAAGTTTCGTGCATATTTGGAAGGGGATGTTTCCTTTTCTCTTTATTTGTATTTCCTCACCTTACTAATGGTGAAGTCTCTTTCCACTAGGTCAGTATATTATTGATCTCATATGTGTCATTTTGTTACCATGGACCTTTTGTGGTTGTCTGTCACACTTATTATTTCTGCTCTGCTTGGTTATTAGGTCTGGTCATAACCAGTTATTTCAGGTTTTTCTAAGTAATGATGTACCTGCTAAGTTTGAGGATATTCTTGGAAGTGCCTATACCATAGAAAGTCTCTTGATCTTACCACCATCTATCTGAGTGAAAGGTCCCAGCCAAAAATAGTAACTGAATATATTTATAGGCAAGCAAGAAGGTTAGCTGTATAGGCTGCATCCCAGCCTCCCTTGCTGTGGGGCCTGCAGCGGCTGTTGGCCCTGCTGAATGTAGTGCTGTTTGAAACATTGACATAATGAAGCATAATGGAGCTGTTACAAAGATCATTCATTACAGCACATACAAAGAGAGCCCCTTTTTTGACATTTATATACAGCTCAAATGGCTAAAAATACCCCCCCGATGAAATTAATAAATAGATAACGTGCCCACAGATGGTGCCTAAGAACATGCAGTATTGTCCAGAGGTTTTTTAGGCCCAATAAAAGTTATGCCTTGCAGATGGCTTCCAGTGTGCCGCTGTTTATGTTGAGCTCCTAATAAACAACACAGAAGATCATGGCTATATCTAAGGGCCATAGAGAAAGTAGTTCCATGACCAGCTATGTGTAAAATGTGGCAGCACTTATGCTCACTGAAATCCTAGTTTACCCATGAACACAATTACCTTGCTTTCTTTACATTGGTAGTCAATATAGTAACAAGTGAATTATAAACTTGATTTCACAACCCACTTTAACAGATTGGCACATACTTATGTGAGGGACCAGCTGTCAATGAACAGTCCTTCTGGACTGGGACCTTCTCAGCCTACCAGTATAATCAGTTTGCACGAAGTTAATGGGTGAGTAAGCTATTTCAGTGTCTGCCTGAAGTGCATACAATAGCTAAGCTACCATGTGAGATCTGTGTTAGTCCTTGTTCCCCATATTTAAGGAGCTCTTGTGATGTTATCTGATTAATATATGACCTCTATAGCATTGTTGCTACCACTGTTATACCGTTGCAACAAAGGTTGTGCAAAGCCATGGTTGGGCCTTGGTGAGCATCTCTCCACCCCAGCCCTAGCTCTTCCCCAGATCCAAGGCTTGCCCTGCTCCAGCCATCTGCTCTGTGCTCCAGCTGCAAAGTGGGGTTGAGATGTGGGGGCTTGCCCTACTCCACCCTCCCAGCACTCTACCTCGGGAGTGAGGTCAGGGCAAGGGGTTTTATGGGTGGGTAAGCCTCCATCACTGACCCCCACTTAGCTGGAGTGCCGGATGGGTGGGTAAAGTAGGCTGAGCCCTCGGCCCCACTCCCCAACTGGAGTGTCTGGCCAGGCTTACTCATCACTTGAGCTGGGGAGTGGGTCAGAAGCTTGCTTCACTACTAGGTGTTCTAGCTGGGGAGCAGAATCAGGGCATGGGGAGATCCATGCCATCTGATGCTCCAGCCTGCTCACAAGCCCTTGCACCCTGACCCCTCCCACCCCTGGCCAGACTGTCCATCATGCCCAGCAAGGCTGGTTGGAGGGGATGGGAAGCAGTTATAGAATCCTAGGGCTGGAAGAGACCTCAGAAAGTCACTGAGTCCAGCCCTCTGGCCGAAGCAGGATCAACCCCAACTAAATCATCCCAGCCAGGGCTCTTTCAAGCCAGGATTTAAAAACCTCTAGGGATGGAGATTCCTAGATAACCCATTCCAGTGCTTCACCACCCTCCTAGTGAAATAGTTTTTCCTAATATCCAACCTAGACCTCGCCCACTGTCACTTGAGACCATTGCTCCTTGTTCTGTTCAGTCCCAATCCCTCCCTAACCCCCTCATTGCCCACCCACCCTAAGTCAGTGCCTGCCAAAGTGTCTTGTCCTGACTCTGCCACTGTTGCAAAGTATGTCATAAGTTGTCTATGGAAAATATATGATTTGCTTTATATGATTCTTATTGGTATGCATGTATCTGTTTAGTATCTGAAGTTATGAATACAGAGTGTAAACCTTATTTTAAATGTATTTGTTCCTGTGATATCAACCAAAGGGTAATTTGCATCTGGTCTGGGTGTCACATTGTGAAGAGACTAGCCAAGTTAGATGGCTTATCAAAGAACACTTAACTCACAGTGGATCATAGAATTTCATCTGAACATTCTAACTAAACTATGGGTTATAGACTTTGCTATGAGTCAGTGAAACATGCAAGGGCATGTGATCCCAAACTCTCTTATCTGTTTTTTCTCACCCCCCAAAACTGGGCTGAAAGCTTTGTTTGGAACAATAAGCTTCACTCCAGAGGGGAGAAGCTGTGAAAGGTTCTAGAAACATCTCCATTTTTCCTCTTTCCTGCTCTAACTTCTGGACTATGAACTTGTACTAATGGGAACATTCTAACCAAGGGACTAAGGATCTTCCAATTATTTGGGAACAACCAGAGACTTAATAATCCAGTAGTTGATGCTATCAATGCTTTAAGCCTGATCCAAGCATCTTACAATTATTTTATATATCTGAGTCTGACATTGCACTGCATATTCTTCACAGTAATATTATGAGAAGATTATGGGATAATCTGGATGCATTTTGTAAAAGATGGGTCATATGAGGTGTCATTGGAAAAATTATGATTGGCTGAATGCAAGGATCCTATTGATGCATGTATCATTTCTGTATCTAAAGTTAGAAACATTGACTTTCATTTGTGCTTACTCTGCATGACACCCATAACTTGCCTTTTTGGTATAACAATGAAGAAGCCAGATAGTCCTAATGGCTCACTAGCAAAGACAAGTGATCCTGGAAGAACTTACCTTCCTGTGAATGCTCCAGACAGCCTGGAAGTAATGGCTGCTATGACTCAAAGGTATGCAAGGGCTTGTGATTGGGCCATATGACTCTGGACTCCATCTTGGGATGTCAGAGTTTCTCTACAAACCGAGGTTTGGAACAGTGAGTTCCTGCAATATGCTAAAGCTACGTAAGGCAAGTAATGATCGCATCTGTTCTTAATCTCCTCACAAGGAGATTCCCAGAAGTATCTGAGAACAAAGACTGAACTGGGGGAAGTTTTGGACCATGACTAAAGGGGTATCTAATTTTTTGCATGAAAACTTGGGGATTCCAAGATGCAAAGCAAGTGTAGCGTGTGCCTTAAAATTCTGCAACCTGCTTGTGGTCTCAATCAGGGTGAGAATTTGCTAATTCATAGCCTGTGTTTCTAGTATTTTAGGCTTAGTTTGTATCTTTGTTTATCTACTAGGTAATCTGCTTTGATCTGTTTGTCACTTACAATCATTTTAATTTATCTGTTAATAAACTTGTTTGTTCAAACTCCCTGAATTAGATTGAAGCTCACTGAATGGGAAATCTTAACTGAAGGGGCAAAGGTTCTTACATATTCCTCTCTGTGTTGCAGGGGAGTTCTGAGCTTAGCCTGTACAGTTGCCTGTGCAGTGCAAGATGATATAATTTTGGGTTTATGCTCAGGGGTGTGTGTATGCATGCCTGGGGAGCTGAGAGTTATCTTGACTGTAGCCTTCCTACTGTTGCTTCTCATAGTGGCTGGCAGGGGTCCTGCATGTAACTGCAGCTGAGTGTCCCTACCTGTGTTTGTGCAGGAAGACCGGGAGTGGGTCTGCAGCTTGTCACAGCAGCACACTGAGAGAGGAAGCCCAGATTGGTGGATCAGAGGGCTCTGTGGAACCCCAGTTCCAAATGTTACCCTGGAGGAAATCTGTCACAGATTCATCTAACCGATTTTAACTCCTGGCTCTGTCACCTTTAAATATTAGATACTATAGGATTGGCAACAGCATGACTGAGTGAGATCTGAATTATATATTGACCTGAGTATGTGGCTGGTCCTTTGGGATCAGAAGAACCCTTTGGTTGATGAAATTAGTTTTAAATAACCACTCATCATTAAGTCTAGAGTTTTTGGTGGGGATACAAATTGTAGGATGCCTAAAGAAGCTGCTTTTATAACTTCTTGTTAGCTAGTGTGATAAGATGGAAATCTATTTATCCCTGGTCTGACATATCTTATTGAAGAATAACTACAAATTTTGGGGTGTCTGTCCTGTTTCTCTGCAATTTGCCCTGAATTTTGTAACTGAGTTGTGACCCACTGAGGCACTTACCTTAATTTTATATTGGTGCAAGCCCATTTATTTCAGTGGAGTTACCTGTGATTTACACTAGTCCCTGGTTCCTAGTGGCTATATTTCTCTCTCGCGCTCATGTTATCTCCTTCTGTCAGTGTCTTATAGAAACCAGTTTTGAAACCTGTAGGGTTTCTGTACAAATGGGACACAGAATATGGAACACAATGAAGCAGACAATGAAAGGTATATAGAGAAGTATTAATTGGCAAAGTATTAATTTTAATCTTTCACAGTGCTTAAGATGTTAGTAAATCAGAGAAATGTGTAACAAAACAAACTTGAGTCTGTGAATGATTCAGGGAACTTCTGATTTAAAATGTGAGACTGTTTTGCTCCTCTCTAGGAAAACCGGTAAATAACTCAGGCTGGTATGAATGATAAGTAATAGAGAAAGAAAGGTGTTACTGTAAATGGTAGATCAATGTTAGAAGTTATAATCAACCCAAATTGCATGGTCATGGTATTTTCTGTCATGACCTCATTTAGGGCCACATTTTATCTGTTACATATTAATATGGGTATTGGTAGGGGCAGAATTTGGCCTTTAGATCCCAGTCACAACTTTGCTGAATCAGGACCTTAGTAGGGACTGTAGAATGGCAGAGAAATAGCCAATGGTGAATAAGGGCCACTCAACATTTCAGGCAAAGTCCTCAGATGCTGTATTGAATTTAAAAGGAGTAAATGAATTTACACTAGGGTCTGAGTAAGGGCCAGTTGTGTTGCCTGAGGCCCAGAGGGCTGTTTTAGGTCTTTGAGTCACAGTGTGGTCGCAGATTCCTCCCTTGTTTTGGGGCAGTAATGTGCACCAGCGCCATGCTTGGCACAGTTCAGCTGCACTCACCAGAGCATGAGGAGGGAGGACCCTGACTCTGCCCCTCACATGGGGAGTAGTGGGGGAGGGGAAAAAGAGCAGTAGTAACTCTATGGACGATGTTCTTCTGCCAGTACTTAGTAGTGAAACAATTGCTGGGCTCAAACAATTATTTTACTTCCATAACTGACGTGGCAAGCCCAGAGGTGCCAGTGCCTGACAAGCCCCAACACAAATGAAACATGGTCTTCTGCATCTCCCATGCTGCTATTAGCCATATGGGTAGGCCACACAGGGAGATAAGTGGGATTTTTATTTATGGTTATTCCCCTGAACAGGTGTGTAGGGCAAATGATGATTTCACCTTGTAAGACCAGTCCTAAAGTGAGTAGAAAATTACAGCTGTCTAAGGTTCATAAATGTCTTTTTTTTTAAGCATTTTTGGTTACGCTGACCATCCAGGTCCTAGCTTCAGATGAGTTGTAGCTACAATTTTTTTTTTTAAAGTCACTAATTGTGCAGGCCATCTGCTGTGGGGAAAAATGCTAGGTATTGTTTTTAAGTATGCTTTTTTTTTTTTTTTTTTTTGGTGGGGGAAGGCAGACTTTAATCACTAGACTAGCAAAGTGAGGCATCTGTTTCTGAATTTAAGTAGCTGAGACTAATCAGAGTAATTCAAGTTTTTCTGCAGTAGACTTAATTGATCAACCTAATTTCTCTGCAGAAAGGGGCTAATTGTTTATTTACATATTTAGTTATTTACAAAAAGAAGAGTCTTTTAGTCATTTTGCATGGTAATTTTAATTTGAAAGTTGATGTACTAGACTAATATACAAACCTCCCAAATGGAGCTTTGGTTTAAGTTTTGATTTACAAACCTGTAGTCATCCTAAAGGTAGGAAGACTAGTGCTGATGAAAATATCAGTAGGAGGTTTGAGAATCCACCACAGAATGTACTTTTGTATAAAGTTGGGTTTAAAATACAATTTAGCTTGAAGTGGCCATTAATTCTTCCAATATAAATTAGATTAAGCGTTTTACAATAAGCTGTTTCTCGAGTTTGCTCAACACTCTAGAGTGGCTTTTGGTTCCCAAAGAGGAAAATCATAGTCATGGGAATGTAGGGTTAGAAGTCAAGTCCAGCTCCCTGCACCAAGTAAACCTAGAGTATTTGTGACCGGTGTTTGTCCAACCTTCTTAAAATCCTCCAATGAGGGGAATTCCACAGCCTCCTGTGAAAGTCCATTCTAGAGCTTAATTATCCTCATATTAAAAAAGTTTTTACTAATATCTAATCTAAGTTTCCCATGCTGCAAATGAACCAGATTATGTCTTGTGCTACTGTCAGTGGACCTGGAGTACCAGTGGGTCACTGTCCTCTTTAAGAACCCTTAATATTGAAGACTGTTATCCAGTCCTTTCCCCACCCCTAGTCTTTTTTGCTCAAGTGTACACATGCCGGCTGTGTCTACATTGGCACCCCTTTCCGGAAAAGGAATGCTAATGAGACACTTTGGAATTGCAAATCCGTGGGGGATTTAAATATCCCCCGCGGCATTTGCATTTACATGGCTGCCGCTTTTTTCTGGCTCGGGGTTATGCCGGAGAAAAGCGCCAGTCTAGACGTGATTTTCCGGAAAATAAACCCTTTTCCGCAAGATCTCTTATTCCTACTTGAAAGTAGGAATAAGAGATCTTCCGGAAAAGGGTTTATTTTCCGCAAGATCGCATCTAGACTGGCTCTTTCTCCGCAAAACCCCGAGCCGGAAAAAGCGGCAGTTATGTAAATGCAAATGCCGCGGGGATATTTAAATCCCCTGTGGATTTGCAATTCCGAAGTGTCTCATTAGCATCCCTTTTCCGGAAAGGGGTGCCAATGTAGACACAGCCGCCCAGTTTTTAACTTTTCTTCAGAGGTCAAGTTTTTCTAAGCCTTTCATCATTCTTGTTGCTCTCTTTGGAACTCTCTAATTTGCCCACAGCTTTCTTAAAATGGGGGCACTCAGAAATGGATACGGTACTCTAGCTGAAACCTTGCCAGGGCTAGCTAGAAGTTAGAACAGGGCAATTCTCTCATGTCTAACACACACTTTTGTTAATACCCACCAGAATAATAGTCTCTTTTTTGCAATTCCATCACATTGTTGACTTATATTCAGTTTGTCCCCTACTGTAACCCCTAGACTGTTTTCAGCAGTACTACTGCCGAGCCAGTTATCCCCCACTTTGGAGTTGTGTGTTACTACCTCCACCCCCAGCCTTCCGAAGTGAAGTACTTTGCACTTGTCTTTACTGAATTTCTTCTTGTCAAAGTCATGTTGAATTTAATCCTGTCCTCCAAAGTGCTTGCAACGCCCCTCAGCTTGGGGTCATCTGCATACTCTCCATTCCATCATCCACATCATTAATGAAAATATTGACTAGTACTGGACCCAAGACTGACCCCTCTGGCTTCTCACTAGACACATCATCCCATTTTGACAGTGAACCCAGTATAGAATGATAATCATGGTGATGCTTTGCTCTTCTCCAACGTGGTGCCTTTCATCTCAGATTATTTTACAAACGTTAGTTCATTAAATCACACAAAGCCTTGTGAGCTAGGAAAGTGCTAATAAATCAGTTTTATGGATAAATAAACTGAGGCAAATGGTTCACTGTGTGTCAATGGCACGATGGGAAGTCAGAAGTCCTGGCTCCCCATCCATTGCGCTAACTAGCTTTAAACTGTAGAGTATTTTCCAGTAAACTGGTGATTTGGCATTGGAGAGTTGCAAAAATCCCTGCCAACCAGTGTTCCCTCTAAGATTTTTTCCATTCATGAGCGGAGTGAGTTTTATCTCATGCACCAATATTTAGGTCGTGTGTGCTTGTTCGGATGGGTGCCACTGTGGCACCCCAGTTATTAACACACACGTAAAAGTTTAAAATGTTATGGAAAAAGAATAATTAAAAGATAATTAACAAGGTGCATGACTTTAGGGGTTTGTTTTAATATGAAGTCAAATAAAAAGAAAACTTAATACTGAAAAATTTTAAGTAGCCAACTTCCTCTGTTTATAGCCCTCTCCCAGGCCCTCCCCCAGCTGGACTAGTTGATTTCTCAGGCTTCCTTCTATTCCTATTGGGATGCAAAACACCAAAAGGATGTTGGCAAGACCAAGAGTCTGAGATCCAGCAGAAAAGCTTGAACTGCAGCATCTCAACTTTTATTAGGATACCAAGGAATGACCATAGTGCATCATCCCAGTGCCCCAATTCGCCCAAGCAGCTGCCTTTAATGCGTCCTTGACCCCAGCCACTAGAGCAGCTGCCTGCCATGTGGTTCATGGCTCCCAGCCCTGACCCCATCTGCTGAAGCAGCTATGCCACTCACCTTCCAGGTCCAGCAGGGAAGTGAGTGCTGCTATGTGGCTCTGGGATAGAGGTGGGCAGGCTTAGAATTTCTTGTGCACAGCCACACACCTTAGGGAGAACCCTACTGCCAACTTATTGTAAATACCAGTCGTGCTTTTGACACTGGGCAAAATTCTGATAGGTTTGTAATTAGCAAGGCAAAACTGGCAAAGTCCACTGAATCCATCAGTTTCACAGTTGAATATTGCCACTTTCACAGCGAAACCCGATTTCCATTTTCCACTTGCAAAACCTGCTTATTTTCACGTACAAAAATCAAGGGAACAACAACACTGCTTCTTAAATCAGCAGAGCCCTCAGTGTTCGCAGCCAAAGTGTCTAATATTTCCACCGCTCCTGAGGCGAAAACTCAATGTTCTATAGTCTTGCAGATTACTGAGCTGAGGATTTAAGACACAGATTTGAAAATCAAGGCCCTAACTAAAATGGGCATTTCTGACTTGCCTGCTGGTAAGCAGCCATTTGCTGAAAAGTAACAGCATTTGTGACATTGGAAGTTCAGTGTGCTAAGAGACCATAATAAAGTCACCATCATACTGTAATACTGGCTTAATCTTTCAAGGCATAGCTCTGATCTCTGACCTGGAAAAACATAGCTCCAAAGATTGAAATAGTCAAGGTGTCTGAGAGACTGGAAGCAGCTTTCTACTTAAAATTATAAGTACTTAAGTCCTGGCTTGACAAAGCCCTGACTAGGATGATTTAGTTGGGATTGTCCCTGCTTTTAGCTGGGGGTTGGACTAGATGACCTCTTGAGGTCTCTTCCAACCCTGTGATTCTATGATTGCAAAAGGCTGTCAAATTTCAAAAAAGCAAAGCTAGTTCAGTCTATCTTCTAAATATACCTGTGCTCAAACATAACGAAAATGAGGCATGGTATCAGCAACTGTGCAGAGTTGTAGCCTTCCTGATTCACTGGCACTTGCCTGAAACAGCATAATTAATCAGTTTGTACAGTGATCAGGTGTGGAAACTGTAGTTATATCAACTACCTGAATTTAAGAACAAAGGATTACTATGTTGTTTGCACTAGGGTAGAATAAAAGGGCCTCACCTGAAAGCAGGGTCCCGTTGTGCAAAGTCCTTGCAAACATGGCAAGAGGCAACTAAAACTAACAGGCTCGAAAGGCAAAGAGTGGTGGTTGGGAAATAGATGCCAACTGACTTGCCTAAGGTCCACGGCTGCATTGGGACACAAACCCAATCTCTAGACTCCCAGCTGAGTGCCCTCTCCACTAGATTGTACTACCTTTGCTTATATAAGCAGCTACTAAAATACTTAATACTTCAATACTACCTAATTGCTATTTATTGTAATTAGCATCAGCTATTACTGAATTACTTGTGGGTTGGTTACCTAGTTAATTCCATGAGAGAAGTCTTAGATTTAAACCATCACTTTGAATTATAGCTGAAAATGAGCTACAGCCACCACTTGCACACAGATCTGAGTAGTTTAGTGTTATAGTGATAATTAAAATTGTAGATTCAAACACTCAAGTATCTGATTCAGGGGTGAAGGGAATGCAAAGGTGGCTTTAAGTCAGGGGTGGGCAATAATTGTGGAAGGGGGGCCACTTCACAAATTTCAGAAGTGGCCTCGGGCAGAAGGGGCGGGGCTTCTGGTGGAAGATGCGGGGTTGAGAACTACCCTTCTGGGTTCCGTGACGTTATATTCTGAACCAGCCGCAGCTAGTAAGTATTGTTTAATTTAAGTGATGAAACAGATTAAGTGTGTTAACTTTCTCATGTTAGTTTCAGACTTCATTTTAAATAAAGTAAAATATTATGTCCAACACAAAGTTTCAATGTTTTCTTTATGGCACAAAAAATCAGTTGGGGACCACACAAGTGAGAAGCAAAAAAACTCCTCCAAAACCCCCAACGCTCACTGATGTGGCCCCAACCGAGACACCTCACTCCTCTGGTGCCCCAGCCTCATCGGGTGAGGGAAAGGGAAGGGGGAACTGAGGTTCAGAGCTTCCCATAGACCAGATTTACTTTTCTGGGGTTCAGGAGTTAGTGGATTTTATGGAACTCCTTAGGCTTTGGGGTAGGGACAAAAATGAGGGGTATAGTGTGTGACAGGGCTGCCAACAAGTAGGATAGGGATGAGGTGCAGGATCTGGGAGGGAGCTGGGGTGCAGAAGCAGGCTGGAAGTAGGGTGTCTGGCCAGGTGGAGGGAGCAGAAACAAGGGAGGGTGCAGTGTGTGACCAGGAGAGAGGGTGCAAGAACAAGGGAGAGTGTCGGAGTAAGGTGGGGGTGCCGGGTTTTAGGGGAGGGAAGTGAAGGGATTGGAGCGAGGGGTGGGGTCTGGGCATGAGTGGGAACCTTAGCTGGCTTCGTGGCCCCTTGCAGCAACAGTTGCAGTCACGCTGTCCTGGCCACCCTGGAGGGAAGTTCCGCTGCTGTGGCAGCCACGCAGTCCAGGGCTGGCCCCAGAGGTGCCTCTGGGAGGAGGGGCAGGGCTGAGCTCCTTCCCCCACGGTGCATGCCCATTAGGGGGCAGGGCCTGGAATTGCCTCGTGGGCTGGATCAAAGACCTAGGCGGGCCGAATCTGGACCCTCTTGTGGCTTGATTCAGCTGGGACTGATAGGCAGGAGACTAGCCCTTATGCCCGCCCAATCCACCTGAGGCCTCACCCCTTCAGGGGGGCATGGAGCTGGCCACCCACCCACCTTGTTCAGGGGCTAGCAATACTCTGGGCCATCTCCTCCACTGGAATAAACCACCATAGCTCTATTTAAGTCAGTGGAATTACAATGAGGAGTCCTGTGGCACCTTAAGACTAACAGATTTATTTGAGCATAAGCTTTTGTGGGTAAAAGCCACTTTGTCAGATGCAAGAAATTAATTTCCCAGGAGATGTGAGTGATGAGCACAGACAAATCCATCCATCACCAACTTAAATAAATATGATTTCTATGGAGGATGCTAATATTTTAGCTTCCACAAACACTTTCCTCTCTTGCCAAGATCGTAATACGTCCTTGAGAGAATCAGGACACCTCTCCCACACAGTGTAGTGGATGGATGAAGATGTCATGGGGTCTTCAATTTTCACTCCCTAGATTTATGGAAATTGAGAACCAGGGCTACTCTTTTCCTCCTGATTTACTTCTCTACAGGGGGTCTGCCTTCTTACATGAGGGGAAATGGAGTGTTCGGGAGTCAGACAGTATTCTATTAGCAGCCTCTGTTTAGTGCAACTTTCTTAGTCCTGTGGACTAAATACGTTAATAAATATAATTCTTTATGATAAGCCAGTGACTCATACATGCTTGCTTGAGGTACTGTAGTGGAACATTTAGACTATGGGAAGAGGTAGGAAACGCTAAATGTTCTGTTTTCTTTCTCTATTAGTTCCAGGATTTTGCTTTCAAAATGGGGAGGAAAAGGAAGCCTCTAACATACATGGAGAGCCTCAGAAAACTATATGTAAAAGTTTAATGTACCTCTATCTGTACAACTTTAATAATCCTGAGAACAATCCAGAGTAAAACAGTACGTCCTGTTGATCTCAATCAGGAATGAGGTTAGATACAGAGGGACAGGTCAGGCTGAGTAAGAGAATAGAATATAATTCAAATGGATCATTACATTGTGGAGGTATAGGGAGTGTGAGACCAAAAGCAATTTCAGTCTATTACAGGCCATTCTTTCTGTGTCAAATTATCTACACTCCGAAGTCCAAAAGCTTCTCTTTGTAGAATCATGGAGGAATTAATCTCTCCCAGTGAATCTAAGAAAGAGATAGTGTAAAGAATTGTGAAAATGTGCCATACTTTGTGCCTTTCTCTCCCTCACCCCTTCCCCCCCCCCACTTATTCTGCATTTGTGTGCATTGTGTCTTGGGGTAAGCACTGCCCTGCAGAACTGCCCAATAGGCATTTGCGATGGTGCGCGATTGCACTGCTTTAAATCAGGGCATCCACACTACCTATCATGTTGTAATGGCACCTAAAGCAATATGTCCACACACCACACTCATTTGCTGATAATGCTGTGTTTGGCTGAACTGAGTAACTGCCTCAAAGAACATTGCTTGAAACATAAAGCCCACCCAGTTTACCTTGGTAACGATATATTGATATCCTTCTGATTTTTAACCACTGAAGAAAAAACTGTGACTAAGGTGAAGATGTGTACAACTTTCTGAGTAAATTGGCTTGCATGTCATAGAATGCAAATTTCCTGACTTGTTCCATTTAGTCCTCTGTTATTCTGTAGCAGAATACTGTGCTCTGTACTGGCTCCCTTCATCTCACACCAAGTTGGTTGACACAAAATGACACTCAACCATGTGCATTATAACTGTGTTAATTTGATCCACACCTGTGCCAGGGCTTCCCATGTTAAGCAAGACCACTTCCCCCCTCATCCATCATGAGGATGCTACAGCCAGAAGGGTTGACAAGATCAGGCCAAATCTGAGCCAACCACTCTACAAGGATCTCTCTGTCCACTCAAGAACACACTTTTCCAGCAGCCCATTGTGGGCACACCTGCCCTCCCCAGGTTTATCTGCAATGTCGATGTTATATTGTGATGGATAGGAGGGGTGTTGGCCAGCACTCGGTGACTCGCGGGTTAAACTCAGGTAGGTGTTGGTAAGAAGCCAGAAGAACCAATGGGATACAGTGCTGAAATTTAAATTGTAAATAGATACCTTGCTGAGGCCTTGTGTGTGAGTTCTAAGTTATGGCTGGAGGGAACAAGATGAAGTAATCAACAGAATTATCATGCCTACAAGAAATATTGGGCATGAGAATGGACTGGGCCTTGAAGTATGGATCATGAGTAGATCAAGAAATGTATGTTTAGTTGCGATCAGGGTATCTTGCTTTGTTTTGGTGGTTTGGTTAAACTTCTCTATGTGAATTCCATGTGCCTTTCCTTTCCCATTCACCGTATCTAAGCTGCAGCCAAGAGACTGTTCCTTTGTTTTGATCTGTTCTTTTCTTAGTTGCTCTGTAACACCTAGCAACCAAGTATGCTTTATCAAGTAGATCTTTTTGTTTTGTTAATAAAATCACCTTTTTAAAGATTTGATTCTTGTATCCTTGAAGGTAACAGGAGGTCTGTGTGTGTGCTTGCCTAGCCTGAGAGGTCAGCTATAAGAGGTACAATTTTGTTTTCTGCAGTGTTTGTGGTTTTTTTGCTTCTTTTTTTCATGCTCTCTTGTGGCAAAAGAAGAAATTCAAGAGTTTCTTCCTGGTTTTCAGGGTTTAATTCACTTGGTAGTGGCAGCCTATCTCCCAGTGTCAGAAAATCTGTGACTCTGGGGAGTTTATGTAAGCAGAGCTTATAGCGGCAAGATATTTTTAAGGTCCCTGTGGGCCCCCACCTTCTGCACTTGGAGTGCCAGAGTGGGGAAGAGACCTGACAGATGTGAAGAAAGGTCTGGAGCTGGTATCAGAAACCAGTCTGACAGACCATGTGTGTACCAGGCTTTGATTTGCCACACCGCTCATGAGCCTTTGTGAACCAGTTTTGAATGGGCCAGGGTCAATATACAGCCAGCCTTCCTCGCTGTGCTAATGAAAAGGTCCCATATGAGGCTGTGGCCAAAGACAACAATGTCCTAACGTCACTCACAACTGGCCTCTCAGCAGATGTGATGCTGGTTTGAGGGTTCTGCATTTTGCTGATGAGGCTGTTGCAAATTGGTTTGGCAAATTCTGCATCCAAAAGGAAACAAGTTCCCCATCCACAGGAATTAACAGAGACTCACCAATCTGAGGCAGGAATTGGGCCCCATATGCATAAAATAGATGTACTTATGTTTGACAAGTGAAGTATCCTGTCTGCTATGGCAGACAGACCTTTATTCAGAGTGGTTACTAGAAGCATATGTAGGGCATTCTGGTCAGGCCTGCCTTGCCCACATAGGTGAATTAGATAGTTGCCTAGGACACCAGTCTGTAAGGGGTGCCCAAAACCCCGCCAATGGAAGAAAAGTTTGCAGGCAAATGCTTCCCTAGACTGCTATTCTCCCTTCTCCCCCACCTCATGGAGCTTTTCCTCCTTCCCCTCTCCTTCCCCTCCCACAGAGCTGGCCACATGGGGCTTAGCGCTGGCTCCCCACTGCTTTCCCCCAAATTACTGAATGGGGGAGGGGCAACCAAAGTCATAGTTTGTCTGTGGCACCAAAAATCCTTGAGCCAGCCCAAATTGTGGGTCTATGCTGTGAGGAACAATTGTAGTGGTGCTGGTGAAACACCATTGTGTGCTGTCCATCGAGGAATGGCAACCAGTTACTGGACCCAGGATATAGCAGTAGCAATCTTTGCTAAGAGCACAAGTGCACCAGTGCTGGGAATACGTGTATGTAAAGCTGGTCAGGAATTTTCTGACCAAGCAGAACTTCATTGGAAAGTGCTGATTCATAGGACCTGAATTTTTTTGTGGAAGTATCTTGGGTTTCCTGAACTTTCAGCAAATCAAAGGCAGAGTAAGGGGATCAGAATCTCTGGCCCTGAATAGGAAGTACAATAAATTCTGGAGTAAAACTCATCTCCTAGACTTTGGGAGGTTCTTTCTGGCCTGCAAGAGCAAGCTATAAGAGAATTATTACGGAGGTTTTCCCTCAGTCCTGTGGATTTTAGAAGCCTGACTAAGGTGTGGTAGTACTACAGAGTTTCCAGGCTATAAATGCTTATACTGCAGAGCTTTTCTGTGCCAGGAGGTCATCCTGGAGAACTGGCCTATTTTTTTTTTATCATTGTCCAAAAATCCCTTGAAGGGTTTCAACTGATTTAAATCTCAAAGCCTTAATTTTCCTCACCTCACACAATTCTCATCAGGGGCCATCATTTCTCACACACCTTTATTTAAAGAGATTATTGTGCAAAGGAGCATTATCATATGCTGAGTCAGAGAAAATGGATGGTGTAAACAGGTTCATCTTTGTTTACTTCCAATGGCAATGTCTCCACTTACACAAGCAGAGAATATGTCCTGTTAGACAATAGCTGATATCAGTGTTTGGAGATCCAAGCTGTAACCAGAGCCTTTTTGTGGTAGATGCTGTACATACACATACTAAGACAGTCCCTGCCTTGAAGATCTTAGTCTTAAATAGACAAGGCAGATGAAGATGTAGAGAGAAGGTATTATTTAGTCCCTCTGTTCATAGGAGGAACTGACAGAGAAGGAGAGTCACTAACTTACCCATGGTCTCAAAGGACTCCATGGCTGAGCTAGGAAATTAAGATAATCTGAGTAATCAGTCCAGTGCTTTAACTGCAAACCATCCTTTCTTTTCATTATAACTTCCTAAATCTGCTATCGTCTTTGTACGGACCTTGGAGGACCTTAAACTTCTCTCTTCAGTCTACTCATCTGAGAAACAGTGCAGTAATACTTATCATACTGGAATGTCCTGAGGCTTGGTTAATATTTGTGAACATTGACAACACTGAGTGAAGGGCAGTATATAAAATGTAATGCAATAATGGTGTTGTAATATCAAAACCAGAGGTCAATATCTAAGGACAGAGGTTAATAGTAACATTTCTATTGATCAAAAATGTTCATTGAGATGCTATATCTCTCCCCCCCGCCTTTAGGCTAAGTAATAGTGATAATCCACCAATCATAATCAATTTAACTGCTGGTTGCTTATGGGCCTTACAATACCATGGTTTGACAAATCTAACTGAAAATCTTGTATTATAGGAATGTTCTATCTAGTACTTGAATAGACAGGCTGTTGCATAATTCCACATTTATGAAGTCACATTGGTGAATATAGACCAAAGCTTTTTTTTTTTTTTTTTTTTTTTTAAACAGAAAAGTGTGTTTAGAGTTAGGCCTAAATCCAAGTTTTAAGCTTCTAAGCAATGTGGCCTGATTTCTTTTAAAAGCACTTTCAAACTTGTGAATCTGGCCACTCATTTTTTAAAATCTTTGCCTTGGCCTCTGCAGGAAGTGGGCAGTGGCAGGAACTACAACAAAGCTTAATTGTAAAATTAGAATTTCACCCAGAAATGTGGGTTCTGAAGTAGAAGTGTGCATATATACTCACTGAGCTGATCCTGAGAGCAATCTACACAGAACTCCCCTTCATGTAACATGCATTATTGTCCTTTTGGAATTTCAAGTGTCTACCTTAAGTTTTGCAAGAGCTAAATGTTAATGTTCTGTTCCTAATTCTCACCCCACTCTCAGCATATCTCCCATTAGCTGTTGCAGTTCCTGCTTGCTCAGCTGTGGTATCTGTGATGGAGTCTGAATCTACCTTAAGAAATATTCCTTGGGAGCAGATCGGTACTGGAGATAGCAAAGATACTTGATTCTTTGGACAGCTTTTTGAGGGACATTAGGAACACAACAGTCTACTTTTACAGATGACCTGTCCATGCAGAGGAAATTGTAACACTGCTGAGTTATTTATATTGATTACGCTCTTAGGCTCCAAGACAATATAAACCTACAATCGTTGCTTCTACCTAGTCTCCCTCCCACCTTGTAATTTATCTAGTTTTTCATTATTTGAATTATTTCCTGTAGCTTTCACATTTTCCAGTCTCTAAAACTAAAACCCATAGGAAAACTTTCCAGGTTGCACCATTCTGCTTTCTGGAATGCCAGAATGATGGAAGACAGTGCTTCTCCACCTTTTCCAGCCCCCACTCTCTAGTTACATAAGAACCCCTGTCCAATGTGGCTGGCCCAGCCTCCTGTCATCTTCATCTCCTTTGCAATCTCCATGTGGAGAACCTGTAGCTTAAATGACTACTTCCATTTTTCCAATCCGATTACTATGGTACCACATCATAGAGGGGCTGATTCTCTGTCATCTCCACCATTAAAAAGTCCCTGTATATGGGATAAAGTTCATTTCTGGAGTAAATTCCCATTGCTACCAATGGGCGCTGCTTCTATCAGTCTGAATTTGGTCCCTGGAGTTCTCCCACATCAGTCCCCAAAGCCATCTAATGAAACAGTCCATTTAACTTTCCTGATGCACCCAGTGAACACATCTGTTAAACTTTTATTAAAATAACACACTCCCAGATCAGAGGCTGCTGTAAAAGAGGTGAGATCTACGTGTGCCTATAACTAAGGGTGGTTTTATGAGCATACTTTTGTTAAATAACTGCTCTGATCTTGCCTATTTAGTCTTGAAATTAATGTGTAAAATATGCCCATGAGCAATCCACAGCTGAACGGAGTATGGTGGGTTATTACTATTACTTACCTGAACAAGTTGCTATCTGTTTCATATGCTCCAGCAAATGTTGTAATACATGGAAGTGGAATACATGCATGTGGGATGATGTTAAAAATCCCCTAAATATATTTGGACTAGAGAGAGAATATAGATTCATGCATACAAATGAATTGCTTGCATTAGGAATCCAGGTGCTTACTGGCAATTGGCTATAGGGTGGATCTACAATACAGGGAAAAAGTCTGAGGGGTAGCTGTGTTAGTCCATAACTGGAAAAAAAACCCCTTAAACAACAAATGGTTCTGCAGCACCTTAGAGACCAACAAAAATGTAAATGGTATCATGAGCTTTCATGGGCACAACCCACTTCTTCAGATGAAGGGAGCAAGAGGTCCAGAGGTACAAATAAATAGCTGGAAAAAGGGGGGATGGGGAGGGAAAGAGAAGGGAAAATGGGGAAAGTTAGTTGTGTAACTCAATTGATGTAGCTTATATCTATTTATCGCAGGGTCGACACACCATGCTGAGTCAATGGGAGAAACTCTCTCATCAGCTCCCTTTACTCACCTCATTCCAGTGAAGTACTGGAGTCAATGTCTGAGTGATCGTGGATTGTTGGTTGAGTTAGTGAGTTTTTGCTAGACCTGCTAAATCAATCCCTGGTGGATGGATCATCACAGCATTGATCCTGGATATAGTGGAGACAGGCCTATAAACTCAGACCCTTTTACTGTGACTTTAGTTCCAGTAAAAACTTAAAAAACAACAAATAATCTTGCAGCACAGTAGAGACTAACAAAACATATAGATGGTATCATGAGCTTTCATGGGCACAACCCACTTCTTCAGTGTAAGGAAAGACGAACTAATGTATCGGCACCATGCTGATTAAGGAGAGATTATCAGCTGTAGGAATTTGTTTGAAGAGTTCCAGGCATTTGTCTGAATTACTGTGCATTGTACTTTTCCTGTCATTAAATATACAATGTATATAGTTTTAAAACATTTAACTGGTTTTTTTCTTATGGTAAAATTCCAAGGAGAATGTATGTAGCTTTTTGGGCATGAATATCCCAGAACACCAGCTAAAACATCCCTGGAGTTAAAGTAAACCTCCTGTGTATCCGATCAATCAGGGTAGAGAAATGAGAGAAATGAGTTTGAACACTGCAATTTACTCTTGTTATTAAGGGGAAGGGGTTGATTGGGAACAATCCTGTCTCCTCTAGTTCCCTCTGCCGTAGTGCTCCTGAAGACCCCATGTTACATACATTTGCAGGCTCAGGTTGGTGCTTCCAGGGTATCATTCAGTATGGAACATGTTTTGATAACTGATTAAAGTTTCACTGACTATCTGGGAGACAGTGGAATCCTTTATAAATGTTCATACTGTAAAGACTGTGTTTAGCTAATAAGACAAAATCCTTTTAATTCCATTCTTTCTGCTCTTTTTAGGAGCAGTTCTAAACTGGGTCTTGTAGTTTAATCAGAATATAAACAAGCCAAACTTGAACCTGCACAGTTAGGGTATGTCTACGCTGCAGGGCTAAAGTTGAATTAAGCTACACAACTTCAGCTACGTCAACTGCATAGCTTAAGTTGAAATACCTTAACTCAGCTTTAGGCGCTGTTTACACAGCAGGGAGTCAAAGGAAGAACCCTCTTCCTTTGACTTCCCCTGCTCCTCACAAAATGAGGGTTACAGGTGTCGAAATAAAGGCTTGTAGTGTAGACACGCACTATGTTATTTTGGAATAACTCCAGTTATTCCGAAATAATGCTGCTGTGTAGACATACTCTCAGGTATGGAAACGCTGCTGTGTAGACATACTCTCAGCTATGGGAAAGGCTAGAGCACTGTATATTTGATGATGGGAATGGCAAATCCATTGGCATATGATGGTTGGGGAGCCAGCCATTGGTGTTGAAAGCAAGCATTAATTAAGACAAGGTAATGAAAGAAGTGCGAAAAAGGCAGTACATCATGCAGCACATTCTTCTGGGTAACTTGCCTGGATGGTACCCTATGTGAATCAGTTTCCGTTATTTTGTCATGGATGCCACTGCTTTCACTCAGTTATCTGGTGTGGTCTCTGTGTTGCCCAATTCGTGTCTGTGTGTAATGTCTGTAGGTAGCACACAGTTGCCTGCCTAAAAGGGACTGACATGATGCATGGCCACAGAATGTTTCTGGAGAGACTGCTGTCACATGGGCATTGTGATCCTCTGATTACGGAGGGTGTTTTAGCCTGCAGCTGACTGTAACTGGTCTATTTTGACCCAGTATGTGTGCACTGCTCTGTGTAGTACCTTTATTTCTCAGATGGTTGCTTGGATCTTTTTGCATAGGTCAGGGCATCTGTGTAGTTTGAGTTGGATGTGTCCATTTCTCCCAGAAGAGCTGTGGAGAGTGCCTGTGTGCTTCCTGTTTTTGGATCTGGGAAGGTGCATCTTTCAGATCCTGCTGCTCCTTCTTGGCTGGACTCGGAGGATATGATATATAGAGCAGCAGATAAAGGAGTAGGATAGACCATCCCTTCCCACTCCCTGACTTGCTCACTGTGCTGCGTGTGTGGGGATGAACATATGTCAACATGGGGTGTGTGCAGCAGCTGATTTCTGGTCTTGCTGTGAATGCGGAGTTAACTTTCTATGCTGCCATCGTTAGTAGGGTAACCAGATACACTCCAATGGTGACCATAATTGCCATGCATCTCAGTACTGAATCAAGTTCTTTATGTTATTTGTAGACCACAAGCTGAGGCAAGGTTTCCTCTCCCTATGTTATATTTCTCAGAGAAAAGTTGCTGAGTCTCTGTGTTGAGCTAATATATAAAATAAATAAATGAGACTGAATTACTATGGGCACTTTGCTTATGGGCACTTTGCTTATTGACATAAGCTAGTGAGTAAAGCATTTTGGATGAGAGCCATTTGAACTCTAGCTCACAGCAAACACTGGAGGTTGATACGAATCCCAATTAGTGCTAGTATTTAACTTTTGTGCATTTTCTGGGCACGCTGCACTTAATATTGTTTCTCCAATAATTCTATTAATGCACAAAACAATGTAATTGATGTTAAGGTTGGGACTGCCAAGAACAAAAGGCTTTAAACCCTCTTGATAGTTTTTTAATACTGACAATGCTGAGATTGGCATTGAAGCACAAAAGGTGTAACCTAGTCAGAGCAGTGGCCTTCTAATGAGAAGATTTCAAGATGGAATGGAGTAACCAAGCTTTTTGGTGCTTATTCTGAGTGAGGGTCTGCTGCTCAACCCCTTCTGGCCATGTGCAATCCCAGCTGTGAATTAAATAGCCAGAGTCACCGGATTTCTTCTGGAGATGTGAAAACGGTCTTAATGGTATAGGGCCACTATAACACAATATCTTCTTTCTTGTTGAGCAAATTTGGGAATTTGTTTGGATTATACTAATGGCTAGACACTCCATCAAAGATCAGGACCCACTGCATTAGACCCTGTACCAATGCATAGAGTGAGAGATGGATCCTGTACCAAAGAGTTCACAATCTAACCAGACTAGCCCGAGAAGACAGGAAACAAGTTAGAAATGGCATACCCAAAGCCTCTTCCCCCCTACCATGGGTCAGCAATAGAACCTTGTATCTCCTGCTTCCGATCTCCACTGTTTTATCCACTAGGCTAGACTACCTTCCAGGATTCTGAGCTACCTACCTGCCAAGATCTTTTTATTTGAACCCAGACCTTGAAATGGGTGCGCTAATTCTTTTGGCATTCCAAACATACATTCCACTGAATGTTATATAGGTGTGAAACAAAAATCAAAGCCCAAAGATTCGTATTTACAAGCACTGAAAACACTCTGGCTTATTGAAAGAGGATTCCTGCATGCTTGGATTTTTGCTTTCTTTGAACACATCATCTAGCCCAGCCACGTTCTATAAAGATGTTGAGCTGGAACAAAGACAACAACAAAATGGCACTTAAAGAGCCTGAAAAATAACCATTCAGTGCATAAAACCCAACTAATGAAGTGTGTGAATCTAATGTCTGAGTTAATTTTCAATCATATTTGTTTTAGACCAGCCGGTCAATATATTTTAATCATGCTATACCCAATCAAACAATCAAAATAAACTACCTTTTAAAAGATGAATTCACTTAATTTGCAAAAATGTACTTAGTGTATAGGAATTTTTACTTTTTTGTGTGTGTGTGTGGGAGCTCTGTACATTCGTTTAAATACTATTTCCATTCGTATTACATTAGAGTTGACGGAGGGGAAAAATGAAAAGCCATCTGCTAAGCAGTTTATTTCTTATAATGAGAACAAATCTGCAATGTCACTAAGCTATAGGGTACGGAGAACTAACTTTGTGGGGAGTGAGTTTCTTGCAGTACAGAGCACAAGATGTTACAGACCAGATTCTTGTTTACACTAGGATCTCTCTACATTGCTCTGGTCTGAAAACGGGACTAAATTGTATTGACATTAGCTGACTAGCACAGACAAACTTTAGTGTAAAAATAAGAATCCTGCCCTACTTCTACAGCTGAGGCTCTCAAAGAGCTGGCCAAAAGTTAATTATTGCATCACCTCTGTAATGTTGTTATCAATTTGCATATAGGGAAGGTGAGGTGGGGTCATTTTGTTTTATCCAGAATCCCAAGCTTGTTAGTGGCAGAGAATGTCCTTTTGGCCTTGTTAAGATGACATTAAATTGCAACAGAGCGTGGGCCTATAGACCAAAGCAGACTGAAGAACTTCAAAAAGATCTCACAAAACTAAGTGATTGGTTAAATGTAAAGTAATGCACATTGGAAAAAATAATCCCAACTATACATACAATATGATGGGGGCTAATTTAGCTACAACTAATCAGGAAAGAGATCTTGGAGTCATTGTGTATAGTTTTCTGACAATGTCCACACTGTGAACAGCGGCAGTCAAAAAAGCAAACAGGATGTTAGGAATCATTAAAAAAGGGATAGAGAATAAGATGGAGAATATCTTATTGCCCTTATATAAATCCATGGTACGCCCACATCTTGAATACTGCGTACAGATGTGGTCTCCTCATCGCAAAAAAGATCTACTGGCATTAGAAAAGGTTCAGAGAAGGGCAACTAAAATGATTAGGGGTTTGGAAGGGGTCCCATATGAGGAGAGATTAAAGAGACTAGGACTTTTCAGCTTGGAAAAGAGGAGATTAAGATGGGATATGATAGAGGTCTATAAAATCATGAGTGGTGTGGAGAAAGTGAATAAGGAAAAGTTATTTATTTGTTCCCATAATATAAGAAATAGGGGCCACCAAATTAAATTAATGGGCAACAGGTTTAAAACAAATAAAAGGAAGTTCTTCACACAGCGTATAGTCAATCTGTGGAACTCCTTGCCTGAGGAGGTTGTGAAGGTTAGGACTATAACAGGATTTAAAAGAGAACTATATAAAATCATGGAGGTTAAGTCCATTAACGGCTATTAGCCAGTGTGGGTAAGGAATGGTGTCCCTAGCTTCTGTTTGTCAGAGGGTGGAGATGGATGGCAGGAGAGAGATCGCTTGATCATTGCCTGTTCGGTTCACTCCCTCTGGGACACCTGGCATTGGCCACTGTTGGCAGACAGGATAGTGGGCTGGATGGACCTTTGGTCTGACCCAGTATGGCCATTCTTCTGTTCTTATGATACATGCACATAGGCCCTCTTAAGCCTGGGGATTGCTGGGGGTTGTGGCCTCCCGTCATGCTGAGAGAGGTCAGCTGATTAAGTGGGGTCAGCTGACTAAGTCACCACATATTGGCGGCTATATAAAGGAAAACACTGGCTTAATCTTGAAAAACTGAGGGTGGAGGCATGACTTTGGCAGCAGGGGAGCAAGAAGGCCAGGAATGGCTGCCTAAGGGAAAATTGTGTCTCTGCCCTCCTGGCTGCTGGAGGCTAGAAAAGCCTGTGGTAGCTGGGATGTAGTGCTTTGTGTTTCTCTGCATCAATTTGTGATAACAAAGTAGGCTCTGAGGAAACAGCCACAATGTTATGTGAACTTTATTCTACCTTTCCTGGCTGGTGTACCTGCCTGTGGCTTACCAGAGCCCTCAACAGTAGTCGTTAGTGTCGTGGGCTGGGGTTAAAATAGTGCATTTTGGTTCAATTATAAGCCTTATTACTCTCTAAATTAGAGTAAGAAAAGGAATTTGAGAGGCAGCATGGTCCAATGGCTGGGGCACCAGACTAGCAGAGAGAAGCCAGGTATCCTGGCCGTGGCTCTACCACGGACTGATTATAGGGACTTTGGAAGTTGTTTCACTGTGTTTCCCCTCCTGCTCTTGTCTTGTGCACTAGACTGTAAACTCTCCTGGGCAAGGAATGTCTCAGTATATTTATACAGTGCCCTCCCCAATTGCATAGTGAACTTATTGGCTATTATAGTCCCAAATAATAATTTGTCTAAAAATGTTTTTGATTGCTGTCTGGCTGGAGTAGCTGTTTCCCTTGTAAATGTCAAGTAACTGATTGAATGGATTTGAAGTTTCCATTTGTTAGGAATTGTCCTTTGGCATGTCAGAACCACACTTTTTTCAGTACTCTAACTTTACATTGGAATGATTCATGCACTTAAAAACTTTCAAAATGTAGAAATAAGTACAGTCATGAGTGAGACGCTGTGTGCGTGTGGGGGGGAACAATTAAAATACATTGCTCAGCTGTATGACTCTATCCCAATCAGCAAAACTGGCATGGTCCCGTGCCAGTGCAAACTTACATTTTCAACTTACAGATGTTGGAACGCACCAGCCAACTTGCTGGTGCAAGGAAAACTTCTGGTTTAAACACTCTAGTGGGCAAAATTTTCCTTCCTAGCAAGATGGCAGAAGCCACCGCTTTTCTTGCCAGCACACTATGCAGGGGATTGCTCTTTAGCTCAACTCCTACAAACATTACAGTTTAGCAGAGAAAAATACGTGTGGTGAACAGTCACCACAGTGACCAGGCTTAGGGCTGCTGCCACTACTGTTCCCAGGCAGAAGCAAATGTGGAGTTTTGGGCAGGTCCCTTCCCGACGAACTAGTCCATGTGATACTTTTCAGATTCTGAAGGACAACTGCAAAACATAGATGCTCATTCAAACCAATGCTTGTAAGATCAGAATCAGTTTCCAAGCATCACATGGTCTAGAGCAGATTGGAAGGAGTCTGGCCCTAGGATTTCATACTAGTTGGTGGTGATATCTGGGAGAGAGGCAGGCCCACACATATCTCAGTCCACTGCCATGTGAACTGTTCAGATATTTACAGTGTGCCTAACACACTGAGCACTGGGAAAATCTGCTTCCAGTTGAGCACTACTGAAAACCCAGAGACAGAGAGAACAAATAGGCTGCCTTGTTAGCTAGTTGCTCTCCATCACACTCAGCTCCCTGTGGGGTGGAACTGGAACACACTAGAAGAACTGACAAAGATTTAATGGAGTGGTATTCTCTGTCCTGAAGGCTACGGAGTAGCATTAAGAAATTAGAGTACCCCACAAATGATCAAGCTGGAAATCTCCTGCGGTATTTACATAGAAATTGTCAGTGCGGAGGCAAGAAGACTTGTTCCTTGCTAAAATTGAGAGCATGGAGGATGCTCTCATAGGCACTTGTTAAGGAAAATTCACTGTTAAGCAGAAAGCTGAAGGCTTTGGAGAATAATTTTACAAGCAATAGCTTTTGGATATTGAGCATCAAAGAAACTGCTGAGTTCATGTAAGGTATGTGGAATTTATTAGTAGCCTTGCTAGAAAGTCTATTTTCTGCCATCTATCTTTATTCAGGACTTTCCCATTGATGTCAGTGGAGATTTACATACACTGATCAATGACAAGTTATGACCTTACAATCGTGGAAGATTTAACTGTGAATATTGCAAAAGAAGTGTCTCTTCAGATATTTGTTGCTGCCTTTTTGATCAACAGTAGGTAGTTTTCCCTTTGAGTCTGTAATTCCAACAGGACACTTTTTTTTAAATTATTAATTTCCAGCAAATGTCAGTTTCAGTGGCTCGAGGAAGGCAAAGATGGTTACTGGTATTAGAATAGTCTAGCTTGTGTTTGGTCTCAAGTATCTACATTTTTATTGGTCAGCTATATGCCCTCAACTGTTAAAGAACATATAAGCCATAACATATTTACTTTGTTTTTGGTAAAAAATGTCCCAGCCAATTCTGTAATTGTAAGAGTAGACATAATGTTATGTGACAGAACTTCCTGCTATGTCTTGTTTGGGATGGAACTTTTTTCTCCTCTCTCTTTCAGAGATGGGAGGATGTAGTGGTAAGGGGCAGGTGAGTGGGCCATTTGGGGGAGGGAAGGGCGTGCAAAGACCCAGAGGGCCGAGGGAGGGACAGTTGGAGTGTGGCAGGCAGGGACTTACCGCTAGTTCCAGTACTCACAGCATCTCCCGCTTCTCTTTGTCCCCAGGCCTGATGTGTAGCTTGGAGAAGTCCTCGTGCCTCAGCAGCAACTGCTTGATGGACATGAGGCGCTGTCCCCTGCTGCCCCCACCTACTGGAGAGGCTGCCCCCAGGGTGCAGGAGCAGCGTGGGGCCCTGGCCTGCGAGCCACCCGCCCCAGCAGGCACTGGTCTGTATGGTACCACCACTGTTGCCAGCTCTCCGCTGCACCTGCTGGCCACTTGCTGGGGAGGCGCCTCCCCAGCACCAATGGCAGCCTGCGGGGAGGGGCCCCAGCTGCGCCCCGCCCAACCTGGTCCGCTGGGCCACCTACTGCTGCGCCCGCTGCCTCCACAGGCAGAGTTCCCCTCAACTCATTTCTCATTTTGGCATTTTCTAGAAACTTCTCAACTCTTCCAGTGTATTCTCAAATGTTCTTTGTGGTAGACGGTGTGACAGACAGCTCTCCTTTTATAATAGTATAGATTTCATTTTCTAGAAGCACAAAAAGAAGTGGTTGAATGAATTCCAGGGAAAAGACATGTTCAGTTAAATAATTGTTAAAGGTGGATCTAAATCCATCCTCCTTGACAAAGTTCTGAACATTCCTTGAACTTTAGGAGAGATCCAATCCATGATTATGTGTAGCTTGACCCTTTCTCTCGAATGGAATAAACCAGAGCAACAAATAAAAACAGCCATGAACTCTGGGAAAGTTTGGATCTAGTTCTTCACCTGAACTGTCATTGAGGCCCATTGCTAGTATTTATTTCATTCACATGCATTCTATTCTGCAAGTATGTGATCTTATCTGGAGTCACTCTAGTGTTCCTCCACTGAACTGTCAACAGGCATGGAGCTGGAATTTGGGGGATGTATTTAATCTTCTCCTAAAGGAACTGATCAGCCCTCAAGTCACACAGCAGTTCTGCCAAATGATCTTTGTAGGTCTACATTCAACTATGCATCAAACCACTAGGTTTGGCAGGACTGCTAGCTCACACTGCTCAAGTATATTTTCTGCATATACATTGGATTTTTTAACTATTCCTTTGGCATATTCTTGTCATCCATGTTTAGCATAATCTACTTAGTGAAATTGGGAAGTCTTTGAATTGTAGCTCTGAGAGGATTCATTGCCTCACCAATTAAGATTCAGTAATATATTAGATAGTCCTCGTCTTACAAGGTTCCATTTTACTATCAGTTTAATGTGCACGTGGTAATTATCTATTTTGGGGTGACATTTAATAGACTGCAGTTCATGGCTGCTCATTTCATCCTTTTGTATGGGGACTTCTGGGAAAGAACCTGCACTTAACATTTTGGGATCCGACAAAAGAGGAGAAAATTATACCCCTTGGCCATACCCCTGTGATCTTGTATTTTTACTAAGGTGAAAACAAAGGATACAAAGTGTATTTGGGATCACTGCCTAGTTTGTTTTACAGTCCCTTTGTGTTCCTTTTGTGTCTGGATTTTTTTTTAAAGAGAAACCATCCTAATCCTTAAAATTCTGATCTGCATGAAAGAAATCCTCCGGAGGATTTTTTTTTTTGAGGGAGGGGGAATGGGTAACCAACTCACATCCTTTTCTGGACTATTTTTGCTTACACTGCAGGTATAGCTTTGTGGCAGCCAGCAATGCAATTTGGTGCTTATTGGAAGTAGATCTGAAAGACTCTGTCTACATTAAATCCAATTATATACTTGCATGTAAAACTTGTTTGTAGGCAAATTAAAGGATATGGGGTTTTTCAATTTCATTTTGCGATTTCATATAAAAAGTACATTACAACAATGGTACCAGTGTTTTTTTATTAGTATAATTAGTAAATATCTAAAGAGTTCTGAGAAAATTAGGAACCTGATTGTCCTCTATACTTTGGTATAACCTGGCAGTAGTTGAGGACAGGCACAAAAGTAGACCAATTCAAGAGCATGTTATAGGAATGCACTTAGCATTATAATGCCCCTGGGTGGAGGAGATGTATTACTATAGATAGGGCAGTGAGGGGCAAAGAGATCGTTTCTTGCTCAAAAATCATAGAGCCAGGAACTGAACCAAAGCCTCTTTAAGTCACAGGCCAGTAGTATAGCTGCACGATGATCTTTCAGTCTGGTGTTACACTGATGTAAATGAGAGGAGAAGCAGGCCTATTGTGTCTAAAATGACCTTTTCTGGTCTTACAAATTGCATTGTGTCTCTGATGCTGCAAACCCGCCTCAGGCCTGGTCACTTTCACAGATCTGGGGAGCAAGAAAGCCCTTCCTGATGAACTATAACTAGTAAAAAGGTGAAAATAAAAGAGGAAAGTGCAGCTCGCACATTTGCAATAAGAAGGCTTGAGAGGGACAAATTAGAGCAAGCCTTTTCTCTGTCTGGGAGCAAGCCATGCAGCAACAGGAAGCTCTTTGCAAGGGGTTTTCTTTTGCCTGGTTGAGAGGAGAGTGGGATTGGGTTTCCTCAGTGCAGTGGCTTGTAGAGCAGGGTGAGAAACACAGCTTTAATATATATATATTTTTTTAGTCTAGCACAACATTATTAAAAAGAAGCAGTTTGCCTAATGGGTTCAAAGTATCCTAAAAGGCATGTTGAAAAAAAGTTGGCCTCTGAAAATTAATCCTACATCTGGATTTATGTGGAAGAAAACCTCGGGCGAGATCATCAGCTGGTTTAAATCAGCAGGGCTCTGCTAGAATTGCTAGAGCTGCGATGATTTACACTAGCTAAGGATCTGGCCCACTGATATTTCACTGGCACTATCTGAAGTCTTCAGCTATATTTGATTTATGGGCCAGATTCAAAGCTAATATGACTTGATTTAGCTTGGTTGACATCAGTGGAGCTACGTCTGTTTCAACCATTTGAGGTTCTGGCCCTATTTTCTTCAGATAATGTTGTGTTCTCTCTGCCAGAATTATTTTTTTAATGGCGCACATTCCACAGGGCCAGCCTCTCAGCTGCTGTACATCAGTATTGGTCTACCAATGCCAGTGGAGCTTTGTGAATTTACATCATTGTAGAATCTGTCTCTAAGTTTTCATCTGCAGATCATCTATTTTAATAAGCTATTAGGTGAATAAAACATGAAGAAGCTATTAAAAGTGACTGAGGATTGCAGTAGACATGGCACATAGGAGCTTTGCTTCCACTTAGTACAAATATATCTGTGCTGAATACTCTCCAGAAAGACTTGTACCCAATTCTGTTGACTTTGAGAAGGCAAATTATAGATGACAATAATCCATGCTGATTAAAAAGTGAGACTGGGTGGAGTAGTCAGTGCAAATGGACATAAATACAAGTACCCACTTTTTATAACCCACCCTAGATATGGATATAGATATGGTTTAGCACTGGAGGTTTTTTGGAAAATAAGCAGTGTCTGGCTTTAGAGCAAACTGCTGTACTGTAAATGGAAGATCAAACACTTCCCCCCCCCACTAAAACTTGGTTATTAAAATGTTTCTCCAGAGTAGCTTGTCCCTGTCAGAAATCGAAGGTCATAAAGGAAGAAGTCAGAGTTTATTTACTTCCACCCTGCTGCTCTAATTAAAGGGCTGAAGCCAGTTAGCAACATTTGATTCACTCAATAAGCCCCTAACCATTTATTTTGAAGAAGGAAGGAGAGGGGGAAATAGCCACATCCTCCTGATAGTGATCAAAGACTTTAAAGATCAGCAATTTGCTTAGTTTGCCTCTGCTGTACTCAGGAAAGAGAAGTTCACAATTTAAATAAATGCGTTTCAAGAAAAGCCATATGTCTGACTCAAACAGATGGAAAGGTAGGAAGGAATAATCATCTTGACATGAGTTACAGAAAGAACTGACAGTCTTGACTTCAAGTTTCCTGCCTACTGTAGCTTTAGCATTAAGTGTGGGGTTTTGGTTCTTGAACTTCCTTGTGCCTCTTTAATAGGAAAAAATACCAGTGAATTTTTGGAAATGTAAATTATGGGCCATAGCAACCACAATACATGATAGCAACTCAACTCATTTTCACTTGACTAAAATGGTGCTTTGGAGGGAAAAGGGGTACAGCCTACAAATAAAGGATCCAAATAGCAACTTTCTGATGATATAGGGCCAGGTACTGCAATATATGAAGGTCTCTTTGTGCTGTTAGATTGGCACTAAGGGACCTTATAGCAACCCTCAAAGGAATCCTAGGGGTCCCACAAGAGCAAGGGGACGGGAGGGAGTTATTAGCGGCCAAACTGGGCAGGGAGAGAGGGCAGGATGTTCATCAGTGCAGTGGTGCTAGGGTGTGATTACAGGCTGGCGAAAGTTAGATAAGCTATGTAACAGGTACAAAATCCTAGGATTCCCCTCTCCTTTGCTGCAGTGGACTCTTCTCCAAACCAAGTTTAGGACTGAGTCCATTACTTTTCCCAGCAGCATAATTGCACATATAGGCAAGACTGAGTGCATATGATGGGAAATGAAATCAAATGATACTTTCTTTAAACAGGATACAATTAACCTGTGGAATTCATTGACACAAGATGCCACTGAGGCTAAATTCTTAGTAGGCTTCATGAAAAGATTAGACATTTATGGGGACAATGAGAACGCCCCCACTTATATAAGATAGTATGAAAATGTTTTATTCACTGAACAATGAAAAGATAAGGCAACCTTTAATAGGTGGGGTTAGAAAAAAAATTTCTTTGGGTGGTTATTCCATAATTGTCCATTATTAGAAGCCAAAATTCCCAAACCTGGCAATCCCTGTGCAGAGGGGCAGCTCAAAGCAGGGTGAAATTCTCTCTAGTTGGTGTTGCAGTTGGAATTAAAACTCAGATCTCTAGCTCCTAATCATGTGCACAGGCCATTAGACTACAACCATAGATAGAAATGTGCAGAAAAGGATTTTAAGAGTCTAGATTGAAAAACTGACAACGTGGGCCAGGCCCTCAACTTGTGCAGCTCCATTAACTTCAGTGGAGCTATCGGAGTTGCCAGCTGCTATCATTTTTATCACAAATCTTGTGATATTTAATGTTTTCTTAAAGCCCCAGTTCCTGAAGTCAAGAGAATCTTAGCTTACTTTTTTTTTAATGAAAGTTTGTATTCCTCAGGGTTGTGAAGAAAAGGTTGGAAGTGCGACTTTATTATTGACTTCACTTATTTTCACAAATTCGTGAGAGTTTTAAATCGGTCTCATTATTTTTAGAGAGCTGACACATGGTTTTTGAAAGCTTGGAGTGTGCAGTGCAGTGCTTTCTGCCAGTTTACACTGACTCAGGTCTGTAAACTGGCCTGTGCGGTTTTCTAATTTGTGAAGCTCAAATCTTACCCTTTCCAACCTTGTTTTTTAATCCCCGCTTCAAAATATCAAAAATTAGCTATGTCACGCACTGCTTGTATGCCAGCCCTCATGATTTAAATCAAAGCCAGTTTTGAGATCAAAACTGCACTATCAAATTAAACCCGTAACATTTCTTATGACTGGCAAGCCTCCAAATCCATTATTTTTTAAATTTTGTAAGAAAAATATTGTGTGTCAAATCGGAGCTCAGATGAATGACTTAAAGCCCTGAAAATAGGAGTGTAAAATCAAGACCATTTATCTATGTAGTCATGATCACTGATGCCATATAGCGCCTTAAAAATACTTAGAACCAGGCTGTCGGAGAGCAACAAGCTTTTTAAGACATTCGGAGATTTGTCTTTTTTTATTCTGCTTTGATAGACCCTTAAGTCAAAATTGCTCGGAGGCAACATGTACAGCACCATGGAGGTAAGTGGAGTCCAAACTGTACATATCTAGGTAACTGTGATGGGTATTGCAGGTTCTCACCTATTTTAATTTGGGAGGAGAGTATAAAGCATGCAGGGATCCCCAAACAGCACTGCTAAGCAATGGACTTGTTACATGTGGGGTGGTGAAAGGTACATTTCTACAATAAGCAAGCATATTGCAGCAAGATACAGGCAAGTTGTCTTCTTGGTGGTGCCTATAAACCTTGTTAAATGCTGATGTTCCGGCCTTTTAATTAAAACAAGCTGGCATTTATGGCCTCATGTAATCAAGAAAGGGAAGGTTTTATAACCTCTTTTTATCTTCTGACATGTGGTGAAGGAAAATATTACTCTGCTTTAACCCAAGCACGTCATCTGGGGGAAGGAAAAGTTTGTCCAGTTTTTACATGCATATGGCTTTTCATTGTTTGCCTTGTTCGCATGAACACCAGCATTATCTGTATCCACTTTTGAAGTGAGCCTAATTATATGCTGTTAGGTGAAGAGTACCAGTCTTCCATCGGTCTGTGTATAATAAAACAACTGTGCATGCATTGTAATGGCATGTTTAGCTGAGTGGTCTTCCTCATTTTGTTGTGCTTCCTTTGCTGTTGGTAGTTTCAGGCTGCTATTACAGAGTGCATTAGCTAGCACATGAATCATTCCCTTTTCCCATGGCCCCGTCTCTACTCCAAGCTTTCCACTGGAGTGAAATGACACTCTGCAATGCTTTCATGTGCATGATTTCTTGGTATAAACAGTATTTCACATTCCAGTGTAACCTCTGTTTTAAATGGTTTTTCTTTCTAAAGTTCAGGGCAGTATCATATTCAGATGTGTCTCTCTCTCTTTTTTTTTAAGCTTTTATGTTCTTCTTTGGGAGAACCTCAGTCACTACTCTAACAAAGCCCCAGGCTCAGCATTGCTCCATGGAATAAAGATTTGTAAGTTCCAAAAAATGGATTCTTGATCTGTGGGCTGGCAGAGGTTTCAAAAGTCACACAAGTGATGTGTTCAGTCCCAAAGGCAGCAATTGCCTTGTATTGTGTAGGAATTCCCAGTGATGCTTATGAATGAAGGGAGAGTAACAGGTCTACTCTTCAACTAAAACCAGAAAGAAATGTTAATGGGAAGGGGGGGAAAACAGTTATTGAAAGCACGCAGTAGGTAAAATGTGATCCTTGTGACTTTTAATGTATACAGGGTGTAGCCATTCAATTCACAGGATTTTTGTTCCTTGTGGTATGAGTCAAAAGCAGAACTAAATGAAGTGATTTTGTGATTCATATTATAGGGCCTCATTTTGCCTTTACGCACAGCAGTTTTATGTTGGTGTAATTCCACTGATCTCTGTGTGGATCCTCCTGATTTATACCCCTCTAAATTAAAGGAGAATTGGATCCATAGATCTTTATTTGATCCTAAAGTCAGATTAAAAAAAAAATTCCTTAGGGATATGCTCCAAACCTCCAGTATCAGCAGTGTTTTATTTTTACTATCATAAAATAACTGTAGCCTGCATTCTTTATGGCCTGGGATGGAAGAATGCAGTGAGCTGCATGAAATCACTAGTTGCTGCTGTCTAAGTAGAAGAGGCTTTTCATTAAGTGCTGAAGCGTGTTTAAAAGTATATCTTTCTGTATGACAGGAACCTGGAAAAGCATTTTTTAAAACAAATAATGAACTGGTCTAAACTGGAGGAAAGAAGAATTTCCCATCTGGGGAAGACTGAAATATGGGCCACTTCTAATTGCTGTTTCTTCCCCATAGCCCTAAAGCTGTGGTATCCAACCAGTTCTTAAGCAGTAGCTACTATAGCAAACTAGCCACACTCAACCAGCTAAATAGCCACATGTGGCTAGTGTGTTGGACATCACAACCCTAAAGATTGTATCATTCATTCTAGGTACATTCCACTGTTAAATTAACTGTTTATGTGGCTATAATGAAATGCTGTTAAACTGACTGAAGTCTCATTAATTAGAGCGTCTGTCTTAGTGGCTAATATACATCTTAACTAACTCAAATTTCACTTAAATGATACTTCATACTCTACTAGACATAAGTCTGAAACCAAATGTCTTTTTGCTTCACAGCTCCTGTTATAGGAGTTTTGTTTGTGATATACTGGGCTACATCTATGGATCAGGCTACATGTGAATCGTATCAATAGAGTAGGCTGAGTATGGAAACACATTTGGTTGAATTTCTGATTGGTTTGATCATGTGCATGTCCCTTTTTATTTATTATTTGCAAACATTTGTTCCCATAGATTTTTGTCCCTGTGAATGTTTGCTGTTTGGGAAATAGTTGTTGTTTATAGGTGACATTTACTCCTGCACAGGGGGGCCAGAAATGGCCTACACCGGGCTGGGCAATAATTTTTGATGGGGGGGGGGGAAGCACTCCAAGATTTTGGAAAGTGGTCGATGGCTGCACTCTTCCATGATATTAATGGAGGAGATGCAAGGTCTGGAATGGAGGTTGGGTGCAGAAGGGAGCTTGGGGTAAGAGACCGGGGGTGCAGGAGGGAGCCTGGAGTCTGGGAGGGAGTTGGGATGAAGCAGGTGGTTGTGACCTAGTGTAGGAGGGGATTGTGATCTGGGGCAGGAGATTGGGGTGCCAGATCTGGGAGGGAGTATGGGTATAAGAGGGGAACAGAATTGGGGTATGTTGGGGGGGCACAGAGAGTTGGGGCAGGAAAGGGCTGGGGTGCCAGAAGCAGACCGTGGCCAAGAAACTTACTTGTCAGCTTCCAAACTAGCCTGCCTGCCTGCTGAGCTTAAAATGTTTCCCAGCCAGCCTGCTTGCCTGGCCATGTACTTCATGAATAACTGAGCCCAGGAGAGGGGGTGTGATTCTTCTTAACTGACTGTTATTCTAACAAGCAGCTCACATTGGCTGGCTTCTGCCAGAAACTGGCCAATGGGAATGTGCTGGGGGAGGGGCGGCTCCTAAAACTTCCCCCCCTGCCCCTCCAGTTTCAAAACAGAAACCGAGCCCTGCAGCCACGTTTTTGCACGGGGCTGTGGTGCAAGCAGGAGAGCTTGGCGGGCTGGATACGGCCTGTAGGCCGTATTTTGCCTAGGCCTGGCCTAGACTCAACTTAAATCCTCAAATTTGTTATTCTCCTGTATTTTTGAAAAACTTGTCATCCCTGTGATTTAGGTGACCAATCAAACACCACAAAGAGTTGAAGTTGGGACTGATTTTATACATACTATTCAGCTGCCATAACTGAGTCACAAATATCAGGATTGTTTTGCAATTAGAAAAAATGGGATGAAGTCACTGAACAAATTCTTCACAACAAATAATTGGACTGGCTTTACAGATAAGCCAAGAGTTCTCTCTCCCAGTGAACCTTGGAAATGTGCTGCCTTTGTGGTCTGCAACAACTAAAATCAAAGGAGATATTTACTTGCATTGTAGCTGTGTATTATTGTTTAGACAAAATGGTCTAGTTTTTGGGAGGAATTTGCTTCTGTTTGCTTGGAGGTTGTGAGATGCTTTGCTAAGGTTTAAATGTCTCTCTGTCCTCAGATACAGAAATAAGAGAAGACACAATTTAAAAGGCCAGATCCTCAACTGGTATGAATCTGTGAAACTCCTTCTACTACTGTATGTTGATTTACATCAGCTTATCTGGTCCAAAAAATTCAGAGCTGGTCCAAAACTGAACAAAAGTCAATCGAAAGAATCCTCACGTTCGTAAAACCTCATTTTTCCAAAAGAGGGAAATCAGCTCCTGTCCTGTGCATTCATAGCGCATATTGGCTGATTATGGCTCAATAACTGACATTGGCTGAGAAGGCAGCCACTTGGCTGCACCCTTGGCTAGTGGAGGGGAAATATTGTCTGCCAACTTGCCTGAAAGAGAAGCTATCAAATGAAAAAATAATTAAAAATGCAATGCTGCAAGGGTCACAAAATATTGTAAATAGGAACATATTGAGCTTTTTGGTATATTTGAAGTTCATTGTGAGTTGGTTGGCTAGCCAGCTGTGTGTGTAACTGGGTTTGCATGTTCATGGTGACAGGTAAAAGAAACTATTTGTGCTCTTTTTGTGTGTATAAATACCTGAAACACGGTTTTTTCATGAAAACGTGTTTTTTTACAGCAATTTTTACACAAGAAATTAGGTTTTTGTCCCTTCCCCCCCCATTTTTCCTGGAAGATTCTAGATGGCTGGAGAACTAGAAGGATTATTACTTAGAATGTAAACTCTTAGGGGCTGGGACAGGGATCAAGACCATTGGTGTTGTACAGTAATTTGTACAGTGGGGCCCAAGTCTATGATGGGCTCCCAGGTGCTACCACAATGTCCATTTTGAGCCCCGGGGCTCAGGTGAATATCTGCCTGCCCAAGTAACTTAATTCTTGTTTGGGGGAAAAATTGTTTGTTTTCTTAGGCTTCTGAGAGAATCAGAATCGCACCACAGGGAACCTTATTCTTTCTCTGGAACAATAGTTTTAGGAGCCTTGAGATACTTTGTGTTTACTCCCCTGTACTCAACTCACTCATCTCCAGTTAGGTCCATGACCTAAGCTACGTGGTCCTCACAATGCAAACGATTAATACAGGTTGAATCTCTCTAGTCTGGCGACATCCATGGTCCAGCATGATTTTAGTTAGCTGCATGTCCACTTATCATGGGCGTGGCAAGTTTCTTGCATTCCCATACAGCTTGTTCACAGCCACTAGTCTTGGCTCTCAGTGTTCTGTGCTGTGATTTAGCTCTAATTTACCCCTAAATGACTTCTAAGAGCCCAGTAAGCAGTGGAAGTGTTGGTAATGCTGTTAGACAATATTGACCTCCCATGGTTTGGCAAATACTTCGTTGGCACCGGTTAGGTCCCGAGGGTGCTGGATTAGAGAGGTTCAACCTGTAATAATATGACATATTAGAAACTACTGTACCATGAAAGTGAAGCTTGAGCAAGTGATAATGCGAAATTGTTTAACTTTTGGCCAAGATTTTGCAAGAGTAGGTTGCGAAAGCTAGACTTGCCATCAATCTGTATTGGCACTTTCATAACTAGTTTAGTGTTAACATTGCTGAGAGCTCAGCAGATCTCACGGGTTTTAGATCCCATCTGAACATCAGGCTACTAAGTTGGAGGTGTAAACATAGATTAAAGAGTCTAACATTATGCTCTGTTGATGAAATCTTGGCATTTGTTTTTGTTAGTACCTATTTAAGTTACTGACAATCAGATTAAAAAATCTCTTTGAGGCAGAGTCAACCCTCATATGCTTTCAGATGGAGATGTGTGCTCCATTCCTGTAATGCTCAAAGGAATCTTACAGAAAAAGCCAGGAAGACACAACTTGATATTTCTGCTATTTTCAAGGAAGAAAACTCCACACAAAGTGGGTGCAGAGCTGTTTCGTTCAGTCCACTTGCCATTACACTTGCAAGTGGATGAGAAATGTGCACAGACTGAATCCAAGATGGAATCCCCTGGTGTGAAATTCAGGAGCTGAGATTGCTGTGAACTGTTCATCTCTTCCATATACTTTGCAGTGGTGTGTTGCTGTGCTGATCCCATGAGACACACAAGGTGGGTGAAGTAATATTTTTTTACTGGGCCAACTTCTGTGGGGGAGAGACAACCTTTCACTAACAGTTTGGCCCAATAAAAGTTATCAACTTCAACCAAACTTGTTGCTCTTAAATCCATTGATAGTCTTCAGTAAATGTGGTCGAGACATGGTCTCCAAACAAAAATATATTCTGTATTCACCATCACATTGGGTCTGTACTACTGGCTGGCTACTGTGTAACCAACACACATTGTTATATGGAGATAGTCTGATTGTTCAATATAACCTCAAAGGCAGCGTAGCTAATGGCAGACTTGTAAACTCCTTATGTGATCTACACACTGCAAGGGACCAAACACCATCAGAAGGTCACACAAATAATTATTTAAATTATAGTAGCACTTACAAGCTTCCATCATTGACTAGGACCCTATTGTGCTAGGTGCTATACAGAGAGAGGCAGTTGGGCACCAGCCTGCCACAAATGTGTATCCTAATGGCTTTTGGAGCCTCAGAACAGGTGGGCACCCACTTTTGCCTTCTGTTAAGCACCCAGTTTTGTCAACCCAAGATGAAATCTGCATGAGCTGACTGTTCAGCCCTTAACTTAAAAACGCAATTAACAAACATACACAATTCTGTACATATGAGTAGGAAATTGAAGCGGGTTCCTCTCCCCCTCAAGTCCTCATGATCAATCACTTACCTTCCGTGTGTGTGTGTGTGTGTGTGTGTGTGTGTTTTAAGAGCTTGGCATAATTTTCTCTTTCACATTTTCACATCAAAAGATCAGAATGTAAAAGCTATGAATGGGACACATCCAACCCACGTAATTAGCTTCATTAACACTGGGTCCTACAATTGACAGGTTATTGGTTGTCTCTTGGGAGCTGAGGAAGACATTTGTGCATTTCATTTGTGGAAACACATGTGGCTCTGGAGCCCAAAGGTCAAAGCACACATGCAGTTACAGATAGGGCACGGGACGCCGGTTGTCAGGACAGGAGGGAACGCAGCTCTATGTTGTCTTTCACGTGCAGCTGCGAGGCATTGGTGGCGGTCGTCCTCAAACTTTGTCACTGTTTTCCTCGTAAGGGAACGCCAATTAGTCCTGTCTGCAGCAGCTAGTTCAAGTTGTCGAGGTTGAAGGCCTGTCCACTGCAAGTTGGTCTTCAGGTTGTCCTTATACTTCTTCCTCGGGCGTCCCTGTTTGCAACTACCACGTACCAGCTCCCCGTAGAACAGCTGCCTCGGGATCCTGCTTTCGTCCATGCGGAGAGCATGGCCAGACCATCGAAGCTGGGTCTGAAGGATTTTGGCTTCGATGCTTGTGGAACTAGCTCTATCAAGCACTTCTTGGTTAGTAATTCGGTCCTGCAAGCATACTCGCATGATTGATCGTAGGGAGCACATGTGAAGCTGCTCCATCCGCTTGATGTGCCTACAGTACAGGGTCCATGTTTCACAGCCATACAGAAGAGAGATGAGGACCACGGAATTATATACCTTGAGTTTAGTTGAAAGGTGAATATCTTCGTGCTGGAGAACTTTAATACGCAATCTCCCAAGTGCCTGCCTGACTTTCTGGATCCTCGCTGTAATCTCTTTGTCAAGGGATCCATCGCTTGATATTGTGCTGCCTAGGTACTTAAAGCTGTCCACTGCCTTCAGTTGTGTGCCATCGATAGTGATGCATGGCTGTAGAGGAGCACTGTTTGGTGCGGGCTGGAAGAGGACTTCTGTCTTTCTGAGGCTAATCGTGAGATCAAACAGTTTGGATGCTTCAGAGAACCTGTCAATGATGGTCTGCAGGTGGCTCTCTTGGTGTGCCATAAGGGCGCAGTCATTGGCAAACAGCGCTTCGGTGATAAGCCTCTCCATTTTCTTGGTCTTTGTAGTAAGGCATCTCAGATCAAACAGTGAACTATCCAAATGGTATCTGATGTAAATACCAAGATCTAGGTCTCTGACAGCATGCATGAGGACTTGAGTGAGGAACAGGTTAAAAAGCACCGGGGCGAGTACACAGCCCTGCTTCACACCATTGGCTATGTTAAATTTCTCAGATGGCACACCATCCGAGAGTACCTCTCCTGTCATGTCATTGTGAAATAGCTTGATGAGTGAGATGAACTTTGGTGGGCAACCCAGCTTCCTGAGGATGATCCACAATGCATCTCTGTTGACCGTGTCAAATGCCTTCGTCAGATCAATGAAGACAGAGTAGAGGTTCATATTCTGCTCAAGGCACTTCTCTTGCACCTGTCTCATTACGAAGATCATATCGACAGTACTGCGATGAGGGCGGAAGCCACATTGTGACTCGGGGAGACTCACTTCTGAAACTGTCAAAATCAGCCTGTTCAGGATAATGCGGGCAAAGATTTTCCCAGCAATGGAAAGCAGCGAGATACCTCTGTAGTTCCTGCAGTCAGGTCATTCACCCTTATTCTTATACAGAGCAACTATCATGGCATCACGGAGGTCAGATGGAATTTCTTCCTCTTCCCAACTACTGATCAAGATATTATGAAAAACTTTAAGTGACTCCTCATTAAATGCCTTGTACAGTTCTGCGGGAATTCCATCCTTGTCGGATGCCTTGCCGCAACTCATCTTCCTGATGGCCTTTCTAACTTCATCAATAAATGGAGGATCTCCCAGGTCTTCAAGGGTTGGCTTCTGGGGGATCTGTTCCAGTGCTGACTGATCGACTGATGATGGATGATTCAGGAGCTAACTGAAATACTCTTTCCATCAGTTATTGATGCCAGCGTTATCCCTGATCAACGTGGCTCCGTCTGCAGGCAGCAAGGGGGCAGAGCCAGACTTGGAAGGACCAAAGACTGACTTGATGGAGCTAAAGAATTCCCTGGGATTGTTTGTCAGCATAGTGTTGCACCTCTTCAGCTTTCTTCTCCCACCACTGGTCGTGCATTTTGCAGATTTCTCGCTGGGCCTGGAGGAACTTAAATCTGTCTGTCTTAGAGATGGAGCCTGGGTCATTCTGCCACTCCATAAATGCCTTGTTCTTCTTGGCAAGCAGGTCCTCAATAGCACTGTTGTTCTCAAACCAGTCTTGATGATTGCGTTTCTTGGGACCAAGCACTGACTTTGCTGTCTCCATCACCATTTCTCTAAACTGGCTCCACTTCTGAGTTGGACCGCCAATCAATGGTCCGTTGGCAGTCAACTTTTCATCAAGGCTTGACTGGAACTTGCGCAGATGAGAAAGCTGCTGGAGTCTGGCAATGTTAAAGGCTGTTCGGCTGAGCTTTGGGCGCTTTGGGTGATGCTGAGTGATGTGTATTTTGAAAATGGTGCAGACAAGGCTATGGTCAGTCCAGCACTCTGCTCCTCGCATGGCTCTGGTGATAAGGACATCCCGAAGATCACGCTGACGAACAATGACATCTATCATGTGCCATTGTTTCGATCTAGGGTGCATCTAGGTAGTCTTGTATTGGTTTGCCATCCACTGAACACTGTGTTCGTGATGAGGAGGTCATGTTCTGCACGTTTGCTCAGCAGCAATAGGCCGTTGCTGTTCATCTTGCCAATGCCATGTTTGCATAATACTCCCTCCCATCGACTGTGGTTGCAGCCAACTTGGGCATTGAAGTCTCCCAACAAGATCAACTTGTCATTGGCCGGCACTGAGCACAGAATGGAACTGAGGTCAATGTAGAACTACTCAATTGTCTCCTCTGTGCTGTTCGTGGTGGAAGCGAATACACTGATGACTATTGCATACCACTTGTGACTGAGGGGTTAGGCATAGCTTCATGAGCCTCTTATTAATACTGACAGGCAGGTCTGAAAGTTGTTTCATCAGACTAGTCCTGATGGCCAGGCCGACTCCATGGATCCTATCCTCATTCTGTGCGTTCCCTTTCCAGAAGAAGGTATAACCACTAGCTAGTTCAGTGAGAAATCCTTCTTCAGCAAGCCTGGTTTCTTGCAAGGCAGCGATATCAATACCATAGCATGAAAGCTCTTTAGCGACTAGGGCTGTTCTCCAATGAGGTCTTACTGTGTCCTCACTGTCCATGAGCGTACGGACGTTCCATGCTCCCATTACCAACTTCTTTTTTTTGCACAACATAACCTGTGCGTGAAGAATATTATAGTGGGAAAGCCTTTGCACAGAGACGATCCCACTCTCTCGGCCTCAGAAGTCGGAATCCAGTGGCATGAAAAATCGTTACTTCTGGAAGCTACCTCGGCTGCATTGGATGGCCATGTCACCTTAAATGCTCTGACGTGTCCCACACACTCCATAGTGCGCTGCTGCAATGCCTTCTCAGCCGTTGAATCATAAAGATTTCCTCCGCCTGATCCACCAAAGCAGTCTTCGCATGCTAGGATGAGCAAGTCCCTAACTCACTGAGGGTTTCAGACCCATCGGCTACCCTCACCTGGTTTAGCCTGCCTGTCAAAGCCATTGCCTGGGGTGTGGCCATTGCCACATGCAAAGCAACTACGTGGAGCCACAGGTGAGAGCTGGGTGCCAGTAAAGATCAATAAAGGATGGGCCACTCCCAAAGAAGTGCGACAAGCCCTCCTTTAGAAGTAGTACCCCATTAGAGGTACTACCATGCAACCCCATACACCCCTACTTTTGCGATTGTTTATATCTTGGATTCTGTTATTTCCACTCCAACTCATCTGAAGTGGGTCAGGAATCTTATCCAGAAAAGTTCATGAACCTATATGTTTTTGTTAGTCTCTAAGAACACATCTACATAGCAGTGCAAAAGTCACATTAAGCTACACAACTTGAGCTACGTCAATTGCATAGCTTAAGTCAAAATAGCTTATTTCGGCTTTTTGGTGCTGACTACACAGCAGGAAGTCGAAGGAAGAACACTCTTCCTTTGAGATCCCTTGCTCCTCGTAAAATGAGGGTTACAGGAGTCGGAGTAAGAAGTCCTCCAGCTTGACATTATTTTGACAATAATAGTTTGCAGCATAGACACGCTCTTTGTTACTTTGGAATAAAGTCAGCGTGAGGGGTTCGGGGTGCGATCACCCCCTCCCAGGACGAGAGGGGGGTTCGGCGGACCCCTTTCCCTCTTTCGGCCCGTATCCTTCCCGGCCCCTACTCGGCAGTCCGGGCAATCGGGTGCGATCACCCTCCTGGACGGAAGGGGGTCAGCGGACCCAGTAATTGTCACTCGTCCCTGCGGGATGGGGTCTAAGCCCCTCAATCCAATCTCTACCTACTCGGCGCGGGCCCTGGTCCTAGGGCGCGCCTCCTCCAGTGTTGCCTAAAGCTGGATGCTCCTCCGGTGGGGAGGGAGGGGGACCCGGTCCCGCCCTCTCTCCGGGTCCCAGTCCGGGGCCCTAAGCGTCGGGGCTTGCTCGCGCCCCGACGCGGTAGACGGGGGCCACTCCGCCCGTAACCCGTCTACCCACGGTCGCCAAAAGCGCCCGGCCCCGGGCTCCTTCCTCCCTTCCCGGGTTCCCTCGGATCGTCGCCCCCACCTCCGAGACCTACCCCAGTTCAGACGTTCCGGCCTGCAGTCGTCCCGGCAATACCTCGGGCGTCTGCTCCTGCCGCCGGGTCCGTTCCCAACCCGGCCGTCCTCTCCAGGGCTGTCGGAGCGGGGTCCACCCTCCGTCCGAGCCGGGGCTGGCTGAACGCCAGCTGCGGTGACCTTCCCGGGAGGCCCGGGGCCGCGGCCGGGCTGGCTGCCGATCGCGGCGTCCCTCAGGGTCCGTCCTGGGACCGGGGTTTCTCCTCCCTCCTTGTGCGGAGGCTGCCCCGCTGGCGGCGGGCCCTTTTGAACTGGCCCGCCGCGTCGGACGCCACCCGGGGCCCCTCCCCTTCCGGCGGCGCGCCAGCGTTGCCGGCCGTGACCTGGCTGCCTAGCCCGCCCCATCCCCATTCGGCGCGGCTGCCGGGGCTAGCATTTCCCCGCCGGCAGAGGCGTGGAGGCGGCACGCAGCCCCGCCGGCTTCCCTTGCCTGCGCCGCGGCCGTGGGGAGGGGCCTGGGTCTGCCCTCCACTTCCCGCGGTGCGGCGGCCCCAGCCGTCTCCCGTGCGGGTTGGGGATGACCCGTCACACACACACCCCCCTTACGGTGGGGAGGCCCCCTTCCCCGTCTTGCTCGAACACCCGGGAGAAAAAATTGGCGTTCTGGTGCCTTGCCCCTGCTCGGTACTCTACGTCAAATTGGTAGGGTTGCAGGGACATATACCACCGCGTCAGGCAGGGGTTGGAATTTTTCATAGAATTTAGCCAGACTAGGGGTGCATGATCCGTGATCAGTTTAAATTTATTTCCCCACAAATAGTACCTTAATGTCTCTATGGCCTATTTCACGGCCAAATCCTCCTTCTCCACCGTCGCATAGTTCTTTTCCCTGGGTAGAAGCTTCCGGCTAAGGTACAGGACGGGGTGTTCTTCGTCGTCGTACTCCTGCGCCAGCACTGCTCCTAGTCCGCACTTGGACGTGTCTGTGCATAAAAGAAAAGGTTTCTCCCAATCGGGCTGTCTTAAAACCGGGGCCTGACTTAATCTACGCTTCAATTCCTGGAAGGCCTGGTCCGCTTGGGCCGTCCACCGAACTCTATTAGGGTTCACGTCCTTCGTCAACTCCGTTAATGGTGCTGCCACTGTAGCAAAGTCGGGTACGAATTTACGATAATAGCCCGCCAATCCCAAGAAGCCCCGTACCTGTCTTTTAGTTGTTGGGGCTGGGTAGTTCTGGAGGGCCTCCACTTTGTCTGTCAGCGGTTTTAACCATCCTCCTCCCATGGTGTAGCCTAGGTAAGACACCTCCCTCCGTGCAAAATGGCACTTCTTGGGATTGGCCGTGAGCCCCGCTTCGTGCAAGGCCCGCATCATGGCCTCCAGGTGTCCGAGATGTTCTTGCCATGTCAAGCTATAAACGGCAATATTGTCGATATACGCTGCCGCGTATCCCCTCAGGGGTTCGAGCACCTGGTCCATGACTCGTTGGAAAGTCACCGCCGCCCCATGCAATCCGAAAGGCATTCAGCGAAACTGAAAGAGGCCAAACGGGGTCGCAAAGGCGGTTTTCCTCCTATCCCTGGGGTCTGGTGGGATCTGCCAGTACCCTTTTGATAGGTCCAGGGTGGATATGTATCTGGCCCGCCCCAGGCACTCTAACAGTTCTTCTACTCTAGGCATGGGGTAGGCATCAAATTGCGAGATGGCGTTGACTTGCCGGAAATCAATACAAAATCGCACACTTCCATCGCTCTTGGGGACTAGCACTATTGGACTCCTCCATTCACTCCTGGATTCTTCTATCACCCCCCACTGCTTCATCGCCTGCACTTCTCGGCGGACCGTCTCCCATACCTTCCTGGGGAGGGGTCGGTGGGCCTCCCGCACTACTCGCCCCGGCTCCGTGTGTATCCGATGCATTCCTACCGTGGCTGTCCCCGGGGTTGCTGTCAGGACATGACGGAACCACCGTAGGAGCGCTCCCAGCTGTTGTCGCTGCTCTTCTGAGAGCTCGGGTCCTAGGGCCAGGGGACCTTCCTCCGCGCAACTCTCTCGGGACGGGCCTAAGTCTTCCTCGCCTCCCACGGGTGCCACCAGGAGCCCTTCCCTTGCCACCCACCTCTTAAGGAGATTAACGTGAAAGATCTGCGTGTCCCTTCGTTTTCCCGAGAGGCGGATCTCATAATCTACGTCCCCTACTTTATGGACCACTTCATAAGGGCCCTGCCATTCTGCGAAGAGCTTTGACTCCTTGGTGGGCAAGAGCAGCAGCACTCGGTCCCCCGGCTCAAACTGACGGGCCACGGCTGTCCAGTTGTAATAGTGGGCTTGCCTGGTCTGAGCCTTCAGAAGGTTTAATTTGGCGTAGGCCCCCACCCGCTGCAGCCGCTCCCGGAGTTGCAGAATGTACTGCACCGTGCCCTGGCACTGGGTGTTCTGTGTTTCCCACTCTTCTTTTAGCATATCTAAAATTCCCCGCGGCTGACGCCCATACAACAGTTCGAACGGGGAGAACTCTGTGGAGGCTTGGGGTACCTCCCAGATGGCAAACAAGAGGGCGGGCAGCATCTGGTCCCAGTCCCGCGGGCCTTCTTGTACCACCCGTCTGAGCATCTCCTTCAAGGTGCGGTTAAACCGTTTCACTAGACCATCTGCCTGAGGGTGGTATACCGATGTTCGAAGTGTTTTTATCCGCAACAGGGCGCACAGTTCTTTCATCAACCGGGAGGTCACGTTGGTGCCCTGGTCGGTTAAAATGGCCTGGGGGAACCCTACCCTAGCAAAGATCTTGATTAGTTCAGCGGCTAGAGTCGGGGCCTTGGTGTTGCGCAGGGGCACAGCCTCGGGGTACCGGGTGGCGTAGTCGATGACGACCAGAATGAACCGATACCCCGCCCGGGAGGGCTCCAGGGGCCCCACCAAGTCCAGCGCTATCCTCTCAAAGGGCATGCCCACTACCGGGAGGGGCACCAAGGGGGCAGGGGGCACCGCACCCCCCCCGAGGAGACCTTCTGGCAGCTGGGGCAGGAGGCACAAAAGTCCCGCACAGCTCGGTAGACCCCGGGCCAATAAAACCGTTGCAAAACTTGGGCTAACATCTTTTCGCGGCCCAAATGCCCCGACCAAGGGTTCGTGTGGGCCAGGTCTAGGACCTCCCTCCTACGGCCCTGAGGAACTACCAGCTGCCTTCGCCTCTCCTCCCCTTCCCCGCACCCCCGCTAGTCGGTACAAGCGGTCTTGTATTACCTGAAATTGGGGTCCCTGGTGGCTGCCTCCGGTCCCCTCCACGCTGCTCGCTTGTTCCCAAGCGTACCTCAAGGCTTCGTCCGTCCGTTGTTCCTCCAGAAAGTCTGGGGAGCCCGCTAGTCCCTCCTCCGGGCGTTTGGCCCCCTGGGTCGTACGCCTCTCGTCCGGTTCTACCGGGGTCCGTGGATGGACATAGCCTTCCGTCACCGGCGCCTTCTCCCTCGGTAGTTCCCCCGCCGAGGTGCTCGCACCTTCCTGTAGTAGCCTGGCGAAGCCTGGCCAATCTCTGCCCACCACTGTCGGGCATGGCAGGACGGGCGCTTTCCCCACTCGCCAGACTTTTGCCATCTGGCCGTCCGCTAGATGTACCCACACGGTGGGATAAGCTCTCACGTCCCCGTGCACACACTTCATCCAAACCGTCTCCCCGGTGACCGGGGCGTCAGGGATGAGGTCTTCCCGGATCAGGGTGAGCACCGAGCCCGAGTCCACCAGGGCCTTCACGAGCCTCTGCCCGAGCCACATGGTCACGGTAGGTCGCGGCGGCTCCGGGGGGGGCCCGCCCGGAGTCGTCTGGCTTAGGGTGCAATCCATCAGGGGGCAGTCTCTTTTGAAGTGCCCCTCCTGTCCGCATTGATAGCAGGCGTTCCGATTCCCGGCCCTGGAGCTCACGCCCGCTTTCTCTCCGGCCTCCTTCCTCATCTCCTGATAGCCGCTCCCAGGCCTGCCGGGCCACACAGGGGCTAACCGGCGCCCTCCGCCGAAGGCGGGCCGAGGGGGGCCCTTGGGTGGGGTGGCCTCGCCCTCTTGTTCCCGAGGTGCCTCCCTCTGAGAGGGTCCTGGCATAGACTCCCGCCGTTCTCTCGCTTCACCTCCTTCTGCGTTCAACTGGGCTTCAGTGAGTGAGGCGGCCTCCGCCAAGGTCGTGGGCTGGTGTCTCCGGACCCACTTTTGTGCCTGTGGGGGCAGAAGGTGCATGTACTGTTCCAGGATGACCGTCTCTGCAATCTCGGCGCTGGAGCGTTGCTCGGGCTCCAACCAGCGCCATGCCCATTCGCGCAGCCGTTGTCCGAACGCCCGGGGCCGTTCTCCGGGTTTAAACCGCTTGTGGCGGAATCGCTGCCTGTAGGTGTCGCTGGTGATCCCCAGCTGGTCCAGGATGGCTTCTTTCACTTTCCCATACTGGAGCGCGTCCTGGGTCGCCAAGCCCCGGTAAGCCATTTGTGCAGGCCCGGTCAGATAGGGGGCCAACAACGTGGCCCAATGGCTCTCCAGCCATCTCGCGGCGGTTGCCACCCGCTCGAATGTCGTTAAGTATGCCTCGGGCTCGTCCCCCGGCCCCATTTTGGTCAACTGCAACGGGAGAGCCCCGAGGCCACGTTCGCCGTCCTCTCCTTGCCAGGCGGTCCCTGTCGGCTCTCCGGACGGGCGGGCCAGTTGCAGCCACTTCTCGTGTTGGGTGGCCAGTTCTTGGACCAGCAACCATTGCTGGTCCTGGAATTGTGTCACCAGTTGTTGGATCATCTGGGTTTGCTGTTGCTGCTGCTGGCGCTGGGTTTCGGCCACCCAGTCCACCAACTGCTGCGGATCCATCGCGCTGTCTCTCGTATTCCTTTCCCTAGGTACAAATTACCTTTCGACTCGTGTCCTCCTTTGGTGGGATCTATGCCCACGTTCTCCACCACGTGTGAGGGGTTCGGGGTGCGATCACCCCCTCCCGGGATGAGAGGGGGGTTCGGCAGACCCCTTTCCCTCTTTCGGCCCGTATCCTTCCCGGACCCTACTCGGCAGTCTGGGCAATCGGGTGCGATCACCCCCTCCCTGGACGGAAGGGGGGGTCAGCGGACCCAGTAATTGTCACCCGTCCCTGCGGGATGGGGTCTAAGCCCTCAATCCACCTCTACCTACTCGGCGCGGGCCCTGGTCCTAGGCGCCTCCGGTGTTGCCTAAAGCTGGATGCTCCTCCGGTGGGAGGAGGGGACCCGGTCCCGCCCTCTCTCCGGGTCCCAGCCCGGGGCCCTAAGCGTCAGGGCTTGCTCGTGCCCCAATGCGGTAGACGGGGGTCACTCCGCCCGTAACCCGTCTACCCACAGTCACCAAAAGCGCCCCACCCCGGGCTCCTTCCTCCCTTCCCGGTTCCTCGGTCGCCGCTCGCCCACCTCCGAGACCTACCCGGTTCAGACGTTCCGCCTGCAGTCGCCCCGCAATACCTCGGCGCCCGCTTCCTGCCGCTGGTCCGCTTCCCGACCCGCCGCCCTCTCCAGGGCTGTCGGAGCGGGTCCACCTCCGTCCGAGCCGGGCTGGCTGAACGCCAGCTGCGGTGACCTTCCCGGAGGCCCGGGCCGCCGGGCTGGCTGCCGATTGCGGCGCCCTCAGGGTCCGCCCTGGGACCGGGTTTCTCCTCCTCCTTGTGTGGAGGCTGCCCTCGCTGGCGGCGGGCCCTTTGAACTGGCCCGCCGCGCCGGACGCCACCCGGGCCCTCCTTCCGGCGGCACGCCAGCGTTGCCGGCCGTGACCCGGCTGCCTAGCCCCGCCCCATCCCCATTCGGCGCGGCCGGGGCTAGCATTTCCCCGCCGGCGGAGGCATGGAGGCGGCACGCAGCCCCGCCAGCTTCCCTTGCCTGCGCCGCGGCCGTGGGGAGGGGCCTGGGTCTGCCCTCCGCTTCCCGCGGCGCGGCGGCCCCAGCTGTCTCCCGTGCGGGTCGGGGATGACCCGTCACAGTCAGTTATTCTGAAATAACGCTGCTGTGTAGACATGGTCTAAGGTGCCACAGGACTACTCATAGTTTTTAAAATTACAGACTAACGCTGCTACCCCTCTGAGGTAGCTCTGTCATTCTTGGGTAATGGAAAATGTTAGTTGTGTTTTGTTTTTCACTCCTCCTTTTTGCTCCTGGTGGTGGAGAATTGCTGGAGAAGGCTTTTAAAATACAGAAGAGCAAAGAAAATAACTGGAAGGCACAACAGTTTGAGAGAAACTCAGGAACATGTGGTATTTCTGCATGCTGCAAAAACTGGCTTGAGAATGCACCCAGGGGCTCTCACCTGTCCAGATAAGTAATTTGTCTTATTTGGAGGCAGGGAGGAAATTGTTTCCTTTTCTTGGGCAGATGAAAACATCAGGCTTACAGAAAGCCACTCTCACGCTGGAACACAATAGTTTTATAGACCTTGAGATACCTTGTTGTATTTGCTCCCACCTATTCACCTCCAGTAGTATGCAATTCCACTAGGTCTGTGGCCTAGCAGATGGTCCTAACTAATGAAAAAAGCCCTTTTAATTAGTCCGTCTGAAGACATTTATTCACATTGGTGGGCACTCCCAATAAAGTTTCAGTGACAAGGATCAGTGTTGCTGGCTTCCAACAGTTGCCATCTGCTAGGTGGCAGAAACTGGCTATGGGATCACTGTTTGTATTTCCCACTTCACTGAGCTGGAAACAGGTTTAAGGCTTGGGGAAGAGAGGGGAAAAGTCTCCCGATTACTGCCTACAGCAATTTGAAAGCTGTGCTATCTGTTTCCAGAACTAGGATTACAACAGTTTATCCTGCTATCTCTAACAACAGTTTCAGAAAGCAGCTTTAGAAACCATGCTAATTTCCCTGGCAGCAGATTTTTAATATTTGAGAATATCTTCAGTTTATTTACTAGGGCTCTTAGACTATCAGCCTGCTTCTTAATCTGAACATTTAAAAAAAATCTCTACTTTACTTTTAATGACCGCTATACAATAATCTAAAAGGATTAGCAATTCAGCACATCCTCCTATTGAGGCCTGTCCTAGGAGCCTAGGAGTTTGCATACTAAAGGAGATTGGCTGCATATTAAATGGTGCCACTTAAGAGTGACCTTGAATAAAACTGGGAAGCAGCATGGAATAATAGAGGATTTGCATGACTTTCTGCTCTCATATGATCCCTCCTTTTATTTGCTGTGAATTGAGGAAGGTGTCCATTGTGTATTGGCAAATTTAATGTAAGAAAATAATGCTGTCCATTTTAAAAAAATGAGAAATCTTATAGATTGCAAGGTGAGAAGGGAACATTGCCATATAGTCTGGTCACCTGCATAATACAAGTCATAGAACTTCCCCCAATAATTCCTTTTGAACTAGAGCATATTTTTTAAAAATGTGGTCTAGTGGTGAGAGCAGGATACTAGGAATCAGGGTTCGTAAATATTCTTTTTTTTTTTGGTTCTTTAAATTACATATTGTGTGGCTTTGGAGGAAAAAAAACCTTTGAGAAACCTAAACTTTTGACTATAATGGACTTTAGATTTGTCTTTTAATTAATGTTTGTAGAGTTCTTTGAGATCAAAGACAAGGATATAGAAATATAATTCACTATTATTCATATTAATATGAATCAAGAAAAAAAATCATACTATGTAGCTAGATCTGGCAAGCTCAGATTCAAGCCGTATAATACCAATCCCACCGCCCCCCCCCCCAATTTAAATTGTTCTGCTTTGGCTTCTATGGCTCTAATAGGTCAAGGAGGATGGAGATGGAATACTGGTTCTGAGATATGGCTAGGAACGGAATATCAATGACTTAGATATGGGTGGTTTCAGTGGAGTGCAAGGGGTGGAAACTTTTTTATGTTGTTTGGAGTTAGAGTTTAGGAAGAAATAACTTGAAACACAGAGAGCTGCAGCAATTGCAAGTTTCCATTTTATTCCATAACATACAACTAGCTAGAACCATCCAAAACCGGCTGGGCTAGCCCCTACTGACCTACCTCAGTTTCTATAACAGGAATAATCACTAGGACAACCCAATACACAACATATTTCCCCCCCTCCATAAGAACATCTCCTTAATAAAACAAATGCTAAACTAGGGATTGAGGGTAGATTGCCTCAGTTCCCAGCTAACCCTGGGGATTATTTTGCCCTGTAACCGTGGGTTAACCTTAACTAAAGTTCTGGCTGTTGAGGAGGCTGTCTTCCTCTAGGCGCATTACAGCGGGCATCTGGTGTTCTTGCACCTGAAGGTGTTATGGGTGTCGGCCTGACAATGGGCTCGGGACTTGAATCATGAACAGTTGAGGCTGTCAGATGAGCCTGCTCAGGGAGGGAGCTTGTGTTCGCTACTGGTGGTGATGGAGGAGGAAAGTCAAAAACAAGTAACTCTTGTTCACCAGTAGTGGTGAGGTCAGGCAACTCTATTGGTGATGGGTCCTGAGGGCAGACATAACCTGGCAACAATTGACCTACATGCTGTCACCAGGTGAGATTCTCTGCAGTCCAGATAGTGTAGGAAACAGGTCCTCTTTGAGCGATGACGGTGGCAGGGACCCATCTAGCTCCAGAAGCATAGTTCTGAGCCAGTACCAGCTGTCCAGGTCTAAAGATTCCGTCTTTTGCTCTGTATCCATGCCTGATGACTTGACCTTGCTGTTGACGTTGCACAACTTGTTGTGGTTCAGAAGATTTCATCAGATCAAAGCAAGTGCGCAGCTGACATCCCATCATTAGAAAGGCTGGGGACGTTGTGGCAGTAGCATGAGGTGTGTTTCTGTAGGATAGTAAGAGGGTGTCCAGATGCTTTTGAATGAATGAGTGGATGTCCTTGAGATGATTTCAAAACTTGTTTCATTGTCTGCACAAACCATTCCCCTAATCCATTGGTGGATGGGTGATACGGTGCTGAATCCCATTTGCTTTCATAAAATTTCCAAACTCCTGAGAGACGAATGCAGACACTTGTCATTCATAAGTTGTTCTGGCAGACCAAAACGACTAAAGATTCTGCACAATTTTTGGATAGAACTCTCAGCAGTAGTGGACAACATTATAGAGACTTCTGGCCTTTTGGAATGGGTGTCTACCACCACCAAGAACATGCTTCCTTCAAGTGGGCCAGGAAAATCAATGTGAATATGGTCCTACAGTTTTTCAGGCCAGTTCCATGGGTGTAGCGGTGCCAATTGAGGTGCATTCTTCACACCCTGGCATGAAATATAAGCTCTTACCTTCTCTTTAATGGCACAGTCCAAGCTAGGCCACCAAAATAGCTCTGTGCAATTTTTCATGTGCACCATTCCACAGTGAATGTAGGTGTTCTAACATCTATGATCTTAGTAGTGTTGGAATAATGACACACATTCCCCACAACAAGCACTGGAATGAGCCTCTATGTCTCTCTGGAAGTCCATTCCTCAGAATGTTCCAACTCTGAAACAGCATATTTTGATGGAAAAATGTTTAGTTGAAAACATTCCAACCATCCCTAATCACTACTACTATAGCCTGGACTGGGACTGCTAACCTTAAGGCAAACTGCTCTAGAATCTTACCAGCTGCTTGAGCTATCTACTTCTACAATCACTTAGTTTTCAATTGTTTTTCAGATGAAAACACTGCAATGGTAGAACAAAAGAAATCCTGAGAACATACAAAATTCTAAAAGAAGGGGAAACAAGAAGGCAATGTTGCCGAGAACAGTACCAAAGTACCCTAGGTTTATCTACACTTGGAGGAGAGGGTGTGCATAGACATACTTGCGCTAGTTCAGCGATGGGCACCCTAGGCTAGTGAGCAGGCTGCATGTGTGGCCCTCCATCTCAGTGGGCCACAAGACTGTTGTAACAGAGGCAGTCTCCTGGGATAGTTTAGTTTTTCTAACTGCACTTGAATACTGACTGGTGCCAACTGAACTGTAGCAGCGCTTTGGACGCAGAGGGAGCACCCGGCTCTTACAGTCATTGCTGTGTGTATTCAGCATGTAATTCACTTCATATGCCCTTGTTTTAAGTGCATGTCACTTTAGAAACACTGATAGGAAAAAAAGATGCAGATGGAAACTAGCAGAATCTGGCAACCCTACATATGGGCAACAGTAAAGAAAATGTCTTGTGGGCCACATTCAGAACCCTGATGGGCTGCATGTGCCATCCTCAGCTGCAGGCTGCCTAGCACTGCTTTCATTCCTATCTAGCTAGCACACTAAATATAGTAGTGGAGGTGCTGTATCCCAGGCAGTGCTGGTATGGACTAGCTGCTCCAAGTCCAAAGCCTGGGGAACTTGTGTGTAGGTACTTGGGGTGGCTTGCTCATGCCATGCCACTGCTCATGCTATCACAGCTACGCTACTATGTTTAACATGCTAGCTAGATGAGACTGGTTGTGAGTGTGTCTAAAGGAACTGGGAATCCCATCTCTCTCTCTCTCTCTCCAAGCAGAGCCATAGTTGCAACACAAATCATTCTCCAATGCTAGGAAATCTTTTCTCTTTCTATAGGTATCTTGGTCTGGATTTTCTTTTCCATTTCTTGCTTACCTGGTTTGAACAGAAGCATCTCTCTAATGTGGTGCACACAAAGAAAATGGCTAAGAATGTAATTTTGGCTTTTGTGACTTCCATTCGCATTGGATTTTCATGCAGATGATCTGCACAGCAGGGCAGGCAAGTTGGAGCAATGGGGTTCTGGCTACAGAACATTACTAAAATGCAGCTGTGTGCTAGCATCTGGATAGTTTGGCCGAAAGCAGTTTGAATATGAGCATGTTAATTCTATTTTTAACCCTACTGGCAATGGAAATATCATGCAACGTGTTCCTGGGCCACTAGCTATAACCTGTGCATGCAAAGGAGGGGCTCAGTGCTCAGCAGGACTGTATCTCTATGATCCATCTGTATGATCTTTTACTAGCCTCTCCCATGTGGATAGTGCAGATAGCAGGCCTGGGCAAAAATACTCTCCATGGGCCAGATTCGGCCCTTAAGCCAAAAGATCTGGCCTGTGGCCACAGTGGGAAGCCTCAGGCAGACTCCCTGCTTGCCTTGCATGCCTCCTCCCCACACACACTGCGGCAGCCCTTTCTCTTTCTCTTAGCTGTGAGCCCAGGGGAGGGGAAAGTGATGCTTCACGTGCTGCTCCCACCCCCGGTTTCTGGCTAATGGGATCTGCCTGTTTGAAGAGTAGGCAGTATGTGAAGCACCCCTTTCCGCACCCCCCCAGCTCTCATTCACCAACACACATGGCCCCTGAAGCATGGGTCAGGGTGGTGCAGAACCCTGCTAGGCTGCTGGCCAGGAGTTATCGAGATAAGCATCCCAGCCAGAGCCTGCCTCTGGTACCCCAGACCCTCTACACCACATAAGCCAAACCCTCTGTCCCCCTCTTGCACTCCAATCCCCTGCCCTAGGTCACATCCCAAACCCCTGCACCACAGTCCCCTGTCCCAGGTCACAACCACCTCCTCCACCCAAACCCTCCCAGACCCCACACCCTCTTCTACATCCCAGACCCTGCACCTCCTCCATTAATATCATGGAAGCGTGTGACCCTCAACCACTTTCCAAAATCTTGGAGTGCCCTCCTCATCAAAAATTATTGCCCACCCCAGCATAGAGACAGCTCGGAGTCACAGGGATGGGGAATGGAATACAACTAGAGCTTTTTTGCATCGTCTGTTAAGAGCCATGGATGACCAATACATATACTACTGCTCAATAACTGATAGTCATGTGCTAAAATGACTAAAATATTAAAGTGGAATTTCATGTGAAGAAGTTGGCACAGAAATTCAATTTCCCTCTGTGGGGTGGATCTAATGGCACGTAAAATAGGTTTCTGAGGGTCAGTGCATTTATCATACATCTTCTAGGTTTTCTCATCAATTCAACACTTGTGGCTCCTATGGCACGTTTAATGGAAACAGCAGTTGTTCTCAACACTTAAACCCTGCGTGGGGCTGAACACTATAGACAGGTTTTTTGAAACGTTTGCTCCTGCTGACCTGAGAGCAGGATGGGGCCTTTAGGTATAAGACTGTCACAGATAATAAGAAAGTTATTCATACAGTGACTCTGTGGCAACATGGTTTAATGCCACCTTTGGATAACCACTCATTTCCATGTCAGGTTGGAGGTTGTGGCTATAGGGATCCTATGGTTAGATTCATAGCTGACTTAGCATATGCCCAGCGTGCTTCGGGTGGCCCATGACCAGGATTCATGACCAAATTTGGTCCACTGCTTGGATCATTAGCTTGCCTAGCCCACACTGGGTACTGTGTGGAGTGTGATATGAACACTGATCCATGCCTTCTGGTCCCATAGTGATGCTATGGCATAGCATCCTTTGCCTTTTTCTTTCTTCTCAGCTTTTTTCAGATGCACCTAACACTTTAATCCACTCCTGTTTACACAGTTCATTATTTAGCTGGCTGCATGTTCGGTGGGGAAGAGTAATGGTGACCTGTCACGTATCCACCAATCTCCGTCCCCGAGTTTCCGTGGGAAGGCGCCCACTGTCTGCGAATCCCCGGGTTATCTCTCTCTTTCGCTCTCTGATTGGCACCTCAATATTCAGTATTAGTCGCCTCCTCCGGCTGGGGAAGGGGGCTCGGGCCCTCCCTCACTCCGAGCCCCAGCCCAGGGCCCTAAGGCAGGGAACCCAGTCCCTGCCCAGTAGAGGGGGGCTGGAACCCCTAAACCCTCTACTCACGGGGTACACGGCCCTGCCCTGGGCTCCTTCTTCCCGAATGGCACCTCAAGTCCCCCAGCGCGGGGACAAGCTTACCATCCCGCTCCTCCTCCTGAACAGAGGGGGGGAAGAAGACCGCTCTCGCTCCTCCTGGCTTCCCCCCTCTCCCTCATGTTCCGGGCCCTTTTGAAGGGGCCGTGCCTCGGCGTCTCCAGCCGGCCCCACCCCCACGCACTCTCCCGCCCCTCCCTGGGGCCTGCGGATGACGTCACCCGTGACATCATCAGGCCGCGTCCCGGGGATCCGTCGGCCCGCGTCGGCGGCCGCCTCGGGCGCGGCTTTCCCCGCCCCACGTCCCTCCGTCTCTGGCCCGCTGCCACGCGGGCTCCCCTCTGGCCGCCCTCCCCCGGCGCTGTGCTTAGTGCGGGGCAGCGCGGCCGGGCCATCTGCCCCCCGTCACATGACCTTAATAGGATTTCTGAGTTTACAGTAATGTGGTCCTTGTTATTGGATGTAATTGATGCTGCCTCACAGTTGTCCGAAGTCATTTGGTCTTTCTGATTAGCTTTGTTGTACCATCCATGAACCCAGTAATTGCCAATAATATAACTAACTCTCCTAAACTGGGCATGGCCATGGTGATGTCTGTCTATAGGAACCTGTGTACAATTTGAGTCAGCTTCAGGGATGGGTGGAGTTATAAATAGGACAAAGGAGGGAGCCAAGATGCTGTCTCTTCCCTGTCTCACCCAGACACCTGCTCTAGGGGAGTGCCTGCTCTCCCCCCATATTACTGGATTCAAGGTATGGGCATCCTGCGAGTTTGGTTCCCTTGGTGGGTGTTTAGACTAAGAAAGATACAGCCTAGCCCTTTGAATAATACAAACATGGGAAATGCAAAATGAACATGTCCACTTTATCCTGCCCCTACTGGGGTTGGAAAAGGTTACCCAGTAAACATTTGGCTTACTGTAATGTTTACTGGGTAACTGGTTAACTGGACCTTGTCTAGATGGATGGTGAGCCATGGCTGGTCAGCCTTTGGGCCCTTATTCATGGCAGGCCAGCCTGGAGCAGCTGCAGGCTGGCCATCAGGCCCCTGTCTGCCGTGGTCTGGCCTAGAGCAGGCCCCGTCTTCTGCAAGCCATCAGGACTCCTGCCCCACAGAAGCAGTGGGACCCTAGCCATGGCTGCTCTGTGCTACCCTGACAATATTTAACCAGTTAAACAATATCATTTTAATTGTTTAACCTCACAGTAACTGGATGGATTCCCTAGGAAAAAATCCGTTCCTATAAACTAGATGTATCTAGGGTCACAGAAAGGGAAACCTCTTCATCCTCTTGCACCAATATTTGGATACCAGGTAGTTTTGGCTAGAGGGACACCTGTACTGAGAGCTGTGGAGAAGGAGAGAAACAGAGATTCACAGGGTTGCCAGGGCCCTCGGGAGGCCCCCAAGCCTAGCCTCCCCCCCCCCCACCAGGAGCAACCCTGACTTGCTTCATCCCCACCATGGCTTTGTGAAAGTGGGACTGTAAAACCTCCCTAGGGGAGGGAGAGCTTCCACCCCATAGTGTCCCCTTCTCTAAGAAACCCCACTCCAGCAGTTCAGTTCACCAACCTTCTGGGACAATAGCACGAGAGCACCAGAGCTGCTTGACCATGCCCCCAACAGTCGATCTCCCCATGCCAAACTGGTTCCTGCTGGATTGGTAATTGTCTGGCATGGTGAGCTTCCAGATGGCAATGGTGACCTGCTCCTGGAGGAGAATGGTGGGTCTCATATGGGTATCCTGTCACTGGAGGGGAGGGGTGAGCCACTCACACAGCTCCAGAAAGGGGTCCTCCTGCATACGGAAATTCTGGAGTCACTGCTGGTCTCCCAGCACTCCAGGACAATCCAGTCCCCTCTACCAGAGCTGGGGTCTGGTTGCCAGAAGTGGCGGTGGATGATATGCAGGGGAGGGTGGCTGGGGTCGAGCTGTATGAGCAGTGCCCGGAGAGAGACGAGGAATTGTCGCACAAGAAGCTGGAGGTCCTGTTCCTGCAGGGCCAGGAAGGCAGCCCGCAGAAACCGCAGCAGGAGGTGCACCAAGAAATATAAGAGTCGTTCATTGCTTAGAGGCAGGTCCGGCTCCATGGCAGTAGTGCTGAGGTGTCTGCAAGGGTAACCACAGCAGGCAAAGAAAAGGCTTTGCTGTCCCTCAGGGAGGTAGACAAAGATGAGCCAGAGAAATGGCTGCATGGGGGGTCCCTTTACGCTTGAGCCTCCGGCAGCAGCTCTAGAAAGTAAGTGCTGTCCTGGTGCCCTGCCTGAAGTGCTTCCGGGTCCTTAAATGCGATTCAGTGTCCAATGAGTGTGGACATTCTATTTCGAAATAGCCAAGCACTATTTCGATGGGCATTTGCTGTGTAGATGTGCTATTTCAAAATAAACTTTCGGAGTATTTCCTCTGAAATAGCAAAATAAACATGAAGTGTAGACGTGCCCTTCCAAAATAACTAGAACTAAAGAATACTTCTCCCTGGAGATTTTGGGTCTGAGCTGGTACCAAAACCAAAGGGTAGACACAGTTCAGATCCAGGTATTGGAATCAAACCCTTGCTGCCCAAATTTAGGCGATTAATGTGAATATAAGTTTGAAATACTGGGTTGTCTCCAGTTGTGGCAAATATTTTCTGCCACTTTGCAGGTGGCTGTTTGGTACAATATAGTTAAAGTTGTATTATCCAGCATTTTACCAGCTGGAAAGCTCTTTAAGCCAACATTTCTGATCTTCATTGAAAGTCCAGTTTAAAGTCTGGTAGGGGTGGAGCTGGCAGGCACCCTAACTGGCTCCATGTGGTATCCTGGCAGCAGCAATATGTCCCTGCTGCTACCATGTGGAGGAATGGCCATGGGGGTGCCTTTGGGTGGAGGCACTGTCCCTGCCCCCACCTTGAGCACTGTCTCCACTGCTCCCATTGGCTGGAAGCCACGGTTAATGGAGCTGGGGGGTGTATTGGGGGGGAGCGCACACACACAGCTGCCTAGCCACACCTTTTTTTAGGAGCAGCAGGGATATTTGCTGCTTGTGGGGAGCTGTCCAAGGTGAGTGCAGATGCATCTGGACTCAGAAACCCCTCCAGTGCCCCAACCCCTTCCCACAAGCCCCCTTCTGTCCTTTCCCTGTTGGCCCATCATGCCGTATAACAAAGCTTTTGCCATATGTTTGTTCTGTACAGTAACAGTCCCTAGTGAGGCAGTTTTGCATTTGCAGGATTATAATTTTGCAAAGGTTCAAGGCTAGATAAGTCTTATTTGGTTAAAGGGATTTGATTCTTGGCAGTAAAAATTGCAAACCCGAAAATCCACTGCATGAGCTCTTTAGGACAAAGTACTGTAGCCCATATCTGTCAATAATTTGGGAGTCACTTTGGACTCAACTGGCCACTTCAGACATAAACACTTCAAGGTTATTGTAGTGCTCCTTTTTTCTGTCTTACTAATGTGGCAAGGATTTAATCTTGCTTGACCCTTGGAAGCCTGAAAATAGTTTTACATGGGTTAGTAACATCCAGATTGGATTAGTGTAATTCCTTGTTTGTAGCTCTGCCAGCATCACCATTATAGAAACTACTGCTTCAAAATGCAGCAGCAAGAATGATCTGGGCACCACAGAAAGGAGCATATTAGACAATCCAGACATCTCTTCTGTGGCTCCCAGATTTAACAAAATTGGCTTGAACATCTGTCTTCTGTTTTTTACAGAGTCTTTAATGATTTGGTCCTTAATTGTTTGACTGAATGCTGGTGCACACACTAACTCAGCCATTTGAATTAATGCTGGGTTTCTGGCAGTTTTTAAAGACAATATTGAATTCAATATAATGAATTTACACAAAGTGCTTATTTCAATAACATTCCTGAAAGGAATTTTCTGGCAGAGTTTGGTAAATTGGCTTCTTCCTTGTTGTGCTGCATTAGTACTACTTTTCATTTAAGGGAGCCTATCGTGGAATCTAGAATTTGATATTCTAGCTGTATTTGGGAACTGTGTTTAAGATATTACAGTATTGCTGCTGTGAAACTTTTGATTCTACCTGGTAAGCAAGGGCCCTATACACACACAGGATGTGCTCATGTATGCCTCACTCGGGCAGAAGAGCAAGCAGCATCCTGATAGGCACAGCTCTCCAGAAAAGGCGCCTTTTCCAGGGACAGCGGGTGGCAGAACCCCAAGGGGTAGTGAAGCCAGTGGGACGCTGGAGGGGCTGCCCAGAAGCTGCAACCTGGGGCTGGTGGAGCCAGCAGCAGATCAGCAGCAGGCCAGCCCCTAGATGTAGGGAGGCCGGGTGCAAAACCTAGGGATGCTGCAGCATCTCCTGCATCTCTACTTCCCATACATATGCACAAGAATTATTAAAGGATTTGAAATCAGTGATGGACTCTCAAAGCTCTAGCTGAACAAATAGACTGTAATCAAATCACCTCTTAACATTCTCTAACTACCTTCATGGGAAATAATGTTCTTGTAGCTGAGCGGGTCCCAGGATATTAGAGGCTAGGTGGATAAAGTAATATCTTTTAGAGGACCAACTTGTGTTGGAGAAAGGGCAAGCTTTTGGGCTTACACAGAGCTCTTTCTCAGGTATGAAGAAGCCTGAGAGTTCTGTATAAGCTTGAAAGCTTTTCTCTCTCACCAACAGAAGATAATCCTATAAAAGATATTTACCTTAACTACATTATGTGTCTACGTAATTAACCATTAGAGAGCTTTACCAAGCTTTGTGGTAGATTCACTATGACTGACTATTTTAAATCAAGACTGGATGTTTTCCTTAAAGAAATGTTCTAGGAATTATTTTGGGGAAGTTCTATGGCCTGTCCTATAGAAGAAGCCAGATGAGATGATCACAGTGGTCCATTGGAATCTATGAATTCGTGAAAGATGAGAACATCTCAGTGTCTCTTCTCTGTACCAGATTGCTATCAATATCATGTTAGATGTGAATGTACTTCTATTCCATGCAAATTTCCTGCTCTCTCTGACTGTCACTGTCCCTTTTAGATTGACATCAGAATGTGAGATCATGAATACATGGTTATAGAAAACTTGATTCATATGTATAATTTCAGATTTCCTCCCCTCATACTCTCATACTTTTGTGTTTACTTATTTTGAGTCTGTTGTACTTTAAGATGACAGGTGAATCACAGGGATTTGGGTTTTGTGAGATGATGAGAGTCCCTTTTTATTTTGAGCCCACTTAATGCACTTAGTTACCTCCTTGTCAAATAATAAACTAACAGATATACCACCCAAGTCTTTCCAACAAACAGATCTTTAGTCCAGGTTACTCAGGGTTAACTGTGTCTACCCTGTGATTTGCATTTCCTGGAGTGTGCCATTCCAGGGTTTCTTAAAGGCACAGTCTACTACAGCCGGGCCCTCATATTTCTAAAAATGCTGTTCAACTGTATGGCTAAGTTTCATCTATATAAATTAAAGTAATTAAAAAACCTATCCCATGGCTTTTCTGTGTGCAGATAGGGTATGTTAACATTTGTTTTGGTGTCAAGTTTTTTACATATAGAGCTACATAATGAAACATCTTCCCCAGAAGTGGAAGCTACAAATGCATTGAAATGTGTGTTGAAATTACATGGATACACATGCTTCCCAACCATTAACAAACCAAGAGTTGCCTAATGTTGTGCGAGTTAAATTGCTCTTAATCCTTCATGATAGATTGGTAGATAAATAAAAGACTTAAATATTTCTGTAGAAAGGGTAGCTATTATCCCTAGCCACAGGCAGAAGTTTCCTCAGGTTTAGGTGCTTCGTCATTCATCTCTCAGCGTATTTATGGAAGGAGGCCTCGTATGCCAATGAAGACATTAATTAGAATTTACTTCTTGGGGGAGAGTGTATATGGAGTGGACGGCCAGTTGACCTTTCTTAAATGGGAGAGAAGTCAGCTTACTCCTGATCATTTAAGCTAGGTCTACACTATGGGATAAATTTAAATTAAGACACACAACTCCAGCAACATTAATTATGTAGTTTGAGTTGAGGTATCTTAAATTGAATTTTGGCATCCTCCACAGTGCAGGAAATCAGTGGGAGCACTCTCTCCCTTCTTCTTCCCTTACTTCTCATAGGAGCAGGACTACTGGTGTTGACTGGAGTGCCCTCTCAGTTCAAATGAGCATATCTTCACTAGACCAGCTAATTCAAACCCCAGAAGATCAACTGTGGCAGCTTTGATCTCCTCTGTAGTGCAGACATGGCCGTATAGAACAAACTCCACTTTGGACAAACCTACCCAGTAATGAAAGACAAGGAATTATAACCGTTCTGGAGAAGAGCCACAAACATACCACAAGACGCTGTGCTGCAAAGGGAGAGGCAAAGAACAGAAGCCGCTATTGTTGAATTTTGTTGGTAGTGATATTGGGCCAAATTCAACCCTGTTACAGGTACACAAGAATTGTTGGCTTCAATGTGGGGTGTGTAAATCTAAGCAAGCATACCCTTTTGTCTTGTACCTGGTACTTGGAAATGATGGTGAGAGGCACCCTTCACGGCTATGTCTACACTGCCCCCATTTTGCACAAAAAATATGCAAATGAGGTGAAGTGTGGAATATTGCTGTGCCTCATTTGCATAATTAATGAGGCTCCGTTTTTGCACAAGAGGCTTTTGTGCAAGAGCCATTCTTCCTCATTTTTTTTCAGGAAGAATGGCTCTTACACAAAAATGGAGCCTCATTCATTATGCAAATGAGGCGCAGTGATATTCCATGCTTCACCTCATTTGCATATTTTTTGCGCAAAACGGAGGCTGTGTAGACATAGCTTCAAGTGTCTCCAATTGATGGATAAGTAGCATGATGTGCATGCATCAGTGAAAATGTCAATAATAATGAATGGGCGATGTAGCAACTTCTGTAGAGGGCCGGATTGCCCCTGCACCAGCTTGGCTGCATAGTTGTGGATGGGGGAAGTGCAAGGAGTCAAGCGATGAGACAGCTTGAAAATGCCTCCTGTGCACTAGGGAGAGACGGTCCTCCCTTAAGCATAGTTCCTCCATGATTGCCACATGGGGTGGTATAGTTACATACTATTTCCAGTTCAGGGTAGTGCCTAAATGGCACAATTTAGGTTAGTGTCTGTAAAATGCAGGTTAAGAAAAAATTGCGTGCCTCGTACCCCTCTGACTCTAATCGATAGATTTTATAGTATATTTTGAAATGCATATATTGCAACCTTTCACTTAAAATTCTATTCCCCAAAAATGATTTTAAAATATTGCAATAATTCAGTTGGGAAATGTACAGTAAAATTTCTTCCCTTTTAAGGGTTGAAAGGTCCTTGTCTAATGTTTCTAACAGTTCATCTGTTAGGTTCTTACCAGCTCAGACTGTGCCTTTTATTTCAAGAGAAATTGCTACAGATTTAATGAAGGGACCATTTTGAAACCAATTTTCTGTATTCTTTTCCTAAAGGGATTAAACTGCTAATGTAAATCTTCACAATAAAGCAATACTCACACATAGGCTGAAATTCGAGATCCAATCACTCTCAGGCATTCAGACACTTGGAAAGAGTTGATTGAAATTAGTGCACCCTTCATGTGCTCCTGCCTTCTATCTCAATTTGTCACACTATTGGGAGCATCAAATAGAAGTTTCATTGGATTTTAACGGACATAACTCCCTTAGCTGCCCTTGGATAGTTCACTTTTAGGGATTGTTATGAACCCCCAATTCATGGGGGTTAAAAATGAACATTTGTAAATTGTAGGAGACTTAAAAAGCAACACAAATTTGAGGGCATGGGATATTTCATGGTCTTTATCTGTAGAAACAAAAATAAGCATTTTTTAATGAAACTGTAGGGGAGGAAAAGGGAATCTCATCTTTGGTCAGGAGCTCAGGGAAGTTTGTTCTTGTTCATAATAGGGTTTTTTTTTATGCTTGTTAATTTTAAATCAGAGGATAAATTCCACACTGCTGGCTGGAGTCAGATCACAATCAGATTTGCTTTCAGGGAAATTTATTTTTCAATTTATTCTCCATACTAAAACTTTTGTCCTTCAGCTGTTGTAAATGCTAGAAAATTGACATGAAATACACCATTGAATTTTGTAAAGTTACTTGCACCTTATAGTTGAGAGGGAAGTCTGTATCACATAAGCCAGTTATCCACAGGTAGAATTTGGCTAGGTACTGGTAAAAAAAGGACCAGTATTATGCACAGGCATATCACTCATTTCTAAGTGAGAAGATGTTACCTGGGATGAGGAAATTTATTTTGTATAACCAACCAGGAAAATATCTGGGGTTTTAAAACTTCAGGGGACACAGCTGACTGGGGTAGTAGGCAATATTGCTGAGGGATGATATTGGGTCTCCCAAGGGAAATGCATTGTGGCTTACACAGCAGGGACATTATAGAGAAGTTGAGGATGAAAATTATAGAACTTCAAGTGAATTAGAAAAAAAATACTGAAATCTTTGTACAGATAAAAGGCTCCTAAAAGAAAGTCTGAGATTGATTGTGGGGGATTTAAATCACTCAGATGTTGACTGGAATAACACATGCAAAATCTAAGGAAGGCTGTTAAAGGTGCACTGCATGAGGCTGTTTTATAATGCAGTTTGTTGAATGGTCAGTATAACCTAAGGACATTTTGGACCTATTTCTTGGAAACGAGCCAAGTGCTTGGATTTAATAAGATTGGAAAATGGGAACATCTCTGATCTAATAAACCTTCAGGTGCCATCATCCTCTGTAAAACTCTTGTTAGTGAGTACTAGATGAATCAACACAAAAGTGACAGAGATTGTGAAACACCCTGTGGTGTTTTGATTATAATTCATCAATTTGTAACACAAGTGTGGGCCAGCAGTTGGAGGGATTGCCACTGACAATATGCTCCAAGGTATGGAAGAAAGTATATGCGGGGGTGGGGTGTGTGTGTGTGTGTGTGTGGGGTGTGGATGTGACCAATGAAAGGCAGGATGCAAGTGACCAATGAAAGGCGTTAAAATAAACCTATAATTTACTGTGTAAACAAATCAGTTGTAATAATAATTATGAGCAAAAACAAATTCTAAACGCAGAGAATTGTACAGCATATTTCAGCCCAGGGTCAAGAGATTTTCAAATACGCTGACAGTCTCTAGGACGCATGTGAGAGATTTGATTCACTGGGCATTGTAGACCAAAAATGAGGAAATCAGTGGATTTTTTTCCCCTTGTACACTTATTTGTTTCAGCTCTTGAAGAGAAGGGAAATCTGGAGCTGTCCAGGAGAGGGGTATTTTAATCTCCTCCTCCTATAGGAGAGGGTAAATTCAGACAAGTGTGTGGATTGCAGACCGGAAATGGTAATCAAAAGACTGGATCCTCTTCATCAGTAAAAGAGGAACAAAAGTAGAAAATGAAGCCTCTCAGTTGAATTGGCCAACTTTAGCTAGTATCTAAGGACTGGGAAGCAGCAAACAAAGAAGACCTATTGAATTAAGAGTGCCATGAAATATAGGGCTGGGTTACAAGAAAACATATCAGTAAGGCATTACTGCACCACTCCCGGAACGTTCCAGAGAAAACACTATAGTTGACTGAGCTGCTGTATTCTTGACTTGCTTCTGGGGAGAGTAATCTACTGCTGGTCGATACTGGTACTAAACGACCCCTTTCCTCCCCTTTTGCTGGCTTGGCTGTGTTAGTAGTGAGCAGGGCAGGGATAGGGGGGTGGGACTCAAGATCCTACCTCTCATCACCCGCTGAATACACAGAAGGAGTAAATTAGTTACAGAAACCCTGTAGATTCCTGCATACCCAGACCGAGTGCCCACATAGCCTGCATACAAGGTGGATTCTTATGCCCTTATGTGGATGAGTAGCCCAAATGACAATTTAGCCCATGCTAAGCAACAAACCCTCCCCTAGTTTAACATCAGCTGTGTGTGGGAAATATATAATCCTGCAAAATTACTTGATAGTGGACAACATGATAAACCATCATTTAATTATAGTCAGCATGGCTTTGGACAGGAGCTCAGGCATCACTAATTTTTTAAGATGTTGGTAGTAAGCCAAGGAAGTACAGCGGGTGTTATTTGCTTAGTTTATCCAAATTGTTTGGACTGTGGTATCTTTTAGGTAGAAACTGTGTCTTTGTAGCATCTGTATGGTGTTGCTAGGTACAAAAAACAATTGGTCCTCAGAGGGGATTACTGATAAAGTTAAAAAGGGGCCTGTGAAAATGGAGGTTGGATTGGAAACACTTATTTACAATACAGATCAATGTTTTGGGTAACAGTATCTGATTTAAAGCTTAATATTAGCACAATTTGAAGTCTGTATGATAGTGAAGCCTAACAGAACTGGCTTCACTGAAGCAATTAGGTGGCTGGGTAAGATACTAGAAAATGCAGTTTTACCTTTATAAATGTAAATTAACACAAAGCAGGATTAGACTCCTGTAAACAGGATACTCCAAACCCTAATGGCCTTTTTGATCATGATTTCCACAGAAACAATATGAATGCATGAAGGATGATAAAAGAGAGGATACCTCCATGTACAGAAGGCTAAATTCTCTCCTATTTCAGTCAGTGTGCACCACTCAAATGGCCAAGCTCTGATCCAAAGCAGCCAGATACATTTTTTCCAGCTGGTATAAAGCCAGCAGAAGTATCCCCTTTATCCACTGTCTCCTGTACCTGGCTCCAGAATAAGGATTGTGTCAGTGAATATTGTAGGTGGGGTGGAGCCTGCTTGCTTGCTTGCTGTTTCTCAGCTGGCATAATGTTCCAGGACTAGGGTAGCTCCCTGACTCTGTTCACCGACCTCTCTCTACTTCTGCCCAGAGCAGATATCAGCACAAAAAATAATCTCATCCGCAGATTTTAAACTCAGACACTTTCTGGTTTCAGCGTGGAAGATAATGCTGCTTCTTCACAGCCTGCAGCTTCTGGAATTCTTATTAGGAATTTTTCCAGCCCACTGTTCTCAGGACCCTCTTCAATTTGCTCCCACTAACCCCTTTACATTTTATGTATGCATTAGAGAAGCTATATCTTTTATTTGTTGAACATAAAAGGCTGGCTATGTAGAAGCATATTTTTCTAGTAAATTTCATGCCTCCTGCCTGATTTTCATCTCAGGCAGGTGAAAAATTGTGGTTTATTGGGGTAATGGACCAAATTAAGGAGTATGTATTGAATGGAACAGTCATGCTGTTCTGAACAGGAAAAGTATTTGGGGAGTTGTTGTAGAAAACCTGAAGCCATCAGCCTGGTTTATGACAGCAGTTAAAATAAGAAAAAGCAAAGAGGATATTGTATGAATCTCGAGAGCCAGGGTATGAATAAAAATGTGATACTGTTACTGTACAAAGTGCCGCTTACACTCCATTTAGAATAACATGTTCAAATATGGGCATATTTTCTGTGGAGAACTGTGACTGCTTTTGAGAGGGGATAACAAAGGGCAGTCAGGATGATTTCAGGTCTTAAGAGTTTTCCCTGTGAGGAAAGGCTATCATGGAGACTCAATTTATTCTTATTACGGAATAGGGTTTGGATCATTAACTGGATATGTCACAATAGCCTCCATGTAATTTGTTATTTAAATGACCGTAAACAATGATAAACTTTTCATTTCTTTAAGGGGCCCTTTTCCTCCCCTGCACAGCTGCTTACCTGTGAGCAAAATTGTATTTGTTTGGGGAGCACTTATTTGCACATCTGTGTGCGATCATGGCCCTAGTAAACAAAGCCTTGCTTTCCCAAACTGTCTTGCTTCTTTAGCAGCTTACTTAAAATAAGCCTTGCTGTGTGCCTTGAAAAGCAAGTGGGCTATTTCGAATATTGAACAGTGTGGTTGGTGCTGTATGCATTGAAACTACAGACCAGCTGGATGTGCTTACAATCGACTCTAAACCAATAAAAAAATACACCAAACACTGTTTAATGGGATAGTGCAGATTGTCTTTATTTTCAATAATCACCATTTGGTTGGTAAACTCTCATCCATATTTGTGATTGGTTTGGTCACTTGATTGGTAATGTAGCAACAGGCTCAGATAATATTATACAGAGATTTGAGGATCAAGTGATAATTTGATAATTGCAATAATGTAAGGATTGTTATAAAGAAGACCATGAAAGACTGCTCATACTGAGGGCAGAATCAGAGCTGGATGAAGAATAACTGACTTTTCAGTTTGTTGGCAATTCCAAAAAAGTGATTTTTTTTTAATTTGACCTAAAATGAAACTGAAATTCCCCCAAAATTCAGGAAATCAAAACCAATCAAACATTTCATTTTGAGTTGAATAAAATGTTTTGTTCAAGTCCTAATTTGTGTCTGGGCATATTTAAAATAAAAGCTAAGGAAATAAAGAGCTAGAGTCACCAAATGACTGTGAGAACAGCTGCCTCCCTTACAATATATAGCCCATTTGTTAGGTTACTCACCTGACTTGTGGGAGATTTGGGCCTGAATTATCTCTCTCTCCCTCCCCTGCCCCCAATCTGATGTGGAGAAGATTTTTAAAATCGGGTCTCCTCTTCCATGTGAGTGCCCTAAGCACCAATTTGCAGCTGTTCTACTTGATACAAAATATAGAATAGTATAAAAAATTCTTAATTGGCAAGAGAGAGAAAGAAAATGAGATTATTCCTGATGGAATTTTGTGCTAAAAATTAAATTCTATGCACAATATTTTAAAATTCTGCATATTTTGTCAAAATAACACAATATAATCTTTCCAGTTTAAATTATTTTGGTAGTTTATTTCCAAATGCCTGTTAGTAAGTAGCTCTGTAACAATAATACACAAAAAGGATTCCTTACCAGGAATATTAATACAAAACTTTAAACTGTATTAAACTACAGTACAGAAATGAATTTCTTGCTCCCCCCAGCAGCAGTGCACAGGCTTGGGGTAGTCCGAAGCAATGGAGCTGACAGAGAGGAAAGTAATTGCTGGAAAGGAAGCTAGTAGTGAACCTGGTAGGTTGTTGGGTGTGGTGGAAGAAGACTCAACAGGTTTTCTTTGTGGGGGAATGTGATGGGGCAAGACGGCCCTGCACAAGCGCCCCGGGCGGTGCGGACGCAAGGACGGGACCTCAGCATGCAGACGAGGGGTGGGGCCTGTGCCGGATGGTGCGGTGCCCGCTGAGTTTGGGAAGAGAGGGGGTGGGTTGGTTGTGAGGGAACATCCCAACGCCGCCGCAAGGGGAGGGGCCCAGGAGGAGCGGGACTTTCAAAAGACCGGTGGCAGGATGCCAAAGGGGGTCGGTGGAGGACGGGAGGAGCGGGCCTTCCAAGAGGCCATGGACAGGACCTCGGAGGAGGCTGGAGGAGGGGGAAGAGCCGTCCTCGAGACATGGGGCATGCCTGCAGGAAGCAGGCAGGAGGCATCGGACACCGGACCAAGGGAGGGTGAGTTTGCCTCTGCTGGACCGGGGGAAGGTGAGTTTGACCCAATCCACCGGGAGGCATCAAAGGGGAGGAGCTCGCCGTAGAACACTAAAAAGGGGGGGAGCAGGGGAAAAGGAAGTAGCCCAGGATGGGTGTAGGAGTAAAAGTCCGTGGACTGGCGAGTTGAGGGCCACAGCCCCGCCAGCTGTGACAGGGACAGCTAGTCCCTGTTTCCTTAGGGTCTTGGGCTGAGGCTTGGAGAGTGGGGGGGCCTGAGCCTCCCTTTCCCACCTGAACCCCCCCCCCATTAGGTCCGTATCGCGGTGCCAGTGGAACGCGAGGGAAGGAAGTCTGGAGCGCCGAGGAGTCCGTATGGGGGCCTCTCCCCCACAGGTGTGACTGGGGCAAGGACTCCGGATAGGGCGAGAACAAATAGAGGGTCGGGGAGGACGTCAGGTAATTGATGGGGACCCTGTGATCCTCTAACAGGGAGGAACTGTTAGAGCTGGGGAGCCTCCCCAATGAAGACCCTGACTGACCCTTAGGCTCTCTTATTCAGTCAAGCACATCTGCCCTGTGTGTCTCTGAATCCCCATTCACCCTGTCTCCATGTATCCCTGCACTCCCACTCAGCCACCTTCTCCTTCCGATGTGTCCCTGCACCCCCACTCAGCTTTGCTCAATCTTGTCACCCCACTAGCTCCTTTGCCTCCAATTAGCCCTTCTGAATCCCACTTGGTGTGACCTCCCCAGCAGCCCTATATGCCCTGCTGCCCACACTTCCTCATCCGGCCTCACAGGAGGTGTGTTGTCCCTCTCTCTCCTCTGTGTTGCTGATTGTCTTCTCTTCTGTTACCACAGGAACCCTGGGTGGTGAAAGATGTAATTGCAGAGCCTCCCCTGACAGAATATCTTTTTCTGCAGGGGTGCACTCTGTGAGGACATGAATTCTGCACATGCACAATGGTGAAGAACTCCCCCAGACATGCTTTGTTACCTGGTTATGAGAGCTTTCAGTCTCAAACACTGAGGCTGCGTCTAGATTGGCAAGATTTTGCGCAAATACTTTTAACGGAAAAGTTTTTCCGTTAAAAGTATTTGCGCAAGAGAGCGTCTATACTGGCATGTGCCTTTGCGCAAAATATTTGCTTTTGCGCAAAAGCATCCGTGCCCAGTGCAGATGCTCTCTTGTGCAAGAAAGCTCCAATGGCCATTTTAGCCATCGGGCTTTCTTGCGCAAGAAATTAAGGTGGCTGTCTACACTGGCCCTCTTCGCAAGAATACTTGCGCAAGAGGGTTTATCCCTGAGCGGGAGCGTCGGAGTATTTGTGTAAGAACCACTGATTTTGTACATTACAAAGTCAGTGTTCTTGCGCAAATACTCGCTGTGTAGACAGGTAGCAAGATTTTGTGCAAAAGCACCTGCTTTTGCGCAAAATCATGCCAGTCTAGACGCAGCCTGAAAGAGAAGTGAATTTTAACATGACAGATTTCTTTGAAAATGTATATAAAAATGTTTTTAAAGATTATTTACCATTTCATCACATGATCTTTCTTATTCTTCTATTTAAAATGTCTCAGTCATGCTGCCAAGGAGTGGAAAGACAACCATTTGATCTTAGTGATCAATTGCATAAAGTGACTGTGACCCATAGGCTATCAGCTATTTGCCTAACAATTCACTCTATACTTAAGTCACAAATACCTTAGTGGAAATTAGGATCAGTTCATGAACTATTTGCCAACAAGAAAAAAATCAATTGGCAATTTTATTGTGAACAAATAATTTGACCTTCCTTAATTCTGATCAAGAAGACAATTCAGGCCGCATTATTTCACACTAAAAAGATTGGGCATATGCATATTGATACCAAGTTATTTCTTTCAATGGCTTGAATAAATGCACTTGCTTCACATTCTTTTAGAAAGAACACAATAAGAAACCAATGGGATTTGTATTGCATTTACCTAAATGTGGCAATCTTTGGGACAAGTGGTTTTTTTACTGTCCTATGATTACTGATACTCTTATTACCACTCCTCTAAATTATATCTTTAGCACAAAGTGTCCTTTAACACAGTGCAGAAAGGCCCTCTAATTAACTGTTTCTATAAACACCTGACAACTCAATACAAGTAGTGTGAGAGGCATCCACTTTCAAGGAAAGTCATTGTCACTGCTTCTGACAAAGTGAAACATATATTAGAGATGTATCTATGATGTTGGAAGTCCAGATGCTGCTTATGCCAAGGCTCAGGGCCTCACTGAATACTGACTAATGCATAGTTGAAAACCAGCCTGGCTTACCTGGAGTGGGATAGTTAAACTAGCTATTAGTGTTCTAAGAATGTGTTTAGACTTTATGGAACACTTGTAGGATGCTGCATGCATTAAGCCTACTTATACCTGAATGCCACGGTATAAAGTTATATTGAGTGTTCACATTGTAAACCTCTGTAATCATGTAACTCACAATAATGGGGCACAGCCTCACCACCACGGCATCTTCTGCTGGTCACTCTAAGAATTAGCTCAGTTGAGGTGTACCTTCTTCAGGTGGTTCATCACCCGCTGTCACTTTACTGTTTCTATCTTCTCTGGACCCACATAGGTTCCAGACTGTGGCATCCTCTTCTGGACACTGCTCTCTGGCTGTGCACTGCTCTGGGGGACTGACAGTTCTTAGCCTTGCCACTTGCCTTGGTGGCAAACAGCAGTTCTAGTCCTGACAGTGGCACACAGCAGTTTGTACACTGGACACTCCTCTTGTGGCAACTGGGGGACTAGGCTCATGCTCTATACTAGGTCCAAGCCCAAGGACCCTATAGCTGTCAGCCATTTACTGCTCCTCCTCCCAGTTCTGCTGCCTGTTTCCTTGGGCCACTTCCTCATAGCCCTAGAACCTTCTCTGTCCATATATCAGGGCCTTAGTCTGGCAGCCAGTTAGGCTGGAACTCCCTCTCATTCCCCTTATCCTGCCCAGCACTGCTGTAGTTGCAGTGCTCCCCAGGCAGGCAGCCAGTCCTCCTCCCTCACTCTCTAGGGAGAGACTGATCTGTGCTCGCCTGAGCAGCCCCTTATATTTGTGCTGCTCCAGCAAGACTGCACTTGATTGGCTTGCCTAATAAGCCCTCTTCCCATTGGTTGGGGTTCTAAACAGCCTCTCCAAGGCTGTTTAACCCTGCCATGACCTATGTAGGGCAGCTGCCCCACTACACTTACCAAATGGGAAAAGAAGCATTGATTAATGTAAAGTGCTTATCTTGCACACAAGATGGCCCATTGTGACACCAAACCTCATTTGCCTTCATCAAAAGACAGACTTTGCTGACTGTATTCCCAACTCCCTCAAGGAAGGGGGTGTCTGTGCATGAACTCAGTTTGCTATCTGGATTGAAGGGGATAAAAAAACCCATGAAAAGAAGAAATGGGATTTTTTATTACTACTGGACGTGTGTGTGTGTGTGTGTGTGTGTGTGTGTGTGTGTGTGTGTGTGTGTGTGTGTGTGTGTGTGTGTGTGTGTGTGTGTGTGTGTGTGTGTGTGTGAGAGAAGATTCCTAAACATAAGCAAGAAATCTTGCTGGTTGCAATTGGTCTGCCTTAAAGGATGCTATTGCACAAGCTTATATTACTTTTTTTAACTGTAAGACTGTGTTTCACTTGTGTGTATGTATTTCCTGTTTTAACCTTATAAATAACTCTAATTCCTTTTCTTAATTACTCAATCTCTAGTTAGTTTATTACAGGATTGGCTACAGGTATTGTCTTCAGTTTGAGAACTAAATACAAATGATGTGGGTTAAGTGACTGGTCCTTTGGGACAGGGAGCAACTTGAGTATTATTGTGACTTTTTTGTTATGTAAAGCCAGGGTTGGAAACTTACGGCCTGTGGGCCATCTCTGGAAGAAGCCCTGTGTTCCGACGCTGTTCTATAAATTTACTTGTGCAAGAACATGTGTGCAGTGTAGACACCTGGCAAGGTTTTGCGTAAGAACAGCTGTTCTTGCACAAAAAGCCTGCAGTGTAGACGTAGCCCTGGTGTAAAGTGACCATCTATCAGAGTCCAGCTTGCCTGGTGTCATACTGACTGGAGTGGCTCACAACCATGAATGCTAACCTTAGGGCAGACTGTCAAAACGGAGGGCAGAGATCCCAAGTCGGCTGTATGTTCTACAGTAAGATTTCACTGACCCAGTAACATACTTGTCTCTGTTTCTAAATATATCAAATTCAGAACTCCTTTTCCTAGAGCTTCCAGGCAGTTCACAGCTCTACACAGAGGAACAAAGAAACATTGACAAGATAGGAATTTCCATGTGGGATGAAATCTGTGCCCATGTAATCTAGGATCCTGTTTCAGACAATGACCAGTGTTAGGTGCTTCAGGGAAAAATGAACCTGACCATAAAGGAGTTCTCTGAATAATCCTTGTCAATTACCAATTGGCTTTTGCCTTGGAGTAGGAGTCATTCTATCCAGTATCAGTTATTTTTATGCTGTCTAATGTAATTGCAACTATATAAATTACACCATTATGCCCATTAACGATATAAATCCCAGTAAGTTTTGGGCCTGTGTGGTATCTTGTTTCAGTGAGTGACACAAATTAATTATGCATCGCATTGAAAAGCATCTCCTAGTGTCTTTTTTCATATTCCCTCTCTCAATATTTCTGGTTTTGCAAGATGCTGAGCGCCCTCTTATAGAAGCTATGTATGACTGGGCTTCTAGATATTTCCAGTTTTTCCATCTTTAGTGGAAAGAAGATTGGTGCCATTTCGTAACCTGCAGCTATATTGTATGTAGAGGTTGGACATCCCTGGTCCAACACCCTGGGGACCTGACCAGTCCTGAATGAGGATAGTTTCTGGACCAGTCAAACACCCTCTTGAAGTATAGGAATAGTCTCTTGGATAGGATTACACAGTAAGATGAGGGCCCATTGTGGGCCCTCTCAAAGCCTTAGGGCTGTTTGGCCTGTAGAGTTTTGGATCCTGGATACATCTGCTGGATCGTAGTGGTGACTGACTTTCCTCTTTCTGGTATCTCTTGTGTTGCTATTACAGCCCAGTGAAGGGATTCCATGTGCAGTCAGTGCAATCTCTTGGGTTCCCTTCCTCCCAGATATGATTGCTGCAGACAGGGCCTTAGTGAGTCTGTCTATAATAAAGTCAAAGCCTCCAATGGAAACCGTCCTTTCTAACTGCTCTAGCCAAGAGACTTGCCATGATATAGCAGCCCTCACTGGAGGCAGTTGCAGTTCTGGCTGTCCCAACTCTGTAGGCTCAGGTTGGGAAGTTGTGGTTTTAGGCTGCTGCCCCATTACCTCATGATGTTGAGAACTGTATTCAAGCAAGTCTTGAGGCAGAATCTCCAGAACAGTGAGGGCAGCTTCCCTCCCCATTTTGGGTCCAGCACTATTCCTTTCAGGAAAGGCAGTTTTGGAGGCACATGTGCTGGCCCTTACATGGACGTGGTTCTTGCTCGCAAGTGTTGGGAATGATACTGGTTCCTCCGTAGATGACTTCTGGCTGGGGTGTCTTTGATATAGCATGAGACCTTCTGTGGAGGTGAGATCTCTGGGTGGTCTTGGAGGCTGTGCTGCATCTCGTAAGGGTGAAGTCCCACTGAGTGGTCTGAGCATGGGGCTTATTTCCTCCACCAGTTAGGTCTTGCTGGTTGGTCTTGAAGGTTGTGCTGGATCTCCCAGGGGTGAAGTCCTGCTGTGTGGTGTTAGCACTGGGGACATCTTCTCCACTGGCTGGATCTCACCCGGTGGCCTGTGAAGTTGTGCTAGCCATAGGCACACCAAAGGGGGAGGACAAAGGGGGCAACTGCCCTGGGGCCTGGCGATTCAAAAAGGCCTCTTGCTACTGTGTCAGCAGCAGTACCTGGAGCTCTGGGCCCCTTAAATTGCTGCTGGAGCGCTGCCTGGGGTCTAGCTTGGGAATTCTGGAGGCAGCACTTACTCTGATAGCAGCATCCCATTGGGGACAAGGATGGTTCTTCCCTCAGCAGATGATTGGATCATGGTTTTGTTCTGTGGTGCTGGGGATGCTGGATGGGATGCAGTATCAGTTCTAGAAACAAAACCTTATGGGCTCAGTGGTGGCTAATATGTCACAGCTAGGAGTGAGAAGCAGGATGACAACTCTGCCTTATCCCTTCATTCCCTCTTGTTTTAGGAGAAATATTTCTAATTCACCCTCTTTCAAGGCTATATGCTCTTTGGTGTAGGGAAAGTCATTCACTATGGACCCAGTCCTGCAAAGTGCTGAGTTCTCTGGCACCAATTCAGAAAAGCACTTGAACAGATGCTTAAGTTATTGTGTCTTATTGCAAGCTTAAAGTTAAGAATATACTGAAGTGATTTGCTGGATCACTGCTAGAATACTCAACATCTGCCAAATCAAGTCCTGTTAGGGTTGCCAATCTTGTTTGGATGTATTCCTGGAGGGTGCAACACATGACATAATCTTTAATTACAGATTAATCTTTAATTTCTGGAGACTCTGGGATAATCCTGGAGGGCTAGCAACCCTAAATACTGGATGTTTCTATCTACAGCTCCTGGCAAAATGGGTCCTTGGCATGGTTAATGCCTCTTGTTGCTATCAGTGTATAAACGGCCATATATCAAAAATAACCCTTCACCTATGATAAAAAGGTTACTTAAGTTGCAAAGTCAAGCTTATAAAAGTTAGGAAATTCTTAACCAAAATTAGTAAAAGGCTGGAGGAAATGACTCATTTGGAAAGATTTAAAGAACAAAGTCTTACTAGAGCATGAAAAAGGAGGCAATGATGAAATGGTCGGAAGTAGAGTCTACAGAGATTTGACTTGAAAATTCCAAGGAGGGAGAGGAATTATTATATCTTTGCACAAAGGTGCATGCAGCAACAAGAAGAGAAAAACTTAGGCTAAATATTGGGAGAAAATGCCCTGACAGTGAGACAGAGCGCTCAGATATTACAGTGATGAGCATGATACAGGAATAGACTTATGCAACTGTGGAACAATCTTCCAAGAGAAGTAGTGTAAGGCTAATCACTGGAAATATATACAACTAAAGTGGAGAGAACAGTAGAAATATACTGAAGAGAACATTCCTGCACTGGCAGGCAAGGATTGAGTAGTAAATTAGATCTTTTCCATTGACCTGAAAGGATCGCCCCCAATACACTGAAAGAACCCAGCTTCACTTCCAGATCCCAAGATGATTTTGCAGGGCCGGCAATTGGAGAAAAGCATGTTATTACTGAGCTAATTTCATATGGAATCTTTGAGGCACAATAAGCATGGAATCCTATGATACCATGCTTAAAGTAGTCATTTATAGTGGGACTCACGTGTCCCATTGTGGGTAGGGGTTGGGGGGAAGCGAGCGGGGAGAAATGGTTGAAGCAGTAAGATATCTGACAGAGTTGAAGGATGTGCCTTAGATTGAAATCTCAGAGACAAAGATTCTAGCTGGAATCTTTTTCTGCAGTTGGGGTGGGGTACTGTACTACAGATTGAATCTTTCTAGTCCAGCACCCTTGGGACCTCACCAGTCCTGAAGGAGGGACTTTGCTGGATTAAGAGAGGTCAGACCCTCTGCTGACGAACTCTGGGATCTCCTGGGGTTTGTCAACAGATCACCAGGTCTGTCTGTCAACAAATCCCCCTGGGGTAGCTGGGACTACTTCTGCCCTGGGACTCTGCAGCCAGTCCCTTGGCCACTGGGACACTGCTGCCCGAGGGCTGCTGGAGCTTCACGGCCAGCTGCTCCCTGCCAGAGCTCTCTGATCCAGGGGTTCTCTGATCCAGCAACATCTGTGGTACTGCCAGACCACAGATGTTGCCGGACCAGAGAGTCCCGGGCCAGAGAAGATCAACCTGTAGTGGAGGCAAGCGTGTAGCAAAACCAATTTCACTTTTGGTTGTTGTAATTATAGCAAACCCCAGTGCCAGAAGCTCAGATTCAAATATGGTTTGAATGTGTATCCATAGTTATGCTCTCCAATAGACTTATTATCCAAGGACTATTTGATGCTTAATGGCAACAGAAAATGTGCAAAATGCAGCATTTGAAAACCCACTGGGGAACCAGATTTTAATAATCATGTCACAAGTTTCTGGCAAGAAATGTGTATGTATAATTTTTGTAATGGGGAACTATTTTTAGTTCCCTCGCACACAATTCAAAGGAAAAAAATAAGGGGCCAGTCAATCCTCTGTATATAATTAAACAAACAAATGCAGAGTTTAATTAAATTGTAGTTCAGTTATAAAATGCTGGACTTTCTAAAACCTCAGAAATCATTATTGATCAAGTACTCCACCACTTCTGGGTTTGTCATCAGCCTGAAGTGGTGAATTATTCATGAATTTGAGCTTAATAGAGTAATTGTTCTTTCTGATGATCAGTATCTGTGTGAAATGTCTAGACTTAAGTTGCTTTTATTTTTTTCTTGGTGACTGCACAGCAGCATTGCCTTGCTAAAGCTATCTGCTTATTACTCTAATTGGCCAAATATTGCAGTCCTTGCTAAGGTAAAACTCTCAGTGACTTCTATGGAGATGGTGCCTAAGGAAAAAAAAGAATTCAGAATGCAGGATTAGGACCAGTGTGGAATCTATGGTATCCATTCCCCATGCTACACATTTCAAAGTAAGAAGCAAACCACTCACAATCATTCTTAATCTAAAAAAACCCCTCCAAAACCCAATAAAAACCATTTTAATTTACCACAATATTTACATATTTTGCATTATGCTAATGCAAATGAAGAGATTTAGTTCTGCCTGCGGCATATTTTAAACATGCAATTTGTTAAAAGCCTTCCAACAAAAATAAAAATCAACAAAAATATGGCCTTTGGTAGGCACATTAAATTTATCACCTCTGCACCACTCCCACAGAGTTTATGAATCATTATACCCTGAGATTATTTAGTAACAGAGCCTATAACTAGTCCTCTCAAAATAGTCTACATTTAAAGTTCTCCCTTTTTTTTTATTGTCTGTTTTATTTGGCAGTTTGTTTGCTGTCCGAGCCAGTGGGCATAAATGATTTGTGTGTGTGGGAGATGAACTGCCAGTTGGAGCGTGACCAAAACAACAGCAGCTGCCAGTCTGCCAGCAGTCACAGTGAGTAATTCAAAATTAACTGCAAAAACTATTTGTCAAGTTTACTTTGAAAAGTTTCACCTCCGTGTTGGAAATCTCTCTGAAAGAACAGGTCTGGATGTGTCCCTTTAATACTATGATTTTGCAACAACTGCTGTTGCAAAACAGTAAAGCATTTATTCTGTTCTATGATAATAGCCCTGCTGCTCATTTAGAGTTGGCTGAAAAATCATGATGCGGCAACAGAATAAGGATCATACTCTCTCATTGCAGTCCTAATTGCTGTGGTACCTCCTTAACAGTGATGCAACTCTTATACACTAAACACCAGTGATCATACTGTTGTTTTTTGTCAAGCAAACCCTCTGTTTTCTTTGTAACCAAATGAGGCATATCTATGCAGCCTGATGATGCTTTCTGTAGATGTTAAATACACAAAGGGCCCTATTTATCTTTTCATTGGCAAGTGTGTTTTCCTTTCCTTCAGTCTTGGATTTTCATTCTGTCATCTAAGGATGCTGCACTCCCAATAATGGGAGTTCCAGTTAAACTTTTAATCAAACCCATTAAGATCATGTGGGTTCAGCATTAGGCATGACATATGAAACTGTTTCCCACTGATCATTGACTTTGGCACCTGAATGTAAGACAGATTGTGATGTCTTCCCTCTCCTTTTCTATTGTATAATTCAGCATTGCTTGACTGTCCAAAACTCCATCTCCAAGTAGGAAAGGAATATAGAACTGGTTCCTAATCTAAAGGCCCAGATCTAGGGATCAGATCCAGTCAGAGCAATTGGTTGAGTGCTGCTTATACCCACAAGGAAGGCATGTGAGGAGGAATCCTCTTCCTTAAATTTCAGAGTGGCTGCAGAGCTGCTCCACAGAGCTCACTTTCACTTTGTGACTTTGGTGCATCCAACAGATGTGGAGGTGGAGGCAGAGGATCTGTGCAGCAACAGACTGGAAAATCCACACAGCGAGCAAATACTTTGCCCCACACTTCTACCAGCTCTTCTCTTCCCAGCCTCCAGAATGGCCTCACAACTGCCTCTGAACCATGGAATCAGACAGATCCCTCTGCCAAGGGTTACTTTGCAGCTGTGATGAACTGAGGTAGATTTCTCCATCACTGAAAATTACATATAGATTTTGTTCACTCTGTCAATGACATACACACAGATAGATGGACAATATAGGTTGCCATAAGTTGCATGGGCAGGGAACAATGAAAGATTTCAGCCCGGGTGTGCGAGGAAGCCTGCAGCAGCAAGAAGCTCAACCAGTCATTGGTGTAATGCAGTGGATAAAATACAGCCTTGGGCTATCATAAGTCTGTCACTTTGTTCCAGGATCTCCATGGTATGTTGTCAGAGCAGGTGTTTCATGGACAAATCCTTCTCACCGCTCCCACATCAAAGCCCCAGATTACAACAAAGCTTCTTGCAAGTTTTTGCAAATTGAATGGTGATATCATTTAATCATTTTCAGAATAATTTCTCCATGCAGTCATCTTTGTTTTAGAGACTTTTCCTATATATTACTTTGACAGTGAGGACAGTATTATTATCCAGGAAAAGTTGATACAATTTCACATGTCTAATTGCAGCACTGCAGTTCAAAGTAGAACTCCGCAAAATAGGTAACCTTCTATTCTCTCTTTCTGTAAAAACAGACAGGAAAATAAGATTTACAGCATGGAGGGGAAATGCTTTAAACATGGCAGTATTTCAAAGCGGTTTGTTGGTTCTTCTTGGGGAGAACTTTACAGCTCGTTTACTATATTGAAATCTGTCTGTTTTCATTAACTGCTTCACAAGATGTCTGCTTTGCCTAAGCATGTCCTCTTAGTTCTTTATTAAGATTTTGCCTCCTAAGTGTGCCATGCATTGATTTCTTCACTCTCTCTAAAATATGCAGACCAAAATTCTCCAGTACTTCTTAAGAAGAAAATGTTGGTGCTGTAACACTTCACAGGTCAAAATTTTAACTGTAAATATTGAGTGGCACCATAGAGCGGAACTACCCACAGCTGGGATGAATGCTATGATGAACCAGATCCAGTGGAGTCACGCCAAAACAATTTACACCTCTGGCAATGGCAAGTCTTAGTCAAAAGTGGAGATGTGTCTGTTGATATCTAGAGCTAGCAAACAGGAGTGGATAACTGGGGAGTATTGCGAGGGAGTTCTCCAGGTAATGGAGGAGCAATTACATGACTCATGTGGTAAGTTGTTGTCTGTAGTGTGTGTGTGTGTGTGTGTGTGTGTGTGTGTTCGTGGAGAGCTTGCTTGAAAAATACTGTGTGGGTTTATTTGTTTTGAGGACTGTGTGCTAAGGCTTGCAGCCTGCTGGAGAAGGCTAAGAGCTTGTTAATGAGGCTTTGATCCCTAATACCTTTAGAATGGTGACATGCCTGCCTGGTGTGAAGGTTGCGGATTTCTTGAGATATGTAGGTAGACTGTGTAGTGCTCGGGAGGAGCTGGAAGTTATGGTACGTGTCCAGGGCTTCCATGGTAGCATTCTCTGAAATGTATTTATTTCCATGTGCACAATCTGATAGACAAGCAGAACTGCAGGGTCTCAAAGCGTGGATGAGATGATGGTATATGAAGGGTTTAGTTTTATTAGGAACTGGGGAAACTTTTGGGAAAGGGGAAGCCTATACTGGAAGGGTGGGGTCCACTTAAACCAAAATGGAACCAGATTGCTGACACTTAAAATTAAAAAGGTCATAGAGCAGTTTGTAAATTTAGGGCTTGGAGAAAAGCCAACAGGTGCAGAGGAGCACATGGAACAGACAGAGACCTCTCTTGGGGGAGGATTTATTAATGGAGATTGTCTATGTCCTAGTAAGGAGGAGAAGGCAGAAGATGATAAAATAGGGGAGAGATCTGATGAGAAATAGTCCAATGAAAAAGTCCCATTCAATCACATCTTGTAACGGCAGACAGCCAAAAAGTGACAAGTTTTTAAAGTGCTTATATACAAATGTTAGAAGTCTAATTTATAAGATTAGTGAACTAGCGTGCCTTGAATTGAATGAGGATATTGATATAATAGGCATCACGGAAAGTTGGTGGAATGAGGACAATCAACGGGACACAGCAATACCAGGTACAAAAGGGGGAGATGCGCTATATGTGGAATCAAATGAAGTAAAATATTGTAATGAACAGAAACTGTACCATAGAATTTCTATGGATAATAATTCATAATATTAATTCTAATAAGAATATAACAGTTGGCATATATTTTACAGACTGCCTGACCAGAATGATGATACTAACAGTGAAATGCTTAGGGAGAATAGAGATATTATTAACATGTACCTAGTTGGTATGGGGAAAGTTGAAATTCCTCCATAATTACTGAGTTTGTCACCTCAGGATGAGATGAAGAGATAAAGTTTCTTGTCACTTTAAATGACTGCTTCTTGGAGCAGGTAGTCTTAGAATCTACAAGAGGAGAAGCAATTCTTGATTTCGTCGTAAGTGGAGCACACAATCTGATTCAAGAGGTGCATATAGCTGGGCCATTAGGTAATAATGATAAATAATATAATTAATTTAACATCCTGGTGGTGGGGAAAACACTACAGCAATACTGTAGTATTTAATTTGAGAAAGAGGGAATACACAAAAATGTAGAACTTAATTAAACTGAAATTAAAAGCCACAGTGCCAAAAATGAAATGCCTGCAAGCTGCATGAAACTTTTTAAAGACACTGTAATAGAGGCTTAATTTAAATGTATATTCCAAATTAAAAAACATAGCAAGAGAACCAAAAAAGTGCCACCATGGCTAAACTACAAAGTAAAAAGAGCAATGAGAGACAAAAAGGCATCATTTAAAAAGTGGAACTTAAATCGTAGTGAGGAAAATAGAAAGAAGCATGAACTCTGTGGCGAATGAAGTGTAAAAATATTATTAGGAAGGCCAATTTTTTTTTGAAGAACTGCTAGCTAAAAACTCAAAGTAATAAATTTTTAAAAGTACATCAGCAGCAGGAACCCTGCTAAACAACTGGACAGTTGAGGTGCTAAAAGAGAACTCAGAATTGATAAGGCAGGGGTGGGGAACCTCAGGCCTGGGGACTGGATGTGCCCTCTGTGTTGCCTGGATCTGTCCCCCGAGGCTCAGACCCCACCCCACCACTACACTGTGGGGCTAGAGCAAACAAAATCTCACTTGTGTGCAGCCCCCAATTGATTTTTGTACCAAATGCCTGGAGAATAGTTAATATGATTTCAATTTTTAACAAAGGGTTTCAGAGGTGATCCTGGCAATCACAGGCCAGATAGTCTAACTTCAGTACCAGGTAAATTGATTAAAATTATAGTAAAGAACAGAATTCTTAGACATACAGATGAACATAATTTGAGGAAGAGTCAATGTGGTATTTGTAAAGGAAATTCATGCCTCACCAATGTACTAGAATTCTCTGAAGGGGTCAACAAGCATGTGGACAAGAGGGATCAGTGGATATCATGTATTTAGATTTCCAGAAAGCTTTTGACAAGGTCCCTCACCAAAGGCTCTTAAGTAAAATAAGCTGTCATGGGATCAAAGAGAAGGTCGGAGGACTAAACGGCCAGTTTTCAGAATGTAGAGAGTTAACTAGTGTTTTCTTCCTGGGGACTGTACTGCAACCAATCCTATTCAACATATTCATAAATGATCTGGAGTAAGGGGTAATTGGTGAGGTGGCAAAATTTGCAGATGATACAAAATTGCTCAATATAGTTAAGTCCTCAGTGGACTGCAAAAAGCTTCATGAAACTGCATGATGGGGCAACAAAATGATAGATGAAATTCAATGTTAATAAATGCAATAATCCCAAATGATGGGGTCTAAATTAGCTGTTACCACTCAAGAGAGATCTTGGAGTCATTGTGGATAGTTCTCTAAAAAGATCCACTCAATGCACAGTGGCAGTCAAAAAAGCAAACAGAATGTTGGGAACCATTAAGAAAGGGATACTTAATAAATCTCTTTATAAATCCATCCCAGCCCCACATCTTGAATATTGTGTGCAGATGTGGTCACCTCATCTAAAAAAATATATATATTGGAATTGGAAAAAGTTCAGAAAAGGGCAACAAAAATGATTGAGGATATGGAGCAGATGTCATATGAGGAGAGATTAATAAAACTGGGAGTTTTCTGCTTGGAAATAAGATGACTAAGTGGGGATATGTTAGAGGTCTATAAAATCATTACTGGTGTTGAAAAAATAAACAAAGAAAAGTTATTTACTCCTTCCCATAACACAAGAACTACAGGTTACCAAATGAATTAATAAGCAGCAGGTTTAAAACAAAGAAAGGTATTTCTTCATACAATACCCAATCAACCTGTGCAGGATGTGAAGGCCAAGATTTTAACTGGATTAAAAAAAAGAACTAGATACATTCATGGAGGATAGATCCATGATAAATGGAGGATAAATTCATGGATGGTCTGTGATCCAGCAATGGAAATTCCCCAACCTCCCAAGGTAGGTCTGTTCCATTGTCCTACTGCTCATACAGTTAAAATGGTTTTTCTTGAGATTTAATCTAAATAAGATGTTCTGTGCTGTAGTGTAAATTCATTGCCTCTTGTCCTTCCCTCTGTTTGTCAGGGTGGGGAATGAGCAACAGGTGAAGGATTACTTGGTTACCGTTCTGTTCATTCCCTCTGCAGCACCTGACTGGGGTCAGAAGACAGGATACTGGGGTAGATGTATCTTTGGTCTAATCCATTATGGAAGTTCTTATGTTCTAATTTTTTTACATTCTTAATCCAGTGGTGGGCAATAATTTTTGATGGGGCCCCTCCAAGAATTTGGTAAGTGGTCAACGGTCGCACTCTTCTATGATTATTAATGGAGGAGGTCTGGGGTCTGGGTTGAGGTTTGGTGAAGAAGGAAGCTTGGGGTAGAGGATTGGGGTGTAGGTGGATTGGGGTGTAGTCACAACAACACTGCAAGCATGAAATGATTAGACATTTCTGAATCAAAATTTTTCAGAATTTTTCATTTTGTGAAAAAGTTTATATTTTGGTGTCTTACTCTGATCTGGGATGTAACCAAGTGCTAAAACATTGGAATTCTGCAAGGAATAGAAATTTTAATTTTTTTTTTCTGGATCAGTGCTGCTGCTTCGCTCTGCCTAACCAGTAAAATCTAGTGCACTCATTGCTTCAGGTAGTATGTTTTACTTTAATTAGCATCCAGTTTACTAAAAATTGAGTCTTTTAAATACATCTTCACTCTTAGGCATGAAGTGATATAGGAGAGACAGGCGATTCTCATTTAATTTTTTAACTGGAGAACACCGTTCATGATTCATGGCTATGTCTAGACTGCAGAGTTTTTGCACAAAAACTCGCAGAGCGTCCGCACCTCAAGTGTGTTTTTGCTCAAGAAAATCGACAGAACGGAAGGGTTTTTGCACAAGAGTTATTCCTTTTTCTACGAGGAATAACTTCTTTTTGCACAAGAGCTCTTGAGCAAAAAGGTGTGTGTAGACGGGGAACTGCCTCTTCTTGCGCAAAAAACCCTATCGAAAAAAGCACAGGTGCCCTGGTGGCCATTCTGTGAATAGCTATCAGCGCTTTCTTTCGAGAGAGTGTCCATGCACTCTTGCGCAAAAGCACATCGCTTTTTTGATGCTCTTTTGCAGTGTGGACGCTCTCTTGAGCAAGAAGTTTTTGCGGAAGATCTCTTCTGCAAAAAGCTTCTTGCGCAAGGAGCTTATACTGTAAACATAGCCCTAGAATCACCCACTGATAGATAGGGGTCTTTAGGTTTTTATTTATAAGGTTTTCCTTTCTGAAGATTTTAAATCAGGGATGGGCAACCAAAAATAGTGAGTGGGTCACATGAGTGGCCCTCCATCTCAGTAGGTCACTTGACCAGTGGTGGACAACCTGAGGCCCATAGCCCACTGGGATCTATCTGTGGCCCATGCACCCCCTTTCTGTCCCTCCCCCCCCACACCTTTCACACACGTGGGAACTGGTGCCTCACGCTTCTTACTCCTCCCCCCTTCCACCCTTTCAGCACTTTCGGAGCACCATGAATCCACTGATTCATGCTCCGTCCCTGCGCCTCCTCCTCCCTCCCAGAGCTGGAATGCTACGAATCAGCTGTTTGTGGCTGCTCAATCTCTGTGAGGGAGGGGGGAGGAGCAGGGCCAGAGCACGAATCAGCAGATTCATGGTGAAAACTTGGTATATGTAGGCTCAGTCTTGGAGCAATGCTCTACCTAATGTGTGTTAAATTGTTTTAGATATTTTAAAATGTTAGGATTTAATTATGCAGTTAATACTTTTGGGTGGTTTCAGGTGCTTTTCTGCACTAACTTTTTTGGGAAAAGAAATTGTTCTGGACTTTATTAAAAAAAACAAACTAAGGCATTAATGCACCCTATGAATTAAAGACAAAATATTGCCAAGATGCTAGTGTGTACATTTGACAGCAATGTGTTAGTGAGGAAGTTTAACACAGTTAATTACTGCAGTTGGGCGTATGGACAATGCGTGTTACACAGATGGACTGTGTGATGCACAGATACTTTAAGTATGCAAATTCCCGTTGAAGTGACAGAGCTTAATGACTCCCATGGATTGAAGCAGCTACAACCTATTGTCTCAATAATCCAGGGATTAAGAAAGCTCTAATTGTAAGTATTATGCACGTAAGAGCGATTTTATATTTGGGATAAGTTTAGCACAGTTCCTCGTGATTTGTCTGCTCTCTCTAGGGTCCATATTTAATCTCAACTGTGATTATGTTCACATGAAACATAGAGACGGATTTTTGCCTTCCTCTCCCTTTCCTCACATTAGAGTAAACCAGTGTAAAGTGAGGAGAGACCAATTCCAGTCTTTTCAGCAATGAGATAAAAGTAACTGCTTATCAACCTAGTCTTACACTGAATGTTGCCTCTCTTGGTAGTGTTACTTGTGTTTTATGCTCTGCCTCAGGCCTGCTGAGAATGGGTGCAAAGGGGGCAGTTGTCCTGGGGCCTGGCCATTCAAAAGGGGCCAGGGCTCCTGGTTGTGCCTACTGCTCCTGGGATAGTGTCAGTGGCTGGAGTCCTGGGACCTTTAAATAGCCACTGGAGTGCTGTGTGCTGCACTCCGGGCAGTGCTGAGACTTGCCCTTTCCACCCAAGGCCCTCTCCTTTCCAGGAGCATGGAGCCCCCATCCCCAGCTTGCTCAGGGGTAGGGTTGCCAGGTGTCCGGTGTTCACCCGGACAGTCCAGTATTCGCATCCCTCATCCGGTATAAAAAACAGAAAATACCGGACATGTAAAATGTCCAGTATTTCCTGTTTCCCTTGGACGGAAGCCCGGCAGGGACAATTTTTCCCCTGCCATGCCGGGCGGGGGCGGGGGAGTGAGGAGCACGGGGCCTTCCTCCTTCCCCCCCCTCCCCCCCCCCGGTGTGTGGGTTTTTTTGGGGGGGAGGGGGGGTGTTCAGTATTTTTGATTAAACCATCTGGCAACCCTACTCGGGCCTAGTGAGTCTGTCGGCCTCCTTGCTCTGCCCTACAATGACTTGGGGCAATAGGAAGAACGCATCTAGGGCTCTTTGTTTTCATCTTTAAAATCTGCACGTAAACATACACAGTAAATATCTGGGTTTGAAGCCCAGATGGAGTTAGAGTTAAGGCCTCAGTTCTTATTTTTAACCAGCCCTGTCATGTGAAGGTATTGCCGCATGTGCTGTATTTGATGTGTAACAACACCTGCCAATTGCTGAGCTTTTCCAGGCCTAGACATATGGTAATAGGGTGAATGAATGGCATGTTAACCTTCTCTGGGAATTTAAGTCAGAGCATTAGCACACTTGTAATAATTAGTTTGCACTCTGTGCGGAAAGGCTGGGTTCTGCTGGAAGTGCAGGGCATATGTTGTGAAGGGCTGTGCCAGGGAAGGGGGATACCAGGAGCCTCCTTTCACTTGTTTGGCCAATACAAGGGCCAGGCAGAATTGCAGTCTGTGTACTTGGGTGAGCACAGGGACTGCTTCACCCCAATCCCTGTGATCTTATAGCAGAGGTCTCAAATTCCTGGCCTGTGGGCTGTCCCTGGCTGGAACTATTGTGTAATCCACCTTGGGACTCCTGATGGGCTGGGGGGGCCTGTCTGTTACTGGCTCCAAGTCCCACTCCTTCCCACCATTGCCTTGCCTTCTCCCTCCTTGGCACCTTGTCCCCTAGGATGTGGCTTGGGGATTACTGGGGGGGAGGGGGAGGACTGGTACCATGCAGCGGCAGCCAGCATGCCCTCTCGCACTCCCCAGTGGGGACAGGAGTGCACTGGGCGAGTACCCTCGCTCTGCTTCATCGCAGCAACAGGAGCCATGAGGAGTGGGGTGGGGGCTGGAAGTTTGAGATCTCTGGCTTATAGCATCCTAAAGGAGATGGTAAGGGGGGTCACCACACTGCAGGGGGATGGGCTGCTTTCTCTCTCTTGGTGCTCCCCTTCCCCCACATTTGACCCAGGTGCTCCTAATGGGCACAATCTCACCAGGCCCATGGACAGAGGGGGGGAACCAAAGAAGGCAACTGTCCCGGGGCCTGCTGATTCAAAAGGGCTCAGGGCTCCTGATAGCTGCTACTGCGAGAGCGGTGGTGGCTGGAGCCCCAGACCCTGTAAATCACTGCTGGAGTCCCACGTAGCATGCTCTGGACAGCCTGGAGGGCTGGCTGGGGGTAGAAGGGCCCCAGTGCGGTTCAAGTGCTACTGAGGGCTAACTGCCCCCAGCCCTACCCCATCATCCCAAGGCCCCACCCCTTCCAGGAGTGCAGAGCTGCCCCCTGCTTTGCCCTGGGGCCTGACAAGGCTGTCTTCTCCCCTGTTTCTGTTGCAGTCCGACCTTGGTATCAGATTAGCATTCCCTGGAAGTATTGTGTAATACTTGGGAGACACTGAACTCAGCCCTGTGTGAGTGACTACATATTAGTATTACCTAATTCTTAAAGTATTAAGATAATTAGGAAACGTGATCGCCCACAAAAACAGACAGCTAGTTCTATTGAAGGTATCAAAGGCGTTCCATCTCCCATGTCAATTTGAACAGCGCTCTTGGCTACAACATTACAATAATCAGCTTAACTAAATTTGTTTTGCGTGTCTGATGTTAATGAGCGATTGGCTGTTATTCTTTAAGGGAGAAATCCACTGAATCTGCGTAAGACGGGAGCACTTGATCTCCAGGCAGGTGGAAGGCTGAGGGCCCAGTGTCCGACAGCAGGGCTGCTGGGCAGTATCCCTAAAGGAGAGAATTTTAGGCTGGAATAGTAGCTATATACCCTCTGTGGAGTTGCAGGGGGTGGATTTGCATAAACATGGATTCTCCGGCCTGCCAGCAGGCCCATCACAGACTTCCTCTCTTGACTAAGCAGGGTGCATGGCTGCAGAGGTGACTGCTCCACTCATGGCTCCCATTAACACCTGCCTAGGATGCGCAGGCTTTCAGCTCTTGTCAGCTGTGGTGCTTTCTATGAATGATGAAGAAACAATAAATAAAATGATGAAGAAATGACGTCTTCATGTTGAAACACATTTCAGCCAGATTTATGCAGTGCCTTGGAAGATGGCATTTCAGAGAAGCTTCTTTGGGATGCTGTAATAGATGATTCAAATTATAACCCATCCCTGCAAACATGCCATTTCTAATTGATTCCATATGCTTCCAGTCCCATTCCCCTCCCTGCGCTCAGGATCATTCCGTTCAGCCTGGAATATGCCATTCAGCAGCTTATCTAGGCCTGGCTAATGTTACATTGTATAAACAGGAAAGGGTCTAGGACTGGATGCCATGTTTAAAATGTGGTGTGAATAATCCCTGGCTTTACAGCCATTCATTCAAAATAAAGCCCTGCTTTGGTCTGGCACTGTTATGGCTGCCAGAAACCTGTTAGAGCAGTTCAGATCATGCAACACAGTTAATTCTTCATGGAGAGACCAAGATTACAGTGCTTGTGTAGCAGTAGAAAGTAGGATAACTAACGGACTAGTACCAGAGAGGCTGTTTGGGAAGTAACAGAGGTGTCCACTCTAGCGCTTGATAAATCTTAACTCATTGCTTTCCTCATTCATAATTAAAATGAGATTTTTATGCCATGTCTGCAAAATGCCATTCAGGGTGAGTTATTTCCACCTTGCTGCTGCAAACAACACCCATCTTTTATGGCATGGGAGTCTGGGAAAGATGTCTAAAGATTATTACTAGTTTATTACCTCCACCTTTTCTCCATCCCGGCCCTCTCTTTCTGTCTCTCCTCCCCCATATTAATTCTCATTTAGCATCAGGAGGTGCTGATGAAGTATGCCAAGGTCATTTCTGTGCCAGCAGGATTGCTCATATATGGCCAGTCACCTCCATGTGCTGAGCCTGCCAATATTATATTGTGTGTCCCACCTGGACAACTGTCAGCATAGTACAACTGCCAGCAATGCTCCTCAGCCCTTTCCATCATGTTCCATTGAAGCAACTGCAATCTGCAAAGTCCTCTTTTCCTTCTCATTTTCCAGGTGTGCAAGTGAAGATTTCTGTGTGAGCTGTCCTTTCAGTTTCAATTTAACATGAAAGGCAGCTTGGGGCCAAGAAAGGAGCACTGAGATGAGAGTCAGGATCAGGAACTCCTATGTGGCCTGGGATAAGTCACTTCACTTTTCTGCCTCAGTTTCCTCAATAAGGCTACATCTTCACTGTGAGATCTTCCGGCAGAAAATATGCTAATGAGGGACTCATTAGCATATGTCCTGATCTCATTAGCATATTTTCTGCCGTTTCTTTTTGCGCAAGGGGCTTTTGCACAAAAAGAAGCAGTGTGGATGGGTTTTTGCGCAAAAAGCCCAATTTGCGCAAGATCCTTATACCTCTCCAGGACAGGCATAAGGATCTTACACAAAACGGGGTTTTTGCACAAAAAAACCCTGACCACATTGCTTCTTTTTGCGCAAAAACCCCTTGCACAAAAAGAAACGGCAGAAAATATGCTAATTAGATTGAGACATATGCTAATGAGTCTCTCATTAACATATTTTCTGCTGGACGATCTCGCAGTGAAAACAAAGCCTAAAAGCATAGAAAAATAATACTTATTTGTGGCCTGGTGAGGTTACTATTCATATGACACTTAGAACATGTTAACTATTATTTTTAATTTGTGTTATGTTAGTTGCTCCCAGCCCCAAATGTGATAAAATACACCCACATAGTGAATGACAGTTCTGTTCAACAAAGAATTTACAATCTAGACAATGCAGAATTATCCCCGTAATGCCGAGTGTGTGTGTGGGGGTGCTTTGGGCAGCGATATAAAGGACCAGGGGCTCCAGCCACTGCTGCTGCCCCTTTTTGCCCTCCCCCCATCTACACTACACCCAAGAGGTGTGTGGGTTACACTCCCATTTTACATACGGAGAACTGAGGCACTAAGAGATTTGATCACTTAACCAGCCTCACACAAGACATCTTTGTTAGTGCTAGGTAGAGAACTCTTGTCTCTCGAGTCCCTGTCCAGTGTTTTAATCACAAGACCAACTTTTTTTCTCAAGTGCTATGTAAGTGCTAAATACAGTAGGCCAATTTTAAGGAACCATTGAGGGAACCAACTACAGTAAAACTCCAATAGTCGGGCATCCAATAATCCGGCACTCCTGATAGTCCGGCATCAAAATGGCAAGAGCCTAGTGAGTGAGCTTCGTCAAAAAATGAGTCACAAGGTAACAGCGGCAGCAGCTGAACTGAGTGAAAAGGGTAAAAAAGGCTTAAAAAAACTAAAACATTACAGTATACTGTATACAGTATGTACAATAAAAAGGGTTAAGAACACTTTATATTCAGTATATAATGTATACAGTATATATATAACCTGCTTATAGTACCTCCTGATAGTCCGGCATATCTGATAATCTGGCACCACCTAAATCCCATAGGTTCCGGATTATCGGAAGTCTACTGTATTTGGTTGTTCAGTGGAGGCTGTTTTTTTAATAAAGATGGAGCAGCATGGTACTCATGAAGTCAGATATTCCACCACATTACTCCAGCTTTATACTAGTGTCTCTGTTCAAAAAGATGGAGTCACACCATTCACACTAGGGTAAAATTATTTTAACACCAGGATGCATCAGACTCAATCAATACATGGTGACTTAAGGAGCTTTCTTTTAAGAAAGAAGCCTAAGTCTTGTTTCTTGTGAAGCTCTTTGTTTTTTATTGATAAATGGAAATTTTAAAACACTCTCACTCCCACCCTGATCTCAGAATGAGGTCTGATTTAGTTTGGTGAGATACTCTCCATGATGAGTCAGGGTTTAGGGAGCCATCCACAAAAGTATTCTACTTATAGGTGCGTGGACATTATGCCTATCACTCTTCATAAATCCTGCTTTAAGTCCAATGTATGTACTGGAATTTTTTGAATGCTTTTCCAGATTACTGAAACTAGTTTGTCAAAGGACCAAGGAAAGTGAATGAGTAAAGATATAGGAGATTGGACCCATGTCATGTGTAGTACCACTCTTTTATGAATGGGGGGAAATGATTGCTTGGATAAAAGGGAGAAAAATATCATGTGCCTGTGTGTTTTGTCATTCTGCTGGAGTGATTTGAGAAGCTAGTAAAAGCTCTGCTTAGTGAGGAGATCCATGTTTATAAACTCTCACATATATAATGTCCACTGAATTTCTAGGAGAACATGGGTGGGCACTGGAATAGAATCCATTAAAACTTGCCTGACCATCACTAATGAGGACTGACCTTTGCAGCAATATATACACTCAGTTTATTAAAGCAGGGGCAGAACAATCTCCAGGCCTTTGGTCAATCTAGGTTGCTTGGGGCTGAGGAATTTCCATTTAAAATCTCTCTTCAGGTGATAAAGACTGATTCAATAGAGATCAGCTAATAAAGAAAGTGCTGGAAGCTACTATTAAATTCTAGCTTCTGTCAGCTTAACAGCAAAAACTTTTAATGAGGAAACCATTAAAGTTGACCTAATGAATCAGAAATGCTTTTCCTTGCTGGCTAATTATAGAGTGCCTGGAATATCTTCCGACATATGTAATTTAGAAAATACTGATCTATTGAGTCTCCTTGCTCTCAAAGGAAACCTGTTGCATGGCAGTAGGGTGAAAAATGCACTTTATAGCTTTCCTGAGAGGATGTGGGGCTTGACCCAGATTCACAAAGGAACCTCTGTGGACAGGTGGGATGAATATAAGGGAGGCAGGAATTCCTAATGCTGGTGGCCATCTATCAATAGCAGTTCACATAAAGCATTTCAATCACAGAGACGCATTGCTGCTTACGGCCAAAGGATTCAACTGCCTGGCAGGGAAAGATCTGTGCATGCATTTATTCTAAAATAGAGGCCAGTGTATACATAGCTCAGTATGCTGAAAAACAAGAAAATGTCCTTTTGGCAATGGGAAGGTGAGATAGCTAAAAGGAAATCCAGAGGCATGAGATGCCATTGAGGGAAGTTGAACACTGCTTGCTTGAATTGTTCTGACACTGACAGCAACATTTTCTCTCCCCATCTCCCACACATATATTAATATTATATGTAATGTTATACTTTTGATAGTATAGGAGTACGTAGAGTGGGCCCATTGTGCTAGGCCCTGGTCAAACCTGTGTAAGAGACAGTCTTGCCCCCCCAAATCTTACAAAATAGACATCAGAAGAGATTGTAATCCCCATTTATTCAATGGGAAATGAGGCATGGAGAGATTAAAGTTATTTATCCAAGTTTACACAGGAACTCTGTGGCAGAACCAAGTAGTGCATCAAGATCTCTTAAGTCATAGTCCTCTACTATGAATGGCAACAGGACCTTGTTTCTCGTTTCAGAGGGGTAGCCATGTTAGTCTGTAACTTTAAAAACAACAAGTAGTCCTGTGGCTCTTAGGGTATGTCTACACTACAGTGTTATTTCGTAATATCTTATTTCGAAATAATGCGTCGACACACAAAATGCATTTTGAAATAGCATTTTGCTATTTTGAAATAGCCTGTCCACACTGAGTGGACTCTGAATCACATTTAAGGCTGGCTGGAACCAGTTCTGGCAGGGCACCAGGTCAGGACTTACTGTGTGGGGCTGCTGCCTGAGGCTATCTGAGGTCTGTGCTTAAAGGGACCCCCCTGGACAGCCAGTTCTCAGGTTTCCCTGCTTGCTTGTCTACCTCAATGAGGGACAGCAAAGCATTTTGTTTCTGCGTGCTCTGATTGCCCTCACTTGGGACACCACAGCACTCTGCAACATGGAGCCAGAGCTGCCCCTGGGCACTCTGGTGCTTCTCTTGGATGCATTGCTGTGAGAACTGGCTGCACTTTCTGCAGGCTGTGACCCGAGAGGTCCATCGGGGGGCTGTCAGTATCTAGGAGGCCCTGCGGGAAAGCTTCCACCCTGAGGAGCACTAAGAGCCTCCCTGGTCTGCCCCACTGCGGGCTTGTGCCTCATTCCTCCCTCACGTCCTTCCACTTACCCCTCCTTAACCCCCCTTCCTGATGTCAAATAAAATACACGTATTTTCATGAACACAAACTCTTTTTATTTAAAAAAAAACTGGGGGGAGGGAATGGAACTCTGGTGAGACTGGGGAAAGGAGGCGGGAGAGGGGAGAAGAGAGGGTGGGAAAAGGGAGGGGGAAACCTGGGAGGAGGGAGCTGGAAGGGGGAAGCAAGGGGAAGAAGGGGAAGGGGAAGCTCAGGGATCGGGGTGGGGGTCTCGCTGGACCAACTTGATTGTCATGCAAACCTGCTCCTGGGTTCGCATGTGGCCTTTGGTGGCCAGGATGGCAGCTATCCTGCCATAGACGGCCACGTTCCTCCATCTAGTGCAGAGATTATGGATGTTGGGGTCATCCCCCCCAAAACCTGAGTAAGGTCCACCCTGATCTCCACCCTGGACCAGGAAGGTGCCCTCCTTCTCTGGGCCCTGACAGGCTCCTGGGAGCTGGCAAACTGCTCCTGGGGAATGGTGGAGGGCTGGCTGCCAGTGGCTTGCTGGCTTATGTTTTGGGGCCACTGGGTCAGGGGCAGTGACTGCTGTCTCTGGGCTGGCAGACTTGGAGCTGGCATGGGCACTGTGGCCAGAGTCTACCCCTTTAAGGGCTCCAGGAAGGGGGGAGAGATTGGAGTGTTCTTGGTTGGGGCTGGAGTGTCCATCAGGGCACCCTGGGAAGGCTGGAGGCCCCCTATTTCGAAATAAGTGTCTACACAGCACTTATTTCGAAATAACTATTTCGAATTTGGCATTATTCCTCGTGGAATGAGGTTTACCAAATTCGAAATAAGCACTCCGCTATTTCGAATTTATTTTGAAATAGCAGTTTGGCTGTGTAGATGCTAGGAAAGTTATTTCAAAATAAGGGCTGTTATTTCGAAATAACTTTGCTGTGTAGACATGCCCTTAGAGACTAACCCACTTCATCAAATGAGTTGCAGTGAAAATAACAGAAACCAAGATAAATATAACAGCAAAAAAAGTACCTGTCAGTAGTAGGACCCTTTCAATTGTAGGCTAATTAAGTGGGCTGGATGTGTCCAGTTCATAGTTTCTGATGTGATGTAACTTTAAAAATGAGTAGTCCTGTGGCACGTTAGAGACACAATAGGACATATCCAGCTTATTAATAAAAAAAGTATTATGTCAGCTAGAGCCTTCTTTTCTGTGTAGCCATGAGTGCTGTGCAAAGGGTTTTCACAGCAGCTCTTCATGGGCCATTGGGGACAGCTGCAGTCAAAGGTAGGTAGAAAGTATCATAGAAGGACAAGGGGACCAAATTTACACAAATCCAATGACCACCACCACACAACTGGTGTGGAGTTATTGTGATAGCTATTCAAGGGATTTGGCTGGAATAATGCTGCATTGTAGTTTTCAATATTGCAAATCTGAAGTATACAAAAATCATGAATCAGGCCTCAAAATTATGAGAGTTAAATAAAATGTTGGGTTCTTTTTCTTTGATGTATGTGTTTTGAGACATTGAGATAAATGGAGGTCATGTTCTCAAACTTGTCTCTGCAGGCAAAAGGAAAGAAACTTACTTTTTTAAAAATGAAAGCTCAGAGTCTCACATAATAACATGACTCCAGGAAGTTAGGCTTTAAGAAAAGCACTAATGTTTGGAGACTCATAATGAAATCCCAAGAATTGGCAGCACTGATTCTGTGTGTAACATTCCTCACCAATCCTATACTCTATTTGTTTAGAGGCCCATTCCTCAAACTTTATGCACATGAAGTGAATCATCAAGTCTATTCTTAACTGCATGCAGAACTTCCAGAAACATTTATTTGTCCTGTGTATTTCATTTGTATGTAACTTTCCAGAATTTCTTGCTAAGCCTTTTGGTATTGTTTGTTTATTTGGAACTAGTTTTAGACTATGAGCATTAATAATTTTATGAATGAATTTTCCTAGCAGGGCTTTATAGCCTGAAATAGTCATTAGGGAAAAAGTGAAATAATATTTAGTATAAACAGTTGTATGCAGGTAATAGAAATCTCTCATTTATTGAATGTTCACCCATATAGGAAAGTAGAAAGTCCATCTAAGAGTAGAACCAAAGGAAATTCTCTGAACAACATCTACTGCTATGCTATAATGACTTAAATATTTATACAATTAATACCACCCAGAGGTGCCTGTTGAGTGGCTCTTTTAAAAGGCGGATAGATCAAAGGCTTGTATTAAAGAGGATGTATGTTTTTAGACTGACACACAGCAGTCCAGGAATAGTGCAGATTTTAGGGGACTTGCCCAAAGAAGTAATGAATAACACCTGACTAAAGAATTGGTCTGATCTAGTTACTATTGAAGTCACTGGAAAGACTCCCATTGACTTTGATAAGCATTGGCCTGATTACATGGAGCCACCCTTCTGGCTCTTTATTGGAGAAAAACAGGGATTGATATACCTGATATAAGGGATCCTGTGATGGGGTGTCCACCTAATACGAGCCCTCAGTCAGTTAATATGGGCTAGAAGGGTACGTCTAGACTAAATGGCTCCGTCGACGGAGCCATGTAAAATAGTTTACTTGCCATAGTCAATGAAGTGGGGATTTAAATAATCCCTGCTTCATTAAAATAAAAATGGCCGCCACACGGTGCCAACGATCAGCTGATCCGGCAGAGCGCGGCAGTCTAGATGCGGCACGGTTGACAAGGGAAGCCTTTGTCAACCGCTCCAGTAAACCTCATTTCACGTGGCATACCGGAGTGGTCTACAAAGTCTTCCTTTGTCAACTGTGCCACATCTAGACTGCCCGCACTGTGCTGGATCAGCAGATCGTCGGCACAGCGTGGTGGCCATTTTTATTTTAATGAAGCGGGGATTATTTAAATCCCCGCTTCTTTGACTATGCCAAGTAAACTATTTTACATGGCTCTGTCGATGGAGCCATGTAGTCTAGACGTACCCGAAGAGGCCAATTTAACTACGTATGCTGCACCTGGATGGACATCAGGGATTGATAAAGCCTAACGGCAGATAAAAACTAGCTGAGGGGAGATGTTGAGATAGGATTATAAAACAGGAAGTGGGAGCAGAAAGGGGCTGCAGTCACTTTCTAGAGGGAAAGAGAACTGGTCAGGGACAAGGAGGAAATCCAAAGAGAATGGATTATGGGAGTCTGGCAAGAGGCTAAGAATGGTGAAGTAACCATGGGGAACAGAAGAATCACCAGTGATATAACCAGATATAGGTAAGGAGATAGAGAGGTGGGGTAGGAAGTAGCCTAGGAGGAAACAGCCACTGGATCTGAGATTGAGCAGACCTGGATTGCTAGTCATAGGCTGGAAGAGTGGAAAGGCCCATGTTCCCCTATTAACCACTGGTAAAATAGCATAGGTCTTGGAAACAGAGAGTCTGAGACCGTCCATAGAGCTTATCTGATGGGACTCTGACCCTCCTGAAAGAGGGGACCATACAATGAGCTGACAGAAGGGCCAAGAGAGAGCACCTTAAGTCTCAGAGTGAGAGGGGCTATAGTACAAGTAGCTGATGGATGGGAGGTACCAAATTGGGCAGTAGCTACTTCCCAGCAACAAGGAGGTGCACCTGTGGGAAGTGGACCTCTTCTCAGAGCCACTTGTAATTTCATTGTCTTCTAACACAAGAAGGAATCCAGCTCTTTGGACAGCAGAAGGTATTCAGGACAGAAGCACTCATCATGTCAAATGTGGCATAAATTAAATTAATCTTGTCCAATAATCATGTATTAAAGACACATGGCTGCAATATAGCTATATACAGTCCCTCAAGTTTAAACTGGGAGAGCTGGTTTATAACCCATGCAATGAAGATAACTTAAAATGGATATAAAATGCTGTGCAGTGTGCTTATAAACAAAATAAATGTCTATTATAAAATCTGTTTACCTATTAAGAATAAAGGATTTCCATGGTAAAATCAATAATAGCCTCTCTAATGTTCAAATTGCATGGGGCTTCCAACATATAAGGTCTCTCTTCTAGTTAATCATTTGGAAATTCCAAGGGTCTGATTCTCCTCTCACTGAACTTGACTGGAAAACAGGAGTAACTCCTGTTAAACCAGTGCACTTGCAGTGGTGCAAATTTGGTGTATCAGAGAGGAGACTGAGCCTCCTATTGTTCAGTACATATTGTCTGGGAAGAATGATGCAGTAGTATGTGATATTTCTGGATTTGTAATAACTTGAGCTGCTTATGATATAACATAATCAGAAATCCCTCCATTTCCCTCCTAAAGTTATGCGCTAACATTAAACCTGTTAGTAGATTTCACTGAGTATGGGAGTGTATCTACAACAAAATATGTGCCTATATGCTGTCCGTGCACCTACCACTTTTAGCTCTTCATAGATCACCACCATTCCAACTGTCACTAGATCACGGTAAGCTCTCTGTTACTGATCATCGTCATCATCATGAAGTTCTAATTATGCCTCTGGCACTTAGGGCAGCAATGAGGCTTCTTCACTCCTATCCGTTTTTGGCAAGTCTTTCGATGCTTTCTCAACTGTGCCCCAAGTTTTTCAGCTTGGCTTCCACAGGTCTTCCCCATGTTGTTTTTGGGTGGCCTCGTTTTTGCATCCTTTCAGATGTCCATTTTACTGTTACTCTGGGAATGGAATCAAGTTTCCATTTGGAGTAAATGGCCAGTCCATATCCACATCTCCTGAAAATGATGGTGCTCATATCCTTTTGGCTACACTGTATCAATAGATCCGTCAGATTGTTCTGGGCCAAAAGAGCCGGAGGATTTTTCCGAGACAGGCTGTATGGAATGAAGACACTTTGGACATATCTTACTTTCTCATTCCCCAGCATTCTGCACTATAAAGTAATGTTGAAAGTACACAGCTCTGACAAACCTCGACTTTGGTTTTGGTGTATTTTGATGATTGCCAGACTATATTTAAGCTCCTGAAGGTGTTCCTGGCTTTACTGATTTTGTTCCTGGCTTGTTCTACCATCCTGGCTGAAGGTGCTGCCCAAGTATGTGAATGTTTCTACATTGGTGAGAACATTAATCCTCTATCTATACTGGTGATGGTGAGGCAATATTAAAAGTCATGATATTTGTCTTAATGCAGTTAATTTTCAGTTCAATTTGCTGGTTGAATGTGTTAAGTCAAGTTGATTATTCTTGTTTATGGTGTTGGGTATGTGATAGGAGAGCTAGATTGTCTATGAAGTCCAAGTCTTCAAGGGATGAGAAGGGTATCCACTTAATGTCTCTTGGCATGTCTTCTGTATGCTGCATTACCCTATCAATGGCAATATTAACAAGGATTGCAGACATGATATACTCAGGATGTGCTCCTCTTTTGACTTCAAAACTGAACTCACTGTGATCAACGCTTCATGTAAAGTTGACTTAGAAACTTTTGTTGATGTTGATTAAGTGGAGAGGGGTTTCATATGCTCACAGAATGCACCATAGGCAGGTACTGTAAATGCTATCAAGCGCCTTCTCAAAGTCAATGAAGTTTATGTAGAGTTGTCTTTGCCTTTCTAAGCATTGTTCTGTTAGATTTCATAAGTGAAGATCTGCTCTGTGCAGTCAACCCCTTTTGGAAAACCAGCTTGCTGCTGTTCTGAGAACATAGTCAAAAGCCTCTGATATAAGCTGGATGATGACCGTACACAATAATTTGCTTGGTATAGAAAAGCTTGATACCACATTAGTTGTCACAATCACCGAGAGTTCCTTATTTTGGTATCTTCGCTATAAATTGGTCCACTCATCTGGCACTTTTTCCCCTTTCCAGACTGATGTAAATAGAGGGGAAAGGAGAGATGCTGTTAATTCGGGATTTATCTTGAATGATTCTGTATTCAAGTTTTCCTTTCCCATTTTTTAAGGCTTTGATGGTTTGAATGATCTCTTCCTTTGTTCGGGTGCCTGTGTTGATATCAAGATTTTCTCTTGCTTCCTGGATGTTTGCCTCCTATTTGGGTGGCTCCCTGCTCAGCAATTCTTTGAAATGCACTGTCCAGAGCATTTCTCGTTCTCTCTCTGTTGTTAACAAGTGGCCTTGTTTGTCCTTGATGAGAGTGTTTGTTTATTGATGTCTGCCATTTACCACTGAGTTATTTTGGGGATGGCTCCTTATTCATCAAAAGCAGCTGCATGTCTGCTTGTGTTGCCAGATTTGTCCACTCTCACGAGGCGTTTCAGCTCCTGGTGTACCTTAGTATACTGCTTGTGGTATTTGTCCTTTACCTTCTGGGATTTTGTGTCTAAAATTATTTTCTTCAGGGCTTCTGTGGTTTTGCATGTGATGGATATAATCCATTCCTGCCTTTTCTTCTACCTGTAGCCTAGAAAGGCTTCCCTGCCCTGTTTATATATTGCTGTTACCAGGCCCACCAACAGTGGGGGAGGGGGAGCAAAGGAAACAACTATCCTGGAACCCAGTGATTCAAAAGGGCCTGGGGCTTCTGGCCGCTGTTGCTACTATTGAGGCAGTGATAGCATCCAGAGCTTGGGCCCTTTAAATAGCCGCCAGAGACGCTCCAGACAATGCTGAGGGCTGGAGGTGGGGGGAATGCACTGTGGTCCAGGTGGCACTGAGGGCTGGCTGTCCCGGTCCCGCCCTTTCCACCCAAGGCCCTGCCCCTTCAGAGCATGTGGAACTGCCCTCCACTAGGTGCCTGGTGAGACTGTCAGCTCCTCTGGTTGTTACTTTATTCCACTTCTTGTTGATCTCATCTGCATTCCCCCACTCTTCATCAATGTCTGCAAGTACCTGAAAACTATTCTTTAACTGTAGAACAGGGGCTTTCTGTATCTCAGGGGACTTTAGCCTGTTTTTCAGGGAACATCCAGTACCTGATGGCTTACCTTATTCTGAATGATTAAAAAACCCTGCTGCCGGACCAGTTCTGAAAAAGAGTCATTAGAAAAATCTACACAAATAAGGTGCTTGAACGATAGTGACATTATAGTCTGTAGTTTTGCCTCTGAAAAATTAGAGGGCTGGAAGCTGACTTCTAAGCTGGTATCAGCTGAAGCCCAATCAGAGCCATACAACTGAAGCCAAAAAGCCATACAACTATATCTCCCCTGAGATACAGAAAGCCCTTCTTCTACAGTTAGAGTCAAATGATTTTTCAGTGGCTTAGAAGTGGGGTGAGTACTAGAAAGAAATTTTATTCTTGAAAGGAGTCTGATTGTGTCCAAATGCTGATACCAAAGTGAATAATATTGCCCAGTAAACATAAATTCAAATAAATATGTTGGTGAAAATGAAGACCTATTATTGTGCCCAGAGGCTTGCAGAGGTGTAAAATACACAGTCTGTGCCGAGGAAGAGCAGGAATTGGAAATGTCACACTAGAGCTGAGATTGTGGAAAAACTGGAAGGCAATACATGGTATGCAAATACGCTGCAATATGAAGAGGTTCTCTGCAACTTGTGTCGATTTGTAAACACAGAGGCAACTTTTCTACAAGGGTGAATAGTTGTATGATATTCACTCAACCAGAACAGAAAATAAGTCAGAATCCTCCCCTTTGACTACTTCATGTTGTGGGAGAACTGGAGTTTTTGGTTTATAAGGGAATATTTGAGAATAATTAGAATAATTGAGGTGTCATCCCACTCAGTCCCTCTCAATGCTTCAGGGTGTCTGGAAATCTGGCTGACCACTTAATGAGAGGTTTCAGCTTGCCACATGATCCAGCGTTTGAAAGAAAGCCAATCAAGCAAGTATTAAACTTTTAATTGATTTCATTAAAAGGCTTCAGTGCCCTTTGGGGGAAAATGTACAGCTTGTATGAATTAGTGTTCAACACTGCATTCCATTGAATCTTCACTACCAATTTTCTTGGAAGGAAGTGACTAGTGAGCTGTCAAAGAACCTTTAAAAAAATCCTCATGTGTCAGGCCTTGCTGATAGTTCTATCAAGTGCTTGCATGATCATTACGAAAGTATTGCTTTATGTGATGGTATTTGCCAGTACCAAACAACCCATTGAGTGTGATGGCATCTCTTTGATATGCGCTTCCACAGATGTAGACACACTTCGACCATCAAAAGCATGATCCACAAGTGATTCCAATGACACCATCAGAGACAGTTGCATTGATATGTCATTTAGCTTCCTTTCTACAGTCTTTTTTATGAGTGTGCAAGCTGGTATTTGTCCAAACTCAGAGCTTCATCCTGAAAGGGACCAAGCATTTGCAAACTCCTCTATCCTGAAGATATGGCAGCTCATAAAGGGCCCAATCCAATACCTGTTATAGTTAATGTAAGGATTCCCATTGACTTCAATGGCTGCTGGATTAAGAGCTAGTAGTTCAGCCCCTCTCAGGATCAGACACACATGCCACTTCCATCAGCTTTGAACTGGCTGTCATGTGCTCCCTTTGAATAATTTTTATGTCTAAATAGGGAAGGGGGAGAAACGCTTACAACAGGCAAACATTTTGCTGACGTTTGCAGGGTAGATGTAAACGTGAATAGCAATATTGCACATACCCCTTTCTAGTATAAACAGCTCAACCTGCGATATGACAGCATGGATATAAAATATTTATATGCTGCTCAAGTATGCAATGATGAGCGCAAAGTACATCACTCCTCCACAAGCTTGTCAGTGTACTACTCATGCTTTGTACTGTTAATGTCTGCATACACATATTAAAATGAATGTTGTGTATTCTAATAAGGGCCCTTTTCATGTTCAAAGTTATATCTCATTTGCGCTCACTTTTGGTTGAAGTTACATGGGAAAATTGTGTCGATGCTCACCATGTATAATGTACATGACAATTAAATAGGCCAAACCTATTGGTACAGTACTTTTATCTTGATTTGGAGTAGACTGTTAGTAAGCTTTTAACAAAATGTTTGTATGAAATCCACAATAGAAAATGTTCTGTCAGCTAGACTGAGGTATACTGGCAGTAAGATATATATAGTTTTTTGGTACAACTTACTAGACAATGTCTGGGCAGGTAGCCTATGGGGATTACTAGTATCAGTAATACTTTGTGTGTGACTTTTTTTAGCTTTACAAAATTGACTTGGAACCTGCAAACTGTGCATATACTAAGCTAGCACTTCAGGCAGTGTAAATCAGCATAGCTCCATTGACTTCAGTTGCACTATACCAACAGACATCCAATAAGAATCAGTCTAGAATTGTGTGAGCAATTAGTTTTTGTTTGTTTGTCTGGATGATTGAAAAAAAAACCCCACCCTTTTTAGGTTGAACAAACATTGGCTCAGATTTTTGCTTGAAAAAATTGAAAAATTTCACTTTGGGTCAAATGAAATATTTTGTTCAACCTGAACATTTTATTTTGACTTTCAGACATTTTTATCAGCTTTTTTTATTACATTGAAGGAAATTTGGTAGCACCATTTGCAAAAACAGGTGGTCATCTTATCTCCCATAGTCTCATGATTAGAGTGCTCAACTGAGATATGGAACACCTGTGTTGAAATCACCACTTTCAAGCAAGGATTTGAGCTTGGGTTTTCCACATTGCGATATATAGTATGTTGTATATCTCATCTCAGGGTCCTCCCCTCACTGTATATCCCAATGGTTATACAGTATTTTAAGGTGGGGAATATCTCAGTCTCTCCTGTTGAAGTTCTTCTACTCTGTATACACACGTAAGTATGTGTGAAGTATGGAGAGGCACTGGAGCCCAGGTGTCATAGGGGAACATCCTAACCAGCAAGCTAGTTTTGAATCTAAGTCCCTTTGAAAATCTAGTCCAAAAAGAATTTTGGGCATTAAAACAAACTAAAAGGAATTTTGGGATTAGGCAAATTTTACACAACTTCATAAATAGCTTCAATCAACCTAAAGTTACCTGGTTTGGTTAGTCTAAATAAACTATTCACACAGGAATTTTTTTCCCTGTGCTAATACAGGTAAATAACACTTGATCGATATTGTCTGTTTAGACTGGAAGTGGTATGGGGTGGAGTATCTCCTAGTCAGTGAATGCCCCAATATATATCAGAATGTCTAGGCCTCGGTTGTTTGTATGACACTGTCAGGGTGTGCGCTCCCCACTGTGCCTCAGTGACCCACTGACTGTCTTCATCTAGCCCATCTCCGGGCAAGCTACAGTCTGTACGGGCCGCTCATCACCGGCACAGGGTGTATATCTGCTGCCCTGCTTACCTGGGCTGCGTGGCTACCCCCTCCAAGCCCCGGGCCTTGCCTCAGGCCCCCAGCCAGGGAGTGCCTTAGCTGGCACTCTCCTAGCCCTACCTGGCTACCCTAATACAGTCTTCCCTCCTGGGAGCCTCCTGCTTCCTCTGCTGCTAGCTCTCTCCCCCTCCAAAGCAAACTGTGCTTCTTTATATCTCCCCCATCTGGGCTCTCATTAGCCCTAACACCTCAGCTGGGTCTTTGCTTCCAGCCCCTGCTCTGGGCCTGAGTTCTGCCCTTAAAGGGCCAGTGCAGGGCAGGCGCCCTGTCACAGACACACACACACACAAGAATAAGCCCATGATTTTTGCCACAATTTGAACCCGTATTCTTTCAGATGAGGAATGAAGTGCTTTTCTTAGCTCTTCCAGTGATTGCTTTCAATTTATTTTTCATTCTCTTTTTTTCCCCCCTGTTGTTGTTATAAGAGTAGTAAATGCAGCATTTAGTCACTGAGTATTGAAATACATGTGGACCAAGCTAGTTTTTTTTTCTCTTGCTGGAACTTTAACTTTTTCTTAACATTCTCTGCAACTTAGTATAATGTTATGCACTTTTTCACAAATGTAGAAAGATTCTTTTTCTATTACCCAAATATCTGGAACACTTCCTCTCTTATATTAAGGAAGTCAATTATAAAGTTGTAAAATGTCAGTGGGGGATGATTGTTAATTTAGCTTCAGAATCAATTGTTATATCTGCTTTTTCAAGGGCAAAAGGTTGTTTTTGCATCTGGTTTTTCACATGATGATGTTTTAACTCAAGTAAGCCAAACCAAAAGAATCTATTTGTTCTTAGCTGTCCAGTAGTACAATGCAGTTACATAATACTCAGGATACAACACTTCACTAAGCTGCCTGGAGTTTGTACTACACTCTGGCATGTTAAGATCTTTTAATAGTTTGGTCCATACATAATGGACAATGAATGCTGGTTGGCACGTTGCATTCCATATTCTTTATGAAATAGGCTTCTGATATGAACATGCCATAACTGGAGTATGCTTCATTCAAGATGATTTACTGAATATGATTATCCTATTTGTATCCACGTGTCATTTTTGAATCTGAAATTAGGAATATTGACCTGTGTATCTGTATTTCACTATGCTCCTTTGGATCACTCCCACTGCTGACACTTCAGGGAGTACAATGAAATAGTCAGACAGGCTGGATGGCCCATCAGCAAGGGCAATGGACTATAAATAGGGTTGTCCTTCCTATGGATGCGCCACTCTACTACTGACTCATGGACGCTGTTCTGATACAGAGTCAGGTGACTTGGTCACCTGATACTAACCTGAATCTTGGGCAAAGTCTACACTTAAAACATTAAAGTGAAAGGATGGCCACAATGCCAGTGCTATGATAGAGTTTTCCCAGTGCTCTATAAAAGCCACCTAAATAAGGGAAGTAGCTATCTGCATTGGGAGCCCGTTTACACTAGTGCTTTAAAACATTGTAACTTGCTGTGCTCAGGGGGTGTTTTTTCACACTCCTGACTGAAAAAGTTGCAGCACAACAAAGTGGTAGCTTAGACATGGTCTAAATCTGCTGAACTCTTCCACAGTGGGGTGGGAGAACCAGACAAAGGATTTCCACCTTATGGAAATACTATATAGGGTGGAGGGAGAGGAAAACAATGATTGTCTTCAGCTGGCTTCACTTCTGCCTCCCCACCCCAAAGAGATACTTGAAAACACCTGCAAACAAAAGGCCTGTAAGTGAAGGGGGGAGAGAATTGCTGGACTCCAGCTAGAAGAGATACCTCTGGCCCGTGAAGGACTCTATATGAAACAATATCTAGGGTGAGAAATTACTTGTAACCAGTTTCTTCAGTGAATCTAGCTTAGTTTGCACGCTTTGTATTATTTTCTTAGTAACCTGCTTTGTTCTGTTTGCTACCTCTGTGGACACTTAAAATCCTCCTTTTTATAGTTAAGAAACATATTCCTTGTTTATAATATAGCCCAGTTTACATAATTTCTAATGGGGTAGGGACAGGGAAGTGGGACGCTAAGCACCTTCCTCCACATTGAGGGAGGAGGCAAATTTCATATAGCTTTGGATTTGTACCCTGAGTTGGGGGGCTGTATACTAGGGTGCTGGGTCAAGTCTCATAAGCTGAGTCTTTCCAGAGCTGATCTCCATGACTGTATCTTCTGCAGCTGGGTGTGGCGCTGCTTATGTGCTTTGCTGGAGGAGGCTTTAGTGCTTGTCTCATCAAGACCACTGGGACCCAAATTGGCAGAATAGGCTGACCCAGTGGTATCTCAGGTGACATCCCAAGGGATCCAAACCATCACACAGGTTACTTAGTATTATATGTCAAACTACACAGGGTGTTTAACTGTGATTGTAGTTTATTATACAGTGAGCATGTACAGACTAAAGTGAAAGCAAGTTAGGCATTGATTTCTATCTGATTAATACAGAGACTCAGCTGGGCATGAACACTGTAAATGCTGGGAAAAATAATGGGTGATAAATACTTCTCCCTCCAAGAATCTTATTGAGGCACTGGAATCTGTATTTAAGCACCAACACATATGTACTTTGTATGTTAGAGGTGCTGAATACTTGTAGCTCCCAGTCAAATAGTAGGGTTTGTGGCTGATAAGCACTTCTGAAAATCAGGCTCCTTTATATATATATATATATATATATATATATATATATATATATATATATATATATATATATATATATAAAGTGTCTAATTGTATGTCATAAGTTTGAGAGGCTTTTGATTTTACAGACCAGAAGCCTATATAAAAATCAGGGTCTCATTTTTCTAGGGTATTTTAGAAATATAAAGACAAAGAGTGACATTCTAACTCCATTGAAATCAATGGGAGTTTTGCCTTTGATGTCAGTGAGGTCAAATTCGCAGCTACAGTCCCTGCCTATAATGCAGCAAGTTGATGGAAACAAGCAGCATGTAGGGAAAGGAAAAGGTGATAGCAGGGAAAGGGAAATGTAGTTATTTAGACTACTGGGCCTGTAAACATAAGATATTTTCCTGTAGCCATATTGTAAGGTCTGAGGGCTTTGTCTGTGGTCCTATTAGGAGAGCATCAGCCATGAGCTAAAACGAATCACATACTGAAATTCCATCTAAATTACATTAAAACAATGTAATATTGGGCTGTTTAAAAAGATGATTCTGTCCTAATAGTAACTACTATCACCAGGTAAAGAAACAGATCTTAAGATGCCTAAAGAAAAGTTTGTTTGGTAGCATTCCACCTGGCAAGAAATCACTTACCAACAGTTGTGATTGTAAAATTTATACTTCTGTTGTTTTGCCTTTATGGTCCATACTTCTATATTGTTTATCTAGGTGGTTTCTTTCTGGTTCTTTGTTTCTGTCTGTTGGATAACTAATTTTGCTAAGTGTAAATCACTTACCCTTGATTCACACTGCTAGTCACCTTATCATTGATTTATGTTTGTTTTGTGCCAATTCTTCAATGGGCCAGAAACACTCACATCTCACTGTGAACAAATGTAAAAAGTTCACACCTAAGCAACAGATTTATCTGCCACATCAAGGATTGAACCCATAGCAGAACTTGTTACCTTAAAAATATTCTCACTGGAGACCACCCAGGGTTACACTAGTATGGGTTTATTCTACTAGGTAGAACTAAAGAGGAGAAAGCAGCCACCAAAGGTTTAAGCTAAAGAAGATAGAACTCTTTCTCTCTCTCTCTCTCACACACACAGACAAGCAAGCAAGCACACACCCCTCCATTCATTCACTCATTCACACCCATTCATTCCTGCCCTTAGGCAATCACACACTTACACAGACATATGGGTTGCAGAAGGAGCCAAGGCATGTGGGTCCTGGAGGGTCTGTCTGCTCATCATGGCTGGGGAAGCTGGTCAGGAGGGACACTGGAGAGGAGCTTCTCAGGAGCAGGGGAAGGAAAAAGAGAGAGTCTCACATGTGCTCCTTCTCTTTATATAGTGTCTGAATGGCCCCTGTGACTCATTCACCTTGTCATCAGGGAGCATGCCCAGACTTCCCTTTATCCAGCAAGGAGCATGCCTAGACTGTGATGACTCATTGAAATGTGAAACAAAAGACAGAACTATGTAGCACTTTAAAGACTAACAAGATGGTTTATTAGGTGATAAGCTTTCATGGGCTCATCACCTAATAAACCATCTTTTGTTAGTCTTTAAAGTGCTACATAGTTCTGTCTTTTGTTTCAGCTACACAAGACTAACAGGGCTGCATCTCTATCATTGAAATGTGGTCCATTGTTCCAAGTCTTCTTCAAACACACTCACACTCTCCATTCACTCAGGGGAGAATGCAGCTTAGGGAAAGTTACAAGCAAGGTGGCTGCATGTTACAAAGATTACAAAGTTGCAGTTTACAGTAAATTTGAGAGTTACACAGATTACAAAGATTGACAAGGATCACAATAAAGTGCAGTTTAAAACCTTAGACCTTACAGTTTGGTGTAGCTTTAGAAAATCCATGTATATAAATCTAATGAGCTCAGGCGGAGGCTTTTTTATGCAACAGAACTGATTTGATTTCTTGTGAACACTTAACAATATGCATAACTTGGGTACCTTTTATACTTTCATTAGTAAGGCGTCACAAAATGATTTGGACGGTATTAGTGAATTGCTTTCCTTGGCACTCTGCCTCTCTTGCACAAAAGCTTCCTTATTTTAGTCTTGCATTTAAGACCCTGTCTATTCAGGAGGATGTTTAAATGAGACCTTTAAATAGTCTGAAGCCAGCTTGGTAAAAGTGGGTAAGATCACCTTAAAACAGGACTATGCTGTAGGCTGGATTCTTTATCAGTTTCTGGCCTTTATGTGCCACTCAAGAGTTGTGAAAAGCTGAAAACTGACTTCAAATGGCTAGCAGAGAATTACCCTGTAGGAGGGAACTCCCCTATTGGCACAGATGTGCCAACTCCTGGTTTTGCATGTCCAGTTTCTTCCTTCTAGAGTAAGGGGCACATTGGAGGTGGAAGAGAGCTTCTTGAAGCAGAGCCATGAGAATCTCTCTGACATGACCGTCTTGCATTTAGTATCCTGGGACTCTAAACCATCTTTACAATATAAACAGCAGCTTTAAACTACATCAGGGCTTGGGCTGACTCTGGGAATCAGGCCCCTTGGTGCAGGAAAAAGTCTAGTCCTATAGCACTAACACTCTGTAAAGTCAATCTAGCTGAAATGGTTTAAATCCAGTTTGAAAATGTCCCCATTATAGACAGGTTCCTAGCCTCTGATATGGTAGCTAGACATCCAATAATGAAACTTATAGTACCCACAGCAGAAACTTTGAAAACCCTTCCACAATGGTCATTGTTCAAAATTTGCCAATGGCTTTGGATAATCTGTCTCACAAATATTCATTATGGTTTACAAAATAAATTACACTAGTGCAAATTCTGGAGTGTTGCACCCATGTAACTGAGAGGAGAATCTGGCTCATTGCATGCAATATAAATATCAATCTCTCTCTAGTAAGATATGTGGCAGTATATTTAATATATTCTAAATATTTGGAAACTAGCCATTTTCCCAATAACTAAAATCTGAGATGACACTAATGTAAATACATTTAAATATAATGAAAATATCCTAGTTCATCCTATGTAATTTACTTTAAATAGCATGGTACCCTGGTTGTTAGTTTACAATGTACATAGGAATGACTTGCACTGACGATTTTTGTGCCCTGAATAATACACATACAGTATAAACATAATAAATCTATAGTGCATTATTAGACTTCTGATTTCTTGCTGTGTTTTAAGGGCCCGTCTTATTTGTGAAAACAGGTAGCACAATGGAAAAAGGAACAAGACAATCCAAACCGTGAATAAAATTCTAATTTCAGATAATTTCATTTATATTCTTTTTCTGCCAAGGTCTTTTTGTTTCTTCCCAGTTCTTCTGTCCTTGTAGAGTAAGTTTATATGTTGGCACTGACATACCCATAACATCGCCCTTCCATTGCTGGTTAGTGCTCCTGAGTTGCACTGCTTCACTCCTTGAGCAAGGTCATTCTTTGTAGCCCCAAAAGGACTGACAGAGGACAGGGGAAACTGTCTTCTACATTTGCTGCCAGTTATGCTCTGACAGTTCCAAATATATCTGTGCTGGGACATTAACTGCAAATGCCTGGCTTGCAGCAAGTTCTCTTGTATTGTAAATTTATTTCACAGTGACTTGGGGTCACCTATAAAACCTGTTTCAGCTTTCCCCTCCTTGAGTACAGCATTTACTTCATTCCTTTTCCTTTCCTTGGCCATGGAGAAGAATCTTATAAAGGGTGGATGTGTGGCAGAGAGTCCCAGTTGTTGAAAGCACTTTGGGGGCAATGTCTAGAAAGTGAGGCATGGGCAGGTGTAGGGAAACATCAGTACAGATCTTGGATTTCTGAAAGGGATGAGCTGTATAAGCAATTGGACTGAACTAACCTCTATAAAGTAGCTTCACGCTGCTCATTAACTTAGATATAGGGTTCTTTTAATGACCCCTGCACATCTTCCCAGTGCCTGGCCTGTCTATTTAGCCAGGTATTGGCGTCAGCATTTTAGCCCTAAAAATAAATCCATTCGGGTGATCTGCAAAGGAGGGAAAAATCGTGTCCCATTTTCTCTTTTCATTAATGATGGGTAAAGTAGGCCCGATAATATATGTTTCCTGTTTGTTTGTTTTTCCCATTAGCAATTCTGTCTTTTTAAAGATTATGTTGAATGGAGAGTGGGAGAACTGATGACAAGCTGAACTGAGACAGGAAGGGATTTCTAGACAGATTGGCTAAAACCCTCTGATATTAAATAGAGGTTACTATAAACTGTGAACATCTTAGAGAAAAGCTGTTTGTTAAAAAAAATTACTGCCCTCACCCTGTAAGTTAGGTGTGGCGAGGTTACCTGCCTGGGACTTGACAGTTCTGGGTTCAATTTCTTGATTTCCCCTGGGCTTCCTGTGTGACCTTGTGCCAGCCTCTATGTGCACCAATTTCCCATTTGTAACATGGGTATTGCATGATACTCAGATATTTCTGCCTGTGACAGAGAGCTCACCATGTCCTCCAGAGGCAAAAACTGAGCAGAGCTCCCCCCTCATTTTTTAAAATGTTTTAAAAATAAATCTCTTAGGCCTTTTCTACAGATCAAAAAAAGAGCACAAACCAGATTTTTAAATACTCTTTTGCAGATCATCTTTGAGAATAGAACTGGTAAAGGAATACATTAACCATGCAGCAAGGCTTTGGGTTTCCTGAACTAAAGGTATTTTATCAGTGATATGTTCATTTATCAATATGCTATCATATACTTTGAGTTGAAGGGACAAATTCTCTAGTGTTAGGGACCCTTTATACTGTTCAGGCATCACAAAGGGACTGTAATCTGAATGCTGTTGTCCAGAAGATAATTCTACAGTTGGAGAGGAACTTCTTGCTGGTGTAAAGGAACTACAGCTAGGTCCTGCACCTGTGTCCAGCACAGAGGTTATGTCTGGAGCACCAGGGGAACACTGCAGTACAGCGTTCCACTATGACAGTCCTCCACTGGCCCTACAACCAGTGGCATAACATAGAGCAGTCCAGCTGCTGCTCTAAATCATGGTGGAGCTGGGCTTGGCATTGACAGACAGGGAAGTCAGATAGCACCTCCATGCATTTTGGTGAGGAGGGAAGCCCTGCACTGGAGAGACTCTATCTCTATAAAAGGCCTTTCATCTAAAGCTCTAAAGAGCAACATTCCTATGGACAGAATATGTGCTATGGGCTTTCTCTATACCACACTGTTAAAGCAATCCTTTAATACAGTCACTTCAGAAGTAAGTTTTCCCCTTATACTATGATCACCTATTGAGATGTACAGGACTTAACTCCCCACCCACCAAGATCCGCATGCAACACTCCCTGGAGAAGTGCCCCAAAAGTGTAAGAATCAAGAACCTGTAGTATTGAAAACCTTGCATGGCTTGGGAAAATGGATGCAGATATTTTTGAGAGGTTTTGGGGAAAATGCTGCAGAGAAGCATTTAGAAATGTTGCAAAGCCAACCTGATTATGTTAGCCTCCAATTAGAACTACAATCTGATCTACTTCCACTGATACTGACTTAACTTTGTATCCATTAGGTGTTACAGTACGAACTGAATTAAGCCAGTGTACTTCAGTTTGATATGTATTTGCTAGGAGAAAAAAGTAAGATATATTATATAGCAGTCATTATATAGGACAATTCTTGGTTTTTCTCCTGTTAAGGCTCCAAACTAGTTGACCTTTATGTCTCAATCTTCAGAATAATCCAGGAAAAGACAAATCAGATGTTCCACAATAAAAATATCAAAACTACACACTGAAGAGGTCATTAATTTTATAGCAACATCCATATATTGATTTCACACTCCACAGGTAGAGTTTGGATAAAGACAGCATTTCAAAATTGGACAGAAATTATTCTGCGGTGTTCAGAATTAATCATTATGCTGCTTCCCCCACCAAAAAAGCTACATTAGGTATGGATATAATCCATAAACCTCTAATGTTCTCTATTTATCAATTTTTTCTCTAGGTAGCTCTACTGATGAGGCATTACATCCAAAGCCACTGTAAACATCCTGAAGCTGATATAGTAGATGACTTATACAGCACTGTGTCTCTGGATAATGAACAGCTACATATTTTTGGGAGATATTTAAAATAAAAAAGGAGCAAATTTGAAATTAAGGAAATACAATGCATGACTAGATATCATTGAAGCCAAGAACTTATCTGGATTATTACAATGTACGTAATGATTAAGTTGGTGACAAGAATGTCCAGAGTTTTAATAACAAGTGGTCCTGTGGCACCTTAAAGACTAATCAATATATAGACTCATGAGCTTTTGTGGGCAAAACTCACTTCATCAGATGAACTGGAGTGGAATATATATATATATATATATATATAGGGCTTGACAAACCACTGTTTCTACTCACCCGTGGTGAGTAGATTTCAGCCGGTCACTCTGTGCGCCCCATTCACCGGCACTGAGCGCATGCGCAGTGCCGGTATGGTGCATGCGCGGTGCGGGGCTGGCGAGTAGCTCTCGCCACAGTTTGTCGAGCCCCGTTTGTGTGTGTGTGTGTGTGTGTGTGTGTGTGTGTGTGTATATATATATATATATATATATATATATATATATATATGAACAGCAGAAGTAGTATCTATTAATTGTAGGACCTGTGTTAATAAGGTTAATTAAGTGTGCTGTATGTGTCCCATACATAGCTTTTGATGAGAAAATGCAGATGTTAATGGCAGGAGAAATTGGCTTTGTAATGTACCAACCTGTTACTGTCTTTGTTTAGACCCAGGGTAACGGTGTCAAATCTGTAGATAAATTTCCAGTTCTGCAGATTCTGTCTGTAAATGGTTAGTGAAATTCCTTTGTAGAAGACGGGCTGCTTTTAAATCCATGGTTGAGGGACCAGGCAGGTTAGAGTGTTCTCCTATAGGTTTATGTGTATTACCATTTTTGATGTCTGATTTGTGTCCATTTATCCTTTGTCATGGAGACGGTCCCATTGGCCAGTATACATGGCAGAGGGGCATTTCTGGCACTGGATGGCATATTAGAGGATGTGCAGTTGTATGAGCCTCTGATGTTGTGGCTTATGTGTTTAGGTCCTGTGATGGTGTTGCTAAATATTAAAATAATCAATAGTTTAGGAAGGGATACAAATTCTCATGTTTACACCATAAGACAATCTTCATCTATAGGGGCATAAGAGGAAACTTTTCTTGGGAGTAGACTGCATGGTTCTTGTGCCTTCCTTGGAAGAGTGTAGTTACTGGCCATAGTTAGAGACTTGATACTGGACTAGATGGGCCACTGGTATGATTCAGTGTGGGAATTCCTGCGTTCCTGGAAATGTTAGCTGCTTATCTTCCTTTTCCTATTTTAGACTTCTAAAGATCACTTTGTTCTGTTTAAATGGAACAAAATGCTAATGAAGGACAAGTCACTGAAAAACATGAACTATGCCATCTTGTAATCAGTCCAGTGGTATCCTGCACAGCCCTTATTCATCATAATAAAAAGGAATGGCACTGGACCATTTGCCTATTTATAACTGGTTCTATTAGCACACTGAGCTGAGAAGAAAGCCAAAGGAGCCACTGGAATATTTAGAATTTACATATTCATGAGACTTAATTAGCAAGTCATAGGGTATTTTGGGAATAGGTATGCACAGACTTTGCCTCTTTTCTTTGCCTCTTTTTTAAAAAGGGAATTATAGGCAACAGCCTAAGGCATCATATTTTACATTTTCCTTTTTATAAGGCAATATAATTCTGCACATTGTAACACAGGTGGGTGACTAATTGATATGAATGTGGGGGATTGGCATCTAATCTAGAGACCACTTAGCCTTGTTTAAGTTTGTTTCTATTGTTGGCAGCCATAGCAATGTCTAATTAACGGTACACTCAAATGTAAGGATTTTGTGGTTTGAGTGGACCAGTCTTGAACTGTAATAGATAGCCTTATTTCTAGCATTTTTGACCAATCAGGACTTAGATACAATTGTCCTTATTTTGAATTAATTTTACCCTTGAATCTCTGTAGATTTTACACCCTACTTTATTTTTCATAGGCTGTAAAGATACAACTTTTTTTGATGGAGCCTTTACTATGTGTGTTAATTTGATATCTGACATTCAAGAAATGACCCAACCACAACAAAGATGATGATTGCTTTTTACCAATTAAAATGCACCCTGATGTGGTATATTAGGCCAGACATTCTACAAGCATCTGTCAGTCAATGTAAATGGCTCAACTGGTAAAGCCAAGAGCAGCATAAACTGTATGTGAATTCAAGCAATTAATTTTCATTTTTCCAAAGAGAAAATAGATGGGGTGGCTTTGATCTTTGCCATTTTCCAAGAGGGAGACCCCACACAGTTTCTGCTAATTTATTTTATGGTTTCCCTGGCCTCGGAAGGTATTAGGTTGTGCAAATTAAACAAGTCACGTGGACTTCCTGGAAAGTCCCAGATTAACATGTTTTTTCTCACTGAGTTTGTAATTTACTAATTTCACACTGGTTGTGCTTTGCTATGAGTCTTTCTCCTTACACAACATAGCCTTAAGTTCTTTATTATTCTGTAATTTTAGAGGGAGGCTGACATGTGAATTCATTGTTGTTCTGCTAAGTTGTCGCTCAGCACACTCAGAGGCACCTCCAGTGTTGAATAAGTAAGATGAAAAGAACACGGTTGTAGTCAAGACATCAGCTTTGTCCTTGACAGGTTTGTTCTATGGTGGTCTTGAGCTAATTTAGGAAAAGTCAAGGACTATCATTTCCCTTCATGCAAACAAGATGTACAAAGCTATTATTTAGGCATTTCGATTTGGAGAGGAGGAAATGCCTCTGCATTCCTGCTCTTCCTTATCATTTCTATGACAGAGGGAGAGACACACACACAATATGTTGTGCTAGAACGCATGCTGTTCTGATACCTCTGATATCACTTTGAAACCCAAATCCTTCCAAAAACATATGGCGTATAATAAACACTTCAAAATCATTGGGTGATGGCAACGACACAAATACATTTATCATAATCCTTTATAACTGAGCTTTACACTGTTCAGAAAACTATCTAACAAAGTTGTCATGTGAACCTGAACCCTTTGTTACATTGTTGTGTGAAAGCTCCAGGGCTTCATAAGAAATGGGTTCTGTTAGCCGGAACTATCAGGACAACATAGCCTTGTGATAGTTTAATAATGGAACCTGTCTCGCTTGAGAGAAGCAAGTTACAACAGGACAAGGGGGTCCTGAAATCTATGGCAGTGCCACTAACAATTTGTGTTTGGAGAGTAAATGTAATGAGGTTCCGCCAGCTGAGTCTTTGAGAATTTCAACCTTTTTACTCGACCCCTCTCTAACCAATAGATTGGCGTTCTCTATTTGCATGCAATGATACAGAACTCCATATGATTTTTTGCTGCAGTTCCAGTTGCACATTTTTTCCTGCATAAAAGAATAAAACATGCAGGATTATATAATAACTCTCCATTACATTATTCCAACCTGTGACTCCTTGGCAACAATGAATTTTGAAAGCTTGGTCCTGAAATTCCTTTTAATGACTTGTTTTAGGAATATCTTTTATGATAATCACTGCAAGTAACTGAAGGCAGTATGATCCACTAGATGTGATATAAGAGCTGGACTAGAGTATATGATTAGCTAGTAAATATAGTCAAGGGATTTTAAATAATGGAGTATTTATCCTAGCCTTCTATATAATTTTCTATTGCTGGATCTTAACGCTACATATTTTAAAATAAGCAGCCCTCTTTTCAGGACCAAGTTAACTTAAAAACACTTTGTGCCTCTGTGTGTGTTTGAGACTCGACCCATTCAAAAAGAGAATTTGCTATAGGTTTCAGTGCTGGATGCTAATTTATTTGGTGTAAAGGCAAAACCCTTAGACAGTACACAGATCTATTTTGCCCCCTCTCCACATAGGGGCAATGTACACAGTCCTATTAACTTCAAGGAAACTACATGTAAATAACATTCCACTAATGTTTTACAAAACAGTGCCCTCAACGTGAGAATTTTTGCAATGATGCAGAGAAATGTATAATACTTGGACGGCTGAATTCCAAAAATATGAAGCTAGGTGGTATTTTGCAGTGAAATACACACATGCTGGTGATTTTCTGTGGCAGGTGAGGAGACCTGGTTCTTAGAACTACAGGTTCCATATTTTTTTTTTCAAGCTAGAGAAGGCATTAACAATTGCTGCGTAAGAAACCTTCTCTCTAGGTTACTGTCTGTAACATGAGCCAAAACCATCTTATTCTGCTAATTAATCAACTCTATAGATAGGGGAAAAGGGAAGGGATGTGAATAAGTTGAGTGTGTTACTCATAGGTACCATTCATAAAAGTGTGAATCTGTGCCTTGTGAAGTGAATGTTATGTAATGGTTCTTTAGTCTATATGACCAGACCCCTCTTCTTTGTGTCTCTTGTCATTTACTTCCCCTGCCCTGCCACACAAATACATACACTGTTTCCCAGCTGTGAAGGCAGAGCAGGAAGTGGTGGCTGGTGGCCAGGAGTCCAGCTCTGCAGGCAGCACTGATGCCATCAGCAGAGAAGAAGTAAGGATGGCATGGTATAGCATTGCCAGCCCTACTTTTCCACTGCTGCTGGTGGCGGTGCTGCCTTCAGAACTGGGTGGCTGGCCAGCAGCTGCTGCTCTCCAACCACCCAACTCTGAACGTGGAGTGTCTTCTCAAGCCTCCTCCCCCCAGTTCATTCTCTGCTCCCTCAGTTTGAGAACCTCTGAGGTAATGTCATACTGCAAAAATGGTGTAAATCAGGGATTCTGTAATCTTGTATTGTAGTGTCGAGCTCATGTTGTTGAAATAGTCTCATAGACAGTGCCCTACCTGACAATAGCCACTGCTTACATGGGAAGTACTCATTTATAACTCTCTAATGTTATAAGGTTTTGTATCTCCCTGGAAATAAGTTAATCTCTGTCTAATTTTGTTCTGCATTTCAACTCCCACTCCATCTGTTCTCTCCTTCCTTGCTCCCCTGTACATGCTTCTTCAAGTAATTACAGTGGCCATCAGAGGATATGAAACTTAGCTGTAAAAATAGGGGCCGGTCTCTCAAGTTAAAGGAGCAACTCCATTACGGTGTAGCAGCAGTTGGCCGTAATCCTCTTATGCTGACCCATCACGAAAGTGGGAACAAAAGCGGGTTTCAAGGATACATCTTTTTGCCTTTTCTTTTCTTGAAAAAAATCATTTGTTGGAATTTTTCATTTAGTGACAATTTCAAGACAAAAATGGTAACAATTTTTGAATTAAACTTGTGTGAAAATGTTGGTAATGCTCCTCTTGCTCTCCCTCCAGTTTTTTTAAATTCTCCTTTTCTTTTCCTAGTGGAAAAAGGGGAAAACATTAAAAAAAAGATTTTCAATTTTTCAAAAAATGTTAATTGGAGCCATTACTTGGAAACATGAAAAATATTTTGAGGAATTTCTGGGGCTGGTCAAAAATTATTTTTGTATGAAACATTTCCCCAATGAAAAATGGGACTTTTTTTTTTTTTAATTTCAACAGTGGGAAAAGCTCAGTTATAGGTGGAATTTTCAAATGGAAAAATACAAACAAAATATTTTCTTTTGACATTAAGCTGGGCATCTGCTTGAACCCACATAGTGGCTCATGGGAGTTGGAGTTCTGGGACCTTCATGGTTCTATTTTCTCCTGTGGGCCTAGTTCCCTACCAGCTAAAAATATAGGCATGTTGCTGGTAGTGAGATGAGATAACATTTTATCATCCTGATAGAGAATAGCAGGAGTAGGTAGCTGAACGACATCTCCCATTATATACTCTGGTCTTTGAAAAAAGGGTTAAAAATCAGAAAATATTTACCTTTTCTTGACCAACTCTGGTTGGAACCTCTTACAAGAAATGTCCCTCCCCCCAATCTTTTCTATTCATGTGCGAAATGCATTTTTTCATGTGTGGCTCTACACCACCAGCAGAAAGAAAAAAATCTAGCTGTGGGCGCTCTGCTGATCAGCTGGACAGCATTTGAATCTCTCTTGAGCAGCTGCACAAGTGTACAGCTTACAGGGAACACTGCTTACAAGGTCACTTTTAAAAGAGAATTGGGTCCATGATGAATAAAACAAAAAGTAGAGAAGAGAAAAGGGGAAGATTTTCTCCACTCTGCCCATTCCAAATTGCTTTAGCTTGTGTGTTGGATTGACCAGCCCTTGTATTTCCCAAACAGTATATTTCCCTACCTGCTAAAAATATAGACAAGTTGCTGGTAGTGAGATGAAAACACTTTATCATCCTGATAGAGAGTAGCAGGAGTAGGTGGTGATAGTTGACGTTGCTGAGGGTTGCAATAGCACTAACCAAGCACATTTGTGTTAGATATTAGAATCACTAAGTAAGGGAAAACTCTTGCCCCAAAGTCTTACAATTTAAATAGACAAGCCAGATGATGGCTAGGATAAAGGAAGTATTGTCTTCATTTGGTAGAAAGAGATCTTAGGCGTAGAGAAATTGCGCTTTGCATGAATTCACATAGAAAATCTGTAGCTTAAACCATGGCACAAGCGGGATGCTGCAGCCCTTCCTTGGCCATAGATATGTCATATACCTATGCAGGGTGTGCAGCCTTGGGCTCTGCAGCTATGTGTGCCTCCTGGTGCCCCTCACACTCTCTGTCTTTGGGGGAAGAGTGGGAGTGGGATGAATCTGGGATCATGGGTAGATGGAGCAGGGTGGTCCTCCCACCGCAATACACTGTGGTCCAGGGGCTCTGGCTGTAGGGCACGAGTGGTGCTGCAATGCAAATGGCCAGTGGGAGGAGTCCCAGGCAAGGCGACTCCTTTGCCTCCTTGGTTGCAGAAGCATCCTCTGAGCCAATAGCAGAGGAACAACATGGCACCTATGGGTGTGTCTAGACTACAGGGTTTTGTCGACAAAAGTGGACTTTTGTTGACAAAACTATACCTGCGTCTACACTACCGCCGAGTTCTGTCGACATAACGTTGACAGAACTCGTCAGTTTTGTTGACGGTGGTAAACCTCATTCTACAAGGAATAATGCCTTTTGTCGACAGAGTTCTGTCTACAGAAGGTGTTATTGCATCTACACTGTGGCTTGCTTTGTTGACAGAACTGGATGTAGTCTAGACGCTCTTTGTCGACAGAAGCTTTGTCGACAGTATCTGTCGACAAAGCCTCTGTCGACAAAAGCCTGTAGTCTAGACGTACCCTATGTGTTCATTGACAGGTCAGTGTGGAGGCAGCCTGAGATGCTATAGCTGGGACAGGGTAGTGTGGGGGCCAGGGCTGCTGAAAATCCAGTGCCTTAACCACAAGACTATCGTTCTTTTATTTTAATCAATAGCTGCATCTGCCTTGGGAGGGTTCTCCCTCACAGCTATATAAGGAAAAAACCTAATGTGAAATACCCTAACCAGAATGGATATTCTGTGTTCCTTTTGTGGTTTATTCTGATAAAGAAAAAAATCTTCTCCAGCATGGAAGAAGTGGAAACCCTTCATTCAGAAGTCAGAAAGAGGATATGAAAATAACTGTTCATATATATTAGCAAGTCATCTGCTCATCTTCTATAGCTAAAGAAAACCTATCTCCTTAAAGAGAGTGAGCCAGAGTTGTAAGAATGACTTTTGCTTTCAAGTCCAGCATTTTCTTTTAGAGCATAAAAGGATTCAGACAGCATTTAATGTTATGCGAAATCATGTCCCATTTAGTTCCTTAGTGTTCCGTTCTATATAATTATCTTTTTGTTTGCTCAAAGTAACATCCTTCATAGAAGGGAAATGTGGTGATTAAAGTTGTGGTATAATAATTCTATAATTTATTTCTCTTAATATAATTAGAAAGGTGGTGTTTTTTTTTTTTTTTTTAAAAAAGCATATTCAATTCTTTGTTCATTGGCTTCATTTCAAAGCAAGGAGAGTCACTGGGGCTGGTCATTGGTCATATAGACCCAATTAATGCTCAAGGTCAAGAGTATATTATGCTGACAAAGTCCTGCTTGGATAGAAACATTCATTCCTGATTAAGACAGCCTTTGTAGCAAATGAAATTATAGTCCAAGAAATCTGATTGTGTCTGTGCTTGAGTGAGGTAGTGTCTCACTGCTCCATTTCCCAATGTGTACGCTGCCATATGCTGCAGGAATTCAGGAACTTTTTCAACAGGAAAAAGGAAAGGAAGAGCCTAGGGCAGTGGATGTGACACTGAATGAAGAAACTGTTAATAGGCTGAAGAATGAGAGAGGAATTTCCTTTGGCGACAGAGCTGCTTTGCTAGCCGATTTCTTTAAGATAAATTGAACATGAGACTCTGCCACCTTTTGCTGTCAGTCTGAGGAGAAGTCGGGAGCAGGCTTTACTAGGAAAGGCAAGGCAAGGCCTTTTTCTTAGTTGGCTTAAATTAAGTCAATGGAATTAAACCAATTTATATCATCTGAGAATCTGGCCCTTAAATTGAGATGCTCAAAGGAAAACATTCTGATTATCTGTCCAAGGAATGTGAGGTCCTAAATAATTTCAGCAATGTTTCTTTGGCTCTCCCAATCTTTAATATATTTGCCAAATAGTCCTACTTTGTTTAGAATCATTGTTTAGAAGGATAATTACAGCTGATGATGTAATGGACAAAATCAGAAAACAATTAGAAACCTTCTTTACTGGCCCAAGAGAGGTAGTCGTGTTAGTCTGTAACTTTGGAAAAAAGGAGTAGTCCTGTGGCCCCTTAGGGTACATCTACACAGCAGCTTTAGCTTGAAATAAGCTACTCAATTTGTGCTACGCAAATTGCGTAGCTTATTTCAAGTACATTTCAAAATAGCTTATTTTGTAATTTGGAGCTGTTTACACAGTGCCAAATTTCAAAATAAATCACTATTCCTAAATTCCCCTTAATCCTCATGGAATGAGGGTTACCAGACGTTGGAATAAGCCGCCCGTTATTTCTAAATCTATTTTGAAATAATGGGCTGCTTCAATAGACGTGGAATAGCTATTTCGGGATACTTCCAGTATCCCAAAATAGCTCCACAGTGTAGACGTACCCTATGGGTATGTCTAGACTACAGGGTTTTTTTTTTTTAAAAAAGTGGCCTTTTTCCAAAAAAACTTCACCTGAGTCTAGACTGCTGCCACGTTCTTTCAAAATTAAATCGAAAGAACGCGGCAGTTTTTTCGACCACAGAAAACCTCATTTTACGAGGAATAACACCTTTTTTCGAAAGTGCTCTTTGGAAAAAAGGCGTTATTGAACACAAACAGTGCTTTTTCAAAAGAGAGCATCTAAACTGCCTGGGTGCTCTCTTTCAAAAAAGTGGCTCTCTTTTTCAAAAATACTGGTTGCTGTCTAGACGCTCTCTTTCAAAAGAGGCCTTTTCGAAAGATTCTTTCAAAAAAGCCTCTTTCGAAAGAGGCTTGTAGTCTAGACGTACTCTTAGAGACCAACAAAAATATATAGGATCATGAGCTTTTGTGGGTAAAATCCACTTCATCAGATAAGTTGGAATGGAAATAACAGATATAGATATAACAGCAAAAGCAGTTACTTTACTAGATGTTTTACTAGGCTGAATTTGCATCTGGGGAATATTACAGTAAATACTGGAAGGGGAAATTAGTTTTAATTTCATGCTAATGGAAAAATTTGGTTCTAATTATGTTATGATTTATAGAATATAATCAGGCTGTCATTTTAGTACTTTGATTAGATTGTTCTATTGTTTATTTTGTTTGGCCTAAATAAGATAAATACTCTTTTTGATGACACATTTAAATACAAACACCTTTTGGCAGCTAAACACATTTAATCTTTGGGGACTTACTACAGAAATAAAATCCCCCCCAACATTTTAATAGGGACATTTGATAATAACTCATTTAATTTGGTGTCTAGTGTTCAAGTCAAGCTCAGTGTGACTAATAAAGAATTCTTAATCTTCCCCCTCATCCACCCCTCCTCTCATCTTTTTTCTCAGTCAGGGTGGACAACACCACTATCTTGCCTGTCACTCAGGGTACATCTACATTGCATGCTTATTTCAGAATAAGTTATTTTGGAATAGAAATTCTGAAATAGCTTTTTTCAAAATAACGCGTCTACACAGCAAATGCCCATTGAAATAGCGTTCACCATCATCGGACACTGAATTGCATTTAAGGCCACTTGGAAGCACTTCAGGCAGGGCATAAGGAGAGCACTCACTTCCTGGAGCTGCTTCCTGAGGTTCGAGCTTGAAGGGCTCCTCCATGTCTCAGGCTCCTCTCCTTTGCCTACCTCCTCGAGGGACATCAAAGTCTTCACACTGCCTGCTGTGGTTGCCCTTGCGGACACGTCAGCACTCCAGCCATGGATCTGGACCTGCCTCCAAGCAGTTGGTGACTCTTAGACCCGATGCCGCACCTCCTGCTGCAGTTACTGCAGGCTGCCCTCATGGTTCTGCAGGAACAGGACCCCTAGCTCATCGTGAGGCACCTCCTCTACTCTCTCCAGGTGCTGCTCATGCAGCTCGACCCCACCCGCCCTTTCCTGTACACTGTGCACTGCACACCGACTAGACACCAGTTGTGACAGGTGGGACTGGATTGTCATGGAGCAGTGGGATGACCAGAACTCCAGAACTTTCACATGCGGAAGGAAACCTTCATGGAGCTGTGTGAGTGGTTTGCCCCTGCCCTCAGGCAACGGGACACTCACATGCAACCTGCCATCCCCCTCCAGAAGCAGGTTGCCATTACTATCTGGAAGCTTGCCATGCCAGGCAACTACTGCTCTGTGGGGAACCAGTTCGGCGTGGGAAGATCGACCGTCATGGTCATAGTCATGCAGGTATGGTGCTCTCATGCTATTGTCCCAAGAGGGTGGTGAACTGTTGGAATGGGTTCCCTAGGGAAGGGGGGAGAGTGGCAGAGGCTCCCTCCATGGAAGGGTTTTCAGTCCCACCTTCACAAAGCCCTGACAGTTGATTGGGTAAGTAGGGGGCTGGTCCTGGAATGTCTGAGGTGGGGTATTGATGTTGGGGACCTCCCGAGGGTCATGGCAACCCTATGATTCTCCATTTGTCTCCTTCTACAGGTGGTGAGGGCCATCAACACCATCCTGCTCTGCCAGCTCATCCTCCTGGGCGACATGGACCCCAATATCACTTGCTTTGCCACCATGGGCTTCTCTGACTGTGGGGGAAGGAAGGGCATTGATGGTGCCCATATTCCCATCCAGACCCCCGAGCCCCAGGCCTCCAAATACATCAGCTGCAAGGGGTTCTTTTCAATTGTGCTGCAGGCCCCCATGGACCACCAAGACCAGTTCATGGACATCAACATCCGGTGGGCAGGGAAGGCACACAACTCTTGCATCTTCTGCAACTCCAGCCTCTACGAGAAGATGCACACCGGCACTTTTCCCCCCAACTGCACCATGAGCATCAGGGACATGGACGTGCTCATGTGCACTGTGGGGGACGCAGACTACTCTCTGCTCCCCTGGCTTATGAAGCCCTACACCTGGACCAAAGCAAGGAATGTTTCAATGCCAGTCTCAGCAGGGCCTGCATAGTTGTGGAGGGCACCTTTGGTCATCTGAAAGGGAGGTTCCGCTGCCTCCTCACCCACCTCAACCTTGGCGAGTGGTGGCGGCCTGTTGTGTCCTGTACAATATATCCGAGAACAAGGGGGAGGTGTTCCTGCCTTGAAGGGGGCTGAGCAGCTGGCCAGGGCCTTTGAACAGCTGCGCATTGCTGCTGTCCAGCAGGCCCATCAGGGGGCTGTGCGCATCCAAGAGGCCCTGAGGGAGAGTTTCACACAAGGACCCCAGGGACACACTCCCCTGGGCCTCCCCACAAGGGGCCTGTGCAGTGCCCCTCTGCCTTTCCTTCCCCACCCCTCCCTTCCCCTACCCTTTGTTCCCTCTCCCCCCCCCCCCTTTCCCTGTTGATACAATAAAGCAGACCTTTTGTTTTTGAAACAAGAAACTCCAGTTTTGGTTTAATTGGTGTAAATGTAACTGGGGAAAGAACCTGGGAGGGGAAGGAGAGGCTCAGAGATTGGGCTGGGGGTGGCGCCTGCCTCAGGTGGTCCCACCACCTTGTATGTGGGACCCTCAGCAGCAGGCCTGGCCTTTGGGCAAGCTGGTCACCTTGGGCCCCGCAGCTCCACAGCCACAGCTCAGGGAGCTGCGTGGCCATGTGGCTCAGTGTGCTGCCTTGGGCCCTGCACACTCTTTGGCTGGGCCTGCTCTGCAGCCACGGTGGGGGGATAGTGGGAGGGGCAGGAGCGTCCAGCAGGCGATCAACTGCAGCAGTGTAAGCTGTGCACATGGTCTGGGTCTGCTGCAGGAGCTCCCACTAGGTGGTGTGGTGCAGGGCATGCATGGTAGCAATTTGCTCCTGTTCCAGGTCCTCACAGGCTCATCTGTGGTGGCAGCTCCCATGGGGGCAGGAGGCTGGCATGGGAGGTGTTGCAGGCATCTCACTCACAGATGGTCCAGCTGTGAAGAACAAGGAGATGGGCAGTCATTCCAGGAGACAGGGTGCATGAAGCCTAGCCCTCATCTCTGAGGCAACACCGAAAGGTCTCGGGTCAGACAAAGGCGATGTGCTTCGAGCAAGGCCATCGGTAGCCTAGACAGTGGGCCTCTTCCTGAAGGGGCACAGATTTCCCTGTGGGGAGCCTCGCTTCCCCCACATCCTGGGGACAAGCAGGCATGGGAATGTGCTGGCCAAGCCAGGAGCCTACAGACAGGAGGGGGGCAATGGGGCAGCTCTGCTTCACTCTGTGCAACACACACATCAAGACTAGCTGTGGTGGTGTCCCACAGAGACTGATCTCTTTCCTCAAGAAATGCAATCTTGCCCTGCTGATATCCATTCAGAATGCTGCTGCATGTGGGCAGCAAGTTAACTGCCTCCTGGGGGAAGCTAGACCTGTACAACTGAAAATTAAGGCTCTATTTTTCAAATCTGTCTCTGAAAATCCCACCCTGAAATGTGGGTCTGCCCAACTGTCTTAAAACATAGAACTGATGGATTAATATATTTTTTGTTTGCCCAAATTGAAATGCATTTCACGTGACATCAGAACCTTCTCAAACAGATAAGTGAAGTGTTTTTTTTTTAAATAAGAATAGGTAACTGATTTCATAGATTCAGAGTTTAAGGCCAGAAGGGACCATTAGATCATTTGGAATGATCTTCTGTATAACACAAGCAATAGTATTTTACCCATTTACCCCATTGAGCCTGCTTACTTTTTTGACTAAATCATAGTTTCTGTTTGGCTAATGTGTATATTAATGACATCTACGGAGCACTTCTGGTTTGTAACAGAAGTAACCACTAGCCAAACTGCACCTTGCCTGAATATGTGGGTCCACAGTAAATACTCATTTCCAAATGCTGTGGGTAATTATGCCTACTATTATATTTTTCATAAAAGAGCCAGGATCATGGCCTGGCTATCATTGTCAGCACTACATTGTTATATGGGTCTCTTGTGCTTCTAAAAGCTGCTCCTTCTGTGTCTTTCATTTCAACAAATGTGTAACCTTGTCTTTTCTTACATTTGCCAGACAAGCTATAGCAAACTTGTAGGTTCACTTCTACTGCTTGGCCTTTGTGGTGATCCATATTGAAAACTGAACTGAGGCCACTTTATTATCAGTCCTCAGTGTTTCCAGTACACCTACTCCATCTTTTTTGTGTTTTTCCTGTCCCTTTGACTGACAGGTGCCTTTACTGAACACTATATTATAATCAAAATGTCTTGTGCAGGAGCAAAAAACACCAAAACCAGCATTAAAAATTAATATGGTTGTCAATCAGATGTCCACTTTTGCATGCAGTATTGCTTGAGGTAAAACATGGCATTATTTTGAAGAGGGTTATGATTTGGATCATTCCTTAAGATATACCCAAGCTTTTGGCAAGTTGCTCATAAGGGATATTATAGTGTTGGTTATAAAAAAAAATGTAAAGAAAAGCGATGAAAGCCTAGTCCATTGGTAAGGAATAAAAATCCATTTAAAACAAATGATTAGCAAAAGCAGAAGAAATGGGGAAGGAAATGTGAAGTTTTGCCATTATGTTGCCCCACTCTAGAGATGTCTGATAATTTCTGAAGAAAATTAGGATGCCCTTATTGGTTTGTGGAAAAAAGTCTCAGAGGGGTAGCTGTGTTAGTCTGTAACTTTAAAATCCAATAAGCAGTCCTGTGGCACTTTAGAGACTAACAAATATATCATATCATGAGCTTCTGTGTGTAAAACCCACTTCATCAGATGAGTTGGAGTAGAAATTACATGCCTCTAGCTTGGTTTGTGTTTGTCCTGTGGATGTAAACCAACAGTGACATATTAGAGGTTTTGATACCTTTGAGATATTTTGTGTGTGCGCTTACTAGATAAGAGTTTTTCTGGGGGGTTGTTAGGGTTGCCAGTCCTCCAGAATTGGCCTGGATTCTCTAGGAATTAAAGATGAATTTTTAATTAAAGATTGTCATCTGAGGAAATCTCCAGGGACACATCCAACCAAAATTGGCAACCATAGGTACTGTTTATGATGCATTTTGAGTTTCATCTGGTATGATGGGATACATGATATGAAGAGGTGGTCACATATTTTTAGACATAGCACAGAGTTGCACTTCTTGGAAATCCAGTGTGAACCTGAGTGGAATGTGTATAAACCTATCAAGCTTGAACATGGATTTGCAATTAGATTAAGCTATATGATGGCTGGGCTAGGCTGGGCTGGGATATCAGGTCAGTCAAATTATTCTAATCTACCAGATTTGTAAACCACACATAGGAAAATTAGTGAACTCAGTTCAGATTGTACTTGGAAGGCTCACTAGTGTGGATGGAGGCTGCAGTATAAGAGAAAACTGTACCCCTGAACATTATAAAGTTGTAAGAGCCTGTTGGGCAAGCAGATGGGAAAAAGGAATTTTGGGCCATATTTTTAAAGGTATATGCTGAAACCCCGGGCTGTTGTCTGGGTATAATTTGGAGAGTCAAAATTCCTGAGAACTTAAACATTTACATGCTGCTGCTCAAATTTGTGGTTTCAAGGTACATATGAGTGAGTTAGAGGAATGAGTGTACTGTGCTGGTAGATTTTTCTTGATTTGTGCATGCAATGAATGTGAGGTGTGTGGGGCAGGAGCTATGTGTGTTTGGGTTATTCTGTGTATTGGTTATATTACTGCATAGGCTGTGTTTATTTGTGTTTATGGGTTGTGCTGGCAGATTTTGTGTTGAATTTTTTGGGGGGATATAGGATGCATTGGGGAGCTTGTTTTGAGTTGTATATCCTGTCAAAAGATTTTGTATTGATTTTTGTGGGGTGGATAGGTCAATTGTGGCAATTGGGCCAAATAATCCTGCATCTGTGCTGTCTTCCCCTCATCACTGACTCATTACAGCCAATGAAAATTGTTGTATGCAATCTGCCTGTAGGGTAAGAGATATGATTGGTTGAATAACCTCTGATATCACAATGGTCTAGGACTCTTGGCATGGCATAGGTACATACCTTACTGTCATAGAATTATGACAGTAAATTAAAATGGCTGAGAACTCAAACACTGGATGGAAACAGAGTGCAAATCCCAGTGATATTTAGAACATCACCATATTCAATAAAAAAAAAAAAGCTCTCAACCATGCTTGTAGCTGTTTTCATCACTTCTAGGCTACCGAGTGACAATTCGGGACTCTTATCATATAGATAGGTGCCTAGTGGGATTTTCAGAAGTGTCTATTTCTCTAACTCCCATTGCAATTTGAAAAATCCTACTAGATGCCTGATTACAACTGCAAGTGCCTTAATACCTTAAAAAAATGGCCCTTTGTGCATGAACTTATGTGATAGGCAGGGGGAAATACTCTTTTTACCCAGAGATGAATTAATTCTAAAGTTAAAACTGATCCTATGACGTATCAGTAACTATTAAAATACTGCCTGCATCATGATCAGTATTGTGGCAGTGAAAGAGACTATTGGAACTCCCAAACCTTACCCATCTCTGCTTCCTTGCATAAATGCTACCCTTTCCCCCAACTATATTTCCCCCAAATGCAACCACTTTCCCTTCTGAATTCTTAAGCAAATAAGGCAAACACTTGTCTTTCAGCCTCACCAAAGAGCAAAACAGAGACAGAATTACTCTTCAGACCTTATTAGGAAGAAGTAAGAAGTTTATAATCTTACATTTGAGAAGAAATCTGTTATTATTTGAATGATTGACAGATACATACTAAGGTGATTGGCACAATAGAAATGTCTCACACAGAGAGAGCGTGGCAAAGTGTGTGAGACAAAATAGACGCATTTAATGAGACAGCGAGCTGTTAAACAGAGATTTAATTTCCTTTAGGTTCTCTAAAATTTTCTGGCTTAGACCTGTTTTAGGCTTGTATGGGGCTTGGTCTAAGGGCTCTCAAGACAAATGTTATTCCAAGATTGGCTCCCTACCTTTGTTTTCATGAATCAATTTAAGACAGAAAGTTCAATTACTGTAACAGGGACACCTTTGCGTGTGGAGCCATTTGCAGGACGGAGGACCAGAATCTGTGCTCTGGCTAAGCTATTCTTGGCTCACAATGAGAGGGGGGAGGTTCAGACGCACACTGTGAGGGACTCCAAGAAGATCTCACCAAACTGAGTGATTGGGCAACAAAATGGCAAATGAAATTTAATGTGGATAAGTGTAAAGTAATGCACATCGGGAAAAATAACCCCAACTATACGTACAGTATGATGGGGGCTAATTTGGCTATGACAAATCAGGAGAGAGATCTTGGAGTTATCGTGGACAGTTCTCTGAAAACTTCCACACAGTGTGCAGCGGTCAAAAAGGCAAATAGGATGCTAGGAATTATTAAGAAAGGGATAGAAAATAAGACCCAGAATATCTTACTGCCTCTGTATAAAACTATGGTACGCCCACATCTTGAATACTGTGTACAGATGTGGTCTCCTCACCTCAAAAAGATATTTTGGCCTTGGAAAGGGTTCAGAAAAGGGCAACTAAAATGATTAGGGGTTTGGAACGGGTCCCATATGAGGAGAGGTTAAAGCGACTGGGACTTTTCAGTTTAGAAAAGAGGAGACTGAGGGGATATGATAGAGGTATATAAAATCATGAGTGGTGTGGAGAGGGCCGATAAAGAAAAGTTATTTATTAGTTCCTAAATAGAAGAACTAGAGGACACCAAATGAAATTAATGGGTAGCAGGTTTAAAACTAATAAAAGAAAGTTCTTCTTCACACAGCGTGTAGTCAACCTGTGGAACTCCTTGCCAGAGGAGGCTGTGAAGGCTAGGACTATAATAGAGTTTAAAGAGAAGCTAGATAATTTCATGGAGGTTAGGTCCATAAAAGGCTATTAGCCAGGGAATAAAATTGTGTCCTTGGCCTCTGTTTGTCAGAGGCTGGAGAGGGATGGCAGGAGACAAATCGCTTGATCATTGTCTTCGGTCCACTCCCTCTGGGGCACCTGGTGCTGGCCACTGTTGGCAGACAGGATACTGGGCTAGATGGACCTTTGGTCTGACCCAGTACGGTCGTTCTTATGTTCTTATGTAGACCACTCTTGTGTGCCACCAGTCCAGCTACTTATTAAGCCCTTATGACCAGGGCAGCAAGAGATTCTCAAAACAAAGTGTACTTTTCTCCCCATCCCCATCCATCAGGGTTGTAGTATAAGAGCTGCAGTTCTGGCCTGATGCCACTTGGAGATTCCTGTACATAAGCTTTCTGGCTTTTTCCTCCACTGGAAGGTTCCAAAACAGTTGGGGCAGGGGCCCCAAGAGCCTAATTGTCCACTCCATTATGCTGGTTTAAAACCAGTGTCACTCCATTGACATTCAAAGACTTACACTGGTATAAAATCACAAGGGAGCCTGGGTCTGGGTACAACTGAACTAGAAACATAATATTCTGAATATTAGTGGCAAGAAAACAAAGGAGGAGAGAAGAGTGGGTAAAGGCACTCCCTGCACTGATACTTCCCCAAAGACTCAGAGCTGCTGAGAAGAAGATCCAGCACTTTGGGATCCACCGGAAGTGGAAAGGGGCAGACGAGAGGCACCACAGCTATTGCAGAAGAAAAGAGGAGGCAGGAGAATGTCATGAGCTTCCTTTATAATTTCAAAAACCCAACAAAGAGTCCCAGAGATCAGATAACTATAAAATAGGGCCGTTGCTCTCATCACTAGTATTTTTTGTGCTTGTATAGATGGTGTTGCCCATTTTACATATAAGATTATTCAGTGGGGCTGTGCTGATTTGTAGCTGAAGATTTTGGACAAAGTCTGGAGAGTTCTGGTACATTTCTATCCCTCCCCCAACTGTGGGCCTGTGAATGGAAGGCTTGGGCCGGGGCTGGTACTAGGCGAGGGTGTGGGATATAAAAGGAAGTGATCCAAGCAGTAAGCGGATGGCTAGGGGACATGTGTGGAATGATTGCTCCTTCCTGAAAGCCAGAACCCTTTGTGGAGGGCTGGCTAAAGGAGAGATTGGGTAAAGCAGGATGACTCTTCAGTGGAACATCTGAGCAACAATCAATATTAGCTCTCTTCTGGTAAAGGCCTGGGGAAAGTGTCTGTGTGAGAGTAGATCTAGAAGTCATTGAGAGGACCAGGGTTTGCCTGAGACTACTGTGAACTCCAAGAGCTAGGTGGTGGTGGGAGACCAGATGACTTTCTAGTGAGAAAACTGTAGTGGACTCTGGAGTCAAAGAGAAAAAGGAATGTGATATGGCCTGATATAGGGGAAGAAGAAGAATGTACAGGCATGAATGTAAGGCCTGTGGACAGATGGGATGGCGCTATCTATGCCTTAGGCAGAGGGCTATGTCAGTGAAGAAGCCTTGAAGGCACTGAGTGAAGCAATGGGAAAGAAAGGGGAAGCTGAGGTAAAACTGCAGAAATGCCCCGCTATCTTGTGAGGAGGTGATCTGGGACAGTGAATTTTGTAACTGAGCCTAACCCAATGTCTGCTGAGATCAATGTAAAGACTCTCATTGACTTTTATGAGCCCTGGATCTGGCCCTTAATCAATAGAGGTGTGAATTAACATGTTAACTTCTCTTTCACTTTAATTTTCTCCTGTTGAAGGATTTTTCCACTTCTGGAACCAATTCTGCTGTCAATTATACAGGTGTAAATTGATTTAAATGGAGTTGCTCTGAATTTAATCCCATGTGATTGAGAACATATGTCTCATCAAATTCACTCTGGCCCAGATGCCACATTCCCTTGAATTGAATAACATCCTATTCCACGAGTCGTCCAGTTGACATTAATAAAGGAATTGGCAAAGGTTAAGAAACGAAGGCCCTAAGTGAAGTGGCAATTGACACAAATCTGACAGACTTTTTGATGTTGGGGAAGAGGTGTGAGAGGGGAGGGAGAAAATTAACTGTAGGAAAATGAACTTTAACAAATGGTCAATGAGAGTTTTTAATTAATTTACCTTTTTAAACATTGCTGTACCAGTGTTAATTCCCTCCAAGATCTAGCTACACAGAGAAATAGAATTTGTGGTTGGAAAGGAAATGCTGAATGTTAAAAGGGGCTATATTACAGTTAAAAGTAAATGACAACCACGAGGCTCAGATCATAGTAGAGAAGATTCACAAACATTGTGGGAATTGTTTTATTGTTCCAACCTCTAAATCTTTGCTAGGTTGAATGCTTCCTTTCAAGCCCACATATGGGATATTTCTCTGTGATAAGAGGAAACCTTTAACAAGTTGATGTAAACATTTCTAGTGTATGTCACATAGAGGGACTGTACTGAAAGTATGAGTAAGGACAGCTACACATCTCCAGAGCTCATTTCAAATAATATTTCCATCTTTTATTATCTCTGCATTGTATTTACAAGCCCTAATATGTCGCACCAACTGATGTTAATATGAACACTTAGAAAAGCTGCAGCCAGCGTCTTCACCCTGAACCAAAGACTTAATGGAAAAAGTCAGTGACCTGTTGAATCTGTCGGTCAAGCAAATTGTTATGTTGCTGAGAATCTGTGTGAGAATGTCAGGTTTTTTTTTAGTGACATTCTCTAGTACTGGATCCATTGGTAGGTACACTGGGTCTAATGAATATCAGTGTTATCTGACCCATGAAATAATGTATCTAGAAAACTGTCAAGAACTGTGGATAGTTCTGATTGTTAGAAACACACCGTTTACATCCTGGTGTTTCTGCAGTAAATTACCCCAGACGGTCATTTTCAACTATAAGGACTAGCTCCTCAGACACTCTGCCTTATTCCAGATGGGGACATGACCCTTTCTTTCTGCATTTTAAAAATGGTTTTAAAGTGAACTTTGTTCATTGTCCCTCTGCGATATTCTAATTTCTTCATCCTTAGTTGAACTGATCAGCTGTATACCATACTGCACCTGTTTTACAGTGTAAAAGGAGTGTAGGATCTTATTGGTGTAATATAAAGCAGTTAGACACTTTGCAATCTTCTTTATAATAATTCTAGAAAGATTTTTTTTCCTTAAGGCACATAGCCTCGTTGACCCCCAGCTAGTGTAAGAAGAGGTAAGAGAATTACTGTAGATTATTGAGGGTAGTTGTCATGATCAGAAGGAGTGCTGACCAGCACCCGGTTACTAAAGGGTTAATTCGGGTACCTAGCAAAGGTGTCAGCTAAGAGGAGTAGGGCAATTGACCACTAAAAATGCATTCAAACTGGAAAAGAGGGGTTTTTCGCTCTCTCTTCTTTGTTTGAGTTCAGAGCAGTTTCTCCCAGGTAATGAGGGAGATGGGAGATGCTTTCTCTTCCCAAGAACAGACTTCTTGAAATGTGGAAGTAGGGAAAAGTTTAGATAGTCCATCAGGGATTATTGTTTTCTTTGTTTGGGTGTTTGGAAATCATGTCTGAGCTAGCTAATTGTTTTTCTCTTTTGTAACTAAGCATACTTTCCTTGAGTATATATATCAAATTGTGGCTCTTTCCACCTAGCCAATTTACTATGCTTGCAACTGTACTTTTGTTTTGATATTAAAAGATTTTTTTTATTCTAATTAACTGGTATTGGTTGATTGTTGTGTCCCTTAGGACTAAGTGCCTAGTTACAAGGGCAGAGCCCATTGCCCTTGTCTGTGGATTCCCTCTGTCTTTCCCAACTCCAAGCAAAATGGAGGTTGGGGCACTGGGGGAGAGCTTTACCTTAGGGAGGGGATTCCCAAGTGATCTCTTCCCTGATTTTCTTGGAATCACTTGGGTGGTGGCAGCAAAGAACCAGTCTTGTTTTTTTTTTCTTTTTGGATCACAGGGGGACTGATATTGTGATTCCCAGAGAGAAACTTATTCAGAGACAGGTTTGCAGAGGTTATTCTGCTAGCCGGCCCCCCAACTTTGCATGCACAGTGTCAGGTTGGGGGATTGAACTGTGATAGTAGTGAATTCTGGGGCAGGTTCAATGCCCTGCCATACATCAGGGGAAATTTGGGCAGCACTTTTGGGGCAGCTCTCTATCTTGTTTACACTGTCAGCATGGCACAAAGGGAGGGACAGAAGCAGGGGCTAGGATCTGGCTCTATCATTTTGAGGCGTTATGGAGATCAAGCCTTAAAGGAGACCATGTATGGTGGAGAGAAAAGAGCCTCCAGTGCATTCTCTTGAAACAAAAATTCACCCTCCATTATCTTGGAGTTTCCAAAAGTTAAGTGATGGCTGGTGTAAGGAAGGGATATAAATCTACAGGTAATATTTTCTCTTTTTTTTTTAAGGTTTTAGATATGGGGCACAACATTTTTATTGTAAAAGTGGAGACACCTTTACCCCTCTCAACAGATTCATATTGATTTTACTCACTTTTTCTTTCAAAATAGCACAATAAACTGTTCACTGGAAAACAGCGAGCATATACAGGTTGCTGTTTTGCTACAGGGATGGGGAGTTTATGGCCCAATTCTGATTAAAAAATTGAAGTTCCACGTACAAGTCTGTGGGCAGAGTTAGTTTACAAATTTATTTTCATTTTTCATTAAGTAATGTACCATTTTTTGCTTTCAGCTATGCACCCTGCTTTTTTTTTTGACTGCAAAAGAAAGTAAAATTTCCCTTTCACAAGGGAAACCTGAAATATGAGAAGCATTGTCTTTTGCTCAACAAATGAAGATTTTTTTGTCTTTTGTCTCCTGTAAAAGTTTGTAGAAAACATGGAACAAAATTTCTTTATGGATCACATTAGGTAATTAAAAATAATTTTACAACACTCATTTCCAAATTATCTTTTATGAGTGCAGAAGAATCTCTGGGTAATAGGCATTTGTATCAAAACAAAACAGTTATTTGTTCAGGCTATGGAAGTTATTAATTATTTACACCTACTTCTACCTCAGTGCTACCTCTAGTTAAAATTCATGGCCTAGGCACTCATCAAATATTGATTTTTCCCAAAGTTGATGCTTTCCCTTTAACATTATTATAATGAGGGATAAAAATCAAATTGCCTTCGCTGAAACTCAATCATTCTTGCGTGCCATCTGCATTGATCTTTTTTTCTAGGCTTTACCATAAATTATTCTATTCAATTAAGTAAACCCCACACATAATGACATTTTGCAAACTAAATAATTTATTGACTATTTTGAGCAAAAATGATCAAGTGCCGATACAGAGTTATTTTCATAGCGTTAATGGCCATATATAACCCTTTGCAATTGAACATTTGTCAGAGTCTTTGTCTAGGAAGGGGGATCACCTGGGAGGTAGGAATCTTCTAATTTACAAAGGAAACAAACCCCAGTGTTGTCATATTCAGAGAGACTTGCTGCCTCATCATTAGCCAAACGAGGGGGTTTGCATGAGATACTTTTTGATGGTAAAATAATTGCAAAATAATTTTCAGCTGAAAATTGTGCTATTAGCAACATGAAGCATAATTAAATTGGTAACAATATGAATGGTTCATAGCTCCCCAACAAGCCAAGAGCTATTGTTTACTTCACATCTGGAGAGGTGCTCCCTTTTTCCCTTCCCTCCCCCCCGCCCACTGAGAAGACTGCATTGGAAGTCTGTTTGATGTGGATTCTTGTCACCTTCTGACTAGTCCTCTGGAACTCTGCCCATTTTGTGAGTTTTGTTCCATGTCTGAAAAGAAGTTGTCTGTCACTTCTTTCAGTAGAAAGAACTGCTTGCAATTCCTGTTGGAATCTGGATCAGTCGCCACATTTGTAATGTTTTTGTTAAAGGAAGTTATATTCCTGGTATGAATACAAGAAGCTTAGAGTTGTATCCTTGGTACAAAGTAACTGTGTGATTGATATGAATGGATAGTAGCTGGGTCAAAAAGCTTTGAGATCCGCCAGATAGAGGCAAGAGAAACATGCATATACAAACATTTTTATTACCTCACACTTTACCTCACATGACCTCAGTTCTGTGAAGTGCAAACAATGCCATTTGCTCTGGCAAACAAAGGGAATGGAGGAAGGTGCTTAGTTATATATAGAAAGTTTTTGACTATTGTCATGTGTGTGAGACTGTAGTTGTGAGGGGTGGGGGTGAACAGCCCCAAAGAGGCAAAATATAATCAAATTGTTTTTATAAAGAAACAAACAGTTCAGCTAGGTGTTCAAGGTGAGGAAATTCAAGCCATGGTGTGCTGGTATGATGAAAGCTTGCTAAAAAGATCAGGATTATTTGTAAACATATATCAAGTACATCTGGGACAGGGAAAAGTTTAGAATTCAGTATTGCCAGAGTTTAGCATGGGTCTTGCTATATGGTGAGTTTTCCTAAAGCCTCAGCTCATGGTGTCAAGTAACAAAAGAAAATGTCAGCTTTCATTTTTTTTAAGTAAGTTTTTAGCCCTGCTGCTTGTGGAGAAAAGTTTGAAAGCATTACCTGAGTGTACCTTAAAGGCTCAAAAGTCAGAAGACCAAATCGTTTAAAAAAATCTTCAAATTTATTATTTTGAAAGATTGCTTGACTTTTTAAAAAGTCTTGGAATTTTTGGGGCCTGACTTGTGGGATATTTTTGTTTTTTTGTTTTTTGGAATGTGTGTGGTTTGCAGTATTGGTATCCTGTGGGGAAGTCGTACTCTGTCCTGGGGAGCTGTGGAGAAAGACCCAGAAGTGTGCGGCCTTTGAAGTCTGCTGGAGGAAGCTAAGAGGCAGAGAGCAGATAAGCAGGAGGGTAACCTGCAGGGCAGGTGCAGGAGGCCAGCTGCTTGATCCTGGAAGGACAGGGCTGGATGCAGCCCTCTGCATTGCTCAGAGTGCACTAAACTGCCCCTCCCCTGCCAGCACTCAGAGCTGCCCGAAGCGCCCCACGCAGCATTCCAGTGGTGATTAAAGGGCCCAGGGGCTCCAGCTGCTGTTGCTGCTGTGGTAGTGGTGGTCGTGGCCAGGAGTCCCAGGCTCTCTTCAATCACTGGACCCTGGGGCAACTATCAATGGGCCTGAGGGTGACAATTTTATAGTGAGGGTATTGGGAGCCACTGAATCAAGCTATATCCTATATATGATGGAAACCAATTCAACACAGGGGGTGTGGCAGCACCCCTTGTTCCCGCATCTTTCTTTCCTCAGCAAGCTCCCAACCCATATGGGACTGCAGACTAGCCTTCTTCAGTCAGCTCTTGTTTGTTTAGATGTTTATAAAACTAAAATTGACAGGTCATGATGTCACAACTTCAAAATACTCATAACTCCTTGTAGGGACTCAGCATACCCCCTTGCAAAACACAGTAAATGGTTTGTGCACAGGGGGTCTATTGGTAATAACGAGTAGAAACTAAAAGCTTTTCTGCAAACCCACTAGTTCATAGGGTCATTTTGTGGCTCGATACAAATACACATGTGCACACCCTCTCTCTACTTTGTTTGGCACATGGAATTATTGTGGAAGAAAGGTAAAGTGTCTGTGCTCAAGTCCATGTTTTTGTCTGTCTCTTTTTAGATTCTGCTTAAGAATAAGGAGCATTTAAATGTGCTACATTGAGCATCAACTAACTCATGCTGTCCCATTCCCATCCTCCCATTTGTGACTGAGCACTTATTGGTGCAGCTAGCTCCAGTGATGCGCTTAACAGAGAAGGAGGAACTGGAGAGTCAACATCCTCTGTGGGCCCCTAGGCAAGGTGTTTGGGGGCAGTTTTGCATTCCTAGAAGGGGCGTGGCCTCGGGCAGAAGGGGCAGGGCCAGGTCAGTCAACCCTCCATGTTGCCCAGAATGCAGCACGTCTGCCCAGCCCTCAAAGCCACCTGAAGCACATGACACGGTGTTCCGGGCAGCCATTTAAAGGGCTTGGGATTCTGGCTGCTGCCACTGTCCACTAGTGGGCCTGGGGAGAAAGTATTGCACAATGGGGCCATTAGTTTCCCCCATAGAATTAGTACACCTGCCCTGGCACGTCCTTCATACTCTTAAAAGTTGGAAGAACTCCTGAAGCAATGATTTCACTTGGATCATTATCCTACTGTGTGTACCAGACAGTTAGCCTAATTAATGTGAATGGAGACTTTTAAAGACAGCAATAAAGGATACCAAAGCAAAGACCTAAATAAAAAGTATTGCATCGGTGACCATCACTTATAGTGTCCCGTGCTGTTTGCATGCTCACCAATAATTAAAGGATACCTTCCATCAAAAGGAACAGGGAACAGAGCACATAGCTTTTCTTGTACCTGTGTGGACAGAATGAGGGCTCTATCTAGGAATATATGCATTAATAATTCTCCTGCTATGTAGGCCCCCATTCAACAAGGTACTTGAGCTCATGTTTGACTTTCAGTATTTCCATTGAACTCACGTGCTGAACGTTAGGTTAATGCTAAAGTCACTGAAAGAGGAAAAATGAAGCAGTGTAATATGCTGTCTTTGACTGGTCTCTTGTTGACCAAATTTTGCCTTCTGGGGGACTTTTTGCTTTACAATTTACTAGAGCTATGTGAAAATGGAATTTCCCTCCCATAGGAAAATTTTGCATTTCTGGATTGGGGAGTAGTTTTTGAACAGGAATGAAAAGTCAGATATGCAAAATTTTCCTTAGGGCAGACATTTAAAAAAAGATCCATTTGAGAAGAACTGAAACAACAATTTTCAAACATTTCCAGCCTGACATTCGTTGGCTTCGTAGCTCTGCAGCAGCTACTCAGAAACTTGAGAGCTGGGTTCTGGCTCCATGGTAGATCTGCCTGATTCCCTGCAAAGATTTCAGCAAAATAGGCACCTTCCCGCTGTAATGTTTTTATTTTAATGAAGCAGCTTTTTCTGATGGAAAATGCTTCCCCTCAATTTTTTTTTGTGGCCAACTCTACCCTTTACTACAGGGAGCATCCTTTTTGTATTTTTTTTTTTTTTTTTTTTGGTTAGGGCATTAAAATTGTTTTATAAGTGATAATAAATGTGTATATTGGCCTCACCTGCCATTCAAGTTATCCTTTCCCCAAGGACCTTATAGGCTAAAGATAGGAGGGGCCCAGAGCAATGCATTGCAGAATAGAGGAAACTGCAGTCTTTATAGGTGGAATGCTGTGGTGTTGGGGCATGTGTTTTGAAGCAGAGAGGACACTCCAATCATACAAGGCAGAGTAAGCAACTTCTCCACTGTATCTAGGGGTGTAAGGTACAGTATGTGTGGACATACCCCTGGTGCTAGCTTTACTTTAGATAGCTCACTAAGGCTGATCTACACTAGACCAGGCAAGTTGGCTTAAGGTACACTATCCAGCTACGCAAAACTCATAGCTGGATTTAGGTTATGTTAAAATGAGTTGCTGCAGCATATACACTGCGGGAGGCTGAGGAGAGAACACACTCCTGTCAGCTTCCCTTACTCCTCACAGTATGAGGAGTACCGGATGCCAGTGGGAAATGCCTTCAGCCTTTGATTTGGGGGTCTACACTACACAATGCTAAATTGAACACTGGACTATTGACCTCAGGAGGGTCGATCTTCTCCATAGTGCAGACATGCCCTAAAAGTGTCAGCCACACGTTACAAGACTGTGCCAACACATTTGGCAATGCTCACCCTATTAAAGCTAGCATGGGTACTTCTGTGTGACTACAAATCACACCCCCAGTTGCAGTGTAGCTATCAGGAATGGGAGGAAGAAATAAAAGGAGGCATGAGTATAAAGCTCTGCTTGGAGTTTAGCAAAGGGGAATGGAAGCAGACACAAGTTGAGCTATGGGAAGAAATGGGCCATGTTAATCAACAGATGAAGTCATTTCACATTGTCTTATATTTACAGTGTCAGAGCCTGACATTTTGAGTAAAGCTTTGTAGTTCATAGCCGCTCTGAGAGGTGAATGACAAATGAGTCTTCTTCTGGCCAAACCTATTTGAACTCTACTAGATTTTTGCTTCTTAAAAATTCCTCTGAATATCTTGCTGAGGCACATTGAAGTAAATGGACATCTTTGCACTGACTATAGCGGAGTTTGGACCAGGCCCTTGGGTTTACTTTCTCTTTGGCAAATTTCTTTTTCATTTCTACTCCCTTCATTTGCCAGCTTTAAATCCCTGACTGTGTGTGGCTACATGGGTTATGCAAGGGTTGCTTAATTTTACTTTGTCTTTATTAGCCCCAAAGGGATTTGGGTCTTTTTATTTTTCACTGAACTTTGAATTCTTATTGCTGAATTAATAGATATTTTGAATAAATCATTGGGAGGTGTGCCGGAATTTGTTCTAAGAAAAAGAATCATCATGCCAGCATATCTGAGTAGAATTTAGATGTATCATCCACATGCTTAGCATGACTATTACATATAAAACTAAATAAGGATTTTTTTGCTTTGTGAACCAGAAATGGGCTATACATCTGACTCACATAAACAGGAATTGTGGAATAGGAAAGTGACCTGAGCACGTTTTCTTTTTATCAGATATATTATCGGTAAAGGCCCTAACATTTGGACCACTGATGATGCTTTGAAATACTTTGCTGATAAATATCTAGGGGGTTTGCTCTTTTGCGTCTGGAAAACCATCAGAAAAAAATTTGATTTCACTATTTGTCATCTTTATATCAGTGTGGAGTTCATTGTCATTAAAATTGAACTAGCTAAGTTGAAGCTGGGAAATATTTTGAAATATTAATTATAGAAACATTGGATTGGCTTGAATTGCTTGTTATTCATGAATAGGAAATTGCTAGAAACAAATGAACAAAAATATTAAATGCATCACCACAAAGCCACCCAAGTGCTGGAAATAGGTAGCGTAAGATTTCTATAGAGAATTTGAAATCTCCAGTAATTGCCAAATCCCCTTTCATAGAGAACATCTGTCAGTGTGAAGATGTGGGATAGATTTTCACATGGTAGATGGGCAGAATAGGTGCATCTCCGTGAATACTAGCAATAACAGAAATGTGTGCAAAGACCTTGACTGCTTTGCATAGCTGTGGCAAAGGGGCACGATCTTCCATGGAGGCCGACCACTCTCAGCTGGCAGGAGCTAGAAAAGACTCTGCCACATGCTGGAGGTAGAAGGATGGAGGCTCCACAAGAACAGGAAGTATAAGAGGTGGGCCCTGAGGCTCAGCTGGGGCCTAGCAATTGAAGGGAGCAGATGCCTCCCAGCCATGCTATGGACAGGAGACTTCCTCCATCTCCAGGGAAACAGAGGGCTGGTCAGAGGCCTCCAGTCCCTCATGGAGTCCAGCTGTAGTGAGGAACTTTGAACATATGGAGGCAGATGCCTGGGATCTTGGACTGCCAGATGCACATGAAACCAAGGAAATGCTGGGACTACTACTTTCCGACTACCAAAGAACATTGAGGATGACCAGTACATGCAAGTACGATCAAGGGGCAATTTAGGAAGAAGCCCAGGGGTGTCAGACTATTGGCTGACTATGGGTTTCCCCAAGTTGCGATCAGACAGCTCTGCCGCTGATAGAGCCTGACTGGGGTGCAGTGAAGTTGGGGGCCCATGCCCCCTCCCTGCCACCTACCACTGGGGTGCTAGTACTCCCCCTCACCAGCTGTTGGTGCTTGAACCCACCTGCTACCACACCCTAGACAACCTGACACCCAGTGCACCATACCCTCTAGTGCTGTGTCAGAAACGGCTAATTCCCTGCTTTGAATAATTTACAGAGCAGGTGAGCAAAGGGACATGGTGTTCCACAGAGGACGGCAGGATGGAAAGGCCTGTGGCCCCCTGGCAATGAGGCCTGGGATGCCCTCTCTCAGCAACACCTCTACAATAGGGTTAGACAATGCAGTGGTAAAAATCCGTGTCTGCTCTATATTATTGGCTCTGCTTGGGCGGCACCATTTCTACACCAATATGAGGAGAATTTCTAAACATTCTCATGTTCTCCACTAGCTATCCTTGGTCAGATGGTGTGAGACTTTTATTTTGACTGTATGGAGTCAGACTGAGAGAGAAATGATATGCAATGAACTGGGAGTTTCTTTGTAAATTCACAGTTACTGGATTAGAACAAGTCAGAATATTTTATTAATTTGTTTTAAATCAGAAAGTACTGATAAGTTGAAATTGAAACTTAATGGAAAAACATCTGCTATGACAAAATTCTTGTTAAGAAAGTTTCGTACATTCCAGGATGGAATTCCAGGAGAGAGTGTGTGTGGTACTCCAGAATAGCCCAGAGTCCAATGATCACCTCACCTAGTATACAGGAGACCCAGGTTCATATCATTGCTTTAAATCAGGGTAAATCAGGGACTAAAACCTGGGTCTCTTACCTCCTGGATGAGTGCTCAAGCCAGAATAGTAATTGGCTATTCAGGGATGGAGCAGGTGCTCTTTCTCACATGTTTTTCAATGAAACATCCAGAATCCCATTCCCAGCCAATCACTCTCCTAGGGTATGTCTACACTACACTTTTTTGTTGGAAAAATGGCCATTTTCCTGACACAACTTGAAGAACGTCCACACTGCAGTTGTGTTCTTCCATAAGAAAATTGAAAGAACAGAGGGGATTTTCTGGCATTGGTAATCCTCATTCAATGAGGAAGAAGCCTTTCTACGAAAGAGCTCTTTTGCAAAAAGGCATGTGTGGATGGGGAAGAGGGAGTTCTTTCGGAAGAGGAGGAAAGAGGAAAAAGCACAGGTGACCATTCCATCCATAGCAATCACAGCTTACATGTAAGAGAGTATCCATTCAGTGTGGACACTCTCTTTTGAAAAAGCAGATTGCTTTTTCAATGCACTTTTGTAGTGTCGGCGCTCTCTTTTGGAAGAAGTTTTTTCAGAAGATCTCTTCCGAAAAATGCTTCTTCTGAAAGAAGTCCACAGTCTAGACATAGCCTTACTGGTGTGCCTGCCCCACCTCCCCATGGTCATTCTGTAGTATAACTGTGCCTGCTAGCAGACTCCCCCCTTTGTATTTTGTGAGAAACAATCATGTTCCAGCATATCCCATTGTCCTGGCACCATCAAACTCTTTACCTTGCTTTAAATTATAAGAGGAAGCTGCATACCAAATACGGTCCTAGCTCTTACTGTTTAGGAGGAGTTCTTGAACAAACAGACAGACAGACACAGAAATTTTCATTTTTCTTGACATGCGACAGAATGATGTCATCGGGCTCTCTGGCTGCGATGGCGACCAGAGGGCGGGAAGGGGTTGGCAAGTGTAGTGAGCAGTGGGTGCAGCCCCATAGTTAGGGTTGCCAAGTATCTGGTATGTTTTGCTCAACAACTTTGGTCCCCTGATTTTTTTTTTCTCAACAATGGTCCCTTTTTCCGCCATGTTCGGGGAAAGTATCTGGCAACCCTACTCATAGTGTGTATATAATATTAAATAATATAGTAGATTTCTCCAATAGGTTGTGTATATTTCCAGCTTTGGGTTACTTTTAAATGTAGTGTTTCCTCTTCTCAGGGTTGCATGAGCTGTTCCTAGTAAATTCTCTGTCAGAGGTTTAAAACAAAAGTCCTTAATAAATGCTTAAGCTGTAATGTAAATGTCCCCAAACAGCCAGCTGAAGAGAAGCTGGAATAATACATGTGTTAAGACATATACATGGGGGAGTTAGTGAGATTGATTTGGAGCAACGTGCTGGATGCTGCCTGGACTCATTGAATTCTGGGGTTAGTGACAATTCCATAAGCAATATACCTGCATTCACAGTAAATGCCTTCACGGTGGAGGCAGAGAGAGAGGGAGTTTTACTAATGTTGCCTTCTTTTTTCCTGGGTAAATCCTCTCCTGGTCTCATCAATTTTCTGCCTGCGATAGGAGTATGCAAGGATCCAGATATGGAGCTTGCTTCTAACCTGTGGGGAGCAGTATAGAAATGATCTGTAGCTTCTGGTGAAAATGAGAAAAATTAAAATTCTTATACACTGGAAGAGAGGGCTGTGCATTATAAAGGGCCTCTTTCTTTGGTTGTTACCACTGGATAAAGCTTCTGTAGCAGAGAAGAACAACCTGCTCTGTGTATATAACTCTTCCACTTTACAGATGCTTATTAGTTCAGAAACCTGGCCCTTTTTGATCTACCGAATTGCACTAGAATGTTGCCCAGGAAAAATAGAGACAGTGTTGGTTATTAAAAGAAATATAGGCTGACTTTTATCCCTCTGATACTGATTTAATAATAATGTTACTCTATCAATGCAACTATTCCTGAGTATAACTGTCGTGAATCATGCACCCCATGCTCTGCCCCAACTCAGGTCCTGTCCTATGTGTATGCAGAAGGCTTCTCTTGGCCCGGTGCTGGGGTTGCCATTTGGAAGGGGGGAGAGAGAAGAGGGAGGGGGAAGTTGGATGGGGGATGTGTTTGGCAGTGTAGCACATGCGTCCCAACCCCCCTGGTGCTCCAGGGCCGAAATACTGGAGCCACATGACTGCCCGGCTGCCTGGCGTGCTGAGGCTGGGAATGCTGAGGTTGTGTGGCTGCTGGCCCACCTGGCACTCTAAGGCTGGGAAGCCTGGGGCCCTGTGGGTGCCCATTGCAGGGGTGTGAGGGAGGCTGGGGCTGTGCTGTCTGGCAACCTGGCACTGCAAGGTAGGGAGTTGCTAGCCTTGGGCAGTGGCCAGCAAGAGGCCAAAATGAGGGGGCTGGGGGATGGGACCAGGGGCTAGCAACTACAATGGAGGCTAGGTGGGCTCCATTGGGTGCAGAAGGGCATGGCCTTGTGCAGAAGGGGTGGGGCTGGATGCTAACCTCTCCAAGCCAGCCGTTCACCCATCAGCCATGAATGAACTGGCTTGCATGGGAGGAATATGAGAGAAGTCATGAGGAAGATGGGAGGCCAGGAGAGTTGGCTGTATTTTGAGGAAGCCTTATTGAAGGCACAGGAACACACCATCCCAATGTGCGGTAAGAAAAACAAATCTGGTAGGCGACCAGCTTGGCTAAACAGTGAAATCTTTGGTGAGCTTAAATACAAAAAGGAAGCTTGCAAGAAGTGGAAACTTGGACAGATAACTAGTGGGGAGTATAAATATATTGCTCAAGCATGCAGGGGTGTAATCAGGAAGGCCAAAGCACAACAAGAATTGCAGCTAGCAAGGGATGTGAAAGGTAACAAGAAAGGTTTCTACAGGCATTTTAGCAATAAGAGGGTGGTCAGGGAAGGTCTGGGGGAGGTAACCTAGTGACAGATGTCAAAAAAACTGAAGTACTTAATGCTTTTTTTGGTCTCTGTCTTCACAGATAAGGTCAGCTCCCAGACTGCTTCACTGGACAGCACAGTATGGGGAGGAGATACGCAGACTTCAGTGGAGAAAGAACAGGTTAAGAACTATGTGGAAGAGCTGGACATACACAAATCCATGGGGCCAGATCTAATGCATCTGAGGATGCTGAGGGAGTTGGCTGATGTCATTGCAGAGCCATTGGCCATTATCTTTGAAAAGTCTTGGCGATCAGGGGAGGTCCTAGATGATTGGTAAAAGGCAAATGTAGCGCCCATTTTTTAAAAAAGGGAAGATGGACAATCCAGGGAACTATAGATTGGTCAGCCTCATCTCAGTCCTTGGAAAAATCATGGAGAGGATCCTCAAGGAATCTATTTTGAAGCATGTGGAAGACAGAAAACTGATCAGGAATAGTCAACATAGATTCATCAAGAGCAAGTCATGCTTGACCAACCTGATTGTCTTTTATAACAATGTAACTGGCTCTGTGGATATGGGGAAAAGTGGTGGGTGTGATATACCTTGACTTTGGCAAAGCTTTTGTTATGGTCTCCCACAGTATTCTTGCTAGCAAGTTGAAGAAGTATGGATTGGATAAATGAACTGTAAGGTGGATAGAAAGTTAGCTAGATTGTAAATCTCAACGGGTAGTGAGCAATGGCTTGATGTCTCATTGATGGTTGATATCAAGCGGAGTGTCCCAAGGGTCAGTTCTGGGGCTGGTTTTATTCAACGTCAATCTGGATGAGTGGATGGATTGTTCCATCAGCAAGTTTGCAGATGACACTAAGCTAGGAGGAGAGGTAGATACGCTGGACTGTAAGGATAGGGTCCAGAATGACCTATACAAATTGGAGGATTGAGCCAAAAGAAAACTGATGAGGTTCAACAAGGACAAGTGCAGAGTCCTGCACTTGGGACGGAAGAATCCCAAGCATTGTTACAGGCTGGGGACCGACTGGTTAAGCAGCAGTTTGGTAGAAAAGGACCTGGGGATTACAGTGGATGAGAAGCTGGATATAAGTGAATAGTGTGTCCTTGTAGTTAACAAGGCTAATGCATATTGGGGTGAATTAGTAGGAGTATTGTCAGCAGATGTAGGGAAGTGATTGTTCACCTTTATTCGGCACTGGTGAAACCACATCTGGAGTATTGCATCCAGTTCTAGGCCCCCCACTATAAGAAGGATGTAGATGCATTGGAGAGGGTCCAGCGGAGGGCAACCAAAATGATTAGGGGGCTGGAGCACATGACCTATGAGGAAAGGCTGAGGAATTTGGGCTTATTTAGTCTGCAGAAGAGAAGAGAGATAACAACCTTCAACTACCTAAAGGGGTTTCCAAAGAGGATGGAGAGAGGCTGTTCTCAGTGGTGCCAGATGGCAGAATGATGATTAATGATCTCAAGTTGCAGTGTGGGGGAGATCTAGGTTAGATATTACGAAAACCCATTTTACTCAGAGGTTGATGAAGCCCTGGAATGGATTACCTAGGGAAATGGTGGAATCTTCATCCCTAGAGGGTTTAAGTCCTAACTTGAGAGAGCCCTGGCTGGCATGATATAGTTGGGGTTGGTCTTGCTTTTAGCAGGGAGTTGGACTTGATGACCTCCTGAGGTCTCTTTCAACCCTATGATTCTATGATAAGAGCCGAACGGTGTGAGAGAGACATTTCTTGAAGTGAATGTACAACTGGTTCCTCATCTGCACCTCTCAGGCTGAAATGTTTTGCTCATGCATGATTCAAAGAACTGGCTGCCATATTTTTAGAAAGTGTGTTTATTATTAATAGGCAGGCAGACAATGCACTATGAGAAAATGACTTTAAATCAAGGAGCATTAAGAAATGGATGTGGGGGAGGAATGGGGGAAGAGGGCCAAGCAAATGGATGATGAAAGAAGAATTTCCTTTCTGATTAGAAAAGCAACAGCCCCATCCCATTAAGCAACTAATACTGAAGACGCTGAATGAAGACACTGGCATTTGCTTTTCCAGCCACTGGTTTAAATGTCACTATTCATTACTTTTTTCCCAAGCCAGAATTGCTGATGTGCCAGAGTGTCTCATTATGACAGTGGATGATATTTCTCTTTGCCAAAGTGAATTTAGAAGAAAACCAATCCTGAGGGCACTGTAGATTGACTGTAGGGAAAAGCACTTTCTGAGGCATGTAGCTGTAGTTGGCGGCAGCTCGTGGCAGTCTGCGTGCAGGTTTCAGGGCAGACAGGCAGAGCTGATGAGAGTGCCTGGGTTGCTGGATAGGAACACACGGTGACAGCTAAATCTGGTTATTCTCAGGGAAGAAAAGAGGAAGACATAGATAAGTGAAAAAGAAGTATGCTGTCTGTTACAATTTAAACCAAATACCCTGCAGTCACAGCAAGAAAGTACTGACCAATGTATTAAGGCAAAATAATCATGCAAGAGACTCAAGCTAAAGGCAGCCCAAACTTTATGCAACAGCAAACCCAGGCTTCAGATGGGGAACCCAGACCTTGTCACTGAACAAAGGCAGCTTTCCTCCCCTTACCTCAATAGAGAGTAATGGATCCATTTAATATAATAGGTTTCTCCTCATCCTTCACCCGCCTCCACATTCAAGGCCCCTGGGACTAGCCTGACATAACAGGGTTCCAGGTGGACTGAATTTTCATGTAGAAGAAAAACAGAGGTAAATGGTATAAAAACGGCATGTGTTTAACTTATGCAAGTTCATATATTGTCTTATTAATGTCAGAGAAGCCCAGAGCTGGCTGAATACTGCAAACAAAAGAAAATCAACCCCCTCCCCCCGCCCAAATTTGTTTGTGACTATTGTCATGCTTTTTGACATCCTTTCTGGGCCTGACTCATTTTTTTATGGAAGGCCAGGTGAGCAGGGTAGGAAAATGTCACTGAAAACAAGGTGAAAAAAGCTCCTGAGGAAATTAAAAAGTGTGAAGTAATTAAAATTAGAGAATGAAATAGGCACAAAACTCCAAAGGGCCTGTTAAGAGAAAAGAAACAAACGATGGATGCAGCATCACTTTCTCTCATTGAACATTCTGGTGGGGGTTTCTATTACTTTCCCAGCACCAATAATTGCCCTGGTAGGGTGTAATAACCCAGAGACAGCAAAGGGCAGAGAAGCAGTGTCTGGAATCCTACTTTCCAAGGGCATTTTTTGGCATGGCCAAACCAAAACTATAAGTGAGCTTCTATCACAGCGATTGAGGAAACTGAAAGAAAACAAGTCACAGACCTCCCCAGGTGTCAGAATTTCTGCAAGACTCCATTGAACATGCGTCAGCTACAGAGTGGTGTTTGCCCATCTCCCTGCTGCAATGTTGCGAGTCTTTGAGGGCTTGGAACAGCTCATAGGGTCACTCAAGCATACCAAGGGATGGAATTCCACCTGGTCAGACCATGGCATAGCCAGATGGGCCTACTTGGGAGAGTCCCAACTTTGAGTGGGTGGGCGGGCAGGAATGAGGGGGCAAATGGGACAGGAGGGATGGGGGCTGAGCCCCAGCTCCACTCCTCAGCTGGAGTGCTGGGCAGACTGGCAGTGGGAGGTGGGTCTAGATATAAAGTGGGTGAGCCATGGCCCGCTCAGGGCCACCCATGTGTAGGCCGCTGCATCAGACGTTGACACCGGACCAAGCTGCTCTGAATCCACAGCTCTAGCAGTGAGGGATGAGCACAATCGGAAGTACTAATGTGCTCCCAGGTTTAGTGCGTGTACTTTCTATAGTCTCCTTTCATTATTAATATTATTAATTTGCATATACAGTGTGGTAGCACCTAGAGGCCCCAAAAGGGATCAGAGTCCCATTGTGCTAGGCCCTGTAAAAATACAGACTAAATAAGAATCCCTGGTCCAAAGACAGTTTATATTTTGGCTCTGTCACTGACTTACTAAAGGAAGTTTGCTAAGTCACTTCACCTTTTTTCCAAAGCCACCCTTTGTTTAGAATGTACGATCTTTGGTGCAAGGACAGCCTATTTCTATGTAAGTGTAGAGGGTTAGTAAAATGGGATTCTGGCCTTGGCTGGGGCTCCTAGATACTATTGTAATACACATGATGATAATTCACAAATGAGTGGTCAGCTATACAGGACTGTTGTTTTACTCGTAATGCTAGCAAAACTGTGAATACTGCTGCTTGAAGAATAAAGGCATTTGACTAACCTTGCTGCTATTTTAAATGGGATTGAAAATTGTTAAAGGAAAAATATTTTATCTTGCAAAAATGTGAAGAAGTGGAAATCCTTATTCTCACAATTTAGCCTCAGAAGATCAGAGGCCTGTAAAATATAAACCTGGAAAATGTCACATTTGGTTCTTAGTTGTGCACCGTTTGAATGGGCAAAACCTTCATTTATACATATACCAGAGGTAGTTGGATGCACCAGCACTTGATTTGCATGATCACGTGGGCAATGTGACTCTTGCCATTTGAAAATGAGTCAGATAGTGTGACCTGTGATACGTTAATGACAGGCAGCTACAGAAAGGATCTTAATTCTGAAACAAAATGATACCATTGTTATTTGAGAAGCCGTCAATATCCTTCTTCCTTAGAGAGATTATAGCTCACCTTAGGAGCTATAAATTAAGAAGCGCTTATTGGTATGAAGGAGAAAGACTATACAAAGCCTTAAGGATAAAAATAAAGTCAATTTACTTTTTTTTACTACAAATCAGGGAAGGATTTTAAGTATAGCAGCTAAGAGATTCCAGCTGCAGTGAGTTTTCTAGTGCTAGAGATTACAGAAGCTGCAATTACTAAAGGGAAGTAGTTGGGAGATTTATAAATAATGAATTGCTATAATCCCATGAGGTCATCATAAAAGATTTGTACAAGAGCCTTAGAAGGATATAATGGGTCACACACTTGATAGATGCCTGAGATTGCAGCAAAATAGACAATCTGGTTAACATGAGCCTCAAGAAAAGCTAGAGTCAAAAGCATCTTCAACGTTACAAACTTTGGGAAAGGGAGAAATACCCAAACCAGTGAAATGGGGAGGGTAGCAGTGATTTGTATAGGAAAGGGCCAACCCAGCATCTGCTCAATCTTGTCAGTTCAAAGATCTGGTGTGTCTTGTCGTGGAAATGTTGTTGCAGACTCTGCAGAGATGAAGAAGAATTGTCCCTGTACATCAGACAGTAACACTCATGATTATCCCTAATACCTGCCCAGAAAAAAATAGATGTGTGCTGAAAGAATAGGACTCAAAATACATACATTGAAACAACAGTGGTAACAGGAGAATTCCAAAGAACCCCTGGATGCTATGAGTAAAATAAGAGAGACCTGTTATTTTAAGTGTTCCCATGGTATGATGATGTTACATTAATGCTCAGTCTTCAAATGATCATGCATAGGAAAACATGTTGACTCACACCTACAGAGGCATACGTGGAAGTGCAGTCTGAATGCTACAAACTAGTCAGAAGCCAAATGTATCCAGTAAGGAAATAGATTTGAGAGACCTTTTTATATCTGTGGCAACCAACTTTCCAATGACCTTTGATGAAACAGGGAGTTAATGGGACTACTTCTCTGCTTAAGTGCTTTTTTGGATCAGGGCCCTAGTAGACAGGAGCCTGAAAGCAAGATCATTGTTTAAATTCTTCACTTGATCACTGAGAAAATTCTCAGGGGGATCATAGAATAGCAGCTGCCCAGCTGACCATGCTGGCTGCATGTAGCAAACATCCTCCTGCCTGGAATACTCTATCTGAGGTGGAGGATCTGCCAGGCTATGGGGAGAGGAGGCTGTGTAGTAGAGGAGAGAGGCTACTGCAAGGATCTATAACAGTGCTGCATAAAATTCAAGGAACTGAGGCAGGAGGCAAAGCCAGGCAAATAGTTGCTTTGGTGCAGAGCCGCAGATGTGCCTCTTCTACAAGGTGCTGCCTGTCATCCTCGGTGTCAACTCCACCTCCACTGCCAACGCCCTGTGGATAACTTTCAGGCAGGGACTGGAGTCACAGGCCATTAGAGTGAACCTGAGGATGAGGTGCTGGACAAAAAAAAAGAAGAGGAGGATGTGGGACAGGCATCAAGGAGGCCCAGTGGTGTGAGGAGCCAGGACCTCTTTTTGATTCCTGAGCAGTACAGATACTCCCAGCAGTATAACTCTGGTGAGCCTGGTGCAGGCAAGGGAATCGCTGGTAAGTACTGTTTTCTTCAGTACTATAGGGACACATCTGCTCATGTGCTACTTTTTTAGTCAAGCTAGAAGAGCTAGTGAAATAACCAACAGAGGTACAGCTGCTATCTGCTTCTCAGTCCCTATACAGCTAGGCAGAGCAGGCCCTGCAGAATAGTTTGTGCAAGTGTTACACTAACAGGCAGAACTGAACCTGGGACTTCTGGAGTTTAATGCATGAGCCTCTACTACATCTTGAGCTAAAAGCCAGATGGTCTCTCATCTACGGCTGTAGAGGAAACTCATTATTTTCTCTGTAAGTGGTCTAAGTGCCACTACATGGGACAGTGAACCACACCCAGAATGTGTGGTGGTTTCATGTGCACACCAGGATATCCCACAAATCCTAGTAGAGATTTCTAAGAAACTTTCCTGGGGATAATCAGAAATCCTCTGCTAAAGGTTTCTGGGGAAGAATGCCTTGTTTCTTCCCCTGGGGTAGGACAATTGCCAGGCCACTCAGCAATGACTTTAGCAGCGCACAGACTAGTAGCATGTGGACCCAGTCTGCATCCAGATGCCTGCAGGAGCTGCTCCCCTTGCAGCCTCAGTTGCTCTCTGGAGTGAGATATCCACTACTGTCACCGTCACCTGTGGAAAGTGGTGCCAGTAGTCAGTACAGTTGCTCTATGCACTTGTACTGGTGGCCAGACGCTATCCCTCTCCCCCCCTTCCCCCTGGACCGTACTCGCAGTGGCTGGCTGAAAGGATCTGAGACAAACAGAAGGACAGCCTGAACAAGCAGAGTAGAACACCCCGCGCAAGAAGTCAGAGAGAGGGTGAGTGAGGTTAAATTTAAAAGGCTGGCAGGCGGCGGTAACAGCCACAGGAGATTCATGTCTGTGTAGGCTGACTAGATGGCTTTGAGTCAATATATTTTATTTTTTTATAATTTATAAGGGTATAAGTAAGCAAAAAAATACATTAGATGGCTGCGGTCCCCACTGGCCTTCTACTTAGCTGTCATCCAGTGGAGCTGGCCTTTTCCCATAGGTATCGGAGCAGAAGTGGCTCAGTGGATGTGTACTGTTTTCTCTCCTCAGTAACACTGCAGCAAATGGCCTGCATCCACCCCCTCCCCACCTTCCCTTGCTTCCCAAGCCCTTCTTTCCCTCAAGGACTTTGGCTTCTTTTGTGTGGCAGAGAGGGGCAGAGCTGAATGGAAGCCAAACAAAAGTACTGTGCCGGTGGCAACGGGCTGGAGAGAGGAGCTTGTCAAATGGGAAATGGAGCATGAGGCTGGAAAAGAAAAGGGGGGGGTGGGTGGGTGGTATTTGTATTGGCACGTGGCAAGCAGCTTGCATGCTTATGTGATGCTAACTTCCTTCCCATAAGTGCCTCTGGCAGCCTGACCCTGGCAAATACAAACAGAGGTCCCCAGGCAGCCCATCCCTTCCCTGTCCTCTGCAGCATCAACATCCCTTGTGCACAGGGTTTTTCTTAAAAAAAAAAAGATTCCCTCTCCTGCCGTAAATTTGTTTACAATTATTTTAAGCTATTTCATTTTTCCTCCTCTCTCCAAATCAAACTTGAGACAGATTCTGAAAGACAGGCAGAGAGAGGTTTGGTATAATCCTCAGACTAGCCCACTGCCCCTCTTGCCAGTGACAGGCTAAGATTTTCAGTCTTTGTTTAGGATCCTAAATAAATGGCCAAGTAAACACAAATGCTGAGCTACCGGCAGCACCCTTTGAAGTCAGTGGAAGCCGTTTTGGGTCTTTGGTTGCTTTTAAAAATCTAGCCATTTAGTAAGTGGACATGGGAGTCTAAAGCCAGGCTTCTATTGCTGAAATTCTTGGTCAACATTTCCCATAGAAACAAATTGGTGGGGAATTAGGGAAACGGACTGAAAGATAAAAAATTTAAACCCAGCTAGAAGACATGGAACCTGAGTCAAAAGTGACATAGGGAAGGAACATCTACACTGCAAAAAGGAAAACACACCCTCCCCACCAAACCTCCCCCCCCCCCAAAAAAAAAACCTGTGTCAACAAGTCTCAAAACTGGGGTCAACTGTGTGGGCTTGTGTTATTAGGTTAAAAATTTGGATGTTCCCAATCAGGCTATAACCCAGGCCCAGAGACATAGAGTATAGAGACGTCTTGGATCCTAGGCTCTAGTCCAGAGGTTCTCAAAGTGGGCCATGGGCCTGCCCAGGTAAGTGGCTGACAGACCTGTGCCACTTTGTTTACCTGAAATGTCTGTCGCTATGGAGCCTCACAGTTCCCCTTGGCTGTGGTTCACCATTGCCAGCCACGGGGAGCTGTGGGAAGTGGTTTGGCGTGTGCCAGCTCTGTCATATGGAGAGTTGGACTTTCCAATTTTTTAAAAAAGACACCCACTCCCAGGGACGATAGTGTTTTATAACCATTGTAGCTACCAAACAGCATCTGTGAGCTGCTAGGAAGCAGAGCATTTGTGAACTATGTGCTCTTTGCAAGCCCTGGAGGGGAAAAGAGCAGGCATCCAGTGAAAGGGAAATGGGAGAGGTGGTAGTTCTGTTCATCTGTTTAATGATACACCCTTTCCTCACAGTTCCTTCCTCCAGTCAAGATAAGTAATGTTAGAAACCAGTGGCAATATGTGCTATCTAAGCTAGGAACAGTGGAGAGAAACAAGATGGGTGGTGCCTCAAGCCTGAAGAGATGGATGCCTCTGTGTTGAGATTAACAGATTTGTAATGTCTTTGGTTTGTCTCGGCAAGTTCATGGCCACTGTGGAGTCTTGATAATAAATTTCCACCTTAGCCATCCAGCAGGCAGTGCACAATAGTTCTCCTCATTTGTTTAGAGATGTTGGAATTTTTGGACAGACTGGTGTATCTGTGCTTTCCTATTGTTGTTTTTCTGTTGAGCATACTGTTGGAGACCTGCTTAATGCTTGTTCCTACATTTTAAAGCACAGCTGTATAAAGATGAGTTTTCTCTGAGTATTTTACTCATAGGGTGCTATACTGCTTTCATTCATGTACCATGGAGTGTGAACTGTAGATTTTCATGTAATTGAAAGAAGCTAGTGGTATTTAGTATCTATCATTTAAAATATGCCAGAATAAAAGGTGTTTAGGTACCTAACTGCAGTGAGTTATATCTTTGAGGATGTGCACCTTTCTGTATGAGTCTCCCATGCTCTTATGTAACAGGATTTGTTCCTGATTGATACTCTGTTGGAGAGATTCTTTTAATTATGTTAAACAGACCTGGTTCATTTCAAAATTTCCTCATAATTTGTGTTTGTTTTTTCTTTTACCTAATCTATCCATGGTCCTTAATTAGCAAACTTTAAAACTGGCTGGAAAACAGAAAATAATTTGAGAGAATTTTCACAAAAAGTGATTTTCAGTTCGGATTGAGATTTTGAAATTTTCCCAAAGGCCCGTCATAAAATACATGAGAAATATATAATTAGACCATAGTAACTGCAATTTGGGTGAATAATAAGTCCTCAGTCCTTGAGTCATCCTCCACATTTTTTTGACAGTGGATTTCTTCAGTCCTAATAGACCATGAGTTCTAACTGAGGGCAGTGGAATTTCATGAGACATCAGTTAGCAATGGATTTGGCTCTTGTTATGAAATGGGTGTTGTGAAATCTCTTTAATGAAAGATTATTTGAATTTCAAGTGATAATAAGGTTGCTTGGTTAATGCTGCATACCTCAATGGGCAGAGGGACTTCAAGAGTTTTCATACATCTTTGGATCTAAATGGTAATTCCTTCTACATTCTTTGTGGTTTCACAGTGTTTATAATAATTCTTTCTTGGAATCCAACATATACAGTTTATCCAGCTGTGCCTTTGATGTCAGTCCTATGGCCTCCAGGGACAAAAGCTGTGAACGAGTGGTTAGTGATAGACACCCCTGAGGTTATGACATCTTTAACATATGCTCATCAGCATAAGGGTTTTCCACGGCTGTGGATTAAGCAATTTATTTGGCTATAAAACAGAAAACTAGTTAAGTGAATTTTACTGTTGAATCAATAGAATAATAATAAGTGGGCTGTAGTATAATGTCCGCTGAGTCAACAAGCTTTGTCCGTCTTCTTTTCATAAATCAGTTACCTTATAGTATTTACGAATAGTCCCAAATTGTTCTGAGCAAACTGAAAAATGATATTGAAAATTCCCTGAGAACAGAATTTCTGTACTGTGAAATCTTCCCTTTTTACCAGACATAAAATCAAACCCATCCAGAATTTCATTAACTAAAAATGTAACTCAAACTCAGTTTTTTGTGCTCTGCTCAATTGTCTCCATTTATACTTAATAGAATACCTTCTTAATCTCATTTGAGACATGTCTGTAAGCTAAAGATAAAAATGTAAAACTTACCTTTGAATCGAATGGTGTCTAAATAGCACCTCTTTGCCAATATATATATATATATATATATATATATATATATATATATATATAATAATCTTAGGCCCCTTAAGACTCTATCCTTTACAATGCTTTAGAATTTACACACATATTGCAATTATTGTAATGTTATATTGGATCCTCTGATGACTGGAGACAAATTAAATTTAAAAGAGATGTAAGTTGTCAGTTTGTTATAAATATTAAGGAATGATAAATTGTTAGGATAAAGTAGGCCACCAGACATTCAGTAATTCATTTTTTGCATTTTAGAGTGGATTAACTAGGTTCTGCAATGTACACATTTAACAGTTTAATATTACATGATCTTCAAAGATGTTTCTTTCTAAAGCATTATCAAAACTCATCAGTCAGAGCCAAGTTGCTTTTCACAGAAACATGCTCTCTTTGAAGAAAGAAAAAAGCACTCTCACAAATATCACTCAACTAATAATTGCAAGAAGTGATAAAGCATAGTGCCACTGTTCGGACAGACTTCTGTTAGTGTGCACAGTAATGCATACATATTAACATCATGGGTTACATTTTGAACAGGCAAAAATAATAACAAATCTAGAGAAAAGTTAAAACAGGGGAACTGACAGGTAATAGCTTCTTTAAATGAATCTTCCTCTCCTGCTATGGTCTTGTATGTCTCCAGGAAGGCAAGCTGCAGCTAGTAAGAATGAGACTAAAATTTTGTAGTCTGTGATAAAGATGATTTCAGTGGCAAGGATGATGCATTAGATTGGGGGGGGGGGGGGAACACCCAGCCTCTTTGTCTTATCTGTGATGTAAGCTAGTTAACACCAGCAATCTACTTGTTCGAAGAGTGATTTGGCAGTGGAAGAACACAATTAATGCTTTTGTATTTCTGAGGAGACCAAATACCCTTAAGAGATATTTGTGCCTAACTTCCAGGATAACTGAGCCACAGGAATCTAGTAAGATGTGATCAAGAAAATTAACAGCACAACGTTGTGACGTTACACTCCATACTCTTTATGAAAATATGCTTACAAAATCATAGACTCATAAGCCTTGAAAGGACCATGAGAGGTCATCAAGTCCAGTCTCCTGCACTCACGGCAGGGCCAAACACGATCTAGATCATCTCTGATAGGTGTTTGCCTACCCTGTTCTTAAATATCTCCATTGATGGAAATTTCATAACCTCCCTAAACAATTTATTCCCATTCTTAACCACCCTGACAGGAAGATTTACCTAATGTCTAACCTAAACTTCCTTTGCTGCAATTTAACTCATTGCTTCTAGTCCTATCATCAGAAATTAAGAAGAATATTTCGCCCCCTGCCCCGTCCTTCTAACAACCATTAAGGTACTTAGCTGTTATCATGTCCCCTCAGTCTTCTCTTTTCAAGGCTAAACAAACCCAGTTCTTTCAATCTTCCCTCACAGGTCATGTTTTAATAATTTTTGTTGCTCTTCTCTGGACTTTTTCTAATTTGTCCACATCTTTCCTGAAATGCAGCACAAAACTTCAGTTGGGGGCCTAATCAGCACAGGGTAGAGTAGAAGAATTGTTTCTTGTTTCTTAGCTCTTGGCTACATTGGCAAGTTGCTGCACCGTAACTTTCTTGCTCAGGGGTGTGAAAAAGACCTGCCCAAGTGCAGCAAGTTCCAGCTCTGTAAAGAGTCAGTTGTTAACAGGCTCTCAGCTGTTAGCCACTCCTGCTAATACATCTCATGATATGGAAATGACATAACTGAAATATACTTTATACAAGATGGGTCATGAATGATACCATTAGAAAGAATGAGTAGTCCTGTGGCACCTTAGAGACTAACAAAAGTACATAAGTTAATGAATTTTCGTGGATAAGACCCACTTTATCAGATCAGTTGAAGTGGATATAACAGAATCCAAGATATATATATGTATATGTGTGTGTGTGTGTATTGTGTGTGTGTGTATATATATATGTATGTATGTATATGTAACAGCAAAAGAAGTACCTGTCAGTTGTAGGACCTGTGTTAATGAAGCTAATTACATGGGCTGGATGTGTCACATTCATAGCTATTGACATGAAAATGTGTCAAAAGCAGAGCTTTGTACTGGATTAACCAGTTAATCTTTATTCAAACTCAGGGTAACAGCGTCAAATTTGTAGATGAATTCCAGTTCAGCAGTCTCTCTTTCTCTGTAACTGAGCAGTGAAATTCCTTTGTAGAAGAATGGCTACTTTTAAATCCATGATTGAGTGCCCAGGTAGGTTAAAAGTTTAACATTTTAACTCTGTGGCTTTCCAGCACATTAGGTGGTGCCCAAAGGGTGCAAGCCATCTATATAAATATATCTTGGTTGACCTAGTTATTTGGATAGAAATTAGAGCTTATTGAAAAATGGGATTTCTTTCCCCCATGGCAAACATCAACAATAATGATTTTTTTTCATGAAAGTTGTCCAAAGAAGATTCTAATTTATTGGCCAAAAGTTTAAAATTTTTTTTTGGCTGAAAATGGAAATATTCAATTTAGAAATGCACCTGTGATTCCACAAAGGAGTTGGTTGCTGCTTGGGTGCCTCATGCTACCATTCTCTTCTATAGATCAGGCATCCAGGCTGGGCTACATCTCTCATGCTGCCCCAATCTTCTCTTACAGTGAGAGGAAGCTGTTGCATGATGAGAATCTTTGGCTATGGTGTAATATGGGAAATGTGTTCCAGATGGACAGCTCATCCGCTAGAACAGTGTTTCCCAACCCCTAGAGTTGCCTTAAAAAAAAAAATAGCACGTCCACACTGAGTGGACCCTGAACCGAAGTTAAGGCTGGCCGGAACCAGTGCCAGCAGGGCATCAGGTTAGGACTTAGTGTGTGGGGCTGCTGCCTGAGGCTAACTGAGCTCCGTGCTTAAAGGGAACCTACCCCCACCCCAGACAGACAGTTCTCAGGGTTCCCCGCTTCTTTGTCTACCTCGATGAGGGACAGCAAAGCAGTCCTGTGTTGGAGTGCCCTGAGTGCCCGCACTTGGGACACCACAGCACTCGGCCACATGGAGCCAGAGCTGCCCCCGGGCACGCTGGTGCATCTTGTGGGGTCGTTGCCATCAGCCCAGCTGTACTTTCTGCAGGCTGCCATCTGGGGGGGTCCATTGGGGGGCTGTCAGGATGCAGGAGGCCCTGAGGGAGAGCGTCCACCCCAAGGAGCCCTCAGAGCCTCCCCGGTCCTCTCCACCAGGAGCTCGTGCCCCATTCCTCCCTCACGTCCCTCCACTTACCCCTTCCTAGCCCCCCTTCCTGATGTCAAATAAAAGACACGTATGTTCAAAAATAGAAACTGGGTTTATTGAACAAAACTGGGAGATGAACCTCTGGGGAGACTGGGAAAAGGAGGTGGGAGAGGGGGAGAGAGGAGGGGGAAACCTGGGAGGAGGGAGCTGGAAGGGGGGAGCAAGGGGAAGAAGGGGAAGGGGAAGCTCAGGGCTCAGGGTTGGGGGTCTGGCCAGACCACCTTGACTTTCATGCAAACCTGCTCCTGGGTTCGCATGTGGCCTTTGGTGGCCAGGCTGGCAGCTATCCTGCCATAGACGGCCGCGTTCCTCCATCTAGTGCGGAGATCATGGACGTTGGGCGCATCCCCCCCAAACCTGAATAAGGTCCATTATCTCCACCCTGGACCAGGAAGGCGCCTGCCTTCTCCAGCCCCTGTCAGGCTCCTAGGAGCTGGCAGACTGCTCCTGGGGAGCGGTGGAGGGCTGGCTGCCAGTGGCTTGCTGGCTCATGTTTTGGGGCCACTGGGTCAGGGGCCCCGGTGGCCACTGCTGGCTCTGGGCTGGCAGGCTTGGAGCTGGCACAGGCACTGTGGCCAGAGTCTACCCCTTTAATGGCTCCGGGCCTGAGGAGAGGAGAGTAAGTTTTCCTGGTTGTGCCCAGAGTGGCCACCAGGGCTCCTGGGAAGGGCTGGAGGCCCCTATTTGAATTAAGTGTCTACACAGCACTTAATTCGAAATAGCTATTTAATTTGGCGTTACTCCTCGTAGAATGAGGTTTACCAAATTTGAATTAAGCATTCCGCTATTTCGAATTAAATTCGAAATAGCGGTTTGCATGTATAGATGCTATTGAAGTTAATTCGAAATAACTGCTGTTATTTCGAATTAACTTTGCAGTGTAGACATACCCTTAGAGACTAACAAAAATAATTGAAATAGTCGTTCTTTATCCCAAATACTTAGTTATTAATGAGCAATCAAAACTGTCCCTGGGACTCAGATACTTTATATGGAAGGTTTGGTTTAGTTGAAAACCCAATTTTCCATGAAAACTCAGTTTGGATGGAAAATGTTTGAACAGCCCTAGTGAAAATATGTGGGCCATAGTGAAGATGGACTATTTCCCTGCAGAGAAGAAATGTGTGAATACAATTCAGCCATGGGCTGAGGGCTGGAAAGATGCTGGTGGCAAAGGAGCCAGGCTAGTCTGTGAGTGACCTAAGTGGAATTGTGCCAGAAATATGCACTTCCCCTGGTGAAACTGATGGAAAGCCTTGTTAATTTGGGAAAGGAAGAGGGCAATTTTTTCAATATGGCAAAATGCAAGGGTTTTTGCTTCTGTGAACTGGCTCAGAAGAGGAAACTATGATGCAAGCCACAACATGATTGCTGGGTTCCTGAGTTAATTGGAGTAAAAGGTAGAATATGACATGCATTGGCATTTCCCGGTGTGGGGCATTACAAAGGAAAGATACAATCTTGGGCCTGATTCCCAGTGAATGTAAGTTGGCATTTAACCTCCTGAAGTCAAGCTAGCTACCCCATTATATACCACGTGAGACTCTAGTTGTGTGTTTGTGTGTGTGTGTGTGAGACAGAGAGAAGTTGCCTTGCATGGACCTACAGCTATGTCAATATAAATGCAATACAATGTAGTATAAAAGAATATGGAGCCTGGATTGCGTGTTGTTTTTCTGCCTGGAGGATATGGATTCAAAACTTTTCCTTGGACCAAATTTATGCGAGAGCTGTTTTCACTGTGAGAAATGCATGAAGCAAAACAAGGGAGTTTCGCACTTGAAACCAACAATACAGCAAGCAAATTATGGCACCAGTGTTAACAATCCGCCAGCTGGAGCTATCACTCTGGAGAGGGCTCCTGAGGGAATGCTGGCCCCCTAATGTGCCAGTAACCCATGTGTATGTAAATTGTTCAGGGCTCAGTTGTGCATGTGTATAGCTCTGAAAACAGGAACTCACTAGGTTCAATTTCTTGTACTCCTAAAACTGTGTTAAGGTGTCTAGGATGGTCTAACTCATTTGTGGCTCAGATGTCCTGAAGAGACATGATTTTCCCCAAAGTGGGAAGTTTTAGTTCTGTGCATCAGAATTCACATAGTGCTGCTGTGGACAAGTGTTGCCGTGACCCATTTTTATGAGTGCAAGATACACCACGTGCTTGCTGGAATAAACAACATGGGAGTCTGCTCAGATGTGTAGCCCATAGGGAGCTGTATGCCTCGCTGTGATTCTGCAGATCTAGTAACTCAGAAATCTAAATGTAAAATTCAGCACTAAGGGACGGCACGTGGATTTGAGCTGTTCTCGGGGGGCTCTGGGTCTATAAAACAATGAATGGATTACACAGTGCTCATCCATATATGTAGTTTTTCATCTGTGACAGATGTGCTATTGATAATAATCTTCATTCAATGAGTCATCCAAGTATAATTCAGTGGAAGTTCCTAATCTTCATTTGAATTAACTGTTTCTGAAATCCTTGTGGGAAAGAACACACTTGAGGAGAAACAGAGTGTAATGGGGAGGAAGAATGGTCTCGGGGCTAAGGCCCAAGGTGGGGCGGCAGGAGACATAGTGTCTAGGCTTGGCTCTGCCACAGACTTTGGGACTGATTCTCTTCTCACTTACCTCTCATTTATACTGATATAGCTGGGAAGTAACTCATACCTGGTGCTCTGTGTGCCCCCTCCCCAGGTGCTTATGTGTGTAACTCCTGATAAGTCTCACAGTCCTATGCTATCCTAAGTTTCTCCTGTGTAAAAGGAAGATAACCACCTATTTCTTGAGAAGGTTGTAAGGCTGGTTCGGGGTCAGAGTGAAGCACTATAGGGGCCCTTAGTGAATGAGGTCAAAGGCCTGGGTTAAACACTATCTGTGTTTGGGGGAAAACAATAGTTATAGGAACCCAAACACTAGGCCAGATCCTCAGCTGATGTAAACTAGCATCGCTCCAGTGCAGTCAATGAAGCCACATCGATGTGCAGCCGCTGCCAACACCAGGCCTGTTGCCGCATGTTGGTGAAAATAAGCAATGCTCTTGATGAAATAATTTGTGCTGGCCTTAAGGCTCATCAAGATGCAACCAATTTTTGCCAGCTCCGAGCCAAGTTTAGAGTCAAACTGGGTGTGTCGAAATCTGTATAGAACTTGCTTTGGCTTTGCAGCTTGTGCTAGAGGTTGGGTTCTCAAACTCCTTCCCCATGTCACTGTGACTGCTGCTCTGCACCAAGCACCCCCCACAATGATCCCCTGAAGCCGCATACTCAGGGGATGGGGTGCCATTGGGGGGAAAGGGTAGGGCGATGGCTGGAAGGGAAAGGACTCAGCAGCTGGTAATGAACAGCCCTCATTCCCCTGGAGCCCCAGGAGTCCTGGAGTAGATTGCACAATTGTTCCAGCTGGGACTGGCCTGCAGGCCAGGAGTTTGAGACTCCTGATATAAATGGTCTGAATGAAGAAAATATCTTGGAGTGTTCTTCTCTTTTATCTTGCTGGCTACTAACTAGTTTCATTAGTCTCAGAGGGGTAGCCGTGTTAGTCTGTAACTGAAAAAAACTTAAACAACAAATGGTCCTGTGGCACCTTAGAGACTAAAAGCTAACTATCTGGTAACAGCCCACTCTATTTGCCTCATTTAGCACAGTCTCTAATTGACAATTTCCCCCCCCCTATTTTTTCCTTCTCTCTCCCTCCCCATCCCCTCTCTTTCTCTGCTATTTATTTGTACCCTGGACCCCATACTACATTCATCTGAAGAAGTGGGTTGTACCCGTGAGAGCTCATGATACCATCCACATTTTTTGTTCGTTTCTAAGGTGCCACGGGACTATGTGTTGTTGTTTTTTTAAGTAGTTTCATTAGGTCCATTGATCATGCAATGTAATTTTTAAATCTCAATGTACTTTCAAGATTTAAAAAAATATAAAACCATAACTAAGTAATGTCCCTTTTAAGTACTATCTAGCTTGGGGAAAGCAAGGAGGGTAGGAATCTATCATTCCTTTTTTTTTTTGGCTAGAAGAGACCCAAATGAGATGGCAACAGAATCTAGGCTGTCAAAACAATAAGAGGAAATGAAAATGCTGATAATTATTCAAACAATTCAAAATCCTCCGAGGATACATTTTTTTTAACGACACTGTAAACTGAATTGTATTTCCTCACATCCGAGAGTCATAACACAATAAACTAATTAAGACCCCTTTTGTCGCGGCTGCTGTCTGCCGAAGTGTGTGGTCAGTGTTGCTCTGTGGGCAGTCCCACCTCAGCCGGGTTTGAGAGTTTTTGTGTGCAGGGAACATTGCCATTGCCACTGTGTTATGGTCGTTCCAACAATAACAGCCTTGACCAACACATGCTTGTGTTCCTGCATGCTGTAAGTTCACCAGTCCATTCAGATTCTCTTTTCAACAGCTGAGCTGCACTGCGCGCAGCACTTTAAATCATGGTGCATTGGAAGCATGTGTTTTTAGGTATAGCAACTAGTCATGCAACACACTGAGGAGGGTGGGGGACAGATTCTCCCTGTGATTGGTGGGGGAGGGCTGAGGGATTGAAGGGGGGGAGTCAGGCAAGTTATTGAGACTTGGCTGGGCTGAGAAGGGACATTCTGGTAGTTCCTACTGCCTTTACTATGGCAGGTCCTCTGTGGTTGGTGTCCTGTACAGTGCCCTGTCCTAGTTGCACTCCGGTGATTGGTGCACATGCTCGTGTCCCTCCCACAGGTCAAGTGCCTCCACCAGGACCCAAAATGGCTGGAAGTCAGGACTGAGTTGGGCTGGAGAGCTTCTACCTGCTTCTTCCTTTCCTTGTGGCCTGCCCAATCTCATGGGCCACGGTGGCTGCTGTGTTGCCAACTGTGGGTTGTGCTCTAACCTTTTCCAGAACTGTTTGGGTCCTGTGCTAGCCTTTGTGAAAACTGCGGTGGGGGTGGGATGGAGACATGGATCCATCCCCCAATATTTCTATGGCAGGTATGCTAGCTCCTCTACATGTCTGTTTCCCACCCCTGTTCCACCACCCCCGTTGAGGTTCAGATCCACATCTGGTGTACATTGACATGGCTCCGTGGATTTCAGAACTGAACACTTCTTGGCTATGCCTTTGGAAAACAATGGAAGGCAATAGCTTCCTTTGATAACCAAATCAATGCTTGCATCAATCACAGGCCCACAGATGGGGGGGGGTGGTGGGCAAAAGGGAACAACTGCCACAGGTCCTGGCTATTCTTAGGAGTTCAGGACTCCTGGACGCTGCTGCCACTATTGTGGCAATGCCAGCACCCAGAGGTCTGGGGCCCTTTAAATCGCTGCCAGAGTACTGCATGGCACGCTTCCAGGTGGCTCTAAGGGCTGGAATGGGAGGGGGTACTGTGCTCTAGGCAGCACTGGGGGAGGCTGGTGTAGCATGCTCACTGGCACTGCCCTGGCCCCTCCCTTTCCACCTGAGTCCCCCCCCCCCCCCACACCAGCCTCAGGGGCCCACCGTGGCTGTTGGCTCTCCTGATCATTCACATGCCCTACTTAAAATTGTCACGGTGTCAAATGTTGGGGCACAATCAGGAGAGGTGACTTGTTTGTGTATAAAGAGCATTAGACATATGTACACTCTCTAATACTCTGCTTCTGAGAGATTTCTGAAATACTTTGTTTTACCGAAAATCAATAAGGCGATGTCAGTGGACTCATGCCAATCCATGCAAGCTGCAGGTATGGCTCTGACTATTTTGGGTCTCCATTATACTAGCTTTACACTGCAGGGGATTACTGTTCAATTATGGCAATTGGTAGAATAAATCTAATTAGTCCTGTGTTAGATTTGCATGGTGTTACCTGATGAATATAGGCTTTAGTTATAACACCATTGACAATTGTAAAGCCAGAGGAGTGAATCTGGTACTCAAATCGAAGGACCAATACTACCTGCTTTATTCATGTAACTTGTCCCATTGCCTTGTAAAGGTCCCCTCATGTGAATGTAAGAAAAACAGGATTTGGCCCCAAACCATATCTGGGCTTTACTTTATGCTACTACTAGGGCTGAAAGAGCATCCTTTAAGCTTCCGGATAAATTCCATTTTGCCACTTTTCAAATCAAACCTAACAGCTCCTGTTTGAACCAAATCACTTTGTATCCCCCTGGAAAAATCAAAAAAGGTCACTTGCCTGCCATATTTCTGTGTTTGTATGTTCACAATCTGGCCAGGTCTTATCAATTAAGGCTTCTTTAAGAAGAAGGGGGCTCTTAACTTCTGTGAGCACCTGTGTACCCGCTAGGGACAGAGCTGTATGGATTAGGGTTATGGGGATTTCTAGGAGAGTATCTTTGTTCTGGGATCAGCCAGTAATAGGGTTTTATGTAGAAGAAGCTGGGAAAATTCCCAGGAGATTCATTCCAATTATATCCCCAATTAGGGGAAAAGAGTTTTAGTTTGGTTTGATTTGGTTTCTGCATTTTAAGCAGTTTATAATAAACATTTGCTTTCTTGGTATCAGAGGCATTAAATAATATTGTTAAAATTTACCACAATACCACTCCTCGATAAACAAACAAAAATGTTTGCAGTCAACAGTGAATAAATTGTATTTGTAAAATGACATTTCAGTAGCTTAAAGGAACAATCACAGTTTCAGGAATGATTTGGATAGGAAATGTGCTTTGAGTCCTAAGTGTTTACCTGTAAGGATTCCCTTTTAGATGCTTGTTTGTCATTTGCATTGCATACAGTCTTCCTTCAGATGGTATTTTTCAGTGTTTTCTAGAAAACTGTTATATGCCTCTTCCTTCCTCCCTTAGTCCCCTGTTATACCCTACCCTCCAAAATGGCCAGAGTTAGATTGTTGGGTTGGTCTTTATGGCTCCTCACTGGGCAAGAGCTTGGGATTGTTGTTCAGCACCAGGAAATTCTCCCAAGTCCCTTAACAGTTTTTCTCCCCAGCTTTTCTAAATAAAATTGAACACTTTGATGGACTATTAAATATAAATTTGAGGTGTTGTGAGTTTAGGTTTAAATCTAATTGGGTATTTGTGAAACAAATGTAAAGCTGCTGGATCCAAGTGAATGCTTCAGTGTCACTTTGATATCTCTTTTAAAAGATTACATTCTCCACTCTGAAGTGCATGCATGCAATGCATGCAGTGTTATCTCGCTGCATTTATGTGTACATTTCCAGGCCAGAAACTTGATTCACTTCACTTAAAATGATCAAAATCCATTAATTTCTAAAGGAGGGGATCCTTAAAAAATGTAAGAATTTTCTTTAAAGGACACAAATCTTAGTGAGCCTGGATTCAGATTCCACTTAGATATAGAAAGTATGAAAACGTATAATTAAAATGATAAAACCCACCTCAATTCTACTGTATTTTCCCCCTTTCCTTTCCTTCCCTCCCACCAATCACAACTTGTTGACAGAAGGAGGAAGTCTGATGGATAAGTGTCTTGAGAATTTTTGCAGTGGGCAGCTATGGGAACTCAGTTCACAGTCACCAGCAAGCTGTTTAAACCAAGTCTATGGCTGCTTTTACCTACCTCTCTCAGAACAGCCAGAAAGCATTGGTGAATCTGGGCTCTTAAATGCACTACATTGTGTTTGCTTCTGAACAAATTTAAGCACACACTGAAGTGCATTGATGAGTCAGGGCCTAATTTACGAAGTCAATGGGACTTCATGAAAATGCAGGGATCTATCCACATAGGTCCTGCTGCAGGGTGTGGGTCTAAAGTATTACCTGTGAACTCCCTTCAGCTTTGTTAACTACAGCAAATGCTGGGTAATATATATTTATTAGTGAAATTCTGAGTCAGGGCAGATCAACTTCATTGAAGTTCTGAATCAATGGACCAAGGAAAGTGGGGAATAGAAGTATAGACTGAAAATCATAATGCAAATCAGAGAAAAACGTACAGAGGCGAGGAAGATACATTCCCTGGATGAGAAATTAATTGAACATTCAGAATCAAGAGGTTATTGGACTTTTAGAGCAGAAACTAGATCATTTAGGGTCTGATCTTGCTTGTTTGCCACTAATCCAATCTGTGCAGCAAAAGAATGAATTTTCCATGTTTTCCCAGTGTAAGTGCATATCTGTTGCAAACAAGTTAGAGCAAATCCTCTTGTCAGCACCTAACCTGATAAACTGTGGAGAGCATTGTGTGTGTGTGTGCGTGTGTGTGTGTGTAAATATCCTCTGTCTCAAGCAGTAGAGCAACTATGTGGAGACTACTCTCCCCCAATGACTAGAGCAAGGATCTGAGGTCCCATATGCCTCTGCACACAGTAGTAGATTCATAGAACTGCAAGAGACCTTGAGAGGTCATCAGGCGCAGTGCCCTGCACTGATGGCAGGTCCAAGCACCATATAGACAATTCTTGACAGGTGTTTGTCTACCCTGTTCTTAAAAATCTCCAGTGATGGAGATTCCACAACCTCCGTAGGCAATTTATTCCAGTGTTTAACCACCCTGACAGTTAGGAATTTTTTCCTAATGTTCAACATAAATCTCTCTTGCTGCAATTTTAGCCCATTGCTGCTTGTCCTATCATCATAGGTGAAGGAGAATAATTTTTCTCCCTTCTCCCTGTAATAACATTTTAGATACTTGAAAGCTGTGATCATGTTCCCTCTGTCTTATCTTTTCCAGACTAAACACCCTGGCTATGTCTACACTGGTGGGTTCTTGTGCAAGAACAGCCTTTCTTGCACAAGAACCTGCAGAGCGTCCACACTGCCCGCCTGCTCTTGCGCAAGAAGATTTACAGTACGGTGTGGTAAGAGAGGGCTTCTTATGCAAGAGCTACGCTCTTCTTTTACAAGTGTAAGCCTTCTTGCACAACAGGACAGCGTGGACGCGTGGCAGGTGTTTCTTGCGCAAGAAAGCCCTATGGCTAAAATGGCCATCAGAGCTTTCTTGCGCAAGAGAGCGTCCACACGGCCATGGATGCTCTTGCGCAAAAGCACATCTCGCACATGGCAGTGTGGGCGTGTTCTTGCACAAGACTTCTTGCACAAGAACCCACCAGTGTAGACATAGTCACACAGTTCTTTCAATCTTCTCTCATAGGTCATGGTTCCTAGACCTTTAATCATTTTTGTTGCTCTTCTCTGGACTTTTTCCAATTTTTTCACATCTTTCCTGAAATATGGTGCCCAGAACTGGACACAATATTCCAAGTTGAGGCCTAATCAGTGTGGAGTAGAGCGGAAGAATTACTTCCTATGTCTTGCTTGCAACACTCTTCTTAATCCATCCCAGAATGTTTGCTTTTTTTTCCTTTTGCGACAGTGTCAAACTGTTGACTTGTATTTAAGCTGTGACCCTGAGATCCTTTTCCACATTACTCCCTCCATTCTGTATGTGTGCAATTGGTTGTTCCTTCCTAAGTGGAGTACTTTGCATTTGTCCTTGTTGAACTTCATCCTCAGACCATTTCTCCAGTTTGTTCAGATCACTGAATTATAATCTTATCCTTTAAAGTGGGGTGGGATGGTGCGGGGGGTGGGAGGGGAAAAACTCAGGCCTGGGGGCTGAATGTGGCCCCTGGCTTGCCTGGATGTGGCCCTCAGGGCTCCTCTCCCCCCAAGCATTGGGGAGCCTGTGCTAGTGCTCCACCCCCCACCACACCATCACTCTACTGCAGGGCTGGAGCACACAGAATCTACTAGCCTGGGCCACCCTAGGCTCTGGTGTGTGAGGGGAATGTGGGGAGTGTTCTTCTCAGGGGCCACATCAGTGAGGGTTTTTTGTGGGTTTTTTGTGGTTGTTTTTGCTTTTCACTTATATGTGGCCCCTGACTGATTTTTTTTTTTCCTGTGGATCAGCGGCCCTTAACCCAAAAAAGTTCCCCAACCCTGCTCTAAAGCACTTGCAACTCATGCCAGCTTGGTATAATCTGCAAACTTTATAAGTGTATTCTCTATGTCATTATCCCATCGATGAAGATGATGAACAGAATAGATCCCAGAACTGATCCCTGTGGAACCCCACTTGTTGTGCCCTTCCTGCATGACTGTGAACCATTGGTAAATACTCTCTGGGAATGGTTACTCACCCAGTTTAGCAGTTACCTTATAGCTCTATATATACCACATCTACCGCTTCCCTCTTAGCCACAAGGCTTTGTTATCTTGTCAAGGAAAGCTATTCTCTGAGGGTATGTCTACACAGCAAAGTTATTTTGAAATAATAGCCCTTATTTCGAAATAACTTTCCTAGTGTCTACACAGCCAAACCGCTGTTTCAAAATAGTGGCGCGCTTATTTCGAATTTGATAAACCTCATTCTACATGGAATAACGCCAAATTCGAAATAGCTATTTTGAAACAAGTGCTGTGTAGACACTTATTTCGAAATAGGGGGCCTCCAGCCTTCCCAGGGTGCTCTGGTGGTCACTCCAGCCTCAACCAAGAAGCCTCCACTCCCTCCCCCACTCCCAGAGCCCTTAAAGAGGTAGACTCTGGCCACAGTGCCCACGCCAGCTCCAAGCCTGCCAGCCCAGAGCCAGCAGTCACTGCCCCTGACCCAGTGGCCCCAAAACATGAGCCAGCAAGCCACTGGCAGCCAGCCCTCCACCGCTCCCCAGGAGCAGTCTGCCAGCTCCCAGGAGCCTGTCAGGGCCTGGAGAAGGTGGGCAACTTCCTGGTCCAGGGCGGAGATCATGGACCTTATTCAGGTTTGGGGGGATGCCCCCAACGTCCATGATCTCCGCACTAGATGGAGGAACGTGGCCGTCTATGGCAGGATAGTTGCCAGCATGGCCACCAAAGGCCGCATGCGAACCCAGGAGCAGGTTTGCATGAAAATCAAGATGGTCCGGCGAGACCCTGAACCCTGAACTTCCCCTCCCCCTTCTTCCCCTTGCTTCCCCCTTCCAGCTCCCTCCTCCCAGGTTTCCCCCTCCCCTCTCCCACACTCTCTCGTCCTCCCCCCCCCGTTTTGTTAAATAAAGACAGTTTGTGTTTATGAAAAAATGTGTATTTTATTTTACATCAGGAAGGGGGGCTGGTGGAGGTAAGTGGAAGGACATGAGGGAGGAATGAGGCACAAGCCCCCAGTGGGGAAGACCAGGGAGACTGTTAATGCTCCTCAGGGTGGAAGCTCTCCTGCAGGGCCTCCTGGATACTGACAGCCCCCCGATGGACCTCCTGTATGGCAGCCTGCAGAAAGTGCAGCCAGGCTCACAGCAGCGTGTCCAAGAGAAGTACCAGAGTGCCCGGGGCAGCTCAGGCTCCGTGTTGCAGAGTGCTGTGGTGTCCCGAGTGAGGGCAACCAGAGCACACAAAGACAAAATGCTTTGCTGTCCCTCATCGAGGTAGGCAAGCAAGCAGGGAAACCTGAGAACCAGCTGTATGGGGGTGTCCCTTGAAGCACAGGCCTCTGATAACCTCAGGCAGCAGCCACACAAAGTAACTCCTAACTCCTGACCTGATGCCGTGCCGGACCTGGTTCTGGCCAGCCTTAAATGCGATTCAGCGTCCACTCAGTGTGGATGTACTATTTCGAAATAGCAAAACGCTATTTCAAAATGCATTTTGTATGTAGACGCGTTATTTCGAAATAAGCTATTTCAAATTAACTATTTCGAATTAGCTTATTTCGAAATAACGCTGTACTATAGACATACCCTGACTCTGCCCTTTCCCTGGTCCATTCGTACCCCACCCCTTTTTGCTCCCTTACCAGGACGTATGCATACCTTACAGACCTCTTATTAATTTCTACCACTACCCTTTTGCTCAGTAGAATCACAGAGGTTCCACTACCAAGAGCACCCTCTGTTGTCATTGAAAGAGGGGAATGATTTGTTCCCCAAGATCAAATACTACTGTCCGTAATTGAACATCCCATTCATCTGGGCTAAAGAATATTCAATATATCTGCAACTGTATACAATCTACTGCATGCAGTGGTTTATTTTTAGGAGGAAAAACTAGGGGCAATTATCCCTTAAGGTTTCTGGTTTCAGTGGGAGTGATACCAGGCAAGGCCTGAAGGATTTGACTAGCTAGGGGAATGGTCTCCAAACACAATATAATAAAGCATCAAAGAATCTGTACTACTTATCAGTGCTGTTCATATTTTTTTTTTTTAACATTTATCTCACTCACAAAAATAAGTTGCCAAATTATTGTCTGCAGTACCCGACTAACTGTCCCCTCCTCCCAAAGCTTCCCCTACATTTCATTCATTAGATGTTCTTGATTTATTTCCTTCCCCTGAGGAAAAAGCAATAAAACAGCTGTTATCTAGAGGCATTTAGAAAATCTGTTTCTGGTTTACTACATGAAATCCCAACTCTTTCATTTCAGTTAAATATTTATTTAGATATCCATAGGGAGTGTTAAAAAGCCAGCCCTGAGACTCTGCACTTCTGGAGAACTTCCACAGTGTCAGTTTGTAGATTGCATTTCTTTAAACCCCGTTGGAGGAAGAGAATATCCAAGTCAAACCTAAGGCACGCTACCTTGGGCTATCCATGCCTCAGAGCATGTCAGTCATGCACTAAAGCTGTCAGCACAGCTGGCACTCTGCACACAACAGGGAGTATTTTTAAACACTAAAAATATGAGCATGACAGGTGCACATTTTATTAGAACTTTTTTTGGTAATTGTGCATTAGTGGAGAGGAAAAAAGCTAGCAGCACTTTTTTAACAAGTCTCCAAGTAAGTGGGAAAACAAATGAAGGTCTGTGGTACATATTGACATTTGTTAACCAAATATGGGTAATTCAAAGCAGCCTATTCTTTTCTCTGTTTCAAAAAAAAGCTAGATGAATTTTGAGCAGCTTGCACAGCCAGAACCACTCATTCTTTTTTATGAGCTTCATTTGCATTTATACTCTTTCCTGCTGTTGCTGAGTACGCCCCTTTCACTTGTCCTAAATCTATGGCTGTACTGGGTGCACTTAAGTGGCTGCTTCCTACTGATATATTGATTATCACACTAATTACACCCTGGATATGTACTTGGGCTAACAGAACCAATTTATTTGAATTTTTTATAGGGAGAAAACTCTGTACAACTAATTAATTCTACAGGGATGCATTGAACTCTTAGGTGGTTTTAGTTAGCTTCCATTGTAAGCTGCTGAACAGGTAAGGCTTACTTTTAAAAACTAAAAAATGTACAGTGGGGATTTTTTACAATGTACAGGAAATTTCCTTTTTTGGGGGCTGCGGGAATATAGGACTACAGTTTTACTAGGAGCATTTTAACCACGTCATGGTATTTTCTTAACAGTTTATTAGCCCCTACTCCTGCAATGAACTCTATGTAGACAGACTCCTATGCCTACCTTAAGGCCTTAGGATAGGGCCCTCCATGCCCATATATGGAATATTCAGTTGGGCAGGGCATTGGAACATTTGGGACACTACTATTGTCTTAATGTCCACCTGCTTGCTTCTTCCTATCCCTCTTCTGTGGCTTTGCTTCCTCTGGAGAGGATCTAGTTAACTTCAAAGTGAAAAAGCCTGCCAGAGCTATTAACAGAACACTGAACCTGTGAAAAAGCCATTCAAGTGGTAATGAAGCCATTTAACAGACACTTGCCAACCCCAGATGTATAATGTCAGTTTTTGAATTTACTGTGTTACAGGACGTTGGTTTAAATTTTGCTTTAAAATAGTTCATTAGTGTGTTGCTTAAGATTATAATATCACATCTCTAAAAAATCATCATCTCCCCCCGGGCTGCCAATGGGCTTAGGGGCACCAGTTTAATAGTACTGTATAGGGACCCATAAATTCAAAGGACATCCCTGAGTGAGGCTTAAGTGAAACTCTGAATGGTTGGGACAATCTGCATGAGTCATGCCCTTTGCAGGATTGGGGCTTGTTACACTTCATACTGCAGCTCAGGTGAACTGAATGCTTTCACAGCCTCCTTTGCAGCATTTCAGGCTTGTGCTGTATTTAATCTGACATAGAAATGGATAACATGGAAAGAGTTTTTTTTTAAAGTGCTGTTGTTCAGGAAAACTTTTCAGTTGTGATTTCTTTTTAAATTACCCAAAGTTTCAGATGCTTTTTCTGACCAGCTTTATCTGAAATTGCCTAACATAAAAACTCCATCTTTTAAAAGATGTGGCTCATTCAGCCAGGCCTTTTTGCAGTGTGAGAAAGGATGTTTTAAAATGACAAGGAAATTGAAATTTCAGAACAATCCATCGGGGGAACTGAATAGCTTGAAGGATTGTCAGCATAATGAGACAATAGAGCCTTTCATATCGAGGTCTCTAGTTTGGATCCAGCTTTGAAAGCTGCTATCTGATGGCAGTTGGGTGGCCTGTGTAAGTAGATCTATTGATGTCAGTCCACCTCCAACAATCTGAAGCTAATGATTTCTAATGGGTACCCATATTGACAGCCTCAGTAAAGAGGATATGGACTGAATGGAGCATGGAGATTATGTTACATTAATACTCTAAGCCTCACAGGTGTTATCATTAGGGCTATGTCTAGACTGCCGAGAAAAGTCGGAAAAAGATACGCAAATTGCAGTTTGCAAATCTTTTTTTTTTTTTTTTTTTTTTTTTCCCCTTCAAAATAAGCCGTCTACATGGGGCCAAATTTTGGAAAAAAGTCCTCTTTTGAAACAACCCTTATTCCTCTTACCGAGAGGAGTACAGGGATGTTGAAAGAACACATCCGCTTTTCCAGAAACTGTTCCAAAAAAGCGGATGCATTCTTTGGATGCAGCAGAGCTTTTTCCAGGATACCTCTGGTATCTCGAAGAAGCTCTGCAGTCTAGACATAGCCTAGATCATAGCTGAGGAAGCTTCCTTGTCCTCTACAGCTGCTCTAAAAAGTTCTTTGCCTTTTTCCTGGCTTGCCAGCCTAGGTTACTATTTATGAACGCAGAATGTAGTTCAACAAACAAAAAAAAATTTTGTGCACTTGGTTACATTTCAAACCTTTTTTTTGTAATGGTGCCTTAGGACAAGATAACTTGTTTGCCAGTTGACTTAAGAGAACAAAGAGAGCTTGGAATTCCTTTCCAGTTCAGACATGCCAAGGAGCAGAAAGCCATAAAAATGCTTCAATATCACAGGAAGATTTTAAAAACCGATACAATGTTATGGCATTGGAAGGTAATTTAATGAGCATAGCATGGGGAAATGATATCACTGAGTTTGAAACAAGTTCAGTGAGAGGCTTTGCTACAGCATTCTGGATACAATATGAGCTGATAATATAGTCTTGGGGATGGGAATCTTAAAAAGAATTACAGTTGTTTAGGTTGGAAGACGCCAAAGTATAAATCAGAGAGTTTCCATCTCAGAGAAACTTAAACAGCTCCTAAGGTTAAGTAGAAGATATAAAACTGTTCTGAGATATTCATTATGGGCCTTCCAAGAAAGCAGGGAAGCAAGCAGGGCAGCAAGATTACTTGAATACCAGGGAGAAGGATCCCACACAACCTAAGTGCACCTGGTGGGAAGATGTGGTGAATTGGGCACTGGGCAGAAAATCCCAAACAGATTTCAAAAGTTATCCCAAGAGCTGTATACAAGAACAATTTTATTCACAGTTAAAACAAATTGTCAGTCCATAAAGCTAATAGAGATACCTGCAAGAGTCTTGAACATCCATTCAGAGGAAAGAGCTATATAAAAGTTCACTTGAACAGTAATACATCTCTACAATAGGCTGCAGTCATAAAGGTATGGAAATGAAAAAAGACTGTTATATAACCCATGAATTCCTGCTGTCATTCTCCAAATGGTTTCCTGTACAGAAGGGATTGGAAATATTTTTCATACCATGGAGGCTATTGTAAATGTACAACTGTTGTATCTTCACAAGAGAGAAGAAGAATGGTTTTGTGATGGAGACGCTACAGTGGGACTCGAGAGATGTTTAATTCTTGGCTCTCCCACAGAATTCCTCAGTGACCTTGGACTTAGTGCTTGTCTACATGGTGTGACAAAGTGCCCTAGAAGAGTATGATTTGAGAAGCACTGAAATGTTCCATGCTCTATCTGTTCCATGTAGACCTTGTTGGAGTGCTCTAAAAGATACCTGTAGCATGTTAGAACATTGGGAATCATTACAAAAAGGAGAGAGAATAAGATGGAGAATATCTTACTGCCTTTATATAAATCCATGGTAAGCCCACATCTTGAATACTGCATGCAGATGTGGTCAACTCATCTAAAAAAAAAATCTTGGCTCTTGAAAAGTTTCAGAAAAGGGCAACAAAAATGATTGTGGTATGGAATGACCACCATATGAGGAGAGATTAATAAGACTGGGACTTTTCATCTTGGAAAAGAGATGACAAAGAGGAGATATGATAGAGGTTTATAAAATCATGACTGGTGTAGAGAAAGTGAATAAAGAGTTATTTACTCCTTCCTATAACATAAGAATTAGGGGTCACCAAAATGACATTAATAGACAGTAGATTTAAAACAAACAAAAGGAAGTATTTATCACACAACACATAGTCAGCCTGTGGAACTCCCTGCCAGAGGAAGTTGTGAAGGCCAAGACTATAACAGAGTTCAAAAAATAACTAGATAAATTCATGGAGTCTAGATCCATCAATGGCTATTAGCAATTTTTGGGCAGGGTTGGTGTCCCTAGCCTCTGTTTGCTAGAACCGGGGAATAGGTGAAAAGGGATGGATCACTTGATGTTTACCTGTTCAATTCATTCCGTCTGAAGCTCTTGACATTGACAAGACAAATGGGTAGCAGGTTTAAAACTAATAAAAGAAAGTTCTTCTTCACACAGCGTGTAGTCAGCATGTGGAACTCCTTGCCAGAGGAGGCTGTGAAGGCTAGGACTATAACAGAGTTTAAAGAGAAGCTAGATAATTTCATGGAGGTTAGGTCCATAAAAGGCTATTAGCCAGGGGATAAAATGGTGTCCTTGGCCTCTGTTTGACAGAGGCTGGAGAGGGATGGCAGGAGACAAATCGCTTGATCATTGTCTTGGTCCACCCCTCTGGGGCACCTGGTGCTGGCCACTGTCGGCAGACAGGATACTGGGCTAGATGGACCTTTGGTCTGACCCGGTACGGCCGTTCTTATGTTCTTATGTTCCTAGAATACTGGGCTAGATGGACCTTTGGTCTGACCCAGTATAGCCATTCTTATGTTCTTAACACTTTATAAATCACTCCACTCTAGTGCAGTTCATTGCATGTGTGGACAAGCCTTTGGGCTTGGATTTTCAAAGGAGCAAACTGGATTTAGGAGTCCAGTCTGGACTCCTAACTCCTTTGAAAATACTAGGATTAATCTCTTAGCCCTGGTCTACACTAGGGAGTTATTTCGTAATAACCCCCTTGTTTTGAAATAACAAGCAGAATGTCCACACTACCAAGCCCAATATTTCAAAATAAGGGGCTGGTTATTTCAAAATAATAGCTCCTGCTTTCCCCGAGGAATAACACTTATTTCAAAATAGTGGTTTTGAAATAATAGGAAGGTGGATGCTCCACTGCTGCTATTTTGAAATCACTACTCCCCAGATCATTCAAAGTAATTAGTCCCCAGTGCTTCCTAGTGCATCCACATTAATGGAGCCTTCTTTGGACTAATTTCGAGGCTTCCCTGTAGCGTGGACACACTATTTCAAAATTATTATTTCAGGAGTTATTTCAAAATAAATTATTTCAAAATAATTTCCTATTCAGACATGCCCTTAGTGCCTTACTTCTACATCTGTAAAATAGAAATAATTGCTTCCTCCCATCTGTTATTTATCTTGACTATGTAGACTGCAAGTTCTTTGGGGCAGTGATTGTCTCTCATCATGGGTATGTACTAGGAATGTTAAGTATCGGTTAATTGAATAGTTGATTAACCTCATGAATTCTTATAAGTTAGTCAACTATTCTACAGTCCCCGGGGGTGGGGCTGGCAGCCAATGCTGTCTAGCCCCACTACCGAGGCGCCCCTGGCCACTCCGTGCTGCTATCTCTGTATCAGAGGCAGCAGCACAGGGTACCAGGCAGGAGTTGGTCTGCGAGGGGAACCAGTTTAAAAACCAGCTCTCCTCGCGGACTGGCTACCTGTTGCCCTGCGCTGCTGCCTCTGATATAGAGGCAGCAGTGCAGGGTGCCAGAAGCCCCTGTCCAGGGGAGAGGCTGAGCTCCTGGACCCAGCACAAGCCAGAACAGAGCCAGGCTTCCTGTCCACCTGGCTCCTAACACACTTTAAATGCAGAGCTGCAGCAGGGGTAGATCCTGGACCCTTTACTGGCAAGGGAGAGAGGGAAATGCATGTAGTCTATAGCATTAACCTATAAGCTTTTCTTATCGGTTAATTGGTTAATTGATTACACTATTACATCCCTAGTATGTACAACACCTTATACAATGTTTGATGTCTCTAAGCATTAAAGTAATATAAGTAACTAAAATAAATAATTGTGGTTGATAACTGGTTCTTGATTTTGCATGGCAAACAGGTATATTATTGCCTGGAAAATGGTGGTAGACATTTGACAGGTATACAGCTGAAGAAAATTGAAGGCACTCGCTACGACATAACTATTTTCTACAGTGATAGTGTGGTGTAAGTACTTACTGTGATGGACAGGGATTTGTCTGCACTAGCTTCATTAAGATTGTAGGAATCATGGGGCTAAATCCTAATGCATCATGCAGAAAACTAATCCCACAATAGTTGCTTATTATGAGCCAGATTTTGCCACCCATATTTAAGATGACTGATACCATCCTCAGCCTGAGAGGGAGGCAGAACTTCACTCTATGTGATGGTATAACACATTTGCAGTACTCCTGAACCCTGCATCCCTGTTCTGTTTGCTTTATTCTTTCTTAAATCCTCTGTCCTTTTTTCCTTCTGCACAATTTTCATCTCTTGCTTTCTCTTTAGGCTCATTAGAGTCACACAGCTAAAAACCCTAACAGTTCTTTGCAAACGTCTTTTTTATCCCTAGTCCCCTTTCGTTCTTTGGACTGAAACAGGCTTTTTAGAAAGCAATCATCCCCTTTTGGAGTATGAAATTACATTGTGAGGGGTGATTCCACACAGCAGGGAAGAGGGGAAGGAGTGTTAGAAAAATACGTGGTTAGAAAGGCCAAATTTTCAAGAATGATAAAAGGATGGGGGGAGGTGTGATGTCACAAATCCAGTCCCAGCAGAGGAAGTGATGGTAAAGAGAACTTATGAAAGAGAAGGGGAGGATTTTATGCAGAAGGAAGGAGAGAGAGAGGCTGGGAGAACAGATGAAAAATGATATCCATATGTTTTCTGAAATAAAAAACAGGACAATTGTTTGTGTGTTGTGTTAAGTGCCTATGTGCCTTAATAATGGATGGAGGCCCCATTAAGTGATGTGCTATGCATATGTAAAAAAAGGATAGTTTCTGACCCAAAGAGTTTACAGTGGAAGGCAGGATTACTGAACGCTGAATTACAGTACAGTTCTAGTCACTAGAGCTTAGTAGAGAATGGATGTTCCATTTCACAAAGGATGTTGAGGTTTCAAAATTCAACTTTGAAAATTTTACTCCGATTCATAACTAAGGAATATTCAGAAAAAAATATTTTCCATTTGGTGAAAAGTTTCAATTTTGACTTAAAAACATTGTATTATTCTCACCTGTAGAAGACAAAATAAAAGCAAAGCAAACTCAAAAGTGGTTTCAAAATTAAAACTATTGAAATGTTTCATTCTAAAAATGTAGAAGTGGTTGTTTTAACATTACCCAGAACTCCTCCCTCTACCCCAATTTCTTCTGAAATGAAATTCTGGTGAAATCAACCCAGCTTTATGAAGCATTTTGATTTTGACAGAACCATGTATTCTGAAGGCATGTGGTTCGGTCAGAGCTTGTACACTTAGCTCTTTGACTCATAACAGCAGCAACCACTCAAACTCTTGTTTTGTGAAGTAAAGGGAGTGTAAGAAGACTAAACTGGACCCTTTGGGCTTTGACCACTCCTGCACCAACAGAGACCTCTTTTGTTTTGCAGTCATCAGGCTTTTTACTGAGAAGGCCAGTTCCCACCACTTTACATACAGAACTTCAAACCTGCCACCCCAGGGGCCGCACAGCCCCAGACTTCTTAGCTCCTCCCTTTTCCCTCTCTCTTATATTGCCTTCCTGCCAGCCTTATATAGCCCTCTGGTTAATGAGGCCAGCAGCTACTTCCAATTTTGCCAATTAGGGGTTGGGTTGTCTCAGCCAGATCCAATTAATCTTCCTCATTGGAGCTGGCATGACAGATGTCTGGCTCAGGGTTTCTCAGCCAGCACCCTGTCACAGGAAGCCACTCATTTTCCTCCAGAAAGCCAGAAAGCCGGAGATGGTGCTACTATGATTTACATTAGCAGAGGATTTGACCCAGATTCTTTGAACTTGCACTGGCATTAATTTACACAGGTTCTCCCTATCTGTATTACACTGTGGCCATACCTCAGAAGTAAGGGGAGTAACGCTATTCTATACAAAGGCTTTTGAGATTTTTGCTTTGCTCATCAGGATGGGCTGAGAAATGTGTTTTTTCTGAGTTTGGTCCCATTATAAGTTAATTACAGTCACACATATGAGTTAATTGTAAATTCTTCAGATGGAGTATTAGAAGTCCAGATCCAAGAATAAATAAGGGGGGGGGGCTAAGAAAGAGAGACAGTGAGTAGATGGTTCAAGTAGTTACAAGAGGCTGATAAGAACAAATGGTCATGCAAATGATACGAACAGGGACATCCACTGGCTGACACACTACCTTCCACTTCCTAATGACTTAACCAACCAACCAAACAATGGAGGTGCTAATTGTTCTTATCAGCCTCTTGTAACTACTTGAACTATCTACTCACTGTCTCTCTTTCTCTTTTTCCCCCCCTTCCTTTTTTCTCTGTAGGCAGAAGGGCAAGTGCTTATGGCATGATGTGGGCCCTGCTAGCACCGTGCCACACAGCAGCACCATCCTCTGCCTTCCTTGCTGCCATGGCAGAGCCCAGCACTCCCTCTGAGTCCCCCACAGCTGTAAGCACACCAGCAGCCTCTTCTGAAGCCCCTGGCCAGGGGTGAAAGAGGGCACCATCCTGGACTGGTGCGGAGATCCTGGATCTCATAGACATGTGTGGGGCGAAGAGTCTAATCTTGGCACCAGGCGCAGCAATGCGGACATCTTCGGCCGGATGGCACACAAGCACATTGGACCAGGTGCACATGAAAATCAAAGAACTGCATCGGGCCTACACCAAGGCCAGGGAAGTTCCTGCTCTGGAGTGGCACCCCAGAGCTGCTGCTCTTATGAGCAGCTGGATGGCATCCTGGGTGGGGGGCCAGCTGAAATAAGCGTGTAGTGTAGACATAGTCTTAGTGGCTAATCTGTCAAAACACTGAGGCTACGTCTACACTGGCATGATTTTCCGCAAATGCTTTTAACGGAAAAGTTTTCTGTTAAAAGCATTTGCGGAAAAGAGCGTCTAGATTGGCGTGGAGTTCACGTTATAACGATGCGCTTTTGCGGAAAAGCGCGTCTACATTGGCGGCGCGCTTTTCCGCAAAAGCAGAAGCCTGGAACCATTTTGCGGAGGGCACAAGGGCACCAGCCCTTTCCGGGGCCGGGGGCTGGAGCTTCTTTCAGACACGTGCTTAAAGGGATCTCCCCAGACAGCCGTTTCTCTCCTCTCCGTGCTATAGGGCCTCTTGCAGGTCCAGGTTTGGTGGTTTCCCTCTGACTTTTGGACACCGCTGCCTTTGGCCACCTACTGCTTTTGCCAGGGTTTTTTTTCCTTGCCTTGTTTCTTGTGCCATGGAACCAGGGGTGGCCATGTGCCTGCTCTGGCCCCTGTCGGACATTTTCGAGTGCCTGCAGCTGCTGCTCCAGGTTGGTGCCCTCCTCTTCCAGGACCAGGAGGGGCACATCGCTTTGGACTCCCTCACCAGTGAGGCCACGGCGTCCCTGTGGCACCCTCACCCCATGGTGCAGAGGCCACTGTGGAGACTGGACACCAGTACCGACTGGTGGGACCGGCTGGTCCTAGGGCAATGGGACAACCAGCAATGGCTCCGGAACTTCCGCATGCGAAAGCGGACGTTCATGGAGCTCTGTGCCTGGCTCATCCCTGCGCTCCAGAGAGCCACCATCCGGCTGCGGGCACCCATCCCCGTCAAGAAAAGGGTTGCCATCGCAGTCTGGAAGCTGGCCACCCCGGACAGCTACCGATCGGTGGCACACCAATTCGGGGTGGGCAGATCCACCATCAGCACCGTCGTGATGGAGGTAAGTCCCAGGGGGAGTGGGGAGTGCGGTGGGGGGAGGGTGCTGCACTCCATGCCCAGGGGCAGCCAAGACTCCACGCTGGGTCACCCAGGGGTTCGGGCCGTCCCTCCCTTGCACAGGCCTGCTGGGGGTGTGTGTAGGGTGAGGGGGCTGTGCTGTGTATGTGCGTGCGTGCGTGTGTGCGTGAGGACAGAGGGAATCACAGGGAGGGGGCCATGGGAGCGCACACCCACCCCTGCCTTATGTGATGTGTTCCCCTGTGTTTCTCTGCACCCTTCTGTAGGTCGTCCATGCCATCAACAACGTCCTGCTCCCCAGAGTGATCCGCCTGTGGGATGTGGACGCTACCGTCGCCGGCTTCGCTGCCCTCGGGTTCCCCAACTGCGGGGGAGCCCTGGATGCAACCCACATCCCCGTCCGGGCCCCGGAGCATCAAGCGGCCCATTTCATGAACAGAAAGGGGTACTGCTCCATTGTTCTGCAGGCCCTCGTGGACCACCGGGGCCGCTTTCTGGATGTTTATGCGGGCTGGTCCGGCAGGGCACACGACGCCCGCATCCTCCGCAACTCCGGACTGTTTTGCAGGCTGGAGGCGGGCACCTACTTCCCCCGGTGGGAGTTGACTGTCGTGGATGTGCCTATGCCCATCTGCGTCATCGGGGGCGCGGCCTACCCCCTGCTGCCCTGGCTAATGCGGCACGGGCCCGGTTCAATGACCGCCTCAACCGGGCCCACAATCAAGTGGAGCTCACCTTTGGCCGATTAAAAGCCCACTTCCGGTGTTTGCTCACCCGTCTCGAGATGGGTGAGCGGAATGCAACGGAGGTAGTGGCCGCGTGCTGCGTGCTCCACAACATTGTGGAGCGGAGCGGGGAGGCCTTCCTTCCCGCATGGCTGGCAGCAGAGGGCCAGGCCTACGAACAGCCCCACACAGCTGCCATCCGCCAGGTGCACCAGGATGGGGTGCGCATCCGGGAGGCCCTCACGGACATGTTTTCACAGGCCCTGGAGTAGGGTCGCCTCGGTTTCCCTGGACAACTCCCTCCCCTCCCCTTACCTCCCAATACACAACAACACAGTTTGGGGGAGAGGGGGATGTTGTGCAGAATGTTCATGATTGTTATATGAAATATGTATGAGCAGTCTAGTTCAGAGCAGAGTACTCTTGTCTGTTAAGGGTTTGGTCAGGTCAAACAGAAGGCTTGTACCTACCAATTAGGATTAGGTTTAGATTTAGGTTTAGTTAGATTAGCTATCGTCGTCGGTTCAAAGCATTTCGGCCGTCGTCGAGTTTGTTCGTCGGGCGCGTCGGCCGTAGCTAGGGTTTTCTTTTAGTTCAGGGTTAGGTTTAGGGATATTCTAGGCCACCATTGTCTGTTTGAGCTGTCCCGAAGAACAGGAAGAGGATTCGAGGTTCATGTGGAAGGCTCGAGTCAGCGCACCCGATTCCAGTCATCTTCGAGGGATCTCCTGGCAGTTCCTCTCCTGAGGCCTGGAAGGACCAAAGGATTGAGGTCGCCAGCATCACCGCAATCGCCCTCCATGCCTAGACTGTGTTTAATGTATTTTGTGTTGTGTTTACTCTTTTGTAATCTATCCCTTGCTTGATTGTGATTTTATGCATGTCAGATATAGTCCTGTGGTTAAATTTTATCTTCAGAGTTGGTATTCATTTATGCATCACAAACTCATAACCCTTCAAAATTATTTCCCTTTTTTTTTTAGAAAACCAGTGATAGATATGGAATTTGGAGTCCGCATTTGTCATCTTCATGATTTTATTAGGTTGATCGGCATTCTAAATTAATTATTCACGTTACCTCACGTAACAGGGAGGAGACCTTGAACTGGGAGGGGGAGGAGACCTTGAACTGGGAGGGGAAGGGGAGCTACTCCCGGGAGGGGTGGCCCCTGCGACCGCTCCTGCGGGGGCGGACCTGGATATGGGGGGCAGGCCGCATTGGGGCAGGCTGAATGGGGAGGTGGGCAGCAGGAGCAGGAGGGGCAGGGTTAGGAGCAGGAGGGGCCATTGCAGGAGGGGCAGGGTTAGGAGCAGGAGGGGCCATTGCAGGAGGGGCAGGGACAGGAGGAGGAGGGGCCATTGCAGGAGGAGCAGGAGGGGCAGGAGGGGCCGGGGGCAGTGCTAGGAGAGGGATGGCGGGGGCATGGGGCGCGGCCGTGCCATAATGGATGGCATGGGCAATGTGTGCGGAGAGGCTGGCAACGGAGTTCGCCATCAGCGCACAGTGTCCCTGGAAAGTGGCCCAGGCCTCCTGGCGCCAATGCAGGTCTGCATCTGTGGATGGCAGCCTCTATGCGCTCGACGGCCTGCACGTGGCGCCGCAGGAGCTGGTCCCGCTGTCGGACGTGCTGCCTCCGTGGTTGTGCGGCTGGGGGTGCTGCTGCTGCCGGACTGGAGGGTCCCCTGCTCCTGGTTGGTCCCGCTGCAGGGAACAGAAGAAAGGATGGGTCAGTCAGGCAGCCCGGCCACTGTCCCCACACCTCACGCCTTCCACCCCACCCCTGAGCCCAGGTGACACCACAGGGGTAGTGTGGCTTGAGCCCCCTCGGTTCCCCTCCTGCCCCCCATGTTGTATGTTTGCATAGAGGACCGCCCCTGGAGTAGGGTCCTCCTCCATGTATTGGAACCCCCGGTCTGTGTCCTGGCCCCGTGGAGGGTGGGAGGGCGCTTGTGTTGCGTTAACCTGTGGAACTCCTTGCTGGTGGAGGCTGTGAGGCTTTGGGCTAATCAATGGTGTTTGACAGGGAGCGAGATGAATCCCCACACAGTGCCTGGGAACACGTCTGGCAGACATGGTCTGGGCTCTCAGATCCCCATCGCGTGGGATATCTCCTGGACAGAACCAGGAGAGTGACTGGGGAGTGTCCCATCCTTGCAGCAAAACTCAGGCAGCCCTAGGGGCGGCCCGAGTGCTTCCCCCCCTTCTCCCTCCCACTATCCCTCACACACGGTAGCCCAGGGACATGTGTGGCCTCAGTGGGGACTTCCCTCGGGGAGCCAGCCAAGGCACCGGGAGCAGGCAAGGGGCTCAGGGGGGGCCACACTCACAGGGCTGTGACGCTGCGGTTTTCCCAGGAGCAGCTGGCTGTGCCTCACAGCCAGGCATGGGGACAGTGTGCCGTTTTGCCTGCTACACCCTTGCGGAGGCACAAAGTGCCGCCCACCCTTGTGAGTGCAAAGTGCAACACTTACCGGTGGATCCTTCCCCGGCCTCCGAGGACTCGCGGGAGACGTCGGGGCTGCCGGAGGGGGCCTGCTGGGTGGCACCGCTGGCCTCGTCCTCCGACGCACTGCTGCTGCTGTCTCCCTCCCCCGTTGTGGTGGTCCTGGTGATCGGGGGGCGCACGCAGGTGTCCGCTGTGACGTCCGGGGCTTGTGGAGCTGGCTGTCCCAGGATGGTGTGGAGCCGGTCATAGTGGAGGCAGGTATCTGGTCCTGACTCCCGAGCCCAGGCGCAGCTCCTTCACTTTAGCCGGGACCTGTTCCAGGTTCCAGGCTGGATGGCCCTGCTGGGCTAGCGCCTGGGCCATGCGGCCAAAGATGTCGGCGTTGCGGCGCCGGGACCGGGTCTCGTGCAGGCCCTCCTCCTCCTCCCACAGGTCCAGGAGGGTCTCCAGCCCCCCGAGGACCAGGATGGGGCTCTTCTTTTGTGGCCCCTGGGGGCCTCCTGCGCTGGGGGTGTGGGTGGCTGAGCGCCCGGAGCTGCCATGCTGGGCTGCGAGGTGGCTGCTGGGCACGGCAGGGGCAACGTGGCAGACCTCAGGCCAGAGGTCTGAGGCACGCTCCTGCCATGTGTGCTCAGCAGCCTGCGTCTGCTTTAAGAGCTCAAGTTACCACGAAGTCCGGGGCGGCTACGGGGTCTCCCAGTGTCCAAACGGCTTTTTTCCGTTTAGCCTGCTTTTGCGCAAAAGTCTTAGCTAGCTGTCTACACTGGCCCTTTTGCGCAACAGTTTTTTCGCAAAAAGGATTTTTGCCCAAACGGGAGCAGCATAGTATTTCCGCAAGAACACTGACAATCTTACATGAGATCGCCAGTGTTCTTGCGGAAATTCAAGCGGCCAGTGTAGACAGCTGGCAAGTTTTTCCACAAAAGTGGCTGATTTTCCGGAAAAACTTGCCAGTCAAGACACAGCCTGATAGTGACGGGCTGGTCGAAATACCATCACTACCATAAGATTAGGAAGGTAAAACTAGAGATAGGCTAGAACAAATCCCTCATGGTTTGAGGGGGAAGAGTTGGGGGCTGGACCTGATAGCCTTCTAAGGTCTCTTCCAGCTCTATGGTTCTATGAATAAAGATACCCCCTGTCTGTTTCAAAGACCATCATATTTGGGGGGAGCAGGGCATTGGGAGATCCACAGAATGGAGTGGGGATGAGATAAGATCTGAGGTGGCATGAGGCAGGATGGGATGTGAGATGAAGTCTTTAGGGGGTATGAGGCAGGATGGGACATGAGATAAGGTCTGAGTGAGGTGAAATGTGATGTAGAAGACAATATGAGCCTGAGATGTAGGCCAGGCCAGATTTGGGGAAGATGTTAAAGGAAAACCGCCAGATCTCCTTACATTTCAAAACTCAAATACTGGATGAAATGTTATGGCTTGGGCCCATTTCTAAACCAGCCCAAAACATTTCTACTTCAGCCAAATGCCTACATATTTTCCAGTTTCTTGGCAGGTTAAGGAAATATAACTTTGCATTTTAGAATAACACTCCTTGCATTTAGTTTTACGGTGATTGAGGGTCCCTCCTGGAGAGCAAATTGATTTTTGAAACATTTGTTACAATAAAAAATGAGTAATGCTTCAACTAACAAAGAAAAGAGGCATTCCCTCAGTGAACCAAGAGGAAACAAACACAAAGGTTTCAGTTTTGTTTACTACCATACGTTATTTGGCCTTTATTTTGCTTGTCACCATTGCTAATTTTACGGTTAAACTGGGACCTTCTCCCTCCAGCTACTGCAGAGTTGAATCACAATTCAGAGAGCAGCAGCACTGAGTCAAATACTGAGCTTTGTGCTCCAGCAGGCAAAGTCAGGGGTCCTTTCCCTATCTCACAAAGCAACGGAAACCTCACAATAAATTGTTTTCCCATGTCAGACTTCCCCGTTTCTTGTGGCAGGACTATGACTTTAACATCAAAGGCAACTCAGTCACCTAAGAGCACAGGCATTAGCTCACTTCTAAAATCTACACAAGCAGCTGTTGTGGTAATAACTGTACGACACAGCAGCTTCTCTGGGAAGTGCAAAACTACAGAGGTCCCCATTCTGCTCAGAGAGGAAAAGTTAAGGATTGTAGAAGCTGAGCCACTTCTGGAAGGTTCAACATTCTAACCTCTTTGACTTCCCAAAACAGAAATGTTGTCTGTGAAATTGATCACTAAATATTACATTAAACTCTGTTGACGGAAGAGGAATTAACTTGATTGGGGAGATGGGTCTCCAAAGAAAAGTCCGGGAATGAGGGGGAGCGTGAGTGCAGAAAGGGACTAGGAATCATTCTGGGGTCATCTTGCCAATGACATGCTGAGCAGTCTGAGGCCTAAGTTGAGAGCCACACCAAATAATAGAGAGGAAAAAATGTCTCTTTTCACATTGCAGGCTTCCCCAAGGAGAGAGCGGGCAAGCATCTTGTATGTATTCACAAACTGGCAGCTATGGTCTGAATGTATTGGTTACCAGTTTAACCAGGATCTCACTTCCAGTTCAGGAGAGGAATATTAATGGGGGCAGTCTTCAAAGGCTGTATTCCTGTGGATGGGTACCCCATCCAGCCAGCCTCCGAATAGCCAAAATGATGGAGCACAATAACTCCCTTAGAGTATAACTTATTGAAAGTAAAGGGAGCCTGTCTACACATGTAAATGGGGTTCAGCTCAGCTCCTCAGTGCAGTTTATTTACTGACCTGAATTGGGTCAGTTTGTGTCCTATATGCTCCTTCAGTGACATACTGTGGCCATAGAGATACCACAGGTAGCTTACGGGAAAATAGACTTATCACAGGACAGCCTCGTCCCCAGAATAGGAGGTTTGCCAGTGTAGGTAAGCACATGGGGTGTGTGGGGCGCAGTTGAACAGTGGTGTCTAAGTGTTATGTTGGATATAGGCAGCCCTGGGAGGCTGTCATAAATTAAAACAGCCTCCAGGACTGCTCTAGAGAGTACAAAATAGGTGTACAAGTCACCTTTGTACTTCCTCCCCTGGGTTGAGGCTGTGCCTCCCAGGAGCACAGAAACTGTCCTGTTATGTGTGAAAGATACTGTGCCAATGCAAGATGGATTGCTCCTTATTCTCAATTAACTGGAGAGCGGAAATCCTGGGCTCCGATAACAACAAACTATTCATTTATTAATTAACCTTAATACTCCATCCTGATAGCAGGTTAGAGTAATTAATGGGTTATGAGATACACGGCCAAATAGGGACACAAGTCTATTTGATGATAGAGTGCCACAAGCAAAGTGTGACTTTGCCAATGAGTATGTGAGTAAAATGTAAATGATATTTATCATAATACTACAAATGCTCATTGTGATGATAAAAAATAGCAAAGGTCAGGATAATGACAGGAACTGATGTTTTATACCTGCTTCTGGAGAGTTTTAAGCCTGGAATAGCTGGGTGTAATGTGACACTAATTCTTTTTCAGAAGGCCCAAGAGTCCTCTTTAGGAAGCCACTGAAGTGTCAGATTTTCCAGCACATTCTTTTGAAAAATAAGGAGACTGAGTTCATAACTACATTAGCTGCAAAACAGCATCATATTCTTGATGTTTGCTTCTGCACCTTGAGATTAAGAATACTTTTAGGGAGATTATATAAATCCTGTCCCATTAAAGACAACCAGTGGAGCCAGGATTTCACCTAGGCTACGTCTACATTGGCATGATCTTGCGCAAATACTCTTTAACGCAAGAGTTCTTGCGTTAAAGTATTTGCGCAAGAAAGCGTCTACACTGGCATGTGCCTTTGCACAAGAGATGTGCTTTTGTGCAAGAGCATCCGTGCCAGTGTAGATGCTCTCTTGCGCAAGAAAGCTCTAATGGCCATTTTAACCATAGGGCTTTCTTGCGCAAGAAATTCATGTTTCCTATCTACACTGGCCTCTTGCGCAAGAACAGTTGCGCAAGAGGGCTTTTTCCTGAACGGGAGCATCATAGTTCTTGTGCAAGAAGCATTGATTTCACACATTAGAACGTCAGTGTTCTTGCATAAGAACTCGCGGCCAGTGTAGACAGGCAGCAAGTTTTTGCGCAAAAATGGCCGCTTTTTCGCAAGATCACACCAATTTAGACACAGCCCTACAGTTTTCATATTTGAGTTATTTTCCTTTACAACATAATCTTTTCAGGTTCTCATTAGCAACCCAGTAGGAAGTGAGTAAAAATTTTCAAAAAATTGATTTTTTTTATCAATAAAAAGTTGAATTTTATTTTTCAGCCAAGATGTTCGATGAAACATTGAAAAAAAGTGTTGGCAGCATTTTTTGCAATTCCCTCTCCCCCCAATGTTTTTCGATCAGTTGATGATGATTTTCAGGGCATAGAGTTAAGTATTTGTGTAAATCTGTGCTGAACCTTGGTCATATTTTTTCACATTTTCTTTTTTGTACATGTCTACTTTTCTTAACTTTGGATGTGACTGAAAGCAAAATTACTGAAATACCACAGGTAAGTGTGTTCTCAATACCAAAAAAATAAAATAAAAATAAAAATAAAAAAAAAAATCAGAAGAAATTTTGTTCTTGTGAAGCTTTTAGTTCATTTATACAAATTTAGTTTGTTCAGATGATTTTAACAATGTTCTGTTAAACTTTTGAAGGACTGAGTGCTTTTTCTAAATGACTTGAACCTCCTGTGAGCTTTACAATTTTGCCATCCCTAGTCTATATAGGAAACAAAAAGTAATTCACTGATTTTCCCATCTCTTCTTAGTATGTTTTTATTACTATGGTATTAACTTTAATACTTTAAAATCAGTATTCAGAACAAATCTTTGTGCTCTGATTTCCATACTTAACTTTCAATTTTATATTATTACAGATGAAATCTTGAGACTGTTAAAGAGATGTCAATGACTGAGTAATTTGAATGTCCATGTGAAAAGAGCAGTCCATAAGAATTTGTGAGAATAAATTATTCTCTTGTTGATTGTGTCAGAACCATAATATTGCATGTGGTGCCTGATACATATGAAACACCAAACTAGAGAGTGATTCTGCGAAGTGCTGAGAACTTAAGCTCCTGTTGTAGGTGACATGACTTTAGAAAATGGAATACTTGTCAGGAGGTGTGTGGTGTTCTGGGAAGCAAACTTGCTTCAGAAGATGAAGCCCTTTTACTCCCTGTTTATCCACTTTCCTTCTCTAGTTCAACTTGGAGTGACATAGAGGAGAAGTTTCTGAATTGTCCTTTTCTTTTTTTATAAACACTCCCCATCCAGCCCCTTGAATGAGTATATGATGATTTTTGCTGGGAAATACATATGGATCTACTCTACACACTTCGCTTTCTTCCTCTCCCTCCCTTGTCTACACAGGATATCCAGAAAAATCAACCCAAATTAACTAAATAGGTATAGTGCAATAGTTAAATTGCATTAAATCCCTGTGTGGATGCTGTTACTCAGAATTAATCCAAAGTGAATTAAACTGATTAAGGCCACTGTAATTCTGAATGGAGATATTAACACATAGGTTTAAACAATCCACTTTAAATTCATATTATTTAGTTAATTTGGATTAATGCTTCTGGATGTCCCTTTATAGACACTCTCTGATATTTCAGGATCAGCTCCTTGAAATCTCCCTGTGTAACTTTGGGCAAATCATTCAGGGTCCAGATACTCACTGAGTAGGATCCTGTGGCAATGAGTTTCAGAGCCTGGGTCTATATATGAAAAATAATACATCTCACTCTCTAGGCTTCAGAACCTGAGCTATAGCCTCAGCCCAAATGTCTACACAGCAAAAAACCTGTGAGCCCAAGACTGTAGACCTGGGTACTAAGAGTCGCTGCTACAGGATCCAACTTTTTCTATAGACTGTACCCTAGTCTCTCTTGCTTCAGTATCTAGGGGGACTGACAGGATTGCTGGGCCCCTGGGCAAAGTGTGTGTGTGGGGGGAGGGAAGGGAGGTAGCTCCACACTCCCAGAAAGGACAGGGCCTCGAGCAGAAGGGGCAGGGCTAGGACAGCCAGGCACCCTTGCCCCCGGCTGGCCCTCTGAGCTGCTTGGAGCGCATGGCATGGGGCTCTGGCAGCAATTTAAAGAGTGAGATGCTCTGGCTGCCACTGCTGCCACTAATCCTGGGCCCTTTAGAAATTCTGGTCTCCAAACAATTGCCCATTCAGGCTCCTCTCCCTCCCACCCCAGCAGCCCAGTCAGTATCCATCTGTAAAGTGGGGATAATAGCATTTCCCAGCTCACAGGACATGTTGTGAGGATAAATACATTACAGATCACGAGGCACTCCGATACTATGGTAATGGAGATCATGGAAGTATAATAGATAGAGTTCTGTCCATATTACACATCCGCCTCCTACAGCCTTCTTCGGAGAGGGAACGTTTGTTGTCATTAGGAAAGCCTGTCCCAGAGGAAATGTTTCTATGTGTTTTTAAGCAGTTTCACTGACTCCTGTACTTGAAACAGCTTCAATTTCCCTAGTGCAAAGCTTGGGAAAAGTTTTTAGATTTGTTCTGCACCAGAGCCCTGGTGATGGAATGAATGAATGACAGCTTGCTGGACTTCTTTATGAGGGGAGTTCCTGGGTGGATGGCAGTCAGACTGCAAGTTTTGCAGAGTTCAGACTTATGTGTGGCTTGAATTTGGTCATTCAATCAGAGATATTTCATTGAAAAAGCTGAATGTGCATAAAGTCACTTCTTTCAGCATAATGTGTCTAACGACTTGGGGAAAGCAATGACTTCATGGAATAGCTATTTGATTTAAATGTGTGTTTGGTCACGTTATATACAAGAAACCTGACATGTGGCTGTATTCATTAGGACAAAAGGAATAATGCATGGTGGTTGCAGATATTTATGTAAATACTTTTTTCATTTGCATTTTTTCATTACCTTTAATAAATAACTGCTGAATCTACAATATTGTAGATCATAAGCATGCATCAGGCTAACTGGTACAAATTTGAAAAATCAAACAATTAAAGGTGTTAAACTTACAAAAATGCTGTGTTTGTTTAAACAAAGATAATTTGTTGTGGAACTGATCATGGAATGGAATCAATCTGAGGTAAAAGATAAAGTAGTAAGTGTGTGTTGCATTCTTCCAAATAAGAGTGTCAATACTTTTTTTTATAAACACAGAAATTTGCCTACACATTCACTGAATGTGTGCAGTGGATAGAAAAATAAGACAAGATATACAAAAATTGTGCTAATCTTTTGGCACTTGAATACCCAATTGATAGGCACCTCAGAAATGGCTCAGTCTGGTGCAGTAACTGCACTAAAACAATGGTTCTAGAGAAGAACTGGAATAATTTCTCCATCATAACCAGTATGTCAGACAATGCAATGCCAAATGCCATCTCCACCAAAGTAAGATGCTTGTTTATCATGTAGCACTAAAATATCAAAAACTCAATAACCTCCTCTCCCATATGTTATGGCTCCTAAGTCTCCATGGCACTAACTTCCAATCACCCGAACACACAACACACTCTTCAAAATACCACAAAGCACCACATGGAAAGCTCTTAAGGATGTAATTTTCATTTAACAGCGTGCACAGCAGAAAAGTCATCTACTTTAAAACCATAAAAAAGCTCAGGGCCTTTGAGCAGAACACCAAAAAGTAACAATTGGAAAGAAAGTCCATTGCTCCTACTTTTTATTGTGATATGTATACTGGCTAGGTGTTCAGGACTCTCTCCAGATAAATAAACATGGCTAGTCCTTGCCTTGCAGAGTGTACAATCTGAATTAGACACATCGCAAAGGATGACAATCAGTGATGGGGGAAACATTGACGTTGATAAACCATTTCATTTAAATTTTGAAACGTGATGAATATTGACCAGCCAAATTAAAGAGCTCTCTAATGTCTCAAAGCTGATAACAATGGACTGGGTTAGGTTTAGGGTTATGGACTGGGTCCTGTTCCCACTAAAGTTAGTGGAAAATCTGGGAATAGGCCCAGCTTTTGTAATGATGCATGCTGAGAAAAGACAATCAGATCTTATGCTTCAGAGCAAAGGTGAAAGTAAGCAGGTGCACCCTCCTGCACAGCTCCAGCAAGAGCTGGCTGAGCTGTGGCAAAAGCCAGCAGGGAGCTATATACAGAGCTGGCAGGGACCTGGGTTGCAATAGGACAGTACCTATCAGAAATTTTAAGTTACTTTCACAACTGATTCAGGGTAACCATCAGCCCTGTGCACATGATAGCATTAAGCACTATACATCACTGAAACTTTAGCCTAAGAGTCAAATAGGGTTGCCAGATACTTTCACAAAAAATACCAAACATGGCGGGGAAAATATTGGTTGAGGGAAGAAAAAGAAAACAAAACAAAACAAGCCACACCAAAAAAAAAAAAAAAAAAAAAAAGTCATTGCACCTTTAAATCCCCCCTGCTACCACCAGGCACAGCAGGGGAAGAAGTGGCCTTCCAGCCCATGTCTGGTATTTTCTGTTTTTTTAACAGGACAGAGGCCACAAATACCGGACACATGGCAACCCTAGAGTCAAAGTGAGAATCAAGTGGTGCACAGGTTCTTGGATAGGCCCTATTTGTGGAGTGAGAGAGAGAGAAAAAGGAAAAGAAGAAGGAATTTTACCGCTCCCTGCTGTCATGGGGGTTGCAATGGCTACTCCCTGTGGCTACATATGGGTTGTTTGCACCCTCTGGCCAGATGACTACAGGATTTTCCCCTTCTGGGTAAACCTCTTCCTTCATAACCAGGATCCCAGAGATTCTGGTTCCCCTCATCACTAGGCCAAAGGGTGACTGCAGACCCACACTGCAGCACGTTCTGGTCTCACATCTTAGCTTTATACAAGTCCTTGTCTTCTCCTGCCCAGATGGGCTCCATCTCTAATTGCTTCTGAGTCTAGCCTAATTCTTCTCACAGGTGCAGCCTACCAGGTTAATTAGCCCCTTCTGAGACATCTTAGCCCCACTGCGCTTGAAATTCTATACTTAGCTACTGGGATTTCTCTGAAGCACCAGTGACTGACCTGTGTCAAACTGTAATAGTGCTGTGGTCTGTTGGGCTGGGGTGAATGTAATAGGCATATACCTACCTTATGCTAATTGTTCTCCTGGTTTGGATATGATAATGTTAGCTTTGTAAAAAAATGCTTTCTGTGAAAAGTTTAAGATGGGGCTGATATATTTCCTTCCCACCCCCAAACTGGTTTCTCTGTAATGGCTCCAGATCAGTTACAGACTGCAATAATTAACATCAGAGATCCTCCGAGAAACAAGTTACTTTACAAATGAGGAAATAATTAAGCCTGTGTAGAATTGTTTGAGCTGAGCTTAAGCAGGGCTTGAAAAACAGTACCAGCTCATCCAAGTTGCAGGAGGAAAAAAAATCCAAGGCATTCACTTTGGCTGTTTCTAGCTTGGATTGTTTTATGGTGCATCATTGCATCTGACAGGCAGTGTGTGTGATTGCTATGTGGTATGAAGAATGCAGCCCTGAATAGGATGCTGTTATCATACATGAATCTGGCAGCAGCAAGAAGAAAGGCTTTCTATTTTGTATTCTCTTTCTCTCTATACCAGAGACCACAACAATTGCTTGAAAAACTTAAAACACCAGATGAGATACTTGGAGAAAATTGAGTTATTTTTAGCTTTCTTTAAGTCTCATCATATTTCCTATTACTCTCTAATGAGAGATTTTCTTTTCCAGTTTGAATGGTATTTTTGGAGCTGCACACCCCGTCATTACTTCCATAATCTTCCTATCTCCCACCTAAAGAGTGTGCCACTGATAGCATTGAGGCTTTAGTTTAGCAATGACTTGTTTCCAATGCTTTCTGCAATGGCAAATATGTGCCTGGTCTTACCTTCAGAGCCCTTCTTGCATGCATAAAAATCTGTACATGGAATCATGTGATTGCACACTCATTGCACAATGTGGCATTTGCACACATCTGCATTTTTGCACAGGGACTCTTATCTGCTGTGTTTTAAAAAAAATTAACCCACACTAGCCAAGAATGGGTACTTTACTACCATAGAGTGCTGATTTACTAACTCCACAGATTAAATGGTGCTTTATACCCTTTTGTCAATTTGTTGCTGTGTTTGAGGCTAACACATGTTCATTGCAACTGCAAAGGACAGCTGGAACTGCAACAAGAGGACGGATAGTTGAGGAGCTTTTGTTTTAGGCCCTGATTTAGAAAATCATCCTTATTCAGCATAGAATCTACAAGCATTCTTAAGTCCTATTAAAGTCAATAGAACTTTAGATTTGTGCTGAAACAGGGACAGTCTAGACTGAAACAAGTTCTTAAGTGCTTTGCTGCATTGTTACCTTAGACCTTGATCCGGGTGAATCACTTAAGCACTTAGATTAAGCACAAGAACAGTGCCATTGTCTTTAAGGCAGTGGTCTCCAACCTTTTTAACCACAAGATCACTTTTTCAATTTAAATGCAGTGTAAGATCTACCTCAAACCCAAATACCCTTGCCCCAACTTCCTTCCTGCCCCTTCTTTGAGACACTGCCTCTGCTCCACCCCTTCTCCGAGGCCTCATCCTGCTCATTCTATTCCCCTGAACCTCCTATCCTCACTCACTTTCCTCAGGCTGGGGTAGGGGTTGAGGTGCAGGCTCTGATCTGGGCCAAGGGGTTTGGAGTGTGGGGGAGGCTCCGGGCTCAGCCCAGGACGGGGGATTGGGATCCAGGAGGGGTTTCAGGGTACAAGCTCTGGGATGGAGTTTGGGTGCAGGAGGACTCATGTCTGGGGCAGGAGGTTGGGTGCAGGAGAGGGTTCAGGGCTGGGACAGGGATTCAGGATGCAGCCTCTGGCTGGGCACCGTTTAACTGAGATGGCTTCTTGGTGGTGGAGCAGTGGGGTTAAGGCAGGCTTACTCCTGCCCTGGCCCTGCACCAAGCCTGAAAGCAGCTAGCATGTACAGCAATGGCTCCATGGTGCCATGTGCTGCCCCTCATCTATAGGCACTGAGCCCACAGCTTCTACTGGCCATGAATCCTCATCACTGATCACTGGGAGCTGCAGAAATGGTGTCTGTAGGCAAGGACAGCATGTGGAGACCCCCTGCTCTGCCTCTCTCAGGGTGTGTCTAGACTACATCCCTTTTCTCGAAAAAGGGATGTAAATTAGACACTACTTGGAAATTGCAAATGAATCCGGGATTTAAATTTCCCACACTTCATTTGCATAATGGTGGCTGCGTTTTTTTTCGACACAGGGCTTTTCGATAGAAAAACGGCAGTTTAGACGGGGATCTTTTGAAAATAAAACCCTTTTTTGAAAGATCATGTACTCCTCAAAAATGAGGTTTACAGGATCTTTTGAAAAAGGGTTTTATTTTCAAAAGATCCCCATCTAAACTGCCGTTTTTCTATCGAAAAGCCCTGTGTCGAAAAAAACCGCGGCCACCATTATGCAAATGAAGTGCGGGAAATTTAAATCCCGGCTTCATTTGCAATTTCGAAGTGTCTAATTTACATCCCTTTTTTGAGAAAAGTGATGTAGTCTAGACACACCCTCAGGGGCTGCAGGGACATGCAGCAGTTACCACAAGGAGAATGACTCCAGCCTCCACAAATTCAGCATTTTAGAACTCACTCCTCAAAGAATTACATTTAAGTGTAAGAGAGAGATGGAAATTATGAATTGCACAGACCAGTCAAAAACCAAAACCAACACACTTTGCAAGTGGTGAAAAAGGTAACAACCCCCCATGTGTGTGTTGGGTTGTGAGATGAGCATGAAGGACAGTGTGTGTGTGTGTGTGTGTGTGAGAATGACGAAGACACACACAGTGTGTGACAGTGACAGAGATTTGCATTGCCAAGCTCCCTCCATCCCCTTCTCTCTGTGTGAAGATGGGGTACAGGAGTGGGAGGAGGAGGGACACCCTGACATCAGCGCCCTCCTCTTCTCCCTCACACACTCTGTGCAACAAGCAAAAGGCTCTGAAGGAGAAGGGGGGCAGCTTCAGGGCAGGGGGAAGAAGCAGCATGATAGTGGGCAGAGGGGCAACTGACAGCACTTGATAGCTCCCTGGCCAAACCAGTCAGGATCACCTGTCAGAAGCTCCAAGATCTACTGGTAGATCCCAAACTACTGGTTGGTGACCACTGCTTTAAGGGGATTACTTGTATTTAAATTTATGCATGCACTTTTGTGTTCTGTTGAATCAGGAATTTACAGACTGCTTCCTCTCTCCACTAATGGTGAGGTTATATGAGCACCATGGCATATTCTATTACACCATCAAATGTTTAACACTGTACTTAATAGTGTTTGTTTTCCTTTTAACAATATGCCATAATTTACAGGAAAATGAATCATTAAATGGGGTGAGTAAGGTGTTAAATTGACCTATTGGGAGTGCTGTCCTGGGAAGAGAAGCCAAAAATTGAATGAATGGATCCCTGTGGCATGGCTATGTAAGTTAATGAGAAACAAACATAATCAAGTGCAATTATAGTGTCTCTATCTTTAGTTTATTCAATCAGAAAAAGGAAAATTTGAAATACGTGTAGCAGTATGGACTTGAGCTTTTCAGTAGAAGAGAGCATTAATTACTTGTCATATATGTTTAAGTGTATATAAAACAATTATGAACAAGACAAGTATTTCTTTATACACTTGCTTTTATCAATAATGGGTATGTCTAGACTACATGCCTCTGTCGCCAGAGGCATGTAAATTAGACTACCCGATATAGTCAATGAAGCCGGGATTTAAATATCCCCAGCTTCATTAAAATAAAAATGGCCACCGCGCTGTGTCGGCTCAGCTGATCGTCGGCACAGCATGGCAGTCAAGACGCGGATCGGTCGACAGGGAACGCCTTTGTCGACCGCTCCTGTAAACCTCGTTTCACGAGGCATAAGGGAGTGGTCGACAAAGGCGTTTCCTGTCGACCGATCCCGTGTCTTGACTGCTGCTCTGTGCCGACGATCAGCTGAGCCGACACAGCATGGCGGCGGTTTTTATTTTAATGAAGCCGGAGATATTTAAATCCCGGCTTCATTGACTATGTTGGGTAGTCTAATTTACATGCCTCTGGCGACAGAGGCATGTAGTCTAAACATACCCTTTTTCACTAGTTCAGTTGTAGAGGTAGTGCTGAGCCCAAACTCTGGATGTGAGCAATTTAGATCTTTGGAAAAGTTCAAATTTGGTCCTAAACAATGTCCTATCCTGCATCAGTTGAATGGGTCAGGATACTCCCCAGTTTTTTAGTCCTAAGGGAAAGGAAAAAAGGTTTGGTGCACAGGTTCAGATTAAATAGAGACCAAAGCAAATATTTGATCAAAGTGTGAATGAAAAGCTGAACCTTTTTCCAGGTCTGAAAGCATTTCAGCAAAGGCTCATGTAAAGAAATACTTTTTTTGCCAGGGTTTCAGCTCTTCCTGGTTTCATCAGGGATGTAAAGTATTAATACTAGAAAGCATTCTTCAGAGACCCTAGAAATTTATACTTCAGTGATTCTTCAAATCTTTTAATGTTGCTGCAATGTAAATATATAGGCTGATTAATAGCAATATTAAAATGACCACAGATCATTCTATTATTCATATTATATCAATTCTCTTTTGCCTCTCATGTTGCAAATGATAAGTGCTGTGCAAATTTCTAAAGGGTATTTAAAATATCTTGCTTCATAATCAGTGAACAGAGAATTTCCCTTTAGGAACTGGGATTGGGAGAGGACTATCATGGATAATAAAGCTTGGAGATTCAAATTTGCAGGCTAGAATGCTGAGCTTTTCCAGTCCCACTTCAATCAGCAAAGGGGCTAGCTCTGCAGTAATGATGAGATGAGTAGATGGTCCCTAAAACAGAAGAAATATTAAAGGTTGAAAATCCTTCAGGAATCACATGCCCTCCTTGTGAACTACAGGAAATATGCTTGAACATCAAGAGCGTGGTGGGGGTAGATGCCAATTATATGAAAGCCCATCTCTCCAGGATCTGTTAAAGCCAACTCAATGCTTGAGGCCTGAAGGATAATAGAATATGCTCTTTTCTTTTCTGACTGGTAAAGCAGCACAAAATAGAATTATTAGTATAAATACGCATTGCCTACAAAATGTAAATCCAGCAATTAGACTTTTCCCTTGTGTAGCACTCTAATGAGTGTTACCATATTCTTTGTGTTGCTGTAGGGAAGCAGTGGGTATATTAGAGGGGGCTGGCTAATTTACAAAGGAAGCCTCAGGATACATTTTTTTATAATCCAGGAAAAAAACATATCTCAGATTCGAAGTAACATTTATCTCAGCATTTTGCCTCTTTAAAAGTACAACACAGAGAGTCTTATAATTTACAGCATGTGATACAATGCGTCTCAGTCCTTCCTACATGAACAAGGTGAGTGGGACTTTAAAGTGGAGCTGCTAATCTGCTTTAATCCTGAGACATGTCACTTAGGTGCCTGCTGGAAATGTCTCATCATTCCACCGAAAGCCTTGTCAAAGGAAGAAATTGGACTCTTTATGAAGTTTGTGACTCTTCCTTTGTCTTGCATATAGTACTTCAAGTCTTCACTTTGTGGAATTGGTGTATTGCTCTGTGGTCATATGCTGCAGTCCGTATTTTGTAAAGTCACTGTATTGTAATGATAAATTATAAATCTCTCGATAAAGTCACAATAATGTCTCTAATCTAAAAGAAACATGCTGGGCCTGCCTTGTAATGCTAGCACCAAGGCATCACACACCCTGGTGTGACCTCTCAAGAAAATCGACCCATGGTAATCTGATTATCATTTGTCATGATGAGCAGATAAGAAAGTAAGTATTGAACCAGACCAATTGCCATCTCCACTTTAAGAGAAGGTTCTTGACATTGTTATTTCACCTTGTCCAGTTACTCAAGCTGGCTTTTTTTTTTTTACAAGTATTAGTATGCTTGTAGTAGAAACCTGTTGAAACTTGGTAGTAGAAACCTTAATTCTCACCCATTTTCTCTCTCCTCCAAGGTTTATTCACATCACAAGAAGAGCAGCAATCTAGCCTCTGTGACGTGCATGTCAACTGATCAGGTTGCATAGTTTTCAGATTGCAGTGGGTCTGTGGTGACAAATATTCCTTTGGAAGCCAGCACTATTCACTCTCTAAAACCTGTCTCTAGTCACTGGAGACTTTGGTTAGCTAGAAGTCAATGGAAGATGAGAATGCTGGGAGCTTCTTAAAAACAGACTCAAAGCTGAGGGGCTGGTGACTCCAAATATTGAAGCACCCTGAATTAGTTGCTGCTTTTGAAAACGCAGGCCATTATTGAAAGATTAATATGCTCACAATAAATATAAGTCAGATGGCAATTAACATAGCACAGGCAAGTTAAATATATGTGTTCATACATTGCAAAGCACAACAGGAGTTACAGAAGGAGTAAGTGGCAGCTGAGAATTTTTGTTCTGAATAAGAATTAAAATTGCCAAACTCCTGTGTAGACTTCATCATAACTTCCTAAAAACTCTGTGTAGACCCTCCCCCTAGGTGAGGCTCAAATTTTCTTCCTGGTGTCTGCTACCTGGAGTGGCTTCTCCCCACATCTCACAAGGGATTGGGTCCTGATGGGTTGGATTCTATATGTGATGCCTGATGTATGGGACACAAGTAGCACAGTGAAAATAAGAAAATAAGTAATGCTACCATTCATAACAAGAAGTATGACCCATTATGCAAACTGGCTGGCTTAAAGTCAATGAATGGGGCCCTTTCACAGTGTTTTCACCCCTGAGTTGGACAGATCAGACCTCTGGAGGACTGGAGCAGTCTGACTACACACTAGATCCCACAGCAGTTCAATGTCTCCCTTAGAGGGGAGGGAAAGTACATTGGAGAGTCCCTGGGCTGTTCTGCTCCTCTCTCACATTCAAGCTTAAAACCTGATAAAAGCAAAACTAAACCTAGTTACTTTGTCCCTGAGTCTGGCTGTGCCCTCCTACTGAGGGACTGAGCAGTCCTGGTTCATAACGGGGACAAAGGCAGAGTCCTGCACTTGGGACAAAAGAATTCCAAGCATTGTTACAGGCTGGGGACTGATTGGCTAAGCAGCAGTTCTGCAGAAAAGGACCTGGGGATTACAGTGGATGAGAAGCTGGATATGAGTCAACAGTGTGCCCTTGTAGACAAGAAAGCTAATGGCATATTAGGATGCATTAGGTCAGGAGGAGCATTGCCAGCAGATCTAGAGAAGTGATTATTCCCCTTTATTTGGCATTGGTGAGGCTATATCTGAAGTATTGCTTCCAATTCTGCCCTCCCCCACCTCGTTACAGAAAGGATGTGGACGCATTGGAGAAATGATTAGGTGGCTGGAGCACATGACTTACAAGGAGAGGCTGAGGGATTTGGGCTTAGTATACAGAAGAGAAGAGTGAGGCAGCCTTTAACTACCTGAAGGGGGGTTCCAAAGAGAATGGAGAGAGGCTGCTCTCAGTAGTGACAGATAGCAGAATGAGGAGCAATGGTCTCAAGTTGCAGTGGGGGAGGTCTAAGTTGGATATTTGGAAAAACTACTTCACTAGGAGGGTGGCGAAGCACTGGAATGGGTTACCTAGGGAAGTTGTGGAATCTCCATCCCTAAAGGTTTTTAATTCCTGGCTTGGCAAAGCCCTGGCTGGAATGATTTAGTTGGGGTTGGTCCTGCTTTGGGAAGGGGGTTAGACTCAATAACCCTCTGAGGTCTCTTCAAACCCTATGGTTCTATGATTCTATGATATAATTGGCCCAATAAATGGCCTGTATAAATCACTCCATCAGAAACATCCCTATTGGCTTCTACAGGAATTTCCAGTCTATTTTGCTCCTTTCCCAGACTGTATCATTACTGGAAACAGTGGCAGAAGGTCATGGAGCTCATCACCTAAGAAGGTCTGGCCCATGAAAGCTCATCACCTAATAAACCATCTTGTTAGTCTTTAAAGTGCTGCATAGTCCTGTCTTTTGTTTCAGCAAGACCAGACTAACACAGCTACATCTCTATTACTATGGAGCTATTGTTATTGTTGGCCATGGGATAGGTCCACTGGAGGTCCAGTCCAGCATTGCAAGAGCAGCAGACTCCAAAGATGGGGTTACATCTATTATGTACCATTGGGACTGAGTATCTCTGCATTGGGCCATATTTTTTCTACAGGGAATGCAGAAATACTGTATAGCACAATGTTTGCCAAATAGAGTGTTAGATTCATTATGATGAGACTGCAAAATTCTCCCCCTAAGTATAGCAGAAAATGAATCAGCATTAGAGCTGGGGAAACCTGAACTTCAAGCAAATCTGTCCCATATTTTCAGTGAATTTAGGCCCAGATTTAAGTAAAAAGCTTTGTTGTCGGCCTGAGTCAAATTTCTAGCAAGTGTGGGTCTAGTTTTGAGTGAGCTGAGCTGAGCCAAGACCTGAGAAATGTGGCAAAATGTGGTGGCTTCCACTGTGCTTTGCTTTGTGATTTTGGATTTGTTTGAAATTCAGAGGGTGAGAACTAAAGATTGGCCAGAACCACAACCTGCACCTGCTCCAATGGAAGTCAATAGAGACTTTTACCTTCGTTTCAATGGCAGCAGCCACTGGCCTTCATGACGTGGATCTGAGTCCTGGATCCATGTCTGGGATTCACTCTGAGTTTGCAGCTTGGAACCACCACTGTCGTGAGACAGATCTGAGCACTGACTCCAAACACTCTTAACTTTGCAGATAGCGGCCTTGGAATAATTTTTATAGCAACGGCACTGAAAGACATTGAACAAAACTGTAAAACCAGTATATAATGATACTCCTCCACCCCTCGTTCCAGCCCCCCTATTTGGCAATGCTAGGATAGATCCTGATTTTAACACCTCTCGCTTGGGAATGCCCTGATTCCAGATTTTTGATTTTGCCCATTGTGGAGATAGCAAGCTGGAGCTGGAAGTGAAGTTTTATCCATTGAAGTGCAGACCTGGATGAGAATTTTGGATACAGTGTTTGACTAAGTCGCTTCTGAACAGATTTGCACCAATCCCTGAAAACAGAAACTGCAGTTTTGTACTAAAGCCCACTCTCTCCTGAGCTTCCCTTTCTAATCTGACACAGATATGAGTGCAGCAAATTGAGTAGCAAAGAAAATGGCCCATAATTTTCACCAGCTGAAAGTATCTATAGCTTCCAATGAGCAGAAACTCTCAGCAGCAAAGGCATTTGCTTGTGCTGTATCAGAGAGGAAGGTCAGAGAGAAAATATAGAGGGCAAATATTAATGAAGTGGGATGGGCTGAAATTCAAAGACATCTACAGTCTGTTCTCTCCTGTGCGGTGTATCAACTTTGCCAGATGATAGGTAAATGCTGGGTATGATGCATTCCCCAATTAAAAACTGCATGGTGCATTTCTGTTATAAAGAGCAAACACCAAGTGACTCCAGAGGCTCTTGACTTCTGGAGCCCTGCATTGAGGAGGAACGCAGAAGACAAATTATAGTTGTGGCTTTGATTTCATTTGTATTGAGGAAGGTAATATGATGCAAGAAGATTGCCTAGGTGCTATAGGAGCAGCTATCACACACCCTGGTGATATTGTTAAGCTGCTTAGAAGAAAACGAAGCTGTTCTGCATTTGCTGTGCAGAGAATACTTGCTGGGTGGGGAAACTAGGAGCGACCTGAGATTGATATAATTTATTATGTATAGTCATTCCTATAATGCTCATCACAGTGCTATAGATAGGGCTGTGAATATGAGCTGCAGTTCAATAATGAAATACTAATGTGGACTAGTCCAAGGAAGCATTAGCAGTGATAGTGACTGAACTGACTTAAAAAGAGAAAGAAAACAACTGCTGAAGCTTTGTGAGGCTGCTAGGCTGAAAATCTTCCTCTGCTTATCTAAAGGCCAGGAACTCGGGTGGGGCATAGAGGAGAGAGCAAATGAACTCAGGAGAGTAGACAAGAATAGAGGAAAGACCCCATGGCTACTTCAGAGTGCTGGGATCTGGAGAAGATCCCATGCACCAAAAGAAATTGGCGTATGGCTCATAGCATTAAAAAGAGTTAGTTTCAGCTATGTATCCAGAGGTAAACTGGGATGTACTCAGAATTTTTAAAGACTCTCCTTCCCACAAAAGACCTGCATGGCCTCTGTTCTGGGTAGCTAGTGAAGATAACAAAGCCTTGAGTTCCCATGGTTAAATGGTTTGAATGCAAGCACTGCCCAGGTATTCTTTGTGTGCTATTGGAAAGTTCAGACTTTGTCCTTTTTTCCCTTGTGCCTCTCTTCTGGCTTGCATGGCTCTATTTCTCCTCTCTGCCCCAATCATAGATATTTGCTTTCCAATCCCTCTGCATCAGCACTAGATAAAACAGCCATGAAGGAAGCGTAACTGACAGTAAACATGTGTTGGATGGAATAGAATTAAAAAGAAAAAACAAGATACTAAACTGAGTGACAAATACAAGGTGTCTGATACCTCCTAAACAATCCTGTTTTCTGTTAGGCTTCTATCCCAAATGGCTGGTGGAGGTTTCTTTCTTGTTCAGCTCTTTGGGGAAGCTCAGGGAGACTTTTCATAGCAGCACTGTGTTCTCAGATGCTGATCCTTTTGCCCTGTTGCCTCCTGTTTAAAAGCCTTGCAATGTTGGCTGTAGCTCTGGCAATCAAAAGTTAAAGGGAGCTCAAGGGATCTGGGAAACAAGCTGTTCCTGCAGATACATATCATGAAGTGTTTATTTGGATGCAAAACCTGAGCTTTGTAGAGGCTGCAGATACCCCTACAGTGAGTGTTTTCCACCTACAATATCCTCTGATAAAATGTTCCCAACTCCTTCTCACTTATACATGGGAAAAGTCACCTGTTTGGTATAAACAATGTAATTTAAACCAGTGTTCCAGCTGCAGTACTTAACTCCACAAGTAGCTCCATTGCCTTTAGTTGAACTATTTGTGGAATAAAGCTCTATTCAATGTGAGCAGAGACATTAGAATCTGGCTCATAGTAATCTGGCCAAGTTCCACAAAGGTATATAGGCTCCTAACTTCCATTGAAATTCCCCTATTTCTGCCTCCCAATTCTTTGCTACCACCATTTTCAACACTCCGGCTGTATCTAGACTACACATCTCTGTCGACAGAAAGATGTAGATTAGGCACATCAAAATTGCTAATGAAGCGAGGATTTAAATATCCCGCACTTCATTAGCATAAACATGGCCGCCGCTTTTTTTCCGAAATGGAGCTTTTTTGAAAAAAAGTGGCAGTCTAGACGCAGATCTTTCAAAAACGCAAGCCTTTTTCAAAAGATCCTATAAACCTCAAAAAATGAAGTTGTATTTTCGAAAGATCTGCGTCTAGACTGCTGCTTTTTTTCGAAAAAGCTCCGTTTCGAAAAAAAAGTGGCGGCCATGTTTATGCTAATGAAGTGCGGGCTATTTAAATCCCCGCTTCATTAGCAATTTTGACGTGCCTAATCTACATCTCTCTGTCGACAGAGAGGTGTAGTCTAGACGTACCTGCTCTTCCATGTACTCTCCACCTCACATTCTAAGTCCCCCATGCTATACACTCACTTTCCAAGGTGACAGTGTAATTTCAAACATTCTGAACAATGTAAAGAGCCAGAATCAGATGCTATAGTACATTTTTAGAATGGCTGTTTAAATATTAAGGTCTAAAAGCCCATTTCTGCTGCCCATAAATAAACCTAGTGCACATTAGAAATCCCATTGAAGTTTTTCGGATGTCTCATATCAGTAAATATTATATTCACGAACTGAGGTTGCAAAATCAGGCACTAAGAGCTGTTAGTGCCCAAGGCTAACTTGGCTAACTCCGTTTTACATCATTTGACTTTATTCCCATTGTACAGAGCCTTTCCATTTAAATCATTGGTGACCGGGCAAATTCCAATATACTATCCAGCTCCACTGAAGCCCATCATCCACTCAGATGCAATTGTAGTACAGAGTGTGAATATCTTTACAGAGAAGCTGTGCCACATATTATGAATATATTTAGTCAAACTCTGGGTATTTGTCATCCTTCTACTTCCTGGGCACATTTGACAGGAGTCCATTCCTCTCAAGTGGCTCAGAATGTGACAAATCAGCAGAAGGCAAATCCTGGGATGTTGAAAGCAAAATTTATTGTGACGAAATGGTGCTCAAACTATTGTAGGTTTTATAAATAGACGCTGTAGTGCATAAATCCACATGCTTTAGGGAACCATGTAAGCTGGTGCAATGCATCTGTAGTACTTCTAGAATGACAAATAGCATGGCGCTCAAAGCAGCCAAAGGTTTTGTTACTGTGTAGTCAGCTATCGATGCTTTTTGAAGCCACAAAAACTGACTTCCCCTTTCACTGGGTGGCTTTGGCTAAATGCTAAGCTCATGAATGAAGGCCACGTTTAAAGCCATTAAGAGCTGTGTCTCCCCTGAAGGCTGAACTGAGCTGTTAATAGTAGAGATTATAGAATTATATTTTACTGCTCCAGTATTTTACTTCCTAGTGTTCTACCTGAAAAATAGAAAAGCACAAGCTGAATTCTGTCCTTAGTTATGCACAGAAGCTCCGCTGTCAATGACTTTGCATGGGCATGTTTGTTTGGATTGCTGCAGGGTAATTGAGGTCAGAATTCCTCTGTTACAGTTTGATCCTGACGTTGTTGAAGTCCACGCAAGCAGAACACAGGTCATGGTGTCTGATGCTACCATAACATGAAAATATGACGATAAAAAAAATGCTGGAAGAAGAGACTAATCTCGGGTCAGGTTCTCTTCTGTGATTGGGTTTCTTCCTTCTGCTCAGGTGTCACAGTGGGTCTGGCAACTGGCTATTAGAAATTGTCTACTAATTCCCCTGGTGAGGGCAATTCTCAGATGGGGTGAAGCCAATGGAGCTAATTCCTTTAACCGACATCTTATCCCACCCTGGCATAGCTGCTTTGGAGGAGCCAAGGTGCATACTAAGGCTGGAGGGGGATGGGAGAGGGGGGCAGGACAAACCACAGTTCTACTTTGCTGATTCTCATCTGGTGTATAGTCTCCTACAGAATCACAGAACTGGAAGGGACCTTGAGAGGTCATCTAGTTCAGTCCCCAGCACTCATGGCAGGACCAAGCACCGTCTAGATTGCAGCATGCAAGATAAGGACTGTGGACCAGCTCTGGCCCATTCAGCCTATGGATTTGGCCCACGGGCCGCTCTACCAGGACCCTCAGGCACAGAGCAGCCAACTGCTTCAGAGCTGTCCCAGGCCACTTTAAGTGGCTGGATGTTCCCTGTGGCGCTCTGCTCTAGGTGCCCAAGGAGAATTTGTGCACCTGCCCCTGCCCCCCAGCAAAATTTCTCTGCTCCTATTGGCTGGAAAGCAGCCAATGGGAACTGAGAGTTTTTTTGGGAGGCAGGGGCAGCACGTGAAGCCCCCTCCCCTCCACCGGGCACCCAGAATGGAGAGCCACAGGCAGCAGTTAGCCATTTTGAGTGGCCTTGCACTGTGGCAGGCAGGAAACCTTCCTTGGGATCCTGCAGGGCTGCTGGCCAGGAGCCGCCTAGGTAAGCGCCTCCCAGTAAGAGTCTGCCTCTGATACCACGGCCCTTCCTTCCCCCCTAACTCCCTGTCCCGGGCCACTACCCCCTCCTGCCCCAGGTCATCACCCAAACCCTCTGCACTCCTCTCCTCCAGGTCACAACTCCCTCCCAGATTCTGCACCCCTCTCCTACAATGCTCCCCAAGGCCAGAATCCATTCTTGCCCCCATATCCATTCTCAGACCCTGCACCCAAAGCCTGTGCCCCAGATCACAATCCCCCTCCTTCTCCAGAACTCCCTCTGGGTATGTCTACACTAGCCCCCTAGTTCGAACTAGGGAGGCTAATGTAGGCATTCGAAGTTGCAAATGAAGCCCGGGATTTAAATATCCCGGGCTTTATTTGCATCTTCCTGTCCGGGTGCCATTTTTAAATCCCCCTTAGTCCGAACTAACTGCCCGCAGCTATACGCGGCAGTCAAACATTAACTCGAACTAAGACGTGCTTCATGATTTTAGATCTTTTTCAAGTGTTGCATTCCATTGCCAAGAATTATTGGCTACTGATCATATACCGAGCAGAAAGTGCACTGCAGTTTCAGGGCCATAGTCTCTCATCTCATCATAATGAGGTTCCATTGTAATCAGACTAAAAACAAAAAAGAGTAATAAAAAATGATGCAGGGCAGAGCTCATGGTAGCCTTTCTGGGAGCAATGCAGAATTGATGGATTCCAAGTGGCTGGTTCTCCTCTTAGGTATTTGATAACATGAGCTCATCAGGGTGACGCAAATGTTGGCAGCAAAAAGCAATGTCTCATTTTTGCTGGCTCTATCCTATAGTCTGAATTTGCTAATTGCAATAGTTTTAGCTACCAGAAACAAATTACACAGGCCTTCTGCCAGCCTGCAGGGGCCTTTCATTTTTTTACACACAAGGGATTTGAACAAAGAATTTCATGTACAACGAGTTTATTTTTTTAAACATAAGGACTTGGGTGTTCAGTTTATACATTAGATTCCATTTTGGGGCCTCATTAAACTCTAGAACGAAAATGGCTAGAGTTGTCCTTTGAGCATCTTGTGTATTTATAGCCTGATAATGATGCAAAGTCAGAGATAGGCAGTAAGATTTAGTGGCTTTGCCCTGAGCTCTCACTGTGTTACAGGAAGAGTTTGCAGACCTGTCTGCTTCTGGCTAGCTTGCTAGCAAATACAGAATTAAACACCTGTGTTCCACATCAATATGCATATTTGTATGTTTACCACTGCTGATCCATCTGTGGAACATGGCAAATGCCAGCCGGGGCACACCCAGGGGGTATGCAAAGCATGTGGCACATGCCCAGTCATAAAGAGCTTGAGTAAACAATGCTACATGCCATTAAGTGACAACAAGACATTCAAGGGTTGGTTTTATCCTCTCAGCGTCTCAAGCTCTAAACACTGCTGTGAAGCATGTGCCTGGCCCGGGGCACGTACCTCCTGCTTCGTGCCCCAGTGGCATTAGAACTGGCAGTCCAGTTTCTTCTGTTCTCAAATTGAAGACATGGGTCGTGGGGTGGGAATTCAATTATCCTGATTAAATACTTGAATAAATATAAGGAGAGGGGTCTTCTTTAGCAAGCCTGGGTTAAGGAAAAGGAATTGAAAGGGCCCTGGGAAGATGATGGCTTGTATGCAGTGGGAACATGTCTGACCCAGCTCTAAACAGAATATTTAAATTTTGCTTTGTCAGGCTATCAGATACAATGTGGTAGATGTGGTCAGGTGGGTCAGTGAATTGGGATTGCCAGGACTCAGACCATGTAGGGTTTTTCTGATCAAACCCCATGGCTTGAATTGTGCCCGAAGCACTCAGAATGTTAGAGTAGCAGCCTATGAAGAGGCATTATGCGCCATCATATAACTAGACAAATATGTCATTATGTTCCGTACCAGATGATGCTTTCACCTAGAAACACTAGGAGAGGAAATATGTTCTTGTGCTTACAGAGTTAGGCTGGGATTTGGGGGATGTTTTAGTGGTTACTGAATTAGCCCGGGATTTGGGAGATGTTTTAGTGGTTACAGAGTTAGCATGGGATTTGGGGGATGTTGTAGTGGCTACAGAGTTAGCCTGGGATTTGGGTTTCAATTCTCTGCTCTGCCACAGACTTCTTGTGTGACTTTGGGAAAGTCACACAGTATCTGTGCCTCAGTTACTCATCTGTAAATTGGGGGTAACAGTATTACCCAGTCTCTTGGCAGTGTTGGGAGAATTTGTAAATTAGCAATTGTGAGGTGCTCAGATACTCTATGTAATGAAAGTAGAAGACATTTTAATATAATAGACAGATACTCTTTGATGGCAACTGTAAAAAGAATGCACTGCTGCATGTGTATATTTCCTACTCACAGTGATAAATATTAGTTGGTTAAAAAAATCTGTTTTCATTGATCCAGACTGTTTCTGATTCCTGAAATCCCTTTGAAATAGTAAGTAAGTGGTTATTTTAGCTCCTTCATTCAGTTTATTATTGAATCCAACACATGTAGCCGTGTAAGCATAGAAACAATCTACTTTACACTCAGTGGGAGCAAAGAGATACCCCAGGCTGCATATTTGAAACAGAACCCCAGGTGCAAATATTTGGTTTAAAAGAGTCTGGGATATATTTATCATGGCAAAGCTCTCAGAAAATGCAACACAATCCTAGTGTTTTTTTATCAACTTTGCGTTCCCTTCTTAGACTTTGAACAAAACGATCTTAAAGAATTACTAGAAAACATGTAAACTTCATTATGGTTTCATTAATCTGAGTTAGTAGCAAACTTCCCATGACAGTAAGTAAACCACCTATTGGATTTAGTTTTTTCCTTTTTTGGCCATATCTGCACATCAATGTTCCCTCTAATTTTTTCTATCCACATGCAGAATAATTTTGTTATATGCACCAAGGCATGTGCAGATATGCACCACTAATAGAAACACATGCTGCTGGCTGTGTGCACTCTGTTAATCAGTGGGGCGTCATATCAGTTTCTCCTGGGTGGCTGCCCAAGTGCTCAGCTTACAGGGAACTCTGCCACACATCTATTTTCTGGCTTTTCTGGTTGGATCAGTCTCTCCCATCCCCCGTTTACTTTATTTCATTATTTCTGGAAAGACATATATATTTAAAAAACCCAGAGTTTCTTGTACTATTTTCAATACTGTTTTTTGAATGGGTACTGTTAAAATGTAAAAGGTTTGCAAATGAAACGCTGTCTCATTGGATCCCTCTTTTCTGAAATCTCTGTGTCTGGATTTAGAATGTATTTTGCATGCCCAGATTTTTAAAAAAGAGGCCTCTCAGGAGAGTTAAACAGAAACCAAATAAAACTGTATCTTTGAAAAAAATCATTGGGAAATTTTATGCAGTGTTTAAATCTGGGTCTTCGGAAGGAGTTTACATGGCTGTCAGGTTGTGGGAGTATTTTTTTAAGAAAAACGTGTTTGACTTATTCCTCTATCTGGTCAAACAAACTTCATAATCTTTAATGTTGGGAAGACAATTCTGTCACTCTATTTGCAATACCAGATCTTTTTTTTGCATTAAAACAGGCCTCATAATATACAGTCTTAGCAAAAGACAGTGCCAAAGTAAAATGGCTAAATAGTGCCTTTCTGTGCACTGGGCTGGAGGGCTATGCAAGAAAGCTTAGGGAGCACTTTACTTCCAGTAAGTGGAACTAGGGAAGTGCCTCGTTCTTTCAGCACCACTTATCTAGGGAAGACCTGGTTCTGTAGGGGCAGGGCTAAAGACTCCTACTTCATTCATTTCAAAACATTTCATTTTTATTTTTACTTTTTTAAATTTTTCAGCTTTTTTTTTTTTTTTTTTTTTTTTACTAGATATCAATGAAAATTTAGAACAAGAAGTCATTTAGAACCTGCAAAAGAAACTTTTGGTGCCTAAAAAGTTGGAATGAGATGTTTTGACAATTTCAAAACTCTTATTTTTCTTCAAAACATTTTCCCAACAGAGATTCAGTGAGAGTGCCCTTTTATGACCAAAATTTTTCCTCTTGATAAATCAGCATTTTCTGACCCAAAGGTTTATGTCGGAAGGTTCCCAAGTCTAGGCTGTATGGCTATTTTCCTTCAAAGGCCTGATCTAACTCCCAAGTCAATAGGAGTTTAATCAGGATGTATGTGTACAGATTTGTTTGTCACAAGGGGTCGAAATCAGAATTAGGTGCTGAACTTTTCAAAGTTGGCTAGAGGATGGCCAATTCTCATGAACTGCACTCTTAGGCACCTCTGAATGTCTCAGTCAGGGGATGGAAATTCCCAGGATCACTCTTCTTTTCTGACTTAAAATCAGTATCTTATTTCCTTCTTTCTTCTCATGTCTTCTCAGTTGTCCATGACCTTTCATATAAAAATGCCATCCAATAGCTGATTTTCTAGGCTGAATGACATCACACACTGGATTTGTTCATCTGGTGTTTAGTTTGTGTATGATGACTCCCTTCATCATTTTGATGAGCAAGAACTTATTTTCCTTTTTGCTCCCCTGGCTTTGGCTCTAAAGTATTAGCCGACTACCAATAGCCGTTTTAGACTTCCTCCCTTTTCCAGCACAGGTTTTTTTTTTTTTGGTTTGTGATCTCTGAGCAGCAGAAGCCATTCTGCTTCCTATTTCTTGCATCCTTCTTTTGCTGAGCCTTAATGGATTCTCCAGACCTCTTCTGTGTGCATGGAATTTAAGGCTGTCATCGTGTCTTACTCATTCTGGGCCAGACCATGGCCTATCTAATTCTCCTTTGCTGGGGAGTGATGGCTAAACTCCTCCTTACTCTCTTGGGTCAATTATATGCATCATGGTGGTGATGGAGGCAGAGCTGCCATTCCCTATCCTGCACAGGTGGCTGGAAGATGCAGAGATGTGGGTGGGGAGAAGATAGAATCTTGGCTGCACTGGTACAAGCTGCACTACTGCACTAGGGGACACGTCTCTGCCAGGGATGGGCTAGTTCAGGTAGGCCAATCTCCCTGGAGTGGAGGGGATAGGCTGTGACTCTCTGAATCATAGCCCAGTTCTTGGGCTGCTTTTGGGGCCATGCAACAATATGCTGACCCTTATACAGGGCTTGTCCAAAGCCACAATTGTAACCTAAATATTTTCATTACCCCAAATTTTCTTTCTCACAAATCAAAATGCACATCACAAATGTGAAGCTAGTATAGTTCACATCATTTTAAAGCATTTTCCATGGTTGCTAGCCAATCTTCTGCACAACCATTTGTAAAATTAATAATATGTAAAAATACTCCCTATAATAATCATTAAAGTCTTAATACCAGTAGACCTCAATGCAACTCCCTCTTATTAAATCTTTGCTAAGCAGTGAGGAGAGGCCATTGGGGTTTTGTCTGCAAATTATGGGCTGTGAAGTACAAATTAGCAAGGTTCTATTACATACACAATTTCCTCCAGCGCATACCAGGATAGAATTATAGGTGAATGGTCCTCATCATCAAATGCATGTCCATATGCGAATGCTTTGAGAGCTCAAATGTATATTCCCTCCACCTTTCAAGGGTAGGAAGCCGTGTTACACTTGTCAAGTGCACACACAATCCTAAGTAGTTGCAGTGGGATCACACCTACGAATACAGAAGCAGAGGGGTAATAATTGTAGATGCTATGGTAATGCATATAGTAGGGCTGGCACGCTTGTTTTGTCTTTCTTTTAAAACTTCATTGATAATTTTGGTTTCTGTTACCGTGGCATGTAGGAGCCCTAGTCCACTGTGCTAGATGCAGTGCAAACACAAAGCAAAAGAAGTGGTCCCTGACCCCAAATGTAGTTCTTAATATTATTTTAACATTCTTAAAAATCAATTTCTGTTTTATTACTGAGTTAATAATAGGAAAATAGGCTGACGTAATTCTGCTGACATTAAGAGGCGTACTTAAAAGGTGCACAGAGCTCTACAATGAGAAGCAGGAGACCCGCGTTCTTTTCCCAGTTCATACTTTGATCTTTTGCACAACCTTCGGCAAGTGAACTCACCTCTCTGTGCCTCTATTTCTCCTTCCTCTATCCTATTTAATTGGACTGTAAAGTCTTCAGAATAGGGGCTATCTTTTAAAATGCCTCTGAACAGTGCCTTGTGAAACAGTAATAGCACCTACATTTTTCATCAGTAGCTCTCCAAGTACTTTTCCAACCAGGTAAGTATCATCCCCATTTTACAGATGTGAAAACTGAGGCACAGAGCCATCATGTGCCTTGACTCAGGTCACTCAGTAGCAGAGCCAGGAATAGAATTCAGGCTTTCTGAGTCCCAGGCCAGTGCTCTGTTCATTAGGCCTCACTGCCTCTTACGTTCCCCCTTATTGATTGGGGCATTTAGGTGCTTTCATACAATACATAATAATCAGGAAAGGGTTATTCACATGAATAATGGCTTATATAATCACTCTCCACTTTGTGAAAGATAAAGGAACTTACTTTTGAGGGTAAGGGTGAGTCCTCAACAACAGCTCTTTACTTGACTGTTGAGTGACCCCACATTGTATGGAGGGAATGCAGTCACTCTGTTAAGCAGAGTGCTTCATCAGTGCTACAATACATGGCATGTCATCACAAATCTGTTTTTATTTCTTTCCGTTTCCATCTCCAACCCATTTGGCTGTCTCTTAACACCTTCAAATCATCTGTGAGGAATGAGGTCAGAGATGTGGTCACCTCTGCAGCTGCCTCCAGCACTCTTCACCAGCTGGTCAGGAAGGACTTTCCTGCTCTGGGTGGCCAGACAAGCTTCTTCTGACTCACAATGAAGAGCATTATCGGGTATCATCAAAATGTTAAGGACCTGGTCCAAAACCTGTTGAAGCCAATGGAGAGTCTCACAGATTTCACTGAGCTTTGGATCAGGCTCTAATTCCTGTTGAATGGCAGTGTTTAAAGCAAAGGATGGTGTACCACATTGTTCTAGTACACTGTGTTACACCAAAAATGTATAATGAAAAGGGGGTTTATTTTGTTAGGGACACCGGCACATTCTTACACTGGATAATTAATTTTAATTATGTAATATATTTCCAAGTTCATTCTGTAGATATAGTGGTTCGGGATTAATCTGTGTTGTCTTGAAGACTAATCTAAGGACTCAGAAACACTGTCTGTGTTTCCTTTCCCCATTTAAAATGTCCAGGGGAATTCCCTAATGGCACAAATTAAAGGTGGCGCCAGTCTTTACTCTGAGAACTGTCTCTCTCTTTTTTTTTCTTTTACTGCACTTGTCAGATTCTGAGGAGAAGATAATCTTCCTTTTACACACAGGGAATTGCATGCAGTGGAAATGTATCACAGCAGTGAAAAAAGAATTGACAAATAATTCCCCTCTATACTGTGGTCAGATGTAAGGTTTTTTTTCTTCCTTCCATCCATGCTGTACTTATTTCTGAATGATGAGGAGAGGAATAACAGTACCTCTTCCATCTCAGAGGAAGAAATCAGCAAGTAAAACACATGCATATGCATAAAATTCAGCAACAGGAGTGATAGCCAATTTAAACCATTGTTCTCCTAATTTGGAGAAATAAGTCTGTCTTATACTGTCCTCATAGTAAAAGCTTCAGACAGATTAGATCAAACCTCTACAGACAAAGTAATTCTGCAGTGCTTAAAATGATAGGAACTAATCTCCATGAAAGCTGAGTCCAGGGGTATAGGCTATTAAAGATATCTACATGCTATAGGCAGAGGAGAAGATAAGAGGTCTAGCTCATAATGAGAAACGATAACTCTACACACTTTGTTTACAGTTTACCCCAAAGACCACAGATTAACACAAATCTCAGAGCATCTTTATTATGGCGCTGCATTGGAGAGGGAGCTGCCAACGGAGGATGGAATTGCTAAGTAGGCTGGGACCATCTGTCCTCTCAGGGAGGTGAAAACGTGCATGATTGAGTGACACCTGCTTGTCAAGTGTGGCCTGCTGGGAAATTTTCTCTTGGATCACTGAGCTCTGCGTTGCATTACCTGCATTAAAATCAGACAATCTCATAAGTATTATGCATTTGAGCCCACTCATAGAAATATCAAAATAAAGCGCGTGCGCACACACACATACATACACACACAAAACACATCTTTTCTCATATATTGACATGATATGAACTGAACATTTTAAAAAATAGTTATTTTAAAGCACATTGATGAGGATCCAAACAGGCAGGACAAGGTAGAATTTCCTGCCTGTGAAAATAATGAGTTCTTACTCTAACTGGTCTTTTGCAGACCTAACGTATGAAAACGTCACCCTCTTGAAACTGAATGATTTTTGCCTAACACAAGGCATGGTCCCCATGTAAATATTTAATTACCTCAGGACATATTTAAGCAGTGGTTAATAAAACCACATGAACAAGGATATGAAAATAGGGGATGACACATCAGCCATAACTCATGCTGTGGAGACAAAACAACCCTTTGTCCCTCCTTTCCAATAGGCACCCTGGCATGAGTCAAGGCCAGAGTGTCATCTTGAATTTCCAGCACAAATTCTGAATTTCTTCTCTTGTGAAGCTGCTATGTGGGTCACCAGAGCCATATCTTGATCCTTCTGAACTCATAAGTGGATTTGTCATTGGCTTCAACAGAGCCAGGATTTGTCTGATAACATGATGATTTTTTATTTTTTGGGGGGTAATTCTTCTGTTTTTTTCTTTGAAAAATATTTTTAAATGATTTTCACAGCACAATAAAATGCAAAATGCAAACAAAATTCAGTGCAGAAGATAAAGATGAGGAGCAGACCAGCCTCACTTTTACCATGAGCCGCTGAGTTCTGTACATGAATCATGAAGGAGAACATGCTGAATTCCTAGGCTTCAGTATGATTACAGGTGGTGCCACAGTAAGGACTGAAGAATTTGACTCTATACTAAAACACAAACAAAACCCAACCAATTTCCTAAAGAGCAACAACCTGAAACCATTCTCTCAGTACTAACTCTAACATCAACATACATACATACATCAGGATAGTCAAAGCTTCCAGTCATTGGAATCCATCCACAGTCTACTGAACAGCTACAAGCAGTCAAAAATTAATATCAAAGAAAAACAAAGACAAATCAAATGCAAGTAGAAAACTGAGGAGAGCTATAGGACAATCTCATCTGAAATTACTACACCTACCATAAATAACTGCTGCCTCAAAAACCCTGCATTTCTGTCATTCATTTATTTAATAAAGAAGAAATCCCTTAGAATCTGATCAAAAACTCATTCAAGTCTGGGGAAAAACTCTCACTTACTTCAACAGGCATGGATTCAGGCCCTCATAGCATTACTAGTGTTGGGTCTCTTTCAGTTTTCCATTTTCAAGTCAGTAAATAACACATTTCCTGCCTGACAGCACAATGGGTAACTTATTTACATTTTTTGATTGTTCTAGATACTGCAGCAACCTACTGGCTCTATGATATGTTAATTCAGAAGATCCAAATTTCCTTCTGTTTTTTTTATAGTACAATGCGAAACAAATATAACAGCAGCAGAACCAGTTCTGCCTTCAAATAGTACACCCCTGTGTGCATCTCCTATTGACTTCAGCAGTGCACAATGTTGTCTCAAGCTACTTCTAAAGGCACTCTATTTTCATCAGCATGCTGAGCCCAGTTCAGTGATGATGATGCTGGGCCACATGAATTCCCAATGGCCAGGTTCTATAACTGAATAAGCCCTACTCTAGTTCTTAAGCTTTTCTCAATGCAGTATTTCCCTTTTAAAAATAAATAGGTGGGAATAATGCCTATCATCTGCAATGAACATCTGGAATTACAGTTCTGTTGGGTTAGACTAGGCTTTATAAGGATAAACGGTCAACTAGATAATCAGCCTACTGGACTCTGCCTCTTTTTTGCCCATGTGCAATTCTAGGGGTTAAATTCTGACTCGCTGTATGGCCACGAAGCCTTCTCACAACTCTGCGCCCTGGATAACTTCTATGTCTATAGAGTGTTAATGAGACCTAGACACAGTAGGACCTTTGAAATTGCTCGTGATTGTCCAAATGATGTCTCCCCTCTGCAGCAATGGGGCATGCTGTTGGCCCTCCCAACCCTGTATGATTATATAGGGGAGCATGGGGTGGTATGGCTGGTGGAATCTATAGATAGCAAGACTATAGACAGCTGACAGTTCAGAAATGGAGCTGTTAGCAGTAAAGAGCTAAACAATGTCTCCTCTTTCTTGGTAAGTAGGGCATGGAAGAGTGGTAGAAACCTCTCTCCCATGGTCATCCAGCTCCCCAATGGCTAATTAAAATTATTGAATTCTGCTCTCACTGGCAGTCTGCTCTTCATGGAATCCGAAATGCTCCCTGAGGTAGCCCCAAAAAACTCACTGGACATACAGAAGAGACTCAGGCCACTCATTATTGAAAAACATCTTGTTTCCCCAGAGTGGCCTTGCTGGGAGGAAGTGTTGTATTTAGTGGTCTTAAATGCTTACATTAACCTATTTTTCTTCACTGACCACATGAGGGCTGTTGCCATGTCCTCCCTCATGTTTAAATTTAGTGTGATTGGCTGATGTTCATGCAGAAAGGTCTTCTCTGTGGAAAAAAGTGCATGCATAGAGCCATTTTTTTCTTTGTCCCAAGCTGTTTAAATGGCATGTTGGGATGGCTTTTGAAATTTCTTCTGCTGAGCAAGGGCTTACAAGGAACTCAAGGGACCCTGCACTGTACCTTCTGTTTCTTTCATCTTTAATAGAGAGCCAGTCATAATGGAACACAGAAAACAATGTTCCTTTTGTGGCTTCTTGGATTAGATGTAGGATTGTAGTTGCCAAAAGATGTAGCTCCATATTAAAGGTGAGGTTGACTACAATCTGATCCATTGCATGCAAATTGGGCACGGGCCCAATGTCTAGGTAGTTTGTGAAGGCATCCTTCAGAAGGGCAATTGTCAGTGCTCCAACTCAATAGCCTTGTTCCTGGGGTTTGACGTCTAGTACTGCACTCATCTCACTTTTCTTTATATGATGTCTTTCATAGAATCCTAGAACTGGAAGAGATCTCGAGAGGTCATCAAGTCCAGTCCCTGCCCTCACAGCAGGACCAAGCACTGTCAAGATCATCCCTGATAGATTTAAAAAAGGATGTCTTTAAAAAATACATCCCTAGAAACAATTGACCAAAATGTCACTACTACAATTATCACTAAAAATATAAATATGGGGAAGACCCCACACTTTTAGGGTGTGTCTAGACTACACGTTTTTTCCGAAAAAAAGTGGCCTTTTTTTGAAAAAACTTCCTGTGCATCTAGACTGCTGCCACATTCTTTCGAAACTAAATCAAAAGAATGTGGCAGTTTTTTCGACCTCGGAAAACCTCATTTTACGAGGAAGAACGCTTTTTTTCGAAAGTGCTCTTTCGAAAAAAGGGTCTGTGTAATGCAAACTGTGCTTTTTCAAAAGAGAGCATCCAGACTGCCTGGGTGCTTTCTTTCGAAAAAGTGACTTGCTTTTTCGAAAGTACTGGTTGTAGTCTAAACGCTCTTTTTCAAAAGAGGTTTGCAGTCTAGACGTAGCCTCAGTGAAAAAGATGACATTTTAAATTATGATTTTATTCTGTCTGGGATCTTTTACTCTTTCATGACCGTAGCATAGGAGCTCCTTTCAGTAGTGTAGTAAGTGACATGACTGATCTCTGTCACTTGTAGTACATTTTTCTTGCTTATCCCCTCCCATGGGGGAGAATCCTGCATGACGAGTAGTTGGGGTCAGGTTTTGTTTTTATTTTTAAATGGACATGCTGCTGTGTTTTTTGTGGTGCAGAAGGAAGGTTGAAGAAATGTGCGTGGCCCTTGAGGTGGAAGGCAATGTGTCAAACTGCTTGGAAATTCTCTGACAGAGCGGTTTTCCATCAGGAAATGCTGATTATCTGAAATTGAAACATTATGTAGAACTCTGATTTCAACATAGGGCCAACAGATAGCAGGAGGGCCTCCTCTGAAAACATTTCCTGCCAGCTCACTTGCCTTGCTCTTTAGCAGCATGCCCAGTGAGCTGAGAGTCTGGAAGTACTGAGAACACTGGCTTTCAAGCTCCTAAGATCCTCAACTCCTCAATTCCCGCAGAGCTTGCCTGGCATCTTCACATCTTCCAGGGTCCACAGCTCCAGCACAGTCCACCAATCAGATTGGCTCTGAGCCTGGAATCTGAGAGCTTCCAGAGTCTGTGGCTTCAGGGTGGACAGTTTGACAGACTTCCCACATCTCACAGGTCTGAGGTCCCACAGGTCAACAGGTCCCACATCTCACAGGTCACACACCTCAAGGGTCCACAGTTGCTAGCAACCTGGCCTTGAGACAGGGTTCCTAGAGTTTTGCAGGTCCATGGGTCTAATGCAGCAAGCCAAGCAGAAAGCCTCAGTGTTGGGGGACCTCAGGGTTTTTCCTTTTCGGGAGAGTTTTGAAATGTTTGATTTTTGTTCCAAATGGAAATCCGATTTCGAAGTACTGAAATCCCCCGTGAAATGAAATTGCTTTTCTGTGCACAGCCCTAGAGGTGAGGTTTGTGGTGGCTCTGAGTTCCTGTGGAGATTCATTCATTCCACAACCTCAGCCCAGCTCCTGAAGAAGGTTCTGTCTCCTGCACACATAAGCTTTAATTCTTGGCTGTTGGGAATTATTTTTAGGAATATTAAACAGTGGGCAAATAAGAGTTAATTCATTTACATTCGGAAAGTCAGTGTTTTCCTCTAACTTTGGAATGCTGGATCGGAGTCTCATTTACATTGAAGCCACTTTACACCACTCTATTTGTATGAAAGGGCCACACAGTGTGTGCAAATACAATTTACTCCCACTCTAAAGTCCCTTTTGCATTGCCAGTGTGGATAAGGTGTCCATAGTATATATGTGAGTCGATCGCTCTGACTTCAAACACATTTCATTTAGTAATCAAGCAGAAGGATGCCATAGGCCATGTTCTCTTCTTATCAGCAATAGATTTATTCTGGCATAATGCCAGTGGTTTCAATGGACTTGAGCCTAAACTATACTGGTGTAAGTGAGAGGTTCTTTGTCTTTTCAGTTCTGACACAGTCACTAGAGAGAGAAACATGTTTTCCTTTGCCATACTAGTGGTATCCTCACATTGTCTCATGCTTGTTTTTGGCTTTTCTTCTTGTTTTAATGAGTTTTCATTTGTCTGAATAAATGGGCCTTAAACCCCTCCCCCCCCCGCATTCAAGCAAATGACTCTTGTTTGAACAATTCAAAATGAATACAGCCATGCACTAAACAGGCTGAAACATGCTTTCAAAGCTGTTTGTCTCTGAAATGCTGGTACTTTACTCCGCCCCCCTCTGTTCTGCTGTTGTGGGCTTGAAAGCACCTCAGGCAAGAGACTGATGGAGCAGTGAGAGCGCTGAAATTTTTGTTTGCATAAATTCATAATTAAATACTCTGGTGTGAAAGAGGGGAAAAATTGTTTTCCCTGTTGGTTTACAATTCTAAATTAGTTGGTTCTTTCAGGTGGTTGAGGGCAACGAGATAGTGTCAGAGCTAAAATAAAAATGAGTCTTTGAGGAAATGCAAGGAAGATCTTGCTCTTGTTCTACACGTATAGGATGTACATTGTGAGGTGAGCTGAAGCAGCATATCGTTCAGTGGAGGGCAACAATTAATAATTCAGGATTATTGCACCCTGACAGACACGATGGTGTGGAATCAATCTGCACAAGGGGAAGGATGATGCCCCATTAATCACTTTGTGCTCTCAACTAATTTTTAAGAATTTTGTTTCCTGGTTGGCTCTGGAAAACCAACCACAGTTAACACTCCAGCCCCAACTAGTCTTCACTGTAGTATTTATCCCTGCTCTAGTTCAATCCCTCAAAATCCTTTTTCTGCCAATATTCTCAGGCTAATTAAGCAGAATGACAACAGGGTACAATACCTCATAGATTGTTCAGCAGTGTGAATCCCTTCTAGAGTTATTTCTGTTAGATATTGAGGGGAAACAGTTGCTTCTGGAAATACAGAAGATTTGAGATGCTATGAGAACAGCCTTACCCTTAGAACTAGCTGGAGAACACGAAGTCTATTTTGTGGCAGCTTTTGGGGCGTCAGAATTTGTTTTTGTTCTGCACTGGAATGAAAACAAAGCCTTTTGAACATTGTCACCAAAACATGATTGTGTCAAAATGGCTATGTTCAGATCAGATCCAGAGCCTTTTGGTCTGAGAAGGACAGTATGTATGTGTCCATGCCCAGTCAGAAATAGGTGACCCAAGCTCTAATTATTGCTCTACTTTCATGGCCAAGTTTTTCACTCCAGCTCACTCCAAATCAGGCTGACTGGGGATTTGAACTTCGGCCACTCTCTCTTACCATAATCACACAAGTATCTCTTGTATGTGTGGTTTTTCTCTCGCTATCTCTCTCATCATGTATTCAAAATGTTCCAACCTACTTGGCTTACTGTGCCCTGCCCAAACTAGAAGCCTCCTACCCTTGAGAAGAGCCCTCTTTTGAAGAAGTTTATTAAATTGCACAGAAGAGACCACTGCCTTTGGGACAGCAGCTGAGGAAAGCCCTGGTGGTGATACAATGGCCACTGAGTCATAGTGTGATCCGTTGAACAATGCACTGTACTAGAACTCTGGCCACATGGGTTCTGTTTCCAGTTCTGCTGTTTGAATTCTGAGCAAGTAATTTCCCCTCTATGCCTTTGTTTCCCCTCCTATCCTTCTGTCTTAAAATAAACACTGGAAATTCTTTGGGCAAGGACTATCTCTTGCTGTATATTTGTATAACACCTTGCACAATGGCACCTCAAGGTGATACACTATTAGGGTGTGTCTAGACTATAGGGTTTTGTCGACAAAAGTGGACTTTTGTCGACAAAACTATACCTGCGTCTACACTACTGCTGAGTTCTGTCGACATAACGTCGACAGACCTCGGCAGTTTTGTCGACAGCGGTAAACCTCATTCTACGAGGAATAACGCCTATTGTCAACAGAGTTCTGTTGACAGAAGGCGTTATTGCAACTACACTGTCCTTTGCGTCTACACTCTCATGTCGACAAAGCGGCTTGCTTTGTCAACAGAACTGGATGCAGTCTAGACGCTCTTTGTCGACAGAAGCTTTGTCAACAGTATCTGTCGACAAAGCCTCTGTTGACAAAAGCCTGTAGTCTAGACGTACCCTCAGTGTATCACCTTGAGGTGCCATTGTGCATAGTAATGACAGTGGTCATTGTACATAGTAATGACAGTGGTCTTCAAAGAACCCAGACTTCTTCCTTGTCCAGTCTGTACAAAGAAGTCTGTCTTTCACATGCATTTTTCTTTAAATGCTATTGGCTGCGGCCTGAACTCAAGCATTTTCAGACACTTGTGATCTCTTTCTCTCTCTTTCCCCCATCGCCAGGTCTTACAGCTCAGATTCCAGGGCATCTACATTGCTGTTGGTAGCCCCACAGATGAGCCCTCATCAGTTGACTCGGGCTTGAGACTCAGTTTTGTAGGGGGAGGGAGGGTGTTTGGCAGGGTAGATGTACCCTCTGTTTCCTGGGGATGCTGTAGCCACTCTAAGGATTTGTTTAATCAGTGGCTGCTTTCAGTCACATCACCAAGTTGAATTAAAACTTGAGTCCAGCTGAGGTGGTGTACAGTAGGTTAACGATGCAAGACAAATTTACAATTTCCAATGACTGGTCTGTACAGGGAGCAAAGGTCGTTTTGTCCACTTTCTCATCCCTTATTTCACATAGCACCTGAAGCATTCTGGAGGAAAAAATAGAGAAAATACCAGCTTGTAATTGCAGTGTAACTTTCCCCTATCATGTGAAGGCACAAGATAGACAGCCAAACTCTGTCACATGTCAATCAGCTGAACGATGGGAAGCATATGCAGTAAAATTAATACTCTGAGAAGAACTGGTTTCAGAGTTTTATTTACTAATCATTTTGAAACTCCTCACCAGGAGCATAACTACTGAAATATCCTCTCTATAGCCACCTGGAAAATAAATGCAATTAGAAACAAGGCACCTTCCTAGAGTTGAAGATTAGTACAATATTAACCAGACCAATATTTATAGATTTGCTGGCATTGCACCTGTACAAACACTTCTGTCCATTGAAGATTGATCACTTGCTGGTAGTGATGCACACTAAAGATGCATTGATCTTTTTTATCTTCAAACCAATGGTAAAGTCTGAAATACGGGGTGAACCACATGACCTCATTAACTTGCATGATCAACAACACAGAATAATGTAAAAAAATACCCCACAAAAAAGCAAACAGTTAAAAATCCCAAGCATCATCTCAAACAGTCTCTCTCTCATTATCTCAGGCCTTCCTGGCAAAGATCAATAAACAATTTGCATATTTTTTATCAATATTTAATGTAATGCAGCAGGATGCTTTTGATGGCTCAGGTCCTTCTGTGCACTCTTTTAACATGACAGAGACTAAGAGCCCAGCAGGTGCTCAGGTGCTGGGGTCAGTTTCTAGTTAAAAACATTAGGGATTGGTCTGGCTAAATAATCTACAGCTGCCCATCCGAGGGCAGGAGTGAGAGCTCACAGAGCATGGTGATGAATTTTAACGATCTGGGAAGACAAATGAGCCTGAGCTGCCATGCAATTAGTGGGCTGTGGAAAGATGTGTTGAGTCTAAATGAGGGACATGATCAGCTCTTGACTCTCAGTGTGGAAGAAGCCCTCCCTCTGAAGGCCATAATGAGGAAGGTAGATGAGATCCCAAACAGGTTGACAGAACAATTAAGGGGAAGATGGAAGTTGATTCAAAATGAAGCAGTCCCATCAAAGGCAAATTTAGATGCAGAATGATAGAAACATAAACCCTTATGGTGTTCTGTTGTTTTAAGAAATATGAGTACTCAGAACATTCTGTTCACCACTCACAGAGTCACATAATCTTTCATTTGCCATTTATATAATTGACTTTACCTTTAAATAAATACAAAAATACAAAAATAACTCTAAAGGATGGGCCTGATTCAGATCCCATTTATACAAGTGTGAATCAGGAATAACTCCACAAACTCAATGTTCATGAGAATCTATTCCAATCTGGCTGGTAAAGAACAGCACTTGTGCAACAGACAAAAGATCATTTCAAAGCAGCGGTCATACTGTTGTTATAATGTACCTGATCGGTACTGTAAAGCTCTTTGATGTATGTGAGATCTCAGAATCGCTCAGGGAAAGTTTCCATAAGTTTTGTGGGTGAAAACACCAAGCTTTTCATTCTTCTATGAAGACATTTTTTTAAAGGTGTAATTTTTAAATGTACTGTAAGAAAAAGCCCATTTTACTCTTAAAAATTGAAACTAATAATGCTTACCAATAAATCAAATCAGATAGCATTTAGAGAAGCAAACTGTTTTGCTGGAAAACCAATAAAACTAGAGTTGTGCAAATAATCCATAATAAATGGTATGTTCACTGAATTTAGTCTAATTTTTCTGCTTGCAGAACATCCTGAAAAAAGTGTGACTTCCTTGAATATATTCATTATGTGAACTTCTTCATTCAGTTTTATTCTATGAACTGATTGTAATAATTTGATAATTTATTTGTGTCCCTTAGCCTTGATTGGTCATAGAGATCACATGGCATTGTTTCCATTCTCTGGATGAGCTCACTTCTAACATGAACACTTGCATATGCAAATTTACAGTTTGCAGTTTGGTTTTTACATTTTTTTTGCTTGCTACTGTCTTAGGGTACATCTAGATAGCAGTGCTATTTTGAGATACTTCTGGTGTCCTGAAATAGCTATTCCACGTCTTTAAATGCTATTTCAGCATCCCTGTAATCCTAGTTCCATGAGGGTTAAGGGATCTGTTGAAATAGTACTTTATTTCAAAATAACCTCGAAATGTAGGTTATGTAGAAAAAACCTTGAAGTGTAGACAGTGCCAAATTTTGAAATAAGCGATTTCAAAATAAACTCAAAATGTGTGTAGCGCAATTTGTGTAGCTTATTTCGAGGTAAGGGTGCTGGGTAGACACACCCTCTTAGTCCTTTCTGCTCTACTTAATGCTGTGCCCATAATCCTCTGGTCTGGTCTGGTCAATGTACCTTTCATGAATTTGCCATTGCTGTAATGTATGTGTCAGCAGATACACAGGAAATATAGATATGTCCAAAGCAGATTCATTTAGAAATTCAACTCAATAATTGCAGACAAGTGTTTACTGTATTTATCCAGCTCTAAGGACACTCACAAAATGATGAGCTAGCTTGTTACCACATCCTCAGCACAACCCCATTCCCATCTTCTCATGGCTATGTGGGCCCTCTCTGGATCTTGGGTCTAGGTCAGAAGAAGAGAGGCTGTGTACGTGACATTCACCCTTATGATCACATAGGTGAGGAGGACGAGAGCAGTGACCAGGGAGGGACAGAGCAATGGAACCTCTCCAGCAATTACTGCGGAGAGAGAGCTTTGGGATGTACCTTGTAAAGGGCTGACATAACATACTACCTCCAAGCCCCAGCAGCAAAAGAGAACTCTAGAGAAACTAAGAAGAATATGACTGAGGCACGATATCTTCTCTGATCTCCTCTATGATTGTTACCGCTACATGCAACTCCATACACAGATCTGAGTTTCCTATAGGCTAAGCAGGCCTCCTGATGGGGAGGGGAAGGGGAAAGGGGGAACTGCCCCGGGGCCCGATGATTCAAAAGGGCCCAGGGCTTCTGGCTGCTGCTGCTGTTACTGCGGCAGCTAGAGCCTCTAGCCCTTTAAATCGCTGCTGGAGTCCCATGCTGCATGCTCTGGGCATCAGTATGCTCTGCCTGCGGGAGGCTCGGCACACTCTGGGTAGCCCTGAGATTGCATGAGGGAGGCTAGCTCCAGTCACACCCCTTCCATCTAAGGCCCCACCCTCCAGGGGTGCAGAGCACCCCCCTCCCCAGCCTTGCCCAGGGGCCCTAAGGCTAAGTCTAACATTTTGAGAGCAATTCCGGCTCCATACAATATTAGTATGGTGAACACTTCTTTAATATACTGTAGACTAGAGAGGCAGCCAAAATACTGGTCCTTGTGTGAAAAACTTTGCTGAAAAACAAAACTCCAACCAAATAAAAGGCTCCTCCAAGTCACAATCACTGTTATAGTGAAATTATCATTTCAACAAAGGGAGAGTTTTCTGACAGACTGATTTAACAGACATCTCACCGTGGATCTGCTTTTGTTCCCTGAAAAGACTTCACTTTAACAAACAGTGAAGAGAAAAGCTTTTGAATGCCACAGAGTTCTTGTTTGTAGTACTCTTTCTTTAGGCCAGGGGGCTAGATTCATACTTTCCTCCATGCATATTTGTTACACTTTTTCCAGTCACCTCACTTTATATCCAGACATGCTGATTAGAAACGAGTGAAGATACCCATGGTACTCAAGGATTCATTTTCATTTAGAGTAAAACAAAAACAAACACCACCACCCCAGCTCCATGAAATACAAAATGAACGCGTCAGGTTAATTTCATGCACCCCTTGCCTCAGACCAATTAGAGCAAACTAAATTTTGTGCTAATTGAACAGAACCGTTAAAATGCTGCACGGAAACCTGTGATTTCCGTTGTGTGCAGTACAGCTGTATGTTGTGTTATTTCTTCAATGTCAGACTAGTGAGAAAATATTTTAACCACAATAAGGAAGAGACCTACAATAATTTGTCAAGTGATGACCAAACATTGCCAGGGAGTAGAGCACATTCATATTAGAACTTAGCACAGTGGCTGAATGAGGCTTATTAAATGGACTAACTCACTCATCTTGTAGCAAGAATACTGTACATTTTTGCCTTCCTGAGTAAAACATTTTATATATTTAACCAAATCCCAGTTAATGACACTCCTGGCCAGGCCCGCCCATTCGGGGTGGCAGTTGTCCCAGGGCCCGGTGATTCAAAGGGCTTCCTCTAAATTGCTAACCGAGTGCAGCACGGTTCTCTCCATGTGGATGACGCAGAGAGTTGGCTGTTCTTAGCCCCACCCCTTCTAGCCCAGGCTCCGCCCTTTTGGGTGCATGGAGCCGGGGCTATGATGGCTGTCTTTTCCCCCTGCTCTTGGCCACTGACATCTCCTAGAGCTTACTGCACCCCAAGGACAGCAGTCATACATAGACGTTAAGCAGAAAAGCACTGTAGTCAAATGACAACATCTGTAGGAAAGCACAGAGCCATGTACAAATGAGACTACCGGCAAGGTCTGTGATTAGCCGAACAGTCACGTGTCACCTCAGGTAATGGAAGTTCAACTCTATTAAGAGGCATCTTTACATCTTGCATCGAGTATGCTGGATGCCATCCAGAAGGGAATTCTTGTCAAATAATGGCCTTTCTGCAGGTATTCCCAATCCAAAGGTAACTGACACATGCTTTGAAAGAATGACTCACTTCTGGAAGGAATTCTCAAAGTAATTAGGGACTCGTCTTATATAGTGCTAAGTGCCTCCTCTCAGATATTTAGTGTTTTCAACTCCAGTTAAGGCAAAAAGAAAAGACGGAGAAAAAGAAGAAGGAGGAGGAGAAAAAAGATTATGATTGAATATGACTTTTCCTGTTTCCAAGGCCTGGTGATGTTAATATGGTTGCTGATTCAGTGGGAGCTGAGGGACGCAGTCTCTCCTCACAGCAGCAGTTCTGCCCTAATTTTGCATTCACAGTGTGGCTGTTCTACCGACGTGTATCTATGGAAATACATGTCTATTATGTGTGCCATCCAAACATGAAGTTACATGGCTCCGTATAACTTCAGTGTTAGCAAAATGGAAAGCATCTGAGCCAAGGTAGTGCCAAAGGGACTGTGGGCCTCTTTGAAGCAGTACGAGATTTTCCATCAACTTCAGTGAGATTTGGATCAGGATCAAATTCTCTGCAGGTCTGGAACCATTTTTGGACTTAACATACCAAGAGTTTCATTGCATGCCAGGTAGAAGCTGCCTTGCTAACTTATGGGCAATTAAAGTTACTGTACCCTTCCACCAGTATTATCTATATCAGTTGTGGCATGATGATTCTTTAGTTGCATCTTGCTTGACATTCTGCTCCCTAGCTTTTTATTTGCTCCAAATGCACAATGAAAGAGACTGTATTTTTCCTGTTTATGTCTCATCTTTTCCAGAAGTTCCAGAGGGTTACTCTTTTTATTTAATCTTTTAGCCATGAGCAGCTAAACTCTGAACATCTTGGCGCTGTTAGTGACCCCTTACTTACAGGAGTGGTCTCACTGAGTTCAATAAGCCCACTCTTCTGAATGATTTGTTCTCCATTTGGAGTATGGGTTCACCATCTGGCCCTAAAGAGTGATGATGTACTTACGTTACTAACAAATACACATGAATGAAGATCAGGATGCTTGCTGTAATACATAAGGGCTAGATTCACACACCCATGTTCATGCTGAGTAGTAGCTTATTCTGCAATAGATTTCCTCAGAGGAAGATGAATAAAAGGTGGGAGAATCTGGCCGTCCTATACTTAAGGATGTACATTTCAAATACCCAAAGACTCTGCATGGGATAGTTTACAGAACTGTATTATATGAGCAATTCATTATGCTAACAGACTTTAAAATGTAATACCATTTCGATACACATATGCATATTGGTATTTTCCATACACCCATTATTAGGTAGACCTGTCCATGTGCTAGTAGCTTGTGATTCAGAACTTTGAAGGTGTAATTTTTCACATAAAATGTTTAATATATGACCAGGAAAGTTTATGTTACCCCAGTTGTATTAAAGCCATGTGTATTTATATAGCAAGGTCTCCCTGTCTTGGACCTGTCTCTAGCTCCATTTCTTTTCTCTGATGATCATCTACTGGCTTCCTTCATTAAGGGAACTCAACCTTCCGGCGAAGTCATGAAAAGTCCACCACCTCTGAAGTATAAACAAAGATCTGAACACAATCTAAATCTTCTGTCTCGTATGTGCTAGGTCAACCCTTTCCTCTTCAAGGACCCTTTTTTTTCATATGTGACTGTCTTTTGCCTTTCTCCAGGACTCTATTCAGTCCCTGCTACCTTTTTGATGCAGAGACTGGGCTCCAAGTCTGCTAAAAAACTAGGCTGTCTGTCCATAACCCGAAACTGCCATGTCTTCTTCCGAGGGGTTGAATACCTATAGCGTCTCCTTACTGAAACAAAAGACAGGCCTATGCAGCACTTTAAAGACTAACAAGATGGTTTATTAGTTGATGAGCTTTCGTGGACCAGACCCACTTCCTCAGATCAAATTGTGGAAGAAAATTGGCATGACCATATATACCAAAGGGATACAACAAAAAAAAGTGAACACATATAAAATAGACAAATCAGATTTTAGAACAGAGGGGAAATGAGGGGGGGAGGTTAATGTCTATGAGGAAGCTATCTTTGTAATGGATGAGATAATTAGCATCTTTGTTAAGCCCCATTCGTAAAGTGTCAAATTTAAGCATGAATGACAGTTCAGAGGCTTCTCTTTGAAGTCTTGTGTTAAAGCCTCTTTGAAGCAGGATTCAGGTAGTAAGGTCATTGAGACAATGCCTAGGCTGGTTGAAATGGCAAGAAACTGTTTTTTCTTTGTGAAACTGTCTGATGTCTGTTTTGTGTGCATTGATTCTTTGGCGAAGTGTCTGAGAAGTTTGTCCAATAGACATAGCAGACGGACACTGTTGGCACATGATGGCATAAATTATATTTCTGGATGAGCAGGAATATGTGTTCTTGATCTTATAACTGGAATGGTTAGGTCCAATGATGGTGTCAGCAGAGTAAATATGTGGACAAAGCTGGCAACGGGGTTTGTTGCAAGGGAAAGTTCCAGGGTTGGTATTAGTGTGGTATGTCCTGTGGCTGTTGGTAAGAATCATCCTGAGGTTAGGTGGTTGTCTATAGGAGACTATGGGTCTGTCTCCCAGAGCCTCTCGAAGTGTAGTATCCTGTTCCAGTATAGGTTGTAGTTTATTGATAATGTGTTGGACGGGTTTAAGTTGGGGGCTATAGGTGATGACAAGTGATGAGTAGAGGTAAATGCATGGTACTATACAGGCCAGATTCTGATGCCTGTATTCCTGTCATGTTGTACCTTCCTTTAAGGTACATCTTGAAATCTGTGCTGCATGAGGGGCAGCATGCAATTGCATTGAGCCAGGGGCCTAGCAGGACCAAACTGTGACATAGCATCATAGTTCTAGCCCTAATTTCCTTTTGCCCCATGAGAGAAGTAATTGGCACCAGCTCTTTTCATGGAACAGCTCACGTTTGAGTTTAGCACTGGCTTTGCCATGCTGCTCAGCACATTACTTTTAACCTTTATGCCCACCTACTTATTTGCTGCCCACCTGCTCAGAAGGAGGATTAATCGACCCTGCTATGAGAGACTGGCCTATTGCTGAGCCAGATAAAGAAATGAGGAACCTAAATCTATCTTTGCCTCCCTTTTTCCTTTGTTTCTCATTCTTTTCAATCTAGGTCCTGTATCAAGTGCAGTTAGGACAGACTGTAGAATCTGACCCAGAGATTGTAGGGATTTTCCTTACTACTCATGTGAGCTCTCTCTCAAATGAAGCCCTTTCCTCTGAGAAAAGAAATGCTGCAGCTTCTTTCTGAGCTTCCTGAGCACATGAGGTGGATTTAATCAAACAGAGAAACAGAAAAAAGGCAATCTAAATTCAGCTAATTGATCATTAACTATCACTTAATCTCAGAACTCAAAGTACATTGTTAACCCCTCCCCAGCAAGCTGTGTATAAACTTGGCCCACATTTTGTGCATGTAAACATTTCTAATGTAATGCTGCATATTCCCAGGAGCAGCCCAAGCAGTGAAAACATGTTGTTTCGATTATCTACATGTTACTCAAGAAAGAAGGATGACCTGTGCCTATGGCATTGAATTGATTCAGGAGATCTGGCCTCAATTTTTGGCTCTGCCGCAAACTTCCTGTGTGACTGTGGAGGAATCAAGAGAAACTCTTTGTGTCTTACTTTCCTTTGTGGAAAAAAATAATAATTCAGCCTGGTCTATTTTGACTGCAAGCTATTTGAGGAAGGGAATGGCTCTCACTACATGTTTGTACAGTTTGTGTAGTGGGGCCCTGGTCTGTAGTGTTGAGTCTGTAGTGTAGGCAGTACTCAATTGCAAATAACATGCTGTTTGAAATAATTATTATCAGGGAATATTGTGAACACCAAAAGTGTAACTGGGTATCAAAAGAATGAGATAGGTCCATGGAGGATAAGTAAATCAATGGCCGGTATCCCTAAGGCTTTGACTTCTAGAAACTGGGACTAGATGACAGGGAATGCATCACTCGATAAATCCCCCTATTCTGTTCACTCCCTTTAACACATCTGGCATTGACTACTGTTAGAAGACAGGATACAGAGCTAGATGGACCACTGCTGTGAACCAGTATGGCCATTTTCATGTTCTAACTATGTTTGATTTCTGCTTTTCATACTGTTACCTCTTCTTCCTTGAACTTTCTGTACGTTCTTTAATGCTTCCAGTGAGTTCTTTAATTTCCACTTCTGCCATTTCTTTTTCCTCCTGTTAATAATTACTCTCTCATCATCCATGAATGCATGTTTCACTCCCACCCACAGTTCACTGAATATTTTTTCTGCTTCCTCTAAATTTGCCAGTTCCTCAGACCTTGCGCTTCATCTTGATTACTTTCTAAGTGGCTGATATGATTGTTTAATGTTTTTGAAGCAAGACTTAAATTTAAGGAAGAAATAGCTGATGACTGAAATTGTTATTGACTTCTAACAAAATTGTGTAGTTGGAGCCTGATCCAAACTTCACAAAAGTCAGTGGAATGTCTCCCAGGCTATGTGTACACTACACTTCACAATTTTCGTACCTTTTTCCAATAGTTTTTTTGGAAGAGGCTTTTCTGAAATTTGGCCCATCTACACTGGGCCAAATTTCGGAAAAGCCTCCTTTTTGGAAGAGGAGGAGGAAGACAGGGCTTCCAAAAGAGTGCGTCTGCTCTTCTGCAAAAAAAAAAAAAAAGCAGAAGTGCAGACACGTTCCCTGGATGCGGTGGAGTTTTTCCGGGATACTGGAGGTATCCCAGAAAATCCCTGTAGCATAGATATAGCCCCCCTGACCTTGATAGGTTTTAGTGCAGGATCTGAGTAGTGCTAGCTTACCATCTTTTCTGTAATCAATCTTATTCTTGGGATATTGCCCCAAATATATTTTCTCCTGCTATGATTTTGATGTGTTTGCAAGAACAGCAGCATTCAGTGAAATCCTGTTGGAGTCTGTTGATCTCTTCCGAATTCTGTCTCCTATATCCTGATCCACAACCATTCTCTTTCACATTAACTTTGACATCCCATGGCACTAGCCACAGATTACATTTTGGCACTGGACCAATGAATTCCAGCAGTTGGCTGTAAATTCAGTTTCATTGTTCTCAGTAGCTGTAGATAATGCACATTTATGACTGACAGATTTATTTGGAGCTCCTTTGATGTGGATTGTACTAAGTCTGGCTTTGGCCTGATTATATGCTTTCATAGATGCCAATGTATCATTATTCCAAATAAATGCCACTTCTTGAAGGAGCAAACTAAATTTTATTCAAGGATAGTGAATTGAATGGAACCAATCACTTTGGACTGTAGAAAAGCCTGTGTAGGAATCAGTCCATGAAGTACAAAGTACCGTCATCCTGAGCAATGCAGTGGGAGAATTTCTAGGAAGAGAGCACTTTTCTTTTTAAATAGCCACATGGTGCATGGGTGAATGTTGATATTTTCAGTAGAGAAGCTTTCTTAAGTACTTTGTTCTAACATCATGCATCACTACAGCACTAGAGATTTGTTTGTAGAAGAATGATGCCTGATTTGAGCAATGAGGCATTTATCTCTTCAATTCACCTTATTGTGATCCATGAATTCTTTGGAGAGAGTAAGACAGCCAGCATCCTTCCACATACCCTTATTAATTGCAACATCAGGGAAATCCAGTAGAATGCCTAAAATCCACCAAACTTTAATGCAGCCAGAGATCTAATACAGGAGCTCCTGTCTCCCCTACGGCTGGCTACAAGCAGTGCTGGGCACTGAAAGACCATTTTTGTTTTAATTCCCATTCCCTCATCCTCTCACTTAAATCACAACCATCTGCAGCTCCAGCTGGTGGGAGAGAAGAAGACCATGACAGTATCATAGGTGGGTCTGGTAGTGCTACCTATGCCTAGGGTTGCCTGACAAATTCCATTATAGGACCCTGTTTCTATTTGCTTTTAACTTTGCCAAACTGTAACTGTCCAGGCTGAAATGTTTCATGCCAGATGTCTGCCTCTGGCTCATTAAAAAATAATTTCTTCTGAAAAGATTCAGCCATTTCCAGTATTGATATTGTGGAGGGTGGGGGGAGCTTTTGTGCATGTTAATACTGCTATTGCATAGAGAATTTCTAGCACTGCCATGTTTTGGAGAACAGGTTAAAAATTTAGCATGCAGGTTGTGCTGGATCAGAGACACGCCTGTTGCCATCACAGTGAAAATCAGCTCCTGGCAGTTGCAGGGACTTTCCTCGTGAAATGGGGGAGGCACTCTGGTGCCAGGCACATGATATGACAGCAAGGATGCTGTCTCCCTTCTGTGCCACATGCTCCCCATGTAAATGTCCAGGCAGTGTGGTATGTAGCAAAGTGAAGAATAGGGAAGGGGAGAGGATGAAGGGAGGGACCAGGAACTTGAAGTAGGTGTGGGAGCAGAAGAGGTTTGGCAAAGGGAGACAAGAAATGATGCAGGGTATTGATTGGAGCAGAGCAGGAGGAGAGCTGAACCTAGGGAAAAGGGAGGCAGGAGTCAGAATGGGAGCAGCAGCCACTGAAGGGAGCAGAAGATGCAGGTTGAGGTGGGGGGACAGGAGCAAAAGTGATAGGGAGAGGGAGTCAGGATTTGGTTGACAGATAGTAAGAGAAAAGTAGGGGGAGAGAAATCAACGGGTGGAGAATGGATAAGAGGAGAAGGGGACAAGGACAGGAGCCAAGTGGGGTAGACAGAAGAAAAGAGACAAATTGGGGAGGGAGAGAACAGGGTCAGTGTTACACGAGCAGCCTTAATTCTGGCTTTTCTTAACTTTGGAGTGCTTCACTTTGCAATCTTAACATTATTTTAATGTTTGGATTTAATATATTTTGAAGGTATAAAACAGCTGGGGTCAGAATTTCATAAGTGCCCAGGGCCAGATTTTCAAGAGCTTAGTGCCCACACATTATTCTAATTCCTAAATGGAAGCTGACTCTGTATTCATTGGCAGGTGCTGAGCACTTCTGAAAACCTCGTCTTTTGTGAGTCAAAGACACTTGAGTTGCCATCAGTTGCAACTTCCCACAGGCAGAAGGAAACAGTGGAGAGAGAGAGAGGCTAAGATCCCTGGGAGACTTACTTTGGTTAAGTCTACAGGAGTTTCTTTTGGGGGAGGTTGCAAAAGGGATACTATGAATCAGTGCTAGAGCTGGCCAAAAGCTGGAACTGATGTTCTTGGGAATGTTCTGAGATTTTAAAATTTGGGTTATGTCCAGAATTGGGATGAAAAGTCAAAATCTCAGAATTTTTCATGAAACCGCCTATCCTGAAATATTTTGTTTTGATAAGGTCAAAAAGTTTCAGTTCAATATTATTCTTGCTTTAATATATTGTAACAATACAAATCCAAATGATGATGTCAAAATGATACATTTTGACCTCATTGACATGAAAGGTGTCAATACTTGCCTGTCAACAATGATGATGAAATCAATGTATTCCCATAAACGGTTTGGTTTTAGTGGAATCAGCATTTTCTAATGCTGGAAATTTTGTTTTGCTAGACATTTTTCAGCAGATCTAATCTGTGCATCCGTTGGCTGCAGTAGATAACAGATATCAATGCACATTTATCTTTCTTTCACAATGCAATTTTAAAATGCAACTGAAAATGTTTCAGGTTTTTTGTTTCTCTTTTCTAATTATTGGTGTTTCCAATTAATCCATCCAAATGAGCAATGCGAAGGAAAGGGAAGTGACTCAGTGGCCCAGCAGGGAACTAGAAGACAGAAGTTCTGAGTTATGTCTCTCACTATGTATTCAATTGGTTGTTTGACCTCGGGTAAGTTGCTTTTGGCCCAGTTTGCAAATTTGGGTGCATAAAGTTAGTTACCTATATTCAGTTTTTAGGATCCTCCTAAATCAGTGGCTACCTGATTCCAGTAGCCTGTAGCTTGTCTAGCCATAACCCATTTGGGGCACTAAGGGTGTGTCTAGACTACAGGGTTTTGTCGACAAAAGTGGACTTTCGTCGACAAAACTATACCTGCATCCACACTACTGCCGAGTTCTGTCGACAGTAAGTCGACAGAACACGGCAGTTTTGTTGACGGCAGTAAACCTCATTCTGCGAGGAATAACGCCTTTTGTCGACAGAGTTCTGTTCAAAAGGCACTATTGCATCCACACTGTGCTTTTTCAAAAAGAGTGCGTCTAGACTTTCTGTCAACATAGCGGCTTGCTTTGTCGACAGAATTGTCTGTAGTCTAGATGCTCTTTGTCAACAGAGGCTTTGTTGACAGTATTTGTCGACAAAGCCTCTGTCAACAAAAGCCTGTAGTCTAGACGGACCCTAAGTGTTTCTGGACTTACAAACCCAAAGCCTAGAATTGAAAGGGATGTGTGATTCGCTCTGCCTCCTACATGGATGGCTTAATGGAGGAAAAAATTCCATTTTTCCCTCTGCCAGAAGAGCCACACTTTTTATAATCTAGACTATAACATTTAGATCAATGATTTCTCTGTCTTCAACTCAGGTCTGCTTTGGAGAAATATTTTCACTGTATAGAAGGAAAAAAAGCTACTGTGCCTTTAAAAAAGGAGACAGTTTGCAAATTAAAGACTACAACTTCTCCCTAGTGTACTTGCATTCACCAGTTTCGTCAAATATAAAATAAATTATAATTTCCCAGGCTGTTATGTTTAACAAAGCTTTGGAGAAATCAGTTACCTTATTAACATTTACATTCCATTTTTATGACTAATATTGTCTCAGAAATTAAATAAAGCTTATTAGTATCTGAAATGGTGAAAGGAACATTTTTTGTGCTGTTAGCCCTTAATGAATTCTGGCAGCATGGTTGAAGATTCATAGGCTTAGTGCAGCCACATGTTTCTTCCTTTCCTCATGTTTTCAACATAAATAATGGTTTTTATTGTTGTTATTATGGATTTTTATTTGGGGGAAGGGGACTCAGCCTTTTAGAACTTTTTTTGGTTTTGGGTAACAAAACCGCCAAGTTTCCAAGATCTCTTTGGGACTACTGGATTACTGCTAGTCTCCTCCTCCATACAGTATTGTGAGGACAACAACAGCAGTTTACATTTCTTAAAGCAAGCAGTCATCATGCTGCTTAAAAATAATTGAACAACAAAATAACTTTCCACCATACAATCAAGTGTATCTACAGTCCTTTGTTTCTCTTCAGAACTCACTGTCTCTTATAAAAGAAAATAAAAAGGGGAATAGCTAGTCTGATATGAGACATCAGGCTGTCCTGCACCATTTAAGCAAGACCAGACTAACCTTTATAAGCACTGTTAATTCTTTTCAAATCTCCCTCAGCATAGATGTGTGTTAGTTTTATTTATCTCTTCCTTGCCTCATATCTTGTCTTTTCTAATCTTTTGTGACTACTACAGTCTTCATTGTCACACTGACTAATATATCTATATCCAGATGGAACTAGCAAAATGTGCTTTTCCTATGATTAAACCTTCCTTTTCAGCAGCAGATTTCTCAATGGAGATGCTCATTTGGCATATAGATATTCCAGAGCATTAGTTATGCTTATCAGGTTGGACAAAAGGCCCACCCTCCCATACCTAGAAACTGCTGTTTTATGTTAACCTCCTGCCCCTTCTGCTTACTGGTTGCTCTACGTGTCTGAACTGTATAAGGCATAATCCATGGATTTCAATGGGAGTTTGGAGTGCATGAGGGATACCACAATCTGGCTGTTACATCATAAATTCCTTCAGGAAGGGATCATCAGCACATCCCTATTGCTCACACTCATAAAAAAGTAAATATAATAATTAATAGTACATATTAGATAGTGGTCATTTTTTCCAGTGAAATGGCTCCATTCCATAGTTATTGAGAAATAACACCCCAGATTTCCTGGTAAATGAGTGAATAACTCACATCACCCCCCTTGTATTTTTACCACACACAATCTAACTTGGGATTCTAACACCGTCTGAGGAGGCTCAAAAAGACATTAACAATGTTTCTATGGAGCGTTTCATTTTAGGCTGCTGGGGTCTTCTCGGAAATGGATTTTATGAGTTAGTCTGGAGATACCTCAGATAGCATTTCACTGCTCTAGTTGAAAATTTCAAATAAAATGGAATTAAACAACCACTTTCCCAAATTAGCCTTTATATGGATCACATGCCATGATTTAAACTCAGCCACTCTGATGTTTAGTCTGTCTTTTTTTTTTCAAACCACAAACAAAACAGAATCTTTGCTTTTGCTGTTCAGCATTTCCCACTGGATTGAACACCAATGAATAAGTATGCCCTGTCCACATCTTGCTCTAGCAGTGTGCTAGAATGAATAGAATCAATAAAATAAATGGGTAGGTAGGTAGCAACGTTGCATTGACCCATTTCCAAAGGCATATGCAATGGTTAAATAGTGCAAAAGTACATAAAGCAGTATTAGGATATAGTATTCAGGCCTGCCTGTAAAGGCCTATATGTTAAGAATTTAGGTATATTTGTCACTTAAGCTAGTTACAGAGTGATAAAAACAAAGAATCAAAATCACAGCCTATCTGTATATGGGCTGTCTCTCACTACGCTAGTTTGAGGCCTTGTTCCTAAACCAAAGCTTTTGGCTAAGCAACAGGGGCAGCCATAAGCTAGGAACCATATATTCACGTCCTCTCACAGCCCAGTTTTTGGCTATTAGAAAGGTGATTCAATCTATCGCCTCCAGATAAAGGGAAGAGAATAGAAGATTTAAAGAAGATGTAGGTTGATAGGGCTCTGTCTGGCAAGAACCCACTTATCAATAGCTGGGTTTGAGAAACCCTCATTTATTTATTGTTTTGTCATTATGGTCTCTACTTTTCTACTCTTTACCTGTCTGGTTTCTGTCTGGTTCTTTGATTGTTTCTGTCTGCTGTATAATTAATTTTTCTGGGTGTAAACCAATGAAGGTGGTGGAATATAATTGGTTAGAAAATCATGTTGCAATATGTTAGGATTGATTAATTAAATTTCAGTCACATGATCAGTCCAGGTATAATTGAGAAATTACTGTATAAATTGGGGGCAAACAGGAAGCAAGTTGGAAATAAGAGGGGAAAAGGATAAAGGAAACTGGATTCATGCTGGCTGGAAGCTAATCCCACTAAACATTGAATTGTTTGCATCTCCGGACTTCGGATATTGCTGTTCACACGAGAAGGACCAGGGAAGTGGGAGGATGAAGGGATAAGCCATCTAACCAACAGTTCCACTTACAACACTATACATTTATGTATGTATATCTAGGACCTGAACCCACAATTATCTGTCTGCATGTGCAGTTATTTATGTCACATATACATATGCAATATTTTGCAGTACAGAGAGCCAGAGCTGGCCCCCATCAATTCTGATCAATTTCTGATAGCATAAAGCAGACATAAAACTGGTCTCATTTGTGCATTCCCCTCACATAGCAGAATGCCCTAGTGGCATAAGGCAGAATGTGGGGGGCTTGGCTGGTAGAGGAAAGCAAGGGAAGAGGTTGCAGCACTTGGATGGTTTCCCAGTGGCTAAACCCACAGGGGACTGCTGCAGCTGGACACAGTGTAGACTGCACTTTCCACCCTGCGCCTAGGGGTCCCGGCTGTTGGCCCTGTGCCGGGGGGTTCTGTTTCTGGCCCCCGCTGTGGCCCGAGCCTTAGTTGCTTTATGCCTGGCCATGTCCCCCTGTCCTGGAGCAATGGCTCTGCTAGTGGTTCCAGCTCTAGGGGGGCAGTGGGCATGGAAAGAGATAAGGGGGGCATAGCATCCTCTCACTAAAAAGGGTTCCAGTGCCACTGGGTGATGATTTAGAACAGCTTAGACTTTGAGTCTGGCCCCAAATATCCATGAAGCAGACTCTTAATGCCAGAGAGTGAAATTTTTAAATAAGATATGAGCAAGTGAAAAGTTTGTAAAGCTGCACAGCATCAAAGCTATTTATACTACTTTTTTTTCTGGCCCTTGCCTGAAATTTACCTTTGTTTATTATTCTAGTGTATTGAGCAGTTAGAGCATTTGCTGGTGTTTATCCTTAGCCATTCAAAAGATGAAGTATTTTTTGAGAAAGACACTAATCCTGGAGCTTTTAGATATATGTGCTCACTTGATAGAAAATAGATGGGCATAATGTTAAGACTTTTCCCATTGATCTGTGAGTCTTTTCTTTATCAGACACAGCTGAGAAAATCCTTAAGAAACAAATTAAAAAAAAAAACAAAATAAAACAAGAAAACCTCTCATCTGTGAGAGAAAAAATACAAAGTAAAATATAATCTGGTATTAGTATTTCTTTGCTATGACTTCCCAAGCCCTTATGGGCAGAAAGTCCAAATCTACATTTAAATGGAACCATTCTGAAAGTATGTTACGCATGGTCATGCCTGGATCAGTTTTCTTCATAAGAACAATGGAAAAGGTAAAGTTTTATTGTGAAGAATGATTGATACAGAGTAAATTAGCCATCGAAAAGAGACAGATCATTTGGTGAAGGACAGCATAAATCACTGAAGCTCCTCATCCCTTGTAGGATTTATACCCTATATACTTGTATGCTAAAATGGAGATTATTGAATATCTGTGGTTGATTCCAGGTTTCAGTCAGTCAGACTCTGTTGTATTAGGAGCTTGTAATATTTTTGGAGTCGAGGGGCTGTGAACCCAGCATGTGTTTGAATTGGAATGATCTCACCCGAAGCACCACTAACAAAGTTAACCACTTCCAATGCAATATTTTTAATTGCTTATTCTACTAAAAAGGAGATTTAACTGGTCTCAGATTTATGCTGTAAATATATACAGATTACTTTTTTGTTTGAATGCAAAGTACTGTTTGAGACCTCTAACCAGCCAAAATCTTTCTTGAATTAGAACAACACTTGCATTGCAATTACATATAGTCCAATTGTTAATGGCAAACCAATTACTTTTAATATAAATATAATCCAAGTTTTTTTTCTCAAGTAAAATTTCAGTTGGATATTTTGTGTACTGTAGTATAATGTGATTAATAAGATGGCTGTTTCTGTTATTCCTTCATTGTATTTCCTGTAGAATACTGTCATTAGGAATGCTAACCTGGCTAATTATCATTTTTGCAAACAATGGCAAACATGTGTCTTAACTAGAGCGACTGTGTAAATTGAAAAAATGGTTTTGTGCTGGATCAGTCTGCTCTAAAAGAAAAAAAGGGAGCTACTCTGCATTCCCTTCTCTCTTTAAAGAGCTACAATAACATGAATGACACATCACAAAACAAATGTACTGCCATAATCCCCAAGGACCTAACATATTTTATCAGCATTTACACTGAAAAGAACAAATAACTGAATCTCAGAATTACAGAGGCTCAATCTGTCCTCCTGCCTCTCCCAGCCCCCTTTCTTTCTTTTCTTTTTTTCTCATTTCAGAGAACTGCAGGTTGCAATTCCCAGTTCTACGCAGGTTCTATTAGGGAGAAGCCCCAATAAAGGGCTGCTTTTTTTTCCTGGCACAGCAAAAGATATTATCTTGGTAATTCTATATTCACTGTGTTACACCTTATCCCAGCAGTCCAGCGTGGAACCAGATTACCAGCCCTGTCTTTCAAAGTCTTTACATTATTTTGCTTGATAAATTGGGCACAAGTCTAAAATTGAAAAGAAATCCTGTTTTTATTATTGGAGACAAATCTAGCAAGCAGGAAGCATATGTTGTGCTTTGGACCACATGCTGGGGAGAGGGAGCTTGAGGCTCTCACACCAATCAGTTACTTCAAACAATACCCAGCATCCACCTGGGACAGAGGATGTGCCATTAGTCTTGACTGGAGGAGTCCTCTAATGCCAGTAGGCAGCCCCGAGGAGCAGAGGAACCAACTGACAAAATGTCACAGAAAAAAAAAGGGAAAGAAATAATCAATCTGTTCAATATTGATTTGCATTCTATTCTTACAATTATATGCCAGGCTATGTTGATTAAACGGTGCAGGGGAGAGGTGTGTTTTCGGAACTAGCAAAGGGCTTATGTGAAAGGTTTAATGTGACTGAGCTAATGCAAGGATCACAATAAATGCATGGCCCAGAAAGCTCTACATTTTACAAAGGGCAGTGCTGAGTATTGATCTGTATTAGAAATGATAATGAGGTTATTTTGTGCCTCAGTGAAATGCCTTAACTGTTTCAGTGCTTCAAATACATCACGTCTAAAGTGCTTGAGCTTATGAATTTTTAATGCCCCTAACTCCACTTCCTAAATTTTCTATGTCTCATTCAGCTTTCAGCAAGTACCTCAGTTTTGTATTCCTGGGGCATAGCATCTAGTATTTCAGTATTTGGACTCTGCTTTTAGTTTAACTTTAGCTGAAATTGAGTCTGGTGTAAAGGGAAGCTCACGTCTCAACATTTTGTAAAGTTTTAATGTCTAAAAATGAAGACCTGTTTGGGAAATACTCAGGCGGTGCTAAACTTTTCAGCTTGCTGAAATATAGGTGACTATTAATGCTCAGGAAGACTTTAATGCATCCCTTTTCACATCTTCCTGAAAAAAATTACTTCTGTGCCATTCTTCTTCACGATTTTTTTTATTGCTAATATGTGAATAGTTAGCTAAGTGTCAGGAGTAAATTATTAATGTGAAGGTTGGATTTTTATTCAGTACAACAGCACAACATTTATAATTAGGCTAACAGAGGCAATGTGAAGCAATCTACTGCATGGCCCAGAAAGGGAAACTTTGTTATTACAATTTGCGACTGAGTTTCAAAATGATCTTATCGCAGTCTATGATTCCCAGAAATATCTCCATCTCTTATTTCTGATGAGTATCTTTTGTTTTTTCATCTAACTCATTTCCAACAGTTGGTCAGAAGGCTAGACATGAGATAGCACAGACAATTTACTTCAGATTCACCTTTGGTACCATATATTAAAAGATCTTATGATGATACTAGATCAGTTGTTGTAGTGAAACTATTCAGGAATCACAGACCTATTTGGCTAGCTTAAAATATAATCCATGGCTAGCATTCTAGGTATTAAGCTATCATTGTTCCCTTTTCTTGCTAAATGCTTAAATAAAAAAAACCCAGCAAATAAAAATACACCTTACATATTTTCAGATCATTTCAGGTTCATATCATCAAAATATCAGTCAAAATTAATAGCTGCCAAAAGTCTAATATTGGATATCCTGACTCAAAATTGCAGTAAAGCTAAGAAATGTACATAGTAACATGCCATTGGTCAGGTTACTCTGTTCTGAACCATAAAACTGAATTTTAAAATAATATTTTTCACCGTATTTCATTAGATTGTAACCCCGGTATCACAGAATAGCTGAAAATGATCCTCCATCATGGGAATTTTGGCCATATTCTTATTTTGTGGGCTAGATCCTCAGTGGTGCCTAATGACTGACACCAGCCGATGTAGCCCAAGTGGCTGCATTATCTTTAAATGTGGTTTGTAGATAACAAGCACAGTTTAAATATTCTTTGGGGGGGGGAGGGCTATTAAGAATACCCAGTGTTAGGAGTTAAAATGAACAGGAGCTTGGATGTAATTGGGAGCAGGTAGGCCTGTACTATGTACTTTTGAGAATCTTACACTTAAAGTCCATATTTAATCTGTTTCCTTTTTTGGGTGAACCTCTCTAGCCCAGCACTCTTTAGTCCGGCAACATCCGTAGTCTTGCATTATTTTAGTTAGCCAGGTGTCCACTTATCTTGGATGAGGCCAAGTTTCCCACAGTCCCATAAGGTTTGCTTACAGCCACCAGTCTTGGCTCTAAGTGTTCTGTGCTGTTACGTAGCTCCAGTTCATCCCTAAATGTCTTCTAAGAGCCCAGTATGCAGTGGAATTATTGGTATGCTGCTAGACTACACTGACCTCCCGTGGTCTGGCAAATTCTCTGGTTTGGCACCGGTCAGGTCCTGAGAATGCCGGACTAAAGACATTCAACCTGTACATGTGATGACTCGCTTCTGATCTTGCTTGGTTTTATATCAGTATAGTCCACTGGCTTTAATGTAGCTATTTGTGAGAGGTCAGAATAAAGCCGTAAGCCCCCCTCCACCCAACACCACTTTTGGACATACGTATATGCCAGTGAGGAGCTGGCATCCATACTGCATCAAAAGTACTGTGGTGTTATTTTTAAAGTGGATTGTGACATCTGAGGTCATGCATGCAGCTCTCTTGCCTAGTGACTTCACTGAGTCTACACTAAAATTGGCACAGATGGAATCTTAGCACATGCAGCTGTTCCAGCTTTTCAAGATGCATTGTGGGGAGAGGGGGAAGGTGGAGGGTAGCATAAAGAGTAGAAAAGCATTCCAAAGTTACTCCCTGCAAAGCAGCTTGAGGAATGTATAAGTAAAGAATCTGAAAAATAAATTGCCTACAACCTTAGACAAGAATCGATTTGAGGTAGCTGGCGGAGAAAGCCCCACAAAGTGTGTCTTCCCACCAGCGACGTGATCAGAAAGGGAACCCCCCCCCCTCCACTATAGCTCTCTGAGATTTAAACAATCAATTCCTTGTCGATCAAAGAAAATGCTTTTTAATGTTAAGATTAATTATTGATCAGAGGTGGCTGTTTCCAATTGTTGCATCGTGTTTGTTGACATAAAGTTCAAACTGAAGTTTATAACATAGCAGCTACGCTTCTCCAGGCAGCAGTGACACCCAATTTATCATTATCTCTCTCCAGATATATTTAGAAACATAGATACGCTGTTAGCTGTTAGAGTAGCAGCGTTCATGAGCTCCTTTTACTGATTTACAGCCTGCCCCAATGTGCCTAGGTATTTACAGGGTTCTAAGAAAAGTGGCTGATTTTGTGACTGCTATTGAGGCGCTCTCGTTGTTTTCAGTGGGTTCTGTGAAAAAAAGCTGCCACACTGGGTCAGACCTTGGTCTTTCTTACCCATTACTCTGCCAGTGGCCCATATCAAAGATTCAGGGGGAATATACAGAAAAGGGCAGGTATGGAGTGATACACCTTTGTCTTCTACGTCCAGCTTTTGGTAGTCAGAGATGTAAGGTTGCCAAAAGTGTGGGGTTGCATCCCTGACCATCTTGGCTAATAGCCAGTGATGGAGCATGCCTCCATGAACTTATCCACGTCTTTTTTGAATTCAGTTATATTTTTGGACATCACCATTTCTCATAGCAGTGAGTTCTACAGGTTAATTGCATGTTGCGTGAAAAAGTACTTACTCTTGTTTTAAACCTGCTGACTATTAATTTCATCTGACAACTTCTGGGTTTTGTACTGAGTGAAAGGGTAAATAACATTTCTCTATGCACTTTCACACCATTACTAAATTGATAGATCTCTATCATACCCTCCTTACTTGTCTCTTTTCTAAACTGAGCAGTTATTATCAATTTAGTTTCTCTTCATTCAGAAAACATTTTATACCTCTGATTATCTCTGCACTTTTTCCCAGTTTTGCTATATCACTTTTGAGATGGAGCAACCAGAACTGGACAGAGTATTCTAGGTGTGGGTGTACCAGGCATTTATATAGAGATAAGATGTTATTTTCTGTTTTATTTTCTATCCCATATTTTATTTCTTTGGTAGAATAAGTAGCACAGCAGATGGTCCCCCAAATATTCTTGTGTCATGACCTCACGGTCCACTCCGTGTTTATTATCAACTCTAAAGAACCACAATGGTACCGGTATTGCTCCATGGGATTTCCTACTGTTCACTTCTTTTTACCCTGAGAATGAACTATTCAGTATTACTCTTTGTTTCCTATTAGTTAACCAACATTTAGTCCATCACGGGACATTGCTACTTATCCTGTGGGTATTTATTTGCCTTAGTAGTCTCCAGAGGGAGACCTTGTTGAAAGCCTTTTGAAATTCCAAGTAATTTACATCCACCAGATCTCCTTTACCTATTATTTTATGAACCTTTACAAAGCCTTCTAATAAGTGAACAGGGTATGATGAACCCTTGAAGGAACTGTGCTGATTTGACCCTCTCCGTTGTTATTTATCAAAGTGCAGCATTATTCTGTCCATAATTGCACACTCCATCTGTTTTCTCCCAGCACTCCAGTGACTGCCTCCAAATTGGCTGTTAGATGCTTGCTCAAAAGGCTATTTCTTGGGAATACCCCATTTAATTTTAAGAAGGGACTGGAGATCTTGAAAATGATCTTGGCACTACATTACTTCAAAAAGTCTCTAGACATCCCATTAGACCTATTAATTTTTAGAACACTTTTAAAAGAATAAAAAGGTATCATTTTTATAGGAAAAACACCCAGAACCTAATGTAAATAGCTGCATATTGATACACCAAAAAATAAACAGATCTCCCCTGACCCAGGGATTTATCTTTAACTCTGGGGAGACAGGATAAAGTGGACGACTGAGTCTTCTAGTGATGCTTTGAGATCACATCTCTCTCTTTTCATTACCACAGCTGTAAGGCTCTTTTTTTTAATGGCAGGGGTTCTCAACCTGAAGATCACAACCAACCTTCTCTTTCCATATTGCTAAGTGGGAGGTGGGTGCTAAATAGACAGGAAAAGGATCTTTGTATGGAAAAAGGTCTCAGTAGGAAAACATCTGAGAACCAGTGTTCTATCTTTAGTGTTCTTCTCCTGTCTTTAATGCCTAGATTTTTGAAGGTTCTGCCTCTTTCCTTTTGGCTCCTTGTCTTAACTAAAGGATTTTACTTTCTTCATCTCTTTCTTAGGACCAATCTCTTGTCTAAGGCACTCTTTTCGAAATCCCATTTCCCCCACTTCTCCAGGCTCATTGTTCTAATTCTATACGTCTTTCCTGACGTTAGCTTGGCATTTCCCAAGGATACGTCTGACCTGGGTCCAGTCTGTGTCAAAGCCATACAGCTTCCCACCCATGCTGCTTACTGACACCACACACCACTTTGCCTGTGTTGCCAATGCATGCCTCTGACATGTGCACAAAGCCTGGTCCCCCCTGCCTGAATCCAGAGCAGTGTTCCCTCTAATGTTTTCCACACCTGGAGCAGAATGAATTGTGTTATGTGCACCAATGTGGAGATGACGGGTGACACGTCACCTTCATATTGAAGCACATAATAAAATTAATGTGTCAAAAGTGGGGCCAGGGTGTGTGGAAGGGGGCTCAGGTCTGGGGCAGAGGGTTGGGGTGCAGGAGTCAGAGGGCTCCAGCTGGGGATGCAGGCTCTGGGGTGGGGGTGGGGTTCAGGGGTAGAGGGCTGGTTCAGCGGGTGCGTATGTAAAGGCTCTGGCTGGGAGTGCAGAGTCTGGGTTGAGGCTGGGGATGAGGAGCTTGAAGTTCAGGAGGAGAGCTCCAGGCTTAGGGAGGGATTCAGGGCTGGGAGTTCAGGTACAGGAGTGGGGTACAGGCTCTGGGCTGGGGGTGGGGGTTTTGGGTGTGGCTGGGAATGAGGAGGTCGGGGTGCAGGAAGTGGCTCCAGTTTGGGGAGGGATTAAAGAGGGGCAGTGGGTTGGGACTTACCTGGGCAGCCCTTGGTCAGCGGTGCTAAGGCAGGCTCCCTGGTACATGTCTGTCCTGGGGCACCAAGCTGTGCCCCAGAAGTGGCCAGCAGGTATCCTAGAGGGGAGGGGCACGAGGCAGCAGGGTGGAGGCAGCCCACAGAGCCCTGTGATCCCCGCTAAGGAGCTGGACCTACTGTGCTGGACACTTCCTCAGTGGCTGCAGAACAGAGCTGCTACATTTCTGCACTGGAGCTGGCACCCCTCTCCTCTAGCCATGACACCTTCCTGCTGGAGCTGGCGGGGAAGGGTGCCCCACATTGTCCGCAGTAGCTTCAGGGCTTGAGAGACATTTCTCCCTGCTGCAGCCCAAAGACCTGGCACAGGGCTTAATGGGAAGCTGTGTGGCCATGCAGCTTAGCAGAAATATAGGTCCAGAGGGGTCAGCCAGTGACTCAACTATCTCACCTGTGCCCTCACACCTGTACCTCCTTCAGCCAGCCTTGAAGTATTCTGTCAAACAATTCTCACCCAGATGGATCAGAAGCATTTCTAGTGAAGGCCTCCATAATGAGAAGCTTACCAAGAGGAACGCGCTGGCAGTGTGCAGTTTTTGAAGCAGTAATAGTGAACAGGCTATTACTTTGAAATAAGGAGGATGCTACTCAAAAAACATTGTTAATTGATTACTCTCCAGCTCATCTGAAGAAGTGGGTTTTGCCCATGAAAGCTCATGATACCATATATATATATTTTCGTCTCTAAGGTGCCACAGGACTACTCGTTGCTTTTAAAGTTACAGACCAATGCGGCTACCCCTCTGAAAATTGTTTAACACGGTGGCTTTGGAATGATAAAATAATACTTCCATCATAGCTCCAGTGAAATATACAGAATAAAGATTAAGAAGTGTCTGATTCTCATACAGAGTGAGTTGGTCTAACTCACCACAACTAGGTTAGTTTACCCCAGAAGAAGATATGGCTGCGAAAGACCAATAGAAAGAATAACCTTTCCTGCTATTCTGCAGGTTTCTTATATGAGCTGGCTACCTCAACATGCTTTATGCTATGGATGCACTGCTAATTTCTGAAAAGAAGAAAAGATTTCAAACAAAGATTCAAAGGATTTCTTATCAACATTTGTACCAATTATCTTAAACTCGAATTGTTTCACAAAACCCAAAGGGACTTAAGATTTTAATTTCTTTCTTCCCCCTTGTTTTTCTTCATTATTTGTCAAAGCCTAGTGGCTAATCCCATCTTAAACATGAATATAAAACAGACCTAACAGATGTTCTGTCTGCTGCAAAACTTTATTTAGGAAGACACGGTCTGCATGAAATATAAATGTGAAGGTCAAAGCTTTGGGATCATTGTTGGAAAGTACAAATCTCTGTCATTATTTAGTTATTATTATGATTTGTAGTTTTATGTGTGAGTTTCATGAGTGATTAAGTGTGTTGGCTTAAATCAGGGATAATGCTAGCAGCCATCATGCAAACTTCTACACTGCAAATGAACCTTCATCCTGACCTGCAGCACTGCTGCTATTGCACTCCTCAGTTTCTCTTGAGCAGAGGCTGCCAGTCATGCTGAGCTGTGCCAAATGGATTTTATTTTTTTCTGAAAGCCACAGCATCTGGAATGAAGCTGTCAGATACATTTTGACCAAAAAACATGGAAGATCAAAATTCTTCCTGGTTCTGCCACAACATTCTGAAAATTATTTATTTTCTTGTACACGCCTTATGTATGTGAATTTTGCGAGAGATTCATATATGTACTGCATGTGTTTCATATGTCATCAGTTAGTTTGTGTCCTCTGAAGATGCACAAGGTGAACTGAGGGTACAAGGAGATTCCTCTATGGATATGTCCCTGCTTTGGGTCTGAACAGTACCCTAAAGGGCTTCTGTAATGGGGAAAAGGCCTGGAATGGACCCACTTAGCTTCTCATGTCAACCCCAGCCATAGAAATAGCCATCCAAAAAGAGACTCATATCTTGAAACCTATTAATGGTTGATATACAAACTATGCTCCTTTAGCTCAGGTCAGATTTGCTGAGGATAGTGAACCTTGAGTTAAACTTGGCTGCAATTTTGAATGGACCAGAGCTGATTAATGGCTTTGCATAGAAACTGTAAAACTCAATGGTTTCACAAGATTTTTAACCCTAAGGGTACATCTACACTGCAACGCTTTTTTGGGATACTGGAGTATCCTGAAATAGCTATTCTGCATCTTCACAGCAAGCCTGCAAACCTCATTCTATGAGGATGTTTCGGAACAGAGCTTTATTTTGAAATTTGGAGCTGCGTAGACAACGCCAAATAACAAAATAAGCTACTTTGAAATAGCATTGAAATAAGATACACAATTTGTGTAGCTCAAATTGCATATCTTATTTTGAGTTACAGTGCTGTGTAGACGCACCCCCTAAACGAGGCAGAGTGTGTTGGCTTTGAGTAAAGCTGGTCTCTTTTTTTTCTCTCTCCTGTTTTTTACTTTTCTCACCTTAAACACATTTTTCACACTCATTTACTGTCTTCCCACTAGAAACAAGTTACAAACCAGTAAAAGAAAAGTGTGAAAAAGTAAAGAAAATCATAGTTTTACCATTATTTTACTGTTATCCATCTGGAAACATTTTTAAAACAGCAAGCAATGTTACAATTTCTTGATTTGTTTTAAAATTTTTTGAAGAAAGCAGATTGTTTTGACCTCTGTATTTCAACTGGATATTCTTCCCATCAAATGATTATATGAAATATTTTGTTTTTCTGAGTGCTTCTAGTTTTGAATGCAGTTTGCTTTGTTGTGTCAGGATTTGTTTGGAGGATAAACTCAAAGGGAAATGTGCACAAACTGTACTCGAAACAGAAAATGCTGAATTTTAAATGGCTCTAACCATGATCTCTGTCCAAAAATCATCTCAGTCAAGCTAAGGAATTTGAATGAGGATCCAGATCCATATTTCAAGCATGGCAAAGTTCAGTTTGGCTCATTATAGCAGTGAAATCCAGATCCCAGGTTTTGAGTGACCCTAAAGTTAGGGGTTTTATTTTAGCTTCTTTTATTCTGATGTACAGTACTGAATGCATCCTTGATCTTTGCAGGTAACACTTCAGGGGGCTCCATTTCACACTTGCCCTTTGACTTTGATGGCCTTGGGATCAGGCCCTAAATGAAAATCCACAATTCTCACTTCATTTTTATTTAAAATGTACCCTTGTATTCTTTTTTGCCTAGTAATGATTCAGGCACAATGATTCATTCACTTTATCGGCTGCATTTTTAGTAATGGCAGACCTGTGTCATTAATAAAATGGCATATCAGGCTAAGCCACTTACCACTTCCTTGGTTGACCTCCTTTTGGATTCTGTGTTTTGGCCATTTTCTTCATACTACCACTTTTGCCAAACTTTTCCTGACTTCTTGCACAATATTGGAAGAAAGCCTTTCAGGCTGTTTAAAAATTTGCAACCAGATCATGTACTGTATGTCTTTGAAAAGAAGAAAATACAAAGACAGAGACAGAATGTGATAGAATTTTACTTAATGCATTGGCATGAAGTGTAAATACATACGGCATACAGACACTAAACTTCCCCAGCTCTGCTATGAAATAATTACCCTGGGGAACTCTGTGTAAAATAAGTCCTATATAACCATTCAAATATGGATGATGTGATTCAGGTGACCTCTTTTTAATACAAAAGGTCAGCTACCAAGTAGAAATGTGAATGTTTACTTAGTAACATTATTATAGTTTACCCTAGAAACAGAAGAAAATTATATTTAAAACTGTAATGCCAGTAACTATTATTTGCACGATGTATAGGAGAGACTATACGTAACATCAATTATTTGTTTTCTTCATGTTTGCCTTTAAATTCTGCTGATCAGTCCCATTTACAGAGTCTATGTACTAAACAAAATGATGGTATGACTTCATAAAGATCTGTGTCCAAAGCCAATTAATGCCACCAGGGTAATTAGTGTTCATCTTTGGGCACATAATGGATAATACACAGTATACAATAGATCAGCACAATCATTTGTCTTTTTTCAAAAAGGTGCTTTTAGTCACACGATGAAAAATCCCTTTCCCCATGAATAGGAGTATCTGAGACTCCTATTGTACACGGCATTAGTAGATTTCTGTATTGAAGCACACTTGATTTCTAAAAGCCATGTTGAAGATCTTTAATTTTGCTACTGACCAAACAGACGGACAGACAAAATAAGGATCCTTCTGGCAATAAGAATGGCCATACTGGGACTTACAAATGGACCATCTTGGACTATATCCTGTCTTTTTATAGTGGCTAGTGCTAGACTCTCTTCAGAGGGAATGGACAGAACAGGGCAATTATTGAGTAATTCATCCCCTGTCATCCATTCCCAGTTTCTGGCAGTCGGAGGTTTAGGAACACCCAGAATCATGGATGTTTAAACATTAGACTGCTTAATCTAGTCTAATGTTACAAATCTCCACGTGTATGGGGCAGGATGCAAGTCATGTGGAACAATGTAGTCTGAACATAGACTTGGAAACCTGACTTTTAATCCTCTCTCTGAAATATCTAGGTCTAAGGAAAGTTCCTTAACCTTTCAATGTCTCAGTTTATCCACCTGTAAAGTGGGGATAATAATTATTTCCCCAATTCCTGATAATTTAGCTAATTTCAAACCACTTCAAAAATGTAAAATGGAACAATTTGTAATTGTTAAGTAGCTATTATTGAGGCTGAAGAATGAAACAATTTTTAAAAATAATTCAGCCTCAATAGCTAAGCCTTAATGAATTCAAGTAGAGATTTGTCATTGACATTATGATGCCAGAATTTGGCTCTCAGAAGAGATGGGTCAAAATCAAAGTAGCATGTCACAGCTATCAACAAGTTTCCAATATGCTACAGGTGTGGCCACTAGTGAATTAATATGTAAATCAAATGGAGTCTCTTATCCTCTGATAAGTTCCACTCCTCAATATTTTTATCCCCTCTGTAGCAACTCATATAGTGTCGCCTGGGGGAGAGGGGTGACACAGTGACACTTTCTTTTCCCATGGAAAGCAATGTTATAGCCTGCTATTTGTGAATGAATCACATCAGGTTTGGACTTAATCTATAGCAAACGACCTACAAAAACCTTACTTCTAAAAATGCGGCTATACTGCCATCAGATTTGGATTTGTCACTGTAGCAGCATTGTTTCCAGTTTCCAAGGTAATTCTTAGAGGACAATAGTAAGTGATGGCATTGTACATTATGTTTCAGAATAGATCTCAAAATATTGGCCTTTACTTATGTCATCTGAACAGTCATTTTGCTGAAGGCAGACAACATATTTCATAACCCACTTTCAACCATCTCTAGTTTTAGTGCCACATTTTATTCCAGTTCTAGGGACTAAAAAAAATCTCTGTTCTCTTTAGCTGTCTTTATATGCTATCAATATTCTCCTTTCCCAAGGGGGAAAAAAACCTGACTAAACTGAATGGAAAAGAAAAATGTTCAGAGGAAGACTGAGTATTCCTCTGTAATTTAAATTAATATGGGGCTCATTCAAATTCAAGCTCAATCTTTGCATTATGTCTTTGTGACTCATAGATGAGATTAACATACAGAAATTGCATAAACTTAAAATTTTGATTAAAAAAACAAATATTGAAAATAACCACCTATACCAGATACTTAGAACAGAGTCAGACTCTAATATCTCTGGCTAAACAACATTGAGAAGAAAAAAAAACCACACAGTACAAGCAGAAAGAGAAAGAAAGAAAAAAATTACCCAAATCTTAGTCTGAACTTCAATTCTATTCCAGCAGGGTCAGCAAAATGAAAGGTCAGAAATAAAATAACAGTGTGGGTGGGTGAGGGAGAGAGGGATGGAAAAAGAGATCAATGATTAAAAAAAAATAGTTTGGCAGAAAATGAAAGGTCCTATATTTTGCAGAGGTGAAAAAGATAGCTAAACTAGTTCCAAATGATAACAGAGACCTTTCAATTTATTCCAGCAATTTCAGAACATGGCGTCAGGGTGGAGGGGGGAAAGGTGAGGCACCAGGAGGTATAAGGCTGAAATAATGTCAAAATACTAGCAGCCTATAGAAAAAATAAACAAGCATAATAATAAATGAGGGGTGTATTATTGCCTGATTGCACATGCATTAGGCTCCAAAACAGGAAGCATGCGCTCAGTTTAAGAGGAAAGCATGTGAGTTTCAGATTGCATGGAAAGTGACAGTACCACATGCAGTGGTTAATGAGTTTTGAGCTTGCTAACTATGCTTAAAAAAGGTTTTCACAGCTGCTTGGTGAGAGCACCTAGAAAACAACTTTTTAATACTCCTGGTGGATAGTTGATCCAGAGATGGATTATAAAATCCATGAACCAATTATTATTATTTATATGGACCAGGAACTGAGCGTGGTAAGTACTATAACAGAACAAAAGACAGTCCTGTCCAAATATTGTATTGATAAGGCCTGATTCTCTCGGTTGGGCCAGAGCCTGAGGTTTTGTAACTCAACATAGCTTCAGTGACACTCAGAAACACTAATATAGCTTTAGAATGTTCATTGACTTTGCACAAGCTGAGAATCTGGCCCACTGACTACACATAAGTGATGCCTAATTAATTTGCACCTTTCTGATTGAGAGGGGAAGTGGAACTGTGGACTTCATCAGATGCTGTAAGTTCTCAGTACTTCTGAAATTGGGTCCCAAAATCATTATAATTTTTGGTCTTCTTTCCTCACATTGGCCAATTTATTATGAAACCTCTGTGGAGAGTAATTGCAGAAATCAAGTCCTCCAAAATTGGAAACATGGTCAGGAGGCTTTCTCCAGAGCATGACATGAAATTGCTGAAACAGTTGCAAGAAAGAGCAGAGAGATATGTGATGTATTTGTATTGCAGGGAATTAATAATCAAGAGTGTGATTATCATAGGCAGGTGCAAGAGATGTGCTTTTCCACAGTTATTCTTCAACATATATATTGACCATATGGTGCATGAAAGTGGATCATGTAAACCGCATTAGAAGCGTAAAAAACTGAACCATATAATGACTGTACAGAAAGAACAATCTGAGCAAGGAAGAATAGATTAAGGCAGTCTTATTTGCACATAATTTGTTCCTTTGTGAAAGTGCTGAAGATCTTAAAAGCCTTTGTAAATGCCTTTAAGGGAATATGACAGAAAAAGGACCTCAAAAATCAATAGTCTTGATTCTTTTTCTCCTAGTTTGCATTAGTGTAACCTACTAGCTGAGCCTGTGTAATTTGGATGTCATCTAAATTTGCAGTTCAGACAGACTGATAAATGTAGCTCAACAAGACAGAGCCTTGTCTGTCTGATTGTGACTAATGTAGAGAAAATGAGGTGTCTGATAGGGAGCTCAAAACTGCCATTGCTCATGTAAACTGGAGATTTCAATTCTTCACTCCCTTCCAGTTACAAATTACATCAGGAAACAAAGTATACATGGAAAATACACAGGAAATCTGCTTTTTTCATTGCTCATTTCTGCAGATGTTTCAACCTACTTTGATATCACAAAAGATCAACCAATTAGTGAATTAAAGAGAGAAAAATGATTTTTGTGTCATTAATCAAAATTATTTCCTTTTCCTTGGGGGGAGAAAATACCATAGGCAACAAGCTGTAATAATACTCAACGAACAGTAATTTATTTGACAGAAGGGTTGGAACTTCTCAGATCGTTCTGATACAATCGTGCCTGCTCTCAAAATGTCTCAGGACTGGCTGAAGAAATTTGATGGGAAATTAGTTTCTGTCCCTTTAATAGTAGAAGTATGGGGGGATGGGAAAAGATGTCTTTAAAGCAGTGATGAAGAAATTGGTTGACACATAATGACAACCCCTTACACATCTCTCCGACTCAATACTGGAGACATAAGATGCTTTTAATTCTCTGCCTGCCATAGAGGACAGCAGCAGGAAAAAAGCAGAAGAAACAACACTCGTCTAATTCTTGCAATAGCTTGTGAAATAGGACATTGTTCTTCTCTGACATTTTAGACTACAGCCGCATCTTGTCTGGTAAAGAGTCTGAAAATGATGAAGAAATGTTAATTAGTTAAATGGCCTTCTCACTGCAAACTACTGCTCTGATCCTACAAACACTTGTTCACATGGTTTGCTTTACTCACATGAGCAGTCCCATTAAAGTCAATGGGATGTGTCACAAATGAAGTTAAGCAAATGAATATTTGCAGAATCAGGGACTAAGTGACCATTTGACAAGCATTTGATACTAACATAGACCAAACAAATTAAATAAGCTTAAAATCTATGTTTAAAGCTTAAAAGCTTTTGACGCATCCATGCACCTGCTCTTGTTTAATATCTATAAGAATACTATATTCTTTCTATGTTTTTAAAATGGCCCGAGTCCAAAAAAAGTGATTCTAATAGAAAATATTGTATCCATTGTCAGAGAAAGAGCAAGCATTTCCTTTACAATGCTGAAATATAAAGGTTCCCTAAAGCCAATGGAAAGATTCCCATTGACTTCAATAGTCTTTGGATCAGGCCCACATAAATCAGCTGGTTAAATATACCATATACAACAAAGAATTGGGAAATCAGGAGCGGTTTATTTTAGTGCGGATTAATTTAGTATGGATTCATGGGATCCTTCTGAAACTGGGAGCACTTACTTAATATAGGTGATTATTGTACTAGCTTTTCCTTGCACTCTATGGATATGTCTAGACTACATGCCTCTGTCGGCAGAGGCATGTAAAATAGGCTACCAGATATAGTCAATGAAGCAGGGATTTAAATATCCCCGGCTTCATTAAAATAAAAATGGCCACCGCGCTGTGCCGGATCAGCTGATCATCGGCACAGCGCGTCAGTCAAGACGCGGATTGGTTGACAGGGGAAGCCTTTGTCGACTGCTCCCTTATGGTTCGTGAAACGAGGTTTACAGGAGCGGTCGACAAAGGCTTCCTGTCGACCGATCCGTCTTGATGCCTCAGCTGATCCGGCACAGCGTGGCGGCCATTTTGATTTTAATGAAGTCGGGGATATTTAAATCCCGGCTTCATTGACCACGTCGGATAGCCTATTTTAGCCGACAGAGGCATGTAGTCTAGACATACCCTATATGACCACTTATTTGGTCAAATAATCTAGATTTCTCCCCTGGAAGAAACAGAAATTGATCCATTGCCTTCTGCTCCTGCGGTGGGTAATCTGCAGTCCATGGGCCACAAGCGGCCTATCAGGCTTTTACGTGTGGCCCACAAAAACATTTTGTTTGCTGTTTCCCGTGTGCAGGATTGCCAGATTCCGCTGGTTTCCATCTGCAGGTTTTTTTCCTATCAGTATTCATGGGCGGCCTGTATGCTTGGTGGAGAAAGGCACTGCCTTCCCAAACTGCCAGCCTGGCCCCGCCCACACTCTGCCCCCAGAATGTGCCCACCCCTCCCTGTGCGCTGGGGCTGGGGAGGCTCAGGCCGCAAGTCACCTGCTCTCCCCGTGCTCCAGGGCTGGAGAGGGTAGGCGGGGTTCAGCCCACCATCCCCATGATGGGGCATGGCCTGGGCAGAAAGGGCGGGGTAGGAGTAGGGGTGGGGTTCAGCACTTGCCTCTGGGGTTGAGCGCTTGCCTCCCCCAGTCCTAACTTCACCAACCACCTATGTCAATATTTCTAAAGTGATGTGGACGTAAAGCAAAGGCATGTGAAGTGAGGTGCCTGCTGATTGCACACAACAAGGACTGTGAGAGCCATGTGGTCCCTCTCCATCTAATCCAAGCTCTGCAACAATTCAGTTGGCACACCCCGTGAATTCTAGGTACACAAGAGCCATGGTAAAACTACCCCATCATGACAGAGACTAACCTAGGTTGCCCATGCTGCTCTACCCCATTCTGACCCTGAAAAACCTCCTAGGAATCTCTTTACTTTTGGACTGGCTTAAAATGTCTTCACACTGCCTTTGCCCTGAGAGCACCAGGACTGCTCCACACTGCTAGCCAGCAGCTTCGATTTGTTGACAGGCAATATCAGGAAGACCCTTTCAACCTTAGGCAGAGCAGATGTCTTTATGTTTTACACCATTCTAAAGTAGCCATGTATACTGGGAAATAGATTTGGGTTGTTTCTTTTGACTTGAGTGTGGCAGAGGTGGAGATGGAAGTTTCCTTAGGGTTAGAAAAAAAATGAAATCCAGACTGTCAGCCCTGAGCAAAGGGGAAGCGACATGGCATATAAGAGACATGGCATATAGTACCTTACAGTATTGTGAGGTAGTGTGACTCAGTGACATACCTTTTGGGCAGAGTTTCCCCTCTGTTTCCTCCTTACTCTCAGGAGGCAGTAATTTACTGGAGCCATTACTAATGGTAATACATTATTACCAGCCCTCTGCACTGGCTCAGCTATTCTGGCCAGGCAGGGTATGTCCATGCCACACACCAAGCCTGGGCTCTTCTGTCCATAAACAGATTTGTTTGACTCGGGACAGCAAGCCCTAAGGGCGTGGGTCCTAGGCTCCTGCTAATGGAGCTGGGTCCTGTTGTGACTCAAGTCCAAGCCCAGTCATTTCGCAGTGTGGATGCAGCTCTAGTGGCAGACCCAAGGCAGAAGGTCTGCATAGTGTGGTATGGTTAGGGTGAATGTGGCTGAGAGGCCTGGATCCAGCAATTGTAAATGTGGGTTAATAATGTAATTTAGCCTTTCAAATGTGGGCATGGAATCACCGAGTACATAAGCCTGGGTCACGTAGACTTGGGTTTATAATGCAGTGTAGACATATTTCTGAGTAGGACCGAGGGTGGAACTGAGATCCAGCCATTGCTGCCTATTCCTCACACTTTCCTGTCTCCTCCCAGCACTCTACTTCCAGAAAGAGGGTAAGTAGGCAAGAGACCTCTCCTGCTACTATGTGCCTGGACACAAGGGAGCCCAGGCTCTCAGGAGTTCTTACATCATTGCACAGGCCTGTCGCCTACAATACAGCCAACCTCAAACATTCAAAAATTGTGAGTCAAGTCCCCAAAATTCATGAGAATTTGAAAAATAGCATAATATCTAAAAGCCTCCTAACTGTAGAGCACTTTTTCTTTGCATTTCTGGACCCTTTCGCTGTGCTCAGTCATGTTTTCAAGCTTTATTCTATAACTGTGATGGGTATTAAAAAAAATAAAATTGAGATTCTCACCTAATCACATGCCTCCATGAACTGGAGATTAATTATAAACAGCAAATATCACGAGAGTCATGATAAAAGCATGAGAGCTGGTGATGTTGAGTTCAAGACACAATCTAGCCCAAAGGAAATTCATTCATTTTGTTTTGCTTTTGAAGCCTACGGGGCTTGGTGGACATTTCTTGCTGGGTCAGATTTTGCACAGCCTGGTTTGCACACACAAGCAGAATAGATGGACAACGGGCTGTCCAAACTGCATCACAAATGGCTGTTTTAAACATGCATCCTCTTTAATGGATACCATCAGTTATCACACACAGTGTGCAAACCTGGATGTGCATAGTCAGAGGTTGGGACTGAAAATGTGGCTGTGTGTGCACTGTGCATGCAAAGAGACTGCCACAGCCATGCCAGAGATCTCCTGGGATCTCCTGGGAATGGAGAGACTCTCACTGATTGCAATGGCATTTAGTTCAACCTGGGCAGGATTTCCCATAATCTGTATCAGTGCTGCTTACAGCAGTGTTTTCATTCAAAGGGTCTCCACAGTAAGCATGGACGGCTTTTGAATATCATGTATCTAGAAATTCAAGTCGAACTGGAACATTATTGGGTTCACACCGCAAAGGAGAAATGAAAGAGAAGTGGATAATGGGGGAGAGAATTGGAAAAAGAGACGGTGTGAACACGGTGGATGAAATCCTGGCCCCAGTAAAATCAATGGAAGTTTTTTATTGCAGGAGAAGAAGATTCAGATACCCTGACTAGTTCTGTGAACCCAAAGAAGGGTTGGCAAAGCCACCTGTCGCTAGTGCTGCTCTCTAAAGCAAAGCAGGAAGAGAAATGCTTGTTTTAACAGAAAACAGAACTCACACAGGGGATGGAATTTAGTTTCCTTTCTACGTTAATTATGTAGCTGGCGTAGACGTAGCTTGTTTTGAGTTTCCCTGCTGTCCCCACAGTGGGAAGCCAATAGGAGCAAATGCTCCCATTGGCTTCCCTTACTCCTCGCGGAAGCAAGAGTACCGGCCGCCAACAGGGGCACCCTCTGAGTTTGATTTAGCTACTCTTAATTAAACCCACTAAATCGAACTCTGGAAGATCGATTGCGGCAGCGTCAATCTTCCATTTAGTGAACATGTAGACTTTGTTTCTCCTTCTTTCCTTTTCCTTTCAGATTCCTCTTATTCTGTCATATAGTCTAGTTTTTCATCCTTTTCAATAGTTTAATGACAATAGTACTGGGATTGTCTTTTGCTCATATTTTCACTATAGTGCTTTGTCTTTTCCTATCTTATGCAAACCACATTTTATTATTTCTTTTGTCTCTTGACTCAGAGTCCTAGTCCTCTTCCCCCCTCACCTGTCTTTTTAGCTACAGTTTATTTTCTTTTTTTTCTGTATATTTTTTTTGACATTTGAACCTTCCCAAATTTTCCTTGTGCTCTTTCTTTACTTTTTTATTTTATTTTATTTTATGTTATTTTATTTTCCAGAGCCAGTTCCCTTCCTCCCCATTTTGGTATAGACACCTCTTCTCTTTTCTTTCATTCTCAGTTCTCCATTTAATTGGGATCTGCAGTGAGAAGGGAAAGATAAAAGTATTCTGCTCATTGAACAGATTTTTTGCAAGGACCCATTTCCCACTAAAATTCATATTCATTATGCGCCTGTAAACTATTTGCAGTGGGAACTGGGAAACCCCTTTAGCTTGTTTTATGTGCTTCCATGGAACTGAAATGGTCTTTAATCATTCCTCTATGTTCAGATTAGCCTGTTTTGTGTCATTGTGCTGCAGTGCCCTACATGTTCTTTAGTCCCTTGACAAATTCATAGCCTTTGAGTTAAAGTTACACGACAAAGCAAAGTTACATGCATGCAAAATAATGCAGTTTTTTATTTACTTTAAAGAAAAAAACCCTCCTCTTTGACCTTGTCAAATGGCCTGTGTTCCTGACTGAGGGAGTCTTTTTCTGAGTTTTATGTGCAGGCGCCACTTTTTTGCTGTAGTGTCTTGTATAAAGGTTTTCTATTGAACTCAGGAGCACTAGGTTTCTCCAAGTGCCCAACTGGCTGAGAACTAGCTGTGTGGTATGGAGTAGATTAAGTATAGATAGATTTGGGAGTTACCTGCTGCTTGGAAAAGGCTACAGTGCCTTGCTGTAAGCCAGTGTTTCTAACACTTTGCCTCTAAAGTACAAAACATAGTAAGGGAAGCTCAGAATAAAGTGTGTGCTGCTCTGTCAGATCATATAAATAGGCTCAGAGAGGTAGCTGTGTTAGGCTATAAATTTAAAAACAACTAGTAGTCCTGTGTCACCTTACAGACTAACAAAAAATATTATATGTATAGTATCATGTGCTTTCATGGGCCAAACCCACTTCTTCAGATGAGTTTGAGTGAAGCTCATCTCAAGAAGTGGGGTTTGCCCATGAAAGCTCATGATACTATTCATATATTTGCTAGTCTCTAAGGTGACACAGGACTACTCGTTGCATATACATGGGGTGTAGTTTGGTGATTCTTCAAAGGGGATTTATAGGCCTTCAGCCTTCATTCCTGGCTCCTCTAAAATGCACATGGGAGTTTGGGGTGTGCAAGGAATGCAGTATCGGGTTTTAGGCAGCCACTTTAATTTCCCTCCCCACAACTCTTTTGCTTGCTCAATTCTTCTCAGGATTCAGCAGGAGTAAAATCATCTCTGGAATATTCAGAGTCCTAGGGTTGTTTTAGCTTTTGCTAAATCCCAGATATATATATATGGCTCCTCTCTTGGGAGACAGTCTGAATGCATGAGAAGCAGGCTAATTATGCATACACTGTTGTCGCCAAACAAATCTTTCATGTGTTCTGGAACTATGGGGGTCTACTTCACTCACCGCTCCTATTGACATAAAGTAGTTCCCTCCTAGAACTAGCAATGGCATCATACTAGCATTTATGCATGCTTCTGATCAACAGAGCCAGTATGTGTGAGATCATTCATAGACCCCTGACTATCCATTTATTCAGTTAAAAAAGTTATGGCTGTGAAGGGGTGCTAATTTGGGGAAGCTCTGACTGTACATGATAAGGATTTAAATTTGGTGCACAGATGGTCCAATAGGCTTTGTAATCATTGTAGTGCTCAATCATGTACACAAGGGGTTCATTCATTTAAGATATATTTTTCTTGTAATTGGAATCTATCTTCGAATGTTGGCTTGTATGTTTGCCACTGGACAGAATAGTCATGTAACAGGGCTACTAGGATAGGGATTGTTGCTGTGTAGGGAAAGTTTTATTTATTTCTTTTTCTTTTATGCTCTCTGATGAAGAGTGAAGTCTGGTGTTATGTATGGTATTGTTGGATGACCTACTGTTGTCATAAAAGATAATGTCTATTGAGAGAGGTGCTATGTGTTAGTCAAGCGATTTGTTCTTAGAGGCTACGTCTAAACTACAGACGTATCGAAAGTGCAAATGAAGACCAGGATTTAAATATCCCGTGCTTCATTTGCATAATGGTGGCCACCGCTTTTTCTCGAAACGGGGTTTTTCGGGGGGAAAAAAAAAAGGCAGTTTAGATGGGGCATTTTTGACAGAAATGCTCCGTTTCGAAAGATCCTGTACTCCTCAAAAAATGGAGTACAGGATCTTTCGAAACGGGACATTTTTGTCAAAAATGCCCCATCCTAAACTGCCTTTTTTTTTTTTAAAGCCCGGTTTCGAAAAAAAGCGACAGCCGCCATTATGCAAATGAAGCGCGGGATATTTAAATCCCGGCTTCATTTGCACTTTCAATATGTCTAATTTACATCCCTCTGCCAACAGAGGGGTGTAGTTTAGACATAGCCAGAGAGAGTTTCTTATTACTATTAAAAAGAAAAATATTAATGATTTGAAAACCGCTTAAGTAAACCTATGAGGAAGCCTTTTTTCTTGCTCTAAGGAGTAAAAAGCAAGCCATCTACAAACAGAAGATAAGGAAAATAACTCTAAACCATTCAGCCACACAAACATATCAATTTTTGTCAATTGCTGCAAGTTAATTAAAACTCAGAGGTTGATTCTAAACCAGACCATCATCTAGTTATCACAGGTGTTAATTACAAGCCTTGCTTTAACTGAATGACTGATAGAATTGGATAGCAAACACTTCGCTAATGGCAAACAAGTTTTCTGACAAATGAAGCAGGATACAAATTTTGGAATCCTGCTTTACCACTGCTGCAAATAAGCACTGGGTATTGTTTTACTCAGTGTTAGGGGCTGTTTATCAATCAATTTTTCCTGCAATTTGCCCAATGAAGATGAGAGTAAGGGACAATGGGAAAGCACAATAATCCAGGAATCCTTTTCGTTTCAATGACATGTAAAGGTGTAACTACTGAATTAAAATCGAAATATAGCCTGCTAGGTGCACACTTCCAATGGGCTGCTGAAATAAAGTAGGATTTACAATATTAGCAGCAAGCCTCAGTGCTCCCAGAACAGAGACATTTATGAAAAGTTTATACAGGTTGAACCTCTCTCAACCTGGACTCTCTGGTTCAGCAACCATGGATGTTCAGGACCAGAAAGTCCTGTGGAGGACTGGGGGCTGGGAGCCATGCAGTGCATGTGAAGCTCAGTTGCGATGCTGCCTTGTGGAGCCCGGCATCAGGGCTGTGACCTGGGGGCAACACTCTGGTGGGGAGGAGAGGGGCAGAAGGCAGCGGAGCTGGAGCCCAGCAGCGGGATTGCCACCCGGTGGCAAACCTACTGCCCAGTGGTGAAAGTGCCCGAGAAGACTGGGAGGCAGCGGGGTTGTCCGGTGATGGGGCTAGAAGCCGGCAATGGGGCTGCACAACCAGGAACACAACCAGAAGCCTGGCAGCCCTGCTACTGCCCAGCGGCACAGCTGCACGGTGGGACTGGAAAGCAGTGAGGCTGCCCCATGGGGCCGGGAGCCTGACCGCAGTGTTGCCTGGTGGCGGGGCCAGGAACCTAGGAGTGGGGCTGACCGGTGGCACAGCAAAGAGCCTGGTAGCCCCGCTACTGCTTGGTGGAGCTGCACAGCGAGGCTGAAGTCACCCGGTGGTGCAGCTGGACTCCAGCAGGGGGGTTGCCCCGTGGGGCCAGGAGCCCGGTTGTACCTGTGGAGGTGGGGCTGCCATGGTGGCGCCAAGAACCCTGAGTGTGGAGGGGCTGGCGGCAGGGGTGTGTGATTGCAAGGCTGGCAGCTAGGCCAGGCCATGGCTGGGGGAACCAGTGGCAGCGAGGGGGCAGAAATGACCTTCCCTGATCTGGCAAAGTCCCTCATCTGGACAGGTCAGGTCCAAGCATGCTGGACCAGGAAGGTCCAACCTGTAACTAGAAGTGGTTTTGGACAGCTGTGAATGCCAAAAAGTGCCTGACTTACATGACAAAGCAGGACCAACCCCAACTAAATCATCCCAGCCAGGACTTTGTCAAGCTGGGACTTAAAAACCTCTAGGGATGGAGATTCCTCCTCCTCCCCAGATAACCCATCCCAGTGCTTCACCACTCTCCTGGTGAAATAGTTTTTCCTAATATCCAACCTAGACCTCCCCCACTGTAACTTGAGACCATTGCTCCTCATTCTGTCATCTGTCACTACTGAGAACAGCATCTCTCTATCCTGTTTAGAACCTCCCTTCAGGTAGTTGAAGGCTGTTATCAAATCCCCCCTCACTCTTCTCTTCTGCAGACTAAATAAGCCCAAACCCCTCAGCCTTTCCTCATAGGCCATGTGCTCCAGCCCCCTAATCATTTTTGTTGCCCAACACTGGACTTTCTCCAATGTGTCCAAATCCTTTTTTTAATGGGGAGCCCAGAATAGGAGCAATTCTCCAGATGTGGCCTCACCAGTGCTAAATAAAGGGGAATAATCACTTCTCTAGATCTGCTGGCAATGCTCCTCCTAATGTACTCTAATATGCCATTGGCCTTCTTGGCTACAAGGGCGCACTCTTGACTCATATCCAATGTCTCATCCACTGTAATCCCCAGGTCCTTTTCTGCTGAACTGCTACTTAGCCAGTCAGTCCCCAGCCTGTAACAGTGCTTGGGATTCTTCCATCCCGAGTGCAGGACTCTGCATTTGTACTTGCTGAATCTCATCAGATTTCTTTTGGCCCAATCTTCCAATTTGTCTAGGTCACTCTGGACCCTAACCCTACCCTTCAACATATCTACCTCTCCCCCTAGCTTAGTGTCATCTGCAAACTTGCTAAGGATGCAATCCATCCCTTCATCCAGGTCATTAACAAAGATGTTGAACAAAACTGGCCTTAGAACTGACGCATGGGGCACTCCGCTTGATTCTGAGTTTTGAACAAAGATTTTTGTTCCAGCCGTCTATCCTGACAGCACTAGAAATCATCTTCTCCATTCTGCTTGGTGTGTGAAATGAGAAAGGATGGTGCTTGTCAAAAATATTTCTTTGCAGTGGTTCAGATGGGGAAAAGGTGGGGAAACAAGGAAGTTGACTATTTTAGTTGCAGCGAGGCGTCTGTTCCTGCTAACTTTTATGCATGCGTTTGATTTACATGGCTAAGTCAATCAAGTTACTCACACACATAAAGTTAAGCACATACATGAAACGTGTAGGATTGAGGTTTGGGGGCTTCACAGCAAAGGAATCGCTTTCCATCCTATTTCAATCCCTCTATTTTTCTTCTTTACTCCTGAATCTTTGGTGCTCAGAGTGTACCACAATTTTCAGTTCTTCTAAACTGAAGTTAGGAGAGATTTGATTTGAAAATGTGCCCTGCCATTTCAGGCAGTGTTGAGCAGACATTTACAAGGCACTCCTTGCCAGTAGAAAGGCCTGGATTTAAGAAAACTAACAAGAGTCTAACAATACTTTAGATTTCTATCATTGCTTGCAGTGCAGTGCCACAAAGTGCTTTCACAAAATCAGTGAACGTTCCCTCAAATGACCCTTTGAGGCAGATAAGGATTATCATGACCACTTTATAGAGGAGGAACCAGAGGCAGAAAAGTGGAGGACTAAATAACTTACCCTGAATCTACACAGTAAATCAGTGGAGAACTGGGAACAGAAATAAAATCACCTGACTCCCAGTCAAGTACTCTAAGCTAATTTTTAGGACACCTTATGCTGTGCTTTAAAAACTGATGGTATTCTGTTAAGGGTGAGATTGACGGCTGTGGTTAGAAATGAATGTTTCACTGGAAGTCTGTTCCCAATAAATGCCTACCAAAAAGTGACTCATAGTATTGTCCTGTAGAAAAACAGTGACAGTGTGTTAATGTGTTCTTGACTATCGCTAGCATTGACATTTGATCATTATAATCTTAAACTTACAATGAAAGGGACCCCTTAGAACAGGGGTGGGAAAGAGAGTCTCTGTGGGCTGGATCCAGCCCACCACGCAAGTTGATCCAGTCCGTGGATGCCCTGCCACTCTTCTGCCCCCAGACCAATCAGGGCCTGGGGACGGGGGAGCATGCAAAGTCTCCTTCCCAGCCAGGAGCGAGCAACGTTTAGAGTGAATTGCCAGCTGAACAGGCTCTGATTGGCTTTAGGGGGGAGCACACAAAGTCTCCTCTCGCCTTGCTCCCACCCTGCAAGGGACACATGGCACTTAGAGTGAACCGCCAGCTGAACAGGCCAATCAGGGCCTGGGGAAGGGGGAAGCACGCAAAGTCTCCTCCTGCTGCCAGGGTGCAGGCACCTAGAGGGAAGGAGGGGGTGGGAGCAAAGACTTCACATACTCCCCCATGCTCAGGTCAGTCAGGGTCTGGCTCTGTCCCTTCCACCCGAGGCCCTGTCCCTTCCAGGGTAGCCCAGGGCCACTTCAAAAATTTGTGAAGTGGCTCCCCTTCTAAAATTATTGCCCACCCCTGCCTTAGACCCAAACCTGGCCAAACATCATTAGTGCTCACTCTTTGTTTGCTTTCCTCTGCTACTCGTTGCCCCTTAATTATTGTGGGATGAAAAGCTGCCATGTTCTTCTGGATGTTATTCAATAGTGCAATTACTTATTTGGCTACCTCAGAGCGTGCCATCTTAACCAGAGTGAGTTATTTCCTTTCCAGTGGGCAACTGTTGCAAGGAATAACCTTTTCCTGGGCAATTGAAATCCAGACGTTCACTGCTAAACATGCAATTTCAAGTCTTAATCTGACTGGCACCACTGGGACTTGAATGGCATTCTCTTCAAGGGCAGAGGGATCACACATCAGCCCCCCTGGTGTGCCAAAGCATTGCCGCAGCGACTTAGCAGCAGCAGTTTTGTATTGTGTATATTTAGATGAGCATAAGTCCCGCTATGATTTTACACTGGCTTTGTCTAAATTAGATTAGTGCAAATCCTTCTTTGAAAGAAATAATTTGTTGCAGATCTCTTGCTGGATCCACTACTCAAATGGGATCAGTTGGTGCAGTACTCCACCAGGTTCATTGGCTGTGCAGAGTTAGTGGTTTTGTGGTCTTCAGAAATATCTATTACTTCTTGAACACTCCGTGCGTGATGAAATCCCTTTTCGGATACAATTCTGCATCTGACAGGGGTAGCCCAACACAGCACTTACTATTTTCTGCTGTTGGGTATGCAGTTTGGAAAAGAGCTGAGTTGGGAAATCATGCAAGCATCTGTTACATAGTTAGATTAAATAATGTAAATGTTTAGAAAATGCAAATGAAGCTCACAATAATTAGTGATGATGCTTTTCTACTGTTATTAATAAGGTAATGCTTCTGGCAGTCCCATTTAAATTTCATATGAAGGTTCAAAGCTCTGGAACAATTTCTTGTTATCAGGAAGAACAGATTCCAGCATGAACTTGCGTAGCAAACTGTACCACGGGCTAGTGACTGAGAAGGGAAGTACAAGTCTTTATTTCTCATTGCTGAACCTTTTTTTTGTATATGGTTGATATCAGGAAGAATGGGAACCTTAGGTGATTGTGAATGATTGTTTCAGAGCCTGTGTCTGAAGCCTTTTGTAATAACATGTTGAAATGAAAAAGGGAGTCCTCTCTGCATTACTTTTAAGACATGTAAACAGATAAAGTGACACCTGCCATGTGAAGGGGGAGAAAACCAAAGGAAGAGCCATCCAAAGCAGCCCTAACGTGAAATAGATATCAACCTGAAGCAGCTCACAGGCATTTCAGAAAGCACTGATTTAAAAAACGTATACTTAAATTAAAACTAAGTCAGTGTTATTGGCATAAGCTGGTCAAAAATCCTGGCAGCGGCACAGAAAGGGAAGAATACTGAATGTTAACAAAGGCTTCATTAATATTGATGTGTAATTCACATGGCAGCTGCATTATTAGCCACCATTGTTATGGTTCTGGCATTAATATTCAATGAGGATGTGTGGGTATTGAAATTCCCTGACTTCTGCATAGCCCAGTGTTACTATAAAAATACTAGAGCTGTGGGAGTTTGGAACTATCTGCCCGGTAAGCAAGCTCCGCTTTCTTTTTAAAAAGTCTCCCCATTTACAGGATCAAAGAGAATGCTACATTAGGGTGACCAGATGTGCTGATTTTATACAGACAGTCCGGGGGCTGTGTCATATATAGGTGCCTATGAAACCCCACCCCTTGTCCCAATTTTTCATCTTTGCTATCTGGTCACCCTACGCTACAGGAATGTTTCCTCCAGCATGACAGACTATGCCTGCCTGTGCTTAGTTGTTCTTCAGGAGGGCTCTGCATCCAGAGATGGTGCTGGCATCTGTGGAAGTGACAGTGCTGGAGTAATATTATCCTTTTCTTCCCTCCTGCATAGTCTACCTTTCATGCCTCTGGAACAGCACAGCAATGGGAGTTATTTTTATCCCAAGATATCAGAAAAACAGACTGTCCCCTAGCAAAAACTAAATGCAGAGTCTCTCAAAGTCTTTCATTCACAAGTTTCAATAGCTTGAATTTTGGTGCAGAGGCAAATTGCTCACACTCACAATCCCCCTGTAGGTACCTCAAGAAGAGAGGATGGTTGCATTTTGTGCATAGGGGGCCCAGGGCAGAGAAATGTGGGGGGTTCTGGTGTCAGGACTGTGGGGGGGGGGGGGGAGGAGGGATATAGGGGTGTGTGTGAGGGGGAAAGGTGCTATTTCAGGAGAGCAAGGGAGGCTGCAGACACACATACCGAGCTGCTGCTCCTCTCTTTCTTCCTCTGACTATCATAGAGTGAGGGGAAAGTTCACAGCTTGCTGCATTCCTCCTCTGCCCTCCCCTTAGTATCCGGGAGTGAGAGGAAGGCACAAGCTGAGCACTTTCCCTTTGCTCCCTGATAAGGGCAGAGGAAGAAGATCCAGTACGCACAGCTTTAGCGCCCCTCTGCCCCCTCCACCAAAAGGGCCCCAGGGAGGTGGTGGGGCTAGAGACTGGAGCAGCCCCAGATGGGCAGGGGGTGTACACCCCCTAACTAGCCCCTTTTATCTGCCTGGCTACTTGGTGCTTAGCAAGGAAGCCTGAAGGAGATCCCAGGAGCCCAGCTGGGAGCAGCTGCGGCCAGGGTACACTGGCTTACTTTCACCTCTGGTCTCAAAAGCAAAATGGAGGACACAAAGGAGTGCTGTTTTGTACCAATAGAGGACAGAATAGCAAAAAAGCAGAACTGTCCTCTATAAAAGAGGACAAATGGCCACCCTAGCCCCAAGCCCTGTGCATCACTTACAGTGAGTCCCACATGGGCCCTGGTTTGAAGGCTTCAGCAGGAGGTAAGTGGTGCACAGGCCTTGCATGGGTCCTCCACACAGCAGCAAATCTCATCCAATGTGCTGAGCCACGCCTAATGAGTACTGCATGGCCCAACAGCTACCAGAATTAAATACAGCTTTACTTCATCAAGCCGTAGATACAGAGATTTCCACCTCCCCGCCCCCTTCTGAATTTTGCCAGTGTAACAGGAGACAGGCCAACCCTCACTTTGCCATTGAGGATGGAACAACAAGCTCAGTCCTTGGTAGGTTCAGCTCAAACCACCAACCTAACCCAGTGGTGGGTTGTGTCCCCACCTTGCTTTGTCACAACTGTCTGGGAGTGTTCTGAAGCACTGACAGCCATAGGCCTCACCTTCCCACTCCTCAGGAAACACTGCTTGATGTTGTGAGGCTGCTGTCTGCCCGACTGTGCTGTCAAGCTGACGCAATGCCAGCCCACTGGACGTCCTTAGTAGAAATATTTTGTCCCCCCCTTTCCTGCGCCACAACACATAATAAAAAATGAATAACCCCTCCCTTGAGCTGGTTGGGGGCCCTAAGCAATTGTTTAGTCTGCTCATGCCAAATGCTAGCTCTGGCTGCTAGGGGGCAGCATCCTGGCATTCTCATTCTCTTACCCACTGGAGAAAAGCACAGAAGAACGGGCACAAACCTTGCAGAGTAAGAAATGTGCCCTTTTCACTTGGGACCTTTTTGTCAAACTTGGGATAGCTAGTGAATACAACTCCACAAGGCTCCGGAATTACAGACTCCCCTGAGATTGCTGAGGGCTGAAACAAACCAGGAGTTTTTGCTAGTTCACAACCCAGACAACACTTGGAGTCAGCAACAGGAAACAGGAGAAGAATTGGCGGGTTTTATTTACTGTTTTAAGACTCATTCATAGTCATCATTAATAATATTTTTTGTATAGAACCAGGAGCAGCTTCTGTATTATTTAGAACATAAAAGCATAAGAACGGCCATATTGGGTCAGACCAGAAGTCCATCTAGTCCTACATCCTATTGTTCAACAGTGGCCAGAGCCAGATACTTCAGAGAAAATGAATAGAATAGGGAAATTATCAACTCATCTATCCCCAGTTGTCCAGTCTCAGCTTCTAGCAGTCAGAGATTTTGGGACAACCAGAGGTTGCATCCCGGACCATCTTAGCTGATAGCAATTGAAGGACTTAACCTCCTTTTAATAACCTGATTATCTAATTCTTTTAAAAAACTAATTATACTATTAGTCTTCACAATATCCCATGGCAACAAATTGTACAGGCTGACAATGCATTGTGTGACTATGTACTTCCGTATATTTGTTTAAACTTACTACCTATTAATATCATTGAATGACCCCTGGTCCTTGTGTTAGGTGACGAGATAAATAACACTTCCCTATCTCCATATCATTCATGATTTTGTAGACTTCTAGCATGTTTCTCATAGTCATCTCTTTTTTAAGATGAACAGACCTGGGTTTTTCTTTTTCAGTCTCCTCATATGGAAGCCGTTCCATAACCCTGATCATTTTTGTTGACCTTCTCTGTACCTTTTCCAATTCTTGGAGGGGGGAGGAGGGGCAGGGAGAGGGAGATTGACTATTGCACACAGTATTGTTTTAGCTTAATACAGAAAATAACAATCAAACATCAAATGTGGCAGCAGTGATAATGGAGGCATCACAATGTGGAGAAGGAGACTGGGATAGTGTAAAATCTGTATATTACATCCTTCAGGTCTACTTATTCCAGATTATTTAAGAGGACAAAACAGAGGATTGAAACACTGGAGACCTGGGTTCTGTTCCCACAGTCACCTCTGGCCTTTTAGGTTACCATGGGCAAGTCATTTCACCCCCCCCCCATGCCTCAGTTTCCACATCTGTAAAATGGGGCTAGTGATGCTTTATAGTACTTTGAGCTCTTCAGATGAAAAGCACTATACAAGAAAAACATTTTGTTGTAAAGGGCATTATCTAGTTTTTTATTTGCATCCCAGACTAATGAACCACTTAAAATCTTGTTGCATATTCTGTCCATTTCAGAATAAGCAAAAAATCTCACCTTTAGGATTCTCACATGGACATACTGCATGCGCTTCTTTTATGCTGTACTCCTGCCATTGTCAATACTCCTTTGTACCAGGCTAATTTTTGTCTCTCTTCCCCATCCATAGTGATTGATAGATCTGCCCTCCCATATGGCTTTCACCATGTAGAACACCATCCTTCACTTTCTGCAAATTGTTGACTCCCTGACACGTGCCAAACACCATCTGAAAACTAGAAATGGACAACTGGCTCCTTCAGAAACTGTATAAACAAGTCCCACATTTAAATATATTCACTTCTACCACAGTGGATAGTGCTGATATACCATGAAATTCATCACAAGAAGAATGATGTTGCCAAAGTCACTTCCCCAAGACAAAGCCCCAAGTCTGCCTGTTTTCCATGTGTTTAGTCACTCTCCCCATTACTGGCCTTTATCATATTCACTTCTGCCCTTTCAGATCTATCAAGATGCTTCATGGAGCTTACACACGGTACCTGTATTTAAAAGCAGAGTGGATTAAAAAGCATTTGTGATATGCTGATATAAAAATCTGATGTTTTACAGAGTGTCATTCTCCAGTGCTTTGCTCTGTGACTAACATCTTTCTGGTGGCTTATCTGCACAAAATAGAGCTAACAATATGCCTGTTTATTCTTTTGCATTCACTGCAGGCTGCCTGGATGTTCTCTTTTAATCAGAATTTTAAGTGAGTGCCATGCAATCAGAGGTTTTTAGAGGAAAGTAAGATGCTCCTCATTTTATTTGTACCCTAAGTATGGGTGTTCTGCAGGCAACAATGGCACTCAGCCTCAAGCAGACACCTCACAGTAAACACTCATCCAGCAAGTCTAATGCCGAGAGGCACGTTTTGCTGGAGCAAATTTGTAATCATTGCAAAGTATTCTTCTAGGGCGATAGACAAAGATTGACTCCGGCTTGTTAGAGGTGCCTAGCTCTCTGGGGTTGGCAAGAGCTCCGTGCTGTCCATATGTTCTATTGTTCCCAACAATTAGAGGATTAAAAGTATTTTATATGGCAGTGGTTCAGGCTGCTGTCATTTTATCTCAGCGGGCCCATTTTTCAGGCACTAGCTTGGATTCACTGTCAGTAAATTTGTGACTCTGAGGTGCCCTTCTACCTGCAAGAGGACACTAACAATGAAAAGGAATGTGGTTTTCAGGGTACAAACAGGAAGGGCTTCTTTATAATTATGTTTTTCCATGCACAAAGAGCAGCCCTGTACTTCAGCCTGCATGGTGTGTATTGGAGATTCATGAGCAACAGCAGAAAGCAAAACAAATTTGCCTTGAGAGAGCACAGTGTAGCATGTGTCATCAAATCTGCCTCACAAGATGGCAGCTGCCTCTTATACATTTAAAGGTTATACATTATACAGTGCACAGAAAAGAAAACCATAGCAGTTATATACACCGTATGAATCAGTACCTGAATTTATGAAAGCAATTGACCTGAAATGCTTCCCTGCACTCCTCGTTTAAGTTCAGCTTGAGAATACAATAATTTCTTTCTATACAATTCATGTTCTCAATTCATCAAAGTGCGGATGAATAAGATTGCACTTTACCAAATATTACACTTAAACCTTTCAACATGTCTCAGGCAATTCAAATATTATTTTAGATTGGGCCTCCAACTGGTTAAACTCTCTAACATGAGTAAAACATACTACTTGTACATGTTGTACTATGAAAACTCAAATGCTGTCAAGCTAATAGCTATTATTTCTTATTTGACACACTGTATTTATATTTGTGTTGAGACTCTGCTTGTTTGTTAGAGCTGTGTGAAATGGGATGCAAAAAGACATGGAAATCAATGCTTTCCACATATCATTACAAGCTCAAAAAATGGCCCACTTTCACACTTTTGTTTTGATGAAGGGGGCTATATAAGTGCAAAGATTCTGTAGCAATAAATAACAAAACATGTATTATAATTAACATTGTTTTCTCACATGACTAGATGCTGGGATTATTCTCTGACCATCATGCCTCACTTTCTGAAAAAAATCCAAAATGTGTCATTATTGTTTTCCATATGTGGATTTAAAGGAAAAGTGTAAAATTATCAAACATGCCTATGTGACTCTGGAGCCCAATTGAAAGTCATATAATATAATTGAAAGTCAATGGAATTTGAGCTCGGCAGGGGTGCTTATGAAAATTTTACCCCAAACCTAACTGAAAATGAAACCGCAAACCCAATAGTTGTTCTCTCCCATAGGAATCATTCAAAATTGATAAATTTGGTATTTGACCACCTTGTATATCTGTGACTATGCCATTTATTCTATGTCTACTTATGGGTCTTTTTGGTTTGGGTTTTGAGCAATGTGGCCAAAATGAAAAGGACAAAAATATTTTATATAAAACCAATCAGTATTAAAGGCTGGCTGCAAGTGGCATCATGATATTCCTTTTGGGGGAAAAGTTGCAATCAGTTTGTCAGTAATCACTCTGGACATCCTGGCTCCACTGATTTCCTGCGCCCATTGATAGCCACCCTTTCACAGAATGACAGACTTCAGGCAGAACAAAATACTTGGACACAAGTTAGCCAGCTGTAACTTAATTTAGAGTTACACCCATATAGAATCATGACATTGGACATGGTTTTCTTGAGCAACTTTTTGTCCCCACCTCAGTACATATATAGCATCCATCCCCAGGATGAGTGCATCCCTTAAGTATTTATGGACCTACCCACATAACTTCCTTTGGAGGCAGGGAAGAGTATCAGGTGGGAGATCTGATGTACAGAGAGGCTATGTCTACACTACAAGTTTTTGCAGTAAAGAGTATGCTAATGACCACGAGGCATATGGCTCTTGCGCAAAAGGGGATTTTTTTGCGCAAAACGGAAGCGGCTACACTGCTTTTTTTTGCGCAAAAACCCCTTGCGCAAAAAGCATTGGCAGAAAATATGCTAATGACATTGCGACTCATGCTAATGAGTCCATCATTAGCATACTCTCTGCCACAAAAACCTGTAGTGTAGACAAAGCCAGAGAGTTGAACCCAGAGCTCATCAGTCTCCATCCTATGCCTTAACAACCAAAAAAGCCGTTGGTGTATTATAACCTGTATTCAAATTATAAGCTATCACTTAAACTTCTTAATGGGCTTTCTGGTCCTCTTTACAGGCCTTTGTAGAGAAGCATCTGAGCTGGATCCAACAGCAATCAGCCTGCAAAGAGAGCCTAGCTAAAACAATGCTGGCTAATTTGTAGTTTTCTGCCTTAGGAAACAGCCTGCGTTCTCTTTCACTGTTGTTTTGGTTCTTGTATGTTAAGGTTCTGGATTTTAATAGCTAAAATGGTGTAACATTGCAACCTTCCAGAAAGAATAGTTTGTGTTTTTATCACTGTCTCTATATAGCCTGAACATAATGCATTCTTCCACTTACTTAGAACAAAAATTAATGACAGCAAACGAATAGAACTTTAAAAATAGCTCCATATGAATTTGAGCAGAGATACAGCACAGTATAGTCTCTCTGTATACTGTTGATGAATTAATAGCTGGTATTACACGGTGGCCCTGTAAAATTTTATATAATGGCAATGTCACATTTGACAGATGCATGTCATAGGTTTTATGATTGTGTTGTGGCTTTCTGCATTTCGATAAAATAAAAGGAAAAAAGCAAGGGAGAAGGTAGGAGCGAGGGAAAATATTGTACATTTGTATTAAATGGTAGAAATATGAAACTTGCAGGAGGTATTTAAAAGTCCAGAGGCAGAGTGAATTAAAAAGTGACAAGTTTTTAACAGTAGACAGATTTTATGGAAAAGAGGCAAAGCATCGCTGTGTTTAACTATGCTTACAATTAATTAACTTTTAATTCTGTTCATTAAGTTTCATTGTTTATGCAGCATGAAGGAATAAGTTTGATTAAAATTTGAAGTGGGGAGATTCAGCTATAGAGCCACCACCTAAAGTATGGAGGCCACACTTGGAAGGGCTCTGCTCCATAAAATCCAGTGAAGCGGCACCTCTTTCATCAAGTCTGAGGGAAGACAACTATTCTGGTTGCTTGGGCCTTCTCAATTGCTTTGTAAGAAGCGTACTAGCAATAGTCATAAATATCTGTGACAAAGATTTGTCTAAATGGAAGGCAACTGTTGATGTAGTCTAATTTCCTTCATCCACCTATACATCATTTTAGTTATTGCAAGAATTGAGCAATATGTTTATGTGACAACAATGGGTCATTCTCTCATGACCCAGTTACAGTGCCAAGCTCCTATCATAAGCAGATTTCATAGCATTTAAAGTAGGTTTCACTAGATACAGAAAAATTGTGGTGGAGTGATATAAATCTTGCAGGGTAAGCTCTCCCTTCTCAGTGATGTGTCTATCCCAGCCCCAAGCCAGAGATAAAAGCTGTATTTCCTCCCCTTGTAAGGGTAGAAGAGGGGTATGAAATCAGGGCCGGTCCTAAGCTCGCCCGTAGGGTTGCCAGATGGTTAAAAAAAAATACCGGACAAAAATTTGTCAAGCAAAAAACCTGGGGGGAGGTTTCGGGAGGTCGGGCCAAAACCCAAAATGTGGTTGCGGCCCACCCCTAACACTGGCTCTGTTGGTGGCCCCGCCTCTGTATGAAATGAAACGTTTGCTCTAGAGGTCAGCCAAAGCAAAGTGTCTTGCTAACTCTGAGTTTGTGTGGAATCTAAATTAAAGCCCAGTCCACTGCTTGCCACCTCTTATGCCTGTAACCTGTAAATGTTAAGTTAATCAGCCAGCCTCAGGTGCTTCCACCCCTTAGCCAATTAACCCCTGACCTGTCTGATTCCAAACCCTGCAGACTTGACGAGGAGAATCAAGGTTTGGTTCTAAATGGCCACAACTCTGGAGCACTGGAGCATGCTGGGATCCAAATGGATAGTATATCCCATCCCTGTAAGTAAAGGCATTTGTTCAGCAGATGGTTATGACATAGGAATGCCACCTTTCCCAGGCTCAACATCCTGGTTTTTCATTCTCTGGTATGTAATTTGAGTACCACGGACTGTATGACTGAACATGCCTTTAGGGGCTGCTTTGAGGTGACTCCCATTCACTTCAATAGGAGCAGTATTGGCTCTCAAAGTGGGTGTAACTACCATCACTACTTGGCTGCCTGAAGCTGAACACAAAGTCTGGCCTCAGGAGCTGTACAGCTCTAGCTGTCTCTGGATCCCTTGGGAAAATGTCTTGTGAAATCTTAATCATGCTCTGGCTTAAGTACTGCTCCTGCTTTTCACTGACTCAGATAAATAAGCCTTCCCTATTGCAATAGGTGATGAACAATATTTAACACAGGCAAAAACACATTCACTTTATTGACACAAACAGCCTCACAGGGAGCCAAGGATTATTCACGTGAGTAAACTGAACAGGGTAAAGGCTCCATCACCACTGCCTGACACAATATTTAATTCTGCAAATACATTGTACAGACATTTGCATCTGTATTTGCTGTATCTGTATCTGTCCACACAAGAACTCGGTGAGCTCATGAAAACTTGTAGGCTTGTGGAGGCACTTTCTGTTTCTACTTCCTGAGTGCAGATTTGATTTGATCTCTTCAGCACTGCTAAGTAGTTGGGATGTCCAGAAAAGACAAAAAATTAAGAGGTTTCATAAGAAGCTTTCATTCTTATGTGGAATATAATAAAAAGGAGACCTTTAAAAATGTTGTGGGGAACTTTATAGCTGGGTGGTTAATGTGCTGAGTGGGGCTGTGAGATACCCAAGTGCAAGTCTTTGCCCTGCCAGCTTTGGAGCAGGCACATGAACCTGAGTCATTTACATTCCAGGCAAGTATGCTAAACATGAGGCTGCAGTCAGTCCCCCTTCTCTGGCTCAATGACTACGACATTAGTTATATAAAGTGGGACAACTCCAGCAGGGCAGATTGACTCAATAGCGCGGTGCTTAGGGCACTCACCTGGCATGTGGGGGATTCATGTTTAACTCTCTGCTGCAAACCACCAGAGCAGGGACTTGACGTTAGGTCTCCCCGATAGGTCTCCAGCCCACCAGGCTATGAGGTGGTGGGTTTTTTGAGGCAGAAGTTCCATCTTGGACCTGAAAAATATTCATAGAAAATGATACATTTTCATGAAACAGCATTTTTCAACAGGAAAAGAAGTTTAGTCTGATATTTTCAACCCAGCTCTATTAATTACCTCCTGTCATGGTACCCTGGCATCACCCCCCACAAGTTCCAATCTGTTCCTGCACACTCCGGAGAAGTAACATTCTGGTGTTAGCGTTCTCCATTAAGGATTCAAAAACTGTGGGGGCTTTTAATGTTAGTCTACATTAATTTGTCATTTTGTATGTCAGCTGTTACTGCTGTAACCTATACTGTCAGGGCTCAATTGTGGTTTGAGCCACTGGCCTGTGTTGGCTGTAGTGTGGTGTAGTGTGGCGTTATATTGCCTGATAGTGATTTCAGAGAAGGATTTTATCTCAGGGTAAAAAAACCCTCCTGGAGACACCTGGCACACAAGGGGAAGAGCCATGTCTTAGGAAGATGAAGCATGGTCTCTTTTCTTAGGCTGGCCAGTTCCGCTAAAGTGTCCAAGTGACTCCTTGTCCACTCCTTACTACTATTGCTTGTGATTCATAGGGCACTAGCAAACAGCAGCCTTCAGGAGAGGATCTGGTTGGTCCCTACAGAAGAATGGCCAAGGAGGAAAGATCCTAATTACATCTTGCATGGGCTCAACCTCAATGGGTTATCCAACTGGTCTTGCTGAATGCTGAGATGTTGAGCAAAGATTTCTGCCACCATTACATATAACACATGGGTCTGGACAAAGCATAATTAAAATGAATGGAAAGTTTGGTATTGACTTCACTGGGCTTTGGATCAGATCCTAACAGTAAGAAAGCAGAAGTTAATGGGATTAAAATGCAGCAAAGGGCGGCCAGAAATGATATCCAAAAGGATAATCTAGATGGAAGACTATTTACAATAATGAAAAATAAAGGAACAAACAATATTTCTATCCTCACATCCCTGAAATCTTGTGATATCCAAGGGCTAGATTTTAACAGCCTTACTCATGTTGAACAATATCCTACTCCATTGAAGTCAATGGGGCTATTTGTGGACTAACCCTCAACACAGATAAAGGTGTAAGAATCCATTAAAAATTGGATCTGGCTGAAAATTACCATGAAAAAATTGTTTGCATTTTCCAACTTATTAAAGATGGGCTTGGAAATAAATACTTGCCTTAATGTTAGTGCTGCAAACACATTCCTTCTCAGAACAATAAGGTGTAAACACAGGCAGAAATAATGAACTTGGACTGAATTCCAGGTTTGCTGACTCAGCAGTTAGGTGTGGTATGTAATGTTAAAGCTACCTGCAACACATCTTCCATTAACTCTGAAATCTGGCAGGAGGCCAGGAAAAGAAACAAACAACAATTGAGGTGCAATGTGTTGCAGTTAGTGAAAGTGAACATTGACAACTGGTGGTAATAACTTTTCTAAATTATGGCAGAAAACCTTAATAACAATGATCCTGTGGAGAACAAAACTTGGATTAAGACCCCCCACAGGATAAAAAAGAAAAAAAAGCACTGAGACTAGTATTACCACATTAGAGCAAATTTTTGTATTTATAAAATAAGGAATTAATTTGTTTTGGTACCATCTAATTTCCAATGAATATGAATTACTTTCATGCCACGTCTGAGGTAGATGGGATGTAAGTTGAATTTACTTTTAGCTATATAAGTGTTATAAAGTGAAACCTTTTTTTCCTATAGATATGAATCTGTTCAGAGCTTGTATATTACAGATTGCCTTATTACTTCTCACGGATTGAAGCCCTAGGCTCTGTAAGTGAGTTACCCAAAACTGAAGGACCCTTACAAGGCTTTGACAACCAACAGCCTGCATTAACAAATGACGTGGATATTTCATTTGAAGTGGGAAGAATAAAGGATATTGCTCTAAGTCAGTGAGGAGAATGAAAGACTTAATATAGGTTGAGTACAAAAGATGAGCCCAAACCTGATTGCTTTCTGTGAGAATAATTAAAAGGCAAGACTTTCACAAGATACACACGTTAACGAGTTCCGTCTTCAAGTGGTTTCCATTCATTTTCCCCCCATTGCATCTCCTTCTCTGCAGCACACACTGATCAGTGAGTGCTACCTTCATTAATGGCTGAATTAGTATAGTCTGACTGTGACGCCTAAAGATAGGAAGCAGATCTGCTGTAGACTTAAGTGGTTTATATGCCAGTGACTGGGAGTCCTGACAGTCTAGGTTTCATGAAAAATCTGTATACGAGAGCCAAATATCAATGCTTTAGACACAGGTTTTTAAGTCTTTATTTAGGCATCTAAATTACATATTTTGATATTCAAAAGTGCTGCTCATTCAGCAATGCTCCATTGACATCAGTGGGGGGCTGTTGGGTGCTCAACACCTCTGAAAATCAGGCAAGATATTTACTTTAGGCACCTGGTTTTTAAAATCATGGCCCCCCATTCTTCACAACTGCACTTTGATGCAAATTCTTAACTACGTCCTCAGCAGCATCACACACGTCCATTAGATGTCCGTGCATACCAGCAAACTGTATGATGCACTGTGTTCCCAGCATGAAGTACATGGTTGGAATGCTTTTGTTCTTGTGTTCTGACTTGTGTTCTGGATGATTATTAAGAACATGGTGTCTTTATTATGTAGCTGGGGCAATGCACATGCCCATGCTTCAGGGTTGCAATTGAACCACCTTCAGAGGCCAAGTCCCGTAGTGTATTCCGATGGCTGCAGCTGGAGATGGGACATCGGATGCGGGGAGGAAGGACAGGGCTCTGATGTTGCATTGGGCATTTCCTCTCTCAGGTGCTTGGTGGCTGGTTCTTCCTCATGTTCAGGGCCTAACTGATCACTATACGGTGGTGTGAGGAAGGAATTTTCTCCCAAGTTGGATTGGCAGTGGTCTTGGGGAACGGGTATCCTTCCTCTTCAATGTGTGGGTGTGAGTCACCTTCCAGGAATACCTGGGCATATCCCACTTAAACTTTCCCTGCCACAGCACACATTGGTGCACCTTGATCCCTTGTCTGCAGGTGGCACATAGTAGACTCATGTGGTCTCTAAGCCCTGGTCTACACTAGGATTTTATTTCAAAATAACCCCCTACCCCCAAGGTCAAATTTATAAGCGGAGCATCCACACTACTATTTTGAAATAATGGGCTGTGGAATTCAGAATCTGTACTCCTGCTTTTCATCAGGAGTAATGCTGATTCCGAAATAGCTATTTCAAAATAACAGTAGTGTGGATGCTCTGGTGCCGCTATTCAAAATAATTACTCCCCAGAATAATTCAAACTCATTACTACCCAGTGCTTCCTGGGGCTCTAAGTCCAAAGTAGCGCATCCACATTAGTAGAGCCTACCTCAGATTAATTGCGAGGCTTCCCCATAGTGTGGATATATTAGTTCAAATTTGTTAAATTGGGAGTTAAGTTGAATTTACTAATTTCAAAATAGCTTCCTAGTGTAGACATGACCTAATGCTTTGTTCTAATTTCAGTTGTGGGGTTTAGTGTGTCGGTATTGGGTGATGTTGTTGAGATACAGGAGGTCAGACTAGATGATTCTGGCCTGTAAACGTTCTGATTCCATGAGAACAATAGATAAACTGTTCCAAACACAGAAGTCATTTCCCTGAATTTACAGAATGATTAGTTCCAAAATGACTCAGCACAACATATGGTCTCTGAACCACTGGAAGATGTTTAGCACTATCTCACAGTCATTTTGATGTTATTTTATGTAGAAGAGAAAGTAACAATGAGATGCACATATTCAAATAAACACAATTTATAAAGAAATCAAGAAAATAGCTAAAGTAATAAAAGATACTGCTACAGAAAATTTATGAAAAAGCAGTGTGATGGTTTGGACATATGTTAAGAAAGGACTTGGTAATACATACAAGAGAAAAAGGAGCTAGGTATAGATGAAGACCAAGGATGTGAGAGATAAACACAGTGAAGAGTGATGTATAACAAAGAGGTTTGAAAGATGAAAGAAGCTGTGAAGCTGGTACAAGACAGGAAGTGGAAAGACTTCATTTGGTCCCACTGTCACTGCTGAGCTGCTGGCCAGGAGTCAAAGAAGGTATTCTGTTGATGCAATGTGATCTCATGGTTCTTTCTCATCTTAGCTTCCTCCAACAGAAAAGTATCCCCTCTGTGCCAGGGCACTGGCAGCTCCAGCAAGGAGATACTGCAGCTAAAGAGCAGTTTCTGTGTTTTAAGTAGGGTGAGGTTACCTCGCCATGATAATGCAGTGTTGGCGATTTTAAAGAGCTGTTCCTTATAGCTGTGTACATCTATTTTGTTTTTGGGTTTTTTAGACACATTAAGCAACATTAGGCACAAGGCTCTTCAGCTCCATAGGGGACAAAAATAATCACCACCGGATTGTCATTGAAAACAAAGACTACCATAGTCTAAGTTGCCTCTCAGTGAATGTGAAAGGAAGAATCTTTTTAACTGAAGACCATACTCAGCAAGTAGAAGAATGTGAGTGCCTTGATGCTACCTTTTAGAAAAACTTCTCCTAGTGTTTAGGGGTAATGGGCCATAGAAATAGTTCCACTGACTTCAACAGTTATGCCTGTTTAACCAGCTGAGCACTTGGACCAAAACAGTGGCAAAAGAAAAGTTTAGCTATCATTGTGGCATGATTAGTGGCAGGTCTGAGCTTTCACTCTAAGGGTTTATCTAGAACTCTTTATTGATTCAGGGCCAGGTTTTTAAAGGTATTTAAGTAGGTGTCTACATGGATTTTCAAAAGTGCCTTTTATTTATGTGCATTGGCACTTTTGACAGTCCCGCTATGTGCCTACCTGCATAAAAGCCTTTTAAAATCTGGCCATTAGGACCTAACTCAAGTTAATGGAACCTTCCCAGCAACGAGTGGGGCCACTGGATGATCAAGATGATAAAAGAGATCTCAAGGCCACTACCATCATTTCGGGGAAACTAAATGAATTCTTTGCATCGCTCTTCACTGAGGAGGACTGGAGGGAGATTCCCAAACATAATCCATTCTTTTTAGGTGACAAATCTGAGGAACAGTCCCTGACTGAGGTGTCATTTGAGGAGGTTTTGGAACAAATGGATAAACTAAGCAGTAATAAGTCACCAGGAGCAGATGACATTCACCCAAGAGTTCCTTCAGAATTCAAATGTGAAATTGCAGAAGGACTGACTGTGGTTTGTAACCTATCCTTTAAATCGTCTTGTGTTCCTAATGACTGCAAGATAGCTAATGTGACACCAATTTTTAAAAAAGGGCTCCTGAGGTGATTCTAGCAATTGCAGGCTGGTGAATACAGGACAAATTGGTTGAAACTATAGTAAAGAACAGAACAGTCAGACACATAGATTAAAATAATTTAGTCAATAAGGTTTCTGTAAAGGGAAATCATGCCCAAGGGGGATCTAGTACTTAGATATCCAGAAAGCCATTGACAATGTCCCTCACCAAAGGCTTTTAAGCAATGTAAACTGTCACACGATAAGAGAGAAGCCCTCCAGCTGAGTCACACTCCTGTATAATAGTCAGACCCCTTCCAGGGTATACACCTAACAGGGGCACATGCCGATGTCCTTTGCTGGTGTCTCCACGTCTATCAGTTTCCCCTCAGTCTCTTTCCCCACTCATAGAGAGTGACACATCCAGGGCTTCCCTTCCTGAAGGCAACTTCCTCAGTCATCTGGGTAGTCTGCTCACCTCAAGCTCTGCCCCAAACTGACTGCTGCTGAGCTTTGCAGCTCCTTTTGTAGGCTTACCTGGCTCCTGATTGGCCAGTTCTTTTAAAGCCTCCCTAGCCTCTTGGAGGACTTATCTATGGCTCTTTCTGGGCCAGGGCCTTATCTGCCCTATCACAGGGGTAAACAGTGAGGTGGTAAAATTTGCAGATAATACAAATCTGCTCAAGATAGTTAAGTCCAAAGCAGACTGTGAAGAGCTTCAAAAGGAACTCACAAAACTAGGTGACTGGGCAACAAAATAGTGGATGAATTTTAATATTGATAAATACAAAGTAATGTACATTGGAAAACATAATCCCAGCTGTACAGATAAAATGATGGGGACTAAATTAGCTGTTACCACTCAAAAGAGAGATCTTGAAGTCATTGTGAATAGTTCTCTGAAAACATTAATTCGATGTGCAACAGCAGTCAAAAATCAAACAATGTTAGGAATCATTAAGAAAGGAATAGAGAACAAGACAGAGACTATTCATTGCCTCAATATAAATCCATGGAGTGCCCACATCTTGAATACTGCATGCAGATGTGGTTGCCTCATCTCAAAAAAAGATATCTTGGCATTGAAAAAGTTCAGAAAAGAGCAACAAAAAATATTAGAGGTATGGAACAGCTATTATAAGAGGAGAGATTAATCAGACTTAATAAACTTTTTAGCTTTGAAAATAGATGATTAAGGTGGGATATGATAGAGGTCTATAAAATCTTGACAGGTGTGGAAAAAGTGAATAAAGAAGAGTTATTTACTCCTTCCCATAACACAAGAGGTCACCAAATGAAAATTAATAGGTAGCATGTTTAAAACAAACAAAAGGAAATATTTCTTCATGCAGTGCACAGTCAACCCATGGAACTCTTTGCCAGAGGATGTTGTGACATCCAAGATTATAACAGGGTTCAAAAAAGAACTCAGTAAGTTCATGGAGGATATGTCCATCAATGGCTGTTAGCCAGGATGGGGAGGTATGCTTTGTCAGAAGCTAGGAATGTGCAGTAGGGGATGGATCTCTTCATTACTTGTTCTGTTCATTCTCTCAGGGGCACCTGGCATTGGCCACTGTCAGAAGCCAGGAGACTGGGCTAGATGGCCTTTTGTCTGACATTCTTTGGCTTTTCTTATGTTCTTACATTCTACAAACATTGAATCTGAATCTTAGTCCTTTCATCCTAACCACAGAAATGTGGAAAATTCTCCAGATGTGGAAAGATGAACATTAATGAGTAATATTCAAAGCACTGTGCAAGGAATTTATTCATGTAAAATCCTGCTGACTTTAACGGCTAATACAAGCTTACCCTGAACTCTCGTATTGCAGAGAGGCAAAAGGAGCCATATCACGGAACAGCAAAATCTCTAAGTAAAAGGACTCCTATGAGGTTACCCCTCATTCTAATTTTCCTCTGTCCTTCTCTTGAAAACAATTCCTGGCTTTAAGCTCCCCTAAGTGCCCCTCCTCGCAGAAGCTTTCTGATGGTCTAATGTTGTTTTATGGTACAGCTGTATCCTGTTTCCTATTGCCTCCCTCAGAAGGAGCTTGTGTTACCGCTCCCTGTGAGTTTTCTTTTGTTTACATCTCTGATGTGATAGGCTGGAATATTTCTATTTGTGCTAATTTATGTTGCTGCACATTGTTTTGTTTTATAGCATTCTGTCTGGTTTGTTTTGTTCTCTATCTTTTGCTCTGAATTTGTAGGGGATGGCCCTGAACCAAAGCTTTGGATATGAAAATCCCTAAACTATAGGTTGAGGACTGGATATAAATCTAAATTCCAAACTTTGTTGCTTAGAGTTGCTTGAATTTTTCACTGTGTTTTGTTCATTATTTAAAGTGTGTGTTTACTTTTACAAAGTGCATGGGGACATTTTGTTGTTTTCATCACATAGCTGATCACCTAAATTGCCCAAAGTAAAAACTCTCTTTCTCTTAAAAAGACATTTTCATATTTAATAATCTGAGTTTACCTGCAGAAAATTAGTTGATAAAGTCACTGGAAATTTAGCCAGACCAAGATTTTGCTACGTCAATAAAACTAAGAAAGATGCTGAAAGGGTTGAAAAACCAAAAACATTCAAATGAGACTTTTTTTTTAACAGTGCAAGTTAATGACCATTTGAACAAATTAGGGAAGTGGTGGATTCTCCATCTCCTGATGCCTTCATATCAAAACTGGACACCAAACACAAATTATTGGGCTCAATGCAGAGATCACATGGTGAAATGTAATGGCCTTTGATATATAGGAGGTCAGGCCAGGTGATCTAATGGACCCTTCTGGCCTTTATCCATTAAAAAAGCACTTTGAAATCTATGGATGAAAAGCTGTACATTAGAGCTAGATATTAGTTTCACATCTCTACAGTGATTGTGTCTGACTGATAGTGGTATCAGATATCCCTGGAGGGAGAGTGGTGTCAGATTCAGATGTTGGTGTCATTCAAATATTTTTTCTTTGTAATTATTATTTTTCACATTCTATACAAAGGAATTTTATCTCTCCTTCTGCTTCTAAGGCCTACTTTCTCTTGTGTTTTCCTTATCGAGTACCCTCACACCTTCAGACCCTTTCATTAACTAGTTTAAACACTTACACTTACTTCATTCATTTTATTTCCAATGGGCTAGCTAGCCTCCGGCCATCAAACCTTCTCCAGTTAAGGTGCAAGTCTATCAGATATTTCCAAGGTGTAAAACTCTATTTTCTCCCCACCATTACTCATTTTCTATAGGCCCATCTGATTCCTGACTGTGACCTTCAGTCTTCAAACATGCTACAAACAATAGGCCAAAGCACAAGGTCTTAGCTCAGTGCTGGTCTACACTAACTTTGTAAGTCAGCTAAGATACGCTATTTCAGGTATGTCAGTTATGTAACTGAAGTCACCATAACTTAGGTCAACTTACAGCAGTGTCTACACCACTCTACATCAATGGGCAGGAGCGGCCTGAGGCCGGCTGTGGCAGCTGGTGCCCCAGGCAGAACGCGCAATTGGCGCCCCCGCCTGCATGGCCATCAATGGCCGTGACATAATCATCGGGCACCCCGGGTGCCCCATTGAAGGCGGCGCCCTAGGTGACCGCCGAGTCTGCCTATACTCACAGGCCGCCCCTGTCAATATATGGTCTGGTAGCACTTTATAGACTAACAAAACATGTAGATGGTATCATGAGCTTTCGCGGGCACAGCCCACTTCTTCAGATGACCGGAGTTATGAGTAGGGGTGTGTCTAGACTACATGGCTCCGTTGATGGAGCCATGTAGATGAGGCAGGATGACAAAGGGAAATGAAGCGGCAATTTAAATAAACCCTTTGTTTCACGAGGCATAAAGGATCTGCCGACAAAGGGTTCTGGGGTCGGCAGATCCCCGTCTAGACTGCCGTGCTGTGCCGCCAAACAGCTGATCGGCACAGCGTGGTGGCCATTTTGATTTAAATGAAGCAGCGATTATTTAAATCGCCGCTTCATTTCCCTTTGTCATCCTGCCTCATCTACATGGCTCCATTGATGGAGCCATGTAGTCTAGACACACCCCAAGGGATATGAAAACGCGAAATAAATAGGAGAGGGGAAGCGGAGGGGGGAGAAAAAAAAAGGAAGGGGGGTGTAAGACAGAGCATCATTAAGTATCTGGAGAATGGGTACTTAAACCTAAGCAGATAAAAATCAAAGTCAATAGATAGATTGCTAAGACAGGAAGGATACCACTCAGAGAGCTGTTAGCACCTTCAGTAGTTATTAAGTAGGTAGTGTCCTAGCCAGCCTACTCATAACTCCGGTCATCTGAAGAAGTGGGCTGTGCCCACGAAAGCTCATGATACCATCTACATGTTTTGTTAGTCTATAAAGTGCTACCAGACCATTTGTTGTTTTTTTTTTTTTTTTTTCATAGCAAAGTGCGTCTTACTAGCTCCCTAGATCGATCTAGGAGGCTAATGAGGTGACGAATTGCAAATCAAGCCCGATTTAAATATCCGTGCTTGATTTGCATGTTCCCGTTGGTTGCCATTTTAGAAATTGACTAGCCGAGTAACTGCCGCGTCTACATGCGGCGGTGAACGATTCGATTTAAAGCCTAACTCGAATTAGCTGGTATTCCTCCTGCAATGAGGTTTACCAGCTAATTCGAATTAGGGCTTTTAATCGAATCCGTTCACTGCCGCGTAGACGCCGGGCAGTTACTTCGGGCTAGTCAATTTCTAAAATGTCGACTGGCCGGGAACATGCAAATCAAGTGCGGGATATTTAAATACCAGGCTTGATTTGCAATTCCAGTTGCCCTCATTAGCCTCCCTAGATCAATCTAGGGGGCTAGTGTAGACGTACCCTAACAGACTAACTCGGCTACCCCCGAAGCTCCTGTCAATATGGTTTCTGGGTCTCAGGAAGGTGGAGTATAGACATTGATGGGAAAGTGCTTTCCCATTACCTTGGCATATCTTCTCCCAGACTCACTAAATTGACACCAATGCATTGACCACAGCAGCACCTGTTTAGCAGGCATAGAATCATAGAGCTGGAAGAGACCTCAGGAGGTCATCAAGTTCAGCCCCCTGCCCAAAGCAGGACCAATCCCAATTAAATCAACCCAGCCAGGGCTTTGTCAAGCTGAGACTTAAAACCTCTAGGGATGGAGATTCCACCACCTCCCTAGGTAACCCATTTCAGGTAATGTAGGTATGGACTCAGGTTTCAATGTGGCATAGTCCCACCGATATCAGAGGGAGTTTCACTCAGTAAGATTGGATTGAGAAAAAACTGAGAAGGGGCCAACTTCTAATTCCCTCATCATTCCTGTTTGCCTATGATTGCTTCCTTCTCTACTTCTCTTCTGTCTGTTAAGCAGACTTTTGCAATACTATTGGCTGGTGAGGAAAGCAAGTGATGTGTAACGGCTTTCCTCCAGTTTAACCAGTCCCATGCAAGTATCAAATGCAGAACTTTTTGAGTGAGTTTGAATATTTCCCCAAGCCATTTCTGATTTCAATGACAATAGTTGGTTCAAAATGACTACCTCAATAGGAAAGGAATGCTAAAGTGCCTTCACTTTGTCTTTTCACCATACCCCTACTTGTCTGCTACTATTTTGAGACAATTCAGCAGAACTCTTAGGCATGATCATGTATTGATGCTGCTTTTGTTATAGTATTACTGAATCTTCCCTTTTTTATATATTTCTCTCCAAGCACAAGTACAATTGTCCCTTAGGTCCCACAGTTATTTTGATACCTTCTGTCTATTATAATTCCAAGCTGTTCTGTGAGGCCTATTTGTGCAAAATGACACAATATATGCCATGTGGGAGTCTAAGGCAAATGTTTCTTTCTCCCCATATGATGTAGTAATGTCAATAGAAGCCAATATAAAGTGACTTGGTTCACCCAAAAATATAAATTCTGATGTCTGAGGGTGTTAATATTAAATGCTTATGGCATTTTGTTGAGCTGTGCATAATGAACTAAGACCACAGTATGCTAAGCAGGTGGCTTATAACCACATCAGCCCAGCTTTTCATTTCATTTACACCACCTTAAATGCAGGGAACTCTTCTTAATATCAGTGAAGTATTTTTGAGTTTACACAAGTAGAACTGAGTCAGAACCAGATCCATTCTTCTACTTTGTGTCCAGAAGACTTACTGTCAAACCCAGATTTTCAAAAACCTCACAGGCAGCCCTTTATGGCAAGACATTATGTGCATTATGCATGCCACTCTCCATGTCAGAGAAAGCCACTTTAATTTTCAGACTAGAATAGGTGTAAAATGAGTTCTGAGGCTTTAAGCCCAAGCACAGTTGGGGTCACAATGATGTCACCAACCATACATATGTATTTTCTGTTCCGTTTTTCTTGGGAATTTGAAAGATTATTAACATCACCCTATTTTGTCAGTTATTAGTGTCAGCTTTCCTTAAATGGGAGTCATTAGCATAAGCAAAGGCTGCCTCCATCTACTGCTTTGCAATGTGCGCTCTCTCTTTGTACTTGAAATGCTTTACAAAGCATACAGTCCTGAAGATGAAACAACCAACATGACTATTAAACAAACGCAGATGTGTAAAAGATACAGCACACGCTATGATGCACTGTTCAAAACGACTTGTGTATCTTGAAATTCATCCTGAATTGTCCAGTTTATTTGATTTGTAACAATACTAGAGACCTGATTCGCTTCTGACACCAGTTTTATGTTGTTATAACCTTATTTGACTTCAGTAGACTTACTCCTTTAAGTGTAAATCAGAGAAGAATAAGGGCCTGCACATCTAAACAGAGCATTGTCTCTTCATTAATAAGGAATAAAAGAAGTCTTGTATTTTGACATGATTTATAGCTGTGAGATTAAGCCTGATAACAGTTTGGGTTCAATCCATACCTCCAAGAACTGATAGATTATCTTGTTTTATTAAATTCATGCATTGCTTGCTACTGAAGCTGTATATTAGAGGGAAAACAAATACTGTCTGTCAGGAATAGATTTCTTCATGCCCCCAAATCATTGGTGAGCTTGGTATGAAAATCTATGACCAGCAAAGGCTCACAGTGGCCAGCTGTCCTGAGAACAGCATTTGCATTCCTATTCCCATTGAAGGAAATGAGAGTTTTGCTATTGACTTCAATTGGAACAGGAATAGGTACTAATACTTTTTACTTGTGATTACAGATTGGATCTTCTTGGTCTAGGAATCTTGTGACCTAACCAGTCTCCAATGAGAGAGTTTGCCGGACCAGACATGGTCAGTTTTGTCCCCTCTGCTGCCAGCCTCCTCCGGGCTTTTCCCAGGGGCCACAAGACTCTTGGATGGGCTCCCCTTACAGCCACGAACTCCAGTGCTGGCTCTGGCCACCAAGCTCTGCTGCTGGCTGTTGGACTGGCTTCATTCCCAGCTCCCCAGGCTGACTTCGGTCTTCCCGCCTTCTGGCCGTGGGACCAGCTTCATTTCCAGCCCTGCAGCCAAGCTCTGGCTCCGCTTCCAGCCTCTAACCTGTGCTTCAGGTCATTGGCCCACTGGCTGCGGGACTGGCTCTGCTTCTGGCCCCCTAGCTGGGCTCTGGGCCACTGGTCCCTGACCACAGGACTGGCTGCAGGCCACCGGCCCTCCAGCCACAAGACCAGCTCTGCTCCGAGCCAGGCTCCCTGCCTCCAACCCCAGTGCTTCTGAACTGCCAGATGGCCCCTGCTCCAGGCTCTGGGGCTCTCTGGTCCAGCAACATCTGTGGTCCTGCTGGATCACTGATGTTGCCAGACCAGAGAGGTTCCGCCTGGACAGGGTTGTCATTTTCTTTAGTCTTAGAGATATAAGCTTTTGTGTATCTGGCTTTCAGTTTTGACAGGGATCCAAAGCCAGTCCTCATCACAAATATGAGGTCACAAGGAAATAGGTTGAATCTCTCTGGGAGGACAATACTGTAGTAAGGAAGGTCTTTTTATTTTTATTTCACTAAGGTTAAAAAACAGAACAATGCTTGCAATGCTGCTTAGTAATGCATGACTGTACTGATACAACCTATATAAGTCTAAGCTTTGGCTAGGCTTATCAGCTCTCTCCATAACAAAGTGTTAGTGTTGTTACACAATTTTACTGTATTGGCATGAGGAAATAAGTAGATAAAGCATAAAAAACGTGCTTATGTCTAGCAACATTACCAATATCTCCACTGCTTACAGGGCTCTTTGAAGACATTTAGGGGTACATTAGAGCTAAATAACAGCCCAGGACACTGAGAGCCAGGACTGGTGTCATAAAACAAGCTTTATGGGACTGTGGGAAACTTGGCCACATGCATGAAAAGTGGACATCCAGCTAACTAAAATCACGCCAGACCATGGATGTTGCCAGACCAGAGAGTGCCAGACTAGAGAGGTTCAATCTGTATCTGTTTATTGATAGACTTCCTGGATCCAGGTTGCTTAAAAGGATCAATAAGTTCTGGTGCCCACAATTCAAGAAGATTATTGATAAATTGGAGAGGGTTCATAGAAGAGCCACAGGAATAATTAATGGTTAGAAAAAATACTTTATTGTAAGAGCCACAAAGAGCTCAGTCTATTTAGCTTAACAAAGAGAAGATTAGAGGTAATTTGTTTATGATCTATAAATATCTACATGAGGAACAACTATTTAATAGCTTCAGAGGGGTAGCTGAGTTAGTCTGTAACAGGAAAAACTTAAAAAGCAACAAATAGCCCAGTAGCACCTTAAAGACTAACAAAACATGTAGATGGTACCATGAGCTTCTGTGGGCGCAACCCACTTCTTTAGATGACAGGACATTTAATAGTAGGCTTTTCAATCTAGCGGAGAAAGGTATAGTATAATCCAATGGCTGAAAGTTGAAGCTAGACAAATTCAGACTGGAAGTGAGGTGTAAATTTTTAATTATGAGAGTAATTAACCATTGGAATTATATACTAAGGTTAGTGGTAGATTCTCCATCAAAGACAATTTTTGAGTCAAGATTTGATGTTTTGCTCAAAGATCTGCTCTAGGAATTATTTTGGAGCATACTCTGTCTTGTGTTGTACAGGAGGTCAGACAAGATGGCCTTTGAATCTATTAAAAGGTCTTTTTCTTCTAATCCTCACTGCTAGAGGCATCCTGTCCTCACACTAATTATTAGAGAGTGTTTGGCAATTATTTACACACTTACAGCATTTTATTTCACTGTCCGTTTCATTTCTCTTCTGAATAAATTTGCCCGGCCTGAAAAGTGGCCCGTACCACTGGCAAACTGAATAACCCTCCCCTGCTTTGGCAGAGTCCATTTATGACATACATATTGCAATATTCCTAATTCTACTGGATTACCGCTTAGGTTGGAACAGTGCAGAAGTCACTTGGCACGCTGGCAAGGAGAGGTACAACTAATAACCATCTTAAAAATTGTCATGCACTTCTCAGTCTTGGAATAGCAGCCCAGGCAGACCCTTATGTCTATAATTCTTAGGATTTTAGAAGCATAGAACAGAAGGGTATTTGAAAGGTTAGCTTGACTTTAATCATTTTTGCAATGAAATATGTCTCCATATGTTCTTGGCAATATTGTTAGACAGCTTGTAATAATATAGATTTCTTATAGTAATGCATTAGGCATGTGTTTGGTCTGTTATTTCCCTACATCTTGGTGTAGAAAAGACTATTGTGTGGAAAGAACAGGTTACAGACCCGACAGATTTTAATTGCTATACATAAGAATGTATTTTAAACTGCAATAATTACAGGACTTGCCGTCAATGGCTTAGAAATATAAAACCTTCGCGGGGGGTAGGGGTCACTGTGTTAAGCTGCTCCCCCGTGGGTGAAGAAAATGACTAGGAGTGAGCTATAATGGCTAGAGCTGAAACCCTGTGGGCATTATTCCATATTCCAGGTAACACTATTAACCAGACTATATGGGAGGAAGAAACAGAGCGAAGCTTTTTAATAATTGCTACTCATAATTTTACAATAAGAGCCAATATTTAATGTATTGCTGTTTCTGCTAGCACAGCAAACACTTAAACATATTCTCTGGCAAACAGGCTCTCTGTCTTTCTCTCTGTCTCTTGATGTGTAGCTGGGAAAGCTCTGGAAGGGCAGGAGCCAAAACAGGACTTAGAGCAAGTTACTGGCTGTTGTTTTAAAATAACCATACTCACACCTTCAGGCAGCTGTGAGAGGGATGGGGAGACAAAGGAAGGGGATCCTGATCCTGATGAGAACAGAGAAAGAGGAAAGAATGAGGCTGAATGGAGAGAAAGGTGGGGGAAGGGGAGAAACAGAACAAAAGAAAGGGAACAAATGCAGCCAGAGGAAAAGATAGCAATAAAAGCTGCTTTGGACCCTGGCATGGAGCTTGCATTCTGATGCTGTGCTGCAGCTGGAATCCCACTGACACTGGCTTCAAAAGCACCATCTCTCACACTCCTGATCAGAGTTGCAGAATCCCAGTGGTGAGTCCCATTTTGGGGTGCAATAAGTAGATGTGCAAAAAGTTTGTCATGCCTTTGCCCCTGTCAATCAGGAGGGACAGTTGACCTGGTGGGGTGGAGCATCAGAATATTAGGCAGCATCTCCTGCCCCTCTTCAAACTGCCTGACAAGAAACAAGCTAGAGGGCTCACCACTCTTATCCGATGGCCCTGTTGGACAATTGAGGGACACTGTGAGATGAGACAGGCTGTGATGTCACCAAAATGCCAATGGCAAGCAGCTCTATGTTCTCATGAGCAATGTTGTCCATGCTACAGAGAAACAGCTCTCTCGGTACATGCTGGGCACTGGAGTGACAGCTAATCCTAGGAGTGATTGGAGTGATCCTAGATTAATAGTCAGAGAGTATAAGGCCAGAAGGGACCACTGTGAACATCTAGACTCCTGCATAGACACAGGCCATAGGACTTTGCCTCATTAATTCCTGTTTGAGCTACAACATATCTAATTTTTAAAAAAAAACAACCATCCAATCTTACAAATTTCCAGTGATGGAGAAGCCTCCCCCGCAACCCTTGGTATGTCGTTCCAATGGCTAATTACCTTCACTGTTAAAAACTTGCTTCTTGTGTCTAGTTTAAATCTAGCTTTGAATTCCAACAGTACTGAAGAGCCCTCTATCATCAAATTTCTGCTTCCCAGGTGGATTAAATCACCCACCCCCCACTCTGTTCTAAAATTTGATTTGTCAATTTCACCTGCATTCATTTTTTTGATTGTATCACTTTGGTATATATGGTTGTGCCAATTTTCTTCCACATATTGATCTGAGGAAGTGGGTCTGGCCCACGAAAGCTCATCGCCTAATAAACCATCTTGTTAGTCTTTAAAGTGCTACATAGTTCTGTCTTTTGTTTCAGCTAGACCAGACTATCACGGCTGCATCTCTATCACCATTAATCTTCTCTCTTTGATACACTACTAGAGTGAGCTCTGTCAGGTCTTTCACAATATGGCATATTTTCCAGTCCTTTAATCTCTCCTCTAAACCTTCTCCAATTTATAGATGTCCTTCTTGAATGGTGGACACCTGAACTGGACCAAGCATTCCAGTCGAAGTCACTGTAGCACCACTAGCTGGGAGCGGAAAATGGTCTAGGGAATTGGCAAGTGCCAAAACTTTTCTTTCAGTTGAGGGGATTTGCAGCATGCACCTTGGGGTCATGCAGAATCCATCCCTGAATCAGATAACCACAGTCACCAGAAATGACTTTCCCATCTCCAGACAGGGAAACTTTGTCCATGCCTCTTTTCTGCCCAAGCTTGTTACTTCCAAAATGTAACACCATAACTCATTCTGCCTGACCCAAGATAAGAAGCCTACTAAGCAAGGTGAGCTTAAGTGAACATGTGTTCCCAGTGCGCCCAAATCTGCACTGGCTCCACATTCATACCCAAATCCACACCAGTATTCTGATTCACAACTCCCTGAATGGGATAGGCTTACGCTATGTCAGGGAACGCTCTTTTTCTGGAGTTGTTCCAGCAAACTATAATTATCAGAGCCTAAATGTCAAATTAATGAAACTGGAGGTGGAGAGTTCGCTACAGTAGGCCCTAACTTCTGGAACAACCTGCCAAAGGGGAATCAGCAAGTATCCTGCCCTTGTCATAAGCTTCATCTCATGCCCCAGAGATCCACACTAGCAGAGAATGTTGTGGCTCATTCAAAGGCAGAAGCCTGTGATTACACCCAGCACAGGCTGGAGAGATGGTTGCCTTTTCTGGATGCTTTGCGGTGTTTCTATAATTTATATGCAGAACCCAGACATGCAGGCTTTCTAGAAGAACTGATAGATATAGACAGAACGGGGAAATAAAACACTGATGCTTTGCTGGCCTGCTCCCAGACTCAGCTTCTTACCTTATATCTTATTTTGAGACATAGCTTCATAATCATATTTTCCTCCAAGCTTCCTTACTCACTGAGGCTGTGTCTAGACTGCATCCCTTTTCCGTAAAAGGGATGCAAATTAGACACATCGCAATTGCAAACGAAGCGGGGATTTAAATCCCCTGCTTCATTTGCATAAAAATAACTGCCGCTTTTTCGGCTCGGAGCTTTGCGGAAAAAGCGCCAGTCAAACGCGGATCTTTTGGAAAATAAAGCCTTTTCCGAAAGATCCCTTATTCCTCTTAAAATAAGGAATAAGGGATCTTTCGGAAAAGGCTTTATTTTCGAAAGAACCAGCTGTCTGAACTGGCGCTTTTTCCGCAAAGCTCGAGCCGGAAAAAGCGCAGTTATTTTTATGCAAATGAAGCGAGGGATTTAAATCGCTTCATTACAGTGCGATGTGTCTAATTTGCATCGCTTTTACGGAAAAGGGATGCAGTCTAGACACTGCCTGAGAGTCTCCAAATAGCCTCCTTTTAGGATCATGGTTACAATTCCAATCAGACTGAGTCTCCCTGTATTTTCCCTTTACTAGCCCCATAGCTGAGCCTCCCCATAAAGCTTTTTTAGGATACACCTGCCCTACACACAGACACCCGTGGCAGGCACATGTCCGCTGACTCGGGCTCTCTGGGATTGTTTAATTGTGGTGATGGTATTTGGCCTTGGACTGTATCTCAAGCTTTGGGACTGTCCCACATCCCATGGTCCGAGGGTCTGGGCTACATCCCAGGCCTGAATATCTGCACCCCAGTTTAACAGCTCCTTAGTCTGTCAGCTGGCATGGAACAGCTGTAGATTTTTAACTGCAGACATACCCTAAAATCCATCCCAGTTCCCAGAAAGTTTTCACACATTTAACTTCTTCCATCTATTCCTCAAATAAATCTACTGCTCTGTGAGGGCAGTTTTGATAGACAAGTTGAGAGTGCAACTAATACCGAGTTATGATTTCATGGTTTTCACTGACTCCCTTGCATGGGTGATGCATATGAAACAGGTAAACTCCACACTAAGGAATAGGGTGAGTCAGATGCAAGTGAAAGAGAGGAATAGAAAATGTTTAGCTTAGTCCATTGTGTGTCAGCTGACTTGCCAGAGTTTGACTGTGTGGAGAAACCTAAGAGTAAGAAATGGAGAAAGCTGTGTGAAAAGCTATGTGTCCCCAAATGATATGTTGCTGAGAGGTTCTGCACAGCAGAGTCAATCATCTGGATTTATGTTCAGATTGCCAAACACCCTCTTCCTTACTTCCCTCAGCCCCAGGTCACATTTCTGACTCACTCAACCAGGTCTGCCCCTAACACTTGCTCAGTTGTGAGCTGGAGGGCAGGAGGAGGGGACAGAGGCCGTGGGACCAGAGCATGGTCACTGGGGAACAGAGTTAGAAACAGTGAGGCCTGGGGCCCTGAGTGCAAAGAGGTGGTGACAGAAGGGAAAGGAGAAATCGGAAAGTGAAGCAAGGGGAGGCTAGCAGGCCAGGCAGGGAGAAGGCACGCAAGGATTAGGGAGAGCTGGAAAGAACATGAGAAAAAAGGAGAAAACCAAGGAACCAGAACTGGCTCAAAGGCCCCAATTCACCGGAGCATTTAAGCCGCAATAAGCATGTGTTTAAGTAAGTTCCAATGAAGTTAGTTCAATGAGACTTGCATTCATGCTGTATTGTTTTGCTAAATAGGATGAATTGAGATGCTTTGCTGATTTCTGGGCCTGTTTTGGTTTTTTTTTAATTACATGAGGGTGAATCTGAAGTAATCCTACCTCCACCAGCCCAGCAGGCAGAATCTGAAGGATGATGTAGGGAAGGATAGGAGATGGTAGTGGTGTTGAGCAAGGAATGAGGTGGTTTTTCAAAAAAGAGTTGATGCAAAACAAAGAAGGAAAATCATGGAAAAAAGATGGAGGAGAGAATACACCAAGATATACCACAGAGGGCAGGAAAAAACAAAAATGTGATACATGCCTGGGAAGGGGAAAGAAAGAAATATACAAAAATCACAAGGGAAGCACATCTGGTAAAATATTATACACACTGCAGCTAAAAATCTGATTTTATGGAGAAACAGCAGAGAGCTGCTTTGGCGAAAGAGCAACTTGAGGTACAGTGGAGGTGGTTACAGGAGTGCACCATTCCTATTCAGGAGGGAAGACAAGAGTGGGGAAAGGGTTTAGAGTAGAATGATTTCTATAGACTTTTGCAGAGCAACACTGGCTATTTTCCTGGTCCATTGATTTGTGCTCTGCATATTTTCAAGGCCATAAGGGACCATTAGGCAGACTGACCTCCAGCATAATACAGGCCAAAGCACCTCACCCAATAATACATTCCCCTATCTGATGGGAAATAGAAGATGCAATTTCTTGCCTTTCAGAAAGTATTTCTAATCTAAGGGGCAAGATCCTCAGAAACTGGTGCTGCAATACAGATGACAGTGGAGTAATGCTGATTTACACCAGTTGAGAGTCCGTCTGGAAGGCATGAAAAACAGAAACCAGCCAGTTTCTCCCCTGCACGCGAATCCTAAAGAACTGTGCACACATAATTTGCTGCACTTGTGGTTTGATTGTACATTTCCCAGGGTTGTGGTCTTGTTGTAATGCTGCTGATAGAAGAAAACCTGAAAGTAGATGTTGCTTCATGTCATATCCTGGGTCAATCTGCTGAGGGCATTTTATTTTTTAATCTAATCCTTATTAGACATTCCTCCTACTAGACAAGAAATTACTCCTGGAATGTCATGCACACTTGTGAGACTTTTTTACTTTTTTGTCCCATTTTGGGATGGGACAAAAATTTGAAATCCCAAACACTTCTAGAATGGGAAGACCATTTCCCTCCTAGTTCTAATAGAATGTCGTCTGGCAGTGGGACTTCTACACTGCATGTTGTGCTGGGGCAGTGCAGGTGTCGAATACGCTTGCAACCAATGAAAACACATTGGCACCAAGAGAAGTGTTCAGGGTGTGTGTGTGTGTGTGTGTGTGTGTGTAAGAGAGAGAAAGAGAGAGATAAAAGGGACAGAGTGAATTTCATTTTATATGCAATAGAAACACTGGATATATGTTTTAAATAATGGCTCTTTAAAAAAACGGCCACTATTTGCATGCATTCTAACTAGCTTCTTTTTCATAAGAATGTTTAACACCAGGGTGTACTGCACACATGCAGCAGAGTTTGCAAATCCCACAAGGCATTATTTTTAAAATATCCAGTGGTCTGGCTGTACCAACCAGCCATAGACTGAAGCTTTTTAAGTACACATTGATATGACTCAGACACCTTATCACCTCATCTGCCAATTGCCCCTAAGTTAGAAGAATGTCTTGTATGCTTTCACTAAGATATTTTCCCTTTTATTCAAACACAAAATCCTGTCATTTAAAAACCTACAGAACATTAGAAGGCAAATTAGATGGAGAGTACACTGAATGTATCCTTCCAAAGTATGAAACTGTGTGAAGGTTTCCACTCAGTCCTTTATTTGCCCTGCAGATGCATTCTTGCAAAGCTTTGTGGATTTTAAATCAGACCATTCATGTTACTTTAATGCAATTTGATATATGTTAATAATGTATAGATATCTAATTCAATGGGAATGGTACCATATCAGGGCTTGGAGAAAATTAAATATGTGCATCTTATTAATTTCTAGTTAATAAGAACAAAGAACTGTTTTTTCTGATTTTTTCACCATTTCCTTGATATTTTCCTTCTTTTCTGAACCTGAATCTCACTGATTTCAATCATTTTTTGCTCCATTTCATATTTGATTTATTATTCCCTATTGTGAAATGCTCTTATGTTTACATAGTTTTGTTCCAGCTAAATGCAAGGTACTTCTGCAAAGCTATAGCTTTACTGCTGGCAAAATACCCTGGTTTTCTAGCCTGTAACCACAACCAAAATAAATCCAAAATCTTAAAATAGTGAACCCTGTTCCTGTTTCTTGATTGGAATATGTCAATTCCTAAACAATTCGGCTACGTCTACACTGGCATGATTTTCCGGAAATGCTTAAAACGGAACAGTTTTCCGTTATAAGTATTTCGGAAAAAGCGTCTACATTGGTCCCGGAGTTACCGTTATAACGATGCGCTTTTCGGAAAAGCGCGTCTACGATGTGGCGCGCTTTTCGGAAAAGCAGAAGCCGGAGCCATTTTGAAGAGGGCAAAGGCCACCAGACCTTTCGGGGCGGGGCGGGCGCCATTCAGACACGTGCTTAAAGGGGTCTCGCCGGACAGCCGTTGGTCTCCTGCTCCCCTGCCTTGGGACCTCTGCCAGGGACTGGCACCCTTAGCAGGTTCAGTGGTTGCCCTCTGGGTTTTGGGGACACCACCCTTTGGCCCCCAACTGCTTTTCCCTGAGTTTAGTTTTTCTGCCCTGCTCTGTCTGCCATGGAGCCGTGGGTGGCCATTTGCCTGCTCGGGCCCCTGTTGGAGCTGTGAGTGCCTGCTCGTGCTGCAGGCGGTGCCATGGTGTACATGAACCAGGAGGCAGAGATCGCATTGGACTCCCTCACCAGGAGGCCCTGGCAACCGTGTGGCATCAGCACCCCACCGTGAGAGGCCCGTCTGGAGTTTCGAGAGCAGCACCGACTGGTGGGAGCGGCTGGTCCTCGGGGTCTGGGACGACCACCAATGGATCAGGAATTTCCGCATGAGAAAGCGGACCTTCCTGCAGCTGTGCACCTGGCTCACCCCCGCGCTGCAGAGCCACCACCCGGCTGCGGGCACCCATCCCCATCAAGAAGAGGGTCGCCATCGCGCTCTGGAAGCTGGCCACACCGGACAGCTACCGCTCGGTGGCACAGCAGTTCGGGGTGGGACGATCAACCGTCGGAGTGATCGTCGTGGAGGTAAGTCCCAGGGGGAGTGGGATGGGGGGAGGGTGCTGCACTCCAGGCCCAGGGATAGCCAAGATTCCAGGCTGGGTCGGCCAGGGGTTTGGGCCGTCCCTCCCTTGCACAGGCCCGCTGGTGGGGGGGGGGCCGTGGGGCGAGGGGGGCCCTGGTGTGTGTGTGTGTGTGGGTGTGTGTGAGGACAGAGGGAATCAAGGGGGCCCCAAGGAGCGCACACTCACCCCTGCCGTGCGTGATGTGTTCCCTTGTGTTTCTCTGCACCCTTCTGCAGGTCGTCACGCCATCAACAACATCCTGCTCCCGCGAATCATCCGCCTGCGCGACGTGGATGATACCATGGCGGCCGCTGCCCTCGGGTTCCCCAACTGCGGGAGCCCTGGACGCCACCCACATCCCCATCCGGGCCCGGGCATCGAGCGGCCCATTTTATGAACCGCAAGTACTGCTCCATTGTTCTGCAGGCCCTCGTGGACCACCGGGGCCGCTTCCTGGACATTTACGGGGCTGGTCGGCCGGGCACACGACGCCCGCATCCTCCGCAACTCTGGACTGTTTCGCAGGTTGAAGGCGGGCACCTACTTCCCCGAGACTTGACTGTCGGGGATGTGCCTATGCCCATCTGCGTCGTCGCGGGCGCGGCCTACCCCTGATGCCCTGGCTAATGCGGCCCTACACGGGCAGCCGACCAGAACCGGGCCCGGTTCAGCGACCGCCTCAACCGGGCCCGAAACCCAGTGGAGCTGGCCTTTGGGCGTTTAAAGCCCGATTCCGTTGTTTGCTCACCCGTCTCGACATGGGTGAGCAGAATGCAACGGAGGTACTGGCCAGTGCTGCGTGCTCCACAACATTGTGGAGCGCAGCGGGAGGCCTTCCTCCCTGCATGGATGGCAGCCGAGGCACAGACCTTGGAACAGCCCGACACAGCTGCCGTCCGCCAGGCGCGCCAGGATGCGGTGCGCATCAGAGAGGCCCTGGTGGACATGTTTGCCCAAGCCCGTGGCAGGGTCGCCTGGGTCTCCCCAGACTACTCCCGCCCGTCCCCTACCCCTCCCCACCCCTCCTTACCTCCCCCAATTGTAAAGCGTCGGGTCAAAGCACATCGGCCGTCATCGTGACTGTTCGCCGGGTGCGTCGGGCTTAGTCAGGGTTTTTCTTTTAGTTTAGGCTAGGGTTTAGGCCACCATCGTCTGTCCCGAAGAACAGCCACGAGGATTCGGGGTCGTGCGGAAGGCTCAAGTCAGCGTACCTGATTCCAGTCGTCTTCCGTCGAGGATCTCCTGGCTGTTCCTCTCCTGAGGCCCGGAAGGACCAAAGGATTGAGGTGGCCAGCGCCATCATCTTCCGTCGAGGATCTCCTGGCTGTTCCTCTCCTGAGGCCCGGAAGGACCAAAGGATTGAGGTGGCCAGCAACACTACCCAATTGTCCTCCCTGCGCCTAGACTATGTTTAATTATCTGTAGTGTGCATCTTTTAACTGTTCTTGCTTGTTTGTGAGCTATGTAAATATAGTTTGTGGTTTACATTTTACTGAAAAGTCTCAGTATTTATTTATGCGCCACAAACCAATGAGCACTTAAAAAGGGCCCCAGTGATAGAGTACAGATTTTGTTGTCTGCAGTTTGTAACCCTGTTAAATTTAAGTGGCTAATTGGCATCTCACATCATTTCCTACAGTTACTAGAGTAACACGATAACCAACACAGGAATGAACAGAAAAATAGAAAACTGTTTATTTACAAGGGGAGGGACCTTCTACTGGGGACGGGGACCTTCAACTGGGACTGGGACGGGGACCTTCAACTGGGACAGGGGACCTTCAACTGGGACTGGGACGGGGACCTTCAACTGGGACGGGGGCAGTTACTGGGATGGATGGCCCCTGCGACTGCTCCTCCGGGGCCTGCACACGCTGGGCAGACCGCGTGGGGGCAGGCTGCACGGGAGGTGGGCACGACCACGGGCACGACCACGACCAGGAGCAGGGGCAGGAGCAGGGGCAGGGGCAGGGGCAGGAGCAGGAGCAGGGGCAGGGGCAGGGGCAGGGGCAGGGGCAGGGGCAGGGGCAGGGGCAGGGGCAGGGGCAGGAGCAGGAGCAGGAGCAGGAGCTGGGATAGGAGCTGGGATAGGAGGGGCATGGGCTGTGCTCCGGGAGGAATGGCGGGGCATGGGGTCCGGCCATGCCATAATGAATGGCATGGACCAAATGTGCCGTGAGCATGTCCATGGTTGTGCGCATCCTCTGCACTCATGTAGGAACGCAGCCCAGCCCTCCTGCCGCCACTGCAGGTCCCCTGCACCCGCTCAGCGATGGAGGCCTGGATTGCCTCCACGGCACGCGCATGGCGGCGCAGAAGCTGGTCTCTCTGCCGCCGCCTGTGCCTCCGGGTTGGCCAGCTGGGGTGCCGCTGCTGCCGCAGTGTCGGGTCTGGTGCTGGGTCCCGCTGCAGGAAGAGAAGAAAGGATGGGTCAGTCAGGCAGGCCGTCCACTGTCCCACATCTCATGCCCTCCACCCCTGAGCCCAGGTGACCCCACAGTTGTGTGGCTTGGGCCCACTCGGTTTCCCTCCTGCCCCCGTGTTGTATGTTGGCAAGGAGGACCGCCCCTGCTGGAGTAGGGTCCCCTCTCCAGTATTGTAAGCACCAGTCTGTGTCCTGGCCCGTGGAGGCGGGAGGGTGCTTGTGCTGCGTTCACCTGTGGAACTCCCTGCCGGTGGAGACTGTGAAAAGCTTTGGGCTAATCGCTGGTGTTTGACAGGAGCGAGATGCATCCCCACGCAGTGCCTGGGAGCACATCTGGCAGAGGCGGTCTGGGCTCTCAGATCCTCGCGTGGGATATCTCCTGGGCGTAACCAGAAGCGTGAGTGGGTGGGGTGTCCCATCCTTGCAGCAAAACTCAGGGGCCCTTGTCCCTCCCACTATCCCTCCCGCAAGGCCGGTAGCCCAGGGACATGTGCGGCCACAGTGGGGACTTCCCTCGGGAACCAGCCAAGGCACCGGGAGCAGGCGAGGACTGTGGCGCTGCGGTTTTCCCAGGAGCAGCTGGCTGTGCCTCACTGCCAGGCATGGGACAGTGTGCTGTTCTCCGTGCTGCACCCTTGGCGGAGGTGAGGGCTCTGGGCTGAGTCCCTGGGGCCCTGGCCGGTTCCAGCCGGCATCCACCCTTCCCCCTGGTCCCGCCGCATGTGTGTGAGCAGCACGGTCCCAGGCGTGCCCTGCAGCTGCCTGCCGCGGCCATGTGCCGCTCGGTCGCCAGGCTGCACGAGGTTGCACGTGCTGCTTGCTGCCTCATGCGACGCAGCGTGCAGCTCACGTGGCCTGAGTGAAATGCTCTCCCCTCCTCCTCTGGGCACCTGGCTCCCCACCCCGCCCTCCGCCCCGCCCTTTGGGAGTGCAAACTGCAAAGACTCACCAGTGGGTTCCTCCCGGCCTCGGCCTCGGCCTCGGAGGAGCTGCTGGAGGGGCCTGCTGGGTGGTGGCCTCCTCCGCGCCGGACGCGCTGCTGCTGTCCTCTCCCTCCCCCTGCTCGGTGGGTCGTCTGATGGGGGGGCGCTGGCAGGTGTCCACAGGGACGTCCGGGGCTTGCGGGGCTGGCTGGCCCAGGAAGGCGTTCAGCCGGTCATAGTAGGGGCAGGCGTCTGGTCCTGCCCCCCTGCCCTCGCTGGCCCGGACGTACCCCAGCCGCAGCTCCTTCACTTTCGAGCGGACCTGCTCGGCATTCCGGGTGGGGTGTCCCTGTTGTGCCAGGTTGTCGGCCAGCCGTGTGTACAGCTCCACATTGCGGCGCCTGGAGTGCAGGTCGTGGAGACCCTCCTCCTCCTGCCACAAGTCCAGGAGGGTCTCCAGCTCCCTGGGGTCCAGGATGGGGCCCGGCGTTTGCGGCCCTGGGGGCCTCCTGTGCTGGGGGTGCAGGGGGCTCACCAGCCGGAGCTGCCATGGCGCGGTCCAATGTGTGGCTGGGCAGCACAGCAGCACGTGGCAGAGCTCAGGCTGCAGGGTCTGCGAAGTGCTCCTGCCACGTGCGCCCAGCAGCCTCCCTACCAGGAAGTCCAGGGCTCCTACGGGTCTCGTGGCGACCAAACCGCTTTTTCCGCTTTCTTCTGCTTTTCCGGAAAAGCTGTCTACACTGGCCCTTTTCGGAAAAGCTTTTCCGGAAAAAGGACTTTTGCCCAGCGGGAGCGGCATAGCTTTCGGAGCGGCTGATTTCATACAGTAGATCGTCATTGCTTTTCCGGAAAAGCAAGCGGCCAGTGTAGACAGCTCGCACCTTATTCCGGAAAAGCGGCTGATTTTCCGGAATAAGTGGCCCAGTGTAGACACAGCCTTCAAGTATATATTAGCTTTTCTGATATTTCAAATTGTGCTTAGGATAGTAAAGATGAACTGAGGCCAAAATACTGATTTAGAAACTGTGGGTCAGATTTTCAACAGCTGTAAATTGGCTTTGCTTCAAAGAATTTGATTTACACCTGCTGGGGATTTGATCAACTGGATGTAGAAATGGATGCAAACAAGAATTTTTGAGAGAAAACTGTTTCCTTTGGATCAGCGGATTTGATTGTAGTACAAAATCTTTATGATATGTGGGGCTTCCAGGGAGTCCTCTTAAAACACCTTTGACACGAATGCCATCTTTATAATCTCAGGACCTGTGATAGCTGTTGATCAGACAATTTTTTCATTGTAAACCCAAGCAGGTGAAGCTCTATGCAATATCAATGCTTTGCCCATCGAAGACAGTGGGGGGTTGAAGTCACAAAGGGCCTGATCATACTCCCTTTGATATCCATGGACAGAGTCTCCTCACTGTCATCCATGGTACCTGGATCATGCTAATGCACTTTCCAGGTGTTCAGCAGCACATTGGAGGATTGGGCCAAAATTTGCAAATCCAGATGGTGAATGGGAGGAGGTGGAGAAGGGAAACAGATCAAGGGTTGAACAGAGCAATGCAGGTTAAGGGGCGATTGATGACCCCCACGCATTGCCCTGATTACTATGCACAGAACTAAGGGTACAGCTTTTTATTTGACATCAAATCCTTTATGCTCCTAGGTACTTACAACAAATGTAAATTAAAAAGGCTGCCTCTTGAAGCAGAATGTGCTGTGTCTCAAATAGGTTTCCCAAATCCTTTTGGCACGTCAGTAATCCATTTCATGATTTAAAAGCCTTGTAAACACGTCAGAATGGTTGGTTGGTTCTTCCATCTTTGAACCATCTATTGCATTGAATAAAGAAAGGGAAATACAATTTATTCTGCACTTTAGAAGCTCAGCATTTCTCTCTGCTGTTGCGCGACAACCAGGATGATATTTCTTTTCAGTGTTACATTCCTAAGCATTCGGGTGATTCACTGTGAGGATTTCATACCGATAAAGCCATTGATAATGTCCTACCGGACCTGATTGGCTCAGTCGAAAGAGCACAGCTGGCTGGGATGTTGGGGAGTAAGTGATGAAAGACTGAAACAAAAGACAGTCCAGGCATGATCATGGTGGCTCTATGAGTTTATATTTAACATAAAAGCAGAAGTTTGGTGGGGCTTGCTGAAGTCCAACCCTGCAGCTCGCATGCATTGTTTGCAGTGTGGGAGTTAAGCACATGGGAAGATTACATGATGAGCCCTCCGACATCCAAGCATGATTCAGAATAGGTTGGAGAAATAACTTGCAGCAGCAATTGCAAACTATTTACTGACTCATTATTTTTACTGACATATTTTCAAAGCCAACATTAAAATGAAAATAAAATAAAAAGGCCTTTCGCAGGGCATAGTTGAGTGGAGGAAAAGACTCTGTGATCTCTCAGGGGCTTACTAAGTCTCTATGCTATGAGATGCTGAGAGCTGCTCTGCTTGTGCAGTCTGTCAGTTTCATGTTGAATGTTTGTATAGGATCTTTTGATCTCTTATTTACACATATTTCTCCAGGACAGGGAAGCAGGCAGAAATAGAAATTCTATTTATATAATTCTTTCTTTGGCCCAGAGGTCGAAAATAGCAATGTTTCAAACAAAGAGGAGGAATTTGTCCGTGCCTTCTACTTTTCGTAGAGATGTGTTTTTTAATAGCTCTACATAAGGTACCTGGCCAAATTCATCCTTTGGATGACTTCACTGTATTCAATGGAGTTAAACTGGGACTTTCTTTGTGGGTATAAGTCACTGAGCCACATTTAGTAAATCTTATGTAGATTTCATATACAGCTTGCACAGTTAGCTAAGCCTCTCATATTTCATAAGCAATTAAGTCAACAGGCCCTAGGTCAGTTGCAGGCTGCAGGCCCCTACCGTTAAAAATGTCCTAGAGAATATACACATCCTCTGGAAAGCAATTGTGTTACATTTGGAGACTCAATTCAATCATGAGCATGTGAGGAAAAGGAATTTTAATCCTGTTTTGAAAAGCTCAGCCTTAACTGTGGAATCACTACGCATGCCTCAATCTTTTGTTCTTTCCTTAAATAATGAGAAGCAGCACTCAAAGAATTCTAAGAGCCTCTGAAAAATATTTGAAAATACAGTGAATCACAAAGTTCTCCATAGCCCCATAACAGTCTAGTACATACTAGCAAATTACCAAGCACCACAAAACAGAACAAAACCCCCATTTGCCCGCAACATTGCCCCCCTTCCCATGATATTAGTTTAATCAGCAATCCTCTTGAAAAGATGTGCTTTGCTGCATGTCCAGTTAGCAGACTTGGGCTATTTTGGACCAGGGTGGGGATGTGCACTCCAAAGGGGCCATTGCAGAAAACAGCTGGTAAGCGGTCCTCTTCAGTTTGAGTGACGTCATGGATCTCAACCACAGCTCGATGGTATGGAAGAGAGGTAATCTCCCAGGCAGCAAGGTCTTGAGCTAGTTTGGACTTTATACATCAAAATCTATTTTAAATACCAGGTAGAAAAACATAGGCCATCAGAGCATATCATGGAGCACCACTTAAAGAACAAAGTAAAATTAAATGAAATACACTACATATAATGCCTTTGCTTCTTTTAGAGGTGGTTGGGAAATGATATTTGTTATAAAAAATTAGGTGAAATCAATACCTTTCTTTGTTTGTATCAATATTTTCCATCAAAATAACAAAAACATGAACATTTTGGATTGAGATTTTGGTTGTTCAGAAGCTTACAAATTTTACTTCTTGTTTTTTTAACAAATCACTCTCCCCCCCTCCCCCACTATTTTTTAGGAAAATTGTTTTTTTGGGGTGAAAATTTCTCTTTAGTCAAAAAAACCCAAAGTTTTGGTGGAAAATTGTGTCTCAGCTCTATTTTCTTCAAATTACAATGCAGGCACAGTTTATGGAGATGAAAAGGACAACATTCAACAAAAACAGTTATGATCTTATCATAATAATTAAACTGCCACCTACACAAATAATAATTAGCAACTAATAGAGTGCAAAATCAACAGTTAGGAACTTGAACTGATCATCTTGAAGCCTATAAAGAGATTTTTGTCTGATTTGCTACAACAGATTATGACATCATGCCTTTGTTTTTAGGAAATAAAATAAACCACGAGGAGCATATTTCTGTCATTTATGGGAAATCAAGTAGGTTAATCATTTATGATTTTTATGCTTCAAGGCTTATGTGTGCTACATGCTGTAGAGAGATCTAAACCATTACTCTAAAGCCCATTGTAGCATACATGCTCCCTGCTGCTGAAGAGCCAACCTCATCAAATTGAGCTTTGTCTAAAAGATATTGTAAATATATTATTGGATGCAAGGTACAGCCTGATTATGCAGGACCAGCATAAGATTGCCACTTAGCAAAGCTGCACAGTTCTGGATATTCATTTCCTCTGAGAGCTCAGATAATCAAATCCACTAGCATTTATATAGTGACGTGCTGCAAACAACAGTCTGGAATATTAGGTGTCAGTGAGGTTCTGGGAAGATGAAACATGAAGCTAAACAGAACATCCCTATCCAAATTGCTCATTTCAAGTATCTCATGGCTATTAAGTACACTCTTCCCTCTGGGTGAGTCTGAAGACCAGGAAATGATCTTGCAAGTGTGGAAAAGAAAAAATGTGACCCATATAAACATAATGAACCATAAAAAAGGAAGGCTGGTGTTTTCACTTGCGTGACATGGTGCACCGATGTGTTAGCGGAATTAGTTTATCACCAACTAACTTGTGGTGGGGAGGCGGCTTCTTCTAAGTGCCTTCTGTGACTTGTTGAGCATCCTTGGCTTCTAGTGCGGTTGCTTAGCACCTTGCTCAGGGGCCAGCTCCTTGGGATATCCTAAGAAGCATAACTGATAGTTTTTCTGCTCTCAGTTACAACTGCGAGATCACACAGTTAAAGGGACTACATAGGAGTGACTGAGATAGGAAAATGGCTGCCACTTTCTTTAAAGCATGCCTTCTGAACCTTATTCGGTTCCCATTTACAATCCCACTAACTTCAATGGGATAACATACCTGGAACTCAGGCTTGATCTTCTGCAGGTGTAATTATCATACCATCATTATAGGCCACCAGAGAGACACTAGCTCCTGATTTAGTCCTCAGTTCAAGTAATAAATGACCAGCCCTCAGATTCAGTCTCATTCAAACCATTACCACCTGGAGTAGGATTTTTGGTTTTGGTGGGACGGAGTTTGAGGAGTAGAACAGTTGAAAATACCAGGTACATCTGGACACTCTATAGTCCCTTCTGGGGCCTCCTGCTGAGTGAGCAACATCCAGAGTGCTAATGAGTACATCTACCCATGAGTTCCATAAATAATGTGTCTAAAGAATTTAATTTTCCATCAGTAGTTTGCATGTTTATGAAGTGTCATAAATTGTGGGTGTTTATGTCCCTCTGCTTGGCACTTTTGCAATAGCTGATAATAACTGAGTAAATGCTAAATCGGATGAATTCCTCCACTGATTTCAAATAAACCTTATGAGTTGGAGCAATAAAAAATGTTAAACAGTGTGTACAAAATAACATGCTGTTAGTTACCAGATATGCTGCTGCTTCAGTAAACACTAAAGCATTTTAATCTTGGCTCCAACACAGTAAACAGCAAGTTAAAAAGCTAAGGGACAATGCTTATCTTTAAAATTCTCTCAAATTCCTGGTAATCTTACCCTGCCCTGGTCGACTGCTGGCTGACTCTTCTGACACTTTCTTTCTGTTATTACAGTCTGAAGTTCAGATGAACATTTTTGTTGGTGGTGAAACTTAATACTGTAACAAAATTGTCAGCTGATGTAAATTGGTGTTCCATTAAACTTATGTTGATTTACCCCACCTGACCAGCTGGCCTTATATATTCAAAAAGCAACCCCAAAACTATACCTACGTCTACACTGGCAGCTTCTTGCACAAGAACAACTGTTCTTGCGCAAAAACTTGCCGGGTGTCTACACTGCACATGCGTTCTTGCGCAAGTAAATTTACAGTCTAGCGTCGGAAAACAGGGCTTCTTCCGGAAGAGTTATTCCTCTCCCCACGAAGAATAAGCTCTCGTCGTGCGCAAGAGCTCTTGCGCAAGAGGGCAGTGTAGACAGGCAACATGAATTTCTTGCGCAAGAAACCCCTATGGCTAAAATGGCCATCAGAGCTTTCTTGCGCAAGAGAGCGTCCACACTGCCATAGACGCTCTTGCGCAAAAGCGCATCTCTTGCACAAAAGCACATGCCAGTGTTGACGTGCTCTTGTGGAAGGCTTTTTGCGCAAGAACTCTTCCGCAAAACAGTTCTTGCTCAAGAAGCTGCCAGTGTAGATGTAGCCTATAGTGTATACTTATAAAAAACCAAATAGACTTACAATTAGAGTATGAAATAATAAAAGTAACAATGGCTTCAATTACAATAGCCTGATGATTGGCTAGTGTAAATTGTCATGGAGAGATACAAATTATGTTATCTAAGGACCCGGACCTCAAACTTCTAGATAATGTTATAAAAAGCAACAGCAACTCTTGGTGTCTTTATTAATTCTCCAAAGATTTACATTTAATACTCTCTTTGCCAACACATTTGTAATGCAACGATATGGTGCTGTATTTTCCCAGATAGTTTTAGGTTCAGCCTCAAAAACAAAGGGTTTTATTTTAATGAATTCAGAATAATACCCTGAACTGTGAAGTGAAGGATCAGTTCTCCACCTTTTAATTTAGTCTTAAAGCCCCTCACCTGTTTCTTTGTCCTCTCACACTGTGTACAAATTGGCACTCCGCCCACTTTGCACTGGTTCAAATATATAATATATCCACTATTCTTCAAATAGTTAATAAAGAGTAAGGGCCACATCTTTAACTTGCATAAATCTACCTACCTCCATTTAAGTTAACAGAACTATGCTGATTTATTACTTCAGGAGTTGGCCCTCAAAACCCTAATTTAACTAGAGAAAGTATCTAGGAATGCAGAACTTTCTTCTCCAATTTTTTAACATGAGCTACAATGTTTAAAGGCATAGTATCATCTTCCCACACATTCACATATACTTCAGCTTAGTCAACAATATACCATAGCAGGCAGTCAGACTGCAGGCTTGCTGACTTCTAGGCTCTATTAATGGGGATGTATCAAATAAAGAATTTGTCTACAAATAGAATGTTGAATGTAGAATATTCAGATTGTTATGCAGCAGAGGGATGACTCCATTTGTGCTAATTACAGAAATGTTACTAGCCCCAATAGTGTCTGGGGTGATGGATAAGGTGAAATCAGAAAATGTTTCTGAATCTGAAAGCTGTAACAGTTGCAGTTTTAACTGAGCAGTGATGCAATTGTATTTTGATGCTTGGCATCTCTAAGAATTGAGGATGTGGCCTCTGACTTTATTTTCCTGAGTAAGCAAGGTCCTTGAGGACTTTAAGTAAATTACAAAAGATACCGAAGAAGGGTCTGATCCAAAGCCCATGTAAAGTCCTATTGATGTCAATGGGTTTTGGCTCTGTCCCTAATTGAAATATCTTCTGTAAAGATGTAAATGGATTGAATGGTGGTGAGCATTGTGGAATGGAGGAAAAGTGTTAGCTGCACGAACAACTAGCTGCACAGTGTGAAAGGACATCTTGAAGAGCTTGGGAGGGAGTCATCCTGAGGTACTGCTTTATGAAATCAGGGAACTAATTCTTATTGCTTTTATTCCACCTTCAGGCTTCAGCCAAACTTTTACAATGGAACTGTTTGGCAGAGGATTTAAAAAAAAATTAAAAAGCCAATATGTGAACTCTGAGCAGCAAATGCAACCCAAGTTTAAATCTGCTCCAGTGTTAGATTTCATCATGCCATAACGATGCAGCTTGCTTCCAGGCCTGAGCGGAGCCATGCAATGGTCCTACGTTTAGTGAAGTGGTGAATGGTTGCCCTCTAAAGGGAAGGAAAAATATAATTCAGCCACCTTCACACTGTTTACATCAGGTTTCCACTGCTGATCTCTGGGTAGAGTTTGGCAGGGGCTGGATATGGGACTCCCTAAAGTAGTCTCTCCTAAGCAACATTCTTTATAGGAACAATCTAGGAATGAGAAGAGAGCAGAAAAGTTGGAGAAAAATGATTCTGATGCCCTAGATTTTAGCTCATCCATAATAAATTAGTCAAGGTCTTATTTATTTAAGGTACATGCTAAGATTTTATACAGAATATGTTTGTAAATGTGGCATAACATACCTCTTTGTATTCAGTCTGAATAGCTAAGAATAGGACTTCACAAAAAGCTGGATCTCGAATATGAGTATCAAACAGGGAAGCAAATGGTCTGTAGCAATGTTTCCAACGCTGCATCCTCATTTACTTTGAGGGGCTTGATCTTTATGGTTAAAAGGCAATCCTTATGCTTCTTCAGAATATCCGTGTGTGAAAATGTACTGAGGGAGAAGCACTTTTTTAAACCGTTACTGTAAGGTGAACCACCTTTACCATAGTCATAGATTGCAAACAATTTTCATGTTGTTGATAGAGATGGAATAGCTAAGACCTTCTTCATCCTTTAAAAGTAAAACCAGTGCTGGTATCCACAGTGTTTAAATAATCTGGTTTTAATAGGAACATGAAAACACCATATGGAACCAGACAGCCATTTCCGTCAGTGTATTTTGTGCATTTGAGTTTACTTTAACATGACATCTAATAAATCATGTATCATGTAGTGACCATATAAGGTTAGCTCTTATTGAAAGGATATTGGTGTTGAGGGCATGCTATTCCTGGGTATTTATTAAGGAAATGAAAGATTGCTAGAACATACGCTACACCATGTGTTGCTGAACATTATTAGCTTGCAAACAGAAAAGTGTTTCTTTCTCTCACTCTCCCCTGTACATGCAGGGTAAAATACTGGAATAAAATTTGTCCTTGGTTTAAAGACTAACACGGTACATATCCTGTTGGATTCATAGTTGATTTGACAGCGTATTGTGAAATCACTCCCAGGTTCATGTTTTATGCAGGAAGGAAATATACCTGTGGAGATAGCCTCAGGCAGTGGTAATTAAAATATGACCATGTGCCATCTGACCTTAAGGCATATTACTGCTTCAACCCTTCACCTTGCAACTGCTGGGCTTGGCTTATTAACAAAGGGCTAGCTAAATGTAAGAAATGTGCTGGGGGAACTAGTCTGCCGTCTTTCTTTTGAAGGGAAACAATAAGCAATAGCTTGGTTAGCTATGTGACAATGTAATATCTGTCCATTTTCTGCCATGGCAGTCACACTGTGCCTTAAGCTGGATGTGCAGCATAATGAATCTATTAGTTTTGCTGTGAAAGTGCAAAAACAAATTCAGTGACAGGAGAGAGAGAGAGAAAGAGAGATCAGTGCTATATACTCTCTGTAGCCCAGCCCATGTTGCTGCACTCACGTAATAAAGCATGAAAATGCTTCTCTGATTTTCCTACATGTGACGGACTGTTAACTGGAGAGATGTGCCAAATGTTTCAGAAAAAAACTGATTATCTTGTGGGAGAACCAGCTGTCTTGCAGGGAGAGTGGCTACTTTCATGTGTGACCCTCTTACCACCCATGAAAACATTTAGATACAGAGCACTCAACCTGTGTCTCATCAGGGGCGCGTAATGTAATGTGACAAAGCTGTTGCAACCTGTTGTGATGTACCGTAATAAGAAAACAATACTAGATTTTCTTCAAACTGTGCTTAAAGAAAACATGATTTCTGAGCAGATTTCACAAGCGCGACATTCACTAGAAAGGGGGATGAAACACAACATCAGCGAAATAAAGTCTACCCTTTTGGGAAGAACAATGTAATACTTAAACAGATCTGTTCTTTTCCCTAAGTGTTTTACAACCATGTGTAATTAATTCCACTGCACCCCTGAGAGGACTATATTTCCATATCCACACCTTACAGGTGAGCTCAGATGAACTCAGTGCTTCATTTCCAATACTTCAGTAAATATTTTCATTCTGTAATTGGGGAAAAAGATCAGTTGAGGTAGTGGAACCAGAAATACATCAACAGGCCTGACAAAAGAGGGAAGGGAATAGGTGGCAGTTGCCCTAGGACCCAGCAATTCTAAAAGGCCTGGGACTCCGGCTGCTGCTACCGCAGCAACAGCGGCAGCACCCAAAGCCATGGGCCCTATAAATTGCTGCCAAAGCACTATGCAGAATGCTTCCATTGGCTGCAATCTGGGTGGCACTGAGGCTGGCCGCCTGGGCCCACCCCTTCCTCCTGAGGCCCTGCCTCTTCTGGGAGCACACAGCTGCCTCCCCCCCTACACACACATCTTGCCCAGGGGCCTGGCATGGCTGTCTGCTCCCCTTTTCATAGACTCTGAGGCCAGAAAGTTCTAGTGCCCACAATTCAAGAAGAATGTTACGAAATTAGAAAGGGTTCAGGGAAGATGAAAGGATCAGAAAACCTGCCTTAAAGTGAGAAACGCAAGGAGCTCACTGCATCTAGTTCAACAAAGCCAAGGTTAAGGGATGCCTTAATTATAGCCAGTAAGTAGCTATGTGGGAAATTAATCTATAATAATGGACTCTTCAGTCTAGCATTGAAAGGCATGACAAATTCAATGGCGGGAAGTTGAAACTAGATTAATTCAAACAAGAAATAAAGTGTTCATTTTTAACATTGATAATTATCCATTGGAACAAGTTACTAAGGGTGGTGGTAGATTTTCCATCACTGAAGGGTTTTCTTTTTCTTAAATCAAGATTGGATCTTTTTTCTAAAATACATTCTTTATCAATTGTTTAGGGGAAATTTATTACCTGTATTAAGGTCAGATTGCATGATCACAATGGTCGCTTCTGGACTTGGAATCTATTAAAAGTATTCAGCACAGATTTTTCTGAAGAGCTCAGATCCAATTAGGGCACCTAAAATTACTCAGCAGGTAGCAGCTCCCAGTGCGATACATCTGGCCAGATTTTCCAAAGAACTCAGCATTCAACATTCTAATCAGTCCTTAGATGGGGAACCGCCAGGGAACACTTGGGTGGTCGTAGGAAATAGTGTCACTGATGATTCTGAACATGGAATCCCTTCTTCTGAGTCAAGAGAGAACCAGTGTCCTGCTAAATATGTGGGCTACTTATAACAGAGGTCGTGATTTTCAGTGGCACAAAAGGCAGTCAGGAACCTAACTCCCACTGAAAGTCCCCCTTAGTTTGTCTCATGTTTAGAGCATCAGACTAAACTCCTGGGATCTGTTTCTTGCTTTGCTACTGAATCACTCAGGATAAACACCTAGCTGGCTAAGCTTTCCATACATCAAATATGTACAATACCTTGCAGGGCTGCTGAGAGACTTATTTCTGCCTATCCAAAGATACCTAAAAGTGTAATGTTGCTCCAATTTAATCAGAGTGTGGATAGTGACAGAAGAAGCCTGCCACTAACTATTAAATAATATGACAATATGAACCCCATTTAAACTGATGTGCCCAGACCAACGTGCATCAGTTTAAATAAATTGTGCATAGACAAGCCATTCATGTTTGCAAACTCTGAGGTCAGGGGACAAAAGGCAATTACAAGTACAAAGCATGGTCAACAGCTGTCTTATGAAAGTTGATGGTGCTTCCCTTACATTCTCTTTTGTTTGCTTTAGCATTGCAGCTGTTTACATATTCTGTTTCGTAGCCGGTCATCTCTTTTCATTCCCATTTTATTTCCTATAAATATCTGTGCTCTGGTTTATGTATTTATGTTTAAAATCCTGTTTGCTTCAAAGATAGAGGGGCTTCAGATATCCTTTGTTTACTTCTGGCTGGGGACTTCAGACATTTGGCTCTCTTTTGCCCCATGGCGTGTACACCAGGAGGGCCAAAGCAGTGACTCGCAGTCCAATTTTATGTCCTATTTTAACCAATCAAGTCCCTCTGGGCTGACTTTTCTCACCTTACCACCTTTCCATCATGGCCTTTTTTCCTACCAGCAACCAGATAGTGCTGTCGCCTTTGCATTAGCTCTTTATGACTAGATAAGGAGGAATCATGAAAGCCGAGTGCAAGCTACTTTTTCTGTAGCAGCCTAGGATCATCATTGCTTTTCCCAGGATGACTGCAGTCTCACTTGGTCCAGGAAACATGAATCTCCAGGTGCTCCCATATGGCAGATAGAGAACCATGGGCCCTGTATGGGAGGTCCAATCCAGGCTGCGCTGAATAGTCAGTGTAGAGAGCTAAAATACACAGATGAAATACAGAACTCAAATGTGAAATTGTGGACCTATTAACTGTGGTTGGTAAACTATCCTTTATATCAGCTTCCGTACCTAATGACTGGAAGATAGCTAATGTGATGCCAATATTTAAAAAGGATACTAGAGGTGATCCTGGCAATTACAGACTGGTAAGTCTAATGTCAGGACCAGGACAAATTAGTTGAAACTATAGTTAAGAATAGAACTGTCAGACACATAGATGAACATATTTTGTTGGGGAAAAGTCAGCATGGTTTCTGTAAAGGGAAATCATGAGTTACTGATCTATTAGAGTTCTTTGAGAGGGTCAACAAACATGTAGACAAGGGGGATCCAGTGGATATAGTGTACTTAGATTTCCAGAAAGCCTTCGACAAGGTCCCTCACCAAAGGCTCTTAAATAAAGTTGTCATGAGATAGGGAAGGTCCTCTCGTGGATTGATAATTGGTTAAAAAACAGGAAACAAAAGGTAGGAATAAATGGTCAGTTTTCAGAATGGGGAGAGGTAACTAGTGGTCTCCCAACGGTCTGTACTGGGACCAATCCTATTCAACTTATTTATAAATGCTCTGGAGAAAGGGGTAAACAGTGAGGTGGCACAATTTGCAGATGATACCAAACTGCTCAAGATAGTTAAGACCAAAGCAGATTGTGAAGAGCTTCAAAATATCTCACCAAACTAAGTGACTGGGCAACAAAATGGCAAATGAAATTTAATGTTGATAAATGTAAAGCAATGCACATTAGAAAAAATAATCCCAACTATATGCACAATATGATGAGGACTAATTTAGCTATCTCTACTCAAGAGAGAGATCTTGGAGTCATTGTGGATAGTTCTCTGAAAACATACACTCAGTGTGCATCGGCAGTCAGAAAAGCAAACAGAATGTTTAGAATCATTAAAAAAAGGATAGAGATTAAGATATAGAATATCTTATTGCCTCTATATAAAACCATGGTACACCCACTTCTTGAATTCTGTGTTCAGATGTGGTCGCCTCATCTGGCATTGGAAAAGATTCAGAAAAGGGCAACAAAAATGATTAGGGGTTTGGAACGGGTCCCATATGAAGAGAGATTATAAAGACTGGGACTTTTCATCTTAGGAAAAAGGAGACAAAGGGAGGATATGATAGAGGTCTATAAAATCATGACTGGTGTTGAAAAAGTGAATAAGGAAAAGTTATTTACTTGTTCCCATACATAAGAACAAATGAAATTAATAGGTAGCAGGTTTAAAGCAAACAAAAGGAAGTTTTTCTACACACAGCGCATGGTCGGCCTGTGGAACTCCTTGCCAGAGGAGGTTGTGACGACCAGGACTTGTACAAGGTTCAAGAAAGAGCTAGATAAATTCATGGAGGTTAGGTCCATCAGTGGTGATTAGCCAGGATGGGTAGGAATGGTGTCCCTAGCCTCTGTCAGAGGCTGGGAATGGGTGACGGGAGAGGGATTGCTTGATGATTCCCTGTTCTGTTCACTCCCTCTGGGGCATCTGGCCACTGTTTGAAAACAGGACACTAGGCTAGGTGGACCTTTGGTCTGACCCAGTATGACCATTCTTATGTTTTTAAGAAAAAATATTATCAAAGTGGGCTAAGAAATTCTCTATTTTTGTGTTCATGAAGTTGTAAAAGATTCTACATGTAGGGCTAAAATCAGCCCTGGTGGAATAATAATCTCCTTGCTTCTAGGTTATGGTCCAAAATCTATGCGGATTGAAGTTTAGATTTTTACCACAGAGCCTAAACCAAAGTGATATAGAGATCATATTGTCAAATTTGACAAGCACACAAACACCAGCAGCCCTAGAGGTCAAAGGCCGGAGGTTAAGGGCTAGATTCTCAGATGATGGCTGATTAGGCATTTAGAGTCACAAATGAGCCTGAAGAAAGGAGATGCCAGTTTTCATCTGCCGCCTGTTTTTACAGCTTTTACAGTGATTCTTACAGTTGCAATTTAGTAGGGAAATGTCACTAAATTTTTAGTCCCGCGCCTATCTGTCCATAATATTTAGCTAGATCCATCACGTTAGTAACACCATTTCTCACTTGAATGAATGAAATAGGAAGAACCCTACAAGTCCTGTATAGAAGCCCACAGGAAACAGAGGGTTAAATGTTCACAAATTGCCTTTTTCTTACTCCTGATATTCTAGTGTAATGAAGGGGCATTGAAGAGAAGATTGAAAAATAAGAGCCAATCCTTAAAATTGAGTTGTGATCACTAGAGCATAAGAAGCAGTTCAGAGTAAATTTTATAGAATTATAGGCAAAAAATCTGTTCAGATATGCATCACAGATTAAATAGAAAACAAAAGCACACAATGGACACACTGTTATATTTGCCAAGAAAAAAAAGTCTTACAACAGCTTCAAATGAGAAAATATCAGAGAGATTTCCACTTCACGGTGAATTATTTTGTATTAGAAAACTTTTTAAAGTGCTTTGGGCTGGGGTTGTGTTCAGAAGGGAAATACTTTGGGTTCATTATTTGATACCAACTTAGATCTTTTCCAGGCAAAACTGGGCACACATTGTCCTGGGACTGTGCTGAAATAGGATTGTTTATAGTGTCCGGCTAAAAGGCAGGATTTTCCAAAGTGTGCAGTGGTGGTGAACTGTGCTCCCATTGTAATGAATTGAAGTTTCATCACTGACTTCAATGGAGCAGTTAGGCCAATACTGATTGCTTTTGAGAATATTCACCCATAATGCCTCTTCCTCGTCTGTGAGTGAGATATAGCTGGGATGAATGGGAGGGGTTAGTAAGGGATCATTGCCTACCAACTTCATAGGAAATCCACCAAGGAGTTAAGAACACCAGAGGCAACCATCGTTAGCTTGTATATTGTGCAGGAGTGTGAAGGGCCTTGGTTTCCCTCCTTCTACCTAAGGATCTACATAAGATACACACACCCTTTTAAACCTTGTCCTTCCAGTCCTCCAGCTTTTGCTGGATACTCTTTAATTTCCCTGTCGTTGTAATCTCTCTAAGGGTACGTCTACACTAGCCCCCTAGTTCGAACTAGGGAGGCTAATGAGGGCGACCGAAATTGCAAATGAAGCGCGGGATTTAAATATTCCGCGCTTCATTAGCATGTTTCGACGGTCGCCATTTGGAAATTGACTAGCCGGAATAACTGCCCGGCGTCTACATGCGGCAGTGAAGCGGAGTTTGAAGTAAAGCCCTTAATTGAATTAGCTGTTAAACCTCATTCCAGGAGGAATAACAGCTAATTCGATGAAACTTTACTTAGAAACTCCCGTTTCACTGCGGCGATGTAAACGCAGGCAGTTATTCGAGCTAGTCAATTTCCAAAATGGCGACTGGCGAACATGCTAATGAAGTGCTTGAGATATTTAAATCCCGTGCTTCATTCACTCGTCGCCCTCATTAGCCTCCCTAGTTCGAACTAGGGGCTAGTGTAGATCACAGGGCTTCTGATGGGACCCATGGCTATAAGCAGAGCTGATAATAAATGAAATACCTGTCCCACGGGACATCTGTTTGGATCCTGAAATGGGCAAAGTCAAAATATTAACAGTTTTAGAGGAATGGAAAGTTGTAAGAAATGCCAGTTTGAAAACATCCGGATGAAAAATTTGGAGGAAAACAAAAAGTTTTGTTTAAAAAAGTTGGCTTTTTTATATTTTATATTTTTTAAAATTAAACCAATAATTTCTTTTTAATATTCTCATTGAAAAATAGGAAATTTTCATAGAGATTGACATTTTCATGTGAGAAATTTGGATTGTTGTGGACAAATCAGGGCAAATTTTCAGTTGAAAAATTCTGGCCAGCTCTGTGAGCTGTGGGGTTGCCACCTCTGATTGTGCCATTGTTGAAGAAGTTAATGGACTCCCCCCCCACTTAAAACATACTTAGTGGGTTTTACTCCCTTTTGTGGGTTTTTCATAGATTCATAGAAGGCTAGAAGGGATCTTTGTGGTCATCTAGCCTGAAATCTGTATAACATAGGCTAGAGAACTTCTCTGAAAAAACTCCTGTTTTGAACGTAAGTGTATGTTTTAGAAAAACATTGGCTCTTGATTTAAAAATTGCCAGTGATAGAGACTCCACCACAACCCTTGGTAGACTAACCAATGGAATAATTACCCTAATGGTTAAATTGTTCTTTACAGAAATGGCTCTTCCTTTCCACAGTAGGTAGAAGTTAGTAATTTATGGGAGCTGTTGGTGCCTATTGAGCCATCAGGTGTAACTAGGGCTTGACTCTTCATCTCTCATGTATATTGAGTACTTGATGGGACTACTCTAGTAAGGAAGTAGTACTCAGAGTGAGTTGGGTCCTACGGGCATGTCTTCAGAGCAGCGTTATTTTGAAATAACTCACATTATTTTGAAATCACAAAGTGAGCGTCTACATAGCAAGACCAATATTTCAAAATAATTACAAGGGTTCCTGCACAGGCCAGCTTTACTCCTGACCCCGTGGTGGGACCCCTTCCCAGTACAAGCCACAACTAAGGGGGCTGGGGTCAGGGATACACCACACAGAAGTGCTGCACATGGCACATGGGCATGCCCACACTCTTGGGGTAGCATCCAATCCCGGGCAAGTGGAGTGAGGCAGAGGACACCAATCCTCTGCCAGGGGAGCCTGCTGGGACAGGGAGGAAGTAGAGGAGACCCCCAGTAGCACCCTCCCTGGCAAGTGGCACCTGCTGCTCACACATACCTCCACCAATACCCTCCCCCCTTCAGAGGGCAGGGATAAAAGTCCTCTCCCTGTGGGGTGTCACCACTACTGGACCCAGCATTTGTGTGGCATAGAGGGAAGCTGAGCCACCCAATCTCCCCCCCTACCACTCGCATGCTCTCGGCCTGGCTGACACCTTCCCATGCCCGCTTGTCCTCAGTATGTGGGGGTAGCGCGGTTCCCCCCGGGTCTTCCATGCCCCTGCAGGAAAGTCCCCACTGTCCAGGCCTCAGATGGCCTTACTCTAAGTACATCACTGTCATCTGACCCGAGACCTTTCGGTGTTGCCTCAGAGCTGAGAGATAGGCTTCATGCACCCTGTCTCCTGGGATGATTGGCCTTGTTGCTTTTCTTCACAGCTATGAGTGGGCCATGAGCCACATCTCCTGCACTATCCTCCTGACCCCATGTGACCAGCAAGTGCCACCTACCCTCTGAGGACCTCCAGTGGGAGCACATAGCCTGCCTCCATTTCCTCCAGTGGTCTCTGGACTGGCAAGACCAGAGGTTGGATGCAGACCTGGAGGAGTGCCATGCCGACTGGGAGCCGCACCATACCACCTGGTAGGAGCTGTCCTAGCAGACCAGGAGCATGTGTGCAGCATACAGCACCACAGCTAACCACATGGTCATCACGATTGAGTGGTCTAGCAGACGCTCCCTGCACCTGCTCCTTCTCAAGACCTCCCTGCTCCTCTTCCCACCCTCATCCCGCCAGCTTCTCTCCCAGTTCCTCCTAGCCACTGAGGCATACAAGGCAGTGGGACCGTCCGAGGCAGGTGCCAGTCCCAACCCCATCTCTGAGCTTCTTCTCCCTCCTCCTCCCCCTTCCAACTCCCTCTTTCCCCCTCCCAGGTTCTTTCCCCAGTTCCTCCCCAGTTACATTTACCCCAAATAAATACTTTCTTCTAAAACAAAAGGTCTTGTTTATTGTGTCTGCAGGGCAAGGGAGGGGTGTAGGAGGAAAGGCACAGAGGGACACTGCAGAGACCCCTTGTGGGGAGGGCCGGGGGAGAGTGTCACAGGTGTCTTTGTCTGAAACTCTCCCTCAGGGCCTCTCAAATGTGCACAGCCCCCTGATGGGCTTGCTGGATGGCAGCCTGTTCTAAGACCCTGGCGATCCACTCGGCCTCTGGCTCCCACCCTGGCAGGAATGTCTCCGCCTAATTTTAAAAAAAATATTGTGGAGGACACAGCAGGCTCACACCACCTGGGGGACACTCTGCTCGCCAAGGTCCTGGCAGGTGAGGAGACAATGGGACCTCCCTTTTAGATGGCCGAAGGCGCCCTTCACAACCATGTGGGCCCTACTGTGTCTGGCATTAAAAAGTTCCTTGGTGGGTCCAGGTGTCCAGTGTAGGGTTTCATCAGCCAGGAGAATAGAGGGTAGATTGAATCCCCTATGATGCAAATGGGCATGTCCACGTCCCCCACCCTGATGGTGCAGCTGAGGAAAAAATTCTGGCGTGCAGCTTCTCGAAGATGCTCAAGTTGTGAAAGATGCAGGTGTCGTGCACCTTCCCTGACCACCTGACGCTGATGTCTGAGAAGTGGCCTCGGTGGTCCACGAGGGCCTTCAACACCATAGAAAAGTATCCCTTGCAGTTAATATAAACTGAAGCCCGGTGATCGGGGGCCTCTATGGGGATGTGGGTGCCATCAATGGCTCCCATGCAGTTGGAAAAGCCCATGGTGGCAAAGACGGCAACAATGAGATCTACATCACGCAGGATGACACCCCTGCAGAGCAGGATATAGAAGGAGACTAACAGAGAATCACAGGTTTGCCAGGGCCCTCAGGAGTCCCCCGAGCCCAACCTTCCTTCCCACACACCAGGACTAACCCCTAACTTACCCCATCCCTTGGCAGGGCTTTGTGAAGGCAGAACTGGGAAATCCACCAGGGAGGGAGCTTTCACTCCCTCCTACTCTAGGGAACCCCATTCCAGTAGTTCACCACCCTCCTGGGACAATAGCACAAGAGAGTCACATTTGCATGACCACGACCATGATGATTGATCTCCCCATGCCGAACTTGTTCCTGACAGAGCAGTAGCTGTCTGGCTTGGCGAGCCTCCGCAGTGTGATGGCAACCCGCTTCTGGAGGGGGATGGCAGACTGCATGTGGGTGTCCCATCGCCAGATGGCAGGGGCAAGCCACTCACACAGCTCCATGAAGGTGTCCTTCTGCATGCAGAAGTTCTGGAGCCACTGCTGGTTGTCTTACTACTCCATGATGATCCAGTCCCACCTGTTGCAACTGGTGTTCTGTTGCCAGAAGTGGCAATGCATAGAGTGCAAGGGAGGGTGAGAAGGGTTGTGCTGCATGAGCAGCATGTAGAGAGAGGTGAGGAATTGCCCTGCAGGGAGTATCGGATCCTGTTCCTGCAGTGCCATGAGGGCAACCTGCAGTAACTGCAGGAACTGCACCAGGAGGTCCAAGAACTGGCGACCACTTTCCAGCAGGTCTGGCTCCATGGCTGGAGTGGTGTGGTGTCCTCAAGGGCAACCGGAGCGTGCACTGAGAAAAGTTTGCTGTCCCTCGAGGAGGTAGGCAAAGGTGAAGAGCCTAAGACACAATTGTACAGGGGGGTCCCGTTAAGCACGAGCCTCAGCTAGCCTCAGGCAGCAGCTCCAGGAAGTGACTGCTGTCCAGATGCCCTGCCCCGAGTGCTTCTGGGGGCTTTAAATGCGATTGTGGCTCCAATCAGTGCAGATGCTGTATTCTGAAATAACTCAGGGCTATTTCGATGTGCATTTATAGTGTAGACATGCTATTTTGAAATAAGCTGTTTGGGATTTCCCCCCCCCCCCCCCCCCCCAAATTGCTTATTTCAAACTAAGCGTGTAGTGTAGACATAGCCTAAGTTAATTGCTATCATAGATTTTTCTCTCAAAAAATGTAACTAGCAGATTTATAAAGCATTGCTTGGGTTCATCAGTCAAGAATTTTAGTTTCTTCATCTCTAAAAATTCTTATCCTTCACTATATTTTAACAAAAAAAAGGGCTACAATAAATTTCGTTTCTAATAACATTTTCCACTAGTTTTCAAACATTAAGCATTGATTTAACTGTGACAAAGCAGAGCACCAAAGTAGCACTGAGAAATTTGAAGTAAATTTCTCTGTGTTATCTCTTTTCTGTAAAGTTTATTGAAAAACAATCAAATTCTAGGTTCATCCTAATTTTCTGGCTCATCTTGGTTCAGTCTCTTTTAACATTCACTCAGTTATGTCAATTTTGAGGACTGAACTTACTTTGGTGATTGTCTCATTTCTCTTTGGTTTTATGAGAAGCAATCTTATTCCAGGCACATCCCATTTTCCTGGCACAACCAAACCCTTAAGTGTTTTAAGTTATGAGAAAAGGAAGCTGTATAACGAATTTAGTGGTCTTAGCCCTCAGCACTTAGGAGGAGTTCTTGATCAAACAGACAGACAGAACTCACTAAAATATATAGTAGACAGCATTGCTTACTGCACCATCAGGATGTTGAGAAAAACCTTGGGACTGCTTGGTTTTTCTGATTAGTTGGGGAAGTTGTGTTTCAGGACTTGTCTCCACTACACCAGGGATCGACATTGCAGTGATCCATCCACCCGCCATCAATTTATCGCGTATGCTTAGATGTGATAAATTGATCTCTGAGCGCTCTCCCGTTGACACCGATACTCCACCAGGACGAGACGAGTAGCCATCATGATCCGGAGAGCATCTCTCCGCTGACCTTATTGCACGCAAGACACCACGGTAAGTACATTGACTTCAGTTACGCTATTTACATAGCTGCAATGACATAAATTAGATGGATGGTGTAGACTAAGCCTCAGCTAATCCTCTGTACTGAACCATTTTTCCCAACTTGCTGATCCTGGGAGAGTAAATTCCAGTGATGGAGAATAGTGCTGTAAAGGAATTGAGATAAAAATAACTTTTAATGCCCTTAAATAATGAAGTGGAGTTGTGTTTTTGTTGTTTAAGATGTATGAGGATTTAGAAAAAGACACTTTAGAGAAATATGGAGCAGAGAGGATTGATCTGACCAGTGTTTCCGATGCAACCCGTTTGTTTCTGTAAACATAAGCTGTTTCTTCTACAGTATGAATCAAAGGAGCTGCCAGTGTGTTAAAGTTACTTAACTATTAGGGTAGGCTTCTGGTATGTTAGTTGTTTTGGCAATAAAGTCTCCTTAGGGAGTGAAATGAAATTTATGGCCTATTACTGGAACATGTTTATAGATTGCAGACCTGACTCCGTGTGTGGCGTTTTCTTCTGCAGTTTCATCTGTTAAATGTAGTTAGATTGTGGTATTCCTGCCAAATAATAAAGTTAGAAGCTAGGGTTTTTGCTTCTTTCTGTACCTTCAGGTATGTTTGTTATCAGAAGCCAAGTCTGGATCTCAATTTTGCAAATTGCTTCTATCTTAATAATGCACTGAACTAACACCATCAATCCAAATGTCCCTGGCCTTTGGGGTTTTGAACTCTGCATCTAAACTTTGTCATTTGACCCCATAGAAGAGTGGGTTCATTGCTTGAGCACCTTTTTGTGGCCCGATGTGGCATAGCAACACTCTCCCTAGTGGGCACTCTCTATGCCAATCAACAGTCTAGCCATCTGGGAAGTATACCTCTTCCTGTGATTCAACCCTCCTGCCATGTCGAGATTTGTTTCCACTCCCTCTGGGTTCACAAAGTCCTTTAAATCAGTCAAACAGAAGTTTAAAAGGAACTAAATCTTCGGTCGGACTCTGCTGGCTGCCCCCTGTCTCTCAGGCAAGCCTCCGCAGTAATGTGACCTCTTCTCACTGTCCATGTTGTGCCTTGTGCTACCACTAGTGTTGGTACAATTTTTCACTTCCCCCAGGACTTCAGGCAGGCTTTCACTCCTCAGTCGTTCCTGATCTTCCCTGAGGATTCAGGCCCATCTCAGGAGCAGCCTGTCTGCTTCTCTGTTCATTTCACCAGACCACACCCTCCCCAGGTGCAATCAGCGGGGTGACTAGCACTCATAGTCTCCTTTAACCCTTTTGGGGCCTGTGTGGGGCATTGAAAAGGGGGGGGTTGAACTTCATGGGTCCAGTTTGTTTCTTGAGTTCCAGTGGTGGGCTTTGGCCGGTGGCAGCAGAAAGTCTGACTGGGAAGTGGATGAAGCAGTGTAAGCCACCTGCAGCTTCCCTTGGGCTGGCACAGGTCACAAAATGGATGAGGTTGGCCAAACAGATAGAAGGGCAAAGCAATGATCCATGACATCTCCCAGACAATCTCTGCTCAGGGGACTTTCTGGAATCTAAGATGCTCTCTCCTAGCAGAAGGGAGTGCTGCCACAGGGCCACTGGTAAAGAGCAAATGCTTTTGGTGTGGACACGTGCTAATTGGTGAGGAAGAAATACACTTACTGCAAATGGAGGTGCAGGTAGTAGGGATCCTGAGAACATAGTACCAAGAGTTGCACATTCGGGAAGCTTGAGGGGGTTTGGAAGAGCCAGGAGGGAATGAAGAGATGGGGATGAATGAAGCTTTAAAGCTTTTGATTTTCTGTTTCCTTTTCTTTTCTTTTCTTTTTTATGTCCCAGCTAGGATCTAAATATCCCAAGTTTAGTCCTGGGAATCATTCTTTCCTCCAGTTCTTTTTTGTATCATGAAGCGATACACAAAACGCAGTAAGGCTTTTTAAGTCATTCATTTCTTTGAGCTCAGAAATCTTTTTGCCTCAATTTCCATTGGGTAATGTAGCTGGCGGTGTTGAGCCACCACCTTTGAAATTAGTGTGGGGCACTATGTCCCTCACCAGTGAGCGCTCTTCTAGCCCTCAGCCAACTTCAAAGGCTGCTTGCTGTGATCTAAGAGGTTAACACAGAAAATGCTCTGCAGTGCTTTCCAGTAAATCTTCACTAAATGGTCTTAATCAACCCCAGAAATTTTCAACCTTTTTTCCTCTGTGAAAGAGAGAGAGAGACAGAGACAGAAAGAAAGAGAGTGAGCGAGAGAGATGGTATTAAATGCAACTTTATCAGCTCTCTGGTGATTTTATTAGGTGCTGCCCTCTATACAAACTTCTTAATTGAACTCACTGGTATGTAGACCAACATCAGCTTCAAGGAGATGAGATTCAAACCAATTACACATCATCCTTTTTGATAGGGCATATTAGGTTTGTTTGTGTTTTTTAATAAAGATGCTAGAGGAAGAATAAAAATAAATAAAAATGTAATTGATCCATTAAGTTGCATTGGGGCAAAGAAAGTAAATAGAGATTTTCTTGCCCCTATACCAAAACCCCCAAATTATATCCTAAAATTATGACAAAAGACCATGTTGATTCCCAGTCTGAGAGCTACAAAATTATAAACCTTGGGGCTGCTTCTGATGGAGTAAAGCTCTAAGCCACGCTACCAAACAAAGAGGGGAAAAAGCATCCCGCACTGCCTCATTTCTGAAGTCTTCCATTATTTACCAGAAGTCATTAACCATTCCTTTGTTAGACCAGGCTGTGAGCAACAGCAAGTTCAAACAAATTCACTGCTGTATCCAGTACCTTTTACACAGGGGAGCTACAGCTGTTTGTGCAGATGCCATTATGCTAACGCTATATTGCCACAGTTACAAGTTTCATCAACAGGACAAATAAAAAGATGCTTATGGAAATAATTTCTTAGTTTTGCCTAGCTTTCCTTTGGTATAATCATTAGTATAAAGTTTATATCCAGTCTCACTCCTGCTTTTTCTTAATGCTTTGCAAACTAAATGGAAATAGAACTGGTGCTATATAAGGATGTCTCGTTTGTTCTAACTACAAATGGTCTGAGAATAGGAATCTTGTAGAGAACTATATTATACAGCTATTAATTTTGCAAAGAAAAAAACCCCTTACAATACAGGAAATCAAATGTGTTTTCTTGAAATGTATGAGGAACTGCACAGTTGTGGTTTTTCCACACTAATGAGCTTCCTGGGTGCCTATGGGAAAATGCCAGAGACTGTTTAGGGCTTAGAGGCTGATTTCCTTTTCAAAGATGATTCTATGGGACGTTTGGGTGCTCTGCGGTTCTAAAAAAGGTCTCAAATAATCAGTTACAACATACATTAGATTTAAAACGTTCACTGCTGAGTTTTGTCTCGCCATCCATTTTACAATGGACTGAAGCAGTACCTCTCTGAGATACCAACATCCCATAAGCAAACTGATGCTTTCAAATGGTGTAGCTGGTATGTGGGTCAGCTTTTGACATGCGTTTTTCTTCATTTGGCTCACATGTCGTTCAGCAAGGACCTGGTCTAGAGCCCACTGAAGCTAGTAGGAGACTTTCCATTCATTTCAGTTGGCTTTGGGTCCAGCCCCAACAGAGTGAATGATTTATAGCTAATGATTTATTTGAGAAATGTTATTTATTTATTAATAAATTGTCAGTCAGGAGATCAAGGTTAGCCGAAATACATTTGCAATTGGAAATTATTTACCATGTGATATTTGGAATAGATTTTGACCTGCTAATTATTTGTGAGGAGTAAGTTGTGAGTAGTGGATAATCAAAATGTAAGTCCTCAATATTTGCTGCACAAGAAGACCATAGGTGGAGCAGTTGCACTGGGCTATGTGTTCCCTATGTGCTGTGGTAATGACCTTCACGCCAGCCTGCGTAGTACCATCATGTGGATCCAGTAGCTCCCAGAACTCCATGTAACTGGCACATGGGATCTGTTATAGCCTAGTAGCTCAGGACTAGTGTGATGCAAGATATTTATCAATGATCTGGAAAAAGGAGGCAGCAATGTTAGCAGACGATACATAATTACTCAAGATAGTTAAGTACAAAGCTGTGGAGAGTCACAAAAGGATCGCACAAAGCTGGGTGACTAGGTACCGAAAAGGTAGATGAAATTCAATGTTGATAAATGCACAGTAATGCAACTGGGAAAACATAATCCCAACTATACATACAAAATAATCCAGATTAGCCATTACCACTTAAGAAAGAGATCTTGGAGTTATCATGGATAGTTCTCTGAAAACATCCGCTCTTTATGCAGTGGTAGTCAGAAAAAAGCTACCAGAATATCAGAAGCCAGTAGGAAAGGGATAGATAATTAGTTGGAAAATATCACAATGCTACTATATAAATCCATGTCACGCCCACACCTTGAATATTGCATGCAGTTGTGGTCACCTCATCTCTAAAAGATATATTGGGATTAGAGAAGGACAGAAAAGAACATCAAAAGTTATTAGGGGTATGGAACAGATTCCATATGAAGAGATAAAAAAGGGACTAGTCATCTTAGAAAAGAGACAGTTAATGGGGGATATGACAGAGGTCTAAAAAATCATGAGTGGTATGGAGAAAGTAAATAAGGAAGTGTTATTTACTCCTTCAGATAATACAAGAACAACAGGACACACAATGAAATTAATAGGCAGTAGTTAAAACAAAAAAAGAAGTATTTCATACAGGGTAGTCCACCTGTGGGACTCGTTGCTAAAGGGACGTTGTGGAGGTGAAAAGTATAATGGGATTCAAAAAAGAATTAGATTAATCTGTGGAGGGTAGGTCCATTCATGGTTCTTAGCCTTATTGGGCAAGGATGCAACCTCCTGTTTTGGGAGTTTCTAAATCTCTGACTGCTGAGAGCAGACATCAAGGGCTGGATCACTCCATAAATTGCATTGGTCCATTCATTCCCTCTGAAGCATCTGACATTGGACATTGTCTGCAGACAGGATACTGAGCCTAGATGAACCACTATTCTGACCCAGTTTTGGCATTTTTATGTTTTTATGAATTAGTCAGGTGCCTAGTCTCTGGCTGATGGTGCGATTTTTACCTCTTTAATGTATCTGAAATTCATCCTCATACAGCTTCCTGGACTGCACATTGAAGGAAATGAAGAAAGTGCCATTGATTTCCATGGTCATCCCTGGATTGAACCCAAACAGTTGGATCCATATAGGTTGATCTGAATTCAGAAAGTAAAAATAAAAAGGAGTATGATCAAGCCAAAACACATTTCTCTTTTAATGAAAAAATGTACTGAAGTCGAATGGCCAATAAAATAAACCTACATGGCTTTAGCGCCAGATCTTCAGATTCAGTGAAGTGGCATAATTCTGTGTATACCAGCACAGAATCTGATCCCATTCCTCAGAGGAATTATTTTTCTTTCTTATGTTTAACTAGAAGATTTACCTAGCATTGCTCAGATCCTTCACTCAAATAAATTTTGTTTTTCTTCAGAGGTTTTCAAACTTTGGGTTGCCATTTGTAAGGGTAAGCCACTAGCTGGCTGTGAGATGTGTTGTTTATCTGAGTGTTCATAAGGATGGCTGCTTGCAACTTCCAGTGGCTGTGGTTGCCATTCCTGGTGGTGGTCCCACCTGCACCTCTTCCCATAGCACCCATTGGCTGGGAATGGGGTACTGCGGCCACTAGGAGCTGTGAGCAGCCTTTCCTGTGGATGCTCATATAAAAAAAGTGTCTCATGGCCAGCTAGTGGCTTACCAGAGATAGAGGACTGCCCCAACCCTCTCTCACTGCAACAGTCTGGGGCCAGGTGAGAAACACCTGTCCATGGCCTCTACAGAGGGCACAGCTGGGAAGAGGTAAATGTTCCCCAGCTGGGGAACAAACACACACACAGAGACAGGCACACAAACAGACAAACTTTCTGAAATATATAGTAGATAGTTGCTCCTTTCTCCATCTCTGACCCCTGTTGCCTCAGCGGGGTTACAGCTGTCCCAGTCCCCGTCTCTGTCCCCTTGCTGTCCCGCTGTGGTCATTCTACAGTATAAATGTTCCTCCTACCAGACCTCTCCCTTTCCATTTTATGAAAAACAATCAGATTCCAGGCACACCCCATTGTCCTGGCACAACCAAACCCTGACCTTGCTTTAAGTTAGGATAAGAGGAAGCTGTATACCAAATTTGGTGATCCTGGTTTTTACCATTTAGGAGGAGTTCACAGACAGGCAGACAGATGCATATTCCTAAAATATATAGGAAGATGTGGCCTAGTACACAGAGCACACTGGACTGGGTTCAGGAGACCTGGCCTCCATTCTCAGCTCTGTGACTCACAGGCTGTGCGACCACAGGCAATTTGCATCATGCCTCTGTCTCCTGTCATTCCCGGGCTTGCTTGTATAAGTTGTAAACTCTTTGGTACAGGGGCTATCTCTTCCTTTATGCGTATAAGGCATTTACAGTTATGGGGCCCTAACTTCAGTTTAGGACTTTTAGTGCAGTATCTATTAAAAATAATAATACAGCGCACAATGTGCTTTAGAATATAGTCACAAAAATAGCTACAGCTTTTGAGAACAAACCTGTATGCAGTTGCACATCAAATTCAGGTGACCTACTATCTGCTTGAGTCATTCACTCACTCAATCATGAAACCCCAGTACACTTCAGGTGTGAACAATCAAGTATGTGAGCTTAATATCCTCTTTCTGCATGTATTCATGAGACCACGACTTGATTGCTTGAATGCTCACAGGAAGTGAATGCTCATGGGGCATGATAGCATGGCCAAATGAAATCAGTTTTAAATTGGAACAAATGCTAATGCAAACTTTTTTTTAGGTATTCACCCTGTTCTATTTAATATGCAACTCTCTACCTTTAGACCATGAACATAATTTGTTTTTAATAATATAATAACCATAAGCATGATAGTAACCTTCCTCATTTATACAGCACCATTAGTTGATTCTTACAAGCAGTCAAATGTGCCAGAGAAGGAATTAGATCCTTTCATTAAGAAGCTAACAAACTGAAGGCATGACATGGTAGAAAATAATATCTATAATGTGAACAGTCTTGAAAGAGAACATAGGAAGAACAATGTATGTTCAGTATAATTGGAGATCTACTTGGAAGAGTTTGGGTTTTGGGAATGTCTTTGAGTAGAGGGGTGAAAGGGTTTGTCGGAGATAAACTCTCCAACACAGATACTTACGGGATGATTTTCAAAGGCACAAAGTGCAGTTAAGGGCCTCCGTCCCATTGGAGGGTTATGGAAGTTAGGTGCCTATCTGAACTTTGGAGCTGTGAAAGGATAAGATGCAATATGTTGGAATCCATGTACGGTAATGTTCCACTTCCAAATTTCGAACTGTAAAAGACTCTCCATTGGAGAATACAAACTTTGATCTGCCCAAACCAGACATTCACTTCAATCACTTTTCTCTAGCTCCTTGAATACAGAAATAAAGGGGAAGATTCACTGGAACCCTCCAGCTCCATTGCAACACTCTTGAATGAGTTTGTGACTGTTTTGCATTGCTGGAACAATTCAGTATAGCATAGAACCTAGCCCCAAGTCTCTAACTTAAAATGATATAAGCAGCTTTCATCTTAGAGTAGCCCAGAGAACAGAGCGAACTTCACTTATGAATGAGGTTCAGTAATGTAGTAATTTAATATGCTCAATTGCTATTAATATCCCAGGTAGCATCGATGTCCAGAAATGTGTTTTTATGCGTTTAGTCCCAATGATTTGAACTATTTCTCTCAGAATTCCCTCACCCTACTTATCTTCTATCATACTTCCTTTTTGTTGGTTTATGATTATTATTATTTCAGCTATAGATTGTGAGCTCTTTGGGGCAGGACCAAATCTTTACATGCTTCTTTGTAGCCTTAAACATTTTTTGGATGTTCAGCAATAATATATGACTTGTCACAATCCTCTGTGTCTTTGTTACCTCCAGAAAGAACCACTGTAATGCCTTTGGTCTACCTTGTAAAGGGCCACTTGTAAACCAACAACATTGGTGCAGAATGTAAAGGGCAACATGCTAAATAACCACTGTTAGCTGCACGGAGTATATGCCTCCGGTCAATATCTGCAGACTGTATGGGCTCCTGTTATTCAAGTCTCTCTGTTTACACAGACATTTGCCTGAAGGATTGATAGGCATGTATAATATGTTTCCAACTTCATTTTGGGATTAGGTCCATATCTAATATGATATTTATCCATTTGTATTGTGTTGTTTTACATTATTTCTAGTAAGCAAGAAGCAAATGTGATGGGCACCTTTAAAATAATACTTGATAAAAAGAAGTAACACCTGCTTGTATTCTTACTTGCCTGGGTGTTCCAGAGCAGAATGATACTTTTCTTCATTACTGTAATAATAAATATTCACAGAAATTGCATCACATTTGAAATCCTCATCCTCCCCTTCAAAGATCTGCATGGGTCAGCCCCACTAGCATGTCAGCTCATTTCCTGCTACAGTCCTAAACTATCCTGTTTCCTGGCTCCTTAGTGGTGACTTTGTCTATTGCTGCCATGCTCAGTTTGGTATCTTCTATTATGCTACACTCAAGGCTTGAAATGGCCTCCTCCTTCCTGTGCTTGAAAGGTCTTGAAAAATGTATAATGACTACTGACATCAGTGTAAAGATACCCAGTGACGCCCTAGCCTCAAGCCCCATAAAATCTCTCCTTTAAACTCAGTGCTTTCAAACAGCCGCCCAGTACTGGTCTCTTTGCTGGTATTGCCTGTTCCCAATCTTGTGCTCTGAATATTACTTGGTTGTGGTGTCTATTTGTCTGTCTAATCTAGATTGAAATTCTGGGATTCTCATTGAATGGGAACTTGCTTGATTACTGTAAACTCTTTGGGGCAAAGGCCTTGTCTTCCCATTCATCTGTAAAGCCCCCTGTGTATTGATGGTGATAGATAGGAAATAAAAATCAATATTAATAATGATTGCTTGTGCTCTTACTTGCCTCGGTGCTCCAGTGCATAGCACAGCAGATTTATAGTTTCTTTCCATATGAGTGTCAGCAATAAATTTATTCTTTTAAAATAGTCTTATGTTTTGCAAAATGAACTTGAATAAAGAAATGACTAGTTAGGCAGAATGATGAATCTTTCCTTTCTCACTCACTTCGAAGTATCCCTTCTTCATGCATGAAAACATATACATTCCTTTCACACAAAATTCAGACCTTCCTGACTTAACACACACAAGTTTGGTGTGATGCTGCACTTTTTATAACCAGTATGTAATTTCTTCCCCATTACAATTATGACAGAAAATATTCTGTTGGATACCCACCATACCGAATAAATCTTTACTTTCTGTCCGGGAGATCAGACATATTTGCATGGTTCCAGATTTCTATCATGAATTTCAGAAATCTTAAAGCAATACAAGATCCCTTTTTGTGTGTTTGTCTCTAGGTCATCATGTGCTATCATATACATTTTGCATTTCTATATGCAAAGAAGTCATAATGCATATAGTTAATTCTAGCCCTACTTGCTCCTGAGAATTAGGCATAGTAGCAGGAATCGCATATGTGAGCAATCCAATTGCATTCAACACATACTGCAATATTCAATTTGTGTCTTAGAAAGATATTAGCTCTGAGCTGGATTTGTAGCCTGTATATTAGGGCTGAGCATAACAGAGTCTGACTTCAAATGTATGGGCAGATTGCAGAGCATTCCAAAAAGAGTGACAGAAGCAGACTGGAAGGACTGATCTCTAAAGAAATATTAAAACAGTTATATTTAACATGGCTGAGTGATGGTTTGGGAAAGATGGTGACAGTCTATAAATAGCTGACGGGTGTGAATACCAAGAAATGAATGAATTATGTTGCATGGTAAAAGGGAGCATAACAGGGACCAATGGGAAAAAAACTAGGAAAGATTTAGGTCTAATATTGTAGTAAGTACATGCTTTGCTGAAGAGAAACTCAAGCTCTGGGGCTTAAATACTTGGCAGAATCAGGGTTTAGTTTGCATTACATGATACAGTGAAACACAGAGACACCAGGCTTCAGTTCCCTTTAGTCTCCACAGATCTCTTATAAATAAACAAACTAGCTTTCCTCCTTCTGACATCGCTCTGAGTAATGTGATGACTCTAGGTCCAAGAGCTCCAAGGGGAAGTAATGATTTGGTGATAAACATCTCTCCTCCAAATGTACTTAGTGGAAAGATACATTCTTTTGCATACATTTAATTACAGGAGAACAGATTTTGCCCAAATAATTAGTTAATTTAAATTGTGCAGTCTTTCCAAAGACTATATTTAACCTTCATTTGAATTTAATTTACACATCACAGTCCCCTTAAGCAGTTCTGTAAGCCAAAACACTGATTACATTTTTTAAAAATGTTAAATGCTGCTTAATTGTGGCTAGCATCAAATTTGTTCTGAGAGATAACTGCTTTTGATGGTATGCTACGTTGCTTCTGTTGCCTTGTCAATTTTTTGTTCATCAGTTTTTTCCATCAACTATTTAATGCATCCGATACCAGAGAGTCTAAACAACTGAAAAATTCAAAGAGAGAGAGAGAGAGAGTGAGCGTGTGTGTGTGGGGGGGGGCAGTGCAGGGGACATGAAAAGTTTGGTGAAGTATTAAACAGGATACTGATTAGTATTTTGGTACTAAAGACCAGCTGCTGAAGAACATGTAAGAACACAGGCAGGCATTTTTAAATTCAAGGATTATTCAAGGATTATAAAAATTTGCATTTCAGTGGTGGCATTGTAAAGTATAACCTCATAATGAGATCCACCTTCCACTGGTATAAATCAGCATAGCTCCATGGCTCTGATTTACCCCGGCGGAGGATCTGGTCCCTTACATCAAATGTGTCTTATGCTGCAGAGCAATAGCTCATTTCTTTCTGTCTTGCTCTCTCTTTTTGTCCCTGTAAATTACTTATATGAGATTCACAAGCAGTGCAGTAAAAAGTAAACAGCAAGAGATGGAGCCTCAGAGTTTGAATGAATTATAACACAAACCATACAAGGTTTGACCTACATTGAACCAGTTCAGTGGAACAAGCAATACCTGAACTGGTCTGTATTTCAAGGTTGATTCTTAATAATAAAAATAGAAATTATTCCAAAAGGTCCTGATAGTGTTATCAGTCTCGTTGGAACAAATAGCAGTGAACGTATTCTCGATAGCTCAGCCACAAAAACAATGGAACAGGAACCCTTTCCTGTAACTGCATCTCCCACTGGGTGATAGCAGTTGAAAGTACTTATGATGATTATGATTAATTTCATTAGTGCTCGATTCACTTTAATACTTCTCTCTCGCTATCTCTGAGTGCAGATAATTTTTCCCAGCAAGTAAATCCAGGGTGACAGTTTAATAGGCTCAGACATGCTTAGATCTGAAATGAGACTGTAATATTAATATACTATTGACCAGTTATGGATTAAGCAAACTGAGGGCACACTAAAGTAAATGACTTCAGAGGGACAAGTTAATGTGCTAAGTGGCTCACATGCAATGATTAAAAAGATTCTTCATTTACTTGGAAATTAACAGTGTTTTAAAAAGATTAATCTAATAAAACCAGCCAATTTCATGTTACAAATTTGCTGCACATTTAATGGGAAGATACTGAGCTGGAAGATCTTGCGTCCCCGTGTTGCTTGGAGTAAAAAGAAAACAGTAATAAACAAAGCCATTGATGCGGACACAGTGGCAAAATGAAGAGACACGTGGATCGATTTTAAGCAGCAAATCACAGTTTTCATTAAATACAGAATAGGGGCGCTACCTACCTATCAACTTTCTGATGGCAGGCATTGAATTGGCTCCAGGGTGGGGTTACTGGCATCCTACCATATAACCGTAACTTAGGGTAGGCTTTTCTAAGTTTACACCCCCAGAACTCAATTCACTCTAAGTCCTACCCTGAGCCGTGAAGTGGACAGAAGCTGAGGTAGCGTGGGGACCTCAGCCTGCGAGGGCCACAAGACCTTACCCTATCCTATGAGATCAAGCTCCACCAGCAAAATCCCAAGTCTTTTACCTCTGGGAATGGTTCATTTGATCTTATTAACCCGACAGGAAACCAGCTGCAAGTTGTGACCCTTTAAGAACTCATTCAACTACCTCAGGTGCTACTGTGGCTTAAAGGTACTGTGAAAAACCAAACCACTTCCCAGTCCTCTTCCAATTGGCCCCTTGGCCCAAAGAGGTGATTGGCTACACCTGCAGCATCTGCCCAGCTGGCTTCCCATTGCTAACTTAGGGTAGGTTGTGAAGCCCTATATGGCCCCTGCCCCCAGATTATAACTTCGGAGAAGGGAATGCTGTCCCATCAGCATTTTTCCCTATCAACTGGCCAATAAGTGCCAGAGGCTCCAAGGCATGGGAAGGAGGTACCTGGTGTCCCAGAGCAAGTGTTCGCCTCCCTCATTTCTGGGGCTGTCCATTTTCACCCACTAGCCCTAGTAAGTTTCCTGACCTGTTGGGGTGGGTTGACAACATGTGTTTTGGCTGTCATGAAATCCCACCAGACTCACATGAAAACTGTGATCTCCTTCTTTAATATAGGTGCTGGCTGAACACATTCATTGTGTGAAGAATCTTGTGAATCTGGACCAAAAAAAACAACAACCAAAACTGCTATGTACAAGCTTAATGGGCAGCAACATTTCTTCTAGTGTCATTGATATAATTGACAACTCGCTCTACCCTCCCCCAGTAACTCCTAATCAACCAACCAAAAACTAACCAAAATCAAATTCCAATAACAAGCACAAAAACTAATCTTACTCTAAGCTGAGTGTTTACCCTGAAAACAGAGAAGAAGCAGAGACTCTTTGAAGTCTATGCAGAACTTTACTATTGCTATTTTTTTTTAAATGGAAGGCATTCTGATACCACAATAGTGGGCAACAGGACAATCCTCTAAGAGAAGGCCTGCGCAGTGGGGGTAATGCACACTAAGGGGATGTGGCTTCTAAAGCACATTAACATGTTGCACATTAATTGGTCTGTGTAGACATTGCTGGTGCTTGCTAAAAGTTCCATAGTGTGCTGAGTGCTACATTAAATCTCAGTAGGGGACGTTTTTAGTGCATACCAGCAGGGACTACACAGACTAATTAATACACAACAGCTTAGGGAGCTTTAGAAATCACAGCCCTTTCTGAGTGCTTCACAGACAAGCCCTGAGATAGCTATCCCTCTACCGAAATTTCTACAATTGATTCTCAAAATCTGTAAGAGTTGCTATATTGAATGGCATAGGTACAGGCATCCCAAATCACTTCCTGGAGTTGTGTTCTTTTGGATGTAGTGCAGTGCTTGGCAAATCCTTCCACAGACATTCTGACACCCATTGGAAATCCCTGCAGATCCTGGAGTCACTGTAAAGAGTCAGAGGGCATGGCCTGCCTTGCCCCATCTCTATGTGGTGTGTCCTACTCTGTCTCATAGACTCATAGGCTGTGTCTACACTGGCACCCTTTTTCGGAAAAGGGATGCTAATGAGACACAGCGCAATTGCAAATCCGCGGGGGATTTAAATATCCCCCGCGGCATTTGCATGAACATGGCTGCCGCTTTTTTCCGGCTCGGGGTTTTGCCAGAGAAAAGCGCCAGTCTAGACGCGATCTTGCGGAAAATAAACCCTTTTCCGCAAGATCTCTTATTCCTACTTTCAAGTAACTCCTATAGTAACTCCTATCATCCCTCCATTGGCCTATTTACCACTGATAATGAAAGGTCAATTAGTTACCAAGATCATGTTATCTCATCAAACCATCCCCTTCATAAACCCATCTAGCTTAATCTTGAAGCCAGATAGGGCTACTTCCCTTGGAAGGCTGTTCCAGAACTTCACTCCTCTAATGGTTAGAAACCTTCGTCTAATTTCAAGTCTAAACTTCCTACTAGCCAGCTTATATCCATTTGTTCTTGTGTCCACATTGGTATTAAGTTTAAATAATTCCTCTCCCTCCCTGGTATTTATCCCTCTAATATATTTAAAGACAGCAATCATGTCTCCCCTTAGCCTTCTTTTGGTTAAGGTAAACAAACCAAGCTCCTTGAATCTCCTTTCATAAGACAGGTTTTCCATTCCTCAGATCATCCTAGTGGCCCTTCTTTGTACCTGTTCCAGTTTGAATTCATTCTTCTTAAACATGGGAGACTAAAACTGCACACACTATTCCAAATGAGGTCTCACCAATGCCTTGTATAACGGCACTAACACCTCCTTATCCCTACTGGAAATACCTCACCTAATGCATCCCAAGACCATATTAGCCTTTTCCACAGCCATGTCACAATGGTGGCTCATAGTCATCCTATAATCAACCAGGACTCCGAGGTCCTTCTCCTCCTCCATTACTTCCAACTGATGTGTCCCCAGCTTATAACTAAAATTCTTGTTATTAATCCCTAAATGCATAACCTTACACTTCTCACTATTAAATTTCATCCTATTGCTATCACTCCAATTTACAAGGTCATCCAGATCTTCCTGTATGATATCCCGATCGTTTTCTGAATTGTCAATACCTCCCAACTTTGTGTCATCTGCAAATTTTATCAGGACACTCCCACTTTTGGTGCCAAGGTCAGTAATAAAAAGTTTAATTAAAATTGGCCCCAAAACTGATCCCTGAGGAACTCCACTAGTAACCTTCCTCCAACCTGACAGTTCACCTTTCAGTATGACCCGCTGTAGTCTCCCCTTTAACCAGTTGCTTATCCACCTCTCAATTTTCGTATTGATCCCCATCTTTTCCAATTTAACCAATAATTCCCCATGTGGTACTGTCTCAAATGCCTTACTAAAATCGAGGTAGATTAGATCCACTGCATTTCATTTATCTAAAAAATCTGTTACTTTCTCAAAAAAGGAGATCAGGTTGGTTTGGCACGATCTACCTTTTGTAAAACCATGTTGTAATTTGTCCCAATTGCCATTAACCTCAATGTCCTAACTACTTTCTCCTTCAAAATTTTTTCCAAGATCTTGCATACTACAGATGTCAAACTAACAGGCCTATAGTTACCTGGGTCGCTTTTTCCCTTTCTTAAAAATAGGAATTATACTAGCAATTCTCCAGTCAAATGGTACAACCCCTGAGTTTAGAGATTTATTAAAAATTTTTGCTAATGGACTTGCAATTTCATGTACCAGTTCCTTTAATATTCTTGGATAAAGATTATCTGGGCCCCCCGATTTACTCCCATTAAGCTGTTCAAGTTTGGCTTTTACCTTGGATATGGTAATATCTACCTCCATATCCTTATTCCCATTTGTTATGTTACCCTTATCCCTAAGCTCTTCATTAGCCTCATTAAAGATTGAAGCAAAGTATTTGTTTAGATATTGGGCCATTCCTAGATTATCCTTAACCTCCACTCCATCCTCAGTAATTAGCGGTCCTACTTCTTCTTTTTTTGTTTTTTTCCTATTTATATGGCTATAAAACCTTTTACTATTGGTTTTAATTCCCTTTGCAAGGTCCAACTCTACATGACTTTCAGCCTTTCTCACTTTGTCCCTACATGCTCTAACCTCAATAAGGTAGCTTTCTTTGCTGGTCCCTCCCATCTTCCACTCCTTATATGCTTTCTGCTTTTTCTTAATCACCTCTCTGAGATGCTTGCTCATCCAGCTTGGTTTAAAACACCTGCCTATAATTTTTTTCCCCTTTCTTGGGATATAGGCTTCTGATAGCTTCTGCAACTTTAACTTAAAATAATCCCAGGCCTCCTCTGCCTTTAGATCCATAAATTCTTTAGTCCAATCAACTTCCCTAACTAATTTCCTTAATTTATTAAAGTTAGCCCTTTTGAAATAAAAAACCCTAGTCTCAGATTTATTTTTGTTTATCCTTCCATTTAATTTGAACTGAATTAGCTCATGATCGCTCGAGCCAACGTTGTCCCTTACAACCATTTCATCTATGAGGTCCTCACTACTCACCAAAACCAAATCTAAAATGGCATCCCCCCTTGTTGGTTCAGCAACTACTTGATGAAGGAATTCATCAGCTATCACATCTAGGAAAATCTGAGCCCTATTATTATTACTAGCACTTGTTCTCCAGTCTATATCTGGAAAGTTGAAGTCTCCCATGATTACGCAGTTTCCATGAGTATTTACTTCATTAAAAACATTAAAGAGGTCTCTATCCATATCCAAATTAGATCCCAGTGGTCTATAACACACCCCAAGCACTATCCCAGGGGAGGATCTGATAGTTTTCTTCCCCAATGTGATTTTTGCCCAGACAGACTCTGTCTTCTCCATTCCATCACTTTTTATTTCTTTACAATCTACCTCATCTTTGATATACAATGCTACTCTACCACCTTTACCCTTATTTCTGTCTTTCCTAAACAGCACATACCCTTCAATACCTGTACTCCAGTCATGCCTAGTATTCCACCATGTTTCTGTTATTCCTATAATATGTGGTTTCACTTCCTGAACCAATAGCTCTAGTTCCTCCATTTTGTTACCTAGGCTCCTCGCATTGGTGTACAAACATCTTAATTTTTGCTGTTTGGCCACACTCACATTCTTTACCCAATTTGGCATGGACCTTGTACCTCCAATATGATCTATTAGACTAGTATCCACTCTACCCTTCCTCATGTCCAGCCCAATGGTAAAATTTGAAGTAGAAACTCCCACTGTTTCCAAAGCAGTGTGACTCCTCCTAGAAGTAATTCTGCATATGTGACCTAGCCCTATGTTCATGTAGCTGAGAAACCAAATCAGATCCTAGTTTAGTCATTTTCTCAATGCTACTTACACAAAATCTTCTTAGTTGCCCTTTGATCCTCTTGCCAGACCTTCCAGTCTGTTGTTCACCCTCATCCCAGGGCCCAGGCCTGACCTCACCATGGTGTCATTCTTGAATCCTTTCCTTTCACTTAGAAGCAAAGTTACGGAGTCCTCAATTTAACTCCCAGAGTCAGAAGAGTTATGACACAGTAATCCTGTACCCTGGGACCAAGAATGCAACCTTTCACATGAATCAGCTTTTCCCCATCTATTTCCTGTGCCCCTACTGCAGCAGGGGTAGGTCTATTCTCTCTGTTCCCCATGGTTTTAAAATCTTCATAATCAAATATGCAACTTCTCTCAGGCTTTTATTACCTGAGCCCTTAGCAATTCTTGTCATTACTCACAGGACAGAGTGGCTTGCGAATATTTCAGAACTTGTATATTTCTGCTTTCCTGACAGAACCTTCTGAATAATCAGTGAACTCACGGCAATAAGAGTGCACCTATACAAAAGTATGTATTAGCCATATCCAGAGAAGAGCCCAACAATCGGATCAGAACTCCATGGAACAAGCTCTACAGAACCAAGTTCCAGCAATCATTTATATTTGGCTCTTTGGCCTCTGCCTCTTCCCCCAGGAGCATGTGCATTGAGACGTTTTCAAGATTTTTTTTTAAGCAAATGCAGTCATTAAAAATTGCTTCTGGAGACAAGGAGATCTCTTTTTGGACTTATTCCATCCACGTTGTGTGTGTGTGTGTGTGTGTGTGTGTGTTTTCAGTTTGCAGACAGCCAGTTAGGGTATGTCTACACTACAGCGTTATTTTGAAATATCTTATTTAGAAATAGTTAATTCGAAATAAGTTATTTCGAAATAACGCGTCTACACACAAAATGCATTTCGAAATAGCATTTGGCTATTTTGAAATAGAGCGTCCACACTGAGTGGACGCTGAATCGCATGTAAGGCCGGCTGGAACCAGGTCTGGCAGGGCATCAGGTCAGAAGTTATTTTGTGTGGCTGCTACCTGAGGCTATCTGAGGCCTGTGCGTAAAAGGGACCCCCTCCACCCCCCTGGACAGCTGGTTCTCAGCTTTCCCTGCTTGCTTGCCTACCTCCATGAGGGACAGCAAAGCAGTTTGTCTCTGCGTGCTCTGGTTGCCCTCACTCGGGACACCACAGCACTCTGCAACATGGAGCCAGAGCTACCCCTGGGCACTCTGGTGCTTCTTGTGGACACATTGCTGTGAGCCTGGCTGCACTTTCTGCAGGCTGTCATCCGGGAGGTCCATCAGGGGGCTGTCAATATCTAGGAGGCCCTGTGGGAGAGCTTCCACCCTGAAGAGCACTAAGAGCCTCCCTGGTCTGCCCCGCTGGGGGCTTGTGCCTCATTTCTCCCTCATGCCCTTCCACTTACCCTTACCTAACCCCCCTTCCTGATGTCAAATAAAATATATGTATTTTCGTGAACACAAACTCTCTTTATTTAACAAAACTGGCGGGGGGAGGGGATGAAACTCTGGTGAGACTGGGGAAAGGAGGCGGGAGAGGGGAGAAGAGCGGGTGGGAGGGGAAGGGGGAAACCTGGGAGGAGGGAGCTGGAAGGGGGAAGCAAGGGGAAGAAGGGGAAGGGGAAGCTCAGGGCTCAGGGTTGGGGGTCTCGCCGGACCAACTTGATTTTCATGCAAACCTGCTCCTGGGTTCGCCTGTGGCCTTTAGTGGCCAGGCTGGCAACTATCCTGCCATAGACGGCCATGTTCCTCCGTCTAATGCGGAGATCATGGACATTGGGGGCATCCTCCCCAAACCTGAATAAGGTCCATGATCTCCACCCTGGACCAGGAAGGCGCCTGCCTTCTCCAGGCTGTGGCAGGCTCCTGGGAGCTGTCAGAGTGCTCCTGGGGAGCGGTGGAGGGCTGGCTGCCAGTGGCTTGCTGACTCATGTTTTGGGGCCACTGGGTCAGGGCAGTGACTGCTGGCTCTGGGCTGGTAGGCTTGGAGCTGCCACAGACACTGTGGCCAGAGTCAACCCCTTTAAGGGCTCCGGGAAGGGGGGAGAGAGAGGAGTGTTCTTGGTTAAGGCTGGAGTGGCCACCAGGGCACCCTGGGAAGGCTGGAGGCCCCCTATTTCGAAATAAGTGTCTACACAGCACTTATATTGAAATAGCTATTTTGAATTTGGCATTATTCCTTGTGGAATGAGGTTTACCAAATTCGAAATAAGCGTGCCGCTATTTCAAATTAATTTCGAAATAGCGGTTTGGCTGTGTAGACGCTAGTAAAGTTATTTTAAAATAACTTTGCTGTGTAGACATACCCTACGAGCCTCAATGGGTGTCAATCAGTATTTGTAGCCAATGGAGCCCCTTTCAAATTGTACTCACTGCAGATCTAGCTCAGATGGCTGTATACTGCTGCACTTAAAAACCTGAGTATGGCTGTACATGAAAAAAAGCTGAGTGAGATGCTGGTAGTCAATCCCATTCATTTTTATGTGCGATGGGCCACTGGAGAGCTGCAAGGAATGGTGCCTCTGGACTCATCTGACCTACATATTTTATCTCTTCTCTGCTGGCAGTGTGCAGGTCAGATCAAAATCATTGGCCTGAGCCAAGGAAAGTCTGCATCTTAGCATGTCAGCTGAAGGTGGCAGATAAAATTTGTGTCACTTTAGGCAGTTTTGTCACCAAGCCTGAAATGGAGGAGCCTGCTCTAGGAGTTGGAAGGTCATTTTTTTTAAACCAGACTACAGGATGGCCAGGTGTTGCTGCAGGCACACTTTGCAAATGTGTCCGCTCTTTCAGAAAAGTGAGGGGAGAGTGTCTCGTGCCTTTGGTGTCTAAAATCAAGTGTGATGGGGGTGCTTGGCACCAATGTGTTTACTACAATATGTAGTAAGGGAGGGGATTTCATTAAAGTTAGTTTCACAACCATGATTCTTCAAGTTCTTTATTCCAGATGATCACATTTTGTAGACGGGGGGCTGTGAAGCATTATGTGATTGCAGAAGATATGCAGGTCCATAAATCGCTGCTATGCAAAGGACAGATGAAGGAGGCAGCTTTTATTCCTACAGCTTGCTGTGCTGGTATAAACTAACCCCGAATACATGCGCTTTAATGAGACATTGAGACAAGAATGTTAATGGAAAAATCATGCCAGAGATAATCCCTAGGCCGCAGCCATCTTGAAAAATGGGATGCATCAGATATTTTAAGATGATGGGCAGATTGGAGCTCACATGGTCTACAAGCATGGTCTAGGGCAGGGGTGGGCAATAATTTTTGCGGGGGGGAAGGGCATTTCACGAATTTTGGCAGTGGTGGTGGGCTGTCCCCTTCCCTGAAGGGGCTGGGCCTCGGGCAGAAAGGGCGGGGCTTCAGGTGGAAAGAGACTATTCCCTCTAGAGGTGGCCAGCCCCTGGCAGGGGGAAGGAGACTTTGTGTGCTCCCCTGCCCCCAGGTCAATCAGGCAGTTTTGTATCATTTTAGGCACACTTTAGTCTCTTGCTCCCTGCCCCTACCCTGCCAGGAACGTGCAGCACCTAGAGGAAACCGCCAGCCATTTTGAACAGTTGGCAATTCCCTCTAGGCACTGCGCACCTCTGGCGGGAGAAGGAAACCTTGTGTACTCTCTTGCCCCCAGGCCAATAAGGGCCTGGAGGGCAGAGGAGTTTTCAAAGTCTCTCACCTCCTGCTCCAGACCTGCCAGGAGCATGCGGTGCCTAGAGGGAACCACCAGCATTTTGAACAGCCTGTGGTTCCCTCTAGGCATCACATGCTTCTAACACGGTGAGGAGATGTTGCACGCTCCCTGGCTCCCATGACTCGATTGGTCTGGTGGTGAGAGAGCAGTTGGATGGCCGCAGGCTGGATCAAATGGTTTGGTGGGCCGGATTTGCCCAGTGGACCCTATCTTGCCCACCCCTGGTCTAGGGCATGAAGCTCAGTCAAGAGATTTGGGTTCTAGTAGCAACTCTGCTTCTGACCTGCTGTGGGACTTGAGCAAGTCCTGCTTTTTGCTAGTGTAACCCCTCCTGTTCGCTAGCCCAGTGTGAGGTTATTCAGCATAGGGGAAGGCTGGTGGGAGGCTAGGCCTGAGGCTGCTTGATGTGCTCTGCGTTGTGTATTGTGTGTGTGCACCTCAGACCAGACCCACTCAGATAAACCACCAGGAACAGGCTTTATTCTGTAAAAAAACATAAAACAGGATCACAGTTCAGCAGCCCCTCCTCTCAGCATGCAGCCTGTGTGCTGCTTCTAGCACCGTCCCTGCTGAGACCCTGCTGGGGGCAGAGGGCACATCCTGGCAGGAACCAGGAAGTTCTCCCAACATGCTGCGGTTTGTAGTCCACAACTTGTGATTCCCAGGGCTGCTGCTGAAACTGGACCTTGGGCTACACTGAACCTTGGGCTACACTAGTACACTAGAAGCTTTTCACAGCAGGGATTGCCTCTTACATGCATTGGTGCAGCACCTAGCACAGTGGGGCTCTGATCTGAGCTGAAGCCTCTACGTGTTCCTGAAATACGCATAATACTAAGATCCTCAGTCAGTACAAATGGGCACAACACCCTGAACTTCAATGGCAGTCACACCAGTTCTGCCCCCAACATCTCATAAAATAATATCGTTCCTTCTGACCTAGCCAAAAGTAAAACATTTCTTCTCTTACACCCTCTGACAAGGGAAGTGACTCAATTCCACATAAGCTCAGGAATCCAAGCTTTGCTAATGGCTGGAAATTGATTAAGTACACATGGATAGTCACTGTGGGGAGATTGTAAACTTTGCTTTGCTTCAGCTATTAGTTTTTAAGGCACCGAAAGGTCAAAGTAAACCATCCAGAAATGTGGCAGAAATTAACACCTCACAAAGGTTATTACAGAGCATGTAATTATTCAGCCTGTGTCACGTAATAAAATCTTAGAGCAAAAGCGGCCTAAAGCTTACTTACATTGGAAGGAACACACACACACACTTTCCTGTGACATGTGAAGCTTACCTACAGCTATTTAGAAATGTGTATTTATTTGTTAAAACATTGGCTATTTGGAATCTGGTTGATTAGTGGGTTGTCACTCAGCCATTGTTAGATGTATGTGCTTGTCTTCCTAAGAAGGAAGCAGAACACAGAGTATAACAACAGCCATCTCCAGGCCCACTGATGGGGGGGAGGGACAAAGAGGGCAGTTTCCCTGGGGGCCCGGTGATACAAAAGGGCCCGGAGCTCAGGCTGTCCCTGCTACTGTGGCAGCAGACAGAGCCCCAGACCTTTTAAATTGTTGCTGGAGTGCTGTACTGTGCACTCCAGGTAGCTCTAAGGGCATGCCACAGTCTGGCCAGCTCTGAAGGCTGGATGCCCAGTCCTACTATCTAGCCTGGCAGTTGGCAATGCCTTTCTGCAGATATGTGTGGTACAAAAGCCTTGCCATTCGCGAGCAACACTGAGTAACACCGAGAAAAATGCTGTACCCAAAAGAACTCTGCTTTCCATTTCAGCCAGAAAGAAAGAAGCCATTTCCAAAAGAGCCAGGTACCTTGGAAGCTTTAGACACATGTTCTTTTGAAAATCTGGTCATAAGGGGTATGTCTAGACTGCATCCCTCTGTCGGCAGAGGGATGCAGATTAGGCAGGTCGACATTGCAAATGAGGCAGGGATTTAAATATCCCATGCCTAATTTGCATAAAAATGGCCACTGCGTGTTGCCAACTCAGCACTTTGTCCGCAAAAAGCGGCAGTCTAGAGCGGGATCTGTCGATAAAGAAAGCCTTTTTCGACAGATTGCTTATGCCTCCTACAAGGAGGTTTATAGGATCTGTCGAAAAAGGCTTTCTTTATCGACAGATCCCGCTCTAGACTGCCGCTTTTTGCAGACAAAGTGCTGAGTTGGCAAAACATGATGGCCATTTTCTTGCAAATTAGGCACGGGATATTTAAATCCCTGCCTCATTTGCAACGTCGACCTGCCTAATCTGCATCCCTCTGCCGACAGAGGGATTCAGTCTAGACATACCCAAGGAGAGCTGCTGTGATTTGTGGTAATGAGCTGTTGAAATTCCGGTACCACAACATACCATTGTCCACTATCCCATGGCACTCCACACCATATCCTTGTCCATCATGCCCTACCATCATTCATTCTCTCTCTAAGTATTCGGTACACACGCAGCAAGCCACGCTCATTTGTCAAACACCGGGTCTTTAATTTGCATTTGAGATCAAAGGGCTTCTTGGTATCCTTTCTGTCCTTTATTGACTAAAGGCAAACCCTATCCCCAGAAATCATGCTGTATAGAGTACTGTCAGCCACATAATCTCTTGGGGTATATCTACACTGCAACACTATTTTGAAATAACTAGTGCTGTTCTTGACGTTCAAATCAAGAGAAGAAAGTGGGGATGGCTAGGCCACACTCTCAGAAAACCATCATCCAGCATAGTCCATCAAGCTCTCACATGGAACCAGCAAGGAAAACACAAAGGAGGAAGACCTCGGACAATGTGGCGATCTACTGAGATTGAAGGACAACAACTGGGGTACTCCTGGAATCAGCTAGAAGTTTTGTCTCAAGACAGAGTGAAGTGGAGGAGACTTGTAGATGACCTATGCTCCACTCAGAGTACAAGGGTTTAAGAAGAAGAAGTGCTATTCTGAAATAACTTAGTCCGCATCTACACAGCAGGCAGTTATTTTGAAATAGTGTCAAAACACTGTTAAGCTGGAGAACTTCTTACTTCCAGTCCTGTAACCCTCATTGTACGAGGAATAAGGGAAGTCAGAGGAAGAGTGCTCTATTCCGAAATAAGTGCTGTGTAGAAGCTCCCTATTTCGAAATAAGCTACGCAATTGATATAGCTCAGTTTGCGTAGCTTATTTTGAGTTGAGCCCTGCTGTGTAGATGCACACCCGTCCCAGGAAGGCAGCAATGGAGAGGTCCCAGCAGTGGCAGCCCAGCATGTTTCTGCCAAGTAGGCTAGCATGGCTGTACAGGAAGCAACCATTCAGGGGCCAGGAGGGCCATATAAAAAGGAGTGGCAGAACAGAGCAAGGGAGAGGGTTGGTAAGAGTTGTTAGGCTAAGCTGCTACTAGGTGCTGGGAGGAGATGGACTGGATGCCCAGCTGCCTAAGGGTGTGTCTAGACCAAGGTGCAAATGAGGGAAATCGAAAATACAAATGAAGCGCTGATTTACAAATCTCACGCTTCATTTGCATACTCTCTTCCGATCACTTTTTCGGAAGAGATTTTTTCGAAAAAAAAAGCAGTCTAGACGAGGTTCTGTCGAAACCGCCCCCCCCCTTTTCGAAAGAACCCATATTCCTGAAAAAATGATGTTTACAGGCTTCTTTGGAAAAAGGGTTTTTTTTCGAAAGAACCCCATCTAGACTACTTTTTTTTTTTTTCTTTCAAAAAAATCTCTTCCAAAAAAGTGATTGGAAGAGATTATGCAAATGAAGCGTAAGATTTGTAAATCAATGCTTCATTTGCATTTTAGATTTCCCTCATTTGCATTTCTCTTTCGAAAGGGGAATGTAGTCTAGACGCACCCTAAGTGAGCTGCAGCACAGCCACAGCTAAGTGGGGGCAGGGCCTGGGAGGAGCAAAGGCTTCTGACTGGCTGCTCGACCTGTGTAAGGACTGAGCCTGGGGAGGGCCCAAGGAAAATAATGTCTCCAAGGGTAAAGCCCTGGGGATACAGTCCCTTATCAGGGCTGAGATTCTTTAAAGACAGAGCCCAAGGCGTGGCTCCAAAAACTGCCTGAGAATCACTAAAGGGGGATCACCAGAGGATACAGAACATGGATACATACACAAGCAGAGGGGGCGCTCATGAGAAGTGGGTGTTGACCCCATCACAATTATATAATAGTATTTTCAACAATGGCAACCTAAGCCTTGAATGATCTGTTCCTGAAACTCTTATTGAGTGAAAATTCTCATTGGCTTCTTGGGATTTGTCTGAGAAAGGTAATACAGCATTGGTACCAGCATAGGCAAAACTGCAGGATATCAATTTTAATAATGGATTTTTCTGTTTATGCTATTATTATATATAAAGAACCTTTTCACTCTTTCTAGGCACCAAGGGGGCTATATACTCTATCTGAGGCAGGGTGAGTATCCAGTGACACAGTGGGCTCTAGGGCAAAGACTAATATTTGCACTAAGCAGTGGAATAAATAGGCATGCAGAACCAGTGTTAGGCTGTGAATTGCTATAGTGCCTTGAGGAGATCTAATTGCTTTTGTATTATGTGAACAGTTTGGGTAAGAAGACCATGAGGCAAAGCTAAACAGCTGTATCCTGCACACACACACACACACACGCATACTGTGAAACTAGGGAGAGGCTCAGAGCCCTAGGGAGTCCTTATAAAGAGATGTGTCCCTGAAGTTTTTGAACAAAGAAGTTGTGAGAAGGCATTTTGCCTAGACATGGAACTGGGGTATCTGCTTTTTTCCCAGCAAAGCAGCACAAATATCTGTCATCATTCCTATCTTTTTTTTCTTAAAAAAATAAGAAAGCTCTCTGGAACTTTGAAAGCTGGGAGCCATTGGTTTCCTATTTAAGTCCAGCTCTGATCTTTGCAGGAAATAATATATTTCTTGCCTTTCTGGTTAGCAAAATGTATGAGAAATCCCATGAAAAAAGGGCAAACGTTTACTGAGCAGGGCTCCTCTCAGTCAGATGGATACATTAGTCACTTGGTATACTTGGTGACTGATTCAGATTTAAGAGCCTGGTCTACACTACACAGTTAGATCGATTCAAGGCAGCTTATGCCATTCTAGCTGTGGAAGTGTCTCCCTTTAAATTTGACTTCCACTAATGTAAGTGCCCTGCTATGTCCATTTAATAACACCACCTCACTGAGCCCTGGTGTGCACCCTATTTTGAAATAACAAGCAGAGCATCCACACTACCAAGCCCATTATTTTGAAATAATGGGCTGGTTATTTCAAAATAATAACTCCTGTTTTCCATGAGGAATAACACTTATTTCGAAATAACTATTCCCCAGAGTCATTCAAAGTAATTACTCTCCAGTGCTCCCTGCGGCTCTAAGTCGAGGTAGCACGTATGCATTCAGGCTACATCTACACTGCACATTTATTTCAGAATAAGCTATTCTGGATGAAATATTTTGAAATAGCTTGTTTCAAAATAGCACGTCTACACACAAAATGTGCATCGAAATAGAGCGTCCATGCTGATTGGACAGTAAGTTGCATTTAAGGCCACCTGGACCCTCTTCAGGCAGGGCATCAGGACAGCACTCACTTCTTGTGGCTGCTGCCTGAGGCTATCTGAGGCTCTTGCTTAATGGTACCCTCTGTGAATGGTAGGGGAGGCGACCTACCCTCTCTTGCCTTGGCTCATGAAGCCCTACACCCGACCACCTTGACCACTCTAGGGAACAGTACAATGCCAGGCTCAGCAAAGCCCACATGGTCATTGAGGGCACCATTGGGAATCTGGAGGCAAGATTCCAATGCCTCCTCACCCAGCTGGATGTTGAGGAGCGGAACATCCCACACGTGGTGACCTCATGCTGTGTGCTCCACAATATTCGTGAGCAGAAGGGGGAGGCATTCCTGCCAGGGTGTGGGGCAGAGGCTTACTGCATCAACAGGGCCTTCAAGCAGCCGTGCATGGCTGCCATCCAGGAGGCCCATTAAGGGGCTGTGCACATCTGGAGGCCCTGAGGGATAGTTTTTCACAAGGACCCCAGAGACACTCTCCCCTGGGCCTCCCCACTACGAGCCTGTGCATCCTCCCACACTCCCTCCCGCCCCCACCCCCCACCTTCCCCTGCAGAGACAATAAAAAAAAGACAGTTTGTTTTGGAAAAAATAAACTCTTAGTTTTTTTATTTGGGGTCAAAGTAACTGGGGCGGGACTAAGGAAAGGACCTGGGAGAGGGAAGGGGGAGGAGAGGGGATGAGAACCTGGGAGTCCACATCCCCTGAGTCCACTTCAGTCAGGGGAATGGAGCAGGCTGGGACTGGGTTACTCCACTTCCCATCACCGCGGTGAAGAGGATTGACCTGGCTGGGAGCTGATGGCAAGGCAGACCAGGCTGCTGGATCACTCTGCTTCTTGCGGCTCCCATCGCCATGGTGAGTGAAGGGGGCTTGATGCCTGCTGCTGCCCTGCATCAGGCCCCCTTAAATCCTTCAGGTTGTATAGCTCAGGGGCGGGAGTTCTGTGGAATGGGTGCAATGGGGGCAGAAGAGAGCAGAACAGGGGTGAGAATAGCTGGGGGCATGTGGGGGTTGCCACGGGTCCCATTCTCCCCTAGGAACAGCCCTGCCCAATCTTATATAAGTGAACAATGCCAGCAACCCTTCAAACAACCAAGGCACATTCAACTGCTTCTGAATCAGCGTGCATCAGATGAGACTGTAGCTGAAGGGTCCCTTAGTGTTCTTGATATAGTGAGTGTACAGCTTTGTGAGCCATGGGAGCAAAAGGTTGATCAGGATCACTACTGGCATTTTAATATTTCCAATAGTATCCTGTCAGTCAGGGAAGAAAGTCTTGATTGAAGCCTCCTGAATTTTTAAAAAATTCTGTGCTTTTTAACAAACAGTCTTGTGTTTTTTAAAATGTGTGTGACATGCACCTTTTTTGACCAGCCCATATTGATGTTGATAAAGTGTCCCTAGTGATACACCAATGGTTGCATAATCTTAGAAAAGTAGCTCGTTATGTTGATGTACTCTAGCCAGTTAATCTGGTGCCAAAATAGGGATAGGTATTTCATAGAATCACAGACTCATAGAAGATTACGGTTGGAAGAGACCTCAGGAGTCCATCTTGTCCAACCCCCCTGCTCAAAGCAGGATCAACCCCAACTAAATCATCTCAGCCAGGGCTTTGTCAAACCTGGCTTCAGAAACCTGTAAGGATGGAGATTCCACCACCTCTCTAAGTAACCCATTCTAGTGCTTCACTTCCCTCTTAGGGTATGTCTATACAGCAACATGATTTCAAAATAACTAGCATTATTTGGAAATAACTTAGTCCACATCTACACAGCAGGCAGTTATTTTGAAATAATGTCAAAATACTGTCAAGCTGGAGAACTTCTTACTCTGACTCCTGTAACCCTCATTGTACGAGGAAGAGTGCTCTATTTTTAAATAAGTGCTGTGTAGACGCTCCCGATTTTGAAATAAGCTATTTCAAAATAAGCTCTACAATTGATGTAGCTCAATTTACGTAGCCTATTTCCAGCTAAGTCCTGCTGTGTAGACACAGTTGTAGTGAAATAGTTTTTCCTAATATCCAACCTAGATGTTCCCCACTGCAACCTGAGACCTTGGTTATCTTCTCGTTCTGTCAGCTGCCACCCCTGAGGATAGCTTAGCTCCATCCTCTTTGGAACCTTCCTTCAAGTAGTGGAAGGATGCTAGCAAATTTCTCCTCATTCTTCTCTTCTGCAGATGAAATAAGCCCAGTTCCTTCAACTTCTCCTCATAAGTCATTCACCCCAAACTCATAATCATTTTCATTGTCCTCTGCTGGACTCCATTGTGTCCATATCCTTTCTGTAGTGGGGGGGCCCAGTGATAAGACAAGAAGAAATGGGCTTAAATTGCAGCAAGGGAGATTTAGGTTCTACATAAGGAAAAACTTCCTGCCAGGGCAGTTAAGCATTGGAATAAATTGCCTAGGCAGGTTGTGGAATCTCCATCATTGGAGATATTTAAGAGCAAGTTAGACAAATACCTGTTGGGTATCTAGACTCTAGATGGTCCTGCCATGAATACAGGGGACTGGACTTGATGGCTTCCTGAAATTCCTTCCCATTCTGTGTTTCTATGATTCTATGAAAGCTTCATGCAGTACTCCTGAGGTGGGTTCACTAGTGCAGAATAGAGGGGGATTATCACTTTCCATGATCTGATGGCAATGCTGAATATGCCTTTAGCTCTTTTTTTGGCAACAAGAGCATACTGTGGACTCGTATCCAGCTTCGTGTCTACTGTAATCTCCAGGACCTTTTATGCAAAACTGCCACTTAGACTGTTGGTCCTCAGTCTGTAACAACACATAGATTCTTTCACCCTAAGTGCATTAGCTGGAGTATTACCAGCAGGACTCCACACTTACGGTATGTCTACACTAGCCCCTTAGTTCGAACTAGGGAGGCTAATGTAGGCATTCGAAGTTGCAAATGAAGCCCGGATTTAAATATCCGGGCTTTATTCACAACCGAATGCCTACATTAACCTCCTAGTTCTGAAACTAGTGCTAGGAACCTCATCTGATTTCTTTTGGCCCAACCTTCCTATTTGGCTAGGTCACCCTGGACCCTATTCCTACCTTCCATTTTATTTACCTCTCCCCCAGTTTAGTGTCAAGCTTAGTGTCATCTGTGAACTTGATGAGTGTGCAATCCATCCCATTACCAAGATCATTAATGAAGATGTTGAACAGAACTGGCCCCAAGACCAACCCCTGGGGCACTTTGCATGATATTGACTGACAACTAGATATCAATCCATAGACCCCGATGATCAATACAAGTGCTCCTGTTCAGGACGTACACTCCTGGCACAAAGAGCTAAGTATGCACAGAAACAAGCGATGTAATAACTGTGGTGGCTCTTTATGCTAACTTAGGTTGACATAGCTGTGTAGTATAGACATGTCCTGAATAGAGTACGCAAAATGTGTTGTTTAACTGAAAGTTCAATATTAAAGCAGCTGATAAACTTCCTGCCATTTGCCACTCCGTCTTCTCTGAGACAGAAACCACCACCACAACAAACGATGAGATTCTTTGAATTATTTAGACTTGCCAAAGGTGTTGCAATATAAGCTAATTAAAAAAGCTATCTGCAATGCAATACTATAAAAGAATAATAAAATTCAAATCTCATTTGTTCCACTTCAGGTTCCTCGTATGCATAAAGCTCTATAAAAGGTAGCATCTGTGTTCAAATTGTATGCTGAAAAGACAGCACACAGCCACTAATTCAATTGACATTTTTAACTGTTCATTGTACCATATATTTCCATTGACTAGATTTTTTTAGACCCTTTTAGTGCCTCCCATATAGAACAAGATAGAGCCGTTTACTTCCATAATGAGATTGGCAGGGGAAACTGACAGAGCATTGAGCTGTCAATTTGAGTGCTAGTCATACTTAGAGGTTTAAAATAGTATTTTTAAGCATTCGTTCCAGCCAGATATTGTATTTATACTGTGCTAGTTATAAGAATTTGTGTTGCAAAGAGAAGCATGATGGATATTATCTTATTCAAACCAACAATTTAGAGATCACTCATCTGTTATGGCTTGAAATGAAATAATATATTGTAACATCAACAATGCCCACAGCTAACTGTTAAATATTAAACATTTAGAATTTGGTGACATAAACCGAGGCCATGTTTTGATTTTAAGTGGGTGGAATGTAGACTTGATTTTTATATTCCTCTCCCTCACACAGTGCAGCTCATTTGTATATAGACTTAAAAAGGCAAGCTTTCACTGCTCAAATCATTGCCTCAGATGACAATTTCCTATTTAAATAAATGGGAATTATTTGTTTAGGGTGATGGCAGTATTAGGTTGAAATGTACAAATGGCACCTGAAGAAAAGGCACATCACTTTTATAACTTGAAAATATCAATACAAAAGATACAAGATTCAGAAGCAGAGTTTCTGTCTTCTGTTCCCTCTGCGTTGCTCAAGTGGCATGAGAGGAACAGATATGCTGAAAACCCTGAAGTGGAGGCACTCTTAACACTGGGAAATGTCCAGAAGATGTAGAACTGATGGTTGGGGCTGGTCATTGTGCTTTTGAAAATTTGGAAAAATTATTATTTGAAAAAAAAGAAAAGAAAATTGAAAATGTGAATATATTTGCTTGCTGTTTAATGTGACTCATTCAGACTCTGTGGCTGCGTCTAGACTGGCAAAAGCTTGCCAGCTGTCTACATTGGCCACTTGAATTTGCGCAAGAACACTGACAATCTAATGTATGATTGTCAGTGTTCTTCGCAAATACTATGCTGCTCCCGTTCAGGAAAAAGCCCTCTTGTGCAAATGTATTTGCGCAAGAGGCCAGTGTCGACAGCTCAGGACTGTTTTGCAAAAACCCGATGGCGAAAATGGTGATCGGGGCTTTCTTGCGCAAAACCGCGTCTAGTTTGTACGGGCGCTTTTCGCAAGTGCTTTTGCAAAAGCGTCCATGCCAATCTAGGCGCTCTTTTCATAAATGCTTTTAATGGAAAAACTTTTCCATTAAAAGCATTTGCGGAAAATCATGCCAGTCTAGACGTAGCCTGTGTGTTGAGATAACAACACCCATCATAAGCTGTAGGAGAATGCTCACCCTCTTTTGTTATTTTCTCCTCTCCCCTAGAAAAGTGAGAAACTGTTTTTTAAAGGGTAAAAAGTGGTACTTTCATTTTTAAAGATTACATTTTCACATTTAAGTGTTTCCTTAACAACTAAAGGTGAAAGTGTTACTTTCTCTTAGAACACTTGCAGAAAGAAAATAGCACTGCTGCTAAAAGCAATTGTTCCAGTTGGGAAATGCTGGAAAACCGTCGGAAGGTGAGGAAGAGTAGGATTTTCCACGTTTTTGAAATTTTCCATGGGAAAACTATTATTTTTCAATGAGAAAATTGTGAATGGAAATTATTCCCTTGGAAGAAAATCCATTTCCCAGCCAGCTCTACTGGTGGAGCAGCTCCTATGACATTTTCATCATACTCTCTGGCTGATTGTGGATAGGGAACATTATTTTAACTCTGCATTTTCTGCTATGTGCTTCAGACTTTGCCTTCCCAGCCCCGAAGGAGGAAGAATGAAGGCTGAATGTTATGTGGGGAGCATTGCTTTGACTACTACATTTCCTTGTTTTCAGATGATTGTTCAGAGTTATGTTGAATGTATTCTTTTATCTTCAAAGGCTATTATTTTCAGGTGTTGCCTTCTACATTCTGAGCATGGTGAGGCATTGATACAGAATATTAATTCCTATTTAAGGAAGGCTTTTTTAGAGAATATATTTGCTTTCTGTTTAATGTGAATCATTCAAACTCTGTGTGTTGAGATAACAACACCCATCGTATGTTGTCAACAACTAAGAAATGTGGGCAAGGCTCTACCACTTGCACTAAAAGAATAACTCCATTAGACAGTAGCATTAGGAGGGTCTCATTTGCTCTATGGACCACACAGCATCACAGCGACAGACAACTGCTGAATCCCATTTACACTTGCATAGGAAGTCCCAGATCAGAACAGATGACTCAGAGATCTGTTATACTGGAATTCCCCACAGGCACTGTGTTCCCAATATGTGACATATCCTTAATATTATTTTCAAATATTTCTTATTTTGAAAACAGAAGAATATAAACAAAGCATTTTGACACAATGATAAATTTCACAAAACATTGCAAAAATGAAAATATTTCCATGAAACAGTTCTGAGTTTGGGAAATAAAGAACACTTTTTAAGAGGGAAAAATTAAAGAATTTAAACCAAATTCCTGTTAAATTTGCTTTACACCGATGCGGTAGTGCAAAGCATCCTTAAATCTTACTCTGTTCCCTTTAGCAACTTCTCTGCTGCTACCCTCCTACAGCCACAGTGAAAATGGTGTGTTCAGGTAAGAGGGAACATTGCCAGAATTCTGTTTTGAAAGAGCAGAAAACCATGCCCTTAATTTCTAGTCTGAGAGCATTTGACGTGCTCTCAGTGAGATACAAGAAACTTCGAAGCCTGCATAGCCATTTTTCTGCATCACATCAGAGATACACTTTCCTACTAGGAGGAGGAAAGACTGTTGTGGCATTCTTTCCTGCACTGCCATACCACTCTTCATTGGGAAATTGGCTCATTATTCTTTACAATGCCTCAAATTTCCAAAACAACGAGGAGTTCTGTGGCACCTGAAAGACTGACAGATTTATTTGGGCATAAGCTTTTGTGGGCAAAGAGACGTTTTGTCAGATGCATGGAGTGGAAATTAGAGGTAGGCATAAATATACTAGCACACAAAAAGAAGGGAATTTACCTTATCAAGAGGCAAACCATGCTAATGGGGCCAATTCAGTGAGGGTGGATGTGCCCACTCCCAACAGGTACCATCTAATAACTCCCATTTCCCCCATGAAAACTTATGCCCAAATAAATGTGTAAGTCTTTAAAGTGCCACCTCGTTGTTTTTGCACATGGGGTATGTCTACACTAGCCACCCTAGTTCGAACTAGGGTGGCTAATGTAGTCATTCGAACTTGCAAATGAAGCCCGGGATTAAAATATCCCGGGCTTTATTTCATGTTCCCAGCGCCGCCATTTTTAAATGCCGGTAGTTCGGACTCCTGGCGACTGCGCGGCCGCGGGCTAGGTAGTTCGAACTAAAGCCCTAATTCGGACTACCGTTACTCCTCCAGGTAGTAGCGGTAGTCGAGTAAAACTTTAGTTCAAACTACCTAGCCGTGCCAGCTGGCCGTGGGCGAGAATCCTTACGAGCATTAAATGGCGGCGCCAAACGATGCAAATAAAGCCTGGGATATTTTAATCCCGACTTCATTGCAAGTTCGAATGACATTAACCACCCTAGTTCGAACTAAAGTAACTAATGTGTTATCTGTCTCTAGATATCCTCTGATATTTCTCAAATTGCCAAATATATTCCATTTTTAGGTTGATAGTATTGCACTAAAACATCTTTATTCCCTTCAGCATGGCTATCAAATAGCACATTTCAGAGGCCATACAGAAAGGGCATGCTGATTTTCTGAAATATGGTGGAATATAACCATATGTTGCTCAGTGTGGCTGTAAGCCCTATGGACACTAAGCACATGCATTTCCCTGGGTTCAGTTTTCAGGACAGTGTTTAGTCTTTAAACTGATCACAGTACAGATGATATGTTCAAGACTATGAGCTTCATTTAGTTCCACTGAACTCAGTGGGAGCATTTTCATTGAATTCAGTGGAGGATGGCTCAGATTCTAAATCCTGCTCTGACTAGGACAGTGGCAGGGATCATCTGAGACCTGGCTCGGTGCATCCTGGGAGTGGGGGGGGGGAGGGGGGAGGGAGAGAAAGAGACTCAGCTTTCCATAAAAGGATTCTTCCATCAGGACATTCTTCTGCAACTAGAAAAGTTCTTGTTGCTGCTCACTACATAACCAAATACCCCCCGCAGTCCTTAGGGATGTAACATGGAGCCCCAGTGCACTGGCCTTCCCAGTCCTCTTTTGAGAGCTTTGGAAAGACTGAGAATAGATGCCCCTAGGTCATGAGAAAGGTGGAAGAACTGAGCCCTGCTTTATTAATTGTTACTATTAAACCTTTTCTGGAATAATATCACAAAGTTCTGGCCAATAGAATGTTTTTAAAATAAATTTTGGTGCTTAAAAATCTCCCAATTTCTTTCCTTTTCCACTGTTCATCTTTATCTTTGTGTAGAAGAATAAGTCTAATTCACAGAGAAAGCAATTCTCATTCCCCAAGGGGACTCTCCAACTCCACTGGCTATGATTGTTGATAGCTTCAGAAAGACTTACTTTTATTAGCTGCAGCTGCAGGCATTTGCTTCTGCTTTTGGTGTGTGAACCATATTCTAGTTACTTAACTTCTACTTGTAACTTGGAAGGGAGGCAGTGGAGATGAATGGCTTATACACAAATATATTCTGATGTTGCTGTTGCTGGCCAAAGCACTCCTGAAATACACAGCTCGGTTATTTCTGAGTTTACTCAGCACAAGGCAATTACCACTGTAATTGGCAACATTTGTTAATTTCAAATTGGTTTCATTCATCTTCAATAGCATAACTAGGAAGGATAAGCTAACACATTCATATAAACTAAAAAACTCTCCCTCATATGTACACTTTTGCCAAAAATAGGATCTTGAACCCAAATTGAACCTTTGTTCAGACTCAAAAAAAAAAAAAAAGGTTTGATGAATTCCTGGCCTTCCTCATTTTAAATCTCATGACCAGGTTCTGACAGGACCAAACGGAGTACTAATCTCACAGGAAAAGGTGATCTCATCGATTTTTTTACAGCCTAACCAGAAGCTGGAAATGCCAGCAGTCTCATGGGGGATCCAGTTTTGTCATGTTTCCAGCCCAGTTTTACAGACATTTAAAAAGTTTGAATAAAGTTTGGATAAACATTCAATCTTTTGGGCACTTTCCTGATCCAACCCTTGTGAGTTTTGTACTTCAGTGTTACAATCAGAGCTGACCAGTGGATCACAATTCTGTTTTGCCGAAACTTCAAAGGTTTTGAAATTTGCTTTCATTCTGCTTTGGAACAAAACCAAAACCTTTTGAACATTTTTGTGAAAATAGAACTGTGGCAGGGGAGGGGTGTATGTATGTCTCTTTAGGCTGGTGACTAAGGGTATGTCTACACTGCAAAGTTTTTCCGGAAAAACTACACTTATGTCCACACTGCAATTGCTTTCTTTTGACAGAAAGTTGAAAGAATGCAGGGGTACTTCCGACAGCAGTAAACCTCATTCTACGAGGAAGAAGCCTTTTTCCGAAAGAGCTCTTTTGGAAAAAGGCATATGTGGATGGGGAAGAAGGGTTTTTTTCTTCAAAAGAAGAGCCTCCAGAAAAAAGTACAGGTGCCCTGGTGGCCACTCCATCCATAGTAATCACAACTTAAATGCGAGAGAGAGTCCAATCAATGCGGACGCTATCTTTTGAAAAAGCAGATCGCTTTTTTGATGCGCTTTTGCTGTGTGGACGCTTTCTTTTGAAAGATGTTTTTTCTGGAAGATCTCTTCTGGAAAAGCTTCTTCCGAAAGAACCCTGCAGTCTAGACATAGCCTAAGGCATGAGCATAGGGGTTCAGGGATTCGGGTTCAACCCTACTTGATTTCCAGATCGCTCCAAATAAGGTAGGGCAGGGACCTGAAGCTGGGCTTCCCACATTCCAGGCCAGGGTCGTGATGACCCAGGTAAAAAGTCTGGCTCTCTTCCATCTGCCCTCTCCAGACCCCAAAACCTTCCCAATTCAATTTTGTGGAAACATTCCAAAACCATGTCCTTCCTTTCTCCCAAAGTCTCCTCTAATGTTTTCTTAACATTGTGTCCTGTCCAAACTCTCCCCGCCCCCCATTCTGCAAGCTGATCCTATGGGCACATATATCTGCCTATGCTGAACTGGGACCTTAAACTCTAAACTCAAAGTTGGGACTGTGTTATTTGTCTGTGCAGTCCCTGTTACAGGCATTACTTTGGAAATAAAGTCAATTAAACTAAGTGTAAGCAACTGTCTGAAGTCATAATTCAGCACTGTGCTTAATTAAGCACAAGCTTAACGTTAAGCATATGAATAATCCCATTGGTCCCAAAATAGCTGGATACCACCCAGTTGTGTACTCTGTCATTCATTTAGCAGACTGAAGAAAATATCATTAGTTACAACTAGATGCAGCAATAAACTGATTATCTTTTGACAAATATCGATTTCACGCTTTGCTGAAGCAAAAAGGGGGAAAAGAAAGGAAAACTTTCACTCATAAGTGAGAAAATGTTCTGAATAAACAAAGATACAAGGAATTCTGGAATGGAAGTCTTCTCAGCAGCAGCACTGCATACTGAATAGAATCTATTCAATAGATATTAATAGATATTAACTTATTGTATTGAGTTGTATAGTGCTGAATAGCTGCTAGGCACTGACTTGCAACAGGTCAAATTATGCTCATGGGGACTGGGGAAAGTCTGGAGCCTGGTGCTGCCTGCCCTCTTTCTCCCCCATGCTCAGGCCAGGGCCAGGGAAAGTGGGGACCAGGTGGCACCCATGGCAGCAGGGGTGGAGCTTGTTTCCCCAAGCCCTAGGTTCACCCGCTGCCCATGATTGTGCCCACCAAGACCAAAGGAAGCTAAGAAAAGCACCAGCCTCTAATTAAACAGTCACAGTTATAGAGAGAAATGCTCAGAACATCAGTCACAACACACTTTGAGGGCGTGATCCAAAGGTTATTGAAGTTGGGTCTTTCCATGGACTCAGGATCAGGCCCTGAAGTAGTAAAGGGAGAAGGAGAAATAAACCCCAAATAAATGGATAAAAATTCTTTTTGAACATGAATTCTGGAGGGAATTCAGGAAACAAAGCACTATAGCTCCAAAACATCTGATTTCTGTTGACAGTGTTATAGTGTTCACTAGATACACATAATTTGAACATTATTATAAAAACGCAGCCTTATAAAAGCTACATAGTTATTTTGTCTGAGGCAAAATTCAGCAGTAGGATTGTGCTGCAGGCAAATTCCTTCTGTCCTTCTGCAGTAACAAGTTGAGTGAGATGGAGCTTGCAGAGAGCAGAAATCCATTTCATGCCCCTTGGAAAATTGTTGCCCTCTGTTCTTATCTCATTTACCTAATGGATTTTAGCCTCTCTTCCCCCAACAGTCGATAAGCTTGGAAGAAAACTTTTTTGTCTGAAGCATAATGCAGTGCATTGCATGTTTATTTTTGCTAGCTGGTATTAGAAAGCTCGTTAACTTTAATAGGCTACACCTTAAGGATGGATCCAAAGCCCATTGAAACCAGTGAGAAGACTCCTATTGACCTCAATAGGCTGTGTGGCTCAGATCCCAAGGGCGAGATTGTGACCCCAATGAAATCAATAGGAAAACTCCCTTTAGCCATAGAGGGGCAGAAAATGTACTCCTAGTGCATAGATACCAAAACATATTAAGAAAACGGACAATTAAATAAACTACCTCAATAGTTATAAGTACAGCAAAGATGATCAACAGTCATATTTGAAACAATGAGTAGCCCTGTTTGTTAATGAGACTAATTAAGTGTCTCATTATAAAAATATGATGATATAAAAATATGAGACCAACATGACTCAATTCTACATTTTATTTCTGCTCTACAGAGACAAAAGAATGTATTTCCACTTGTTTGGAGCTCAATCCCAGTGCATGTTACAACCTGGAGAACTAACTTAGCAAAACACTAGTCCGCAAGTATATTGTTTCAGTATAACAAGGAAAAAGACAAAGAGCATCTGGTACATTTCTGCATCTGTAAAACTAGGCCTTGAAATACTCTTTGTTTCTTATGTAATTCTGACATGAACAAATGTTGCAACATTCAAGATGTTCAGCTTTCTATGTGTGTGTGTATGTGTCTGTGTAAGTATCTTTCTCTCATATGACTCACAAAATATAATTACATAGATAGAAAGTTATTTGATGTTTAATTTTGCCTAGACAAACATTAGCTACTTCCTAAGCAACGTTTTACCCCTATCAGTATCTTCCTAATAGCTGTGTTTTTTTAATTACTGATAATTAGTATTTACATAAAGCCTTATGCAAACAATTCATGAAGTACTTGTAGTAATTACATATGTAAATTGCTATGAAAGAAAAATGTTCACAGCTTAATGAAACCAATGCTGGTGAAGTAAGCTGTAAACAGGGGTCAAGTTTTAATGTTTAAAAATCTTGTTAGAGGAAGCAAAATGTCCCTTGTTTATTTTCTGCATCACTACTTGTTCAAGTTCTTTTAACAGGAGAGAAGTGGGAAAGAAGTTTGCTGATTTTGCTGATGATAATGGTGGGAAAATATTTCGCAAATTCCTTCTATTAGACTGGCATGGCTGTCTCATTTAAGGGTTCAAGGAAATGTGAAGCTGACACATTGGACTCTGTATGATCCTTCTTGGGTGAATAGGGATGTGGAAATCAAGATACAGACAAAGGAAGGAATGAAGCTGTTTCTCTTTGATAGGATTCAAACAGCTCTTTCCCAAAATTTGGAAATGTATGAATATTGGAAGTGGGAACGTTGTGGGAAAGCCAATCCAGGTGGGATATCTAGTCCTGTTTTGTTGTCTGAAGAAGTTCAGCTAGAGTACTTATAGTACATAATTACATGTGTGGATGGATATACAGATATAACCTTATCAGATCCACCTACATTGTCTGTCTAACATACTTGTCACCTGTGCAATTTGAGAATGTCAACTGTAACAAAGATCCCAAAACTTTTGCATGACAATTGAAACTGAATTCATCACTCTTTCAGACCTCCTTTGCAGTTTTGTAAGATGCTGTTTTCCCATTACAAGAGAAAATGGGATGCATTACTTGTTAGAAAGATAAAAGCCCTGGATTGTCTGTTTTTTATTTGATTTTAGATGTTTTAGGAACCTCCTGAGAAGAGCTCTGCCTTCTGATACGCATTCTATAATGCCATGAAAATTAGCTGAATTAAAGACTTTGCTTGTCTCTCATTTGATTTACCTCTTTCTTTAGTTTTAAACTGCACCGCAGATAGGCAAATAAGAGGTCAGAGCAGGTCTCCTGGACAGTTCTCCACCACTCCACAATCATTCAGAAATACATCCAGTCTGAATGTCTCACAGACCATATTCCATTAGTATCAATTATTAAAATGCAATGATATTTTACAGTAAGAGTCTGCAGACCTATTCTAAATTAATCCTTTTATTCCATTATGAGGCAATAAACCTTTACTCTTCTGAAAGCTCCAGTCACCTGCACTATCTAATTCAGGAATAAATATATTCAAAGGTTTGGAGAGTTTGCTTCCATCCCTATACCCTGCTGCATCCATATTAATCAGGCTTGCCTGTGTGTGACAAGGAGGATAGCAATCTAATGCTTCTTTCTGGAGAAATACTGTTTACAACCAGATAGACACACCGATAGTATCAGGACTAGTCCCTGGAGAGAGCCCTAATCTTCCCTCCTGAGGCATAAGTGCTGTGGCACCAGAGATTGGACTCATAGCCCAAATGACGCATAACTTTACAGTAACGTGTTTTTCAGTCTCTTGATGGGTGACTGTCACATTTGTTAGTGGTAGCTGGTTAATCTGATGGATACACCAACTTCTCTCAATCTGGGATTGGAGACAGGCTAAGATCCCTCTGGCAAAAGAATGGCAGACTGACAGTGGGAATTGTGCTAATTCTGTGCTTCCTGCTTCACAGTGCCATGGACTAGCTGGTGAATATATTTTTTCAGCCTGAGTTACGCTTTGATGGCCAATAATACTGGTGTAAAGTCTGGGGGCCAACCTGAACCAGCAACATTTCATGCTATTACTCTGAATTCATTTTTTGATCATGATTTTTATCAGCATAAGGTACAACTTTAAGTGAAGTGTTTTCAAACATTTCATACGGAGTATTATAATTTACATTTGGTACACAGCATGGCTTCACTGCAAGTTACTATTACCCAGACTGGATCTTATTAGAGATGAGTACAGTAAGAGATGGATGAAAAAGAAATTGTAAGTGAGAGAGATCTTTAAAACAGTGTCATTTTCTAGACTTTTAGTGCTCTCTCTCTCTCTCTGTAGGTATGTGTGTGTGTTACCTGGGGAGCTGGTAGTGAGCCCTATATCTAGGTTGCCTAGCATTTTCCTTTTAAACAATTCGAGTGACCTTTTCTTTAAAATAATCACAACACCCATACACCTCCATTATTTGCAGCAGGCTTTTCATATTCAGCATGGGCCTTCCCCTCAGGCTACCGAGGTCCTTTCTCCCTGCCCTTCCCTCACATCCTGAAGTCCTGTTCTGCTTCTGCCGAGATATAAACTGTTTTAAAAAATCACTATTTTCCTTCTCTCACTTTTATTCCTCAGGAAAACTTGGCAGCTTGCCAAAATAACCAAGAAACATGAAATATTCCAATTGCTGGGATCCTACTACTGCCAAAGCAGAGGACTATAGTAGTAGAAACACTTCTGATTGTGTGGTAGAGTGGGGGATGGGAAGGAAGATAGATGAATGGGGTTCCTCTCATCCTGTATATAGTATAGGGTGTCAGTGACCCATGCCTCCTCCCCCCCCACCACATGGGTATATTACACTTCCTGGCATGTATGTATAAGATCAATGTCTGGACTTCCTCTCATCTCCACGTACCACACGGCCCCTTTTCTGGCACTCTATGTAAGCACCATCCGAGACAGGTTCTCCTTCAATTCCCAGGAGGGAGCTAAGACAAAGACCTTGGCTGGAGTCCCCTTGTTAAGTACCCATGTACTCTGTGGCTGGTCTGAGGTGTCCATCCCTGTTTTGGGATAACAGCCTTCTCCTGCTGCCTGTTAATATAATCACACTGTCACTCAAGTCTGTGCTCAGACTTACCCCGCTCCTAGATAGTGCACACTGAAAGGTTGGTACAATTGCACAGAATGGAATTTGCTTTTACCATTTTCCTTTAAAACAAAACACAGACACAAACAAAGCTCTATGAAAGAATATACACAAACTAAGCCACAAGAGTGGTATTTAACTTTGCAAAGCCAACCGCTTGAAAATTAAAAGTTCAGTCGCAATCAATGTACGGTTCCTTTGTAACCATAATCATATGCATTATAATACAGTCTTTAATTACATGATCATACACTGTTTTTTCCACAGGACCCCTGCCTCATTCCGTGCACAGGATGCACACTTGGGCAAGCAGAATCTAGTATTAGCCAATGTTTTGAATGCATCCTAAGTAATGACCTTTTGACACAGTTTTGGGCTGTAAGGTTGTATACAGTTAATCTGGCTTTATGAAGTAACAGATGAATTACAACCAGATAGGAATCATGACGACTGACTGACTCCAGCTGAGTGACATTCTGAGTAACGTAGGTAATATGTGCAGAACTGGAGGGGTCTGAATGATGGAATGGTTGGAATAGTGCTGCTAATGGAGAGTGATGAGACAAAATCTTGGACAGTGAGTCAGTGAGAGAATGGATAACTGTCACGGCCAGTCAACAGTGGTGAAAGGGCCCAATGGGAGGTGCTTTTGCAAGTCCCCCTAGGAGTCTATCTATTTCTTTAGGTACCTATGTACCTTTAAAAATCTGGACCTCATGGTCTTGATTGCCAGTTACACTAAAAAAAGGCTGTTTGGGTGAGGAGCGCTAGAGAGAGCTTGGCATTGGGTTAATCTAGCCATTCTTTGATTGGGCTGAGTAGTCTGAGAAGGCTTGTGTGGACATTCAGCTCATTCGTCTGATGAGGATGGAAAGAGAAAATTAAAATATAAAAGATAATTTAGTTGTAGCTTGTTGGAAGAGGGAAGAACGAACACTTAAGGTTTAGGAGTAGGTATTATTAATTATTATACTTATTTGTATTATGGAAGAGCTTAGGAGGCCCAATCATGGTCCCGGCCCTTCTGTTAGGTGCTATACAAACATAAAACCCAAGACACTCTCTGCCACAGAAAGCTTACAGTCTCAGCAAGCCAAGCAGGGGCATGTCTCCTTCAGCCAGAGCTGCTCTGTCCACCCAAAGGCAGCCTTCGAATTGATGTGGTCAAGAAAAACTTAAATACCCTGGGGTTATCCCAGAATTGATTATAAGCACAGCTTGTGCTGTATAGTACCTTCCATCCCAAGATGTCAAAGCATTTTACCAAAGCAGAGGGAGGGACTCCTGACTATATCCATAATAGCCCCATTTTACAAATAGGGAGCCTGTGGTATAGAGACCTACCAGAGATCACATGGATATCATCATGCCAGAGATGGAAATAGAATCAAAATCTCTTGCATGGCTATCAACGTTCCCTCTATTTTTTTCCATCCATGCATGGAAAATTTTTAGTTATGTGCACCAAGGCATGTGTGGACGTGCACCACCAGTAGAAACATATGCTGCTAAATGTTGATGCTGTGGGCATTCTGCTAATCACCTGGGCAGCACCTGAATTTCTCCCGAGCGACCACCCAATCTCTCAGTTTACAAAGACCACTGATCCCTTTCTCACGCTGTAGCCGCTAGAAATTTCTTCCCTCTCTCTAAACTGCACTCATAATAGTATATTTCAGTGGTGGGTAACCTGCGACCTAAGGACTGCATGTAGCCAATTGGGGTTCTAATGTGTGGCCCATGAGATATTTTTTTTACTGTTGCACAGTCACAAGGTTTTCAGATTCTGCTGATTTCCATCCACGTCGTTTTTTTCCTACCAGTATTACAAAAGTGACACTTAAATCAAGGGCATGTGCAGTCAGGTGTCTGCTGATAAACACAACACTGACTGTGTGCTCCATCTGCATCCAGTCAAAGTGCTGCTGCGGTTCAATCAGCACACCCACAAATTCTAGTTGTGCAAGCACGGCTAGCAAATTCATGCAGCCCATTCACTAGCCCAGGTTGTGCCCCACTGGTATATTTGCTCCATTTATTTTCATGGCTTTTTTATGAAATCGCACTGCCTTTATCAATAGAAATAGCGGATTAATTCAGATTCTTGCCCAAGAATGTAGGAAGGGCCTCTATTAAGTGGAAGAATACTTTTCATTTGTAAATCAAATGAATGTTTAATCAAATAATACTGAATGTCAATGCTAGAATCAAAGCCTGGTGTCATATTATGTGTTGGGAGCGAGTTGGAAGGTAGAGAAGAGGGAACCAGTGGTAGTGGAGTGGCAGGGATAAAATGACAGCATCGATTTCAGCATCATGGCTACCTGCAGGGCATTTTTAGTTCTGAATGGAAGATGTGCTCTTCTTGAATCTGTACTACAATTATCAGCTGTAGAAGCGAGAGAGCTCTGAATAACAGACTAGAAAGATGAAAGAAGCTAAAAGTTAATAGACTCCTTCTCTACGCCCTCTCCACCCTCCGCAGGTGGAGTGATTTCCAGTTGGCCAGGAATGCAGTAGGCTAGTTTAGGCTTCAGTTGCAGCCATGTGACCAGTGTAAATGCTGTCTCGCATGGTGAGGTGTGTCTGTGTGGTAAACACCTTTGCACTGTGGACAGGACAATGCAGTTCTATGACTGCCTCAGGGATGAGTGGACACAAGATTTACACAGTAACTAGTGATTTAGGATGACTCAATTTTTGAGTCCCCAACAAGACACCTTAGAAGGGTCTGATTTTCAGAAAGTGCTGAGCATGGAGGCTTTGGGGCTCACCTTACAAGAAATAGAGAGCAGAAGATCACCACTTCTGACTGTCCCCTGCTACAGCCCAGAAACACTTCTGACTGTCCCCTGCAACAGCTTTCTTTCCTTCCTAGGGTCTGAATACCTCTTGTATGTGTTGGGCGTTGCATTCTTGCAGCCTGCCATGCCCATTCGTTTTGTGGGAGGGTGAATAAGAAAGCCTCATACCAGGAGTGAAAGGCATTTAAATTTCTTACAGGCATTGTCCTATCACAACTGGGTCCCTGCCAGCTCTTTAAATAGCTCCCAGCTGGCTTTTGCCACAGCGTTGTCAGTTCTTGCCAGAGCTACGCGGGGGGGGAGGGCACCCTTTTATTTTCACCTCTGCCTCATGCTCAATAGCCCTATTCATGACTCAGGGCTGGTCAAGCATAACCCTAAGCACCCTTGCTGCATGCGCACACTCCTTCCTCTTGATTTATTTCTACATACACAACACACGCATTTGGAGAAGTGATTACTGAAAGAGGAAAAACATGTAATCCTAGCAGACATCTTGCTGGACAGGAAAGTATGAAAGTTCTCTCTTATGGTACTTGTATTGTTGAAGAACATTGCAAGAGACAGGAAGGAATTTTCATATGCACATGCAGAAATGCATTTCTTGATTTTACTGACTTTAGGCCCTACAATGGCTCTTTAGTGGTTTTTATTTTTTTTTAACATGATGCTGTTTCATATTGAAAAAGAGCATATAAAAGTTGAATCCTGTGGCACCTTATGGACTAACAGATTTATTGGAGCACAAGCTTTTGTGGGCAAAGACCCACTTTGTTAGATGCATGTCAACATGCATCTGACGAAGTGGGTCTTTGCCCACGAAAGCTTATGCTCCAATAAATCTGTTAGTCCATAAGGTGCCACAGGACTTTCTCATTGTTTATGCAGATTCAGACTAACATGGTTATCCTTCTGATACATATAAAAGTTGTTGCTCTGTGAACAAATACAGTCTTCTCTCCCCTCTGAGCAATTATTTCTTTTCCTCCTCATAAAGTATCCAACCTTGGTCCAGTCAAGTTTAAAGCAGCATTGTGGTTTTCCTTCTATAAATGTACTGAAGGTTGAATTGGCAATTAGGCAATAAAAACCTTAATATTCAGGTTAATTGTAGACAGATGAGGAAGATGAATTGTGATACTGTTCCGGAGCTAAGAATAGACATGCACCATAAGTTTGATCTGAAACAGGACATTCCTGTAATGTGGTTTAGAAATGTTTATGGACCTAGATAACTAACTAACTGAAATATCTTATTATGGGAGAAAAATAATATACTCTCTTTGCCAAAGAGGATTTCATAGAAAAGAGTGAAAGCAAAACTGTCTCCATTTGAGTGATAGATGGTGGCATATCAGAATTATTTTCACTAACAATCAATGTTATCTCATACATACACATGACTGAAACTCGAGCACATATACAGTATATGTCAGCTATTGATGAGCAGTCAATAAACTAATGCAGCTTCTTTACACCATGTCTCATAAATCCTACCATTTGTAGTTAGTCGTATTAGTGAAACTGATCTATTGATCATTTGTACCTTTGTTACGAGCTGGATATTTACTGCAGTCAGCCTGCTGTTAGCCAAAATGTATGTGATAAATTGGAAGATTACAGGGCCAGTCTATCTAGTGAGTGATTGTCTCAGTAGAAAATTAGAAATAATGATCATAGCTGTAAACAGTTCATTATGGAAGAGTCAAAAATCACAATGAAATCATTTTTGGCTATTCTGATAATGAAAACCACTTGAAGAAAAATTATATTCCAACTGTATTATTTTAATCCTGATAAAACAGATTTCCTGAGATAATATTTACTAAGACTTTTTAAAAAAAATCCTGAAATGTTTTAGAACAGAGTTAGGATAAAGAAACCTAGGAGCAGAGCAATGTTCCCTCTCATCTTTTCAATCCATGTGCAAATTTTTTCCATTCATATGCAGAATAAATTTTTATATGCACCAAGATATGTGAAGATATTCACCATCAGTAGAAACAAAAATACCTAGCTAAGGGCACTCTGCTAATCAGCTGGGTGGCATTTGAATCTCTTCTTAGAGGCTTCACAAGTTCACAGCTTACGGGGAACACTGGTGCTGAGTATTAAAGTAATTGGTTTCAATATCTGAGGCAGTTATATAAATAATGAATAAAGAAAAATGAATTGTTCTCAGAGGCACATACACGTGTCTTAGTGCACACACACGTGTCTTGGTGGTAGCTACATGAAAATTACACTAATGTGATAAATTCTAGATATTATAAACTTTGACCACCAGGGCTGGCTTTAGCAAGCTTGGGGCCCGATTCATGGGGGCAGGGCCGCACATGTGCCGTGCGCCCAGGGCGGCACTGCGCATGCACTGCGCGCCCGGGGCCCCACGCATGCGCCGTGCGCCGGGGGGCCCACGCATGCGCTGCGCGCCCAGGGCAGCACTGTGCATGTGCCGCGCACCCAGGAGCGGGTCCCTCTTAGGCGTGGGGTCCCCCGGTTGGGCGCGGGGCCCGATTCCGGGGAATCGGCCGAATTGGCCTAAAGCCGGCCCTGTTGACCACTTTACTTGCACTCTGCCCATCTCCATGGACTGTGTCTAGTTTTTCAAACATCTCAAGCTGCTTCACACAAATATTTTATTAGAAAAAAAATCTACCACAACTATGTTCCCTTCTTTCCCCCTGTTGAAATCCACCCCTCCCCCCAAAAGAAAAACCTGCCCCGAGATGTAGCGCCAGCAACATGTTTAGATGTTTAGAATGAAATAAATAGATACCAAGTGACCCTTCAGGGCTTGTGCTGTTGGATAAGGAGTAGGGGCCTGGCTTTCCAGTGGAACACACAGCGCTTGCTTCTGGGCCTGGACAGATTCATGACATTTTTATGTGTGGGAAAGCTAGTTTAGGTAATGGTTACAGGCCTGTACAATTAGATTTCTAGAGGAAGAGAGCCTGGGAGTACAGGTGAAAGGGTACACACATCAAGCCCATTGTAGGCATGATTGTTCCTTGCCCTCCACGCCCATAGAAAGGGTTGGGAGGAGGTTAAAATTATCTGTTAAACATTTGGGTGGGCTATATACTTGGCAAATGCGAGCACAGATGTGGGAGAGCAGTCCTCCCTAATCTGCAGGTAGGTGAGGAGTGGAACAGGAAGGAGAGAAAATGGACCATGCTCTGGATCCTCATTCCTCCTCTCCAATGCATCAGCCAGTGTAGTTGGTCACTGGGCAAAATGATATGCTATTAGTCTACACCAGGAGGTTGTTTCCTTCCTTGTCTCTGGGATAAGGGATAATCCAAGGAGAGAACTGTGATTCTGAGTGACTGTTTGTCCCTGATCTGCTCTTTGGCACAGTGTAGACACATTCTGCCCCTTACTTAGGGAAGATTGTAAATGTACAATTTAGCTCTTTGTGTTTGAAAACTCTCTAAAGCACTTTTAAGGTGGTATTTCTGTTAACGGTGTGACATATACCCAGTACAGATCATAACACGCAGGCATACTCACCAGGAACAGTTACACCGGGTCCCTGGAAAGAATCTAGTTGACTGCAATGGGCCATGATCAGGCCAATAGAGAGATAAGCAGACAGAAAGAGTACAAAGAGGATCTGGATATTCAAGAGCGACCTTTGTTTTTATGGGTTGAAAATTGTGCCAGCAAAAATTGTGTCCACATATTTTTGCCTCATAATTTGTTGTGGGTGTAAATGCTAGTCACTGGATGCTGATCCAGAGCCCAATGAATTTGATGGGAAGACTTTCATTGAGCCAGGCCCAAATGTCTGAAATGATGGTTTGTACTTACAAATCAAATATGAATTAGATTGGGATGGGTAGTTATAAAGCGGCATCCCACTGGGGTTAGTCCCTAGTAGGCCACCGATGCTATATTTACCTGCGCTTCTGCAGGTATGGGGTAATCAAAACGCTTGTTGGCCAATGGGAGCGGTGGGAAGTAGCACAAAGACTTCCCTCTGCTCCCATTGGCTGCAGATGGTGATCACTGCCAATGACAGCTGTGATCACCTGATATCTGCAGAGGCACAAGTAATCATAGAGGTGGGGGCCCACCAGGGTTATGTTTGACTGCCATGAATTTCTTGCCCAGTTTCTGAGGATGAAAAATTGCATCCCTAAAAGGAAGCAGGAATCTGGCCTAGCTGAAGAACTGGGCCAATAGGCCAGTTACATACCCGATCATTTATAAAATGGCAGTTGCATCATTCTAATGGATTAAAATCTGGGATATTGGCCTTGGGCTGAGATTCCCGAAGGAAGGAATTGCCTGTATCTCTGTTCCAGACCTGTTTTGTGTATGAATAAAGGAAATTACCCTTAGACTAAATCCAGTGGTTAAGGCTCCAACCTATGACTTGCGGGGCCCAGCTTCAACTGCCTGCTCTGCCAAAGACCATGTGTGTGATTTTGGGCATGTCATTTAGCATCCCTGTGCTTCAGTTCCCCGTCTGTAATATGGGGATAATAGCACCATCTAACCTCCTAGGGCTACAAAAACAACATTAAAGGTTGTGTGGCTCACAGATAGACGGTGGTGATGGAGGCCATCTGAGTACCTTATATGGATAGAATATGCTCATATGCCATGTATCAGAGGGGTAGCCGTGTTAGTCTGAATTTGCAAAAGTGGTGAGGAGTCCTGTGCACTGATGAAGTGGGTCTTTGCCCACGAAAGCTTATGCTCCAACACTTCGGTTAGTCTATAAGGTGCCACAGGACTCTTCGCCGCTCATATGCCATGACACTGATTTCTCCTGCTGTGGGAAGATGACCTGCAAGAGCCCTGAACATTGGGCAGATGGGGGACAATGGTGTTGAATAAACGGACAACAATACTGAGGGGCATTGGCAAGGCATTGCGGGAAGTCTTTCATTGCTGTTGTCTGTGCTCGATCTGTTGTTTGGATAAAGAGAAGCTTCAGTTCCCAATGTTCATCTTTCACAAGTATTATTATTTATTACAAGCAAACCGAGAAACATTAGCACCTGCAGTTATTTTAAATGAAAAATTGAGACTGAGTTTCACTTACACCTTCAGTATTTTTACATCTCTCTTTTGGCACAAAGGGGCCTTAAAGGAGGCAGAAATGGTCCCCAAAGAGTATCCCTTTCATGGGAAGGGAGGCAGGACTTTCCAGCTAGCGCACATCACTTAAACTGGCTATTCACCAGCACTGCTCCCAGACCCCAGTAAATGGACTGTGTGAGGGCAGGCCAGGGGAAGGAGAGGGAGAAAGCAAACTGTACTGTCTATTCTCTGCTTCCTTAGGCCCACTGTAGGGCAGGTGAAACAGAGAATAAGGTAGAGGAGACCTGAAGCTGGTTTAACTTACACTGTGAGCAGGATAGGACTCCAGATGCTACAGAGTGTGGGGACTGCAAAAGTAGCCTTATACCTTCTCTTCCTAGACTTTGTTTCTGCCCCAACCATAGGAAGAGAGTTACTTAGACCTGGGGCCATTACCTCCATGAGCTATTCTGGATTAAAGTGTCTGCACATGGGGATTTTTCTCTGCGATTAGTATGCAGATCAGGAGTTAGAAAAAGGGTTTCTTCCCATCTCTTTGGGGTATGTAAACAATTCAGCATTGGGCAGCCAGTAGTTCTTTAGATTGAAAGAATATAAAAACTGCAAGAAGCCTATGGGACATACATTAACGGGGTGTCTTGGCTCAGGAAAGAGCTAGAATGCACATGCCAGAGTATGTTGTCTTAACCTACCATCTAGGAGTCAAAACAGAATTGTGCCAGACCTGTCAAGAGTACCAGGATGCTGCTAGAAATTACTGTTTCAAAGCAACCCAGCTGGCACTGTGACACAAACAGGCAAAACTAACAGAAATGTCATATATACAATACACATCAGAGCATGAGACTTGTTTTTAATTTCCAGTTCCACCAGTGAATAACTCGGGGCTTGATTACCTCGTATGTTGAAGCCACACTCAGTAAAGGATATGAGGTCATGTTGATGGGATATCAGTGAATCCCTTCCAGCACCTTGGTTTTTAGGGCCAGCCTTGGCCCTGAGAAGAACTATAGGTGCTCACAGGCAGTTGTAACTTGTGACACTGATGCAGGATCCACAATGAACCCTAGATCAGTGGAGGATAGACACGGCTTAGCTGAGATCTGCCATGCCCCCTCCCAACATGCTTAGTGGAGGCATTGGTGATGCGGAGCCAGTATACTTACACCAGTAAGCAGTTAACCACCAATAGGATAATCCTTTCCTGGTTGACTCTGTTCAGTATCCTGCCTCCTGGCTGGCAGAAAGGGGAAAGATCTGGTGTGTAATGCTTGGTACATCATCCACCCTTCTGCCTCAGTGTCCCATCAGTGTAATGAGAATACCATCTGCCTCATGCAGATAGTGTTAGGATTCATTGTTGGATGTTTTTTAAGTGGCTTGAGATCCTCAACGGCAAGGCACTGCACAAAAGAAATGTACCATTATTTGTATTATTAAAGCTATTATAAAAGACATGGCTACCTCTGAGCCTATACCAGAGGTGGGCAATAATTTTTAATGGGAGGGGGGGCCACTCCAAGATTTTGGCAAGTGGTCAAGGGCCATCTTTCTACTGGGGGTGGGGTCTGGGACAGAGGTTGCGTGCAGAAGGGAGCTTAAGGTAGGAGATTGGAGTGCAGGGGGGGTGTGGAGTTTGAGAGGGAGTTTGAGTGAAGGGGGGGTTGTGATCTGAGGCAGAGGCTTGGGGTGCAAAGTCCAGGAGGGAGTATGGGTGCAGGAGAGGATTTTGGCCTCTGGAAGGGGCTCTAGGAGGAGGTCCAGGGCCTGTGAGGGAGTTGTGACCTGGGTGAAGGAGGTGCAGGGGAATGGGGTGCAGGGTCAGGGAGGGGATATGGGTGCCAGAGAGGATTCTGGCCTGGGGGAAGGGTGTAAGAGAGGGTTCAGGGTCTGGGTGGGAGCTGTGACCTGGGGAAAGGGGTACAGAGTGTTTGGGTGGTGGCCTGGGGCAGGTAGTTGTGGGGAGAGAAATGGAGAGTGCCAGAGGCAGGCTCTGGCTAGGAGGCGCTTAACTAGGTGGCTCCCATTAAGCAACCCTGCAGGAACCTGAAGGCTGTAGTCACAAGCTGCTCCACATGGCTCTGCTCCGGGCAGGGTGAAGGGGTAGGGAGGAAGGGAGGAGGCTTCATTGGCTGCCCCTGCTGCCAGCAAAATATCTCAGCTGCTATTGGTTGGAAACTGGCCAATGGGAGCTGAGAGATTTTGCTGAGGGGCGGGACAGAGCACAAAGCATTTCTCCTCGCTCCCGGTATAGAGCAGACACATTTAAAGTGGCTGCCGCTGTGCTCTGCTTAATGGTTCCAGCGACGCAGCCACGGGCCAGATCCAGTGGCTTGGCGGGCCGGATCCAGCCCACTGGCAGCCTGTTGCCCACCCCTGGCCTATACGCTTGTCTGTATCCTGGTAGTCAAAGGACCAAAGACTACCATTTTGACCAATAATCAAAATAAACAACTTGGTGAACACAAGCCATTTAAAACATATTCTAAATTCAGTATTTTCCATTCCCTTTTTTGGAGGAGGGATGCAGGACATTACCTTTCTGAGATAATACATGTTTGAATAATACTATAAATATTGATCTGGAAAGAAGCTGTTAAAAATGAAGCATTGTTATGAGCATGTCAGGCAGGTTTCAGTGTGTATTGACTGATATGCTTCATAGATTCAAATTACTGATTTTCATTGGTTGGTTTTCAGGGATTTGTAATCATATCTTTGAAGCATAACAAATCAATTTGATATGTAAAGGATTGTTTTCTGGAGAAAACATGTTGGAAAAAATGAACAAGCATTGCGTAGAGAATGTTTCAGACTTCAGCTTACATTTACAATGGACAATAATCTAACAGTCTTATTTTCTGGGTCATCATTTCTTGGTGATGAAATATTTTTATAATTTTAATCTCATCCTTACCACACTAATAAAATAATGCCCAACAACAAAGATAGCAACAAACTTCCTAGCAAGTCATCATAGACAAAGAAAAAACAAAAATCAAATAGGAAGACATGAGGAAAGAAGAAAAGGAAAACAAGAAAATGCTCAGGTACTGTGGGGATGGGGACACTAGGGCTGCGTCTAGACTGGCATGATTTTGCGCAAATACTTTTAACGGAAAAGTTTTTCCGTTAAAAGTATTTTACTAAGCGTGTTTAGATTAACGGATGCTTTTGCGCAAAAGCCCTTTGCGCAAAAGCATCCGTGTATCTAGACGCGATTTCTTAAGAAAGCCCGATCACCATTTTAGCCATCGGGCTTTTTGCGCAAAACAATTCTGGGTTGTCTACACTGGCCTCTTGCGCAAAAGCATTTGCGCAAGGGCTTTTGCCCAGTGGGAGCGTCATTGTATTTGCGCCAAGAAGCACTGATTTTGTACATTACAAAGTCAGTGCTCTTGCGCAAATTCAAGCGGCCAGTGTAGACAGCTGGCAAGTTTTTGCGCAAAAGCGACTGCTTTTGCGCAAAAACTTGCCAGTCTAGACGCAGCCTAGATGTATCTAAAATAGGGCCTGATCCAAACCTGCTAAAGCCACTGGAGAGAATCTAATTGACATGAGTGGTCTTTAGATCAAGCCAACAAACAGAAAAGAAGAGATAGTGTAAAGGTTTAAACATAGTGGCTACGTCTACACTGCAGGCTTCTTGCGCAATAACTGTTTTGTGCAAGAGTGCGTCCACACTGCCATGTGCTTTTGCACAAGAGATGTGCTTTTGTGCAAGAACGTCCATGGCAGTGTGGATGCTCTCTTGCGCAAGAAAGCTCTGATGGCCATTTTAGCCATAGGGGTTTCTTGCGCAAGAAACCTCTGTTGCCCGTCCACACTGCTTTCTTGTGCAAGAGCTCTTCCTCATGGGGAGAGGAATAACTCTTGAGCAAGAAGCCCTCTGTTCCGACGCTTTACTGTAAATTTACTTGTGTAAGAACGCACGTGCAGTGTAGACACTTCATAAGTTTTTGCACAAGAACAGCTGTTCTTGCGCAAGAAGCCTGCAATGTAGACGTAGCCACTGAGTGGGTTTTCAAAAGTGGCCTTTGTTTTTGTGGGCTGAAAATTGTGCCAGAAATAATTGTTGCCACTTTTTTCGCCCCTCAGAATATACTGCAGATGCAAATGCTAGTACCAAGAGGCCTGATTCATAGCCCGTAGAAGTCAATGAACTCACTGTCTCATTGGATTAGACCCCAGACATTTAAAAGGACTGCTAGCACCCACAAATCAGATAGGTATTAGTTAGATGATTATTTCTAGCTTGGCAGAATTCAGTTTTTATTTTTTAATACTTTCAGGAGATAATATTGGTGTTTATTTTTAAGCATTTTATATTTTTATTGATTTGAATTTTCACAGTTGCAGGAAATTATGGGAGGTTTAAGAATAATTATTTAATGACAGCAGATGTACAGACTCAAAAAGTTAAATAACTATTAAAATACAAATTTTCAGCCTCACATGTGAAAATGCATATAGCAAATATCCTAAAGTTAAACTGTAATAAGTTCTAAAGCAGCCTTTTTCTTATGTTGGCTCGCTGGTAAATGTCAATTGTTATCAATGAAAATTTATTTTGTTGGTTTGTATGTGAAAGCTATATTTATTGAAGAAGAAGAAAAAAACCTATTTTTTCCTAATATAGTTCCTTTTACCTGCAATGAATTTCATGTGCAGTTTCTGAGGGTGAAAAGTGCATCCATAAAAAGCAAGGTGGCTCTATGGCCCAACATTAAAAGTTGGACAATATACAAATTACAAAATTAGTAATTGTTAGTTGCATCATTCAGATGTAGAATGCATAATGCTCAGATAGTTTGGCCTACTGCTGCAACTTTTACCCAATGGCTTAAAAAGAGACTAGTCATGTGATTCATCATGTGATTGGCCTTCAGTAGGGATAGTCAACATGCACAGTTTCTATTGAGCCAATGTGTGTGCATGCGAAGTGCTATGGTATTATCGAAAAAACATCCTTCAGGGATAGAGGGCTTAGGGTGTGTGCACACATCAGAATTACTCACTCCTCCAGATGAATCTTTTTCCCCCCTACTTTTGTTACTCAGGAAAGACTTATCTCAAGAAGTTTAGGACTCTCTGGAGAAGGAGTTCATGCCAGTCTCACTGCTAACTAAAAAGATGATTTTGTAACAATGAAAGGGCTTTTATGCTCAGTGGATTATTTCACTGACATGACAGAACAAACAAGGAGGATATTTTTGTGAGTATTCTTAATTTGTAATACAATGATGCCTAGAAGTCCCCATGAGGATCTTAGCCCAAATGTGACAATGTATTTTAAAGGGCTTAGCCTAAGGGTTCATCTACACAGCAGGGCAAAGGTCGAATTAAGATACTCAACTTCAGCTATGTCAATTGCATAGCTGAAGTCTAAATAGCTTTATTAGGCTTCTGGAGCTAATAAACAGCAGGAAGTTGAAGGAAGAACACTCTTCCTTTGATTTCCGTTACTCCTATTAAAATGAGGGTTACAGAAGTTGGAGTAAGAAGTCCTCCATCTCAACATTATTTCAAAATAATGGCTTGCTGAATAGACGTGCATTTTGTTATTTTGAAATAACGTCAGTTATTCCGAAATAACGCTGCTGTGTAGATGTACCCTAAGAGATTACTTCTATTTCGGTGATTGTGTCCTCCTGGAATGTCATTCCAGCACTTTTTTGGGCAGGACTGGGAGGAGCCTGAGCAGCATCTTATACCACTTCCAGACTTTCATTTTGGTGCTTCTTCACCCCCACATGCGCCACCTGCTTTGCATACAGTTTAACCCTGAGGTGGGAAATAAGTGGCCTGTGAGTTGGACATGGTTCACCAGAATTAACCCCTGGTGGGCAGCCAGCACTATATTTACCTGCGGGTTCACAGGGATGGCTGCTTGTAGATCCTGTTGGCTGCAGATCGCTGTTCTCAGCCAATGAGAGCTACAAGAAGCGGTGCGGACTGGAACACCACTACCTGCAGTTCCCATTGGCTGAAAATGGTGATCTGTGGCCAACGGGAGCTGCAAGCAACTGTATCTGCAGATGCACAGGTAAATAAAGCACCAGTGACCTGCCAGGGGCTAATCCTGGTGAACCACATCCAGTCCATGGGCCACTTATTGCTCATCCCTGGCTTAACCAGACAAGACAGAGAAGAGCTAGGAGAAAATTATGCATCATAGAAATAGCCTGGTCAAGATGTTCATAGTAGGCACATAGGTCTTTATTTGGGATTTTTTTAAATTTTATTTGTATTTCTCTGGTGCCAATCCCCCATAAGGTCCATCTTTCTCATGGAATTTCTATCAGTTCAGATAAAAAAGTAGTCAGATCAATTCTGATCATCCTGCACTAGATCAGATAGCTGCTTGTCCTTTTTTAGTGCTAAACCTTTGCTGTGTATCGGAATAAGATAATGCCACTTTAAATTGTTTGTGAGCCCAGTAGTGGCTCTCACTATGTTCCAGTATGCTAGAAATCAGACAGATCAGTATGGTGCACATATTAGCTAGGTCTTGCCTTGTATGTTGTGTGTATTTTGGTACACATATGTATTTGGACCCCCACTCGCTTGTATGGCTCCTTTGTGTTGTGTTTGTTGCATAAAGAGCAAGTGACACAAGAGCTTGTGATTTTGATTCAAGTGATTCACTTCTGTGTTTCAGCTTGTTCTCTGTGTCTGTGGCTGCCATCAAACCACCATAAGATCCAAACTTTGCAGAAAGACTTTCCTGCAGACCCTTGGGCATTTCCTACAGACCTAATGGGCATTGTCCTACATCCCTATTTTTATTGTGCGTATGTTTTTCTTAGGCTTTTTTATGCTTTTTGTTTGTCAATCAAACCCAAGCAAGAATTTCCAATTTTCTCTTTCTTCCTGGAATTTAGAGGGGATCATTAGAGAGGAGGCTCAACCACTATTGGGATGTATTTAACTGCTCTACCCATAATCCTACTAGCCACTTTAGTAACTGTAGTGATGATGCAGTACTAGGTTGCCAATACTGAAGTAATTCTACAGATGCGATGTTACAAAGTTAGTATCAGCATGACTGCTAATGTTCTCTGTGTGCTTCTGAACCAACCCAGTGCTACTTAGATTTGTTTCCACTGGGCAGACTTAGACTGCTTAGGTGTGTCTCTCTTAACACACCTGAATGAGTGCTTCATACAAATCACATTATTTAAGGGCAAGATTAAACATCTCTGATGCATGGCATGACACTCATTGATAGCTATCTCAGAAAGCTCCCTTTCTCACACCTCCATAGCACACCATTTTTAAGATTCACAGGGATCCATTCCATACCTCTGGTTTCCTGATATGCAAAAAAGTGAGCAGGGTTGCAGGGGAAGTACTGAATATAGTATATGGTACACAGATAGGGATAATCAGTTGAAATTAATAATGTTGCAGAAACCTCCTTGCTTGAACTTCCTAGCTTGGAATTTGAAAATTATAGTTTGAAACCTCTCTAGTACAGCACTCTGTGGTCCAGCAACATCTGTGGTCTGGCATGATTTTAGTTAGCCTGATGTCCACTTATGGGTGTGGCTAAGTTTCCCGTGGTCCCATAAAGTTTGTTTACAGACACCAGTCCTGCCTTTTAGTGTTCTGTGCTTTTATTTAGCTCTAGTTTACCCCTATAAATCTTCTAAGAGTCTAATGAGCAGCAGAAATGTTGGTAATACTGCTAGACAATATTGACCTCCCATGGTCTGGCAAATTCTGTTTTGGCACCCGAGGGTGCTGGACTTCAGAGGTTCAACCTGTTGATTAGATTTAAGAAAAACATATATAACTAGCCAATTAGCCCGTCATAAGACGGGATTTTCAGGTCTCTCCTCCACATCGGTCTTCTCTCCTGAGCCTCTGGTCTCTTGCTCCGTCTCTCTCTCTCTCTCTCTCTCTCTCTCCTCCTCCTACTGCCTCCCCGCCTCTCTCTCAGCTCTCCTCCGCCTCCTGCCTCTCACTTGGGGGACTGCGGAGCCCAAACGGCCGTTTGGGCTCCGCACTCCCCATGCTGCATGGGGAGCGTGGAGCCCAAACAGTCGCTTGCGCCACTTGCTCCTATGTGGCGGCCTGGCTGAGCAGTGCAGAAGTCAGCCGAGCGCCATGGCAGGAGGCAAAGGGGGGTGGGGTGGTGACATTCACAGCCAGGGGGCGAGGCCTGGAGCCACTGTCATGCCGCACGTCACCGCCCCACCCCCCTTCACCTCCCGCCGTGATGCTCGGCTGACTTCTGCGCCACTCAGCCAGGCTGCCATGGGGGAGCAAGCAGCCGTTTGGGCTCCCCCGTGGCGGCCCGGCTGAGCGGTGCAGAAGTCAGCCGAGCGCCATGGCGGGAAGCGAAGGGGGCCGGGGCGGTGACATACACAGCCAGGCCCTGCCCCCTGGCCATGTACGTCACTGGCCCACCTCACTTTTCCTCCCGCCGTGGCACTCGGCTGACTTCTGCGCCGCTCAGCCGGGCCGCTGCAGGGGAGCAAGCGGCGCAAGCAGCCGTTTGGGCCCCGCACTCCCTATGCAGCACGGGCGGCCCAGAGGGAACAGCCAGCATTTCAGCAACAGCGCCGCCAAGAGGGAACACCCAGCATTTCAGCATTACAGACTCTCAGACACTGGGCTACTATATATATGATGATGTACTGTAGGGAACAGGTCTGCATTGGCAGAGGCATTGACAAGATGACCTAATAGGTCTTTTTAATAATAGCCTAAAAATAGCCTTAGAACTCATTTATCAAGTTTTCTGGTTTTGTTGAGCATATCTGCTTTTTCTTCATTCACAGGAAACCTAAATTTGGTGAATTACCTAACTCTATAGTTAGCTATCCAAGGACTTGGAGGCAAACCAGAGCTAGTTACTATGAAAGGTAGAAACTGCTATGCAAAGAAAAGTAGATTAGCTATTTAAATGACAATGGGAAATGACAAAGAGGGACACTGACAGGAATACAAGTTGATAAAGAAGGAGCTGTTCATTAGTGTTCCTGTAGCAACTATAATTGTCACAAAAATTATATTTAGCAGTTTTCCATCATTTTAATTCCATTTCAAGTGAGTTTAATCTAATTTATCCAATGACTAATTTTTGGCCTTGAATAAGTTAATACATAGCCCAGTTTTTCCAAATGGAAACACAACTCTTGCCACCGACACACAGAAACATATTAAGTTGTATAATCAAAAGTCCCTCTACATATGTTCCATATTTAGGATTGCCCTTTTGTAAAAGTTGATGTAATGCTTAAAAACACCACTTGCCTTTTTTATTAGGTCAGGGATACCAGAAAATTATGTTAAGATCAATTTTGTGTTACAGTTTCTCATTTCTGTTCTTTCCTTGCAGAAATGTCAGGCATTAACAAATTCTTCTATGTTTCAGAAAATCAGTCAGAAAACATAACATTCTTAAATGCTTACACAAAATGCAAGTCAGAATCTCAGACAAACAAATCTTAATTGTTTTTATGTAGTCTAGAGCAATTGTTTTGAGTCTATACACTTTCAAAACACTTTTTTCAATTATTCCATGTGTGTCACAAGAAAAAAGAAAGGTTAAAGTCTATAAGACATTCTGGCTATTAGGTTTCATGTTAATACTTTTTGGTGCCTGATCCAATGCCTGCTCAGTGAATGGAAAAACCCCAGTGATTTTCATGGGCTGTGCATCAAGCTTTTCAATTGCTGTGTATAAAAAGGAGATGCTTTATTACTTGATTAAAATAATAATTTCAATTTTCAGATAAAACAGATGATTTACATTTTGCAGAGAGAAAACTGGGTATGTGCTAATCTTTTGATGAAAGATACATATTTCTTTTCTGACTTCCTTTGCTAATCTGCCTGATTTGTTTGTCAGCATTATGAATACAAATGTTGCCAGAAGTGGGCTCATAGCTGAAAATTCTGCAGTCCAACCAATAATTTTACACCAAGTCATGTCCTCAATAAACTTCTGATTTTTCCTTCAGGTTATCTGAGAGAAATCTTAATTATGTTGCTGTATTTACTGTGCTATTCCTCTATGACTTTATGTGGAACTCAATTTTCAGTGAATTTTTGACATTGTAATTTTGGGGATTATGAATCAATTCAGTTTTACCCTCCTTGCAACGAAGAATGTTCTGTAATGGAATGTTTGAAGTGGATATGAGAGAATATTTCACAGAGAATAGTTTACCTTACAAATATAGTCTCACTTACCTTTGATGAAAACTTCCATGAGCAGATTGAAATTTCTGTGAATTTATTATTTGAAATAACTCAACACATTCTTGCAAGCTTTTTTTCTCTATGGATTGATTGCAATCAGTTTGCTATGAATATCAATAATCAAAATTCAAGCTGTGTTGGTTTCTTGTAACCAGTCACATAAGCCACATGGTATTGATTTTTTTCTTCACTGGAAGAGCACAAGTCTTATATTCAGGAGGGAGGCTTGAAGGAATTTGGCCCTTTGAATCTCTCAAGGAGAGGCAGGGATAAATAAGGATTATGGGCTTTTAGACAATTTTATACCTTTTCCTTTCTGGGTCACACAGGCTGTACTCCAAGAATAAATATTAGGTGACTAAGAACGGAGTTTAAATTAATTTCAGCTCATCCCGTTCACACAAAGTAAAGACATGTTGGTGTACAGCCCTAATTGTGCACTTCCTAGCTAGACTCTGGTGACGCATTTTGGGAACTATGTCACTCAGGTGTGTAAATCAGCACCAATCCCTCCACATGAAATAAGCCAAGAATGTTCAGTGGTCTGCGATTTTCTGTCCTCACCAAAAGTCATTGACACAAATTGCTTGTGCATGTGTCATCCTTGCCCCTAGCAGGGCAATTCAGTTCTTCGCTGGCTTATTTAGACCAGGTCTATACTAGACGTGGCAGCTTGTCAGGCATGCAATATGTAGAATACGTAGCTGGACCTGGCTTACCTCAAGCGGAGCTTGGTAATGTCCCCACAACGGGAGGCTGATGGGAGCATTTGCTCTCATCAGCTTCCCTTCCTTTTCACAAAAGGGGGAGTACCAGATGCTGGTGGGGGCACCCTCTGAATTTGATTTAGTGAGTCTTAACTAGACACTCTAAATTGAACTCTTGAAGATCGATTGCAGCAGCAGTGATCTTCTGTGTAGTGAAGACAAACCTTTAGTTGCTTTCTCTCTGGGGCATGCAAATGGGATTTTTAGGGAATACTCACATGTGTTTTCAGGATTAGGCCCATGCAGTGAAGAGTGGTCACAAGCAGAGTCTGTCCCATGTAATATATACCATTTGCAATGTGTATATCCAAGTGGGTGAGTTTGCTTTTCTCTTTCTGTGAGGATTTGTGTGAGTTGAGCTTGGTCTGCGGAAAGCAAACACACAAAATGTGCAAACAGAGACAAAGCAAATTAATATTGACATTCAAGCACACCCCCAAGTAAAAAATGTGGGCCTTGTTTGCCTCATCTAGTGTTGGAGAATTTTCAAGAGTTTTTTCCCTTATCAATTTCAAAATGGCAATTTTTATCAAACAAAGCAAAGAAGTAACAATGTAATTGAGTTAAAAGTGGATGGGAGGGAGAAAAGAAAGAAACAAAAACAATAGAGAAAAAAAGGAAAGATCCCGAACTTCTAATATTGCCATGAGGTCACTGCGGCTTAGGCTGCATCCAGCTGGAAATTCAAGCGCAGCAGAGCAGAAGCTACCATTTTTTCATTGGTCTTTTCTCTACTTTTTCAAAGCTACACATTTCACCTCATTTTGGACTCTCTGCTGTGATGTGAAAGGGGCATTATACACTGTTAGTCCAGGCTCTGGTTAAAGTGGTTTCTGCTGGAGCCTGCCTGACTATAGCATTTTAAGAAGCTCTGCAGTGAAGGATACCTTGGGTATTATCTAGTCTCATTTTCTAAGGTCTCTTAAACACAGGTGTGAGAAAAATGAAATCCTATTTTAAGATTTCCATTAGAGACCTGGAATCTCAGGAGCAAGAAATGTCTGGATTTGGTGACACTGTGGGCTATGCATCTCTCCGAGGAGCTGTGAGTGGCTATGAACACATCTCCACATAATCAGCTGAATTTTAGAGATCACAGTGCATTCCATCTTCCCCAGACACAGCCACATGGATGTGGGTCCAAAATTTCCATGCTATCCCAAAATAGCAATTCTGCGTCTTTAAACACACTTGTTAATTTGAAATATATTTTGAAATAACAGACACACTATTCCCGGTGTCCCTGTAACCTGCGTTCCACTAGGGTTAAGAGACTTGTCTGAATAGTGCTTTATTTTGAAATTACCTCAAAATAAGCGACGCAATTTGCGTAGCGCAAATTGCGTAGCGTATTTCGAGTTAAGTGTGCTGTGTAGATTCACCTTCAGATACCAGCACTAATGGGGTGGGGCTGGGAATCTGGATAGGTAAGTGTGGCACTTACAGATATTGACAATGCGTTTGTAATATTTACTGTCAAGTACATGCCATACTGGTGTCATTTTCCTCTGGGAAATCTACTCAAAATGAATCATTTTACTTATTTGGAACAGAACATAATGATGCACAGTGCATAATGTGCATTCAGTTAGATAAAGCAAGCAATATAATCCAGTGGGTGCCTTAATGTAATGTCCAAGTCATGCATTTGGACGCTCAAATTGGTACTTAGGTGAATAAACCGTGCATTTACATGTCTAAGTAGCAATTTGAGCATCCAGATGTGGGATTAAACTCCCCATGTTTAAAAACAGAGTCCTGTCTGTTAACTGTGTATGTTGTTACCCACTGACTACATAGCTCAAATGTGCAGAAATAACATATCAGACGATTAAATGAGTGAGCACGTTCCAAGTTGTTTGTTATGCAGCTGAGCAGTGCAATGTGTGTTTGTAGTCTTGAGAGGCTATATAAAGAGAATGCATGCGTAAACTTATTTTCACACCAATATTTTAGGCACCTAAAATATATGCTAAATATATCTGCTGGAGAATGACTGTACTAAAGTAGAACTGAAAAAATTCATTTGCGTGGGTGTGTCTTCCCACACTGCCTATGTTTCGCTATCTTGAGAGGGCTCTTCTCTCTTCAAGGAACCACAATATACACATGATTCTATTCACAGCACTTTTAGACTGTCACTCTCTGAGAAAAGACCTATAGGAAGCAACTGAACATAAATGCCGGTTTCCAGGAGACCTTGTTTTCATTACCGAGACTGATAGATAAGATCAGCATTGTTAAGGCCTCTTGTAATACCCAAACAGTAATTTCGCAGTTTTACTGCTTCCGTATGAAGAGCAGGCTCTACACCCCAATACCACTCCCCACCCAGCATGTCATCAGTGTCATGTTAGAGTCTTATTTACAATAGTTCCTTGCGATCAGAAGAAAGCACGATTAAGATGAGGAATATGTTTCTGTAAAAGAGAGAAAGCAAGTGAGAGAGCGACAGACAGAGGCTCACCCATGGATTAACACTCTGAAATTAAATGATAAAATGTGCTTAGAATAAAAAGTATTCTCACTGGGAATTTACCCAAGCTCAAGCCCATATGTTACTGCCTAATAATTTCACACCTTTTCCTGCTAGGGTAATTAGATGCTACTATACTTATTTCTCTTGCTACTGTGTCATAATAGTAGTTAAGCAATTATGGGCTATTTTGAGATCGCCCCGAATATAAGAGGCTCTTGGGAATAGCTCTTTGGCACTCCAAAATCTGATTTTACCAGCAAGTCCAAGCCACACAACAATTTTTAACCAGAGGTATGTTGTTGGTTATTTAAGTACACAGAATATATACTTGTTTACATTTTGTGGCATGATTTAGTATCAATGAAAATGAAGAGTCTAATTTTTACCGTGGCACCGTTTTTTCTTTTTCTTTTCTTTTTTTTTTGCGGGGTGGGAGGTAGGTTGGGGTGGGGGGGGGAAGGTTGCTTCATTTTTCTTTGGCCACTGTAGCTTAATGAATCAACTTCATTTGTGCCAATCGTGCTGGCACAGAACCAGTACAATGAAGTAGAGAATCAAGCCTAAATCAGTGGCACTTGCATAGAACCTACCAGTCACATACGCCAATTCTATTAACCACTGAATTTTCACAAGCACTAAATTCACCCACACAATACAGCATATCTAAGTATGCTTTTAAGGCCAGACCAGCAGCAACCCTGCCATCCCAATCCTGGGTTTCTCAGGAGAAGGGACCATTAGACTGAAATATACCAAATGCTGTGGTGAACCAATGCCTTTAGGGACTGGGCAAGAAGGCCATCAGATTTGCACTCACTTGACCAAACGATAAGTCTTTGCACTTGGTTTATCATGAAAGATTGTCCCTCAATATAAGGATTAAAACAAAACCCTCAAGAATTTTGGAAGGGATGTTGACTGTTATGCTCAGGAAGGAAACAAGCTTCTGTCATTGGCAGGTTTTCCCATAACTGCCTATTGCATGATTCTTTACCTTCCTCTGATGTGTTAAATTCTGGTCACCATCAGTGATTGTCTGTTTCAGCTCCTGTGTTCTTAATGTATTCCCATAGGCACGGGAAATAAGTGTGTAGGGGGGTGCTGCAGCACCCCCAGGTTTTGCACCCAGCTTCCCTGCATGCAGGGATCAGCCCCATTGCCAGCTCTGCTAGCCCAGGGTCCTGGCTTCCAGGTGGCCCCTCTAGGATCCTGCCAGCCATGCCAGATTCACTATTACCCAGGGTCTCATCTCAGGCTTTGTCCCCAGGGTCCAGGCCACTGCTCCTGCCCAGGGCTCTGCTCCCGACCTCAGTCCAAGGCTTCACAGCTGCCTCCAGCTGTGGCTAGGTTGCCAGTTCTCCCAAACTGGATGTATCAGACACCATTTGTGGCAGTGGTGTCCAGTCCGTCAGGTCTGGGAGCGCTGGCAACTCTAAGCGTGACCCCAGCTCAGCACCCCCACCCTAAAAATAGTTCCAGCGCCACTATGTACTCCCTCCTTCCTGAGTGTGCAGGTTTGATCCTGGTGGAGCTCATTACATTGAGCAATCCAGGAACTAAAACACAAAGACCAAAAAACAAACTAACGAAAACAACAAAGTGTGATCCTGTTTTCCACATGCTCAGACATAACATTATTCTGGATAGAAAAGAAAATGGACTGTCATTTCCCATGCACTAGCACCCATTGATACCCTTGTAATTCAACTGGGGGAATACAGACTTCCATAGGTGAAAACTGCATGATTGAATGTACTATTGGTGAAAGTTAACACTTCACGACTAATGCATAAGTGCAAAAAGCAATTAACAGCTGCACCCTCAAGGGAGTTAAATGTTAGAAAATAAATATGAAGATGACCTCTGAATGAGGCATGATTGGCGGGGGGGGAGGAGGGGCGGGGGAGAGGGAGAGCAAGAGAGCTGGCAGCCAAGGACTGAAATAGTTTGGTTGTGAGATCACACAAGGAGGGATTATGGCAGTCTGCACATATGAATCCACCGGGCTATATTTTAATCACAGCTGAGACTAAAAGAAGATTGAAAATTACCAATTTGTTATGTGCTTAATTTACAATGCCTGGTGATCTTCTTGAAAACAAAAATGCAAAAAACTTGACCAGCTTACTACTGAGTCTTGGAGGCCCTGATTCACAAAATAAAACATTTAGCTGCTTTAGCATCTGCTTGGTTTTTAAGCAGCTACTTAGGTCACAGTGCAGGCAAAATTAAGCATGTGCTTAACTTTGAGTTTTTCTGGAGGCATTTGCAAACCTGAGCCTACATATACTGCCATTAATAGCTCAGGTGCCAAGAAAAAATATGTTTTGTTACAAGAAAAAAAATACAAGAATACAAGAATACAAGAAAAAAAATACAAGAAAAAAAAGAGCAACAATTGCTAATAGAACTGTTATTTGATTATTGTATTTGCAAACAATAAATGTCAACAACATTCTAGGCCCTTGTCAGAAGCTCCTTAGAGAATGCAAATGTACCCTTTATCTTCCTCTGCCCTTTATTAAAACAACTATGTAGACATGGCTGATAAACAAGACAATTAAATGTAAATGATGTCATCTGCTGGCATTCATTCACATTAATGAGCCTAGCCAATCTCCCAGTGCAAATAGTAATAGGTGGAAAGCAGTAATATTCAAAACCATATTAGCAGACAACAAAGAGGTAATGGTGACCTTTGTTTTTAACTAATAGCTCACCATCAGAATATTGTTACATGACACTCTGGACAAGTGCCCCTATAATTTTATCCTGATTAAATTTAAACAGTGAATGTTTATTATCTAACCTATAATGAGGTGACCTTTAAGAGATCCTCCACTTTGTGGTTGAGGGTGATTGGTTTAAAGGTAAATTAGTAACTTTAGTTCAGGGAGCGTCTTACCAAAGACAACATTGGTCATCTCATCACCTCATCTCTGTGCTGTTTTGCAGAGACAGATTCCCTCTCTTGCAGCTGCCTTAAAAAGAGATGTTTAATTTTGGGCCAATTCTCTGCTGTGGAGTAGTATCATTGGAACTCAAACACACCCTCGGGCATTGTTATCTCTTTAACACATTCCCACATGTGCTTCTAGGCTATTTTTATATGGAAATAAGGCACCCACTTCTCACCTTTCTCTTTCAGTAAATGATTTTACTCCATAAAGCATCCTGTTCCAACCAGTTTAAACTCATGTTGCAGATCCACCTGGGAGATCCCTTTTCAGTACATAATAAAGAGATCCTTCATATGCGTCCCTAGCAGAAGTCAAACCTATATTTTAAAGCTCAGAACTTGTCTTTATTCTAAACATACAAAATAAGAGTCAAATACCTTTACCAGGCAAAAAACTGTGAGAAATTGAATGTGGCTTTCATAATGGTTTCTGCTTAGCCTGTCTGTGAATACATTATTTTTCAAAATATTGAAATTTTTTTGCTATTTACTCAGTTTTTGGAGGGCTTGGGCACCTTCTGAGGAAGGCTGAGCAGTAGATCCAGTGGAAAATTTTCCATAAAAATGCCTCCCCTGCCAATGGAAAATGGTTTTACAGCACAATAGACATTTTTGCAAAGAAGTTTCTGGTTTCATGGCAAAATTTTGAGGCTTTAAGCAAAACACTCCAAGACACTAAAAATCTGATTGATTTAAAAATGTTTTCATCAGACTTTTTCCATCAAAAGTTTTTCATCTCAGCCCAGTCCTCTCACCTCGCAGTGTGGGGAGTGTAGTTCTGGACTATATTCAACATGCACCAGTATCTATCAGTCACAGTTTAACTCTAAGGCCATGTATACAATCCAGGGCAGAGCAACACCAAATCAAAATCAGAGGGCACCCTCACCAGTGGCCAGTACTCCTGCTTCTGCAAGGTCAGGCAGGTTAGAGATTTAATGTAAGAGCCGAGATTAGGACCCAGAAATACTGGCTTTCCGCCACATTCTCTAACTACTGAAGGAAACAATGTCTCTCTCTCTCTCTTTAGGCTGGCATAAATCAGGCCCGTATGCAGTGGGGGAGTGCAAAGGGTGAGAAAGCACTCCCTCATAGTCCCCCACGTAAGCATGCTCTAGCTGGCCAGGGGAAGGCAGCACACTGTCCAAGCCTCCCTCCCCCATGCTCTGACCATCCAGGGGAAGGCTAGGGCTGATTTCCCCACTTACTTGGGGAATCATGGGGGGTGTATTCGCATCCTTGCAATCTACATTTACAAAAAAAGCACACACACCCCAGAAATCCCTGCGTACAAGCCTGTAAATATTGCATACAGACATAAAGTCATTTTCTAAACAGTGTTGCTGAGCACCTGATTGAGAATAGGCCAGATGTTCAGCTGCTGTAAATTAACATACTGTGTATCCAATGAAGCCAGTAAAACTACACTGAAGTAAAACTACACTGATTTGCATCAGCTGAGGATTTGGCCCAAAGGGAGTTGAGGGCTCTTTGCATTCGGCAGCACTGTACCCTATGAAACCTATTAAAATGAGCATAGGGTTTTAAGTGAAGAGCTCCCCTCTTGTTTCTTTGGTCACTGAGTGATTCTAACTTGCACCCACAGATTTCCAATGACTCACTCACAGAAATGTGGCAGCCACTGAAAATTATTTTGGAGTGTAACCATTTTCCTGCACAATATGGCTCGGGCATGGAAAACCCAAGAAAAGGCCTAACTTGGCAGTTCAGCAGGATAGTTTATGGTGGTGCACATACACTGTTACAGAAAAGGGAACTGACAACTACATTCTGCACATGTGGTAACGTAAAGTGGATCATGCAGCATGCTGTCTGGTAGATACAGGAGATGAGGTTCATTGTAACTTTAAACAGTGCAACTACTAAGAGGAAGATGAGTTCCAGGGTTGCCAACTTTCCCAACCAGACAGAGCAGATGCTATTGCTGCAAATGGCATCCAGTCCAGCCATTCAGGAACGCTGGCAAACCTAATTAATTCACTGGTTAAGGGCACTAGGCTGGGACCCAGGAAACCCTTATTTAACTCTGTACTCTGCCAGAGACTTTCTGATTGGCTATGGTCAACTCCGTCCCTCTGTACCTAGTTCCTCAACCATAAAGGAGCACTTCATCTAAGTCACATGTATATGTTTTTGTTGGGTGTGCATACAGTACACATAAAGCAAAAGCATGTAATTGCTGCAAAATATGAGAATTGGTTATTTTACTTTCCAATTGCTATAGTAACTAGATCAGCACGTCACATCATACACTCTTCAATAGCAAAGACAACACCTCTCACCCAAATCAGCTGGCCTGATCACAGGGCCTAATTTTCATCTCACAAGCACCAGTCTGGCACTCAAGCAATTACTGACTTTAGTTGTGTCAGTCCTGGTTTACACTGGCTTAAAGTATAAGGAAGATCACACCCCAAATTTGTATTAATCACATGCTTCAGGCCTCAGCTAGTCTTCTACAGGAGCCTTGAAGGGATGTAGCCGCCCCCAATATTTTCTTTGTAGGTGTTTTATTTTTTTCCTTCTTTTGAAGTCTCTGAAATTGCCACAGTTGTAGACGGGACACTGAATGGGGGAGACAGATTGCTCTGAGGTGGAACCAAATATTCCCTTTCTGAAGTGCTTGGCTATCTAGTTCTTGCTCACATGTTCAGAGATTAACTGATCACCCTATGTGGAGTTTGGAAGGAATTTTTCCCTAGTTTAGTCTGGCAGTCTCATTGGTGGAGGGGAGTTCTCCTACCTCTGCAAGGCATGGGGTGCGGGTCACTTGCTAGGATCATTTTGGTATATCTCATTTAATCAGTTCTCTGCCATTGCAAGGGCACTTGTCACTCATACACTTCCGACCCTCCTTTTCTCTTCCTGTGACAGGTTAAACTGTAATCTCTTGTGGGATGTAATACTTTGGGCTAATTTCAGTTGTTGAGTGTAACGTGTGGACGTGGGCCTGTGAGATAAAGGAGGTCGGAGCTGATGATCTGGTGGACCCATCTCAGATTAAATGTAATGGACAGTGTATAAGCATGGAGCCAAGTGCTGGCACTAAAGCCTGTTCATCTCTAGGTTAATCCCCTCACACCAAACCAGTTCTTTAGTTAGAGTTTGCAGTAGTTTTCCTTACAACCATTGATCTGCTTCATCACTTTACAGCAAGTACATTTTCTTCTCAGTGGGTGAACTGCATGGCCAACCATAGGCAAACTTCTGAAAAACTGCAAACACTTATACTTTACTGCAAATGTAACCATAACAATTCAAAGTACTAATTTTCTACCTCATATAATATGTGCAAATATGCCTTAGCAACACTCATGGGGAACATAATTTACCAGAGCCTCTATCTTCCTTACCTCAAGCAGGGAAATTTCTGTCACATACTTAACAGAAGGCATGCTGTTTGAGTTTTCCATGTGCTTATCTTCTGTGTTTTTCATGGAATTTCTTGAGGGGATATTTGTTGTTTCTTTAACCCTTCCTTAGTCAGGCGGCAGCTTTGCTCAGCTGATGGAAACAGTATCTTGCTTCCCAATCATTCTATGGATAAAAAATAAATGAGAAAATGAGAGCCGGAAGCCTCACAGGAAAAGTTCTGAGCACGGGGAGTCTTTCTAGAGGGGGACAATATAGTTACCTGCTTAACTGCTTACTTCTGGTTGGGAAACATCTGTCGGTCATGCAAAATGCATTGATGGTTTATGAAATAACAACTTATAGTATTACTGTAACATATAAGGTTAGTAAGAGCAGTACACATACTAAGAAATAGTCTCAGCCCTTAAAAACGTATAATTTAAAAATCTGTGATAAATATTTTTATCCTCGTCTGCAGATCAGAAAATTAGACCCAGAGATTAAGAGCTCAGATCATCAGTGGTATTTAGGTATCTAACTTCCTCTGAAATCAATTGGAGTTGAGGTCAAAGTTCAAACAGAAAACGTGTGACACAATGCAGACTCCTGGGTTCTCCAGAACTGTATGAACCATAAAACTAACCTCCTTTCACCCCTTCTCATACGTTATTTCTGAAATGACAGTTAATCATGTATAATACAGATATTTTGAGATTAGATGCTCATATGTCTGGAAATTAATTGGCAATGCAGAAACTAGGTGGGGAGAAGTGTTAATAATGTAGCTTTCTGTTGGTTTGGTGAAATACCACATATTTAGGGTCAACACTTCCTGATCTGCAAAATGTGGATGAGTATGTTTCCCTACCTCACAGGGTTGTTACAAGGATAAGCAAATTAAATGTTCAGAGGCATGCCAAATACTATGAAAATGGGAACTGCATAAGCACCTAACATTGATAGTATTCCAATTACTTGATTGACATCATGGTTTAACAGACAGCATTCTATACAGAGAATTAGGATATTTCAGTTGTAGCCCTATTGCTGGCCTATTGGGTGACATGGGGGGGGGGGTAAGCTTGAGCCCTTGACCTCTGGCAGTGGGTTCCTAATCAACTGCACCATTGGAGGGGCCCCCCAACCTCTGGTATGTGCTATCACTGCTATGTGCCTCAGGTTTCCCCTCTGTAAAATTGGGATAATCTTAGAATACTAGAACTGGAAGGAACATTGAGGGTATGTCTACACTGCCACCCCTAGTTCGAACTAGGGTGGCTAATGTAGTCATTTGAACTTGCAAATGAAGCCCGGGATTAAAATATCCTGGGCTTTATTTGCATATTTCCGGGCACCGCCATTTTTAAATCCCCCGTAGTTCGAACTACCTGCCCGTGGCTACACGCGGCAGTTTAAAGTTAATCCGAACTAAATCCTTAATTCGGATTAACTGTTACTGCCTCTAGCTCACAACCTGATTTTGCTTTGTATCAGCAAAGCTCTGACCATAACTTTAGTCCAGGCTTTAGGCCTCATACCAGGCCTCTGAGATAAGGGTTTATGTCTCAAGCCCTCCTCCTACTACAGTGGGCAAATAATGTCTTGGTGAGTCAGAGTTTAACAGGAAATCAAATAGCTAGTTGTAGCATTCAGTGGTTTTCAGACCCACAGATGAAGTGGGGAGAGGTAGGAGGGCAAACTGCCCCAGTGATTTGAAGGGGCCTGGGGTTCCTAGCCACCACTGCTACTTCAGCAGAAGCAGCAGCTAGAGCCCTGGGCCCTTTAAATTGCTGCTGAAGCCCCATGCATCCTGCTGCAGAGCTACGGATGGTGCTGAAGGGCTGGCAGAGGAACAGGGCCGGCCCACAACATTTTGGCACCTGAGGCTGGGAGCTCAAATGATGCCTCCATGCCCCCTTTTCTCCTGCCTGCCTGTTATGTCTCTTGTGCCTTCCTTCCTCCAACACAGCACTACATAACGTAAGAACATAAAAACATAAGAATGGCCGTACTGGGTCAGAACAAAGGTCCATCCAGCCCAGTAGCCTGTCTGCCGACAGTGGCCAGCACCAAGTGCCCTGGAGGGGGTGGACCGAAGACAATGATCAAGCGATTTGTCTCGTGCCATCCATCTCCAGCCTCTGACAAACAGAGGCCAGGGACACTAATCCTACCCCCTGGCTAATAGCCTTTTATGGACCTAACCTCCATGAATGTATCTAGCTTCTCTTTAAACTCTGTTATAGTTCTAGCCTTCACAGCCTCATCTGGCAAGGAGTTCCACAGGTTGACTATGTGCTGTGTGAAGAAGAACTTTCACGTATTAGTTTTAAACCTGCTATCCATTCATTTCATTTGGTGTCCTCTAGTCCTTATATTATGGGAACTAATGAATAACTTTTCTTTATTCACCCTCTCCACACCACTCATGATTTTATATACCTCTATCATATCCCCACTCAGTCTCCTCTTTTCCAAACTGAAAAGCCCCAGTCGTTTTAGCCTCTCTTCATATGGGACCTGCTCCAAACCCCTAATCATTTTAGTTGCCCTTTTCTGAACCCTTTCCAAGGCCAAAATATCTTTTTTGAGGGGAGGAGACCACATCTGTACACATTACTCAAGATGTGGGCGTACCATAGTTATATACAGGGGCAGTAAGCTATTCTGTGTCTTATTTTCTATCCCTTTCTTAATAATTCCTAACATTCTATTTGCCTTGTTGACCGCCGCAGCACACTGTGTGGACGTTTTCAGAGAACTATCCGCAATAACTCCAAGATCTCTTTCCTGATTTGTCATTAGCCCCCATCATACTATATGTGTAGTTGGGGTTATTTTTTCCAACGTGCAATTTTTTCCACTCCACCATCTCTGTGCATCTAGAGCAGAGAGAATACATATGCACCAGCAGCAGACACAATTTTCTACCCTCTGGGTCCTAGTGGCACCTCCCCCCTGCCCACAGTCTGGCACCTGAGGCGGCTGCCTCAGTTCACCTCATGGTAAGGCCAGCCCTGCAGAGGGAGGCTAGCCCCATCCCCACTCCTTCTGCCTGAGGCCCTTCCTCTTGCAGAAGTGTGGAGCCAGTCCTCCCCCCACTTGGTCCAGGAGTCCCGCAATTCTGTTGGTCCCCCTGTTGGTTTTATAGGACTTCCCAATCACCATCTTTGCTATACAGCACACCTGCATTTACTTCACACTTGTGAGAAGAGGTAGAGATCAGAATAGGAAACTCCTCCACCCAAAGCCTCCAGCATGTGATTTATTGCATTATTAATACAAACAAGGTGAAAGGACAATTTATAAAGGGCATTATTACACACAGTAAAATATATAGAGGTATTATCCCCGTTAATCATAAAAATACCAGAACATAGACTGTACCCCATCATAAAACCACATTTTTTCATTCTCAATGTATAATCCTTTCTACATTCATCAACATCCTCACTCCAGCATACTGTTTTGCTTTATTTATTTATAAACTTTGGCACTCTTCCACACTTCCAGTGCATTACCAATACAAATATTCCTAATGTAAATTGTTTATCTGATGCCCGTCTTGCTGTGTCTAATGTTGCACAATCAGCTCTTACAAAAACATACTTGATTATATGTTTACTGCAAACAAGTTATGTTTTCATAACACAATGAATCTGCCAAAGAGATGTGAATATGTTGCATGAGAGCATCTTTCCGACTTTTACAGAAACTGAACCACAAAAAAGAGTTTGAATTGTTACGACACCAGCTCAGAAGAAAAAAAAGAATCCTGTTATTCAGACAACTATATCACCACTTGAGTTCCTAACTGAACAGTCTACAACATGGGAAAGGACCAGGAAGATCAAGGGAGGCCTTATTCATTGCTGAGTAATGTTAAACAAACAGTTATCTTACCAAAATCATGCCTCTCCTCTACATCAGAGACAAGAAACAGCATTAGAGTTCCCATTCAATAGTAACCTTCAGAAACCTCTCATTTGAATGAGACACAGCTCAGAGCCTAGTCAGACAGTAGATGAGATACAGCCCTGTAAAATAACCTCACTACTATGAAAAATTAGACCTAAAGCCAATGGTTCCCATATGCTGGTATTACTATCTTGAAGTGATTTTTATTGAAGTTTTGGTGTAACAATCATCAAAGGAGTTTCATATACTTGGTCTGGAACTGAATTTATAGTATGGGGGAGAAAAGGGGAGCTAATTCTGCCAAAGCCTATGCCTCAGGGCAATCAGGACAGCTGGGGGATAGCTGAAACTGGACAAAGAATAACAATATTGATTGGCAGGAGAGTTGGAGAACTCCTTTTAATTGAGATGCTCTTGAATACTTATAGCATTGCTATTCTCAGATGAGCTAAACAAAGTGGCAGTGTCCTGCCCTGAAAGGTCTAGTCCAGGCCTGGGCAAAATACAGCCTGTGGGCTGGATCTGGCCCGCCAAGCCACTGGATCTGGCCCTCAAAGGCAGCGGGGAGCCCCAGGCAGGCTCCCTAGCTAGCCCTGCAGCCCTGCACGCCATGCAGAAATGCGGCAGCAGAGCTCTGTTTCCATTTTAAAACTGGAGGGGAGGGAGGAAGTTTTAGGAGCTGCCCCGCCCCCAGCACATTCCTGTTGGCCGGTTTCTGGCGGAAACCGGCCAATGGGAGCTGCTTATTAGAATAACAGGCAGCTAAGAAGAATCATGCTCCCTCTCCTGGGCTCAGTTATTCATGAAGCACATGGCCAGGCAAGCAGGCTGGCTGGGTGACTGGGAAACATTTTAAGCTCTGCAGGCAGGCAGGCTAGTATGGCAGCTGACAAGTAAGTCTATTGGTCACTGCCTGCTTCTGGCACCCCAGCCCTTTCCTGCCCCAACTCTCTGCCCCTCCCACTCAACATACCCAAACCCTCTGTCTCCCTCTTACAACCATACCCCCTCCCAGATCTGGCACTCCAATCTCCTGCCCCATATCCCAGACCTCTGCACTCCAGGCCTCTGCCCTAGGTCACAACTGCCTGCTTCATCCCAACTTCCTCCCAGTCTCCCTCCTGCACCTCAGTCCCTTACCCCAAGCTCCCTTCTGCATCCAACCTCCATCCCAGACCCTGCCTCTCCATTAATATCATGGAAGAGTGCAGCCCTCGACCACTTTCCAAAATCTTGGAGTGGCCCCCCCCATCAAAAATTATTGCCCACCCCTGGTCTAGTCAATGCTGCCCCTACATAATGTGAGGAGTGTCTACGTCAATTGATTGCTGATTAGATAGTGAGATTACTCTCTTTATAGTAGCTTTATATTGGGGATCCAGTATACATATTGCTTCCTTTATTACCGTCAAGTCTTTCAATCTTCATTATACAAAGAAAATCCACTCTTTGGAACAGATGCACTCCTTTATTTGCTAATATGTTCTTGGTCGACACTAATTTGCCACAGCAAAATTTAGCATGCAACTTCAAAATGCAGCTCACTAATGCCATTCCAAAAACTGATGGGCATGCAATGAACAGCATCAAACAACCCATAATGAAGCAGTTTTACTACAGCTGTGCATTATGCACATTAGGCTATTTAGCTGCCTGCGTATTCTGAAAGATGATTTGGAATTAGTTTGACAAAGCGGTAGTTAAAATTAAAATTATGTCTCCAATAAAATTCAGTAACATCAGCGCCACAGACATGCCATGCTTCTGAATCTCTGTGGGTGATCTTTTCAAGATGCAATTACTAATTTTGTTGTAGAGTTGGCATAGTATTGGAGGTTAGCCTGCACTACGGACTTCACTTGGTGAGAAAGTAACATTTTAGGGTTCAGCAACTCACTGGATGTGACTGTTCCTTATAGAACCTTTTGAGTCCACAAATTTGAACTAGATGTTGATTTATCAATCCAATCTACTCATTCATGTAGCTATCCAGCCACCTACTCTATCCACTTAGCTATATGTGCCTAATCTATCTAGCCATCCATCCCATGACCATTACTCATGTGTCCTCTGCCTTGAGGGAAGAACATTTTTATGAGTTTTCCAAGGATTCTTGTGAGTTTAGAAATATCAAGAGTTCAACTTTTCTTGCATTAATAGGAAAACCAGAACTGTTTAAGATAATCAAACTTTCTCAAACTCAAAAAAAGTTTTGGGCCTGGTTTCAATTTTGGGCAGTTTCAGGTTTGTTCTCATTTTAATTTAGCTGGTTTTGGACTGATTCTAATTTGTAAGTACAGGAGTGAGTTAAAAGGCAAAGTTAGTTATACTGTTCTGCCTCTGCAGTAGTGGTAGAGTGCTTACTCTTGGAGGTTACACATGTGGTTGTCTTGTCTTCTTTGGTTCTAATTGCATGGCTAGAGAAAACAAACACAACATTATTTACCTAGCCTATTCCATGGTCCCTGGCACACACATAGAAGTTAGGAAGAGAGCAAATTGGAGAAGAGCCCGAACAAAAACTTCCAGTGAAACACCATTTAATTTTGTCAAAGATAAGATTGAGATACAATCTATGCATCTTGGGCTCACATTTAGAGCAGACTAAAAGGAGATGCTGGTATCCCCACCCATGAGTGAAAAAGCACTGGAGAGGAGAAATGGAAGAGAAATAAGGCTCATTTCTCCCAGAATCCAGGAAGGGATACAACGGGGAGGAGAGAGAAGATACTGTCAAGAGGAGTTGAAGCTAACCACAAAATAGCTGCTGTGGCATGACTTCCTGATGTGGCCTGTGAAGCTTACCTCCAGATGTGCATCAATTCATGATGACATCAACCCATGTGTTGCAACATCAGGCTGCTAGGTATGATTAATTTGTGGCTCTGGCTCCATTTCCAGATTATCAAGGCTGAGTGTCAAAGAAAGGGTAAAGGATAGACAGATATAAATATAGATATAGATATAGATATAGATATAGATATAGATATATTTTGCTCATAAAGACAAATGGATTAACTCTGAGGTAACACGCAGATTTGCTGGATAATGTCTAACTACATTTGGGAATAGAGCAAATTTATTTCCATGAAAAGGTGGTTTTTCCATGTCATTGTCTATGTGGGAAAAGAAACAACCACAATTAAATATTCTTTAAAAAAGCTTGTCTTGTAGTGTCACTGTTTCCCCGCTGAGCTCCTGAAATGACCTTATTTCTTAAACCTGTACATATACCCTCAATCCATAAAGACAACTTAATAAACCTCCCAGACCTGAAATGAATGTTTTGATGGCACTATGAATACAGTATATGCTAAAGATCTTCTATTCCATTTTCTATAACCATAAACAGATACGCTTTAATGGTCTGATGCCTTTACCTTAAAAAATTCCAATTTAGTTCCCTAGAGCTATAATAATAAAAACTGCTGACATTCTGTTTTTTTATTTTTCAGAGTAAGAACAACCTGTCTTATAAAGGCTTTCCTATATTTGTGATCTGGTGAGGCGAACATAGGTCAAAGAGTGTAGCATCCTCCTTAACAGCATAGTATGTTTCTTCACCAGAGGGGTTTGGTTATGTACTTTCAAGCCTGGTACAGAGGACAGTAAGTCCTTCAACATACAAAACATTTATACGTTAGCTTTGAAAATTACTCTGTAGATGTCTTATTTTTGAAATCTGTTTAGTTTCAGCAGTATTTCTACCATATCTAGTCTCTTCCAAAGAGAGGAGCCATTCATTCTAGTGAGGACAAATAATATATAAGAAGATGACCAGGTCAGGTCTTCTTTCCTTTTCCAGAATATATGAAGGAGTTTAATGGTCTGTTTATATATAAAAAAAATCTCATTTTCAGACAAGAAGCGCCATCTAAATTTTTTGCTGGAGGTTTAATTCTTTAGATTTAGAGTTTACTGGGCACAAAAGAATGGACGTGTGTGGGTGGAGTGGTATGCTGTGTGCATAGATGTGGTGGCATGGTTAAAAAAGATCTTAGGTATTTTAACTCAGATCTGAAATGGCGATACAGAACTTTACGTGGAAGCTGCATTTTGCTGCTTATTATTGTAAGTGTTGACACGGTATTGAAAGCACAGCCATAGTGCAGAAAAAATATTTCTTATATCGATCTGACAGAATTCAATCTGAAGATGTTTCTGAGCTACCAGCATGGGGTTATTTTGGAATCTGCACAAACCGCATTCTAATAGTTTTCACCCAGAATGATCATGGTAATCTTCTGTGTTCCCTGTGTTTTCAATTGTTGCTTTTTAAGTTTGCATGTAAAAATATCCACCCTTTGAAGATTTGAGTTGTTTTATGGAAAGCTATGAACTCATTCTGGTTTTTTGTTCATTGGGATATTTGGAACAGGACTGTCATCTGCTGTTATAGAACGTGAAATAAATGCATTACACTCTTCTAGACATAAGCTGCTCTTTTCTTCTTATATCCTGGTAAGTTACTGTCAGTATTTTTTAAGAAGGGGAAAGCCATGTTGATTAAGGCTATAGAAAATCAAATACAATTCTGCAGGGGACTAGAATCACACTTTTTTTTAGTATTTTCTGGTCAATGCACTGCACAGTACTAGCCTTACAAAAAAAAATCCTTAAGCCTCAACCTGTGAAAACCATCACCCTACAGTTGTGAGCTGTGGGTTATTGATTCAAATATCCAGTGACATGGGAAAAGAGCCAGGAGTTCATTAAAAAATAGGTGATGGGACTAAATGGGAAAAAGCCCAGTGAAAATGACAGTGTCTAAATCAGAGAGTTAAAGGGTGCAGCGTGTGACTGATCTTCATAGGGTTCCTGGATTGAGACCTGGACTAGTGGGTGGGCCAATCCATCTAATGCCAGAGTTGTCTAAGCCCTGAAAAGGGGACACAACTTGTTAAACTCCCAAGGAAAGGGGCTAGATTTAAATGCCCCAGAGACAGGGCTGACAACCCTTGTGAGGATAAATAGACAGTACCTTGCCAAAATCTAAGTACTATGAAAAGGATCTCAAAAAGAGTCATTTCAATCTTTCCTTACAAGTTCTTGTGCTCTAGACCAAAACTTCAATGTGTGGGTTTTAAACACTGCAGGAAGAGATTTCCATTAAAGTGCTGTTTTCATAGAAATTAACAAAATTCTGGGAACATTTCTTTTGGTCCAAAATTTTGGACAAGCTGATTGTTAGAAAATCTAAATGCTGGCTCCCATTTGATACTGCCTATCTCTTGGTTAAAGAAAGACTCTGTGACTGGTGTAGGGCACAGAATAGCAAATCTTTCTATGTACATTAGACCTGCCTCTGATTCAGCTGAGCGTTTAAAATCTCTTATTATTACACTTCACTCAATATAGTGTATATGTGTGACATATTATCAGCACCCTGCTTCTGGGCACACTACTAGCACAGGGTTGTTAAGGAACTCATAGAGTAAGTATCAAGAAAGAAAATATGAGGACCCCAAACTGATCTGGCACAATTCTCAGAACAGGAACGGAAGCTCAAAGACTGACTAATTCTGGTTCACTGTCCCCCCTTTGTGAAGAGATGGGGCTTCTTTGTTTAGTGCATCAGGGGGTTATAATCTGATTTAATTCAAAAGAAACTCAGAATTGTATTATGTCAATTCACTCCTACAGTTTCTTTTTTTTGGGGGGTGGGTGGGAGGGATATAGTCTGTAAATTTATGAGTTTATATAGTCTCTAAAACTATAATCCAAGATTTCATTCCTTCCAGGGTCCTTGTAATACACAAATTTCATGGAATATCAGCTTATATTTATACTTTTAATAAAGAATATTAATATGCTTTAAAGTGATTGGTGCACAGGTGTTACTCTATGTGCCTTCAAGGTCTGAGACTTTTATTTCCAAGCAAACCATTAGGACTAGTCAAAAAAAGTCAACTTTTTGGACAGAACATTGTATTTTTGATAAAACAACATATTTTGCCAAACTGTTTGCTTTCCATGGCAAATATCAATTATTGTTGAAAAACCAACTGCTTGAAAACTGAAATATTTTACCCCAAAGGTGAAATATGTTTATTTGGAAACTCTGCTGAGGTGTCTCTTCCCTCTGTGCTCCTCTATGGTCCAGGCTCCCTCAGGCCATGTCTACACTACGAGTTTTTGTGGCAGAAAATCTGCTAATGAGGGACTCATTAGCATAAATTACAATCTCATTTGCATATTTTATGGTGATCCATTTTTGCACTAGGGGTTTTTTGTGCAAAAACAAGCAGTGTGGACGTTTCCTTTTTGCACAAAAAACCCTTTTTGCACAAGATCCTTATGCCTCAAAAAAGGAGGTATACCGATCTTGCGCAAAAAGGTTTTTTTGCACAAAAAGGAAACAGCCACACTGCTTGTTTTTGCGCAAAAACCCCTAGCGCAAAAACGGCTGGGCAGAAAATATGCAAATGAGACCACGGCTTATGCTAATGAGACCCTAATTAGCATATTTTCTGCTGCAAAACTCGTAGTGTAGACGTAGCCTCATTGATCTATATCTGGTATGATACACCCCTGACCAGGGACTCCCATGATGCATCCACAAAGGTAGACCATAATGAAGCATAGAAGAAGCTGAACAGGAAGCCTGGCCACCAGAAGATAATGGGAGCTACCAACCCACTGACAGCAGAGGAGTGGGAGGGCAAAAGGGGCAACTTTCCCAGGGCCCGTTGATTCTAAAGGGCACAGGTCCCCCAGCTGCTTCCACCGCTATTGTGGCAGCAGAGGTGCTTGGCGCCCCGGGCCCTTTAAATTGCTGCTGGAGCACTGTGCAGTGCGCTCTGGGCAGCTCTAAGGGCTGGGGAGTGGTTGGCGCGGTGGGCACCAAGCAGCACTGAGGGCTGGCTGCCCTGACCCCACCTCTTCTTCATGAGGCCCCATCCCTTCAGAGAGTACAGAGCTGTCCCTCCCCCGCAACTCGACCAGGGTATGACATGGCTGTTGATTCCCCTAGGGAGCTATACGATAGCTATTAGACAGCCAGTATTCAAATTTCCATTAAAAATTGGATTTTTCTGCAAGGGACAAAAATCCATTTTAAAATCCATATTAGTGGGATTACTATTCCCTCTGCACCTGGCCCACTGCTCTGTGGGGTTTAGAGCTAAGGATCTGTTCAGTCCTTGTCCACATGCCTACCCTCTCCAGTCTCACCTGCATGGGAAGGGAGTATCAGCCTGGTACTTCCTATTTCTTAGGATGGATGTGCAGCCAGACACACCAGGAAATGTAAACCACTGTGCTACAGCAGCAGGAGATTAGGCTGTTGTATCATAACAGGTGAAAAGGGCAGCATATGTCATATAAGCCACCGTGTTTAATTTCATCAGGAGTCAGAGCTGAAATGAACAGCCTGAAGAAAGCACACTGGGCAAATCAACATGATCCGATAGTTCTTCCAGGATTTGCCACACCTAGAGCATACACCCTGCCCAACAGCATATGGGTGTTCTGGAATGATTATGGCCACTGTGAACCTCCCAGTGATGTCTTGTTTTTTTTCCCCATTTCCTCACCACCCATGGTTTCCTTTCCAATTCTTTCCCTTCCCACACTCCCTTCCAAACACATGTTATCATAGTGTTCTGCTGAACTGCATTATACAAAATGCTGTGGCCCAAAGCAAAAAACTTCACAGTTCTTGCAATAATGGAGTAATTTATTTTCTGCAAATACGAGGAAAATGAAAGGCAGTGTAATCTAGTGATCAGGATCCTGCCCTGGAAGTCAGGAATTCCTGGATTCTTTTTGGGGCTTTCCCAGGCTATGTCTAGACTGCATTGCTTTTTCGGGATGCCTCTGGCATCCCGAAAAAGCAACACCATGTCCAAGGAACACGTCCGCTTTTTCTAATTTTTTTTCGAAAGAATGGACACGCTCTTTCGCCATCCCTGTAAACCTCATTCTATGAGGAATAAGGGACGGCTCAAAAGAGCACTTTCACAATTTGGTGCCGTGTAGATGCACCAAATTTCGAAAGAGCCTCCTTTGAAAGTAAATAAAAAAAAAGATACACATTTGCATAATGCGAATTGCGTATCTTTTTCCAATGTAACAGTGCAGTCTAGACGTAGCCCCACTGAATTGCTGTAAGACCTTAGGCAAGTCACTTTGGCTTGTCTACATGGCAATCTGACCTCTGATTTCTGCTCATATTGACATTCACAAGCTTTCTTTAATCTAGCTAGTTCAATTGTCTATAGGTCTTACTGAGGGTCCTAGACCATTCTGAAGTCCATGTTGCCTCAGCACCACTGCTATCATTATTCGAGCTAGCTAGATCCAAGCTATCTTGGGAATATCTACACATTACAGTCATATGTCTCATTGCAGCGTAGACATGGCCTTTTTCCGTCTGTAGCCTTGTCTACACTTCTGATGCCATGTGGAGTACCACCACTCTATATGGAGATACACTCTGCAGTGAGAGGCAGGGTGTGTCTACACTCTTCACTGCACGGTGTAGCTCTGTGTAGCAGTGAAAGGCCCTGTCAAAGGGGAAGCAGTGGTAAAAAGCTATGTCAATGGGTAACTGCTGGAGCCTTTCCCCACTGCTACTCCCTGCCAGGGCCTTTCCCCCTGGTGGGAAAAGGAGTGAATGCATAAGAGAGGAAGCAAAATTAAAGTGCTGTTGTGTGATCTGTGATATATGACAACTGTAGTAAAGGGCAATGGTTAGTTGGTTCAGTTTTAATGATGGCTTTTGTGGCTTTGTGGCACTGTTTCACAAACAAGGAGTCCTTGTAGATTAAGCAAGGCAGTGGGGCACTATACTGCTAACAGTGTTTTGACACACAAGGCACTGTCTGGGCATGTAGAGAGCCATGTAAGATACATACTCAGGCATATTGTGCACTCTGCTCTCTGATGCACAATTTTGTTTACACTGTTATTTATACTTGTGTATTATCTGTACTCTACAGGCCACAGTAATTACTTTGTCTGTTTCACTTACCATGCTGCATTGTTTAATTAGATTGTAAGCTCTTTGGGCAGTGACAGTATGAGTTTTTACAATGTCCGGCACAATCTGGGTTGTGGCTTGATGTGTAACTGTAATACTAGTAACAGAAATACCACCAGGGTAGAGAGGAAAAGCAAGAGTGAAAAAAGGAGAATGAATCTGCTCAGCAGCCTCTGGGTTGTCTGAAAATAACTGCTTCAAAAAGCACACAAGGTTTGAGCAAACAGACATGGCTAAATTAATACCCAAGTAAAATCTCTATTCAAAACACCAACTAAACTTTTTCGCACATATGAAAGAACGTGGATGTTTCCCCTCCACAAATTGGAATGGAAGCATTCTATTTACTTTGCACTTGTGTGAACAACATCATCCCACCCAGCGTAATGCAGAAACAAGCCAAGGTTTCCTACACCATTGAAAGAACACAAAGACATTTAAAAAAAAATCTTCATCTGCTACTAATGAGTAACATCTGCCATTACTAAAACAAAATGAACTTTAAACATTTCATTTTTTCTTCATCAGTGCTGCTGCTCTTTACTCTTTGAAATGCTCTCAGTCCAGACAGTAGAAAGAAACCCATCTGGTTCATTTTTATTTTTCCTAGTCAGATTCAATTTTCAGCTTTCAGGCACTGCAATAGTTGAGTTTAAGACACTGCTGAAAAAATATCTGGGTGATGGTGTTGTGTGCTTATATTCATAGACTAGTTCTGTTGTTATGCTTTCTAACAACTTGTTGTGAGCCAGATTTGGGACCAAATTTGATTTCAATAGTGCCCCCTTGATGAATCTCTTTTGAGTTTTTTCCCCCAAAAGGCTAGAAAAACCAGAAAGAAGGCCAAATTCAGTATCAAAGTGACCAATGGACTTAAACAGAGTTGGTTCCACTTCTCCTAAGGTAGTATGATATCTATTATATAAAGGGTATTGGGTAGATTTATTTCCTTGAATTGTGTGCAACAATTACAGGAAATCATCCATCATATACTACTGGTTTCTATCTTCCTCTAGCTGATATAAGAGTGGCATAAAATGTAAGCAGACATTACATGCGCATGGCTGAGTTATACACCGTAGCTTGCTTTGTATTCCAGGGAAGTCTTCCACACACTTTGCAACTTGCATTGGGCCAGTAGTCTCTATATGCCTGTTTCCCTTCCCCGCTCTCCTTCAGAGTAATTTCCTTCTGAGGCAAAAGAAGGAGGAATGCCTTGAATTTTTTTATTGGGCAGTTATCTACATTTCTGGGCCATGTCACTGTCTGAACTGTGTCTCATTCATGGCCATCGTACAGCTTTGTGATTCCATTAGAAATCCTTGTTGATATAGCTTCATTTTAGATGAGGCTGGGATTTAGGCATGTAATAGGGAGGGAGGCATGTAGTAGGGATGATGAAGATGGCACAGTGAGGGGCAAAGGCAGCTGTCTATCTGATTCAGGGCATAAATACATTACAGAGATCTAGAAGAATGATTTCGCTTACATATGCCAGGAAAATCAAAGCCTACTAAACTTCAAATGAAATTTAAAGAGAGAAGAGAATCTTCATTATTTCATAAAAAACAAATGGATAAAAACAAACAACCCACCAACCCTTAAACTTGCTGGCTACGTCTACACTGGCATGATTTTCCGGAAATGCTTAAAACGGAACAGTTTTCCGTTATAAGTATTTCCGGAAAAGCGTCTACATTGGTCCCGGAGTTACCGTTATAACGATGCGCTTTTCCGGAAAAGCGCGTCTACGATTGGCGCGCGCTTTCCGGAAAAGCAGAAGCCGGAGCCATTTTGAAGAGGGCAAAGGCCACCAGACCTTTCGGGGCGGGGCCGGGCGCCATTCAGACACGTGCTTAAAGGGGTCTCGCCGGACAGCCGTTGGTCTCCTGCTCCCCTGCCTTGGGACCTCTGCCAGGGACTGGCACCCTTAGCAGGTTCAGTGGTTGCCCTCTGGGTTTGGGGACACCACCCTTTGGCCCCCAACTGCTTTTCCCTGAGTTTAGTTTTTCTGCCCTGCTCTGTCTGCCATGGAGCCGTGGGTGGCCATTTGCCTGCTCGGGCCCCTGTTGGAGCTGTACGAGTGCCTGCTGCTCGTGCTGCAGGCCGGTGCCATGGTGTACATGAACCAGGAGGCAGAGATCGCATTGGACTCCTCACCAGGAGGCCCTGGCAACCGTGTGGCATCAGCACCCCACCGTAGAGAGGCCCGTCTGGAGTTTCGAGAGCAGCACCGACTGGTGGGAGCGGCTGGTCCTCGGGGTCTGGGACGACCACCAATGGATCAGGAATTTCCGCATGAGAAAGCGGACCTTCCTGCAGCTGTGCACCTGGCTCACCCCGCTGCAGAGAGCCACCACCCGGCTGCGGGCACCCATCCCCATCAAGAAGAGGGTCGCCATCGCGCTCTGGAAGCTGGCCACACCGGACAGCTACCGCTCGATGGCACAGCAGTTCGGTGGGACGATCAACCGTCGGAGTGATCGTCGTGGAGGTAAGTCCCAGGGGAGTGGGATGGGGAGGTGCTGCACTCCAGGCCCAGGGATAGCCAAGATTCCAGGCTGGGTCGGCCAGGGTTTGGGCCGTCCCTCCCTTGCACAGGCCCGCTGGTGGGGGGGGGGCCGTGGGGCGAGGGGGGCCCTGGTGTGTGTGTGTGTGTGGGTGTGTGTGAGGACAGAGGGAATCAAGGGGGGGCCCCAAGGGAGCGCACACTCACCCCTGCCGTACGTGATGTGTTCCCTTGTGTTTCTCTGCACCCTTCTGCAGGTCGTCCACGCCATCAACAACATCCTGCTCGCGAATCATCCGCCTGCGCGGCGTGGATGATACCATGGCGGCCGCTGCCCTCGGGTTCCCCAACTGCGGGGAGCCCTGGGCGCCACCACATCCCCATCCGGGCCCGGGCATCGGCGGCCCATTTTATGAACCGCAAAGTACTGCTCCATTGTTCTGCAGGCCCTCGTGGACCACGGGGCGCTTCCTGGACATTCACGGGGCTGGTCGGCCGGGCACCACGACACCCGCATCCTCCGCAACTCTGGACTGTTTCGCAGGTTGAAGGCGGGCACCTACTTCCCCGGCGAGACTTGACTGTCGAGGATGTGCCTATGCCCATCTGCGTCGTCGCGCGCGGCCTACCCCTGATGCCCTGGCTAATGCGGCCCTGCGGGGCAGCGGACCAGAACGGGCCGGTTCAACGACCACCTCAACCGGGCGAAACCCAGTGGAGCTGGCCTTTGGGCGTTTAAAGCCCGATTCCGTTGTTTGCTCACCCGTCTCGACATGGGTGAGCAGAATGCAACGGAGGTACTGGCCGCGTGCTGCGTGCTCCACAACATTGTGGAGCGCAGCGGGAGGCCTTCCTCCCTGCATGGATGGCAGCCGAGGCACAGACCTTGGAACAGCCCGACACAGCTGCCGTCCGCCAGCGCGCCAGGATGCGGTGCGCATCAGAGAGGCCCTGGTGGACATGTTTGCCCAAGCCCGTAGCAGGGTCGCCTGGGTCTCCCCAGACTACTCCCGCCCGTCCCCTACCCCTCCCCACCCCCTCCCTTACCTCCCCCAATTGTAAAGCGTCGGGTCAAAGCACATCGGCCGTCATCGTGACTGTTCGTCGGTGCGTCGGGCTTAGTCAGGGTTTTCTTTTTAGTTTAGGCTAGGGTTTAGGCCACCATCGTCTGTCGAAGAACAGCCACGAGGATTCGGGGTCGTGCGGAAGGCTCAAGTCAGCGTACCTGATTCCAGTCGTCTTCCGTCGAGGATCTCCTGGCTGTTCCTCTCCTGAGGCCCGGAAGGACCAAAGGATTGAGGTGGCCAGCGCCATCATCTTCCGTCGAGGATCTCCTGGCTGTTCCTCTCCTGAGGCCGGAAGGACCAAAGGATTGAGGTGGCCAGCAACACTACCCAATTGTCCTCCCTGCGCCTAGACTATGTTTAATTATCTGTAGTGTGCATCTTTTAACTGTTCTTGCTTGTTTGTGAGCTATGTAAATATAGTTTGTGGTTTACATTTTACTGAAAAGTCTCAGTATTTATTTATGCGCCACAAACCAATGAGCACATAAAAAGGGCCCCCAGTGATAGAGTACAGATTTTGTTGTCTGCAGTTTGTAACCCTGTTAAATTTAAGTGGCTAATTGGCATCTCACATCATTTCCTACAGTTACTAGAGTAACACGATAACCAACACAGGAATGAACAGAAAAATAGAAAACTGTTTATTTACAAGGGGAGGACCTTCAACTGGGACGGGGACCTTCAACTGGGACTGGGACGGGGACCTTCAACTGGGACAGGGGACCTTCAACTGGGACTGGGACGGGGACCTTCAACTGGGACGGGGACCTTCAACTGGGACTGGGGACGGGGACCTTCAGCTGGGACGGGGGCAGTTACTGGGATGGATGGCCCCTGCGACTGCTCCTCCGGGGGGGGGCCTGCACACGCTGGGCAGACCGCGTAGGGGCAGGCTGCACGGGGAGGTGGGCACGACCACGGGCACGACCACGACCAGGAGCAGGGGCAGGAGCAGGGGCAGGAGCAGGGGCAGGGGCAGGGGCAGGAGCAGGAGCAGGGGCAGGGGCAGGGGCAGGGGCAGGGGCAGGAGCAGGAGCAGGGGCAGGGGCAGGGGCAGGGGCAGGGGCAGGAGCAGGGGCAGGAGCAGGGGCAGGAGCAGGGGCAGGGGCAGGGGCAGGAGCAGGAGCAGGGGCAGGGGCAGGGGCAGGGGCAGGGGCAGGAGCAGGGGCAGGAGCAGGGCAGGAGCAGGAGCAGGAGCTGGGATAGGAGCTGGGATAGGAGGGCATGGGCTGTGCTCCGGGAGGAATGGCGGGGCATGGGGTCCGGCCATGCCATAATGGATGGCATGGACCAAATGTGCTGTGAGCGTCCATGTTTGTGCGCATCCTCGGCACTCATGTAGGAAGGCAGCCCAGCCCTCCTGCCGCCACTGCAGGTCCCCTGCACGGCTCGGCGATGGAGGCCTGGATTGCCTCCACGGCGCGCACGTGGCGGCGCAGAAGCTGGTCTCTCTGCCGCCGCCTGTGCCTCGGGGTTGGCCAGCTGGGGTGCCGCTGCTGCCGCAGTGTCGGGTCTGGTGCTGGGTCCGCTGCAGGGAAGAGAAGAAAGGATGGGTCAGTCAGGCAGGCCGTCCACTGTCCCCACATCTCATGCCCTCCACCCCTGAGCCCAGGTGACCCCACAGTTGTGTGGCTTAGGCCCACTCGGTTTCCCTCCTGCCCCGTGTTGTATGTTGGCAGGAGGACCGCCCCTGCTGGAGTAGGGTCCCCTCTCCAGTATTGTAAGCACCGGTCTGTGTCCTGGCCCGTGGAGGCGGGAGGGTGCTTGTGCTGCGTTCACCTGTGGAACTCCTGCCGGTGGAGACTGTGAAAAGCTTTGGGCTAATCGCTGGTGTTTGACAGGGGCGAGATGCATCCCCACGCAGTGCCTGGGAGCACATCTGGCAGAGGCGGTCTGGGCTCTCAGATCCTCGCGTGGGATATCTCCTGGGCGTAACCAGAGCGTGAGTGGGTGGGGGTGTCCCATCCTTGCAGCAAAACTCAGGGCCCTTGTCCCTCCCACTATCCCTCCGCAAGGCCGGTAGCCCAGGGACATGTGCGGCCACAGTGGGGACTTCCCTCGGGGAACCAGCCAAGGCACCGGGAGCAGGCGAGGACTGTGGCGCTGCGGTTTTCCCAGGAGCAGCTGGCTGTGCCTCACTGCCAGGCATGGGACAGTGTGCTGTTCTCCGTGCTGCACCCTTGGCGGAGGTGAGGGCTCTGGGCTGAGTCCCTGGGGCCCTGGCCGGTTCCAGCCGGCATCCACCCTTCCCCTGGTCCCGCCGCATGTGTGTGAGCAGCACGGTCCCAGGCGTGCCCTGCAGCTGCCTGCGCGGCCATGTGCGCTCGGTCGCCAGGCTGCACGAGGTTGCACGTGCTGCTTGCTGCCTCATGCGACGCAGCGTGCAGCTCACGTGGCCTGAGTGAAATGCTCTCCCCTCCTCCTCTGGGCACCTGGCTCCCCACCCCGCCCTCCGCCCCCGCCCTTTGGGAGTGCAAACTGCAAAGACTCACCAGTGGGTTCCTCCCGGCCTCGGCCTCGGCCTCGGAGGAGCTGCTGGAGGGCCTGCTGGGTGGTGGCCTCCTCCCGCGCCGGACGCGCTGCTGCTGTCCTCTCCCTCCCCTGCTCGGTGGGTCGTCTGATGGGGCGCTGGCAGGTGTCCACAGGGCGTCCGGGGCTTGCGGGGCTGGCTGGCCCAGGAAGGCGTTCAGCCGGTCATAGTAGGGGCAGGCGTCTGGTCCTGCCCCCTGCCCTCGCTGGCCCGGACGTGCCCAGCCGCAGCTCCTTCACTTTGGGCGGACCTGCTCGGCATTCGGGTGGGGTGTCCCTGTTGTGCCAGGTTGTCGGCCAGCCGTGTGTACAGCTCGACATTGCGGCGCCTGGAGTGCAGGTCGTGGAGACCCTCCTCCTCCTGCCACAAGTCCAGGAGGGTCTCCAGCTCCTGGGGTCCAGGATGGGGCCCGGCGTTCTGCGGCCCCTGGGGGCCTCCTGTGCTGGGGTGCAGGGGCTCACCAGCCGGAGCTGCCATGGCGCGGTCAATGTGTGGCTGGGCAGCACAGCAGCACGTGGCAGAGCTCAGGCTGCAGGGTCTGCGAAGTGCTCCTGCCACGTCGCCCAGCAGCCTCCCTACCAGGAAGTCCAGGGCTCCTCACGGGGTCTCGTGGCGACCAAACGCTTTCCGTTTCTTCTGCTTTTCCGGAAAAGCTGTCTACACTGGCCCTTTTCGGAAAAGCTTTTCCGGAAAAAGGACTTTTGCCAGCGGGGCGGCATAGCTTTCGGAAAAGCGGCTGATTTCATACAGTAGATCGTCATTGCTTTTCCGGAAAAGCAAGCGGCCAGTGTAGACAGCTCGCACCTTATTCCGGAAAAGCGGCTGATTTTCCGGAATAAGTGGCCCAGTGTAGACACAGCCGCTGTGTATGATGTCTTCTAAATTATAAAACCTGAATCTGCAATGAAGGAGGCTTCATGGAAATTGTTTGTGAATTAGGGAGCAAATTGACATAGCTAAAATAAAAAATCAAATTGAACTTTGGCTGTCCACCAAACTATCCCTTATTAGGTGTTCAGAAATGCTTGATTAAAGACACTCCCCTTTCTGTGTGGGGCTCGTGTACATTACAGAAATTATTTGCTGCAACTGCTGACTGTCTGCAATGAAGCTAAGTTGGTCCCATGACCTTGGGAATGCCATGTTTCATCATGTCTGTTATGAAGCTCATCCCTCTCACCACACCAAGTTACAATACCAAATGTTCACAGCTAAGTGTATTGGAGGCTGGTGATTTGATACTCATAAGGTCTCTGGGACTTCCTAGCATTGACTGGAAGTGACATAAGATCACCAGTTATGGCATTTTTCACTCCCATTTCTGGTCGCATTGACCTTGATGGGACAGTGTGTAGAAGTTCATGGCCTTTTGAAATTCAGGAGAAATTTCAGGCCTATTCTTCATTTGTACATCTCTATTGATCAGGATTTGTTGATTTCAGGCTTGCATCAGAACTGGCTTCCGTCAGCGTATCACATCACTGAGTCAAATGTAAAGCAGGTACCCCGGAATGGCATCAGCTAAACAACACTGGAAAGAGCTCGTCAAAATTGGGGTATAATTAGTTTGAGCAGAACAGTGCCTTTGCAAGGGCTTAATGGAAGACAAAGGCCAGAAGAATGTGGGGGAATTCCCAGTGAGTAGGTGAAAGGAAATGGCTGGTGATGAAGAAGTGTAAGGAATTAGCAGAAGGTAATTTATGGCAGAGATAATCAGAGTATAAGAGACAGCACTTCATTGCCTAGGAGCTCAATATATACAGAAACTATTCAAGCCACATAAGAGCAAAGAAGGCCGATAAAACATTATTCACTATAAAGATTAAGGTATCCACTTCCAGCAAAGGGACTCTAGGCATTGGATTATTAAGATGCTATTAGCTATTGGATGGAGACATACAAGACGAATGTTTATTCCTTGGGGGAATACTTCTTAGAGGTTAACTGACATTACTAATTTGTAATTCCCTTAAGTAAGAAGGTAAACCTGTTAATAGTAATGGAAACACTATGTGAGAATTTCAATATGCTGAAAAGAACACATCTCCTGTAAAGCATACAGTGCATGATTGCTCACATTTTGCCTCCACTAGCCTGTGATGAAATAGATATCCATATTCTAGGGAAAGAAAATCTGCCCTTGCACTATGAGAATCTTTAAATAGAAGGGTCCAGCAAACAGCCTCTTATGAGGATACCCTCTTTATCACCAGTGCACCATTCTGACAGAGAAGAAATGAGACACCTTTTCGTACAGCGAGGAATATTTAGGCTACCCAGTGAGAGCCTCACAGCAGCATGGTGCTGGTATAACTGAATGTGCCAGAACAAGAACCCAGATTGGACAAATACCTCCAGGAAACTAAATATTCATTATAGAAGAAACGTTATCTTTCTCCCCCTCCGCCCTTCTCTTTATAATGGGCACTGACATAATTAACATATCAAATGGTACATAGAGACTCTGTACAGGGCATCAAAGGCTTTCCACATAGGCCCTATTCTGTTCTATCTTATACCCCCAGGGCATCATATCCACTAATAACTCTTGGAATTAAGCAGTGCCTTGTGGATGGTTTAGATGTGAAGGGCTGAAGTGTTTTCTTTACAATGCTCTGTCCTGCCTAGTGGAACTGCAAATGGAAGAGCCTCTGGTTTGAAAAGAGAGGCACCCCCCAGGTGGCCTGACCCACCATTAGAAAGCATTTAATGCCAACATTAAAAAAAATGAGGGGGGGGAAACAAAACCATTTTATTCAAAGTTACATTATTTCAGCCCCTCTCTCTTCTACATTCCAATAAGCAAAATGTGGCTTCTGCCCCTGGAATCCCAACATGAGACTGCTCTTCACTGTCATTCACGTGTGAGGGGAGCACTAGCAGGAAACCGGAATGAGCTTTCTATCTGAACATCCTGAAACACCTCACAAATTCTATCCAGCATCTTTTCTGCACACTCAGTACCTAACCCGGGGAGAAACTGGTGCCCAGAGCAGCCGGAAACACATTTTGCTCTCTTTAAAATTGCTCTGCTGACTGTTCTGCTACTTTAATGTTGCTGTTTCTTGCTGCTTATTGCAAAACCTTCCTTAATGCCTCAAAAAGGAGACTAACACTTTATGGAATTGTTGGTATTATTTCACTTTATGCACGTCACTGTGTCTATTTGTCTCCATAGCAGACAGCACATGGGTGGCTTGGAGAGAAATACTTACATGCTGATATTGTATCAACATTTCTTTTTACTTATGTAATTTAACTGGAGAGATTAAAAAATTGTACATTATTTTGCCTGTGGTAAAATAGTCAATTTTGGGTTTTTTTTTCTCTTGGCTGCTCATTGATATTCTGAGTTTATCTTTTCCCCTCTTCATTTGGTTTGTAAATCATTTGTTTGATTCCTTCACTTGGTTCTTTTTTAAACATTTGTTAAAATCTTCTTGGTCTCTCTTGTTTTAAGTGGGCGTTGTCATTTTACCCCTTTTCATCTCTCTATATATAATGAAGTTTTTCCTGCCGCTCTTCAGAATGATGTCATCAGGCTCTCTCGCCATGAAAGCAGCCAGATAGAGAGAGAGAGAGAGAGAGAGGGATTGGCGAGCGTAGCGAGCATGGAGCACAGCCCTATAGTTTTATTTAAATATAATTTTCTGTCTTTCTTGCACATGGAAAGCCTAATTCTTTGGAAGTAATGTGGTCTAGTAAACAGGTCACTAAGCCCTCGGAGATGTGGGTTTACTCTCCAGTTCAACCTTGCACTTACTAGCTGAGCCTGGGTAAGTCATGATCATCAAGGGATCCATCCCCTGTCACCCATTCCCAGCCGTAACAAAGAGAGGCTAGAGATTTCATCCCTGCCCATCCTGGCTAATAGCCATTGATGGGCCTATTCTCCATTAATTTCTCTATTCCTCTGGCAGAGAGTTCCACAGGTTGACAGTGTGTTGTCTGAAGAAATACTTTCTTTTGTTTATTTAAATCTGCTACCTATTAATATCATTGGGTGACCTCTAGTTCTTGTGCTATGGGAAGAAGTAAATAATTTTTCCTTATTTACTTTCTCCACACTCTCATGATTTTATAGTCCTCTATCATATCCCCCATTAGTCCTCTCTTTTCCAAGCTGAAAAGTCCTAGTCTTAGTAATTGCTCCTCATCTGGCGGCCATTCCATACTCTTAATCAATTTGTTGCCATTTTCTGAACCTTCTCCAATTCCATTTTTTTTTTAGATGAGGCAACTACACGAGGAATTGCACACAGTATTCAAGATATAGTCATACCATGGATTTATAAAAAGCCAATAAGATATTTTCTGTCTTATTATGTATCCCTTTCTTAATGGTTCCCAATGTTCTCTTTGCTTTTTTGACTGATGTTGCACATAGAGTGTATGTTTTTAAGAGAACTATCCAGAACCCCAAGATCTGTCTCTTGAGTGGTAAGAGGTAATTTAAGGTACATCATTTGATATGTATAATTGGGATTATTTTTTCCAATATGCATAACTTTGTATTTATCACATTGAATTTCCTCTGCCATTTTGTTGCCTCGTCACCCAGTTTTGTGAGATCTTTCTGAAGCTATTCACCATTTGATGTGAACTTAACTATCTTAAGTAGTTTTAAATTATCTGCAAATTTTGCCACTTTACTGATTATCCCTTTTCCAGATCATTTATAAATATGTTGAATAGGATTGGTCCTAGTACAGATCCCAGGGGAACATCACTAGTTATCTCTCTACATTCTGAAAACTGACCATTTATTCTGACCCTTTGTTTCCTATCTTTTAACCAGTTATCAGTCCATGAGAGGACTTTCCCTCTTATGTCATGACCTCTCCCTTCTGTGCCCACTGCAGCGGCCATGGACAGGAACTTCTCATCTGGCCCCAAGCTTCTACAGTGAGAGGGCTGGGATTGTCCTCTGTCCCTGGGACAGCCTGCTTACTGAACCTCTCATCCCCAGCCCCACCCCAGAGCAATGATTTAAATGAAGAAAAATAAGAACTATTTGAGTTAAGGACCTGAGCATAAATCTTCTAGTTGTCTATAAAGAAAATATTGTGTGAGTTAGCCTTATTGGCCTGAAAAAAATGTCTGTATCACCAAATAATGGAAAGAATCAGCACTTTCTGATATTGCACCTTGTGGCTTTGATTTTGTTTCTGGCACCTGAGTTTAGATCAGCAATGGGCAACCAAGGCTAGTGAGTGGGCTGCATGAGTGGCTCGCCTTCATCTCAGTGAGCCACAAGATTGTCATGATAAAGACGATCTCCTGGGATAGGTTAGTTTTGCTAACTGCGCATGCATACCTAGAATTTGTGGGCGAGCCAATTGAATCCTAGCTGTGCTTTGATTGGCTGCAGAGGGAGCACATGGCTCTTACAGCCAATGTTGTGTGCAATCGGCATGCACCTCACTTCACATGCCCTTGGCTTTACTTTTATGTCACTTTAGTGACACGGTTAGGAAAAAACCTCAGCGTGGATGGAAATCAGCAGATCTGGCACCCTTGTGTGTGGGCAACAGTGAACAAACTGTCTCACAGGCCATATAGAGAACCCCAGTGGGCCTCAGGTAGACCTCAGGCCAGAGGTTGCTCACTACTTGTTTAATTGATGCTTCAGAGAATAACTTTATCTAAAGGTGAGCTAATTGCTTCAGCTTGCTTAGCCTTGCTATCATATTCTAAAAGATCCGAGGTTCTTGCAAAAAGTTGTAAATGAAGTGTTTTAGTATTTTCTAAGTATGGCAATTACCTGGGGGTTCCTCAAAATATTGCTTGCATTTCTTATGGTCATCAGGTTCTCCTGATTACCAGATGTAATGGACTTTTTTATGCTACAATGCAACTGTTGAACATTTTAATTGGAATGCCATGTCAAATTTTTAAATTAAAAATCAAATACTCAAAGCACCAGTGCCTTTTTGATTACTAAAATTAAAACCTAATTGAATTCTCCCACAAAAAATATCCAGTGGAAATTTAATTAGAGAAGTGTAGAAGAGCTGATTTAAAAAAAAATATTAATTTTTAATTAGAAATACGAAAGGCAAATGAGTACATTTTAAATTTTCCAAAATACAAATATGGAGATGTCATATGTGGCACACAGGGAAAAAAAAGGAAGGAAACCATGATCTAAGTTTCCAAATGGCTGCACAATTCAGGGTTTGAGTTTTGTCTAAAAAAAGACAAGTATTTGATGGTTTGAACAGTGATGAATTATTTTAGAAGGTCCCTGGAATCAGAGTGTCACACTAAAAAGATGCACAACTCTGAAAGAAAATTTCTAATAGGAAGGAAGGAAGGATGGCATTGTGATTCAGGCGCAGAATGGAATGTCAGAAAACCTGTATTCAGTTCTTGGCCCAGCCACTGATTGCCTGTAGGCTTGTCTACAGGGGGAGCTTTTCCTGAATATATCCATGTGTGGACAATTCTATTCTAGAATAACAGTATGTTAGCTGAATGAATGAAGCTAATTCAGAACAAGGTCTTTATTCCAGAGTAACAGCATCCACACATGGAAATAGTCAGAAATGAGGAATTTGCTTTACATGAACCCTAATTTAGCCCCGATTAACTTTCTTGTGTGGATAAATTCGTAGTCAGTCAGCGCCTCTGTAAAATGGCAGTTCTACTTTTGTGTTTCATAGAAGTGGTTGTGAAGACAACTTATGACTATCTGTGGGGTCCATACACATCCAAAGAATTTGACATTAATGGCTGGATTCTGCTGACTTCACTCACAATAAGCTCCTAGCTCCAGGAACAGGCTCACTGAAATGAATAAGACTATTTGGGAAATCAGGTTCCATGCAGCAGGAGTTGCAGAACTGGGCCCAGCCAGTCAGGATCTAGGGGCCCAAATCCACTCTTAATATAGTCAGTGCTGAAATTCCCCTTGACTTTAGTGAGCCATGATTTAGCCATAAGTGTGGAAGCTGGGCCATTAGAATATGTAGCAAAGACCCATAAGAACACAAGAATGGTCATACTGGATCAGAGAAACAGTCATGTAGCCTAGTGTCCTGTGACTGTCTTCCAACAGTGGCTAATGCTGGATACTTCAGAGAGAATGAGCAGAACAGGGCAATTACTGTATGGTCCATCTCATCATCCAGTCCCAACTTTTGGCTGTCGGAGCTTTAGGGAAACCCAGAGCATCTTCACTAACAGCCATTGATGGACACATCCTCCATTGTTGTATTTAATTCTTTTGTAAACCCATTTATATAATTGGCTGTGAATTTTTGTTTACTGACCATGACCTGCCCATGACTTTTACTAAAAATACCCGTGACTAAAATGTAGTCTCACTTATGAAGAAAAGCTCAAAGAGCCCAATTTATTTATTTTAACAAGTCAATTAAAGGGTGTCTTGATTATAGTTTATAAGATCTATACAGGGAACAAATATTTAATAATGGGTATTTTAGCAGAGAAAGGTAAAACATGATCCAGTGGCTGGAGGTGAAGCTAATCAAACTGAGGCATACATTTTTAAGGTGAGCAATTAACCACTGGAATAATTTGCTAAGGGTCATGATGAATTCTCCATCACTGACCATTTGAAACTCAAGATTGGATTTTTTTCCCCTAAAAGATCTACTCTAGGATTTATTTTGATGAAGTTCTATGGCCTGTGTTATGTAGGTCAGACTAGATTGTAATGGTCCTTTCCAGCCTTGGAATGTATAAATTTATGAACATAAAAAAATCAGATCAACTCAAGCAAAGGAATTTTAGGACAGGTAGCAGGTACAATTTTCTTTCTGGATCCAAGCATAGCCCTCTGTGTGAAGCCAATGTTTGTGACATGGGCCACTTCCATAAAATCAGAGAATACATCAAATCTAGTCACCTGTACTCATGGCAGGCCCAAGCACCATGACCATTCATAACAGATGTTTGTGTAACCTGCTCTTAAAAATTTCCAGTGATGGAGATGCCACAACCTCCCTTGGCAATTTATTCTAATGCTTAACTACCTTGATAGGAAGCTTTCCCTAATGTCCAACCTGAACTTCCCTTGCTGCGATTTAAGCCTATTGCTTTTTGTCCTATCAGCAGAGATTAAGGAGAATAATTTTTCTCCCTCCTCCTTGTGACGTCCTGTTAATACATCCTATAATGATGTTTAATTTTTTTTGCAACACCGTCACAGTGTTAACTCATATTTAGCTTGTGTTCTACAATGACCTCAAGATCCCTACATAGGTAGTCATTTCTCCATTTTGTATGTGTGCTATTGATTGTTCCTTCCTAAGTGGAGTACTTTGCATTTGTCCGTATTGAATTTCATCCTATTTGCCTCAGATCATTTCTCCAGTTTCTCCAGATAATTTTGAATTATAATCCTATCCTCCAAAACACTTGTAACCCCTCCCAGACTGAACATAACAGTCATACTGGGTCAGACCAAAGGTCCATCTAGCCCGATATCCTGTTTTCCAACAGTAGCCAATGCCAGATGCTCCAAGGGAGTGAACAGAACAGGTAATCAGGAGAGATCCTACTCCTGTCACCCATTTCCAGCCTCTGAAAAACAGAGGCTGGGGATACCACCTCTACCCATCCTCGCTAATAGCCATTGATGGACCTAACTTCCATGATTTTATCTAGTTCTTTTTTGTACCCTGTTAAAGTCCTGGCTTGGTATCATCCACACATTTTATAATTGTACTCTCTATGCCATTATCTAAATTGTTGAGAAAGATATTGCACAAAATCAGTCACAAAACTGATTCCTGCAGAATTTCACTTGTTATGCCCTTTAAGCATGACTGTGAACCATTGATAACTACTCACAGGGAATGGTTATCCAACCAATCACGCAACTGCCTTAAAGTAGCCCTATCTAGGTTATATTTCCCTAATTAATTTACAAGAAAGTAATGCAAAACTGTATCAAATGCTTTAGTATAGTCTAAGTATACTGCATCTACCACTCCCCACCTATCCACAAGGCTTGTTATCCTATTAAAGAAAGCTACCAGGTTGGTTTGAAATGATTTGTTCTTTACAAATCTATGATGACTGTTACTTATGACCTTATTATCTTCCAGGTGGTTGCAGATGAATTCCTTAATTACATTGCTCCATTATCTTTCCCGGCACAGAAGTTATAAGCTCACTGATCTGTCATTTCTCGGATTTTCCTTGCTTTCCTTTTTATAGATGAGCACTGGATTTGTCCTTCAATCTGTATAAGACATAGCAAATCACATTTTCTTTCCCCCGCTGTGAAAAATTTTGACTTTTCAGAAAAAATTGAAAATGAAAATATTTCAGTTGCCAATCCACTCTGGTTGAAATACATTTGCTATGATGCACTTAGGTATCACTTGTAGTGAGACAAGGCAGTGCATGGTTGGAGTCTCTGGCCAGGGTACGATATGAGATATATAGTTAAGCTGGGAGGTGGAAAATGGAGGCATGAAGCAATGAACTACAAAAAACTCGAAGCACTACAACAGCCTTTCCAAACTGAATTCCTTCAGTTTCTGGCTGAAATCTTTAGACTTTTGGCCCAAACCCAAAAACTTTATTTTGGGGACATTTAGCATTTCAGTGAAATGCTGAAATTTTCCAATGGAAATAAATGCATATGATTAAATGAATTTTTTAGTAACTCAATTTTCCATAAAAAAACAGCTTTGAGGAAACGTTTTCAACCCAGACCTAGTTTAAGTGCCTTAGAAAAAACTTGCACATTTCCTGTTTGTGTTCTGTACTGTTCCCTTTTTGGGCACTTAATTTACTCTGAAATGGTTTTTCCATATAAAGCCCACAATATCCAAAAGTGAAGAAAAGGTAACTCAATTGAACTTTGGAAGATTTCCTCCTTGAAGCTTCAAAGAATGAAAAATTCACAAAGCCTTCAGTCTCCAATTCAAGCAAGGCTTATGCACGTGCTTAACTTTTAGCATGGCCGTATTCACACTGAAATGGGTCTATTCCAATAATTAAAGCTAAGTGCATAATTAAGAACTTTGATGTTAAGCAAGTACTTAACTTTCAGCATGAGAACTGTTCTATTGAGTTCCATGGGACTAATCAAGTTCTGAAAGCCAGGTATGTGCTTAATTGTTTTGCTGAATCTGGGCCATTAGAAAATGCACTACAGACAGTTTAAGAAATATGCAGGCCTGACCTGAAATCCTAGATCTGAACATCCCTAAAGTTTTTGAACAAAATATGATCTGGGGCCCAAATCTGGATTTTACAGATGGCTCATAGCCTTATAATGAAGAAAACCAAACCACAAGCTCTGAACCTCTGTGAACTTAGAGGTTTTGGAGTCTTGGCTTTGGATCCAACTTGACCCTATCTCTAGTATTTACAGTATTTGTTTAGTAAATTAAATGGCTCTTTTTCAAGTTGTAACATTTTCACAGAATGCATTCTGGTTATTTAGCTGTGGTTCATTGGGCACTTTTATCATTTTAACATTAGAAATGCAAAGCATTTTATTTTACGATTGATTTTAATGAATTTTGTAATTAAAAGATTTTCACTTTTTTATCACAGGAATTACTTCATGCTTGATAGCAAGAGGCCTTGACATGCATTTAATGTTTATTTATCAAAGTGGCAAATCACTAGTAATTTATGCAGGGTCTAGGCTCTACACAATGAGGTTGATGTCGCAGTAACAAATTTTAATTACACAGGGATAAGTTAGGAACTGAATGTGTTGTAGTATCAAAATGTTTGAACCAGTATTTCATTATACTCTTGCTAGGTTTCCTTGTTGCTTACAGTTGCTTAAAATTTAATTCATAATCAGGGTGGGGGAAACTGGTGACTAATCAAAGACAAAACTTAAGTCTGGTGCAAAGTAGGATATTCTGGCACTGTGTGAAGCATTTATAATAATAGCTCCTATAATCAGGCACATAAAAAAAATGAATAGAAACTTGCCAAAGGGTCTAGAAACTAAAACAGCAAAAAATAAAAATAAAAAATAAGAGTATCAGAAGCAGGAAGCGTATGAAACAATTTGAGGGGCTATTGAGTGATGGAGGTGCTAACGGAGTACGCAGGGAAAACAAAGCCATTGTGAAGAAGCTAAATTAATTTTTTACATTGGTCTTCACTGCAGAGGATGTCAGGCAGATTCCCATACCTGAGGCATTCCTTTCACATGACAAACCTGAGAAACTGTCCCAGACTCAGGTGTCCATAGAGGAGGTTTTGATAAATTGATAAATTAACCCATTTAATTTGCTATTTATTGTTCACATTGAATTTGTTTTTCTATATTTAATTATTTTAAAATTAAAATAAGTCACCAGGACCAGATGGTGTTCATCCAAGAGTTCTGAAGGGACTCAGATATGAAATTGCATAACTGCAGTATGTAACTATCACTTAAATCAGCTAATATGACACCAATTTTCAAAAAAGATTCCAGGGGCAATCCTGGCAATTACAGGAAAGTAAGTCTAACTTCAATACTAGGCACATTCATTGAAACAACAGTAAAGAAAACTAAAGTTTTCAGACACATAGATGAACAAGATGTGTTGGGGGAAGAGTCAACCAGGCTTTTGTAAAGGGAAATCATGCCTCACCAATCTATTACAATTCTTTTAGAGGGATCAAAACATGTGGACAAAGGTGATCCAGTGGATTTTCAGGAAGCCTTTGACAAAGTCCCTCACCAGAGGCTCATAAGTAAAGTAAGCTGTCATGTAATATGGGAAAGTCCCCTCAGGGTTAAAAGATTGGAAATAATTGTTAGGTATAAATGGTCCATTTTCAGAATGGAGGGGTAAATAGTAATGTCCCCCAAGGATACATACTGAGATCAGTACTCTTCAACATATTCATAAATGATCTGGAAAAAAGGTTAACAGGTGGGAAAATTTGCCAAGAATACAAACTTAAGATAATAAAGTCCAAAGCAGAGTGAAAAGTTACAAAGAGATCTAAGTAAACCGTGACTGCACAACAAAATGGGAGATGAAATTCAATGTCAACAAATGCAAAGTAATGCACACTGGAAAACATAATCTGAACTAATCATATAAAATGATGGGGTCTAAATTAGTTGTTATCACTAAAGAAAGAAATCTTGGATTCATTTTGGATAATTCTCTGATAACATCTGCTCAACATGCTGCAGTCAAAAAAGCTAAAAGTGTTATGAAATATTAGGAAAGGGATAGGTAATAAGACAGAAAATATCATAATTCCACTATATAAATCCATGGTATGCACACACCTTGAATATAGCGCATGGGACTGGTCACCCCATCTCAAAAAAGATAGATTAGAATTGGAAAAGGTACAGATAAGGGCAACAAAAATTATTAAAGGTACTGAGCAGCTTCCATATGGAAATCATCTTAGGCAATATTTTCAACCCCTTTGCATGGACTAGAATCTAGCTTGTTTCATGTTGAATTCTGTAATAGCATCACAAGGGTAGGACCAGTGTTAACAAGGCCAAATCAGTGAGGATGGATGTGGTCGCTCCCAGTAGTTGATAGAAGGTATGAATACCAAGAGAGGGAAAATTGCCTTTGTAATGAATAACCATTCTAAGTTAAGCACAATCAAATCAGGACTGAATAAGGACTTAGAATGGTTCTCGCTCTACAAAGGCAATTTTCCCTCTCTTGGTATTTATACCTCCCATCAACTGCTGGGAGTGAGCCAAATCCATCCTCGCTGATTTGGCCTCCTTAATGCTGGTCCCACCCTTGATAAGTAACACCCTTCTTTTGATATGCTAGTACATATATAGCTCCCTGTCTCTGTGATATCCACTCCATGCATTTGTCAAAGTGGTTTTTACCTTCAAAAGCTTATGCCCAAATAGATCTGTTAGTCTTTAAGGTACCACAGGACTCCACATTGTTTTTGCAGATACAGACTAACATGGCTACCCCTCTGAGACTCGTTTATGAGTGATCACAACATATATGCCTGTACGGTACAAGGTCCCAAAAATGCATTAATTAGCATATATCTATTACATTTATGCAATAAAACCCAGCTTGCTTAGTAAGGGATAATTAATACTATTACAATACAAGATACTCTCACTAGAAACAAATGTATACATAGTCCTCCTAATTATATGGGACAAGAGTGCAACACATTTGGGATACATTTGTACCCCTTCCCTATTTTTGACACAAAAATGTTTTTATGTTTTTGAACTAATTGTGTACATGTGCCTAGGAAACAATGTCCAAAACCAGCATATTTGAATAGCTACTAGTTGTTGAGTTCTCACATCATATATGCATGTGGAATACAGCTCATCAATGAGGATGTGAGTGTGATACTAATGGTATAGCCCTCATTCTTCCATTGCTCTGTGCAATATTTTTCAGTAGAAGCTAACTTTTGGCTGACTTCTCCCCCATTCCCTCTCACATGCCAAAAATGTGCCAGTTTGAAAAGAAAGAGAATATCAGAGTGAGTTGGTGGGAAAGCTGGAGAGCCCAGAAATTACCTGCTGTTATCCTGGTGGCTGTGCTTTCTGTCATGTCATATTTCCTATTTACATAGTGGTGTGCATTTGCTCTTTCATCACTGTTGTTAGCAAGCCATAATCAGTTCATTTTATGGCTGTCTTCAGCTAAATTCTTTGTTGATTTTAACATGACAGAAGTTGAAAAGATTATTTATTATAAATGGATAATTAATATATCAGCACAGCGTGTTACTCTGTCTCTCCCTCTCTTCAGGAGAATCAGTTTGAAGTATGATTCTCTCTCCCTTTTGCACATGGACAGTCTGAGAATTAAAATGAAGCCTGACAGCTTGATTGGAATTTCACTTAGAGTCTTTATGTTTAAAATGAGAATGCCTCTGCCGTGGGTAAAAAGGTCAACATGTGAAGATGACACCAGAGTTCAGTACATTGGAGGGTCTTTAAAAAAAGCCAAGTAAATATGTGGATTTTCCTATTTCGGTCTGACACTAATTTTGATATCCAACTATTTAGGTTCTTATATAGCCTTGAACACTAACAACTGAATGCCTCACAATATGAGTGAATTTAGTCTCAAAAACATTCTCTAATTTTCAACAATCCCCATTTTATTGATGGTGAATGGTGGAATTGAATAACTTGTCCAAAGTTGCACAGGAAATCTGTGGCAGAACTTAGAATGCAACCAATGTTTCCTGAGAACCAGGCCACAAGTCCATCCTTCATCTTGACTTGCAATAACATCACAGAGTGCAGTCTGTATACCAAGTCCCTGACCTCACCTCCTCATCTGTAAATGGGAGGAATACCTGTGAATCTGGGAAAGGAAGCACGCTTGCAGTTCACCAAAAATGTAAAGGGACTTATAAATATGAGAGTGTCTGTGTTCACTTAGCAGATGGACACTGATGTTATCACACAGGCCCAATTTTATTTTGATTATGGTTCAGGTAGTTTGAGTTTCTCTGCACTTGCCTGGATCAGTTCATTTAAATAAGATTTACTATAACAGGTTTTGGGGGCACCATTGAGAAGTCAAATCAGGGTGAATTGCTTAGAAGCAAGGATACTGACAACCCAAGACTGGGGGTCCTCCTCTACAAGGCACACCAAACCAGTCACCAAGAGCACTTCCATTTGCTACATTGGCCAGCAAGAAGTCACACCAAGCATCCCCCTTAGACACACCAGCTTTTTCTGTGCCACAACCAGCACCACACCTTATACAGATGAGAGGTTATGAAAACCAATCTCACCATATCCGAACAGGTTCTTCTGATCCCAAAGGACCGGCCACATTCCCAGGTCAATTTATACCCTAGGATCATACTCTAAAGATCATACTGTGTCAGTCCTTTAGAAACTAAAATCTAACAATGTATTAATAAAACAAAGAAAGAAAAGGTTGAGAGCAAAATTGCTAAAGGAAACAAAATTACATGCACCAATTACAAGGTTTCGGGTGCAGGCTTGTAGCAGAAATGGAATAAACTAATAGCTTAAAAGTCTTCAGAATACATCCTTTGTTTGGATGGGTAATAAGTCCATCCAGGCCCAAGTCATAGCATAGCTGCTTCCAAAATGATGAGCTGGAGTGAAAACAAAGATGGAGAAACCTCTAGGGCCATTTTTATAATCTTGTCCATCAGATTATAAGATTATATGTTTTCGCTGTGTGAAAGTACCTCCCCCAAAATGGATTTTGTCACGTGAGCAAGTCCCCAGTCCATGTATGATTCAGTCCTTAGTGGCCATTGCTTACCTGCTAATCTGCAGGTTTACAGCAATATTCCTTAGATGTAGAATACACCAGCAAAGATCCATTATCAGTCAAGTACTTTGATTCATTTGACTAGCTACCCTTCCACAATAGACATCTCACTTGGCCCCCCAGTGTATAAAATTTGGGCAAACACAAAACAATGGGTGTGACAATGTTCACATGAAAAATCCAATAACATCACAAAGGTTTCACTTTACTCTTAGTCGTTTGCTTTGTGGTTGCCCTACACCACTGGCAGCCATTTCAGCTTGCCTGTAGCTACGAGCAGTCTGTGCTGCAGCTACTGCAATCAATATGCAAGAGTCATTCAAAAGGAGGATCGAATTTGAATTTTCAAAACAGAAGAAGGTTATTATAGAAAATTTATTGTGTGAAGAAGGGGCTACAGTGAGCATTTACTCCACTTGGAGAGTCAACATTGGATTTATTCAAAACATGCAATCACCTTTGGAAGTGTAGGCAGTGCATTATACATCCATTTCTTACCATTGATCTGTTTCCATTTAAAAATTTATTGTTATTTAGGTAGCAGTAACACTGAGAGACTCCTAAGGTACTAGGTGCTTTACAGACATATTACAGGGCAATTTTAGACCTGAAGATCTTTATCCAAATAGCCAAACCAGAGAAAGGAAGATTTTCTATTCCCATTTTTCCAGATGGGGAGCTAAGGCACAGAGAGATTGAAGGACTTGCCCAAGGTAACACGTGAAATTGGCAGCAAAGCTGGAAATTCAATCCATATCTTTTGAATTTCTAGACAAGACTTTATTAATCCAAGACTCTCTATTCTCTCTATTTGCTTAATCGATAGCAAGATCTGCAGATGATAATTAAGCCAAAAATCGACTATATCCATCAGCACAAATCAGCTCTGCCTGAACTACTTAGCCCACTTTGCAAGTACTGTACATGTCAATATGATTTTTTTGTCTTCCCCATAATGGATTTTTGAAGTTTCAGTTTGAGCATGGGAGGATAAAGTTGATGTGTACTGAAGAGAAGATGAGATAGGAGTTAGCTGGGATGTTAAAAGAAAAGCGCCCATAAGGACTTGTCTCCAGTCCACTGCACTGCTATTTTTAAACCCATAGTGTGATCCCCACCAGCCCAAGCAGGGGGACCACCAGACTTGCTAGTAGACCCCTGGGCAAGGTGGAGGGGGGGCAGCTCAACTCTTCTGGAAAGGGCAGGGCAGGGGGCAGTCAGCCCTCAGCACCTCCCATTGCACACTGCGCCACCCCCCTCAGCAGCTCTCCAAGCTGCCAGGAGTGCATTATGTGGCACTCCAGTGATGATTTAAAGGGCCCATGGCTCTGGCTGCTGCTGCTACAGTAGCAACTGGGAGCCTTGGGCCCTTTTGAATCACTGGGCCCCGGAACAATTGCACCTTTTGCCTAAGCAGGCCTGAGCCCAAGTCAGATTTCCTGGGATTTGTGGCTTGCTGCTGTGGGTTCTTTTTATCAGGATAGACATACCCTAAGAATGTGCATGTGTGTGTATTCGTATGCAAGAGAAAGTCCTCATATGATTTAATAAAAGTACCAGTGACTGCTGCAGCTATGATCCTTACTTGTTTCCTTTGGAAGCTTATTTTCTTAGGAAATATCACAAGCTCTGACTATACTTTTGCATTTCTCTTTGGTTTCATTCTGGTTTCACCTTCATATTGGTGGCTTAGACTCAAAGGAGAGAGCAATTAATCATAATGAAAGAGAAATAAGCTCATGCTCTTCACCATCATTGTAAACATACAGGAAAGATTATTCTACATCTAGTGCCATATCAATCCAAGCAGAAATGGGAGGATGAAAAATTAAATCCTAATGGAAGCATGACCCATTCCTATATATTATTAGTTCCTGGGCCAAGTAATGCTAGCCAGCTGACCAGTGGAAAACAAAAACAAAACTTCCAAAACAAACAAATGCTTGAGATGCGAGACAGGTACCTAAAACTCCAATATGGGAGACACTGTGAAGAATGACGCAAAATCAGCAGCAACCTTGAATGCTACAGATCCTATCAGAGATCCGTTTTGCCAACAGATATTTTGCATTCAAGGAACATGAATCAGGTTACCCCAAAATCTTAAAATTTTTAAACCAATCATGAGATTTCAAATATAATTTTTTTTTTGAGGAGGAGGAAAGTTATTTGCCTGCTGGTGTGAGAGAGTTTAGAGTTTACATTACCAGTTCTCCCCTGGCCCCAGCCATGAGGGTTGGAAACTCGCTTTTTGTTTGAAATGAAAGTTGCGGTTTTCAGGTACTCACCTGATCCCAGCAGACAGGACTTTAAGGCAAACAGCAAATATAGTGAGATGGGCACTAAAACAGCAAGAGTTGGCAATGCTGCTATCTGAAAAACCCAAGGCAATCTCTGCCCAAATCTGGAATCAGCAAGAAGAAACTAGAGGATGACAGTGTAAGGCACAAAGCATGGTACAAACCCAGAGACAAGCAATGCTGGAGGAAAGGTTGAGATGGACAGTACCACAGTTCTCCATGTTTAGTACCACAGTCCTCCCTGTGCTGATTAGGCCTCAGCTGGAGTATTGTGTCCAGTTCTGGGCACCACATTTCAAGAAAGACGTGAAGAAGTTGGAGAAGGTCGAGAGAAGAGCAACAAGAATGATTAAAGGCCTAGAGAACATGACCTATGAAGGAAGACTGAAAGAATTGGGCTTGTTTAGTTTGGAAAGGAGAAGACTAAGAGGGGACATGATAGCAGTTTTCAGGTATCTAAAAGGATGTCACAAGGAGGAGGGAGAAAAATTGTTCTCCTTAGTCTTAGAGGATAGGACAAGAAGCAATGGGCTTAAACTGCGGCAAGGGAGGTTTAGGTTGGACATTAGAAAAAACTTCAGAGTGGTTAAACACTGGAATAAGTTGCCTACAAAGATTGTGAAATCTCCATCTCTGGAGATATTTAAGAGCAAGTTAGATAGACATCTATCAGGGATGGTCTAGATGGTACTGGGTTCTGCCATGAGGGCAGGGGACTGGACTCAATGACCTCTCGAGGTACCTTCCAGTTCTAGTGTTCTATGATTCTATGAAAACACAAGGAGAGTGAGGAAAATATTTCCTCAAGCTACGAGGGTTCATAAAAAAGACTTCTAAGTAAAAAGCAACAAAGAAAAATTGTGTCTAATTTTGGGAGCAAGGAAAGAGGTGACAGGAATGGCATTATGCTATATAGGAGCCTACCAGGATAACACCTGCCTTTGGTGGAGACCTGGAGTCTATCTTTTTTTAGTATACGTGTCCATAGACCATCTGCCAACACCAAAATGAAAACCAAAAATGTACGCCAAGGACTTAAAGTAAAGAATAAAGCTATAAAGTAGCTGAAAGAATCTAAACATGTAGGGAATTTAATTTCTCTGCACGTGGCATTGAGAAGCTCAGAGAGACATATGCTTTCCTTCACACACACAATGGGATCCTTATTCAAGGCTAAAGTGCACAACTTCTAATCGTCTTTTCAGACGTAAGTGATTGGTCAAAATTTGTATTCAGCAAACTTTTCTGTTCTGCTTTTACAGCCATATTTTGCCCCAAATTACTTGTCCTGTTCAAAATGTTTTGATTTCATTATTGCAATAGCCCAACAAGGGTGCCCAACTACTGCCAGAGAGCAGAACGTGAGCAGTCAAGCCCAGTGGTTGGTGCAGAAGTCAAGAGCTGGAGTCAGTGATTAGGGGCCAGAGTTGGAATCAGGGCCAAAGAACTGAATTCAAAGTCCAAGCTCCCAAGCTCAGTGTCAGAGCCAAATCCAGGAATTAGAGCTGAGGGCCAGAGGCAAGGGTCAGAGCTAGAGTCAGAAGTCTGGAACTGGAGCAGACAGAGGCCAGAGCTGAGGGTCAGCACTGGGTTACCTGGACTGAGGCAAGACTGGGAAATAAAGCATGAGCAAGGCTGGGAGCAAGCAGGCACAGGCAGTAACACAGCTTTGGGCAAACAAGACTGTCAGCTTCCTCAACCAATCAGGCAGGGCCTTCTGTCTACTGGTCTAGCTGATGCAGCCCAGATATGCTCATTAGGCTTCCAGGAGACACAGCAGGCTCAGCTGTAGGGCCTTATCTCTGATACCCATTGATGTAATCTGCTGCAAGCTCAGAATATTATGCCACTATTCATAAAATTCATTCTGATTTTAAAATATAGAAATATAGTTGGCTTGATTCTCATTTGCATAACTTGAAGTGGTTGTTAATGCCCATTTGCACTGCCACAGACTGAATATAAATGAAAATCAAAGCCTGTAGGGTTTTTTTTTATCAGTGATAACTTTCCTAGAGACATATTTCAAGGAGTCTGTTGTTTAGCCACAGAGATCTTTTAGAATTCACATGCAATATTTTAGTAAAATTCAAATGTAATGTTCTGGATGCAAGCACATTATAAAAATGTTAATGTCCCTTTTTTTTCTTTAAAAAAATGTATTCCCAAAATAGTATTGCATAAACTCATACACATTATATTTGGAAACTTTTCAATAAAACATGCCCAAAAATTCCCCTGAAAAGAGCTACAATTTGTTGTTCATCATTCTGGCCTCTTTTAGCCATACTGCAACTCTCTGATGTGTTGTAGTTTAATAACTGGGCAATGTTTTCAGTTTTAAATTTTGATTCTTTTGACTTTAATGCAAGATTAAATGGTAGGAAGTGATTTTTTGAATATCACTGGGGAAATAAAGAAAGTGAAAACCAATCATTAGTCCATACTAAAATGTGAGATGAAGGAGCTTTTTATGTTTTCTAAATACTTGAAAAATTCTATATTGAAAAGAAGGATTTGAAAAAGCAATTTTAATTGGGTAGGTTTAAAAAGCTCAGAATTGTTGTTGTTTCACTTCACATCATAATAATGACACAAACACAGTGGTTTAAAGGTGTACTTCAAATTATGAATATAAATCATCCCTTGCTTTATTGAAAAGGGAATAGGGCAAAAGTGTAAATTGTAGAGACTGTTGAAACTTGGAATTTCATTTCCATGGAAAATTCTAGCATTTTGAAATTTCCTTTCATACTGAATCAAAACAAAAAGGTTAAATTTCAAAATTTCACATGAAACAAAATTTTCAAAAGATTAAGTTTTGGAAATATCAAAATACCTTTTCAAAATGTTTTGTTTAATGAGATTAAAATGCTTCTTTTTTACTCTGAGACTAGAATAGAATAGGTTGAAATGATAAAGTTGAAATAAAGCACTTTAACCTTCTTGAAACAGCATTTTGATAACTTTCTATTGAAAATTTTAACAAAATTGATCTGTTTCTGCAAAACATTTCCTAAAACCTGCATTTTCTGAGGGAAAGCTGTTCCTTCAGAAATTTTCCTACCAGCCCGAATAATTTGGAGGGTTTTGGTTTTTTTAAATAAAAGCCTTCTCTGTTATTTTAGATTAAGGCTACGTCTAGACTGTAGCGCTTTTCTGGGATACCAGAGGTATCCCGGAAAAGCATTGCCGCATCCAAGGAATGCATTCGCTTTTCACAAAAAAATTTCAGAAAAGTGGATGTGTTCTTTTGCCATCCCTGTAAACCTTGTTTTACAAGGAAGAAGGAATGGCTCAAAAGAGCAGGTTTTTCTGAAATTTGGCACCGTGTAGATGCAGCCTCAGATAATGATTTAAAAACCATTGGGAGAAAAAAACACAGTAAAGCAAATATCCATCTCAGTTATCTGCTGAAGATTCTTTCTGAGCTATTCAACAGTCATCATCTGCTTGTTCCCACCATACATCTCTTCTAGTGGTTTGCATAGACGAGATGAAGGATTGTCCGGTGTTAAGACATTGGATTAAGATGTAAATGACTGAATTCTTGACTCTGTCACAGATTTCCTGTGTAACCTGGGCAAGTAATGTAATCTACATATGCTTCATTCCCCCATCTGGAAAATTAGGAGACTAATACTTTATCTGTTTAGATTGGAAACTTTTGGGGGTAAGGACAGTCTCCTGCTATGTGTTTATACAGTGCCTAGCATACTAGAGCTCTAATCTGAATTACTCCAACAGCTGTATACCCTATAACATATTACACCGACTACTGTGATGAAATTTGCTTTACTGCTTTATTGTTCCTCTATTAGAGGTCAAATTTTCTTCAGAGTACCTTTTTATAGGCAAGTTAATTAACCTTCAGAAAAAAAAATGGTGACCCAATGTAATGAGATTAATATCGTTTTAATAAAGCAGTAATCAAGTGTGAATTAAATATCAAAAGAATGAAAGAAAAACACCTACAGGTTGAACCTCTGTAGTCTGGCATTTTCTGGTCCAGCAACTTCTGTGGTCCAGAATGAGGTTAGTTAGCTGGATGTCCACTTATCATGGGTGTGGTGAAGTTTTCCTGTGGTCCCATAAAGTTTGCTTACAGCTACAGTCCTGGCTTTCAGGTTCTGTGCTTTTATTTAGCTCTAATTTACCCCTAAATGTCTTCTAAGAACCCAGTAAGCAGTGGAAGTGTCAGTAATGCTGCTAAGGGTAAGCATGTTTTTTTATGCTTTATTTCCTTGTGACAATACAGTAAAATTGTGTAACAACACACACAAAAAATTTGTTATGAAGAGAACTGATAAACCTTGGCTCAGCATAAGCTTATATAGGGTGTATCAGTACAGTCACGCATTAATAAGCAGCATTGCAAGCATTATTCCGTTTATTTATCTTGTGAAATAAAAATAGAAAGAGGCCCACACTCTACAATATTGACTCTTGTAGTTAAGAAAATTCTCTGGTTTAGCACGGATTAGATCCAGAGGGTGCCAGACTAGCAAGGTTCAACCTAAACTAAGGATTATACACTACAGTAAGGGAATTCCAAATTTGCTGTTAATGCAGCATAACAATTTACCACACTGTTAACAGAGTAGGGTGTTCTGTGTTCATTTCCTCAGTGTAGGGAGATAATAGGAAACCTTTGAATTGTCAGCCCTGTATGTAAGAGATAATTTAGTTCATAATTATAGAAATATTAGATACATAATCACATTTGTGCCACTTAATTGAGGCTGGCAAGATTGTCCTAGGAAATTAGATACCAGTTGCTAAAAATATACATTTACATGTAATAAACATAATTTCTTTACTTTGCTATATGCCAAGTAAACACCTAGAGAGCCCTTACAAATCGATTGAGAAGGAATACAGGCATAATGCATTATGAGAGCATAATTGTATTTTTATTGCTCATTAAATTTAGAGTTAATTACATAGCAACCAGGTTTATCCTTTATTATATTAAACTTCATCCATGTGCACTAAACTTCAAAAAATAATAAAAAGCCATTTCCAAGTGCACATACAATTCTCATTTTGTACATGTTTATTTTTTTAAGTGCAATCAAGGGAGGCCAAGCATTCATCATTGGCTCTCCTTATTCCAGTTATATAGAGAAGAGTGCGTATGACTGGGTTCAGAAGGCATGAACTTCACAAGGTAGTAACATAAGGCCAGAGCCCCATTAAATTCACTGGGCTTAGAATGAGCACCTTAAAGTCTCAGAAGCTGCAATGAGCCCTAAGTGAGTGCAGGGGCTCATTTGAGGAGGTCAGGCTAAGTATGTTCTAATGAGTTTGCCATGTCTACCTTTTCCAACTGGGCTTTTGTTTTCCATGTATGATACATTTTAATGCCACTCCATCCCTCTTCTTTTGTGGCTAAAACATATCATTCTCTCTGCAGAGGTGTGCTGCTGTTGCTATTGGGAGCATAGTTTCTTCCAAGATTGATCTGTGTTCTTGTTAGGAAATATGATTTTTATATATATAATTAATATTTTTATCTGTATCTCTTTGTGCCCGTCGCCATAGTACAAAAAACACACTTTTGCAAAGATCTTGTAGAACACCTAAACTTTCATACATTTATGGGTTCCTATATATCTGGAAGCTTCATCTCTGTAGAGCTTCTAAACTTTGCAGAAACAATGTTGTGGAAGAGCTTAGATTGCTCCCCATGAATCCGAAAAGCTCTGCAGGATTGATGCCTGAAACACCACTTCTGTAGCTAAGGAGCTTCAAAAGGTCCTGGAGGTTAGTTTATGGAAACAAGGGGTTCACACTGGTTTCTATGATGGAAGCTGTTTGCTTAACCAAAATTCACAGTGAAGTCTTTCCAAAGTTACACCTAAATCTTCTGTCATATCCTATTTTAGGGTCTGATTCAAAGCTAAGTTGATGTGAATCTTTCTGTTGAGTTAAATGTTTTTTTGGCTCAGGCCATTTTGACAGCGGGGGTCTTTTTTTCACTGTTAGCCTCATCCAGGCCAGGTCTCTTAGGATCAACTGCCTCCAGGCTATAGAACATTCATGTTCTTCATCAGGCTTCTCCTTCCTGCTTGCTTCTCAATACTGTGACACAGGGTTTGGAAGCTTGCTCCATCTGAAACATCAGTTTAAAAATCTGCATTGGCAACAGTGGAAGGAAATGTTAATAAAAAGTGCTCTCAGATCTCAATGAAAAGCCACATATGTATCCTAATTTCCACACAGAAACAGTTTTGGCTCATTTTCAATTGAAAAATGAGGCAATCATTTTTACAAAAAAAGAGAATTTTTTTCCTATGACCAATAATATAATTATTCATAAATGTGCAATTCTACGGGGACATATTTCATAGAAAATGAGTAAATGATTTATTTCCAGTTTATAGTACTTTGAAGGTGTAAGGCTAGGCTAAATGCCAATTTTTACAGACACTTTCAAGTCTTTGATTTCTCAGCATGACCTAATGCCCTTTTCAATCCATTTCTACTGATTTTAGCCACTCATCTAGTTGGCAAACATGTCATAAGGTCAGGGCTGTGAATGTCAGTCTTCCAAATGACACCTTGCCAGATGTTCTGTGAGTGTCATGAATTACTAACATAAATACTTTTAAAGAGGCAAAATAAAATAACAAAATCTGCTCTAAGAGTGGAATAACGTGTAAGTGCTTAAAATTCTAAATGATGCAAATCAAACAGAGACTTCGGAATTCAAGCTTTTGTTGGACGAGTCTCCAATGCAGACATTTATATTATCTGATTAGGTGTGAAGCGAGGTGTCACTGAAACAGAAAACAGGACACAGTTGATAAAACAGTGAAGTTAAAGATAAGGCAATTTTATAGCATAAGCTAGAAAATTCCATAGGATTTACTTCAGCATAGTAATTTTAATATTGCAAACATTATGCTCTTGGAAATTTAACCAGGGTGCATTTTCCTTCATCAAGTACACATTGTTTCATTTTCTAAGACATGTAGGCATTTGTTATGTCCTATGGAAATAATGACATTAATGTAATTTACACAATTTACTTATAATTCCTGAGGCACTGTTTTGTTCCTGTGATCTAAATGGTCACATTCTAAGATATTGGCTAAAAATGAAAATTAGAAAGACAATGGGCTAGATTCACAAGGGGGCCTCCTTTGGACACCTAGAAAACCACTGTGATTCACAAATCCTGGGTTGTGTTCTCAGGCTCCTGATACAATGACCAGGCAGAGATAGGTGCTTGAGAGTGGGATTCACAAAAGACGCCATGGAGCAAGAAGCCACCTAAACTAGCCAATGGGAGATGAAGATTAGAGGGGTGTGTGCTAAGTTCTGCCCCTCTTCCACTGGAGGAAGGGGACTATCTCTCGCTGGGATCTACAGCTGTGAACCCTCTCTTGCAGTCAGGTACCTAAGACCAAAAGGGAGAGGCGGTAGAGGAGGAAGCACTAGGCAGTCTTGGCACTGCATTGGGTATCACAGATGAGCTAGGTGAAGGAGTGCCTATCTTCCCCCACTTGTGAATCGCACTGGGGTTTAGCTATCTGGATGCCTACAGGGAGGCAGCCGTGAACATTCCCAGATGCAGAATAAGGCACCTAATGGAACTTTTACTGCTAAATTATAGCTGCTGAGTTTAGACACCTACAGGGTTAGGTGGCAGCTGAGCAGGGGTTTTGTGAAAGCCATTGTTGCCTAAATCTTTGAAGCATTTGTTCATGCCACCAGCTGAATGTCATATGGGGACTAGCTCCACTGTAGCTCCACTGAAGTCAGTGAAACTATGCCCATTAATACTAGCTGAGAATGTGGCCCTCTAATCCCAACTCTGTGTGTCAGGCGAGGTGAGCAAAAAGATGCTCTTTTTGGTTTGTTGTCAGTTCTGAAAAATAGGGAAAAATCATTTCACCCCACAATGACTTTAAAACAAAATTGGTGGAAAGAAAAACATCAGGTAGAGATATCCCAAAACAAAAAGTATTTGTAGAGTCTCAGAATTTTTAATTATTTTAATTTAAAAAATAAAATTGAAGGAAACATTGAAATAAAAACTATTTTGAATAAAAAATTGAGACTTTTAAAAAATAAACAGTTTAAATGAAGTTAACTTTTCAGATGTCTTTCTCTAACATGAACAATTTGGCAAATCTGATTCAAGTTAACAAAATGTTTTGGTGTGGAGAACTCTGCACTTTTGCCTCTCCACTCTCCCTCTCAAAAGTTTTGGCTTAATATTTCACCCAGCTCTAAGAGTAACAATAACATTCCAATCTAGCCAGGGACTTGTTTGAAAAATCCTATTTCTTCTGCCCACAGTTGAGGATTTTGAACTCCGCCATCGTCTTCCTTTCTTTCATGCTTCTCCATGTGCCCTTTCAGAGTCCAAATAAATGGACTTTGGTTCAGGCCATGTCTATATTTACCAAGCTTGAGAGCAATCTTCTGGCATTCGATTTAGTGGGTCTACTGAGGACCTGCAAAATCGAACACTGAGGGCATCCCCGAACAGTGCCAATACTCCTTGGTTCATGAGGAATGAGAGAAGTGGACAGGAGCATTTGCTCCCATCAACCTCCCACTGGGGAGACTGTGCCAACCTCCCACTGGGGAGGCTATGTTACAGCCGGTCCCCTAGTTACAAACGAGTTACAGACCAAACACTTGGCCGTAACTTGAAATGTTCGTAAGTCGGACCCCATTGATTTACGTTGCGACCGCGCTGTTCATAAGCACGGGTTGTGTTTGTAACTCAGGGACCACCTTTACGACCGCTTAATGGGAGGTTTGGTCATAAATGCGAACGGTCGTAAATCGACCGTTTGTAAATCGGGGACTGGCTGTATTTACATAGCTGGAATGGTGTACCTTAAGCCGATCTTCCAGGTCAGTTATGGCCTGGCCTCAATTGTCTGTGACAACTGACAAGGAGTAATTCTTCCTGGCCTTTCTTCTCCAGACTCAAAGCAGAAAGCAACAGCAGAGGGAAGAAGAATATAGGAAAGCTACGATTTTCGTATGTCCTTTCTCTTCCTGATTTCTGATTTGTTTTAATGTATAGTAAATGAAAGTATTGAATATCACTATGAAAGGTCATTACATTTCACTTTTATGATAGTGATACATTAAAATATAATACACCAAAATTCAGGGGAAAAATCCTTTTGGAATGATATAAGACCCAGCATTTCAAATAGATCATCCTCTAAAAATAATAAACATCTAAATGGAACTGTACAGATGTAGACACTCCTGCAACAATTTGAATCTACTGTGGATTTGCTCAGGTGGATTGGTGACTTAAGGGTATATCTGGTGTCTGAGGTCCTGAGTTTTCTTTGGAAACTCTGATGGTAGATAGAAACACTGTAGGAGGGTAGACTAAGTGGTACAACTTACACACAGTTCCCAGTTCAGTCCCAAACTCATGATTCAATTTCCCAGACAGAAAATGGGGCTAATTCTTCCCTATCTCACAGGAGTGGTGGAAGGATAAACTCCATTAATGATCATGGTGTGTTCAGATACTATGGTAATGAGACCAATATATGTACCTAAATAGAAAAGGACTGTTCAAAATCATAAGGTCACACTATGCTGACCTTATTCACTCAGGCTTCAGTGATACTGCTTATGTGAGTCACCGCTCACCAATGCGAATAAGAGGCTCATAATCTATCTGATAGGAATCAGAGACTGAAAAGGTCATTAGACCATCCTCTGGCTGGTTTGTGATTGTTCCCTGCAGCATATTCTCCCTTGCTTGCTTTCATCCAGCTTATTGTAACAGTTGATGACACGTTTAGTGGATAATTTCTTTTCTCTGACGGACAAAATACACCAACCTGTTGTTGAGATGAAAATATACTTTCACCTGAATCTACTTACAGATCTCATTAAATCTTAGGGGGTTTTTTTTGTATCATATCCACAGATATCTTCCACCTCAGATCTTAAATGATGCACAATGATACCCTAAAGTCAGCTGGCAAAAGGGTTGGCTTCAACTTTATTATTTCTTGGCAACATGGTGACTTATATGGCCTGCCAGAGTTTGCACTATGTAACTGGAGCACTCTAAAGTAAATTGTCTCCTGCTGGAAATGAGACAACCTCTTTTAACTCCAGTGTTACAAGGTCTGGGGCAGAGAGGAGGGAGAAAGAGGGATTACATGTGTATTGAAAAGTGATGGGAAAATGACATTTTAAAATTCAAATACACAATTTAAATGAAAGGAAAAAGTGATCTATCTGGCTGTTGTTGTTGCTAGGTCAGGAAAACTATCTGCATTCTTTATTTTGCTGATGCTATTGACTGAAAAAGAATGTACTGTAATACCAAACGGATAAAATACTTGGAATAAAAACTGAAACATGTTCATGGTGATGGGTCTGCTGTTGAAGACAAAGACTTAGAGCAGAGTACCAAGTTCCTTGTAATATCTTCCCATAGGAGATAGGAGCGGTTCCTTATCCTGCTGTTTCTGCAAAGAATTGAGATGTGGTATAATTTGTCCCATTTTCCTTAGTCCTCATTTCCCTTTTGCTCCAGTTCAGACAGTTTTCTAACCATGTTGGCCCTTGATTCAGCTGCATGTGTTTATGCTCAGTGTAAGAAGATCATTTTCATGTTCCTTTTTTGCCATATCTTCCATAGCAAAGTGGGAAAATTCACTGTCTTTTCAGGCAACTCAACTGTTATTGCCATGTATAGATTTAGTAGCAACAGCTGTCAGCTCCCAGAGTTTCACCAGCCTGTATGCAACCATATACTTGACGGACTAATCATATGATCATTTACACATGCCTGTATCTGGCTCTACTTCCAAAGAGAGAAATACTCAAAAAATGAAAGCTGCTTTCTCAGTCTCAGGAATCCTTTTTGGAAGATCTAAATATCAATTAAATGAAGGCATAAGCCAACTTGCGGGAGGCTTTGTTGTCTCTGTGGTTGTCAACATCATTATTAACCGGTTGACATGGCCTATGCACTATTGTTGCCATATTCCTGGAAGTACTGCTTCCAGAGGTGGTATATCAGGAAATAATGTACTGTACTAGTGCTGACACAGCTGTTTCATTGATGTTCACTGCTATTTTCACACGTACCTCAGGGATTGCTGGTATCATCATAAAAGTAGAAATAATTATGATAGTAGGGCTCTAGGGACTAATCAAGATTGAGCTCCTCCCACCCCCCAGCCCCATGCTACTGTACAAATGGAGTAATAGACAGTCCTTGTCCCAAAAGCCTGCAGACTGAAAAGACAAGGCAGACGCAGGGCAAAGAAAGGGCAAGCAGAGTGAACAATGCAATGTCAACAAATGTCATGGTAGTGCCATGATATTTTTTGGGGAGTGAGAGGGGTATGTGGGAGGTAATAAGCTAATTGGGTGGACAAAGGGGAAGGATAGTCAGGCATAGCGGGCAGACATGGAGTGAGGCTGAGGTAAAGCTATTGAGAGGGAAGGGGCAGGAGGGGTATGTAGCACACAACTAATCAGCACAGGAAAGAGAATGTCTAGTCAAACCTGTTTGCAAAGTAGTTGTAGCCACGCTGGCAGGCCCAGCCAAAGAGTCTGTGGAGCCCAACGCGGTATGTTGTGGTTGGCTGCACTGCGTGGCCGGGCATCTCCCAGCCAGGGCAGCAAGCCAGCAGCTGGGTGGGCCCGCGCCGGGCAGCGCGGGGCCCTGAAGACACGGGGCCCAAGGCAACTGCCTTGTTCACGTTGCCCTAAGGCCGGGCCTGCACTCTGGTCCCAGGATTCCAGCGAGACAAGGTATGTGAGGTAATATCTTTTATTGGACCAACTTCTGTTGGTGGAAAGAACAGACACCTTCTGGGGAAGGTAATGAAAGAATCCAAGGTGGGACAGATTCTTAAGCCCAGGGGTTTACATAGGAAAAACTTGCAAATATCCTGCTGACATCAACAACATTGTTACTTCTAATGGCATTGCAAGGGTGACATCACACTACATATTGAGTAGGAGCCAATCTAGGTGACCCTGGCTATAAAATGGGATCTGGCTGTTGTTTTGGTACTTTTGCTCTAACCGGCACTGATACCAGATTGATAGAATTGGAACATCAATGAAGCCATAACGATCAGAATACAAATGGCAAAATAAAAACTAGATAGCATTCTGGAGTGCACATGAATAATTTAAAATCACTGTTCAATGGGCTGCATAAAAATAAAGTATTTTGTTTGTTTTATTTTACATCAAGTCGTCCATGCAACAGTGAGATTTTTTTTTAAAGATGATTGAGATGACTTTGCAGTAACAATGAGACTTTTTTGAAAGGGAAACATTATTGGAAGGATACAGTGTGAAATAAATTAAGCAACTCTTCACAAAAGTAGTCCCCCAGTGAGGCTAGTAACTCATGTTTTGAGTAGCACATTTATTTAGGACTGGTTTACTTTAGACAATTTTTCAGACACCTCGCTCAGGTGTCTGAAAAATTCACACTCCCCCCCAAAGACATAGTTAAGCCGACTTAACTCCCCATGTAGACATCAGTAGGTTGATGGAAGAGTTCTGCTGACCTAGATACTGCATATGAGGGAGGTGGATTTACTAGAGTGACAGGATAAACCTTCCTGTTGCTGTAATAAGGGTTTACATGGAAACACTATAGCAGCCCAGTGGTAGTGGTGCCACTGCAGCATTTAAGTGTTGACATAGCCAAAGAATCATCATGGGGCCAGATCCTCAGCTGGTGTAATCAGGGTTTGCCTCAGAGAAGCCAGCAGGATTTGGCCCTAAGGTTAATAAGAAGGTTCATTTCATGCAAGGAAAGAATCATTTGAAAATATAACCAAAGGAATCAGAACACGCACACTTCATAAATCAAACTGAAAAGCCAATTTCTCAAGATGGAACTGGCTTCTGTACATATTCCAAAGTAAGTTCTCCTCCATTTTGCAGATGAATGCAGCTAGTTGTGTGCCCTGGACTCTTAACTTCAGTCAGTGCAGCCGGTTGTACGCACAAATGAACACATGAAAACTGAGATTATAAAAGAAATTTAGAATTAAATTTAATATTAACATCTAATTAGATGTCATGGCATTTAACTGAATCACCAAGAAACATGTTTAAATGCTTCTGATTTCCTTCAGCTATCAAAGTATAGGACTGGTAAGCAAAGCAAGGCCCTTTGTAATGTGAGGGCTACTGAACAAGAAAGGATCACTGAGGCGAACAAAAGCAGGAAGTATGCATGGATAGTATGTAGAAATAAACTCTCTCCAAGGACATACAAGTGATGCTGAGCCAAATTCAGGCATGTGCTTAAATACCTTGCTGAATTGGACCTAATTCATGGCAATAAGGCTATTCAGGCTATGTATACACTACAAAGAAAAGTCGGAAAAAGATATGCAAATTGCGAACTGCAATTTGCGTATCTTTTTCTGCTTTTCTTTTGAGAGAGGCTTTTCCGACATTTGGCCCGTCTACATGGGGCCAAATGTTGGGGAAAAAACCCTCTTTTGGAACATCCCTTCTTCCTCGTAGAACAAGGTTTACAGGGATTCTGGAAAAGCAGATGCGTTCCTTGGACTCGGCAGAGCTTTTCCGGGATACCTCCAGTATCCCGGAAAAGCTCTACAGTGTAGCCATAGCCTCAGTGAGGCACACTAATTCTTCCTATTCTTTCACAAAACCTGCAACATACTTTTTGCATTTCCTGGGGTATTCTTAAAGAGAAGATATCAGATCCAAACCAAACCAAACCAAACCAAACCAAACCAAACCAAAATATCAGATCCAGATACTTTGGAGTGTTTGATAGCCATATATAGATTCTGAAGCTGTAGTTCATCTGTAGTTAAACACTTAATTCTCCAAACTGCCCTTCCTCCTGACAGTCTTCAGGCAGGTTGCTGGAGTAACAGTTTCATTAAAAGGAGAAGTCAAATATTCAACAAATAGCTTATGATAAATGTTTTTTTTAAGAATCTACGAGAATCTAAATATAAAATCAAAATGCTATAATAGCATATTTACTTATAACAGTGTTTATATAAAGGAAATAATCTCTGTGAGTTCCTATCTATCTATGTCTGTATCCATCTATCAGTTCAGGTACATGTATACACATTATATACACATGCAGTTCTACCACTACACAGAATCTCCCTGTGAAACATTTGATTTGATATGGTGGGTAATTCTCTGAATTTATAGTTGAAATATACTTACTTCCCAGGATGATCCTTATATTCTGCTTTGTCTGAAGTGGTACAGGTACATTTTTTTTTATAACATCTGTGGCTTAGTGTTTTATTTACTGCCCCATCCTCATCTCTGGTATTTCTCAGATATTTGTAATTCTGCACTAATATCTCCTTTTGCATAGATTCGTTATAGCCTTTCTTGTTTGCTTTCTATCAATTTATATTTTAAACACACAAGGGTGCTTGGACCACATCAAGCAAAATGAGGACTGGCAAATTACCAATCAGTGTCTCATTAGGTAAGTGTCATATGAATAATCTGACACAGATCCATGGTGTCCTCTTACCTGCAGACCTTTTGTCTGCAACATTTCCTCACTAACAACTAGTTATGGTGAGACTCTGTTTTGCCCATTTTGTAGTGTGAGAGCTTGATATGAAAATGTCACCCTGGTTATTAAATATACAAGACATGGATTTCTTTCCTTCTGATTTCTAATGTACCCATCACCATGACATCCAGGTGTAGATTGCTACCTCCAAGCCCATATGCAATACTGGGAATGTTGACAAAATGAGATAAGTGAGAAAAAAAAAGTTGTCTAGACATGATTAAATGTCCAAGACAGAGTGACATAACAGTATCTAATTTAGTAGGTAATTCCTTTCTATTTTGTAAGGACTTGAATAGCAAATATTTAACAGGCAGATGTCTTCATCCATTTTGTCTTATGCCGACATTTATTACATTAATTACTTTATCTTAATGAGAGGAGAAATATCTTCCCCAGACCCCCTTCAGTTTAAATGTGATTGGTTTTCTGAAGCACATTGCTCCAAATAATTCTCTGTATTAGAATCTTTCTGTGTGAGTCTGTGTTCAGGAGCATATTTTGCAATAGTTATAGCTGCTGTCTTGTTCATTTCATTGTTTAATATATTCACAAGGCTTCTGTAGTCTAAACTGAAGGGCACCTTGCCTTGGAAACAGCCTCTGTACTCTCAGTTGAAAACTAGAATGCATGCAAACAAATATAATGGTGTTTAGATAAAGAGTAGACACACCCATATGACAGTGAACCACATATCATGGTCTAATTCCATGCTCCCATTATTGTTATAGTCAATTTTTATTTTGAACTTGCTGGGGGGCCACTTACAATAATACTAGATTAATCAGATACTTTTTCAATAGGTTTCAGCAAAATGGTATTTATTGTATATAATCAAAAGCTTTTTTTTTTTTTTAAATGATGGAACTATTTATCAGCTCTTTCGTAGCAGCATAGCAGCTGATGGGAGTCCTTACTTTTCAGCTGGGAATGTCACTGTATCCAGTAAAAAAGGAATGATGAAATACCGCCACCCAAATAGATATGTTAAATAAGGCTTATCTAGGTTTCTTCATGGACACTTCCAGACATTGCACAGTATGTAAATGATTTGTGTGCAAGACTAGATTATAGAGGAAACTCATTTAAATGGTGCTTGTTATTTTTCTTTTTATTTAACCTGCAAGTCTATTTCTTCCCTAAGATAAACAGTTATGAAGATGCATGTTGAACTATCCCCAACAAGCAGTAGGGAGAGGCATTCTGAACACAACAAATTTCATTTCCTGAAGCTGAGGCTATCTAGATCTATTTCTGAGTGATGTTTGACCTCAAACTATACTAATAAAGTTACAGTACTCTGGACCCTTGCCAGGACATGGAGGCTGGATCAGAGTGTCCTATAAGTGGTATGGTTTAATGACCCTGGTTCAGGAAAGCACCCGAAGTGCATGCTTAGGTTCATCCCTGTTCTGGAAAACACCTGATCACATACTCTGGTGCTCTCCTGAATTGGGGCCATGAATGGTGGCAAGGTAATTTTAGTATTCCTTTGTGGATCAAATCCTGGTCATCTTGGGGAATATCTACACAACAAGAGCTGTGTAGTAGTGACTTACCTGAGCTTGCTTAAATCCATCTAGTGAAGATAACAACTGTTGTGAGGACATCCAGGGCTAGTGAGTCAAGTACGTACACAGGTCCATGTTGGGCTTCTACTCCCCATGCTGAAATCTGTGCTGTTCTATCTTCACTACTGTTGTTACCCAAGCTAGCTGGATTCAAGCTAGCTCAGATTGGCTAGCCCATGTCTGCTTTGGGTATGCAGATATGTCTTTATTCCTGCTAGAAGTGTTACTGGATTTATATGGATTAGACAACCAGGATCTGGACCTGTACATCAAAGAATAAATTTTAAATCCTGATATACAGTGAACATCATCTTTCACCCCTGAGACATTCAGCTATAATTCTAGAATGTGGGTTTTAATATGTCTTGCCCATCTTTAAGATGGAAGATATTTTCATTGTAAGATAATCCAAAACAAAGTTCTTTCTTTTTATATTTTCAATTTATATCTATAAAAAAATCTGATTAACACTCAAATCAATCCATTTTATGGTTAGAAAAGTATATGGAAGCACATTTAATGCACAAACATCCCAGACAGCAAGCATTGTGATTCAGCATGCTAAAGGCCCGCCTATAGATCAGATTTGTCTACAAGAACAAGGCATTGTTAAGGAGTATTTATTGTTCTCCTGGAGAAAAAAAGGGAACATAAAAAAAGAATTCTGGGCAAACCCCAGTATCGTTAAACTAATGCTACTGTGCATTACAATGAAATGCTGTACTTGAGAAAGTATGTGACATTCCATATCCAGCAAATTCATTGTTATTACCGTACACTGAATGTCAAATGAAGCCATAATAGTGGTATGGTGAAGGTAAAATATTCACCAGGATTGAAAAGACTCAGTCCTATTGAGAACTCACACTGGCTATTAGTGGAATAGGTGACCCTTTCAGAGTTCCACTGACAGAATTTTCTAGTACTTCTGTTAGCCTGTTTATAAATATAAATGGCCCAGCAATATGATCCTGATTCAGAGCTGACCCAATTCAATGGGAGTCTTTCCTTTGATTTCAGTGGGCTCTGGATCATGTCATAAAGGAGAAGAGGGAGGAAGGAAGGAGAGAAATCAGCTCAGATAAACTAAGCATCACACTTTTCTTGAGCATTTTTATAACTAATTTCTGGCTGAATTTAGCACTGTAAACAAAGCCACAAAACTAGAACAGCCAGAAAAGGACAGGATAATGTAAAAAAATCCCTCACCAAAGGGGATTTGTTCAACATTCTCCATATTTTTTTATCTCCACTTTCATTAGAACACAATGTTTGGGATCCTTTTCTTGAGGATAAAATGAATCTCATAGTATTCCACCAGAGAGCCATGCACAGCAACGTGGGAGGAGTATCCTATGTATAAACTACCCACCCTGGACTATGGAAACCATTATCACCAGGAGTGGGACAGCTTATGATAAAGATTTTTTTTCTTTTTGCTGAGAAGTACTACCAGTAGGTGTTCCAGATGATTTAGAGCTTTTTGCTAAAAGTGCATTTTATCATCAAGTGGAGTGGGAAATTGTCCAGATTGCAACAGAATGATTTGTTTTTCTCAAGAAAATAGATTACTTTGTGTGTTCTGTATGAAAGAATATATTCAAAAGGAAAACCAGCCCCAAATAGAATTTTTCCTTTCTTTAATTCTCTTTTGGCTTTGTTTTAATTTATCTTTGAATTTCTCTCTCTCTCTGTCTCTCTCTCTCTGTCTCTTTCTATCTCCATCTCTTTCTCTCTTTTTGTATTCTTTACTCTGACTTGATTTAACCTTGCTTCCTGCCATTTTCTCACACTTTTTTCTTCTTCAGGTGTGTCCCATTCTGTTTGTGAGCTATTTTCTTCCCCTGAAAACCTTGCATCATATCTGCAGTCTTTCAACACCTCCTTGTCATAAAAAATGAAAATCAGCAATAAAAGCTCATAAAAATAATAAAAAGCAATAAAAGCTCAGTTTGAACTCATGGAGCTGTGGTTTGGCAGGCAACTGTCAAGCATCAAGTCATCAATACACTTTAAAGGATTCTCATACAGTTTCCCTCAGCTTGCTATTTCAAGAGGAGACCAAGCCTTGAAAGACAGGGATTAGACTGCAATTTTCCCCACAATAATGGACTCACTTTCTCCAACCTCATTTACCTTGATTGTGAAATGAAAGGGCCAGAATATGCCCTCACTGATGGCAGTGTAAATCTGGAGGGGCTCCACTGACTTCATCCAAGTTATTCCATCTTCACAATGATGAAACTAAACTCAGTTAGGCCTGAAATCTGGAAGCGAGTAGATTGTGGAAGATAGAAGAGTGCACTTTTCAAGTGATTGTATACTGCCAAGAAACTCCCTTTCTTCATTGATTCACTAAGACCACTCGAGAGGTTAAGGATTTTTTTTTTCTTTAGCGTCTAAACCTAATCTGAGTCTAATGACCTGAAGTCTGAGTCTGACTTTTAAAAATCACTGAAAGTAGCCCACTCAGCTCTTTCATGGTCCTATGAACTGCTTACAGAACCTCCAGTAATAACCTATGGCTAAAAAGTGCTTTGTTGCTTTGCTTGCAGGTAGAAGAAAATACCTGTATATCTTTTTATACCTTCATTTATGTAAAAGGCACATACTCTCATTGGTGCTGGAAGTAGGCATGGTGTGTGTGTGTGTGTGTATTGTATCATCTTCCGCCTTGAAATGGTTTCCATTGTATACAGAGTTAACAGTTTGGTTCAAAGCTCTCAGCACCACCTCTATAAAAATTGTCCAAGTGACCCCACACATGCTGGTTTTGCATGTGTAACTCAGAGGCACTGAGACCACTGACAAGGGAGAAGTGATGTCTTCTCTGCAGCCTTTGCTAATAGCTAGTTGGTTTTTAGATCATGCTGTAGCAGCACATAGCTTTAGCCCCTGAGGCCATAGGTTCAATCCCTTCTGCAGACACTAGGGTCTTGTCTGGGATGAACTGCTGGGGGAAGGATGTAACCCAGAGGCACTGTGACCACTGACAAAAGAAGAGTGAAGTCTGCCCTATCATTTAGCTAACAGCCAGCGGGCTTTTAGCTCATTCTATAGTGGCATCAGGGTCTGTCGGCATTTCACATACATACACGTATTCAAGGAGAATATACAGGGTGAAACTGTACCATCTCTATGTGCAGTAAGAAAAGCAAATATGGTAGGTGACCAGACTGGCTTACCAGGGAAATCCTTGGTGAGCTTAAACACAAAAAGGAAACTTATAAGAAGTGGAAACTTGGTCAGATGACTAAGGAGGAGTATAAATATATTGCAGGGAAGTAATCAGGAAGGCAAAAGCATAATTGGAATTGCAGCTAGCAAGGGATGTGAAGGGTAACAAGAAAGGTTTCTACAGGCATGTTAGCAATAATAGGGTGATCAGAGAGGGTGTGGGGCCCTTACTGGACGAGGGAGGTAACCTGGTGACAGATGATGTGGGAAAAGCTGAAGTACTCAATACTTCTTTTGCATCTGTCTTCACAGACAAGGTCAGTTCCCAGACTACTGCACTAGTCAACACAGTATGGAAAGGAGGTAGGCAACCCTCAGTGGAGAAAGAACAGGTTAAGAACTATTTAGAAAAGCTAGACACACACAAATCCATGGGTCCGGATTTAAATGCATCCAAGGGTACTGAGGGAGTTGGCAAATGTCATTGCAGAGCCTTTGGCCATTATCTTTGAAAACTCGTGGAGATTGGGAGAGGTTCCAGATGATTGGAAAAAGGCAAATGTAGTGCCCATCTTTTAAAAAGGGAAGAAGGACAATCCAGGGAATTACAGATTGGTCAACCTTACCTCAGTCCCCAGAAATGGCAGGGATCCTCAAGAAATCCATTTTGAAGCACTTGGAAGAGGGGAAAGTGATCAGGAATAGTCAAGGAATTCACCAAGGGCAAGTCATTCCTGAATCTGATTAGCTTCTATGATGAGCTAACTGGCTCTGTGGATATGGGGAAGTCAGTGGATGTGATATACCTTGACTTTAGCAAAGCTTTTGATACGGACTCCCGCAATATTCTTGCCAGCAAGTTAAGGAAGTATAGATTGGATAAATGGACTGTAAGGTGGATAGAAAGCTGGCTAGATTGTCAGGCCCAATGGGTCAGTGGCTCGATGTCTGGTTGGTGGTTGATTTCAAGCGGGGTGCCCCAAGGATCAGTTCTAGGGCTGCTTTTGTTCAACATCTTTATTAATGACCTGGATGAGAGGATGGATTGCACCCTCAGCAAGTTTGCGGATGACACTAAGCTAGGGGGAGAGGTAGATACACTGGAGGGCAGGGATAGGGTTCAGAGTGACCTAGACAAATTGGAGGATTGGACCAAAAGAAATCTGATGAGGTTCAACAAGGACAAGTGCAGAGTCCTGCACTTGGGATGGAAGAATCCCAAGCATTGATACAGGCTGGGGACTGACTGGCTAAGTAGCAATTCAGCAGAAAAGGACCTGGAGATTACAGTGGATGAAAAACTGGATATGAGTCGTGCCCTTGTAGCCAAAAAGGCTAATGGCATATTGAGGTGCATTAGGAGGAGCATTTCCAGCAGATCTAGAGAAGTTATTATTCCCCTTTATTCGGCACTGGTGAGGCCCCATCTGGAGTACTGTGTCCAGTTCTGGACCCCCCACTATAAAAAGCATGTGGACGCATTGTAGAGGGTCCAGTGGAGGGCAACCAAAATGATAAGGGGGCTGGAGCACATGACCTATGAGGAGAGGCTGAGGGATTTGGGCTTGTTTAGTCTGCAGAAGAGAAGAGTGAGGGGGGATTTGATAGCAGCCTTCAACTTCCTGAAGGCAGGTTACAAAGAGGATGGAGAGAGGCTGTTCTCAGTAGTGACGGATGGCAGAACAAGGAGGAATGGTCTCAAGTTAAAGTGCGGGAGGTCTAGGTTGGATATTAGGAAAAACTATTTCACTTGGAGGGTGGTGAAGCACTGGAATGGGTTACCTGGGGAGGTAGTGGAATGTCCATCACTAGAGGTTTTTAAGTCCTGGCTTGACAAAGCCCTGGCTCGGATGATTTAGTTGGGATTGGTCCTGCTTTGAGCAGGGGGCTGGACTTGATGACCTCCTGAGGTCCCTTCCAGCCCTAGGATTCTATGATTCTGTGTAACCTCACTGTAGTCAATGGGACCCAATATTTTTCCCAGACAGTTTAAAAATACTGGAGCATTTTTGTCTGACTGTTCTTTCTCGATGTCAGGTGTTATCTTTCAATATTCATTGGGCTTGCCATAAGAGACCAGCACAATTGTCTGTCGTGCCTGGAATCCTGACCTATGATTAGCCAATGAAGAGGAAGGTTAAGACATCATCTCATGTTCCCAGACAACTGGGCAATACAGGTTGGACCGCCTGGGTCCAGCACCCTCAGGACCTGACTAGTCCCGATTGAGCAAATTTGTTGGACATGGGGAGGTCCCCTCCCACTGGCTTCCCAGCCTGCCGCCGGCTCTGCTTCTGACCCTGGCTGCTCACCCTACTGCCAGCCCCAGTTGTGCTGCCACATGGCCCCAGCTCAGATCCCCTGCTGCATTGTCACAGGCCCAGTGCCCCTGCCATGCTGTTGCGGCCTGGCGCCAGCTCCCCTGCCAGGCTGCCACCTGGGCCCAGCCCCACTGATGGGCTGCTGCTAGTTCTACCAGGCTCCCAGCTGCCAGCCCTCCTGCTGCTTGTCTCCCAGCCACTGGGGCTATCTAGCTCGGGAACATCTGTGGCCCTGCAAGACCAAGGATGTTGCTGGATCAGAGAGTCCCAGTGTAGGGAAGTGCAACCTATACAGTGCTGTGCTCAGGGGAAAGGGGATAGGTGCCCCAGAGCACAGCAATTCAAGCAGTTCAAGCAGAAGCGGCAGCCAACACCCTCTCACTTGCTGCCAGAGCACTGCGGCCACATACTCCAGACAGTGCGAAGCGCTGGGGGAGAGGGGAGCCCTGTCCCTTCTGCCCTCTATCCTGCACCTTCCAGGAGCACAGAGCTGGCCCTCCTCTCACCTTGTTCTGGGGCCTGAAGAGGCTGTTGGCTCCACTGGCTGTGGTGATGAAGGGTCAAGATCATACTTAAGTCAAAAATGTGGAGTGTACAAAAGTGTGGCAGCAAACTGCAGCGTTACATGCAAAATAATATACTGTATTCATGTACTCAGATGTTCAGTTCAGCAGTTGCCCAACATCTACCCAGTCTGCTATGAGTCAGCCAGGAATCCCTTGGTTACGTCTTCCAGTGCCCATACTAGCCTTCAGAGGGCTTTATAGACCAGGTACAATACATTTCAAATTGGCAAGGTACCTTACATCACATGTCATACATCTATTACATTACAGATGAAAATCATAGCCCCACAAAGAGATTGGACCAATGGAGATACAGCAAGAACCAATTTGGACAGATGCATAAAACTCTCCAGGCAAAACCTAATGGGATGGTGGATTAAAAAACAGCAAATCTTTCAGGCTTCTTACTATAGCTGGGATAAAAGCACAAACTTTAGAATACAAGGGCAAGAGGATCCCTCCTGCCTATTGTTACTGCCACAAAACCAAGAGCATGGAAAATCTATACAGCCTAAACCATCTGCCTGAAAAAACAGCATTTCTCAATATGTGCCACAGGTAGTGATTTTTGTTACAAGATATGCAAGGTCAGGCATGGTCAGAACGTGTTTGGACAGGAGACTACTAAGAAAAAAAGATCAGTTGCTTCAGGGAGCAGTGTTGATCATTTCTCTCTAGAGTAAGCATCTAATGCTCTAATCTCCACTCAGGTATAAAGACTTTGGGGACAAACCCAAAGTCCCACCCTGTATGTGTGCTGAACAACATCCCAGTATGTTCTTACAGACACTGTACTGCTGAAGGTGCCTGGAAAACTCCTTATTGACTTCAAAATAGTATTAATACTTAGGGGTCTTCTATAGAAATATTCATCCATAATTATTAAGGCATTTTACAAAGGAGAATAAATATCATTATGCCCATTTTACAGGCTGGTAAACCTGGCGCAGAGAGGTAAAGTGACTTGCCAAGGGCACACAGAAGGTCACTGGCAGAGCCAGAAATAAAATCCAAGTCTCCTGAATTATAGCTCAGTGCTCTAACCACTGGGCAACAATGCCTCCCTTTTGATTATTGTTTCAGCTGAGTAAATTAGTTTTCACATATTGGTTCTGAACTGCTATGTAGTGCTGATCTCTTACGGTGCACTTTCTAATAGCTGCTATATTCCCCTTCAAGGGTTGTCTACGTTCCAGAGGTGGGTGAAGTGATTCTTAGATCTGAGCATCTGAGATGCTTTAGTGTCTAAGCACTGTGTACATAATTAAGAGGAGCTCTAGAGGTAGCAAGATGCTGAGCTCTCATGATAGGACCTTCCACAGCAAAAGGTCTGACATCAAGAAAGCCTAGCTGCCTACTTCAGAATCAAGAATAATATCTCCTCACTGATCACACCCAGGTCGTGGCGAGAGAGGCACACTCCCAGAGGGCTAGGTCCCAGACCAGTGAGGACTTCAAAAATTAGCACAGGACTTGGAAGTTCACTGGGAACTGAGTGAGGGGCCGCAAAATGGAGTTGCCCAATCATCTTAGATTAATAGAAACTAGCTCTTTTGTAATAAGGTCTAGGGCACTCTAAGTTGATGTAATACTTTTTTCCAGCTTCTTGGCCCCTTTCCCAGTTCTCAGTCTGCTTCCAAGTGTGAACCAAGAGACTGTGCATGTTGCACCATCTAGGATTCTCATTCATCTGTCATAGCTAGACTGCAGTAGAGCGGACTAGACAGGAGGCAATGAAGGTCCAGAAATGAACAAAAGAATAGTGTTCTAGTTATAGCAAAGTATTTCTAGCGAGCCATGCACTTTTGAGATGCGTGGTTTGTTTGCTTGTTTGTCAGTTTGTTTTGGTGCCCTTCACCAGAGTATCTAACCACAATCTAGCTAGCTGAAGAAATAAAAAAAGATATTTTTGGCTGTCATTCAGGTTTCTACAAGTTTCAGTTTGTGAAGGTAGCCCAAGAGATTGTTCACCGCCTTGAGTATCCAGTGCTTTGAGATCTTCGGATGGAAAAAGCAAAGCAAATGCCAGTTACTGATTGCTATTTTTCTGAAAAACTGATATATGTTCAGAATGGTCAATTTATCATGGAGTCCAGGTTAAAGGGCAAATGTGAGATTTACTCCAAATCTGTAGGAAACTTGTGTACAAATAATTTTAGCTACTGAAAGTCTAGCAGGTCCTATCAATGATAGGAAAGCCACAGATTACACAGATATGTGTGCGTATAAAAAAGCCTCTTAAGCTGTAAACCATCACATTGAAAGCAAAATGCAATTTTAAAGGAGAGTAGGCAGAAAAATGGTTTTTATTAGTGGAGTGACACATAGTTTTACAAAGCCAAAGAAGGTCAAAAGAATAGAGAACTGTTTAATGTCACTGCACTGCGGTTAGGATTTAGTTGTAGTTTCCATATGTCTGTCATCTACAGCACTGCTGTCTGGCAGTAAGCACAATAAACATGATGAGTGACTGTAGTATGTTTTTCAAAACACAGCATAGGAGCCCAGAAGACCAGAGATTTTAAATTTAAGATTAAAACTAATGTGGGCCAGTCATGTACAGGAGGTTGATCCTAGACTCCCTTTGCAGTAACCTGAGCCTTCCTTAGGTTCAAAAAGTCTCCTTTAGACCTGTTTGGCACCATTCAGTCTCGGGGTAAGGGAGTTTAAGCTCGTGTAATTAACTTTCTGGGGAGCTGGCAGAGGATGTTACTGTAAACTAGTTCCCATGTTATTTTAATTCACTTGCCAAGAAGCTGGAAAAGGGTGTTATATCAACTTAGAATTCTCTGGACATTATTAGAAAGCGGGGAGGTTTCTATTAGTCTAAGCTGAGCGTGCAACTCCATTTTGTGGCCCCGTGGTGATATCCAATTTTTTGTGAATATTGGATTCCTTCAAAGTGAATTTTATTTATTGTAAAATAATATGGATGTGGATGTGAGGCCATATATATATTCTGAGTAACATGATGAATTTAGGGGTTGGGAAATAGGGGTTGTTTCTATTTTATAAATGAAATGCACATCAAAAGGTGTAACACCTAAATTACAATCAGAAACAGACATATCTCCAACAACAACACCACCAAAAACAACTAGCTCTTTATTTAGATAAAAACACTTGCTAAATCAAGACACTGGTCACATTTTTGATGGCTTGGAATATGAGACGCATACCCTGCAATCCTGCTTCTGCAATATAGCCTTGTTTAGAAAGCTCTTCAACTAGTCATTAGTGTTGTGAGATTTTATGAATTATCACATAGTGGTCTGCCGGTGCAATTACATAATGTATATTTACCTGTAAGCAGCCCTGACATAATATGGTTGTAGTTTACATTAAAAAGCATGCAGAATGCTTGCAAGGGCAGAAATGTCATACCTGCTCTGTGATACAGTGCAGCCAGAGGTGCTATGAAATGAATCATTGATTTGAAAAGAGGTTTCTACCATGTGCTTTTCAAATTGTCATGGATTTACAAAAAAGAGTTTTGTTTTCAATGTTTGGTGAAGAGAATATGGGGGGAAAGAAAAGCTTCTGTGTGGATTTGCGAAAATTCTGCAGAAATCTGATATGTTAGGTTGCAGTCTGGTCTGTAGGTATGAGCATAGCTGAAGAGCCAAGGAGTCTTGTGTCTTACCTTACCTCTCATGCAGCTCTGCAGCTTTGATCTAGGGACAGTCCTAGGGTCTAGGGTGCCCTGGTGACAGGGGCATATAACAACAGAGGTGATGTCTAAACCTGGGGATGTGATTCTCAACTGGACATATTCTCATTAGCTGTCATTGAGCTAGCTCATTAAAAATAGTAGTGTAACTGTGATAGCATGGGCAGTGACACAAGTTACCTGCTCCACGTTCAAACCCACCTTAACCCTATGTGTACATCCTCAGAGCAGTGAGCCTATGTTGCTGCTCATCACTGCTCAGGGTACAGTGGCTACACTGCCATTTTTAGCATGCTAGCTCAGTCAAACCAGCATGAGTATTCATGTGAGCTGGGAGTCACATCACACCCCTAGCTCCAAGGAGCCTCAGACAGATGTTTCTGCCTCAGTGGCCTAGTCTGTAAAGTGGGAATAATAGTACTTATCTCATAGGAAGGTGGTGATTATAAAGGGTAATTAGTGGTTATGTATGATTTTGAACGTGTAAAATGCTATGCACATGTTAAGCAGTAATAAATATAGCCATTTAAAATTCCCTCCTAAATCCTTACTAAGGCAAAGTTCCCTCTGACTTCAGTGGAGGACCCATTTCAATATAGAATGCAGAATCACACCTTTCCTATTTACACTTAATAGTGTCCTTGACATTACAGGACAAAACCCACTAGCATCCTCCAGCTGCTTATGTCTGATAGCTTGTGTTCTGTAGCCCTTGGTTTGATGAGTTATATTGCGTGGACATTTTTGCCTCCATTTATCATCGTTTGTATTTTTCTAAAATACAAAAAGGCACCTACGTTTTGCCTATTCTCCATGAGAAATCTATGAATTTTGGCCAGCTTGATGTTTGTTTTTTCTGTAGAAATGTTTGTTATTTCATAGCCCTGATAAGCTGGTTTTTTCCCCTATTTGGATTCAATTTGCTTTGGGCTTTCCACATCCTGAGTGAGACTCTGCACTGTGGGAATTACTAGGAGCTTTCAGAGACAGATACACTAAGAATGAATTACTAGCAGGCAGCAGATAATAAGAAAAGTGTAATTTGTTAATTCTAGGTGGACAGGTTCAGGAATCTCACAGGAACCGACTTGGGCCACCATTGATTTAAAGTGATCAATGACTCAGCACTGGCTAATTCTATTTCTAAACTAGGAAAGCAATCACACCATGATAAGGCTTTTCCACCATGGGGTCTGTTGGATTTAGTGTTTACAAGCAGAATTGCTCAGAGTTAATCACGCTAGCTGAGATCCGTACAGGTATAATGACTGTCAGCATGCTGACCTGCAATTAAACTTCAGTGGCTACTGTGCGTGCTGGAGGTAGTGTCCTCAGAGAGATTTTTTTTCTGTGTTCAAGGTGTCTAAGATTTGTCTGAGGCAAGAAGCCTGTGGCAGTACGGAGAAAAGGTGAGAGTTCAGTGAGATTTAAAAAACATTGCACACATAAGAAAATGTGCAAAAAATTGAAATGACAAGGTTGTTGAGTTAATACTCACTGGGTTGTTGCCTGGGGAGTAGCTCTACACTTGACTGGCTGCCACTGAAAATTCACAGGTCTTGTAAATGCCCCATAATGCAACTAAAAATTTGGATCTAACAAAAAAAATGCAAAACAGCCCCCTTTTAGAGCCCATCTGTGGTACATAGACAGGCATACCAGGGAGTTAATATTCTGAAGAGTCTTTCTAGTTATCAAAGCGGGGGACATAAAGCTGCTATGAGAAATGTGTGTTTTCTGTGAATAGTTATCATGTGGGCTGAATGCCCTGCCATGGAGAAAATCAAACCCAGCCAATATATATACAATAGCTGATGTGTTTGATGCTGTGCTGCATGCCAAATACATGGCAGGACATGTTTTGAATGTATGGTGCTTCAAAATAATATGCCAGTTCTACACAGATACTGTAGGGTTCTATGCTACTCCCATGTACAGGCACGAAAAATTGACAAAAAAGAACAAAAACACTTGCCAGTTTACAAATTCTTTACCTCTGGGGGAATGTCTACACTAGGAAATTATTTCAAAATAACTAAATTTGAAATAATAACCCCTGAAATAACGATTTCAAAACAAGCTTATTTCCCAAGGAAAGCAGGAGTTATTATTTTGAAATAACCAGCCCCTTATTTTGAAATAACAGGCTTGGTAGTGAAGTCGCTCCACTTGTTATTTTGAAATAAAGGGAGTTATTTCGAAACCAGGGCTGAAGCTGCAACAAATAATATTAGTTGATAATCTGTCCCCTAATATACTCTTTCACCCTTTATGAAAATGGTGATTATAAGGAGAAAACTTCAGACACTTTCACTCACCCACAACACAATAAAATAAAATAGAAAATAAAATTGACTTGCCCTGGATGCAATGACTGAGTGTGTTCAATTTCAGACAGTTTCTCTGTGTACTTTCCAAGCAAAAATCCTTTAGTTTTTTGTCCACAGTTTCTCTTTTCAAGTAGCTGCTCTCTGTAAAAGACACAGCTACGAATTCTGGTCCAGAGAGTGGTGTGTGTATGTGTGTCCAGGGTCTTTACTGCTCTCTCAGCTGGTCTTCTCCTTTTTAGAAGGTTAGGGGACACATTTTGATCTTATCTGAACAAGGTTTTAGAATCTTGTGCCTGGGTTGGGTTCCTGAAATACTGAACTGGTGTCTGACACAGGAAGCTCAAAATTGAATAAGTAACTAAATAAAAAATGGTGTTCCCCAAACTCCAGGGCTAAAGACAGGTGCAACGATGTATAGGGTTGTGTTGGAGCCAGTTTCTGAGCAAGCCAAGAGGATCACCTTAGCAGCAAAATTATGAATGTCTCTCAGGAGAGTGAAATGGGTGTCAGGGAGGCCAATGAAGAAGAGGTTGCAGTAATGAAGACAGGAAGATACGTGTTTCTATCGTATGATCAGAGAGAAAAGGCAGAATTTGTTATATAAGTGGGGAAAGCTTAGCCCCACTAGCATCATTGCTAGTTTTGTCCTAGTTTAGCATGATATTTTGGCCTTGGAAAGGGTTCAGAAAAGGGCAACTAAAATGATTAGGGGTTTGGAACGGGTCCCATATGAGGAGAGGTTAAAGCGACTGGGACTTTTCAGTTTAGAAAAGAGGAGACTGAGGGGATATGATAGAGGTGTATAAAATCATGAGTGGTGTGGAGAGGCCGATAAAGAAAAGTTATTTATTAGTTCCTAAATAGAAGAACTAGAGGACACCAAATGAAATTAATGGGTAGCAGGTTTAAAACTAATAAAAGAAAGTTCTTCTTCACACAGCGTGTAGTCAGCATGTGGAACTCCTTGCCAGAGGAGGCTGTGAAGGCTAGGACTATAACAGAGTTTAAAGAGAAGCTAGATAATTTCATGGAGGTTAGGTCCATAAAAGGCTATTAGCCAGGGGATAAAATGGTGTCCTTGGCCTCTGTTTGACAGAGGCTGGAGAGGGATGGCAGGAGACAAAGCGCTTGATCATTGTCTTCGGTCCACCCCCTCTGGGGCACCTGGTGCTGGCCACTGTCGGCAGACAGGATACTGGGCTAGATGGACCTTTGGTCTGACCCGGTATGGCCGTTCTTATGTTCTTATGTTCTTATGAGTTTTGTCCTAGTTTTGTCCTAGTTTGGAACCAATTGCAATTTTGGCTTTCACCCGTGGCATGCAGGGATCCTGAGGTTGATGAGTATGGATGACATCAAGTAGTGTCCTCACCCACCTAGCTAATAGAGGTAAAATCAGATAAGCTCAACTCCCACCTTCCTGCAGACAAAGACTTGCTATGTTTGTTGTGAACAGCTCCCTTTATACAGGGCTTTTCCCCACTCTTCATGTGTATCCTGCCACATGATAGATGTGACCCTATCCGCCCTGCTCCTGCCTCAGGATGTTGTGTGTGGCAGTTCCATCCAATCAGCAATTTGCCTTCTCTTACCATCAAAGAGGCAGGAGAATGCTATCCCATCCATCAGCAATAAGTGATCAGTAATATCCTGAATCCAAGCTGAAACACAGCTCCCCAGTGCCTTCCATTAATCAAACGACAGTGCGTTGGGAAGGATTAGTTATTTGTTGAATGAAAGGATATTTTGGATAATAAATCATTCTGGCTCCTGTAAGTATTACACCTACAGGATGGCTTGTTTTAAGGATGGTTATCCAGTTCTAGCCACTGCTGAATAAACAATCTGTCTGTCTGTAAACAATACCTAGGATTTCCCCCCTCTGTAATAACAGCATAAATGTTACAGGTGGAAGTTTCCATGTTCCATGAAAATGATTATGGAATGTGATTTTCCACCAGAAAATGGAAAACATAATAAAAACAAGGATTTTTCTAAACATAGACGACCTCTGAGCACGTGGGGGTGGTGAAACATCGCTGTTTTTAGCTCTAGCATTGATACAGTGTCATAGGTTACTGAAATTTAAAGGTACAGATGAACCAAAACCTGTGCCAGGAGCCCCAATGGACGTTGTATTTCATGCCTCACTGTGTAATGGGCTTGGAACTGAACACACAGCTGAACGTTCCTTAAAACTGAGAAAAATCTAAATGCAGAGCTGAACCCTACAGCTGGGGCCCTAGGCCTTGAGGAATTTATTTCTCTGTAATGCCCAAAGGAAGATGCTATGATGCTTGGTCTTCTGACATGTTATGAGGCTTAAAGGAAAATAAAAATAAAAATCAGAGTTCCATCTGACTTATTTTTGTTGTGTTGTTAGAAGCTTCGGAGATCACTCTGACAGTATGTCTAGACTACATTGTTTTTTCGAAAAAGCTGCCCTTTTTCCGAAAAAACTTCACCTGCATCCACATTGCAATCACGTTCTTTCGAAATTAAATCGAAAGAACACAGAGGGTTTTTTGACATTGGTAAACCTCAAATTATGAGGAAGAACGCCTTTTTCGAAAGAGCTCTTTCAAAAAAAGGCATGTGTGGATGCAGAACAGGGACATTTTTCGAAAGAAGAGGCAGTCAAAAAAAAGCACAGGTGCCCTGGTGGCCATTCTGTGAATAGCAATCAGGGCTTTCTTTCAAGAGAGCGCTCAGGCAGTTTGGATGCTCTCTTTTGAAAAAGAAGATTGCTTTTTCGATCCGGTTTTGAGGTGTGGACACTCTCTTTTGAAAGAAGCTTTGTCGGAAGATCTCTTCTGAAAAAGCTTCTTTCAAAAGAAGCTTGCAGTCTAGAAGTACCCTGAGACAAAAAGATTAAAGAAAAAATACTATTTCTAAATGTTGCAGTTTGCTTACTTTTCAGATTTGACCACCCCTTTGTGTTTCAGATTTTCCTCTGCTTCACTAGCATTTATGGTTTCAGCCTGGCTTCCATTTGTCCCCCCATCTAATTGGGGTTTTTGGCCTGTGTAAAGTCTCAGAAATGTCAGCTGAGCATGTTCTTTCACCTCTCTGTGTCTTTTGTCTGTCTTGTAAGCTCAGGGCCAGAAGTGTCTTCTATCATGAGTATATACATAAGCTAGTACAATGGGGCCCTGATTTCAGTTTGGATCTCTGAGGGCTACTGTAATATTCTTACTTCTTTTAAAAGTAATCGGTGGAGTCTAGGAAGGAAGGAAAAGAGGGGGGATGAATGCAAGGGGAAGGGGTACAGGTGTAGGCCAGATCTGAGCTGACATAAATTATGTACTCCAAAGAACACCAGCTGAAGATCTCACTCAGGCTAAGTCTAGACTGCAAGCCTCTTTCGAAAGAGGCTTTTTCAAAAGATACTTTTGAAAAAGCCTCTTTCGAAAAAGAGTATCTAGACTACAACCAGTACTTTCAAATAAGTAAGCCGCTTTTTCGAAAGAGAGTATCCAGGCAGTCTGGATGCTCTCTTTCGAAAAAGCACAGTTTGCATTACATAGTGCCTTTTTTCAAAAGAGCATTTTCGAAAAAAGGCATTCTTCCTAGTAAAACAAGGTTTTCCGCAGTCAAAAAAACTGCCGTGTTCTTTCGATTTACTTTCGAAAGAACTTGGCAGCAGTCTAGATGCAGGGGAAGTTTTTTCGAAAAAAGGCCACTTTTTTCGAAAAAACCCTGTCGTCTAGACACATCCTCAGACTTAAGATGTCAAGTTCTCAAAGTTGTTTAGGCACATCATTCCCATTAAAATCAGAGGATGTGTTTCAGTGCTTCATAGTAAAGGAGAGAAAACAGAGCACAAAAGACCACTGGCTGCTAGGCTAACTTGCTGGAAACACACGATTTTCACATTTTCTGTAGAATGAATTAAATGATCCACATCGAATATCAACAATGCGAGTAACTCAATCTACATTTTAAAGAGCCAGTTGAAGACCACACTTCCTCTAGCTATAGGCACTGATGACTGATACCAAGACTTTGTAAACAAACTAGAAGAGATAGCACGGCCCTGCATGTCTTCAATCACCTGTCATTCCACCTCCCCCTCCCAACTTTTCTAACCCAAATAATCTTCATTCTAACCAAAGAAAAACAACCTGTGCATTCCACATGAGATGCATTGTGTTAGGCTGCTTTCTGAGACTGATGAAGTGGAGTTAGAGATGGGCTTCAGTCACAGCATTTGGTACAGATGTGGCCCTAGATGGAACTTTAAAATGTTCAAAGAATTGAGGATATTCACATTTGCGTGTTAGTTTGTCTTATAACAGGGGTCCAATTCAGGATAATAATACTCCGCCCCTATTCAAGACTGTACTCAAACATATTCTTAAGTGATGTCTGTAAGGGTATGTCTAGACTGCATGGCTCCGTTGATGGAGCCATGTAGATGAGTTTACTAGACATAGGAAAATGAAGCGGCGATTTAAATAATTGCCGCTTCATTTGCATCAAAATGGCCGGCCGCCGCACTGTGCCGATCAGCTGTTTGGCGGCACAGCGGGGCAGTCTGGATGCGCCGCGGTCGACAAGGAAAGCCTTTGTCGACCGCTCCGGGTATGCCTCGTGACCAAAGTTTTGCATATTCAGGGCCAGGGTTCTGATTCAGATCCATGTCTAGAATCAAGTATTTAATTTCAGCCTCATACTAAGGTATTTCCATACATACAACACTCAGCAGTTTTGCTTCTTATGCATTCTTAAACTTAGATTTGATAAATGCAGAATCAACACCATGTGAGTTTCCCTTGAGTAGAGAACCCAACAACCAAATGCAAAGACCTGTTGGGGCAATCACCCAATATGAGATTTACATGGTCTGGGGCTACAGGTACACTATACTGCGGAAATCGACAGTCTGAAATCGAATCACTGGCGGTCAATTTAGCCTGTCTAGTGAAGACTTGCCAGTTCGACCACAGATTGCTCTCTGGTCAATCCTGTACTCCACACCCAATGAAAACGGTAAGGTAAATTGCCAGGGAATTTCTCCCTTTGACAACTCATGGGGTAGAGATACAGTAACTCGACTTAAGATATGTCAGATCCAGCTATATTATTCACATAGCCAGAGTTGAGCAGATTAGGTCACCTTTTTGTGGTACAGGTTGGACCACACTTGTCCGGCACCCTTCGGACATGACTGGTTCCGAACAAGGGGATTTGCCAGACCAGGGAAGGTCCTTCCCCTCATGGCGCATGCTGCCACCGGGTAGGGCTCCAGCCTGCCCCCACTGCTGCCCCAGCCGCTCCAGGACTCTCTAGATGCAGCTGCCCCACTATTGCCAGGGCTGCAGGGCCACGGCCAGAGCTGTGCAATCAGGCCACCTGGCTCCATGGCCCAGGCCAGAGCTCCCTGGCTGCCACTAGGTCTGGAGCTGGAGCTCCCCGGCCGCTGGAGCCAGAACCTTACATAAATGCGTGTCGTCTCTATCTCTTTAAACATCTCATCTGAAAAGCAGGCTAGCCACCAGCACAGTGCTTCCTAACATGGTCCATGTAGCTCAGACTCTTACAGAAGAGCACCATCTACCAAACCACAATCAGCTCTTCTTTATAGCACCCTGGGCATTCTTTCAGCATCTGCTGTCCAATCACTGCCGATTCCAGAAGGTGCTGAGTGTTTTCAGTTTGCTGCAATCCCTGTCCAAGGGCTTGGGCATGTCTGGTACATGTAGAATACGTGTTTTAGACAGCCAATCCCTTCATGTAAAACATACTCAAATGTGGGCATACCGGACAGTAGGCACTCAAGAAGCAGGGTGCTTGCGTGAGGTGGGGGATATCAGTGCTGGCATACCCCATGCTTTCTTTTCCTCATAATCTTATAAGGCTTAGTTGTAACTTTCAGATGTTACTTATGAATCTTGCGAAGATGCCGTGTGGAAACATAACAGGAGGCAGGGCTGTAAAAGCTGACTGCTCCATTCTTTTATCAATGGGAGTAACACACATGTTGCTTTGTGGCTCATTTTCCATTTGAAAAACCTTATCTGCTGCTTCAGTCATGGAAAAGTCATTGGCAATGTTTTGTTTCCTAGGAGGCTGCACTCAAAATGTGCTTGTGTCTAGTGGGAAGGACTGCCGGTCCTGATTAGGGTGAAGTGGGAGAGCCAATCTGAAAGCCGGTAAAGGTCAAGTAGCCCTGCCATATACAGGACCAGATTCTGATGTGGAGTAACACCTTATTCCACAAGGGAGCAAGGGTATCTGGTGCACTATAATTAACATCAGGGAAAAGATGGAGCTAAACACCACTAAGAATTAGAAAACAGGGCCACTATTTGATTGGGGGCAGGGAAGTCAGGCTAATAGGAATAATTCCCAAGGACTTTGTTTGGGAAACAGCTCCTCCCTAATAGAAAAAAAAGTGTAGGAGCTTGTTAGAGATTACTGAGCCAAAGCCCTCATTTGAACACAGGGTTGGTGAGCTATGAATCTGGACTTTGCAGTTCAGGCAGTTTTCAATTTCTGGGGCCAGATCCTCAGCTGACGGAGAGCTGCATTGATCTGGCCCATAACATTTATACAGGTTCTTTCATATTGTGACTGCTCATTATACCTTCTCTGCTGTGAGGGCGCATATCAGTGTAAAGCACAAAACTGAGGCAGCTAAGAAAGGGGAAAATAGCGCAAAGTGTTAAATAGCATGAAACGGAGACATTTTACGATAATGATAGAATGTAGCAGAATTTAAAAAACCAGCAGGGGAAACAGAATCCAAACTGGTAAGGTCTCCCCCATCTGTAATTTTTTTGAGTGTGTTTTCAATATTTTTACAATTTTGTAGGCATTCCTAGTCCCAGAACTATTGGGAGAGGCAGGGTTTCTGCATTTCCCCTGTTTTCCCTAATAAAATTTATTATTTTTATGGAGTGTGACTGATCAGAAAGAAAGCAAAGCTCACAAGACCCAAGAGGCTGCTTTGAAATCATAATAAACTCTCTCTCTGGGGGCCAACAGGGCTATCGAGATATGGAGAACACAAGGCTGGACAGATTCATAGCAATTAGGAGGGAAAAAGATGAAGTCATCTAAGCCCATTCCCCTGCCAAAACAGGAGTGCTCCCTCCACGTACACTGAGAAGTGCATTATCTAGCCTAGATTTTAACATCCCAGTCAATAGGGCTTCTATCACTTCCCTTTTAGAGACTGTGCCTCCAATTAAACAGGAGCTTTTCCTGATAACCAGGAGAAATTTTCACTTGTTAAAATGACATCCCATTATCAGGGCCAGATTAATGACTACATAAAACAGAACCAGGGTCAGAGACCTGGGTCTGAGGGTCACATGATAACATCAGTGATGTCATTGGTGGAGTACATGTGGAGAAGAATGCCTGCGGCATGGGCAACTCGCTCCAAAAGAGCCCCCCCTTCTCAAGAGCCAGCTACGGTGCACAGCTTGCGGGGCGGGGGGGGGGGGGAGGATCCTGTTTGCTGTTATCAGGGTGACTTGCGGGATGGGGCCCTGGCCACAGCTGCTAACACAGATAGGGCCGGAGATCACCGCCACCATCACTCCTTTTCCGATAGCTGGGCCCCTGACTGGCAGAACAAGCAGGAAGGGTTCTGGCCCTGCTCGTCTTCAGGAAGGGCTGGGAGGAGGCAACCAATGCTGGTTCAGTCAGAGAGACTTGGAGAGAGGAGCTTCCAGTCACACCATGGCAATAGAGGTTCAAGTTACCCCATTAGTAGGCTCTGGATGTATGTTGGCATGGGGGGGATCTTGGGGTCCCACACACAGGGCCCCTAGCTGGAAAGGTTGATACTGATGATGAACTCCATGCACCAAACCTCTCCTAGGCAATGGCTACACTGCACAGTTATTTTGGAATACGCTATTCCAAAATAGTTATTCTGAAATAGCTTATTTCAAAATAGCTCATCTACACTGCAGGGAAGCCTCAAAATTAGTCCAAGGCAGGCTTCCCTAATGTAGACCTGCTCTCTCGATTTAGAGCCGCAGGAGAAATAACTTAGAATGGCCCTGGTGAGGTGCTATTTCGAAATAGCAGAAGTGGAGCCTCTACACACGCCTGATTTCAAAATAGCTATTTTGGAATAGGCGTTATTCTTCGTAGAATGAGGTTTACAGAAGTCAGTATAAGCCATCCGTTATTTCAAAATTATTTTGAAGTAACGGAATTGCTCTGTAGACACTTGCATAGTTATTTCAGAATAACGGCCGATATTCCGAAATAACTTTGCTCTGTAGACATACCCCTAGTGTCCCAGGCAGGTCTTAGGATGACCAAGGATTCTGTGCTTTTCAGACCACTGCTTTTTGCATGGCTGGAATGCGGTCCAGGAGGAGGAAAACTTCAGCCTTTCTGATACTGTAACAGAAGACATTCTGCGTGGGGGAGAATTCCTGCCAGTGACACTGTGTGTGGGTTGGTTCTGTTTGTTTGTTTGTTCTGTTTTATTTTGATTTTTTTGCATGTTGTGTGTGGTTATCTAATGGAATGGACCTGCTATGGGGGTAATGGTTTTTTTAATGAAATAACTTTGGGGAGTTGGGGGGTTTCTGGATGTGATTTTGTGCTAGATTTGAAAGTACAACAAAATCTCAGAAAAGCTCCTGGACTTTACAAATATGAATAACAGCCTTACTAATGATTGAGATTCTATTGCAAGGCTCTCTGCACTTGAAGTTTTCTTAAAGTTCCCGAATTAGTTGATTACATGAGAATCCCAGCTTTGATATTTAAAAACAAATAAGTTGCTAGCCCAGCTTGACAATTTGACTGGAAAGCAACCTAAAGGCTCAAAAACTAGAAGACAAACAAAAGAAATCAAAATTCATTGTTTGAAGGGTCTTCTGATTTTAAGCAAATCACTGATTTTTCTGAGGCCTGACTCCTGATTTTTGGATACTTGCAGTTGTCAATACTACAATGATGAGATGACAATTATTGATATCATGAACCTTGCAGCAAAACCCTAGCCAGACATATAAGATTTCAGAAGAGTGAGTTGGAATTTGATGGGGTCTTTCTCCACCTTCCTTCTTTTCTCCCATCCCCAAACAGTTCTTTAAATTGCAGTAGGGCCAGATTTTCCAAAGAGTTTCAGGACTCAACATGAAACAAAAGACAGGACTATGTAGCACTTTAAAGACTAACAAGATGGTTTATTAGGTTTATCTTGTTAGTCTTTAAAGTGCTACATAGTCCTGTCTTTTGTTTCAGCTAGACTAGACTAACACGGCTACATCTCTATTAGGACTCAACATGAGGAATTAAATGTGGGTGCTCAGCTGCGTTGAAAAACTGGCCCTTGGTGTCTTCTTTTGGCTTTGCCTTCTTATTCTAAGTGCTGTCACATCTTCCCATTCTTCCATTGTTTCAACCCAGAGCTCCAGACAAGGGACCTGTGACACTGACCAATTTAACAAGGAGTTTTTTCCTGTTACAGCTGGCTGCCTGTGTAATGTCAGATTTGGTAGCTTGTATGTTCAGTCTGACATTAGGGAGGGATGGAAGGAGGCAAAAAGAGCACAGTGTCAGCTGCTGGCTCAAGAAAATCCAACCTATTTGATGCTTTCAAGTTTAAACAATTAATCCTGTTCTAGGACTTTTTTCTTTTCCCCCTTTGGATTTTTGTTTTGTTTTGTTTTTGTTTTGTTACATCAAGCAATAAGGTTAAGCCTGTCTATAGATCAAGGCGCTAGCACTGTATGTGGCACTGTGGTCTTTGAGTACCTTTGAAATAAGAGCAAATGCAACTAACAGGACCCAAGAGGAGTTGTTCAATGAACTTGTACCCCTTACATTGGCATTGCTCTCCCTACCCCATCATGTCTGTTTTCAATGTGTGTGCAAACAGCACATTGCTAACATCTCTCTCGAATACAATGGCTTAAACATGCATACATGGTACACACTCATACAGCATGGCACACACTCATACAGCAATTACACTTTTTAAAACATATCCAGTCAATTAGTAACCGTGTTGGCACACAGACGTGTTGACAATACTAATTGTCATCTGTTACTGTGTGTCTGCTTATTCTGCTCCACTTTGCCCATTTCATTAATGTTCTCAGAGAATCCACACTCCCCCATGGGATTGCTTGGCAGCTGTGCGATTCAGATGCCAATGTCTAGAATGTGTTTTCTTTCCTCCACCTCCCCCCATAGTTCTGGTATCTGAGTGGCTGGCTTCCTGCAGATAATATCCACTTTTCGGGGCTTACATTTGACTCTGTCTTGGCTGCCTGAGGCAGCTGTGGGGCTGAGTTTAAAACTGGCATGAGGCCAGATTATGTAGCCTTTCACAATGACATTTTCCTGTGAACCAGCCTGATTTATGAGGAATTTGCTTTCTTTTGGGTCTCTCTGAGAGGCATAAGTAAATGCTTTGCAGTTTATGATAACGTTTCTCTATGAGGATACTGGAAAACTGTTAAAATCTGAAAGGAAATGGATCCACTCATATACAGCCTCATCTTCCAGGGCGGTGAGTGGCTTCCACAGCATTTGGGGACAACAGGAGTTGAGGGCAATCAGCATCTTGCGGGAGATGTTCAGCACCTTGCAAGATTGGCCCTCTCTCTAAACAAATCATTATAACTTCAATTGCTATAGTATTTAGTCCTATCTTGCCAAGTGGCCCCCCCTTTCCTTCCCTTTTTTTTCTTTTGCTATTTGCATGATTTGGGAAGAACAAAGTATATTGCAGGAAATTAATTCAGCGCACGGAATAAGCTGGCAGGAAATGGGGAAGATTTCAGCCGAACAGGCCAGAAGATCATCAAAATGGAGATGAAATACAACTTGCAGATAATTTTAAGCTAATGTAACAATAAATAAGAGTCATCAAGAAGAGAAATTGGATTAACTGCATCAAGAAGAGCTACACAGATAAGAGATCCTTCTTAGACTGTCATTATTGTGAAAGGCAGTGATAGCGGAAAAAGCTGAAAGGAAGAAGTGAAAGTTGGAGGCGTTTTACGTAAATTTTAATAGAACTTGGAAACAAAAGAGGAGGAAGGCTGGCAGTTTTGCAGTTGAAATCAAAAGATTGTGAACATCCTCAGCAAATGTAATTACAGAGATTGTAGAAGGGAGATGGGGGCCGGGGGGAATCGCATAATGGAACATGGATTTTAAGAGGTTTAACAACTTCCAAACACAATCCTTTCATAGTGAGTTCCTCGCCAGGCTAAAACCCACAAAGCACATTCATAGTCCATGTCCTCTTCTCATTGTGTTTTTTGCCTTCACCCCTCCAGCTCTGTCATCAAAATATAGTCAGGCACACCTAGACTTTAGAGTTTGTAATACGCACCTTGCCAGCCGGCTTTCCTTGAGGAAGAAAACCTCCCTGAACTATATTGCTGATACACTTTCTGTACTAACAACTGTGCTGTCAGGCTTCCTGCTGAGCCTCCCATATGCCTCCTCGCACAGAAAAAATATCTCAGATGGTATTGGACAGACCAAAGCTCTTTATTTATGCTACTTGGGTTATTCTCATAGGAGCCATAACACCAATTTTGGCTCCAGTGTTTCAAGTGGTCTAAAAAAACCTAATGGGGGACAGCATTAATTGCTGGGGGAGTCTCATCCCTTCCACATTTGCTTGACCCACCCCCAGCAATTAATGCTGTCCCCCAAATCAATCCTGCTCCCCATCTATTCTGTCCCCCATCAGTTGTGTCCCCCATGCTCACCTCTACAGCTCCAGAAGTTCATCACCCCCTCACACAGGGGGCAGAGGGAGTGTCTGAAGGAGTAGGTCCCCTATCTTAGAAGGGGAGGAAGGAGGACGCAATGAAGCTCCGCTAGGACCCTACTGCTTCCTCTTCCCCTCCTGTGAGAATGGTATTGGGTGGCTGAGGGGAGTGAGGGAAGGGTTCTACCTGCTTCTTACAGTAGCACAGGTTAGGCTGTACCCTAGGAGGCATGCAAGTGGCAAGAGAATCCCCTCAGAGGCAGTTGCCCTAGGGCATACTAAAAATGTGACCCTCCTCAACACCCTGGCTGGCTTCTTAGAAGCTTTATTGCCCCTTTCTGCAAATGGAGCTGCAGACAGTTATCTGACAGCAATGATCACTGCAAGGATTGAGGGGGACATCCCCTTCCCCAGGTGTCGAAGTCTTTGAGACCCTCGTAGCCCCTTCATACTTTCTCAGCCCTCACTCTGTGGGAAGAAAGTTCTGGTGGATCTCTATAATTGGGTACCCACCTCTCTTTTCTATAACGTGTCCTAAACTCACTTTTGTATGTAGCTGGTCAGGACAGTCCCATGGACACAGGTCCCTCACTGCCAAAGAGGTGAGATAAGCCCCAGCTGTCACTCTCTATATACAGCAGAACATTAGTGAACCAATTACACTGCTCTACAGCCAAAATGCTTCTGAAATAAATGTAGTCAAACTTTACTAATTCTGGGTCACTGAGAACGAAAATGATGCTTAAAATTGTTGATTGGCTCTAGTTTTCAAGATATGCTATTGGGTCAATATATACGACCCTTGACTTGGGAATGGCGGAGGATAAGTGAGTTATAAAGGGAAGGGATCTCAATTTAAACCAGAAATGACTAAAATACATCTTTGACTGGATCTATGAATAAATCTATGACTGGGTTTGGACAGTACTTGCTTTTTAGGCAAAACAATGAAGGATGCAATCTGAAGCTGGTATTGCATCATACATGATATGAATTGCATCATGTTATTCCTAGAAGTCATGGATGATGCAATCATAATGAAGCTTACATCACTCTGCTGAACAAATTGCCCTATATCAGCTCTAGAAATCATACCGTGTCGTGCTCTCTTATTTGTCAGTGTTTGATTTTGCAAAGGGACACATTTCTGTTTAGCCAAAGTGAGCAGAGATGCCTCGTACTTGTGTGAACAGTGCAGATAACTTCTGCTATGTTTGTGGTGAAGTGACTTTGCATCACAAAAGTGCAGTATAACCACTATGGTTAAGAAAGCCTATCACCTTTATTTTGGCTGCAAAATTGGAGATCAGGACAAGAGGTGGGCCCCACACATATGCTGCAACACTTGTGCAACAAATCTTCGCCAGTGGTTGAACAGGAAAAGGAAATCTATGCCTTTTGCAGTGCCAATGATTTGGAGAGAGCCAACAGATCATACCAGCAATTGTTACTTCTGCATGGTGCCTCCAGTTGGGAAAGGTGTGTCAAAGAAGAAAAAGTGGACTGTGCATTATCCAAACATTCCATCAGCTATACGCCCAGTACCCCACGGAGAAGGGCTGCCGGTTCCTGATGCACCAGAATCATTCTCACTTGAGTCAGACGAGGAAGAGGAAGAGGATGAAACTTCTGGTCCTGAACCATCAATGTCACAGGACCCACATTTTCTTCCATCCTCCTCCTCTGAACCACACCTCATAACACAAGGTGAACTGATTGACCTTGTCAGGGATTTGGAACTACCCAAGAGTAAGGCAGAGCTGTTGGGCTGCAGACTACAGCAGTGGAATCTCCTAGCAGGTGATGTTAGGGTTTCCATGTTCCGTGACCGTCAAAAGGATCTTGTCCCATTCTTCTTCATGGAAGGTAATCTTGTAGCCTGCAACAACATCGATGGTGTGATGGCAGCCCTCAACATCATTCACGATCCAGATGAGTGGAGACTGTTCATTGATTCATCGAAGACGAGTCTTAAAGCTGTTTTGCTGCATAATGGCAATGTTTTGCCATCAATTCCAGTTGGTCATGCAGTCCATATGAAGGAAACCTATGACAACATGAAACAACTTTTGAGGTGCATAAACTATGACCAACATCAGTGGCAGCTTTGTGGCAATTTGAAGGTTGTTGCTGTCTTGCTTGGTCTGCAGACTGGATACACAAAGTACTGCTGTTTTCTCGAATGGGATAGTCGTGCAAGAGATTCCCACTACATCAAGATAGATTGGCCACTCCGACAGTCATTGGAGCCTGGGAGGAAAAGTGTTCAGCATCCACCACTTGTTGAATCAAGGAAGATTTTGTTACCACCCTTACACATCAAGCTGGGTCTGATGAAGAACTTTGTCAAGGCCATGGACAAAACACAAGCAGCTTTCAAGTACCTCCGTGGAAAATTTCCAAGGTTAAGTGAAGCTAAGATAAAGGAAGGTGTCTTTGTTGGTCCTCAGATTCGTGAACTTCTTCGAGATGATGCATTTGACCACACTGCGTGGCAAGGAAAAGACGGCATGGAAAGCCTTCCAGTTAGTGGCAATAAATTTTCTCGGAAACAACAAGGCAGACAACTACAGGTTGTTGGTGGAAAACCTCCTCAAGGCATACAAAAGCCTTGGTTGCAACATGTCACTAAAGATCCATTTTTTGCACTCTCATCTAGATTTTTTTCCACCGAACTGCGGAGCAGTGAGCGATGAGCACGGGCGAGCGATTTCACCAGGACATTGCAACAATGGAGAAACTCTATCAGGGCAAATGGAGCCCATCAATGCTTGCAGACTATTGCTGGACAGTGACAAGAGATGCTCCATTTAATGAATACAAGAGACAAGCCAAGAAGCCGAGTAGACACTGAATAGGACTAAACTACGTACATAATAGTTTTTTGCCTTTTGTTTCATAATACATTTTATTTATATAACCCTTTGCTGATTTTTAAAGTGTTACATAAACAGGACAGGTGAAATATTATCATGTAAAGCAACCATAAACACATGAAAAGACCTAGGTTTACAATTTATGATTAAAACTCTACTATCTACACAATATACATAGACGTAAAATGTAAAAACTTAAATATCTTGGAAACAGTAGCCAATCAGTTGTTTTAATTGTCATATTTGAATTCAGCACATCAAAATACATAATAAATAGCACATTTTATCTCTGAAGCAGACGACTTCTAAAAAATTGTAGACCAGTGTTATGGGACTCCCCTCAGTACTTTTCTTTACATGTACATCAACTGAGGAATCTTTGCAATGCCTTCGGCAGTGTGTTATTCAAGAGTTACTTTCAATTGGTCTATTAGTGGGGGTAGTAGTCTCCTGTGGCTAACACACCCACAGTGAGAGAGTCGGGTATGAGACACTGCAAAAAATGTACCCACATTTCTTGATTAAGCAGAAAATAATGTCTTTAGGCCAGTATTTCCACCTCAGCCACATCCTTGAAACTCCAGGGAAGTTACATAAGAGCATTATGGGTGTAACTGAGTGAAGAATAAAGCTCTTTCATTTTAAAATTTGTCTCTGTCCCATGCACTGAGGCTGGCAATCTTCTCTTAGTCCAACTTTCTACCAGATGAGGCTAATATGTCACCTCCACTCCATTTGATGTCTCTCCTTGTCTTGTTGTTTTTTCTCTGGTGACCTTCTGTTTTCAAGGTGTCAGGAGCCTCCATTATCATTTTAGACCAGAGGTCAAACTTCTAATCAACCCTCTTTATTCAATTAGCATTTGCAAGATTTTTAAATTAAGTGTCTTGGTCCACAAGCCAGGGGGTTTCCTCCCAATTAGCACTGGCCTTGAAAGAAACATACCACAGTTTATTTGTTCACAACGGTGCTGTATTTTGATTGGACAGGATTTCGTGAAAGTTACAGACTAACACGGCTAGCCCTCTGAGACTTTTAAACACAATTAAAAAGTTCTTCCTAGAAATCTTCCCTCAAAAGGATAGACAATACATGTTGAGTCTCTTAGCATTTCAATACATTTCCCACTTCAGGAAATGTCTTTGTTTTCCTGGTTGACTGATAATTTTAGCATCATATTTAACACACACACACACACACACACACACACACACACACACACACACACACAACTGCCTAGTAGGGTCATTATTTTGCATAATGGACAATTAGGGATGAGATTGGCACAGCACTTTTAGATTTTCCATCAGAGGGATGGGTCAGGTGTTCATAGCTTCCCATGGGGAACCAATGGGAGCACTGTAAGACATGCTGCTGCAGCTGGGTGGAGATACAGGAAATGCCTTCATTAGAGCTGTGATGCACAGATTCTCTGATGTCTTTATGCATGTGCTTCTGAACTACCATCATTATCAGGCCTTGCAACCAGCTGCCAGTCAAGTGGGAATAACAGGAGGATGCAGTGCAATATTTGAGCCTCTGATGCTCAGATGTTTTTACATCAGTTCTCTCCTAAGGCATGATATCCTGTGGTCCTTGGCATGCTGTTCAAGCTATGTCCCTTGACAAAAGGGCTGGACAAGCAGGAGGAAGCTGGGAGTAGAGTCCACTGGGCTTTTCTAAAAAACACAATACACCTGGTGCAAAGTCTCAGAGGGGTAGCTGTGATGTGGTGCGTCTACACTGCATCGTTATTTTGAAATAACAATGCATGTGTCTACACAGCCATTTCATTATTTCAAAATTATTTTGAAATAATGGACGGTTTATTCCGAAATCTGTAAACCTCATTCTACGAGGAATAACACCTATTCCGAAATAAGGTGCATGTAACGCTCCATTGCTGCTATTTCAAAATAGCCTCTCACTAGGTCAATTCTAAGTCATTCCTCCCCAGTGCCTCCCGTGGCTCTAAATCGAGATAGCATGTCTACATTAGGGAAGCCTCCCTCGGACTAATTTTGAGGCTTCCCTGTAGTCTAGACATGCTATTTTGAAATAAGCTATTTTGGAATAACTATTCCAGAATAGCTGGTTTCGAAGTAAGCCTGCAGTGTAGACTTTCCCTTAGTCTGTAACTTTAAAAACAATGAGCAGGCCTGTGACACCTTAAGGTACTCCTACACAGCAGTGTTATTTCGGAATAATGTTATTCCAAAATAATATAGTTCATGTCTACACTAAAAGCAGTTATTTTGACATAATGTCAAAATAATGTTGAGCTGGAGGACTTCTTACTTTGACTCCTGCAACCCTCATTTTACAAGGAGTAAGGGAAGTTGGAGGAAGAATACTCTACCTCGGACTTCCTGCTGTGTAGACAGCACCAAAAGCCGAAATAAGCTATTTTTACATAAGCTACGCAATTGACGTAGTTCAAGTTGCGTAGCTTATTTTGACTTTAGCCCTGCTGTGTAGACATGCCCTTAGAGACTAACTAAAATATATAGTATCATGAGCTTTCATAGGTAGACCCACTTCATCAGATGAGTTGGAGAGGAAATAACAGAATTCAAGATATATGTAATAGCAAAAGAAGTACCTGTCAATTGTAGGACTCCTATTCGAAGCTCGCAGGAACAAAATTGGTGTTGTATAGTGTTACCACACAGGGTCTGGCTAATCCTGGCCCAGATTAAGCAGTCAGTGGATGGATTTCTGACTACACTACAGGTCACTGCTCCAGATATTTGATGGTTCATTACTGTTGCAACTCTGTTGCACTGAGTTTTTGTTTGCACTCTGCCAAGGATTATAGTCACCTGTGGGCATCTTATCAATGCCAGCCTACATAAATATAGCACAGTTCATAAGATGACATCTTCTCCTGGCCCATGCACATTGTTCCTATAGGCACAATTTGAATTCAATGTTAAAGTGCAGTATAGAAGATTTCTTTCCTTACAAGCCCCTTGAACCTTTACTTTGTGCCCTTCTATATGGAAACCTTTTAAAATTCTTCTGCTTTTGAAAAATCCAGAGCTGCAACATGAGTCCATGATTCTGCATTGATTTAGATGCTGTACTCACAGTAGCAGTGTGCATCCCTGTTGTGTCAGTGTCAGCACACAATCCCATATTAACCCCACCCTAGTTCATCATAAGGCCAATCAAGTACAACCAATGTAGTCATTGAAGTGTTTTCAAAGAAGTGTATGTCAGACTGAGGGATGAGGCAGGAGGTTTTTAGCAAGCAGGAAAGCTAGCATAATTCTACCTGGTAAAGCACCTTCAATGAAGACCCAGTTTGTAAAAATTATTAGCAGAAAAAAATCAAGAAAAATATTAATGGCAAAGTTAATGGGGAAGTCAAGAAGGGTCTGGCTAGTCTGATCCTTCCAGATGGAGAGGACCATCTTATTCCCATAACACAAGAAGTAGGGGCCACCTAATGAAATTAATAAGTAGCAGGTTTAAGACAAACAAAAGGAAGTATTTCTTCATGCAATGTACTGTCAACCTGTGGAACTCCTTGCCAGAGGTTGTTGCGAAGGCCAGGACTTTAACAGGGTTTTAAGAAGAACTAGATAAATTCATGGAGGATAGGTCCATCAATGGCTATTAGCCAGGATGGGTAGGAATGGAGTCCATAGCCTCTGTTTGTCAGAATCTGGGAATGGGTGGCAGGGAGGGATCACTAGTCTACTCTAGGAAATTATTTCAAAATAACAAAATTCAAAATAATGACTCCTGAAATAACTATTTTGAAATAAGCTTATTCCCTGAGGAAAGCTGGAGTACAGATTTTGAAATAACTAGCCCATTATTTCAAAATAATGGACTTGGTGGTGTGGACGCTCTGCTTATTATTTTGAAACAAGGTTGGTTTTTTTTTAATGAAATACCTCCCTAGTTTAGACCAGGATTTGATGATTATCTGTTCTGTTCATTCCCTCTGGGGCACCAGGCATTGGCCACTGTCAGAGGGAAGAATACTGGGCTAGATAGATCTTGGGTCTGACCTGGTATGGCTGTTCTTATGTTCTTCTTATGCCTGATTCTGCTCTTGCTTTTGTACGTGAAAATCCGGTGTATCTCCAAGTCGTTAGGCAAGCGTATGTGACAAACAGTGAAGCAGGCTGCCTGGAACCAATGCTAATTTGAACACAGGCCCCTGTAAATCAGGGAGAATAAATCTTACATAAGTGGGTATTACAGGGAAGTGTTTGTGTCAGCCTAACATACACTAAATGTCAAAGGCTGATGGATACTGAAAACTGGAAAGATCTATTGACAGAGGAGAAAAAAGGTGTGACAGGTGTGATCCTATTCCCATTGAAGTTAATGGCAGTTTTAGCATTGACTTCAAGGGCAGCAGGCTGAGACTCAGAGATCGTGTTAATGGTAATTTTAGCAAGGAAAAGGCAATAGCACAGTGAAAGGTGGATATTGGTTAAGGATCTGAATTTGAACTTGGTCCACATAAAGTCAATAGATCCATTTCTATAAGACCTTGAACAGGTGGAGAATTTTACTATTGCCTCCATCACTATGGAGGGTTCCCTGGCTATCAAACTGGCATTGTTCTTCCATGCCAGAGTGTGTGCTGGTTGAGCTTGTGCAGGCAGATCCTGCTGGTGCAGGCAGTACCTGGACATACAGTGCTCTACGAGCTACATTAGGGGAGCACAGGGCTATCAGGCACTGGGATGCAAAGCCTCCACTAGGTAGCTTTGCACACATGTGGCCCAAACTAGCTCCCAGTGAAGCCAAATGAAATCAATCTATTGATTTAAGAAATTGGAGTAAAGTCTTGGAGAGGCATAACCTTCTTTCTCCTTTATATCTGCCCAACAGCTGGCTGGATACTTGGGCAGAACACAGGGTTAAGCTTTTGCATCTCTTTGATTAAGTTAATGTCTGCTCACTTCTATAAGATATATTAAAACCATAACATTAACTTTATGTATGAACTCAGTAGTTTGGTAATTTTGCAGCCATGATAAGCCTGGAAAAAACCTAGTAAGTTTTGAATCATTTATCAATGTAGCCTTGAGTTTAAATGCCACCACTATCAGTCCTTTCCCAGGAGTAGTTGAAACCTTCAGATACTGGAAGAAACAGATTGGCCACATGACTCTGTTTATAAAGGAATCTGCTTGTCACACACCAATCAATAAGAGGCATGTATGCCTGGAGTTTCTAATCATTATGAATTCATTTGGAATTCAATGCAATAGCAGCAATCACACTGAATTCATTAGGGAATTGGTGGGGATGTCATGTGTATTTCCACAGCCATTCTACTGTAATTCAGCACTAATTAAGCATTATTTCATGCAGGAAATAATGAGCTGTGGAAACATTGTTAGTGCCAAATAATGGAATAAAGGTGCATTTACATATTATAAACACTCCATGAATGTTCAAAGAGGTTAGCCCAGGTCTTGACTTTTTACCCAAGAGGGGATAGCAAGATGCTAAAAGAATCATCCAATTTAACTCAGTTGACTATGTTCTAAATAAATATTGAATTAGAGATGTATAGACTGGAAACTGGAGATTTTAAATTCACTCTGACTTTGCACATTTGAAATGTCAGTGGTTTAATTATCAGATTGTTTCCAAGTGAGCACTACTCTCAGGAAGGTGTTAACCAGGGCTCAGAGTAATTGGATCAGAGTAACATCCCTCATTTGTATTTACAGCAGGGACTCTGACTTGGAATATTTCACTTAAAGAAGAGTGTTTCTAGAGAAGCAAAAGATACCAGTATTTATTTAGGGTTGGATTTTCTAATGCTCAGAATTCCTAAATTGGGGGCAGATTTTCTGAAGAGTTCAGTGTGTTGGATAAATAAGACACTCCTTACTCTCTGGTATGTGTAACCAGGCCTTACTCTGAGTACAGTTGGTTTTTAGCACATTCACTTACTCCTCCTCTGGGAGCAGGTAGAGTTTTGGTACAAACCAGTGCAGTTAAGACAGCAGAAAGGGAGGGAAAAGGGAATACACTGTAGTAATTTGCAGTGGCTGTAGGTCAAAAGTAGGGAGCGAATGGTGTCTCCTGGGAATACAGCTCCATGTCAAGGGTACACCTATGCTGCCACTCACTACGAGCTGTGTCCTAACACAATTTCAATAATCCCATCATTGTCATTATAGAGCCTGGATCCAATCGGATATAAGAAACACTGGACACTGCAAAGAGCAGTGTACACTGCTTAAAGAGGGAGCTCTAGGTGAGATTGTACATTAGAGCGAGATAGAGATCCCAGGAGCATGCAAGGTGCAATAGGTTCTGTTGCAGAGAAGAGGTAGAGCTGCGGCCCATGGGAAAAAACTGCCACCACAGCTCGCTCTCTTATAAACTCCTAGGGGCTTAACAGGAGGATGAACTAGCCCACTGACTTCAAGGGGAAGTGTAGCTACTTGGAAACTGCAGATTTGGGCTTCACTTTGCAAATTACATACCCGATTCAAGAATTGGAGTAATTTAGATGTGGTTCTTTTTAGGTAGGTAACAATTTTGGTTGGCATTAGGACATGAAAATATTATTGGGAAAGTGTTTGTTTTTTTAAGTGTAGACCAACAATTACTAGAGATGATTGCAAAATAGTTTTTCTTTGCAGTTTTGGAGATTTTTGTTGAATTTTCAAACAATTTGAAGAAAACAGGTTTATTGTTTTATTTTGTTTTGTTTTGTTTTGTTTTTAAACCTACCCTGCCTTGAAAGGTCATTTTTTATTTTAAAAAAAGGTGCAATGGGAATTTTTCAGACACATATGAGTTGATATGATTTATCTTTTGTTACTGTTTTAGAGGAAAGAGCAGTAGTGGAAGAAAAGTTCCACTGGTAGTGGAAGAAAAGTTCACTGAAGCAGAGGAAGCACTAAATTGCTGAAAAGTTACACAGAAGGGACGATGTTTCAGCACCATCAAGCTACATGAACATTCAGATACTTTGAGCCCAATTCCCAGTTACACAAAGATCTCTTTTTTCACCTCTGGTAGTAGAAAGGGGCCTTAAAGGGTTTGGAAATAGTCCCCAGTCCTACCTGAGAATATTCCCCGTGCAGGGGGATACCCTAGCTGACACAAACCTGGTGCAAGGATTCTAGCTCTAGAATAGTAGGTAGAGGGTAGGGTGGGGAAGGGTGTGACTACAACATGCACTACTACTCATTTTCCAGTGCCTACGAGGTCATGGGAAGCAGAGCACAATTTAGAGTAGCCTTGAGGTTGAGGCCACCTTTGCTTTCCCACACTCCCTCCTCCAGTTGCAGAGATGAGGGAGTCTAAGCCTTCACTTTTAACACATGTGTATTTCTGGGGCTTCTGACATTAACTATTTTATCTCAAGCCTTGTCACAAGACCAGCTGAAAAGGCGGGGAAGAGATCAGTAAAGGAAGCTTTTTCAATATTCCCTTTATTGCAGTGGTTTCGCCAGTGCCCACTGCCTTCCCTTTGAAAACGAGACTATGTCACTCCTTCAATCAGTCTGGCATTTGCCCGAACCTGTATTGATGTGCAAGACCTCTCCATTTCCAATTCTGACTCTCAGTCTCGCCGCACGGAAATTCAATAGACAAGAGACAGAGATGCAAGAAAGCTTTGAAACCTGAACTGCTAAGGCTTTTCTTTTTTAGATGGAATCTTCTGGGTTGAATTCAAAGCACAGTTCTAGGTAAACAGCAAGGACTGGACATAGCACTCCTTACACGGGCAAACCCCCATTGACTGCAAGGAAGCAGGACTGGGCCCCAAATGTTTCAAACACCAAATTCGGACTCCGGCTAGTCGAAGCCCCCAGCATCCCTACACAACACTAATTGCATGTCTGTGAGGTTTTGTATTTGCCATGGTTGTGATTGCTTCGTGTCGATTCCTCCCTATACATACTCTTCAAGCAGCAACTTCCTTGAGCAGAGCTGGCTTCAGACAAAAGAAGAGGCTGCAGCTTTAATGAAAATTTAAAAGTCAATGAGACACACAAAAAAAGAGACATGACCCAGGATGAGCTCAGTCCAATGAATAAATTCAAACCATTTAGTGCATGTTTGGAAAGATCAGAAGGGCACCTTTGCTTGCAGCATTTTAACAAGCCTCCATGAATTAGCTAGAGGCCTGAAAAATGAGTGGCAGTGGTGGAGAGTAATTCAGTTGTGATCACTTGAGGGTGATGAATGAGGATGTGACATAGTGTGTGCAGAGACAAGTCATCTTTTCTGAAACAATTGTACTTAGCCCTCATGGCTGGAGATTTATATTGCGGCAGTGGCAACACGGGTAATTAATGAAATGATCGTGAGGGTTTTTTCTGAAAGCTAGAAATACAGGCTCTGAAGTAGTGGCCTGGTGAAGGCCCAAGGAGATTTTCTTGAAAGCCTGAAATATTCCCAGACAAGGGATGCTGCAGTAGGAGGTTGATGAATTTGTCTTTAACCAGGGAGATTCAGCATGGTTTAAAAGGGCTAGAGGAAAAAATGGCTGCAAGATATGTTTTAAAGTACATGGAAGAAGAATTAAGATCAATGAGAGTTTTAGAACTGGGTGGGAAGTAGTGGTCCTGGTATGTGGATGTTGATGAAAGCCAGCAAGACCAGCTACAGAATGTGAATTGCTTGCTCTGCTCAGTGTCCCTTGTGGTCATGTCTAAGCCATGAGAGAGAGAGAGAGAGACAGAGACAGAGATTTTATAGGAACAAAAAACCTCACAGATCACCAAGGCAAAAGAAAAAGAAATCCCTAAACCCCAAAGTCGGAGATGTATTCCTCCTTGCCCCCAACTGCAAATCAAAATGCTGATTGCGTCCTTATATTAGTGAAATGTGCTACAAGTTAAATAGACCTAACAAGGCAGTTTTCAAGCAGGAAGCCTGGTAGGAGTTTAATAACATCTTCCAGTACACCCATCCTGGCAATATAATCATTAAAATTCATCAAGTGTAAAAAAGAATGACAAAACATTACCCCAGAGCAACTTACTGTATAAATGCAACAATGAAGCTGCTAAATGATTTCTCTGGATATTTACTTCCAGATCTAAAGTTATATTGATTTGGCTTGATCTCCTGAAGGGCATGGCTTGGTGGTTTTATGGCTAAGGAAGGATTAGAGAAATTCACCTTACATGACAGGTTTCTGCATCTCAGCTGCAAATTGGTGTGGAATTACTAATAAGGAAGCAGTGAAACATTGTGGTATCACTCCTGGAAATGTGAGGCACACAAAGAGAATTCATTTTCAAGACACTCTACCTACTGTACATCTATTCCAGTGATTCCACACTGAATAGTCTCACATTTGTATGGACTGCATAATGCTGTAAAGAACCAGACAAAATATTTGCTGGTGTGAGAAATTTCAGCAGAGAAACTGTTGCTCAGATTTTTTTTACTGAAAAAGCCATTCATCATTATGAAAGGCAAGGAAATAAATGTATGTAAATATATTCAGATATTTGTGAAAGCTAAATCCTAAACACAGGGCGGGCATTGGGAAACATTGCCATTGCTGTGTGCCTGAAGTTGAAATCTAAGGGTATGTCTAGACTACATGCCTCTGCCGACAGAGGCATGTAAACTAGGCTACCCGACATAGTCAAAGAAGCCGGGATTTAAATATCCCCGGCTTCATTAAAATAAACATGGCCGCCATGCTGTGCCAGTTCAACTGATTGTTGGCACAGCGCGCGAGTCAAGACGCGGATCGGTCGACAGGGGAAGCCTTTGTCGACCGCTCCCTTATGCCTCGTGAAACGAGGTTTACAGGAGCGGTCGACAAAGGCTTCCCCTGTTGACCGATCCGCCTCTTGACTCGCGCGCTGTGCCGACGATCAGCTGCGCTGGCACAGCGCGGCAGCCATGTTTATTTTAATGAAGCCGGGGATATTTAAATCTCGGCTTCTTTGACTATGTCGGGTAGCCTAGTTTACATGCCTCTGTCGGCAGAGACATGTAGTCTAGACATACCCTAGATGACCCTTTGGCTCACTCAACCTAGCAGGGACAGATTACCTCAGAACTGGAATTTGGCTTTGTCTACACTACGAGGTTTTTGCGGCAGAGAATATGCTAATGACGGACTCATTAGCATGAGTCACAATGTCATTAGCATATTTTCTGCTAATGCTTTTTGCGCAAGGGATGGGGGTTTTTGTGCAAAACTAAAGCGCCCAGACTGCTTCTTTTTGCGCAAAAAGCATTGGCAGAAAATATGCTAATGCCATCGCGACTCATGCTAATGAGTCCGTCATTAGTATACTCTCTGCCACAATAATTTGTAGTGTAGACATAGCCGAAATGAACTGACATTTGCTGAAGACCTTGACAACACAGTGTCTACTCACTCTTCCTAGATCTCCTTCAAATGAAGCCTGCTCTGAAGAGCCAATCCTGGAGAAGTTTGTGTTTTTCTTCTTAGTAAGGCACAGAGAGCTTGTATTTAACATTTTCCTTACTGCCTATCCATTAGATAATTCTTCTAACATAAACACAATCTAAATCTAGTATGGAGTGTTGCCTGTAGCTCTGAACAGAGCCAGAATCCCACCTTCCAGGATGGGCACACCCACATCCACGCACAGTGACAACTGCACCACATAACATTTGCACATATGAATGATCCCTTTGAAAGATCTCAAGTTCATAGGGGATGGCAGGTTTGGGCCTGGCTTGTGATCAAAGTATGAGCGGCCTATTTTTCCTTATACCAGCGACCCCCCTTTACACCATTCTGGAAGTGTGAATGGCCATAACTGTAACATACATGTGCTTTAGGAGTCCTTTACATCACCAGAGCAGTATAAAGGCCTGCTGATGGAAACGCTAATCAGGTTTGAAGAGTGCTTAGCGAGCCCAGAGAGATGTTCTTAACTATTAATAGTCGAATGTGGGGCAGCTCTGAAATGGCCAAGAATTGTCATTGTGCTGAGTGTTTGAACATGAAATCCCTGAGAACTGACCGAGCAACTCAACACTTAGACTATGTCTACAATTGTGAACTGCAATTTGCGTACTTTTCCCGCTTTTTTTTTCCAGAAGAGACTTTTCTGACATTTGGCCCATCTACACGGGGCCAAATGTGGGGAAAAAACCCTCTTTCAGAAGAGCCCTTATTCCTCATAAAATGAGGAATATAGAGCTTCCAAAAGAACGTGCCTGCTTTTTCGGAAAGTCCAGGCATGTTCCCTGGACGCAGAGAGTTTTTCCGGGATATCAGAGGTAACCCGGAAAAACTCTGTAGTGTAGACATAGCCTTAGTGTGTCAACATGTTTTGGTGAATATTTTTTCAGAGAAAAATTATCTTTTAAAATGTCTGGTTTTCTGATGAAAAAAGGAAAATTGAAAAAAGTGGCTTTTTAAAGTTTTCATTAAAAATATTTCCACAATGAAAGTTGTTGTTACTTACAATTTTTTAAATGAAAAATATTTACCATTGTCTATATCCTTTTTGAGGTATGCATTGCCATGCCAAGATGCACAAGTCTCTCTCTCTTTCTCTCTCTCTCACTGTCTCTCTCTGTAATTTTCCTTGTGCCCAGAAGCCTCCTGTAATTTTTCCGCTAGCTGTGGAAGAGAAGAGATTCAAGGTCAAAAAAAGATCCCAGTGGCTTCAATGGTGATTTGCTTGAGTAAAGTAGGAGAAAGGCCTTCAGGACTTGGCCCATAGAGATCTGAATTTCAGTGGACTCTGCTAAACTGTGTAATACTTCGTAGTAATATATTAAGTTGCTGATGGCGAGTGTCACCCTTTAAATCTGCCCTGAGCAAAGGACCAGGCATAGCCACACTCCTCACTCCCCCTGCCCTCCTCCCAGGAGCAGGCCAAAGGATGGTTTTTGGTTCAGAGTTACAATTAATCCTTTGCTCCTCCCTGCAATGAGCAGAGAATAATTTACTTCACCCCTTTTCATAGGGTGGTTCGTTTTCTGCAGTGGACTTGCCCAGCCAGAGCTCCTCCCACTCCTTGTCCTCTCCCTGCTCACTTGCTCAAAAGCTGGAGCTTCAGACAAGCAGCTCCTGCTCAGAGCAGCGGGGCATAGTCTGTGGAGGCACAAAGTGGTAGAGCCCTTCAAATCAGCAGATATCTGCTTTATATCCGCAGGTATCCCCCTCCGGAGATGTCAAAATGGGTATTCTGCATTTGCAGATGTTAGTGTGGCTATATGCTGCTCATCTTTGTGGATACAGATGCGGAAATCTGTACTCCCAAAAGAGTGCTGCAGTGTAGATGTAGCCCAAGACTCCCATGAAACCAATGGACTTACACTGACGGAAAGCTGATGTGATGCCATGGGGAAATCAGGTCCCATATCTGTGTGAAGATGGCTTCCTTTGATGCCAATCAGGTCTTGGACAGACTTCAAAGATAAGCAAGTTCAATGGGCTGGGCTGGCTACCTCAAAACCTGGAATTAATTTGGACTGATTTGGTTGCTAGGGTCTGAAATGGCGATCACCTGGTTTTACTCTCTGTCGTGGGAGGCCGCCCCCACACCTTGTGTCCAAGGCATACCCCTCTCCTTCTGCCCCTCTTCTTCCTACTGGAAAGGTATAACAAGTGGGGTTCCGCAGAGGTCTGTTTTGGGACCGGCTCTGTTCAATATCTTCATCAACGATTTAGATATTGGCATTGAAAGTATGCTTATTAAGTTTGCAGATGATACCAAGCTGGGAGGGTTTGCAACTGCTTTGGAGGACAAGGTCATAATTCAAAATGATCAGGACAAATTGGAGAAATGACTAGACAGTTTTTTGCCTTCTTCTGCAGCATGGGGCACGGATCACTTGCTGGAGGATTCTCTGCCTCTTGGGGTCCTTAAACCATTTGAGGATTTCTATATCTGAGATATAGGTGAGAGGATTATTCTAGGAGAGGGTGGGTGAGATTCTGTGGCCTGCATTATGCAGGGGGTCAGACTAGATGATCATAATGGTCCCTTCCGACCTTAAAGTCTATGAGTCTATGAGTAAATGGTCTGAGGTAAACAGGATGAAGTTTAATAAAGACAAATGCAAAGTGCTCCACTTAGGAAGGAACAATCAGTTTCACACATACAGAATGGGAAGCGACTGTCTAGGAAGGAGTATGGCAGAAAGGGATCTAGGGGTTATATTGGACCACAAGCTAAATATGAGTCAACAGTGTGATGCTGTTGCAAAAAAAGCAAACATGATTCTGGGATGCATTAACAGGTGTGTGAGCAAGACACGAGAAGTCATTCTTCCGCTCTACTCTGCGCTGGTTAGGCCTCAGTTGGAGTACTGTGTCCAGTTCTGGGCACCGCATTTCAAGAAAGATGTGGAGAAATTGGAGAGGGTTCAGAGAAGAGCAACAAGAATGATTAAAGGTCTAGAGAACATGACCTATGAAGGAAGGCTGAAAGAACTGGGTTTGTTTAGTTTGGAAAGAGAAGATTGAGGGGGACATGATAGCAGTTTTCAGGTATCTAAAAGGGGTGTCATAAGGGAGGAGGAGAAAACTTGTTCATCTTGGCCTGTGAGGATAGAACAAGAAGCAATGGGCTTAAACTGCAGCAAGGGAGGTTTAGGTTGGACATTAGGAAAAAGTTCCTAACTGTCAGGGTGGTTAAACACTGGAATAAATTGCCCAGGGAGGTTGTGGAATCTCCATCTCTGGAGATACTTAAGAGTAGGTTAGATAAATGTCTATCAGGGATGGTCTAGACAGTACTTGGTCCTGCCATGAGGGCAGGGGACTGAACTCGATGACCTCTCGAGGTCCCTTCCAGTCCTAGTATTCTATGATTCCCCTTCCCATCTCCCCATCTTCCCCACAGCAACCTAGAGAACCCCCTCTCGCCCCCCACACACACAGTCCCCAGCCACAGTGCCAAGTGGCATTGGGTGAGGCCTCATCCATAGTGTCCCAGACAATGCAGCTTCAGTGCTCCCAGACCCTAGGTGATGCAGTCACGGCATGTTCCCCGAGCCCTGGGACTCTGGGTGTTGAGGTGGTGTAGTCACTGTGCACTCTCCCAGCCTCGAAGCTTTCAGTGTCACAGTGTGAGCACTTGGCAAGCATTGCAGCCCCAGCCCCCACAACTCCCTGAGGGAGTCAGACCAGCCAGCCCCAGCCAGTGTAGGCCAGACAGGGCAGACTTGTGCTTGGAACAGCAGGAGGGGGCCTGGGCCTGAGGGCTGGGCCATGGTAGGCTGTTTGGGATGGCACAGCCTTCCCCTGCCTATGATACCCCTGCCCATGCTTTCCTGTAAAAATGGCTTTCAAAGATTGGCAGATGTGGGAAACTCTCATCATTGCTGCTCTCTGTGTGCCCGCATGCACACCTGTGATACTTCCTTTGCCCACTTGCCCTGATCCCTAAATCTTAGCCTCCTTTCTATCCTTTCCCCAGATTCTCTTGGCCTCGAATCTCTCTTGCATTGTGCCCCCTTACTCTGCTTCAGTCCCTAGCTACAACCCTTGTCGAAGTCTCTGGGCTGGCTCTTCTCCCAGCCGCTGTTTTGGAGAAAGGTTGGGGACAGACTTAGGGTATGTCTACACTAGCTCGTTAATTCGAGCTAGGTAGGCAAATGAGGCGACCGGAGTTGCAAATGAAGCCTGGGATTTAATTATCCCGGGCTTTATTTGCATTTTCCCATCCGGTCGCCATTTTGAAATTTCCACATTCCACAATACTCCTCATTCCACAATACTCCTCATTCCACAAGGAGTAACAGTTAATTTGAACTAAGGACTTAGTTCGAATTAACGTTTCACTGCTGCGCGTAGCTGCGCGGCAGTGAGTTCGGGCTAGTGAAATTTCAAAATGGCGACCAGACGGGAAAATGCAAATAAAGCCGGGGATATTTAAATCCCGGGCTTCATTTGCAACTCCGGTCGCTTCATTTGCCTACCTAGCTCGAATTAACGAGCTAGTGTAGACATACCCTTAGTGAGCACACTGTTGCTCTGGTTGTTCTGTGGCAGCATAAGAGTCCTAGAGGGCTGCTAGAAACCAGGAAACCCTTAAGTTTTGTTGGGATGTGTATGTGTGTGTTGTTCCTAGGGTGCGGGGCTAGAATCGAGCCTCTAGCTGGATGCAGGAAAAAAGGAACAGAGGATCTAGCCCTTGATGTAATCTCATCTATCTCAGTCAATAAAGGATTGTTCCTTTCAGGGAGTGCTTTGTCCAGACCAGTTTAAATGGCCCTTATAAAGGCACATCCATCACTTTCCTTGGGAAACTAGTCCACAATCTAATAACTTAATTGTTGATTCTTTTACCTGATCTATGGCCTAATTTTCCTTTGCTCATTTTCATCTCATTATGCTCTTTTACCCCAAGGACATGCCCTAAATAATTCCTGCTCATGTTGGTATTTACCTCCCCAAAATGCCTGTAGATGCTTATTGATGGTGATTTGCTACTTAGTCAATCTGTAACCAAATTACACATAGTACACTTGTTTTGGTCTTCTATTCTAAATAAATCCAATGGCTGGGAGTTGAAGCGAAACAAATTCAGAGTGGAAATGAGGCGCAATTTTTAATGGTGAAGATGATTAGAACAACTGTTAGAACAACTTGGCAAGGGTTGTAGTGGATTCTCCATCACTTGAACTTTTTAAATCTATTTATGACCTCATAGATAAGGCCAGAACTATGTTAATCTAATCTGAGTTCTTTATATCTTTGAATCTAGTCCCACATTATTCCTTTTGGGATTAGATTGTATTTCCTGTGTTAGCATGTGTTTTCCTTGCTGGAACTCATTTTGTTATTTCTAACATATCTAGGTTCCTGTGTGCTTTTAATCTGCCCTCACTGGTATTCCTGAAACCTCCCAATTAAGTGCCCATTGCAACTTTGATTAACATGCTTTTCTCCCTCTTTCAGAGATCAATAATGAAGATATTAAATAAGCCGAGGTGCAATACCAATCCCTCTGGCATCCAATTCATCCTTTAATACCACACTTGACTCAATACATTGCTGTATGTACTACTCTTTGTTTATCTGCCTATGGTCATTTTTCAATCCTGAATATATTAATACCGATTAAGATTTTTTTCCCATGTACAAATTCTGAAGATTCTATGTCAGATTCTCAGCTGAAATCTGGTCCCTTTATGGCACTCAGGCAGTGCTACATGTGGATTCTGGCCATGTGTGTTGAGCAGAAAATTCCCCTGATTCAAGTGAACTCCCTGCTGGCTGAGGTGGCTCCTGTAGCAGCCATCCCTACCGTCAGTGTAGGGTGCATGTCACATGAGGGAGGGAATGGAGAGGGGCACATGGAACATGGTGGATCACCCCAGTACCATGCATATTCTTTGTCAGCAGAGAGTCCCTTAGGGATCTTTTGCCAGGGACATAAAATAGAGTAGCCTCACAGCTGCTCTAACTTGGACTAAGGCTAGAATAGACCAGACCTCAGCATCAGAGAGCTATTAACTGACTCCCAGTCACCCCTCTCTTGCAACAGGCAAAACTCTGCTTTCAGAGAAAGTTTGATCTTCTGTCACAGACTCACTGTTCCAGAATGCCCCCTTGTGGTGTCATGTGCTGTTTCAGTATCTTGCCTTGCTCTTCCTCAGGACTACAGTGTTTGGATCTGGTGATGACCAGGCCGTCTAGCCAGTTCTCATTATCATTCAATCCCCATCCAGGCTACCAAAGTCCCAAACAAATAATGTTTGACTACAAAGTACTGGTAATTAACACAACATCCTCTTCCCCTCCTGGGCTCCCCTTCAGTCTCATTCTTCTCCAGAGCAAGAGCCAATAGGGCTTTCCATGGCGTCCCTCTGCAACCTCCCCTCCTCAAAAAAAAATAGACAAAATACAATCTAACCAACTACCACTAATTCTGGGGAAGACTTAGTTCATCTCTGATTCATCCAAATTCTCTGCTCTTCTACAGCACATCAGCCCACAGGGAAGTCTTCCTGGAGTCTTTCCTCTTTTTCAAGGCCCATCATAGAAGCTAATTCCACTTCTATAGATTTTCCATAGTTTTCTCTCTAGCTGGTTACCCTGTGGGCCCTTCCCACAGAGAGGGCATTCTAGATCATCTCTCTCCTGGGTCGTCATCTTCTAGCCATGCTGAACTTCTTCCTTCTAACTCCTCCCTGAGCTTGACACACTCTGCAGGTGTCACCAGGTGGGGTGAACAAAGCTCTCAGGCTCCAGTTAACCCCTTCCCAGCTGGTGAGGGGCTTATACTGCTCACCATAATCCCTAAAGCAAAATGCTTTCCCAGACAACAAGATATGACACTTCTTACACATTCCCTTCATGCACCAATATTGCATTTCGTTAGAAAAAGGGATCCATTTTGTATGACTGGGTTTGTTCTTTATACGCGTCTGTTTATTGTTTATAGTTCCATGACCTTCCTTATCCTTGCAGTTTTTCTTTGCCCATTAGTAGCATTGTTTCACCAGAGACTGATGTCATTGACCAGATGGTAGCTGCCAAGATGTCTGCCTTTCCCTTTTTTGAAGATTGCTAACACATTTATTTATTTATTGCAGTCCTCTGGTATCTTTCCTGGTTCTTCACAGTGCATACCCTCCCCTTCCACATGCTTAGAAAGGGGAAACTGGTGAGAAGACATTGTGACTTGCTGATTATCAGTTCTTCTTTCCCTTGATTTTTATATCTATATTAACAAAATGATCCAGTATCTTGGCCATTAGGGGAACATTGTTAGTCCAGTCTCTCTCCTCACTTATTATTGGGATTGTTTCCCATGTGGATTTTCTGCCCTCTGCTTCTAAAATTTTCATTCATGTTCTTGAAACATTTTAATACAGAACAAGCACACCAATATTTTCCACTGGATTAGGAACCACTCAAGTAATGCCAAGAAAAAAGAAAGACTTTGTAACATCCAAACCTTCTAACTTAAAAATTAAAGACTTTACTGATTAAAACAAAACAGCTTCCCCGGCCCCCTAAAATCTCTATCACAGTGACTTAATGATATTCAAACATATTGTACCTAATTATGCTCCCATCAAATTCAATAATATTTCTGACACTGAATTCACTGACAGCAGAGTTCGGCCAGTTAACTGACATCATAATACTACGGGAAAGCCTAATTTCAGTAAAATCACTGTAAAGGAAAACAATAAAGTAAGGTGGCCACATAACAGTGTTTAGCCCACTGAGTCATTGTGCCTTTCTGGGATGGTGGGTAAACATCCTCCCCATAAAAAGACAAAAAGTGGGAGGATATAGGACAAAGAAAGAGCCTGAAGCATGGGCCTGATGCATGAACCAAAGTAAGCAAGAGTTATGCTATGAGTAACAGACAGGTCTTGTCAAATGCAGATGTTTGCCTGCAAGTCAGTATCTCTCGGCACTAGAACTGCTAGCACTGCTAAAAGCACGTGAAGTACATAAATACATTCCGCCAGGACAGTAACAAGGACACTCAGCATAGTACACGGGAAAATAGTTTGAAACAACAAGAGTGAAAGCATAACAATGGGTAGAAATTGCTTTGGAGGAAAGTACAAGGGGAGGTACCAAACGTGTCATTAATGCATAAGATGATACATAAGGTGTGTATCATAGATCTGTCTATAAAGGTTGGGGTACCTCAGTTGAACTCTTTGGCCAGTCTAGGGGACAATAGTGAAATCCATACTATTGATTGAGCCGAGTCCATTGTCATGGGTACAAACACATAGGGGCTCGGAGGCCATCTGTCTACTGATGACTATTAATGTACTTAGACAATAAACCTGACTTGGGTACCTTAATGTCTTATCTGAGTCTGTGATCTTTGGGGACTCTTGTAAAATCTATTATGCTAGCTACCTGCACAGAGCTGGCATTAAATACTGAGGGAGCATACGAAAATGCATGCAGCCAAATGTTTATCATCACTGACGGAGCAGGAGACCTGTCAGGATGCCACACCAGTGAATCTTGAATTTACTACATCACTCTCCTGAACTACTACAAATGGGTTTCTTTCCAGTAACTTGAATGGGCATTCGGCTCATGCCTTTGGGTAGTTTCTTGTTCCTGGCATTTTTCCCCACAAAAGGATTATTGTCTATTGTTAATTACACTGCCTTTCAGGGCATGCTTAAGCCCTCTCCTAGACAACAGGATTTTAATTCTTCCTTGCATTGAACCATGTGCACTACTTGGAACTTCCTTGTCACTCTGTTCAAACCAGTAACTCACTTCTTCTCCCTCAGTCTTCTCTAAACACCTTCCTCCTCTATTGCTTTTGATTAGTTCTCTAAAGTCTTTTGCAATACCATATGAAAAACACAGTACATAATAATGGATTAAATTGCATAATAATTACATTAGCACCTAATATGTGTAATTTATTCAGAATCTGCTGGAACATATAAGTACTTTGAATTTTCTATTCTTGATTATTCATAATAATTATTTACTTTGCTTAAGTAACATTGGTGAGTGACCTTGTCGAAAGCTTTCTCAAAGTCCAACTACAGTATATTCACCAAATCACACTTATCCACGTGCCTTTTGATTCCCCTCAAAGAATTCTAATAGATTGGTGAGGCATGATTTTCCTTTTTAAAAAATGAGGTTAACTCTTCTTCAACATATCATGTTCATCTATGGGTATGTCTAGATTACATGGCTCCATCGACGGAGCCATGTAAACTAGTTTTCCCGGCATAGGCGAAGAAGTGGGGATTTAAATAATCCCTGCTTCATTAAAATAAACATGGCCGCCGCACTGTGCCGACGATCAGCGGATCCGGCACAGCACAGTAGTCTAGACAGAGATCGGTCAGCTGGGGAAGCCTTTCATGACCGATCCCTTATGCCTTGTGCCTATGTGTCTGATAATTCTGTTCTTAACTACAATTTCAACCAATTTCTTGGTTCTAAAATAAGGCTTACCAGCCTGAAATTGCCATGATAACCTCTGGTGTCTTTTTAAAAAAACACAGTGTTAAATTAGCTACGCACCAGTCATCTGATAAAGAGGCTGATTTAAGTTACATAACACAGTTAGTATCTCTGGAATTTTATGTTTGCATTCCTTCAGAACTCTTGGGCAAATACTATTTGGTCCTGGATTATGGGACCTGGCACCCCGTGAGAGAGGAAGGCCCCAGATCCTGGGGTCTAGCTCAAGGCCAGATGTCTACATAGCAATTTTTTTAGTTCTGCAGCTGAAACCCTGAGAGCCCTTATCGATTGACCCAGGCCAGCTGCAGGTGTATAGTTGCTGTGTAGACATACCCTTACTGAAGTCAATGGAAATGCAGGCTCAGGTGCTAGGTGAGAGATCTGTGGATACCATTCAAGTACACATCCTGAGGAATTTGTATCCCGAAGGGCTATAATTGCCCCCTACATTTCCTGTTTGCTTTTGCAGTTGATTGTTGGTGAAAAATTCCATACATGGTTCCTAGAATGACTCTATTCCCAGATTACAAATGTCTAGCATATTTCTTTTAGGTTGCTAATTTACTACTTTTACCAAAGAATGGAGGGGAAACCTGAGGCAATAATTGCAGGGATTCAATTAAAGACTGGGGTTTGTGATCTCACCTCACAAATGCTTATGCCTTAAAGAAAAGCAGGAGAATGCTAAGATATGTTGTTTTGTAAAAGTCATGTGAAGTCATTTTAAATACTGTAAATTATTTGCCTGGATTTTTTTTACAAACAAATATATGCATAACACCAATTCAAACACAAAACCCAGGTAATCATATGAATTTTTAACTTTTTGCATAGAAAGGGAGTATTATAATCCTGTTTTATGTGGCTCTTTCTTCCCAAACCCTCAACACACAAAGCTGTATTTCTCAGAAGCTTAGATAGGAATAGAAGAAAACCCAAATCCCCAGTGGTACTCATTTTGCACACCACTGTATAATGCCTATGCTTCTGTGATTTGCATTCCCTTGTGAAGCAGCCAAAGGAATAAACATTAAAGTCTGAGACTGAATATACCGAAAAACAATATTCTCAGTAAAGGAGCTTGCCTTCAAAAATCAATGAGATAATATCCTTTTAAAGCTATTTCTAACGGTTGTATCTCCTGATTTGGCTCTCTGGGAGCTGGGAGTGTTGGGGAGATTAATGATAGATTTAACAACAGAAAGGTACACCCCATTTCGATCTGGTACAGTTAATGTCTTTTAATGCCTTTTCCATGCTGTGAAGTCAAACGAAGGGCCATCTAAACGCCTTCATTTGTTCAGGTGAAGTACTGTATAACGGCAACTTTTTGGATTATAATAGGGAGTCCTCTATGCCGCTGACAGAAAGTCAATGTCAGCACTGGAAAGTGTATGGTCTCCAGCAAGCATGTCAACATTTTTCCACTCGCCAGCAGGGAGCAGAATGAGCTCACCTCAGCAGAGGACAAAAAAACACCTTCCCCCTTATAGTCCTTATATAAATAAAAATGGGATGTGTTGTATCTAACCAACACGTGCTAATATTATCATTTCAGCTGCACAGAGGCTTCATACAGCTCCAGCTTTACAAAACCATTATGGGAATAACAGACTTTCTGGGATCATTTCTAAATGAATTGTGAAATAGATTAGGTGCATTCAGTTCAGGCAAAAAGCATTTTTGATAGGCTTTGGGCAAACAGTCTGTTCCTTTGATACATCTTGCTAGTGAGTTTCAAAGGAAACGGAATTGATGAAGCTGTGAAGAAAGTGATTTGTTAAAAATTAAGTCTTTTTCTTTAAAGATTCAAGTTGAAAGAACATCGCTGTGGACTGTGCCTAATCAGAACCTTTGAACGCTCTCAGGCATGCCCCATTAGAGTTGCCAGCCTTCCAAAACAAATTACTTACTGTAATCCCTTGCCTGATGTATGCAGCAAAAGACAATAGCACAGCTCTGTAGCACTGTCACTGCACGAGATTTATAGTGTGCAGCTGAGCAAACTTCAATTTATACTCTATATCACAAAGTGACCATGAACCATACTTCAAGAAATGAATATTAACATGATCACACTCACTTAACACAACTGGCCAAGTTCTCAGCTGGTGTAAATTTGTGTGCCTCCATTGAATTCAACAGAGCTTTGCTGGTTTTCGCCTGCTAAGGATCTGGCCCATTGCATTTAACTGTAATCATTACTTTCTTCCCCAAGCTTGGAAACTTTTCAAAAGCAACAGGCTTTGGATCAGGATCAGTGGTTGCAAATAACAGAGAGGCAGTTGTGAGTGTGAATCAGGTTCTCCTTCCTTGTGTGCATTGCAGTTAATAATGTTTATGAAATGTACTGGGCAAGATTCCTCAGCAGGTGTAAACCAGCATAGCTCTATTGAAATCAATGGAGCTACGCTAATTTATACCAGCTGAGGATCTGTATTATTGTTCACATAAGCCGACCCCTGAAATAATTATTTCCTTTTTATACCAAATATGGTGCTATTTATTCTCTTCCATGGCCAGCCATTCAGATGATCACAAAGGTTTCATAATATCATTAAAACATTCAAGTGGATCATAAAATAATTCTGAAGTAAATGAGGCACAGTTATTCGCTAACTTTCACCTGTGGAAATGTAGGAAAGGGACTGCATATTTAATGGTAATTGGAATATAGTAGGTAATCATCTCACTAAAAGTGTGCAGCCTGGGTAATCACATTTTATAAGAGGTAAAAAGTGCCAGCTATATCACAAGTCTCTCAGAGTAAAAATAGTAAGTGATTCTACTGCTAAAATGAATTGTGGCAAGGATAAATCTAGCCAGGGAACTCTGGTCCTGATCCAAAGCCTATTGCAGACAGTGGAAAGACTCCTATTGGATTCAAAAGGGAATCCTACCAGACATTGGGCACTTCAAGAAGCCGAAGACAATGGAGGCTGAAGGAACGTGGGATCTCTCGGAGTTGCGCTCAGCACCTTGCCCTAGTGGATATTAAAGTCCAGATTCAGCAAGGTACTTAAGAACTTAAATACTTAAGCATGCAAGTAATCTCACTGACCCAGATCTTCAAATGGATTTAAGTGTCTAACTCCCTTTGAAATCAATAGGAGTTAGAGCCTAAATCCCTTGGAGGATCTAGGCCATTGACTGCAGGGGGATTTCTCACATACTTAAAGTTTGGCTTATACTCGTGAACTGGAACCTGAGCACTGATTTGGAACTAAGCAAGCATGTTGATAACTAACATGCTGGTGCACTGGGTTTTTTGGAACTGAAAGGTCACTCCATACATAGTATCTCATTTGGCTCATTTGAACACATAGCTGGAACTTTGTAGTGTTTCTATTCCCCTGTTCAATGTATATTACTAATTCCATTTCAGTTCATGTTCCATGTAGTTCATTCATACTTTATACCATTTATCACATTGTGATTCTTAGGTCATGCCTACTTAGGGAAATAGGAAAGTTAAGCCTCATTAACTAAAGGTATGAATTTGAAGCAAATTAATTAAAGTTCACTTAACCCCTGTATGGATGCTCTCAATCAGAATTGTAATCCTAGTTTGTTTTAGTCCTCTTCAAAGCAGAACACTTTGGCAAGGGTTTTTCCCCCCAAAAAAGTCTACAAATATAGCAAAAGTCTATTTTCTTGCACATTAAGATAATATGAACTTGCATATTTTCATGCATATTAAGATAATATAGAACTTGTTTTCTTGATATTTCATTTCTTGCTCCTACAGCTAAGTTTTGCATTATGGATTTCATGGCTCATCAACAGATATTAAACATTCAGTCTAACTATTGAAACTACGGTAACCTGTTTAGGCTTTTATATAGTGCCCTACATTTGAGTGCTTCCTTTGTCATTGACTAGGTCTCTGTTGCCTTAACCATTGAACTTGGGAACAGGAAACATTCTAGAAGGAGGATTCTTAAAAAGCATCAGTGTTGGTCTGACTGTGCTGTTACTGAAATGGAAGGGAGCTTTACCATTGACTTCCATGTGAGCAGAGGTTAGTCAACACTAAGGACTTTTGGAAGTTACACTCTATATTTTCTTCCCATACACAATTGTTGTTTGAACTAACTACTATAATATCTTGGAGGAAAAAACTTTCCTTGTTGAATAATACAAATACATACAATAGAACTAGCTGTGATCATAAGTTAATGAAGACAATAAGGTCTTTACTTTCTTTTTCCATGCACTAATGATCTCTAAAATACTTGCAGTTTTACTCTACCTTAAAAAAAATAGAGCTACATCAGAGAGCCCTGGTGCCCGGGAGTGCAAACCAACTGGGAGCTCCATCCCCGGGGAGACTTGGCCAGCAGGACTGGGGAACCCCATCCCCAGGGAGCCCCGCTTGGGTGGGGCAGTAGCAGACCAGCAAGCCCCATCCCCAGGGAGCCCTCGCTGGGTGAGGCTGCAGCGGGGCAGCCAGTGTCAGAAGCAGGGCAGCCAGCAAGGCCCGTCCCTGGGGATTCCTGGTCGGGCGGGTCAGAAGCAGGGCCACTGCGGCTGGGGAGCTCCATCCCCAGAGAGCCCCAGTAGCCAAAGCCTAAGCGCAAGCCCTGCAGGCTAGAGCCCAGTGGCAGTGAAGCTGAAGTGGAGCCAGCCATAGGGAGATTCCCTCCTTTGGGATTGGTCATATTCCGAGCGTGCCGGACAAGGGAGGTCCAACTACAAATTGTCGGTTATCTGTGGCGTCAGTCATCACAAGTCTTACATAATAGCTGTTTTGCACTCACAGACTTCGTGGGACTTAGAGATAAAACTGAAATAAGGGGATAGTAACTGATGTGTATCTTAATTAATTTAGGGCATAATAGAACCAAGGGGCAGTGCTCTCTTCTCCCATTGACTTAAGCGTGAAGCCAAATGTATATGGCATCTTGTGGGAGGCACTCAGGATCCTGCAGGCACAGGTACTTATCTTCTATTATATATTTTAGAAACTTTGTCTGTCTGTACGTGTCCATCTGTTTTTCTGTGAGTCCATTTATTCATGAACTCCTCCCAAACAGTCAGAGGTAGGACCACCACATTTGATATGCAGCCTCCCCTTATCATGACTTAAGGCAAGGCAAGGGTTTGGTTGTGCCAGGACAGTGGATGTGAATGGAATTTTATTGCTTCCCATAAAGTGGAAAGGGAGGGGTCTGGTAGGAGGGACAGTTATACTGTAGAATGACCACAGTGGGACAGCAGAGAGCAGGGGGTAGAGGAAGGGACAGATATCTACTATATATTTCAGAGTTTGTCTGTTTGTGTGTCTGTTTGTCCTCCAGCCAGGAGACATGCACCCCTCCTCCAGCTGTTGCCCACTGCAGTGGCCATGGACAGGTGCTTCTCACTTCACCCCTATCTGCTATGGTGAGAGAGGGCTGGGGTTATCCTCTGTACCCGTGGCACCCTGCATACTGAACCCCTCATCCCCAGTCCCATTCCAGAACAATGATTCAAATGAAGAAAAACAATCCTTATTTGAGATAAGGACCTGAGCAACACTGGGTAAATCTTCTAGTAGCCTATAAGTGAACATATCCAACACTGTGACCTTTGTTGTTAATGCTTCCATTTCTTTTTGATCCTGCTGTTAAGAAAGAAAGAAAGAAAGAAAGAAAGAAAGAAAGAAAGAAAGAAAGAAAGAAAGAAAGAAAGAAAGAAAGAAAGAAAGAAAGAAAGAATCTGTCATCTCAGCTTCCACTGTAGTTGTAGATCAAACCAAAACCAGATGGTTGCATGCAAAATATTCATGGCAAATTGTAGGCCTCAAGAGACTCAGATGTTGATACAGAATATTAATGAAATCATTGGCTAAATTATGCCCAATCTTTTTGGCTTCAATTTGATACTCATGCAAGTCTTAAGGTGTGAGAAAAATAAGAGAGGCTTAGCTCCTCTTTCAATTTTCTGTGATTTGTTGCCTTATATGAGATTCTGCCAAGTCATAAAGGCTATGGATCATATTTTAGTTACCATTCTATGATGCTGGATCTTGTAACCAGGTCCGGTGTCTATTGGAAGTCACTAGGATCTTCACCATTTGAGAGCAAATGGTAGCAAGAAACTCCTCCATATAAGCAACTAAAGGTGACAGAGCTGATGACCTAGAGAGATAAATACATTTGACAAGCTTACATTAGCTTTTTCTATGTAAGTGCTAATAAATCTCAATGATGAATGTTCTCTCAAAATATAAGAACAATGGTGAGCCTATCATGTTTACCCAAGCCCAGTGCAACCAGAAAGCGCTTGCACACTGGAAAAGCTAATAACACCCAAATTGATGTTCACTTTGAGGCAGCTCATTTTTTACAGCAGATGTGATATAGACAAATAAAAGAATGACCAGAAGACTCTGCTAGGTAGGGGAAGAAAAGGAGGATAATGAGGTCAGATAAACTGTCTCAGTCTCATTAATTCCAAGCGACTAAGAGGGCTGTCAGTGACAGCTTGGCAAGGGTGGGGAAAGAATGAATGAAAGTGAGCCCTTACTTAAACTACCATTTCCTGGTCACTTTAGTCAAGGGAATTCTCAACCTTTGCCTTGATTCGCAACAAACAAACAGTCCTATGAACCAGTTACAAGTACAGGTGGACATTTAACATACAGAATAAATATGTATATGAAACAGTGAGATATAAGCCATGTGGCATATTGTACTGTGCTTCCACTGCCATGGACACTCTCTTGCGCAAGAAAGGTCTGATGGCCATTTTAGCCATAGGGGTTTATTGTGCAAGAAAATCATGTTGCCTGTCTACACTGCCTTCTTGTGGAAGAGCTCTTGCGCAAGAGGGCTTATTCCTCATGGGGAGAGGAATAATTCTTCCGGAAGAAGCCCTGTTTTCCGATGCTATACTGTAAATTTATTTGCGCAAGAATGCGCGTGCAGTGTAGACACTCGGCAAGTTTTTGCGCAAGAACAGCTGTTCATGCTCAAAAAGCCTGCAGTGTAGACGTAGCCTAAGTGTGTATTCCCCTGGGCCTCCTCCTGCTTTGCTGACTCCTGTAACTCTTTGCCTTCCATTCTGTTCCAGTCCACTGGAGTTCTTCTGGATTTGTATTTCATCTCTCTCCAACTATGTTATATTTCTTGGTGACCTCATCGTGAGGCCAGATCCTCACCTGGTGAAATTCTATTGACTTTATTGAGCTACACTGATTTACACCAGCTAGTGATCTCTTCATGGTTCACCTCCCATCTCCAGGCAGATGATTCCTAGATTTACCTATCTGCCCGCACCTCTTCCCAATGTCCAGTTTTGGATGTTCTGTGTCTCAAACACAGAATGGCTGTGTCTACACTGGCACCCTTTTGCGGAAAAGGGATGCTAATGAGACACAGCGCAATTGCAAATCCGCAGGGGATTTAAATATCTCTCGCATTTGCATGAACATGGTTGTCGCGCCGCTCGGTTTTGCCGAGAAAGCGCCAGACGCGATCTTGCGGAAATAAACCCTTTTCTCAAGAAGATCTCTTATTCCTACTTTCAAGCATTCCTTTCAAGTAGGAATAAGAGATCTTATGAAAAGGGCTTTATTTTCCGCAAGATCGCTGCCTAGACTGGCGCTTTCTCCGCAAAACCCCGAGCCGGAAAAAAGCGGCAGCCATGTTCATGCAAATGCCGCGGAGGATATTTAAATCCCCCGTGGATTTGCAATTGCGCTGTGTCTCATTAGCATCCCTTTTCCGCAAAAGGGTGCCAGTGTAGACACAGCCAATGTGTTTCTGTGTGTTTCATTATTTCTGTGTCTCTGTGTCTTCCTTTTGGATATTCTGTGTCTCAGACACATTCTCCCCATAAATTGAAAATTTAATCCTAAATTCTCTCTACTACATTTTCCCCTTCCTTCCCATTATTTACAACTCCACTGCCCTTTCTGTTCCCCTCCACACACAACAGGTGTGGCTTTTGGCTCTTCTCTCTGCTTCTCCTCCCTTAGTCTTTTATTAAGTTTAGTTACTTCTTCCTCTTTCATATCACTAAATAGATCCTTTTTCTCCACTAATTCCCACTGCTAGCACTCTTCTCCACGATCTCCTCATCCCTCAGTGTACTGTCACCTTTCTTCTGCCATTCTTCCAGATCCTCTTCCTCTTCTGCTACTCTGATTTGACCATCCCCACTCTGAACTTGTTCACTGCTTTCCTCTGCCTTCTCACATCAATTTAAGCTCCTTCTCTTTACTTTCTAAACCCTGCATAATCTTGCCTGCCGCTCAAATCTTCTTTCCTTCTTATTCCTTTCTCCTTCACCCATTAATTCATCCAAGCCTGCATGCATAGACCAGCCTCCCACATTTTGCCCACAAATGCCTACTCTCTCCTCTTTCAAATCCCTCTTTCAAACTATTTTCTTCAAAGATTTCTTTATTCCTTATTTTGTTCACAAGTATTCTCTCCAAACCCTGAACTGGTTCCCCCTGTGCTGACTTTTCTCTTGCATTTCTTTCACTATTTCTTACTAGAATGACTAGGAGGGGGTGAAATTTGAAAAGGCACAAGATACAAAGGACAGATAGGGACCTTAATTCAATTTTTTATTTAAAGACCAACTAATGTTGTTACAAAGAGTCATTTTGAAATGAAAAATTGAAGCATCCCATTGTGAAAATGTCAACATGGAACATTTCAACATGCTTCATTTTTTTTCCAAAAGACGCTTTCATTGAAATGGATGTGCTTTTCAAAGTGTTTCAGTTTAGACAAAAATGGCATTTTTCATTTCAGTGAAAAAAAATTGCTAACCAGCTCTACTACAATCTTCTACAACACATGGGGTTTTTTTTTTGGGGGGGGGGGGTTGCAGTAGTATTGGGAATGCTGTTCACACTTTGGGTACGTCTGGACTGCAAGTTTCTTCCAAAAAAAATTATTTCTAAAGAGAGCGTTCACACAGCAAAAGTGCATTGAGAAAGCAATCTGTTTTTTTGAAAGATAGCATTCATACTGAATGGACACTATCTCGCATTTAAGCTGTGATTACTATGGATGAAGGGGCTTTTTCCTCTTTCCTCTTCTCCCAAAGGTAGAAGAGACCTCTTCTTTCGAAAAAACTCCCTCTTCCACATCCACACATGTCTTTTTCTGAAAGAGCTCTTTCAGAAAAGGCGTTCTTCCTTGTAGAATGAGGTTTACCAATGTCGGAAAACCCCCTGCATTCTTTCAATTTTCTTTCAAAAGAACACAATAGCAGTGTGGACGTAAGTGAAGTTTTTTTGGAAAAACGGCCGTTTTTCTGAAAAAACTCTGCAGTCTAGACGCACCCTTTGTTTCAAGCAGGAGTTTAAGGAAAAGCTTCATGGCCCTAATTCAATGGAGGATGTTTTAGACCTTCGTCCTCCTTGGAAGCCATTCATCTATAAGGGTAATGCTGAAGTCTCCCATCATTAAGCATCACTTAAGACAGGGCTACTCAACACATGGCCCGTGGGCCACATGCAGCCCACGGCCTGTATGTTTGTGAACCGCAATGCGGTTTGGGTTTACATGGGGTTCAACACAAGGCCCGCAGGTGGGATCGTTTGAACATGGCCTCCACTGGGAACATGCTCCACAACGGTGAGGTGTCACTTAGGTGGGGCAAACATTGAGCATTGAAAGATGCAAGCGGGTGGGTACAGGGTGTTGGCATTTCTAGCCTCCAGGGAAGAGGTGTCGGGAGCCCTGGGGATTGTGGGAAGTGCTTTGTAGCATGCCTGCCACCGGTGTGAAATAAGCTAATTACATATATTTGCATGTATATGCAACCGCACCTAAATTGCGGCCCTCGGCATGTTCTGTGAGTATCATTGTGGCCCCCGGGGCTTCCAAAGTTGAATAGCCCTGACTTAAGAAAATAGCAGCATTAGGGAATCTGTTAATACCCATTCAATTTTCATTCATCTGAGACTTCCCCTGGAAAGAGTTGTCAGAATGCACAATGTGTCCCTGATTATGTAAAGTTTAAGCGCCTTGGAAATTTGACCACATGAGCGTTTCTATCAGATATTCTTTAAAGCAAAACAGAAATTAGCAAGAACTCAACAACCAAGAACTCACCTAGTAAAGGCTAAGAAGAACCACCAACGGCCATGTGTAAATTTATGTAAATTGGCATGGCTGCACTGAAATTAAGAGAGTGATGATAATTTACACCAGATGAATATCGAGCCCCTAAATCTTAAATGAACTTCTTCAAAATTCATAAAAGATTTGGCTTGTGTTCAGGTCCAATGACGAACAAAGTATGTGTGTGAGGTAGGAATCCTTATTTTTGACATCTTTAGTTTCAGGTTAAGAATGAGGAGCATTGGTCAAGTTCTGTTGTGTGTGCGTTCATCAGCTCACAATGTTCCTGGCTTTAATTATTGACATCAGTCATAGGGCAGAGGTGCAATAAGCTAAAACAAATTCCTCAACACATCCCTGCTCACAAAACACAAGTGCTTGTAAAATGCAAGTACAGTTAGTGAGTGTGTGTCACTGTGTGCATTTAAAAGGGCTGGAAACACTAATTGGTTCTGGTCTGAATTGGCTTCCTGGTTCAAGGCACATTTATAAAAGGGATTTCAACCATACACTCAGTGCCAAATGTAGCAGATGGTGGTAGAATAATAAATTACATTAAGGAATACTTGTACAGTTTCTTTACCAGTTTTTGTAGTTCAAAAGCAAACAATTTCTGTCGCTTAGAGTATTGACAGATGCAATTTCTTGTTTGTCTTCAGCCTTAATAGTTTTATGGAATTATCTCAGAGAATAAAGAAGAAGGTTTAATAACCACATAAACAATCTGAAAAATCCCCAAGCGTTCATCACTTTTAGTTCAGAAGTTTATGTTCCTCCATCTCTAGGATTTGTTTTTGTGTCCTCATTTTCAAGTGTTTTGTATGTTCATTTATTCCACTTTCAGGCCACATTTCCTCACAGCAATTTTCTAACTAAATACAAACAATAAAAAGCATTCCTGGCAATTGCTGCTACCTGGCTATCATGATGTGCGTAATAAACTTGTGACATAGGTTATTTATTTATTTATTTTAAACAAACAAAAATACTTCCACGGTGCTTGAGTTCCAACCTTGTCTCCTTTGTTTACCAGTTACTACATCCTATCTGGAATTCTATCCAGCATACAGAGACACAACTACTGGCTGAGCACTGCAAGTAAATCTATCGTTACAATGTCCATCCAGCAACAGCCAGAGATCTAGTAGGGTTCCTAGACTGTGTACTTGAATAACAAAAGATAGCAATCTCCCCATTCCCAGCTTCTGGAAAACAGAGGCAGGGACATTATTCCTGCCTATCTTGATTAATAGCCATTTATGACCTATTCTTTGTGAACTAATTCTTTTTTGAAACTTGTTATAGTATTGACCTTCACAACATCTGCTGGCAGAGAGTTCCACAGATTGACTATGCATTGTGTAAAGAAATACTTCCTTTTGTTTGTTTTAAATCTGCTGCCTATTGCTTTCATTTGGTGGTCCCTAGTTCTTGTGTTATGAATAGGAGTAAATAATACTTCTTTATTTACTTTCTCCACACCAGTCATGATTTTATAGATCTCAATAATATACCCTCTTAGTCATCTTTTTCCAAGTTGAAAGGTACCAATCTTATCAATCACTCCTCCTATGGAAGCTGTGCCATACCCTAATCATTTCTGTTGCCTTTTTTTGAAACTTTTTCTATCCCAATGTATCTGTTTTGAGATGGGGCAACTGCATCTGCATGCACTATTCAAGATGCATATGTACCATGGGTTTATAAAGAGGCCATGTGTTATTTTCTTTCTCAATATCTGTCCCTTTCTTAATGATTCTCAACATTCTGTTAGCTTTTTTGACTGCTGCTACACATTGAGTTGATGTTTTCAGAGAACTATCCACTCAGCAGTGGATGAATGAGTTTGCTGAAGTTAGCTCTTCTCTGGACATGGCTGTTAACTTCCTTCCTTCCATCACTGGATATATTTAAGAGCAGTTTGGATAGACATCTATCAGGGATGACCTAGATGGTGTTTGGACCTGCCGTGAGGGAAGGGGACTGGACTTGATCTCTAGAGGTCCCTTCCAGTTCTAGTATTCTATGATTCTCTGAAAATAAAGGAGAATATGGAAAACTAAAATGGAGGTTACTTCCACCATTCTTCAAAACAGAGCAGTGTCCGTGCAAGTAGCCCATAAAATAGACATAACCCGAACAATGGTATTTTAGCATGGTAGGTCTCTGTCCTGCTCTTTGTCATTCATCTTGTTATATCCAAGGAATATACTGAGGGCATGTCTACACTACAGAGTTTTGTTGGAAAAACAGCCGTTTTTCTGACAAAACTTGAGGAATGTCCACACTACAATTGCGTTCTTCCACAAGAAAATCAAAGGAACAGAGGGGTTTTTTCTGGCATTGTTACTCCTCATTTGTCGAAGAAGAAGGCTTTTTGTGAAAGAGCTCTTTCGCAAAAAGGCATGTGTGGACGGGGAAGAGGGAGTTCTTTCAGAAGAAGAGAAAAGAGGAAAAAGCACAGGTGCCCTAGTGGCCATTCCATGCATTGCAATCACAGCTCACATGAGAGAGAGCGTCGATTAAGTCTGGACGCTTTCTTTCGAGAAAGCAGATTGCTTTTTCGATGCACTTTTGCAGTGTGGACGCTCTCTTTCAGAGGAAGTTTTTTTGGAAGATCTCTTCCCAAAAAAGCTTCTTCCAAAAGAAGCCTGTAGTCTAGATGTAGTCTGAGTGTACAAAGATAATAAACCTTTCATTCATACCTACTAAAATTCTACTTCTATTTTATCCTACATTTTTGTTCATATACCACAATATGGTTCATGAAAGGAACACTGTTCCTTTCCTTTTACACATTTTGATTCTTGGGTGGAGAGTTTTGGTTATCTATCTTCTGACCTATGAATATATCACACAGGTGCAGGGACAATACCTGTTCCCACATGCAACTATAAATCACCAATGAGTAGAGCTATGATCATGCATATGAACTGGGAGTGTACAGTAGGTGTCCTTGATATTAATGGAGCAGTTCAGAGATGGCAGTAATTTATACAAAGCACTCTCTGGTTTTTAATGAGTACCTATGTATGTAACGTCCATGTTTTGGATCAGATGATCTCCTCTGCTGGGAAATCTTGTCCTGCTTCAGAATAATATCTTCCACCACTCTCTGCAACAGGGGTCTGGAACCTTTTTTGGGTTGGGGGCTGCATACAGGTGAGAAGCAAAAAGGAAAAACCAAGCCCTCACTGAGGTGGCCCCCAACTGAGAAGGAGAAAGACACTCCCCACATTCCCTTTGCACACCAGAACCTAGGAGGGCCCAGGCTAGTAGATTTTGTGTGCTCCAGCCCCACAGTGGGATGGCAGGGGGGCTGAAGTGCCAGCATGTGCTCCCCAATGCTGGAGAGGAGCCCCGAGCCACAGATCCAGACAAGCCGGGGGCCACATCTAGATCCTGGGCATTAGGTCCCCCTCCCCTGTTCTACAGGGAACTACACATATTTAAAAGACATTACATAGATTGTAGTGACGCACCCTGCCAGCTCCTTTATTTGGTTCCCAGAAGATTTGAAATGGGAAGCCTGAGATGTATTACAGCAAAAGATTGCTCAGTGACTTGCTTGGTACACGGACATGAGAGAGCTCTGGGCTCGGTGTGACCTGAAACTTTCTTAGGCCGGTGAATTGTTCGGTGGAGTGCGACTTTCTAACGGTTATTCTTTGTTTCCTGGAGGAAGCAGGGTGAGATGGAAGGTGAGGCTGCTACTTTGTGCTTCTTCGTGACTGGAGTCCGAGTGGCATCACAGTCCCCACAAAGGCTGCTGGCCCTTCTTTGTTACGAGTGTAAGTAAGCAGGAGAGGAAGCAAGGTGAGGGGCAAGAGTTAGATGGAACCCAGAAGAGGGACATAAGAAAATAGGGACAAAGTGTTTTGGTTCTGCTGCAATCTCCACCCCCAGTGCTAGCCCAATGGGCAGAGGGGTGAAGTGAGGGGGCTCATGAGGGAAGGTCTGGGTGGGGCTAGTATTGGGGCCTGAAACAGGGGCAGCAGTGCACAGCACCAGCAGAAGAGGAATGCGGCTGGGCTGGCAGACACCAAACTGGATTGTGAGGGGTGGGTGGCAGGGTCCCCGTCTGCCCCATGGGTGTAGCCTATGTGCCCCAGGGGCCTGCTGAGCAGTTAGAATTGGTGTGGGGAGGTGCAGGTCTCCCATTCCTCCAGCCCCCTCTTGCCAGAGCCCTGGATCCTTTCTGTGCCCCCTCCCCACGGCTCCAAATCTCTCCTGCCCCTCGTCTTCTTTCTCCCCAGAGCACTGGATCCCTCCCGCCCACTCCCCATGGTGTTGGATCCCTCCTGCCCAACAGATCCTTCTTGCCCTGCCAGGGCTCTCCATCCCTCTCCCCCACCCTCCATCATGGCCCACCCACCTGAAAGCTGGGCCCACTCACTTTACCTGTCCTCACTGCGCCACTGGTGCCCAGACTCTGAAATCCACCAGCCCTCGCTCCTTGCTGGGTTTCAGGTCCTGATCTCTAGCCTGATCCTGAAGGTCAATACTGATATTTTTAGTCCTGTAGTGTGAGCCCCACAAGCCCTAGTCAGAAGACCTGGACTCTGAGATTCACTACCCTCAATCTTTTATTGTAGAGTAGACATAAGCTTAGGCATCAGAATTCCCAGGTGATTCTATAAGCTGGCATCCTGTCCATTTCCTTCTCCCAAAGCAGTGATACTCAGACTGAGTCTTGCGAGCCACAAATGGCTCTTTAATGTGTCTCCTGCAGCTCTTTGCAACACATGATATTAAAACACTGTGATTTAATTATTAACTAATCTAAGTTATTAACCAATCAGAATCCTTTTACTATGCTATTAATCAATTGTAAATTGAGAAAATAATAATACTTGGTCAATCATTTTTCTGCCAGAATAATCTTCGTATAAATATTTCTGAAAGTTTGTTTGTTTGTTTGTGTCCCGAAAGATCTCTGAAATGGTAAGAGCTAGAAACACCAAATTTTGCACGGATACTACTGATTTCCTAACTTAAATAACTGGATTGGTTATATCTTGAAATCAGTTCCCTCCAGAGCCCCAATTGGGCCCACTGATAATTCTGAAAGATCTCTGAAACGGTAAGAGCTAGAAACACCAAATTTTGCACGGATACTATGGATTTCCCAACTTAAATAACTGGATTGGTTATATCTTGAAATTGGTTCCTCCAGTTCCCCCAGAGTCCCAATTGGGCCCACTGATAACTCCAAAAGATCTCTGAAACGGAAGATCTCCGAAATGGTAAGAGCTAGAAACACCAAATTTTGCACGGATATTACTGATTTCCTAATTTAAATCACTGGATTGGTTATCTCTCGAAATCAATTCCCCCAGAGCCCCAATTGGGCCCACTGGTAATTAGCTTAAAGTAGCGCCTGATCATAGGCATTTGCTGGACTCTTCTGTTAAGCATGTCACATAAACTGCAACTACAAGATCCTAGAGGATAAAGCATGTGGGCACCTGCAGCACCACCAAGGGAAAGCCCATGGGGGAGAGGCTGCAGTGGGGCAGAGAATCAGCAACCTCCCCTATACTAAGGCACCAGCAGGACTCCAGGAGAGACCCAAATGTGGCTGATGCTGGCTGGGGTCTAGCCTTGCTAATTTTGGCTAGGAGAAGCTTCCAGCTATCACAGCCTCTCAACATCTTCACGCAGCCGGGCTCCGACTGAACCCCTTCTGGAAATTAAAGTTGCTTCCTTCCCCCCACACCCAAATGAGCCATCCCACCACTCGCCCTCCTTTGGGCTGCGTGCGTTCTCCTGGCAGGGCTGTGTGCATTATCAGCTAGTGCCATGGGTATTATGCACTTTGCAGGATTCAGCTCACAGTACAAAGAGGAGGTGGGTAGGAAGACAAGGTTTTGAGCACCGTGGAGCCTGAGGAGGACACGGTACACTCAGAACAGCCTATTCTCATTAGAACAGGTACGTTCAGGTGCTGCATGTTCTGATCATATAGATAACACTAATTGCACCTGGTCTGAAGGTGTTTCGCTTTGTCTGATCAATGCAACTGGTCCAGCTACCGCTAGGAAGTCCATTCAGGTTGCCCCATGGAGCGTGCACTGAAGGCACTCGGGGAATGGCTACTTGGGGAGCAGTGATTTGCTGCTGCTGCAGAGCCCAGGAGACGTCCCCTCCATTTCTCAGGGCTTCTGACAAGGAGGCTGCAGGCATTGGTTTGCGTAGAGTCTTTAAGGGAAGATGGGCCTTCCCGATTTGTGGGGATTGAGAAAAGAGACCCTATGGGATTTGTCATTTTGTAAGCACATCACTGGCTATGTTAATTTCTTAAAGTAATATATAAGATAAAAGTATTTCCAATAAAATATGCTATGTTATTGTACTTGACGTAGTTCATTCATCACACCTTTTACTATATTTTCCCCGGGCGACACCGGGTATTTCTGCTAGTATATAATAAATATTTCCCATCATAGGGTATGTCTACACAGGAGGGCTAAAGTTGAATGAAGGTATGCAACTTCAGTTACGTCAATTGCGTAGCTGAAGTTGAAATAGCTCAATTCAGCTTTTGGCTCTGTCTACAGAGCAGGAAATCGAAAGAAGAACACTCTTCCTTCAACTTCCCTTACTCCTTGTGAAATGAGGGTTACCAGGAGTTGGAGTAAGAAGTCCTCCAGCTCGACATTATTTCGAAATAAAGGCTTGTATTGTAGATGCGCATTGTGTTATTTCAGAATAACGTCAGTTGCGCTGAAATAACGCTACTGTGTAGATGTACCCATACTGTTTAAACAAGACTGATAGTAAGTGAAACAATAAGTTCACATTACTGTGGCTCCTTAGGGTAATGTTGATCAATAATTTGGCTCCTAGACCACTAAGGTCTCAGTGTCACTGCCTGAAAGCAAAGCAATGGGCATAGAGCAAGGCTGAGGATCAGGCCAGGGGGTTTCAAGTGATTTTTAACTATAGTTACTCTCTGTACAGTAAAGGTTATTTATTGGAGTTTCCTCAATTTCCATGGCAACAAGCAACTTAATATTCATCAACATATTGTCTCATGCCTTTTTCTTTCTTTGAAATTCTACTTGTGACCCTGCTTCTTTTTGCTGTGATATTTCCTATCTTTTGCCATTACAAAAGAGCAATTTTGCTTATATTTAATTACTAATATCCCTCCTCTTTGCTCAGACTCCCACTTGCCCCTGGTTGTTTATCTCACTCCCAAAAAAGCTCCTTTTCTCAATCTTGTTATAATGCTCCCAGCACATAATGGATAAATTAGCTCTTTCACTCTATTCTTTTTGCTTACACATTTCCCAAGTCTCAGCAAATTGCACTGACCAGTGCTTCTTAGAAACATAAATAATGCTCCCTACCCAAATCCATGCATAGAGGCATGTAGTTACTGATGCTTATACAGTATTTCTGGTATGATTAAGATGTCATGTCTGGAATACAGAGATCCTTTTGGTTAGAAAAATGTAGGTTTCTGTTTTCTCCTGCTCCTAAAGCACCTAGTGGAGAAGTGTGAAAATGCATTTGGATTTCACTGCCTGTTAGTAACTGCCAGAGGTATCCCAGAAAAGCTATGCCATGTCCAAGGAACACGTCCGCTTTTTCGGATCAATTTCCAAAAAAGCAGACAGGTTCTTTTGCCATCCCTGTAATCCTCATTCTACGAGGAAGAAGGGATGTGCCGAAAGAGGAGATTTTTCTGAAATTTGGCACCGTGTAGACGGGCCGAATTTTGGAAAAGCCTCTTTTGAAAGAAAAGCGGAAAAAGATACACAAATTGCAGTTTGCGTATCTTTTCCCGACTTTTCTTTGCAGTGTAAACCTAGCCTGGGCTTCTTAGTGCTAAAAATGCCCAGAAGAAAAAGTTTAGAAAGACCCCACAATCTGTTTCTGAGCCACAGGAAAGATGTTTAATGATTAATTCTGATTGAGTTTCCTTCCACACACAAAAATAGTATATTTCCTTCCTTCAGCAGGTAGGTAGCTCCTGGGATGAAGGGGCAGAGGTTATCTGACAGCAGGGTATAGTATAGAGCTGGGGTAGCTAACCTTTTTCTTTCTGAGGTCCCTCCAACATGCTACAAAAAATCCATGGCCCACCCATGCCACAACAATGGTTTTTCTGCATAGAAAAGCCAGGGCCAGTGTTAGGAAGCAGGGCAACTGCCGGGAGCCCCAAGAAGCTAAGTTGTTCAGGCTTTGGCTTCAGCCCTGGGGAGTGGGACTTGGAGTCCCAGGTTTCAGCCCCAGGTAGTGGAAATTTGGCTTTCTGCTCTGGGCCTCAACAAGTATAATGCCGGCCCGTCATGGCAGAACCTTTGAAACCTGCTTGTGGCCTGCAGGGGGCCCCACATTCCTGGTTGAGAACCATTCCCCTTGCAGCTGCCAGCCCTCACCCAACCCTGGAGCGGATATCCTCAGCAGGTGGTTCCCAGCTCCTCCCTTACCAAGGAGTGCAGAGTGGGCAGGTGCATGCAGCCTCTCTCCAAGCTTCCAAGAGCAGGACAGGCCGCACATGGCCCCCTGACTCCAGTGTCTTCAGACTTACCCCCCCCCCCAGCATAGCATGGGCAGCCCCAGAACCTACAGCCTCTCCCCCAGATGCTGGGCATATAAAATAAAGTAATTTCAATATAAACAGTTGAAATATTCTGTTCCTAAAATGCCAGAATTGAACATTATTTTTGCATTTGTTTTAAAAATTAAATGTCGTCAAAATTTGTAAAAAATGTTGTCATTACTATGGAAAGTTTCAGTTTTTGGGAAATGACATTGTCTACTAAAACATTTTTTTAACCAGCATGTCACTGAAGTTCAGAGAACATTGTGTTGTTAATATTTTATAATCAGGGGGGCAGATTCTGTGCATCAAGAAGTGGGCTGTGCCCACGAAAGCTCATGATACCATCTACATGTTTTGTTAGTCTATAAAGTGCTACCAGATTTTTTGGGTTTTTTAAGCTCTTCCTCTGGCTACATCATGCAATTTTATTGACATCAGTAGGCTCGTAGTATGTGACATACGGAAGGCTCCCAGACTGAACCCTGTTGCAATGTTCTATTTACTGCAGACTGAAATATGTTGTGCTTGGATAACTATATCTAATTTCTTCTATGAAATCTGATTTCTACAGAAAATACCCTGCCAAGACACAGGTTCCAAAAGCTGGGAAGTGGAGGAGGGGAAGGCAAAGAAAGGTGAAGAATCCCAGAGGGAGGTATCACGGTGGAAGAACATGCATAAGACATCAGTGTTAGCAGGATACATACATCACACTACAGTCTGAACATCTCATTTGCATCAGAATGCAAATAGCCTTTTTTTACTCCGTGATACATACTGTTGCACAGACATGATTGAGTTATTGGTCCCATGCTGTCTGTGGAGGGAAATTCATTACAATGTGTCTGCCCACTCCCCACCCCAAGTTGCCAGCCTCATTTACATATCCAGGTTAAGGAGAATACAGTGGCCTGCCAAAATGGAGTTTGATTGCTGAGTTCTAGCAGGAAGCAACATAGGATAGAGCAGTGGTTCTCAACTCGTTTCAGTCCACGGACCACCAGGCCAATCAAAAAATTTTCGTGGATCACCTCCTTTTTGAGACATGATAAAAAAGAGCAGACAACGAACATTTTGGTTTGAAATTTATTTCTTAGTAACAGATTTTTGGATTCTCTTCTCACTGACAAGCTTTTCAATGTTTGGAGTGGTACCTGATAATGCACAACGAATATCACTTTCCTCTGCAAGCAGATTCCTCTGTTTGGACTTAACGTGCAACAAACACGAAAATCCAGTCTCACACATATAAGTTGATGCAAATGGCAAAAGAAATCTGACTGCGTGTGCTGACAGATTTGGGTAACTCCCGGTCATGCTGGCCCGAAATTTCTCTATGGTAGACTGCTGGTACACGTCTTGAGCCGCAAAATCATTTTTCAGATCCAAGAATTCCTCCTGCAGATCCTCTGGAACACTATTAACATTTGTTGTAAATGGATTCCCGATGAAAGATAATCCATCCCTTGTCCTGTCCACCTCCAGGAAGTATCGTTGGAATTCGTCTCGTAGCTTCTGTAAATGATCGAGAATTTGCATCTGAATGGCTTCCTTTTCCCCCGAGCATGGCATCCACATACGGAAATTGAACCAAATTTTTGCCTTCGACTCTTATGATCCAGAGTTCCAATTTGTCAAGAAAAGCCTTGATGATGCTTTGGTGAGAGAACAGATTTGCACCTTTCACTTGTTGAGTCGAGACGCTGCCGTTTCAGACCTGATAACCACCGCTCAAAATAATCTTCATCCTTTTGCAACAAGTTGGGGTGACACTTTTCGAGATGGAGTTTCAGCTTAGCGAGCTTCATTGAGTCATTCCCCCCAGACTTTGAAACAAATAACACATTGTGGCAAATCCACGCCTTCTTTTTCTTGACAAGTGAAGCCGAATTTGATGTAGTCCTCTGAATACTTGCGCTTGACATTTCTTCCTGTTGTTGCCATTATAAACAAACTACACCACACTTGTAAAACAGCACATGTAGGGCAGGATGAACAACACAGCAACCGCTCAGCATGACGGCGGCAGCTACACTGACGCTCAGAGCCTCAGACGGAAGTTACTGGCAACACAACGCGGTTGCGTCCTAGGTGACACTATGGATGACACGCAGGGGTGGCCCATGAGCCTAGGCAAACTAGGCAGTTGCCTAGGGTGCCGCTGGCCCGGGCACCCGACAATGATATCACGGGGGCCGGGGCGCCCCGTGATGACGTCACGACCATTGACGGCCGTGCTGGCGGGGGCGCCAATCGCGCCTCTGCCTAGGGCGCCAGCTGCCGCAGCTGGCCTTGGGCCGTTCCTGATGACACGCTGCGTGCTTGTGAACATGGCATAAAACAGCCTAACAGCGGCGCCTGCTCGCTCCCTGTGACTTTGGACAGTGTTCCTGTGGACCACCAAAAAAGTCACCATGGACCACCGGTTGAGAACCACAGGGATAGCGGAATCTTACTCCATTTCAGCATCAGTGTTTGGAACACTCCAATCTATAACATTTAAAGAAGTCCAATAGGCTCGGGACAACCTTTTAAGAAGGTTTAGGCTCAAAGTATTAAGAAAAGCCCAAGTAAACCAAAGACTACATTTTAGCCCAAAAGCTTTCCTATGTGAGATTTAGAAGAGGAGATATTCATCAATGTCTGTGGCTTGCTTACCCCCCCCCCCCCCCCCCCCCCCCCCCCCCCCCCCCACACACACACACCCGCCCGCTCATTCCAAGCACTGGAACAAAAACATCCTGGACAATATCTTCATTGCTCTGAAAGGACAGGATGCAAATAAATAGATTTGCTGCCCAAACACCTTCTACAGCAAATTGTTTCACCTTCTGCCTTCCGAGGAGGGATTTGCTTAATCTTTTGTTGATAACATGGCAACAAACAAAGCTATTAATGTAATAACAACATGATTACACAGCTAATCAGTCTTTAGACTTATCATCCTCTAACTAACCTTTCCTACTAGGCAAGTGAGAATTTGAAAATGTTAACTTGCACTAAGCTGGCTTGTTTTGCACTAATATTTCATTGCTAATTAACAACACAGTATTTTCCCCTGCAGAAATCTACTTAATGAAACATTGAATATTTAATGCTTTCTACTGTGTGAGGTGCGAGCTGTGTGTGGCTGTTAAAGATTAACACTTCTCTTTATTTCACCCTTGCTGAATCGTATTATTGGCATTATGATCACCCTTGTCCTCTCTGAGCATGTGGGGCCCAATAAAAACACATCTATTGCTCTCCAAGACGGAGTGTTTTTTTACATGCAGCACTACCATTTTAGAGCCAAGATGGATAAACTTAATAAAGATGTTATCGCTGGTGATTCATTTCTGATAGCAGAGATGCCAGGTTCTGTAAATCCAAATGAGATCACTTTTGGATCAATGGCTGAAGTGCAGGAGTTTTCAGGTACAAGGATAAATGAGGTTAGCATTTGTACTGTGCAAAAAAAAAAAAAAGTCAGAATGAGTTTCATTTCTGAGGCTGAGATCATTCTTTGAAAGGCAGGTTTGTAGCTTGGCTGGATTCTGTGCCATTAAGAGCTGTGGTACAAATTACATAACATTGATAAGAAGGCAATAGTTTTAATGCATTAATTAAAAGGACAGGCATATCTGTGCAGAGGATTGTTAATAGGCTACCAGCCTTTTCCTGCCAAATTACTAGTTCAAATCTTGGCCAATTTGGTAGAGACAGTGAAAAATCATCATCATCATCTTCATCATCATCGTCATCAAGGCAAATCTCAATAGGAGCCAGCCTTACAGATGGAGTAGCATCCAGATCACAGCCCTTTTCCTTCTCAGTTAGGTCCATAAGCTGGTCTGTTTAGTTACACATGCACTTTTTATGTTGGCCAATCCCGGCACTTCCATGTGTAGACATGCAACATGCACATGTAAAGTAGTACAGATAGATACATATATAAGTATTTTGCATAGCCTATGTGGACCACCCCAGTTTTGCCCTTATCTGAGACCTTGAGTACAAATATTAGTTAGCCACTTAAATGACCCAAGTGGGAGGTCTCAATTGGTAATGTATGGATATTCACAGTGGGAGAAAAATCAAGTAACCTGAGGTATCCCATTGGTATTTTTCTACAGATTGCATTCATTCGCAAAGGGGAAAATCAAAGTTGCACTAGATTTAAGATATGAAACAACTAGCCACAAATAGAGTACTCCCAAAATATCTGACTTCTTAATGGGCATACTATATAGGTGAAAACTTCCAAATTAATATAGAATCACAGAATCAAAGAATCCTAGGGCTGGAAGAGACCTCAGGAGCTCATTGAGTCCAGCCCCCTGCCCAAAGCAGGACCAATCCCAACTAAATAATCCCAGCCAGCCCTTTGTCAAGCCGGGACTTAAAAACCTCTAGGAATGGAGATTCCCCCACCTCCCTAGGTAACCCATTCCAGCACTTCACCACCCTCCTAGTGAAATAGTTTTTCCTAATATCCAACCTACACCTCCCCTACTGTAATTTGAGTCCTGCACTTGGCACAGAAGAATCCCAAGATTTGTTACCGGTGGGGACCTACTGGCTAAGTAGCAGTTCAGCAGAAAAGGACCTGGGGATTACAGTAGATGAGAAGCTGGATATGAGTCAACAGTGTGCCCTCGTAGCCAAGAAGGCTAATGGCATATTAGGGAGCATTAGGAGGAGCATTGCCAGCAGATCTACAGAAGTTATTATTCCCCTTTATTTAGCATTGGTCAGGCCACATCTGGAGTATTGCGTCCAATTCTGGGGCCCCCACTACAGAAAGGATGTGGACGCATTGGAGAGGGTCCAGCGGAGGGCAACCAAAATGATTAGGGGGCTGGAGCACATGACCTACAAGGAGAGGCTGAGGGATTTGGGCTAATTTAGTCTGCAGAAGAGAAGAGTGAGGAGGGATTTGATAGCAGTCTTCCACTTCCTGAAGGGAGGTTCCAACGAGGATGGAGAGAGGCTGTTCTCAGTAGTGACGGATGGCAGAACAAGGAGCAATGGTCTCAAGTTACAGTGTGGGGGGGAGTCTAGGTTGGATATTAGGAAAAACTATTTCACTAGGAGGGTGGTGAATTACTGGAATGGGTTACTTGGGGAGGAGGAGGAATCTCCATCCCTAGAGGTTTTTAAGTCTCGGCTTGACAAAATCCTGGCTGAGATGATTTAGTTGGGATTGGTCCTGCTTTGGGCAGGGGGTTGTACTCGATGACCTCCTCAGGTCTCTTCCAGACCTATGATTTTGTGATTCTATGATTACTCCCCTGCATTCTCGAGCAATATATTTATACTCCACCCTAGGCATCTGTCCAGGTTTCCACTTCTTGTAAGTTTCCTTTTTGGATTTCTCTGGTAAGCCAATCTGGTTGCCTACCATATTTGCTTTTCTTACTGTGCATCGGGATAGTTTGTTCCTGTGCCTTCAATAAGGCTTCTTTAATATGCTCTGTCTGAATGCTTTACTTTTCAAAGACATGACAGTACCAAGGTGTCGTTGAATGGTTTGATCACGCCTCCTACACTTCTGTGTTTGTAACAATATTTTGTAGAAACTATTCAATCCCTCTTTAAATGGATGGCATAGAAAGTAACTCCATGAGCTAAAACAACAGAACTTCCACTTGAAAATGACTATTACTTCCAGTGATGCTGTAGAATCAGTAACGTCTAATTTGGACTTCAAACAGGCCAGTCAAGGGTTTTTGCAGTTGAGGTGTTGATGCAAGCCATCACACAGATAGAAACTAATTGCAAAATTTGGATCTGGGTTTGGATTCCAAAATCTCCTCAAAAGGTTGGATCCAGGAGGTTATTTCAGACCTTACTAATTGTTGCTGTGACTTTAAGCAAAGAGGCTGGGGATGCAAAGGGTAGTGGAGAGATAGCATTTCATGACATGTCAGCTCATAATACAGCATGAAATAAAAATGTGACATGCTGAGAATATAGAATACAATCTCAGATTAAAAAAAATAAGCTTATGTAGAACTCTCTACTTGTAGGGAAGGTAACTAAATTTTAGTACAACTCTCTCAGCTGAAACTCCAGCGTGAGCTAGTAGCAACTGCAAGTGGTTGCAGTTTTAATGGCCAAGAGAAGAGACCTTGCAATGTGTATATTACTTATCTTAATGCCTTGAGATGTACAGATCCCATGATTTGCAAAACCAAACAGTCCTTTGGCTACATGTATGTATGCATGCTGCATATACTGCTACACCGGGTGCCATTAAAAATAATGGGCCCATCCTTACGAGCCATAGTCCAGGACATGCTAGAGATTCTTGATGAACTATGTGGATATCTGGAGGCTCTAATGTATCCATCTCTGTCTAACCCTTAGGAATGGTGCTTGTTTTTCTCTACCTCCTTGAATTTAAATAAAAAGAAAGTAAGAGAAAGATAGCCGATTGTGTCTGGAGATTTATGTTAGAAATGTGCTGCACTTTCCTGGAATGTAAAGGAATACAAGCAAAGTTTAAAGGGTTTTCTGTCTGCTTTCCTGTATTTGGTATTAGGACTTTTCTAAGGACTTATTTACAACAGAAGTTCCCTGTACCTCTCTATCTTATCTAAAATCCTGGCCCTACATATATCAATGGCAAAACTTCCATTGACTTCAAAGGAACCAGGATTTCACTGCAGATTTTTAAACAAGTCACCATGAGTATGTCTAGACTACATCCCTCTGTTGCCAGAAGAATGTAAATTAGACATACCGAAATTGCTAATGAAGCGGGGATTTAAATCTCCCGTGCTTCATTAGCATAAAAATGGCCACCGCTTTTTGTCGCCACGGAGCTTTGGCGATGAAAAGCAGCAGTCTAGCCGCGGTTCTATCGCTCACTAAAGCCTTTGGCGACAGATCCCTTATGCCTCGTAAAATGAGGTATACAGGATCTGTCACCAAAGGCTTTAGTGAGTGATAGAACCGTAGCTAGACTGCCGCTATTCGTCGCCAAAGCTCCGTGGCGACAAAAAGCGGCGGCCATTTTTATGCTAATGAAGCACGGGAGATTTAAATCCCCGCTTCATGAGCAATTTCAGTATGTCTAATTTACATCCCTCTGGCGACAGAGGGATGTAGTCTAGACATACCCCATGGTAGTATGTGACTTCATTTAAAGAGGAAGAATGATTTTTTGTTTAAAGCACTGGGTTGGGATTCAGGAGATCAGAGCTCAGTTCTTGGGTCTGTCACAGATTTCCTGAAATGTTGGGCAAGATACAATCTCATTGTGCCTCAGTTAAATGGGACAATAAAGCTCTCTCTTTCCAACATTTTCCCATTAATGTGAGGGCTTCCAGTGCTGGGAGAATACTTTCCTTTTTGTCTTTTTCTTTTTGGAGAGTGGAGGAAGGATTTTCGCAGTTCTTATAAAAGGAGCATCCACTAATTGTTAATGTTAATTTTTTCAGTTATGGATTAAAATGCAAACTGGCAGAGGCTATAGTGAATACAAAAGAGTGCAAGAATCAAAAAGAGCAAGACAGCATGACTGCACATTATGGAACACATTCTCACATCCTCATTTGGTGCAAATATGTATATTTACACCATGTGAAAATCTTGCCTATATATATATATATATATATATATGTGAGAGAGAGAGAAAGAGAGAGAGAGAGAGAGAGGACAAGTTAAAGGGAAACAGATCCCAGGATTCCCGAGGAAAATATATGGGGTGAACTCATGGCTTAGCTGAAGTCAGTAGCAAAACTTCCCTTGCCTTCAAGAGGACTGGGATTTCACTCATAACATTTAGATATATTGGCCTCTACCACAGATTGCTAAAATCAAAGGAAAAATCCAAAGGGCTTGTATTGGTGATTGGCCACTCTTTGTTATGGCAGTTCATGGCAGTCAAGCAGACCATAAACAGCCAGGATGATGGGATAGGTCTAACTTACATTTGGAGCTATTCTGGCCTATAGGCACACAGGTGACATAAAGCAGCCTTTGTTCCTGCTCCTCCTTGATTGTGTGTGCTTTCACGCACACTGAGAAGGGCAGATTGGTCCTCATTTCTATTCCACTCACTGCCCCAACTATCACCTTCAGCAAGTCAGACTTGTCTGAGTGTAAAATAGGTTCAAGAAACACTTGTATTTCTCAGATAGGTTGTTACAGAATCATAGAAATATTGGGCAAGAAGAGGCCTTGAAAGGCCATCAAGTCCATTTCCCTGTTCTGAGGCAGGGCCAAGTAAACCTAGGCCATCCCTGACAGTTTGTCTGTTCTCTTCTTTTAAACACCTCCAACGATGGGGATTCCACAATTTCTCTTGGAGCCTATTCCAGAGCTTAACTATCCTTGTAATTAGAAAGTTTTTCCTAATATTTAAAATAAACCTTTCTTGGTGCAGATTTAGCCTATTACTTTGTATCCTACCTACAGTCAATATGCAGAGTTGATGACTGTTATCAGGTTCACCCCTCAGCTTCTTTTCTCTTGACTAAATGTGGCCTGTTTTTAACCTTTCCTGATAGCTCAGATTTTCTAAACCTTTTATCAATTTCTTTGCTCTCTTCTGGACTCTCTCCAATTTATCCTCATGTTTGCTACAGTGTGGTGCTCAAAACTGGACAAGCGCTTCAGGTGAGGCTGTACCAGTGCTGAACAGTTATCGCCTGTGACTGTTGAGAGACATAATCAGTGCTTTTTGTGGTGTTGCTACCAATATTTGCAACTATCAAGTATTATTTGGCATAATGCAAGGGAGGGGAACCTCAGGCCCGGGGGCCAGATGTGGTCCCCAGGTTGCATGGATCTGGACCCCTGAGACTCAGTCCCCCACCCAACATTGGGGAGCCTGCGCTGGCACTCTAGCCCCCTGCTTCCCACCTATGGGGCTGGAGAGCACACAATCTACTAGCCTGCTCCCCCCCGCCCACAGGCTCTGGTGTGCAAGGGGAATGTGGGTCTGATTTTTCTGTGAGTCAGTGGCCCCCAACCCAAAAAAGATCCCCCCTCCCCTGGTAATGGATGGAGCACTGGATTAGGCTTTAGACCAGGCTTTGCCACTGGCCTGCTGGGTGACCTTGAGCAAAACAATGTCTGTGCCTCAGTCTCCCCATGCATGAGAGGAAGATAATGTTATGCTCTCCCCTTTTCAAAGCACTTTTGAATGTACTGCCAAAAAGAACAGTGTAAGATTATTATTTCTGACATTGCACACAATAAACAATCACAGTGTCCTCCGTACTGATTTCGTATTAACTCGTGCAGTTTTTTGATTCTGCTCTAAAATTGGCGGTTGAATTTGCTGCCTGCAGTTACAGTAAAAAAATTGCCCCCTGAAGCTTCTTTTCTTGTATGCCCCTCCCAAACCCCACACTTCCATGAATCTTGTGTTGGGCTGGCAGGCAAAGATTTCCCCAGTGTATTTTTTTCAACATTAGTGGTGTAATTGCCTACAATGCTATCTATACCAAAAGCAATATCACAGAAGGTAATTTATTTAATTTTTATGCATGTTAACTGTATAAATAATTATTCGTAAAATTGGGCAGAAGTTATATTAAATTGTGCAGTGGTTAAATCTGACACTGTTTATATTTCTCTTCTAAAATAATTAAACCTCCCTTTCATTTAGGAGATCATGTCCTAGCAGTTGTAATATGTTTAATATTTTTATTGCAAGTCATTTAACTTGGAATTTTCCTACATTAATTGCAAAGTGTAAACTTTATTTAAGATATTCCAACTGAACATGCAGTTATATGGTAGTAAAGGATTAATGCTGTATCTTTGAAAGGGCATTACCTTGAAACTGTCAGCCTATTCCTCATAATATTCAACAGTGAATCATTATTTAAATCTTAGGTCATCCTCCAACACACTTGACCGCATGCCAGGAGTTGAAAGATTGTGAATCCTCTTGATGTCAAATGGCCTGTGATGGATTGCTGTCTTTGATTTTCATACCCAGAAGTGCTCAGGAAGGGAATGAAGAAGAAGAAGAAGAGGAAGAAGAAGGAGGAGGAGGACGAGGCGTACAGGAGGACGACAAGAGGAGGAAGGAGAAAAGGGAATGGAAAGATGGGTATGAACATCAGAAAAGATGATTTTTCACACTACAAAAATGGCTTTAAAATTCAGCCTAAATGAAGATATTTTAGAGCCTTACATAAAAGATTCACAGAAAGTTTTCAAAAAGAGGCTGGGGAGCCATTTGGCCTGAATGGTTTAGTCACAACAAATCCTGCATCCTGAAAGGGGGTCAGACTAGATGACCCTTGTGGTCCCTTCTAACCCTTTGGTTTGATATTATCTTATAAACAAGAGGCTGAGGCTATGTCTACACTACGGGGCTTTATCGGAAAAAGGTACACAAATTGTCTCCGCAATTTATCTACCTTTTTCCGATAGTTTTTTTGGAAGAGGCTTGTCCAAAATTTGGCCCATCTACACTGGGCCAAATTTCAGAAAAAACTCCTCTTTCAGAAGAGCCCTTTTTCCTTGTGGGAGGAGGAAGACAGGGCTTCCAAAAGAGTACATCTGCTCTTCCAAAAAAAAAAGCGGAAGAGCAGACATGTTCCCTGGACGCAGCAGAGTTTTTCTGGCATACCTCTGGTATTCCGGAAAACCCCATAGTCTAGACATAGCCTGAGACATTTTCATTGACATATTAAAAGTATCCAATGGCTTGTGGACCCATTTTGCTGTAGTGCCAGGGTCCAGAATGGAACTTGAAATACCTGGGTTCTAATTCTACCTCTGGTTCCCCAGGCAAGTCATGGTTGCTCTCTGTATCATAGTTTCCCCATATGTAAACCTGAGTACTTGCCTACCTTTAGATGAAAATCAAAAGGGCGTAAGTTGTCTGGATGAAGAACTTGCACAGGGCTCCCATTATATTTCACAAGATAAGTAAGTTTGGGCTAGCCCATGTTTGAAGAGGCAACTCCTGGATGTTATAAACAATAGTTTTAGTGGTACAGTAGTTGGCACACCCCATGTACATAGAACCAATCAATACCTGACCATGATACAATGGAATATCCTGCTCCTAGAGGTGTTATGTTTAAAATGAGCTATAAAATTTATGTTCTGGACACCTGTGATGAGGAAAGATCTGGTGTGAATTTATGTAGAAATGTGAACACTGGTGTCCATTCCAAACCAGGTAACTAAATTCTGCCTACCTACAATCCCCCAGATACATCATTCTTCTTGATATTCAACCCTAACCTGTTTTGTAGCATTTGGTTTATGTTGTTAAACATACACTTTTGTGCTTCACCCCAGAGATAGCTACATTTCCAAACGTGCATTGGAATGCAAGATTCTATATAAATACATATTAGTCAGTGAGAGTCCTTTATGTCTCTGAGAATTTCTTGTTTCCTCCCTCTTTTCTGAGTCCTGCTAATAAATGCTGTAGACTTTTTGTTGCTTTATCATGGAAGTCAGGTCATGTAAAGTAACCAATACGCAAACTGGGGGAGGTTCGTCTGCTGGTACCGTTTGTAAGGTGGGAAACAATCAAAACTGTCAAGTCCTTAAAGACAGCCACATCTGTTTATCAGTATATTTCCTAGCAGTTAAGTAATAACAACTCTGAGTGATCTAGACCTAAGAAAGGAGACCTGCTTGCACTGAAGTATACTTCCTGATTAAAAACCCATGTGAAAATATAATAGAGACACACCCAGACACTTTGAAAACCAACAACCTTTACAACTTGTTTTAAAATTCAAGCTGACTTTGAATATTTTTAAACTCCTTAGACATTTCATTTCAAACCAGGCAGGTTGTGAAAGGCAAATGACTATCTGGCATACTCCTTTTTCGTGTAAGGAAGCATAATTTAAGGTTTACCATCATTTGATCTTAGCACGTGGCATTTTTTATTCACCTTTAATTCTGCAGTCAAATACTCTTGGGGCAGTGTCTATAGATCATTTAAATAAAAAATCAATACATGAAATATTTTCCTTTTCCCAAGGCTCAGTTATGGCAATTGGCTAGTGACAAACTGCAAATGGATAGGACACAGCACATCTCCTCCTCCATGTGCTGCACTATACTTAGCAATGGGCACTCCTTGCTTTTCCCTCTCAGCACTGTGATTTTTCTTTTAGGAACAGCACCCTAATTCAAACAGGTGGAGGCAGCAGATTTGCACATTCCTTTCCTTTCAGCTTTGAACAATTGACTGATCTAAATATGTGCTTGAACTTTCAAATTGTAGACTTACCCGATACTAATGCTGATTATATTTATGTACCTGAATACTTCAGGAACATCTGCTATATTGGGATTCATCATTCAAAAGACTTAATTAAAATAATGCTGAGTTGGGGGCTCAGCATGTATTGTCAACACATATATTTGTTTCGCTACAATCAATTAACAATGTATTCATGAAAACAACTCCTGCAATGAAATCTGTATTTGTTTAATCCCTTGTGCTAAGCACCTCAGAAACTGCTTTACTGTTTCAGTGGCGGACTGCTGAAGGCTTACTTTTCTGTAAAACACCCCCCAAATCACATGTTTTCATTAACTCAACAAGAGGTAAATCAGGAATGATGTCAATAAAAACAGTGAGAGATTAATCTATTTCAAGGCATTTTACCATCAAAGAGCAAACAATAAAACATACTCTTTTTCCCACTAAGATGTTACTAAGCATAACACAGCGCTAACACTCCTCCCTGCCCCCCATACATATAATTTCCTTTCCTGGGCTTTCATTCATTTACCAGATTGAGAAATACAAATCAAATCAATAAAGTACTCACACATAATCCGATTTGTCTCCATCACTGATGGGGTGTCATTTATATTGTTGTACACTGCCACAGTGACTTGTATTACATGCTGCATTACAATGAGAATATCAATACCTCATACCTGTTAGAAGGTGATACTAACATTTTTATTTTTATTTTTATTTTTATTTTTAAAAAGGGAATAAATTACAGCCATAAAGTGAACAGGGATTGGGGGAAGCAGAGTTTGGATCTACCACTTGGCAGAGGATAAATCCTGTTTCTCACACAAGAGAAAATGGTACAAAAATGAAAGAGGCTACACAAACCCCATAAAACAAAAAAGGATAATCCACCATTCACAGGAGGAACAATCCATTGCTTGGATGGCTGGTCTCCAGAGAGCAGAGTGATGGTTGCATGATAGATAGACTGTACTGCCCCCGCCTCCAAAACAGCGTGAAAAAACAGGTCACACCCGTTGCTGGTGTACTACCGCTGAAGTCCACAGAGATACAGCCAGGGTGCACCTGGCCTCCTTTCCCTAAGAGTACCTTGTCATAGCTCTTAACCTAGGCCTACACAGATTGGGTTAAGGTCCACAATCCAGCTATGCAAAATGGGTAGCTGGATTCGGCTTACCTTAAGCCGAGCCGCCACAGTGTCTACACAGCAGGAGGCTGACGGGGAAGCACACACTCCTGTCAGCATCCCTTACTCCTTGCAGAAGGAGGAGTACAGGATGCTGGCAGGAGCTACCCTCAGCATTCAATTTGGGGGCCTACCCGCTAAATCAAAGGCTAGTACATCGACCTCTGGAGGGTTGATCTTCTCTGTAATGTAGACATGCCCTTATTGAGCTATGCGAGGGGTGTAAACACCCCATAACTCTCTGGCTGGCACAGCTCAGACTGACTTTGGCAATGGTGAAGAGGAGGGGGTTACTAGTTTGATAACTGGCTCCTGCACATAAGAGGATGGGGAGGAAAAAGAACTCTGCCTGAACACCCTTGATGTGTTGGCTTGGACAGCGAGTGGGTCCATGAAAAGGGGGCGAAATAAATTACTCCCTTCCCTTTCCAGAGCAAAGGGGGGAGCAAGTGTGGAATCCTCTTTTTGGGTGGGGGGAGAGGAGGGTGCAGCTCCGCAGCTCTCTTTACTCAGGGCAGATTGGATTAGGGGTAGAATTAGGGTTCACTTGTACCTAGGAGATGTCACTGCCTGTGATTGCATTCGTGTCCCTGGAGAATCGAGAGCACAAAAAGGAAACCATTTTATTTGTTCTGTTATTACTGTGAGCTGAGGATTTTCAGGAGCTTGTTCTGCAAGGATCGGCAAGCAGTATGCCCAGGAGTACTATAGGTAAACCTGTTTGTAAGTAAAGTCACATTTGAGATTTTGCATGCCTTGGGGATGCAGAACCTGCCACACAGAGTGAGTGATCTGTGCCATAAATTGGAGAGGAGAATTCTTCTCAATGGAAGAAGGGGGGAGAAGAAGAAACAATAAGTTTCACTAATATCTTGGGGTGGGAAAATGGACAATTTTTAAGCACTGTGGCAGAATTCAGCAATCAGCCTTTAAAAATATGAACTTCCTGGCTGTTTGGAAGTAATCCAGGTAGCCAATGGCCAGATGAATGCAATAGGATATCACACATCTGGCCTTCAGAGGACACAGGCAAACTTTTACATAGAGGACTAATGAGAAGGATTATAAACATCACTACATTTCAGTTTAATCTTTTTACTGGCCTAGATCTGTGCAATTCTATGCACTAGAAGTGTTTGTTTTTAGTTTTATTTGGGGCCAGCCCTGCACAGATTAACCATTTGGCCAGGAACTTGCAGGTAAATTTTGCTCTTGGCCAAATAGAATTTCATTCATATTCAATTGTTTCCATATTTTGGACCCGAACCTCCCAGCTTAGCTTCCAGTCTGCTGTAACTTACAAGGACAACATACTTTGCAGCCCAAATTGCAGGGATTATAACACACAGAAGATGGAGCATTAGCATCCCCATGTACGTAGCATGCTAGTCAAATAGTCTCCCATTAAATAAAAAAGAGTCTGAGATTAGCTAGACCAAGGAAAATGCGATCATGGGATTCAGATGTGTCCGGGCTCAGGTTTTTGGCTGCCCTTCATGTTTTAGAAAGTGAAATTCATGGGGACTAGGAGGACAATCACTGCCTGTTTGGGTTTTTATGTTTAAAATTAATGTAAATGTCTCCAATTTGGGGGCTCCTGAGAAAATCCCAAATCTGGCTTTCCAAAGGAGAAGGTTTGTGGCATTCCCAATTGGTGCTTCTAACAATGACCCTGATTCTGCCATCTTTAGCCATACCTAATGCACTGGCCACACCCCCTTCAGCTCCTCCATGAACTCCATGGATCCCAGTGCCAGTAATTCCTATGGGGAAGGCATAGAGCCAGCTTTGTACCCATTAGAGAGACTCTCTGCACCTATTCCTCCCTGGACACTAGGACTAGTCCTACACTGCACATGTATTTCGAAATAAGCTATTTTGGAATAAATACTCCAAAATAGCTTATTTTGAAATAGCACGTCTCAAAATTAGTACAAGGCAAGCTTCCCTAATGTGGACATGCTACCTTGAATTGGAGCCCCAGGAGGCACTGGCCATTACTTTGAATGTTCCTGGAGAGGAGCTATTTCGAAATAGCTGCAATGGAGCATCCACACTACTCCCATTCCAAAACAGCTATTTTGGAATAGGCATTATTCCTCGTGGAATGAGGTTTACAGAAATCAGAATAAGCTGCCCATTTTTTTCGATTTTATTTTGAAATAACGGAATGACTGTGTAGACGCTCGCATTGTTATTTCGGAACAACGGCCATTATTCCGAAATAAAGCTGCTGTGTAGATGCACCCTAGAATGGCTACAAGACACCGACAGATTAAGCCTGTTAAAGTCAGTGGGACTAGTTTGGGAAGAAGGTTTTTTAGATTACTTGAATAACTGGGCTGAATAGGGCCTGTTGTCATCTGGAAAGAGTGGGATGTAACCAGCACTAGCAGCATTTAGGGCATTGTTGGCTGCCTACCTACATACACCATTGATGCAAAGGAACTGGTGCTCTGAGGCTGTTCCCCACCAACATCCCAATATGGGCCAATGCATATTGGGCTCAATGTGTCCCTTTCTGTCTGTCGAGTGGTATATGATATAGTGCATCTGGCAACACTCAGTGAATACACCACTACGGAATAGAATGAATGTTAAAAGCTGAATTAGCTGGTGTATGGTCCAAGAAAGATCAGCACAGACTACACAGAGTACACTTTTAGGAATCTCTGAGCACTAGAAAGTAACACATATTAAGAAGTTTGCTCCACTGATGACAATAACATAGAAATGGCCATATTAGCTGCCCGCAGTAGTCCATCTATCGAGGTCAGAGATTCAGCTTCTGTTATAGCCATGGGCAGATCATGATCAATAGCTTTAGGGGGTAGCCGAGTTAGTCTGTACAGAAAAAAACAACAAATGGTCTGGTACTACTTTATAGATTAGCAAAACATGTAGAAGTGGCACAGCCCACTTCTTCAGATGACCCAAGTTCATCTCCGGTCATCTGAAGAAGTGGGCTGTGCCCACGAAAGCTCATGATACCATCTACATGTTTTGTTTGCTATCAGACCATGATCAATAGGTTTGTTTTCTACAATCTCCAAGACTTATTGCAGTTTTAATTGTTAGTTTAAAATATCTTCAGTGTATTTTTCTAGACTATTTTAGTGGCATAAATTTGATTCATGCCTCTGGTCTACTAGGAGTTTATCCAAACTCACAACTATAGGAAGTTGTTTCCCAGACAACATCAGACCAGGGATCTACCAAGTAGTGAGTATCCCATCTCTAACCATTACCAATACCTGAGAACAAGGTTGCCGAAAATCAGTAAATTCACAGACAGTCCATAAAAAAGAGCTAAAATTGGACCTGTTCATAAAAACATTTTGATGTCACTAAAAGAACTCTGAGCTTTGTAGTGGAGGTGAGGAGTCCTTCCTCGTTGGCCCTGGGGCAGCTCCAGAGAGTCTACAATTCCTGGAGCAGGAGCTGAGAAGGGAATTCTCCTAGAAGGGGCTCCCTCTGACCTGCTGCTGGCTGGTGGGGAGCTGCTTTTCTTCACCTCTGGCTTTGAACTCTTCTTTGGCATCACCAACATCAGCACGGCAGCAGCTTTTGGTGGGCATGTGTGCAGCACCCACCCCTGCTGGGCTCCCTGTGGCTGGTGGGGATAGGGTATAGCAGGCTGATCATAGGAGCATCCCTCAGGCTCCCAGCGGGTAAGTCACATTGGGGTGATCACTTAAATACAAGACAAACTGTCCACTCCTGTTAAAAATGGACCCGAAAAAAAGGACTAAAGCAATAGCTGACAGTAGGGCCGCTGCAATGTATGATTGCAAACGGAGAACCTGGAGGACGTTGATGTGGCTAATAACTAGGTTAAACTAACATAATAATATTGCTGTTGTGATGTATGAATACAAACATTGAATATTGTTCACTTCTGTCCTTTTGAGACATCTTTATATGAAGTATGAATATGTCCATATAAAAGCTTAGCTGTCCATAATTTTTTTCTATACTGTCCATAAAAATCACTTTTGGCAGCTGGCTACGCTACCTGAGAGGAAAGAAAACCAAAGGTGCAAGAAGCTAACTACTGCAGATGAGGGAGTGAAGGGAGAATTATTCCTTGACCTGCAGATATCAACTTCCACTCTGAAATGAAATTTGTTTGCTGTTATCTAATCATTTATAACTATAAATGTTAAGGGTTATAAAGAAGCCTTTTAAAAATCCAGTTAGACAGCATTTGGCTGTTTAAGCTCCCACAGCGGTGAATTCCACAGGCTGTCTATATGCTACATAAAAAGAAATATTTCTTTCTATTTGCTTTTGATTTACCTGCCATTAATTTCCTTGCTCTCTTATTACAGGATGGTGTAGAGGTGTCAAAAAAAGAAGAAACGAAAATATGCTCAGAACAAGATCAAATGGAAGCAAAACACATTTCAAAGTGTCCATTTTATTATAGCTCCTGAAAGAAAATGTCTGGATGAATGAGAATATGTTCCAGGCTACTAACATGATAAAACATGCTGTTCTAAAAGACAAGTTTTTACTTCAGCGGATCAGTCACTTTCAATTCCTGTACCTGATCAGAGTCCCTGATATCTCATGATCTGTGGAAGTAAGTACCCTGAAGTTAATCATTTTTCTTTCTGCTAATCTTTCTATTTAAAAGACCACCAGACACTTGGCATTTTCCATCACAATTTGCAATATCAGATCAGAAGAGGATTAAGTCTGTGGAGTGATACTATAAAAACACAGTAAAGACAACCTTGAACTTAATTAGAGAAAGACATTCTGGTATATATAAAAACAGATTGCAACAAGATAAACAATAATAGTATTTTGGAGGATGAGTAGTTTCCTGAGTAAAGCATTAACCTTTCACCTCCAGGATATTAGTATATGGTGGGATGCTATGACAAGGATTGATCTGAACAACTTTGCCCCTGCACTTATAGCCTGAATGGTTGCTAGATGCAGATTCATAAAACAAAGGAGCTTCCCAAATCAGATGGCACATCTCAGCAACAATTCCATCTTGCAAAGTTCTGCCAGGCATTTAAGTGCCAACATGCAGGGAAACTAAGTTATTACTGGCTCTAATTAGCACTTCCACCAGCTGCAACATTTTTTTACCTGCAGCTGAATGGTGCTTGGAAAGGTGTGAAATACCCCATTGCCTTTGCAAATATCAAAGAGACTCATTTCCAATCTGATCTTTATAACCCAAAGCCTCTACTGATCAGTATAAAGTGAGGGCAAACACATCAGCAGAAAGAAGTGGCTTTTGGAGTAGGAGATTTATTATTTATTGTTTTAGATTGATAGGTATTTATTATTTAGTTTGTGAGGCCCATGTCCCGGAGAACCATCTTTCTGAACCTATCACACAGTTGATGCTATATAAATAAATAATTTTTATTAATATTTGATATATGTAGCTGAAAAATTGCTAAAAGCAATAATCAGGGAGACATGATGACTGATTCTGCTCTGGCCTACACCAGTGAATTCCATTTCTTTTGTTGGATTTACTCTAGATTTACACTGGCTGTGAGAGGAGAATCAAGTCCTATCAGTCCAAAGGAATTTGTCAAATGATAATAAACCAGTTTTTTAAACAATAGGGCCCTCTTGTATGCACGTGTCAAATTTAAAAAAAAAATTGACAAAGGGCTAAAGCCACAGCTGGATTCACTCTACTGATCACACCAGCCTGATGCTAATTTATGCCAGCTGAAATTTTGATCAATAGTAACTGAAATGATTCACTCTTATTTCCTCCACTTTTTTTTAAACCACTTTGGGTCTTCTATTGGGAACTTCATAGAGTTAGACAAGAACAGAGCTGGGTTTTGGACAATGAATAGCTTAATTCAGGCATACTGAAGGTCTTATAATTCAAGCACTGCCCTAGACTTGGTATGCTGAACAATGTTAGGACCAAATCCCCCTTAAAGGGTGTCTAGACTACATGGCTCCGTCGACGGAGCCATGTAGATGAGTTTACTAGACATAGCAAAATGAAGCGACGATTTAAATAATCGCCGCTTCATTTACATCAAAATGGCCACCATGTTGTGCCGACGATCAGCTGAGCCGGCACAGCGGGCAGTCTAGACACTCCACAGTCGACAAGGGAAGCCTTTGTCCACCGCTCCGGCCTACATGAAACGTTTCTTCCTGGTCCAGGGTGGAAAACATGGACTTTATTCAGGTTTGGGGGGGGTGCCCCCAACATCCATGATCTCTGCACTAGATGGAGGAACACAGTCATCTATGGCAGGATAGCTGCCAGTCTGGCCACCAAAGGCCACATGCGAACCCAGGAGCAGGTTTGCATGAAAATCAAGATGGTCCGGCGAGATCCCCAACCCTGAGCCCTGAGCTTCCCCTCCCCCTTCTTCCTCTTGATTCCTCCTTCCAGCTCCCTCCTCCCAGGTTTCCCCCTCCCTTCTCCCACCCTCTCTTCTCCCCTCTCCCGCCTCCTTTCCCCAGCGTCACCAGAGTTTCATCCCCCCCCCCAGTTTTGTTAAATAAAGAGAGTTTGTGTTCATGAAAATACATGTATTTTATTTGACATCAGGAAGGGGGGTTAGGGAGGGGTAAGTGGAAGGGCGTGAGGGAGGAATGAGGCACAAGCCCCCAGTGGGGCAGACCAGGGAGGCTCTTAGTGCTCCTCAGAGTGAAAACTCTCCCGCAGGGCCTCCTGGATACTGACAGCCCCCCAATAGACCTCCCGGATGGCAGCCTGCAGAAAGTGCAGCTAGGCTCACAGCAACGTGTCCACAAGAAGCTCCAGAGTGCCCAGGGGCAGCTCTGGCTCCATGTTGCAGAGTGCTGTGGTGTCCCGAGTGAGGGCAACCACAGCACGCAGAGACAAAATGCTTTGCTGTCCCTCATGGAGGTAGGCAAGCAAGCAGGGAAACTTGAGAACCGGCTGTCCAGGGGGCGTCCCTTTAAGCACAGGCCTCAGATAGCCTCAGGCAGCAGCCACACAAAGTAACTCCTGAGTTGATGCCTTGCCAGACCTGGTTCCGGCCGGCCTTAAATGTGAATCAGCGTCCACTCAGTGTGGACGCACTATTTCAAAATGCATTTTGTGTGTAGACACATTATTTCGAAATAATTTATTTCGAATTAACTATTTAAAAAATAAGATATTTTGAAATAATGCTGTAGTGTAGACATACCCGTAGTGAGTAAGAATCTTGGAAACAAATGTTTACATATGAAACGCACCCATAACAACACTTTTTGGAAATTAAACTTAACTAAATGGTTAACCTCCTGTCTATAGAAGCTTATCTCACTCAAAGTTCTCTCCAGAATTTGCATCCAATCCTGTCTCAGACCTCTCCTTCGTGAAACATAATGCATACTCCATTAATGTCCTAACCCGGCTGTCTATTTCTTCCTGTTACTTTTCTCTCTTTGAAGTTTTAACAATCCTTCATTAGCATCTGATTCAGACTGGTGTGGGAGAGACCCTTTGTGAACCAGATGATACTTCATTTACATGTAAACAGCCAACTGGATGCACATTTTTTATCTGAAAGAAAGTTTGTTTTTCACCTTTTCTGGTGACCAGTCCCTAGACTCTGACCTAAATAGCATACTGTTCGGTGTGCATACATAACTCCTTATATATCATCTGTTTTGCAGTGTCATTGATGACCAGTGTGACATCAGCTTTATTCCAGACCTGTGTAGACATACCCGTGGTGAACTAGAATGTGTGTACAGACCCAGGAGATTCCTGTAATTCCTCTGTGCTTTCTTGACAGTTAAAAGGGGTCTTTGGTCACACCATCGCTGTAGTTCTTTTCATCCTTTTCTTACTTAGATGAAGGATAAGAACCACTTTTGAACTTAGTGCTGCCCAAGGGTGCTGGAATAATTTGTATAGCGGAGGTGCTGAGAGGCATTGAACCAAATTGTAAACCCTATAATGGAATCCACTTCAAGCCAGGGGATGTGGCAGCAGCCCAAGAACCCTAGTTCCAATACCTTTGGGGCTGTCTCAGTGTCACTCACTCACTCATTTTCTCTCCTTGGGCCAGCCCTTGTTCATGTCTCTTATTTGGTCATCACAGGAGTAGGAGCTGTGACCCCATGTGGAATCAGTCATGTGCCTTTCTTACCCTCAGATCAACTTGGCCACCAATGATTGACATAAACTGAGGGGGTGGGGCATTTTTTCTGGGCATTCATTCACCTACTCACCATCCTATTCTTCCCCTCTGACTTTTAATAGCCATATTCCTGTCAGAGTGGATCAAATAGGGCGCATTTTCTCCTAGGTCACAACCCCCTTCACCCTAGTCTGCTGAGGAAGAGGAGGCACAGTGCCCAGACTGTCCCCTCCCTCACTGGAGTAGGAAAGAGGAACAGTATGTTACAGAGACTACCTCTTTCTGCACACAAACCCCCATGCCTCCCAGCCTCTTTCCCCTGTGAAAACAGGATGGGAGATCAGCTAGGATGGTGACACATTCGAAAGGCAAGTAGGAGTTATCAAAGGGGCACACAAATCGTAGCAGAGGAAGCCAGGCCAGGATATCAACTGTCTGGTGCCTTGCACTCCTTGTACAGGTTGGACCTCCCTTGTCTGGCAACCCTGGCACCTGACCCATCCTGAATGGGGGAATTTGCTGGATATGGGGAGGACCCCTGCCACAGGCCTCCCAGGACGCTCCCCCACCCTACAATTAGCTCCACTCCAGCCCCACTGTGACTGGGCTCCAGCCTGCAGGACTTGGGCTCTGGCCTGCTGGAGCTCCCCAGCCTCTGCAGCCCTGCTTCTCCCTCTGCTGACTGGGGATCCCCACCGGGGACGGGGCTCACTGTTACTGCTGTTGCCCCGCCCCACTGGGGCTCCCTGTGGACAAGGCTTGCCGGCTACCTCACTCTTGCCACTCACTGGTCCTGCTGCTAGCTCCCCAGCCTCAAAGGCCCCGCTTCTCCCCCGCCCGACTGGGGATCCCCACCAGGGACGGGGCTCACTGATACTGCTGCTAGCTCCCCAGCCTCAAAGGCCCCGCTTCTCCTCCGCCCGACTGGGGATCCCCACCAGGGACGGGGCTCACTGGTACTGCTGCTGCCCCACCCACCCAGGGCTCCCCAGGGACTGAGGTCCCCGGCTACATTGTCCCGCTTCTCCCATGCCTAACTGGGGCTCCCCAGGGATGGGGTTCACACTCCCAGGCACCAGGGAGTTTGAACCCCTGTGGTCCTGCCAGAGTGAATGGAGGGTTCCGCTGGACAGAAGATTCTTATGCTCTCCTTTTTGCTGCCTTCTGTCTAAGCTGATGGTAACCAGGGGTGGAGAAGTGGGCAGGGACCCCATCTACCAACATGCACTGACAGGGTTGGAAGCCCAAAACTACAAGAGCAACTAGAGGCAGGGTTCCAATTCCTCCCTCTCACTGTAGATTTTGAAACTGAGTATTCCTGGCTCTTAAGGTCTTGCAAGGCCCTCTCTGGGAGGCAGATTTCTTTCTCTCATCCCTGAGAAGGCCCCACAGCCCCTCCAACAGTTGAACACAAGGGCAGCAGGCACAACAGGAGGCAGGCAGACCACAGAGCACCACGATTCATGTGAGGTCTCCACCCTGAAGCTGCTCTGCACCTGGCCCAGAAGGCTGTAAATATTTTCTCTTTTGATCAGCTGGCCTCTTCCAATTGACTAAGATTAACTTTGTCAGAAAACAGGGACGAGAACCTTGGAAGTGAAGAGATTGCCCTATCAAATCCGGCAAGTGGGAGCTTTTTATCATTGCACTAAAAGGCAAAAGCACATTAATGAAAAGCCATTTGTCTCTTTCTCTTTATTTGGACTTAGTGCATGCAAACTCCATGTTGTCACTCATTCTCATCTCTTTCCTAGTAAACCAAGTAAGGTCAATCAGTGTTACTCAGATCCACTGCTCTACCCTATACTGGCTGCTCCCTCATAAGACCCAAGCAGCTACACATGTTTGCACTCAGAATTCATTTACATTTTGCCTATTGGGGATGGGATTTGTGGGTGGAAGGGGTGGCTTGTTTTCAGCTGTGGCACTGGTAAAGGCATCAGCTCCTCCATATTAGTACAGGTTGAACCTCTCTAGTCCAGCACCCTTGGGACCTGACCAATGCTGAACCAGAGAATTTGCCAAACCACGGGAGGTCAATATTGTCTAGCAGCATTACCAACATTTCCACTGCTTACTGGGCTCTTAGAAGACATTCAGGGGTAAATTAGAGCTAAATAACAGCACAGAACACTGATAGCCAGGACTGGTGACTGTAAACAAATTTTAAGGGACCATGGCAAACTTGGCCACACCCTTGATAAGTGGACATCTAGCTAACTAAAATAATACTGGACAATGGATGTCGCCAAACCAGAGAGTGCCAGACTAAAGAGGTTCAACCTGTGGTAGATTCTGGGGGCTCTCTGGAGTCCCTTAGACTCTAATCTGATATGTGTTCCCATCTGGCCCTCTCTTGTTCCTCTTCTATACAACTGTTGATCTCAATCCCTGCTTTTAGTGGGCTTGTGGGTCAGTGTTGACAGTGAATAAGTTACCTCCTCTGATAGTCACCACTTTACTCAATAAAGTTCCATGGGCTTGAAGCGGGGGCACTATATCTCAGAGGTCAGCATTTTCTGGCCTGTGCACCTCATTCCTAGTCTGTTCTTCCTAAGGATCAGAGAAAGGAAGAACAATGTTGAGAAGGAAATAATTCCCCTAGCCTTTTGCGTGCTGATCATGGGATTCTCCTCTTTGTCTCTGCAGAGGCAAAGGGGACAATATGGCTGGACAACCTCCAGGAACAATATCTACCATGTTAATCAGGGTGTCTCATGGGAAAGGTGTGAGCTTTGTATTTACAAAAACTGGCAACAGTTGTTCATTTTTTAGGTTCTAAATGGTTAAACTCACAGACTTAACTCCTGGACCCCATGAAGCCAATGGCAAAACTCTTGTTTTAGCTACTCCACTGACGAATACAATGTACATATGGCTAGCATTTTGGACAAGCATGGGACATACCCTATTATCATTCCTCATGTAGAAAACTACTAAATTCAATGGGTGTTGTACATGAAAATTAGCACTAGTATTGAATGGAAGAATACAGCTTACATATATATCTTGGCTTTTCTTAACAGGGCATCCTGTGTACTTTGCATGATTAGCAGGGACCTTCTCTACTCCAAGGTTAAGGAAGGATGCTTTCTGTTTCTTTTCTGCATAATAACAGCACTTAATGTCAAAGATCAGTGGTGAGTGTTTCAGCATTGAAAACTCACTTTTGGAGAGAAAGCCATTATGCCATATGAATTGCATTACATTAAACAACGCACCAAGGCATTAAGCAGGTGTTAACAGAACGCCTCAACAAGTAATGTGCACTGTGTGCTTTCATTTTATTTGTAGACGCTGACAGCTCTAGCTAAAGGAATATTGTGCACCTATGTTCTCTATAGCAATTCAGTTTGGAGTGATAGAATCAGACAGCATTAGAATGTGACCCAAAGCTGCAGAAGCAATAGGACAGAGCGACTGAAAGCCCCAAAGAGGGTCCATATGGCTGTACTTATAAATATTTCAAATGTCAATTCACAAGGCTGCAATCACACCAAGCTGTTTGCTTTATTCTGAATAATTGCTAGCAAACTAAAACAAAATATTTGTCATACTAGGATAACACACATAAATTTAACTGTTATACCCCAAGCTTTTCTCCAGATAATATATTTTATTAGGTTATTACAAACAACAGAGGCAGCTAGATTGCAGGGAACGTGTAAATAATTACCTATGAAAAATCCTTCGTGCATACCTTCCTCTGCTAAAGATGTTACAGAACTTACTGTATTTTCCCCACTGAGAACAAACTCGTCTGACAGCAAACCAAGATCAAGGTAATCAGAAATTGCCAAGGAGTTTTCATTTTGATTTTCTTTTTTTAATATCTGCACCTGTTCCATTTTGATTTTACTGGCCATTGTCAGTAACTAGTGATGCACAAACATGCAGATGTGGTGCTTCCATGTTCACAGGCATAAAAGTGTTTAGGACGTTCCTTGGTTTTAAACCCTCAGCTAAGAAGTGGAACAGTTCGTAAATGATTTCCACAGCAGCACTGGAGGGGGTAAGCAGGATCAGCCATAGCTCCCCAAAAAGGTTTGTTGCTCTATTGCTGATAATGGGCTTATTTCATCCTCCCCAATGGCAATGCTCTTGGAGCAAGGTTAAGCGACTCAGGACTGATTTACATAATTTAATCCCTTTATGCTCAGTGTGGAAATGAAAATGGAAGAGGTTTGTTGGAGATGGATCAGATCCATCCATGGCAATTTGAAACAGACATTAACCTATGCTTACCTCTCCATCATTTATGGCCTCTAAACTGCTTACACCTTCATATTAATTTCAGTAACATTCCAGGAATAGCAGTGCCAATTTGCCAGCTCAGTATGAACATAAGAACATTAAAATGGTTATACTGGGTCAGGCTAAAGTTCCATCTAGCCCAGGGTTTCCCAACCTATGGGTCGGGACCCAAATATGGGTCGCCATTACATTTCAAAAGGGTCGCCAAGTGTCTCCCCAGGTGGCTCTGCCCTCCCTCCTCCCCCCTGTTTTTGAATTGCCTTGGGTCACCAAGTCTTCCTGAATTGTCAAAATGGGTCCCCATCTGGAAAAAGTTGGGAACCGCTGCTCTAGCCCAATATCCTGTCTTCCAACAGTAACCAATACCAGCTGCCCCCAGAGGGAATGAACAGAACAGGTAATCATCAAGTGATCCTTCCCCTGTCACCCATTCCCAGCTTCTGACCTGGGGACATCATCTCTCCCTATCCTGGCTAATAGCTCTTTTTGAACCCTGTTAAAGTCTTGGCCTTCACAACATCCTCCAGCAAGGAGTTCCACAGGTTGACTGTGGGTTGTGTGAAGAAGTACTTCCTTTTGTTCGTTTTAAACTAGTTACCTCGGCAATCATTCTATACTAAAACCTATTCTTGCCCAATCCTATGTATGGGTGATATGTAATATCAGCAATATTGGGAAAAGAGGAGGTTACTGGTAGCTTGTCATATTTCCAGGCTTCTTTCTTCTCTCACAGCTGGTGAAGGGCCCCATGAAATCAATGGCAAAACTCTTGTTGTTTTAGAGGAGCTGAGATTTCATCTTTACTGTTAGCTACTCGAATGAAGAATACAATGTATGTATGGCTAGCATTTTGGACAAGCATGGGACATACCCTATTATAATTCCTCGTGTAGAGAGCTACTCAAGTCAGTGGGAGTTGTATATGAAAATTAGCATTTGTGGGTCAGCATTTTACTGACTGGAGAAAGACTGATGGTTCTCACAGTGCAGAGAAAGTAAATTCTCACTAAAGGCTGGTTTCTGCCTTTAGGCACAGCTCTAAGCAAGGGATACGGTGCATGTAGCAGCACACCAGGGGGGAGAGGACTGGAAACACTGTCTCAGAGACACCCTTTTGAGATCAAATGCCCTTCCTTGCTCCCCCCTCTTCTTGGTGGTTGTAAATAGTTGCTGGTCAATGCCAGCAGCAAATCAGGTATCCCGCACCAGCTCATCTGTGTATTGTGGTGGGAAGGGAGAGGGGGAGTATTCCTGGTAGTAAAGTTAAGCTCATGCAGATGTGTTGGCAAGACTGGAGCCAAGCATGGAATGACTGCACACACCAGAAGCCCTAGAGTCATCCAGTGCAGCAGAATGATCACTCTCACTGACTTCACATAGAGTCACCCACCAGAGAATGATCACGTCCGCCAGGGTTACCTGGAGTCACAGAGGTGGAATGAGTGCACACACTGGCATTGCCTGCAGCCACCGAGCACAGAATGACTGCACGCACCAATCGCATTTAGAGTAATTGACCACAGAATGATTATACACCCCCGCATAGTGTAGTCGTATACGTCAATAACAGTGAAGTCAACAGATTCCTGCCTCCAGTTACTTTATGTCATGCTCCTGTGCTGGGATTAAATTGTTGCATTTCTTGGTTGATCAGAATCTTTGTCTCTCTACTCATGATGGAAATTACCTTTCATCCTAATAAGAAAACCTATCTCTTGCATGTTAAAAAGTCTCAGAGGGGTAGCCGTGTTAGTCTGTAACTTAAAACGAAACAAAACAAGTAGTCCTATAGCACCTTAGAGACTAACAAAAATATATATAGTATCATAAGCTTTCGTGGGCAAAGCCCACTTCCTCAGATGAGAGTGGAGAAAAGCATCTTGCCCCTATTACACCACTAGTCACACAAGGCACTATAAAGCAGGACAAGTCTCTCACACTAAATCATTGAAATGAGCAGGTCTTTTAACAATCCACCCTCCTCTAATATGGTTAAGTTCACTGGTGCCTCTCTAGTGCTGTCAGCCTCCCATCTGATCAGTATCTAGGCTAGTGTTGCTGGAGTCTCCATTAAAATATCCTCTTCTTCCAGCCTTTCCTCTGGTATGCCCCACATTGTCCATTTCTAATTACTCTGGCATAGTATGCTCCTTCTGTAGACCACGTCACTTGTGTAGCTTTGTGCCAGAATGTATCATGTGTTGTCAATGGTTGAATCATGCTTTGTCACTTGACTAGTCTCTTGGGAATCTGTTGTAGTAAAATGTTTGTCTTTTTTGCTGGTTTCTCTGTAGTCTGCCAAGGGCTCCTGAGTCCTGAGTATCCAGACTCTAACAAAATTCCTCTTATTGGCAAGAATGTCTTCTTTCTCTGACTCATCAGTTTTTGGACTGGACCAGAATTAGATCTTGCAAGGGAATATTCTAGACATTCTAAGTGTAGGGTTGGCATCTGCAGTTTTCACTTTTTTCAACAGTTTCTTTCAGGGTTTTTTCTGCTGAGTCCACATTGGTGTTGCTTTGGAGATACCCTGCTGAAGACGTTAGGCAAGGAAAATCACAGTACCTATGAACTTCTGAAGTTCTCCTGAAACTAACTGAGGTCTGTTATTAAAACACATGATATTCAATATCCTGTTCTGTGCAAAGTGTGATTTTATCTTCTGTATGACAATTCTGGATCCTGTGACTGATAAATGGTCTGTTTCCTAAAAATTGGAAATATAATCTACAATGATCATGTTTCCCTTGTTTGCAGAGGTATAGAAATCACACCCACCTTTGCCCAGGTCTTTCCGGAATATTGTGTTTCTGCACAGTGTTCTTTAAGTTGATGGTCTTCCCAGGGTCTGCAAACATCACATTTTTCATGGATGTCTGTAATTGCACATTTGATTCCTGGGCAGGATATAGTCTCTCTGGCTCACGTTAAGCAACATTGAATTCTCAGATGTGATAAATGAACTTTGTGCATAATCTCATTCCTAAAAGCTTCTGGAATAACCATTCTTTCTCCCTGCAATATAATGCCATTCTGTATACACAACTCATCTCTGATCTGAAAGAACGGTGTTATCTCTACAGGCATTTATTCTTTTGTTGTGGGCAACCTTGTAGGATCATGAGTTTCAGTTTTGCTCTGTGCCTCTGTTAGTCTTGCACCAGAGATAGATAAGTACCACACCATATTTATTGTCTCAACCTCACCCTCTATGGATCCCTCCTTGCTTTGTTCTGCAGGTCTAGAAGTTATTGATGGATCACTGATTCAAGTTGTCCACCGCCATCAAGTCTCTGCGTGTGTAATATTTGATCTATATGTTGTACTTCTGCATGTGCATCATCATCCTCCATAAGGGCTTTGGTGTCATGAGTAATGGTTTTCTCCAGTTGCTTTTGAGAGGTTTATGGTCATAAGGCATGTCCACAGTGCACTGATGACATTTTTCCACTCCAAAGAGCATTGCTAACACCTGTTTTTGAATTTGAGCATATCCCTTCTCCATCATGGACTATGCTCTGCTTGTGCACACAAGGTTGTCTCCCTTGCAGCATGGTAGCCTTGACACCCTTCTCAGCTCCATCAAATGGCAGTATTAGGGATTACTCTCAATTGTATTTCAGAATGGGAACCTTCCCAGTCATCTCTTTTACTTTCTGAAATGCTTGGTCATGTCAGTGCATCCACTCCCAAATGATGTCTTGATGCTGTCTCAGAATCTTGGTCGTTCCCAGGATTCTTTCGACTTCTTTAATATAGCTGGGTCTTGGACTTGAAACTCGAGATCAACAGATGTCCAAGGTAGGGCACCTCTGTTACTCTCAACCTGAGGTAGTCCAAGTTCAATTTAATATTCTTTACTTTGCATCTCTGTAACACTTTTAGTAATTTATTGTCATGATCTAATTGTGCTTGTTCTGGGCCATCACCTTCTCTCACTATCAGCACATCATCTGTTATTATCTGGATCCTAATCAGGCCTTCCAATGCTTGAGTCAGTCTGCTCTTGAATACCACTGGTGCCAGAGTGATTCCCAGTGGCAGTATCTCCTAAACAGAGTTGCAAAGGATTCCAAGTAACTAGATTCTTCCTCCTGTTCAGCGTGCCAGAATCCATTTTATACATCATATACTGTAAAAAGTCTCAGTGTAGACAGATCTGGTAATATGTCCTCAATAGTAAGTAGAGGGAAATGGTTCTGTTTCAAGGCTTTAATGAATCTTTAATATTTCCAAAATTGAAACGGGCTGCCAGCACTTTTAAATCAGTGCTCTACTCATTAACACCCTCCCCAGCTGCTGGATCTGGGGTAAAGAAATTATATCCTCCCACCATTTCATTCTTCCTAGGTCAGAGTGAGAAGCAAACGAATTCATTAGTGGTTCTAAAGTGCGTTGAACTTGGGGAATTTCCACACACAGAGTCCCACTTCTCTCTCTCCCTCCTTTCTTCAATCAGGTAGAGCGGTTATTTTCACAGCATCCTCTTTATCTGCCACAGCAATATCTACATAGAGGTTAAATTCCTCTTGCCAACTCTTTCACGCCTGACTGAAATTCTTAGCTTGCAGGATTAATGTCCTTGGAGGCTTCAGACCTTCCATTTTCTGTTATCAGTCTCGTCTTGTAACTGTGTACACACAGAAGTGTTCTGCTCCCTGCAGTGCGGCCCTGAATGGTTTCTTCTGCTGTCTAGGATCTGATTACTACTGCCACCATGTTTTAGGCTCCATTGTGTCCAGATCATCTGCCATACAAGGTCTCACTCTGACACAAGGTTAATTAACAAACTCCAGCTTTATTGTGGCTATCTAAAACATGGCTTCCTCAGCCTCACCATTTCTCAGACAGCCTACCAGGAGATGGTCCTTCCAAACACTTCCCCCCCAGGAAACAGGACATTGCCTGAAAGTGTCTGCTAACACTTTAACGTTGTTATAGGGCTGCTTCCTCTGGGACATTGTGGTTTTGTAACATTTCTAAAACTGGGCTTTGTTTACTTGACACAGTCAAGCTTATAGGAGTCTTTCATTGACTTCACTCAGTTGTGGACAAGGCCCATAGTGAAAAATTTGTGACGTGAAACTTAGTAGTTTGAAAGACACTACTAAAATCATGGGTTTATGGCATCAATTGCCTAATCTCCTGGAAGTCCTATGGCACGTTAGGGTGCACCTACACAGCACCCTAAGCTTGAAATAAGCTACGTAATATGTGCTATACAAATTGCGTAGCTTTTTTTGAGTGTATTTCGAAATAGCTTATTTAGTAATTTGGTTCTGTCTACACAGCACCAAATTTTAAAATAACTCACTATTCCCAAATGCCCGTTAACCCTCGTGGAACAAGGGTTACCTGGACATCAGAATAAGCCTCCCATTATTTCGAAATTTATGTAGATGTACCCATAGAGACATAAGCTCATGATACTATATAGTTTTATTACTTTCTAAGGTGCCACAGGACCATTTGTTTTTTAAGTTAGGGTATGTCTACACTTGCACCCTCTTTCAATAGAGGGATGCAAATGAAGACATTTGAAATTGTAAATGAAGCCGGATTTAAATATCCTGCTTCATTGGATATTCGTTATGGCGCTTATTTTGAATAGCATTATTTTCGAATACAGACACTGTTAAGACGTGGTTATTTTGAGAGGAAACCCTTCTCTCAAAGGGTTTTCTCTCAAAATAACTGCATCTTAACAGCATCTGTTATTTCAAAATAGCGCCATAATGTGAATATGCAAATGAAGCACGGGATATTTAAATCCCGGATTCATTTGCAATTTCGAATGTCTTCCTTTGCATTTGAAAGAGGGTGCAAGTGTAGACATACCCTTACAGACTAACACAGCTACCCCCTCTGAGACTAATCTCCTGGGACTTTATGGATTGTAAATTGCAAAATAATAAAGTATATTAGAAATAAAAAATTCAAGACAATCTGGGGCTAGGAACAATCTGTTTTTAAAGGTGGATTTTCTAACTGACAATCTGTATAGAAGATGCCAACCAACAAGAAGTCAAATGTAGGTTTCTCCTTATATAGTTCAAGTGATTCATATCAATGCCTCTGTAATGTGTAATTTAAATGGTCTGGAAGGTGCATTCAGACAATGTATATTCTACCTACCAAAAACAGATTGTTCCTGCTCTCAGACTGGACAAATTAGTGGCAGGAATATTTAGGAACACCATACAACATTCAACCTGGCGTATTTATAGATACACTCAGCACATTTTCAAGAAGAGATGAGAGTCACTGTGACACAGGCTCTGAGACTCCTTGCCATGGATATTTTGTATTGCAGGATAGATCATAGAATCACATAATACTAGAACTGGAAGTTGACCCTAAAAGAGCATCAAGTCCAGTTCCTTGCCTTCATGGCAGGACCAAACACTGTGTAGATCATCCCTGATAGATGTCTATCCAACCTGCTCTTAAATATCTCCAGTGATGGAGATTCCACAACCCCCTAGGCAATTTATTCCAGTGTTTAACCACCCTGACAGTTAGGAAGCTTTTCCTAATGTCTGACCTAAACTTCCCTTGCTCCAGTTTAAGCCCATTGATTCTTGTCCTATTATCAGCAGCCAAGGAGAACAATTTTTTCTCCCTCCTCTTTGTAACACCCTTTTAGATACTTCATGGATGACTCCTGTGGACAGTCTCATGCTTTTGGGCTTTGGCTCTGCTGGTAGAAAAAAAGATGCTTCTCTTTCCTCACAACGCCTGTGCCTGTGTGCCTGACTCCTTTGTGATTACTGCTGCTTCCTGCTGGAAGGCTGAAGCATGGCCATGAATCTGCTCTTCAGCCAGGGAATGGAGAGAGTTATTTGCACTTAGGCTTTGTCTACACTGCGGGTTTTTGCCGCAGAAAATATGCTAACGAGGGAGTCATTAGCATAAGTTGCAATATCAGCATATTTTCTGCCATTTCTTTTTGCACAAGGGGTTTTTGTGCAAAAAGAAGCAGTGTAGCCGCTTCCATTTTGCACAAAAACCTCTCCTTAAGAGGCATAAGGATCTTACACAAAATGGGGTTTTTGCACAAAACAGAAGTGACCACACTGCTTCTTTTTGCACAAAAACCCCTTGCGCAAAAAGAAACGGCAGAAAATATGCTAATGATATTATGACTTATGCTAACGAGTCCCTCATTAGCATATTTTCTGCCGCAAAAACTTGCAGTGTAGACAGGACCAGCCCTACCATGAGGTGAACTGAGGCAGCCGCCTCAGGTGCCAGACTGTGAGTGTGTGGGGGGGAGGCGCCACTAGGACCCAGAGTGTAGAAAATTGTATCTGCTGCTGGTGCATACGTATTCTCTCTGCCCTAGATGCACAGAGATGGTGGAGTGCTGTGCTGGAGGAAGGAGGGCTCAAGAGACCTTTCAAAGTTTTGGCCCAAACGAGGGCGCATGGGGGTGTCATTTGAGCTCCCCGCCTCAGGTGCCAAAATGTTGTGGGCCGGCCCTGAGTGTAGACAAAGCCTTATAGCACAGGAAAGTGGGGAAATCCTGATATCAATTCACTGGTGCAAATCCAAGAAACTTCAAATCAGTTGAATTATTTCACATTTTCTTTGGTGTAATTGTAATTAAGAGCAGAATTTGGTCTTGTGTATGTGTTCACATTAAAAATAAACTTGATTTTCTCACTTACACTGGTGTAAAACAAGTAATTGCTCTGAATTATGCCATTCTAAATGTGATATGAGAGAAGGGTTAAGGCCTGTGTTGTAAAAACACTGTCTCCCTCTCAGGAGTGAATCTACAAAAACAACGATTTTATGTTGTAAATTCTATGGGCCCCAGGGGGGTAACAGCTTAGAGAATCTGCAGGCCCATGAAGGAGTTATCTTGCAGAGGTGGGGAAATGATTTAGAAACACGCACAAAAATCCAAGTCCATCTTCCCTGTTTGAGGCTCCAGAATTAATTTAAAAAATGTGAGTTCCAGGTTGTCAAATTAGACCTCACGATTCTGTCATGAAACATAAGTGTGTAGGTTTGCATCAGAGAGTCATCTCATCACATCATCAGTTCAGCAGAACACTGTGCCCCAGGAGCCTGGCTTCATGGGATTTCTGCAAGCAGTCCTCTTTTCCCTTTAAGAGAGGCTTCCAGAGCAAATGGCATCTGCATGAGGATCTCTGTGTCATTGCATCAGAAGGGACTTTGAACCTGAATTTACTTGAGTTCTTGTGCCCCCCTGGCTCCAATCAGTATATGATATATTCACCTCCACAGAATTGATCTAAATTTGTTTAATATATTGCCTAGTGTTCAATTCAGCACCTAGGGTAAAACCTACCCTGCTTCCTGTCATAAACTGTATTTTTATGTTGCACAAAAAAGGGGCACATCCATGTGCAATATAGACATTTTAACTCTGCACATCAGTGTAGTTTGTAGGCATAATATAGAATCTTCACATTATTATTAGTCATATGCAAGAACCTTTACATGATCATGGCTCTTTACAGTTTCTTCAAAGGCTGGGATATTTTTGATCACCCCTTCAAATTAGAGAACGTGCAAGACGGAAAGCAGGTCCTGAATGTGTTACCCCAGGGATTTTGCTGACACATTGTGTAATGCAATATTTTTGCATTCTTGGGCATGACTCATCACCATCATCACAGCATTAACAAGTCACATCTGGGAAAGGCAAAAAGTCGAGGTTGAAATAAAAGTGGATTTTTTGTTTTGTTGGGTTTTTTTTTTTTAAAGAAAGCTGTAGTGGCAATCCCCCTCAGGTTAGTCAAATTCAAACTGAAATCGGTGTTTTCAGACTGGTGTTTGTCTGCTTCCCCAGACCACAACAGTGTTTGGCACGATTCCTCGGATTCTGCTCAGGGGAGCTGCGAGACTGAAATTTGGTCAGCACTGAAAGTGCTTTGGCAGAGCTGATCCAGCAGATTATATTCGCTGTCTTTTTTAGGCACAAGCCCCTGAAGGGCACAGATGCTGGATCCACGACAGGTGAGCCTATTCAGATGAAAGGTCAATCTGCTAATGGAAGCTCCATAACAAAAAGAGCTTCCAGGCGGCATGACGCAGAGCTGCACTGGAGGGGAGGAGGGAGAAGCTTGCTCATGCAAATGAGCTCCCCACTTCCTGTTCTCCATAGGTCCCAGCTCTCCTTAGGAAGTCAGTGTCTCCACTCAGAGACACACAGCTCACAGAGTTATTACTGCAATATTAGAGATGAATTTAGCCTCCCTTGGGCTGTGTCTGGTGTGGAGAGCACTGGACAGAACAGAGGAGGCCCTGGGACTCACTTTTTAAATAAACAGTAAGACCATCTTGGTGTTGCCTACTGAAAGGGTTCAAAAATTATGAGTCAGGCACTCCAAAATTGTGCAATTGGTTTAAAAACATGTTCTTTTAATACATTTTTAATAATAATAATAATTCTTTTTAATTGCCTTGTTTAGGATTTGAGCCTTTAGGATTCATGTGTGGAAAGTTTTTTTCTAAAACTATGAGGTCTAGGAGGTGGGTCTTGAAGAAAAACGCCAAATATCATGAGAATTGGCAATTCTGTGAGAACATGCAGTGTCTTGTCAGTGACGTTCACGAGGTCCATCACCAACCTTTGGATTGGCATTACTATGTGACTCTCCAAACCTAGCCACCGTCCTGTTGTTTGGAGTTTCCCTTCTTCCTATTCATCCTTCTCTGAAGAAGATGGGGGGAGATTGAATGGCTTTCACAATAGAAAGAAATGTTTGAAAAAAACAGTTGGTTCCAAAGAGGATGGAGAAAGGCTGTTCACAGTAGTGACGGATGGCAGAACGAGGAGCAATGGTCTCAAGTTGCAGTGGGGGAGGTCTAGATTGGATATTAGGAAAAACTATTTCACTAGGAGGGTGGTGAAGCACTGGAATGGGTTACCTAGGGAGGTGGTGGAATCTCCATCCCTAGAGGTTTTTAAGTCTCGGCTTGAGAAAGCCCCGACTGGGTTGATTTAGTTGGGATTGGTCCTGCCTTGGGCAGGGGGCTGGACTTGATGACCTCCTGAGGTCTCTTCCAGCTCTATGATTCTATGATTCTAATATTCTTATCTGATGTTTAGTCAACTTGATAAAGGCTCACCCTTAAGTTTCACCAACTTCAACCCCAATAATCCAGTTGCCCTTTGATAGTTAGTCTGGGGAGAGTCACCAACTCCCAGCCCAAGAAAGGTGATGACAATCCCACTTATCAGTTTTGCAGTGACAGTGAGGGGCCCCAAACAAGATCAGGACCCTATTGTGCCAGGCAGTGTACGGACATGTGCTAAGAGACCGTTGCTGTTCTGAGATGCTTGCAGTCTACACAGATAAGCAGACAAAAGTTGCTCAAGGTGAGAAGCTGAGCTGGGAATACATCATACTACCTGTAAAATTTAGGAATTGGTCTTGCCTGAGATGGCAAAGTTTCCATGAGCTCACACTTATGGCAACTAATTTTGGCTCCATTTAAAGAATAAAGATGCAGCCACTCTCTTCTGCACAGTGAAAAAAAGCTGGTCACAGCCCTATTATGGGAATTCAATCAATAAGCAATTTCTATCAAGGAAATTAAATAATTACCTATCAAGGAAATTAAAACAAATACAAGCAAATAAGCACAAGTACAGCCCGAGTGGCTGGTCTGTCCATGGGACAGTGTTCCAGGAGCTTGGGATATACTAAGAAAAGTTTCCCTGTCTCTCCGACCTTGGGCATGGCAACAGAACTATTAAGTCATAGTGATTACTACTCTAATCCCAAGTTGTTCTTGAGGTACAGTTGCAGGAGCCTCTAATGTATTTGCACCTTCTCCATAAGGAGCAGGAATAGCTGATGGATTGGCCTGCTTCACCCACTGCACTCCAAATCCCTATTGCATGCTGGAAAGCAGGGATTTCCTTTATGGTATCAGGCTATATCACATTCAGGGTTGTTACTTCCAGCTCCTGCATTCAGGGGCTGTTGGTTAGTTCTCCAGATGTTGGTCCCCCACACAGTGGAACGTGATGGGTGAAGGAACTGAACCATGATGTTCAATGGTTTTCTTTCAGGCAAGGACATACGTAGTAAGATAAGCACATCACTGGGCAAGAGATTGCACCCATGTATTGCAATCCTTTCAGCCTGCAGATGCATGCACGTATGTTAAGAACGCTTGCTCTTTTAAAAATATTGCAATTTCAACACACATTTCATTAAAAAAAAAAAAAAAAAAACCTCAAGCAGGTATTCTGGTCGTGTGCATTTACTTTGGAGAAAAAAACACATTTATGTAAATGTACATCCAAATCAGGAGCAGCTTTGGGCTCTTGGCAAGTTGCCAGTGAACCTTGAGTGCCGGGAAGTTTGAGTCAAAACACTCACTTCTCTCACCTCAGGCAGTGCTGCCAGCACTTGCAGGAAGCAATGGATTGATCCCCATCCTCAGCTCTGGGCCCAGCAAGGCAACTTATCCCATTGTCTCTATAACCTCCTGGCCAACCCCAGATGGACATTTATTCCTTTCCCAAATTTCAAAATACCAAGGAATTTTACATACTTTTACATTTTGGATTCTTTTCTTTATTTCCAGACTTAATTTCTTGAAAGCTTAGCTCAGCTCTCAAGGGACAAGAGGTTGACTACTAAGATGGAGTTGAATCAGGAAAGGAAAGATGGCACTGGAGAGGTATCAACTCCATTTTTTGTTATTAGCTGTACTGTCTTCGCAACATTTCTGGGCCAGGACCCCAGCATGCTGTGTGCTGCACAAACATAGAACAAGAAGAGAGTCTCTGCCCTGAAGAGCTTTATGTTCAGTTCCCAGATCCGCCATGGACTTCTTGAGAGACCTTGAGCAAATTACTCTCTCTGTGGCTCACTTCCTTGCCTTCTCCCTCCCATAAATTGAAGAATATCATCACTTTCTCCCACATTTGGGCTCCAATTCAGCACAGTCTTATGTGTTTAAACCTTTGTGGGTGTTGTGTTATTACACAAGCACAAAGGGGCACTTAGGAGCTACTGAAAGGCAAATCATTAATAATAAGCAAACTATGGAATCTCACCTCTATAGGTTGGACCCAATGAATAGAAAACAACAAGTCTAAACTGAAGCACTCCCTTTGATGGTACCTGTAATCTCGACATAAAAAAAGACCCTGTAATTAAAACATCACCATACGACATTTACCAGCTTCACGTCAAACCAGTTGCTGTTCTTGTCATGTATTTAGCAGCCTGCCTTGATCTAAGAATAGAGAGGAGTTTTTCTATTGCTCCCATTCATATTCATCACTCTGCAATAAATATTATTGTAAACAATTAATATTCCCATTAGCCTGAGTTTTGAATAACTCCAGCAGCTGCCTCTTTGCAGGTTTTCCTAGCCTGCTGCAGGGGCCAATCAGATCATATAAATTTGCATACTAACAAAGGTTCATTAAGTGACTCTCTCTTTCCAAGCCTTTGGGAAAGAAGCAAAGAAGGGTTGTCACTTAGAAGTAAACATACTGCACTCTTTCACTAAATATGACATAACATGGAAATCAATGGCCTTTTAATAATCCTACATTTAAGATGCAAATGTATCTGTTTTTATCAGAAAGTCTAATGTATGACTGAAGATTACAAATTGTTTTATTACTTCTTGATTGCTGTTGGCAGGGGGAAAATTACCATGCTAACAGCCTTGTTGAAGGAAAACCATATGTTTGAATACTGAGACATGCTGAAGTTAAAGTTTAGCAAGATTAAGTTGCATGGAGAAAGGTTCAGTTAAAGTACAGACTCATTAATAACCTGAAAGGTAACCTGAGCAGCCACCATATTGTTTAGTGAAGAGAATCCCTTTAGCACCCTTCTAAATGTAATCTCCAATTACCAGGCTTTTCAACTGTTTTGTGCTGTGGAGGGAAATGACTCGGGGCCTCTACTCCAATCACAGGATCAGCTTGTTTCACTTTCAGACCCTTGGATAAAATGATAGTCCTAGAGGGGCAACCTCTGACAGCAAGGAAGCCAGTTTAAGGCTGCCAGAGCTCAGGGAGACATTTACATTTGAAATGCAAGAAATTTAGACTGACAGTTTAGCTCTTCCCTACCCTCCCATCATACTGGTTGCTAAAAAGGCAGGATAATTACCCTTTCAGCATGCATTAAGCAGACGACAAATGACCCCAAACTGTCTTGACTCTGATATTACAGCGCTTGGATGCAAATGTTTATCTTAGGAGATAGCTTTAGATAATAAATAAGACAGACAGGAGTGAGGCTATGACTGTTTGGCTTTTTGGTTGCTTGGTAATAAGTGACTGTGCCTTGTCTCACTAATTAGTGTCTAATAGCTGCATACACTGATTCACTTTGGGATGTAGTATCAAAAGGAGAGGAAGGACTGGTTTAATTTAGCTATGAGGAACTGCATCTGTTTTCACAGCCACCGAAGGATTATAATTGTTTCTAGACAACAGGAGGTCACATGAGTATAGGCTTTTTAATTATGGCTGAAATTTCTTTGAAACCTTGGGAAATAATTTAATTTCAGCATTTTTTTTTTTTGGCCAGGCTCTTACCCCCGTCCATCCCAATTTCTTCCAGCACATTGATATGAAACAAAAACCTTTCTACTTTCTAGAAAAAGAAAAACGTCCTTGTTTCACAGCAACTGCTTCTAACGTTTCTTTATAATCTAAAATTGCACAGTTCCATTGTGAAGGTTAACAAGGTATGTTTCATTATTAAAGCAAACATTTCTGGAGATGTTATCCCCAATTTTGTTCAAATGTTCTTGCTTAACATTTTTGTGCATCAGATAAATCCACATAATCTGACCTGTGTTTCCAAATATGTTCCTTTATCATCTGTGTTCATGTGTGGTGTTACCAACCTCAAACATTCAAAAATTCAGAGTTAGGCCCTCAATAGAGGAGCAAGAACAGAAGACCATGGTTGATTACAATGCTAGCTTGGGACATGGAAGACTTGGTTTCAGTTAGTGCTCTCAGACAACATAGGACTGGAAGGGATGTCTTGGGTCATTGAGTGCCATCCCCTGCTCTCTCAGGCAACCCTGTCATTGAATCCTGTCCATAAACTTTAAGATCCATGCTCCCATTGCTCCTACTGGAAGACTGTTCCAGAACCTCACTCCTCTGCTGGTTAGAAACCGTCTTCTGCTTTCCAACTTAAATTAACTCATGGCCAGTTTATACTCATTTTTTCTTGTGACAACATTGTCCCTTAGCTTAAATAGCTGTTCTCCCTCTCTGGTGTTTACCTCCCTGACATACTTATAGAAAGCAGGGCCAGCTCTAGGTTTTTTGCTGCCCCAAGCAAAACATTTTTTGGCCGCCCTCTGCCCGGCCCGCTGCTGCAGGACAGGCACTGAGGAGGAAAGCGCCCCTTTCACCTTGTGGCTCCTTGACTCCCACCACGCCCTCCGGCCAAACCCAGCCTATATCCTGTCTCCCCTCCACACACATCCCCATCCACACACATCTCGACCACCCCCCCACCCACTCACCGAACCCACTTTCCACCTTCTCTCCCCTCCCAGGCAAAGCCGACCCCTCAGTGACCGGACCCAGTCCACCCCCCCTTCTCTCCCCCATCTAATCCACCCTGTGCCCTCTCTTCCCTCCCAGCCAAACCCGATCCCTCCACCCTCCCGACTGGATCCAGTCCGCTCCCCTGTCCCACCTCCCCCCACTGACTGAACTCCGTCTCCTTTCCCTCTCCCCGCCAAACCCTTGTGTCCCCTCCCCACAGCATGTGCAGAAATGTTGGAGCGCCCTGGGGGAGGGGTGAAAATGGCCCTGGGGATGCGCATGGACACAGCCAGGAAACGTAACAGGCAAGGCCCGCGTCAGGCGGTAAGGCTGGCCAGAAAGCCGCCCCTGGAAATGTGCCGCCCCAAGCACGTGCTTGGTTTGCTGGTGCCTAGACCCAGCCCTGATAGAAAGTAATAATGTTTATAGGCTAAACAAGCCACACTCCTCTCATAAGGTAGCCCGTCCATTCCTCTGATCATCCTAGTAGCCCAGCTCTGCACCTCTTCCAGTTTCAGTCCACAGAGCCTTCATGCATGACCCTGGACATAGGCACCAAGTTTCTAATCTACCAGCGGTGCTCCGCCTAGCTCTGCCTAGCTCCTGCCCTTCTGTATGCTGTCCCCCAAGGCTCCCCATCTGCCCTGCCTTGTCCCACCCCGCTTTGCCTCATCCCACCTTTTAGGAGTAATAAGGGGGCTTTTGAAAGAGGGTTTTTTTCCTTATATTTGGCCTCGTGTAGACGGGCCAAATATCGGAAAAGCCTCTTCTGGGGAAAAAAAACGGAAGAAGCTATGCAAATTCGAGCCGAATTTGCATATCTTCTTTCGGAAGCCGTGCGTAGTCTAGATGTGCTCTGTATGTATATCAGGGACCTTATTTCGCTACTGAATTACTCCAGTGTTATGACAGTGTAACTCCTCCAAAACATAAAACTGGAATCATGCATCAGTAAAAACAGGCCCCAATCATTCTACAGGCTGTACTGGCCACTGTGGCATTCCATTTATACAGGTTGAACTTCTCTAAATTGGGACTCTCTGGTCTGGCAACATCCATGGGCCTGGTGGCGGGCTGGTGGTTGGAAGCCCAGTGGGGCCGGGAGCCCAGCAGTGGGGCCACTGGCAGCAAGGCTACCAGCTGGACCAGGAGCTCAGCGGCAAGGCTGTGGGGCTGCCCACTGGGGCTAAGAGGTTGCCTGGGGGGGCCAGGAGCCCAGCAGTGGGGCCACGGAGCTGCCCAGTGGGGCGAGGAGGTTGTCTGGCAGGGCTGGAAGCCCAGCAGCGGGACTACAGGACTGCCCAGCAGTGCCAGAAGCCCAGCAACAGGACCATAGGGGTGCCCAGTGGGGCTGGGAGCCCGATAGCAGAGCTGCCTGGTGGGCTGGAAGCATGGTGGGACCGGTGGCAGGGGGAAGCCATCTGGGAGGTAGGCAGCCAGGCCAGGGCTAGGAGGGCCATGAACAAAGGGGCCAGAAATGACTTCCCCTGGTCTGGCAAAATCCTTCATCTGGGACCAGTCAGGTCCCAAGGGTGCTGGACCAGGGAGGTCTAACCTGTACTCTGAATGCATATACATACAGAGGGCACCACCTTATGTTATAAGCAACTGAAAATTAGTTCAACCAAAAGGTTCTTTGTTCCTCTAGAAATGCTCACAATGTTATCATTGAGGGTGAAAATAAATGAGGCGTTCTAGACAGGTAACTCAGATCAAACAGTGTAAACACATGTGCGTGTGCACATCTAACAGACGGACATATTCATGTCATGTGGAAGCTTGTGTGCCTAAAATAACAAAACTCTGCCAACATTTTTATCCTAGCAACTCTGAGTGGAAGGGTCTGCTAATCAGACTGTAGCATGCATTGGCTCAGATACTGTGTTGGTTTGAAAACACCACTTCCACTCTTCCAGTGCCTCAGCCAGCTCTATCCTATAATACAAATGACATTGTTCTGATTATGCAAAGTCAGGTTTTAAAATATGTACACCATGCTGGTTGAATAATGAAGAGGTTTATTTGGGAATAATGAATTCTATGGAAAAATGCCAACATTCACAATGAATTGTTTTGTCCATCTGCAGAGAGCTGGTCAAATAAGGGGAGTGAGGAAAAAGGTGAGCATTCGCAAGGAGTACAAATTTTAACAAATTATGTTAGGGTTGATTTGATGTAGGCATAGGTACAATAGTTTGTTATTCCTTTAAGAGTAGGGGGTGCTGGGACTCTTCCAGGATATGAAATAAGAGTGAGAGAGAAAGAAATCTAAGACAAGTCCTGGCGGTAAAAAGACCCTCAGGCTATGTCTAGACTGCCACTTTTTTTCGGCAAAAGGTACACAAATTGCCTCAGATTTCTTTCTCTCTCACTCTTATTTCCGATTGTTTTGTCGGAAGAGGCTTTTCTGAAATTTGGCCCATCTACACTGGGCCAAATTTTGGAAAAACCTCCTCTTTTCGGAAGAGCCCTTCTTCCTCATGAAACAAGGAAAACAGGGCTTCTGAAAGAGCGCATCTGCTCTTCTGCAAAAAATGTCGGAAGAGCATGGAAACGGAGGAGTTTTTCCGGGATACCAAAGGTATCCCGGAAAAAACTCAGTAGTCTAGACATAGCCACAGACATCAATAAACTTCCTAGGACCCTAGTACAAGAAACTAGTTAGGATTTATACATTGTGCCTGGTTTTCTTCTGCTGTTTCTAATAAATTGGGATTTGTCTTTATATCTCTTGAGTCCCTGCTGTATTAGAGACTGAGCTCTGTGATCCAGATGATCCTGCATCACAGCAGCAAACAAAAATGTTACAAATTGATTTAAATAAGACAGATTTTCAAATGAAAGTAATCAGTGCACTGCGCCTAACTGATAAAATACAAAATCTAGTCAAGGTAAAAATCCTAATAATCTCAAAGTAGCCGTCAATCCCTCTTGTCTAATAAAGTACAAATAACATTTTCAGTGTTGTCATCAAATAGTTCTGTCATTGTTATTTGGAGTGATACACTAGGTTATTGCTGGGAATCATTCCTGGTTTATATCTTGTTCTTGAAGAGCAATTTGTGAGCATTCAGTATTAAACATTAAATCAGTTTTGACTGAAAGTGTAGAAAAGATTCCACCATTCTGTTTTTGTATCAGAGGAATGTAAATCTTAGAATCAGGTTCTCAACACACACACACACACACACACACACACACACACACACACAATTTAAAAGAATATTTCCGTTGCAAAGTCAAATGCCAGAAGATGTCTGTGCAACTTTCATTCAGCCTGAGTGTAATAGAGCTTTTAATTATATTATAATAAGGGTTTTTTTGCACAGGATACCTGTCCCCTACTTTCTCACTCCACTCGTTTTACCTCTTCCATTGTTCCTGGCTCCAGCCTCTCAACCCTTTCAACCCCAAAGATAGCCTATCTCCTATCTTTGGCTCCTGCCCCTCTCCCCCTGCCTGCATCTATTTCTTCTTCCCTTCCTGGAATACCTAGGCCTTGAAGACTGAGGCCAGGTCTGCACTATAGGGGAAGGTCGAATTAAGATACGTAACTCCAGCTATGTTAATTACGTAGCTGGAATCAACATACCTTAATTCGAGTTTCCACATGCAGTCTCCACAGCGGGAGGTTGACGGGAGCAAACGCTTTCATCAACTTCCCTTACTCTTCGCGAGGAACAGGAGTACCAATGCTGACTGGGGCACCCTCTGTGTTCGATTTAGCGGGTCTTTACTAGACCTGCTAAATCAAACTCTGGAAGATCAACCATGGCAGCGATGATCTCCCAAGTACTGAAGATGTGGCCTGGGGCACAGTTTGAGGCTCAGATGGTAAAAGATATTCAGGTGCCTAATTCTCATTGATTTCACTAGTTGCATAAATACCTTTGACTTTCAGGCCATTAACTTATGCCTCAGGCTGTAAAATAAGGATAATAGGATTTCCTTTCTCTCATGCTTTGCCTTGACTATACTTGTACAATATTTGGGGGAAAGGAGTGTATCTTCTTTGTGCATGTACAAAAAATAGAACATCGGGGCTCCAAATTTGAATGGGGCCTCTACATGTCACAGTAATACATGAACAGCAACAGAGTGAATTTCATTACCAATGTCAAGGAGTATTCAGAATGCTTTTTGCAGTATTTGCCCAGCTCTATCTTCACCTTCTACTGAAAGGTGGCTCTCAGTGGGCACCTTTATATATCAGTTTTGCCTCTCCATTTACAGCTGTCACCAGTCTACAACTCCTAGGGCCAGGCTGCAGGCAGTCTTTGCACACAGGTCAGTTACTGAGTTGCAGACAGGCAATAAGTAGGCAGATCCGATGTGAGCTGGATCAGAATGCCAATATATCGGGGTCAGGCACCAAATTGCAAGCAGCAGAGGCGGGATCAAGCCAGTCAGGAAGCCAGGGTCACGCACCAGGTTATAGACAGCAAGCAAATAGCAAAATTGGAGACAAACCAGGGATAGAAGCCAGAGCCTAGTGTCTATAGCAAGCAACATCTGGAGCAGAAGCAGGGAGACAGTCTGCCTTGTTGCTCAGATAGCTCACCATGATGGCTTCCTGGTTTAAAAGCTAGCAATGGCCAATCAGTGGGGTCCTCTTCACTCCCACACTCAGATCCTGCTAGGCAGTACATCCTGCAGAGCCTAGCTTCACAGGGTCTTCCATCAGAATCCCAGCCTAATGGTCCCTTGGCGATGTGGAAGCACCAGTAGCTCTGAATCCCCTATAGTTCCAGATTTTAGTCCCCCAGGTTGTTACGTCCAGTAAAATTAAACAATAAGGAATGTTGCATCACCCATTGTGTCTGGCTTGCCCTCATCTGTCTCTCCAAGAATTCAAGTTCCATTTTGTTGTGAGCAAGTTCTTTCCATTTCTGGCCAAAGAGTTTTGTCATGGGATCAGCCTTGTGTATTCTCAGTCGGCCCAGCCGTCATTTGTGGTCTCTGGGGACCCAGACACTAATGCAGGTTGTCCATCTACTGTATTGTCTGCAGAAATACATGACCCACCCATCTCCACTTTGCATTGTACATCACCTGCACTACATCGGTCACCTCTGTACGCTGTCTGATCTCCTCATTCAGTATGTACTCACGGAGCGATATCTCACACATTTCCCACCCATTAGTTAGTGATCCCAAAACAATTATACTTTGGGTGAGTAGCGACAGTCTGTTATCAGCATAAACAATGGCACACTATTCAGTAGTGGTAGCATGTACACACTGGAATGGGAAAGGTCTATGGGGAACTATACTCTATATGCAACTATGCAAGGCTTTAATGAGACTCCATTAACTGAAACTCTGCTCTTTATTATCCAGATAAGCAGTGAACCAATTGAAAGCAATGTCAGGGTCTCCAGCACAGCTCTCAAGGCCTTCCAATGAGAGGGCATGGACATCAGATCCTTACTCACTTATTTTATCTGTCCTAGTGTTTCTAAAACACCTGTCACATTGGTGTCAAAGTGCTGGGAATGCACAGTAAACTGACACTCATCTAGATATTGGTGCTCAAAAAGTTCATAGCATGAACTGTTTTCATGCTATGAAGTGCACAAAAATTATTGAAAAGCTATTATAAATAGGAAGGAAATTCAGGTGGCTTGAAACTTCTCAATCCAGAATGTTGGAAAAGGGACAGACTTGAAACTGTCCTATAATTACAATTATAATGTACTTGAAGTATCTAAAAGGATTCAGTTTTGGGTTCCTTCAAGTGTAGTTTTAAAAAAGGTGTGGGAATTATCCCAGAGAAGAGACATGCTTGTTATTAGAACTGGCTAAAACTCGGATTCTCAATCTGCAGGAAATTTTGACATTTCAAAACTTGCTTACATTCCAAATCAGAACAAATCCAAAATTTCAAAATTGAAATGTTCTGTTCTGATAAAATCAAAATGTCACATTCAGATTTTAACTTTTTTAAAATATAAATTAAAAATTATAATATCAAAATAAAATTTTGAAATGAAAGGTCATTCAGAAAGAAATATCAGAACATTGTTTTCAGATAAAGTAGAAATGCAATGTATTGACCTTACTAAAATGCTTCCCTGCCCCCACTCCCCCCCCCCAAAAAAATCAGAATTAAGTTTTATCAGGATGCATACGTGCTTGTGGTAAGTTTTCATTTGAATTGCATTCCATTCCCCAAAGGAAAAAAAATGTTTTGTCCAAAAATTTTCAACTAGCTCTACTTGTTCTCTAAGACATAATGGCAATGAAACTTTAGCAAAATTTTCAAACATCTATGTCTAAATTTAGGCATCTATATCACCTAGATGTGGCCTGTTTTATGTGGAGCTAAGCACTGAGGGCTCATCTACACTGCAGGGCAAAAGTTGAAATAAGTTATGCAATTTCAGTTACATAATGTACTTCCCTTCCTGACGTTTTGGGGTTTTTTTAGAATAAATTTATGAAATATTGCAAAGTAATGTAATAACTGGGACTATACAAGTACCTAAGATGGATAGAAGGGTGAATATGATACCTGGTCATTAAAAACACACATTTCCTGTGGCAGCTATGGAAATTATAGAGTCTACTTAGTTTACATAACAGAAAAATCTCTTAGGGTAGAGGAAGGTGGCCAATAGATAGACACAGATACTGTCTGTTCACATGAAAGTTTTTTATTTGGCCCCATTCTTAATTTTTACATGTACTGATCTCTTGAGAGTATGGGAGTAAAATAATCTATTTTGTTGCTAAACTACTAAATTATAGCATACATCTGCTTAGATTTTAGAATTTACTGGTTGTAGAAACAGTGAATTATGAACAAATATTGAAGATTATTAGACGAACGCAAATTTGAAAGCATTGTTGCAGGGGTGTAAGTCATGGGTGGGCCATGGCTCACCCACTTAGCACCCAGGCCAACCCAAATCTGAGCAGGGATGTAGTGATGCCACGGCAGCCCAAAATCCAGGATGGAGCTATGCACCTGCCCTTCGGAAAGCTACACTCCAGTAGCTCTGTCTTGCCATTTTCTGAGCCATCCCATGTGTGTACCCAGCTTGGCATGTGAAGCCCTGTGTCTGGGAGCACCAGGGCTTGCAAGAGGGCTTGGTGTGTGGGGAGTAGCTGAGCTAGCAGGTGCTCAGGGGCTGTCCATGGGCAGTGCTCTCCAAATGGTTCATCCCCTACACAGTCAAGAGGCAGTGGTGAGGCCGGTCTCTCTGCAGCACTCCCCAGAGGGGATGCACTTTGCTGGGCAGCTCAGTAAAGAATCCAAACCAAGTAGTGCACACAGGCAAGCTCCTGTTCACGCCCCTGCTGTGTAGTGGAACTGAATGGGCACAGGGGCCCTACAACTCACAGGGGATGCGAGCCCTCAGCTAAAAGGCTCAGGGTAGTGGTCTGGGAGCTGATCTTGTCTGTGAAGACTGAGGCAAAACAGCATTGAGCACGTCAGCTTTATTCCACTTCATCTGTCACTAGGTTTCCTCCTCCAATCAATAACCCCCTCCCCCCCATTTTCCCTGACCACCTTCTTGTTGCTAACATACCTATCTTGTTATCCTTCACATCCCTTGCTAGCTGCAACTCTGATTGTGGTTTGGCCTTCCTCATTACACCCCTGCATGCTTGAACAAAATTTGTATACTCCTTCCTTGTCATCTGTCCACGCTTTCATTTCTTGTAAGCTTCCTGTTGTGTTTAAGCTCAGGGAAGATTTCTCTGCTAAGCCAAGCTAGTTGCCTACCATATTTGCTCTTCTTTCTGGACATCAGGATGGCATGTTTCTGTACCCTCAATAAGGCTTCTTTAAAATACAGCCAGCTCTCCTGGACTCCTTTCCCCAAAATATTAGCTTCTTAAGAGATCTTGCCAATCAGTTCCCTGAGGGAGTCAAAGTCTCTTTTTCTGAAGCCCAGGTTGTGTTTTCTGCTGCTCTCCTTTCTTCCTTCCTAACCTCAACCATCTCATGGTCTCTGCTGCCCAGGTTGCCACCTACTTTTACTTCCCCTACCAATTCTTCTCTGTTTGTGAGCAGCAGATCAAGAGGAACATGGCCCCATGGCATTTCCCCCAGCACTTGCGCCAGGAAGTTCTCTGCAACACCTAATTCCTACGTTATCTGTGCACTGCTGTATTGTTTTCCAGCAGATGTCAGGATGATTGAAGTTCCCCACGAGTACTAGGACCCGTGGTTGTCTGAAGAAAGCCTTGTCTATCTCATTCTCTGATTCTGATGATGTATAGCAGATGCCCACTGCAACATCCCCCTTTTTGCTTTTGTCTCTAAACCTAACCCAAAACCTCTCAACAGGCTTTTCTCCGGTTTCAAACTGGAGCTCTGAGCAATCATACTGCTCTTACATACAGTACAACTCCTTCACCTTTTCTCCCCTACCTGTCCTTCCTGAATAGTTTATAGACGCTATAACAGACTCAATATCCTCTATGGATCAGGTCCAACGAAGATACTGTACAGAGACTGATCAGTGACTTACATTTGCACTTGAGAATCTGATGCACGGAACAAAACATATCCTCTGACCTATGTGCTAATCAAAAGAGAGTGAATATTAAATACTATGGACTACTCACGAACAAACAAGAATTGTATTTTGTATCTATTCAAATAAGAAATTCAAGACAATCACAAATACATTGCTGGAGAATTTACTCATCCATCACTAGAATGGGAAATTAGAGCATTTTTCCCCTTGGTTCAGTGGTTCCCTAATAAATGCAGTTTCCTGACATCTGTCCTGAATTTTTCTTCCTGTATGAAGAAGAGAGCTAGTGTCTGAGTTATTTACAAGTATATGTGGACATATATTATCTCAGCTCCAAGATGTATACTATGGACAGTAAGCCAAACTACAGAGCCCACAAATCCTGTCCAGAGAGTCTGTCACTTCTATCCTGAACAGATGTCCTATATAACAGGTACAGTATCCGGTCATAAAATGTGTATTCTTTAAATCACAGCCCTGATACATTACTTCATCTTTTATAACACTGTTTCATGCAGCGGCAACTAGAGCAATGCACAGTAAATTCAGACAGCAAGAATATGATGCAAGTTTCAGGCCATATGTAGAGTTTATAGTTTTAATGAAAAGAAGGCAATTCAGATCACTGACACTTTAAATTTGCAAACACTTCATTGTCAACAGTGTTCATATTTATTTACTACTAGAAGACTTACCTGGCATTGCCTGGATCCTTCAGGGCAGGGTAGTGTGGGGCAGCCAGGGGCTTTCTTCTTCCCCACTGACCTCTCCCGGGTGGTGGAGGAGGCTTGGCGGGGGCTTTCTCTCTCTGCTTCCCGGGCTGGGGAGGGGGTGTCAGGGGTTATTTCTTGGGCATGGGAGGCCCCAGTGGTCACTCTGCAGTATACCTCTCCCCTGTACACCCTGACCTCAGTGACCACTGTGAGTCTTATGTCCCTCCTCCCTGTGCCCCTCCCTTTCAATGTTCTGGAAAACATTCCCATTCCCAGCACTTCCTGCATTCCTCGCACCACCAACCCCTGACCTTGGGTTAAGTTAAGAGAAGAGGAAGCTGCTTACCTAATTTGGTAGCCCTAGCGCTTACCGTTTAAGAGGAGTTCTTGAATAAACAGACTCACAGACGGACAGACAGATGCAATTTCTAAAATAAATAGATAGATGCACTGCCCCAGATCCACCTGGATAATATCTGCACCCATTTAGAAACCTCAAAAACAAATCAATTAGAAAACAAACCATCCTTCATCCACTGACAATAAATAAGTACCCAGCTATTGTCCCCAGCCAGCACATAATACATTCAGAATTGCTGTTTTCTGATTAATATCAGGATAGGTGTCATCTCTGTGTGTGCTCCAGGGCTGCAAACAAAAATAATGGGTTCTTAGTCAGCACCCATTGTCAGCCCCCCAATCAGTTCCTCTCCCTTCTCCCCTTGCCCTCCCTCCTGCCAGCAGGTCCCACTTAGATCAGCATCTCTAGCTTCCTGCCAGCACCTCCCATCCACCAGTGATCAGCTGGTAAGTGGTATGCAGGATGGCCTGGAGGAGGAGAGGAAGGAGTGAGGATCAGGTTCATGCAAGGGCAGGAAAAGACTGTGTGGGAACTTGGGGGAAAGGGATTGAAGTGGAAGTGGGGCCTTTCATAGAGTGGGAATCAAGCACTCCCCGACAAATAAGAAAGATAGCAGCTCTGAATACCAGTGTAAAGATGCATCCAAGATGCAAAACTCATATGCAGATCTAGATTTCTATGTGTTTATATATGGCCCTTGTCACCATACCATCTGAGTACTTCACAGTTATCAATACATTTATTTTCACACCGTCCCCGTGTAGCATTATGTATGGGCACATTACCTATATTTTGTAGAAAATGTAGCATAGAGGAATTAAAGCACTCTCCAAATGTCATACAGAAAGGCTGTGGCAGAGCCAGCAACCTAACCCAGATTTTCTGACTCCTAGACCAATGTTTTAAATGTTGTGCCTACTCAAACATTCCTCTACCAAAAGTTGGGGTGGGTGGAGTGTGAATTCTGATTTAGTGTTTCAGGCCTTAATCTGAAATTCAGGCTTGGGTTTGAGACTCTGTTTTAAAACTTCTACCCCACATTTGGGCTTCTCTCTGGTATATTACACATTTGCAAAACTAGCATCTGTGCTCTGACTCTTTACATTAAACACATGGGCTACGTAAGTTTTTCCGTTAAAAGCATTTGCAGAAAAAGAGCGTGTAGATTGGCACGGACGCTTTTGCGCAAAAGCACTTTTTGCAGAAAAGCGTCCATGCCAATCTAGACACGGTTTTGCACAAGAAAGCCCCGATTGCCATTTTCGCCATCGGAGCATTTTTGCGCAAAACACTCCTGAGCCGTCTACACTGGCCCTCTTTCGCAAATATACTTGTGCAAGAGGGCTTTTTCCTGAACGGGAGCAGCATAGTATTTGCGCAAGAATACTGACAATCATACATTAGATTGTCAGTGTTCTTGCGCAAATTCAAGCGGCCAGTGTAGACAGCTGGCAAGTTTTTCTGCAAAAGCGGCTGCTTTTGTGGAAAAACTTGCCAGTCTAGACACAGCCATGTAGTTTATCTTCTTAACCACTGATTGCAAAGTATTACAACATCTCTAGTGTTGTGGGTCATGAGTCACACTGAAAGGCCTCATGCTGAGGTCTGAGGTCTCTAAAGCTGCCTTGAACTCATCTGATGTGACATCCAGTACCTGGATGAGGCAATTTCATGTAACACATCACCACTTCACTGACACACCACCAGGGACGCAAGTGCATAGGGAAAATGTGGTTACACTCAGATACATCCTTTGAAAAAGCTACTTGAATATTCATTTTCTTTTTCATTGGCATTCTGAAGGTGGTGGCAAATGTCTGAATCAATTTTTTGTAGGTCTGCCTCAATTTTGGCAGGATGTGACAATGAAGTTAGGTGCTCTTATTCTGAACTTTTGACTCTGGCTCACTATTGTGCAGTACTGCTTACTGGACAAATATTTAGAACCAGTGTTCCTAACCACAGAGAAAGCGAAGCTCTCTAGTTGGTAAGCTACCCAAGGGAAATGACTTGCAAATTAGGGATGTACTAGATGAAGTAGAAAAGTTTGTTTCAAAACTAGCTCGTCAAGGAATCCTTCATGTTTACTTCATTGGGCTTTCAGTCAGTCCCTAATAACCCAAGAGAAGAGTGCACATGGCATCAACTTTTCTGGCTTTCTCAGCAAATTTATGGGAATACATGAAAATGTGTCAGGAATTTGGGGGAGTTTTTTGGCTTCTGTTTCCTCCTAAAGATTTTCATAAGTGACAGAGCTAAGCTGATTCTCACTGTTGTTCCTGGAATTGCAATTTTACCCTTGCTACAAGCTAATGTGCAGAGCTGGTGTACTTAGAACTTCCAAAATGATGATGAAAACAGTAGTGAGAAAAATTGCACACCATCAAATGATACATCAGATCCTGCTTTATGGCCAGCAATCCTAAATTCTGATGGTACTGATTATATGATTTAGAATGGGCCTGGCAAAATCAAGCATATAAAATGTACAGTATATGAGTGGAAATAACACTTTGCAATCTTACACTGCAAAAGAATATTTACAAATGGTAAGAAACTGAATAGGCATTGGTTAGTTTACTCAAAATCAACTGACAAAGTGTTCTGGTTTTGTTGCAAAATTGTATAAGAATGCCAAATCACTGCTTGTCTTTCCAGGTAAAATTACCGGCATAACTTAGCTGATGCTCTGAAGCAATATGAAAAGTCACCCGGCCATTTTATGGCCTCCTCCAAATGGATGGAGGTTGAGTCCAAGTTCAAGCTTAATAAATGCATAGATGCAGAAAACTATTGTATTATTCATGTAGAAATCCAGCATTGGAAGAACACGCTCAAGTATCTGATCTCAATTACTCTCTTGCTTACAAAAAAATAATCTGATTTTCTGCAGCTTGTTGCATAAGTTGGTTGCTGAACATAAGAGTAATTTCCTCAGTTGTATATCCTTGGGAAATACAACAATGTCATGCGTGGGCACCTATGCCTAGTAGTTCGTAAAGAAGCTGTGGACCTTTACTGCAACAAAACAATTAAAAATGAATTGACTGACCTTATAGCAAGGAAGGTGTTTGATAACATACTGTTGTGGCTTGGCAAAGTGGAGTACGAAGCTGTAATGATGGATGGCATGCCTGATGTTAGTTACGGTGAAAAGATGTCAGTCATATACAGTAAGAGTTATTGACCACAAAGACGGCTGTATCCAATGAATGTGTTTTTGGTATGTGGGCAACACCCCTGAAAAAAGCCTAACAGGACTGTTTATAAATAAAGCTTCAGGAATACCCCAGCCACGGGGCATGGTCACAACAATGGTGCAAACATTAAAGGAAGAAACAGCGGCATCCAGGCAAGCTTCCTTGTACTGAATCTAATTGCTTACTTCATGGCTTGTGGCTGCCCTTCCCTCAGCTGTGCTTGTCTCAGATGCAGCAGCATCTTCTTTAGATTCAGTATCTCTCTTCTGATTAAGTATCTCCCTTTGGTATGTCCTGTTTCAGCGTCAGTGATCAGATGGAAAGTCCTCACGGACATTGTTACAAATCTGCCCACGGAGCTGCTGAATGGCCCATGCTGGGAGAGTGCCTTGACCTTGAAAGGCCTGTGAGGTACCAAGTGAGTGAGGTTTCTGATGACGCCATGACAGAACTGATGTGCTCGAACAAAGCTAAGGCCAGAATCTGACAGAAGATGCAAAACCTGGCAAATCAGATCACTGACTTCAAATTTCTGGTCTCTATTGTGGTTTGGCACCATATGCTGTTCCAAGTAAATGTTTTAACTAAGGCATCGCAACCTCATTTGAAGGACATTGCTCATGGTACTGCTTTGATTAGCAGCTGCCTTGATTTCATTATGGCCTATAGAGACAACGGATTCGAAGATGTCATCATTGCTGCCAGAGAAATGCTGGAAAATCATAGGAGTTGAGCCTGTCTTCAAGGAAACTCACATCAGCCAGAAGAAGAGACAGGTTATGAGGGCAGAGATGAAGTGATAGGAAACTTGGAGGAAAAATTAAAGAGGGAACTGTTTTGTTTGCTCATTGACCCTGCCCAAATGTCCATTGAAGAAAGGTTTGAGCAAATGAAGCACCACAGAAACACCTGGGGGCTTTTGTATGAGTTTAATAAGCTGCCAATGGACAGGAAAACACTCTTAAACAATTGTACAGGCCTTTACCAGATGCTGGCACATGGGGAATGCTCAGATGTCAATGATAAAGACCTCTGTGTTGAACTGGAGACCATCTTCCACATTTTGTATCATGGGAAGTACTCCAATTCATTGATGATGCACAGCTGACCAACACTTTTCCTAGGCAATTTCCTATCTATTGCTATCCTTTGATCCTTATCTGCTTCCTTTTAACTATCCAATCTTCAGATGCCTATAGATTGCCAGTTCTGCCTACTTGTTTTTCCCTTTGATATTTTCATACCCTCTGCTCCTTGTTTCCTGCCCCTCTCCTTTTTTTTCCCTTCTCCCCTCTCCCTTGTCCCCTATTTATTTTGGGTCTGTACATCCTAAATTCAAAACTCCGGACATCTGAAGAAGTGGGCTGTGCCCACGAAAGCTCATGATACCATCTACATGTTTTGTTAGTCTATAAAGTGCTACCAGCCCGGTTGTTGTTTTTAAGTTTATCCTGTACAGACTAACTTGGCTACCCCCCTGAAGCTTCCATATTAACAGGATACTGAACTAGATGGGCAATTCCCATGTTTATACACAGGATTACCCATGAGCTTGTTCATTGTAATACTACGGTCAATATCTAGTGTGGATCTCTACTTACAGTGGAAATTACATAATAATGCATGGTCCTGGATAGGTTTTGTTTAATCCTTACTATTATTATAGCTCTGTAAATTCCTCCTGAAATGAGGTTTAACAGCTAATTCGAATTAAGGGCTTTACTTCGAACTCCCGTTTCACTGCCACTTGTAGACGCGGGCAGTTATTCCGGGCTAGTCAATTTCCAAAATGGCGACCGCCCGGGAACATGCTAATGAAGAGCGGGATATTTAATAAGTCAATAGCAGAGAAATGGATACCGTGCAAGAGTTCTGACTCCCAGTTCTCGTCTTTAATCAGCAAGTACTTTTCTGGCTCCTTAGGGTAGTTGCAGCCGATATAATTTAGAGAAGCTCTGAGGCTCTAGTAATTTGTGCCAGGGTCCAACTCTCCTGTTGACAGCTCTAGGATTGTCATCTGTGTATCTAAAGATACCGTAAGGTTATTTTTGCTACCCATAACTATTTTGGTTCTGAGCTGAGCACAGCATGGCCAGGCCTAAAGACTGGTCTGGCAGACGCTATGCCTATGTGTAGGTATATGCTGGAGAATGATTAGATCGGGTAATTTTGAAAATCTGACCACAGTGAGATCTACTGCACACTGGGCACTTTGTAAATCTGCAGTCATGTGTGGAGGCTGAGTGCCCCTTCGGCCTTTTTTGACCAGTTGGTCCCACATGCTAAGAAAGCTGAAACTCAAGTGCAGGAGAGATGAATCAGCCATGGGCCCAGCCTTCTAAGTAAATCCCAAAGCCTGTGAACCGAGGGAAATCAAACCTGCTGGTTTTGGATCACTGCAAGCCTCTCATCTGAAGCTGACAGGCTGTGCACAGCTTTGGTCTCAATCCTTCCCATCTCCTCATTCAGTATTCACCTTCCAGTGTGGTATTCTGAAAGTTTGCAGGTTGTTTGAGGGGACTGAAAAGGTGTATCCTACCCCAAATACCCTTCTTCTCAGCTTTGATTCAGTTTGCACAGGGGTGGTTGATTATGACACATTAAAATACCGCTGCGGTTTGAAAATTGTACCCTTTGTATTCAGTGAAACACAAAGGGCCTGATGCCAACCTCACCTACACTGTCATGAATTAATAGTAACTCATCAGAATGTAGGAACTGTCAAATTACATCAGATTAAGGATCCATTTAGTCCAGTGTCCCGCCCCTGAAAGTGGCAAGCATCAGCTGCTTCTTAGGAAAGTGCAAGGAATCCTGCAGGAGGCAGTTATAGGATGGCTTGCCCACATGGGAAATTCTTTCCTAATCTCCAGGACTTGGAGGCTGGCCTATGCCCTGGGGCTTGTGTGTGGAGCCTGTCTAAACTCTTGGGGTATGTCTACACTAGCCCCCTAGTTCGAACTAGGGAGGCTAATGAGGGCGACCGAAATTGCAAATGAAGCACGGGATTTAAATATCCCGCTCTTCATTAGCATGTTCCCGGGCGGTCGCCATTTTGGAAATTGCCTAGCCCAGAATAACTGCCCGCGTCTACAAGTGGCAGTGAAGCGGGAGTTCGAGTAAAGCCCTTAGTCGAATTGGCTGTTAAACCTCATTTCAGGAGGAATAACAGCTAATTCGAGTTAGGCTTTACTTCAACTCCCGCTTTCACTGCCGCGTAGATGCGGGCAGTTATTCGAGCTAGTCAATTTCAAAATGGTGACCGCCGAACATGTTAATGAAGCACGGATATTTAAATCGCTTCATCATTTGCAATTTCGTCGCTCATTAGCCTCCCTAGTTTGAACTAGGGGGCTAGTGTAGACATACCCTTGGATAGGTTTTGTTTAATCCTTACTATTATTATAGCTCTGAATATTTGTGCTGCCCATGTTAGTGCTCAACTACATTGAAATCACTGGATTGGCCTTGATGTGGTGATCATACTCAAGCCCTGTACTTTATCTTGATTCCCATGCACCTAACAGATATTGATGTGCTAGAACCAAATGGGAAAACCAAGCAAAAACTTCTAGGGAAATGGGCACTCTCTCGTTCATGTGCTGAGCTGGGCAAGTTCCATTGTAGATGTGCATACGGACACACTTGTGGCATACATAGAAAAACTGACCACATAGTCAACATCTAGAATTCGTGCAAATGCCCATTAGATCAGTTACTAAAAGCCCTATTTTACAGCATTTCAACAACTGCAGTAAGAGGCAACTGATGCATCATATGTGGAATCCAGCTGCTCTTGCTCCCCAAAACCATTTCTTCCCCAGACAGAAGCATTGCCTTTCTGTCAATCTAGAGGAGAGAAAAGGAAGTGAGGAACCTCTCACATACCCCAAAAAGAGCATGTGGATCCTAAAATGGCTTTGCTTGAAGCAAAGAAAAAAAAGGTAGATTACCTCAAAGTCATGTGATTTTGCTTTGGCAGACATTTGCATGAACATTTGCTTTGGATTCAGTCCTCATGGATTCAGACGCCTCTTGGATTCATAGAAAGTTATCAATGACCCCAGAACTATAACCATTCAGTTTCACCAAGCATTTTATTAAAACTATGCAAAATAAGATGTAACCCTGTCTGAAACCATTTGGAGCCTAATCTGCCTCCACTGACATCAATAGCAAAATGCCCATCAGTTTCAATTATGTAGGATCAAGTCCTCTAGAGGGATGCTGGTTTACTCACATAGTTCAGGAATGTATGGGAATCTACTGACAAACTTCACCTTGCTCAAAGTTTTAGTTTTTTAATGAAACCCCAAAGTGAGTCAGTTTCAGGTGGTTTCAAGATTTAATTGTGAATATATTACACAGCTCTATTAGACACTTAATTGCCATGGAGGCCTTAGTGCTAACATATACTTATATAGAAGTTCTTAAAACATTTCTTTGTATTTTTAGTTGAACCATGCATGTTTCACGCACTTAATGATTATGTCAGCACTGAGGGATGTGGCAACCCCATTTCAGTAGAATTCCCTGAGCTGGTACCTTTAGATTGGAATTGGTGCTGTGTAGATGTTGTGACTTAGACCGGGGCCCCCGACCTGTGCTCAGGCCTAGAGGGAACCAGTTAGAGGTCCTTCCCTTTTTCTGGGCCCAGAATACAGGGTGGCACAGGTCCCAAAAGCCGTTCAACTGTCTGTAGGCCTAGCCCAAGCTCTGGCTCCAGGGCAGGGCAGATACACAAATAAACAGTTTACAGGTCCAGCCCTGTCTGTAGGCTGAGTACACAGTTTCTTAGATCCAGCCCTTGGTCAGGGCGGGGCAACAAACAGTACAAATAAGGCTCTGACCTGGGGAACCTGCCACCCAGTGTGAGGGGTTGCAGGGGGGATGCAGGCCCACCCTCTCCACTGCATCCCAGCCCAGGTCCCTAATAGTGGCAGCAGAGGCTGCCGCTGGGTTGGCGGGGATCCTACCCACACACACCAACCAAGTCAGTGGGTTAGTGGGGATCATGACTGCAACGCACTGCCCAACTGACCTTCTTTTCTTCTGCCAGCCTGAGGTCAACTACCCCTGGGCTGCTTTGTGGTTCCCCTCAGGGGCCTACCTGGTGGTGAAACTGTTCTGTGGGGTCTGCCAGGGACGGAGGTGCTGGCAGTGTCTATGGGCTCCGGGTCCAACTCCAGCACGGGTCCAGGAGGACTGGCCTAATCCTCAGGGTATGGCGAGGGCCCTGGGGGTCCTGGCAGGTCTTCTGGCCCTGGCAGCAGTCTTGGTGGCCCTAACCAGTCATTGAGGACTGGCAGTGGCAGCCTTGGCCAGTCTTCGAAGGCCAGCAGTGGCCCTGGCAGCCCAACCCAGTCCTCTTGAGGACTGGACCTTTCTCTGCTGGAGACTGGGCTGAGTGTCTGGTCTGCTCAGCAGCCAGGCTTCAAATGAGCTCTGAGCTTGGCCTTTTATACTTCTGGCCCCACCTTTCTGCTTCCTGTGGGTGGGGCCAGGTTGTTCTGGCACTGCCCACCAGGGAGTCTTAGGGAGAATTTCCTTTCTGGGTCAGCTGGAGGCCAGGCTGACTCATTACATGCTGGGATTGCGTCTTCCTAGGGGTCTATACAACTCATAGCATAATGTGGTCTAGGTCTGACCACATTATGGTTTGATTTAGTGAGTTAGTTAAGACTCACTAAATTGAACTCCGCGGGTGCCCCGATGGCAGCCAGTTCTCTGCTCAAGCTTGGCTTAAGGTAAGTTGACTCCAGCCACGTATTCTATGTAGCTGGAGTTGTGTACTTTAAGCCAAGCTGCTGGGTCTAGTGTAGACCTGGCCAAAATTACTGTGAAGTCACCTGCATTTCAATCCGTTATACTTAGCTGGACAACACTGTTGAAATTCCATGGAATTACTGTGTAAATTCTTACTAGTAGAACATAACATTGCAGGTATGTTTGGAAGCCCATTGGAGTCAATTAAGTGTCTGCAGACTTTAGTGGACTATGGATCAGACTCTAACAAGGGACTGCTGGGCAATGCATTTTCTAAGTAAAGCATACATGTACTGATGTAAAGAAACCATCTGAGGTTGCCCTATGATACTGCAATGCTATTATTTCTTTACTAATTACTAATGTGAACAAAATGACTCAACTGAATTAGAAGGCAGGATTCTGTTCAGTATTTTTGTGATCCTATATTTAAGACATTGTGCCATTTATTTATATCACTGGAGTGTAAATTTCATGAATAAATTTTATTACCTTGCTGTAGAAATTCAGGTATTAAAAAAGAGCACATGTGCCATTTCAAAATAGTTGAATCTATTCTCTTCACCCATTGCTACAAGAATTGTGTACACAATCCATATTCAATCACGTATTCAGAATTGTTAGAGGAATGTTTGGATCTATGGAATGTCTGTCAGCTGTTTTCTGTGAGTGTTCATGCAAGGATTTGATATTTCCTCTGTGTAACTGGTCACCTAAAATACATGATATTGTTGCTATTCCCCTCAAGATATGTCTACATTATAGAGTTTTGTCGGAAAAACAGCTGTTTTTCCAACAAAACTTGAGGAACATCCACACTGCAATTGCGTTCTTCCGCAAGAAAATCGAAAAAACAGAGGGTTTTTTTCTGGCATTGGTAATCCTCATTCTATGAGGAAGAAGCCTTTTTGCGAAAGAGCTCTTTCGCAAAAAGGCGTGTGTGGACAGGGAAGAGGGAGTTCTTTCGGAAGAAGTGGAAAGAGGAAAAAAGCACAGGTGCCCTGGTGGCCATTTCTTTCTTAGCAATCTCAGATTACGTGTGAGAGAGCGTCCATTCAGTCTGGAAGCTTTCTTTCGGAAAAGCAGATCACTTTTTCGATGCACTTTTGCAATGTGGATGCTTTCTTTTGGAAAAAGTTTTTCCGGAAGATCTCTTCGGAAAAAAGCTTCTTCCGAAAGAAGCCTGTAGTCTAGACATAGCCTCATTGAATTACATTCCTTCCATAAAGAAATTTCAAGATAGACATGTGAGCACTTTTTAGGTAGAATACTCTTGCTATCATGATTATTCCTGTCACTTTCCTTCCTACTAACAATCTTTTGAACAAAAAACTGCTTGTACAAATATTCCTAGAAAATGAATTAGAGGAATTGCAAATACTAGTGAAACTAATTTAACAGGAGCTGTTGTAAGCCTGTTGTTAGCAGGGGTTTCCAAACTATGACGTGTGCATGAGCTTCATGGACCATCCATTCACTTCACAACAAATTGTTAAGAAGGTAGTAATAAGGTACAGGAGCTGCTTGCTGGAGGCTTTGTTAAACACCTGAATGATTCAATACTTATCCAAGACATATTCAAATCTTTTGATGTTTATTATTTGGCAAGACTGGACATGAAATACAGGTTGAACCTGCAAGGAGGTTTATAGGATCTGTCGAAAAAGGCTTTCTTTCTCAACAGATCCCCCTCTAGACTGTCCCTTTTTGCCGACAAAGTGCTGAGTCGGCAAAAACGGTGGCCATTTTTATGCAAATTAAGCGCGGGATATTTAAATCCCCGCTTCATTTGCAATGTCAACCTGCCTAATCTGCATCCTTCTGCCGACAGAGGGAGGCAGTCTAGACATACCCTAATTTACCACTGTAAGCATTGTAAGTGTTGGTAAGGCTGCTAGACAATATTGACCTCCCGTGGTCCAGCAAATTCTCTGGTTCAGCACCAGTCAGGTCCCATGGATGCCACATTATAGAGGTTTAACTTGTAGTGTTGTTCACTATTTTCTGTTTTCAGGGTCCCATTATATATTTAAACTATGTTATAATCTTAGGATTAGACTAGATCCACTCTGTTTGCAGCTGATGTCCTTCTGAGTTTATAAAGATATCTTTTGAGCTGAGTATCCAGTGCAGTGAAAATGAGCATCTTGCAGTACCAGCAAATTGCTAAATTATACTCATGAAATTTGGCAAAGACGATAATCTTCCTATTATTGTTTTAAGTGAGAACAGTAATGGCTTTCCCCCCAGGGATATGAACTCTCTCCTAAGCTAGCTTAGACTGCCTTCATATTCCTTTAGGCATATACTTAACTGTTGGGGTTACCTAACATGCACTTGAATTTACTGTAAGAGGTTCACAACTGCTCATTAACCTATGGTTAGAACCTTCCATCTTGAATGTATTTTGCAGATGATAAAATAATCCATTGGTAGTGCAGTGCATCCCACTTAATAAACACGCCTGGAGACAGAGTGAGCATAAAGATATTCAGACAGTGACTGAGATATGGACAAGTGGATAAACATTTGACTACATGACTGTCAAAGCCCATTGGGTGTCATGCCTAAATGGCATCTGTCTCAGTAACTGACAGTGACATTCAGAAACAAGCTGTACTTTGCATATTGGAGTTTAATAATGATCACACAACGCCAACTTACTGTCAAAGCTCAGACCAAATAAGTGTGCAGCTTATGATGGAAACAACGCAATAAAGTTAGTGCCAACGAGACTGTAAGTTAACATATTTGCCGTGTTTTTTAATATGAGTGTTCAATTTGATTTTCTGCAAATGTGTACAGTCAGGACACCCTCCCCCATTTCTGTTACTTAGTAAAGGCCATTCAAGAGAAGTATGAGAAGAAAAAAAATCATCTCTGCAAGGACCAATTAAGCAGCAGAGGATGTCAGCCCATTGGAAGGCTATGGGTAACCTCCTCAGTTGATGTAAATCAGCATAGCCCTATTCATTTCAGAAGGGTTATGAGAATTTATATCTGTAGAAGATCTGGTACTGCCATGAGGTTCACTACTCCCTGTTAGGGTGTCTCCTTGCAGCTGTGTCTGGGGAGTAGCTCCCCCTAGTCCAATGTTCCCTTCTGTCTGACACTCATGCTGAGGCCCTACTCATACTCCACTAGTTTGTACTTGCTCTTTGTGGGTTGGCCGGGTCACTTTAGTTTTCCCCTCCCAGAATATCAAAGTCTCACTGGACTGGTTGACCAGCAGTGATCCAATTCAAGCCTATACCATTTCTCCAGTGGTGGGTATGGGGCCCCAAACCTGCCCACTCTGGGTTCCAGCCTAGGGATCCTCAAATCAGCTGCCAAGTTTTGCATTGTCCTACACCTTTCTGATGTTTCCCTGGGCTTTTTCCTATTACAACTCTTTCAGGTTCTACCCACTCTAGGTAAATTTTTCCTTCAGGGTCAAGATCCCAGGGCCAAGACTGTCTCCCTAGGTTTCCACCTTTCTTTCTTTAGGCCTGGAGAGTGACTGCAGACTGCCACACTGCACCCTTCTTTCTTTCTTTCCCTGTCATTTTATGGCACAGAAACATCAGCATGTCAGGCTATACCTACGCCTACTTCAGTTTTCATATAAGCAAAAATCTATATTCTCTCACATAGTCTTCATATGTTTTTTTAAAGCTACCCCACTGTACTGATGCTCTCAGAAGTCCCTTCATATGACATTCTTTCACCTCAAGGCATATCAGTTCTTCATAAAGCAACTTTCTGTGTAATTCTCCCTGAATCACCACATGCATTCTATTGTTTCTTGGACTTTGCATGTGTTGCATGCCCCTCTTTGTGCTTGCTCTGTAAATAGAAAACATCATTCATATTATAGTGATCTGTTAGCACTCTAAATATAGTTACATTACTTCTTCCATCTTTGGGTACGTCTACACTACAGAGGAAAATCGAAGCTGCCACTGTTGATCTTCCAGGGTTTGAACTTGTTAAGATCGCTAATTCAAAGTGACCCTGCTTTCATGAAGAGTAAGGGTACGTCTACACTAGCCCCCCTAGTTCGAACTAGGGAGGCTAATGAGGGCGACCGAAATTGCTAATGAAGCGCGGGATTTAAGTATCCCGCGCTTGATTAGCATATTCCCGGCCGGTCGCCATTTTGGAAACTGACTAGCCCGAAGTAACTGCCCGTGTCTACACGCGGCAGAGAAGCGCGATTCCCGAGATAAACCCCTTAGTTCGAATTAACGGTTAAACCTCATGGAGGTAAACCATGTGAGAAAGTGAGAAAGAGTCAAAGAGGACTGCAGTCATAGTTGGGCATACATTCTTTATCCAGGTCAATACCAACAGAATGCCCATCAATTCAACTGTCATAGTGGCCACACAATTTGACACTCTCATAGGTCTATTAATTCCAAATTCAGGGGTACAAAAGGACATTCCTCTCAACCTATGCTGTTATCTCTAGAGTCACCAGTATAGCTCTGGCAATACTGACCCCATTTGTCATGTATAAACTCATAAGCCTGAATTGTCATATTTGAAGGTCCTACTCTTCCCTTTCCCTGCCAAATCCAGAAGTGGGCAGAGAACCATCCCATATAGTTTTATTTCCCATAACTAGAAATTTTAATTTCTCCCTGTCTTTCCTTTTCTTTTTGCCCACTTTTTTAATCTGTTGGCATGAGGGAATGTGTGGTGCCCAGTTATTTCTTGTCTACTTAATTCCTAGCAGTCTTTGGGTATGTCTAGACTACATGGCTCCGTCGGCAGAACCATGTAAACTAGTTTACCCGGCATAGTCAAAGAAGCGGGGATTTAAATAATTCCCGCTTCATTAAAATAAACATGGCCACCGCGCTGTGCCGATGATCAGCTGATCCGGCACAGCGCGGCAGTCTAGATGTGGCTCTGTCTGCTGGGGAAGCCTTTCCCGACCAATCCTGTAAACCTCGTTATTATTTAAATCCCCCCCGCTTCTTTGACTATGCCGGGTAAACTAGTTTACATGGCTCCATCGACAGAGCCATGTAGTCTAGACATACCCTTTGTGTCACTATTTCCAGAAACCTTATCCCAGAAGGTTACAACTAACAATTTCAACCTTACATTTATAGCCATTTCTCCCATTGCTACCTGCAGCACAAACAATAGAATCATATTTGCACCACATGCAATTGGCAGAGCTTGGACTTGGATTAGTTCAAATATTTTAAGTGTTGATTTAGCTTAATTAAAATCTTGGCATCTATAATCTATAACTATAGAGTAATAAGTGCCCCCATACAGAATCAGCAACCTGGTATTTAAAGCATCCCAATTGTTCCCTGCAATACTTTTAAGCAGATTCATCCTATCTTTACATTTAGTCTTTGATATTATCCACATGACCCTTTCAAGTTAACTTGTTAATAAATAACACACCTAATTACCTACGATTTTATACTATAGTACCTGTATTCTTTCAGAATAGACATGTAGGTGCCATTCTTTTTTTTGGAGAAGATCATTCCTTGTGTTATTGAAAGGATCTCCACAGACTGAAATGCTCCTGATCACCACATTGATTCTCTCCACAGCTATCTTAAGTCTTCTACATTTGGCCTGTGTAGCACTGTCATTTGCAAATAGAGTATTACCTATTCCTCAGAGACTCTCCAGTAGATCATCAGTCATAATGTTAAATAATGTCCCATTGCAATATATATTAGACAAACTGTACAGCCCCTACGGGAAAGAATCAATGGACACAAATCAGATATCCATAAAGGGAACATACAGAAACCTGTTGGTCAACACTTTAATCTGCCTGGTCGCGCATTAAGAGATCTTCAAGTTGCTGTTTTGTTACAGAACACAGGGAAGGGTTGGAACTACAATTCATTCACAAATTTAATTCTCATGCCAATGGTTTGACTCAAGATACCGGATGACTGGGACATTACCAACCTACCAAACAGTGAAGGTGCCAATGGTTCTTTGTCTGTGTAGATTCTGGTGTTAGTACTCTTCCTCTCTAACGCTAACTAATGGTATTTATCTGCTTCCTTTAACTATCCAGTCTTTAGGTGTTTATAGATTATCAGTTTTGCTTGTTACGTACCAGCTCGGTTTTCCCTTTGATATTTATATACCCACTGCCTCTTTTTGTCCTCCCTCCTCCTTCTCCCCTATTTAGTTTTGGCTCTGGACATCCACCACTCTGGTCATCTGAAGCAGTGGGCTATGCCCACGAAAGCTCATGATACCAACTACATGTTTCGTTAGTCTTTAAAGTGCTACCATACTATTTGTTGTTTTTTAAGTTTATAATGTTAAACTGGTTTGGGCTGTTGAAACCCATGTGGAGTAAGTTTTAAAATATTCCAAGAAGCTGCCCAGACCCCGACTTGTATGGTTCTATCACTTAACAAATCTGTTACCTACCACAACATTCTTCTTCTGACAGGCCCACTGATGGGGGCAGGGAGAGGAAAAGGTGACAACTGCCTTCTGACGGGCCCGGTGATTTAAAAGGCTCCAGGGCTCCTGGCCGCTGCTGCTGCTACAGTGGAAATGGTAACAGCTAGAGCCCTGGGCCTTTTAAATCGCTACCGGAGCCCCAAGTGGCAATGAAGAGTTGGCTGGAGGAGACTTTTTTGAAATGGGGTAACCAGACCTGCACACGGGAATAAAAATGTGGGAATACCATGGCTTTAGAGAGTAGCATTATGATGTTGTCTGTGTTGTTACCTATCCCTGTTCTACTGGTTCCTAACATTCTGTTAGCTTTGTTGACTGCTGTTGCACATTGAGGGCATGTTTCTGGAGAACTATCTACAATAATGCTAAGATATTCTTGAGTGGTAACAGCTAATTTAGATCCAATCATTGTGTATGTATGGTTGGGATTATGGTTTTCCTATGTGCTATAACCACCAGTTACTTCTATTCTGCTAGTAGTATTTCTTTTCTCCATATATTATATAATTCAATAAAGCTCTTAAACTCCCTTACAGTAGATTCTTAAGCATTACATTAGATACGCTATCTTTACCTGGAGCTGTATATTTACTTTTGTCTACAGGTTTTTTGAGTCCTGTATGGTGAAATTTTCATTCAGTACATCATCATTATATTCTACTCTGCCGTGGAACAGCTCACAGATTTCTTCAGCGAACGTTCATTTTTGTTCACAAAACTCTTTACTTTGATTTGTCTCAGTGCTATCATTTTCAGACTCTTTTGATAAAATGTTCACTTTTCCTAAGTTAGAACCTTCAACTTTATAATTTACCTCAAAACTGAGTATAAAACTATTTTGAGTCTGGATCCCATTCATTCTTTTAACTTTTTCATATATCTCTGCAAGCTTGGAAGCTTTGTTCATTTTCCTACAATACTTTCTTTCAAATCTCTTTCGTTGCCTTTACATCTTTTATAGTTCATTAAATCCTTGCCATTCATTGTACATTTTGCTTATTTGTGTGCCTTATTTCTTTTCCTTTTTTAATTGCTGCTTTACAATCGTCATTTCACCAGGCAATTGGATTTCTGAGTCGTTGGCAATGTGACATCTTACACAGAGCTAGGTTTAACTCTCTTTTTTATGATATAATCAAGAAATGTTTTGTAGATTATCTTTTATACAGCTAGTATTTAGATACTCAGCATACTTACTGAGCACACTTATCAAGGGTCCCCAAAGTGCTTTTCTAAGGCTCCAGATAGCAAAGCTATTTGTGCCTTCACTTTTTAACCTTATACCAACTCCACCTGGTAGGTAACAGCAAACCCTTTTTTAACCTTATACTAACTCCACCTGTTAGGTAACAACAAACCCAAATGCAACATGATAATGTTGATGTCATGACTTGATTGTGTTTGTTTTGAGAAAGAATCTATGTTCATAACAAAGCAATCTGTTGCCATGAATGTATGATGTCACCACTTGAACATTAAGATGACTAATGTACCATTAAGGGGAAGGAAGAGAAGGCAGCATGATGTCACTTTATCACCTACTAGACTGGTTTATAATAGAAACAAAAGACAGGACTATGCAGCACTTTAAAGACTAACAAGATGGTTTATTAAGTGATGAGCTTTCGTGGGCCAGACCCACTTCCTCAGATCAACTTGTGGAAGAAAATTGGCATGACTATATATACCAAAGGGATACAATTAAAAAAAAAGTGAACACATAAAATTGACAAATCAAATTTTAGAACAGGGGGGTGGGGGTGGGGAGGTTAGTGTCTATGAGATAATGATATTAGGGGTGATAATTATCTATCTTTCTTGCCTTTAGCTAGAATGGCCTCTGATGCTAAAGCAAATCTAGGGTCTGTTTTGACTTACACTGTGTATTGCCCTGGACTACACATCTGCATGCTGGTTGCCAGTGGGAGCATGACATGGGTAGGTGGGGAATCCCTATTGCCATATGACATTGCAGAAGTTCTCCTTATCTTAGAGATATTCCCCAGAGGCTGATTAAGCCGGTTTTGTGGCCCCTGTATGCCCTCAGTTCTGGGAAAGACAAGTTGCAGCTTCTGCAAATGAGTGCTGTCCATCACTCTGAAGTCCTTTCCCAAAATAGACAGTGTCCATGTGAAACTTACCAGGACACTGAACACATTTACCACTGTTGAACAGCACTGTGCTGAAGGTACATTGCCCATTACAGAATTCCTTGCTGGCCTATTTTGAGTTTCCTTTTTACTTTGATTAATCTCTCTGGAGAACTGAGCATTTAAAAATAAACATAGGTAACTCACTTGCACAATGGCTCTTCTCTACACTCACCCCTCCGTTTTCAGTCGGCTCTATGTCACACAGCTGAATTACAAGAAGAACTAAAAATGTCTGCTTTCACTGTAATTAGTCTGGGGCAGTGTTTTTTTTTTTATTTTGAAAGGGAACTGTTTTGTTTCATCATTTCATTTGGATATTACTGCCGTGGAGGAATGTGTAGGAGATCAATATCGCCATTTGACTGATTGACTATTGACTGATTTGTTGTCCCACTCAGTTGAATTACACTGAGAGAAGCATGGAGCCTTTCGCAGAGGTAGTTGGTTTTATCTTCAGTAACCTTCTCTCTACACGACTTCTCAAATCAAAATAAATGATGAACTAGCTTCAAGTGCTTAACCACATCTTTTTTTTCTAAAAAGGCGCAAACATAAAACACACTTAATCATGCCTAACAGACAAAAAGTTGTTTGTTTTGCTGACTGATTTGTGGACAGGGTTCTTCTTTTGTTGTTGCAGAAGTGGGGGAGAAATTAAAGAGGAGGATCATTACTCAGAATGGCAACCATCCCATTAGGGAGGGACACAGGAAAGAAAAAACACCCAGGCTTTCCTTATTTTAAGAGAGCTGAGCTTTTCTCTAAGTTGGTGGGCAGATGGTTGAGAAAGCTTGCTGCAAAGGAGTACACCTTGTTCTATGAACAGGAAAGGGGTGACAAATTATTGCCTTAGTAGAGCCAGATGGAAATAAATTCACTTTTCATTAGATTTTGATGTTCTACCCTTGTTAGCTGATGTAGCTCAGCCGAGATAGCATTAGGCTAAAGATTTTAAGGCTCCTGGGAAGATGAAGGACTAGAGTGCTAGTGTGGGACTTAGGTCATGGAAGAAATCTGCAACAAAGCAGGGAACTAAGTCTCTCTGGGTCTCGATTCCCCATCTGTAAAATGGGGATACCAGCACTGCCCTACTTCTAAGGGGTGTTGTGAGAATAAATGCATTGAAGTATGTGAAGACAGTTCTATGATGGGAACCATATAAGTGACATGGTGAAATAGAGACATGAACCAGTCTTATGCCATAAGCAGGGTCAGTTAAAACCAGGGAGATCTTTTGTGGAATTAGATGCTACTCAATGTAAGTTAGAGTTTCAGAATGTGCTCCTCTGAGGTGAAATTCTGCCCAAATGGGTTTTCCATTAAATAGGATCAGGAATTCACCTCTGATCTTTGTTATTCATCCTTGCTGTGTTTTTGAACATCATTTCTTGTTTTACTACAAATAAATGGAACTATCCTTAAAGTTAAACTAAAATTAATATCCACACAGAGAAAACACCTAGACAGCGAGGCCAGGTTTTTCTGAAGAGCTCTGCTCTCATTTAAGGCACCCAAACAGGTAGTTAGCTTTTCAGACAATTGCAGCACATTGGATGTCAGACTCTTGGCAATATGACCAGGAAGGTCTCAATTGGAACTACAGGGTGTTGGGCATTTTTGAAAATCTAATGCTGTGCTCTTCTTGAAAGCTGGGCCTGTGAGGAGATGGTGAATGCAGAACCTAAGCCCTACATTGGCTTTCTTTGTTTCTAGCTACTCCCCGTTTGAACCATGAGGTACAGCTGCTTGATACTGCAGCTCTTCGATACATTTCCATCATTTCATGAAACGCAATGATAATTATGCGACGCGCTAAAAGTGCTTTGTCTGGTGTGTCTGAAGGATGTTGTAATGGAGGAAAGAAAGACATAAATAAGATGCTTTATTTCCATTTTCGGTGTGCTTGCTAATTGCAAAGAAGAAAAAGGTTCTGTGCATTCTCTGATTTGATCCTATTATTGCCTGACAGCAAAGGGAATGTCCTTGAAAGGAACAAATATGCTCTCTGTGAATAAAGATAAAGCAGAGAAAATTGCAAGCCTGATAAATTACTAAAAATAATTATGACAATTTAAGAATGAGCAGAAATGTTGTTATCCTCCAGAAGAAAACAACAGTATTGGCAGGCCTTGTCAGCAACAGAGGGAGAGAATAGCAGTCTACAGCAAGCTCTTAGATTGGCAACGCTGCATGGCTCCTTGATGTAATTCAGAAAGAAACTGATAACCTGTGATTTACTGTACTCTCTCAGGGTAGCAGCACTATACAGGGTTCCCCAAATCACTACATAAGTCCATTTGTATGCTGACTGAGGCGTGCATTCCAACAGTCTTTCTGTGCTGTGTGTGCGTGTGTATATATATATGTAAGTCTTTGGCCTTTCCAGTAAAACACAAATGTTATTGGCTGAAAGTTGCATTGACCTTAGTGTGCTTGACTGATAGAAATGGTGACAAAGAGACCATTGATATTCTAGTGTGATGGGGGAAAGAATTATTATCTACTCTTCAGTGAGCTCAAGGGCCAGAATCTGCAACCTTTAGAACAGTGGGGCAGGACCTTACTTTGTTATTAATATTCATTTCACCCAGTTTAGCTGGTTTATTCGAGAGGAAGGATAATTCCGTATCTAAGCTATTGGACTGGAACTTAAGGGAGTTGAATTCAAAGGGTGACACAAAGTCAGTGGCAGTGCCAGGAACTCGAGATTTAACTGTAAAATGCCCTAAAAAAATCCTAACCTGTGAGATTGCAATACCTGTTGGTTATGCTCATATATCATTGGTCTCAACACACCTGGGAAAGCAGTGGTTAAAAAGGATTCCATTTATTATTCATCCTGCAATGAAGATGCAATGTTGAGTTTGTGATGCCATATTCATTTCCATGGCAACAAAGTGTGATGTCACACCACCCTTCAGGATTATGATTTTGCTGCATGATCAAACAAATAATACTGGGCTTATAGGGGAGAACATTTTTGTGCACGCAGACATACTGCTGAGTAACTGGAATTCAGGAAATATCTGGGGCACACAGATATATAAAAATGACCCTTATCTCACAATATTTTCTTCAGCCATAAGATTTCTCTCCAAGACAGCAACAGCCCTGCTTTTTCTGAGTGACTTATGTTGCCCTAGGCCTCTGAAACTGGTAACTGATATCTGGGAAGGATCTATGCATGAATCACTTCTCTAAATAAATTCATTACAAATCCATCATGCTAATTTAAGTAGTTTTAATTGTTTGGTGACGTGTTATAAGCAATTGTAAACACTAAAGCCCTGCTTACAACAATGTAATAGGATGCCAAGGAAGCAATCAAATGTTCCCCTGGGTTTGTTCTTAAAAGCTAAGCTATCATGTTTGGTCCAAAGGGTAAGCAAGTCTATTTACTCTTCAGGTATCCTTTCCTGGTGTCTCTCCCAAAATTGATTGCTAGAGGATATTCATGTGAAAAGAGAGGATCTATCTCTCCTGCCCCATTGCTTCCTCCTGTTTATTTAAATTAAAAGCCACTAATTCTTTGTTTATAGCATTTTAACCATTCTCCTCAGCAACAGATTAGGATTTTACAAAAGAGATAGAGACCTCTTGGTTTGAGCAAACAGAAGGGATATGAGACAGAGAGCCCCAGAGCCTTTCCTTTGTGCTTGGGCCCAGTCTTACTCTCCATGAAGTCGATACAGTTTTTAACACTGATACTAGGAAAAACTAGGAGTGAAGCACTGAATGGGTTACCTAGGGAAGTGGTGGAATCTCCATCCCTAGAGGTTTTTAAGTCCCAGCTGAAAGCCCTGACTGGGATGAGTTAGTTGGGACTGATCCTGCATTTAGCAGGGGATTGAACTTGATGACTTTCTGAGGTTTCTTCCAACCCTGTGATTCTATGATTTTATGAATGCAGCAATGGGTCCCTGAGGGATAGTACAGCTGGAATCTGTATCTCTCTTGAGACACTAGCTGTGAATTCCTGCAGAATAAAGAGTTTCATTGACATGGTATGTTTACATTGCACTTTTAAATATAATATGCAAATTTTACCTTTTAAAGGCAAAATCAGTGTAAATTTCATTAATTTTCTAACGTCTTGTCCTTGTCAGTGCCTCAAGTGTCATCTTCAGTATTTACCTGAGGTTAGAGCACAGTCTCCCTCAATACAATAGAAATGAGTTGACATAGGGGATTTGTGGTGATTTAGCTACTATAATGTGTATGTAATATGCTCATATGCTTGCCAAATAGCATCCATAAAACACATAGGGCACACAGAATGTGCTAGCCTCCACCCCCCACTGGTTTGAATACCTTACTTTATGGGCAATCCTGCTGATTTCAATGAGACAGCCCAATGTGTAAGATGCTGTAAACATAGCATGAGCCAGGGTATCAGAATCTGGCCCATAGTTATTACAATTAGATCCTACAGCTGGATAGATATGGATGGATGCTAAACCATGTTGGGTCTTATAGAACTGGTGCAATGTGCAAGAGCATAATGAAAGTATGTCAGAAGGACAACAAACATGAGCAATTCATAAAATGGGTCTGACCCCAAAGACCAAGCATCTTTTAACATCAGTGGGAACAGAAACTATGTGTAGAAAGTAAGACTGGGCCCAAATTGTGTTGACACTTAGGCCAGGTCTACACTAGCAGAGAAAATCGAGATAAGAGACGCAATTCCAGTTACGACAATTGTGTAATTGAAGATGACGTATCTTACATTGATTTTCTGGGGAGGCCTCACAGCGGGAAGTTGATGGGAAAGTTTCTCCCATCAATTTCCCTTAGTCCTTGCAGTGAGGAGTACCACAGTTGATGGGGCGCCCTCAACTTGGGGAACAGCAGCGTAGCAACATGGGCTATGTCTAGACTGCGGAGTTATATCGGAAAAAGATACACAATTGCGAACCACGATTTGCGTATCTTTTTCTGCTTTTTTTTTCAGAAGAGGTTTTTCCGAAATTAGGCCCATCTACAAGGGGCCAAATTTTGGAAGAACTTCCTCTTTCAGAACATCTCTTATTCCTTGTAGAACGAGGTTTACAGGGATGCCGAAAGAATGCGTCCGCATTTTCGGAAACTGTTCTGAAAAAGCGGAAGCGTTCCTTGGACACGGCAGAGCTTTTCCAGGATACCGGAGGTGTGGACATAGAAACATTCTGCTGAAGGCTTTTCCCCATAGCAACAGGGGAAAGTCCCACTCATGCCTGTGAGTGGTGGGGGATAAGAAGCATCAGGTAAATGTCCCGCTGCCATCCCCCTCATGTCTTCTCTGGCCTGGCAAAATCTTTAGTCTGACAAACCCTGTTTCCCATGGTTGCCAGATTAAAGAGATTAAAGTCTATTTTATATAGTATATAAAAGTCAAAGTGTCAAATTTTTCAAACTTATAACAAATAAAACATTTATATTCAAAAATGAAATAGTCCATGAAAAATTCTGAGATTTCAAATTTTCTCCTAACTTGGAACAAAAGTAAATTTTCCCCAATCTCATAATATCCCATGGAATGGAAATTCTGTTGTCTGACCAGTTCTACTAAACTTAATTGTGTTTGTACTATAAATAGGCCAGATCCTGAATTATTTAATCCATTTTAATTAGGCATGAATGGGAGTTTTTCCATGAGTAAGGATTCCAGATTTGGCTCACTGCATTCAGATCATGTGTTAACAATTATATAAAGCACAGCATATGGGCAGAAACCCGTAGTGTCTTGCAAATATAAGCAGTGACCTTCTATCACTAACCAAAATGTACAGTCTCCTTAAATATGTAACTTTCAGTGCCGGGTGCCACAAAATCCCAAATGTTCCTGAGTAATGGTGGTTTATGATACCAGTTATGGAACAATTACTGCTATTCATTTTATACTGAGAAGATTATCAGCTTTGGATTTAGAATAACAAAACCTAATTTCATGGAAACTGGGGAGGTGTAGAAATGTTATCTCCTAGTCTGTGTTTATTCAGCGATAGCATTGTTTAAAGCCCATGATCCTGTCTGCATCTGCTACTGCAGCTGGCCTATCCAGCTCACCAGTCTTTATTTAGCTGGATATTACAGCAGTAACATTTCATTATAGTAGTGCTTGGAAGAAGTCATAGTCCATTGGTTTTATAGAAGCTTACTTCTAGTTTACTTCAATTTCAGGGGAAAGGACAGCTGTTTTAAAATGTAGTTGGTGGAACACCTAAAGGGTTTTAGTGTTAATTAAGTTGGGAGGAACTGTTTTTAACAAGTACCTATTTGTAAATGTCAAGCTGTTCAATCAAGTTTCATTGTTGTTATTAAAGTCTGAAAGTAAGCGGGCAAGGCATCAGTAGGGTTTGACCCTCATATCTTGTAATAAGCACTTTGTTATGTTACATCTTTGGACGGCAAACAGAAGTTACTGTTAGAATTCTTAGGTATGAGATGGGAGTCTCCTGTATATTTGAGAGTTTGTCTGGCTGTCTATTTGTTCAAGAACTCCTTCTAAATGGTAAGAGCTAGGACCACCAAATTTGGTATACAGCTTCCTCTTATCATAACTTAAAGGAAGGTAAGGATTTGGTTGTGCCAGGAAACTGGGATGTGCCTGGAATGAGATTGCGTCTCAGAAAACCATACAGAAAAAGAGACAGAATCACCAGGCAGGTGAAAGAGGCTAGCTGGGGGTGTGCCCATCCCCCACTAGGACTATGCCACCCCTGAGCCTCTCCCAGGTATCCTTTAGGGAGGGTGGTGGGGCTGAAGCTACCCCCTTACCCTGATCCATACGAGAACACTGCTAGCTGTTTCCCTTCATCAGGGAGCAAGGGGAAAGTGCACAGTTTGCTGCATTCCTCACTCTGGCGGGGGCACACAGGGGGCAGATTAACCTGGATCTGCCCCAGCCAGAGGACATGCACCCCTCCCCGAGCTGTGCCCACTGGAGCTGCCACAGCCATGGAGAAGCACTTCTCACCAGGTCCAAACTGCTGTAGTAAGAGATGGCTGGGGCAGTACTCCCTCCCCAGGGCAGCCTGCATTCTGAACCCCTCATCTCCAGCCCCACCGCAGAGCAATGATTTAAATGGAACAGCAGCATGTTTAATTTTATTTAAAAAAAAAAAAGTTAAGGACTCGAACAATGCCAGGTAAATCTTCTAGTGGATTACATTTTATATATGGTCCTCTCCCTTCCCTGCAGCTTTTGCGCACTGAAGATAATGATCGTTACTAGATGGATCCAAGTAGGAATATGGAGGGCAAGAGGGAAGGGTATGACTTAAAAATTATGGCCAACTTAAACTAACTGTATTAAAAATTAATGTTAAACCTGGACAACATAAGTCACCATAAGGGAAAATGGCACAACTGATCTCTCTAGGCTAGGCTCCCTACACTTATAAATGTTCACACTGAATTTGAGTGGGACTCTGTATCTTCACAAGGACTCCACTCTATTGTTACTCTATTGTTACTGATGTTTTGTGAACACAAGGTCAGGGAGCAACAGGAGCCCAGAACCTCAATGGTTTATGCCAGTGGAGGATCTGGCACTGGGACACCAAGTCAGGTGAAATATATATATATCACGGGTTTCATGTCCTCTAGCTGAATCTTCACTGGGAAGGTGGAAGAGGCTATGCCTTAGCACCTGTACCATTAAAAATATAATATTATATCCTTAAGCAGGTAATGGGTAGGCACAATAGATAGAGGGAAGGTTTGCCATCAGTCAGATAGTGCCTGCATTATTCCATTACAACTTAATTTGTGGGACCTTTGCTTTTGCATTTACTGCAGATTTAGCCCTAAGATTTTCTGTGCTGCCATGCATTTATATTACTCCTGGGTAATTGCAGAAAAACGGTCACAACCTCAACTGTTACCACACAGGAAGCTTAATCATGTGATCTAAAGTTCTGTGTTGCCATGATTCTTCTGTGATGTGCATTTTCACCAATGCCAGTATCAAATTTCTCTGCTAATCTGCTCTATGTGCTTCTTGTAAAGCTCCTCACATTGGCGTATACTTCATCTTCCTTTGGGGACTGATGCTCTTAAATCTGTTCAATTTCTGTTTTGTTCTTACTGACAAGAAGTGAAATAAAATAAATTTTACCTCACAGGATTAACTGAACACAGTCATGTTCCTTTTAAACCGCAAACCATTGTCTTCCACTTGTATAAACTGGCATAGTTTGAGGAACTTTACCCTTTTATATTTCTTGAGATCTGGCCCTAATAATAAGGATCAGCACTGCAATATGCAATATATGAAAAGAAAGACACAACACGCTTCTTTTATAGTGTTGTAATATTGCATCTCCTTGGACTACTACTTGGAGGTGGAGGGGCACAATTGTTTTGGTTAGTGAAGTAATTGCAGCATTAATAGATTCCTGATTTAGCAACATCAAAATGTTGAACCCCTAGTCCTTAGACTTGTAGAGGACACAGTGCCCTCTCTAGCTGTAATTAAGTTCCTACGCTAGTTTCAACCTCTTATCCCCCGTGTTTTTATAGGCTACATTTTGAAACACAGCTATCTTCTGTGAGCAAAACATACACTTGCAAACATCTGTTTAAGTTTATGGTTCAACGGCTTGCATTTATCAGGTCTGGAAACTCAGGTTCAAGTCTCGGCTGTATAATATTCATTTGCTGGAATTGCAAAAGAGAATTAACTAGATGGGCAGGGCTTCTGAAGGTGCCAGTGACATTCTTTGCTTGAGTGCTTAGGCATACAGTAATGGCAGCACTGCTTAGCAACTCCATTTTGCCCTGAGAGATCCACATGAGAGAGAGTCTGTCTTTGACAAATTCCAGAGAACCCTGTGTTATTGCCTTTCACGTGCCTATGGATACAGGAAATATTTTATTAAAACACATTTCCCCTTGTTCTGTACAAAAAAGACTAGTGAGATATTCATTGCCAGTTCCAGGACAGCAAAGCTTTTCAATACAATTATATTTTCCTATAGACAGAGGATTTAGGAACATAACAAACGCTATGTCTACACGACGAGGCTTTATCGAAAAAAGGTACGCAAATTGCGCTTCACAATTTGCATACCTTTTTCCAATAGTTTTTTCAGCAGATGCTTTTCCAAAATTTGGTCTACACTGGGCCAAATTTCGGAAACTCCCCCTCTTTCAGATGAACCCTTCTTCCTCATGAGAGGGAAGACAGGGCTTCTGAAAGAGTGCATCTGCTCTTCCACAAAAAAAAGCAGAAGAGCAGACGCGTTCCCTGGATGTGGCACGGTTTTTTCCAGGATACCAAACCCGTAGTCTAGACATAGCCAAACTGTACTGTTCTCTTTTCCCTATAGAATTTTCTTTATTTCTAGAGTCTCTGAGGATATGTCTACACTAGCCCCCTAGTTCGAACTAGGGAGGCTAATGTAGGCATTCGAAGTTGCAAATGAAACCCAGAATTTAAATATCCCGGGCTTTATTTGCATCTTCCCGTCCGGGTGCCATTTATAAATACCCTTAGTCCGAACTAACTGAGGTGTAACAGTTAATGAGGTGGAATGAGGTGTAACAGTTAACTCGAACTAAGGACTTAGTTCGAGTTAACGTTTGACTGCCGCGTGTAGCCGCGAGAAGTTAGTTCGGGCTAAGGGGATTTAAAAATGGCACCCGGATGGGAAGATGCAAATAAAGCCCGGGATATTTAAATCCCAGGCTTCATTTGCAACTTCAAATGCCTACATTAGCCCCCCGTAGTTCGAACTAGGGGGCTAGTGTAGACATACCCTGAGGAATTTCAAAGAATTGAGCGGGTAGAACAGACAAATACGAAAATAAATGATAATATATACAATAACCACACCATCATGTTAGTTGAAAACTCACCCGGCAGATGCTTGGGGCTTTTGAAATCTCTAAATTCACACAGGCTTTGAGAAGAGTTTTTACCCAAGTTAACAAGAAGTTTGCCATGCAGTAATTTAACCTTCTATCCACAGCATACTGTCTATTGTTCAGAGACGTAAACTGAGTCTGAAATATTTTAGGAGTGCATATGAAGTGGTACAATGGCTACAATAATGAGTAATAAAGCTGAGGTAGGCATCCCAGGGGGATGTATTACCAGAAAATCCTTGCCGTTGCTTACATGTTATGATATGACCTTGGTCTTATGCCGTAATTTTTATTATCATATAAACTAGAGTGATATAAACCTTGCCCGGCTCTTTGAGCACAGTCCATCAAACAGCTGCAACTATCTTCCCTTTGCATTAAAACCCACAATGATTAATTTCATTTGTAATGAAGTTTTATAAGAAACTTATAAGCAAAGCTGGTTTATCACCTAAGCTATCAAATCTTTGTTAGTGTCACTGAAGGAGTTTCAGAGTATAAATCTTTGAGAAAGAGATAAAACAAACAAATCATAATCATCCAGGATTAGGCTGGGATCTGAGCTCTAGGGCAAATAAAGTCATCTTGTAGATAAGTGCACCACGACCAACATAAATATCACACAATCAGAGACGTTAATAGCAGGGATGGGCAACCCAGCTGTGCTTGGTAATAAGAACAGACACAAGAACTTGAAGCAAAGCACACCTAAACATTTCTGAGGGTCAAAAAAAGTTTGTAGGCCTCTTTACTGCCTGGCTTTGGCTGAGACCAGACAGAAGTAATAGAACATCACAAGAAAAGACAGTTTTGGTAACAGTTATGAGTTAGCAGATGTTGGCTGTATCCCAAGAGTCTTTATTAACACACTGAGCTGTGGTAAATCAAAGTAGCTCCACTGACTTCAATAGAGCAATACCAGTTTACCTCCACAAGGGGCTTGGCCCACCAGTAAGATCCAGTTCTGAGGATCAATAGCAGCTTAATTCTAGAAGATATTGAAAATCTCCAGTGAGATCCCTGGGAGTAGAGGGTGCTCAGCGCTTCTCTGGAAATTCCCAACACCTGGCCAGGCCAGGCCCTAGGTTTCTAGCAGAGATGTAAATTGGAATATCCCTATTAAACAGTTCCTGAGGTGTCAGTCTCTCAGACAGAGGAGCCTGAAGCTTGAATGAACAGAGATGGATTGCTAGACAATACAGATGGCACAACACTGGAGAGATGTGTTCATCTAATTAGAAGGATTCCCGTGTTTCACACTATCTGCCATCTCTGGATGGCCCCCAAAGACAGGCTCAGTCAGGTGGCAAAGACATGATTGACTGTGATCAAGGTGGATCAGGAAAAAAAAAAAGGTTGTCATTTCCCTGTCAGATTAAAATTAAAATGGTCATTTTAAGATGAAAACGGGTGACTGATGCAATCTGGGAATGCAGGGGAACTGACAGCGAAGTCAGGCCCCTGGACAATGGGGGGGGGGGGGGGCTGCTTCATGTTCCCTAGGGCAATGAGGGGTGGGGCCTCGAGCAGAAGGGGCTGGGGTGGGGACAGCCAGTCCTCAGTGTTGCCCGGACTGTGCCACACTGGAGCAACTGCTCTCAAAGCTGCCCAGAGTGCACAGTGCAGTGCTCCAGAAGTGATTTAAAGGACCCAGAACTCCAGGTGTTGCTGCTGCCGCAGTAGCCAGAGCCAGGAGTCCTGGGCCCTTTGAATCACCAGGCCCTGGGGAAGTTTCCCCCTTTGCCCCTGCCTGTCAGTGCACCAATGGGAATGTGAGGTCACGCCAGTCAGACCCCAAAATTGTACCTCATTTTGACAGTCAAAAGGCAGGTGCCCTTGAATGAGGGTCAGGTGACATTGTCTGTCAGTTGTTCAGCTTTCTTCTCCTTGCTATGGTCCATCACCCCACTCTTACCTTGCTTGATACCTTCAGCCAGCCCCTTGTCTCCACCCAATGCTTGGATAGCAGGAAGACTGCTTTTATTTAGGATGGATGATGAGAGGGGGCCTGGTGCTGGAAGTCGTATGCACAACACATGACATTCAGCACCTAATTGTGGATTTGCTGTTAGACACTCTGCTTTGGTGAGTCCAGCTACATTAGCTGGTGCACTGGGAAGGAGAGATCTATATCCTCCAATTCACCCCAGTCATGCAGGGTGAGGGCAAAGCAGGTCTGTGGAGATTGCTCTCCTCTCTGTGCTATTACCCAGAAGCCAGGTAGCTTTCTACCCCCTTCCTCTCTCATGTGGCTGGGCAAGCCAGGCTGCAAGCTGGTCTTCGCACAGCGGCTTTCATCCAAAGATTCCAGTGAGCATCACAACCTCATAAACCATGTGTCAGAGTATAACGATTTCATCAGCCATTACTGCAGTACAGTCATCATTAGAATAGACTGTGACCCTGTCCCCACCTCTGCCCCATTACGAGCACACAGCAACTCTACATACACCCAGAAGAGAGAGCACAAAATACCTCAGTCACCTGCAAATGCAGGGGACATTCTAGGTAAGCAGAATGTAATTATGCACATTGGAAGTTGGCCAGGATACCACTGCTAATGTCCCTGCTTTTGCGGAAAGGGCTATGGGAGTTTTAATTAACACAAGTAGCGAAGACCTTGGTTTTGTGTCTCTTTTGAAGGAAGGGCACTAAGCTGCAGAGAGGCAGGGACTGTGTAATGAAAAGAGAGAGTAGATCTCTTAGCTATGGTGGTGTTGTTCTGCTCAGAGGCATATGGCATGCTGCACAGAGAAAGGAAGAGAGAAATACTCGGAGTCCCTAGTCCCTCATTTTACAGCAGATTAACTAGATGACTTCTCTGCAAGTTGGACAATAAGTGTCCTGACAATACGCAATTTAGACAAATTTCTCACGTAGCAGATAAAAAAAGCAGTAACTGTAAACGGTGGGGTATATAGCTAGGATACTGCTATGCCTTTGCTTTCAGTGTGCCTTTCAATTTCTAATTAAGCACTTCCTCATAAGCAGAGTTCAGCGGCCATTTTGTTCTCAAGCTGGTTTCTAGCTTTTTAAAGAAAAATACAGCTAACAAGCTCTCTGCTAGAGACAGCATTTTTGTTTTTTATTGTTTTCCTTAATATAAAATTAATTTTGAATGGGAAGTACATGCTTTGCTCTTTGCATATAGATAACCTGACACAACCCAATGCACAGAGATTAGTTGTGGATCCAGTGTTAGGGATGAATATAGTTTTATGGTACATATCCTTCCTTTGCGTATGCTACTGTCTTTACTGAAGTACAGGTTGAACTTCCATAGCCTAGCACTCTCTGGTTCAGCAACATCCATGATTCAGCATGATTTTAGTTAGCTGGATGTCCACTTATCATGGCTGTGGCCAAGTTTCTCGCAGGCCCATAAAGTTTGTTTACAGCCACCAGTCCTGGCTCTCAGTGTTCTGTGCTGTTATTTAGCTCTAATTTACCCCTAAATGTCTTCTAAGAGCCCAGTAAACAGTGGAAGTATTGCTAGACAACATTGCTCTTCCATGCTTTGGCAAACTCTCTGGTTCAGCACTTGTCAGTCCCAAGGATGCTGGACTAGAGAAGTTCAACCTATAGTATATTATGTCTATAAGTGTACCACCAAGGGAGAGGCCAGCATGGCTGGGACTCCACCATCTTTCCTGCCAGCACATTGGTAAGTAGCCTTCTCTGCCCCAAACCTACAGTGCCAGAAAGAGGGGTCTGGCAGGAGGAAAAAGGGCCCTGGTGGCCAGGAGGGGCTGGGTGGAAAGAAAATGCCCCTGGAGCCCAGGGGAGGGCTGAAGGGAGAGAAAATGCACCTCGTGCCCAGCTTGGGTGGGCTGCGAGAAGAGAAAACACCCCTGGCGGCCGGGGGGAGTGGACCTTAGGGGAGACAAACCCCCTGTGGTGACCAGGTGCGGGGAAAAGGTGGGGGAACAGAAAATGCCCCTGGAGGCCAGGGGGCGAACTAGGGGGGAGAAAAGTCTAGGTTGCACCCCCCCACACACCTTGATCCCCCTCCTGATCCCCAAACCATCACTCTCACACACACCCATCCCCAGTCTCCTGCCCTACCCCCTCACACACCCAAGGCCCTGCCCTGACTCCTGCACCCCCCACACCACCAGTCCCCTGCCCTGAAGGACCCCAGGCATCACTGGGTAAGTCTGCTAGTAATAAATAATTGTGGCGAAAGAAAAAATGCACAGACAAGGGAGAAGCTTCCTATTTGACCTTAAATCATTCAGAATCCCTTGAACACTGGAACCTGTCATATGGAGAATTCTACCATTGTGAAACTCAATTTATAGTGATGTCAAATGAAAATCCTGGATTGTTTCAATGAACTGCAGTGGGCAAACAGCAGCTTTTTGTTATAGAAATTTCCTTGTATTAGGGCAGCATAAAAATGATCTGTGGGAAAATAAAAGATGACAGATCAGCATCTAAGTTTGGACATAAGAATTTGAACCCACAGAACAAAGATTTATTTAGGGAATAGGAGGGAAGATAGACCCTGATTCAGCAAAACTCTTGGGGATATACTGGATTTTAAGCATGTGCTTAAGTACTTTGTTCAGTCACAGTACATTTAAACATGTGCTCGAGGCTTGATAGTTGATTGTGGAGGCTACAAGAAAGGAAGAACTGAGGCTGTATTTATTAGAAAGACCTTCCTGATGCTCAGATGTACCAGGCTGGGGAACAGTAACCTAGAGGAAATGATGGAAACATCATCACTTGGGAATTTTCAGACTACACCTGACAATACACTATCAAAAACACTGTGATGGGAACAAGCCTCCATTGGCAGGCAAATGAAATGCATAAGTCTCTAATTCCTAGGACAAGATTCCATTACATTTCTTCCAAAGGGCATATTATGTTTTAAATGTTTAATTTAAATATATAATACAAATATATGGGCAGTTCTGTACTCTGGTTCTGTCATATATTTATGAGGATAAATGCTGCCACACCTCTCTTATTTATGCCTTACTGGCAAACAAGCAAATGTTTTGAGCTCAAAAGCCCTTCAAACCAAAAGTATGCAACAGTAAGGGAATACAGGTGTTACGTGTATATATACATACACACATTAGACATTTATACAGCACAATTAAACAAACTTTTTTTAATGATTTGTTGCTACATTTTATTAGCATCCAGCTGCATAGCACAGCCAGTATGGCTGCTCAGGATGGCAAAAAACCAAACTCACAATATATTGAAACTAACAAAAAACCCCAAAAGATGCATTCCAAGAAAGATTGTTCTGAATGAAACAGGTTCCAGGCAGGTATTCTTCTTGCCACAGATGTGCTTATAGCTATAGAGCCCTACCATGAATGCTAATGTTGCAATATCTTTCTTGTTTTTTTTTAAATATTTTTATTTATTTCACTTTGTGATTAATGAACCTTTTAATTTTTGTATATTACTTGTTGTGGTTCTTTTTATCCTGTATTGAGTAGCTTGTCTGCTAAATGACATATTTTTTATTCCATTGTGTCTCAATGGAATGAAAAGCAGCAAAGCTTTGTGCGTGTGTGTGTGTGTGTGTGTGTGTGTGTGTGTGTGTGTGTGTGTGTGAATTAAGATTTGCAATAGAATTCAGAAATATAGATGCAAATGACTTTACTCTGATGGAAACTGTTTCATGTTGCTGTTTCCCATCAAATGCCTGGAAGGTTTCAAAGGTCACTTGTTTTGTGTTATGTGTCTAATAACACTCTCCCGCCTACATATAGGATGGAGTTTTAGCCAATTTGAGTGGGTGTGCCTACACTGAGATAAAAAAAAACCTATGGCACTGAGTCCAGCTCAGCTGACTTGGGCTTTGGGGCTGAAAGTAGAAGTGTAGAATTTGGGCTCAGGTTCTCTCCCCATCTCGGAACCTTAGAGCCCAGGCTCCAGTCTTAGCATGAACATCTAACATTGCAATTTTATAGCCTTGTGACCTGAGTCCATGTGAGCTGTCCTGGGCCAGCCCCGGCCATGGTATGGGTCTGTTTTGCAGTGCTGAGGTACCTTTAGAGAGGGAAGAAGGCATCTTAAGTGCTGTGCAGACCTAATTAATGATCCAATCAGTTATTGAAAATACTGGTCAACCAGTGATCCCTGACCACTATGCACACATTGCTGTCATCAGCAGGGAATACATACTGCTCTTTTGCAGAGCAAATTAAGGCATGGGCCCTGCAGTGCAACATACAGAAAAAGATCCTTGAACCATTACAGAGACTCACAGACTGGAATGGGACCAGGGGTGTGCCCATGCACATCTTGTTGCAGAATCAGGGCTTTAAGTAGTTTCTGGAGCAGCTAAAAAGAATATTGAATCCTGCACCTCTCCCCAGCCTATCCTATCCTTTATAGACAGTGTTTCATAGTCATAGGTCAAGACTCATTAGTCAGCTGTCTTGGGGTTGTGGCCTTGGCCCTTGCCTCCTACACATAGGCTACGTCTTGATTACAGGCTTCTTTCAGAAGAAGCTTTTCCGGAAGAGCTCTTCTGGAAAAACTTCTTTCAAAAGAGAGCATCCACACAGCAAAAGCACATCGAAAAAGCGATCTGCTTTTTCGAAAGATAGAGTCCACATTGATTGGATGCTATCTCGCATTTAAGTTGTGATTACTATGGACGGAATGGCCACCAGGGCACCTGTGCTTTTTCCTGGCGGCCTCTTCTTTTGAAGAAAAAACCTCTTCCCTGTCCACACATGCCTATTTCCAAAAGAGCTCTTTCAGAAAAAGGCTTCTTCCTCGTAGAAAGAGGTTTACTGCTGTCGGAAAAATCCCTCTGTTCTTTTGACTTTCTGTCGAACGAACGCAATTGCAGTGTGGTCAAAAGTGTTTTTCCAGAAAAACTCTGCAGTGTAGGCATACCCATGATGTAAGCAGACAGAATGTCTCTGGGCCATCTCTCCTCTGCTTCTTTTAAGCTACCACCCTTTCCCAGCATGCCTCACTTTAATAAGAGCAGCATTTTGCCCATATCATGTTTTGTTAACTCAGATCGGTATAAAAAAAGACAATTAGAGAAAACAAATGAGAGGTGTTATTTATAAAAGCACTGTAATTACTTCACTAAGAACATTGTCTTACAAGTGTTTGACAAAAAAAACACTGAGATTTTAATAAAATCCTTATTTGTTTAGAGGAAGAGGTTTACATTTATTTTCTATCAGAAGGGCTGCCAGACAGCTGCCAGCCATGGAGCTACAGTAAGACAAGCCAAATGTTTTTCAGATCTTTGGAAATCAATATTGGAAGTACTTTGTTATGCTTAGCTGATTTATCTGGGCACAAAAGGCGTGCAGACACTCTGATGTAGATTAAACAGACATTTTGGTGGTTGAGATAATTTCAATAGTGCAGTCATGGGATTCATTATTTAGAGTTATCTGTCAATTTGACCAGCTCAGGAACTATGAAAAACAAACAAGCAAGAGTCTGAATGAATTTCTTAAAAATAAAATAAACAACAAAGAAAAGGAGGTAGGCTGATATATGCACCCACTTCACATGTGGCTGGAAATTCTGTCCAAAGATTCCACTTAAGGTAATGTTTTGTAGCTCAGTATTTCAGAAAGTAATTTTCTCATGCACTGTGCCAGCTGACTAGTTCATGGTAGAACGATCTTGTTGGAATAGGAGAACAGTGGAAATATTCAGCGGCTTGACTTTCTTGAATTACAATTAGGTGTAAAGTAGGAGCGCTGCTGGAAATCATTCTGCCATTTCAGAGAACAGAGTAGGTTATTATCTAGACCACAAGAAGATTGCAGTGTTCCAAGCAGAATAAAGCATTTGTATCTGTAACAGTTATCTGCTTTCTGTAGGCCACCTAATTGCAGTTGCTTTAAATCCTCTTGTCAGATGTCATTTAACTCAGTCTCCTAAAGGTTTTCCTACGTGGGTATTCTTTTTGGTTCTACTTTCTCACTGCAGAGTGAGCATAGGGTTATCATTGTACAAGACTCTTTAAGCTACAGTTCCAGGACAAGTGATGCAGCAGAAATCTCTTTGATTATAGATGGCCTGTTGTATGTTAGATTAGGTATCTGCTCCGCTGTGAAACTAAATGATACAATGTAGGGGTTGAATAGCTCTTTTCAGTCATGGTCTGAGGTTGCTGTAATCCTTTTTATTTTTCTAAAACCGTGACCAACCATGTGTTTTCTTTTACAAGTAAATGCAAATCAATCGGTGTGGTGTGCACATAGGGGAATCATGTGATTTTCTTTTTTCAAATCATCATATTATATTAACTTTCACTCCAAGGACAAAATGTGACCATGAAACTTGAAGGGAGGGTTCAAGAAACCACTACCCCACAATGTGATTAATTTGATATGTCTGGAGCCCTGAAGTAGCATGTCTTTTCATACGTTATTAGTATGTGCTTTGGAGGAAACTGACCCCCTGCTCCGCTGATCTCTAAACAAAGCACATCTACATTACAGATGGTATTGATTACTAAATGTTGGAAGACCAACATAATGAAAACACAGTTGTGCAGGCGGGCTGACAGGCTCTCAGTCTAAATTTCAGCTGATAGCTCCAACATGAGGTGAGTAACAATTAGCTACCAAAACCTCGTTGTGCTGTCCCTATCTCCAGCAAATCTCACAATAAGGTCAATGAGCATTTGGAGGAAGCAAGGTCTGCAGGAACTGGTCCTAAGCAGAATTAAGACAAGTATTGGAAGAAATCTCTCTCCTTAGAGGTGTATCTTGATGAATTTTAGCATTTTGAGTGTTAGGATGACTACACAAATCATCCTAACTTTTTATTATTTAAAAAATATATGGACTAGATCCTCAGCTGGGGAAAAAATCAGTGTAGTGCCATTGAAGTCAAACTGATTTACTCCAGCTGAGAATCTACCTTATGAATCCTATGCTTTATACTCTCCTTTACAAAGGCTGTCATTATGCCAATCCCACAATGTAATGTTCTCAGTAGGTGTTGTGTACTGTACTTTAATGGCTTGTTTTGGTAGAATAGTCAACTTGCAGATATAACCGCCACTAGGTGGATTTGAACCTGGGCCTTCTGGAGCTGAGTATAGGAGCCTCTACTCTCTGAGCTAAAAGCCAGCTTCGTCCCAGCCTGTGCTGTAGAGGTCTCTTGATCTTAACTGTTGCTGTGGTCTAGGTACCACTTGTATTGCTCAGTAACCACACTAGGTGTGTGGGTTACACAGACATTTAGAAACTACATCAAATGCTAAAATAAAAAAGTACGTATGTTATTAACAAGATATTACCCAAATCAGAGGCTAATTAAAAGAGATGGGTGGGAAAAAAAATCTAGTAATCCAAATTTAAAATGGTTTTGGAGACCAATAGCGTGCTCCTGTGAAACTTAAGCATGTAAAAATTCATTCATGTTAGTAGTCTCAGTGAAGTGTGTGGTAAAGTTATATGCTTAAATGGCTGCAGGATTAAGCCCTGAATTGAAGCATCTTCCTCCTTTTTGTGCTCTCCTCTGTGGAAATTGAGACTCCTCATAATAATTGTTGCTTCACAGAACAACCATAGAAAGAAAAGAAAAGAAAAGAAAAGAAAAGAAAAGAAAAGAAAGTCTAGAGAGGTGACTGGTGTGAACAGCTGGTATCATCTCTGGTCAATATGGAGTAATCTGTGGGCTTTTTTTCACAGTAGTAAGCACTTACATAAGTGAATAAGTCTCATTTACTTCAGGTAAATTACTTGTGTAAGTAACTGTTCATCTTTGTGAGTTAGGATGTGACAGGCTGGTTTATGGCTTGAAGGTTTATTGCTTTTAGTACTGAAAATTAAAATCCCCTATCCACAGAGCAGGTGTTACATGTAGGGTTGCCAGGTGTCTGGTTTTTGACCAGAACACCCAGTCGAGAAAGGATCCCGGCAGCTCTGGTCAGAACCACTGACCAGGCCATTAAAAGTCCAGTCGGCAGTGCAGATGGGCTCAGGCAGGCTCTCTGCCTGCCATGTCTCTGCACAGTCCCCAGAAGTGGCTGCTGTGAAATCAGGAAAATGCCACATGCTAACCCAACCCTCAGCATTGCTTCTGCAGCACCCATTGGGCAGGGACTGCAGCCAATGGGAACTACAGGGACAGAGCTTGTGGGCCCAGAGAGTACACAGAGACCTCTGGCCCCTCTGCCTAGAAGCTGGACATTTTGACCTTTTCCAGGAGCTGCACAGAGCCAGGGTAGCTAAGGATCCTGCCTTAACCCTGCTGCGCCACTAACCAGAAGTTGCTGGAGGTAAGTGCCACCCAGCTGGAGCTCATGCCCCAGCCCAGAGCCCCCTCACATACCCCAACTTGCTGACACAGGTTGGAGCTCCCTCCCACATCCTAATTCCCTCCTGCACCCCAGCACCCTGCCCCAGCCATGCAACCCAAACCATTTAGCCCAGACCCAACCCAGAGCCCACACCCTCTCCTGCACCCCAGTGCCCTGCCCTAGTCCAGTGGAAGTGAGTGAGGGGAGGGAATCATGTGCCATGGTGGGAAGGGGGATGGAGTGAGCGTGGGAAGGGCCTCTGAGAAGGGGCAGGGTAGGCTTGTTCAGTTCTGTGTGATTAGATAGTTGGCAACCCTAGTAGCATGAACAATAGCTGGGCCATCTACCTTCACATGCCTCCATCCATGCCCTTGATTTGCAGGGGGCCCTAGGAAAGATGACTGATGTTATAAACTGCCCTTCCGATTCCTTTGTCTCACTACATGACACTGACCAAAAAATCTGCCCGTGGCAATGGTATGGACACAACAAATGGCCCAAGAAAGCCAGCTAATTTCATACAGCTCACTGAACAGTTGTGAAATTGCATGTTTGGCGATTTAAAAACAAACAAACAAATGAATGAATCTTGATTTGCCCTCTTCCCACCCTTCCAGCATTTCCTTTTTACAAACAGTCACACACATGGTTATTTTGTTTGTAGAATGTTCCTGGAGAATTAATTGGAGGCCTGTATATGACATTTGTTATACAACAACAAGGGGGGAGATTAATAAAATCACTCTGTTTCCCAATCAGTTTGTCCAAAAAATCCACTGCTGTTTTATTGCAAGAGGTTACCTCATGATCTGCTATTGGCCGAAATGCCACATTATGCCAACAAAGCTCAGCCAGTGTCACCCAGGCTAGGACCTCCCCAGCCATCTGCACTAGACCTAAAGGTGACTTATAGCAGAACTCTTTCTCTCTCCACTGCTACCTTGTATGGATGAGGTGCACTAAGTTCCCCTCAACCACCCAACCAATATTCTCTCACTGCAATTCCCATTTAACTGCTTCCTTCTGCTTTAATGAGCAATTCTACCTGTCCTCATGGAAATCCTCCCTGCACCTCCCCCAGATTTTATATTTGGTATAAAACATTGCTGTTTAGGATAATGCCTGCATTCACACCCTGATCTCTGCTATCCCAGTCACAGTGGTGGAACACTGGAATAACTGAGTTGAGGTCGATGGAGTCATTCTGAACTACCACTGATGTAAAAGATCAGGACCTATCCCATGCCACTAAAAAGGAGAAGCTTCAGAGTGAGTACTCTAGGGACTGATTAAAACCCATTGCAGTATTAGGTATTTTTTTCTTGGCTTCAATGGACTTTGCTCCTCTCTCTACAAATTATGATTCCGATCCAATTTCCAAAAACCACTGAACCAAAATGAGACTTAAGTGGGAGCAATTCTGCTCTACATCTATGGAGTTTCACCAGGGGTGGCAGGTAATGCAGGCAAGGGAAGGCGTTGCCTTCCCCAAACTGCCTACACTGCCCAACTGCCTCGGAGGGCTGGAGCTGTGGAGCGGCAGCCTGTCTCCCTGGCTGCCAAAGAGGGCTAGGACTATGGTGCTGCAGCCCCAGCACTCCAAGTGGCAAGGAAGGATTGAGTTTGAAAGCTGGGGTTGGGCAGGGCTTGGCTGGGAGGGGAGGTTGTTGAATGGGCGTGGTCTCAAGAGAAGGGGTGTGACTTTGGGTGGAAAGGCAGGACTTGGGCTTCCCTTCACCTGCTGCCCATGAGTTTCACCAAGGCTGAGTCTGATCTTGAACATTGCAATTCACAGCGGGCATTCCAGGCCTGCTACATTCAAATCTAATCTCAAATTTAATCCCAGTCCTGAAGGTCATAAAAAATAACACACAGTGCTTTGTTAAAAGAGTCTCTTCTCATACACACTCTTTCCATTGTTTGTTGATATTTTTATAGTTTCCAAATAAAGATGTCTCATGTACCAAGTGAAGGTTTATTTCCTCCTTGTTTCATTTAACAGCTAATTCATATGCAAGCTAATTTGTTCTGGCTATTATCACCATTTATTTCAGTTGCTACAGGTCAGCCAATAATGTTAATAAAGGAGATTCCAGCTACCCAATCTTCCCAGTTAATAAACAGCACTGAAATACCCAGAATGAATTAGCTCCCACATGTTGCATATACAGACATTTACCATTGCATAGTGTTATCACTACAATACAGGTACAATCAAATGTTTGCTATGCACGGAGCTGCATAGAATATTACCAATAACAATTAAAAGGAACTATTGTGAAGATCCATCTGAAAAATCAGCCTGTTTGTGTGTAGTTTACTCTGGATTATTCTCTGGATAGCCCAGTATTGAACCATTTGGTGATTAGGAGCTACGGGAGAAAGCTAACAAAGGACCACAGCCTGTCAGAGGCAATGCTGAGAGTAGGGAGATGGCATGTGGGAAGTGGGAAATACTTCCGCTTAGAAGGAAAGCTGGTTGTTCATTAATGTCAACCCTATTAGGTATATAAACTGTTCAGAGAGCATTTCATTCAAATGCTCTACTTCTCTCTTATGGGTTTGCTGTTCTATTTAAGAGAACCTCTTTCCATCACATTGAAGTTTAAGGATAAAAGGGAAGGAGAGCTAAAGCACAGAGTTACATCCTTTTTTTATACCTGCTGTCATCCTGATGATACTCGCTATTGGGGCAGCTGGTTGCTTGCAGGAAGTTTTATGGCACATGTTTATCTTTGCTCTAATCGAAGACAGAGCACATGTTAATGTTATATAAATATAAGCTCTGCACCTTGTTGATTCATATGTGTAGGTTTTCTTTTGCTGATGGTGCAAAGCTTCGGTGTCCAACCACACCGGACCAAAGTCAGAAATGTGTGAGAGTTAAGTTTTTGGAAGGCAGCCCAGAGTCAGATCGCTAATCTCACTAGGTACCTCTCTTGCTTTCTATCTCTTTTTGGTTCCTGGAAATATGAAATACAATGCACCCAACTTTATTGTAGAGAAGATCAGAGCGGCATGTAAGTTCCTTTCTTCTCGTTATTCTGTACTGCACATAGAAAGTAAAAGGCACTTATACAACCCATGGCGCTAGTACTTTCTGAAATCCCAGCACTCCAGAGAAGGCTTCTCTTTGTTAATAAAATTTGGTCATGTAATACACCCCAGTTCCTGAGTAATATACTGAACTGGAACTATGAATGCAGTGATGTGAGTTCCTACAGTGTCTCACCGTAATCTGCTAATTTTATTATACAGCATTAGTAATGCACTGGCAAAGGAAAAAAACTAAATAAACAAACAGGTTTCCTAAGTTGATCCACCATTTAATAAAGCAATAAAAATCTCATTGTTACCACTGTTGTGAGTCGAATACACCAAGCCAGGCTACCATGAGTGATCTTCTTGGAAAAGGCAGAAGACTAGGGAGGGAGTTTGGCATGGAGGCCAATGTTAATATAATCATAAATAAGTTAGTTACATACAATCATAGGCTGGCATTTTATCACCAGATGAATCCACCTGTGCTGAAGAAATGCAGTGGCTCACATGTTTAGGACATGTGGGATTGGAAAGGAAATTTTTCCCGGGTCTTTTTTTTCCCCTATTACTGTCTCCTGACAACAATTGAGCAGACAGGTCCAGTGGATGGACAACGTGGCACACACCTGGAAAGTGATGCCTCTCATGATGCACAGGAGCCCCACCCTGTTGGCTTTTTGGTGGTTTTCTTTAATGGCTGTTGGTGGTTCTCTTTGAGCTGCCACTCTTGTTTTGAAAGACAACTCTTTCCACCCCCCCAGCTCCAAAAAATAGTAATAAAATTCCAAACATATCTAGCTATGGTAAATTATGCCAGTGCGGCCAGTTGTCTGGAGTTATGCCTGAGTCAATGGAGCTACATCATTTTATTCCACCTGATGAGCTGACCCTCTGAGGGTTCTCAGAGTACGCAAGAATAAATCATCTTGTCACCCTTCTGCCTCTTGCATGAGGGAGCCTTGCTTGTGCTTAGCAGAGTATCAACTCCCTAACACCACTAGCCCTTTGGACACTTCAGCAGTCTCCTCTGGGCTATGCCAGCCCTTAAATTGCCTTGTAGGTCAATTAGAGGTGCACCCCAGTTCCTGAGTCACTTTGAAATAGTGCCCTGAAGTATTCAGTGTTTTATCCATTGAACATTCACCGAATGTTTTCTGCTGTCACCAGAGCAATGTGCATGCCAGCTTGTTAAATTCAGCTCACGATCAGCACCTTGCTTAATACCACAAAACTTAGAATGATAGATGTGTAGAACCACAAGGGACTTTGAGAGTTCTCTCTATTCAATAAAGGACTACACAATAACTAGACAATTCATGACGGGTGTTTGTATAACCTGCTCTACAAAAACTTCCACTGACAGAGATTCCACAGGCAAGTTATTCCAGTGCTTAACCACCCTGACAGCTAGAGCATGTCTACACTAGGAAATGATTTCAAAATAAGTTATTTTGAAATAATAACTCCTGAAATAATAATTTTGAAATAGCATGCCCACACTACATGGAAGCCTCGAAATTAGTCTGAGGCAAGCTCTGTTAATGTGGACGTGCGACCTTGACTTAGAGTACCAGGAAGCACTGAGAAGTAATTACTTTTAATTACTCTAGGGAGTAGTTATTTTGAAACAGCAGCACTGGAGCATCCACACTAATGCTATTTTGAAATAACTATTTTCAAAATTAGCATTATTCCTCATGGAAAGCAGAAGTTATTATTTCAAAATAACCAGCCTGTTATTTCAAAATAACAGGCTTGGTAGTGTGGATGCGCCACTTGATATTTCAAAATAAGAGGAGGTATAAATAACTCCCTAGTGTAGACCTGGGCTTAGGAGGTCAGATATATTTATAGTGAAAAATAAGGATAAATAAATTATCAAAGATTCAAGTGATAGTGATATTAGAAACAGATGGTACATATAAAATAAAATCATAACACACTTTCCAGGCACAAAACTTAACAACAGACCAAAGTCTTCTGCAGCATTTCTAGCTAAGACTTCATTTTCATGAAGGTAAGTGCACTCACTGCCTGTTTACTTCCTGGGTGTGGAATGATGGGGTGTCTTTTGAGTTCTGAAATATACCCCCAAAGCTCATTGCCTGTGCTCAGAGACAGTATATCCATCTGCGGATTGTTTTTCCTGTGTGCCACTTCCCTGTTGACTTTGTATGTAAAAGATCTCTTTTGTGTTAGCTTACGATGCTTAATTTTCATTTAGACAGAGAGACAGGTGAATAAATATCTCGTCTGACAGAGGATCTGTTTTTCTCTTCTACTGGTGACATACTTTGATACAGTTGCTGAGAACATATTTTAATATATACCCATAACACCTTTCATACTATCTGTACATAAATTTCACAATAAAATCAATGTGTGATCCTAGCTTTCATTTAAGAACTCAAGCAAGTTCCTTTGGTGAATCAGAATGTACATACCAGAATCAGAATATTCCTATAATCCCCTGACCAGCTGGCTTTAAGGGGTCTTGAGTCATAGGCCCCAAAAATTCATATAAGCCTCCATGAAGCCATGAAATATCATTAGCAGCTATAGCATGGTAAATGTCTAGAGGCCCAACTGAAACCAGGACCCTCACTGTGCTAAGCGTGGTATAAACATACAAGCTGTTGGGATATGTAAAAATTAATAGGGGTCTGAAATGGCTATACACTGGTGGTTAAGGAGCTCAGCCACAGTCGGCATTATCCTTGAACATATTTTTTCCCTTTGTTTCTACAGTCTGGAAAGATAGATTAAGATTCCAGCCAAAACAGGTATTATTCTTCCTGATGTACAAATATGCTCTTTCCCTTCATTTTCTGTAGCCTAGAAAAATAAATAAGTATGCAGTTGCTTTTCTTTGTTGTGTCTTTTACTTACCCTCACCGGCGCTCTATAAGATATTTTCAGGGTTACATCTCTTGTAATCTCTGTTACCTATTGATTTGGAAAGTTTGTAGTGTGGAAAAGTGTTGATTTAATTAGAAATTTTGTAAATAGTAATAATAATATTCATCACCTGCCTGTTAATATTAATTGCATGGGAGTTAACATTCTAAATAAGGTTTTAGGGAAAGTAGTAATAGACATATGAATTAGCATAAAAAATAAATAAAAGGGTGTATTGGTGCCAAATTGTTGCCACTCAGACATGGTATTGAATGCCCGAGGTAAACGTGCGTGGGCAATAAAGTAGTTCCATTTACCCCATCTGCTCCTGAGTCACCTGTTTCTTCTCTAACATAAGCCTTAGCCCCAAGTGCTTAGCTTTTTGGTAGATTGTGCAGATAAACAGGTACAAAGGAAAATCAAAGGTACAAAGATAGAATCACTAAGTGACTTACTGAGTCATTAGCAGAACCAGAAATAGAACCTAGTTGTATAGATGGCCAGTCTAGTGCCCTATCAATTAGGCTGTGCTGCTTCTTGATGCTTTGCGTGGTTTCAGTCCTGCAGACATCCTCATCCACAACCAGTGTGCTGTGAGTGGGCAGTCGCACAGCAGGGAGGCAAAAGGTCAGAAGATCATGTAAAGTGATCTGCTTTCAACTCCCACTGAAGACAAGAGTGTGTCGTCTTTACTCATCACTTCATCAAAAAAAGAAGGTTCAATTTCATGCATCACCCACTTTTCTTTTAGCGAAGATAGTTTGAATTTTCAAGATGGTTTGAGAAAAATGATTACCTGCAGCTTCTTTAATTACAGAAATTGGTTATTTTAAGTGTATTTTGGATTGCTCAGTCTAGGATAAACTGCATAATCAGGAGATATTAGTTCCTTGAATGGCAAACAGAAATGAACGCATCTGTAAACTAAAGTAAATGTTCTAGCCTGGTTTAATCATAGGAAAAAACTAGAGGGCCACTCATACCACACAGTCTTTGTACCACACATGGACCTTGAAACTGCCCTGAATAGGTAGCTCTAGTTTCTCCTGGCATAGGCGAATTCCCAGTCAGCATAATGCTGTGCTACCTTGTGATAGGGTCTATGGGTATGTCTAGACTACATGCCTCTGTCGCCAGAGGCATGTAAATTAGACTACCCGACATAGTCAATGAAGCCGGGATTTAAATATCCCCGGCTTCATTAAAATAAAAATGGCCGCCGCGCTGTACCGGCTCAGCTGATCGTCGTCACAGTGCGGCAGTCAAGACGCTGATCAGTCGACAGGGAATGCCTTTGTCGACCGCTCCCTTATGCCTTGTGAAACGAGGTTTACAGGAGTGGCTGACAAAGGCATTCCCTGTCGACCGATCTGCGTCTTGACTGCCGCGCTGTGACGACAATCAGCTGAGCCGGCACAGCGTGGTGGCCATTTTTATTTTAATGAAGCCGGGGATATTTAAATCCCGGCTTCATTGACTATGTCGGGTAGTCTAGACATACCCTATGAGTCCTTCACTCCCTTTTGCTGGAGGTATCAGTGCCCTGATATTCTGTTTTTTAAAGAAAACCCAGTCAGGCCAAGCCACCAACAAGATGTGGCCCTTCAAGAGGAGACACTTGCAAGAGGCAGCCAACAGGCCAGTTTATGTGGCTTGCCTGCTTCCACTGAAGGGCAATGAGGAGTGACACCTGGGATGGGATTGGAGCTTCTTACTGAACTGCAGGGACAGGCCATTTGCCCAAACACTGACTGAGCAATTACTCTGTGTGTGTGTGTGCGTGCGTGTGCGTGTGCGTGTGTGTGTGCACGCGTGCGTGTGTGTATACGTGTGTGTTTTAGTTTAAATACATGAGTGGTCAAATCTCAAATTTGTTTCTTGTTAACAATTTAAGACTGAGGCTAAGTTCACAGCATGGGCCATTCTTTTCCAGCCTTGCTGCCACAGCTTGGTACCAGAAGTGGGATCAACACCCATTCTGGAGTAGAGGATTTCATACATTTCCTGGCCCCAGAGCAGATGGAGGCCCAGCAAGTTTTCCTGTAAGGGAATAGGAGGCCTGGTGGGCTGCACAGCAGCAGCAAGCTCTGGTCATACATCACCTATGTGATGCAAATCATCAGCTACTCTCCCTCTTCAGACCCTGAAACATACCTTAATTGAATGAGTAGCCCTAGCCTCTTAATGGGAAGAGATTACCTGGGCCATGTGACTACCTCCCTTTCTGCCTCCAGAAGCTCATGAAATTTATTGGGCCTTGGTGAGGAGACCACTAAGGACTATGACCCCATGAAAATGGCCATCCATGACCGACTAGAGATATCACTAGAGAAATACCACCATCATCTCCAGACAGAAACTTTTTCACTTGGAGCATAGCCACATTAGGCTATGGCCCAGTGCCTAACTGACCAGTTTCCACACACCCCGCTGGTGGCTTCAGCAGTATCCCAATCTCTAACTGAAATTTTAGAATCTGTGGTGTGCAAACAGTATTTAGACATTTTGCTGGCCCACAGTCAGACCTGGGTAAGCCAACACAATCCCAGCATACTGAACGTCTCCCATCCAGCTCACCATGGACCTTTAATGGTAGGTTGACCTAGCCAGGGGGGTTGATCTGGGCTAGGAGATCCTAACCCAGCCCTAACTTCCTGAATAATCAAGCCTATTTACCAGAAAAAGGCTGGGGGCTGTTGGAGAAGTCTCAGAATGAGGGCAACACTGCCACTGAAGTGCAGACACACCCTGCAAAATACCCACAAGAGTCATCAAAGGTGAAGCACATGGAGTTGTGTCCATGAGCAGGCCATGGAGTGTCCCTTTCAAGGTTATCTATCTCCACAGTAGAAACCTAGGCATGTCAGCCATTCATAACCAACCCCTCATGAAGTACAATTTGTAGAACATAGGGGCCTCCTGGGTAGAACAGATGAGAACTGCTGGTGGGAATTTGTAGCTCCAGTAGATCTAAAAGGCTGAAAAATGTTGGCACTAATAAATTATGAAGATGACCTGAGGCAATGGCCTGTGTTCATGGGACTGCTTATTCCTATCCTACAACCTGACTACATTTAATGGGATTAAATTTGAATGCTCTGGGTTGGCATAATCCCAATTTGCCATGGGAAGTAATATTTGGGAGGGAATGACAACTCTTTTCTTCACTACTCTCCTTACCACTCACACAGCTCTGGCCTGATTGTACAACATCTTCCGGATTATATACTCTATCTTCTGAGATGATCCCTAGTAACCCAAGAGGACTTGGAAACAGTTGAAAGGAAGGCATGGATGCAAACAGTCTTTGATGTTGATGAGCAGAACCTGGGTGGGGCATCCCTCTTTCCAATCTGAACTCAGTGCTATTAGCCAGGTTCTTTGATTTGGTTCTGGAATAATGGGGTGAAGATACTCTTAGGGGTGTGTGATGGGGCGAGGTCACAGACGACTCCTTGGGGATGCTTCCTGGAGTGCTGACAAGGCCATTGCCACTCACCTTCATGCTCTCTGGAGTTTCTCACTACCCTGTCCTGCTGGGACAGCTACCCGGTCTCCTCCAGCCAAGGCACAGAGCTGAGATCAGAGCCCTCTCCCCACCAAGGAGCAGCACAGACACTGAAACTCTTTGGGTTCAAGGAAAATGCAGTTTCGGGCCCAGCTTCCTTGGATACCACTCTCCAAATGAATTATTTAGGTAAGCCTCTTTTAAAAATGAAAGGAGGATATGAACACTGATTGCTCTCCTAGAAACAAGTATTTACACTGGGCTTAATAGTAAATAAGAGTGATTATATTAATAGAAGCAGTAGGATTTATAAGTGAGAACAGGCAGAACAAAGTAGATTGTAAATGTAAAATAACAGAAAACGCTTATCTCATTCTAACACTAAAACCTCAGTATAAACTTATTACAAACTCACCCTAAAATTGTTCTTATTCCAGCTAAGCCTCCAAACCAGGGAAATCTCCTCTCCCTGGGGCCCTTGGTTCATTCTCCTGGGAGCCAAAGACAGCCAATGTCAGCCAAAGACAAAGAAACTCCTTGCTTCCTGTTGTTTTATAGATACCACCTTTCCATGGACAATTACTTAGTCCACTTCTACCTGTTGGGGTGGACATGTGACTTCCTGAGACCAACCACTGCTAAGACTTAAAGGACAAAAGAGGGTGTTTACAGTTGATCATCTAGGCATTGAGGGTAACATACTTGATGGCTTTCATTTTCACATTTAAAACCATAAACTATTACATACTCCATATACCTAACTTTACGCCCAAGAATGAAACATACACCAAAATAAGATATACAGATCCAATGGATTATGACATGAAGATTGATAGGTTACTTGAGATAATGTGCCCAAAGCACCTTTGAGTTAAGCATATCTATGTCCACAAGTCCATTTTCTAAAGCATGGTGGGCGGTGCCCATCACAGGCTGTACACTGATATAGCGATGGTAAATGGAACCATGGTTCAGGAGTTTCAAGCCTCTCAGTTTCCCCATGTAGAGATTAAAAATAATTACTTTTACTGGGAGAACACCCGGAAGTGTGAGGTATGCCATCAGCTCCTGGTGCTCAAAAACATTTGGATAGAAATGTGTGTGGCTTAAACTCAATTTCCTTCCTCAAACATTTTGACAGAGATAAAACGCTACAGAGGGTGCTAACCAAATTTTGTTGGCCAGAGAGCTGTATAGAAGGGGCAAACTTTGTGCGTCCTGCTCAGAGTACCAACAGGAACACTTCAGGACTCTCTTGGTTCCATTACATCTCAGAGATGTGCCCTTCCAACAGATAAGGACAGAAATAGTGAGGCCTGTGGAAGAAAGTAGAAGGTGGGAACCAATGGATGCTGGTCTAAATGGAATATAGTACCTGCCATGAAGAGACATTTTCCCTTGTTATCCAGGGTTTTCTGAACCCACTTTTTTGATAACTTAACCTTTTCTCTCCCAGCAGCATCAGGAATAAGAGGGGACTCAGCTCTTCCATCTGATAAATGAATGGTACAATGCTCCTTCTGTATTGAGTCTCAAGCACACACACATATACCATAGCAACAGTCTAGAGCACCCCAGACACAGTTATGCAAAGTCTGAGATGGTTCCGAGAGGTGAACAAGAGGTTCTGGTGATCAGCCTTCCTTCCAATTGCTGGGGAGTAAGGGTATGTCTACACTACCACCCTAGTTCAAACAAGGTGGCTAATGTAGGCATTCGAACTTGCAAATGAAGCCTGGGATTTAAATATTTCGGGCTTTATTTGCATGTTCCCGGGCGCCACCATTTTTAAATGCCCCATAGTTCGAACTAGATGCCTGCGGCTACACACGGCACGGGCTAGGTAGTTTGAATTAAAGCTCCTAATTCGAACTGTTACTCCTCATTGCAGTCTCTACTCATAGAAAAACTCCTCTGAACTTCACATTGCCTACTCTCACTTGTCTTTGTATAGATTATTTGAAGAAGCTGAATATGCATCAACAGTGTGCCCTTGTTGCCAAGAAGGCTAATGGCATACAGGGTTGCATTAGTAGCAGCACTGTCACCAGATCCAGGGAAGTGATTATTTTCCTCTATTCGCTTTCAGAATATGATCTGAAGAAGTGGGTCTGCCCCACGAAAGCTCATCACCTAATAAACTATCTTGTTAGTCTTTAAAGTGCTACATGACTGCCTTTTTTTGTTTGACCAAGATCAGACTAACACGGCTACCTCTCTGTGATTCTCCTCTATTTGGCACTGGTGAGTCCAGATCTGGAGTATTGCATTTACCACGTAAAGGATGGAGACAAATTAAAGAGAGTTCCGTGGAGGGCAACAAAAATGATTAAGGGGCTAGGGCTCAGGAGGAGAGGCTGAGCGAAATGGGATTATTTAGTCTGCAGAAGAGACAAGTGAGGGGGGATTTTATAACAGCTTTCAGCTACATGAAGGAGGAGTTCCAAAGAGGATGGAGCTAGGCTGTTCTCAGTGGTGGCAGATGACAGAACAAAAAGCAGTGGTCTCAAGTCGCAGTGGGGGAGGTCCAGGTTGGATATTAGGAAAAACAATTTCACTAGGAGGGGTGATGAAGCACTGGAATGGGCTGTGTAGGGCATTAGTGGAATCTCCATCTCTAGAGGTTTTTAAGGCCTGGCTTAATGGAATGATTTAATTGGGGTTGATCCTACTTCGAGCAGGGGGTTGGACTAAATGACCTCCTGAGATCTCTTCCAACCCTCATCTTCTATGATTCGAAGTGAGAATGAAGTTGACAACACTTTTAAAACAGAAGAGTCCTAGAAATGGACGTTTGAAAGTAGTGGAGCAGAAAGCTACTTTTCCATTGATATGCTCTAAATGCTTATTTGTTGTTTCTTTGCATTAATAATCAGAAGGTTTGAATACATAAATGAATAAACAAACACATAAAATAAATAAATCCATAATGGAATGATTTAATTGGGGTTGATCCTACTTCGAGCAGGGGGTTGGACTAAATGACCTCCTGAGATCTCTTCCAACCCTCATCTTCTATGATTCGAAGTGAGAATGAAGTTGACAACACTTTTAAAACAGAAGAGTCCTAGAAATGGACATTTGAAAGTAGTGGAGCAGAAAGCTACTTTTCCATTGATATGCTCTAAATGCTTATTTGTTGTTTCTTTGCATTAATAATCAGAAGGTTTGAATACATAAATGAATAAACAAACACATAAAATAAATAAATAAATAAACACTGAACTATTGAAAGGAGTTTATATTGTGCTGGAGACAGCAGTATCTCTCAATAATGGTAGTGGTAGATAATGGTACATACATCTGTACTACAAATATGAAAGGGAAGAACGCAAAGAAAATGCATATGAAAGGAATGTAAGTGCAGAGAAGACTAAATATACCTGTCATACATTCTGTTAGAAGCAGGAACCGCCTCCATTAGAGATTTTCCTTCTCCGGTGTCCTCTTATTTCTCACCTTTTATCTTCCACCAGCTGCCACTAGGCCTTCGGCAGGGCACAATAGCCTTCAAGGTGAAACACACTAAAATCTGGTAAATTTCAATTTGCAGCTGAGTCACCCAAGGACACAACTAAAGGGAATGGGTCAGAAACCATCTGCTCTGCTCCTACAGATTGTGCACTGGACTTCCCACTCCCTTTAACACTCATGAAACTTATCCACACCTTGGGCTCAAACCTATTTCCATTGACATCAGTGGTAAAAACAACCACTGAGTTCAAGGAAAGCAGGTTTGGGGCTCTTTCACAAAACAACTCTACAAGTCCTCCTTTCTTTAGTTCATCCTTTGGCTCCTTCTTTATTGGCTGCTTTCTCCATCTCTTTCATTCACTCCTGATTTTACTTTATGCCAACCTTCACTTTTGGAACAACCTCCCAAAGTAGCACACAAGTCCCTCTTTCCTCCTCCTTTAATCCTGAAAATCCATTCTAAGTTGGGGTCCAATAGCAACTGTGATTCCTTTGGAGACACAGAAAAAAGGTCAGAAAATGGCCAGTGTCTGGTAAGTACTATCTATAAGGAGGATGACTGGATCCTCAAGAGAACTCCATGTGATTAATTAATTTCTAGTAGCTAATGATAATGACAAATGCGTTTCTATCCCTAAAGGGTTGATCATATAGAAGTAACTATATGTTATTAGAAGTCAAAGGGGGGGGGGATAAAGAGAGGTTGAAATAAATAATGTAGTGTTATTTGTTAGGAGCTGATTACTTACTCTATTTCACCAGGATCTGCATATAGAATTTAATCAGTCAGAAGGTTGCTAGCAAAGACCAGGAGCAAAGAATATTTTGCTGATTATTGCTCTCTTCTCCAAACAGGATTAACAATACTGGGGGGAAATCTGGGCCCACTGATTCACTGAGGCCTAGATTTCGCCAATGAAATTATGTTGCAGAGAAAATTCTGTGGTTTTTAAGGGGACAAAGACTGCGTCCCATTGATTAAAATGCACTTCCCATCCTGTAGGGTAGGTGGGATTTACAAGCTCCAGGATAGCATTGTTAATTATGTTTTCTTTTGGAGGGCTGCTCAAAACAAACATCCACATCAAATCAAAACACATTTATTATTATTACTAAAAGACTTTCCTAGCATCGCCCAGGTCCTTCAGGCCAGAGGGCTAGAGGTGTGGGGGTTGCAGGAGTCAGGGCAGGGCCTTGGGAATGTGTGTGGGGGAAGGCTAGGGGCAGGGGATGGGGGTGGCCACTGGTGTCTGTGGCTGGAGTAGTGGGGGCAGGGGAGACACATCACCTTCTGACTTCTCCTGGCACAGGCCAAGGGTGGGAAGGGAGCATTCATCCCATCCACCAGCTTGTCCCTGTGGCTGTGCATCCTGCCTGATAGCTTCTCTCCAACTGGTAGTGGCGGGAGGCGAGGGGTGGGGGCGAGGGCTTGAGGATTTGCATAGGATGGCTCTGCCATTGTTCCGTGGAGGAGCGGGAGCCATGCAAGCCAGTCGTGGGGAGGGTGTGCTGGGAGGCATGGTGGTGCTGGGGGGCAGGCTGTGGCTCCTCTGGGGGAGAGGATAGGGATTTCTGCCCCTGTTGTGTGCGGCTTTTTCTCCCCCTTCCCCTCCCCCTCCATCCGGCAGAGGCCTTTTTTCTTTTTCTCATCTTCTTTGGGCTGGGGACTTTTCTCCCCACTTCATCCAGCAGGGGCCACCCCCCTCTCCCTGTTTGCTTTCTCCCCTCTCATCCGGCAGGGGCCTTTTCCTTTTTCTTCCCCACATCTGACTTTTCTCCCTCCCCCCATCTGGTGGGGCCTTTTTTCATTGTCCTGTCCAGCAGGAGACTTTTTTGCCCTCCCCCCCACTTAGGGCTTTCTCCCTCTACCCTTCCCACTCTGATGCTGCAGTCAAGAGCCTGGGGGCAGGGATTTGGAGCAGTGGGGTGACTTACCCCGTCTGGTGTCTGGCAATATGGTGAGCTCCAGCCCCAGTTGACCATTCTCTTTGTGGTGCATCTGCCCCCAGTGGTCACTCTGCAATATAGCATCCCTCCGAATAGCCCCCTCCGTTTCCATGTTATGGAAAACAATCTCTTTCCAGGCATTTCCTGTTTTCCTGGCACAACCAAACCCTGCCCATGCTTTAAATTAGGAGAAGAGGAAAGTGCATACCAAATTTGGAGGTCTTAGCTCTTACTGTCTAGGAATTCTTGAACAAATGGACATGCAGATGGACAGACAGAAAGATGCACATTTCTAAAATATATATATGGATAGATTGATTGATTTATACTATGGGAGCATCCAGAGCCCTGGACTGTGATCAAAACCTAATTGTGCTAGGTGCTGTGCATACACCCTACCAGCATTAGTATCCCTGCCCACCACGTGCTTTCAATCTACAGACCACATGTTGAAATTGGCTCCAGGTCCACATACCCCTGGCCCATCTAATCCACTGACTTCTTGTGTCTGTGCTGAACTTAGTGCATTAGGGTACCTCTATTGGACTGAGCCTCTTAAGAGCTAACGTAATATAAATATAAATAACTAGGGTCTTCCTTCCAGTATGAAGAACTGCTGCACTGTTGCGGGCACTCTCCTCCCCATAAGATATACCATTTACATGCCAGTCTGCTGGTCTCCAACGACTGATCAAGTGGCAAATAAAGAACCCACAGCATATTTTTTGGAAAAGAACAATGTGGTCTCAGAATGCTGGGTGACATGTATATTTTCAGAAAACAGCTACTCGTGAAGTGAGGATGAAATCTCAGCCACCAGTCTGGGTCCAGCTTCAGCAGTAGCTGCTGAAAGTCATTGATCTCTGCTGACTGTTCGGTATTCTGTAGGTAGGAAATTAGTTGGCCCCTTCTAACTCCCAGGGGACAAATGTTCACATCAGAGAGTCAGTGCTGCAGCTGGCATTTACTGTCTGTGTCAGTGGAAGCCGAGAGGTGCTCCCTATGTGTCAGAGTTGAGGCAGATTGGCAGAGAATAGTAACAAACATTGTGTTGCTAGTCCAGTTGTCAAGCTGGAGAAATGTCATCTGTCCGTCTCCAGGGCTGTCAATCTTATAATAGAGGAGTACATTTAAAAAAGGAACAAGTCCTAATATCCCAGGCTATGTGAGTTGTAGGTGAGCCTTCAATGGCTACTGTATTTCACTACTTGATAAGGCACTCTTGAGATACTTGCGTGAAAGGCACCAAGAAAAATCAAATTTTAATCTGATTTAGGCTGGAGTTTGCACCAAGCACCTTGGAAAAGAACCTAGAATAGTTTCCTGGGCTACAAAAAGATTTTTACCCATTACTTTCCATCCACAATTTTGAAATATGGGGAAAAGTTATCAGAAGGTCTGACCTGCTAAGCCTAGAATGATAGTAATCATGAAACATGAGAACACAACAGAAGATGAACCATGAGTATTGGGACACAATACTTAGCAAGGGGTGGTATGTGGGCTACACTGCTCCAGAAGTAGCCTTTGGCGGCACCATGACTCAAGAGGCACAATTCCTTCCCTACTTCTTTGCTCCAGAGAATCCACTGTAATAGTTGGCTGCAGTCACTTATCTCGCTGACAGCTGGGTGCTTAACTGCTCTAGCCCCTAAGAAAATATCTGCCTACATGCCAGCAACATGCTTGGTGTGGTACAATTCCCAGAAAACAACACAAACTCCACTCCAAAGAGGAGTGATTTTTTTCTGAGGCTTGATTCAAGTTTACCCTAGGGGGAAAAATGGTGGTGATTCAGTTTCCCTTAGTATGGTCCCAGTCAATCCTCCCTGGAATGCTTTCAGCGGGTAAGGATTTCAGTATGTCAGAAAGGGAGAATAGGCTTTCTTTTAAGCTGGTCCGTAAATGTATCCAATTATCATCATTTTAGAATGATATTAAAGTCATCATCAGATTGCAGAGGGCTATTAGCAGTGCACAATAGAGGAGGAGTATAATGAGATCTCAGGGCAAGATATAAGTGGGTTTTCTTCAATAAATGAAACCATTTAATTTTATAGGGTTTTTTCTTTGATCATGTGTCATGCTGTCATGGGCATTTTGGGGATGGCTTATACAACTGTGTGGAAAATGGCTCGTAATTGGTAATGTCAATATGGCATTTGTACAACAGACACTAGTAATATATCTGGGGTACACCACTGGGCTAGGGAAATAATAGTGCTGTTGTGTTTGTTTGCCTGTTGGTCTAGGGTTACCACTTGCCATGACAGTTCAACATATGAGTAGTAGGCCCATTGGTCCTAAAAGTTTATAGGATGCAACTGGAGTCATAAAACTGCGCTTCATAGCCTGACAGATCTGATTCCCATTCACACTGCTATAGGGTGACCTGCCATCCTAGTTTTAGAGGGACAGTCTCATGTTTAAGCCTATCCTGATTATTTCTTAAATGGGCAAACTGTCCTAGAATTCTCCCCTGCCCCTTCCCCTCCACCACCACCACCAGTACTAGCGGGTCCTGCTGCTAGCCAGATACATGCCAGCTGCCCATCCACCAGCGGAGAGCAGGGGAGTCAACTGGCCTACAATGGAAGTGGATATGCAAGGCTGGTGGTGGGGTGAAGATGCAGCAGGTATGGCCAGCTGATCTTCCTTTTGGTCCATCAGTGCAACCCTTACTGTGTGCCAGCTCTCGGTCAGAAACGCTCTGCTCCCTGTCCCCTTTCCAACCGGCACTGGCTGAGCACTGTGAGCTGGGGAGTCCGGTGAGCACAGGCAAGTGCCAGGCAGTGGATGGTTATGTGTTGCCTCTGCTGCCCATCAACCAGCCCTTTACATGCTTCTGTTCTCACTTTCCTCTCCCTTCCATATCCCTTCACTCCCCACCCCAAATCTCCTGCTACTCTGTATCCCTCTCCCCCTTGCCGGGGTACATCCTGCTCCTAGCACTGTGTGGATGACAAGCCCCCAGTTGGAGGGCTCAGCTTACCTGCAGCCCATCTTGCTGGCTCTTTCCTCCCCCTTCTGCCTCTGGCTGGGCCAGTGACCCAGGAAAGCCCCAAGACCCTCCAGCCTGGAGGAGGATCTGGGTCCTCTATGTGTCAAAGCCCCACTATGGCTGTGGAAAGGCAGAGGGAGCAATTTCTAGCCTGTTCGCACCTTGAACCTACAGGCTCCACAACATCCCGCCAGGCAGGGGCCTAGCGCCCTCCTCATACACTCCTGGTCCTGCTCCAGGGAGTGAGGGGCTGCTCCATCCCCTAGGCACCCTTCCCTGCTGAGCCACCTCTCTGGCCAAGTTGGCTGAAGCCACTGGAGTCAGGTTCCCTGGGGCCTAGTGCACAATGCAGCCTTAGGGTTTAACCCCTTCCTGCCCATGCTGTAGCTGATGGACAGGAGGCAGCTGGGTTATGTCAATGACCAGCAGCAGCCTGGAGGAATGAGTTGCCTTTCAGCTCTGTGAAGGCAGGAAGGGACAAGCTGCTTCCAGCCATAGGGGAAGGTGGGGAGAAAATATGAGCTCTGCAAACACACAGGCTAGATCATCACAGAGGTATATGGAAATATGTGCATATCACCTCTGCGCATGTATGAATAGGGGCTGAGAGGGGTGTGTGTGTGTGTCACTCCTCCCCCTGTGAACTCTAAAGCTTTAAAGATAGGCTTGCCTTTGAACTTGCTTTGATGCAAATAATTTTAGCAGGGGTCCTGCATGCAACATAGGGAAATATGGTCACCCTATACTGCTGGGGGCTCATTTTGCTAATACAAACAGCACACTGTATCTGCTGCAAGTCTAACCCTCCTTTAACATTTCTCAACCTTTGCCCCTTGAAGTACTTCGGGTTCACGCCTGGAGCCACGGCAAGCCCAGCCACAGGCTTACTGCTCCCCTCTGCTCTGGACTCCTTGTCCTCAGCATACAGTAGTTGTCTTTGTAGACAAAACCCTAAGAAGCTGAACTGATCAAATATTCAGGGAGGATTTTTAGTAACTACTATAAGACTCTCCTCTGTCAAAGCACAATAGGCATGGAGCCCAGAGCTAGGAAAATCACTAGTAATATCAGACTCTTGGATTGGTTAAACAACATGATATTAACACTCTCAAAACCCAACTCGATTAATCCAGAAAAAGTCCCCTCCTGCATGGATATAGCAGTTAGAAGTCATGGCCTCTCCATGCATGCATTTAGACTGGGGAAGGGGAAGGACAGCAACTCCTTGGGTTGGTCTTGCTTTGGACAGGGGGCTGGACTTGATGACCTCCTGAGGTCTCTTCCAGCTCTATGATTCTATGAACTCTGATTCTACTACCATTACAATTGCTAGGGAATAATTGGAAGCAAGGGTAAGGTTCTAACAGATTATGCTGATCAGTTTCTAAGGGCAATAGCTGAGGGAAAATAAACAGGGCCTCAGTGATGTTATTTTGATGCGCAAAACTGTAAGGTTTCCTGTCTGATGGGGGAAAACGTTTTTAAGAGGCAGAGGAGCTTCATGTTTATTTTTCCTTCCCTTTAATAGTAATTGGATTTACATTGCAGCATGTGGAGAACAAGCAGAGCCTCAGTCTGGTATAGATAGAACCTTTCTTCCCTGTGTTTTTTACTTTCCCTGACAGTGGATCCTTCAAACATACACACGAGCTTGTAACTGTCAGCAAAACCAGTTCTCTCTCTTAACTGCCCTGCCGCTTAACACACTTATTTCATAGTGTCAGGCACTGTGAACACTTTAATCTGTTAAGGGGGCTCTTTTTTCACTTCCTTAACATTGAACCCATGTTTTATGTATTAGTTCTTGATTTAGAAATGCTTAGGAGGCATAACACATTTTGTAAGATGGATGACTTCTTCTGGACTTTTATTTTATCTTGCTTTGTTGGTGTGACCTGAAATCCAAAGGAAAGCATCTTTGTAAAGAAACACAAGTCTGTGGCATATAGTCTAGAAGGGCTGCTATTGTGAAATGAAAGCATGCTCAGCTGTAAAGCAGTTCCTAAAGGGCCTGATCCAGTGCCCATGACGTTAATGGAATTTTTGGTGAGGCCCAGCTGAATGTAGAAGTATGAGAGAGAGAGAAACTACTGAATAAAGGAAAGACATAAAAAGTTTATTCTGCTCCTTCTCATGGGATGCTTTAAAGTCACTATAAAAGAGCTAGATTTACCACTTCCCGCTGCTCAAGTGGGTAGGGAAGGTAGGGAAAATAAGTTCCCAGGTAGGAAAATAAAGTTTGCCCACTTGCATTCTGCTCAGTGTCTGTTTGAAGAAATCATATTTCACTTTTCCAGAGGTTGGCCTTAGCCTCAGGAAAGAGTCTATTAGTCTAGGGCCTGCACTATTTGACCTTCCATTATACCAGCTGGGGAAAGTGACTGCACACAAGTAAATGGCATTTCTACATATATGAACTAACAGCCAGTGCGTGTCACAAAGCATACTGCAGTGGAAAACTTGGCAGGCTACAAAAATTGCTCAGTATGTGTTCTTATACCTGTACGGTGTAATTTTACAGTGAGAAAGATATGGTATGTGATTTCCTACTCAAACCAGTGTTAGACTGGGATAATTGCTCTGGCTACAGCAAAATTACACCTGACTTCACCAGTGTAAAAAGAGCAGACTAAAGCACTATGTATGTCTCTCTATTCTTTATAGTACAGCTATGTAACATAACATTATGTATCTGTATCTAGCTATATTATATATGTTAAACAAATGGCACACATACACCTATGCAATGTTGGTCTAGGATATTAGACATGCAAGGTGGGTGAGGTAATATCTTTCATTGCACCAACTTCTGTTGGTGAGAGAGAGACAAGTTTTTGAGCTTGCAAAGAGCTCTTCAGGTCACAGGAGTGCACATATGTAATATACAGTAGATATATGTAATTTAAATGTATACCCACAACACTATCCTGTACACATAGAGCTGGAAACACAGGTGGAAATACTTGATACTTACTGTGGTGTTCTTCCTTTTGTGTCTTGGTCCTTGGGCTGATTCTGCCTTTTTTGTAATGAACCGAGGTTATAGTTTATAGTACTCTTGATACCTCGTTGCTCATTTAGGCATGGTATGGCTCTTTAAATTGACAGATATTAATAGAGCTGTACTGATGAGCTCCCAATAACTGCTCTTAAGCTGAGGCCCAGGTAAAACAATTAATATTTTCTAGGATCCAGTTGTGTATAGACTTACTACGTTTGCATCACTCTAAGCTTAATAGGATGCTACAGGATGAAAGTCAATTTAGAATTTGACCCCAGATATGAGAGGTCCAAGCAAAAATTCAGTGATCAACTATGTGAAGAATAAATATCTGATAATACCACCGCTCATTTTCTTTAGTCTAAGGACTTCATTCCTCAGGTGCTGATCACTCTGTCTCTGATCCAACAAAGCACTTGGACAGGTGCTTAACATTAAGCATATAAATAGTCCTATTGGTTAACCAAGGGAGGCGAACAGAGCATATGCTTAAGAACTTGCCAGACTGGGACTAGAACCTTGCAGGATTGAGTTCTTTGTTATCAATGACATAAGTGTTTATCAAAAGTAATCAGCACATTTCTCATTTCCTCTAAAAGCAAACAAAGCCTGCTGCAAGCTCCTAAGTGTATACTGGCAGCCCCACATTACAATGTATGCAATCATATTGTACCAAAACAGATTTGTCAAGCTTCAACCTGAAGATTTCAAGACATAATAAAAGTACAAGGTATTACTAACAAATAAGATGAAAACAGTGAAAAATACTAACATTATCCCTGTTTCAGAGAAAAGGTTGTAAAAATAGATTTTTACCAATCAACATTTTTATCCCTATTTTTTAAAACTGGAACACAAAATATCCAGCATTTGAATATTGCGTGCTAGCTAGTTCAATCCGCATTTTGTGCTGCCAGCACTAGAGTTGCCTCAGGGTCTGTCAGATGGTTGGGAGGCTGATGGGGTGTCTAGACAGCCTAGCAGTCCTGATGGCTATTTGTCTTTCACTCAGATTTCATTGGAAAAGAGCTGTTAATGTTTGCTCATTTAAGTATAAGATTCTATGCAGAGCCCTCCATAGCTCTGTACATACCATGTGTTAGTCCTCCCATCTTCAGTAACAATGTGATGTTTTCCCCCTGGAAATATGGCTCTTGTTCAACACAGACAGTTTCATTACATAATCCACTGCCAATCACCATGTTAGTTAAGTGCCAAATACAACATTAAGATAAGCACGGAAATCCTTCAGTATAGACTCTTTTTCCTCTCTTCTCCGCTCTTCATCTTCATTATTAATGTTCTGTTATTGTGTATAGATTTCAATTTTGCATACTGGTCTGTACAAATGATCCATGTGTTTCAATCAGGCCAGCCGACCGGAGGGAAGGGTGGGGGGAAGGGACAATTACCACGGGGCCTGGTGATTTTAAGGGGCCGGGGGCTCTGGCCACTGCCACTGCTACTATGGCAGCACTGATGGCTGGAGCCCTTTGAATCACTGTTGGAGCTCGGCGAGGCTCTGAGGACTAGGGGTGGGGGGCAATCACGCTGTACTCCTGGCAGCTCTGAGGGCTGGCTACATTGGCCCTGCCCCTTCTCGCCAAGGTTCTACCCCTTCCGGGGGCACAGAGCCAGCCCCCACACCACTGTTCCTTGTAAGCTGAGCACTTGGGCGACCGCCCAGGAGAAATTCGAATGCCGCCCAGCTAATTAACAGAATGCCCACAACCTCCCACAGCTGACAGCATGTGTTTCTATTGATGGAGCACATTTGCACATGCTTTGGTGCACATAAAATTTATTCTGCACATGGATGGAAAAAAATTGAGGAAACATTGCTGAGTCAGGTCCGATACAAGATAATTATTTGTCTCTTTCTCTGTTGACCATAAGGCTCAACAGATGTCCTCTACTGCAAATCCCTCACCCAGTAACTTTGCCCAGGGGCCTGCAGTGGCTGTTGGCCCCGCTGGTTACAACCCCCTAGATCTTGGGATGTCATGGAGGATAGAGACATTCATGCTATTCCTTGGCCAAGGTAGGGGAAGGTGTCACAATGCCAATGCTGCTGCACGTAAGCTATTCTCCGTTAAACACTTGGGCTGTGTCTATACTGGCGCAATCTTGCGCCAGAGCTATGCGCAAATGAGGCTCGGCGTGGAATATTGCCGAGCCTCATTTGCATAACTCATGAGCCGCCATTTTTGCGGAAGAAGCTCTTGCACAAGACGGAGCTGTCTACACTGCCCCTTCTTGCGCAAGAAAAACCCTCTTACGCAAAGCCGTTATGCTGATTATTTTCAGGCCTAACGGCTTTGCGCAAGAGGGTTTTTCTTGCACAAGAAGGGGCAGTGTAGACAGCTCCGTCTTGCACAAGAGCCTCTTCAGCAAAAATGGCGGCTCATTAGTTATGCAAATAAGGCTCGGCAATATTCCACGCCGAGCCTCATTTGCATAGCTCTGGCGCAAGATCGTGCCTGTATAGACACAGCCTTGTTTAGCAAACTCCACCCTATCTTGGTGGATATAGACCTATCCCCAGTTACTCATGTCCAGGAGGGCCGACAGCTTTCATGGCCTCCTGGGCAAAATGGGAGTGAGGGCCAGCTCCACAGAAGGGTGAAAGGAGCTGGGGCAGCCAGCCCTCAGTGCCACCCAGACCGTAGTACTGCCCTCCAGCCCCCACCCCTCAGAGCTACTTTACCATGACCTCTTGCACCTTCTTGGCCATTGTATCAAGGCCACAACTTGGGAGGTGTCAGGCTGGAACCTCCCTCTAGCTCCCCTGAGCTTGCCCAGCACTACTCTATCGAAAGTGCTTCTCCTTCTCTGGGGCCAGTCCTGAACCCTGGCTGGTCAGGATTCAACTGCTGTCTACTCTGTTGAGCAGCTCCTATAACAGGGCCGCTCCAGCAAGCTACCTTCTCATTGGCTCCTTATAAGCCTCTTTCTGATTGGCCAGGACTCTGCACAGGCTCCCTCCAGCCTGCTTTAACCCCTTCTGGCCAAAGTGAAGCAGCTGCCCCACTACAAGTACTTTGGAACTCCAACGAGTTCAGAACACTGGAGCGTATCTCCTTAGCAATACAGTGTTACTGAAAACACATCCCCCCACCCCCACCCCAGTCCTCTGCTCTCTGTGGTGGCTTCCTACCGAATTTCAAATTAAGTTCAAAGTCTCAATCTTTATCTTCACAGCTTTCCAGGACTAGGATCCAGGATTTCTTATAGGTCTGGAAAAAAGACCACAATTGACAAACTTTGCTTCTTTGGTACAATGGACATCACAACGAAAAGAGTATAGCACATTTGTGCAGGAGGGAGAATCTTCTCCAGGAACTGGTCTGAGACTATTGAATACCCACAAGGTACCAAGGATTATCACAAATCTCATGTACAAGATAACTTTATATTTATATTTATATAAATCCACACCCTACCAAAAGACAACACTACACACACTTTTCCTTCCAGGAAAGGATGCGGGAACAAGCAACATGTAAAAGATGTTAAGCAGGTCTCTTTCGGTACTTTTGGAATAGGCTCAAATACTACCGTGATGACCACCGTATAAAAAAACTATATAGAATAGAATAAATCAGCATTAATTCTATGAATTGACTGAATGATAGTGCCAGTAAAAACAGCTCTCCCGTTCTCAAATTCCTCCATGTTCTCCTGAACCAATAGTAAGTAACTCAAGCCACTCTCATAGGGTCTTGGGGGTGGGATAATGAAGTCTCAGACTCCTTATTCTGAGTCAATATATGTGTAACACTACTTTCATCTCCTCCATGAATGACAAGGAACTCTATTTTATACAGTACACATCCTTTATGGGAAGACAGTGGCTGTCGGGTAAAGATTCTGATTTGAACCATTTAACGGCCTACAGTAGCCCAAGGTACGTTTGTTTCTGCTGAGGTTTCATTCCAGTCAGCATCCCTATCTCCAGATTTAAAAAACAGCTACACTTGTGGCAATAGTTGATGTATAGGAAGATAGCAAGGCGAATGGTGTTTGAAAACAGCTCATGCAATATGATCATGTTTACCAAGATCCGTTTCAATGGTTTGGTGGGCTTTCCCTACCTACCCACGAAGCATGCTGGGAGCAAGGTGGTTTTATGACTCTCTGGATTGTGATGGCTGCTCTTGGCTGAAAAAGGACACTTCTGAGTTCTCTCCATTTGCTAATTTTGGATAATAGAAAGATGACTAGGTTCTTTTCTTTGACTCCATCCCATTCAAATCAGCAGGCTCTATGGGCTTTGTTCTAGCCGCTTCATGACTTCTGAGCAGTGCAAAGGGTCCAGATCTGGGTGCAGCTGGCTGACTGAGAATTCCTCTGCCTGGGGAGGATCTGTCAGCTGGTAAAAAGATGGCAAAAGTGGCTCCTATACCAACCACTTTCCACATCCTAGGGCAGTGTGCATGCCAGAAGGAGGTGAGGCTATACCAGGGGTTAGGAGAGGCACAGCTCGACAATTGCCAACTTGTATCTGTCCTGTGATTCCTTAAGATATGATAACCAGCTAGTTGGGATCAGGCTTGTTTGAGAGTCAGGTTCCTTGTGGCTTCCTAAAGCTTTGTAATGACTGGACTCTCCTCTTGTCTACCCTTCAAATATTCTCTGACCTGCAGGAATGATCAGGTGTGCATAAGCATGTAACCTTAAGTAGAGCACTGCTGGGAGAGGAGGAAGACAACACTGGGAGGGGTGGAGTGCAGGGTTTTATACCCATTGCTGATTTCTCCTGTGCCTACTTAGACCAAATTCATGAGCCAGCACATTGGCACATTGCCATGCGGACAGGTGGATTTAAGCGTAGGTAGCCAAAAGATCGCATATGTACATAAAAGACATTTTTTGAAAGCAGATGCTCTCAGCCAGGAATAAAAAATAGGCTGGAGCTCCCACACATCATTAACACAACATCATCTGTAGCTCAGGGCCAAAGTGGACTAACAATGGAAATAAAAATCATAGCTTCTGTGGCCGCATTAGGGGAGATAGTGGCATTATTGATTCAGGGCCAGTGACTGTTCGGCTTCTTTTTGTCTTTCCTCCATGGAATGGGCAAAACAAAGCTTTCAGGGCTCTGTCACATGTTGAGAGACTCTTGTATGTCATTAGGGTAGGGGGGAAAGGGAATCTGCTTCACAGGCAGCTATGTGGCTATGAATACAGATTAATATGATATTAATGTAATGCAATTAAGAAAAGCCTGATGTTATTGTTTGAGACAGACATTATTTCCCCATAGAAGAGTAAATCAATTGCAATTATTGCACTTTCAGTAAGAATTTGCACATTTCACTCAGGGTCAAGTCTATTAACTAAATGAGGTACTCCTATATTTTACTTAGATTGAACAAAGGGCAAGGCTAGTGACAGGTACAACATGTAACTAATCACACTGTGTGCTTAACGCTTCAAGAGTTAATGAGGGACAGACTCAGTCTAAATGATCTCTCGAGTCTTTAAACAAAACAACATTTGCCTAGTTTTCCACTGAAGCAATAGGAACCCATATACTTTTTGGCGCTATTTATTTCTGCCAGTGAAAAGTATTTGACACGTTCACACAATGACCCTAGCACCTGTAATTTTATACACAAGAAAAACAAAGGCATAAAGGGAAAGGGCTCAGCTTCCTTTACTTAATTACTTCGCACAAAACAAAAGCCATACACTGGATTGTTTGGAAGGAAAAATAATAATGAATACAGCTGAATCTGCTGTGGGTCATTATAGTAAAATTCCATCCCTCCCTCCTAAATGGAAGTTACATTCTATTATACCATTTGGGCACTAGGGGCATGTCTTTACTGCATTAAAAGACCAACAGCAACGACCTTGGCTAGCCCAGGTCTGCTAACTTGAGCTCACATGGCTGCTGGGCTAAAAACAGCTCATACTCAGACCCACTTCCTCAAGGAGTTTCAAAGCCCAGGCTCCAGCTCAAATGGTCATGTCTACATTGCCATTTCTAAACCCTGTGACATAAGTACCAGGAGCCCAGATCTGTATTGTCTCCAGGACTGGCCTTTGGGCCGGGCAAACCAGGCCTAGGCCCAGGGCGCTGCAACCATGGGGAAGCTGCAAAGGGCTCAGACCCCGTCCCTCTCCTTTGGTCCCTTCTTCCTCCCCGCCAGCAGGCTTCTCCTTGCCCCTCTCCTCTGGCCAGCTGAGGGCTCCAGTTCCAGGTGGGGGTCAGGCAGGTCTGGGGAAAGGAGAAGCCGAGCTCAGGTAGTAGAGCCAGGCACCAGACTTCAGGGAACAGTGTGTGTGTGTGTGTGGCAGGGAGAACCAGACTGGGGATTGTGCACAGAATATTTAAATTTTTGGTGCCAAATGTCCTCAGGAATATGGGGTGTGGGACAGTTTTAGGGGTGCTGGGCAGTATGGAGTGTCTGTGGGTGGGAGGGCCTGGCCATAGGGATTTGTGGTGATCTCTTGGTGAGAGACCACTGGGAATGGGGGTCGCTGGGCATACAGGGGTTGTGTGATACTGAGCAAGTAGGCACACTGCCAATGCTGGGCTGGGATTGGGGGTGCTAGTAGGAGGTTAAGTGCAGGGGTTGAGGTGAAGATGGTATTGTGCAGAGTTGGGGTAAAGGCAGCAAAATGTTGAGGTCAGGGGGACAGGGGAAAGATTGCAGGAGTTAGGGTGCAGGAGTTATTGGCAAAGGGGGAACTGGGTGGGGGAGCCCATGGCAACAAGAGAAATGGAAGGCGCTATGCCTGGAGAGGAGGCAGGGACACCAAAATACAAGATCACCCAAGGCGCCATTTCCCCTAAGGCCGGCCCTGCCTGTCTCTGCTCATTGTCACGGGTTTTAAAATGCTGTGTAGACCTACCTTGAGAGTGTTGATCCAATGCCTATTAACGTGAATGGAAGGATGCCCCCTGATTGATTCCAATGTCTTTACATACAGTAAAAAGGCCAGATTCTCTGCCAACTTTTACCAGAGAAGACCACAGTAGAAACCCCTGGTCGAGGGGATGTTTGTCAATACAAAGTGGCTCCAACCTCCCTGCATCCTAGCAGAGAGGAAGGATAGCAGGGACAGTGCTGTATAAAGTGTGCATGAAGCTGGTGGGGTATGAATTGTGACTAGAAAGTCTGATTCACTGCGCTTTCTCAGCAGCAGTTTCTGTGGACTGAGTTTGCTCCCCTATCCCAAATATTTCCTGTTTCTGCCAGTTTTTGGCATGAATTTCACAAATAATGCCATTCACATATTAATATAGATAGAATTATTAACGACATCAAACATCTGCAAACAGCTTGCCCCTTTCAAAGGTGTGCGTGTGTACAAATACAAACGTATAGTACAAAGATGAACTTTTCTAAAGAACTATGAGGGCACTAATGTCATTGCTATCACATGTAACGCTCCAACAATACCTCCTTCATGCATCAATTAGAAGGTGCAATCATTGACTTCTCTTTTACAAACAGACAATACATCAGGAAGTTCACAGACCATTTTTTCAAGCTTGGTGGAGGTCTAAATCATCCCATTGTGTTTCTTCGCATGAAAGGCAATAACTAAGAATAACAGAGGCTAGTCTATTCAATATTTTATGGCATCCTATTTTATTTTTAAACTAATGTTTTTGATGAGTGTTTTGTGGCCACTAAGGGGAGCTATTTGATCCGCTGCTAATATTTTCATGATTATCTGCAGACATTCCCTACCATGGGGTCGTCTCTGAAGAGATTTTTCAAAGAAAAATTTCATTTGGCTGGAAAGTTAAAGTTGCATCAGGACACAAGTCATCTAGCCATATGTGTGAAAGCATGAAATAAGTAACTAAAGAGAAATGTCTCCTAGCCACCTTCACATTGCTCATGCTGCTGGTGATAACCGGCGTTCTCTTCCTTCTCCAGCTGATACCGAAAAGCAATCTTATTGTGTCTTCTACTCTTTATACAACAAACATAATATGAAAGAACCACAGGGGGTTCAATTAACAGAGCTTATTAACTATGCTAACCTGCAAGGCTTAGTTACATATTCACGCTGCTGCTCTGGCTGGTTTCTAAGCATTGAGCACAGTGTGTGCTGCTAGAGGACGCATAGACTATTTAAAGGGATACTACCCAATTCCTGCATATTACAAATATGCTCCCCTGTTTCATGAAACTCACAAACTAGAGCAAAACCCTTAGAGCGACCTCATCCTCTTGTGTCAAAAGACTGGCACATGTGATCCTGTCAGGCAGGATATTCTTTAGATTAGCTATTCTGTCCTAATATAGAATCATAGAATCCTAGGGCTGGATGAGACCCCAGGAGCCATCGAGTCCAGCCCCATGCCCAAAGCAGGACCAATCCCAACTAAATCATTTCAGCCAGGTCTTTGTCAAGCCAAGACTTAAAAATCTCTAGGGGTGGAGATTCCACCACCACCCTAGTTAACCCATCCCAGTGCTTCACCACCCTCCTAGTGAAATTGTTTTTCCTAATATCTAACCTAGACCTCCCCCACTGTAACTTGAGACCATTGCTCCTTGTTCTGCCATCTGTCACCACTGAGAACAGCCTCTCTCCATCCTCTTTGGAACCTCCCATCAGATAGTTAAAAGCTGCTATCAAATCCCCCCTCACTCTTTGCTTCTGCAGACTAAATAAACCCAAATCCCCTACCCTTTCCTTGTAGGTCATATGCTCCAGCCCACTAATCATTTTGGTTGCCCTCCGCTGGACCCTCTCCAATGCGCTGACATCCTTTCTGTAGCGGGGGGCCCAGAAGTGGACGCAATATTCCAGATGTGGCGTCACCAGAGCTGAATAAAGGAGAATAATAACTTCTGTAGATCTGCTGGCAATGCTCCTCTTAATGCTCCCTAATATGCTATTAGTCTTGTTGGCTACAAAGCACACTGTTGACTCATATCCAGCTTCTCATCCACTGTAATCCCCAGGTCCTTTTCTGCCAAGCTGCTGCTTAGCCACTTGGTCCCCAGCCTGTAACAGTACTTGGGATTCTTCTGTCACAAGTGCAGGACTCTGCACTTGTCCTTGTTGAACCTCATCAGATTTCTTTTGGCCCAATCCTCCAATTTGTCTAGGTCATTCTGGACCCTATTCCTACCTTCCATCGTATCTACCTCTCCCCCTAACTTAGTGTCATCCACAAACTTGCTTATGTAGTAAATTGAGGGTCAGTAACATGGAGTAAGTAGGCCTAAATAGAGGCCTGTAACATGAAAACAGCAACAGGCCTGCAATCTAATGAGCAAGACTTTGGTTCAGTAACACAGGAGCCAAGAAAGAGGCCCTACTGATAACTGTGTAATTGTGTAAGTTAGGTGAAGCATGGAAGGACACAGGGAAGCACCAAGTACAAACTGTAAGCCAAAGGGGAGTAACGGAACATCTTAATAAGAAATGTCTTGGTACAAAGACTCCCCAAAAACTAATGTACATACCGACCTAGGTTCAGGACCGGATCGGAATTGACAGCATGAAGGATAGTAAGTAAGCCCCCCTTCCGTAAGGTGCGGGGTGGTATCTAGGCAACAGAGGGTGGCAACCTGGTATGTAAAGAAGTGATGTAAGTTGTTTGTACCTGTCTATAAAAGGACACCACAAAGGGTGCTCTCCGGCCAACCTTGGGGGGGGGGGGGTGCACTAGGCACCTAAACGGCAGGTGTCATTGCCTAAACTTACAGAATGCACAGTAGCTTAACTTTGACTAACTACTGTTAATATCTGATATACGGCAATAGGTCTGCCCGGTGTTGGTACCTTGTCAATGTGGGCCATAGTGCCCAGTGGTGTAACATTGTACTGATCTCTGTTACCAACTGGTAGAGCTTTGCATCTGACAATAAACCTGCTCGATTGATTTCAAACCTTGCCTGCATCTGTCGTTTCTGGGGCCTCTCCGAGATCTCCTGTGTTGACCCAAGTGCACGGGGTCTAACACTCTAGATAAAGGGAGTACCAATTGTTACGCAGGCAGCCGAAAGTTTATCATCACCGACGGAGTAGAGGTCCTGTCAGGAGCGCGGCAGGACAACCCTGACCAAACGACGCTGACACTGACAGTTCAGACCACCGAAGGTACTGAGGTACAGAACACCGAGGTACGACAGCTGAGGGTGCAATCCATCCCCTCATCCATGTCATTAATAAAGATGTTGAACAAAACTGGCTCTAGAACTGATCCTTGGGCACCCTGCTTAAAATCAACCACCAGCCAGACATTGAGCCATTGATCACTATCTGTTGAGCCTGATAATCTAGCCAACTTTCTATCCACCTTACAGTCCATTTATCCAATCCATCATACTTCCTTAACTTGCTGGCAAGAATTATGTGGGAGACTGTATCAAAAGCTTTGCTGAAGTCAAGCTATATCACATCCACCGACTTCCCCATGTCCACTGAGCCTGTTACCTCATCATAGAAGGTTATCAGGCTGGCCCTTGGTGAATCCATGTTAACTATTTCTGATCACTGTCCTCTCTTCCAAGTTCTTCAAAATAGATTCCTTGAGGATCCCCATCATGATTTTTCCGGGGACTGAGGTGAGGCTGACTGGTCTGTAGTTCCCTGGATTTTCCTTCTTCCCTTTTTTAAAGATGGGCACTACATTTGCCTTTTTCCACTCATCCAGGATCTCTCCCATTCTCCACGAGTTTTCAAAGATAATTGCCAAAGGCTCTGCAATGACATTTGCCAACTCCCTCTGCACCCCTGGATGCATTAAATCCAGCCCCATGGATTTGTGTATGTCTAATTTTTCCAAATATTTCTTAACCTGTTCTTTCTCCACTGAGGGCTGCCCACCTCCATACTGTGTTGCCTAGTGCAGTAGTCTGGGAGCTGACCTTGTCTCTGGAGACAGAGGCAAAAAAAAGCATTGAGTACTTCAGCTTTTCCCACAGCATTTGTCACTAAATTACTTCCCTCATCCAGTAAGGGTCCCACACCCTCCCTGATCACCCTCTTATTGCTAACATGCCTGTAGAAACCTTTTGTGTTACCCAACAACATGACTGAAGTTGCTGTTCACGTTTTGAATGACGGGACCAGTCCAGAATGGAGGAAGCCAAAATCATCTTTGCACAATTCTGGGCTCCAAGTTTTACCAGCTCTCTCTGGGTGGACTATGGACACCTCTGCCTGCAATGCTGAGTTGCCCATAATCCCCTGCGTACGAGTATCTCCTCCTACCCCAGTGCTGTCCGTGCTCACCTTAAGGTCTGCTTACAGAAGTCCTGCAGAATCTTTGCTCTAGGGAATTCCTCCACAGTAGTTGCAGGGCTTTTCTGGCCCTTGCATTCCAGCTGCAGATAAAGTCCTTAAAAGGGAAAGAAACTCTCACAAAGTTTTCTTTTGCCTCCTCCAACATTTATCAGAAGAAGAAGTATCCCAGGGGTCAGACAGAGCAACTGCAGTTTATACCAGTGGATCTAGCCCTAAGTGCCCTAAACCAAGTTTCAGACTGTCAGTTAAACATATTAAAACAGAAGAAGGTGCCTGCGGAATAGTTATTGTAAGTTTTGCAGGATGGTACGTTTCAAGTGACCTTTTGCAGATTTAACAGAATCAAACATTGCAGATTAAAGTGGGGAAAGCGACAATTAACTATGTTAAATACTAACAGGAGAGTTGTTAAGGCTTTCACGTTATCTTGATGGGTTAGCTGCTTTTAATCAGAACTAGGCAAAACACATTCATAAGACAGACATTATATTTTAGGAACGATACTTCATGGAATTTTTTTTCCACCTATTTTTTTCAGTTTGTTTCAGCCTTCTTTGCACTGCAATGTTGCTATCTGTTAGCCCTGATCTACAGTAGGGAGTTATTTCACAATGACCCCCCTTATTTCGAAATAGGTGGAGCATTCACACTATCAGCCCATATTTCGACATGACATAGCCTGGTTATTTCAAAATCTGTACTCCTGCTTTCCTTGGGGAATAAACTTATTTCAAAATAGTTCTTTTGGGAGTTATTATTTTGAAATAAGCTATTTTAAAATAATTTCCTATTGTAGACATGCCCTATTACATAGTGATGGCAGGAAAGGCTTTGTCATATAAAATCCTGAAGCAGAATTATGGATTCAACGGGGCATGTATGGTTAAGTACAGGATGGACAGAGTTTTTCTACTCATTGGAGAAAGGCAAGCTAAGATTTACTCTGCAGGCCTGTTTAAAACACATTTTAGGGGCAGCTTTTTCTCTTTGAAGCCCACATCTTAAGTCCACTGAAACCATTGGGAAAACTCACATTGGTATCTACTGGACTGTATTGGGTCTATGGGATCAGGCCCCTAGCGTCCTTACATCTGGTGGTGATGGAACCTCTTGCAGATACAGATGCCTCTTTGAGTCCTCACTGCACACTGCGTGTCCAGTTGTCCTCTCACTTTTGCCACTTTTACAATGGCATAGCTCCACCAGCATTGGTGGAGTTACTTCTGATTGATACGATCTATGAATCACCATCAATCTCATCTCTCTCATGCTCATTTCAAAGACGATGGAACCATCCACTACTAATCTAAGTTCTTCCTGCAGAAGGTGCTAAGGTAATAGATTGGATGGGGAACAAAATCTTATTCCATTATGATCCAGTTTTGAGAGGAGCTTTTCAACTAGTGCATTTAATTCTGCCATCTGGGTGTAAACCAAAGCTTCTCTATTCATATCAGTGGAGTTACACTGGTAGGACACTGATTGTACAGGCTAGAGAATTAGGCTGTTCTTGTTTAAAGGAGTTCCATTTCAGAAGAGCAAGTCTGCCCATCCTCAGTGTAGAATCACAATGTTTTCACTCACCACTAAAATGATTAGTTTCCTTCTCTAGTCAAAAAATGTGATTACAGATGATAGGGTTTGTGTTCTGTCACACCCAGGCCTAACAGCCATCATGTATAGTGGTGATACAAACGAAGTAATCTGACAGATGCTGCCACATCTACCCAAGCAGTCAGTCATTGTTTGCACCTCCAGGTACCATAACTTATTGAAAGACTTTGTGGGGAATGGTATCTAGTTTGTAGCACCAGTTTGTTTTCTTTCCCCTCAAATGCAAAATGTCCTAGCAATGAGGAAAAATGTGGAGGGTATCTGCAAGCTTAAAAAGAGCTTTTGAAGGTTAAAAACATTCCTGTGCTTACCCCATCATAGTCACATGCCACATACCAATAGCAATTAAAAAGTGTTAATGAAATCAGGAACAAATACGCTTGACGTCTAAATTGCAAGCATCTTCCCTGTTCGCCACCACCAACTGGTTTCTTGTTATACTACCTGCATGTCACCCGGAGATTTCATTTATGTCAGAAATATAAGAAATTCTGGCATCAACATTCAATGCCACCTGTCCTTCTGTTACAGGTTATACCATTATCCTGGTGCGCTCAACTGTGATTGCTTTTTTAGTGCATCAGGAGGTTAAAGCTTATCAGCTTGACAAATAAGTTTATTAGAAAATTGACCAAGTCAAAGAAAAAAAAATTAAAAAGCATCAGACTCCATCATTCCCTGCCTTATTGTCAAATGCCCTGCAGTTTAGACTTGATTTGCATGATTTACTCTGCATATGTTTTCTCCCTATTTCCAGGCCCAGAGTTATCTTCTGTTGAGGCTGTATCAACTGCTGGTGCTTGTAGATTGCCTTTGTCCTTTCCAACCTGCATAATATCATTTGCAGAATCCAAATCACTGGCTGCCTATTCTCTTATCTTCTACTTATTTTACCCATCAATAGCCGAGCTGCGCTGTTTGGTAATGACGACATATTGTAGGAATGAATTGATAAGTACATAAAAAGGTGCACACAAAACATACACCACTGACATTTTTTATTGCCACATACAAGCCATCCTGACTCATTCTCTCTAACCAGATGCACAATGCAGATTTCAAGTCTGTGTTACTATAGGTGCTTCTTGCTATAACTGTTTTACCCAATATAAAATCAGGGCTAGACTTTGGAAACTGTGGTCTTGAGAATCTCTTCTCTCTCCTTTCCACCCCCCAACCCCAAGTTTTTCAGGACCCTTTGAATTTGAAGACTTGTCTCAGATTATTTATTTTATTTTATTTTATTTTTAGTTTAAAACTTGGAGTTCTAAGATTAGAACACCTAAATTAGTGACCTGATGAAGATTTTTTGTTGGCAAAGGTGCCGACAAGCAGTGTTTACACTGCCTGATAGGGCTAAAAGCTAAAATCTGTGTAGTGTAGACATACCCACAGTGTGAATGAGAAAAGATAGCCTTGTCATTACACCACTGGACTAGGAATGGAAGGAATTGGCTTCAATTTCTAACTCTCCCACAGGAAGCCTGTGTGATTTGAACTCACTTAATCTCCCTTTACCATGGGTTCCCCATCTGTGAAATGATAATAATAATAGTGTATGACAGCAGTTGTCAACCTTTTCCTTTCTGAGGCCCCTCAACATGTTGTAAAAGCTCCATGACCCACCTGTGCCACAGCAACTGTTTTCCTGCATATAAAAGCCAAGACTGGCATTAAGGGGAAACAAGCAAGGCACCTGCAGGAGGCCTCGTGTCACAGGGTGCTGCGAAGCTCAGCAGCTCAGGCTTTGGCCTCCGCCCTGGGTGGCGGGGCTTAGGGCAGCGTGGGCTTTCTGCTGTGCACCCCAAGGAATCTAGTCCCAGTAGTCTTTGGTGGACCCAGGGCTGTCAACAGGAGAGGCAAAGGGGGCAGTTATTTTGGGACCTGGTGCTTCAAAGGGTCCTGGGACTTCCAGCCGCTGCTGCTGCTACTGCAGTAGTTGTAGTCTCAGAGCACTGCACGCTCTGCCAGAGCACTGCACGCTCCATGCAGTTCCAAGAGCTCGGGGGCAAGGTGAGGCACGCTGCACGATGAGTTGCACTGATGGCTGTCCTGGCCCCGCCCCTTCTGCCCGAGGCCACGCCCCTTCCAGGAGCACAGAGCCACAGTGAAAACACATCCCCAGACATCGCTGCATTGCATTGTCTGGCCTCAAAAATATGTGAGCTCTGGATGTTTTCGTAATGGCCAGAAAAGTTTACTTGTAAGAAAAAAATTAGCAAGAGTCTGTTGGCTTCCCTGGGCAGACCCCCTGGAACCAGTTCACGGCACCCCAGTGGGCCTTGGAATCCTGGCTGAGATTTTCTCATGAGTGCTCTCCTTGATTTTAGAGGGAATACTGATTTGAGTTATGGTTACAGAATCAGACCCTACACTAAAAATAATTGTGACTCACATAATTAAGCATGTACTATAAATACATAAAAATATCTAACCCTGATCTAATCAAATTTCAGTTTTATTGAGATGTATCATCCAGATTATTAATTCAGTTCCTATATACATTACATGCATGCTTACAATATTTCCATTGTGGAAATATTACAAATGTGAAATTCAGGTTTTTGCGTTAAATCAATTATTGACCCAGTTTAGGTTTCATGTTTGTTTTGATTCCCATTACATTTTTCTACACTGTTTTAGTCTGACAAATTCCAGTTTAAAATGTTAGCTAATCTCTAGAAAATACTTATTTAACTATTTCCCCAGTACTTAGGAAATTCACTTGCTCTAAAAAATATGGATTTTATTTTAAAAGGAAGGCAGAGATGTATTTTTGGTCTGATGGATGATTGACAGTTGAATTGTGAGAAACATAAAAGGAGAAAAATATGTAAAGATGTAAACCATCAGGAATCATAGTCCTTGAGCTTTCACCCAATGCAGTGCTCAAGTAAAGGAGTGTTCTTATCTTTCCTGCTATATCTAATATGATACAGATGTGAAGGTGGCATCACAGGCTGTTTGTGTGTTTTTCTTTTTTTTTTTTTTTTTTAGGTTAAGGATGATTCCTGAAACATTAAATATGAGATGGGAATGATTAAAATTAATAGAGTGAAAGGAGTAGCTATGTATTTTATGTCAGGTTTAAAAGATTAGAGATTTTCAGATAGCAATGCCATATACAAATCAAATTTTATGGGTACCTCTAGGAAAAATTCCAAGTGAACCTTGCACAGCAATTGAAAGCCACCATACCCTACTTAATTAAAGAAATGTAGACAACGAAGATAGCTAGTTAATAACTGCTGTAGGTGTCCCAGGGAGGAAGGGCAATTTTTAAATAGTGATATTGCAGGGCTATTTTATTATTATAAACCATGTGGATCCCAGCAGTTCAGCTGCACGCTATCAGTTGCAGGACCATAATGTCCTCAGATATCCAGGTACAGGAATCTACAGTCAGGGATCCACCTCAAATTAGCAGACCTCTGCTCATTTTTACAACAGACTTTGGAAAGGAAACATTGTAAGAATCCCAATTTTAGAAAGGCACTTTTTAAAAATACTCATACTTTTAACATTCTCCCTGACAATGCTTTTAATCCACAGAGACAAAAGAATATAATCGAAGGATCGCATCCCTTATCTTTCTCTATCACCTTTTATCCAAGGACCCCTGAGTGTTTTGCAAACTTTAATTAATCCCAAAGATGTATATAAGGGGTAGATATCACTATACACATGTTACAAGTGGGTAAATTGAGAAGAACTCTGAGGTCAAGGGACTTCATAAGGTTACACAGTAAATCAGCAGCAGGATTGGGAGTAGAACCAAGAAGTCCTCTATTTTTACATCGAGACAAAGGGGAAAGTAAGCCGGTGCGCCCCACTGTGGCCCTCCCACAAGAAGGAGCTGGCCGACTGGGATGCTCCGCTGCAGGAGGAGGCGTGGTGTGTTCCCAGCCTGGCTCCCTGGGTTCTTCTGCAGGCTGCCATACTAAGCAGCAGGCAACCAGGCCAGTGAAAGGGGTTGGTTGGAGGCACATCCCACACCCACGAGACACTGCCCCAGCTCTGAGCCCTCCCCGGGGTGCCCTTCAGGGAGGGCAATGAAGTCTCCAGCCCCGGTGATTCATACCAGAATGCTTCTTGCAGTTCCCCTTCCCACCAGGGAGCGAGAGGAAAGTGCATTCCTCTCCTTCCTGGCTGGGAAGGGGAAGGAGAGAGGGAGAGGAGGCAACAGAGTGTATGACTCATGCTGTGTGCTTTCCTCTGGTTCCTGGAGTGTGATGAAGGGGAAGAGCAAGCAGTATCCTGGTACAAATCTTCGGGGGACTTCAGTCCCCTGCATTCCCTAAATAGAATCCTTACCCCTTTGCACTCCCACCTACACACACATACCCCAACCCCTTGCCCTGAGCCCCTTCAACCCTCACTTACATTTTTTACAGGTACTGTCATATCACAACCCACCCCCCCAATCCCCTTGCCCTGAGCACTCCCCTTCCCCCCCCCCCCCTTCATTGGAGGGGGTGCGATACAATAATACCTGTAAGATTTTTAAGTTCCTTTCACCTCTGCCTCTAGGTAATGCTTCCCCTGCCTGTGTTTGCATAGGAACTAATGTAAAGCTTTGCGTTTATCATCTATCACCACACAGTAGGTGTAGCTAGTCAACTTTTATCCTCACTCTAGAATTAAATGTGTAACTGCACTGAAGTCAATGGAGGTTTCCCATGATGGTAGCTAATATCAGATTCTCACTCTGCTTTTAAATGGTGCACTCAGCAAGTTCCTGAGCACTGGAATCTCTGCATCCTTACTCCACCATTCCATTGAAGTCAACAAAGCCACCCTGCAGCATAACAGAATGCAGAATCAGGCCCTGAATGTTTAAAATTGGTGCTCCACATTCTCACTGGAGTGAAATTAATTACAGTATTTCCTTAGCTGTCAAAAATCATCACTACAATCAGTGTGTTTTCTCTGTACCTGAAATTAAACGAGTTTGGGTTGTTTTTTTTCTTCCATACAAAAATGTGTCAGAGACATAATTCATTACATAGAAACTGTGAATATACAAAACAAAACTGACATCAGCTTACTTCAAATGTCTTTGCACTGAGAAGACAGAAGATTAAAAAACAGTGGATATGGGCAAACAAACCCATATTTTACCTTTTCCTCCTTTTTTAGACACTGTTATGTGCTGTGGACTGAAGCACCGAGGACTCCCACTTGATTTATTTTTATTTTTTTAAGCCCGTCTTGCTGTTTTAAATTTGTTGCAGGACTGCTGGCGACAAGATGTACGTGTGGGGAGGCAGGTCATTAAAATGTACAGCAGAGTGCCATTCATCCCTGGTAGTGCATCAAAATGAGCCGTAATGGTGATGGCAGCTTTGGAGCGTCTCCGAGTGGCACTGCTGCTTGAGAATGTTTTATGGTTCCCTGACAAGCTGGTCGCAATGGAAAATAATGGCGCTGACAGCGCAATTTGCTGGTTTGATCCTATCTTGGCTATTATTAGCCTTCCCTCCTAGGTGGTGTGTTTTAATAGTCAGACCCAGACCACTGCCAGGCGGGGCAGTCACTGCACCGGCTTTCCTTACAATAGTTGCATGCGAACAGGCGTGCGGCTCTGGTTCTGAACGCGTCCCCCTGCCTGCCATGAGTAAACAGACACTGTGTGAGCATTCCAGTTTAACAGCTGCTTTGCCAGAGTAATTAACCCTTTCTCTGCACCAAATTCTTTGCACATAGAGGCCGCATGGTCTCATTATGGTAAAGGCAGAGATCATGTAACCACAGAGCTTTGTGCAGTGTCAGTTTGTTGGTTGTACACATGACAGTGAAAGGGTAAAAGCTGCTACAGAGTCTTAGGATGGAGTATTTTGAGCCAAGATGTGGGTAATAGGGTCACTGCAGTTTAAAAATGGTGCTAGAAAGGCTGGCGTAAGCAGTAGAGACTCCTACTTTTAGATCTGCAAGTCCTGTGTGCTCTGCCCTAGAGACAACCTAGGCAGAGTCGTCATTACACAAATGCATATTGGGCTGAACTGTCTGGAGGAGGGGGAGCTCTACGGGCTTAGTGTCCCAGTCATACTGCTGTGCCATCCTGGGACAGGACTTCGGCAAGACCATGTCCTAGGCCAGTGATAGGTTACCTAGCCTAGTGAATGGGCCACATGAGTGTCCCTCTTTCATCTCAATGGGCTGCAAGATTGCCATAACCAAGCCAGTCTCCCAGGATAGGGCAGTTTTGCTCACTGCATTTGTGTATCTAGAATTTTCAGGGTGTGTTGATCAAACCATAGCAGCACTTTGATGGGATGCAGAGGGAGCACACAGTTCTCACAGTCAATGTTGTGTGCAATCAGCACACACGTCACTTCATGTGCCCTTGCTTTAGGTGCATGTCATTTTAGTAAGCCCAGTAGGAAAAAAACGATGTGGATGTAAACCAGCGGAATCTGGCAATCCTGTGGCATGGGCAACAGTAACCAATATGTCTTGTGGGCCATATGTAGTAGCCCAATGGTCCACGTGTGACCCACAGGCTGCAGGTTGCCTACCACTTTCCTCACCTCTTTGTTGAGTCCAGTATAAGTAGTGGCACTTGGCTCAAGTAGACGGTATATTGATAGAAGTACTAACGGCTGCCACTGTGATTAGCCACTGTAAAGCAGAGCAATAAGGACTCTGCTTGTGTGCTCCCTGCATCCCTTATTTCTTGGGTCTTCGGATCTGGCTATGATCTTACCTGAAGTTTGCAGGTGTTTGGATCTACAGTTCTGGTTTGGGCCCATCTAATGCTGGCCAGGCAAAACTGCTGACCTAAAGCACTGCATTTTTTGATGCAAACAACTGCCTTGTATTATGGAATAAAGGAGGGAAGAAATATCATCAAATATTTCTTTTCAGACAAACCAATACAAAAAAAATTGCAAATGAAATGAGGGAGTCCTTGTTGACATGGTAACCAACATATTTTTGCCTTTGTAATTCTTGGCAGACCTTTCAGGAAGTGGAAAGGGTTGAACCAGACTCTATATGCAACACAGTTCCACACTTTCATGAGTACAGCTGGCAAACTGCCTATTCAGGAAATAAAAGAAATCATCTAGGAAGTAAGTGGCAGCATGCTCAATAACAGTCACATCATGCAGGCAAAGGGAGATGTGCAAAGCGGAATAGTTTTCTACTTGGGATCTCATGTCATTATTGAATGGTTTGTCTGTGTGAGAGCCAAGGAGAAAGTTCATTAACCAAACTCTTCAGTGAGGTCAAGCCTCTTTGTGCTACTGCAGCAGTATAAAGGAGCCATAAACCCGACACATCTAGGTAGCTGAATGTCCCCTGGAATAGGAGAATCCACAGAAGCATCAGGGCAACTACAAATGCTCCTATGCCACTCTGTCCTCATTGCCCAGTGTAGGGAGTTTCATTGCAACATCTCATCCTTTAGCTCTTTTTGGTTTCCAAAACACCCTCTTGGGACCATGGGCAGCTGCACTTAAGTTAGAAAACCCCAGCTAGCTCCAAAATTATGGAGCTAGGTTTGTATATGAAACCACCATTGTCCGTTTCTCCCACATCTTGCATCAAATGTACCTGGGTCTGAGAATAATTTTGCTTCCATTTGGGTAGTGTCATTCATTCATTCATTCATTCTAAGTGCTTTGTAATTATTAATGAACTGAAACCAGTGGAAACTATTGCTGGTATTTAGCATTTGTGAAAATCAGGCTACATATTTAGATGCTTGAATCACAGAAATATAGGGCTAGAAGGGACCTCAAGAGATCACCTAGGGTGTGTCTAGACTACATGGCTCCGTCGACGGAGCCATGTAGATGAGTTTACTCGGCAAAGGGAAATGAAGCGGCGGCGATTTAAATAATCGCCACTTCATTTACATCAAAATGGCCACCGCGCTGTGCCGATCAGCTGTTTGTCGGCACAGCGCGCGGCAGTCTAGAGATGGATCTGCCGACCCCAGAACCCTTCATCGGCAGATCCTTTATGCCTCGTGAAACGTGGATAATGGAAAGATATGTATTGACTCTAGCAACTGGACAAAAGTTACATGTTTTCTTTTCACAGCCTTCTTTGCAGTAATACTGAGGAGCCCCAGTCAAGAACTGAGCCCCATTGTGCCAGGCTCCATTCGAGACTCGTTGGAAGACAGTTCTTGCCCCAAAGATCTTAAAATCTAAATAGGTAAGACAGACAAAGGATGAAATGGAACACAGCCAGATGAAACATCTTGCTCAGGTAACATAGCAGGCCACTAGACCATACTCACTCAACTCACTATATTGAGATTCTCACTAAAATTCTGCTCATGTTTACACCGTTGTAAAATTGGAATGATACCACTTAAGATACTCTGATTTCATGCTTTATAACTGGTGGAACGTTGATTTCTCCCATTCTTTCTCTGTGGCATACAGTGTAACCTCCTGAGGACTGAAATGCTTTAGTCAAACTAAAATATTAGGGTTTAGTATCAGGATTTGGGGTGGGCGGGTGGGATTAGTGGCCTCTGATACACAGGAAGTCAGATTAGGTGATCCAATAGACCTCTCTGGCCTTAAACTCTATGAAACAACCACAATTATGCCCACTGTTTAAGTCCATAAAGTTCAGTCTTGCTTTCTTACTACAGGTTGAACCTTTCTAGTTTGGCACTTTCTGGTCTGGCAACATCTATGGTCTGGCATGATTTTCGTTAGCTGAATGCTCACTTATCATGGGTGTGACCAAGTTTCCCAACAGCTGCCAGTCCTGGCTCTCATTGTTCAGTGCTGTTTTTTAGCTCTAATTTACCCCTACATTTCTTATAGGAGCCCAGTAAGCAATGGAAGTGTTGGTAATGCAGCTAGACAATATTGACCTCCCATGGTTTAGCAAATTCTCTGTTTCAGCACTGGTCAGGGCCTGAGGGTGCTGGACTAGAAAAGTTCAACCTGCAGATAGCAAGTGCTTTGTTGTTTGTCTTTGGATCATTTTCAAATTGTATTATAGAACCCAACATTACCCTTATCCCATCATGTTTCCATAATATTTTCTAGTACTTAGCTGCCATTTTTCTTCTTCTTCTTCTTCTTCTTCTTCTTTTTTTTTTCTTTGTAATTTACATGTTTTGGTGAACATAGGTCAGCCGTAGCATCTGGTTTTAGTGAAATCCTGTTTTTATACCTTTTTTCATCAGGGTTGATTGAAAGAGCAGGAAGTCAAAAGATTTATTTAACTTTACACAGTAAGTAAGTGGTTCAGGTAGGATAAGAGCTAAGGAGTTTCTGGGCTCAGAAGCAGTTGGTTTTATCCGTTTACTAACTTTTCTCCTATATTCTACTGAAAAACAAAAACAAACAAGTATTTTTGAAAAGCAGAAAAGTCATACACCTGGGAAGAAATATCTACAAATCACAGTACAGCTTTCTCATTATTACTTGCTCTTTGTATTACTGTCATGCTGAGAAGTCTCAGTTGAAACTGGCACCCATTTGGAAAGATGATTTTCTGTTTATGGCATTGGAGTGAGATTCAGGAAATGTGGATTCAAATTCTGTCTCTACTACAAATCTGTGTGTGTCAGTTTCCTATCTGTAATCAGGTTACACTACCTTTTTCTCTAAGCCTCTTCTTTTCTATTTAGCTTGCAAATTCTTCAGGCTATGGTTTCTGACTATATATATGTATAACACCTACCATAACAAGGCTCCTATCTTGGGAGGAGTGACTATATGCTGCTGTAATGCAGTTAAATACTAATAATGAAGGTGGAGCACTACTAAACTCAGTGGTATTGACCATGACAAATTGGAGCAGATTAGCACCAAGAGCTAACCATCTATCCCTTGCCCCTTGGCTACTTACTGGAAAAGGAGAGAGTGCTGCAAAGAACATCTGAAATAACATGTTTAATTGCATCAACTTAATATTTTACTGCTAAGTAGCTTTTCTTCCAAATAATCCTCACGCAATTTATACAGTATAAGAGACTATCATGAAATCATGGCATTAGCCCCACAGAAAATCTATCTGTATGTCCTTTTCTCCTCCACTCCACCTTTTAGAAATCACACCCTATATTACAGAACAATTTGCTGATCCATGCAAATATGCACTTTGCAAATTCCAAGGACTGGTGTGAATAATGTACAAAACACGATGCATTGTCTTTCAAAAACACCTGCTGAGGCAAACACTACCTAGTGGAATGAGGTTCTGATCTCTGTATGGTAATACAGATAACAAACAGTAATAATGATGCCTTTAATGTAGCATTTCTTAGCCATCCTTACTCTATTGCCTCCAAAAACGTAGTGCTTGACCACACTTTCTTTTAAAATATTTTTAATTTAAAAAACAGGATTTCTGAAATATTTTAGACACAGTCATGGAGTCTGACAAAAATAATCAGTTTGTGGGTATATAACAGGTAACTGTAATGAATGAAATCAGAATAGGTTTACAAATTTAACAACACAGTTGAATGTGAGACCAATAATCAGGATTTGTTATATCTAAACCATTCAAGACAGATGGCAAGAGAGAATAACTTTTCCCCATCTTGTTTCAGAGGGGTAGCTGAGTTAGTCTGTACAGGATAAACTTAAAAATCAACAAATAGTCTGGTAGCACTTTAAAGACTAACAAAACATGTAGATGACTGGTCATCTGAAGAAGTGGGCTGTGCCCATGAAAGCTCATGATACCATCTAAATGTTTTGTTAGTCTTTAAAGTGCTACCAGACTATTTGTTGTTTTTTAAAATTTTCTCCATCTTGTTTCTCTTAGTCTTTCAAGTATTTGAAGACCATTTTCATGCCCCCGGCCCAGTCTCCTCTTTCCCAAACTACACATTCCTAGTTCCTTCATCCTTTACCTGCATAGCTTCCATTCCATCCCTTTGATCATCTTTGTCACTTGCCTCTGGATCCTTTTCAGTATCTCCCATCCTTTCTATATGCTGATGACGAAAACTAGACACAGTCCTGCAGTTGAAATCTAAGTAGTGCCATATAGAGTGGTACTATCACCTCTTGTGACTTGTCTTCTATGCCTCTGTTAATGCACTTTATGCTGTGATTCATCACAACTCCCAGATCTTTTTCAGCAGTGCTGCTGCCAAGCCAGTTATCCTCATTCTGTATTTGTGCATTTAGTTTTTCTTCCCTAAGTAGAACACTTACATTCGTCTTTGGAGGGATCAGCTGAAATTCAGAGGGATCTTGATAAATGGAGAACTGGGCTACAGACAAGTTGAAATTCAGCAAAGTGCTGGCAACCACCACCACCCAGCTGTGTGTCATCTGCAAATTTGAGCAGTCTGCTCTCTAGTCCTACATCCAGGTCATTAATAAAGATGTTAAATAACACCAGACCCAGAATAGATCCCTATGGAGCCCTACTTGAGACCTCCATCCAATCTGATATCTTTTCATTCATTACTTTGTTTGCAATTGTTAATCAATTCTTTATCCATTTAATGGCATTTCCACCAAGCCCACATTTTTCCATCTTACTTATCAGAATGTCATGCGAGACTGTAAGCAAGTCAAAGGTCTTGCTGAAGTCCAACTCCACCCTTCCCGTTATCCGTCAAATCAGTTGCCTTGTGAAAGAAGGAAATCAAACTGGTTTGGCAAGATTTATTCTTGGTAAATCCATGCTGGCTGCTAGGGATCACCCCTTCATCCTCCAGGTATTCAGGAATAAAATGTTTTATACATTCTTTCCACCTCCCATCTCCTGGCAATGGTCCAACTCTTTTCAACACTGATCTGGAATGACCATGACTGAGAATACCACTCCTGTACTTCAGTCCCCTGCCCAAGAAACCATCCTACCTACTCCAAATATGGATGACCTAACACTGAATTCAGGAATCCGTGGTTTGTTTTACATCTGTATGGAAGGGAAGAGCTTCCTGAGTGATAGTTTCCAATACTTTCTACTACAGCAAAATTCAGGTTTACATGATCTGCCTCACCTTCTCTTTCTCTCGCTCAGTTCATTCATTCCAGTTACATTAGCCAACCTTCAGCCCTTGGGTACTCATTCTCTCCTCAGCGCTTGTACTTAGTGACCTACCAAAATCCCCAGCCAAGGCTGTCTTTATTATTTCCTATAGAATTCGAGGATATAATTCATCAGGACCTGATGCCTGTCAACTTTTAATACTTCTAATTGCCTATCTGCTCTGGTATAATCATAAAGTCTTTTAACATTTCACTTTTCCCCCAGGAAAATGTATCCTAGTCTCAGGGATGTGACCTTCATCTCCCTTTGTGAATGCCGAGGAAAAGAAATCATTCAGGCTGTCAGTAATACTATCAACCTGACTGTCACTAACTTCCTATTCATGCTCCCTAATGGCTTTGGAGGTCTTATTGCCTCACTGTTTTCTTCAACATTCTTAGGGTGTCTCTCGTTATGTCCTTTGCAGTGTTGTGACTGTGTCAATTCCACAATAGTAGAGACACAAGGTGAGCAAGGTACGATCTTGTACTGGACCAACTTCTATTGGTGACAGAGACAAGATTACAAGCTTACACAGAGCTCCTGTTGTATGCAAGCCTGAAAGCTTGTCTCACACCAACATAAATTGGTCCAATAAAGGATATCATCTCACACACTTTGTTTCTCTTTGTGTCCTTTAGAATTTTTGTTTCATCTGCTCTTGTAACCCCTTCCTGGTATAGCTTGTAGAAATCTTAAACTTTTGTTTGGTCTCTAGATTTTGGCGTGTACCTACTCTTTGATAGAAGATGGAAGTCAATAGGAACAGAATATGGAAGTCTGCCTTGAACTAGAGAGAGAAGAAGACCAGAACCCCAGATTGAGACATTTCTGAACTTTGGGAAAAGTCTGATTCAGATCTATATGTTACTGTGACAAGGTCAGTCCCACTTCTGTGTCCCAGACCCCTGTTCAGTCCAAAATTTGCTGTCTGGGTACTGCAGCACAGGTCTCGCTTGCTCCTTTCAGCATTTGTGATGTCTGTCCCTTGGCTAAAATGGGTGTCAGGACAGATGCTCTTGGTCAGCCTGGGCTGGGTTACCAGTACTCCTCAGCTACCAGCTGGACTCTCTTGTTACTTGAGAGAAGAGAGCCCAAACACTCTGTGTTGGAGCCCCTCACCTTCCTTCTCCTTTGGCAATGCTGTCATTCTCTCTGACTCTAACCTTATCAGTTGTACCTCCGCTCTGCCTCCCTCCAAACTCCTCTTCCACTCTCTCCCTCCTCCACCTTCCCCGATAGGGAAGTCTTTTAAAGAGGTCCGGTGTGAGCCTGAAGTCAGCTCACCTGGCCCTTTATAGCAGCCCTGTCTCAACTACTCCTGATTAACCAGGGCCCTTGCTGTTTTTCATAGCTGCCTTTCTCCCCTTCTAATCAAGTCCTCTAACCTGCCCTGTTACAGTCACAAACAGCCTTTATATTTATAATGGGCTCAATAAAATACTCAGATCTGAATAGCCCCATATATTGGAAGAGTTCAGGTTCATTCCTGCCTTGAATCAAAGCCAGATATTGAGATCTATGTTCTAAGCTCTACCATACATTCTTCTGAAAGGAGTTTCATCAACCAAGCATGCCATTAAAACTGAATGACCAGAGGGCTCTCCAAAGACAAGACAACAAGGTGGCAGAATGATTATCAGGCTCAGGTCAGCCTTGTTTCACAGGAAGTTAGAGGAATGTGGCTGAGTTTGTGGCATTACGTCGCACCATGCTTAATACTTTGAAGCAATATGAAAGCATCCGTGGAAGTGGCAAGAAGAAAGACAAGAATAATTAACACTTAGATTAAAAGTGATAAAATTCCACCAAGAAAACATATAGGAAGAATATACAATATATATTGAAAATACCAAAAATGTTAACAATGGTCTCCCACTGGCAGTGATGGTCTCTAGAGTTCTGCAGTCACTTGGACCCTGGCATATGAAGCAAGAAACTTCAGATGAGGCCCAATTTTGGATAATGTGCCATAAGTAGGCCTTGTGATAATCATCTCTTCAGGGGGTAAAATTTACCCATGGCATGCACAGCCCTGGAATTAATAGAGAGCATGTAGATGAGTGTTTCTCAAAGTGGTCTGCAAAACCACTTTGAGAAACCTGTTAACTGGCCACTCTGGTGTTTGTACGTACTGGTGTCACGGCCACGGAGCCTTGCAGCTCCTATTGGCTCTGTTTTAACGTTCGCAGCCAAGGGGAGATGTGGGAAATGGCATGGGCTGGACTGCTGCTTCCTATGGTTCCCCTTGGCCACACCTGGTGAAATGGAGCCAATAGGAGCCGTGAGGCTCCGTGGCGCCGGTAAGTAAACACACCGGAGCAGCCAGTTAACAGAGTTCTCAAAGTGGTTTCACGGACCAATCTGAGAAACACTGATGTAGATATATGGGTAGGGAGCTACAGGCTGACAGAAACATCTGACAAAAAAATACAAAGAATAACTCAAATCACTTTGAAACTTTCCACACATGCATGTGCACATTCACTCTGTTCAATGTGAATGGAAAGGTGATCTGTGCTCTTCTCAACTGTCTGAATTCCAAAATATGCTCTTCAAATGGGAGAAAGAAACAGAGAAAGGAGGAAGATGCCTTTGGGGCATGTCATTCCCTGTGGGCCTAACCTAGAGTACAGCAAAGTCAGTGTGAGTCTTTCCATGGTTTTGGAGCAAGCCCTGTGACTAACTTTGCAAAAAAGTCTTTTGAACTAGTGTCAAAATGTTTCATTCTCTCTTTAAATCTGGACAGCCATATCATTACTGATCTTTTCACAAAGATCAGTCAATTCAGTATAATCATGCTTGTGTGTATACAAAGTATATTTTTCACTGTACAATAATGTTCATTTTAACACCAGCTTCCTACCTTGTCTCTCTCTACTCCTTGATTCTATTCAGTGAGTTTCAATATTTTATCGTATTTTGTCATTTTGAACTTGATTGTTTGGTTTCTGCCCTTCTGCTCATCACTTTGACTTTGATTTTCATTTTAATTCTCAGGCTAATACATTTGTGACCTAAGCTAATATACTGGAGTCCAGATTGTCCTCTAGCATTATTTCCTCGACCTTATTCTCTGAGTTACTTTAGAATCTAGTCTTGTTCTTTTCCATGTCAATTCATACACAGATTGAATTAGAAAGCACTCTCTTACCATATCTAAAATATATTTCCAGCCTTATTTCCTCTACTTAATGCAATCTAGTCTGTGTCTGGGTAATTAAAATTGTCCATTACCACCACTCCAGTTCATTTACATGTTTTATCTTTTTAATTGTATGCAATAATTATATAATACATTTTGTTCCTACTGGCCAGATGGATGAAAATTTATGCAGGTCGGCAGGGCTTGTTATCGGAACTTATCTATAGCCATGAATAATGATCACACTCTACCATATCCAGGTTTTTCCAGGCTCTGGATTTTAGTGATTACTGTATCATATTTCCCTTCATAAATGAGACATTTTACATTAGTTTGTATACCAGCTTCCCTCTTCTAGTGCTAGTTAAAAATCTTCCCAGGTTAAACCCAACGTCCCTGGGTGGGTCATCCGCAGTAAAGATTGAAACTGCATCATCTGGGCTAAATGCATGAGCTTTTACTGCCTAAGGTAAAACATCTAGTTTTTTTAGCCAAAGATGTGGTGGACATGGCTTATGCATGGATGGTGTTAAAGATTAACCACAGGAAGACTGAAGGTATGTCTATACTGCAATTCAAAATCCACGGCTGGCCAATGGGGCTTGGGCTAAGGGTCTGCTTATGGTGCAGATGTTACGGCTTGGGCTGGCACCCAGGCTCTGACATCCTGTGAGGTGTGAGGGTCCCAGAGGGTCCCACACTCCAGCCTGCCCCTGGATGTCTACATCACAGTTCAACAGCACCTTAGCTTAAGTACTATGAAACCAAGTTTGCTGGTACAGGTCATCCGCGGGATTCTGATAGCAGTGTAGACATACCCAGAGAGTCCAGAATGTTTTATATAATGCTAAGTCCAGAGAGCAAGTCAGTAAGTAAATATTTATATTGATGTCAGAACAGTAGATGAAGCTTTATAGTCCACAGAAACAAGATGGCTACTGCTATAAACATTATAAAAAAAGTTTGCTAGATAAAAATAGACAATGTCTCAGTCCTGCCTATTACTTATCTTCTTCTGTCTATAAACAGCAGAAGAACTATGCTATGTTTCACTTTCCTCTGCTAAATTTGAGTTCCCCATCCAACTACCTTTCTCTCTTGTCTGCTGCTTTTCTTCCCCTTTATCACTTCCCTTTCCTCTTCTAAAATGGCCTCTCTTCCTCCTCCCCCTTTTGCATATAGTTCTTCCACTTAAAATTCTTCTCATGTCCTGTTGGACAAGCTCTTCAGCTAGCGAAGTGAAAGAAGTTATGCTAGTTTATATCAGCTGAGGATCTGGGTATTTGAGGGTGAGTTACACAGCAGGGCTTAACTCGAAATAAGCTACGCAAATTGAGCTATGTCAATTCTGTAGCTTATTTCGAAATAGCTTATTTCAAAATGCGAAACGTCTACACGATGCTTATTTCGAAATAGAGCATTCTTCCTCCAACTTCCCTTACTCCTCGTACAATGAGGGTTACAGGAGTTGGAGTAAGAAATCCTGCCGCTTCACAATATTTTGACATTATTTTGAAATAACTGCCTGCTATGTAGACATGGACTAAGTTATTTTGAAATAACAATAGTTATTTTGAAATAATGTTGCTATGTAGACATACCCAGAGTGAGAAGCTACAACAACCCTACTCCAGCCTAACTGATGAGCTGAAAACTGAAGGAATGGTGGAGATTTAAAAAAAACACCACAAAATAAAGACACAAAACATAGGACACAAATGCTATCCCAAGGAAAAAGCTGCTGATGGAATTAAGGATGGCATTTAAGGAAGGCAGCTTTTCATGCACCTGTTTATACCAGGGCTTCACTTGACCCACTTTGTCCCACAAAATGTCATCTTTATTAAAATGTATCTTGCAGTTGCGGCTTTTAAGATTTCCTATTAAAGTTATATTGGGACCAAATGCTTGAAACAAAAAAGGCCTGAAATGGGTAGTTAGGTGAAATTTCTGTAGAGGTGGATAATTTATGCTATCAGTACCCTTTAGTGCCAATAATAAAAATGCAATACATTGCATTTTCTGTTCTTTTACAAGACTCAATTTCCTGGCCATTTTAGTTTCATTGTAAAAAATAAACTACTCTAGTTTACATTAAGAACTGCCTTTCTTTCAGCTTTTTAACTCTACCTCTCAGTGATCAAATGATTAAATTTAGCAGCTCAGAATGGAATTACCAAAACAATCTAAACTGAGGAACTAGTTACACAGCACTGCCTTGACTTCAGCTCAGGGATGGTCTTACATTTTCAGGGGCTTTAGAGAAGTATCTGTTTGAAGACACAGTTGTCTTAAAGTAGTGTGACAGGCAGATTTAGTTACATCTCATAGCCCAACCCATTGCATTAAGCCAATTCTGAATATTATTGGTAGAATATTTAAAAAATTGCATAAACCCATATTGTTTAAATTATATAAAATCAGAAGCTAAGCACTAAGATAACATTCACGACATTCCAAAACCAAGAGAAATATGTTGCATATCTGGTAAATTGACCCATTAGTTCATGCTGTGTCCTCCCTCACTCTGCTGGAATGAAACTAAATCCTGAGTAGAAGAGGTATTATTAAAATATTAGCCAGTTAGCCCGTCATAAGATGGAATTTTCAGGTCTCTCCTCCACCTTGGTCTTCTGTCCTGAGCCTCCGGTCTCTCGCACCGTCTCTCTCTCTCTCTCTTTCCTCCTACTGCCTCCCCGCCCCCTCAGCTCTCCTCCGCCTCCTGCCTCTCTCGTCTTCTGCCTCTCTCTCTGTCTCTTTCTTTCTCTTCTCCCCCTCCTGCCTCTCACTCTCCCTTTCTCTTCTGCTCCTCCTCCTGCCTCTCCCTCCTCTCTGTCTCTCCCCACCCCCCTTCCGCTTCCCCTTCCCCTCCCGCTGTGGCGCTCGGCTGAGTGCTGCCTGCTCAGCCAGGCCACCGCGAGGGAGGGGGGCGGGGCGGCAATGTACACGGCCAGGGGTCGGGGCCGTGTACGTCACTGCCTCACCCCCCTCCTTCCCCTCCCACCACGGGGGAGCCCAAATGGCCCCTTGCACTGCTGGCTCCCCTGCGCCGGCCTGGCTGAGAGGCGCAGCACTCAGCTGAGCGCCACAGCGGGAGGGTAAGGGGTGGTGGTGATGTAAACGGCCCCACCCCCTGGCCGTGTACATCACCACCCTGCCCCCTTCCCTTCCCTCCGTGGCGGCTCGGCTTAGTGTTGCGCGCTCAGCCGGGCTGCGGCGGGGGAGGAGGGATGGGTATGGTTGACAGGTGTCCGGCATTGTACCGGACAGTCCGGTATTTGCGTGCTCTGTCTGGTAAAAAAAATCAGAAAATACCGGACATGTGCAATGTCTGGTATTTTCTGATTTTTCCAGCTGCGCACCGGATGGAATCCTGGCGTGGGCGGGGGGAGCGGCTGGGAGTCCCAGCTGGGAGGCGGGGCCGCAATTGCCACTGGGAGCCCTCAGTCGGTTGAGTGTGAGGAGGAGGGGAAGCCTCCTCCTCGCTCGTGCATCGCCGGGACCCTGCGTGGGAGAGGCAGCAAGTGCCCAAGTCAGTCCCACGCCCCGCTGGCCAATTTGCTCACCCCGCCTTCCCGGCCGGCCAGTTCTCCCCCACTTCCCCTCCTGATCTTCCCTGGTCAGCCCCCCTGCACCCCCCCCAGCTCTGCTTCCCGCCGGCCCGTTCCTCTTCCTGATCTCCCCGGCCAGCACCGCTGCACCTCTCCCCACCTGCTCTGCTTCCTGCCCTCCCTTCCTCCTGGCCAATGCCGCTGCACCCCCGGCAGCTGTGCTTCCCGCTCCCCCTTCCTCCTGGCCACCCTCACGGCCCCCAACCTCCCCAGCTCTGCTTCCCACTGGCCCATTCATCTTCCTGATCTCCCGGACAGCGCTGCACCCGCCCCCTTCCTCCCGGCCACCCTCGCGGCCCCTGATCCCCAGCTGTACTTCCCGCCCCCTTACTCTCGGCCAGTCCCGCCCCTCCTGGCCGGTCCCCGATATCCCATGGCCAGCCCTGCTCCACCCGACCCCCACAACCAGCCCTGCTTCCTGTTGGCCCCCAATCTCCCCGGCCAGCTCCGTTGCCCCCGTTAGCTGTTTCCAGGCCCCTCCCACTTCCCAGCCAGCACCGCTCCCTTCCTGGCCGGTCTCCCCCCAATGAAGCGGGCCGCCGCGGGGGAGAAGTGGGCGGGGCGCTAACGTACATGGCCAGGGGGCGTGGCCGCGTACGTCAGCGTTACAGACTCAGAGACACTGGGCTACTATATATATGATGAGACGAGGTGTGTGCATTTGATAGCTTGCTTGCATAGGAATTTAGGTGAGCTCTATTTCTTTAAGGCCTGGCCCATGCCCATTGACATCCTTAGTAATCTATCTTTAGCTTCAGTAGCGTTGGAGTGATGAATTTAGAACACAGAGTTATACAAGAATAGTAGTCTCTCCTCTACTAACAAGGGATGTGAAAAGTTAACTTGTAAGCATCAACCTTAATTGGTGATGCTTACCAGTCCTGATTAACCAGTGGGGGCTGGAGCAGTCCCCCACCCTCTGTGGACAGGGGGCCGCTCCAGGGCTGCTGCAGCCACCTTGAGCAGCCCCTGTCTATGGCCCACCCATTAGTCAGTTAACCTGTTAAACACCAAGTTTAACTGGACAACCATTTAAACAGGATTTTACATCCCTACTACTAACCAGTATGTGTTCACATACTACCAAAAGGTGACTCCGTATGTGCCTCTCAGGAGAGATTCAAATGCTGCCCAGCTGATTAGCAGAGCTCCTGCAGCTAGATTCTTTTTTCTCCTGATGGTGCAGATTCACACAGGCCTCAGTGCACATAAAATTTATTCCACACATGGACGAAAAAAATCCACATGTGGATGGAAAAGATTAGAGGGAACGTTAATGTGTGACAACCTTTATTTTTGCTTTACTCCATCAAAGACCTAGCTAGTTTTCCCCATTCCTTTGACAAACATGTTATGAATTCAGACACTACTCTGGCTGCACGGCTTGAAACTTGATATCAGAAATATCAGCTCTTAAGGATCAAGGAACACATTCATTAACCTTGGCCAGCATACCCATAATGATCCCTTTAAATGGAACATGGCACTTCAAAACCACCTTTCCCATAAAGTGAAAAGATCCTCACTTCAAGCCCTTACTCTGTTGTTTGCAATGTGAATCAGAGCTTTTACTATAGTAGAGGAAAATGCAAATACTGCTTCGATACCTTAAAATATGAAAGCAAAACATAACCTATTAAATAGACTGCCTTTTATTTCTTTACTAAAGGACCCCATCATGTTTGAGGTCTTCAGGGAGACATCTTCAAGAACTATAAAAAATGCAATTCCCAGAACTAAGGATTCCAATCTTTCATCTCTCTGGCATTCAAGAAAACAACTTTTATGAGCAATGTAGCCAGGGTGTTAAGTAGTAATTGACACTTGAATACAACCAACATTTATTATTTTGATTAAACCTATCCATGCCAATAAATATATGCCTGTGTATTACATCAGTGCATCTTAGGTAAAGTCCAGGAATCTAAAATTAATTTTCAAATATATAAATTATTTCTTGGGAGTGGTAAGTTTTTCTCATGGCAGATGCAGGGAGGAAAGGAGTTTAGTATTTTTTTCCTTATTTCAATGAACAGAAAAAACACATAGATTGCCTACAGTATCTGCTATGTATGCAGACAGTGACTAGGTATAAATATGAGCAATGACATTCCAGGGAAGTGCGGGAATCTTGAGTAATAAATTTGAGCTGACATTGAATACATTTTGGTTCAAGGCATGTTGTATTAACTATAGCATCAATGTTGCAGCTGAGAAGGGAGGGTTACAGTATCTGTTTCCTTTAAGAAATCCTCTTTTCTGAGGTTTAGTAGAAGGCAAAAATAATAATTAAAATCTTTCCATAAAGACTTTTCAGCCTACAAATGACATTTTCCCTCAAAGAACTGATGAACAAAAGTAATGTGGCTATTCTGGTAGATGTAAAGGTATGCAAAGAAACATTGTAATGATATCAAATCTTTGTTTTTCATTAGGAAAAGGCAGCAGCTGACCTTTGAACACAACAAACTCTTAGGCTACTTAGTGGTACATTTCCATAGTGTTCATATTCAGCAAATGTGATACGTAAGTCTTTATTAACAAGAATTTCACATTTCTGGCCCAGTTCAGCAGTCCTAACTACCACTGGTCCTTTCACGGTAGCAACTCAAAGCCCTCATTTGGATTGGGGCCCATTTCTGCTAGGTACTGTGCAAACACAGAGTAAGAGACAATCCCTGGTGTATAGAGCCTAAACAAACAAACTAGACAAATGGTTGAAGAAAGAATTTTTTAGTATCCCTATTTTATTAATGGCAGCCTTATGCACAGAAAGATAAAGTGACTTGCCCAAATGTCACGCAAGAAATCTATAGCAGAGTGAGGAACTAAACACAGATCTGAATCCCAGTACAGCGTATTAATCATAAGAACTTCCTTCCTTCTTAGACACAGCAGAAGTTTTGCCTAAGGGAATTATGATCAAATTCTGCTATATGTCTCAATCATTTTAGAAGCCAACTAGCTGTAGCTGAAGCACCAGTCATTAATTTAGTTCCAGGAGTTTCTAAAGATTCATATGCCTTTAACAAAGAAACACCCACTTGTTATTGGAAGAGATAAATAATTATTCCAATTCACTGAAACCACTTAGCAGTCAAGTTTTATTCAGATTTACACTGAATATTATCAAGCAAAGGATTTAAGTAATCCTGATTAATGGGTGAATCAAAAAAGGTTGTGATTAGGTTGGGGAAAAAAGCAACTAAAAGTTCAGCTAGTAATACTTATGTAAACCTCCCAAAGCCAGCATGAGAGAACTGTAAATCTGACAAGAGCAGATTTTGGAATGAAATTTCTGGCATGTCATCTTGTACCGAACTAGCATTTAGAACAGCTTACCACTGTATTTCAGCACATCTGATTCTAGTGCTGCCAGACCCTGGAAATGCAAAGGGTAACAAATACACCAAAAAAGTTGCTTAGACTTTTTCACAGCCACCAAAGAATGCTCGGTTGGAGTTGGCTTCTAAAACCAGGCAGATTCCAACACATCTTATTCCATCTGAACTAGTTTGTTCTATTCCCTAAATCAAATGTTACTGATGTGATTTAAATTTCAAAGAGATTCACATATCAGAGTTCAGAGATAAGCACGCTATTTAGCCTGCTGATGAAAATCTGTAGAAACTTTGAAATCATTTTCCTGTTTGTTTTATAAACACCATTCCTTACAAAAAAAAGGGTCCCTCTCTATAAGGGGATAACAATAGGTGTTGAAGGTGCTGCTCACCTCAAAAAAGTATATATATTTTAGAGTCATCTGTCTGTGAGTCAGTATGTCTCTGAGTCCATTTGTCCAAGAACTCCTCCTAAATGGTAGGAGCTAAGACCATCAAATTTGGTATGCAGCTTCCTCTTATCCTAACTTAAAGCACGATCAGGGTTTGTTTGTGGCAGGAAAATGGGATGTGTCCAGAATTTGATTGTTTCCATTAACATGGAAAAGGAGGGGGCTGATCAGAGGGACGGGATACTGCACAATTTATCACTGGGGACAGCGAGCATGGGGGACAGCTGTATTGCAGAGTGACCACTGTGGGCAGCTGCACTAGCACGGGAGTGGCCAGCTGGGGATGCAGTTTGCCATCTTGCAGGCCACCAACCCAGGTAAGTGGTCCCCCTGCTCTAAACCCTTCCCTCCTACCACCATGCCCCCTGCAGCATCACTGGGGGTAGGCAGTGCAGCCCAGCCCCAAGACCCACAGATGCTCCCCCAACATGACTGGATCACCCACCATGGCCGCGTCGGCAGGCCTGCACAGCCGCCTTCCCCTTTGCACCCATGTCCAGGGAGCGCTGAGTAAGTCTTCTAGTAATTTAAAAAGTGGGCCGGGATGACTGCAATGTATTGGCTTTCAGAAACAAAGCAGGAAATCAGACAGATCAAGAGTTTTTGCTGAGGCTGAATGTCTCAATCAGCTAAAGGGTCAGCAGAGATACTGCTGCATTTTGAGAGTTTTGCTGATGTTGCCAGTTGTCCTCCAAATCCTGGCCAAATGAATTTTTTAAAATCATCATTCCCTTGGCAATTGTTCTGGCTCACAGGGTAGACAGGGAAAGAAGCAGGAAAAACTGCAGAAAGACCTTGCATTTTTGAGATGCCACCAAAGGGTAGTGCTGCCTCACCCAAGTTTCCTTAGATTTCATAAAGTGCAGGAAAGTTCAATTGACAGGCTGTGTATTTCCCCTGAAGCATTTCTTAATTCTTTAAAAACAATTTCTGTAACTTGACCCTAAGGAAAAAGCTGCAGGACAGAGCACTATGACATAGCCTATAATAATATTCTTTTAATGCCTGGAATTTCAAAAGGCAGCACTGTCAGGAAATGTAATGATCTGAACCAAGCAAACACACTGTGAGGTGGGGAAAATATATATTTTTTAAACTGGAGAAACATGACTGTGACCATATTCATCAACCCTCTTTTTACACTTCACCTACAGTACACGACTGTGTTTAGTTAATAGATACGTGGATGTCTGCTGATGGCTTCTTGTATACTGAGTGGTTATAGGAATTATATCAGAAGAAAAGCCTTCAGAAAGTAATTACGCTTTCAGCTGAATGCTAAAGGACAGGCTCTCATCGGATGTAGCTCAGCATAGCTCTATTGAATCACACCAGCTGAGGAGCTGGCACGACAGCTCTTTTCCTTTCATTTGAGCATTGCTCTGGTTCTCTGTCTTCCCAATTACAGTAATTATTTATTTTGCAAAATCTATTTTAATTTATCCCTGGAATTAGGGTCTCTCAATCTCTGTTACCATTATAGCGTCACGTTAGCACAGGTTTTTAAATGTAAATTGATCTGTTTTGATTGATTTTGTCTGACCTTTTAGAAATGAATAAAAGTATTTAAATGGTGTCATAAACCACTTTCTGTAACTCTAAACACCCTGAAGTATAACAAATGTGTGTGGATTAACTTATTAATAGAGCAGAGAGCTTAGAGAATGGTCCAGCAAGCAAGCCTGCTTTGAGAGGAAACAAAAGATTTCCAAGCTCTTGAGCTTTGGGAAATTGGCATTAATGTCAGTGGAGAAAATGAAACATGAGGAACGGGAAAGATAGCACAATAAAATAATATAAATACAAGTACACTGCACTTCTAGGAGCTAATGCAAAGTCTAGTGACATTAACTCCAGTTTTCCCAGTGGGCATTGGATCAGAACATGGCAGGGGGGTGGAATCCTGGCTCCATAGAAAGCAATGGGAGCTTTGCCATAGATTTCAGTGGGGCCAGAGTTTCACCATCATGCATTAATCCAGCAGCGGGTAGCACTTCATTTATCACATTTGCTATGCAGCTTTCCCAGTCTGAGAAGCAAGGGATGAGTTTCTGGCTCCGTGGTGTGGCAGAATATGGTCCTACCGCCAAATCAGCTGGTTGGCTTTATAGTGGAGTAGGAAAATGTCATTGCTTTACAAATGAAATCATGGGCATGTAAGCTGTGTTTGGGAAAGTTGCTCATATGGCCACTGCAGGTACACATACCTGTTTTGGCAGGCAGATGTGGCATTTGCAAGCACACAGGTGTGCATAGATTTTGCAGGCCCGGGTTGGGTACTCCCTTTGAAAATCTGGCCTGTGTGCTGAAATGCATGTTGCCCCTTGTCTCCTCTATCATGTTTTGTTTCCTTCCCTTACCTGTTTTTGGAATGAGCAAAAAAGAAAAATAATTTGAAATGAACTGTTTGGACTTTCAAAAGAATGATTTTGCAAGGGTGAAATCTAAGACCCCAGATATTGTGCATTATTATTGTTTACAAGAGTACAATTCACATTCCCCTCTCTAGCTCTGACAATTCCTCTAATCTGAATTCCCCAGGAAACACTGTGAGAAGGATGATATAGAGCCTGATTTCTGCTCCTGCTAGCCTGGTAATGTGCTGAGACAATTGCCTATCATGCTAACCAATATTGTCTCATTGTTTCCTTGTATTCCCCCATCAGCCTGTGTGTCCATTTGCTGTTTTTTTAATATTTATCTTATAATCTCTTTGGGACAGAGACAAAACAAAAACTTTATTTGTTGTGGTGCAGCAACTAGCACAGTGGGGTTTTAGTTCTTGAAAGGGGGCTCCTGGATGCTACAATGATCATAGATGATCATAATCACAGCTGGCATGGGCAGGGATCGTGTCCCTAACTCCTGTTTGCCAGAATGGGTTGCAGGGGTAGGATCACTAGATGGTTACCTATTCTGTTCATTCCGTCTGGGGCACCTGGCATTGGCTGCTGTCGGAAGACAGGCTATTGGGCTAACTGGACCTTTGGTCTCACCCAGTATAGCCATTCTTATGTTCTTAGAAGTGTAGGACTGGAAGGAACCTCAGTAGGTCATATAGCCTACTCCCTGCACTCAAGGCTGAACTAGATTATTCCCGACAGAGGTTTATCTAACCAGTTATTTAAATCCTCCAGCAAAGGAGATCCCACAACTTCCTTAGGCAATTTGTTCCAGTGCTTAGCTTCCCTGACAGGAAGTTTTTCCTACACTCCAACCTAAACCTCTCTTTCTGTAATTAAACCCATTGCTGCTTGTCCTATTCTCAGAGGTTAAGGAGAACAATGTTTCACCCTTCTTCTTGCAACAAACTTTTATGTATTTGAAGACTCATATACTCCCCACTGTCTTCTCTTCTCCCCACTGCTAGAAGACAAGATACTGGGCTAGATGGATAATTGGCCTGACCCAGAATGGTTGTTCTTATGTCAGCTCATTGAATATTCTAAAATGTACTTAATCAGGCTCTGCCAATCTGAAGATATCTAACTTGTCTAAGTAATTTTTAACTTGTTCTGTCCCTATTTTACCTCAGATCCTACCACATTTTCTCAGGTGTCTATTACATTAGATGTCCAATTGCTCCTTTTTTTGGTGAAAACAAACAATAAAGTCATTTAGCATTTCTGCCATTTCCACATTTTGTTATGGTCTCCCCCTCCCTCCCTTCTTCTTGCAATAGTGATTACAATAATAAAAGTTATTCATAAATAGTTGTCAAATATTATAAATGAACATTTATCAGTTTATCGATAATTTACTAACTATTCATTCATTACTCATAGTTTGGAGCTGGTTATCAAACATACCTGGTAGTGCTCCTGCTTTCTACTTGGATGACTAACTTTTTAGATAATAAATTCTCTTCCTCAAATATCCTTGTCCATATGTAAATATAAGTATTATAGTTGTACTAAGAACTGTTATTCCACAGCACTATTACCAACAAAAAGCTGTTGACAAGACATGTTCGGCAGTAATGACAACAGATAGATGAGAATATGGTCCAACTGCACAGCATGAAAACGAACCATTTAGAAAAAATAATTCAAAATAATGGGAAAATTCTGACCAAAATGAAAATACACCAGGAAACATAAAAGTCACAATCCTTAAATCACAACATGCTGAGAAATATAATTCAGTTTCTGCTAAGCACACACGGTATGCTAACTTTTCCAACTCTGTGACTTTCCCCACAATGCCCTGTTATATACTAACTAGCCAATTAGCCCGTCATAAGACGGGATTTTCAGGTCTCTCCACCACGTCGGTCTTCTCTCCTGAGCCTCCGGTCTCTTGCTCCATCTCTTTCTTTCTCTTCTCCTCCTCCTCCTACCTCTCACTCGGGGGACTGCGGAGCCCAAAAAACCTTTTAGGCTCCGCACTCCCCGTGCTGCATGGGGAGCGCGGAGCCCAAACGGTCACTTGCGCCACTTGCTCCCACGCGGCGGCCTGGCTGAGTGGTGCAGAAGTCAGCCGAGCGCCAGGGCAGGAGGGGGCGGGGCGGTGACGTTCACAGCCAGGGGGCGGGGCCTGGAGCCACTGTCACGCTGCACGTCACCGCCCCACCCCCCTTCGCCTCCCGCCGTGGTGCTCGGCTGACTTCTGTGCCGCTCAGCTAGGCCGCCGTGGGGGAGCAAGCGGCCATTTGGACTCCCCCGTGGCGGCCCGGCTGAGTGGTGCAGAATTCAGCCGAGCGCCACGGCGGGAGGCGAGAGGGGGCGGGCGGTGATATACACAGCCAGGACCCACCCCCTGGCCATGTATGTCACCGCTCCACCTCCCTTCCCCTCCCGCCGTGGCGCTCGGCTGACTTCTGCACCGCTCAGCCGGGCCGCCGCAGGGGAGCAAGCGGCGCAAGCGGCTGTTTGGGCCCCGCACTCCCCATGCAGCACGGGCCGCCCAGAGGGAACAGCCAGCATTTCAGCAATAGCACCGCCCAGAGGGAACAGCCAGTATTTCAGGCAACAGCGCCACCCAGAGGGAACACCCAGCATTTCAGCGTTACAGACTCTCAGACACTGGGCTACTATATATATAACTAGCCAATTAGCCTGTCATAAGACGGGATTTTCAGGTCTCTCCTCCATGTCGGTCTTCTCTCCTGAGCCTCTAGTCTCTCGTTCCATCTCTCTCTCTCTCCTCCTCCTCCTACTGCCTCCCAGCTCTCCTCCCCCTCCTGCCTCTCACTCGGGGGACTGCGGAGCCCAAACGGCCATTTGGGCTCTGCACTCCCCGTGCTGCATGGGGAGCGCGGAGCCCAAACAGTCGCTTGCGCCACTTGCTCCCACGTGGCAGCCCGGCTGAGCAGCACAGAAGTCAGCCGAGCGCCTCGGCGGGAGGTGAAGGGGGGCAGGGCGGTGACGTTTACGGCCAGGGGGCGGGACCTGGAGCCGCTGTCACGCCGCACGTCACCACCCCGCCCCCCTTCGCCTCCCGCCATGGCGCTCGGCTGACTTCTGCGCCGCTCAGCTGGGCTGCTGCGGGGGAGCAAGCAGCGCAAGTGGCCGTTTGGACTCCCCTGTGGTGGCCTGGCTGAGCGGCGCAGAAGTCAGCCGAGCACCACGGCGGGAGGCGAAGGGGGCCGGGGTGGTGACGTACACAGCCAGGCCCCACCCCCTGGCCATGTACATCACCTCCCCACCCTCTTCCCCTCCCACCGTGGCGCTCGGCTGACTTCTGCACCGCTCAGCCGGGCTGCCGTGGGGGAGCAAGCGGCGCAAGCGGCCGTTTGGGCCCCGCACTCCCCATGGAGCATGGGCCGCCCAGAGGGAACAGCCAGCATTTCAGCAATAGCGCCGCCCAGAGGGAACAGCCAGCATTTCAGGCAACAGCGCCATCCAGAAGGAACAGCCAGCATTTCAGTGTAACAGAGTCACAGACATTAGGCTACTATATATATGATGACCCACCAAGTTTCGTTTTAAAAATGATGCAACTATAGCTCAAACGAGCCATCACAAGACTCCTGTGCAACACAACACACTGGGATACAATTAAAGGATATTAGTTTGTGTACAAATAGAATGGGAGATATGCCGGGGCTAATAAATCCAATCTCTAGAGTTAGCATCACCCTTTTCCTAGATTCACAGAGTTGAAAGCCAATGTGGTTCACAGAGGTAAAAAAATACCTCCCTACTCTTATACCTTGCTGTATACAGTCAGTGATTGCCTTAGCCCAGGGGTCAGCAACCCCTGGCATGCATGCCACATGCAGCCCGCAAGCAGATTTTTACTGGCACATGGGGCAAGGCTTGAGACATATGGTCAGTGTGCAGCCACAGCACCAGCTTTGGGGGGCAGGCGAGGAGACTGCTGATTGGGCTTTGGGAGCGGCCGGCATGCAGCTGCAGCACCAGCTCCAGGGGGCAGGCAGAGGCTGCAGATTGGGCTGTGCGCCAGCCAGCGGTCGGTGCTATCCCCCTTCTCTGCCCGCCCAACTCCATTATAGAGGTGATGTGGTGGAAACAGCAGTGATCTGGTGAAAGCAGGTGAGCTGCTGCTGGTGTTAATGGTGGGGGTGGGTGCATGGGGGCTCAACTGAGCAAGCTCTGGTAGCTGGGGCTTGGGCCACGTCGGCTGCTGCTTCAGCAGTGGGGCCAACACTGGAGTGGGGGGCTGTTCCTGGGTGACCAGGACCAGGGCTTGGGCCATGTGGCTGTTCTCCCTATAATGGAGCCACGGTAGTGGGGCAGAGGCAGCCTGGCAACCCAGCTGGGGATGGGGGCAGCACATGTGAAACTGCATGGGGTGGGTGGGGGGAAGAGGGGCTGGGTGGGTGCTGGCATTGGGGTGAGGTGGAGGTAGGGAGGTAGTTTGTCTGTACTGTGAGGTGGGGGAGGGGTGGATAATTTGTTTTTGCTTTAGCTGAGAGTTAGGACAGGACAGACTGCTGGTGCCTGCTACTTTGAGAAGCAGGATTTTATCCCAGCCCCCACATGGACTGGGGGGAGCAGATTCCACAGGGGCAGGTGGGGGAAAAAGGGGGTTGGTGGGTGCTGTCATCTGTGTGGTAAGGTGGAAGCAGGGGACAGTTTATTCGGGGTGTCTGGCTGAACACTCAGAGGCTTGTGTGCTGCTTAAAGTATCAATCTACTTGCCCAAGATTGGAGAACTCAGCAGGCAAAGCAAGGCCATGGATCACACTAAATGGTAAGATCTGCATCTTTATTTATTGATTGATGAAGCTGCTGTAAGTAGAACTATTAGGGTATGTCTACACTGCAACGCTATTTCAGGATACCGGAGTACCTTGAAACAGCTATCCCATGTCTTCACAGCAAGCCTGTTATTTCAGGCTCGCTATTCTGACATCCCTGTAAACCTCATTTTACAAGAAGTAAGGGACATTTCGGAATAGCGCTTTATTTTGAAACTTGGCGCTGTGCCAAATGACGAAATAAGCTATTTTGAAATAGCATCAAAATAAGCTACGCAATTTGCATAGCTCAAATTGTGTATCTTACTTCCAGTTACGGTGCAGCGTAGACACACCCTTGCTAACTTTAAAAAGCATCACAGGCACTCAGACCTGTGCAGACAGGTGAATAAGTTAAATCTTGGCACACCACTTCTGACAGGTTGCTGACCCCTGCCTTAGCTCTTTTTGCCACAGCAACAGACAGGGAGCTTCTAAAGCACATTGAAAGAGTTGTGTAAGCAGAAAGATCATGAGAGATTATGATTTAATTCAGTGCCTATGTGCTTTGCTGAACTGGGCTCTGAATGCTTTCCAAAAAGTTACAAAAGCATAATGAATATGGGGCTTACAGTGAAGTCACCCTCAAACAATCTTATGCACACCAGTTGGCTCTAAAACTACATCATGAAAGTTGATCTGCTACAGGTTGGAAGCAATATCTTTAGCAAATGGTTTTTCACGTTGAAAGAAGAAACACTTGCATCAAGAAAAGGATACATGGTAGATGAGAGAACTCTGATATTCAAAAGCTAAACTTGAAAGGCCCAATAATTTTGAGTTACATCCAAGTTAATTAGGAGAAGTTCCAATGAAGGCAATGTTTTACTTGGGTTCCAGTGAAAATGGAGTCCATTCTGGAGCCCTCTGGAATTTTCCTTCTAGCAACTTAAAAACCAGAAAATAAAAGGGCAGTGTGTCTTCAATACGGTAATCCTCTTGTAAGTAGCTATTGGATGAATGGATTTTTTTGAAGAAACTAAAAGCTGCTTTTTACAAGATAAGTAAAAGCTCCTTCAGCTGTACCCAACAGCCATTTAATTTAAATGGGAGTCATGTCGACAAAAGGATAGTGTCTAAATTACATGAACTAATAATATCCTGCCTACATATTTTGCTTGTATATGGTCATTAATAGCATAATGACTCCCTATGATAGACAGAGTGCAGTGTATGCAACTATCATATTTAGTTTATCACAGAGGGATGGTCTGGTTATAATTCTGCACTGAATAACTGGGGCACTGTATTTGGGAAGACAGAGACTGAAATTCTATATTAGGGATACAGTATTTACATCTTCCTTGAGCTATGTCTTGCATAGCTCAGATTTTCACATAAATGTTAACGTGGGGTGGTGAATATGCCCTAAAGCTGGGCAGGGAAAACAGAAAAGGCGCAATTTCTCCAGTTTTTTTTTTAATCTGAGAGCAGCTGACTGCATATTTTCAGCCGTCTAACAAAAGAATCACTATATGCCATCTGTAGAAACTAGTTAGAGTGCCTATTAAAACACCTCTTTCGGAGGAGATGTAAAAACCAACCTCCTGACAACCTGTGGCCTAAACAGCTTATTTGGGACTTTTAATAATGTACAGGGGGGTTAATCCCCAGTGCCTTGGCCAAATCCTAATCTTGGCAATTCTCTACTGTGACATTCCTCGTGGTATAATCCGGAATGTTGACAGCTACATCCCCTTAATTCTCTATTCTGGGGTACCTTTTACACTGAATTACAGACAAGGTTACGCCCAAATATTCTTCAGTCCCAGGCTTCTTCCCCAGAAATGTGTGTCTTACCCTGTTCAGTACCCTCCTGGACAGTGTAAGCTTATAGTGAGTCTCTAATTTCAACACGAAGCATGGTATTATGTACCACCAGCATTCAATCCAAAAACACTCATGTGGCTAAAAATCATAAAACAAGTTTATTAACTAGAGATATATAGATTTTAAGTGATAACAAGTTATAAGGCATAACAGTCAAAATTGGTTATAAAAGATAAAACCATAAGCTAATATCTAAATGAACTTAAAAGCAAAATGTCTCTGTTGCCATAAACTGCAACAGTTCACAGGTTGGATTTCCTCCAGCCAAGGACCTGTCCCCCAGTTTCAAAGTCCTCCCAGTGCTCATTAACCTCATAAACAGATACTTGTGAGGAGGCGAGGGGCCAGAGGAGTGACATGGAAGTCACCATCTCTTACTTTTTAACTTCCTTCTCTCTTTGAGGATTACCTCCCACCAGGGTATAAACCAGGGGTGAGCAATAAGTTCTGGATAAGGTTTGCCAGGTTTAGCTCCTGATGGGCCGCCTCATTATTTACCTGAGCATCCTCAGGTAACAGCTCCCACTGACTGGGAATGGTGAACTATGACCAATGGGAGCTGTGAGCAGCTGTACCTGCAGATGCTCAGGTAAATAAAGCATTTGATGGCCTGCCAGGAGCTAAATGTGGTGAATTGTATCCAGCCCACAGGCTGCTTATTATCCACACCTGATATAGACAAAGTCCTTTGTATATGTGAGATTTAAACCATCACTGGGAGGACGTACAAATTCCTTGTTTATACCTGCTCCCCTGCTGGTGACTGGCTAATTAAGCAAGGAAATGCCCTTTAACACCTTGCTGACATGCTAGTGCCTCTGACTCTGAAAAAGTGGTTCATGGCCATTACCCAGAACTACAATATATTTCAGAATCAATCATACACAGGAGCAGCCTGAGGAGGGCTGTGGCAGCTGGCGCCCCAGGTGGAACGCGCGATCGGAACCCCCACCTGCACAGCTGTCAATGGGTGATGTCATCGTCGGGCGCCCCGGGCGCCCTGTGACGTCATCATCGGGCACCGTTGAAGGCGGCACCCTAGGCAACGGCCGAGTCGGCCTATAGTCATGGGCCGCCCCGATCATACAATAAAGTTTCATAGCTTTACACAAAGCTCTGTCACACACATTCAAACAGGATAATAATATTCAGCAGATTATGAGTTATCAAATGATATCTCACAAGATATATTTTCTAGAAAACATATCATAACCTTATAAGTGGCAAACCCGGGGGTACAGAATCTCACATCTGCCTCATTCCTTTGCCATTTTAATTGGAGCACTTACCTTTGTCCTGTTACGTAGCTGTTATACACTCTTAAACAGTTGCTAAGTTTCAGCTGTGGAAAGTGCAATCAATTTGTACATGAAGTTTGACACATGAAGTGTTTTGGGATTAAAGTTATTTCTGAGTATACCTGTGAAATCATGATTTCTAATGATTTCCCTCTTTTCTTCATATAGCCTCGTTAGTGTATGTTGCCTTCTGTATCTTGTGCAAAGCATGCAATGATTCCCTGGCTGAATCATCTCCAGGGTCTGTACTAAGGTGCTCTGGATCTAAAATCATGAACCTCTGATACCTGGGTGAAACCACCTTGATCCATTTACTCGGAAGCACAAAATGTCAACATTCTTTTGTGCCCTTGAGGAATACAAATATTCACACTAATATCAATGTGGGTAACATGTAGTAAAAATCTTGTTTTGCTCTCTTTGGTTTAGGTACTTAGAGGTCAATCTTCTCTGCAGTGTTATAGTAGCAAAACAGAATTGAGTAATCTAACCATATTTTCCAAATGAAAAGTGTTTAAATTCAGTTTACTCTTTATTACACCACTGTCTGTTTAGCATTTTGCCCTGGTAACATAGCAGACCTATTCAAAAAGTTTACCTCCTCACATTTATGTTTAAAACATTTAATTTATAGTTATATGGCAGCACACTCTGTTTAGGTCTGTCCTATCTTACTAACTAAATAAACAATTTAACTCCTTCCATGGCTTATGCTAGAGTTCCTGACCACATGTGGGCAAATTCAGCCAATCAGAGTACCAGAACCAATAACCCATAATTTTTGTGACCAAACATAACTAAACTCTGCAAACAAAAGATTTTAGGAAAGAAGGGAGGAAGGAATTAAAATGGACTTTTAGCCCACAGGGCCATCCTTAGGATTTATGGCAACCTATGTAGTACTGTTTATGGGCCCCTATGCCAGATGGCAGCAAGGGGAGGAACCACAATTTTTTTAGGAATGTGATTTTATAATTTTCAGCAACACATTGCTGAAATATTTTAAAACAATTTTTAAATTAAGGTCCTGTACATTAACATAGTAAATTCAGAAACTGTCAGTATATACCTGGGATTGGCCAATGCCTGTTAAATGGCTTTATTACTACAGGTTGGACCTTCCTCGTCTGGCACCCTCAGGACCTGACCAGTTCTGAAACAGAATTTTTTGGACCAAGGGAGGTCAATATTGCCTAGCAGCATTATCAACACTTCCACTGCTTACTGGTCTGTTAGAGGACATTTAGGGGTAAATTACAGCTAAATAATGGCACAGAACACAGAGCCAGGACTGGTGACTGCAAACAAACTTTATGGGGCAGCAGGAAACTTGGCCACACAAATGAAAAATGGACATCCAGCTACCTAAAATCATTCCAGACCATGGGTGTTTCCAGACCAGACAGTTCTGGACTAGAGAGGTTCAACCTTTACTTGAATGGCTCTTTCACAGGTTTGATGATTTATTAATAGCTCTGGTAGCTTTTTCATTTTTAAATGTTTCAGAAGAATAGCCATGTTAGTCTGTAACAGAAAAAACTTAAAAAACAATGAATAGTCCTTTCCTTTCCCTTCCCATCCCCGCTCTTTCTCTGCCATTTATTTGGAACCTGGATCCTGTAAACTCCATTCATCTGAAGAAGTGGGTTGTGCCCACAAAAGCTCATGATACCATCTACATTTTTTGTTAGTCTCTAAGGTGCTACAGGACTATTCATTGTTTTTTAAGTTTTTTCACTTTTAAGTTAACTAAATTCTCTCCAGGGGAAGCAGAGCCACAGAACAGGGCTAGGAAGAGGCAGATGGATGGACATTAAGACCCAAATTTTTGAGGGCCCTACGCAGCTGTGCGTTCTGTGTGTGGGCAAGGATGTCTGTGTTCACACAATATTTCACTGAAAAAAACCCTGACATTAGCTCCACGTTCCTAAACTCAAAACCCTCTTTCCACCAAAGGATAGTTGGATGATTAGACAATATGTGCCAGTGAAATAAATGTGTGACCAAGGTAGGTCGTGTCGAACGTATGTGTGGTTTATCACACTGAAATATGAGAGAGTCTAGCCAATTTCTCTGTCCTCCACATATAATGCGGTGTCAGTTCTACTTACTCCCCTTATCATCTGACATCTAGGATGTCCTTTATATTGTGAAACATTATTGAAAAGATGAAAAATCTTGAGCAAATGTCATGGCCTCTCTTATTGGCCATTAGGTCCTCATCTGAAGCAATAGGAATGTTTCCCTGCTATTCACAGGTGTTACTGCCTCTTTATTTATTAGCAATTCCTGTTGCCTTAAAAAGTAATTCACATGAAGGGTGATAAAGAATCTTGAGTCTCATAACATGTTCCTGTTTGCTCTCTGAATACACTGATATAAACAGTTAACCTGGCTTGAATTTAAAGAGACACACAGTCAACCTGTAAAGGGATTCACACACCTCCATGATGTGTGTAGTTTAAAAACCTGGATTAGATATAAATTGGAGCATCCATAAAGGAAGTTAAATCCCACACCCTATTCCTGGAGCCAATGCCTTGAATATATTCAGGCTTGGCAGAATCATTTTTTTTCCAAAATATAATTTCAATGGACACATTGTTTATTTAAAAAGCATTTTTAATTTACCTTACCAATGCCCACGTGAGGAGTAGAAGTGATACTATGTTGCACAGAAGTAACAGGTAAAAGTTAATGGCTGGCAAACAGTCCAGGGTCTGAAAAATTATTAATTCTAATAGTCTGCAAATACTTAGGCATAAGGAAGAAGACATTTCAAGAATGTTTCACTAATCAAAAAGAAAGGGTCTTACATAGCACATTGGGGCCTGGCTGATGACTGGCGCTTCTATGGACAATGATAATACAAATAAATAACCATGAATAAAAATAATAAGGAAGATTTGTAAACAATGTTTCAATTAGTTGTGGCCATGGGGTACAGAGAATTCTACCTATAGATCTTCATTCAGCCACCTTACTAGAGGTCCTTGCTGTTAAAGAGCTATTTGGTAGCCACTGTGAAATGAAATGGTTAGCTTGTTCCAGTGTTAATTAAACAACTGCTCTCTCTTTGATAAAGAACACTGGACAGGATCCTGCACTATGACAAGCCAGTTTAGCTCGAGTAAGTCCATGTAGCAATGCAGATTTTCTCCAGCCCAGATGATGACTACTAGAGATGAGCATGAGGCTCCGAATTTAAAACTAGATGAAGATTTCAAATGCCCCAAAAACTTGGCTGTTCAGCTCTAGGTCTTTTTCTTAATCCCTTCTCTTATTACTACAATGTCAGTCTTATTGGTAGCCCAAATAACAGAGAGGTGAAAGAAAGAAATGCCATGGCAATTGAACTGCCCTCTCATGCTTAAATGCTGTCACTGTGGGGCTACGTGCAAAAACTAGCACTGCTGCTGCCCACACTGAATCTGCTGTAGAAAACAAGAGGTCTCCTCCTGCTGCAGTAATCTCAGGCATTGCAAGCAACAGCAGGTGAACCATATTCAGACAAAAATGGATTTTTAGGTTGGTGGTGCTGTTCTAGCTTCCTATAGTACATACAGCCTTGGAATGAAAGACCTCACATAAACTTATGTTCTTGGGCTTGCAAAGGTCTATACACATGCAAAAAAAGGAAAAAAAAGGAAGATCAGATACCTGTAAAATGTGTACAAGCGGATGGAATATTCTATACAGCCATGATCACCAGCTCCAAATGATTTTCTGTGCTTTGTTTCCTTTGATAATCATTCAGAAAACCTGTGTATAGCATAAAACTGAGTTCCACAGGGAAGTAACTATGCCAATCCAAATCCTTATAAATCAGCTTAATGCCACTGATTTCTAGAGAGCTCTGCCACTTAACACCAGTGAGGGATCTGGCCTAATATTTTCTTTATTTTGTTAACTTCCTTACAACACAAACAGATAAACTTGAAATTAAATGTTCTTATTCAGAGAAAATGACTCATTTTAGCAGAAACCAACAGCTCCCTCACCTCCCCGCCTTGCTGAGAAACCCAGACTAGCACTCTCTATTCAAAGCTTCTAACAGACAGTGTGGAAGATTTAAGTACTGGATTTTTCTGCTTGTGTATGTGTGTCTCTCAGGCAAAAACATAAATAACACAAGTTGCAGTTAACACATCTCTGAGCATGAATACATGTTTTTTCCTTCCTGCATGATTTCCATAACTATTTCAGGCTTTGATGTTATTCATCTACTTATTTTTAGTTTATTTTAGTTCAGCACTGGTACCTGAGAAGAGGTGTGAGACTTTTTGTAAATAGGGCATGGAGATGCGCCGAAGTTTGTCACTGGAACTGAACAAAGAAACACTTTTAGATTACCATTAATTGAGCATGTTTAAACCCCAGTATCTCTCTGCTAGTTAATCCCATTTGTCCCACAGTGTCAAGAAAGCATCAACTCTGGGATCAGTCACATATGAACTCTTTAGTGAGCTCAGTGTGATGAAGTCATAGCAAAGGACTGACAACATGGAATTCACAACAAGAGGGTATTAAGGTAACTTGTGTTTGAGCTCAAGATTCATTTCCTGGATCTCCAGCAGATTTTTTGTATATTCATGAACAAGTCACTTAAACTTTCTGGACCTCTTTGAACTGGCGATAATACGATTTGCTTTCTACTTCTACCAGTCTTGGCCTATCTTGTTAATTTATAGTACTTTGAGGCAGAATATCAGGAATCCAGCCCACTAGGTCAACCCCAACTCATCCAGCTATTGGGGAAATCAGACTTGAGTGGGCCAGCTTCTAGAGTTTTATGGCCTGCTTCTTGGCTGGCCTCGTGATCTTGACCCTGATTGGTTGACGACCACATATACACCTCTTGCTGCTTTCTTGCTTAATGTAAGCACACTGTAATGCCTAGAGGGCAGCCAGGTTAAAGGCAGTCCAGATCAATGGTCAGAGTTCATGCCAGTGATTCAATAGCCAGGAGATCCAGTCCAAGGGAGATGTACAACAAAACAACTAGTGGGGTCATGCAAGGCAGTAAAATAGGAATGATTGGGGTAGCAAGGCAGTCAAATGATAGCCCACTTGTTGCTACCAGGGTCAAGCAGGATCCAAAGCTGCTGCCTTGCTGACTCCACTAGCAGCCTGGCTGTATTGTATTGGGTCTCCTGGCTTTTGGACTTCTTGCATGAATTTAGACCACTGATCTGGACTGTCCTTTGACCTGCCTGATCCTTGGGCATTACACAGGGGCTATCTATCACTGTGTGTATGTTTGTACAGGACTTAACACAATGAGACCCTGATTTTGTCTGAAATTTCTAGGCACTAACATAGTACAAATAACTACTAGCTAGCATATAAACTATACACTTTACACTGTCTATAAATATTCATTGTATACATTTTGGTACCCAGGGAAAGAAGGTCTGATGTTCATTAGGGGGTTGACATAGGATTGACTCCGCCATAATAAAATCCCCCAACTTACGTGAAATTGTTAAGTTTGGGGCTTTAATACATAAGAAATAAATTCATTAACATAGAGAAAATGGGCCACAAAAGTTCAAGAGTTGATGACAGAGGAGATTGACTTCCTTGAGGGGCTAAGTGATTTCTTCATCCCTCGAAGTAGAAAGTACTTTAATATCCCAGGAGCCTGCATTTTCCTGGAGGGGAAGAGAAATGCTAAAAAAGATTTTCCACTGCACCAGAGCAGATAATAAGGCAATTAAAGCTTTTAGCACTATTAAAAGTTGACAAAGCACCAGGCTTGGATGAAATACATCACAGAATTTTGAATGGAAATAGTGAGTGAAATAGAAAGGCCCTTGGTGAAGATTTTTGATAGCTCACTAATGACAGTGTTAGTACCAGCCATAAAGTAATTTCAATATTTAAGAAAGGAGCAGGGTTAAAGAATGGGCCCATTTCACCTGGATTTCAGGACATTATTTGATAATGTATCTCAAGATGGATTGGTTTGAAAAGGTCAGGCAGGATGGTGTCGGCAGAGCAGGTGGGGAAAATATTGAAACTGGTCAGAAATTGTCAGCCAAAGGTGCCAGTGAAATCAATTCAAGGTGTTATTGTGACCAGCTTTTTAAAAAATCAGTCATTTTTTAGGTTGTAAAATGTTCATGCATAAGGAGAAGGTCCACAGACATTAGTTAGTAATCTCTGGTGTGCTGCATTCTGGCTGCTTTATTTAATCTGCTCCACCAGAGCGAGAAATAGTCTTGAACGTAGACCAAAGAAAAAGGTAGATGTGATTCTTCTTCCTGGGCCTATCTGTCTCTTGCTTCCTCTTTATGGTTTACTCTCTCGCTATGGCTATACTACGCACTTTGCCGGAAGAGGCAATACAAATGAAGCGCAAATTAGCATTTTCTCATGCTTAATTTGCATAATCTCTTCCAGTCTGTTTTTGCACAAAAACAAGCAATGTGCACGTTTCCTTTTTGCACACAAACCCCTTTTTGCGTAAGATCCTTATGCCTCCCACACTGCTTGTTTTTGCGCAAAAACCTCTTGACGACCACATATACACCCCAGAGTTGGGTTTACCACCCCCTGCAGAGCAGCACAGATGCTGAACCAGATGAACTCCAGGAGGGTTCAGCTTTAAGGGCTCAGCATCCTGGAAACCAATCCCCCAAAAGGGACCAAAACCCCAAATGAATCCATCTTACCTGTGTAAAAGTTTTATGCAGAGAGCTCCTAAAATTCTCTCCCCTTTATCAGTGAGAGATATGCACAGTGGTTTCCTCCCCCCCACCCCCCATAACAGTTATTTACACTTGGCTTGATAATAAACAAAAGAGTTTTTATTAAGTATAAAAAGTAGGATTTAAGTGATTACAAGTGAAAACTGACAGATCAAAGTAAGTTACTAAGTTAAAATAAATAAAAGAACACCAGCTAATTCTAATATACTAAGAAACTTGTTACATGTGAATTCTTACCCTAAACAGTTGATCTAAATATCTTTTTTCACAAGTTAAGCAGGCTTGGGCCTGATTCTTCCTCCTGTTCAATCTCAGAAATTTCCAGCAGGCAGTAAGAGGTGGGAGGGGTCTCGTGGCATCTGGCAACTGTCCTTATTGTTTGTTTTTCTCTATCTTATATCCCAAGGCAAGAATCATTTGTTCTCAGTTCAAACTTTTCTCACCTCAAGTGAAGTAATTACAGGATCCAAAATGTGTTTCAGCATCATGTGGCCTGGCCATATGTCTTTCTAGAACCAACCACAGCTTGGACTTATAGGACAAACAAGACTATTCACAGGTCATTGATTTGATCATGGAGCCATTAAGTTTCCAGAGCATTAGATGGCCCTCATGAGCACATTTAGAACTATAAACCGATTCACATTTCATATTTCTAACTTCACAGACCAGAATGATACATGCACAAAAATAGGATAAACACATTCAGCAGACTGTAATATTAAAATTGATATGTTACATGAGGTATTTTGTCTAAAGTGTCTTCAGGTTATGCATATTAATACACCAATTATCATAAAGCAGGGGGAACCATGACACACAAAACACAGCAAAATAAGGGAAAGGGGGAGTCAAATGCAGTTCCAATCCTTTGCAAAGCATAACAGTCCATTTTGGAGGGACAGGGGCAAAACAGATGTCAAGATTTGGCTCCTCCATCAACAATATTACAGACAATCAACAGAAGCCTCACTGCTAATCTTGATTCAAGTGCCTGCATCAGCATGAAGTAACAAAAGTCTCTCGATGTCATTATGCATGTGCATGTATCTCTAAGCAGAATACAGGATTCCCATGAATGGTACCAGGATTCAGTGCTGTTCCATTTGTATGCAATAAAACACTCAGCATTCACTTAGGATGCGTCTACATTGCACCCTTTGCTTGAAATAAGCTACGCAATTTGAGATATGCAAATGTGCATAGATCAAATTGTGTAGCTTATTTTGAGTGTATTTCAAAATAGCTTATTTCGTAATCTGGTGCTGTCTACACAGTGCTAAATTTCAAAATAAACTGCTATTCTGAAATGTCCCTTAATCCTTATGGAACGAGGTTTAGACGGACGTTGGAATAGCACTCCTGTTATTTCAAAAGATATTTTGAAACAACGGGCGTGCTGTCAAAGATGCAGAATAGCTATTTCGGGATACCGGAAGTACCCCGAAATAGCTCCACAGTGTAGATGGACCCTTACAGCCCTCCTGCCATAGGAATACTTTTTCCTCAGGGCTTACACATACACTGAGAGGAGAGATGCCACTAGGGACTCCCAAGTTGTGCTTCTGTCTCCTTTCCACTGATCAGTGTTAAACTTTTCAACAGAGCCACTTCCTGCAATTCATTTTTCCACCTAGCTGCAAGGTCTACAGGTCAGCAGTGCAATGGCCAAATGGCTTGCCTGAAAGGTAGTTGAGGAAGAAGAAGGTCAAGAAGCTGAAGGAGCCAGAAGTTAATAGAGAATTCGAGTTTGCACTTATAGATCAAGATGTGACAATTGCATGGGTGAAACTATCATTATCATCATGTGTGAAAGTGCTAATTTCATTCTGCCCATACTGAAGATTCTGGCATACACACATGTACGTGCACGTGCGCACACCCACACACACCAGCCACCCCTGAACCCTGAGGTAGCATTTTGTTCCTAGTTCATGTTAATAATTGCCCATTAAGTTCAGCTTCTGTTGTTTGCCTTCACTGACACAGGATAATATTGATGAGTTGGAAGATATTTACAGAAAGCAAGAAATTATAGTAGCTGAAGAGACTGATTTATAAGGAGAGTTATAACAGATAGTTTAGCTAAGCAACTACTAGCATAAAGTTGGTCAAAACTTTAGAACAAAAGGTATTTTCATCAAAAGAAGACCTCTGTTAAAAAAGGAAATTTGAAAGTTTTCATTTTATCAAACTTTTGAGAAATTAAAATTGTTCATAATAGACAATATAAATAAAAACAAACATTCTGATTCATTTAAATTTTTTAAAACCCTATGACATATGAAGTACAACTTTGAAATTCCAAAGTATTTTGTGGGATTTCCTCCCCTGTTTTGAACAGGTCTGCTAAGGCTGGATGTACTCATTATTATCTACAAATGCAATATTTTAAGTGGTGTAAAAACCATACATGAAAAGGAGTAACCGAGAAGTATAATTAAGAGCAACAGAATGACATTCAACAGAATAAAATTTAGCTTCTCAGGAAAAAAAACAGAGATAGTGAGTTCTAATGGGTTGGTAATGTCCTCTGACCTAAAGGAAATGGTGGAAGGCTCATTGCTTGGAATGTTTAAAATTAAACCAGATAAAGCTTAAAACATGTTCTGCATGGGAATACTCCTGCACTGCCAGAGGAAAGGCATGGGTGATTTATGATATTCTGTCTCTGACTTCAATGATTCAATATATTAAAAATGACCTTGTTTGTATATATTTTAATTTAGATATATGATGCAATGCTGGCAAATGAGATCCTGAAAAAAACACCCACAGATCATTGGCACACTATTTATGAGACAAAGTCTCAGAAGGGCAGCCCAGTTAGTCTGTAACTTAAAAAGAAAAGAAAAAAAAGCTTAAAAAATGAGTGGTCTTGTAGCACCTTAGAGACTAACAAAAAATATAGATAGTATCATGAGCTTTCGTGGGCACAACCCACTTCTTTGTCATCTGAAGAAGTGGGTTGTGCCCACGAAAACTCATGATACTATTTTTTTAAACTTAAAAAAAACCCCAAATAGTCTGGTAGCACTTTAAAGACTAACAACACATGTAGAAGTGGGCTGTGCCCACCAAAGCTCATGATACCATCCACATGTTTTGTTAGTCTTTAAAGTGCTACCAGACTATTTGTTGGTTTTTTTATTTATTTATTTTTAAGTTTATCCTGTACAGACTAACTTGGCTACCCCCTGAAGCTTCTGGCTATTTTTTTGTTAGTCTCTAAGGTGCTACAGGACCACTCGTTTTTTTAAGCTTTTTTTATTTATGGGACAGTGAAACTAAATGAAGATCATAAAATGTCAGGGCAAGAAATGTGACTGCTGAATACTGATAGGAGGCCTTGCCACACTGTAACATGTATACTCATTTTCTGGTCACCAGTGCGTGCTGTGCACAATCAGAAGCTGTTTAAAGCATGCCTGCATTCAAAGGGTACTTATTTAGGAGTGGGTTAGAGTGTCTGGACTGATTGTGCAGAGGTCTTATAGGTGTTTAAGAGGTCCTTAGACTAGGGAACTGGCACAAAGTTTCCCCTCTTTCCAAACTATTCCACTGCCTAGAGTCATGCTCAACTCAGTCTCATACTCAGAGATCCCAAGGGCTACACACATCTTGCCAAAATGGGTGACAGTAGATGAGGTCTCCGCATATGTCACATGCTGTCAAAAGGATAAGGTAGCAGCCTCACTCCACCTGCATTCCAGAAGGTACAGCACCTGCCTCAAAGACAACATCTTCTCTGGGAGATCATGCGCTCTGGGGAGCCTCAGAACCAACAGCATCCAAACAGCCATAACCAAGCCCTTGGATTCTACCATTTCAGAACCACAATTGTGTTGCAACAGTCACAGGTAGAAACAATGCTCAGCAGCACCCCTTGTGAGACCCTCTGTTTTCTAAATTACATTAATCTGAAATTTCTATCTTGAGCATTTAATGCGCCATGAGGACACACAATATTGAAGAGACTTGAGAAGATAGTAACTTTGCTTCCCCATCCCATAAGGTTGTTGGAACACTTGTAGAATGAAAGGAAATGGAACTGAGGCCATGTTGCCCCATTGCTAAAGGCAACTTCGGATAATTGCACTCTTGCTTTCTGGCTGATGACTCTTATTCAGGACTATGTGAGAACACTGAATTGGCCCCTTGCTCAAGGACACAATCAATACTAAATTAGCCTTTAATTACAAGTCTCTTAATTATTCAGTGTTGACTTATGGCATGGAAGCAGCAGCTGTAAATCTTTCCGAAGCGATGGCTTTGATTCCTGATACTCCACCACCCTCCTTATGCAGAAAAACATAAACCTCTATTGACATCATTTCATAATCTTACAAGGCTAATCTGAAATAGATGCTGCTGCCCTGCCAGAGTAATAATAAATTTAAGAGCTTCTAGCTGTTCTTAGGTTGCATTACAAGATAGAAAGTGATTTGTTTGAAGTGTGAGAGCAGATCCTAATCAATTTCACCACAATGGGCAAGTTATTCTGATTTTCAAATCATGGAGATTACTACCTGAATTTCCACAAAGTGCTCTGAAACTGTTTGCATCAGTTACAGCCCAGATTCAGTCCCAAATCCAAACTCTACCTGAAACCTAAAGGGGATCTAAACATCTCTCCCACCTCAGCTAATCTGTAATAAAATATTGTTCTGTGGCTCTCGTTAATAATATATCTGTGTATCAGGATGCTGCTTTGTCCTGTATTACTGCAAATGTTCACTGCATATTTTGGAAATTTGATAAATTCCCCTCTCTCTCATTTTTATACTGTAAAACAAAACCATAAAATTCAAAAAGAAACAAAACTGCACTTTTATTATTCGTTTTATGGAAGCACCCAAGAGGCCTAATCATGGACCAAGCCCACATTGTGCTAGGTGCTGTACTCAAGAGACTAACCCAAAGACCGCTTATTCTAAAAAAAACAAGAGACAACAGATGGAAATGGACACAATGAGGAGTACAAAGAAGCACTGAAAATATTGGTTAGCATGATAGGTGGTGGTATCAACATACCACTGGCTTAACCATTGTCTAGTGTTTTCGTAAGTTTCATGGCAGAGGCATTTCTAAGGGAGATGGTTTGCGTGTCAACAGAGGAACTAGTGGGAGCAAGGATCCACCCGCACCCACCCGCACTCGCTACCTGTGGTGAGGCAAGCAGAGCAATCATCCCAGCTTGCTGAGCTCCTCCAGCTGGGTTGCTTGTGGGAGGGGCAGGACCGACACACACTCATCCGTGGCTAGTGGAGCAACGTGGTTGGGGGAGCAACGTGAACTGGGGCCATTGCTCTGCTTGCCCTCCCATTGCCACTGTGTGGAGGGGGGGCAGATCCCTGCTGCCAGGACTGGCTCCCAGCCTCACTAGTCTCCCAGACCACATTGTTCAGTCCCCCAGCTTTCCTCAGGCTGGAGGTAGGAGGGTGTTACATGGCCAGTGACTCCCCCTGCTCCCTTTACCAGTCATCCCTGGTCTGTGGCCTTTTTCTCCAGCCACATTAGGACAGCAGTAGCTATGAGCTAAAAAGCAGAACGCCACATTCCCACATTACACCCAAATTACACTACAAGACTGAAATATTGGGCTGTTAAGAAAACAATCCTATCCTAAATAGTACCCACCATCACCAGGTGAAGAAACAGATTTTAAGATGTCTAAAGCAAACTCTGATAGCATTCCATCTGGCAAGGAATCACTTAGCAGCAGCTGGGCTTGCGAAATCTATACTCCTTTCTTATTTTACCTTTTCTATTGTTCTATTTTACCTACTTCTCTATTGTTTCTCTGTTGGTTTCCGTCGGGTACTTTAGTTATGCAACCGACAGGAGCAATTGATTTTGCAAGATTTATGCAAACTAAGGTGGTGGAGGCTGACTGGTTAAAGAATTGCTGTGCAATATATTAGGGGTGGTCAAATTATTTTGTTGTACTTTAATTTAAAAGGATTGCTTAAGGTACCGCTAAGCAGGACTCTCATTTAGCTATACAAACTGGGGTCCAACTGGAAGTTCTTTGGAACCTAATTCCTGGACACAGCCCAAGATCAGAGCTGCCAGACCTCAGCACCCTGCCAACCGCAGTATGAAGAAGATGGAAGAGCCCTGATGATCTGATCCTGACTGGCCATCAGGAAAAGTTCATCTGCCTTATGGAGAATGGTGAGCATTGTATGCTTAGCATGTGCATTCTGTTTTGGTAACTGTTAATAAATATATTAAACTATTACTGTGTGAGGCTCTTTCACTGGTAAAAGGCCCAGCAAGCCCACAGAAGAATATGCCCCGAGCTTGAGGAACTGGGCAAAGGTAAGTGCCTTTCAGCCAGCGCCCTAGGAAATAGGAAAGGCTGGGGATTCTGATGCCTAAATGAACCAAGTTATGCTTCGAGCCCACCAAAGGGCATAGCTGGGGTGTCCTTGAGCGTGCAGGAAGCATTTTATAAGCAAATCCCGCCTCCTTTCCCATGGCCTAAAGGATACTAAATGTTTCTGAACCTTCTGAAGATAGACAGAGTGGAGAGAAAAAAAACAGGGAACCAAGCTTGGTGAGTATCTCCGGGGTGTTTGGAAGAAAAAAAATGCTCCAAAGGAGGCATAGAAGATGCAGCTTCTGGACTGGCCTCTATGCATAACAACTGCCTATGAAAGCAGGGGCTCAGCAGCCTGAGGAGCTATACTCTCCAAGGGCTGCAGTTGTTATTACAAAGCAGTATGAGTGGAGAGCAGCATTTAGTTCTCCCCCCATCTAGCTCCCTGAACCACATCTGCCCATTTGGGCTTGGTGTTGGAGAAAGCTCTAACCCCACAGTAGCCACTCTGGCTTGAAGGTGAAGAATTCTGCAAAGTGGTTAACATCGACCTTTTGCAGGAGAATTTGGGGGCAGCATCACTCAAACTTAGTAATGTATCATTACTGCACTGTTTTCTAGCTGAATGGTTTCTCCTCTGATTTTAGTACCTCTCTGTGCTGTTTACACCTTTGTGTAATGACAACTATCTTAAAAACCAGTCAATCCATCCACCTCTGTCCTGGATGATTACAAGGCATATGGTACTGGACATGCCCCATCAGTAACATTTCCGGGATTAGGGTCCCACTTTTCTTAATCACTTTTTAATTACCCAAAGCAGACCAGACCCATTAACACATCCCTTGCTATCATTTCATTTTTTTCCTGAAATTAAAATAGTTTGGGAGTGTGTCCACAAATGTACAAACACAACCAACACCAAACATTTGGCACTTGGGTAATTTTAAACAAACTCGTAAATATTTTGTTATGAACGATGCTCCTAATTCAAATCCATTTTCTCTCTTCTTTACATTTGAAGTCATTTTTGTCCCCCAGTGAGTTCCCTTGCCAGGGTCAGAGGGATTTACAAGTCAAGAGATGATCCATTGGCCCATTCTTCACTTTTTAGCAGTGAGAAGAAATAGACATTCTATGTTCACTTTAATTACTGAACCGTGTGGAATCATTTACATTTCATATCAAATCCATTAACAAGATTCACAGGGAGCACTGTGTGGAATTCAGTCTGAGTGTTGTGTATGGCTTTAGTCAGCTCTCCTATGCTGTAAGAAACAATCTAAACTAGAGAAATTTACACGTTAGCAATAGCTAAAGCTAATATGACTCCCTGCCCTTACTATTCAGATAGGAGGGGCACAAGCATCTGCTAGCAGCATCACATCTTTTTGTGTCTGTTAGCCTTTCCCTATGCAAGATTATCCAGCTCCCTCTCTTTCCTTATAACAGGGAACACCAAAAGAGTGGTTCATAGCTCCACCCTTCTCTCAGGTGTATGAAGGAGAAAGAGATGGAGTCTGCCTTCAGTCCATCCCACCATTGATATTCAGCAGGAGTTGGTCCCTCCAGCAGGGCAATGGGGGAAGGGCTAATCGAAATTTGCTGGTTCCTTCTTCCTATTTCAGATCAGTAAGTTTGTCTGGGTTTCAGTCGGGCCAACCTTGTCACAAACAGAGTAGAGGAGTGGACCTGATCCTTCCCTAACTCACAGGGTGCTTTGAGATTTGGAGATGCCACAGTAATGGGGGGACAGATAAGTACATTAGATTCTTTCTGACCGCTTTCTCCTTCAACACAGAGCACAGAAAGGAATGGGTTCGCTTCCCTAGCCTCCAGCCCAGCCATCCACACTGAAATCACCAACAGCTTGCCCATGCTAACAGGGCACACCTGCCAGCTGTTATGTTGGGAATGTGGCTGTCTTTGACCTAAACTTCTGGGTTTCTAGGAGATGCTCACTGTTCATTAAGCCCGGAGGGCTTGTGGGAGATGAGAGTGTGACAAAAAAAAATATACCCCACCTGTGCACTTCAGGGCTGGTGAGAAAATCTTCTCACTCTTCTGTCGAGTTAGCACAGAACAAACAATAAAGAGACAAGAGAGAGGGTTTAACCATGGTGGGGAATATGTGTGAATGGTGTATGCCTGTGGGTGGCTCCCAAGTGCATGTGAGAGGGAGAAAACAGCATTAACCCTCGTTACTCACAGAACTTCTGCTTCCAAGCCCCAGCCTATCAGAATGTCAGAGGCCACTCTTTGTGGGAGCCCTTCCTCTGTCAAGCCCCGCACACGAAGGACAGTGAAAAGAATACACCGAGATGTTTCAGAGTCACTTGCCAGGTGGGAGGGAAAGGAAGCATGTGCAAGGGCAGACAGTCGGTTCCCTGGCTGTGGTGCCAAGTCACCACAGCACACATACCACAGCTACTTACCCATCTCTAGATTCTGTCTGGCTGTGTTGTGTAACGTACCCAAACCGACACAACTTAACTATGTGACGCACCGGTCAATGCGTGTTATACATCTGCCATCATTCCTGATTCACAAAGGCTAGGGGTCCATCACAGCTACCAGGCATAGAGCTTGAATTTTTAGTTGAAGTGGTAGAAACTCCTGGTTTTTTTGGCTCTGAAGATCCCTCCCCTCCCCCCAAGTGTGTCATCCTACATTGTGGATCTGATTCCCTGTTGTGGTGCAACTCCAATAACTCAGTGAGGCTGTAACACTAGCATATCAGACCTCCCTGGAATTCTTAAATACAGCTCTATGTTACCCTCCCACAAGGGGCAGGCCAAGAGAAAGTGCACAAGGGCTACACACCAGTTATTCTCAGCTATTTCAGGTGTAGGACCCTGTAAAGGCTGCTACTGTTTTCATCTGGGGCAGACCAAGCCTTGGCCAGGCCCAGAATACACTTTGCCATCACTCTCTGTTGGCACTGAGCAAAGTTCAGCTTGAAGAAATGATCAGAATGATAGTGGTTTAGGGTTACCTGAACAAAATGAAGCCAAAATCACAGGGAAAATCAAAGTGTGTCATTCTCCACTGAGATATTGCAAGAATTTAGTCTCCCCTCATTTTTGCTAGTCTTGTCAGTCATTCTTCATTAAATTACTGGAAAGATTTAAATTTTGAATTTTGCAGATTTTAACGAGAAATATGAAAGCAGAAAAATATTTTATTGAGGGGTTAAAAAAATCATTATTTTGGCATAACAATGTTTTAGCTGAGATTTTCACTGTGCTTTTGAAATATAAAGCTTGGTATTGTACTTCCAGCTATGTGTAACCCACACACCTTCTTGGTGTGGTAAAGTATCCTACATAGTGGCACTGAGACCACTAACAGAGAGAATAACTAGTCTGCTCTGTAGCCTCTGGTGAGAACCAGCTGGCTTGTAGCTTATGTGGTGGAGGCTCATGCACTAAGCTCCAGAGAGCTCAGGTTTGGTTCTGCCTCTTTGCATTATCATGAATGAAATTGAATCAACTGTTTACATTATTCCCTGACAAATTTAGCTCTTTTTTCCCCTCCCCATATGAGTAAATTTGTTTAAATCAGAGTCTGTTCATCACATGTAATTGTTCGTCAAAAGCTGATGTGAATCCATTTCAGCTTAAGGGTTGTTCCCAAACTATTCACAATGGCTATGTCTATATTGCACATTCTTGCGCAAGAAGATATGCAAATGAGGCGTGGCAATGAATATCGCTGTGCCTCATTTGCATACCTAATGAGCCGTCATTTTGCGCAAGGGGCTTTTTGCACAAGAAGGAGCAGTCTATATTGAAAATAAGCGGCAGAATGGCTCTTGCGGAAGAGAGGGCTTTTGCACAAGAAGGAGCAGTGTAAACTGCTCCTTCTTGCGCAAAAGCCCCTTGAGCAAAAATGGCGGCTCATTAGGTATGCAAATGAGGCACAGCGATATTCATTGCCACGCCTCATTTGCATATCTTCTTGAGCAAGAATGTGCAATGTAGACGTAGCCTATAAAAACATAAGAATGGCCATATTGGGTCAGATCGAAGGTCCATCTGGCCCAATATCCTGTTTTCCAACAGTGGTCAATACCCGATGCTCCAGAGGGAATGAACAGAACAGGTAACCATCAAGTGATTCCTTCTCTGTCACCCATTTCCAGTTTCTGACAAACAGAGGCTACAGACACCATTCCTGTTCATCATGGCTAATAGCTATTGATGAACTTAACCCCCATGAATTTATCTAGTTCTTTTTTTGAACCCTGTTAAAATCCTGGTCTTCACAACATTCTCTAGCAAGGAGTTCTCACAGGCTGACAGTGAGTTGTATGAAAAAATACTTCCTTTTATTTGTTTTAAACCTGCTACCTATTGACATCTAGTTCATGTATTATGGGAACAGGTAAATAACTTTTGCTTAGTTACTTTTTCCAAACCAGTCATGATTTTATATAAGTCATATCCATCTTTTCTCTTCTCTAACCTGAAATGTCCCAGCCTTATTCATTTCTCCTCATATGGCAGCTTTTCTATACCCATAATCATTTTGTTGCACTTTTCTGAACTTTCTCCAAGGCCAAGATATCTATTTTGAGACAAGGAAACCATATCTGCATGTAATAGTCAAGATGTGAGCGAACCATAGATTTTTATAGAGGCAATAAAATATTCTCTGTCTTATTCTCTATCCCCTTTTAAATTATTCCCAATATTGTTTGCTTTTTTGACTTCTGCTGCACATTGAGTAGATGTTTTCAGAGAACTATCCACAATGACTCCAAGATCTCTTTCTAGAGTGGTAGCAGATAATTTAGTCCACATTATTTTATATGTATAATTGGGATTATGTTTTCCAATATGCATTACTTTGCTTTTATCAACTTTAAAATTAATCTGCCAATTTGTTGCCCAGTCACCTAGTTTTTTTGAGATCCTTTTGAAGCTCTTCACTATGCCTATTTGATATTTATTATTCATAGTGTGTGACTAGCCACATAAGTCACATGTCATTGTTCCTAATTTCTGCTAGCAGGCCTGAGCTTTTGTAAAAGGAGGAATGAATTCTTGTTCTTTCCTAGTCATGCAATAAAAAGCCCATTTTCCAATATATGTGCAAAAACAAACACAAACACGGTGCCCTATTTGGTGGATGTGGATATGTGGTCAAAAAGAGAGTGTGAACATGAACTGAAACATGAACTGACCTCTACGGAGAATCTCTATTCGCTGCTAGTTGTATAATGTTATCCACACCAGGACTTTACCCACCTGCTTTTAGACAAGAATACCATCTCCTGGGTGGCAGCAGGCCTCAGGCTTCATTCAGTTTCCAGTCTTTAACCAAACTCCAAAATGCTTCATTTTTCAGGTTTCAATTTTTCATTTTTCCCTTGCTTCTTTTTCCCCCTCCCCATTCTTCCCCTTTTTCCTCCTCCCCTCCATATTGAGTAGCTAGATGTTAACAAGGATGGAAGAGGGAAAAAAGGTTGAAACTGACCACTGGAATATGCATTTATTTTCTTTAAAACATTCACACACAAAAAATGGAATCACTAAAAAAATCATTCCCTTTCCAAACCTGAAGGAAGAAAATGATTTCTAATTTCTTGATTTATTTTTTCACAAAAAAAACATTTACCATTTTTTCACCTGGCTCTGGTCCTATGTAGCATTTAAACCTTCCTTGGTATTTCTCGCGCAAAGTTCATGTTGCTGAATGTTTCTGTAGTATCCATAACCTTAATGTCCCTGTACATTAATGAAAGTGTCACTCCCCTCTTTGTTGCACTATGATGGGCTTACAAAGGGGAATAAAAAATAAAATAATACAGAGTTATTCATTCTGCAGCACCAGCTCCATGTATCAATTTGCACTGATAAGTTAATTTCCATAATTGTTATTCAGGAATAACATAATTTGAGGAAAAGGGTCAACATGGTCAGGATGCCCTGAGAGGATTCTGCTTTGCTGAAGTCAACACATCAAAATTCTTTAAATTCTCTAGCGAATAATGCCCATAACCCAATCAGACGGTTAATGTTATTACTTATTTATTTGCTCTCAATTAGAGACATATGGTGACCTCCAAAATAAGACTTTGCCTTTGATACAAAGCTGCATGACAATCTTCTTCCCTTCGCAGCCTGATCTTGCTGCTTTCGAAGTCAATGGCAAAACTTCCGGTGACTTCTATGAGCCCTTAGAAACATTTCCGCACCTGTTTCTATACTATGTATATAAACTGGATCACAAGAATGGAGAGGAAGCATGCTGTAAGATGGATGGAACCCTTTCAGCTCACTTTTGTCTCTCCTGGGCTATGTCTATACTGCACAGTTATTTTGGAATAAGCTATTCCGGAATAGTTATTCCAAAATAGCTTATTTCGAATTAGCACGTCTACATGGCAGGGAAGCCTCAAAATTAGTCTGAGGCAGGCTTCCCTAATGTAGACGTGCTATCTCGATTTAGAGCCCAGGAGGAATAACTTAGAATGGCCCTGGTAAGGGGCTATTTTGAAATAGCAGAAGTGGAGCATCTACACACGCCTTATTTCAAAATAGCTATTTCGGAATAGGCATTGTTCTTAGAATGAGGTTTATAGAAGTCGGAATAAGACGTCCATTATTTTGAAATTATTTCGAAATAACAGAATTGCTGTGTAGATGCTCGCATAGTTATTTCAGAATAACGGTTGTTATTCCGAAATAACTTTGCTGGGTAGACACCACTGGTGAGAGCCTTTCAGGTTAGTGAATGTTTGGTAAATTAAAGGACTGTCAGAGTACGGCAACACAGCAAGCTCCGCCCCTTCCCACAGCGAATTTCAAAACCAGGGTCAACTGACTTAGTCTCATGAGGCTCAGGTTGTGGGACTAAAAATAGCGTTGTAGACATTCCCCTTCAGCCTGGAGTCTAGGCTCTGAGATCCACATGCTTCTCTGAGTTTCAGAGACTGGACTCCATGTATGCATGGCTATTTTTAGCTTCACACATTGTGCCCCACCTCAGATACAGCACTGCTGGGATTACACTCTTTTGTAGAACCCAAGTAGGCAACACTGACGTTTTTACAAAAAAGATGTGGATTGCTAGTGAAACTTGCATACATCTGAGCTCTATGTCAGAAGCTTATTTTATTTTGGCACTTAAAATTAAATTCATTTTTAATGTGTACAATAGTGAAATCAAATCAGGATTTAATCCATTTTCGAAATGTGATCTATTATAGGGAGAAATGTGTAGCTTAGACTCAGAAAGGTTTAGTGCATTTGCAGTAAATATTAATGACATTCCACGTTACTTTTATTTCCCCTCCCACCCGGAATTTTATATGAGACATTGACCTTTCTAAAGACTCTGCTCTGATAATCTGATCCTTAGCACAAGAGTGAAATATTTTTGTAATTATTTTCTTTTGATTAGTGCTGATACATAGTTTGAGGATATGTTGATTAAAACTAAGCCAAACAGATGGGGTAACTTACGTCCTGTAACAAACTTTCTCAGCCATATTAGGTTGATGACACCTTATTAGAAGTCAAAACTTCTCCTGATACCTTACATTTACTATAGAAGTAAAAACAAATATATCAGTGGTAAACTTAGATAATATATTAGTGTGTTTCAAGAGGATTTGACCTTGAAGAGTGAAGGTATGGGGGAGTGAGATTTTCTTTGCTTTAGTTTATAATGAATTTTGCAGTGTCTCATGACCTGTTTGCCTTTTTGTGAAGCCTCTGGGGCTCAGAAGTATGCTCCTGACAATATAATTTCATAAGAACATATGGTATTTCTGTCAAACAAAAGAAGATGGCCCCGCAATATCTTGATTTCATCATGCATCAATGGACCCAAAATTTTGTGATGTTAGAGCTTCATCCAGATTCAGGGATTTTGTGTTCTTTCTTTCTTTCTTTCTTTCTTTCTTTCTTTCTTTCTTTCCATTCTATTTTGCTTTATTTTCTGTTCTGCTTGTGATGTTTCCATTGTTCCTATGTGTCGTGGTATTGGAACAGTTTTTATAGGGGGGTGTTGGGAGCTATTGAACCATACTGTAAACCCTGTATGTGATGGAAACCATTTCAACCCGGGAGGTGCTGTCACACACCCTGCACTTCTAATTCCAGTACTCTTGCTTGGGGGCAGATCTTCCACTGTGTGAATTGTTACAGTTTCAGTGAAGGCCTATAAATCATGGCAACGGAGCAAGAACAACGTACATAAGCAAAGGATCTTTCCCCGATTTTTAGGAAAGGGGTTTTCTGATCAGTCCAGTTATTTTTCAGGAAAGAGTCTCCATTTCATATCTCAGCAAAGACTGTGCAGTAGAGATAGACAAGCCAGTTCCGAGCGGAACTGACTCTGAACTTCACACTCACCATGAATCGAACCTGAATCTTTAAAGTGATTAACTCTACCCTTCATTCTCTATCAAACCACAGCAATCCATAGGATTTCACTACTGTTACTGAAGGCAAAATTTGGCCTTTTGCATGTAAAATAGCTCAGTCCTTTAATTGTTTATGGTACTAAATATATTTCCTATAAAAATAACAGCAAAGAATGGTGAGGGGCTGACACGTAAAGAAACATCTCATCTTTTGCTAGGAGTAATTTGCAGTTTAGTCAAAGCGATTTAATTTACTAAAAGCACAGTGTAGCTCAAGGTCATCAGTGTTGGTATTTCATGCTTACCACAAGCCGCTCACAAGTTCCAGCTCTCCTCAGACTGGATTTGAACAGCCAAAACATACAGAAAAAGGAGAAATTCTGAGGTTAAAAGCATCCAGCTTGCTATTCAGGGTTTGTTCTATCATTGCTACACGTGTATCATTCCCATTAGTAGTTACAGAAGATATGCATGTATGCATTAATGGCAGAATAGACTCCATTTTTAAAAAAGTGAATATGAAATTCTTCCTGTTAGAAATCTCTTATCATTAAATATTCCTTTGCTTTCATCTACAACAAGCATAACGAGATAATTCTATTTACCATTCCTCACCAAGAAAAGTAATTAGAATGCAAGGTAATTTCCATAAAATGCATTATGACTTTAATATCAGTAAACTCCACTTAAATATTAAACACAGAGAAAAAATATTAGCTAAATTATCATCAAATAATACGATCAGGTTACTCTAGAAGAAAAAGTGATAAATGTGTTTTAATAAACTGTGCAAAATTATATGTATCATATTCTTGCTTCCTGTCAATTTTATTTAGAGTTAAATGCCATTGTGATAATTAGTTGGGTTTTAGAGTGTTCATTAAATGCTTTTCTAATGATCACACAGAGGAATAAGTAAAATTAATTTCTTTCTTTAAACTCAAAGAAATCCATCAAACGAATAAACAAAAAGCATACTCTGATGTACACACACACACACACACACAATATTGTGTGATTTGTTCCCAGGAGATAAGCATTCAACACAAACACAATATTCTTCCTATGCAAGTCAATCAATGGGTATTTCACTAAAGATTTCAGTGCTAGCAGGGCTGAGCCTTGTGTTGGTACTCTTGGTTCACTGATGGGGCACTATTAATTAAAAAGATATTGAGTCAAATCCACCCATTCGTATTCAGGCAAAACTTCCATCAGAGACAGCTACATGAAGTTAATGCAACTATGCCAATGTAAGTGGGAAGAGGGGCCTTTGTAAGGGCAAGGAGGTTCTGATTCTTGGAGCTTTCTTTGGTGCCTTTGTAAAATCATGAGGCCACAACTCTTGGAGCTTTGATTAGCCTCACTGTTTGAAGTTAATAACTGGTTAATCAGTCTCTGATAGTGAGGGGCAGAGCACTAAGCAGGGGCAAAGCAGCAAGAGCTATAAAAGAGGTAAACTTGAGAGTTATGAACAGAGGCAGCCAACAGGACAGTTTTGGAGGGAGTTTGGAGAAAGCTTGTGAGAGACCTTCCATCCTGGTTCACCTCTATGTCTGATTTCAATGTGGCCAGTGATGGAATAGTGGTCATTACCTGCAAGAGATGGGCCATGTTTTCTTGCCCGCATGAAGCCAGAAGTACCTTCCAGTGGATGGCTGCACTGGAGGAAAAGGTTCCTAGATTGGTAAAGTGAGTAGAAATGTTTCTGAGAATCAAAGATGCTAAGGGGTTTCTCAGCCAGGTTTGGGAAACACCAATAACCCAGGTTCAAGGAAGACAGCAGCTAGCCATTAAGGAGTCAGAGACACAAGAAGTCAGGGAGGAGGCCTGGCAGTTCATATACAACAGAGGTAATAGATGATGTTGCCATTCTTCATGGCTGCAGACAGATGAGAAGATGACCAGGAGGAATTCCTAACAGCTAGAAGTTTCCAATTAATACCATAGAAGACACTAGACATATCTGGTCCAAGGAAAGGAAGAAGTGCATGGGACATACATTTGGATGTCAGGTCAGCCCAATTGTAAGAAAAGTTGGCTTGTCCACAGCCAAACCATCCAAAGAAAACAATTATTATTGGGGATTCAGTATTCCAGAAAAATCCTAAGAACATTTTGTGAGGGACAAGTGTGCAGCAGGAAGGTGTGCTATCTTCTCAGAGCTAAGACACAAGACATCATACTAAGATTGGCTAGATTTATGAAGTTAATGGTTCATATTGGCACTAATCACACTGCATCATGAAATATCTCACAGATAATAGATGCCTTCAGAGAAGTAGGAAGTCCACAGAAAAAGAAGTACAAGTGATGAAGTGAAGTCAGCTGTTTTATTGATATATATTTGTAGAAAATTGATAAAGGAAACAAAGGAACATAAAAACAATTTATGACCAGCAGAGTTAAGGACAACAAGGACAAAAAGAATTTTAACAATAATTTTGGTCCAATGCTAAATGGAAATGTTAGATTTATGCAGAAGAAACTGAAACACTCAATAAATAGTTCTGTTCTATATTTGGGAAATACTGATTATGCAGTGTCATCACATGCTGCTGATAAGATTATTTCCATTCAGTAAGTATCTCAGGATCATGCTAAACAGCAGCTACTAAAGTAAGATACTTTAAAATCACCAGGTCCGGATAACTTGCTTCCAAGAGTTTTAAAAGAGCTGCCCGAGTAACTCACTGGACAGCTGACAGCAGGCATCCCTGGTTTTAGCCCCATGTTCCTGCAGTCAGCCGCAGACCCTTGCTATCAGTCCTGCAGCCGACAGCAGTAAATCATGGAAAAGTAATGATGGACTTTATTCCTGCAAATAATAAGGTCCATTGTTACTTTTCTGGAATTTTTCATGGTATGTCTGCAACTCAACCACAATTTTTGACAAACATCCTGCAATTCAAGTACTTATAGGAACAAAGAATGTGGGGCCTAGTCGTCTCTTCTGGCCTTGGAAGCTATGAATAAGAATTTGCCCTACATTTTTAACACGGTATTCATTTTCTGTGTATATTAGACAAAGTCTTCCAGAATATAATAGCTCTAGGTTTTCAGTTACACCAAGGCCCCTTTATGTGACTCTGACACCATAAGAAGCCCTTACATGATTCCTCAGTGTCAATGGGGATCATATCTTCAGTGTTAACACATCCCCAGTCATCTCCGTATGTTATGATGTTAAAAAAATGGCAAGTTGAAATATATTACTTTTAGCTGTGATAAACTGCTATGAGATAAGCCCACAAATGCAAAGCAATTTAAAAATATCAGGCTAACGTCCCATGTAGTAGAGGCAGGCAACAGGCAAAATGCATTAGTTATCATGCATTAGCACTCATTTCTTTGCAAACTCTGGGGCTATGTCTACACTAAAGAGTTTTTTTCTGAAAAGGGGCCATTTTTCCAAAAATACTTGAATTATGTCCACAGTGCAATCACGTTCTTTCAACAGAAAATTGAAAGAACAGAGGGTTTTTTCTGACAGCGATAATCCTCTTTCTACGAGGAAGAAGCATTTTTCCAAAAGAGCTCTTTTGGAAAAAGGCGTGTGTGGACGGGGGAAATGGTTTTCTATTGAAAGAAGAGGCCTCCAGGAAATAACACAGGTGCCCTGGTGGCCACCCCATCCAAAGTTATCACAACAATATAGTTCTGTCTCCTGGCACCTCTTAAAGCTGCAGGCACCCTGGACAAGCCTTGTGGCAGGAAGCCGGCCTTAGAGCAGCACCCTGAGCATGTGGCTCTCCCTGCCACATGCCTGTTCACCCATGGCAGAGCCACAGGCCCCTCGAGACCTCCCTGGCCCTCACAGGGAGCTCGAGCAGGGCTCCCAGGACCCACCCAAGAGGCGGGTACCCTCCTGGTCTGGAGCAGAGATCCTGTCCCTCCTCGAGCTGTGGGGCAAGAAGGAGACACTCCAGGATCTCCGCTCCAAGCACCGCAACGCTGACATTTATGGTAGGATGGCCAAGCCCCTGGCAGAGCATGGACACCCACCCTGGACCTTGGAACAGCTCTGGAGTAAGGTGAAAGATCTCTGCCAGGGATACGTGAGGGCCACCGAGTGCAGCTCATGCTCCGGGGCAGGACCCCACAGCTGCCCCTACTATCAGGAGCTGCACCAGACCCTGGGGTTGGGAAAGCTGTTTCCCCACCCATCATGGTGGACTCTGGTCTCGACACGCCTGTCGTTGCCTGGCCAGAGGTCATGGTGGAGGAGGAGGATGATGAGGGAAGGAGCAGGAGCAGGAGGAGGAGGAGGAGGCGGCGGAGGCGGCGGACAACACAGCCACTGTCACACTCTCCTTGGAGCCAGTTCCCATGAGCCTGGACGTCTCCCAGGCATCCTCTGAGGCTGGGGAGGGATCTTCAGGTGAGTGCTCTCAGTTTGTCACACACACAGGGTGGGGGAGGCGGGTGCAGAGGGGAAGGGGTGCGAGCGACACTTGGCTTTCTCAGGCTGGACATCATGCTGCAGTCTGTGCATGTGGAACCATGTGCAGAGTTAGTGTGCACCACGCGGACTCAGCAGGCAGCTCCTGAGCATGGCCGCAATCCTGCTCCCAGGCTCAGGGGAGGCCACACACACGTCTGGCCCCGGGGGCGGAGGGGCCCTCCCACCACCTGCCATGGCTGGAAGCAGGCTAGCCACAAGGGCACAGGCACGACCCCAGACACACCGAGGAGTGCCGCACACAGCACACAGGCATGCCTGCATGTGTGAGGCACCATCTGCTCCCTCAGACAGCGCTGCCAGGCGCAGGTGTGTCTGTGGACCCCAGGGAGAGCCAGGCTGCTCCCGTCTCCTCTGCTGCCCATGGGGGGATCCCACTGTGGCCGGACACGCCCTTTGCCTGCTTGTCCATGATCCGGGGGGGCGGGGTGAGTGGGAAGCGGGCAGCATGATCCCCTAGGCACCTTGCGGCCCCTGTGAGGCAGGGCCTGCTGTGCAGCCCACACATGGCCTTGCTCCCAGGACATCCCCCTCCTCTGGCCCAAGGACTGTTGGTCGCTGCTCACAGAGGAGGGCATGGCCTCAGGGACAGTGTCTGCATGGATGACTGACCACCTCTCCCTCTTTGTGTTCTCCACAGCTGGACCAGCCAGAACTGAGGGGCAAGCCACGCCACCTGAGCCACCCGCCAGAGCCCGGGGTACCCAAAAGCACACCAGGGTCCAGGAAGACCTGATGTGGCAGCATGTCAGCATCCTGCGCAACATGCAGCAGACCCTGGTGCAGAAGGTGCAGGAGGACGCAGAGTGGCGGAACCGTGCGTAGGACCAGCTCATGCAGCAGTGCGATTGCATATGTGCCATCATGCATGGCATGATGGCACATCTTGCAGCTGTCACTGCTCCTGCCTACAACCCTCCTGCCCCCCTGCTATGCCCATTCCCCCTCCCCCTGTACTGCAAGCAATGCCTCTGCTCCCTCCTCAAGCAATGCCTCTGCTCCTTCCCCAAGCAATGCCCATGCCTCCTCCCCAAGTGATGCCCATGCCACCTCTCCTTGCCTCCCCTGCCATCCCTGACCCCTCTCTAGCCCCCCTTCCTGTCCACGCCTTTGTGGTCCCAGGACCCACCCAACCCCAATTCCGACGAGATCCCTGCACCCGAGGTGGCACATCCAGCTGCCCCCCACGCCACTCCAATTCCCCCTCCCTTCCAGGTTATAAGCCGCCCTCCTCCTCGAGTACAAACATCCTTGTAACCAATTTGTTTTTAGTTGATATCAAAGTTGAGAAACAGGTAGCATCAGAACTGAAACTCATAAAAGTGAAGTTAATCATGTCACCATCAGTGAAATGAAGTAATAAAAAGTAATTGAGTTTAATACATAATTTAGATCATTGCTTGTTAATGCATTCTGCTTAGGTGTTGAAAGAAAAATATTTATCTCATATACAGTTAAGATTTCATTTGTTTTTTTAATGGAAAGCTTTCCAATCGACTTTAATAAGAACAGTTTGTTAAATCAGATTTTGAATTGGTGCATAGCTTTGAAGTTCATATAGTAATTTTTGACATGATATACGTAGCACTTACATTCTCCTCTTAAAGTGGTTGAATTTATTCTCGCGTGAGTTTTAATATTCATTGTTGTCTTATATTACAAAAATTAAATTGGTTTCTCTGATGTCTTGATGGGAGGCAATTTGGCTTATGATTATTTTATTTTATTTTATTTTTAAAGCAATTAATAGCTTCACTGGCTCTTTGAGGCACTCTGTTCTTTCAGCTATCTGTCATATGCCTTGTGACAAAATTCTTTGTGAAAAACTTTATATTAAAGATTATTTCAATGAAAGAAGACATTCAGTTACTTTTGGTTTACTTACTTTTTCTCTTAATGATTCTCCTGAAACAGTGCACTTCACTAACAATTGTGGTGACCTGAACAAAAGATTCTGGAGGGTGACCTTATGCTATGCGGTATTGTCAATAGAACAATATGGTCATATTCCTGTTAGTGCTTCCATTAAAAATCCTTCTCTAGCTCATTGTTTCTTTCTAGTGTTCAATTTAGAACTGCAGGTCTCAGCCTAGAAGGTTTTTTTTTTTCTAAAATGAAAATAGTATAATGCCCAAGCTGAGTATGTTAGTTATGGGAAGATGTTTTGTGTTGTGTAGGGATTAGGCCCTCAATTTTAAAAAAAAGCTATTCAGCACTTGCTTAACTTTAAGCATGTTTAGGATAAGTCCCATTAATTTAAGCACCTTATGTAAGTTAAGCACATGCTTAAACAGCCTTCCTGAATAGGGATGGTTTCTTAAATTGGTGCCTAGAGCAAGAAACTGAAAGTCAGGACTTGAATTATATTCCCAGTTTTGACCCTGACATTCACTGTAGCCTTGGTAAATGTCACTTTATGCTTGAGTTTCTCCACCTGTAAAATGGGCACAATGGTACTTACTTCTTATATAAGGGCATTATGAGGCTGATAGTAAATGTCTCAGAAGACATTTCAGCTTTATGGCAGAAGGCTAACAATACAAATCCAAGACAATGTTATTACAGTAAAACTCCAATAGTCGGGCATCCAATAATCCTGCACTCCTGATAGTCCGGCATCAAAATGGCAAGAGCCTAGTGAGTGAGCTTCGTCAAAAAATGAGTCACAACGTAACAGCGGCAGCAGCTGAACTGAGCAAAAAGGGTAAAAAAGGCTTAAAAAAACTAAAACATTAACAACATAAGAACATAAGAACGGCCGTACCGGGTCAGACCAAAGGTCCATCTAGCCCAGTATCCTGTCTGCCGACAGTGGCCAGCACCAGGTGCCCCAGAGGGGTGGACCAAGACAATGATCAAGCAATTTGTCTCCTGCCATCCCTCTCCAGCCTCTGTCAAACAGAGGCCAAGGACACCATTTTATCCCCTGGCTAATAGCCTTTTATGGACCTAACCTCCATGAAATTATCTAGCTTCTCTTTAAACTCTGTTATATTCCTAGCCTTCACAGCCTCCTCTGGCAAGGAGTTCCACAGGCTGACTACACGCTGTGTGAAGAAGAACTTTCTTTTATTAGTTTTAAACCTGCTACCCATTAATTTCATTTGGTGTCCTCTAGTTCTTCTATTTAGGAACTAATAAATAACTTTTCTTTATCGGCCCTCTCCACACCACTCATGATTTTATACACCTCTATCATATCCCCTCAGTCTCCTCTTTTCTAAACTGAAAAGTCCCAGTCGCTTAACCTCTCCTCATATGGGATCCGTTCCAAACCCCTAATCATTTTAGTTGCCCTTTTCTGAACCCTTTCCAAGGCCAAAATATCTTTTTGAGGTGAGGAGACCACATCTGTACACAGTATTCAAGATGTGGGCGTACCATAGTTTTATACAGGGGCAGTAAGATATTCTGGGTCTTATTTTCTATCCCTTTCTTAATAATACCTAGCATCCTATTTGCCTTTTTGACCGCCGCTGCACACTGTGTGGAAGTTTTCAGAGAACTGTCCACGATAACTCCAAGATCTCTTTCCTGATTTGTCGTAGCCAAATTAGCCCCCATCATACTGTACGTATAGTTGGGGTTATTTTTCCCCATGTGCATTACTTTACACTTATCCACATTAAATTTCATTTGCCATTTTGTTGCCCAATCACTCAGTTTGGTGAGATCTTCTTGGAGTCCCTTACAGTCTGCTTCTGTCTTGACTATCCTAAACAGTTTGGTATCATCCGCAAACTTTACCACCTCACTGCTTACCCCTTTCTCCAGATCATTTATGAATAAGTTGAACAGGATTGGTCCTAGGACTGACCCTTGGGGACACCACTAGTTACCCCTCTCCATTCTGAAAATTTACCATTTATTCCTACCCTTTGTTTCCTGTCTTTTAACCAGTTCTCAATCCAAGAAAGGACCTTCCTCTTATCCCATGGCCATGTAATTTACACAAGAGCCTTTGGTGAGGGACCTTGTCAAAGGCTTTCTGGAAATCTAAGTATACTATATCTACTGGATCTCCTTGTCCGCATGTTTGTTAACCCTTCAAAGAACTCTAATAGATTAGTAAGACAGGATTTCCTTTACAGAAACCATGTTGACTTTTGTCCAACAAATTATGTTCTTCTACATGCTTCACAATTTTATTCTTTACTATTGTTTCGACTAATTTGCCAGGTACCGAAGTTAGACTTACCGGTCTGTAATTGCCCGGATCGCCTCTAGAGCCCTTTTTAAATATTGGTGTCACGTTGGCTACCTTCCAGTCATTAGGTACGGAAGCCGATTTAAGGGATAGGTTACAAACCACAGATAATAGTTCAGCAATTTCCCATTTGAGTTCTTTTAGAACCCTTGGATGAATGCCATCCGGTCCCGGAGATTTGTTAACATTAAGTTTTTCTATTTGTTCCAAAACCTCCTCTAATGACACTTCAATCCGGGACAGTTCCTCAGATTCATTACCCACAAAGGACGGTGCAGATTTGGGAATCTCCCCAACGTCCTCAGCCGTGAAGACTGAAGCAAAGAAATTACAGTATACTGTATACAGTATGTACAATAAAAAGGGTTAAGAACACTTTATATACAGTATATAATGTATACAGTATATATATAACCTGCTTATAGTACCTCCTGATAGTCCGGCATATCTGATAATCTGGCACCACGTAAATCCCATAGGTTCCGGATTATCGGAAGTCTACTGTACTATGCATGCACATTTTTTTCCCACTATAATGCTTCAAAATGTGATCTTAAAAGGCTTTGGAATTATATAAAATCAATTTCATTCATTATTTCATCTACAGGTTGCCTCTAAATGCATTTTTATCTGCCACCTTTATTTATGATGACTTTCTTCATGCCTGGTCAGTTCAAACCCACCAAAGGCCGAACCATCTGGTACAGTAGGTGCTGCCTTGTGAGTTTCAATGTTTTACAAGGTGGAGGCCTTATATAATTCCTGTGAAGGTGTGAACCACAAAATGTCAGCTGCAGTTCGTAACTTTCCCTGTGTAAGATTACAAATATTGGACCAAATCTTTATCTTGCTGAAGTCAGTCACAATAGTCTGATTGGCTACAATGGGACCAGGTTTTGGACAGTTATAGATAAGCCCCTTGTATTGTTAATCGGCCGTGACACCAGAGACCACTGCTGGCTTTTCTGGTGACATTCATAGTGGGTGATTGAATGCACTCCCAACCGAAATCTTGTATGAATGCTCATATATGTTTCTTTTACATTATTTATTCTTGTAATAGGTCTCCAAGGGCAATAGTTTTCTGCTATCAGACAATTCTACTAACTTAATCCCAATTATTACTGCCGAATATTTTCATGCTACTCATTGCTGACTTCTTCCCTCTCCGTTAGCTACCATCCTTGATTTTGTTAATCTGTTTGCAGTGTCTTTTTGTATCTTTCCACTACTATAGCATGTTCAGTAGCCTCTCCCATTTTTTAATTAATATTATAAAATCAGAGGAATTAGAGATGGAAAAAAATTACCAGGTTAACTAATTCAATTGCTACAAATGCAGTATTGTCCCATAAAACCCATTGTCTAGTTGTGTTTTCAATGCCACACTACATGATTCAAGTAATGGGGTTCTCAGAATAATAAAATTGGTCTCTTTCATTTTCCAGGAAAATAATGGCCCATTAATCCAGTAGCATGGTAGAGAACACCTGTGAGGTGCACCAGATCTATTACCACAGCCCATTGGCTGTGGTAGAAACAGAACTACCTCTGCAGCCCTTCAAGGAGATTTAGGCTTATGGATTCATGCAGCAATAATAGATACCACAAGGATTAGTAACTCATAACTCCATAGATCAACAGAGGTGCATCCAATGAGTGCCATCTGGCCCCTCCCTTGATCTGCCGTTCCACAATCCCGGATGGGTAAAGTCACCATGGAACAAAGCACAGTGGCATGCAGAGAAGTCTCCCTGTGCAAGCCCCTGTTGCTTGCATTCTGTGCATAAAAATCAAAATGGTTCTGCTTTCTTTAGAGATGACTCCAGCACCTACCACATTTGGGGTTAGTGGGCAGTAGCATTTGGATTTGGATAAAGAGCTCAGGATTAGGCATGTATTTTTTTCTTTGAAGTTTTAGTTTCTTTAAATATGCATGTAAATGATTAAAAATGTTACTAATATTGGTGGATTTAAAATAGTTATAGTCTCATTCAAAAATCTCCTTGAATATGGATCCAAGGATTGATAAACAGATCAAGACTGTCACTGTAAAGTATTATGAAGCCAATATCATATAAAAATAGCAGAAATTGGTCGTATTTATCTTTTTTCCCCCATGTGCATTCATTTTAAATCTAAAGTCTTGCAGTATAAAGTCTATAAATATGCAGTTCAATTGACAGAAAGAAAAAAGAATTCACTCAGAAATAAGTAGCTGATTAGTGGCTTACAAAGCCCTCCCAGTTTTGAAAAGGAAATGGGAAAAAAATAAAGTTATTTCAGTCTGAAAATAACTTACCTGCAGGTGTGAGGTGATGCTATGTTTTCAAGTTTCTGGGTGACACATTCTGGTGCAGTGTGTGTCACATTGTGTTACCATGTCACATTCCTGGTGATGCAAAGCGACAGATGAAAAACTCCAGATGGATTCTCTCCATACACTATTGTGTATATATATATGTGTGTGTGTGCATACAGAAGGTTCACGATGGGTAATGCCTACCTCTTATGTAGGTGAGAAAAAGCCTGATATTTTCTTTATATCTGTGGGCAGAAAGAAGGAACTCATTAGAATGTGACAAGTTTCTGGTTTGAACGATACTGCACATGTAATCTCATTATCTCTACTGGGGAATTGCAGGAGTATGTGTGTAAAACAAGATTTTATAGATGTAGCTCAGCCAGTAAGTACTAATGGATTAATAATTGGTTTGTTCTCCTCCCCTCCCCCCTTCCAATTTGGGGTTGGATCCTCTTCTGGTGTAAACCAGAATAGCGTCGCTGAAGCACACTGAGTTACACTGGCTGAAGATCTGATTTGATCAATATTTAGACTTCAGTTTTTCAGCTTTCCGTTCATTTGGTAAATTATTATTGCTCTCTCTGAAAGCTGATATGTATGCACTCTAGGAATATAATGAGAATGCAGAATCTTTGTTTGTGTTCCACAGAGAAAGGGGTGGACTGCTTCAAAAAATAAGAACCAAGTTCAACTGTTTTACCCAGTGTCTAATACAGAACCCTTTTAAAGGTGTGTAGCTGCTCAGTTGCCCACCTCCCCAACCCCCCATTATCTAGTATCCACTTATACCTCCCCTTTTGGATTCTGGTCTGGATCAGAGATGCAAATACACAAGTACCATGAAAGAGGCTGACTGACCATCTGGCATTTTCAGCCTGATTGACAGTAGGAAATGCCCAATATCTTGCAAGAGATCCTGTTCTCTCAAGATTTCTAGCCTAATTTTAGTGACAGAAGATTTGGTCCTGCATACCAAAGGTCCAGCGGAGGGCAACCAAAATGAGATAAGGGGGCTAGAACACTTACCTAGGAGGAGAGGCTGAGGGATTTGGGCTTATTTCGTCTGCAGAAGAGAAGAGTGAGGGGGGATTTGATAGCAGCCTTCAACTTCCTGAAGGGAGGTTCCAAAGAGGATGGAGAAAGGCTGTTCTCAGTAGTGACGGATGGCAGAACAAGGAGCAATGGTCTCAAGTTACAGTGGAAGAAGTCTAGGTTGGATATTAGGAAAAACTATTTCACTAGAAAGGTGGTGAAGTATTGGGATGGGTTACCTAGGGAGATGGAGGAATCTCCATCCCTAGAGGTTTTTAAGTCTCTGCTAGACAGAGCCCTGGCTGGGATGATTTTATTGGGGTTGGTCCTGCTTTGGGCCAGGGGCTGGGCTCGATGGCTCCTGGGGTCTCTTCCAGCCCTATGATTCTATGATTCTGTGATACCTTATACAGCCCCAACTCCCTTTGATTTCAAGGTAGAGTTTTGGGTGCATGAGGCATGCAAATCAGAGCTCCTAAGTGAACATAAGAATGGCCATACTGGGTCAATCCATAGGTCCATCTGGCCCAGTATCCTGTCTTCCAACAGTAGCCAATGCCAGGTGCTTCAGAAGAAATGAACAGAATCATTAGGTAATCATCAAGTGATCCATCCCCTGTTGCCCATTCCTAGCATCTGGAATACAGACGCTAGGGACACTTTCAGAACATGGTTCTACATCCTTCCCATCCTGTCTAACCGCCCTTGATGGATTTATCCTCCATGAATCCTCTATTTCTTTTTTGAATCCTGTTATAATCTTGGCCTTCACAACATCCTCTGACAGGAAGTCCCACGGGCTGATTCTATGTTGTGTGAAAAAAATACTTTCTCTTTTGTTTGTTTTAAACCTGCTGCCTATTCATTTCATTTCATGACCCTTAGTTCTTGTGTTATGAGAAGGAATAAATTACACTTACTTACTTACTTTCTCTGCACCAGTCATGCTTTTGTAGACCTCTACCAGATCCTGCTTAGTTGTCTCTTTTCCAAGCTGAAAAGTCCCAGTTTTATTAATCTCTGCTCATATGGCAGGTGTTCCATGGCAACAGAAAGGCCAGGGCAGGCTAAGCCTCCTCTGACCTAGGCCATGGCCCTGCCAATGTTCTGCCCTGAGGCTCTGCCTTTCTCCCTCTATAACCTGAAGCTGGAAGGAGCTCAGCTGCAGCAGGCAGCTCTGGGGCTAGTGCTCAGTCTTGCCTGGGGGACAAGCAGGGCAGACCTGTGGCTCAGGATGGTACTGAGAGGGGCAGCAACTTGGCCTAGCACTAGGGTGTGCAGGCTCGCACTCCCCCAGACATAGGTGGCAGTCCTGGGGCTCCTCCAGGCATAGGGAAGGGGTGTCATCTCAGGGCTTCTCCAGCCACAAGGTGGGGGGGCATGGATAGCAGGCTAGCCTCCCCACAGTGAGGGATTCACCTGCCACCCACGATGCTGTAATGTATTCCTAATCGTTTTTGTTTCCCTTTTCTGTATCTTTGCCAATTCCAGTCTACACTCTTTGCAATGAGGCGACCAGATCTTCATGCAATATTTAAGATGTGGGTGCATTTTCTGTCTTATTATCTCTGCCTTGCCTCATGGTTCCAAAGATTCTGCTTTTTTGGGGGGGGGCTGCCTCCACACATTGAGTGGATGTTTTCAGAGAAATATCCACAATGACTCCAAGACCTCTCTCTTGAGTGGTAACAGCTCATTTAGAGTGGCTCAGCTAGTTCTAGTGCAATTCCTATGTGCATCCAAACTTGTGTGTTCCTATTTGAAAATAAAATCTGAGCCTTCTGAGATTCTCTCACTGTTAGATCTGCCATGCTTGTGAACTGGGCCTTCATTATCTTTGACCTCAACAGTAACTGCCTCTAATTCTACGAAACACTAACATTGCCCTCTTCGTCTGGCTGCAAGGCATTGTTCTGCTTTTGGGAAGGAGTTAGGAACTGTGACTCCCAGATCTCCCTGGTGTACAGGAAAACTCACCTGGGCCAGCATGTTTAGAGGGTGCAGCATGTGACCCCCTCCACTAGCAAGCACAGTGGGGAGGGGACTGTGGCCTTATCCTCACTGCCTTTGGGTCACATATATTTGCATAGTATGGGTTTGTCTACACAGCAGGACTAAAGTCGGAATAAGCTACACAGCTTCAGCTACATCAGCTGCGTAGCTGAAGTAGAAATAGTTTATTTCAGTTTTTGGAGCTGTCTACACAGCAGGAAGTCGAAGGAAGAACACTCTTCCTTCGACTTCTCTTACTCCTCGTAAAATGAGGGTTACTATGAGTCGGAGTAAAGAAGCCCTCCAGCTCAACATTCTGTCAAAATAAAGGCTTGTAGTATAGATGCGCTCTTTGTTATTTCCAAATAATGTCTGTGTAGGCGTACCCTCTGGGAACTCAGAGGAGGACAAGTTTTGCTCAGCCCTTGCACGGAGATGAAAAGCCAAGAGATGTCTCAAACCACATTAATGAAGCTGTGGGTACAGTGTTATCAACTAATGATCTTAGCACAGCTGACTGCATGTTACTCATAATAACATCTCAGGGTGGATAGCTGGAAAAGAGCTGAATCAGCTGGGGAATGAGATGCCCACTGACGTGTCTTGGTTTTTAGCAGACAGTCTACCAGAGAGTCCCATCACTGGTCCAAAATTCCATCAAGCTGTGGTGTTGTTGCAGGGGATGCTGTTGTTTCCTTTTCATGCTTTCACTGGTCTGTTGCAGTATCGCATTATCTGATATAAGATAATGCATTCACACTTCTTCAGAAATCACCTTCCTTTGGCTCAATAACAACAACACTAGCCAATTGATGTTCTTGGCAGCACAGCAAACAAGCAAGCGCCTGCAGTCACAATGTGTCAAGTGCCTCGGTAACACTGCAGTCCCCGCCGGCGGCGGAAGCGCCTTGGCTAGCTACAAGAGGGATGGGCATTCATTTTACAAATGGTTGGTTCCCAAAAGGATTCAAAGCTGATACACAAAGTCGGGGGCTGTACTTCAGGAGTGGTATGATGATTGTGCTTGTGGCCCTTTCGAATATTTGTTTTTCAGAGCTGGGGACCGACTCACTGGCTTTGGTGCAGGGAGATGGAAATGACACATCCCCTGGGTCAGTGATCCTCCTGCATTCACCCTGAGGTAAGGCTAATTGCCTTAGTGCAAACACCCTCTTCCAGTGCTTCTGCTACACATTGCTTTCATTTGCAGAAGGAGTTTCAAAGGAGTGGGGGGTTACACTGCTTCCACGCAGCCCTCTCCTCTAGACGTTGCCCTGACCCTAACACTCTTCCAGCCTCATCTGAGAGGAAGGCTGCGATCCTTTCCAGAGGCTGCAGTCTCATCCGTTAGTGGACTTTCCACCACCAGGGCCTTGTGTGTATGCTGATGGGATCCTGGCTGGATTTTACAGTGAAGTTAGGCTGCTATTTCATGGTCTGATGCCTCATTTCTTATCAGTTCAGGTATTTTGTCTTTTAAAAACCCCAGATCCTAGCAAGACTGTTTGCAAAAGGGGTAGTTGGGATGATGTGTACAAGTATTTCAAAGCAAGTGACTGAGTGGACAACATTAAAGATGGATCAGTTCACCATCTATTTTGGTACATTATCATATACCCTTTGGTTTTCAAGCCTCTCTCTCTTTTTTGATTCATTACACACCATGATTCCTCTAGGCTCGGTTGATTTCTGTGTTGGTGAAGGAGAGAACATAGTAGCTTCGATTGTTAACAAACTCTGTGATATGAAACTGGATTTGTATCTGGGGATGTGTGTCAGTTGCACTGCAGTGTACGTATAATGTTCCCTGATGTGGTTGACTGGTGAGAGGGGAATCCTGATTGAAATAATCCTTGCAGATCTAATACACAGCTGGGAATGCTTCTGAGCCAAAAGAAGCCATATTTTAAATGTCTTGGAAGCAATCCTTAAAATCACCTCAGTGGAGAGGAAGAGCTTGACTGAGACACCCTGCCGTGCTGCTTAGGTGTTCTAGAACTAAGTCAATCAGGTGTCTTCTGCTCATCTGCATATACCATGTGACTGACTGAACACCAGCTGAGGTAATGGTTTTAAGAGGATGAACATTACACTGAGTGATTATCTCGGAGGGGTGACAGGTTACATACTAGAAGAAAAACAATTAGCACAGCAGTGAAGAAGCCAGTGAAAGACAGATGGAAACAGCAATGTTAGCATCTTTTAGACTCAGTGTGATGAGTCGAGATCAAAACCTTTACACAACAGGCCTGGAGAAGTTGACTGAAGTATTTTCATATTGTTGATGATTATGCTATTTGTCATATAATGGCTTCAGAGACTGGATGATGGCATCTTGACTTGTGATGATGCAAGCTCAGAGCTTACTGCTTTAATTATTTTAGTGGTGCTATTCTTGTTATCATAGGAAAGGGTCTTCTATTAGCTGTGTAAAACAGCATATTAAAAAAACCTGGGGTTAACAATTCAACAGTAAAAATTCTATCTGACTAAGCTGGGTGAGGCTGCAGGTCAAAAACATTTGCTTTATAAAGGCAATTTGAAAATATATTGGTTTTCATGAAATATCAGTTTGAAGTTCTAAGAAAAAAATAAGTTAAAGTTGTAGTTAGTGTTAAAATGACTTAAAATATATTTTAGACTAACTACAACTTTAGCTTACAATGACTTAAAATATAATGTAAGTATTTCACCCTGGTAGGTCATCTCAACTTGACATGACTCTGTTTAACCTACCACACACCACAAACTGCAGCAAAAGAACATTAGTAAGGTTTCAAATAAAGCAGTTCAAAGGTTAGGAAATAGTAGCAATAAGGTGACTGGGCAAGCTGAATTCAGCCACCTTGTGCCTATGCATTATGATACAGTCTTTAGTTATTTGACTATATACTATTTTCTCCAGGCCCTCTGTTTCATTCAGTGCACAGGATGGATCATTCTCTGGGGATGGACCAGGGCTATGTAGTTCAGTAGTCTACTGCATTTGTTGCAGAATTTGGAAGTCAAGGAGGCAGGGAACTGCAGAAAAAGGGTGGCCTCAGGCTTAAGACAGTTGAATGCTGCTCTGGAGAATTCAGTTCTATCCTTGTTTGTTGTGGAGTTCTGTCATGTTGCTAGTCAAGACACTTAAAAAAAAATTTCCCTACATTTTTCTTAAACTATGTCTACACTACGATCTAGGAGTGTGAAATGTAAGTTATGTTAAATGTGTTGAGTATGCCAAGAGAGCCAGGCTTAACTGAACATGAAGCCCAGCTGGGCAGAAGCAGGCTGGGTAGTAGAAAGCCAGGAAGTTAAGAGCAGAAGGAGGCTGGAGGTAAAGAGTCTGCCATCGCTCTCTGGGAGAAGAGTAACATGGAGGAGAAAATCCAAGAGGGGAGAATAAGTCCTCGGATTCTAGGCCTAGAAAAGGGGAAACGCCCGAAGAAATATGGGAAAAGAAAGCCTGAGAAGGCTGATTAGGAAAAAAAAAAAAAAGAGAAAAAGCAGCAAGGAGAAGGATGAAGCAGACCTTAGCTGCTCAATATAGGGTTGCTGGGCAGGAACCCAATGTAAAGGACAGGCTGCTGTTCCCATACCAGCCCCAGGGCAATAGCACAGGGTTATGGAAGATGCCAACCAGATAGATGCTGGAGGGGGAGGGGTTGATACCTGGGGTGGGGAGGAGGAACTGTACTGATTTAGTAGGAAGGCCAAGCTATGAAGTGGCAGAGAAAAGAGAGAGGGGTCACAGTGTGAGTAACTGATGGAAGGGGTGCCAGGTGCCAGCTGATCCTAGATGTAGCCACAAAGAGGCATCACCTGCTATGAGTGAACCCCTTCACAAGCTCCTATAACTATCAGCTTTAACAATCTGAATGGCAGAAACATTTTAGCCGCCAACAGGTGCATTTTCTAAAACACCAGCCTTTCCAAATTATGGAAATGAAACCCACAAAATGCTTGTGAAGTATTATTTTTCCACTTTAATCACTTTAATGCACTTTAGCAAAGTAACTACTCCCTATTGTAACAATAAGGAAAGAAATTGTTTACAAATTGTACATTGAAATTTAAGTTACTAGTAGTAGCAACAGGTTTATAGTGACAAGTCACTTTAGATTGGAGTTTAATTTATGAAGATTGCTTTACCTGAGGCTATGGTAATCCAAGCCTTTGGAGTAATTCACACTCTGCCTCATTTCGAATGCAGTCAAAGACTGTCGTATTTCACTATGACAATGTAATCACAGATCCACATTAAAAAGTCATTATTGTTTAGAATCCAGCTTGGTTTGAAAAACACTTACTATAAAATTCAACAGCCTTTGTAAATTACCCAAAGGTTTACTCAAGAATACAAGGTGCAATGATTTAAATCTGGAATTTACTACTTTATTGATTATATGGGATTTTTAGGTCACTGCATTTACGGGAAATGATTAGTGAATAATCAAAGTAATAAACTCCCTGATGCTGGTTCATAAATAATTATGAATTGAATTTTCTTTATCAACTATGAGATGTAAACTGCTTTAACAGTAAGAAATCTTTATTTAAGTTTTTTTGTTGTGTGAGCTGGAAATCAATAGTGATAACAAAAGAAAGAAACCAAAGCATTACTTTTTATTTTTGGGGAGTGGGCATAAAGGACTATTTTAGATACACCAACTGCACTATTTTTGTGTGCCAGCTGCTTGACTAAAACTTTTGGACTGGATTTAAAACTATGTGGACTTTTTTGCAATTTAGACAGCTACTTTTCTAGCAGTATTAGAGCATGTAGCCAATAAATAGATACATTCATCCTACTTAGTGATGTTTTAAAACCCAGATTTATATTCTAACAGGCAACTAGCCCTCTACACGTTATTGTGCATGCAGCAATTATTGAATTCCTACTTATCTTTAAATTGTTAAGAACCTTTTTCCTGCCAGTGAACTGGAGGTGGTTTAGCTGTTTTTATTGAAAAGCACAATAAAAGCAAATGATGCAATCAACCAATTAAAATTGCTGTATATATTTTTCTTCAATTAGGCATTTATGAGCTGTGAATTGGATCAGATATTCCCAAAGCATATGACATCCGGACATGTAATAGCAGCTTTTGGGTTGTTATGTCCGCCTTTTATGCTTGCAAATAGCGATTTGCAAATTAACTTTAGGGGTAATTTAATTCAGTTTTGTTGGAGTACAGGTAGAATCTGGAGATGCTGCTTTCCTATAAGGTTTTTTAAGACATTTTAGTGCATTTTAGTGACAATCGTGATCCGAGGTCAATAGTTTCACATTTTTTAATAAGCGGCTCATGAATATTTTCAGGTCTAGTAAAAGTGAACACTAAAGACTGGTTTTCACAGAAATGGGTTCATTACCATGTTGGTAGCTGAGTATGTGCAAGAACAAATTCTTACTAGTAAATGAGACCTTACAGACAAGTGTTTTTCTTCCTGCCTGAAGCAAACAGTGCCATTTTAAAATGATTTCAGGCAGCTGAAGGGTGGGTTTTTTAAATACTGTGGCTAAATGGGGCAAAGGAAAAGTCTCTATTTAGGGTCTTGTTGTTTCCAAGCTGATATATTTCTGTCCCAACCATGCAACTGTCTATAACTGGAGCTCTGAATACTCCCATGCCCCTATCATCACTTGCAGATGATCCATGCATATGAGGGCTCATCAGTACTTTAGAAAGCTGCACTGGGAATTTCACCAGGAAAAATGACGGGACATTTTCCTGGAGGATTCAGTGTTTAGACACCAAGTTTTTGGGTCCCTGCATAGACATGGGTCTGTCCTCATGGGCTGAACTAGGGCCTTTTTTTTTTTTTTTTTTGCCTGCTGTCCAAGAGGCAATTTGTTCTAGTGGATGGGTAGCAGAATATGGGTACATCTCTGAGTGAGCTAGGAGGGGTAATTCCCAGCTGGTGCAGCGGTACCTGTGCTAATTCTTTTCAAGCTAGTGTAGCGCTGACAGGTGGAAGGGAACCTGAGACCTCTGGAGCTTAGTGCATGAACCTCTATAGCTTGAGCTAAAAGACAGCTGGCTCACAGCTAAGACTATAGAGCATATGCCTTCTTTCTCTCTGTAAATGGTCTCAGTGACACTATATGGGACAGTGAACCACACCCACTAGGTATGTGGGATACACTAGCACATATAGCAACCAGTGTGTCCACAGTGGTACAGGTGGAGGACTGGGCTAGCTGCCTCACAGCAACACTGTCACAGACACGCTGCTAATTTTAGGCACTGAAGGAGAGTAAGAGCTGGTACAGGTACTCAAGCTGGGAACCGCACCTCCCAGCTCAAATGTAGACTATAATTTAGAACAGGGTTTCTCAACATTTTGATACCAGAGACTGGCTTGCCAACTTCCTAAACTGCATCAGGGAACTTTTGGGGAGTGGCCTTGGTTCAAGGATTGGTCACTGAGAATCACTAACATAGGAGACCAAGGTTCTAGCCCTGTGACTTTAGGCAACTTATTTGACCTCTGTTTCCTGTGCCCTTGCCTGTCTAATTTAGGGTGTAAGCTCTTTAAGACAGAGGCTCTCTCTTACTATATATTTGTATGGTGCCTTCCTCAGTGGGTCACTATGGTGATATCAATAATAATCCTTTTAATTCAATTCAATTAACTAAATATATACAAGAATAGTTTGTATTGAGTTGTTTACAAGTTACTGTAAAGTATAGCAATTTAAATTAACAATTGTAAGTTCCATGTGGATTTGTTCACCGAGGAGTTTAAATAATGTTGTCCAGGAAGCAATAGCTGCAGCAGAGTCTTTGTAGCGGAGATATCAATTCACACCAACCACATAGTACCAGGAGTATCCACATTTACTCTTGAAAAACCAGACACCTACTAGACCCTCAGCTGATGTAAATATACTGACTTTCAAGAGCTGGGGATATGGATCAAAGTCTTTAAGATGGCTCCTTACATAAGCCAGCAGAGGATTTCAACATTTTGTGATGCTAAGCTTTTTTGGAAACCTGGCCCCAAATCTGGAAGCTGAACATTTGAAACTCTAGCTCTAAGGTCTTTTGGAGATCCTGTCCCTAATTTACATGATTTTAGCCTACCTAACCATACTGCGAAACCAGAAAAGTAAAAACAAATCGACAAACATCATTTTTACCTGGCAGTAGTAATATTAATAAGGAAAGACTTTATTAGGTTTCATGTGTCCTAAGCCCTAATGTGGTTGTGCAGTTTCATTTCAGCATAAACCCATTCTAATCACAATTTATATGAAAGTTCCATTCATAATAAATGAGTAGCATATTTTAAGTGAGGTTAATTCTTTGCACAGATTATTTATAGAATCCCACAATCCAATATATTGTTTATAATAGTGGCTTAAAATAACACCTTCTGTGGATTTGCTTATAGCTACCACAGTATGTAACATGGCTCAAGACTGTTCCATACTTATAACAGTTATAAAATCATTTTTATAATCACCTTTATAAGCCATTTGTAAATGCAACTTTAAGATGAAGGATGGCTTAAATTGTTGCCATTAAGTATTAAGTAGTTCTTTGAAATAAATAGATGGATGCTGAATCAACAGCATGAATCATAGGCTGGACTTCAGCAAAGCAATTTTTCTGCCTTGAACTTTTAAAGTAATTATAATTTGTTATTCTGTTTTATGACATAATCCTGCAACTTCCCGTACCCTTGAATATTTCCTACAAGAATTCAGAGTGCAGATTTTAAAACTGGTTGAACAGTGCATAAAAAATGTGTACTCCCTTTAGTTATGCATCCAGAAATTAAATAAACCCCTTGAATATGTTTGCAATGAAGTGAGGTACCATTTAGTGACACGTTATCCAACCAACACCTCACATAGATGGTGGCTAATTTCCTTATTAGCATAATTAACCAACAGTGCTTTCTTCATGGGTCTCAATTTCTAATTGAGGTACAGCTGCAAAACAAAGTTCTGTCTACATAAAAGCATGTTGTCTGATTACAAGGGCTTTTATTCCTACAATAATTGTATCTAGGGTAAGCCCTTAATTGACAGGAATAATTAACCAAAAAGGGTGAAGATTTCTGTATAAATCTACTAATTATTGAGATACTGCTGTGATAGCAACTTCTATGCCTAAGTAGCTTGAACATATAGAAAATACAGTGTGGGAGCCACAGATAATAGCTAAAAGTCCAATATAGATTCTAAATAATACTACAGTTAATTCTAATATTCAATATGCACATAATGCTGTGCCTCTTCAAAGTATACTACACGCTCATGGCTTGCCAACATTTCTCATGTTCTGAGCCTTGTCAGACATGGAGCTATTAGAAGTATTAAAAGATATTCTCCCTTATGTTCTTCTTCTGTAATTCTTCAGTTAGGGTACATCTACACAGCAACATTATTTTGAAATAACTAGCACTATTCCTAAATAACCTAGTCTGCATCTACGCAGCAATGAGTTATTTCAAAATAGTGTCAAAATACTGTCAAGCTGGAGGACTTCTTACTACAACTCTTGTAACCCTCATTGAACTGAGGAATAAGGAAAGTCGGAGAAAGAGTGCTCTATTTCGAACTAAGTGCTGTGTAGACACTCCCTATTCCGAAATAAGCTATGCAATTGACGTAGCTCAATTTGCGTAGCTTATTTTAAGTTATGCCCTGCAGTGTAGATGCACCCTGAGTGCAAAGATTCTGTGTTCACATGACTTCCTACCTTCCTACCAATGCAACTCTTTAGCTATGTCTACACTACAGGGTTTTTGTGCAAAAGCAGCCATTTTGCGCAAAAACCCACGGAGTGTCCATACCTCAAGAGCATTTTTGCACAAGAAAATTTACAGTAAAATGGCAGAACATAAGGCTTTTTGCAGTGTAGGTATACCTCTTTCTATGAGGAATAACTCCTTTTTGCGCAAAAGTTCTATGATGCAAAAAGGTGTATGTGGACACTCAACAGGGGTTTCTTGTGCAAAAAGAGCCTATCAGAAAAAGCACAGGTGCTCTGATGGCCATTCTGCATTGAGCTTTCTTGCACAAGAGTGTCCATGCAGTGTGGATGCCCTCTTACGCAAAAGCACATTGCTTTTGCAATGCACTTTTGAGGTGTGGACACGCTTTTGCGCAAGAAAATTTTGCGGAAGATCTCTTCTGCAAAAAGCTTCTTGTGCAAAAACCCTGCAGTGTAGACAAAACCTTCATGGATCCCACAGTGACCCTCTATTTGCAATTTGGTGGTGATGGGGATATGGGTGCGGAATAAATAAGAAAAAAAGAACCCACCCACCAGGATCCTTTCTGATTTAAAGACATTGGAAATTAGATTCAAGGCCTTGATGGATGGCAAACAGCAAACCACAACCAATGAGAGCCATGAGGCTCCATCGCTGTGCCGCTGGTAAGTAAACAAACCAGAATGGCCCAGTAGCAGCTTTCTCAGAGTGGATCCAGGGACCACTATGAAAAACACTGGAGCAGACTGAAAGGTATTGAACTGAGGTACTGGATGGGGAATTGAACCTGGTACTTCTAGAGCTAAGTGCACTAGTCTTAACTGCTTTATCTAAAGCAGTGTTTTTCAATTTGAGGTCTGCGGCACTCTTGGGGTCTGCAAACTATGTCTAAGCTTTCCAAAGAGCTCTGCACTTCCAGTTGAAATTTTTTTACGGCCTGCAAATTCAAAAAAATATATATTTGAAAACCACTAATGTAAACAACCCCAATTACTTTGGTTAAGGAAAGCTCAAGCCAATTAACTTAGAGGGAGTAATAAGTATCCACACCTATACATGGCCTAGCCATTGGAGGGCGACAAGGAGCCACACTGAGCTCCATTGCCAGGTCTCATTTATTTTCCTTTATTCTTGCTTTTTTGGGGGGGGAAGGGGCTTTCCCATGTCTTTTATACTCATTTTATAATTTAATTTTCATACCATTTTATTGACAAAAGTCTGTGTTGTTATTTTACATAAACTGCAGTACACAGAGCTGTTTTATAATTGGATTTGTTAACATTTCATGTTGATTTCCTTCCTTTAAAAATAGCTAATGATAAAAAATTATTTTGAAATACTTTTGCACATGCTGTTTATTATGTTTTATGGATGCCTGCCTAAGCATACGGTTGCATGCAATGGGTAGGATTAGTTCCAATGGTCACCCATCCAAATCTCAAGAATGCATAGAGGATAGCTTAAATAGTTAGATCAACAGTTTGAGTGTGTATTTTGGAATCAGTCAGTGCTCATTTGTGGCTTATCTAAGAAGAGCCAGGTGTTCAGGGCAAATGGCTATAGGGCTGTTTAATCCCATTGATTTAAATATCCTCTTTTCCTTTCTTCTTCACAAGAGTGGAGGATAAATGAATGCAAACTTGTGGAGATGATGGACATTTACTCGGGGGTTTGAGTCTCAGGACAGAAAGGATACTTCTATATTGCAGAGTGAGGCATGTCATCCCTTTGCTAGCTAATCACTCTGTTCTAGCCTCTGTGATTGCTGCAGGTCAAACTGCCTCAATTCACACTCTAACCAGTTTCTATCATTTTTTTCTGAAAAATTAAACAAATAGGGAAAAGGAAAAAATCCCCATTTCTGCCCCCGCCAAGCAGCATGGCAGGAAACACAACAACATAAACAATAGAGATAGAAAGGACAAATTAGGACTGCTTACCCTTCTCCTGCCTAATGCAGGATTGCTTCCAATGGAATAATGTACTGGGTTTTTTTAGCTGAGTTTTAAGTGACCCAAGATAGAGATGCCCCTTCTTCCTGTAGGAGAGAGAGCGTTCTGCAAGCATTACCAAAATGCAGCTGCTTCTGGGGTCAGAAATAAGAGATCAGCATTGATTAAAATGATAACAGCCACACTATAATGCACTTTAGAGACAAGAAACAAAGATCACCTCAGTCAGTGAAATCACTGGGCAAAATATGGCTATCATTGTTTGGGAACAGTTCCAGGGAAAACATCCCTCCTCTCAGGCTGTGTTTAGACAGTGGGGATTAAATAGAAAAATCTTTTTCTGGTTTACTTTCGAAAGAGGCTTTTCTGAAGTTTGGTGCATCTACATGGCTCTAAATTTCAGAAAAAAGTGCTCTTTTGACACATCCCTTATCATGGAAGAGCAATGCAGTCTAGGTGTAGCCTCACAGAAAATACCCTGGGATCTTTAAACACCACAAATGATTAGGCTCCAGGTATTATTTCTCTCATCCCGAAGACTGCACTATTAGCAGCTGGTTCCATCTACCACAAAGCTGTGGTGCTCTTTCAGTAAAGTTTTAGAGCAGACTGGAACTGAAATTCAGGAGGCCCTGATTTCTAATTCTGCTTCTGACACCGATTGAGTCACTTCTGGAAATTCTAGCAAGTCAGTTGAGCTCTCTGCTTCAGCATCCTCTTCTGTAAAATAAGGTTAATCTGCCTACCTCATAGTTGTGTGAGGATTAATTAATGTTTGTAAAGCATTTTGCACATGTAAATGCTCCATACATTTTAAGTATAATTACTACCAAGAATAACATAGAATCATAGAATCATAGAATACTAGGACTGGAAGGGACCTCGAGAGGTCATCGAGTCCAGTCCCCTGTCCTCATGGCAGGACCAAATACTGTCTAGACCATCCCTGATAGACATTTATCTAACCTACTCTTAAATATCTCCAGAGATGGAGATTCCACAACCTCCCTGGGCAATTTATTCCAGTGTCTGACTACCCTGACAGTTAGGAACTTTTTCCTAATGTCCAACCTAAACCTCCCTTGCTGCAGTTTAAGCCCATTGCTTCTTGTTCTATCCTCAGAGGCCAAGATGAACAAGTTTTCTCCCTCCTCCTTATGACACCCTTTTAGATATCTAAAAACTGCTATCATGTTCCCCCTCAATCTTCTCTTTTCTAAACTAAACAAACCCAATTCCTTCAGCCTTCCCTCATAGGTCATGTTCTCTAGACCTTTAATCATTCTCGTTGCTCTTCTCTGGACCCTCTCCAATTTCTCCACATCTTTCTTGAAATGCGGTGCCCAGAACTGGACACAATACTCCAACTGAGGCCTAACCAGCGCAGAGTAGAGCGGAGGAATGACTTCTCGTGTCTTGCTCACAACACACCTGTTAATGCATCCCAGAATCATGTTTGCTTTCTTTGCAACAGCATCACACTGCTGACTCATATTCAACTTGTGGTCCACTATAACCCCTAGATCCCTTTCTGCTGTACTCCTTCCTAGACAGTCGCTTCCCATTCTGTATGTATGAAACTGATTGTTCCTTCCTAAGTGGAGCACTTTGCATTTGTCTTTATTAAACTTCATCCTATTTACCTCAGACCATTTCTCCAATTTGTCCAGGTCATTTTGAATTATTACCCTATCCTCCAGATTAGTCGCAACCCCTCCCAGCTTGGTATCATCTGCAAACTTAATAAGCGCATTTTCTACACCAATATCTAAATAGTTGATGAAGATATTGAACAGAGCAGTCCCAAAACAGACCCCTGCGGAACCCCACTTTTGTGCCTTTCCAGCAGGATTGTGAACCATTAATAACTACTCTCTGAGTACGGTTATCCAGCCAGTTATGCACCCACCTTATAGTAGCCCCATCTTAGTTGTATTTACCTAGTTTATTGATAAGAATATCATGCGAGACCGTATCAAACGCCTTACTAAAGTCTAGGTATACCACATCCACCGCTTCTCCCTTATCCACAAGACTCGTTATCCTATTAAAGAAAGCTATCAGATTGGTTTGACACGATTTGTTCTTTACAAATCCATGCTGGCTGTTCCTATCACCTTGCCACATTCCAAGTGTTTACAGATGATTTCCTTAATTACTTGCTCCATTATCTTCCCTGGCACAGAAGTTAAACTAACTGGTCTGTAGTTTCCTGGGTTGTACTTATTTCCCTTTTATAAATGGGCACTATATTTGCCCTTTCCAGTCTTCTGGAATCTCTCCTGTCTCCCACGATTTTCCAAAGATGATAGCTAGAGGCTCAGATACCTCCTCTATCAGCTCCTTGAGTATTCTAGGATGCATTTCATCAGGCCCTGGTGACTTGCAGGCATCTAACTTTTCTAGGTGATTTTTGACTTGTTCTTTTTTTATTTTACCTATTTACCTAAGTAATCTATTTTTATTTGGTTACTTAATTTCCAAACCAAAGCTGTATATTCTCCTGGATAGTTTCTTGCTAAGTCCCAAAACTTATAAAGACTTTAGTACTGCTTGGATAGTCTCACAGTAGTGAAGTTAAACATATGCAAAAGCACCAAAGTATTGACCAGGTCCAACCAACCACTGCTGGTAGTGTGATCTAATGAGACTAGGGCTCATAAAATTATAACTGTGATTACATATATCAAACCTCAAAATGCTACATACATTATCCAGCTTCTAATGCCTCTTGATAACAGCTAAGTGAAAAACTGAGGGGAGAGGAACAGGAGAGTTATAACATTTTTGTTCCCTCTTTGGTATATTTTAAATCAGTATTTGAAATTTCAAAATTTTGTGAAAATCCCAAAATTGGGGGGAGGGGAGGATTATCAATAATATGGGTGGCCAGAAAAAAAGGAAGAACCCGGCCTCACCCTAATATTTTTTTCTTTCCCTTTTTTTCTTTCCCCACACTCTAAAAAAAAAAAAAAAAAAGCTTTGAAAAATAGTGCATGCATTCCACTTCTCCCATTTACAAGCAGGAGTAAATATGGAGTCTATAGACTACTCTTAGCACACACTACATTTTCATTCCCCATGCTTTCCAGAGTTTAGCTGGTTGTCAAGACTACTAATTACCCAAAAATTAGTGAATAAATGTCAGACACATTCAAAAAATGTTAGTAAATATCAGATTCTGTGAAGCATTATTAAGGCTAACCTTTCTGAGCGGGGCACACACAGTGTACCACATATAAATGGCTGAGAATTCTTTATGCCTATTTTTACATTTGCTGGCCATTCCAACTATCAGTTAAGCAGTAATGATCTAGGATGGGGATTAATGGTGGACTGACCGGCATTTATGCCTAGAGGTACAGCCAAGGGGGCCATTAGTCGCAGTTGGTCATTAATCCCCAAGAATGCCCCATTCTGTAGTTGCTAGTGCTATTATAAGAGGAAAATGAAGGAAAACATAGGCATATGGATTTTTTAAATGGTTGATGCAATTCAATTGATATGTATAGAGGGTGTGACCAGGAATTAATGACCTGCCCATTAACTAGCTGGATTGCTCAAATCAGCCGCACATTCCACTGAGGAGGTTACAGCCATGAAAAATAACTTTAAACATTTTTCATATTAATCATAAAAAAGCCCTCTATGCCAAAACTGGTTTTCAAAATGAGAAACTTCAAACCAGGCCGCATAGAAACTAGCCTCTAATTTACTACCTCAAACCCAGTAAACACTAGGAAAGGAAGATATTATCTGGGATTAAGACCTGGGCTAGGAGAGGTAGGCTCAGTTTCTAGCTCTGCTACTGACTTTCTATGTGACCTTAGGAACTTCATGTAGTTGCTCTGTGCCGCTTTTCCCCATCTGTAAAATGGGAATAGAAATACTCCCTTGTTCCCACCTTTTTGTCACTCTTGTAAAATATTCAGAGCAAGGAGTTAGAGTTATTATGTATTTGTACAGTCATGAGGCTCCAAACTTGGTTGGGAACCTATGTGCCACCATAAATCGGATAATGAAATGAGTGGATGCTTTCCTAACCTCAGACTCCATTTGAGAATTATTTTTACTTCAGGGCAGTGGGAGGTTTTACTTTTCCTTTTTCTTTTCCATCTGTATAGTGCCCGTTGTCATTTTTGCCTGCTACTCTAACAAATATTTATTAATATATATATTTCCCGGAATTACTCAGGTTCTTAACTCAATAATTGTTGTTTATCTTCATTGAAATCATAGCTCTAGGGTGGGGCTGGGGATGAGGGGTTCAGGACACAGGCTGCCCCTGGGAGCCTGAAAGACTTCATGAAGGTGGAAGTGAATGGCAGGAATAAAGCTGAAATCCTGGTCTCAATGAAGTGAGTGGCAAAACTTCTACAATGTTATGGAGTCCGAGATGCAATTCAGACCAAAGATTAATGTTAAGGTTAAGGATGGAGGTAGTTGAAATATTTGAATGAAATTATAGGAAAAAATGCTGCTTCATCAAAACTTAAACATTGCACCTGAGTTGGACCAAGTCAGAGCCCCAGGCACTGGGCTATAGAGTAAGTGTCATTTATCTGCTCCCATTCTCTTGCCCACTTCCTCTCCAGAAAGGTCTAATGTTCATTCTGAATTTGGATGAAAACACATTTTGAACCCTCAGAATGTTTCACGAGAAGGAACTGTTATTTTCCAGACAGTTCCCATAAGGAGTGAATTTTGACTGGAGGGTTGGGGTGTCTGGATAGGAAAAGAGAGTAGAGAGTCATTGTATAGAGCACTTGGGACATGAAGAGAAGACATTTAAACATTATGGCTGTGTCTACACTGGGCCACTTATTCCGGAAAATCAGCCGCTTTTCCGGAATAAGGTGTGAGCTGTCTACACTGGCCGCTTGCTTTTCCGGAAAAGCAATGACGATCTACTGTATGAAATCAGCCGCTTTTCCGGAAAAAGCTATGCCGCTCCCGCTGGCAAAAGTCCTTTTTCCGGAAAAGCTTTTCCGAAAAGGGCCAGTGTAGACAGCTTTTCCGAAAAGCAGAAGAAACGGAAAAAGCGGTTTGGTCGCCACGAGACCCGTAGGAGCCCTGGACTTCCTGGTAGGGAGGCTGCTGGGCGCACGTGGCAGGAGCGCCGCAGACCCTGCAGCCTGAGCTCTGCCACGTGCTGCTGTGCTGCCCAGCCACCCATCGGACCGCGCCATGGCAGCTCCAGCTGGTGAGCCCCTGCACCCCCAGCACAGGAGGCCCCAGGGCCGCAAACGCCGGGCCCCATCCTGGACCCCCAGGGAGCTGGAGACCCTCCTGGACTTGTGGCAGGAGGAGGAGGGTCTCCACGACCTGCACTCCAGGCGCTGGAATGTGGAGCTCTACACATGGCTGGCCGACAACCTGGCACAGCAGGGACACCCCACCCGGAATGCCGAGCAGGTCCGCTCGAAAGTGAAGGAGCTGCGGCTGGGGTACGTCCGGGCCAGCGAGGGCAGGGGCAGGACCAGACGCCTGCCCCTACTACCGGCTGAACGCCTTCCTGGGCCAGCCAGCCCCGCAAGCCCCGGACGTCCCTGTGGACACCTGCCAGCGCCCCCCCATCAGACGACCCACCGAGCAGGGGGAGGGAGAGGACAGCAGCAGCGCGTCTGGCGCAGAGGAGGCCACCACCCAGCAGGCCCCCTCCAGCAGCTCCTCCGAGGCCGGGGAGGAACCCACTGGTGAGTCTTTGCAGTTTGCACTCCCAAAGGGCGGGGGGGCGGAGGGCGGGGATGGGGAGCCAGGTGCCCAGAGGGAGGAGGGGGAGAGCATGTCACTCAGGCCACGTGAGCTGCATGCTGCGTCGCATGAGGCAGCAAGCAGCACGTGCAACCTCGTGCAGCCTGGCGACCGAGCACGCGTGGCCGCGCAGGCAGCTGCAGGGCACGCCTGGGACCGTGCTGCTCACACACATGCGGCGGGACTAGGGGAAGGGTGGATGCCGGCTGGAACCGGCCAGGGCCCCAGGGACTCAGCCCAGAGCCCTCACCTCCGCCAAGGGTGCAGCACGGAGAACAGCACACTGTCCCATGCCTGGCTGTGAGGCACAGCCAGCTGCTCCTGGGAAAACCGCAGCGTCACAGTCCCTCGCCTGCTCCCGGTGCCTTGGCTGGTTCCCGAGGAAGTCCCCACTGTGGCCGCACATGTCCCTGGGCTACCGGCCTTGCGGGAGGGATAGTGGGAGGACAAGGGCCCCTGAGTTTTGCTGCAAGGATGGGACACCCCACCCACTCACGCTTCTGGTTCCGTCCAGGAGATATCCCACGCGAGGATCTGAGAGCCCAGACCGCCTCTGCCAGATGTGCTCCCAGGCACTGCGTGGGGATGCATCTCGCTCCTGTCAAACACCAGCGATTAGCCCAAAGCTTTTCACAGTCTCCACCGGCAGGAGTTCCACAGGTGAACGCAGCACAAGCACCCTCCCGCCTCCACGGGGCCAGGATACAGACCGGTGCTTACAATACTGGAGAGGGGACCCTACTCCAGCAGGGGCGGTCCTCCTTGCCAACATACAACACGGGGGCAGGAGGGAAACCGAGTGGGCCCAAGCCACACAACTGTGGGGTCACCTGGGCTCAGGGGTGGAGGGCATGAGATGTGGGGACAGTGGACGGCCTGCCCGACTGACCCATCCTTTCTTCCTTCTGCAGCGGGACCCAGCACCAGACCCGACACTGCGGCAGCAGCGGCACCCCAGCTGGCCAACCCGGAGGCACAGGAGGCGGCAGAGAGACCAGCTTCTGCGCCGCCACGTGCGCGCCGTGGAGGCAATCCAGGCCTCCATCGCCGAGCGGGTGCAGGGGACCTGCAGTGGCGGCAGGAGGGCTGGGCTGCCTTCCTAAACGAGTGCCGAGGATGCGCACAAACATGGAGCTCACGGCACATTTGGTCCATGCCATCCATTATGGCATGGCCGGACCCCATGCCCCCGCCATTCCTCCCGGAGCACAGCCCATGCCCCCTCCTATCCCAGCTCCTGCTCCTGCTCCTGCTCCTGCTCCTGCCCCTGCCCCTGCCCCTGCCCCTGCTCCTGCCCCTGCTCCTGCCCGTGGTCGTGCCCGTGGTCGTGCCCACCTCCCCGTGCAGCCTGCCCCTACGCGGTCTGCCCAGCGTGTGCAGGCCCCCGGAGGAGCAGTCGCAGGGGCCATCCATCCCAGTAACTGCCCCCGTCCCAGTTGAAGGTCCCCCCCAGTCCCAGTTGAAGGTCCCCGTCCCAGTTGAAGGTCCCTCCCCTTGTAAATAAACAGTTTTCTATTTTTCTGTTCATTCCTGTGTTGGTTATCGTGTTACTCTAGTAACTGTAGGAAATGATGTGAGATGCCAATTAGCCACTTAAATTTAACAGGGTTACAAACTGCAGACAACAAAATCTGTACTCTATCACTGGGGGGGCCCTTTTTAAGTGCTCATTGGTTTGTGGCGCATAAATAAATACTGAGACTTTTCAGTAAAATGTAAACCACAAACTATATTTACATAGCTCACAAACAAGCAAGAACGGTTAAAAGATGCACACTACAGATAAGTAAACATAGTCTAGGCGCAGGGAGGACAATTGGGTAGTGTTGCTGGCCACCTCAATCCTTTGGTCCTTCCGGGCCTCAGGAGAGGAACAGCCAGGAGATCCCTCGACGGAAGATGATGGCGAAGCTGGCCACCTCAATCCTTTGGTCCTTCCGGGCCTCAGGAGAGGAACAGCCAGGAGATCCTCGACGGAAGATGATGGCGAAGCTGGCCACCTCAATCCTTTGGTCCTTCCAGGCCTCAGGAGAGAACAGCCAGGAGATCCTCGACGGAAGACGACTGGAATCAGGTACGCTGACTTGAGCCTTCTGCACGAACCCGAATCCTCGTGGCTGTTCTTGGGACAGGCGATGGTGGCCTAAACCGTAGCCTAAACTAAAAGAAAAACCTAACTAAGCCCGACGCACCCGGCGAACAGTCACGATGACGGCCGATGTGCTTTGACCCGACGCTTTACAATTGGGGAGGTAAGGGTAGGGGTGGGAAGGGTAGGGACGGGCGGGAGTAGTCTGGGAGACCCAGGCGACCCTACTACGGGCTTGGGCAAACATGTCCACCAGGGCCTCTCTGATGCGCACCGCATCCTGGCGCGCCTGGCGGACGGCAGCTGTGTCGGGCTGTTCCAAGGTCTGTGCCTCGGCTGCCATCCATGCAGGAGGAAGGCCTCCCGCTGCGCTCCACAATGTTGTGGAGCACGCAGCACGCGGCCAGTACACCTCCGTTGCATTCTGCTCACCCATGTCGAGACGGGTGAGCAAACAACGGAATCGGGCTTTTAAACGCCCAAAGGCGAGCTCCACTGGGTTTCGGGCCCGTTGAGGCGGTCGTTGAACCGGGCCCGGTTCTGGTCCGGCTGCCCGTGTAGGGCCGCATTAGCCAGGGCATCAGGGGTAGGCGGCGTCCGCGACGCGCAGATGGGCATAGGCACATCCCGACAGTCAAGTCTCGCCGGGGAAGTAGGTGCCCGCCTTCAACCTGCGAAACAGTCCAGAGTTGCGGAGGATGCGGGCGTCGTGTGCCCGGCGGACCAGCCCCGTAAATGTCCAGGAAGCGGCCCGGTGGTCCACGAGGGCCTGCAGAACAATGGAGCAGTACCCTTGCGGTTCATGAAATGGGCCGCTCGATGCTCGGGCCCGGATGGGGATGTGGGTGGCGTCCAGGGCTCCCCCGCAGTTGGGGAACCCGAGGGCAGCGAAGCCGGCCATGGTATCATCCACATCGCGCAGGCGGATGATTCGCGGGAGCAGGATGTTGTTGATGGCGTGGACGACCTGCAGAAGGGTGCAGAGAAACACAAGGGAACACATCACATACGGCAGGGGTGAGTGTGCGCTCCCTTGGGGCCCCCTTGATTCCTCTGTCCTCACACACACCCACACACACCAGGGCCCCTCGCCCCACGGCCCCCACCAGCGGGCCTGTGCAAGGGAGGGACAGCCCAAACCCCTGGGCGACCCAGCCTGGAATCTTGGCTGTCCCTGGGCCTGGAGTGCAGCACCCTCCCCATCCCACTCCCCTGGGACTTACCTCCACGACGATCACTCCGACGGTTGATCGTCCCACCCGAACTGCTGTGCCACGAGCGGTAGCTGTCCGGTGTGGCCAGCTTCCAGAGCGCGATGGCGACCCTCTTCTTGATGGGGATGGGTGCCCGCAGCCGGGTGGTGGCTCTCTGCAGTGCGGGGGTGAGCCAGGTGCACAGCTGCAGGAAGGTCCGCTTTCTCATGCGGAAATTCCTGATCCGTTGATGGTCGTCCCAGACCCCGAGGACCAGCCGCTCCCACCAGTCGGTGCTGCTCTCGAAACTCCAGACGGGCCTCTCTAAGGTGGGGTGCTGATGCCACACGGTTGCCAGGGCCTCCTGGTGAGGAGTCCAATGCGATCTCTGCCTCCTGGTTCATGTACACCATGGCACCGGCCTGCAGCACGAGCAGCAGGCACTCGTACAGCTCCAACAGGAGCCCGAGCAGGCAAATGGCCACCCACGGCTCCATGGCAGACAGAGCAGGGCAGAAAAAACTAAACTCAGGGAAAAGCAGTTGGGGGCCAAAGGGTGGTGTCCCCAAAACTCAGAGGGCAACCACTGAACCTGCTAAGGGTGCCAGTCCCTGGCAGAGGTCCCAAGGCAGGGGAGCAGGAGACCAACGGCTGTCCGGCGAGACCCCTTTAAGCACGTGTCTGAATGGCGCTCCGGCCCCGCCCCCGGAAAGGTCTGGTGGCCTTTGCCCTCTTCAAAATGGCTCCGGGCTTCTGCTTTTCCGGAAAAGCGCGCCGCCAATGTAGACGCGCTTTTCGGGCGCATCGTTATAACGGTAACTCCGGGACCAATGTAGACGCTCCTTTTCCGGAAATACTTATAACGGAAAACTGTTCCGTTTTAAGCATTTCCGGAAAATCATGCCAGTGTAGACGTAGCCTATATGGTAGAAGCCAGGAAGCCAGTGTGCAGATTGAAGAGCATTGGCCAGTTAAAACATTATTCTGGATGTCAGGGATCTTGATATAACAAAGCACTTAAGCATGTGCCTAAGTCCATCCCTTTTCAGCAAAGTACTTAAGTTCAACAGGTTCTTTGCCCCACTGAAGTCAATGTAACTTACCATGCAGTACTAAGAAGAGAAAGACCTCAGTGCTTTGTAGAATCAGCACCAGAGGGGACCCCAAGTCCTTGGAATGTTGGTTCAGCTCAAGGTTAGTGCATGAATTTGTGCCCAAAACATATGCAACAATACAACAATCATTACTTGAACCATAAAGGACAATCATAAGTATCTATCCATATCTTTGGAATCGGCTATACCAAAGCTAGTCTGACCTGCAAACAAATCACATTTCCATGTGCATGTTTGCTATAGATAGGTTTTGAATTTTAACCTTTTGTTTCTGTGTTTTATTCTTTTGAGATGAGGCCCTGGTGAATCTGATTCAACTAAATAGCTTCTTCAGCTGCCATCTGAAGATTAAATAAAGAGAACCAGATTGCCCCTGCCTCATTGTCGCCTGAATACTAAGAATAAAGAAGTTGTATGTGTTGAAAGGCCCTTCATTTACCTGGCAAGCACTGCTTGGTATGTGGCAGGGAAAACAGAGTAGGAAATTGCTTGTGTCAGGTTTGCACTGGCCTTGATTTTTGACACGAAGTAGTGTAACATCGAACAGCAGAGCTAGATTCCTATTGGATAGTAAAATGACTATCTTCAAAATAAATATTGTGGATTACTAGACATGGAGCCGTTAATTGTACAGGTAATTCTGAACATGAAAACAGTTTATGGAGGGGCATATTTTTTACGTAGGTTGCTCTCCTCAAAAGAGTAAGGGCATTCCCAGTCAATAATTTATTATATTTAGATTTCCATAAGTTACACACTCTTCTGTGCTGTCACACCTCATGGTAACTCAGGAATTTTTGTTGGGGAATAACGGGCTCATGGATATTTGCCCCATGTCCACAGAGACAGACTTACTGGATCATTTAAAATAATTGTCTAATGAGAAGTGCCACAATATCCTAATTGTGACACTGCACCCCATCTTCTTAATGGTGATATTATTATGACATGATTATAGCATAATTATGATTATTTTATGCAGGATAAATTGTGAGGTGTCATTGGAAAAGTTATGAGTTTCTGATTATAATCATCCTATTTCTATGCTTGTATCATTCATGTATCTGAAGTTATAAATACTGGCTTTGGATCTGTACTTCAAACGTAGTTACACCTGAGTCACGCCCACTAGACAAGATGCTTTCAGTCTACATAGCTGGTTGAGCAGAGCCTATTCAGGGCATTAGGGAAAACAACAGGCCTTGGGAGAAGCTTATCTCCCATCTGGGGAGCCTTCCTGAGAACTCTACAGACAGCCTGTAAGTAATGGCTGCTATGACTTTGCAAGGACATGTGACCAAACAACAGGATTCTGGACTCCATCTTGGGATGTCAGTATTTTTCCATAAACTGGTCTGGGAATGAAGCTTTGGAACAAAAGGTACCTCCATATGCTAAAGCTATATAAGGCAGAGAGGGACATCATCTGGCCACATAAGAGGACTCCTGGAAACCCCTGAGAACAGAGACTGAACTAGGGCAAGTGCCTGACATAGGCTAAAGAGATTTCTAACCTGAGAAACCCAAGCTGTAAAGCTAATGCAGGTTGTGCCTTAAGTCCGCCTGTACCAGTCTATAAAGTGCTACCAGACCATTTGTTGTTTTTTTAAGTGAGAATCTGCTAATTCATAGCCAATGCATCTACTATATTATGTTCAGTTTGCAGTTTGGTTTATTTGCTAGATAATCTGTGTTGATGTGTTTGCTAAACTTAATTGCTTAATACACTTGGTTTTGTTTTAATGTAAACCACTGCGGTAGGGATGGTGGCTGGAGGCCTGGGCCCTTTGAATTGCTGCGAGAGCCCTGCTGGAGTGCATGAGAAGAATCTCTGGTTACCACAAGGCTGGTGGGCCAGAGTGCTCCATGGTACCCAGTTCCTGGTGGCATTTTTGGGGGAACCTATCACAATAATATCTGCCTTTCTTCCTTTTAATGAAAAATTAAGATCTAGGCTAAATATCAAATTAGGCAGAAGGACCTGTTACCAACTCCACCTTTGCAATTTGTGGAGTAGGTGGATTTGCAGATGCTCTAGACATCATCACTTAAACATTCGTCATAACATCCTGCTTCCAATTAGCAATACCCAAGAAATACAGTTCTGTATTTTGATATTGCATCTCTTGTTTCATCAATTATTATTATTACTATATTAATGCCTATGGGTCCTTACTGAGCATGGGGCCCCGTTGTGTAAAACACTGTACAAATGCAATGTGAGAGACAATTCCTGCCCTAGAGGGTTTGCAATCTAAGACCAGGACTACACACTTCTACACGCTCAGCCACGTTGGTCATTGGCATGAGCAACACATCAGCACAAGTCCTTAGTGTAGACATAGTTCTATCAGTAAAGCTGGATTTGTATCTGGCCAACTTGTTTCAGGCCCAGTGAGTGGTTTTACTACCAGCACAAAGCACAGTTTTGCCAGTATAGTTGTGTGTACACTAGGAAAACTGTGCGGTGATAAGCTACTGGTATTCCTATACCAGTAAAGTGTTTAGGTAGATGTGGCCTGAATACACGAGACAGAGAAAGGATAGGAGATGCAAGAGAGAGAGACATAAAAGTGGTGACTTGCCACAGGTCTTTGGCAGAGTAAGGAATTGAACCAAGAACTCCTGACACTCACTCTGATGCACACAAGACAAAACGGAAATTCATCATATGACTATCACATGATCAAAACCATATATTTTCCTTCCATTCATTGCATATTTAGTACAGTGGATCTATTAATTAGATGTCACATTATAAAGCCAGCCTTCCCTGCATTTAACACCTCATTTACATCAAAAGCTAAGTATGGCACACTTCCAGACCATTCAATTAGCCTCATTAGCACCAGTCCTACAATTGACAGGTACCTTCCTCCCACCCCCTTCTTTTTCTGTTATAAATTCTAGGTTTCTGTTATTTCCACTCCAGCTCATCTTATGAAGTGGGGTTTGCCCACGAAAGCTCGTGATACTATATATATTTTTGTTAGTCTTTAAGGTGCCATAGGACTACTCATTTTTAAAGTTACAGACTGACATGGCTACTCCTCTGAGACTGTATTTTCTGGGTCAGTTGTTTTCAACCACCAATAGCGAAAATAATAGTTTTCATACAAACTCTCCTTTCTTTGGAACATTATGAACATCTGGTGCACTTAGGATTGTTGTAGTTATAACAACAGCTTTCCCGCTCCTGCTTAAATAAACAACATGCTTTTTAATCTGGGGCACTTAGTCAATGTCCCTCCATCACCGACTGAATGAATTGTGGGAACTGAGCTGTTCAGAAAGGGTTGGCACATGCAGAAACGGGGATTTGATCAGAGATTCAGATTTTTTTGAGCCAGTTGCAGGAGAAAATAGTAGAAAACCTACCGGGATGCTTCTCACTTCTGATCTAATTCACTTGCCATAAGGTACCACTTGAGTAATGTAAAAGAAAAGCACACTGATATGACAGGAAATATAAAGCAGCTGACTCCTTTATGTGGCAGTAAACTGAGGTAATCTATCCCTGTCCACTAATGTTTATAAACATATTGTAAACAAGCATAAATGAACAGCTCATCTCTCTTGGGAGAACAGATGCATCCTTAATACTGATTAAGTGTTTTGTTCTGCCTGAGTGTCTGGCAGAGGTTTATTCTCCTAACCAGGGGGAGGGAGACCGTGGAATGACAGTCTCCTGGTTCTTTAACTGCTTGGGGGAACTCAGAAAGCAGCACAGCATGTATAATTCCACTGATGGTCACTTTCCAGTCTACTGCATGACTTAGGATTCTTGGCAAATGGCAAGTTTTTAAATTTGCTACCCAAGTTTCCTTGTTGCCCTGAAAATCAGAGTGAATGTTTAAATGCAAGGTGGGTCAGCTCTGCCTGCTGCTCACCAAATGCATTCTAGTACGGATATCATGCCAACTTAATCACAGCTAACGCATCAGAATGCTGACTCACTGCAGTGGTAAGAATTGCAAATACAACACACTTGAGCTTTCTTTACTTACCAAAAAGTTGTATATCACTTCCCTGCACTAGGAGTTCTAAAAATACGTAGACTTTTGTGCAATATCTTCCTATCACAGAAGTTAGGGATGGAAATTTATGTTGTCACATGGTCTCTTTCTGCACATACTGGACTGATCCCTACAGTACATTTCTGGTATCAGCTACCTGATTGTTTTAAAAAATGCCTCCAGTTGTGGGCAACATTTTGCACCCCCTAATTAGTTACAGCCACAAATAAAAGGAGAAAGAGATATCTAAGCAACTGATTTGCATGCTCAGTCAGGTGGTTAGATGTCTAAATGTTTCCAGTTGGCTATGTGATTGTGTAGAGGTAGAAAATTATAGGCATTATTATATGCAGGTGCAAAACTGGTGGCTGCTTCTGAACATTAAGTCACTTCTGCTGTGGAAACAGTGTTTGAAGATCATGGCTCTTATCATGAAAGTAAAATGATTTTTGCAGTTGCTGCTGTTTACTTTTGTCACTCATTTTAACCTATGCTTCGACTATCTCACAATTCACCAACAACTGACAATTATCCACCAGGCTGAATATTCCTCACTGGAATTTATATAATAGAGCTAAAGACATGTATAATTTCTACTGAGGCTTTGTGCTTTTGTCATTATATTTACCATTATTGATTTTTCTAGTGCTAGTTCCCTTTCCAAAGAGATACCGTCCAGCAGTAATGTGTTGTATGTTTGTTGTTGCCTGAATAAATACAAACATATCTGAACAAAAGTCTGCGCAACCCATTCAGCTGTGGCTCACCTGAGTGTGATTAGTTTTATCTTCATTGCATCCCCAGCACAGTAGCTATGCTGAACTGCAAGATAAAAGGGAAATTTATTTAAAATAGGAGCCACACTCCCTATTTTCTCATTCACCTAAGCCAAACAAAGCTTCTTCACCCATTGATTTAGAGCCACGTTTTCAGTGTTTACAAAGTCCTACAAAATAAGTGTGCAATGATTTCTATGGATAGCATACTCCAATCTATATTGTGATCTGTATTATGCCACACTGTAATAGAGGGGTTGCCCCAAGACATACATACATTTATCCTGAGGAAAAAAGTGATCTCATTCTTATAATCCTTGAATTTTCTGCCTTTTGTTTCAGTAACTCCTACTCAGGCCACCGACAGGGGGGCAAAAGGAGTAACTGCCCTGGGGCCTGACCATTCAAAAAGCCCAGGGCTCCCCACTGCCCCTGCTGCTACTGCGGCAGTGATGGTGGCTAGGGCCCCAGGTCCTTTAAATCTCTGCACAGTGCACTTCAGTCAGTGCTGAGGGCTGCCTTGGGGGGAGGCTATCCTCATTCTTACCCTTCCGCATGAGTTCCCGCCCCTTCTGGAATGCAGAATTGCCCCCTCTGCCTTGCCCAGTGGCCTAGAGAGTCTGTCAGCCCCACTGCTTCTATTTAATATCTAATAAACTAAAATCAGGGCCAGATTCTGGATATTTTTTATATCTTGTTTACCCAGTTCCACAAACTGGTCCATTGAGGTCAATGGGACTCTTGTTATAAAGTCATGGGGCTTGTCATGAGTAAGGGTATAGGAACCTGCCTCTAAGACTTTGAAATCTTTGGGGCAGGGACCACATTTTTCAAAATTACCAAGCACACAATTCGGTACTATGAAGAAGAGGAACAAGAGATCCCTAATATGATAAAATCCTGGATTGTTATGATTTTTCTTTAGTTTAATATCAAGGAAAAGAGAAAAATGCATAGTATAAAACGATCTGTTTAGAAAATTTAATTAAGGGTGAACTTAAAAAGGTCAATAAAGTTGATATGACATTTAGGGAAGATTTCTCTCATTAACACAGAGGTTTTAGTGCACACCATATAGATATCCCAATATGTTGCCCATGTCATACATTCTATTGCCTGTCAAGACTAACAGCCAACGTTAATTAACTTGTTCACCCCACCTCTAATTACTACTACTGAGTATAATCAGCAGCGTGTTGAGCGGTTTCAAATTCAATAATTAAACCAATACATATATTTCCTTTTCCTGGATCCTTCATGGTATCTTTAGAAAATTATTATTTATGATTCACACTTTCATTTAAGAAAGGAATGATGCAAAACAACACCTGGTCCTTTAAGGAGAGGTCAGGTGGAGACATAACCAGGGAGAACATTAGTGTGATATTCATGAGCCTGATTTGCAGTCAGCATGTTACTCCATTTGTGACTTCATAGCCAAGACTTTCTTCCCTCAGGCCAGCATTATTTGGAAATGAAAAAGGAGAACTCCTACAGACAAAGATAATCTATATCTGAAGAATCTCTGCACGCCAGTAGTGACAGAACAAATAGGCACATGCTGAACGAGGGACAGGCAGGTCATGTGTGAGTTGATCTATGGAACCGTCTTACCGTACCAAAACAGCTGGTGCACAGCAGTTGATATTGACTTGTCTTTAGGTCTGGCACAATATTGTCCATAGACCAACACTGAGTGTATCACTTAGCATCTGGATTCCTCCCTACAATTGCATTGCAAGAGGAGATTTATTTTTAGCTCTTTTCTAACATAACACAGACCCCTATCTATGGCACAATGTGACCAAATTATTGTTAGAGGGGATCTGAAACCAAGAAAGATTTTAAGGCTAGCATTTGAAAAGGCAGCTAAGGGACTTAGTCACCTAGCTCCTGTTAAATTTCAATGGGAATTAGGCTTTAATGTTAATCTCACCCTAACTAAGGCTTTCCTGTGTGATTGACAGGTCCAGCTATAGGCTATAGGAGCACGTCATGGGGTATATATACGCCATGGTAGCCTAGCAATCAAAGGGTTAAAGAAGGTACTGCTGGTGACTGCTGATTGGCAACCTCACAGCAGCTGGGCAAATAAAAGAGCTAGGAATCAGGAGGGCATGGGGTGTCTGGCAGAGGAGCATGCAGGCTGGAGAAGGGAGCACCTGCCAGTAAGCTGCTGGAAAGCCACTCAGAGACAACCCCCAGAGAAGAGACAATTAGACCAACAGGCTTAAAGACCTACAGAAACCAGGAGAGGTAGGAAGGAGCTTATAAGGCTCTTGACTGACAGTTAGCCCTTGGCTATCTAACAGTGAAAATGGCCATATGAGACCAGCTGCAGTTAAACAAAGAAGCCTACTACTGCCACTTCAGAGAGCAATGATTTCACATGTCCATGTGGATCTGAACCCTGGCACAGAGGCTATCAAGGATAAGGATATTAGTTGGAAATGGATGAGGCCTGAGGTCAGAAAAGCAGGCAGCTGACATGGTTGTCCTTGAGCAATTCCTCTAGACCTGTCCCATTGCCATGCAGGATTGGCTATTGAGACACTGAGCAGAGGTTCTGGAAGAGGCAGAGATACTAGTCGAAAACTATTTTGAGGCTGAAGCCCCACCCACCCAGCTTGGGAGGACAGAGTGTGGCTATTCTGTGTTGGTAAGGAGTGAATGAAAAGGGAATGGCCATTTTCAGGCCATAGGATGGAACTAGCCTTACCCCTGACAAATAAGACTGCACACCAAAGTTGGCCCCATCTTACCACCCATCCCATTCTCCAAAGGCCAGAACTTTGGACACCAGGCCAGACAAAGCCTGAATATCCTTCAATTACAAGATTCACCGGTGATCTGCTTGCACTGCATATAGAAGGAGCATATTAAAAAAAGATTGCCTGACCATTGAATGTAATTATGGGGACAGATCAAAACTCCCCAACTTTGACCAAATGCCAGGTAGCCCAAAACTGACCACCATGATGCTCATCAATGATCTAGAGGCACAAGCCCTCATGGATTTAGGTTGAAAAGTGAAGCTAACGAGAGAAGAACTGCTGAGGGAGGGTGAGGTGCACTCATAATGGTGTCTCTGATGTGCTTTCAAAGGGATGTAAGTGACTGTCTTTGTACTAAAGTCCATCTAATGGTAGGGGGACAAAGAGGTGACCTCACGGTAGGCCTAGTGTATAAATTCCATACCCAGTTTTGTTGGGATGGGAAAGATTTCACTTTAAGACCCTGCCAAAAAAAACCCTGAAAAGCCGAACAGAGATGGCTAGAGAAGCCAAATAAATCTGAGACAACCTCTTTCCCTTTGAGGATGAAGACTTCTTTCTGCTCCAGATGAAGGCCCAGTGGACCAGGTACAAGAAATGTGCTTCCAGATGTGAGAGATGGGACTTACATAAAAGGGATTGAGGTTGTCACCCTACCGCTCTGAACCCCAAACAGGACCAGTAGATGTATGGAGGCTATTGGGATTATCTAATTTGTGGATTGAACAGCAAAGGGAGGATTCCTTACAGAAGGTCTATGAAGAAGGCATAGCTCTCCTGGACTGGCCACCTGACTGCCTTGTTTTCAGCCATGGGGCCACCTATTTTATCACCAGGTGTGAGGTTCTTTTGAGGGGGAACAATATACTCAACTCCTTGTACTGCATGTATTCAGACAGGAAATAACCTAGTTCATGAGAAACCAATGGAAGGCCATCCAGACTGGAAGAAACCCCTCACCCATCTGTTATGCTGCTTCTTTTGGCCAGGAATTCACAAAGAAGTAAAAGATTATTGTGCTGTCTGCCCTGACTGCCATTGGTAGCCCTAAAGGCTCCCTCACAGCAGCTAGGAGAATAAAATAATTGGGAAGCAGAGAGATGGGGTGGCTGCCTGCTGAGCAAGCAGGCTGGAGAAAGAAGCTGCTAGGAGCAAGCTACAAGAAGTCACTTAGAGATGACAACCTGAGAAGGGATGACTGGATCAATAGACCGAAAGGCCTCCAGAAACCAGGAGCAGTAGGAAGGAGCTCAAGGCGCAGCCAGAGACATTAAGTCCTGGTTCTGCCGGCCTAACTTAAGGGCCTTGCGACAGAACCCAGTTAAATGGGTGGGCTTTGGTTCCCTTACCAAACCCCTGAGAGATTTAAGAATGGAGACAGTTCTTGGTGCCCAAGGGATCTAACTCCTGACTGACAGCTCTGCCATACAAAGCAAATGTAGGTGCAATGATCCTCCTGAGCAGAGGAGGCACTGTTGCAGGCACACACAGGACAAAATAATTCAGGCAGAATACAAAGCTTAGAAGAGGAGCAATGGGGTGTGTCAATCTGGAAAAACTTTGGCAGCAGCCAATGTGCTCTTACAGCTGTGCTTAAGGAAGCCAGTGGCTCCTTGAAAGCTGCCCGCTTTCCTTTCTGCTCCTCTTCCTGTCTGTGAACACACATTAGATTCTGGTAGTGACCTAACAGCTCATAGGTGTGCTTCCATAACACTGTTTGCCACAAGCACATTTATGATCTGACCCCATGGTGCTAGCAATGGGCAAACTGCATCCCAAGTAGCATGTAGCTTTCTGGTGAGTGGGGGAACAGTGAGGCTGGGTCACCATGGGAAAGGGAGAAAAAGGAATGAGCTAGAAATATTAAGCCTGACTGCAGGAGATGGGGAGTAGAAAATACCCTGCTGCTTTGAAGCTTGATGCAGCTCCTACTGAAATCAGCAAGAGTCTTTCCATTAACATCAGTTGGAACAGGATTTGGCCCTAAGGACGGTGGCTGGGAACATCACGGGAAGGTATCAGGGAGCATCTCAGAGTTCCTGTGAGTGTCCTACACAGGACCTACAGTGTCTCTGTTAATTAGCATCATACAGGAGCAACCACCGGATTGTCCTAGTCTGACTTCCTGTCTATTACAGGCTACTGCGTACCCCCAACATCCCTGCTCCATGCCCAACCACCAGTTAGACAAAAGCATTAGAGCCCCGAGGACATGAAATTATTGTATGCCACAAACACAGAACAGGAGAGATCAAGGTGCACCAATGTCTGAGGACAAATGTCAGGGAATTGATTAAATGAGATATACCCAGGCCCACCAATGGAGCGGGAGGAAAGAGAAAAGATAACAACTGCTCTGGGGTCCAGTGATACAAAAGGGCCCACAGCTTCTGGCTGCTGCCACCTGTATTGCAGTAGCAATGACAGCCAGAGCCCCTGGTCCTTTGCCTTGCTGCTGGAGCTCCATATGGCATGTTCTGTGCTGTGCTGTGCTGTGGGCTGCCTGGAGGAGGCTAGCTCCAGCCCCAGCCCTTCTGCCTGAGGCCCTGCCTCTTCTGGGGGCATGGAGCCACCTCCCCATACACCTTGCTCAGAGGCCTGGCGAGTCTGATAATAGCTGCTTCACAGTTACTATTTTTATGGATTACTAAGAGCAGGATTTGGATCTCCGTGTTAGTCATCATTCTTAACTTGCTATTAGTGCTATGTGGACTGCACAGCCATTGCTGAACACAAAATGTGGCCTTGCGTGTATCACCTGGGCAAGTGAATCCCTCTGAGCTGATTCTAAATGCTTCTGACTTACACGCAGCTGGGATAAGTGGCCCCTGGAAGTTTGGTTCAGGTTCCATGGGGGATGCTTAAGATGTCAGTGGGATCAGTTCCTCTGCTGCCACAATGCATCTCTGTGGAAACTCACTCTCCTCCTTTCTGCCCAGGATTCTTTACCATTGAAAGGCAGAGACATAGGGGTCTGTGTGTAGCAATTGTCAAAACGGGGACTTCCCCTCCCCTTGGATTGGACTAACTCGGACATCTAATTTCATGTGTCCGCTCAGCCTTGACATGCAGGTGAGGCTGTCAGTTATAATCAAGGGAAAAGGCATCTCACAATGAATACTAAAAGCATGTGAAATGGGGCCTTAAATTTCTTGCAGCCTTCTTATTGTGTCTAAACTGAGACCTTTTGTAAAGTCCAAGCCATGTGCTTATAACGCATCTTTGTGCTAGAGAAGGCGCTGCCTGTTGCAGAGCACTAAAGGAATGTGTCATATTGTAATGCTTGCAGGGGTTATTTTCCCATTGTACCGCTAATCTTCAGAGTCTGAGTAAGAGGACAAGAGAGACCCTGAAATTGCCCAAAAATGGCTCCAGATTTCTATGATATACACATCTGGACGCAATTGCTACATTAATTAGTATATTGATTTTTCCCCCTCTGGCAACTCTCCCACTTAACTGTTTGTTCAGCTTGATTTGTGTTATCTATTGCCACGGAGAGGTTTGGCTTTCTGCTGCTACTAGACTGTTAAGAAAATGAGAAATAGACAAGTGGCTTTCTGCCATCACTCACCAGATTATTACACACTCACAATAAAGATATCTCCTGGGAGGCTGGACAAACATTCATTCCTATGTAAAATTTAAAAAAAAACCCATGTGTGTTGTCTGAGATTGAATGCTCAGTTGGCCTGAAGACGTGTTGACACCATAACATTTGTAGTGAGAGAAGAGGAGGGATGCTTGCTGCAGTATTTTATTCAGATTTGCTGTCCATAAAAATGCTGTTAGCTTTAGCCATCTCTTGTTGCACATGTGTTGCACACAGTCTGTCTTGGGCACAGCCTCAGCTTCCTTGGCCACTGACTTCCATGGAGATCTGTTAATATACACAAGGTGAGATCTGCCCTTCAGTGTACATCCTGTGACTTTGGAACGTCTAAGCACCTCTTGGCTCTCTTTGCTGTATCTCTATCCCATTTTTTCCTGTCAGTTCTCATGATGACTTCTAAAAATGCAGCCCATATCCTCCTGCCTTGTTTTTCCTTCAAAAAATTGTATATACCCCCTGCCATTTCTTTTTGATCAGTTCTTATTTAGTCCCTGCTATGGGGTCTATGTGTAAGAGACAATTACTATAAAAGATCTCACCATGCAAGTTTCTATTCATCGTACAATATCCCATGTATGACAGGTTGTGGGGCATCTCACTCATGTTAAACTGTGAATTACCCACTACTGTTACTTAATGCATATGTAATGAAGAAGAAAAAAATCAGGAATGAATAACGGTTATAGCTGATTTGACCTTACTTTATACAATGTGAGACCGTTTCTGGCAATAGTGATCTCATTGTAGCTTTAATGACCTCATCTAATTATTGCTAACTCAAAGACCTTTAGTGCTTTAATGCGAGTCAGAGAATGCACACCAGCAGACTAATGAACTCATCACACTGTGCTAGTCTTCAACCAGAAACAGAGATTCATTTGGAGAATTTGAAAAAAAATACATTAGGAGGAGGAAGCCTGAGATTATTTAACATTCATTTCCCTGAGTTGAAAGAGGAAATGATAATGCCATTGCTGGAGAAAAAAAATGAGATGAAAGTAACATTATTGATTGCCATAAACTGTTCTCTCAAGTGAAAGGAATAGAAAAGAAAGGGGCTGTTTCTCTGGAGTGAAACATGGAGAGCCACATCGACTTCTATTTATTTTTGACAGATATAGCTCATCTAAATTAGTCCATGATCATTAGAAAGTACATAATATAAGAATCAAACTCAGCATCTACTTTGGTATTCATCAAAATGCTAAGGATGGGGAAGGATCTATTGATTTCTCAACAAAAGTTATGCTGAATGTTAGCATGTTTAGCAAATACTTTTATTCTGTTATTTGAATTCATTAATACTTGATCTGTTAGTGAACCTGCTTTGCTCCAATTTGTTCAAGAATTAGAAATCTATATTTCCTGCATGCAAAGGGACCAGATTGTTATAATCTATTAAACTCTTCCAAATCAATATCTCTTCCAAAAATATAAATGCAGAACACTGATAGCATAACACCCTAAACTTTAACAGCAGGGCACCTGTTACATATAAATCAGTCCTCAAAGTGAGCCTGGAAATATCATGACCACAAGATGTGCCATGAAATGTCTCTTACTTCCTGCTTCTGATCAGGCTAGGATGGCTTTCTGTATAATATAATAGCACTTCTGCTCCAGGTTTTTGATGATGATTTGGAAGGACAGAGACATGTGCAGATGAAAAATATGGGGAAAGAGGTACGGGGGTGCTGCTTTCCAAACTTTTACAAACCTTCAGCTCAATGGTGATGTGCACTTTGGGTAAAGTTCTTTTTTAAAGCTGGCTGGAAATTCTCAGTCATAAATGTTTTTCTCCTGGAGAACACCGACTGATCAAAATCAAATGTGTTGCTGAGATATCTTCCATCACAACGTCATAGAATTCAAGCCAAGTGGGCTTTCAATGGAACCCTGACAGATTTCCTCCCAGTTTACCTGTCCAGCTTCTCAACAAACGGGTCCTCCAAACTCTTCGCTCTTTCAAGCAGTTTTCCTGGTAGACTGGAAGGGGCGGATAGGGGGGGAAACTAAGAACATGGAAGCTATGGCTTCCAAGCTGTGAGACCCCTGGGTCAGCTGGGGCTTCTGGAGCCTTTTTAGCCCATACAGCAGGATAATGAGGAGCCCAGAAGACCCGAAAATCATGGCTCCTCAGCTCATGGCTCCTAATCAGTGCAGGCTTCCTGGGTTTCCCAAGTCTGTAGCTCCAGGACAACCTGTCAGGAAGACTATGTTAGAGCATTCCCTTTCATGGAGAATTTTAACATTTTTATTATTTTTCCATTCAGAACAAAACAAAATGCATAAATATTCAAATCTTACCACTATCATTTTTTTCCTTTACAATGATGCAGTTCTGTGGAGTTAGGTTAGACTCCGAATTCTTGGACTTTCACTATCTAGAAAGAACCAGGAGTATTCTATGGAGAATATAATAAAGTGAGGGTCTTGTGGTTGATCATACTCTAATTTCCTTCATAAGCAGTTGCTGCCTGTCTCTTTTCTTCTCTGCTAACACAATTTGTTTGACTGGTGGGTTTTATGCGTCTCAAGGCCATATTCTACTTGCCTTACCATCAACTCTAGAAATTCCTTATGTACATAAGACAAACAGAAATTGGCCCATTCCTGCCATTACACCTTTGTGCATTCAAGTAATGTATGAAAAACAGATGTTTTTAGGGAATTCTTCTGCATTTAATAGTTCCATTGCAAGAGGCAACACAAACAATAGGGAATTAGTTCTTTTCTTTAGCTGTCTTCCTGTCTCTCTCTCTCACATCTGGCAATTTTCTTCATATTTGTCTCCTTTATTTTCTCTCTAGCAATAATGGCTTTCTAGTACTTACGATGAAAGGATGATTCTGTTCCTCACAGCTGGGTCTTGTTGTATGATAAAAATCATTAGGCCGGTCCTCTTGATTTTGTTTCTTTAACAAAAGACATTTAGTTTCGGAGTTCAATAGTTTTGTAAGCATTGTTTTCATTCTGGCCACCTCTGCTCTGAACAGGAACTATGTTTATGAGATAGGGTGCATCATGGGGTCACAATAAGGGAAAGACTGAGAAACACTGTGTGAGATCTACTCTTTGTATACACGGTACAAATGTAAAGACTAACAGATGTAGTAGGTCATAAAACCTGATGTTATGCTTGTGCACACTCAGTGACAGCCAGGGTAGCTGCCGCACCAGAGGCTCAGCTGTTCCTTTTTCCAAGACCTTATTTACACTGGCAGCAGCGTGTAGGGTTCTCGTAGCTACATGTGGCAGTGAAAGGCTCTGGCAGTAGGTGGAGGCAAAGAGGAAAAGTTCTGGCACTTCCTTACAGCAGGGGAAAGCTCCAGCAGTGGACAGCAGCCAAAGACTTTCCCTGCTCTCTTCCATGCCAGAGCCTATCCCCACTGCCAGAGCTTTTCCCCATGGAGTTGAAAGGCTCTGGCAGCAGGGAGGGAGTGGGACAATACACTGCTAAAAAGAGCTAGGGTGTATAGAAAGCCATGTTGGGTATATATGCTAAGGCCTTGTGAATGTTTACTCACCTAACCAGTACCTAAGGGTATGTCTAGACTGCATCCCTCTGTCAGCAGAGAGATGCAGATTAGACAGGTCGACATTGCAAATGAGGCAGGGATTTAAATATCCCGTGCCTAATTTGCATAAAAATGGCCACCGCGTTTTGCCAACTCAGCACTTTGTCGGCAAAAAGCGGCAGTCTAGAGGGGGATCTGTCGAGAAAGAAAGCCTTTTTCGACAGATCCTGTAAACTTCCTTGCAGGAGGCATAAGGGAGCTGTCGAAAAAGGCTTTCTTTCTCAACAGATCCCCCTCTAGACTGCCGCTTTTTGCCGACAAAGTGCTGAGTTGGCAAAACGCGACGCGCGTTTTTATGCAAATTAGGCATGGGATATTTAAATCCCTGCCTCATTTGCAATGTCGACCTGCCTAATCTGCATCCCTCTGCCGACAGAGGGATGAAGTCTAGACATACCCTAACTGTCTACATTGCTAGTTATATCCGAACAGGGGAGACAAGCAGTGTATAAAACTCTATTCACTGCCATAAGTGATTAAAGGCCTAGAGACCATGACCTACAAAGGAAGACTGAAATAATTGGGCTTGTGTAGTTTGGAAAGGAGAAGACTGAGGGGGGACATGATTGCAGTTTTCAGGTATCTAAAAGAGTGTAACAAGGAGGAGGGAGAAAAATTATTCTCCTTGGCCTCTGATGATAGGATAAGGAGCAACGGGCTTAAACTGCAGCAAGGGAGGTTTAGGTTGGACATTAGGAAAAGCTTCCTACCTGTCAGGGTGGTTAAACACTGGAATAAGTTGCCTAGGGAGGTTGTGGAATCTCCATCTCTGGAGATATTTAAGAGCAGATTAGATAGACATCTATCAGGGATGGCCTAGGGTACTGGGTCCTGCCATGAGGGCAGGGGATTGTACTCGATGACCTCTCAAGGTCCCTTCCAGTTCTAGTGTTCTATGATTCTAAGTGTAGAGATAGCTTAAGGCACTGTTAAGCTTTAGGAATGATGCAGTGCCAGGCCCGCCATTTTCAAACTCTTAAGCCAGATCTGTACTACTGAGCTAGGCTGATGTAAGGCAGCTTATGTTGACCTACCTCTGTAACTACAGGACAGCGTTGCTCCTGCCGATGTAAGTCCCCCATCAGACCAACCTACTAATTCCACCTCCAGGAGAGGCACAGCACTTTGGAGGATGTAATTAGGGTGGGCAGACACTGCATGGTTTATTTTGCCTGTCAGCACCACGTGCCGCTCTCGCCTGGAAGCCTTGGCTATCTGGTGCTAAGTGCCCAGGCTGTCAACTAGGTGCAGAGCTGACAGCGTGGGCTCTCAGCCTGGGAGGCCAGGCTCACAGCTGGGAACTCTGCAAGTTTCTGAGCTCCTCACACCGTGCCCCTCAAGTTGGTGCAAGTGCTTCAAGTGAGGCCATGCACCTCTGGCAGAAGGGAGGAAGTGTGAACATGAAAACCTGCCGTGATTATTGTGGTGGCTGTATGGCAGCTTAACACAGATTGATTTCACTGTGTAGTGTGGACAAGGGCTTAGAGCAGGGGTAAGGAACTTTTTTGGGTCAAGGGCCACTGATCCGCAAACAAGTCAGTTGGAGGCCGCCCACCAGAACCTAGGGAGGTCCAGGCTAGTAGATTTTGTGAGCCCTCCAGATTCTAGGGTAGGGACAAAAATGAGGGATTCAGTGTGTGCAAGAGGGTTGCTGGGAAGTGGGCTGGAGGTGAGTCGTCTGAGCCAGATGGGGGTACAGGACCAAAGTGGGAATGCATGGTCTGGGTGGGAGGTAGGGTGCTGGAGCAAAATGAGAGTGGGGGGTCTGGGTGGGTTGTAGAGTGCAGCAGTGGGTTAGGGGCTGTGGGGTCTGGGTGATGTTGGTGAAGGGTACCCGATGCTCAGGAAGGGAGCCCCGAGCCTCGGGGGCCAGATCCAGGCAAGCCGGGGGCTGGATCCAGCCCCCGGGCCTTAGTTTCTCACCCCTAGCTTTGAGGTTTTTATAGAACTTTACAGGTGAGATGTTCAAAAGCGCTCATAGTTAGTCACATTGAAGTCAATGTTAAATGGTATTAACAGGAGCAGAGTAAGAAGTGGAGGTTAGAAGCCTAAATATCTTTGAGGATCTGTGCCTTAGTGGTTTTGAAAACCCCACCTGACCTGTGCAAAGCACTTTGGAAACATTAATTAATTCTCAGAAGCCCCTGTTTTACAAAGAAGCAATGCAGATTGTCATTGCTTTTCATTATAAAAATAAATACAAAATGAACTGTAAAAGGTAGGTCTCAGTTTGTACAGTAGCTAAGCATTGAATTGGTTCTGCCTAGTTCATGCAATACAGTTTGAATGTGGTCAGCATGACAGTTCCAGTAATTGCATCACCAGCTAGGCTCAGCTAAATTACCTCTTCATTGCCATGCTCCATGTGCCAATGTAGTGCTTCAAGGGATGCCACATCAGTTCCACAGGGTGAATACCTGAAGATCTGGAGCAAGGCAATGACTACACACATATCAAGCAGAAAGACTGGAAACACATTAGGTAGGGAACATATAACGGAACTGAATTCCTAACCAGTCCTTTCCTTTAGCCTTGACACCACAGGAGGAGGAGGATTTGGATCATCATTTTATTCATGAAGGTAACTGCTTGCTCACACAGCCAGGTAATTAAATGTGCAATTATTCTTTTTTTTCATGAAAATCTAAACCTTGAATTAACGATCTTTGTTTTCATGGATGTGTGATTCTTGCACTTTTGCCGACATGAGAAGGTTAAAACAATGGCAATTTCAACTTCTTATACTTACAGAAGTAAGGCAAATATGGGTATTGCTATCAAGGAAATGAACCCACAGACCCTTGTTTTCTATAAACATGTGATGAGGAGCAATAAAGATCCTGATGTATAATTGGTGTTAAGTGCTATCACTTCACTGAAAACATGAGCATTATGCTTAGGGCCCTACCAAATTCACAGCCCATTTGGGTCGATTTCATGGTCATAAGATTTTTTTAAATGGTAACTTTCATAATTTCAGATATTTAAATTTGAAATTCCACAGTGTTGTAACTGTAGGGGTCCTTACCCAAAAAGGAGCTGCGTGTGCAAGTCTCAGGGTTACTGTATGGGGGTTCTGCACAGCTGCTGGCAGCAGCATTGCCTTCAGAGAAAGGGAGCTGGAGAGTGGCAGATGTTGGCCAGGAATCCAGCTCTGGAGGCAGAGTTACCTCCAGCAACAGTGCAGAAGTCAGGGTGGCATGGTACGATGTTCCCTCCCTTATTTCTGCACCACTTCCCACAGTGCTGGGCCCTCAGTCAGCAGCCTCCATTCTCTGGCCACCCTGCTTTGAAAACAGCAGTACAAGATTAAGGGTGACGTGGGTATGGGATTACCACCCTAACTTCTGCAGTGCTGCCGGTGCAAAACTGCCTTCAGAGCTGGGCATCCAGCCAACATTACAACCACTGCTCTCCAGTTGTCCAGCTCTGCATACAGCGCAGAAGTAAGGGTGTCAATAGTGTAACCTTGTGATCCCTCTTTGGGTCAGGACCCCCAGTTTGAGAAATGCTGGTTTTCCCTATGAAATCTGTATAGTATGGGGTAAAAGCACCCAAAAGGCCAGATTTCACTGGAGGACACCAGATTTCACAGTCCATGATGTGTTTTGCATTCCTATGAATTTGGTAGGCCCTACCTACACTGGTTTGCATCATCTGATAGTCTGGCCCATAACATTAGTTACAGAAAGATATTTAGTTTGGATGGACAGTGTGAGGGGGCAATTATTTCTCTCTCTCAGCAATTCAAAGATAGGGTTTAATTTTCCCTTTTTCAAAACTTTGAGACTTACATCAACCAAATAAAGATAATCACTGGCACTACTTACAGTTTCGACAGACAATTAAACAGCAAATGAATCACATTTGGAACACAATCTCCAAACAATCTGCACTGTTCATTGTTCTTAAAACACTGGCCAAAATCAAAAGCTGAGTCTCTGGAATAAACAAAATTCCTTCTTTCCTTTATCCAAAGCAAAAATAAGAATAAGACTTGAAATTGCTTTTTAGTTGAATGATTTGTGACAAAATCTGAGTTACAAACTAAACTTTCTTTGGGGAGAGGGCCTGCAGTTCCACACAGACACATACAACCCCACACAGCCCTGTGTTCACATAACATGTTTTGTTAGTCTATAAAGCGCTACCAGACCATTTGTTGTTTTTTAAGTGTATCCTGTATAGACTAACTCGGCTACCCCCTGAAGCTTCTTCACATAACTAGTCATTCCTTATGGCAGGGTGGGGAACCCTTTTTGGGTTGGGGGCCACTGACCCACAGAAAAATCAGCCAGGGGCCACACCCAAATTAGAAGGAAAAAAATAATAAACCCTCACTGGCATGGCCCCCAACTGAGAAGGAGAAAGACACTCTCCACATTTCCCCTGTACACTAGAACCTAGGGGGCCCAGGCTATTAGACTTTGTGTGTTCCAGCCCCATGGTGGGTTGGGGAGGGGGGGAAATGGAGCACTAGCATGGGCTCCCCAGTGCTGGAGGGGGAGCCCTGAGCCTCGGGGGCTAGATCTAGGCAAGCTGGGGGTTGCATCCCATCCCCAGGCCTTAGGTTCCCCACCCCTGCCTTATGGGATTAGCAGGAATAGGGGAGGAAAAAAGACATTAAGATGGAACTGGAATTACCAATCCATTGTCATTTGTCTCCTTTCTTTTGCCTTTCCAGAAATGGATCCGATCAACAAGTATTGGTGTGATAAAAATGTGCACAGAAAGTAACAAATTCCAACAGTTACTGTTATTTTTATCCCTGTGCTTCAGTTTCCACATCTGTAAAATAGGGGTTCATTGTAAGTCACATTGAAGATATAAAAATGAAAATGTTATAGAACAGCTAAGTATTATTATTAATGCTGTGATTATACACATTTATGAGGTGACTATCCCCATGGCGTACAGGTACAGTTTCTCTGGTCTGGATTAAGAGCAAATAATATGTGCATAGAGGGGCCAATCTCTACTGGTGTAAACTGGCACAACATTGATGTCAATGGAGTTCCACCTGATTATGCCATCAGGGAGTTTTGCCCATATAATCTAAATTCCTTTATTCTTCAAAGTTATGCCATTGCCTTCAGGGACCATAATATAAATCTGAAGTAGCATAGATTAGAACAGGGGTGGAGAACCTAGAACCTGGAGGCAGCCCCCGGCTTGACTGGATCCAGCCCTCAAGGCTCAGGGCTCCCCCCAAGCGTTGGGGAGCCAGCAGAGCTGGAGCACACAGTCTACTAGCTAGGACCCCACCAGGCTCTGGTGTGTGAGGGGAATGTGGGGAGAGTCTTTCTCCTTCTCAGTCAGGGGCCATGTCAGTGAGGGTGCGGGGTTTGATTTTTTTGTTTTGTTTTGTTTTGTTTGTTTTGTTTTGGGGGTTTTCTTTTTGTTTTGTTTTTTGCTTCTCATTTGTGTGCGGCCCCTGACTGATTTTTCTGTGGTTCTGTGGCCCCTGACCCCCAAAAAAGTTTCCCACCCCTGGATTAGAGGTTAATTCCAGCCATGCTGAAACATATCACACAAAAGAAGGATCATGGATTTGGTCACAGATGTCTCCTCAATAGCAAATGCTTCTCACAAGGTACTTGTTAAAACTTGTTGCAATACAATAGTTGATGATGCTGCCACCCCATCTTTCAGATTAGCAAATTTTTAGAGCCATGTGGAGAAATTTTGCTCCCCCTTATGTTTTGTGTTAACCACAGCAGTTCAATGTCTGGCTTCTTATTCCCATTTAAGTGACTATAACAGATCTCAAAGGCAGGGTGAAATTAAGGTCAAGTCTATACTAGTGTTCCCTCTAACATCTTCTATCTTGGGGTGGGTTGAATCTTCTTTTGGGAGGACTGAAATTTCTTATGTGCAACATCAATATTGAGGTAGTGTGCAGATGTGCACCACCAATACAAACAACCCCCCTCCCCATACACATTTTATATAGATAGAGAAATAGAGAGAGATATGTAGAAGCCCCAGAACAAATTAACACATGGTTTCAAGGTTTGTAGACAGATGCATGTTTCAGAGAGCTTGCAGATAAGATTTCATACTATAAAACAACTTGCATCACACCTAGTACTTGCTACTTCTGACTCATAAGAGCCAGAACTCTACCACGTAGCAAAGATCTGGCCTTAATGCGATATAATATACCATGTATTAATTAGCAGCACAGGATTTTAAAAAAATCATTAAGATCAGAGTTTTAGACATCTGCAACACTCCAAAAAAAACGGTTAAAAGAATATTTTTCTTTCTTACCTTAAGCCGTTAACACCTGTGTAAACTTTGTTTGAAATGTAACCATGCAAATGTCTTGGCACAGACACACACTCCATGCAGTCAGCCCCTTATCTCCCTCCCAGGAGGCTTGAGAGTGCTGAGTTCCTGCCTTTCTTCTCATGCAGTGGACTTTCCAAACTCCACTGCCCTTTGACTCCGCCTCAGCCAATTACTCACTCACTTCCTCCCCTCCCTCCTTCCTCCTCTCTCCCTCCTCCTTCTTGTCCTCCTCCCCCATCCCCAAGCCACTTATTGTCTCCTTATCTCACTTTTTATTCCCTGCTCTGGGAGCTGCTCTTTTTCAAGCATGAAGCAGCCCCATTTAGCTGCTTGCTCAGCAAGATGACATCCTCCCTCCACTGGTCAGCTGAGCTCCCTGCCTGCATGGGAGCTTTGAACTTCTGAGTGGAGCTCAGAAAACAGGTGCGCAGTCATGCAGGTACACAGCTTACAGGGAACTTAGGTCTATACTAGACCTAGAAGGTCAGCTTAAGGTATGCAGCTCGACATACCTTAAGCCGAGCTTGGTATTATCTTCACAGTGGGAAGTCAACGGGAACAAATCCTGATGACTGTGAGGGGTACTGGCACTGACCAGAGGTGCCCTCAGCATTCAATTTAGAGTGTCTTAATTTAAGACCCGCTAAAATGAATGCCAGAAGGTCAGTCTCTGAAACATAAGTATAGGTGTGGCCTAAGGATGAATGGTTTTATATAGAATATAAACGTCTAAAGAACAAGGGGAAATGTTAAAACAAAACTAAAAAATGTTTACCTAATAAAAACTAAAGGGAAAAATACAAGAAAACAAATAGTGAATATATAGAAATTTGCCCTTAATACAAAATCAGAGAAGAAATGAGCTCAGCATCTGTTTCAGGCAAATTTGATTCTTCAGACTCTTATGCTCATCATCACTTTTCCATCCTGGTCAAGTATTTTGGAAAACATCCTCTTTCCTGGGTTTTTCTATGACTGATGAATAGGGCTCTGATTGTTTTCACACTCCTATTGGATCTCACATTGGAGTTTCATTTGTGTAAAGCCATTGACTTTAATGGAGTTTCTCCTATTTACCTTAGTATGTGTGAGAACAGAGTCAAATCCTAGAACATCATTCGTCTTTTCAATATGCTTCCAGATTCATATATACAACCCCAATCTGATTCATCTCAACCATAACCCATGACTTCTTCACAACTGTATCTTGTCTTGAACTGGCTTTTTTAATAGATCTACAGAAGACAGAGAGAAGTTGTGATTTTATCAGTTTAAATCCCAAGAGAGTTTGGATCTAAAAATCAAACCTGTCTTACTGTGTTACTTACTCAGATGGTATATCAAACTTATCTTTTGAAATATCCAAAGTCATGCATCTTCCATCTCATGTTCAGAATGATAAGGATAATTACAGGGTAATGTGACTATATATTAAAATAGATCATATATTAAAACTGTGTAATCATAAAATAATTTTTAAAGAATAATAAAATATCATATCATATCATTAGAAAGTCATAAAAAGTAATAAAAGTGTGTTTTTGGGGAGATTGAAGAAGTAATTGTGGCATTTAATGTTGTAATAATTACACAATTAAAATTACAAAATCACATATAGCAATTAAAGCAAAGGGCCTCCCACAACAGTAATCAATTAGGTTTTCAAAGCTCTAAGTTCCCTAATTAAATATATATCCTAAAGGTGAGGTACATAAGAAGTACAGGAAGCACTGATTAACAGATACAAATACTGTGGATAGCAATTTTCACTCTACCTACCCCAGTTTCCAATAAACTCTGGAATGGATTACATAGCTCAGTAGACTGATGTTGCAGTATTCCATCTACCTCCACTGTACTGCTCCCATTCACTAAGACTGAACCACTTGCTGTGCCCATGTTCCTCATCCTGAATAACAACACTGGAATCATGTGTTATTAAGATGTAAGGGATATGTGGGACAAAGAATGGAAGGGGTCCAAAGTTCTGAAATAAAATGGAGCTAAGTATATAAAATCAGTTTTCCCTTAAACACCTGCATTGTCACTTCTCCACTGCTGCAGTGAGGCTTCTCAGTTGTCTTCCCCACACAAAGTTTCCATTCATTGATTACAGGCCAGACCACAGCAAAACCAGTCACCACCACCAGTCACTAGAAGAAATTTCACACTGTATAAACTGGATCCCCAAACACTGCCTTCTGAGTACAACTTCTAATAGGCAGTTAAATTAAATTTTACCCCATGCTTTGACAAGATAGCAACACAGATGACCCACAGCACTTGTGAATATTACAGGGATTAACTCTAGACTTTCTAGCATTTAATTAGGCAAACAAAAAAGGTATTCAAAATGCAGATTGCAGAAATACTGTAGATCATGCTTTAAAAAAATAATCCACGACATCTGACAGTGCAGCTACATAAATCCAGAATGATGTAGAATGTAGAGGGGAACTGGGATTTTTGAATTTAAATTGACCAATTTTGTCAATGAATCGGTTTCTCCAGAATAAGGTCAGAGTGCAGATGCAAGCTGTTTTAAGACCTATTTAAGCCTGTAAGAGCCGATTTGTTTGCAACTATTTCACATGGGCTCCCTCTAATATTTCATCTATATTCTAGAGCTTTCTGAATTGTAGGTGTCTCCTATTAAAGAAAAAAAGTACATTAAAGGAACAGTGATGACATGAGTTAAATCCACAAAAGCCAAGAACTTCTGAGATCAGGCTGAAACCCTGCGCCAATATTCTTCTCTACAATGATTTAGGGGATTTAAGAGATATCAAGTGACGGATGGCAGAACGAGGAGCAATGGTCTCAAGTTACAGTGCGGGAGGTCTAAGGTTGGATATTAGGAAAAACTATTTCACTAGGAGGGTGGTAAAGCACTGGAATGGGTTACCTAGGGAGGTGGTGGAATCTCCATCCCTAGAGGTTTTTAAGTCTCGTCTTGACAAAGCCCTGGCTGGGTTGATTTAGTTGGGATTGGTCCTGCCTTGGGCAGGGAGCTGGACTTGATGACCTCCTGAGGTCTCTTCCAGCTCTATGATTCTATGATTCTAAGCTTGATCCTATGCCCACTGAACTAAGTGATGAAACATCAATTGACATCAGTGAGGCAGGATCACCTACATAAAAGCGTACCCTTTCAGAGGAGCTTTAATTATTTATTTAGCACGTGCAATCTGTTCAAGCCATGCCACAACGTTCTTATCAATCAGGTTCAAGGCATTAAGACCTCCAGGAAGTTGAGTCATTTTTCAGTCTTCAGCAATGTGTATTCTGGTTTGTGGCTGCCCACATGGATATAGTGGGTTGTCCTTAAAACATCACCAAAATTCCACTGTGGCACAAATTCCACCTCTAGTATGAAAACAGTTCCAAGGGCTCCATTGTCTTCATGGTAAATCAAACCCCGGTTAACACTGAGTGGCCTTGTTCCTTGTAAGCTGAGTGCATGGATGACTGCCGAAGAGAGATTCAGATGCTTCCCAGCTGAATGGCAGAGCACCCAGAGCTGGCAGCATGTGTTTCTACTGGTGGTGCACATCTACACATGCCTCAGTGAACATGATAAAATTTATTCCGCACATGGATGGAAAAATGTAGAGGGAACATTACTGAATGGGGTCTGACACAAGATCATTATTTGTCAATTTCTCTGTGAACCATAAAGCTCACCACATGTCCTCTACTGTAAATCCCTCACCCGGTAACTTATCCGTAATGGGTGACGTGAGGGCAGACAACCATATGGTGGATTAAACAATTCATTAATTAATAGTAGACGTGACATATTGCACAGATTTAACAAGAGATTTGTTTCTTTTTCCTCTCTGTGAACACTGGGTCAAACAATATTGCAAAGAACCGGTAACCATAGTAGAGGAGTAAAGGATGCCTGAAATAATATGCAGGGTGAAATTAAGTTATACATTGATCATCTGTATGTGACTGCCAAACCATTGTCCCCTGGGGGCTTTTGTGCTGATGCACAGTGATTTGGAGGTGAGGATAGGCGGGAAGGCAACATAGCTTTTATCAATACTATCTCTTCAGACAACACTATTTTTAAAAAAAAGGCAAAGGAAACATCTTGTGGACTACATTACTAGCTGATAGATTCATATGGCCTAGATCCCCCAGTGTTTCTGAGCGTGCAGTTTTGGAGAGGCAACCATGCAGGCAGGTGAGAGGCAAGGGAGGAGCAACAATGAGGATAGCTAGCAGGTGGCAAGGGGACCCTGAGGATTGGTTGGTTAACTGACTCCTGCTTAGCAGGTGCAGCTAAACTATCTAGCTGCAATAGAAGTGCTGCATGCCAGCTGTGCACGGGGAAGAGAGCAAGCTAGCTGGTGGGGAGCGAGGCCTTCCGGATAAGAGCTGAAGAGCCAGCCAAGGAGAAGTGGCTGCATGAAGACAAAGGATTATTGTGTAGTGAGAGTGCTGTAGACCTTTAGTCTCCATCTGTTCCCAACATGCCACGTTACTGCAGTGTCTGAACAAACGAAATAAAAATATTAGGTGTGAGGCACTAAGCCTAACATTTCAGGGCCTATGTGTACTTGGTGGGTTGATCGAGCTCTACTCATGAAGGCCTATAAGGCTACGTCTAGACTACATCCCTCTGTCGGCAGAGGGATGTAAATGAAGCACTTCGAAAGTGCAGATGAAGCGGGGATTTAAATATCCTGCACTTCATTTGCATAATCACGTAATGGTGCTCTTTCGAAAAAGTGCCATTTTGAAAGTAAAACTGCGGTCTACACGCAGTTCTTTCGAAAATGGGGTGCTTTTTCGAAAGATCCTGTAAACCTCAAAAAATGGTCTGGACTGTGGTTTTACTTTTGAAATGGCGCTTTTTCGAAAGAGCACCATTACGTGATTATGCAAATGAAGCACGGGATATTTAAATTCCCACTTCATTTGCACTTTCGAAGTGCTTTATTTACATCTTTCTGCCGACAGAGGGATGTAGTCTAGATGAAGCCTAAAAGACGTCATAGAAATGTAGGGTCCTGAAGAGGTCATTGAGTTCAGCTCCCTGCACTGAGGGAGGAACATATAATCCTAAACTATCCCTGACAGTTGCTTCACTAACCTGTTCTTAAAAATCTCTAATACAGGGATTCTATAACCTACCTTTGAAGCCTGGTTCCAGTACTTCACTCTTCTTATCATTAGAACATTTTTCTGATATCTAATTTCAATCTGCCTTGCTTCAGATTAATCCAATTACCTCTTGTTTTACAATCCTCTTTCCACAGTCCTCTTTCCAATAGTTATCATATTTGAAAACTTTTATCAGGTCCCCTCTCAGTCTTCTTTTCATCAAGACTAAGCATGCCTGGTGTTTTTTTATCTTTTCTTTAAATATCAAGTCTTCTAAATGTTTTGTCATTTTTTGGTCTTTCCTGGACTCTCTTCAATTTATCCACATCTTTCCTATAAGGTGGCACCCAGAACTGGGTACAGAACTCTATCTGAAGCCTCACCAATGCTGAGTAGAGTAGGACAATTATCCCCCATTTATTACATATAATTCTTCTTTTAATACACCCCAAAATGACATTATCCTTTTTCTCTACCTCCTCAAATTATTGACTCAAATTCAGTCTGTGATCCACTCTAACCCATAGATCCTTTTCAGCAGTATTACCATCTAGCCAGCTATTCCCTATTTCATAATTGTGCACGTGATTTTTTTCCTTCGTATGTGCAATTTTTACACTCATCTTCATTGAATTTCATCTTGGTGATTTCAAACCAATTATCTTATTTATTCATGGTATTTTGAATGACAGGATTAGAATTCAAAAGTGCAACCCTTTCTAGCTCGGTATTATGTGCAAATTTTGAAAACATACTCACCTCTCTATTTTCCAAGTCATTAATGAAAATATTGGATAGCACCAGATCCAGGAGTACCCTATTCAGGACTCCACTAGATATGCCCACCCACTTTGATAGTTAGCCCATGAAAGCTACTCTTTCTGTCTTCCAATCTGTTATGCACCCACCTTATAAAAATTTCATCTAGACTTCATTTCCCTAGTTTCTTTATGAGAATGTCATGTGGGACAGTGACAAAAGCCTTACTAAAATCAAGATATATCATGTCTGCTCCTTCTCCCTCTATCCGCAAGGCCAGTAATTCAGTCAAAGAAGGAAATTAAGTTAACCAGAATGATTGGTTCTTAAAAAAAATCCATGTTAGCTGTTACTCATCCTATTATCAGCTATGTGCTTACAAATTGACCGTTTAATAATTTGTTCCAGCATCTTTCCATGTAATTAAATTTGTCTGACTTATCTACAATTCCCCAGTTGCTCTTTGTCCTCTTTTAAAGATAGATCCTATGTTTGTCCTTCTCTATTGTTCTGGGACTTCACCTGTGCTCTGAGAGTTCATTCCTGGATCCAAGATTGCTTCAGCTACTCCTTTAAGTAACCTATGGCAAATTTAATCAGACCCTCTTAGATTGAATACATCTAAGTTATCTAAATATTCTTTAACCTATTCTTTCTCTACTTTGACTTTCATTCTTTCCCTCTTCTTATTAATATTGTGTCAAGTATTGGGTAAAATTTACCTTTTTAGTGAAAACTGAAGCAAAATAGGAATTAAACACCTTCGGCCTTCTCAATATCTGTTCTTAGCTCTCTTTCGCCACTGGGTTGAAGAAATATGCTTTCCTTTATCTTTTCTTGCTTTTTAATGTATTTAAAGAATGTCTTCTTATTGCCTTTTATCTCCCTTGGTAGGTGTAACTGATTTTGTTCTTTAACTTTTCTGATTTTGTGCCTACATGCTAGTACTATTCTTTTGTACTCATCCTTGGCAATTTGGCTCAATTGCAACTTTTTGTAGGATTCCTTTTTCATTTTCAGATCATTAAAGAGCTTCTGATTTTTCAGGATAATTTGCTGTTGTACCTTTAATACTGTGCTTTTGAGATACTTTTGTTCTGAACTCTTTTTTCTTTTAGATTTGGTCTACCAGTTCTTTGAGTTTGTTGAAGTTTGCTTTTTTTAGTCCATTGTCCTTATTTTGCTGCTCTGACTCATTCTTTACCTTAGATTCATGAAAACTATCATTTAATTATCCTTTCACTCAAGTTACTTTCAGTCTTCAGATTCATTACCAATTCCTCTTCATTGGTCAGAATGAATTCTCAAGTTAATTACTAGTTACTTCTTTCAACTGAAACACAAAGTTATACCCAATACATTCCAAGATCTTATTAGAAATGTTGTGTTAATATTTTTGTTGCTCCAATTACCATATTGTAAGTTTGTAATATAACTATTTACAGGCTTTGTCACCTGCCCCTTTGAATCTTGTTTAAAATCTCCCTGACTAGATTGGTGAGTCAGTGTGCAAAGATTCATAATGCGTAGATTCCCAGGCCAGAAGGCATCATTTGTGGTCATCTGCTCTGGCCTCTTGAATAACAGAGGCCATAGAATTTCCCTGAAATAATTCCTAGATACTCTTTCCCATCTTGGTCAGGTGGATCCCATCTGAGCCTAGTATTCTTCCTTCCCAGACCAGCATCCCATGGCTAAGGAAACCAAAGCCCTCCCATTGACACCCTGTGGAAAGACACACACTCATCTCCAGGATGTACATGTCCTGTCTTGGACATTACCGTCAATTGAGAGGGTGGACAAGAACACAACCAATGACCCCAACTCCTTTACCCTCTCTCCCAGAGCCCATTAGTCACTGCTGATTTGTTTGGGGTCATAATCAAGCTAATGGTACCTTTAGTTCAGAGCCAGAACAAGATGGCTCTGAACTTACATTTCTTACATTCAATATGAAGCAATACTACAAAGCTACCATTACTCTACCACAACCTGGAGACTAAGGCAACATTTTCAAAAGTGGCCACTGGTTTGGGGTGCCTCGGTTTTTGGAAGCCGGATATGAGATACCTTGGGCTGGATTTCCAGACGTTCTGGGTATCTGCAGTGCTAGTTGACGTAAAAGGATGATGCATCCCTTGATTGATTGATTGATTTTCTGTATCCCTGAAAATCAATTAAAAAAATTATCAAACTGAGTCTCCCAAATCATTGGCCACATTTGCAAATATAAGCCTTAATCCTTAGGAAACAGTGCCAGCCATGTTCTGAGGTGGGTCTCTCCTGGATACTGCTTAATTGCAAAAGTTTTGGTGACACTCTTTCTTTGTCTGTTGGGAGGAGATTCAGGTTTAGGGGTATCCACTTTCCATGAGTACCAAATGACCGTATCTTCCCACCTCTGGGAAACAGCCTTTTCTCCATCATCTGGACCCATCAATGAGAGTCACCTTTCCCTGCTTTCAGGCCCCACCCCATTCCACACCTCAAGAGTCAATATGCAAATATTACTTATGTTTACAACAGAAGTAAGGTGAACGGGGCAGAGGTTACTTAGCACGTAGACCAGAGTAGCTCTAGATAAGTAGCCAGGCAATTAGTTATTATAGGCAGGTAGGGAGAATGAAATTTTGTGTCTGGAGTAAAGGATGCTATTTCAGCAGACCAAAGAATGGTTAGAAAGAAATGCAAAAGCTGGTGGAAGATTCATTTTGTAAAGGGAAGGGGAAGAAATGACACTGCACTACAACGAAGGGGTAGGCCCTGTGCTGAGTGTAAGAAGATGGAGATATTCAGGATTCATCTTTTGCACCTTGGGACAATTTGCTGACGTCTGAGCACTCTCGTCATAAGAGTTAAGGGATTAGTTCCTGCAGAAATAGAATATGGTACTGAGCCTCTCACCATAACCTCTCACCAATAGGATTGACTCAAATGTGACCTCGAGTTACCACATCATGTTCAACTAAGGCCTATGTGAAATGAGAGATCCAAATCCACCCTCAAGGTACAAGCGTTTCCCAAGAGATGTGGGAAGGGCAGCACAGGGAAACTAACATTGGCACCAAAGAATTGTGCATACTCATGGAGAGGTGATTTCCACCAGAAAAATCAGCTGCCTGTCTGTCAGGCGTCTCCTTAACACAGAGTGTAATTGGAATGTGGTGTGAAGGCAGACATAAGGGGCCAGATTTTGTTAAAAAAAAAAAAAAAACCCTTGTGATTTAAGATCATTTAAATTATATTCTTTATTTCATGGTCTTCTTACTTTTCTTCATCTCACCATATTCTCTTGAGTTGAAAGGCAAGGAAAAGAATTACCTTAGAAATGGTATCAGACTGAATTCTTCTTGGATACCATTGTGTTCTTTCATCTGCTCAGACTGCTTTATTTCACAGAATGCTTAGGTCTACAAAAGATGCAGATTCGTACGATTACAGAATCCTTCTCTAATCTCCCATTCATTACCTTGCCACAACAGGGGAAAAGAAATCCAACTGTTGTTCTGCTTGATGCATAACAGAGTATGTGTGGGAGGCTATAGATTCAGTCTGGAGATATATAAACCATTGCACTTTTCCCCTTATTATACTTAAAACATGGATCTTACTGATTTTGTAACTATATCGAATAGAACTTTAATAGAACTTGTATATGCAGCATGGTCTAGGGGATAGGGCACTGGATGAGGAATGAAGACACATGGATTCTACTCATGCTTTGCCACTGAATTCCTGTGTGACCTTGCCCAAGCCCTTCACTTCTGTTTCCCTTCCCATCCTTTGTCTGTCCTGTCAATGATTCTCTAAGTTCTTTGGAACAGATGTATATTTTGTCATGCGCTTAGCATAGCAGCACCAAATCTCAGCTGGGGTTTCTAAATGTTATACATATGCACATCATCATCATAAGTATTGTTAAGTCAGAATCCCAGTTTGTTTTTTCAACAAAGCATTTAGAAATATTTTAGATGTTTATCATTATGAGTACAGCATCCCTTAGTTCCAGGGGAAAAGTGTATGTTGTCAACAGCACTCACAGGATTTGCCATAAGTTGGATCAAATGTATTACCTTTCTGGCACATGAGAAAAAATAGTTTCTGGTTTTTTTTAATGATTGAAGGTACTAACCCTCCAAATGTATGCAAAGACATGATTGATCAAAACCAGAGCCAAGCTAGTCTCTGCTGTTTATACCATATATGTCAGTTACTGGAGGGAACCAGATATAGTGACAAGGGAAACAGGGCAAGGGAAAGGACCAGGCTATTTTATGTGCCCCCTATTTTGTCACCATCTCTCAAGCCTGCACTCAGTGGTCTCAAACTGTCACAACACTGCTGAACACCTTCCTGCCATTTTATTCTCTTGAACAATTTACCAGGAAAATAAAAGCAACACGTACCATCCCTGAGGGTGCATCTAGACTGCCCTCGGCTTTTGAAAGCAGATATGCAAATTTGGTAAGAATTTGCATATCTTCTGATCCTGTTTTTGGAAGAGTTTTTTTTTTTTTTAAAAAAAAGCAGTCTAGAGGTGGTTCTTTTGGAAAAAAAAAAAAGACCCTTTTCGAAAGAACCCTGTACACCTCATTTTTTTAGGAAGAAGGGCTCTTTAGAAAAAGGGTTTTTTTTCCCAAAAGAACTGCATCTAGACTGCTTTTTTTTTTTTTTAAACAACTCTTCCAAAAACGGGATCGGAAGAAGATATTGAAATTCATGCCAAATTTACATATCTTCGTTCGAAAGCCGCGGGCAGTCTAGACATGTCCTGGAAGTCATAGTAGGGAATAGCACTCCCTGTAAGCTGGGAGGTTGTGCGACCACTCTGGAGAGATTTCAGTGCTGCCAGGCTGATTAGCAGAGTTCCCACAGTGAGGTTTGTGTTTCTTCTGGTGGTGCGCATTCACACATGCCTTGGTGCACATGACAAAATTTATTCTGTATATGAATGGAAAAAAATCTGCTCATGGACGGAAAAGATTAGAGGGAATATTGGTAGTGAAATGTTTCCCTCTGGACATTAGGGGATGGGGAAGATAGTTTCTTCACTCCAACCTATCCATCATCCCAAAACTGGATTTTCCCCTTTGGGCCAGCCCTGTTCTGTGGTGGCCTTCAAAGAGATTCAGTCTTTGTGGTGTGTTTATAATAGTGCTAATAGGGAGAAAGAAGCATATTGTGCTTGACCCTGCAGATGCACATGGCTCTGTTTGCAGGTTAACAGGATTGTACAAATGTAACAGAGGGCATTAGTCAAAGGAAACTGGTCTACCTGGGGGCTATTCAGTTCACAGAACCTCTCTCACTGGTGAGAGGAAGAGCACAGACTGATTGTCAGAAGCTGAGGTGTGATGGAAGTGGCTGAATCTCTTAGATAAACTATCTGTTCAGTTGTGTGGTCTACTCAGATCACAGTCCATGCACAGAAGAATGCAGTTGACATGAGGCTGCTACTCTCTTAACAATACTAGTCAGTGGGGAGCGGATGGAGCTTTGGTTCCAACCCCACACACCACGCTAGCTAAAACACCTGAGCCAATGCAGAGTGAGAAGTGAGCTGCACCAAGAAAGTGGCTGGTACAGTTTATTCTCCCTGTGCAGCAAAGGGAAAGTCTGAGTCTCAAATCAGTCCCAGTTTTGCTCCTGAACCAGCTCAGCTACATGCTCCCAATTACTCATGAAAGATGTGAATTCCACTCAAACCAATTAACCCATCTACCACAAATCTAAGCTGTGATTCAGAGGACTTTTCCAGGGAACATATGAGGTATGGTGGGACACTCAGAAGGGTGTATGTGCAAAGTCAGATATACCTACTAGTCCAAAAAGAAAACAGTCAGGATATATTTCCATTTGTCCAAACAAACTCTAACTTTCTGCAGTCAAAGATACTGATAAGAGGCCAATTTCAGAATGAGAAAGCATTACACCTATCCTGGCTCAGATTTCATTCCATAGGGAAATAAATGAGATTAATGTTGCTATAGAAGAGGAAATCAAAGGTTTATGTTGTATAAGACCTTCAGTAACACAGTTAAATTCATATCTCATGACATCTTTTTACAACCCCCTCTTTGCTATGAATGACAGCAACACTGTTCAATCAGAATAGGCTAGGACTCTCTGCTGACCCAGAATAAAAAGCAAATATAATTCACCAAATGTTCATTTCTGATAACTTAGCATTTCTCTTACTGACAATTGCCTTACTGACAATCTAATAACCATGAACACATACATAAGAGATATTTCCAGTCCCAGCCAATGAAACTAAGTAATAATTCCAAGCATCGTAAGTTATATCATGTTTCCCACCACTTGGCATACTAAAATTATATATATGTGTGTGATTATATATATATACACACACACACACACACACACACACACAGATTACGTATACTGGGAGGGATTCTTGTTACTGTAGTCCTTCTCCTTTATTGAGATAAATTTTATCATTTCATCTTATTAAAATATATGTTAGATTATGCCAGTCCACCCCCGTGGTTGCAATTGTATATGGTGTGGAGGAGTTTATTTTAATTTGTAATATTTAATGCATAGGGTGAGTTTAGAAGGGAATATTCCAGCTATCAGTGTGATATATGGTATGAAACAAAAGAAAATGTTTTATATCTTTTTGGGAAACGAATTGAAAGGTGCCACACACCTAGTGCTGATAAAGATTACCAACAAAGAGTTGACTCCATTAGGTCACTAATTACATCAAGGCAATAGAAAAGACTATTTAAGCTTCTGTGATAACTTCACAGCTTGAGCTCTCTCAACATCATGTATTTACTATAATACAGTTCTCAGTCAAATACCTTTTTCTGGTCATGTAGCTATTCATATGACTCCCCTACATACAATTCTGTTGAATGGACTGGAAAGACCTAACAAATAGTTAAGGGTCAGTCATGTACTTGTGCCCTGGCAGACAAGGTTTTAAAAGCTCAATATAGAAGTTTGGTTCCCCTGCTTGGACTGTAATTTTAAAACTAGATGATATAACAATGTATGAAATGAGTTTTTAAATGGAATGAAAAATAATTTCTGAACACTTTTTAATGCACTTGCTTAGACATTTTGTTTTACTGGCAAAATGTTAAGGACCAGACCCGTAGCCTCATGTAAATAAGCATAGCTCTTTTGAAGCAGATGAAGATATGTCAATTTACACCACCTGAAGATCTGGCCCCAGCATTTTGCCATAACGTGTTTCTATTAAAATCCCTCTTCATTTTCTTCCTGACTTCATAGCTCTCAAATGTCCCTGATATAAGGACACCTAGGATTTCAAAAGCTTACATTTGACATTATTTAATTCCTGGATTGATGTAAGTAGCTTCCAGCTTGGGAATATTTTTTATTTTCTTTTTGCACCACCATTGTACTGCACTTAACGTGTAATAATAATGGTAGTCCGTCATGTCTGATGATGACATCTTGAGCTTGCACAGGCTCATCGGTTGTGGACTCTCATGTGGCTGAGGGAGTCCAAGCCTTGAATGGCATGGGCATTCACGGGGGGGGGGGCAAAGGAATTGTCCTGGCTCTGTTGGTGCGGCTGCTTCTGTTGCTTTTCTCCTCTCATGGGCATCAATCAGGCGTATGTGTTGCTGCTCTTCAAAGTTGTCATACGTGTCTTGTACAAGAGCATGCCCACCTTTTCAGTCTTCTGCATGTTGCTCTAGCTGCTTTGGCTTTAATCCAGCATGAGCAATGTTGGCCTTTACACAGTCTTTATACCTCTTGCGAGGCCTACCTTGATTCCTTTTGCCCTGGGAGAGTTCACCACAGAGGATTTGCTTAGGAATTCTTGACTCCTCCATTTGAATGACGTGCCCTGTCCAACGAAGCTGGGCTTTCAGAATCATGGCTTCAATGCTTGTGATTCCTGCTCTGTCAAGCACTTCCAAGTTCATGCCTCTGTCCTGACATTGAATGTGCAGTAATGACCTCAGGCTGCATGTGTGGAAGTGCTCCAGTAGTTTCACATGTTTTCTGTACAAGGTCCAAGCTTCACATCCATACAGGAGGCTGGTCAAGACTACAGCCTTGTACACTTTCAGTTTAGTGGACTCTTGAATATTGTGCTGATTCAACACTCGTGCTCTCAGATGTCCTAATGCCTGATTGGCTTTGCAGATCCTGGCATTGATTTCTTTGTCAAGGGAGCCATCATTGGCTCTTCCACTGTTTTTAACTCTGTTCCTTCAATAGAAATTGAAGGGGGGAGAGTAGCAGATCCTGGAGCAGGCTGAAACAGTACCTCGGTCTTTCCTAGGCTGATGGTCAAACCAAAGAGGCGAGTGGCTTCAGCAAACTTGTTGACGATAAGCTGGAGATCAGATTCCTTGCGTGACATAAGTGCACAGTTGTCAGCAAATGGGGCTTCAAGAATAAGCCTCTCCAGCGTCTTGGTTCTAGCTTTCAAATGACGAAGGTCGAAAAGTGACCCTTCAAGCCTATACTTTATATAGACTCCATGGTCCAGGTCTCTGACTGCGTGGCTGAGGACGCACATAAAAAAGAGGTTGAATAGCACTGGGGCCAGCACACACCTTTGCTTCATGCCATTGGATATCTCAAATGGATCTGAAAACTCGACATTCGAAAAAACGAAGCCAGTCATGTCATCATTGAACAGGTGTATGAGGTTGACAAATCTTCTCGGGCAGCCGAATTTTAACAGGATAATCCACAGGGCTTCTCTGTTGACAGTGTCAAACACCTTGGTCAGGTCTATAAAGATGGCGTATAGATCCAAGTTCTGCTCTATGTACTTTTCCTGGACCTGACAAACAGCAAAGATCATGTCAATGGTGCTGCGGCCTGGACGGAAACCACACTGTGCCTCTGGTAGATTCTTCTCTGAGATGCTGGTGATCAGACGGTTAAGGATGACTCGAGCCAATATCTTCCCAGCAGCAGAGAGAAGGGAGATGCCCCAGTAATTTCCACAGTCAGCTTTATTGCCCTTGTTCTTAAAGAGCGAGATAATTGTGGTATCTCTAAAATCTTTGGGCATGATTTCTTCTTCCCAGATGCTGGTGAAAGGCTTTGAGTGACACTGGTCCTGCTGCCTTGAAAATTTCAGCAGGAATACCGTCCATCCCAGGGACTTTGCCAGAGCTAGTCTAGCTAATTGCCTTTTTGACCTCATCCATTGTAGGGGGCAGGTCAAGACTGTCTATCATGGATTTCTGAGGGATCTGATCTAGGGCCACACGGTCGACAATGGAGGGCCTATTGAGAAGGTTGCTGAAGTGCTCTCTCCACCTATCATGGATGCTGCTCTTCTCCCTCAGGAGGGTCATGCCATCTGCAGACAGGAGTGGTACAGTACTTGGCTTTGAAGGTCCATATACAGCTTTGATAACACTGAAAATCATCTTGGAGTTCTTGGTATCAGCATAATGTTGGACTTCATCAGCTTTTCTCTCCTACCACTCAACTTTCATTTTGCGAAGTGCAGTCTGCGCTGGACTCTGAAGGTGCTTGAAATGGTCATGTTTGGAGATTGAGGACTGGTCATTTTGCCATACCAAAAATGTGTTCTGTTTTTCCTCTAAGATTTTCATGATGGTCTCGTCATTTTCATCAAACCAATCTTGGTGAACTCTCTTTTTTTAGTCCTAGTTTCCACTTAGCTGACTCCGTCACCAGGGTTTTGAACTGGTCCCATTTTTGTGTTGGGTCTCCAGTCAAGGGTCCATGGGATGTCAGCACATCATCAAGGCAGGCTGCGAATTGTTCATGATGATCAATATGCTGCAGCTTCCCGATGTTGAAGGAAGGTCTGACAATCTTGGACTTCTTGCGGTACAGTGATGTGAAGTGCAGCATAAGGACAGATCTGATGAGACTATGATCAGTCCAGCACTCAGCTCCCCGCATGGCCCTAGTGATCTTAACATCACGCATGTCCCACCTGTGACTGATGACCTGGTCAATCAGATGCCACTGTTTTGATCTCGGGCACCTCCATGTGGTCTTGTATTTATCCGCCTGCCTGAAGAGAGTGTTGGTAATCGTCAGGTCATTTTCTGCACACAAGCTCAGCAAGAGGAGGCCATTGGCATTCATGTTACCAACACCATGATGCCCCAGAACCCCTTTCCAGTTCCTATAGTCCTTGCCAACTCTGGCGTTGAAGTCACTCAACAGGAGAAGCTTGTCACTAGGAGGAGTTGCTTTCACAAGACGATCAAGGTCCTCATAGAAACTCTCTTTTGCTTCATCGCTGCGGGTCAGAGTGGGGGCGTAAGCAATGATGACTGTGACGTGATGAAAGGGGTTGAGGGGGAAGCAGAGCTTGATCAGACGCTCACTGATGTAAGTTGGTAGGTCAGGAAGCTGGCGCAGAAGTGATGTCTTAATGGCAAGTCCCACTTCGTGGATTCTGTCTTCATTTTCTGGCCTGCCTTTCCAGAATAAGGTGTAAGCTCCTTTCAGTTCACAGATGGATCCTTCATCTGCAAGTCTGGTCTCGCTCAAGGCGGCTATGTCAATGTTATAGCGTGCCAGTTCTCTTGCTATGAGGGCTGTTCTTCTCTCAGGCCCCATACTATTCTCCCTGTCCAAGAGGGTGTGAATGTTCCATGCTCCAAATATCATCTTTCTTTTCACTGTTTTTTAACCGCTGTGAGGGTAAAACTGCCAGCCACGGCATGCTGGCCAGTTTGGTTAGGACAAGCAATTTTTGGGACACCTTTTCTAGTCCCCTCCATCCTAAAAAGGCCTGCTCAGTCACCTGGGATGTTGCCGAACTCCTCTGTTGTCCCGGGATCAGAGTCGGCGACCGAAGTACACAGGCCGCCTATGTTCAGGTTTGGGACTACGACCCCGAGTGATCACCTCCACCTGTCGCTTCACCCTTCCCCCATCACCGCAGACTTTGAAGTAATTTTTTGTAAACTAAAAGAGATGAGAATGTGCAAAGAACCTATGCGGGAAAGTATTTAAAGTGGAAAAGCCGTTGCACAGGGGCAGTTCCACTCTCTTGGCCTAAGAAGCCTGGTTTCAGTGGTACGAAAAGTCATCACAGCTGGAGACTTCCTAGGCTGCAGTGGATGGCCATGGCATCTTCAGTGCCCTGTCATGTCCTTCACTCTCCACAGAGCATTGCAGAACCGCCTTCCTGGTTGTTGGATCCCACTGTTGATCTCATCCACACAGTCCGCCGGAGCCGACTTTGCATGCTGGGATAGGCAAGTCCCTATCTTACCGAAGGTTTCAGACCTGTCGGCTACCCTTACCTGGTTTAGCCCACCTGTCGAAGCAGTTTATCGGGGTGTGGCCACTGCGCATGCTACAGCTTCTGGGAGCCACAGGTGAGAGCTGAGTGCCAGGTGGGGACCAAAGATATGTGAATTGCCCCCGAAGAGACACGACAAGCCCCCACACCAGAGGTGCTACCCTTCCCTGGGCACCCCAGACACCCCACTTAACATGTAAGGCACAGCAAAAACAACAAACATCCTGAATACAGTGCCCCTTGCTCTAGCTCACTTCTCTTGGAAGTCTTTGGAGGACCATCTGAGCTCAGGTAAGCAGGGTTCCCTCCTGCCTTAAACTGCTGCTTGAACTGGAGAAAATGTTCAAAAACCCAAGATAAAGCAACTCAAGTTCTGGATGGCAATGAGTCTATTGCCTAGGATGTTTGTATTTGAATAGAGGCCTGTCCTGGGTTAATGACCCTCTCCTTTTAGTCTTGATTCACAATAGCTTCGAATTCCAGTCCAAAATAGAAGCAGAGATTTGTGGTGGATCTGCAAAGCAGGAGACTACATCTTCTATCTACTTCTCCCCATCGTACTTCCCCTTTTCTACCAAAGAAAATGGAAAGGTCCTAAACTAGAAGGTGACTGGGCTCTGTTTGTGGAGTGGGAACTACATGGCAAGTGGGAGCGGAAGAGAAGACCCAAGCAACTATGGAGAGAGCCTTCTGTGCATCAGGCTGAGGGTGCTGGACACCACAGATAGGTGCAGATCTGAGTTGCACTTGTAGGAAAGCAGCAGTGGCTGGGAAGTGCAGAGAAGCCCAAAGAGAAAATCCCCAAAGCTTTATGCGCTCAAATACAGACTGTACTGCAGAGGGCACTGTGCCAGAAGAGCCTTGACTCTCACTGGACTGCCCAGGGACACAGAGAAAAACTACAACTGCACACTTTGTACAGCCTCTGAACTAGAGTATTTGCAACATTTCCTCTTTTCTACCAGCCCTACTAAAAACCTTTCCCTTAGCCATGTGGCTGAGTGGTTACTGGGACTCACCAGAGCTCATACCTATAAGGCCTCATCGCTGAAGCACCTAGACTAGATTACCCTTGCAGTCCATTCTTACCATATTATTCTGATTCTACAGGGCTTACCTCCAAGATTCAGTTCACCTGGCATACATCTGCCTCTCCTCCCAGAGGCTTGGGGTACACAGTAGTCCCAAAAGTTACTGAACACAACTAGCTCCCACCTTCAAAATAGAGTTTTCAATCTGATCAGTTTCACAGGATTCATAAACTATATGGAGAGGTCCCCCCAAATCATCACAGCTAGTTCTTTCCTGATGTCTAGGACTATTTACTAAAGAAGTGGGGGTTAGTCATCTTTATTATGCTGTAAACCTCGTTGCACGAGGCATAAGGGATCGGTCGGAAAAGGCTTTCCTTGTTGACCGATCCCCGTCTAGACTGCTGCTTTTTGCCGGCAAATTGCCGCGTCGCCAAAAAGCAGCGTCCATTTTTATTCTAATGAAGCGCGGGATATTTAAATCCCCACTTCATTAGCAATTTCAGTATGTCTAATTTACATCCCTCTGGCAACAGAGGGGATGTAGTCTAGACATACCCCAACAGCTGCATTTCATAGGTTTATTCATTATAGAATCACAGAATACTAGAACTGGAAGGGACCTCGAGAGATCATCAAGTCCAGTCCCCTGCCCTCATGTCAGGACCAAGCACAGTAGGCCCAAGCATTTATGAGCCTGCAAACTGATAGATGAGCACCATTAAACCAGAAACACAAGCCACCTCCAATATGCCCAAGCATGCTATCTCATCCACATGCCAAAAGGTGAACAGGCAGATAAATATGGGCCTGGATGGGTCTGTTGCAAAAGATAGAATCTGTGGCATAGGAAGGGAGGCAATTTGGAGAGAATTCTACTGAGGCCAGGAAGAGTGTAAGAATTTTCAAATATGTGATGTAAATAGTTATCTCTAGAAAAAAGGTTATATTCCTTGGGGGCTAGGACTCTAGCACCTGGTACCTCTTACAAAACTGACTGAAGCTTTCCCTTTAGGGTTCCCTAGTTCTGGTTTTGCTTTTTTTGCTAAACCCGTGATTTACTAGGAATTGTCCGAATTTGGTTCCTGACAACTTCTTATCATTTAATCCAGCAAAAAATGTTGATGTTTTGTGCTCTTCCTATGTGAACAGAGAAACTAAGTAAACAGCCAAACATTCTTTGAGCACTAAATTCATTGGCAACACTCCCATTGACTGGAATGATGCAGAATTAGGCCCAGGGTATTTCTCTTAATTGACCAATTGTTTTCACTCATCTCCTATTTAAGGGCATCCATAGCCATTCCCTAGATATCATGTCCAGCTGTAGACATGCCAAAACAATGATGACTGCTTGCTTTAATATCACTCCTGCCGATGCAGTCTCCACAAACATGAGAACATTTACTTGTTCCCATAGCATACGAACTAGCAGTCACCAAATGAAATTATAGGTAGCAAATTTAAAACAAACAAAAGGAAGTTTTTCTTCACACAGTGCATGGTCAACCTGTGAAACATCTTGCCAGAGGATGTCGTGAAGACTAGGACTTTAACAGGGTTCAGAAAAGAGCTAGATAACAGGAGGTTAGGCCCATTGAAGTTCATGGGAGTCTATTCATTGAGTTTTGAGTTAGCCCCTGTGATGGCTTTTTAAATCTGTTAATTTGCACGGTCTTGAATGTCAATTGCACCTGTGGCCATGTCATCTATTCTCCCATGAGCTTCCCCGATGTTCTCACTTCCATGTAGCGCTTCCCTAAACTCTGGAACAACCTGGCCGTCATACAGCATGCTAACTGGTACTTTCCACAGGTACACTGAGGCTTGTACATGCAGGATTTGTGGTCATATCTCCTAATACCCATAGAAACCTTAAATCAATGGATGTAGGTCTGGTTTGCCATGATCACCACTGAAGTCTATAGATCAATATAATGTTTACACTATTTATCTAAAACCCAATATGTTTTACATATGGTTTCATTCATTTGAATAAAGCAAATGTATCTCTCATGAGTTTTATTCCATCAGTTTTTGTAAACTTCTTATTCAAAACAATCACCGGCTCAAGGATATTGTACTATCCAAGTCCAGGTCAAGCAAGACTCACTTGATCTCATCCTATTTCCATAATAATCTCTGTCATTTCTAAAAGAATAAGAAGGTAAGGGCACTTTTATTGCTACAATAAAAACAGCAAAGTGATCTTCTGATGGCACTTAATTAGATTCATTTTATCTTCTTTGACTGAGCATGACATACTGTAACCCTTATTTATGAAGTAAAAATGAATGTCTTATGGTTCCTAACACAATTGGAGAAGAAATTACCATGGTATTCAGCTTAATCTGTGTTTGTATCCGACATAAATGATCTTAAGATAAATCACAGGAAATTATTTTCTACTCCTGGTAACCATAACAACAGATGAGAACTGGTTCTAGTTCAACTTACTGACTGTTCCTGGACTCTTTAATATGTAATAAAACTTATAAGACAAAAGCAACTCACAGGCTTGCCTTTTGTTTATGCAGGAACAATCACTGAGGCACTGAAAGATAATTTTAGGTTTAAGTTAAGCTTCAGTCTTCCAGCTCTTCATCATACACAGGGCATAATATATTGCTCTTCCAAACCAAGATGGCTTAAAGAGCACACAATGGATCTACCACAAAAAAAGAACACATGGCAGGCATGAAAAACAATGACACTAGTTTGAACTGTGGAACATGGGAAAAGATTTTTTTTACATCTGTTACCTAACAATGAAGGAACATGTAAGGAGTGTGCAAGGAGGGCACAGATCATTTGACGGCAATTCAGGAAATATCACAGATCTGAATAATCCACACAAACCCACTGCTTAAGGCAGAACATGAATACAGGATGATGAACACATCAGCATAGCAATCAGATGCTAAAGGAAGGGTTTGGAAGAACTGGGACCTGTTAAGTGAGTTGAACAGATTAGGACAGGGCTCTGGAATGTATGAGTTTGCAAATCTAGGGAGAAAGATGGGGACTTTGAATAGACTTTGGACTTGTTTTTGTATTGAATATGTCATTAGAAACTAAGCACCTGGAAGCACCCTGGAGGATGAGAATGAAATGTCTCCAGAATATATTGGACAGTTAGGGTGTGTCTACATGCACCCTTACCTCGAAATAAGCTGTGCCATTTGCGCTATGCAAATGGCATAGCTTATTTTGAGGTAATTTTGAAATAGCTTATTTTGAAATTTAGCGCTGTCTACGCAGTGCCAAATTTCAAAATAAAGCGCTATTCTGAAATGTCCCTTAACCCCCATGGAACAAAGGTTACAGGGACACCGGAATAGCGCGCCTATTATTTCAAAATCTATTTTGAAATAACGGGTGTGCTCAAAAGACACAGAATAGCTATTTCAGGATACTTCCAGTATCCCGAAATAGCGCTGCAGTCAAGACGTAGCCTTATATCCATCACTGATAAAATCTCTGTTGTGAATCACTTTTAGCTTCCAATTGCAGTTCAAGCTGCTATTAATAATCAAGGTGAGTTCTGATCATTGTTCTGAATTGAGTGCAAGTTCACCAAGGCTATGTCTAGACTGCAGGCATCTTTCGGAAGAAGCTTTTCCAGAAGAGATCTTCCAAAAAAACTTCTTCCGAAAGAGAGTGTCTACTCAGCAAAAGCACATTGAAAAAGCAGTCTGCTTTTTTGAAAGATAGCGTCCACACTGAATGGATGCTATCTCGCATTTAAGCTATGATTACTATGGACAGAGTGGCCACCAGGGCACCTGTGCTTTTTCTCTTCTTTCAGAAGAACTCCCTCTTCCCCATCCACACATGACTTTTTCGAAAGAGCTCTTTCAGAAAAAGGCTTCTTCCTCATAGAAAGAGGTTTACCAATGTTGGAAAAAACCCTTTGTTCTTTCAATTTTCTTTTGAAAGAATGAGATTGCAGTGTGGACGTAATTCAAGTTTTTTCTGGAAAACGGCCATTTTCCCCCAAAAAACTCTGTAGTGTAGACATAGCCAAACCTGTACCATATAATTTTTACCTGTTTTTTCTTATCCAAATTTTACCTTTCACAATTTTGGAAATAATATTGGATATATCTGAATTCCTACAGGTCAGATCCTAGATCCAAGTTGTGCTCAGTGCAGGATGTGGAGAAATGTGGCTCTAAACTACATTTTTGCTCTTCTGATCTTTCAACTGACTAGGGATTGGCTCCTGGAGTTACTAACAGCAGCTAAAAATTGCACTAAATTAAGTTGGAAGCAATAGTCTCCTGGGTACCTTTCTGTTAACGGGGATTGCTGGAGAACAAGGCATCATAGTCTATTCCTATTTCTAACAGGATCCTTCAAAAGCTGTAAGCAAGCTTTTGAGTCTCTGACAATCCAGCAGCTCCATGTAAACTTAGACAATCAAGGATCAGACTATTGGGTGAGCTGAACAGATGCAGCAATTAGAAACATGGACCCCTCAAGCAGGTCTGAGCAGAACTCAGAGGCAATTTTGGGGAGAAGAGGGACTGAAGGCAGGAGCAAACTGGCTCTCCTAACCAATATGCCCACATGGCCAAGTTTGGGTGCAGCAACGTGGGTGACTACATAACATTTGAAAAAGAAACCATGTAGGCTGGCAGGAAAGAACTGACGCTAAGTGAGAACTAACTGACTGCATGGCATTTTCATTGCTTTCCACTGGACACTCTCCAATTTGTCTACATTCTGTCTGTAGTGGGAAGCCCCAAATGGGACAGAGTACTCTAGATGTGACCTCAGTGCTAAATGAAGAGGAATATTCACTTCCCTTGATCTGCTGGCAATACTCCAACTAATGCAGCCCAATAAGCCATTAGCCTTCTTGGCAACAAGGGCACACTGTTGACTCATATCCAGCTTCTCATCCACTGTAATCCCCAGATTCTTTTCTGCAGAACTGCTGCTTAGCCAGTCCGTCCCTAGTCTGAAGCACTGCTTGGTATACTTCCCTCCTAAGTGCAGGACTCTTCACTTGTGCTGGTTGAACCTCATCAGATTTCTTTTGGCCCAATCCTCCAATTTGTCTACATCACTCAGCCCTATCCCTACGTTCCAGTGTATCTACGTCTCCTCCCAGTTTAGTGTCATCTGCGAATTTGCTAAGGGTGCAATCCATTCCGTCATCCAGATAATTAATGAAGATGTTGAACAAAACTGGCCCCAGGACCAACTATGTTGGGTCATGGTGGATCCACAGGGTCAGTAGAGAAGATACAGCTCAGTTAAAAGTCTTGCAGCTGGAATGTTGCGACACTTTGCTCTTTCGGCCACTACTAATACCTCATTTGACACTACAGTACAAAAGGATTAAAAATATGGGAGGGATCATGCAAAACATTAGTGCTATGGGCATATGGGTTGACCCAACCATGGCAACATTAAATTAGTAATACTAATTATTAATACTAAACTTCTAGTACAGCAAGTGGGCTGGAGCAGGAGAACTTACAAGCTGTCACTGTCATAGCGCAAGACAGGACATGATGAACAGCCATGGACCAGAACTGGCAGGGACTGTACAAAGCCAGATCTTTACTCCAGACTGTAAGGTAGAAAACGGGAGCCTAGCTATGACACAACAAGCAACAGAACAGTAAGAAAGAATCAAGAATACATCTGCACAGCAAACACAGAGAATTTGCATATAGGATGTCATGACATTATATAATTGGATGATAGAGGACCAATGAAGCATTTGTTGTAATGAAGCACACTTGGGAAAGTTTAACACTACTACTCTGGAAAATGCATTGCTCAGTAATCATGGGCCATGCAAATCAGACCAGATAGTTGAAGTCAATGATTTATACTAGCTGAGTATCTGACTCATGATTCTTGAAGTTAAAGGAACTAAGCCATTTTACATTCACTAAAGACTGGCCCTTTATGTTTACTTCTTTTCTTTCTGAAGGCCTGTCAAGAGAGAATAATAAAAATAGATGCTTTCACCATATACTCATTAATCTCTTCAGGGACAAATAAAGGTTCTTCATTTGACTTCAAAAGTGCACCTTTCATCTTGAACGTATATACAGGTTGAATCTCTCTAATCCGGGTCTCTCTGGTCTAGCAACATCCATGGTCTGGAAGGGCCATGGATGTTTCCCAACCAGAGAACCCCAGTGGCTGGGAGTCCAGCCACCGGGGAGATTGTGGCTGGGAGCCCAGCACCTGGGGCCTTGGGCAGAGCTGGGCAGGCGACCCAAGGGCAGGGAGCCTGGCAGCTGGGACTGGCAGCAGAGACAGGCAGGTGACATAGGGGTAGGTAGCTTGGCAATCAGGGCTGGCAGTGGAACTTAGGGTGTGTCTAGAGTACAGGGTTTTGTCAACAAAAGTGGACTTTTGTCGATAAAACTATACCTGCCTCTACACTGCCACTGAGTTAAGTTGACATAATGTCGACAGAACTCAGCAGTTTTGTCTATGGCTATAAACCTCATTCTACGAGGAATAATGCCTTTTGTCGACAGAGTTCTGTCGACAGAAGGTGTTATTGCATCTACACTGTCCTTTGCGTCTACACTGTCATGTCGACAAAGCGGCTTGCTTTGTCGACAGAACTGGATGTAGTCTAGACGCTCTTTGTCGACAGAAGCTTTGTCGACAGTATCTGTCAACAAAACTTCTGTCGACAAAAGCCTGTAGTCTAGATGTACCCTTAGAGACCAGGAGGGGAGCCCAGTCAAGAAGCTGGAAGCCCCCTGGGAGAGCCAGGAGACTGGCAGCAGAGGGGCCAGAACTGACCTCCCCTGATCCGGCAAACTCCTTTGTTCAGGACCTGTCACATCCTAAGGGTGCCAGAACAGGGATGTTCATCCTGTAATGATCAGTGCATAGAATCTGAGAGCTGTATGAAGGTGAAAATTCCAGTTCCTGACGTGTTCTGAGATTCTGACACTGGGCTTTGGTCCAAAGTAGAGCAAAAGCTGAAAATCTCAACATTTTATGGAAAATAAAATGATATATGTAATGTAGGGTTATTAATATGTTTCACTGCATGACTTTTTAAAATGTAGTATTGCAGTGCTTTTTTTGTAAAAAAATAGATGCCGGTACTCCAGGGGAAAAGTTGTTGAGCTCTGACTGGAGGTGCTGGTACTGCGTACTGGGCAGTACCATCACAAAAAAAGCACTGGTTGTATTATCTACTATATATTTGAGAGAGTTTGTCTGTGAGTGAGTGAGTCTGCCTGCCTGTCCGTTTGTTCAAGAACTCCTCCTAAGCATTAAGAGCTAGGACTTCCAAATTCAGTATACAACTTGCTTTATCATAACTTAAAGCAAGTAAGGAGCTGTTTGTGCAGTGGGGCATGGGAAGGAGTTGAAGCTCCCCTCTTCCGCCCCGCCCCGCCCCGCCCCGCCCCGCCTTTCATATGGAGACACATAAAACCATACAGAAAAGAGACAGAATCTCTAGGCAGGTGAAAAGGGCTGGACGGCAGCATGCCTCCGCCATCCAGGACTGCCCCAGCCCTAAGCGTCCCACCCCCCCCAGTCGTCCTGTAGAAAGGGAGGGCAGGGGACCAAAGCTTCCCCCCACTAGACTTGTACAGGAACATTGCTGGCTGTCCCTCTTCATCAGGGAGCGAGGGGAAAGTGCACAGTTGGCTGCATTTCTCACTCAGCTAGGGAGCCCGAGGGGCAAATGAACCTGGACCTGCCCCAGCCAGGGAACATGCACCCCCTTCCCTGGCTGTGCCCACTGGAGCTGCAGTGGCCATGGAGAAGTGCGTCTCACGTGGCTCCAAGCTGCTGCAGTGAGAGAGGGAAGGGGTAGATCTCTTTCCCCAGGGCACCCTAAATCCTGAACCTCTGATCCCCAGCCCCACCCCGATCAATGATTTAAATGGAGAAAAATAAAAATTAATTGAAAGCTAAGGATCTTGGCAATGCCGGATAAGTCTTCTAGTATTATAATATATGTACAGCCTCTCTACGAGTTACGAACGAGTTACGGACCAAACACTTGGCCGTAACTTGATCCGTTCGTAACTCGGACCCCATTGAGTTACACGCGACTGCGCTGTTCGTAAGCGCGGGTCGCGTTCGTAACTCGGGGACCGCCTTTATGACCGCTCCATGGAGCTTTGGTCGTAAGTGCGAACGGTCGTAACTCGACCGTTTGCAACTCGGGGAGCGGCTGTATTCAAAGTTCAAAATGAAAAGTCATTTGAAATGGGAAAAAAATCAAAACATTTTTCCATTTGTCTTTCAAAAAAAATTCCATCAAAATTGGGCCAATTTTGTGAAATATTTCACTCTTCAGACAACGCCATATTCTAATGGCATATGATCCATCATGGTTTCCCTGACCAGCTCAGCTGCATAGTTCTGCTTCTTCTAGTCCAAACAAACTGAAGAATGCAGTCTGCTCATGCAATTATCTCTGAAGCAACAAATGGAAAATCATTGCTATGAGAAAGAAAGCAGCCCTATTTTAAGCTAATTTCAAGATAATAGAGACTTCCTTTTCCATCTTATGCCATTTCTCTGCATAATTTCAGAAACTGCAAATATTAAGTGATGTTGTCCAGTGGACCAGACATACTCCTTATGCCTGTTAACAGACAAACAATTTGAGGGACTCTAAGATTAATGTATTGTCAAAATTGCCCCTTCCACAATTGTGTGTGGAGAGGAGTGGGGATTTCCCCCCCAGCACGTTCAGAAACAATCCATTTGAGCCTAGAGTTTTCACAAATAAAGAAGACCAATAGTAATATTCTACTTTAAAAAATTAAGGAAGGAAATTCTTGATGATGGCAATGCCATTTCATGATTTATAAGAACAGTTGCATTCTGCCCTAATTTCCCAAGTGAATAGCAGATGCTATTCGGTAAAAAGCTGTTATCATTTTATCTGTTTTACAATATGTCATGTATATTTTGCCAATCACGCTTTGGCTCTCATTGCAGTGTCTGCTGTAATACAATTGTAAGCTTGTTTAATCAGCTCAGCAAAATCTTTGTGCTTTCGACACCAAACACGCTCAGACACAGAGAGAGATTACTCAGTTGTCCAGGCTGTTTCCTTTTTCCTCATAAAATAGAGACATGCCATTCCATTCCTCTTTTAAGCAGATCTAGGCACTGAAGCCCAGTATAATTCTGTTTAAAAGGGACAGCACAATATGGTCCATAGTTTTCACCGGGTACATCATCTCTTCCTTACCAAAATGGTTTGAATTGGTGTTGCTTCACATTTGTTTTAAAATAGGTTATTAAAAGTTATGCCTAGCAAGATACTCGCAGTTGTTGTGTAATTCAAACCTTCAAACAAAAAAGTTTTTAAAAAATTTGTACCGGGCCAAATAAAGATTTTCATCTTCACAGGGTTAACAATTTATTCCCAAAAAGATGGTCCATCAATCTGTAGATTTATTTCCTTGGAAAATGCCTGCTCTTCATGCTTTCTGTCATAAGCACTGCTTATTTTCAGGCGGCTGACACCAATTTACATGAAAATTCCTATTTCATATATTTATTCACAAACAGAAACAGTCAGATTGAATTGAGTGGACTCTGCTGTACAGCTTTGTTACAGAGAACTGGTGTCATGTTTTGTGTCTTTTTGGTGTTTCATTTTCTGTTGTTACATGGTTGCCCTTGTCATGTGTTCCTTAGCTAAAATGTCCATGAGGTACATGATCAAAACCTGGGACCTGCACATAACAATTCCCAGCCTGTGTCAAGGAAAGACAATCCTCAGCACTGCTTTTGAATAAACACCGCATACAAAGACCTTTTTATTAAAAAACAACAACACAGGAACCAAGTCTTAAACTAGCCACCATCTCATGGTCCATTGTATCAATGCTAACAGTTCTGCCCAAAACCTCTCATTAATGCCACGAAGGGTATTACAGTTTCTGGTTACTTCAAACATGCAGCTAAGATGAGAAACCTAACAGGCTAATAGTGTACCACATATGGGGAGGTTTCTGAACCAATCTTTCAGAGTAATGGAGTCTGAAAAAGAAGCCTTCACTGCCAGAGTGGCCAAGAAGGATGATGCTATATGACCTACTAGGGTATGTGTGTTATAGCTCCCACTCTGGGCCTATCAACAGAGGGCAGGAACCTGTTAAATATGAAGCTCTAGAGCCATTGCTCCAGACTTTTATCTCTGTAAAAATGTTGGTGAAAAATTGTACAAAAAAATTAAAAAGCTACAAATGGGTCTCTTTCAAACACTGTAAAATACAAACAACTTCATGGGTTTTTTTTTGACTGCCTCTACAAATAACAATTAGTAATTAGAAGCTTGACATTTCTCTTTTTGATTATCGTGTTTACTCAGACTTTTTCCTGTGAGAGAAATCTGCCCGGGAGTAGTTTAAACAACTGCTGCGCGCCCAACTCACCATAGGAGAAAGGAAATGGGGAGGCCAAAAGAAATGCTTTAAAAGGGGTCTTCAAGATAAACATCAAGACATATGGCATCGACACCACATACTAGGAGACAGTAGATCAGAATAAGGAAAACTAGCAAAGGCTCATCAGAGAAGGAGCATCCATTTTTGAAAAATTGTCTTGTCCTGGTCCCAGAAAAATGCTAGAAAAGGCAGACAATTTTCATGCAGCAATTGCAGCCCAACCCTGACTTCCAAAACTGCCTGTTGGCTCAAGAATCAGATTCCTTAGTCAAAGGATCCATAAAAATAAACATCTGTGAAATTGATCATCCTTGACCTTCAGGGACACTGACAAATTATTCAGACTTTAAGCCAGTAAAGGACCTCACAAGATTTATATCTAGCTATCTTCTAAAATATTAGTACCTATCCCTATGGTACAGAATGCCTTACACTGTGATTATATATATACGCACGTGCACGCACACACACACACACACACACACGTATATCTATATCTAATTTCAGAGGCATAGCCATATTATTTCACTTCACCAAATACTTCACTACTGTAAATGGGTGAACATCCATTGATTTCACTGGAATTTTGTCCATTTACATCATCAGAGAATTGGCCCAATGTGGGAAAACTTTCCTCTTTTGTTTCATAGACATTTGTTCCCATACCACCTGGAAATGCTTTCATCTTCCAATGCATAGTAATTATAGTACATCAAGGGGCCAGGAAGGCATTGAACTACACCTTACTTGTCAATGGCTTTTGATATTTTAATGTAGTGTGTTCTGCTATTGCTTCTGTTGGCTCTTTTTATTTTCATCTTTGCTCTCCAAGTGTTGTTATCCCTTGTAAAGCACAAGCAAGCCATGCCATTTATATGTATGGCAAAAAAATCCTGCCTTACCAAACCCTCTCTTCCTTGCCCTTCAAAAAGAAATCCAAGGTAACATAGAGGTCAAACTGACCCTTTCATCTAACTCACGCAAGCCTTTGAAGAATGTCAGTGTTTCATGCTTTGTGTTTCCTAACAGTTGCATTTTTAAAATCAACCAGCAATACCAAGTTGCAGTCAATAGTCAGTGAGCTCTTCGTTGAATTCCTTCTAGCAGCACAAAATCATAAGTGACTTTCAAAAGAAGAAATTTTTGTGATTTGTAGTTTAAATGAGATCTTGTTAATATATTTGGTTGCTTGTATCACTGATCATTCACAAATAATTATTCCTTGCTTCAGTAATCAACTCTCTATTATTATCATTAGGTCCCAGTTGTAGGAGCTGCTGGAAGGTGCCAGGGCTGCATTGTGCTAGGCCCTGTTCACACATACAACAAAAGCATGGTCTTTGACTCAAAGTACTAACAATTTTTGGCCCTGATCCAGCTATGGATAGCACACAGATGAGCTGTGGAACTCTCCTGGACCCCCCTTGACTTCAAGTGTCTGCATAAGTACAGCAGTCTGCCCCCACACTAGCAGACGATGGATCAGGACCTAAATATGTGACAAGAGACACTAATATCAGCGGAGTAGCCCTGTTAGTCTGTATCTGAAACAACAAGGAGTCCTGTGGCACCTTAAAGAGTAATAGATTTATTTGGGAATCAGCTTTTGTGGGCAAAGACTCACTTTGTCAGCTGCATTGTGCAACACATCTGACAAAGTAGATCTTTGCATGAAAGTTGATGCACAAATAAATGGGAAAACTTAAAAAACAGTGAATAGTCTTGCAGCACCTTAAAGGCTAACAAAACACGTAGATACTATCATGAGATGGTATCACAAACCAGGTGGCCACTAACGCTGATGATACCATTTACATGTTTTGTTAGTCTTAAGGTGCTGCAAGACTATTCGTTGTTTAAGTTTTTCCAGTTACAGACTAACTTGGCTACCCCTCTGAAGCCCCCAAAATGTGAGTCTTTAAGGTGCCACAGGACTCCTTGTTGTTTAAGAGACACCAGATTGATACAAGTGGACAGGAAAGCACCAGGTAGCAACAATATGATTAAGGTTAACCAAGAAAGTAGAGAGCACCAGCTGCCTAACCATTGTTATATGCATAGCAGGAATCACAATCAAGGTGAGTTTTGAGGAGGGTTATGATATATTAGGTCTAACCTGTTCTGAGTCATTCAGACATATTATTTCTTAGTGCAGCTGCAGGACACCAATTTGCATCTGCTCATCTTGTCCCCGGAAAGCTGCAATTATTTAATTAATGGGGAAAGCAAGGATGTTGACTGGTGTCTGAGCAAACAATAAAATCAAATAGCTTCCTGGTTTATTGGTCTATAGGGTTATTATAAGCAGCAGAACGACGAGCTGGGTGGGTTGTACATATTGATTCCCTGCCACTGTGTAAAAGTGCAGATCTAGGCACCAGTGTAATAAATCTAGGTACCAGAGTGACACAAATCTATGTGCTTGAGCTATGTGGCAGGTAGTACAGATGGGAGATGAAAAAAGATAAACCAAGATCAATAAATCTTTTTTATCAACATGTTTGTGGGGCACGTGATTACTCAAGGAAAAAAATTAGCCAACAGTAGGAAAGTCCAATTAAAAGATTTTCTTACCTCTGCTGCTGTAATATTTCTCACTCTATTGTGCAGTTGTCTAGACCCCTAAAGTTTACATAAACAGTCAGGAGCCACAGATAAGTTCCAAGATGTCTTCATGGAATCTGCGGAAAATGCTTAAATCCACCACTTGCAACAAGAAATTCTTCTGAGTAAATCTCATAAGTGGAACTCTCTGGCATACTTGCATGGCTCCATTAACGTTGTAGCTAAGTACTTCACAATCTTCTACGTATTCATCTTCAGCATATTCCTGTGGGGTTGGGCAGTGCAATTATCGCATGTATAGATGGGGAACACTGACACTGAAGATGAAGGCTAAGTCTACACTACTCATTGTTCAGTCTACAGGGTGTGAATAAAAGTGTGCACCGGAAGAACTTACCCCATGGATGCTGTGAGTGTGAACTAAAAGTTCCTAATTCACATAGTCCAACTAGGAATCTTTTTAAAAAGCAACAAATAGTCCTGTAGCACCTTAAAGACTAACAAAGTGTCAAATTCGCATATGAAGGACAGTTCTACAGTTTCTTTCTGTAGTTGGTTTTTTGAAATTCCTTTGTAGAAGAATGGCTACTTTTAAAGCCATTAATGAGTGTCCAGGTAAGCCAAAATATGCTCCTGCAGGTTTTTGTGTATTACCATTTCTGATATCTGACTTGTGTCCATTTATCCATTGTCCAGTTTGGCCAATATACATTTGACAGTAGCTCTCATGGCCTGAACAAAGACATGAACTGGATGGGCCATTGTATTACACAGGCAGTTGACATCAAAAGCGAAGTATAGGACACTTCCAGTCCACTCAATTAGCCTCATTAGCACCAATCCTCCAATTGACAGGGGTTGTTTTTTTCACCTTTCCCTTCTTTTTCTGTTATAAACTGTGAAGGTTCCCCCCCTCTTTTTTTCTCTCCACTCTGCTCATCTGAGGAAGTGGACGTTGCCCACAAAAGCTCATGATACTCTCTGTCTCTGTCTCTCTCTCTATATATATTTAGTATCTAATGTGCTACAGGACTACTCATTTTTTTTTAAAGTTACAGTATAACACGGCTACCTCTGAGTCCTAGGAAACTTTTGGTTCACGCCCATAGTTATAGCCTACCACTTAGATGAGCATTGGCCCTGTACGCCTAAGTGGCTTGCCATAGATCAAATCTGTTCAGAGCAGAGGCTCAAACCCCAGGTTTCCCAGGACCTATGCTAGTTTTCTAGTTGTTAGATAATCCTTCATCTCTTCCCTGACTTTAAGGATGAGTGCTTATAGGAGGAAAAATTATCGGAGCAGGGAGAGAGAGACATAACAGAAAAGTGAGACTTATTTAGAGATCAGCTTAGAGAGTACATTGGGATCCATTTAATTATAATGTTATTTATCTGAATTGATAAATTGGATCCATAAATGATGTCATTCAAATAATAATGCAAATGGAAGGCATTTGGGGTTCTCAGTCATGGCTTGCATGAAGTGCGGGAGAGGTGGACAAGAGAATCAATTTAAGCTCAAGCTCAAATTGCAAGAAAAAAATTTGGAGCCGTTAGCAAGCCAGACAGCTTTGGTTCTCACACCCCTGCTTAGACTGCTAGCTATTTGTGAACCAAATGGAATGGCTGTTGCACCATATTAGCTGCTCAGAATGTATGGAGCCAGTTGGTTTCTAATTATAAAACATCATTTCTTAGAGGAACAGTTAGCTGTCTCTCTCTCGGCCAACAAAACACCTGTTCAGACCACTGTTGTTTTATACAAATTTTGTTTAGATGTGTGTGCGCACGCATGTGTGTGTGCGTATGTGTTTGAGAGAGAGAGGGTATATCAGGGGAGTTACAGGCCAACAATATGAGAGTGTGTCTCTGTATATGTATTTTGATTATATATATATATCCTTATGACTTTTGGTGTCCTATGCAGCCTGAGCACCTGCACTCCTCTGTGGAGCAGGAGGTGGGGCAGAGGGGATACAGATGTTAGTAGGTGGAGCAAGGGGCCAGAAGATTGGGGCCATCAGAACTGGGGGGGGTGGTGGTCAGAGCAGGGGGCAGGAGCCAGGGGATTTGGCCACTGGAACTGGGAGTCAGAGTGGATTACCAGGGGATTCAGCCACCAGGGCTGGGAGATGGAGCAAGAAATTGGAAGGCTGAGGGTTTGGGCCGCCAGGGCCAGGAGACAGTCAGAGCAGGGGACAAGGGGACTGGGGGATTCAGTCGCTGGGTCTGGGAGGTGGAGTGGGGGGCTATGGGAATAGGCTGTTGGGGACAGAAGGTAGAGGGGGACCAGGTATCTGAGGGATTGGGCACAGAGGCTGAGGGATTGGGCTGCAAGGGCATTGAGCCACTGGGGCTAGGAGGTGGAGCAGGGGCCAGGAGGCAGAATAGGGGTTGGGGGATTGGGTCACCTGAGCTAAGAGGTGGAGCAGGGGCTAAGGAGCTGAGGATTGAGGCTGCTTGAGCTGGCATTGCCCTTGGCCAGCACTAGGTATATGCAGCATAGGGCACTGCTTAAATTGAGGCACAGTGGTGCCCTAAATTTAGTGGTGCCTTTCACAGCTGTGTATTCTGCATATGCCTGAGTACGGTAGATTTTCCTTGTCGATAATATTGTAGACCTGATTCTCCTTTCCCTTTCACTGCTTTCACACTGGTACAACCCCAAAGATCAGGAAGGCCCAGACACAATATTACACACTGTTGTCATCTCATTTAGCCACTGTGTGTGCTCAAATATTGCATACCTACGTGTACCTAAATCTAGCAAGGCTTATATTCCCTCTGTCCATTATGGAACCATTGGGCCAATTCTGGATGCAACACACTGTTCCCGTGGTGCAAAGAAACCATTTAACTGGCCTTTTCAGAATGACCCCAATGTACAGAAATACTCTGGTGCAGAAGTCCTGACCAGAGGAAATAGCAAGTCCCTATGCCCAGAGATTCTCAGTAACTAGAATGGCCCCATGGAAGTCTTTAGCATCTGACATAAGCAACTGTGAAATTGCTTTGACTTTAATTCTGGACAATACAAGGATAAGGTGGGGAGAGGTAGGACACATCAAGGGAGCTGAAAACCTCTTTGCACTCGCACTGCTTCTGAGCTCAGGGTGTGGCTCTCTGTATTTAATATCTCCGTAATTCTGTGTTCATTAGCCAGAGTCCCTACTAGGACTCTGTATGCACCTGCACTTATAGGTCACAAGGTCCATCTTCCTTGTGTTCCTTGGAGAACCTCCAAATTCTTTTCCCTTTGTGCATATTTGTTACAACACAATGGGCCTTGGCTTCTCCATCTCATGGAAAAGCATCTGGAAAATCTGAGCTAGGATTATCAACTCTATTACAGAGCAGCTGAGTTTGAGCCAATGGAAAATGGTCTCTAAGTATATTTTCCCCCACTTTAGACAATATACATCTTCATCCCAGTCTCATTTTCTAGTAGGATAATCCTTTACCTTCTCTCTCAAATTGTATTTGTTGAAAATAGTACTGCATTTGGAATCTGCTTTATGCATATCATGCCTTCCTCATTTCATTCTTCCTCGAACAATCAACCAATTTAATAGGCTTATAGCAAATGCTTGAGCCCTTTCAAAAAAGAAGTTTATGCTCCTAATTTCCTTTAATAGTCAATTTTCATTCAGTTTATCCTGTTTTCTTCAGTCTCTGCAGACTCTAAAAGAGTTCATTTATATTCAGATTTTCCTTGTTAGAGAAGTTTATTTTGGAAAAAAAAAAGTCTTTTAACTTCTTCTCATTAAGAAAATAAGAGCATGAACAATTTTGAAAATGTTCTGTTTCTTGTTTGTACCACACTTGCATGGAAAAATGTCACTCTCTTCCATTATGTTAATGATTTTAAAAGGGGGAAGGGGGTTTTACCTGCAAAGAGCAATCAGCCAGCATTTATTGCAAGGGTAAAGACATCATTAAAAATAAAAGAGAGAGACAAGTATATATTTAAATGAATGATGTGATGGGAGGATACAGAAGAATGATCTGTGTGTCTTGAAGCCCTGCTGTCACTTACGTTACACTTGATGAGCACTTAATGAAGGTTCCCAGTAAAATTGCTTGTATTTATTTTGCCTGAAGGCTGCAGCCACTTTTAGGGGACCAAGTTCAATGGACTTTGATTCAGTAGACATAGTGATATAGGTACTTATAGATCCTTTCTAAATGCATTATTGCATTTATAGATCCTTTTGCCATTTTTTTCATGAATGTGTGTTAAGGTAAATATTATTTCCATGAGAAGATGTGTGTGATGTACACATTTTTAAAATTGAAATGTAACCATGCAGTATTGTCTTTTAGTTGCAAAATAATTTTATTCTCATTATCTATGATTTAGCATTTGTACAATGCAGAGTACCGTGGGTGATTTGGTCATTACTTTAATCTGCAAAGAGTTAACTTAACTCTTGCATTTAATGATTATCCTTTATATAGTCAATATTTGCAGGGGGGGGAGGGAAGAGAACAGAACCTGTGTAAATTGCAGCCTACTGCTGTCTTGTCTGCTTCCTGCAATCCCAAACCCCAGCTTCCCACGCCCTACATCTTCCACAATAGTGACAGCATCTCCACACAATGGGGAGGCTTTCCCATGTAAGCCTGCAGAGAGTGACAGAGAGGCTCCAGCTTACACAGCCACCGTGCAAGCCTAATACAGCCCCACCACAGAGGGAGTAGAGACTGTGATGCACAACAGATCTGTGGATCCAGGCCATCCAGGCCTTGCCCTTTTCTACCTCCTGAAGGCCACGATGCAAGTAGCTGGCTACAGAGTGCAGCCCGGCACTGAGCTAGAAAGTGCACCATCCTAGTGGAAACCAGCTCTTGCCCTTGGCAAAGCAGAATTAAATCACCTCCACTTTCTAGGACAGCAGTTCTCTGGAGACCCCCTGGGAGACTGAGAGGAGGTTTCACGGCTCCAACAACCAGCAAGGGCATTAGATTCACTGGGTCCAAGGGTAGAAGGCCAAAGCCTCATCATCCTGAGACCCATGTAAACAGCAAGCAGCCATGATCTCAATGGCTTTGGAGATTCTCCAAACTCCGCAGCCCAAATGCATCACAACAACTGTCTTGGTGCATATAAAAATCAGGGCTGGCGTTAAGGGGCAGCAAGCAGCGCAATTGCCTGGGGCCCCATGAAACTAAGCTGCACAGGGGGGCAAAGGGGCAGCTGCCCTGAGGCCAGGGCACCACTGCTGCAACAGCGGCAGTGGCAGCCCTGAGTCTGGGTGGTGGGCAATGTTCCCTCTAATTGTTTTCATTCACATGCACATTTTTTCCATCCATGTGCAGAATACATTTTTATGTGCACCTATGCCTGTGCGAATGTGCACCACCTGTAAAAACAAAAACCTAACTGTGATGCTCTTCTAATCAGCTGGGCAGCATTTGAACCTCTCCTGAGTGGCCCCACAAACTTCCAGCTCACAGGGAACAAAGACGGTGGGGCATGTCATAGTGAAATCATTAGCTTTGGATAGCTGAAGATGTGACTTGCATGCAGGTCATCCCAGAGGAGAGCCAATAAACCCTCCCTATTACACCAATGACTTAGACTGTCTTAGAAATGCCTTAGGACTTTGTGTCAGAGAAAACACTTAAGCACGTGTTAAGCTTTAAGCACACACCAAAGGCCCATTGAAGATCATCAGAACTTCTTCCTGATTTTCTCCATTGTAAAGTGAAAGGAGACAAAGGCAGTGTCACAAGAATACCTCCCAACATATTCCAGTCACTCCTAACCCTCAAGTGCAAATGTAAGTCTAATATATTGAATATAATAGTCTCTGCTCCATTAACTTGGGCCTTGTGCATCTTGATCAATTCACCTAGATTTGGGACCCAGTCAAGCTGAAGGATGTGGTCCACTAAGCCCCATCCCAATTGCAAGGTTAATGGGGCCTATAAGAAAAAGCTGAGTTGCTTCTTGGTTAATATAATTAATTTTCCATCATCTGCTCTTTTAGAGCACTTCCCACCCACAGATCTTGAGGGAAGGTAAGTATCATCATCCCTATTTTCCAGATAGGAAAAACTGGGATACATAATTGATCACTGGCAGAGATGAAGTGACTTGAGCAAGACAGTACACCAACTAGTGCCTCCCCAAAATGTCAAATGAGGAGCCTTTGGGACAAGGTAAAATGCGTCCTTCCTCAGTTATAAAAATTCTCTCTCTAAAATCAAATTGAGAAAACAAATCATTTCCAGGCCATGTTTTCCTGTCAGAGACAAGACTTTTGCGAGCACAGCATGACTTCCTTGGTGTATTATTATTTCCTGCAGCATGTAAAAGAAAACAAATACATTTTTTTCAAAACATGCCTCCGGTCTTCTGAGAGATCACCTTTTTCTCTGTCACCTTGTCCCCTTTACATAGCATCAGGCTGCCACAGACAGAAGAAGCAGCAGAGTTTTGTTTTGGAGAGTTCTTACCAATCAGTTGATAAAACATGGATTTTATTCCAAACACTGAGTGCAGCTTTTAAATACAACTTGTTTCTTCTGATTACAACTTGCACAATCCCAGATGGTACCCTGTACATTTTCATATTACTTAAAATGCTAATGTATTCCAACTTCTTCAGATGTTGTTCAACACATGCGCTGGCGTGGCGGGCACCTTAAATGAGAGTGTGAATAAAAGAACAAAATCTCAAGCTGGAATCTGGATAATTTGTACCTCCCCACACATACTCCCTCCTCCCCCGCTGTCATTAAAACCTCCCAGAGTAAGAAAGGATATGGAAGTGTAACATCACATGGTTGAAGGGTTCTGTCTAGCAAGCTTATAATTTAACCTCAGGTTATCTTGACATTCACAGGCTGAAGGGAATACTTAGTGTATGTCACAGTGTGAGTACAGCTAAATGAGACTAAAAATAGAGAGAAAGGAGTCGAGACAGAGAAAAATATAAACACTTTGCACATCTCTGTAAAGAGAGGATGGTTTTGTAACAGACTGGTCTGTGTTGATATGTTTGTTCACTAGATCCAGTATTCAGAGAGGCATTACAAGTGAAATACTAGCTACAGGCCAGTGCAAATAGCTGGTTTAACAGGGGGTGACTCACCACTGCAGCACCTCCTGCTGGCTATCTTGGGAATTAATTCAGTCCCTCCAGTTCATGTGTCCTCTTTGGATAAGAGTTTCCCACCATCACCTCTGCTTTGGGACCCGGACCGTCTCCAGGACCATGGCATCCTCATTGGAGCATGGCCCTCTGGCTGTGCCTCAGCCCACTGTCTCATCTCCTTCCTCCTCTGCTCCACAACTTGCCTCAGAGGCCAAATGCAGTCAAAAGTCTAGCCCCTCACCTCAGGGGCAAACTGCCATCTGGATTTAGGCCAATCTCCTCCTTGGCAAGTAGGGGCAAACAAAGGGTACCCAAGCCCAGCTGTTACTCTAGGTCCTGGCCTAAGGACCCTATAGATGGCAGGCACTTACTGCCCCTCCTGCTATTCCTCCTGCCTACTTTCCCTGAGCCACTTACTTCCCCTATAACCCTAGTGCCTTCCATGCCCTTGCCTCAGGGCCTCACTCTGGCCATATTCAGCCAAGACACCCCTATTACTCTGCTACCTTGCCCAGCATTGCAATATCACATGTGCACCTTAGCAGCCAGTCCTTCCCCCTCACCCTCTAGAGAGGCTGCCTTCCGCTCTGCTGAGCAGCCCTTTATATACGTGCTGCTTTAGCAAGCCTTCTCTTGATTGGCCCTCCCAATAAGCCTTTTTCTAATTGACCAGGGGAGTTCTGCACAGCCTTTCTACGGCTACTCTAATCCTTCTTCTGCCTGTGTGGAGCAGTCACCCCTCCACAGCCAGGTACCTCTGATCATGAGAATAGATGTTTTATCCAAGAATTATACAAAACACTAATTATCCACTAGGAAATGTGGAGGGGGCGGGAGGGGAAGAAGGGCTCTCATATCCCTAACCATGAGGATGTGGAATTGCTGAAAACACTTCCATCGTTTGCTTCATCTATCTCATCCCTACACCTCGCTCATAGAATCATAGGGCTGGAGACCATTGAGACCAAATCCCTGCTAAAAGCAAGACCAACCCCAACTAAATCATGCCAACCAGGGCTCTGTCAAGCTGGGACTTAAAAACCTCTAGGAATGGAGATTCTACCACCTCCCTAAGTAACCCATCCCAGTGCTTCACCACCCTCCTAGAAAAATAGTTTTTCCTAATATCCAACCTATACCTCGCCCACGGATGCTTGAGACCATTGCTCCTCATTCTGCCAACTGTCATTACTGAGAACAGCTTCCCTCCATCCTCCTTGAAACCTCCATTCAGGTAGTTGAAGGCGGCTATCAAATCCCCCCTCACTCTTCTCTTCTGTAGACTAAACAAGCTCAAATCCCTCAGCCTCTCATCATAAGTCATGTGCTCCATCCCCCCTAATCATTTTTGTTGCCCTTCACTGAACTTCCTCCAATACATCCACATGCTTTCTGCAATAGGGGACCCAGAATTTGGTGCAATACCCGAGATGAGGCCTCACCAGTGCGGACCTCATTCATATAGCATTGGAAAGTCTCAGACAGAAGCAAAATTGTAGCATCAGCAGTGGTCAGCATATTAGCATTCCTAACACTCAAATGTTATTTCTAGAAACAAATGACGAAGGGTGCGTCTATACAGCACCCTAAACTTGAAATAAGATATGCAAGTTGCTACACAAATTTCTTATCTTATTTTGAGTCTACTTCAAAATAGCTTATTTTGAAATTTGGCACGTCTACACAGTGCCAAATATTGAAATAACGCACTATTTCGAGACATCCTTTAACCCTCGTGTTACAGGGATGCTGAAATAGCGCACCTGTTATTTTGAAAAATATTTCGAAATAATGGGTGGCTTGTTAAGATGTTGGGTAGCTATTCTGGGATCCCTCCAGGATCCCAAAATAGCCATGCAGTGTAGGTGTACCATAAGAGTGAAGGAAACTATAGTGATGAGTGAATTACAAACTTAGGCAGCTATAGAGAATAGATTCAGTGCCTGCTTATGATTAGCTCGTGAACTTAGAAGCCTGTGAAAGTTAGGCTGTGTCTACACTGGCACCCTTTTGCGGAAAAGGGATGCTAATGAGACACTTCAGAATTGCAAATCCGCGGGGGATTTAAATATCCCCCACGGCATTTGCATGAACATCGCTGCCGCTTTTTTCCGGCTCGGGGTTTTGCCGGAGAAAAGCGCCAGTCTAGACGCGATCTTGCGGAAAATAAACCCTTTTCTGGAAGATCTCTTATCCTCTACAAGACATCTATTACATTTGGACAATATATTCAGTACTTAGGTTCATCACAGTGTCATTGCATGAAAAGTTGGACACATTCAGTTGGACACATTTTGATACCCTTGTGTATGTGGAGGAGTTCCTTACTGCACACACAGTCCCATGGAAGTCAAATCAAACATATTCCCTTTATCCTGGCCTTTAAAATCCCGCTTCTACCTCAGGAAAGGAAATAACTTTTTTGAAAACAGGAACTCAGTGTTATGCAATGGAATTCAGCCTTGCAGGGCAAGAAAGCCATTGCAGGATCCAGCAATCATTTTTAAAGGGCCAGAACTGCAAACTGGCTCACCATCTGTCATAAAAAAACCAGAGCAATAATGGAGTGGGTTTCTGAAACTCACTTTATGAAACCTCTCATCCATGAATAAATGGAACTAAAATAAGACTTTGGGACATTTGCTCAGTGGACTGTGGGTTAAAGGGTGAGACTCAAGGTGGTAAAGAACAATTTTCACTTCCAAAATCTGCTTCTTTACCCAGGTTCCCTTCATACAATATTTTATATGTGAGGTTGAACTCCGTGGTTTCATTTTGCTCTACAGAGAATTCTGGGAGTAAATTGTCACATAGACACATGGAACTATAATCTTCTAAGGTGCAGCTACATCGTGATAGTATTTTAAAACTGTGTTTGACAGGATATAGAAGACAATGTAACAGACAGGGAGGACTTGGTAGGTGTCTAATCTGTAAAGTATGACAGTATTATCAAATCAACTTAAAAAAGGTAATTATTTATTGTGTATTTTATAGTCTTCCCGGAATAACAGATAGACACGTTACCTCACTCAGTGCTATAATATTTCACCTATCAAGGACAAGAAGATGGTTATTTACAGACTGTAATGAGACTGTCCACTGTTTGACGTTACCATAAATAAGCAGGTAAAACTGCTGAGTTTCATGAAATTCAGCCTGATGGCCTGGAAGAAATTATTTCAGTAGAAAAGAATGGCATGTGTACAAAGACAGCTCTACCTACACACATGTGCACTGGGCCTTCTACACAGCTGGTTCTTTTCTAAGCCAGTCCTTCCCACCAAGTCTTTTCCTTGAAGGGACTGTCTAAATGTAGAAATGGGTTACACTATCTCCACCCCATATTCTTTTGCTTTTGTTTCTTGCCATTTGTCACGTGCAGGCATGTTTCAAAACACTATGTTGCGCTTATTGAAAAGAGGAGCGAGACCTGGTGGGTGAGGTAATATCTTTTATTGGACCAGCTTCTGTTGTGAGATGAGTTTTCAAGCTTACACAGAGCTCTTCTTCGGGTCTTCAGCTGCGTAACCCCCAAAGCTTCTCTTCCTCAGCAAACAGAAGTTGGCCCAATGAAAGATGTTACCTTGCACACCTTGCTTCTCTAATATCCTGGGACCAGCACAGCTTCAACAGCATGAAAGAGAGATGTACCTTTTTGGTCTTCGTGATAAATGGGCAACTGGGTTCAACAACTGAGGAACAGATGCCTGCATTCAAAATGAAAATGAAATATTTATCCAAGACATTTTTTTTTTCATTTTCTCTTTCTGATCCTGGCTGAGGCCTTGTCTACACTAGGAAAAATACATTTTGGTGACAAAACCAGGAGAGCATTCACATTGTGAATATTGCAACAAATGCCCAGTTTTGGTGACAAAACCTTGCTCCTCTGCATGAGACATTTCTCTCTCCCCATCCCTTTATTGCTGACAATCATGTAGTGTGTACTACAGTAGGTTTTTTTTTTGGTCAAGTTTAATGACATCTAGCATGTTTCTCCCAATGCTCGATTATTGACTCTGGCCAGCACTTTGAACTCTGCTGCTCAGGTTTGACGAATTTTCATTTTGGGCAACTTTTGTATGCAAACAACACAGTTGTCGCCATACCTTTCTAGTGTAGATAGAGCCTAAACAGGGAAGTGGAGGAGAGGAAATGCCACAAGAAAAGCCCAGTAAGATAATGTTTCTATTCTAGTATTGCAATCTTCAGAGGTTTTGGATAAAACTATGACATTTCCAAGTGCTTATCTTCTGGACTTCTTGTAATTCACCTGTCACTTCTTATTGCTAGAAATCAGCCAAAATCCAAGTCTGAACGTCCCCATGATTTGGAAAAGTCTGAATTCAAATAAGGATCCAGACCCAAATGCTTACCACCATATTCAGTACATGACCTCTCTACCTAGTATTGAGAGAAGGGAATCTATCCTCAGGGGAAATTTCATTTACCTTTATCTAAAAGATGCATCTGACCACACTTACACATACTAAAGCTAAAGCACTATCTATGTATTGGTTATTTGCAAGATAATCTTTTCATAAAAAGCACAAGTTGCCAACTCCTTTTATTAAATATTGAAGGGAGAAACTGTTTTGTCATCTTTCCAAAGCTAAGGTTTTTTGCATTTGTCAATCTCAAAGAAGCTCGCAATCTTGTATTTTTGAAATGTCAAAACGACTATTCACTGGAAATAAATATGTTTTCCAGATAAGCCCTTTCTACAGAGCAACCTGAAGTCTACTATTTGAGATGGGCACATTTATGAGGATGATGTTCAGAAACAGAAAGTCAGATTTTAGGCTACGCACATAACTACACTGCTGTTAGGAAGACAGCCATATTTCCTATCTTCTTGCAAGAACATTGCCCTCAAACAGGTACTCAGGGATGACAGGCTGTTCATAAATTATCAAGCTGGGGGATTTTCAAGACCCACCCAGCCCTTATCACATTTTGTAACACTGAAATAATCTTGCAGAATTAAAGACTCACCACCCTCTAATGCTTTAAATAATTTACAAACAGCCTCTGACTTTGCAGCATCAGGAGTGTTGTCTGGCTTACACTGTGCTGTCATTCTTCCTAACAGCCTCCTCAAAATTATTTCAGTGTTTCAGAGATTCTGAAGATCAGCAACTTTTACTGGATAAATATGTTTGTAGAAAATTATCATTTAGAGACATTCCCTTGTAAGCGGCAATATAAGGAACCCAGGAATTAGGAGATATGCCTTGGAGGCAGCAGATCTTGGGAACACCACATCGGAGATGCTTTCCAGTTTGTTATATTAAAGTTTTATTCCTTTCTCGATCCCTGGTTTGTTATTTAATAAACCTCAAGATCATTACATTTACTATAGGAGACAAGAACCTGTGGAGACAAACTGGAGATATTTCAAATCCTGCCCATTTCTAGGCACAATCTTGTCAACCTCCCTTAGGTGATTATAGAAGAATAAAGCCTCTAAACAAATATATTTACTGTGCAACTCCATTTACTACAGATTTTCAGAGTACCTCTCCATACCAGCATCCATGCATCCATTAGCTTTAAACAAGGCCATAACATCTTTATGTTCTCCATAAAGCTGTTTATAGGTTCTACAGTTTTCCTCCACAGTCATACATACCCTTTCTCCTTGCTACTTCAAAGCCTTCTTAAAAGACCTTTTTCTTCCTTTGGTAAAGCCCCTGCTATGCCATTGTGGTCTTGTAAATGACACTACTGATTTTGTCACAGAAACTTCTGACAGTGTGCTTGAAATATCTGCTTAATGTTATGCATGGGCTTGCATCCAAGCTTAATAGCATTCCAATTTAAAATCCCCATGAACATGTTTACTTATCTCTAGTCTGCAAGGCAGCATAATGCACCTTTGGAGAAATCTTTTGAATAAAAAAGTGGTTTTCCTTTCTTACTTAGCCTTCTTAACTGGACTTTCCAAGTGTTACTGACACTGTTGGTGCTTCCATATCAGTCTCCTATCTTCTGTGAGTTCTCCCTGAGCTCACAAGAAATTAATTTCTGAACCTTGGTGACTTGCGAGTGCCATCACTTTCAGCATCACTTGAATATCAAAGAAAGAAATGTGCATATTCTACAATATGAACTTCTAGGGAGCAGAAGTTCTCATGCACATCACTGTGCAGAGGATTGTGGGGGGTTGGTTTTTGGTATTTTGGTTTTTTTGGGGGGGGGCGGGGGTTGTCAGCTACAGAAACCATCTGCTTGTTCTTTTTTTACCGATTTTTTTTAAAGACCTGTCTAAAAATATGGCAAATAGCTCATCAAAATCTTCAGAAAGCACCCATTGGCAGAGTGGGTTTCTCATGCCCATCCCGCTAATTATCAGTACAAGTCTCTAGGAAATGAGCTAAAATCAACCCCCCAGCCCATGCCTAAAAACCTATTCTTCTCCTTTAAAGGTCTGATTTTGGATCTGTGCATTACTTTCATTCCCCATACTGCTGCAGCCCCTCTTGCAGCCCCAAATGTGAGACTCCCCAGAGTATGTTGCACTAGTAGCTGCTGCATAGTACACAGTGTAGCCTGACATGTCTTAAGTTGCCTAAGAATTGCCTTTGCCCCAAAAAGTGAATTTATGCACAGCACAGAAAGTATGTGTTATGCCCTGCTTCTGGGCAGGTTGTCAGCAATCAAACCTGAGACCACTGCATCTAAAAGCATGAACCTTCTACTTCCTGAGATACAAGATCTGGCTCTATTAGTTAAACCAGGCTCATCAACCTCCCTGTGTGGCCCACCCACCAGTAGAGAAAGACAGAGCGCTGTAACGAGTGGGTGTAGGTTACACATTGACCTGTTGGCTGGTCACATGAGTTGTGCATTGCCATATCTAGCAGCTTTGAGGGCCATACACACCTGACTTGTCTTCTCATGATAAATGCAAGGTACATTCCTACAAGGGATGTGAGAACAGAAATCAGGGCCCATAGGACACTGAAGTGAAAGTAGCTTTGTCTCTGGGAATGACACACGAATAGGCCTTTCCCGTGAAAATGTATACTTTACCTTATGTGAGAAATGGGGCTGGCAATACTAAATGCACCGTGACCTGGGATTTAGCTATGGGTGCAAGCCACACAGCAGGCATCCATCCCACTCATCCCAAGAGACACATTTGGCTCTGTCCCTAAGTGCCTAGTTCTGTGTTCCATCAAACTAGGAGGCTTGACAGGGAAGATGCTGGCAGGAGAACCTGTCACTAATTCAGCAGTAACAGTAGCATGGGCAAAGTTGAATCAATTTCCCAGCTTGGCCTCCAATGAGATTCCCTTCCCACTGTTTGTGCTGCCGAGATAAATCATTTCTAAATTTGAGAGAGGGAGGATATACACCACATATTGACCAGGAGTGAAGATCTCCAAACAAAGGCTTACATCAGCATCACTCAGCAGATCTTACTTCTTAAAAATGTCATGGAGTCCAATGGGAATTTTGCCTAAGCAAGGACTAAGTGACCACTGAAATCAGAAAAGAGCAGCAGCAAATAAACTGGGCTTCTGATTCAGGAATAGAAGCCAGATTCAGAGTCAGACATGCTGTATAGAATTAAAGTAACAATAATCAAAAGGAAAACTGGGGTCCACACCACTACCTAGAAAACCAGTATAAGCTTTGAGATCTGAGAGTGAACATCCCTTGTATGGTGTGTTTGCCCTTGCTGGTGCTGATTCACTTATTAGGCTCTGACTGGAAAATATTTCTTTGCTTTTCTTGATGTTTTCAAAAGACTGAATGGAAATTCACACCTTTTCCAGTGCTGCTCAGCTGTAGGTAAAAAATGCAGGATTTCTCATTAGTTAACTATCAGACAATTCATCTGTCTTAACACTACTAGGCTTAGCAGAATCTAATCTGTCACTGCCAACCTGAAATCTTGGCTCTGTGTGCAGGTTTCAGTTGGATAATTCACTATTTCATTAACCCTCATTTTGGGCCCAGTTTTTCTCACGTTGAGAGGACAGGCAAAGCTCTCACTAACTAGTACGAGTTTAAAGTTACACTTCATCTCTTTAGGGCTAAGCTGTTCCTGTTGCTAGCTTAGATGTGTAAGTGTCTTCAGGTGTGCAAGGTGTGTGTATCCCATGAAAGGACAATTACAGCACTTCCCTCAGTGGAACACAAAGATCCTTCTTCTGAGCATCCCCGAGGTGCCAATTGCTCAATGGGAGTAAGGAGAGGAAGCATTAGGATCCTGTCCCCTGTATACTCTGGCCGATAATGCTGGCTGGGCACATGAGAAAATAGACAATATTATTCCTAGGTCTCCGCTCCTGCACACCGGGGAGCTGAGGGCAGATAGAGGTCCTAGCTGCTGCTACAGCTAATGGATTATAAGAATGGAATCAAAGTAGCTAAGCAGCCACTCCACACCAACTCCCAGAGTTGTGAATGGGGAGCAGACCCCGGTGTGTAACCTATTGACTCAGGCCTTGCACAGCGCGGGCACTTGACCCTTTGACAACAGAGTTCCGGGGTCACAGCTGGACCAGATGTGCAAACAGTTTGAATGAACCCTTATGTTGCTTCCATCTCTGCATGCAGCCAGCTTTGATAACTGGAAATGGAAATTGCAGAATGAGAAATTGACTTATTCTGTGCTCTTGTCACATTATAAAGGAAAGACATCACTGAAAATGCTTGTGAATGGCTCCCTTATCCCACCAAAACCAAAGGTAACAAGCTTCCCCAGGCACCAGGTAATTCTTTTTTCATCAATGCACGGCTAGCTGCAGATAAGTGAAAATTAAAGTTTCCAGACTGAGAGTGAACTATATATGCATCACTCACAATGCAAATACAGCATGAAAATCCCCTTCATTCTTTCTCCTTATTAAACACTATCATTTAATATAGAATGCACATCAATATATTAGTAAGGAATGTATAATTTTAATGTCATCTCTGCAATCACCCATAGATTGATTCTTCCTTGAGCTCATTGTATTATTGCTAATGACTGAGAGCTTGCACCACACTTTATCAGCCAAAGTCTGTCTCGGAGAACTTTCTAATTAGTGCTACTAATCACTTATTCTTTCTCAGGGACACTAATGCATTATTACTCAGACTTGTGAAATACATCTAACAACATATACGTCTTGTTAAAATGACACTCAGGAGATACCATTCCCATCATCCATCAATGACTCTTAATCTATCATATGGAAATATTGCTTAAATACTGCTACTATAGTCAGAGAGGTTTCAGGCGTCTTCTCCAAGCTCTGCTAGGCACAGAGTCGCCAAGCTCTGGCATGCAGCCAATTCTCTTACATCATATAGCAATTAATGTACCCTCACTTGGATAACAAGAAGTTAGAAAGGCAGTGAAAAGTCACAACAGAATGGGACAACTGATGAAATTAGCTGCAGGAAATCTATTTTGTAATAAAACTGTTCATAAAAGCAAAATGTCATTTAAAGGCACAATTTCCATGGAGAATAAGTTTTTATGTCTGTGTGTATCTTTAAGACTTGAAGACTTTTCTGTTTTTAATACTTTTTTCATTTAAATGAGTTTATAGGACTCTAAAATATACAAAGGCGCATCTATACCCCAGGGAAACTCATTATATGTTGTGCGTGCCTGGGATTTTTTTTTTTTTTTGGTTGGTTGGTTCGTTTTTAATTCAAGTAGGATCCACGAAGCTGAAGTCATTTCTTTGTGAGAAATATTGAGATTAGAGGAATGTAGATCATTAACAGTACACATTAAAAATTGGCCAATTTTCATTTTAAGTTGAAAAAACATGGATCCCATTTTAAACTTCTAAGGAATGCTGATGGAGTCTGATATAAAAAGAAGTGTAACTGATTATTTTTCTTTTTCCCCCATGTTTGAATACATAACCAGCTATAAAGACTACTTTAGTCTCTCATCCTCACCCAAGTTAGATACATTACAAAGTTCTTCCTTTTAGAGTAATTTACAAGGAAATTCAAATTCTTATTACATCAAAATTTGATGATAAATGCTTTCCTTTTTTTAACAAAATGTGCTTTGAAATCAAAGTGATGTATGAAAGGAAGTGAAGACGACAAATAAACAAACACACAGCAGTGCTTTGCACACACAAGGTAGTACTTGGAAAGTTTGAAAGGGAGAACACGCTGTTGTGAAGCAGATGGGTGCAGAGCATAGTAGAAAGCTGGAAATACTAATTTTTAAGGAAAGAATTCCCAGAGAACCCTACTGGACAGAATTCAGTATGTGACTTTATTTTTTTTTAAGTATCATCATACTTGTTCAGTGCTATTTCCTGAACCTTTAAAATAATGCAAACTAATCAGCTAATCCATGAAACAAAAATGTTGCTGTAACTGCTGTGTTTCTAACTAATCTATTGCTCTGTGTTACAAATAAGTGTTACACAAATATAAGAGTGAGTGATGTACATTACCAAACTACTGTCACCAAGATGAAGCATTGGTCCAACAATATCCTTGAGGTAAGTATCAAGCCTTAATGAGGGGTGGGGTTTTTTTTCTTCTGACTTGTGTCCGGCACTTGACAGATTTTAATGTGGGTCAGCAGCCCCTGACCTAAAAAAGGTCCCACCCATGATCTAGATCATCCCTGATAGATGTTTATCTAACCTGCTCTTAAATATCTCCAATGATGGAGTGTCCCTAGGCATTGTATTCCAGTGCTTAAGCACTCCCACAGGAAGTTTTTCTTAATGTCCAACCTAAACTTCCCTTGCTGCAATTTAACCCCATTGCTTCTTGTCCTATCATCAGAGGTTAAGGAGAATATTTTTTCCTCCTTTCTCCTTGTAACAACACCCTTTTAGGTATTTGAAAGCTGTTATATCCCCTCTCAGTCTTCTCTTTTCCAAACTAAACAAATCCAGTTCTTTCAGTCTTCCCTTACAGATCATGTTTTCTAGACCTTTAATCATTTGTGTTATTCTTCCCTAGTCCTTCTCCAATTTCTCCACATCTTTCCTGAAATTTGGTGCCCAGAACTAGACACAATGCTCCAGTTGAGGCCTAATTAGCCCAGAGTAGAGCAGAAGAAGGACTTCTCGTGTCTTGCTCACAACACTCTTGTTAATACATCCCAGAATCATGTTTGCTTTTTTGCAGCAGTGCTGCTGGGAGAATTAAAAGGCTCATTTGGATGGCAGAGCTGGAAGAGAGCAGACCAGATCTAAAGGCTCTGACACAGCTGCCCACAGGTGCCCTCCTTGAGGGAAGGAAGAACCCACAGAGACATCCAGAGAGAGACGTACCCTGTGACCTTGGACTGTAGTAACTCCCTCATTTCTTTTGGTTTGGATTTCCCTACTTGGTGAAGTGTTTGGACTAAGCTCACTCTGGGAGGAAGGGGGACATGAGAAGAAGCAGCCCAGGGAGAATACCATTAATGAGGCTACGTCTACACTGCAGGCTTTTTGCTCAAGAAACTTTTTGCAGAAGAGATTTTCCGCAAAAAGTTCTTGTGCAAAAGCGTGTCCACACCTCAAAAGTGCATCAAAAAAAGCGATGCACTTTTGCATAAAAGAGCACCCACACTATTGGATGCTCTCTCACATATAAAGCCCTCCGGAACCAGATCCAGCTGGGCTTTAGGTCACCAGTTGCTCTCAAGTGCTGTTGCCAGAGCCCTGCAGAGAGACGCGCTTAAAGGGACCCCCCTCCCCACCCGGACAGCCGCTTCTCTGTTTGTGCTGTCTGCTTGTGGACCTCTTGAGGGGACAGCAAAGCTTCAGCAGTGCCTGCTGTGGTTGCCCTGTTCTTTTTGGGGACGCCACAGCTTTTCGCCTTGGTGTGTGCCATGGAGCTGGAGCTGCCCCTGGGCAGGCGATGGCCCCACATGGCCATGCTGCAGTTCCTGCAGCACTTGCTTCCAGCAGCGTACATGCTCCTGCTGGACGTGGACTCAGAACTCCTCCTCATCACCCTCTGTGTGGCTGCAGCTGCTCCAGTCTGGCTGCTGCACCCAACCGTACACAGAAGGTTCTGGAGGCTGGTGGTCATGAGGTGGTGGCTGCACAACTTTAGAATGTGCAAGGCCACCTTCCTTGAGCTCTGTGCCTGGCTGGCACTCGCCCTCCAGAGACGCGACATCCACCGGTAGCCCACCATCCCCCTGCAGAAGCGGGTCACAATCACCCTCTGGAAGTTGACCACCCCAGACAGCTACCGCTCGGTGGCCAACCAGTTTGGGGTGGGGAAGTCCATCATCAGGGCCCTGCTTCTGCAGGTAAGGAGCTCGCAAGCTGCAGTCTCTGTCTGGTGGGGGGGGGGAGGAAGGTGTTGGATAAGGGGGACTCTTGGGAGGGTAGGGCTGGGGACTGTAGGGAGTGGACTGGGGTGAGGAGAAAGCCCTGACCCCGGGGGCTTGTGCCGTCTCGCCCTCACACAGCCCTGCTGCCAGGGCAGGGGGGGTATTTGCTCATAGGGAGTGGCTCCTGGGGGGTTGGAAGGTCAGAGGAGGGAAGGGGGATCTCCCAAGGGCTCACACAACCCCCCTCTCATTCTCTGTTGGGTGTGTTTCTTTTTCTCTTCCTGCAGGTCATCAGGGCCATCAATTCCCTGCTGCTGCGCAGAGTCGTCCGTCTCCAGGACCTGGATGCAACCATGGTCCTGGAGACTTGCTGCCTGCGGGTTTCTCAACTGTGGGGGAGCTATCGACAGCACACACATCCGTGACATCCTGATCCAGGCCCTGGACCATCAAGCAGCCCAGTTTATTAATAGAAAGGGCTACTTTTCAGTAGTCCTGCAGGCCGTGGTAGACCACCGGGGTCACTTTACAAACATTTATGTGGGGTGGTCAGGCAGGGCACACAATGCCCGAGTTTTTAGAAATTCCAGTCTGTGCACCAAGCTGGAGGAGGGCACCTTTTTCCCCCACCGGCACTTTGCGGTGGGTGACCATGATATGCCAGTGTGCATAGTGGGGGACGCGGTATACCCACTCATGCCCTGGCTGATGAAGCCCTATACCAGTCACCTGGATCCCAGCAAGGACCTTTTCAATGCCTGCCTCAACCGAGCCCAGATGCAGGTGGAGTGTGCCTTCGGGCATCTCAAGGGACGCTTCTGCTGCCTCCTCACCCTCCTGGACGTCAGGGAGTACAATATCCCTGAGCTGGTGGCGGTGTACTGTGTGCTCCACAATATTGTGGAGCGCAAAGGGAAGGCCTTCTTCCCTGGGTCGGGGGCAGATGCCAGCCACGAGAGCCATGTGTTTGAGCAGCCCCGGACTGCTGCCACCCGTCAGGCCCATCAGACCGGGGTACGTATCCGGGAGGCCCTGAGGGAGAGCTTCTCTCAGGCCCCCCCAGTAGCTCTCCCCAGGGCCTCCCCAACAGGGGCTTCTGCCTTTCTGCTCTCTCCCTTTCCCCTCTCCCTCCCTCCCCTTGCCCCTTCCCTGACCTCCCAATAAACACACCTGTTTAGTTTGAACAAAAAAGAGTGCTTCTTTACTGAACATGAGGAGAAGGTGGGCAGGAGGACAGGGGATGTCTGAACCAAACGGGGAACCCCAGATAATTCCCCTACAGGATGAACCTCTCTAAACCGGGACTCTCTGGTCTAGTAGGACCATGCATGGTTCTAGACTAGACGTGTTTTGTTAGGGTTTTTTTTTTACGTTTTTCCTGTTACAGACTAATTTGCCTACCCCTCTGAAATAGTTATTCAAGTCGTGCTTTTGGGACTGCTCTGCCAACAGAGGTAATCTGGCCACCCCCTATCATTCCCAGCATGTCCCTTACTTGCCCCTTCCTGTCCAACATACACTTTATGTTGGAGCAAGAAATGTGGGTAGAATAGAACTAGCTATGCTGGCTATGTGCCATATTGGTATTCTCCTTCACCACTGGAATCCAGAACTGTTCTCTTTTCTTGGTGGTCCCTGCAGGTTTGTCTGTACTGCAGCTGAGAACAGCTCCAAGCCTGAATAGACAGACACGTGCTAGCTCCACTCCAGCTAGCGCACTAAGAGCAGTGTGCACATGACATCACAGGTGGCAGCTCAGGTTAGTCACTGTGATGGACTGGGCCGGGTCTGGGCACGGCTGAGGGCATTCTCTCAGGTCGAATTGCTCAAAACAAGGGCTACTTACAGCCCCAGACTGGAGACCTTCTGTCACATTATTAGATTTTAAAGATCATTGCTGCATCCATGAGGGGAAGGGGTTGCCCCAAAGTATGTACAAAGGGGGCCATGTGAGGTGTCAAATGAAAGCTTATGTTCTACTGATTCTGTATATGCTATTCATGTACTTTTATAATATCTGTATGTGGAGTTATAAACATGTATTCTGTGTTGATGCTGGAAAATTCTCTGTCTGAGGCAGAGCAATGGGCAAAGAATGTTCAACCAGTGACTGTGCTAATTAACGAGGCTCCAGGGACAATGGATCTCTAGGTGCCAATACACACCTGAGGAATGCGTCTGGGAATCTGGAACCTTCAGACCAGCCAGAATAGTGATTGCTGACTTGGGACACAAGGACTGGTCACTGGGCCATGTGACCTGCTCCAACTTGGAAGAGACCAGGGATGGATATAAAATGCCATGTGGCAATCTCCATTTCGTCTTCAGTTCAGTCAGTTCGTCTACTGATTCCAGATGCAGCCTTGTGAGGAACAGCGAGTCGGAAAGAACTGTGGATGCATCCTGACATAGGATGTACACCAAAGACTTTTAAGATAGCAGTTTATAACATCTCTGCTAAGAGCCTGTATCGAGAACTGGGTGATTCGATGCATGCAATGTATTCTCTTTAACAACCTTACTCTCATGTTTTTCTTTCTTTTAGTAATAAACTTTTAGATTTTAGATTCTAAAGGATTGGCCCAGCATGGTCTTGTGGGTAAGATCCAGAGTATAAATTGATTGGGAACTGTGGCTGGTCTTTTGGGACCAGGAGAACCCGTTTGGGGTAGGTGAGATTGGGTTCTATAACTCCTCACCTGTGTGCAGACCCGGGGCCGACCAGGAAGAGCTGGGGTGTCAGAGGGGTTTTGCTCGAGAGGCTTCTGGCTGGCCAGATTGGCAGCTGAAGCGCTCGGCGTGACTGGTTTGTGACCTGTTTGGGAAGGTCTCCAGTCAGGGGATGTAAATTGCCCTTGTTTTGAGCAATTCACCCTGAGAGGATGCCCTCAGCTGTGCCCAGACCCGGCCCGGTCCGTCACAGTCACCAAAGCTCAAAACCAGGGAGTCAGGCTGGCTGGTACTTGAGCTGTGGCCTAGGCTACCTGCACATGCTGCAATGTCCGTACTGCTATTTTTAGCACAGTAGCTCAAGCCGAGCTAGCATGCATCTGTCTACTCAGGCTGGGAAGCATGCTCCTAGATGTACAGTAGACATGCCCTGAAAGGTTAATATTTGGCCCATCGAAGCAAACAAGGCTAGAGTTCTAGAACTGTAAGTTCTGTATATGCATTATAAGAACCTAAGGAAAATGAACATGTGCATAGGAATATAGATAGTCCTGCACGGAATTAGACAAGCGTGATTATGCAAGAAAAAGTTGTCTCCTTAATTAAGGTTGAAGCTAGCTAGACTGATTACATTTCAAACAAAGGCACTTATGTGCAACTGTTTCAGCACTGTGAAACCTGAATGGCACGTAAGTGCAACGAGAGTAAGAACAGGGTCAAGAAAGACCAATTTTAAATGAAAAGCTATGTGGACATGCGCTAAGGTAAATTTGGGGAAGTGAAAACAACAATAAGCCTCTTCTTCGTATGTGTGTGTGTGTGTGTAAAATAAATCAGGAGAGCTAGGATTCACCTATTTTAACTGCTCTAAGGCTTTGGATTTGGAAAGAGCATTACAAAGATTAGAAGGCACCAAACTGGGACCATGGAAACAAATTGTTTCACAGGAACACAACAATAATTCCTTCAGGGACTTAAGAAAGAAACTGATTAAATGAATGCACAAAAAGACCACTGTGGACCTCTATAAAAAGAATGAAAAGCAAAACACACAGATCCCTCTAATACAACTACTTTATGAATAATCTTTTTTAACCAACAGATTTACTGCCAAGGACTGGAAAAATTCATTCGCCTTTTACTCAGTGGATGAGTTCCAGCAGTAGATGAGATGAATTGACATACCATAATCAGTTTTCTAGGGTACACTAGTTACCATGAGTCCAATTCTCCACTTGCTTGTTGGATATATGGTAGCTTAGACACTGGTGATCATAACTTGGTCACATTTGTTATAGACTCATACAATAATGTCTGGGTCATGAAGACATATACTTGGAGCTTTAAAAGGGTCAGTTTCAAAAAGATGAAAACAATTATCATAAGAACATAAGAACATAAGAACATAAGAACGGCCGTACCGGGTCAGACCAAAGGTCCATCTAGCCCAGTATCCTGTCTGCCAACAGTGGCCAGCACCAGGTGCCCCAGAGGGGGTGGACCGAAGACAACAATCAAGCGATTTGTCTCCTGCCATCCCTTTCCAGCCTCTGTCAAACAGAGGCCAAGGACACCATTTATCCCCTGGCTAATAGCCTTTTATGGACCTAACCTCCATGAAATTATCTAGCTTCTCTTTAAACTCTGTTATATTCCTAGCCTTCACAGCCTCCTCTGGCAAGGAGTTCCACATGCTGACTACACGCTGTGTGAAGAAGAACTTTCTTTTATTAGTTTTAAACCTGCTACCCATTAATTTCATTTGGTGTCCTCTAGTTCTTCTATTTAGGAACTAATAAATAACTTTTCTTTATCGGCCCTCTCCACACCACTCATGATTTTATACACCTCTATCATATCCCCTCAGTCTCCTCTTTTCTAAACTGAAAAGTCCCAGTCGCTTAACCTCTCCTCATATGGGACCCGTTCCAAACCCCTAATCATTTTAGTTGTTCTTTCTGAACCCTTTCCAAGGCCAAAATATCTTTTTGAGGTGAGGAGACCACATCTGTACACAGTATTCAAGATGTGGGCGTACTATAGTTTTATACAGGGGCAGTAAGATATTCTGGGTCTTATTTTCTATCCCTTTCTTAATAATACCTAGCATCCTATTTGCCTTTTTGACCGCTGCACACTGTGTGGAAGTTTTCAGAGAACTGTCCACGAGAACTCCAAGATCTCTTTCCTGATTTGTCGTAGCTAAATTAGCCCCCATCATACTGTACGATAGTTGGGGTTATTTTTCCCCATGTGCATTACTTTACACTTATCCACATTAAATTTCATTTGCCATTTTGTTGCCCAATCACTCAGTTTGGTGAGATCTTCTTGGAGTCCCTTACAGTCTGCTTCTGTCTTGACTATCCTAAACAGTTTGGTATCATCCGCAAACTTTACCACCTCACTGCTTACCCTTTCTCCAGATCATTTATGAATAAGTTGAACAGGATTGGTCCTAGGACTGACCCTTGGGGACACCACTAGTTACCCCTCTCCATTCTGAAAATTTACCATTTATTCCTACCCTTTGTTTCCTGTCTTTTAACCAGTTCTCAATCCAAGAAAGGACCTTCCCTCTTATCCCATGGCCATGTAATTTACACAAGAGCCTTTGGTGAGGGACCTTGTCAAAGGCTTTCTGAAAATCTAAGTATACTATATCTACTGGATCCCCTTTGTCCGCATGTTTGTTAACCCCTTCAAAGAACTCTAATAGATTGGTAAGACAGGATTTCCCTTTACAGAACCCATGTTGACTTTTGTCCAACAAATTATGTTCTTCTACATGCTTCACAATTTTATTCTTTACTATTGTTTCGACTAATTTGCCCGGTATCAACCAAATCAGCTGTGTGAGAGAATTTTAAATGAAAAAATGTGTATAATAATTGGAATTGTTTAAGAATACCTAACTAGAAACCCCAAAGGCCATAATCCCACAAGTGAGAAAGAAGGCCATATTGGTTAAAATATCAACTTGGTTTGGAGGGGAAGTGAAAGAAGCTATAAAAATAATTTAAAAAAACCAAAAAGGGGACATTTCTAATTAACATAAACTAGAAATAAGGAACTGTAGAAAACTGATAAGGGAAGCAAAAAGACACAAGTTGAACATTATGGCCAGCAGATTTAAGGGAAATAAGGAGTTTTAAAAATACATTAGGAACAAAAATAATCTTAAATATGATATTGGTCCCTTATTAGATAGAAATGGTAGAATTATCAATAATAATGCAGAAAAGGCAGAAGTAGTCAAATTTGAGAAAAACAGATGAAATAATAATGTCATATGATTATGCTCTTTCCTTTCGACTAGTATCTCCAAAGTTAGGTCAAAATTAGCAGGTGTGTATAATGTGTATCCAAGCCGTGGTCTACATTAGGACATTATTTTGATATAATCACCACCCCAGATCGAATTTATAAGCAGGGCATCCACACTACCAAGCCTGTTATTTCAAAATAACAGGCTGTGGAATTCAAACTCTGTACTCCTGCTTTTCATCAGGAGTAACGCTAATTCCAAAAGAGTTATTTTGAAATAACAGTAGTGTGGATGCTCCAGTGTCACTATTTTGAAATAATTACTCCCCAGAGTAATTCAAACTAATTACTCCCCAGTGCTTCCTGTGGCTCTAAGTCCAAGTTAGTACCTCCATATCAATGGAGCCTACCTAGGACTAATTTCGATGCTTCCCCCAGAGTGAGGACATGCTAGTTCAAATTTGTTAAATTGGGAGTTCTTAAGTCAAATTTACTCATTTTGAAATAGTTTCCTAGTGTAGACGTGGCCCAAAAGTTTTCAAACAACTGGCTGAGGATCTCACTGGACAGTTATTGTTGATTTTCAGAAAGTCGTGGAACACTAGCTTTCTTTTAGTCTTCTTGGACTTCCCTAAAGTGACTATAATTTAAGGATAAAAGGCAGGATACAGGTAATTATAGGCCTGTTAGACTGACAACAATGCCAAGCAAGATAATGGGGTGTCTGATGCAACAGTTAATTAAGAAAGAATTAAAACAAAGTAATGTAATTAATGCCAATCAATATGGGTTTATGGAAAATACATGTTCTCAGATTAACTTTATCTTTTTTTTGAGTCTGAGTTTAGTTGATAGAGGTAATAGTATTAATTGAAAATACTTGGATTTCTCTAAGGTGTTTGACCTGTTATCACGTGACTTTTTTAATTAAAAAACGAGATCAATATAAAATTAGCATGGCACATAGTCATTGAATTCAAAATTGGCTAACTGATACATCTCAAAATGTAGTTATAAATGGGGAATAACTGACTGGGCGTGTTCAGGTCCATTGGGAGGAGGCAAATGCCCAGAGGACCTGGGCAATTTAAAAGGGCCTGTGGGCCCCCAGCTACTACCAGCAGTGTAGTGGAGCTAAGTCAGGTTTCCTGGTTGCTCTTGCTGCACACCGCTTCTGGAAACAGCCAGCATGTCTCTGCAGCCCCAGAGAGCAGTGGGGGTCTCTGTGTACTTTCCCCAACCTGAGCACCTCCCCTGCAGTTCCCATTGTCTGGGAACTGCAGCCAATGGGAGCGGTGGGAGCGGTGCCTGGGAGCAGCAGTGCTCAGACACTACCTGGACCTTCTACCAAGGAACTCCTGCCAGAAGGATCTGCTGGTCACTTTCGGGCACTGTCTGAGGTAAGCACCATCCCTCGCCCCCTCTTGAACTCCAACCCGCTGCCTCAGCCTGGTGAAAGTGAGTAAGAGTTGGGGAGAACCAGCAACAGAGAGAGGGGGGATGCAGTGTGCACTCTATAGCCCCTCCCTATATCGCTTGCTCTCCCTCACTCTCTTTCTGGGGGGAGGGGTGAGAGAGGATGAGGTGTCAGGTGCTGGGAGGGAGGATAGGGGGAAGGCACTGGGCTGGGGCAGGAGGTTGGGGTGCAATAGGCGGTGATGTGGGTAGCGCTTACCTCAGCTGGCTCCCAAAAGCAACCACCACGTCCATCTGGTAGGAGGCAGGGATCGCTGCACACCACTGCTTTCAGGAACGCGCCCCCCCCCCCCCCCCCGCTCCCTTTCCTCCCACACACACACAGCTCCCATTTGCCACAGTAGCTGGTAAACAACCTAATAAAATTATCTGGGGCAAGAACAGGGAATTCCTTTAATAGTGCACCTGAGGAGGCCTGTATAGTCTATCTATGCTCCTTTTCCATGTATCATATAATGATTGCCTAGTTGCCTAAGAGCATTCAGTTGATCGTGGTTATGCATTTTTAAGGTTGTGGCTAATATAAGCATTTTATTTGTCCTTATCTAGCTGTGTTCATACCAAACAGCTACATTCCTTGGATCAGTCTGCCAGAATTAACCATGCTCATTAACATTGATTTGCATGTATATAAAGTATCTGAAAATAGTTCTTTAGAGGAAGTCTCAAAAGGCTGTTTTGAAATATACAAGCATCATCTAAATCACTGACCTTACTACACACAAGCCCAGATTTATGTGGTGCAAAAAGGCACACCCATAATTTTCATATATAATTGTAATTGCATGGGCAATCATGGTAATGCAGTGCTTATCGTTCTGAAAACCTGAGCAGCATTTTATTTATTTAGGAGTATTAAATGTACAAAGTAACTCAGTTCAAATCACCAAACCAGTCCTAATCAATATCCAGAGCAGTGTCGTATATGACACTATTGTATACCTATAGTTTAATGCAGTGGCTTTCAAACTATGGTTGCTCAATGCCAGGCACTGGGTCACTTTGCTGTAAGGTAACGAGGTGGCCAGTGGGGTTACTAAGGCAGGCTTCCTCACTATCTCCGCACTGTGGACTGTGCTGCACCCCAGAAGCAGCCAGCAGCAGAGTTTGGGCACAGGAGCCAATGAGCGCTGGGGTGAGGGGTGGAGAGCAGTGCCTGCAGGCAAGAGCAGTGCAAATAGCCTCTTGCACACCTCCACCAAGAAGATGGATCTGCTGCTGGCCGCTTCCAGGGCACAGTGCATACCACAGTGCTAGGACAGGCAGGAAAAATGCCTTAGCACCTCTGCTGTATGGCTGCATGGGATCCACCAGAGGGAAGCCCGCACCCAAATTTGGAGCGCCCCCGCACTCCGAGCTCCTCATCCTCAGCCCTACCCTAGAGCCTGCTCTCTAATCAAAAGATATAATTATGTTGGGTTGCAGCATCGATAATTTTCTTCAACTGGATCATGAGAAAAAACGTTTGAAAGCCACTGGCGTAATGCTTTCCAAATAGGGAACATGTGACTAGACTGGAGAGAACAGATGTCTTAAACATTTTCTCTTGGCTTTTGAAAAGGACACTGTTAACCAATTGAATAACATGCATAACCTGATATGTCCATGTCTTCCAAACTCGCTATATGACTATTAAACACACTGAAAAATAAAAGCATCTGAGCAGAGATGCACATGCATTGTCCAGCATGCCTATGAATGACTGAAATTGTTGCTTGCAGTGTTGTAGCTGTGTTGATTGCAGAATATTAAGAGACAAGGTGGGTGAGGTAATATCTTTTCATGGACCAACTTCTAAAGAAGAGCTTGTCTCTTTCACCAACAGAAGTTGGGCCGTTGAAAGGTATCACTTCACTAAACTTGTCTGAAATTTTTGCCACTAATACTTGCTCTTGTATTTATCAAAGGAAAATAGTTAAGATAACATTTTCAAAGGACGATACAATATGTGGAAATGTATCTAGAATGGCATTTATGGACCTCCATGTAACCTCCCCAAGTTTAGTACACGTTGAACCTCTCTCGTCCGGCACTCTCCAGTCCAGCAGCATCCATGATCCAGCATGATTTTAGTTAGCCAGATGCCCACTTATCTTTGATGTGGCTAAGCTTCCCATGGTCCCATAAAGTTTCTTTACAGCTACCAGTCCTGGCGCTCAGTGTTCTGTGCTGTTATTTAGCTCTAATTTACTCCTAAATGTCTTCTAAGACCCAGTAAGCAGTGGAAGTGTTGGTAATGCTGCTAAGCATAAGGATGTTTCTAATGCTTTATTTACTTATTTTCTTGTGCCAATACAGTAAAATTGTCTAACAACACTAACAGTTTGTTATGAAGAGAGCTGATAAGCCTTGGCTCTGTATAGACTTATATAGGGTGTATATCAGTACAGTCATGCATTACTAAGCAGCATTGCAAGCCTTATTCTGTTTATTCACCTTGGTGAAATAAAAATACAATATTGACCTCCCGTGGTTCAGCAAATTCTCTGATTCAGCACTGGTCAGGTCCCGAGGGTGCTGGACTAGAGAGCTTCAACCAGTACCTACAGAGGAACAGTACTGTGAATGTGGAGAGGTGAATTTGTCTCAACATACAGCCTCATTGTATTCTAGTAATTGTCTCTGCCTTAGGTTTTAACATGTGAGAAATGCAGTTTCAGGCAGTGGAGCTAAATTGTGTCCTTTCTGCTCATGCAGATTTCAGTGGGACTGGTCATAGAACAATTTTCTGATGATGCCACATGGCCCAGAACTGCTGACCTCAGTAGAATTGTTCCAATTCTCACCACCAGAAACTTTAGTCTAATGCGAATAAAACCCACAATGAAAGCCTTGACAACGTAACTAGTATTGAAATGCAAGAGTTATGTTATGTGCTAATCTAAACTCATACAACACCAGCTCTGCTGGGGATCCAGAACCCTTTGGGAAAGTATCAAGCTTATGGTTATATATATGAACATGTACTTGTGTGTGTGCATTTATCTCATCTGTGCATGTAAATCAATGATTTAGATATTGGCATAAAAAGTATTCTTATTAAGTTTGCGGGTGATACCAAGCTGGGAGGGGTTTCAAGTGCTTTGGAGGATAGGGTCATAATTCAAAATGATCTGAACAAACAGGAGAAATAGTCTGAGGTAAATAGGATGAAGTTTAATAAGGACAAATGCAAGGTACTCCACTTAGGAAGGAACAATCTGTATCACACATACAGAATGGGAAGCGACTGTCTAGGAAGGAGTATTGCGGAAAGGGATCTAGCGGTCATAGTGGACCACAAGCTAAATATAAGTCAACAGTGTGACACTGTTGCAAAAGAAGCAAACATAATTCTGGGATGCATTAACAGGAGTGTTGTGAGCAAGACACAAGAAGTCATTCTTCCACTCCACTCTGCATTGATTAGGCCTCAGTTACAGTATTGCGTCCAGTTCTGGGCACCACATTTCAAGAAAGATATGGAGAAATTGGAGAAGGTGTAGAGAAGAGCAACAAAAAATGATTAAAGGTCTAGAAAACATGAGCTATGAGGGAAGAATGAAAGAACTGGGCTTGTTTAGTTTAGAAAAGAGAAGAATAAAAGGGGACATGATAGCAGTTTTTCAAGTATCTAAAAGGGTGTTACAAGGAGGAGGGAGAAAAATTGTTCTCATTGGCCTGATGATAGGACAAGAAGCAATGGGCTTGAATTGCAGCAAAAGAGGTTTAGGTTGGACATTAGGAAAAACTTCCTAACTGTCAGGGTGGTTAAACACTGGAATAAATTGTCTAGAGAGGTTGTGGAATCTCCATCTCTGGAGATATTTAAGAGCAGGTTGGACAGACATATATCAGGGATGATCTAGATGGTGCCTGGTCCTGCTATGAGGGCAGGGGACCGAACTTGATGATCTCTCGATATCCCTTCCAGTTCTAATATTCTATGATTGTATGATTCTATGAAATGCCAATCTGGGTGTGCAAATATGGGGTTTGGTAGTGCACACACTATCATGCCACTGCCCCATTATAATCTCTGAAAAGTTAACCATTTTAATACACCTATTAGTGTGTTTTGTGCAGGAATATGGTGATGGCTATATTAGATTAGATAAATTAGATTCCAGTGTACACTTGAAGTTATACTTGGCAATATGAGATCGAGTCAATTTTAGTAATACTTCCATTATGTGATAAAGGCTTTGCCATATAATTTACCCTAAGTGCTATATATGTCATCAACTAGGTGGTAAATATGTCTTTTTCCCCACAAAATTTCAGAAGAGTGAGGTTGGTATCTGGTACATTTCATTATTTATTGTGTCAATTCAGTGCAATTCAATATATTGTGCTAATTTCCTTTTCCTATTTTTTTTTTAAAGTAATCTGTCACTAAGGTTGTAACAGCTCCAATTTTATGGAAGCCTATGAGACTATGTCATTGAAATTGGATCAGTCCAAATGGAATCATTATTGTTCATCCATTGAGATCTTAATAGCTCTATCAATCCAAGTGTATGAGACAGTGCCCAAGGTGTTTTGAGGAGCCTTTCAGGTTTATCCGAATGTGCTGAACCTCTTAGAAGCACAGCAGCATGAATTAAAAGATACAGTTCAAAAATTTCTCAGAGACCCATTATCAGCAGATCATATACACGGTAGGCTCCTTTGACCATACCAGCTGTAATCAAGTCAGTAGGCATTCTGTGAATCATTGACACAAGCGATCACAAGACTTTAGTCACATCACTGTGTGATAACGGATCATTCAAACCACAGATCAGTGCATGTGCTTAATGTCCTTGGGATGTTTTTAGTAAAGAGGTAATTAATGTGCACACCCAATAACTGCTTTCCTCTGTTAAATATTTCAGCCTAATATTGCTACAAGTACCTGTGGGCATCCAGTCTTCATTTTGTGTTCACAACTTGGATGTTTTCATATTAACTAAAACAGGAAAGAAATTGAGCACAGGGCCTTGTTTACTAACATCAGAACCAGCAAGGTCTCCTTTCCAGGGTCTGAGAGTCTGCACGACACTGGCCCAATCTATCACTTTGTCACTAGTCTCAGCTGAGAGGTGAGATAACTTGTTTTGCCACTACTTCAGCATTCTTGGTGTAACCCCAAGCACTGAGAGGGAGAGAGAAATCTCCAGAGCCAGCTGGTTTTTAGCTCGTGCAGTAGAGGCTCAGGGCTTTAGCCTCAGAGGTTCAGTCCTGCCTGGAAGCAACCTGGGTCTGTGAGTGTTACATATGGGTATATAGAAGAGTTCAATAACCAGGGCTGTCAGCCTGGCACCTCTCACACCAAGTTCAGGAATCTCCTAGCACTGGAGGTGGGAACTGGTTCGCACAGACTTCCTCTTTGGGAAATTTCAAGGGGATATGATTCTTTACATTCCTCCATTCTAGGATGGAATTGCACTTGGCAGCATCTTTGGAATCTTCTGATATTGGAGTACTGGTTGGACCTTCCTGGTCCTGTACCCTCAGGACCTGACTAGTCCCATACAAGAACATTTACTGGACCAAGGCAGATCAATGCTGGCCCCCCTGCTACCACTCCGACCTGGCTCCCAGCCCTGGCAGAGTCACTGTCTCTGTTGTCACCACCCTGACAAGGCTGTCGGCAGGACTCTCAGCTGCCCTGCCACCTGCCTGGCCGCCGGGCTCATGGCCTGTTGCCGCTGGCCCTCTTGTTGCCATCCCAGCAGGGTTGCCAGCCTGCTGCTGGCTCCACTACTAGTCCTGGCCACCAGCTCTCCTGGTGCTGGACTCCCAGCAACCGGGGCTGTCTGGTCTAGGAACATGCATGGTCCTACCAGACCAGAGTCCCGGTTTAGAAGAGGTTCATCCTGTAGGGGAATTGTCTAGGGTTCCCCGCTTGGTGCCCGTTTTAGTTACACATTGCCCTCACTCTGAGCTCTACAATTTTCCCTGACTTCCCCGTTTTCCATTCATTTTCTGGTGGAAAAGGAGGAGGGAAGGTAAAGAAAAAGAAGGAAAAGCCATAAAACCAAAACCTGTCACAATGGCTTTTATTTAATAATCTGTGAAAATCTTTGAATGAAATGAAGAATTTTGGTTCATTTGAAATATTTCATCTGATTTTTTCAACCACTTCCAAGCCTGACTGTCATCCCTGATAATAACACACGTGAAAGCACACATTTCCATGCCTAATTTGCAACAGTGCCTGCATCCTGTATTAATGGCATGCAGATTTTCAATGTGTATGTACTCATGGCTAGATAGGGATTTGCACAGATATATGTAGCAGTGTTCATGAAGCGTAGGTGCACAGAAACCCTTGGATATAAGTGCTGAAATCCAGGCCCCAATATTTCTTTCAGAATGTTTGGAAACAAAAACTCACACTTTTATTATGAGAAGTAACAGAAAGGTAGCCATGTTAGTCTGATCTTGGTAAAACAAAAAAAAGCAGTCATGTAGCACTTTAAAGACTAACAAGATGGTTTATTAGGTGATGAGCCACTTCTTCAGATCATATTCTGAAAGTGAATTGGCATGACCATTATATAACAGAGGGATACAATGGTTCGTTAGTTTGTAAATTGTTTATTTTTTTCATTGTATCCCTCTGTTATATAATGGTCATGCCAATTCACTTTGGGTACGTCTATACTAGCCCCCTAGTTCGAACTAGGGAGGCTAATGAGGGCTACCGAAATTGCAAATGAAACCTCCGCCTCGTGGAATGAGGTTTAACAGCTAATTCGAGTTAAGGGGTTTACTTCGAACTCCCGTTTCACTGCCGCCTGTAGATGCGGGCAGTTATTCCGGGCTAGTCAGTTTCCAAAATGGCGACCGCCCGGGAACATGCTAATGAAGCACAGGATATTTAAATCCCGCGCTTCATTTGCAATTTCGGTCGCCCTCATTAGCCTCCCTAGTTCGAACTAGGGGGCTAGTGTAGACGTACCCTTTCAGAACATGATCTGAAGAAGTGGGTCTGCCCCACAAAAGCTCAGTACTTTTATTATGAGTGTGTTTTACACTAGCACATAGGAGCCCCTCTCATGGACCAGAACCCTGTACTGCTAGCTACTTTACACAGAACAGAAAGAAGGTCTCTGCCCCCCAAAAGTTTACAATTACAACCCAAGTATAAGACAGGAGACAATAGATGAATACAGAAAAACCAACAGGAGAGTACAAGGAGTGAGAAAAAAGGACAGATGCCTTGAATTAAACAAATTATTTTCGGCTGCAGAATTTATGAGAGACCCAATTCAAAGCTGCTGGAGCTCTGCTGGAGTGATTTATACCATTTGTTTATACCAGCTAGGAATTTGGCTCGTAATCTATATGGGCCTAGCTAATAAAACTAAAAGGGAGGAGGGGTATTGCAATGCCCCAGATGAGTTGTGGCTATTTTAGTTAAATTTCACTATATTTATAATTACTTGGGTTGAATCCCATGTCAAACTCTAAATACCTGTGATTAAAAGGAATATTACTTTGTGCTCCAAATCAGTTTTGGCTTGTATGATCTGCATTATGGAACATCAGCAATAATCTTTATGACATCTTGAGAGTATATATAAATCCCCTTGTGCAGTTAGCCCAGAAAAAAAATGTAGAAGGCATTTTTTCTCCCATGCAGCTGCTGTTTCTGATACTCACTTTCTAGTTCATTGCTTGATGCTATTTTCATGAGTCATTGGGTGACCAAAAAGAAAAAGGGAAGGGACTTCAAAAATTTAAAACATCTGAATTCCTATCTTAGAATATGGTCTGAACCATGATATCATCTCAAAACCCTATACATATAGGAAAATCAGTGGTGTTGTTGGCAAGACTAAAAAAACATAAGCAAAAAAAAGAAAGGGATTGTATTAACATTTAAACTCATAAGTGCAAAAGAAAGTTCATATTTCCTCTCAATCTAGGTACTAACAAGTAGTATTGTATTACTATGCATGAGAAAAATGGAGAAAGTAAGATGGTCAGAAAGCGTGGAGAAGAGGTGAATCCATAGAAAATTTTGAGTTTTCAGAGCATCACAAACTTATATATTTTGACTGAAACCCAAATATTTCATTCTGGAAATGCAGCTGCAGTGCCTTATGGCAATGCTATGTGAGTGCCTCTTCCCCTCTTTCTCTTCCAAAGGCCGTGATCCCTGGTCAGACCCATGATGCACCACAGTCTTCCATCTCGGTGAAAGGGAGTAGTGCATCATGGGAGAGCTAGTTTGGCTGGAGAGACCGGGCAAAAGAGAAGAAACCGTTTCCATGATGTACTGCAGCATGGAAAGGGTTTGTTGTGAATGCATCTGTAGATATGGGCAAATGGCAAGTACGAAGATAGGGTTTCCCATGTTTTTTAAATCACTATCCTCAATCTCTACTCTGAAATTGGCCCAATTATTTCCCAGCTCTGGCCCATGACCTGAAGGAACTACAGAATTGTTTCTCTTAACAAAATGGAATGGGAGTTAAAGGTAAAGATCAAGCCATTTTAGCTATCTCTGGGCATTTTTAGAAGGGCTATCAGCATTCTTCACTGTTGGAGTTTGAGAGATGGCAAACAGATGGCTTGTGATGCTAGATTCTGCCACATTCAGATAAACGTATCAATTTACTGTAGAAACAAAGTGGTTTTTTATGTCATTCATAAAATGGAGTTGATGACATGAACTATTTGTTTAGTGATGATCTTGTGATTTCTTCAGTAAATGTTGGTTTGTGAGTGTCTCTTATTGCTACATTTGCTAGATCTGTAGTGTAGCTACAAATTCTGTGCCCTGGTAATCAAAATGCTACCTTAGTAACACTGTATATAAAGTCAAAATATTAATCAGTAAGCCTTTCTCTATTTCAATATGTTCTCCTTCAGAAGTAATCCAACTGGAGCCTTTTCAACCGCACTGTAATTTACGAGCCAGCTGGAGCACAATACATTTTTAATAAAAATTAGGTACAAGCAGATACAGGGGATTAATAGTTGTATTATAATTTTATAGTTTTCAATATATACTGCCATAGAAAAGACAGTCAAATATGGGGACCATCTCAAGGATATAAAATGGGGTATTTATTTTTAATGGAAAGAGAATTTCAGGAATTACTGAGCCATGAAGAGTTGATGAATGCAGTCACTGGGCACAACAAAGGCCACCTAGAAAGAATAGTCATGCAAAACAATATAATTACTATTGTTTGTTTGGACTTTGGACACCTGGAATGTGCTTTTTAATCACAGCTTTGAATTGCACCTCTGACATTTGCTCAGATTTAGTGTCAAAATAGCCTCCTTTTTAACTATGCCATACTTTTTTCCACATGATTTTGACCTACATTAATTAACAGTTTATTATACAGTGAACAAAAATGGGAGTCAAAGTGGTGTTCATAAACTGATTAAACCATTAGAAGTAGTATATCTTTCTCTGATCAGATTTAAGCCATACTGATAGAACTTAAAATTGGAAATAAAGCAGCTATACATTTTGCAATCTTTGCAAACTTTTTAACCTGCATTGCATACATTAATACATTTTATTTCTTCTCCTGGAACAGACATATAGAAAGCTGCTTGAGTTATGTTCTCTTTGCTCCTATAAGTATTAGTCTTCCCAAGTGGCAAACGTCTCCCATTGATTAACAATACTTGTGACATACAAATGTTGTTCTGGTACTGTAACATGCTTCTGTCTTTAAAGTCTTTTCAGCCTGTGATGTATGTGAAAAAGTGCTTCTTTGATTCAAGTGCCTTCCAGTTCCCTCATGAACTGGTTTGCAGAAGAACTGCTCACATTGCAGCATTTCATCTGTAACCCATTCTGAAAGCAAAGCTATAGCAAATCAAGACAACTCTCAGCAATGAAAGGTTCTTTCAGAAATTAGTAGCTTTTCCATTGATGATACTAATTACAATTGAGAAAATCTCTCATAGAATCCCCCTTGAACAAACTTATATTTGGGGAATGGATGCACAGCTCTCCTTATGAGGAAGTTGTCAGGAAGGGCAGCATAAAAGGCTTTGAAGATGGACCCCAATGATATGAACATTTATTTATGAAAGTGAACCCATCAGTGACTTGGAAATTTTCAAATGAGAAATGCCAACAATGAAAATCTTTGAAGGGGGACATGCCAGCAATGTAAAATTCTCCAGTGGGAACAAGCCTTCATCAATTTGAAAGTGAATCTTCTCAACATGAAAGCTTTGAAGATGCCCCCCTTTTTTCCTCCACCATGTGAAGTCTTTGAAGTTAAGCTTGTCTTAATCATTTTAGAAAGGTAAACTATGGAAGAGAGATGGAATAGATATCTCCTGACTTGTAATATTATTATCCCTTAACAGTTTGCCAACTAATTACCCACAAAAAGTTCAGCATAATACAGATAGTACCATATGCTTGACGCTCAGCTTTTTGCAACCCATTGGTTGAAATGTATTGTAGATTTTTGCTTGGATGCTGGAAGCTGGGTCAATGACTTCTTTGCTAGATTAGAAGAAAAGTACTGACACCACTCAGAATTATTGCAGAATACTGCAATAGGTTACAGGACTAGCAGTAATATCTCAGGGCTGCTTTGCACCCGCATCACAAACTCATCATCTTACCCACAGAAGGATAAATCCTGCCAATCCTGTAATTGAAAAAGGCCCTAATTCAAAGGAATTAGTGTGGTTTTTCTGCTGGGAATCATGTGGTCCTATGCCTGTGGTCCAGTCTACCTGTGGTTGGTCAGCTTGGCTTTGCAGGAAATTAATCAATAGGACAAAAATTAGGTACAAGTAAATCCACCAAGGAAAGTGGAGGATCAAGCATGGATACTCTACTGGAAGATATGCTTTAGCCTAGGAATTTGCAACCTTCAGCACATGGCCTATCAGGGAAATCGCTGGCGGGCTGCGAGACACAGCCTTTCAGCTCCCAGTGTCCACAATTCCCATAAGAACGGCCATACTGGGTCAGACCAAAGGTCCATCTATCCCAATATCCTGTCTTCCAACAGTGGCTAATGCCAGATGCCCCAAAGGGAGTGAACAGAACAGGGAATCATCAAATGATCCCTCTCCTGTCATCCATTTCCAGCCTCTGACAAACAGAGGCTAGGGACACCATTCCTAACCATCCTGTCTAATAGCCATTGATGAACCTAACCTCCATGAATTTATCTAGTTCTTTTTTGAACAAGTTAAAGTCCTGGTCTTCACAACATCCTCTGGCAAGGAGTTCCACAGGTTGACTATGTGGTACGTGGAGAAAAACTTCCTTTTGTTTGTTTTAAACCAGACAGAAGTTTAGCCAGACAGAAGTTAGTGGACCAACACAGGTATACCTTAGTGAAATGTAATGACCTGATTTAAACAAATCATACTTGATGATCTAATGGTCCCTGTTAGTCTTAGATTCAATGACTCTCTGGTCTCCAGCATGCAAGGGGATGAAGGGCTGATGTCAAGGGCAGCTTGGGCCAATGAACTATTATTTACCATTAATTAAATCATAAGTTCTTTGAGGCAAATACAGCTTAGTGGCAAACATGTGTTCAGTGACATACAAAGTGTAGATAGCTTAGAATATGGAAGACAGTGGAGAAAGGTAAAATGCACTGGGAAAAAGTCAATATATTCGTTTTTAATTTTTAACATACCAGAGGCACAAACCACAATTAGTACTTCTGCCATTTCACATTTGTGTTCCTTCATACCTCTTGGTCCTGGTGACTTATTACTGTTTAATTTGTTGATTTGTTCCAAACCCCTCTAATGACACATCAATCTGGGATGTGATTTCAGATTTGTCACCTAAAAAGAATGGCTCAGGTTTGGGAATTTCCCTCACATCCTCAAATATGAAGACCAATGCAAAGAATTTATTGACTTTCTCCACAATGGTCTTATCGTCCTCAAGTGCTCCTTTAGTATTGTGATTGTCCAGTGTCCCCACTGGTTTTTAGCAGGCTTCCTGTTTCTGATGTACTTAAATTGCTATAACTTATTGAATCTTTGACTAGCTGTTCTTCAAATTTTTTTTGGCCTTCCTAATTATATTTTTACACTTCATTTGCCAGAGTTTATGCTATTTTCCTCATTAGGATTTAACTTCCATTTTTTAAAGGATGCCTTTTTGTCTCTAGCTGCTTCTTTTACTTTGTTTAGCCATGGTGGTACTTTTTGGTTTTCTCTCTCTGTTTAATTTGTGGCATACATTTAAGCTTCTGTCATGGTGTCTGTAAAATGTTTCTATGCAGCTTGCAGGGATTTGAATTTTGGCACTGTGCCCTTTAATGTCTGTTTAACTAACTTCCTCATTTTTGTGTAGTTCCCCCTTTCTGAAATGAAATGCTAGTGTTGGGCCGCCGTGGTGTTTTCCCTGCCACATGGTTGTTAAATTTAATTATCTCAGTCACTATCACCAAACGGCCCAGCTATATTCGCTTCTTGGACCAGTTCCTGTGCTCCACTTAGAACTAAATCAAGAATTGTCTCTCTTATTGTGTGTTCCAGGAATTGATCATTTAAGGTGACAAACTTTATTTCTGCATCCTCTCCTGAGGTGACATATGCTCAGGCAGTGTGAGGATAATTTTAACCCCCTACTATTTTTTAGCCTTTCTAATCTGCCTCGGCATCTCACAGTCACTATCACCATCCTGGTCAGGTAGTTGGTAATATATACGATTGCTATATTCTTATTAGAGCGTGGAATTACTATGCATAGAGATTCTATGGTACAGTTTGGTTCATTTAAGATTTTCATTTCATTTCATTCTACATTTTCTTCCACAGAAACTGGCCCTCCTCCACCAGCATTAGCTGGTCTGTCCTCCTGATATATTTTGTACCCTGTTATGACTGCGTCCCATTGATTATCTTCATTCCACCAAGTTTCTCTGATGCCTATTCTGTCAATATCCTCATTTAATATGAGGCACTCTAGTCCACCCGTCTTAGTATTTAAACTTCTAACATTTGTATATAAGCACTTTACAAATTTGTCACTTTTTAACTATCTGCCATTACATGATGAAATTGAACGGGATTCTTTTTCATTTGACTGTTAGTGCCACAACTAAATATGAGGAGCAACAGATTGTTTAGCATAAGTAGTTAGTACGTATTCTGTGGGACTATTCAAGGTAAAGTGATCAGTCCTATTATTGACAACTCTTTTCCACTGCATTATCTAAAGAAATACATGGTTGTTAATGAGTTCCTCCCTGAATATGAAAATACCCTAAGAGGAAAGAGAGAGATGCACCTGGAAATAATATATTTTTCCATTAAGAAGAATTGCAAACACACCTAGGAAACGAATGCAGCACTAAGAGGCCAAATCCATATCTATCAAATGCCACTCCAGGCTTTTTCACTTTTCTTACTCAACGGAGGCCAACAGGCACGCACTTTTAAAAATCATTCAAATTCATTTTACAATGCGAACACTCCTGCTGTTAGGCTGCAAGTTTCAAACCAGTATAACAAATTACAAAATCCCTTTTAAGAAGACAAATTGGTCTGAATTATCAGCTCTGATGCACTGTTTAATTATGTATGCTTTTTGGCTAAGCATCTTGAAATATTAACAAGCTATGTTTTTGCACTTGTGACCTAAACCACATCTAAACTCAGATGTCTAGTGATTATTACCCAGTGCCATCTTACAGTACAGTAGTGTTTTATTTGGTCTCATCAGGTCAGGCTCTTTTTGTGTTTCTTTGCTTTTGTGTCATCCCCTGAGATATTCACACTCATCTGAGCACCGGAAGGCAACCAGAAGAGTCATAAACCTTACATTACCATTGAGTTAACCTTTCCTATATTCATGACTGTGGGAGCATATCCATGATATATCTCTCAGAGAGATCCTAGTCACTGAGAAAGGAGTCTAAAATGAGGCCTGAGTTTAGAGCTTGCCACCCAAAGGAATGAATAAGCAGGATAGAGAAAATGTCTGCTACATAACATTGGTCTTGATGATCAAGATAGAAACCTCAAAACCCTCCAAAATAGATAAAACAAAAAACAGGACTATGTAGCACTTTAAAGACTAACAAGATGGTTTATTAGGTGATGAGCTTTCGTGGGCCAGACCCACTTCCTCAGATCAAATAGTGGAAGAAAATTGTCACAACCATATATACCAAAGGATACAATTTAAAAAAATGAACACATATGAAAAGGACAAATCAAATTTCAGAACAGAAGGGGGATGGGGAGTAAATGTCTGTGAGCTAATGATATTAGAGGTGATAATTGGGGAAGCTATCTTTGTAATGGCTAAGATAATTAGAGTCTTTATTCAAATTTGAGTGTAAAGTTGGTTGCGTAGGGTTTGAAAAGAGAGTCTACATAGCTGGATAAACCAGTAGTGAACGTGCCGATACCAGAGATGATGGGACGTCATAAACCTGGACACCCCGGACGTCCCATCATCTCTGGTATCGGCACGCTCACTACTGGTTTATCCAGCTATGTAGACTCTCTTCTCAAACCCTACGCAACCAACATCCCCAGCTATCAACACACCCATCACCTAATAAACCATCTTGTTAGTCTTTAAAGTGCTACATAGTCCTGTTTTTTGTTTCAGCTACACCAGACTAACACGGCTACATTTCTATCAAAATAGATAGTGAGACTTGTTATTTCACTCAGTTTAAGAGAAGCTTATCAGTTGATTTTTGTGCTCTTAGGGCCCAATCCATAGCTGCTAGAAGTCAACAAAAGAAACCCATTGACTTCAGTGGGCTTTATTTATGTGACCACTGCTCCCATGATAATGAGCACCCAATAACTAAATGGTTCAGATCTGCATGGTCAACAGAGTGACCCCAGTGTAGGTCAGCTGAGGATTTTTCCCAGCATGTACCAAAACAGAACAACATATCCACAGTGATTGATTGATACTGGGAACAGCGAAAGGTGAATCATATAATATGCAAATCTTTGGTGGGAAAATGACAAAGTGACTAGTTTCCACAGCCCACTAATCTTGGTAATGTGATTCTGCTCTTGATGCCACAACTGCAGCCAGGAGTGATACTGAGGTGACAAATCTCAGTGCAATCAAGGAACAACCAGCTTCAATAGATTACTATTGAGTGGCATGGGGCAAAAATTGTTTCTTATTATGTGTGTATGTCATGCCGACAGGCAGAACTGAGCCTGGGACCTCTGCAGCTTAGTGCATGAGCCTCTGACGCGCATGGGTTCCTAAACTGGGGGGTGTGCCGTGAAGAAATTCCAGGGAGGGTGCCAGGTGACCCAGCCTCTTCCCTCCCTCCCCCCCCCCCGGTCAATCCTTCCCCCCAAGAAAGAGACCGGTCCATCGGTCCACTTGGGCTGGCTGGGGCAGACTTCAAAATGGCTGTCTTAAAAGGGCAATGCCTGCTCTGCTCTTAAAAGGCCAATTTTTTTTCTCAACAAGTTTTGCTGCTATTTTTGGGAGGGGGGTGTGAGGTTTCTCAAAAATCAAAAAGGGGGGTGTGATGCTGAAAAGTTTGGAAACCACTGCTCTAACACTTGACTAAAAGCCAGTTTGCTCTCAGGTAAAGATATAGAGCTCACTCATTCTCTCTCGCTGTAAGTGGTTTAAGTGCCACTGTATGGGGCAGTGAACCACACCCAGTAGGCGTGTGGGTTACATGAACAGTATATAACACAAGATAGCCCTCATCTTGGCTGAGTCCTGTAGGCACTGCTGGGTTTCTACTAATAACAATCGTGCTAGTCAAAAAGAAAAGAGAGCTTGTTTGTTTGTTTGTTTGCCAACTGTGTGACAGCACCTTGCCGTGTGTAGACTTCATGGAAGAAGTGAAGGTAACGACCTTGTAAACCGTGTTGGCTTAATAAGTGAGGCAACTGCCTTAATATATACAAGGCACTTTCAAACTACTGTGTATGGTTTGTTAACCAGCAAAGATAGTATCTACTGCTGAACAAAGGAGCTATTTTTATGTGTGAGGCATGCCTTGGTGTCAGGTTTTGTCAGAGTATGAATGTCATATCTTGTCTGCAATCTGGTAGAGCCAAATACAATAGAGGACTCGGCAGTAGATAATGGCAAGAGATGTCAGTACTATCAGGAGACAGGCAGCAGACAGCAGAAGCAGAGCAGAAATGGGAATTGGTTGTTTTGTGCCTCCCGCGTGGTCTTCTCTCTGAAGTAACGTTTCACAAATGAGCAACGACGGCGAGCAACAGACGAAGTGTAGGAGAGAGGGAGTGTTGTTGTCCCCATTTTACAGAAGGGGAACGGAGGTGCAGAGGGAATAAAAATGAGCTGTGCAAGGTCACATGGAAAATGCGTGGCAGGGGTGAGAACGGAACCCAAACAGACGGAATCCCACCTATCATTCTCTCTCCAACAGAGAATCACTCTGCAGATCAGATGGCTCTAGCTAGTGCTTTAGCCGTGTATTTCTATGTAAACCAGGACAGGTACCTGGTCTTCCTCTGTGTTTCTCTAGCTCTGGGTACACTGTAGCTGCTTAGCAAACAATATTAATAACAATGCACTTCAGGGACCAGTGCAACAGAAAGAAAATGAACAAGGCTCTGAGGCAATGCTTTCTTCCTGTGAACTTTTGGCCATTAATCAAAAAATCACTTACCTAAATGACCCTGTGGGGGGTCATTACAAGCCAGTACAAGTTACAGCAGCGATTAAGCTTCCCTAACTTGCGCTGAGAGCTGACTTAGCTGCCTGCCCCAACACTAGGGGTGAGGAAAGCTGGTTTGCTACTCCCCTGCTCCAGTGTGTCAAGAATGTGGGGGAATCTCAGCACAGAGAAAGTGCTTCCATCCTCCAAATGTAAGGAATTCACAATCCAAGCAATTTTGTAGCAGAGACTCTAGTGTGAACAGAGGTCACACAAATGTGGGCCATGTCAGGATGTTGCAAGGATTGGAAGTAGGGATCCTAACTCTCCTGGACCGGAGCCCCAGATACCATTGCTGCGAATGGTGTCCAGTCCTTCCAGTAGGCAAAGCTGGCAACTCTAAATTGGAAATGGCACAATAACTTAAATGAAGTGTCAAACCAGATAGCCAGCCCATATCAGCAGCTAGTCCCAGCTACTCTAAATACTAGGTCATGAGGATAGATAGATCATTTTAAATCCAAGGAAGCAGCAATGTTTCTATACAAGTTTCTGGTTATTGTCTAATGCTGTAACATGGTTCCTGGAAAGTAGATAGGAACTTGAACCAAAAGCTCTAGATCCAAATTTTGGAAAAGTTCAGATTGAAATTCTGAGATTCCAGCCTCTCTCAATAGGTTGTGCTTTTCTAAAAAGCGACCCTCTCCATAGACTTGGCACACAGGAGTTTCATGAAATTCCCCACCTCTCTGTCAGTCCCCAAACATCTCTATGCTTGGAAACATCTGGCTATGGACTTCTTGGCCCTTCTCTAAGCCTAATTTGTTCTCATAAAGGTCTGTCATAAGAAGAGCGCATTCCATAATGACAGGTATGTGCAAGAATTTTTAGTGATGAGCCAAAAGGTATTTCTCAACAGCATCCTTTTCTAAGTCAAGTTTTTCTTGTTAATTAGGTGGAAAAATTACAATATTCTCTGCTGTGTAACTAAACCTCACCATCAGTGTAAGCACCTATGCCACCTTGTTGTGAATTGGACTTAGACAATGGAAGTTATCCATATGGAAGGTGTTCTCAAGACATCCTGAGCTAATGATCTAGAATGCGCCACTGGATTAATGATAGGGGCTATTGGCAGCACTCTGCTGTGAAGAAAGGGGGTAAGTGCTTATGAATGCTATTATTGTATGTTAACAATAGAGAAGCAGGGAGCAAGAAGGAGATTAAAAAGCAGAGAGGTAAATACATTATGTTTCAATTAGAGCACGGATGCAGGAGATGTGGCAGGGATGATACTAGGAGAAAGAAATGCTCTTAATTTGATTGGAACTCCCCTTCCCCATGAAAAAGCACAGCTCTGTTGGGAAGTAGCATGTCATTGTGCTGTACCTTTCAGCCTGTGTCCGTGTGTGCCACATAGCTACAGCAGCATCTATTAAACCAGGTCTGAGCAAGGGAACCAAAGGAAGCAGCAATGCAGCCTTGCAAAGGAGAGCCAAATTATATCACTGTCCATCTACCTCTGGGTATGTCTACACTACAGAGTTTTGTTGGAAAAACAGCCGTTTTTCCAACAAAACCTGAGTTACATCCACATTGCAATCGCATTCTTCTGAAAGTAAATCAAAAGAACAGAGGGGGGATTTCCGGCATTGGTAATCCTCATTCATAGAATCATAGAATCATAGAATACTAGGACTGGAAGGGACCTCGAGAGGTCATCGAGTCCAGTCCCCTGCCCTCATGGCAGGACCAAATACTGTCTAGACCATCCCTGATAGACATTTATCTAACCTACTCTTAAATATCTCCAGAGATGGAGATTCCACAACCTCCCTGGGCAATTTATTCCAGTGTCTGACTACCCTGACAGTTAGGAACTTTTTCCTAATGTCCAACCTAAACCTCCTTGCTGCAGTTTAAGCCCATTGTTTCTTGTTCTATCCTCAGAGGCCAAGATGAACAAGTTTTCTCCCTCCTATGACACCCTTTTAGATATCTAAAAACTGCTATCATGTCCCCCTCAATCTTCTCTTTTCTAAACTAAACAAACCCAATTCCTTCAGCCTTCCCTCATAGGTCATGTTCTCTAGACCTTTAATCATTCTTGTTGCTCTTCTCTGGACCCTCTCCAATTTCTCCACATCTTTCTTGAAATGCGGTGCCCAGAACTGGACACAATACTCCAACTGAGGCCTAACCAGCGCAGAGTAGAGAGGAAGAATGACTTCTCGTGTCTTGCTCACAACACATCTGTTAATGCATCCCAGAATCATGTTTGCTTTCTTTGCAACAGCATCACACTGCTGACTCATATTCAACTTGTGGTCCACTATAACCCCTAGATCCCTTTCTGCCGTACTCCTTCCTAGACAGTAGCTTCCCATTCTGTATGTATGAAACTGATTGTTCCTTCCTAAGTGGAGCACTTTGCATTTGTCTTTATTAAACTTCATCCTATTTACCTCAGACCATTTCTCCAATTAGTCCAGGTCATTTTGAATTATTACCCTATCCTCCAGATTAGTCGCAACCCCTCCCAGTTTAGTATCATCTGCAAACTTAATAAGCGTACTTTCTACACCAATATCTAAATCGTTGATGAAGATATTGAACAGAGCCAGTCCCAAAACAGACCCCTGCGGAACCCCACTTGTTATGCCTTTCCAGCAGGATTGTGAACCATTAATAACTACTCTCTGAGTGCAGTTATCCAGCCAGTTATGCACCCACCTTATAGTAGCCCCATCTAAGTTGTATTTACCTAGTTTATTGATAAGAATATCATGCGAGACCGTATCAAGCGCCTTACTAAAGTCTAGGTATACCACATCCACGCTTCTCCCTTATCCACAAGACTCGTTATCCTATTAAAGAAAGCTATCAGATTGGTTTGACACGATTTGTTCTTTACAAATCCATGCTGGCTGTTCCTATCACCACATTCCAAGTGTTTACAGATGATTTCCTTAATTACTTGCTCCATTATCTTCCTGGCACAGAAGTTAAACTAACTGGTCTGTAGTTTCCTGGGTTGTTCTTATTTCCCTTTTTATAAATGGGCACTATATTTGCCCTTTTCCAGTCTTCTGGAATCTCTCCTGTCTCCACGATTTTCCAAAGATGATAGCTAGAGGCTCAGATACCTCCTCTATCAGCTCCTTGAGTATTCTAGGATGCATTTCATCAGGCCCTGGTGACTTGCAGGCATCTAACTTTTCTAGGTGATTTTTGACTTGTTCTTTTTTATTTTACCTTCTAAAACTACCCCCTTCCCACTAGCATTTACTATGTTAGGCATTCCTACAGACTTCTTGGTGAAGACCAAAACAAAGAAGTCATTGAGCATCTCTGCCATTTCCAAGTTTCCTGTTACTGTTTCTCCCTCCTCACTGACCAGTGGGCCTACCCTCTCCTTGGTCTTCCTCTTGCTTCTAATGTATTTATAAAAAGTCTTCTTGTTTCCCTTTATTCCGTAGCTAGTTTGAGCTCATTCTGTGCCTTTGCCTTTCTAATCTTGCCCCTGCATTCCTGTGCTGTTTGCCTATATTCATCCTTTGTAATTTGTCCTACTTTCCATTTTTATATGACTCCTTTTTATTTTTAGATCACGCAAGATCTCGTGGTTAAGCCAAGGCGGTCTTTTGCCGTATTTTCTATCTTTCCAACACATCAGAATAGCTTGCTTTTGGGCCCTTAACAATGTCCCTTTGAAAAACTGCCAACTCTCCTCAGTTGTTTTCCCCTCAGTCTCAATTCCCATGGGACCTTACCTATCAGCTCTCTGAGCTTACCAAAATCCGCCTTCCGAAATCCATTGTCTCTATTTTGCTGTTCTCCCTTCTACCCTTCCTTAGAATTGTGAACTCTATGATTTCATGATCACTTTCACCCAAGCTGCCTTCCACTTTCAAATTCTCAACCAGTTCCTCCCTATTTGTTAGGATCAAATCTAGAACAGCTTCCCCCCGGTAGCTTTTTCAACCTTCTGAAATAAAAAGTTGTCTCCAATGCAGTCCAAGAACTTATTGGATAGTCTGTGCCCCCGCAGTGTTATTTTCCCAACATATATCTGGATAGTTGAAGTCCCCCATCACCACCAAATCTTGGGCTTTGGATGATTTTGTTAGTTGTTTGAAAAAAGCCTCATCCACTTCTTCCACCTGGGTAGGTGGCCTGTAGTAGACTCCTAGCATGACATCACCTTTGTTTTTAATCCCTTTTAGCCTAACCCAGAGACTCTCAACACTTCCGTCTCCTATGTCCATGTCCACCTCACTCCAAGTGTGTTCATTTTTAATGTATAAGGCAACACCTCCTCCCTTTTTCCCTGTCTATCTTTCCTGAGTAAGCTGTACCCTTCCATACAAACATTCCAATCATGTGTATTATCCACCAAGTTTCTGTGATGCCAAAATGTCATAATTGTACTTATTTATTAGCACTTCCAGTTCTTCCTGCTTATTTCCCATACTTCTCGCATTTGTATATAGGCATCTAAGATCCTGATTTGACCTTGCCTCCCAGTTTTGCCCTGACCCTCCTTTCTCTCTGCCATTGTAGCCCACACTCCTTCGCATTTCTGACCCATCTCCCAGGTCTCCATGTTCTCCACTTACCTGTGGGCTTTGCTCACCTGTCCCCGTCGAACCTAGTTTAAAGCCCTCCTCACTAGTTTAGCCATTCTGTATGCAAACAGGGTCTTCCCCCTCCTCGTAAGGTGGACACCATCCCTGCTTAGCAGTCCTTTCTGGAATAGCATCCCATGGTCGAGGAAGCCAAAGCCCTCCTGGCGACACCATCCTCGCAGCCAGGCATTCACCTCCAGGATGCACCTGTCTCTCCCCGGGCCCCTACCTTCGACAGGAAGGATCAAGAGAATACCACCTGCGCTCCAAACTCCTTCACCCAGCATTTCCCAGAGCCCTGTAGTCACTCTTGATCTGCTCAGTGTCACACCTCACAGTATCATTAGTGCCCACATGGATGAGTAGCATGGGGTAGTAGTCAGAGGGCCGGATAATCCTCGACAACGCCTCCGTAATATCTCGGATACGGGCCCCCGGCAGACAGCATACCTCCCGAGATGAAATGTCGGGGCGACAGATGGGCGCCTCCATCCCCCTCAGAAGAGAGTCTCCAACCACCACTACTCTACGTTTCCTATTCGCAGTGGTGGCAGCAGACCTCCCAGCCTTGGGGGTACGGGGCTTCTCCTCCTCCGGTGTAGGGGGTGATTGCTTATCTCCTGTATAAAGAAGAGCATAACAGTTTCCTAGTACCACGGCTGCTGCCAGAAGTAACCAGCTGCCACTGTCCACCCTGAGTCGTCTCCTACTCCACCAGCGGTGTGTCCCCAGTCCTGTGTACCGGGACAGCTACCTCAGCTATCTCCTCATTAACACGGTCCAGGAATTCCTCATGGATGCGGGTGCTCCTCAACCTAGCCACCTCCTCCTGTAGCTCTGCCACCTGCTGCCTGAGAGATTCCACCAGCAGGCACCTTTCGCATTGGATGATCTCCCCAGCCTGGATATCAATAAGTGGGAATTGCAATCCACAGTCCCTGCAAAACCACACCAGGATCTGGGTAGAGGCATCCATGCTCAGGTGCTCTGTCTGGCTATAGGCGCCGGTGGAGGAGACAGAAGCAGTGCTGGCACAGGTGTTGCGGGTCTTCCTGACCATCGTAGGCCTCCCTCTGTCAAACTCCCTCTCAAACTCCCCTGTCTGCAGCTCCTGTCCGCTTCGCTCCCTGGTCGACGAGGAAGAAGCCTTTTTGCGAAAGAGCTCTTTTGCGAAAAGGCATGTGTGGATGGGGAAGAGGGAGTTCTTTCAGAAGAGAAAAGAGGAAAAAGCACAGGTGCCCTGGTGGCCATTCCGTCCATAGTAATCACAGTTTACATGTGAGAGAGCATCCATTCAGTGTAGACACTTTCTTTCGAAAAAGCAGATAGCTTTTTTGATGCGCTTTTGCTGTATGGACGCTCTCTTTTGGAAGAAGTTTTTTTGGAAGATCTCTTCCAAAAAAAGCTTCTTCCAAAAGAAGCCTGCAGTCTAGACGTAGTCTCAGTGAGAGGCAGCCTACATTAGTGGATGGGCTGCATGAGCGGCCCTCCGTCTTGGTGGGCGGCAAGATTGTCGTAACCAAGATGGTCTCCCAGGATAGGGTAGTTTTGCTAACTGCACTTGGGCAGCTAGTATTTGCGGAGTGTGCCGACTGACCCGGAGCAGCACTTTGATTGGATGCCGAGGGAGTGCACGGCTCTCAAAATGTTGTATGCAATCAGCAGGCACCTCACTTCATGTGCTCTTGATTGAAGTGTGTGTCACTTTGTAATACTGGTAGGAAAAAAGCCTATGTGGATGAAAGCCAACAGAATCTGTCAACCCTGCGCGTAGGCAATGGTAAACAAAATGTCTCACAAGCCACACAGAGAATCCCAATGGATGCAGCCATCGGGCCTCAGGTTCCCCGCCACTGATCTCCCTGCTGGTGCATATGTGAGTGTATTTAGAAGTGAATCTTGTCACAGTGACTCAATACAGCCACCATGGTTTCCATTCTGCTAGGACATGACACATGGGGCCATATCCTGGGCTGGTGTGAACTAGCATAGCCCCACTGAAAGCAATGGAGCTAAACTAGTTCATGACAAGTGAAGATCTGGTCCCTTATTCCTTGCTATCCTCATTTTGCCTTTCTCCCAGCATATGCTGAGAGTCAGACTTGTTTGGCTACTATTTAATGTGAAGTTAGAGCTGTCTCCCACATGGTGCTGATTGTCCTCAACTCCCATTGAACTGAGTGGGAGATGAGTTGAGGGGATGGAAGATGAGGACAATTAAAAGTCAAAATTGTCCCTGCTGGAGGGAAGGGGAAATATTTTCCAAATAGTTCTACTTAAGACAACATGAGATTAAGCCCTAAATGCTCATCAGAACCTGAAATAAGGTTCAATGTGACCCATAGCATTGCAACTGAAGACTCACATCTCCACAGGTAAAAAGTTTGATTCTGCTTTTGGCTCTGTGTTATAAATCAGGAGTTTGCTTCTAGTTAAAATACTAGAGGGATTCAGAGGATGCATTTCAAGTCCCCTCTCTGACACAGACTGCATGTGTAATTTTATGCAAGTTACTTAATCTCTATGGGTGTGTCTAGACTACAGGGTTTTGTCGACAAAAGTGGACTTTTATCGACAAAACTATACCTGTGTTTACTCTACTGCCGAGTTCTGTCGACAGTAAGTCGACAGAACGCAGCAGTTTTGTCGACAGCTGTAAACATCATTCTATGAGGAATAACGCCTTTTTTCGACAGAGTTATGTCAAAAAAAGGCGTAATTGCATCCACACTGTGCTTTTTCAAAAGAGAGCGTCGAGACTTTCTGTCGAAAAAGCGGCTTGCTTTGTTGACAGAACTGGCTGTAGTCTAGACGCTCTTTTTCAACAGAGGCTTTGTTGACAGTATCTGTCAACAAAGCCTCTGTCGACAAAAGCCTATAGTCTCAACATACCCTGTGTGTCTCTGGTTGCCACCTGTAAAATCAGAGTAATAATATAGGTTGAATCTCTCTAGTCCAGCACTCTCTGGTCCAATAACATCCGTGGTTCAGCATGATTTTAGTTAGCGAGATGTCCACTTATCATGGGTATGACCAAACTTCCCATGGTCCCATAAAGACATTGCTTACCCTGAAATGTCTTCTAAGAGCCCAGTGAGCAGTGGAAGTGTTGGTAACACTGCTAGACAATATTGACCTCTCATGGTCTGGCAAATTCTCTGGTTAGTCACCTTTCAGGTCCCAAGGGTCCTGGACTAGAGAGGTTCAACCTGTACTTCCTTTGTTTCATCCTTGGTTGGTTTGATCTATTTAGCTTGCAAACTCTTAAGGGCAGGGTTTCTCTCTTAGGCTACATCTACACTATAAGATTTTTGCGCAAAAACAGATGTTTTTGCGCAAAAACCTGTGGAGCGTCCACACCTCAAATGAGCTCTTGTGCAATTAAATGGGCAGTTAAATGGCAGAACAGAGGGCTTTTTCCACCATAGATAAACCTCCTTTTCTGAGGCATAACTGCTTTTAGCGCTACAGCTATTGCACAAGAAGGCAAGTGTGGATGCTCCAGAGGGGTTTTTTCACAACAGTTGGCCTCCAGTGAAAAAAAATGGTGACTGCTGGGCCACTCCGGCCAACTCAATCAGAACTCTATGGTTCCTGTCTGCTGGCACCCTTTAAAGCCTCAGGCACCCTGCACAAGCCTTGTGGCTGCTAGTTGGCAGGATTTTTCAGGACGCCACTCTGCTGCAGCCACCAATGTCCTCAGATCAAGCTCTCTGAGACCACCCTAGCCCTTCAATGGACCAGTCACAGGGGTCACAGGACCCCCTGAGGGGGACCAAGAGGTGTGCCCCCACCTGGAGCAGCCCAGAAATAAAAACCCTGCTGGAATTGTGGCATGAGGAGGACTCCCTGCAGGACCTCCAGGCAAAGCGTCGCAGTGCAGTAATCTACTCCCGCATGGCCGTATCACTGGCGGAGCGAGGTCACCCTGCCCGGACCATGGAGCAAGTCCGGGCTAAGGTGAAGGAGCTCCGTCAGGGGTATGTGAAAGCCAGGGAGTGGAGGGGGCGCTCAGGGGCAGGACCTGAAACCTGCCCATACTACCAGGAGCTTGACCACATCCTTGAGAAGGAGGGAGAACCCTCCTCCCCCTCCATTGTGGTGGACTCTGGGCTGAAGCAGCCCATCCTCCAGCGCCCGGAGCCTGTCCCCGAGCTGGAGGAGATGGTGGGGCAGGTCCAGCCACCGACAGAGGAGGAGTAGGACTATGACGATGAGCAGGACAGTGGCACTGTCACCCTGTCCCAGGAGCCAGTCCCTGCCAGCCTGAACGTCTTCCAGGACTCCGAAGAGGCTTGGGAGGGAACCTCAGGTACATTGGCACACACAAACACACAGGGCAGGGTAGGTGGGCATACAGGGGTTGGGGGGCACACTGTTGCACTGGCTGCTAGGCCAGCACATGCTGCTGCAGTTTGGGCATGTGCAACCACGTTCTGCGGGAGGGTGTGGCACGCGGCCACAGCAGCCAGCCCCTCTACATTCCTGGGAGCTTGCTGCCAGCCTCATGCCTGGCCACATGAGTTTTGCCCCCCAGGGAGGAAGGGGGAGCACAGCCAGTTGCAAGCAGGCTACTTGCAATGGCGCAGGAACAACCTCTCCCCCCCCACCACCACCACATGTCCTGGAGTGCAGCACACAGCACCTGGGCATGCCTGCACATGAAAGGCAGCAGCCGCTCCCACCTAATAGCCCAGCCAGCCGCAGGTGTGTGTGCAGACCCCAGGGAGGGACAAGCTGCTCACTGCTCCTCTGCCTCCCATGGGGGGATCCACTGTGGCCGTACACTGCCCTTGCCTGCCTGGCCGTGGTGTGGGGGGTGGGGACAGACAGCATGGTCCTCTGGCCACCTTGGGGACCCTGTGTCACAGGAAGTGCTGTGCATGCCACACGTGGCCTTGCACCTGCCGCTCACAAAGGAGGGCACAGCCTCAGGGAATGTGTGTGCAGGGTGGACTGACCGCCCCTCTTTCTTGTATCTTCTCCACAGCCAGAGCAACCGGGATGGAGGGCCCAGCCACACCACCGCTGCAGCCACCACCCAGAGTCCGGACAAGCCAGGCCTGGGGAGGAGCTGATGCGCCAGCACATCGGGGTGATGCGTGACATCCACGCCACCCTGTCGCACCACCTGGAGTGGCGGCAGCAGGTGTGGAGTGACCTGATGGCGTGCTGCAACACCCTGCTGGACAGCCTGTCCCGCCCGGGGGAACAGGTGCCTGCTGCCGCTGCTCCCGCCTTCCACCCTCCTCCCCGCTCTCCTGTCCCCATGGCCCTGCCCACCCTGCCATGCCTCTGTTCCCTCCCTTCCCCATGGCCATGGCCATGGCTCCTCCCCCAGTCATGCCTACGGTCCCTCCTATGGCTCCTCCTCCTGCCCCCCTGCCAACCCTGGCCCCACTCCAGCCGCCCCCCTGCCCAGCACGTTGGGGCCCCCAGCGCCGCCCAAACCCGACGACGTGCCCGCACATGAGGGGGCTCAGCTATCCGCCCCAGTACTACTCCCAGTCCTCATCCTCCTTCTCAGTGATGATCCCCCCTCCCATTTCGCACAGCCCTCCTCCCCCGACCACCCTCATTTTTGTTAAATAAAAAGACTAATTTTGATTGAAAACCAAACAGGGGTGTTTATTGGGCGGTCGGGTTCGGGGTCGGGGTCGGGGTCGGGGTTGGGGCAAGGGGAGGGGCTGAGAGGGGGAAGGGAGAAAGAAGGAAGGGTGGAGGCCCTGGGGAGCTTTACAGTGGTTCCTGCGAGAACCTCTCCCTCAGGGCCTCCTGGATGCTCACCCCGGCTTCATGGTCCTGGTGCGTCGCAGCTGTCCGGGGCTGCTCAAAGCCCCGGCCCTCGCAGGTGGCCTTTGCAACCCATGCTGGGAAGAAGGCCTCTCCCTTGCGCTCCACCAAGTTGTGGAGCGCACAGCAGGCTGCCACCACCTCAAGGATATTCTGCTCCCCGACGTCCAGGCGAGTGAGGAGGCAGCAGAACTGTCCTTTCAAACGCCCAAAGGCGCACTCTACCTGGAGGTGGGCTTTGATCAGGCAGGCATTGAAAATTTCCTTTGTGCGATCCAGGTGGCCAGTGTAGGGGCACATTAGCCAGGTCATGAGTAGGTATGCCGCGTCCCCCCACTATGCACACTGGCATAGTCTGGTCTCCCACAGGGAACTCCTGTCGGGGAATACTCGAGCGTCGTGAGCCCTGCCCGAGCACCCCACATAAATGTTTGTGAAGTTGCCTTGGTGGTCCACCAGGGCCTGCAGGACTACGGAGAAGTAGCCTTTTTGGTTGACAAACTGGCCCGCTCCATGTTGCAGGGCCCGGTTGGGGATGTGCATGCTGTTGATTGCTCCCGTGCAGTTGGGGAATCCCAACACTGCAAAGCCGCCCATGGTGGCGTCGAGTTCCTGGAGCCGGATGACTCTGCGCAGCAGCAGGGAGTTGATAGCCCGGACGACCTGCAGAAGGAGAGATGGGAACACATACAACAGAGATTGAGAGAGGAGCTGTGTGCTCCCAGTGGGATGTGGCCAGCCCTCCTTCTCGCCCCCCACCCTGCAGGAGCAACCCTGTTAGACCGTGCCTGCCTCCTGTCCCCCCGCCGATCAGGCCAGTGTGAGGGTGAGAAGACACCAGCCTGCAGGGCCAAGGCTTTCCCCCCACCCCATACAGTGCTCAGCCCCCACATCCTGAGGGTCCCCCTTATGCAACATCCTCCTCCCTCCATGCAGGGGCTGCATCCTGTGATATCTTTACCTACATGAGGTCGGTCCCGACGGTGGACCTCCCCACCCCAAACTGGTGTGCAACTGAGCGGTAGCTGTCAGGGATGGCCAACTTCCAGAGGGCAATGGCGACCCTCTTTTGGAGTGGGATGGCGGGCCGCAGGAGGGTGTCTCATCGTTGGAGGGCAGGTGCCAGCCAGGTACAGAGCTCCTGGAAGGTGGCCTTCCACATGCAGGAGTTCTGTACCCATTGCTGGTCATCCCACCTCTCCATGACCAGCTAGTCCCACCACTCTGAGCTGGTGTCCAGCCTCCAAATTCTTCCTCTTTTTAGGGTGGGCTGGGGCACCCATAGTGGAGCACCTGCAGCCAGACAGAGGTTAAGGAGGAAGATCTCGGGTCCATCTCCATGAGGAAGAGGGCTCCTGCTTGAAGCAGGCACTGCAGGGAGTGCAGCATGGCCCTGGGGGTCCGTGGCATGCCTGGGGCAGCTCCGGCTCCACAGCGCAGGGCAGACTGGTGGAAAGCTGTGTGGTCCCCAAAGAGCAAAGGGCAAACATAGAAGGCACTGCTGAGGCTTAGCTTTGCCAAAAAGGCTAGCAAGCAGGCAGCAGAGATAGAGAAGTGGCTGTCCAGCGGCTGTCCCTTTAAGCACGCGTCTCTGGAGGGCACTGGCAACAATACTCAAGAGCAACTGATGACCTCTAGCCCAGCTACAAGTGGTTCTGGGTGGCTTTTATATATGGGAGAGTGTCCAATAGTGTGACCATTCTCTTGCACAAAAGAGTCTCGCAAAAGCAAGGTGCTTTGATGTGTGGACGTGCTCTTGAGTAAGAAGCCTTTGCACAAAAAAACTAGCTCTACAGACTTCTTGCACAAGAACACTGTAGCGTAGACGTAGTCTAACTGTGTATTTGCAGAACACCTAGCGTAATGGGGCTCTTCTCTTGGTAGGGATCTGTGTTTGTGGCCATAACACCTTTAAATAATAACAAGAAAGAAGGAAATCTACAGAGGGTTTGGAGATTGCAAATTGATGCCGATAAGCCCAAAGAATTGTTCATCTATCCCTCATCCCTCCTGCTATTTGTGATTATGTTGGGGAAAAGGTGATTATCTTTACAACAAAAATCATCCACAATCCCCTGTTTAGTTACATGAACAGATTTTTTTTAACTGCCACTGGAGCTTTTCTTCTTGCAAATAATTCTGTGCTAATTGCATGAGGATAATGCAGTTGCATGAAATCGTGGCATAATTGGCACAGAGAGCAACATTTTATGTACTCCCTTTTAATTTTTCTCACCTATTAGAATAACATCCCGGCATTCAGAAATTAAATCCCAGATGACAGAGTGATTTGGGCTGTTCACCTGATCCACCGAAGCATGCGCTTAGCAAATTCTAAGGACAGGTATGAGAGAGGTCTAGTGCATGATATGTTGCCTTTTCAAGAAACCCACTGAAGCATGCAAAAATAAACATAGACGAAGGTGAATGCAATGTGCTGGTTGTACAAAACAATGGGGCTATGACCTGGAGCAGTGGAAATATCTGCAGATTTAAACCCATAGGATTCTGCTGCATAGCATTAGCAATACGGAACAGCAACAACGGAAATGTATTATTTATGGGCCTATTTATAAAACCTAAATACCTCACTGGTGGACTTACTTCTCTGGAATGAATGGGTTTGAGGAGCAGAGGGGTCAAGCTGCGCAGCAAGATAGCTGGAGAATGCTCCATCACAAAGAATATATACAGTGTTATACTTAGTCTCTGAGCCTGATTCTGGTCCCGCTTGTGCCATTTATACACTGGTGTGACACCATAGATATCCCTGGAATAGCCCCTGGTTTACATTGGCGTGAACAAAACTGGGACTTCAATATTTAAAATAGCACCACCATAACGAGCTGGTCCTGAATTGGTTTGAAGTCCCTGGGCCTTTCACCATTAGGAGCTGAGGGCCGCTATGTGGCATTTTCGGGTGTGATGCTTTTGGTTTCAATGGTCATACTGAAAATGCCCATGGAAATAATTTAGGGATTTCTTATCGCCCTTTTGTCATTTGAATCCCCCCTAAACACACACAGGGATTGGGTCTGGTACCACACTGCTCTAACACCAATGAACAGGAGTGAAATCAGTGGAGCTCCATCTTGATTTATACCACTTTAAGGGAAATGAGCATCACACCCACCCTTTCATTGAGGCCTATGAATGAGCGGCTGCACCAGACAGTAAACCTTATAAAACCATTACAAGTACAGACTAACACTCCAGGCTGGGCACTTGACCAGCCAAAGCAGCCATGTGGTTTCACTGACATCTTCCTTCCTCTCATGCCCTCAAAGGTGCATTACAAACTCACAGCACATTGTGGCTTAATGCTGGGCTGACTCTGCAAACACATTTCGCAAGCCTCCTGCACCAGCTCCCGTCTCAGAACTCTTACACGCTTATCTTAGATATGCTACTCGTCTCTCTCTCCTTCACCACCATGCTTGATCCCTCCATCTTTTCCACGTGCAGGCTCTACCTACGCCATTTCTAAAGGCTGGCATTTTTAAAGGGGGCCTAAAGGATTTAGCTGCCCAACTCCTAATAAACTGCAATGGGATTTTGGCACCTAACTCCCATAAGGCGTGTCTACATGAAGAGTTGGTGCAGCACAATGGAGTGTAGATCTACAGAGTCCTAGCCTGCTGCTCACTCACTGTCCATGCTGGACTCTGCTGCTGCACATTACGTTTCCTTAACACCAGGGCTGGCCTTACCATGAGGCGAACTGAGGCGGCCACCTCAGGTACCAGACTGTGGGGGGGCACCACTAGGACCCAGAGTGTAGAAAATTGTGTCTGCTGCTGGTGCATGTGTATTCTCTCTGCTCTAGATGCACAGAGATGATGGAGTGCTGTGCTGGAGGAAGGAGGGCACAAGAGACATAACAGGCAGGCAGGAGAAAAGGGGGTATGGGGGCATCATTTGAGCTCCCCGCCTCAGGTGCCAAAATGTTGTGGGCCGGCCCTGCTTAACACACTTTTTCTTACTGTTCATTCACACATGCTAACTCTCCATGCAGACAAAGCCCTCAGATTCTTACTGAAAATCTCAGTCTCAAATAAAGGTGAATTTAAGAAAACAAAAATTAAACCAAAGCTATAGTCCTTATATTTCTTACTCTGAAACTCCTCAGTCCCCGACCATTCCCTGCCATCCAATATATATACTTTATTGCCCCTCTACCCACCACGTTGAAAGCCACGTTGAAAGGCTGACTGTCTTTTGGCAGAGAAGCTGCTTCCGTCTGAGGATGCTGGTACCACCCAAGGTTGCCCAGAGAGGTCACTACAAAGAGATGGGATTGGCCTTCCCTATTGGTGGATTTCTTACCATTGGTGTGAGAATCTGGACCATGCCAAAGGAAACATTCAAACGTATGAGACATGGTAAACTCGTTTCACGAATCTTAAGCCAAAATTAAGAGATGATGTAAATAGTGATGTAAATGCACCAGAAAAATACTTATCTGGATAAACTGAGTATAACTTTTGCACTGAGGATACACAAGAAAGGGTTCGAAGCAGGAAAAATACCAGCACAACACTGTAAGACAGAGAAGCTTCTCCTGCTAAAATTTACTTCTTCTTTAATGTTCCTTTAATTCTACATCCCGTTCTTCAGCCTTCCTCTGCATTACATTAGTGTGGCATCAGAAGGCCTCCACAGTCACACCAGCATAACTGTGCTATCAGACTGTGGAGAATCAGGCCCTCAGTGTTCCAGTTGCTCTCCTTTTGCTTATCTACAGCATACCAAACCCATGCAATTTGTACTCCCTTAATACTTACTTCCATTTTCTAACATAACTTGCGCTCTTATGTATCACTTTCATGACTTTGAGCCAGGGACTTCAATTTGAGTTTCACAGTCCCTGTATTTGGTTTCATGTTGTCCGGTCTTTGGTTAAGCTTCTAATTCTGTCTTCATTTCCTTCTCCAGTCAGCCAGTTCCTATTATGCTAGTTATGTAAATTCTGTTGAGAACTCAGTTAGGCATTTCACCATATACTTGGACTTGTGGTAACTTCCACTGGTATAAATTTAAAATAATTCCACTGGAGCCATGGCGTTATCCCCATGTAAATGTGGTGCAAATGAAAGAGTCAAGCCAATCATTTAAAGGGAGTTAAGGACCTGATTTTCAAGAATCAGAACCCACAACTGAGGGCCAATATTCAAAACAGCTCAACATCCGCCATGTTGACTCTTTTGAAAATCTGCCACTTACTCTGGTGCCTACCTAGGAGTGGGGCTTTTTTGAAAATCTGTTCCTAATTGTCAGTGCTGATCAGTTTTGAAAATCTGGTTCATAGAGACTCTCTTTGTTGTTTGGCAGAAAATACAAGTTAATTCTGAGCCTTCACAATAGAGAAGACCAGAGAGATAAAAATAAATAAAAGTGAAATGCACACAGTTGGCCAGAGGACACTGACAGATGTTTTATGCACCTTCCCCGATAGAACTGTATCTTTCTACCTATGGATTTTCCCCCATTTTTCCCACAGACACCAAATAGGTCAATTTTTCTTAATGGGGAAAAAGATCAGGTTCCAAATGACTTTAATAAATTTTATGCCTAATTAAGTTCACATTAACGGGATTGAAAAGGACAACATTGGCTGCCAACTCCCAGATTTTGTTTCCTTTTTAAAAAAAATTTAGTTGGACCTCTGTAGACCTCTACAGTGTTTCTTTCTCTCTAGTACACTTGTCTGGTAGAAATACTGTTGTGAAGCAGCGTGGCATTGCCTGGTATCATTTGGCTTTATGTCCATTCAAATTTGTTAGCTTTTATCTCTGCAGTTATAGAATTACAAAAACATCCTGCCATGCTAGATTAAAAATGGGAGGGGGTGGGGGAGATTGTGCAGAGTTACCAGATCAATTGACAATAGTGCCATCTTGTGTTCCTCTGTGCCAGGAGAGTGAAAAGTAGCATAGAGAATAAAAATTGAATGTAGCCTAAGAAAGGAGACAGATAAATGAAATGTCTGTCAACAATACTGATACTCTTTAGTTCATGTGATACATGAGCATTACCTGGACTGGTTTATTTATTTTATTTTATTTTTGATCTTTCCTTTAACTTTCTGTCTGCACCAGGATTTATGGTTCCCTTTCCACTGATCAGACTTCCAGGCAACATAAAGATAATCATTTAAACACTGAACCTTTTTTGAACACTTAGTTTGGATGGAAATGGCTTGATAGAACTGCAAATCAATATTACTTTGTAAATTTTTAATGTTCACACAATGTGAAAATGCTGTAAATAAAGCAAGCTAACCACAAAAGGCTATTCTTTGTAGTTCATTTTAAAAAACGTCAGTTCAGCACTCTGGCTAACTATGTTCTGTAGATATGGCTTTAAAACTGTCTAGGCTAATAAATCAAGTCCAGAATTTGAATAACCTCTAGTGGCAGGTAATTTTTCAGAACTCCCAAATACCATGGAAAGTAGCACTAGAATTTAAAAGAAAAAGTTATGTACTAATCTGGACAGACCTGAAAGTAAATAAAATGAGAGCTGGATCAAGTCATTGCTATGTTTATTAATACAAGATCCAGAAAAGTCACTGTAATTATCTGAGATGGGCTCAGATTGAGGAATTCAGACCTGGATTTCAATCACCTCCTCACAAGTCTTCAGTATTTGGAATGGAATATTTTAATTCAGCCCATTATAGAGACAGATAGACACCATGAATTGTCAGTCTGGATCATGGCTGAGTATCCACATCCATCTGCCACCAAAGCTCTAGATGTTTGGTTGCAGCCTATTGCTAGTCATTATTGATCCCATATAAAAGAGAGAAAGTGAAGCACAGTAAAGGGCAAATTAAATATATCCACAATATGTTTTGCTAAAAGACCTGTGTGCAACATTTCAAACAGTATCTACATTATAAGAAAAACACCATTGTAACTTTCCATCGTGCTTGTCTTTCCCAAAAGCGTCTTTCCCAAAAGCTGTCACTCTACAGATCTATTGATGACCCTTCAACCAGTAGCAGGTCACTGACTGATTTGATCACCTAGTCATAGATGCCGCCACAAAGGGAATATCACTGTGGTACTTAATGTTGGTCTGCTAGCAGGGAGTGGGAGTGTCAGATACACTGGGGTAAGCCCCAGTGTATGGGGAGAACATGAAATTATAACCCATCACTCTGTAGCAATATCTCCAAAGAATTCAGAAGAGATGACCTAGCTGGAATGATGGTAAGACCAATTTGGGATTCAAACCAAGAAAAAAAAAACAGTTGAGAGACACTCAAAGGCTTCCAGTGTTTCCCTGCTTGTGTTTGGGCTGATGTTTGTAAGGAGCAAAAACAAAGACAATTTTAGTTATATGCATACATTGGATAGCATCTGGCTTGAGTTCCTCAAGAAGTAGCCCTGTTGAATGGTTGCCAGGTAACTGCTACTGCCTGCTGTCTCTTCAGGTAGGAATGCCACATTCCCCAGTCCTAGCAGGGGTGTTCTGGGGCTTGATAATAGGCCCCATAGCCGTGCTAATCACTTGTATTTAGGCAGGGATAGCTAATTTCCCATAGTCTTGTGCACAACTCCACGAGCATAATTCCATCCTTAGTCTCATTTCACTACTTTCTGCCCATGTTCATAACCACTCTGGCTCCCTATTGCATTAGTTCTGTTTCCTCAATGGCGTTTGCAATAACTCCCAATTAGCATTATCTGTGAATGTAATTAATGTGCTCTTCACGCTTTCTTATAGATCATTAATAAAGCTGTTAAAGACACCCAGGCCTCCTCATATGTATCCCGGCAGCATCCCACTGGACTCATGCCAGCTTGAAAATGTGCCAGTTTTGTTCATTTTTGTTTATGGTTTTCAGCTCAGGTGAAGGGGCTTATAGTCAAACACATTTGAAATGCGTTATCTGATATCACCTTCGAAATACAAAGAGGATGGATGGTCTAGTGCTAGCATGAGACTCTGGAGATCTGGGTTCAATTCCCCGCTTTGCCACAGATTTCCTGTGCAATACTCGGAAAATCGCATGGCTTCTGTGTGCCTCAGTTTCCCCTCTGTAAAATGGGTACAATAGAGCTGTCCTACCTCATGGGGTGCTAAGAGGATATATATTTTGAATATAGTGGAGTGCTCTGATTGTATTGTAAAAAGTCCCATTCAAGCACCTTAGATAGATAGTAAAGTCTTCCTAAAGCCCTAGCATGTTGTGACTTTGACTGTTAGAATCCTATCTTCATTGACAAGCCTTTATCATTGTCTTCATAATGGAAAGCATTCTGCTGATGGAGGTCAACAGTCTAGCCCAGGGGCTGGCAACCTTTCAAAGAACAAGAGCCATTTTTTGTGTTCATCTTTGACCAAAATCTTTTGAGAGCCACACCACACACAAAGCTACTTGTACACATACACAAAGATAGCAGGTCTCCAGCAGATTTCAAACAAATTCTGACAAATACTTAAAATAAGATATGGAATAAACTGTGTCTATTTAATTTTTGGCCCCCTTGGTTACTCATTAAGGATAGAGTTTGACTGGACATTTTGTTCTCACCAAGACATTACATAGTGACCCATTCCCTGTAATATTTAATGAATTGCTTATTATCTTTATGTTAAATTGTTTAACGTTAGATTGAATAAGGTTAAAATGTATCAACTAATAATTGAACCTTTTCAAGTTATTTCCGCTCAACAATACTTTTACTGAGACCTGCTATTGGACATCTTTAGAGAGTTGCTCTGGTAGGGGGCACAGGGCAAGAAGTTGTGTTGTAGACGGATATGAGAGGTGCAAGCTCTGGGAGGGGGTTTGGGTGCAGAAGGGGGCTGGAGCAGAGGGTGGGGTGCAGAAGGGGTTAGGGGGTGCTGACTTTGGAAGGAGGCTCAGGTCTTGGGGTGCAGGGAGATGCATGGATTGCTGGCTCCAGGAGGGGAATGGGGGCTGGGGTGTGGCCTCCTGCCAGTGGCACTTACCATGGGTGGCTCTGAGTTGGTGACACTCCCAGAAAGGGCCTGTGGTCCCTGGGGGTGGGTGGCTGTGGCACATGCCCCTCAGCCCCTCAGTTCCCAGCAAATGGTAGCTGTAGGGGCAGTGCTTGCGGGCAGGACCAGCTCACTGAGACCCTTGTTCCTTCCCACAAGGCCACAGGACTGGACTGGCTGTTTCCAGGAGTGTTGTGGGGCTGGGGCAGGCAGTGAGATCACGACTGACTGGGAGCATCCCCAAAGAGCCACAAGGAGGCAGCCAAAGAGCCTTGTGTGGCTCCAAAGCTTCAGTTTGCCAACTCCGGGTCTAGCCAGTAAATCCTGAAACTTGTATTATGTTACCTTGACCTTCGGAAAGGAGTCGCCATAATATTGCCACAGATTTAAACAGCACCACGAGCATAATTATTAGTGCTGTAGCCTGTGGCCTGTTTTCTGAAAAGTTAGTAACTCATCTGCTCTTCTTTTTATAGCAAGACTGAGACTATAGAGTGGAACCGGGCAGGAAATGGTTTTCTGGTCTGCTAGAATTTTAGAGATTTTGACATTTTCACCTGCCCTGAACTGGGAGGGGGAAAGACCTTGATAAATTGGAGAATTGCTCTGAAATCAACAAGATAAAATTCAATAAAGCTAAGTGCTAAGTACTACCCTTGGGAAGGAAACATCAAACACACAACTACAAAATAAAGAAGTGGGTAGGCAGTAGTATGACAGAAAAGGATCTGGGGGTTATGGTGGCTCACAAATGGAATATGAATTAACAGTGGTGCAGCTGCAAAAAAGGCTAATATTCTGGGATATATTAACAAGATATAGTCTGTGATACATTAATATGTAGGTTACTTGGCACTGATGAGGCCTCAGTTGGAGTACAGGTTGAACCTCTCTAGTCCAGCACCCTCAGGATCTGACTGCTGCCGAACCAGAGAATTTGCCAAACCATGAAAGGTCAATACTGTCTAGCAGCATTATCAACACTTCCACTACTTACTGGGCTCTTAGAAGACATTTAGGGGTAAATTAGAGCTAAATCACAGCACAGAACACCAAGAGCCAGGACTGGTGGCTGTAAACTAACTTTATGGGATGATGGGAAACCTGTTCACATCCATGATAAGTGACCATCCGGCTAACTAAAATCATGCTGGACCACGGATGTTGCTGGATCAGAGAGAGACGGACTAAAGAGGTTCAACCAGTACTATGTCCAGTTCTGATTGCCACACTTTTGAAAGATGTAGACAAATTGGAGAAAGACCAGAGCAGAGCAACAAAGGTTAATGATTCAAGGTTTAGAGAACCTGACCTATGAGGAAACATTAAAAAACCTGGGCATGTTTAGCATTGAGAAAAGAAGACTGAGGAGGACTTGATAACAGTCTTCAAACATATCGAGGGCTGCTATAAAGAGGATGGTGACTAGTAATCAGTTGTTCTCCATGTCCAGTGAAAGTAGGAGAAGTAGTAATGGGTAATCTGAAGTAAAGGAGACTTAGGTTAGATAATAGGAAAAACTTTCTAACTATAAGAATAGTTACAATCTGGAATAGGGTCCAAGCAAGGTTGTGGAATCCCCATCATTGGAGGTTTTTAAGACCAAATTAGGGAAACATCTATCAAAGGTGTTTTAGGTTTATTTGGTCCTGTGCCAGAGCAGAGGACTGGATTAGCTGAGCTCTTGAGGTCCCATCCAGCCTTGCATTGCTAGGAGTCTAAAAAGACAAGACAAAATGAGACTAGATAGGTTAGCCTTTTGGACAGTGATCTCTGCACTCCACCGGCATAACTACTGTCAGGTGGCTTTGAAGGCATCACAGAAAAGGAGCGTTTGAAGGAGGATTATGGGGTTGTTTGGTGGATGTCTTTGGGAAACTCCTCCCAAGCATGAAGGGCAGCTCTGGAGAAAACAAGAAGGTGCTTGTTTGAAAATTTAACAGGTAGACAACAGAGACAGGCATCATCGGCTGACCGGAAGTAGGGATTGACATCCCAACCCTACAAGCCTGGGCAGGTAGGGTGGGGAGGGAAAGATAGGAAAGGCCAGGAAAATGAAGACAAGCAGCTTATGCTTGATGCAGTTGAGAAGGGAGAACCAGGCAGAAAATGCCTTTTGCAGCAGCATTCTGAAAGGATCCGAGGGCCAGAGAGACGATGCTAAGGAGCGAGATGAGGAGATAGGGTTGCTGGACCCAAGGAGAAAGGAGCAGGAGGGGGTGGCCTGCCCACTTTTTTAATATAGGTGTAGTTTGGGAACCAGAGGGCAACATTGCCCTCCCCCCCAACTGTAAGCCTCAGGCAAGTGCGGAGTGGCACTAGTAGGGGCTGCACTTTGAGGCTGAGAAGCTAATAAGGCGATCAGCTCTTCCACCTCTTCCTGGTGAGGCTTGGTCCCTCTCAGTGGCCCTACCCCTGACCATCTTCCCCTGAGGTCTCACCCCCTGGCCAAGCTAGAAGCCAGAACCAAGATGTGATAAGAACCAGCCCGGGAGCCCTGGACTCTCCACCTGCCCTGTGCAGTGAATTCCAGGGGTGGAGACACAAACCAGGAGCCACTCTCAGGCACTCTAGCCCCTTGCCCACAGCAGGTGGAGAGTCTGAGATGCCCCACAGCAGCCCAAACTCCTCTTACTACTGCTCAACTCCAGCTTCTAGCCTGGCCAGGGGGCAAGGTCTTAAGGGACGAGGAGGAGCAGGGGCAGAGCCATGGGGGGGGGGGAACATGACCTCATGGCCCCACATTTCTCCCAAGGTTCCAGCAGACCTGTGGCAACATTGTTAGCTGCGTGGCTGGATAGGAATTGCCCATCCATATAGGCGAACTAGGTGGTCGCCTAGGGCGCCAAGTTAAATGGCGCGCCAAATGGTGGCGTAATATCATTGAGGGGTTTGGAGGTGGGGGCGCCAATTGCATGGTTCGCCTAGGGCACCAGTTGCTGGCAGCTAGTCTAGGGCTGCCCCTGATTATGCAGAACAAATTGGCAAGGATTAGACGCAGGTGGAATGTGAGGACCTAGCGAGAGGTCTGAGTTGGAAGGTGATGCCCAGGTCACAGACCTGAGTGACTCGCCAGATGATGATGTTACCCATAGTGACAGAGAAAGGTCATAGTGGAGAGGGCTGGGGGCAAGGGGGGAGTTGGATGGTGCCCCTCAGTTGTGAGAGATTTATGCCCTTTGTGCCCCCTTATACTATGCTCTGAGGATATACTTATTCTCCCAGCTTGTGGAGCAGGCCCAGCTATGGCTACATGAGACCCTGTGGAAGAGGATGTGTGGTATTTCCAGAGGCATGTGGTCAAGGGCAACACAGAGCCTCTCGACTGGGAAGCAAAATAAATGAACAAGCTGAATCTTTGAGCTCCACGTGATGCTCCATTCTCTGACAGATCCCCCTGAGGCAGAGGGAAGGAGTGGGAGAGGCAGCAGGAGATGCCATCCCAGAGAGGAGAAGCGTAACTGGAGTGACAACGCTTCTATACCTTCAGAGCAGAAGATAGGGAGCGTATGTAGCATGAGCAGCTGCCCATCAGGAGTGCAGAAGCAGAAAAGCAGCTCCCTAGGTGCCAGGGATCATTCCCCCTCACCCTCTTGGCAAGTGTGACAGGGAGCAGAACAGGGAAGCGGCCAGGAAAGAAGGTAAAGAGGAGAGAGGCAAATTAGGAGCAGAGAGGTCTCACTTTCTATGTTTGTCACCCCCACAGTACCGGCGCCTCAGTGGTGCTAGTGATCACACGTAGCTGCAACAACTCCATCCACAGAGGTCTTTCATCTTCCTCAAAGAAAACACAGGACTATGCAGCACTTTAAAGACTAACAAGATGGTTTATTAGGTGATGAGCTTACGTGGGCCAGACAAAAGGCATAGTCCTGTCTTTTGTTTCAGCAAGACCAGACTAACACGGCTACATCTCTATTACTCTTCCTCAAAGAGTCTGCCTCGGGGTGGTGGGGGTTGGCCTACTGCAGTGTTCACATTTCTCACAGCTCATTGCAAGTTTCATGACAGTCAGGGTTTTCTTAAAGCCCAGGCTCCTGGAGCCGCATAACTAGGGGATCAGGAAAAAAAAAAAAAGGAAAGTTTCTAGCTTTTGTTAAAAATGTGATCCCACGGGTTCAACGCCAGAGAGCAAATGGAAAGAACCCACCTTTTATTATAGTTAGTTTTATGTTATGATTTTTAAGACAGTCTCATGATTTTTTTAGGGTCTGATTTGTGATGTTTAGGTGCCTGGGCATGGCTACACTCTTGTAAGAGACCGGGGTGACCAAACCACAGCTCATAAGCTGCATGTGGCTCTTTTGCAGTTAAAATACAGCTCTCAAAGCCTCACAACAACCCCTTCCCCCATAATTCTCCACCTACCAGATGTGTGGGGGGAGCTCACAGCTTCTGCCCAACAGGGAGGGAGGTCTCTGGGCTTTGGCCCTGGGTAGCATGTTTGCAGTGGCTGAAGCCCTGAGCCTCAGCTGGTGTGCTGCACATGGCAGAAGCCTATGTCCCGGTAGATACTTCCTGTGGGATGACGCTCCAAGACGCCCTTCCCTACAGATCTGAAGCCCTGGGACCAGCAGGCTTGCCCTGTTGAGCTGAAGCCCCCAGCCCAGGCAGGCACACCCCAGCTCTCGAACTTCTGAAGATTGTCACATGCAGCTCAAGAGGATCAGTAAGGGTATGTCTACACTAGCTCGTTAGTTCGAGCTAGGTAGGCAAATGAGGGCAACCGGAGTTGCAACCGGAGGTGGAACGAGGAGTAACGGTAGTTCGAATTAGGATCTCTAATTCGAACTACCTACTCCGTGCCCGCGCGTGCGGGCACGGAGTTCGACTAAGGGGATTTAAAATGGCGGCGCCGGGAACATGCAAATGAAGCCCGGGATATTTAAATCCAGGGCTTCATTTGCAACTCCGGTTGCCCTCATTTGCCTACCTAGCTCGAACTAACGAGCTAGTGTAGACATACCCTAAGTGTGGCCACCCCTGTCACAGCCACACAGCTATCACAGGTATATAGTGGGCCTGGTTCTGCCCCAGACAGTGGCCAGCCTACCCTTTCATTCCAGGGGATCACTGACCGCCTACTCTGACCCAATGGAGGCAGTGAGGACACAGAGGAAAGGCTGCGAGGAAGGTCACAGGCCTGCATTTCTCACACTGGCCAATGTTTATTAATTTAGGTGTCATTGTAATGTTAATTTTGAATGTCCTGACTCTCAGATCCATTGCTTCAAAATGAGGGCTGAAGAAAACCATTGTGCTATCAGCTGACAAGGGATGTTTTTTTCTTTAATCTACAATACCTCAGCTTCACCATTCATCTTTGTTCCTCATGAAAAGCATTATAGAAGAATGGAAGACTTCCATCCCTGATGGGCTAAAAACAACCCATGCTTCATGCTTATTATCCATGTATGATTTGCAAGGCAATTTTTTGCTATCCCTAATACTTTTTAATAGAATTTCCTAAAGGTCCTGCCATCCCTTTAGAGAGCGGCTTTGTTGACTTAGCATTCAGGCCTATGCAATGATTTGTTAATGTATAGACCTGTCACAACTAATAAATCTTTACAGTGTTATGGATGGCATTATTACTTTTGATCAAGATTACAGCACCGGCTCGGTGATGTGGTTGATACAGACATTTATGGGCTATCAGCTGCCACTGGAATATTAGAGGGAAAAAAACCCAATGTGATTCAGAGCATACTTCCATTTAAATATTAATGGCACAATGATATTGATGGTAATAGTATCCCTGCCGAGGCCGAGCACAGCGTCCTCCATACATGCATTCATACCATTAGATGCCAGGAAGAGCACTCACTAGGGGGCTGCTGCTGATTGTAATGCATAAACATTCATGCACAGCTGCTTGGGGCTTGTGTGTGCGCGCAAATTGAGTTTATTACTGCAGAAGTCAAAAATCCCTAACCTGCTATCTGTACCATGCTTTGGTGTCAGACAAGGCTTAAAAAACAGCAACAACATAAGCACAAGCCCAAATAATGTATAACATAAATAGCATATGTGCCAAATGAATTCAATAATAAAACAGATGTGCCAAATTACATTTAATAATGTTTGACAATTCCCCATGCAGCTAATGGTTTGTTAGAAATTAGTCCCTAATGTTTTAGGGACTGCTGGCATTTTCAGTCAATTTCTTTGTCTTAATTTTCATGTTTGTTCACTGTACACCGTTTTTCCTACTCATCACTAGTTTACGATCCTTTTTAATTTGCAAAGATTTCAGATGCTCTTTTAATGCACTGTCTACTCCAAAATAATGTACCTGGGAAGATTCGGTCTTAGTGGATCATTTACTTCCCCCATTCCACAATGCAACAAAAATCACCCCACTATGACATCTGCAGAAGCAGGTTGCTGTGTATGAGACTCCAGAAAAGAGACACTGTGACATGAGCAAAGAAAGAGCAAGTGATAAAGACCGTTGTGCCAGATATGAAAAAGAAAGCAAGTTGCAAGGAGTATTCTGTTCTAAAAGAGAGTCTCTTAAGTGACTTAATGAATCCATTGCATTTATATAGCACCTTTCACCTGAGGATTTAAAATGCTTTACAAACATGTATTCAGCTTTGCAACACCCATGCAAAATAGGTGAATAGCATTATACCCATTTTCCAGAAGGATGGGTGTGGATCAATGTTCCCTCTAATTTTTTCCATCCATATGTTGAATAATTTTTGTTATGTGCACCAACGCATGTGTGGATGTGCACCACCAGTTGAAATACATGCTGCTGGCTGTGGATGCTGTGGGCCTCCAGGTAGCATTTGAATCAGCTGGGTAGCATTTGAATCTTGTCTGGGTGGCCGCCCAAGTGCTCAGCTTATAGAGAACACTGGTGTGCATACAGGAGTCCTCCAATGCTTTCCCACAGTTCCCCTGGGAACTCCCACAATGCACTTAAAGAAAAATCACAGTGCAGCTCAGTTTACTGCAGCAATAATAACAATGGGATGTGACCCCACAAGCCTGAGGGTCTCAAGGACAGCACCAGTATGGACACGACAACGTGTGTGTTATTTTGCAGCATGGCCACCTCACTCGGGCCAGGCTTACTTGAGAGAAGTAACTTGGATGTAGAGAACTTCTGCAGTGAAGACAAGCCCTTAGAGATCAGTAGGTCCAGAGAACAGGTGCCATTGCGAATGGCCCTAGTCATGATCTGTACACAATGAAGATATTTTATGACAGTGTTAGTCATACCACATAGACATGCAAGAGACTGGCTTTATTTTTTTCCTAGGGTTTTTTTCCATTAATTTCACTAAAAAAATGGCAAAACTCCAGTTGCCTGCACAAGAAAGGAACACCTCCCTCTTTCACTATTTGATAAAGACAATTACACTCTGGCAGAAGGTGGCTGAGCTTGAAATATTTCAAGCGTGAGCGGCAGACAAGTCAAATGTTCACATTAAAATTTCAGGGCAGGCACATTCCCAGGATGTAAGTCAGAGTGATTGCTGTCTCATGCCCAGTTTGGATCCACCTTTATGTCAGTTTTAAAAGGTGAGAGCATCTCATTCAGATGTTGCAATAAAGTCTATTTAAACTCAATAACACAGTGAAAGCTAGAAAAGAATGTCACCTAGAGAGCCAGCTCGCTCCATTTCTTTCATAAAACACAATCTAAGCTGGTGAGACCAAGAAGAGGTTAATTAAAGATAGAGCAGTTGCTCTTGCTTGAAAAGAGGCCACTCTTTCTTCGGGTGTAATTTCCAGCTAAGAGTCTCAGTCAATATTCCCTTGAAGACACTTGCCTGTCCTATGAGATGTCGGTGTCAGCATATTTAACCATGGCAAATGCAGAGAGTCTGAATATTCTCCAAGTTAAATGTTTGGGTGGTTACCTAGTGTATTAACTGTTTCTAGGCTGTAGCGCTCAACGGCCTGATCTGATTCAGTAACACATTGCTCTCCTCATTCAGTCCCACTTACAAAAAATACGGTAGGTTACCGACGTGTTCCAACGCACTACAGGCTAGAAAAATGCTTTCTGCCACTGGTTTTAGGAGGAGCAAGGCCCTGACATGCATGCAGTATGGGAACAGCAATCCAGGCACTGTGTTTAAAATAATGAACCCAGTGCAAGCCAAGTGGGCAAAGAGAGCCACATGACCTTATTCTCTCTATGCCCATGCACAGAGCTGGGTTGCCAGAGTTCAAATCCCTGAGGAACATTTTGCTCTCTTTCAGTTGCTCCTGCTCAACATTTATTCTGATGAGTTGCTTTGCTAAACGATGAGAGCAAAATCCAATTCCTGTCATCAGGGTACCGTAATTATCAAGAGCACGGCTTGACTCACACAAAGCAAGCCCAGCTGCTCTCTGAAGGATACCATTGGGCTACATCTACACTGGCCAGTCTTGCGCAAGAACATATGCAAATGAGGCACGGAGATGAATATCGCCGCACCTCATTTGCATACTTAGTGAGCTGTCATTTTGCACAAGAAGGAGCAGTCTACACTTACGTAAGAAACCCCTGTTGCCTGTCCACACTGCCTTCTTATGCAAAAACACCCTCTTGCGCAAGAGCCGTTCTGCCTGGGTACGTCTACACTGCAGGCTTCTTGCGCAAGAACAGCCATTCTTGCGCAAAAACTTGCAGAGCGTATATACTGCACGAACGTTCTTGCGCAAGTAAATTTACAGTAAAACATCGGAACAGAGGGCTTCTTGTGCAAGAATTATTCCTCTTCCCATGAGGAATAAGCCCTCTTGCGCAAGAAGGCAGTGTGGACAGGCAACAGGGATTTCTTGCGCAAGAAACACCTATGGCTAGAGAGAGCGTCCACACTGCCATGGATGCTCTTGCGCAAAAGCACATCTCTTGTGCAAAAGCACATGGCAGTGTGGACGCGCTCTTGCGCAAGACCTCTTGTGCAAAATAGTTCTTGCGCAAGAAGCCTGCAGTGTAGACATAGCCCCTGAAAATAAGCGGCAGAACGGCTCTTGCGCAAAAGCCCCTTGCGCAAAATTGGCGGCTCATTATGTATGCAAATGAGGCACAGTGATATTCATCACTGTGCCTCATTTACATATGTTCTTGCACAAGACTGGCCAGTGTAGACGTAGCCTTGGTGTTTAGTTTCCCATTCCCTATCATGCCATCTTGGTGCTTGTAGGCCTCAATTCATCTTGCTGCCAGATCTAGCCATCACCACCCACAAGATACTTTTTGAGTGAGGTTCATCCTGCCTGCTAACTTAACACAGTCATCATCTGCCCTGTCATCTGCAACAAATGTTTCATGCGCCACTAACAAATCTGCTGCTGTTTTAGCTGTTGCTTTTGCAATCCTGAGCCCCACTCCATAGAATTTTGCTCCAAATTGCTTGCCCGCTGAAGAAGATCATTGCTAATTGTGTGCCTCAGATTGGTTTCTCCCCTGTTGTGGGGAACAGCAGAAATGTGCCACTGTGGACATGCAGGGGTACACACTTTCTTCATATTTCTTTTTAATGCCAGCCAAGACAGGAAGAAAATTCCTTGGATAGGGACTGGAAGGGCAGAAAAATAAAAAGGGGGAATGGTCAAAGCCATCACATTATCCCAATTAATAGAAGAAGTTACAGGATGAAGTTTGCACAGGGAGGATGATCACGTTCCTCTGTTGATCACAATACTCTTTTGTTGCTGGTTGATGTCCATTACAGCCCTAACCTATCAGCTGTATAGCACCATATATTTCCATTTGCAATGAATGGAGTACTGGATCTGCTGCCATAATCAGCTCTTGCCTGCTCCTCTTCCCTAACTTCCCTGCTTCTGAACGGCTCAGAAGGTACAGCCCAAGTTTCATTGTGCTAGCTAGTTACTTGGGTGGAACCTTTAAGTTACCCCTGAGTCTGGAGCATGGTGTAATGGAGGCAGAGAGGGAAGGAATTGCTTCTCTGAAAAATGATTCTTCTCCAACTCGAGAACAAGGGTAATTGACTACAACCCTGAGAACGGTGTCGCTTCCTTCCTTCCTCCCACCTAGCTCGCTTGCTTCGAAAGGTAAATCCTTTCCGTTAACCCTGCACAATTCCATTGGCATCCATGAGAGCTGTGCAAATGGTTTTGATCCAAAGGCATGAATCAGCTCTGTTGCTGTCAGAACTGGGTTCAGATTTAATCAAGATATTTGCAAATCCGGACAGAGGACTGATTTTGTAACAAAACCTCAAGCCAGCTGGATTTCCAGGCAGGCTGTTGCCGGTGTTTCCCCATCTCTAATGCTGGGCTCTTTTCTGTAACCAAAACTTTTGTACCTGAACCGATCTGAAAGTCAAGTCGGCCAGCGTTACTCTGCCCATCAGTTAAATGGTCTATGAACATTTGCAGCTTGGGCTGGTGCAAGTTTGTTTCGTCCTAATCTCCACTCTTACAGCTCTCCACCTGTCAGAACCTCTCCAGATAGCAACTCACCATCCCCAAAGAGTTCCAATACCATATAGATCATCCCTTTTCATTTCACTCCAAAGTTGGACTTCCTGGCAAGGAAGTCTACAAAGATGAAGAAAGAGCAGATTATTAATGACTCCCCTTTACTCAAAAGGTGCCCAGACATTTAGGTAACGAATACACAATAAGAACTTAATTAGACAGATAGGTTAATTAGATAAAACTGCAATGAATGATCGTAATATGATGTGTATTAAAGTACTGATGGATTTCTGTCCAGACTGAGGCCTCATTGTGTTATACTGTATACATAATGAGAGACAATCTCTTCCACAAAAAGCTTATAGTCTAAATCAGCAGTTCCCAACCTTTTCCATATGGGAACCCATTTTGACAATTCAGGAAGACTTGGTGACCCAAGGCAATTCAAAAACGGGGGGAGGAGGGAGGGCAGAGCCACCTGGGGAGACACTTGGCGACCCTTTTGAAATGTAATGGCGACCCATATTTGGGTCCTGACCCATAAGTTGGGAAACCCTGGTCTAAATAGACAAGATAGACAACAGGTAGGTGAAAGGAAATATTATTATCCCCATTTTACAGATATGCAATAGACACACATCGTGATGAAGTCAAGTGCCCAAGATCACACCATAGTCTGGGGCACAACTGGGAACTGGACCCAGGTATCCCAAATTTAAAATGAGTAACTTAATTGTAAGAGCATCCTTCCTTTAATGTAGTCATTGTGCCCAGATGAACCAACAGATTAGCCAGTCCCCTAGACAAAGGGTGGGGGGCAGCTCCATGCTCCCAGAAGGGGTGTGGCCACAAGCAGAAGGGGTAGGGGCAGGCAGCCTCAGTGCCACTGGGTCCATGGCCCCCACTCTCCCCAGTGCCTTCCGGAGCACGTTGTGCTCCAGCAGCAATTTAAAGGGCTCTGGCCACCACCGTGCAGTAGCAGCTTATATCCAAATTGAGGAAGGAGCCCCAAAGCCTCTTTGAAGTGCTGTGTCCAGGGCAGTCACCCATTTTGCCCCCCCGTGTCAGTGGGCCTGATTGGACCCGTCTTTGCATTTATCTTTGACATATCTTATATAAGCACATGCATATTTTATGCAACAGATCTGCTTCATATTCCTGACCCAAAAGCTAAACGAGCATAAGTTGGAGAAACTGCTAATGGTCTGTGCACTCTCTCAGGCTGCTTCTGACTGTCCATCCCATCCTCATCCTTACAGATGAAGGCAATTGCTGAACAATATTATCACGTCTCAAAAGAGCTGTTATCAGCCTTACAACTAATTGAAATTTAAAAACCTAATCAACATTGGTCTTAAACCTCCAAATCTTCCTATTGAAAGCTGCTTCCATCTCCCATTAGTCATCGTTTCAAACAATGTGTGCTTATGAGATATTAGACATTTGATTGGTTTCTCCTGTACATTGAGTTCCTTTGTTGTACAGTTGAGAAGTCTTAGAAGGACAGTAGTGGTAGTCTGTACCTTCAGAAACAAGGAGTCCTGTGGCACCTTAAAGACTAAAACAGATTTATTTGGATATAAGCTTTCATGGGTAAAAACCACTTGGTGCATGTGAAGAAGTGGTTTTAACCATGAAAGCTTATGCCCAAATAAATCTGTTAGTCTTTAAGATGCCACAGGACTCCTCACTGTAGTTGAGAAATAAAAGATTGTGAGTCCTATCCTAAAGTTTGTATTAATATTCACACACAAAAAGGATGAGAAAGTAAGCAGGATGGACTTTCTTCAGGCCTGGACAGCGACAGAATATCCTTTACCCCACCAGCAGGCAACCCATTGCCAGAACTCACACAGACACAAGGAAAAATCAGGCCTGAAAGTGACAAAAGACCATGGAATCCATCATTATTTTTCCACTTCACCTAGCTAACTCGAAAATCACTGACTGCTCACTTCAAAGCAAACACAGCTGCAAAATGACGCAAATGCCATTGCTGAGAAGATGATTTTTTTTAAAAAAAAGATCATCATATTACACAATCAGGCTGCAGGTGCAACTTGTTAATTTTGCAGCTCATGAACCCAGGCCTGGGAGAAGAAGACACAGCAGCACTTTGCAGTGAATCACTGCATTGTTAGGCCACTATTAAATATGACAGTCCAGGCCTTAGTTAAATAGAATTCAGTGCCAGAGCTTTTGGGAAGAGAAGGGGGTGGAGGGAACACATGAGAAAGTAGGCAGGGTAGGAAAGATTTGACATCAATTATTGCAGCCAATTCAGTATTCTTTGTACGCAGTGGAGAAAGAAGCAGTCAATAGGATCATGTTGGAGTTATTTTCCGATTTGCCCTTCATGCTGAGAGTGAAAATATATGTCAGAAGGAGAAAAATTGCATAAAAGGGTGTATTTTCTGCCGCAATGTTATTATTAATCAAATGATGCTCCCTTGGCCACTAGTGGTCTTTGTTTCAACATTCCCAGGGAAATCTTTATGGAGCTATAGTAATGGAGCATGTCTGTTTGTGTCATTCAGTGTTAGTCCTGGCATTGTAAAGAGTATGTGGTAACCTCAGGGGAGAAGGAATACCGTAAATACTGCCACAACCGCCCTCCCCAGCCAAATGCAGACGTAAATGGGCCAGCTCCTCAAAAAGGCATAAATTGGTATCGCTCCATTGTCGTCAATATAGCGACTTCATACCACTTGATTTTAGAGTTACAGTTGTGAAAACTTGGTTTAGCAGTGGGGGGCTCTTAGATCACGTATCTACAGGCCAGCAATATGATCCATGGACTTGCAAGCCAGGATATGTTGTAAAAATGATCATCAACTTTACTGCAACTAGAATCAAGCCTGGAATAACTGAAAAGTGGTTTCATGTTATTATGTATTTCACCAGTCTACATTTGATGCATCATTACTGTGAATTTGCTCAAAGTGAAATATGAAAACCAAACCCACAACCATTTCTAGACCTTTAACCCCACAGAGACCTTTTCAGCTCTTATTTCCCCTACTTCAACCCAGAGAACCCTTCCCAGCTGCGCAGCTCAAAGAAATACAGAGGCACTTCTTTTAAATACAACAGAATACAAGATTGTCTCTAAACATTTATATAGGTTATTTCACCAACAGAATCCAAAGTGCTTCACAAGCTATCTGTACATATACACGTGCCAGTGGCGAGAGACATAAAGCCAACTCTGCGACAGGAGGTAGCAATCAGCTTAAAACTGGGGCAAAGGAGAAAGGTTGGTCAAGCGCTGTGTTGTAAATCCTTTTCATGGAATCTTTTCCTGTCCTCACAGAACAGAATGGATCATGGTTTTTAAAGTTCTCCTCCCTGGTTTTCTAAGGCTAACTTTTAATTTCTGACCACAAACAATGGCAGATGCATTTGATGGCCCGTTATCTTGGAACTGTTAAGTCAGGCAGATTTCCTAAGTGTTATATCTCAGCACTACAAAACTGCACACACAGTTATATACCAATTCACCAATATGAGGGCATCAAAATACATGCCAATGTGAACCCTTGTCAGAAACTCAGAAATCTCCCCTGAAACACCTTTATGCAGCAAATTGTAAATTACGCTTTTGGTCTCCCTTGGCTGGGACCATAAATCCATCAGTGCTCTTCTGGTCTTGGTAAACGTGTGAATAGTCAGTAAGCAATAGTCAGTAAGCAATTTGAGGCAAGGACCATTTTCTACATTATTCATGTGCATCTCCTGGGCCTAGCACAAGGAGGCCCAGATCACTGTCTGGGGCCTTGAAATACAACCATAATAAATAAATAATAAACCAGAGAGGAAACGAATAAACTTTGTACGAGATTATTCGAGAGATGCACTGTGGAAAGACACCGCACCATTTCCCTAAGCGAGGCAGCTTTTGACAGCTATGGAAATGAAGCAGCATGTGCAATCATCTTAAAATCCATTTCCAAACTTTCCCCACGAAGTGTTTGCAATGACTGGGGTATTCACACACCATGGTGATAAAACCTGAGAAAGACAGAGAAATGCGCCCAAAGGGAGAGAGATTTTCTGCCCAGGCAACAGAAACATGGCTGAAATAGTGGAGAAACTCCATGCTTTCAATGAATCGCACGCCCTCTCTGTAAAATACATTGTTTCAAAACACAAACATATTTTAATATTCTCTTCATTCAATTGATGCACAATACTGAATTCTGCTGAAGCTTCTGGTTCAGCTCTAGCACTGTGGTGACAGAAATAGTCCCAGGAAAGCACAGCGCTCCTCCTTGGCATTAGGAAAGCAGCTTCAGAGATGATGTGTTGCCTGACTTTTACCCAATAACTCTACTGAATTTGTTGTCTGACCTTTTCTTTCCTGTGGATGGCACCATCCATGGGGTAGTATATCATCATCATCATCCTCACTCGCATGATGCATTTCACTAATAGATCATTAGAAAGAAAGCTCACTCTGAAGATATATTCATGCAATCCATCACTTCAGGAAAGGGTGGGCAGCTGATCTATTATGTAAGAGATGGCAAAGTCCTGAGAGGAGCTAGTCCAGAGCAAACAGGTTTAATTGTGGGATGGTGAATATGGCTCAATTAAAACCCATTACTGCTACGTTTCCCTTCCATTATTAAAATCGGTCATGTGTGTTTATATAATCTTACTTCCTTCTGTATGAACAACTAAAAAAGCCAAGTCAATTTCATTCTTCTTTCTAGTCAGGTTCACGGTCTGCTTCTCATTGGCTAGCACAAGCTGCAATGTTCAAGTTGCCACCTCTCCAGGGCAATGTTTCAATATTTAAAACTTCACAAAAACATGGCTATTAATATTCAATTTTTTTTAAACCAGCAACTTCTACATATGTCTGAATTTCAGATCCAAATTACCTGAGCATGTCCCTTTAATGATTCCACTTGGGTTCATTCCAAACTATAATTTGTACCTGGAAGCTGAGATATGATGCCATACAACCACTGAGGAAGATATACTTGCAAAATATCTACATATTTCCTCTGAAAAACTAATAGCTAATACTGGGCTTATCTGCTTGTTTCTGCATAACACTGTCATTTTGACCCAAATGACTTTGTAGTGCTTGGCCTAAAAGCCTTCACAGGCAATGTGACATTCTTTTCTTTCTTTCCATTAGCTGGTTGTCTGCTTAATTAAGTACTCTAGGCTGAAGAGGGACACCTGTGGTGTTATTTAAGGACTGTACTTACATGGTGAGGTCCCTCCCACTCCAGTGATGTTATTAGTAATTTGGTTCTGTATTGTCAACAAGCATACCAGAAAAGTAAAACACAATTAAGATGCTATTTGGCACTGTGGTTAATTGCACAGCCATGATGAGGTCAAAATTACTGGGCAATCAGATAGGCTTTCGCAGCTGCATTATATAATCCCTGAGATTAATTCCTTGGTAGGTAGCCAGCAATTTGCTGTTCATTAAGAGAAAAAAGTGGTCCCATTAACAGAAAACACTTTCAAATCATAATCTGGCTGGTTCTCAAAATGATAGAATTCCTTCTTTAAAGAACAATATATTTTTTATTAGGAAACACTGCAACTAATTTATAGCCCCTAATAAATCTAACACCAGATGTGTCATTTTAAAAAAAGTCTAAAATATTTTCTCTCCGTTTCCAACAACTTGTATTTTACAAGGTGAAAAGCTGACACGTAGTGAGTCAGACTGTTATTCCATCAATTTCTACAAAGGGCCAGATTCTGTGGATTTTTTCTACAACAAGTTTCATAGAACACAATGGGGCTACTCACAGAGTAAGGTACTATTCAACACATGTAAGATGGCAGGATCAAGCCCAAAGGGTCAAATGCATTTTTCTCTCACTCCAAACACATTTTTCAAATGATTTACTGCCTTGTTGGTTAGGACCTCAAAGGAAACGGCTGCTTTTAGCTCTCAAACAAAGGGCACATTGGAACTGACATTTTTATGTACATTTCTGCATCTTGATACTGTCCTCTCCTCTACCCGGACATAACTCGCAAGGATCCAAATGGAACTTTTGCCTATAAAAGGACTGCAGTGTTGGTCCCTGATTGATCAATGTTAAAATACCTCTACTCTGTCTGCAAATCCTGAATTACCTTGCAGAGCTACATGTGACTTCCAAATATCTTACTATGTTTAGGAAATATTAAACCATGACAATCATTTCAGAATATACCTTCTGAATTGTTCTTAAAATTTCACGTATTTTTCAGAAGGGAATAATATAAAAATCTATAGCAGAACAATAATTGTCATATATGATGTATTTTTATTACTGTACTATAAAAATTCAATTTAAGTAGCAAAAGGACCACAGAAGTCTTCCTTTAAATTATCCAGTAAACAAAGAAAGATGCATTTACTCATGCAAAATGTTAGAAATCCCTAATCCACCAGGTGAGGTATCTAAAATAAATTTAGATTTGGAATCACTTTCTCCCCTGCCCACCCCCAGCCACAAAGAAGCTTGCTTAGGGAAAGTGAGTATAGCCAACAATCTGTGACTTTGAGATATACTATTGCCTCTATCCATGTTGCAAAATTCCCATATATGAGATTTATCACATGTGTCGGGGGAGAATATAGCTGTATGTGTGGATCAGTTAAAAAAAAAAAAGAGAGAAGTTATAGTTTCAGAGATAAACAGGAAGTACCAATTGTCCAAAAGGTATTCTTCTGGTCATGATTAACATTGCTTGATATTATTATACCCCCCAAAAGCCCTTTGGACTTCATTTAAGCATTGTACTGTACTGTACTGAGTTATAAAAGTATATTACCTCATACACTTTGAGATAACTTAGCGTGACCCTTTTATGCTCCTCACATTGGGCTAAATTTTTAAGGTCCTTATGTGGTAAAACATATGAGGCTGTAAAAGGCCCTTTTTCTTGCTCTCTTAGGGTATGTCTACACTTGCACTTTCTTTTGAGAGAGGGATGCAAATGAAGACATTCGAAATTGCAAATGAAGCCAGGATTTAAATATCCTGTGCTTCATTTGCATATTCACATTGAGGTGCTATTTCGAAATAACAGACGCGGTGTAAATGTGGTTATTTCGAGAAAAAACCCTTCTCTTGATATAACCCTTATTCCTCATACAATGAGGTTTACCAGTTATTTTGAGAAAAGGGTTTTCTCTCAAAATAACCGTGTCTTAACAGCATCTTATTTCGAAATAACGCTATTTTGAAATAGTGCCATAACGCGAATATGCAAATGAAGCGCAGGATATTTAAATCCCGGCTTCATTTGCAATTTCAAATGTCTTCATGTGCATCCCTCTCTCGAAAGAGGGTGCAAGTGTAGACATACCCTCAGACTGAGACTGGGACCAGAACTCATCTGAACACACACACCTGCCTCCCCGTTACTTGTGAGCAGGTGAGTGCACAGAGGAGAGCAGGGCAGGAAAAGGTTATCCTGGTGCTGCTTCTGTTACTCATCAGAAAGGGAGGAGGCCTGGGAAGAATTAGCTGCTCCATCATAAAGGATGGATTAGCTTACTCCTTCCCCAGGATAATGAAGTAGTGGGTGAGGAATTTTGACTGTCAGTCACAGTGAAGTCTCCGCTCTGCTGCTAGGGTAATGCAGCTGGGCATCACCCTTTCTTCACAGTAGAAGAGTTACAGCACAGCGATGTCTCTCTGCCAACTGCACTAGGGAATCAGGACATGGGTTACGTTTCCCTGAGTTTAAATGGTGGTGGGAGAGCACTGACTCATTTGGAGCCTTTTCTCTTTCTATATAAAAATCAGCTTCCTCCAGTTTAGCTGTGACTACACTTTTTCTAGGCAAAATGAGCTGTGTATCCTCTCTGAGGGTGACAAAGATAATCTCAGCAATGTTACAGCCAGCAGTCTCCAACTTGTAACCACCAGGTGAGTTAGTGACTTTAGAGCAGGCATGTAGCAGCATGCCGGGTGCTCCTGGCACCCACACCACCATGGCATGTCATAACAAGTGTCAGCCGGCAGCCTGCACAGGAAGCGTGTTACTGTTAAAGGAGCATTACTAACTAAAGCCATTAGGAGCAGCAAGGGCTCTGCATGCAGAGGTGAGCCTGAAGTAACTTGGAGACAGATAAGACAAGAGAAAGGAGAATGCAGAGCATATCCCACCCTCTTAATTCTCAAAGGCATAGGCAACTCACAGGCACACCCTGGAGGTATATTGCCCCTCTTCGCCCCTGCCAAAAATTTTGATTGCTTAAGGGGGTACTCCCTCATGCCCCCTCCCCACACAGGCACCGGTCACCTATGCCCAAAGGCAAATATAAAAAGGCTTTCCTCACACAAAGCCCCCTAGGCACAACTGGCATTAGCCAAGCCCAAAGGAAAGACCTAAGCATGGCTCAAATCAGCCACAAACTCCTGAGGAAGAGACCCTGTATTCTTGTTCTTCCCCTAATTCTGGGTTTCCTTCAGCAGCCAGCCCAAACCCCCCATTCATAGCTCTCATTCACACAGCCCCCATCTCCCTCCATAGCTCTCATCTTATACTGTGCTAACAGGGCAGGCGGGGGCGAGGGCGTTAATTAATTCCTCACAGCTGTCTCAGCTTTTCTGCCTTACACAGCAACACACCTGTGGTCTTTCCACCAGCTAGCATGGAGCATTAACCTCTTCCCTGCCATCTTCCAGATGGGCTCTCCCATCCATGCTTGGTGTTTCCTCTTTGAAGCCTATTATTAATTCATGTCTGCATTTTGTTTAAAAGGCAGAACAGGGGAGGCCTGTTGATACTGGAAGAGCCACATTGCCCTGCAGGGGGGGTGCTCTGGGCAGCAGTGCATGATGCACCCTGGAGCACCCCAACATCTAGGTCACATGCATTCACTGTCTGGTGGTTAGGCTGCTAATCTGGGACTTGAGATGGGGGCTGGACTTAATACTCTGTCCACCACAGTATTCCTGTGTGATGTTGGGCAAACTGCTTATGGGAAGGCCTTTAAAGCTATTTAAACACCTAACTCTCCTGGAAATCTCTCTATCATTGGGAGCAAGATGCCTAAGTACCATGAAATATCTGCGCCTCAGTGACTTTGTGCCTCAGTTTCCAATCTGTAAATTGGGAACAGTGGTATTATCCTACCTCCCAGGAGTGTTATGAGGATCAATGTATTACAGACTGTGAGATGCTCAGGTATTATGGAAATGGGGGCCATATAAGTAAATTAGACACATGAACTAAAGTTTAAACTCTTGTGGTTCTAGTCTGTGCACCCACACCAAGGTCTGACTCCTTTATTACGAGTCGCTGTTAGGAAACTGAAGCGTTTCCTACCTTGCTCATCACATTCACAGCAAAGGAAGAGGGAGAAGGGGAAACAGGAGGAGACAGAAGAGGGGGGAGACAAAAAAAAAAAGGATGGACTGGAAAAAGGAAGCGGTGTGAAAGTGATTGGTCACCTGATCTGAACGCTCCAAGACAGCCGGACAGAGATTCAGTGCTGCATGAGAGGAGACAGCGCCAGCAGTGAAACTGAAATATGACAGCTCAGGGCTTGGGCAGGACTGGGGAGTTAGCATACATATGAGACAACACTTTGTGGGAGAGGGAGATGGGTTATATACACATTTACTGTAAGCACCACTTAAGCTGAGGAGAGAAGAGACTGAATAATGTGGTGAATATCGTGCAAGAGGAAAGTGAGAAATATTAAAAAACTCATACATTTAAGCTAAAGGAAAAGGAGACGGAAAGAAAACAAATAGTGTGGATGACATTCTATTTTAAAGCTGTTTCATTATATCTTTCAAGTTGTGTGTGTCTCGCATACAATCACTTCCAGACATGCAGCCCTGGTCTCTCCTTCCTTTGTTTCAATCAGAAAGGGATTATTTTCACAGTTAGGATCCAAAACTATACATAAATGCCAAATTCCCTCAGCCTCACCACTCATCCTAATGTTCACAAATGGCTGTGAATTGTGCGTACATCTCTGAGGCCAGGAATGTCCCAGTCAACCAGCCATCTCTCTACAGGGTGACCATCCATCCCGTTTTTACCGGGATGGCCCCGTATTTAAGTAGTCTTCCAGATTTCCCAACTTTTTTTTTTAAAGGGCAAAATGCCCCATATTTGCATGCCCCCTGCTGGTCCTTGAATTCTTTGGTCAGCGCAGCCACAGCAGCCTCCTATTTGTGGCTGGCAGTAAAGCAGGCACCAGCCCGTGGTGTGTGGGGACAGGCAGGGTGAGGAGGGAGAAACCACATGCGTCTTCCCTCCCTGTGCACACTAAAGTAGGGGGGAGGTCTGCCAGCCTTTCCAGAACATAGACCTAAAGCCCCGACCACTGGCACCCCCCTCCCCGGGCCGAAACGCCTTTCTCTCACTCCCCCACTGCTGGCTGCGGCCTTCGCCACAGGCTGAAGCCTTTTGCCACCATGGAACTCAGCCCCGTTCCCAGGCAGCCCTCACTGTGGGGCTGAAGCCCCCCCCCATTCTCGGATGGCCCCCGCTGCAGGGCTGAAGCCCTTTCGCCACTGCAGGGCTCAGCCCCATTCCCAGGCAGCCTATGGTGGAAAGCAAGATGAGGACAAAGCACACACTTCTAAAGAGCAGTAACCATTAATTGCAAGTATATATTTTAATTTTTTTACCTATGATTAGTTATAATAATGCATATGTCTTTTTAATGGGTGCTCAGTCAACAATGTTATTTTGAACATTTTGTATTGCATAGTTCTGATTGATTGCCATTGAATGTGCTTAAATCCAAGCGATTTAGCTGTTGTCCCATACTTGGCAAAGGGAAATATGGTCACCCCATCTACAGTAAAACTCCAATAGTCCGGCATCCAACTGTTCAGCACTCCCAATACTCCGGCATCAAAATGCCAAGTGCTCCTGACCAGCTGATTAAAAAAGCCTACCGCTTAGCACACGTGCTGGCTGTAACCAGATGGAGCATAAGGTTGGGGGGGGAGTGGAATCGTGTTACAGCATGGAGAAGAGCGTTTTGCTTCAGCGAAGGGGAAAGGGGAGGGGAGGGGGGAGGAGGATCAGGTTACAGCCCGGAGGAGACACGAAAAGGAAAGGGGAAGGGAAAGGGAGGGAGATTGTGTCCTGGCCAGATGTTAAGCCGTGCAGCTATACTGGACCTCCCGATTCTCCGGCAAATCTGATAATCCGGCACCACCTAGGTCCAAAAGGTGCCAGATTATAGGAACTCTACTGTATCTACATTTTTTCTACCTTCTCCTGTCTTTCATCCCAGGCTTGTCTCTTTATCTCTTTCTTCCACCTTCCGTCTCTATTGGCAGTGAGCTCTACAAGACAAAGCGCTGAGGTTTCTGGGTCACAGTGGGAGCAGCGAACCTGGCATAGTAGGTTCTCACAGTGGCACAGACTGCCCCTGGCTGCTCTGCCCAGCTGTGAGCAATTGCTGGAATTGTAACAGATGGAGTCCACTGTGTGGGATTCTGTGTCGAAGATACATAAGTGCAGCAGTTAGGCAGCAGGCAGGGCACAGACAGCCGAAGGGCCAGGGATTCACCGCTGCATAGTTCCATGCCCGTGTATGCAGGCCACAGAGCCTACTGCAGATAGCTATGAACACTCTCTTCATTTGCCAGCACTCAGGGAGGGAAAAGGGATAGATAAGATAGGGCTAAAGTTTCCCTCTGACTCTCAACCTTTTCACTGCTTTATAACTCATCTGACTTCACTGGAGCTACTCTCAATTTACTCTGCTGTGAGAGGAGAATCAAGCCCCTAGAGTCCTATTACTGGCCCTGCGGAAGACTTCTTGTGTGACCTGGGGCAAGCCATTTCGCCGCCCTGGGTCTCGGTTTCCCCAGCCATAAGATGGAGAGAGTAATACACAACTCATTTGCTAAACCTGCATGACCCAGGAGTGCACTCCGAGCTAAGCAGCGCAATCCTTTAACTGAACGGCCCAGCACCTCGCAGGGCCAGGTAGGATCTACAAGCACAGCACTTCAGCCCCTCAAACACTGTCACCTGTTCATGGCAATGACACTGGAAATGCCCAGCTATGAGAATGTTACTTCAGAGCCATTTTGGCACCAGAGAGAAATAACAGGATAAGGGGGAAAAATCTTCAAAGTTGCTTCTCTTCCTTCTAATTCCTATCAGCTTCTAATCAAACCGGCATGTGATAGCAAATGATTACAATGCCATTTGTTCACCCCAGGATGTGACAATTAGCCTAAGAGACCAAATGAAAGGAACTGAATCCTATGTGCTTTATATCAAATGGCTTTAATTTTAACTACAAATTCCAAATAAATCCACCTAGAAAATTAGTAAGTAGCATCTGCTAGGCCATGGTGGGGATTTTTCCTTTAGCAAGGTTAAGATTTAAAACTGGCACCACAGAAAAATGATGCAAGACAAAAACATCCAATCAGCCTATCATTTGCGCAAAGTGATCACCCTGTATCTGAGCTCTCAGGCCTCATCCACAAAGGAAACTGGCACATCACCTTCAAAAGATGAACCTGGGAGCTTAAACATGCAACTTTGTTAGATGCTAAAAATCCTGAACTCAACAAAGACACTAAATAGTCTGGATCTTTAGAACAATCTGTTACTTAATAAATTCTTCTTTGTCCTGTGACTGCAGAGGTGTTAACTACTTTTACACATAGGGTTGCCAGATGGTTTCAACAAAAATACCAGACACACTTGATATTACATCGCAATCTACATTACATCTTATTTAGAAAATACCGGATAGTTATATTTTCTCATTTCTATTTTCTCAATTTGTTTCCCGAACAGAAAGCTCAAATATTGGACTGTCTGGTTCAAAACCGGACACCTGGCAACCCTATTTACACACTGGGGTATGCCTACACTCTAATTAGATGCCTGAGTGTGAACATCCACAAGCCCAAGTCAGCTATAGTGGGGGCCAACAGAATTGCTGGGCCTCTAGGCAAGGAGTGGCAGGGGGGTGGCTCCATGCTCCTGGAAGAGTCGGGGCCTCAAGAAGAAGGAGCGGGGCCAGGGCCAGCCAGCTCTCAGCACTGCCTGGACTGCACTGACCCCCCCACCTGCATCAGCTGTTGGCGCCACGCAAAGTGCACTACACAGGGCTTCAGCAGCTATTTAAAGGGCCCCAGGCTCCTAGCTGCTGTTACTGTAGAAGTGGCAGCCAGGAGCCTCAGACTTTTTTGAATCGCCAGGCCACCGGGCAGTTCTCCCTTTGCCCCCGTGTTGGCAGGCCTGGTCAGCTGGCATGTGCCAGCCTCAGGTTTTTAATTGCTGTGTAGACATACCCACAGGTTAGGGTATGTCTACACTGGGTTCTTGCGCAAGAACACGTCCACACGGCCATGTGCTTTTGTGCAAGAACATCCATGGCAGTGTGGACGCTCTCTTGTGCAAGAAAGCTCTGATGGCCGTTTTAGCCATAGGGCTTTCTTACGCAAGAAACCCCTCCCACGCATCCACACTGCCCTCTTGTGCAAGAGCTCTTGCGCAAGGAGAGGGCTTACACTTGTTAGAAAAGAGTGTAGCTCTTGTGCAAGAAGCCCTCTCTTACCACGCTTTACTGTAAATCTTCTTGAGCAAGAGCGGGCTGGCAGTGTGGACGCTCTGCGGAAGAACAGCCATTCTTGCGCAAGAACCCACCAGTGTAGACATAGCACAGAGTAAATTTCCCAATCAGAAGAGCTCTGTGTAAACTCAGAAGCTTTTCTCTTTCACCAACAGAAGTTGGTCCAATAAAAAAAATTACCTCCTCCACCTTGTCTGTCTAATCTGCCTTCACGTAGCAGCCTCTAGAGCTGAATATGGATGAAATGACAAGAGTGCTATAGGAATCATATACATTTTCAAAGGGAATACTCTAAAAATTAGAGCTGGTGGGAAGTTTTTCATCTGCATTTTTGTTATTCAAATGGCCGCTTTCATTTAAATTGATACATTTCAAAAATATGTTGACTGTGACAAAATTTTGTCTAGAAAAAAAATGAAAAGAATTAGGTGAGCAATGTTGAAAGGCCCAGTTCTGAAAGGAACATTCCAAGTATTTGTTTCACAGGGACTTTTTGCAATGAAATTCACTGTGTTCTAGATTGATTTCTTTCTTTCTTTTTTAAGTTTTAAATGGTCAGAATCAAAATGAAATGTCTTGATCTTTATTAAAGCAAGATGTTTTGGTGACCCAGAGACTTTTAAAAAAAATGCCACAAGAAATTCCTAGGTTTTTGGGGAGGAGTGCGCTGGGTAAATGTGCTAGTTAGTTAATACATAAAATGCCAATAGATGGTGCTCAGGACTATAAATGGTAAGTGAATTACAGCTCCCTATGTGTGTCTGAACCATAGAGAAAATGAGGCTGCTCCATTCCTAATTAGAGAGCTTTAGCTAAAGCTGTAGTCGCTGTGCATTTAGCTCCCAGTTCATTCCCTGCGGGTTACAGCATTATAGATACTGGGTTTTGTAGGTCAAATAAAATTAGTTGTTCATTGCCAATGGCTGCCTCTGACAGTTCTTAAATGAACTCCTTTCCATGGGGTTCCCCTCCCCACCATTCTCCCTTAAATTTTATTCTAAAGGAAGAGCTATTACACTTGGTTAAAATCCCTCAACCCCTGCACTCACAGGATACAGCCATTGACTTGCCTGCCAAAGTTGGGATGCTCCAAGCAGTGCCTGTATCTTTTGACACCCAAAAGCAAGCAGGTCTGGAGTATGACTTATACACTCCCTCCTACCACAGGCCAGCATACATAGCATAGTGCTGTGTCACTACACACTACATCTATGGAATAGTGATAGAAATGTAGCCGTGTTAGTCTGGTGTAGCTGAAACAAAATACAGGACTATGTAGCACTTTAAAGACTAACAAGATGGTTTATTAGATGATGAGCTGGCCCACGAAAGCTCATCATCTAATAAACCATCTTGTTAGTCTTTAAAGTGCTACATAGTCCTGCATTTTGTTACATCTATGGAGTTTACTTTTGCCACCCTGTATGAAACCAGATCCTGCTAGTGAAATGAATAGTGATAATTAACGAATTAGCTAATTAATAATGGCCCCAACATGTCATGAGGCATTCCCAGCAGCTTTCAGCTCAAAATGTCATAAAATGACAGCTTGACATCACTGCGCCAACTACAAACAAGGAAAAAGGAGATTAATGTGGTCCATTTATGAACTGAAGAGCTGGTTGGAAAAGCTCCTACAAAGCAGTTTTTCATTGGAATTTGATGATTCACGTGAATCCAGTTGTTTCAGAGAGATCGTTTGATGAAATTCCAGGGCTGATTGCATGCCAGCTTGGCAATCAGCCCCCTTAGCAGCTTGCTTGGTGGGCTGCAGGAGAGTCTGGGCTTCCAGGATCTGCAACTCAGGGGAGGTCTCCAAGGCGACCTGCTATGGGGCCTAGAGATCCATGCGCTTTCAGGGCTTATGTAACACTGACTAGTGGAACCGAACCTGGGAACTTAGTGTGTAACCTGCTACAGCTTGAGCTACAAGACTGTTCATTCTCAGCTAAGGCTGTGGAGTAACCCATTCTCTCTCTCTGGGTATATCTACACAGCAAAGTTATTTCAAAATAACAGCCGTTATTTCGAAATAATTTTACCAGTGTCTACACAGCCAAACCGCTATTTTGAAATTAAATTGAAATAACGGAGGGCTTATTTCAAAATTGGTAAACATCATTCCACAAGGAATAGCGCCAATTTCGAAATTGCTATTTCAAAATAAGCACTGTGTAGACGCTTATTTCGAAATAGGGGGCCTCCAGCCCGTTCCAGGGTGCCCCGGTGGCCACTCTGGGCACAACCAAGAAAACTCCTCTCCCTCCCGCCCTCCCCAGAGCCCTTAAAGGGGTAGACTCTGGCCACAGTGCCTGTGCCAGCTCCAAGCCTGCCAGCCCAGAGCCAGCAGTCGCTGCACCTGACCCAATGACCCCAGCATGAGCCAGGCAGCCAGTGCCAGCCAGCCCTCCACCACTCCCCCAGGACCAGTCTGCCAGCTCCCAGGAGCCTGCCAGGGGCCAGAAAAGGCGGGCGCCTGCCTGGTCCAGTGCAGAGATCAGGGACCTAATTCAGGTTTGGGGGGGATGCCTCCAACGTCCATGATCTCCACACTAAATGGAGGAACGCAACCGTCTACAGGTGGATGGCTGCCAGCCTGGCCGGCCACCAAAGGCCACATGCGAACCCAGGAGCAGGTTCGCATGAAAATAAAGGAGCTGTGGCAGGCATATGCCATGGTCACAGGGGGCAGCTCCTAACCAGGGGGCAGCCCCAGACCCTTGCCCCTATTTTGATGCCGTGGACTGCATCCTAGGAGGCAGGACGGTCCATGCCCCCCAGGTGGTCATCGACCCTGGGGCAGAGCTTATTGCCTCCTGCTGTTCCAGCCCCTGCTGCCTCCCCAGCTACAGCTCCTCCTCCCACTCCTTCTCCCCCTCCCGCTTCTTCCTCCCCACCCTCCCCACACCCCCAGGGACACCGAGGCCCCCACACCGCGGTGTTGGGAGACAGTTGGGCAGGCGAGACCCTGAGCCCTGAGCTTCTCCTGCCCCTTCCTCTCCTTGTCTCCCCCTGCCAGCTCCCTCCTCCCAGGTTTCCCCCTCCCCTCTCCCACCCTCCCTTCTCCCCTTTCCCACCTTCTTTCCCCAGTCTCACCTCAGTTTCATTCCCCCTCCCAGTTTTGTTCAATAAAGAGGCTTTGTTGTAATGAACACATGTCTTTTATTGCACAACAGGAAGTGGGGTTAGGGAGGGGTAAGTGGAAGGACATGAGGGAGGAATGAGGCACAAGCCCCGAGTGGGGCACACTAGGGAGACTGTTACTGCCTGCAGAACGTGCTGCCAGGCTCGCAGCAACACGTCCAGGAGAAGCACTAGAGTGCTCAGGGGAGGCTCCAGCTCCATGCCACAGAGTGCTGTGGTGTCTTGAGTGAGAGCAACCAGAGCACGCAGAGAAAAAAATGCTTTGCTGTTCCTCAGCGAGGTAGGCAAGCAAGCAGGGAAACCTTAGAACCAGCTGTCTGGGGTGGTCCCTTTAAGAACAGGTCTCAGATAGCCTCAGGCAGCAGCCACATAAGGTAACTCCTGACCTGATGCCCTGCCAGAACTGGTTCCGGCTGGCCTTAAATGTGATTCAGCATCCTATAAGTGTGGATGCGCTATTTCAAAATAGCAAAATGCTATTTTGAAATGCATTTTGTGTCTAGACGCGTTATTTCGAAATAAGCTATTTCGAAATAAGCTATTTTGAAATAACGCTGTAGTGTAGACATACCCTCTGTAAGTGGTCTCAGTGCCACTTCCTGGGACAATGAACCACACCCAGTAGGTGTGTGGGTTATGCTTACCACAATGGGTACATCCCACTAGCTGGACTGCATCTGACTCAGAGATTCTCGGGTTTCCAGGGTCCACAGCTCCAAGACACTCTGCTAGATGGACTGTCCCAGGGCCAGAGCCCCATTGCTTTTCACAGAAAGTTTCAAAATGTGGGAGATGGTGTTCCAAACTGGAACAAACCCACATTTCAAAATAGCAAAATCTTCTGCACAGCAGAATGACCTCACAAGCCGACTGGTTATTTGATTTGCATCAGTGGGGATCAGAGGAGTATGTCAGCATTGGGAAGTTTAGTCTTATGGAAGGAAAACGACATGTAGGACTCTGTTGTTTGTGCTTCATCTTCAGCTCCTACAATCACAGCTGTTCAACCTTACTCTGTGTGGGGTGGGAGAGAAGAGCGGGGGACAAAAAGCGCAAGGGGACATGCAGGAATCTGAAATGTGCCAAGTGCCGGTAAGGAACACAGCACACACTATCAGATTCATTTTCTTCAGGTTGTGATTAATGAGGAGGGAGCCACAGCTGTGCGGCTCAGAAAATCTAGAGTAGAAATAAGGAAGAACTGAAAATTCTTCTAATTGAAGAATGACTGAGACACACACTCTCCCTACGTAAGATTTGAGCAGAGGGGGGGAGAGAAGGGTGATAAAATTGAAAGTGGACAGCTCATCCAGCCAACTGCACTGGACATATTTTTAAAATGCTTGCTAGATGTTTACTCAAATATAATTGCTCTTTGGTGTAAAAATCCTAGGCAATTAAAAGAATGCCATAGCTCACAAGGCAAACGAAGGGAGAAAATAGTATCATCCACTCAGCTATGAAAAAAGAAGAGGATCTCAGACATAGATGATTGGAAGGGAGATTCTGTTGCAGAATCTACTGTTCAGCAGCTTATAAGAAAGTGTCTTACAAGGAGAAGGTAAAATTAATGACTTTCTCAGATTCCAAGGCCAGAAGGGACCACTTGTGATCATCTAGTCTGATCTCCTACATAACACAGGCCAGAGAATCTCCCCAACATAAGTCCTAGAGTAGATCTTTTAGAAAAGCATCCTGTCTTGGTTTGAAAATTGTCAGGGATAGAGAATCCACCATGACCCTTTGGAAATTGTTTCAATGGTTAATTACTTTCACTGTTAAAAATGTATATCTTATTCCAGTCTGAATTTGTCTAGCTTCAACTTCCAGCCATTGGATCCTGATATACCTTTTCTCTGCCAGATTGAAAAGTCCTTTATTCAATTTTTATTCCCCATGTAGAAACTTAAAAACTGTAATGAAGACGCCCCTTAGTGTTTTCTTTTGTTAAGCTAAATAGCTTGAGCTCTTTGAGTCTGTCACTACAAGGCATGTTTTCTAATCCTTTGATTATTCCCTTGGCTTTTCTCTGAACCCTCCTCAATTTATCAACATTTTTCTTGAATAACAGGCATCAGAACTGGACTCAGTATTCCAGCAGCAGTCACACCAGTGCAAAATAAAGATGCAAAATAACCTCTATCCCTACTCAAAATGTCCCTGTCTTTGTATCGTAGGATCACATTAGCTCTTCTGGTCACACATCACACTGGGAGCCCATGTGTACTGATTAGCCACCAGGACTCCTAAAATAGTTCCTAGGCTCACTGCTTCCCAGGCCACCTGTAAATATGACCTGCCTTCTTTGTTCCTGGCTGAATGCATTTACATTTAGCTGTATTTTTTTTTAATTGTTTGCACCCAGTTTACCAAGATATTACTCTGAATTAGTGACCTATTCTCCCACAATTTTTGTGTCACGTGCAAACTTTATCAGTGATCATTTTATGTTTTTTCCCCAGTCATTTCTACAAACGTTCAATATGCTAGGACCACGAATCAATCTCTGGGAAAACATACCAATTCACTGATGATTCACTTTTTGTATTTCCAGTTTGAAACCTACCATTTAGTCACTGTTTTTAAACAATTAATGTGTGCCTTGGTAATTTTATATTGGTCTAGCTTTTTTCATCAAAATGTCATGCAATATCAAGTCAAATGCCTTGAGAAATCTAAGTATATTATATCAGCACTAGTACCTTTATCAACCAAATTTTGCAATCTCATCAAAAAAGGATATCTGTCTAGTTTGACAGAATCTATTTTCCATAAACCCAGGTTAGTTTGCACTAGTTACATTATCATGGAATCCTAGAACTGGAAGGGTCCTTAAGAGGTCATCAGGTTCAGCCCCCTACACTCCTAACAGGACCAAGCACCATCTTCATCTCTGATAAATGTTTGTCTGACCTGCTCTTAAAAATCTCCAATGATGAAGATTCCACAGCTACCCTAGGTTCTTAAGTATTTTATTAATCTAATTCCAAATCCGTTGCTCCATTATCTTGCCTGGGGTGACAGGCCTATAATTGCCTACGTCTTCCCATTTACCCTTCTTAAAAATAGCCATAACATTAGTTGTCTTCTAGTCTTCTACAACCTTCGTAGTTCTTTTAGCCTTTCTGAAAATCAACATTAATAATCATGCATGCACCTCGGCCAGCTCTTCTAAAACTCTTGGATGCAAGTTATCTGAATCTGTTAATTTTAAAAGCCTAATTTTAGTAGCTTCTGTTTAACATCCTCAAAAACAGTAGTGAAATGCAAAAGAGTATTCTCATCATCAAATGATGAGATGATATCTGTTTTTCCCAAATATAGAACAAAAATATTTATTGAATAAACTTTTGCCTTTTCTTCATTATTATTGCTTATTCTATCATGTCCATCTAGTAATGGATCAATACTATTGTCAAGAGCCCTTTTGTTCCTAATATATTATTAAAAACTCCTTATTGGCCTTGACTCTGCTGGGCATAGATTTCTCTTTATGTTCCTTTGCTTCTTTTATAAATGATCTGTGTTTCCTAATTTCTGATTTATATTAATTACTATCATCTTCCCTTTTCTTTCTTTCTTTCTTTTTAGAAAGAAAGAAAGAAAGAAAGAAAATAGCTGTCTTCATCTTCCCTCTAAACCAGCCAATTTTTTTAACCAGTATGACCTTCATCATCAGTTGCAGGATTGTGGCTTTGGGGCATCTAGTAAAGTGCTCTTAAATTATTCCTAATTACCCTTCACATATTTCTGCTTAATTTTTTACTCGCAGCTGAACTGGCTCATAATTGTTTTCAGATTTGTGGAATTGGTCATATGAAAGCACTTAGTACATATATCACTGGTCTGGACTTTATTCTGTTTGTACATAATAAATATGATCAAATTATGATTACTTGTGCTTTTTATCTTTTAAGACAAGTTCTAATAAAGAATTCCCCCGTGTTAGATGTAACACTTTTTGAGTTTGGAAATTATCATCTATAATGTTTTGAAATTCCATGGATGTTTTACTACTGGCAGCATAAGATTTCTGGCATGTGTTAGTCAAACTGAAGTCCCTCCTGTGATCATGCAGCTTGTTTTCCTGCATTTTATAGATAGGTGATACAAAAAGAGAGAGAAAATAAGACATCAATGTGCATAGAGACGCAGGTTCAAAAAGGAAGAAAAGGGGGAGCAGGCCATAGGCTGAAATATAAAGACATATGCTGTGCACAACCAACCCCTTACTTTGCTTTGAGTCATGGTAAGAGGAAGTTGTATAACGAATTTAATTGCCCTAGCTCTTATCATTTAGGAAGAGGAGGGGAGCCTGCCTTAGCACCCCCACTGGTCACCTGATCACTCTGTAGCAATGAGACCCAGTACCTGACATAACATGTTTCAGTACTGGGTCGTGACCCATAGTTTGAAAACCACTGCCTTAGGGACATATGAAAATTATGCTCTTCGAGCTCTTTGGAAGAAAAAGAAATTTTTGTAAAATTTTCATTGCATTTTTGTCCTTTTTTCATAGCTCAGCCTGCTAGAAATGTTTATATAATTAGAAAGCTTGCTTCTCAGTGGGGTATGACAGCCCTTTCTAGCTCTGATGGGCAAATATCTTGATGCTTAGAGCACTTTCTGCTCCCTGGCTGGCGACTGCCAGCCCTAGACCTTAGGCCAGAGTATCTTTGGAGACAAAAAGTGAACATTTGCTTTCATGTACATGCTCTCACAAAAGGTCAGATGCTTACATAGGTAATCTCCCCTACCACTTGCTGCAAAGATACAGTACCCGAAGGAATGCAGTGCCCCCTGCTTGCAGTGGGAACATACAGCCACACACAAGACAGTGTTCTCTTCCCACTGGATCTTTTGAATGCATTGCTTATATGTACTTATAGGCACAGTTCATAAAGAAACATGAAGGCCCTGAAGCAGAGTACGTGTCTGAGCATTTAGATTCAAGAAGCAAATTGTGTGTGTCTGTGTGTGCATGCGAATGCATATGGGATGGGAGGCAAGGGAAATCCATAAGCTTATGCCTTACAAATAAATCCCTGTATATATAATATGGAGTGGGAGAGAGTATACCATGCTGGAACATTGTTACTTTATTGGTCATGCTGAGGACATCAGAAGAGACAAATGAATGTGGCTAGAAAGCTGGAATTTAGATCCCTGTTATAAAGATTAGGGTGATGGATGAGCAATGCATTCAAAGGTCTCACTAGGATGAGAATATTGTCTTAGTCCTGTGTGTGGCCATGCAGCCCACTGCTAGAAGGGGATATTGTATCCTTCAGGTGCTAGTTCCTTTGCATCAAACCATAGGAGAGATTTGGTGGCATTACCCACGTGACCACATCAAGATACCCACAGACCACGATTCATCAGGCTGGTGCCTATTTTCAGATTCCTTTTGCTTGTCAGTGACAAATGAAATTAAAAAGACCAATTCTGTGCTATGCTGGGACTCCTCAGTGTAGCTGTGAGTAAATGACAAGTACAGATTGGAGCCCTTGCACACAATAAGGAGGCCTATGGGAATAAGAAATATTACAGCATGAAAATGCAAGTCCACTGCAGTGCCAGGAATGCGGAACAATCAAATACCGTGTTATCAGATATCTAGTATCTAGCCAAATTACAGCCAATTTCTAGCTGTCTCAAATCAGACAGCTGCTCACTGTATCTTAGAACACTGTCACCTGCTAGTAGATGGGATGGTTACTGGGTGTGACAGAGACCTAGAATCCCTTAGAGCAGTGTTTCTCAAAGTGGTCCATGGAACCACTTTGAGAACGCTGCTAACTGGCTGGTCTGGTTTATATATTTACCGGTGCCGTGGCCCGGAGCCTTGCAGCTCTCATTGGCTCCACTTTGCCATTTGCAGCCAAGGGGAGCTGTGGGAAGCAGCATGGGCTGGGCCACCGCTTCCTGCAGCTCCTCTTGGCTGCAAATGGGAAACCAGAGCCAATGGGAGCCACGAAGATCACCGCGCCAGTAAGTAAACAAACTGGCACAGCCAGTTAGCAGCTTTCTCAAAGTGGTTTCATGGACCACTTTGAGAAACACTGCCATAGAGATTTGTGTTGTCTGATCATTGGCTGTCAGCCAATAGGGGCTCCCTCCTATTTATGACTTTATAAAACTATGGATCTTCTTCAAAGCCTAACTAGAGAGATGGATGAAAATAAGAGGCAATTCTGACATTTCTACATTTCTTTTTTGCCCCAAAGTGACAAAAATTCAAAACACCAAATTTTTGCAAAATAAAAGTTCAATAATATTTTCCCCTGAGTTTCACCAGGGCTGATTGAAAAATTTCAGTGGAAATGGACAACTATTTCTCCTCATCTTTTCTACAAAATGTATCCCATTTTTTCAGCCAGCTACAGATCTCTGCAGGAGGGAACTAAATTTCAAAATGTTCCTATGAAGAAAGGACAACATTTTAATTAATATTTTCACAAAATGTTCTTTTTCTTCCAAACAGCTCTAATGTCCCTAAGGCAGTGGTTTTCAAACTATGGGTCACGACCCAGTACTAAAACATGTTATGTCAGGCACTGGGTCTCATTGCTGCAGAGTGATCAGGTGACCAGTGGCGGTGCTACAGCAGGCTCCCCTCCTCTTCCTAAATGGTAAGAGCTAGGACAATTAAATTTGTTATACAGCTTCCTCTTACCATGACTCAAAGCAAAGTAAGGGGTTGGTTGTGCACAGCATATGTCTTTATATTCCAGCCTATCTCCTGCTCCCTCTTTTTTCCTTTTTGAACCCGCGTTTCTATGCGCATTGATGTCTTATTTTTTCTCTCTTTTTGTATCGCTTTCTGTCTGCCTCAGAGGAAATCATAATAGCTACAATATTTGTTCTTTTAAGGTGCTCTCAGTGATGCCAAGAAAGCGTATATTAATATGAAAAAAGGATTGCCATCGGCATGCTACCTTTGTGTAACCACTGGCCAACCAAAGTGCATATGTATTTCTATTTATGTGCCCTTGATAAATGCATCCAGCTTAGAATGGCTGAGATGAATGAGACAATAATTTTAAGGCAAGGCATCGGACATGTACAGTGTTTTGATTTACAATGCTATGTTAATAAATACTAGTGACATGTTTTGTTTTTTGAGTTGCTATATGAATCCCTCAGTAGCTCTTGGGCTCTTGCCTATGAAAGGTTGTGAATTGAGCCACTGTTGCTGAGTTACTAGATATAGGTATTACTGAGCTGGAAGGAAACTGCAGGAAAGTGCACTTCACCGTTCTGTGCTACAGATGTTACTTCTGTCATGTGATGCAGGGATCTCTGACATTTCCCCTACCATTGTTAGCACACATATATCCAGAAAGTCACAAATACCTTCCTCTATTATTTCCAAGCATGTTAAGCATCTCACTAGCGCAACATTTCCATAGATTTTACACCTTTTTTATAGCATCTCACATACTTCTATATGCCTACAGAAGATCCCCCTGAGCTGGAGTGACCCTCCCATGCCAGCTGCACTGGTTCTAAGGCCAATAGCCATACCCTGGGGCCAGGTCTACACTAGACCTGGAAGGTCAGCTTAAGGTACACAACTCCAGCTACAAAGAATACATAGCTGGAGTTGGCTTACTTAAGCCGAGCTTGGCGCTGTCCCATTGCAGGAGGCCTACGGGAGCACATGCTCCTGTCCGATTCCCTTACTCTTCATGACTGCCAGGGGTACAGCTGTTGGCCGGAGCCGCCCTCTGCATTCAGTTTACAGGTCTATACTAGACCCACTAAATCAAATGCCAGAATGTCAATCTCCAGTGCGGCAAGTGAAGACATGCCCCAAGGGTATCTGTCAATTACTTTCTAGGTGTGTAGTGTTATAAATATGCCAAGTGTTCTCATAAAGAAGAGGCCTGGTCTAAGTCAGTAAAAGGCTTTAGGAAGAGATCAATATGGTAAGATGCTCTCTTAGGAGTGGGCGAAGCAATTAGGGAAACATAAGAACTTTTCCCTGGGTAACAAACAGTACAGCACAGAGACAAAATTCAGGTGTTTTTTCTTATGTTAATACTCAAGATTTGCTATGTTCCTTTGTCTACAAAAGCCCACCCTGTCCCCTCTCTGTGCTTTCTGTTTACACACACCCACTACCTAATTAACACCCCACCATGCTACACACCTGCAGTGAATGTATTCTGAGCTCTATTTCTTAATCCTCTGATCTGTTTTCATTATAGAATATTAAATATGAAGAGAGGGGGGTTGAACATGGATTAGTTTAATTATACCTTTTCCTACCAGGGCCGGCTTAAGACATAGATCTAGACCTATGCCTAGTGCCCCAGATTGTAGAGTCCCATAGTGAAATCAGAAGCTCAGATTTCACTCCAAATAAATTAGTTTCTAGCCCCCACGCATGCAAATAAAAGCTAGAAAATGTAAGCTGAATATAACTGATGCCTGCCTGAGTCTGCAGAGAACCTGAAACAATGGCTCCCAGAAGGCCACAATAACTGCCCCATTCATTTTAACTCTGAAACTTGATGACCTCCCCAAGAGGGAGCAGGGACATGAGGCAGATGATAGAACTATGATGGGCCATGTGTAAATTCTGCCAACAGCTTGGAAGGCTTTAATGTCGCCTTGTTTCCCATTCCCTGCAGCCAAACAGGCCTCCTTACTTCCCCTAATGTCTCACAAAATTCATCACAGGATCTCCATGGTTGCAGCTATTTCTGCTGGCCCAGCACCTCTCTTCAACGCTCATATGCTTCAGGGCTTGCAGGTCATTCGTATTCCCATCAACTTCACAGGACCTCTGACCAGGGAAAACCCCTGCATGAGCAAGATTTGACTTGAAGCTGCCAGTAACACTTCCTTTATTATCCTTCCTCTCCCACCTCCTTATCTCTGGTCTCTCCCCTATGAATAGAAGTCACTGAGTTGATTCTTAAGCATGACCTTCTCTGATTCCTTAACTTGTGTCTGGGCACACTTCAAGAAGCCGTTCACTGTGGGTCAGATGGCGAGAGAATTCCTTCAGGAATTTCTCCCTGATCATAGAAGATGTTGGTTTTTTTCATTGAGCCAGAGTGAGTGCTGAAGTGACCTACCTGATACCTGATAAAAGTAAAGAAGCTTAACAGAGAGGAGCAATAATTCTGCAAAGCACAGAAGTCACCATATAGCACATCAGTGCAGGAAAGGAGGTACAAAAGAGACAGAAAATACCTGCTTGCCTGTAGATCTCTGAGCATCTCTGCTGGGAGATGGATATATCTTTGCTTAACATCAATTCTCCAGCATGTTTCACTCTCTCTTTTCAACAAGCAACTGGACTTTTGGTTTCACCTACACAATATTGCCAACTCTCATGGTTTTGTCCTGAATCTTATACTCACTGTTCCACTGAAATCAATGGTGAAACTCATTGACTTCAGTGGGGCTAGGATTTCCCTCCTTAATGTTTTTCTTAAAGCTCTGGATCTTGGCTTCATGAAACTACATTAGAATGTCAGGTTTCATTTTAAATTTTAAAAAAAATAAGTTTCTAGCCCCGAGAGGTGCAGAGAAAAGCTGTAAAACGTGACACAAGTGAACCCTAAAGATGCACAGAACAGAAGGCAAAGAAAAGGAATCTAAAAATATTTTTAAATAAATGTATGGTTTTTCAGGTAATCTCCCGCTTTTTGAAGGAGGGAGGGAGGGATGTCTGACTCATGATTTCTGAGTGCTTGGGATTGACAAGACTGTAATTCAGTGCATATTTCTGTATTCATTTACCATGAATTTGCCTGCAAATTGCATAGATAATGGACATGCCAACACCATGTAAGGTTCATAAATTGCTGGTTGTGGCCACATTTACTTCATTTGGGCAGATAGACATGGTAATTGCTCTTATAAATCTCTTGCCAACTTTTTGTGTTAATAGAGGTAGGATCTTGGCCAACATACATATAAATATATATAATCACACACACACACACACACCCCTACAAGGAGATGCTGTGGGATTTGGGCTTATTTAGTCTGCAGAAGAGAATAGTGAGGGGGGATTTGATAGCAGCTTTCAACTTCCTGAAGGGAGGTTCTAAAGAGGATGGAGGGAGGCTGTTCTCAGTAGTGACGGATGGCAGAACAAGGAGCAATGGTCTCAAGTTACAGTGGGGGGGTCTAGGTTGGATATTAGGAAAAACTATTTCACTAGGAGGGTGGTGAAGTACTGGAATGGGTTATCTAGGGAGGTGGTGGAATCTCTATCCCTAGAGGTTTTTAAGTCTCAGCTTGACAAAGCCCTGGCTGGGATGATTTAGATGGGATTGGTCCTGCTTTGGGCAGAGGGCTGGACTCGATGACCTCCTGAGGTCTCTTCCAGACCTAGGATTCTATTATTCTGAATTGTCATAGTTCCACTGAAGTGGGGTGCTTTTCTGAGTGCCAGTTTTCTACCAGGTCGGTGGTTCTCTGCTCAAAGACTGAGACTGGCCCTCCGTCTCATGTCCAACAATAAAACCCCGGGCATGGACGGGCTACCTGTGGAGTTCTACCATGCGTTCTGGGACGTCCTCGGCCCAGACCTCGTTACTGTCTGGGCCGAGTCCTTGGAGAGCGGGGTCCTCCCTCTGTTGTGCAGGCAAGCGGTGCGTGCCTTGCTACCGAAGAAGGGGGACCTCCGCGACCTTCGGAACTGGCGTCCCTTCTCGCTCCTCAGCATGGACTACAAGGTCGTAGCAAAAGCCATCTCACTGAGACTGCGGTCCGTGCTGGCGGACGTGATCCATCCCGACCAGACCTACACCATCCCGGGCCATAGCTTCTTTGATAATCTGTACTTGGTCCGGGATCTCTTGGAGCTTGGGTGTAGGGACAGCTTGTCGTTCACCCTCCTGTCCCTGGACCAGGAGAAAAAAGCGTTCGACAGAATGGACCACGGGTATCTCTTGGGCACTCTGCAGGCTTTCGGCTTCGGGCCCTGTTTTGTGGGATTTCTCCGGGTGCTGTACGTCCTCGCAGAGTGTTTGGTCAGGCTCAACTGGACCCTGACCGAGCCGGTCAGCTTCGGGCGGGGGGTACGTCAGGGGTGTTTGCTGTCGGGCCAGCTGTATATTCTCATGATCGAGCCCTTCCTCCGTCTCCTCCGTAGGAGGTTGACGGGGTTGGTGCTCCGAGAGCCAGAGCTGCGGCTGGTCCTGTCAGCATACGCCAATGATGTGCTCCTTGCAGTCCAGGATCCGGGCGACCTGGCGCGTGTAGAGGCCTGCCATGCCATCTACTCGGCGGCCTCCTCCGCCCGGGTCAACTGGGTCCAGAGCTCTGGCCTGGTGGTCGGGGACGGGTGGCAGGCCGGATCCCTCCCACCCGTGCTTCAGGCCATTAGGTCCACTGCTCTATCTGGGCATTTATTTATCCGCCACACATCCTTCTCCACTGGAGAACTGGCAGGGTTTGGAGGCCAGGGTGGGTGAGTGGCTGCGGAGATGGACAGGACTACTCCAGTGTCTCTCCCTCCATGGGAGGGCGCTGGTGCTAAATCAGCTGGTCCTGTCCATGCTCTGGCACCGGCTCAACACCCTGAGCCTGGCCCCGGAGGTCCTGGCCAAGCTCCAGAGGACAGCTTTGGAGTTTTTTTGGCCAGGACTACACTGGGTCTCTGCAGGGGTTCTGTCTCTCCCCCTGGAGGAGGGGGGCCAGGGCCTGGTCTGCGTGCGCAGCCAGGTCCGGACCTTCCAACTCCAGGCCCTGCAGAGACTCCTCTTTAGTGCAGGTAGTCCGGCATGGAGCACTTTGAGGTGCGCCTTCCTCCGCCGCCTCCGAGGGCTCCGATACGACCGGCAGCTCTTTTTTATCCACCCCGAGGGGCCTTCCGTGAGACCTCTCAGAGCTGCCAGAATTCTACCAGGAACTCCTCCAGACCTGGAAGCTGTTTTCGGCGACCAGGTCTGTTGTGGCCACTGAGGGAGTAGACCTCCTCGCAGAGCTCCTGCTCCACAATCCAGCCTTGTGCGTGCAGGCGGCGGAGTCTCCCTCGGGGCGCCGGAGGTTGATCCTGGTAGAAACCACCAAGGTCGGAGACCTCCTGGACTACAACAGGGGGGAATGGGTGGATCCCCGAGTGCTCGCTCAGCGCATGGGGCTCTCCACTCCCCGAACCCCGCTGCGCCTACTCCAGGAGGTGAAGGCGGCTTTGCCGCGGCCCGCTTTCGAGTTCCTGCAGAGAGCCCTGCGAGAGGGTATGTCCCACCCCTCCCTTCCTGCCAACCCTCCGTCTCTTGATATCGGGCCCCTGTTCCATGGGCCCCCCCGGCCTCCTCATCCATGGACCCCTAGCCGGCTGCGGGATTTGCAGCCGGTATGTTTTCGAACCATGCCAAGAAAACACCTGTACATGCTTGTGCTCCACACCCTGCATTTCCCCACCCTCGTGTCCCGCCCCGATACCAAGTGGCGGGACTATCTAAGACCCATAGAGGGTGGGGAACCCTGATGGGCCAGCGTGTATTCCACCCTAGTTCCGCAGCCCATCGGGGATATTAGTTGGCGGCTCCTGCACGGAGCCGTGAGCACGGGCGTGTACTTGGTGTGGTTCACCCCTATCCCGGATAGCTGCCCCTTCTGCGCCGTGAGGGAGAACCTGGCATATGCATATTTGGAATGCGCCAGGTTGCAGCCCCTATTCCGGCTCCTCCAGAACCTCTTATTGAGGTTCTGGCTGCACTTTTCCCCTCAACTTTTCATTTACGCACACCCCATCCGTGGCCCCACAAAGTCGCGAGACCTCCTCATCAACCTCCTCCTGGCACTAGCAAAAGCTGCCATCTACAACACCAGAAGGAGGATGCTGGACAAGAGAGTTCTCTGCGACTGTGGGGCCTACTTCCATTCATCCCTAGTGTCACGTATCCAGGCAGAGTTCCTCTGGGCAGCGTCCACTGGCTCCATCAACAGCTTTGAGGAGCAGTGGGCACTGTCCAGGGTTCTCTGCTCGGTGTCCCCATCCGGTTCCCTTGTTTTGACCCTGTGACCCACACCCCATGACCATGTTTGTACATTATTTGTCCCAAGAACTCAGTTGAGCACCAGGTCCAGTCATCCCTCCCATAAGGCTGGGGGAGGGGCTTTTAGAAGTGGGCGGGCAAAGTGGGTTTCAAATAGACCCCGCTACAGGGACCAAACCTCAGGCGGTGAAAATCAAATTCACTTCCTGAAAGGAAATGGAACTATGCCCCATAAATGGCTCCTCATGGCTAATAAAGGGCTTAAAAAACTCAAAAAAAAAAAGACTGAGACTCAGGAAAGGGTTGAGTGTCACCTTCTTCCTTCTCAGGCGCTTGTCACCCTGGTATCTAATGCACACTAAGGCCAAGATCCTCAAAGGAATCTAGGCTCCCAACACCCAGTAATTGCAAGTTAAAAGTTAGTATCCGAGCCTAATCTGGGTATTTTGTCTGACTGAGTCTAAGGTTTGTAAAACACGTTGGGATCTTTCAGAGTTAAAGGGGTTATGAGGTCCCCACTGGAATGACTCATCTTCGCAGTGGGCCAGGAAAACAACAAACTTATTTTGTCCTCTTTATCACTCCACCATAGCCCATTCGGTGTAGATGGGCCTTTCCTGTCTGGCAGGGTGTAACATCCTCTGTGGAGATCAGCGCGTCACACTAGTCACCATCTCTCTGCTATCTGGTGATTTCCATAGCCACAAAGACAACGTCTCAAATGTTACCTTACAATATGGGCTATAGCAGTTCTGAGTGAAAGTAATGCAGGTGGCAATTGCCAAGCATTCAATCAAGCCTAAACACTAACTACATTCCTATCACTCCAAAACCCGTTTTAGCAATAACACCACACAGGTGAGCCAGAGTGACTCCAGCTGTGTCATCAGTATTCTGTGGAGACATAGGGGCCAGCGTCACAGCCCTCCCACCCATATCTTTGTCTAAAAGCAAGCCAATGACCAGATCTGGCTCTTGCCCTTTCCACCATCCTGTCAGCACAAAAGAGACCTCACAGAGCAGCGGTGGGTTTCCTTGATGCAGGCTCTGCTGGTCTGCCCCTGGCCCATTCTAGGGCAGAGGTCAGGACTGGGCGGTTGTGGCTGCCCCAGAGTGGGAGGGGTAGGAAATGGTATGGCTAAAGTGCTTTGTGTTCCTGTCTTCCGCTATATGACAGTTCCTGTCAGCACAATGTAGAGCAGGCAACAGGCTGCTCTAAGATGCGCTAGGGCCGAAACTGGCTCTTAGCCAGCCCCAGTAGGGAGTTAGTAAAAAGGTTGCTTACACCTCTCTTTGTCCTTCCCTCAGCCGGGGTCCTGCTCCGCGCCGAGCTTGATCAGAGCTTGGGTCCTGGCTCCAAATCTTACATTTTGAAGGGAGTATGGACAAAAGCACTTCTAATCTAAAAATGAAGCATTGTCCTCCTGGAATAAAGAGAATGAACTAAGTGCAGCATCTCTCTTCATTCCTCGTCTCTGTGGCTCAAAGAGCAGCTGCTGTCACCTGAAGGCAGCTTGCACTCTCAGCTTGCCCTTTAGTTTGCATGCACTTGTTCAGCCTTTGAGCTTTAATCTTTTGCTATTGATTTCCATCCTGGTAGCTGAAATATTGTTCTGTTCCCTGAGAAAGGCAATCGCCCAGACCACACTCTCACAAATAATATGTAGTTTGGAAAACAATGATTGAATTCCTATATTACTCTCGGAAGCAAAAACACTCTGCGCTGGCAACGAGATAATCCTTTACACAGATAAGATCACAGGAATGCATCAAAATGGCTTTTTTTTTTAATTCATACCCCCCACCTGAGTACTGCTGAGATTAAAATGTATTATCCTCTGCTAGGGGAGCTAATCAAGGCAACAAGCTCTGTGACTGGGAACTCAAACGATAATTCACATTCTGGAAATTGTAGATCCACCCTCAGATAAATCTCAGCAATAGTGCAGAGGAACTAGCGATGCTTTACATGTATATTTAAGCTGCTTCCATGAGTATACAAATCTGCAGATAAATTGCCATAACATAGTTGATTGGCATATGTTTTATGACCCAGAGACGAGCTGTGTGAACATTACAATTTTTCCCCCACAAGGAATGTCACAGGAAAATTTTCACCAATTCATATTTTAGAACTCTTTTTAGATTTAGATTTTTTAAACATAAAAAATGGGTGCAAAGGCAAGGACATTAATACCTGGGTGCCTAAACTTCGGCTCTTAAATCCACATACAGGCACCTAAATACACATGACCTGATTTTCAGTGTTGCTGAGCACCTACAGCTTAGTACTTCAGTGACCTGACCCCATGCCCCAGCAAGAAAGAAGGAGATCCCCACAGGTACTTGTGCTTGTGTCATAGCACCCATGTGGATGAAGATAGGGAGTGAAATCATAGCCCACTGAAGACAGTGGGAGTTTTGGCATTGATCTTCATGGGGTCTCGGTTCCACCACTTGTTTTAATGTGTGGTCGTTATTGCATCTGAACTGTGGAAGGCTGCACACAGACGCAGCATTGAAGATTAGCAAATCTTCAGTTTCTCAGATGTATTTGGAGCTGGGCTAGGCAGTAATTTCTGATGGAGGGGCCATTCCAAGATTTTGGCTAGTGGTCAAGGGCTGCACTTTTCTATGGAGGGGGCGTGGAGTCTGGGACGGAGGCTGGATACAGAAGGGAGCTCAGGGTAGAGGACTGGGGTGCAGGAGAAGGTAGGGGTCTGAAAGGGAATTTGGGTGAAGGAGGAGATTCACAGCATGCAGAGCTTCCCCCTTTCCCCGGCGCAGAGAGGCAGAGGGAGCAGTCAGCTGCTCTAAGTCCTAGATCTGCTCCCTGCCGGTGGGTTCCAGTGGGATGGGTCGTGGGCCAGATTGAAAGGCTTGGTGGGTCATATCCGGCCCCTGGGCTGTATCTTGCCCACACCTCTGGTATAGAGTCAGGCTCTCTGACAGCAAACACAGAGATCTCATGTAAAGCCAGTATAAAAGACACCAGGGCTGCAAGGCTACCACCTCTGGCACCCATCAACATAGGAAGGAAGCAGGACTTGTCAAAGGACTTTGTCTTTGCCATCTTGTAATTGATCTCATGTGTTAGGAAGATGGTCCTGGTTGTAACCGAACAGAAGCAGATGGTGCTGTTGACAGGGTACTTCCTAAGGCCTCCCCTATTGCCATGATGAGACTGAAGTCATCTGCAATCCATTGTAAAGGGCCCAGTATACACCTCCCCTCCCCAATGAAAAAATGAGAGAAGGTAGGGAGAATCATAACTTTCCCTAAATCCCACCCCACTCCACCCTCTTGCTGCTAGGGAAAACACAGACATGCCACAAGTGTCCAGAACAGTCATGTAGGTGGGCCTTAAATGACTAGCAAGGAGTGTATGAATCCTTCTGCCCTCCTATTCCTCTGTAACTTATGCAAAACATCAAGAAGAACTAGATCGATATTCACAGTTTCTGATGCCATCTACCTATCCTATTTCCTGCCTTGAGGAATTCCTCTTCCCTTCTGGGTACCAGACCGAGACTCCCCCGTGGTTACTTGCTCTTCTGCATTTTTATTAGAGATGTTTCTCATTCTTGATCAGATTTGTTACTTTTCCATGCCATTTACTGATTTTTCCATAACAATTACACAGTAGGAATGGCACTAAAAACTTTTTACTGGAGTATTATATCTTTTGTAACAGCAATTCTCTTTTAGTAGCAACTCACTCATAAGGAAAAAGGACATTGACTGTGAAGTGATGTTACCCTACTTAAAAATCATAGGGTACTAAAAAATATAATTTTAAAAACAATTTTGTAACAAATATTTTTAATAAAAGCACTAAATACATCACATCAAAAGAAATATCAGGGATGACACGGGAAACAGTACGACTTTTTCTCTCCCAAACTGTTTTTGTCTTATTTTTTATGCATCAAAAAAGTATTTCATTGTAATGGATGAATAATTTTATCATAAACAGAAGTTATAAAAGATCAGTTTCATATGCCATAAGATTATTTCATGTCTTTTGCTACATTAGGAAGAAAGGGAATGCACCAATACAGGAAGAGCTGAGTGGATCAAGAGCTGGATGGGAACCAAACGCTAACTCAGTTTTGGCATTGCGTCCCCTCTGCTGTGCATAGGGCAAGACAAAGTCAGTGATTGTGAGCTAGGAAAGGAGCAAATGTGGGGCAAATCAGCCCAACACCAGGCTTCCTGCCCCTTGGGGGTATGTCTAGACTGCAAGCTTCTTTCAAAAGAGAGCATCCACACCTCAAAACCGGATCGAAAAAGCGATCTGCTATTTCGAAAGAGAGCATCCAGACTGCATGGATGCTCCCTCGAAAGAAAGCCCTGATTGCTATTCACAGAATGGCCACCCAGGGCACCTGTGCTTTTTTTGATTGCCTCTTCTTTTGAAAAATGTCCCCGTTCTGCATCCACACACACATTTTTTCAAAAGAGCTCTTTCGAAAAAGGCGTTCTTCCTCATCATTTGAGCTTTACCAATGTCGAAAAAAACCCCTGCGTTCTTTTGATTTAATTTCTAAAGAACGCGATTGCAGTGCAGACACAGGTGAAGTTTTTTCCAAAAAAAGGGCAGTTTTTGTGAAAAAACAATGGAGTATAGACGTAGGAGGAATACGTTCCACGGAGATCTCAGTGGTGCAGCAGGGAGGGTTCGGAGAAGGAAGGTGGATGTGGAGGAGCTAGCAATGCTACATACGTTTTTCCCCAGCCCCTGAGCCCACATGACTTATCATTGAAACATACTGTCGAAAAGTCTGCGTAAGGTTTGTGCAAATCAATGTCACGAGGTCTTCTCCTGGCAGTAGTTCTCAAAGCAGATATTGTCAAGGCAGCTCCTGCTGACAAAGATCTTGCCAATGGTATTGGAGGGCAGCACTGAGCCCAGGGGCTCCCTGCACAAGCCTCTTACCTCCAGCCAAACCACAGCGAGCCACAAAGATCAAAGCATAGTCATTATGTAGCAGGCCGAAATTCTATCCTTTTCCTTGTGTGGCCTCTCCTGTTCACTGGCCCAGTATGAGGCCGTTCAAGATAGAAGGATCCTGTCTTGTGATTTTTTACACAACTTTGGGAGACTGGGTCTGAGGCTCCTTTGGGTGCTCTGCAATTGTGAGGCAGTGTGTGTGCACCTCAGACCAGATCCACTCAGACCAACCCCCAGGAAGAAGCTTTATTCTGTAAAGAACATAGAACAGGATTACAGTCCAGCAGCCTCCTCTCTGCTATGTGCTCCCAGCTCAGTCAGCGAGGCCCTGCGGGTTAAAAGGGAGGAAGGGAGTATGTCTTGGCAGGAACCAGGAAGCTCTCCCAACATGCCACAGTTTGTAGTTCCCGGGGCTGCTGTTGAAGCACACTGGGTCTTGGGCCACACCTTGAAATGCAATTCCTGCCCTGCTATAGAGGGCTGAATTGAATAGGGAACTCTTAGCTGAAATTCACAGACCTGGCATCTCACCAGCAGGCAGGACCACTCGTGGGGGAGGTGGGGGCTAAAGGGGACAACTGCCCAGGGGCCTGGCAATTCTAACGGGCCTGGGGCTTCTGGCCACTGCCACTGCTACTGCAACAGACCTGCACACTGGACTCCGGGCGGCTCTAAGTGCTGGGGGAGGTGCGGCGTGGTACACTCTGGATGGCACTGAAGGCTGGCTGCTCCTAGCCCCACCCCTTCTGCCTGAGGCCCGGCCCCCTCTGGGAGCGCAGAGCCCACTTTGCTCAGGGACTCAGCATGTCCGCTCCCCTGCCTGCAAGGAGACAAGCAGCATAAGGGACAGGGCGGGGTAACTGGAAATGGAATTTGGTGGAGTTGGGGGAGAGTAGGGCTGGCTGGGCAGGGGGACTGGAAATCAGAGGACTAGGGGTGGGAGCAGAGATGATAGGGAAGGGAGACATGTCTCATGAGGAGCCAGTCTTTAATTACATGATCCCCCACTATTTTTGCCACAGGGTGCCTGCTTCATTCAGTGCACAGAATGGTCCTGCTTTGGGGATGAATAGGACTGCGTACTAACGGGAGATTTTGTCTCTAGACACACACACACACACACACACACACCTTGTTTACTGCAGGAGGTGGAAGGCATATAGTCACTAAGGCCATGTCTTCACTCTGGGGAAGACTGACGCTGCTGCAATCAATCTTCTGGAGGTCAATTTAGTGGCTCTAGTAAAGACCCACTAAATCAAACACAGACGGTGCTCCTGTCAGTAGGTGGTATTCCTACACCCATGTGGAGTAAGGGAAGCCAACGGGAATGTTTGCTCCCATCGGCATCCCTCTGTGGGAGCGGCAGGGAAACTCGAATCAAGGTACATTGACTCCAGCTATGTAATTAACATAGCTGGAGTTGTTTATCTTGATTCAATATTCCCCTTTAGTGTATATCTGACCTAAAGGAACTACAGGAAGAGAAGGGATTGCCTCTTTCAATGTACAGGCAGAACTGGATTCTTGACTCACACACACACCACCTTAATTATTTTTTCTCAATTCTTTACACAGCATTTTGGTCCTTTAAAAGGCAGAAAAGCCTAAGATGCTACTGAAATTTGTAATAGAAATGAAGATGGAAAGCTCCTGGTACATCAGCTCCATTCTGGCATCAATGGGAAATGGAAATAGAATGTGACATGGAAAAATCCTACATAAAAGAGCATTTTAATGCAGCCTGTTGCAAACCCGAGTTCCACAAACTATGGTCTTACTTGTAAACTGTTCCATCAACAGGTGATAATATGATACAATTAACATGGTTCAGTTTGGTTACATCAACTATTTTTTTATCAAGGCATAAAACTCTCATAAGATTTTAAGCTGGGAATTTACTAAATTTGTGTCAACATTGTGTAGCATTATTTGCCTGCTGTCAAAACAAGTTCGCTGCATGATCATTATTAATCTGATCATTCTGTGTAACAACACAGCTTTCTCCCAGTATTAGGAGATACATTAATGCCCTGGCTACACTTAACCGCTGCTTGCACTTGAATCCCAGGGCTTGTGTTGTAGAGCCTGATTCAAAGTCCACTGTAGCCAGTGTGAAGTCTCACCCTGATGTCAATGGATATTGCATAGGGTCCATAATGAGGATGGAAGAGAGTGAAGAGCACGGTTCTCTTTGAAACTGAGGTTCACCTCCCCAAAGGTATAAACACCTAACTCCTATTGATTTCAGTGGAAGTTATGCCCCTTCATGCCTCTGAGACCTGGGCCTGAGTGAACAATTTATCTACTATATATTTGAAAGAGTCTGTCTATCTGTCCATTTGTCTGTCTGTTTGTTCAAGAACTCCTCCTAACCGGTCGGCGCTAGGACCACCTAATTCGTTATACAGCTTCCTCTTAGCATAACTTAAAGCAAGGTAAGGATTTGGTTGTGCCAGGAAAATGGGATGTGTCTGGAATGGGATTGCGTCTCAGAAAACCATACAGAAAAGAGAGAGAATCACCAGGCAAATGAGAGGGGCTGGCTGGGGGTGCACCCCTCCCCATCCAGGACTACCCCTGCCTCAAGCCTTCAATCCCCAGGTGTCCTTTAGGAGCACCAGAAGGGGGGGGCTGAGGTGCACACACACACACACCCAATTTGTACGGGGACATTGCTGGCTGTTTCCCTTTGTTAGGGAGTGAGGGGAAAGTGCAGTTTGCTGCATTTCTCACGCTGGCTGGGGAACACGGAGGACAGATGGACCTGGATCTGGCCTAGCCCAGGGACATGCACCTCTGCCCCAGCTCTGCCTGCTGGAGCTGCAGCAGCCATGGAGAGGTATGTCTCACCAGGCCCAAGCTGCTGCAGTGAGAGAGGGCTGGGGTTGTCCTCTCTCCCCAGGGCAGCCTGCCTACTGAACCCCTCGTCCCCGGCCCCACCCCAGAGCAATGATTTCAATGGAGCATGAGCATGTTTAATTTTATTTTCCAAAAAAACAAAAATTAATTACATTAAGGAGCCTAGCAACGCCAGGTAAATCTTCTAGTTAGGGCAGCAGCACGGTCAAGCAGACACAGTCCACAAACATTTTTTAGTCAAAAACCTGTTCAGACAGAAACATGTTGACCAGCCCTAGTTAATAAATACTGCTTCTTACGAAAATTCTGCCAAACTAACCTAGAGTTGTAGGAAAAAGAGAAGATTGAATTTCTTAAAATGCTTCTAATTTGTCAGCTCAGTGCCTTTTATAAAAGACATGAAAATATCACCAATTTATACTGAGAAAGGGGTGTCACTGTGAGGATTTCTTTTAACAGCAAGATGTCAGGGTTCTGTACTAGCTGTGTTCTAGATTTAAGAGTTTACGAAGAAGGAACCATAAGCCACAGAGTTAGAAAACTGACTCCAGAGCCAGCCCAAAGCTTTGGGGCCACACAAAGCTTTGCCCCCAAAAAAACCCTTGGAGTTCATGAACTCAGCCCCTAGCAGGATTACCTGGACAGTCTCTTCTAACAAAGAACAGGCTCTAGATCAGGGTGGGGAACCTAATGATTGGGGCTCAGGTTCAGCCCCCAGCTTTCTTGGATCCAGCCCCTAAGGCTCAGGGCTCTCCCTTCCCCCACTAATGCTCCAGCTCCATACCTCCCCCACAGTGCCTGCCACGGGGCTGGAGCATCAGTGCTAGCTTCCCACTGTGGGAGGAGCCCCAAGCCTTGCAGGCCAGAATCAGGCAAGCCAGAGCCAGACCCAATCCATGGGTTCTCCCTTGCGGAGGGAGGAAGTGGTTCCCCCTTTCCCCCCGGCTGGTGCAATAAAGTTCTGCCTGGAGGCTTTTCCCCACAAAATATATTAGCCTGGGCCCCCCTAGGCTCTTCTGTGTGAGGGGAATGTGGGGAGTGTTTTTCTGCTTCTCAGTCAGGGGCTAAGCCGTGAGGCAACCCAAAAAAGGTCCACCCCCCCCCCACCCTAAATGGAAATACATCCGGGGTCAGAGGGAAGGTGCTATGAGATAATGCCTTTGGAGAATGTGGGAGCAAGGGCCTGAGGAAGTAAACAGGGACTTCCCACCCCCCCACAAAAGCCGTGTCGGGTGACAATGGGTATTCTGAAGGATGACACTATGCTTGTAGCTTTCAGGCATAAAATGCCAGTTTCACTTTCCTGTAATACAATCTTCATATAATAGCAAAACCATGCAATTTCCACGGAGTGTGTGCTCTCTGGGCCTCATTCAGCACCAAGAGCAGTGAATGGATGTCCTTCCATAAACCGGAGTGGGCACTGGGTCATATTGTAAGCACCCAATCCTGCATGGCGCTGGGTGCCTCCAACTCTTGTGAATGTCAGTAGGAGCTGAGGACGCTCAGTACATTCCAAGACATAGGCCAAGCTTGCAGTTGCTTTCTGGCTCTTTCATGTCTTCATGAGCCCAGAACCCACAGACATTATTTTTATTTATAGCTAGAGCTAGAAATACATTTCAGTTTGAGTTGCTGATTTAGGGAGTTTATTTTGCAGAGCGAAGACATTTTCATTTGTGTAACTACCATAAAGAGGGGGAGTGTGAGAGAGAAATGAAAATGCCATTGTTTCTATCCTGCTGATTTTTCAGTAAGAACATTTCTTTGACGGGTAAATGGCCATCTACTGTGCATTGCAATGCATGTGTTTGTCCTCTCCTTTTACCTATACAACAGAAAACTAAAGACCCTTTTAGGGATTAAATGCAATGCCAGATCATACCATGTCTAAATATAAATATGTAAACAGTTGGTTATTTCTTAAGGAATGTGATGTATGTTTTCAGGACATTACTGAAATACCCCCAGCAAAAACTACAACAGTATAAAAATATAGGTGGTGGGTTTACAAGCCAATATTCAATCACTATAGCCTTGAACAGCAGGTTAAAGTAAAACATGGCAGTAAATCTCGTCCTGGCTCTTTAACCGCTAGAACCAGAGGCATGGATCTAATGCCAAGAAATAAGACATTAATTTCCAAAGTTTATTCACAGATGTAGCTAGATCTGAGAATAAGGTTGGGAATCTCTGTATATCAATTGCATCAGCAATGCAAAAAGGTGCTGAGCATGCTGGCTCCGATCCAGCATATCATTTAAGCACATGCTTAACTTTACATGCCTTTTTTCCCTGCCTGAATGGGACACTAGGTCCTCCCAACATGCATATGGTCAAGAATGGGCAAGAATGGGCAGAGCCTTAGCTTGTGCCCAAAGGCATAAGCCTGAACCACATCATGGGGGAAGCACACTGTGCCGAGAATAGACTTGGCTCAATATAGTTCCTTGCAGAGTAACCATCCCAAGCAGTGGTCCCTGTGAGCTGGGAGCTTGTGCGGTGGCTTAGGAAAGATTGAAATGCCACCCAGCTGATTAGCAGAGTGCCCACAGCTAGGTGTTTTGTTTCTATTGGTGATGCACATTCACACATGACTCGGTGCACATAGAAAAAATTATTCTACACATGGAGGAGAAAAACCCGCACATGGATTAAAAAAGATTAGAGGGAACGTTGATTCCCAAGTGTGTTTTTAGGACAGCACACCACCACCTGCCCCTTGCATGGGGCACAGCCATGAGTTAGCACTTACTTCTCCAAGGGACTTCACAGGAAGAACAATGCCACGGAGCCACTTCTAGGGCTATGTCTACACAAGAGACCTTACAGTGGCAATGCTCTACCAATGCAGCTGCACCACTGTAAGATCTCTTGTGCAGCTGCTCTGTGCTGAAGGGAGAGAGCCGTCCTGCTGACATAATTAAACCACCTCCAACAAGAAGCTCTCCCTCTGATACAGCAGCCTTTGCACTACCACTTAAGCCAGCAAAACTTAACACCACTTGGGGTGAGGTGCTTTTTCACACCCCTGCATGACAGAAATTTCGCCAACATAAATGGTAGTTTACACATGGCCTTAGTCACCTTCATTTTGGGGTGAAATCCTGTTGTAGCAGACACCCATGTGAACGCTCACTTCAGTACCCAGGGTTAAGAGGTATAAAGGCATTACATGGGTCCTCTGCTCAGATGCCCACTCAGGACAGTACTTAGACAAAAAATGTTAGCTTGAAAAACCAATCCTGAAAATAAACACTAAAGCAGTGGTTCCCAACCTGTGGTCCGTGGACCCGTGGTGGTCCTTGACAGTAATGCAGGGGGTCCATGGAAAGTTTTAATTGTAAGTCTCGGGCCACCACTGTGGGCCTGATCCTTACTTCCCCCCCCCCCTTACTTTTCTTTCCTTTTTCTTTCCCTTTCCCTGCTTTTCTTTTTCTTTTCTTATTTTTCTTTTCTTTTTTTTTTCTCCCCCAGTGAGGGGGGTCTGTGAAATTTTAATAGATTGAAAAGGGGTCTGTATGCTCGAAAAGGTTGGGAACCACGGCACTAAAGAGCCAGACCTCTGGATCCAAAACTTGCTCCATTGAGGGCAGATTGTTCTGCCACTTACCTTTCTACCCAGGCAAAAATCACCTTCAGATGGTTAAAAAAAGTGCCCTCATGAAGTGATTAGAGTTGTCATAACTACACACGTTTTGCTAAGAAGGAAGGAAATGCTTGAGCAGCCACTTATGCAGCCATAGATGTTAGGTTTAAACTGTAGTATCCAGAAAATGGTGTGTTAAAAGAGAACAGAGTGACATTGTCAGACGCAATTAGCTTTAAATTATGCCAAGGCAAGACACATGCTTAGAGGTGCATTGCTGTTGTTATTACTATTTATTTCATTGAGGCATCTAGCTCCCCCCAACTAAGACTGGAGCCCCATCATAGTGGGCACTATACAAATACTTAAAATCCAACACTCCTCGCTCCAAGATTTTACATTTAAAAGACAGATAAAGGGTGGGAGAAAGGAAAGATTATTATTCCTGTGTTAACAATGTAGGCACAGGCAAATTAACTGATATGCCCAACATCACACAGGAAATCAGTAGCAGAGTTGGGAACTGAACCCTGGTTTCCCAAGTCCCAGTTCAAAGACATACATACAAGATCAACTTCTTCTCCGTACACAATATTTCATCTGCTTAACAGAGCATATTATTTTTTCTTGTCCCCATATAGGAAACAGAAAAAATAATTCAACAGAAAGGATGGTGTGTTGTGCCCATTAGCAGTAAGAAATAATTGCAATGATGAGGCAAAGTGTTTAATAAATTACAGAGCCAGCAGTGTAAATGAGTGCAGTTCTGTGGAAGCCAATTGCATGACATCTGTTTACACCAGCTGAGGATCTGGTGCGTATTGTGGTGATAAAGAAGAGTCACATTGATTGCCTTTTATCATCTGGTTTAATATAGGAACTAGACTGTGCTAAAATATTGGATTAAAAATGTAATGGTATCAATTATCCAATCCATTCCCAAGTTTTATAGGAACTAGACCCACTAGCAATCAATCCTTTCCAGCCTATCTGCTCTCTAGCCATTAGGTTCGCTCCTTTCGGTATATTCAGCTCTTAAGCAGTGTTACCTCTAATTTTTCCCAATGATGTGCAGAATAAACTTTGTTAGGTGCACCAATATGGAGGATATGTGTGACACATCACCTCCATATTGGTGCACCCAGCAAAATTCATGTGGCAAGGTGGGAATGAAGTGTTTGGAGTGTGGGAGGGGGCTCAGGACTGGGGCAGAGGGTTGGAGTGAGGGGGGATGAGAGCTGTGGCTGGGGGTGCAGGCTTTTGGGGGTGGGGATGAGGGTTTTGGGGTGCAGGCTGCCAGGGGTCTATGGCAGGGAGAGAAGATTCCTCCAGCTCACTCTCCCTGCAACAGCACCTGGGTTGGGGTGTCTCTTTCAGGACTAGGGCTGGGGAAAGGGTGCCTCTCTCCTGGTGCTGGAGGGCTGGGCCTGGGTGGGGCCTGGGTGGGACCAGTGTGGCAGGGCTGGGGCTGGGGAACAAGCATCTTTTCCCATGGCATCCCTGAGCACCTGTGCTGCACTTAACAGGCTGTGCTGCGCAGGCACACAACTGCACCGTTTACAGGGAACTGAGCTGCTAAATGAGATACATAAATCTATGATCTCTTAGAACATAAGAACAGCTATACTAGGTCCAGGGGAGCCAACAGGATTACTGGGCTCCTGGGCCAGGTGGGGAGGGCCAGCTCCATGCTCCAGGAAGGGGAAGGGCCTGGGCTGGAAGGGATGGGGCTGGGACAGTAAGCCCCCAGAACCCACTGCCTCCCTCGCTGGCCCTCATCGCTGGCTGGAGCATGCGGGGCTCTGCAGCATGCTGTGTGGTGGTCCCACAGCAATTCTAAAAGGCCCGGGGCTTCGGCCACCATCACTGCTGTGGTACTGGCACCCTTTAGAATCGGCAAGCCCTAAGGCAATTGTTCCTTTTGTCCCCTGCCCCCATTGGCAGACCTGATGGGTTCAGACCAAAGGAAACGTGCTCAGTTTCCTGTCTTTTGACAGTGGCCCCCATGCCAGATGCGCCAGTGGGAATGAACAGGGCAGGTAATCTTCAAGTGAACACTCCTCCTTCTTAATGTTTTGCTGTGGTTTCTCTACCTTAACATATTTTATTCCTTGCATTGCGGGTGAAAAGTATTAAGGTTTTCTGGATTCGTCAGGCCCTGATTTCTGTAGAGAAGTCTAAAATGTTTAAATTCAGGTTTTTCCAACCAAGTGTCTTTTTTCATTTGTTTGTGTTGGCATTGCCCCTGATACAGAGAAGTGTCCCTATTCAGGACAGCACTCAAGCACATATTCAAAGTTATATGTTTGTGTAAGCATTGTCCTGGACAGAGACAGACTTTAACATGTACATTCCTAAATTCGATCTTAGTGATGGGGAAATGTTAATGTTCTGGTAACTTTGGAGGCTCTGTTCATTCCCAGAGCAACTACAGAAAAGGTACTCGCATTGCAAGCTTCCCCAAATTATGTCACTGATGGATCTCCCTCTTGTCCTGAGAACAAGCCTGCACAAATGTAGTCAGTGGAAGGAGAGTCAGGCCATTAGAAGGACCCCAGATTCATATTACCCTGAATTAACTTCATAATTTCATTTCTTCCCTGTCTTTAATTTAGCCTCAGGTTTACGTGTTGTTTTCTTTTAAGGAAATGTGCCTTCCTGGTAGATATTTTCCTAACCCCCCATAGCTTAATTTATTATTCACTAACTTACCCCTCAAGTTAATGGTACATTACAGACAAGTGATTATCTAATAGCTTTAGTGCTGAATCTGACCTACATATTTTTTGGTCTGATTATCTGCTTTCATGTGGCCATTTTGCTCTGCAGTGCTGGTGGATTCTGGGTAAAAAGCTGGCTTAGCCTTCCACGGGAGCATTCCTCAATGGAGAATGTGTGGCTAGGGGAAAAGGAGGCATGGCCAGGCTTCTTTGTGTTCTGGCTGTTCCCAGCTATGATATCAGTCCCACGAGACTGTTATCAGCTACAGCTAGAGCAAACTAGAGTGATGTTCAGCTTGCTCTAAATGTTCTGGGGACCAGCCTGGTACCCCGTCAGCCTCTGATTAAGGGGGACACAAAGGCATGTTTTTGTACCTACACTTCTGAGCTATACCCTAGTAAAAGATTGAGGCCTTCATGTATAATTAGCATTAGCAAGTTACTGCTTGTGCTTTAGTAAGGTTAATTTTTAAGTTCATTATTTTCTGCTAGGTTTTATTAAACTTTCTTATATAATAGTCCTTTTCTGCAGGTGGCAACTGTATCCGCATTAAAAGCAATGAAAATACCTCTTCCATCGTAGCAGGGTTTAATGTTTATGGTAGATATGAGTGGAAATCTTTACAAATATGCATCAGTATATTTACTTAAGCCAAATTCACCACACAAGAAGCAGCTTTATTTTTGGTTTTGTAAATGTGCACACGAAAAAGACTGGGTTTTTTCAGTAATGTCCCACGGAAAATAATGTAGACCTGAACCTCAGCTACAGACCAACTCCTGACTGTGGAAATATGTAAGGAATTGCAATAGCAACCAGTCACCAGGGAGGGGAGTTGAGGCCATTCTGAAGTACTTTCGTGCAGGCTTCCAATCACTTTCTGACAAGGTCAGCTCTTTTATTTGTTTGTCCAGTTTCCTTTACAAGAACAAATTACTTTCTGCGTACAGAGAGACAGACTCCTGCACACACATTCAAGTAGCGTCTTAGCCATAGCTACTGAGCAATAGAAAAAGTTTTCTCCTGCATGGGCATAGGGTTGTGGTTCTCTTCCTTAGCACAGCAAATGTACTAAATGGGGCGTTCTTGCACACTTTCCATAGCATGCACCACTTTCTTAATAGAGACACTGTCTTACTGCTTACCCATCATAGAGTAACATCCCTCTAGCAGCTACAACAACTTCCTCCAAGGAAAAGCAATGTTAGGAAAGCATTTGATGTACTTTTAATTCAAATTGGCACCTGGAAAATAAGATAAACCAACATCAAGGGTACGTCTAGACTGCACTCTAAAATCGAAATAAGATACGCAATTTGCACTATGCAAATTGCGTAACTTCTTTCGATTTTATGTCAAAATAGGCTATTTCGAAATTTGGCGTGTCTACACGGCACCAAATTTTGAAATAAAGCACTCTTTCGAGACATCCCTTATTCCTCATGGAATGAGGTCTACAGGGAGGCTGAAATAGAGCATCCGTTATTTCGAAAATTATTTCAAAATAGCAGATGCTTTTCTTGGATGGGGGTAGCTATTTTGGGATACCTCCAGTATCCCGAAATAGCCTTGCAGTCTAGATGTACACCAAGTGACCAGAAAGTTCCCCAGACCAGGGATTACTAGTGACTCAACGACTACTACTAGATGAACATCAAATGCAAACTTAAACCTAGAGCCTCCCACTTGTAACATTGATATACGTGATCCCAAAGCCTTGCAAGCCTGAATATAGACTATACATGCAAAATAGAAGCTGACGACAGACAAATTCAAATTGAAAATAACATGTATTTTAATAGTGAGGATTATTAACCAGTGGAAAAAAGTTTGAAGGGAAGTAAAGTGATAGATTCTCCATCTTTCTCTATCTTCAGTTCAAGACTGATTGCCTTTCTGAGAGATATGCCTTAGCCAAACACTAATTATTGGGCTCAATATAGGGGAAACTGGGTGAAATTTAAGGGCCTATGTTATATAGGCATTTAGACTAGATGATGTAATGGTCTGTTCTGGCCTTAAACGCTATAAACCTATGAATGTCTGGAAAAACCCTTTGCAATCTGTCAGTGGTTTCTTCTGTGCTGGTAAGTATTGCAGGTCTCACAGACCCATGAGAGAGCTTAAACCTCGGCACACTGAGGACCATGTAACCTGCAGGTAACAGCAAGTTCTTAGCACTGGAGGAAACTGATGAAAGGAGCATGGATGAACATTGCTAATGGACAGTTATCACTTCTGTGCTAAGAATGGTTGCAACTCATACTCCTTGCACTGTATAATCCAGACATAATTGCGCTAGAAGTAACAACCCAGCTTTTGATGTGCATGCTCTCTTAGATACTTATATGGCCCCCATTTCCACAACATCTGAGCACCTTGATGCATTTATTCTCACAACACTCTGTGAGGTAGGGAAATACTGGTTTCCCCATTTTACAGATGAGAATTGAGGCACACAGAGGTGAAGTGATTTGTCCCATGTCACACAGGTAGTTAGTGGCAGAGCAGGGACTTGAACCTGGGTGTCCCTATCCTCCTAAATGCTTTTGTGGGCAAAATAGTATATATAGTGCCATGAGCTTTCATGAGCAAAACCCACTTCCTCAGATGAACGATGTGTCTCATCTGAGGAAGTGGGTTTTGCCTCTGAAAAGTTCTAGATATATAGTACATTATTTTTATATATATATCTATATATTCGATTTTATGTCGAAATAAGCTATTTCGAAATTTGACGTGTCTACACGGCACCAAATTTTGAAATAAAGCACTCTTTTGAGACATCCCTTATTCCTCGTGGAATGAGATTTACAGGGAGGCTGAAATAGCGTGTCTGTCATTTCAAAAATTATTTCGAAATAGCCGACGCGTTCCTTGGATGCGGGGTAATATATATATATATAATGTTAGTCTCTAAGGTGCTGCAGGACTACTCTTTGTCACTGGTCACAGTCTTCCTCTCTCATCAAAATTGAATTGGAAAATATCTAATACATGGCAGTCTTTGTCTTCTCTACTATGTGAACATTAATTGTAAGGCACCATTTTGCAAGACAAAAGGCAAGTCCATCAGGACCAGATTCCACTCTCCTTCCCAATGCTGGGTAGCACCACGTCTTATCTATCAGTGCACTTGAATAGCCTCATCACTGTAATATCAGAACAGCCCTCAAATCTTTCACGGGCATATTCTCACACCACCCCTGTGAGGTTGGACAATGCTATTAGCCCACCAGAGAACAAAGGGACAGAGAGGCTAAGTAACTGGCCCAAGATTACATATGAAAACTGTGGCAGAACGTTCAATTGACCCCTTCCCCCATCCCAATTTTCAAGCCATTGCCTTCACCATTCTCCCTATCTTAAGCAGAAATCAAGGGCAGTAGAATCTGGCCCTCTGGGATTCCAGTTGGAATGGTTCTTATTCCCAGCAACTGGTTCCAGTTGAAATGGGCAAGCCTTCTGGAAACATAATGCCCATAGGGATTATTACCAATTACCACCATTATTTTACAAGGCCTGTTCTTGCTTTTTGTAGGATCATCCAGTCATCAGTGCCAAGCTCCACTGCGGAATTCGCAAACCCGAAGAAATACAAATCTACTCCGAGGAGGTTGTTTTTACATAGTCAGCACAAAGGTTGAACTGAGAGGGGCTGGGAGAAAATAAGATGATACAGTGGAAACAAGAGTGAGTGATGTGTGCTTGGAGCCTCCTGGGTGGCCCAGGCTATAATTCTGTCATGATCAGGGTGATTTCCCAGCCCCTGGTAGAGTTCACCACCCTCTCGGGATGCTGCTAAATCATCCCTGTGATAAATGATTATCTTTGGAGCTCATCAAGGGTCCAGCCTGCCTCCCACTACACTTCACAGGATCAAACCCAAGGGCACGATCAGAAGTGCAAATTACTTTGCCTGAGCAATGGACTAGATTGCACCAATGGAGTGAGTGTTTTCAAAGAATTTCCCAGAAAGGATCCACTTGTAATTCCCTACAAAAACCTCACCCCATCTCCTTACCTCACACTACACTAGTTGAACTCAGTGCTAGATCAGTGCCCTTAACATTTACTACCAGATTACACAGTGTCATAGACAGGAACCTCATGTAGAAACATTCCTGTAGTGAGTGCCCTTAATATGAGCTTGCTTCTCAAGTAGTGTTGTGTCATTCCTATGTTACTCTTAGGAGAACATTTGCTTTCAGAGGTAAAACAAATGATCCATACCAGGTGACAGATATTTTCTGCAAAGTGGAACTGGTGGTAACCAGATTCTCAGACCTTCAAAGTAAACCAGCCATAATCACTGGCTAGAGAAACTCTTGAATGATGTAGTGCTGTCGTGGCTCCTTTTCTAGCAACTGAAGTCAAGGCAGGAGCATCATTACTTCTATCTTTAGGTACTTATAGGAAACCTGCTGCTGTAACATCTCAGCACCTCATAATCTTTTATGTATTTATGCTCATATCTCCTCTGTGAGGTAGGGTTATGCCCTTATGCCCATTTTACAGATGCATACTGAGGCATACACAGACAAGTGACTTGCCCAAGGTTATAAAGCCTCTGGCACAGCAGAGAACTGAATCTGAATCTTCCTCTCTCTACTCTAGCAATCCGCAGATGCAGAATAGTTTCTTGCAGCCATGAGCAACCAGTATAAATTATTTTCCCAACCCTTGGTCCAATCCCAGTTTTAGGATATGACTCTGCCTTTTCCTCTGATACTCCTCTCAAGACTTTTGCTGGGCACAGCTCAGCAGGGATAGAGAAACTAGCCCTTAATGTACATTCCTTATGGAGATCCTAAAATCTGACAGAATGCATGAAATAATAGTAGGTGCTAATATTTTTCCTTGATATCTGGGACCAAATTCTCAGCTGGTGAAAATTCACATCAGTTGAGAATCTGTCTTGAATATCATAATATGATTTGGGCTCCTTGATTGATCTATATTGTTTAAGATGATTAAATGTGAAGAGCAGATATAATTAATGGGCCAATTTGTTATATGAATATTCTTCCTTTAAGCGGAGGGATGACATTTTCCTCTTAATGCTCGAGTGACTTTGTTAGAGTAGATAAGAAGACTTGGCTTTTGTCTTTGCATTAATTTATCTTACTAGCTTGAAAAAAATGATTTAAAAAAATAGAATCAATTTCCAAGTCAGTTACCAAATATTCTCTGCATCCATGCTTAGAAGGGTTTAGAACCGGCTACAGGAAAACATGTTGTGGGTGTCCGTTGTTAAAATACAAGCAGCACCTCACTGAAAAAAAGATGGTCTTAAAGAGGCATATCAAACACAAAGCTTTTCCACAGCATGAGGTTACAGCAAAGTTCTGGCTAAATATTCTGGGTTTGTAGCTGATCACTACTGTTTACATAAGACATCAGAAACTCCACCAGTTGTTCAATTTATCACCACCAACTCCAATTAACTGTGTGTATGAATTCTGGATTATTACAAAACTCTGTATGGTTAATTCAATAAATCTTCATTAACGTTGCAGGTAGCAGCGACCACTGGTAGAATCATTACTAATTGACCCTCTTTTCAAATCCTCATAATCCTGCACTGGAGAGATATACATAATTAGGCTCATTAAAAATGAACATTGATTGAAAGGCCCATTGGGATCCCTAAAAAGCCTGTGCAGTACAGAAGATTTGCTGTGTTCCTGCTCTCTAGAACATCTGCCAGGTGTTTGCTGCTGCAAGTGTGGCCCTCGGAAGGAATCACCATATTGGATAGAGCAGGCTCCAGGTATTGCAGTTGGGGGAGAATTGTTAGCGAAAGGGGAACAGCCAGCACTAAGCTATGGATAAAGCCGTGACACAGTTGGGTGTGGTTTTTCCTCAGGCTACGTCTACACTACGAGTTTTCTCGGCAAAAAAATGAGGGACTCATTTGCATGAGTCATGATCTCATTTGCCTATTTTCTGCCGACCCGTTTTTGCACAAAAACAAGCAGTGTGGACGTTTTCTTTTTGTGCAAAAACCCCTTTTTCCACAAGATCCTTATGCCCCAAAAAAGGAGGTTTACCGATCTTGCGGGAAAAGGGTTTTTTGCGCAAAAAGAAAACGTCCACACTGCTTGTTTTTGCGCAAAAATGGGTCAGCAGAAAATATGCAAATGAGATTGCAACTCATGCAAATGAGTCCCTCATTAGCATATTTTTTGCCGAGAAAACTCGTAGTGCAGACATAGCCTCAGTGAAAAACTATGTGATGTGCAACAATGGTCCATTTCTATATATTCATTCTACTTTATGGCTAAGGATGCAAATGAAAGTGAGACTGGTGGTTTCCTGAGAGACACCATTTGCCCAGCTCACAGAAAACACCTCCCCAAAATCCCCAGTCTCTGCTCAGGGAAGGTCAAGGACTAAAAAAAGAGTCAGGTGCATCTGGTCAGAAATAAAATGAGCAGGCAGAGCATTGTGGGAAAGTGTACAGAGCAGCAGATGACACTCGGAGGGTCATACATTCAGCTGTATGGAATATACTGGGAGTTTACTTTGTAAATGAGCTTGATGTGAGATAGATGGACGGAGAATTAAAGGCCTGTGGGACTGTGGTTGACCCTTCTGGATTTCAGGCCTTTTTCTCCACTGGGTCACGTTTTGTGTAGTCAGCAGCAGCTGTGCAAAATTGGACCAAGCCAGTTGTGCATTACACAGGGACCAATGACTGCACGGCAGCCAGGAATCAGACTCTCAGACTTTCCAGTTATCTTCAGCTGTGAATGAGGGTCAGATGCCTTTCTGGAAAATATGTTTTAATCAAACAGAAATACACAGTACAAGGGTAACCGGGTGAAATGTTTTAGCTTGTGTTACACAGGAGTTCATACTGGCTGATGTAATGATCCTGTCTAGCCCTAAAATCGATGCCTCTATAAATCTATGAATGTCTCCCACCCCCAGAAAGCAAATAATTTTTATTGGTTCAGTCCACAATTCGAATGCCTTTTAGCTAGTGCCTTGAGGGATGCCAGGAACACAGAGACATTTTTCTGTGTAAGTGAGCTCATGCAACTTGTCACTGTAAAGTTTCCCTTCCTTCTGGATCAGAAATCATGTTAGTATCTTTGCGATTGCCTTGTATGCACTGGGGCTGACAGCCATTGCAGGCCCTGGGGCAAAGGGGGGGGGCAGCTCCGCGCCGCGGAAGGCGCAGTGCTTCAGGCGGAAGGGGCAGGGCCGAAGGCAGTCAGCTCCTAGTGCCACCCCCAAATCATGGTGCATTCCCCTCAGCTTCTGTGCTACAATGGCAATTTAAAAGGGCTTGGGGTTACTGCAACGGCAGCAGCAGCTGGGAGCTCTGGATCCCTTGAAATCTCCAGGCCTCAGAGCAACTGTCGATGGGCCTGCTTGTATGGGATCATGTATTCATAATTAAAATCCAGAGCTAAACTGAACAATCATGTATCCAAAACAAAATCCAAAATTACACTTTTTTGTCTAATGCTTGTTTTTACTTATCTTGCAAAACATCGCAGGTGAGAGAGTGCACTGCAGTGATCCTCCCACACTGCCTACCACACAGTTATCTCTTCCTGGTTATTGTTTCTCCTAACTGCACTAGGTAAAGGAACAGAGATGGTCCCCATTCAGGTTTATATCCCTTTCTGTTCTACTTGATAACATGACTGTTTCCAAACCGGGACAATAATTCTCTAGAAGCTCCCTTCAAGTTTTACTGCAGTTTGAATTCCCTGAGGAAAGTGCATTGTCAGGAAGATTAAGCATGTGGAGCTATTGAATTGTCTGCAAAACAGCATGAGAGGAGCAAGTTTGTCAAAATCAAACTAACAAAGAAGTATCTCTCAAGACTCTTTTGATACTCAGCTTGGGCAACCGTATAACACGGCATTCCCCACACTACAAAGAGAATATTCTCTTGTGGTGCTGAGAACACCACCTGGTGTTGAATGTGCCGCTGGTTGCAGCATTGTGAAACTTTTGGGAAATCATAGGCAGCCTGTCCCATACCTAAAGGCTTTGTGAAGGGCGGGGCACGACATCCGTTTTTGGCTGGAAAATGACAAATTGTCAAAACTGAGACTTTTTTGCAGGAAAGAGTCTGTTTCAGCAGAACTTCCTCAGTCCGGGATGGAATTTCTGGTTAAAACCAGAGGCGGAGTGGTCAGGACACTCTTCCTGAGTGTGGGAGATCTGCATTGCCATTCCCACTCTATCTGACTTGGAACAGAGACTTTTACTCACATTTCTCAGGGGAGTGCCCTAACCACTGGGCTATTGGCTATTCTGAGGCACATGGGCTCTCAATGCAAAAACAACTTTGAAAGGCCTCATGGTGGTCTCACATTTCCAAAATCAAAACAAATGTCAACAGAGGGAAGAAACATTTCTCACTTTGCGCATGAGTGAGGGGGTTCATGTAACTAGTAACACAGAGTCAAACACTCCTTAGGAGCCATCCTACATCCAAAGTGCCATTTGCATTGGTCATGCCATACTGTCATCTAACAGCTCACTGTGCCATCGCTATGCCTGCTGGGGGGTTTACCAGTACTGAAGAAATTCCCGGAAAGAAAGATATGGCCAATTTCCTCTTCCATGTCTCTTTAAAAGGATAAGACCATAAGAACCTCCATATTGGATCAGACCAAAAAGGACCATCTAGCCCAGTATCCTGTCTTCCAACAGTGGCCAATGCCAGGTGCCCCAGGGGGAATTAACAGAACAGTTAATCATCAAGTGATCTACCCCGTCACCCATTCCTAGTTTCTGGCAAGCAGAGGCTAGGGACACCATCCCGGCCCATCCTGGCTAACAGCCATTGATGGACCTATCTTCCATGAACTTATCAAGCTCTTTATTAAATCCTGTTATAGTCTTGCCTTTAATAATATCATCTGGCAGAGTTCTACAGTCTGACTGTGCATTGTGAGAAGAAATACTTTCTCTTTTTTTTGTTTTAAACTTTCATTTCATTTGATGACCCCCTCCCCTCCAGTTTTTGTGTTCTGAGAAGGAGTAAATAACACTTCCTTACTTACTTTCTCCACACCAATCTTGGTTTTATAGACCTCTATCATATCCTCCCCTTAATCCTCTCTTTTCCAAGCTGAAAAATCCCTATCTTAGTAACTTCTCATATGGCTGTTCCATGCCCCTAAGTATGTGTGTTGCTCTTTTCCATTTCCAATATATCTTTTTTGAGATGGGGTGACCAGATCTGCATACAGTCTTCAAGATATGGGCATACCATGAACTTATATAGAAGCCATATCCTATTTTCATCTTATTATCTATACCTTTCCTAATGATTGCCAACATTCTGTTTTCTTTTTCAGCTACTGTTGCACATTGACTGGATCAGATTATTAGATCAGGATCCAGCTCTTGGGTTTTTAGACAATTTCCTAAGTTTGACATTGGTGCCTCCGTTTTGACTGCACATCTGTCATGACACGTGGTTTACATCACCCTCCTGTTTATCATCAGGGTCCGTATGGGGGCAGGCTGACCCAATGGTCAAAACTCCGGTTAGAGTCAGGGCTGGGAGTCACACCAGGCTCACAGCTGGAGTTAGGGGTAGAACCCACACCAAGGGTCAATAGTTAGATGTCCTGGCAAAGGTTAAGCCACAGTTCATGCCAAACCCTGGAGTCAATAACAGGGGTCAGAATAAGGGAGCAGAAACAATGTGAGGTAGCAGGCACAAAAAGTGGTAATAAGGCATGAACTTAGTCTTAGGGGTATAATCAGCAGCTCACCTAGCAACTAGCTGCTAACACATGGGGAGTGGCAGAAACAGGAGACGTCATGCTAGAAGGTGATGACCAATCAGCTGTTGATTGCTAGTCACCTGATCCTGCTGAGTCAATGAGAGTGACCTCTGTTTGCTGGCATCTGCTCCCTTGGCTCAGTAGCGTGGTGGTATAGTGAGAAAGCCTCCTGTTCAGCAATTCTACGGCCTTGGTTTGAGATGTGTGGTGCCTGCTGATGAGGTTCCACCCCACCTTGCTACCAGATGGGTTCCCCCTGCACACAACAGCATTTAATGGGAATTTTGAAATAAAAGGCATGAAAATGAAACGTAAATGAGGTACAAGTGCTTTTGTAGCATAGCCGTTTGCATTTAGGCATGATTTATTTGTGTGTCGATTTATAGACATAAGAATAGTGACAGCCACCGTGTTATATGTGCCATATCACTAGTCATATTGTGCTGATTGCCTGCTGTTTCATGTTTATTAATTGAGAAAACCATGGGCAAATTGCTACTGGAGCTGCAACTTGCTGACACAGTCAGCGGCGGCTGCTGCACCAATGGCACACAAAGAAGCTGAAATATAGTTTACTTCTTGTGTGTGGAGGGTTGATTATAAGGTTTGTTTCTTAATTAAACTTCTAAACTCTCCTTTACCGAGCAACACAAAATGGAGAGATCTTCCATTGCAGTGGCCTACTCTGGAATGAAAGGGTTGATGAGAACATTTTTGGAGCACTGAGAAATGTTTAAATGTCAAGCTCCCCCTCCTCCCCCCAAACAGCCCATTATAAATAAAGAACAGGCAGAGGGAACATATCCTGATCCTTGTCATGTTTTTATGGACACAGAGGTCAAATATGAAACAACTTATCAAACAAGCAATAAACTTAACTTCGCGAGAGCCTCTGGAAAGGATCATGAAGTATCCATGATCACCAGCATGAGACATACTAGCGTGAGTATTGCCAGTGGCATCAGGCTATTTATGCAAAGGGAAATTATGAAATGTCAGAAATTCCGAATTTTGACCAGCACTAACCCTGGAGGTTAAGAAAGAAAAGAATTCTGAACCAAAGACTTTGGGGAATGAAATTTCCTATTGAAACAGTTACTAGAATTTCTCCTTCAAAAATGGACACAAAAAGTTCACCAACCCCTAAAAAAAAGAAAAAGAAAAAAAAGAAAACCCTAATCTTTCAGGCTACGTCTACACTGCACAGTTATTTCAGAATAAGCTATTCTGGAATACAGTAAAACTCCAATAGTCCGGCATCCAATAGTCCGGCACTCCTGATAGTCCAGCATCAAAATGGCAAGAGCCTAGTGAGTGAGCTTCGCCAAAAAATGAGTCACAAGGTAACAGCGGCAGCAGTTGAACTGAGCAAAAAGGGTAAAAAAGGCTTAAAAAAACTAAAACATTATGGTATACTGTATACAGTATGTACAATAAAAAGGGTTAAGAACACTTTATATACAGTATATAATGTATACAGTATATATATAACCTGCTTATAGTACCTCCTGATAGTCCGGCATATTTTATAATCCGGCACCACCTAAATCCCATAGGTTCCGGATTATCGGAAGTCTACTGTAGTTATTCCGAAATAGCTTATTTCAAAATAGCACATCTACACTGCAGGGAAGCCTCAAAATTAGTCCGAGGCAGGCTTCCCTAATGTAGATGTGCTATCTCAATTTAGAGCCCCAGGAGGCACTAGGGAGGAATAACTTTGAATGGCCCTGGTGAAGGGCTATTTCAAAATAGCAGCAGTGGAGCGTCTACACACACCTTATTTCGAAATAGCTATTTCGGAATAGGCATTATTCTTCGTAGAATTAGGTTTACAGAAGTTGGAATAAGCCGTCCATTATTTTGAAATTATTTTGAAATAATGGAATTGCTGTGTAGATACTCGCATAGTTATTTCTGAATAACAGCTGATATTCCGAAATAACTTTGCTGTGTAGACACACCATCACTGTTTTGTTTGTTTGTAATTTTTGTGTCTCCTCTCATTCTCCCTGCTATACACTCCTGTAATCAGATAAGAACATAAGAATTGCTATGCCAAATCAAACCCAATGTCCATCTTGTCCTCCATCATGTGTCTGACATCGGTCAGTACCAGATGGTTTGGAGAAAACTGTGAGAACACTACAATAGGAGGCTGCAGAATAATTTTCCTCCATACTTCAGGTCACATCCAAGTAACAGTTAAAAATTGGTCAAAGTCAAATGCCATGGACTGTGGGTGCTATCGTTTCAAACTTCTCTTTTCCATGGCCGCTACGTTAAGGGTGACTGTGTTAAGGTTCCCTGATAGCAGCAGGTCCTAGGAATTAAATATATTACAAGCTTCTTGAGGCAAAAATTATGTTTTTCCTTGTGTGTGCACAGAGCCACGCCCTTGATAGAAACCAATAAACAATAGTATTGTACATTCCATCTGAACATCCCCTTTTCTTCAGACTACAATAACAGCACTGAAAACAATGATCATTCAGAGGAGGGTGAGGGTTAATATTATTTTTATTTAATATCTATTTGTTCTTATTTCTATGGTGCTAGATGGATGTGTGGGTGCTTTACAGGCATACAAAAGACCAGCCCTTCCCTCTCCCATCAGAATATTCCAAAGATCTAGTTCCTGAATAGCTGTTCCCTTTAAGTGTTTATTGCCAATAGATGTGCAGTAATCGAAAAAGGGGAAGGGGGACTGAACCACATTAAGGTGAAAATTGTGCCTGAAACAAAAAGGATTTGTGCCGATATGAAATAAGAACAGATATAAAAGCCCATTTGGGGCCAGTTTCTCATCTCATATACCCTATGGTCAATCAGGAATAACTTTGGTGTGGTCGGCAGAATGTCATCAGTGTGAGATCAGAATCAGACCCTTCTCACATACAGCTGCGTGCAGGACAAGAGTCATCTGTAGGTTCCAGTGGCTTTTACTGCTCCAAGGGTGCAAAGCAGCCATAGGCCCAGTGTAACTGATCAGTTGAGCGGGATTTATAGCTACTTTGCACTGGTGATGTGGAGTAAAGCAGCTGGAGCATACTGGTGAATCAATAGTGAATCAATAGTGTGTCAAACACAGGGCATGATTCTGTTCCCACTTCCACTAGTGCAACCTGGGAGCCATTGTACCCCTCAGCAACCTGCCAGGGTCCAAATACAGAATGCAATACGTGATAAAGACTCAGAAAGGAAAGCACCAGAAAAATCATTCATGTAGGAAACTTAACATTCTCAGGAATCTGTGTTGTGGTCTGACTTCCTATAAGCTGTAGCCTGATCTTGACACAGAGGCTGCATCTAGACTGGCAAGTTTTGCGCCAAGCAGGCAACTTTGCAAAAAGCTATACACTGGCTGCTTGAATTTGCGCAAGAACACTGACTTTGTAATGTACAAAATCAGTGCTTCTTGCAAATACAATGACGCCCCGGGCAAAAAGCCCTCTTGCGCAAATGCTTTTGCGCAAGAGGGCCAGTGTAGACAACCCAGAATTGTTTTAAAAAAGCCCGATGGCTAAAATGGCGATTGGGGCTTTCTTGCGAAAATCACGTTTAGATTGGCCACGGATGCTTTTGCGCAAAAGCATCCGTGCCAATCTAGATGTGCTTTTGCGCAAATACTTTTAACGGAAAAACTTTTCCGTTAAAAGTATTTGCGCAAAATCATGCCAGTCTAGACGCAGCCTAAGTATTAATTATACCGATTACTTAAGAACACCCAAGTTAACACTTTGAGGGTTAGTAGGTTCTTGTCCTGACATCAGGCCCAGTGTTATTAAACTTGCTATATAGCTGGGAGCCCTGATGTGCATGATTGCAACACTCACACTATAGGACCTCTTCTGGAGTAGCCCTTTGTTCAGTATTTATACAGTGCTCTGCAAAATGGGCTTCTGGTCCATGACTGGAGCTTCTAAGCATTATGAGAACCCTCCAGCAATAATTAACAATATCCCATGTTTCAGAGGGGTAGCCGAGTTAGTCTGTAACAGGAATAACTTAAAAAACAACAAATAGTCTAGTAGCACCTTTAGACTATTTGTTGTTTTTAAGTGATATCCCATGTGACATTACTGTACAAGGAAAGACAACTGAAGTTTTCAGCCTGCTGTGTATGTTCTGCATCAGCACTACCCTAAATCTTTTGTTTCCAAATAGCGATGAAATATAAGCCTGCATTCTTCCACCAGAACAATTACATCTTTCCATTTTCCCCATTACATTTCATGGAAAAAAAGACTGTCCCCAACCCCTCCACACACACACAACACTAACTGCAGGATCCTTTATACAGACCAGACGGATTTACAAAATTAAGGCATGGGTCAAGTCCCCAAACAAATAGGAGAGATGATACCTTTATAGGGAATGAGCCATATTTTAATTCCAAAGCTGATGGTGAAAAGACTCAGCAACCCATCACAACTAAAAACAAAAGGGCAAAATAATGAAATAAACTACCCTCCATCCGAGGCAGTGGGGAGTTGGGTATTATTAGCTGATAATGTGCCTGCCCCAATTGTGAAGCACATAATATAAAGCGTACCCTGCATTTTTTTCCATGGGGATGGAAAATGCATTGATTAGAGGAAACCAGACACACCTGCAGTTATCAAGTTTATTTAAATAAAGAAAACCGATACAGTGAACAAGTTTCCCAGAAAGCAAAGTACACTGCATGGATAGTTAGGTAATCCCAAAACCCTGGCTTAGACTGATCATGCTATTTGAGCATTGTTATATATGTAAGCAAGAGTCTGTTGTGTTTTAAATTGCCATCCATTGCCAACCCCTTGTTTTATTTTATTCCCACACTCAGCAGACATATTTATTCACAATTTGCTGGCAGCTCTGTTGTTCCTCCTGCACTCTGTGGGAATCATTAGAAAGCATCTTCTGTAGCCAGGTTATTCTGTGTATGCTCCAGGCAGTCAGCCTCTAGTGAGCCTCGGTCAGAAATATCAAGAGTGGGTCACTATTGATCTACAAAGCCTGGACATGTTTTAGAAATCACTGTGAAATGTTGTATTCCATATGGGCACAGAACCCTACTCTGAACTGGAAAAGACCCAGGGTAATGAGCTTATGTTTTCCCTCTGAACTCATCTCCAGCCTGAGAGATCCTGGCAGTCTTGACCCATCTATCTGGGTTAATCCAGATAATGGTTAAAATGCGCATTGATTAACATGCATTTGGGGGCTGGATGTTGTTTGTCACAGGCCAATGTAATAGGAGTAAAATATACACAACACAGAAGCAATAATTGGGGCCAAGAAATGTTCTGAAGAGAGATATTCTAATCTCCTGATTAGAGACATTTTTCTTCCCTATTCTTCTGCCACAATAACGCCTATTAACTACATAAAATAATGAAATTGTCAGCAAATGGATCATTAAGAATATAGGGCCAAATCACACTTGATAGAAATTGATGCAATGCCCTAGAAACCAAAGGAGCTACACCAGCTGAGAATTTGGTCCACAGTCCAATAGCTCCATATAACAACGATGTGTAACCTCTAGTGACATATTGTGGCTCTTGGGGGCACCACATTTGGCTCTGTAGGAGCTGATGAGCTTGGATGAAGCAAAAGTCACTCACCTGGTTTCGGGAAGAAAGATAGGAGCTCTAATTGTAGAGGGACTTCTCATGCTTCATGGTGCATTTGTGAAGGCATGAGGATAACACTGAACAAATGGACTGAGGATGCCAACAGGATACATCATGGTATCCAAGAGGGGGAGAGAGGGAGAATCCACCTTTCTGTCCCATCATTCAGAAAAAGGTGGGGAGAAAATGGAGAAAAGAGAAACACGTTTTCAAACTCCCTTCTGATACCAGGGGCAGGAGCTATGTCTTGGAGAGTCACAAAATAATGCTAATAATGCTGTGACATGGCAAAGTTATATTTATGGCAGTAACCACCATCACTAGTGCTGGGAGAACACCCTGCAATGAGATGTCAATGGGAATAACTCATAGTCTGTGGCAGAATGGACACAGATTTTACTCAAAATCTCTCTCTGTCTCTCTCTTTCTCTCGCCCACTGAGTTTGGAACATGAGCTGACAGTATATCCAGATGAAGACTTTAGCATGCAGGAAATTTCTGAAATGAATTATTACCTCAGGTGCCTTGAGCAAAAAGCACCTCTTGGGATGTGTGACAAGACATAATAGCTGCAAACAAAAGAAGTCCCCTCCATGGCAGATTTAGTCTCTTAAATTTACTGATAATGCACTCTCCCCCCCATAAATCAGAAGTTCGTTTTACCCACTTGGCAATTGATTCTTAGCCATGACTAAATACAAGACACTGCTGGAAAATGTGTAAGCTTTGACGCACACAGAAGAAAACCTCCAGTATGAGAAAAATTGGAAAGGGTGAAACAAATTCTTTTATACTCAACACAAACTCGTTGAGGAAAGGCTGAAAAATACAAAGATGTGAGTCTATATTCAACCCTGGAGTAGAATGCACAACTCACTTTGAAGTTAATGAGGCTGGGTCTGATTTTGTTGACACTGATGTAAATCCAGAATAGTTCCAATGACTCCAATGGATTTTTACAAATGCCTATGTAAGTTCAGAATCTGGCATCAGCACTGTCATTGTCATTACTGCTACTACATCCAGGGTCTCAGTCTGAGGACTGTATAAACAAAGGTGAGCACCTCTGCTCCAGAGAACTTACCATCCAGATGTCAGACAGACCGTAACAGGAGAACAAAGGAGACCAGAGTAGGGTAAGAGAACAAGCTCCAAATAATACAGAGTTGAGCAGCAAAACAGTATACTGAGCTCTCTGCTTGCCTAACAATTATGGGTGTCTTGTGCGTGTTTCACAAGCAATGAGTTTTACCCACAGATTCTTCTGTCCCAAGAGAGTACTATAAAATCACTGCCTTTGCAAGTACTCTTTTAAAAACTCTGCTCTGCTTTCCCTCCTTGTCCCAAATGCTTTGACCGATAGGACCTTTCTTGAAGTAAGGATGACAAATCTAATCTGACAAAATTTCTGTTGAAGAACTGTCAGTTTCATGCAGGGCAAAATTGCTACATATTTTACTTACTTTCATTAAACTGCTTTTTATATTTTTCATAGTCTTTTAAGTATAATCAATTCAGATGGCTGCAGATTCATTGCTAATCTGATTTTTGACAATTAATGGAAAGTAACATTATTTGATTTTCTAACCTTCCAAGTAACTAATCACTTTACAAAGAAGAAAACCTGCCTCAAGCAACAACTGGTAAAATCTGACTGGTCAGGTGATTTTCTAACAAAGGTGGGGATCATTTCTTCCCTCTAGGCCTCAGTCTATATTCGGCTACACCAGCATAAATCAGGAGTTATGCCATTGAAGCCAAGGTTGGTTTTGTTTTTTTCCATACAAGAAATAAATGGTGGATCTGGCAAAACAAACCCCTCTAAAACAAATAAAATGTCTTGAATATTTTGGTGAATATCTTGTTTTGGTTTATATTTGTTGAAATGTCACAGTTCAAAATTTGTCAACCAGTTTTATGATATAACAGCTGGCCCAGGTATTGAGTGAAATCTATGATTTAGCAGAAACTATGTGAAAAATGCTTTGGTAAAGTCTTGGGCTACGTCTAGACTGGCATGATTTTCCGCAAATGCTTTTAACAGAAAAGTTTTTCCGTTAAAAGCATTTGCAGAAAAGAGCGTCTAGTTGGCACGGACGCTTTTGCGCAAAAGCACTTTTTGCAGAAAAGCGTCCGTGCCAGTCTAGACTCGGTTTTGCGCAAGAAAGCCCCGATCGCCATTTTTAGCCATCGGGCTTTTTGCGAAAACAATCTGAGCTATCTACACTCGCCCTCTTGCGCAAATACATTTGCGCAAGAGGGCTTTTTCCAACGGGAGCAGCATAGTATTTGCGCCAAGAACACTGACAATCTTACATCGGATCGTCAGTGTTCTTGCAAATCAAGCGCCAGTGTAGACAGCTGGCAAGTTTTTCCAAAGCGGCTGCTTTTGCGGAAAAACTTGCCAGTCTAGACGCAGCCTTGGTGTTTCGCCTGAGATTTACTTTGTGGTTTTAGGTTCCTTTAAATGAAACTCATAGATCCCCAATCTCCAGTACATTTGAGACAGCTTTAAATTAGTCCAGCCACTCAAAGTTGACTTAAAATATGGTTTAGTCAGCCACTTCCAGAATCCCAGATCATGTGTAGAGGCTCTTATTGGTCTATGCTCCCAGCAGAGTCTGGGTTGGGGTGCAGATGGGAGAGGACACTGGGATGTGGCCAGGGTTTTCTTATGCCCAGTGACCCCTGGCTGCTGAAAAAAGCCCCTTGGGCCTTAAACAACCAACATAAATTAGAGCAACCCTCCTGGCTGCTCTATTTGATGCTGGTGATGTCTTGACCCTCCCCTGACCACTGAGCTATTCCATAGTTGATGATCTGGCTAGAAATTCACATTAATCAAAACTGAATAAAACATTGGCATAAGAGCCAGGTTTTACATGTCTCCCCCAGTGATACGGTTTGCTTTGTCCAGCTATTCTCCTAGTCAGTCATGGAACCATGCCAGGGCTGAGCCCGACTAATTCAAGGATGATGGAATGTCAGAATAAATGAAAATGCTCTTTTCCCCTTCCACCACTTTGGCAGCTGAATTTGAACACTGCCTGCATCCTAGAGGCATGTGGTAACCGAAGGAGCTACAGGAGGGAGGTATATGCATCAGGCACGATCTATAGACCAGGGGCACACCGCCAGAATGAAAAATGTCAGTTTTCCTCTCTCCCCACTGCACAGTTGTTTTGTTTCTGAGAAGAGCTGGTGTGCATGACAGATTAGGAGAGTTGCAAAGCAGACAGGTCAGTACTGTAGTGAGGGTCATTGCTATTTCTATTACTGCGAGATGCTATAATTATAGCATTGGAAATGTTGGCTGCTGCCAAATTCAATTCAGGAATAAATAAGTCCTCCCATGGCACAGGGGCTGTTGAACTAGAGTGAAGATATTTTTATCAGCTGAGGACTGAAGCCTGGGAGGAAGGAAAAAGCAACTTGAAGGTTTTAGTACAGTCTGGCCATTTTGAACGTATATAATTAGACTCCTTAAAAAGCCAAGCGAGCCCTGTGTTTATTGCATTGGCTCTGCCTTTTTTAGTTTTCTGGCACTGCTGTTTTCCACTTGATCTTCAGACAATTGACAGGACTGTTAAACATCCTTCACCAGTATAAACAGAGGAGAAAGCTCTGGGGCTCATTTGCGTACAGTGCCTCTGACGGGTGTTACTGTGCAGGAGGGCTCAGGCAAGTACATGACTTTATATATGCTCTGATCCACCTCTCTGGTACCTTCTCTCTGCTTTGCTACCTCTGACTGCAAATTGGATCACAGGTGCTCTCTGTGTGCTTGAGGATTTAGTGTAACGTGTTCCTCAGTTTTAAGCTTTGATCAGGCGTAATATTCTCTCCCCAGACAGCATTCAGCTACATAGTATGTAAAACCTTCATTTACCTTGCAAGGGCTAGGTGTATTTGCCAGAGGTGAGGAGAAGTGGTCAGGAGACATGGGCAGTTTACCCCGCTCTGCTGCTGATTTGCTGTGTGGCCTTGGGAAGTCACTTTCCACCCCAGTGCCTCTGTCTTGCTTCTGTAACATGGAAGGACCAGCTTGTAACTGGCATGGCATGGAGCTTTAGAGGAAGGTGGCCAAATAGATTAAAAATATTAATGGTTATTCATAATCATTAATTGTTATTGTTAACTCTGCTCTCATGAGTCATCTTCTGAGAGAATTCTTTTGCCTCCTGTTCCCTCATAATATCCGCTAGCACTCCCATTCTCCAGTCCTTCTTCACTGAAATCTCTCTAATTGCTTCAGGCATTCTATAGCCACCATGGGAACATGGTTCCACATGTTTACCTGCTTTGGCAGCCTCACCGCCTGCCTGTCCTATTTAGAAGTTCATGTTGAATATTTCACCTTATCATTCCTTTTTTTCCAAGCCCTCTGCAGCTCTCAGTGTTTAAATACTTGCTGATGTCTTCTTCTTAGGGCCAGCTGCAGCTCCCACCAATGCCCAATGCCAACAGAAGCCCAATGTCTTCATAATCATTTCACTTGTAGTTCTCATGGCGTAATCAGCATCTGTCCTTTTAGAATGTCCATTTTCTGGTGGCTGGGAAGCTGTGTGGTTTCCCTACCTGGCTGTAAACCCAGACACGAGACAGAAGGCTGGAAGTTAGGACATTCTGTGAGCATGAAACTACACAAAGGTATTGCCAGCTATGCCTGTGCTTTACTACATTGTATATCGCTAACCAAGGATCTGGATCACAATTAAAATAGTTTCTTTTTAAAATTCTCCGGAGCAGAAAGAAACTGAAATCAAACACTGCTGTCTCTCCATATATAACAGCAGAATTGCAACAAGGGAGCATCATGGCCCACTTGCTGAACTGCTGTTACTCAACTGCGATTCATTCCGGTCACCAAAACTCAGCTACTTGGGGCAAGATTCTCAGATGATATAAATTGGCACTGGTCCCTTTCCTTGTATCCAAGATTGGCTTTATTCACATCAGATCACTTTCAGCCCAAGTGGAAGGCTTTGTCTACACTTACAAGTTGAATGCGCAGCTGCAGCAGAGCTCTCGACAGAAAGTCTGACCATGGCACGAGCGCTGAAAGAGAGCTCTCCCAGGGCTCCGTATAAACCATCTCCATGAGGGGAGTAGCTGAGACAGTGCTGAGAGTGCTGGTGCTTTACAGCGCTGTAACTTGCTGTGCTTGGGAGGGATGTTTTTTTCACACCCCTGAGCCAGAAAGTTACAGCGCTGTAAAGTGCCAGTGACTCCTAGGAAGTCAATAAACATTGCTCCGGGGAGGAAGTTGGCCCATTTTCTCTTTCTTTATATCAAATGGTTTATTCAAACTGCAGAAGTTCTGGCACTGGCCTATACACAAATGGTGCACTAAAATCATATTTTCACTTCCCAATGGCAAATAAGCTAGTTATATTGCTTTATTTCCAGTCTATTCTACATATTATTAAACATATTGACTGCAGTTTCTGGCTTTTAAACTGAGAAGGAAAAGAATAATTTTTTATTACCTTATTACCCTTTTATTTAATCAAGTAATAAAACTACTCAACTGTATGGTGAAAGCTAGATTAAAATTTGCCTTTACTTCTTGAAATCACATGGATAAATACTCCAGCAGTTAACTATGTTGGATATGCAGCATGTGTTTTGCTCTGCTCTCAGATTCTGTTAGGTGGCACATAGATTTCTGCCTTGCAACATTTCAGGAGGTATTTTGAAAGATTTCAGGGTCTTCCAATTATGGCTTCGCTTTTCTCACACAGCAGTTAAAGTCCCTTCCTTTCATTTCAATGGAAACTAGTGTTTTAGCCCTTGCCCATGCAGCTGAATGCTCATCTCTGGATCTTATTTCCAGTCCTCATAAGGCCTGGGTTTGATGACCTAGTCTGATTACAGGATCTTTGACAGCTTTAAAGGAATTTGCACAAAGGAGGGAGACAGCTGCTGTTCTGATGAAGGATTTTTCTGAGCAGGCCTCCCAAACTAGACATGCCACTATGAGCTGCTGCCTACACTTTTCATCATGAGCAACAGGTATGTCTAAACAGATTTTGTGTTCTTGCCTGCCTGCATAGGCCTTTGCAATGAATATTTTGCTCTTACAGCAGCTTAACTTGAAAGAGTAAAATGTTGTCTCTTCTTAGCTTATTATTCAGCGTGCAACATTCAGTCTTCTATTATCACTGATGGCCATATCACCAGCTGGCGTCAATCAGCAGAGCCCCTTTTAATTTATAGATTCTCCAGGGAAGTGACTCTCCACATCTGTCTTTATACGGCACCTTACGATATCGAGCCTCGAGCTTTTATCAGGGCCGATGGACACGAACATATTATTGTTTTCTTTGTAAATAAAAACTGTTATGGGGGTTTATTAATCTGTCTGAAATAATGTACAAAATCCGTCCTTTACATCACATTTTGCACAGCAGTGATGTTAGCAATAGCGTTAATAGTATTTCAGACCCACAGCCAGTTGCCTGTCACGATCACAGTGCCATTTCCAGGTGCAATAACTATCCTCTGTTTGCCTGTAAGCAGAGCCCCCCACCTCCAATTGGTACTCTTACTCAAATACTAATATTTTGGAATAAAAGGGGTCAGTGAGGACTCAGACATTACTATTAAAATGAATTTTGGAAGATGTACAGTAAAACTCCATTGGTCCGGCATCCAATGCTCCGGCACTCCTGATGGTCCAGCAACATCGGGAACCCGGAAGTGCTCCGGGCAGCTGGACAATTGGAGCTGCTCTGCACCGGCTTCCCCGATTCAGCCGCTGCTGAAACTGACCAGCAGCTGAATCGGGAAGCCGGGGCAGAGCAGCTGAGTGCTGCCGGGTTGGTCCCGTAGCGCTGCCCCTCGGGGCTGCGGGACCAACCCGGCAGCACCCCAGCTGCTCTTGGGGACGCCTGGGGCAAAGCAGCTGGGGTGCTGCCGGGTTAGTCCAGCAGCTCTGAGGAGCGGCGCTACGGGACCAACCCGGCAGCACCCCAGCTGCTCTGCCCCAGGCGTCCTGATTCAGCCGCTGCCGAAACTGACCAGCGGCTGATTCTGGTCAGCCACTGGTCAGTTTCAGCAGCGGCTGAATCGGGGACGCCTGGGGCAGAGCCAGACTATCGGAAAGGGGGGCTATGAGGAGTCTGGGGTGGCATCCCCTCCCCACCCCACCCCAGAGCCCTCATAGCCCCCCCTTCCGATAGTCCAGCATATCTGATAATTCAGCACCCCCTGGGTCCTAAAGGTGCCGTATTATCGGAAGTTTACTGTACTTGGTATAATTTCTGGTGTAACTACAGCAGAGGCTTCGGTGGTAGAGGATTTGTTTACATGTGGGCTTTTCTCTTGTTTGTCTTCTAATAAATAGTTATTTCTTTCCCAGTCAGGCAGGAAGATATACTCCTAGGGTCATACACTCAGCTATGGTAAGCTTGTGCTAGGGGCAGTTGAGAGATGGACGGGAACTTGGCCCTCAGGTAACTTTCCTCTCCACTGATCTTGGGGCCCATCAGAGGTCAGGATGATCTCTTGTATAACTAAGAGCAACCAAAGGGCTGCTCTATAGTGTCCCAGTTTGAGCAGTTCCTTTTGCTGGCTGAGGATTGGCCAAACTGTCATACACTACTCTGGTTCCACCCCTTTCTGGTCCTGCCCTGTCCTCTCCTGCTCCTCCTACAATGCCTTCCTACCCCAATTCCTGGCTAACAGAAGCATGTGGATTAAACCCAGCTGTGCCCCTTTTACTGGGAGAACCCTTATCAGCATTTTTTGGCCTCATTTAAAGTCGCTATGCACCACCATTCCATGCCACAAAAGTGTGGTATCAGAGACCAGGAGTTGGCCCCCCTAGTGCTAATAGGGTCTGGTCATCCTTTTTCAGGACAAGCTGTGCATATGATAGTCAGAAATAAGTGTTAGGATGAATGAATGCTACTCCTTTTTTTATGCAACAGTAAGGAGCACTAGGGCCCCACAGACCTTTAAGCATCTTGCCTTTCACTGATCTGGTAATTGCTCAGTCCAGTCCTTCCTTCAACCACTGTTGTTGCCCCAAACTAGTCCCTGTCTTCCCAGTGTCTGAGGAGCTGGTACAGTGTTGGATCTGGGAGCCCTGTTCCTCCTAATCATTAGTTTCACTGACCCACCAGCCTGGTAAAGATCTCTTGCTCCAGCCCACCTAAGGGAGACATCTAGCACTCAGGCGAGACTTGCCTACTGCAAGAGCCAAAAGTGGGATCATTCCCCAATTGACCACCTAGCCCACGACCAGCATGGATCCCCCTCATAACTCAGCACCCCACAGTCAGAGACAGTCGGACAACTTGCTTGCCCTTATCACTGCCAGCAGAGTCTGTAGAGAAGTCACCTGCCACCACTACTGCTGCTGTGAGAAACACCTGTCAAGTTGGGCCATCACCCAGGAGAGCCTCAATGATGGGGAGGGGAAAATAGGATAAGTGGAGAGATACTAGGCTTGGAGGTGGGATACATGTCCAGCTAGAGGGTAGGTGGATTTGGGAGGGAAAAAGTCTGCAATTCATAGATTTAGGGAGGAAAGAAGAGAGTGTGATACTGCTAGATATGTCAAGTGTTGGGGAAAGGGTATCTCATCCAGGGAATGTCCTGTTTATTGCTGATTATCCTGTTTAATGCTGGCAGCTCTTCAGTGATAATAATCATGGGCGAGGAGAGGAGCAAGGACAACTACTTTTGGGAGACTCCATAGTACAGCAAATGAAACAGCAGCAACACCATTTAGCTCCTTGGTACAAGAGTGCACCACAAGCAAGATTTCAGCATTGCAATCAGTCAGTTTCCATCGCATTGCATAAGATTTCAAAGAAAATAAAATGAGGAGCCATGCCCCTTGTCTGGAAAGTAACTTTCCATCAATATTTTTGAATGGATCATTTATTATCCCCTTTATTTGGCACTGATGAGGCAGCATCTGGGGTATTGTGTACAATTCTGGGGACCCCATTACAGAAAGGATGTGGATGCATTGGAGAAAGTCCAGCAGAAGGCAACAAAAATGATTAGAGAGCTGGAGCACATGACCTACGAGGAGGGGCTGAGGGATTTGGGCTTATTTAGTCTGCAGAAGAGAAGAGTGAGGGGGGATTTGATAGCAGCTTTCAACTATCTGAAGGGAGGGTTCCAAAGAGGATGGAGAGAGACTGTTCTCAGTGGTGACAGATAACAGAATGGTCTCAAATGAGCAATGGTCTCAAGTTGCAGTGGGGGAGGTCTAAGTTGGATATTAGGAAAAACTATTTCACTAGGAGGGTGGTGAGACACTGGAAGGGGTTACCTAGGGAGGTGGTAAAATCTCCATCCCTAGAGGTTTTTAAGTCCCATCTTAACAAAGCCCTGGCTGGGATGATTTAGGTAGGTGTGGTCCTGCTTGGTCCTTGATGACCTCCTGAAGTCTCTTCCAACCCTATGATTCTATGAAAATGTGTTGCACGACCCTTCAGGTGTTCACTTAAATTAAGAGAGTCAAATTCTGCTCCCACAGCCTCACAACTTTCCACTGACTTCAATAGAATTGCCTGGGTGTAACTAAGAACAAAAGCGTTTGGCCCTACCCATTTGTGCAAATCAGTTGACTGCCAAATTAAGCAGATAGAATCAGTCACCTCCACTAACGTAGCAGGGACCCAGTCCTGCCAGTGTTCCACACACACAACTCCTGCTTTAGTCAACTATAGCCATGCCTGTGGAGCCCTCGCAGAATCGGACCCTCAGTTCACATAGTTAATTCGATCTCTTGAACATATAGCCCAAAAGGGTTTCTTGGTAGAAATTTATCTCAGTCAAACACAAGGCAAGTCTCTTGGAAATCAGTCACGCAGCCTCCTGCAGGAACAGCTCTATGCTTTGGAACAGCAGGTGTCTGTCAGGGAAGTTAACATGACTTCTTATCACTGAAAAGTGATGTTTTATTTCCCAGCATTGATGTTAGCCATGTGGCTGATTGATAAAGTAGCATAAGAAAAGGAGTTGAGTCAGGGAATACATGCTTTAACTTGCCAGTGGTAGTGACTGTGTAGATGGGTTCAAAACACCACAGATATTAGAGAGGCCCAGATTCACTGTGCTGGCAAAGCTGTGCTTGGCACAGGACCAGGGTGGGGTGGAAAAAGGGGTTTGCATCACCTTTACAGCTCCTGGATTTGGGAAGCTCTGTTGGGTTTCTTGGGCCCTCAATGTAGATTAGAGCAGCACAAACAATACTCTAGGTTGTTGGGTTTTTTTTCTTACTGCCCACTATTCCAACAGCAGTGAGCAGGTGGAACACAGCAGTGTGCCAGCCTCACCTCATTCCTCTCAGAAATGCCCCCTGCATTGACGGGCATGACTGAGGGTGATGGGCTGAAATGACACCACTGACAGATTTCCCCTTTCCAAGGCATTCCCAGAGTCCACTGGTTGGCAACTTTCTGACCAAACAGAACCCCCCCTGGACTGTCACTTTTCTGAGGCCTTGCCCTGCTCACTGCATCCCCCCTCCCTTGGTCACTCACTGTTCCCCAGGCCCACCAATGCGGAGGCAAAGAGGGCAACTGCCCTGGGGCCTGGCAATTTGAAACAGTCCAGGGCTCCCAGCTGCCACTACTGGGCCTTTTAAAGTGCTGCCGGAGAACACCGCCTGGTGGTAGGTGGGGAAGCAGCATGATCCGGGCAGCACTGAGAAGTGGCTGCCCCCATCTCTGCCCCTAGCGCACAAGGCCCCGCCCTTCCAGGAGCAAGGACCTGTGGGCCCCGCAGTTTACCCTGGGGCCTGATGAGTCTGTTGACTCCCTGTTTCCCCCACCCTCACTCACGCATTTTCACTGGGCTAGGCTAAAGCCCTCAAGTTTTGGTGCCTTTCAGTGTGGCCCATCTTCTTTGGCCCCCTGCCCAGGGTAGCGGGGCTCACCTTCCTGGGGCCATAGTGCAATGAAGTTTTGAGAGACCCTGTTGTGGATTGTTAACATGCCCCTTGCTCTTATGATGTTACATGTATTTCACTCATTACAACTTTTCTCAGACATCAGTCCCTCCAATGACATAATCACCATCTTGCTCTTCTCTAGTCTCTCTTCTATGAGGCACTCAAACCTGAATGCCACCTTTCAGCATAAGGGCCATAGAGCATCAACTCAGCCCATACTGCGAGGTCTTTGACTGTATAGCTGAAAACTCCATGGGCGTTTTTTATTTCCATATCAGTTTGCAAAATTCATGTCAATTGACAGTCCTCTATCACCCGCAGAATAAATTTAGGCAACAATGGTTTCCAGGTTTCTCAAATCCCTCTAGGGCCTGATCCAGTACCCTTGGAAGTCAATGGGAGCCCTTTGATTTCCCCAGGATTAGGCTCAAGGCCTTAATCCCTTTGTTTCAAATTATTTCCTGAAGATATATTAGTGTGCATTTTAATTAAACTGAATCTCATTTGGGAAATTAGTTTTATAAAACAAAGAATAAAAAGCACTCAGCTTGAACTCTATTAAAATAATACACACCATCCATTCTATTGTATATTAACAGGAGTGTCATATTTAAGGTCCGAGAAGTAATTGCCCCACTCTGCTTGGTGCTGGTGAGATCTCAGGTGGACTGCTGTGTCCAGTTGTGGGTGCCATGCTTAAGGAAAGGTGTGGACAGATGATTGAGAATCCAGATGAGAGCAACACGCCCTGTGCTGTGCAGAAAGGTTAGAAAAACTGGGCATGTTTAGTCCTGAGAAAGGAAGACTAAGGGGGGGACCCGATAATAGTCTTCAAATATGGTAAGGGTCGTTTATAAAGAGGACAGTGCTCAGTGAAGGTAGGGCAAGAAGTAACTGGCTTAATCTGCAGCAAGGGAGATTTAGGTTAGATATTAGGATAATAAATACGGTTAGATAAACTCTGGAATAGGCTTCCAAGGGAGGTTGTGGAATTTCCATCACTGAAGGTTTTTACCAAAAGATTAGACCATCTCAAGGATGGTCTAGGTTTCGTTGGTCCCACAAATGGGTTGGATTTGATGACCTCAAGTCCCTTCCAGCCCTACATTTCTGTAAGTATATTTGTGCTTTGCAAGGTTTTTCTTTTCCTGATTTTTGTCTCCTCTTATTTTATTTCAAGTCAGCTATCTGCCCACTGCATGTTAGATTGTTCTGTTTAGTACGATTGCTGATAGCACTACTGCAGTTAACAACATTCCAGGGTTTTTTAAAGGGAGAATGCCTTAGCACTAAAACAACCCCTGATGTATGCTATCCAAGAGTGAAACTGAAAGGTCACCCTGAATGCCCTCTCCAGCCAGGTTTAGCCAGGCCCTCTCAGAGGTCCAGAGAGGCTCAGGCCACGTCAAGCTTTTGAGGCTTCTAGCCATAATAAAAATAAAAAATTATGCCACTGGTCCAGCACCAGCCACTATCAGTGGTTTATTTATATAATCAGCTGATCTGAGAGGACATATTCATCATGGTCTAATCTTGTGCCATCAGAACCGATATATTTTTATTAATATTTATGAACAGTTTTAACGTTTTAATATGACAAAATCTATATCGGTTACCATAAAAATATGTCTTTCCCCAAATCACATCTCTTACTTGCTTAAATTTGCAGCTTTAAGCTGAGAGACTGTGTCACATTTTGATCCGACAGGGATGCACATAAAAACAAGTCATGAAACTTACCAAATGCCAAAAAATTAAGTGTCTAAATTTGAGCCCTCCCTCCCCCAAGCTTGAGACCCAAGCCAAGTAGCCCCCTGTTCTCTTTCCTCCTCCTCCCATCCCCCCAATTGGCCCTGGTTTTAGCTCTGTTCAGCTACAACATTCAGATCAGTAGGAATGACCGACATGGAAGCAAAGGGCAGAGAGCAGATATTAGCATTTGGTTACTTGGTAACTCTCATGTAATCACTACATACTTTACATTTTAGATCCCAGTGGTGGAATAAATAGAATGGCTGGGAAACCATCAAGTGAAATAAATCGAATGGTTTATGGGACATTTTTATCTCAAAATGCACTGTGGGTCACAAATGCGAGCTTGATTGTGATTCCAAGAGTTTAATTATCAAATAGATGTGGCAAAAAAATGGTGACGAAGAAAGTTTGTTTCAATGGCACAGCTATTCTAATATATATGTACTGTATATCATCTTGAACACTCAGTTTTACTGTCTACCCAAAGAAGCATGAGTTAGTGGAGTTACACCACGGATGAATTTGACCCAGGTGCTTCTTTTAAGTAAAATTATTTTTGCCAGATCCTACAGAGGCATGTCTCGGTAGGCAGTATTGCCTAATGGTAGGTAAATTACATCCTAACAGCTATGGTTCGGGGTAGCATCATCTGCTTGTGGGATTGGGTAGGGAAGCTCTCAGAGTTGGCCAGCTCCCAGCAGCTTCATTATTAGGCTCAATCCAAGTGGCATGGAGTGCTGGCAACTTCCTGGCAGGAGGCTGCTGCACCCGACTGCCTTCATCTGTGATCAGCCCAGTCTGAGATCTGAGCCTTTTAAATGCTGCCTCCACTGGGACCATACCCAGCAGAAGCAATGATGGTGACTTCTTGGGCCCAGAACAGTCATTTAACCCTTCCCTCCCCTGTATGGAGTTGGTAATACCCCATCGCAGGGCAAATTCTCCATTCTGATCTGAAGTATAGGTGTCGAGGGTAGGGCACCTAATCCTGTTGCATATTCTTCCCAGAATTTGCTTCCTGGAGAGTTCCATTCAGAACCTGCAGCACATGATTATAAATTAGCACTGTGAATCAAGGAGGAAAGTTTTGCTTTAGAACTGCCCGGTATATACTGAACCAGAGCCAGTGTTCTTAAAGCATACTTCTTCATAAAGCAACTTCTATTGTGTTGTATCAGATCTATCACCACGTTTGATATTACAAATAACATTTGCAAATAGCAGTTCATATACCGCCCTCTGTGCATAGGTGAATTCCCACTGACATTGAAGGGAGTTGCAGATACAAAGGACAGTCCATAGCTCTGTGTCATGAATGAAAACTTACACCGCAGATTAGTGATATGAAGAATGAAAAATGTATGGCTCCCAAGCATAAGTATGAGTGACCCTCATGGAAAGAAATAGGATTATTGTAGGTTGCTGCATGTTTCTTTGCTTTCTATTTTCCTATGAACAATTGGTCTCATTATACAATGGGTCTGTAGGTATCAACAGAAGTAAGAAATACATGCTTTGAAATAAATGAAAGTTGAGCTCTTTCTGTGTAACTGGCTTCACACTAAGGCTTTGTCTACACTGCCGACTTTTGCTGGCAGAGAGTATGCAAATGGAGCGCTGATTAGCATTTTGTCATAATTCATTTGCATAACCTATTCGAGCCGTTTTTGCACAAAAACAAGCAGTGTGGACGTTTCCTTTTTGCGCAAAAACCCCTTTTTGCACAAGATCCTTATCCCTCTCTGGGAGAGGGATAAGGATCTGTGCAAAAAGGGTTTTCTTAAAGAAACGTCCACACTATGTTTTTTATAAAAACCCTTTCTTACAAAACGGCTTGAATAGATTATGCAAATGAAGTGTGACAAAATGATAATCAGCACTTCATTTGCATACTCTCTGCTGGCAAAAGCCGGCAGTGTAGACATAACCTAAGACTTCACACTAAGTTTTAAATATTATTGGACCATTGGTAATTGCATGGCTTCCAGTACACCTTTTTCTTTAAAAAAAATCCAAGAAAGTGCTTGCATGCTGAAGCATCCATCTAAAGAAACACTAATCTTTACCCTGCTTGTTAAGAGGAGATGCACAAAAATTCCCCTTATGAGTGATTTTCACAAGGACATGATTTTTGCAGGACTTCCCTGCTGATAGATATCACAAGTAAGAGCTAGTTTTGTATTCCATTCTGTGGGTGTCCTGCTGCATGGGTATCTTTCAGCAGTGAATTTGTTCCTCCAGAGGCAAAAAAGGGACAGTGTGCCTTTCAGTGTTAATTATGTGCTCTGGGGCAATTAATATTTTTGATGTATTACATGATGGTGGAAAATCACACTTGACCATCACAAAAACTCATCTTGCTGCCTACAGGTGCATGGCTAAATTATTTATGGAGTGTACACAGAATCACTAAAGGTGGAATACTGAAAGAAGGATCAGTTGACACTTTGGCAGTCAGAGGAGATATGGAAGACTCCGTTCTAATTAATCGCCTTTCTGTTCTGTTATACCGATCTGTAGCTTCCAGTTACAACTGCACCTCTCTCGCTGTATGCTATTACGTGATTTTGTTTTCAGATTGTTCAAGATAAAGTTACTTCATTATTAATATATATGCACTGTGCATGTACATAAATATTGTATATGTACGTGTGTGTAAACCTATTGGAAGTGTTAATAGTTAAGATAAACTAAGTCCATTATCGCAATGTGTGACTATTTCTATGACCCTATTTGCAATAAAACCAGATTCAATGATATGAGAAAATTGCTAGGTTTCGAAATAATTGAACCAGGCCAGATGAATCCCCACTAAGGCATCATTTACAAAGTACTTTGCTTGTCTAAAATATTTATTCCTGCTGAAGGAAATGGAAAAAGAGTTCATACCGTTACACTGCTATCCTCTGAGCATAAAATTGTTTTATTGTGTTATGTTTATTTCCTAGACATCTTCCATTGGGATATGGCTGGAAAGTACTGTATGTGCAGTCAGTCCTTTTGTGCAGACTGTTCATGTTATTCACTGGGAAGTCAATCATGAGGGTGTTTTTTTTTCCTTTTTTTTCTGCTGAGCAGACACTTAAACTCCCTTTTCTTTTAAAGACACATATTTGCATGCACAATGCAAGCCATTAAAAGTCAGCGTTTCCCAGCACAGTGCTGTCAGTGAGGCCATAGTTTTCCCCTCGGTCTAAGACAGGAAATAGCCACAGTAACTTGTGAAGGGTATGTTGGCAACTGTTGTCCTTAATAATTAAAACTACGCTATACAAATTGTCCTAAGTCCTCAACCATTGGCTAACACTATTTTTGTTTTATTTTAATAACATGGTTAGTTTTTGACTCTTGAATACTTGCAACAAAGTGTTTGTAGCATTCTACAGATCTAGAAGAATCCACTGTTTAAATCTGAATAATGAATATGTTTCCAAAAATCACTCTCTGGACAATGGAGAATTAGTGAAGCCAAAAAGAGGTGAAATTCATCAGTAGGCATTATTTGTCCAGCTTTACTTCTGACATATATTGAGTGAAATGAGATCAATGCCTTGATAGGAAATAATAGGGTGATGAGGTTGAAGACAACACTCTAGACCTTTGCAAAGTACTCCATCCCAGTCTAATAACACTCACTTCTTTTCTCAACAGCACCTTAAAATTTCACCACTGTTATTTTCATGAAATCCTTCACATTAAACTCTGATTCCTAATGCATATGCAATTTTAGGTGACTAATCTACAATCAAAAGTACTTAGCAGGAATGGATCAGTTGCTGTTATGAAGTTTGAACATATAGCATTTTTTCACTCTGGAATGTGAGGGCTCAGGTAACCACTGCTTATTCATACATTAACAACTATTGCTGTCAAATTTATAAGCATTTAAAGGCGAACAGTTAAGAATGGTAGTTTTAAATGATCCTTTTTTAGAACTGACTGGCAATTTTGCAATCACACTCATTTTTGATAAGCAATGGCTTTTCAAGGGAATTGTTTTATTGTTGCCAGTAAAATCTCTTTTTTGTTAAAATTCTGGAGGTGGGGTGACAAACTGGTTTGAGCTTTTTTTATTTTTGGTAACATTATGACTTTTTCCCCCCCAACCTAAAACTGTCAGTTTTCATTTACTGAAAGCCAAAAGACGCTTAATTTTCCTTTTTTATGACAATTCCCTCCCTCCTCCCCACCCCCAAAAATTCAAAAAATGTGTAAATAATTAAAACAGTTTTGTTTTCATTGATTTTTTTAATGAGGAAAGAAATCATTACCCAGAGTTCTAATGTGTAAGGCTAGATTGTGGCTTGAACTTTGTAGCTGCGCAAAAGTCTAAGCTAGAGTAAAATAGCCCCTCTTACTTCTTCATGGGTTACATTAGCACAGAGTGGGAGGCAATAATTTTTGATGGGGGGGGCCACTCCAAGAATTTGGTAAGTGGTGAAGGACTGCACTTTTCCATTATATTAATGGAGGAGGTGTAGAGTCTAGGATGGAGGTTGGGTGCAGAAGGGAGCTCGGAGCAGGGGACTGTGGCATAGGAAGGAGTGTGGGGTCTGGGAGTGAGTTGGGGTGAAGGAGGGGGTGGTGCCATGGGGCATGATCCTCACAGCCAGCCGCTTTGAGTGGTGTGCAGGGGGCACAGCAGGAAGGGAGCCTGCCCGAAGCTCCTGCTGGGCCACAGAAAGGTGGCAGGACAGGTCTGGGTTGGGCCAGATCAGGCCCAGGTCTGTATTTTACCCACCCATAGTACAGGGATATAGAGGTAACAGAAGATACTTCCCTTCTTATTACCACCCTGGGGCAGGAGGGTGGGGAATGGGTAGGTATTTGGCTGTACCCCTGTACTTACTGGCTAGAGTAGCTTAGTTGGCCTATGAGTGCTGGTGTAGACCAGCAACAAATTGCTTCCACTTTGGGGCAAGGAGGAAGCAGGGAAGGAATTGTGACTTAATATTTCTGCAGCTTATGCACCTCTCCTTGCTCAGGGCTATATGTCAAGTCAAAGCCTAGGCATATGGCTTCCTGCTGATTTGGGCATCTGTTAAAATTTCATGCAAAAACCTTTCGAACTGGGTCCTCAGATGTGCTGAGGGGAGCTCCTGAGTAACTTCATCTCCCAGGGAAGTCATTAATAATTGAGGCCCTTTCAACCAGGAGGCCTTCAACGACCTGCCTGCATTGTGTCTTTTATGAACACTTTTCAGAAAGAAATTTCCCTCCTACAGGATGTGTTGACACAGCGCGACTCAGGACTTCCAGACACAGTGAAATCCTTGCAGGAAGCATCAGCGTGTGGATTGCCAGAGAGTTTTAGAAAACTTGCAGCTGTCAGCCCATAGCAGCATGAGGAAGAGTCTTCCATCTCTCCAATGTACAGGAAAGAGAAGGTAAGGAGACTATTTGGGCTACTTCAAACAGCTCTATTTATATTCTGTTGTCAGTAGGGAATCGCATCTCATCAGAAACAACGTGCCTTCCTCACCTGAATGCTGCTTCTCTGTCTGCAAGTGAAAAGCAAGCTTCATGATACATTGTCATGCCTTTAGCCCATGGTTTGTAGTTCTATAAATGGCAGCGTCTTGGTTGGTGTACACCAGCCGGCTGTAACTTCAGTGAGAACCATGAACACCAGCCCTATCCCCAGCATAGATTTCTTCCCTGATGTGTTGGCTCACTCGTGCTCTCCAGGGCATTGGATGGAGAGAGCCAAGGCTAAGTCCATTTCCCTCCCTGGCCTGCCCTCTCCCCAGCTGTAACTTGCAGGAGGGAGAGTAGCAGCTCCTTAGAGGCTGCTCTTCCTCTCCCAGCTGGTTGGATGAGTAATTAAGGGACAACATACGCCCCATTCTCCCCTGCTGAGTTGCATTGACACACCAGTGTAACAGAGCGCAGAACAACGCTCACTCATCCCACTCAGCAATGAGTTTGCTCCATGTCTAAGGCACTACTTTGTGTGGTTTCACTAAGCTCTTTCGCGGCCTAGGTAGGCATGTCATGGTGGATAAATAGCCCCAGGGAAACCAAACAGTCAGCTCTACTTGTGCTATTTGTGCAGTAAAACAATAAAATACCATCTTTTCATGATCAGTACTGGGAGATTTGTTGGGAAAACGTGTATTTCATAATGACTGGCCTTCACTCTTGACAAAGAGCGGTTGAAGCCCCTCTGAGAGTGAATCACGTCTTTTTCCAGCTAAAATTCTATCAATGATTTTATTATAATCTCCATAGAAAAATTCTAATGTTAAAATCCCACTCTATTACGACAATAATGGCTCTAATTGTGAAACATGTAAAGTGAGGCCATAACTGTATTAGAGAGCGAGAGATGTGATCCCACTACAGCTAAATCATTTCCTGGTGACGTTCACCCACATATCATCAACAGATGCAAGATTAAGAGCTGTGCTATTTGCAAGAGTTTGAGATTGGGAATGGTTTCTAAAAAGAAAGCCCAAAATGACCATAGACTTGCAAAAATCATTATGAAAAGCACAGCTTCGTTTACATACACACATGTAGCGACATTTGTCTTGATCTACTCCATGTAACTCCTTTCCCCTTAGCAGAAAAGCTCCAATTTTCAGTTGCCCACCCAATAATATCAATAAGAAGTATTGTTAGCTATGTCCCTATTTATCTTAAATCGACCGATTCCCTACCCCAGCCACTTTTCCTGCAAGTCGATTCACTTTTCTGGTGTTTCTCTTGAAGAACACACCATCAAACAGAAAGGCAGTGAGTTTAAAATTGATCTATCTAGTCAGTGGAACTTATTACTATGATATATCTCTGAGGCCATTTGCTCAGCAAGGCTCCAGAGAAAGGACTGAACATTTATATGGTCAACAAAAACGTGCAGAGTTAGAATAGAAAAGATTGTAGGGGAAACCTCAATTTTGGAAATTATATATGAACCTTCATGCTTCAGGACTTAAGCCAATCTGGAAAATGAAGGGTAGGAAGAACACTATTGGAACAACATACCTAGAGGTGATATGGATTCTCTGTCATTTGAAGTCTTTAAATCAGATCTTGTTGCTTTTCTGAAAGAGAGTCTGTAGCTCAAACAGAAGTTATGGACTTTATGCAGGAATTACTTAGGTTAGGTTCTATGGCCTGTGTTTTACAAGAGGAGACCATAATAATTTTCCAGTCTGACTACCTGCATACCATGCTTGTTCCTTCTGGTCTTCAAGTTTATGAAGCTATGAGATATCCCCTATGTGAAGGTTATTCCTACAGCTGGATTTCTTCCATCTTCCTCAGAAGCATCCGGTAGTGGCCACTGTCTCCGTCGGGCTATTAAACGAGATGGACAACTAGTATGATCCTTATCAGTGGGGTAGCTGTGTTAGTCTGTATCTGCAAAAACAAAGAGGGGTCCTTTGGCACCATAAAGACTAAGTGGGTCTTTGCCCATGAATGCTTATGCCCAAATAAATGTTAATCTTTAACAGGATTCCTCATAGTTTTAGTCTGATCTGATATGGTGAATCCTATGACTCTAGGACAAGGATCTTCTCTAGGTAACATATCTACATTTTATCTTTAGCCCTTTCCAATCATGACCCCTCATTTTACTATTCCCTTCCCATAATGTGAATAGGACTTTTCCCAAGATCCTGGAACAGAGTTGGGCAATAGGGCTGAAAGGAACATAATATGGAGGGTCCGAAGTGATGAAACAAGAAAGGGAGGCTAGACCAGCAAAAACAGCATCAACCAACATTATTGTTATAATTTATTATTTTTATTTCTGTTACCATAGACCCTAAGGCCTTGTCTATACTGGACCAGGCAGGTCGGCTTAAGGTACACCATCCAGCTACGCAAAATGTATAGCTGGAGTCAGCTGACCTTAAGCCAAGCCATGGCAGCATCCACACAGAGGGAGGCGACAGGAGCAAACGCTGCCAATGGCTTCCCTTACTCCTTGCAGAAGGAGGAGTACCGGATGCCAGCAGGGACTACCCTCAGTGTTCGATTTACAGGTCTGTACTAGACCTGCTAAATTGAACGCTAGAAGATCAACCTCCACAGCGTTGATCTTCTGGTAAGTATAGACGTGCCCTACAAGCCCTAGTCCTAGACCAGGACTCCATTGTGCTAGGCACTCTCTTCACTGTGCATAGTAGGTTGTCAGGGGAGGAAGGATGGACACTTGTGAGCTAATACATTTATGCTCATCACTGGATTTTGATCCAAAATAATAATGAAGCAGGGAAAACCCGCAGATAGGCCTAGTCAAAATATAGAGCAGTATATCTGCTTTGCCCACTTTTGCTGGACATATATGTGCAGTGGACAGTTCTGAACTCATCTGACTGGGACTCATTTATACACTTTGACCATACCATGATAAAGTGCATTTTTAAGAGAAAACTGGGATTGGATTGGATTGGATTTGCCATTTGGTCATCGTATCCACAATAATTTGATTCTATGATCTAAGATTGAATGTTGTTTTCAAGCTAGGGTGAGAGAGACAATATAAGGAGATCTAATTTTAAATAGGGCAACTCATATACTTGTCATATACATTGCATTCAAACATGAGACTATTGTGACATATCAGTTGCTCAAATAATATGTGTTCATGCATCATGGAACTGCTTAGCTTGAAAGAATAGTTTGAAAGACACCCTTGTAATAGGATGCATATATTTCAAATCATGTCTGTGGTTTTCTCTCCTTTTAGGATTATGTGCCTTTTAAAATAACATTGTTCTTTCAGATTACGGGAAACAAATAAATTAAGGCAGTCTGTTCCAGAAATAGCAATTCTTGCATTTTTATATTTTAACCAAGTTCTATTCTGTCATTTTTTCTGGTGATGACAAGTAATACTGAACTCCAGATCTACAACTCAGAAAGGAAGCACAGTGTTACTTCTCTGTAAATACTGCAGTGATCTAACCATAAACAATGTCACAAAAGTATGCTTCACATCATGTCTTTTGAAGACATCATACAAATATTGTATAACCAGAGAAAGTTCAAAGCTTCATTCAAAAGGCATTACTCCAGTTTGAACAGTAGCATTTTGTGCTTTGATCAATTTTCTAGACGAATTGTTGTAAATGTCCTCCTTCGATACTGAGAAAAAGGCCGCCAAGGAAACAAGCTGTTGGTGAAAAGCGAAAAGCAGAGAGAAGGGTTCGATTTCATGAGCCAGAAATCACTGGATATGGTATGTTTAAGATATTAAAACTATTTATACTAACCCAAGAGTGTCATTCTCTTTTCAGTGTTTATTGTTCTCCCAATCCTTCCACATCCCCTTCCGCACCTTATCTACGTAAATCAGGACAGTCTCTTGGGGCACAGTTCTTCAGCTCAGTCTTCAGCATATGGGGCTGTGAGATCCACCACTCTGCCTTCTCTAGGATCAAAATAGGCCCTAGCATAGATTAGAACAATCACAGAGCTAGTCTCTTTGACTTCCCGGAATAGTCCTTTAAAAGCAGCATTCAAACCGCTTGTGATTGACAGCGCAGTAGATTCTGGTCATAACCCTTTTTACTCCATCCCATCCCAGAACAACCCCTCTGTGGACCAGGGACAGAGATGGTCCTTTAGGACAGATTCACATGCTGTTTATGTCACTCTGAAGCAAAAGGGACTTAGCCCAGGCAGAGGAACAGCTTCCCTGTCTCCTTATGTGCATTAGGTACAACAGTCACTTTGTACAACTAACAATGAAATAAGAAGTGCTTCATCATTCTAACTTCAATGCACTACACTAATAACAAAAATTACATTGTATTATAGGAAGGTAGAGGATTCGCTGGGAATCAAGCATAACAAAAAAATAGCATTTGTATGAATTGTATTTAAATGACTTTGGTGGCAAGCATTCTGCATTATCACTTTGTTAACAGTGAACAATGCAATATGAGGAAGGTGGTGTAGATACTGAACGGGCAGCAAAACCTCTTAGTCTGTCCAGGACCTCCATGTTTTTTGGGTTTTTTTAAGTTTTACTGCTGTTTCTTACGCTGTATACAAGCCTATGAATGCAAGTTTGGGCCCGATCCAATAACAGTTGACTTCAGTGGGTTTTGGTCAAGTTCATGTTATCTTTGGGGCTTTCAAGTCATTCAGAATTTGGCATTTGAAAGTATCCAGTAAGTTGCTTCTAAGTTCTGTGGCTGTCCACGTGGGTGCGTAACACCACAAGTCTGAGAATACATTATTTTTCCCCATCTCACTCCTAGCATTCAGGTCCATATCAACAGTAACTGCAATAATCTCTCTCCAGAGCAAGTTGAACTGTGTGGAATAGAATTATAAGAGGTCTGGATTCTCCTCTCACCGAGAACCATTAAATCGTAGAACCACAAGGTTAGAAGGGACCAGAAGTGTCACACCATCTAACTCCTTGCCAAATTGCAGGATTAATTATGTCTAAAGACACATAGTTATCCAGCCTCCTTTTGGAAACATCCGGTGATGGAATTTTACAAAGCTCCCCTGGCCATCTGTTGCATTGTTCTACTGTTCTTACAGCTAGGAAGTTTTTTCCTGAGATTTAATCTATGTCTGCTATGCTGTCATTTGAACCAGTTGCCTCTTGTCCTGCCCTCTGTGACAAGAGAAAACTTTTCTCCATTTTTATGGCAGCACGTCACATATTTGTAGACCATTATCATGCCTGCCCTCCATAGATCTTTTCCAAACTAAGCATACCCAGTTCCTCCTTTAGTCAAATGGTTTGCATGCCATCCCTTTGATCATCCTTGTAGTTTTCTTCTGGATCATTTCCGTTTTTTCTATCTCCTTTCCACACATTGGTGACCAAAATTGTACACTTTCCTCCAGCTGAAGCCTAACCAGTGCTGAGTAGAATGGCACTGTCACCTCCCATAACTTGCATGCTATGCCTCTATTAATACAACCTAAAACTGTATTTACTTTTTTTGCAATATCATCTCATTGCTAAAGCATGTTGAGATTGGGACTCCTCACAACTCCCAGAAGGGCTGCTGTCAAGTCAGTTTTTCCCGCATTCTGTATTTGGTTTTCCTTTCCTAAGAGTGCATTTACACAGCAGGGCTTAACTTGAAATAAGCTACATAAATTGAGCTATGTCAATTGCGTAGCTTATTTCAAAATAGCTTATTTCGAAATTGGAAGCGTCTACACAGCACTTATTTCAAAATAGAACACTCTTCCTCCAACTTCCCTTACTCCTTGTATAATGAGGGTTACAGGAGTCAGAGTAAGAAGTCCTCCAGCTTGAAAGTATTTTGACACTATTTTGAAATAACTGCCTGCTGTTTAGATGCGGACTAAGTTATTTCAAAATAACACTAGCTATTTCAAAATAACGTTGCTGTGTAGAAGTGCCCTAAGTATAGCACCTTACATGTCTTTTTGCTGCATTTCATTTTGTTGTCCATAGCTCAATTTATCAAGATTCCTCTGAATTTTAGCTCTGTCCTTTGAAGTACTGGCAACTTCTTTAGCTGTGCGTCATCTGATAAACATGTTAAACAATACTGGGCTTCAAATAGATTCCTATGGAGACCTCCAATCCAGCATCATTCCATTCATAGTTCTTCTTTGTTTGTGCTTGCTTAACTAATTATGTATCCACTTAATGTAAGTTCTACGAAGCCCACATTTCTCCAGCTTATTTATCAGAAAATCATGTGGGACTGTGTCAAAAGGCTTGCTGAAGTCCAGCTATCTTATGTCCACAGCTTCCTGCTATCTACCAAACCCATTATCCTGTGAATGAAGGAAACCAAGTTAATCTGGCATGATTTGTTCATGGTAAACCCATTCTGGTGCTAGTGATCACCCCTTCATTCTCAAGATGGTAACAAATTGAATATTTTGTACATTGCTCTGGTAGATTCCCAGATATCAAAATTAGGCTGGCTGGTCTGTAGTTCCCCAGCTCTTCTTTTTTCCTCTTTTTAAAGATGGACACTATAGCTAGGTCTACACTACAGAGTTTTTGCACAAAAACTCGAAGCGTTCACACCTCAAGCACGTTTTTGTGCAAGTAAAATGAAAGAACAGAGGGGTTTTTCCAATGTAGGTATACCTCCTTCTATGAGGAATAACTCCTTTTTGCGCAAGAGGTCTTGCGCAAAAAGGTGTGTGTGGACAGGGAACAGGGTTTTTTTGTGCAAAAAGAGGCAATCGAAAAAAGCACAGGTGTCCTGGTGGCCATTCTGTAAATAGCAATCAGAGTTTCCTTTCGAGAGAGCGTCCCATGCAGTCTGGATGCTTTCTTGCGCAAAAGCGCATGGCTTTTTTGATGCGCTTTTGCAGTGTGGACGCACTCTTGTGCAAGACGTTTTTGCGGAAGATCTCTTCCGCAAAAAGCTTCTTGCACAAGAAGCCTGTAGTGCAGACATAGCCTATGTTAGCCCCTTTCCAGTCTTCTAGGACCTCTCCTGTCATCCATGAATTTGCAAATATTATTGCCTACACTGGTTTCCATTGAATCCTAGAAATATAGGACTAGAAGGAACCTCAAGAGGTTAGCTAGTCCACCCCTACTTCCCCACCCTGCCCACTCTGAGGCATGATTTAGTATACCTAGACCATCCCTGACAGGTGTTTGTTTATTCTGTTCTTTAAAAACTTTTGCATTGGGATTCCAAAACCTCCTAGGTTACGTGTTCCAGGGCTTAACTATCCTTATTGTCAGAAAGTTTTCCCTAATATCTAACCTAAATCTCTCTTGTTGCAAGCTCCTGATTTACACTAAAGGGTGAGAGGAGAATCAGACCCAGGTTTTTTTAAGACATGAAAAATTCCCCAGTCTTTCACTTCAAGAGCCATATCTATGTTTCTTTATTGCAAACAGCCTGTGATGAAGACTCCCTTGCTGTTTGTCAATATATTGCTATTAATACAATTCAGTTAGAGGCTGGTAAAAAAGAGTTTGTTAGCACCACTAACATTTTTCCACTCTCTGAATTTTCATGTTGGATTGTCCTTGCCAATGCAAGCAGGCAGTGTTCTAGGACATAGTTAGATGCGGAATCCATGTTACAATAGTGTTTGTCTTTTAAACTTTTCCTACCTCCTGCCTGCTGGGCTGTCTCATGCTCATGCTGGAAATGATTCAGAGGTGGCGTTCCTTCTTGGTGACAGTTACAAAACCCCTTATCCCCATCACAACAGCAGCCATGTCCCGATCTTACTTTCCTAGCCCATCACTGGCTCTTTCCATTGCAAGTGTGAAAATGTAGCAGCATTTCGGGAAGCAGTTTTTAGACAGAAACTTTCACTTCATGGGCCGGAAGATCCAGATTCTCTTCTGGCATGAATGGGTCATTGAAGTCAAAAGGGTCTTGTCAATTCACACCAACTGAGGATTGGCCCAGTACCTTTAACACCACTGTGTAAATGGACAATTTCAGAAAAACACAGCCAGGCCTACCAGCGGGCTTGCCTATTTCACTCTGCTACCCTGAGGAGGCCTTAGTTAGCATGTAAGAACGTTTTCATTCTATTTGCTAGACATTTCCTGCTGGGACTACGGAGTTGGTACGTTGAAGTTTTACAGTATAACTGTGGGCCATCCATGGAACTAGCCTGAGATTGCCTACCTGCTGCTGAGATTAATTGCGCAGCAATACTCCATGAATAGGAATTGTTTCATGCTGTCAGTGGTTTTTGTGTGCATGAAGCACAATATGTGATCAGTTCTGCTCCAGTATTTTAAACCAACAGAAAGTAAGACAAGTAGTGGAAACAAGAATTCAGTCCCTGGAGCAATGTTTAATTTAAACATAATTAATACATTTTATGGTAATAAAATGGGTCCAGGTTTTTCATTCAGATAGGAAGAGTTTCCCCTCTCCCCCCTAAGCTAAGCAGTAGTTCTCTCAGCTGACTTCTACCTGTGGTGAATATGTAGTTCATTAGCACAGTGGTGATGTAGAGGAAATAATTAAAATAATCTGTTTTCTCTGTGTGTGTGTGTGTGTGTGTGTGTGTGTGTGTGTGTGTGTGTGTGTGTGAGAGAGAGAGAATACTTGAGGCAAGCCAAAGTCGCAGAAACACACCAGCAAATCTGTGTGCAAGTGTTATTGACTATATTACAGGGAGATCTAGAGGACCCCAACCAAGATTGGGACCCCTTTTGCCAGGTGGTGTACACATACATGGTTAGAGATGGCTTGTGCTCTGAAGAGACCACAGTCTAAATAGACAAGTTAGGAAAAAAGGGAGAAGAAACAAAGTATTATTATGCCCATTTTACAGATGAGGACCTGAGACACACAGATGTGTTGCATGAAGGCCTCAGTTGATCAAAATCTAAATCAGCTAAGCTGATTATGAGTGATTTGCCCCTGCTCACACAGGACATCTGTGTCAATTGCAGGAATTGAACCCTGAGCTCTTAAGAGCCAGCCTTATGCCTCTATCACAGACCGGCAGCACCTTTATTATTCAAGACCCCCTGATTGGAGTTGAGCATGCTATTTATAACAAACAGTATAGCTAGTGGGTTTAGTAGAACTATGAGGAGGATGGAAGTTCCATTTCACAAAGGATTTTGCAGCTTGTCTTGATGACAAATTGCAGTGAAAACTGAAAATTACATATTCATCCATGACGGAAAACTCCAGGAAAAAAATCATTCTGAGTTGTTCAAAATGTTGTGTTTTAACAAACTCAGAATGTCTAGTTTTCAAATTCCACTTTGAATAATTTTTCTGTTGTATTAGAGTAGATAATAATACAAAAAATGGAAACATTTCATTCCAAAAATAACTTTCTTTTTTAATTTTTAACAACAAAATTTTCTGGAAAAAAATTATGCAGTTTCACAAAACCTTTTGATTTCAACTGAACTGCATATTCTGATGGAGTACCTTTCCCTCGACCTTTCACCAACCAGTTCAAGAATTTAGCTCTTTTTTTTTTTCTGTTTCCAAATTAGATATGAGCCGACTGATTTTTTTTAAAAGAATTTATTTGCAATTGTGCAAACATAATTAAGCCTGAAGTTTATTTTTAATTATCAGAAGTAACTTCCCCTATATCTCTGTACTGTTTATTTATTCATAGCACCTGACTGTTGATTTCAGGGTATGGTTACACTTAAGGTGGGGGGTATTTATGCCTACCTGTAGGAGATAAACCAGCATTAGCTCTGATCATGCTAGCATGCTACCAATAAGAGTATCACTCCAATGGGGTGAGCAGCAAGAAGAGGTTGCTGTCCTGAATACATAACTAACATCTTAGATAGGACGTAGCCTCTCCCAGTACACGTCCTTGCAACTACAGTATGCTGTTTTTAGCACACTAGTTCAATCACTGGGGTGTGCCCCCTTGAGCTGGGAATTACTCCCCCAGATCCAAGTACAGACAGACCCTCACTTACATGTAATTTGTTTTGCTCCCTCTCTGACACTTTATAAGCAAGGAGTAAGCATTTCCAACGTGCATGGGGCCTAATGAACATCTACATTTACATCTGAAGTGTGAATCCCTTGTAAACCTCATAGAGAGCAACATTTGTGTGATTGATAAACCCTTTGCAAGAACCTCACAGGAGAGGGAAGAAAACAGGCCCTTATCAAAAGGTGATTCTCAAGACACAAAATCAGTTCCCAAATCATTTTCACTACTACAAGACTAACTGTGACCTTTTTATTGAAGTCTGTCACACAGCTAAGAACGAGGAATCAGGTGATTCGAGAGACAAATGACACATTGGAAATATCGAACATCAAATAGTTTCACTGGAAAGAGCTGGAGAGAGCAAGCCGCAGGTTAAAATATGTCCACATAAACCTTTTGTAGAATAATTCCAAGTAACAGACAAATTAATAAAAATCGAAGCCTAGTCACAGATAATCTGAAAGCAGAAAGAAGGGCTACATTCAAATGCAGAAATTATTTGCTGCAAATAATTCATCCAACTCTATTATAGAACATCGATTTGGCTTCTGGTGAGCTTTCAAATGATTGGCTATTAACATTCTACCTTCTCCCCACACACTTTTTGATACATTATTATGTGCTTGTTGCTTGATTTTATGACTTTTACCTTCCTTTATGTATATCTGTATGACAGCTTAATTGACTGCTGCGTATTCCAGGGCTGGTAATAGAAGCTAATTTAAATACGCTACAGCTAATGTCGGTCCTTTACCCATAACAATACACACCATATTTTTATCTTCTTATTGATTATGTGCATATGCCAGGCAAATAGTTGCACACTATTGTTTTTTATTCAGGCATGAATTTGGTTTTCAAGAGCGAATTTAATATTGAGAGTGCTTTATCAGAGTGACTGCGCAGTGACCATGCAGCCCAACAGAATAGCCATTGTGCTCTCAGAAATAGTTCACACATGCTGTTAAGGGTAAAAGAAGATTTTTTTCCAAACACAAGCCTGAGAATTAGGAGAGTGGAATCTATATCACAGGCTTCCTGTGCAGCTAGCTTGCCATAGCCCTTACTCGGCTGGCCAAGGTAAGGACATAAGAGTCTGGCACAGCTGTTGTTGTGGCAGGATATGGGGTGTGGATGCAGAGGCCAAGGTGGGGGGGGGCACCTTCCATAGTGGAGGGACACCTTCTGTAGTGAAGGGTTGGGTTCTAGGTTGCAGGGATAAAGCCTGGCCCCGACTTCTGACCTTAGAGTGCTGTAAACTCGAACTAAACCTAATTTACTTGCTACATATAAGCTTTTGTTGCTTCAGTGCAGAGAAAAAAAGACAGGACTTACTCCCTTACTCTGGCTTACTCCCTTGCTCAGACTATAACTCCAGGTGCACAGTATGATCTGCATCCACTGCACTGACCATGCGGTAGCAGAGAAAACGTATAATTCCTTCCCAGATTGTTGTGGTGCTTAAAATCTTAGAACCAGAGGGCTAGAAGGGACTGCAAGGGTCATAATCTGTCCTCCCTACCAAGATGCAGGATTCGTGTCTAAGGCCATGTCTTCCCTAGACAGAAAATCGATGCTGCTGTGACTGATCTTCCGGAGTTTGATTTAGCGAGTCTAGTTAAGACTTGCTAAATCAAACTCAGAGTGTGCCCCCACCAGCTGCCTGCTCTTCTGCTTGTACCAGGAGTAAGGGAAACCAATGGGAGCCTTTGCTCCCATTGGCCTCCCACTGTGGTGATGGCAAGAAAATGTGTCTCCGGCTGTTTATTGAAGCTGGAGTTGCATATCTTACTTCAACGTTCCCTAGAAGTATAGACCTGGCTTAAGCCATCGCAGACAGATGGTTATCCAGCCTCTTTTTGAAAGCTGAAGTTTTCATGACTTCCCTAGCTAGTTTGTTCCATTCTCCTACTATTTTAGGCAGTTTTTCCTGAGATTTAATCTAAAACAACTATGTCATAGTTTGAACCCATTGTCTCTTGTCCTATATTCTGTGGCAAGAGAGAACAATTTTTCTCCATCTTTTTGTATGGTAGCCTATTCCTCTCGTCAGGATAAGGAGTGAGAGCACAGTGCAAAATTCTTACACAGGTCCCTTAAGCAAGGAGAAACATTGTACACCTCCAGCTATCTTCAGAACTCTACACACTTAATGCCATATCCTAGACATTAGATTAGTGGTGCAAAGTTGTTGTAATGTCAGCTTAACTGGCTACTGGAGAATTCCTACTTGTTTGATGTATCTTCCAGTGAGATAGGGATGTTATGTCCCCTCTCCCTTATTAACCCTCAATAATTGGAAGGAAGGAGATTATGTCCGATGACTCCCAACTGGTTAGATGGTAGGGAATTATGCCCCTCATTAACCTTTGACCGGTCATCATAGTGGTGATATGATGCACCATGGAAAAGTTATGGGTGGGAGTTAAACTTCATCGAAATTGGTGGGTGTACGAGGCACCTGTCACTCAGAATAAGAATACAAAACAATTGAGCCCCTGTATGGAAACAGATAGCTGGAACAACAGGAGCACCCAGAAGACAAGCAAATAGCAAGGCTTGAGTAGAAGTTGAACTATGTCACCCAGGGAGTTTGTCTTGGAGCTGATATAGCAAATGCAAATGCTGGAGCTGTGACTGGTGAATTGTGTGCCTGTTAGACAGAAACACCACATACCAGAGAGAGAGACACACAGATACAGATAGAGACTGGCTATGTTTAGACTGCAGTGCTTTTCTGGGATACCAATGCTTATCCCGGAAAAGCAACGCTGCATCAAAGGAATGCGTCCGCTTTTCTGAAAAAAAAATTCGAAAAAGCGGACGTGCTCTTTCGCCATCCCTGTAAACCTCATTCTACGAGGCAGAAGGGATGTGTCGAAAGAGGACTTTTTTCTAAAATTTGGCACCATGTTGATGTGCCAAATTTCGGAAAAGCCTCTTTCGAAAGTAAATCGGAAAAAGATACACAATTTGTGTTTCTTTTTCCGACTTAACATTGCAGTGGAGACCAAAACAGAGAGACAGACTTAGGCTAGGTCTACACTACACCTTTTTCCGATTCTTTTTTCGGAAGAGGCTTTTCCAAAATTTGCCCCATCTACACTGGGCCAAATTTTGGAAAAAACCCCTCTTTCAGAAGATCCCTTCTTCCTCGTAGAATGAGGAAGATGGGGCTTCTGAAAGAGCGCATTTGCTCTTCCACAAAAAAAGCAAAAGAGCAAACGCGTTCCCTGGACATGGCGGAGTTTTCTCTGGTATCCCGGAAATCCCCCGCAGTCTAGATGTACCCAGAGAGACACCTACAACAAAGAGTTAACAGAAAGGTTCACTGAAGGTGCAATCTCATATCTAAATCTCTGAAGAAGTGGGTTGTGCCCACGAAAGCTCATTATACCATTTACATGTTTTGTTAGTCTTTAAGGTGCTACTAGACTATTCTTTGTAAGTTTTTCCTGTTACAGACTAACTCGCCTACCCCTCTGAAGCTATTTGCCCTGGTTATTCCTGACCAACCCCTTTGAGAATGTTGCAATGGTATTGCCTGACTTTAATAGACATCAGCATGTAAAATGTAGCCCAACTGTTTCCGCACATGTAGTATGTCAGACCCATAGTGATCTGAAATTCCTTGGGTTATTTTTACAAGCAAGAAGAAATGTTTACAATATATTCCTTTTTACGAATAAACCTAGTGGACATTCCAGTGAGATTAGCAATTTTAACACTGAGAGGCAGACTGGCCCTGCAAAAGCATTGTAAACTGTGCTGCTCGGTCAATAGATCCTCATTTCATTCTTATTTTAATTAACAGGACCAGTACTAAGTTCATGTTACAGAGGAAAGGCAAGTTATCCACTTCCTCTCTCTTTGTGGAACATTTGTGAGCATTAAATAATTAGTCATGATTGTTTAATATTCTCTAGTATTTAGCCTAATGTTTTACTTAAATGTATAAAAAATAATTGCTGGGAGGAAATTTGAGAACATGCATTAACTATGGTAATCCTGTTCTTATTGTATATAATTAAACCCTTGTAATGCTCCATTAGATTACATCTTTTATATTCAGTAGCCTCTGTAGGGAGGTGTGACTCACTGCCATTTAATAGATGCATATAGAAGCACTCACAATCAGAACACAGCTTAATCTGCTGTTACCAGAAAACCAGGACAAAGGCAGCAGTAGGAGTCAAATTTGGGAGCTATTTCAGACAACACTAAAATAAAGCTTGTTTCTTTTCTTTCCCCAACCTCTCCCAGCAGATGACGGGCCATCAGCTGGATTGCCTTTGCTCCTGTGGATTTCACTTTGTTTAGTGCTGATCCTGGCTGTGAGTCTGTACTACAGCTGCATGCAGCAGAATTTCAAAGTCCTGGAAGAATTTCAATCCCAACTCGTTATCGTCTTTCTTCAGATCAGACACGTTGCTGTGAAATGCTGGACTTGGTTTATGAGGCAATAACAGTGTTCTCTGCTGCCACCCATGTGGGACTGTGCATGGCCCAAGACAAAGATCTTAGCCGATAACATTTACATGGATATTGCAGCACAAGGTCCAAAGCCCACTCAAACCGAACAGCGGAGAATGTGCCAGCCATCTCTTTGAAGACTAATAGCACTGACCCTATTGTACACTTATCTTTTTCTGTCACCACTCATTTCCCATTTATTTTATTACTATTGTGTATATAACACTAACAGTTAGAGGGTGCAACCAAAATTGGGACCTTATTGTCCTCGGCAATATAAAAATATCTGGTAAGAGATGCTCCCTGCCTCAAAGAACTAATAAATTGAAGAAACAAGAAAAAGCAAAGGAACACAAAGATTAATTAATTCAATCAAGGTCATGTAGGCAGGTAGTAGCAGGAATTGAACCAGGTCAATCAAGTCTCAGATCAGTACTTTAACCACAAGACCATCATTCCTCTCCAGCCGTGCTACTGCAGCGTGTGCAAGCATTACTCCTTGTGTTCGCAGGCTATGCCATGCTGTACTTTAAATATATGTGAAATGATTGTGAGTACCAACTGTGGCAACTGGCCTTCTCATTTCCCCTCAAGCTTTCTCCTATGTGGATGAAAGATAGTTCTTGGAAATGTTTCACCACATTCCGAGGCATGAAAGAGAGCATGCAAACTCATTTAAACAGGCTCTAGTTATTTGCCTAATATCACACATAACAGAATTGAATCCCAGGTTAATTATCAAGTGAGTAGTTTAATCCTATAAATTTTATTCAGTCTGTAAACCTCATGAGCTAAGTTTATATAGTTTGTGACATCAGCAAACTGCTTCAATTTACTTATAGCTTGTATTCAATCAGGGGTCCACGTATTCATTCCATGCATGCTCCAATACAGTTTAAGGCTTTGCATAGTGCTACAATTGACTGTTTCTGAAGATAAAGCCCTATTATCTTGGGGGCTCCTCATTAATACCTCATAGTAACGGTATTTCTGAACAAATCATCTTAATGATACTGCAATAAATGCCGAATGGCTCTTCTGTGTGTCCAGGTGGAGCCCAATGTGTCTATCCAAGTGCGTTCCAGAGAAGGTCAACAACTTCATTTAGCCTGTGAGCAATAGCTTTTTAGACTTTATTTTCTCCATAGACAAAAATATCAACATCATTTTCTGCCTGGCCCTCTTTTCAGGTAAAATTAAAGAAAACATTTTGACAACGTGCCCTACTGTATTCAGAAAGGTACAGACCACCTGAGAGTGTGCAACAGCAGGAAAAAAAATTTGATGATGGAAGACCATGCTTGCAAAATCACAACCTAAAGTCCCCTGTTGTGACAACCAACAAAGAACCGGGCAGATTATTGTTGATCAATAAAGAACATTCCATAAGGCCTGGGGTGGGGACATGGCACATCACCTTCTAGGCAACAAAGTAGGCAAACGATTAAATAGGAACAGTAAGAAGCAAGTTTCTCATAAGGAATGTACGCCTCCTCTCAGTTAAAAATGGAAACAAACAAACTACAGCATTCAGACTCAAAGACAGAAAACAGTGACTTCAGCAGCTAATCTGATGCTCATCATAGGCTGTCACATATCCACAGGCAATTGCATTAGACAAGCTGCTAGTTTGGAGTCAAAGGATGCACAAATTGGCATATTTATCCCTGTAACTTTTTACACAGATTGTGCGGTTCATGGGAATAAGCTGTTCCATCGCCTTTCTCCCCAGTTTCCTTTTTTTTAAGTAACAAGGTGAGAGGTAACTTTCATATGAGTGACTCATTATAACATTTCATGAGAAAGGTTAGAAAATGGAATATTAGTGAGATGAGCAGGTAATTTAATAACTTTTAACCCCTCCCTACATCTACATAGAAGTGCCCCCATCTCTTATTATCCCACCTTTTCTATAGCTAAGCTATAATTTCTGGAACAGACACGTTGAAAACGGGCTCGTGTTGAAAGGGCGGTTTGTTCAGCAAGAGAAATGGTGTGGTACTGCAGGTAATACATACAGCAACTGGAGATGTAGCTTATATCACCAAGATATGCTAATGTAATGCTTTAGGCTAACCCAGAAAACAAATCAAAGAGTTAAGAAGATAAAATGGCAGCTCCAGAATAAGGATTGGAAAGGAGAAGAAATAGGCATGAAATTTACATTTAGCATGCTATTTATTCACAGGGCAGCCACCTTTAAAACTAAACTGGTCTAAAAAATTTGATGCCAATTATACAAAACAGACCATATCAGTCTCAAGCAAATTGTATTATGTATACATTTTAGGCCTTTGAAATTATAAGGTTAACCCCCACTCCTATGAAGGCTGTGGTATTATTCTCATTTTATAGAATAAACTAAGTCTCAGGTAAATCTAATGACCTGCCCAAGACAGCAAGCCAATAACAGAGCCAGGAATCTCTGAACCCACAACTCCTGTCTCCCAGATCTCTTGCCCCAAATCTCCTGCGATTGCTGAACCTCTGAAATTTGGACTGGTCATTAACTTGTGCACCCAAATGTTCATGGTTAACCACCACACCAAGCTTCCCTTCTGCTGTTTTCTCCTCACATGTAAGCTTATGCACAATCCATCCATTCACTCAGACATTCTTGCTCACACACATTGACTCACCCCCCTTTCCCAACATGCACTCATTTGTTTATTCTTCTTACTATTCTTTGTTCGCCACCAGATGTATTCGCAAGATTGTTAACTGGACCAGAATCTTCACTGCTAGCATTAGATGGATTATTGCAAAAGGTGAAGAATAATACCTTGATAAGACATAAAATCAGAAAAGATAAGAAGATGCCAGGCAGTCACAGGACAAAGGACATTGTGAGTTGCATTCTTCTTGAGGATTGTAACAAAATATGTTATTTATCAGAAATTGTCAAAACCTTTAATACTAATTTAATTCCTTGTGAGCATTTGCTGCGATTGCAGGAAGTCAGCAATGCAACCAATAGACCATTATGGTTCTTGAGGAAAAGCAAGGGTTCCCAATTGTCTTCTCAGAATCACATATTAGTAGAGCAATTGAGTAGCAGGCTTTCTGTTTGCAACTGTGTGAACTTTCATCTCCCCCGTGTCACAACTATAGCACTTGCTTACCTAGAAAAATAATCCTAGGAGAACACATATGGACCGTGACCTCAAGAGTATCCACAAGAATGAGATGAGACCACATTGTCTAAAAATCCAACAGCCCTTTAATGCATGACAAGCCCCAACACAGTAACATCTGCCTCAGAGCTGGTAACAGGCAACCCCATCCACCAAACAAACATTTGGTTTTAATCCTATTCCGTCAGCTTTTCTTTCAAACCACAGCCAAGCTACTGGGGGCAGGCAGTCCCTAACAATCATTTTAGCAGTTATTTAATGCACCGTGTGATGACAATTCTCTCAGGAGAATTATCGTCGGAACTTGATCATTTGTCAAGCCAGGATTTAAAATCCTTGAGGGAGGTGGTGGAATCTCCATCCCTAGAGGTTTTTAAGTCCCGACTTGACACAGCCCTGGCTGGGATGATTTAGTTAGGATTGGTCTGCTTTTAGCAGAGGGTTGGACTCAGTGATCTCCTGAGGTCACTTCCAACCCTATGAACTATGTCTACACTGCCCCTCTCTTGCGGAAAAACATATGCAAATGAGGCTAAGCGAGGAATATCGTTGCTTCTCATTTGCATAATTAATGAGGCTCTGTTTTTGCACAGGAGGCTTTTTGCGCAAAAACCCCCTCCTGCAAAAGAGCCGTTCTTCCGCATTTTTTTCCAGAAGAACAGCTCTTGCACAAGAGGGGGGGTTTTGTGCAAAAAGGAGCTATGTAGATGGCTTCTTTTTGCGCAAAAGCCTCTTGCGCAAAAACGGAGCCTAATTATTTATGCAAATGAGGCACGGCAATATTCCACTCAGCCTCATTTGCATATGTTTTTCCACAAGAAAGGGGCAGTGTAGATATGGCCTAAGCGTTCAGTGACTAGCAGTTGAGGAATTTTGGAGGTAAATAACAAGCTTGTGTAACGCACACACCTTTTTGGGTGTGGTGCACTGTCCCATCTAGTGACACTTACAGAGAGAATAATGAGTCTGCTCTACAGTCTTAGCTGAGAGCCAGCTGGCTTTTAGTTCATGTGGTAGAGTAAGGGTGGGGAACCTAAGGCCTGGGGGCCAGATGCAGCCTGCAGCTTGCCTAGGTTCAGCGCTTGAGACTCTGAGTTCCCCCCAGCACTGGGGAGCCTATGCTGGTGAGGGGTGGGTTTGGGGGGTTTTGTTGTTGTTGTTGTTGTTTCAAACTTGTGTGCAGCCCCTGACTGATTTTTCTATGGGTCAGTAGCTCTGACCCAAAAAAGGTTTCCCACCCCCGAGGTAGATGATCATGCACTAAGCTGTAGAAGTTTCAGGTTCAGTTCTGCACATGCTGTAAATGGACTACTTCCTTATTAATTCACTGCCCTGGAATTGTCCAAACATTGGACACACCATGCAGGGAAGCATACCTATTTATTAACTTTATAGGTGCTGCAAAGAGAAAATCAAATTGTTCATGGTTCAAATTCTGGGCCTGCCTCAAGTAGGCAGGTGATACTATGATACTTGGTAACAGGCTGGTCCTCTGCGGTATATAGAAATCACAGCTTTCTTCTCCATCAGCTTAGTTATAGGACACCCATGATTGGAGTTGGAACCAAAAGGACCCACACTTGATGGATGATGGAGGACTGAATCCTGGATGCTGTTGTGGTTTTTTTTTAACTATAGCCTCACCCCATTGGACATGGCATTTCTACCTCGGCTATATGACGGAGATGCAAGTTTTGCTCCGCTGAAATGAGTCCTGGTGGAAGATCATACAGTTTGCAATGTTGTCCAACAGTTTGCAGGGGGAATGAAGGTGTCGCAGGAGTCACCAACATGTTTGTTATATTGCAGCTTCCCAGGGAGGAGGGCAGAGAGCCAGACAGTGGAAATGGAACATACTAAAATTGTACTCATTTTGTAATAGGGATCTAAAACATGTACTGCTAGTGAAGATCATTTTGTCCTTGTTGACGCTAGGTGAGGCTGCAATGTTTGAAGCCTCTCTCTCATCATTCTAGCAGCTCGCTAGATGAGAATAAGGCCCAAAATTATTCCATTTGAAATTCAAAAGACAGGCATAAAAACACTGAATTTTCAAATAATTTATTTGTGTCTAGTTTCAAATCATAAAAGCACAATGCACTGTCCAGCAAAAAGCATTCAATATAAAAACACATTCATTCAATATCAATAATACTAGGATACATTAGTTACACTGAACTCAATCCTGCTCCCCTTAAAGCCAGTGCAAGTTCTGGCAGAAGCTCAGGCTCACTATTTCCATTTTGCCAGGTGTTTACAAAGTGTTCTATTAAGATGCTACTAACTGATTTTCCCCAGGTACGTAAACTGCATTCCCTTCACTATTGTATATACACAATAATAAACATTCAGACTCGGCAATTCTGTGAAATTGCATGCAGTTTATCCCCAGCATTCAACCAATAGAAACAGCACAATGGATGAGTGCTAACACTGAAAATACACAGGGACATATCCTCAATCAGTGTAAACAGGCATGGCTCCAATGATGTCAGTGGAGCTACGCCAAATATCCCAGTTAAGGATCTGGCCCACTTTTGGTTTTAGAGATTAAAAGAATTATGAAAACTGTTAAAATTGTGCCCTAAAGAATCTATTGCACAGATCATTTCAGCAGGATTAAATAATGTTAATCTAGGCTCTCATAAAGCTTTTTCCAAATGGTTACAAGAAAAGAAAAGACAACAGTTCACGAATATATAAATCATGGGACATCTGTCCAGAAGAGATTCAGATGCATTCAGGCTCTGCATTAAACAAACAGTAAAGGTACACTTTAAATCTCTGCAGGCAATAACATATGAAAGACACACCCTTTACATCTACAATGACCTTGTTAATGATTTCCTTTTAATAATAGCAACTGTACTGTGATTTTGGAATACTCACTCTGTTTTACTATACAGATCACCAGCTACATAGATAGGGGAAAGACCCAGTGGTGTTTCTTATACTTTGAAATGCAGGTGTTAAAGGCACAGCTTTCAGAGACAGAGAGATATTTCAGTTTGTCCACTCAGGTAAAAAATGTGCTATACCAATATAAGCACCTTTACATCAGTATAATTGTGTCTATATTGGGGGGCGGGGGGCATACTAATATAGTTAAAGCCCTACAAAAGCTAAGTGTGGACCAGCACAGTCTTCAAAAAGACTTGTTTAACCTGCACTATATAAAAGCTATAGCACTTGACCCTGCACTGACCACATGAGCAACATGAAGATTAAAGTGACTGCCAGTTTTGCCTACATAGGGACTGAAGAACTTGGACCATCATGCTTTGAATAAGAATGTTTAAATCTCTCATGTCAAATGCATTCACTGTCTTTGCTATCCATTTGAATTCAGGTTTAGGTGGATGCTGTGTTCTCCAGTTCCCATTCGTGGTTCTTGTCTCAAATAGAGACACAAGGAATAAGGAGTAAGTGGTTCTACAATGTTAGTAAAACTCTTGGGGCACTCTGAATTTTCCAGGATTTTTTTTAGGAAGAATGAGCCAGGCAAAGAGATGGCAATGGCATTTTTTGTAAAGAAATCTGTAGAAACCTTTTAGTCCCATGTTGTAACTCACACTATCAATTTCTAAAGCACAGTTTGGATAGGGAAACAGAGTATAAATTTGGTTCACTGATTAGAGTTACATTAATTAGATGATATTAGAGCCAAATGTTCGCAGCCTAAAACACATAAGGTATCCACAGGAACAATAGCCAAACCCTTTTTGTTTTCCTATCCTATTTAAAATGAGTTTCCTTTACAATACCATCATTCTGCGATGGTTGTGAGCACCAGTGCAGTCTTTTCTTCCCTAGAGATGCTATTCAGCAATTGTTCAAGGTCATTTACAAAAGCTTTTTGTTAAATTATAATCTTGATGACCATGGTATAACAAGAAGAGTATACTCCGCTCTGGGGGCTTGATCATGCACCACAGAAGTCAATGTTTAACAGTGAGGGTTAAAACCACTGGAACACTTTCCCAAGGGAAGTGGCTAATTCATCATCACTTTAGATCAAGACCAGATATCGTTCTAAAAGATATGCTCTATTTCATGCACAAATTATTGGACTTGATAAGGTTCATGCACATCGTAAGGAAGAATAATTCAATCCCCTGCAGGAATTACAAGGTGAAATTCTATGGACTTTGTGATAAAGGTGGTCACACTAGATGATTCGTAAGGGTACTTTCTGTGTCTATACTACAAGCTAGGGGTGTGGTTCCACTGCTCATCGAGCTAGTGAGCATATTAATAACAGTGAAACCATGATAGCGCAAGTAGCAACAGTGACAGCGTATGCCACATGGCTTATCCCTGCCAGTACATGACACTGGTTTCAGGTGGCTTGGTACTCAGCCCATCTTAGCTGTGCCTCCACTGCTGCTACCCATGCTACTGCAGCCTACACTGCTATATATGCTCATGCTAGCTTGCTGATGTGTATGTAATGCTCTGGACCTTTGTGCATGGGCCTCTACAGCTTGAGCTAAAAGCCAGCCTGCTCTCAGCTAAGGCAATAGAGCACACTCATTCTCTCTCTCTCTGTAAGTGGTCTCAGTGCCACTACATGGAACAGTGAACCACACCCACTAGGTGTGTGGGTCACATGAACACAAGCAGAGGAATCTTACCACTAGCTGACAGTGTAGACATAACCAAAATAGATGAGTCAAATATTCCACTCCCTTGCTTGGAAGTATGCCAGCAGAGAACTTGTCTCTATGAACGTGCTTTTTACAATTAGAGTCAATAGGAGTAGGGTTTGGGGCTTGTGTGAAACAAGACCTACAGGGAGTTTTAAAAGAGTCTAAGTGAATCAGGAGTCTACACCTCATTTTTCAAAACTGACTTTGGCTTAGGAGCCAAAGGTACATTGGAAGTCAATGAGATTTAAGTGCTTAAGTTCCCTTTAAAAATGGGGCTTAGATGCCGAAGTCAGCTAGATATTTTTGAAAATTGGAGGCACAATGCTTTGAACAGTTACTGTAGCTATTAGAGGTAGACATGTTTAAAAGTTGGGGTATTTACATTCACATTAATGCAATATTTTTGTAGTATCACTTCAAACACAATCTTTTGTCCAGACATAAGACACTCAAGAGCTTCATTTAACAGAATCCCACGAGAAAGCACTATTGTACAAATACATTGCCCAATATTAGAACAAAGAAACATTATTAATCAACCAGCTTCATGGATACATTGCATTACATATGTTGTGCAATAAGTTAGGTGACTATACATTGAAGTTTACTCTTTTTGGACACCATGATTAGGGTTTTTGAGAGACTGAAATGGTTGCCTGATCATTTTGTGCCTGGAGTAAATCAGAGAGCTATCCTTCTCCATAAAGCATAAGGATTAAAAATTATTTATCATGTTTGGTCACACATATTGCTGTGTAGCTGTATGTGTGGCTGTCCATGAAGGTTGAAATATAATGCAGGAAAAGTTTACTCTTTCTAAAGGAGGAGGAGAATGGGAAAGTAGTGTATTTTGGCCTTGAGGAAATCAGGGATAGACTCATTTTAAAACAAGATTTCCCACACTGTTAGTTACATGGGCCTTTTCTCATTGTGTGCAAAATAGAAACTAGACGTACATTAACTAGTATTCGTCCTAGGACAAACTTTAAAAAGGGCACTGCAGTCTCCAGGGTCTTTGCCTGCAGAACAAACTTCCTAATTAGACTAAAAAGAACATTTCCATCAGGGATTGGTCAGTCCTACATGTAGATTCCATATCTGCATCTGAATATTATCTTTCCTCAAGGTTTAAGGGTGTTCATTCTTATTTGGAAGTAGAAACAAAAGTTTAATCAAACTCCAAGCTGAATCTTCATCAGAGAATGTAATTCTGACCTTTTTGTATGATCAGCCAAATTGGCTCTTGTTATACATAATAGAGAATCCATTCAAGCAACTGTGAGTGATTTACATAGAATGATTGGGATGCAAACATCGGAGGAGAGGAATCATGAACAACGTGTTTGTTTACAGCGTAACACCACAGTCATCAAAATGCTTGTAATTTGTATTAAATAGTCTGCAGATCATTCTGGTTTGGAGGTCTCTCATTTTAAATTGTACTTAACAAAACAGTTGTGTGGATTGATGTATTTAAAGACAATGCAAAAAAATCGATTTTTCACACAATGTCAGTGTGTCATTGATTTCTTGCATCTCAAAAATCAGCAGAGGCTAACTGCAGCAGCACCAGGAAATGGGCATAGTAAATCTGTATAAAGAAGCAAGAAGTTCTATGACTAGAAATTCAATAGAGGCTGAGTAACTGAGTGTCCAATCCTGCCCTCTTTGTGCACCCAATGGGAGTCTGAGTGCACACAGATTGCATGTTTATGCCCTGATCCAATGGTCAATGAAGGCAGTGGAAACACTCCAGTTGACTTCTGTGGGTTTTGAATCAGGCCCTAAATGAGAAATCTCTATAAGAAAAACAAATATTCAGAAAGGTTCTGATGGCCCGGATACCATATAACTGGACACTAGAGACTGACCAGCTTTGTCATCCATTTCAGTGACTTAGTACAGGTTGAACCTCTCTAGTCCAGCAACATCTGTGGTCCAGCATGATTTTACTTAGCCGGATGTCCACTTATCATGGGTGTGGCCAAATGTCCCACAGCCCCATAAAGTTTGTTTACAGCCACCAGTCCTGGCTCTCAATGTTCTGTGCTTTTATTTAGCTGTAATTTACCCCTAAATGTCTTCTAAGAGACCAGTAAGTAGTGGAAGTGTTGGTAATGCTACTAGACAATATTGACCTCCCATGGTTCAGCAATTCTCTGGTTCGGCACTGATCAGGTCCCAAAGGTACTAAACTGGAGATGTTCAACATGTACCAAAGCCTCCTGTCAATTTAACCTCATATTTGCATATTTAGCTCTGAAGGGGGAAATAAGTAATCAAATGCTTTTAAATACAAGTTGTCAGATTCTCAGCAGGTGTAAATCAGTATAGCTCTGTTGATTTCAATGGAGCAATCTAATTTACACCAGCTGTAGATCTGGCTTCTGATTCTCTCATCTAAATTCAATAAGCCATGGGGTTTAAAATAAATTCTCCTCTCTACAGTCCCATTGTGTAATCATAGTTTACATACATTTTTCTTCTTCAGTGATAGATCATTGGTTAAAAATGTGCTAACTGCTTTGGGCCTTACGTCGTATGCTAGGCTATTGCAGAAGAAGAATCAGTTTTGACAAATGAAGGGTTAAGGTTTTTAAGAAAATATACTATAAGATATTTGTAGCTATTTTGAAGAAGAATTACTAAGTATGTCCTAATTAACAATATTTCCAACAAAGGGTTACTTTGCAACGAGTCAAGGCACATTTATGTTACATTAGGAACTTTGTTCTAAGGGAATGTCATCCTCTAGTCATGCAAGATTCCAATGTATTTCAATCTACAGAATGCAACACTTCTCCTACCTTCTCCTCTAACTATGCTATCTTGTTGAAGATTACACAAAGTGTAAACAGTAATCCCTAACACTCTGTAAATGAGGATAAACCATGAGGGATAGTGTGACTACTAGTGCCTAACAGTGATGTTGTTTGACAAAGCATAGAGGTATCTATATCTTAAGTGGCATCACGCAGATAAGTAAGAAAGAAAAAAGGTGGTGTAGAAATTTAAACTATTCTGACACGCACTCTGCCTACAGGATATTTTACATCAATATCACGGTTTAACTATGGGGATTATCCTAACAACCCCTTTAGCATGGCTTTATAGATAAACACACGGGTTCTCTCCCACACACACTTCCCAAACCCACCTCTCTGATACTGAGCATCTTCATCAGTGAATGCATGCTTATCTGAGCTTTCATTTGTTGTAGTATCTATTTCTCTTAGCAGCATCATAAACCAATATACACCCCTAAATTCCCAAAGCAAAGCTGCAAAATTTTAAACTATGTGATGCCCAAGGGAAGCTATTCTGGGATGAGACACTGTATAATGCTTTGAATACTTAAGAAACAGGACTTTATGAGCTTTTATGACCTTTTAAAAACACTTTGCTCCAAACTATTGTGTTACTTGAGTTCTCTTTGAAAAAAAAAGTTTTGGTTTTAAAAAAACAAAACCACGTGTTTACAGTTTATCAATTAGATCAGTTTTTTTTCCTAGCACAATGTCCTCTGACAGCAATAGACATTGCAAAACCATTTGGATCAAGGAGCTAACAGAAAAAGGATACCGGTGGAAGCCAGAGCATCTGGAATGTATCTGGTATGGCAGGTTACTTGTGTTTCAATACCTTCTTGGTATTGTAGAAATGCAACTGAACAGTGTCTATTTACATTTTAATAAATAAGGCTCCATGTAAACTCTACCTGTGTTACTATCAGCCATTTTATGTAGGCCAAAAAGGTGGTCTGGTCTTTTGAATCTGATTTAAGCATCAGAATATCCATTTGAAAAATAAATGCAAACTACATTCTGAAATAGGGTATTGTGATGAATAGGAGGAGTGCTGGTCAGGGTTAAACTTAGGTCGCTAGTAAAGGCGTTGGTAGGAGGCCAGAAGAACCAATGGGATACAGTGCTGAAATGTGAATTGCGTATAGATACCTTGCCTGCTCTCTTTGTGTAAAAATTCCAAGCTAAGGGCTTGAGGGAGCAGATGCAGTAATCAAAATTACCATGCCTATAAAAATATTGGACATGGGAGTGAACTGGACCTTGAAGTATGCTGATCCATGAGTAGAGGGAAAATGTATATTTAGTCACGTTCAGGTTATTTTTCTTTATTTTGTGTTTGGTAAAACTTCTCTATGTAAAATCCACATGCTCTGCCTCCCCCCACCATTCACTATTTAAGCTGTGCCCAGAGATATCATTTTTTCTCTGTGTTATAATCTGCTCTTTTCTTAGTTGCTCTGTAACACCTAGCAGCCAAGTATGCTTTAGCAAGTATATCTTTTTGGTTTTGTTAATAAAATCACCTTTTTTAAGGCAATGATTTGATTTGTGTGTCCTGGAAGGAAACAGGTCTGTGTCTGTATATGAGTGCCTAAGACTGAGAGGTCAGCTACCAGAGACTGAAGTTTGTTTTCTCTTTTTTCCAAGCTCTCTTGTGGTAAAAGAGCTTAGGGATACCCCTCTGGAAGAAGTCCAGGTGCTTCCTTCCTGGGTTCAAGAAGAAAGGGGTCTCTTTTGTTTCACCTGGTGATGGCAGCTACCTCCCGAGGCCAGGGAATCTGTGGCCTTGGGGAGCTTTTAAGCAAAAACTTATAAAGGCAAGGTATTTTTAAGGTCTCTTAAGGCCCTGACAGGTATCTACATATTTGTTATGGGCAGCAGCAGTAGCCATCTAGGGGGAGGGAATAGCATAAATAAATAAATTAAATAAATAAATAAATAAAATAAACTGAAGCACTTCCCCCTTACAATCCTTCCAAAAAGTAATGAGTTCTTTTACATTCACTGTACAACCTCCTTAAACAACTAGGGTTCTCAGGCATGGTTTTGGAGAATATAAATTAAAGAAGAATTTGAAAGGACAAAGAATGGTGATGCATAAATAATGGAGCATTACTATCAAAGCCTAACTCAACAGTGCCCTGATAATTTACAGCTGGAAAGAGTTTAAGTTGGATACTGCAAAATGTAAAAAGGTAAGTTCACATTCTCTTCCAAGGCTACATTTTCTGCCCTAACTCTCACTTTGGCACAACTAGTTTGGCTTGGGTATTTCATCTTTAGAATATGAGCTGATAGAGAACTCTCTCAGGCTGAAAACTAGAGCAAAATTGTTCTCAAGCAAAAAGGCAGGCCCAGGTAGGTTAAAACTAAACTACTTCTGACAATCTAGCTCAGAAGTTTGCCTTCTATAAACTAGCTTCATAGCTGCTTATCTCTGTCCTCATCCTTCCAACTACTAGGGAGCTTTCCTTGAAAAGTGCCTTGTTTTTAAACCCCTCCTTAATGAACCATCTTAACTAGCTACATCAACTTATTCCACCTGGTCCAGAGTGGGAACCAGAGTAATTTAGATGTGAATTAACTCTACCTGCTGGCTTCAGAGTGGTCTTCTGCATCTTTTCATATTTGACAAGCTAGCTTAAATGTTTGTGACCCAGAATCTCTCCTTTATTGTACTCAGTGAACTGTTTCAACAGGCAACCGAGGGTAAATTAAGATCCTGGAGAAATTAAGCATCAAAAATAAGTTTTGAAAGCAGGAAGCTTCAGGTGAATAGAGACATTTGCTCATCTGTTTGTATAATATTAATTTGGGCTGGGGTTTTCAAAAGGAATTTAGGGAGTTAGATGCCCGGATCCTACTGGGTTTGCAACTCCCTTAGTCTCTTTTGAAAATCCCAGATTTAGTCTACTGAGCTGAAGAACAAATGGGACAGCGATAGAGCATTAATTCCTAGAATAAAAATGCTCTACAAAACCAGACTAAAAATTGTGGGCCAAGTGTTCCCTTCTTTTTTGGAAACTGTGGATTGGAGCAAGGCAGTCAGCACCTGTGGGAATATGCATTCACAACTGGAGAATGCCACGGCAATGCAGCTCTTGCAGGAACTGTGTTCCTTTGTGACTAGGAACCCAGAACATAGTAACAGGGCCTCCGGGCAGATGGATCTTGCTTCTGGAAACCTTGTGAAAACAGATCTGAACTTTGGTCATTATTGGAGCTCTGAAAGATGTAGGTTCTTTGACTGAACACTTCATAGAGCCTCATATCCCCTACATAGGTTTTTCTCTCATATGGGAACAATTTGGTCATTAGTCTATACACAGACTCTTAGATTCTCAAATACAACAAAATCTTTGCAAGTGAACTGTTGTAAGTCTGGGTGATTTTTGTGACTGTGATTCAGCAGTTTACAGAAATCAGTGGAATTAGTCACATACTTAAAATTAAGCACTTTGCTACACTGGGGCCTCAGATTCCTATTGTACCTGATGACTAGAAATATACACTAACAATTATGGTTTGCAGTGTTGTTGTAGCCATATTGGTCTCAGGATATTTGAGACGCAAGGTGTGTGAGCTAACTCTTTTATCGAATCAGTTTCTGTTGGTTCTTTCAAGCTTACACAGAGCACATCTTCAGCTTTCTTCAGACCTGAGGAAGAGTTCTTTGTAAGCTCAAAAGATTGTCTCTTCTCCAACAGAAGTTGGCCCAATAAAAGATATGATCTCATCTACCTTGTCTCTCTCTATACTAACAAGGCATTCATTCTCAAGCATTAATAATTCCACTGCCATCTGAGTTATCTATATTCCTAATTGTTTGATCTATTTTAGGGTTTTTACAAGCTCACCCATTATCCTAGCAACTGAGCAATTTCCATGTAAAATCAAGAGCAATGGCAAATCCCTCATGGACTTCATAAAGTTAACAGCTCTGCTCCCTTTTCAGGGTAGCAATACTGACCCCTAGAGCAATTATTAAAGGCTTCTGGCCAATGCGAGGTGGAAGGGGAGGAGAGAATAACCCAGTTCATAAAAAAATCAGCTATATGATTACTGAGCTGTTTTTGCATTTACTATACTAATAGAGACATTCATACAGCTAATAAGCAGCTATTCATAATAATTTCACATATCCTGTTTGAGATAAATAGCACAAGTAAACTCTAATGCTTGAAGTTGAATAGTATATAGTCCTAGAGATCAAATTGCATATATGAATGAGCAAGCATTAATATAATATATAAAGATTAATCTCTTACTATGCAAGCTACAGTTACTGCTAGTTAAACTACATTTTACTACACAATAATAAATGCTGACCATGCTGAAGTCTAAGATGAAACAAAAACAAAAATAGGCTCTATGATCCCTCCAAAAATATACAGCATATTTTATAAGATACTGTAATAACTTATCATTGTATGAATTTCACTCTAATGTGAAGTATATAGTCAGGTACACTGCTCCACATGTTCTGAAGTGATCAAATCAAAGAGGAGCTGGGGTTATAACACTGTTCTCAATATTTTGTACATATACAGAAAACGTTGGGGTAGAAAAGGTCCTATCACTATGTAGAGCAGTGCTAGCTAGAACGATGTTAAAATCACCCATATTAAAGTTGTGGTCTTAAGCAAGGTTTTGCTAGCACCATTCTTATGCATGATAGAATCCCAATAGTAACAGCCATCTTTATTCACAGCCTTAGTTCTGCTCCCAATATGTACAGGAAAGTAAATTACTGTATCATACAGTTTGTTGTCTATGATATCCTAACAGAAATATGTCTTCTGACAATTTTTCATTGAAGGATTGTGTAATTCTAAACTAAATTTCTGTTCGGGAAAGCAATGATTTCACACACTCACCAATTCTCTTGATTTCAGCTAGTGGCAATGAACTACAAAATTAACAACCTGTGCTGTTGAGTGGCCTACACATTAGATCATGCCACTTTTCTCATCCTGCAAAAAGGTTCGTGAAGAGGAGCGTCCTAGCAGCAGCTCCTTCTCGTGGATCAGGCTGTCTAGCAGGTCTTCCTGCCTGTAGTTGTGATAAACCTTCAAGAAGGCCAAAATGGTAATTCCCAGCCAAGTCAGCCAGGCAGCCCAGAGACCAAACTAGGCAGGAAAAGAGATGGTAGAGAGGTTAATGCTGTGTTGAGATAAAACCAACCCTTATAAGGCCAGTGCCTCATCTGGATGGACTTCAAAGGAACTTTGCCAGTTCACACCAGATGATCTAACCCATTGTTTCTCGGTCTTTTCAGTTTAGTGATCCCATTTTCATTTACTATAAAATTAAAAGTGAAAAAATATTAATGGTAACAACGATGAGCGTATGTAATAGGATTACTACCATATCTTGTGAAATACACTCAGCCCACTAAGCCGTCAGGCATTTTTGCTGTGTTTGGCGGCTAGTATCCCTCCATGTCTAATAAAGTCTGTATGGAGCTAAGAGAAAGTCTAAAGGGACTACAGTGTTATACAGGTTGGACCTCCCTGGTCCAGCACCCTCGGGACCTGACTGGTCCCAGATAAGGAATTTTTCCAGACCAGGGGAGGTCATTTCAGCCCCTGCCCATGCCGGCTTCCTGGCTCCCCCTGCAGCCCAGCTGAGCCATGTGCTAGCTTATGGCCCCTCCCCAGCCCAGCTGAGCCACGTGCCGGCTCCCTCACAGCCCAGATAAGCCACATGGCCCAGGCCCCCTCGAAGCCCAACTGAGATACATGGCTCTGGCCCCCCTCAAAGTCCAACTGAGCTGTGCCAGCTCCAGCCCCCCTCGAAGCTCAACTGAGCCGTGGCCATGCGCTGGCTCTGGGCTCCCTCCTCACAGCCCAACTGAGATGTGCACAGGCTCCCGGGTCCCCAACCCCCTGGGACTCTCTGATCCTGGAACATCCATGGTTATGCCAGACCACGGATGTTGCCGGACCAGAAAACCCCGGATTTTAGAGGTGCAACCTGTATCATATACAACATTAGTAGTATATACCACATTTATATATCTAAAATAAACACGTTTTTGTATGAATTGCATTAAAGTTAAGCTTCTTTCAAAATGTTCTTTACTTATGTTAAATCAAAATGAAATGTGAAGTGTTAGATACAGAGACATTTTAGAGAGACAGGGCAAGGCAAACAACTTTCTTGATACTTTACTTGCTGACTTTTGGAATGCTGTGGTCAAAACAAAGAAACTGTTGCAATGTCTGTCCTGTTTTTATAGAGGGGCTGTGTAAAACCTTTCAGAATTTAAAATGTATTTCACATTAAAACTTACAAATGTGTCCTAGATACAATCAATTATTGGCATGTTGGTGTCTTCAAAAATGTGTCAGAAAAGACAGATAAGAAATGAATTAAATACAGGAATAAATTAATACAGGGAAAATTGTGAAACTTCTCTGAGTCAGGTATAAATACAAGCATGGTTAGCACAAGATCTTTAAGAGTCTCACCAACTGCACTACTATCTTCCAGATTCATTAGCAATGTATTAATCTTGTATTTCTGTATTATGCTGTATTAATCCCTGACTAATAATCCACATAAAATAATAATAATAATCTCATATTATTAAAGACATTACACTGTTAAATCAATTTTGAAAATCTTTCACATGTTCTTATCCTTATTTACATCTCAGTCCACCAATATAAAATGTCTTTAAAAATAGCAGTAAGTTATATAAAAAAAGATATGGATTAAGAAAATATTAAAATCACACTCATTTGGTCTAATTAGTAATGTCTCATATCTGCATATGTTTCATTAATGAAAGATCAAAATTGCAGCACTCTCTTAAATGGCCTTGGTATAGGCTGAAATTTGCATTAAATGGCTTTTCTATGTCTTTTGGGAGTTACTCAACATGAAAGTCTCCAGATAAATCTAGCATAATTCCGTTAATGAGAGATTATCAAAGGAAAGTTCTGCGCAACCAGATGAATGGTATTGTTATCCAACTGGTTAGTTTCTTCATGCAAAGTTTACCCGGGGCCCAGCTCTGTAATTCTTATTCAGGAATCATTCCCAATGTATTCACTGAAAGTGGTGCTTGGGTAATGACAGCTGTGTTGGGCCACCAGTGTATTATACAAGGCCATATTTTCCTGGACAATTAAAACCATTATCGTTGCGGCCAAAGAAAATCCCACCTGCCAGCTCTGCTTAATGCATCTTATGATACTAACAGACAGCACTGAAGGATTTTGTTCCTCACTTGGATCTTTTTTCACATGATCTGCTTCAGGGTTGCCTTACACTCTAGCAGGTCTGTGTCCTGTGGGCTGGAACTGTGTTTCCTTTCATCGGCATAAAAGAATCTGGCAAATGCACCTTCACTCTTCACTAATGTATGAGCAGTAATTAAGCAGCACAGGCTGAACATGATAGGTCAGTAGTGGGTATTGGGAGCAGACTGTTTGTATTATGCATAGGAGAACAAGCCCCAAAGCAAACTTTCCTCCCACAGAAACTCTGTATATGTTGGCAAACACTGTATGAAGCAGAATTTTTTGTTGCATCGTTCTCTATTATAGCCAAATGCACATAATCTGTCCATAATGCCCCCAGTGTCTGCAGGTGGGTATATAATTCTAGTTTACTCAGTGATATCCTACCATGTACTTTTACACAACCCTCCCACTGACAGGGAGGGGAACACTACACACACCATAAAAGCTGGACATGACCGTGGTAAAAACAATAATATATAGCAAAGGAAACACAATGAAATTACACCTACATAGGGGAAACAGTGATGAAGCACAATCTGTATTTATAGGATCAGAATTTGTACTATGTTAACATAGTAACCGTTTGAGAGCAATAAACAACGTGGGTAGTTTTTAATCCCTGTCTGAAAAATTAACAAACACACACTGTTCTCGTAACTGTGCTCATCTTAAAGTGAATGTCAGAGCTCCCACTGACTTTCCTGGGAGCAGGATTTATGACATTTTGCCTGCGTGGCCAATCATATACTATGGCAGCGAACACAGAACAAATAAATAAATGTGACATAATAGCAGCTAGCCTGCACTTGTTTTTCCTGCACTGGAACCATGGCAAAATAAAATACTGGCCAAAAATGAACGATAAAGTTGGCAAAGAGAGGAAATCTTTTACGAGCTTTTAAGAGGCTACTACAATTAAATGAAAATTATAAACATGTAGGGTTTGATTCCCCATTGCTTTACTTCTCTATTAGGCCTACATAACTTGATTGATTTCAACACGGTTATTCCACATAAAAACTGAAAGGAGAATGATCAAGGGCATGAAACTATTCATTAAATGAGACTGAAAAGATTGGGATTGTTCTCTTACAAAAGACCCAGAGAGGATATGTAAATTAATAAATTGTCTACAGAAGGCAGATCTGGAACTTCTGTTTCTCTGTCTCATGGCACAATAACAAGAGGATAGTCAGTGAAATTAAAAGGTGGAAAATTCAAAACTAATAAAAGAAAACAGTTTCTCACAAAACACATGATGTGGACAAATGGGATGAAATGTAATAAGGACAAATCCAATGTATGTCACTTAAGGAGAACGCTTAAGAAGATGAACACACACAAAATGGGAAACGATTACCTAGAAAGGAATACAGCTGAAAGAGATCTGGGGGTCATTGTGAAAAACTAGCTAAATATGAGTCAACAGTGTAACAATGTTGCAAAACAAAAAAGCAAACACTCTGGGATGTGCTAGCAGGAATGGTGTAAGCAAGACACAAGTGATTCTAATCTACTCCATGCTGATTAAGCCTCAACTGCAGAGTAGTTTACAGTTCTAAGCACCAAATTTCAGGAAAGATGTGGACAAATTGGAGAAAGTCCAGAGAAAAGCAACAAAAATCATTGAAGGTCTAGAAAACAATCTGTGAAGGAAGATTGAAAGAACTGGGTTTGTTTAGTTCGGAGAAGATAACACAAGGGGACATGATAACCATTTTCAAGTGCTTGTTACAAGGAGGGAGAAAAAATTGTTCTTCTTAACCTGTGATTCAACAAGTCTAGGTTAAACTGGAACCACTGTCACAGAAAGTCACTGAGGCCAAAACCTTGACAAAATTCAGAAAGGGAATGGGCATTTATATGGAAGCCAAGAATATCCAGAGTTACCATAGTTCATGTCAATGGGCATTTTGAAAGGGATATTAAACCTTGTGTTTCAGGGCTTCAGTCAATCTAACTATTACACACCAGGAGGAGATTTTGTGGGGGGTCACTTTACCCCATATCAGCTACTGTGGGGTTCTTACATCTTTCTCTAAAGCATCTGATATCGGTCACTGTCAGAGGCTGGATCCTGAATAAGATGGACCTTGAGTTGGGTTCAGTCTAGCATTGCCTATGCTTGAGTAATGCAATGGTGAATCAGGCCAATAGCCCAGCAGAATGTCTTTCAAGTTTCTTAACCACTTTTCTTAAATAGTTTATAGCCTGTGACAAAGTCAGACCTGGTAGCTATAAGAGAGTGGTGGAAGGCAGGCATGTCAGCCCTAGAATGGTGAATGATCCTTTCTCTGTGAATTGAAAAGAGGTTCTCTCAGGTTAATGAGACACCCCTGAGCCTGGCGGGGACCTTTAAAAACCCCTCTTCTAGTGAGAAAGAGGCAGAAGGGATGAAAACCAAGCTATAGCAAGGTTAGGGGCAGAATGGAGAAAAGGCTTCTCCTACATCATAGGCTGCTCTCCTTCCTATAGGGAAAATAACCAAATTAACTTTTGTTTGGGGAAGGCGTGGCAACCGCAAGTCAATGTAAAAAGGGAACAGCCCCAGGAAATGGGTAAGGAAACGTATTTCTTTTGTGATTATTTTTTGCTGAAGAGCCCTTCCCTAATGACCACCTTGTAAATACTGGAAAAATAAACCAAAATGAAGAATTAATAACCTCTGGAGCAGGACTGATTTACTCCAGGCCCTCATCACCAGACGGAGAAATTCTGAAGCTAACAAAGCAAGGAAGATGCCTGGCCACACATGGTGTCAGAGTGGGATTTGATATAGAAGACTACCCAGAGGCTGAGACAATAATTCCTAAGAATGGGTGCCCTCATCAGATGGCAGTGGTATTAGCCACTGTGGTAAAACCAATGGCTACCAGAGTCCAAATGGCCACTCAGCAGAAATCTATATGAATACAACAAGAAACAAATCAAATACTGATGATCCATCCAGGAGGCACAGGACTAAGCAACCCTACAAGAGGTAGTAAGACAGCTGAAAGCCTTGGACACTCTGGCTATGTTTACACTGGTGGGTTCTTGTGCAAGAACGGCTGTTCTTGCGCAAGAACCCGCAGAGCGTCCACATGGCCGGCCCACTCTTGTGCAGAAGATTTACAGGACGGCATCAGAAGACAGGGCTTCTTGCGCAAGAGCTACGCTCTTTTCTAACAAGTGGACGCACGGCAGGGGTTTCTTGCACAAGAGAGCGTCCACACTGCCATGGATTCTCTTGCGCAAAAGCACATGGCAGTGTGAACGTGCTCTTGCGCAAGAGTTCTTGCACAAGAACCCTTGCGCAAGATGTTCATGCGCAAGAACCTGCCAGTGTAGACATAGACTCTGGGAGGTGGCTAGGATGGAACACAATCCCTAAAGGCCAGCACTTGTCTGCAGAAGATGATGCCACACGTGATGATGAAGCATATTTGAAAGAACCCAAAGTGAGGCCTAGTCCAGGGATGAGTGAGCCAGTATCCTTGTTCCTTTCTTGTGTGGGGAAGCCCAGAAGGCCTACTATGACACAGCAGGGGAAGCTGCTGAAGAATCCTCCCAGCTGAAAAGTGAAATACTCGCATGATTCTGAGTGACTACAACCATTAAGAGTCCACAGATTCCATGAGTGGAGGTATCAGTATAGCAAAGCAGTAAGATCAAAATGTTCAACCTGCTCCATCTAATATAGATGTGGCTGTGTCACAAAACCCACAGTACAGAAGAGTACTCTTGGTTTTGCAGATTCATGAGATGACTGCCACCAAACCTGTGAGGGTGGGCTGGCCAAAATGATCCTTCCTCTTACGATAATTTGGTCACATTCCTAGAGAGGTATTTAATGGCTAAAGAGCTTTCTTGGACTACTGATTAAGATATGCGCTTGACAAAGGGGCCAATCCCAGTCTCAAAGGCCCAGTCCTCTGAAAGTTTGGGTACAATTATGTTGGAAAAGAGGGACACCAGGAACCGTAGGAGCAAAAGCAGCCACATGTTGGGCTGCCGCTCTCAGGAGCCAATGACCAGCTGGGCAGCTCCTCCTGCATTGCTGTACTGCCCCCAGTCCTGCCCACTGGAGCAGGTACCAGGCTCATCGGTAGTTGTCCCTAATCATGCAGTACTGTGTGCAAACAGCTCACATGCTCCTGGACAGGAGTCCGTTCCACTCAGCAGTCTGCGTCTCTGATCCAGGAGCATGCAAACCATTTGCATACACTAACAAAAGGAAGTATGTCTTCACACAATGCACAGTCAACCTGTGGAAGTTGTTAGGAAGGCCCAAAGTATAACTAGTTTCTAAAAAGAATTAAGTAAGTTCATGGAAGATAGGTACACTAGCAGTCATTAATCAAGATGGTCAAGGATTTAATTTCATGCTCTGGGTGTTCCAGAAGCTGGGAATGGACGACTGAGGATGGATAACTTGAAATTGCCCTATTCAGTTAATTCCTTCTGAAGCATCTGGCACTGCTTTTCAAAGACAGGACACTGGACTAGATGGACCATTGGTTTAACACAATATAGCCCAGGCCTGGGCAAAATATGGCCCGTGGGCTGCATCTGACCCACCAAGCCACCGGATTCGGCTTGCGGAGGCAGCAGGGAGCCACAGTGCAGAAACACAGCTGTAGGGCTCCATTTCTGTTTTAAAACTGGAGGGGGGGAGTTTTAGGAGCCTTCCCGCCCCCAGCACATTCCCTTGGCCGGTTTCTAGCAGAAACCAGACAATGGGAGCTGCTTGTTAGAATAACTGACAGCTAAGAAGAATCACACCGCCTCTCCTTGGCTCAATTATTCATGAAGCACATGGCCAGGCAGGCAGGCTGGGTGACTGAGAAACATTTTAAGCTCTGCAGGCAGGCAGGCTAGTTTGGCAGCTGGCAAGTAAGTCTCTTGACCACAGCTTGCTTCTGGCACCCCAGCCCTTTCCTGCCCCAACTCTCTGTCGTCCCCCCACCACTCAACATACCCAAACCCTGTGTCCCCTTCTTACACCCATACTCCCTCCCAGATCTGGCACCCCAATCTCCTGCCCCAGATCACAATCCCCTCCTACCCTAGGTCACATCCCAAACCCCTGCACTCCAGTCCTCTGCCCTAGGTCACAACCGCCTGCTTCATCCCAACTCCGTCCCAGACACCAGTCTCCCTCCTGCACCCCAGTCCCTTACCCCAAGCTCCCTTCTGCACCCAACCTCCATTCATGGAAGAGTGTGGCCCTTGACCACTTTCAAAAATCTTGGAGTGGCCCCTCATCAAAAATTATTGCCCACCCCTGCTATAGCCATTCATATGTTCTTGTCCTATGCTATTAAGCGTTTGACTCTGCAAGGTGCTAAGTACCCTGGTCCAATCCAGCACAAACACTTGAGCACATGCTTAACTTTAAGCACAAGAGAAATCTCAATCAGGTCAATGGGACTGTTCACATGCTTTAAATTAAGCATTGCTTAAGGCTGAAACGTTTAAGGGGGGGAAAGGAAGGTAAGCATCCAAATCCCAACACAAGTCAGGGGAAGTTAGGTTCCTAGTTCCCATAGGCTCCTTGGAAACCTCCCAGACTAAATATTTTGTTGGATTTAGATCTGACTGCTCAGCACTTTGCAAGATTGACCCTTGCTAACACAATTACATTTCAGGAATGAGCAATAAAAGCAGTCCGTGCAGCAGCTGAAACCATCTATTTTTAATTTTTACACAAGAAACCTGCCCATCACTATGGGCACAACCCAGCACCTACTGAAGTCATTGGAAACATTCCCCCTGATTCCAGCGGATACTGGCTGAGCAACAATGGCCCCGGTCCATGTCCAAATGGCAAATTAACTGAAACATTCTTGTATCTTGTTCTGACCTACCTGTGCAATAGCAAACTGATCATAGAAGGCAGAAGTTTCTAAGTTCAGTTCAAGATCTATATCCTGTAGTTCTTCACAGCTACATGAGAAGGCATTGGGGGGAGAGAGAGAAAAGAAAATGACTTTAGAGATTCCAAATAACCAGACCAAGCGTATAGATGAAAAAGCCGCTTAAGAACTGCCATGGCTAGAATGGTTTTCTAGGTAATAGCGCAAGCTCGTAGCTATAAACAACATACATATAACTGTGTTGCCATTAAAAAGATTATTCTACTACCCTTGAAATAAGTATAGGCTTCTTTTGTTATGTCCACTCCCAGAACAAACTGTTAAATAGTCCTAATCAGTTTCCATTATCCTAAATGGAAATATCAGAATAAAGTCAGCAAGCTTCAAATAGTAAGCAGCTGAATATTCTATCAAATAAGCTTTCAATTATTGCCAGAACTGGGCTGCTTGCCAATTCCTTTTAACATTAAGGTAAGAGATTTCATTTCTTTAAATCTATATTTAATTATGTAAATGAACAACATTGATTTTCTGAAATGTGTAGCATAACCTTCATTATGCAAATAATATGCTTTAAAACCCTCCATTTCCACCGCCCACCTCACGACCTCCTGCACAAGCACACACATTTGTATTTGCCCCAGCTGTTTGTTTCACACTTAAACACAACAAAGTGTACGAGCCTCCATTACCTTTTGACATCATCAAGGAAGGCTTCAGGAGAAGGGATTGTGTGGGTGTTTTTGTTTCAGAAGCTCCAGCAAGGAGAAGATACAGTGATGATAAAAGAGAGGCTGACTACCGATTTTACAAATAACTCGGACTTTTATTGGTGCTGTGAAAAAAATCCCAGGATTTTGAGGATGTCTTTCTATCTCTTGGTTGATTTCTGAAGGCTCTTCTCTGTCCTTTTCAGTGGTGTCGACCATCTTGGATTCTTATCCGAATATTCGATTAGGCTTTTTTGTGGTAATTGAGATAGAATTTTTAACCGAATATTCGAATAATTCGATTAATCGTTGCAGCCCTAAACAGAACATTTACTATGGCATTTTACAACATATGACCACATGAAACATAAATGAATGCTCTAGTAGTAGCGTTATTCAATATCATATGACATAAAATGTCACTTTTTCTTATCTCTTTACTGATACTAGTTTGATTTGAAAAATTCATCTAACTCCTACACTGAAGCCAAATATTATTTTATTAACTATATATTCTATAACTCTGAAGATAATGTTGGACCTCAGAACACTGCACTTATACAATGCTTTTCACCTGAGAATAACTGGGTGTAAACGCCACTATAAGGCCAAAATTTTATACTAATTTTGTAGATGGTAGACTGAGGCACAGAGAGGCTAAACAACTTGATTAGGGTTATATACTGAGTCAGTGGCAGAAGTAGGATTTGGAATCCAGGAGCCCTGATTCCCAGTCCCCTGCTCTGATCATAAGACCACATTCCCTCCCTCACTAGAAAGTTATCACATACCCTCAACAGTCTATAAAAGTTGCATGTGTGTGGGGTTTTTTTTTAATCTTTCTTGTGCTATTCCATACAACTCTGTCTCTAATAGGCAGTGAAACATCAATGTAATAACTATAGAGTCCTTTTCTTTCATGCGGACAATCAGCAAAAGGTTTATTCATTATTTTGATCCCAAACTAAAAACCATACCTTTATAAAAAGACTTTTAGGTATAAAATACCTTTCCTTATCTGCTTTCCGTGCATCTAATAGCTATATTTGGTAATATCTCCATTTATTTGTGCATATGTGAATCAGGAAATTTTTCTTCAATACTAACCTATTTGGCATGCTTCCTTTTTCCGTAACAGCATCACACCACATGTTAAATCCTACAGTCACTATAGTGCTAGCAATAAAGATGACAAAAACCACAAAGACGCTGATCAGCAGATTCAGGAAGGCATAAAAGAAAGAGCTGCAATAAAAGGGAAGAAAAATGTAACACATAAACAGCTGAAACACAGCATCAGCAGTCTCTGTAAGTAGCATGCACTGGGCACATATGAAAGATACTAGTCTCCAATTGAAACACATCTGCTTTAATTAAGAACGCCTAATACTATTGACAGACTAAGGATTATGATGTTGGTTCTTATTATGCCTATCACTTAAGCTCTTGCGCTTTTTTTTTAAATGTAGGAGGCCTACCCTGAATCATAAATACTAAGTTGTGTGATTGCTCACACGCAGCACGTCTTTCATTAGCTTTAATGATGAAAATCACCATTGTTAAACTAAATGTCATTAACTTAAATTATATAGTAACTGGAGCTAAAATTATTTTATGACTATAGTGATAATTGGGACAAAAATTGCCTACAAAAAGAAAACTAAAAATAAAACAAAATACTACTGATAACTATAATTATTTTAATCAGCTAAACTTATACTGCTAGCAGCATGGGAAAGGGCTCATTTCTGCATATATGTGCAATGTGCATACCAGGCCAGGTGAGGACCTGGTGTAAACTGGCATAGCTCTGTTGACTTCAATGTATCTATATCAGTTTATACCAGCTGATGATCTGGGTTAACATTGCAGCTTAGCACTGTCAGAATACAGATATGACACAATTTAGAATCCATGGCCAGTTCTAGGCACATGCTTTGGATAGGGTCCTTCACTTTGGGGGATTGCAGTACATCAACATATTCTCCAAGAAAGCATCCAGGACTTGCCAAGCTGATGGGCGCTGGAACTTCCCCATCATTCTTAAAAATGAACCAGGGGAAATCCTTTAATTTGTTTATCCCTCCCTTCTAGTTCATGGAATTTAGCTGATAAAAACCTTCTAACTCTCCCCTGATCCAGTGATAAAATATGCACCCACACCTAATCACTGTGTGTCCAAACACCCTTGACCTGGCCAAATGTCAGTTTTTCCCACTCTCGCTGTTTTACAGAGACCTGCGCGATGCCATGTGTGTCTTATTTCCCATCATTTTTGCAGAAACTAGGACAGTCCTTGCCAGAACATACACTGATGCTAAAACACTTGAGAAAAATGATGACAGATTCTTCATCCTTATGAGTTATTTGCTGCTGTTGCAGGAGGTGAACCTTAACAATTGGTTTGGGAAATACTGGGCCCTTTACAATACCATGGATAAAATCCTGCCACCAATGACATTTTTCACCCATGAGATCAAAGGCAATTCCTATTGCTTTCAGTACCAGGTGTTTGTGAGGATCAAGGACTGTACAGAGCAGTGTTTCTTAAACTGTGTTCCGCGGCACACCAGTGTGACATGAGGCAGTTGGAGGTGTGCCTCGGAGAACTACAGAATTCAAAATGGCCACCCTTAAAGGGGCAGGCGACCTTTTTTCCCCCCTCAACAAAAAATCCTTGGTGTTCCTCATAAAAAAAATTATTGTTTGGTGTTCCTCAGTCTTAAAAAGTTTAAGAAACACTGGTATAGAGCTACCACATTTTCTAGCTGTTTTAGGTTTTTCAGGAGAAGGACTTCAGCATGGCAAGTCTTCCAGAAACACAAGATCTGTCGTTTGAAGCATTCACACTTATGGCCAGTTTCTACGCCTTTTTACACTGAGTTTGGCTGAAGGAGCCTCCTGCTGTCATTGGACATGTACATTGTCAAATGTTTTAACTCGTGATAATGAGAAAATAAAATATAAATTATATTTAGCATTCACATTCTGCTTTTTGTCTTTAAAGAGCAAGTCAATTAATCCCCATGAAATTCCTGTTAAGCAGATAAACAAATTTATACCTATCTTTCAGAGAGGGAAACTGTGGGGGAGACGGAGCAGAATAAGGGAAAGTATTTAAGTGACTTGACCAAGCCACAAAAGCCAGTGTTAGAATTAAGATGTCCCTGGTTCTCTGGCCTGCTCTCAGATCACTAAATCATGTCTTCTACTGAACAACCTTCCATCATTGTTTATGATTCCCAAAGAGAACAAATTCTTCTACATCGATAAAGGGCCTTTTTCAGGGTCAGTGGCTCAGTCATGTTTGAAATGTTCATGGACGTTTGCTCAGTGTTAGCACAGCATAACTCACTTTGGATGCTACATTTGCTTTTCGCAATGACAAATGTGGGCGTGGCATGGAGCTTCCCTTTTTCTGTTTTATTAGACTACATTTTGACATTATGTGGTTCTGTTACTTGTGTATTCTATTATAACATGCCTGATCTTGGCTTTCAACACATAGCAGCCTTCCAAATCCTTTCTTACCCAGATTAACATTTCATTAACTATGAATAGTGTTACCCAAAGGATAATGCTCAGCTGAAATGGAAGAATCTCAATAGCTACTCATAAAGAAAAATCCCAACAAAGAAGCTGCACAACAAAATAAATACCCAATTTTGGAAATAGATCAAAAATCATGAAAGACTTGTACAAAATACACCATTAAAAATCGTATTCGTTCTGTTTCTTCAAAATAAGCTGTTTTTAAACTATAAACAATAAAATGCATCTGGAAGTGATCATGTATAGTTAATTGAGGTTTATGATATTTGTTTAAAAACACACTTTTTTTCCAAAGTGCATTAAAAACCTCTTACATTAGGATTGTATTATAGGATAAGCTTCAATCCTAAGAAGCAAGCTATTGTTTGATTGTAGATCTGTTATGGCACTTTTTAATATTGGATAGTCTAAGGCAGTGGTGGGCAGCCCATGAGCCCACTCTGCCAATACACAGCAGGACAGTCCCTGCCCCAGTGATCTTGTCTACTTAGATTGTAAGACAAAGGATAGAAGAGAAGATAGAAGCACAAAATGTATTTATCCAAAGTCCCACAACAGGTCACCAGCAAGTAGGGAGCTGCTCCCCACTCTCCTGACTCCCAGTCCAGTGCCCTAGCCACAGGAGCTCACAGCCTTCCCCTTACTCTGTACATCTTAATTTACTCCATAACTAAATACTGTTTCCACTACCCTTTTACTATTTCTAGACTGCCCCCTCTTGCGCAAAAAAATATGCAAATGAGGTGAAGCATGGACTATTGCCATGCCTCATTTGCATAATTAATGAGGCTCCGCTTTTGCGCAAAAAATCCCTCTTGCGCTAGAGCTGTTCTTCCTCTTTTTTTCCAGGAAGAACAGCTCTTGTGCAAGAGGGGGTTTTTGTGCAAAAAGGAGCTGTGTAGACGGCTCCTTTTTGCGCAAAAGCCTCTTGCGCAAAAATAGAGCCTCATTAATTATGCAAATGAAGTGTGGCGATATTCCACGCTTCGCCTCGTTTGCATTTTTTTGTGCAAGAGGGGGGCAGTCTAGACATAGTCTTTATGTATTTCTTATTCCCCTTATCAAGTGCCAACTTGACCAATTTTCCTGGTACTGAAGTTATACTTACCCAGAGGTGAAAGTAGATGCCAGGACTTACTGGTACACCCTGCACCAAGTCCGGTTTCCTTGGCAAGTAGCGGAGCTCTGGGCCCTGGAAAGGGTGGAGCCTCAGATGCAAGAGTTGGGTCTGATGTAGGGATGTAACAGTATAACTGTTTAAACAGTTAACCGATAAGCATGTATGCACTGGGCTTAAAAGCCAGCTCCCATCATACACCGGTTCCCCAGGAGACGGCTGCTGCCTCTGATACAGAGGCAGGAGCTTGGGGTGGCAGTCGGCTCTCCAGGAGCAAAGTCGCAGGTGGCAGCCAGTTCGTGGCAGGAGCTGGCTTAAAAGCTGGTTTCAAGCGCACACTGGCTCCTGGGGAGCTGGCTGCTACTGTGGCACTGAGGGCTCTGCAGAATAAATCTTATACAGCAGAACCGCAGTGCAGTCGGCTCCCTGGGAGTGGGGCTAGCAGCCAGGAGCTGGCTCCCAGCATGCACTGCCTGCAGCATGTATTTTCAGAAGACACTTTCAGCAGTTACACACTTACCTAATTAACTACTTTTTAACATCTCTAGTCTGTGGTAGAGATGTAAAATCCCATTTAATTGGTTAACTGGTTAAACGTGATGTTTAACAGGTTAACCAATTAAAAGGAGGGGGCTGCTCCAGCCCCTGTCTGTGACACATTGGGGCCCACCGCAGGCAAGGGCTGCTCCAAGAGTCCGGAGCAGCCCCTGCCTGCGCATACCCAGGCTCATCCCGAGCAGCAGACAGCCAGAGCAGCCCCTCCCTGAGGTGGGCCCCACGGGGCTGGAGCAGCCATCTAGGGATGGGCAAGGGCAAATGCGGGGACAGGTTCTGGGGAACACAACTCTGGGAGGGCAGGCTCTAGTGGTGAAGACAGCCTTTGGGGCAGAGATTCTGGCAGGCAGGCAGAATTTGGGGACAGGCAGATTCTGGGGGCCAGGCTCTTGTAGGGGGCAGGCAGATTCTGAGGGAAGGCAATCTTTGGGGAGGCTCTGTCAGGGAGGCAGGATTTAGGGGCAGGCTCTGACAGAGAGGCAGATTCTAGGGGGCCAGTTCTGGCAGGGGGCCAGGCAAGCTCTGTGGGAAAGACTGGCAGGTTTGGGGGCCAGGCTCTGGTGGGGAGGCAGATTCTGCAGGGCAGATTCTACAGGGCAGGCTCTGGCAAGGAGGCAAGATTTGGGGGGGCAGGCTCTGGCAGGAGGCCAGGCAAGATTTGGGGGCAGGCTCTGGCAGGAGGCAAGATTTGGGGGCAGGCTCTGGCAGGAGGCCAGGCAAGATTTGGGGGCAGGCTCTGGCAGGGAGGCAAGATTTGGGGGCAGGCTCTGGCAGGAGGCCAGGCAAGATTTGGGGCAGGCTCTGGCAGGAAGCCAGGCAAGATTTGGGGGCAGGCTCTGGCAGGGGCCAGGCAAGATTTGGGGGCAGGCTCTGGCAGGAGGCCAGGCAAGATTTGGGGGCAGGCTCTGGCAGGGAGGCAAGATTTGGGGGCAGGCTCTGGCAGGAGGCCAGACAGGCTGGGGAGGGGGCAAGGCTCTGGCAGGAGGGAAGATTTGGGGGCAGGCTCTGGCAGGAGGCCAGGCAAGATTTGGGGGCAGGCTCTGGCAGGAGGCCAGGCAAGGTTTGGGGGCAGGCTCTGGCAGGAGGCCAGGCAAGATTTGGGGGCAGGCTCTGGCAGGAGGCAAGATTTGGGGGCAGGCTCTGGCAGGAGGCCAGACAGGCTGGGGGCAAGGCTCTGGCAGGAGGGAAGATTTGGGGGGCAGGCTCTGGCAGGAGGCCAGGCAAGATTTGGGGGCAGGCTCTGGCAGGGAGGCAGGCAAGATTTGGGGGCAGGCTCTGGCAGGAGGCAAGATTTGGGGGCAGGCTCTGGCAGGAGGCCAGGCAAGATTTGGGGCAGGCTCTGGCAGGAGGCAGGCAAGATTTGGGGGGGCAGCCTCTGGCAGGGAGGCAAGATTTGGGGGGGCAGGCTCTGGCAGGAGGCCAGACAGGCTGGGGGGGGGGGCAAGGCTCTGATAGGTTTTGTAGGGCAGGCTCTGGGGGTTCCCCCTCCCCGCTACTTACTCCTCGTGGCCCTTGCAGAGGAAGAAGAGCGTCCGCCAGGCCTGCGCGGCGGCCAGCAGCAGGGAGAGCAGCCCGGCGAAGACGCTGAAGCGGCAGGCGGCCGGCGGCCCCCACTCCTGCACGGTGAAGCGCTGCCGCTCCGCCGTCAGGTTGGCGCTGAGCCACATGCCCTCGGTGAAGAGCAGGCAGCGGCCGTGGCAGTCGTTGCTGTTCTCGGACAGCGGCACCACCACCACGAAGCTGCAGAGGAAGGCCAGGAAGTAGCCGACGCACTGGGCGAAGAGCAGGTTGCTCAGCGCCATGGCGGCGGCCGGGCACGGGGGCGGGAGCCTGCCGCAGCCGGCCGGGGGGGGCGGGGAGCAGCGGGAGGATGCGCGCTGGGCTCCCCTCCTCCGGGCTGAGCGCGGGAGGCCGCGGCCGGCGCCAGCCCAGCCTCTCCGATAGGGCGCACGGCGGCGACGGCGCAGCCGCCCCCACCCGCCAGACTCCAGGCCTGGGACGCGAGCGGTGCAGCCCTTGGCAACGGGGCTGCAACCACCCGCCCCCTCCCCGTGTCTGCACGCAGCCCTGCAGGCCCCTGTGGCTGACAGGAGCCTTGGACCCTGCCCCCCACCAAAGGCTGGCCCAGCCGCGCCCGCCCCCCAGAGCTGCTCTGCACGTGGAGAGCAGGGCCCGCCGCTGCCCGCGCAAAGTCTTGGGACCCGCCGCTGACTTTTGCTCTGGTTTCCATCCTCCCCCCCCGGGTCTGGCAGTTGCAAAGGGGGAAATTGCTCCGCAGCAAAAATCCAGCTCCCCCCGGACCCGCCCAGAGCGCATGTTCTGCCCCCACAGCCTGCTGCAGCTTGCCAGGCTCGGGCCTTTAGTAACCAGGCTAAAATAGGCAACACTAGGGCACGCTTGCCCTTGGCCAGGAGACTTCCCATTGCAATACCGACAGCTGACACCGGGACCGTGATGGGTAGGGCGGATATCTTGGCCACAAGCCACTGCTTTGTACGGCCTAAATACACTCTCCTGATCCGCTGCAAAACCCCCAGCCCCCGCTACATCCTCGCACTTGAAAACTCCAGCAAAATCTTAAACCATGTTTTGCAGTTTCATCAGGGGACGTGCCATAGCGCAGCTGCCCCTTCGCTTTATTTAGCTGTAGGCATCTGGGGCTGAGCGATAGAAAAACGTACCGGACCACGCAGGAGCCAGGTACCTGACGGGAGCTTTAGTGGTACTTTGTCAGCAGGGGGGATGCACCGGAGGCAGACGTGTAGCCCAGAAGGAGCAGCTCCGCTTGTTTTCTGGTTAGAGAGTGGAACTGTTTGGGGATGAGGGTTAGGACCAAAAATTGGCAGGATCCCGCTGCTGGCGTTGCTGATCTGCCAGGAAGGGCCGGGGGTGTGAAGCGTTTGGGGGATCTGCTTTGGGGGAAAAGGAGAAAAACTGCCTCGGCTCTCTCGAGCAAGCTCAGATCAGCACCGCGGACAGCTCCACTGCTCTGCGTGCAAAGCCATGGCAGCCCAGCGACCAGTCCTGGGGCTTACAGACATATAAGAGCCAGCTCTTGAAGGGAGAGATTAAAGAGGACACAAGCCTGTATCACAGGCCAGATTCTGCAGTCCTTTATCCTGAGTGTGCTCACTCGAAAACGCACCAGTGGATTTACTGCGGAAGGACATGGATGTAAGTAGGGTACAGGATCTGCCCCTGTAGGGCGGGGGAGAGGAGAAGCTGGTCCCATAATTAGCTTCCTCATCACCAGGGGATTTACTCCAGATCAACACTGGTGTGAGACAGAACGGGACCTCGCTCTATGCCTTTTCAGCGCACTTCCATTCTATTATGTGCATTATTACCTATTGATTTCCAAATAAATCCGTGTTGCATAGAAGGTGCTTTCCCAACCACTGGCCAGGGGAAAAAATTTTAAAAAAGCAAAAACAAATTAAGATGAGAGGAAAGTGTCTTCAGTGTGACCATAAACACTGGAAGGGGCTCTGGGCTGTACCTTGGTAATTCAGTCTGAGGGGGATCGGTATGTAGACCCAGTGTACAGCTGTGCTGCCTCAGGAACAGGGCTGGACTCTGACTGGTCCTTGCTTCCTTCTTGCTGGGCAGGGAGAGGTAGTTGTCTGTACAAGTGCCTTTCCTCACACAGCATAGTGTCCTCTGTGGGACAGCTCAGTTGTACTGGATGAAACATTAGCTCCACTGGCCCTTTACTCCTGCTTGACCACTCCCCTGGTCACCCATAAAGGGGGCAGGTAGCATCTTAGCATCAGTTACTCTCCCTCCTTCCCCCATCCTGCTATGCAGGTTCTGGCAGTGCAGTAAACCACATGCAGGAGGCTTCCTTACACCTCCATACACCTTTGCGTGGGCATGCAACCATTAATCATAAGTGAGCCCATAAGAAAGTATCCAAAACCTATTTGGAAAGAATTTCATTGGCTTCCGTGAACATCAGATGAGAACCCAGTCTGCAAAAGTCTGGGCCAGCAAAAGTGGGAGGGCAAGGGCAGTGCACAGCTCATTAGGGCTGCAAAGAGACACCACAGGTAGAGAGATTTCATTTTTCTTCAGCAAATTGCTGTCCTTTGTACACATGCTACTTACCTTCTCACTCCCACCCGTCCCTCATCGGAGCTCACTTCTGAATCCCCAGGTCACCCCAATCCCAGTGCATCCCAAATCACAGGTAACACCTAATCCCAACTCATCCTCCATCTCAACTCATCTATTAATCTCCACACACCCCCACAACATAGACCATTCCAATCCTGACTCCTCACAAACCACAGATCATCACTAATACCAGTTCATCCCTAAAACACATATTATCTCTAATCCCATCTCATTGCAAATCTCAGCACCACTACCACAGCAATGCATCATGTCACTTGTGTTTGGTGGAGGGAAAGACTAAGGCTACAACTACACTACAAAGAAAAGATACGCATATTGCAAACCACAATTTGCGTATCTTTTTCTGCTTTCTTTCAAAAGAGGCTTTTCCAAAATTTGTCCCGTCTACATGCGGCCAAATTTCAGAAAAACCTCCTCTTTTGACACATCCCTTCTTCCTCATACAATGAGGATTACAGGGATGGCGAAAGAACATGTCTGCTTTTTCTGAAATTGTTCTGAAAAAGTGGGCGCATTTCTTGGATGTGACACAGCTTTTCTGGCATACCGCTGGTATCCCGGAAAAGCTTTGCAGTCTAGACATAGCCTAAGAGTGGGCCTCCTTATACTAGATGAGGGATCTGGAACTTCAAATATAGTATGCAGCAGCCATTTTGCCAAAATACAGTTATTTCTCTACTCTTACTCAGCTGCTGATACAGACCTAAAGCAGCACTGGTGAATTTGTTGGCAAATACATCTGCTACTTACTTAGGTGTGTATGACTATCAGTTTTGAGTAGACGTGCATGCTGATTGAGTTTCCATTGAATAAATTAATTCATTCATATTGTGAATCATATCCAGGCAGTATTGCCTTAAAATCGTTTACTTTGTACTTGCAGGGAAAGACTATTTCTTGTCTAGGCCCCAATACCCTGGTTGTAGAATAGAAACTTTGTCCAAAAAGTCTCTATTTGATGAGACTCATGTTAGACCATTTTTTCTGACCAGTAACAGTTTCTGACCCTCAAATATTTTATTTCAGTTTTGCACAATGAATTATGGAGCCCTGGACTGGCCACTTGGGAACATATATTTCAAAGAGGTCTCTTAATAGAAGAGAATTGGTTGATATTTCAGAAAGTTTATTGCTGCTAACCTCTATTTCACGTAGAACTAGGTTCACAGAGAATTTCCATCTTACTCTGTCTGTAAGGAAATACAACCTGAATTCATAGCTTCTAAGGCCTGAATCTCTGAATTAAATCGCTATTCAAAGTAGAGTATATCTTTTAGAAAATCATCTAATTTTGATTTTAAAATTACTAGTGATGGAGAATCCACCCTGACCCTTTGTAAGGAGCTCCAATGATTAATTATCCTCACTGTTCAAAAAGGTGCACCATCTTTCCAGCCAGAATTTGTCTAGATTCAACTTCCAGCCATTGGACCTTGTTATACTTTTGTCTGCTAGAATGAAGAGCCCCATGTTTCTGTTCCCCATGTAGGAACGTATAGACGTGATCAAGTCATGTCTTAACCTTCTCTTCAATACAATAAAGTTGGCAAATTCCTGTCTTTGAAACCTGATACTGTACATCTATCAGGTGTTTACTGAAATTAACTTGGGCATCAATGCCAAATCAAGCACCATTGGTGCTTACAGTAGCACACCCATGATAGGGGGTTAGTTTTAGTTGTATCCCCAGCAGGAGCTTCTTGGTATATTATGCCTCATACAGGAAGAATGTCTGGATCATAGTAACCAATACCAACCCACTGCACAATTTCACACAAAAGCTAATGAAGAGAGAAAACGTGATAATCACTTTTAGATTTGGCATCCAAAATGACACGTGTAAATGAACTAGATCTTTCTAACATGTAACGATGAGTTGCAGAGTACACATTACGGTGTTCATAAATGAAGAATAACATAGCTAGGTCAAGGAGCACATCACACATTTAGGCACAGATCCTGGTCCAATGGAAGGCTGTAAGGGCGTGTGGGGTACACGCCCCTATTTTACCCAGGCCCCTAGACTCCCCTTTCTCAATAAGAGTCAGTACGTAGGCCACAGTCTGCTGACATCACTTTTAATAGGTGCAACCTCGTCCCGCCAAGGTACTTTTCCTTTACAAGCCTACTGAGCTCATCGGCGTCTTCTCCACATGCAATTGCAAAGGGGTTGGAGGTAGGGTGACCCGGGCCCGCCCTCACAACCGGGTCCTGACCCAGGGCCCTAAGGGGAGGAGAACAGCCTCGTTCTCTCCCCTGTGGTTGACAGGACAGCCGCCCGTAACACGCCAACCCACGGGCTATCCGTTGCCCTGCCCTGTGTCACTTTCTACCCTCCACAAGTCCTCTTGGAGCCGTGGGCGACGCAGGCGGTTAGGACCCCCCCTTTGAGGGCCCCTCCATGCACGCTCTCGGGCCCTCCATCCCTGGACGTCCCAAGCCTCCTCCCTCTCCTCCGGGAACCGGCCGGCTTTTAAAACTGGCGGCACAACACCAGCTGAGGCCGCCCCGCCCCCTCATGCTCAGCAGGGCGTGCTGCATGATGCTGTAATCTGGCATCCCTGCACTTAAGGCCGCTGTGCTCCCCTCTGCTCCCCGGCCGGGTTTTTGTGGCGTGTCCCCGCCTCCTCCCCTGTACCAAGAGGTTGGGGTAGTCCCAGTGCAGAGCCCCGGCGCTCCATCACAAAGGCATACATAATATAGTGCAGAAAAACTTAGAATCAAAACAAGATTTTTCCATTGTCACTCCTTCAGCAGGGTGTCTGGATTTTTTTATACCCTTCTCCCATGTAGTTCCTAATGAACATCTGCATTTCATCAGTGTAAATTATTTCCTTGTAGGCAGAAGCAGAGTCTGTCTGAAACTTTGCCACATGAAGATGAGATAATAAAACAATGCTGCTTCATTGGAATAAAGACATCTACACTGTTGTAAACCTCCTAACCTAGTATTTTTCTTATGCTCCATGTTCCAGCTCTGGGAGGTTGACAAAGCACTTCTGCCCAAGGTTCCTTCTGCACTGCTTCCTTACCTGCCTTAGCAAGAGTCTTGTGATACTTTAACAGGGATCTGGGGTTCCATGTGGCAGCTACCATAGAAGCAGGTATGCCATATGCCTCCACTTTGCCTGTGCACTATGGGGGAAGACACTACAATAACTCCCATGCATTGTTAGCAAGGAGGGAAGCAATGGGAAACTACTCGAGAAGCAGGCATTGAATGCATATTTATTTAACCTCAGTGGCACAAACAGCCTATTTGAATAATGCAGCAAGGTTATGGCTTCTTTTTCAGCCTAGACACTGAGGGTATGTCTAGACTACATGCCTCTGCTGACAGAGGCGTGTAAATTAGACATACCGACATAGTCAATGAAGCGGGGATTTAAATATCCCCTGCTTCATTAGAATAAAAATGGCCGCCACGTTGTGCTGGCTCAGCTGTTTGTCAGCACAAAGCGGCGGTCAAGACGGGGATCGGCCGTCAAGGAAAGCCTTTGCCAACCAATCCCTTATGCTTTCCTTGCCGACCGATCCCCGTCTTGACTGCCGCTTTGTGCCGACAAACAGCTGAGCCGGCACAACGTGGAGGCCATTTTTATTCTAATGAAGCAGGGGATATTTAAATCCCTGCTTCATTGACTATGTCGGTAAGTCTAATTTACATGCCTCTGTTGACAGAGGCATGTAGTCTAGACATACCCTGAGGGTGCATCTACACAGCAGTGTTATTTCGGAATAACTGACATTATTCCGAAATAACATAGTGTGCATCTACACTACAAGCCTTTATTTCTAAATAATGTCAAGCTGGAGGACTTCTTACTCCAAGGAGAAAGGGAAGTTGAAGGAAGAGTAGATAGCACCAAAAGCCAAATTAAGCTATTTTGACTTTGTAGCTGAAGTTGCATAACTTAATTCGATTTTAGCCCTGCTGTGTATACATTCCCTTAGTAGCCACTGGGACACCAGGATTCAGCATTCCAGCCCTGAGCACCGAGGCTTTTGTCTGCACAGCAGCTGGTTAGACATACACTTGGTGTCTCAGCTCAAGCTAGTACCTGAAAATAGAAGTGTGGCTATCATGACATGGACAGTGGCTCAGGTTAGCTGCCCAAGGACATCACCAAGGGGTTAGGCCGAATTGTACTCAGATGGCTAGCCTGAACCCCCACCCAGAATTCTCTTTTTGTGTACTAGCTCAAGATGAGCTAGATTGTGTACATGTACCCATACTGAGAATTACAACTCCCAGGCGCTGTGTAGCCAAACCCTTGCCAGCTCCTCCATTCTGTACCCACATAAAGAAATCATATGTAGGCTTTAGGTAGATGAAGTGAATTTTGCCTATAAACAGCAATAAACTCCAGAGGAACTTTAGTTGGGGAATGGTGATGGTGTATTCAGCATCATGCAGATGTAAGACCAAAGCTTATAATTTCCATTTCACTTACATGGAAGAAAATGTACATGAACAAAAGATGCTGTGAGATCACTTGCTGCTGAAGCCTTTTTGATAAGCAGAAAACAACAAGGATAAATCAAGATCAGATATGCCAGGTCTGGATGTATTCCCCCTTTCCCCATATTGCTTCTGTCTAAATCCCTAGGGGGCAAGTAACTGTGTACAAACTGGACTGACAGTGTGACTGATGGGTGAGTGCCTTTTTGGCTGTGCACCTCCATGCTCCCTCTAAAGTCATTAACTATTCTATCTGACATAAGCAGTGCTCTCAAGTTGGTATTTGTAAGATAAGTGATTAATTTCCTCTCCTCCAGATAGCTCATTAAGACATGTTTTATTACAGAAAAAATTGCCGATGACTTAATTAATCAGGTAAATTTTTGTGAGCATTTTTTTTCTTCCTAACATGGTTGCTGCAGCCCAAACAACTAATTACAGTACACTTAAAAGATGTATACCATCTCAGGGTCAGAAATGTTTTGTTGAATCAGACACAGAGGCACATCTAGAAAGGGCATGCCATTCTAGACAAATAGAGCGAGTTAGAATTGCTGCTGTCACAACAGCTCATAACATCTGCAGCCACAGGGACTGCAGATTTCGCTACCATACTGCACAAATGCTCAGCCTTCCCATTAGATGCTACACAACAGATAAAGATTCTGCTCTGGTTTTTATATTATTAATTTATTAACAATAATAATCATTTGACAAGTATTGCCCCAGGAATGCTGTCCTCCGATAACTATGATAAGCATCCCAGCATCAAGCATTCAGTACTGACACCGGTGTCATTACCATAAGTGCCACATTTTGGAATAGGGTTCCTATGGTAATCACTATATTTAAGAAGGTGACAGCCACTAGTTCAGAGGGTCGATAGACAAAATACCCTAACTGTCACCAGCCTGTCAGATATGTCTTTCTTTGCAACTACCTGCAACAGGATGAATCTCTCAGCACATCTCATCTAGGAGTGTCTTGACATTTTGCACTTTTTGTGGGGGGAAAAAAAAACCTCCATTCTGGAACTGAATCTGTCTTGTCGTCTAGGAGATTACAGACTAAGAAGGTGCAGTGGTGATTGATGTTAATGGAGCTGTTATCACAAGATAACTGAATGTCATTAACATGTCCAAATGCATTGACCACTGTGTTTTGATATCCTGAGGAAAACAAACATTTTCCATTCCACTCACAGCTGAATTGAAGTCAAGACTCAGCTGAGAGTAAATGTCTTTTTAAAAAACTCTGTCATTTCCTTAGCTTTTCAAACAAAAGCTATGAGTGACTGACAGACTTCAAACATTGCACGCTAAAATGAGGATGACACTAAAGCTTCTGGTTGCAGTAAAGGAGAACAAAATTTTTAGTATCCTAAAAATAACATGGGAATGACGGTGAGCCTATGACATGCATGCCCAAAATGGCATATTATGTTGATGCTTCTGTAATATAGCCTCAGGGGAGGCTGGGCCACTGGCAAGAACGGTCAATTTTCAGTGCCAAAGTCTTCCAGTGGGTGTCTGGATGGAACTAAAATCCAAGCACTGTACTTGATGTACGCCCGAGAGTGTCCTGGCATCAGGAAAGATGATAGAGCAGCATCACAGAGTTGAAGACAATCTGCAGAGAATGTCGAAGACAGGGACAAAACAAAGGAGAGGAGAATTGAGGTGAGAGCAGTAGAATGTAAAACCATTGGCTCTGACTGGGCAAACCTGGGGGTAGAGTGAAGTCATAATTCTGTAGCTCTTATAATTAAAGAACCCATTGTAGATGGAAACAGAACATTATCCAACCTTTATCTTGCACCTGGAGCTTTACTTGTTCTGCTCAATCTAAAACTTCATGCCAAAGTCACGAGGGAGTTGGGTCTGTTCAGAGGGAGTTGGGTCTGTTCGAGGGAGTTGAGTCTGTTCAGTCTGCAGAAGCGAAGAGTGAGGGGGGATTTGATAGCAGCCTTCAACTTCCTGAAGGGAGGTTCCAAAGAGGATGGAGAAAGGCTGTTCTCAGTCGTGACAGATGGCAGAACAAGGAGCAATGGTCTCAAGTTGTGGTGGGAGAGGTCCAGGTTGGATATGAGGAAAAACTATTTCACTAGGAGGGTAGTGAAGCACTGGAATGGGTTACTTAGGGAAGTAGTGGAGTCTCCATCCCTAGAGGTGTTTAAGTCTCGGCTTGACAAGGCCCTGGCTGGGTTGATTTAGTTGGGATTGGTCCTGCCTAGAGCAGGGGGTTGGACTTGATGACCTTCTAAGGTCTCTTCCAGCTCTATAGTTCTATGATTCTATGATTCTAGCCAATGAAATCACATTCAGTTCCATAAGCAGTACCACATACTCAATCTGGTCAATACATGTGTGGGAGATGGACAAGGCAAACACAGAGGCTGAAAACATCAGTGATGTTTCCCTAGGTTTTGTTCTGACTTTGAACTAATCAATACTCACACATTTCTGTAAAGGCAATTGTGCATCTCCAGGTGCTGTCAGATGAGACTTAAATGTGAGATCTTAGTTCCTTCTGGTCATCAAACATCGAATGGCCCTTTGCATAAGTGTCTGCCTTCCAGTCATATTCCAGCTCTTTGGAAAGTAACTCTTTTCTTCCTGCCTAAATTTTCCTTGCACTTTCAATTAGATAAAGTATTTGCCATATCCCTCTAGCAAACTATTTGTATTATTACTTCTGAGGGATTTATGCACAAAAAACTAAAAATTCTGTGCACATATTACAATTCTGCAAATTCTGCTTATTTTACTTGTCAATAAATAAATGTGGAGGCTCCAGCATGGCTATGGGGAATGCAGGCCACTGGCTGCATGGAGGTCGGAGATCACGACCTGGACTTGGCAGTGAGGTTGCACCCAACCATTGCACACAGTACATGGCCCAGGGTTGCCCCAGAAATACCCCAGTCTATGTCTACACTACACTGATCTATCGGGGAAAGGTACGCAAATTGTGCTCTGCAATTTGTGTACCTTTTTCTGATAGTTTTTTTGGAAGAGGCTTTTCCGAAATTTGGCCCATCTACACTGGGCCTAGTTTTGGAAAAGCCTCCTCTTTTGGAAGAGCCCTTCTTCCTCGTAGAAGGAGGAAGACGGGGCTTGTGAAAAAGTGCATCTGCTCTTCCTCAAAAAAAAAAGTGGAAGAGCAGATGCATCCCCTGGACGCGACGGAGTTTTTCTGGGATACCGGAGGTAGACATAGCCTCATAATGTAGACATAGCCCTAGGGTCCTGCCCCTCTCTACCAGCCACACCAAGCTAGCAAGCAAGAGGGACAGAGTCTCACACGCACACCCAGCTCCATTCCCCAATCCAATTTTGGGGAAGGCATGCTCAGCCCAGAAGGATCCAAGTGTGGAGAGACTTAGTGTGGGGATATCCAAGTGTTGGGTGAGAGGGTTCTGTGTGGGGCCATCTAGGTATGGCTCATGGGGTGGGAGGGAGGTGTCCAGGTGCAGGGGATTTGGATGCACAGGAGCTTATTGAGTGGTTTTGGGTGCAGGTAGGATGGGGCTTGGTAGGGGGATCTGGGTGTAGAGGGTAGGGCTCATCAGGGAGGTATAGGTGCAGGGGACTCTGAATACAGGAAGATGAGGCTCAGCATGATGGGGATTGGATGCAAAGGTCTCAGTGGGAGGGTCTGGGTATAGAGTAGTGAGGCTTGACAGTGGAGTCTTGGTATGAAGGTAGGTTGGATGCACAGGGACTGGACAGATGAAGGAGCAGCTGCCCATGCAATGACTTCGGCTCTTGCAGCTGAAAAGTGATGGGGACAGGAAGTGAAAGGGAAGTAATGCAGCACTTCTTGTAGCTGAGGGAGGCTTCTGGGAGGTGGGTCTGACCTGTCCCCATCCCTGGCCACTCCTTGCAGGAAAAGAGGAAATTTTGTGCCCCGCCCAGCCTACCCAGAACTAGCAACTGAGTCTGGAGCAAGGTAAGAGCCACTGGTGGGGTGTCCCCAGCCCTGCCCTTCCATGGTGATTTATCTCTCTTCCAGCTGCTCCAGACACCTGAAATGAGACAGCTGTGTTGCTCGGAAAGGTCACATGACCACTTGTGTGGCTTCCCTCTGCTTCCCCATCAGAAGCCATTTTTCTGCAGGGAAGCAAAGAAATTTGCAGGGGGCATGAATTCCATGTGTGTGCAGTGGCACCGAATTCCCCAAAAGTAAAGTTACAGTAGTGGTGTCTAGACAATATAGCACAGTGTTATTGTCACTGAATAAGTACTATGGTTGACATTCCAACCCCGTTCAGATCAATGGCAAGCCTTCCAGGTAGGTGCACTTCCATAATGGATGTTGCCTGTGAAACACAAAATTTATCAAACACTTTGGGACCGTAGCTTTTCTATAGTGAGAAGATGTTTTCACCATATGGAAGCATGATCCAAGAGAAGCCAGCTTTACCCTTAGTAAAAATACTGCACTTTTCACATGTTGAAATGTGTTAATTTTAGGCATATAGCACCTGCTTAACAGCCGGTGTAAAATTAGCATGGCTCCATCAACTTAAACGGAGTGCCAGTGATTTACAGCAGCTGAGGATTGAACTCACCGACCTGATTTTCAGAGGTGTTAAGCAAACACAATGCTCATTGGCTGGCTTGAACCACCAGGCTAGTGATATTCAGAAGATTAGTAGGGTGCTGTCTAGTCCTCATAGGACTTTGAAAAAGAATGCCTTTGGCTTTCTCCTTTAATCCACTTCACGCACAGCCACTGACTAATTTGTATCTTAAGGTCAAATCATTTCCCCAGGAGAGTCTCAAGGTCAGTAATCAAAGGCCCATCATCAAGTGAGCTGAAAAATAGCAAAGACAATCTCTCTTAAGTAAACTGTGTAATGTTTTCAAATGAGTGCTGAAATATTTATCCTCACTATTAAGTATGTTTGAGGCTGCAAGGGAGGAGGGATATCAAAAGATGCCTGCTCCGTTCTTTATAATTATATGGCGCCTGAACGATACTTTAAAAAAATTTGCATCAAAAGCTGAGGCCATATCCTCCAGTGGTGTAAATCAGCTTATTGCCCCCACATCAGTGGAGCATTGCTCATTTACACCACCTGCGGACCTGACCTGCCTGTCGTTAGTAGTTTCTGTTCCATTTACAGAGATACAACACTAACAGTAGCTAATGGATAGTGTGCCAATTACTGTGCGGTGTACTTGCTCTATGTGTGACATATTGTGCCATGCATTGATTTTTAATCTGCTCAAACTAGCATTTGTCATGCAGGGTGAAAGTCTGATGTGAGAAATAGCCTCTTCATTTTCCCTGACAATTATTAACACTGAGCTAGTCTTCATTGCTCATGCCGTAGGCAACATTTCCTGCCAAAAATAAATGCAAAGAACAAGAAGAGAGCTGGTTTGCAAAATTAAACTCTGTCTTAAAAGTGCATAAATCAGAAGGGGGGGAGGGCATCCTCCGTTCCTGTAGAGAGGAGTTGCTCCATTATGCTAATTTACCCCAGCTGAGGCTTTGGCCTAAGGAGAGGATAAAAGCAAGAAGGAATCCATAATAGTAACACTGGACCCTACTCACTCTTGTCCTGTGCATCGGGGGATAGGTTGCAGGGACAATAGGAAGGAGAGGGCTTATCCCTTAATGGAGGAGGAGAGAGAAAAGAGTGAGGAGAGTAGCACAGAAAGCTGTGAGAAATTCTGGGTACTAGTCCTGGAGGGGTTTAAAAGGGCAAGTCTAGAGGCTGGGGGGGATCAATCTTCCAGATGCAATCTCCTGCCATGTTTCGCAAAGCAAGCCCACAGGATGGACTTCACTGGGAACAGCCAATGAACGATCCCCATCGCAGCTTCTGTTGGACCTGAAGCAGACAGGATGCCTCTGGGCGCTGTCGTGGAAGACACGTCAGAAATAACCTGTAGGAGCATGTGTGCCCCTGTCTGCTGGGCCAGCAGACTCTCCAGGGCACCATGTCACCAGGGCACAGAATCACTGTATCCCTTCTATATACCTTTATGAAATTTTCCCCATCACCATCAGTGCTCGACTCTGATGGCCTTGCACTCAGGGGACACGAGGGCTAGGACTGACTGGTCTGTGTGCTGAAGTTCATCTGTGTCCTTCTACATTCCTTTCAAACCCATTTGGGGCTATTCCACAATCTGCCCCTACATGGTCAGTATCCCATTTCCTATCATAGTGCTTCCATTGCACTGCTGAGTGATCAGTCACATGGCTATAAGCAAGCTGCAGAACAATACAAAAGAGGTAGCCAAAGCCTCAGCTGAAGTCAATGGAGCTCAGCTGATTTAAATCTACTAAGGAACTGGCCTGGTATATCATCTCTTTAGGCCATTATAAAAGAAAAAGGACCTGATTATAGTTTACTATCCATCCTTTGAAATGTGGCTGATACAATTTTCATCCCAGTGGCAAAGTTCAGGAAATTATAAAGCCCTCTGCATTGCAAAGCCTGATTTTTGCACCCTTTGCTAAATGGACCTACCAGTATACTTTGGTGAGTTTGATAGCTGGCACATGTCAGCTGGCCCCAAATTATCCAATAGCTCATCAGCTGTGGTCATTGGATATGCATCAGCCACTGTCACTGAATTCAGTTATTGGTAATCAACAGAAAATTGCCTAGACCTATTTAGTTTTGAAATCAATAAGACCATAGGCTTTCTGAAGGTCAGATAACTCCCAAATGTCTCATGTCATTATTGTTTTCTTATCATTAGCCTCACTTGCAGCATTGTGGGGTGTTTGCAAAAATGCTATCTTATTGCATTTCTGAAAAGGAAGGGTTTTGTCATGTATTCCCCATCTTGTCTGAGAATTATTAATTTGCAGTGTAGGGAAGGTCAATCAATACATTATATTAAGGGTCACATATTTAATGCTCTGCACAATGTAAGGTAACACACACAGGTAAGGTAATATTGATTATTGCTGTAATGCAAGTAGAAGACCAGCAGGCGAACGGTCTGTAAAGTAATAGCTTAGCATGACTAATCGAGTCTTCATTTGGAAGTTGACATAAACAAATGACAAACAAGTGGGTGTTATATCACAAGATGAAATACACTTGAACCTCTTTAATCCGACAACTGTGGGAAACAGGGTATGCCAGATTAAAGAAGGTTTGTGGACCATGGAGGGTATTGGGGCAGGGTCTGGGAAGGAAGGAGAATGCGTAAAGGAGATGGGTGTGGGGCACTTACCTGGCACCCCGTTCCTGGCGGCACACATAGCTTTGTGTCCCCCGCTTCTCTCTTGCACTGCCCCCACCATCATGGGAGTGGCAGGGAAAAGCCTCCAGTGAAGCACTTCGCTGCACTGCTCCAGTTGCGGGGAGGGGAAGTGGTAGCGCACAGAGCAGCTTCCTCTTCCCCCTGCCAGGGTCCATACCTCAGGTGTAGTTACATCTGGAGCATGGAGGATCAAGTATATAGTGATGAACCAGTGCAGTAAGCCAGTTGACTGGTATGAAATAAGGAACTGCAAATTCTAATATTTGTAATATTAATATTTTAGGATATTTTAAGGAACACCAAAACTCACAGATATTTACTGCACCAATGCTACAGCCATAATTGATGTACATGCTAATGCACATGAAGTGAATGGATAATTAACCTGTAAGAAGTGGGGACTCTAAAAGACGTGAGGTGCACAGACAAGGAAAAGTGGGTTGAAGCCACTGTGGATACGTAGGATAAAGTGAGCATTAGCATAACACATTATACAAGATTTTACCTGACATAAGTGCTGGGGGAGACACCAGGAAGAGAGCCACATTCCAAGGTAGCCCCACAAATTGTGGTTTAAGTAATGCAACAGCTGGATGTTCTATATTACTTCTCTCTTCCTTGCAAGACTGGAGTTTGTGCATTTGGGCTTGGATTGCTTATCGAGGCTAGTAAGGAAGCAACAGAAGTGTGCATTGTCCCACTTGTGTGTGTTGCGAGCCTCCTTCTGCTGACAGCCTCCCTACTATAGCTGATCTGGGAGCTGAACCCTGAGAGCTCACGGCATGCTAAAATATATTTAACCTTGGGAGAACAAACAGAAACAATACCAGTTACAGATTAGGCTACATGCACAACCTAATTAGGTGAATCTGACAATCAGCTACTGTAAGAGACATCGTTGTTATTGTTAGTCTAAATAGTGTCAGACAGCTTAGAAGTTTTGTGGGGCTTTTTAAAAATAAGTTGAATAATAATAATTAATAATACATCAGTGAATCAGTCATTCATACCTGAGCTGAAAATCAGTGTTCGTGTTCCCAGGTGGAGGTTTTGTCTTATGACAAGGGGACATTAATTTTGCACTGATCAATGCAAAAACTTTGAAAAAGTGACTTTCTTTGGCTTAGAGATGAGTTCTAGATCCGTGGTCTGCAAAGTAAAGCACCAGCGACAGCAACTGGAATAATGAGATAGAATGGATTGCAGTGTCACAGACGGTACAGTTCTGCGATGTCTTATCTTGTGACAGAGGCAAAGACTAAAAAAATAGGAACAGCGGGAGCTCATTTTTTGGACAATTACTTTAACAGGCATGTGAAACGGGAGACAAGGTGGGTGAGGCAATATCTTTTATTGGACCATCTTCTGTTGGTGAGACAGAGGCAAGCTTTTCATCTTGCCCAGAGACAAGCTTTGTTCTTAAATAGAGCTCGTCTTCAGGTTTCTAATGACGCACTTCAGTGACTATTGGTTTTGAGTGCCTGGTTTTTTTAAGTGCCCACTGAGCACCTGCCCTCTTGCAAAGAGGTCTTCTTAAAGGAGTTGCAAGCAGGGCCCCCAAATCACTAGTTAGTTTGGAAAATCTTGGCCATGCCATGTTTTTTATTATTTGTCCTGATGGATTAACAACGGAGCAGACGAACAGCACACCTTGTGAGGAAGACAAAAAAATGCCTTTTCACATGTCTGTATGCAATGGCATTGTGGCTGTGTTGGACCCAGGATATGAGAGAGAAACAAGACAGTATATCTTTAATTGGATCTGCTTCTGTTGGTGAGAGAGAAAAGCTATCAACCCCACTGAGTTCTTCAGCCCTGGGAAAGTTAATCAGAGTTTCACAGTTAAATATAGAATCATAGAATCATAGAGCTGGAAGAGACCTCAGGAGGTCATCAAGTCCAGCCCCCTGCCCAAGGCAGGACCAATCCCAACTATATATAAAGGTGGGATAGCTTGTTAAACATAAGGAGTTAACATATGTTGCAAGAAACCATTCAGAATGAAGTGGGCAATTAATACAAGAGAGCGCGAGGGTATGTCTAGAGTTGCATTTGCTCAACAAAACTTTTGATGTTCACCAGTGCTTAGCCCTTCCCCTCATTAACAACAGTTTTGCCACAGTAGGTACATGAGTGAATGCTGCTTTGTCAGCAGGAGCACTCTCCTGCCTACAAAGCAAAACCTGCTCGTTGGGGGTGGAAGTATTTTGTTGACAAAGGTGCGAACAAAAAGCATTTACACACACTGACTTTTAGCAACAGGGCTGTATCAACACAGCCTGGTCACTAAGGATGCATCTACACAGCACCCTAAACTCGAAATAAGATAGACAATTTGAGCTATGCAAATTGCGTCTTATCTCAAAACTGTTTCGGAAATAACTTATTTTGAAATTTGGCACTTCTACATCCTTTATCCCTTGCGCAACGAGGTTTACCAGGATGGCGAAATAGCACGCCTGTTATTTCAAAAGATATTTCAAAATAATGGGAGGCTTGTGTAGATGCAGAGTAGCTATTTCGGGATACCTCCAGTATCCCAAAATAACTGTGCAGTGTAGACGTACCCTAAAAGTGGTATAGTGTAGACGTGCCCTTAGTGATTAAAGATTGTTGTAATGAGCTATATAAAACCAGTGTTTCCACGGAGTTCATGATTTTTAGTGTTGCAGTTATTAATTTAAACTCCTAGGCTCATCTTTTAAAAGTGTTGAAGACAAAGACTGAGAAGTCAGATATGGAGTGATCGTTTTGGGAAAGTGTTTGCCACATGTGATAAGGTGTTTTTGTCTTTTATCATTTTTCAGGCTGAGTATTGTAATTGTCTCATTTCATAGTTTCATTTGTGTTTCCTAACTATAACCTTTGTGTTGTGTCACTGTTTTCTGACTCTGGGTTATGTTCTGAAGAAAACTTAATGTATAAAACTTTGGGCCTGGCGAGCTCAGAGAAATTGGTAATAGGAGACAAAGGCTTTCCGCCCTAAATAACTGCATCACATCTAACTCTACATCTGATACATTACTTTCATCACCGATGGCGAAACAGTAACAGACTTTAATCTAAAATAGCCCCGAGAAAGAGAATGCAGAAGTGACACGTGGCAACTAACTTGAAATCAATTTGTTTTTTAACATGTATAATTTTCTATTTGTATGGATCAATGGGCAAAATCCTGGGACTTCTGAAATCTGTGGAAAAAATCCAATTGGCTTCCATGAGGTCAGGATTTACCCAATTTCCTCATTCTGTGAGTTGTCTCAAGTGGATATAGTCTGTTTCCGATGTTCCACTCTTATGGACTGATTAAAAATTTCAGGTTCCATTCCAGAGTAGCTGCACATAGGTGAGGGATTAAGTGCTTCTTTTATATTCAGGACCATTTTTTCCCCCATTCAAATGTCTATTTACAGTTCCCATTGATTTCAGTGAGAACTTGGACCCACCCAATAAAAGAGTCTGGCTCTCAGAGAGCTTTCTGGACAAAAATGGTGCTACATAAATGAAAGCTATTATTTTTATTAACCTTTTACTGTGAATGTAAGGCCAGATTAAAACCAAAAAGGGACTATTTATGTTTACACTGCCATGGACAGATATACTTATTTTAACTGAAGATCAGGAGACTGGATTTATTAATGCTATTTAGTAATGCTGATTATATTTATCTGATAAAAATGTCCATTAAAACACCACTTTAAGAGCATGCAAACAGCATGTATCTGAAATGAATTCTGGTGGGGGTTTTTAAAAAGAGGGAGTTTAACAAATTCAAATTTGTAGTTTTTTTCCTTTTTACAAATAGCACATGAAATCAATATTTCATCACACTGTGAGTATAAACTAAAAACATTGGTCTATTAACATCCTTTTATTAGCATGTCAATTGCAATGCACCAAATTTACACATATGGGCAAAGAAATTGTTTCCTGAAAATGTGCAAATTGCTACTTCACTGCATGTAAATGAAGTGCTAATTGCTCTTTGCAAACAATATTTATGCAAATTATCTCCCCAATATTTGCATAGCTGTGTGGACTATACATTTACATCTGTCACACTTTTTTTCCAATCAGAGAGTGCCTGGACATCAGGATCTGGACTATTCTTCACTTTCTCTTCAAACAATTTGTGTAGAGACTAAATGGGTGAAGAATAGAAAGGGATCTGAAGCCAATAATATTTCTTGACACAAAAGAACAGAAGATTTTAACCTGCTCTTTTATTCTGACTTATTATTCATTGAGCAAGATATTTGCAACAAACAATTTATATGTAAACTTTTGCTCTTTTTTCTTTGTTGTTTGTCCACAAATATGTCATGACATTCTCCAATGTAGCCATTGCTTGAAATTCTTTGCAAAATTGCAAACGAACCAACACAGTGAAAATTACATGTTGTAAATTTTTATAGACAGATAAGCTATTTGATATTCACTTTAGACAAGCACTCGAGTGTATGAACAAAAGTCATTTTGCATTCTATTTTGAATGAATCTTTGCAGGTGTTTTTCTGCAATTCACTGAGTTTTAAAATCTGGTCCCACTTTTTTCACCAGCTAACTTCTCTGAAATCAAAAGATTTAGACTAGCATTACACTGGCATAAGTAAGAGCAGAATTTGATCAGTTAAGCTACATATCTTTTGCCACTTTCATGAACATTGACTGGAAATTTGGGCTTAGATCCTTGCAAAACCCTCATCTACTTCCAATTATTATGTTCCCCAAATCTAAGGATGAAATCGTAGCTCTCTAAAGTCAACAGATTTTTTGACATTGACATCAGAGGAGCCAGCATTACATCATAGCAGTCTAAAAGCTTTACACTTTTACTCTGATGTAATTTATGCAAATGATCCCCCTACTATTTGCATAGCTGTGTAGGCTAGACTGATGTAATATCAGGCCCATACATGGGGAGGGTGCGAAGGGCGCAAATGCAACCCCCGTGATCCTCCATAGTCCCACATGAGACCAATTCTGGATGGACTAGAGAAGACTGGGGCGGTGTGCTGCCCGAACCTCCTTCCCCCATTCTCCAGCTGGCCGAGGGAAGGCAGGAGCAGCGCACTGCCCAAGCTTCCTTCCCCCATGCTGCACCCAGCCAGGGGAAGGCTGGGACTGATTTCATTCGCCTCCCCACCCCAGGAGCATGGCCAGGGGCTAGGGTAGGGCCAAGCCGCTGTGGCAGGAGCGGAGCAGCCATCAGCCCCTCCCATGTCTCAGGACAGGCTATGCAGCTGCAGCCCAGCCAGACAGGGGCTGATTCTGCCCCCAGCCCTCCCGGGAGGCTGGGGAAGCAGCTGCCAGACTGCTTCATGATCCACCAGTTGACTGCTTGCAATCAATTGGTCAACTGCGATCAACATCTTGGACACCCCAGATATAGGATATAATTGGGTTATAATTGGCCCCTGCAGGGCATCCCATAGACATTGGGCGACCTAAAATCTATTTCACTACTGCTAGCCTATATATATATATATACTTGGAATACTTGGAAGATCTGTGATTTCATCAATGTGAATAGTCTTGCCACTGATGCAGATCGCAACTTTTCCACACCATCCTATTATGTGCAGTTCTTGTCCATGTTCCTCCATAAATCTTCCATAAAGGATCCACCCAACATGCTGGAGGCCTTCCTCTTGTTCTTTTTATGTCTCATGGATACCAATGAAGTATACATACGGTCCATCTGTTGTCTCTCAGTCATGCTACATGGCCAACCCATCTCCTTTTCTGATCATACATAACTTGGATGATATCGTTGACACTGCTTCTTGTGCGCAGATCATAGATAGTAACATGCTGTAGCCTACCTACACCCACTATGCATCTTTCCATTGCTCTTTGGGTGATTTGCAGCTTTAATTCTTCTGTAAGTGTCATGTTCCAGGTTTCGCAGCCATAGAGCATTACCAGAAGGATACTGGTGTTAAAGAGATGGGCTTTCACGGTGGTGGAAAGTTTAGGATCGACAAAAACACTATGCAGACTCCCAAAGGCAATCCAGCCCGACCTCCTCCTCCTGCTCAATTCTGGACCCAACTCGTTGTCCATCTATATATACAGTCTTAACTGAAAAACTCTGAAGACGAAGACTGGAATATTTTGGAATATTGTTTTTCACTTACGATATTACAGAAAGATCCCAAAAGGTAATTTCTATAAAACCTTTATTACTGTATAAATTTTTAGTATGTTATAACAAAATCATTTTACCAATCACTGTTTCTACTCAAATTTTTCATTAACCTCTCTTATGCACACTCATTGCATGACTATTTTGTACTCCTTTATATTTAAAAATAATGTGGTCCACATTTACAAAAAAAGCACACGCCTCCCCCCCCCCCGCACACACACACAGAAATTCCTGTGTACAGGCCTGAGTATTCTATTTGTTTTGTAAAACTGGCGGGGGGGTTCCATTGCCTATGGGAACTTCAGGATCTCTACTAGCAGAACCTAGTTTTGGTGCGTCTACACAGCACCCTAAACTTGAAATAAGATACCCAATTTGCGCTACACATATTGCATATCTTATTTTGAATCTATTTCAAAATACCTTGTTTTGAAATTTGGCACATCTGCACAGTGCCAGATTTTGAAATAACGCACTATTTTGAGCCATCCATTAACACTCATGCGATGAGGTTTACTGGGATGGCGAAATAGCGCACCCATTATTTTGAAATTTTTTTGAAATAACAGGCAGCTTATCCTCCGGGATCCCAAAATAGCCGTACAGTATAGACATACCTTTAATGTTCAAGGGAATGAAGTTAATCTATAGGACTCTCAGTCCTGTGGCTGGGATTTCAATGCATATTATGTAATTAGCCATCCAGCTCCCATTAAAACTCGCAGCAAGTCAGGCACCTAACTCTGTTAAACCTCTTTAAAATGCTAGCTACCATAAATATATACAGGAGTAGCTGCACAGAAATTGGTGAAGTTTCACCAGTATCAAACCAATGCTAGGGAGAGGCAACTCCATCACAGACTAGCTGATATATCCGGTGTTGCTCAGGTCCTTAGCTGAAGTAATGATTGATTGTTTGTTTGTTTCTTCGTTTGTTTGTTTGAAAATTAAAAGGAAAATGTACATGCTTTATTTAAATCATGGTGCTCAAGGCAGGGGCGGAAGATTCAGGAGTTGGGGCAGGAGTTTGAGTTTGTGAGGGACTCAAGGCAGGGAGTGGGGGGTGCAGGAGTCAGGGCAGGGGATGAGAAAATCAGGGTGGGGGGCTGAGGGCAGGGGGCTAGGTGTGCAGGAGTCAGAGCAGAGGGCTGGGGGCTGGGAGATGTGGGGACTCAATGGGGCCACCTGAGGTAGCAGGGGTCATGCTGTCTGAGAGGCAGCAGGTCCCTGGGGCCACCTGCATCCGTGAGGGCAGCACTACCTGGGCAGTGACAGCTACCTGGGGTGCTTGGGGCCTCGCAGCTCTGCCAGCAGTGGTGGGGGCCATGTTGGCTGGCCAGTGGCTGCTCCCCAGGGCTGACGGGGTGGCGGAGGCTGCGCTGCCCACCTGGGCTTCCCTTCCCTCCACTGTCAAGTGCAGGAGCCAAGGGCTGGGACTGTCCTGATGCATATGCAAAATACGCGGCTGCATAAGGCACCTGAAATTGTGGTGTACAGGTGCCCCATGCAACTGTGTGAGCTTGTCTGCCCGCAGCTGTTGCACGGCTTCTGCCTACCCACTCAGGCACATGCTTCTGTCAGCCAACCCAGGGCTCCCCACTTATAGACTGAGGGCAAAAAGGAATGGGTCTATATAAGGACAACAAAAGAAAGAGGTTCAGAGGGGTAGCCGAGTTAGTCTGTAACAGGAAAAACTTAAATGTAGACCCCTAAATCGACCGCTGAGGGCAGCCTCCACCAGTGTCTGCTACTCCTCCTTCCGTGATTCTGTGTTATTGCCAGGGTATAAACTTGATAACTCACAAAATATTCGCATTTGGGCCACATGTCCAGCAAAGAACTCGGATTTGTTTGTTTTGCTCTCTTGGGGCAGACAGGCTGAGTAATACTGGCACGGCCATATGTTCTGCATTACCCTTTTGAGTTTCATGTTTATTTTTGGCAGATACTGGGCATGCTGTCTATGCCTATATAAGATAAAATGTCAAATCCTTTCCCCTTTAGTGATATTGATAGCTTGTGCTCTCTGCTACAGCTATACAATTCATCCACAGCCTGGTCAGCAGTTGAGGGCTACTTCTTTAAGTTGGCTGAATTCTGCTTTCAGTGTGAAAACTTGTTTCCAAGAACTGCATTTCTATGTTATTGCCAGGGTATAAAACTGATACACCACATGATACTCGAACTGTAGCATGTGTTGAAAAAAAAAATAAAGTGAACAGCACTGAAACTACTTTTAAGGCATCACTCTGCAACATAAGCTTTGTGAGACAGGATGCATTCAAATGTAAATAATTTTTGCTGAGTTAGCAGGTTGCCTCCTGTACACACAAGTTACCATACGTTTCATTACATGTTAGCGGGATCGTTGCCTGTGTTAGCATTCTACTAAGTCTAGCAAAGTGTTCAGCATTACAACATGTTCAGTGACAAGGAGTCCTGTAGCACCTTATAGACTAACAGATGTATTGGAGCATAAGCTTTCGTGGGCAAAGACCCACTTCGTCAGATGCATGTAGTGGAAATATCCAGAGGCAGGTATAAATATGCAGGCCAGAATCAGGCTAGAGATAACGAGGTTAATTCAATCAGGGGAGGATGAGGCCCACTTCTAATAGCTGATCTGGAGGTGTGAATACCAAGAGAGGAGAAGCTGCTTTTGTAGTTAGCTAGCCATTCACAGTCTTTGTTTAATCCTGAGCTGATGGTGTCAAACTTGCACATGAACTGTAGCTCAGCAGTTTCTCTTTGGAGTCTGGTCTTGAAGTTTTTTTTGCTGCAGGATGGCTACCTTTAGATCTGCTATTGTGTGTCCAGGGGAGACTGAAATGTTCTCCTACAGGTCTTTGTATATTGCCATTCCTAATATCTGATTTGTGTCCATTTATTCTTTTACGTAGGGACTGTCCAGTTTGGCCGATGTATATAACAGAGGGGCATTGTTGGCACATGATGGCGTATATTACATTGGTAGATGTGCAGGTGAATGAACCAGTGATGGTGTGGCTGATCTGGTTAGGTCCTGTGATGGTGTTGCTGGTGTAGATATGTGGGCAGAGTTGGTACCGAGGTTTGTTGCATGGATTGGTTCCTGAGTTAGAGTTACTATGGTGCGGTGTATAGTTGCTGGTGAGAATATGCTTCAGGTTGGCGGGTTGTCTGTGGGCGAGGACTGGCCTGCCTCCCAAGGCCTGTGAAAGTGAGGGATCACTGTCCAGGATGGGTTGTGGATCACTGATGATGCATTGGAGAGGTTTTATCTGAGAACTGTAGGTGATGGCCAGTGGTGTTCTGTTGGTTGTAGGAGATCTAAAGGTAGCCATTCACCCCACCACATTCACCCCACCACTATGGCTCTGATTCATCTCCTGCTCTGGATCCCCACCTCTGGGCTACAGCTCTGGCCATTCTTTCTCTTGATATTGGGAGTTTACTGAGTTTCAAAAAGGGGCCAACAACCACCTTATTCTGAGTCACTGCTTGTGTCTCATTGTTATAGTCCTGTTGCCATAGGAGGCTGTGTCTACTCAGCAGCGTTATTTCAGAATTACTGAAGTTATTCCGAAATAACAGAGAGTGTGTCTGCACTGCAAGCCATTATTTCAAAACAAGGGCGAGCCGGAGGACTTCTTACTCCGACTCCTGTAACCCTTATTTTAGGTAAGGGATGTCAAAGGAAAAGTGTTCTTCCTTCAACTTCCTGCTGTGTAGACAGAGCCAAAAGCTGAAATAAGCTATTTCGACTTCAGCTACGCAATTGATGTAGCTCAAGTTGGGTAGTTTAATTTGGCTTTTGCCCTGCTGTGCCCAGATTGAACATGCAGGCATCCGATCATTTCCTTGGGCCCTACAGAATCACTCCTGACCACACAGGTCTTGCTCCTCAGGTAAGATTCCTGGAAGAACCACCAAATCGCTCCCCAGACAACTCAACCCTCAGGGTGACTCTGTAACAATTCTGATTTCTGAGCTGAACCTGGAGATCCCCACATTTTGGGAGTGCTGGGATTTTATGGCCCACCACTATACACTATAGAGACAGTTTGGAGCCACAGAACAACCCACCATCTCTACATATTTTTTTAGCGGCTTCCTTTCAGGTTACTGAAACTTCTGCTCTTTTTATATGGGTTTCAGGCCACTCATACACCCACTACCTCTTCTAGGCAGGCTTATTTGGCATGGCTGGCAGTTGCCTGCATGCAGTCACTCCACCACACTCCCTGCAATGCTTAATAATGTGGAGGGACTTCTCTGCACCTGATGGATTTTATCCACCGTGAATGGGAAAAGGAGGCTAAGTTGATGTAGCAATTTATTTGCACCATGCTCAGCTGTGTTCATGTGGTAAAGGGGTTTAGCAGCCCAGAAACTGTTGCTGGTGAAAAGCTGCCCACAAGGCCTGGCTGCTTTGGAATTTGCAACAGTTGTCATCTTGCTCTGAAGCCAGCTCTGCACCTCTGGCTGCAGAGAAGTATCCAGGAGTGATATTGTCTAACTGCACCATAACTGTGTTTCTGATCGCATCTTTAATTCATCCAGAGAACATATGTGAATGGTAAGTCATCTTCAGACTGAGGAGTGTTGTAAAAGTCTAAAGCCATATGGCCATCATCAAAAGAACCCTTGGGGGAAGGCGGAGAAGGGCACAGTGACTCTGTGGCCCCCTCCCACCATGGTTAGGTGCACATCACAAAGCTGTATGTAAAGAACTACCAGGGTAAAAGTCAGTGTTGTGCTGAGGGCCAACAAAAGCCCAAAGCACCACTTAAATATCACTTATGGTCTCAGGGAAGAGTCTAGGTGGCACCTCTAAGAGACCTTGCAGATGAAGGGAACGGGGGTTTGGTGGCTTTGTCTCTTCCCAATTCTGGGCTGCTCTGCAATGCTTGGAATAATACAGATCGCTGTGTCCCAGTTACAGCGGCCTGCCCCAGTTGTCTGTAGGCTGCAATACTGCGCAAAACCTCTGCAGCCCTATGTGCTGTGAGTCCCAAGGTAGGGCATCGTTGCAAGACAGCCTTATGGCTGTCTGCACCAGAGTCCACCCCAGCTGAATCCTCCCCTTGCTGGACCCAGACCTGGTATAGCCCCTTTCCACCCCATTCAGCCTTTTACCCCGTGGAAAGGGGCTAGAACAGGGTTCAGGATTTCACCCCTTCCATTCTAAATAGCAGGAAAGGACTTGTGCTTTAACCCTGTTGCTTTCTTCTACAACAGTCCCCATCCTGTACCTCTTGATTTACCACACTTGGACTCATAGTAAGATCATTCCCGCATTTTACAATCCAATAAGATGCATACGTTACAATTGTCTCAGAAACGCTCTGAGAATTGACCGGCACCTGGGAATAGTGCGCTGTTGCTTGTTTTAATGGCATAAAATTCAGCAGCACACAAAAACAGATGCCTAACTTTAAAATCAGCGGGATTGCTCCTGGGCTGCATGCTGGCCAGCCATTGAAGCACTCTGCACAGTTGGGACTTGGTGCATGAATGAAGATATGGGGTTTCTGCTCAGAGGCCACCCCTTCATGCCATTCAGGAAGGATCAATCAGCCCATAGAGAGATCCCCCAACCCAGAGGCAATTCACTACTGGCACAAGTGTGCCCACTCTGGGCCCTGCACCTGTGCCTCCAGCTCCTGGGTACAGGCAGTGTGGCAGGGAGTGGTCCTGGCAGAGCGCTGCTCCACTGTACCTAGAGTGGGCTCGGTGTCCGTGGGGCAAATCAGAGGTGCCTGGCAGCAGCTGTAGCTGTAATTGGGTCAGGGCCTACCATCACCCACACCTCCCCTCCCCTGGGGTTCAGGCTCAGTCAGGAGACAATTGAGCCCATAGAGATTAATTTTAACCTTAAAAAGAAGCCAGCACTGATGTAAGATAACCTCCCCTTCCACGCTGCCCCACGCTGCCCTCCCATTCCACCCATCACCTGGTATGTTACACCTGTTTCGGCTTCCTCACCAATGTGCAGCTTACTCTGCTAATTAAGTTATTAGGTTGGGAGGGACAGAGAAGCAGACTATGAGGGTCCTGTTGAGATCAATGGGAAATGTGGCTCCCTGACCCTCTCTAGTAGCTGGCCCACATAGGGTTTCGTGCAACGCCTATTGGCTCTGGGCTGGGATTTTTGGCTCAAACTGCAGAGTCACATGGCTTTCAATCCAGAGGTTGAGGATTCAGTTCTCACTGCTGATAACCCAGCCCACAGCACTGTGTGACAGGGTTACTTGTGATGTAAGGTGCGACTCAGCACGGGTAAGAGTGGCAGAATCTGGCCCTGAATTTGGTGATCAGATGCTGTAAAATGTAGTTCTCTGTAAATGTGTCCCTGTAAAAGGGAACCTTAACAGCTGATGGTAATAACACTCCCTATGTGCATTCAGTGTCCTATTTGTTGAACTGATTAAAATATTTGTTTCCTATTTCTGTTTTGTCATGTTATCCCTCAAGTGAAAATACAGGTCTGGGAGGGTGAGTGGAGTTTTAGTCCTTCCCATGGAGCATGGACATACTTGCTTGCTAAGTTTTGGTGAAAGGGCGAATCAGCTCCAGACAGTGTATCTGTATCGGTGTCACTGAGGGCATCCTTTAGTCTTCAGACATTTATTACTAGCAATAACATGTGAGAAGGAAGGGCACAGGTCACTTTCACATCTGACATTGAGCTTCTAACGCGGGCAGTCAGAAGAAACCATCTTAACCTTATAAAGCGGGAGCATCTGATACAGCAGTCACTGGGACACCCAGCTATTTTTAGAGTCACTTTTCAGAGGAGAACTGCACTTTAAAATATAGATTTATAAATATCTGCTCCCTTGAGATTGTCAGTGCTGGTCTGCTCTTAACCCAACAGCCTCTGGCTGCAAGGGGTCAGATTCCCTGCTACCATTTATGGCAGTGTAAATCTGGCCATTCCACTGGTGTTCACGGAGTGATGTGGGACCTGCCCAGGCTGACCCCAGTTGAGTACCTAGGGAAATTCACATTTCTGAGACACTTCCATGCACTCCTCATGCAGCAATGCCCACGCTCTTCTCTCCCAGGCACAGAGAGCACAGCTGCCGGCTCTGCTTTCCAGAGCTGGCTGTCAGTCTCACAGCATAGGCCAGATCCCAGTGAGAGAATATAAAAGGCTGTTTTGAACCTCAGGCATTGGTTGAATCAGAAAAGGTCTCTGAGGCAGCAGGAGCTTGAAATTCATCTCCTGGCAGCTATTTCATTGTGCTTTACCCTGAAGAGTACCAGTGTCTATTCTTTCTTTCCTTCTTTCTTTTCTTTTTGAGGGCAAACTGGAGAGAGGTGCATTCTGTCTTCCATCAATTGTCATCTCCCCTCCTCACCTCCACACCCATTCTTACTCCCCCAGTCTACAAGGAAAGCCAATTTTGACCTAAAACTTTCTGGGCCAGAGTCAGATCTGAGGGTATGTCTACACTACAGAGTTTTTTTCGGGAAAAACGGCCGTTTTCCAAAAAAAACTTCAATTACGTGCACACTGCAATCACGTTCTTTGGAAAGAAAATCGAAAGAACAGAAGGGGTTTTCTGGCATCAGTAATCCTCTTTGTATGAGGAAGAAGCCTTTTTCCAAAAGAGCTCTTTTGGAAAAAGGCGTGTGTGGACGGGGAAGAGGGTTTTCTTTCGAAAGAAGAGGCCTCCAGGAAATAACACATGTGCCCTGGTGGCCACTCTGTCCAAAGTAATCACAACTCTATAGTTCCTGACTCCTGGCCCCTCTTAAAGCTGTAGACACCCTGGACAAGCCTTGTGGCAGGAAGCCGGCCTGAGAGCAGCACCCTGACCACGCAGCTCTCCCTGCCACAGGCATTGCCATCTATGGCCCAGGCTCAAGCCCCATGAAACCACCCTGGCCTTCACAGGAGCAGCTCCAGGGGTCCCAAAAGGCAGGCACCCTCCTGGTCTGGAGCAGAGATCCTGTCCCTCCTCGAGCTATGGGACAAGGGGGGACATTGCAAGATCTCCACTCCAAGCGGAGTAATGCCACTATCTTTGAGCGCATGCCTGAGTCCCTGGCGGAGCGCAGACACCTACCCCGGACCTTGGAATAGGTCCGGAGTAAAGTTAAAGAGCTCCACCAAGGGATACATGAGGGCCAGAGAGCGCAGCTCACGCTCCAGGGCAGGACCCCACAGCTGCTCCTAATACCAGGAGTTGCACCAACTCCTAGGGGGTAGGGAAGCCGTTTCCCCACCCATTGTCGTGGACTCCAGCCTCGACATGCCTGTTGTCGCCCAGCCAGAGGTCACAGCAGAGGAGGAGGAGGAGGACCAGGGACAGCAGAAGGAGGAGGAGGAGGCAGACAATGGGGCCACCGTCATGCTCTCATTAGAGTCGGTTCCTGTGAGCGTGGACGTCTCCCAGGCCTCCTCTGATGCTGGGGAGGGATCTTCAGGTGAGTGCTCTCAGTTTGTCACTCACACAGGGTGGGGGAGGCGGGTGCAGAGGGGGAGGGGTGCAAGCGTCACTCAGCCTGCTCAGGCTGGACATCGTGCTGCAGTCTGTGCATGTGGAACCATGTGCAGAGTTAGTGTGCACCACACGGACTCAGCAGGCAGCCCCTGAGCATGGCCGCAGTCCTGCTCCCAGGCTCAGGGGAGGCCACGCTCACGTCTGTCCCCAGGGGCAGTGGGGATGGCCTCCTACCACCTGCCATGGCTGGAAGCAGGCTAGCCACAAGGGCCCAGGCACGACCCCAGACACACCGAGGAGTGCCGCACACAGCACACAGGCATGCCTGCACATAAGAGGTAGCACCCGCTCCCGTGGGCAGTGCTGCCAGGCACGGGTGTGTTTGCAGGCCCCAGGGAGGGCCAGGCTGCTCCCGGCTCCACTGCCACCCATGGGGGGATCCCACTGTGGTCTGACACTTCCCTTGCCTGCTTGTCTGTGGGCTGGGAGGGTGAGTGAGAAGCGGGCAGCATGGTCCCCTGGGCACCTCAGGGCCCCCGTGAAGCAGGGCCTGCTGTGCAGCCCACACATGGCCTTGCTCCTGGGACATCCCCCTCCTCTGGCCCAAGGATTGTTGGTCGCTGCTCACAGAGGAGGGCATGGCCTCAGGGACAGTGTCTGCATGGATGACTGACCACCTCTCCCTCTTTGTGTTCTCCACAGCCAGACCAGTTGGGACTGAGGGGTGAGCCACGCCACCCGCCAGAGCCCAGGGGACCCGAAAGCACACCAGGGTCCAGGAAGACCCCATACAGCAGCACGTCAGCGTTCTGCGTGATATGCAGCAGACCTTGGCGCAGAAGATCCAGGAGGACACAGAGTGGCAGAACCGGGCCTGGGACCAGCTCATGCAGCAGTGCGATAGCATGTGTGACATCATTCATGACATGATGGCACACCTGGCAGCTGTTGCTGCTCCTGCCTACCACCCTCCTGCCCCCCCTGCTATGCCCATTCCCTGCCCCTTCCCCCCCAGCAATGCTTCTGCTCCTTCCCCAAGTGATGCCTATGTTCCCTCCCCAAGCAATGCCCATGTCCCCTCCCCAAGTGATGCCTGTGCCCCATTCCCCTGCCCCGCTGCCATCCCTGACTCTATTCCAGCTCCCCACCCCACCCCCGCTGCCCACCTCCCTATGGTCCCAGGAACCACCCAACCCCAAGTCCGATGAGGTCCCTGCACCTGAGGTGGCACATCCAGCCAGCCCCGACACCACTCCAAGCCCCTCTCCCCCTCCAGATTATGAGCCCACCTCCCCCCCCACACACTTTTTTTTACAAGACAAATACAAAGTTCGTTTTGTTTAAAACCAAACAGGTGTCTTTATTGAGAGGTCAGGAAGGGGCAAAGGGAGCGATTGTGGTGGGAAAGGAATATTGAAGTAAGTCAGAGGCTTCTAGGGGAGAGGCCCTGGGGAGAGTTCCTGGGGTGCTTGAGAGAAACTCTCCCTTGGGGCCTCCCGGATGTGCACCCCGGTCTGATGGGCCTGGAGGATGGCAGCTGTCCACGGCTGCATGAAGGGTCTCCCCTCGCAGCCAGCATCTGCCCCCCACCCTGGGAGGAAGGCCTCCCTCTTCCTCTCCACAATGTTGTGGAGGACACAACATGCCGACACCATCTCAGGGATGCTGTGCTCCCCCATGTCCAGGTGGGTCAGGAGGCACCTGAAATGTGCCTTGAGGTGGCTGAAGGCGTACTCCACCTTGATCCTGGCTCAATTCAGGTGAGCATTAAATTGGTCCCTGCTGGGGTCCAAGTGGCTGGTATATGGATTCATTAGGCCGCGTCCCCCATGATGCTCGATGGCATCTGCACATCACCAACCACAAAGTCACGGCGGGGGAAGAATGTGCCCGCCTCCAGCTTACCGTAGAGGCTGGAGTTTCAAAAAATCATATGCCCTGCCCGACCACCCAACAAAAATGTCCGTAAACTGTTCACGGTGGTTGACCAAGGCCTGCAGCACCATAGGAAAGTAGCCCTTGCAGTTGATGTACTGGGCCACTCTATGTTGATGTGTGCAGATAGGGATATGGGTCCCATCAATCAGTCCCCTGCAGTTTGGGAACCCCAGGGCAGCAAATCAGGCCACGATCGGGTCCAGGTCTCCCAGGCGGATGACCCTCCACAGCAGGATGGAGTTGATGATCCTCACAATCTGCAGAAGGAAATAAACAAACACACAAAACAGAGAATGAGAGAGGGAATGCCTGAGCCCTTAGGAGATGCCCGTCCCCCTCCCATCCCCTTCCCCCAAACACCCAAGGAGCCACCCCCTATGAGGCCACCCCCTGCCCCCCAGCAGCAGGGTTGTGTGAGGGTGGGATGGCACAACCCCCTGGGGATGGGGCTTTCCCTCCACTCCCCACACTCCTCCCTCCAATCCCCTTTCCCAAGGGTCCCCCTTTTCCAAAACTCCCCCCACAGCCATGCAGGGACTGCAGCCCGAAAGTGCCTAACCTCCATGAGGAGGGCCCTGATGGTGGACTTCCCCATGCCAAACTGTTTGCCCACCGACCGGTAGTGAGCTTCCGGACGGCGAGGGTGACCCAAAGGTGTCACATCATTGGAGGGCGGGGGCAAGCCAGGCACACAGCTCCAAAAAGGTTGCCTTCCACATGTGGCAGTTTTGGAGCCCCTGCTGGTTCTCCCACCGCTCCATGACCAGCTGGTCCCACCAGTTGGAACTGGTGTCCAGTCTCCAAACACGCCTCTCCACAGTGGGTTGAGGTTGCAAGGGTGTTGTTCCCGCACCCATTCAGAGGGTCCCCAGAATGAGCTCAGGGTCGATCTCAGTCAGGACCAGGAAGGCAGCCGGTACAAAGTGCTGCAGAAACTGCAGCATGTCTGTGTGGGGCCATCGCATGCCCAGGGGCAGCTCCAGCTCCATGGCTCAAAGGAAAAAACTGTGGCGTCCAAAAAGCTGGGCAACCACAGCAGGCACTGTGAGAGCTTTGCTATCCCACGAAGAGGTAGGCAAACACGAAGCAGAGAAATGGCTGTCCAGGGAGGTCCCTATAAGCACATGTCTCTGCTAGGCTCCAGCACCAGCCTTGGGAAGCAACTGGTGACCTAAAGTCCTGTCTGAAGTGGTTCCGGGTGGCCTTTTATACAAGATAGCATCCAATCCAGTCTGGACGCTATCTTTCAAAAAAGCAGATCGCTTTTTTGATCCGCTTAGCCAGTGTGGACACGCTCTTTCGGAAGACGTTTTTCCAAAAGATTTCTTCCGGAAAAGCTTCTTCCGAAAGAAGCCTGCAGTCGAGATGTAGCCTGAGTTACATCAGTGTCAAGGTTGTTACTCTGGACTGAAACCAAAGGTAAACATATGTGGATTGCCTTAAGTGCCTACATCTTATTTTCCAAAGTGACTTAGGCGCTCAAGCCCAGATCCACAGGGGTACCTAGGTGTTGTCTGCTCAGAGTTGCAAAGCCTCTCACCTAGGCACCCTGCTACTAAGGGCGGTTTTCAGCACTGAGGTGAGGTGCTTAGGTTCCTCAGGGGTTCACATCCTCCAAAGGCAGCAATCTGAGTGGGATGCCAGCTCCGGTAGCCAGGAGTGAAATACAGAGCCAAGGACTGGGCAGAGAAGCAGGGCAAGGTGTCTAAGGGTACGTCTAGACTGCACGCCTTTTTCGACAGAGGCTTTGTCGACAGTATCTGTCGACAAAGCCTCTGTCGAAAAAAAGCGTCTAGATTACATTATGCGGATCGAAAAATTGATCCGCTTTTTCGAAAAAGAGCGTCCAGACTGCCGGACGCTCTGTCGACAAAAGAAGGCACCCGGAAGTGCTTTTGGCAGGGCATGGGGGCAGCCTTTATTTCCAAGTGCTGCTGCATGCTCTTTGCAGAGACACGTGCTTAAAGGGATCCCCCTGGACAGCTGTTGCTCTGCTCCTGCTTCTGGCTTGCCTACCTCCGAGAGGGAAAGCAAAGCTGCTGCAGTTCTTGCTCTGGTTGCCCTGCTTCCTTGGACACCACAGCGGTTTGGTTTTGTGCTTTTCACTGTGTTTTTGGCCATGGAGCCTGAGCTGCCCCTGGGCAGGCGATGGCCCCACACGGTGATGCTGAAAGTTCTGCTGCATCTTCATGAGACCATCATGATGTTTATGGCAAAGCTGGATTCAGAGTCCAGCTTTGAACCCCTCACTAGGGCTGCAGCCCCACTGCCCTTGCCACCAAACTTATTCCTGGAGAGGCGAGTTTGGAGGCTGGACACCAGTTCAGACTGGTGGGACCAGCTTGTTATGGAGCAGTGGGATGACAACCAGTGGCTCCAAAACTTCCGGATGCGGAAGTCCACCTTCCAGGAGCTCTGTGCCTGGCTCGCCCCTGCCCTGCAATGCCAGGATACCCACTTGCGGCCTGCCATCCTCCTGAAGAAGCGCGCGTCGCTATTGCTCTGTGGAAGCTGGCCACCCCCGACAGCTACCACTCCGTGGAACATCAGTTTGGCATGGGGTGGTCTACTGTCGGGGCCATCTTGATGGAGGTAAGCCACTCTCGGGGGACAGTCCATGGGGGAGGGGGCAGGCGGACAAGGGGGACGGTCAGGACCGGGCACAGGGAATGGGGGATGGGGTGGGAGTGGTAGAAGCCTGCCTGGCCTCACCCTGCGCTGGTGCGGGGGTCATGGGGGGTTGCCTGAGGGGGGGGGCTCTTGGGGTCTGGGAGGGGAGGGGTGGGGGAGCAGCTCTCATCAGCTCACGAAACTCCTCTAACGTCCTGTTATGTGTGTTTGTATTTGTCCCTTTCTGCAGGTGGTGACAGCCATCAACTCAGAGCTGCTTCACAGGACTGTCCGCCTCGGAGACCTGGATACCATCTTGGCCGGATTTGCGGGGCTGGGTTTTCCGAACTGCAGTGGAGCACTCGATGGGACTCACATCCTGATCCATGCACCACCTCATCGAGCAGCACAGTATATTAACAGAAAGGGCTACTTTTCGATGGTTCTGCAGGCCCTGGTCGATCACCGGGGACAATTCACAGTCATTTGTGTCGGGTGGTCAGGCCGGGCACACGATGCCCGCATATTCCGGAACTCATACTTGTACTGCAGGCTGCAGGCTGGGGCATTCTTCCTGCAGCAAAACTATGCTGTCAGGGATGTGCAGATGCCTGCGTGTATCGTGGCCAATGCAGCGTACCCCCTTATGCCCTGGCTCATGAAGCCATTCACGGGACACCTGGATGCGCGCAGGGAACTATTTAACTCCCACTTGAATCAGGCTCACTTCCAGGTGGAGTGCACCTTTGGCCATCTGAAGCACAGATTTAGATGCCTGCTTACTCGGCTGGACATGGGGGAACACAACATCCCCAAAGTGGTTGCTACATGCTGTGTGCTGCACAACCTAGTGGAGAGGAAAGGGGAGGCATTCCTCCCAGCATGGGGGACATGGGCTGATGTGGAGGGGAAGCACTTTGAGCAGCCCCAGACAGCTGCCATCCAGTAAGCCCACCAGCTGGGATTGCGCATTTGGGAAGCCCTGAGGGAGCAATTCTCCCAAGGAGGCCAATGAGTTTCCCCAGGGCCTTCCAAATGTGGGATTGCCCCATGCTCCTGGTGCTTTCCTCCCCAAAACTCCTCTCAGCCCCACATTCACACATTGTACACATTCACACTGAGAACAGAGACAGGTGTTGTTGAAAAAATGTTTACAGTTTATTTTACTGTTGATTGTTTCAAAAACTATAAAACTCTTTTGTTCAGAAAAATAAATTGTTTGTTAACAAAGTAAAGTGCTTCCCTTAGTGACTCTCACAGGTGGGAAGGGGGATGCCAACCTGGAAGGGGGAAGGGAGACTCAGGGCTGAGGGTGCCTCCTGGATGAAGAGCCCCTGGCACTTTGGCTGCGGAGGCCTTCTCGGAGACGGTCGTGCATGTGGGCTGAGACAGTAGGGGGCTGGGCAGGAGGTGGGGCTGTACCTGGGTCTGGGATGGCAGAGAGTGAGAGGGGAGCGAGGGGTGAGGGGGGCCAGGCTGAGCAGGAGGCACAGGACTGGGGAAGGCCATGGCCTCCCGGATAGCAGTGCAAATATCAGTGCGCTGCTGGACTAATTCGTCCAGCAAACACCTGCACCACTCTGCCTCTGCCTGCATCCTTTGGTTAAATGTGTCCTGCATTCCTTACAGGACCGAGATGTGCTGGCGCGCCAGGTCCAAATATGTGCGCCAGTGCCGACGGGTTCCCTGCAGCCATCTGGGTGGTGGGACAGGTGTGGCGCTCCCCTGCTGGTCAGCTGATCCAGCTGTGGAGGACAAGAGGGAAAAGTCATCAGTCATGCATGCTCACACTTTCCCTGAGAGGGCATGCCCTCCTTCTCAGCAGTCAGTGTCTGTCCTAGGTCAGGGGATGCTCATGTGGGTCTCAGTAAGGCATTGTGTGGCCTGGTCAGCAGCCACGGCCTCCCTGGAGCCAAGAAGGTGTGCAGGCCACCATCCTGCCCCCCCTCACACACACCCCATGGCCAAGCAGCACAGACAAGTGTCAGGCCACAGTTGGGGTTCCCACAGGTTGCTGAGAGGCCTGAAGCTGTGTGACAATCCCAGCATCCCCAACCCATGCCTGCACCTGGCATCAGTGTCTGCAGGAACAGGTGGTGCCTCGCAGCCATGCGGGTGCAGGGGTAGGACGGCCCTCCCTGAGGGAAACCATGGGTGTGTGTCCCTCCCCCCAGGCTGTGATCAGCATGACATGTCACAGCACTGCACCATCCACTTTGCGCTCTCTTTCCCTGCCCTGTGTGTGTTGCACTCACCTGATGTTCCCTCCCTGGTGTCCGAAGTTGTCTGGGAGGCCTCCTGAGTCTGGGTGTCTGACTCCTGGGTCAGAGTCACTGTGCTCCTGCTAGTGTCCTCCTCCTCCTCCTCCTCCTCCTCCTCCTTTTGGAGCTGCTGATCCTCTGGGGTCTCACCCTGGAGTTGCGGCCGCTGCTGCACAGGGTTCTCCAACCCAGACTCCACAACCCTCTCGGGAGGCAGGGGTTCCCCTGCCCCCAGGATCTGGTCCAGGTCCTCATAATAGGCACAATAGTGTGCTGTTTCCTCAGAGTGGGAGCTGTACTCACAGGCCCTAACATACCCCTGCCGCAGCTCCTTCACCTTGGCTCTGACCTGGTCTAATGTGCAGGGGTATCAGCCATTCTGGCAGAAATGTCCGCGTTCCTCCTCCTGGACTGTGGGGCCTGAGGAGACTGCTCCTCAGACCAGAGCTCCAAGATCCAGAGCTTTGATCTCAGGCCCTGACCGGGAGGATGCCCGGCGTTTGGTGCCCCTGACTTGCTGCGGGGATGTGTCCCTGGAAGGGCCAGGAGGGTCTTGGGGGGCTTTTCCCTGGGACATGGCTCTGAGTGGCCCTACCAGGAAGAGCTGAGCAGTCAGGGTCCTGGTTGGAGCTGGCTTGCTGCCACAAGGCTACTCCTGGGTGCCTGTGCCTTTTAAAGATGGCTACAGTCAGGAACAATAGAGTTGAAAGCTCTGGCAGGAGTGTCCACCAGGGCTTCTTCCTGGAGGCCTTTTTTTCGACAGAACTGGCTCCCTGCATCCACACACACCCTTTTGTTGACAGATCTCTGTCGACAAAGGCGTTATTCCTTGTAAAACGAGGTTTACTGCCGTCAACAAAACTGCCATGTTCTGTCGACTTACTGTCGACAAAACACGGCGGTAGTGTAAATGCAGGTATAGTTTTGTCAACAAAAGCCAACTTTTGTCGACAAAACCCTCTAGTCTAGACACACCCTAAGTGACTGGCTGATGGGCCAGAGACAGGCATTTCCCTCCACTCAGGATCTTCCTTAATATGCCCTTCCTGGCCACCAGGCACCTAGGCTATGTTTACACTACAAGGTTTTTGCAGAGCGTCCACACCTCAAGCGTGCTTTTGCACAAGTAAATCGGCAGAAGAGAAGGCTTTTGGCGGTAGTTATTCCTCTCCCCACGAGGAATAACTCCTTTTTGTGCAAGAGTTCTTGTGCAAAAAGGCAAGTGTGGACGCTCCACAGGAAGCCCAAGAAACCCCTATCCAAAAAAGCACAGGTGCTCTGATGGCCATTCTGTGAATGGCCATCAGAGCTTTCTTGTACAAGAGTGTCCATGCAGTGTGGATGCTCTCTTGTGCAAGAGCACATGGATTTTGCCATGCGCTTTGAGGTCTGGACGCTCTTTTGCGCAAGAAGTTTTTGTGGAAGAACTCTTCCACAAAAGGCTTCTTGCACAAAAACCCTGCAGTATAGATGAAGCCCTAGGGTATACAGACTAAAACCCTCACATAAGAACAGTTAACAGTATTACCAACCCCAACCATACCAAAATAATGAATCAGATCTCATCAGCAAAATCATAAGATTAGCTTAAAAGTCATGAGATTTTCAAAACAATAATAATTTGAAGGTCTTTTTTATTTGCTTGCTGTTTTTTGGAGCCTCTAGGCGTCATGCTTTCTTGGATTCCTCTTAAAAGAAGGAATAAGGGATCTTTCGGAAAAGGCTTTATTTTCCGCAAGATCCGCGTCTAGACTGGCGCTTTTTTCCGTCAAAGCTCCGAGCCGGAAAAAAGCGGCAGCCATGTTTATGCAAATGAAGCGGGGGGCATTTAAATCCCCGCTTCATTTGCAATTGCGATACGTCTAATTTGCATCCCTTTTATGGAAAAGGGATGCAGTCTAGACGTAGCCTTACTGTATTGTGAACTGTAAGTCTCAGAGGTAGAAGACTTATAGGAAAAAGGGGGCCCTGTAAAAAAAAAATAGCATGTGATCATACAATTAAAGACTCTTTCATAATGTCTATGCACAATGGGGCCAAATTTCAGAGGCAATCTCAGTTCTGATATTTCCTAACTTTTACGTGCCTGACTTTGCAATCTTAATAATGTTCTTTACATGGAGCTTCGTATGTGCGATTTCCTAGGTTGGTAGAAAACCCAACTGAAAATAACAAACTCATCATGCTGACACCCGCATGGATCAACAACAGGGTTGGAACCGTTAGCTCCATTGTACAGAGTGATGCCTCCTGAGCTAAGAGTGTACCTAGGACAGATGACATGTATACTTTGACAAAGAGTGTCACAGCTATTTGCTGACAGCAAAGGAATGGCGTGAGAAATTGTGATATCCATGCTGTGCTGCTGAGATTAGTGTGCTTTACTGGTCATGGACTCTTCTTGGCTTGACCTCTGAGCTTACAGGCAGTGAGCACTGATTGGGTAGTGAACCCAAATGAAACATAACGATGACAGACTTTGTTAGTGGGATTATTTTCCTTCACATGTGATCCTACTTCTACTGAAGTCAAAGCTAATATCATCTACCCACCAAGAGCCACAATAAACACATTTACTTCTAGACAATGCTCACGAGTCACTCATTTTGAAAAGGAAATGCTGACTTTGATTATCATCACATTCTGATGCTTCATGTTACATTCTTCCAAAAGTTGCTGCCTCTCTTCTGCCCCTTCCATTTTCATTTCCAGCCCATCAAACACAGGTTAAATGGATTCTTTAGGTTCGTTACCTCTGGCTTTTTTCTAATATATTCTTCTGAAGCTTGGGCAGTTTGCAATATTGTTCCCTCACACAGCAATTCTCTTCTTCTCTCCTAAGCTCATCTGAGAGAGGTTAGCTATAAAGGGCTGATGCCAGGTACCTCTACATTGGCTCTCTTCCCTGACTGCTTGATTGCCCATCAAATCAACTCCATTATTGGACTGCCCTCTTAAAGCCCAGCTAGTCTCCTGAATCAATTTTCTTTTAATTTTTGAGAGGCCACTGTTTTCTTTATAGGAGAAAAAGAAAATGCAGGGGGAGCACAAAAGCAAATCCTTTTATTTACAAATATGGTAACAAATGGGTGTTGACTAGTGGCCAGCTTGCAGAGATGTACACCGGATAATTTGCCTTACAAGGAAGGTCACTCTGACCCCTCTAAAACTGCTCAAATACATTGTACTTCTCTTTTCTCCCTCTCTGCATTCTGACAAGCCTGCCCCTGCTGCTTCTTGTACTTTTCCCCACTGAATGCTTTGTTCCTTATTTCCATCCCACAGCTGGAAAGGATTCATCATTCACTTCTAAGTCTCAGAAGTCACTTTTGGAACAACTTCAAGGACCATTTCTAGCCGCAGAGCTTCAATGTCAGTAATTTCCCTACCCAAACACTCCTGAAAGAGACTGTCCTAGTTTGAACCATTGTTCATTGGATCAAAGTGATCGGTTCAATTCAGAAATAAAACATCTCCAGCTTTCTATGCTGGACTATTTTTAAATATGTGCAGTCACGTACAGGTTGCACCTCCCTGGTCCGGCACCCTCAGGACCTGACTGGTCTTGAGGCAGGGAATTTCCTGGACATGGGGAGGTCAATGCTGGGCCCTCCACTGCTGCCAGCTGTGGGGCTCCACTCTGGAGTGAGTGGCATTGACTGAGCAGGAACTAGGGAGCAGTGCTTGGGGGAAGAGGCAGGATGGCTGTGGAGCCCCACACCTGGGGGTCAGGAACACAGCCCTTGACCAGTGGCAGGGGCCGGGAATGCAACCCATCAGCTGCAGGGCTCGGTGCATTCCCAGCCCCCACCTCAGGGCTCTGCAACCACCTTGCCTCTTCCCCCAAATGCCATCCCCTCCAGTCCCTGCTCTTACACCTCCCTCCCTGAGCTTGAGCAGCCTAAATGAGCTATTTGCAGCACTCCAGAAGGTCTGGGAGGGTGGGGAAGGAGTTGCTGAGTTCAGAGCCTGGCTTTTTCCTGAGTGCTCAAGCCCAGAAGCTCCCATGGGGATGCCAGACCACAGATGTTGCCAGCCGATAGATGTCCGGACTACAGAGGTCCAGCCTGCATTGCCATTGACCATGAGAGCAGGCATGTTGATACCTACTGGTACAGGCTCTGACCCTGCCATTGTGTGTGAATAGGTGCATTGCACATGCACTGTACCCCACTGAAGGTTAACAAGGCTTTGTGTAGGTGTAGAGCTTTGTCCACATGGAGCAAGTTGCACAATCAGAGCCATAGCTCCCAGGCTAGACCTACTGCATGTCCCGAGAGTCTGAGGACCTGTTTCTCCTCTCATTTACACTGGCGCACATCAGGGTTAATTCCACTGATGTCAGGTGAGTTGTAGAGATTAAAATGGGTGTGTAAGTGAAGGGTGACGCCGGCCCCATTCTCTGAAAATTTCACTGCAGCTTATCCCTCACCCAGAGACCCATCTGACTCATCTTTTAATATTAAAATAGGGTCAGTGCAATGTCAGTAGCCATGACAAAGATACCACTGTTAGCTGGGTACTGTCCTTATTCATTTCTTACAGGCTCTTCCTGTGCTCTGAGACAGCTGCAATTTTATTCTGAGAGTCCCCGCTGCTTGTTTCAGAGGAGAAACACACACTACACTCCCACATGGTGAGTTTAATTTTGTTCTTGTGATGGAGTTGGTATCTTCATTTCAAATACAAATAATTCTAGGCTGAAAACATACACCTGCTCCTGGTGTCTAGAAAACATCACTACTGGGTTCAATCTACATCGCATGCATACTTGTAAATAACAGAGCTAGGCACTGTTCCTCAGAGCAGTAGCAGAAACTGTCTTGCTGCCATACATATGTAAACCTCTGAAAGCCAAGTAAATGTGAAGTGGATACAAAAAGGAACCTTATTCCATTCCAGCTGATGAGTCAAGGTTATTTTTCAAGTAAATAAAGCAAGTGTAGCTAAACAGATTCCCCTCTTACCTGATAATAAAGTTGCAACAGACTGGATTTGACTGCTTTGCATTGTATAAAAGCTGAATAAGTTGGGGGTGGGGGGCATATTCAAGTTTTTCTTTCAGTGGAATAGCACAAATCTAATTCTGTTATGCTGAATAAATTAACATACCCTTCTGCCTCCTCTGAATGCAAACCACATTGGCATGCCTTGAAAGAAGGCAGGTGAATTCTCAAGCATTGTTTTCTCGCTATGTTTGCTCATTTTCATAAGATTGAAGAGTCACTGAAGGAAAAGAACATTAAAAATGCAACACATTGGATGGTTCCCAGCATTTAAACAACATTTAGAAAACCAAGATGAGCCAAATTCTGCTCTGCTACATTGAGGGTAATTCCACCAATTTCAATAGAGTTTTATTGGTGTAGCTGATAACCAACATATGGTAATCAGTGGTTTGGCTTGGTCAGTCTGGGATACTATGGTGTGTTCAGATATTTTGACCTGTAGAAGAATTTTGCTTTTCTGCAACTGAGAGGTTGCTTCTGCAAAAGAAACTGGTTTTGAGCTTGGTCAAAATATCTTACAAACAGTGGGCTGGATCATGCCATCTCAGGGAAACAGCCCCACAAAGAAGAGGAAAATTTCCCCCCATTTCTAATAGATTATTCTAACATTGAAATGGGATTGGTGGGCAATGGAGGAGGGGGGATTACTCCTACCTGTGCAGTGCCTAAGATCTTCACATGGAGGATTTCCTCTGTATCCATGTATGGATAGGACAATATGGCCCCATGAAAAGCATTTTCCATTTTATGCTGGTAGGTTTCTATGTAACTTGTCTGTAGGATTTTCACCAAGTCTTCATTCAGCAGTTCCCACTCTCCTCTTTGTACAAATCCACCAGAGCAGGATTTGTAGTTGAATCTCCCATAAATGCTAGAGGGGGGGTAGGGCACTGGCCCAGGATTTAGAAAGCCCATATACAAATCCCAGCTCTGCCAGACTTTTTATGCAATGTTAGGCAAGTAACTTACTTTCTGTGCCTCGGTCCTCCCCCTCCCCTCCCCCCCACCTGTCAAATACAGATAATACAAGAGCAGGATGGAAAGCCGTGTAAAAAAAATCTGTGAAAAATCTGTGAGGGGTCCAAATTGATGTTTGCTTCAGTGCAGAAAAAAAAAAGAGACCTTCCAAAATAGCAATAGCGTAGAGGGCTCAGCTGGGATATGAAGATCCAGGTTCATGTCAATGATCTGTCTGACTTCCCAGGTCCTGGGTGAGTACCCCTAGCCAGCTGGCTATTCTGGACTCTCCCACTCCCACCCCACCCCCCACCTCCACCCGCCCCTGAGAAACCTCCCCAACCAGAGTTGCATTGCACCGATACATTTCTGTGAAAAGTTGCAGTCATTAGAGGTACTCAAGCTGAAACCCTAATGAGAGAAACCATGACTGGCAGGGCCTCCGGAGAGCTGTGTTGCTCCAAGCTGGTTTGTTGGGGCAAATCGAAAAAGCAGCAGAAGTGGGACTAGCGGAACTGCCATCGTATGAAACCACCAGACTCTCACTCTGCAGAGCAAGCCACAGAAGCTAGTGCAGCCCAGAAGACAGAATTCTGCTCCATGGCTGCTGCTTTTTCACCTAAAGTCCTTGCTACACATAGTCCTGACATGCAGGCTGTGCACGGAGCTAAGGATTTTACCATCAATTAATTACAGACGAATCAAATCAAGCATGACCACTGAAGTTATGGATAAGAGAGAAATGGGGAAAAGCAGAATCCTCTGAGGTCAGAGATGCACAATGAGCAATTCCTTAATGATTTTTTTAAGAGCATTCCTAGGCTGTACCGAAAAACAATTATGTGATACATTCGCACTTCTAATATTTTAAGTTTGCCTTAACAGTCCCTTTCATCATAATGATCAGTGCTGTGAGTACATAAGTATCTCCATCTCCTCAACATTTTCTTTTTGACAGGTTAGTTTTCAAACAGCAGAGATATTGATGAGACCCTTTTGGGCTCCAGCTATGTGCATTTTTCTGCATTTTCAAATAGGAAACACCATTATCTTTTTGCAAGCTGAATATTTTTATACATCATTTACTGGTGACTAATATGTGCTTCAACCACAGACTCCAAGGACCGTCATTTATCTTCCATAACGGCCACATGTTCTTAAACAAGCAGCAGCATCCCAGCTGCAAAAGATGATCACAGATGACTCTTAGTTACAAAGACCAGAAATATTGTGAAATATACATTGAATCTTTTCCTGTTGGAAATATACAAAACCCCATTTTCTGGTGAGATACAATACAAAGTAAAACAAAGTTGTAAATCATAATAAAAACATAATGATTTAATGTTTTTGGAGCCAGATCCTCAGCTGGAATAAACCAGGGTAGCTCCACTGAAGTCAATGGAACTACAGCAGTTTACACTAGCTCCAGATCTGGCCCACAATCATTTTCTCTCTGGAGATGATAGAGAGAAAGAATATCTATATTTTATACAAAGGAAGGTGTGTTACAATCAGGATCAGACATTCCAAGGGGAAAACAGGGGATTTGAGCCTCAAAGAATAGGCTATACAATCAGCTGATTGTACAGATTCAGACTTTAAAACTACAAGGGACCATCGTCATCTATTCTGACCTCCTGAACATTGCAGGCCACAGAACTTCACCTGCTCATTCCTGTAATAAACCCATAACCTCTGGCTGAGTTACTGAAATCCTCAAATCATGATTCAAAGACTTCAAGTTACAGAGATTCCACCACTGACATTAGTTTAAACCTGCAAGTGGCATGTCCCCCATGATGCAAAGGAAGGCAACAACCCCACAGGAGCTCTGCCAATCTAATCCAAGGGAATATTCCTTCCTCACCCCATTCCTCTGATCAGCCAAGCATCCTTTCTCCACACTGTTCTACTTTCAATTCCTTTTTCTTAAACATGCACACCATATAAAATATTATCGGCTATGTATTTGAGAGACTTTGTGTCTGTTTCTTTAAGAACTCCTCCTAAATGGTAAGAGCTAGGACCACCAAATTTGGTATGCAGCTTCATAACTTAAAGCAAGGTCAGAGTTTGGTTGTGCCGGGACAATGGGATGTGCCAGCAGTGTGATTATTTCTCATTAAAAAGAAATGGAGGAGTCTGCTAGCAGGGACAGTTATACTGTGTAATGACCACGGGATGGTATTAAGGGGCCAGAGATGGGGCCCAGCTGTAACCCCATTGGGCCAGCAGGGGGCAGGGGTGGAGAAAGGGACAGCTATTTGTTATCTGTTTCAGGGTACGCCTACACTAGCCCCCTAAATCGATCTACAGAGGCTAATGAGGGCGACCGGAATTGCAAATCAAGCCCAGGATTTAAATATCCCACGCTTGGTTGCATGTTCAACGGTCGCCATTTTAGAAATTGACTAGCCCAAAGTAACTGCCCGCGTCTACACGCGGCAGTGAAACGGGCTTCCGATTTAAAGCCCCTAATTCGAATTAGGTGGTAAACCTCATTGCAGGCGGAATACCACCTAATTCGATTTAGGGCTTTAAATCAGAAGCCTGTTTCACTGCCGCGTGTAGACGCGAGCAGTTACTTCGGGCTAGTCAATTTCTAAAATGGCGACCGGCCGGGAACATGCAAATCAAGCGTGGGATATTTAAATCCCGGGCTTGATTTGCAATTCCGGTCGCCCTCATTAGCCTCCGTAGATCGATCTAGGGGGCTAGTGTAGATGTACCCACAGAGAGTTTGTCTGTTTGTTTGTCTGTGTGTCTGTCTGTCCCCCAGCCTGGAACATGCTCCCCTCTCCCAGCTGTTCCCACTGCAGCAGCCATAGAAAGGCACTTCTCACCTGGCCCCAAGATGCTGCAATGACAGAGGGCTAGGGTTGTCCTCTCTCCCCAGGACAGCCTGTACACTGAACCCCTCATCCACAGCCTCATCCCAGAGCAATGATTTAAATGAAGAAAAAACAAAAAAAAATTTCAGTTAAGGAATAAGCCTTATAGAATACTGTGTAGCTTATGTATCTACACTGAAGGCACCAGGCTTTTGGTTTGGTCTCCACTTCTTTGTGAGCTATTTACATATTTGAGACGGTCTGTCTGTCTGCCTGTCCTAAACAGTCAGAGCTAGAACTATCAAATTCGGTATACACCTTCCTCTTGTCATAACTTAAAGCAAGGTTGGGGCTTGGTTGTGCCAGGAAAATGGGATGTGCCTGGAATGGGATTGCTTCCCAGAAGAACACACAGAAAAGAGACAGAATCACCAGGAAGATGAAAGGAGCTGGCTGGGTCATGCCCCTCCTCCCATCTGGGACTGCCTCAACCCTGAGCCTTCCATCCCACAGGCACCCTTTAGGCACTGAAGCTCTCTCTGTCTCCCCTGATTCATATGGGAACGTTGCTGGCTGTTCCCCTTCATCAGGGAGTGAGGGGAAAGTGCACTGTTTGCTGCATTCCTCAGTCTAGCTGAAGAGTGCAGGAGACGGATGAACCTAGGCCTGTCCCAGCTGGGGAACCGTGTACCCACTGTGCCCACTGGAGCTGAAGTGGCCATGGGCAGGCGCTTCTCACCTGGCCCCAAGATGCTGCAGTGAAAGAGGGCTGGGGCAGTCCTCTCTCCCAGGGGCAGTCTGCATCCTGAACCCCTCATCCCCAACCCCACTCCAGAGCAATGATTTAAATGAAGCATGGACATTTTCCTTTTATTTAAAAAAACAAAACAAAATTGAGTTAAGTACCTGAGCAATGTTGAGAAAATCTTCTAGTTATATTAAAAAGTACATTGAGTAGGTCTTTTATGAAACCCTATCTTATGAAAGCCAATGGCACACTTGTAATTAATCCCATGTGAAATGTATGTATTAACGCTACATGAGGAATTATGGATGCTCACACAAATTATACTTTAAAGTCTGTGACCAAACACAGGGAGAAACAGGTTTCTCCCAAAGAGAAGGGAAGGCAGATAGCCACCTGTCACCAATGGAAACGAAGCATTATAGAATCAAAACAATGGAAGCTTCGTGTTCATATTAATCAGCAGAGGGAAGGGAAATCCACAGCAAGGCTAGATCAGCAAAAGGATATTCTGACTTTGGGAATAGAACAATGAGTTTTGAGAAATTCAAGCATAAGTAAAGTCATGTTGGCATGCATCACGTAGGGAACAAAGGGGACAGTACTCTTTTATTCTGTGCCCACTGGGTTCCCTAGGAAGACTAAGTTGCCGTAAGAAGGAAAACTGTTTAAGATTGTAACTTGCTGAAATTAAGTTTTAGTCCATAGAAAGTGTGTTTTGTTTTACTAACAACCATACCTGTCTCTTCTATTCTTACTTGTTATCACTTTTATCACTATTATCCCTTCTCTTTTAATCAGCTCATCCTTACTTTGTTACAAACCCTCTCAGTACTAAGTACCAAACTGAAGGGATAAAATCCTCAGCCACACTAACAGGTTAGTGTTCTATCTCTTTCAAGGCAGCAACCTTGATGACTTCTGGGAGAGTCCAGTGAGGGGGACTGGACTTTTCAGGGGAGATGGGACTGCAAGGGCTGGTGGTGTCACCCTGCAAGGAGTAACCAGGCTGGTGGAAGCCAGGGTGAAACTATTGCACTGTGAGCAGTCTCCTGATGTCAGGGGTCTGAGCCAAAGCAGCAGAGCACAGAAGCACCCAGGATTACAGGGCAGGTGGTGACATGATACCCTACTGATCGGGGTGAACCCTGAAAGGGGCACAAGATGCACCTATTATAGCACTCGGACACAAAGAAAATCAAGTTAAGCTAATGTGTTTAACTAAAAGCAAATGTGACAAATTGCCATGACCAGCCACTGCTAAGTATTAAGGACTCAATTTGCAAAAGCCTTCCTGTTCAGCAAAGCACTTAAGTCCTTGCCTAACTTTGGAACACAGTGGGACTTCAGCCCATTCTTATACACTGAAGTCCCATTGCATTCCAACTTTATGTATGTGCCATCCTGAGCTGTCCTCAGCAAGGTACTGAAGTGCATATCTAATTCTGAGGTCAGTGGGCTAGATAGATGCCTAAGTGTGTACAGAAGGGTTTGCAGGATCACAGCCTCAACTACACTGCCATGACTGCCAACTGATGCCATGCCGCTGGAATGTGCATCACTGAGTGCACTCAGTAGTGCTCAAGGGAAGCTTTCTAGACTGACTTCTCATCTCACTTCCTGGCTGTGATGCTCTGAGGCCACAGAGTTTCCGTAATGATATGCCATCACTTCATACTTTCCCCCTCTACATGAGCCACCCCAAAATGAGAAAGGCCAAGATTTTCAAAAATGACTAGTGATTTTGGGCACCCAACCTGGACTCACTTTTTTAAATAGGGCAGGTACTTAGCACTTAAACTCAGGCCCTTTAAAAGGTCTGGTTTACATGGAAATGTCTTTAAAAAAACACAGTGTCTCATGGGAGTTGTAGTTCAGTTTCCTTGTGTCTCCATTCTTTTCCATTGGCTAGACTCCCCAGCTAGACTGCACCATGTTCAGAGCCTCCCATCATGAAACCATAATGCAATCACATTTCTGTACTAAGAAGGGGACACCTTGATGCATTATGGAAGATGTAGTTCACCAAGGGAGCACAGACTATAGAGGAAAATAAGAGCGTGAGACAACCAAACCTCTATTCCCATGAGGCACTGTGGAAGTATTTCTTAATCCGTTTCTCATTTTAGCTGAAATATTTTGGGGGTATTTTTATACTGAAAAGTCAAAATTTACCATGGAAAATATCAATGAAAATTGCATTTTTTACAATTTATGTCAATTGTTTTCCACAGGATAAAAAGCCTATTTTCTGTACCCATTCTAAGCCAAAATAACTACACACTTTTGAACAATTTAATCAGTGTTCAATTTTTTGCTCCTTCACAGCACTAACAACAAAAACCATCTTTCCTCTTAGATTGCGAGTCCAATCAGCAACAGGGCATGACTTAGAAATAATGAGACGATGCTTTTTTGTTGTTGTTTTGGTTTGGTTTCTTTTTATAAATATTTCCTTTACAACAGATAACACATTTTTGTTGGCAACTCAGCACGTAACTCCCCCAGAGCCAAATACGACCCAGCTACCCAACAATTCTCCAACATTTTTCAGATACTATAAAAGTTTGTCTCTACTTTCATATCTCCCTTTAACAAAAAAGGAGATGGAGTTATAAAAGTATATACAATGTGTATTTTACATTATACACATTCTTGTGTGCACTACTATGTCAAGGTTAACATTTTCTATAGAAAACAGTAATTTTGGGTGCTTAACTTTTGCATGGCCATCCAAAACATATTAAAAACATCTGCTTTTCAGAGGATGACTGGTCCAAAAAGCCACAACAACCATTATTTCCCCCCTTTTAGAGCTTGTGGATCTATTTCACCAGTATTCAAGATATGCAGGTATGGTTTTTTCCTCCCAGTACACAGAGTTATTGATAAAGATGGATGGGATTTGACAAAGAACATTGGTCATTTTCGTGAATCTGCAGCCATGTGCTGCATCCGTTTTGCATGAGCCCGACTAATGCTGAGGTTGGAGAAAAATATCCTTGTCTGCAAGTATGTTTTGTAGCATCAGTAATAGGTACCTAGGGAGCATTCAATCTACAGTATCAACAGTATTTATGGTGTCTGGAGTTTTACATGGTCACAGTAATTACTTTGATAAATGCCAGCAATATTTTAAAATTAACATTGAAGTTTACTTTGGTTCAGAAGCAGAAGACACTTAATAGGCAAAGATAGGAATGCAGTAAATCCCGTCTCTAGCTGAGGCCTGATCTTCAGCAGGCTATGCACAGAGAAAACCCTATTCTAATGCAGAATCTCACTGAAATCACCTGGGCTCCACATGAGCAACAGAACCTGCATGGAGCTTATTGCAGGATCAGGGCCTGGCTGCCTGGGGGCTTATTAGCAATGCTTAAACCAGCTCTCAAGCTGGTTGGAAAATGTTGCCAAAGATAATGTTCACACATATATTTTTCTTTCCAGGTTTGACCAGATGTAGGATCTGCTTTGGACTTCATCAACACTGCCCAATATTGCAGTTGTTTCACATGTAAATGCCCTATTGTACTCTGTAAAATGGGAATAACAATACTTACCCTTTGTAACCTGTTTAGAAATCTAAAAAAGTCACCTTATAAGAGCCAAGTGTTATTCTTCATTATTATTTTGCCTGTGAAAGGACTGCAGAACCAAAGTGGAATATGTGCAAGGCCATCCTTAGGATTTATGGGGCCCTACACTGTATTATTTATCTGGTGCTCCCAGAGATCCACCTCCCCACCCCCCGCATTCCTGACACACACTGAACTTCATATGCAGCAGATGTTGTGGCAGCCTGGGTTCACATCCTGGGAAGGGGAAGGATGAGGCAGCTACAAATACTGAGACACCTGGCCCATTTCATGGCAATGGAGAGCAACAGTTCCTGCCAGAGAGCCCCATACCCTCCCCCTCACACAGAATGCACCATACCAGCACATTCAGCTCTGTGAATATGGCCCTTGCCTAAGGAGACTGCAGTGTGCACTGTGTTTATGGGACCTGATCCATTCTTACCTGCTGTCCCAGTGGGGCTCAAAATTTTCAGGTGCCCTATGCAGCTGCATATGCTGCATATGCCTAAATATGGCCTTAAACCTGTGTAAGACACTCTACTTCATGGTAATACTTCACGTAACCAGTAAGCATTTTTGTTCCAGTTCTGCTCTCTGAAGTGGATGAGATTGCATTGCCGCAACTCAGGGTACAATGAGACCATTTTACTACCAAAAGTGATTTGAAAAATTATACTTCCTGCTCCACGTTGAGGATATATCTCCAATAGTGCAAGAAAAGTCAGGGAACTGGATGCTTCACAACTTTGTTAAACAGATGCCAAAAACCTTCACATTTCGCTCACCATTTGAAATCCACTCCAGGACCATAATGATGGAAAGTCATTAACACATAATGGCCTATGTGAAAAGAATTGATCTTCCCAATCAAGATCCTGCTGAACAATGTGCGTCACATTGGCAATAATATTGCAACCACAGCAGGGGCCATGGATTTCACTGAGCATTGTTAATATTTCTGCTGGGGTCCACTGTGCTAGGCATGGTACTATATTATCTCCTCAAGCTAACAGAAGTCATTCCTGGAATACTGACTCATACTGCAAGGGCAGTGTGTGAAGCTTGCATTGAAGTTCCCGTGATGTACCAGCTCTGTGGGAAAAAAGAGGTCTCCATTTTCTAGTGCTGTTAATTCATTTACAAACCACTGCATTCATCTAAGAGATGCCAAGAAACAGCAGTGATACCAAAGCTGTAGTGCACAGTCCCAACTTGTTCTTTACCAACACAGTCTAGGAATGTCCTTTGGATCAACGTGCCATCATAAACATGTAAGCCTCATCATAAACATGTAAGACTTGTGTTAAACTAAATTCTAAATGATGGACAGGGCTGATTCCCCCCTCCCTGCTTTTTACTGCTAGCAAATAGAAGACTCCTCCATCTTTGTAGCCACAATCAAAGGGTTATATTTCAAGCCTGTCAGAAAAACCCAGGGCAACTTTTATAGACAGTCAACTAATAGATTCCACTATGCAAATCAAATAAAGCACACGGATGCAACACTTCACAATAACATAGCTCAATATTTGACCTAAAGGACAGTGTTTGGATGGTTCTAATGGGTGGTTTGGGTCATGCAGAGCCAGATCATGCCTTTGCAATCTACACAGGCGTTTCCTGAGTCCCATGAGGAAATTTCCCCATATGTAGGGGAGAAGATGGGCTTCAGGAAAGATGGGGTGGGCCAGACGGTACCATCCTTTGCCACTTCCCCTATATGGGATGGGACTTTAGGGACAATACAGTGAGGGACAGATGGGGGGGGAAAGACCACCTGGATGGGCCCTTCCTTGGTAGGGTTGTGTCAATGGAGCTATGCTGCCTCACAGCAGGAGGGAAGGGCTATTGGAGCCCAGTGCCTGCTTGGAGGCATGAGGCCTGGTACCAGATATCTCTGGCTTCCTGCAGATTCCTGCCAAAACCCCCAAGTTTGGAGATGGGCCCTGTGGACTTTTAGGCCAGAGGTCCCCAGCTCCACAGCCGTTATTTCGAAATAACTGTACCAGCGTCTACACAGCCAAACCGCTATTTTGAAATTAAATCAAAATAGCGGAGGGCTTATTTTGAAATTGGTAAACCTCATTCCACGAGGAATAGCGCCAATTTCGAAATTGCTATTTCGAAATAAGCGCTGTGTAGATGCTTATTTCGAAATAGGGGACCTCCAGCCCTTCCCAGGGTGCCCTGCTGGGCACTCTGGGCACAACCAAGAAAACTCCTCTCCCTCCCCCCATCCCTGGAGCCCTTAAAGGGGTAGACTCTGGCCACAGTGCCTATGCCAGCTCCAAGCCTGCCAGCCCAGAGCCAGCAGTCACTGCACCTGACCCAGTGGCCCCAGCATGAGCCAGGCAGCCAGTGCCAGCCAGCCCTCCACCACTTCCCGGGACCAGTCTGCCAGCTCCCAGGAGCCTGCCAGGGGCCCGAAAAGGCAGGCACCTGCCTGGTCCAGTGTGGAGATCAGGGATCTTATTCAGGTTTGGGGGGATGCCTCCAATGTCCTTGATCTCCACACTAAATGGAGGAACGCAACCATCTACATGCGGATGGCTGCCAGCCTGGCCACCAAAGGAGCAGGTTCACATGAAAATAAAGGAGCTGCGGCAGGCGTATGCCAGGGCCACAGGGGACAGTTCCCAACCAGGGGAAGACCAAGACCTCTGCCCCTATTTTGATGCTATGGATTGCATCCTGGGGGGCAGGATGGTCTGTGCCCCCCAAGTGGTCATCAACCCTTGGGCAAAGCTTTCTGCCTCCTGCTGCTGCTCCTGCTGCCTCCCCAGCTACCGCTCCTCCTCCTGCTCCTTCTCCCCCTCCCGCTTCTTCCTCCCCACCCTCCCCACACCCCCAGGGATGCCGAGGCCCCCACACCCGTGGTGCTGGAAGACAGTTGGGCTGGCAAGACCCCCAACCCTGAGCCCTGAGCTTCTCCTCCCCCTTCCTCCCCTTGCCTCTCCCTGCCAGCTCCCTCCTCCCAGGTTTCCCCCTCCCCTCTCCTACCTTCTTTCCCCAGTCTCACCTCAGTTTCATTCCCCCTCCACTCCAGTTTTGTTCAATAAAGAGGCTTTGTTGTAATGAACACATGTCTTTTATTGTACAGCAGGAAGGGGGGTTAGGGAGTGGTAAGTGGAAGGACATGAGGCACAAGCTCCCAGTGGGGCACACCAGGGAGACTGTTACTGCCTGGGAACGTGCTGCCAGGCTCACAGCAACACGTCCAGGAGAAGCACCAGAGTGCCCAGGAGCAGCTCCGGCTCCATGCTGCAGAGTCCTGTGGTGTCCTGAGTGAGGGCAATCAGAGCACGCAGAAAAAAAAATGCTTTGCTGTCCCTCAGCGAGGTAGGCAAGCAAGCAGGGAAACCTTAGAACCAAAATGATGGACAGGGCTGTCCAGCGCGGGTAGCCTCAGGTAGCAGCCACACAAGGTAACTCCTGACCTGATGCCCTGCCAGAACCGGTTCCGGCTGGCCTTAAATGCGATTCGGCATCCTATCAGTGTGGACGTGCTATTTCGAAATAGCAAAACGCTATTTTGAAATGCATTTTGTGACTAGATGAGTTATTTTGAAATAAGCTATTTCGAAATAACACTGTAGTGTAGACATACCCTAAGTGTGAGTGGCAGTGGTAGTGAGAGTGAAAAGAGAAGTGACAGGGATGTTGGCACATGGGAATCCTCCCTGAGATTTCCTCCCTCAGATAGGGAGGGGTTGAGCTGGGTCAGTGGCACTGGCAAATCTTTGCTATTCAATGTCGCTTGGTCCTGATTTTTAGACTGTAAGCTGTTTGGCGTAGGGGCCATGCCTTCCACTATGTACAGCACACCTAACACAAGGAGCAAGGTGTAGCATAGGACATAGAGATTTATTAGAGGTGTGGTTTGACATACCATACAGGTTTCGTGCACTGAGCAGAGCCAACCAGTGTCATGCTACAATCACACATTCAGCTACAAGATTTTGATTTAAATAGCAGGGCCTCTCCCTTTCTGACACAGGAATTATCTCTGTTTTTCATTCTGGAACATTTGTTGCCCCTGTGAATATTAATTAAAGGTTGTAATTAATTAAGATGTCAATTAATTCCTTCATTTTATTCTTCAGGGTAATCGCGTATTCCCTGCCAGAGGGGGCAGCAAGTGATCTAACTAGAGTTAAATGAAAACAAACCGTGTTTTAAGTACTACACATGTAGATTCTGAAAGAACTAACTCTGGGGCAAGTGTACCACATGAGAGGGATGGTATGGGGTGCACAGAGCAAGCATGTCAATCCACTCTGCTAAAGAAACTAAACATGACACCAATTTCCTTACTAGAATATGTATACTAATTCTTTTGGAAAGAGAGAAAAGTCTAGCAATCTGTGAAGGTCTCCATAATATATGGACCTCCAGAGGGTAATGTTCTTCAGTATCGTAAAGGTTTCATCATACTAAAAACAATGTGGTCCAGCTAAGAGACTTGTTAAATGGATAATGTACCCACGAAATGGCTTATATGAATTCTAAATACCATTTACATGAGACTGACTTTCAATACAGCTAAATACAGACTTAGTCTGAATCATTTTGGCCTGCACAGGTGTTGGTTCCAGTGTAGATAATACTAAATCAGTTCACATTGAAAAGGCTCAGTACGGGGAGCTGAAAGGATTGCCGAGCGACTGGACAACGGGGAGGGGACTGGCTCTGCACTCCCAGAAGGGGTGGGGCCTCAGCTGGAAAGGGCAGGGCCTAAGGTGGAAGAGGAGAGGCTGGGCAGCCAGCCCTTAGTGCCACTCAGATGGCTTGGTGCCCCCCCTCTCCTGCCCTGCCAGCCCTGAGAGCTTAGCAGAGGGTGCAGTGTGGGGCTCTGCAGCATGCCACCCCCTGCTCCAGCAGTGATTCTAAAGGGCCCAGGAGCCTGGCCGCTGCCATGGCTATAGTAGCAGTGACGGTGGGGAGCCCTGGGCCCTTTAGAATCACCAGGTCCTGGGGCAATTGATCCCTTTGCCCCCTTCCCCCATCAGGGGCCTGCTCACAGTCCTCCCACACCTATTCCATAATATATGAGAACAGTGACCATATATCCTATTTTGGCCGGGACAGTCCCTTTTTAAGCCCTGAATCAGCTGTCCTGATTGTGTGTGTGTGTGTGTGTGTGTGTGTGTGTGTGTGTGTGTGTGAAAACTGGGCATTTGTCTCATTTGCTTGTGCCAGCTTGATCAAATGCTCACTTTTGTCAAAAAACTGGAGTGTGGAGGAATGGGGAGGTGAGGGGTAAGCAGCTATGCCATCCCCAGGCAGGGGGAGGAGGCAGGCTCAAGTGAATAGCAAGGCCAGCCCCAGCTTCACATGGAGATGCCAGCCCTGTGTGAGGAGGGAGATCTCAGATAAGCAGCAAGGTCACGCTCCCTCCCTCCCCCCATGGGCAGGGGCCGGGGGAGGAATCTTGGGCTAGCCCAATCCAGTGTCTCATTTTCCCTGTGGGAAATATGATCGCCCTATGTATGAGTGACCCTTCTAAATCTCCCAGAATCCACTGCTTCCAGGAACATTGTCAGGATCTTTAGAATAAGTAGCCAGAAGACATTACAGTTCAAAGGATTTGAGTAAAGCCAGTGTGACTGTGTAGTGAAACAGCAGTGGTTGAGAACACAAGTCAGCATGGCTGGCGTGGATTCATTCAGTCATTCATGCTTAACGCAGTTCCCCTGGCAATGGGAAGGGCACTGTTTCCCAGTACAGATCCTAAAAGGTATCTAAAACTAAGAAAGATAAATCTTGGCTTTTTTTTAAATGTGGAAGCCAAAAGGGTGGAAATTTCTATCTCAAAAGTTACATCTCTTTTGGAGTTATTTTTAAGGGTGGAATACACATACATTCCTTGCACAGTTATTGCAGCTAAACTCGACTTTGTTCTGGAAGCAGCACACTTCATTGGAAAGTTAGCAACAGGCATCTAATACATTAAGGATTGAAACTTCCCATAAACACAAAGTCAACATATTAACCTGCAATTGTTAGTTTTCTATACTGTTATTGTTTCATTTCCTTGCAAAGTTCCTCAGAAACCATGGTTATTGTGCCTTGCTTCCTCTTTTTCCTCTCCAGGAGTTGTTCTGTCTAGATTCAGGATCTCCCAAGCAAACAGTGAAGCATCCTTTCCAAATATTATGAAACATACCTCTGCCAAGGCCCTTCTTCTAATCTTATACAGATGAGCCTAATGAATGAATTATGCTGCTTTTTAAAATAGGGATTATACTTTAATAAAAACTCTTCCAAACAAAAATGTCTTGCACTAGTTTCATGCTTTTGCTGTGTACTCAATATGAGCTTAGATATTTTTTACAATGAATTTTAAAAATCCAGTTGACTGGTCACAGTTTGTGTATTATTTTGCATTTCTCTCTATTTGGCCTGTAAAAATCTAGTAGGTCAGTTTCACTTTTATGTACAATTAGTTTCACTTTCAAGATCTTTCTGCTATCTTGTTTAGATTTCACATACTTCAGCGAGATGTTTATTTGATTAAAAGGAAATGTGTTTGGTGAGGGAATTTTATTGTGGAAACATTTCTATTGGTCTTAGATTTTATAAAAGTTTGGTTTTTCAAAGCATACGTTTAGGGACATATTGAAATTGAGAATGTCTAATTATATCCAAATACTTGGGGAAAGTGATTTTTGGACTCATAACTGAGTATTCACATCAGAGTTCCTATCAGGAAAAAGAAATCGTCCAGATGACCTATCAGAAATGACCATAATAGGCCTGGTCAGGACTGATGACAGACTTCACCAGACCTTGAGCAATGAGGAGGGGTGGAGTCCTTGGATCCAGGACCCCTGGAAGGAGGTTGCAGGAGTCACACAGCTGTTCATTAGCTAAGATTGTACTTTAGTATGTTACACAGACCTTGCCCTGAGACAACATAATGCCTGCACTGGGAGAATTCTCCCCTGAACCTTTATGGGCTCTTTCTGGCCTTTCTTTATTGCCAGAGCAGCGTATATGAGCTGCAGCAGGGAACAGAATCCCATCCTATGTACAACACCTAGCACACTAGGTATGAGCTTCTAGCTGCTACTGCTATATAAATAGTATTAGAGGGAAAACTCTGAATCCTGACATATTACTGTCAAACAGCCTCACTGACTGTCAGATTCAGCTTCTATTTTAGAGGCTGTGATGCTCTATGATTGAAATATGGCCATGTATATCATTGTTGCTACCACTGTTATGCAATTGCAACAAATCTTGTGCAGAATGCCATGTAACGTGCCGGTGGGAAAGTTATGATTTGCTAAGCATGTTGATCCTGTTTGCATGCATGTATCATCTTTGTATCTAAAGCTATGAATATTGACTATGGATCTGCATTACAAATGTGTTTGCTTTTGAGATAACACCCACAAGGTAATTTATATCCAGGCTGGTCAGCACATTGTTAATGGTCTATTCAAGTTGATGGCCCATTAAAAAACATTTAACTTTCACAATGGATCATAGAGGAAACTTGTCCTGCCCAGCAAGTCTTCCTGTGGATGCCTTAATCTCCAAGTGGGCAATAGCCGCTTCTGTGAGTCAAAGTCATAAGACTAGTTCATGTGACCCTGGACTCCATCTTGCACCTGTAATTTTCCACAAACGGACTGGGAGCTTTGTTTGGAACAATAAAATTCTACCCACATGGGAGACCACATAAACGAACCTGGAAACATGCCCATTGTGTCTTAATTTCCTACTGCCGTTCTCTAGGCTAGATTTCTAACAAGTAAGCTCTAAACAAGGGCTGATGACCCCCAAGTTGTTTGGGTAATCTTCAGAGAGACTTTTGCAAACTAGCTACTTATTCCCTCACTGCTACAAATCTCATGTAAGATCTTTGCAATGACTGTATGTATATGATCTATTAACCATTTTAACTCTTCTCTTCTTTATAAATAAATCTTTAGGTTTTAGCTTTTAAAGGGTTAGCAACAATGTGATTATTGGGTAAGAGATAAGTTGTATATTGACCTGGCTATGTGGCTGGTCTTTTGAGATCAGAAGAACACTTAGTTTTTATTAACCACTCATCATTAAGTCTAGTGTCTGTGTGATGAAATAAGGGCTAGGATGACTAAGGAGGCTGCATTTTTTACTTCCTGTTAGCCAGTGAGGTAAGACAGAAGTTTACTTTTATTATTGGCTTGGTATAACTTATAGCAGAATAACCACCAGTTTGGGGTGAGTCTGCCTGGTTTCTCAGGGGGTTGTCCTGAACCTGGCATTGTCAACTGTGTGTGACCCACTGAGGCATGGTGACAGATGCTGGCTTTTTTAATGGAATGTTTTCAATATTCACTGTTGTGAATTTCAGCTATGAAAGCAACCTGTCTGAATACTCGCTGATTTCCACATCTAAGAAGATATTCCTGAAAACAAAGTGATGTGAAAGAAATCGCTGAATAGAAGAGAGATGAGGAACAAAATGACTGACGACAAGTTAAACATAAGTCAACAGCGTGACGCTTGCAAAAAACCCCAAACGTGATTCTGGGACGCATTAACAGGAATGTTGTGAGCAAGACACGAGAAGTGATTCTTCCACTCTAGTTGGTGCTGATTAGGCCTCAGTTGGAGTATTGTGTCCAGTTCTGGGGACCACATTTCAAGAAAGATGTGGAGAAATTGGAGAAGGTCCAGAGAAGAGCAACCAAAATGATGAAAGAACTAGAAAATATGACCTATGAGGGAAGACTGAAAGGATTGGGCTTGTTTAGTTTAGAAAAGAGAAGACTAAGAGGGGACATGATGGCGGTTTTTCAAGTATCTAAAAGGGTGTTACCAGGAAGAGGGAGAAAAATTGTTCTCGTTGGCCTCTGAGGATAGGAAAGCAATGGATTTAAACTGCAGCAAGGGAGGTTTAGGTTGGACATTAGGAAAAACCTCCTAACTGTCAGAGTGGTTAAACACTGGGATAAATTGCTTAGGGAGGTTGTGGAATTTCCATTACTGGAAATATTTAAGAGCAGGTTAGACAGACACCTGTCAGGGATGATCTAGACAGTGCTTGGTCCTGCCGTGAGGGCAGGGGACTAGACTCAATGACCTCTCAAGGTCCCTTCCAGTTCTAGGATTCTAGGATTCTATAAGGATAGGGCCAAATAAAGCCAGAGATGGTCCCTGCAGCAGTCTGATGTGTTGATTTTATGGGCACATAATCAGTGCATGTTGTTAGGCTTCTTCCAAACCATAGAGAGTAGCCTGGACTGTGGAAGGGTTCAAAATTCAAACATGGATCTCAGTTAATTTTGCAAACATCCCTTATCTTTATAATGGGCCCAAACAAAGGAAATTATGCCTCCAGTTCTAGTGTAGACACTGACTTAGTGGCTTGGACCCTTCTCTAGAAAGTATGGTTTCCAAAGCCAGAATCTAAAGAACACTGGATATTAAATAATAGCCTAAAAAACCAGATTTGGCTTCCACTTGGGGCTTGTCCTATGCATTTGTTGGCTTATCCTGTCTCATAGACACAGGCTGTGTGTATCAAGAATGTAATGGGTTACTGGGGTAACTGGCTAGCAGTGGCCCAAGCAGGCTGGAGCAGCCCCTTGCGCATGGTGCGACGCAGAAGGCCTGGACAGGCTGAAGCAGCTCCCAGAGCACAGTGTGGCATGGTGGGCCCAACCCAGACAGAGCAGAGCCCCCACTCTCAGTGCAGTGCGACAGGCCCGGCCTCAGCAGCTCCCTGGCCCATGATACAATGGGCCTAAGGCCACTCTAGCCTGCCTAGGCCCATCATGCCATGGGCAGGAGGCCACCTCGATCTGGCTGGGCAGGAGTGGCCCCCCACCTGCAAGACACTGGTTAACCATAATGTTTAACCGTATACATTTGTAAACATTATTTTACATCTCTACTGTGTATAGGTGTATTTCTCACACAGAGAAGCTCATATTTACAACATCCATTGCAACTTACACCTATTTGCGTGGGAGCTACATCAGGCCCTTTGTACAGCAAGAGAAATTATCCTAACACAAGCTAAGATAGGTTGTTTTTTGTTTTTTCATCCAAGGAATACATAAACCCTTCAGGTTTTTATCCTGCTGTTTTCAGACAATCCCATGATGCACAGTAGCAGCAGGGGGAAAAGCCAAGCAAGAAATTATTGTCTCTGACAGAGCTTTTTAAATAAGGTCAATTGACTGGAAAAGTGGGCACTCTGCCTACGGCTCCTTAGTCCGGAATGACCCAGAGTAGTTTCCTGAACATTGTTCTGAGACTATTTGTCCGAGCTTCACCCTGAGAAAAAGTCTAATTGTGCAGGGCAGAGCAAGAGATTAGTGCACAGAACACTGAACATCCCAGCAGCTGTTGTCACATATTTACTGACAGCTGTTTCTGTGGAGTAGGTTGAAACCCTGGTAATCCTGAACATGAAATGTCTCGTTATCTGTGCACAGGCAAATATAAGCCTTGAACGTGACCTTTAAGGATGAGCTGAGGCTTTCATGTTGTCAGCAACACCTGGGCACATCCTTGCATATCATCTGTGATCAGATGTCCACTTTTTATAGGGACAGTCCCACTGTTCAGGGATTTGTCTTATATAGGTCTCTACTTCCTCTCCCCCAATCCCCTGTTTGCTATCTGGTCATCCTCCCTGTGGGCTTCCTTCCACATGTGGCTGTCCAGAAGATGTGCTTCAACTCCACAGTAGGCTCCAAAGCTCAGAATGTGTCCTGCACCACTTACAGCTGCCAGAGGGACTAAACAGGGCTGCACTGTTGGAGACAAGATCTGCAGGGCAGATTTGTGAATGGAGCTGGAGACTTAATGGGGGTTGAATGGCTTAGGAGACGGACTGCGGGATAATAAATACAGCAGCTTCTACATCTGTGTCATTGATCTAAGATACCACTCAACAGTGACCCCATCATATTGTATATATAGTTGGGATTGGAAAAAATAATCCCAACTATATATACAATATGATGGGGACTAATTTGGCTACAACTACTCAAGAGAAAGATCTTGGAATCATTGTGGATAGTTCTCTGAAAACATCTACTCAGTGTGCAGCGGCAGTCAAAAAAGCAAATAGAATGTTAGGAGTCATTAAAAAGGGATAGAGAATAAGAAAAAAATATATTATTGCCTCTATATAAAACCATGGTACGCCCACATCTTGAATACTGCGTACAGATGTGGTCACCTCATCTCAAAAATGATATCTTAGCATTGGAAAAGGTTCAGAAAAGGGCAACAAAAATTATTAGGGTTTTGAAACAGGTCCCATGTGAAGAAAGATTAAAAAGACTTGGACTTTTCATCTTTAAAAAGAGGAGATGAAGGGGGGATATGATAGAGGTCCATAAAATCATGACTGGTGTGGAAAAAGTGAATAAGGAAAACTTATTTGCTTATTTCCACAATAAAAGAACTAGGGGGTCACCAAATGAAATTAATAGGCAGCAGGTTTAAAACAAACAAAAGGAAGTTTTTCTTCACTCAGCACACAGTCAACCTGTGGAACTCCTTGCCAGAGGATGCAGTGAAGTCTAGAACTTTAAAAGGGTTCAAAAAAGAGCTAGATAGATTCATGGATTAGCCAGGATGGGTAGGAATGGTGTCCCCAGCCTCTGGATGTGGGTGACAAGGGACAGATCACATGAGGATTACCTGTTGTGATCCCTCCCTCTGGGGCATCTGGTATTGGCCACTGTCGGCAGCCAGGATACTGGGCTAGATGGACCTTTGGTCTGACCTAGTATGGCCGTTTTTATGTTCTTATGACCCAAAGTCATTTCATTGAAATGACTAAGTGAAGTGAGTTGATCGTGTCAGTCCAGTTCCTAAGTGAAGATGTCCACACCTTAAATAGCACCATCACAAATGACACCAGGTCTAAGCTGAGACAAGAGGCATGGAGACATGATGACAAACTCTCTGTCTAAGGCACGGCTATTTTGAGGAGAAGGTCACATTTTATGGGCCTGATGGAAGGAGTGGAGTATGTGCTTAGAGACTCACCACTTAGAGGGCACAAGGATCTATGTCGAGTAGAACAAAAGGGATTGAGAGAGGATGAAGGGGCAGAGTGATCAAGTCTGCAATGCAGCTGCCCAGGCTCTAGCTTTAGTGTGGGTAGATAGAGGATTTACCAGTGTTGTCAATCAGGCACAAATCAGCCAGAAAAGCAGTGGAACTGACCCCCCACCCCCTCACACTTAGGATTCCTTGGCATAGACGGTCTCTGTAGATGGCACGGGTATGCTTTCGTAGCTCTATACCACCCCCTCCCCAGGTAGGGAAGATTCACAGGTTAAAAAAGGAGTATCCAGGGGAGCCCCTATGCTCCAGTAATCCTTAACTGCCAGATTATCCCTTTGGTGTTGTGGGGAATGGGCACAAGCAAGAGTAGTCTGAAGGCTGCTCTGATTTACACCAGGGCCTGGAAAGAACCAGAGGAATCCTAGGAATACCAGGATTGTGTACATATACTTTTGATACCCCCATCTCTCTCTCTCACTCACACACACACACTCACACACACACATATACACACAACCCATTTCCTTCTAAGTCTTGTGCTAGGCCCAGTTTGGCCAGACCAGACAATATGGACCAGCCTATATCATATATATTCAAACATGAATAGTACACATACACATACGCATACACACACACACACAAATAAAAATTTGCCAGCTTGAGAATTGATGAGCAGAGGCCTATGCTGAGACTACTGAACAACACTCAGTAACTGTAATTTATTTTAATTTAAATGTTAAAGCACGAGAGCAGACCGAAACGGGAAGCTGTTCCCTTAATTACCTTTTAAACCAGCTCTCGTTGTAAATGGCACACAAACACTGATAATAGCAGTAGTCAATCCTAATAACAATTGTGCATTTTTGTAAATTGCAGTTATCTGCATGGCAGCCCACAATCAGCAGTAATGCCAGAAATGGGTGAAATTCAGAGTACATGCATTACTTAAGAGAGGCCCATTAAGCACAATTCTCATTCTTGGTTTCACAGGTTAGTGAGTAGCTGCTATGCCTACATGCTATTTCATGGCCAAAGAACGCTGAGAAGGAAGCAGAAGTTCCTTCTCTGATGTGTGAACTGGGCTTTGTCTGACAACCAGGAGGATTTTTAACCCTGTCTTGTCAACTATTTTTATTTTTAGGAACACAGACCCACATTCTCCCTCTAAGTTACAAAATGGTTTTTAAGGCTCTAAAACTGTGAAAAGTTGCATTAAAAAAACCACTAAAGACAAAGAAGTACCCACGTTTACACGGGTCCTACAGTTGTCAGGAACTTCTTTTGCTGTGATATAGCCCACAAAACCTCATGATACTATATATTTTTGTTACTCTGTAAGGTGCCACAGGGCTAATCATTGTTTTCAAAGTTACAGTCTAACACGCCTACCCCTCTGAGACAATTTTAGATAGAATTTTTAGGACACTTTAGGATCTCCCCATTTGCCTAAACTTAGCACTGCAACCTCCTTGAGAACTTGTCGAGATCACTTCATTATACACCTGCCAAATGGACACATTAGAATGTAATGGATAGGACACCTCCTTTCCTATTGACACATCACACTTTTTCTGTACAGCTCCTGGCTCCTAATACCAAGGAAAGTTTGACTGAAACTCAGATTCCATCTCCCTTAGCTAGACTACCAAGAGGCCTTACTTCTTTCATTGTCAATAACATCATGGACACTCAAAACTTTGATTCTTTGCCAATCAGATTTGGATCTTAATTTATGCAAGTGATGCTCTTAGTTTATATCAAGGCTTCCATGCACAAGCATGGTCATAAGTGACTTGTAGTAGCACTCAGGAGGTGCACTGCCCTCCTGTGCCCCCACTAAAATTGAAATTGCTAAATGGGGTGCTCCCACATGCCACTCCTTGCCCCTTTGGGTGGCCCTCCTTGAACTCCCTCCCTCACAGGCACCAGGCACCTAGGACTATGTGACATTAACACGCCCATGCACGGCACCATAAGTCAACTCTACTTGCTCTGTCCTATTCCCCTTCCCTCCCTAACTATGATGGGGTTGATTAGTCCTCAAAGTCTCCTGCTAGAGGCTTGTAGCTTTGACATACCCCACTCCAGCAAAAGAGCAGTAGAGAAGTCCTCCAAGCTCCCTGCAGCAGCGATATGAGAGGCAGCCAGTCAGGGTCCAGCAAGCCAATATAAAGAAAGCTGTTGGGCCAGAGCAAGGCAGTCCCTCTTTGGAGCTTGAGGAGTGAAACAGGGTGACTGGCTAGCTGAGAAAGCAGTAGTATTGTGGACAGCTCACTGTGGAGAGCTTACTGCAGACAGGACTGAATGCCACAGGGTAATTGGCTAGTGAGAAGAGCTGAGAACACTGGAATAGCTGGTGCTGGGCCTTTGAGACAAAGCCCTGAGGTAATAGCAAGGATGGTGCGAAGCCACAGGAAAGTAGCCCAGGGAGTTAGAATAGCAGCAGAACTTTACTGAGCAGGACACAGAATACAACTATCTGGGTGAGGATCCAGAACAGTGGGTGGACCTGAGTCCTCCCCAACTGCCCAGTAGCCCCTGGGGGAAGGCAAAAGGCTTGGTCCTAAGGCAACTCAGAGGCAGGAACTCTGGGGCACCACCCTGTCCTAGAGCTGGAAGAAATAGCAAGAATGTGCAGACACACACCCTCTGTCAAAAGGGGAAGCTCATAAGAAGACAGTGAACCCATTACACTGACCAAAGAACTATAGCTGTGTTTGGTTCAGTTTTGCTCTTGCTCGTCAAGGAATCAGTCTTCTCCTGATCTTTTAGAACATTGCCTCTGGCCCAAAATTAAAGTCAGTAACCTGAGTTCTCAAACTGGGGCAAAGCAACATTGAGTACCCCATGTGCCCAATTTTGATGCCTAAATGCTGATTTGAGGAGCCCAGTGTAGAACCGTAGTGGCCATCTTCGATGCCTGAGTTTCATTGCTGGAAAGCTTAAGTGAATTTTAATCTTGCCTTTACCAAAACCAAATTGTAGCAGTTATTTGATAGCCAGGCATCACTGTCGTCCAGGCAAGGGACTCACATCTTGGTCCTGCTAGCTCACCGATGTTCAGGGAAGTGTACAAAGCAGAACATTTAAGAAGGGCCACTCAGAAGGAAAGAATTTTAACCATCGCTGCAGTGTCCACATAGATGAATGATAGCTATAATACACACACACTAATGCCCCATTCCTGTTAGTATTATTAGTATTATTTGTACTACCATGGTATAATAAATGTTACATGACACTTTAGTGTGTTTATTATGGTAGTGTTCATTACGCTTCCATAATAAACACATTAAAGTGTCTAGCAGCCCCAGTCACAGAGTCCCATTGTGCTAAGCACTATCCGGACATGTTGTAAAAAAGGGTAGTGGCTGTCCAATGTGGTAGTCTGACAAGACACAAGAGGGGGATGAAACAGACGTAATGGGACCAGAATCACCAGAAAAGAGGTAACTGAAACAAGCAAGTTTTGCACATTCTGCCACTTGCCTACCATATTGCGAACTAGGCAAATATCTCTGAAAACCTACAGGTAGTATTATGCTGCACTTCAGTTTTCACAGTGGGGAAATAAATCAATTTCATTTGAAGGGAATGTATGGGTAGGAGAGAAGTATTCTTACAGCCAAATTCTAGCCTTGTAAACTGTGAGATTTCCATGACAGGCAATGAGGTATATACGAACCCGAAGGCAAAATTAGTCCCCAGATGTCTCATGAATACACAGGTTAATCTTTGGGCCTTTCGGTCTGGACAGAGGTTTTAATTTCAGTAATGCATATTTTATTTTGCTAGTTTATTACCGTCATTATTTTTTGTTATTTTCATGTTTTAGTGCTTTGTAATTAAGCAAGAAGCTCTGACCGGGTGTGAATTATGATGCAGCGAGTCACGCCTCGTGTGCTGTTAAGCACTACGCTGAAGGCCGAGTGCCACTGGATGCACTAAGTATGGATTTACTGTGCCATAAATGAAACCCTCGTGTGCCTTATTGAGAAAATAAACCAGCTCAGAAAAGCAAAGTAAAAATCTCTGCTGATCCTGCAACCTGAAGTTACTCTGTTCAAGTACTGAAAGATGCCCCAAGTAGTGGGAGAAACCTTTCAAAGCACACGTGATGTTGTTTAAATGCAGTTGTTACTGTAAGGCAAAATGTCACCATAATCTTTTGCTTTCATCCTGATATTGTTGCTAAGTACTTGGGCCTGATCCTTAGATGGTAGACATTGTTGTAGCTTCTAGACACACGGGTTCATTCATTGATTTCAATGGAGCTCCTCTGATTTTGTACTGAGGCCTTTTTTGTGAAGTTAAGTGGAGTATGATAACTATTTGAGGAGTTCAGTCTGATTTAGGGGCCCGTATCATTTTCATGAATGACAAAGGCCTAGCACTGAAGCCCCAAGTGTCTGGGCTCCTCCATTTGGGGTTATGTCATAATTTTTGTTGTCACAAGAGGATATTGGTGCAATGAAGTTTGAAAATCCTGCTCCAGTCTATTGACTTGTCAGCTGCCGCATACAAATAACTCTGCTCACAGTACGTGGGAGGGGGCTGGTTTGCATCTGGTCTCACAAATCTCTCTCTCTCCCTGGGATCCCTTGAATCAAGTAAGATTTCCCCTTGGACACCTATAACTGATGAGTGAGTAGATGAAAAATTAAGCCAATTCTGGCAAGGAACACTCTCTGGCAGAGGCTGCATATGAGAGCTCTATCTCCAGTGGCACCAACACCAGGGACGCCAATACAGGCCTGGGCATGCTCCTTACATCGGGTTCTCTGATCTTTTTCATGGAGATGTCACTTGACCTCCAAGTGTTGGACACCGTTCTTGATGGTTGTCCTCTGGGTTACCCGATCCTTCACCTGACTCTCCCAGGTGTCAACATCAATGCCACACTTTACCAAGGTATTCTTAAGAACATCCCTGCAGCGCTTCCTCTACCCACCACAAGACCTCATCCCAGTCCTCAGCTGAGTGTAGAAAATCTGTTTAGGCAAGTGTGTGTCAGGCATCCTGACCACATGACCAAACCATCATAGTTGCCTGTGAATGATTGTTGCCTCAATGCTGCGAGAGTCAGCCTCTGCGAGGACATTAATGTTGGTCCATCTGTCCTGCTATGTGATGCCCAATATTCTCCTCAGGTACCTTTGGTGGAATTTCTCCAGTTCTTTAATATGTCATCTATAGGGAGTCCAGGCTTCAGCTCCATACAGCAATGTTGGGATGACTATGGCATTGTAGTAGACTCACAGTCAACCTCTGGAACTCCTTGCCAGAGGAAGTGGTGAAGGCTAGAACTTTAACAGGCTTCAAAAAAGAGCTAGATAGATTCATGGAGGTTAGGTCCATCAATGGCCATTAGCCAGGATGGGTAGGAATGGTGTCCCTAGCCTCTGTTTCTCTGGAGGTGGGTACAGGGGAGGAATCACATGAGGATTACCTGTTGTGTTCCTTCCCTCTGGGGCATCTGGTATTGGCCACTGTCAGCAGAAAGGATACTGGGCTCGATGGACCATTGGTCTGACCCAGTATGGCCGTTCTTATGTTAATTTTGGTCTGCATCTTGATATCACAGTCATCGAAGACTCACCTCCGTAAACATCCATAAGCTGTGCGGCACTGGAGATTCAGTGGTAGGTTTCATCATCAATGTCAGCATTGCTGGACAGATAGCTTCCAAGATAAGGGAAGCTGTTGACATTCTCCAGCACTTGGTCATCCACCATGATGGTTGGTTCAGATAACGGTATGGTGGATATGGGCTGAAAGAGAACCTTGGTCTTTTGTGCATTGAGAGTCAGTTCCAACCTGTGGTAGGCCATGGTGAAAACATCAATGATTGCTTGGACCCCATCTTCTGAGGTGGCATTGACCTGGGCATCATCAGCATACTGGAGTTCTACCACTGACGTTATTGTGGTCTCGGTCTTGGCTCTGAAGCGGCCCCGATTGAAGAGGCTACCATCAATCCTGTAGGTTATTTCAACTCCACCTTGGAGGTCATCTCCAATAATCTGGGGCATGGCTGCCAAAAAGATATTAAATAGCTTAGGGGCTATCACACACCCTTGTTTGACTCCAGTCCTTACATCAATTGATTCAATTGCATCACCATTGTTGAGTATCATGGCCTGCATGTTGTCATGTAAGAGACATATAATACTGACAAATTTTGGTGAACAACCCCTTCCAGAGGGTCCTCACTGTTGACGGAGTCAAATGCTTTCATCAAATTGAAGAATGCCATATACAGAGGCTGATGTTGCTCCCGACACTTCTCTTGTATTAGGCGGGCAGAAAAGATCGTATCTATCTTTCCTTGCTCAGGTCAGAAACTGCATTGTAACTCCAGAAGGACTTCTTCAGCCAGTGGAAGGAGAAGGTTCACAAATAATGAAACAGATATATTTTGTATATTCTTAAATAAAAGTTTAGCTTTAGTGTTGGGGGTCCTGATCTGTTCAGAATCAGTTAATCTGTGTCTCTGCTATTCTCACATTTCAGTGCCCCAGAAGCTGCTTTCTTTGTTCATTGTTAAAATGAGTCGTGTTTGCAGTTTCACACATTTGCAACTATTCTGTTCGGTACTGGCTTCTAAACCTGGAAAGTCAGGTTACATAGATAAGAACATAAGAGCATAAGAACAGCCATACTGGGTCAGTCTAAAGGTCCATCTAGCCCAGTATCCTGTCTTCTGACAGTGGCCAATGCCAAATGCCTCAGAAGGAATGAACAGAACAGAAAATATTCAAGTGATCTCTCCCGTCACCCATTCCCAGTTTCTGACAAATAGAAGCTAGGGACACCATTCCTACCCATCCTGGCTAATAACCATTGACGGACTTATACATTCATTACTATGTTGTTAATAGGGCCTTTAATATTGCATTCCCAAGAGTGCTATAGTCACATGCAGAGACCGAGTAGTTAGACATACATTAATCAGACCTGAGCATGCAGAATTACAGATGGGGCAAAAGCCAGCTTAAATTTTTTGTCCCTTAGCACTATTATATTTATATTTTAGTAATGCCAGAGATCCCAATCAGATCATTTCTGCTGGGCGCTGTACCAACATATAATAAGAGACCACTATAAGGCTACGTCTACACTGGCAGCTTCTTGTGCAAGAACAGCTGTTCTTGTGCAAAAACTTGCCGGGTGTCTACACTGCACGCGTGTTCTTGCGCAAGGAAATTTACAGTACAGCGTCGGAACACAGGGCTTCTTCCGGAAGAGTTATTCCTCTCCCCATGAGAAATAAGCCCTCTTGCGCAAGAGCTCTTGTGCAAGAGGACAGTGTAGACAGGCAACATGAATTTCTTCCGCAAGAAGCCCCTATGGTTAAAATGGCCATCAGAGCTTTCTTGCGCAAGAGAGCGTCCACACTGCCATAGACACTTTTACGCAAAAGCACATCTCTTGCGCAAAAGCACATGCCAGTGTAGACGCACTCTTGTGGAAGACTTTTTACACAAGAACTCTTCCACAAAACAGTTCTTGCGCAAGAAGCTGCCAGTGTAGATGTAGCCCACCAGTTTACAGTACAAGGACTAGACTGTGACATTAGGCACATCTCTTAGCAAGAGGATGGCTCATAAACAGCACCACTGAACAAGGCACCCTCAGGCACACCTCTGAGTCACAATTCCTCCCCTGCTTCCTCCTTGCTCCAAGGGGACAGGAAATTGGTCCTGTCCTGTACCCATAATGCATTGCTACTACCACCCTGCTGTGGCTCAGCTATTCTGCTCATGGAGTGGGGTGGAATGAAAGCTCCACCTATTTTCCGCCCACCTACACCAGGGTGAAGTAGGCAGTGTAGGTGGCTCACTCACTCCTCTACTCTGGACCCAAGGACTGGGCATCTGGTGTCAAATTGTTTTTAATCCCTTGTGCAAATACATCATCCAAGTCACAATTCAGGGCTAAGTAAAAAGCAGGTTACATCCTTCAACACTGTGTTTTAACAAACAGTAAAATGCCAATTGGCTTCCACACAATGAGAAAAATACTCTGCTCTCTCTTGTGTCATTCAAATTTTTTAAAAGGACTGATCAACTAATAGGGATTTTCTGTGCAACTTGGGAAACCTGGCCACCTGTATAAATACAAAGACTAATTTCATCACTATAGAACAATCCGTTAATTATGCCACACAGTACTCTGAGAGAACAGCATCAGCATTTCTACTGAAGCCAGTCAGGCAATGAGGAGAGTTTCAGGATCTTGTCCAAACAAATTATCCTCCTTGGGTGCACAGTTCCTGAGCTAGTGGGATTCCTCTCCCTGTCTCTAGGACATTTGGGTTTGCCTTGATGTGTTCAGGGGAGGGAAAAGTCCTCTCACAGGTCCTCTCCCTGTTGTGCTCATTGCAGTTCTGTCAACACCCCTCTTTAACACAGAGCTCTCTTTGTGGCTCTGGGAAACAACCACGTCATTTATTTTGTTAGGAAGAATTCCTATTTTATATATGATGTATTCAGTCCAATCAATCTTCCATCTCGGTGGCCCGTTTAGAGACTGAGCGAGCTGGCACTGATTAAATGCCTATAATAGAGGACATTAATTTACCCGTCAATAGAAAAATCACCATTGTAAATTGTCCCAGTCAGTTTCTATACCACTGAATGATGTGCTGCACATACTGGATGTAGGTACTAAACCACACACACAAAGAACATTCAATTAACCATACAAATCTCACTTAAACTGGCTCCAGTAAAGAGCGTCTGATTTCAGCCTGCCACTCTATCTAGAATTCCCTTTGGCCTTTTGGCATACGAGAGAATGGAGTGAGAAATTGCTCATTGTTTGGAAAACAGTGTGCTGTACATAAAGGCATAACATGGGGAGGGGGTCCCAGCCTTAAACTGGCATTTTCCTTCCATTTGTCGATCAATCTAAGACTCTTTACTGGTATTTTTAAATATAGATTTCTGGATTCACTATTTTTCTACATAAAGAAAAAATAATAATAGTTGTCCATAGAAGTGTGTAGAATATCCTGATCAGCTATGTTTAAGGAGGGTTGCAGACCCAGAGGAAGCACAGGAAATGTCACATGCCATACAATACATTCCTTGGAATACAGGAAACAGGTAGGAAGAGACAGCCGTGGAAGACAAGAGTAGCCTATACTGAAAGAATGAGATTCTCAAAGAATGTGTAACAAATACCACTGACAAGGGAGAGTAAAATCTGTTTGACAGCCTTAGCTTTTAGCACATGCAGTAGAGGCACATGACTTTAGCCCCTAACGTTGTAGGTTCAATCCCAATGATCAATGTCCATTGGCTTTACAAATGTATCCTGCCAGATTCTCTACTTTTGTACACTGGCTTTACAGCAGTGTAACACAATGGACTTCACCAAAATTCATGTTTACATCAATGGAAGCAAGAGCAGAATTGGGCCCCAAGAAAGGATCAGAAGGGGCAGTTGTTCCATGGGAACATGACAGGGAGGAGGGTTGAGCTGATAGGGAGAGAAAGGTTGAGGGTCAAGAACAATTGTCTTTTGGAGAAGGAAGGGGAAATAGAAGGAGCACATCTATTACATATTTGACAGTTTCTCCATCTTTCTGTCTGTTTAAGAACTCTAAATGGCAAGAACCAGGACCACCAAATTCAGCATACAGCTTCCTCTTATCCTAACTTATAGCAATATATGAGTTTAGTTGTGCCAGCACAATGGGATGTGCCTAGAATGGAATTATCTCTTAGAAAACCATACAGAAAAGAGACAGAATCACCAGGCAGGTGAAAGAGGCAGGCTGGAGTTGCCTCCCCCATCTGGAACTACCCCAGCCCCAAGCCTCCTACCTCCCAGGCATCCTTTAGGAAGGCAGGGGTAAGCTCTCCCCCAACCTGATTTGTACAGGGCCATTGCTGCCTGCTCCCCTTCATCAGGGAGTGAGGGGAAATGCACATCATGAATACTGAACCCCTCATCCCCAGCCCCACCCCAGTGCAATGACTTAGAGAAAGAAAAACAAAAATTAATTCAGTTAAGGAAAGAAAATGCACCTGAATATGGAATGTGGTGTGAGTTAGTCATCCCTTGAGGAAAGCGATAACTCATGAGTACGCAGTGGAAGGGTAGCAGGCTGAGTGAAAGGAGATTGACACGATATTAAGGAGTCAAAGGACAGAAAAGAAGAAAAGTTCAGGTATGTTTGTATAAAGCTCTACCCTGGGGGATTGTCCTGACCTTTCAAATCCTGCTGTATCACTGCCAGGATCACCAGTCAAGGTTTTATTTTCTGACTCTCCAAACTATTCTTGGCAACTTTCCTTCTTCCAGATAGGGAACTCCAGACCAGCACCAGATCACAATCATCTCCAGGTTTGGCCACTGAGGGTCTGATCCAAAGTTCACTGAAAGCAAGAGGAGTCCCTCAATCTACTTTGGTAGCCTTTGGTTCAGGCTCTGACTATAAAAAAATAAGCTGCAGTCACTGCACTGTATGGACTCACACCTGAGATTCATGCTCAAAAGTGCATTGACATGCAGTATCATGCATGGTGATGTGTCCTGACAAAAGACTAGAAGGAATCTCAAAGCTATGGTAATCTTTAAGAAATTGACGGGCTAACAATGTGCTAGACAAGTTCCTTCTGACCTTTCTTACATAAGGAATCTCACTAAAGTTAAGGAGATTCTTCATATGTGTAAAGTGAGTTGGATCTGGCTTTGTATTTCATTTACAAGAAAAACTCCTAGGCTTCAAAGTCATCACTGTTCCTTTAATCACCTTGAAAGGGGAGCACAAGCTTTGGTTCAACTTTCATCATGCCATCCTGAATGTTCTTCAACAGGATCTGAGAATGAAAGACATGTTCAGCTCTCATAGCACTTTGCATCAGTTGATCCCAAAGCACTTTGCAAAGGGAAGTCACTATGGTTACCCCCATCTTACCAGTGGGGAAACAGAAATAGGGGAAGTTTGTGTGATTTTTGTCCAAGATCACCCAGCCGCAGAGCTAGGACTAGGACCCAAGTCTCCTGTTTCCCAGCCCTGTGTTCAAACCTGTAGACCATACTATAGCTTTCCCTAAGCATTTAGTACATCATTAAAGTGCAGTTATAGCTTGGACTATCAAAGGATTGCAATATCAAAACTGCCCAGTTTGCAAGTCAAGAGACAATCTTTCTTACCGTCAGTGCTGCAAACCTAACCAAGTGCATGAAAAATCCATCTACCATTTATCATCAGTAATGAAGATCCTGCAGTCAGAGTGTAGCTGATAGTTATGTTGCTGATGCATGAGGCAGGATCAAATCTAGTTCATTCTTCCATAGCAGTGCTGTCCCTGCCATGCAACAGTAGTAAAAACTAGTATTTGTCATAAAATTAATCAGGTATGACTCGCAGCTACTCAGGGAGTAGATATGTCCCGGCTATACCCTTCTTTCAAAGATCAAGGCCAAGATTTTGAAAATTGACAAGAGATTTTGGATAACTCTATTTCTGGATACCCATCTTAAGAGCCTTAAAGACCTTGAACATTCATAAGGTGTGTTCTCAGTACTTTGGGAAAGGCAGGTCCTTTTGAGAGATCTCAAGTTGCATGCCCAAAAATTGGAGCATGCAAAATCCCTAGTCTCTCTTGAAAAGCTGGCCCAAACTTTCAGAATGTTAGCCCGAAATTCAATGTCCAACAAGTACAATGCTCTGTGCAGGGAGGTCATTGATGGCATACGAGTTATTCAATATGCAAATACCTCCATATATGCACGTTCATATCCATTTATTTTTCAAGTGCAAATTCTGAGTCAAGTTTTGGAAATCTAAAAGATACACTGTCAAATAATAAGTCAAGAATATACCCCGCTGTGCCTTAAAGTTACATTAATCTGCTGATAATATCCTGCTGACTACTTCAGGGCCAGATCCTCAGCTGGAGTCAAATGGAGGAGTTCCACTGGAGCCAATAGAGGAATGTTGATTTACTCCAGCTGAGAATAATATGGCCCTCTGGGCTTATCAAGTTTTAACTGCTGCATCTATTTATCGAGTTAACAAAAATGCTTGTTTACTTACAGATACGACAATTCCAAGCCTAGGTAGCAATTTGTTTCTGAGCTTCCAGGTGCAAGGGTGAATGTGATGCAACAGCAGATTTGTATGTAAGAGTTTCCTGCTGTGCCTGACTGCTCGGTTCTTATATAAAGGGGGTAAAATGAAGTTTTGCCACACAGTAGGAGTCTTGTATATTTCACATTGCTTCCGGAATGAAGGAATGGAGAAGATAATCACAGCGGGGGAAAGGGTTAGGTGCATTTGCATTACTGTGCTATGTTTGTACCTATGATCAACAGCACAGGAGTTGTCTGGCCTTACATTCCAATGACAGTGAGGGATTTAAATTCAGTCTTGGGTGATAGATAAGATTACAGCTGCAAGAAGTGCATTCTTAGCCTCTGGAGAAAGCTTGAATTGTTCTGTGGTGACCCCTTTTGGTAGGACTGTTTTTTCCACCACGAGGTCCCTAAGCCACAAAGGTATGTCTACACAGCAATTAAAAACCTGCCGCTGATCCATGCCAGCTGACCTAGGTTGATGGAACTCAAGCTAAGAGGCTGTTTAATTGTGGTGTACACAGCCAGGTGGGAGGGTCCCAGAGCTCAGGCTGCAGCCCAAGTCCTAATATCTGCACTGCCATCAAACAGCCTGAGCCCCAGGAACCTGACGCAGACCAGCCAGCTGACACAGGCCAACCATGGGCTCTTAATTGCAGTGTAGACATATCCAAAGAGACTGTGAGCTGGGCTTCTTCACACAGCGTGTAGTCAGCATGTGGAACTCCTTGCCAGAGGAGGCTGTGAAGGCTAGGAATATAACAGAGTTTAAAGAGAAGCTAGATAATTTCATGGAGGTTAGGTCCATAAAAGGCTATTAGCCAGGGGATAAAATGGTGTCCTTGGCCTCTGTTTGACAGAGGCTGGAGAGGGATGGCAGGAGACAAATCGCTTGATCATTGTCTTCGGTCCACCCCCTCTGGGGCACCTGGTGCTGGCCACTGTCGGCAGACAGGATACTGGGCTAGATGGACCTTTGGTCTGACCCGCTACGGCCGTTCTTATGTTCTTATGTTATGTTGATTTAAATAGGGAAAAGAGAAAATGGGAGGAATCACTGTCAAAGAAAAAAAGACAGTGGAGAACAACTATATTATCCCTACACTGTGATTACTCTTTAGCTCTGGGAAGTCCTGACCAGAGTAGACTTGAACCAATGGCAGCAAGTGTCAGGTCAAAATAGTACAGCTGTATTTACGTGGGTTGTGAAATAAAAGAAACACAAAACCTTCCCTAAGAGAGCCACAGATATTCTATTTTCTGAATTCTCCCAGAACGGAATGACACATTTTTGATCCCACTTGTTCTCTCTGATCTTTGCCCAGGAGCAGGGTATATACACTCAAGTCGGATGGGCTGTTGCTTTTCTCTCCATGTCAGGAGCAGGTAGCCTGCTATGTAACTCTACTTGAAAATCAATTCAATCACCAGACCAACATAGTAATAAAACTAGCCCGTAATGCCACCTTCTGGCTATATTTGAGGGTACAATAAAAATGTTGGCAGAAAAGATACTGTTCTGTCCCTATAGTGAACTGGAGCAAATATATATCACTTGCTTGTGGAAGTCAAATTTCTTTTGCTGACTTAATCCCAAAGCCAAAATTCATCAGACATCCTAGCTAACAGGATCAGGAAAAGATATCAATTATTCTGCCTCCAACCTAACAACAGTATTAACAGCACAGAGAAGGTGGAGCTTTTTTTGATTAATCACTGTTTGAGTTGCCTAAAGGACCTATGAAACCTCCTGCTGACTGACACAATGAACATTTAATATTAAACGATATGAGGAAATGTCTTTTCAAGTGATGGATTATGCATATTTGAGATGGAAATCATGTGATGTGGATATATAACACCAGCAAGCTGCTACATATATAACCTTCACGATCCCACACTATAGCGACCATCATAATTCAACTCTCTATTTAGATTGGGGTGAGGAACCTTCAGCCCCCTGTTTAATTTGATCAAGCCTGTGGTGTGAAGATGTGCTGTGGACCAGTATCTCTGAGCATTAGTGCCCCACTGCAAGCCTGGAACTATGATCTCCCACTAGCTACACCTCAGGGGGTAAATAGGCTCCCTGCACAACAGGAATGCTGGTGGATGACCAAAGAGGGAATCGGGAAGCTCCGAGGCCGCATGTGCTGCCCTGCTCCCACAGCTCCCATTGGCTGGGAACAGTGGCCAATGGGAGCTGTGGGCAGGGCAGTGTGCACAGGAAGCATGCAACACCACTGTGGCAGCTTCCAGAAGCAGCCTGGGATCAGGGCAGGGGGAGGCCTGCCTTAGTCCCTCTGCGTTGCCAACTGGAGCTGCGTGAAGTAAGTAGTGCCCGCCAGAGCTGACACCTTTTTCCCTTCCCACACTCCAACTCCCATGTCAGGGTTTGAATTTGGATGGCAGAATTTGGACAAGGAAACTTACTTTGATTTCTGGGCAGGTAGATTTCTATGCTGAAAATGAAAGAAACTTCTGGATACAGAGGGTGGTTCTGAGCAGATGACTTGTAAATCCGTCCTCGTGCTCCAATCTTTGCAGTCCTTGACTGGAATGCAGCACATAATACACTACATAGCGATCCCATGGGTATCACTTTTGTGAGGGCCGCTTGAAGGCCATTTAGTGATGCACATTAGATCACGAATAACCCCTGAAGGTCATTGTGATGTTTGAATGTGCCCGCTACTGCATGCAGTGACAGAGTTAATAACCAGCAAGCTGTTGCTATCGGGTTATTGCCACAGCTGTGTGTTAACTGCAGATCTGGTGTACAAGATCTTTGCTAAGTCTCCTGAGCTCACCAGGTGTTTTTAAAGAGCCTCAGCTGCCCATAGGAAGTGGCTGAGGAAGGTTATAATTAACGGCTGTCCTCAGTCCATACCAGATGGTTATTTTAAAAGCAGCTTCCAAGGCACTAAAGAGCTAGGGAAGTGACAGTTACTGTATCTCATACACCACAAACATGCATACTGTCCTGTGCATGAATTGTTCTATATGAGCACTGAACTAGTTGTGTATATTTTGCCCACTTTATGCACTGGATTTATTGCTGTGAAGAGGATGACATAGGAGCCAGCTGTGCCAGCCTCTCCTCCCCAACCCCAACCTCCCCCATGTCACGACTGTTGCCAGCAGCAGAATTGGAGTCTGATTCTGCACTCTTTGCCCCATTAAAGAATGGACCGGGCCAGAAAAACTAATCCATTCCATTGATCCAAATGTTCTCAGCTGTGCAGGTTGACTGAATATGGTCTCAACGTCTGTGGGATGGGGAGCGTTTGTGTTGCCCAGCTGTCCACTTAGAGACATCTTGTAAAAAGCAATTGTGCGCTCACAGCCTTACCACAGGGGGATATGGCTACATGGAAAGTACACTAAGGGCTAATGGTGTTGATTAAATATTATTTATGAACTTGTCAGTGTGGGGGCTGGAATGCTTGCTTCGAGCTTTGCAGGGAGGCTCTGGAAGAATATTTTACACAGCTGACTAGCTTCAAAGCAAGGCACATTTGCTGTTGGTTAGTGTTCTGTGCAATGTTCATGAATGGGCATGAAAATCAAAAACATCTTTCTACTTTCTAAGGCAGTGAACTTGATCAGGGGATAAAAATAAGCCACCTACAACATTCGCTAGTTCAAATGTAAACAGAGAACATATGCCTCACCTTTGAAAGCCTGTTTTACAAATGCTTGTTTCATTAATACATTTGTAAAAAGAACATTTTATGTCCCCCCACCAAAAAAAATAACCAGGGGCACAATCAGACAGAAGAACTGGGCTGCAGAAGCGAAAAGCTAAACATATATAGGTGTTTTAAAGGCAAATATTTTCATCTTATCACAAGTGTTTTGTTTGCATCTTACCCAGAACGGCAAGGAGCCATAACCACAAATACTTCACATGGTACTTTCAATTTAATAGCTCACATGGGCTACTGTTTGAATTACTGCCTTTTATTTTATGACTAAATTAATATTATATACACAAGAGCACATTTAAAACACCCAATAGGGTAAAAGAAATGATTGCTATGTTGAAAAATAAATTTTTATGCACAGGAGTTATTAGTAAAGCCACATTCTCTGGTCCATTTGTATGCATGCATTTAAATTTTCCTTTTTTTCCCTTTTGACCTTTATTTTCAGACACTCTGGCATGTTATCTTAAAGCTTTAATAAAACAGTAATTCACTCACACTTTTTATGCCCTACTAATTTGTCTGTGATCCCATATACTGGATTTCATAAGTTCTATATGCAAATCAATACAAAACCCCCTTTGCTATCTCATTTAGATCACTGAATAATTAAGTAGTCCCAACCCCCAACTCCACTAAAATGTGGAAGCTCACCACTCACCCAAGTTAAACTAAAAATTATAAGGAAACCAAATGTACCTTAAATGGAAAATAAGACTCAAAGAAATCTATATTATTTAAATGAAGCTTGTTAGGAAAATCATGCCAAAAAGGAGGAGAAAAACTTGTCCCTGAAAAAAGGAATTCTGGAATTTGCATACAGTAATTCTAAAAGGTAGAAAAACATTAATTTGACACCCATGTGAATGTGAAACTGATTTTCTAATAAAGGGGAAGAAATTCAAGTTAAATCTCTCACCTCAATCTATATAATGTTTGGGTCTTGCAATGAGCTCAGAAAATGGCTAAGAGTACACAGTGAGGAGCTGCATAATACTACATCCATGATGGACTCTCTGATCTCTTGTGACAGGCTGTGTTATTCCTCATAAACAAAACCATGAGACTGGCAACAGAATCCACTCCTTCATGCATTTCTGTGCTGCCAGCTCTCCCTCTCAGGCTCTCTTTTTATTATGATTATTATTATTATGTTTCTAGCCACTGAGATGGTGACGGTAACCTTGATAATGTGAACCCATTTTAAACAGTGCAGTGATGTCTGAGTCTGCAGACAGCCTGAAACAATACCTCTAGAGCAGCGGTCACCATTCAGTACATCAGGATTTATCGGTAGGTCTTGGTGCCTCTGAAAGGTGATCCTGACTGTTTTGGCTGGGAAGCTATCAAGCGCTGGCACTTCAGTTGCCCTCATGCTGCTCCTGCCCTCTGCCTTGGAGCTGCCCCTCTGGGAGCCTCCTGCTTTCAGTGCAGGGTGTGGGAGGGAGAAGGGGGGGCATTGATGTCAAGGTGTTCCCCCAAACCCCCACTCCTGTACCCTCACTCCACACAGAGGGCTCATCTAGACTACGCTAAAGTGCCGAAAGAGGATATGCAAATTCCACGGAATTTGCATATCTTCTTCCGATCTCACTTTCGAAAGCAGAGCTTTCGAAACTGAAAGTAGTTTGGACACGGCTTTTTCAGTGAGCCCCCCCCCACACACACTTTTTCAAAAAGCCACGTAAACCTCATTTTGGGGGGAGTTCGCGTCCGAAAAAGCCGCGTCCAAACTCCGCTTTCGAAAGTCAGATCGGAATTTGCATATCCTCTTTCAACACTTTAGCGTAGTCTAGATGAGCCCTAGGCTACATCTAGACTGCAGGCTTCTTTCGGAAGAAGCTTTTCCAGAAGAGATCTTCTGAAAAAACTTCTTCCTCGTAGAAAGAGGTTTACCAATGTCGGAAACCCCCTCTGTTCTTTCGATTTTTTTTCGAAAGAACGCGATTGCAGTGTGGAAGTAAGTGAAGTTCTGAAAAAATTGCAGTGTAGACATACCCATAATTTTCATTTCTCTCTTACACTTAAATGTAATTCTTTAAGTAGTAAGTTCTAAAATGCCAAACCTGTCACGGCTGAAGTAATTATCCCTGTGGTAATTGCTGCTTCTGGAAGTGGCTGGCATGTCCCTGCAGTCCCTGGGAAAGGCAGAGCAGGGGGTCTCCACATGCTGCCCTTGCCTGCAGACACTACTCCTGTAGTTCCCTTGATCAGGAATGGGGAGCTTTGGCCAGTAGAAGCTGAGGGCTCAGCGCCTGTAGATGAGGGGCAACACATGGCACCATGGAGCCATTGCTGTACATGCCAGCTGCTTTCAGGAGTAAGCCTACCTTAACCCCACTGCTCCAACACCCAGAAGCAGTCTCAGTTAAAGTGCCCAGCCAGAGCCTGATTCTTGAACCCCTATCCCACCCCTGAACCTCCTCCTGCACCCAACCTCCTGCCCCAAACATGAGTCCCACTGCACCCAAACTCCTAGAGCTTGAACCCTGAAACCCCTCCTGGACCCCATCCCCCACCCTGGGCTAAGCCCAGAGCCCCTCCCACACTCCCAACCCCTTGACCCAAGACTGGAGCTTGCACCCCCTATTCCCTTTCCCAGCTTGGTAAAAGTGAGTGAGGATGGGTGAGGAAAGGGATGGAGTGAGCAAAGTAAGGCCTTGGAGAGGGGTGAATCAGGGGCAGGGCCTCAAAGAAGGGGTCGGAAGGAAGTGAGGCAAGGGTATTTGGGTTTGAGGTAGATCTTAAATTGCACTTAAGTAGAAAAAGTGATCTTGTGGTTAAAAAGGTTAGAGACCACTGCTCCAGAGCAGGAGTGGGGAACCTTTTTTGGGTCAGGGGCTGCTGGCTCACAAAAAAATCCATTGGGGGCCACACACCACACAAGTGAGAAGCAAAAACAAAAAACCCCTCACTGAAGTGGCCCCCCCTTCAAATGAGAAGAAGAAAGACACTCCATACATTTCCCGCCCACACCAGAGCCTGGGGGGCCCAGGCTAGTAGATTTTGTGGGCTCCAACCCCACAGTGGGGCAGAGAGGGGCTAGAGCACCAGCACGGACTCCCCAATGCTGGTGGGGGAGCTTGAGCCTCGGGGGCCGAATGCAAACCTTAATAAGTGAGTCTTTGAAACATACATTGGGATAATCCAAAACTCAGTACAGTATGTGGATCCTTGATGCTATGCATGACTACTAGCATGATTACAAAGCCTGCTGGATAGGACTAGGTGTGTAAGAAAGCCATATTTTTTAAAAGGAAAGAACATCCAAGGACCAGATGAAGGAAATAGGGTGATATTGTCCCCTCCTCTAGCCACACTAAATTGCCCCAGTGTAAGAGGATTCTCAGGTTGCACAGAGCTATCACAGTAGTTCGGATGTCATCCTCTGCTCCAGCAGCTGGTGCAGGGGCCACAGCCAGGGAAGTGGGGGGTCTGGCTTATGACCCCCCTGCACTCTGGTAATGATAAATGGCCAGTTAGCTGTGCGTAGAGCCTGGTGGGACACAAAGTTCTGAAAGTTCTAGGTCCCTGATCCACAGATACTTCTGCACATGCTTAACTGTGCACCCTCTGAGCAGTCACTGAGTCCTACTGACATTGAAATGAAAGTTATGTCAGAGCATAGAATGAGTTATTATTACTAAGCCAAAGCGAGCGAGGTAATGTCTTTTATTGGACCAACTTCAGCTGGTGAAGGAGACAAGTTCTTCTGCAGATCTGTGTAAGCTCGAAAGCTTGTCTCTCACCAAGAAAAGTTGGCCCAACAAAAGCTTTTACCTCACCTACCTTGTCTCCCTAGAATCCTGGGACCTACATGGTGATATCACTGCATTAACATTACTGCACATTTTAGGGCTTCGAGTTCTTGCTATTTAATCGGGTGCCATTGTGTTCCGGGCTCCACGGGACTTGACTATATTAGGTGAACTTGTGCACTAGCCAGTTATGCTCATGGTACCAGGATACAATTTTGAATCAGTAAGTGAACATCAAGAATACAGAGCCCAGTTCTCTGTTTTTCAACTGTTCTGTCTGAAGAGTGAAGGAATAATTGACAGGAAAAAAATATATGTAGAAAAGTAGCAAAGGTAGTTTAAATTATTCAAGACTTGCAAGACTACATTAAATTGTCAGCCCCTCACATGCTGAAACAATTGTTTGGCTCACCAGACAAAGAATTATAATACTAAAGAATTGTCTATATATTTATGCAAGTTTAACCAAATGATACAAAAAACCATCAGCTAAAAGCTGAATAGTATATTGAGTGGGATTTCCAAAAGTACTCAGTGTTGGTCTACTTCTCTTCCCATTGAATTGAATGGGAGTAGAGGCAGACTAACACCTGTTGATGATCTCACCCGAAGATTATTAACTATAATTTCGACCAACTATGAATTCCAAAACTAAGCAAACACATTGCAGCTTTAAGGGCCTGATCCGATTCCCACTGAAGTCAAAGGGAGTTTACTGATGTCAGCAGATATTTTTTCAGGCCTTAAATCACTCAGCATACATACCTGTCTACCTGCATACTTATGTGTGTGTAAGAAGAGAGCTTGCCTCTGTTTATCATTACATGATAGGATTTTGAATAGCTGACATTTACGCAATTCAAATAAGCATTTCTAACTATTTTACAATTCTAACTTCTAATTAAATGTTGCTTAAACTGTCACATAAGCCATTTAATAAGCCTCCATATTGAAAGAGCCATTATTTCAAAAGTCTTCATGGCATACAATTAGTTAAGACTGCCACTTTGACTTTGATTACTTTATAATAGATTCTTTAGAGTTTATTATTACCAATAAATTCTCATAATTTCATATTAAATTAACTCATTTATTGAACATTGTGCTCAGTGCCATCTTCATTTATTTTCTGCATCTACATAGATTGTAGATTCCTTATTTTAGTTAAAACATATATATTGAAAGGCAGTCTGCCAGACCAAAGTAATTCCGTCAGCCCAATGACTCTACTGGGTTTTGGGTATGTGTTATGCATACAGTCAGACTAGATCGGGGGGGGAGGGGGCAATAAATTGCCCACTGACCAGATGCAGTTATCCAGGGTTAGCTCTGGGAATCGCATCTGACTCATAGGTTGCTTATTGCCCATCCCTGGACTAGATGATCTGGGGAAAGCCTGTTATAGTTGGTTTTAATTAGCCATTGTGTTTTTGCACCCTCTCATCCTCAAAACAGGTGAGAAATGTTTGGCTTTATGATATGGTTTTTAATCTGGTGGTGTCCTTTTAACTAGACACAAGTTCAAGTTAGAATATTAGTTGCAGCAGCTAATCAGCTTTCATCAGTTCCCAGGCACTTTAAAGCCCTGATCCTTCAAACATTTACACACAGTGACTAGTCTAAGTGACTTCAAGCCAGTAAGAACAGCAGCCCATGGGGCTGCTGGAACTCATCAGTTGATATTAAGGCATTATATAGAGATGACATTGGCCCATTGTGTTTTAACACGTACCTCCAATAACTAACTCTGTAACTGCTGCTATGTGTTTGTATGCCAGCAAAGCACATAGCTAAGAACAAAAGTAAAAAATGGTACCATTGTGGTAATAATACTTGAACTTTTACAGAGCTACCAAAACCTCATGAACATTCTTTCGAAATGCTAATGGATCAGGGCTGGATGAGGGGGGAAGGAGAGGAGATAGGCTCCCTGAGTCCCTCTGTCCTTTGTTTAACCCCTTTCCTCCCCCAATGGGAGGTTTTGGGAGCAAGCTATTTTCAGGCCACCACCCACTGGCCAGGTTTTGGCTCTTCCTTTGCAAGGGAAGGGGAGAAAGATCTGGATGAAACAAGGACAGTCTGGGTACATCTACAGTGCGGCGTTATTTCAGGATACTTCTGGTATCCCGAAATAGCTATTCTGCGTCTTTGAAACAAGCCCGTTATTTCTAAATATAACGGGCTCACTATTCAGATGTCCCTGTAAACCTCTTTCCATGATGATTAAGAGACATTTCAGAATAGTGGTTTATTTCAAAATTTAGCACTGGGCAGACAGTGCCAAATTACGAAATAAGCTATTTCGAGCTATGGGTGCAGTGTAGACACACCCTCTCTTAGGCAGTATTTAGAGTCAGCTCTAAGAACTCAGATCCACAGAGTCTATTGCCCCTTCACAGGATTCACCTTCTACCCCTCTTCCTAGGGTGCATTGTTTTACAGTCAGTCAGGATAGCTTTGGGAGCAGTGCGTCTCACATTTATCTCCTCCTTGGCTGGATTCCTTCTATTACCAGCAGTCTCTGGGCAGAGCACCCTTTCTCCCATTCACCACCCCCATCCTGAGGTAACTTTCTTCCTTTTAAACTCCTCCTCCTCCTGGCTGAGCAAGCCTTGCAGGTGTCTCTCATTGACATAGAACAGGCCCAGAGGAGCTCGCTGGCCTCCTTCACAGCTGGGTGAGGGCATGTCCCTTCACAAGGCTCAATACCTCTACCAATGAGGAAAGCTGAGGTGCAGAGACACTAAGGCCAACACTTACAGACATGGCCACTGATTTTTGGGTGCCTACTTAAGACACCTTGGGCCAGATCACCAGAAGGCGCTGAACTTCCACAGCTCCAAGTTAAAGGAATGGGAGCTGTTCGTATTCATGAGTTCTGTCACTCAGCTCCAACAGGCCGCCAAGAAGGATACTCCATAACAGTGACAACTTCCAAAAATTGGAACTAAGGGCCCAGATCCTCAATGGTGTGTAGATGCTTAACTCCCATGGGACTTCAGTGCTTGACTACCTTTGAAGCTCTGGGCCTTAACTTACCCAAAGCCAGGCAACAAAGTCTGTTGCTGAACCCAGAATAGAGTCAGGATTGTCAAAGAAGCTACGGGAGGGAGGTACCCAAATCCCACTCAAACTGGACACCTAATCTCAGTCTCCTTTGTCTGCCCCAACTAGACCCCATATCTCCTGACTAACTCCTTGAGACAAGGTTTCCTTTCTAGTGATGAGTGATTTTTTTTTTTTTTTTTTTTTTGTATTTGATGCTAAAAGTGTATGGATCCTCAGGTTTTCCCCCTGTCCAATTTTATTCTCATCTGTCCCTGCCTTACACAGCCATTGTTGCCGTGTTTACAGCAGTCAGAACTAGTCTGACATACAACAGAAGCAATTGAAGAAGTGCCCATTGCTGCTTTCAGTTCAATCCTCTCTGGCTGCCCTGAAAGGAAAAATTACCAGCTCTCTGCACAGGTTTGAAATTAGTCACAAAATAACAAACAGCTACCCATTAATATGCCTCTGCCTTCATGGAAGTTTTGCATACATGTGCATTTAGGCTATTAAATATCAAGTAACCACTAAATTATCATAGGCCAGTTAATCGGCTTAGCTAAATGATTGTTGCTATTGAAGTCCATGGAGCTATGCCAATCCACACCAGCTGAGAAACTGGCCCTCTATCTTTTGTTGCGAGAAATCAGTCAAAAATATGAGCAATAATTTACAATTAGACAATGTTATAGGCCCTCCTTTAGTCTCCCACACTCATCACGAAGCTTAGCCTTCAGGTCTTCTTTCATTGGTTATTGTAGCTGGGAAAATAATTAATCATTACTATGGACAACCGGGATCAAAACAAATGCCAGATTAACCCAGTGTCCCATTCTAAAATATCTTCTAAATCCCTTTTGATCGGAATCCCAAACTCAGCCAGCTCACCATATAAATGAAACAGTTTCTATAGATCTATATCAAAAATAAAAAAGCATTTTGACTTTCTATTAAGGTTTAATTAGTAATTAATATTTATGAAGCCATTGGATGGAATTGCTACAAGCTTAATAAATAAATATTAACCCTCAAATATGATTTGGGTTTTTTATAAAAAGCCTTGCATCTTAATAAACGTATTTGTGTAACTATTATTTATTCATTAATTCATGTCTAATTCAAATTCCTGTTTGCTCCAGATGGAAGGGGAGAAAAGGGGGGTGGCCTCAAGGGACTGACACACTCATAGTTTTAATTCTCATTTTAGTCTCTATCACTACAAATTAAACGTTTACAAATCCTAACCAGGGTGTCTAGCAAATCTGACACATTAGCTAGATTCGTCGGTCCATTACAATCAGTGTTTCTTTGGCATGTAAAATGGACAGGTTTGAAACCCAACTGTCTCACATGCCTGCCTGCTGTACACACTGTTGGATAGCACATGGGTCACAATTTTGTAGTCCCTGCGTACTTGACACTCCCATTGACTTCTGTGGGTGCTTTGTTTGTCTCAAGAATACAGGATTGGGTCAATAGTGCATTGAGAATGGTGTATGGCTAGTAAATCTGAGCAGTCATGGCTCCGCTGACCCTGTCAATCTCACAGTATCCTCAGCACCCACACATACATCCTCTACGGCACCTCAGATGCAGCTTGTGCTCTGTACCAGGCAGAAGCATCTGGTGCTCCTGTCTAGGTTCGCCCCTGTGTGGAACACCCGCTCCTCCCCCAGCTCTGCTGCTCCCGCTGCCTCATAGGAAAGGACAGGAGAGAATTGCCCTTTAGGGTATGGCTACTAGAGATACAAATGGTTGGTTAACTGGTGGACTGGAGCAGCCCCCGTCCATGGCAGAGAGAGTCATTCCAATCCCACCACAGCAGCCCCTCCGCCCACCCTCCTGCTTAATCAGTTAATGGATTAAACGTAACATTTAACTGGTTAACTAGTTGACTGGGATTTTACATTCTTAACGGCTACACAAGGAGGGGGAAAAATGTGGCTGGCCAGGGGCCACTGACTTGGCTTAGACTAGATGCAATGAGCCATCTGCTGTGTTTGCAAAGATAGGGGGAGAAAGACTTTTTTTTATTTCCCCTCTCTTGGCACTCTGCATGTCAGCAGAGGAACACAGGCTTTCATGGCTGTGTTCTTAAAGTCACAGGCATCCCACTGCTTAAACTGTCAATGACTAGACACTGCAGCTCCTCTCTAGCTTATAAAACGTGCTGAGGTGCTAACCTCCCTCCCACAGCCCACACTCCACATACACCCTGCATCCCAATCTCTTGGCCCAACCCAGAACCCACACCCAGCACCCAAACTCCCTTCCAGAGCTTTGGGCAGGAGGGATGAAGGGACTTGCACCTGTTCTGGGCACCACCAAAATTATACAAACCTACCACCCCCTGTGCACACCTACTCTGTGTGTGCAATGCCCTGCGAGCAGACAGGCACAAGCCCCTGATTTGCATGTGCACTCTGCCACCACATGAGCTCTCCAGATCTATCCCCCGGTCAACTCTCCCCATCATCTGGATGACTCCCCATTCTTCCTCAGATGGAGACTGAATGGATTAATCTGCTATTCTATACAGAGCGGGGAGGGGAAAACCTGGTGGGTGTCTGAAATGTATGCAGTGGAGCAATTTCACAAAGCTTTTCTCCATTAAACAACTGGCTCGCTGGGAAATTTTGACAGTTCCACAGTGCTGTATGTAGCAGCACACAGTGGAAGCTGGCACTATGCGAATGATATGGACACATGTTTGACACTTGCTTGAAGCAGCAGGGGACGCTGTTGTTCAGGAATCATGACCATACACCAGGAACCCCAAAATTCACGTCTTGCTACATGAACTTCAGCCACTGCCGGTTCTGCTCTATATGTAACTATCCAGAGGGTTCTCTAAATTTAGCCACCTTCCCGACTCTAGCTCTGACTCAGCCTGTGATGTTGATATGTCTATGGCTAGAGCCTTGGGGGACTTTGTTCTCGGACTGTGATGGGCTTGTCCTGTTGGGATTGACACACAAAGGGGGCTCTCGGGATCAGGATTCCTTCCTCTGGACAGGGTGGAAGGAAGGAGACAACAGTCCTTGCAGTGCCATTGCCCCTGCTCTCAAACTCCACAGAGAACCATCCATGAGGGTCGGCGATCCATGGGTGGGTGTGAACACCTTACCACACCCAAACTCAGAGGCTGTTTGAATTTGCCCATAGAGCCCCTCCCATGCCGAGATATTCTTACTTTAAGGGCACTTTGAAGGGCAGGGGTCGCCTTGGTGGCCCACCTCAGTTGGTGATTCATGGCCAGGGAGCTGGAGAAGGTGTGGGGGAACCCAAAGCCTGTGAGGAGCGGTAGGGACTTCATGCATTTCTCCCCCACACCCAATAGCCAACCCAAGAAGAAGACTTTTTAACAGGTAGAAGCTGAGTGAGCAATACCTGAGCCTACTCGGAGTTTCCTGCTGGGGTGATTACAAACCTGGGACATGTCTCAGCAAACGGACCTATTCTCAATTAATAACAAGAGTCCCAGGCATAGCAACCTCCTCCATGTAACATCTACAAGAGCTCCGGGATACGTCAGGAATGTCAGGCAATGCAATCTGGCAACCTCTCTGACACCATATTTATAAGTGGGGTGGAGGAGGGTTCTCCATGGGCATTGCCTCACACAGGTTTGCTCACCCTCCTCTCACCTTGGGAAGCTGCTTTGTGGTGCAATGAGACCACAAAACTGGCTTACTGGGCTCTGTGACCCATTCTTATAGCCTCCCTATCTGTGTCACTGGCATGGCGGAAATGCTGGTTCCCTGGGTTGAACACCAGCCATTGCATAGCAAGTTGTACCTTCACCAAGGGGAAGGAGGGTGGGAAGCAGCCTCCAGCTATTTCCAGGATCAAGACAAGCAGAAAGGTAGCATGCAGCAGCCCTTTGGTCCTGCATTAACTTCATGTCAGCCAGACCGAAGGACAGGGTTATTTATGGATAAATATTAAAGCTTGTCATTCTTTTTGCATTCAATTACAGAAGACACCATTATTTTGTGGCTCCCTAAAGAGTTATGTTAAGGAGACTTCTCCAACCTCTAGACGTCCATGAGCTGGGGCTGTACGTGGCTTGTCAGTGTGAGAGTTCTGATTTAAACTCCAGTGGGCAGATTGTATGGTGATCACTGTTTATAACCTCAAACCTAGGGACAGGGACTCAGTAGCCTTCCTGGAGTTAGCAGGCTTTCCAACAGAGTCCAAGGACACGTCTGAATTTCACACACATTCAGGGTTGGATATTAGCTTTCAGGTTCAGGTATTACACAGCTTCTGGAGATCAAATCCTGCCACATATAAGGTACAGTTTCCTCTACATCTCTGCCCCTTGCCACATCCCTCAGCTCTAAAGGAAATTAAGAGAAATCACCATCTCCTCTCTGGGTGACTGCAAAAGATCACAAAGCCCCTAATTCTCAAGGCACCAGTCATGCTGTCTTATAGCAAGATTTATCCAAAATAGCAGGCTGAAAGTCAAAAGAGTGTCAGTAGTAAAGAATATTAACACCTGAAAGCTGTTTATTTCAATTAATAGGTCGCTGCTTAGCACACTCAGAATTTCCCAACTCACTGATTCACCCAGCATGTCTCTCTGCACATGCTCATATTTTCAGATTTTCCATTCCATTTCATCGAGACCAGCAATGTCTGGAAAAACTTGTTAGCAGCACAATTTCTGTCTGGCACTACCTGAACTCCACTGATAAGATTAAGCTGTAGCCAAAGACTTTATTGCTTTATATTTCACAGCTACCAGACGCCTTCTAGAAAGCAACATCAAAGCTATATGGATTCCTCTATTACAGCTGGCTGCCAATAAAAATGCAAAGTTGTCTTAAAACAATGTAATTTGAGAGAGATGTCGGAGAAATTCCACCTAGAACCTCAAGAGGGTTTAAACATAATGGGGGAGGGGGTGAAAGCTAGCAAAGTAGCAATATTATTGAGCCATTTTCAAGTAATATGCTCCATTACTGCAGACAGGCCATATTAATTCTGAATTTCATGCTAAAAGATAAAGGCACTGGTTTCATTTTACCTCTGAACATGACTTGACACAGCAGCGGAGAGACCTTGGAAGTACAATGAGTCTGAGAATGTATTAATTGACCTAGCAGGTCCTTCCATCTCTAAATTCCATGGACTAGATCAGGGGTGGGCAACTTAAGGCCTGGGAGCCAGATGCGGCCCTTGGCTTGCCTGGATCTGGTCCCCAAGGCTATGGGGCCCCTCCCAGCATTGGGGAGCCCGCACTGGTGCTCCAGCCTCCCCACAGCCCCATTGTGGGGCTGAAGCACACAAAATCTACTAGTCTGGACCCCCCTAAGCTCAGGTGTGTGAGGGGAATGTAGGGAGCGTCTTTCTCCTTCTCAGTCATGGGCCACCTCAGTGATGGTTTGGGTTTGTTTGTTTTTTAACTTCTCACTTATGTGCAGTCCCCAACTGATTTTTCTGTGGGTCAGCAGCCCCCTACCCAAAAAAGGGTTCCCTCCCCTGGACTAGATGATGCTGTAAGACACAGAATTAAGCAGGATGTGGCATATGAACTCCTGCAACCTAGGGGCAGTCCCATCCTGTACTGCATCTCAGGGATACACCTCCCTGCTTTCTCCTTGTTCTGGAGGTAGAATAGGAATGTGCTACCAGTCCACTCTAGGAGCAAACTTCCCTAGCCCCTCAGCAGTTCGTGAGGATGGAGGGGGAGGGAGATGAGACACCTTCCACACACCACTCCTTCCCAGTCTCCTGCTTTGGGGGTAGGGATGAAAATCATGGTCAGGAAGCTCATGCAGGAAGGTAAGTAAGTTTTTACTCCCCCAAGCAGGACAGTGTCCTCTGAGTCTGTTTCTTCTCCTCTCAGATGGCAGATCTGGGATCTCAAACTAGAAACTGGAAATTTTGTTCTGAACTTTCTTTTTTTCCTTCTGAAATTATCAGGCTAGATTCTGTTCCTTCACGTGCTGCAATAAAATTTGGTTTCTCACCCACTAAGGATCATAGAATCATAGACTCATAGAATACTAGGACTGGAAGGGACCTCGAGAGGTCATTGAGTCCACTCCCCTGCCCACATGGCAGGACCAAATACTGTCTAGACCATCCCTGATAGACATTTATCTAACCTACTCTTAAATATCTCCAGAGATGGAGATTCCACAACCTCCCTGGGCAATTTATTCCAGTGTCTGACTACCCTGACAGTTAGGAACTTTTTCCTAATGTCCAACCTAAACCTCCCTTGCTGCAGTTTAAGCCCATTGCTTCTTGTTCTATCCTCAGAGGCCAAGATGAACAAGTTTTCTCCCTCCTCCTTATAACACACCTGAAAACTGCTATCATGTCCCCCCTCAATCTTCTATTTCTAAACTAAACAAACCCAGTTCCTTCAGTCTTCCCTCATAGGTCATGTTCTCTAGACCTTTAATCATTCTTGTTGCTCTTCTCTGGACCCTCTCCAATTTCTCCACATCTTTCTTGAAATGCGGTGCCCAGAACTGGACACAATACTCCAGTATTTCAGTATCACATTTCCTAGTAAACGTAGGCAAAATCATACAGTTATTTAAAGGCCAAAACTATGCTCAGTGCCATGCAAGAGCCACAATGTCCCAGCATGCCAAGGAATTTATAGTCTAACGAAATAACTCTACCCAGATGTTAAATGTAAAGAGCACTGGACTGGGGGAGCCAAGAGAGCTCAGGTCTGACCGCAACACACCTGTGCTATGTGGCTTCAGGCTCACTCTGCCTTTCTGTACCTCAGTTTCCCCATCTGTAAAAATGGGATGATGCCTACTTACCTTTGAGACTGACAGATGAAAGAGCCCTGAATAAAGTAATGCACCGTGCCCAGCAGGATTGTTCACAGCTTTGGGCCCTAAGAGACAAACAGGAGAAGCTGTGATGCCCAAATAAAGGGTTAATTTACAGTTTTTACATTCTCTACAGTTTATCAGCTTACAGTGCCTAAAAAATTGTCAGGGGAAGGAGACATTTTTACAGCTAAATCTCTTTTTAAAAGAGCCACATTGGCAGCTAAAATGTGCCACTTGCAACTAAAATATCAAGGATTCATTTAAAAATAAACCCCTTATTGAGACATACCTTTGGTTTGGACACTGATGTTCCACTTTGTAGGCGAGCCAACATACCCCACATCACCAATCATTTCCCTTACACAAGCAGTCTTTGACGTTTGCCCTTTGCAGAATATTTAACATTATTTCAGGCATTCCTGTCACCCATTCACATCAGCTTCTCTATTGATGGACCTTTGTCACCCTCTTGTGTTCAAGGTGGGCTACTGCCATCACCCTGCACTGAACAAATCATAGGGCTCTGCTAAGGGCTAACTTACAAGAGAAGAAAGGGGCATCAGCATAACTGGAGGGATATGTTTGCCCAAGATAGCATTCAGAGGCCCGATAAATGATCCTGCTGGAGTCAGCTGCTCTGCCACCACCCCAGTGGATATTGCATACTCATTTGCAGCCCTGGAGATTCAGGGGAATAAAATACACCTCCTATATATTACTTTAAAGAAAGTATTTGCAAGAAATGCAAAGCGGGGGCTACATTCTGCTCTCACTTCCCCCTGCCCCCGCAATCCCGCTAACTACCAGAACTTTGCATGGGTGTCAATGGGAACAACACTGACACAATTAATACTTAATGGGACACTTATCTCTCGCTTCATTAAACAGTCAGACTCATATGAGATATATTGCATCATTCTGCTAAGCAGCAGCACAGTTTAGCAGATCACATATTGCCTGGGACTCAGGAGAACTCAGCTGTATTCCTGGCTCTGCCACTAATGTGTTGTGTGGCCTTAGTCAAGTCATATCCCACCTCTGTTTCCTCTTCCTTGTCTATTTAGAGCAGCAGTGAGTAAAATATTGCCCGTGGGCCAGATCCAGCCTGCCAATCCCCCAGTTCCAGCCCACCACCATGCTGCATCCAGCAGGATCCTTGAGCAAGCTTCCTGCCTGCAGTGGCCAGCTGCAGGGGCCATGTGTGTCTCTGTATGCCACGTGCCTCTCGGGGGACCCTCCACATGCTACCTGTGCCGCAAGCACAGCCCAGGAGCTGTAAGATTGTGCTGGGGGTGGGGACAGCATGCGGAGCCCGCCCCCAGGAGCGTGAGGCATGCAGAGAAGCACATGGCCCCAGGAGTCAGTTGCTTTGAGCAATATGCAGGGCTGTGGCAGGCAGAGAGTTTACCTAAGGATCCCCCTGGGGCTGCTGGCCAGGAGCCGCTTAAGATAAGTGCCTCCCAGCCAGAGTCTGCACCTGGCACCCCCTCCCACATCCCAACTCCCTGTCCTAGGTCACAACCCAGACCTTCTGCACCCCTTCCTGAAACCCTACCCCCTCACAAACCCTGCACTCCCTCCTAAAACCCTCCTCCAGGTCAGAATCCTCTCCTGCACCCACAGCCCCTCCTAGACCCTGCACCCCCCCTCCCAGATCCCATAGCCTACCCCAAGCTCCCTTCTGCACCAACCTCCATTCCCAACTCCGCTGCTCCTCCATTAATATCATAGAAGAGTACGATGTGGTTGTTCAGCACCTGGCATGATGGGGCACTATTCTAACTTGGATCCACTACTGTAGTAAAATAATTTATAACAATAATCTGTGCCAGTGTCATACGAGGTTGTGCTTTCGATCACAAAACAAAGTATCTTGTGCATCTTGTTTCACAGTTAGAACATTGATTCTACCTATATGATTTGAATCACTCTTTCAAACATTCTCTTCTCCAGATCCAGAGAAGTTGCCCCACTGCCCAGCCCCTGACATCCCATTGCTCATTAAGTAAGGGGCACTCGGTAAGGATGTTTGAACTTCTGGTGCAGATCTGTGCTGTCCAAATTTCAATCAACCCAAACACCTTGTACAGAGATGAAGTGCAGCAAAAGGAGATTCTATCATTCACAACACAGAGGGAATTGAGTATGGATGAAATTACCCTCCTTTCTTCCTTGGACAGACTGATAGGATCTGAAATTACTTCCACATATCAAAGTGATCCCCACAAAATTACTCCATAAATGGAGCTCTTTAGTTGTCATAAAACTCTAGCCCTGCATTTAATTTCACAGTGAGCTAAAGTTGTTTGGCTGAACACACTATTCGCCAACACTTTGTTTGCTTAAACATTTTCAGCTATCCTAGGTCCAAATAAACCCCAAAATGTGGGCCAAATTGAAGACAATGGGAGCAGTATGATCCAACTGAGGGCACGTCTACACTGCATGCTTATTTCGGAATAAGCTATTTCGGAGGAAATATTCTGAAATGGCTTATTTCGAAATAGCGCATCTACACAGCAAATGCCCATCGAAATAACGATGAACTATTTCAAAATAGAGCGTCCACACTCATAGGATGCTGAATCGCATTTAAGGCCACCTGGAAGCACTTCAGGCAGGGTATTAGGATAGCACTCATCTCCTGGAGCTGCTGCCTGAAGCTATCTGAGGCTCGAGCTTAGAGGAAACCTGTACAGCCATTTCTCAGGCTCTTTACCTTTGCCTACCTCATTGAGGGACAGTGAAGCCTTTTCTTTGCCTGCTGTGATTGCCCTTGCAAACACCTCAGCACTCTAATCATGGAGATGGACCTGCCTCCGAGCAGTCAACGCCTCTTATATTTCTTGATGCACCTCCTGCTGCAGTTTCTGCAGGCTGACTTCCTGGCCCTGCAGGAACAGGACCCTGAACTCCTTGTGGGGCAATTCCTCACCTCTCTCTGGGCACTGCTCATGCAGCTCAGCCCCAGCACCCTCCCCCACACATCGTGCACTATCACCGCCGCTTCTGACAACTGGACCTCAGCTCTGACTGGTGGGGCTGGATCATCCTGGAATGGTGGGACGACCAGCAGTGGCTCCAGAATTTCCATATGAAGACGGACACCTTTCTAGAGCTGTGTGAGTGGCTCACCCCTGCCCTCCAGCAATGGGGCACCCATAGGAGACCCACCATCTCCCTCCAGAAGCGGGTCGCCATTGCCATCTGGAAGCTCGCCGTGATGGACAGCTACCAATCCATCAGGAACCAGTTTGGCATGGGGAGATCAACTATTAAGGCTGTGGTCATGTAGGTCTGGCACTCTCATGCTATTGTCCCAGGAGGGTGGTGAACAGAACTGCTGGAGAAAGGTTCCCTAGGAAGGGTGGCGGTGGTGGTGGAAGGCCTCTCCCCTGGGAGGTTTTTCAGTCCCGCCTTCACAAAGCCCTGATGGGGGGATGGGGCAAGTCAGGTTTGCTCCTGGTGTGTGTGTGGGAGAGTGGGGGGTTGGACTCGGGGGGTTTCCCAAGGGCCCTAGAAACCCTGTGAATCTCTGTTTGTTACCTACAGGTGGTGCGGGCCATCCACACCGTCCTGCTGCGCAGTCATCAACCTGGGCAACGTGGACCCCATCATCACTGGCTTTGCCTCCATAGGCTTCCACAACTGCAGGGAGGCTATTGATGGCACCCACATCCCCATCCGGGCCCCTGATCATTGGGCATCTGAGTACATTAGCCAGACGGGGTACTTTTCGATTGACCCTTATTGACCACCCCGGCCAGTTCACAGACATCTACGTTGGCTGGTTGGGGAAGGCGTATTACATACATGTCTTTCGGAATGCCAGCCTCTTCCAGAAGCTGCACACCGACACGTTTTTCCCCATCAGGGTCGGGGACATGGAGATACTGATCTGTATTGTAGATGACACAGTTTACCCTCTGCTCTCCTGGTTCATGAAGCCCTACACCAGACACCTTGACCCCACCAAGGAACAATTTAACACCTCAGCAGGGTGTTAAGGCTCAGCAGGGCCCTTATTGTTGTGGAGGGCACCTTCAGGCATCTCAAGTGGAGGTTCTGTTGCCTCCTCACCCAGCTGGACTTCAGTGAGCAAAACGTCTCCCAGGCAGTAACTGCGTGTTGTATCCTTCACAATATTTGTGAAAGCAAGGGGGAGATGTTCCTGCAAGGGTGGGAGGCAGAGACCAATTGGATCAGCAGAGCCGCTGAGCAGCCCCACACAGCTGCTATCCGGCAAGCCCATCAGGGGGCCGTGCATATCCGTGAGGCTCAGGGGGAGAGTTTCACACAAGGACCCCAGTGGCACTCTCCCCTGGGCCTCCCCACAAAGGGCCTGTGCATTGCACCTCTTTGCCTTTCCTCACACACTCCTCCCTTCCCCTGCCCTCCCCTCCCCTGCACAGACAATAAACTACACTTTTTGTTTTGGAACAATAAACTCTGTTTTTTTAATTGGGGTGAATATAACTGGGAAGGGACTGGGGAAAGAACCTGGGAGGAGGGAGAAGGTGAAAGGGAGAGGAGGGAGGAGCAGAGGCCCAGAGCTGGGGGTCAGAGTGGCTCCTGCATTGGGTGGTCCCATTCATCAAACCTAAAAGTTATTTTGAAATAACTCCAGCTGCCCTATCTACACATGCCCTATTCCAAAATAGCTATTTCAAAATATGTGTTACTCCTCATACAATGAGGGTTACAGATTCCAGAATAAAACACCCGTTATTTCAAAATAACTGGCTTGCTGTATAGATGCCTGTATAGTTATTTCAGAATAATGTTTGTCATTCTGGAATAACACTGCTGTGTACATGTGCCTAAAGAGAACAGTGGACCATGAGTCCGGATTACCACTGGGATAACAATTTTTAGATTTGGTGAATGGGCCAAAAAAAAATGTTTTGGGGAGTTTTCTTAATGAAACAAGAAATAACTGAATCAAACCAAAAAAAAAACCCTAAATCAATTGGGGTCAGACAAAACAGTCTGAACATTGTTGCAAAACAGTATTTTGGAATGAAGCAATTTGTTTCTAAAATGTCAAAACAAACCATTTAGACCTTTTTCCTCATTTTTTATTTGGCCAGCTTCAACCTGAATTCATGAAGAGTTTTGGTGGCCCCAAAACTGCATTTTTGGGAAGGATTTATTAAATTCAACTGAGAAATGTCACCCAACTCTGGTCAGAAAGCCTCAGTTGAGGAGGATGGAACTTCTGCTGTCAGTGGCAGAAGTCTAGACTACAACCAGTACTTTCTAAAAAGCAAGCCACTTTTTCGAAAGAGAGCACCCAGGCAGTGTGGATGCTCTCTGTCTAAAAGGCACAGTTTGAATTACATAGCGCCTTTTTTCGAAAGAGCACTTTCTAAAAAAGGCGTTATTCCTCGTAAAATGAGGCTTACCGGATCAAAAAAACTGCAGCGTTCTTTCGATTTACTTTCGAAAGAATGCAGCTGCAGTCTAGACGCAGGTGACGTTTTTCCGAAAAAAGGCTACTTTTTTCAGTCCAACCACACCCCCTGGGTTGCTTGTTGGCTTGTTTGGGGCTTCTTGTCAGCCATGTCCCAGTTCAAGAGCACCGTGAATCTGTGACTGCAGCAGCTTGTCGGTGGATTCTTTTTTTTGGTTTCCCACTGGACAGCGTGATTGGCTCCCCAGCCCCAAGCCCAGCCCATCAGATGAAAAAATGTCTTGGACTGTGACTGGCTCCCATTCAGGTGGCAAAATCAGTTTTAAAAAGTTTTATAAGCTAGTGCTGCTCTTTTTTTGGTCTTCCTGGGTCTGTCTGATGCATCAGTCAGTCATCTCAGACTCAGACTCAAGCTCAGTGTCTCTCAAGAGAGATTCAGACACAAATGGAGTCCAATCCTGGCCTGGAATCTCCAGAGTCCAGGTGCTGGACATCCTTCCCACAGTAGCAGACTCATGAGCAGCTACAGCTACATAGGGCTGCGGGTAAGAGAGGGCTGGGGTTGTGGTTTGGAGTAGATTTGTTTTTCCTGCCATGCTGATTTGGTGCGTCCGCCCGCCCCCGCCACCCCTCCTCCATGAGGTTGCTTGTCCGTGATGGTGTGTACAGAGTGGACTGTGTTTCCCTGCTGGCTCTGTCACTGTGTCTGCTCTGCCGTGGTGAGGGGCTGGTCTGGTGTGTGCACCCGTCCTTGAAGGGTTGCTTGCTGGTTTTGGTGGGTACAGGGGCTTTGGGGTGAAGGGACTGTTTGCTTGCTGGCTCTGTATTCTCTTGCCAGCATGCCATGCGGTGGCACTGGGGCTTGCCTGGTATGTGCTCCCCACATGGGGTTCCTTGTTGGTATTGGAGGGAGTTGTGTTTGCCTGCTGGCTCTTTAATTGTGTCTGCTTTACCATGTTGTGGGGGAGGCTGGCCTGGTATGTGCCTCGCAATATGTAATTCATACTCAGGCTTTTCACTCCCATTAGCCTTAGGCCCATTGTAACCCTGGCTCCCAGACAAGTTTCTAATGTACCTTTTTGTGTGGTCTCTACATTATTGCCACAAATAAATAATGGAATTTTTTTTAAAACCCTTTTGAAGTGTGGCTTGTTTGGTGTGTGTGTGTGGGCAGTGCCAACCAAAAGGGGAATTGACTTCTTTGGGGCTTATCCATTTAGCTGTTGGTGTCACAGCAAAAATGAGCAGGGCACGTTTTGGGCTTGTTTTGAAATACGCTTGGCTTGTTTTTTCGGCTTGTTTTACTTTTTCATCTCCTGAGAGTTGGCAACCCTGCTCTCGCTGTTGGCACTCATGAAGCAGGGACTGGAGTCAGAGGCAGTACAAGTGACCATCGTCACCCAGAGCCACCAGAGCTATCAGTCCCAGCTCTAGAACAATCCGTCTATCCAGGCACAGCCTTCTTCTGTGTACTGACCTCAATACCTGCATGAGGAACAAATAGTTGATAGCAGGCTCTTCTATCTAGCAGACAGAGGTACAACCCAATCTAATAACTGCAAATTGAAGCAAGACAAATTCAGACAGGAAATAAGGACACATTTTTAAACAGTGAGAGTAATTAACCACATCCAGAGTTGTAGCAGATTCTTTGTCACTGGCAATTTTAAAATCAAATGTGGATATTTTTTCTAAATGACCAGGCTCATAATATATTTAGGAATTGTTCTTCCTTATTCTTTCTGCTGAATTTCAACACAAAGCTCCTAGTCCCTTTCTTTCTCTTCGCCTGCGTTTTAGTTTTCTTAATGAGCAATGGTGTGTGAGTTATAGCTGAAAGTCATTGACTGAAGACTTTCTGTTATTGACTAGCTCTTTGCTGTGTCATCCAAAGTTGACCTTGAGAAAGATACCTAATCCATATTCATATCTCCATTTAGTTTTATCATTAGCTCCACTGTATACCTAATTTATCACCATAACCATGTCAATTTATGAAACCTTCAATTTTCCTTTCCACATACTGTTGATGTAGTAATAAGACATCAACTTCACAGTTACTAATACGCTATTCTAAATTAATACCTCCCAGTCTTAGATATAAAGGAGGATGGGTTTTGTCTTTATTCCACACACTGCTATACTGTTATGTTAGCCCAGCCATTATTCATAGTACGCTATGCCATTTGTTCCTTAAAAAATTCATTAAAAAGAAAGAATAAAGCAATTTTTTATCATAAATCCTATGAATTAGATATGAAACCAAGCCCATGCAGGCCTGATGAAAGAATTCCACAAGGTTTGGATCAGATTCTAAAAGTCTAATCCAGAAGGCATTTATTATTGGGTGCAGTTCTTACTGTTCTGAGTAAACCCACTGAAGTAGAAGCAGTGATAGTAATAATGCCTAGCTCTTATATAGCACATTTCATCAATAGATTTTTGAGGCTACTTGCCTCCTTTTAAAGTGCTTTATTGTCATATTTTTACAGATGGGGAAACTGAGGCAGAGAACAGTGTTGTGACTTGACCACGGTCATCTAGCAGACGAGTGGCAGAACTAGAAATAGAAAAGAGGTCTTCTGACTTCCTGTGCACTGTTCTTCCCACTAGACCACACTGCATCACAACTATTGTGGCTGGGGTATTTGCAGGGCCAAGGCCTAATTTGGATCTAGTCTCAAACATGTAAATCACGAGGACATTCTAGGGCTGCCTGCTTGATATTTGAGTCAGCAGGGATTTAAAGGAAGGGGTACATCCTTATTCTAGAGGCAGAGATGCAAAGGAACAAGCTTCCAGGACTTTGGCACCAGCGTTCATCGGGGAAGGGCTTGAAAGAGACTGGTGTGTGGCTCTGGTGAAGGAGCTCACCAGCACACAGGGTCATATACATGGCATACACAGACACATGGCAAGAGAATCCATTGTGTCGAAGCCTACCTACAAGGAAAGCAAAGAAATAAAAGCACTATAAGGACGAATGCTAGAGCTTAAATATTCACAACAAGAAAGAAACTGAGATGTACATAGCGATCATGCCGAGGCAGTAAGCTGTAACTCAGAAGATGACACCTTACATGAATCTGAGGTAAATGTAGAGCCAAAACAGCAAAACAAATAGGCTATGTCTACACTATAGCCTATTCCGCAAAAACATGCAAATGAGGCAAAGCGTGGAATTTCGCAAAAAAACCCTCTTGTGCAAGAGCCATTCTTCCGCATTTTTTTCCGCGGGGGATTTGCGCAAAAAAGAGCCATGTAGATGGCTCCTTTTTGCGCAAAAGCCTCTTGCACAAAAAACAGAGCCTCATTAATTATGCAAATGAGGCATGGCGATATTCCACTCCTCGCCTCATTTGCATATGTTTTTGCAAAAGAGAGGGGCAGTGTAGACATAGCCATAGTTTGAAAGGCTTAGATTAGCACCAGATGCAACAACAAAGTAGCAGCACACAAGGTCACAATGACTTTGCAGCATATGTAAGAATAAAGAGGAATTGAAAGCAAGCAAAGCCAAATTAAAATTGTATGATGCTATGATGATAAAGTCACTAGGATAACAACGTACAAGCAGAATACCAAGGAAAAGTATTCAGACAGAAATTTTAGTAGTACAGACAACACAGGAGCCAGTGCTGTCAGCTAAAACATGTCAATTCATGAACATGGCAACACTCAACCTTGAACAAGCCATTCATACAAGAGACCAGTGGTCTCCAAATTTTTGAGGGGCTCACCCCTCTTTACACGTCTCTGTACTCTCTTGTGCCCCCCTGACAAACCAGAGAGCACAGCTGCAGCTTGGGGAATGGGGGGGAACATGGACACAAGTAAAGGGGCCAAGGCTGGGACTTCAGCTGGGCTGTTGGTCTGGCTCCAGGCCATGGCCAGGGTCTGCAGCTGGGGAAATGGGGCAGGAGAGGAACCACAGCCAGGCTCTAGTAGTAGCCAGCAGCCAAGCCCACAGCCAGGCACAGTTCCACTCTTCACTTTGAGCCTTGCCTCAGCTGCCAAAACTGGGAGTGGGGCCAGGCACATACATGGCTGGGAGCTGGGGACATGCACCAAAACTCTTATTTCTCAGGGAGACCATGTAAAAATGGCTCTAAGATGTCCCCCGCTATCAGGGCATCAGGCCTCAGCTGTCAGGTGGCTCAGTCCATTAATTTCTTGTGAAGGCCCAGGGTCTCAAACCCCCTATCCACTTTGCCGCCTGAGACTACTTGCAGTATTTTTCCAGCAGATAGCCTCATCCTAATTAGGACAACCACCTTCAATGCATCATAGTTTCTGGGCCGCTCCTTACTTAGAGCCATGGAGGCAACTTGGAATTCACCATCCATGTAGGGAGCAATCCAGGTTGCCATGGCTACCTGCTCAAATGTGCCCAGGAAGGTATTGAGATCATCTGCAGGCCCCATTTTATAAAGTCTGTGGCCTGGTCCCAGAATAAGAACCCCTTCCGTGGGACTCGCCATTCTGCTGTTCACTAGCCTGTTCTTTTATAAAGTTCTACTTTTTTTTTTATGTGCCATTTTTTTATGTCCTCCATTTTGTTTTCCTCTTCAAGATGGCATCCAGCCTTCTGGTCACCATCTCCTGTCAGGAAAGGTGGGAAAATGGGTTACATACCCCTAATCTGCCTGGTAACCAGAGGCTTCATAGTAACATGAACCTAATCTGCCCAGTAACCAGAGGGCTCAAAAGGGGAATTCACTCTCTCCTCAGGGCTCTCTGCGTGCATGTCATCAACACAACCCAGTGGTGCTAGGGTGACAACTAGCAGGCTGTTTGGCTTTGTAGGCCGTCTGGGGTAGAAGCCAGCCTGGTTGCTGACAGCCCTTTGTGGTGCAGCAATCAAGTTTCACAGCTGTAACGACTGCTAGCTCAGGATTTTTTTGTTTTAGTTACAAGTCTGCAGCATGGCCAGTCATACACACACACACACTTGCACCATCTCGTCCTCCAGGCCTCACGTTGCACGTGGGATGGCATGTTAAGTCCACTTACCTGGGTCTCTGCAACTCCGTCCCGTCTCTGCTTTTTCCTTTCCCTCAGCCTGGAGATGTTCACTAACTTCTTTTCTCTGGACATTGAGACAGTGGTAGGACTATTTAAATCATTCCTATTTGGGGTTCTGGCCTATGCCAGGCTTCATTTGTGAGAACCAGATGTTATGTTTGCTTTCTACATTTAGTATTTTGTTCAATAAACCAGTATTGCTTAAGCTATTTTGTTTGACTTGATTAATGCAGTGTAGAACCTGTGTCCCAATAAGCAAGATTCAGTCCTGGTCTAACACTGCCACCAAAACAAAGCCTGCCTCTCCAACTCATGGGCCTGCTGATAAGTTTGCATGGCCTTTTGTACTTCTTCCTGCTTTTCACTAGCCATTGCAAACTCTCCATCTCCTGACTGCTAAAATCTTGCTCTGGCACAGGATCCCGTGACAATTCCCCACATGTAACAGAGCACAGCTGGCCCTCCTGGTTCCTGCCTCTTCTAGCTCAGATAAAGTCACTTGGAGACCCTGGGATTCAGTAATTACTGGTGCTTTTAGATACAAGTGTGTGCTCCCACCACCTTCTCACTGCCACACTCAGATTTGTCTAGATTTGTAGACTTTAAGGCCAGAAGAGATTCTAGAATCATCTAATCTGACACTCTTGTAAATCACAGGCCTCCTCTATGGTGCAATAGTGAGTTTTGGACCAAACCATAATCCAGAAAGTATCTGAAGGACACCAAAAGATAAAGAAACCACCTCTTCTGTTGCATAAAAAAGCCTCCGCCTGAGCTTACTTGATTTTACACATGCATTTTCTGAAACTACACTAACTGTAAGATCTAAGGTTTTAAACTGCAACTCATTGTAATCTTTGTCAAACCTTGCAACTTTGTAACTCTCAGCAACTTTGCTTTATAAGTTCAGAAACTTACTGTAAGCTGCAACTGTGTAACTCTCAGCCACTTTATTTGTAACCTGCTCTAAACTGCATTCTCCCCTGAGTGATGGAGAGAGAGTGTGTGTGTTTGTGTTGGAAACTGAAGTGCTAATGCTGGAGCACATGGTGATGAGTCATCAGAGACTGCTGCTTTGCTGGATAAAAGGAAGTCTGGGCATGCTCCCTGGTGATGAGGTGGATGAGTCACAGGGGCTATATAGACACAATATAAAGTAGAGTGAGCACATATGAGACTCTCTCTTTCTTCCCCTGCTCGTGAGAAATTCTCTACAGCCAGTGTCTCTCCTAACCAGCTCCTCAGCCATGATGAGCAGACAGAACCTCCAGGATCTACATGCCTTGGTTTCTTCTGCAACCCATATGCCTGTGTGAGTGCCTGAGGGCAGAATGAATGTGTGTGAATGAATGGGGGAGGGGTTTGTTTGTGTGTGAGAGAGAGATAGCTGGTCCCCCTTTAGTTTAAACCTTTGGTGTCAGCTCTATTTGTGTAGTGCATACAGTGGAGTGCTGATTCCTCAAACAATAAACCCATGCTAGTGTAACACTGGGTGGTCTCCAGTGGGAATTTTTGGGTTAACAGCTTCCATTGGTAGTTGGGAGGAAAGTGCTGCAGTGAGAAGAAGGGAATTGACCGCAAGGCTATACTTATGAGTCTGTATCATGATACACATGCACAATGGCACTGTGCTAAGGTTCTACAAGCAACCTTAATCCTGGTGTTTCCTAAGGTTTAAAGGTGTTTGGTTCTGTCGTGAGGGTAGGGGACTGGACTTGATGACTTCTCAAGGTCCCATAGCTCCTGTATTCCATGTAGACTAGAGGGACAACTCTCAGTGCAGAGGTATCATTAGGTTGCTGGTCCATTTAAGGTGAGTCTGTGCCCAGACTATTTATGGGATCTAATTTAAAGTTAAGATCTCATGGAAGGCAGCTGGTTGTCTATCAGGCACCTGGTCCTGATGACAGGCCACCAGGACTAATGGAAAGAAGCAGCACTAGGGACAAGAATTCTTTCTCTTCCTGCTGGAGAAGGTGACCTACAGCCTGTTAAAATCCTGAAGCTGGATGATGTAGATGTAAATGGATGACTAAACCAGCCGCTTGAGTCTTGGGTCCCTGACCTGTGCTCAGACCTGCAAGTACAGGTCTAGTGGCTCTGTTGAAACTGGGGGCCCTGAGAGCAAGCCGAACAGCAATTCGAACACTGTCCCACAGTCAATAAGCCCCAGGCCCTGGTTCAGGGCGGGCAGCAGAGCAAAGTAGTCCCACAGTTAGTGAGGCCCCAGTTCAGGACAGGGCAACAAACCGACATAGTTCCAGTTAGTAAGATAGTCCAGGCCACGGTGTTTTGCAGAGGGATGGCCTCAAGGAAGCAGGATGCACAGTCCACAAGGACGAGGATGTAGCGATATCCCGCTTTACTTTTGGGCAGCAGCCCCACTAGGTTGAGGACAACACGTTCGAAGGGAGTCCCAACCACTAGAAGGGGGACCAGTGGGGCTTTCTGAGCCCCGGCATCCACAGCCAATTGTACTCAGGACAGGAGCAGCAGTAGTCCCTGATCTCTTGGTAGATCCTGGGCCAATAAAACCAAGAAAGAACTTGAGCCAACGTTTTGTCTTGCTCCAGATGACCAGCCACAGGGATGTTGTGGGCTAGCTTTAAGACGGCCCTCCAGTGGTGGCGAGGAACCAGTAGCTGGGATCAGACCTCCTGGATCTGTGGATCTCGGGACACCCGGTACAGATGGTCCACTACTAGCTCGAAATGGAGCCATGGCTCAGGTATCTGGGGGTTCTTCACTGCCCCTTTAACATAGGTCAGCAGGTCATAGGCAAACTGTGGAGTCGAGTCGTCCCACTGATTACAGGGAAAGTCCGCCAGATTAATTGCTCCGATATCCTCCCTGGGTGTCTCGCGTGGGTCCTCCAGATTTTCCAGAGGATTGATCACTGAGGGGCCCTCATCAACTTCCCTCAGGGGTTCCTTGGCCGGTGGGTTAGCTTGGTCCCTCCCCATGGGGTCTCCTTCCAGGGCAACCCGGGTAGGTGTACCCCAGACACAGGCTTCCTGGAGCAAAACTCATTAAACCCAGGCTAATCTCTGCCAAGGATAATGGGGTAGGCTAGGGTGGTAGCTACCCCTACCATCATTTCCTCCATTACCCGGTTTATCGTGAGGGTGACCCAGGTACGGGGTTAAGCTTTTCTATCACCATGGATGCATTGTAACTGGAGCTCCCTGTCTGTCACTATGGGGTCTGGGAGCACCCCTCTCCTTATCAGAGTTTGGCCACACTCTGAGCCCAGGAGGGCCACAACTTCCCGTGGGCCCAGCCGTATGGAAGTAGTCAACTTGGGTGGGCCAAGCTGACAGGCCCTGGCTTCTGCCATGTAAACCCAGCTAAAGTTACCATCCTTCTGGGTATAGCCCCTCTGTAAATGGCCTGAACTGCCACCAACATGGCCAGGCCCTGGTTTGGGGCGACCCACTCAGGTGGGTTCTCCTGGCTGGGAATAACGCCGCTCATCCCAGCCCCTTGGGGAAGTGGTCATGGAAGGTCCCTGGGCTTCCAGCCCTCCTGGAGATGCAGGGTTATCATTTTGTTCCCTGGGCTGTAGGGAAACTGTGGCCTCCTCGGTGGCCCTCAACCGGGGTTTTGGGGTTGGCAGAGGACCCCATGACCTTGGCATTGGGGTTGGATGTGAGCCCCCAGCCTAGCAGGATTCTCCATGGTCAGGATGTCTTTTGATAGGGTGATGGCCATGTCCCGCCTCCCTAGCATCTCTACTACGGCTGCTCTGGCCTGTTCATAGTCCTGGGGTCCTGTCCCCAGGGACCCTGATAGGCCACATGGGACATCCCAGTTAATTAGGGGGCTGACAGGGTGGTCAACTGCTCTTGGGCCCATCCTGCCACCTCGGCCACCCACTCAACTGTCTCTAGGTCCATTCTAGATTCATTTCTCTCTCTCTTTTTCCTCCCCCCCCCCCCCCCCCCAAGTACACAGTCCCTACAGCCCTTACTTCAGGGGCTGGGTTGTGCCCATATTCTCCACCATGTGTAAGCCAGCCGCTTGAGTCCTGGGTCCCTGACCTGTGCTAAGGCCTGTAGGTACAGATCTAGAGGCTCTGTCCAAACAGGGAGCCCTGACAGCAGGGCAGACAGTGATATGAACACTGTACCACAATCAATAAGCCCCAGGTCCTGGGTCAGGGCAGGCAGCAGAGCAAAGTAGTCCCACAGTTAGTGAGGTCCCAGCCCCGGTTCAGAGTGGAGCAAACTGACACCCTGGTTCAAGGTGGGGCAGCCAAATAAACACAGTTCCAGTTATTAAAGCCCAGGCCCTGGTTCAGGGTGGGGCAGCCAAACACACACAGTCCCAAAGTTAATACGGCCCTGGTTGGGGGGGCGGGTAGCCAAACAAACGCAGTTCCCCAGGCACGTGTGGGGAGGGGGAGACTGTCACCCAGTATGTGAGGTGGCAGTGGGGACATGGGCCCTCCCTACTCCACTGCGTTCTGGCCCAGGGCCCTAGCAGTGGCAGCCCTGGGGTCAGCACTGGGGTCAGTGGGGATCCGACCCACAACACAGTAACTAGAATGTTATGAGATTAGCCTGACAGTCGTCAGCTTTCCCAGGCCACTGCTTAACTCCCCCTCAGCATCTACCTGACTCCATGCTGGCTGCTGGTTCTCAGGGTCATGGTAGTCTGAACCCTTGGGCACAGTGTAGAAGGTCTCTTCTTTGGAGCAAGGGCCCGGTGATCCAGGCTAGTCCTCAGCCTCTGCAAGGTCTTCAGGGCCCTCCTGGCTTGGGAGCTCAGGGCAGGCCTCTGCTTCCTCCAGCAGCTCTGCGCTTACTGAGTTCCTCAGCTGGGCTTTTATCCTACCTGCCCCACCTCTTGGCCTCCATGCAGTTAGAGGGGCAGGACCCGGCTTGGCCCACCCAGGCTACCCCTGTTCACTACAATGACATAGAAAAGTGAGAGCCTTAACCTCAAGTTCAACCAATCATCACTGAGACACCATGGGGCAGGAGGCTGAGGGTTCTCCCCTGTAGGGGTAAACTGAGGCAGTCCATGGTATTTTGCTAAGAATCCCTATTAAAATCCTAAATTTAAGGAAAGGCCTGGAAACACACAGAACAAGCAGCTAACATGACCCTGGTCACCCTGGCAACCACATTCCAAGAGGGCCTCACTCCGATAAGACCCTGGCTGGTACCAAAACAAACTTCACGGAAGTTGTTCTCACTGTCTCCTTTAGTCCTAGACAAGCCTGAGACCCAAGGACTACGCCAATGCGAGGTGGTATCATCTCGCAGTAGACGCATCATAATTTCAACAGACAAAGTTGCCATTAAAATGCTTGTCTTGTTTATGTTGGCTTATTTAGCTTGTTAGGAATAACTATCTGTATTATTGATAAGATGTTTAATTGGCAATGGGCAGAGATGCTGGGTAACCTTCGTAGTTTATTGGCTTATGTGCTCATTACGTCATGCTGCAAGGACCTATGAGATTGCTTCCACTCCGCCCACCTGCTGCCTATATAATTCATTGTAATGTTTTGATTAACTAGTGTTCACCAGGTGAACCCCTGAGGGACACTCCACCAGCTGTGTGCAATAAACCCTTTCCTTGTTTCACCTGCATCCAGAGTGTCCAGAATTATTCCCTACATCCCTAGATGGCCCAAAAATGGCTGAGGTCACTAGTGGGGATCCTTCTTAGAGCACTCTTCCTGTTCCATCTCTTTGAAAGAGCCTTCCACAACAAGGGATGGAGAGCAGTCACTCCTCGCCAGTGGAGAGAGGCAAGAAGGGAAACCAAAAAACGATGATCCCCACTGACTGGAGAGGACAATGGCCTAGGTGGGGGAAAAAAACCACCATAACCTGGCCTCTTCTGTGTCTTGAATTTGGGCAGCACCAGGTGGATCAGGCTACACAGGTAACAAACCTCTCTGAGGCTTTCACCTTCTTTACAGTCATCAGTCTTCTAGCTCAGATAGGAGTGGGAAAGGAAAAAACTCCCAAAAGGTTCCTCCTCATGCTCATGTACATGAACCTGAATTCTCTCTCAGTGCTTAAAGAGAGACTTCAAGAAGGAGACTCCTTGCAGCAAAGTCACAAGGGTCTCTGAGATTACCCCTGCCCTGCAGCCTCTCTTACTTGCCTGTTTTCGTGGACTCTCTATGAGGTCACTGCCTCCCAACTGTCTTTAACGAATTAGCTGAGATGCTGCAAAAGCCCTTGTGATGTCACTGCCATACCCACGCAGTCTTAGTTCTGAGATTCAAGCAGGTTACATAGAAAAACATCAGAGGCTGCTCAATGTATCACACTGTGTTGCCTAGATTTGGTGACTTTAAGGTCAGAAGAAACTCAAATCATCTCATCTGACATTCTTGCATACCACAGGCCTCCTGTATGGTGCAATAGTGAGTTCTGAACCAAAGCCCACTTCAGAAAGGCATCTGGTCTTCACTGGAAGCCATAGGGAGATGAAGAAACCATTGCTTCTGTTGATAGTTTGAAGGAAATTGATGTGGCGACAGGAAGGAAATTTATGAGTTTGTATTATGATACACAGGCACGATGGCACTATGCTAAGGTTGTACACGCAACTTTAATCCTGATGTTTCCTAAGGTTTAAAGGTCAGGGCTCCACACAGTTGTTTGTCATTGTATAACCATTTTGGGAGGTCTGCATTACTTTGTTTATGCATACCTAATTAGTTGTCCTAGCACAACTTCTAGTGTGTGAAGTTATATCTTCATAATAGTGCCTAACCACCCATATAATTTATTCCCCTCACTATACTAGTATAAAGCATCTTCAAACTAATATGACTGTCCATGCTAAGCAGATTGTCCCTCTTGAACTATACTAGTAGAGCTCAAGCAGTACAACTTTCTAGTGCATACAAGCCCCTGCTCACCAACACTCAGGCACTTTTATATTGAATAAAAACAAAAAAAGTCAGGCTCTTGTAAAGAGGGACCAGAGATTGTCTCCCCACAGGACAAATTACACATGGCTTACACGTGGCTACTTGACCTTCAGGTACTATGCTGATGGGCACCAACTGAAGTACCTAGCTAAATAGCTCCTATATTCCATGTAGACGGACAACTCTCCGTGCAGAGGTATCATTAGGCTGCTGGTCTGTTTAAGGGGAGTTCAGTCCCAGGCTACTTATGGGATCAAATGTAAAAGCTAAGATCTCATAGAAGACAGCTGGTTGTCTATTAAGCACCTGACCCTGATGAAAGGCCATCAGGACTCAGTGGCAAGAAGTGTCACTTGAAGACTGGAGCTCTCTCATTTGCTGCAGGAGAAGGTGACCCACAGCCTGTTAAACTCCTGAAGCTGTCAGGCAAATGGATGGCGTAGACAATGGAGAGCCTTAACCTCAAGCTCAACCAATCAGCAGTGAAATTCTAAGAGGCGGGAGGCTAAGGATTCTCCCCAGAAGACCCAAAGAATAGCTGAGGTCACCAGTCGGGATCACCCTCAGAGCACTCTTCCTATCGCATCTCTTAGGAAGGGCCTTCCACAACAAGTGATGGAGAGTAGTCACTCCTCACCAGTGGAAAGAGGCAAGAAAGGAAAAGGGAAAACAAAAATGATGATCCACAAAGTCCCCACTGACTGGAAGGGACATAGGTTTCCTCTGTGGGAAAAATATTCTCCTACTTTAACCTAGTGTTTTTTGTGCCTAGAATTTGGGCAGCACCTGATGGATTAGGCTGCATAGGAACCAAACCACTCCGAGACTTTCATCTTTTCTACAAGGACACCAGTCTTCTAGCTCCTTTAGAAGTGAGAAAGGAGAAAACTCCAAAGAGGCTCTTCCTCACACTCATGTACAGGAACCTGAAATGTCTTTCAGTGCATAAGAAGGAGACTCCTTGCAGCAAAGTCACAAGGGTCTCTGAGATTGCCCCTACCCTGCAGCCTCTCTTACTTGCCCATTGTCATGGACTCTCTGTGAGGTCACCACCTCCAGACCTCGTTTGACCAATCAGCTGAGGTGCTACAAAAGGCCTTGTGGTATCATTGCCATGCCCATAATATCCTGCCTCTGGCCAGCCCCTTTGGATGTTTTAGCTGCTCCCTCTGTGTCACCCCCACTCACTCAATAATACACATGATAATATCAGAGCTCTGGGTATGATTTCTTGTGTCTGTACCCAGGAGGTAAGGGCTTTCTCCCTGTCTGCACTCCATCATTCTCCTCCATCCCACCAGACTATGGTTGCTTTCTTCCCAGACTCTTTTATAGCCCTGGGCTAATTGGGCTGGCAGGTGGTTTTATTTGCCCAATTCCAGCAGCTCTACTTTAGTCACCTAAATGGGGCTAACATGGCAGGGGGCTGATTCTGCAGTCTTTCCGCTTAGCACCCTGCTGCCCCAGATAACTGAGAATAGAAACTCACTCAAGAATACTTCATAACAACATAAGAATGGCCATACCGGGTCAGACCAAAGGTCTATCTAGCCCTGTATCCTGTCTGCCGACAGTGGCCATTACCAGATGCCCCAGAGGGAGGGAACACAACAGGTAATCCTCACATGATCCCTCTCCTGTCACCCATTTGCAGACAGAGGTTAGGGACACCATTCCTACCCATCCTAGCTAATAGCCATTGATGGACTTAACTTCCATGAATCTATCTAGCTCTTTTTTGAATCCTGTTAAAGTCCTAGGCTTCACCACACCCTCTGGCAAGGAGTTCCACAGGTTGACTGTGTGCTGAGTGAAGAAAAACTTCCTTTTCTTTTAAACCTGCTGCCTATTAATTTCATTTGGTGACCCCTAGTTCTTATATTGTGAGAATAAGTAAATAACTTTTCCTTATTAACTTTTTCTACACAATTTTATAGACCTCTATCATATCCCCCCTTAGTCTCCTCTTTTCTAAGATGAAAAGTCCAAGTCTTTTTAATCTCTCTTCATATGGGACCTGTCCAAACCCCTAATCATTTTTGTTGCCCTTTTCTGAATCTTTTCCAATGCCAAGAAACCTTTTTTGAGATAAGGCGACCACATCTGTACGCAGTATTCAAGTGCCATGGTTTTATATAGAGGCAATAGCATATCTGTCTCATTCTCTATCCCTAACATTCCTAACATTCTATTTGATTCCTAACATTCTATTTGTTTTTTTTTGACTGCTGCTGCACACTGAGTGGATGTTTTCAGAGAACTATCCACAATGACTCCAAGATCTCTCTCTTGAGTAGTTGTAGCTAAATTAGTCACCATCTTATTGTATGTATAGTTGGGATTATTTTTTCCAATGTGTATCACTTTACATTTATCAACATTAAATTTCATTTGCCATTTTGTTGCCCAGTCACTTAGTTTGGTGAGATCTTTTTGAAGCTCTTCACAATGTGCTTTGGTCTTAACTATCTTGAGCAGTTTGGTATCATCTGCAAATTTTGCCACCTCACTGTTTACCCCTTTCTCCAGATCATTTATAAATAAGTTGAATAGGATGGGTCCCAGGACAGACCCTTGGCGGACCCCAGTTATTTCTCTCCACTCTGAAAACTTCCCATTTATTCCTACCCTTTGTTTCCTATCTTTTAACCAGTTATCAATCCATGAAAGGACCTTCTCTCTTATCCCATGACAACTTACTTGTTTACTTAAGAACCTTTGGTGAGGGACCTTGTCAAAGGCTTTCTGGGAAATATAAGTATATTATATCCACTGAATCCCCCCTGTCCACATGTTTGTTGAACCCCTCGAAGAACTCTAGTAGATTAGTAAGGCATGATTTCCCCTTACAGAAACCATGTTGACTTTCCCCAAACAAATTATGTTCATCTATGTGTCTGACAATTTTATTCTTTACTATAGTTTCAACTAATTTGCCTGATATTGACATTAGGCTCGCCAGTCTGTAATTGCCAGGATCACCTCTAGAGCCCTTTTTAAATATAGATGTCATGTTAGCTATCTTCCAGTGATTAGGTACAGAAGCTGATTTAAAAACTAGATTACAAACCACAGTTAATAGTGCCATAATTTCTCATTTGAGTTCTTTCAGAATTCTTGGTGAATTCTGGGTGAATGCCATCTGGTCCTGGTGACTTGTTACTGTTAAGTTTATCAATTTGTTCCAAAACCTCCTCTAATGACACCTCAGTCTGGGACAATTCCTCAGATTTGTCACCTAAAAAGAATGGCTCAGGTTTGGGAATCTCCCCAATATCCTCACCCATGAAGACTGAAGCAAAGAATTCGTTTAGCTTCTCCACAATGACTTTATCATCTTTGAGTACTCCTTTAGCATCTCGATCATCCAATGGCCCCACTGGTTGTTTAGCAGGCTTCCTGCTTCTGATGTAGTTAAAAAATATTTTGCTATTACTTTGAGTTTTTGGCTAGCTGTTCTTCAAATTCCTTTTTGGCTTTTCTTATTATATTTTTACACTTAATTTGATAAAGTTTATGCTCCTTTCTAGGATTTGACTTCCACTTTTTAAAAGATGTCTTTTTATCTGTCACTGCTTCTTTTACTTGGCTGTTAAACCAAGCCATTCTGAAATAGAAGCCTGTTCTAGAAAACCAGAGATGTCGTATACTAGTCAAACATGAGCAAAGATATTCATGTCCTGGATAGCTGTTTTGATACCTGTGGGGAAATGCAGGCCAATCTGCAAAAAGGGGCAATACAATACATAGCTTTCCCAGAAGACCTTTTTGCAAAGTAGGAATGGATCTTTTCACCATAAACTATCTCAATATTGTAGACTAGAGTACATGCAAAAAAAGAATAAAGCCTGCATGTTGTGCTGTCTTGTCTCTCTTTACATGTTTGAATGCTGAATAAAGGAGGAACTGAAATACAAAACAATTCATTGACTTGCTGCTAAGGTGATAGAGATCATCAGACAGAACCAAGACTTGAACCCTCACCTTCCTAGGCCTAGCCCAGGGCCTTAACCACATAGCCTTGCTTCCCAGCTCAAGCTACACTGTATGTATTTTGAGAGCTCCATGTAAAGAACTACATACACTCAGAGAGTAATTCTTAGGCCTTGCCTATACTTCTGGGAAGATTGATGCTCTGGAGGGCGATCTTCCGGAGTTTGATTTAGCGGGTCTAGTAAGGACCCGCTAAATTGAATGCTAAGGGCGCCCCCATCAACCCTGATGCTCCTCGGAACTGTGATGAGTAAGGGAAGTCAATGGGAAAGTTTCTCCCACAGATGGGTTAACCCAGAAATTTGGTTTAAGGCACGTCAACTCCAGTTACACAATTCTCATCACTGGAGTTACGTATCTGAAGTTGAATTTCTGATCTAGCCTCAGTGAGCAGCAAGATCATGAACTTCATGAACAGTTCCTTCTTGAGCTGCTGGCTTATTGTCTACGTACCTACATACATCTCGCTTTCTCGGAGCACTCCTGTAAAATAGATAACATATCACCTCATCTTTCTGCATGAAACAGTGGTATGAGAAGGATGTATGGAATAGTAAAATTAAACTACAAGCTGTAGCTGTTTGTGATTAACAGGCGTCTGCAGACCTCATAATTTGGAGAAAAAGAGAAACAATATCCCTCTTCTCTTAGGAATGTATTCCTCATTAACTCTATTTCACTGAATGAGCCAATCAAGCGGGGCTCATTTGTACCTGGCTGGACAATTCTTCAGAAAAATTGCTTGGCTCTAAAAACCCCAGCTCTACGTTTTAAACAGCTCATCATCAAATGATGGAGAGCCACAATATGGAGACTCAGTGACTGACCTATGCTAATTCCCTCCTTTGTTCCACTGCCTTCTCTTGCTAAAACTGGGCTTTCAGCTCCTGCATTTGAGAATACTTTAGCTAACTGCTTATGCTGAACTGTTCAGCAGAGGAGGGACATTCCAGTGATAAGACAAAGACGTTCCAGACCATGCTGGTGTGATGGTCACACATACAATTCAGAATCCTCACTGGCTAATCAGATGACTTCATTCTGTTATCATTTTACACACAAAGGTCCCAATCCATGTTCCCTGTAAGCTGGGCACTTGTGCAGCCACTCAGGAGAGATTTAAATGCCACCCAGCAGAGCGCCCATAGCTAGCTTTTTGTTTCTACTGGTGATGATGCTCCAGTGCACATTATACATTTATTCTACACATGGAAGGAAAAAATCCACACACGGATGGAAAAGATTAGAGGGAATTTTGAGCTTGAGCCTGCAATCAGTGAGTGCCTTCAGCAGATCACGGTTCACCCTTAGTTCCTGATGACCAGCTCCTTGCAAGAGACACTCACACATTTTGAGGAATCACCCATGTTGACATAACAGGATCTACTTCTTCCTCAATGTGCACCTCTAGCAGCTATTAATGGTGATCCTTTGCTAGAGTTACTGACACACAGCTTCCCAAAGAGAACTTTTAATTAAGAATTAAATGCTGCAACCTTCATTCATGCGTGTAGTCCCACTGATTTCAATGCAACACAAAGGGCCCAAAAGCAAATAGAATCCTGCGTCGCTGTTGCCCGGGCAGCGGGGGAGAGAGCCTGCATCTTCCTGCATGTTGCCATGTTCCATGGAACAGCTGCATTGTGAGAAATTCCAAAAGGGACAAGCAGAAGGAACCTGCAGGGCTTAGAGCAGGAGTGGTACCATGCTCCATCAATGGGGTGGGGAAGTAGGCAGTAGTGATAGATGCACTGGACTGGCCTTTGTAGCACCCCCAGCATGCTGAGGTGCCTCCCCTCAGAACACAGCTCCACAAGGGATGCAAGGCCCCTGTCTGAGGGCCCAGCAGACTCCTCCATGACTGTCGGCATGTGTGCAGGCTTTGTAGTTCACCAAGTGTATGTCTGCACTACAGAGAAGATTGAAGCGGCTGCTGTTGATCTTCCAGGGTTCAAATGAGCAGGTCTAGTGAAGACAGCTAATTTGAACTGAGACGGGCACTCCAGTCAATTCCAATAGTCCTGCTTCCATGAGGTGTAAGGGAAGTTGAAGGGACAGTGTTATCCCTTCAACTTCCTGCAGTGTGGACAGCACCAAAAGTCGAGTCAAAGTACTTCGACTTCAGCTACACAATTAATGTAGCTGAAATTGCGTATCTTAATTCGACCTTATCCCATAGTGTAGACATATCCCTAGAGGGAAGGAACACAGAATGATGCATTCTGGAAAGTCAATCCAAGCAGGCTGCTTCCTAACATGGGTCCAGGTTGCAATTAAATGTGCAAATAAGTTCTGGCAGGAGCCAAAAGAATCCCAGTTCCTGAATGATGTCCCTGTGAATCTGCCAGCAGGAAATGCTGCCTTAGCTGTGTTTCCTCTTTAATTTTATTTCAAGCAGTGATCTCATTTTTTTTAATTAATTCTATTTTAGTGAAAAAATTACGGGAAGCTGTTTAATGTCAGTGGAGCAGATTCTGAGCTTAGCTATGACAGCGTAACTCCCCAGAGCTCAGCAGTTACTCGTGTTTCACACAGATGGAACTGAGATCAACATTTGGCCCACCCTATCTCAGCAGCCATCTGCACTCTGTGCTGGTGCTTTAATAGGATTGGAAAGCCCAGACTCTCAGCTTTCTTGGGATGCCCGGGCAGAGCTGAAATCCCAGGTGGCCACAGAGATATACCCATTGAAATGGTATTCTAATGTTTTTAACTGAATTTAGTGCTCACAAAAGAGGCAAACCTGAAAGCTGATATCCTCTCTTTGTTCAAAGCATGGAAATACAAGCTCATCAATGTTGCCTTAGAATTTTCCTTGGAACTGTTCATCTCTAGTAGGAAGAAAGAATTCAGTCTCCTTATCCACGGAATATCTGGCCCCACTATTGAATCTGCAGATGCCGCCAATGCCAACTGTGCAAGGTTGAAGGGGGAGAGGGGTTGTATGGTGGATGGCAGTGCATCAGACATTGGACTGTCTCACAGTGAAGATAAAAACAACCTTCAAACACCACCCAGTCTGTCTGGTACTGATATTTATAATAAACTAGCACATTTACCCAGCATTGCTCAGGTCCTAAACTCAATTAAGTTTATGCACTTTCCCCTGATTTCCTGACAGTGATGAAGGGGAACAGCCAGCAACATCCCCATATGAATCCATCCCCCCATACCATCCTTAAATGGCACCGAGGGTGGGGAATGGAGCTTGAGCAGTCCCAGACTCTTTCACCTGCCTGGTGATTCTGTCTCTTTTCTGAATGATTTTATGGGAAACAATCCCATTCCAGGCACATCCCATTTTCCTGGCACAATCAAACCCTTACATTGCTTTAAGTTACGATAAGAGTAAGCTGTATCCCAAATTTGATGGTCCTCACGCTTATCGTTTAGAAGGAGTTCTTCAACAGACAGACAGACAGACAGACAAACTCCCTAAAATATATAGCAAATTGCTTTGTTTCTTTAGGACTGTAGGAATTAACCAAACTGATTAGATCAATGATTTGTCCCTCTCAGTCTCCTGCATAGCTGGTTAGGATTTTTTTTTCCTGTACAAATGTTGTAGAACAGTGTTTCTCAAACTGTGCTCCGCAGAGCCAGGGGCTCCGCGAGGTTGACAAACTGGAAACATCGATAGGTACAACACATACAATCAGTGGACTGCCGGGGCTCTGCATACATTTTTACGCATGTAAAGGGCTCCGGAGCCCAAAAAGTTTGAGAACAGCTCTTGTAGAAAAAATATAAACTTCTGTTTCAGTGCCGTAACACTGAACAATTTCCTCCCTGTATCATTGAAAGTGAAAACTGTGACATTTCTGGCTTTTGGTTTTCAAATGAAAATGTGAACATTTTTGACAAGAGCAGTCTCCCTCTGCAAAATCTTTCATTCTGTGGAAAATCCAATTTTCCTTTGAAAATAAAAGGTTTGATGGAAAATTTTCAAGCAGTCCTAATCTCCTGTCTGTGACAATGGCCCGCAACGGGTCTGCAGGAAAAGACTTGTTCCATAGGATGGTCTCCCTAACATCTCTTTGCCAAAAGCTGGGAATGAACAGCACGGGATGGATCACTTGCATCTAAACTACAGCCCTCTGTCGGCAGAGGGATGTAAATTAGATGTCTTGAAAGTGCAAATGAAGCTGGGATTTAAATATCCCGTGCTTCATTTGCATAATGGTGGCCGCTGCTTTTTTTCAAAATGGGGTTTTTCAAAAAAAACTGGCAGTTTAGACAGGGCATTTTCAACAGAAATGCCCCATTTCAAAAGATCCTGTACTCCTCATCTTTTGAAACGGAGCATTTCTGTTGAAAATGCCCTGTCTAAACTGCCGGGGGGTTTTTCGAAAAGCCCCGTTTCGAAAAAAAAGCGGCAGATGCCATTATGCAAATGAAGCTCGGGATATTTAAATCCCAGCTTCATCTGCACTTTCGATACGTCTAATTTACATCCCTCTGCTGAAAGAGGTGTGTAGTTTAGATGTAGCTATGATGATTACCTGTTCTTTTCTTTCCCTTTGAAGAACCTGGCATTGGCCACTTGTCGGAAGACAGAATACAGGGCTAGAACCAGTATGGCCATTCTTATGTTCACATCAATCATTCCAGTTTCCTTCTTTTTCAAAGGAAGGATGATTTAGTGGCAAAAGTATCAGATTCAGAGTGCCACTTTTTTCCTCAGTGAGAATCCTGGTGAGAGTAATAATGCTGCCTTTCCCCAGTCTTTTGTCTGTCCTGCCTCATTAGATTGTACACAGAGACTATCTCTACTCTGTATCTATAGCACCCAGAGGACCTCAATCAAAGCTGAATCTGCATGGTGCTACCATGATACACATAACAATCGTCATAATTGGTCAAAAAAATCTCTTGAGGGAAGGAGAGGGGTGTGGGATGGAGAGAGAGACTGGAGTGATCTAGTTTCTACTCTCACTTGACTTGGGCAACCCCACTGGAATTGAATGTTATGTGCAAGGGAAGGATTTGTCCATGTGTCTATAACACCCATTCCTTATCTGCACAGCTGCTGTCATTCATTGCTCCTGCTACATAATTACACATGGAGGCACACAAATCCCTGCTGTCTACATGTAATCAAGCTTCAGGGCAAAAGGGAGAGTCCCACCAACTTTCATATATAACCACAGTGTTCTCACGTCTTAAATCCTTCTCATCTGCTACTCCCTGCCAGTGTGAAACTTATACTAGGCACATGCCTGGGCAGGCCAACTCCCTTGTAAGCATTCAGTGAGAGCATAAGAACATAAGATACTTAAGAGTCAGATTCTACCATTCCTACCCATACTGATTAGCACCATAACCCAAGAAAGTCCTTTTGATTTCTCTGCCAGCAAGGGGATGAGAATACAGAAAGCAGGTAATGTACCGTAATATAGCAGCCTATTTTCCCCTCAGAACCAAGAAAACAGATTCAAACTACCATGATCCCATCGATAGTATGATGACCCTATTCATGCTGTGTATGGAACCAGATTAAGAACATTTTGGGAACAGCTAATTATTCAGATTCTAGAACATTTGGCAACTAGGCCAGAGTCTGACCTTGGATACCTCAGGGAGTATCCATTACATGGAGATCAGAATCTGCCGTGTAGTTTAATAGAATTCTCACACCAGTGTAAATCTGGGGTAACTCCACCACACTCATTGGTGAAACACTGGTGTGAAAGTGAGGTTAGAATCAGACCTTGCTCTGATATTCTACCTGTTTTTACAAATTATTCTACAATATTTTACAATATTATCGGTGTTAAAAACTGATTTCCTCAAGCATACTATACTAAGAAACACAGTACAATGCTGTCAGGGGCCTAGATTAAAATAGCGAAGTAAATCTGTCTTGGATAGCTTCTCCTTGACAAAAAACCCTAGAAATTAGCTACAATTGAGCTATCCTTCTGTTGTACTGTCTCTTGTGAGTCTCAAGCCAGTGCAAGAGTAAACCAGAGGCACTGAGACCACTGGCAAGGGAGCGTGACCTTGGCTGAGAGCCAGTTGCCTTTTAGTTCATGCTGAAGAAGCACATGACTTTAGCCCCTTAGGTTGCAGGCTCAGTCCCTCCTGCTGACAACCTGGGTCTGTCAGCTGTACCCAAGAATCTGAAGCCAGATTTACAGTGGAGATTTCTAACGAAGACCCACAAGTCAAAGAAGAAAAAAATCACTAAAATTTTAGAAATAAAAACATCCTAACAAGGGAGTGCTCACAAGCCCTGATGGGTTACAGTCCATCTGACAACAGAAGCTTTTCAGAGCAGTTACTACTACCTGCTATTTCCATGCCAGTCAACACTAAAAATCAGGGCCTTCATTTTCAGCTTTGCCTGCCTACTTTCTTACATCCTCAGTCTTGTCAACTGATATGAAAGTTAAGGACTAACCAAGTGAAATGTTCCTTGTCCTCAGTTCCCAGTGGTTTGAAGGTTTAATACGTCTCAGGATCAGGTCCATCAGAAGAGTTAATTTCACTTTTGGAACATTTCCTTTCAGTTGAGGAAACATTCCCACCTGATCTTGAATACACACTGCAGGGCATGTTGTGTAAACCTCTGGAATTGCTTTAATGCCTCCCTCTCCCCCACCCTTATAAGTATTATGCTATCTGGGAAAGCGGAAAATGTTATTCCAAGCTATGGATCATTCAATTATCAGAGAAAAGCCAAATATCAGTGTGGCATAGTGGGAGGGCTGTCTGCTCTGTAACCCAGGGTCCCCCTGCACTGTGATGTGAGATTCTCACTGACTCTCCCAAATGTGTATTAACCCAGACACCCAGGCTCAGCCTCCCAGGGACAGAGACAAAGGGAGGAAGGTGGAGACCAGCACCTGCCTGGGGGGCAGGGCCTGGGAAGGAGGCAGTGGCTGTCTGGGAAGCATGGAGAGAAGAAGCTAAGCTGGGGGCTGGGGGCAATGGACCCCTAACCCTAGGGCGGAGGCATCCTGGCCCTGGGCCCTATAGCCACATCACATATGTGCTGGGCTGTATCCTGAGGGAACAATAAACCCCTCTCTACGACTAGCGGAGTCTGTTCTTGATGCTACGGGGGTGCAGGAACGGGGGAACCCTGACTGCGTCGTCACAATCAGACCCTGCATCTGCATCCCCTAAGCAGAAGTATTGTTAGACCATGGCTGAACTGTAATGGCAAGTCGCATATTGGCTTAGAGGAACAACTTACCCTTAGGAAGCTAAAACATGGAAATAATTTTCAGGCTGGTAAATCATTTGTTACAGGACTAGAGCAAGGGTGGGCAAATACCAGGGTCAGATCTGGTCCACTAGGGTAAGTCCATAGCAGGACCCCACTTTTATGTTTACCTGCGCACCTATGCACCACTTCCCACCACTCCCATTGTCTGCGAACAGTGATCCACAGCAAACAAGAGCTGTGATCTCCTGATACCTATGAAGGTGCAGGCAAGAACACCATTTCAGGAGGGTAGAGGGACAGCAGCCATGCACTCTGGGACATGGCTAGCTTTTCATCCTGTTACCAGGATGCTAAAGGAGTTGGGAGAAAGTGCTTGTATTCCGTGCATGCCTCTCACACCTGGCTGGTGAGCTCCCTTCACTGGGTGTTGGCCCAACCCCTCAGTTCATAATTGCAGGCATTGTTGCATTTGATCATTATGTTGTTAGATTTAATTTCTGAATCAAAAAATATTTTCTCACCAACCCTTCTCCCCCACAAAACAACTTCATTAAAATTTCTCTAGTGCATAAAAGATTTGATATTATATTTTTAAAAAGCAGATCAGCGGAGAGATGTAGTATAAAAAAAATCCTAACTCACGCATAGAACCTACTCTTAAATAAGGGGAAAAGCTGTGCCCAATGATCTGACACATCTTTGCAGGGTTTTCTGTTGTGATACCACAGTAGATTAAGTGAGAAGTATGTTTTCGCTTTTACAGCTTCTGTGGTTTATTTTTCTGTTGACATGTTTTTTGAACGATAAGAATGAAGGGTGGAGGATTTCAAACAAAAGTTAACTGAGACTCTCTTAAAATACCACATCCACTCAAGGCGTACTGAATTAGATTTGTGGGTAAGTATATTTAATCACATACATCAGGGGTGGGGAACCTTTTTGGGGTCTGGGGCTGCTGATACACAGAAAAATCAGTCGGGGCCACACAAAAGTGAGAAGCAAAAAATCAAAAACCAAACCAAACACTGGACTGACATGGCCCTCAACTGAGAAGCAGAAAGATACTCCACGCATTCCCCTCGCACACCAGAACCTAGGGGGGCCCAGGCTAGTAGATTTTGTGGGGGAAAAGCCTCCAGTTAGCACTTTACTGCACCAGCCAGGGGGAAGGAGGAGCAGCAGCATGTGGATTGGATCTGCTCTGGCTTGCCTGACTCTGGCCTGCAAGACTCAGGGTTCCTCCCCACACAATAGGGAGCCGGCTCTGGCACTCCAGCCTCACAGGGGAAATTACGGGGGGCGGGGCATGGGGCTGGAGCTCCAGCATGGACTCCCCAACGCTGGGGAGGGAGCCTGAGCTTCAGGAGCCAGATTCAGGCAAGCAGGTGCCTGGATCTGGCCCCTGGGCCTTAGGTTCCCCACCCCTGACATACAGCAGGGCCAAAACAGCAAGCACACCTTAAAGAAAAATATACCAGCATTGAGCAAACACTGACTTCCAGACTGGGATATGCTAGGAGATGCTAAGGTAAAGGTCCTGTAGGGGGAAAAAAACTATGTAATTAAAGACTGTACATTAATTCTGGCATTTCCTAACTTTTGAATGCTTGGGATTCAAGTCTGCCAGCATTCTTCATGTCAAGTAGTGCATTACTGAGTGGACAGTCCCATTATTTTGAATAGGATACTTGTAGAGTAAAGGAGTACTCATCAGAAGGCTGATAAAGTCTATCTCTGTCTCTCTCAGAACACTTCTCATTTTTCTCAAGGCAAATGACTGGGCTGCTGTCCTTATCCAAGTACATTTCTTTGTTTCCATGTTTACCTTTGAAGACTATGAAATAACTAAAGAGGCATAAGGGATTTAAATACTAATTATGAAGAATACATCCCTTTATATGGGCATGCCTATCTAACATCTGGATTGTAAGCTCTAATACTTTTCCATGTCATATTACACCTACTATGGTAATCTAGAATGATTGATTGGTTGTACTGTGGCAAATCTTCTGACAGCTAATCTTCTGAAACCTATTTGGACCCTACTGTAGATAATAATTATGCTGTGCACAGGGACTGATCCCGACTCCTTTGAAGTCAAGTCTTTCCACTGACTTCAATGACCTTTTGGAATCAGTCTCAGAGTATATCTACACTTACGTCCACACTACTATTGCGTTCTTTTGACTTGGTTTTTTTCCGACAGCAGTAAACCTCTTTCTATGAGGAAGAAGCCTTTTTCGGAAAAAGCTTTTTTGGAAAAAGGTGTGCGTGGACACGAAAGAGAGTGTTTTTTTCAAAAGAAGAGGCCTTCAGGAAAAAGCATAGGTGCCCTGGTAGCCACTCTGTCCACAGTAATCACAACTGAAATGCGAGATAGCGTCCAATCAATGTGGACGCTATCTTTTGAAAAAGCACATCGCTTTTTCATAGCACTTTTACTGTGTAGATGCTCTCTTTCGAAAGAAGTTTTTCCAGAAGATCGCTTCCGGAAAAGCTTCTTCTGAAAGAAGCCTGCAGTCTACACGAAGCCTCAGAGGGGTAGCTGTTTTAGTCTGCAACTTTAAAAAAAAGCCTAAAAAAGAGTGGTCCAGTAGCACTTTAAAGACTAACAAAAAATATAGATAGTATCATGCGCTTTCATGGGCACAATCCACTTCTTCAGATGACAAATATGGAGCAAGAGGCACAGAAGTCAAATATAAAGCAGAAAACAAGGGGAGAGAAGGAGGAGAAAAAAAACCCATGTCAATTAAAGTGTCCATGCTAAATGAGACTAATAGAATGGGCTGTAAGTGTCTGATACTTAGCTTTTTATGTCATTTGGGTGTTGAATATAACGGCCCATCCAAGAGATGTCTTTGTTCAGTCCCTGGCTAAATGCGTCAAATTTGCATTTGAAGTCCAGTTCCACTGTTTCTCTCTCTAGTTGGTTCCTGAAATTATTTTGTAATAGAATGGCCACCATTAGTGAGTGTCTGGGCAAATTAAAATGTTCAGGTTCATACTTACAAGAAGACCTTTGTGGTTGAAGATTTCAATTCTCAGAAAAAGCCCAATGTGGAATAGAAACACTGTAATTTATCCATTGTAGTGATGGGGAAGTTGATTTGCAGAAAGGGTAAGCAACTAACCGAAGTTCACACTGAATATCTATGGCGGAGCTTGGCATAACAAACCTGGGCCATCCTTCTTGAAAGATTTAATGGTATTTTAAATGTAAATACTGAAGAAACATGCCTAGAAAAGCAAAAGGACATGTGAAAGAGTCGGAAATGTTTGAAAAGTTTTGGTGATACTGTCGCTTCTTTAAGGCACGTAACAATATTCTGGAAGAGAAACCTGGATTTGTTCATCGCCAATATTTTTTTCATATGTGCCTGTTTATCACTTATGTATATGTGCACTTGCAAGATTAAATACAGAGTTTCTCCCAATTCCTGTTCGGCAGATTTTAAAAAGGGAAGGACAAAGTTGTACCTTGCATCTCGTCAGAGGTGAAAGGAAGGCGGTGTGTCCTAGTTCGCTGCTCCAGTAAGAAGGAGCCGGCTGGTGCTGGGGCACTCTGCTGCAGGAGGAGGCAAGGCACACTGTGGGCTGCCAGACAGGCTCCCACCAGCTCCTGGGGCTCTCCTGCAGGATGGTGCTGGAGGCTGCCCCATGCTGTGCTAAGCAGCAGGCAGCCAGACAGGTTAACGGTGCCTGCCGGGGGTGTGTAGTAGGAGGCATGCGTGCTTTCAGCAGGGCTTCTGGTCAGTGGCACTGCAACATTTTTAAGAGCATGCAGGGTGCTGAAATCCAGCCCCCTTATCCCTGTCCACTACCACCACCAGCTGAGGCTGGGAGCAATGTCCCAGCACACAGGGCCAGCAGCTAGGACCCCAGTACACGGGGCCAGCAAAGCCCCTGACCAGCATGCGAGACTGGCAGCAGGGCCCCCCATGAGTGGAGCAGCAACCTGTACCCCAGACAATAGGCTGTGAGCCCAGGTGTGCTGCAGCACCCCCCCACACACACACATGCCTTCCCACCTACATGCACACACCATCCCCTGCCCTGAGGCCCCACAAACATCCTCAGACCCCTGCCTTGACTCCTGTACCCCCACATCCCCAGGTCCCTGCACTGAGCCCCCTCACCCTCAGCCCTCTATGCTGACTCCTGCACCCTCCCCCCACATACCCACTCCCTACCCTGAGCCCTCCACACGCCATCCCACATTTAAATTTCTTATAGCTACTGATGTATTGCAACACCCCAACCCTCTAACCTGAGCCCTCTTCCACCCCCACAAGCGAGGGTTGCAATGCAACAGTAACTGTAAGAAATTTCAGTTACTTCCACCCCAGCTTCTGTTAGAAACGCCCTTCCCCCCATTAATCGCCCACATGCAAATTGCAGTTCTGTAACACAAAGATTGTCAAATCCTCTGCTGAGATAAAGGTGAAATTCTGCTGGAGATGATGGATTTGCACCCATTCACAGCAACAGAATAATTGGTTCTTTCATTATGGTAAGGGGGGGGAGGAGCTACAAAAACATATTCCTATGTATACGCAACTGTGAATGGGCAGAGTGGCAGAGACTCATAGATTGCAAGGCCACAAGTGACCACTGTGGTCACGTAGTCTGACCTCTGGTATAACACAGGCCAGAGCACATCCCCAAAATAATTCCCAGAGCAGAGCTTTTAGAAAAACATTCAGTCTGGATTTAAGAATTCTCAGTAATGGAAAATTTACCACCGCCCTTCTTAAAGGTACCCATCAATTGTAGGAGTGGTCCTAATGAGGCTAATTAAGTAGGCTAGAAGTGTCCCATACTCAGCTTAATTAGCCTCATTACCATTGGTCCTACAATTGACAGGTACTTTTTTCTGTTATCAATAACTTGGCTTCTGTTATTTCTTGGCTTTCTGTTATTTCTACTCCAGCTCATCATCTGATGAAGTGGGTTTTGCCCACCAAAGCTCATGATACTATATATTTTTGTTAGTCTCTAAGGGTATGTCTATACTGCACGCTTCTTTCAAAATAAGCTATTCCGGAAGAAATACTCCAAAATAGCTTATTTCAAAATAGCATGCCTATACTACAGGGAAGCCTCAAAATTAGTCCAAGGCTGGCTCCCCTAATGTGGACGCGCTACCTCTATTTAGAGCCCTAGGAGTCACAGGGGAGTAATTACTTTGAATGGCCCTGGGGAGGAGCTATTTTAAGATAGCAGCAGTGGAGCATCCACACTACTGTTATTCTGAAATAGCAATTTTGGAATAGGCGTTATTCCCCGTGGAATGAGGTTTACAGAAGTCGGAATAAGCCAGCCGTTATTTTGAATTATTTCAAAATAATGGAATTACTGTGTAGATGCTCGCATAATTATTTCGGATTAATGGCCGTTATTCCGAAATAACGCTGCTGTGTAGATGCACCCTCAGGTGCCACAGGACTACTCGTTTTTTAAAAACAGTATTTGTACAAAATATAGTATGAATAACATTGTTTAGAAGCATTATTAAAACTAATTTGTTTTAAGAATCAGAAAGCTAAAATTATTATAATCAGAAAATGACATTGACTATAATGAACTAATAGTAGCTAATCTTGTACCTTTCATCAGTAGCGCTCCAAGCATTTTACAAATTCAAAGGGCAAGAGCAGGGCTGGCCTTACCATGAGGCGAACTGAGGCAGCCGCCTCAGGTGCCAGACTGTGGGGGGGTGCCACTAAGACCCAGAGAATTGAGACCTTTCAAAGTTTTGGCCCAAGTGAGGGGGTATGGGGATGTCATTTGAGCTCCCCACCTCAGGTGCCAAAATGTTGTGGGCCGGTCCTGGGCAAGAAGTATCATTCCAGCTTCGGTGCACTGTCCACACTGAATCAAAAGCAAAACAAACAAACAATATGCATGACAACGGCTAGCTTTTTAATTCTGCAATCATGTGTAATCACCAAGTACTGTTTTAATTTTAAATCCTAATGCGAACAGGAACAGCTAACAGGGAGTTTGGAGAGGGAGTTTAGAGGGGGAGGTTAGAGGGCACTAGTGACTTCTGACCTTCTTTAAAACATAACTCTTATAATAATCTATATTCCAGGTTTAAAAAGAATCCTAGTTTATACTTAAACTTATTCATTAGAAAAATGGAGACAGAAGCCCAGCAGCAGAGTGGGGCTATCCTGTTTATTAGTGTAACATGTATGATTACCTGCCCTGTGGGCGGGTGGCATATGTGTACACCCGTTAAGGAGCTCCTGACCCTCAGAGACCGAGTTCGGGCTTTGGAGGCCAGGGTGGCTGAACTGGAGGAGCTAAGGTAGAGAGATATGTTGATGAGACTTTCCGGGACACTGTAGTACTGTCCCACCTCCAGTCTGAGAGCCCCAGTGCTCTTAAGGAGGATGAAAGTCTCAAGGGAACAGAGCATTCAATGGGAGCAGAGGAAACCATCCCGTAGTTGGGACCCTCCTCCCAGAGGATGTTGCAGTATCCTCTCGCACTGAGGATACCTCTGAGGGGAAGGGAATGCCAGTTAGGAAGAGGCAGGTGTTAGTAGTGGGTGATTCGATCATTAGAAACATAGATAGTTGGGTTTGTGATGACCGGGAGAACTGTATGGTCACTTGCCTGCCTGGTGCGAAGGTTGCGGATCTCTCGAGGCATCTAGATAGACTTATGTGTAGTGCTGGGGAGGAGCCGGTGGTCCTGGTACATGTAGGTACCAATGACGTAGGGAAGGGTAGGAGAGATGTTCTGGAGGCCAAATTTAGGCTGCTAGGAAAGAGACTGAAATCCAGGACCTCTATGGTGGCATTCTCGGAAATGCTTCCAGTTCCACGCGCAGGGCCAGGTAGGCAGGCAGAGCTTCAGAGTCTCAATGCGTGGATGAGACGATGGTGTAGGGAAGAGGGGTTTGAATTTATTAGGAACTGGGGACACTTTTGGGAGAGGAGGAGCCTATACAGGAAGGATAGGCTCCACCTAAACCAGGGTGGAACCAGACTGCTGGCACTAAACATTAAAAAGGCCGTAGAGCAGTTTTTAAACTAAGAGATGGGGGAAAGCCGATTGGTGCGGAGATGCACGTAAATCGGAGGGAGACTTCTCTTAGAGGAGAATCCATTGATAGAGATTCTCTAAGCTGTAGTCAGAAAGAGAGGAGGGGAGAGGGCAAACCATGGACCAGAGCAGACAAACAACCGCATGCAAAGGAATCCAATGCATCAGGGAAGGGCAGACAAATAAGCAGTGGCAAATTTTTAAAGTGCTTCTACACAAATGCTAGGAGTCTGACTAATAAGATGGGTGAACTAGAGTACCTAGTATTAAAGGAGGAGATTGACATAATAGGCATCACTAAAACCTGGTGGAATGAGGAAAATCTGTGGGACACAATCATACCGGGATATAAAATATATCGAAAGGATAGAGCAGGCCGGGTGGGTGGCGGAGTGGCACTGTATGTGAAAGATAATGTAGAATCAAATGAAATAAAAATATTAAGTGAATCAACATGTTCAATAGAATCGCTATGGATAGTAATTCCATGTTCCAATAATAAGAAATTAGCAGTAGGGATATATTACCGACCACCTGACCAGGACAGCGATACTGACATTGAAATGCTGAGGGAGATTAGACAGGCTACCAAAATAAAGAACTCTGTAATAATGGGGGATTTTAATTACCCCCATATTGACTGGATACATGTCACCTCAGGAAGAGATGCGGAGATAAAATTTCTCAATGGCTTAAATGACTGCTTCTTGGAGCAGCTGATGCAGGAACCCACAAGGGGAGAGGCAATTCTCGATTTAGTCCTGAGTGGAGCGCAGGATCAGGTCAGGAGATAACCGTTACAGGACCGCTTGGGAATAGTGACCATAATATAATAACATTCAACATTCCTGTGGTGGAAAGAACACCTCAGCAGTCCAGCACCCTGGCATTTAATTTCAAACGGGAATTACACAAAAATGAGGAGGTTAGTTAAACAGAAATTAAAAGGCACAGTGACTAGAGCCAAATCCTGCAAGCTGCATGGAAACTTTTAAAGACACCATAATAGAGGCCCAACTTAAATGTATACCCCAAATTACAAAACATAGCAAGAGACCTAAAAAGAGTCACCGTGGCTTAACCACCATGTAAAAGAAGCAGTGAGGACAAAAGGTATCTTTTAAGAAGTGGAAGTCAATCCTAGTGAGATAAATAGAAAGGAACATAAACACTGTCAAATCAAGTGTAAAAATGTAATAAGAAAAGCAAAAAGATTTTGAGGAACAGCTAGCCAAAAACTCAAAAGAAATAACAAAATGTTTTTAAGTACATTAGAAGCAGGAAGCCTGCTAAAAACCTGTGGGTCCCTAGACAATCGAACTATAAAAGGCGCAATCAAGGACGATAAAGCCATTGCGGAGAAACTAAATGATTTCTTTGCTTCAGTCTTCACGGCTGAGGATGTTGGGGAGATTCCCAAATCTGCACCGTCCTTTCTGGGTGATGAATCTGAGGAACTGTCCCGGATTGAAGTGTCATTAGAGGAGGTTTTGGAACAAATAGAAAAGCTTAATGTTAACAAATCTCCGGGACCGGATGGCATTCATCCAAGGGTTCTAAAAGAACTCAAATGGGAAATTGCTGAACTATTATCTGTGGCTTGTAACCTATCCCTTAAATCGGCTTCCGTACCTAATGACTGGAAGGTAGCCAACGTGACACCAATATTTAAAAAGGGCTCTAGAGGCGATCCAGGCAATTACAGACCGGTAAGTCTAACTTCAGTACCGGGCAAATTAGTCAAAACAATAGTAAAGAATAAAATTGTGAAGCATGTAGAAGAACATAATTTGTTGGACAAAAGTCAACATGGTTTCTGTAAAGAAATCCTGTCTTACTAATATATTAGAGTTCTTTGAAGGGTTAACAAACATGCGGACAAGGGGATCCAGTAGATATAGTATACTTAGATTTTCAGAAAGCCTTTGACAAGGTCCCTCACCAAAGGCTCTTGTGTAAATTACATGGCCATGGGATAAGAGGAAGGTCCTTTCTTGGATTGAGAACTGGTTAAAGACAGGAAACAAAGGGTAGGAATAAATGGTAAATTTTCAGAATGGAGAGGGTAACTAGTGGTGTCCCCAAGGGTCAGTCCTAGGACCAATCCTGTTCAACTTATTCATAAAAGATCTGGAGAAAGGGGTAAGCAGTGAGGTGGTAAAGTTTGCAGATGATACCAAACTGTTTAGGATAGTCAAGACAGAAGCAGACTGTGAGGACTCCAAGAAGATCTCACCAAACTGAGTGATTGGGCAACAAAATGGCAAATGAAATTTAATGTGGATAAGTGTAAAGTAATGCACATCGGGAAAAATAACCCCAACTATACGTACAGTATGATGGGGGCTAATTTAACTACGACAAATCAGGAAAGAGATCTTGGAGTTATCGTGGACAGTTCTCTGAAAACTTCCACACAGTGTGCAGCGGCGGTCAAAAAGGCAAATAGGATGCTAGGAATTATTAAGAAAGGGATAGAAAATAAGACCCAGAATATCTTACTGCCCCTGTATAAAAAGATGGTACGCCCACATCTTGAATACTGTGCACAGATGTGGTCTCCTCACCTCACAAAAGATATTTTGGCCTTGGAAAGGGTTCAGAAAAGGGCAACTAAAATGATTAGGGGTTTGGAATGGGTCCCATATGAGGAGAGGTTAAAGCGACTGGGACTTTTCAGTTTAGAAAAGAGGAGGCTGAGGGGATATGATAGAGGTGTATAAAATCATGAGTGGTGTGGAGAGGGCCAATAAAGAAAAGTTATTTATTAGTTCCTAAATAGAAGAACTAGAGGACACCAAATGAAATTAATGGGTAGCAGGTTTAAAACTAATAAAAGAAAGTTCTTCTTCACACAGCGTGTAGACAACCTGTGGAACTCCTTGCCAGAGGAGGCTGTGAAGGCTAGGACTATAATAGAGTTTAAAGAGAAGCTAGATAATTTCATGGAGGTTAGGTCCATAAAAGGCTATTAGCCAGGGGGTAAAATCGTGTCCTTGGCCTCTGTTTGTCAGAGGCTGGAGAGGGATGGTAGGAGACAAATCGCTTGATCATTGTCTTCGGTCCACCCTCTCTGGGGCACCAGGTGCTGGCCACTGTCGGCAGACAGGATACTGGGCTAGGTGGACCTTTGGTCTGACCCAGTACGGCTGTTCTTATGTTCTTATGTATGTTCTTAATGCCATCCATTTAATTCAGAAGCTACGAACAGAGGTGACCTATCACGGTACCTACCTTTCACCACCAGAGGGTGCTGCATTAGTACTGTATCCCAAATATTTACATTTGCCATTAAACAAGATTAATGTAAAGACAGCATGCCTTTAAATAAAAGCCCAACTCTTGTTGATGTCTGAATTTGAACTGGCTTAAAGAGCCCAAACCTTCCAAGCTTTGTTTATCTGAACCGATATTCTCACTCGTGTCAGGCTTTTAGTAGCCCAAATTTTCCTCTGTGTATTATCTTTGCATGTTTTGTATTTAAAAAAATAGTGTGTCAGAACAGGTGGCTGTTCCATTCTGATAAATGGTGGAGCAGCAATGCTGAAATGAAAACCAGGAGGATTTTCTGAAGAACCACTTGAATGTATACACTTTGCACTCTGAGGGTGTGTCTAGACTACAGGGTTTTCCCCTGCGTCTAGTCTGCTGCAGCGTTCTTTTGAAAGTAAATCGAAAGAACGGGGGCAGTTTTTTCGACCGCGGAAAACTTCGTTTTACGAGGAATAACGCCTTTTTTTGGAAGTGCTCTTTCGAAATAAGGTGCTATGTAATGCAAACTGTGCTTTTTAGAAAGAGAGCATCCACACTGCCTGGGTGCTCTTTTCGAAAAAGCAGCTTGCTTTTTCGAAAGTACTGGTTGTAGTCTAGACGCTCTTTTCCGAAAGAGGCTTTTTCGAAAGTATCTTTCGAAAAAGCCTCTTTTGAAAGAGGCTTGCAGTCTAGACGTAGCCTGAGTCTAGAATCTGTTTCCCTTTATTTTGGACAGCCTGGATATCTGATTAAGCAACTGGGCCCCGTTTGTAGTTTTAATGGATCTCAGCCTAGTGGAATCTTTCCCATTTTAATAGGCACCTCCCTTTCACTCACTAAACTGCATGGAAACCTGAATGAGTCGCATGTCGCTGCCTGGTAAATCAGGCACTTTGTGATTCATTCTACAGCTAAGTGACGCTAAGGAAATGGAGCTTTTCCTTCATTAGTTTGTCACAGGGAAATAAACACATTGGACTGCAAAACAAAGCAACTGTGGCATAAACAGCGTGATTGCTGCTTTCTTATCTGTGGAAACAAATGATCTGTAAGCATGCATTACACGGTTAGCCCTTTTGTAGTCCTGGCAGATAATAACTGGCCCCTTTACTAGTGTAAAATTCAGGTCAATGTATTGATACAGAGTCATAGATCGGTGTGACAGGGACAGAATATCCATGGCACTGAGTATTCAAGGGAAAAAGGTTAGGACATGCTAGTGCATGAACTCAGTATGAATGGTTCCCTCCCCTCTTCCTTGTTAGGCTGCTCCACACGATGGAGATCCCCAAGGCATGGGACCCCTTCATAAAATGCCCACCATGTCTCACAGTGCACTGCTGAGCAGTGTCCTTGGTGTTGTAGACTTAATTCTTGCCCACTCATGTTCTACAAAGCACTACAGCATATGGATTAAGCATGAGCTTATTAAAGGCAGACGTGCTGAAATGCTTCACAGACTCCCAAGTGCTCTCTGAACCTGGGCGAGCCTTTCAACCTGTATTTCACTTGGGAGGCATGGCGTTTTCTGAGTTGCACCCTGCAGCTGAGTATGGGACACTGAGCTAAGTATGGACACTTTCAGCCCACTCAATTAGCCTCATTAGCACCGGGACTGCAATTGACAAGTACCTTTTTTTCTCCCTCTCCCTTCTTGTTCTGAGGGTTCCCCTTTTTTCTCCACTCGAGATCATCTCATCTGAAGAAGTGGGGTTTGCCCATGAAAGCTCATGATACTATATATATTTAGTTAGTCTCTAAGGGCGCGTCTACACAGCAGGGCTAAACTCAAAATAAGCGACGCAAATTGAGCTATACTAATTGCGTAGCTGAAGTCGACTTTTGGCACTGTCTACACAGCAGTTATTTCAAAATAGAGCACTCTTCCCCCAACTTCCCTTACTCCACATACAATGAGGGTTACAGGAGTCGGGGTAAGAAGCCCGTTATTTCGAATTTATTTTGAAATAACAGACTTGCTGTGTAAATGCGCATTACGTTATTTCAGGATAACTAACATTATTCCAAAACAACACTGCTGTGTAGACATAGCCTATGGTGCCACATGAGAACTCATTCTTTTTAAAGTTACAGACTAACACGGCATCCCCTCTGAGACCCTGCCTCTGAGCCTCTAGTCCGGAGAGGCAAGGAGTCCTTTCTAAATGACAGCCAGAGTGAGTGAAAACTGCAGCCTGCGGCAATTCACAGTTGCAAGAAAACTAAGCAGCAACAGCCAAAATGGGAAATCGAAGCACGAGGAAGCCAGGCAGAGGCAGTTGGGGGTGACTGGAGTGCATGCGAGCAAGGCCTAATGGAATGAGAGTCTATGCCTACACAGTGCTTTATTTCCAGGATTATAAACTTGTGGCCAAATTCACGTCCAGTTTGCTGGCCCCCATGCTAGTAAGTTTGCTCAGAGTCAGAGCATAGCAGCAGAAGCTCCCTGAAAGCCCCATTCTACAGGAGGGATCAGGGTCCAGAGATGGCTGGAGCAAAGTGTAAGTGAGCAGCACTGGCCTGGCGAGGAGCCATTAATTCAGTGCCTGTCCCAGCCTGTCACTACTGGCAGTAGCACAGCACAGGAGCCGTGACTTGGCTTTGATAGTATTAATGCTCCCCTTGGGAATGCCATCTCCAGCTCAGCTGTCCCCGGTGGCATGTGGAGAGAGGTAGAGCTTGCATTTCTCTGTATACCCAGGTGAGTCTGGCCCTGTAATAGCATAGCCTTGATACACATGAATCTTCGTACTCGCGGTGTCCCTAACCCAGGAACACCCATGGTATGGACCCGGACAGGCAAAGGAAGAAGTAGCTCTGCAGGCCCAGCCAACGAGTGTGCACAGCCCAAGGAGGCTGGCTGCGCTGTGTGACCTGGCAGCTCCCAGCCAGGACAGCAAGAGAGCGGCTGGGCGGGCAAGCACCAGGCAGCGCGGGGCCCTATGCAACCACCTTGCTCGCCTTGCCCTAAGGCTGGGCCTACAGCTCTGTGTGCTGCCACTCCCCCGCCTCCAGCTGGAGGAACGGCAGCACAGCAACACACTCCCCCTGAGGCTTTTCCCCACCTCTCTCATAATGGTGGGGGCCAGTGCCTGGCAGTAGCATGAGGCATGGAGCCACGTGTGCCCCCAGGAGTGGGGCGCCAGATAAGCACCCAACCTTCATCCCCCTCGTGCCCACACCCCACAGCACCCTCCCTGGCCCAGTAAATTCTTTAATCCAACATACTCTCTTTCCCAGGGAGAAGAGATTAGAAGCTGAGTGTCCTCGCTGCAGCAAAGTGCTTAAACACATGATTAGCTAAAAACACAAGGGAAATTCCATTGAGTCGGTGCATCTACTCACAGCCTTAAAGTTTTGCATGCGCTTAAGTCACCAACAAGTAGATCGGGATCTACCAGTAGATCTTGGAGCCTCTGACAGGTGATCCTGACTGGGTTGGCCAGGAGGCTATCAAGTGCCGGCACTTCAGCTGCCCCTGGCCTCACTGACGCTTTTCTCTTACCATCTGCCTCGGAGTGTCCCCTAGGAGCCTCCTGCTTGTTGTGCAGGGTGCAGGAGATGGAGTGAACAAGGCAGGGCCTCAGAGAGGGACTGGGGAAGGAAGCAGGGCAAGGGTATTCGGTTTGAAGAAGATCCTGGATTGCACTTAACTTCAAAAAGTGATCTTGTGCTTAAAAAGGTTGGAGACCACTGTCTGAAGTGCTCTTCTGGAGCGAGGCCTTACAAAGAGTCACTAGCAGAGCAAGCAACAGGACCAAAAGTTTTGATTCCTAGGCCTCTGCTTTCTGCATAAGCCTGTACTACTCCCTGCCCCTTATGACAACACAGCTAAGACCTGCTCACGTTTTATCCTAATGTTGGGCCTCTCCTCCTACAGCTGCAAAATCATGCCTCACCTGCCCAGCCTTTAGATACAGTGCTGCCGCCTTTCGTGACTTTACTGCGAGTCCTGCAGTAGTTGGTGGTTTTCTTCTTAAACCCCTGATAGGTGGGATATTTATAGGTTCACAGAGTTTAAGACCAGAAGGAACCATTGTGATCACTGAGTCTGACTTCCTGTGTAACAGAAGCCATAGAACTTCCCTGAATTAATTCCTGCTTCAGGTCTAATAGCTGTGTACAGTCAATGTTAAAATTTCCAGTGGCACAATGGTTCATTTCTCAGCTGATAAAAATATGTATTTCTAGTCTGAATTTGTCTAGCTTCAGTTTCCAAATAACAGTGCTTATTATACATTTGTCTGCTAGATTGAAAAGCCCTCTCGTATCAGAGCTGTGTTCCCCATGTAGGGACTGATAGATTGTGATCAAGTCACTGCTCAACTTTCTCTCTGATAAGCTAAAGACTGGGCTCCTTAAGACCTTCCCTATATGTTTTTTCAACACCTTAATCATTCTCATGGCTCTTCTCTGAATTCTTTCCAAATTATTAACATCCTGCTTGCCTTGCGGACACCAGAACTGGGCACCATATTCCAGCCGTGGCCGCAGCAGCAAGGATTTGCAATTCACAAGAAAGCACTTGAGTCTCAGTTTTCATGTTAAAAATTAATTTCGAATCCTACTGGTTGTGGAGAAAAGCTTGAAAATATGGACCAGGTGTACGCTATAAGCCTGTTAATGTGAAGGCCACAGCAAAGATCCCAAAGGAAGCTCCCGGGGTTGGGAGACCTGGTTCCCGATTATTAAACACGTGTAGGGTTGCCAGGTGTCCGGTTTTGAACTGGACAGTCCAGTATTTGAGCTTTCTGTTCGGGAAACAAATTGAGAAAATAGAAATGTCCGGTATTTTCTAAATAAGATGTAATGTAGATTGTGATGTAATGTCAAATGTGTCCGGTATTTTTGTTGAAACCATCTGGCAACCCTAAACACGTGGAATTGGCAATCCTACAAATGGGACTCTCATTGTACGGTAGTTTGCCAGCTGGGACATCTACCAGCAGAAATCATTATATCCGTGTGCGTTTGGTTTTCTCCTTATGATATGTGCTTTGCCCAAAAGTCCCTAAACAGAAATAGGGCCCAATGACACTCACATTTCAGTTACAAATACCCAAACAGATGGGAAAATCTACTTGCGGCAACTCTCTTTCCCCAATGGATGTTTTCAGAGTTATAGCAACTGGCCACCATGCAGCTACTGCCCATAACAGGCCCATCCCCACCATCCTTGCTCATTAGAACTCTCATTAATCTTGGTGGGACTTTCAGCTGGAGGGTGGAGGACAGGAGACAGCCCTTCATAGCTCCAGTATGAGGGAGGGGAGTGCTTTTATTTCTATGTGTAAGGGGACTGTTATCCCCTTACTAAAACTCAGTGGGAGTTTTTGGTTAGCCAGCTCCCAGTACCAAAAGGGGAAGGGTCCATGAGAAATCAGGGCCCTGAGACTGACAGACCCAAGGGACAATGGGAAGAGGCCAACACTCCAGGTCAGTCTGATTGACAGGTTGGACAGGCCAATGAGGGAATTAGGAGGCCAGGTCCCATCCTCTGTGTGAGCTGGGATTTTCTGGGTCTGAGTCAAAGCGGGGGAGAGCTAAGAAGAGTGGGAAGGGGTCCAGGCTGTACTGAGGAGCAGACCTGCAGTGACAGAGCCAGGGCCCATACAGCCCACAAACCCTGTGCTAAGAAGCAGACCTGCAGTGACAGAGCCAGACACACACAGTCCAAGGAGTGCAAGCTGTGCTGAGAGGCAGACCTGCAGTGACCAGAGAGCCAAAGGGGTCAGAGAAGCAACGCAAGGAGCTGGAGGCTGGCAAAGCAGCATAGTCTGGATGTGGTGAGCAGCTGGGATCAGCAAACGGGGGGGAGAGGCTCTGGGCAGGGAGACACCAGCAGCCAAGAGGCCCTGCAGGCCAGACTTGGAGAGGGATTGTAACTCCAACTGGGAGAGGGGTCCTGCCACCTAGAGCCTGAAGTCGTGTGGTCACTGCCAGAGCAAGCATGTCCAACCTGCAGCCCCCCTGCAGCACAGCTAGGGCCTGAGAAAGAGCCCTAGGACCTATAAGGAACAGACTGTGAACTGTCCTTACACTCTGCAAACTGCTGTTTGTGATGTCCCCATGCCACAGAGCAGGGCTATGTGTTCCCTTTTAACCTTTCTCATATTTTCCTTATTTTTTTCTTTTTAATCAGTTGCTGTTTAATAAATTGTATTTGCTTTGAACTGTATGTAATGATCAGTGGGTCAAGAAAGCATCCAGTGTGAAGAGAACACCCTGGAGTGGGGACACCCTAGCCCCTGCCCCAAGTGATTACAAGGTCGGGGACTAAGCCCCAGAAAACCTGGGCCTTGCCTTGTTGGGATTTTGAGGACTCTGCTACTCAGGAGAGTGGAAGGGGAGCCCTCGGGGTCAGGGAGGCCTTTGGGTAAAAGAAGTGGGAGCGGGGACTCAGATCCTTTCACTGGTCCATTTCACCGGGGTAGTATAGAAGCCAGGAAAGTTCCCCACAATAGTGGGACCATTCCACCGCTTACGTATGCAAAAGATGAAATAATGGAGGGGTTAAGGGGATGACTACAGAAAGCCTGCAAACAGAAGTTCCAATGTGTGCAGTGGGAGGGGCAGGTGCTTGGCAGCTCTGAAATCAGGATATTAGTCACACAGGAAGTCACTGTCAGACACAGGAATAGAGCCCACATCACCTGATGCTTGTTTGATGCCTTAACCACAGAGCCAGCCTTCCTCCTTAACTAGTAGCTCATGCTCTGCCTGCACTACACTGTGTCACCAACAAGTGCAAGTCTATTTTAGTGACAGTGGGCTTTATTCTCTTCTCTCAGCAATGTTTAACTTGGTGAAAGTCCCATGAGCTTCTGTGAAGTTACTCCTGATTTACACTGATGTGAGTGGTAGGAGAATCAGGTAAAACGACAAGCTGATTGTACAACAGCTGGCTACATCAGACACAGCTTCCATAGTATTTTTCAATAGCTATTCATTCTCCTGCTACTTGATTCTCCCCTTCCATGCCCTCCAGACCACTGCTCTTGCTTTTGCAATGATATTTTGTGTCCCTGGCCCTAACTCTGTTGATGGACTTCAGCACCTCGGGCTGGCATCACAGAATATACCATAACAAAGAAAGCAAAATATATCAGAGGGAGGTGCTGACTGGTACTATACACCCACTTACAAAGGCACAAACAGAAGGGACTTGGCAGGGCATGTTTTCAGCCCACTGATTCAAGACAGCTTGGGTCTTTCTTTCTTTCTTTCTTTTTCGTATTGGTGTGGACTTGAGTGCAAGTAAAACTACAGCAGTGACCTGCTATTGATTCCATTATTGGCTAATGGTGCAGAAGGAGTAGGTCAGCTCTCTGCAAGATGCTTTTTGCTATGGTTTCCTTACACCTACAGCAAGAGAATCCTGCACTAACAAGCTGGATGGCTAAGTGATTCCTCTCTACATTCAGATCCTCAGCTAGTGTAATTTGCTTTAGCAATACCCATCAGATTAGGGATCATATATATGTTTGTGGCCCTGGGCCTGAGAGTTTAAGTGACTTTCCCAAGGCCATACTGCAGGTCAGAGGTAGGACTCCAGTCTTCTGACTTCTAGGCCTGGGCCCTAATTTACTGAATCACATGGCCCCCTTGCATAGGGATGTTCTGATAGCATCTGACTGAGATGAAAACTAAGCAGGGCAGCTTGGTTCGGCTCATGATCTTTATAAAGCCATTGTATCTTTTGGGTTAATTGTATATCCTGAGAAAGCACCACGAACCGACAATGTCACATGATAATGCACTCACCATCATCTGTCCAACTGCCTGGCTGACCATTTGCTTCCCCTTTTCACACGGGAATCTGTTTGTTTGTTTGTTTGTTTTTAAACAGAGCCTGTGGTTTCTTCTTCTTCCTAATCTGTTTTATGCTTTGGGAAGTGGTTAAAATCACACCATGTTCTTTAATTTTTGGGGCCAGATTCTAATCTCATCTACAGCTACATAAATCACGAGTAACCTCATTAACATCAATGAGACCACTCCAAATGTCCCCGGGTGCAACTCCTATCAGAATCTGGCCCTTAACTTTCTGTGTTATGTTTCAGACACTTTTATAATACATTTTAGTTACTGACTCTTATTTGCCACAGATTTGATCATTTATTTTCTATTACCTTGTATTTTTCCTTTAAAACTCAGTTTGGGGAACCGTACTCCCTCTCCCCCAAAAGCAGCATATCTCCAGTGGAACCTTATATATTGTGTGTTGTCATCAGCCCTTTCAGGTGCTGCAGATGTGTCGAAATTCAGTAAATACCTATTTTCTGTAGTGCTTGTATGTTGTGTTTGAAGGGCACCATCACAGCACTGAGTATGCAGACCAACCACAGCACACAGGAAATGTCGTCAATCTCGTCCATCGTTTTTAAATGTTTGCCAGCCTCTCCCTGCTCTGTGCATTAAACAGCAGAAGCACCAACCAAACCTCAAAAGCAAACAAAGTTCTGCAAGGGCCTGATCCAACACCTATTTGTAGCCGGTGGAAAGATGCCAATTGATTTGAACTCAGGCCCAACATTTCCTGTGCCAACAAACTACAAGCATAGCACGAGGTGCCAATGTTTCACAAGCTTGCATTCAAAGCTCAATCTCCAATTGACTATTTATTTAATAATTTCATCCCAGCTGAACTGAGAGTCAGTGAGGATAACTGGGTGTGTTCTCCCAGCTGGAGGGGCCTCGCCCACAGATATTTTCATGACTTGTCTTCTTCACTGTGTGGTGTATTTAACCAATTTCATGTTTGCAGGAAAAGCTGAATATTTACATTTCATTCTGATCTTTATCTTTGATCCAGCACAGACCAACTGATTTATTTCTTTCATTCCTTTGCTGCTGCCTTGAAGGAAGCACAGCTGAATGCATGGCATAGACTGGGGATAGGGAGGGGTGAACTGTATTTATGAGGGTATATGAGGTTGCACTGAAATAGATCACTCTGTTGAAATTTACAGAATAAATATCTCAGCAGCATTGATTCCCTTGACTCAAGTTATTCTTAGCTTCAAGGTCATTTGGAAATGAAACTAAATAAAAATTACATGCTCATTTCCTATGGGAAACCATACTGAAATGTCTGCAGAAATCATCCTGCCTGAGGAAGTGATAAAAGACTCCAAGTTTCTTGGTGTTTCTATAACAAAACATTGGGGCTGTATTCTCCACAGCCTCGAGTCTCCGCAGTCATCTGCAGTTCTGTGAAGTGGGTGTAAAACTATCTAGTCTGACATGGGATCATTTTGCACAGGTACAGGTGGCTACACAAGGCACGACATAGCAGAGAAGCCAGCCCGTTGTTCAGCTGTATCAATCACACTTAGGTGCGGGTCTAGCCAGTTCCAGTGCAATATTGCTCCTTCAGGAACCTGAGAAATGTCTCTGCACCTACAACTCTCCCCGTGCTTTATTTGTAAGGGAAGAGGTTCTGGAGCTCAAGCAATTTTTTTACATTCATAACTAATGCAGCAAGCCTAGAGTTGCTGGGGCTATGAACTGCCAAGTCTAGAACTGCTGGGGCTAAGTCCTGGCACACATTAAGCACTTCCTACAGGCTCTGAGCTAGTTTCCCCAAGACTGATTTGTGTCCTCTCTAGGTTGCGTTCACTATGAAGTTACCTAAGATTCTCAGATCTGAAGTGAAAGATCAAGGCAGGTGCTGCACAATCTACTCACCATACGTTCATAGCCTCCATTTTTACTTCTCTGGCATAATTGTTTCAATCCATAGGAATAAATTGGAAATGATATTTATGGCACATTTGAGGGCTAGTCTGCAATACTAAAAGGAACACATAACTGGAACCATAGTTCAGGGGAGCTACCGTTCCATCAACCCAGAGACTGTTATTTGTTGTGTACGTATAGCAGTAATCAATTATTCCCCCTCTCCTTACACTAGCTCATGTCAGTTGGCTGGTGCACTAAGGCAAAACTAAAGCTTCTCTCCTTCCCCCCACACCAGCTAGAGAAGGAATGTGTAATAGTCATGGTGACTTGGCTGACCTCTATGCACCCACACTCCCATTCAGGGGCACAAGGAGAATTAAGTACTTTCTTATGTCCCTACACAAGGCCAAGCACAATCTAAGTTAGTTATGACCCTGAGTGTTCGAAGCCAGCACTTTGGTGGCTTGCCGCCAGCATGAAGACATGGCAAGGACTCTTTTAGAGAAATGTAAATTACTGGCACTGATGCTATACCGTAACCCAAAGGGCAAAGTTCTTCTCCACAGGCCACACTGTGGAACTCTTATCTGAAGCACGGAGCTTTACACACATGCCCTAAACACCTTCCATGCACGAGACAGGAGTTCCCAGGCTTTCGTGTAGATCCACCCAGAAGATCAGCTACTTTTTCTCCAGTATACTGCAATATTAATGTGCATCCATAGGACACTGCTTTTCATCTTTAAAAAATAACTATACACCATCACAATCATCTGAACACAAGGTCCCTGAACAGAAGGATAATTATTAAGCAGAGCTGGCAGAGCTGTGGAAGACCCATCTGTGATAGATTGACAATATCCTGCAATATCCTGAACAAACCTTACAGAATTAAGATAAACTTTTCTGAACAGAGTTGACCCTTATGGAATTAGGATTAATATCTTTGGGGGGGTATTTGTTGTTCTATGTATCTTTTCTAGTAGGGAGTATAGATAATAATGCACATCCTCTGTTATCAACCCTTTGAAGTACCTCCTGGAAAGGTACGCATGTACCAGTCTGAACAGGATTCTCCAGGGATCAACAGATAAAGGGGGTTTGGATAAGTAGTCTGGTTTTAAAAAGGCTCAGGCCATTTTCCTGATCCACCAAATGCACTGGATCACAGAAAGCCCCAATCTTTTTGGAAGGGTTGGAAGGACTGGGCCTACTCATGCCCTGTAAGACTGTGTGCTGGTTCTGAGCTGGTGCTCTGATGAACATGTGACAAGAAAGCAGTTCCCTTGGGTTGAGTGCTAAAGGACTGCTCCTGCCAGAGCCCATGAGAGGATTAGGGTGAATTCTGGTGAGCTTATTAGCTTATGTGTAGGTTCTTTTATTGCTTGTAATATGTTTTCTTTGTACTGCTTTTACCTTAAGGATAAAGCAGGATTGCATAGGAAGTGCTGTATCGTTCCTCCTAACTGTAGCAATTACAGCTGTTAACTATCTGAAGAGTCTCGGGGGGTAAATGTATTAGTCTGTATTTGCAAAACCAACAAGGAGTCCTGTGCCAATTTAGAGACTAACCGGTTTATTAGGGCATTAGCTGTCATGGGTAAAACCCACTTCATCAGATGAATTGGAGTGGAAGTTACAGAATCAGGGATATATATATATAAGGGAGAAGTGGCTTGTGTTAATTAAGCTAATCAAATCAGGATGGAACTGGATCATTCACAGCATTTGGTGTGGAGATGTGACTATCCAGAGAGGGGAAATTGCCTTTGTAATGCATTAACCAGTTGAGATCCTTATTCAGTCCTAAGTTGATAGTGTTGAATTTGCAAATGAATTCCAGTTCAGCTGTCTCCCTTTGCAATTAAGTTTTAAAATTCTTTTGTAGATGGATGGCTACTTTCAAATCCATGACTGAATGTCCAGGGAGATTAAAATATTCCCCTAGGCTATGTCCACCCTGCAGTGCTACTTTGGGATACCGGATGTATCCCAAAATTGCTATCCCATGTCTTAACAGCAAGCCCATTATTTCAAAATATAATGGGCTCGCTATTCCGACGTTCCTGTAAACCTCATTCCACGAGGAGTAAGGGACATTTTGGAATAGAGGCTTATTTCGAAATTTGGTGCTGTGTAGACAGTGCCAAATTACAAAATAAGCTATTTGGAAATTGACTCAAAATAAGCCACACAATTTGCGTAGCTCAAATTGCATAGCTTATTTCGAACTACGGGTGCAGTTCGAATAGCTTATTTCAGAATAGCACATCTACTCTGTAGGGAAGCCTCAAAATTAATCCGAGGCAGGCTTCCCTAATGTAGACGTGTTATTTCGATTTAGAGCCTGAGGAGGCACTGGGGAGGAATAAGTTAACCCTCACCCAGGGCCATTCTATTTCGAAATAGCAGACGTGGAGTGTCTACATAGCCCCTATTCCGAAATAACTACTTCAGAATAGGTGTTATTCTTTGTAGAATGAGGTTTACAGAAGTCGGAATAAACCTCCTGTTATTTCAAAATTATTTAAAAATAACGCTATTGCTGTGTAGACACTCGCTTTGTATTTCGTAATAACGGCCGTTATTCCGAAATAACTTTGCCATGTAGACGCACCTCTACAGGTTTATGTGTGTTACCATTCCTAATGTCTGATATATGTCCATTTATCCTTTGGCGTAGAGACTGTCCAGTCTGGTAGTATACATGACAGAGAGGCATTGCTGGTACTTGATGGCATATAACACATTAGTGGATGTACAGTTGGCTGAGCCACTGATGGTGTGGCTGATGTGGTTAGGTCCTGTGATGGTGTCACCTGTATAGATATGTGGACAGAGTTAGCAATGGGGTTTGTTGCCCGGTTAGGTGCCTGGTTAAGTGTTTCTGCGGTGTGTTGTGTGGCTGCTGGTGAGTATTTGCTTCAGGTTGGGGGGGGTTGTCTATAGTCAAGGCTGGCCTGCTATCCAAGGTCTGTGAGAGGGAGGGATCATTTTCCAGTATTGGTTGTTGATGCCCTGTAGGGGTTTTAGCGGGGGCTGTAGGAGATACCCAGTGGTGTTCTGTCATTTACCTTGTTGGTTCTGTCCTGAAGAAGGTGACTTCTGGGTACTCATCTGGCTCTGTCAATCTGTTTCTTCACTTCCCCAGGTGGGTATTTAAGTTTTAAGAATGCTTGATAGAGACTCTGTAAGCTTTTGTCTCTGTTTGAGGGCCTGGAGCAGTTATGACAGTCTCTGAGGAGAAAGCTTGCTGGGGCAACCTATCTGTTCAGAGAAATACCCAGTGCAGACAGGGAGCTGTGCAGCCTGGAAATTCCCTGGTCATAAGGGAGAGGGACACAGGTCTCAGCCCAGAAAAGCAGCGGCTGTGGAGCTGGAAGCCTGTGGGTGGTTGCCCTTACTGGGCCCCTGAGGGGAAACCCTTGTGCAGTCACCCTGAACTGTGACGCCATCTTTATTACATATACAGGAAAAGCTGTGTTATCCAGCCTGGCACCAACCAGAAAGCTCTATAAGCCGGCATTTCTGATCTTCACTGAAAGTCCAGTTTATAGTCTGGTTAGCGCAGGGCCAGCAGGCTTTCTACCTGGCTCTATGTCCCCACAAGCAAGGGTGAGCAGGTGTGTGGTTTTGGACCAGAACACACAATCAAAAAGGAAGCCTGTAGGCTCTGGTCAGTGCTGCTGACCAGCCCATTGAATGTATGGTCCACAGCCACAGCATGTTTCCATGAATGTTGGCGTGCTGACGTAGGCTTCAGCCTCCATTACATTGCCTTGTTTCCTTGCTTGATCAGGGCCTGATGCTTCTCCCAGTGAAGTCAGTCACAAAAGTCAGAATTAGCCCCATAGGTCCAGCTCCTCAGAGGGAGTTTGGGGCCTAACTCCCATTGATTTCAACAGAAAACCAATGGGAGTTAGGTGTTGTCATGAACAGGAAGAATGCTGACCAGCACCCAGTGACTAAGGGATTAACTCAGGTACGTAGCAAAGGTGTCGGCCAAGGGGGTTCAGGCAGTCAGACAATAAAAATGCAGATAGGAACTTCAAACCAGGACAGAGGGGTTTTTCTTTCTCTCTTCTTTGTTTTGAGATCAGAGCGGTTTCTTGCAGGTATTGAGGGACACTTTCTCTCTCCAAGAATGGACTTCTTGAAATGTGTAAGTAGGGAAAAGTTTACATAGTCCATCAGGGTTTATTGTTTTCCTTGTTTGGGGGTTTGGAAAACATGTCTGAGCTGGCTAATGGTTTTCCTTTTTTGTAACTAAAAATTACAACCCAGGGACTTTCCCTGAGTCTGTGTCACTTCATGACTATTTACCACCTAGTCAATTTACTATGCTTGCAACAGTAGTTTTGTTCTGATAATAAAAGAGTTTTCCTTTTTTTTTTTTTTTTGATTGACCAGTATTGGTTGATTGTTGTGTCCTTAGGTTTACATGCCTAGTTACCTGGGCAGAGTCCATTGTTCTCTGTAGATTCCCTCTGTTTGTTTTCCCAACTCCAAGCAAAACGGAGGTTGGGGCACAGGGGAGAGCTTTGCCTTTGGGAAGGGATTCCCAGTGATCTCTTCCATGGAAAAGGGTTTATTTTATATCTTTTTAAGTATACTTACTTGGGTGGTGGCAGCGAGTTTTTATTCATCTTTTTTTTTTTGTTATCTCAGGGAGACTGAGACTGGATAAGCTTGTCTCTGGGAGTGCCAGAGACAGGTTTCACAGAATTTATTCTACTAGCTGGGCCCCCATCTCTGCACGCAAAGTGTCAGGTTGGGGGATTGAGCCATGACAGTTGCCTAAGTCCATTTGAGAAGCTGGGCTCCAGTCCGTCTAGTGCTCGGGAAGAAAGCATTTAAAATTTGGAGTCTGCCTGTGCTTCTCTCCAGTCCACCACTTCTCCTCTCCCCTTCCCTGGACTCAGCCCTGGTCTTTGCAATGAAGACCAGGTACACACAAAACCTTGCCATGTTCTGATACACAGGGCAGAGGGTGGGCAGTTCTGACCGGCAACATTTCTGCTGAGGCAGTGCTGAGCTCCTCTGCATGTCAAATGCCCATCCTGGAGTGTGGTTTTGTAGTTGCAGATATGAGCCCTCGCAATCAAACTGAAACAGCTGCTTCTTTAGTGAGCTAAAGTAGAACCTAGCCCATTGAGAGGAATGGGTAAGCCAGCCACAGATGCACTGTACTGCATAATACCATGACCACAAATGTTATTTTAACTGCGCATCAGCATAGCCAGCTGCAGGATAGCTCAGGCTGTGAATAGCAGTAAACAGAGGGTTAGCTGATGACTTGAGGTGCTTTGTTAAGGAAGGGGGCAGCACATAAACTGCTCCACTGCAGAAGCAGCCTCGGGAGGCCTCGTGACTCAGTCACCGGTAATCCCTTCCCTGCTTTCTCGTTATGGGGGGGGGGGGGGCAGGGGAAGAGAGCAATCGTGCACTGCTGGCCTAGACCAACAGTAAATTACAACACACACACACCCCCCACATGGGGGCTGAGCTGGCCAGTGAAGGAAGCCAAAGCTCATCCCCCCTCACTCCATGCCCCCTTGTTCTGGACAGAGAGCAAGCAGATGTCGCCTGTGTACCTCGGAGTGCCCACACCCTTAAGCAGGCACATGGGCTGAGTCTCAGTCTAGCCTTGAGTCAATACCTTGCCATTCCAACTCAATACAGACCCCTCACCCAGCTCTCATGTGCTGTCAGACAAGGTCAATGCAAGTTTTTATCTGAGATTCTGAAGATAATCAAGTACTTTTTTCCCCCCTTTACTTTTGGAGCCATGAAGTTCCAAGAATCGCGCACACTGGTAAATGAATTAGAAGCCCAGCAGGGTCTGCCTAGAGCATAATTTCTACCTCACCCATGGAAGCTTCCAAATACATCAGCTGCTGTGATTACATCATTCGGCATGGACAAGAGGACATGACAAGCATCACACCACAATTAGCACAGAGGCCAGCAACAGCAGTAGGATACATGGTTTGCCAATGTAAGAAAGCAATTAGACCATAACAGTATCATATGGCCAGGGCCAGCCTTACAGGTGAGTGACAGGGTGACCATCCAAGGTGTCATGGTTGGGGGACATTGTGGTCAGGCTTCAGAAGAACCATGGGGATAAGGGGGCTCCAGGGCAGGAGCCAGGTGCTCAAATGGATCCCCTCTCCATACTCCTAGTAGTAGCATGACCCCTGAAGGGACACCACTGCTCCATCTGCTGCTGCTCTCTCTGCTAAGCCGCCACCCGCTGCACAGGGAGCTGTACTTAACGGGCGCTAGGGAACCATTTTCCCTAAGGTCAGCCCTGCATTGTGACACAGGGGCAGCACCACGCACTTTAGTAAACAACCACTTGTGGTCTTGTGGGTAAGGCCCTGGCCTGAACCTCAGGAGATCTAGGCTCACTTCCTGATTCTTCCACAGACTTCCTGTGTGATCCTGGACAAGTCACATGGGGGCAGATTTTTCCAGGGCTCAGCACCAAATCTACAACTAGATTTTTCCCAAGTGCTTGGTGCCCAATATACTGAACCCTGTTGAAAAGCTGGATGTTTTACTATTTAATGGGAGCATAGCTCTAGTGAAAGCCTGGCCTCAATTGGGAGGGAGGGGTGCTGAGTTCTTTTGAGAAGTTAGCCATCAGATCACCCTGTGCCTCAGTTTCCCATCAGTACTTTTGAGATAATATCTTCCTCCCGCCTCTTATCTGTGTTTGCTATGTAGTTTCTTCTTGTAGCTCTTCAGGGCAGAGACTGTGTCCTCCTTTGTGAAGAGGGACACTGCATTACAAATCAGGGATAATAACTAATCATTAGTTGAGTGATAGGAGCTACCGAAAACTGCAAGGAGGGTGCTGATGAACTCTTGAGATACTCAGAGGATATTCCACACTGCACGTTGTATGCAGTCAGCCCTGCTGCTGGAGTGACCTCTTTGTTCCTCATGCTTAAATGAGAAAATATGCACGAAGTTTCTGTTGCAATAGGAATCTTTCCAGACAGCTCCTCGGTATGGCAAGAGAATGCTAATCCTGCTGTGCAATGAGTCATATGGTTATTTTACTTGTGTCGTACACTGCTAGCCTCAAAAAGACAGCTGATTCTCACTCAACCCCAATCAATGTACTGTCTGTGATCACAATTTCCAGGTAAAATATAGCTTCACCCAATAAAACATCATATAATTTGAAAACATCAGCATCATTTGCTTTGTTCACCCCTCCAAATTATCATTGACAGGAACAAGGATTCAGGGGTACATGATGCAGATGCAGCTTTATATCAGGGATTTGTAAGATGATGTCAATAGCAACTGGGTACCCCACAATCTGAAAATGTATTTATCCTTTTACCACCGCAGGAGGTCGGGAAGTTCTATTAGTCCCATTTTGCAGATGGAAAAGAGAAGCACACAGAGACTGAGCCACTTGCCTATGGTCACATAAGACAGATGTAGCAAAGGGGAAGGGGAATTGAACTTACAGGCCAAGAGTTCAAAGCTAGAATACTAGCAACGAGGACATCCTTCCTTTTCTGCATGCTTATTTGTTGCGTGTCCTACATATATCAGAATGTATACTATATATTAGCTATAATGGAATCACTCCTCAGGGCACCTTAGCTTGGTATACCTGAGGGATAGAAAGAAGAGGGCAACTGAGGTATCTAACTTTCCCAGCCCCTGCAAGCCTGGAGTTCTTAGAGGGCCAACGTAGCCTCAAGTATAAACTTAGAGCAGCCATAATAGAGTAAATATAGAGTAAATAGAGGAGTGCAAAGACACAAAAGCACCTCCCTTTTCAGAATGCTTGTTTGCAGAACTCTGAGGGTGTGTCTAAACTACACCCCTCTGCTGACAGAGGGGATGTAGATTAAGCACATCACTATTGCAAATGAAGCGGGGATTTAAATATCCTGCGCCTCATATGAATAGAAATGGCCCCTGCTTTTTGCCGGCACGGCACTTTGCCGGCAAAAAGCAGCAGTCTAGATGGGGATCGGTCGACAAGGAAAGCCTTTTCCGACCGATCCCTTATGCCTCGTGCAACAAGGTTTACAGAATCGGTCGGAAAAGGCTTTCCTTGTCGACCGATCCCCATCTAGACTGCCGCTTTTTGTCGGCAAAAAGCGGCGGCCATTTCTATTCAAATGAAGTGTGGGATATTTAAATCCCCGCTTCATTTGCAATAGCGATGTGCCTAATCTACATCCATCTGTCGGCAGAGGGGGGTGTAGTTTAGACACACCCTGAGAGTGACTAAGGTTTTGTCTACACTTAAAAGTTTAAAGCACAGCCACAGCAGCACTTTACACTGAAAGCCATGGCACAAGCACTGGGAGATCTCCCAGAGCTCTGTGTAACCCACCTCCACGAGAGGAATAGCTAACAACACGGGGAGCACAGCTCGCAACACTGTAGCCTGGTTCATACTGGTGCTTAACAGAGCTGTAACTTACTGCTCTGCTGTGGGGGGGCAGGGAGGTTCACACCTCTGCACCAGAAAGTTTCAGCATTGTAAAGAACCAGTGAGGATTTAGCCTAAGAAACAGATCAGTTACATCCCCAGGTCTGACCCAGCTGTAGGCCTGTTCACTAACAATCAAACATGATGTATGCATGTAAAGAAGCACCAAATTCATAAATATTCCAGGCTATTATCCACTCCAGATTAGAAGCAAGGTCAGCCTTTGTTCTTCTGAATGCATTTGCTCTGAAAGGACAGCCTTGTATGTGAAAAAGGATTGCTGTGTTTGTAACAGTTCCCTCCTAAAAATGAGGGGGAGGGGAAGGGTTACATTTTTCCCAAAATCACACACTAGGCCTAAGTACTGCACACACAAAGGGGTTCTGTTTGGCTGCCTTCATTTAAAACACTGACTTGATTTAGCACAACTGGACTAGAAATACAGAGACATGTTGATGGCTCAAAGTGCAGAACATGCTGCTTCTGCTTCATTTCAGAAAATTGAGATGATGGGAACAGATAGCAATATGAAAAAAAAAAGGTCTTCCCTTTATTTCAGAGGATACTTCTTCTATTACCTTGGCTAAGCTGAGTAAAGCCAACCATAGTCTGGCTGGCATAGATTTTTCATTGAAAACACTGGCTTTGTATCGAAAGCCTTGCCTACTCACCAGTGTGGTATTGCTTTCATTACTCTGGTGTAGTTGAAGAGATACAGTCCTTGGTGCAGAGGCAATTAAACCAGCCCAATTATACTTTCAATTAAAAGAATGCTGGCTCTGGGTGAGAGTGCTCAGAAACCTGCAAGACTGAGCTCTTGCAAAGCACTTTCCATGAAATATAATGCAATTTACATTTGCCCATGTCTGCATCCCCAACATTTTGGTAAGGTTGTGTCACAAAGAGGGTATTGTGACTGTGACCTTTGCATGTCCCTAATGATATCAAAGTCTGGCGACATGGGTGTAACGGGGGGAATTAGTGAGAACATTTTGTAAGAACAAATCCAGTTTCAAATGTATTTGAAATGTGAAAGTGGAAGGCAGTTTAGATGAAATTGAAGTGATCATGAATGGTAGAGTGCATGATTGTAAGGAACAGGTAGGTGGGAAAGCAGTACAATACAGGTAATAGATTTCACAAAGGCAGACTTTAGGAAAGCAGGGAGTTAGTAAGATCCCATGGGAAGCAACTCTAAAGGGAAAAAAACTGTGTTGGCAGTTTTTCAGAGACATTATTAAGGGCACAAGAACAAACTACCCCACTGCCTAGGAATAATAGAAAATATGGCAAGAAACTACCTTGGCATAACCCGGAGATCTTCAATTATCTGAAAATCAAAAAAGAGTCCTACAAAAAGTGGAAACTGGGATGTTTATGAGTAGTTTAAAATATAGTTACACAGTGCAGGAAAAGAAAAAAGTAAGCTATTGCAGCAGATGGCTACAAAACCCAAATATGCTGTGAAAATCCAGTGTTGTTTTCAAAATGCATGATAAAGCCCTGGACAGGGAATAGAAAGGGAGAAGCTGACTCAGCACTGAGCCACACTCAGATAGCTAGAGATAGGCGATGTAAGTCATCAGGCAAAGGTATCACAGCCAGGACAACAAGATATACAATGCCCTTTCTTTGGGACTTTAGAGCAGAGACATTTTTATGTAACTGTGACAAAGTGCTTTTTTCCTTCCTATTTTCCTGTACATGGACGTATGTGAGACTTACAGTTTTGCATGAATATTGTGGGTGCCTCGGTTTCCCTGGTATTGCACCAATGACAGCATGGTGGAAATAAAGGCATGCGACTTTTGCTGAGATCCTTTGGGGCCAAGTGAGGTAACTCCAGAAGCCTGAATGTAAATAATGGATGGTGCCCTATGTAAGCTAAGACTGAGGAGGAGATGCAACCAGATGACACTTGCCCAGGAAGCAAGACAAAGACCAGGAAGAAGAGCAATGGCATGTCGAAGGTCCAGCCACTGGAAGCTGGGCAGTCTGCTGTGGGGAAGTTGGTGATGGAGGAGTCGGAGATGGGGGAGTCCAGGGTAACCAGCAAGGGGTTCCCCCCCAAGATGGATTTTGCTGAAAGTCACTGATTTCTGTGCTAAGAGGCTGTGTTCCTGTTGATTCATAAATCTTCTGTTCTACATGCTGAGAGTCACAGCTGACGGCAGAGCTGGGCTGCAAAGCCCTCTAGTCTGGTGGATGCCAAGGGGAAGTGTACAGTGTGAACAGGGATACTAGATGCTCTAAGGTCAGTCCCAGGAAGGCCATAGCCTGGACAGTGTGCACTTAGGGAGTCATGCCATCCCAGAGTCCTGGCTGGCTTCATACAGAGCTACCCCAGAGCATGGGAGCTGCGACACCGTCACAGTAACACAATGCTACCAGTGGGATTGTCACAATAGGGAGTGAATGCAGGACTTTGAATCTGAAAGCGTGAGGCTATACTAAAATACACAGATCTGTGAGCTGAAAGGCTAGTAGGCTCTTCAGTCATCAGTCGCTTTATGGGCCAGCCAGTAGGCAGGGATAAAGAGCCCAGCTATATAAATGTGGCTTACGTCTGTGACTCTGAATTTTGGATACCTCTCCCATAGGTGAAACCACACAATAGCATATAAAAGTAACAGTGCATGAATATGACCATGTCAACCACTAGCTCCCTCCCTCCCCTGGGGACAAAGAAAGATGTGCTTTGCAGTGTGCAGGGAAGAGTCACGTGTGGGAGCAGCAGGAGATGCCCTGTTGATTATGAAAGATGCTTTAGGAAGCCAGAGAACTGAATGTGTTAGATTTTACCTTCAGTTCAGCACAGCTGGATGTGTTCACAAGAGGCAGAGCTTGGCACTGCAATAATTGCAGTTCGTTAGAGCTCCACCAGGCTGAAGTTTGGTCTCCATTAACCCCATACATTCCGTGGGAGTTGCAATGGTGTATAACGTGGGAATCTCTGAAATGCAATATGTAAAATAAATCTGCAGTGTAACTGCATCAAAATCAACTAGACCTAGCTCCAGCCGCTTATACCCCCTTTGAAATTATGTTTGAGGTGTAATAATTATTACTGTGGGCAGATAAACTGGGAGGCTAAGCAGTATGGGCAGATAAATATTAAAGAAGCAAAAGACTATCAAAAATAGGGGGGAGGTGAGAATAACTGAAAAAAGATCTTTAAATATTGTTCTTATTGAGATATGTTATATAAAAGAGGCATGAGTGGGTTTTAAAATAGTTTATCTGAATTACACATGTTTAGGTATTTGACCCATTCTGTAAATCCATGCTTTATAAATGGTTTAAGTTCTTATCTTCAACCTCTTTCAACATTTGCTTTAACATTGTAAACTTGTATCTAAATGAGTGTGTGTATGTGTATGTGAAAGAGAGAGAGAGAAAAAGAGAGAGACCCAGATCATCTGATATGACTACAATCTTTTTTAGCAAAGCTATTCTTATTTAAGCTACTGTAGTCCAGGGAACACACACATACAAAAGCAAAGATTGCAGATATTATGAAAAATCAGTGGACATTATCTTTGCTTTTGCAGCCCATATATCCCTTACTGTGATTCCTGCTTCAGGAAATTAAATGTTTTTTTACTAATTTGCAGCTCAACATGAGAGAAGTTTTTTGTTGTGTGCCTTGACCTTCACTTTGAGTACCATTTCCATGTGGATTAAACAAAAGAATATTTTGTAAATGTTTCTGTACAATAAATTACTTTTAACCTGAATCAGTTATGTTTGAAAAAATGCTCAATAGGAATAACATAAAATATGATTCATGCTATGCGACCTTGGGACTACAATTCATGAAGTTGTGCAGTAATGATATGTGTCAGATCCTTTTCTAAATAAGCTAATTACCAAGGAGAGGATTGTTCAAACAAATTATTGTTCCCTCTCACAGACATTCCTGTGATCCTTCCCTGAAGCCATGAGGCTAATAGAAATCAATTGTAAGTAAAATATTCTGGGCCTACATCAGATCCTACTTATACTGCTCTTACTCCTCTGAAGACAATAGCAGAGCTCTGTGGGAACTGGAAATGTAGCAATTTTGGCAAAAAAACTAACCAAACCAAACCAACAAACATAAAACATTTGAAATTTCCTGAAAAATGAAATTCTGAGAAAAAATGTTTGAATCCATCAAAACATTTTGAAATGTTTCATTCAGATTCACATTTGAAAAATGATCATATAATATACATTTACAAAATTAAACCAAACAATCATTTTGAAATGGAAAAATGAATGTTCTGTTTCAACCCAACCAGAATGCTGCAGGTCACCTCCCCCCTTTCTATCTCCCCCAAAATGAAATGTAATCCTAATCAACCCTAATCACTTTGATTTTTGACACAGCTGCATTTTCTGGTGTAAAGTTGTTCAAAGGAGTCATCAGAGTTACAATGATTTAAAACCAATGTGAAAGCAGAATTGAACCTTTCAGAGTTCACTGCTGGAGAAAGAAAGGGATAAGCTGGGCAGAAAGGGGGAAATCTCCGATTTAAGCCACATTTGTGTACTGATAAAACCACTAAAAAGGGAACAGAGAACAAAACTGCCTAACTAACATTTGGGAACAACATCCTCTCTTTTTTTTCCCACTGTGCTCCTCTGAAAAACTTCCCCCTTCAGGGCCCAATCCAGCATCTAGTTAGTGTTGCCAGGTGTCCGGTTTTGTACCAGACAGTCCGGTATTTGAGAGTTCTGTCTGGGAAACAAATTGAGAAAATACCGGACATATAAAATGTCCAGTATTTTCTAATTAGGTAAGTTTATTATTATCAGGTGTATCAGTTTGTAGTTGTGAATTGCCTGGCTGGTAGACACGCTCACGCTGCATGAGGGTGTCTACCAGCCAGGCAGTACGCAACTACATGGAGGGGGGGGAGGCTGGGATGGGATGGAATCCCCGGGGCCAGACTCGCTAGTGCTTCACTGGGACCGTGCCCGGGACAGGCAGCACCCTGGGATCTGCGTACGCCCAGGTCAGTCCTGCTTCCTGCCGGCCAATTCTCTCCCCTGCGCTTCCCCTCTCTCCCCCCTGGCCATCCCCGCTCCCCCGACCCCCTCCCAAACAGCCCTGCTTCCCATCGGTCAGTTCTCCCTTTTCCCGATCTCCCGGCCAGCTCCACTCCCGCCTCCGGTTCTCCCCGCTCCTCCCGATCTCCCGCAGCCAGCCCCGCTGCCCCCAACCAGCCCCACAGCCAGCCATGCTTCCGCTGGCCGGTTCGCCCCATCTCTCCCGGCCAGACCCGCTGCCCTGACCCGCCCCAGCCCTGCTTCCCGGCGGCCGGTTTCCCCGGCCACCTCCTCTCAGCCAGCTCCGCTCCCCTCCCGGCCAGTCCCTCCCCATCTGAGATCAAGTGTGTCTGGTATTTTTTCTGAACTCACCTGGTAACCCTACATCTAGTCACATTGACAGAAAAATTCCCATTGAGAAATGAGAATTCCCCTGTTTAGTGGGAGCACTATGTGACTCAGAGCCAGTAATTATTTATTTTGAGGCAGTTTACTGAGGGGTTTAGCAAACATTTCAGCAGGAACCAGTCCAGAGGACAAGTCAGCTTTGATGGCTAAATTTAGACTTGTGTTATGCCAGTTTGTGGCCACTTTTAACAGAACGTCCACAGGGGTCAAATTACCTCAGGCTATGTCTACACTGCAGGGAAAATTCGGGAAAAGATACACAAACTGTGGTTCACAATTTGCGCATCTTTTTCCGCTTTTCTTCCAAAAGAGGCTTTTCCGACATTTGGCCCATCTACATCAGGCCAAATGTCAGAAAAAAACACTCTTTCAGAACATCCTTTCTTCCTTGTAGAATGAGGTTTACAGGGATGCTGAAAAAATGCATCTGCTTTTCCAAATTTTTTCCTTGGATACCGGGAGCTTTTCCAGGATACCGGCAGTATCCAGGAAAAACTCTGCAGTGTAGACGTAGCCTCAGGAGAAAAGAACAGGCAGCTGGAAAAATGGGCACTGCTGCCCAAGAAGGATGATTGGGCAGATGGGTATCTCTATGGCAGCAGTTTCAGGGCATCCCCTCAGCAGCATTCATTATCAGGGTAGTGCTTCATTTATCATGAAAACAGGCGCTGGGAGGACTCCTGCAATTATTTACATCCATAACAGATGCAACAAGCCTAGAGGTGCCAGTCAATGTAGCAAAAATTAAGTAGGGAGCGGTGCTCTTTTGTAGGAACTAAAGATGTCTGTCCAAGGAATAATAACACTGGAAATGCTGCTTATCCTCCAGATTATTAGTGAATATTGCCTCTCCTTGTGCCAGTGGCTGTCAGTCCAGCCCATGGACTGATGACTATCAGAAGTGGCTAACCAGGTCAATATTAGCTTTTTGTCAGCTTTGCATAAATACAGCACCCGTCAATTTCAACCAGACAGATGTCACAAAATGTATCACCAACACAACCACAAGGTACTTGAATTATTGCTGCATAATTGAGTTCAAATATTGGCTCATACTCCTTGCCCTCTGCTCTTTTTGGAGATGAAGCCAGGTGGATATTGTCTATACTGGGAAAGGTCATCATATTAGAAAACATGCTAAATTGACTTACATTGTTAAATAGCATGCTATAAAAACAAACAGGCTGAAATTTTCCTAGCCGCCTAGGAGACGTGGATGCCTAATTCCCATTCAAATTAATAGTTGAGTAACTCACGTGATTTTAAACACATCCATTCTGACCTATACTGAGAGACTGTCATGTTTACATTGTGTTAGTTAATGGGTTTTCCTAGCATAGGCTAGGTCTTTTGTTATTATGTTAATGCTTCCATAAACCAGGATAAAGGGGCAAACTCCCATTTCATTTCATTTTCACCCCTAGTTTCAAACACAGGATCTGGTTTCAAGGAGAGTCATTTAAGTACAGATAAAGTAATTGTCTGAAGCCAAAGATTCACTGAATTCATTGTAAGTGCTTTGGAGGATAAGGGTATAATTCAAAATGATCTGGACAAACTAGAGAAATGTTTGAGGTAAATAAGATGAAGTTTAATAAGGAGAAATACAAAGTATTCCACTTAGGGAGGAACAATCAGTTTCACTCATACAAATCAGGAAGTGACTGTCTAGGAAGGAATAATGCAGAAAGATCTTGGGGTCCTGGTGGATCACATGCTAAATATGAGTCAACAGTGTGACACTATTGCAAAAAAAAAAGAAAACATGACTCTGGGATGCATTAACAGGAGTGTTGTGAGCAAGACACGAGAAGTGATTCTTCCACTCTACTCTGTGCTAATTAGGCCGCTGCAGTACTGTGTCCAGTTCTGGGAAAATTTAAGGAAAGAAGCGGAGAAATTGGAGAAGGTCCAGAGAAAAGCAACAAGAATTATTAAAAGCCTAGAAAATATGACCTATGAGGGACGATTGAAATAACTGGATTTGTTTAGTCTGGAAAAGAGAAGACTGAGAGGGTACATAAAAACTTTCAAGTACCAAAAAGGGTGTTACAAGGAGGAGGGAGAAAAAAGTATTCTCTTTAACCTCTCATGATAGGACAAGAAACATTGGGTTTGAAATGGAGTTTCAACCCGCGAGTCTTTTCTGAAATTTGGCCCGTCTACACTGGGCCAAATTTCAGAAAAATCTCCTCTTTCGGAAGAGCCCTTCTTCCTCGTGGCAGAAGGAAGACAGGGCTTCCAAAAGAGCGTGTCTGCTCTTCCGCAAAAAATGTTGGAAGAGCAGATGTGTTCCCCGTAGTCTAGACATAGCCTCGGAAAATCTTCCTATCTGTCAGGGTGGTTAAGCACTGGAATAAATTGCCTCAGGAGATTATGGAATCTCTGTCATTGGAGATATTTAAGAGCAGGTTAGACAGACATCTGTCAGGGATGATCTAGATCAGTGTTTTTGAAAGTGCTCCGCGAAACCACTTTGAGAAACATATTAACTGGACGCCCTGGTTTGTATATTTACCGGCGCCGCAGCCACGGAGCCTCGCGGCTCCCATTGGCTCCGTTTCATCCTTTGCAGCCAAAGTGAGCCGCGGGAAGTGGTGTGGGCCGGGCCACTGCTTCCTGCTGCTCCGCTTGGCTGAAAAGAGCGAAACAAAGCCAATGGGAGCTGCAAGGCTTTGTGGCCGCGGCGCCGGTAAATAAACACACCAGGGCAGCCAGTTAATGTGTTTCTCAAAGTGGTTTCGAGGAGCACTTTCAGAAACACTGATCTAGATGGCGCTTGGTCCTGCTATGAGGGCAGGGGACTGGACTAGATGATCTCTCAAGGTCCCTTCCAGTTCTAGTATTCCATGATTCTATAATAAGCTCAAAACAGTGAATAGTGAAAAAGAAAACAATGCACATTGGTGAGCAGCAAAGCATGAGAACAAATGTATTAGCGTTGTGGGCAAATCTCAAAAGGATTAAAGTTCAAACTATAACAAAGACTAAAATTGTCAGACACGTGGATGAATATAATTTGTTGGGGGAAAGTCAGCATGGTTTCTCTAAAGGGAAATCATGCCTTACTAATCTGCTTCAGTTCTTTGAGGACAAGGGGGATCCAGTGGATATAATATACTTAGATTTCCAGAAAGCCTTTGACAAGGTCCCTCTCCAAAGACTTTTAAGTAAAGTAAATTGTCATGGGATAAGAGGGAAGGTTCTTTCGTGGATTGGTAACTGGTTAAAAGACAGGAAACAAAGGGTAGGAATAAATAGTAAGTTTTCAGAATGGAGAGAGATAACTAGTGGGGTCCCACAAGTGTCTGTCCTGGGATCCATCCTATTCAACTTATTTATAAATGATCTAGAGAAAGGGATAAACAGTGAGGTGGCAAAATTTGCAGATGATACCAAACTGCTCAAGGTAGTTAAGACCAAAGCAGACTGTCAAGAGCTTCAAAAAGATCTCACCAAACTAAGTAATTAGGCAACAAAATGGCAAATGAAATTTAATGTTGATAAATGTAAAGTATAAAATAAATGTAATAAAATAAATGTAATAATGTTGATAAATGTAAATGTAAAATAATCCCAACTATATATACAATATGATGGGGACTAATTTGGCTACAACTACTCAAGAGAGAGAGATTGGAGTCATTGTGAATAGTTCTCTGAAAACATCTACTCAGTGTGCAGCGGCAGTCAAAAAAGCAAATAGAATGTTAGGAATCATTAAAAAAGGGATAGAGAGTAAGACAGAAAATATCTTATTGCCTCTAAATAAAACCACGGTACGCCCACATCTTGAATAATGCATACAGATGTGGTCGCCTCATCTCAAAAAAAGATATATTGGCATTGGAAAAGGTTCAGAAAAGGGCAACAAAATGATTAGAATTTTGAAATGGGTCCCATATGAAGAGAAATTAAAAAGACTTGGACTTTTCATCTTAGAAAAGAGGAGACTAAGGGGGGATATGATAGAGGTCTATAAAATCATGACTGGTATGGAAAAAGTGAATAAGGAAAAGTTATTTGCTTGTTCCCCCAATAAAAGAATTAGGGGGTCACCAAATGAAATTAATAGGCAGCAGGTTTAAAACAAACAAAAGGAAGTTTTTCTTCCCTCAGCGCACAGTCAACCTGTGGAACTCCTTGCCAGAGGATGTGGTGAAGACTAGGACTTTAACAGGGTTTAAAAAAGAGCTAGATAGATTCATGGAAATTAGGTCTGTCATGGCTCCTTCCCCACTCTGGCATGATAAATGCAGAAGTGGGGGCCAGGCAGTGTACCCCAAAGCCTTATCTACCAGGCTTTGGTATAAAACTTCCCCCAAAATCTTAAAAACCTAGATTTTGGGAATAAAACTTCTGCTGCCACCACCCAAATATTAATAACAAGATTAGGGAAAGATCATTTGGGAAATCTCACCCCTATTATAAAAATCAGGACACACAAGTAACCAATGCCAGGTTAATAAAAAGAAAAGAGAAAACTTTTATTGTTACAGCAATATTCCTGTTGCAAGCATAAGGATCAGATGGAAAGGTAACAAAATATACTCGTGGAGGAATTACACCACGGGCTAGAACTTAGTTAAAAAGAAAAGCCAAACATCTCTTAAGCAGTGCAAGATATCAGATCCCATACCCAACCCTTACAACAATAAAGCCTAACGAAACTACCTAAACTTTAATACCCTACTTACAGAAAGTGAAGAATTGTTTCTTGGAGAGAGAGAGACATGCTTGTCCCTCCCTGTAGCTGCAGAGGACTCACCCAGAGAGACAAAAGGAGAAAGGAAAAAACCCAAATTCCTTTGTCCTAGTTTGAAAGTCCCACCTACATTCCTACTGGTCACTCCACCTGGCTAGGTGTAGTTAACTCCTTAATCCCCAGGCTGCTGGCTAACCCTCATAATCATGACAAGGTCCATCAACAGCTATTAGCCCTAGCCTGTTTCTCTGGAGGTGGGTGACAGGGGAGAGATCACAAGAGGTTTACCGGTAGTGATCCCTCCCTCTGGAGCATCTGGTATTGGCCACTGTCAGCAGACAGGATACTGGGCTGGATGGACCTTTGGTCTGACCCAGTATGACCATTTTTATGTTCAGATAAGCAAGCAAGAATTTGGAGGATCCAGTCTTGCCCCTATTGAACTCATTGGGAAGATTACATTGTAGCAGGAGCAGAGGCTTGGTGCATATTCCAACCTTATTAGTCTGTAAAGGTGGACGACAGATTGAACATCTAAAATTTAGGACTCTGGCCCAGCAACACCTGTGATCCAGCAGGCCCATAGATGTTCCTGGGTCAGAGAGCTCTGCCAGCCCCAAGTTGGGCAGCAGAAGGGCCTGTGTGTGGGAGTCCGTCCGGGTCTGGCATCCCGCCCGGGGCCAGTGGTAGCAGGGTCTACGGCAGCAGGGGAACTTGGAGAGGGCAGGCAGCCTGAGGCCAGCAACCCAGCCAGAGCCGGCAGCAACAACAGGGCCTGTGGCAGGGGGATGGGTGAAGGAGCGCAGCAGCTGGGACCAGGAACAGAGCTGGGTATGGGGGAAAACTTTCTCATTTGGGACCAGTCAGGTCCTGAGGGTGCCAGACTAGGGAGGTCCAACCTGTAGTATTGTTAGCTGTGTACATCATCTTCAGCGGGGTTGCCCAGGTGTACATGGGAGAGAATTTGGCCCATGTAGTTTAATTCCATTTGCAAAAATATGGTATAATCAGCAGTGCCTTGTTTTGTGCTAGCAAACAAGGTAAATAAGGTCTACATGAAATTAGTGTAAAGTGGCTGCACAACTGGTTGAAAGACCATACTCAAAGAGTAGTTATATATGGCTTGCTGTCAACATAGTAACCTGGGTCCAGTATTATACAATACTTGAATTAATGATTTGGATAATAGAGAGGAGAGTATGCTTATAAAATGTGAGGATGGCACCAAACTGGGAGGACAGAATTTGAATTCAAAACAACCATGACAAATTAATAAAACTGTTGTGAAATCAACAAGATGTAATTCAATAATGACAAGTGCAAAGAACTTTGGAAGAAAAATAAATGCAGAACTGCAAAATGGGGAATAACTGGCTAAGTGGTCATGCTGATGAAAAGGATCTTAGGATAACAGTGATTCATAAACTGAATATGAATCAATAGTGTGAAGCACTTTTTAAAAAGGACTAATATCAATCTTGGTTGCATTAACAGGAGAGTCATACACAGAACACTGCTTCCAGTGCCCAGGCCTTAGCTGGAGCACCGTGTCCAGTTCTGGGTGCCACACATATGCAAAATGTGGATAAATTAGAAACAGTCTAGAGGAAAGGAACAAAAATTATAAAATAAAACTTGGAAAACTTGACCTATGAGAAAAAGTTAAAAGAACTGGACATATTTAGTCTTGAGAAAATAAAATTGAGGTGGGGTCCTGATAAAAGTCTTCAGATGTGTAAAGATAATGGGGATCATTTTTTCTCTGGTTCCACTGAAGGTAGGACAAGAAGTAATGAGTTTAATCTGCAGCAATAAAGATTTAGATTAAACATTAGGAAAAACTTTCTAACTATAAGGGTAGTTAAATTACAGAATAGGCTTCCAAGGAAAGCTGCGGAATCCCCATTATTGACAATTTCTAAGAAAACCACCTGTTGGGATGGGCTAGGTTTACTTTGATCCTACCTCAATCATGGGGGGCTGGACTTGGCCTCTTGGGATCCCTTCTCACCCTACATATCTATGATTCAATATTATTGGATGAAGAATGCAGTACAAAAGTCAGTTACACAGTCATTCTAATTTGATCAGCACTGAGAAAATAATGGCAAAGGTATAGGGATGTAAATTCATTATGAGTGCTTCATAAACCTAGTGAATTATGTTTGCCAAAGAAAGGCAGAGTTGAAAATAAAAAAAATGTATACAGGACCTCATACCTTTGTATATAGTGTCTCATATAGACTAATCAGAGGCCTAGATGGTAGCCAATACCAGAAGACATACAGCACTTTTATTTCCAGGCAATAGCCCTTTAAAAATCAAGCTTAAACCTATTCATCTCAGAAAAAAACATTCCAGGGTGTATGGTGGCAGGGTGAAAGTAACTTACAATTTTGTACAGGTACTGTCCTATTGCAACTCTTTAAATAGCTCCCTGCAAACTTTGCCGCAGCTCAGCCAGCTCTTGCCGGAGCTGCGCACCACCGCACACCAACTTATTTTCACCCCTTGTGGAGAACCACAGCATTTAACAGGTTTAACTTAAAAAAAAAAAAAAACAGAACTAGGAAAGTTAAGAACTGTTTCTAAGAGCTATAGTCCTCCTTCCCTCCTAGCTCCCAAGAACTAAATTTCTTCCCCCCCCCCCCCAAAAAAAAGTCGTTTTTCACAAGCAAATGATTAACATCAACATGTCATTGGCCCAAATTTGGCTAAGTCTAGTTTTACAGATTTCCGAAAGTTGCGTACTTATCCTGTAATCATTGTGTGACCTAAATCAAGCGTCAAAAAGCTTGGGTATCCCCAGCTTACAGCAACAGTATTGTGAAACAGCTTTATCCTGACTTTCAGTTCAGCTTTTCTCCCTCTCCAAAGTCTGTTTGTCATGTGAGGTCACTGGCGGGCTTCTTAAGCAGAGGGTAATGCTCATCAGCTCTTAATCTGTGGCTAGCATAACTCCACCACTGAACAGAGACAAAAATCCTGATCCCTTCTGCAGTGGTGAAAGTACCTTAAATTTCTTACATGTACTGTCCTATCACAACCCACCCCTCTTAGGCAGGCCTTCAGGGCAGGGGGTGGAGGGGTTGCAACAGGACAGTATCTGTAAGAAATTTAAGTGTGGGGTAGAGTCAGGGTAGGAGGTTGGGGTGCGGGGCAGTGCAGGAGTCAGGGTAGGGGGCTGTGGGTGTGGGGCGGAGAATATGAGGGGTACCCTGGGGCTGGGTTACCTTACCTGGCAGGTTGATGGGTCCCTGCCCCAATGCTCCTGTTTGCTGCCACTGCAACAAGGCTGGCTGTGGCAGGAGAGGGGGGCACTGCTGCAGGGAAACCAGCAGTGATGCAAGAGACCCTCTGCTGTCGCTCCCTTCCCCAGGCTTCTTCCCAGGGCCACTGACAACAGTGCGTGCCATGGATAGCATGTGTGCTGCCTGGCGTCCACTGAAGGGGCAATAAGACAGGCATGGATACACCAGCAGTCTGGCTGGGAAAGCACACGCCTCCCCTACAGCATGTCCCCAGCTGGCCCCTTTAACCGGTCTGCCTCACCTGGCTGTGTGCACCAGGTTGCCAGCCTGCAGCAGGAGCCCGGCTGGGAGAGGGTACCACACGCAGCACTGCCCTCCTGCCGGCTCTCGCTGGAGTGGCAGAGCGGGGCACATGGCCTTACTTTCCCCTTTCCCCTCTGTCAAGCAGAAAAGGGCCATGTATCCACTTTCCTTCCCTTTCCCCCATCCTACACCCTTTGATGACAGTAAAGATGTTCAGAAGATAAATGAACCCTTATTCATATTTACAATTGAAGAAACTGAGGCACTGAAGTAACTTGCCAGAGGTCATATAACAAGAAAGTGGCAGAAGTGCCTGGGTACAGAACCGATGTTGCCAGAATTCTAATGTACTGCCCACTGGGCCTCACAGCTTCTTCTTAGCCTATTCCGACCTTCCACAATTTCCCCTTCACCTGCTTTTCCCTCTCCTCTCTAAAGCCCCCTCCAGCAGCAGAATAAAGATCTTGGGCTCTAGGACCCCACGTTAGAGGGAGTCCAACAGAAGAGAGACTTGGTGCCAGGGCAGTGGGCAAGCACACAGGTGCCAGCCCCCTCTTCCATCATGTGGACAATTTCACCTGGGAGGATGATCAAGGATTGTAGGAATCATGGCTCTCCCTTCCATCTACTCATTGGCTGGCTAAGTGGCATCCAGCACTGATGTCACACCAGACTGAATGCGATGGGGCTGCAGCAAGGACTAGAAATACCGTTTTCCATCTGTGACTAGCATGAAAACCCCACTCATTTCTCTCAGAAATGACCAAAGCAACACTGGGAAAACTGTGGGAAACACAAGGGAGTGGCTGTTGGTCCAATTAATACCATGGCTTGCACTTGTACAGGCAGAGCAGAACAAATCACGGCCATGACCCCCTTCATTGGGCTCCCATTCTGTACCACCAGGGCTACATCCTTCACTTTCAAGGCTCTCCAGGAGCTTGGGAGCAATTATAGTGGAGAACAAGTCTCCCTCTCCCCCCACCTCTGCTCTAGGTGATTAGTTATACTAATGTTGATGGCACAGAGATGAATTTCCTGAGCAGGGACAAGGGAAGGTAACTCCTCAGTGGAACTCTCTGTGCATGTCAGGCAGTGTTCATGCTGTCTCCCAAGAGAGGTGGGACACTGATCAGTAAAACTGCGCTGGGAAAAAGGAGAGGCTTGGTGCACAAAATGCATGCAGACACAAGAAGGACTAGATGAAATCCACCCTAGGGCTGTGAGCACGTATGTTCTCTTTGCTTCATATAACACTGGGTGAACAGTTTGGTGGCAGGACTTGGAGAGACGCAAACAGCTAGAATCATCCCAGCTATGGCCAGGGTCAGGAAGCAGAGACATGGGCTCCCCAGGCAGCTCCCACCCTGTGGATGCTACAAGTTCCCCATCATTTTCTGCCACCTGTGCATCAGATTTTATGTATCCTTTGCCCACCCTCCTTCCCCATCCTCCTCCCTTCATCTCCCACCACCCTCACCCACTTCCCCACCATCCTCCCCTTCCACCATCTCCAGCCACCCTTCCCCACCTCCTCCATCCTCCAGTCCTTGTCATGCAGCCTCCCCTTCCCCATCTCCCCCCACCCTCCCCAGCAGCTCCCTTCCCCCTCGCCCACCCTCCCCGGCCCTGTTCCTTTCCCTGCTCCCAGGCTCGGGGCCCGGGGGCCGAGGTCTCTGCTCTCCCTGCAGGGAAGGAGCCGCAGTGGCGGCGGGGCGGTGCCTGGGACCCGGCGCTCCCTGCACACACCGCTCCGGATCTGCCCGGCGAGCAGCTGGCGCAGGGCTCTGGGCTGGCAGGACCCGCCCTGCGTGGGGCCCGGGGGCCCAGAGCCGGCGGGGCGGGGCGGGGTGCGGCTCCTTCCACGTGGGACGCTAGGCAGTGGCAGGAGCCGCTCTCCCGCCTGCACAGCGCCTGGGAGCGGCTGGACTGCGGCTGCCAATCCGGAGCCTCCCGTCGCCCGCCAGCGGGACCCGGGCTCACACTGGACGCAGGGGAACGATGAGCTTTGCTCTCGCCGCCAGCAGCAGCAGCCGCCTGTGAAGGAGAGAAAAACAAGCGCAGGGCGCGCTGGGTAAGACCCTCCTCTTTCCCAGTGACCCCGGGGCTGCTGCGAAGTGCAGCTGGCGACTTGATTTCTCCTGGGCTCTGGGAGCGCAGCCGGGCTGGGTGCAGAGCGGGGCTCCCTGGCTGCCGTAGCCCGGCCGGATTTTCACTGCACCCAGCTGCAGTCTGGGGTTTTTCCTTTGCAAGGATTGCGAAAGGAATCCGGCTCCGCAGGGCAAGGAATGTCAGAGTGGGGGGTAAAAACATCTGGGCTGCCACGTCCGCCGTAATTCACGGTGATGTGCCAGAAAAACCCAAAACAAACGGGGCTCGCCCCAGGCGCTAGATCCCCAACCCCCATTGAACGGGTTGCTTGTTAGCAGCAATATTGTAAGAAAAGAAACAGTATTGTTTAAACTTGTAGTTGTACGGCAGGGCTGTTTTTGTAGGTGTATTTTGTAAAATGTTACTATATAAAAGGCTGGACGCTGACACCCAACTCAGTATGAATTATTCTGCTGGGGTCCCATTAATTTCAGGTTAAGCTGTCAAACTCTGTCCCTTACAAATGCATTAATTAGCTGTTATGAACTATAGTGTAATTGCATAAAATATGATCGTGTTTTACTTAGATCATATGTAGCTAAAGGGACATAAACTGATATGCTTCCCCTAAAAATGTGGACCTTCTGGAATAGGGTGAGGCAGCGTGGTGGTGGAGCAAGGAGAAAGTTACTACTTCTGCTTGCTGTGCTAGATCTATAGACCTGCCCCATTAACTATGTGCTTGTAAAGTTGCTTTTGAAGGACAGGATCGAGTCTCTAGCGTTTTGCAGCCAGGCTTTCCCATATCCTACCGCACCCAGCCCCATGTGTACGCACGGGCATACGCACACACACATACCCATTGCCATTTCAACAGAGAGCGATTTCGCTGACAGCCTAGCCATGTGGTGAAGGAATAACCTCATCAGCTCATCAACAGCCTAAGAGTTCCAGAGCCCTGGGGAAAATCAAGGATCTCTCTTGTAGGGATGTGGTAAGCATCCGGTACCGGGCGTGGACTCTGGCCACAGCTTGCCGCAGGCAGATGGCAGCTTCAGCCCATGGGGGTCAGGAGCCCGGAAAAGAAGCCGTGTGCAGGAGTGCTGGGAGCAGAAGCTGCCCCCTCCCCATAGGCTTCAGCAGCAGCCCCAAGCATGGAGGTGTGGGGAAGCAGGATCCTGCTTAATTGGTTAATCAATTAAAACTAAGGTTTAACCTGTAAACTGATTAACCGTGATTTTACATCCCTACTCTTGACATCCTAGCCATAGTCTCAGGCAAAAGAAATGCTCCAAAATCCTGCCTGAGGTTCTCTCACCCAGTATTTTATGTTACACATGGCTCTTGCCACAAGTTCTTTAGGCACAGCACACATACATACCAAGCAATGTTCCCTCTGTTTGTTTCCATCCATGTGCAGAATAAATGTTATGTGTATTGAGGCATGTGTGGATGTGCACCACCAGTAGAAATACATGCTGCTGGCTCTGGGCGCTGTGGGTGTTTTGCTAATCAGCAGGGCGGCATTTGGATCTCTCCTGTGTGGCCGCTTTAGCACTCAGCTTACAGGGTACTCTGATGCCAAGTGACCTAACCTGGCAATTCCTCCAGGTGGGAAAACCCCAATTTGAGAAGCACTTAAAACAAAATAATGTGTAGACTGAACAGGACTCAGGGTTCAGACTAAAGCGCCAAGGAGTCCTGTAGCACCTTATAGACTAACAGATGTATTGGAGCATAAGCTTTCGTGGGCAAAGACCCACTTAGTCAGATGCATGACACCATGCAAGGCACTGCATTTAGCCGTATGGAGTGGAAATCCATCAACCACATGCATCTGACAAAGTGGGTCTTTGCTCACGAAAGCTTATGCTCCAATACATCTGTTAGTATATAAGGTGCTACAGGACTCCTTGGCGCTTTTGCAGATCCAGACTAACACGGCAACCCCTCTGATACTTGACACCATGCAGGGTTCAGACTGCTGGCCAAGTTCAGTCCTGTTGTAAAGGAACGGAACTGAAAGGGAGGGGAGTTGCACTAAGGATGAATTTGGCCTATTGCATTTGCCTGGACTCTGACTTCTGTTTCTCAATCGTCAGACTTAATCTTATTTGATCCTTGGTGACTTGATTTTCCAGTATACAGAGAGACTTGTTGTCAAATAATACCTAGAAACAGGGTGTGCAGAAATTTATCCAGATCCCTGAAAACTTATTTCCATCTTGTAATATATTAATAGTTCTATCAGACTGTCATCAAAGGGTCTCACTTTACAAACAATAATGTTAAGGTCTCACATGCCCATTGTGTATAGGAGAATAGAGGAAGGATTTCTCCCACCACTATATAATGGTGCCACCTCTGCTGTAGAAGATGGGAGCTGTTGATAACTACACAATGGTTCAGATCAGGAATGAACAAAATGCCTGGTTAAAATTGCCCTGATGTTTTAGGAGGCAGCATGTAAAAGATCTGAGCTGCCATTCAACTGCCTCTCTTCTTATAAATAGTGTTTGTGGGGATCTGTCAGTAATGATGCTGAACAGGCTGCCATCTACTGAACCTGGGCTCTGGAACCATGTTAGAGGGGAAAGTCCCAGTGTCCTGTCTTCAGCCTGAGCCCAAATTTCTACACTGCAATTTTATAGCCCTGCAGCCCAAATCTTCCCTGCCCCCAGCCCAATTCCGCTGACGTGGTCCAGCCACAGATGGTTTATTTCAGTGCTGACAGACCCCAGAACCCTAGGAATTATCTATTTGCATACACAGATGGTCTTGTGACTTTTTACCTGATAGAGTAAAAATGTAAAATAGATTGTACATTCTAGCTGGAGTCTTACAATGCGATTTCAGCTGTTCTGACTTTGGCATGGGGCTCATCACTTAATTCTTATAACTAGGGATAGTTAAAATAGTTAACCAGTTAAACATTTTGTTTAACCAGCTAACTGCCGTGGACAGGGCCCAGCTAGCTGGCACCACCCCAACCACGCATGGGGGCTCCCCTGGCCTGCTGAGATTAGGGTCCAGCCACCCAGGCCCCCTGTCACCATTGGTGGGGCGCTGCTCCTGCCCTTTGTGGTTATGGACAGGGTCCAGCTGGCCGGGTCTGCTGTGGTTGCTGGCGGGGAGCTGCTCTGGTTGGGTTTGCGGGCATGGTCTGCAGGCATGCTCCTGCCATCTTGGCCGGTTAATTGGTTACGTACTGCTTACCGGGTAACTGGTTAACCTCTTACATCCCTACTTATAGCTTTATCAAAGTATTTTTGTTGTCGTTATCATACCACACTTTATTATGAGTCTCTAATTCCCAGCTAGAAATAGAACTCAGGTTTATTTACCTGTTTTATGGGATCAGACACTTACAATAGATGATTATAGCGGTGCTTATACGTGCTGTGCTGCCAACATTGGCGTTGTCGTGTAAAATGAACAATTGAACATTGAGAACACAAAGTACAGCATGGATTTCGTAAACATTTCTTTTTTAAGATACTCGGGAAGCCCTCATACGGTAGTGTAAAGGGCCATCCAAATACTTACATAGATGATTAGATCAAATCAATTAGGGCTGAGATCTAGCCTATCCCTGGAGATTATAGTTAAGTAAGCTGGCATTGTTTCTGTTATTTCTGCTGCGGATTTGGGCGTGGCCCCTGATGTTCTAGTCGGTCTAGTTCCCCAGTTGCACTGAAAGAATACTAATGAAGAAACAATTTTAAAAAATATAAAAGAAGTGGACAGAATATTCCTGTGACTTAGGATGGCCTGCCAACAGGGAGTGGGGGTGGGGGTGGAATGGCCAGGGGAAGGGAAAGGACACAATTGCCCAGGGGCCTAGGAGATTTCAAATGGCCTGCGGACCTTTGATCATTGCCATTGGCATGCAGCAGAGCTAAGACAGACTTTCTGCCTGCCCTTACTCCATGCCACTCCCAGCGGCTGGCATGCCCCTTGTATGGCTTTGAGGGAAGGGGAGTCTCTGTGTGCTTGTCCGTGCCCTGAGCACCAACTCCACAGCTTCCATTGGCCAGGAACTGCAGCCAATGTAAGTTGCAGGGACAGTGCCTGTGGGCAGTGGGGCATGGAGCCTTCCTACCTCCCTCCCGCCCCACGCACACACACACACTAGGGAGCCACTAACAGAGGGGTGTGCCAGTCACTTTCAGGAGCTGCTTGAGATAAGCGCTGACCCTCTGACCATTTCTTGCACCCCAACCCTCTTCCCTGGCATACAGCCTGCACCCCACACCCAAATTCTCTCCCAAAGCCCAACTCCTAATCCCACCTGCACCCAAACTCCCACCCAGAGCCCGCACCCTGCACCTCCTCCTGCTCGCAAACTCCTTCCCAGAGCCTGCACCTGCACCTCCTCCTGCTCCCAAACTCCTTCCCAGAGCCCGCACCCTGCACCTCCTCCTGCTCCCAAACGCCTTCCCAGAGCCCACACCCTGCACCTTCTCCTGCTCCCAAACTCCTTCCCAGAGCCCGCACCCTGCACCTCCTCCTGCTCCCAAACTCCTTCCCAGAGCCCGCACCCAGGGCCGGCTCGAGCCATTCCTGCGCCCCGGGCAGTGGGCGCGCGACGCATGCGCGGCTCCGCCCCCGGGCGCACAGCACATGCGCGGCCCTGCCCCCGGCGCGCTGCGCACCTTTACAGCTGCAATTGGGCACGCGGAGCCTGATTACAGCTCTAAGGGGCGCCACGCAGCCCCCGGCTCCAGACACGTGGCGCCTGATGGCAGCTCTAAGGGGTGCTGCACGGCCCCGGTCCCGGGCGCACGGCACCCCTTACAGCGGCCATCAGGCGCCCCCCATAGGTTGGCGCCCCGGGCAGCTGTCCAGCTAGCCCCCCCCCTTAATCCGGCCCTGCCCGCACCCTGCACCTCCTTCTGCTCTCAAACTCCTTCCCAGAGCCCACATTCTGCACCTCCTCTTGCTCCCAAACTCCCTCCCAGAGCCCGCAGCCTTCATTGCCTCTTGCACCCAAACTCCCTCCCAGAGCCCGCACCCTGCAGCTCCTCTTGCACCCAAACTCCATCCCAGAGCCCGCACCCTGCACCTCCTCTTGCACCCAAACTCCATCCCAGAGTCTGACCCCTCATTCCCTCATGCCCCTGTCCAGAGCCTGCAGCCAACCTCCCTCCCAGAGCCTGACACCCCACCCCTTCCTGCACTGCAACTCCCTACCCAGCCCAGTGAAAGTGAGTGAGGGGAGAGCGAACAACAGAAGAGGTTGGAGTAAGTAGGGGCAGGGGCCTCAGAGAAGAGGCAGAATAGGAATGTGGCCTCAAAGAAGGGCCAGAGCAGGGGGCAGGGCAAGGATCTTTGGGTTGGCATGTTTAGACAGTTGGCAAACCTATCAGGCGGGCATGCAAAAACCCCAGACATGCTGAAAGAGCAGACCCAGCAGCACAGCCAGCAACTCGCTGGGCACCAGCCAGTACAGGCACAGCATCACCCAAATGTCAGGCAGACCGCATCCACGCGGGCATGGCTTGATCATGCGTGGGGACTCATTGACTGTTCTGCCCCAGGGCCCAGAATTGCTGTCTAATCAGAAGCTGAGCAGTTTTTCCTGGGAAAGTGAGTGCTGTATGACAGACGCATTTCATAATTCCTTCCAGATGTGAAGAGCTTGGATGGGTAGCCAATTTTATGGAACTGAATGTAGCAGTAAGTACAAAGTGGTATATGTATTCATCTGCTGTTGAGTCATAGTGTATTCAGATACTAGAGTTATTGCAGCTGAACGGAACTGGCTCCATAGTGTGGCAGATGAATATTGGTTGTGATCTGTCAGCATAATCTTTTATCCCTACAAAAAGTTTAAAGATAGAGGGATCCTCGTTGATTAGCAGCACGATCATTTTTCTATTTGACCTAATGATCACCATGATTTCCAAGTTCAGCTATTTCCAAGCAGCCTGATACTTTACTTAACGTTTCAAAATGCTTCAAAATAGTGAGGTCAGAAATCAGTGAAAGCATAGGGTTTCATGATATACTTAAAATGACCTTAGAAAAACTGTGAATGAACAAAGAGCCTGGCATGACACTTAGCAGGAATTGAACCCAAATGATAATATCCTGGCACCACTGAAGTTAACTGGAGTTTTGTCATCGATTTCAGTGGGACCAGGATTTCACCCAAAATGTTAAAACCACCAGAAAAGCGAGAGCTGCCTTCAAAAGAGACATTAAACTAGGAAAAATGAGCAGTCCTGTATAGGGATGTAACCGACTAGTTGAGTCACTATTCGACTACTCACTTCCCCCCCAGTTGTATCAGAGGCAGCAAAGTGGGGGGGGGCAGGGAGCAGGAGCCGGTTCTGAGCGGAGCTGACTCAAAAGCTAGTTCCCCCCAGCACCGTCTGCATGGGAGGGCAAGGGAGGCAGAGCCACAGCAGGGGACCTGGAGCAAGCCGGGACTGAGCAGTTCCGGCTTGCATCAGCTCCAGGACTTCTGTGGCTCGCTTTTTAAAAGTAGTAAGAGCCGCCTGCAGCGGTCCTGGAGCCATGTGAGTTGGGACTGCTCAGTCCCGGCTCGCGCCTCCCCCAGGAGCTAACCCCCTTATTGACTAATCAGGTAGTCGATGGAAATTCCATCGACTACTCAATTAGCTTATTAACCGCTACTTAACACCCCTACTTCTGTGGCACCTTAGAGACTAACAAAAATATCTATAGTATCATGAGCTTTTGTGGATAAAACACACTTCTTCCAACTCATCTGAAGAAGTGGGTTTTGCCCATGAAAGCACATGATACTATAAATACTTTTGTTAGTTTCTAAGGTGCCACAGGACTACTCATTGTTTTTAGGTTATTGTTTTAGGTTTCAAAGTTATAGGCCAACACTTAGCTACAGACTAACACTTCTGAGACTTTTAGACTAAGAATAATCTAGTTTAACAACAAGTCTATCAGATTTTGGAGTTGAAAGTATCTCAAGTATGGTTCCATTCACTATGGTTATAATTATCGCATGTGTCACCAGGTGGCGCTGTTAGAAGCGGGGAATCTTTTTTCTCACAAGGGCTATTGACCCACAGAAAATCAGTCAGGGCGGGGTCCACACTCAATCCACACACACACACAAAAAAGCAAAGCAAAAAAGGAAAAAAAACCTCACTCCCCTCACTGTAGTCAGGGCTGGATTAACTCTTCTGGAGGCCCAGGGTTTTTTGCTTTTGTGTGGCTTCCTAGGTTCTGGGGTGGGCCCCAAAATGAGGGAGTGTGGGACGGGCTGCAGGTTGAGGTGGTAGGATGGTGCAGGAGGGGGTGAGAGCTCCAGCTGGGGGTGCAGGCTGTGAGGTGGGGCTGAAGATAAGGTGTTTGGGTGCAGGAGGGGGCTTCCGGCTGGGACTGAGGGGTTTGGAATGCAAGAGCAGACTCAGGACAGGAGGTTTAGGGGTTGCAGTCCCTAAAGCCACTTTCTTAATCCAGCCTTACCTGTAGAGGGAACAGGCTCAGGGACTTGCTGTGGGTTGGATCAAATTAAGCAGGGGGCCAGATCTAGCCTGTGGGCCAGAGGTTTCCCACCCCATCTTAATACGTGAGCACATTTTTAGTCTTGGAAGACATGCTCATGGTGGTGGTGCTCGTATTTGGGTTATATAAAATTCTGTGTAGAGAGAGTTGTACCAGGAGATGGAGAATTTGTGTTCTACCTTGGTATCCAATTAGTCATAGGCCTGGGCAGCACTTAAAAACTTAGTCTGAGATAGGTATGGCTCTTAGACGTGTGAAAAATTAACACGGCTGAGTACTGTTGTTAAGCCAGCCTACTCCCCAGCGGAGACACAGGTCTATGGAAGAATTCTTCTGTTGACCTAGCTACTTCTGCTCAGGGAAGTGGAGTTCCTACATCAACTGAAAAACCCCATCTTCGCTGTAGAAAGAGTCTACACTATCGTGCTGGCTTAGACTCTAGTCAGTTCTTGAAGTAGAATTTCCCACTGAGAACTTGGCATTGTTGTTGGGATGAGATTCCTGAAAGTGAGGAATGAAAGAAGGGAAAGTGATATGTGTGTTAATAAAGCACTTACAGTTACATTTGGAAGATATTCCGTTGTCACTTCATTGATTTTCTCCTCAACTGGGAAGCCAGCCTGAAAGCCCCTATGCATCTGCTACTGCTTGGCGGAGAGGCAGCGCAGTTATCAGAATAGGAGACCGGGGTCAGGAAGGGGCAGGAATAAGTATCTCAATGCATCTGAGTACCACTGGGGTTTTGTTCATTTTAGTGTCTGGCTTGGAATGCTGAGCCACGTTTTAGTGAGCGAGGACATCAAAGCCCAAGGATAGGAGTTGCAAGAGGATTACTGGGCAGAATGCAGTCCAGCTCCATGCTATGAGATGCAGGATGCTCCATATACTGAGCAAAACTATCCCCTGTCCTTGCACAGGTCACAGTGGAAGTAGACTTCCCCTCTTCTTGTGTGAACCAGGGACGTTGCGGTCCCTATAGGCAGAGCAGCATAGGAACTAGCCCCTTCCTGTTCTCCAAGGAATATATGCCAGTTCCAAGGGGCCAGAGAGGAAGTGGGTGGCCATCATACCACCCCTCTGTATCCTAGCCTTCCCAGCACACTAGCGGAACAAATGTTCACCATGGTAAACCTCTGTCTGCTTGAGGCTCATTCCTTCCCTGAGCTCATGCATCTACCTGTAACTTTGTGTCTCTTCAACCTCTGGAACTCCTTGCCAGAGGATGCTATGAAGGCTAGGACTTTAACAGGGTTCAAAAAAGAGCTAGATAGATTCATGGAGATTAGGGCCATCAATGGCTGTTAGCCAGGATGGGTAGGAATGGTGTCTCTGGCCTCTGTTTGTCTGGAAATGGATGACAGGGGAGAGATCATGTGAGGATTACCTGTTGTGTTCCCTCCCCCTGGGGCATGTGGTATTGGCCACTGTCGGCAGACAGGATATTGGGCTTGATGGACCGTTGGTCTGACCCAGTATGGCCGTTCTTATGTTTCCAACTCAAGGCTGCCCATAGATGCCCCCATCTTCACAGCTGTCCAACAAAATGAATGAAGATGACATCATTTTTAACTTAGCTGAGTAGGTCTGTTTGTCTTGGTAGAGCAGGGAGTTAACTTTGTTACACTCCATTCACTGGCAATTAAACTAAATTATTTTTCACAAGGGAACGCTCTCTGTGCTTCTTATTCCACAGTGGTTTTATCTGCCTGTAAGCTGTCTTCTGCTTGTCTGTTTGGATGGCATTCTCTTCTGTTAAGTCATGCACATCCAGCCCCAAAAGGGATGTATTGTATTTTCTGTACAAAGAAGATATTTTCATCATCTGTTCTTAGAGTATCCAAATGGAAACATAGGCTTATCTCATACAAGGTAGTTTAGTTTTGTAAAAAGATTTTCTTCTATAGTTCAACACCCAGGGCCGGCTTTAGGAAGTGCAGGGCCCAATTCAAACAGTTTCAACGGGGCCCCGGCAGCCAGGATTTTTTGGACTCCCCAGCTACAGGGCAGAGTCATGTCCCGCCTTCCTGCCAAACCCCGGGGCCGACACCCCCCTCCCGCGGCACAAGGAAACCCCTGCGCTCAACTCACCCGTCCTGCGGTGCAGGGAAGCCGCCGCGCTCCTCCGGGGCCGACGCCCCCTCCCGCAGCGCGCCCGGCACACCAGCACACTTCCGGCTTTAGGGCGCGGGGCCCGATCCGGGGGAATCAGTCGAATCGGTCTAAAGCCGGCCCTGTCAGCACCCAAGGGCCTAATTTTCCACTGCCTTTGTGTGGTCATGCACAGCAGTGCTCAGCGGCATTAAAAAGCCATCTTTCTGAGGCCCTGTGTGCGGACTAAATGGATCATGTTTAATTTAACTGAATTATTGAAACTGGTACAAACCCCTATGTGGACAGTCTTAGTTCAGTTCAAACATCTTCATAATCGATTTTAGGTCAACCAAAAATGTTCTGGACTACAGCAGAATCTGTCTCCATGCTGGTTTTGCACCGGTTTAACAAAACTAGTTTAAAACCATACCTTATGTTGAACCAGTGCACCACTCTAGATAGACAAGCCCTGACTGGGTAGTATTTCCCCCCTTTTTTTCACAGGTTTAAATGACTATGGAAGGTGCAAGGTATTGGAGAATTAGGCCTCATTCCCTATCTGATCCAGACCTAAATGTTATCTTCCATAAGGCCAGGATACCTCCAAATACTTTGCCTTGCATCTGCTTCCCACATCATTACTTCATCAGTGTGAATTGTCATCTACTTGTTTTTTTTTCCCCTGAAGTAAATTATGAGATGCTATTTTGCCTTAAGTTATCAGTAGCTTTCTCGCCTGTAAGCATGGCTCTCCCATTCTCCAATGGCTGTATCCACCATGTTTATTTAATCATACCCAACAACTCCCATCCCCTTAGTTTCTCATTCAAAACCCAAACGTAAGTCAATGGAACTGTATTTTTCTGATGTTATTTCAGCAATGTGACAGAGTCGTTCATAGATTATAAAGCCATAAGCGACCACCATAATCATCTCATCTGACCTTATGTATAACACAGGCCATAAGACTTCCTTGAATTGACTCTTCTAGAGAGGTTCTTGCCATTGTCTATCACACCTGCTATTGTAAGATGTAAGGTTTTTGGGTGGTAGCTAACTCCACATAGCGGAGTAGACAGTCGCTGTGGGCCCCTGGGTAAGGGGCAGTTCTGCACTGCTGGAAGGGCCAGGGCTAAGGGTGGAAGGGGTAGGATCAAGGGCAGCTGGCCCTGCTCCAGGCTCCGGGGCCGCCTCCCGTCAGTGAGCCTGACTCCATAAGACTTCCACGTATTGTGCTAGGGACAGAAAAAAGATAACAAAAGGATGGTCTCTGCCTCCAAGTGTTTATAGTCTGTATGCAAATTGTGTTTTTCAGCCAAGATATAATGCTGTAATTGTAACCACCACCAGGCGGATTTGAACCTGGGACTTCTGAAGCGGGGCATAGGAACCACTACCCTCTGAGCTAAAAGCCAGCTGGCTCCCAGCCCATGCTGTAGAGGTCTCTTGGTTTTAACTGTTGATATGGTCTAGGTACCACTTGCATTGCTCAGTAACCACACTAGGTGTGTGGGTTACACGATGTAAATCTGCATTGAGGTCCATCCCATTGTTCATAAATTATGGATGCTATATAAATAAAATATCCAGAAAGGCCACATGCTTTCTGGGCCAGACTGTGGCATTTTTGTTCATGCAGTTGAGCACATCTATAAGTAGCGCTATTGATTTCCAGAGGGCTGTTTGGGTACGTCATTGCTTGCCATTGCAAATGTTCTACCATTTGTGCCTTTGTGTATTCTTAAATCAAAAGTGGCTGACAGTTGACAAAAAATAGTCACTCCATCAATTAAATTAATTCTGCCATTAAAAACTCTCAGAAATCATTGGTTTAAGTTTCAACCATATTTAAAATGTAGACCGAGTGGGAATAAAAAGCTTGTTGGGAGAAAGAAATGCAGATTGCAATATTTCTGCAGGACATTAGTGCTTTACACTAAGATATTGTGAAGCAAACATTGACGTGCCTTGTTCATGTGAGCTAATGTACTGCTGGGCACTGAATCAAACCTTCCTTTTGGCTGAACTGCAGGAACTAATACACCTAATGTTACAGACTAGAAATAGCTAAATCATTTCTCTCCATTTTAATGAGGGAATGCTGCTTTTAGCTCAGTCACTTGAGGTTTCTGTAAGTAGCGAGTTTGAATTACTCAATTCCTCTCTATTACATTGATTTCTTAAGGGCCAAAACCTGGTCGCACTTAGGGTTGCCAGATGGTTGAAACAAAAATACCGAACACCGCCCCAAAAAAAAACCCAGTGGGAAAAAATTCTGTTGAAGGGGGGAAAAAAGAGGGGTTGTTGAGCAAAAAAAAAAGGGGGACTCCAAGGACTTATTAAGCCAAAAAAAAAAATTTAAAATAAAACAGCATGTCCCCTTTAAGAGTGAGGGATAGGAACAGGGGAGACGTTGAGCACTAAGACCCAGGGGAAGCATTGCTTCCCCTAGGTCTTTTGGCCGGCAGCCATTTTGTGCCGGCAGCCTTGGGGAACCAGGTAAGCATGGGGCTGGGGTCGGGGGCTGGGGTGTTGGGGGCCGGGGGAGGCTCGGGAAGGCCGGGTGCTGAGTGTTTGTAGGGTTGCCAGGTGCCCGGCATTTTGGCCTCCTGGCCGGGGAAAAATTCAGAAAATACCGGACATCTCAGGTGTCCGGTATTCTCTGAATTTTTTTTACCGGACAGGAGGCGAAAATACCGGACTGTCCGGGTGAATACCGGACACCTGCTAACCCTACTTCGCCCTGAAGACAACAGGAGTTAGCTCTCAGCAACTGCTTATACAGGAACAGACCATGGACTTTAAACAAAATGTCCAGTATTTGTTAGCTGTTTAGTGTTATCCATCTCTGAGGCTCACTTGCTGCTTTTGAAAGCCTGGGATCAAATTTTACTCTTTTCTAAAATTACTGTTATTCCTATCAGGAGTTGGACTGCTGGAACCGAATGCTAAATGTGGCCCACAAAGTCCATAAAGGATATGTTTATATTGCAGTTTAACACCCATGACTGGCAAGTGCCACTTGACTCAGGCATGCCAGGGTCAGGTTACGGGGCTGTGTAATTGTGGTGTAGACCTTTGGGCCCAGGACTGCAGCCTGGCTCTGGGTACCTCCCATCTTAGGGGATCCTAGATCCCAGGTTCCAGACCTTTTACCCAAGCTCCACAAGCCTGTCAGCTGGCGGGGGCCAGCTGTGGGTGTCTAATTTCAGCTCTGGCATATCCTGAGTGAGTGAGCTCTATGGGGCAAATTACTTAGACTTTCTGGCTACGTCTAGACTGGCGCGCTTTTGCGCCAGAGCTATGCAAATGAGGCTCAGCGTTGGAATATCGCCGAGCCTCATCTGCATAGCTAATGAACCGCCATTTCCGTGGAAGAGGCTCTTGCGCAAGACGGGGCTGTCTACACTGCCCGTCTTGCGCAAGAACTGCCTGCGCAAAGCCGTTATGCCGATTATTTTCAGGCATAACGGCTTTGCGCAAAAGGGTTTTTCTTGCACAAGAAGGGGCAGTGTAGACAGCCCCGTCTTGCGCAAGAGCCTCTTCCGCGAAAATGGCGGTTCATTAGCTATGCAAATGAGGCTCGGCGATATTCCAACGCTGAGCCTCATTTGCATATCTCTGGTGCAAAAGCGCGCCAGTCTAGATGTAGCCTCTCAGATTAAGTAGGAAGTCTGGAAGTCTATTCAGGGTGCATTCATAAGAAAGCATTGGAGCAGTTCATATGTGTAAAACTGGGATGCTTTAATAAAAATGTCATTTTATTTATTCATTTAAAGATATTGGACTAATCTAGTCTCCTCTGTATATTAGGCTAGACAGAGAGAGCCAGCTCCTAAACTGGTGTAAAGTGATGCAGCGTTTTAGACTTCAGTGGAGTTTTGCTTGTTTATACCAGCTGAGGATGTGATCAAGGTAACTTAACCCGCTTTTCAATTTATTTGAAAAGACAGAGTATAATAAAACTTAATATCAACAAGCTGTTTATGAAGTTCTTGAGATCTTTACACAGAAACCTCTATGGAAGAGCAAGATTGCTAATAGAAAACGTAATAAAAAAATCAAACAATATTTAATGCAAAGGCACTTTGCTACCAGAATGAGCATAAAAATTACTCATAGACCACTTTGCTTTTAATCCTCTCTGTCCATCACTTCAGTTACAAGACAATGGTCTACATTTGAAAAGAAAAGGTTTGAGAAACACAATTCTCCCCCTCCAAACTAGTGTCTAAAATAATTACTACACATTCTGGAGCACAGCAAGGGAAGGATTAATACAATTGACCAGAATGTTTTAGAATTATAAAACTGCAATAAATAATTTTAAGGTGGCTTCAAACTTTTCTATATGGTTCTAGCAACAGTAATTGGATTAATTTGAAAGCATTTCAGAAGGGGATTAGTTTCTAAAGCCCCTTTTCTACTTTATGAAATAAATTATTTTAAACTGCTCAGATGCTTAACTTTTAAAATTAGTGACTGAACATGCTCAGTAGCTACTCCTCATAATGTTCTTAAGCAAACAAAACTTCTAATAAAGTGCATTAGAGAGGCACAGCCACAAATTGCAAGGTGGGAAAGGTGATAAATTCTATTGAACCAACTTCTGCTGGTGTCAGAGGTAAACTTTTGAGCTACACAGCTACTCTTTCTTGGGGTCTGTGTAAGCTCAAAAGCTTGTCTCATTCACCAGCAGCAATCGATCCAATAACAGAGATGGCTTATCCACCTTATCTCTCTAATATCCTGAGACCAACGTGGTTACAAAACTGCTGCAAGCAGTGAAGTATGTGGAAGAGAGAAAGAATCTAGTTACTTCAAAGAGTGGGTGTGTTATAGAAATCCTAGCTAAGCTTAGTCATGTTTGAACAGGGTGTGTGTACACAGAGGGTGTAATTAGGCCATTTACTGTGTAAGATAACTGACAGACCTGATTCAATATAATGTCCACAAATATTCATTCAAATTGAATGGCTGTTTGGTACAGCCCTGCTTCACCTCATTCATTTGAGAACATCCATACAAATATTTTTTCTTCAGAGTGGTATTTGAAGAGTGGCTAGTCTCTGTATGAATGTCCTTCTTCTTGGGTGAATATCCATCTTGTGTTTGAGCACATAGAAGAGTAGGACTGGTCAAAAAGTTTTGAATAAAACTTCCATCAAAATTAGCATTTCATTAACATCAAAACTTTCTGCATGAAAAGATCAATTTTGGTGGAATTTTCCATTGGGAAAATCAAAATGAAACTTATCTTCCATGAGGCACTGTAGCAGCTCAGGCAGAGGACAAAACTGAGGTTCATCTTGGGAAATGTAGTACAGCCAAGAGTAGAGTCAGTAGAGAAAAGGGGATACAGGAGGTGCCTGGAACTACATCTCCCATAAAGCACCATGGTGGCTGAGGCAGACAAAGAAATGAGTGTCAACTCAAAAAGAAACATTTCAATATTTCTTAATTTAAATTTTTCTGAATTAATTTTTGATATTTAGACCTGTCATCCAAATCCAGAATGACAACAAATATCAAAATATCATAATTTCCCAGAAGACAGAAATTTCATTTTATATCAGCGTTATATATTTTATCCTCTCCCCTGCCATTCACTTTGTTTGAGAAGTTTCAGTCTTTCAGTCAGGGGCAGAAAAAAATATTGTGTAATTTAGGTTTCAAATCATATGCCAAAAATAGTATTAAAAACAAAGAGAATGATCTGTAAACAACCCATAGCCTGAAAATTCTTCTCTCAGACTCTTTGGAAAATGTTCATGAGCACATTAGCAAGAAATCAGGATTGGTTTGCAAACAAGTTGTAAACACAACAAACAGATACCTTGAATAATTTATTCACAGTAAATAATTTGGCCAGCTCTGATAGAAGAGCCTATTTTGTTAAGCCAAAGTGACATTATTATTCATTTTTATTAGTATTAGCCATTTTTCCACAAAGAAATTTCACCATGCAATTACAGAGAGAGTCTGCAGAACTGGAATTCATCTACAAATTTGACAGTGTCAACGTGGGCTTGAAATTTCCCCTTCCTTTGACATTTGCATTTTCTCATCAACAGCTATGAATGGAACACATCCAGCCCACAGAGGTATGTCCGAAACTACATCCCTTTTTCGATAAAGGGATGTAAATTAGACATATCGAAATTGTAAATGAAGCCGGGATTTGAATTTCCCGTGCCTTATTTGCACAATCGCGGCCGCAGCTTTTTTTTTTCTTTCGAAAAACCACTTTTTGGAAAAAAAACGCGGTCAAGATGGGGCTCTTTCAACAGAAATGCCCCGTTTTGAAAGATCCAATAAACCTGAGGATTTCTGTTGAAAGATCCCCGTCTTGACCGCGGTTTTTTTCCGAAAAGTGGCTTTTCGAAAAAAAAAAAGCCGTGGCCGCCATTATGCAAATGAAGCACGGGGAAATTCAAATCCCAGCTTCATTTACAATTTCAATATGTCTAATTTACATCCCTTTATTGAAAAAGGGATGTAGTTTAGACATACCCTTAATTAGCTTCATTAACACGGGTCCTACAATTGACAGGTACTTCTTTTGCTGTTATATCTCACTAGATATTAAAAGAGTTTTTTCTGCAGGATGACGGGGTCACTCTGCGGCCCGCCTGCCTCCTTCCTCTCTCTCCCTTTCCCCCTCTTCCAGCTTGAGGTCAACCTTGCTGCTTCCCCTCACCACTTGGAATTGCTATTTTAAACCAAACCCCTACTCTCCTTCCTCCACCCCCACCCCACAGGGCTTTCAGTGCCAAGAAACATGGTAAAGTAGCTGGCAGACCCCACATTGCAGCGTGACAGCCCAGGTGCAGGGGAGGGTATGGTTCTTGGGACAGCAGCCTGGAGACATGCGCTAGGAGAGGGGCTCCCAGCCGGGCTTATGTGCCAGCAGCGGGCTCTTGGGGGCTCCCCCGCTGCAGACTTTTGGGGAGCCGGTGCATGGTGCCCGACTGTCCGGAGTCCGGCTGCCCCTGCTGATGCTCACCCCCTCCCCAGCGGCTGCGCTTACTGCGGCTGTCACAGCATCCCCGAGCCGCCCAGGGAGACCGTCACACTATCTGTCTGCTCCTTCCCTTCTGCTCCCGGCGGGCGATGGGCAGTCCTGGGCACTCCGGGCAGGGCGGGGGCAGTGAGCAGCGCAGGCAGGACCACATGGAGGAGAGGTCGGGATAGCAGTCCCCTGTGCTATTGTTTTCCCCACCTCAGCAGGCTGCAGTACCCCGGAGCGCTGAGTGCCCATGGCACTACCTGTGCCTCACTGCGCCCCATGCACATTAAACGTTACCATTCTACCAAAAGCCCAGCCACCAGACCTCCCAGTGACAGCCTCCTATTTCCAGAGCCCCACTGCACCCAACCCCCCCCAGAGCCTCCCCAGTGCCAGCCCCCAATATTAGCCCCATCCCAGAGCCCCCAGTGCCAGCCCTGCCCCCATAGCTCCCCAACTACTTAACTTACAGAGCCCCCCAGTACTAGCCCCGCCCCTGAAGCCCCCACTGCCTGCCCCGTCCCCGTCACCTAGCCCTGTGCCGCTGCCCACATCGCAATGGCTCTGGGAGCTGGGGCTGGGGTACGCAGCCCATTGCCTCCCCTCCCACCATGGCATGTCCTGCCCCGCCTCTCAGCCAACCAGCTCCAGGCAGGGGCAGGGTCCCCTCCGGCTGCAGAAGATCACTTCCCTGTGCAGTGGGAGGACCGCAACAGCGGTGTACCCCAGCCCTGGCCCCCAGAGCCACGGTTGCCCAGCGGTTGGGAACTGCTGCCCTAGTATATCTTGGATTTTTCTATTTCCAAACGAGGTAAAACGAGGTATACAGGATCTATCAGAAAAGGCTTTCTTTAGCGAAAGATCAGCCTCTAGACTGCCGCTTTTCTCCGACAAAGCTCCGTGCCGACGAAAAAAAGTGGCGGCCATTTTTATGCTAATGAAGCGTGGGATATTTAAATCCCCGCTTCATTAGCAATTTTGACCTGCCCAATCTGCATCCCTCTGCCGGCAGAGGGGGGTGCAGTCTAGACATACCCAGTAAGACAAAATCCCTGACCTAAACAGTTTACAATCTGTGGAAAGATGTACACGCACGTTTAAGGGCATGTAAAAAGTCTTTGCAGGATGATGGCCTAATTTTAGGACACAACAAAAGCATGTAACCATAAACAAGAAGATGGGTAGGAGGATGTGTAATGGAAATAAGATCAAAGGGTTAATTAGGCGAGTAATATGTATACTTTGATGGCTTAAAAATCTCATTTATGTATAATAGAAGCTAGTTGAAATTTCTCAATATATTTATGAATTTCTTCACTGACATTTCAAATGTTGATGAAATAAAGAGGAAAAATCATTGTAGGTGTGTTCACAGACATATTTACAATGTTTCAACCAGCTCTCTCTTTCTCTCTTTATAAGGAGAGCCAGTAGCTTAAAGTTAAGCTTGCTTGATGCTTGCTTGATGTTGTTATCATATCCACTGTTTATAACTTTATAAAACTTCAACTATGCAGGCTGAAATTTTCCATGCCAGATGTCTGCCTCAGCCTGTAGTTTTTTAAGGTTCAATAAAAGTGATGCAGTTGCTTTCAAGGTTAGGTGAAAATACATTGTTTTGCCCATGTTAAAAATTGTATAGCTGTTTCTCTGGGAAGCTTTTCATGGGTTTGAGCAGAGGCTTGAAATTTGGCAGAACAATTGCTTGGTGCCAAGCATGTGCCTTTGTAGTTCCTGGGTAAAAGGGGCCAAATCTAGCCGAGCTATAAGCCTTTGAAAATCTCAGATCTCACACGCTCATTAGTGCTGTGGTGGGAAACCTGCAGCCCAAGAGCCGCATGAGACCCATTGAGGTTCTATGTGTGGCCCGAGAGACATTTTGTTCACTGGTGCCCATGCACAGGGTTGCCAGATTCTGCTGGTTTTCATCTGCATAGTTCTTTTCCTACCGGTATTACCAAGTGACTCGCAATTAAAGCATGGGCATGTCAAGTGAAGTGCATGCTGATTGCACACAACATTGTGAGAGCCCCGTGCTGCCTCTGCAGCCAATTGAAGTGCTGCTACGCTTCAATCAGCACAACCTGCAAGTTCTACGTTACCAAGCACCATGAGCAAAACCACCCTATCCTGGGAGACTGCCTGGGTTATGACAATCTTGTGGCCCACTGAGATGAAGGAGGGACACTCAAGCGGCCTGCTCACTAGCCTAGGTTGCCCTTCACTGCATTAGAGACTAGTTAGAGGTTCAAAATGAAGATCTCTGGAGAGTCTGTCTGCACTGAGTGTCACCAACCTAAGGCTGCAGGGGCCGAGAAGGACTCCCTTTGCAATTGCTCCTCCCAGCTGCTGTGGTGTTGGGCGTGGAACAGGAATAGGGTTGCCAAGTGTCCGGTTTTGAACCGGACAGTCCAGTATTTGAGCTTTCTGTTCGGGAAACAAATTGAGAAAATATAAATGTCCAGTATTTTCTAAATAAGAAAATGTAATGTAGATTGTGATGTAATGTCAAGTGTGTCCGGTATTTTTGTTGAAAGCATCTGGCAACCCTAAACGGGAAGCAGGGAGACTGCGTTTCCTGTGCTCTCAATAACTTCCCTGCTGGGCACAGACCAGGGAGTGGAGAAAGACTAGGATGGCTCAGATGCAGAGGGGAAAGATCTGGACCATGGGGAATGGTGAGAAGCTAAAACCAGATGAAGAACTGAGGTGGGGGAAGACTAGAACTGGCTGGACCTGGAGACGGGAACTTTGAGTTGGTGGGGGGAGGGGGACTGAGATCTGAGGAGGAACCTGGAGGATGGGACTTGAACTGACAAGTGGCACAGGAGACTGGGAAAAGGATCCAGTGGATAGCCTTCGGATGAGCTTCCCAGAGATGGAAAGGAGGACTGGACTCTGGGTGATTGGAAGACTGGCTCTCAAATCGACAGCCCTGAGTTGAAGATAGGCTGTCTAGGCAAGGAGACGGGACAAGGAGTCCAGGGATCAGGGAAGAGACAGAATTAGGATAAAGACAGGCCAGAGGTGTCGGGGCAGAAGGATCTGTGACCACCAGAGAACAAACTCCTCCAGAGCCTGGAATTAAACACAAGACTGCTGAGCTCAATGGGTTTGCTGCTGTCAGCACATGCCTCTGAAATACCAGAAATAAGGTTACCTGTGCATTGTGATGCAATCTTTAATTACATGCTTACAAACAATTTTTTCCCAGAGGACCCCCTGCCTGATTCATTGCACAGGATGGTCATGCCTGGGGATGAGTCAGGATTGTGTAATGAAGGAAGCTGTGGTCTGTAGGGTCCCTGCCTAGTTTGTTGCACTGGTAATATTGAGTGAGAGAGGGGATTGAAAGAACAGAAAAGAGGATGGTCTTGTGGTCTATTTAAACAGTTCAATGGTGCTCTGAAGAATGGGATTCTGTTGCTACCTCAACCACTCCTGTGTGATGCTGGGCAGCTCACCTGAACCAGACTTTTCACAGGTAGCCATTAACTGCATGTTCTTAATTTCTTAGGTACCTAACTTGAGACTATATCAGAGGCAGTAGTGTGAGGTGCCAGGTGGAAGCTGGTCCACAAGGGGAGCCAGTTTAAAAACCAGCTCCCCTTGTGGACCAGCTGTCTGTCTCCGGTGTTGCTGCCTCTGATACAGGGGCAGCAGCCTCTGACCAAGCAGCGAGCTGGAACTGAGCTGGGCTGCCTGCCTACCTGGCTACTAATACACTTTAAATGTAGAGCATTTTAAATGCAGAGCATTGCACCAGACCCAGTCCAAGCCAGGACTGAGCCAGACTGCTGGCCAGCCTGCTAAAAAATTTACTGGCAAGGGAGTGGGATATTTGTAGTCCAGCGTTTCTTAAAGTGTGAGGCAATTGGAGGTGTGCCACAGAGAACAGAGTTCAAAATGGCCACCCTTAAAAGGGCAATGCCTGCTCTCCTGATAAAAGGGCAAATTGTTTGGGTTTTTTTGCTTAACAACTTCTTTTCCCTGTCCTTTTTTGTTTGTTTGTTTTGCTCAACAACTTTTCCCTGTCTTTTTTTTTTTTTTTTTTTTTTTTTGTCTCTACAACTTTCCGGTAGGGGCTTTTTTTTTTTTGGTCAACAATTTTTCCCTTGGAATGGCTGCCCTTAAAGGGGCAAGCCTCCTCTTTTTTTTTTTTCAACAAAAAATTATTGTTCGGTGTTTCTTGGTCTTAAAAAGTTTGAGAAACAATGGTGTAGTCTATAGCATTAACCAATAAGCCTTTGCTTATTGGTTAATTGGTTAATCGACTACGCTATACTATTACATCCCTAACACACACGCATGTGCACATGCACGCACATGTGCGTGCTGCCAAACAGTTTAAGCACTTGCACTCAAGTCTAGTCTATACCTAAAACTTAGATTCACCTATTTATGTAGCACGGAGCTGTGAAAAGTTCATGCCTGACACCGTACTTAGGTTGACCTAAATTCTAGAGCAGGTTAAAGGATTCTTCTTCTGTCGACCCTGCTACTGCCCTTTGCAGATATGGTTTAACTATATCAACATCCATGTTGGAAGTGTCCATGTAGGAAGCGTCTGCACGATAGTGCTACAGACTGACTGAGCTGAAGGCACTAGGGGTATGCCTATAGGTGTGTTTGCATTACAAGCTGTACATTAGCTACTGCTAGACAGCTGTAGTGAGGTCTGCCCTTGGGATGGTGCAGGGCCTGGGACAGTGCCCCTTCCCTGGGCCCTTCCTCTTCCCAACCCAGCTGTTTCATTCTCCGGGTTAGGGAGTGGACAGAGCTCTATGCAAGCAGGGGAGTTGGGGAACCCCGGAAGCAGTAATTCAATGCTGAGCTGAACTTTTCTGCAGCAGCAAGAACATGCCATCAAATTTACCAGGAGGAGTGGGTCAGGTCCCTTTGTGAGAAATGCTAATCTTGATTAGGTCATGGCTTTAGTGTGATTTTTGAGCAATGGGATCAGTGCATTGTGGTGCATTGCCTATCATTCTGACCAGTACTGACTCATTGAGATATTTAAGAGCAGGTTGGATAGACATCTGTCAGAGATGATCTGGACGGTGCTTGGTCCTGCTGTGAGGGCAGGGGACTGGACTCAATGACCTCTCGAGGTCCCTTCCAGTTCTAGTGTTCTTTGAATCTGTGATTGTTTCCTTGTACACGCTTATCTGTCGATATCAGTTGTCTCTTGTCTTGTACTTGGCTTGGAAACCCTTTGGGCAAAGACTGTCTTTTTGTTGTGTTTGTACAGCTCTTGACACAAGGCGGGGCGGGGGACTGGTCCATGATTAGTGATCCTAGCCACTAAAAGAATACTAATAAATAATGAAATAACAATATGTATAATATATATTTTAGAGAGTTTGTGTCTGTCTGTGTGTCCATCCATCCAGAAGAACTCCTCCTAAACGGTAAGTACTAGGGATGTGAATGGTTAACAAGTTAACCAGTAAGCATCACCCTTAGTGGTTATGGTTAACCAATGGAGGCTGGAGCAGCCTGGCCCGTGGCTGGACTAGAGTAGCCTCCACACACCGACCTCCCTTTAATCAGTTAACCAGTTAAGCTTATATTTAACCATTTAATTAATTAAACAGGATTTTACATCCCAAGTAACAACTAGGATCACCAAATTTGCAGTGAAGCTTCCTCTTATCCTAACTTAAAGCAAGGTCAGGGTTTGGTTGTGCCAGGACAATGGGATGTGCCTGGAATTTGATTGTCTTTCATAAAATGGAAAGGGAGGGGTCTGGTAGGAGGGACATTTATACTATAGAATGACCACAGGGGGACAGCAAGGGGTCAGAGATGAGAACCAGGGACAGCTATAATCCCATTGGACCAGCAGAGGACAGGAGAGGAGAAAGGGACAGCTATCTACTATATATATTTCAGAGAGTTTGTCTGTTTGTGTGTCTGTTTGTTTGTGTGTCTGTCTGTCCCCCAGCTTCAGTGGCCATGGACAGTCACTTCTCACCTGGCTCCAAGTTGCTGTGGTGAGAGAGGGCTGGGGTCATCTTCTCTTCCCTGGGCACCTTGCATACTGAAGCCCTTATATCCAGCCCCACCCCAGAATAACAATTTAAATGAAGAAAACACGTATTTGAGTTAAGGACCCGAGCAATGCCGGGTAAATGTGCTAGTACTTAACAATGTTGTGCAGAAGTTCAGGTAGCTGTTAGAGTGCGAGGCCTGTGAGTTGAATTTGGTCAGGATTTTAAGGTCTCAACTGGTGATCTCTTTGACTAATATTGTACTAGTGCCTTGGGGACCCAGTCAAGAATCATGGCCTCCGTGTGCAAACACAGACAAATGGCACCAGCCCCAAAGAGCATGGCAACCAAGTCTAAAATGAGAATTGAGAGGGAGTAGCAATGAGATGATGATCAGTTAAATAAGCAGTGGTCACAGCGTGTCGGCATCATAGCAAAGGCAAGTTTTAGGGAGAAATTTGTAGGGGACAGTAGGTGGCTTTGGCTCTTAGGCTTTGGCTATACTAGAAGGGGGTTGCCAGTATAGCTCTGCCAGTTCTGCTGTCGGCAAACTCTCCTTGTGAAGACGTACCTTAGAGTGTTAGCATCGTTCTTTTGCCGAGATAGCTGATGCCTGTTCCCTGAACAATAGGACTTTTTTACAAGCATATCTGCATCTATTGTCGGACTTTTGCTGCCCCAGCTATGTCAGTTGGGGTGTGATTTGTCCAGTCCCCTAAATGACATAGCTGTGCATCAAAGCTTTCAGGTGTCAATCAGATCTTGGTGACCATGCTGCTAGTAAGTTCACTTGAGCAGCCTTAACTGCAAGCTAACTAAGGACGTGTCTACACTACAGCTGCTACAATGACATCACTCAGTGCTGAGCTGTGCCACTGTAGCGCTTTAGTGTAGGCACTTACTACATTGAGAAAAGTGTTTTTTCTGTCACTGTGGTTAATCCGTCTCTCGGAGTGCATGTTTACACTACCAGCCAAATGGATGGGCAGCAATCAATCCTACCAGTTGTTCTCCTGTCGACTCTGGTATTCCACTGGAACAAGAAGTGCAAGGGAAGTCCACAGGAGAGCGTTTATTGTTGACCCACCACGGTGAAGACCTTGCAGTAACTAGATCTAAGTACATTGACTTCAGCTATGTTATTCATATAGCTGAAGTTCCGTCATTTTGATTGATCTTGCCCTGTAGCGTAAACCTGGCCTGAGTAATAATGCAGCAAAATTCCTCCGTCCACCTAACCGTGTCTACACCAGGGGCTAGATTGACCTATGTGAAATTTTTCACAGCCCTGAGCTAGGTCAAACTTTTTAAAGTGTAGACCAGTGTGGGAATTCCCCTCTTTCTTTTAAACAAGCAATACGCAACTCAAGTGAAAAAGGGTTTGGGGCGTAAGAGGATTTTGCTGCTTACCCAGCAGAGATTAAAACCATGTTAAAAATGAAGGTTGCTTGAAGCTGCTGCCATCAGACGTGGTGACTCATCACAGCAGACTGAGTGTATTATTCGCAGGCAGCAGGTGCAGCCATAGTGGGAGTGTTGGGGACACCTGGAAGGAACACGTCTGACTGATGAACTACAGGCTTGGGACCAATTTTTTAACCTATTTTTTGGGGGGGAGGGATGGGGTCTCTGCTATGTCTTCATGTCCCTTTGTTGGTAATGTGTTCCTCGTGCAGGGGGAGAGAAATTGCAATTCATCCGGTGACAATATGTCAGCAGCCATAGAGCTCTTGGATTCATGTGTTCCCCTCTGTGCAGGAACACAAATGGTTTTGGCAGGATCACATCAATTTAGAATTAAAATGAAGCCTCCTGGCATCTGATAATCCCTTTCCATTTCTTTTTGCAGAAGTGAGGGATGGAATTTGCAACATCAATATTCCTTTCAGTGTTTTTTTTTTTTTTTTTTTGTCAACATAATCTACTGTGAAACTAATTCTTCTGTGAGAATTGGCTCTGCAGCCGACGGCAGGATTTGTGGATTACACCTATGGAATGAGCCTAACATAAAACGAAAATTCATTTACTGATGTGAAATCCATCAGGGATTAACATTTCTCCTCTGGCATATACATAAAGCCTCAGACTGTTCTCTGCAGCAGGATTGGATGCTTTGCAAAAAGTCATTTCCCAGAACAATGAATTGTAAGAGTGAAATTGCCCTGCTTACATAGCGCCTGGGCCAAATTCAAGTCTGGTTAAAATAGGCTGAATAGAGCTTGCAGGGCCGGCTCCTCCGTACATTGATGTATTTCTATTGAGCCCTGAAGTCAATTTACACCAGCTGACTATCTGGCCCTTCATGAAATGTTAGTAGACAGATGTTTACAGCATGAGATCAGCAGAATTTGTACTGTGCTCCAATTTTTTACTTTTGTCATTCATTAGTTTGGATCAGAGGCAGGAGAGGGGCACTCAAACTACAGTTACAGTCCATAGTAGCTGGAGGGTTCTGCTAAAATGATGAGTAGTGAAACAGGCTTCAGTTAACACCTCTGCAGTGGAATGAATGGGTGCATTCCATACCTTTAAGATCCATTGTTCCAGACTATCTCTAACTACACACTTTTGGGAGGGTTTTGTTCCTAGCTAAAAGGGGTTAGAAGCTTTTCCTTTTTAAAATTAGACATTAATTTCTGCAGAAGCTAATTGGACTATAAAAGAGATGCTGTATAAACAGCCAGTGCATGCCAGCTCAATCTGATTCTCCTGCGTGCCGAAGAAAAACTGGAGGATTCCCATATTCATGTACCAGGCTAGTATGTTCTTTGTCGACCAAATCCTAGATATTTTTTACATGCTTCTTCTTGATGCAGATTCCAGAAAAGGCATCATAGTCAGCCATAATCTCAGCACATAAACAGTACCATTCATCCAAAGATCTCAAAGCTCTCTAATGCTACATCTACATTGCAGCAGGAATCCACACTCTGAGATCGATGCACCGGTGATCGATTTAGTGGGTCTAGTGAAGTTCTGCCAAATTGACCGCAAATCACTCTCCAAGTCAACCCCCTTACTCTACCCTCAATGAGAAGAATCAGGGAAGTCAACAAGAGCGGTTTTTTCCCATCTAGACCCCTTGGTAACTCAACCTAAGATACATCGGCCACAACTGTATTATTCATGTAGCTGGAGTTGCTTACTTTAGGTGAACTTTCTGCAGTAGTGAAGACATAGGCTAAGATCTGGTCTACACATAAAATTTGGGTCAACCCAAGACCTCTAAGAGATGTAGTTAAGCCAACCTAAGCCTCATTGACCTAGAAGCTACCTCTTGCAGGGGGTGGATTTACTCCAGTGACAGAAAAGCCCCATCTGTCCCCAGACAGAGTCTCCTCTAGAGCTGAGTAGTTGCAGCGCCAAAGCTGTGCTACTGTAGTGCTTACAGTGTAGACAAGAACAACACCCCTGTGTGGTAGATATTATTTTTCAGATAGGGATATGGTAGAAAGGAATTTAAATGCATTCCTGTGTGGATCAAAGAGCAGAAAAACCTGAGACCTTCCTGTAGCTTACATGGAAAGCACTTGCTTTCTCTTATTGAAAGCTTTATAAGACTGTTTACGTAATCATAAACATTGACATCCTGCCATGCTTTTTGATACAGTGCAACTTGCTGACACATTCAGTGATTAAGCCTTTATTAGCAAAAGGTTACTTGGCACAGATCAAGAACAATGAAATTTTGGAAGTGAAAACTTACACAGCTTTGTTAAAGGAAGTTGATTTGCTTCAGTTACGGCTGCTGATGGGGGGTGCAGTGGGGTGGGTGAGGTAAGGGGGCATGTGCCACACATTCTGTGTACATAAGTGCAGTTATCCTCAGAGGCCATCTTGGTTACGACAATCTTGTGGCCCACTGAGATGAAGGAGGGCCATTCATGTGGCCCACTCACTAGCCTAGGTTGCCCATTACTGACCTAAACTGCCAGCCACCTCAGGTGTGTGTAGCCCCTTCCTATTGGCTACCCATACATGGTATGTAGGTTACACTACAAGGAGGCTAGAATGGGATGTTGGGTTTATGGACTGGTTGGTACTCTGCTTCCATTTAAGATACCATGGGTTTGACCCTGACAGTGTATGAGCGTCCAGCAAGATCAGCTGGATCAGAAATCCACTCACCCTTTTGCAACCATGTTCATTCAAGCGAGCTAATTTAACGCAGGCCCCTCAAAGATAAAACATTTGAAACACTGTTGGCCTGCCAACTTAAAGCCAGACGCCTCCAAGAAGCAGGGGACAAGGTGCAGGTCCGTCATGCCCATGGAAGTTGTTTTCAGAAAGCTTAGAGCCATAATTTATTTTCTTGTAAGTGACTAAGCAGTCTGGCATGCGGAGAAAGAAAAGAGCGTGGCTTGTTTTCTGCGGCTGGATGAGCACGGAGTTTGCAGAGAAGAAAACTATATAATTAAAGTTCATTTCAACAGAGTGATGTTCTGAATAGTCCAAAAAAGGCCGTAGCAGGAAAGAGCTGTGCCTTGCAGAGGAGCTGGCACTGTTCTCAATTCAGAACAAGAATGCTTTGGAGTGAGCAGGGAACAGCAGCATTTAGGCTGGAAATCCACTAGTCAAGACAAGTCAAACCATGCGTATCTGAGTGCAGAGCTACTCCTTGCTCTGCTCCTAGGACTGTAGCACAGGAAGCAGCATGGCTGGCAGAGTTGCTTTCTATGCTGCCCCAGCTTTCTTAGCAGAGATATACCATCATCTCATAGAGCTGGAAGGGACCTTGAGAGGTCATCAAGTCCAGTCCCCTGCCCTCACAGCAGGACCAAGTACCCTCCCTGACAGATTTGCCCCAGATCCCTAAATGGCCCCCTCAAGAATTGAACTCACAACCCTGGGTTTAGCAGGCCAATGCTTGCACATGGCCCATCCTCCCATGCAGTTCACAGATCCCCAGAGGTACAGTCACCGTGGCTGGTTATTACAGCTGTTGCTAGTGGTGGTGCTTTGGGCCAGCGCTATGCCCGAGGCGGCTGTGATGATTGTAACAGCATCTTGCAGCAGGTTACACCCAAAGACCTGCTCCATGTTGTGCTGTGCTGCCAAACTCCAGGCTCCCAGCCATGGGAATTGTGAGTGGCTTACAGCTCTGCATCCACCCTCCTGTTAGACTTTCTGACATGGCAGGTTCAGACCCTGCATTCAGGGATTGAATCAGGACCAAGAAACTAGGGTTGCCAGGTGTCCAGTATTGAACCAGACAGTCCGGTATTTTTGCCTCCTGTCCGGTAAAAAAATTCAGAAAATACCAGACACCTAAAATGCCTGGTACTTTCTGATTTTTTCCCATCCAGGAGGCGAAAATCCCGGGCTGTACAGCTCAATACGAAGGCAGCCTGGCAACCCTAGTGCTTACCGGGGAGCTGTCTGGCCCGGCACGGGGAGGCAAGATGGCGGGCGGCCGCCAGCAGCCTGTTAGAGCCAAAAAGCCTCACTACACATTTCTTAAAGGGTCCACGGTCCTTTTTTTGCTCAACAAACTTTTTCTTGGCGTGGTTTTTGTTTGTTTGTTTGTTTTGGGGGGGTATTGTTTCTGAAACCATCTGGCAACCCTACAAGAAACAAGTAAACCAAGTTTGGCCTGTCATTTACCATCCCCTTCAGTTTATATAGGGGGGGGCCAGTTATCGTTCTGCACAACTTTACTCAACTGTGAGGCTCCCTGTCCCGTCAGTGAGACATGTGATCGGTCTGCTGTGTAGCTCCAGTCTCTTCAAGTTCACAGCCAGAAGGAAGTGCAGACTCCCCTCCCCCTCCCGTTACCATGTGATGAATAAACTCCCTGTGAGTCACTAGTTCATATTAAAGAGAATGTGCATTTACAGAGGGCTCGGGGAAGTATTAGTCAGAGGGGGGAGAACAACCAGCAATTGGTTCAACAAGCTGAGCTGGATGGATTCAGAGCTCACCTAAATGGCCTAATGGCTTCGCAGGCTCAAAGAAACCACCTGGCACAATGAACCACATCACCAGACTGGGCAAGCGCAGGAGGAGGAGCACTGTGAAGGCCTGGCTTTTCCCAAAGGAAGCTCTTTATGTATTTCTGCACTGACACTTCCCCTGTGAGCTCCCTCTTCAACATGGGCCTAACCAGACTTAAAGAGCAAGTTGTGAGAACATGACAACTGAATTTACCACAATGGGAATATCCTGGACTTACCCTGTGAGCTCCCTCTTGCACACGGGCCTAACCATCCTTACGGCTTGTCTCCGTTACGCCAGGGACTGACACTACAGAGATCGATCCACCGGTCGTGTATTGCCCTGGGGCCCAGCAATGACCCTTTAAATCACCATTTGGCGTGGAGACCTGGCTACCTTGTCCGAGGCCCCACCCCTTCCATCCAAGGCCCCTCCCCTTCTGGGAGCACAGAGCCAGCCCCTTCCACCTTGCCCTGGGGCCCATGCAGGCTGTTGGCTCCTAGCAAGACAATCCTTTTATAACAGCTCACCAATGCTATCTGTGCTAACAATTTTATCGCATTGGTGATGGTACCATTTTTTCCTCTCTGTTCTCTTCCCATTTATATAGTACATTTTGTGATAGTTATCCCCTTCTTTTTATGACTAAAGATGCTTGCACAATAACAGGCATTTTCCTGATTATGGAAATCGTTTATTCCCCTTGTGATATACTGCAGTCAAAGATGAGAATTTTTTACTTTAATCAATCCAGACTTTTCTGCTTTTTGCACAACCACGACCTGCTATTCTTTTCAGATGCACCTGTCTAGATTTGTGCTAAGCGCGTCTTTTCTTCTGATCTGTTTAGCCTAGGTGGTAAGGAAGGCAAAGCACTGATAAACAGGAAGCTGTAATCAGGATTTCCTGTCCGGGCTTGGAGCTGGTTTAGCTTCAGATATTAACTTGAAAATATACCAGAAAGACAGCACAGTTCTGATATCTTCTCAGTTTTATGGATGATTTTTAATTGATTTTATAAAAACAATGTATTTTGATAGCTAAAAGCAAAAATATATATTAAAACCCCCAGGCATTAATTTCCAGGCTTATTCTAAAAAGGGTTTAGTTCTGTGAGAAAAACAGAAAAGCAATTTAGCCCCACTCTACAGGAAAGTAATATTAACAGCAGGAGTGACACATGTAACATCGACAGGCAGAATCAAACCTGAGATCTCAGAACATGAGTCTTTACCACATGAGCTAAAATCCCGTTGGCTCTCAGCTAAGTCTGTAAAACAGACTCATTATTCTCTCTGTCAGTGGTCTCAGTGCCACTAGGTGGGACAGAAGGTGTGAGTTACACATGCACCCCCCATACCATAGTTAGGGTTGCCAGGTGTTCAGTATTGACCCGGACAGTCCGGTATTTTCACCCCCTGTCTGGTAAAAAAAAATTCAGAAAATACCGGACACCTAAAATGTCCGGTATTTTCTGGTTTTTTCTCCTGCCAGGAGGCGAAAATACCGGACACCTGGCAACCCTATGACACACTCAGCAACTGGGCCCAGCCCCCGGCATCCCTTCCCACCCCGGGCCCCCAACACCCCCTGCCCCCAGACTCCCGTCCCCAGACCCCCTGCTTACCTGGTTCCGCAGGGAAGCTGCGTTCTGGCTTGATCAAGAAAACAAAATGGCCACTGGCCAAAAGCCTAAAGACCAAGGGGAAACAATGCCTTCCTTGGATCTTAGTGCTCAATCGCTTCCCTGTTCCTATCCCTATTCTGACTCTGCACGCACTGAAAGGGGCCATGCTGTTTTAATGCTGTTTTATTTTTTATTTATTTTTTGCTTAATAACTCCCGGAGTCCTTTTTTTGTTTTTGTGCTCAACAACTTTGGTCTCTCTCCCCCCCCCCCCCCTTTTTCCCCTCAACAGAATTTTTTCCCTGGTGATTTTTTTTTGCGGGAGGCGGTTGGTATTTTTTGTTAAACCATCTGGCAACCCTACCTGATTAACAGAGAAAGAGAATGGTCTGCAGAATCAGCAGTTGCTTCTGGGGGTTGGCAGCTGAATGGCACAGAAGTGCACTACAGCCCCGCTGTGAAGTGAGGGAAAGGGTTTCATTCTAAGAACATAAGAACATAAGAACGGCCGTACCGGGTCAGACCAAAGGTCCATCTAGCCCAGTATCCTGTCTGCCGACAGTGGCCAGCACCAGGTGCCCCAGAGAGGTGGACCGAAGACAATGATCAAGCGCTTTGTCTCCTGCCATCCCCTCCAGCCTCTGTCAAACAGAGGCCAAGGACACCATTTTATCCCCTGGCTAATAGCCTTTTATGGACCTAACCTCCATGAAATTATCTAGCTTCTCTTTAAACTCTGTTATAGTCCTAGCCTTCACAGCCTCCTCCGGCAAGGAGTTCCACATGCTGACTACACGCTGTGTGAAGAAGAACTTTCTTTTATTAGTTTTAAACCTGCTACCCATTAATTTCATTTGGTGTCCTCTAGTTCTTCTATTTAGGGGAACTAATAAATAACTTTTCTTTATCGGCCCTCTCCACACCACTCATGATTTTATACACCTCTATCATATCCCCCCCCTCAGTCTCCTCTCTCAGCCTTGTGTGGCGATCTCCAGTGCAAAGCTCGTATTCCAGGCTTTGCACAGGGTAGGAGCTTTGGCTCGGCACTGTACATACCGGGTTAAAACTTGCAGGGCCAAACTCCCATTAAGGTCCATGGCAGAGATTCTTCTCTCCTTTGACAGCCATTTTACCCCTGTGGACTTGCACTGACTTTGGTGGAGGAATTCGTTTTGATTTGCACACTGGAGTAAGGAGGAGGAGAGTCAGACCCTGTGAGTTAGGAGAGAGCTAGGCTGTACAGTGTGGGCCTACACATGTCTGTTTGGCCTACAAAGGAAATGATCAATCACAATTTGTACAGATGCTGAATTTTACTGAAAAACGGGCATGAGAAATACAATAAAAGTTTGCGATTTCAGCTGAGGATCTCAAAGCACTTTACTGATGCTTAGGAATTAAATCTCAAAACACCCCAGTGAGCTTAGGAAGTTTTATTGTGGCTACTTTTTAGGAAGAGAAACTGAGGTACAGACAGATCATTGACTCAGCCACGGGCACGGCCACACAGAGCCAGGGACAGGCCCCAACTCTCCTTATTGACAACCTCTGCCTTAGTCATTAGACCATTCTTTGCTCCCAGGAGAAATGCTATGTGCAGAACTTGAAGTAGACAAACATTAAGGTGTGGGTAGCAATTCCCGGTGCCAAGACAAAGTTACAGTTTGAATTCTTGCAGTGGTTTCACTTTCACTGGGAAACCATTCCTCACTCCCTTCCCCACCCAAAGAGATACTACATCAGGAAATGTGCTTGAGGAAAACAATAGCCTGTTGTTTTTGCTCTGCAGGCTGAGGAGGCAGGCTTGCTTTTAGCTGCTTGGGTATAAAACAACGACCTCAGCTGGCAATATAGAGAGGTGCTTTTATTTATTTACTTCCCTTAAGACGGGGGGGGGGGGTCTTTTTAGATTGGGGTCCGCTGCTCCACAGAAAAATCAAATCCTCACAATCCTGCCCCCTCCCACTGAGAAGGAGAAAGACACTCCCCACATTCCCTTCACACACCAGGGGGGCTCAGCCTTGTGTGCTCTAGCCCCACGGTGGGATGGGAGGGGGGCTGAAGCACCAGCACAGGCACCCCAATCCTGGAAGGAGGGAGCCCTGAGCCTCAGGGGCTGTATCCGGCCCCCGGGCCTTAGGTTCCCAACCCCTGCCTTAGGGAGAACTCTGTCTTCCTCTTCCTCCTCCTGTAAAGTTACAGAGGGGCACCTGGTCTAACCCACTGAAGTCAGCCAGCTGGAGCTGTCTCACAGGCCTGGTATTGAACCCTGGAAGGAGAGTGGTTTTGATGCACAGCACAGGATAGGATTGGAGGCACATGCGAAATGGCTCCGCATCCTTGCCTGCAAAAGAGCCCAGCTCTCTGGCGACATCCTTTGCAGGAAGAGAACAGGTTGTGACAGTAAATCCAGTCAATCCACTGTGCAGTTCCAGTGATCAGAGGGCTACTTCTGCCTCAGGCCTATCACTGTGACCATCCAGCAATTGGGATGTGGAGGATTTTTTCTTCCTGTCCCCCATTGTCGATTGCAGCCTTGTGCCAAGACCAGCTTCTTGTACTTGGTACAGAGGGTTAGCAGAGGAGAAGCTTAATCGCAGGGAATTTCATGAGGATTTTGCCCAAGTCAGGACTACTGCCGAATTCCATTGTTAATGACAGATCATAAAAGGCTGGCTGCACTTGGAAGGGATTTTTGGCGTGTGAATTTTTTAGCTGTACAGTACGTGCTTGAATGGCTAAATTGTTGCTTCACATTTTCCATTGTTACTGTCATTTTTTCAGTCAAACAACTGAGAGAGAGAAGGGGACACAGGCCAAGTGGCGCTGAAATTTTCTTTGTAGCTTCAATAAGCATTTGATGTCCAGAACTTTTATGTAAAACTCCCTACAGTGACCTCACCCCTAGCATGGGGTTTTTAAATCAGGACCCTTTGACTTTGGTGTAGCTGACAAACTTGCATAATCAGAGCTATTCCACTGGAAACAGCAGTCAATCCAAATGCAAAACTTCTGAAAAGCTAAAGCACTTACAAAGTCTAGTACATTCCATTCCAATGACACATCTGTACTGCAGAGACAGGTTTTAAAGCAACAGCTCCATACCTTAAATTCCTGATGCTAGTGAATATACACATATGTGCATAGGTTTCCAAAGGCATGGCAACCCTAAAGTAAATAAAGTTTCAGAGGGGTAGCCGGGTTAGTCTGTAACAAGAAAAACTTAAAAAACAACCTGGTAGCACTTTATAGACTAACAAAACATGTAGATGGTATCATGAGCTTTCGTGGGCACAGACCACTACACTTCTAAAGTAAATAAATGGTGATGGGGGAAAGCAAATCAAGTTCCCTTTTAATTTGAAAACCTGGCTGTACAACAGCATCATGGACACAGAAGTATTTGTCACTATTGTATATGCCAGACTTTTAAAATCATGAATCAGACATCAGAAAATTACAAGGTTGGCTTTAAAATCACAGGACTATTTTTGAACAATTATAAATATGGGTTTCCTTTTATTTGCCTTCTGAACCTTTTGGATACATAGTTCATGCCTTGAAACTGTTCTCTGCAACCAGAAGGGTTAGAACAAGTGTGGGGAACCTAAGGCCGTGGGGGCCAAATGCGGCCCCTGGCTTGCCTGGATCCAGCCCCTGAGTCTCAGGGCTCCCCTTCAGCATTGAGGAGCCTACACTGGTGCTCCAGCTCCTCTGCTGTCGCTCCATGGGGCTGGAGTACACAAAATTTACTACCCTGGGCCCCCCCAGGCTCTGTGTATGAGGGGAATATGGGAAGTGTCGTCCTCATTTAGGGGCCACATCAGTGAGAATCACAGAGGTGCTTGTATAGTCACTCAATTTCAGGAGCTGGGACTTTAAGAAAAATTCAGTATTGCAAGCAATGTTAAAAATCACAGGAATGGGCAATCCTGGTTTACTGTTACAGTTCAGCTGTTTTCTCACGGGACTAGCTTCCCTGCAGTTTACATGTGGCGTGTGCTGCAGAACGTTAGAAAGTCAGGATACGGAATGTTAATTCCTATAACCAGTGTGGCTGTTTCATACATTAGCCTAGACCAGCTAGGCCTCTGTTGTCTTCCTGCCTTAGTGGGCATAGGGGATACACTCCCAATGGATTGAAACAGGAGCAGCATAGACATGGGGTACTAACTATGTTCCAACCTTCTCTCACCCCTCCATATGGAAGCCTGTATTTGGATTTTGCATTGACTTGATGCTCTGTAGCTGAAAGGGAGCTATCAGCGATATTAACATAAGAACAAAAGGTCCTTCTAGCCCAGAATCCTGACTTCCAACAGTAACCAATGCCAGATGCCCCAGAGGGAATGAATAAAACAGGCAATCATTAAGTGATCATTTCCCTGTTGTCCATTCCTAGCTTCTGACAACGAGAGGCTAGGGACACCATCCCCACCCATCATGTCTATTAGCCATTGATGGACCTATCCTCCATGAATTTATCTAGCTCTTTTTTGAACCCTGTTATAGTCTTGGATGTCACAATATCCTCTGGCAAGGAGTTCCACAGGTTGACTATGTGTTGTGTGAAGAAGTACTTCCTTTCATTTGTTTTAAACCTGCTACCTATTTATTTCATTTGGTTCTTGTGTTATGGGAAGGCGTAAATAACTCTCCCTTATTCACAATCTCCATACCAGTCACAATTATATAGACATCTCATATCCTCCCTTAGTTGTCTCTTTTCCAAGCTAAAAAGGCCCAGGCTTTTTAATCTCTCCTCATAGGGCAGCCATTCCATACCCCTAATCATTTTTGTTGCCCTTAGAATAGGGGAACACTCTTCACAACATCAACTCACCCGTCCCCTGTTTTGTGGGCCTGTCTGCACTAATTTACCTTGGTTTCTTTGGTATGGAATTCCTTGCCTAAGCGAGGTGGGATTCTGGGAGTAGCAGAGATTCCCCGGCAGCACAGCTGTTACTAAGAGAGCTGACAGGAGGGGAGTTGTTCCAGGAGGCCGGGTGAGGAACCAGAAGCCAGCAGAGTATTGAGATTCAGGACCCCTGTGTGGAGCGCTCTGATCTCTGAAATCTGCTGAGTTTAGGGACTAAACCCTGGCCTTTGCTGGTTCTGCAGCAGGTAATCCATCCTGACCTCCATGAGCAATGCCAAAGAAACTCCAGACAGCAAATGTGGAAGCTTGTAGTGGCCAAGATAAATAATTCCCTTATTATTTTGATTTGAACTGTCCTGTTAAAATGCAGCATAACATGCACTCTTTAGCTTGAAAGGCGTCTGATGCTGTCAAGAATGACTTGACTCTAATTGGGCATTTCTCTCAATCCCTGTGCCTCCTTGCTGCAAACAGAATGCCTGCTGCAGCCTAGGTCCTGAGGGTAGAGGTACCTCATAAGATGCATTCCTCTTATAATAGCCTCACTCCTCAGTTATTCAGCGTACCCCAACCATGACACTTTCCCATCTGATATGCAAATAGCACATTTTGCAAGTGATCGCCTATTAGAATAGCTGAGGAAGACATTAGGAGGCTGTTACCCACTTAACCTCCACATCAATCAAAAAGAAACAAAAGAAAAGAAAACACTTGTGATGGGATGTGCTTAGGATTAGGATGTGATCAAACTGAGTTGAAGAGCATATTCTGAATATTTAAAAATAGTAAAACAGCTCAGCTATGGTGAGATCTTTAAAAAAAAACAGTTAAAGGGAAACTCTCAGATGCCAGGATCACATATTTTAAACACATTCTTAGTGATACATGTACAGAAATATAATCATGCAACTAAAAGAATTTTTAGAAAACTAATTTACTCTCTCCGTTGTTCATAATTGCATGAACAGAGAGGCAGACATAGGATAAGACTATGTCGGTTGTTTACCTTCTATATTTGGTTTAGCATTAGCCTCAATGAAGACAGGTTTATCAGGTTGACTCTTCTGTCTGCCAAGGAAGCGTGAACCTTGCTGGGTTAAAGGTTTTGAAAATCTTTAGTTGAAGTTCACAAACCATTTTTTCTCCTCTAATTTAAACCCGGTGGCTCTCAGTCCTTTGCTATGTCCAGTCTCTGCTGTGTGCCGGAGAGGTAGGGAAGCTGCAAAGGAAGTAATTGCTACTCCCCAGGACTGGGGCAGCTGAGAGCCCCAGATCCAGGATACCAGGGGGCCAGATGGCAGCACTGTATCTCCTACCCCACTGGGCCAGTCAGCAGCCCCGAATCCCCACTGTGCAGTGCTGGGTGGCAGACCTGGATTCCCAACCCCATGAGGCCACCTGGGAGTCCCAGACCTTCACTGTATGGCTGCCTCAGACCCCTAGAGTTTGCGGAGCTGGATGGCAGCCCCAGACCTCTGACCCCCACCATATGGGGTCAGGAGGAAGCCTTGAAGTTTGTGGGTCCAGGCATCAGGCCTGAACCTCCCTACCCTCCAGAGCTGTCTGGGAGTCCCCAACTCTGCCACGTGGATGCCCTGATGATGTAGGGCTGGCCAGGAGCCCCGGAGCCAGGATCCTGCAGGGCCAGGCAGTCTTTAGCACACATTGAGAACCATTGCCCTAAACTATCTTATAAACACAGTGACCATCAGACCACGGTTTGCCACAGCACAGCACAGCCAACCACGCTGCCCCTTGCTCTAGCACAGCCCCAAAAGTTCTACTTGCCCCCATGCAGACAGTCTTCCTGTGTCAGGCACATCTCCAGCTGGCGCTCTGTGCACAATGGGGCTCAGGTTTGAGCCCAGGTGTTTCCCAAGGGTGGTTCAATAATAATAAAAAAAAAAAAACGGCAAAAGAATGTAGCTGAAGGGAAGCCTGTGCTATGTGTCAGGAGGTATGGGTGGATTTACGCCTTACATGCCCCTAGGCACAGCATCTTCAGTACCATCTCACATCCAGAGACCCCTCCACAGAGCCCCCACCATCCTCACTCAGTGCTCCCTCACCCACCTTGCCCGCACAGCCCCCCAACCAGCCAGTGGCCCACAGACCCTCCCCCCCAACTGTTTCCTCTAATCTTTTCCATCTATGTGCAGAATAATTTTTATGTGCGCCAAGGCATGTGTGAATGTACACCACCAATAGAAACCAAAACCTTTCTGTGGGCGTCTACTAATCAGCTGGGTGGCATCTGAATGTTTTCTGAGTGGCCTTACAAGTGCACAGCTTACAGGGAACATTTCCCCGTACTGCCCAGCACCCCAACACCCACTGACCTCCCCTACTGCCCACCCAGCACTCTGTACAACCCTCACCACAGACCAGCACTCCTTCATAGAAATCCCCCCTCCCCCGAGACCCACTCTACCTTGCCTCCCAACTGCACTCACTACCCTTGCTGGGATGTGACTGTGTCCAGTAAGCTGAGTCCACAGTGCAGTCAGGGCCAGCTAGGGATTGCTTTGGCCCCTCAGGAGTGGCATGATTGGCCAGGCTGGAACAGAAGTAGGACCTGTCCAGCTGCTTTCACCTGCCTGGTGATTCTGTCTCTTGCTTGGTCCTGCCCTGAAGGTAGGGGACTGGACTTGATGACCTCTCAAGGTCCCTCCCTGTTCTAGGACTCTATGGGTACGTCTAGACTACATGCCTCTGGCGACAGAGGCATGTAGATTAGACTACCCGGCATAGGAAAATGAAGTGGCGATTTAAATAATCGCCGCTTCATTTAAATTTACATGGCTGCCGCGCTGAGCCGATCAGCTGTTTGTCGGCTCAGCGCGGTAGCCTGGACGCTCCGCGTCGACATCAAAGGCATTTGTCGACCTCCCAGGTATGCCTCATCCCAGGAAGTTTGCTGTGGAAGTTTTGTTTTCGTTTGGGGTTTTTTTGTCAAAAAAAAAAAAATCCAGCTCTTCCTCCCCCCCCCCAAGCTATGCTTTTCTGCCAATAATTTTCAGTTTTGACTTTTTGCCAAAGAGAAAAAAAATCTGGAAAATTTAGATGAAACATTTCCTGGGTGGTGTTTTGGGGGACCCAAACATTCTTCAGCTAATTCCATTCAGCACAACCTCGGAAGCAGTCTGATTTGTCTTCTTCAAGAACACATAGCTGAAGGAAAATGCAAAGCCAACACCTGATAATACAACACTTACATCTTTTCCATTGTGTGAAAGACAGCAAGTGGCTATTGAATGGTGTAAATTAATTACTTTTAAAACTATGATTACTGTCTTTGATGTTCTAATGGTTAAGATAGTCTGGACAGATTGCAGTAATGGGTTGTGATGAGAGTGGATTAAATGCAATGGTATTATCTTTGGATAGCTGGAGGGCTACTCTTGCTGTTCATCAGTGTACCTGCTGAGCACCTGAGAGTAAAGACAGACCTTCCGTATCTGGAATTTAAGTCTTTGATCACTAGGGGAAATGCCCCTTTATTTGAGGAATTGTCACCCAGTCCAAATATTTCTCACTTTGCCTTTTCCTTCCCTTTAAAGGAAAGAATATCCAGGATGTCTGTCAAGAAGGAAGGTGCCCATAAGAAATGGGCTGCTGTAAAGGAAAAACTTGCACCCCAGGAGAGTGACCAGTCAGAGGCCAACTTGGAAAATGCAGAGCCAGAGCTCTGCATTCGCCTCTTACAAATGCCCTCTGTAGTGAACTACTCGGGTCTCAAGAAGCGACTGGAGAGCAGCGATGACACCTGGATGGTCCAATTCCTGGAGCTGAGTGGCCTAGATCTGCTCTTAGAAGCCCTGGACAGGCTGTCTGGAAGAGGCGTATCCAGGATTTCTGATGCCCTGCTGCAGCTCACCTGCATTAACTGTGTGCGAGCTCTCATGAACTCCCAGAAGGGAATTGAATACATTGTCAGCAATGAAGGCTATGTCAGAAAACTCTCTCAAGGTAAGACAGCTTACTCTTCCCTTTAAACACACACAGGTCAGCTTCCTAATAAGGGTTCTTTCTGCTTAGTCACCAACTCCTCTCTGAACATATTATTTCACACATTATATATTAAAGAGTTTTAAAATGTGTTTTATTATGTTGCTGCCTTTTAAGCATCCAAGGACGTTAGAGGCTATTCTGACACCTACTCATTTAATAAAATAGGGATATTTTCCTCTTAAAAAACCTACTGGTTTTAAATGTCATTTTCCCCCATTTCTGGCATATGGGCACATTGGACCCATTGCTGCACTAAACTCCTTTGTATTTTGCCAACTAATTGTCAGGGACATACGCTGTCTTAGGGTAACATAGCAGAGTGTGGACAGTTAATCAAATGGGCATCAATAGCTACAATTGACAAAGAAGGGTGTCTTTATGCTTAAGACATAGAACATTCCAGTTCTATACCCTGGTGCTGCCTGCCACACATTTCCCATGTGACATTGAGCAAGTCACTTAATTTCTCTAGACTTTAGTTTTCATCTGTAAAATGAGGATAATGCTGCCTTCTTTCTTCCAGCCTTTGTGTGTCTTGGGTGCTTAGATTTAAGTACTTCAAGGCAGCTCTTATATTAGTTTGTATAGTGCTAACCAGAATGAGGACTTGCTCTTAGCTGAGGTCTCTAATGTTTTTCTGTACTACTAATACCACATGCATCTGCATTCATGTCCTGCTCCCAGTCAGTAACTGGTCTGGGTGTGGGGAAGTTAATGGTCTAACCAATGGACCAAATTCAGTGATGGAATCCTGGGTCACATTCCACTTGAGGGCTGTTGCATACATGCTAAGAAGAATTACCATATTTACAAACCCATTATTTATAGCTATTTAAAACCTCCACTGTTTAATAAGCTTTTCTTTTTTAAAGTGACCTTCCTTTTTCTTCTAAAAAAAAAAAGGAAAAAAAAAAAAAAGAAAAGAAAAGGCTTGTCTTTCCTAAGAGCAATAAAACACATGAATGAGCATTTTTTCACTGTGGAAGTAGAAGCATTTGTAGGATTATTCAGTAATGCAACCTCTCAGTTTCAGTGTAAAAGATCAATAAGATACATCCTGGCTGATGTTCTGTGGAACACACAGGAAAAGGAGAAGCAGAACTTGAGGATGGCTGATTAGAGCAATTCGTACTGGGCCCATTTAAGCTCAGTATAGGACAGTTCAAAAAGAAACCTGCCACATTTTTCCTGCCACCAGTACCTTGCTGATGTACCTTACAGACAGAGCAGTATACGATAATACATATGTTTCTCTTTTTGGCAGCACTGGACACATCTAATGTCATGGTCAAAAAACAGGTGTTTGACCTGCTAGCTGCACTCTCCATTTACTCATTGGAAGGGCATGCCCTGGCTTTGGATGCTCTGGATCATTATAAGGCAAGTGCATAGTCAGAGGATTATTTGTTATTATTTATCTAGGTCCCTGTGTAATAGGTAGACCAGTGTGAACTATTGTTCCAGCTCTGATCCTGTATGTGGATGCACATGGATGCATCCCTTCACCGTGGGGCACAGCATAAGTATACGGATCATGCTGCATCATTCTGGTTAGAAAGTCAGGGACTTAAAGAATGAGCTTTGTAGCAAGTAAAAAAAAAAGCTGCCTTCCTTGTCAGCAGAAGTTCGCATGGCTGCACAATGACTCAGCTAGAGGCAGCCGGCTAGCAGCTGTAAGGACACTTGTGGCCCTACCAGCATGAGTGGAAAACTCACAAAAATTAAAGGTACCCTGTCTGAGGGTTTCACAGGCCACAAAACCCAGACCTGGATGGCTGCACTAGAGAGCAGGAAGGACTCTCACAACAGGTCAGAGAGAGAAGCTTTCCAATGCAAGTGATCAGTTTCCATTTGCTTTCACTGCTGACTAGATGTGAGCTCAGTGATTGAAGGAGCTGTCTGTCCCACTCATTTTTCTTTCTCATGTTTAGTGAGACATGCTGATGAGGGGTTAAGATACCAACTTTGTTTTACAGTCTGTTTTTGAAGGGGGGGAAAAGTTTCTGCACTGGAACATCTCCAATACTGTTTGTGTGTTAACAGACTGTGAAGAACCAGCAATATCGATTCAGTGTCATAATGAATGAGCTCTCGGCTACGGATAATGTGCCATACATGATAACGCTGCTGAGTGTCATTAATGCTGTGATCCTGGGGACTGAAGAACTAAAAACCAGGACTCAGCTCAGAAATGAGTTTATAGGTAAGAAGGTTGGTTGAATGTAGCTATATCAAAGGAAGTGAACTCTTGAACTAAAGCCAGTTCTATGGTAGGCTTTCAAATTGCCAGTAAGAGAATTAAATAAGGGGGGGACGGGAAAACGCCAGATTGCATTATGCACCTAAGCCATCAATAACAAGCCTAACTTATAGCCAATGTAATAACCTTTGACTCTTGTTTTATCTTTGATAAACCTTCTTTAATCCCATTATTTCAAACTGAGTTCTTGTTTGTCACATACACTTAATCTTTTCTTGTATGCTAACAGAATTCCAGCTTTCCCTGCCTTAGATATACACTGTAACCTCTACTCCATGAACTAGTTTAATCAACTTGTGTCTGTAGCAACCCACTCTTTATTCTGGCCTGATCTACATACACAATTTGGTCAATATAAACTGCTTTGTGTTGACCTAGTAGTGGAAGCATCTTCACTTAAATTTGGCTCCTGCCAGTATAGTAACACCACTTTCCCGAGCAGTGTAGAGTCACTGTCATTGTAATTAGGTTGATGCAGTATCATTGTAGATACTGCGTTGATTACATTAACTGTGACTGGCTTTAGGAGCTGTCCCACAATGCCACATACTGACAATACAATTGATACAAGCGCTCCTGGTGTGGACGCACATCACCAACACAAAGAGCCAAGTGTGCACATACCCAAGCTATTTAATAACTGCAGTGGCTGTATGCTAATGCTATTTAGGTCAACATAATTGTGTAGTGTAGACATGGCCTCAGTAATACAGAGCCAAATTGAAATCTGATGCAATTCCTCTTACAGTTAGTGGGAGTTGTGTTACTTTTGCCAGGACTCAGTTTAGTTCATACAATTTAGCACGTGATTTAAGAATATAACGGTCTCTAATTGCTTGAATGTTGGCTACAATGAGACAAACAGTCAAATATTCCATTTTAAGAAACTTCATATTCAGCTGATGCGCCTTGTTTTTCACAACATTGATCCTGCAGATATTTAGCTTCAGAGTATTATGCACCTGCACAAATATTTGCAAGATTAGGATCCAAGCTCTTTTTTATTGACCAATCTCCTTTCTGTGTCCCAATCTTGCAAATACTTATGCATGTAATTAACTTGACTCTTTCTGGGTAGTTCTGGTGAAGGCAATGGAATTGCTTGCAGTAATTAATAGTAAAAGCATGCGAACAAGTCTTTGCACAACTGGGGCCTTAATTTTTGTTCGGTTTTCTGCACAGCCTTACCATATACAGTGATTGAAGGTTCCAAGAAGAGAATTAAATCATCTTGGTAATAATAAAAAATGCAACTTTAAATAGCAATTTAACCTTTTGCACCTGGGAAAGGTTAGATTTTATGTATATAAAAACGCCTTACAGAAGTGCCTAGCATCTAGTAATTTGAATGACAACACTTTTTATTTTCCTCTGTCAGGTCTTCAGTTGTTGGATATTTTAACCAAGCTAAGGTAAGGCTTTCTTCTTTGAAACTTTATTTTATGATGTGATTCATTTTGATAAAACTATAAAAATGCTTAGTGCTTATTCTAGCAACACTGTCACTTTGCCCACATTTCTGTCTTATTTCCTTTACAAAAAAAATATTTGGCTTACTGTATTTTTACCACTTCTGTTCTGAGCTCTCTCCTGGTAGAGCTCTAAAAACCCCTGTGGTGTCTCATTTTTAACTCCCTTTCTGTTACCATTGGCCAGAAACAAAACCCAAAAACCACACGTTCCCGAAACTGGATGTATGTTTTTGCAATAGCTTTTTTCTAAACCAAAAGCTAGCATCCAAGCATCCCCAAATTTTGGAGTATTCAGATCCAGATCTAAATTCTGATGCTTGAGCCCATCTCCATGTTCTAGGTCCCAGATCCTGCAAGTATTTGTGCACATGCCTAATTTTCAGCATATGATGTAGTCCTGTTGAAGTCAACTAACCTACTCCATGCTTACAGTTAAGAATGTGTTTGAGGGCCTGATCCACATAGCACATTGATGTCGAAGTGAATCTTTCCTTTGGATCAGGCCTGATTTGTGATATTGGACTGGAGCTAAGCACCTTTCAAGTTAAGCCCTCAGTGTGGGGAGGCAGATGCATCAATGTTTTCCATGTGACAACTGGATTCTTGCTGTAAGCAGCCTTTTAACATATATTGTGTTACGGCATAGTTAATCAAAAGATCAGGTCCAAAATCTGATTTCCTCTAAAAGATTTCTCCACCCGCATCCTGCCAACTCACCTTTTATGGCTTGTTTCTGATTTATCAACACAGTTGTGCTTTAAAACAATGTTTTTCAACCTGTGGTCCGCAGACTCTTGGGATCTGCAGACTACGTCTAAGATTTCCAGAAAAAAAAGGAGGGGGGAGAGAAACCCATCTAAATTACTGTTGTTCCTATCACACTGTAAATATGACAGTGGAGGTGCCAGATTCAAAATCTTTCAGACTTTCATTACACAGCAGCATTAGAAAATCCATTTCCTGCAACACAGAAATCCAACAGTGGTGGTAAATTGAATCCAGGCTGTAAAGTTGTAAATCTTTGTTTTACCATATTTTTTCATTTTTGGAGGCTTATGGAATCCATTTTTAAGAGACAATTTCATTTTATGTTGTTGAAAGATAAACTAAAAATTATCACCAGGCAGAGAATTACCAACTGGATAGTGAAAATTCATTGCTGTGAGTAGGGTGAGAATTTTTTCCCCCCAGCAGGTCTGTGCAGCATCTAGCTCACTGAATATGAATGCTACTAATGCTACTACTCCTGCTGGCCCATGGGAATGGAGGGACATGTCTGTCCCCATCCCCCAAACCTTGCCCCTTCTTGCTCCACCCTCTCCCCTCCATTGCAACCATTCCCCTAAGGATACGGCCTCGGGAGACAGGGTGCAATGGGGAAGGGAGGGCAAGGCCATGGCCGGAAGGAGTGGGGCTTGAGGGTCTGGGACGGACAATTGCTAATATGCTACTGCAGTAAATGGCCTGCAGGCCATAAGTTTGAGACCCCTGCTTTAAACAAAACATGTTTTGCCTCATCCACACTTACCACAGTTTTAGCTGGGGCAGTTTTCAAGATTGCTTTTGTGAAGAGTTTGTAGATTCAATCCAAATAGACCACTGTGGATCAATGTGCTGCTGTCTTGTCGAGTGTGTATCTCAGCTCACCTTATAGTATCAACAGCTTCTGGTCACTGAACAATTTGGGGACAGTTTATTATTTGATTGCTAATCATGGCTAGATGTACCTGTCGGAACAAATTGTTCATTTGAAAGGACAGTCCATGAGGAAACCATGTCAAGTTTTAAGATATGTGCATAATAAATGTCAATTGTGCACATAGCCGGGACGTCTGCCCCAGCCCTTTAAAAATTAAGAAGCATGCTGTGTTTCCATTACCATCAACTCCCAAGGTTGGGTGCCTGTTTTTGTGCTGCAAATTATGGTTTCCAATAAATACATCCCTTTTTTTAAATCAGGGAAGGAACTTCAGTTGACAAAGTAAATAAATCATTTGAATGAATCATTTATCCTTTGGATAAATAACTAGTGTCAGCTGAAGGGGGAAGAATTAAAAAAGAGAAATGTCAAAATCCTGTCAAAACTCCAAGCAGATTTTTCTTGTCTCATTTCATAAAACACATTGGGGTCAGGTTTGGCCGCATTTCTTTATCTTAGCCCCTTGCTCTGGAAGCTGTCCCATTGATTTCAGGGGGTTCCTTGCAAAGGGAGGTACTCTGCAGTGGGAGGAGTGCTGGGAGAATTGGATCCTTTATTAATAATAAGAGAAGGGTCATTTCAGTAATGAATTGTCAGGTTGGTGGGTGAAAAAGTACAAGAGACTCCAACACAGAAGTGACAACTGGAATTGGTGCTCTCCAATTAAAATGGGTGCTGTGATATTGTAGAGATATAGAAGATGAGGACCTGCTTATCCAGTGTGAGACGTTTGAGGAGTCCAAGTCTGAAGACGATGAGGAATTGTTAAAGATATGCGATGGGATTGACATGAACAGTCACCACGAGGTCTTTTCGTGCCTTTTCAATAAAGTGAGTGAGACCTACACTTGGGGGAAACTGTTCTGTGGGGGAATGACAGAGACCAGAAATAGGCGCTGAAGTGGTGCCTGAAAAGGAGAAGATGCAATTAATAGGAAACTGTCTTGTATTCCAGGTGAGCAGCTCTCCAGTCGCCATCCAGCTGCTGTCCATTCTCCAGACCCTTTTGCATTTGGAGCCTTCTCACCACTCCAACATATTGTTGTGGGAATCTTTGGAAATCTTAGCACACAGAGCCATCTTGCTTGCAAATGACAGTAAGAACAACTTTTCAGTCTTTGCCCCCTCTCCCAATTTCCCCAAATCAAATGGATATATATTACTTCCATTATGGGATCCACTCAGAATTAAACAGAAAAAAATCACTACGTAGTCTGTTCTGAAGTCCTTGGGTGAAATGCTGGGTCACTGGGATCAGGATTTCACTCCTTTGGCTTTGTTTATACTACAGACTCTTTATCAGTACAGCCGCTCTCCGAGTTACGAACAAGTTACGGACCAACACTTGGTCTGTAACTCGAAGTGTTCGTAACACAGATCCCATAGAGTTACATGGCGACTGCGCTGTTTGTAAGCCCGGATCGCCGTTCGTAACTTGGATCTGCATTTACGACCGCTTTGGTCCTAAGTGCGGATGGTCGTAAGTGGAGGTGGTCGTAACTCGGGGAGCGGCTGTATAGATATGGCAGCAGAGCGCCCTACTGGAAATATGGCATAAATCAACTGAAGGAATTCCACCGTCATAGGTACACCGCCTCTCTGAGAGACATTACCTTAGCTGAGAGCTCTCTTCTGTTGCCCCAGTTGCATCTACCTCAGGTTATTTGCTCAACGTTGCTATGTTAGCTAGAGAGCATGATTTTTTTTCATGTTCCCACTTGAGGTAGCTACACTGGCAAAATATTGGAGTGTAGACTAAGGCCTTGTCTCTACAAGGGATTCCTGGGGTTTATTCTGATACAAAATCTATTGAAGTCAATGAGTCTTTCTGTTGATTGCAGTTGGTCCCATAAACACCCACAAAGGCGTAGTTAACATGCAAGGCACTCAGCAGGAGTTGCTCACTGCAGCAGAGATCAGTGCCAGAGGTTTTTGTAACGGGACTGAACAAACCAGTGGGATGCTCGTATCACTACAGATCACTTGCTCCAAAGGGGATCTGAATAGTCTTTGATAACGGTCACTTCACGTTTGTTTTCCCCTTGCCTTGGTCTAACTGCCTGATTGTTACAGTCCAAGGGAACAGCATTGAAGAAGTCATGGAGAGGCTGTTATCCATAAAGAAGTGCACAGCTCAACAAAACTCAGAGCGGAAGCGATCAGCTGAGGGAGTCAGCGAGAGCACTCAGACTGACACAGACTTAGGGGAGTCCCTGAGTGTGACTCTGAGCTCCGTTACGACAGCCTGCCCTCTGGCGGCAGCAGCACCTCCACTGGGGCCACCAGCGGCCACAGAGAACAAGTCACCCTCCCAGCTGCCAGCCTGCTCTACTTCACCAGGGCAGTGCATATCCCCATCTAGTGCTGATCCTCCTCTTACACCAGCGCCACCTCCTCCTCCCCAACCCCCCCTGCCCACGGGCATGGCAGCTGTGCCAGCTCCCCCTCCCGCGCCACCACTTCCTGGCATGCCTCCACCTCCTCCCCCACTGCCTGGCCTGGGGGGCATACCTCCACCTCCTCCACTGCCTGGCCTGGGGGGCATACCTCCACCTCCTCCCCCACTGCCTGGCCTGGGGGGCATGCCTCCACCTCCTCCTCCACTGCCTGGCCTGGGGGGAGTCCCTCCACCTCCTCCCCCACTGCCTGGCCTGGGGGGCATGCCTCCACCTCCTCCCCCACTGCCTGGCCTGGGGGGCGTCCCTCCACCTCCTCCCCCACCAGGGGGCAACGTGGAGGAAATAGTGGTTGCCCACGTTGACTATGCTTTGGGCTATGCCAGGCCTTTCCAAAAGAAGGTGAAGACTCCGACCCTGAGAATGAAGAAACTCAACTGGCAGAAGCTGCCTTCCAATGTGGTGCGAGGTAGGTGCTATACTCAGTCGCTGTTTTTGTCACTGCTGTAGAGAGACGCACACGCATGGCTGCTCCCAGTGTGTTCTGCACTTTCTCCTTTGACTGGATTTTGTTGGGTTGGAGGAGTAGTATTTTCCTCATAGCTCCCTTCCCTCCCCCAAAGTGCCCAAACATTGAGTTTCTTGGTGGCTATATTGGGCTTTGGGTCCAGTCCAGGGGGGCTGGAACAATTTTTATAGTGGAGCTGCTTAGAGCCATTCAACCTGTATGACAGTTGTTCTCAACCTTTTTCTTTCTGCCCCTTCCCCTCCTCCCCTCTCAAGCTATAGCAGCTCCCTGGCCCACCTGTGTCACAAAAACTGGTTTTCTGCATATAAAAGCTAGGGTCAGCATGAGGGGGTAGTGAGCAGGGCAAGCACCCAGGGCCCCACACCACAGGGGCTCCCAGAAAACAACACTGTTCAGACTTCAGCTTCAGCCTGGGAAGCAGGACTCCGGGCATGAGCCCCATGCTGTGGACCATGCCGTGGAGCTTCGGCTTTCTGCCCTGGGCTCGAGTGAGTCTAATGCTGGTCCTGCTTGGGAGGCGCCCTGACACCGGCTCATGGCCCCCCAGGAGGCCCAACACCCTGGTTAAGAACCACTGCTGTATATGATGGAAACCACTTCAAGCCAGCGGGTGTGGCAGCATCCCTAGCACCTATAGTCCAGTCTTCAGAGCTAGCTACCGACAGTGTCCATTGCTGCACATTTAGTAATTCATTGCAATCGTAGTCAGAAAACGGGACTGGAGAAGCCAAATGGCCAGGCTGTGGCTGATGCCTGTGCATGCAGGGGAGGGGAGGGGATGGGATGGGTGCTAGCCACAGAGCCATTCCTCGCCTCCTCTTCCTCCCCACTCTGTTCCCACCCCTGCACAGGAAAACACCTGTGGTTGTGCTGCTCCTCCATCCCTGGTAGCTTTTGAAGGTGTCTTGCCCTCATCATGGTGCTTTGGGGTAAAGCCACAATTTAGCTCCCAAACAAATAAAGCTTCCCCCCTTCCAGCATGTAGCAGAATTCTCTCTACTAAAATTAACACTGTAGAGAGCTTTACATAGGGGGGCGGGAGGGGAGAGGCAGTTATTTAGATGGTTCCTAATGAATCTGGCTGGGTAAAACCCATTTAGTAGGCTGCTGCCTTCAGCTCAGCTAAACTGCTGGTAGCTGTAGATTTCCCTGGTTTAATTCACCTTCAAACCTTTGGGATCCTGTCTGTGGGCTCTGCGACTCTTAAATAGTTAGCCCTGGTCCAGGTGAATGGGCCTCTTTTCTCATGTATTGCATTCCTCTTAGTTGTTATTGCCAGTTGTGGTTGGGTGTATTCCTGGAGGTTTCATCACATGGCCTAATCTTGAATTAAAGACTAATCTTCAATTCCTGGAGGGCTGGCAATGTTAGTAGTAAGAGACAGACCTCAGCAGTGACTTACTGAGTTACAGAAGCCTCTGTTGCATTCTCAGTGCCTCGTCTCTTTCAGAAAGTCGCTCCATGTGGGCGTCAGTGAGCAGCAGCAGCGATGAAACTATAGAGCCTGATTACATGAGCATCGAGCAGCTTTTTTGTTTTCCTCAAGCCAAGCCCAAGGAGAAAGCAGCTGCCCCCGTGAAGGTGGAACCAAAGGAGGTAATGGGCTATTTCTCATCGTTTGAAGATTACGATAAAAGGCCACTGCAAATGGGTCATCTAACAAATTATTGTTTTTTAAACAGATCACATTCTTAGACTCGAAGAAGAGTCTCAATTTGAACATATTTTTGAAGCAATTTAAATGGTAAGCTATGAACTGTTGTCATGATTGTTGACTAAAGCAACAACCAGAGGGGTAGCCGTGTTAGTTTGAATCTGCAAAAGTGGCGAGGAGTCCTGTGGCACCTTATAGACTAACAGAAGTGTTGGAGCATATGCTCCAACTTGCATATGCTCCAACACTTCCGTTAGGGTATGCAACTTCATTGCAGGAGGAATACCAGCTAATTTGAGTTAGGGCTTTAAATCGGACTTCCGTTTCATTGCCGCGTGTAGACGTGGGCAGTTACTCCGGGCTAGTGAATTTCTAAAATGGCGATCGGCCGGGAACATGCAAATCAAGCACGGGATATTTAAATCCCAAGTTTGATTTGCAACTTCGGTATGCTTCATTAGCCTCCCTACTCCGAAGTAGGGGGCTAGTGTAGACATACCCTTAGTCTATAAGGTACCACAGGACTCCTCGCCACTAAAGCAACAACGTAGCAAGTGATATTAGCATGGCTTTTGTAGAGAATAGTTCTTTGAGCTGACAAATCCATACAATTCCCAAGACCATGGTTAATCCCTTAGCTACAGGACCATCCTTCCTCTTAGGATATCCAAGACCTGGCCTCACAAATGAGTAATTATATTCAGTGCAGCAGGAGTCAGTTGGACTATTCATTGTTTGAATTACTTGCAGGATCACACCCTAAATGTTTGTATTGAGACACAATACATATAGATAAACAATACAGATAGTATTTGAGATCTAAAAGGAAGGATGACACGAGGCTAGAGGCAATATATATCCCATCAGTTCGAACACATCCTGCATGCTAAGACAGAGTGAGTGAGTGACCATCCAAGGAGTGACTCTAAAACAACATGCCTTAGCACAAACAAAGAAGACAGCTGGTTCAATCTCATCTATTTATTATTTTTCTAGGTTACTACATTACAAATCTTTATTCATGTCCACAGTTTACTGATTTTAGAGCATCTCAGTTATGTGCCCTGGTGTTAAAAGTAATGGAAAGTAAAAAGAAGACGGGAAAATAGTAATTTTATTTGAGACAGTGGCCACTTATTCCTACATTGTCAGTCCCTCATATCTTCGGTTTATTATGGCTATCTATTTAAGGTTCATCCTTTAAATTGTTGTAATATATATTTACCTTCACAACAGCCCAGCAGGGAAGGGCAGTGCTATTTATACCCCATTTTAGAGAGGGGAAACTGAGACAGAGAGTCAAATGGGAAGATTTTTTAGGTGCCTAAAGATGCAGACAGGTACCTTTGATTTTTCTGTTCCCAATTAGCAGTGCAAAGTTAATAAATAAAATCAGCCTGAATTCTTGAAGGTTTGAACCTTCAGGGCAGTGGCAGATAGTTTTATTCCATGGAGGCCTGTGAATGACATAAGCAGTAACATTTGAAACCTGTTAAAATAAAGTGGCTGGTTAAAGCTAACAGGCGGGGCAGTGTAACCACACACTGCACTAATACAGGATAAGGTGTGGTGATGTCTCCAGGGGTGGTCAGTACTTGTATGGGAAGAATGGGCATACCCTTTTCTCAAAGGCAGGGGTGGGAAACCTCAGGCCTAGGAGCTGAATGCGGCCCCCAGCTTATCTGGATCCAGCCCCTGAGTTTCAGGATTTCCCCCCAGAATTGGGGACGCATGCTGGTGCTCCAGCTCCCCCGCCACCCTACCATGGGGCTGGAGCACACAATAGCTCCTAGCCTGTGCTCCCCTCAGCTCTGGTGTGCAAGGGGAATGTGGGGAGCGTCTTTCTCCTTCTCAGTCAGGGGCCACGTCAGTGAGGGCTTGTTTTTGGTTTTTTGCTTCTCACTTGTGGGTGGCCCCCAACTGATTTTTCTGTGGGTCAGCGGCCCCCGCCCCAAAAAAGGTTCCCCACCCCTGCTCCGAGGGTTTCTCAAGAGTGGTTGGGCATGCGTCACTTAACCTTGATATAATCAGTTATAAAAACACCCCTTAATTAATTATCATTAAATCCACCTTTGAACATATCGCTATTTCCACTACCATAATTAAATATTTTCTGCTTTCTCATTGGCTATTTAACACTAAGCATCATCTTATTTAACATCTGTGTAAAAGCCATACCAATAATTATTAACGTAGGTAGCATTTTCCAAAACATTAACACTTTATCTAAAACACTTGTAAAAACCAGCTAGGACCAAAAGGTATTTACAACATGACCTGGGGTTATGTCCTAACTTGCTCCTTTTCACTTTACTGAGATTTGAGTATTGTGAAGCTTATATTTAGGCAGCGAAATGTAAGTAAGCCCACAAATTTAACACATTTATATATAACAAAAGCAAACATCTGCATAGACTACAAGTAGGGTTTTCAATTTGTATCTTCAGGCACCTAAACAGCTTTAAAAATCTGAAGTGACTTGACTAAGGTCCCATAAAAAGTCTGTGGCAGAGCAGGGAACAGAACCTGGGTTTTACAAGTCCCAGATGACTGCTCTAATCCACAGAACCTTCCTACCACTAAAATATAATTATGCACCGCTCACTAGCAATGTTCACGCTAATCTTTTTCATCCATGTGTTGATTTTTTCCATTCATGTGTGAAATACATTTTTAGGTGCACCAAGGCATGTGCGAATGTGCTCATCAGTAGAAATAAAAAACCTAGCTGTAGGCACTCTGCTAATGAGCTGGGTGGCATTGGAATCTCTCCTGAATGGTTGCATAACCGCACAGATTAGAGGGAACACTGCTCACGAGTATTTGTAGGGCCTAATCAATAGCGTATGGTCACGGAGCTGTCCAATGGTTCCATTATTGCTTCTAATTACTTGCCTGTTCTCTGCAGCTCAAATGAAGAGGTAGCTGACATGATTGAAAAAGGGGACAGGACTAAGTTTGATGTGGAGGTTCTGAAGCAGTTGCTGAAGCTGCTACCTGAAAGGCATGAGGTTAGAATGAAAGACTCTTTTGAATTAAGTTCACAAAAGTTGTCGATATGATGCAGTTCTGGGGGCTTGACTTTTATGTTTTCTTGTTAGATAGAAAACCTGAAAGCCTTCAAGGAAGAAAAAGCCAAGTTAGCAAGTGCAGATCAATTTTATCTTTTCCTCCTCAAGATTCCCAGGTAAGGCATATCGTTATTGACTTCAGCCTCATCTTTTGCTTGCCTATTGTTTTCCATACCAGCAAGCTTCTCTCTTTGATCTGATTGGATGTAGCACTCTGTGCCATTTAAAAGCCTACGGAAAGTGCTGTAAATTAGAGCATTACTCTGCAGAACATTCTGAATGCTGAGACATTTGCAGCAGTTGGGGAAAGTCATCTAAAGAGTCTCTGTCCTTTATTGTAAAAACACTGTAGAAAAGCCTTCTTTAAAAAAATCTTCCTTTTAATGCATTTGTTGTTTTAAAACTAAGCCTTTCTGAACATGCTTTTAGTGTACTCCATCATTGTCAGGTTTGTTTGTTTGTTGGCGTTCATATCACAATGTGGTGCTTGTAAATTTATGTGCGTATCACGCGCCTCTGCCTTCAGAAGCTCTCCAAGTGCTTTACAAATATCAGGCATCCTCACTTACATGAGGTAGGGGAGTAGTCTCTGTGTCGGGGAGGAGCAGACACACGGGTACAGTGAAATGTAACTTATACATTCCAAGGCCAACCACCTGTTTACGCAGGCTTAGTTAGGCTGCTGTACTGAGGGAAGGGATAGCACCAATGCCCTTCTGGGTTTGCTGCCAGAGGAAATGTTCATAAGTTAATCGGTAACCCTGCCAGCAGATGTTAAGGAGAGGATGTGATGGCCATTTCTTTCCACAGTTAGTGCTGCCTCTTTCAAGCGGAGGTAGGGGGATGTCTGTGGCCCCATAGAAAGTAGCTGCTCCTGCACAGTCTCCCCAGCTGGGCTGGACTGAATCTGACCCAATGATTGAGTCACACAGGAAGCATCAGGAATAGAATCCAGACCACCCAACAGCCACATGACCCTCCTCCCTCTCCACTGAGCTCAGCACGTCTCTACAGCAGAAGCTACCACCTCCACACTGCCAGCGATGGCCTGCCATTGAGAAAGAACCACCCTGAGCCATAGACAGCTGTGCAGTCTCAGTGTGCTGGAGCAGGGGGAGCGAGTCACCAGCCTGGATGGGGCTTTTGGCATAGGTTAGAGTGGTAGCTTGGGGGGATGGGAAGAGAGACACCGCTGGCAGGGACATGGATCTGTTCAGCATAACTCTCTTGTACCGGCTCCCTTTCTTAGCTACCAGCTGCGGATTGAGTGCATGCTGTCCTGCGAAGAGACTACCGTCATGCTAGACATGCTACAGCCAAAAGCAGAAACGATCAGGAGAGCCTGTGAAGGTAAATGGGACGGCGTTGCCCCTTGGTGTGTTGTGTTCAGAGCCAGGTGAGGCCTCGTTTTGGCTTGCAGTAGTGTATCTGTCGTACCCAAGAATTAAAGGAAGAAGTGGCCTTTTGTTGTCTCCATCTCACCTACATGCAAATCTGTGATTGGCCAGAAGATTACACCCCTATCCTATCACTCACAGACCTGGCCAGGGTGGCCCAGGCATTCATGGCCACTAGTCTTCAATTCTTAACTAGGAATAAAGCTGCAGGTCTTGAAAAACCTACAGCAGGTACCAAGCTCAGCAGCTTGTCTGCCTAAGACCATGTGGTATTGTCACCCCATCACCCTAGTGCCCTCCTTGCAGCCCTGGCACACCAATGAGCACAGAGTGTAGTTCAAGCTCTCTTCCCTGAAGTCACTGCCTGTCTGAGGCTTGTTTGTGCAAGTGATGCAGCTTTCAGAGAAGCTGGTTTGGGACTATGGAACTCCCTCTAGCTGGAGTTAAGAAGGACCACACTTAGAAGATAATGCTAAACAAATTCATTCAGCTGAGCTTTCTTTCCCTCAATAAATTCCTCACACACAATCCTGCCTCACCTCATAAAAAAATCCCAGTCCCAAATCCCACTATAACCTACTCAAAACTCTTTGTCCCAGGGACAGAGCAGGATGAGAACATTTGTTACATTTGCTGTTCTAAATAGGAAGTGCTCGCTCATGTATAGCAGCAGCGTGAGCCGTTGTGGATATACCTTGGTAGATCACAGGATAGCCCTTGCCATATGTTATGCCACCTGTTTTGGAGTACGTGAAGTTGTTTAGGGAGCTAAAGGCTGATATGAAAAGAGCTGAATGGGAAATGCTCCCGGAAAAGGGCAGCAGCGGAGGAAGGAAGGAAGGAATTGGGTAATCTTTATTCAACATCTCCCTCTAGTGGAAATAAAGTCACCAGCTCCACTCTTAGGGCACTTTCCAGGGTTTGAATTTGTATTTGCAGATTTTTTAAAAAATTTTTTGGCCCCAGGAAAAAATTAAGAGTAGAAATTATTTTTCTGTGGGCCTGATCCAAAACCCACTGAAGTCAGATTTAAAAATCCCATTTTCTTCAATGGACAGTCATGTCCCATCTCCACTGTCAAGAGCAACATACCCAGAAAGACTGATTCCCTTATGCTGTGTCACAGTGTTCACCAGCGGCTATAATAAGAGGGTGTTGGGATTTGTACGAAATACTCAGAAAGGCTTCTCCCCTGCTGCCTGCCTCTGCTGAAGTTCCTGCTGCTGTCTGCAGCACCCCTCAAGTTGGTGCTACAGCACTTACTGTTGGGAGATAAACAAGCATCCTTCCCATCCTGATAAGCCAGCTCCCTGGTCACTGGGGACAACATGAGTAGTTTGCACAGATGCAGTGGCTAGGGATGGTCAAAACTAGTTTCACTGTGCACTGGGGCAGGCTCTAAGGCCCAGATCCTCAAAAGGTATTTAGGCTCCTAAAATCCACTGATTTCAGTGAAAGCCAGGAGCCCAAACAGCTTTGAGGATCCAGGCCTAAGAGCTTTTTAAGATACAAATTGCTGCAACTTGATTCTCTGACTTTTAACAGTGTGAATATTTTAACAGGAGTAACTGGGAAAAACCGTCCCTATATATTTTCCCAATTAAGATGAAAGGGCTAAAGTCTAACGAATCAACAAAACCTTTTCCTCAGCCTGACTAATAAAGCTAGACAAGTTCTATTAGAAAAAGTGTGTTTCGCATTAGTTTTCCCATGAGACAGCTTGCAGCAACGTCTGGGCTGCAAATACAGCAGAACCTCAGAGATATGGACACTTGGGAATGAAGGCTGTTTGTAACTCTGAAATGTTCGTAATTCTGAACAAAGCACAATTGGGCACCAGATCCAGCAGCTGACACTTCAGGCCAGGTTCCTCAGCTTGCCATCAGCTTCTTTTCTTGGTTCTGACTGAGTTTGCAAGCTAGTCCCCTTCCCAAACTGGATCAGCATTTCCATTGTAGCAGGACAGGATTTCCATACAGCAGAACTTCTGCTGTTCATATCTTTGAGGTTCTACTGTATGGAAATCCTGTCCTGGTATAATGGAAATTTTCATCCAGTTTGGGAGACATTCATTCAGTTCTGAAGCTGGCCCCATATGTAAAGGATACCTTTCTTTTTCAGATCTTCTAACGACCCATCGCCTGCCAGTTTTTTGTCAACTGATTCTCAAAGTTGGAAACTTTCTCAACTACGTAAGAATTCGTTTTGTTGTTGTTTATAAGAATGATAAGATGAAAAGAACTTTTTTCCATCTCTGGTGCATGTATAGGGTATAAACATAGAGTAAGCATTTGGATGTGACATGTGTTATACCTGCCTCTTCTTTCTGTCTTTCAGGGAAGTCACACTGGAGATGCCGATGGCTTTAAAATTAGCACTTTACTCAAACTAACTGAAACCAAAGCAAACCAAACCCGTATTACTTTGCTCCACCATATTCTGGAGGTACCCTTGCAATTTCCTTTGGGGATTTTGGTTGGATATGAACTATTTTTCCAGCCAGACCTTTGGTTGTTAGTATTTGTTTGTGCTTATATGTTTTTTGCTTGTTTGCATAGTTCTGGAAAGATTGCTTGAGCTCATAGTACTTGGCCTGCATGTGCTACTTCATTTTAAAAGAATTCCAGACAAAGAGTTGAGAAAGCAAAGAATCTCATCCAGGGCCTAACTGTCTTCCAGCTTGATCTCTGGAAGTTCCTCCTCTCTTGCTTCTTGGACGCCCATTTCACCCCACTCCAACTCATACAAAATGCAGCTGCCAGGAACATATTTTTTGCCTGTTGCTCCAGTGAAGTCACCCCCAGCGTTGGTGTGCTCCACTGACACTGCTTTTTCCACCAGATCACATTCAAGCTTCTTGCCCCAATTTCAAGATCTTTCATAGCTTTCTCACAGCTGCTTAGCTGCCCTTTATATTTAACTTTTTGTATTAACATAGTGGCTAGGAACTATTCTAGGCACCGTACAAACACAGAACCAAAAGACCCAACCCCTGCCACCCAGAGCTTACACTTTCCCCTCTCCTCTGCCAGTCTTATTGCTCCATTCATTGAGGTCTCCCCTTGCCAATCCTGAGCATTCAAACCCCCTTTTTGGGGGGGTCCCACTTTTACCATGACACCTAAAAGAAATAGCCAATGCATAATTGCTATGCTGAGGTGCCTGGACACCATGGCAAAGGTGGGTGTATAAATATGTAGATAGATACTATGCAGGCAGATAAAATAGGACAGATATTCTTAACACATACACAGAACCATAAAAATTGCCAGACCGGATCAGACTAGTGGTCCTTTTAGTATTTAGTTCAATATCCTGCCTCTAGCAGTAGCCTGGACCCTCCACTTCAAGGAAGGTAAAAGAAACCCTGCAGCAGTGGATTCTGGAATAATCCATCCATTTGGAAAGTTCCTTCCTAACCACCTATCCATTACAGATCAAGCTCCACCCTGAGGCTCAAGGGTTCATAGCCCTTTCAATACTTTTGTATATATTTTTTTAATCTGTACTCAGAACTCTGGATAGTCTTGGCAGACATAAAAACAGCCAGTTCCCTTTTGAATCCTGCTAAACAAACAGTGGGGGGGAGGAGGGAGTGCGGGCGGGGGAAGGAGCGAGAATTAAACATTGTACATTCCCACCACTCCCTTAATGTAACCCTTCTCCTTCCCCTCCCCCCTCCGTGCATGAAAAATAAATTAAAAAATAACAAACTTTTCTGTTTTAGGAAGTAGAGAAAAAAATCACACAGATCTACTGGAGCTTCCCAAGGACCTTGAATATGTTTCAAAGGCAGCCGGGTAGGCTTGTGAACCTGTTACTTTAAATTAAAAGAAGAATCACCTGGAGTCAAGAAATTAACACATAAATGATTGTTATTATAATTCATTCGTTACCTGGATAGAGACGCAATTAGTTTTAACCAAAAGATTTCCTTTCACAATTTGTGAAGCCATTTTAAAATGCAAATTGACTATATGCACAGTTTGGCAATTAGCAAGACAGTAACTAGGGTCAGAAATGGTGCTGCATTCAATTAATTCGGCTTTGCAGGCATTCACAGCAATGGTATGATGTTCAAGGCGGTTCTCTCTTTTTAATCCTAGCTACCTATAAGCAGTGCTGAAGTACCTGTCACTGCTGTGTTTAGGGACAATAGCCTAGCAGCTTCAGAAGAGCTCTTAATCTCTAACATGTTAATGAAACCAAACAATTAAAGTCTGTAGGTATCCATTTACACATATATAACACATGAGATTGCAGTCAGTCCTGGCTCTCTCTTCATAAGTGCTGCTGAGGGGAATTCTCTTGGGGCTGGCAAAAGCCCTGGCTTGTTAACAAAGCCATTTGCGCAGTTGCTTGAAAGTTTTTGAGGACAGTTTGGATTTTTCGTCTGACTCTAGTAACCCTTTTGCGCTTGAGTTCAAAACATTAAGCACAATAAAATACATGTGGACAAATGTCCCCTGAGACTTGCAGAGCCAGCTAAGTGTGATGCATTCTGGCTGGTGATGCTTTGTACTATCAAGAGATTTGAAAAGCCCACTCTAAAGTCTTTAAGTGGCTTAGGAGCACACTGCACTGAAACACAAGCTCCATTAAAAGAGAATGGGTGTGTGCTCCTAACACACAGAGGCACTTTGAAAAAGCCCACCCTAAATTCATCTATTTGTATTACAGTCAGACCGCCATATTCTAAGGGCCACAACTGGAGCAGCGTCCCTGCATGCCTTTCAATTGATGGGCCAGTCAGACAGGAGCAATGAGAGGAGTGAAATAACTTGCCCCAGGCGCAGCAGCAGAGCCAAGAATGAAACCCAGGTCTCCTCACTCATAGTCCGATGCCTTAACCACGATCTGTTGTCTTGTAGTATGATACCACCTAAGATCACACAGGCACACTTCTGTGCTCACTACCACAGAGTTGCTGAGAAACACAAAAGGGAGAGGGGCATGGGACATCACTACTGCTTTTTCCACTCCTCTAGCAAGCCCAGCACTCCAAGAAGCGACCTGCTTTTAATCTCCTGGGGCTTTGTGTTCCTTTTCAGAATTAGCCTTGAATCCATACATGCAGAATCCAGTTCCAATTTAAAGAAGCTGCTGGAACTTGAAGGAAAGGTTTTGTCATCGAAAGACGACGTGAAAGCACAGTATGAAACGCCCATCCAGGTCAGTGAAAGGAGTGCCCTCCCTGGAGAGGACAGCCAAGGTTCTGCAAAAGACAGCATGTTCAGGGCAGGGTGCAGGGTGGAAACATTTGACCACTAATCATCTGTCATATTGGAAAATGAATTTGGATGCCACACAACCCCTTTGTGTTTATGTGCCATGCCCAGTGCTGACTAGAAAGACAGAGAACAGGGATAAGGGAGAGCCCTCGCCATCTTTGCACCTCTTCTCCGAACTGCCCCGTGAGCTCTTGGGCCACACCACCTTGGAACTGAACTCTTGTCACATTGTCATTCTACTTAATTTCCCATTGATCTTTCCTTGCAATGCCTAAGGCACTGCGCTTTGTAATGTGGCCTCACTGCATTTCAGGACAGCATAAATGCATTGAAGAAGCTGGAGGAAGAGTTTGAAACCATTGAAAGGAAGAAGATGGAACTGGCAAATTATCTCTGTGAAGATGCAAACAAGTTGTCATTAGAAGATATATTTAGCACCATGAAAACCTTCAGGGATCTCTTCATCAAAGCACTAAAGGTTTGCATGTGTGAACATTATGCAGGAGGATCCAGATGCTGGAACATATGCATCAGTGCAGATAGCATATAGGGCCTGATTTCCCCTTACATCTGAACTCCAGTTGGTGCAGTGGAGGAGGCAGGCAGGGCTATCAAAGAACTCACTATGGCTCTCTGATTCAGCACTGGTCCAGCCCTGGCTTTATTTAAAGCACCCAAGTGGCTGCTCTAACTTTTCCACAGGCAAAAGGTCCCTGAGAGATTACATGCCAATGGAGAACTGGTGTGACAGCTGTGCTCTGCCACACACCCAGCTGACCACCACTAAGCTCCTTGCCATATCTGTGCAATCTCTCAGCACATCCCCTAAGCCGGGGAGGCAGGGCGGGAAGAAGTGTTGTCCACTGACCCATTCTAGAGGGAATCAACCCACTTTTCACCCTTTGTTCACACTGCGGGGTATGAACCTGAGTGCCAGACTCCTAAGGTAGGGCCTCCCGCTGCTAAAGTCCATGGCACTTTTGCCACTGACATTACTGGGTTCTGGGTGTGGTGCTGAAACAGCCAGCTTGGGGATTTGATCGAAACATGCTGGGAGCTTTCAGATTGTGATGTGCACTAACGAAGAAACCCCCAGATGAGCTTTGCACTACCAGCCAGAGGTTGGCATTAGCCCAGGGTTTGAGTGATGGGCCTGTGATGGTCTGACTTCCAGGATAAGTCTGTAGAAAAGCTGTGGACTTACAATGGATCAGAAACTGGTGGCTGGGTCCAGCCCACGCAAGCAGGTTTGACTCAGACCACGTCTATACTTACTGCACTGGAGATCAATCTTCTGGCGTTCAATTTAGCGTGTCTAGTACGGATGCTAAATCGATTGCTGAGGGTGCCACCAGTCCATGCCCGTTCTCCTCGATTTGTGAGGAGTAAGAGAAGTCAATGGGAGCATTTGCTCCTGTCAATTTCCCACTATGGAGATAACGCCAAGGTTGGCTTAAGGTATGTCAACTCCAGCTACATTGCAGTATAGACCTGGCCTCAGAAAGGATTTTGCAGCTGCTGGGGAAAGTTTATACAGCAGAGTGTGGCCAGTACAGGGAAATTCATGATTGCAGCAGCTTCCTCGGCCTGCTGTACATCCCCTATATATAGCAAGAGTGGACAACAGATCCAGTCGCTGCCTATCCCCATGCCACACAAAGGGATGGGGATGGCTCCCCCAGCACAGCTGGGGAAATGCAAAGCTCCCAGCTGCCTATTGGGTCTCTCTGGAGGAGCCAGGATTTCCCCCTTGTTTTGCAACAAACTGTGAATAGACTGAACCATCTTTCCTGTAGGTGGCTTTGCTACCAAATATTTAACCAAACCTCCCCTATGACTCTTCTCTGGCTCCAGGAAAACAAGGACAGGAAGGAACAAGCTGCAAAGGCAGAGAAAAGGAAGAAACATTTAGAAGAAGAAGAGGCTAAGAGACAAAAGGGAGACAATGGGAAGATCAGTGAGTATTTAAGAAGGTTTCTTTAAAAGGAGATGTACATACAATCCATAGAGAGACAAGGTGGGGTGAGGTAATGTCTTTTATTGGAACAACTTCTGTTGGGGAGAGAGACAAGCATTCAGGCATATTCAGAATTCTTCTTCAGGTCTAGATGGAGAAGTTTATTGGACCAGAAGTTGGTCCAGTAAAAGATTTTACCTCATCACACACCCATCCCCGCCTCCCCTCGCTTGTCTCTAATCTCCTGGGATCAACAACCCTTCATACAATCCATTGTCAGCCAGGTGAAGGAAGATAAAAGCACCAAACTCTTCCTGCTTTAATGTTCCAGTAATAATCTTTCGGTGTAGATGTCTGAGTATTTGATGAATGAAGGCTTTTGGGTGCCTTAAGGAGACCATTTAACAGAGTGTAAGAGAAGCAGCAAAGGAGAGAAATAAGCCCTCCATGACCATCCATAACATTCAAGATACAGAAGAGGAGCCATTTAAAGCCCATGGGCTGTATGGTGCCACAGGTGTACTTGGCATAGGACAAAGGAGAGAGAACACTAGGGGTGTGTCTAGACTACCCGAGGCATATAGGATCTGCCAACGAAGGGTTCTGGGGTCTGCAGATCCCCCGTCTAGACTGCCGCGCTGTTCCAACAAACAGCTGATCAGCACAGCGTGGCGGCCATTTTGATTTAAATGAAGCAGCGATTATTTAAATCGCCGCTTCATTTCCCTTTGTCGTCCTGCCTCATCTACATGGCTCCGTCAACGGAGCCATGTAGTCTAGACACACCCTAGAGGTGCCGGCCCTGGTTAGCAAGGATTCTGGTCCAGATTCTTTGCTGCCCTTGGCCTTCCACAGTCATTCCCATTGATGCAGAGTGTATACAGAGGTATCAGATCAGAGTGGCAGTGTTTGACCCCCCACTTTGCACTGAAGTGGGTAACTATGCTAGGGGCAGGGTATAACAGGGCATGCCTCACAGCCGTGGCGCCTCCTTCTGGTTGCTCTCCTGCTGAACATTAGAGCACCCTCTTCTGGCCAGTGTCTCACCTACCGTTACCTGTTTAGAGGCTCTCCCCCACCATCCATCAGGCTCCATGTCCCTCCCAGACCACAGAGTCCTTCCCTCAGGGTACAGCCCCATGGTAGTGCCCCCCACACTCTGGGGTCCTCCCCCTCAGGGAACCTCTAACCCCTAATACCCACCTTGCCTCAGTTACCCTACTGCCAGTTGTCATCTAGCCTCTTACCTCAGAGGCAAACTGCAGTCTGACATGGCCACTCATCATAGGCAATGGGGAGGGAACCTGCTGCCTTTGCCTGTCCTGGCTGCCTCTCTGCAGCCCTAGTGCCTCTTAGGCCTCTGTTGCTGTGCCTCAGCCTGAGACTACTCAGACTGGAACTCACCCTGCCTTTCCCTAGCACTGCTCTGCCTGTGGTACCTCAGCTAGCAGGCAGCAAGGTCCTTCACCCTCCAGGGCTGGAGTGAGAATATGCTCACTCAGCTCAGCCAGCTCTTTTATACAGCTCTCTTGGTCTCTGATTGGCTGCCGGAAGGCCTCTCATGATTGGCCCCTAGCTACAGCCCTCTTCCAGGGCTGTTTTAACCCTTTTTATGCCTGGAGCAGGGTGACCACCGAGCTACACAGGGCAATGGAAAATCAGGCCCTTGTCTCCCCAACCCATATCCTGGGATGGTACCACCACTTCTTTTGACTGTCACTGCCCATCCCCTAGGAATGGGACATTAGCCATTTCTTCCCCCTCCTTTTTTTTAAACTCTAGTTAAGAAAGGGGTTGTGAAGCAGAACGACGTGTGCATTATTGATGCCCTGCTGGCTGACATACGGAAAGGTTTCCAGTTGAGGAAAACGGCTAAGAACAAGACTGATCAGGACACTGCTCCTAAAGTCTCACCTGCTGAAACGCCAAAGGAGAGTGAGCCTGGTAAGAGCTAAGACCCAACCATATCTGCAACCATTAACCTCCAGCCTGCTGCAAAAACTGTAGCAAAACACACAGACACATGGGATCGTCCCTGCTTTGAATGTTGGCATTTGGTTAATAGACGGGGGAAGGGCATTTTCAGAAAGGTGACTAAGTCCCATTTTCCAAGGAACTTGGGCGGTTTGGGAAATGTTACCCGAGAGATGCTTATTTTCTAAATTTGCAGCTTGAGCTTCCTTTCTGCTTTTGAGGCAGTAGCCTCCATCCCCCAGAATGCAAACCGACCGATAATCTTGTTGCAGGGCATCACTCCAACAAGAGAGAGCCTGCCACAAGAGAGTACTTGCAAATTGCAGCCTTCCTACAAGCCCCTGAAAAAAATTAGTCCTTGGGTGGGAGGAGCCCAGATGGGGGGCAGTTCTGAAGGCCCGTCTCAGGTGGGCTATTTACTGCCACAGGGCTTAGACAGCAGGATCAGGCCCATGACACCAGCTGGGAATTCTTTGGCCCCTAGCTCCCCTCAGCTAAGTTCTCATTCATCATGTTTAAGTTTCCTTGATTTCAGTGGGAATGAAACTGATTAACTTCAATGGGATTTAAGCACACACTCAACATTAAGTAGGTGCTGAAGTGCTTTGCTGTGTTGGGGCCGTGGGTCTGAACCAAATGCCCCCTTGTGATGTTACAGGTCACTCAGCACTGGGAGTGGCTAGTTTTGGATTAGATGTAAAAAGCTCCAGATTCACAGATGGCTGTTATAAGTTCACTGGCCCCTTTCCCCCGAGCCTTTTGCCTGGGGCACACTGCAGGTTGTCGGATGACATTCCTTCTTGGTTGAGGGTCACACGCTGTACTAACCAACTGTGCCTGATCCTGTCTTGTCCATTTAAAGGAAAGAGTGTTGGTGCTTCAGAAGTAGCAGCAGCGAAGGAAAGTGCCCATGAGACCAAGCAAAAAGATGCCAGCCACCACACAGAAAAGACTCCTGCCTCAGAAGCTGCCAACAATGTGAGGGCTCCGGGTACTGTTGCCACAGAGACACCAGCTTCTAACGAAGTGCTTCCAAAAGGAAATTCACCACAACAGCCCTGTACTGACAGCAACTCCTTATCTTCAACTGAAGTTGGAGGAGTCCATCAGCCCAATGGTGGAGTGAGTATTCAGGAGATCAATGGCTCATGTAGCTTCCAGGTGAACAGAAATCACAATGCCATTGTGTTTGCGCCAGTTAACCCAGGAACAATTATAAAGTTTGCAAGCAGCTATTCAGGCAACTGTACTGACTTAGGAGAGGAATTGAACGGATCCACCTCAGGAGACAAACACAGTGAATCTGGACCCACGCACTTAGAAAGAGGCCCAGTGTCTAATGAACAAACGTCACAACCAAGAGATGCAGTTGGGAACAAGGCTAAAACCAGAGTTGAACTAGCACCTGGCAGTGCTGAAAAGACTCCAACCAATGAATTGAGTTCTCAGCATACCGGGTTAAGGCAGACAGAGAAAGAAAACGACGACCATGCCGCAGACTCATTGCTGGACACCTCACAGGAGATATCCTTTGCCGAAGAGCCAGTGACTGATTCTTCTTGCTCAGCAACAGTCCCTCCAGCACAAGCACGTACGGACAAGGAAGGGCAAAGAGGGTCTGGGAAACGGAGAAAGAAGAGACGGTCCACCAAAAGCCAGTCAGGTAACGCATTTCAATGCAGCATGTGGAGATTAGCAACCCTTTAGCTAAATACAGGAGACTGGAGTTTTCCTCTTCAGCTCGCTAGGATTTTTAATTAGAAGTATTCCTTCCTCTGTTAGGGTCCAGTCCTTCACCAGTGAAGCCAATGGGAGTTTTACCAGTCTCAGGGTAAATACTGGTTAATGCAGATGTCCTTTAAAGTCGGAGACTGGTAAAATGATGCAAAACTAGCCCAGGGGTGGGCAATAAGCAGCCTGCAGACCAGACACGGTTCACCAGGGTTAGCCCCTTCCGGGCTACCACCGCTTTATTTACCTGTGCATCTACAGGTATGGCTACTCACAGCTCCCATTGGCCACAGATCACCATTCCTGGCCAATGGGAGCTATGGTAAGTGGTGTCTTGTTCAGCTCCACTTCCCACATCTCCCATTGGCTGGGAACTGTGATCCATGGCCAACAGGCATCGTGAGCTGCTACACCTGCCAACACACAGGCAAATAATGCGCCCGTGGCCTGCCAGGGGCTAACCCTAGTGAACTGCATCTGGCTCATGGACTGCTTATTGCCCACCCCTGCACTAGCCATTAGGGCAGGTATAAATAGTTTATAAAGGGTTAATGATTAATGAATAAATAAAAAGCATGTTGCACATGTGAATGAAACAGTGAAGAGGGTGATAAGCACATTTGTCATAGGTGCTACAGACAGTTGTTAGATTTAAAAGCAGCTAGCTGACCCATTGGACTCTAAGTAGTGATAAACCAATTACTAAAGTGGAGATTAACCATCAATTATGACATCTATTAATTATTTGTTAACCCCCATATAAACAATTTATAAATGTATCTTTAGTATAAGCGTGATTATAACTCTTCCCTGCACTCCCATCACCCAGCTTTTATGAGGGTTTCCCCCCACATCAGTTACAAGAGCATTCTGCACATGGTAATTAGTGTCACCAAACCATAAAGTTCAGGTGTATTTCCATGTGACCCTTCCTTAGTGTAAAATAGTCAAGCACACAGCTTAAAAAAAACCCCACACTGATGCTTGTGCAAAGGATCACGTTCTTAAGGCTAGAGATGGCTTTGAGATGTAGCCCCAAGTATGTGTAACTGGGCCTCAGCAACTCTGTAGCACAGATTTTCCAGAGCTCTCCATCTCACTTGGGATGTATGGAGACCTCTGCTGTATCTTCTAGAGGGCTGACACAGTGTATTCCCATTGCTTCCCCAAACCCCCCATGAGTCCCACCAGCTCCCCTGGTCAGCTGATGGGAAGGACCGTGGTAGACTCATGCCTCTTCCAACTCTCCACCATTTCTCCTCCCTCATGAATAAAGGGGAGAGAATATTGGGCATGCAGCTCCTGCTCTTTGTACCTCAATGACAAGAGACATGGACAAATGGTGTATTTCCCATGCAGCAGGTGGGGTCAGGGCTTTTCCTCCTCTTTATTCCTTGGGTGACCGCTGTAGGCCCCAAGCTAGGGTTGCCAGATGGTCTCCCAAAAAAATACCGGACATCCGATATTTTTTGGTCGAGCAAAAAAAAAAAGGAACGAAGGAACGCGGGAGTCCCAGCCACTCCCCCCGCCCCCGCCAGGCTTCTGTGCAATCACAGGCTCCTAGCGCCGATCGTGGCCCCGCCTTCCAGCCGCTCCCCCCGCCCACACCAGCTTCCGTCCGGTGCGCAGCCGGAAAAATCAGAGAATACCGGACATTGCACATGTCCGGTATTCTCTGATTTTTTTTTTTTACCAGCCAAAGAGCGCAAATACCGGACTGTCCGGTAGAATACCGGACACCTGGCAACCCTACCCCAAGCATAACTTAATCATTTACGTTTTCAGAATGTTTAGCTATTGACTAACCTAATAGGTTTTAGCCCCAAGAAATATAAATTACTCATGTTTCCTAGAGGACAGTCTTTGTCCTATGCCATTCCATGTTGTTACCCATATGTCACAGCAGTTAGATATATTTTGTGTCTTTCTTTTATTTAAAAGCAGAGGTTGGCACTGATACTGGAGATAATAAAACCAAAAGTCTTTGTGTGATACAGTGAGGTATGTAAACACGAAACGTTGCTTTTTATGTGAACTAACCGCAGCACTGGGATTTTACACACATTATGATGCCATCAGTAATCATTGTGGCAACTAAGCTTTTTGCCTTAATTGCTGATTATGTGTTTTTTAAATCATCTGTTTGTGATTTTTGCTGTCCAAGAGCCTGATCCTGCCCCATTGGAGTCAGTGTTGCAGGATCAGGTCCCAAATGTCTGTCTTTTATGTCAGCAACAGCCAGTCTTCCTTTTCCAGAGAAGTCCACAAAGCCTGGTGTTAATTACCTTAACCAAGCAATCCCAGCTTACTAGGATAACTGCAGGCTTTGCTTTTGTCTGATTATTGTTTTTTCCAAAAATTGTAAAAATGTAATTTCAGTACATCCATCCTTTGAAAGAGGTGACGGCTCCTCCCCTCAGCTCTCGGTGGTGGGTGAGGCATATCCATTACAGAGCTGCTTGTAACAGGCTTATTGGAATGATTAAAGCTGAATAGTGGACCAGGGAAGAAATTCTGCTTATACCCGACTGCCACTCTAATTGAAATCCAAACTGCATGTGCTAGACAGCTCCAAAGTCCTGGTGTTGCAAAGACATGTGCGTGTTCTTAAAATTAAGCTCATGAGTAATCCATGGAAGTGAATGGAGCATGCAGCTGCTCCCAGTTCAGCACATGTACACTGATGTTCCTGCTAATCTTTTCCATCCATGTGTGGATTTTTCCCATCCATGTGTGGAATAATTGTATGTGCACCAAGCAAGGCATGTGTGAATGTGCACTACCAGCAGAAACAAAAAGCGTAGTGGTGAACACTCTGCTAATCAGCTAGGCGGCATTTGAATCGCTCCTGAGTGGCTGCGCAAGCTCGCAGCTTACAGAGAACACTGATGTACACATCTTTCCAGGACCATGTCTGTACTCGAGAGCTTACAGCAGCACAGCTGTATTAATGCAGCTGTGCCACTGTACAATCTCCCATGCAGTCGCTCTATGCTGAACAGAGAGCTTTCCCATTGACATAACAAAACCACTGCCAGTTAGTGGCGGTAGTTATGTCTGCAGGAGAGCATCTCACGCCAACACAAAGCTGTCCACGCCACCTCTTTTGTCAGGGTAAGCTACGTCATTCAGGAAGGAGGGGGATATTTTCTCAAACCCTGGGTGACATAAACTTTTCCAACAAAAGTGCTAGTGTAGACCTAGCCTGGGACTGGGGCCTAATTTTGCATTGTTTGAGACCACTGAAGATATGGGTAAACCCAAGTTTTCTGGAACTCTCTATCAAGTGCAGCAGCGCACACACACACCTATCCAATATTAGGCTACCGTATGTTCTTGACATTTTACATTCCAGTTTTGAGAAAGTTTTGGGAGACCCCCTCCCAAGACTTTCATTTTCCAAAGTTTGCCTTTTGGGACAAGGAGGGAGAAGAAAGAAGGACTGTACTGGAATTGCATAGTTACAAGGTTTTCCTTTGTATTTTAATCATGATCAGCCATAATGAAATGAACAAATAATCTGAAATTTATGTCTGATTTAATGAACAAAATGTATTTATTCTACAGAGTCTGCCGTTTCTTGCTATGTATGAAGTACTGGGTATCCCTCCCTCGTGATCTGTGGGAGCTAATATTCCTCTTAGGCAGTCACCTAGTTGTGGTAAAATAGAAGCCATGGGAACCTCCGCTAAGACCTTTTATTTGTACTTGCTGTATCAATAGCCTGAAAGCTGCTCTAATTTACCATGATGGGAACCAATCTCTCTCAGCCATTGTGGTAGCCAAGGATGAGCCAGAGAGCTGTGTGTTCTGGAAGGAGGCCTTTTGGGACTCTTTTCGAGTTGTTTGTCCCCCATTTGCTACTGAGACAAAACCAGGTGTGGTTCGCTCTAATGTTGTATAGAGGACACCATAATGAAGAGGGTGCTTCTGTGCCTCTACCAGCATGAGTGCAACATCACCCCAGCAGGAGCAGGGCAGCCTGCTCTTCAAAATGGCCTCCCTCCCAGACAGTGCACATGAGGCTGGGCTGTGGGGCTGGAGTCCTGTGAATAGGGTTGCCAGGTGTCCAGTCTGGTATCTGCAGTCTCTGTCCGGTAAAAAAAAAACAGAAAATACCGGTAAAATGTCTGGTATTTTCTGTTTTTCTTGGACGGAAGGCCGCTTGGGACATTCTTCCCCCCGCGGGAGGAGTGGGGAGTGTGGAGCGCTGGGATTTAAAGGTGCAGTGACCCTGTTTTCTGTGCGGTTTTTTCGGCTCAACAAGTTTAGTCCCCCCCGCCCCCTGCTTTTTTTTTCTCAACCAATTGTTTTCCTGCCATGTTAGGTATTTTTTGTGAAAGTAGGAGATGGGGTTGATGTCGGAATCAGGTTCTGTGACTGGTGATATGCGGGAGATCAACCTAAATAACCCTAATAGTCCCTCGTGGCCTTAAAAACTAAGGCTCTGTGGAAAAAAAAGCCTGTCATTATTCTACTGTTGTTGCAGATGCACGTCATGCTGAAAACTGGTAGAGGTTCAGCACTCAGCAAATAACATTAAGACACCAGATAAAGAAGGAAAGGAATGTGTTTCAGAGTCAGGGGTTCATTGTAGCGTGTTCTTCCAATATTTGACACTAGAGGGCATTAACAGATTGATATGAAGGTGGGACCCTATCACAGTGGTTCCAACCTTTTTATACGGGGAACAGGAAATCCATTTGCAAACTTGAGGTGGACTGGCAACATTTGCATATTCATTATGCAAGTAAAATATGCAAATAAAACATTTCCTGTTTGCCAAAATATGTACTCCCACCCCACCATACACTCCAACCCTGACTCCTGTGCCTCCCTCCCCCCCCCGTATTATTTTATTCAGCCCCAGCGGCCAGAGCAGCCAGCCACTGGACAGAACAGATCCTGCCCCCCCGCCATGCAGCAGGTTCCGCCGCCCTCCTCCCCGCAGCAGGTCCCAGTCCTCTCCCCATCCCCCACCCAGCAGGCCTCGGCCTCCCCTGCCATGCAAGGTCTCAGTCTCCCCATCAAGTGGCAGGCCCCAGCTCCCTCGCCAGAGCAAGACCCAGCCACCCACCATGTAGCCACGGAGCAAGGACCCGCCCCTGGAGGCTCACCACGCAGCCGTGGTGCAGGCCCCCCCCAGTTGCCGGAACAGCTGCTTACCACCCGGCCATGGCCCCACCCAGCACTACAGCCATTCCCCACATGGCCCCACCAGCCGGGCCGTGTTGCGGCTGTCAGAGCTGGAACCGGGGCCACTTTTTTCACAGAGCCTTAGTTTTTAAGGCCACAAGGGACTATTAGGGTTATTTAGGCTGATCTCCCGCATATCACCAGTCATAGAACCTGATTCCTACATCAACCCCAATTTTCTTTAAATAGCTGTTTGGAAAGGCCACATGATGCTCCTTTTGTTTTCTCCTTGCCCACAAAAATACAGCTTTGTTCTTCAAAGAGTACAAGACAAATGCTTCTACTTGCCACTTGTTTCTATTTGCATAAGGTAATGTGATCAAAAAAGGGAGGAGGGAAAAAGAAAATAAATCAGGGAAGAAGTAGAGTTCAAATTTATCAAGAGCTACAAAGAGTCACAGGTTGTTGGTATGAATACTGAGCCATTATGTTCCTAAAATATTTTCCCAAATAACCCTCATTAGCACATTCAGAGTTAAAGCCAGATTCACACTTCGTATTTCTAACTTCACATATAAAAATGATACATTCACAAAAATGGATATACAGATTCAGCAGATTTTAACATTGATGTTACATGATGCAAAAGCATCTTCGAGTTATGCATATTCATATTTATAAGCCAAATTTCATAAAACATGAGCGGAGCATGACAAACCCATCTTGTCTTCTACAGCTGATTCAGTGTTTCTTATCATCTTAAATTTTCTCATCTTCCACTAGAATCTAATTATTCACTCTTGGAGGTGTGCACATCTTTAGCCATAGTGAGCATATTTGTAATACATTCATGAGATCTGGAGGAGATTTTGTTTGGTCAGTTAGCTAGACAGCACCTTAAAATGAACAGATTAAGACTCCACTTCTGCAAACTCTTCCTGAAGTGCCTAAATCATACAAGTAACCCCATTGTTTTCAGTGGTACTACTCACCGTAATAAGGCTGTGAAAGAGTAGAATTCTTCAACGCTGGAACTTTGATGTTTTCTTCTTGAATTTTGCACACTGGGGGCACGTCTAGACTACCCGCAGCTTTTGAAAGAAGATATGCAAATTTGGCGTGAATTTGCATATCTTCTTCTGATCCCATTTTCAGAAGAGTTTTTTGGAAAAAAAAAAGCAGTCTAGATTCGGTTCTTTTGGAAAAAAAATCCCTTTTTCGAAAGAACCCTGTATACCTCATTTTTTTAGGAAGAAGGGTTCTTTCAAAAAAGGGGGTTTTTTTCGAAAGAACTGCGTCCAGACTGCTTTAAAAAAAAAAAAAAACTCTTCCGAAAACGAGATCGGAAGAAGATATGCAAATTCATGCCAAATTTGCATATCTTCTTTCAAAAGCCACGGGCAGTCTAGACTAGGGTTGCCAGGTGTCCGGTTTTCGCCCGGACTGTCCGTTATTCAGGTCCGTCTGGTAAAAAAAACCAGAAAATACCAGACATGTGAAATGCCCGGTATTTCCTGTTTCCCTTGGATGGAAGCCCGGGAGGGACAATTTATCCCTGCCGCATCTGGTGGGGGTTGGAGGAGTGAGGAGCGCAGGGCCATTTAAAAGCGCAGTGCTCTGTCCCCCCCCCCCTTTTTTTTTTTTTTTTTTTTTTTCTTGCTCAACAGAATGTTTTCCTGGTGGTTTTTTGTGGGGGGAGGGGGGGGGAAGGTGTTCGGTATTTTTTGTTAAACCAGCTGGCAACCCTAGTCTAGATGTGCCCTGGGAAGATTCAGTTAAGTCTGTGCTAAATGTCTTTTGCCATTGCTATGCTACCACTAGAGTTCCCACTGTACTCCAGTCACAACCCCATGTATGCAAGTTATTCTGTGCTAGAAGAATCCTATATCTGCATGCAGTTCTATGTGAACGCAGTGGGAAGTCTGTCTACTCAGATTTACTTGTGGGATCAGTGCCAAAGTCAGTGGCAAAACTGCCAGCTCCTGCAGAGGAAGCAATATTAGTCCCTACGCTAGATGGATCTAACTAGCATACAGCTGAAAACCTAGCATGTTCCAACATTCAGCATGGAGAACATGACATTTATTCTTTAAAGTACTGTGCTGAATTATTGGCAATGACCAGCTCCCGAACAAAGAACATGATTAAACTCTTCAAACAAAGTTCAAATCTCAGTGCATGATTGAAATAGAGTGTTCATAGTTTTCACATTAATAATTTTACCATTTCCTTTCTTTCTTTCTTTCTTTCTTTCTTTCTTAAAATGCACTGGAGTATCTGGTTTATTTGATAGATGTAAAGCCAGTTTTCCCAACTAGTACTCCACATGTACAAAATACACACACAAACACCTGACTACCACTGTTTTTTGTTGTAATTGTTTTATATTTTCTCCCACAGGTGTCACAGCAAAGCAGAAGAATAAATAATGAAGAGTCAGTGAAACACCTATAAATCCATGTAATGCTGCCATTGTCTAGGAGGCACATTCCACAGTGTTGAAATTCCATTCTTGATCATGTTTGTAGTAATACTTTTGGGATGTCAAGTTTCTTCTAAAATGGTCTTTCACTAATCCTTCCTTGGGGATTCAGGGTACCCAGCAAATAACCGCCAGATGCTAGAGACCTTCAGAATGTGCCTTATGTGAATGCTGCAAGGGTCTGGTGCTGAAAACCTCCATGCCCAGAACTTCTGTGGAAGCTGACGAGAGTTTCATGTGTTGTGGGCTAATAGGAATAGGCCTCTAATAAACGTCATTTGGGGGCAAATCTTGCAATCTCTTCCTAGGCCAAACTCTTATTGGCAACAATGAAGGTATGGTCTGCATGATGACTGCAGCATTTTACCCCTTGAGTAATTTTAACAACATCAGTGCCGCCAAAACTGAATTATGGGTAAAACTAGGCACTGTCACCAGCATCTGACTGGAAATTGTTACTTCCCATTCCAGTGGCCTACCAACAATTGGAACTGATACTGGACCAAATATAAGACCTAATTCAGTTGAACGCACTTTCCCTTGCTAACATTTTAGACAGGGGCTATCTGTTAAAGGAAAATATACTCAATAGCTGGGTGTACATACACTAAAGACTTGTCGTGTGGAGAGTTAGTTCGTATTAAGTTGGAGTTTAAATGTACAGTGCACTGGCCAGCTGTGCACTAACTAGTCATATAGACCCTGGGACCATACATTAGAAGTTTTACAGTGCACTTTGATTTACTCCAGTTTCAAATAGGAGTAGATCAAAGTGCACTATAGAACTTCAGTGGACATTCAGAGGTTCCACAATGCCAGTAAGTGTGAGTGACAAACTGCACTGCCCTCCAGCTTGCTGCATGCTAACTCTTCAGAGAGACAAGTCCTAATGCCTAAATCTTGCAAAGACTTAAATAGGCATTAATTTTTAGCATGTGACTAATTCCATGGAGTTCAATGAAACTTCCTATATGCATAAAGTTAGACACATACATAAGTCTTTGCAGGACAGGGGTCAAGAGTATCTATTTTGTTAAAGAAACAGGAAGAGATTTTTTCTAGGTGATCCATTCCAAATATTTTAACTAATATTATTTGGCAAATCTCTGGTTTGGAATATTTATTGCCTGCCGCATGCGCTCAAAGGCATTTGGACTCAAACTACAGAATATTTAGAGTCTCTTTCAGTTTAAAAGCTAGTTATGCAATTTGTGCTTTAAAACCGAGAACCTGCAGTATTTTATGTTAAGAAATCAGAGCTATATTTCTGAATTATGTTTTGTAATAACCTTGTACCATATAATTTTGTACATTGCTGTCAGTTTGAAATTCTGTGTTTGTTCAATCTGTATTGCAATGTTAGATTGCAATGGGAATGGTGTGAAAAATCATTACTTTTAGGAATCATGCCTATATACAGTAACATGCTGAGCATATATAATAGTGTTCAGGTAAAACTATTTTGCATTGCTTAATAAGACTTGATCAAGGGTCACTTATTAGCATCTGTACTGGACAAAGTTCAGAATTAAAACAGTGGCTACCTTTACCTCAAAACTTTGCTTTGAGGGTTGTGAAAATTGGTTAACGACAGCAATTAACAGTTTAGAATGAACCACAACCATTATCAGATTTGGCTGAGGAAATCCTTTGTAGCAGTGTAGCTAGGGTTGCCAGGTGTCCAGTTTTGAACCAGATAGTCCAGTATTTGAGCTTTCTGTTCAGGAAACAAATTGAGAAAATGTAAATGTCCAGTATTTTCTAAATAAGATGCGATGTAGATTGTGATGTAATTTCAAGTGTCTCCAGTATTTTTGTTGAAACCATCTGGCAACCCTAAGTGTAGCACAGCAGCATTTGAAATCAAGTTCACCACTGGTATTAGCATGTAGAGCAGCGGTTCTCAAACTGTAGGTTGTGACTCCATTTTAATGAGGTCGCCAGGAGCTGAAGTCCTGTGGCTTAACCTCCTCCTCTTCCTTCTGGGGTAGTGAGGCTCGGGCTTTCCCACACACACACCTGGGGCAGTGGCTCTCGGGTGGCCTCAGGCTTCGGTCCCCACTCCTGGGGCAGTGAAGTAATTTTTGTTGTCAGGAGGGGGTTGTGGTGCATTGAAGTTAGAGAACCTCTGATGTAGCAATTCATTAACTTCAATGGAACTGCACTATCAGCAGTGAGCGTGACCCTTAGTAATGAGAAACACACATATTAACACAGAGAACAGCCGAGAGTTAATCAACATTGTAGTGGTCACAACTAGAGGGCTAGCTGCACCCTATCCCCTTGCTGGTCCCTCTGATGGCACTTCCTCAAGCGTCAGGCCTCGTGTGCAAATCCCGGAGTGCAAATCTGCAGTTTCCCCACTCCAACTGGAACCCGGGCTTCAGTACGCTGGGAATCAAGCATGCTTACTCAGCAGGTCTGACTGGATTCAACACTTACTGATTCCTCCCTGGCTGAAGGTGGATAGTGACAAGACTTGAGTAAAACCAGAGTATTGTTAGTTTTACTTATAGTAACAAAGCCTGTAGAGAAAAGGCATTTTAGGACTAAAAGCAGTCTACATTTGTCTGTATTACCCAAAAGCTTATCATCCCATCCTGGTCACCTAGTCAGGCCTAATTTCTTCAGGCAATCCAGCAGATGCCTGCACCTTAAGGTTTCCCCAAACTACAACTTGTCTCTGTCTAGGGAACACTCCTTTCTAAGTGGTCAGAGTTGCTTTGTTCTCACATTCTTGGGCTTTAACCCTTCTGGACAAAACTAGTTTGGCAGGTTGGCTTGGGAGGAGGTAAAATATTGATGCTAACAGTGTGGGCTTTGTCCACTGAACAACACTCAAGCATTTGCTGAATAGTTGCTTCTCCTGAGTCACCATTCTTCTCTTCCTGCTTGTTTTCTTTATAGTCACCTACTAAACTACACCAATATATTCACACAGTAAACATCCTAAAAGCAATGTCAACATTCATTATTCCCAACTCATGACAGAGCAGTTACAATTTTGTCATAGGAATAATTTAGGAAGGGGACATGTGACAGGGTAGAAAGAGGAAGGAGGTCTGAGCGAAATGTGCAGTTTTTGGCAATATTTTACCTGAGATCTTTGCAAGAAGCTCCCATTGATTGTGTCACAAAAGAGCTAAGTATTCCTCACGATTTCTCAGTAGTCACCTCGAGGCCAAATTTAGTGCTGGTATAAGCAAGGCCCTTCTAATTTGGTTCAATTGATTTGCATCTATTTATGCCAGTAGTGAATCTGACCCTCAGAAAGAAATTCACTTTTCCTTTAAGAAGTTTAGTAAAATTACAGCAAATATGCAAATACAAGTACATGAAACAATCAAACCTGAAAAATCCACAAACTTTACTTATCAGGTTAACTCTCCATGTCTGTTTAGCATTAAGCAACATCAGCATCATTAATCTATGGTAAACATAAATTCAAACACTTTTATTTTTCCAAGGTCCTTGCATTAGAGGTAGGATTTTATTTCTTCATCATTTCAACATTTTGAAAACTTTTAAAAATTTAGAATTTAAAAAAATTAAAAGATTAAATGAGAACTTTCCTGTTTATGGAGAGAATTCCATTCTTTTTGTATGGTTACAGTTGTTATGATTATTATAAAGTTAAGATTATATTGGAGTCTAAATAAATATTCATACTGGAATCACTTATTTAGCACAGTCTTATCTCAGAGTTGGGATTGGTCCTGCCTGGGGTGGGGGGCTGGACTTGATGACCTCCTGAGGTCTCTTCCAGCTCTATGATTCTATGATCTCAATCCTTCCCACAGTGAAAATAAATAGAAAATCAAATTGTGAAACAAATAGTACATTTCATTTCTCAGTTGCATTCCTTTTCTACCCCCTTCCACATCTGTATTGTGCTTAAAGCCTTCATCCTGCAAAGACTATGCATATGCTTAACTTTATGCACTTGCCTTCAGAAGTAACTAGAACTACTCACGCGTAAAGTGAAGCATGTCAAGTAAGCATCTTTGCAGGATGAGCGTCTTACCCTGCCAGCTCTTTGGACTTTGACACCTGCTTGGCTATAAAGCACCCTAGCATGCTGTTAATGGCATACACTCAATAATTTTCACTAAGTTATTTTCTCTCATAGTGGACTTGTCTACAAATTTATAATAGTTTTTGACCTATAGATAATGCTAACAATTTCAACATTCTGTGTCAATGGGAGATGTGTGTAGAATAGGGCTAGTATGCCTTTGTGAACAAAAGTTATGCAAAAACCTGGCTGCCATGGTCTCTTCGTTATTTGATTCACTTGTTATGTGCTGTTGGAACAGCAGCTTAGAGAAGCACCAAACTCAAGGAAATTTACCTTATAGAAAAGTTAACCAATTTTCATCCCCTCTAAATATAAAGGCTAGTTCTACAGCTTAATTTTTTTTTTTTTTTTTTTTTTGGTTTTCTGTATGTAAAGGGTTGATTTTTGTACACAGTACTCTATTTTGAGTGCAATATAGAGCTTACCAATAATAAATCAGCACTATATGAAATCCTGCCTTTCTTTATTTGGTCATAATTCATCAAAAAAGAGACTCGGTCCTGGAGCAGTCTGTGTTCCACCAGTCCTCAGTCACACTTTCTTTAATGGCTTGAAAAACAGTTTGGTCCTGTCTGGAGCCTTTACTACAATGGGGGAAAGTGGGTCCTGTAATTTCCCACAAAGGACTGTAAAAATGGAGGCTGCATTGGTAGTAACAGTGCAGCTCTAGTACTGCTGAAAATTGCATACAAATTTTCCTGGTATAAACAAGGCAGAGTTTATAAACCAAACAAAACCAAGTACAGTAAACTTCCGATAATCCGGCACCTTTAGGACCCAGGGGGTGTCAGATTATCAGATATGCCGGAGTACCGGAAGGGGGGCTATGAGGGGTCTGGGGTAGGGGTGGGGTCAGCGGAGAACTGCGCAGCATGGGAGAGGGCGGCGCTGTGGGACCAACCTGGCAGCACCCCAGCTGCTCTGCCCCCAGCTTCCCCAAGTCCGCTGCTGCTGAAACTGACCAGCGACTGACTTGGGGAAGCTGGGGCAGAGCAGCTGGGGTGCTGCCGGGTTGGTCCCGCAGTGCCGCTCAGGTGAGGGGCAGTGCTGCGGGACCAACCCGGCAGCACTCCAGCTGCTCTGCCCCAGGGCTTCCCCAAGTCCTCCGCTGCTGAAACTGACCAGCGGCGGACTTGGGGAAGCTGGGGGCAGAGCAGCTCCAATTGTCCGGCTAGCCGGAGCACTTCCGAGTTCCAGTTGGTGCCGGACTATCAGGAGTGCCGGACCACTGGATACCGGACAATTGGAGTTTTACTGTACTTGCAAATGTTCTGCAAGTAGATTGGCATATGAAAGGATTATATACACACACATTTGTATAACAGCGCATGACACATAGCCTATACAGCAGGGCTACTCTACACGTGGCCCACAGGCCACATGCAGCCCGCGGCCTGTTTGTTTGTGGCCCGTGGTGCATTTTGGGTTTATGTGGGGCTCAACACGTGGCCCGTGGGTGGGAGCCAAAACAAAAAAGTAGTCAATATTATGGTCTTCTGTTGATATGAGTTTTAGTAGTTAAATTCCTGGATTATCATTGCTCATTAAAAGTGTTGTCATATGGGTAGAAATTGGGTAAATATTGCATTTTATTAATATCAGCAGAACAGACTTAAATGAGGCCTGTGTGTTGTGTAGTCTTGCCTTAATCTTTGTATTCATGCCTGTCAGTGTGAAAGAAGCTATTTGCAAATATTTGCATATATATTTGCATGTATATGCAACCACACTTAAGCTGTGGCCCTCAGCATGTGCTGTGAGTATCATTGTGGTCCCTGAAGCTTCCAAAGTTGAGTAGCCCTGCTATAGAGAGAGAGTACGTGTGTGGAGGAGGAGGAGTGTATACATATACACACACACTATAGATACATAATACATACTTACACAACTTCATCCGTACTAGTACGCAAACTAACTTACAATAGTCTCTTACAGTGTTTTCCATGAAAATCTTGTGTAAAAACGCAGGTAAAACTACATCATGCAGAGCCAGACAGAAGAGAGCTAAACTCCCTAACCATGCTTTAGAGCTCAACTGGGCAAAGCTCACAATCTTTCAAATTCAACTAATTTAATCAAGACAAGTTATTGACCAAAGCCTATGCTAGCAAAGGCACACTAACAAAATAGAATTTAGAGGGCCTGATCTGAAATGGTGGTAAATGCCTTTGTCCCAGAAGAGGGTTCGCCCTGGAACCTGACGTATCTAATCACCGGCAGATTTTTGGATGTAAATAAACACAGACTCGATTTCAAAATTTAACCAAGTATACTGTAAACACAACAGATAAAACACAATAACAATGAAACAACACTGAATAAATCCAGTCCCTCTCTCAATGATATAATAGGAGACAGTACAGATAGGATCATAAACTAACCGTAGAATACTGTACTCTGTCAGAGGTTCTGCTCAGGACCTTCTACCCTGTGGCTGCAGGTAGCCGTAGGGGAGGAACTCTGAGGAGTCTTTAGGCATTTAGGTGTTGAGTAACTCATGAAGCACTGCAGAGGGCCTTCACCACAGAATGCAGGTTTTGCCTCGTGTAGTCAATGTTGTCCAATGGTATGAGACACAGGTAGATGTGGACTCACTACGCTGGGCAGTTGCCACAACGGTAGATCCAAGCACCCTGATGGTGGCAGTGGGATGAGGTCTGTCCGTACTTGAGGTAAACCCGGCCTTCGCCACGGCTTCCAAGTATAACAAGTATACTTACACAACTTGTGATGACACAGTGATGACAAACGGCCGACCTGATCCTCTCAGGAACAGGTGTATTTAAGGATTCAAAGGCAGGAAAACAGCTAGAATCCCTATGGGCAGAAAAATAGTGACATGTACACAGTCTATGTGTGTTGTGCATGTTTCCATGCTGTGTGCACACAATTGGTGTCGTGAGCACAGCCAGGTGCTGTGTGCAAAGGTGTTTTTGGCGGCAAAGTCTTTGTCACTCATGACGGGTTCCATTTTGAATTCCCTGACTCCATTTTGATTTTACCAACAATATCCTTAACACCTACAAAGACAACCTGAGACAATTGGGGTTTTCAACCAATAGAAAATAAATAATTACGTTTGATACTGACAAAACTTCTTTGTACCACGACAGAATTCTACAGAACGTTTAACTAGCACTCTTTTGCTGAACCACAAGAGAGAGAAACACCGCAACAAGCCAGAAAACTACCACCCCAGTGGGGAGTGGCCCAAAGCTAGATAAATTGCAAGTCTTCCTTTCAGAGTAGACTTTCACAGGATGGCTGCACAATGAACTAAACAGGGTGCGAAAGTGAAGCATATTGTCAATCCATTTGATTCTATTGAAAGAAAAGGTTTTCAAATTGTCACTCTCACCTTCCTAGCATGCTTCCTATAGGGCAGGGTTTCCCAGCCTATGGGTCGGGACCCAAATATGGGTCCCCATTACATTTCAAAAGGGTCGCCAGGTGTCTCCCCAGGTGGTTTTAAGGAGCCATTCACACATTTTTTGAATTGCCCTGGTTCACCAAATCTTCATGAATTATCAAAATGGGTCCCCAGCTGGAAAAGGTTGGGAACTGCTGCTATAGGGTTATCAGAATGGTTTGGGCCTTTATACAGTTCCAGGTGAAGCGAGTCAGGTTGGACCCCTGGTTGACAAGGTTTCCATTTTCCAGAACAAACCAGGATATACATCAAATACCTGTTCTGAGAAGATTTTCTCCTGCAGGATTTGGAAACATTGAGAGATGGGGAGAACTGTTGCTGTCCTATGTGTGGCATGCACAATAATCCAATCAGCCCCTACTGAATTGGTTTGGGTAAATACCTCCTTGATTGGATGGCTATCTATATTTACTAGTATCCTCTTGAAGAGTTGGTATATTTTGCTGACAACATCTTCATAATGATTAAGGCTGGTTCTTCAGCTACTTCTGAGCACACAGAACCCCTTAGAATTATTGAACATTCAAAGAAAGTAAGCACTTATTTCTGAATGTAGCCTGATTTCAGTTTTTGGGGCTTAATTCCAGGATAAGGTAATTTAGGAAGTCTGATAGTGTGATAGCAATATAGCTGAACTAGGTAGGCTTTTGCTACAGTGAAGAATGAACACACACACACACACTCTCTCTCTCTAATGAAGGGAATCTACAGTTCTCCTAGCTCTATTCTTTCCAGATCCCGCAGATGTATGTTGAGACATAGAGCTAGACTCACTCACTGAAATTACTGGATACTCAGGCTCTGATCCCCAACGGTATTTTGGCTCCTAACTTTCACTGGAATCAGAGTCGCCTTGATGCACAGTTCTACAGGAGCTCTAGACAAGTCTCAGACAAAGTTAGGACCCCTGCATACTTTCGAGGATCTGAGCTTCTGTGCCTTGCAGGATGGAGCCCCCATTCATGAGGCAAACCCATTGCTGGCACCATGATCTGTACAACTGTTCTGTGAGAGCCACTGGACTCCAGCAGTGATTTCCCCTACTTGCTTTGCCACTTACACAACTAGCACCAGATGCAGGAGCTGCAGAGTGGTTCAGAAAAGTTGGTAGAAGTCACGAATCCAGAGCCCTATCAGAATATACTTTAACCCTGAAAATGCTCAACAGGAACATTACCCCCAATGAAGAGGAAGAAGGATGAAAAGTAATTGTTTTCCACCATCTTCAGTGAGCACCCTCCTCGTGGAAGTTACCACACTGCCAGCTCGAGAGATCAGGGCTCTTGCTGCCCACAAAGCAACAACAAAGGTGCAAGTGGTTAAGTTTTTACAGCCCTCTCATCAGCATATTGTACCAACCCTAACGTTAATAGTAACAAGAGGATAGCTTATATATATTCAGCCCTTGTCCTCTCTGCAAATCCTTCAGATATTCAATCAGAAGCATGTACTCTCCCATGATTAGAAACCTGCTATGTATGCAATCGATTAGCTTCCTGTCTGGTTTACTTCTGTTTATTTCATTGGCTTCTATTTACTTAGCCAACAAGTCATTTTATTGCATTTCCACATTTCCCAAATAACTTCTTTAAGTCCAACAATAGTGCGTGTTTCTCATTTAAAACTAATACATTTGGATTCACTTACTTTTGAGACAGCTTTTAAGATAAAGCATCTGAACTAGTATGTCTGCAAAAAAAGGAAATTTCAGGTTTTTGAAGTGTCTCTATTCAGTAATGACTAATGAATGCGCTCTCAGGTGTCCAATATAGATAACTAGAGGATTTACCCAGCATTGCCTGGGTCCTTGCGGGGGCTCAGCGTAGGGTGTGGGGGTACAGCAGTCAGGGCAAAGGGACTCAGGGCAGGGGGTGGGAGGCATGGAGGGGCTGAGGGCTGGGGAGGGAGCTTAGGGCAGGGGTAGTAAGGTGGGGGGGCTCAAAGCAGGGGTTGTGCAGGAATAAGGCTGGGGGGACTCAGGCCAGGAAGATGGTAGGGGGGGGCTTACTGGGGCTGCCTGTGGTGGCGAGGGTGGCACTGCTCCAGCTGTGGCTCCTGCAAAGGGGCCAAGATTGCACTGCATAGGCTGCTCCTCCTGGAGAGCTGCAGGGGGCTGGAGCTGCTCTACCCAACCCCCCACCAGCCACCAGTTCCTGGAGGGGGGCTGTCCAGCTTTCCTGGTGCCTCCTCAGAAGTGGGGGCTGCGGCTGGGCTGCCCAGGCCCCCTGTCCTCGACTCACAGGGAGGGGGGCAAGGCCAGGATGCAGTTCCCCCTTCCCTGGGCTCCCCGCGGGAGAGGCATGCTGCAGTTCCTGCCAGGACCAGGCCATGGTTCTGGCACACACACCACCCCCCCAGCGTCTCCTCCCAGGGGAGGCCCCTGGCATCTTCTGGGGGGCCGGGACTGCACTGCTCGGCCCCAGGGGTGGTCCCAGGGAGGTTTGGGGAAGTTGACAACTTACCCAGTCCAATGGCCAGCAGAAGGTGAGTCCCAGCTGGCCATGCTCTTGCTGGGGCAGCTTCCTACGTTATTGTCACTCTGCAGTATAACTGCTCCTCTGATCAGCCCTCTCCTCTCCTATGTAATGGGAAACAATTGGATTCCGGGCACACCCCCATTTTCCTAGCACAACCAAACCATAACCTTGCTTTAAGTTATGATAAGAGGAAGCTGCATACCAAATGTGGTGGTCCTAGCTCTTTCCATTTAGGAGGAGTTCTTGAACAAACGGATTCATGGACAGACAGACAGACAGATGTAGTATTTTATCTACTATATATACTAAAATATGTAGACAAGTCAAGACAAGATAAGATAATGTAGTTGTGTACCTTAAACAACTCTAGCAACAGTAAACTGAGAGTCTTTACACAGCTCAGAAGTTATATGTAAGTAAGACTTTAAAAAAATCTAATCTTTCACAAAGTACAAATTTAGAGCCTAACTTTGGAAAATTGTGTGCTTGTAGATCACATGATTTCAATCCATTGATAAAACAGATGTAAAGAAAGAGATACACAGCTTGCATTCTGTCATACTATAGACATCAGTAACACTTCTGATTAGGAAGATTTAGAAGCGTATTGAAATAGGCAGGATACTTGCATTTTAGGTAAATTTACTTTTACTGGATTATCTCATCTTGGATATCCTATTTCAATCAAGATCTGGCTCATTGCCTCTATGGATGCTAAGAGAATGTCTATTCATTAAATAGCCACCTGCATTTCATGAGATAATTGGTTCATTTTCACAGTTTTCTATAGCAAGGCTGTACTTGCTCTGTTTATTAAGGGATGGCTAAGTGGATTTAATTAGAATGAGATGAGGGCTTCTCTAAAATGCTTGAAGATAGTAGATTTTGTATGTATAAGTGGAGATAGTCTAATATTAAGAAACTTCTTGTGCAGTTTTTTCTTTAAATATACCAGGAGTCTCACTAGAGTACTAATGGCAATACAAGCTAAAGTGCCCTCTACTGATAATACTAAACTCTTAAGCTATCTAACAAGGGATTTCTCCAGATATTCTCAATGTATAATCTATAATCGCACTTTGTTATAAACCCCTTTATCATTCAAAGCATATTAACTATATCTGTGAATAATTTATATTCATATTTCAAATTCTGTTTTAAAAAGTTGTTCTGTGAAAGAATCCTACAGTAATAACTTAAAACACTTATCTGAAAAAATAAAGCTTCCTAATTAAGTCTATTACTGATGCCACCAATAGCATAATTAACATGCATAAGCAGTAGAAGTTTAATATGATTATTTCTAATATGATATTTATCATCTCATTGTAGTCTTAGCACTTTTAACGCTAAAAAGATTATTTCTCATTAAGATAATTCACAGTTATAAAATCCTCACTTATGCTGCTAAAGTAATTAAAAACATCTGCACAACTTTAATACAAAGATTGTAAGACCCTAAAGAGGATACATTAAATTGCTTGCATAAAATAAATCAAAATCTATTTTACCTTTGGGAAAGTATTAGTGATTATTTGTTCAAAAATTCAAGTAGCATTCAAGTAGACAGAAGACATAAATAATGCTCATTTTCTGCTTTAGGTCTTTAGCTGCTGACTGTCTTAACCAAACTAAAATTTGAAGTGATTCTATTTCATACCTCAATCAAATGTAACTTTGGTGTGAGGCTTTTGCTGGTTTCTAATGCAAAGCTCTTGTCCATAAATTAAGATGAAAAAGCATAAACCAGCAGTTTTACCACTTTCTTTTAATCTGGGTGCCATTGTTTCCAAGTTCACTGTGTATGTAGTATAAGGTCATTGAACACATTGTCATTAGTATAAAAGAGGCTGACGTTTTGAGATGGCAGTTTGGGTTACTTGAGAATTTTTAGGGCAGTATAGGATTGGAAACCAGTGATTTCTGGTTCTGATCCCAGTCCTATCACTGACTTGTGTAGCTCTTTGCAAATCACTTTTAAATTCATTAATTAATGTTAAACCAGAACTTCGGAAATATGAAGCATTATAGAAATACTAAGGCTTCAGTCCAACAAACATGCCTGAGAATAACTTTTCTCATAGTGCCATTAAAGTCAATGGAGCTACTGTACTGACATGTAAGTTAAGTCTGTATGTTATGTGCATGATCAGACCTGTTGCTATAGCTGCTACATAAATTATTTAAAGGAGAAGATGTTTACCTACAATCCTTGGAAAAATCTTCCCACTGCCTACAGATCTTAGCTTCCTCCACCTCTGAAGTGCAGTAGGCCATGTTTTCACCTGCTTTCCCGTTGATCTTAGTGATGAAGACGACTGCTAAAGTTTATTATAAAATGTTAGTAGGTAGCCAAGGAATCTAGGAAGTATCTCCACACTTTTTTGCCTCTAGCAGTTCTTAATGCCCTCTCTCTGGGCCCATCCCAAACAAGTGAAATGTCTTCATTTCAGCAGGAGGAGAATTGTCTTTTGCTTTGGGAGAAGGAAGAGGAGGAAGCTGGCAAGGTGGGAATCTTTCCCTGTGATGCTGAAAACTGAACCAAACTAAAAATAGAGCCCTCTAGATTCAGTGTGCAAGCCAACTGAAGTTAAAGATGTCGCTAAGAAACATAAACAGTGACAACTATCTTAGGCTTCTAAGATGCTTCCAGATTCAATAATTTAAGCAGGAATGTACCAAGGATCTACATTGATATTAAGAGAGAAATTGTCATCGTCTTTTTCAAGCATGCCTATGATCCTAGAAATAAAGGTAAGTAAGTGCAATAGGGGGAAAACACAGTAACTTCCATTTTGACCTTGATCGATTACTGATGATGAAATGTTAGCTGTAAAATCAGTTCCTCTTATTTTTGGCATGTTCCTCCTAGTTATACTGTAGCTTCTAAGTTTTTCCTGGAGCTTGAATGAGGAGGTTGCTGACATGATTGAGAAAGGGGGACAGGACCAAGTTTGATGCTGAGTCTGACACTTCGAAGCAGCTAATTAAGCTATTGCTGAAAAACATGAGGTAGTGACACTATTTCTTAATTCTTACACAGCTACAGTGTACTTGAATCTGTATAAAATACAGGCCAAATCACAGTCTCAGCTCTTAAGAGCTCACATTGTATGGGACAGGTTCTACAACTGGATCCAAAGTTGCTCTAAGGAGTAATGTATGTTTCCATGTGCAGCTGACTGCAAGATCTTGTGTGTCAGGAAAGATAATGGAGTAAATAATTAAGGAATCCATTTGTAAACATTTTGAAGATAATAAGGTGATAAGTAACAGTCAGCATGGATTTGTCAAGAACAAATTGTGTCAAACCAACCTGATCGCTTTTTTGAGAGGGTAACAAGGAGGGATGTTAAATATCGGTTAATTGAATATTCTCACAAATATTGTGGAGGACACAGCACGCTGCCACCACTTGGGGGATGTTCCACTTGCCAAGGTTCAGGCAGGTGAGGAGGCAGCGGAACCTCCTTTTGAGACACCCAAAGGTGCCCTCCACCACAATGTGGCATGTCCACATCCCCAACCATGATGGTGCGGTTGGGGAAAAAAGTGCCGGTGTGCATTTTCTGGTAGAGGCTGGAGTTCCTGAAGATATGGGTGTCATGTGCCTTCCCCGACCACCTGACAATAATGTCCATGAAGCGGCCACAGTGGTCCACGACAGCCTGCAGGATCATGGAAAAGTACCCTTTCTGGTTGATGTAGTCGGATGCCTGGTTGTCGGAGGCCCGGATGGGGATGTGGGTGCTGTCAATGGCCCCCACACAGTTGGGAAATCCCATGGTGGCAAAGCCAGTGATGATGGGGTCCACATCGCCCAGGAGATGAGCCTACGCAACAGGATGGTGTGGATGGCCCTCACCACCTGAAGGAGGAGACAAGCAGAGAATCACAGGCTCCTGAGCCCAACTCCCAAAGGCTGCTAAGCCCAACTCCCCTTCCCCCACACACCAGGCCCAACCCCAACCCCAATGAACCCCATCCCCTAGCAGGGCTTTGTGAAGCCAGGACTGGAAAACCTCCTGGGGAGGGAGCTTCTACCACCACCACTCCACTTCTCTAGGGAACCCCATTCCAGCAGCTCATCACCCTCCCAATAACATAATAAGAGAGTCCTACCTGTATGACCATGGCCCCGACGGTCAATCTCCCCACGCTGAACTGGTTCCCAGTGGAGCTGTGGCTGTCTGGCATGACGAGCTTCCAAATAGCCCTGCTTCTGTAGGGGGATGGCAGGTCTCATGTGAGTGTCCTGTCGCCGGTGCAGGGGCGAGCCACTTTCAGAGCTCCAGGAAGGTGTCCTTCCACATGCAGAAATACAGGAGCCACTGCTGGTTGTCCCACCGCTCCATGACGATCCTGTCTCACCAGTAGGAACTGGTGTCCAATCACCAGAAGCGGCAGTGCACAGTGTGCAGGAGAGGGTGGGAGGAGCTGTGCTGCATGAGCAGCACATGGAGAGAGGAGAGGAGGTGCCCCACAGGATCCTGGTTCCACAGTGCCATGAGGACAGCCTGCAAAAACTGCACCTGGAGGTGTAGCATGAGGTCCAGGAGCTAGAGGCCGCTTGGCAGCAGGCCCGGCTCCATGGCAGAAGTGCTGTGGTGTCCGCAAGGGCAACCAGTGCAGGCAGTGCAACAGGTTTGCTGTCCCTCAAGGAGGTAGGCAAAGGAGAGGAGCCTGAGACACAACTATACAGGGGGTCCCTTTAAGCACAAGCCTCAGGCAGCCTCAGGAAGCAGCTCCAGGAAGTAACTGCTGTCCTGATGCCTTGCCTGAGTGCTTCCAGGGGGGTCTTAAATGCAATTGAAGCTCCAATCAGTGTGAACGCTCTATTTTGAAATAGCTCAGTGCTACTTCAATGGGCATTTGCAGTGTAGACGCGCTATTTCAAAATAAGCTATTTCAGAGTTTTTATTCTGACATAGCTTATTCCGAAATAACGCTGCTGTGTAGACATACCCAGAGAGTAGTCAGCAATGGTTCACAGTTATGCTGGAAGGGCATAACAAGTGGGATTCTGCAGGGATCAGTTCTGGGTCTGGATCTGTTCAGTTTCTTCATTAATGATTTAGATAAAGGCATAGACATTAGTCTTATAAAGTTTTTAGGTGATACTACCTGGGAGGGATTGCAAGTACATTGGATGATAAGACTGTTATTCAAAATGATCTGGATAAACTGGAAAAATGGTGTGATGGAAACAAGATAAAATTCAATAAGGACAAATGCAAAGTACTCCACTTAGAAGGAACAATCGGTTGCACACATACAAAGTGGAAAATGACTTCCTAGGAAGAAGTAAATGGAACCTAGGGGTCATGGTGGACCACAAGCTAAAAATGAGTCAACAATGTAACACTGTTGAAAAAAAAAGCAACCATCATTCTGGGATGTATTAGTGGGAGTGTTGTGAGCAAGACATGAGAAGTCATTCTTCTGCTCTACTCTGCGCTGATTAGGTTTCAACTGAAGTACTGTGTCCAGTTCTGGGTGCCACATTTCAGGAAAGATGTGCACAGATTAGAAGAAATCCAGAGAAAAGCATAAAAAATTGTTAAAGGTCTGGAAAACATGTCCTGTGAGAGAAGATTGAAAGAATTAGGTTTGGTTAGTCTGGAAAAGAGAAGACTGGGAGGGAACATAACAGGTTTCAAGTACCTAAAATTATTTTCCTTAACTCCTGAGAATAGGACAAGAAGCAATGGGTTTAAGTTGAAGCAAGGGAGGTTTAGGTTGGAGATTAGGAAAAACTTCCTAACGGTCAGGGTGGTTAAGCACTAGAATAAATTGCCTAGGGAGATTGTGGAATCTCCACCATTAGAGATTTTTAAGAGCAGGTTAGACAAACATCTGTCAGGGATGATCTAGACGGTGCTTGATCCTGCCATAAGTGCAGAGGACTGGACTTGATGACCTTGTAAGGTTACTCCCAGTTTTATGATTCTATGGTTTGGCACTGAGACAAAGATTAGACAACAGCACATTGGGAGATTGAGAGTGGCGATCACTTAAAACACAGGTGGTCCTTTTAAATTGGCTATGAGTTAATATAATGTTGCATAGTGGTTTTCAATCTTTTTTTCATTTGCAGATCCCAAAACATTTCAAATGGAGATGCATACCCCTTTGGAAATCTTAGACACAGTCTGCAGACCATGGGTTGAAAACCATTATTCTGTGGTAGTAACACTCTTACATGAATCCCCTACACATAATTTGTGGACCCCCAGGTGTTCATGGACCACAGGTTGAAAACCCCTGTGTTAGCAAATGTGGGCTTCTCTAAAGAAGCCAGATTTCCAGAGGGGCTTTAGTGATAAGGAGGGAGCCTTTATGTTCAGAAATTGCTGCCTAACTTGAGTGTATATTCTTCATATTTATTTGTATTGTGGTAAATCCTCTGACCACCACCACCCTCCCAGTCACTGACCAAGACCGCATTGTGTTAGGGGCTATAAACATCCAGAACAGACAGATGGTCTCTGCTGTAAATGGCTTACAGTCTATGCTTACAAAATGCATTTACATTTAACTTATTTCTTGATAACAAAAGGTGTGGTGAATGAACTACGTAAATTACTTTAACATAACATATTTTATTGGAAATACTTTTTCTTTTATCATATAACTTTAAGAAATAAACATAGCTAGTGTACCAAAAATTCTAACAAAATGCATGTCTGTTCACTTGCACAAATTGAACAGTCCCAAGTATGTTTCACATGGAAATGGAGCTCCCTATTTAGAAGATTGGGAATATTGATTTCACAATTACATTCATCCAATTATTACAGTTAAAAGAACAGTATTTTCCACATGAATTATGATATTTTCAGCCTATATTGTTGGTAAGATTTTTTTGCGTCATAGCCTATCATCACCCAAGCCAATTTTTTGAAATATTGATTACAATACCCATTTTTGCGTGATAAAATAAAAGAAAGAGAGTTGAGAGAAGCATAGTGGACAACAGATGAACTACTTAGTTCGTAGCCAGAGGGAAAGGATCTCGTAGTTGCATTTTATGCCACACACTTAACAGAAGAGTCCAGCAAATGCCTATGATCCGGCGCTACTAAAAGCTAATTATCAGTAGGCCCAATTGGGGCTCTGGGGGAACCAATTTCGAGATATAACCAATCCAGTTATTTAAGTTAGGAAATGAGTAGTATCCGTTCAAAATTTTGTGTTTCTAGCTCTTACCGTTTTGGAGATCTTTCGGGACAAACAAACAAACAAACAAACAAACAAACAAACTTTCTAAAATATTTATAAGATTAGACAGGGAGCCTGAAATCCTGCAAAGAAAAAGCAAAACTAGCAAATGCAGACCAATTTTATCGCTTCCTTGTTGGGGTTTCTAAGTAAGGAAAATCTTCATTGACTTCAACTCGCTGGGTCTGAGTGAGAGATGCGTATCAGCCTGAACATTGCTGGGGACTGAGACTACAATACTAGAAGCATGTGCCTCTACTGTTAACCTTAAAAAGTAACTCATCTACTTACAAGCTAAAGTAGACTCCTTCTGTGCACTAGCTTCTATCAGGGGTCACCTAATACACACTACATAGTGGATTATGTAAGTGCCATGCAGTGCTGACTAGAGGAGCAGCCTTCCTGAATTAACTGGGCAGCCTGGCAAATGTACAGTCATCTCTGTGCTATTTATGAAAACAACTGGGACATGTTGTAAATTGTTGCAGTGTTCTATAAAAAAAATCTGAAGGTTTGACTAGTCTGCATTCACAGACACTGTTTTTAATATTCTGCAAAATGCTGTAGAAATGTATTTTATATTTGTCTCAAATATTATTTACTTCTTTAAAATAACTCCTTTAAAATGTTATCTTGGCTATTCCAACATTTTTATAAATCCACTGAGAAGGATTCAGGATTTCCATATTGGCAAATACTGCCTCTCATTTAAAAGGAGATGCACAAACCCCATCTAGAGCCACACAAGAGGCAAAGTGTGGTTTAGTGCAGTGTTTCTTAACCAGCAGTATGAGTACTCGAGAGAAGGCCGGGGGGATATGTCAACACAACTGAAATTTGGAGAAAACTGAATTTTTGTTTTAAGTTTTACAGCGCTTTATTATTTTTGTACTTTTTACACCCAAAAATGTCATTGCCTGCCCGGCTACGATTAAGTTGTTTAAACAAATGTGTTGCAATGGTAGAAAAAAAAAAGTGTGTCTGAAAAATGTAGATACTGGGGGTACTTATAATTTTTTTAAAGGAGTACTTTATAAAAAAAAAAAAGGTTGAGAAACACTGGTTTAGTGGACTAGGCCTCAGGAGACAAGGGTACTATTCCCAGCTCTGCCCCATGCCTACCAGGTGCTCTTGGGCATGTTTTTTTGCCTCCCTATACCTTCATTTCCCCATCTTAAAAGTGTTTTGAGATCTACTGATGGAAAATGTTATACAAAAACTAAGTATTATTATTGTATTACTATAATTACAATGCAGAGGTTGCAATATGATGTGGGTGGTCTCTGAGAAGGTTTTATTTATTTGTAATCTAATCCAATTAGAGAAATATCTGGTGTGGTGGCATTAAGAGAACAAGATAACACTTGTGCTGGTCTTATTTCAGCAATGTGCAACAGTCATGCTAGACATACTTCAGCTAAACACGCCTATATTTCTTGCATTGACTTGCTCTTTTAGCTACCAGTTGTGGATTGAATGTATGCTGTTATGTGAAAAGACAAGCAATATGTTGGATTTACTATGGCCCAGAGCACAAAATTTCAGGAAAATCCAATTTCAAAGCACCTCATTGAATTTATTTAAACTGTTCTCCTCTCCCCCAACCCCCGTTTTTTTTTTTTAAAGCACTTAACCAGTCACCGGCTGACAGTTTTCTGTCAGTTGATTCTTAAAGTTGGAAACTTTCTGAACTATGTAAGTAAGCCTTCTTTAAATCATTGCATTTTTATGTATGGAAAATACAACTGAAATCCAATCTCCTGTATAAGTACTGTATAAAATAAAACAAACAGAAATTGAATAATGGAGCTTTTTTTTTTTAAACTGAAATGAGGATTTTATGTTCTGTCTTTTAGGGGCATCACACTGAAGATACTGGTAGTTTTAAAATTAGCACTTTGCTCAAACTAACTGAAATCAAAGCAAACCAAACTTGTATTACTTTGTTCCACCATATTTTGGAAGTACCACTGCAGTTCTTATTGGGAAGTTAGTCTTGCCTGTAATATATTTCCAGGAATACATTCAGCTAATGTTAATATGTTCTAATTTCAAACATACCTTGCTTACATTTTAAGATCTGTTTCTGTACCCATTGAAGACAATGGGAGCTTTGCCAACAGTGGCCAGTGTCAGATACTTCAGTGGGAATGAACAGAACAGGGCAATTTACTGAGTGATAAATCAATTTATCAAGTGACTTGTTAAGAGTGTGCAGGGTCTGGCATGTAGTGCTTACTATAAGATTTACCCTACCCTATTATCATAATAGAGTCAGATAAGCTGATACTCCCCAAATTCACAACTATGATATTGTTTAAGTTAATGGAGAGGGAAGAACTTATCCCAACACATGTCAAGTGTACTTTCTCAGTTCTGACTTTTTAAAATTAAGCATCTCGGTGTCCACATGTGTAAGGACATTAACTATACAAATTAAACAAATTTCCCTAAAATTTAAGAAGTTGAAAAAAGCCACAAGGATTTACTACAGCTTCCTGATGACCCTGAATGTGTTTCAAAGACAGCAGGGTATGACCTGGTTTTGGTTTGTCTGTTTGGTTTTTAATCTTAAAGGGTGGGATCCACAAAGGTACTTACCCACATAAACCCCAGACATAGCTGCCTAAAACACAGAGGCTGTGTCTAGACTGGCCAGTTTTTCCGGAAAATCAGCCGCTTTTCCGGAAAAACTTGCTAGCTGTCTACACTGGCCACTTGAATTTCTGCAAAAGCACTGACTTCCTACTGTAAGAAATCAGTGCTTCTTTCGGAAATACTATGCTGCTCCCGTTCAGGCAAAAGTCCCTTTTGCGCAAAGCTTTTGCGCAAAGGGCCAGTGTAGACAGCTCAGATTTGTTTTGCGCAAAGCCCGATCGCAAAAATGGCGATCGGGCTTTTTTATGAGCTTAGCGTCTAGATTGGCACGGACACTTTTCCGCAAAAAGTGCTTTTGCGGAAAAGCGTCCGTGCCAATCTAGACGCTCTGTTCTGAAAATGCTTTTAACAGAAAACTTTTCCGTTAAAAACATTTACGGAAAATCATGCCAATCTAGACGCAGCCAGACAGTTTTGGCTCTACTGCAATACACGAAACTTCCATCAAACTCTGTAGGCACCTAAACTTTCTTGCTGTCTATGCTTCCAAAGTCAGAGTTCCCAAGGTGCCTATATTTCTGCCTTTGAGCATGTGCACTGCTGCAGATAGCCTAATCTCTCCGACATTTTTTGACATGAGGAAAAAGGGCTCTTCTGAAAGAGGAGGTTTTTCCAAAATTTGGCCCAGTGTAGACAGGCCAAATTTCGGAAAAGCCTCTTCCGACAAAACTATCAGAAAAAGGTTCACAAATTGCGGAGCACAATTTGAGTACCTTTTTCCAATAGAAAGCAGCAGTCTAGACATAGCCCAAGAGTGATTTCACAAACAAGTGGAAGATGGACATTGCATAAGTCAGAGGCAACCTGATAGACTGGATCCCATACAGAATCTGGATGGATGAGGAGCTGCTGCCATCCACCTTAAAACTTATATTGATCAGTGGTTGTAGCTCTTGCCTGGGATATGGGAAACTCAGGTTCCATTTCCCTCCTCTCAGGCAGAGATACTGAAAGGCTGTCGCCAGGGGTTACCACATCTCAGGAACAGTGCTCTAATTACCGAGCTATGGAATATTTTGAGGTTAGTTCCCTCAGCTGTTCCTGCTAAAGCTATTGCACTGTGGATAAATAATGACTTCAGTGCAGAGTCATTTTCTTTCTCTCTTTTGCCCAATAACTAAGTATTTACCCACAGAAGCAGCACTGGGGGGTGATTACTTTTAATTATTCTGGGGAGTAGTTATTTCGAAATAGCAGCAGTAGAGCGTCCACACTAATGCTATTTCGAAATAATCATTATTCTCCAAGGAAATCAGGAGTGCAGATTTTGAAATGACAAGCTTAGTAGTGTGGACGCTCTGCTTATTATTTTGAAATAAGGGGTTGGAACAGCCATACCGGGTCAGACCAAAGGTCCATCTAGCCCAGTATCCTGTCTTCCGACAGTGGCCAATGCCAGATGCCCCAGAGAGAGTGAATAGAACAGGCAATCTTCAAGCAATCCCGCTCTTGTCATCCATTCCCAGCCTCTGATAGACACCATTCCTACCCATCAGTGTTTCCTTTAAGATTTTCCATCCAAGAGTGAGTTTTGTCTTGTGCACCAATATTGAGGTCACGTGTGCTTGTTCAGATGTGTAACACTGTTGCACCCACCAGTGACTAACAAATGTAAGATTCATATATATATATATATATTAAATGTTATAGAAGAAGAATACTAAAGCAGCCCTTTCCCAGTCACAAAGAATAAAAAGAGCTGTTAAATCAGAACTTTCACCCACACATCCTTATTATTATGGCTGACCCTAAGTGCCAATGTACTGTATTTGTCTAACATCCTATGCACCCTATACACCCTCAGTTCTTATTGTTGTCTTAGAACTCATTACAGAATCATAGTCTTTTCCTATTGTTACAATGTAATTTGAAATCTGGATGATAATATTCAATTTCTAATTACTTAGTTGAGCAATATACAAAACCCTAAGATAAAGATCTGAACACATCTGGGATAAATAGATGTGTATTCATTTACTTAAATAGACTTTTGCTGATTTTCAGCAACTGAGGGTCTGGTTCACATTTTTTCATTATTATTTTTGTCCCTGTTATTTTGTATTATGAAGATAAATACAGATCAAACTTTTTGTAGTCGTTGGCTGCCCATTGTCCAGACAGTACCACTACAAAAATAAAGTCTTCAAATATATGTTTAAATTATACTGAAAACAATTATTCTCTGTTAAAAGTAATATTTTTATTGATCAAAGACATAACCTGATTTTTGTAGCTAGGTTCCAAAACAAATAAATCTTGCATCCAGTAGCATATATGTTGTGCTTCTGCCAAGGAGTTAATAGTAGCAGAAATTATCAGGTTTTATATACCTAGGGTCCTTCTTGACTAATAAGGAAATAGGCTTGAGGCTCACCTCAGAAACCTGGGAAGACTAAACACCGCCTCCTCGGTTAGCTTTCCCACTTTGAGAGCATGCACAAACAAGGACATCTTTATCAGAAGAAAGAAAACACTTATCGTTAATGTGGAAAACACAACCATTTATATGCAAGTCTTTTCCAGTAATTTTGGTAGTAATCCATCTAATTCTCTTTTCACCCACCAGCGAGAATGTCCCACTGGTGTAAGTCTCTTGGCCTTGCCTTCCATCACATGGCGTTGGCCACCACTGTCCATCACGTGGCTGCTCTGGCGCTGCCGCCTGCCATGTGGCTACTTCGGCTCTGACCCTGGCCAGGACCACCACTGTCTGCCACATAGCCTCTGGGTCTGGCCCTAGCTGGGGCTGCCGCCCACCATGCTGCCTGCAGCTCCAGCCCTGGGGAAGGGCTAAAGCTAGGGCCAGGGTTGCACGGGTGGCCACCCAGCTGCTCCTGGGTTATTTTGAAATAACTCTCTAGTGTAGACTAGGCCTATACTGCCACCACATATGTGATTTTGAGGTTCCCCATGAGCACAGAGGTCTACTCTTTGAGATGCTGTTGCAGGCTGGGATTTTATATCCTGCCTGTTAAAAAAACAGGCCAGTTATTATATTGTTTGCAATCCTTTTGGTTCACTATCTTCCGATGGAATCTTCAGAGTCATCTTTGAAATTATGAAGGCAGAGGCAGGTGCCCCTTTAAAGAAACTTTTGAAAATGGAGCATAATATGTCATCAACAGATGATTTACAAGCATAGTATGGAAAATCTATTCAGGCAGGTAATATGAGTCTGACCCATCTCACACTTCCCCCACCAAGAGATATAAGACATCTTGGAAGGTCACAGACAGGTCAGACGAAGGGGTATCCCTTTACACCTAGATGGGAGGAGGATCACGAATCCTTTTTCACGGTTAATGTGCAGTCACAGTATGGAAATGTTTGAAAACCATTGGTCCATTTAATTCCCCCAAAAGCTAAAACTAAGCCCAGAGTCTATATACATATACCACTGCAGCATGACATCTTCCAGAAATGCGGAAGAGTTGATTGGCTTTTTTACTTGAAAAGCTGTTCACATTTCTAAAGAAGAGCAAGGTCCTTTGTATACATTTATAAGGATTAATAACCATGGGTCCAATCTTACTCTGCTTAACTTAACATAACAGGGTCAAGGCCATCCTACGATTAGAAAGCAGATGCAGCTTATACAAAACTAAACACTTTTTATATGTACCGCATATTTCCAAAGTAAATAATTCACTATTACACCATCCTTCATGTCACATTATAAAGAGGAATTCTTAAAGCAGGATAATATTAATTAAGAGCACAGAGGCAGTCATGTTCCTCATAAATCTGCTTAGCCATATAATGCTGGCCAGGAACACCCAGGGTATGTCTAGATTACATGCCGCTGCCGACAGAGGCATGTAAAATAGGCTACCTGACATAGTCAATGAAGTGGGGATTTAAATATCCCCGGCTTCATTAAAATAAAAATGGCCGCCGCGCTGTGCTGACTCAGCTGATCGTCGGCACAGCGCACGAGTCAAGACGCGGATCGGTTGACAAGGGAAGCCTTTGTCGACCACTCCTGTAAACCTCGTTTCACGAGGCATAAGGGAGCGGTCGACAAAAGCATTCTCTTTTGGGTATCAAAAGAAGACGCATGTTTGGAACAGCTTTTGCTTATAAACAGCAAATATCTCCCGTCAGCTGTTCTCCTGGTAATTTTTCTCTTAGATGTTTTATTTCACATTGGATGTTTGAATGCAGGAAAACCAAGAAAAGAGGGAACAAACTGCAAAGGTAGAGAAAAGAAAAAAACTGCTTGACGCTAAGCATCAAAAAAGAGAATATGGGAAGATCAATAAATCTCACAAAAGTATTTAGGAATTATTTGCTACTTTTAAGGAGAACATGTCTATATAAATGTGGATGATTTGATCTGTGACTGTAAAAGCATTGATTAATTTTCTGATGCCTTGGCATACTTATTGCCAAGCCAGGGGATAAAATGGTGTCCTTGGCCTCTGTTTGTCAGAGGCTGGAGAGGGATGGCAGGAGACAAATCGCTTGATCATTGTCTTCGGTCCACCCTCTCTGGGGCACCTGGTGCTGGCCACTGTCGGCAGACAGGATACTGGGCTAGATGGACCTTTGGTCTGACCCAGTACGGCTGTTCTTATGTTCTTATGTTCTTATTTCATCATATATGGGGACATTTTAAAAAATAGTAATTTTGTAACCTTTTTCACTCAAGAATGATAAAAATGTACACACCTCTCTTCTTTCACCCCTAAGAGTGTGGCTAAAGCTGAAAATAATCACTCACAGTAAACAGTACATTAGTGGAAAGAGGCTCATTTCAGTTTGGAATCTGCTGATTTTTTCATTTCTTTATTTGTTTTCATTTCTTTATTTGTTTATTTGCATCTGTTTAGGTTATAACTGTTAAGGAATATTTGAAACAAAGCTGTTAGGCTAGTCGTATGTTACCTTTCCCCTTCTCTTCCTCCTTTTCTTCCCTGGTTAGGGCCCTGATTTAGCAAATTCTTAACGTTAAGCACATGATTTGCTGAATAGTAACTGGATGACTTGCATTCTTAAAGCATGAACTTAAGCAATAATATGCTCTCTTGTGGCACAGATAAGCATGATACATTTTTAGTGTAAATGTGTGCATGTGAAAATTTAAAAATTCCATTTATATTTAAGTTCACTTTACATGAAGGTATGTGCTAGTAAAATTTGATCACTTAATTGTTCAGAGATTGAATGTAAAAGGAGCTTTAGCATAGCTGAACAGGATTCAGGTAAATGTTTGATTGGACGTTCACACACAAATATTTTGCATTTTTCAAAAAACTCAGAATCTGAGGCCAAAACGGCTCCAATCTTCTTAAGCCCTAGTTATTTTAACATCTATTCCATTTATTGATCTTCAAAAAGTCTAAAGAAAAATTTGAATGTTGATAACAACCACAAGAGGGCCAAGATTGTCACTAGATAGACTTTATTTCCAATGTATTCTGTTATTAGCATGTTACAATGCATTTAATGTAAACTTAAATTTAATTTAGTCTTAATAATTAGGATAATCTACATTTTATTGTAAATACAATAAGTAATTTTAGTATATTGGAAAGTTATTTAAACATAAAATGAAAAGTAAAATTTTCCCCCAGTCTCCCATGTAGAGAGATAGCACAAGGCCCTTTGCACCTTTTAGGTTCTCCAAATTGGATTTAAGAAGGATTCAAGCAATAATGGTCCACTGCATCTGGGTGAATTTCATCCTATGGGTATAACTCAAACGTGAGTCAGGGAATCTGGACTGAAGTTTTTTCTTCAATATTTATTGCAGAAAATTGGGTGCCTAGCTACCTTAGCACTTCTGGGCATTCTTAGCTGATACTCCTATTCACATTGTTTTATTAAAGTAAATTTAGGAACTATCAGACCTGATAAAATTAGAAATCTACGTGGTTTTTTTATTTAAGTTTCTCTGAAAATTCCCATCCTATGTATACAGACATTTTAGTATCATGGTAATGGTGTTTTGAATGGTGAGTTTTGTTTTTGTTTTTGGGTTGGTGTTGGTTTTGTTTGTTTGTTTGTTGGTTGGTTTTTAAGTAGATGATCTTAATTTCCTTTCAAGGAAGAAAAATTGGGTGGCAATGAATTAAATGGAATCCATATAGCATGTACTGATAGGATTCTTAGGCCTTGATCCAGCAGAGAGTTAAGCACAAGTTTTGTTGGAGTCAGTGAGACTACTTATATTGTATAAAGTTCAGTGTGTAAGTCTTTGCAGGATTGGGACCTTAAACTTTGATTTAAGTCACAGGGTCCTTTAAACGTGTGTCTTGTTTCTGTATCTGTCCATATAATTTAGGATCACATCTGCATATAACAGACAAGCCCTTAGCTATAGCTGTCTCTCAAGATTTTAGAGGACACTGAATCCAAGTGTTTTGATATGCATTATAATTTCATTCTTCGTAGTTCAAAAAGGAGATGTGAGACCAGAAGCATGTGTCACTGATGCCTTATTAGGAGATATAAGGAAAGGCTTTCAGCTATGGAAAACTACTAGGAACAAGTCTGATCAAGAAATTATTCCCAAAATCTCACCTACAGAAACTGGTAAGAGCACAGATCCAACTATTAAACAATGCTAAAAAGATATAGGTTAGGATTTTCAATGAAACCCAGGGGAGTTAGGATGCTTGCTCCCATTGAATTTCAAAGGGATTTAGGTACCTGGCTCTTTTAGGCTCCTATTGAAATTTCAGACATAAGTGATTTTACTTACGTTATTTGTTATGCTTTATAATGGACAAGATTTTTTTTTCTCTGCTGCTTCATTTTTCTTTAGCTTCTGTTACTACAGCTTCCATTATCTGAAGTTACAGCCAATTGCATTGTTAAAGTACATCACACCAGCTTGCTTCAAGGAACTAGTCTGTATGTAATGTGGTGTGCGGAGATGCTGAAATTTTTATATTGCTTTAGTTAATCAAGTAAGAAATATTATTTCCTATTATTTCTTTTGTGCCTTGTTAGTTAGAATTTTATAAGCACTAATTTAATTACATGTCTTGTATTGCCAGTATTGAGAAGAAATATATTTCATATAGAACTGTCTAATGACAAATGTAAGCAACACACAGCCACAATGGAGGACAGAGGGGAGGTTGATTTAAACATCTGGTGGTAACTTTTATTCATCTTCTTTTTATACAAAAACTAGTAGCAGAAAGTACAATTTCATTAAATTGATGAAAAGTGATACAGAAGTTCCACTGAATTACAAGGTCCTGTCCTGCTGTCTCTGTGCATTCAAATCAGCCACTGACTTCCAACAGCTGCAGAAGCACACCCCCGAGCCAGTTTTTTAAGTAGTGTTAATTTATCATGAGGGCCAAATTCTGCAGCTTTTTCTTGGGAAAAATTCCCAAGTCTTCAACAAGAAAGGACTTCAGTATTTGGTCCTTAAATATTAAACTCATAGATGTCAAAAATGTCATCTGCCTACATTGGAGAAATGTGACTAATTGTCCACCCTTATCTGCTACTTACAATGGTGGAAGAATCGAAGCTGCAGGTGGAATCAGTTGAAAGGAAATGTTGTGTTGCTTACGCCTTAATTGCTCTTTGATCATTGTCTTGCGATGATCAAGTGTAATACTGGTTGGGAAACTACAAAGAATAAGATGCAGGAAACAAGACACAGAAAATGTATGTAATGCAAAATACAATTGGGACTGTTTATTAACAAGGATTTATTTTTAAAATAGGTATACACTGTATACATTGCATTTATTTTGGTTCTGGACATCCAACACTCCGGTCATCTGAAGAAGTTGGCTGTGCCCACAAAAGCTCACAATACCATCTACATATTTTGTTAGTCTTTAAAGTGCTACCAGACTATTTGTTGTTTTTTAAGGTTATACATTGTATTGTTATTCCGAAGTAACAGTCCACGTCTACACTACAAGCAGTTATTTCAACATAATGTCGAAACAATGCTGAGCTGGAGGACTTCTTACTCCAACTCCTGTAACTCTCATTGTACAAGGAGTAAGGGAAGTTGGAGGAAGAGTGCTCTTTCTTGGACTTCCTGCTGTGTAGACAGTGCCAAAAGCCGAAATAAACTATTTCAATTTAAGCTACACAATTGACATAGCTCAAGTTGCGTAGCTTATTTCAGCTTTAGCCCTGCTGTTGAGATGTGCCCCAAAAGACACTTGTCCCTCCAGGTAGACTCATATGGTCCTCTCCCTCTCAGACTTAACTCTGGACTGCAGTCCCTTGGCACTAATTGTGATTATCTCAACAGCATGGGGACCCTGGAAGCACTCATTCTGTAGATTCTTCCACAGAGCCCCCTCTCTGTCAGCTTATGTCCCTGTCAGAGTTCACTGGCAACATTCTGCACAGCCCATGGAAACTCACCTTCCTTTTCCTCAGAATGTTTTTTAACTGTTCAGTGGTTTTTTGATCTCTAGCCTCCCTGTCTGGTATAACAGCTATGTCACTTCTGCCTAAAGCCTGGAAACCTGCCATTCTTTGGTAAGTGCCCCCCAGTGTTTGCCACGAGGTTGCTTATCTGAAAGCATTGTGTTGCCTTCCTGTTTGTTCTGTACAGTCCCCTATTAAGCATTCATACAAGAAAGTCTAGTAACCCCAATATACATATTGACCCAGGTTACACATGATGATCATAAAATGGTTATATCTCAGTACCTCATTACATATCAGCTCCCTCTTTTTATTCTTGAATGCATTGACAGGATTAGTTAAGGGAGCTGTGATTTAAATTATTCATTAGGTTTTAGCGAGCTATCACCCCACGATTAATGGAGTCATGACTAGGTAACATGGAGCTAAAATACTGATTATTGGTGGAAGATTTTGAGGAAAATTTCAGTGTAGACAAGATTGTGTATGCATATAAAAGTAAATAATTAACATAAGAACATAAGAATTACCATATTGGGTCAGACCAAAGGCCCAGTATATTGTCTTCTGACAGTGGCCAATGCCACTGTTAAAGTCCTGGTCTTTATAACAGCCTCTGGCAAGGAGTTCCACTGGTTGACTGTGTGCTATGAAAAGGAAGAAAAGCTTCCTTTTGTTTTAAACCTGCTACCTATTAAATATAATTATAAATACAGTAAGAATGCTGTAATTTCTGTAGAAAGTGTGATGCTACTATGCACCTCCCCAACTCAGATAAATGTCAGGGGGGTCCCTGTGACCAAGGACATTCAGTACTGGGCATGCATGCACACACACACACACACACACACACACAACTTTATGTACGAGGCTGTTAACATATTTGCGCTTTTCCATCTGCCTTCCCCCTCAGTGACACAACCGCACGTGCCTCAGCCTAGCCCTAGTGAAAACCCCTGGTGCCTCCGGCTGGTGCACGTGTGTGTGTGTGCGCGCCGTGACACAGCCCCTGGTGCCTCAGGCGGGAGTGAGTGCGCGTGCGCCCAGTGACACCACCCCCCTGTGTGTGCCCCGTGCCGCTCCGGCTGGAGCCGGCTCTTTCCCCGGCCCCCCTCTCAGCGGTCCGTGCCCCCGGGGCCGGCGGCTCGCACGTCAGCGCGCCGCGCGGGGCGGACTCGGGCCGGCTATAGGGGGCCGCGCGCAGAGCGGGGCTGCGGGCGGCGCGGAGCGAGCCAGGCAGGCCCCCATGGCCGCCAGCCGGGCGTCCAACGGCCGCGCCACGCTCCCCGGCGGGGGGCTGAAGCGGGCGCGCAGCGAGCCGGGCGGCAGCCGCGTGACCGTGGTGCTGGGGGCGCAGTGGGGAGACGAAGGCAAAGGCAAGGTGGTTGACCTGCTGGCCACCGAGGCGGATATCGTCTGCCGGTGCCAGGTGGGTGCCGGGCGGCGGGGGCACGCAGGCTGCTGGCAGCCCGGCCCTGTGGCTCCCTGCTTTCCCCGATCGTGTCCTCCCTTGACTGCCTCCCCCCGCCCCCGCTTCCCTGTTCTCTCCGCGCTGCCCTTGCTCCTGCTCGGCCTTTTCCTTCCTCCTCGGGCGCCAGCCTAATTCTCCGCCCGCCCGCCCCCTTTCTCGCTCCGCTTGTGTGTGTCCGTCCGATTTCTGCCTAGCTGCCTAATCCAGTGGGTCTCCAACACATGGGGCAGGGAAGGAGGGCCCTCACCCTCGGGCAGCCCCAGCCCTGGAGCGGGGGGGAAAGTTGCCTCTTGCTCTTGCCACTGTGGCTGTGTCTAGACTGGCATGATTTTCGGGAAATGCTTTTAACGGGAAAGTTTTCCGTTAAAAGCATTTTCGGAAAAGAGCGTCTAGATTGGCACGGACGCTTTTCCGCAAAAGCACTTTTTGCGGAAGAGCGTCCGTGCCAATCTAGATGTGCTTTTCCGCAAAAAAGCCCCGATCGCCATTTTCGCGATCGGGGCTTCTTTGCGGAAAACAAATCTGAGCTGTGTACACTGGCCAAACAGGAGCAGCATAGTATTTCCACAAGAAGCACTGATTTCAGACAGTAGAAAGTCAGTGTTCTTGCAGAAATTCAAGGGGGGCAGTGTAGACAGCTGGCAAGTTTTTCCTCAAAAGCAGCTGACTTTGCGGAAAAACTTGCCAGTCTAGACACAGCCTGTAGGTCTGCACCTTCCGAATTCCCTTCACCCCCCTCTTCTTACCCCACTGCTCCCCACCTACCTGCTGTTTTTCCCCACCTCCCTGACCCCTCCCACCTGCCCTTATTCCCTCCCCCGCTTTCCCAAGGTCACCACCTCGCCTTGCATCTTCTCTAGAGTCCAGGCACCTTGTTAGTGGCAAGGTGCCTCCTCTGCTCCACTAATTAGGTGGCGGGCCCTTCATTCCCTGGTGTGCAGTTGCCTGGGCATGCACTTTAGAGGGAACTGTCCATGAATGGAGCTGGTGGGGACCTCCGGTGGTCTGCACACCACAGTCTGAGAAGCATTGACCTAATCTCTGAGATCTCTCTTTACCATCTGTCTCTACAATCTCATTCTGCCATCTCTTTCTCCACTGTCTCTCCCTGTCTTTTTTCAGCACGCACTTTTTTCTCTCTCATCCTTACCCCACAGCTCCTTCCCTGTTTTACTTTCTCTCCCTTGTTGCCCCTGTGTTCCAGGAGAAGAGATGTGATTCTTCCCCTGGACAGGGCTGGGACTCGCCCCCCTCCTCTGGTTGCAGATTGAAATGTCACTGGAAAAGAAAAAGTCCTGTACTATAAATATAAATAGCTGACCCTTCATGATAAGAGACACAAGATCCGGAGGTTCAGACAGGCATGGGCTGTGTCTGAGCAAGGCGTCTGCTGCCCTCTGACAGCAGCCCATCAGTTGGGGGTGGGGATACATGCAGCAAGTGTCAGATGACTGCCTCTTGGAGAAAAAGTTGCTGAAGGTGACCAGAGGACTAGAGCTGCTAGAATTTCCTGGTGGCGTGACCTCTCCCCTCCTTGCACTGTGTCCTCATGATGATGGATGTCTGCCCCTTTGCAAAATTCATACATCTAGATTCTGCAGGCTCATATCTATAATTACATGTAGCAAGCCCCAAGATCTTTTGTTTAGGAAAGGGGTGGGGAACCTCAGGCCAGGGGGCTGAGTGCAGCCCCTGCTTGCCTGGATCTGGGGAGCTTGCATTGGCCCTCCAACCCATCCCCCTTCCCCTGCTGCCCTACCACGGGGATAGAGCACACAAAATCTAGGCTGGGGCCCCCTAGGCTCTGGTGTGGAAGGAGAATATGGTGACTGTGTCTCAGTCAGGGACCACATCAATGAGAGGGTTTTTGGTTTTTTGCCTCACTTGTGTGTGGCCCCAACCCAATATGTATTTTTCTGTGGGTCAGTGGCCCCCCGACCCAAAAAAGGTTCCTTACTGCTGGTTTAGGGCTAGCAGCCATTTCTACTCAGCTGACCACTTGCACCTAATAGCTCTAATATTACTCCAGTTATTTTATTCTGTAAAGGAGAAATTACTAACTACAAAGATTGATCACTAAAATCTTAGGTGTTTTCTTCTGTTTTGCCAAAATGTATTTTGGATGGACAGGTCTTGTTCTCTACAGAGCTGCTTGAAACTGCTATTTGAAATAGAACACAGATATTGAAAATAGAGAAAGGAAGTAGCTGCTTGAAATATTTGTGTGTGGTGGTAGAACTTCGTATGCTGCTTTACTTATTCATTTCTAATTTGGTCTGAATACTAAATAGAGTATAGTTCAAAGAAGCTGAACACACAGAGTATTATTTAGCATAAATTAAAGAATTGTATCCAATATACATAATCTTAATTTCTTTAAAAAAGAAAATCTAAGCATGAATCATGAAAGTGCTTATCTAAATATAGATTTTAATGCTTGTTATCTAAGGAAGAGCTCTGTATAAATGGAAAGCTTGTCTCTTTCCAATAGAAGTTGGTTTAATAAAAATATTATGTCACCCACCTTGTGTCTGTTATCTTTTAACTCTTATAAATAGTTATATAAATTGTATTCTGATTGTATTCATACAAGTTCAGATCAGTTAACAGGTTATATGAAAAGTTTGTTTTAAAAATGCATGAGGGCAAGCTGTGAAAACTCTGATATCCTTCAAACTGAGATAACATTTAATTAGGAAATGTCCTTGTGGTTAAGTAAATAAACTTTGTCACAAGTTACATATTAAGAATGTGACTAATGTATTTTCAGTTGGCATGGTAAGCTCCTGGATCTTGAATCGCATTGGGAGGCTTTACGTACAAATGAAGACTAATGAACATGCATTCATCTGACTATACTTAAGTTTCCTTCACAGTTTTCTCTACAATTTTATAGGCAACAGTGTATGCCATGCTTTTAGAACCACTTTAGGAAAGTGGGGCAGGGAATTGGCTTGAAAAGCTTAAGAGTGGATCTGGACAGACACTTTTAGGCCCCAATCCTGCAAACTCGTAAGCATGTGCTTAATTTTACTACTGTGAATAGTACCACCACGGATGGTAAAAAAGTTAAGCATAGTGTGTGTATATGTGTCTGGAAGATTTGAGCCTTAATGGGTGGTAGTTCAGGGAAGACTAATCATTTTGGAGGGAAAAAATAAAATATATTTGAATGGCAGAAACGTAGAAATAACAGCTAATGTGCTTTCACTTCAGAGTGGTCTCTTTTCTGAATAAAATATTCAAAATGTTAATCTGTATTACAAATTTGTCATTTAGATGACAGCATTTTAAAAAGATGGCAACTTAATCATATATTGTAAATAAATCGTAGTTTACTAGTAACACTATAGATAATTAAAATGGAAAGAATTTTAAAAATCCTATTTAGTTTTGACTATTTTGTTTCTTTATTTGCATATGTCTCATCATTGGCAATTAAAATCAAGGAAATCTTTTTCACTTTTGTTTATAGTCAGTTTCACATTCAAGGAGCCAGTCTTGTAAACATATAAGCATGTGTGTACTTTACTCATATGAGAATTCAGTGGGGATTGCTTATAGCAGTAAAGTTATACATGTGTTTGCAGAGTCAGGGCCCAAGTTCTTAGAATGGTAATGTTTGGTTTGCAGGCTCCGGGCACAGACAACTGAGACTTAGGTTGTTCAGGATTGCATCAGTAAATACAGGAAACACTGAATTTGGAACAGAAGTTAATTTATCTCACAACTAAATTTGGTCAATTTTAATTATGGCACAAAACTCTCATTAAAGTGATATTCAATAGCTATTGCTGAATAACTTTAGCCCCCATCCCTGCCAATAAAAAAGCCACTACAGTCATGATTTCAGAGGAATGTTTAGTTCTTTTAAAACAGTTGATTCTGCTGTAGTTAAATCCATGTCATGAGAATATATTCTCTTGTCTAAGGTTTGTAAAATATTTTCCTTTTTAATATAATTTAAATTTGGGGCCAAATTTGTGAGTTCAGGATCACTTTCAAAATAACAATTTAACAAATAAATTGTCTGGATTCCAACTGGATTTTTTTATCAAACATTTAAGGACTTTTATTGTATGGATTTATCTGTCAGAACTGTGACAGATACTCACAGGTCTCAGCCCGGAGAACTAAAGTGGAAGTTACAAGGACTAAATAAAAAGTGGACAGCAGACAGTCAGGAACTTTGAAGGTCAGTTGCAGAACATCCAGGGTATTGCTTTTCCATATCCACAAGGGAAATCTACAGTCACCCTGGTAGAAAAATTAGATTGTGCATTGGCCAGCTGGATTCTGCAATTATGGCTGTTTGCAATATTAGATTTCAAATGAATTGTTAAGTCCCAAGCTTTTGGTCATGTTGTTTCAGGTGTTTTTATTTATGCATATTTCCTGAAAATCTCACTTTTACAGTAAGAAGAGCTAAAAACAATGAATTTTTAGGATTAAATTCTGACCCAATTGAAGTAACAAACCTTCCATTGAAGTTGGTTGTGCCAGGATTTTATCCCTATAGTTTGCAGAATACAGCAAAATAAGTCTCTCTTCTAGTTTTAGTTCAGCAATTTTTTGCTTCATGAGAGATTGCTACCTAGCTATAATCATTGACAATTCTAGGGGACATGTTTTCAATTTCCCTTAATTAAAATGCCTTCCAGATATTTGGGCAAATCTTACTGTATATGCAAACCCAAAGAAGCATGCACAAAATTGCATTTTATGTACAGGTAAGTTTAATAACTTTAACTACAATTAATTTTCACTGCTTTGGAAGTGCTGGGAGAGTGTAGGAGGAGTTGGTTGGTGGGGCCACCACTGGGTGAGAGGTGCAGGGCTGGAGAGGGACACAGAATGGGGAGCTTGGCTATAGGTGAGTGCTCTGCACACACTAATATTTCTCTCCGGATGCTCCAGCCACAGAGCACCCAGAGTCTGAATTATTTTATAATTACATGCATAGGGACAAATATAAATACTGTAGTTAAATTTCAGTATAAACAAGTCATTGTGTTAGATTTCAGTTTGTACTGACTTAGGCTACATCTAGACTGCAGGCTTCTTTCGGAAGAAGCTTTTCTGGAAGAGATTGTCTGAAAAAACTTCTTCCAAAAGAGAGCATCCATACTGCCAAAGCACATCTGCTTTTTCGACAGATAGCGTCCATTCAGTGTGGATGCTATCTCGCATTTAAGCTGCAATTACTATGGATGGAGTGGCCCAGGGCACCTGTGCTTTTTCCTCTTCTTTCAAAAGAACTCCCTCTTCCTCTTTTGGAAAAAGACTTCCTCATAGAAAGAAGTTTACCAATGTCAGGAAAAAACCCCTCTGTTTCAATTCTCCCCTTCCCCCAAAAAGAACACAATTGCGGTGTGGACATAAGTGAAGCTTTTTCAGAAAAATGGCTGTTTTTCCAAAAAATCTGTAGTGTAGTGTGGCAGGGTCCTCACTCAGGCCCCTTGATCTAGGACACCTTGTGGTCCACAAATCAGCCAAAGAGCATTCTGGTGCAGTCACCCATGCTTTTACTGTTAGTTCCCACCACCTTCTATGTACAAATCATAGAACCATAGAGCTGGAAGAGACCTCAGAAGGTCATCAAGTCCAACCCCCTGCTCTAGGCTTATAGTCTACAAAGCTTATAGTCAATTCAGCCAGGTCCTCCATCTGCCTGGGCACAAGCACACACTCAGCCACCCCAACTCCTTGCCCCCAGCTTCCTTCCGCTGCCTTATATAGCCCTCTGCTCATTAGAAGCCCACAGCTGTTTCTAATAGCCCTTCAGGCCTGGGCTTGCTCAGCTGTTTGCCATCAGCCTCTTTCGCCATGCTACAGTGGCAGAGCTCTGGCTTAGCCAGCAGTCTGTCACATGTAGACATAGCCTTAGCTAGTGCTTTTTATGTAGTCTGTTGTAAAACTTAGGCTAATATTTAAAAAGTTGATGCACCCCAGGAAGACCTCTGAGTACCCCCCAAGGTACATGTACCTCTGGTTGAGAACCACTGCTCTGCAGTCATGTTAAGAACAACAGGTTTTGTAATGCCATGGTGGAAAAAACTGTTTTTTACGGAGAATATCTTTGTGGTCAGCAGTGAGCTGATTAGTAACATGGTTCTGGCTCTTTTTCTTGTTTTCAGGAGCGAGGCTGAATTCAAGGAAGCTAACAATACATTCTGATACTTTTTTACTACTTTCCATTTTACCGGATGTTGCATGATCATGAATGATGAGTGATGTAGTTGGCATCATCCTGGATGGAAAGAAGTTTATGAGAGAAATTTTCTCGTAGTTTGAGACTACCTCTCAAAAAGGTGGATAACACCATCAAGCAGTTGAAGTGACTGTTTCTTCCCCAGAGGGCCAGCAATGACCTTGTGTACATTTCATGAAGGCAGGGCAGCACCAACGTCCCTTGAAGGGGGGGGACCTGTGTGAAGTTGCGGTCATCACACACGCCTTCCACCTTCTGACATGCCCGGATGCCACAGTGAGGAGTGTCAGAGAGAGTGCCATGAGGGATGCTGCCAGGAAGCAAATTGCTCGGACCCCCTCCAAGCAAGATGTTGCCACCTCCCTGAGTGGCTCCTTGGAGGGCAAATTTGGCAGATATGGGAGACTTTGGTTCACTCTGGAATGCTACACACAACTCCTGGTGGAGCGTTATCATCACTCGGACAGACAGAGCCAAGCTGGAGAGGGTCCTGAAGGATGCCCTCTACTGCCACTATGTCAAAAACATGAAACGGAAGCTAGACCAGGGCTAGGCCTTCGAGCTGACCTGCAGGTGGGATGCCAGCAATCACTTCCTCACCTGGAACAGCTTCACCCAGTTTGCAGACTGGAGGTTCATCCACTGGCTGCAGCTCAACTGTGTTCCATTGAATGGAGCTATAGGAATTGATAAGAGAAAAAGCGGGAGAAGCAATACACTGTGGCTATGTCTACACTCGCGGCTTCTTGCGCGAGTAATATGCAAATGAGGCTAAGCGTGGAATATCGCCGAGCCTCATTTGCATACCTAATGAGTCACCTTTTTTTTTTCAGAAGAGGCTCTTGCGCAAGAAGGAGCGTCTACACTGCCCCTTCTTGCGCAAGAAAAACCCTCTTGGGCAATGCCGTTCTTCCTAAAAAGTAATAGGTGTAGCGGCATTGTGCAAGAGGGTTTTCTTGCGCAAGAAGGGGCAGTGTAGATGCTCCTTCTTCTGCAAAGCCTCTTCTGAAAAAATGGTGGCTCATTAGGTATGCAAATGAGGCTTGGCGATATTCCACGCCCTCACTATGCCAACAAAATGCTCATCCACATCCTGTGTAACTGCAAGCCCCGCTCCGAAGTCTGGAAGCTGTGATGCAATGCCATCCACAATCGCCTGGTGAGAGTAACCTGTCACCACGGGGGTAGATCACTGTGAACTCCCGGGACAGACAGCCAACTGTGAATGGACATCATCGCAGTGAGGACTGGAAGAAGATTATCATGAGGGATGCCACAGAGCCCTTTGAAAACAGCACCCTGACTTTCCACTTTCCCAACTTGCCTGATCTTGCAAGCTATAGAAATATGCCCCTCCAGCTGACACTCTGAGAACTAGAGGCTACAAGATCCAAACTTACACGCTGATCATTGGAGCCTTGGGTGCATTGGACTCTAGCAATGAGAGAGTGCTGAGAGAATTTGGAGTCTGTCATTGCTATGCTTAGCTAATGTGGTAGTTCATGGTGTCTTGAGTCCATGAGATGGTTGAGGGACATCTAAATAGAACACATAACCAAACATTGGCAATGCCAGAAGAGATGAGAGGTGCAGCCAGGAAAGAAACTCAAATACTTCCCTGGTGGATTGTATTTTCTAACAGATAGTCTACCCTAAATCTGACTTACTGAGTGACAGTCTCCACGCATTGATTTATTTTCTTCCCATCATCAGCTCTTTGTAAAACTTTCCATGAGTGGTGTACCTGAATACTTGATTACCAATCTTGTTTGGATATTAACGAACTTGCACACTTAAATCTCAATTATTGCTGATTATATACTATAAGTATTGTATTACCTTTAAGCAAAACTTATATTTGTAGCTAATCCAAGCATGACATCCAGATGTACAGAAGCTCTTTTTCTCAACCTGTGTACTACGTACATTTTTCTTATAATTTGCATCAATAAAATGTTTAAATGTGTTTTCACGCTGTGAAAATATTTGAAAATTCCAGCTGTGATGCATAACATGCCATTGGAGCTGTCAAAATTTGCTAGTTGACATTTTTTCCAACCAAAAAAGAATTTCTTTTTATTTTGTCAAAAATAAGCTTCTCGGAATTGTCATTTTCTAATTTAGGTATTTTGAAAAACTGAAAATGGTTGTTTGGTTTTCAGTTGCCCAAAACTTAAAATTTTCTACTGTTTTCAAATTTTAGCAACTAAACAATTTTTTCAGATCCAAACCTGACCTTCCATAACTCCAAAATAACTTGAAGAAAAAAATGTTGACATAAACAATTTCACCAACATTTTTTATGTAGAGGAGATGTGCGTTTTCATGATAAAAGAGCCTATATTGCTGATAAATCCTTGTCATGGTCATCTTTTAAAATAATTAAATATAATGGCATTTGTGGCACAGATTTCATAGCAGTACATTGGTACTGTAATAAAAGTTTATGCATCTCATTTCAGACTCAAAGGGTATGTCTACACTACGGAATAAGGTTGAATTAAGATATGCAACTTCAGCTACATTAATTGCGTAGCTGAAGTGCCTTAACTTGACTTTTGGCGCTGTCCATACTGCAGGAAGTCAAAGGCAGAATGCTCTCCCTTCGATTTCCCTTACTCCTTGAGGAAGCAGAACTACTGGCATCGGCCGGAGTGCCCTTCTCCATTTGAATTAGTGTGTCTTCACTAGACCGGCTAATTCAAACCCTGAAAGTTCGACAGTGACAGTTTTGATCTTCCTTGTAGTGTAAACATACCCAATGACGTATAACATTGATTCAACAATAGTGACTAGTTCAAGAAGGTGATAAGATTCACTCCTCTATTTGAGCCTGCTATTCCTTTCCCATCCATGCCAGCCACTATACTTTGAGATCAATGACACTTCTAACTTCTGGATGTCTGGAAGCAAGGACTTTTAAAAGATTCCTGAAAAATAGCTGCAACCTAGCAGCTAATGTCGGAATTCCTTCAGGAGTGAGAAGTGGAGATGGAACTCCAGGGTAGGGGAGGTGGCTGCTGTAAGACTGAGCCCAGTTCCATAAGCAGTGGGGAAAAGTTTCCAAAAATCTGTAGATTACAAAAAATCTTCCATCATTGGGCAAGTACTTGAGCAGATCAAGAGTGACTACAAGGCTCTGGGAGTACTGGTGAAGGAGTTTGGAGCACAGGTGGTATTCTCTTTAGTCCTTCCTGTCAAAGGTAGGGGCCCAGGCACAGACAGGTGCATCCTGAAGGTGAATGCCTGGCTGCGAAGATGGTTTTGTCAGGAGGGCTTTGGCTTCCTTGACCACGGGATGCTGTTCCAAGAAGGACTGCTAAGTAGTGTTGGTGTTAACCTTTCGAGGAAGGGGAAGAAAGTATTTGGATTCACACTGGCTAACCTAGTGAGGAGGGCTTTAAACTAGGTTCAACGGGGGCAGGTGACCAGAGCCCACAGGTAAGTGAAAAACATTGAGACCTGAGAGGTGGGTTGGAAATGGGAGAGAGCATGGGTTATAATAGCAGAGATCAAGGAGGGACCAGGCAGAACTGGGGGGCAAAATCAAATCAGCATCTTAGATGCCTGTATACAAATGCAAGAAGTACGGGAAATAAACAGGAAGAACTTGAAGTGCTAATAAATAAACACAACTATGACAGTATCACAGAGACCTGGTTGGATAATACACATCATTGGAATATTGGTATAGAAGGGTACATCTTGCTCAGGAAGAATAGGCAGGGGAAAAAAGGGAGGAGGTATTGCCTTATATATTAAAAATGTACACACACACGGACTGACGTGGCGATGGATGTAGGAGACAGACTTGTGAGAGTCTCTGGGTTAGGTTAAAAGGGATAAAAAACAAGGAAGGTGTCATAGTTTTTTAAAAAAATTCTCCTCTAACAATCATCCAAACCACACGATTTGGTGGTGATGGGGGACTTCAACTATCTAGACATATGTTGGGAAACTAACACGGCAGGGCACAGATTATCTAATAAGTTTTTGGAATGTATTGGAGATAACTTTTTATTTCATAATGTTGAGAGAGCTATGGGGCGGAAGCTAGATTTGATTTTAACAAATAGGGAGGAACTGATTGAAAATTTCCAAGTGGAAGACAGCTTGGGTGAAAGTGATCGTGAAATCGTAGAGTTCATGATTCCAAAGAATGGTAGAAGGAAGAACAGCAAAATAGAGACAATGGATTTCAGGAAAGCAGATTTTAATAAACTCAGCTGGTAGGTAAGGTCCCATGGGAAGCAAGACTAAGGATATGTCTACCGTGTAATGCTATTTCGGGATACCAGAGGTATCCCGAAATAGCTACCCTATGTCCTTTGAATGCGTCTGCTATCGCAAAATATAGCCGACGCACTATTTTGGCATCCCTGTAAACCTTGTTGCATGATAGTTAAGGGATGTCTCAAAATAGTGTTTTATTTCAAAATTTGGTGCTGTGTAGATGCACCAAATTTCGAAATAGCCTATTTTGAAAAATAATCGAAATAAGATGCACAAATTGCATATCTTATTTCGAGCTAAGGGTGCAGTGTAGAGGCACCCTAAGAGGAAAAACAACTGAAGAAAGTTGGTAGTTTTTCAAAGGGACATTATCAAGGGCCCAAAAGCAAACTATTCCACTGTGTAGGAAAGGTAGGCTATGTTTACACTGCACTCTAAACTCGAAATAAGATACACAATTTGTGCTATGCAAATTGAGTACTTATTTCGAGTTTATTTTGAAATAGGCTATTACAAGAACCCCTTAACCCTTGTGGAATGAGGGTTACTGGGATGCCGAAACAGTGCGCCTGTTATTTCGAAAAATATTTTGAAATAACGGGTGGCTTGTGAAGACATGGGGTAGCTATTTCGGGATACCACAGGTATCCTGAAATAGCTTTGATGTATAGACATACCCATAGAAAGTATGGCAAGAGACCACTTTGGCTTAACCAGGAGATCTTACGTGATCTAAAAATCAAAAAGGAGTTGTATAAAAAGTGGAAACTAGGTGAAATTACAAAGCAGGAATATAAACAAATATCACAAGTATGCAGGGGCAAGATTAGAAAGTCTAAGGCACAAAATGAGTTAAATCTAGCTAGAGACATAAAGGGTAACAAAAAGACATTCTAGAAATTATATTAGAAGCAAGAGGAAGTCCAAGGACAGGGGAAGTCCAAGGACAGGGGAAGCCCATTGCTTAGTGAAGAGGGAGAAACAATAACATGAAACCTGGAAATGGCAGAGGTGCTTAATGACTTGTTTTGTCTTTCATCAAAAAGATTGCTGGTAACAGGATGCATAACATAGTGAGTGGTAGTGGAAATGGGATAGGTTTAGAAGTTAAAATAAAAAAAATAAGTTAAAAATTACTTAGAAAAGTTAGATATCTACAAGTCACCAGGGCCTGATGAAATGCATCCTAGAATGCTCAAGGAGCTCATAGAGGAGGTATATGTGCCTTTAGCTATCATCTTTGAAAAGTCATAGAAGTCAGGAGAGATACCAGAAAACTGGAAAAGGGCAAATATAGTGCCCATTTATTAAAAGGGAAATAAGAACAACCCAGGAACCTATAGACCTGTCAGTTTAACTTCCGTGCCAGGGAAAATAATGGAGCAAGTATTTAAAGACTTCATCTGCAAACATCTGGAAGATAATAAGGTGATAGATAACAGCCAGCATGGATTTGTAAAGAATAAATCACATCAAACCAATCTGATAGCTTTCTTTGCTAAGATAACAAGTCTTGTGGATAAGGGAGAAGCAATGGACATGGCATTTTAGTAAAGGATTTGATATGGTCTCCAACGACCTCCTTATCAATAAACTAGGCAAATACAACCTAGGTGGGGCTACTGTAAGGTGGGTGCATAACTGGCTGGAGAACCATTCTCAGAGAGTAGTTATTAATGGTTCAGAGTCATGCTGGAAGGGTATAACAATTGGAGTGCCACAGGAGTCTGTTTTGGGATTGGTTCTGTTCAATATCTTCATCAAGGATTTAGATATCGGTATAGAGAGTACGCTTATTAAATTTGCAGATGATACCAAGCTGGGAGGGGTTGCAAGTGCTTTGGAGGATAGGGTCATAATTCAAAATGATCTGGACAAACTAGAGAAATGGTCTGATGAAGTTTAATAATGACAAATGCAAAGTACTCCACTTAGGGGGTTTCACACATACAGAATGAGAAGTGACTGCCTAGGAAGGAGTACTGCAGAAAGGGATCTTGGGATCATAATGGTCCACAAGCTGAATATGAGTCAACAGTGTGACACTGTTGCCAAAAAAGCAAACATGATTCTGGGATGCATTAGTAGGAGTACTGTGAGCAAGGCACAAGAAGTGATTCTCCTGCTCTACTCTGCGCTGATTAGGCCTCGGGTGGTGTATTGTGTCCAGTTTTAGGCACCACATTTCAAGAAAGATGTGGAGAAACTGGAGAGAGTCCGGAGAAGAGCAATAAAAATTAACAGTCTAGAAAATATAACCTGTAAATAAAGGCTGAAAGAATTGGGCTTATTTAGTTTAGAAAAGAGAAGATTAAGGGGACATGATAGCTGTTTTTAAGTATCTAAAAGGATGTTACAAAGAGGAGGGAGAAAAATTGTTCTCCTTGGCCTCTGAGGATAGGAGAAGCAGCAATGGGCTTAAACTGCAGCAAGGGAGGTTTAGGTTGTACATTAGGAAAAACTTCCTGCCTGTCAGAGTGGTTAAACACTGGGATAAATTTCCTCAGGGGTGTGTGGAATCTCCATCCCTGGAGATATCTAAAAGCAGGTTGGATAGACATGAATCAGGGATGATCTAGACAGTGCTTGGTCCTGCCATGAGGGAAGGGGACTGGACTTGATGACTTCTTGAGTCCCTTCCAGTTCTAGTATTCTGTGATTTTATGATTATTAGTTATTCTCCAGATATACAGGAAAATTGTAGAGAAATCACCTGATTCTAAGTCAGATTATTTTTCAGTCAGGAATTGTCCCTTCTTTACAATAAAGGAAATGTCAGGCATGGGTAATCAGAGAGATTCGTGATGAAGGGAAAGTGTTGTAATTGAAATAGATAATATAAATCCCAAAAACTCTCATTATTTCTCAGTTGTGACTCAGCAGTTTACAATCTCATTCAGTCTGAAGGGTTTGTGAACAGCATATGAAGATAAAGTGTATCAAATGTTATCAAGTGAATGTTGAAATGTTAACAGATAAAATGATCTAGGGGAGAGACTGGGATTGAGATGGAAATGTAAGGATTAGCAGGAGCTGAACCCACCACACCCACACTGACCTGGCTACTCCCTGTAACTCTCAATCCACAGAAGTTTTGATGCAAAAGGCAATTCTACCTCAAGGGGGCTGATTGACAGTAGTTTTAGCCATCCCTTATTGGCTCCTTGTCCCTATATAAGCTCATGGAGCGTATCAAGAAGTGTTCATGTAACAATATGTATCTTTACTAGCTGTTCCTGATCTCCTGGTATTGACCTTGGCTTTGTCTTAGATTCTGTCTCCTGATTGACACCTGGAATCCCAACACAAATCCTGAGATCTGTTGTTTACCCTCAGCCTGATTCTAGTTTGGCCCCATCTTAACTCTTGACATTGGTACTGGCTGTGACCCTTGGCTTCAGTTTCAGAATCCAAAACTGCTGCTACTAATCCTGCCTTCCTTCATCCAGGATCTTAGTGGTTTGCATGGACCATCCTAAACCTGTGGAAAAATCTGTCCCTGTGAGATATAGAGGTGCTGGATTGCCCCCTTCTCACTATGCTCCAACCAAGGGACCCTAGACACATCTGAATGGGGTGACAGCCTACAGGAAGAACTCCACATGTTGGGGACGCAGTGCTTGTCTGAGAACCAAATGATACAAGTACAGACCACCCAGATACTTGATGAAAATGCCATGTTATGGACTCAACTGGCACATTATGATACCAAGCACCAGATACTGCGAGAGCAGGTTGCCTTACTATGGGATGAGAACATACTACAGGCACGTGCTCTAACAGCATACCTGGGCCAACGGTATCCCTCCCAGACTATTTTAATGGTGATACCAATAATTTAGGGGTTTTCTCAACCAATGTGGCTTGCTGTTTCTGCTCTGCCCACAGTGGGCTTCACCCTAATGGAACAGAGCACAACATTGTCAAACTGGGACACTTTCCTACACGCCGTCTTTTCTATTTTTGATGACACCACCATGCCTGTTTGGCAGAAGAGGCCCTGCAAAAACTATGGCCAGAACAGAGGCTGCCTGTCTCCTCCACCACTCAATTTTGGCAGTTTGGCCCCAATACAAATACAGAATGGAATGAAGTAGCCCAGCTCTATCAATTCCAGGGGAGATCACATGAAGAGATTCAGGGTGAGCTAGCTCGTGGATATACCAACCCTCAGAGATTCCTTTGTCAACCTTGTCATACACATTGATAACAGTCTGTGCAAGCGAATAGAAGAGAGGAAGTGGCCTGCACTCTCACCTACCTGATGTACCCAGCAGGCTTACAATACTACTAAAATCCATGAAGGAGGAGGTGCCATCCTCTATTAGCACTTGTTTTTTAGAGCTATACCCTATAAAGAATTTAATCTTCGTTTAAGGAATTGCATGCTATAAACATTTAAATTTAATTTCCTTTAGCAATTCTAGTGTTTATGGTGATATTTATCCCAAATCATATTTTCATAGCAGCAATAAATATGTATAAGGTACATCATATCATTATAGAATTTAGAACAACATGGTGACAGCTATTTTAAACTTAAGCCTCTCCTTTGGGTACCAGCGAGATCATGTCAGGACCACCTGGATTATAAATACAGGATGAGGTCAGGTTTAAAGTTACCAAAGCTACTAAAAGAAGCCTAATTTTTTAAATATCCTTTTTGAACTCTACTAAATGTATTATCCAAATATAAGAAGAAAACAGCTGCAAATTTGTCCAGTGACATCTGTTTTGTTTCATTTGTTGTGTGACTGGCTATTTGTAAAAGTTATTTAAAGGTATCAAAAAAGCAGCATTCATGTCCTCGGATCATGTTACTCCCGAAGGAACATCGCTACACTTCTGCAAAAGAGAAGGGCTAAAGAAGAGCAGACATTTTATGCCGTTCTGGTCTTAATTCCTCGGTTCTGGTGTTCTGCTCATTTTCATGGGGATGTCTGTTCTATTTAGGATTTTGAGTGAATGGGCTGTAGCAAACTTTGAATATGTTGCTTTCTTCCCATCTTCTACAGCCCAGTTTTGGGATTTTGTCCTAGGCAAAGAGGGGCTCTGTTTACAACGAAGAGGTATTAATCGTACTAGTACAAAGTATAAAATACAGAGCTGCAGTAAAGGATATTAACTTAAGAAATATTTTGCATATTCTTTCAAAGGCCAGAAGCTTTGCTCTCATCTTGAGGTCTTTGTGTGTCTATTTATTCATGCTCATGATGAGCTCATTAGGCTTTAGGAGATGAAAACATTTTGTTCTTATTTCAGGATCTTACAGTTTAAAAATATACACAAAATGAGGGTGTTGCCCACATTGTGGCTTCTGTAGGACAAGCTCATTGCATGTACCAAGGTATCCTTCCACTGTACCCCACAAGCTCCCTGTATATGACCCTCCCATACTCTCACAGGGAGGCCTAAACTTTAAAGGTGGAAAAGTTTTAAATAAAATTTCCTATTTGAAGAAGGCAGCATGTTTTATGAGGTAACCCAAGAGACTTCTTGTACTGTGTTGTTTGTAGCCTAGGCACTAGAATAATGGGTGCTGAATATTTTAAAAAAATCTGTGTATCTATATATCCATGCCTTTAATAGCATCCTTACCATGGAGAGACTGTTAAGCATCTAATATAATGCAAAAATACCCATCTAATATAATGCAAAAATGCCCTTATTTAAGATGAGAAAATTAAACTTATCTAGACTTAAAAATGTCAGCCCAGCTCCATTGGACGGAAGTATGAAAAATCTCACCTTTGATTGAAGGCTTGTCTACACTTAAAACACTGCAGTGGCACGCTACATGTGAGGATGCCATCTACCCAGATGAGAGAGGTTCTGCCATTGATGTGACATTGCCTACACTCAGGGTATGTCTACACTTGCATCCTATTTTGAAATAGGGATGCAAATGAAGACATTCAAAATTGCAAATGAAGCTGGGATTTAAATATCCTGCGCTTCATTTGCATATTCGCATTCTGGCGTTATTTTGAAATAACAGACGCTGTTAAGACATGGTTATTTCGAGAGAAAACCCTTCTCTCGAAATAACCCTTATTCCTTATACAATGAGGTTTACCAGTTATTTTGAGAGAAGGGCTTTCTCTTGAAATAACCGTGTCTTAACAGCGTCTGTTATTTTGATATAGCGCTATTTTGAAATAGCACCATAATGCGAATATGCAAATGAAGTACGGGATATTTAAATCCCAGCTTCATTTGCAATTTTGAATGTCTTCATTTGCATCCCTATTTCGAAATTGGGTGCAAGTGTAGACATACCCCCGGGCATTAGGTTGGTTTAACTCTCACCTTTCAGCACCATAGCTCTACTGGCCTAATTTCCTAGTGTAGACCAGGCCTCAGATATGATGAAAGAAGACTTGTGTAAAAATAGCTAACATTGTTTAGGGATATGGAGTTCCTGTACCAGCAGAAGAACTCTTTCTGTTGGTGTAGACTGAGTCTATCCTTGTGGGCTGTCTTGGCATAGCTCTACTGTTATAGGTACCACAGTGTAGACCTATCCTCACTTAAAACAACTTCCCCTATACACTAAAATCTGTTTTTGGAATATGACATGCATCTCAGGCTGCATTAAATTTAGACCACATGATGAAAAGGGACAAGTTTTAGAATGAAGAAGGTATGATTTTAGAACAGCACAGGACTGTAAAAAAGTTAAATAGAGCAACCTATGGGCTGGAATTTATTGAAATACCACATAACATACAAATTAAAATTAGTAACATTATATATATATATATATATATATATATATACACACACACACTAATAATACATAAAAGTACATTAACATAAAATATCCCGGAAAAACTCAGCCGCATCCAGGGAACACATCTGCTCTTCTGCCATTTTTTGCAGAAGAGCAGACGCGCTCTTTTAGAGGCCCTGTAAACCTCTTTTCACGAGGAAGAAGGGCTCTTCTGAAAGAGGAGGGTTTTCCGCAATTTGGCCCAGTGTAGACAGGCCAAATTTCGGAAAAGCCTCTTCCAAAAAACAATCAGAAAAAGGTACGCAAATTGCAGAGTGCAATTTGCATACCTTTTTCCAAAAAAGTAGTGTAGTGTTGAAACTAAGTCTTGAAACTACAGATATGTGAGTACAACAGGGAACATTTCTGGGTCTGTAGAACTTCTCTGTCCTGAGCACATGTAACTACCTATCCTCTTAAACAATAACTTTCCAAACGTAACCCTGGGGAAGCAATCCTTTTCGCAGTTGCTCTGTAACACCTAGTAACCAAGTAATGTTTTCACCAAGTGTGGTTTTTGTTTTTGTTTTTGGTGGTTAAAAAATCACCCTTTTAAGACCATGATCTGATTCCTATGTCCTAGGAAGTTCTGTGTGAATGTGCCTAAGACTGCACAGCCATGCTACTAAGAGAAAGTTTTCAAGATTTAGGAATTATTAAAAAAGGGATAGAAAATAAGACAAAGAATATCTTACTACCCCTATAAAAAACTATGGTACGCCCACAACTTGAATATTGCGTACAGATGTGGTCTCCTCACCGCAAAAAAGATATTTTGGCATTAGAAAAGGTTCAGAAAAGAGCAACTAAAATGATTAGGGGATTGGAACGGGTCCCATATGAGAGGCTAAAGAGACTGGGATTTTTCAGTTTACAAAAGAGGAGATTGGTGGGGGGATTTGATAGAGGTATATGAAATCATGAGTGGTGTTGAGAGGGTGAATAAAGAAAAGTTATTTACTAAGAACTAGAGGACACCAAATGAAATTAATGGGTAGCAGGCTTAAAACTAATAAAAGAAAGTTCTTCTTCACATAGCGCACAACCTGTGGAACTCCTTGCCAGAGGAGGCTGTGAAGGCTAGGACTATAATAGAGTTTAAAAAAGAGCTAGATAAATTCATGGAGGTTATGTCCATAAAATGCTATTAGCCAGGGGGTAAGGAATGGTGCCCCTGATCTCTGTTTGTCAAAGGCTGGAGAAGGATGGCAGGAGACGAATTGCTTGATCATTGTCTTCGGTCCACCCCCTCTGGGGCACCTGGCACTGGCCACTGTCGGCAGACAGGATACTGAGCTAGATGGACCTTTGGTCTGACCCAGTATGGCCATTCTTATGTTCTTTCCAAAGGGAGAGTTAAAAGAGCTTGAGGGTACCTCACAGGAAGGAATTACCAAATGTGGCTTCCTGGATTCTCAAAGGGATTTTCTTTGGGGGCAAGATATTTTTAAAGTTTCTTGCAGGCCCCACCTTCTGCACTCAAAGTGTGAGAGTGGGAAACAGCCTTAATAGTATTAAATCCCCAACTTCTAGAGCTATGTAGTTACCAGAAAATCTCAGAATTCATTACAAGAAGTAAGTTTCTAGCCCTCATGGTTGTAGAGAGAAATTTGCAAATATGATCAGAATGCTCACTAAAGGCTCAAATCCCAGAAGGCAATTAAAAGAGAACCCAACTTTTATTTATTTATTCAATCTCATTATTTTAAAATCAGTCACATAATTTCGGGGCCCTTACTCATGTTTTTGAATGCTCTGAGACTGTACTACCGAATACACATCCTATAACACAATTAATATAGTTCTGAGGGCTCAGTGTCCATAATCAGCCTTTGAAGGGGAAAAAGCATCCTGTGGTGTTCTTTAACAAACTACTTTGCAGTTATGTGTATAGGCACTTGTGAAAATCCCATTTATCACCTGTCTGTGTATTTTGGTGCCTAAATAGCATTAAAAATCTGGCCCTCAGCTTTGAAGGGTCACTCGCAGTGAGACTTAGCCTTCTAACTGCCTAAGATAGGTTTTGAAAGTGAGACTTAGGTTCCTTAGTAATTTGGGCATCTTTAAAAATTTCCCCCATATTTTCCAACTGCAGGACATGAGTGACTTAAATAGGAGTTTCTCATATACTGTCCTAGGCTTGAGGAGCTAACCATACTATGACTTTCTATTGGAGTTTTTCACCCAATCAAATGTGTTTCGAGAGACAAATCACACAGTGAAAATATCGAATAGCAAATAATTTCACTGGAAAGAGCTGGTGAGCAACATACAGGCCACAAACATGTTCATATAAACATTTGTAGAGCAAGTCCAAATATCCAAAAACCAAAACAGAGTTTGACCAAAAACTGTCAAAATGAAGCAGTTTCCTGTTTTCTTTTTCAAAACTATTCTGAGATGTAACTAGATTGTCCAAGACATGAGGGCAAAAATAATAAAGATCAAACTACCAAATCTTTAGGTAAATAGGAGAGAGACATTATGGTGTCCTTAATCATGTTCGTGTTTGTCTTTTGCAGGGTGGGAATAATGCAGGCCACACTGTCGTCGTCGATGGGAAGGAATATGATTTTCATCTCTTTCCTAGTGGCATAATTAATACAAAGGCAATTTCCTTCATCGGTAAGATAAATGTCTCGTCCTTTTCAAAAGTTAATGTTGCACGGAAAGCAATCATAATCAGGGGTTTACAAAACTAACGAACAAAAACATGAAAGAGTGTTAGTAAAGATTCTTTTGATTTCGGCTGCTTTATTTTTATTTCTGCAAATTGAACCTCTGTAATCTGGACTTCCCAAGTCCAGCAACACCGCTGGTCCAGCATCATCAGCGACCCTGTGGGTGTTCCCAGGCAGGAGCACTCATGGGGAAATAACAGCGAGCTGGGGTAATGGAATCCTGGTGCCCTGGCAGCTGGGAGTGGAGCCCTGGGGCCAGCATTGACCTTCCCTCTGGTCTGTCAGATTCCCAGGCTGCCATAAGTAACACCAAGTTATTTCTTGTTCAACATCATTTTAATCTCTCTCTCTCTCATATATATATATATATATATTAGAGTGGCCTGTCTGTGTGTGTCTGCGAGTCCATTTGTTCAAGACCTCCTCCAAAATTCTAAGAGCTAGGGCCACCAAATTTGATATGCAGCTTCTTCTTCTCCTAACTTAAATCAAGGTTAGGGATGTTAAAAATCGCGTATTAAGGTAACCGTGATACTGCTGAAAATCTCAGCTCTGCAGTATAAAGCGTAGCTTTATTTTCATTTTATTAACTTTAAATGCCTTCTGGGTTATAAAGCTTAGCTGTATACTACAGAGCCCGCAAGGAAACCTCCCCAGGGGCAGGGCTGCCAGCCCCTGCTGGCCCAGCTCTTGGGAAGGAGGCTACACTGTGGCAGCAAAGCCTCCTCCTCAGGAGCAGAGTGGGCAGCCCTCCCAGCTCCTGGGAAGGTGGCTTTGCTGCCCTGTTGGCTTTGAATCAGACCCAAAATTCAGACTTGATGTAAACAGGTACAATTCTGTTCATTTTAATGGACCTGCACCTGTTTATACCACATGTGAATTTGGCTCCAGTGGTTCTTAAAACCAGTTAATAATGATCATAGAGTATTCTTCAGGTCTAGGAAAGTTTTAATAGGGTTTTTTGTACAAAATATGTTTACGTGAGTCATTTTGAAGTATGGGTATTCTCTATCCCTGTTTTTTTTAAATAAATCTTTTGTGTTTTCCCAAAGGTAATGGGGTGGTTATACACTTGCCAGGATTGTTTGAAGAAGCTGAAAAAAATGAAAAAAAAGGTTTGTATTAAGTAACTTGGTAAAAAGCTTTTTTAAATGATAGCTAAATCAAAGTACATTTCAGACTCAGCTTTTGACAGCTTACCATAGTCTGTAAAACAATTTTCCAGATTTTAAATAATTTAGAAATTACTCCCTTCTGCTTCTTAGGGGCCCCCTTTTTTCTCCACTCAAGATCATCTCATTTGAAGAAGTGGGTTTTGCCCACAAAAGTTCATGTTACTATACATATATTTTTGTTAATAAGGTGCCACAGGACTACTCGTTTTTAAACTTACAGATTAACACAGCTACCCCTCTGGAGCTACGTCTAGACTGCAGGCTTCTTTCGGAAGAAGCTTTTCTGGTAGAGATCTTCTGAAAAATCTTCTTCCAAAAGAGAGTGTCCACACAGCAAAAGTGCATCGAAAAAGCGATCTGCTTTTTCGACAGATAGCGTCCATTCAGTGTGGATGCTATCTCGCATTTCAGCTGTGATTACTATGGACGGAGTGGCCACCAGGGCACCTGTGCTTTTTCCCTCTTTCCTCTTCTTTCGAAAGAACTCCCTCTTCCCCACCCACACACGCCTTTTTCCGAAAGAGCTCTTTCAGAAAAAGGCTTTTTCCTTGTAGAAAGAGGTTTACCAGTGTCAGAAAAACCCCTCTGTTCTTTTGATTTTTTGTCAAAAGAACGCGATTGCAGTGTGGACGTAAGTGAAGTTTTTTCAGAAAAACAGCCATTTTCCGGAAAAAACTCTGTAGTGTAGACATAGCCTGAGACTTTCAAAATACAGTGTGTAAGTGTTTCATACTCATGGACAAATATTCAAGAACAGTCTCTGTGTTTCATGGGTGTAGTTATTTGCTGCAAGAAAATATAAGGTGAAATCCTGGATCCACTGAAGTCAGTGGCAAAAATCCATTGACTTTAATCAAGCAAGGATTTCTGTGTCCCAGGTTCAGTGCAGAAATGTTTGTAATTGCAAATTCTTTGTTTTGGTGGGAACAAATAAAAAATTTGATTAAAGCATTTTTATAGACAAGCAGTAGTTTGAAAAAAAATTAAACAGTAGTGTTAATAGTTTTTTATTTAATTTATAACCAACATTGAATGTGTGCTGCAGTGTAATGGCATTATAAAAAATACCCAATATCTTTGTCCATACCATAATCAGAAAGTATTGTCCAGTTGAAAACGGTTGACATTAAACAGTTTATTAAGAGAACATGATGACTTAGGAATTGCATAGCCAGTTGTGTTCTAACCAAAATTTTTTGTATTCAAATTAAAGTAAACTATACATCTGGATTTGCAATATATTTAATAAGAAAATGAATGAGAAGACAGATACTGGAAAACTAAAAGTAAATGTCCAATCTTACAACTTCAGAGAATTACAAATCTTAAGCCTTTTAATATATATCTTCTGACAGGTTTAAAGGACTGGGAAAAACGACTCATCATATCAGACAGAGCACACATTGGTAAGTATTTTTTCAAAGTGAAGATTAAAGGCACTGACATGACTGATAGGAAATGCAAATGAGAGGCCCAGCTTATGTGTTCAAAACTTACCTTGCAAAGCAATTATGTATTTGTATTTAATATTGCTTCTTCCTAAGCTATAAGCAATTAATAAAGTTTACTGACCATATATTAATTGAATTGATAGTGCCTAATATATTGTTGTACTAATATACTGTACTATTGTTTTCGTAATATTCTGTAATACTTCATGTGAGAACAATGTACATTCGGCAATCAGGAAGGCTTTTGCACTTAGCCCTTAAATCATAGATATCTATGTCTTTTTTGTTTTGTTTTCTAAACGTTTTTCTCCTTTGGTGTCCCATCTTGTTCCTGTGGTTTTCCTTTGCTGCATAGTGTTTGACTTTCATCAGGCAGTTGATGGACTTCAAGAAGTGCAGCGTCAAGCGCAAGAGGGAAAAAAGTAATTATATACCAACACCTTTATTCCACACACATCCCTCACACTCTTGGGGCTCTCTACCGAGCTGAGCTGAGCCAGACCCAGATCCAGTGATTGAGGCCTTTTCTGCACACAGTGCATAGTAGCAATAATTCGGGTGTTTACAGAAGCAGGAAAACTCCAATATCTATCATTATACAAAATTAGAGTTTTATTCATAAAACAGTCTTCTCCATTTCAAAACATTTCCCTAAAATGTAGAAAAGTTTTGATAAAATTCACTAGCATAAAATATTGTATATATACATTTAGACACACTTTGTTTGTTTGTTTACTTAGTATTGGTACAACAAAGAAAGGAATTGGACCAACGTATTCTTCCAAAGCTGCAAGAACAGGCCTTCGTATTTGTGACCTCCTTTCAGATTTTGATGAATTTTCTTCAAGGTACAATTATTAACAATTCTAAAATAGTTCATTGAGGAGTGGTACATGTTGGATGACAAGTTGGCTTTGTAAGGGGACATTGTTAAACTAGTATGTATGAGTTGGTGTGCAAATTCTTCAAATACAAAAAATTAAGGAAGTAGATGGAAGGGAAATTTTAGTAGATGTTTCTTGTGTGGTTCACAGCTTCCAGTCAGTTTACATAACAAGTGCATATTTATATTCATATGTGAGTTGTATATATTTTCACTGGAGAACTTTTACTATACTTGTTTGATGGTGACAACTGAGTTGTTGCCAGAGATTTTTAAAACAGTACCTACTGTAGGTTGTGCATATGCAAGTTTTTGATGTTTTGCAGGTTCAAGAATCTGGCACACCAGTACAAGTCAATGTTTCCCACATTGGAAATAGACATAGAAGGGCAACTGAAAAAACTAAAGGTAAAGATTTAATACTGGGGAAGATTCATATAGTCATAGATTCTAAGGCCAGAAAGTACCACTATGATCATCTAGTCTGACCACCTGCATATATAAAGATGTAAAAAGAACTGAGGTAGAAAAATGTTAAAATATAAATGCAGCTGAAAACATGTCTGAACTATGTCTTATCAAAATTATTAAAAATAGTAAAACTACAAAAATTATTAAAGTAATTATAAATCATAATAAGGAAATACATACCTTAATCATAAAACAGCATCATAAAACCTATGAAATTACAGTAAAAGCTATATTTTATCATAGAATGCTCTCAGATAAGGAGTATTAAGAATAAGTCTTAATAAAAAAGATGTTCAAAATATAGTTTTTATTCTAATGTAACATGTATCAATATAAAAAGACCATGTTTATTAAAGAAAGCTGGGCAATACAGACTTGCAGTCATTTTTCTCATCCTTCTGCCCATGACTGAATTCTAAGGTATCTAAGACACTTCCAGGCCTATTGCAGTACTGGTTTTGCACACAGCATCTCTGTGTCATTCATATATTCCTTAGTTTGGTTAAATTATGTTCCAGTTACAGTATGATGTAGTGTGTATCTCAGCAGTAATGACGTACCAATATAGAAATGGTATACAACATTTTGAGAGTAATAGTCTTGTGTGTGTGTGTGTGTGTGTGTGTAACTAAGTACAGATCTTTTCTATGGCATGATAATGAATTGTTGGTATGTTATTTGTGAGTTTTTACAGCTTATCATATTGCTCATTGCTCCAGCCATTCTGGTAGCATTATTTGGTGAAATGTACATATTGAAACTTTCAGGGATATGCTGAAAAAATAAGACCAATGGTCCGAGATGGTGTTTATTTTATGTATGAAGCTCTTCATGGTTCCCCAAAGAAAATTCTTATTGAAGGTGCCAATGCTTCACTACTTGACATTGACTTTGGTAAGTTACACTGTAAAGTAGGTTTAACTCCTGCGAGATGGCTTGTTTCCATTTGCTTTTGCATCAGCTTTTCTAACAGTAGGAAATCAGAAAATAAATCCTCTTCTTATATCGTTTGGGGATGGTTGGGAGAATGGTCAGAACTTTATTGCATTTTTCATAATTCTGGAGTAAACATTACTGTTCAGGCAAATAGCAGTTGAGCACAAATTCACTGGCTGATGATTCTACAAGATATGCTAAAGGAGGTGGTTTTGCTTCTGTGAGCCCTTACATGAAATTCTGTCATCCTAAATCCAATCAAAGTGAAAGCTTTATCAGGTTCAATATACGTATATTAGCTTTGAGGAAGTGGTAGATGTGGTATTTCTTGACTGTAGTAAGGCTTTTGATGCTGTCTTGAACGATTTCTTTATAAACAAACTAGGATAATGCAGCCTAGATAGAGCTATTGTATGGTGCGTGCATACCTGGTTAGAAAATCCTTCCCAGAGAGTAGTTATCAGTGTTTCATAGTCAAGTTGGAAGGACATATCAAGTGGGGACCTGCAGGGACTAGTCCTAGGTTCAGTCCTGTTCAATATCTTTGTCACTGATTTAGATAATGGTATTGAGAGCACATTTACAAAGTTTGTGGATGATACCACGGTGGGAAGGGTTGCAAGTGCTTTGGAAGATAGGATTGTAATTCAAAATGATCTGGACAAATGAGTAATGGTCTGAAGTAAATAGACTAAAATTCAATAAGGACAAATGCAAAATATTCCACTTAGGAAGGAACAATCAGTTGCATACAAATAAAATGGGAAACTATGTCTAGGAAGGAGTAATGTGGGAAGGGATCTGGGGGTCACAAGCTAAATATGAGTCAACAGTGTAATGCTGTTGCAAAAACAGCAAACATCATTCTAGGATGTGTTAACAGGAATGTTGCAAGCAAGATACAAGAAGTGATTCTTCTGCTGTACTCCGCACTGAGAATGTCTCAGCTGGAGTATTGTGTTACGTTCTGGGCATCATATTTCAGGAAAGATGTGGACAAAGTCCAGAGGAGAAAGTCCAAAGGAGAGGCACAAAAATTATTTAAAAACTAGCAAACAGGACCTGTGAGGAAAGATTTTTAAAAAGGGGTTTGTTTAGTCTGGAGAAGAGATGACTGAGAGGGGACACGATAGTTTTCAAGTATATGAAAGGGTGTTACAAGGAGGAGAAAGAAAAAATATGTTTGTTATGCTCTGAGGAATAGGGCAAGAAGCAAAAGGCTTAAACTGCAGTAAGGGAGGTTTAGGTTGGAAATTATGAAAAATGTCCTAACAGTGAGAGTAGTTAAGTACTAAATTTTCTAGGGAAGTTGTGGAATCTCCATTATTGGAGGTTTTTAAGAACTGGTTAGAGAAACACCTGTCAGGGATAGTCTGAATAATACTTAGTCCTACCTTGAATGCAGGGGACTGGACTAGAAGACCTTTCAAGGTCTCTTCCTGTCCTGTGATTTGACCTCTAAGGATAAAAGATTGGTGCACTACAGCTAACAAGGAGAAATCTACTTATATGTATAGTCACCAATATTTCTATTAGTAGAAAGGTGGCAAAATAAGCTTCACCAATGAGGAACATGAAATGGGAACTCCCTGGAGAATATCATTCTGCAGGCTTTGAAATCAGAGTTGGATGCTTGCAACTGATACAAATCTGGCTCCTATGCTTTAGCACAGGAAAAAAAAATATGTTTCTTACTCTGGTATTCTAAAATGTCAAGGGATTCACCTCTCAGCAGGAAGATATGTAGAAACCCGGAAGAAATGTATCTGATATCATCCCTTCAAAATGCATATCCTGCTGAGGAGCCAAATGGAGAGAGTTGCCTTCACAACTGTCAAACACCATGTGTGAGGGAGTCACATATAATGATACTTCCAAACCCTAACATTTAATCTTTCCATCTGCTGTGTGACTGCCTGATTAAACCTGTGACAGTTGGAGGAGCTGCAAGTTGACCTAACTGACTACAGTGATGGTTTCTCTTCAGACTATCAAATCATGGAAATTTAAGGCTGGAAAGGACCTCAAGAGGTCTTGAAGTAGAGACCCCTCCTCTGAGACAGGACCAGGTAAATCATTCTAGACCACCCCTGACAGGTTTGTCCAACATCTTAAAAGTCTCCAAAGATGGTGATTCCATAACCTCCCACGGAAGATTATTCCAAAGCTTAAATACCCTTAAGATTTAAAAGTTTTTTCCTAATGTCTAACCTAAACCTCTCTTGCTGCAGATTAAGTGCATTGCTTTTTATCCTACCTTGAATAGACATCGAGAACAACTGATCACTGTCCTCTTTGTAATAGCCCTTAATCTGTTTAAAGACTGTTAACAGGTCCTCCCGCTTTAGTTGTCTTTTCTCAATATTAAACATGTCCAGTTTTTTTAACCATTCTTCCTAGGTCAGGTATTGTTATAGGTCTGTGTACTTAGCAGTCCATAGGATGGCAGAATTCTAAGGCTGTTTGATGTAGCAATATTGTATGTGTGGACTGCAGATTGCCATATCTTCTTTCATCTTTTATATTTTGTGCTCTACGGCTGAAGACAAGATGTTTCTGCCCTAATGGTGCAGAGTTCTGCATGGAATGAACAGGATACATACCGTGCATGGGACAAACCTTCCCTCCTCTTCAAGTTTGCCCAAGAGTTACTACTGTCCTTGTACTCTGGAATTGTTTCCTGTGCTCCATTGCAGAGAGGATTTGGGGTGATTACTGATCAGGCAATGGTCAGGCAGCAACAAAAATACCCCTTGACCTTTGGCAACATCCACAGTGTACAGCATGGTTACTCGGGCAGTGCACCAGTAACAGGATTTGCCTTCAGAGGCTAGAGGTGAAATCCTGGCCCCTTTTTAGTCAGTGGCAGTTTTGCATGCATGCATGCTGCAATTAGTCAGGAGGGGTCAGGATTTACTGCCAAGGTGTCTTCAAAGGTCTCTGGCTCCGTTGATGATGATAACCAGAAGGCTGCTTGCATGTGTGCTCAGTGATGTGGGCTGTGTCGACTTGTGAACTTAGTCTCCACAGCAGACCCCAAGAGAGCCTCCAGGATACTAGGACTGTCTGATCCACATAAATGTGGCTTTGCGGGCCATGCTCTTTTGTGGCTTTTCAGGCCAGACTAAGTGGGGAGGGTGGCGCACCGCCAAGCAGCTGCTTTCCCAGCTATTGCACATTGTAGCATGTAAGGCTGGCTTATGACTGTCTTCCTGACAGCCATTCATAAATGTGTAACCCTTCTGCCAGGCCGAGTTAATAGCAGCAAGGGCCGGGTTCAGTATCTAGGGGTCTCCTCCCAACAAGGTAATACAACACCGGCTCGAGCCCCCACCCAGTGACCTGGGAAATCTTACATACACCTCTGGGCGCCTCAAAGAGGCAATTCTTCCCCTCTCGCAAGCACAGAGCCTCAGTATAGCAGCAAACCTTTAATAACATGAGGTAACCGACATCAGCATTAAATTGGGAAAACACCACAACTCGGATTCATAGACCAAACATGAGCAAAGACCCACCCCCCAGCCACGAATCACCCAAAGTCCCAAAGTCCAACACCCCAAAAGTCTCTGCCCCGGGTCAGTGCCGCCCCAGGGTTCAAAAGTTCACCCGGCAGGGTTTTACCATCCCAACCTGGAGGGGGCGGGGATTGATGCACCTTACGTGGTCCGCCGATGGCTCTGCCTCTCCGTAGGGTTCTGCTGCCGCTGTCAACGCGAGTCACTCCGCCACACTCCACCTGTTGTCCAGTGAGCCGTCTCAGCTGTCCCACGAACTGTCCGGCTCCGCCAGCCGTCTCGGTCCACGCCCCTGGTTGCTCCTGCAGCTGCTCCACTGGCTGTCTGCTGCCGCTCCTACCGGCCGCAGGTTGTCCCTGCCAGCCGCTCTGCTGGCCGCCTGCACCCGCCGGTCGCCCCCCGCAAACCGCTCTGCTGTCCCCCTGCACTTGCTGGTTGTCCCTGCAAGCTGCTCTGCTAGTAGCTCAGCAGCATAGCGCCAGGCTCCCCACAGAAATAGTGATTTCAGCGCTTCTGCAGTATAGCGCCAGGCTCCCCACAGCACACAGGCTACGTCTAGACTGGCATGACTTTGCGGAAATACTTTTAATGGAAAAGTTTTTCCATTAAAAGTATTTCCGCATCAAAAGCGCGTCTAGATTGCACGGATGCTTTTGCGCAAAAAGTGCTTTGCGCAAAAGCATCCATGGCCAGTCTAGACGCGATTTTAGAAGAAAGCCCGATCGCCATTTTAGCCATCGGGGCTTTTTTGCGCAAAACAGTTCTTCGCTGTCTACACTGGCCCTCTTGTGCAAGTATTCTTGCGCAAGAGGGCTTTTTCCCGAGGGGGAGCGTGAAAGTATTTGCGCAAGCAGCACTGATTTTGTACATTACAAAGTCAGTGCTCTTGCGCAAATTCAAGCAGCCAGTCTAGATGCAGCCACAGTGATTTCAACACTTCAGCAAGATCAGCTCATAATAGAGGAGCCTCAGTGCTAGTGCTCCACTGGCCCACAGTGAAGTCAACTCAGCAGCTCACAACTAGACTCCTAATAGACTCCAAATTAGCTCTGATATTCTACAGTGGAGAGAGAAGGGGGTGCAATCTGTGTTGTTTAGGCCCTCAGACAGGGCCCCACCACCAGGTACAAAGATCTGTCCCCAACCTCTCTCTCAGCATGACTGGGTTTGGAACCCATGCCCTTTGTCTAGCGAGTGCTACTTAGTTTATGGCGAATCCCTCTGTCATAAACAGTTCCACCATTCCATTGTCCTTGATTCACATAATCAGGGTAACAACACTTTTATCCCCCCTGCCTCAATAACAGAGAGACTGGGGATCCCACAGTGGCCAAAGTGACCATTTGGGCTGCTGTGAGCACATACTAGGTGTGTCTATGCAAATTGGGTGTATCTATGCAAATGAGATCAGCCCCTGAAGTCTCTTTGCACCCCTCGCCACAGTTCACCACCAGATGTCAGGGTAGAGCTTATCCTGACCCTGTTTACAAATGGAATATAAGTGACTGTGTGCATTACATGGCCTTGAGTGGGCCTTCTGCATCAGGATACATTTTCTGAAAGAACTGTGGTTTTCTTCATGTGGCAGAGCTCACATTTTGGGCACTCTGAAAGCCTCCTTATATACTATGGAAGCACAAGTCTGTAAAGTTAACTAAATTTAAATTAAGTTATCTTTCAATTTCTAAGTAAACTTTAGAGAAAAAAATATACAAGTGAAGCTTCTCTGATCATCAAGTGGGAGTAATGGGGGAGCAGAGCTCAGCTTTATTTGCTAAATTGCTACCTCTCCTCACCTTGACTTGGGTAAGCAGCACTTCTTCCTCCTCCTTGACTAGTGTGGTGAGAGCTTCTCCTGTTTTAGCCACTGAGGGTAACCAGGTGAAGATACAGATGCAAGCCCATCTTTGATTAATACAAGGCCGAGGCAGCCTTTGTTTTCCATCGCCACTGAAACAAGGTTGTGATGTTTTGTTTTTTGGCAGGCACATACCCATTTGTGACTTCATCAAACTGTACCGTGGGTGGTGTGTGCACTGGACTCGGTATTCCTCCGCAGAATATTGGTGAAGTATACGGTGTGGTGAAGGCATACACTACGAGAGTGGGAATTGGAGCCTTTCCCACTGAGCAGATAAATGTAGGTTTAACATTACAAAGTGTAATCTACACAGTAAATGAGAAATAAGATCATAGGGATAGACTGTTAAGGATAATTGCCTCCTGCTGACACACAAAGGCCAAGACAACGTCAAGGGACCAAATTCATCCCTAGTGTAACTCAGCTGAAAGCAGCTTGCGATGTTTATTGTCAAACCAGTCATCACTGATGCAATGACATTCTATTATGTCTGTAGTGCTGTCATAATAAATCATAGACATTTTTTCCATTGTTGTATGCAGTGGTGTTGTAGCCGTGTCAATCCCAGGCTATTAGAGAGACAAGGTGGGTGAGGTAGTATCTTTTCTTGGACCAGCTTTTGTTGGTGAGAAAGACAAGCTTTCAAACTTACACAGAGCTCTTCTTCAGTTCTGGGAAATGTACTCAGAGTGTCACAGTTAAATGTAAGATGTAACAGTTTGCTTAGCACGCTCATATGAGGTATCAAAAAACTACAGCCCATACTCTATGGGAACCCCATTCTGAAAAAAAACTTTCCTGAATCCCCTCTTCTGGCCTTCAAACCCCCAAATCATTTCAGGCTCATGCTCAGAAGCACGCCATCCCACACGGAACAGGACACATCTGCTGAAACCGGCCCTGGACCCCGCCAAAACAACAAATGTAAAGCCTGCAGACATATCTCCACTGCTACGAAAAGCAGCTCCCACCATAGTGAACTTTTCAAGTTCCATGAGTCGTACAAATGCCTATCTCAACATGAGGTCCCCCAGTTGAAACCAGGTAATGACTGCACTCTCAGATGAACTCACACAGGAAAATGATAAAAACACCATTATTACCTGTGGGTGAACACTTCTCACAAAGCGATTACTCTGTATCTGACCTCTCAGTCCTCCTCTTCAAAGGAACACTTCCATATGATAAATCTGGGAGCTAGAATTCATAACTTTGCTAGACACTAAAATCATGGACTAGATAGAGACACTAGATTTATGGCTTATTACAACAAGGTGTAACTGATTAACAATAGTCCCCCCAGTTGCTTTCCCTTCCCTCCTTCCCTGACTATAAGGGTATGTAAGGGGAACTTCTGGAATGGCCTCTTGCAGTATGTATTAGCTATTTACGCTAAACAATCTGTTCCACCTTGTATTTAGCTGTGATGCACTGAAGTTTCCCAAACCTGAAGAAGAGCTCTGTGTAAGCGTGAAAGCTTTTCCTCTCATCAATAGAAGCAGCTCTGATAAAAGAAATTACTTTACCCACCTTGTGTCTCTGGTATAAATGCCATTTTTTCTCATGGCTATTGGTGCAGTTACACTGGCAATTTTTGTTGGCCAGAGCCTCCAGGTCTCCCTCAAGCAAAACTAAAGTTGCTTTACTAGTAGTTTTGGCTGTGTAAGAAGGACTTGGAAACTGCAGGTTATAGTCTTGTGTTATTGACAATATAATGTATTCTGAATGATATAGACTAGATCAGGTATGTGCTTCAGCCAATTATGCCAAAGTGTCTTCATTAAAAATGCAGAGTGGGTATCGGGGAACTGGATGACTCAGAAGATTAATGATGAGATAGGCATCCATAAACTTCTACGTTGTTGGTCAGGATCGTCTTTAGTATTATAGTGACTAAATCCCATTCTCTAATGGAGGCAATGAAATGAACTGCTGGTAAGGTTCAGTTCCTCATGGAAAGTTTTTTTTTTTGTTCTTTTTGTTCACATAACAAAAAAGCTGCCATCCCAATGGGCACTAGCTGGCATGTTTAGTTATTTGTAATACCATAATGCCCAGGAGCCCAGTCCTGGACCAAGATCCCATTGTGCTAGGCTCTGTGAAATACAGAATAAAAAGATTGTTGCTGCCACCAAAAAGCTTATGGCCTAAATATAAGACAAAAGCAAATAAATCCAGACAACTTGATGATTACTGGTTCTGTTCATTCCCTCTGGGACAGCTGGCATTGGCCACTGTTGGGAGAACTGATAAGAAGATTTTCTTATCATAAGAAGGAGGAATAGGGATTCCTCCAAAATAAGAACCAGTCATAGTAGAGCACAGTGAGGGCATATTGTGGGAAAAGTCATAATGTTGATGCTGTGTTGTACCAGTTTCTGAAGATAGGGGCATTAGTTTCAACTGAAGTCTCCCTAATTTAAGATAACTAAATTTTACTTTAAAAAAATCGATTTGACTGGCTGAGGTTTGTTACTTCTGTTGTTGAAACACCATCCATGTTTCTTTATCCTCCTGTAGGAAATTGGAGACCTCTTGCAGTCCCGAGGCCATGAATGGGGCGTAACCACAGGCAGAAAAAGACGCTGTGGCTGGTTAGATCTTGTGATTTTGAGATATGCTCACATGATCAATGGATTCACTGCGTAAGCATCACAGATTTTGTGCTACATTTGGAACTGATAATTTTGTTCTCCACAGAATAAAATATGTAGGTAATGTTAATATCAGTGCAGTTAAATGTTATGTTTTAAGCTGTAATGCAATAGAATGCTGTCATAGGGAAAATAATCGCAACTGCTACATAAATGCCCATGTAATGCTAATATGTTTATTCTTAGACCTAGAGACTTCGTGTAATATGATGACATTCTGGTACAATTAGTCTATTTTATTCTGCACCAAATGACTGATGTTGAATGAATCAGTGAATCAGTTGTTCCCTCTGTCATTCTCTACCTAGTTCTGTCATTCTCTACCTAGTACATTCGGAAAGATGCCCATTGACTCTAGTAAACATTGTAGAGTGCATGACAAAAATCCACAGGATCTGTGTAATGCCTCAGCTTTTAAATGGTTCCTTGGAGGTATCCCATCAGTGTGCCAGGCACTAACGGTCCCACTTTTCCTTAAGGGTAGGCCTCACGGCCTCAGCAGTTCCAGGATGGAGCCTCTGAGCTCCCGCACTCTAGCTTCTCATTGAGCGCTCTCCCCATTCAGTCCAGCTCCCAGAGACTCCTGTTCAGGGACTTGCACCGTCTTCAGGAATCAATGCACCTCCTCAAGAATTTGCAGTGTCACCAGGTAGTATTTTCAAAACAGAGTAGGTTTTATTCGTGAATTGAAATACAGCATTGGGAGGTCTTGAGGTTTTCACAGCGAAACAGATGTTAAGGAATAGTTCATACTGGCCAATTCCAGGGCTCCCTCTTGAGCCATCTTAATTTCCTTTATCTCAATCTGGATCTCAGTCCCTTTTCTCAGGCTATGCCTACACTAGCACTTTTATCAGTCGGGGTGTGAAAAAAACACCCCTGATTGACATAAGTTTCACTGACAGAAGCACCAGTGTAGACTGCTATATTGGCAGGAGACACTCTCCTGCTGACATAGCTACCACGGCTCATTGGGTGGCTTAATTATGTCAGCTTAGAGTGGCTACATGGGAGACCGTACAATAGCACAGCTGCAGCAGTACAGCTCTGCCACTGTAAGGTAGACATAGCCTTGGTCCCAGGTGGGAATTCTGAATCTCTTAGTTCTTATCAACCCCTTCTGGTCACCTCACCACATTGTATTCCTGCTGAGTTCATGTGTGCTCCAGTCAGTCAAGCTGAGAGCCTCCTGGTTAAGTGTCAATTGTTCAATCTTCTCTAGGGCCTTTCATTGATGTGGGTTGATCCCAGCCAGTCCTTAATGCAGGACTTCCAAAGCTTTTTGCTGGCACAATCCCATTTTAATGAAGTATTTCCTGCTAGGACCTCAGAAAGCATGAATGATGCCATTTTGAAGAACAAAATGGCATCCTCCATACACTAGGGATCACCACAATGCCATCTGCTGGCGATACAGCCCCATTTGGGCTTGTGACCCACAGATTGGGAATCACTGTCCTAACGATCCATTCATGTTGCCCCAGATAGCTACTGCTATCCCATTGTAGCATGGTAATGTAGACACTCTCTATAGTTACAAAAGGTGTTTTTCTGATGCTGTAGTAAATCCCACCTCCTCACCCCCAGGAGGCGATAGCTATTTCGACAGAAGAATTCTTCTTTTGACATAGCCGTGCATATACTGGGGCTTAGGTCAGCTTCACTATGTCTCTAAGCCCTAGTCTACACTAGGGTTTTATTTTGAAATAACTCCCCTTAGTTGAATTAATAAGCAGAGTGTCCACACTACCAAACCCATTACTTCAAAATAATGGGCTACTTATTTCAAAATCTGTACTCCTGCTTTCCTCAGGGAATAAAGCTAATTTTGAAATAGTTATTTCGAAATAGCAGTAGTGTGGACACTCCGGTACTGCTATTTTGAAATAACTCCTCCCCAGAGTAATTCGAACTAATTACTCCCCAATGCTTTCTGGGGCTCTTAAGTCGAGGTAGTCTGTCCACAGTAATGGAGCCTGCCTCAGACTAATTTCGAGGCTTCCCCATAGTGTGGACATGCTATTTTGATGTTGGTATTTCAGGAGTTATTAAATCAATTTTGGTTATAGTTTCCTAGTGTAGACATGTTCTGAGGGGAATGAAAATCGAGAATTTTATCAGTTATGAAACAAACATATGAAACAATCTTTCTGCAATAACTAATATGAATGTTTTGTCACATTATTATTAATCCAAGGCCTTATGTTGCTTTCACCTATGCATTACCATTCTCTGTGGAAGTGACATTAAAGAACTATATTCTGTTTCCTTTTCAGCTACATGTAATTACTGTTTCCCCCATCCACTACACTATGTCAATTCTAGAGACTTTGGCCCAGATCCTCAAAGAAATTTGTGCTTCTAACTTCCATTGATTTCAGTGAAAGCTAGGTATCTGAATACTTTCAATGATCTGTACCCTTGACACGTAAGCAAGACTACTGCACTCCTTTCAGGAGTCTGATTTGTCTTGCAAACCCAAAACTTCACCTCATTTAAAAACTACTTGCTTGCAAAATCAGACATAAATATATAAAAGCATCACAGCCCACTATTAGTAGAAAATGCCTTATTTTCTCCCTTTAGTACTTACATTTCAGAGTATATAGAGCAGTATAAACAACTCATTTTCTATATGAAATTTTAGTTTGTACTTAATGCACTAGAGCTTTTCACATAGCCTGTTGTAAAACTAGATAAATATCTAGATGAGTTGATATACCCCTTGAAAGACCTCTGTGTACTCCTGGTTGAGAAGTTGGAACCACTGCTATATGCCATGAATGAGGCAAAGAACAGTAGCCATATGCATCTCTTTCAAAAATTGTTTCTCCACTAATCCTTACTTTTTAATGACTTTTTCATCCACCCAGACATTGAAAACATGCATATATCTGGCCAGATCATTAGATGACTGATGCAAAGATCAGTGGAACAAAACCTGTAGATATCAGCTGAGGCTCAGGCATGATTTTTTTAAACATATTTGGCTACTGTTTTCAAGTACAGTTCTGCTTTGAAAAGTGACTGCAAAAATGGCATTGTAAGATTCTACTGTTTATCTCTTGGAGATTTCTATGTGAACCCAGGCTGTCAATTAAATAAACTAACTCAACTGGGAATCTGAAAGTCAAGGTGGGATCTTTCCTGACTGCATATCAGCAGCATTAATAAAGGTTCTGTAGGCCAAATTATGCCATCCGTGGTTTACACAGTGGTAAGTGATTGGCCCTGTAACTGGAACTTATTAAACAATTCTCTTAATGCACAACAAAATAGAATTCAGCTCTTTCTCTCTTAGCCTTGTTGGTTCTGCAGGGATAACCTGAGTAAACAGTATGACTAAGGTAAGATGTGTATATTAGTACAGGAACCAGGCCTGATAATTAAAGGATGTGATTGAATACACTGTTGTTCATATGAGCAGGCAAACATGTGGAGGTAAAGTGCAGTAATTCGGTCATCGCAAAGACATAAGTTCAATTAATAAAGTTCATATTCTAATATGTCTTCCTTTACGCTGGGTTGGCTGAGCTTGGTCTATGCATACAAGAGTAGAAAAAGCAGGTGGAAGGGATTAAAGATGATGATGATAGAAGGATTCAACTTATGTGTAACTTTATCCATTGTTTTTCTGTACAGTCTGGCATTAACAAAACTGGATATTCTGGATGTCCTTGATGAGATTAAAATTGGTATTGCTTACAAACTAGCGGGAAAAAGAATTCCATATTTTCCAGGTATGTTTTTTTTAAAAGGCTTGATAATCACTTTTTCTCTCTTTTCTGTTTTTTATATTTAAAAACCAGACCTGGTTCTCTGTTGCCCAGCATTTTGTAGGAATTTTCACGAAAACAAAATGGTGTAAAATGCTCCCACCAAATCAGAATAGTAGCATTTTACAGTTTGTACAGCTTTGTACAAGTGTAAACAAATTCAAAGTGGACAATGGAAAACATATTGTGTTGTAAAAGATGAGATATGGACATAAACAGCTTTGATCTCTTTGCAGAATATTACAATTAACAACAATAGACATTTTAGTTAATAAAAATATGCCTCCCATTTTAATACAAGTTAAATTTTTTTTAAACTTTTGTTTAAAATAACATGAGATTTAATATGTCAGAACTCTTAATGACCTACTTTTTCACTTTTACTCCTTCTTCTCCAAGGCCCTGCTTTGTCCCAAAGTATTATCATTGGCAAAGATATCCAAGGCAGCCTAAGCGAGTTCAATGCTCAATTCACGCTGAATTTTAAGCTGGAGGGCTTGCTCTGGAGACTTGCATCTCCTAAGTTGACTAGAATGGCTACAGGAAGTAGACTCCTTTCCTCCATGAGCTATGTTTACTCCGTCCACATGCCCTGCTGCTGACATGCCTGAGAAGAGACAAGTCTCACTTGTGGTCAATACGAACTTGATATTTTTAACTCAGACTGCTGCATACAGTGGCCCTGTAGCTCCCCCTCGCTTTCTAGTTCCAAACTAACTAAACAGCTTATGCCTAATGACACAACACAGAGTCTCCCTGACTGCTTGTCTGCACCGAGCAGTCATGGAACAGTCCACTGACCAAACTACAAGGGCCTAAGAGTCTGCCAATGCTAGACCTCTGGGTCAAAAATTTCCTACTATTTCAACTAATTCAGCTCCCTGGGAGTTAGCGATGGTGAGTGTTCTGTGTGGAAGAGCAGCCTGCAGCTGCCAGCGTTTTAACCACTATCTTACTTAACTGTGTCTAGAGATAACACACTGGTTAATGTGCTGGCTCCTATTTTGCTCCCTGCACAGTTAAACTGATAAAGTAACAACTTTTTTTATATAAGGCCTAGAATAATTGTTTCTTTATCTTCCTAGAAATATTAGTCTCATTAGTATAGCTCTCTACTCTATCATAAGGTATTGAGGAAATGAAACCAAAGGAACTAGATCTTTTAGAATCAGAATAGTCTTCCTCTGTAAGACTGAGACTTGGTCTACATTACAGAGCTAGTTTGACATAAAGATGCTAACTGTGTTAGTGTTTACACTACAGCCTTGCTTCTGCCGATGTGAGGGCTTGTCTTCACTATAGCTGGGATTGATACTACAGTAATTGATCCACCAGGGTCTAGTGAAGACACGCTAAATCAACTGCCAATGGCTTGGACGACTAATCCGGTAGTCCACCAGAACAAGATGAGTAAGGAGATGTCAATGGGAGAGTTTCTCCCATTGACCCAGCACAATGTGAACTCTGTGTTAAGTAGATCTAAGCTATGTCAACTTAAGTTACGCTACTAATATAATTCAAATTGCATAGCTTAGATCATCTTTTCCACATAGTGTAGACTTGCCCGAAGTGCCCTACTACACCAACATAATAACAAATTGGTCCTGCCATGAGGGCAGGGGACTGGACTCGATGACCTCTCGAGGTCTCTTCCAGTCCTAGTATTCTATGATTCTATAATAACTCCAATAGGCTTATGTTGGTGTAGTTATGTTCCTTACATCAGCTCTTGGCTGTCCTTAGCCAGGCTGCTGTCAGCTCTCCACTCCTCGCCGGGCTGCCACCCAGGCTCGCTTCTGGGAGCCTTACTGTCCCTCCCACCTCCCAGTCCCAGCTCCCTGCTGGGAGCACAGCAGCCAGCCTGACTCTGGGTGTGGATATCTCTGCCAGCGGCGATAAGCCCTGTGCGGCTGCCCTTCTTTCCCTGCTGTGATAAGAAGCCCAGGAGGCAGCTGGGCTCCTGGCAGGGAGCGGCAGGGAGCTGAATGTTCTGGCTCTCAGCCCCACAGACTGCCTCTCTGCAGTCAGTGGAAGCACTCCTGGGGAGGGTGTGCAGCGCTGACAGAAGGAGGATAGTGTGGACATAGGTCGACTTACGTTTGTAGTGTAGACATGCTCTTAGTTTGTCTTTGGATATATAGTCAACAACTGTACTGGTAAATAGTGAACTGACAGCCCAACATTACAAATGTTCCTTTGTCAAAGTCATTTTTTTCATTTTTTAAAAATATTCATTAACGTTTTTCTGCTTAAACTCCGTGGACACGAATTTTTAAAGTGGAGCTGTTGTATCCTTACTTGTTGCTAATTGTGCTTTTGCAGCTAATCAGGAGATACTGCAGAAGGTAGAAGTGGAGTATGAAATAATGCCAGGGTGGAAGACTGACACAACTGGAGCGAGGAAATGGGAAGATCTCCCATCCAAAGCGCAGAATTATATTCGATGTGTGGAAAACCATGTTGGAGTGGCAGGTAAATGTCTTTTCACCTGTGCTCATGGAGAGACCACTGCATGTACACAAGGCTGTGAATGAATACTCTACCTGCTAGCCAGCGAAGAGCTTTGATGGGGCCTGAAGTAAAGATGTTAAAGACTAGTCGACTATCCAATAAGCATTTGCTTATCGGATAATAATGTTGACTAGTCGACTAGTCATTCCCCGGCCCCCCTTGCTGCCTCTATGAAATAGAGGGCACTTTGAAACCCCAAGGCGGCAGCTGCACCTGGGATCAGTTGTGTGGCGGGCTGCCCCTTTAAAACTCCGCCTCTGCGGGGATTCAGAGGGGCAGCCCTGGAGCCTGGGGTCAGCTGGGGATTCCCAGCTGATCCCAGGCTCCCCGCAGCATTTCCCCGGAATCCGGGATCTGCTGGGAGTCCCCAGCTGACCCTGGGTTCCACGCGGCACTTCTCTGGAACCCAGGGTCAGCTGGGGACTCCTGAGTCCTGGAGAACTTCTCTGGGTGAATCCTGCCAGATAGTTGGAATAATTATCCCATGTGCGTAATCATTTTAAAATGAAGAGACAGCCTCCATATTTAACCATGCTATGGTGTTTATGTCTCATAGGTTTTATGTCCACATCGAGATGACTTTACACAGGTTGGACCTCCCTCTTCCGGCACCCTCGGGACCTGACTGGTCCCAAACAAGGGGATTTGCTGAACAAGGGGAGGTCCCTCCTAACATGGCCCACGCTGCCCCCTGCTAGGACTCCAGCCAAGCCCCACTGCTGCCTGCCCAGCCATGGCTCCCCAGGCTGCAGCTCTGTGGCTTCTGGAGCTGCCGGGCTCTGCAGCTGCCATGGCTTGTGGGTCTGCCGGGGCTCCGCGGCTGCTCTGGATGCCGGGACTGAGGCTCCGCGGCTACTTGGACTCTGCAGCCACTGCCGGCTCCCCACTACCACTGGGCAGCGGGGACCAGAACTCCCTGCTGCACCCTGCTCCCTCAACATGGGGCTCCTGGCTGAGTCATGCCCCTGCTCCTGCCCTGCAGCCCGACCTCCTTATAACTGGACTCTATGGTCCAGGAACATCTGTGGTCCTGCCAGACAATGGATGTTGCCGGACCCCAGAGTCCCGGTTAAAGGAGGCACAACCTGTAGTCTGACAGAATTCTTGCTTTAGATTACCTGGGTTTAGCCAAACATCCCATCACACAAGGTAATAACAGTTGAATATGCAACTGACATGCCTTACTCACTCTTCAGTTAGGTCTTTACACTTCAGTGCTTTGTGTTTATGGCATAATTACTCCATGCTTTCAGTGCTCCAGTATACTCTGTGTCAGCAATACAGCCGGAGAAAATATTTAACAGAGAAACTTTTTCAGTACTTTGTTGGCAATTTTGTACCAAAATTTCATGTTAAAAGATGAAAATTATGAAAGTGAATTCATTATATTGTTTGTACTTCGTGTGTTCTAATAATTGTTTCTCTCCATCTTCTCTTCCTCACCAGTAAAATGGGTTGGAGTTGGAAAATCAAGAGAGTCAATGATCCAGCTATTTTAAACAAAGAATTTTTGTGATGAGAAGCCAATGTAATGTTCATCTGTTTCTTACTACTTCTAAATTAAAATGGAAATGCTGTTTAAAGCCAAAATATTATTCTAGGAAATTATTAGAAACAAATATATATATTGTAAACTTTCTTTTATCAGTAAATGCAAATTGTCAGTGATAAAAATCTGTTTGGTAGCCATCATCTTTTTATCCCATACACATGTGCAAAAGCATAAAGAATTCAGTAACTGAATAAGAACAGGAATGAAAAAAACATTGTTTTTCTTTCTTTTTCTCCGACTTGAGCCATGCCACTTTTATGTCCATATGGAATTATTTCTTCAGGCTGATGACAATACTGACCATTTTGCAGTAGTTATTGAGCATTAGAAAAGGTGAAGGCATGTTCTTCAAAGGAAAATGTTACAGTTCCTGTTTCTGCGTGTTGGCAGCAGTACTACATATACATTGCATTTAAAATTTTCCTGATTATGAAGACCCTCAATCCCTAAAATAAGTAAAATTAGGTAAGCATTTTTGATTACACAAAGCAAAGCAAATTCAATTAGCTTGAAGCCTGAGATCTTTTTACAACCTGCTTTAAAAAAGGCAAAGGGGGTTGGGGAGAGAGAAACAACTATGGTTGTATCACAGAGTGATGCAAGCCAGTAATTGAGGTAACTTCTGGGGATGAGCCAAACTGGAGATAGCTGAACTACCTAAGTAGTTCCTTCGGATCTCCTGTTCACCTAGAGGCACCCCACATGGAGGCTATCAGAGGTGCTTTACTCCTCACTTGTGCAAAATAAAGGAAATCAGAGGAGTGAAGAAGAGCAAAAAGGGCCCCAAAGCCACAAAAGTGGTGGGGGTGGGAGGGAGTGGAGCCAATGCAGCATGATGCACCTTCTCCCTGAATCTGAGATGTGTCTCCATGCAAATACCATACATCTGGAGCTACCAGGATTTTGTGGAGCATGGGTGGTGAGGCGCTGGAGAGCAGCAGCTGTATGGTGGCACGCTACCCTTTAATCTGGTGGATTTCCAAGCATAAACCTAATCATGATTTAATGCTGCTACTTGCAGCCTTAACTCTCTTTCCCAGCTTTTGACCCCATTCAGAAAAATGTAGGCGGTGATACCTGGTGCTAAAGAAGGGAACATATGGCAGCAGATCTGATGAGAGTGCTGAACTGTTGCAGCAAGGAAGGTGCAGCAGGGGTTCCAAAATTTCCAGGGATGGATCTGGATTTCCTCATGGATCCTCTGGTTGTGCATGGTTAGAAGGCTGTGATCTTTGCCTCCTGTGCATGGCCCAAGCCCTCTGTTAGAGGGGAGAATGCTGCTGTAACTGAATTATTCCAAAAGTTGCGGAATTTTCAGAGCACGTTGACTTTTCTGTGAGGTTTTTCCACATGGGGAGAATATAGCCCAATATTTTTATGCTATTCTCAGATGCCTTGGCACACATCTAGTAGGCATGACAGTACCACCTCTGCTAGTTCCCAGGGCCATGATTTCCTTTGTGAAAACACCCCTTTTGGAGACAGTACTTCCAGGAGTGATGGCATCCAAAATGGTGGTATCCTTTGGTACAGACTAGGGAAAAATAAGACCTGTCCATGGACCTCTGAACACCTCCAGATTCAGTTACCCCACATTGTCCCATTCCTAACAATTATCTAGGTATATTTTAACATTTATGGTCTGTTGTATTTTTTTTAAGTAAATATTATATATGAACAGCTGCAGCATATATAAAGAAGTAGTCAAGCCATGTATATTATTGTATAAAGATGCATTGGGGCTTGTGGTACAGTCCCTCTGAACCTTCCTATGGCTGCAATACAGTCTCTTCATACCCCCATCCAGCACAGCCTGTGGCTTTGTGGATAGGTGCTGGGTTTGTAAAATTTTGGAGGGAGCCAGAAGTCATAGGATAAAAGCCTTCGATGGGGGACTGAGGAGCAGAGCTGCCTACACTTGGTAAGGCAAGACATGGCACGGCATAACAGGGGCAGCTGGGCCACATTTGAGTATGATGGTGAGTATCTTCACCAGATCTCAACGCCACTCAAATTTGGCCAACAACGCCACCCTTAGCGAAATTCTGGTTGTGCCTCTGGCTGGGGCCGGGGCTGGGGCTGGGCCTACTTTCCCCATGATTCCTTATAATTTGGCACCTATGGCTTTATACCACCGTCCAGTCCTTTATGTCCTATGATTTAAGCACAAGAGCTCCTCTGAGTCCTAACTCTGACATCTTCAGTGGCCTGTGGCAAGTCATTAAACTTGTTTGCCACAGTTTTGCCACGGATAATAATACTTATTTACCTACCTCATATAGATTTTCTGAGGATTAATTAAGATTGGGTCAAATCCTGCGGTCAAATCTTTTGTTAGGCAAAACCCCCTTTGATAGTGGGTGTTCTGCCAGTGTAAGGACTGTAGGATTCAGACCTTATGTAATGTCTGTAAAGTGCTTTTGAAAGGTGTTCTGTAAGTGCTAAGCATTATGAGAAATGTAAAATGTAGCTCATTTTATGAGGTGTTTTAAGCACAAGCACTCTTGGCAATGCACAGCTAATCAAGTTTCATTTCCAATGGAGTTCCAAGTTTCATTTCTCATGTAAGTCATCTATGAGATGGTTCAGATTGATTCTTTCCGTCAGCTCATTGTCCTCAGCACATTTTCATTAGTGCAAAGCCATTTTATTTGGGTTTTGTTCAGTTTCATAGAATTAGGACCACAGTAACAGTTACTCACAATGTGCCCACAGCTGTCAGGTTAAATAAGCAACCCTAAATAAATCATTTTGGTACATTAAAATGAAGTTGTTGTAAATGTATTATTGTCACAGGATGAATGTCTCTTGCTTCACCTAGATCTTTATTTTCTATAAAATGCCTTTCTATTTTGCCTTTGCTTTAGGACCTCATCCAAGCCCACTTATGCCCTTAATTTTAACCACATCAGCAGACTGTTATCCTGTGACACTTACGTTTCCTTGTTGTCTCTTTCATTTAATTTAATTGCATAGATTTTTTTAAATCAAGTTTCTTCCCCCACTGAATTCAGAGAATTTTGCCACTGTGTTCAATGTGAACAGGTTCAGGTCTTTATTTCTAAGTCTTTAACAGGCTATGTGATGACACAAACATGTAAGAGAAATGTGTTTGATGTAAACTATACATTTATCGTCACTGTTTCCTGTGGCAGACTAGTTTAGATTGGAACCTCTGCTTGGAATTTCATTGTAATAATCACTGTGGCTAATTTAATTTTTCTTTGTATATTTTTTTCTTTTAATGATTGAAAGTTGTTCCTGTATCATGTTGTTACATGTATTGGTAGAAGAATAAGGAGAATTGTCTACTAATATAGTATATTAAGTTGGATGGATTGTGGTAAAAAAAAAGTTACCAAACCCTTCAGGTAAAACATGTATTTGACAGGTTTTGTCAGACTTGCTATCACATTGTGGCCTTTATAATTAGGTGTACTGTACACTTTCTACCATACACTAGTTTTTTGGGTGGTTTTCTTATATTTTAACTGACCTATATATTCTCTTCCAGCACTGACCAGCTGAATTTTATAAATTGAGATCAATAAAGTGAAGAGTTTTCAAAGTAATGTGCAAAATGTATAGAAACCTTACACACCTATGTAGATTTTGCAGAAAAACTTTGAAATCTTATTCTATTATTTTACCAGCAAAGTCTCATTTAAATTCACTTTAAAATAATATTTCTAGGTTTTTTAACAAAATTCATTTCTTTCAAACCTAAAACCAGCTGAGTGTTTCCTAATGCTTTTAGAACAATTATCAAGCAGTTTTGCATGAGAACTGGGTATTATCTTTCTAGCTATGAGTAGCAGATATTTACTATTGGTATTTCATTTGTATATTCTTAGGAGTGGCTAGGGTGATTTTCCTATTATAAATCAGGTGTGGAGATTCTACCATTACCTCCACTAGTCTGGGGTCCTGTGGCTAGCAATTCCTACCTGACTGACCAAAACACTTCTCTCATGAAGTGGAACTTTTCCCACTGAACATCTCATGACAGACTCAAGTGAGTTCTTTCCATGATAAATTGCTTAAAGAAACTTGAGTAATTAACTCTCTACAGTTCTTTACCATTAGAAATCCATCCACAGCACACCAGTGGGAAAAGAAAGGAAAAAATTATCTCACTTACTATAACTAAGGCCAGTCTCTAAGATATGGCCTTCATAGTCACGGGGTTAGGGACTTTCAGGATCCTGGTTTACAGGCCAGAAAATCTCTATTGCTCTTTATATCCTGAAACCAACGGATTTTTTACTACAGCGTCCATATCCGATGAGTGAGAGACCGGGTAAGTACATCTACTAAAGGTGATATCTGAAAAGGGATGAGGGAAACTTTTGTTGCAAGTTGATAGATCTTGTCTACAAAGGTTGCTACCAGACTATTTGTTGTTTTTTAAGTTTTTCCAATACAGACTAACTTGGGTACCCCCTGACACGTTCTACCAGTCGTATGATGAAACTCTTAGTGGAATGAGTTTTGACTGGTAACTGGCTTCCAAAGAAGTTTCATCAGACCCCAAATGTAGGAACTTATGTAAATCACACTTTTTAAAAAAAACTGATGACTATGCAAATGGCTAGGAATTGAATTTCACTGAGTTTGCATAGAATGAATTTTACCAGTTAACATTAGTCAATTCAAAAGATGGAATGAATTTTACAAGTTAATTTAATCAGCTTTACCACTAAAGTGTATTCCAGCCTTGAAATTGACTAACATTAACTGGTATAATTCATTCCATCCTTGGAATTGATTAACATTCACCGTTTGGTGGCATTTGCACGATATTTGTGCCCTCTATGAAACTGATTTAAGCAAGGCCCAATCCATAAGGCACTAGTGTGTCTGGAGCTGCCTGAGGCAGAATAGAGTTGTGTGCTGAAGCTCCCAGTCAGGAGCCCTTCTTTAGGGAAAATTCTGTTTTGTGATTGGTCCAGCTGGGGAGTGGAGAATATTCTACCCCAATCTTGGTTCAGACTGAGGAACTAGGAAGGAGGGAGGCATAATAACAAATATTACATGGAAACTGGGTAACAATTTTTACTTCATAGAAACATACTGAATAAAGGGCATTTCTGATCCTAACTGTTTTCTAACACTAATGACTGTTTATGCGGGCCAAATCTCACAGGTCCTACTTATCCTTACAGAGGCCCTGATCCACATACATGTGGCACTGTATGCACCAATCACATCCCTTCCTTGGGGAAGTGGGGCATCCTCATCCCCTCTCCATACCAACATTCTCCCCTCTCTGCTCCTGCCAGGCAAGGGAAGGGCCACCGCCTTTCAGAGATCACTGCATCTGAGAAGCTACAGAGTGGGTGGACTGGCACATCATGAATCCCTCTCCTCCCCAGTGGATCCCATAGGAATCAGGATGGAAAGAAAAGATAGTTCCCAACTGTGTTATCTTTCTAAAAGCTCTCCTCTATGATGTAGGCACCCCATTAAAGTAGTTCCCCAGGCAGAGGGATGGGTTGCATGGCTCCAGTAAAGCTCTAATGCCAAGAAACAGGAGTGTCAAAGACACTGAGACTCCACAGAAAAAACCCTGGCCACCATTGGACCTTGAGGGATTTCCGGGTTTGCAGATTGACACTGCAGCCTGTTATATATAGGGTGAAATGGATGGACTCTCTCTCGCCTCAACAGAATAAACTGGGATAATTCTCTTCTTCCCATTGGTTTTACTGCAGGGTGAGGCAACTGGGCCCTAATTTATGGCCCAAATTATGAATTCAGGAATTACTCAAGAGAATTAGATAAGTCAGCTACTCACTCTTCTCTCGTAGGGGCAGAATTATTTGACCCATAGTGATTACTTCTGATCTGCTATATTTACAAGAAATTCAAGGTAGCTCAAAAATACCTGTTTATGTTATTAGTAACTGTAGATGTTCATTTTTACAAATAAATTGAGACACTCTAAATTAAGTATTTGCCTACCACCTCTTAGAGTCCACCAATAAGCAATAAATAACAGTAAACTTAAGACTTTTCATGAGCATATATAGTGCATAGTTTATGTTTATGCAGCAACTTTTGGCCAGCAGACGCATTTTTCACAAGGTAGAAATAAAATGCCTTTTTAAAATGACTCACCAAATGTCTGTCAACCTGTTTCCTTGTTCCCTTGAAAAATTATAATTGTCTATTTGTAATGTATTTGCAGTTCAGAGAGGTTATGCCCTTGTTTTTAATATAACCTTGTTTTCACAAATGCAGCAGATGCACTATGGTTTATGTTGCATGCCTTGGTACAGTCTGTCCTCCACCAGTGTTAGGTTTCCCAGAGATATCTTTTTAGTATTTTGTATCCTGCCTCTGGACAAGTGGGTATAGTGTACTTCTGAAAGCCCTTACTGGCTACTGAAATCCTTTAAATATTACAAGGAGAAATAATTTACTGTGAACCACAAAACACATTTACAAAAGAAACCCACACAAATTTACTATATGCTTATACCACAGGCAATTTATGTGCATGGATGTGTTCCTCAGAATTAATAACAAATCATCCATGATTTTTTTAAATTATAGTTCTAAATTCTGATATCATTACAGTGGTGTAAATCTGGTGTAAAACTTGTGCAAATAAGATCAGAATCAGGCAATATGTTACCAAATCGATATGAATAGTAAGATGGTGTCTAAATCACCATTGTCTTCACTACTCAGTGGATCAATGTTGCAGCATTCGATCTACCGGCAATCAATTTATTGCATCTGCTTAGATGCAATAAATTGATCTCTGAGTGCTCTCATGTCGACTCTGGTACTCCACCAAGACGAGAAGAGTAGCTGGAGTCGACAGGAGAGCAGCCCCCGCTGACTTTACTGCACAGAAGACACCACGCACGGTAAATATGTCAACTTCAGCTATGATGTTAGCATAGCTGAAGTTGCATACATTAGAATGATGGGGGGGAGGGAAGGGGAGGTTAGTGTAGACAAAGTCTTTGTTTTGGCACTTGCTGTCAAATAATTGCTGAATATGTAACTCCTTTCATGGGTTTTTTAAACATGTTGACTAATTAAGGTTAACAGGCCATAATTAGGCTTGAGAGAATTCAATGGGTTTTTTTTAAATTTTGATGCATAATATTGATGTTGACTTTTAAGCATTTTTCCAGCTTGTACAGATTTATCTGTTCACAGTTTTGCAAAATTATGGATTTTAAGCATTTTTTAAATTTGTATCCATTTAAGTGTTCACAATTGAGGGAAATTATGGAGAGACGTCAGACAATATAGAGGTCAAGATGGTAATTATTTACTGACCGAAGATGTTGAGACTCAACAAATTTAAAGCTTATAAACTTTAAAATATAAATTGTCAACATTGCCATGTCAAAAAATATAAACTAAATATCCTTAAATCAAGCTAATGCATTCTTGGGCAGCATATTTCATACTTGCTTAGCTGTACACTTCAATTATCACTGATCAAAACTGTTTGTCAGTTGTGTGCATACAGTGAAAGTTATGTTTACCAACATTTTACTGGTAAAAGAAACAAAAAGTTGGCCAAATTTTGCTTTCACTTACACTGCTGTAAATCCAAATCAACTCCATTAAAGGAATTTGAGATTTACACTGATTTAAATACAAGAATTTGACCCTGTGCTTTTAGTAATTTTTAAAGATGTCTTGCCAGTGAAAAAGGGGAATAAATGAGGGAGAAAACTTAAAGGCTGTGTCTACATTGGCACCCTTTTCCGGAAAAGGGATGCTAATGAGACAAAGTCGCAAATGCAGCGGGATTTAAATTTTCCCGCAGCATTTGCATGAACATGGCTGCCGCCCGGCTCGGGGCTTTGACGGAAAAAAGCGCCAGTCTAGACGCGGCTCTTGCGGAAAATAAAGCCTTTTCCGGAAGATCCTTTATTCCTGATTTTAAGAGGAATAAGGGATCTTCCGGAAAAGGCTTTATTTTCCGCAAGAGCCGCTGTTTAGACTGGCGCTTTTTCCAAAGCCCCGAGCCGGAAAAAGCGGCAGTTATAAATTCATGCAAATGCCGCGGGAAAATTTAAATCCCCGCTGCATTTGCAATTCCGACTTGTCTCATTAGCATCCCTTTTCCGGAAAAGGGTGCCAATGCAGACACAGCCAAAAAGTTTTGGAAAGATGGAGTTTGGATGAATGAAACTGAAAAGAGAGGTTGAATATTTTAAAGGCCCCAGTGTTCATGGGAGTCCAATATTTAGGAGCTTAGAAACAATTCAGAGATCTTGCATACCGTCAAGGGTTACAATTTATTAACCAAGTGCAACTAAAATATTTTATAAAAGTAATGACACTTCAAGAAATACCATTATACTTTGAGTGGTTAATGGCATTTATTTTAAAGGCATAGCTGAGGTATGGCAGCATTTATAAATGTTGTTTGTATTTCAGGTGCTCCAGAACCAAAGTCATAGGCATGGACACCTTTGAATTTTGAGGTGTTCATAATTAAGGCTTGGCCTGTCATTCCACACACACCCCACTCCCCAAGTAGGACTCCAGTCCCTCCCTTCTACTTAGCCTTGCCCCTGGTTATTTTTAGTAAAGTCACAGATAGGTCACAGGCCATAAACAAAAAATCATGAATCATGTGACTTATCTGTGACTTTACTAAAAATAACCAGGGGCAGAGCTAAGTAGGAACTAATAGAATCATAGATTAGGGTTGAAGAGACCTCAAGAGGTCATCTAGTCCAACCCCCAGCTCAAAGCAGGACCAACCCCAACTAAATCATCCCAGCCAGGCCTTTGTCAAGCCTGGCCTTAAAAACCTCAAAGGATGGAGATTCCACCTCCTCTCTAGGCAACCCATTTCAGTACTTGACCAACCTCCTAGTGATACAGTTTTTCCTAATATCCAACCTAGACCACACTTACTGCAAGTAGAGACCATTGTTCCTTGTTCTGTCATCTGCCACCACTAAGAATAGCTTAGCTCTATCCTCTTTGCAACCCCTCTTCCAGTAGCTGAAGGCTGCTATCTCATCCCCCCTCATCCTTCTCTTCTGCAGACTAAATAAGCCCAGTTCCCTCATTTTCTCCCCCATAAGTCATGTGCCCTTTGTGGCATGTGGAAGTAAGGGCACGCTGTTGACTCATAGCCAGCTTCTCGTGTACTATAATATCCAGGTCCTTTTCTGCAGAATTGTTGCTTAACCAGTTGGTCCCCAGCTTATAGCAATGCATGGGATTCTTCCATCCAAAGTGCAGAACCTCATCAGATTTCTTTTGGCCCAACGCTCCAATTTGTCTAGGTCACTCTGGATCCTATTCCTACTCTCCAGCTTATCTTCCTTCTCCCCAAAACTTAGTATAATCTGTATTTTTGTTGAAGTTGCAATCCATCCTCTCATCCAGATCATTAATAAAGAAATTGAACAAAACTGGCCCAGGACCAACTCCTGGGGCACTCTGCTTGGTACCAGCTGCCAACTAGGCATTCAGCTGTTGATCACTACTCATTGAGCCCAACAGTCTAGCCAGCTTTCTATTCACTTTATGGTCCATTCATGCAAGCCATACTTCTTTAATTTGCTGGCAAGGATATTGTGGGAGACCATATCAGAAGGTTGGTATATCACACCCATTGCTTTCCCCATGCCACAGAGCCAGTTAACTCATCACACAAGGCAATCAGGTTGGTCAGGCATGACTTGCCCTTGGTGACTCCATGTGGACTGTTCCTGATCACCTTCCTCTCCTCCAAGTGTTTCAAAATGGATTCCTTGTGGACATGCTCTATGATTTTTCCAGGGACTGTGGTGAGGCTGACTGGTCTGTAGTTCCCTTTTTCAAAGATGGGCACTAAATTTGTTCTTGCCCAATCATCCGGCACCTCCCCTCCACCCCCAATTGCCATGACTTTTCAAAGATAATGGTTAAAGGCTCTGCAATCACATCGGAGGGAGGAGTGGAGTCTCATGGGGGGGGGGACAGGGACCAACAGGCTGAGCCCCCTATCATGGAAGGAGTTACAATCCCAGTGGCTTCAGTGGAAGGCAGAGCTATGGGGGAGGGGTGTGTGTGCAGAGGTGTGTGTGCACACACCCCACTCTAGAGCTGGTTGCAGCTGTGAGATACGGGTGTGTGGCCTTGGCTGCACCAGCTGCCAAGCCCTGGTGTCAGTGGGCGAGGGGAACGCATGGTCTAAGGAAGCCACAAGGGGCAGGGCACACCTGCCAGGCACAGCCCCTGTTGGAGTTCCTGGTAGAAGTCGTGGGACTGGGGTGCCGCAAAGGTTGTAGTCACTGGAGATGGGCATTCAGCCCCCACTACGAAGCTGGCTGCAGCTGCAGAACACTCCAAGCCCCAGCCATACCTGGGAGAGGGGAAAAGTACACAGCTCTGGGACACCATAAGGGTGGCACATGATCCCAGTTGTAACCCCTGGCAGAAGCTGCCAGGCTGGGGCGCAGGGCCCATGCTGCAACACCGGAATCATGCAAAGCAGAGGTCACACATGACTGCAGGGTTGTCCGTAATTAAATCATTGCCTTATTCATAATTCCCATCTACAAACAAATGTTGTAAATGACCTTTATCTTCATAATGGAGAGAATCAGAACCCAAGATCAAACATCTCACAATATGGGGTGTTTGAAAACTGGTCTGTAAATTGTTTGGCATAGGTCTGAATGTGATTTACATATTAGATTCTGAAACTGTAAAAATAACACACATTGGTGCTTTGTTTTAGGAGTTAGAATTTTATAAGGCAAACCAATTTTTCATAATATACGCAAATATGCCTAGATGATTCTTGGAGGAAGAAAACATTGAAAACAGGATTGTCTAATTTTCCTTCTTTCTTCCTGGTTTCCTTTCACAAATGTGTTTTCAAAGATAAAGCAAATGAACGTATTCCTACTGACTATTGTTAATTTGTTTTGTTTTTGTTTTTTCACATTCAGAAGCAGAATAGCAAACTCAGACTCTCATCAACTAACTGGCAAATTGTCAGCATTAATTTTCGTGACTGTTAGAAGCTAGCAAGCTTCACCAAATCAAATCACAGTCTTCTCTTCTGTTTCCAAGTCACCAGTGGATCTTCCTCAAGGCATATTGCAGCGAGATTAATAAAAATAGTCCTGGATCATCCTACTGGGTGAAGAGTCAACAGACTAGCAGATGAACCGTCTCACTCCCTACATGACACCAAGCCCTGTTGAGGCTGATGAGATACAATTATTTTGCCTTTTAGCCTACAAATGGAAGATGCCTGATCAGTAGCAGATGTTGTCAAGGAAGAGGCTTGTGAAGCAATTAAAGAAGAGATGTCAGCACCTGAGGCAGACTTCTAATGGTTGCAACAGAATAATTCTGTGTTTACCCTGGAGTGGATGATGACAGCAAAGATAATCATAACAGAACATCCTGATAATGTCATATGTCAGCCTCAAAGTAAAATGCCCTAAATTCTGCCCTTAATGAAAGATCCTGCAGTGCATTTGTAGCATATGCTGCTCACTTTGAATCCGATTTCTTAGTCTAAGATTAAGAGTTTTAGAATCACCCTCCACTACCAGAACATAACTCGTTAACTTTTTTTATTTCTCTCTTCACCTGATGTAGAGCAGTCGTGGCCAACCCGCGGCTCGCGAGCCACGTGCATCTCTTCCCGGAAGCTGCTCCTGTGCCCCCCCAAACGGCCCCCGGCTCCTCCCCCCCAGCCTCCAGCTCCCCTGTGCTCACAGGGTCTGCAATTCAAAATGGCGCCCAAGATAGTGGCCTGATATGGCCAAAAAGCCTAAGCTTGCTTGCTCCTTAAAGGGGCAGCCTCCTTTTTTTTTTCTTGACAATTCTGGTGCAGCGCTTCGCATTTTTCCGCCACTGTTTCAGCTCTCTTTGTTAAATGGGTTGGAAACCCCCTGATGTAGAGAATCCAACTCTCAAGCAGAATTTGACTGCATTACACCATCACTTCTTCTCAGCAAATGTGCAGTGTGCCTCAGATGGCATGTGACCATTATTCTTCACCACATTTGGTTCACTGGTTGGATCATTAGCCTCCCTGGCCCACCCTGGTTACTGATAGACAGCATGATGGGAACACTGATCCCACCCCCACCAGTGTTCCCTCTAATTTTTTATGTCCATGTGCAGAATGAATTTTGTTATGTGCATCCATATGGAGAGAATGTGCAACACACCACTTCCATAATGGGGCACATAACAAAATTCATTCTGCACATGGTGGTCGGTGATGGAGATAGGGCCGAGGGGTTCGGAGTGTGGGAGGAGGCTCAGGGTTGTGGGAAATGAGAGTTCTAGCTGCGGTTGAGGACTCTGGGGTGCAGCTGGGGTTTAGGCGATTGGGATGCAGGAAGGGGCTCCAGGCTGAGGCCACGGGGTTAGAGCACAGGAGCCAGCTCAGGACAGGAAGTTGGGGTGGGAGTGCAAGGTCTGGGAAGGAGATAGGGTGTAGGAGGAGGCTCAAGGTTGGTGTATGGGGCGTAGGAGGAAGCTAGGCTGGTGGTACAGGGTCTGGGAAGGAGTTAAGGTGCAGGAGAGGGCTAAGGCCTGGGGACTGGAGAATGGGGCAATTAACTGGGGAAGCTCCCATTTGGTGGGGGAGGGAGGTGACTCTGCACAGCCTGTGCTGCCCCGCACTTGCCTATAGGCACTGCCCCCTGAAGCTCCTATTGGCCACGATTGGTGTGTTGTTGGCCAATCAGTTTATAATTCTGGTATTTGTAACTCTGAGATTCTACTGTACTGCGCACACGTGCCTACAGGGTTTTATGTCCAGGTGAGCACTGGCAGCTCCAGCCAGGCCGGGAGCAGGAGTGGCAGTGCATGGAGCTGCTTCCCTGCACCTCCCCTCCCGCCTCCCCTGGAAGGGCTGGCCTAGAACACAGGGGCTTTACGATCTGCGACCCAGGACCCTGGACTAAGGGCCCCCCCCTTAAACACAGTGCTGCAGCCCCTAAAACCTGTTTCTTAATCCAGCCCTGCTGCTAGGGCTGAAGGAATGCATCTCTACCCTAGCCACGGCAGTTCCCTGATGTGACCAGGGGTGTGCGCTTCTTCCTAGGCTGCAGCAGTTGCCTGCTGAACCCAGCAGGGAGCTACTGCAGATAGGGACGAGACGCACTTGTCTGGCCAGAGGCCAGGGAAAAGGGGCCTCTTCCCCAGCTGTGGCAGTTCCACGCGCAGCAGCCCCTGCTGGCCACATAGCTTAGAGCAGTATTTCCCAATTTTATTTGGCTATGGAACCCTTTTAAACTCTAAAGAATTTTGCGGAACCCCTAATAAGTCTAATATATGGAGCTGAAAATGTAGACCACAAATAAGTAAGGATAATAATAAACAAATGCTAAACAAGGTCATGAGATCAACATTTAGTTTAATTGCACATATTTAAAAACAAAAATCACATACTATTAATTATTATTATTTTTAATCATAAAATGTTATTGTAATGGAATTTTCTCATGGAACCCTGGAGTTCCATGGAATATCATTTGGGAAACACTGGCTTAGAGGGAACCCTGACCCCCACTGATCAGAAGCTGGGAATGGGAGACGGGATGGATGGATCGCTTGATGATTATCTGTTCTGTTCATTCCATCTGAAGCACCTGGCATTGGCCACTGTTCGGAGACAGGATACTGGGCTAGATGGACCTTTGGTCTGACCCAGTATGATCGGCTGTCCTTATAATCTCATATTTACCCACCTTTATAAAACAGAAACAGCATCATAAGGGTGCTACACAAAGGCTCAAGACTGCAAGGTATGAATGCGTTCCATGTTGTTTCTTTGAGACGTCCCCCTGGATGCTCCACGCTGGGGTCTTGGTGCCGTCCCGGCGCCTGGACTGGAGATTTTGAAGCTGTCCCTGCAGGGGCCACACATGCACAGCATCAACCAGCACGTGCATGCCTGTAGGCAGCGCACATGCATGGCCTGCACTCTCCAGTTCCTTCTCAACCACCCCTCGGCCTGAGATGGAGCTGTACAGTTCTGTTTTTTTCGATGATTCTGAAATAGATAGTTTCTTAGTTCTTGTTATTAGTGGTGTTATCTAGTCAGTTGTTAGTAGTTTCAAAAACAGAACAAAAAATAAACCTTCTTTCTTTACATCATGCTGAGTTCTCCAGGCTTTAAACACTGTGCTTCCTGCAGAGAGGCAATGCTCATTTCTGACAGACACTTGCAATGCGTCAGCTGTTTGGGAGAGCAGCATTCAACTCAGCATTGCCCTCACTGCATCAAACTTAAGGCCAGGGCTGCCAAGGACAGAGATCTCCGATTAGAGCTGATTTTAATGGAGAAGAGTTTACACCCTGCTCAAACCGAGGAGTACAGTCTAGGGAGGTACGGTCACCCCCAGGTTCCTCTCAGGGCAAAAAGGCACCAAAGAAGAAAAGTTCCTCAGTGCCTCATTGGGAGACTGCCAACAAGAAGCGGCCCCCCTCCGGGCAATTGGCATAGAGGTCTCGCATCAGCACTTTTGATGCCCCGGGACATTGGTCATCACGGCACTGCTGGCTGTTGCCACTTCTGATCAAAATGTCTCCAAAACAACACCCTCAAAGAACTCCAGTTACTCTGCATCCAGGAACTTATTATGAATTCTCACTAAGAATTCAGCATCTGGTAGGTCTGGACCCATAGGAAAGGGTATTAATAAAAAACAGAAAAGAAAGAAATATTGTTTATATTTTCCAAGGAGTTGGGAACAGAGTACAGTAGAACCTCTAAGTTACAAATCGCTCTTAAATGGAGGTTGTTTGTAAATCTGAATGAAACATTATACGTGTTCTTTCTAAACTTTACAACTGCACATTGACTTAATACAGCTTTGAAACTTTACTATGCAGAAGACACAGCTTTTAACCATCTTAATTTAAATGAAACAAGCACAGAAACAGTTTCATTACCTTGTCAAAACTTTTTTAAAAAAACGTGCCTTTTATTTTTAGTAGTTTACATTTTACGCAGCATTGTGCTGTATCTGTTTTTATTTGGCTCTACTGATGTTTGGCTATTCTCTGTTCCAAAGGAGGCATGGGGCTGACTGGTCAATTCCTTCTGGTGTACCTCTGAGATGCTAATGTACCTGACAGGGGAGGGGAATGCCTACAAGGTCCTATGTCCTTAGAGGGAGCAGAGGGCTGGCGGGGGTTGTGTTCCTATACTACTGAGTCACCTGCAGACCTCAGCATGTTTCAGGGACATTAGAGCTCTTCTTTTCATCCCATGTTTCAGATGGGTAATTAGAGCAGAGAGAGGAAGTGACTTAAACCCAGAGCTGGCGGGGGTAGGGAGGGAGCCTAGAAGCCCCGGCCCACAGCTTTATTTTCTGTGCCCCTTGCTGCTCAAAGAGGCAGAGGAGCACCCAGGCGCCCTAGCACCCGCACGTGGCTCGCCAAGGTCAGCGGGCTTGTTTACCCGAGCGCCCGCAGGCAGGGCGCCCTGCAGCTCCCAATGGCCGCGGCTCGCTGTTCCCGGCCAATGGGAGCTGGGCAGCGCAGGCCGGGCTGCCAGGAGTCCGAGCTCCCAGCCCCCCGCCCCTCAGAGCCTCGGGGCGCAGGGCAAGGCCTCTCTCCAGTCACGCGCCCCCCTCCTCCTCCCCCCCGCTGTATTTCTCAGCGCGCGAGCCTGCCCCGCCGCTCACTCACGCGCCGTCCAATTCCCTCCCCCCGATTGGTCGGGAGTTCGGTGACGTTGCCGGCCCGGGCTGGAAAGTGGGCGGGCCTAGCGCAGCCGGGCGGTCGGCCTGTGGCGGCGCCAGGCTCGCGGGGCCTGGTTCGGCTTCTTCCGCGGCGCCTCCCTAGGGCTGTCGCAGCGTTCCCCTCCCCCCCCCCCCCCCCGGCCGGGATGCCGAAGCGCTCGTGCCCCTTCGGGGACGCGGCCCCGCTGCAGCTGAAAACCCGCGTGGGGCTGCGCGAGCTGAGCCGGGGCGTGCGGGGCGAGAAGTACCGGCGGGAGCTCTTCGGTGAGGGGCCGGGCTGCGGGGCGGGCTCGCGGGCAGAGCGGGAGCGGCCCCCCGGGCTGGCAGAGCCCCGCTGGGGCCTTGCGGGGGGTCAGTCAGACACGAAGGGCGGCAGGAACCAGGAGTAGCCCTGTGGCACCTTGGAGACTCGGAAATACGCAGCTGTAGGTGAGCGGAGGGTTTTGCCTACCAAGCTGCTGGCTCTGTGCGTGGAGTGTCTCTCAGGTGCTACAGGACCACTTCTTTTTTTTTTTTTTTTTTTTTTTTTTAAAGTTACAGACCCACACGGCTGCGCTTCTGAGACTTTTAAGGGCAGCAGAGGGCGCGATCCACAGGCACAGCCCCATGAAGCACCAGCTGTCCCAGTCACCCAGGAAACATCCCTAAAATGCAAACTCCCAAGCAGCATTGGTCTGACCCTGCCCCACTGTGCACTGCTGCTCTCCCTGGAAGGCGTTTCTTGGTGGGTTCCCAGGCAGATGGTGAAATCCACACGGACCCATTGGGACACCCGCCCTTCCAGACGTAGGATGAGTTCCTAATGTGACCCCCTCCCCCCCCTTCTTTCCATCCCTGTTGCTGTCTCCCAGAGAAGACCAAGGAGCTACTCTTCCGAGGTGCCCAGGCCTACATGGAGAGCATGTGGAATGGGAACGCAGCAGGGACCTGCACTGTGATGGACTTTCCAGAGCCACTTAAAGGTGCCCAGGAAACTTGTGCCAAGTACAGTTGGAATGGACAGCTGCTCATTGGACAAGATGGAAAACTCCTGAGGCATTCCCAAGCAATGGAAAAGAGTAAGTGGCATTTAGCGAAGCCTCTGTTACATCAGCAGATACAGGCTGTCCTCACAAGAAGTCCAAGATACATTCCAGAAAACTTGGACTTATAGCAAAACAACTTAAAGCAGGAATTTTTTTCCCTGGACCTGACTTCCATTTGTGCAAATGGGGGTGAGGGGTTTGCACAATTTAAGAATAGGGAATGGGGGGGACTTATAACACATCAGTTCCTACAAGCACTGTCAACTTATAGCAGGGATGCCCTGTATCCGCAAAGGCAAGTGTACATCATTAGTCTCCTTCAATGAATGCACAGAACATACCTTTTTCTAGTAGAGTTGTCATTTGACTCCCTTTTAGTTTAAAATATAATTGGTTTAAGAGCTGAGATCCTCAAATGGTTTATCAATTAGTTAAATATAATTTCCTTGATAGAGACTTTTGTGGCATGATACACCTAGGTTGCCTTTAATGAAACTTTGTAAGTGGGCTATGTTTTGTGGTGATGCCTGCTGTAATACACTTTAGCTGTCAAAATTTCCAAAATCACTGATGTAATTGCAATCATTACATAGATATATCATATGGAGGTAATATACTGTTATAGAATTTTAAACATCTGATGCTGACATTTTCTGCTTCATGAATCTAAAAACATATTTCCAAAACAGCATCACCAGTGGGAATATCCAAAGCCTGTTCCTCCTGCATAAGAACTGTTGACATCAAAGAAGCTTGCACACAGTGTGATCGTTTTGTATGCCAGAATTGCAGTAAACTCTGCAAGTGCTGTAATGCTGTTGTCTGTTCCTTGTGTTCAATTATCGAGTAAGTGCCTCTTGGATTTTTTTAGAATATACTATTTCCGTAAGGGGAGGGATGCAGTATGCAGCAGATTGTGATGGTTCATTCATATGCTGTGCCTTCACATACTGTATTTTCATGCTGTACACAAGTGATCAAGAAACTTTTAGGGGACACGTAGCTTTGTAATTAAAATTATCTGAAACAGGAAAGAATATTATGTACGAATTAGTGAGCTCTTACTGTTAGTGACTCTGCTTTCTATCCAATTATTCTGGGAGGTGAGAAATGCATGTCTTATAGCTCTGTAGAGCTGATAGAGGGAATACACACTTGTGAAGAATTTACAGTACCATTAGAATTTCTCTTATGTAGAGAAATTGAGTAAGTCTTATAGATCTTTTAGGATTCTCTTGTTTATGGTGGGTTTTGAAGAAAGGAGGGGAAGCTTTATACTGTGTTGAAAATAGTGTACATTCTATTGATATGTGATTGTTTCTCTTCTAGTTACAGTGATACTGGCGAGCAAGTTCTCTGCAATGGCTGCTCAATGTTTGAAGCCTGAAACTCTTAATGAACTATCAATACCTCTTCATGGCACTTGATATCTTAGCCATGAAGGCCATGTTTATATTTGGATATCTGATACTCTAGTGTATGGAATTAACAATGAGATTTCTATGCATTGTATGTGACTTTTTTTAATACTGTAGCTAAATAAACTTTTTTTATATGTTGAAGAGATGTCTTAGTCCTTGAAGATAACTAGCCTCAGATAACAGTATTGATAACTATCTTGAACTGGGTTGTACTGGCATAGTTGAGCATATTTTTCCAGTACTACAAATAGCATTGGCAACACACATTTTGTGTCATTCTGTGGTTGCGATCTTTGCATACTGACTTATGGGTCAAAATTGTATCAAGAATTAATGTAGTGCTTTTTCATAGGGGGATGACATTGTTCTAGACATGCAACCTTTCTTCTGTGAGATGTAAGCACAGGCACTTGTTCTACATCACATGGCTTAAAGCAGAGAACTCCTAATACAGTATGATGTGTAAACTTTCTCTCAACCCTGAGATTCAGGTAGCCAATAATGTGTGAAGGTTCCTTTTAACATAACCTTGGTCTAGAAAAGATGTAAACATACCTCCCTTTAGAGGTCACATTAGAAATCTAATTGTTCAATGAGCAGCTTTTTATGTCACTGTATCTGCAAGTTTGCTGTCTATCTCTGTTAGAAACTGCAGACTGCCAGTGGGGAAGGATACTTTTTTCTAAAATATTCACTCTTTTAAAGTACATTTTAAGGGTCATAAAATTATGCCATATACTTTTTTTTGGGGGTTACATCAGCTCTATAGCCTTTCTTCATCCTTCCATTTTTGTTACAGTAAAAATAGCTTAAACCTGTAAAAATCCTTTGTAGGGATGTGAACAACTAGTCAACTGTCGATAAGCAAATGCTTATTGGAGAGTCGACACATTAGTTGACTAGTCACTTCTCCCCTACCGCTGCCTCTATCAGAGGCAGCAATGGTAGAGGAGGAGGGGGCGCTTCAAAGCGGCAGCATCACGTGGAACCTGGAGCCAGACCCTGGGCTCCACACGGCACTACCGCTTTGAAATGCCACGTGCAGCCTGGAACCAGCTGGGGGCTGTATGCGGCGTTTCAAAGCAGCAGGGACTCCCTCGCTGACCCTGGGCTCCATGCAGCACTGCTGCTTTGAAACACCACGGGGAGCCCAGCCCTGAGGCTGTTGCTACACTTCAAAGTCAGAGCTGCCCTTATTGACTAATCGAATAGTTGATGCAAACTATTCAATTACCTAATTCATCTAAATTTAACATCCCTAATCCTTTGGTAGATGACAATGGTTTTTTAACAGAAAATAATAGCTTTGAGTTTAAGCTCTTTCTACAAACTTGAACCTCTAAATATGCCTGCTTCTCCCCTTCCCCCTCTTCCCTCAGTGTTACAGGCTGAAAATAATGACTTACTTCCAGGCTCCTGGAGAGATCAGGCAGACGGAAATACAAATGCTTTATAAACAAACAAAATAATTGATAGACATGCTTTGTCTCCTTTATCTGTACTTTTTTTTTCAACTGAGCCTGTGGTCTGAAACCACTGATGGAGATTTCATGGCTCAAAATCCCTATTAGTTAGTAATCCTCTTGCCTGTTCCTTCAAAAGGTGGCTGTCATTAGGATGGACGCCTCATGCAGAGAATGTAGGTCAGAAGGGAGAACCAGAAAGGGCAAAGAAGTATTTCTCTGGTTTGTCGGGACAGGATAGATGGGTTTCCTGTACACTATGGATATAACAAAACAGTGGAGTCCCTGTCATTCCACTGCCATAATTACCTTACGTGAAGGTTCTCTGTGTGTACTTCTACACTGTGGTTTTTTCCAGTGATGTGTAGTGTATGTAACTGAGTAGCTCTGCCTTGCCTCCCAGCATCGTATAGTTGCAGTGTAGACTTAGAGGCACAGTGAGGGCAAGCAAAGACATGCATGAAGGGTGTATATGAATGTGCATAAATGATTCTCAATTTGTCTAAGCTGTTCTTCTATGTCTGCAATGCTACTTCTAGCAGTGGAGTGTTCTGCTGCTACCTGGTTGCAGTAGCCTTCCTCTACCACAGGAAAAGACCAACATAGGGGTAAGGCTGTTGTAACTCCCTGTTGCTGGAGCCCTTTTCCGATCAGAGGGAAAGGCTCTGGCAGTGGAGAGTTGCTGAAAGCTTTTCCCGGTTGCAGTGTCTTTTGCTGACAGTTATAGCTACATACTATAAGCTTGCTTTTCACTGCAGTGCCTAGGTATATGTATACTACACACTACTGGCACTATTCTGTACTATAGATTCAGCTTGTGTTGCCTTCTAGTTGCATGCTTAATCTAAAGAAGAACATACCATAGTAACGTAAGTGACACTGTTACAAAAAAAGCAAATGTGATTCTTGGATGCATTCATAGAATAGTAGGACTGGAAGGGACCTTGAGAGGTCGAGTCCAGTCCACTGCCCTCAAGGCAGGACCTAGGAGTGTCTAGACCATCCCTGATAGACATTTATCTAACCTACTCTTAAATATCTCCACAGATGGAGATTCCACAACCTCCCTGGGCAATTTATTCCAGTGTTTAACCACCCTGACAGTTAAGAACTTTTTTCTAATGTCCAACCTAAACCTCCCTTGCTGCAATTTAAGCCCATTGCTGCTTGTTCTGTCCTTAGAGGCCAAGATGAACAAGTTTTCTCCCTCCTTCTTATGACACCCATTTAGATACCTGAAAACTGCTATCATGTCCCCCCTCAATCTTCTCTTTGCTAAACTAAACAAACCCAGTTCTTTCAGCCTTCCTTCATAGGTCATGTTCTCTAGACCTTTAATCATTCTTGTTGCTCTTCTCTGGATCCTCTCCAATTTCTCCACATCTTTCTTAAAATGCGGTGCCCAGAACTGGACACAATACTCCAACTGAGGCCTAACCAGCGAGAGTAGAGCGGAAGAATGACTTCTCGTGTCTTGCTCACAACACACCTGTTAATGCATCCCAGAATCATGTTTGCTTTTTGCAACAGCATCACACTGCTGACTCATATTCAGCTTGTGGTCCACTATAACCCCTAGATCCCTTTCTGCCGTACTCCTTCCTAGACAGTCGCTTCCCATTCTGTATGTGTGAAACTGATTGTTCCTTCCTAAGTGGAGCACTTTACATTTGTCTTTATTAAACTTCATCCTGTTTACCTGAGACCATTTCTCCAATTTGTCCAGATCATTTTGAATTATGACCCTGTCCTCCAAAGCAGTTGCAATCCCTCCCAGCTTGGTATCATCTGCAAACTTAATAAGCATACTTTCAATGCCAATATCTAAATCGTTGATGAATATATTGAACAGAGCCGGTCCCAAAACAGACCTCTGCGGAACCCCACTTGTTATACCTTTCCAGCAGTATTGAGAACCGTTAATAACTACTCTCTGAGTACGGTTATCCAGCCAGTTATGCACCCACCTTATAGTAGCCCCATCTAAGTTGTATTTGCCTAGTTTATTGATAAGAATATCATGCGAGACCGTATCAAACGCCTCACTAAAGTCTAGGTATACCACATCCACCGCTTCTCCCTTATCCACAAGACTCGTTATCCTATCAAAGAAAGCTATCAGATTGGTTTGACATGATTTATTGCCAAAAACATGCTGCCTGTCTACACTGGCAGGGAATTCTTGCGCAAGAACACTGATGTTCTAATGTGTGAAATCAGTGCTTCTTGCGCAAGAACTATGATGCTCTCGCTCAGGAATAAGCCCTCTTGCGCAACTGTTCTTGCTCAAGAGGCCAGTGTAGACAGGCAACATGAATTTCTTGCGCAAGAAAGCCCGATGGCTAAAATGGCCATCGGAACTTTCTTGCACAAGAGAGCGTCTACACTGGCATGGATGCTCTTGCGCAAAAGCACATCTCTTGCGCAAAAAGGCACATGCCAGTGTAGACACTCTCTTGCACAAATACTTTAACACAAGAACTCTTGCGTTAAAGAGTATTTGCGCAAGATCATGCCAATGTAGACGTAGCTTTGTTTTTATACCCCTTTTAGCCTAACCCAGAGACTCTCAACACTTCCATCTCCTACGTCCATCTCCACCTCAGTCCAAGTGTGTACATTTTTAATATATAAGGCAACACCTCCTCCCTTTTTCCCATCTATCCTTCCTTAGCAAGTTGTACCCTTCCATCCCAACATTCCAATCATGTGTATTATCCCACCAAGTTTCTGTGATGCCAACAATGTCATAGTTGTATTTATTTATTAGCACTTCCAGTTCTTCCTGCTTATTACCCATACTTCTCACATTTGTATATAGGCATCTAAGATACTGATTTGATCTTGCCTCCCAGTTTTGCCCTGACCCTCCTCTCTCTCTGCCATTATAGCCCACTCTCCCTCCCATTTCCGACCCATCTCCCAGGTCTCTATGTTCTTCACTTACCCGTGGGCTTTGCTCACCTTAATAGGAGTGTTGTGAACAAGACATGAGAAGTCATTCTTCTGCTCTACTCTTCAGTGATTAGGCCTCAATTGGAGTACTGTGTCCAGTTCTGGGCACCACATTTCAAGAAAGATGTGGAGAAATTAGAGAAGGTCCAGAGAAGAGCAACAAAAATGATTAAAGGTCTAGAAAACAGGAGCTATGAGGAAAGACTGAAATAACTGGGCTTATTTAGAAAGAGGGGACATGATAGCGGTTTTCAAGTATCTAAAATGGTGTTATAAGGAGGAGGGAGAAATATTGTTCTCCTTGGCCTCTGAGGATAGGACAAGAAGCAATGGGCTTAAATTGCAGCAAGGGAGGATAGGATATCAGGAAAAACTTCCTGCCTGTCAGGGTGGTTAAACACTAGAATAAATTGCCCGAGGGGGTTGTGGAATCTCCATCACTGGAGATATTTAAGAGCAGGTTAGACAGACACCTGTCATGGATGATCTAGACCAGCGGTGGCCAACTCGCAGCTCACAAACCGCATGAGGCTTACAAAGGAAAAGATTGCGGCTTCTGACGGAACCGGGACAAACCCGGAACCACTCAGGTCAGCCGGTCTCACGGCCGGGCGGCTCTGAGCCGCATGCATGCTCACGGCCCATGCTGTTCTGCTCACGGCCCCCAGCACACTACGTCATATCCTGCATGTTGAGGCCGGGTTGCAATCAGCATCCCAGCCTGTATGTGCTAGCAGCCGGCCACTGAGCACAGGCAGTGGCGCTTCCGGCTCCAGCTCCAGGTGTGGCAGCGCCTTCAGCTCTGGGACCTGGGCAAAAGGTTGGGGGTGGAGAGAAGGATTGGGTTAGAACAGGAGGGAGATGCCTGGCTCTGGAGAAGGGAGGGGAGGGGATCGGGTTGTGGGGGGGTGCGCATGGCGTCCTAGCGTCCCGGCCAGCACACGCTCAAAGCCAGTCGCTCAGTGCATGCGCCCAGCGCCTGGGGAGCAGCAGCAGCTCTGCTCCGGGACCCGGGCATAAGGTTGGGGGGAGGGGGATTGGGTTACAGTGGGGAAGGGAGGTCTGGCTCTGGGGAAGCAGAGGGGAGTTGGACTGGGTGGGGAGGGGGGGTGCGCATGGCATCCCAGCATCCCAGCCAGCACATGCTCAAAGCCTGCTGCTCAGCGCATGCGCCCCAGCGCCTGGGGAGATGCGTGTGGCGGTAGCAGCAGCGGCTCTGGCTCCAGGACCCAGGCATAAGGTGTGGGGAGGGGGATTGGGTTAGAGTGGGGCGGGGCCCTGGCTCTGGGGAAGGGGAGGGGACAGGATGGGGATTGGGTTGGGGGGGGAGTAGGAATCCCAATACTGCGTGCCAGCTCCAACTTCTCAGGAAGCATGTGGCTGTCGTGGGGAGCAAAGGAAGAGCACGCGCTTCCTGAGAAGTTGGAGCTGGCATACAGTCCCAGGACTCCTACATACGCACACCCTGCACAGGCGGACAGCAGGGGGGAGGATGTCCCCGGCCCAGTGACAGACCCGGTGTTTCAGGAAGTGCGCCAGCTGTTTATGGGAGGGGAAGGGAGAAGAGGGGAGGGGAAGAGCAGCCCACACACTTCCTTAGACCCAGGATCCCCAGGTACCGGCCGAGCTGTCCCCGTCTCGTACCCCTGGCCAAACTCCTCCCCCCCACCACCAGCCCAAACTCTTGCACCCTCACAGCCACAAGCCTGCAGCTTGCTCAGCACCCCAACCCTCCACCTGACCTCAACACTGTCCAGCCTGGAGCTCCCGTCCTGGGATGGCATCCCGGCACCTATTTTCCCCTGGCATGGCTGTGGTTTTTTTTCTCAACAACTTTCTGCTCCAGTACATGGCTCTTCGGGCTCTGTCCACCGCTATTTTGGCTCTTCGACTCTAACAGGTTGGCCACCCCGATCTAGACAGTTCTTGGTCCAGTCATGAAGGCAGGGGACTGGACTTGAAAACCACTCGAGGTCCCTTCCAGTTCTGGTGTTCTATGATTCCATGATTCTAAGTTTCTTGACCCGAGACCTTTAGGCTGTGTCTAGACTGGCAAGTTTTTCCGCAAAAGCAGCTGCTTTTGCGGAAAAATTTGCCAGCTGTCTACACTGGCCGCTTGAATTTGCGCAAGAGCACTGACTTTGTAATGTACAAAATCAGTGCTTCTTGCACAAATACAATGACGCTCCCGTTCGGGCAAAAGCCCTCTTGTGCAAATGCTTTTGCGCAAGAGGGCCGGTGTAGACAACCCAGAATTGTTTTGCGCAAAAAAAAGCCCCGATGGCTAAAATGGCAATCGGGGGCTTTCTTGCGCAAAAGTGCGTCTAGATTGGCACGGACGCTTTTCCGCAAAAAGTGCTTTTGCGCAAAAGCGTCCGTGCCAATCTAGACGCTCTTTTCCGCAAATGAAAAACTTTTCCGTTAAAAGCATTTGCGGAAAATCTTGCCAGTCTAGACGTAGCCCTAATGTACAGTAAAGAAAGGGTATCTGGAGAACACTGATTCTTGTGTTTTCTGTGAAAGACAATTAATTCCCCTACAGTGTGATGCAGAAAAATGGTAGTGTGGCGTGGGCTGGCTGGTGGTGGGAATATGTGCTGTCCACCTGCAGGCCCAACTGAGCTTAGGGAGGACAAGTAATAGAGCCTTGCAAACCGTTCTAATATTGAGGACAGTCACTGCCAGAGGGAACTGCAGTGCAGCCTTACAGCCAAGGAGTAGGGCAAAGCTGCAGCAAAGGCACAGAGCTTCAATATAGCCAGTCTGGGATGCTTGTAGTTTGTAAGCAAACCTGGCATCATCCTTGGCAAGGGCAAACCCATTATAGAATCAGTGGTGAGCTCCTGCCAGATTTCCTTTCCTACAGGCCCCTCTTACAGATTCATGTGGGGGTGGTTAATCAAGCACTATCTTAGTAAAAACTATCAAGGGAAAAATTTGGTTGTGCTATAGATTGGATTTTTTGGGGGATTGTTTAGCATGTTTGCAGGGCATTTGGATATTATATCAAATGTGTCTCACTTATGCTGAAGCAAATCGGTTATCTTAGACACTATTGCAAGCACAGTCAAAAGGCTTTAGAAAATTTTAACATGGTTCACTGGACAGTAAATAAAAGAGCCTTTATTTAAATGGCAGTGGTGGTTAAGGATGGTTTCTGTGTCTTTTCTTGCAAGCTGTCCTTTGGATTTTCTATTTATATTAGCAAAGAGATGGATCAAGTGACTGAGCAGATCATTTAATTTTCTAGATTCTGTGGTATTGTAAAGATTGACTACTTCTACTGCACAGCATTTTGTACCTTTTATTGTGTTGTGTAGTCGTGGTTGTTTTAAAGTGGCTCAGATGTCATAACATACAAACAAGCTGCATCAAACTTCAATTTCTATATAGTAAATAAAAACAACAAATGGTCTGGTAGCACTTTATAGACTAACAAAACATGTAGATGATTAGTCTATAAAGTGCTACCAGACCATTTGTTGTTTTTTTCTGTACAGACTAACTTGGCTACCCCCTGAAGCTTCTTTCTATAGTAAATACAATTTGTGTTGCCAGCTCCAGCAATTTTCACACAAGTTTTGCAATATGCGGTGGGGATTATTATTATTATTTTGGCTCTCCAGCTCCTAGACTCAGTTGCATAGGAGTGAACTTCAGCTTTCTTCTTTTTAAAAAAAACAAGTTTCTTGCCTGCATGATCACAAAGAAAAGCCTGAAAAAGTGAATTAATGCTAAAGGCTCAAAAACCTGAAAAATTAAATCAAATGTATTACTTTTAAAAATCTCATGATTGGGGGAGGCATTTTTTAATGCTAACCTTGAAGTTGGCAATACCGATTTAAAATGTATATTTTATTTGTTCTTCATTTGTCTTTTTTCTGTTTGACATTTAATAGTGTAAATTTTTCATCTGTACTCAATTTAAACTCATGGTAAAGTTTGTGGAGGTTGCTTTATAGTTTTATATAATGGTAATTACTTTGTATGGATTTGTGCATTTGCTTTCTATAGCACTGTTTTTATTCAGACGTAATGATTGGAACTAGACACCTATTAGTACTGGTTGGTGTTTGTAGTTATTTCTGTAATCTTTTAATTTCTTCCTTTTGTTCATTTCCTCAGAGGAATCCCACCACAGACTGTAGGCCAGATCCTCGTCTGGTAAAACAGGATTAGCTAAATTAATATCAATGGAGACATACCAGTTCACACCATATGAGAGTCTGGCCCACTTTAAATAGAATGGACTTTTTTTCAGAGATATGTTAAGCATATTCAAATATATCAGTTGATCTGTCATAAATAAATTGGCTATTTCAACAACATTTGGTAGCGGCAAGATGTTTAAAAATGCTCCCATTATTTTCAGACTTTAACAACTTGGGTCCTGCTTCTTTAATGTAAGCTCCATGTATCCAACCTTGCACTCACATGATGCATCTCACTGACTGCAGTGGGGTTCCTTGCAATCACAAAGGTCCACTGATCCGATCTGAGGATCGGGACCTACAATTTTAATTGTTAAAAGTTTCCACTATTTGAATAAATTGAGATAATAGCAAATGCTGTGTGCGCCAAGACTAGTTTTACAATATAACCACAAGGTGGCACTGCCCTGCAAGTTTGACATAAATTCTTAATCTGTTTTTTATCAGCTGGTGGCAGCTGGATGGGAAGCAGTCAAGTCATGATTGGGTCAACAATGTTAGTTTGTAAATACATACTTTTACCAAACCTATCGTCAGACTCGTACAAATATTTCCAGGAACATTTTTAAAAAAGTCAGTGGAGACAGTTATTTAGCAAACATTCTTCTGCACTATTGACTTTGAGGGGACTACTCATGAAAGTAACTAAGCGCATGCTTAGGTGTTTTGATGGATCAGGCTGGAGAGCTCATGTTAAAATGTTAATATGTTGTCATTTGTTCTAGCCCAAGCTAGTTCCACCTTAAAAGCCTGTTGTGCCCTTTTTTAAACTGTAGTACATGAGTAATCTGCTTGGTTTTATTTCTTTCTATAATACTAATATAGTTCAAGGCCACAAATTAGATTCAGAAGTAGAGCTGGACAATAAACAGTTTTCCCATTCTAAATTCCCATCCAGAATTTAGTGTGACACAAAAATCCTGTTTTATATCAAAACAAAACTCAGATCTTTAAAGAATTTTCAGAATAAAGAAAGAAATAATAGAACTCCCCCTCCCATCCCAGAATACTTGGATCAGGGACTTAGATGCAAGTCTCCTACATCCCAGCTGAGTGCTGTAACTTCCAAGCTATGGACTATTCTAAAATGGGCTGTCTGTCAGTCACACACTCTCTCTACCTGGTATCTAATTCTTGTTGGATCCATAGTATAAGGAATTGAAACAGAGGAGAAATTCTTTCATGTGAATCATAGTGTACATTCACACTGAGATATTGTGAGTTTGTATAAAACAGTTAAAAAAACTTTCCTTTAGCTTCTCATATCACATTCTTTATACTGACTCAGTTTTAAGGCTGTCCTAAACTACCTTGGCTCTGAAAATGAGTAAACTTCTTTGCAAGTGATTGACGGTAATTGTCAGTTCGTGTTTACAGAGTTGCATGAAGAGACCTATCCTAGCCATTATTGGACAGATTTTCACAAGAGCTCAGCACGCAATATGCAGAATATGCAGAACCCTTGAAATCTGGACATGCCTGTCACAATGGGCTATTGTGTGCTCAACTCTTGTGAAAAAATCTGTTCTTGGTTGTAACATAAAAACTGAGGCAGATAATCACCAATTTTTTAAATATACATGTGGGCAATAACTTTATTGTTCAGACAACTTTTGGAATATCTAGCAGACATGTAGGAACTTGAATTAACTGTAGAGCCTTAGATCTTTAGTAGTTTGATGAAAGGTGGGAGTGATTATTGTTGGGCAAAGGACACACGTATGTGCATGTGGTGTTTTTAAAAAAAAAAGCCTTTCAGAGTGATGTATTCCCTGTGGTATTTCATGCTACTGAGAGAGAGTTTACACCAGCATAACATCTCTTCGGTGCTCTTTGGTCAGTCTATATTTAAACCTACCTTCAGTCTAATTTGCTTCGCTGTGGGTACATTCTTGGTAGTGGCTCATGTTTACTGAGAAATTTGCTTTCTTTTACTGTTCTGATAAACTAGAAGAAATTCTTATACCATCCAGAATTTAGTGTGAGAACAATGCTGATTTAGTTACCGGAAAGAATATTATGTGCATCTTTTGTAGACTATATAGAAATTGACAGATCAGTGGCTGTATTGATGGTACAAACTTAAGGGACCAGCTCTTCAGCTGCTGTTGTCTGTACTTAACAATTTAAAGTGCAGTTGCGGCAGTGCTTTAAAGTAAACTGAAAGTGTGGCCAGAAGTGCTGGGAGAGAGCTCTTCTAGTGCTCTATGTAAACCACCTCAGCAAGCACTGCTGTTTTACAGCATTGTAACTTGCTGTGCTGGGGTAGAGTGGGGAGGGCGAGCATTTCAACAAGCCAGAAAGTTCCAGCGCTGTAAAGTTCCAGTGTAGTCTTGGCCTAAGTGAAACTACATTGAGTCAGTGGAGCTATGCTATTTTACACTAGATGAGGCTCTCACTGTGTGATGCCATCATGATTTGTTTAATGATAACAATGGGCTTGGATGCCTACACATCACAAACCCTTACCCTGAACAGTTTAGTCTGAAAGGTAAAGACAGAAGAAGCTGGGAAATCCAGAGATAGATATGACTGTGGATTTTTAAAGTGGCTCACGTCTTCTGTCAAAGATTGTTGGATGGTTCATTGGCTGCTGTGATGTTTTAAAGGGTAAAATCCTGGCCTCAAACTCAGTTGGAGTTTCACTAGTGTCTTCTTTGGAGCCAGGATAGCCATCCCTAAAATGTATATACTGGGATTCTCCAGGAGAATCATCTACCCAGGGCATAGTTCTGTATAGTTATTGTACAGTACAAAGCAATGCTACACAACAGTTTAGACCAGACAGGAAAGAATATTGTACCCAACTGCAATGGAAGGAGGAAGACTCATACTCCAAAATAGCCAAACTCTCTTGACCAAATTCTAACACACCTGCTCCTGCAACAAAGTGGGATCTTTTGTGACAGCAAGTGTGCAGACCTTCCATTTTATATGCTATTGCCCTCCCTGCAGAGAACAGGGAAAGGCCACAGTAAGAGCTGTTTTCTCCTTCCCCCTTAAAGACAGTAGAGGTAAGCCACCAGAGGATCAGCCATTGAAACACCACAAGGCCTGGATTGCTGGGCCAGACAGTAGGCATCTGTCATCTGGCCTGTCAGTTGTACCTGCCTTGAGGGGACAAACGATGTCAAATCCAGATCTGTTGTCAATCAGCTCCTGCAGCATTATTAGAGAGCAAACAAAAACAACTTTTGCTTGGCTTTGTGCTGAGCCAGTGCCCTTGAACAAGGGGGCCCTGTGCCAGTGAAGACACTGACTGTTCAGTAGTGGCTCCTTTGTAAGTAGCCACATGTGGAGGGGCGCTGCACAGTGGGAGTGGGAGCAACTTTATGGGAATAGTAGTTGGGGTGGGGAGAGAGCAAGGAACAGACAAGATGGAGCAATTTGGGAGCATCTGCCCGTGACAAAATGTGTGTGTGTGGGAGGGGGAATGATATAAAGCAAAGATGAAAAATGCCATTATGCAACACTGAACACTAGAGAAAACAGGCAAAGAGGAAGAAAGTTTTTAATGTGTCATTAATAAGTAACAGTTGGCTGGTCCCTGTTTTTCTACCAGTCCTCTGTGTACAGGAAACACATAATGGGCCAGAGCCAACCAAAGGGAGCAGCAGCAGTTTTGGGAAGAAATAAAGGAGTTAATAGAGGGAGGTGTAGCTTTCATCTCCCTGTATTAGCTCCTTTCCTTGCTCCCTAGAGGGGGCTTCACTTTGGAAGGAAGGCAGATGGTGGAACCAATGCCTGCCCTCCTGTGTTTGATTTTTCCAGATGGGGAGTCTGAGGCCACTTTGCACTGTCATAACATCCCTAGCTGGTAGCTCTCAGCTTCTAGAGGCTTCTGCACAGCAGAAGCCAGCCTAAACCTACAGTGGGACTACACATTTATGCTTCTGTGGCTTGTACGCTGGGAAAATATGCCTGTGTATTTGGGACTGTGACTTTAGTGTATCTGGGCCTGCAGTCTTAATCCCACTTGCTAGTGAGATGCTTCCTCAGCCTTTTTTGCTTTCCTGGAGCCTGTGGCTACACTGCATTATTAGTACCGGAGGGTTGCTTAGTAGCTCAGGGCTACTGGCATCTGATCTTTTTAAAGAAAACCTGAGTGACAAATTTTTAGATAGAACTCCACACAATGCTATGGACATTGCAGCCAAGGGAGAGTAGGTTAAATCTGAGTGCTACAGACTTCAGAAATGTCTTTTCAAATAATGACCAGTCATGCTTGATTTCTGCTCTATTGCTGGATGAGGGAATGGAGTGCTGAGTAGCCAAGTTCCAATCGAGGTGGTTTTACTCACTCTTCCATCTTACAAATACACATTAGATGCTGCAGTGCTCTTTTTTTAAACAAGGGATGTGCCCATTTCAAGTGTCTGATACTATTGTTGAGTTTATTATTATGGATTCCATATATATATGTGTATATATATATATATATATATATAAGGTATTCAACAGCTAAACTTCTGCTACATGAAAGACCTTGGGGGAAAAGATGATGTTTCCAACAAAAATAAACCTATTCGACATCTATTGGTTTCTATTCTCACTTCTGTGCAAACGTTGCTATGTAAATGTTCTGTTTGGTTAGGACCTGATTTGGAAACCTTTACTCTGTTCACGTTGAACAATAGTGTCCGTGCATCTGGATTCCTTTTGAAATCAATGGGACCACTTATGGAAGTGCTGGGCAACCAAAACTAGTGAGCGGTGTTCCCTGTAAGCTGTGCACTTGTGTGGCTGCTCAGGAGAGATTCGAATGCCACTCAGCTGCTTAGCAGAGCGCCCGCAGCTAGGTTTTTGTTCTACTTGTGGTGCACATTGACACATGTCTCAGTGCACTTAAAAATTCTGCACATGGATGGAAAAGATTAGAGGGAACACTGCTAGTGAGTAGGTCACATAAGTAGCCCTCTTTTGTCTCAGTAGGCCACATAACCAGGAGTGCAGCCTGCAGCCCACCGGCGTTCTGCCTGTAGCCAATGCACCCCCTCTCTGCCCACTTCTCCCCCCACACCTCACACACTGGGGCCCCACACTTCCTACTCCTCCCCTGTTCTCCCAGCACTTTCAGAGCTCCACGAATCTGCTGATTTGTTCTCCGTCCCCGCTCTTCCCCCTCCCTTCCAGAGCTTGAACAGCCGTGAACAGCTGATTCACGACTGAAGGAGGAGTGGGGACAGAGCACAAATCAGTGATTCATGGCACTCCAAAAGTGCTGGGAAGGAGGGAGAGAGAGGGGTAAGAAGTCCAGGGCTCCAGTGCACAAGAGGCACATGGGGTGGGAGGCAGGCAGGCGATGCACTGGCTGCTGGTGGATAAAGTTGCCAGATAGTTTCAACAAAAATACTGGATACACTTGACATTACATCATAATCTACATTACATCTTATTTAGAAAATACCGGACATTTATATTTTCTCGTTTCCAGAACAGAAAGTTCAAATACTGGACTGTCTGGTTCAAAACTGGTGGAACCCCACTGGGCCGGCCGCAGATTGGCCGCTGCTGATTTATGGGGTAAAGTGTGGCTTCAGAATTATCCATTCAGTTTGGGTCACCTTTTCCTACAAAACTGTTAGCACAGAGAAAGTTTGGTTTAGGACAATCCATTTGTAAAATATGAAATTCTGAAGGAAAAAACTAAAGGTAGGTAGAGATTCCTTTGACTATATCTACGAAACAAGTTAGAACTCCAATTTCCTGCTTCTGCAGCCATGCTCACATTAACTCTCATTGAGCTAACATGCCAAAAATCAGCATGTGGCCAGGGTAGCAAAGGCAGGGACAGATTAGCTGTCCCAAGTGCATAGCTACGGACTCTAGTCGAATGCGGGGGGAGCTGGTCCATGCTATTGCAACACCACTATTATTTTTAGCATGCTTGCTCAATATGAGCTACTGCTGGTGTACTACAGCTGAGAATCACTTGCCTCCCAGTTAGCCATGGCTTGCCTCAAATACTCGTGCATTGTATCGTGCTAACTCCACCTGCATAAATAAACCTGTTGTTCCGGTTCTCAGGCTCTGGCCTCTGCCTTATTCTCATGCTTTTCCCTCTGGTTTTCTTCATTTGCACCAAATGACCTTACAGGTCTCCTTCAAATCCTCTTCTACCTCACTCAGCTTGGACTCACCCTAACCTCCCCAGTGCAATCCGTTCTCTCTCTAGTGCCTACACTTTACGAATAATTTTTATATTATAAAATGTGTGACTATTTGTTTACAAAAAACAAACAGGATTGTTTGTGGCAACTGAATCGTATGACAGTTCCTATTGCATCCTTCCCTCATCTCCCCGGACAGCAATATCGCTCTGCATTTTTATTATTCCAGTTTATACAAATGCACCTGCAGTGGTTCCTCTGCACACGTACAAGTGCTATGAAGCCATGTGGGTGCAATCCATCAACACAACATTAACAAATGAACTGTGCTACTCAAAAAAAGGCTTCAGGCTGAACCTCAAATCACCTTTACACTTCAAGCCACAATGCAGAGAAAGGCCTTGCAACTGCATGTGAGGATTCAAACTTGCACTACTGGACTGAGGTTAGAAGCTAAATTTCAGAGCATACGGCTATTCACTGAGAATACCTTGCCACACACCACTCCTGTAGGAGGTTCTACTGAGATACAGTGGAAAAAAGTAGTCTCTGCAGGTGTATGGAACCCCCAAAAAGTTTCAGGTCTTAGAGATCATATTGTTATTTTCAATGGTAGTCAGAAAGCAAAGAAGCTCATGCAATCCAGGTAGCACACATGTAATAAGCTTCGTATATGAACCACCACCAGCCAAGCTGGCAGCCGCCACTTGTACGAGGTGAAGTTTAGCCGTCAGTACTCTCTACAAAACGAGCACTGAAGGGATCGCTTCCAGAGGTGACAAACCTATGGAAAAGCCTCTCTCAAAGGAAAAACTGCAAACCTGAGCCAAGCAAAGATGGAAGTGGCACTGTTGCCCCTATGGGGGTGACTAACAGAACAAGCAGAAACAGGATCACACTGGAGCCTTGTCTACACTGGCACGTTTTGTCACCAAAAACTGCCTTTTGGCAACAAAGCAGTGAGAGTGTACACAGAACAATGCAACTTTTGTCGGGAGAAACTCCGTTTTGGCGACAAAAATCTTCCACCCCTGCAAGAGACTTTTGTCTCTTCCCCTCCCTTTGTCGACAAAGAGCCAGTGTGGACTCTGTCAAGAGAACTGGCGTCCACCAGTATCCCACAATGCCTGATGGCTGTACTCAGTGTTTTGTGCTCTCTGCTGGCCTTCAGGCACATCTCCCTCCCTTTTCAAAGCTCTGGGAAGTATCCGTCAGCTGAGAGAGCTGCTCTGTTTGAGGGAAACGGACAAAAAGAGCAAATCATTGGAATGCTCCCAATTCTGCCCTGCTAGAAACACAGCAGCAGGCAGACTGCTGCTGCAGGGGGAAGGCTGGAGAGACTGCAGTGCTGCTTTACATTCCTCAGCATGGAGAGCTCACAGAGCTACTCATGATGCTGTTCCCAGCATCTGAGAATGCTGTGGGAGAGCTCTGAGAGACTCCCAAGAAGTGCAGGGATCAGCTCCGGCGTCCCACAACACTGCACTGAGGGATGCTTACCCACATTGCTTTGCTCTCTCTGCCCACAGGGTGCTAGCAATATGGCCAAGAAATGCCAACAATGGGAGGCAGAAAAAACAGTTTGACCCGTTTTCACATTTGCATGTTGACAGCACTTTTGTCGTCAAACCTTCTCAGTGTAGACATAGCCTGGAGAACAAATCCCAGTAAAAAAGCAGCCATAGTCCTTCTGTTGAAAATATCCTGGGTGAAATCTGTATCTCCTCTTTTCATTTCCCCTATCGGACCAGGATCACATCTGTATTATTCAGATTCAACAGCAGCTAACTAACACTGTTTTCAATCAGGTGATCCAGACAGTATCTATTAGATTGTAAAATGCAAGCGGCAGAAGTGTTTTCCTACAGTTGAGAATTACCCTCCAACACGGTTTCCTCTCATTTTTTAGATCCATATGCAGAATAAATTTTATGTGAACCAACATATGTATGGATGTGCACCACCAGTAGAAACATGTGCTGCAAGCTGAGTGCCCTGCTAACCAGCTGGGTGGCATTTGAATCCTAACCTTGTACATAATAATAAATCTATACATCCTATTGCAATTCATGTGAGGGAGCTAAACATACCAAGAAGATACTCTAAATATAAAGGCAATTAAACATTTTTGGAAGTTGAATGTAACAGTATCCTTTAATTAAAACAGAGGTAGTGTACTTGAGTAATACAACAATATGTATAGGATAATGAGTCCAACACAATTAACAGTAGTCTGGGCTTCTAGAAACAGAATGAAGCAATGTGAACAAATGTCCTTATCTATCCACATTTTCATGTCCACTCTAACATATTCCACAAGGTAGTACACAAATCACTTCAATTTTGAGACAAACAGCAGAGATGACAATAATGTATTAACACCCTGATTCGACAAAGCACGTGCTCATGACAATTCCTTTTCAGAAGTTTGACACCTCTCCTCACCCATTTTCTTCAATCAGTAAGCTGAATGGAGATATTATAATTGTTGACTGAGATGTCAAAACAGTCTAGGAGATTTAGACTCCTCTTCTATTGAAATTGGTGTCCAAGTCCCAGATTGCTTTGACAAATCAGAACCATTATGATTTTGCTGAGAGCTGATAACTTGCTCAGTGCTGCACAAGAACAGAGCAGATGCCATTCCTGCCACACGGATCTGACACAAAAGGCTAAATGCAGAATGTTTTAAAAAACAGTTCAGCTTTAGGGAAATAAAAAATCATAACAGATGAGGTCGGGACCTCCTTATTTCTCTGAAGAGCCATGCACACTTCTGTAGCGAGAGGCAACACAGTAATAAGCTCTTATAAGGCAAGGTTTAAACAAATGTATGGGCTACCATAAACATACTTGGGCAATGAAAATAAGTACAAAATAGTATCTGCTCTGAAAAGCTTACAATCAGCTATTTCAGACATGAATTCAAGCACAATACATGGGATGCACACATCAGATAAGCTTCAGTGTAACTTTGCAGGGAAACCTACACTAGGGAAGACCAAACTTCATCCTAAATCACTGCTTGGGGGGAGGAAGAAGTTTTGTTCTGTTGAGAGGATAAAATCCTGAGAGTTTTAGCTAATGCATGCATAGGGAAAGGCTGTATCTTAGGTCTGATCTACACTACTGCTTAAGTCAATGCAACTTACGTTGCTGTGGGGTGTAAAAAAAGACAGTCCCCTGAGACACATAAGTTACATTGACTTAAGTGCTGGTCCTAAGTCGATGGGAAAGTGTCTCCTGCTAACATAGCAGTCTCTTGCGGGGGTGGAGGAATTATGCTTACTGAAGAGCATTCCCCTGTCAGCATAGTGCGTCTCCACCAGATGCGCTACAGCTGCATCTGTGCAGCTGCACCAACGTAACGTTCTAGTGTAGACGGGCCCTTAGAGCTATTATGCAGAAAGAATCTGCAAGACTATCCTTGATGTGGGGACCTAGAGAGAAGGCAGAGTCAAAGATAACACCCAAGCAACAGGCGAGATGGTGAAGTTTTGTCCACAGTGATTGACATGCAACTGACCCTCCTATCTTCATCTACTAAGTCATAATGAAAGCAAAAATGTTGCATTTCCATGTAAGCAGGTGCCACTGCCATAGGGATGTCATACAAATCAGAGGCAAGATGGACTGTGTGATCACAAACGGGAAGGGAGATGATCCATAAGACATACTATTAACCACACTATGGACCACACTACGGGGGAAAGATTGGAGACTAATGAAGCCTATGGTAACAGTGAAACAGTAGCTGTTTCTTGCTGATTTGTTGATTTCTGTTGAGACAGAATCTGTTATGACAAACTGGCAAAACACCCCAGTGAGACAACTTTTCTCCAGAACATCTGAGATGGAGAACATTGGTTTGCTGACTCTATTTCTGCATTTGGAAGGCAAGGTTTCTGTTTTGGAGCTTTCAACAAAATAGGCAGAAGTTACTACAGTCTGTATTAGGATGCATTGCATTTACCTTGGCTCAGAATTTGTCACAAATTGAAGAATCGTAAATCTATAGAATAGAAGTAGCCCTTGAAAGGGCTTCTAGTCCAGATCCCTGCACTCAAGGCAGGACTAAGTATTATTTAGATCAGGTCTGGGCAAAATGTGGCCCGCGGGCCGCATGCGGCCTGCAGAGGCAGCAGGGAGCCCCAGGCAGTCTCCCCTCCACTGTGCAGAAACCCGACTGCAGGGCTGTTTCTGTTTTAAAACTGGAGGGTGGGAGGAAGTTTTAGGAGCCACCCCGCCCCCAGCATATTCCCATTGGCTGGTTTCTAGTAGAAACCAGCCAATGGGAGCTGCTTTTTAGAATAACAGGCAGCTAAAAAGAATCACACCACCTCTCCTGGGCTCAGTTATTCATGAAGCACATGGCCAGGCAGGCTAGCACTGGCTGGGAAACATTTTAAGCTCTGCAGGCAGGCTAGTTTGGCAGCTGGCAAGTAAGTCTCTTGGCCACAGCCTGCTTCTGGAACCCCAGCCCTTTCCTCCCCAACTCTCTGCCCCCCCCCAACATACCCAAACCCTCTCTCCCTGTCTTACACCCATACCCCCTCCCAGATCTGGCACCCCAATCTCCTGCCCCAGATCACAATCCCTTCCTACCCTAGGTCACATCCCAAACCCCTTGAACTCCAGTCCCCTGCCCTAGGTCACAACTGCCTGCGTCCTCCCAACTCCCTCCCAGGCTTGTCTCCCTCCTGCACCCCAGTCCCTTACCCCAAGCTCCCTTCTGCACCCAATCTCCATCCCGGACCCTGCATCTCCAATATCATCATGGAAGAGTGCGGCCCTCAACCACTTTCCAAAATCTTGGAGTGGCCCGCCCATCAAAAATTGTTGCCCACCCCTGATTTAGAGTGCCTGAGAGGTGTTTGTCTAATCTGCTCTTTAAAACCTCCAATGATGAAGATTCCATCACATCCCTATGCAATTTATTCCAGTGGTTTAACCACCCTGATAGTTAGGAAGTTTTTCCTAAGGTCCAATCTAAACCTCCCTTGCTGCAATTTAAGCCCATTGCTTCTTGTCCTATCAATTTTTCTCCTTCCTCCTTGTAACAAGATTTTATGTACTTGAAAACTGATATGTCCCTTCCCCTCAGTTTTTCTCCAAATTGAACAAACCCAGTTCTTTCAATCTTCCTTCATAGATCATGTTTTCTAGACCTTTAATCATTTGTGTTGCTCTTTTCTGGACTTTCTTCAATTTGTCCATCTTTTCTGAAATGTGGTGCCTGGACCTGGGGCATAGTAGTCCCATTGAGGCCTAATCAATATGGAGTAGAGCAGAAAAATTACTTTTCATGTCATGCATACAACACTCTTGCTAATATATGCCAGAATGATGTTTGCTTTTTTTGTAACAGTGTTATACTGTTGACTTATATTGAGCTTATGATCCACTATGACTCCCAGATGCGTTTCTGCAGTATTCCTTCCTAGATAGTCATTTCCCATTTTGTTTGTGTGCAACTGATTTGTTCCTTTCTAAACAGAGGACTTTGCATTTGTTCTTATTGAACGTTATCCTATTTACCTCAGACCATTTCTCCAGATCCTTGCACTTGTATTGTCCACAACCTTTACAAATGTACTCTCTATACCATCATCTAAATAATTGATGAAAATGTTGAACAGAACCTGACCCAGAACTAATTCTTGTAGGAGCCCACCTGATATGCCCTTCCAGCTTGACAGAGTCATTGAATTACTTTCTTGGAATGCTTTTCCAACTAGTTATGCACCACCATACAGAAGCTCCATCTAGATTGTATTTCCCTAGATTGTTTGAGAAGATCATGTGAAACAGGACAAAAAGTCTTACTAAAGTCAAGATATATCACATCTATTGGCTCCCCATCCACAAGGTTTGTTACTCTGTCAAAGGAAGATAGTAGGTTGGTTTGACACAACTGGTTCTTGATTCATCCGTGTTGTTACTTATCTTCTAGGCGTCTGCAAACTGATTGCTTAATTATTTGCTCCAGTATCTTTTAGGATACTGAAGTTAAGTTGACTGATCCGTAATTCCCCGTCCTCTGGAATCTCTTTCATGAATTTTTTTTTTTTTTTTTGAATTGCTAATGGTTCAGATATCTCTTCAGTCAGCTTCTTGAATACTCTAGGATGTATTTCATCAGGCCTGCTGATTTGAAGATTGCTAGCTCATCTAAGTTAGTCCTCTTTGGTCTTGGTGTCCTGGTTGGCTCCATTTCTTAACACAAACCTAGGAACAGGTTCAAGAGCAATAAAATTATCAGGTATGTTATTCAGATGGATGGGGTATGCGGTTTTGCTCAGACTGAAGGCATCCCTCTGCAAGGAAACAGACCCCGCTCTGTCCCACAAAATTTCATGTGATTACACAGACAAATGCTGATGGCTCCTAGCCCACCTCGAGGTTTAATGATTATTGCTTGGTTGGGTGAAGAAGACTAGCAAGAAATACTTACGCTGCCCAGTAAGAACTTGAGCTTCGGTGGGACCGTAAACTCTTCTGGAATTACAGCTCATTGCTTAAACCAAACAGACCTGGTTTGGGTGCGAAGTTGCATATTGCACACCTGCAGCATCCACGGTTAACTTCAAACAGATTGTTTTTAAAACAACACAGCATGTTTTATCAGCATTTTCAAGGAGAGGAAATACCTTTTTAACAGGAGCCCCTGGAGTCAAAGAGTCTGGTATCCCTGACTCAGGTGAGTAGTGGAAGAAATGAAGAGTGAGCAACATTCCTGCATGTCACATCTTTATTATAGTCCTGACCTTTCTTGCACAAAGAGCTCACGTGTCCTGATCCAGCAGTCTTTTAATGGATTAGTCCCACTGAGGCGAGTGGAACAGTTCATGGGCTAAACACGGCAAAGTGGGCCCCTTCCTTTTTCATCCCCACTAAAGAAGATCTCCCAGTGTACAATGAATTATTTCTTTAACAAGCGACTGCTGTAAACACCTGGTACTAAAGACACAGCAAAGGAAGGAGTGTAAGGAAGGCAAATTCCACTCTCATTGGGGTGTGTGTGTTAAGAGTTTGGATCTGGGAAGGATGGAGAGAAATTTGAGAACAGCTGTTACATTTCTCAGACTCCACACAGCTATCAAAAGAAATAAGCACCTAACTTGTTTAAGCAATTTTTATTTATGTATTTAGAGGGAAACTTCCATATCATATCATAAGTAAAAATACTAGAGTTGAATGTTGTGTAAAAAAAAAAAAAGTCACGGCGATGGGCTCTCTGTGCGGGGCCACAATAGTTTATCATGGAAAGGGGAAGTGAGGGTATGCTCACTTCCAAATTAAAAAAATAAATGCTAATTAACTGCAATACATTTCATCATTTTCATACAGCCAATAGAATGAAAACCAAAAGCAATCTAAAAGAATGCAACCTACAATGGAATAAAGTAATTCGGGCAGTAGAGGCAGAATAAGACTGTTTTTACGAAAGTTACAAAGAAACATGATACAACAACAAAAAAAAGGGTGGGAGAATATTTTTCACTAAGATTAAAAACAAAAAATATTCACTTTAACACCCTATTACTCAAACACAGAGAACGTTTCAACCTAGTTTCTTTTTTTCCTATACAAGGGAAACACTGTTAAAGTGCTTCTTTTAAGAGTTAGAAGGCACCACTGAGAGTTGCCTGATACCTTTAATGCACACTGAAGAAAGAGGAAATTGTCTGGCATGATGCAAAAATTAACTGCTTATAGATCTTTTCTTTTAAAAAGTGGCAACAAGTTATAACTTCAGTGCCAGAAATTTACTTCTGATTGGTGGATTCATTCATTAAGAGAGATTTCTCCCTTAGAATTTGTGTGTGGCTTTTTATACACTGTACAAAATGGGGCAATTCTGCAGTATCGCATTTTAAATTAGATTGGTCAGACTGTTTTCTAAGTTTTGAGAAGCCAATCCTATTAAATACTTCTAAACTCTAGACAAATGGAATAATTAACTGCACTATCTTAAATGGCATACTCATCTGTGCGATGTAGAAATGGACTAGATTCCACAGAATTCAATTTGATATGTAATGTCTTGTAGCAGATGTTATAACAAAATAACTCTTGTTTATTGAATTACCTCACTGAGGCCATTAATGCTGTTCCTATAGTTGATTTTTCTGGAGTAGGATGACACTTCATAGCTGTCCAAAGCAAGTTTGAACCTTTAACTCTCCAGAATTTGTTCACTTTGTTGCTTATATTATTGCACTAGCTTCTAAAGTCTTTATAGCTTCCTAAGTAAATCTAATTGTTCAAAATGCAGATTCTATATTTAGATAATGAATTGTATGAAATAAATAAAAGGGATTTTTATGGTCAGTGTTGCTGATATGTTGTGTATCTTAATTATTTCTAATGTAAACCGTTTTGGTGCATTTTCTTAAAAACCTAGTCATCCAGCATAAAAGCTTGACTTAACATTTAAGAATGGATTTGTTTCTCTCAAAACTGCATCAGAGAATTGTTTTAAATACAGAATCTGTGAGGCTTCCTACAAATTCATGGAAATTGCAGTACAAACACAGTTTGTAATTCAGATAATATAGACAGTTTTCTAGTGTCCGTTGAAATAAGGTCCCCAAAATGTAGTCTGTTTTGTTTCTGAATGGGAAAAAAGGCAAAATATTAGGCTGTTCCACTGGCTGAATAGGAGAACTGAGGAAAATGAGGTCTTCTCTCATTATCTACACAATCCATACTGTCATCTGCAAACAGAAAAATCAGTTTTACACATTGAATAATGCCCCATATATTTTGATTTTAAAAAGAATAGAAATTAATTATTTTCATATCTTGAAACAAATGCATTGTAGCTTCCCTCGTACATCCCAAATTAAAATTATAGCTAAAACTAGCATCAGAAAAGTATCAAACTTAAGACCTGCCTTGCCTCTTTATTTAATGTAAGAAGTTAATTTTCAGCACTGAGATGTAGCTTTGTTGGTGTCCATTTAATATTGCTGTGAGCTGTATGGTTGAATCCATATTCACTGTACTGAATTTTCACCCCTCGGTGTCTAGCGGTATAAAGTGAATGCTAAGTTACCATGGAAATAGAGTATACTTAAATTTAAAAAGCACATTAGCAATTATGCAATCAGTGTCAATACACACAATGTATATGCATATGCATTTTAAAGCTTATGAATATTGCTGGTTGGAAGTTTACCAACAGAATGTTTTTCTGTTGGAAAATGCCAGTTCATTGAAAACTAAATTTTTTGTGGAAGCTTGTCAATTTGAACATTTTTTCATTTGGAAAAGCAGCAATGCAAAGTGTTCTGACATTTTCAGAATGAAACTCTTATATTTTTATTTTGAAACAACTTTAACTTTTATTTTAGATTATAATTTTTGTAGTATGTCAAAATTAGAATGAAACTTTTTGATCTGACAAAACTAAGCATTTCAACTTGCCTGACATGTTTTTCCCCCAGAATTTCATTTTGCAAGGTGTTTCGTGTATTTTCTTTTAGTTCCATTTCAGAACAGAAACTACACTTTGAACTCGTAGAACTCCCCACAACAACAAAAATCCAGTTTCCACTCAAGTTCTGCTTATGACATTTTATGTCCGGGAAAAGCACCAGACTGAAATTTAGCTGGGAAGAATACACTAAGCTGGAGAGACCTTCACTAGAGTTTAAGAGAGCAGTTCAATTTCTATGCCCAGTTAATACCTGGCTTGTCTGCTGAGTCTACTAATAATGGTCTTAGTTACAGCATTTCTTTTTGAGGCATTTACAAGGATAGGGACTCAGACCATTGAATCACATAGCTCAGTGTTTCTCAACCAGAGAGAAGTCTGGGGGGGTATGTCAACACAACTGAAATTTGGAGAAAACTGAATTTTTGTTTTAAGTTTTACAGCGCTTTATCATTTTTGTACTTTTTACAAAAAAAAATTTAATCACCTGCCCAGCTACGATTAAGTTGTTTAAACAAATGTGTTGAAATGGTAGAAAAAAAACTGTGTGTGTCTAAAAACTGTAGGTACTAGGGGTACTTATTTTTTATTTTTTTGGGGGGGGGGGGGAAGGGTGCTTTATATAAAAAAAAAAAAAAAAAAAAAGGTTGAGAAACACTGACATAGCTCACTGAGCAGCTACTGGATAACAGACTTTCTGATACTATCAGTGATGGGCCTGGGGTGCATTCAGTTCCAGATTCCTAAACATCCCAAAAATAGAGTTGGTATGGACCCATCTAACATCATGACCAAGTATAAACACACAGTTTAATTACTGCATATCAAAAAGAAACACAGATGAATCTGAACTGACATTTCTTTGATATTTTCTATTAGGCCAAATAACACTACTGAAAATTATGTTGGGGTGACTCTAAGCTGAAAGAAATAAATAGTTGGAAAACTTTACCTTGGTCAGGTGGAGTGATTGTAATCATCTGTGCTGTAAATTCTTCATCAAAATATCTTGTATCTGTTTCAGATGTAACTTGTGGTTTAAATGGAGGTACAAGCTGAAAGACAAAAAAACCCATAAGCTTATAGTTTGCTGAAATATGTTCTTTGCAAGTTGGCTCTGAATTTCAGCTATAAGCCACAGTAACTTTTCCTATACTGCTAATAAATCCATGGCTCATAGGAAAGAAATATGTACAAAGTATTTAAATGTGCATCTGCTGTTTACTGGATGTGAAAGGTTTTGTTTCTAAATCTTGCTGGAAGTAGAAAAAATTGTGAGCTGCTGATGCTACTTCACGCAATAAATAAGTAGCTGATAAATATTTACAGTGAAGAAATTAATACATAGTCTATTTTTTAAAAAATGACATAGAGACTATAGGTCTGATCACCTATGCTTTAGGCATGGGAGAGGGGCCAGAAACAGTTCAGAGGGGAGCTGCACTTCAGTGGCATAGTAGCTCTCTCCTATCCTATGGAGGCAACTTGATATAAACACTGCACTTGTGGGCTGCGTCTAGACTGGCAAGTTTTTCCACAAAAGCAGCTGCTTGAATTTGCGCAAGAACACTGACAATCTAATGTATGATTGTCAGTGTTCTTGCGCAAATACTATGCTGCTCCCATTCGGGAAAAAGCCCTCTTGCGCAAATGTATTTGCGCAAGAGGGCCAGTGTAGACAGCTCAGGACTGTTTTGTGCAAAAAAGCCCCAATGGCGAAAATGGCGATCGGGGCTTTCTTGCGCAAAACGGCGTCTAGATTGGCACGGACGCTTTTCCGCAAAAAGTGCTTTTGCGCAAAAGCGTCCGTGCCAATCTAGACGCTCTTTTCCGCAAATGCTTTTAATGGAAAAACTTTTAATGGAAAATCATGCCAGTCTAGACGCAGCCGTGGAGCTTAGAAGGTTTAAGGGAAACTGGCATGGTCACTGGTATTGGTTACATGGACCTTCTAGTATTGCATCCAGGGAGTCTGACAACAGGACTCCAGGTAAACTGAGCTACTTGAGTGGGGTGGAGGAGGCGGCAGCGTGTACATCCAGCCGCTGGTCTTACGCAGATGCAGTGTTCCAAAGGGTTTTGTAATGTGCACTTTTAGAAGACGGTATATCTGGTTCAGTTTCCCACTGCACAACACAGCAGAAACTTGATTGTGAGGTCACCATCTGTAGCCTTTCCACAGAGGACAGAATGCTGGGCATCAATTCACCCGCTGCTGGGGATAACTGGCAGTCAGAACAGCACTCAACTACACTATTCCTATGCAACAACAATTAGGAAATGGGATCAAGGAAGCTATGTAGCTATGGTGCTCATGGGCATGAAAAATTCATAACATGAGCACTGTAGCTCTAGTCCCTGACATAGGCACAATAAGATCAGCCTAAGAATGGTCATACTGAGTCAGATCAATTGACCATTTATTCTGTCCTTCAGAAATGACCAATATCAGATGTTTCAAAGGGAATGAACAGAATAGGGCAATCATCAAATGATCCATCCCCTATTGTCCAGCCCCAGCATCTGGCAATCAGAGGCTTAAGGAAACCCAGAGCATAACCTTGACCGTCTTGGCCAATCGCCATTGATGGGCTTATTCTCCATGAACCTGTCTAATTCTTTTTGAACCCAGTTACAGTTACGGCCTTCACAACATCCCCTAGAAAGGAGTTCCACAGGCTGACTCTGTGTAATATGAAGTACTACTTTATTTGTTTTAAATCTTTGCCTTTCATTGGGTGACCCATGATGCGAAGGAGTAAAGAGCACTTCATTAACTGCTATTAGTCCCCTGCATTTAATTTTATTTCAGAAAATATTTAAAATTAAAGACAAAAATATGATCCACAGAGATCATACTGGTGATACTTCCAAGAAAAAAACCTGTGAAGTTTAGAGCCAACATTTGAATGTTACGGGAAGTGAAAATACTTCAGTGTTAAAAATGACCCTTATTCTAAATATCAAATACAGTTACAAGATGCATACAACATTCCTATTTTAAGCCCAAATCTTCAAAACTAACTTGTTATTTTTGGATGCCCCAAGTATACTTTTAAGGAGTTCAAGGGTCAGATAAGTGCTTAGCACTTTCAGAAATTCAGACCCTGTAAGAGGCCTTGATGCTATGAACCCCAAATTCTTAGACACTATTGAAAATGTAGGCTTTATAGCCTATATACTATTTAAGGTACAAGAGGAGGGGTTCCATTTCCTAAGGTAATAACCCTACTCTCAAATTATTCCAACCAGTATACTTTTTCTGTGAGGATAAGTACCCTTTCTCCCCGATACCAAATCCCCAATCCTCTGATCATCCATCAGGCATTCTTTCTTCCATCTAAGCAATAGTTTGGCCCTTCCTGTGTGTCTGATTTGTCCATAACTCCATTTAGCTAATGGTGGTTTTGGCACGTGCTGGTTCAATTCGCTCTCTAAATTGTTGTCCGCAATACTGAGTCTCCGAATACGAGAGTGATTAAGGACTCAGGCACTGCAGCCAAAACCTAATTACAGAGATGTTCTGGGTTATTTTTTAGAAGATTACTGGTAAAATACAATCTAAGACAGGATGAACCCTGTGGAAAATATTTTTGTATATGGTCAGATTGAACTGGGAGGGGAAGTGGGAGAATGTAGCAAGAAGCTGTGATGTGAACAGCATTCACTGCAATAGGTCAGCAGCCCGACTGGTGGGGAGGTGCACTTGTGGCGTAATGCTGCTGTATGCCAGCAGGAGATACACGGACGTAAGTTCCTTAACTAGCCATGAGAGACTGTGGAGAAGATGCAATTACAATATTAATATTTATATGTAGTTTATGGAAGGATGAAGTATTACACAGTTAAAATGCACTTGTCTCTAGGGGAAAATGACAAAGATTTTCAGCAGGGATATTCTGATAATTTTAAATTCAGTTACGCCAAACTCCCTGTCGTTCAAAGTAAGGTCACGTCTCCCAATCTCAATTATACAAAAAATTTCCTTGTTTATACAAAGCTTCAATTATGTAAACTTATTCCACATTTCCTGATGACATTGGGGAACCATGTCTGTCCCAGATGTGTCTAGACTAATAGCATATTTCACTCACTGTGGGTGATCTTCTACCAATTTTAGAAGACCTCCAGGGCATTCAAATACATCTCTTTGGCCTGGGCAGAGAGAGTATGGCTACTATAGACAAAGTCTTAGATCCCATTTTTTATTTGCCCTCTTGCTAGAAATGAGCCAAAGAGGATGGCTTTTGAATTTGCAAAGACAATGTTTGAAGTGATCTTAATCCAGGCACTATTTTCTCCAAGGCAGCAAATTTCTGGAGGAACTGGAGAGACGGGAGGGAGCAGGAAATTAAAGTTTCTGGCTCATCACCACTTTCTATAAGCTTTATGAAGATCATGTTTAAAGCAATATTCTTTACACTGACCTGCTTAAACTCTGCAATCAAAATGTTGCAGAAGCCCTTGACCTGATAAATTCACTGCAGACAACCTGCATATGGCAGTCTCCTTTGACATCGGTTCTTAAAAGGCATATTGTCAAAGCTGCCTAAAAATCAGACCTTTCAGAGAGCTCTTTGTTCTCTGGCATATGCACAGAAGGCAAATACATGATTTGCTCTCTCTACAATTTGTATGGAATATCTACAGCTCTTATTCTCTCAAGAATTGAGAGATATACTTGTAAATTTCAGAACTCTGCTTTCTGACAAGAACAGGGCAGGCAGAAGAGAGGCCCTGTAAAACATGCATGTGTGATTGGTTCTATGGTTTGTTTTCCACTTGCCCAGCAAAAGAACAAATTTGTAAAGAACAAATCAAGCCAAACCAATCTGATAGCCTTCTTTGATAGGATAACAGGTCTTGTGGATAAGAGAGAAGCAGTGGATGTGATATACCTAGACTTTAGTAAGGCATTTGATACAGTCTCGTATGACCTTATCGAACTTGGCAATTACAACCTAGATGGGGCTACTATAAGGTGGGTGCATAACTGGCTGGATAACCATTCTCAGAGAGTAGTTATTAATGGTTCAGAGTCATGCTGGAAGGGCATAACAAGTGGGGTTCCGCAGGGGTCTGTTTTGGGACCGGGTCTGTTCAATATCTTCATCAACGATTTAGATATTGGCATAGAAAGTACGCTTATTAAGTTTGCAGATGATACGAAGCTGGGAGGGGTTGCGACTGCTCTGGAGGATAGGATCATAATTCAAAATGATCTGGACAAACTGGAGAAATGGTCTGAGGTAAGCTGGATGACATTTAATAAGGACAAATGCAAAGTACTCCACTTAGGAAAGAAAATTTGGTTTCACACATATGGAATGGGAAGCAACTGTCTACGAAGGAGTACTGAAAAAAGGGATCTAGGAGTCATAGTGGACCACAAGCTAAATATAAGCCAACAGTGTGACGCTGTTGCAAAAAAAGCAAACATGATTCTGGGATACATTAATAGGAGTGCTGTAAGCAAGACACGAGAAGTCATTCTTCCACTCTACTTTGCACTGATTAGGCCTCAATTGGAGTACTGTGTCCAATTCTGGGCACCACATTTCAAGAAAGGTGTGGAGAAATTGGAGAAGGTCCAGAGAAGAGCAACAAAAATTATTAAAGATCTAGAAAACATGAGCTATGAGGCAAGGCTGAAGGAATTGGGCTTATTTAGTTTGGAAAAAAGAAGACAGAGGGAATATGATAGTAGTTTTCAGGTATCTAAAAGGGTGTCACAGGGAGGAGGGGGGAAATTGTTCTCCTTGGCCTCTTGACAAGAAGCAATGTACTTAAACTACAGCAAGGGAGGTTTAGGTTGGACAGGGTGGTTAAACACTGGAATAAACTGTAGGGAGGTTGTGGAATCACCATCACTGGAGATATTTAAGAGCAGGTTGAATAGACGTCTACCAGGGATAGTCTAGAGGGTGCTTGGTCCTGCCGTGAGGGCAGGGGACTGAACTTGATGATCTATTGAGTCCCCTTCCATTTCTAGTATTCTTAGAATTACAGAATCATACAGTTCAAGTTCTATGAGTCACAACCGTTTCTTTAGGGGAAATGACAGATTTTCCAGAAGCAGAAGGGAAGAGTAATATTGTAAATATTAAAATTTTAGTTTAGCAAGTAGGACAGTGTCCTTTAAAAGGGTCCATTTATGCTGTATCATGTGTAGATATTCAAGGGTGAAGCATGCAAAGCTGAAACATTGAATCAGTATTCAGATGCATCTTTCTCCCTTCTGTGAAATTATATAAAGGGACACCCATCTTTCCTAATACAAGAGTTTTCTAGTATTAGGAAGGTGCGTGTCACATTGCCCTTTGTATACTGTATTTTTTGTGTTCTCCAGGGAACCATTCAACATCTTCATAACCTTATCAGGAAGACAAAGAGGGACATATTTCTGCAAGGAGAGAGAGAAAGGTTGGAAGGAGAAAATAAGGTATCCTTTGTACTCCCAATACAACAGGAAAGCCAAGAATGTTAATCTCTATTGGTATGATATGGAAACTGCTAACATAATAGTATGTTAGTTATACAAAAGGAATCCAACAGTTAAAACCCTGAGCAAATCATATGTTATTTGTATTCATTAATAAGAGACCTTCAGGTTAAAAATAAATTATTATTTATGTCTATTGGGGCACAAAACTGTCTTTAGGACTTTCCCAAACCAAGCGAATATATAATCCTTGCTTCCTAATTAAATTAGCTATGAGAGTGTTTCCGAAAGTGTTCCATGGGCCTGCTTTGGGAAAAGCCGCTAGTGGGCCTGTGCGTCGCTTTGTTTACTTAGGGTCTGTGGCCACGGAGCTTTGTGGCTCTTGTTGGCTCTGATTCACTGTTTCCAGCCAAGGGGAGCCATGGGAAGCTTCATGTCATGGCAATATGGAGGGAAAAGTGGGATAATGTGAGTAAGATCACACCGTTACTCAGCAATAGCTACTGCATGGCATGCTGAAGTTGTTTCTCTTTTTATCACTGAAGAGATGTCTGAGTTACATGCCGGTGTCACGACAAAAGTGTTTGCAATGAGGTACTTGAAGGAATGGAGGGAAAAGCTCAGCAGGAGCAATGAGACAGCAAGGGAAGATGGCACTGATATAATAGAAGGGGAAGTCAAAGTCTGACACCAATTTATGCTAGCCACATGGTAGAAGACAGGTTGCTGACTCTAGGGAGTCCTGTTCTAGAACATGGGGCAGCACTTCAGGAATATAGGTTAGAGGCCATGAATTCAGATACATAAAATTGTCCTTCTCTTCTTTGTCACAAAACCCTTATTAGAACTGGACTAACTTTAAAAATCCAAGTTTTACTTCTCTGTATTTATGCTACTTGTCTGATCTAGTCGATCTGCATTTTTCCAAGCAGAGATAAATGCCAAAAAGTTTCACTATTATTTCTGGTTAGTTTCAGATTCTCATGCACCGGTTCAATGAATTAGTTTCTGAGCTGCAACCATCTTATGGGGGAACCACTTGTTAGAGACAAAACTGTTTCTAGTAGAATTAAAACAAAATTAATGAAAACCAGTTTGTAAAACTGATGTTTATAAAAACCAATATTTTGCACCAACTTTGACCTAACAGATTCTCTTTCACTCTTATTATTGACTTAGATAAATTTTCTTTAGCAGGACCTTTTAGTTAGAAATGAAGTACTGTGGCTTAGAAACAGGTGACACAAATATAGCAAGCCTTATTTATGAAATAATCTTCAATAGCCGGGGACAACCTTACACATATTCAGTTACTCCACAAACCCTCTTTACATCAGAAGAATTGTTGTTAAGTACCTTTTTCTCATATACGTCTTGCCAAACAATGCCAGAAAAAAATTTGTGCTGCATAATCTCCTTTGCATCATCAGGGCCACCACCTAACCTGTTTTTTTGGGGAAAAAAACAACACTTCAGCATATGTAGCTTTCAAATAAGATTATTACTGAGAAGAGAGGAAGTCATGGTTAAGTAACCAACAGTTTGTCAGTTTCAGGTTTGAGAACAAGCTTGTCATTCATTACCTTGATGCATTTATTTCATGTTCTAAGATTCACGAACACTGGTTGGTTGTCCATTTCAGACTTCAGCATGCTTTCCAAACTAGGGATGTAAAATCCCATTTAATTAGTTAATCAGTTAAATGTTACGGTTAACCGATTAAACAGAGGCAGGCAGGCAGGAATGCTCCTGCCTGCAGCACGCTGGGCCAGGCCTGCTGCGCGTGGGGGCTGCTTCAGCTGGGGCAGGCTGCAGCAGGGCTGGAGCAGCCCCCTGACCTATGTACGGAGCTCAGGGGGCTGCTCCAGCCCCAGCTGGTCAATTGTAACCAGTAAGCATCTCCCGGTGCTTCCTAAGGGTGATGCTTAATGGTTAACCAGTGAACCATTCACAACCCTATTCCAAAACTCTAGTGGAACTATGTTTAAGAGACAAAATGATTGATACATCAAGAGATGCATCTAAAATTTATGCTTCAAAACATATGCCCTGAAATGGAAGTTCTATGATGTGACTTGAAAAGTAGACTTCTCTTACTCAACACACTCAACAGCTCTGCTCTAATTCATATCTGTTATTACTTTTAGTATGCAGATCCTGTGCATACCAATGGGAAAGAGAACTGGATGTTAGTCCTTCTTGTGCAGTAAGTTTGACCGTGTTCCAGTTCAACGTGAAATCATTTACACCTAGCAACTAGGTTTAAAGGGAATGAGGCTAAAATCTGAAAATAATGGGAGATATACCATATAAATGAAGAAAAGCAGAATTTGACCTGCAGAACCCTAATCATTTGTTGGAGGCATGACTTACAGGTCAGTAAAAGGCTCTCTTTGTGGACACATTTGATATGATTTATAGAGTTGACCTAATTTGACCTCCTACATAACACAAGCCAGAGAACTTCCCCAAAATAAGTCCCAGAGCAGATTTTTTAGAAAAACATCCTGTCTTGGTTTAAAAATTGCCAGTAATGGGGAATCCACCATAGTCCTTGGTAAATTGTTGCAATAATTACTCTTACTGTTAAGACGCTGTTATGGAAGAGAATGAAACACAAACGGGGAACCCCATCTTGTCATTTTAGTCAACTTTCAGAGATAAGTGATGCTTAAAAATACATTTTGTAACAAGAGTTGAGCGAGTCCTGACTTTCCAGCCTTCCTTCCAACACTGTTACAAGGAATAGTCACTTCACAGCATATTTTATATATTTTACAACCTGACAAATGTAATATCAAGTTGTACATGAACCTACCCTCCTTTTTGGATTCAGAGAAACAAAAGGATTTTTATTGATTTAAATAATATTGAGATAGGGCACTTTCCTTGCAATACAAGAGTGTTTACACAGACATGACCCAAAATAATGACACCTATCAATTACAATTTAATTATTTTTGTTACAGTTAATGTGTAGAGAAGCCCTGAGTCAACAGGAGCTTAGACTTTATTATCTGGGTGAAATATTTTCCTCTCAGAGTCTGAACCACTGGGCAGTGGGCGGTGATAGGCGAGGGGTGACTCAGCTTCCCCTCGTACAGCCACTGCCATGGGAACCCTACTGTGGTTTGGCGAGGGAAATTTTTGCTTTTTATAATACCCCATGCAGGTTCCTGTGCTGAACCACATTATCAAAACAATACAAAAAGCATGTTCTTCTCAAACAAAACACAGATCGGACAGATAGATTAAATTCACAGATTTTAAGGCTAAGAGGTACCATTACAGCTATCATAATGGTCTAATCCAGGGGTGGGCAATCATTTTCACAGGGGAACCACTTAATGAATTTTGGTACATGGTCACAGGCTGGCACCACCCCCAGAAGAGGCGGGGCCTGCGCAGAAGGGGTGGGGCTAGGAACTAGCCTCCCGTCAGAGTTGTCTGGGGCTGGAGGCTTTGAATTAAAAACACAGCAAAGAGCTCCAAGCTCACAGCTCTCAGCCCCGCCGCTACTGCATTGCCTAGCAGCCACCTGGCACTGCTGTGGCTATTTAAAGGGCTTACAGGTTAGGCCCCTGTTGAGGTAGTGCTGTAACTGGGAGCCCTGAGCCATTTAAGTAGGATCCTGCTGCCTGAACCACTGCCTAGAAATTCGGTGGCATGGGCAGCAGGATATAAATAGAAAGCAGCCAGATGCAGTCTGTGGGCTGGATCCGGCCCCTGGCTGCATCTTACCCAGCCCTGGTCTAATCTGACCTCCTGCATCTTGCCCAGCCCTGGTCTAATCTGACTGCCCATCACCATAATTTCTGAGCACTTCATGAACTTTAATGTATTTACTCTCCCAAACACTCCTGTCTGGTAGGGTAGTACTATTATCTCCTTTTTACAGATCCGAAACTGAGGCACAGAATGGCTACGTGATTTGCCCAGGGTCTCACAGAAAATCTGGTAGAGCTGGGAACTGAATCCACTCCTCAAAGTCCCAGCCTAGCACCTTACCAGTGAGTCACCCTGCCTCTTATAACACAAGTCAAAACACAATTTTACTCTGCAATTCTTGCAATGCTAACTATGAGTATAAATAAAACTAGCAATACACCATTAACAAAGTTTACAGAGAAATATTACAAAGACTAAGTGAGAACAGAAACTTGGAAGATTTAGAAGACTCAGAACAAACTATAGTCTAAATAAATGGCTGTCATTACTGAGTGCCAAACATTTGTTTGTTTTTATATACAGTCAAGGACCTTTATTTTGTACTTCGACCTAAGTTCAAAAGAGAAAAAACATCATTAAAGAGGTTCTTAAAAAAAACTACCATGAAATGTGCATTCTCTGAGTTTATAAAACTGCTTGCAGTCTGGAAGTTATTTTAATGATCTGACTGTTCCAAATGTCTGTGTTCCAGAAGTGAAAAATAGCCACTTATTCTGAAGGAAATCCAAGTGCAACTACAGTAATCATTTTGCACACCTAAATCACTGACAGGGATATAATTAGTAGCGATTTCATGGCCAAGAAATGTGTGTCACAGACCACGAAATAAGCCCTTCACCGTGAAATCTGATCTCCCTCTTGCTGCTGGGAGTGCCCTGGGCAGGGGGCTCCTAAGCTGCAACTCTGTGCTGGACAGGGGAAGGACAGCTCTCGCTCAGTGCAGGGAGATCAGACTCACCTCTGAGTGCCTTCCACTGCTGCAGAAAGATCCAGCAGTGAATGTTCCTGCAGCTGGAGGAAACTTGTGAAGATAGGTCTCATCTCCCCTTGCTGCTGGAAGTGCCCTACCATGGGGGCTCCTAGCCGCAAGTCCTTGCTGGGCTGGGGAGAGGCAGGACGTGGTCTTCCCTTACATGGCAGCTCAGGGGGAGGGAGGAAGGATCAGACCCACTTCTAGGTACCTTTTGGGTAGGGACCCCCAAGATTACAACAACATGAAATTTCAGATGTTAACAGCTGAAAATGTGAAACTGACCAATTTTAAAACCTTCAGGCTGTGAAACAGATCAAAATGGATGTGAATTTGGTAGGGCCCTAATGACAATATTTAAACAGTGGCCTTAAAAGAAACACAGAAAAGTTACCGAATCATGGTTAGACAGTGTCATCTCAGCTAACTCATCAATAATGCTAAACACACATTTCTATTCACAGCTTTAAAATAAAATAAAATATATAGTACTAGTTCTTCATCTTAATCTCAACTCTACTGCAGCATGGTTCTAATCCAGAAAAGCATTTTGAGCACGTGCTTAACTTTAAACATGTAAGTAGTCCCACTGCTAGTGAGCTTGCGCTTAAATCCTTTCTGGGCCAAGACTACACAAGATAGCCTCATCGTCTCCCATTATCATCCGGAAGGGGTTTTACAAAAATGTAACCTCTAAGGTTCTTGATTCTCACCTGCTAGTTGCTCATTTTGGGTCTTCCCCAGCTACCTGCTATTCAGCAGACTCTTAAATCATTGTATTCTCCAGTTGGTCTCTACCTGTTTCCAATATATACAGTTATGCTAACGTATTTAGTAACTCCAAAACCTTCCAAACAATATTTTAATATTTCCCAACTGGGTTATCAAGACATAACTCGTTATTAGAATCCTTATCAGTCACCACACAATAGATATTCTGCAAGGTCCACCTTGCGATATAGGATGATCTAATCATTGCTAGCAGGATATATGTGTTAAACGACACTTTGTTCCTTGCAAATGCTCTTCATTTCACTTGAATGCTTCAGACATGAGTATTTTGGCAGTAGGCCCATATTTTCCAAATATCGTGGAACACAAGGGGCAGAATTCCTTCCTTTCCCAGTTTGTATTGTGCTAGAATCACTGCTTTCCAAGTGTCTCCAATTCATACGTAGGCCCAAATTAACACTAACTGAAGCCATTCATTACTTGGTATTATATTGATCCCTCTGATTATCATAAAGACCACATCCTCAATACACCTAAGTTTACAGAATCCGTTTTCTTCAATTCAAATTCTACCATTTTAACCCTCAAAAGCTCTCTCTGTATACAGCTGAAACAAAAGCTTTAAACACACTGAAGTGCTGTGGAACTCCTTTGCCTAAATTCTCACAGACAAGGCAGGTGAGGTATCTTTTAGTGGACCAGCTTCTGTTGGTGAGAAGGACAAGCTTTCAAGCTACACAGAGCTCTTTTTCAGGGCTGAGAAAGTTATTGGGAGCATCACAGCTCATCATAAGATCCAACTGATAGTTTAGCATAAGCAGTTAGAACATGTGCGAAGGGACCATTCAAGGTCCATTAATGCTTCTGTAGTCATAGGACAAAAAAAGGGGATTAATGGGTTACAGAATGCTGTAACAGGCCATAAATCCAGTGTCTTAATTAAGGTGACAATTTTTAGTGCCTAGCAAAATTATGAATTTAAGCTCCCAGGCTCGTCTTTTGAAAGTGGTGTGCAGGTTTCCTGTGAGGAGGCGGCCTGAGAGGTGAAATATAGTGAAATCGCTTAGTGGAAAGTGTTCAGCCACGGGTGAGATGGCTTTTTGTCTTTTATCATGTTCCTGTGTGAGTTCATTTGAGAGCGCAGTGATTGTCTGGTTCCATCCACGCAGTTGCTGTGGGAGCATTTAGTGCACTGGGTGAGGTACACCGCATGTTATGTAGGATCCTTGGATCTTGAAAGATATATTGTGGGGGATAGCAGTGGATCACTGTAGCAGTGGAGATAGGTGTGCAAAGTTTTGCACCCTTTGTTCTATTAGGGTCTGGTGTCTCCCTGATCTGTCAGGAGCTTCCTGCTACTGATGAGCTTGAATAGGGTGAGGGAGGTTGTGTAAAGGTTAGAAAAGGAGATTCACGAAAGATGTCTCTCAGAATGGGGATCCCCCATCAGGAACGGGTTGTAGTAGTTTGATGATACCCCATATGGATTCCCACGTGAGATGGTAGATGACAATTAGAAGTGTGCAGTCAGAAGGGTTTTTACTTCTGTATTGAAGCATGATCTCTTGGGATATTTGGGTCACCCATACCATGATGCAATCTATTTCTCTGGTGCAGAGTCCTGATTTGGTAAAGGTGGTGTTAAGTGTGTTATGGTGTATATCTCTGGCTTCCTCCTCAGAGCATATTCTGTGTAGCTGAATGCCTGGCTGTAGACAGCAGAGATCTTGGTGTGTTTAAGGTGGTTACTGAATCTATTAAGGTAGGAGTGATGATCCATGGATTTCTTGTATAAAGTCATCTGAAAGGTTCCAATGCTGAAGCTGATGGTGATGTCCAGGAAGTTAGTGGTGCAGTGTTCCAAAGAGAGTTTAATGGATAGATGATTAAAGTTGTGGTGGACATCTATGAGGGAATTTAAGTCATCAGTCCAGAAAATACAAATATAATTGATTATCTCAAGAATACCATTGGTTTTGGGAAGCATTTGTCTAAAAATTCTCCTTCAAGTTGGCCCATGAAGACCAGCATATTGGGGAGCCATCCTAGTACCAAAGGTTGTTTCAATGGTTTGGACAAATTGTTGTCAGGTGAGAATTGCTTGAGTTTGGTAATGTGTCTGGGGTGGACATCTGAGAGTTGTCCACTATCTTGTATACGTTTGAGGCAGGCAATGATGCCATCATTGTGAGGAATATTGGTGTATAGGGAAGTGACCTCTGTGGTGTTAAGGACAATCTTCAAAAGGAGGTTGTTAATGCTGCAGAATTTCTGAAGGAAGTCAGTTGAGTCCTGGAGGAAGCTGTCCCTTTGTGGGCTGAATAGTTAGGATGGTTTTCATTTGCTCTGCAGAGGCCAGTCAGATGATTCTTTTTTCTTACAATTGTCAGTGGAGCCATAGGATGATTGCTGGTGGGACATGATAACTGGGAGTGGTTTTCGAATTTTCAAAAAGTGCATTAAGGCAGAGTTGGCAAAATAATTCTTCTAGTCCCCCACTAGCTAGTATGGTCTCAACTTCTGTGTAGGGATGTTAAAGACTATAGTTGACTAATCGACTATCCGATAAGCATTTGCTTATCGGATAGTCTTTTGACTAGTTGATCTCCTCCTCCTCTTGCTGCCTGTATGAGCTCCCGGGTTCCAGGGAAATGCTGCGGGGAGCCGAGGGTCAGCGAGTAGTCCCCTGCTGACCCCAGGCTCCATGGCTGCCCCTTTGATTTGTGCAGAGGCGGGATTTTAAAGGGGCAGCCCGCCGCACAGCTGATCCATGGATTAGCTCTGCGGCGAGCTGCCCCTTTAAAACACCGCCTCCGTGCATTTCAAAGGGGCAGCTGCCGTGCAGCCTGGGGTCAGCTGGGGTGCCGGAGAAGTGCTGCACAGAACCTGGGGTCAACTGGGGACTCCCCAGCTGACCTGGGTCTCTTAGCGGCATGCAGTGTAGCATGGATCCCGGGGTCAGCGGGGGACTGTGAGTCCTCCACTGACCCCGGGCTCCTTGGCTTTGAAATGCACAAGAGCCCCCGCTGGGGACTCGTGTACATTTCAAAGCAGGCATCCGCATGCAACGCGAAGTCAGCAGGACTTCCCTCTGGCCCCTGGCTGTACGCGGAAGTGCCTATCGACTAGTCGATTAACCGCATTTTAACATCCTTACTTCTGTGGTGGTTTAACCATTCAGTTTTGCCCTCTGTTCTGACAAATACTATCTGATCAAAATTAAGCCTATACAAATTAAGCCTATCCAGTGAGAGACAATCATCATTCCAAATTGGCTTCTCTCTGTGGAAGAACTCTGTGAACATGCAGCATTTAGTGTGAAATTTTTACAGTAGCAAAGTTTCCATCAAAACTGAAAGAAGATGATGTTCTAGAGAAGAAAGGGAGAAGTACAGTAGACTTCCGATAATCCGGCACCTTTGGGACCTAGGTGGTGCCGGATTATCAGATGTGCCGGAGTATCAGGAGGTACTCCGGCGGGGGGCTGTGACGGGTCTGCCAGGACCCACACTGTGTCCGTGGGGTGGGCGGGGAACAGCGCGGCGAGGGGCGAACCCTCCGCCGCTTTTGCAGGAAGGCGGGAGAAGCCCCGCGCTGCCGCCGAGAGTTTCCGGGAGGTGAGCGGGCTCCCCACCCCACAGACTGCAGTAGTTATCGCCGAGCAGGGGGGTGAGGGGCAGCGCTGCGGGACCAACCGGGCAGCACCCCAGCTGCTCTGCTCCGCCGCTTGTCCGTCGCTCGTCAGTTTCAGCAGCAGCAGCGGCGGACTTGGGGAAGCGGCAGAGTAGAGCAGCTGGGGTGCTGCCGGGTTGGTCCCACAGCGCCGCCCCTCACCCCCTGCTCGGCACCCCGCAGCACCCCAGCTGCTTTGCTCCGCCACTTCCCCAAGTCTGCCACTAGTCAGTTTCAGCAGTGGCAGCTGACCCGAATGAGATGACCGCATCTGCACACAATATTTAAGATGCGGGAATACCATGGATTTATATAGAGGCAATAAGATATCCTCTATCCCTTTTCTTAAGGATTCCTAACATTGTGTGCTTTTTTGGCTGCCATTGAGAACGATCTACAATGACTCCAAGATCTCTCCCTGGAGTGCTAACAGCCAATGCAGTCCCCATCATTTTAGATGTATAGTTCGGATTATGTTTTCAAATTTCAGCGGTTACACGTGGAGCGGCAGTCAGCTCCTGGGAGCAGGTGCAAGTTGGGAGCCAGCTTTTAAGCAAACTCCTTGTGCACACTGGGGGCCTGTATGTAACCGTGAATGTTAACCGATGAGCCAAGGCTCATCAGTTAACTGTTTACATGGTTATACTTTCACATCCCTAGTAGGCAATAGTGCAATTTGTTATAAGCAGTGATAGGTCAGTAGGGAAGATCAAAAATCCCTTTTAATCTGGTGATAATGTACTGCTGATGCTGTATGAAGTCTTACTTATCAGTAAAAACCAACAAGATGGAAGCACGGAAAGAATGCTAACTACATGGCAGAGACAAGACCGAGTTGCGGAGCAGCACAGCTAACAACTTATTAGTTCCTTACTGAATCAGCAAAATAGAAAATAAAATTTTAGATGTGAAAGCAATCACTGTAGAGCAGGGCTATTCAACTTTGAAAGCCCCAGGGGCCACAATGATACTCATAGCATATGCTGAGGGCCACAGCTTAAGTGTGGTTGCATTTACATGCAAATGTATATGCAAATATTTGAAACAGCTTCTTTCACACTGATGGGCATGAATATAAAGATTAAGACAAGACTACACAACACGCAGGCCCTGTTTAAGTCAGTTCTGCTGATATTAATAAAATGCAATATTTACCCGATTTCCACCCATATGACAACACTTTTAATGAAAAATGACAGTCCAGGAATTTAACTATTAAACGCATATCAACAGAAGACCATTATATTGACTACTTTTTTGTTTTGGTTCCCACCTGCGGGCCATGTGAGCCCCGTGTAAACCCAAACTGCACCACAGGCCGCAAACAAACGGACTGCGGGCTGCATGCGGCCCGTGGGCTGAGTGTTGAGTAGCCCTGCTGTAGAGTATGCACGAGTCATGTTCATTGTGATCTAGAATAGTTTGTTTTGATTATAGCCTTCTGTACAGTACAATGGCAGGCAGGGAATTTTGCAACTCTGTCCCTCTATTACTACATTTGTTTTCTGTTTCAATTTGGGATACCCAATCTGTGTCAATATTTAAAACAAGGAAAGATCAAACAAACAGGTTTCTTCTTCAACTACTTGTAGTTCTTTATAAATCAGCAATGTTTAACTGGACACAGTCAGTAAAATAAAAATCACACTTCTATCTGAAACATTCAGGATGATTGTAAATGAAAGAAATTAGAGGGGGAAAACAACATTCACCTTTTCCTGTGTTTATTTACTGAAAATGACCATATGCAAAGTGTGGTTGAATGTACAATTTGCTCTGTTCACGTGGATCTTTCCAACAGCAATACTGAAGAGAAACCATTTTTAACTCGTTTTCTGAAATCAACTAGACAGGTATGTGTGTTGTTTTTGTTTAGGTGCCTCTGCACCTCAGATGACTGTACCCCCATGTTTGTTTTGATGTGGTGGACCTGAAGAAGAAATGCGACCAGAGCTATCATTCAGAAAACAAAAGAAATTAAAATGTTTGATTTTTTAAAAAAATGTTCTCACCTTTGTTTAGGATCCTTCTTTAGCAAACCTGACAGCAGAGATTTTGCTTCAGGTGACAAAGTGCGTGGAAACCTAATCTCCTCCATGAGGATAAGTTCAAAGAGCTTCTCGTGATCCTGATTGTAGAAAGGGAGCCGGCCACACATCATTTCATACATTACAACTCCTAATCCCCACCAGTCCACTGCACGGCCATAGTCATTATCTTCCAGCACCTGCAGAAACATAGAGCACTGCTTTAATACGTATTCCTATGTTGTGAACAGGCAGGGAATTCAAGTGACAGGACTTATACTATTATATTAATTTTCATGCAATTCACAGCATCCTTGCAGCAACCAAGAGAGTAGATCCCCTTGCAGACAACTGACACTAATGCACACCAATGATTTATCAACAGGGAACACTCAAGGCAAGTAAGAGGGGGGGAAAAGCTAGAGAGATGGCACTCTCCCCATACACATTACTTCCCTGAAATGCATAACCTTCTAAAGCTGAGAGGCTGACAACCCAAGTCTGTTCTCAGATTACAAAGCCAGCTGCTAAATCCTAACTTATTCATTAGAAACCATTCCAAATGGGGCCCCATTTTAAAAACAGGATGCCATTTGGGGAGCAGGAGAGATCTGATTAACCTGTTGCATCAAAACTACAATCATACCTGTTCCTCTCTCTGTCAACTCATATGTTTTCTTTCAACATTCTCACCAAAAAAATCAATGTGCAACCCATGAATAGACGTCTGCTTGCAAATGTTAGAAGAATCGCTGAGCTGAATGAAACGCTTGAGAGCCAGAGATTCAAAACTGCTCATCTCGCCTTTTGCACTTCTGGCCTTTATGTTGCCCTAAATGGGAGCTAAAATCTTTTGAAAATCTGTTCCTCAAACTTTGCAATTTGCAGTCTCCTTACTAAACACACAGATGTTGAGAAGAAAAAAAAAAAAACTTCTCACAGTGGAGAAAATCTACTATTACAATTTTCTTTTACTTAATTCTATCCTCTGGTTTGGGTTGTGTTATGTGGTATTCGATAGCTGTGCTCTTCTTACAGTTCTGCACTTTACTGCTTATCACTTGTAAGAGGTAAAAGCACTGTTTGTTCATTCTTCTGTGCTGTGCAGTGTCAACCCAATACACTGAACTGTATTTCAGAACTTTTTATGCTCAGAAATAAAAGTCTTCAGTGGGATTCAGGACCAAAGAACCAACTGAAGCCCAGAAGCAGTTTTTCCACTAATGTCCATGGGAACAAGATCTGATGCGTTATGAATTAATGAGAAAGATCCTATGGATAAATAGGAAGATCAAAGTTTTCTTTGTAAGAAATTATGTTCTCTCTCTCTTTTTACTCACTTAGTGCCTTGCCTTAAAAATTATCTGAACTAGAAAAAAGCCCTGCAGTAAAAATCCAAAGGCTGTCCGGTATTAGATTACCCCACACAGGTCTATTTACAGCATCTCTTGCTGTATGATTCACACCAAACGACAGCTGGTTCTACAGCTGTCCCATATATGTATAAGACTAACACAGCTGCTTGTCTGCCAGGATTCCAGGAGCCGGCTTCATCCTTTATGAGGAATCATGGACTCTAACTTCACAGGAGATATTGTATGACAATACAGTTAGCCATATTTCTGAGCCACACCCTTTCAGTAAGCACTTCCTGTTCATTCTAAACCACTTAGGTTACTTAAAATAGAGTGAACACTTTGCTCCTGGATACACAATAGGGATATTCACACCCACACACACATACCCACCCTAAATCCAATAATAATTTGGCCAAGATACTAAAAGAACACTAGTTATAATCCAGATTACTAGCTAAAACCCTGCATTTCTACCTCCATTCAGCACAAAACAAGTACCAACCTTTATTTTCATAAGTAAAAAATACTTCTTACAAACACTGCAGTGCTTATATTAATGATATACAAAACAAGACAATGATTTAAGTATGTTCATAACTGAGAAGAGAAAAAAATCATATACAATGGCATGACAGGTATTTTTATACCTATGATTTATTGCAACATGCCTGGTAACTGTTAACCAATAGGTAACAAGGTCATTTAACTTAATTTAAGTGGATGCTCAATTCATGACAAGCAGTTCTAGGCAGCTGTGCGATGGAATTTACAAGAGAAGACAACAGCTGTAAATAGGATAGTCATCAATATATCTGACACATCAAAGCTGACGCAGTTCAGTCACTGACATCCATGCACAAGATTCCAATATGAACCTAAAACAACTATGTAACAACTGTATAAACACGTTCTTATGCTGGATTCAAGTTACAAATAGAGAGGAGAAAAAAAAGAGACCCCTGCTTTGAAGGATACATGACCTTAAACATACAGGATACTCTCTCACACACAATTTACAGATTTTTTGCATGCTACCAACCAGATGACAAAAGCCTTCAGAATTTAACACTACAACCCATAGCTGGGATTTGCAATGAAAGGAGTGAGCTAGATTAGTCAAAAGGATTTGTTCGTCTGTGTTATGGCTCAATTAGATTGTTACAAATATTAAAGGCAACCACTGTAGATAAAATGATTGAGGGGAACTCCATGTAGAGACATTCCATGGCTGCTTCAGACACATTCTACATCAGGAAAAAATCCAAAAATGAAATAATTTTTGGTGAGATTTTCCCAGTCTTTCATTGGCCCACAAAATTCTCAGTTATAATCAGAGACTAAAGTTTAACACTGCTTTTAAAATGGACAATGCCAGATTTAAATCCATATTTGTAAATAAACTGCCTCAGCTGTTTTACTGATAACTCTTTGTGTCAGCAGTCTTCAGATCATGGACCACTGGTGATTCACAAGGGGCTTCTAGATGCCCATGAAAGCTGGCAGGCATCATGGGGCTGGCTCTTATCTCCTTGCTTCAAGCTACTTTGACAGGTGCCCAGGTTCTTCATTTCAATGAAATGGCTGGACGCCTGTACAAAGAGCTGGAAAAAAAGGAAAGCAACTGCCTTCACTGCCACTAATGTATAGGAGGAGACTACAAACAGAAGCCTCCAGGATGGACAAGAGCCATCAGTGGAACAAAACAAAAACAATGCTTCCCTAAAGTAACTTTTCCATGTAACCAATTGCAGATTTGTGCCTTACATGGCTCTAACTGAAAGACTATTGACTTTGTGCGTTTCACCCAACTTAGACGAAGAGTGAAATGGAGCCATGGTTTCATTTTCACACTACCATGCACTAGCACAGTGTTCCAGTATCCAGATTGCAAACAGTCCAGGAGAATTTTTTTTAAAACTTTTTAAGAGGGAAGTCATGAAAACATTTCTAATTATGTTCTGCAAAATTTCTGTACCACAAAGAAATGAAAATTTTGAATATCAATATCAAATTTTGCACTCTTTCTTCCAGAAAAAGTTGGTACAATATTCACTTTGGGGAATACATATACAGGTGCCACTTGCAGTATTCAGTAACCACACTAGGTGTGTGGGTTACATACTTCCCCTAGGTGAGGAAACGCGTCCCGAGCTTCCAAGACCCAGTTGAGATCCCGGACGAGCCCCCACTTGTAACCACCACCAAGGCAGATTTGAACCTGGGACCTCGGGAGCTGACTCTAGGAGCCTCTACCCTTTGAGCTAAAAGCCAGCTGGCTCCCAGCCCATGCTGTAGAGGTCTCTTGATCTTAACTATTGCAGTGGTCTAGGTGCCACTTGCAGTACTCAGTAACCACACTAGGTGTGTGGGTTACAGTTGCACCTCTGTCCCCTTTCTAGTCTTGCTGAGTATATCCCTTCAAGTGTCAGACCATGTGCCTTTATCTATGCCAAGCCCAAATTCCTCTGTTCTATCTCTAATTAGACTGGGCCCCAGACCAATCAATCATGTGCATTACTTATGGTTACCCAGCAAGACTGAGTGAATTCTGACAACCTGAAGTTCTTCCCTTTGGGAGTCTCTAACCAGTACCGTACAGAGACAAAACAGCTTTCTGCAAAGTACTGTTTATTTTGCAGAAGGAATGAAGTGTTTAGAGCAAACGTGAGGGTCACTCACCTTGTGCAGTAGCTGAGGTTCTCCAAGATGTGTTCCCCTGTGGGTGCTACAATTCAGGTGATTATACGCCTGTGCCTCTAGTCAGAGAGCTTCACCAGCAGTCTTGCACCTGTAGCAGCAGTCAACCAGTGTTATGTGGCCAACCCTCCCCTCAGTTCCTTCTCAGCCACAGAGGACCTTGCAAGAACTCCAAAGCAGAGGGGAAGAGGGTGGTTAGTGGAGCACCCACAGAAATACACACATCTTGAAGAACCTCAGTTACGGCACAAGGGGAACCGTAATCTTTACCTCTGAGTAATCATCTCTGAGTGACATCACTGTGGTGCTCCACTTGTGCTGAGTGTAGAGCAGTGCCCCTCAGTGGAAAGGAGGGGCTTCAGAGTTGGATCTGTGATCAATGATAGGACTACATGTCCTAACAAAAAGTGTCGGGTGTCAAGTCTTGCTTGACTGCGTACTGCTGAATGAACGTGCGGACTGAAGACCAACTGTGTGCTTTACATATGTTCGCAGTAGGTACATTATTAAGGAAAGCTACCAAACAAGGACAACAATCTGGTAGAATGAATTCTAAATTTTGATGGGGGTTGCAATTTGTCTTAGCAATAGCAGAAATTAATACATTCTAAATCCATTTGAAGAATCTCTGCTTAGATTACCTTATCCTTTAGATCTCTCTGTAGTAGTGAGAAAGAGTTTTGGTACCTTCCTGAATGGTTTAGTCCATTCGAGACAAAAGGCTAATGCCCTTCTGACATACAGTGAATGAAGTGACATTTCTTGCCCGTTCTTATGGAGTTTAGGAAAGAATACAGGAAATGGATAGGTTAGTTGAGGGTCTCAGAAAGGTAGCTGTGTTAGTCTGTAACTTTAAAAACAATGAGTAGTCCTGTGGCTAACAAAATATATAGGATCATGAGCTTTTGTGAGTAAAACCCATGTCATCAGATGAGTTGGCGTGGAAATAACAGAATCCAGGATATAAATAACAGAAAAAGGAGTTACCTGTCAATTGTAGGGCGAGCGTTAATGAAGCTAAGTGGCCTGGATGTGTCTCATTCATAGCTTTTGGTGTGAAAACGTGAATGTCAAAGGCAGGGGAAATTGGCTTTGTAGTGTGTTAACAAATTAATATCTTTATTCAAGGGTAACAGTGTCAAATTTGTAAATGAATTCCAGTTCAGTCATCTCTCTCTGTAATTGGGTAGTGAAATTCCTTTGTAGAAGAATGGCTACTTTTAACTCCACGATTGATTGTCCGGTAGGTTAAAATTTGATGTTTTGGTTCAGGATGTTGTGACATAGGAAACAGAGTAGTCTATATTTTGTGGGTCTTTGCTTCTACCTCTGGGTGTCATACTGCCTCTGCAGCTGTGTGAAAGGCTCTGGTCTTGAGTATTGTGATGGATAATATATGCCCTGTTTTCATTTTTATGCATGCGAGTTGCTCTAGGGTCTAGAGTTGCATGGAGAGACTCGTCGGTCTTACCTCAAATAATTTTGGACCTTCCAAGGGAAGATCCTCTATGGTGGACTACATCTCCTCTGGGAATCCAGACAGGTGGATCCAAGAGGCACATTCATCTTAGATTTCACACAATAGATCTTGCTCCTATGACTGCTGTGAGATGGCCTTCAGAAATGACAGATCTAAATTGCCCCCTTTTTGTCTTCAGGGATAAAAGTCAATACATTCACATAGTTTGGAATAATGTATGTGACTGCATTTCGCCATCAAGGCATCATAGTTGGCCATTCTGAATGGCAGCGTTACTGATAAATAGGCCTTGCAACATAAAAGATCCAGTCTTTTACACTCTTTATCATATGGGTTGCCTCCCCTGCTTTTTGACTGCCTCTATCACCAATGAGTTTGGCTGGGGGTGTGTGAAAATAGAAATTCTATGACCTCTGATGGGATGCAATATTTCTTATCTGCCATCTTACAAGTAAGCGGTATTGTTAGGGTGTCTGCCAGATGGCCTTGGCAGGCTCCAGGAATGCCTCATTACAGGAAAGGCTATTTTTCAGTAGGCTGGTGTGTAATATGCTAACCAGCATTTGTTGGGACACGGAAACCTCTTCCAGGGGGATTTGGAGCATGTCTGCAATTTTTAAACAGCTCATGAAATTGCTTAAGATTGTCTCCTATTATAGGTGGCAAAATGGTCTCATCTGGAGAGAAGGAAAAATGTTGGAAAAATAATCAGCGCCATAGATAGAATCTGTAATTTTCTGAGTACCAGGAATTATTGTGGTACAAGGAGGAACTGCAGTGTCAGGAGAATCTGTGCTGATAGTTTTTGTATCGAAAGAGATAAAGTAGACTTTGGTAGCGCTGTCTGTGTGCTATGCACCAGAGGGCCAGGAGATGGCGTCATAAGCTGAGGCACTGAGTGTTTAGCTGTTGCAGTCCATGTCACAGTAGAAGGGGTAGTCATATCTCTGCTGTCCTTCTGAGATCTCTTCTACACTAACACCCTCCTCCCCATCAACCTAACCTACACAACTGCAGCTACGCAAATAGCGTAACTGTAGTCGATGTAATTACTGCATTATTTTCTGTGCAATAAAGCCAACAAGGACTGCTCTCCCATCAACTCCAGCTACTCTTCTCTTCCTGGTGGAGTACCAGAGTCAACAGGAAAGTGCTTGGAGATCGATTTATCATATCTAAGCAGATGCGATAAATTGACCTATGGTCGATGGATTGCTGCAGCACTGATCCGCTGCAGCACTGATCCGCTGCATAGTGAAGACAAACGTTGAGAGTCTGTCTGCTTGGGATCTTTAGCGATACTGGAAGATCCAGCTGACTCGTAGGTACTTAGCCATGGAACGGGTGGTACTGATGTTTTGGAGAATATCAGAGAACACAGAGCTCTCCATCATTTTTCTAGGTCCTTCCCATCCAGAGTCAGTGAGGGAAGTCTAACAAAATCCAAAGTATATGACCGGGCGAAGTTTGTGGTCCCAGGTCATAGGTCAGGCACAGGGATTTCTACATGAGGATGAATTCAGGGCCCCTCACTTTTCTGGCACAAGTCTTAAAGGTATAGCAATGGAAGCACTTCTGCGGTATGTGGGTTTCCCCCAAGCAGCAAACACAGTAGGAATGTCCATCCCAGACTGGAATTGCCTCTTGACAGGAGAGGCAATGTTTAAAGCTTGGAAAGCTGGGCTTTCACAAGTGAAATTATCCCTGACAAGTTAAAGAAAAGGAAATGGGGAGAAAAGGAAAAGGAGATAGGAAACAAATTCTAACTATTCAATCTACTACACTATACAGCTAATCCTAAATTTAAATTGTACAGAGGAACTGCTGGAGCTCTGACTTGGACCAAGGGCGGTTAAGAAGAAACTGGGGTGGGAGGCAGAGGGGGTCTGATAGGATAGCGCTAGTTAACTGCTGCGACAGGCATGCTATGAGAAGAGAGCATGTGCAGCCCAACTGGGTACTGCTGTCAAAATTCTCCAACTAAGGCAGGGGTGGAGAACCATTATTGAGTTGCAGGCCACACAAAAGTGAGAAGCAAAAATACCCAAAACAAATGAACCCTCCCACCCTCTGCAAACAAAAGCCCTCACTGACCTGGACTCCAACTGAAGAGATACTCACCTCACACCCCTCTCACTCCAGCCCCATGAGGGGAGAAGGGGGACAAGGCTCGGGGCTTACCCCCATGGCTAGATTAACTCTTCTGGGGCCTGATGCCAGTAGATTTTGTGGGGTCCCTCGACTCTGGGGTGGAGCCAAAAATGAGGAGCTCAGTGTGTGGGAGGGGGCCTGTTGGGGAGTGGGCTGGAGGTGAGGGTGTGGAGTCTGGACATGAGGTAGAGTGCAGGAGTGGGCTAGGATGTGCAGTCTGGGCAGGAAGGGGATGTGGGAAGGGGTAGGCGATTCGGGTGCCTACCTGGCATAGCTCCTGGGGGGAGGGGACAGGTGACTCTGCATCATCCTGCGCTTGCAGGCACCTCCCTACCCCGCCCACATCTCTCCCATTATTGCCAGTCAATGGGAGCAGCAGGGGAAAAAAATTCAGGCAAAAGGGGGACAAAGCCTGCACTGCCATTTCCCCAGGCAGGGGGAAGATGGGAAATGACAGTGCACAGAGCCACTTCCTCCCCCTGCCAGCCAGATGCCATCTGCAGCTTGCCTTGATTTGGCCTGCGAGGCTCAGGGCTTCCCCCACACCAGGGAGACAGCGCTGGCCATATGTTCCCCATCCCTGAACTAGAGGCACAGGGTAAACAGTCACCTGAAGTAGGGCACCCCCAGAGATATCACTTGAAGAAAAACAGATTTTTAGAGCATCAGTTATCTTAGCCAAAGCCTTACCTTTGATGTAACCTACTCAAACCTAATTTCTTCAGACACTCCACTAGGTTCCTGTCCCTCAAATCGGATATCCCCTAGTCACCACTCTCACCATTCCTCACGTCTTCCTTTTCAACCCTGCCACAGTTATTTTCTTCATCTGCTTCCCAGAACTTTTCCTGTCCTGACTTTGTCTCTAAATAGCTCTCAAGTGTTTACTGAGAAGTAGCTTGTCTCAAGCCATGCTAATCCCACACCGACTTGTTCTTTTTTACATACCCTATTAAATTAGACCAATATATTCATATAGGGAACATCCCAATAATCACATCAACATTTAGCATTTATATATTATATAGTGCAGTTCCATATCCATCACCAACAGTATTTATTTTTAAAGGATTTAAAATATATTCAGTATATTTTATAGCTATTTATTTTGTTTAAATTTGATATAAAAATAACCCTGCTATATAATTATAATTTGCATATACTCCCTAAAGTGAATACTGTCCCTTTTTCATTTTAAAAGGTGCACAGATGGAAGAAAATAACCTATGTGAAAACATTTAATGTTTCTCTATACTAAAGACTTTTTGCAGAACAATGAATACAAAAGTTTTTATCTATATCATATAATATATACACATTTTTATAAATAAACAGTGTAGTAAGTACAAGAAATATTTAACAATAATTCTACTACCTCAAGAATGGTATTTATTTAAGAATATGGTTAGGTACAATAGCTGTAAAAAAAGTACCTCTGGTGCAAGATATTCTGGAGTGCCACAGAAAGTCTTCATCGTTGCTCCATCCTTGATACCTTCTTTGCATAGCCCAAAGTCTGTTATTTTTATGTGTCCATCTTTGTCCAGCATAAGATTTTCCAACTTAGATATAAATCCAAATTAAAATGGTCATTAGATAAACAATCCATACACTTGAGTGAGTTTGTAAAATATCTGGATTTCTGCAAGTTATTCTTTTCAGCCCTATTCACCCTGGGATCAGAATTATACTAGCTACCAAAGCATATATAATATAAATATACATTTATATCATTTCCCTTAGGGATAATCTGCACATCATTGGGCAGCTGAAATATATATATGCAGTGAGAGTGTAGAAAATAGTCACACTACATCTAAGCTTCTTAAATGTTACAACAACAAAAGCACAAATTTGAAAATAACAAAAACACTTTTGCCTCTGCTTTTAGTTAGAGTATCTTTCATGGGCATTTCAGCACTGACAGAGGCTAGCAGCAGTGACAAAAACAAAGAATCAATTTAAAGCTACGGGATCAATTTACAATAGCATACTGTCCATGGTAAACATGCTGTAAATTTACTCAGAATTAGGCAATTATCTAAAAAATAAGAGAATGCTGGTACTACCCATAGCTCATGAAAACAAATTCTATATGCTGAGTATTTCTGATATAGCGTGGGGTTTTCAAAGGAACCTAAGGGCACATAGTGGATTGACGGTGCAGTGACTGATCCACCAGCGGTCAATTTATCACATCTGCTTAGACTAAGGATGTGAAGGTTTAACTGGTTAACCAGTGACAGGGGGGTTCACTGCAGACAGGGGCTACTCTGGCTGGGCTAGAGCAGCCCCTGACTGTGGCAGGGAAAGGAGGTGCTCCAGGCCAGCAGCAGGGGGAGTGGGGAGGGGAATGAGACTCCAGCCAGGCAGGAGCAGCCTACCTATTCTCAACCCCCCACTTTAATCGGTTAACCGTTTAAATAGCTTTAATCAGTCAGCCAATTAAATGGGATTTTACATCCCTCGCTTAGACACGATAAGTTGACCTCTGAGCACTCTCCCATCAACTCTGGTACTCCACCAGGATGAGAAGAGTAGCCGGAGTCAACGGGAGAGCATCAGCCATTGACCTTATCTCATGGAAGACACTGCAGTAAGTATACGGTCTTCAGCTACACTATTTGTGTAGCTGAAGTTATGCATCTTTGACTGAGAGGCAGAGGCATAGTGTAGACTGGGCCTAAGAGAGACAGGTGCTTAAGTCCCACTGAATTTCATAACACCCTGAATATTCATAGATTCCAGAGCCAGAAGGAACCATTGTGATCATCTAGTCTGACTGCCTATATCACACAGATTCATTCCCAATAACAGAGCTCCCCTTCAGATTCTACCAAGGTAATGGATCCACACACACAGAGGGAATCAAGTCCAAAAATACGCTTTCTGCAGCACCTTGTAGAGGATTCAAGTGCTTAGTTCGAGATCTTAGAAAAATCATGACTGACAATAATTTAGCTGTAATATTTCTGTTGTAACAAAGTTTGGTGGATAGGTTTATTACATTTAAGTGTAATCAGCTTCTGTGATTTAGAACTGTAACAATTAAAACCCATTTTTAACAGCCTACGAAATTAAAAGTCTTCTATATACCTTTAAATCTCTATAAACCACATTCTTCTCTGAATGCAGGTAATCCAGTGCTGATACAATCTCAGCTCCATAAAATCGAGCCCGATCTTCAGAAAAGACACGCTCTCTTGACAGATGGAAAAACAACTACAACAACAAGAATTTATTACATTTAGAATGCACACACTTCTGACTAATAGACAATCCTGCTTGGAATCAGATATTAAAGCCAGAAAGGAACCTTTTTCCTCCTGACACAGTTGTGCTCCACAACATTCTAAAAGCTGCACCATAAATAAAATGATTAAACAGAAGTTTAATAATATTTTTTTCAAAATCATAGCTGCTCTATTTGACAATTTGATGGACTGTTATTTTTAAATCAGTATATATAAACAACTAAGAAAAAGTAATTTTGTCCTTAGCTAGTTATTAAACCAGATTTTTATTCCATTACTTTAAAAGCAGGAGATTCCTTATTTGGCAAAAAAATGGATTTCTCCTCTTCTAAAATGTCTAATAGCTTTTTTTTTCATTTACAGCTCTGCCATCAAAGTACTATGTGCTTTGCAATAATAATACAAAAAGCTTCAATGGCACAGAGAAACTAGAAAACAGCATCAAGGTATACAAACCTCCTGTACCAATAGAAGACGCACCAGAAGATGACATTGTAATTTTTGTTCATCCGGGGCTCACCCCTGAAAACCTTTACTCATTTATGTAGTCCTAACTCAAATGAACAACTTCACTGATGTAGGATTCTTCATATGGGTTAGAACTATATATGAGTAAGTTAATGAGGACTCAAAGTCAGTAAATCCTAACATGAAACTGAATACAAAAAATATAGGAAAATCCCAAGGCCTATTAATGTGGTTTCCTTACCTCTCCTCCATTAGCATACTCCATAACAAAACACAAGCGATCATGTGTCTGAAAGGAATACTTTAAAGCCTGAAACAAATTTAAACAAAGACTTAGCACAGATCCCACATCAAAGTTTATAAAAGTGCTTTCAGTCAAGTTTTAGAAACAGGGATAGAGATAAAATACCACATTCTATTTTAACAATATGGCAATATTTTATAAAAAAATTCTCATAGTTTTTTTCACCAGCACTTCTCCATCACTGCAGCACCTGAGCATGGGTCCAATGGTGGTTTTAGTAAATAACAGAAAGGTCAGATACAAGAGTTTAGCTAAAGCAGGGATCAATTCTGACACATGGATAACACCTGCAAAAACCAAGGGGTTATATTACTATTGGATAGAGTTATATCTGTGTCCCTACTATTTTCTCTGCTGCTGCTGCTCCTCCAACCAGAGGACTGAGAAATTCTGTCAATTTACCATGAATTCACAAAAAAACAGAGCAGGAAGGGAAAGTGAAAGTTCCTCCACCCAGTTGTGTCATGTACATTCCTGCATCACAAGTCCCACCATTTTGTTTGCCACACCCTTGGATTTATTTTGTTTGGGTCATGACCCAGGTTTACAAGAGAAGCAGTTGCAGCCCTTTGCTTTGAAGTTATATTTTGATTTAAGCAAGCATAAAATTACATAAAAACAACTATGTCAATCTTCATTTCTAGGTGGCACATTTGAATCAATAACATTCTTGTGGAGGGAGGACCAGATTTTAGGGTTTGTCAACTCCAACAGTAATCTGTAATAAAAAATGAACAAAAAAAGTGAACAGTGCAGCTTATTTTCACAAGTGACTAATGATTTCTGGAGGCCCAAACTGATACTTTCTGAAAATAAGAGACACTGTATGGTGTGCTGAGCACCAACCCTCTGAAAAATCAGGGGTATGTGAAAGTGTCCCTAGGTGTGCACCCTAAAAATCCAGGCATCCCAAAAACTAGTTACTGCTGAAGACCTAGACCTGGGAGACTTGTTTTTTCACCATGATAATAAGGAAGAAATCTGTAAGTGTCACAATCCTGAATTTGCTTACCAGATGTACTAAAAAAGAAGAAAAAAAAAAAAGAACACTTACTGTTAAGAATGGGTGCCTAGAATTCTGTAAAACGCGGTTTTCTGTCAGCGTGTGCGCTACTTCATCCTGCAATGCCACCCAGCAGAAAGTTATCAATGCAAATCACTAAAGAACAAGAGCTCCATAAAAACTAGTCAAATACACAGAGGAAATTGCAACCCTGAGATCCTGCACTAGAAGCTAGAGGGTTATGCCAGGGATAAACTAGGCTTAGAATGTTCTAATTTACTCACCTTTGCCACAATAACTTCCTTCTTCAAGATTTTCATAGCATAATATCGTCCAGTTGCTTTTTCTTTAACTAGAATGACCTTCCCAAAAGTGCCTTTCCCCAGTAGTTTAAGGTATTCAAATTCATTCATGGTCTGTTAAAGATATTCAAGATAAATATAGGTCATGACCAATTTTGTAATACATGTAAATAGTGACTGAAGTAGATAACCTGACAGGTTGGGTGAGTTAAAATGAGGCACATACCACTTATGATTTGCTTCTAGAGAATTAAAATTAAAAAAAAAAAGAAAAGTTCTTCAGAAAGCATGACTGTTACGCTTACAAGGATAGGGCATTTCAAAACCCACTGAATTGCTTAATAAATGAAAAAACCCTCTTCCATTTAACTGAGAATTTCTTCACATGAAATAGGCAAGAGCTAAAAGTAGTTGTTTGGGCCATGCAACCTGTTTCAGTGAGCAAGCTTGAGAAGGCCACCCACTTCTCTCATCCTAAAGATCTGTCAGTCCAATTCCTGCTTTGAGGTTTAGACATCAGAATAAGTTTCCCCATGATATGAGGGATCAGCCTTGCTGTGACCCATGGAATGGACCAGAAAAAACAACAATGAACACAGTATAATTTCTCTTTCTTGTATGTTTGTCTATTAGAAAAGGTGGAGGGAAAATAGGAAAGGGTTGGTCTCTTGGATTCCAGCATCTTCAAGGGGCAGTGCCAAGGAGGCAACAGAAGATCTAAGTCTCCAGATGCTCACAACTGCTTTGCTGGAAAGGATTAAGAGATAACAGCTTTCTTGCTCCCTGTCTGAAAGCATGATGAGTCTACTCCCACACCACATTCTCTTCTAGGACTGGGTTAGTTCACTTTGAACTGCATTAACAAAAGCAAAATTGTACTTTCGGTTGTGTGGGACAATTGGTTTCAAGATTTAAACAGGGGTAGTCAATATTTGTTTGTCAAGGTCCAAAGTTCTTGGTCAAAGTCCAGATTCCCGAGGCAATAATTCAAAAAAATAACACCAATAATGATAATAATAATAATAATAAGTAAATACAAAGATGTTTATGTCCATTCAAAAACATCGGGTAGTCTGGATTTGTCTCATGGACCTACTGACCACCCCAATCTAAACAGTCATTCAGACCAATCCTTGCTCAAATTGAATGAGTTCTCTACAGCTGAGGAACTCTCCATCACCTGCATGGCACACTGGCCAAACTAGTAAGGCCCTTCTCACATTCACCTACTGGAACCCTCCAGCAAGATACTAAGGACCAAATTAGTAAGGATCATATTAAGCTGATGGCAGCCATGGTTCAGAGTGGCATATGGATAATTGCCTAGGTTGATATAAATTAATTTTGTACCATAATCAAGCATCAAAGCCTAAAGTGAATGTTCATTAATGATGCAATTTGTCAGGCATGATATTTTTGCTGACCATCGTTTTGGTTTGTTTCCCCAGAACTTAGGCACAACTCTGGAAACAAACCGAAGTAAGAAAGGCAAGGGCACACAAGAAAGCCTTACTATAATTTACAGGGTAGGACCATCTCACAAACAAATACTGTATACAGCTATAGCAGGAGGTGGGGGTTGTCTTAATGGCTGCCTCTCACTTGCATTCAAGATACCTAATAGTACTCCTCCCCTTAGAATTATTCAGGATCTAAAGGACTGACTGCTGATGCTGGACTCAGACGTTGTAGCATCAGGTAGGTGTGCACATGTAACAAGGTTCCCTTGAGAGAAACAGAACCTGCTATACTAACTTACCACTTTATGTTTTGGTTTTGTCATAGAAACTTCCATTTCTTCAGCACCTGAATTATCACTTGGGGAACCAGATCTAAAATCCATCATTTCCTCCTCTTGTTTCTTAAGGCTGTCTGCTACTGTCTGGATGGCTTTTGTCCATTCTTCCCTGAGAAAATGTAAGCAATGACATTTGTTATTCATGACCTTGGATTACCATCTGCCTCAGCAAGAGTCACAAAAGAATAAAGTGTGATTGACATTATCAGATAAACCAATTCAATGAATGGTGAAAAATCCCATGTGTTGATAGATGTAAAAGTGTGTATTCAAAAACACTTTTAATTGATATAACAATTATTACAGCTATTAATTGTTTTAGAAACAGGAGATGATTTGAGACCCTGCAATATGAATAGTATAACTAGTACCTTCAATATACACAATTTCCAAAATGAACATTCAAGCTTTAGGGCAACATGCTGTCTAACGATACACACATTACATCTCAACATTAGGTCTGCCAAACCCAAAAAGCTACAAGGCACCTCCACAACATAGACCTATTTGACACTCTGGATTTCAACAGTACATTGTAACAAAAATATGGAAGAGTTTGACACATAGTGACAACTAATCACACACACATGCCATTTTTTAAATTGAATCTATGTTCTCCAGTAGTAACCACCACTCTCCAGGGTCCTTGTGCTGTCAAGAGGGGACACTAAACTTGTTGTCATGCTTGTATATAATACAGCTGTAGCATTTAACCAAATATTTGTTGGTTGTCTTCTCCTTGCTTTAGGGGTTTTCCCCCCCAAAAAATAGTATTTCTGATCTTAGATACAGGTAATAAGATTACAGGAAACTGACCACAATTATTTCAGCAATAGAGATGCTGTAGTGCTGCCTTCCCATTCCAATTCCAGTAAAAAATGTCTTTTGGGGAATTCTGCATTGTAAGAAGCTACTAGAATGAATATTCTTGCCATTCTGGTTCATTTCAATGCAAGTCTACCAAAAAACACAACTCACATACTAACAATAGCTTATTTTAAATTTGTAACTGTAACATGTCAGGTATTTTCCCTCATCCCAACCCTTCACATGCTAGAAAGGCCAAAACAAAAAATCAAGTGGATTAAGTCTGGGTATTGGCAGAGGGACAAAAGTGGTAATTAGCAGTGAAGGGGAAAAAGTGTTGGGTTGGGTTTGTTTGTTTGTTTTTGGCGCACTTTAAGAAAGTTTCTACTAAGCACTTACCTACGTTAGAAAAATGGATCAAGATTCAGTTGGTGTTTTAACTTACCTCAGTCTAGCCACACCCTTTTTCCTATCCTGGACACAATGCAGTGCCTTCTACTTCAAATAAGTAGGTGAAGGTGTGCTCAGGTAAAAAGCCAATCCTACACCTTGACCCGCTCAGTCAAGGTAAAACGGTGTTGCAATGTATATACACTAGGAAAAAGGTCATGGTTAGGAGAGGTTAGTTAACACACCCTCGCCTGCAGACAAGCCTGTAGAGATGAGCTTGCTATGTCCTTAATATACCCAAACTCTTGATACCAATGGACCAAAGCCAAAAAATGGAAGTGAGATATTCTAAATAGCTGTGAAAAACCTTGCAAATGTATCGGATTGGCCCATTTCTTTGTCCTTGAAATAACATTTGCACTTGGTAAGTAGTATTCACATACTGAAGCCAAGATAGAGCTGAAAACAGGAACTTTTAAACTGTTTCCATAGGCTTCATTTTCTAGACTTATTTACAGCACAATTCCTGACAAAGAACAGAATGAAGCCAAAGAAAACACCACTGAAAAGCTGATGAATTTCAGAAATCTTTGCTGAATGAAACTGCTCCACCAATTAACATTAACTCCCACATTTTAGCAACCTATTTATTCAATACTGAAACAACTATATGTGAAATGTTCTGTGATTAATAACGTAATAAATCCTATAAAGGACTAGTCCTATTTACAAATGAGATTTTTTTTTTCAAAATGTTTGACATTGGCCTAACTCTGCTCCCACTAAGTCACAGGTAAAAAAAATCTCCCAGTAACTACAGTTGGAGCCGAGATAGACCAATGCTGAATACCTTGGAAAATCCCACCCTATAGCTAAACAAGAAAAAAATAATTGAGAGCATTTCTTTCTAACATTCTGGAGAGACTCTGCAGCAAAGGTTCCCAATTACTAAATTGACACTTCTTTTAAAGATCTTCCGAAGCAGCAGCAAGTGTTAAAAGTATTTAAGATGCAGATACTGCTGTGTCCACTTCATTGTACCATACAAAGGGTCAAATTTTTCAGACAGGCCTCCAGAACTGTGCCTGCAGATATGCACTGGCATGCACACATGATAAGCAGTGATTTGCAGGCAGACACACAGAATTTGTGGAGATACATTTCCCAGGTGCTTCTGAAGGGCCACTCAGAAAAATAACTTTAGAAATATATATTTCAAAATAGCTGAGCTTGAGTTTGAAAAATAAAAATAGGGGGAAAAAACCAAACACAAAGTCCAACCAAGACAGAGTATCTGGCATGAAATTCTAATTAAAAGTATAGCAACTCCACTGGCATTATCTTGTACGTTCCTCATTCTTACCTTGCAATACCTTGCATTTTTCACTGTCTGACTAGTATAGTTGTCCTATCTAGTGTCTTTAGACACATTATGCCCAATTCAGTATTCTCTGTCTGGAGAACATCTGCCTACACTCAAAGAGGGAATGTCGAGTGAAGTTAGGAAAACCTGTGGATTTTGTCCAGGCAATCTTAACCTGCATGATAATCTTGCTCAGAAAGCCTTCAGACACTGGAGTCTTGAGGCTAGACACTTGTGACACCAAGCAGTGGGAAAGCAGGTCACGTTTTCACTCAGAATCACAGTTTTGAACAAAGGCACAGACATTCTTCAACACTAGGAATGCCTGTTTTTATGTCCCACCTCTAAACATTAAAAATAACTACTACAAAGAAAACATCCTTCCTCCATTTCCCTCTTAAAAACAGCTTTGGGGTTTAAAGAATCAAAGGATATTCAAGCTACTCCTACTTTTAAGTTTATTTTTAGATCTTTTATTGATTTTGGGTGAAATACCATTGACTTCACTGGGACCGAGATTAGATTCTGTCTATGCTAGCAGTGGCGTGTAGGCTACACTTAGCTAGAAGGCACAGGGAAAGGCAGGCTGTGTCACTGCAGTATATAGCTACACGAGGCAGCAAAAGCCTCTGGGAGTGGGGAGGCACTGGGGAAAGGTGCCAGCAGATCCCTGCTGATGCAGCCTTTTCTCAGGCACTGCAGTAGGAAAAGGCTCCAACAGCAAGATGTTACACTGCTAAAAATGGCAGTGTGGATGTGTGAAGCACTGCTTGAGCATGCAGAGCACCACTTACAGTATATACCTTGGGGTTCAGGTGTGTAGAGCACTCTATTCACCTAAGCTATCGATGCTGCTATTTATACCTGTGTTAGCTGGGCGTGCAGTCTGTGTATTCCACACGCCACCACAAGAAGGGATGCAAAATGCTGTTTAATTAGTTAACCAGTTAAACATTAAGTTTAATCAGTTAACTGATTAAATGGGGGTGGGAGGAGGGTGTTCCAGCCTGGCTGCTTCTGGTTCCACACTAGGCTGCCGGCTCCCAGCCTCCTGCAGGGCCAGAAGTGGCAGCCAGGGGTAGCATCACGGGGGGGGCTGGGAGCCGAGCAACCCTCTGCCAGTAGCCGGGGTAATGGTTAACTGTTACCTGATAAGCATCATTGGTTAAGGGTGATGTTTACCAGGTAATCAGTTACCCGTTCACATCCCTAAGCACAAGTGTAGATGTACCTTTAGACTATCTCCCAAAGATAGTCTCCAGCAGAGATGGCTAGTATAAGCAGTCCCAGGGTTTAAAGCAGGCTTTTTAATTGTTCAGGAGGGACAAAAATAAGACTGAAATGCAATCCCCCTGAAACAGAAGGTGTCTCAGTCACTTTTGGACCATTTGCTATAAAGTGATAAAAGAAAACACACAATTTACTTTTATTTAAACTTTGTGTTCATTGTCCCCTGGTTATCATAACAGAATGATATGTTATAAATATGACACCAACTGGAATCAATGAATGAAAGACTACATAGAAAATAACCTAAGAGCATCAGGTAAAAATGTGCTGACCTTAAAGATCAGTATCATACCTGTGCTGCACATAGGGAGGGCTGGGTTTTTAAATATCCCACAATCATGCAGGAATAATCTAAATTCAGCAGCTGAACAGCAATTTAAATATTTAAACAGCTAGTAGCTGTAAATAGCTACAGTGGGAATCTGTTCTCTCAGGAGGTAAGAGATCAATTCTCCACTTGTCAGAGATACATTCTTTTAGCTCTGTTTCCTTCAACAGCTGAAATACAAGTCTCCATCAGCAGCATATTACTTCTCTGTCATCACTTTTATCAGTCTATTTACAAAACTCATTAACAAGTATAGCAGCAATACAACTAACTTGTTCCTTACAAAGGTGTCCTCAAAAAAGAGTTAATCAGTAGACTGAGACATTTCAATTCTGTTGGGGTTTTTGTTTTACTTAGTGGGGATCTCTTACCAATAATTTCAAAGTGGGAGAACCTTCATTTTCTTGTGCAACAAGAGCCCTGAAATCAACAACTAAAATGGGGTCTGATTTTCAGAAAATGCTGAGCACCCACCCTCTGAAAATCAAGCCCCCCTGTTAAGGTGAGACTGGCTGGATCACCCCAAAACTGTGACCTCCAAGATCATTTGCACTTTTGAAAACATAAACCTATTAGAATCTAGACCTATGTCACCGGAGAAATCAGAGCTTTTGCAAGGACTGCACTAATAGCGCTGAACATTCACATCTGCTTTTGCAAGTACTTTATGTATTAAATATGAATGAAACATACCGCTCCTCTGGAGTCTCCACATGAAATGTTCTTTCAATTACTGTGGTCCACTGGAGGCATCTAATGATGAATGTGTTTGGTTTAGGTCGTTCTGTCTTCATCAGCTGGCATTCTACCACAATCAAGGAAGAAAAAGTCATGGTACATAAGCAGGTTTAAATAATCATTTGTCTTTATTCTTATCTAGCAAACTGTTGCAATTAATCAGCCACAGAAATCTCTAAGCACTTCTTTAGGAGGCATAAGACAGTTTGCTCTGCAGATGAAACCAATAAATAGCTCAGTAGATAGGCATTTAAGATTTGCTTGAATCAAGTTCTATTTAGAAAGCCTTCAGAGCTGACCAGCTGTACATACAGTATAATACTACTAAAGAGACCTAGGCTATGTCTACGCTGCAGTTCTTTTTCAGAAAAAGGTACGCAAATTGTGAACCGCAATTTGCATACCTTTTTCCGATTCTTTTTTTGAAAGAGGCTTTTCCGACATTTGACCCATCTACACGGGGCCAAATGTTGGGAAAACTGCCTCTTTCGAAAGAGTCCTTATTCCTCATAAAATGAGGAATACAGGACATCCAAAAGAATGCGCCCACTTTTTCGGAAACTGACCCAGAAAAGCAGACGCATTCCCTGGACGTGGCAGAGTTTTTTCCAGGATACCAAAGGTATCCCGGAAAAACTCTGTAACATAGACATAGCCCTAAAGTCATGTGCCACACTCCCAATTGTTGGCAGCAGAGCACATGGCAGGGACAGTTCACAATGAGTCGTCTTATTGCATCCACTGAAGTTAATGCCAATGCCTTCATCAACTTCAGTAACACAGGATCAGGTGCCTAGCTTGGAAGAAGTTAGTAGAGAGTGTGTCTGCAGTGCTTGTTCTACAGAGACCTGTCTGGCTGACAGGTCAACAAAAGAGTCTCCAGAGGAGAGTACCTCCAGTCCTCATTACCTCATCATTATAAGGGACAGATCACAAGGGACATTCCGAAAAGGACCTTCTTAGCTTAAAAAAACCACTCAGACAATCGATGTGCACATGCCCATGTTGAACTCTGGTGACAGCTTTCACCACTGCAGATACTGCAACTTTACACTAACAATTCCACAGAAGTACAGATCATTGCATAACATGCAGAAACTGTACAGTGGACTCCTTATACCATTATTCATACACACAGCACTTTCTTCACAAAATTATTTCTACATCTCTTAATGGCATTGCCCCCCATCTTCTTTCTTTCAAAGCAACATTTAGATTTTATGGCCATTCATCTTGGGACAGCTTTAAGATTGTGGGCTGAAACAGATGTGTACTAAGGGCAGAATGGCTGCTGAAGCTGGACAAACTCAAACAAGGACAGTTAACTATCAATCTTCAGGCTATGTTAACACATTTTTGTACCTACTTTTCTGAATTGCATTCAGCAGAGTTTTAATAATGATAAAGTTCCTCCTTCTAAAGAAAACCTCAAGCCATTAGCCAAATAAAACAAAAAGGCCCGAAACACAGAGATAGAAGAGTTTTTAAACATAGCTGTTCTTGTTCCAGTATCAAATTTCTTGCTCTGAGCTTTCTGAAAGCATTGCCTTACTAATATTTGGTCTTAAAGCTATAAATTAACTTCACAGTAAACATAAGGCAACATAAAAGTCAAGAAAGCATCTTGACTTACTACTAAAATTTCTAACAGGTTCCACTTTCAGTAAGATACAATTTAGTAATGTGTACCATCATTCTAGATACATTCTGTTCTTGAAAGTATACTCTTACAGTGTTAGACAGATTTTATTATTGTGAAAATGCAGTGTCCCATTTTAAATTCAAGCCTTTAATTAGTACATTGTCTGAGAGATAAAATATTTACAGCCAGTGTATTTGGGAGATGTATTTTTGGCAATATATTTCATGCCTCATTTGCTGCTGAAATTATAAGCTTTTCAACAGGAAATGTTGCATTTTTCACACATGGAAGTCTAATTTTTCTTTAATAGAATGATGAGGATATACTTGTCCTACAAAAGAACTGTAGTAAAAAAAATAGAAAGTTTATTGATGAGTCATGCAAAGGTTTGATAAACAGCACTTCCTCATTCCCTAGAAAAACGAACATTAAAGAACCACCACAGACAGATGCAGTTGTGCTTTTATTACCCTACCTCCACTCTACTGACTCTGTTCCTGCAACTGCCACCATATTTTACACCTGGGATGGGGCACTTTTTTTGGGACAGGGGCCACTGACCCACAGAAAAATCAGTCGGGGGCCACACAAGTGAGAAGCAAAAACCCCAAAACAAAAAACTGACATGGCCCCCGACTAAGAAGGAGAAAGACACTCCTCATATTCCCCTCCCACACCAGAGCCTAGGGGGGCCCAGCCTAGTAGATTCTGTATGCTCCAGCCCCATGGGGAGGACAGTGGGGGGTCTGGAGTGCCAGCACGGGCTCCCCAATGCTGAGGGGGGCCCTGAGCCTTGGGGGCCAGCTCCAGGTAAACCAGAGGCTGCATCTGGCCTCTGGGCCTGAGGTTTCCTCACCCCATGGTAAAGGAATTGTAGTTTACACTGTACACTACATTAAGAGTTAACACGTTCCAGTAGATAGAATTCCATCTAGAGTCCTATCTCCAGCTCTGCAACTGACCTGTCGTGTGACTTTGGACAAGTCACTTAACTTTTCCTGGCTTGTTTCCCCTCCTATTTTTAGTCTGCCATGTCCAGTTGACTGTATACTATTTGAGCAAGGACTGTGTTTGAACAGTGTCAACCACAATCCTTGCTCAGGCTTCTAAATACTATTGTATAATAGAAACAAATAATAATACAGGCTATAGCTAAAGAGATTAAAAATGGGTGTTGTCTATGTTTATCCTTCTGCTCAATATTATTTTTAAAAGACTGTTCAGTAAAAAGTGTTACAAGTATTTAGTCAGCATCCTTGTCATGGATCCACTTGCTACATTACTTAATATTTATGAACAGATATTTTCAGTTAGAAGGGTAAATATTGCTGTAATACGCCACGAAAACAAAAATTACTTAAATTCAGCATAACAAACTGTACTAGACTTTTCAGTACAGAGAATGGGACCTATTAAATGCCAACACATTTCATCTAAATCAGCATTGTCCATTGATATTTGTTAAGCTTGCTGATCCAGCAATCTTTAAAGCATGTAGCAAGATGAATAATAGAGATTTGTCAGTTAATAACCACTATAATTCAAGTATGTCACACAGAAGTGTTTTGTTTGGTGAACAATATGCTGTCTAATTACCCTGCTCAATCATAACAGCACATATCACAAAATGCAGAAATTTTTATTTTTAACTGAATTACACTGAAGTACTGTACCATACAGATTTTAAAAAAATTAATCAAGTTACTACCTAATTTTCTGCAGACGTAGCTGAGTCTCCTGAACTTTATCAATGAACTCAGGAAATACCTTTAAAAAATCTTTAAGTCTGACAAAGTGCTACTTGTGGTAGTTTACAAACAATCAATTTAGGACAGGTTACCATTTTTATGTCTGTACAGCACCGTGTGCACTTAATACCATTGCATAAATAAAAATTTGTTACTGGCCCTTTGATACGAGGTATGACTGATGCTACATTTTTATGTTCTGCTATAAAAAACAAACCTCACACCCCCAACATCAGCAGAAGATGACTTGCCCATTCAGAAAACAGAGTCAGCTCTGTCAAATGGATCAATACCACTTTCCTCCACTTGTAATAAAGTTTATGGTATAAATTGCAACCTGTTTAAAAAATGATTTAAACTATCATCAAGAACCTCTTGATTCTTTCTTGGCATTTGGTCTTAAAATAAGTAGGACAGAAATTGTTTCTAACAGGAACAGACACCAAGGTATTCAAATGCAAATTACCATTTTGTATTTGAAAGACACTTAGTATTATCCTAGTGACTTTCTAAAATGTCACAATATTTGCTTCCTTAGCACTTAAGCTAAAAGCCAGATTATTTGTGATGATGGTGTCAAACTCTGCTCCCTATTTAATGACATCACATTTTAATCCAATAATGGCAAAGAAGAATCCTTCACTCCCCCACTTTTTTTTTTAAATGAAAAAAGGGGAAAAAAAGAAAAGGAGAAAGGTGCTTTAAAAAGGCAAATAAGGACTATTGTGTCTCATAGCACCCCCTTCTTTCTGTGCTACTGGATAGACCTAACCATACAATAACAAGATGCAAGTGAGAACAGAGTTCTGAATGCCACTTTACATCCGGATTCAGCAAGGTATCATTGGATCCTGGTAACTGCTGATAAAGTCAAAATATTTACTGCAATCAGATTGTCTTGGGCAAAAAGTCCACAAATTGTAGTTTAGTGGGCAACTGAAGTTCTCCTATACCAAGTATCTCAAACTCTCAGTCCCCAGGCCATTGCTGGCCAGAGTGATTGTGCAATCCAGACAGGGACTCCCAGCAGGTGGCAGGAGGTGGAGGGAGAGGGTCTGTACTGGCCCTTAATCTCCGCTCCTTCACCGCCATCCCCCTAGCATCCCGTCCCCAGAAGACACAGCTTCAAGGATCACTGTGGGAGGCCCTGCTGTGGCACGACAACAGCTGATGAGCCCCCCAGTCCCTGCCATCCCCACATTCCCTGCAGTGGCAGGATCTGTGGGGAAACAGAGCGCGGCTGAGTGTGTGCATTTGCCTAGTGTGCTTTGCTTCCCCGCAGCTCCTGCAAGCGATCCCTGAAGCCAAATCATTGGGGGAAAGGGTGGGGTGATGGCAGGATGGGGTTGGAAGTAGGGGCTGATAATGGACAGTCCCCCTGCCTGCCAGGAGTCCCTGGCTGAGGACTAACGCCACTAACCTAAGCCATTTATAGCAACTGAATGTATTTGTTACCTGCCAGTGTGATCACTAAAATATCTGACATATTCCAGAAAATTTCTGCATGAACACTTGTTTGCTGTAAGAGCTTTTATCCCGCCTCTCTTGTAGTGAAGGAAAAACAAAATAAATTACCAGTAAGAGCAGGAATCCAATGCTGCATGTCTGTGGTTCTTGCACACTCAGAAAGATTAAGCATCAGTTTTTATGATATAAATTGAAAACACCAACAAGTGTTTTATAAGAGAAAACTTCCAAACCATATATGTGAACTACAGAAACAGATGAACGGACATTTCAAAGGGGAAAGAAGACAAAAGAAAAGCAGGATTTTTCTTTTTTCCTTTTTTAAATAAAGATAAGACTGATTTTGCAGAGCAGGGTTTTCAGACAAGCTTTCTTAGAGAGCGATGGGATCAAAGCGCCTTCCATCTGAAGCATGAACGTCTAAGACTGATCCAATAGTAGTGAGGGGCTTGCAGACCGCAAGACTATATATGCAACTTACTAACCACATTTTTACAAAAATTTATCAGACCCCCAGTCTTATTTATTCTTCCTCGGGAAAAAAAAATCAAGCTATTCTCTAATACCATCTGCCACCTTCCTTCAGCATGTTATTCTCACATGTGTAACAGGAGATCTGACTTATTCACAACAGAGTTAAAACACTCAATATCTGAGTTCTTGCATTTCATTACAAATATGAAAATGGTCCTATTTTCATGAAAAAGTATTTTCTTCTTGAAGATTAGACCACTTTGAGGGAATACTGAACTATTTTTTCATGGAAAATATGAAGATTTCTGGCAGCAGTAGAGTGTAATTTTTGAGCAAGCGTAGTTTTGCCATGAAAAAACTGCACTGTCAAGTTTTTGATCAAGAAACAACCACTTTGTTGAATTTCACTTAATAGCAAATATTTGGAGATGTTAAATTACTGAAAACAAATTGAAAAGTTGTATGCAACAATCTCGGGAAAGCCTATCCCCACTTCTGCTAGAATCAATCTTCCTGGCGCCACTGCTAGCTATGCGCAGGGCTCGACAAATGCACTCGCCCGCGGCAAGTAGATTTTGCCAGCTGGCGAGTGCAGGGGCGGACTGGCCCGGTGGGCCGTTGTAAAGGGCTGGCCGAAGCCCGCATTACGGGAGGCGCAGCCCCATCCAATCCGCCAGCCGGCGGAGGAGCACAGCGCTGCTGGGGAGGGGGAACTGCGGAGATTCTCAGCGCCGGGCTGCCCGCGTGCAGCTGCGGCACGAGGAGGCGGAGCCGGCAGACGCCAGGACGCTGGCGGGACATGGCCCCGCCGATTGTAAAGGGCTGCTGCAGCTCGGCTCTGGCCGCGTGTCCCTGGCAGCTGGCTGTGGTGGAGCCAGGCCCCTCCCCGCCGGCTCCAGTCCTGCCACGGCCCCAGCCCCTCGCCGGCGAGAGACCCTCCCTGCCGACCGCCCGGCTCGCTGTGCCCGCCCCGCGCCCCATCTGGCTCCGCCGCCCATTCACCACGCCACCCCTGCACCCCGGATCCCCTGCTCTCCCTCTGGCTCTGAGCTGCCCTTGCACCCCGCACCCTGCTCCCCCTGATCCCTGCTCCCCCCCAGCTCTGTGCTGCCCGTTCCCTGCACTGCCCCTAGGCCCCAATCCCCCTCTGCCCCTCCCATTCCCCGCGTCCCATTCCCCGTGCCTCCACTGCACCCCGCACACTGCTCCCCCTTCCCTGCACCCCTCTGGCTCTGTGCTGTCCCTGCACCCTGTTTCCCCTGTGGGTTGGGAGCGAGGGGTGCTTGTCCATGGGGAGGGGCTGGACAGGGCAGGGAAAAGGCTGCTGTGACCCAGCAGCAGTGAAAGGGGGAGTTCACTTGAAGTGCCTTTGCCTTTATGGAAAAAAATGAATGAAAATGCTATTTGCTATTTACAGGGCTAAAATGCTGGGACAAAAATGAAAACAAACAAAAAAAACCCATTGCAAAATGCAAACGTGTAAAAGACAACCAAAAAAAGGGGGGGGGGAATGTTTTGCGTGGCCCTGGGGGAGGGGAAGCGGCTGGGCTGGGCTGTGGGAAGGGGAGGGGAAAAATATGGGGAAGGGGCTTGTGCTGAGGGGAGGAGGTCAGGAGAAGAAGAAGAAGAAGAAAGGGGAAGGCACCAAGGGACAGGGGTGCAGGAGAGACAAATCCCAGGGGGCCAAGTGCAGACAATGAGGAAAAGGGCAGGAGGAGGTGTCAGTGGGAGGGGAACAGGGTGATGCTGGGAGAGGAGAGGGTAAGGGCACTGGGGGCTAGAGGGAGGAGGGGGAGGTGCTGGGAGAAGGCTTGAAAGAAGGGGTGAGCATGAGGAAGGTGGGGATGGAGCAAGGCATGTGTGAGGGCACAGGGGCATGAGGGGAATGGGGGCAGAGGGTGTGGGTATCGGGGAAAAAGAGGGCAAAGGGGGAAAGGGCAGTGAGGGAAGGGGGAGGAACCAGGAGGGTGCAGGTGCCAGGAGATTCTGGGGGTGAAGCAGAAGGGCAGACACCTGCAGGGGAGGGACCAGCCTCAGAGGAGAGAGGCAGGGCAGGTGTGTAGAGGGAGGTGTTAGGAGAGGGGATGAGGAGGGTAGCTCACTTGATCAGAGTGAGGCTACTGGAGGAGTGGGCACAGGGGGGAGAGAAGGGCTGGTGGAGGGGGGCAGGTCTCAGGAAGGCTGAGGGCAGCGAGAAGGGCAGGAGTCAGGACAGCAGAGGAGGGTGAGGGGTTGGGGGGCAGCAGGCACCAGGGGAGCTGATGGAGACATGGCAGCAGAGGGAAAAAGTAGAAGTTAATAAATATCACCCAAGTTATTAATATATATATATCTTATAAAGAACGTACTAGTAATTACTGTTCTTATTCTTATTAGGAATTTATGACATTAAAAAAAACAATTTTTTTGGGGGGGGGGGGATGGTGGCGAGTCCTTTTTTGTCTGGCGAGTAGGGTTTTCCATAATTTGTCGAGCCCTGGCTATGCGTATCACACTAACAGAGTGAAAATTGTATTTTAGGCCATGTTCTTCATCTGATACTTGCAAAAGCAGCCTGAGATAACTTTATACATTTTGGCAGTGTCTTTACCCAACTATAAGCATGCTTCACAGACTATCAGACATCAATCCCAGACAAATGAAATGAGAGATCAGATTTGAGGAAAGACAGAGGTGTGAGCAGGCTCAGAGGGACAAAAGTGTAACATAACTGGGCCTCAAATGCCAACAGCATGCAGGTGATGCCCAGTTCTACTTACCCTCCATATAAAACACTAAGGTTACGTCTAGACTACAAGTGTCTTTCGAAATAGGCTTTTTCGAAAGAATCTTTCAAAAAAGCCTCTTTCGAAAGAGAGCGTCTAGACTACAGCCAGTACAGCACCCACAGGCAGTCTGGATGCTCTTTCAAAAAAGCACAGTTTGCGTTCAATAACGCCTTTTTTCAAAAGAGCACTTTCGAAAAAAGGCGTTGTTCCTTGTAAAATGAGGTTTTCCGCAATCGAAAAAACTGCCCCGTTCTTTCGATTTACTGTCGAAAGAACGCGCCGGCAGTCTAGATGCAGGGGAAGTTTTTTCGAAAAAAGGCCACTTTTTTTCGAAAAAACCCTGTAATCTAGACACACCCTAAGTGCTACAGCCCAGTGCCTCAATGAAAAGTAGTTGAACTAAGCTAAATGTGATCAAGATGGAAGAGAAATTCTAGTCTATATAGTTTTTTATACTATGCTCATCACCATAACATTGGAATGCCTTCTAGCAAGGCATTAAGCAACGTGACTATACACAGGTCATATGTGGTTTGTTCTCTCATACTCTCCACAGGAGAAACATGTGCAGTTGAGAGGCATCTCTTGGTAGGTTTTTCATAAAATAAATTTGCCTATTGAAGGCACGATCAAAGAAGTGTGCCTTGTACTTGGAGCTGAAAGTGGGGAGGTTTGTGAGGTTCCTTATTTCCTGGAAATTTTCATTCCATAGCCTTGGACTGGCCTCGGAGAAAGTTGTCTTCCATTCGGATAACTTTTACTCTCAATAAGTGCTCCACTGGGCCAAAAGTGTTGTCAGCCAGGATCTTTGTCCCAAAGCTTTAGATGGTCTTTTAGGTACCCTGGGTCCAGGCTGTGAAACGTTTCAAAGATAGGGACTACACCCATTAATTTACTTTGAAGCCAGAAAAGAGTGTAGAACCATTGTGATATGTTCATCCACAGGTCTGCCCGTTGATCATCAAAATAGTTGGCAGCCTTAGGATCCTATCAGACCCTTCATTGCCACTGTATTTACAGATACTAGCTGCTGCTAAGAACACCTTTCCTCCACCTCCCCAAGCTAGCTATACCCTATGGTGGATCTGTGTCTTTCTGTAAAATCCTCATATACCATGGCAATGAGCTTATTGTATGTGCCTAAATTAACAGGCTTGATCTGCCAAAAATCCTCAGAATCCTCAATTAAGGAATAAATTAATCCCGTCTGAATGAGTTATGGAAAAAAAGAAGAAAGAAGGCAATACAGAACACTTTCAGACCTTAGCACTGATCCTTACTAAATAATTACCATAAAAAATAAAGGTGGCAGCAAACTTAATGAAGGTGTTAATCTTCTTGGTTTGTATCAAGTGCCTAAAAAAGACTGCCTAGGATTTAATGGCTTTCTACTGCTTTTCTTTACTTTGTTGCCCTATAAGGAGAAATCAGCATAAAGAATGAAGCATTATAGGCTCTGACACTGCTGAGGTAAAAATACTAATTATCTCTCTCCGTGGACAGGCTTGGCTAGACAAAAGGCCCCAAACATACTCTCCTGTCCTTTGGGACTAATGCAACATATGATAACATGCTCATTTTTTTATTTCCAGCCTCACTGCATCTTAAAAATAATAAAATTAGTGAACATACACCTGTTGGGCACATGGATACCAGGGCTGGCAAGCGAACAGATGGCAGAGCAATAATTCTCAAGATATTTTTGTGTTTTATAGGGTTCAGCGTGCCCTAGAGGAAATCTGTTCAGGGATTCATTTTTGTACCAAATCATTAAACGGTATCTATATTCTTCTAGATATGCAAGCTCCTTTCCCCCACTCCCAGGTATGAAATGTTCATTGCTGCTCCTCAGGCCAAATTTCACTACATATCCTTACCTTGTAAGGACACTCAGTGGAGCACTGTCTATAACAAATGCTACATGATTCAATTTGTGAAGCTGTGGAGAGGGAGGTGAAATGAAAGGTGGACTGCATATCCCTGTGAGGAAGATATACACTGAAAAAGAATAGCAGACAGTGAGATGGAACCAAAGCCAAAATAGGGGAAGCAGAGGTAAAGAAAATTTAAGCAAGTTAGATATATTCAAGTTGACAGGGCCTGATGAAATTCACTATAGGGTACTTAAGGAACCAGCTAAAGTCATCTCAAAATCAGCACCAATTATCTTTGGGAATTCTTAGAGCTCAGGTGAGGTCACAGATGATGGGAGAAGCCATAGTACCGATCCTTAAAAAGGGGAACAAGAAGGACCCAGGTCCCGACTGGTGGAGACAGACCGCAACAGCCTATCAAAATCTGTCAAGTAGCCCCTCTGCAAAAATTATTGCCCACCCCTGAATTAGAAGATAACAGGATTATAAAGAATAGCCAGTATGGATTTGTCAAGAACAAATCCTGCCAAACCAACCTTATTTCTTTCTTTGACAGGGTTATTGGCCTAGGAGATGGAAAGGAAATAATTTTGGGGACAGTCCCACATGACATTCTTATAAGCGAACTAGAAAAATGTGGTCTAGATGAAATTATTACATGGTGGGTACACACCTAGTGGAAAGAATAAATTCAGAGAATAGTTCCCTGTCAAACTGGGAGAGTGAATCTAAAGGGGTCTAGTACTATTCAATATTTTCATTAATGACTTGGACAATGGAGTGGAGAATATGCTTATAAAATTTGCTAATAAAAGAGGACACAAAGCTGGGAGATATTGCAAGAATTTTGAAAGACAGGATTAGAATTCAAAATTAGCTGGATAAAGTGGAGAATTGGTCTGAATTCCATCAGATGAAATTCAATAAAGACAAGTGCAAAGTACCTCATTTAAAAAGTAAAAATCAAATGCACAACTACAAAATGCGGGGGGAGGGGACGGAGGGGACGGGGGACGCTAAATGGCAGTACTGCTGAAAAACCTCTGGGGATTATAATGCATCACAAACTGAATGAGACACAACAGTGTAATGCAGCTGCGCGAGAAAGGCCAAAGATCTGGGGCGTATTAACAAGAGTGTTACATATCAGACCCAGGAGGTAACTGTCTAGCTCTGGCTTCTCAAGGTTCCTTTCAGCCCTACATTTCTATGGACATGGTAAAGAATGTCCAGAAGGGAATTGTATTCAGGTTCTTCTGCCATGCCTATCACTGGGGTGCCTGAGTGCAGTAGAAGAGGCATGTATTGCAGGTGTTTGTGTATGGCAGCACTAGGAACAGTAACAATTTCTATTGTGCCCTAAACTCAAAAATCCTCTTGGTGCCTCTAACATACAATTTTCATTTTAAAATTTAAAAATAACTGAACGTGCACCATTGATGTCAGGTCTGATCCCTGCCAATGGAAGTAAATGGGAATGATTTCAACACACTCAGGCACAAATCTATACAGCAATCATTTAGTTTAGGGTTGAAAGTCCCAAATTTGCAACATTCTTAATCTAATACTATTGAACGTGATTACTCGTATTTAAGTATCTTGCTGAATGAAGGCCTACAAGTTAGCTATTTTTCATAATGCACAAAATAAAAGTAAAGGTAAGATAGTAAAGAGTATTTTATACTACAACTATAAACAATATTTAGTAATTTCAAATAGAAAAGAGACTGAAAAATAGTAGTGAATTAAATAATCTAGATGTGATCACACCGCTGCATTAATCATTTGTACAAACCTACAAGGCAGATTTAACACTGTAAAATCTAATATTGCATAAAAATGAAAACTTTTTATATGTTTTCATAGAACATTTGTCTTGAGCGGATTGTAAACAATATCTTTTTAATGTTAAATTTAAAAGGCTATGCTTACAATAATTCTGTAAAACCCACATAAGAACGAGAGGGCCTGTGAAAATGCTTACGAGCTACGGAGAAATTATTTAAAGGAGATTCCCGTTGGTCAACATCCTGCGGTCGCTCTTTGTAGCCAATGAATGTGCCATCGTTCTTCAACAGAAAATATCTCGGCCTCCATGTCTTTATATATTCTCCTGGGAAAAACAGAAAAAACAATAAAATATTCCATACATTATATCCCAATTCCTTATATCCCAGAATTCCAATGAGAACCTCTTTAAAATACTGATATTGTACATCCTCTTAATTCAGAAGGCATTTTAATTCACTGTTTGGGTCTGCTGCAGATAATGGAAAAATAGAGGCATCAATTCAGATATTGACAGTAAATTTAACCATAAAATAGGACTTTGTAAAATTAAACAGCTATATTTCCCTCATCTATGCTTATTTCATTCAAATTCTGCAACAGCTGCCTAAAATGCAATTTAAAATTTAAAAATCAGAGCAGATGTCCTATGTATTATTTTTGCTATTGTCATTTTTCATACTGACACGAAGAGTTTTTTTCATTTACATTTTGCAGCGCAAGTATTTTAAACAATAGTGGGTAATTTAGTAATTAGTCAACTGCTTTATCAAACCAACAATTATTTTAGAGAATAAAAAGGCTAATTCTCCACTGACATTACATAACACCACACACTCATCTAAAGAAGGAACCACAGGAGAGATCGCAACGTAAAAGGTAAAAACCTAACTTTTAATGTGCAAAAGTTCTTGCTCTCTCTTTTCCGAAGATAACATCCCTACAGCATACCATACCACTGGCCGTATGCATGCTTTACAGAGACAGTGTATAGTTACATGTAAACAATACAGCCACACTCTAGCAACAGAAGCAAAGATCAAATCCCTAATTATTTATTAGGGAAACAGAGTGGTCTACTTGACAGGACGCTGGAATAGGATACAGAGGACATGGGTTCCATTTCCAGATCTTCTACTGACATGCCGGGTAACCTTGGGCATACCACCTCCTCTCACAATGCCTCTGTCTCTCCTCTCACTCTTTGCCTATATCTATTTTAAACCATCTCTTGTCACTTTTCTGTGGCACCTAGCACAGTGGAGTCCAATCTCATATATGTAGGGCCTCTGGGCACCATGATACATCTAATTTTTAAAGAATTATTTATATTTCATTGTGCCTAAAGGCCCTCAATCTTGGTGTTATACAAATACAGGGGTTTTGCTCCAAGAAGCTTTCTGCATCACCTGCAATTTGGTAATTTCATTCAGTTAATAAAAAAAAAAAAAAAAAAACCATGCAGGTGAACACACAGCAGAATTCACTGTAGTAAGAGATGGTGATCTTTGCTGGTTGTTTAGAAGATTTGTTCCCAAATTAAACAGACAAAAAAGACAAAAAAAAGGCAACACAGGTTTACTGACCAAGGCTCCTTTCTTCAGCTCTTTTCCCATCCCCCACCCCCAACCCACACAACCTCTCCTGCTGTTCTGCGTTCCACCCCAGGTGATTTCTTTCATGATGATGTGTACTCTGCCCCAGGAACTCCCCTACAGCTGCCTTGCTTCTTCTCTTCTCACCACAGTCCACCTCTCCTTCTGGGATGCAGCCTACCCCAGCATCTAGCACCAGCTGTAGTACCTCTTCTCTCTGTTCAGTCTCCTACCTTCTCCCCCTTTCTCTGGCTTGCCACACAGCTGCCTGTCCACTTTGTTACTACAATGGCTCCTCCCCACCTCCTTTTATTCTAAAGAAAAAAAAACAACACACTCAGGGTAAGGGAAGGGGGGAGTCTGTCCAAGATGTAAAGGGTGATCTCCTATATGTATTGGGACTGTCTGCTGAGAACATCTATTAGCACTGATAGAAGTATTACTGCAGACGGGGAAAAAAAGACTGCATGCAATCTAGCATGTCTGCCTCAGTTTCAGGTTACACATTTTATGGTAACCTGGAACAGGTTTAGAAATAGTCAAGAATAACCTGAGAAATTTCAGAGGAAATCATCCACAGGTATTGTGACTGAACATTTACATTCAAAATGTTACATATACTTTTTTTTTCTCTGAACATTAATATAACACTGGCAACTCTTGGGAATTAGAAATAGGTTATGGAACCTTCCACTGCTAAGCCATCAGTTCAAATCCAGCACAGGTCAGCAGTGTCCAAGAGTCATTACTATCAGGCTGCTTAGACATCGATTGTGATGCAGAATAAGCTGACGGTCTCAGCTAAGATCTTTTTAAACAGGGGTTCCACTTGAGAAGAGCCACCCTCGTGACCAGACAAGGCAGATTGGGAGCAGCTCGCCAAGCTACTGTCTGGACTGTCCCTGTTTTGCGACTCGCCCTCTAGTACTGTCAGGCTGGCACCATCTCCAGTACTGAAAACATTTTTCACTTACCTAGCTAATGCAGCTACTGAAGTCAAAATAATCAACATCCACTTGTATGTTTCAGCTTACCTTACAAAATAAACCGCACTCTCATCCCCTCCCAACAATATATGACATTCAAATTAAAAACATACAAGGAAATAGGTTTCAACCATGGAGGATTAAGCACCTAACAATTTTAAGGTAGCTCAGTTCTGGGGGCTTGGAAATCTTGGAAATATCCCTTTAATGATGAACTAGAGCCAGGCCTTAGCTAATCAGTAAAGGGGTTTAATTTAACTTGGCATCTAACAGTGTTTCGATTCTGTGAGGTGCCACATTCCTGCAACTCCCACCAACTTCAGTGTCTTCAGCACCTGTCAAAATCTGACCCTGACAATGCCAAAATTACAAATGATAGTTTTACTGTGCGAATTCACTAAGAGCAAGAGTGTAGCATTATAATCTGCCCTTTGCGATGAGTGGCATGAAGGGATGTAAGCAACTAACTGACTAGTCGACACACTTGTCAACTAGTCACTCCCCGCCTCTGCTGCCTCTATCAGAAAGAGGCAGCAAGGGGAGGGGGAGAGATGGGGATGCTGGGGGGAGCCGGCTTAAAAGCTAGTTTCCCAGCCCCCAGCTCCAGCTTCGTGGGAGGGGGCAGGAGCGCAGCGGTGGTGTTCCACCTTTGAAATGTAGCAACAGCCCAGCGGGCTTTATCAATTAATCGAATAGTTGATTAATCTAATTTTAACATCCCTAGTAGCATGTAGCTACTCTGTCCCACAGAGAATCAAGATCCCTCTCCTGTGTTCTCCCATTGCTCTGGAGAGGGAGGGAGGAAGTTACTTCACTTGCTTCATGGAGCAGCTCACTCCTAGCAATGCACCTATCCAGTAACTCTAGCCAGTCCCCTCTCACTTGTACAGGAGATGGATGGAGTGGAAGGGTCAGATAAGAAGTAGTGGCTGCTTCCACTTCCCACCACAGTGGGAATCAGGTCCAACAATGGATTTTTACTTTACTTTCTTCTGTAAGTAAGAACTGTGGCAATTTTTTTAAATCAAAAGATGAGCAGGATTTCACACAAAACTGTACTGAGTTGTTACAACAGACATTTTACCTTCTCATTCCCATTTTACATTTTATAATTTGATTTGATGTTTAAATTTAATCACTCCTGTATTTTTGCCCTACAGTTTTATTTCACCAATAAATTCCAGATAGAAATCCTGGCGGGATTAGGTTGTGTTACCATCTTCTATATTCTTCTTTAGAAAGGGACTTTCATTTATTCATCACTGTAGTTGGATCTCTTTCCGGATTCACATTTCTTATTTACAGACTAGAAGTAAATTTATAATTTTTTTTTATGTTATGCATGGTCCGTCTTGGGGCCTTAGTAAATTGTTGGCTTCCTTTGTTTTACGTTGACTTTTTTTAACCAATGCCAAAGATTACAACCAATCATTAAATAATAATAAGTCCAAAACCAAGATGTCTTGATGACCTGCATCATTGTGAGGCACGGTGCAATAACTATAGCATATGTGTCATTACGTAACATGCTCTTAAGTGACAGGATAAACCAGTAATGTAACAAATGGGCATGAAATGGACTTATCTGTGGTTATATATGAAAATGATTAGAGAACCTCCCAATATACATTTAATCCATAGATTAATAAAACATTAAGAAAGCTGATAATTCATCCACAGAACACAAATTTGTAGATAAAAATTTCTGTTCATACTAAACAAGTTTACATTTCTATGATGGTCTATAGCAGCAGTTCCCAACCTCTTCCAGATGGGGACCCATTTTGACAATTCAGGAAGACTTGGTGACCCAAGGCAATTCAAAACCGGGGGGAAGGAGGGGAGGCAGAGGTACTTGGGGAGACACTTGGCGACCCTTTTGAAATGTAATGGCGGCCCATATTTGGATCCTGACCCATAGGTTGGGAAACCCTGGTCTATAGTAACTGCTAAAAAAAAAAAAAATCCCACTTTACCCATGACAGCTGTCAAATTTTATCTCCCTTCAGAAACCATTCTTAAGTATAGAGCAGATAGAAAATGTTATATGTAAAGAAGTTGGAACTTTAAAAATAAACAGCCAGTAAAGCATTAGAAATGTATGAAACGAGGTGAAGTTTTTTGTTCTTTTTAACTGTGTATGTAATTTTTCCTGTTTATTAGAACACAAACTGATTATGATAGGCTATTTGAATATCTGAGACAGAATTCTTAAGATTTTTTTGTTAAAACAGATAAGATACAGCAATGTCAAAAATGCCTGGACAAAGTTGATTTAAAAAAAATTTAAGACCGCTTTTCTTTCTAGTCATGTGTTTGGAATACTAGACACTGGAATATTTGAAGTGTGAGTTGACTTTTTAAAAAAATATTTTGTGTCCTGATTTTATTTTTTAAACAATTAATTGTAAATAAAAAGATAACACAATTGGCTTTTATCAGTCCTATTGCTTCACATCCAAGAATCTAAATACATAGAAAATTCAAAGTGTAAGAAATGGAAGACATACCTTTAATGCAAAGTGTATGTGAAAAAGAAAATTAAAACTGCAGTTTTATCAGATAACAGTAAAAAATAATAATGAAACACCATAGAAAACTGAACAATTTACAAAGCAAAACATTTTTTCCTCTGATTCATTGCTTGTGTAATGCCTTGGCAGTTGTCTTTGTTTTCAGTAACAGAATGCTAATAGTACAAGGAGAGAAAAGCAAAAGTATGATTTATAAATCCTGCATATAAAATGCTGGGTTTGAGTAAATTCATCTACAACTTGTTAGCTTAAAAATGTGAAATATTTATGCACCACTGTGAGTACCCAAAGCAATTTTTGAACTGCAAAAATTCCCAAACTATACATTTCTGTATATATAGACACAAAGACTCTTAGAGTGTGTCTAGACTACTGGGTTTTTTCGAAAAAAGTGGCCTTTTTTCGAAAAAACTTCCCCTGCATTTAGATTGCTGCCGCGTTCTGTCGACAGTAAATTGAAAGAACATGGCAGTTTTTTCGACCGCGGAAAACCTCGTTTTACGAGGAATAACGCCTTTTTTCGACAGCGCTCTTTTGAAAAAAGGCGCTATTGTAATGCAAACTGTGCTTTTCCGAAAGAAAGCTTCCAGACTGCCTGGGTGCTCTCTTTCGAAAAAGCAACTTGCTTTTTCGAAAGTACTGGTTGTAGTCTAGATGCTTTTTCGAAAGAGGCTTTTTCGAAAAAGCCTCTTTCGAAAGAGGCTTGCAGTCTAGACGTAGCCTTAGACCAATTTCATTTTGTTGTCTTGTCTCTGCCCCCTCCCCACATAAAGCACATTAAACTCCTTAATATACACTTATGAAAATCTGTTTCATGCCTAAAGCACTTTTTGTCCTAAGATGCACTGGTAAGCATACTTGCACTTTAATATTTCAAAAAGTGCAACATGAAACTGTTTTGGTTCGTGAAAAGTTAGTTCTACAGAGAATTTACAATAATGCAGGGTTATTTTGTTATACTCTCCTCCCCACAATGTCTTACTGAATCTGGAGCTGTCTACCACTGATAAAGTGTCTAACATCAGAAACAGCTGCCACTCCCTGGGAAGCTTACAGGGTAAGTGGAGAATAATGAGCAGCAAGCACCAGCAGAACAAAAGAAAATCCATCTTTATTTACCAACTGCTGCATGCTTGTTGCTGCATCAAGCTCATTCAAAGCCAACACCACACCCTTTAATTCATAACAGACTGTATTTAAGCAGTCTTTGGTTAAAATATTTTAGCTCAACTCATGCACACAGAGGATTTTATAAAAAAAGTATTAGATTAACAAAAGCAAGATTCCAACAAGTTTACCAAAACTATGCATTTGACTTTTAATGCCCCAAGCTAACTATAACCTGCCTAGAAGCCATGGGGGGGGGGGGAGCCCCCAATTATATTACATGCATTAGTAAAGTGACTGTCAGGAAACAAAAGATAAATAATGTATTATCTCTTCCACTCTGAGCATCAAAAAACAGGTTTATTAATGGTCAAAATGAACATAGCAAATATTACATACAGAAAAAATTGTAATACGCTCCTTGATTGCACAGATTACTATCTGAGTGCAACATAAAAGTTATGCCAAATGTAGAACTAATGTTTTGCCAGTCAAGGAAACAAAATGACTCCTTCATAAAACCTCAATGGAAGCAAAGATGGTTTGCATCCTGTCTGCCCAATAAGGTTTCAGTAAAACAGATGCCAGTTTCCTTAAAGATGTGAAGTTTTTAAAAGATGCCATCTCATGTGCACTGGTGTGATTGCAGAATGGGATGGGGATTTACAATTAGTGTCTGCTGTTCAAACAAATTCTGTCTATTCACTTTAAAAATCAACTTTATTAAAACTAACATTCTTTTGTTGCAGTTTGACAGTCCTCCTTGTGTTGTTGGGGTTTTTAAAAATAGAAATAAGCCATTTTCAGACAGGAAATTAGTTTCGCAATCGCATATACATTTGATGCTTATGAATTAGAGAAGTCAGTGATGCCAAACAAAATATTCGTTTTAATTTTTTTAATTTCCTTTTTGTTTCCCTTCTAGTTAATATGCCTCCTTTTCTTCCCCCTGAACAAATTGTCAAAACAGAATTTGGATTTAGAGAGCTTGGGAAAAAAAATAAAACGTATGCTAATGTCTTTCCCAATATGCTCACTAAGAGGCGAGAGGGCCTCTGGTTTGTCTGCCTATTCACAGGAGTACAGAAGGGGGCCAGTGCTTTGATTATTTTTGGGTCACACTCTGGATGTGTTCTCAGCCTTTGCCTCCAGCATACAGCTGCGGACACTCTGGCTGTGCCTTGAATCTCAATGAGCCAGCTCAGACTGCAGTCAAGGGTGCTCCCCAATAGGGAGGTCAAGCCTGAGTCAGCAGACTGTCTGCACCAGACTGGCGCTCCACAGCTTATCCCAGCTCTTTTGCCTTTCACTGACCATATATGGCAGTCCACTGTCACAACAAGCTAATTCAGTGCAAGGCAAATCTGCTCACTGCTTTATTCTTACTCATTTTCCGTGCAGCTGGATAGTAGTACATTACATTTAAGGCCCTACAGCAGCCAGCACAACAATGACTGACATTACTGCCAACAGGTTAAGAAGAAATGCCTCTGCCTCAAGTGTAGCTCTGATTATCCTAAAACTACTACTGTTTCTCACGGTCACACAAAGCTACAATATATGGCACCTGCTTAATTATCATATCTTCAGGGAATTTGAAGGGGGGAGGGAAGCTGAAGGAAGGGTAAGGGGGAATGATTAAATGGTCTCCTATTCAGAGTGGCATTTAAAAAAACCCTTCACACTGTACTCAAATAAAAGTCCATTAAAAATAACTGAACAGCATCTTAGGTTTCATCTTGTTTCACACATCTGTAGATTATTTAAAAAAAAACATCTCACATAGGGTCACCTAACACAACCTACAAAACAATACAGTAATTGTCTGGGGGAACTAGCTAAAGTCAGCGAGACTGCATTAGAATCTAGGTCTGTCTTTAAACAGATGAACAACGAGCAATCCTGTGGCACCTTAGAGACTAACAAATCTATGACCCTCTGAGACTTTTTCAGTATTTGGTCAGTATAAATATGAAACATTAATTAAGGGACCAAAAGATGCTCTGAATCATAAAGCTAGTATGGATACACAGAAGATATCAAAATAAAGAACACAGAGAAACACTGACTGACTTATTTGGGCACCATTTTTCACATAAAAGATGGACTATTACTGATTTTTACATACACATTTAAAGTTTAAGCACGCCCAAGTTCAAAAGTAGACATCATCCAACAAGAGCACCCTGATCTCAGGGAAATATCAGAATATCTGTATTCTGTAGCACAGCATTTCAATATTACTTCAGAATACATTTGAAACACAGTTTGTTTGGTTTTTTTCCTGCAGTATTTTGTATAGAAGGTCAAAAATGTTGCCATCTTGCTTACAGTAATCAATTTAAGCAATGCCAGATAGTCCCAAAGGAGTCCAAGAGAATTAATCAGCATACAAAACTCCTTACTCCTACCTTTGGCACAGCTTACTCAGGCTAGTCCTAACCTACAGCTGTCTCTAGTGGGAGAAGATGCAAATGAAGTTTCATTAAACACTGCAGTTTTAAAGATAGCTACATAAATTATAAGAAAGGATACACTGGGCTCTTAAAAGTACAGTAAAAATTAGTCAGAGTGAATTTTGTCTCCATTTCACCATGGTTGAAATAAAAGGGCTAAAAAGAAAGCTATTAGAAATGATGCAATGTAGTTTTAAAAGCTTTTTCATGACATACTATGATCAGCAACTACAGCATTTTATAAAACTAAAACATGCAAGTAAGAAGTGCCATAATGATTCACACTGCTTTTCACAAGTGCCTATGTGTATTTTAACAGAAAAAAGGCCAGACACATCAAATTGAATTAAATGTATTTTGAACCATTGTTTTTCCAGTGTTTAAGTTAGACATCGGGGGGCGGGGGAATATTCAAAAGCACTTAAGCAAAAAGCCCCACTGACATTTTAAAAGCTTCCTGATTTTTCAGAAGAGTTGTGTATCTACAACTTCACCATCACTTCATCTGGATTTGGGAGTAATCAGCAGTTCTCTAAATCAGTCCCCAAACAGATATAAACATAACCAATGTTTATGAAGGGTGTGACAATCCCCAAACAGCATAACAGGTTCTGGTAAATTTTATTTATTTTACTAGCATTTTTGGACACCCGTGAACTTGTCTAAACAAGTCTAAAAGCTTTGGGTAGCCATAAAGATCGTCATATGCCATGCCTCCATGACAAACTTTTGCTGCTACAAATTACATTGGCATAAAGCTGCCACCATTAGTATATGGCTTGTGCATGTGCATATTTGACTCCTTAAGCCAATGCAGCATGTACTCACTAGGAGTGAGTATGTCAACTCACAGTTCGTGGTGCACAAGTAGGTACTCCAGTGTGCAAATTACCATTCATCACACTGGGAAATTTTGGCAACGATGGGACAGAGACATGTCACAGTAGGGTGACTAAGAGCGATGGTTCAACTTCCCTACAGCCATCTAGCTCCGTCCCACAATGTCATTCATATCCCATAATTTTTGTGACTTGCTAAAAAGTCCCGTGAATCTGTAATAGCCCTCTTTGCTGTCCAGCCTCTCTAACAGAAGCACCGAGTCTGCACATCTTTTCACTGCTGCAGTAAGTATAGCAAGCATAGGACACACAATCCTCTGGTACTTGCAGAGTTACAAGAGCAAACAAATCAGCAGAGAACACGAGGATTTCTTGGAGGACAGATGGCTGAGACACAGTGAGCACCAATTTAAGACTACTAGTGGCATTCACGAAGCAGCTGCAGACAGTGGTGCTTCTGGGCCCGAAAAACAAGCACTGACTAGTGGGTTTGCATCATAATGAAGATTTAGGATGGTGAGCAATGGCTGGAGAATTTTCAGCTCTGCAAGGCCACGGTTCTGGGATCTGTGTGCTGAGCCTTGCCCCAGCCCTCCAGCATGGACACACCAGAAAGGGAGCTGCACTTACAGTGGAAAAGCAAGTTATAATCATATTGTAGAAACTTGCAGTGCTGGACTGCGACTGGTTGGTGGGAAATCATTGTGGAGTTGGAAAATCCACTGTGGTAGCCATTGTCATGCAGTGTGCAGGGTCATTAATCATCTCCTACTATGCAGGACTGTGACTCTCAGCATTGTGCAGGCCACAGTGGATGGATTTGCAGCAGTGTGGCTCCTGAACCCAGGAGGAGCAATAGATGGCATAACCATCTGTATTTTAGCACCAGACAACCTTGCCACAGAGTACATCGATAGAAAAGATTACTTTTCTAGCGTTACACAAGCATTTGTGGATCACTGGGGACGCCTCACTGATAGTGTTGAATGGGCAGGGAAAGTGAACAACACTCGCATCTTTAAGAACACAGGATTGTTCAGCAAGCTGCAACCAGGGACTCTCTTTCCCAAATAGTAGAAACGCTAAACACCAAGAGAAATCTTTAGACATTGTGCCTGAGCTTCACTCCCCTGATTCATGAAGCTGTACACTGGCCACCTCAACAGCACCAAGGAAAGATTCAATGCTCAGCAGATGCAGAATGACAATTGAATGTGCTTGTAGTTGAATGAAAGGGTGTTGGTGTTGTTTATTCATCAGACTGGATCTCAGCGAAGAAAACATTGCAATGGTTATAGCTGCTTGCTGCATCCTGCGAACTAGCTGTGAAGCAAAGACGAAGCAGTCGCTACAGTAAGCGGTGTCTGGTTCATTTGAACACCGAGACACAAGGACTATTACAAGAGCTCATTGTGGAGTTATATAGCTCAGTGAGGCTTTTGAAGAAAACTAAGAGCAAGCCATAGTACTGCCTCCTGGTGTACTGTGCTTTACCTGGCCCTGCTGTTTTGGGGCATATTGGGAATTCTACATCGAAGAATGCAACACTGTCAATGAAGCTATTAATTTTGCGATGCATGCTGTATTTGTTCTTATGCTGTATTTATAACTGATCCTATGAGTTGTGTCATACTGCACAACAACAAACACGTGGGTGCTTTCTGATCTGCTCGGCACTCTGCAGCATATGTTAGGAACTAATGAAGATAAATTATTTTCCAAATAGAATTTTATTCATTAACAAAGTAAGTCAAAGAAAAATCTGTGAAATTTTAAAAGCAAATACATTAAAAACTTAATAAATTAATGGAACAGAACTTGAAGGGAGAAAACATCCATGTCCATTTTAGCTACATGTACAGCAACAATGGCTTTCACAGGTCAATGTGTATGAAACTGCTGTTGTCCTTACTGTCCCCCAGAATCAAGTGACAGGGGAACAGATGCAGCCCCGATACCATGTGGAACGTTGAGAAGTACTGCAGTAGAGTTCTCCATGAACCAAGAAGGTAGACAAGCCTGGGATTGTTGAGCCTGTAGGTCTGCAAAAGTCTGCAGCATCTATGTTTGCTGCCAGAGAAGCTCTATTGTTTCCTGACACAGGTCCCCTCTCCTTTTCCTGCTGGTACTTCCAGGACTTTCTGCCTGCTCTTTCCTTCTCCAGGCTGTCAGCAATATTCACTTTCCAGGCCCTTTGCTCACAGTCCCATGCAGCATTGGCTTGCAGGATCTCAATTAATATATCATCCTACATCCTCCCTTTTCTTCTCCTTATCTTGCTCACATGTTCCATGGGTTTGGAAGGGGAACCCCTTGAGACCATAACAAGAGCAGCTACAGATAACACACACATTGCCAGTACAGTAATTCCTCATTTAACACTATAGATGCGTTTCTGAAAATGTTTGTGCTAAGCGAAAACATGCTATGAGAGGTCAATTTTCCCATTAAAAATAATGGAAAATGTGGGGGTTGCGTTTCAGGTAATGGTGGCAAAGTCAATTTTTTGTTGGTGCTCGGTTGTCAACGTCAACATTAGATATCTAGCAACACAAGTCGCCAGGGCTTGTTAAAACACAAAGATAAACATGTGAGTGAGCGGAGGAGCGCTGTGACCACGTGTGTTCATCTGCTCGTGTGTATTACCACTGTTTTCAGCAACTTATACCACTGCACGAAGTAGTCTGTCACTTGATTATTTTCGTGTTATTTCGGGGACGGTCGTGTTATTCGAAAAAGTTCCCTAAAAAAAACCATGCTATTGCGAAAACGTGTTAAGCGGGCACGTGTTAAATGAGTAATTACTGTATACTCATAGCAGAAACTGAAAGTTAAGATTCAGAACTGCCTTCTCTTGCTCCCCTGAAGTTTTATACAAGACATGCCTTCTGACACTGGCTATTTGCCGTGCTTGTGCATGGCGCCACTCACAGCAACAGCAACCCACCAGAACTGAGGGGAATGAGAAGGGAATTGCTCAGTTGCATGAAACCATGAGTGCAGGACAATGGCACTGAATACTGGCACCATTTTCTTTTAGCTTCTCTCACTCCTGAGGGTAATAGAGGCAGAGAGCGCATAGTTACAACTGGCGTCCCCAAGCTGCCTAGCCCATATGCTACTAGCCTGTTTACTGTAGTGAAACCTGCTGAAGTTATTGCTAGCTGATGTGGGAAATTGACCTACAGCAGAGGAAAAAAGGTCTGCCATCCCTAGAAACCTCTGGGTGAGTAGTGCAGAGTACCTCCATGAAAATCTCTCAGGAGGCTTCAAGAACATCCCTGTGTTCATAAACAAGCTGCGCTGCAAGGCCTCCACTGCTAAATTCTATAGGGGAATGACAAGCATTAAACACTGTGTTTAACTGGTTAAGTGATTAAACTGGGAAGGGTGGAGTTGCTATGGCCAGGTAGGCCTGCTGCAGGCAGGGCTGCTCTATCCAGGCTGGAGCGGCAGCGGCATGCCAGGCAATGCCCACCACAGGCAGGGAGCTTCTCCAGTCCATGGGCTAACCGTAAGCATTACCCATTAAGGTTAATGATTAACTGGTTAACCATTCACATCCCTATTACACAATTACCCAACGTTCCTTCTCCTATATTAGGCTTGCCTTTGCTTAACTGGAAGGACTGACTGGACTATGGTGGAGTCTAAAGATGTTAAATACTGGTTAATTTACTAGTCGAGTAGTTGATGGAATTTCCATCGACTACTCAATAGGCACTTCCGCATTCCTCCTTTAAAACGTACAAGACCCCCTGCTGGAAAATGCGGAACTCCGTGTGCAGCCCGGGGCCAGCAGGAAGTCCTGCTGACTCTGGGCTGCACGCGGGCATGTCAGCTTTGAAACCGACAAATGCTGATCCCGGGCTCCATGTTGCGCTGCCGATTTGAAATGCCACGCAGAATCCGGGATCAACTGGGGACTCCCCAGCTGACCGCGGGCTCTGCACGGCATTTCCCCAGAACCCGGGGTCAGCTGGGGACTCCCCAGGTGATCTCAGGTTCCGTGGAAATGCCGTGCGGAGCCCAGGATCAGCTAGGGAGTCCCCAGCTGACTCCAGGCTCCATATGGCACTGCCACTTTGATTAGCTGTGCAGCGTTGCCACTTTGAAGTTCCTCCTCTTCCCGGCCCCCCTTGCTGCCTCTGATAGAGGCAGCAAGGGGGGGGGGGAAGAAATCGACTAGTCCTTAACATTCTTATTGGAGTCTCAAACAGATCCTGGCTTTCAACACCACCTGGATCCCCCAGTCACATATCCTCCACCCTGCAGTTCTTCATTCTCCTTCTTCTCCTTGCTGTTCATGCCAGGGGCACACAACTCAGACATATTAGTCTATGAAGTGGTAGTGCGGCCTTTGTCAAGTATGGCATGCAGTTTCTTGTAAAAGTGGCATGTCTGCAGGTTGGTACCAGACTGACTGTTGGTCTCCCTGGCCTTCTGGTATGTCTGATACAGTTCCTCCTTCACTGTCATGCAGCACTGCTCCTGGCCCATCATACTCCTTGTCCTGCATACCCTGTGCAATCTGCTTGTACATTAGAATGTTTCTACATCTGGTTCATCATTGTTCTTGTACCGCTTCCTCTTCCCACAGGCCTGAGAGATCCAATATCTCCTGCCTATATCAGGCAAGACCGTATCTAGAGATTGTAGCTGGCATGGTCAGCCGAGTAGTTGCACGCTATGGAGAGATGCTAAGCGTTCTTGCCAAGTTGGACAATCAGGGCAAAGGAGCCTTCCAATCTGCGTGACCCTTGGGCAATGGAACTCAACAACTGTGGCTAGACAGCTCAGTTTTGGGCACAGAGACAAATGCTAGAGGATTATTAGGTCCATATAAGTAACAGGGATTTAAGCAAGTAGAGACACTCGCCCAGGATTGCTCAAAATGGAGAAATATCCTACGTAATGGTTCCCTGCCATTTGAATCTAGTAGGACGTCCAAAATGGCACTTCCTCCACTATAAGGATGCACAGAACTCAGACTCCGCTACATGAGCACCACCTCTCAGAGCACCTGATATCCCAAGCACAGTATGGCACTTGCATGATTTTCCTCACTACCACGTCTCCTACCTCTCAAATGTATCCCGGGAGCCCCAGGAGACAGATAGATATATATATAGATATATATACATATACACACACACACATATATACATATACAGGGCTTGACAAATCCGTGTATCTACTCGCCCATGGCGAGTAGATTTCAGCCGGTCATCCCGTTCACCAGCGGCGCGCGCATGAGCAGTGCGGGGCTGGCACATGCACGGTGTGGGGCTGGCAAGTGGATTTCGCCATAGTTTGTCGAGTCCTCTGTGTGTGTGTGTGTGTGTGTGTGTGTGTGTGTGTGTGTGTATACACACACACGTTTAAGATTGAAAAAAAAAAATCACTTGCCTAGTCAAGATGTGTTTACCCTAATAACTGCACTTTCTTCAATGAACATGAAAATGGCTCTCCAGCAAAATCAGATATCTGTGTTTTAAACAGGAGGGAACCAGGAAGCCATAAATAAAGCTTATATGAGCCTTTCTTGCTGAAGGTCATCTCGGGCAATACTCCTGCAGAAGGGCATCTGGGACAACCGTCCTGCCTCAGAGATTTTGCACAGGAAGGTGCATAAAAACAATGAATTCTACTTTGCTTAGCGTACATTTTGGACACATAGCATTTCCCTCCCCCACCCACCACCACCAGTAGTCCCTAATTTGATACTATCACTTCACCCTGCAGCTGCTAGGGGGGTTGCTGCAGCCAGAAGGGTCAAATCAAGAGAGGCCACCCAGACAATCCTGCTTCTGCTAGCAAGTTGAGTGGGGAAGGGGAGAAGCAAAAACTGGTAGAGAACAGACAAGATGTGCTGGCTGCTGTGACTCCAGTTAGGAACAGCTTCACCAGAGAGGCTGCTGCTGATAAAATGACAGGAGAGGGGTGCCGTAGAGGGCCATGATATGCAACCGATCTCTGCCACCCTAGAATGCTGCCACTACTCCTAATGCCACCAATGGAAGCAGGTGACGGCACTGTAATATACCCTAAGTCTCAAAATCCCACTTTTAGGACCACCACAGGTCACCAGAGCAAAGGGCGGGATGATGAGGGGTTGGTGGAATGCTTTGTTTTTGTTTTTAAAGTGGGTTAAGCATTGCTCCACATCCAGGATGTCTTTCCCATCTCTGAAAGCTGACAGTTAGATTGAGGCTACTTAAATAGCTTGACAATGTCTCTGAGAAAACCAGTGTCAAAACGAGTCCAATGCAAAGACTGTGGATGGAGTTTAAGAGCAGCTCATTTCTGCCCTCATCTAGTGCTGCCAATTTCTGTAGTGGAAACTCATGAAAGTTCCGCTCAGCGAGGGAAGCCTCAGCCTGTCCTGTCTTCACTGTTCATTTCATCCTCAACATGCTAAAGACGATTTTTTTAAAAAATGTGGGGGTTGATATTTGGTTGCTTGTTTGTGGTTTTTAAAGGGCTGCCTTCTTGCAAAATGCACCTAGCACAAACAACATCTGAGAAACTCTGCAGTCTCACACTTCTCATCCTGTACCCCTCACTACAGTATATGGGCATCCAAGTTTAGCCATCTTCCCCTTACTTCAAAAATGGGTATCCTCCCCCAAAGAGTGGGAGGTATTTAATCCTTTAATCCCAGTGGCATTAATGGCTGAAACAATTACAAATTCAAAACAAAAGTCTATAATATTATAAGGAAGTTTCCCATTAATCTCAGATCAAGGGTTCTAAAACTCTCAGATTCTGGTATAAAATTTGATTAACACAGAACATTTTATTTCTTTTCCTTATTAAAATTAGTCCCCAAAATGCGATTTCCATAAAAAAAGTGAATCTAAAATTTACAGGAGCCTTATGAAAATTTTTGAAAGCCTCACAGGGGATTCTTGCAGAAGCCTAAAGGTAAAATCTACAGTAGTTTATCACACAAAATCAACTGCTCTGTAGATCAAGGCTCAAATTCCAGGCTTCAGCTGGAATTCCTACAAAAAGGAAGGGTGAACAAATTGCTGTATTTTTAATTCTTTGCGCTTATATTTATCAATAAATAGTCTAATTAGAAAGAGTTACTACTTTGCAGTGTATAATTAGTTCCTTGACAGGTATGCTTATTCTTGAAGGCAAAATAGGAAATTATAAGCATTTGACAAAAAAATTAGTGATAAAACAGTAGCCCCCTCAAAAATATCTTTGCAGTATTGCAAGTGTGTGTGTGTTTTAAAAGAACAGAGTCAGTATAACTCCTTTTTCCTTTGTACTGAAGTTTATTAAACATTTTCTCTGAGTTACCAATTTTAGGAAAATTGCTGGATAAACACTTGCATTAACCCAGTAGAATGGCTCCGTGCCAAACGTAATGCCAAACTTCCCATTGCAAAACGAGCTGTTTTTACACACCAAAGTAACCACACAGCAGGCCTGTGGAGTTTGAAGACAGCTGACAGAGATGACTGTTGCTGTCCCCCCATTGCACCGACATCCATCCAAATACCAACATCTGCTGTGCTACAATTTACTTTTTACACAACATTTAGCAAAACAGTGCCGCTGACTGCAACATCATTAAGGAAGTAACAACAAATAAATCGCGAAGTCCCATCAGACAATTGTAAAATTAAAGCGTAGTTTGTCTTGCATATGCTGAGCTTTAGTTCAGATCTATTTGGACTTCAGAAATAACAAGCAATGGAATCTGTTTCCTTTTATTAAACACCCAAGCCAAAATTCCATAAACAGTGACAAGCATAATCCATCATTACAATGAAAATTACAGTTTTGAGGATATTGACATGACTCAGTAGACCAAAAAGCAGATGGCTTGAGAGGCATCCTGGCCTGCCCAGTACAATCTCTGCAATCCAAACTCCTGAAAGGATTACATTATGCCTTGAAGCAAGAGACGTGTGCTTTTGTTACAGGGACGACTCCTTTTTAGGCAACCTGAGTGAATATTTGGGTCTGTGAAGTAAGGAAAAGCATTCCTAAAAACTAAAGCTATCTTTGGTTTAAATGTAGCATAAAATGCAGGACAAATGGAATCCAAGCTGATGCACAAGATCAAGGAGGCATGGTGGATTAATAGACCAGGCTTTTTAATTCTGTAGACCTGGATTCAAATCTGGATTTAAAAGTTTCTAAGGCCATATCTCTATGAACAGCAGTACCAATGTAATTGTGTGGCCGCAGCGTATCTGGTAAAGATGCTCTATGTGGATGGCAAAGATCTCTCCTACTGGCATAAAAAAACCACCTCCACAAGCATCATAAACTCTCCCGTTGACACAGCGCTGTGCACGATTGCTTATGTTGGTGTAATTTATGTCACTCGGGGGAGTGGAATATTCACACCGAGTGACAAGTTTTGCAGACGAAGACTATGTCTACACTATAGCCCAAGTGAAAGTAAGGTTTGGTGATTTAGTTTCTGCCTACAGATGTATGTTCACAACAGAGAAGTCACTACCCAATCGGACAAATGGCAGCTGCTGGTGAGCTCTCTTACAGGATTGTGCTACCAGAGCTACTGCAAATCGGATTGGTAGAACACTGAAAGGCACAGTGGGGAGGCTTAAAATTTCTTGTCCTATGTATTGATCCCTCACTTTCAGGAGCACAAAAAAGAGGTGTATGGGGGAACTGCCAGTAAAATTCTCATTAGCATAAATTATGACTTCTTAAAAATAAAAGAGCACCCAATTACCCCATCACTGCTAGAGTGGTTTCAAATTTTCATTTTTCATTAAAATATTTCATTAAAAACAATTTGAATGAAAAATTTCAACTGGAAACTCATTTTTTATTTCTCATTTCTTTCCAGTTTTATTTAAAACAAACTAAATTAACTTTGTTTTCAGCAGCAATAATTTTGAAGTCTTTTGAATAAAAGTTGTTTTTCCATCAAAAATTGTTTGCTGGCAAAGTATATTTGCCCATTTCACTAATAGATTATATCAAACACTCAACTGAACCGAGCAGCAAACATGATAAAAAACATCAAAATCTCCATCACAGAGCACTGCATGTCATCCTGCAGACCCTTACAACTCTCCCATAGAATACAGGGTTAAATGGACCACAAGGGTCATCTAGTCTAACCCCCTGCCAAGATACAGGATTTGTTATGTGTAAACCAGTAGTCCCCAAACTGTAGTGTGGGGTCAGAGGAATGTCTAAGGGAGGCATATGGCAAGGCCTGGGCCAGCCCCCACAAGGAGGAAGTGCTGTCCAGCTCCACTCTGTCGCCAGCCATAGCTCCACTTTGCCCCCTGCCTGCTGGCTCTGCCCTTATTCCCTCTTTGGTCCCAGACCAGCTCAGGCACCAGTCACAGCCCCGCTCTGCCCCCTGCTCCACACCCAACCCCGTTCTAGCCCCAGCCATAACCTCACTCTGTCCCCAGCCCAGTTCTGCCCTTATTTCTTCTCTGCCCCCAAGTTAGAGGCATCTCTAGTCTCAGCTCCTCTGGTTTAAATCACAAATCTTGCCCAGAATTTCTTCTGAGCAGATATTTACAAAAATATTAACATATTATACAGAACTGTCACAACAAGAGTCAATGTCTATAGGAAACTTACCTGAAGATTCGCTCTCTTGCGAACTCTATGCTGAATCCCAGAGCTCAGAACTGATACCCCATGTGTCCACTGAAACCCTCTTCCTGTCAGCTTTTTTGGAAAAAGATGCTTTGTGCATCTGCAAGTAATTTTATTTCCCAATACTCTTCCCTACCCTCTTCAAGTGTTTTGCACATATTCTGACCCATCGGCAAGTATTCTAATTGAAGAAGGGTTTCTGATAGTTTGCATATTCTTCACAGCACTTTTATTACAAGGTATAAATGTTTTCTACCACCATCACTCATGTCTGAAAACAACTAAATACCTTAAAACCACCACCAGCAGCAACAATGGAGAGGAGGAAAGGAGAGAGTAAGGCTAGATTACACAAGTTATTTTTGTCTACTTAAAGTGGATAGGCACGGATAGCTAAATACAGCATTTACAAAAAGCAGGTTAAAAAAGAAGATTACATGAGCCACATATTTAAAGGAGGAACATACATAAGAATGGCCGTACCGGGTCAGACCAAAGGTCCATCTAGCCCAGTATCCTGTCTGCCGACAGTGGCCAGCACCAGGTGCCCCAGAGGGGGTGGACCGAAGACAATGATCAAGCGATTTGTCTCCTGCCATCCTCTCCAGCCTCTGTCAAACAGAGGCCAAGGACACCATTTTATCCCCTGGCTAATAGCCTTTTATGGACCTAACCTCCATGAAATTATCTAGCTTCTCTTTAAACTCTGTTATATTCCTAGCCTTCACAGCCTCCTCTGGCAAGGAGTTCCACATGCTGACTACACGCTGTGTGAAGAAGAACTTTCTTTTATTAGTTTTAAACCTGCTACCCATTAATTTCATTTGGTGTCCTCTAGTTCTTCTATTTAGGAACTAATAAATAACTTTTCTTTATCCGCCTCTCCACACCACTCATGATTTTATACACCTCTATCATATCCCCTCAGTCTCCTCTTTTCTAAACTGAAAAGTCCCAGTCGCTTTAACCTCTCCTCATATGGGACCCGCTCCAAACCCCCTAATCATTTTAGTTGCCCTTTTCTGAACCCTTTCCAAGGCCAAAATATCTTTTGTGAGGTGAGGAGACCACATCTGTACACAGTATTCAAGATGTGGGCGTACCATAGTTTTATACAGGGGCAGTAAGATATTCTGGGTCTTATTTTCTATCCCTTTCTTAATAATTCCTAGCATCCTATTTCCTTTTGACTCGCTGCACACTGTGTGGAAGTTTTCAGAGAACTGTCCACAAGAACTCCAAGATCTCTTTCCTGATTTGTCGTAGTCAAATTAGCCCCCATCATACTGTACGTATAGTTGGGGTTATTTTTCCCCATGTGCATTACTTTACACTTATCCACATTAAATTTCATTTGCCATTTTGTTGCCCAATCACTCAGTTTGGTGAGATCTTCTTGGAGTCCCTTACAGTCTGCTTCTGTCTTGACTATCCTAAACAGTTTGGTATCATCCGCAAACTTTACCACCTCACTGCTTACCCCTTTCTCCAGATCATTTATGAATAAGTTGAACAGGATTGGTCCTAGGACTGACCCTTGGGGACACCACTAGTTACCCCTCTCCATTCTGAAAATTTACCATTTATTCCTACCCTTTGTTTCCTGTCTTTTAACCAGTTCTCAATCCAAGCAAGGACCTTCCTCTTATCCCATGGCCATGTAATTTACACAAGAGCCTTTGGTGAGGGACCTTGTCAAAGGCTTTCTGAAAATCTAAGTATACTATATCTACTGGATCCCCCTTGTCCGCATGTTTGTTAACCCCTTCAAAGAACTCTAATAGATTAGTAAGACAGGATTTCCCTTTACAGAAACCATGTTGACTTTTGTCCAACAAATTATGTTCTTCTACATGCGTCACACTTTATTCTTTACTATTGTTTCGACTAATTTGCCTGGTACTGAAGTTAGACTTACTGGTCTGTAATTGCCCGGATCGCCTCTAGAGCCTTTTTAAATATTGGTGTCACGTTGGCTACCTTCCAGTCATTAGGTACGGAAGCCGATTTAAGGGATAGGTTACAAACCACAGATAATAGTTCAGCAATTTCCCATTTGAGTTCTTTTAGAACCCTTGGATGAATGCCATCGGTCCCGGAGATTTGTTAACATTAAGTTTTCTGTTGTTCCAAAACCTCCTCTAATGACACTTCAATCCAGGACAGTTCCTCAGATTCATCACCCACAAAGGGCGGTGCAGATTTGGGAATCTCCCCAACGTCCTCAGCCGTGAAGACTGAAGCAAAGAAATCATTTAGTTTCTCCATAATGGCTTTATCGTCCTTGATTAGCCTTTTATAGTTCGATCGTCTAGGGACCCACAGGTTTTTAGCAGGCTTCCTGCTTCTAATGTAAAAAACATTTTGTTATTTCTTTTTGAGTTTTGGCTAGCTGTTCCTCAAAATCTTTTTGCTTTTCTTATTACATTTTACACTTGATTTGACAGTGTTTATGTTCCTTTCTATTTATCTCACTAGGATGGACTTCCACTTCTTAAAAGATGCCTTTTTGTCCCTCACTGCTTCTTTTACATGGTGGTTAAGCCACGGTGACTCTTTTAGGTCTCTTGCTATGTTTTTAATTTGGGGTATACATTTAAGTTGGGCCTCTGTTATGGTGTCTTTAAAAGTTTCCATGCAGCTTGCAGGGATTTGGCTCTAGTCATTGTGCCTTTTAATTTCTGTTTAACTAACCTCCTCATTTTTGTGTAATTCCCTTTTTGAAATTAAATGCCAGGGTGCTGGTCTGCTGAGGTGTTCTTCCCACCACAGGAATGTTGAATGTTATTATATTATGGTCACTATTCCCAAGCGGTCCTGTAACGGTTATTTCCTGGACCTGATCCTGCGCTCCACTCAGGACTAAATAGAATTGCCTCTCCCTTGTGGGTTCCTGCACCAGCTGCTCCAAGAAGCAGTCATTTAAGCCATTGAGAAATTTTATCTCCGCTTCTCTTCCTGAGGTGACATGTATCCAGTCAATATGGGGGTAATTAAAATCCCCATTATTATAGAGTTCTTTGTTTTGGTAGCCTCTCTAATCTCCCTCAGCATTTCAATGTCAGTATCCCTGTCCTGGTCAGGTGGTCGTAATATATCCCTACTGCTAATTTCTTATTTTTGGAGCATGGAATTACTATCCATAGCGATTCTATTGAACATGTTGATTCATTTAATATTTTTATTTCATTTGATTCTACATTATCTTTCACATACAGTGCCACTCCGCCACCCACCCGGCCTGCTCTATCCTTTATATATTTTATATCCCGGTATGATTGTGTCCCACAGATTTTCCTCATTCCACCAGGTTTCAGTGATGCCTATTATGTCAATCTCCTCATTTAATACTAGGTACTCTAGTTCACCCATCTTATTAGTCAGACTCCTAGCATTTGTGTAGAAGCACTTTAAAAATTTGCCACTGCTTATTTGTCTGCCCTTCCCTGATGTATTGGATTCCTTTCTACGTGGTTGTTTGTCTGCTCTGGCCCACGGTTTGCCCTCTCCCCTCCTCTCTTTCTGACTACAGCTTAGAGAATCTCTATCAATGGATTCTCCTCTAAGAGAAGTCTCCCTCCGATTTCGTGCATCTCCGCACCAATCGGCTTTCCCCATCTCAGTTTAAAAACTGCTCTCTGGCCTTTTAATGTTTAGTGCCAGCAGTCTGGTTCCACCTGGTTTAGGTGGAGCCCATCCTTCCTGTATAGGCTCCCCCTCTCCCAAAAGTGTCCCCAGTTCCTAATAAATCCAAACCCCTCTTCCCTACACCATCGTCTCATCCACGCATTGAGGAGCTGAAACACGAGCTGCCCCACATTCCAAAAAAGCCATACACCTCAATTGGACTCTTTTGCTCCTTATAATCTCCTTTGGATAAGTGGCTATACAAGTTTTATGCAGACAGATTTCCTGTCTGTTACCTGTATGTGTGTAAGTACATACAGATACATACACACACCCAAACACTGAGTCACTGGTGAGGATCTTCCAGTGGCAGTAGCTAGAAATTCTTTAGAAAAATATGTTTGCACACACATTTGGGTATAAGCTACTACTTCAATTCAAACATCACTGTTTAAATTAGTTTGTGAAAGGTGCTCCATTGATGGTACCAGCCTCTGAAGCCTCATGAGGATGCCTGAAGGGCAAACATGAAAGCTAGCTCATGTACAGACACTTGGGTTCCCAGACTTTGGAGTCAAGTGGCCCCAACAATAAGGAATGATAAAGAAATTAATGGCAAGGTTTTATTTACAATTCACTCAGACTGGCTGCCAGAGACAGAGTAATGCTACAATGATTAGCTCTGTGCTTATGCAGAAGCCCCATTCACATAAGCTTTCTAATCTATTGCTAGCTTGAGAAGTGAAAGAACAGTCAAACCAGGGCTACCCAACACAGCCCATGGCCCATTTGTTTGTGGCCCATGGCACATTTTGGGTTTACATGGGACTCAACACGCAGCAACACGAGTGGGAGCCAAAACAAAAAAAGTCAATATAATGGTCTTCTGCTGATATGCGTTCTAGTAATTAAATTCCTGGACTGTCATTGCTCATTAAAAGTGCTACCATATGGGTGGAAATTGGGTAAATATTGCATTTTATTAATATCAGCAGAACTGACTTAAATGGGGCCTGTGTGTTGTGTAGTCTTGCCTTAATCTTTGTATTCATGCCCATAAGTGTGAAAGAAGCTATTTGCATGTATGTGCCACCACACTTAAGTTGTGTCCCTCGCCATGTGCCGTGAATATCATTGTGGCCCCCGGGACTTCCAAAGTTGAATAGCCCTGGTCAAGAGGATTCCACACAGAATCATCCTACCCATCCATCCTGGGTGCTTTATATTACCATAGTATCTAAGATCCTTACAGTCTCCAAGGCATTTACTCTCACAACTCCCTGGACAGCAAGGCAGTATTATTCTCCACATTTTGCGGACAGAGAACTGAGGCACACAAAACCCCTGGCTCAGCGTAACAAAGGAGGAAGTCTATGGCAGAGCAGGGGATTGAATCTCGGTCTCTTGAGTCCCTGGAGAGTGCCCTTACCATGAGACCATTCATTCATCCCTTTGTTTCACTCCCTTCTCCTATCGGCCAACTGATGGAGAATACCTACTACCTCTCAGCAATAAGGGTTGGTCAACGTCCACGGGCGGCGAGTTATATGAGCTCGTGGTGCCCTGGCTCCAGCAATATCCAGAGCCGGGGGGCCCTGCTCCACCAATATTTGGAACTGGGTCTCTCCCCCGGACCTGCCTGGAGCGGGCCCTGGCCCCCACCTGCCGGCCCCCCCACGCGTCCTCCGCCCCCAGAGCGTCCCTGTGATGGGGGCCTCACCCCCCCACACACACACTAGCCCTGCTGGTGGCGCTGCGCTCGCGGCCGGCAGGCTGCTGCCATTTTGGGCTTGCGGCGCATGCGCAGGGGTGGCCAGTGGAGACCCCCCCGGTCCGGTGCATGCGCACGCCAGCTGGGCCAGAAACCGGCGGGCTGACGGACCCAGGGGGGAGACCTGGCCAGCCGAGGGCATGCTGGCGCTGGAAGAAGGTGTCAGTATTTAAAAACGGCAGAGGCAGACGAAAAGAGGGAAGGCAGAGAGCGAACGGGCCGCCCGCCCGCCCGCGGGAGCCACTTTCTCCCGCGGGCCGCCAGAACACCTGGGAAGGGCAGACACACCGGAAGAGGAGGCCGTGCTCCAGGGGTCCGGCACCGATCGGTAGGGTTACCAGATAGGCTTAAAAATATACCGGCCACACTTCATGGGGGGAGAGGGGGGCGGGGGCGGTGAGACCAGCCGGGAGGGGAGGGGCGCTGGCCAGGAGGAGGGGGGGCCGGAAAGCAGAGCTGGTGGGGAGGAGGGTCGGAGGCTGGCTGGGAAGATCGGGGGAGGGCTGACGGGAAGCTAAGCTGGTCGGTGGGGGTCAGGCGGAGCGGGGCTGGCCAGGGGAGCTCAGGAGGAGAAGGGGAGAACTGGCCACCGGAAGCAGAGCTGGCGGGGGATGCAGCGGGGTTTGCCGGGGAAGATCAACCGGCTGGCGGGAGGTAGCGCTGGCGGCGGGCCGGGGGTTGGGTACAGCCCTGAGCCTCCCCCCCCCCTTAATGATTTATAAGAGATTTATTAATAACTTGGGTGCCACAGTGGCACATTCAAACAAGCCACATGAACTCAGTACAGGTGCACAACACAAAATCCATTCTGCTCCTGGGAGGAAACTCTTAGGCTATGTCTACACTGGCGGTTTCTTATGCAAGAACACGTCCACACTGCCATGTGCGAGCTGTGCTTTTGCACAAGAGGATCCATGGCAGTGTGGACGCTCTCTTGCGCAAGAAAACTCCGATGGACATTTTAGCCATAGGGGTTTCTTGCGCAAGAAATCCCTGCCGAGCATCCACACTGCCCTCTTGTGCAAGAGCTACGCTCTTTTCTAACAGGTGTAAGCTCTCTTGCGCAAGATGCCCTCTCTTCCCATGCCGTACTGTAAATTTCCTTGCACAAGAGCAGGCGAGCAGTGTGGATGCTCTGTGGGTTCTTGCACAAGAATGGCTGTACTTGCGCAAAAAGCCGCGAGTGTAGACATAGCCTTAGAGGGAACACTTCCCCCAGGCTCTCTGCCCCGGAATTAATGTCACACACATTGGCTTAATGCAACTGCAGGATAGTTGCATGCGGGAGGTTTGGTGGGGGCCAAACTAATCCCTGTTGGTAGGAGGATGGTGGGAAAAGCCCTTCAAGAGGGGTGACATGACACCTTTTACTTCTGGTCATGTGTCCATCTTGCCCCGAGCGTGTTACCTCCAGAGGTGTGGCTAATGGGGGGGGGCAGGGGGCATGGCTAATGGGGCACCACCAAAAATTATACAAACCTGCCTCCCATGTCAACATCTGTATACTTTGTGGGTCCCTTTCCTAATCCAGGCAAATTGAATGCCAACTGCACTGTGGGTGTAAGGACCTGCTTTCACAAAACAGCTACTGCCACCCAAATTTGAACAGAGGAGCATCTATTATAGTCAAGGTTATAACCACTTTCAGGAAGCCCGCCTCTCCCAACTGGATGGATGAAGAATTTGCCTGCCGCTACAATGAGGGAAACTACACACTGAGCAGCTGAAATAAATGAAAATCCACAGTAGGCAATAAATATCACATTTTAAAAATAATCAGTGAAACACACTACAGAGGCAGGCAACATGAGCATACACTCTCCAACCACCTTACTTCTCTTCTCCAGGGTGTGTGTTGTGTTTTTTTTTGTTTGTTTGTTTTTTTAAACCTCTCCCATGAGAGAGAGAGAGAGTTTACAAAAGCTGATAAAAGTTCCACGCACAGATCCTGGTTTAGATTTCACAGTGGTGGTGGATATCTCAAACCAAAAAGCAGGTTCCCCATAGACAGCAGTGAAGAGAAGACAACCCACTGCTCTCATGATGTGACAGCCCCGTCCTTGTGAGGTCACCTTTCAGAAAGCAAGCATGACTCAGCCTGTCTTCACCTACTTGACTGACAAACATCAAGAGTACAAGGTGCTATATGGATGTGATGGGGTGCAGTCACAGAATACCCCTGGGGTTGCTTCCCTGTGTGCTAGTAAAGCCACTGACACTCACCACCTTGCTCTCTGGAGCTTCTCACCACCCTGTCCTCCTGGGCCAGATCTCCTGATCTCCCCCAGCCAAGGCACAGAGCTAAGATCACTGGCACCCTGAAGAGCAGTACAGACACTGAAACTCTTCAGGTCTGAGGAGAATACAGATTTGAGCACAGCTTTCAGGAAACTTACCCCAAATAAATCATTCAGGGTAAGTTTAACAATGAAAGGAAGGTGTACATAACGATTGTTCCCCCAGGTAACAATTATTTACACTGGGCTTGATAGTAAATAAAAATTATTTTATTAAGTACAAACAGTAAGATTTAAGTGGTTTCAAGTGAAAACAGGGAGAGCAAAATAAATTACAAATTTAAAATAACAGAAAACACATAGCTACTTCTAACACCTTAACGTTTATTGCAAACTTACCCTAAAACTGTTCTTATTTCAGGTTCCCTAAACCTCCAAGTCAGGGAAGATTTTTTTTCTCCCCTTTGTGGTCCCTGGTTTATTCTCTTAGGAGAGATATGTCATTCAAAAACAAAGAGCCTGAAAATTCTGCATCTTAAATAGCCTTCCTTTTAGGTGGGAATTCTTTGTTTCACATTCTCCCCAATTACCTGGTCAGACTCTACTAGCTGGGATGGTCACACGACTTCCTAAGACTAACCACTGCTTAGACTCAAAAGGACAAAGGAGCCTGTTTACAGGTGATCACCCAGGAATTAAGGGGAACACCCTTGATGGCTGTCATTTGCACATTTAAAACCATAAACAATTTCATACTTCATATTTCTAACTTTACATACAAGAATGATACACACACCAAAAATCAGATATACCAATCCAGCAGACTGTGACATTAAAATTGACAGGTTACATAAGGTATTTTGTCCAAAGCATCTTCAAGCTATGCATATTTGTATCCATAAGTCAATTTCATAAAGCATGGGGGGAGGTCTGTCACAATGGAGACCTACAGCAGCTGGTAGCATTACACAGGCTAGGTCTACACTATACTCGTTTCCAATTGCTTTTCCGGAAGAGTCTAGATGGGGCCAAATGGTGGAAAAGCCTCTTCTTTCGGAGGAGCCCTTATTCCTTGTAGAATGAGGTATACAGGGCTCCCGGAAAGAGCACATTTGCTCTTCCACAAAAAAAAGCGGAAGAGTAAACGTGTTCCCTGGACGCGGCGGAGTTTTTCAGGGATACCTCTGGTATCCTGGAAAACCCCGCAGTCTAGACGTACCCACAGAGATCTCAGAACTGCCGTCAAATGGCAACCTTTAGTCACTTTTTTAGTGACTGGGACAGTTTCAAAACTGGTGTCCTAGAAATAATAGTTAGTGCCCTGTTAGTAACCACCTAAGCAAGCCTGTCTCTGCTGAAGGAAGATCCTCTGCATCACAATCAGGGAAAGGGAGATGTGTCTGTTCTTCTAATAGAGGGGTGGGGAACCTCAGACCTGGGGGCCAGATGCAGCCCCTGGCTTACCTGCATCCAGCCCCTGAGACTCAACACTGGGGAGCCCTCACTGGCGCTCCAGCCCCCCGACACTCATCCGCGGGGCTGGAGCATACAAAATCTACCAGCCTGGGCACCCTAGGCTCTGATGTACAAGGGGAACATGCGGACTGTCTCTCCCCTCCTCAGTCATGGGTTTCTCACTTTACTTCTCACTTGTGTGCAGCCCCCGACTGATTTTTCTGTGGGTCAGCAGCCCCGACTCAAAAAAGGTTTCTCACCCCTGTTCTAATATCACTGCCTCTTCTGCCCAAGTCTTAGCACTTTCCATTATGCTCAAGCACTGGACGCAGCAGAAAGACACGGATCAGTGCTGTCTCGGGCATCGGGCATAACATGTCAATCAGTGAGTCACACACGACAACAGATCAGCCTCTGCTCATCTTTCTGGGCTAGTTTATCCACAGAGACTGAAGGGACAGGTTTACTGACCAGAGGCCAACTTTTCTCCTCTAAAACAGGTAATCCAGCATCCCCAACCTTCAAACCCCGCTGACAGAGTGTGAATTGAGCCCATGTCTTGTATACAGCATTGGTGTAATGGACAGCAGAAGCCACAGGCAGGCTGTTGTGGCTCCTTGATCTTCAGCCACCCAGTTGTGGTGGCTGTTAGAAGAGGCTCCCTGCTGCTCTAATTCAGCCACTGGCACTAGATAACAGACTGTGTACTTGCAGGAGATCTTACAGTGTAAAGCTCATTCCACCACACTGCCTCCCGCCTACATCTCACCCCTGGAGCTCCCTCTCCCCACTCTTACACCAGGCAGTAGGGATAGAAGCTGGCATCGGAGACAGCTCTGTTTTCTAACAGCAGATCACTCTCCCACAGAAATGACCTCTCTCTGGCCTTTTTAGGACCACTCTGCACCCTTACTGGTCTAGAGAACTGGCTCCATCTATTTAACAGAAGGAGGAAACTGTCTTGTCTCTGTGACTAGCCCTGCTACACTAAACCAAAGAAAGTAATAATGTCTCTATCCTTAGTTACCCCTTGAACATCTTCTCTTAAGCATCCTTATTTTCTATTTATTTGAACATTACATATAGAATACTATTAATGGAGAAAAGCTGCTGACAACGGGAAATGACTTATTTTTCCCTTGGATGGGACAGCGATCAGCATGGTTTCCATCATGATGAATATTAGGCAGTTGAGTGCCTATCCAAATGACTTTGGTCTGGAAATCAACCTGCCCTTCTCTCACACAGATCACAGACTCAGCCCTGCATGATATTCTGGCAATATTTGAGTCTTTCCAGACACTCCCAAACACTGTAGCACTTGCACTTCCAGCCACAGCCAAGAAGTCTAGAGGCACAGTAGAAATTTTAAAAAGTTAAAAATCAATGGGGGTGAGGGAAAGGATTAACCAATTTTTTTTCAACCCCTCAGAAAACATTCAGGTCCGATTTGGAGATATGGGACTGGCTGATTTCTCAAAGTCTGTCTGGCCACTCATTTTAATCTTCTAAGCTTGTTTCTTGCTGGAAGGTATAAAAGCCAGCAGAATGGTGAAAATTCAACTATCCTGTGTGAATAATGTTCAAACAAATAGAAATGAATTCTGAGTTCTCCCATGCTTTATTTTACCACATGAATCACGTGAGAATTTGTACAGCATACTGGATTGGTCAAAGATGTGTACAGACACTGAAGTGTGAATGTATGTTTATAACCACACATCCTTGATCTGTTGTGCATGATTCCATTTCTAAAATGATACACAGAAAGAGACGTCTCCAGCACCATCAGGTCTTGCCATAATCACCCCCAGTCTGGTTAGGGACTAAACTGATTTGTCTGAAACAAATCAGATAGCCCAGCTCAGTATCTCAGTGCCAATTATTCAAGCTTTTCTCTAACTTCATGGCTGAACATGTTACATCTAGCATAGGTAGGAGAGAAAACATCATGAATACAGATTTCTAAAATCCAAGGCTCTCCGGTCCAACAATATTTGTGGTCCTGCCGACCAGGTTCAAAAGCACAGCCCAGTCTAGCCTGGCGGTGGGGACCCCAGCCCCAGTGGGACCAGCACGGTGGAGAGCAGAGTCCTGGCCAGGACTGGTGGCAAGGAGCACAGCCCCAGTCAGGGCTGAAGGTAGAGGGGCCGGGGGCCAGAAGCACAGCCCCAGCAGGGGGTAGAGTGGTGGGAAGCAAAGCCTCAGCCGGGGCTGGCATGGTGTGGGAGTGCAATCCTGGCGGGGGCTGGTGTGTGGGGGGGGCGGAGGGGAGAGGAAAGGGTGCTCAGCCCCAGCCAAGGCTCGAGTTAGCTGGGTATGCAGCCTGAGCAGGCACTGGGGGAAGGGGTGTGCAGCTCCTACCAAGGCTGGAGACAGCAGGGCCAGCCTCAGCCAAGCCTGGCACGGTGTGGGGCTGGAGGCAGTGGCAGGCAGCAGAGCCTACAGCCAGGTAAGGAATTCTGACCTCCCCTCATCCAGCAAACTCCATTGTTTGGGACCACTCAGGTCCAAGGGTGCTGGACAAGGGAGGTCCAAACTGTACTGCATTAACTTACCACCAAACAATTAGCCAGCCCAATGACTTAAAAAACCTATTCACAAACAATGTAATAAATCTGATTTTTCTATTTTAAATAAAGCCTTCTAGATCCTAATACTTTTGGGAGAGCGGGATGGTTTAGCGCTTTCCTCTTGCATTTTACTTGGTTTTGGTTTCCACGAGTATGCTACAGGTTTCAGGACCATATAGGACACTAAACACATACGTTTTGAATACATCTGTTTCTTTAGGCCCAGTTGTACAGTTTCTGTTGACAAACTAGTTAAAGTTGCCATATATTTGAGGGAAGCCACCATTTGAGACAGAAGACCTCCTTTACATCTAAACTGAGTGATGCAATTTTAGACTCTTTTTCAAAAATACAACTGGGATACTACAGTGAAAAACCAGTAACCTGGAAGAAATGCCTAAATAGCAAGAGGTGAGGTTGCTCTTGCTGGCTAATGATTATTACCTACAGGTCACGTGGCAAATATTTCATCTTTGCCCATTTTATATCCTGGATTTTATATTCTCTGTTGACCAAACAGCCACAGCCATTTTGCACCTTTCACTACTTTTAAAGTTAGGGGTAGTGTGTGTCTCAGAGGCTAGAATATCTCCAATCAGAAACAAATAGAAATTGCCAACCAGCAATATGGAAGGCCCCTAATGCAGCAGAAACAACATTTTCTAATCTGAAAAAGTACTTAGCAGATCTGCACCAGAAAGAGATTCAAAAATCAGACCTGCTTGCTCCAATGGCAAGAATAAGATTTTAAGCTGCAGTAGAGAGACATTCAGGCTCTGGCTGGAACCTAGAATCTTAGACACACCCTCCTCCTGGTGTTTCGGAGCCCAAATGTCTATCCTTTCATTTTTAGCTCTGCAGCCCAAGCCCTGAAAAATAAGCCTCTTTCAGAGCCCTGAAAACAACAGATTTCAAGGGAACAAACCTGCAGGGCAAGATCAACAGTGTATTTTTATTTACCCATAAGTGTAATATGAATGGCTGGTTTAGTTTGTGCAATCAATGTTTGCATTGTCTGCTAAAAAAATGCCATTCTATCCTTATGTTTTTAATATTGGAAATTTATAAATTGTGAAAGGAAGTGCTCCAAGAGCCAAAAATTAACAAATTCTTACCATAACTCTGGAACAGTAAACTTTTTAGCATCACAAAGGCCTAGTCTTCAGAGAGTTTTTTCAGAAGAAAAAAAAAATACACATTTGATGTATATTAACATGAAGAATACACATATGAAGTGCCAATGGGGAGACAACCATTTACCACACATTTCATTTCTTTTATACTTATCTTTGCCTTTTCTTGCTGTGAGGAATATAATGATAATTGGAAGCTGGACCTATTTTCTGCCCCTCTTTGCTAGTGCTTTTTCTCCCCCCCCCCCCCGACAAAATCCACACTTTAATACATTCTGATTTCAATTACAAATTAAAATAGGCGATAAAAGTCCAGCCCTTATGTGCAATGTGTGACAGCATACAACCAGGATTAAAGGATTCTGACAAGAGCATATCTGTCACTTGCCTCCTTCCATGGGATTATTTTAACCAGACTAGAAATCCTTAGCAGTAACCATCTAACAAAAAAAGTCACCTTCTAACAATCTAAATGAAAGCCCTAAAGCAATAAGTAAAACTCTCAATGTTATTGCATTATAAAGACAAATCAAACTTTTTGAGAGTCAGCACTTTTTTCTCCCACTATCTTAAGTTATAAAAACAACATACATTTAAAAAAAAAAAAAAAACCCAGAAAATCTAACATGATCTAAGTTATATAGCTATCTTGCAGTTTTCACAACCTCTCCTAGCACTCGTTTGTTTGGAGTAATATTGATTATCTAAAACAAAGCCAGATCGTGTATTAAAAAAAAAAAAGGAAGACTTTGAAATACTGTTATGAGACCAGGGGTAAACTATGTAAGCCCTTCAATTCTGTGGATTCTTTGTATTCATGATTATTGTAACAAACGAAAAGGCTCATATTCCCTACTAAGCAAACATTTACAATTAAATCCATTCTGCACAACACATTTGCATTTTGAGATAGAATAGTCAGTGGTTCAGCTGCTGTGATTTAGATGGATTGGTTCATTATTGCTGCAGTTCGTTTTCAGCACACTGTATAACAAAGGGGTGCCAATGTAGTCTGGAATGGCTTTAAAACTCTTAAGTATTCTTCCATGATGATGTAATTTAACTATTTCTCACATCTCTCATGCTCTCTTTTTTCCCTTTTAAATCAAGGTATCAAGACTTCACAGGCTAAACTTAATTGAAAACAATGACTACAATTGTGCTCAGTGGGGCAGGGTCAAGCAAATCACAGGGAAGGGTATTACTGGGGAATCACTGACAAATTCCCCAATATGAAAACACACGTTTCCTCCTTCTCACTTAGAAGAAGGTTAACTATATTAGTGGGATGAAAACAATACACCTTTATCATGCAAACAAGAAGGCACCTTAACCTATACAAAGAGAGCACGGAGAACAAGGAAACAACTTCATAACAAGGAAACAACAACTTCATAAAAACAAGTTTTTAAAAAATTAGAACCTCATAGGATAAACAATCAAGATCTCATTGCAAAGTTTTTCAGGTTAAGAAAAGACCATTTACCTACTCCCTTAACCCCTGACAACTGGGGGCAAAGTCTAACAAACAGAAATGAATTAATTCTCCAATTGGAACCCCTTTAATAAAAATAACATTCCCTAAGTAGTCCTGTTCCCAAATCTAAGCACTTTTCATCAATGACACTATCAGAAGTTACATGATTATAAGGAAGCAGTCAACTAATACATAATGGCAAAACACAACCAAGAAAATACTAGGCACTGCCTGCTATTACAAACTCACCAAGGACTTATTTACTTGGGAACACAGGAAAATTAATCCAAACGGTCTAAAAGTGTAAATTTAAAGTGGGTTAGTTTATGGATGTAAGCAACTAGTCGACAACCTGATAAGCCTCGAGTCTGTTGGGTAGTCGAGTTACTAGTATAAAAGGATACAGTATAAAAATGCTCGATACCAGCATAGCTTATTTTCCTAAATTTCAGGTAAACAGCATTACCAATATAATCACCTTTATACAGTTATAACTGCGGTCATATAACCCGGGTGATACTGCTTTAACTGATGTAACCTGTGTTTAGAGAAGGCCTAACTGGGTTGCCCAAGGTCACACAGAAATCCTGTGCTGAACCACGAATTGACCCCAGCTATCCAGAGTGCTATAAATGGCAACACGATCCACTACGTACGATTAAATAAGAAGTAGGGCCTAATGTTGTAGATATTCTTGTTACATTATCTGTCAAACTTAGTTGGAAGCTTACTGTAATAATCAGTACAAACTCAGCTCGCAAATGATGTGTGTTAAAAATAATTACATGCATATATGTTATAAAGATACCATTTACTCATATCAACAGTGGCCTAATTTTGTTGCCTGTTTTATTGGACAATCTGATGAACATAAAAATCAGTTCATTATACAGTATGTATGTGCTAGAACTATGATATAAAAATAGCAATACACATCTTAATTAAGTATCAGAGGGGTAGCCGTGTTAGTCTGAATCTGCAAAAGTGACGAGGAGTCCTGTGGCACCTTATAGACTAACAGATTTATTGGAGCATAAGCTTTCATGGGCAAAGACCCACTTTGTCACATGCATCTGTCGAAGTGGGTCTTTGCCCATGAAAGCTTATGCTCCAATAAATCTGTTAGTCTATGGGGGTATGTCTACACTAGCCACCCCAGTTCGAACTAGGGTGGCTAATGTAGTCATTCGAACTTGCAAATGAAGCCCGGGATTAAAATATCTCGGCTTTATTTGCACATGTTCCTAGCGCCGCCATTTTAAATGCCCAGTAGTTTGAACTCCGTGCCGCGGCTGCATGCGGCACGGGCTAGGTAGTTTGAACTAAAGCCCCTAATTCGGACTACTGTTATTCCTCATTGCAGGAGTAACAACAGTAGTCCGAATTAGGGGCTTTAGTTCGAACTACCTAGCCCGTGCCGCGATGTGAGCGGCACGGAGTTCAAACTACTGGGCATTTAAAAATGGCGGCGAACATGCTGAAATAAAGCCCGGGATATTTTAATCCCGGCTTCATTTGCAGTTCGAATGACTACATTAGCCACCCTAGTTCGAACTGGGGTGGCTAGTGTAGACATACCCTAAGGTGCCACAGGTCTCCTTGTCGCTTTTGCACATCTTAATTAAGGAGCCTGAACATTTGGGGTTATTTAAGCATTTTTAATTAAATGTACTTCAGATATACTTTGTATAGGACTTGACTGATAAAATGGCAGTTTGCACAGAATACCATAATAGAAAACTATACAGACCTGTTAACTCTGTTATCAATACGAACACAATTTCAGAGTTTTTTTCCTTTTGGTTTTCAAGTCTTTATAGTTTACCTAAGTCACGTTTTCCAACTTTCATTTACAACCATTAAGATTACAAACTTTCATTTAAAAAAAAGCTGAGATTCTCATGTATCCATATGACAATTTCTAGAAATGGTACTTAAAAATATCTAATACCACGAGTCTCGCAATGAAATCATAGGAGTTGGCAACAACATGGTAAACAGTCATGACTCCCACTCCACAGGAACAATGATACCACAAAACTCAAGAGTGAGAGTCTTTTTTGTACTTACAAGATACAACTTTTCTGGCAACTATGGAATTCATACCCAAGACAGAACATATTGCCACCAAGCTTAGGAGCATGAAAAAAAAAGGCAAAATCCACTTCCCCAGTTTACATGTCCCTCTATAATCCCCATCAAAATCACAGATTAATAAAATACAAATAGCATACTACACAACGGAAGGAGAGACCCGCCTTGTGTTCACTTGAATAAACTTTCAAGCCACTCAGACAATGTGTATTTATGGTCTTGGCAAAAACTTAGATCCTGAACTTATAATACATTCCTCCCATGTCTCCCAAGCCCTACTGATTTTCCAGAGTCTCACCACACCGGTTGCTGCATGATCAGGGCTTTAGACAGGGACTTCAAAATACTACCTCCAAGCTCATCCAAAAATTTTAAAGGCGATAATGGACCATTCTTGCCACTTTCACCCCACAATTTATAGCTTCTGCATACTTCTGCTATAATCAGAGATGATCAAGTTTTTGTTGAATAAACTGACGATTCTAACAATTCTTTTTGGATCAATTAACTTTCTTCATTATGGGCTCAGTTTAGTGTTGAGAGCACACTCCATGAATTCTATTACACGTTTTCAACTAAAAACATGCTAAAAATGAGTTCACGTTATTTCCTCTCCATTTAGCTGCAATGTATATTTCCCACAACTATAGACTATATCACACCTAATATGGTACTATTGTTTCTCCATTCTTTTTCTTCCTCTTTCCTTGTACGGTTTCCTGGTTTTTGTTCCTTTTTTAAGACACACATTGCACCTGTAGCATGATGTGTGTAATACCACTGAGGTAAGGGGAAGAGGAATCTATTTTTAAATGTGTTTTTTTAAATAAATCTTTATTAAAATTCTCTTAGTAACAAATGGTTATTACTGGAAGATGATGCAAAGACGTACATCTTAACGTAAAGCTAGTATATTAAGTAGTATGGTTTGTTTTTCTGAGCAAAGCTATTTCCATCAATTGCCCTAGTCAGTAAAGAGAACTTTGCAGATTAAACAAAAATCATCACATGGTAGCTACACACTGCCACAGATGCATGGTTCTTTTCTTTACATTCTCGTTATCCTGCTTTCAGACCACTCCCATTCAGTATTGTTTCTTGCTAAATCCAGACTAGACATTTACATTATAGGTGAATAAATGTGTTTTTCCACTTATTCTCCCAACTTATTTAAAACATACATATGTACCAAGGGCTCATGGAAATGAAAAAAATAAAGGATACAAATTATGACTAGAAATATTGTGGGCAAGAATTGTTTAACTTGTCCTACAAAGCATTACCAACTCACCTTAAACCTGACTTGAAATATCCCTATCCTTCATTGCTGAGTCTCAAAGACAAGAAAGGTGGTCTTTTTGTGATGTGATCTGACAGTTAGGTTTTAGTCTTTTCCTTAACAATTAATTTCATTTCTGACAGATAGTAAGCAAAATGGGAAACTAAGCTGCCAGAGATGTAACAACACGGCACTAATCTAACACACTGCATAGTAACATAAGATATCAAGGTATGAGCATTTGATCTCTTCTTTGCATTACTTGATCAGAAAGTCTATATAGTACCAAGCTTACACATGGATTCCATAGCAAATCATTTATTAATAAAATAAAAAGTATCTGGCCAAGTGTAACTCTTTAATATTTGTGGGGGGCAAAAGGGAGACATTTTCATTTCTTCAGAATTCAAAAACGTCATTCACTTATTTTTAATTAAACTTACTCTGAAGAAACAAGGTTTTGACCAAAATAACTTTTCATAACAAAAATCTGTTGTGGTAAAGAAAGATATTTGCTGTTTAAAAAAAAAAAAGTTTTGTTGGAATGCTTTTGACTAACTCTATTCCTATGGTAGCCTGTTCATGCCCTTCCTTCCTCCAAGCAATCTTAATTTCCCATCACTCAGCTTTTTTGACTGTTTAATGCTGATGCCACCTAAGTTGCACTGGCTAACTCTGGGCATTTGCATCCTTTGCCATCCAAAATACACCCTCTTCGGTGCTTTACACTCATTCCTGCTTCTTTACAATCTCTCCACAAATAATTCGATCAGCTGAGATTTACATTTTAAAAGTAGTCTAGCTCAGTGGTTCCCAACCAGGGGTCCCCAGCGGTACTGGAGGGGGTCCACGTGGAACCTCTCGCAGACAGCATGTCCTTCAACCTGCATTGCTTCCCGTGGCTTGGGAGAGGAGAGGCTCCGTGCTGTCAACCCATGTTGCTTGGCATGGGTCGCCTCTCAGGAGAGGCTCCGTGCCAGCAGCCAGCAAATACCTCAGCCCACGCTGCTTCCAGAACCACGGGAAGCAATGCAGGTTGAAGAACGTGCTGGCTCTGTGCCGGCAGCAAGCACGTCCTTCAGCCAGCACTGCTTCCCCAGAGGACTGAGGGATGCTGCTCGGGAAGCAGCGTGGGCCGAGGGACATGCAGGCTGCAGGCACAACTATATTGTTTGGGGTTGGGGGGGAATACAATTTTAATAGATTGAAAAGGGGTCCGTATCCTCAAAAAGTTTGGGAGCCACTGGTCTAGCTGACTAGCCATTATCACTTCATTTCTCCAGATGTTGTGATCTCATTCTTTCTTAATGCCTCTAGCATCTTGCCTACCACTGAGGTCAGATTTATTGCTCTATAATTTCCTGGTTCCTCCCTATTTCCAGAGAAAGCCAAGATAGATACAGAAACTGAGAGCTATAGCACAGAACTATTTCCCCTTGTGTTGAAAAAGTGGCCAATATGCAAAGCCGATAGTTTACCAACGTCTTTTTTCTCTCCAAACCTCAATAGCAATAGATTTTCCTATAAGCTACAAATTGCCAGCTATATATTTTGTTATTCTCTTTAAAACAATGGAAACAGCAACTCCATTACCCTGCATTATGAATCCCTACCCCTTCATTTCTTAACACCTATCTTGTTTTTTTCCTTTCTTCATTACCCTGACATTTCCTCTGAAGTATCTTTATATTTTACAACCAGTATCTGTAGGTGTTTTAAGCTCTTTTGTAGTGGTTGCCAGAGCCACTCCTTTGAAATACCATGAAAGTCATCAGATCCTTAAACTTATTGGAATCTTGACGGTTCTGGCTGCACAGATCAGTGGGAAAAGTCCAGAATTACATTGCAGGAAGAGTCACACCCACCCCCCAAAAATAAAAGGTTCAAGTAGAGGGCAATATAACAAGAGACAAGCCATCAGAGTTGAAGAAAAACAACAACATGCTATATCCCTGGGATTGCCAAAGAAGCCAATTGGTAGAAACATAGGCTAACGTTATTTTAGACCATTGGTTTTCAAACTTTTTTTCTCATGACCCAGTTGAAGAAAATGGTTGATGTCCGCAATCTAACATAATTTGACTAGCGTTTAGGCTCGGGGGTGGGGTGGGGGGGCGGAGGATGACAGATTTGGGATGCAGGAGGGAGCTCTGGCTTGGTGGAGGTCAGGTTCGGGCAAGAGGGGCTAACCTTGAACGGCTCTCAGGCAGCAGAGCAGCGGCAGTGCTAAGGTAGGCTTCCTGCCTCTTCTGGCACGGCAGACCATGCTATGCCCCAGAAGCATCCAGCAGCAGATTCCCAGCCAATGGGAGTGAGCTTGGAGCAGCGGGAGAGCATAGAGCCCTATGCACTCTCTTTCCCCTCCCCTCCCCTCCTCCCTCCCCACACACGAGCTAGGCCTGCTGCTTCTAAGGTACAGCACAGTCTGCAGTGCCAGGACAGGCAGGTAGCCTGCCTTAACACCCACAGTGATCACCTTATCACCCTGCAGCAATGAGACCCAGTGCCAACATTCCACAACCCAATACTGGGTCGCAACCCGTTTGAAAACCATTGTTTTAGACCATCATGTTACTCTGCTCCAACTGAATAGACTGCACACCAATCCAATGGTTTAATTATGCTGTGATTACAAGAGACCTCACAAGATAGTCAGGGTTGCAACATGTCAATGTCTGGCTTGGAGAGCGCTGAAGAACACTGGATTACTCAACAGAGAGTAATGGTCCTTCCACGTCAGAAGACTCCAGACTCCAAGATATCACTGCAAGGCTAGCTGCTATTGGAAGCACCATCTTACAGATGAGACAAGGAGCCATTTGTCAAATTGTCATTAAAGATCTTCTGTTAATATCTGCTTGTTGGTCAGCCAGATACACAATTAGGTAATTACAGTGTACACGCCTAAACTTTTTCTGCCATTTCCACTGGATAAAGTGTTCTACACTCACTGACTAAACTCCTGTGCAGTGCTTGTATTCACCGTTTAAAAATACCACCACTACATTTGGTACCTATTGGTGCACAAAAACGCTGTGTAAATGTGTAACTGTTTTGGGATTCCCATGAGGATTTTTATCTTCTTGTTCATCTCTAACAAAATTCTAATTTCTATACATGATATACAAAAGACAATCCCTTCCCCAGAGTTTACAACCTACATGAGACAGACTGAAGTTAGGACACACTCGGAAAGGCAAATAAAGGGATGGAGAGCTGACACTGGGAAGATCCACTGGTGTGGACAGATGAATAAAAATGGGGAAAGGAACTCAATAGGATTTTGAGACTGGCATTTACTTCAGTCTAGAGAAATTCCACATAAAAGGGCATCCATCCAAACCTCATGCCACTCAAATACATTTAAAAACACAGTAACACTGAGTTCCAACATCTGAAACTATTGAGAGCAAATGATCTCCTCTCTCATAACATTTAATCACTGGTCATGGGACTTATAGACCTTAATTTACCCATAATGCCTTCCCACAAGAAAAAAATCCCAGCCTCCAGTCTCTCGCCCCTCTACCCAAGTAACATTGTGTACCGTATGTGCATACACATACAATCTCCTAAACACAACAAAGTCTCCATTTCTTCACTCCAAGTTTCCCACATGTGCATTAAGCAATTCTTTAAAGAGAAGTCAGAGTTTCTATTGTTTTCATACACATAGCTGATGAGCAAGCACTTGTTCCGTCCTGATTAGCGTTTCAGAGTTATGCACTGCCAACTGAAAAAAAATAAGTGAGTTCATTCATGAATTCTTATCTTCTGACTGGCTGAGGTTAGAGGCGTCATGGAGATACCACTGGCCTCTCCATAAATAAACATCTGAACTACTGGAAGCGGCACTTCCTTTAAGTGACTGACTCATGGGGCTGCACAGAAAAAAATGTTTAATTTCACTTCTCCATTTGTAGTTTTGACTTTGAAACAAAAAACAAACAAACAAACAAGACAAGGAAGCTACCCAAGAAAGCCATGGTATTTCTACTTCTACCAGGCCCAAAACACCTGCTCTAGATAATAATGGCATATAGAGCACCTGCCATCCAAAGCACTTTACTAGCTGATTTACGCATACCCGAATCACTGCAACCACTGAAACGCAGCATCCGCTGGGGGGAAATGTAGCAACTGTTTAACTGCACATAGCCATGCTGTTCAACCGTTCAGGGTAGGAATTGGAAGATACCTCATCCAACTGAAATTGCAGAGGGAATTTAAGGTAGGCAGAACATAATTACCCAAACTGGCACTTGGCCAGTCTGTCTCCAGGGTTAACACTGATTACAGTACTTGTGAAAAGAACCATGGGATCTTTAAAGACCACAAGCAGTCAAGATCTTGGTTTTACTTGTTACCCAAAAGACAAACTGTACACATTTACTATCTCTGTAATCCCCTCCTTTGTAGTCCTTCCTTACTATTACTATTTAGATCCTTCTTTCACAAATTCATAGTACCAAGCATCCGTTTTGGAAAAATCCTCTAGCTGGAGCAGCTAGCCCTGCAGACATAGCAAATTAATCTGATCTTTTATAAGTGTAGATCTATAACAAGCACTGTAGATGTTAAGTCACTTAAAAGAAAATCCACACTCAAATGGTGGACCAACGATACGGCGAAGAATGAACTTGAGCAGTTAATTGCAGATTATGTAGCGCTGGCAAGAAGGATCAAGGAATCTGAAGCGCAAGTGGTGTTCTCGTCCATCCTCCCTGTTGAAGGAAAAGGCCCAGGGTAGGGATCGTCGAATCGTGGAAGTAAATGCGTGGTTGCACAGGTGGTATTGGAGAAAGGGCTTTGGTTTCTTTGACCATGGGACTCCGTTCCAGGTACAAGGATTGCTAAGAAGAGATGGGATCTACCTAACCAAGAGAGGAAAGAGCATCTTTGCGGGCAGGCTTACAAACCTAGTGAGGAGGGCTTTAAACTAGGTTTGTTGGGGGATGCTGACCTAAGCCCTGAGGTAAGTGGGGTAGTGGGATACCGGGAAGAAACACAAGGAGGAAAGAGCAACAAAGGAGGACCCCTGATTTGAATGGAGAAGGTAGGGCAAATCAACTATTTATCTAAGGTGTTTGTACATGAATGCAAGAAGCCTGGGAAACAAACAGGAAGAATTAGAAGCCCTGGCACAGTCAAAGAACTATGATTTGATTAGATGACTCACATGACTGGAGCACTGTCATGAAAGGGTATAAACTGTTCAGGAAGAACAGGAAGGGGAGAAAAAGAGGAGTTGCACTGTAGGTAAGAGAGCAGTATGATTGCTCAGAGCTCGAGGATAGAGAGGGAGAAAAGCCTGTTGAGAGTCTATGGGTTAAGTTTAGAGGTGGGAGCAACAGGGATGATGTTGTGGTTGGTGTCTGCTATAGACCACCAGACCAGGTGGATGAGGTAAACAAGGATTTCTTTGGACAACTAAGAGAAGCTTCCAGATCACAGGCCCTGGTTATTATGGGAGACTTCAATCACCCTGACATCTGTTGGGAGACCATGACTGGTGTGGGAAAAGTGAAAAAGGAAAAGTTAGTTACATATTCCCACAATATAAGAACTAGGGGTCTCCAAATGAAATTAATAGGCAGTAGGTTTAAAAACCAAACAGAAGGAAGTTTTTCTTCACTCAGCGCACAGTCTGTGGAACTCCTTGCCAAAGGATGTGGTGAGAGCTATGACTTCGGATGGGGTTCAAAGGGAAGCTAGATAGATTCATGGAGGTTAGGTTCATCAATGGCTATTAGCCAGGATGGATAGGAATAGTGTCCCTAGCCTCTGTTTCTCCAAAGGTGGGTGACAGGGGGCGGGGGGGTGGAATGGGGGGAAGTCACGTGAGGATTACCTGTTGTATCCCCTCCCCTCTGGGCCATCTGGTATTGGCCACTGGCAGCAGACAGGTTACTGGGCTGGATGGACCGTTGGTCTGACACAGTATGGCTGTTCTTATGTTCTTATGAGAGTTGCCAGCAGATCTAGAGAAGTGATTATTCCCCTTTATTTGGCATTGGTGAGGCCACATCTGGAGTACTGCGTCCAATTCTGGGTCCCCCACTAGAGAAAGGATGTGAACACATTGGAGAGGGTCCAGCAGAGGGCAACCAAATGATTAGGGGGCTGGAGCACATGACCTACAAGGAGAAGCTGAGGGATTTAGGCTTATTTAGTCTGCAGAAGAGAAGAGTGAGCGGGGATTTGATAGCAGCCTTCAATTTCCTGAAGCGAAGTTCCAAAGAGGATGGAGAAAGGCTGTTCTCTCAAGTTACAGTAGAGGAGGTCTAGGTTGGATATTAGAAAAACTATTTCACTAGGAGGGTGGTGAAATACTGGGATGGGTTAACTAGGGAGGTGGTGGAATCTCCATCCCTACAGATTTTTAAGTCCCGGCTTCACAAAGGCCTGGCTGGGATTGGTCCTGCTTTGGGGCAGGGGGCTGGACCCAATGACCTCCTGAGGTCTCTTCCAGCCCTATGATTCTACCAGCCTCTCCCCCTCCATGCAAGAGAATCAATTTGAAGACCAATTTCATCACTGTTGCCAATGAAACTTAGAATATAAAGGTGCTAGCATATGTGATCTCCTGGAAAGCAAAAAAGAGATACCCCACCACTTCTAAAATCGCCCATCAGCAGGTTAGTAACTAATAACTGTATTTCAAGTGAAAGGAAATAAGGGGCAAAGTGTTTGTCAGGAGGGATGGAGAAGAGGGAAAAGGCTGTGGGGAACTAGGAGATGGGGTTCACTTAGATGCAAAACACCAAGATGAATATGCAAACTGCACACAAAATTTGAATCTGAAAATACACAGCATGCACTGCAATTTACCCCCCCCCCCCCCACAAAAAGTCACAACACACATGCTCAACAAGTGGTCTTGTCACAGTAATGACAGATTATAATCTCTGATGCCTGAAGGACAGTGTCTCTAAAGGCATCTAAAAAGCAATTCAACAATCTTGAATTAAAACTCCCCCCCGCAGCCATACTGCAGAGTATGAAGAACCAGTATCTGTGTTCAGTTTATCTTTTATCATAAGAAGCACTGAAATTCCAGTTTTCAATTTAAAGGTCATTGTCAACTTGAAACCTAATCAGACTTTTTTTTTTTTTTTTTTAAAAGGATAAAAATAATTTTGGATACTACATCTGCCCTTGAATCCCCCCCTTGAACAATATTTGTGAATTTACAACCATGCTTTCTTATTAAAAAATAAGTTTATCTATGTCTCGCTGTACTTGAGAGAAATATCCATGCAAACAGAGGAAGACTAACTACAATAAAACTAAAGACAAAGTGCTGCCAATGCACTAGGGATGTGAATGTGTACACAGTTAACCGATGAGTCTTGGCTCATCAGTTAACCCTAATGGTTACATGCATTCGCCTCCTCCCCCTGCCTCCTCCAGCCCCCATTGGTATCTGGGGAGGTGAGAGCTGGTGTGTATGGGGAGCCTGCTTTAAGTGGGCTCCCTGTGTGTACCAACTCCCGCAGAGCACCCTGCACCACCTCCAACCGAATACCTCCCTCCAGAGCATTATGGACGGAGGCAGACCAGCACCAGATCCCATGGAGCTAACTGCTCTCTGCGCTGCTGCCTGATACCAAGGCAGCAGCACAGGGGACAGTTTGGGGGCCGGGGGGAGAGGGGAGAGTCAGTGCTCACAAGGAGCTGGCTTCAAAGCCGGTTCCCCACAAGCACCAGTTCCTGCCCGATCCCCGTGTGTAAATGTGTAACTGCTGTAAATTTCAACAGTTACATGTTTACAAAAATAAAAGCATTTTAACATCCCTACAATGCACATACACACAAAATACAAATTTCTGTCCAGCCTCTTTCACCTGAGCTGTTATTTGTAACTAGGTAAAAAAAATATGCAGGCAGAAATGTGATTTAAGTCCACAGTGTCCCTTTAACTGCAAGAGTTTCTAAGATCCTAAACTGGAAAATGAAATGTAAGCATTTTTTTCCTTGCCTTGTTTTACCTGATCAAAATGTCTCTCTCAAACATTTATTGCACAAGACAATTTAGATTCTTCAGAACTATCCAGTGTCATGAATTAAGATTTTATTCATTTCTCTAAGATCTAGAAAGGGGACATTTGTGTGCATAAAAGGTGCATAAATGATGTCCGAAACAAATCAGAATGAAAGACTGAATAAAAAATTATTGTGCTTTCAAATGGCCCTGTCAAATTCTCATGACCAACCATCAGATAAGAACAGAAAACTAAAACGTATACCAGATTATAGAAAAAAATAATTTTCCTTTTATTTTAATAACATGGATTTTATCAATTTTATTCTTGCTGCAGAATCCTTAACCTTTATCAAGATTATGATAAGGCATGCCATTTCTTCTTCTCCAAAAAATTATTTTGAACCTTCACACCTTTAGGTTACATTACTTTGTTGTTGCAAACTGTCCAGAAAGATCCTGAGTTTGCAGAAGCAGGAAGCTGGAGGATACAAAATCTGTTGTTGTCTACAACAAATGACGAGATTATGAAAAGCACCTAATGCTGTTCTCTCCTTTCCAGGAAGCAATAGCAAAATACAGAGAAACAGGCAAGCCAAATACCTCACAGCATAAAAACACTGTTCCTGAAGTGGAAAAAAGCATATAGTAAAATTTCACTTACTCTTTCTTAGCAAGACCTTGAAGGAGTGAGGGAATGTCTAGTAATGCAGCAAGACAGAGAGATATGTAATTACTTTGTCAACTGTATTTCAGTTCTCTCTGCCCCACCACTCCTTCAGAAGAACTCCCATAAAGTTTTATTTTACCAGCGTTAAAATGGATGTATATACAGTGTGCAAAATTAATGCTACTTCCTTTGCTGTCCAAATGAAGAATCACCTTGGAGACAATTATATTTTCTGGTGAGACATGCTCACAGAAAACATGTTCTATAGATACATTTAAAATGATACCATTGAGGCAAAATAACTTGTCCCACCTTTGCAGTAGTCCAGTGGTAACAACCAGTAGATTGGGATCAACTGGTAGATCCTGGAACCTCTGACAGATCTGGCTGGAAGGCTATCAAGTGCCAGCACTTGAGCTGTCCCTTACCCCATTGCCGTGCTGCTCATGCCCTCTGCCTTGGAGCTGCCCCCCAAGAGCCTCCTGCTTGCTGTGCAGGGTGTGGAAGGCAGAGGAGGGGGGTGCTGAAGTCAGGGTGCCCCCTCCTACTGCCCCTGTACCTAACTCCACAGAATGTAGAGGGGAAGAGCCCCAGAGAAAGGGCGGGAAGGATATATGGGTTTGAGATAGATCCTTGTTGACTTAAATTCAGCAAGTGATCTTCTGCTTAAAATGGGTCACTGCAATAGTCCAACTTTCAACGCTCTACTTTAAGAAGCCTCTTCCCCCCCCCCCCCCCCATTAGCAACATGTTCAAACAAAATAGTGTAGAGCGTTTTCTAAGAAAACCAAGATACGCACATTTCACAGAGTATTGCATGCCTCACAGAAAGTCACACATTTTCCTTATATATATTTACCATTAGGAAAGTTCAGGTTTTAAGAGAAAAATAAGGAAGGGCTATTGAAAGGTATATTGTTAACAGATAAGACTAAGCCAATTTGGTGGCTGACCCAGAGGGACAGGTTTGTTTTTTAATGGGAAGGAAAAGGTACCTACCTCGTTTGTGAAGCCATCCTTCCTTCACGATTGCTACTTCATTCATAATGGCAGGAATGTCTCTTGAAAAAAGAATTTATGCCAAAAGATCACCCCGTTGTTACTTCTGGATTCCAGCAGAAGGGAACACAAAAAAGGGCTTTTCTTCTCTTTCAGCTAGTTCTAGAAAGATTTAAAAAAAAAAAAAAAAAAACATTTTGAGGCATTTTGCATATGTGCAGTAAGGAATACAACAGTGGGTAGCTTATATAGATGTTCTGATTACAAAGTCTAAATTAGGGATTTATTCTTCAGAAGTATTTTTTATTTGGGGGAAGAAATGAATGTTTGAGGAAGTTCCATTCACTGCACAAATTGCAACTGTTGCCATGTTCTATGTCAGTACACACCCTGTTAGAAATGGACTGCAAGACTTAATCCAGGTCTCTTCCATAACCCCACTCATGAAAATTTCTTCCCAATAGTAATTTTTCTGAGAATTTAACCAATCTAATTTTTAATATCCCCCAGCACTGAAGCTTCTACCACTTCCTTTGGAGACTTCGACAGCATCTCAAAATATCAAGATGATCTTAATATTCCACTTCATTTTTCTCTATTAACTTCATCCCATTACTCCCAGTCCCATTCCTTGACCTCTCTGAGCAATTCAACTCCCTTCTTAAATGAGCAGACAGTATGCTGGGTAAAATCATTTAACTTGCTCTTGTCATAAATCAGCCCCTTCATCTTATAACTTAAGGTCTCTGCTTATGCAGCCCCCAAACTGTATTCCTTGGTTTGTCTTGCTATCACATTTCTCTGCTCTCCACTATCATCAATAGGCCTGTTTAACAGGTTTTTCTCCCTCACTGAAAATCATTTCTTCTCATCTCTTATCCTGCATTATCTTCCAAACTAAATCTGATTTTGTTAGTTATTTTCTGCCCACACTGCCAATATCTCCAAGTTTCTTTTTAGAATTTCTCAATACTCAGACATCTTCAACTTTATCTAGCTCAGTATCATGGGGAGTATCATCAAAATGCAATTTATGCCAAATTCCAGATTAAATCAAAACCATCCTATTCAATCCGTGACATCTCTACTTGAATTGGCAACAAACATACCAGTTATAAGGGTAGTGGTCCATTAGGAACTAAGGATGTTAAATTTAGATTAATCGACTAATCGAATAATCAATGTAATTTGCATCAACTATTCGAATAGTCAATAAGGGCGTCTCCACCTTTGAAATGTAGCAAGAGCCCTGCTGGCTCTTCCTACATTTCAAAGGCAGAAGAGCCATAGGAAGCATGGCCAGCGGGGAACTCTAGCAGTCCCTCGCTGGCCCTGCGCTCCCTGCTTTGTACATTTCAAAAACAGGGAGTGCAGGGCCAGCAGGGGAGTGGGGCTGTTTGAGTCACCTGCTGGACCAAGGCTCCCCACAGCGCTTCTGCTTTTGAAATTACAACATTTAAAAGGCAGAAGCACCACCAGTTCCCTGCCTCGACCCCTCCCCTTCTCCCCACAGAGACAGTGCTGGGGGGAGCCGGCTTTTAAGCCAGCTCCCCCCAGCACCAGATCCTGCTCCCCGCTCTTGCTGCCTCTCTCTGATAGAGGCAGCAAGGGAGGGAAGGAGGGAAGCAAATTAGTCGACTATCCGACAAGCATTTGCTTATCCGATAGTCGACTAGTCGCTTACATCCCTATGAGGAACTGGACTAAGATAACTAATTTCATGTTATCCATTAAGAGGATCACTGATGGTAACAACCTACAGTCGTCATAAACCTGGGCTAGGACTGTACATCTATAGAAATAGGAGCGGTGCCAGACCTGCTGTCTAATGAAGTTAAATTGTTATATCAATTAGGGATGTAAATGAGTAGTCGAGTATGTAATTAACCGATAAGTCTAGGCTTATTGGTTAATCCTCTCAACTATTCACATCCCCCCACATTGCTGCCTCTGTATCAGAGGTTGGGGGGGGTAGGGGGGAGCAGGAACTGTATTAGAAGCCGGTTCCCCTGAGCACTGCCTCCATGGTGACGTTGCTGCAGGAGGGAGGCAGAGGAAGCTACTGCGAAGCAGCCTTGGTTGCTTTGCAGCAGCAGCCCCTGTCCATGGGTGGTCTGAATGCCCCGTGAAGCAGCCTCTGTCCGCAGCAGCCCTGACTGGCTGCAGACAGAGGCTTCCTCATGGCAGCCCCGCCCCACAGCAGCCTCTGTTCGAGGCGAGCTCAGACATCCTGCGGACAGGGGCTGCTGCCTCTGTATCAGAGGCAGCGACGTGGGGTGTCAGGCAGCTAGTCCATGAGGGGAACTGGTTTTCAAACTGGCTCCCCGCATGGACCAGCTCCTGACTGGCACCCCGTGCTGCTGCCTCTGATACAGAGGCAGCAGCATGAGGTGGCAAGGGGCTCCCCAGGAGTGGGACCGGAGCACACTGGCTGCCAGCCCCACCCCTGGGGACCACAGAATAGTTGAGCAACCGCTAGGAATTCATGCAGTTACTCAACTATTCAATTACCCCAAAAAAGCAGAAGCCCCGCAGGAAGCATGGGGCCAGCGGGAAACTCCCCTGCTGGTCCCGCGCTCCCTGCGGGGCTTCCATTTCAAAGACTGAGGCGTGGCAGGGAGCTGCACTTCTGCTTTGGCAATGTACAAGAGCCCCACTGGGGCTCTTGTACATTGCAATGGATCAAGCACCCCGCACTCCCTATTTCAAAGGCTCAGGTGCCACAGAGAGTGCAGGGCCATTTATTATGGGTTTGAGTGTCATCTCACAACTTTCCAAGGGAAGGTGGAATCTTATTCCACTACTCCTGAAATAGCTCAGTTGGGAGATCATGACTTTGGAGTCATTCTGTCTCCTGTTCCAGGGAGGGAGTGGCAATATGGATTTAGTACCACATGCCCTCCCAAATATGCTGGTGTAAATTAGGGATGTAATAGTATAGTTGATAAACCGATAAGCAAAAGCTTATAGGTTAATGCTATAGACTACATGAATCCCATCTCTTCCCCCTTCCCCGCCGCCAGTAAATTTTTTAGCAGGCTGGCCAGAAGCCCAGTTCAGTCCTGGCTTGCACTGCGTTCTGGACCTACCCCCGCTGCAGCTCTGCATTTAACGTGTATTAGGAGCCAGACAGACAGACAACCCGGCTCAGTTCCAGCTTGTGCCGGGTCTAGGAGCTCAGACCCCTCCCCCGGGACAGGGGCTGCCCGGGTATTATAGAATAGTCGACTAACCAATAAGAATTCATGAGGTTAATCAACTATTCAATTAACTGATATTTAACACACACACCCTAGTGTAAATACACTGCCAAGCAGTATATTTTGCTCCTTTCCAACCTCTTCAGGGAGACAGGAAGATAAAGTGGTTCTGTGCACTGAAGTGGCACTTTGACACAAAGAATTAAGGCCAGTCTGGCCTTATGTTCCTTATTCAGCTATGCTCACGTGTTGGAGAGAGCAAACTCATTTCAAATATCTTTCACAACACAGAAAAGTAGGATGTCATACCACGGTATAGTTGGATGCAAGGCATAACTTCACTAATCCTGCTGCAATTTTAATTGCAATCCAAATTATATAGAGTGCAATTCAACCGAGAAAGAAGTAGTTTTTGGAAGACACAATGATAACATAAAGACCTCACACAAGAAGAGAAAGTCCATCCTGCTGGGTTGGTCTATGCATTAGTGGATATGGACAAATTGAAGATTTGCCTTTTGCACAGTCTGAAAAAATGGATGATCATAAGGCTCATTAAGTAACTTTAGGAATGGTTCCCAGTGAATACACATCATCAAAGATGACTATAGCCTGCTTGTGTAGCTTGTATCGAGGACACATGACTGAGTGACAGTTGGAACTGCAAATGAACAACTCTTTCTTTCTCTCATTTTTTAAGATTTGTTTCTTTAACTCCTTTTCAGTACCAAAATACCACCTGTACTCATCAGGCAGATTAAAATACAATAAATGATGAACTGTATAAATAAATAATACCTTATGTCCCACTCCTGGTTATTCTACCATTGTCAGGTAGTTGATAAGTACGTGAATAAAATTAAGTTGGGAAAATTCTGTATGCTGGTAATTTTAGAAATATACATCAACTCCTTGTGTACTAGCATAATGAAAAAAGACTAAGGGACAACCCAAACTAATCTTCCAATAAAAGGTAGAGTAGAGCTATACTTATTATATTATATATGGGGCAGCCTCTTCAGGCAGGAAATGGCCTAATTAAGGTGCTCTCTTGTAAAGTCTTTCAAATGTGCCCCTCCCTGTACTAGGAGCCCCCTAAAAAATTAAGAGATGCACCCATTCTCCTCTTACAGAGAGCAAGCTCTCTCCTTTCATTTTGTTTTCATTACCTACACAATCTGTGGAGCCAGGTCAGGCTCAGGGGAAAACATGCTGTGATCTCACTAACAGAGTATGAGGGAAAATACCACCACTCTGTAGTCACAATGACAGCCTAAGGGAAGCAACAGATTCTGGGGGCAGTGCCATGTCCTCAGTGAAAGTATTTGAAAGGCCTGCCCCCCTCACTGCCTCTGTAGGTAACAGAGTGTAAGGCAGCGAGGGGGGGCAGGCAGGTATACTGAGCTGGCATGCATGGAGAGCCAAAAGTGTATTGGCTCCAGCCTGACCCCCTCACCCTCCTTGCTGCTGCCTCTCTATCAGAGGCAGCAGAGCAGGAGTAGAGTGGGGCAGGCGGATCCAATGCTCATGGGGAGCCTGCTTAAAGCCAACTCCTCATGGGCACCAGTTCCTGCTTCCCTTCCTCCCATCCCAGCCACTGCCTGTGATACAGAGGCAGCAAAGGGGAGGAGAGTCCGTGTAATTGATAAGATTAACCAATAAGCCAAGGCTTATCGGTTAATTGTGTAGTGGACTACACATTGACACCCCTAATGCAGAGGCTCAGAGCTCTTGCACAGGCAGGGAGCTCAGCTGACCAGCGGAGAGAGGGGTGTCAGAACAGAGTTCTGTGTTTGAAACAGAGGGTCTCCCAAAGCAGGTGAGGGGGGTGATGAGGGAATAAGTGGCTAGGGGGAGAAAATCCGAGGGGGAGTAATTGGCTGTTGGGGGAGTCAGAGGGGAGGGGAGTGCAGTTTGGAGAGTCCCATCTGTGCAGAAAGAGAGAGGCAGAAACCCTGCACTCTCCTCAAGCCTTCTGGGCTGGGAAGAGGGAGGTAAGGAGCTGACTGCATGGGGTAGGTTGGTGCTGGCATTGGAGTGAGGTGGATGCGGAGGGAGTTTGTGCTGTGTGCCCTGGAGTGAGGCAGGGGATGGGTGGCTAGTTTGCTTGTGCTGTGTCCTGTCCTGACTCCCAGCTAGACTGCTGGTGCCTGCAAGTTTGAGAAGCAGGATTTTATCCCAGCCCCTAGCTGAGCTGGGGGGAGCAGATTGCACAGAGGTAGATGGGAAAAGATGGTGGGTGGGTGCTGGCATCTGTGCAGTGAGGTGGAGGCCAGTTTGTCTGGGGTGTCCTGACTCACTTGCTGCAGTCCTCTCTATCTGGCTGGCTTGGTGGGAGGGGCGGAAGGGAAAGGAGGCTGCATAGGGGCTGGTTGTGCCAGGACATTTGCATGGTTACATTTTATGGTTACAAAGTTTACACAGGTGTAAGATAAGAAAGAAAATGATTATTTTTAACAGATTTTTTTTCTGGGTGTTGCAGATGTCTGCAATGATTTTTTTAAAATCCTGTGTTACTAATTAAGACATGGTATATTGTATTGCACTAAGACCAGATCTTTGCTATGTGGTAGAGTTCTGGCTCTTATGAGTCAGAAGTAGCAAGTACTAGGTGTGTTGCTAATACTAGGTGTGTTTTGTAGGATAAAACTTTATTTGTATAGCATGGATCCTAAACATTCCCCAAAGAAACTGTATAAGCCTTCATGAATGCCTTTTACTCTCCTTTCCAGTGTCAGTAAATATTGTATTAATATTTGCAAGGAGAGTGTGACTATTTCTAGTTGACTCAAATTTGTTTAGCATCTTAAAGCTGAGCTATCTGTGGATAATATGCATTTTGGTGTGTTTACTAGCTTGAGTTGTTAGAAAGGATTATGATACATTTACTCCAAGGGTGGTAGTATTTTTTTTATTTGATTTCATATTCAATATCATAAGCATTGCTCCTTGTTAACTATCCCTTTTTTAATACATTTTCTTCCACACATATGGACTGTTCAAAATATATATAACGTGTGTATGTGTATTTTTTGTTTGTGTTGCTAGTGCATATCCCCTCACTACCTTAATATTGGTGTTGCACATAAGAAATTTCAACCTGCCCAAAAGACAATTCAACCCACCCAAAGATAGAAAATGTTAGAGAGAACACTGGTTGTGGGGCATCAATTATGTATGATTACCAATGTTCTTCATTAGCCTGGCAGATGCTCCACCTAACCCACCAGCATGTCAGAACAGGTATTTTGTCATCATTATACATGAAGCTTATGGTAAGGCTTGGAAAAGATTTTCCAAATATTGCAAGTGAGAGTAAAAAAATCACAAGTTAAGAGCAAAAGAAAACTATAAAACATGTCCCATTTTCTGTGACTCCACAACTTAATCTAGACTTCCAAACTGCAGTTTGCATTGCTTACTGCTCTCATGTCTTTAATGATCTAAGACCCAACAGACAGGGTGATAATACTATTCAAGGTGTGGGGTGGGAAAGCTATACAGCCATGGTCACCAACCCATCGATCGTGATCGACCAGTCGATTGCAAGGCCTTGACCAGTCGATCGCGAGGTGTTCCGGGTCCCCTATTTCCCCCCACCCCCAAGAAGCCCCACTACCTACCTCCAGCGACAATGGAGGTAGTGGCAGCTTCCCGCGGGGTAGACAGAAGTCCTGCAGCTGCGCGTCACTTCCGGGGGTTCCAGAAATGCGCTGGCTGCTTCCTTGCCCCAGGTCTGTGGCATGTGGAGTCCCCAGAGGCGCATGCGCTGGGACTTCCCTTCTCTGCAGGAGGGGGGAGTCGGGCCCGGAGGGGGCGCGTGACGGGGGCTTCCCTGCTCTGTGGGAGGCGCGCACTGGCCCCAGAAGAGGCATGGACAGGGCTTCCCTCTGCTGCCGGGGGAGGGGGCGGGGGGAGGAGTCCTGGGAGGAGGCGGGTGCAGGGGACTCTCTGCCCCCACTGGCACCCTGTCCCCTGCCAAAGCACTCACTAGCACCCTTCCCCAGTGCCATGTCCCCTGCTCCCACCAACACAGTTGGGGCCACATTAGTGAGGCTTGGGGAGGGCGGGGTTTGAGGAGTTGGGGGTTTTTTTGCATCTCACTTGTGTGGCCCCAACTGACTTTCCTGTGGGTCAGTGACCCCTGACTCAAAACAGGTTCCCTGCCCTTCTCATAAATAAAGACAATGCAGAAACTTTTTGTGTTTGACATAGTAGTTTATTTAAAAATGAAGCCTGTCCAACAAACCAATTGGGGCGAAGCCCCCATCTGGCCACAGCATCGTAACACTCCTGCACCCCCCCCCCACACCCTAGATCTGAGCCTATCATACACTGGAACCCCCTGCCCTGAGCCCCTCACATACCCCACCCAAATTTCTGCACCCTCACATCCACAAGCCTGTGGCTTGCTTAATACCCTAACCCTCCATCTGACCCCAACACTGCCCAGCCTGGCGCCCCCTCCCCGAGCCAGCATCCTCTTCTCCACCTCCTCCTGCATCCAAATTTCCTCCCAGAGCTTGCACACCTCACCCCTTCCCACACCCAAATCCCTCATTCCCACCCCAGAGCCTACACATCCTGTCTCAACCCAGTGAGGGTACGGCTAGACTGCAAGAGTTTTTCAGGATTCCAGAGATATCCCAGAAAAACTCTTCTACATTCAGGGATGCGTTTGTTCTTCCACTTTTTTTTTAAGTGGAAGAGCAAACGTGCTCTTTCGGTAACCCCTATATTCCTCTTTCCACGAGGAATAAGGGGGCTTAAAAGAAGGGGTTTTTCTGACATTTGGTCCAGTCTAGACAGGCCAAACGTTGGAAAAACCTCTTCCTACAGAAGAATTGGGGAAAAAAGCAGCAGTATAAGGATTGGGGATAGCAAGCGATGGAGAGGAAGAGAATAGAGAGTGTGGGTTGGGGCTTCAAGGAAGGGGTGGGGTCTTGGGGGAAGGATGGGGCAGTAGAACTTGGCTTGTTCTGTCATTTAAAACGTGATCTTGGGTGTAAAAAGGTTGGAGACCACTGCTATACAAGTTTAGTTCTATCTCTGATTCGGATTGTTGGGTGGACAAACTCAAAGCAGGGCAAAAGTGAGAATGACTGGAAAAAGGGGACAGCTTCTCCAGACCCTTACATTTTCATTATGTTCCTCAAATGAGAAAACTCAATTTATAGTTTATAAAACTCTTGTATATGTTTCAAATTATATGAGCATATAGAGTCAGGAGACTGTAAATGGAATGAGGGAACACATATGTAAACAAAAGTTTTGGTCCACCCTTTGTAAGGATGAAGTAAGTCATAGATCCATTTAATTCTCAATGAATTTACTTCTAGCAAATATTATTAGCTTGCAAGTGAAAACTAGTTATAGATACTGCATAATAAATTGGGATTTTTCTTTAATTAGACTGCACGCTTTCATTTTTTGCAAATATCGTACACAAATTCTTGATAGCCCCCTTACTGAAAAAGTAAAAGGTAATGACAATGTATTTAAACACAAATACTACTGTGCTATAGGTAAATATCCTGGCTGCCCCGATGAAATTAACAGCTACCTAAAGTACTCTAGTAGCCACACCACACATTTTTTTACTTGTAAACAAATATAACAAAGTTAATCCGGCCACTCCCCTTAAAAACTGCAACTTAAAGTGTACTTCCTGTCCTGATGTAAAGACAAACCAAATCAGATATTTGCTTCTTATATATTGGTAAGGGGAAATAAACAAAGTTAACACTTCACCTAAGCAAAAAAAACATGCAACCACATGAGTACAAATGGCACCAAACCAAAATTTCTGATGCATCTCCATATTGGTTATGATAAACAAAGTCCAAAATACACAGGTCAAATTAAGGAAACACCCACATACACAGAGAGTGGTTTTTTTTTTTTTTCTTCAATGAAGTTGAAGTGAGGTGAAGGTGCTAGAAGTCTCCAAGATACAATTCAGTGACTACTGAAGTTGTGGGGGGGACGGGGACTGGTCACAGTACTTCCCTAAATTGTGTCATAACTTTTGGAGAGTCTCAGAAACCTGTTATAAGCAATCAACTGACTGAAAAACACTGCAGCATAAAGGCTTGTGCAAACCAAAGGGCTCCTTTATAGCCAAGGAATCCAACCAACAAGGCTCGAAGAAAGAGCCAGCCTAGCTCCTACCCATGCATTTGTGGGGCGAAGGTAGGGTGGGAAGCAAGGCGGGAGAGCCCAGGCTCCAGCTCACCACTCCTTCTCCTCTGGGGGGAGACCCCACAAGCTTCAGTCACAAACACTTTCGTGGACTGGATTCCCGGAGCAGGCAGCCGCTTCCTGTGAGCGAAGCCCTACCCTTCCCCTCCTCGCCCCATGCCCAAATACACACACAGAAAGGGGAGTAAGTCCCAGGGCGCCAGCCCCCACCATCTCCCTTCCCTGCAGGCTCACCCGGCGGGGTGCCGCAGCCGCCGCCACTGCAGCGCATGAAGCCTCCCTCCGCCGAGGCCCAGCCCCGCGAGGGAGCCGCACACACCATCCTGCCTCCCTCCCCCCCTTCTTCCTCGGCCTCATCCCCGGCGAGCGCCCCCCGCCCGCTCCGGCTGGGCGGCGGAGCAGGCCCCGGCGCTTCCTCCCGCCGCCCTGGCGCGCGGGGCACTTACACGCCCGGGGCGGCGAAGCCCGCGGAGAGGCGGCGATGACGGGGGAGGGGGGGTTGCCGCGGGCGGATTCCCCCGCGGGGCCGGCGCTAGGGCCTAGCTGGGCGCGGGCAGCCGCCTGGTCTCCCTCGCCGGCCGCGCTGCCGCTCCTCCGCCCCTCCGCGCGGGGAATCAGCCCATGGAGCGCGCCGGCCGGCCGGACCCCCGCCTGGCTCTGGGCAGCCTCCGGCCGGGGTGCACAAGGGGGCGGCCGGGCCCCGAGCTGCTGGCTGCTGCCCCAGCCACCCCCCTTCAGGCTGGGCTGCTGCTGCTGCCGCGGCTCCCGGCTCCGCCAGCCTGCGCTCGCCTCGTCCCTCCTCTGCCTGCAGCTCGCTCGCGCACACACACACACACACACACAGGCTGTGTCTCGCTCGGCGATGCCTGCGGGGTCCTACCGCCCGCGGAATGCAGCCGCCTGCAGAGCCCGGCTGGGCGGGGGGGGGGGGCAGGGAGTTCCTGCTCCAGCCCCCTTCGCGCTAGTGCCGGGCCCCCTCCCCACACACTCACAGTCGGCGCGGGGGCGCCCATCCAGGTGTTTGCTCGGCATGCTGCAGGAGAAGCGGGGAACTCCGGCTAACTTCCTAACCGCACATCGGCTTATCATGGTAATCAGGGCGGCTTGCCACTCACACTGCTGTTTACTAAAAGGAGAGCTCGACTCACACACCACCACGCTGGTGGGACCGGAGTCCAGCCTTATTAGCTCGAATCGTAATCCCCCCCCCCAGCCCACCCTACAGACACGTACCCCGCTCAAACTGTAAGGCAAAGACACACAAGAGGGAAACGGACCGGATTGTGAGTTTGTAAGGACTTTTTTATTAGCTTTGGACGGTGCTTAGCATGGTGGGGCCCTAGCGCAGGAAGGTCTGTTGTTACCACAATAGGATGATAACAACTACAACAAAAGCTGTGTGGCCAACTCTCCCAGTATTTGGTGTTTTCAATAAAGCCCTGGGACTTGAATTCGTTTGGTAATGTGAGAATGTCAGTTTTCATTTATTTTTTTAATGGTTTTTTTTTTTAAGCCCTCGTGATTCTCAAGATGGGTCTGCAAATGCAAATCAAGTAAATTCTAAAAGCTGAGAACACAGAAGCCAACTAAAAAAACTTACACAACTGAGAGTGTGGTTTTTTTTAATTGAGTGAATTTTAAGCCAATCTCCTGACTGGAGAGGGCATGACTCATGATTTTTTATTCTTGGAATTGACACCTCAGTGAAGACACCCATGTATAGCCAAAAGCAACCAGAGATGTGGGCAATTGTGAGTTATAGATCAGAGAGGGAAATTAAGATGTAAGAGACAAGAGGTATTGCAGTTAGGGAAAATAAATAAATAAATACATTACAAATGTCCTAAAGGAAACAGTAGCAACAACAAAAGGAAAAACTATGTAGCACTTTAAAGACTAACAAGATGGTTTAATAGGTGATGAGCTTTGGAGGGCCAGAGTAGGTCTGGCCCACAAAAGCTATTAAACCATCCTGTTAGTCTTTAAAGTGCTACATAGTTTTTCCTTTTGTTTTAGCAAGATCAGACTAACAGGCTACCTCTCTATTACTATTCAACATGCAGAGTAGCAACAGTAATCCTCAAATGTTGTAGGATGGATTGAAATATGCTCATTCTTCTCCTACATACTTCACCAAAGAGAAGTTATTCATGAACATTATTGCTTGTCTTCCCTTTACACTTGACTTTTTCATATTTCATAAATACACACACATGAGGAATCAAGGGGACTCCATGCATGCATGGTTGTGGTATGCAGATCAAATTGCTTATCTCTGGAGCCTTATACTTGCAAGAACTATTTACTCCACTGAAGTGTGTCTTGGAAAGAAAGCTTTTCCCATTCCTTTTGAATTAATCTTTTATCTAAAAAAGAACATTGCTAAGCAGATAGAATGAAATGAATCAGGAGAGCTTGTTGAACAGGCAGATTCAAATTCTCTCTTGATTCATGGTGAAAAATGTGTTTTGCAGTTATCTGAGGATCTCAAAGCATTTTACAAAAGTGAATACTATGGTGTGGCTCAAAGCAAAGGCAGAAGTGGAGATTAAAACCCTGATTCTACAAATAGTAAAAGCTGTGATGCTGCCTCAAACCAATTATCCATCTAGCCCAATATCCTGTTTCCGAAAATGGTGGGCACTAGAGCTGCAGGAAGACTAGAGAGAAGTGCAAGAAATGCATGGTGGAACAGACTGTTTAGCGTAAGTAGTTAACACATATTATAAGGAACTATTCAAGGTAAATGAACAAATTAATATCTCTGCAGTCATGGGATAAAAAGGGGGTTAGAGGGTTACAAATTATTATAAGCTATACATCAGGTGGCTTTATTAAGACCTTTATTTTTAGTGCCTAGTAAAATTATGAATTTAAGATCCCTGGCTCTTCTTTTGAAAGTGCTGTGCAGGTTTCCTTTCAGGATGAGGACTAAAAGATCAGATATAGATATGGATAAGGGTGAGCCAATCACTTTGTAAAAAATATTCACTCACAGGTGATATGGTATTTTTCTCTTTTATCATTTTTCTGTGTGAGTTCATTCAAGAGTATACTGATTGTCTGGTTTCACCCCCATAGTTTTTAGGTCATTTAGTACATACATTGCATGAGGTATTCCACATGTCAAGAGAGGCATATGTAGGAACTTTGGATCCTGAAAGATGCCATGAGAGGGCATTTCCTATTACCCCACTTAGTTTCCTTAACAATCTTTAGTGAGATACCTTGTTGAATGCTTTCTTAAAATCCAAGTACCCTATATTGACTGGCTTATCCTTATCCTCATGTTTATTGACTCCCTCATAGAATTGAATTAAATCAGTGAGGTATGGCTTACTTTTACAAAAGCCACATTGACTCTTCATCAACAAATTTTATTCATCTATGTGTTTGATTATTCTGTTTTTTACTATGGTATCCATCAATTTGCCCAGTACTGAAGGTAGACTCGCTAGTCTGTAGATGCCAGGATCATCTTTGAAGTCCTTTTTAAAAATCAGTGTTACATTAGCTACCTTCCAGTGATTTATAACAGAGGCTTTTTTTCAGTGATAGTGAATACTCTAGCAGCACCTTAAAGACTAACAACACATGTTGATGGTATCATGAGCTTTCATGGGTACAACCCACTTCTTCATTGTTGTACCCATGAAAGCTCATGATACCATCTACATGTTTTGTTAGTCTTTAAGGTGCTGCTAGACTATTCATTAAGTTTTTCCATAGAATACTAGAACTGGAAGGGACATCAAGAGGTAATCGAGTCCAGTCCCCTGCCCTCACGGCAGGACCAAGCACCTTCTAGACCATCCCTGATAGATGTCAATCTAACCTGCTCTTAAATATCTCCAGAGATGGAGATTCCACAACCTTCCACAAACTGTAGGCAGTTTATTTCCAGCATTTAAATATATTCCAATTACAGACTAACTCGGCTGCCGCTCTGTAGCTTTTCAGTGATAGGTTACATCAGGCCGGCTCGAGCCATTCCTGCGCCCTGGGCAGCAGGCACGCGACGCATGCGCAGCTCCGCCCCCGGGCACACGGTGCATGCGCGGCCCCGCCCCCCGGTACATTGCACACCTTACAGCTGCAATCAGGTGCGCGGCGCCTGATTACAGCTCTAAGGGGCACCGCACAGCCCCTGGCCCCAGTCGCTTTGCACCTGATTGCAGCTCTAAGGGGGGCTGCACAGGCCCCGGGCGCGCAGCGCCTGATGGCAGCTCTAAGGGGCACCACGCAGCTGGGCGCGTGGCGCCCCTTACAGCTGCCATTAGGCGCCCCCCATAGGTTGGCGCCCCCAGCAGCTGCCCGGCTAGCCCCCCCCCCCCTTAATCCGGCCCTGGGTTACATACCACACTTAGTAGTTCTGCAATTTCATATCTGAGTTCCTTCAGAATGCTGGGTGAATGCTGTCTGGTCCTGCTGATTATCATTGTTTAATGTATCAATTTATTCTAAAAGTCTTCTATTGTTCTTGATGTGGTCTCTTTACATCAGAGAGATCCTTTTTTTGGGTGACAGACCTGAAGGCAGTGGATCTACTCACATGCCTAAAGTTACATCCTGATACTGCAAGCATGTATGTAAGTAATTTTCTCATGATCACATAGTAAAACAGAAGTTGGACTGAAAATACAGCTAAGTCTTGTTATGCACAGTCTCCTGCCCAAACCATTAGATTATGCGGCTTCCCATAAATTAGTTTTGGTGGAGACATCTGATTATACCATATGAATTCTTTGGCAGTCCCATAACAAGAGACTTGTTATTATTTAATGTTATAGAAGTGCACACATGGCCCACTCATTAGTAATGTCCCATTCTGTTGGTGCCGTTAAAACACAAGGATACCCCAAGAGTTTACAAGCTAATCTAAAAATGAGTTTACAATCTAAGGCCCAATCTACTTGAAAGAAAGGGGTTTAAACATTTTCTCCTCATTATTACACTTCCAATAGGTTCCTAAGGTAATGAAGTTAATTGTTAAAGTGAAGTGATTTCTAATTATTTTAAATTGCATTGAACAGATCTTTAGTTCTATTGAAATTTTAAATATCTTGATAATGCCATCCATTATCCAAATATACTACTATAATGGTTTGCATTTATACAACACTTTTAGTGCAAGATTCCCAATGTGTGTTATAAATATTGATCAGTTAGATAGGCATCACAGTTCCTCAATAAGGTACTTTACAATCCCTTTTCAGAATAGATAAATTAAGGAAAGAAAGGTTAAATGGCTTGCCCCAGCTTGCATAGAGAATCAGTGGCAATAGAACGGTCAAAGGAATTCAATCCAGGAATCCATACTCTCAATGCTCTGTTCAAGACACTAGATAATATTGGCTCTGCAAAAATAATAGTCCATAACATTCAACTTTAAAATTATTCTATTGCAGTGTTTTGAACCATTGCTAACTATATTGCAATAATTTATAAGAATTTGAGTGCAGCTCTGTTCTGAAAAAGGAGTTTGTAAAAATGTGACTGACATTTTTTGTTTCTCCATATCAAATTTACTTTATTTACTAGTTAAAAGATGTTTTTTTCCCAGCTGTAAGTATTGAAAACTCAAATTGGGTTGTGAGAGTCAAGTTCAATTCTTTCAGAATCATAAAATCACCAGTTATAATTGAAATTTCTGTAACTGCAACTTAGTTAGCAAGTATATTGATGATATGGAAGCCAGAAAAGAATTTATTACACGTTCCCTCAGTTCAGTTTACTGGACTGCTAATAGAAATACAAAGGGATAAAAATATATTAGCACCAATAAAGTCAGCAGATTTGACTCTGGAGAAACACAGGTAGCAAATCTATTCAAAATGCCAGTCAAATGATTAAGAACATAAGAACAGCCACACTGATCAGACCAATGGTCCATCTAACGCAGTATCCTGTGCAGACAGTGGCCAATAACAGCTGCCCCAGAGAGAGGGAACACAACAGGTAATCCTCACATGATCCCTCCCGTCATCCATTTCCAGATAAACAGAGGCTAGGGCAGGGATGGGCAATAATTTTTGAAGTAGCCCCGGGCCACCCAGGAAGGTGCGGGGCCTAAACAGGAAGGTGCGGGGCTACTCATCCCCAGACCATTATTGGTCTGGGGGTAGGGGAGCCCATTTGCCCCCACCTTCCTACTAAGCACCCTGGAAGAGGCTTGGCACGCTCCTCCACCCACAGGCCAATCAGGGCCTGGGGATGGGGGAGTGCGGGAAGCCTCCTCCCGCCCTGCGAGGAGCACGTGGCACTTAGAAGTGCCGCGGGCTCCTCACAGGGCCAGGGCAGGAAGGAGGAAGTTTCATGCAGCTCCCCTGCCCCCAGGCACTGATTGGCCTGGGGATAGGAGAGCGCGCAAAGCCTCCTTCGCTCTCCCCACGTGCTCTTGGCAGGGCGGGAGGAGGCTTCGCGCGCTCCCCTGCCCACAGGCCAATTAAGGCCTGGGGTCAGGAGAGTGCGCAAAGCCTTCTCCGCTCTCCCCTCCGCCCTGTGAGCAGTGTGCGGCGCTTCAAAGCGCCATGGGCCACAGGTGGCTCACCACTGCTATAAGGCATGTTTTCTATCCTTTAATCATTCTCATAGCTCTTCTCTGAACCTTTTCCAGTTTATCAACATCATTCTTGAATTGTGGGCACCACAACTGGACAGAAGTATTTTAGCGGCCCCCACATAAGTGGCAAATACAGAGGTAAAATAACCTTTCTACTCCTATTAAAGATTCCCCTCCTTGTCCATCCTGGGATCACATGTGCTGTTTTGAACACAGTATTAGGGATGTAATAGTATAGTCGATTAACCAGTAAGTAAAAGCTTAGAGTTTAATGCTATAGACTACATACATTTCCTTTCCCCCTAGCCCCCACCAGTAAATTTTTAGCAGGCTGGCCAGCAGCACAGGTCAGTCCCAGCTTGCACTGGGTCCGGGACCTACCTCCACTGCAACTCTGCATTTAAAGTGTATTAGGAGCCAGGCAGGCAGGCAGCCCAGCTCAGTTCTGGCTCGTGCCAGGTCCGGGAGCTCAGACCTGCCCCTGCACAGGGGCTGCTGCCATTCCGCGCTGCTGCCTCTTTCGGAGGCAACAGTACAGGGCAATGTGCAGCCAGTCTGCGAGGTGAGCTGGTTTTTAAACTGGCTCGCCTCGTGAACCAGCTCCCGGCTGGCACCCCACGCTGCTGCCTCTGATACAGAGGCAGCATCATGGAGTGGCAGGAGGCTCCTCGGTAGTGGGGCCGGATTGCACTGACAGCCGGCCCCACCCCCAGGGACTATAGAATAGTTGAGTAACCGATAAGAATTCATGAGGTTAATTGACTATTTAATTAATCAATATCTAACATCCTTACACAGTATCACACTGGGAGCTCATGATTGGCCAATTATTCACCATAGCCTCCAAATCTTTTTCAGAGTCATCACTTCCCAGGAGTGAGTCCTCCATCCTGTAAATATGAACTATAGTCTTTGTCCCCAGATGTACACATTTACAATTACATACTGGGTTCAGAAGGTCCCTTATCCTGTCTTCCTAATACAGGAGCCAGCTCCATCCCTTGGGCAGCCTGTGTTGGTTGTCCTGCCCCTCCCAGGTTAATAGCAAGTAGCAATATGAGTGAGTGATGTCTTCTGCAAGAACCTTAATATTTCTATTTCTAGACTTTTTGTGTACGTATATAATCTTAATGCTAAAACATTGTAAGTTTTCCCTTTTTTACATAACTAACAAGATTTAGATCTAACTTCTAAAATATCATTGCAAATTTTAGCATTCTCATGCAAGTTCCCAAAAATGAGGACACAGCAGTGGCACTGGATGGATATTCAGCTCTTCAACTTAGATACTGAGCAGCTCACCCTGTGCCCACAGGCCTGCTTACAACCCAGCCCTAAAAGATTGTTCAGATGACCCCTTTCTGCTAGTCCCTTGATAGACAATGGAAGGAGCAAGTTCATCTCCTCACCGCTTATCTACTGAAGGAGAGAAAATGTCAAATTTTTTTCCAGTTACTGCCAGGCCCCCTCCCCCATCACATGAACTTCTCCATTCCAGTTATTGTCTGCAACCCAAATGAACTAATCTTTGTTCTCCAGGAAGGGATGTTACTGCCTCAGGAGACATCCAGGGCAGTGCTGACTGGGTCCAACAAATCTATCATATGCTGGAGAAACCAGATAATGCGAAAAGAGCTTATAAGTGATATGCTGACCGGAGGTGCCAGGAAGCTCCAGCCTTCTCCAGAGGCCAGAAATTCTGACTCGCTTCAAAGCATCAAAGCAATAGACTCTTCCACAAACTGGACTGCTTGTTCTGGACCTTTCCAGCTATGCCAGCAGGTCAACCTAGTTGCTTTCAAATTACAGATTATGTAAACCCTCAAGGATATACCCTGGATTTCATGTGTACTACCTAAAACCTTATGCTGAGAACCCCTTCCTTTGCCAAATTACTCTTCCACCTCCACCTGTTGAAGACAAGGAGAATGGAAAATACAAGGTGCATGTTCCAAATACAGTTCCAAATTGGTAGGGTTGCCAGATGGTTTAACCAAAAATACCGAACACCCACCGCCCCCGCCCCCACCCCACCCCCAAAAAAAACACCAGGGGGAAAAATTCTGTTGAGGGGAAAAAAAAGGGGGAGACCAAAGTTGTTGAGCAAAAACAAAAAAGGACTCTGAGAGTTATTAAACAAACAAAAAAAAATTAAAAAATAAAACAGCATGGCCCCTTTTAGAGTGCATGAATAACTACCACCGGGGGATTTGAAGCTGTGATCTCTGGAGCGGAGTATAGGAGCTACTACCCTCTGAGCTAAAAACCAGCTGGCTCCCAGCCCCTGCTGTAGAGGCCTCTTGATGTTAGCTGTTGCTGTGGTCAAAGTGCCACTGCATGGTAACAACACTAGGTGTATGGGTTACATACTTCCCCTAGGTGAGGAAGCGCGTCCCGAGCTTCAGAGACCCAGTTGAGATCCCTGACGAGCCCCCACTTGTAACCGCCACTGGACGGATTTGAATCTGGGACCTCTGGAGCAGAGTATAGAAGCCTCTACCCTCTGAGCTAAAAGGCAGCTGGCTCCCAGCCCATGCTGTAGAGGTCTCTTGATGTTAGCTGTTGCTGTGGTCTAAGTGCCACTGCATGGTAACCACACTAGGTGTGTGGGTTACACATGCAGAGTCAGAATAGGGATAGGAATAGGGGAGAGGTTGAGCACTAAGACCCAGGGAAGGCATTGCTTCCCCTTGGTCTTTAGGCTTTTTGCCGGTGGCCATTTTGTTTTCTTGATCAAGCCAGAACGCAGCTTCCCTGCAGAATCAGGTAAGCAGGGAGTCCGGGGGCAGGTGGCTGGGAGTGTTAGGGGCTGGGGGCTGGGCCCAGTTGCCGAGTATGTCATAGGGTTGCCAGGTGTCTGGTATTTTCGCCTCCTGGCCGGGAAAAAAAATCAGAAAATACCGGACATTTTAGGTGTCCGGTATTTTCTGAATTTTTTTTTACTGGACAGGAGGCAAAAATACCTGACTGTCCGGGTCAATATTGGACACCTGGCAACCCTAGATTTCCAAATGCACTTGAGGATGCCTGTACTATCTTGTAGACTAGGAAGGATATGGACCCAGAGGTAGAATTTGGCAACCCGCCTCCTCATCCATGAGACCTGCCTGCTGAGAGTTTCAAAAGCTCATCTAAACAAGCCTGGCCTGGTTACATCCTGAAAAGGGGAAGCCTGAAGGTGGGACGGAGGGAGGGAGGAAGAGGAGAAGTCATGAAAGAACCCAGAAGCCTAGAACTGAGGACTACAAGGTCTGGGGCAGGCCGATATTTCCTCATCATTATGGAAAGTTTCCACCAAAAGTTGCTAAGAGGCTAAACCCCACAGGAAGTCCCATCTTAAAGGGGATGAATGACTGCCCTTTGTGATTTTCTACTTGGTTAGTACTCTCTGTTGTATAAACCAGGAAGGCACAACTGGAGCTGGTATGCTTCTTTTCAGACCTCATTCACTACTCCTCTCTGTGATTTGCCTGGATGTTAGACTCTTGACCTCAACCTGGCTCCTGACCCTGATCTTGCTTAGTACCACTGCTGACCCTGGCTTACCCTGACCCCACTTCTTTCCTCATTAACTCAGTTTGGTTGCAGACTCTAATTTTGCAGTTTTGATCTGGCCCGGCCCCAGTATGACCTTTAGCTCTGGCCCAGATACTGAGCAGCCCACTCCAGGCAGCTCACAACCCAGACCTTACAGAGAAACTGCTACTGAGTTCTTAGGAAGCATGCCTCCCTCCACTTCCTCCCACTGAAGAAAGCATACTGCTTCCTTAATCTTCTCAGGCTCTGTCGTCTTGGGGAGCAGGAAACAGGGACTAGAAAGCAAAACAACAGTCTCCTATAAGACCATGCAGAGTGCTTGTTCAAAGCCATTGGGAAATGCTTCCAGCAAATGCTGTAGTACATGTGAATAGTTCAGATCTACCATCTTTTTAAAATGTCGGTTTAAACAGCACTTTCAGATCTTTGGATTAAAGTCATTAGAGGAGTACAAACCAAATAATAATTAATGATACATTTAATTATTTACAATGTATATTTCTAGGCGTTTTAATGATCCATGTGACTATGTTTCTATAAAAATATCTTCCCAGTTAGTCAACTATTGTGTGGCTCTTCCAGAAATACTTATTTTTAACATCCCTTCAAACACTGGACTTTTCAAGTTTAGACCCGTCGTTGTTGATTTCTAGGTTTTGCACTTGGAGATTGTTCTTTTATTTTTGTTTTTCTATCAGATTAGATCAAGTCCATCTTTTTTTTTTTTTAAGGTACAACTCTGTAGGCTGAAATCTGGCTCTGTTGAACTTAGCTGTAAAATTTCCATTGACCTCAATGGGAACAAGCGTTCACCTTTTTTCTCTTTACTGGTGTTTCTTTAGTTCAATGTAATATATCTTTTTGAACAAACTCACCACTATCATATAACACCAGTGGATTAGCAACCATTATTCCAAGGGTTAATTTTGTTCTGCTGCTTCAGTTTATTCTCAGATTTTTGTTTCCTGTCATTGGATATAAATATGCTCTCTGAAGTTGCATAATTAAAAAGTTTTAAAGTAAACTATTTAAAAATTGTGATAAAATGTTATCATCTCTCTATATTTTATCACATCTCTCTATTTTTTTTTAAACAATGGATTAGTATAAAAGGGTCTTTCTCATATGACTCTGTTGATTTATATTCTGGTAATCTATCCATCCTTTGCAATTATATATTCAGTATTTTTATGGTAATATAATACCATGGGAACAGTCTGTACACCTTGTCTCCTAGTATTTGATAAACCAGAGTAAACAGATTTGAAATTTGAGGAAGTGTTTAGGGAAACTTAGGGACTTCCCTGAAAAATAAGGTTCATAGAGTGTAATGCCATTGGTGAGAACTGTATTATAAAACTCACGATGTATGCATTTATAACAATTCCTCAGTGATTTCATTGTTCTCAGAGAAATATGCCATGTTTTTCTTCACTCTTTAATACATGTCCCAACTGTTCTTGCAAAGCAGCCACTTCCTACTTTACCTAGGTATTTTATCTACAGTACTTTCATACTTTATAGAGAGAAACCTGAACCTAAGCCTTAAAACTAAACACCCTCAAAATTTAGGGGAACTTGAGAACCAACACTTCGCTGTTCGAACCTATCTCTAATATTGTAAATATGCTGCTGGTAAATCTAAATGATCTGATGCTGTTTTAAAACACTTCCTTTTTAGCAAACAAAAAAAAAAGGGATATCATTTTCTCTCGCAGGGCTGATATTTGCCTTTGCTTGTATGATCTTACTTTTTAACCTCTTGCTTTATTAGCGGTAGAAATCCTACGGAACTTGTTCTACAAAGTGATTGGGGATTTTACCAGTCAGACCAAGATGTGGCAAAAAGGGGCAAGAAATGTAACCCATATCCCGCAGTCAGATCTGTTAGTACAGACTGTTGCTCTGATTACAGAATCAGGGCATAGAAAAGAAGTTAATCCATTAGACTAACTTTCTTCTAGAGTCATCTGTTACTTTTCATTCAGGTCTATTTAATGTGCTACAGCAGGGATGGGGTACCTCATGCCCAGGGGCCGGATGCAGCCCTTGGCTTGCCTGGATCCAGCCCCTGAAGTTCAGGGCTTCCCCACCTAGCATTGGGGAGCCTGCGCCTACTGAGGGACTGGAGCACACAAAGTCTACTAGCCTGGGCCCCACTAGGCTCTGGTGTGCGAGGGGAATGCGAGGAGTGACTTTCTCCTGCTCAGCCAGGGGCCATGTCAGTGAGGGTTTGGGGGTTTTTGTTTTGTTTTGTTTTGTTTTGTTTTGTTTGTTGCTTCTCAATTGTGTGTGGCCCCCGACTGATTTTTCCATAGGTCAGCGGCCCCCAACCCAAAAAAGGTTCCCCACTCCTGTGCTACAGGCTCCACACTTTGACTTTTAACTTCCTTTTAACCTCCCAAGGTTACGTTTTAGATCTACCTTCTGGTATTCAAATCCATTTCAATCTACAGCTAAATATATGCTTGATATTTAATGGCAAGCATAAGTTTGCTCACAAACCTGGAAAAAGAAGTGAAACAGCAGGATTTGCTTATGTTTGTTCACTTTCAGTGCATCTCCCTCCTAACGAAGGTGAAACTGTGAGGGTCCCTCGATGCAAATTGATGTCAATGGAAAAGTTTCCAGTGTTGATATCAGGTGTTGGGTCTGACCCAGAGGAGCTGGCATGCAACTGTTTCTTATAAAATCAGCTTGTTTACTTATCTGAAGTAGCAGATTTTAAAATTTATGCTGATATATTCAAGCATATATCAGTAATCAGTCATACGCAATGTAATATCAGTGAAATTCCTTCATTAGGAGGGAAATGTTACAGTGATCTTTTGATTGTAGTTGTAGTTTTGATGGAAAAGGAGAAATAAACACTTCCTTTCCCCTGACACAGGAGAGAATGAAACCCTTGCTCCACTTTCCCATTAGGGATTCTCATAGTGCTTCACTGTTATAGGGTTTCCATAGGCTTTTTCGGGGGACAGGGGAGGAGGGTTATGTACAAATATCCTTTCAGCACTCTGATACCAGTATGGGTTTTAGTATGGCTAATTGTAAATGTGTACATCTGGGGACAAAGACTGTAGTTCATATTTACAGGATGGATGACTTGCTCCTGGGAAGTGATGACTGAAAAAGATTTGGAGGCTGTGGTGAATAATTGGCCAAACATGAGCTCCCAGTGTGATACTGTGTAGGGATGTTAGATATTGTTAGTTATGTAAAAAAGGGAAAACTTACGGTGTTTTAGCATTAAGATTATATACATACACAAAACGTCTAGAAATAGAAATATTAAGGTTCTTGCAGAAGACATCACTCACTCATATTGCTACTTGCTATTAACCTGGGAGGGGCAGGACAACCTACACAGGCTGCCCAAGGGATGGAGCTGGCTCCTGTATTAGGAAGGCAGGATAAGGGACCTTCTGAACATAGGAGGGTGGGGCCTCTGGAATGGCCATGGGGATAGAGCATTTGACTGGGGAGCACAGGGTGGTGGACTTGAGCCCTATCAGCCTCACCTGCAAATGTACAGGCAAACTAATGTAGGTGACCCGCTACCCCTCCGAAACCTGTGCTAGTAGAGATTCTTGTCAATTTCCATTTGGTTCTTGCTGCCAAGCCTTCCTATTGAACAAAAGGTCTATTGGGCTATATTGGTTTTCATGGTACTAGTTCCCCAGTAGAAACTAAGTGTGCATCTACACTGCACCCTTAGCTCAAAATAAGCTACTAATTTGAGCAATGCAAATTGCATAGCTTAGACAGCGCCAAAATTTGAAATAGAGTGCTATTCTGAAACATCCTTTAATCCTTATGGAACGAGGTTTACAGGGAGTTTGGAACAGTGTGCCTGTTATTTTGAAAGATATTTCAAAATAACGGGCTTGCTGTCAAGACACAGAATAGCTATTTCGGGACACGGGAAGTATCCCGAAATAGCACCACTGTCTGCACGTACCCCAACAGATTGAAGATTTCCAATGGAGGCTTCTGGAATTTCCTCCAGCAGAAGAATTTTATTTTGAATTGAACAGTTCAGCACGTAGGTGCTATGATTGAAGGTGCTTTATGTATGTAGATAGATTTCCTAGGGTTTTTGTATCTAAATATGTCACATTAACAGTGCATTAACAGTTCTTTTATTATCTATGTATTAGCATTAGGAGAGAGGAGATTGTATTTAATTTCCTACATGCTTCTACCACACACACTTTATTTTATTAGCACACACACACCATACACACAAATATCTGCCAGTGCGTGTTAGCATATGCATGGCCTCACCTTAGTTGTAAAACTCATAGATTTTATAGATTTAAAGGTCAGAAGTGACCATTATGTTCATCATTCTAGTCTGACCTCCTGCATAACAAAGGCCATAGGATTTCTTCACCTAGTCATTTCTGTTTCCCCATTCCTGCACTTACGCCTGCCTCATCAAGATGAATGGCCTCTGGGTAAAGAGATCACACTTCATGGAGTGAATAAGGCAAGATGAGCTCACGCCTTTGGTGTTCTACTTTTTCAAATGCTCCGAACACCCACCTCTGCAGTGATGCCTCTGAGAAATCAGCCAAATTAACAATGGCCATTTGGGTGACAGTGTGGGATACATTGATCCTGTTTGTTTAATAATAAGAAACTGTAAATGCATGTCTATATATACTAAAATAATATATATTTGAACGCATTCCTCTTCCTTACACTTTGCATATCATTTGTTTTTCTCAGGCTCTGATCCTGCAAACAATTTATTTTAATTTTATCTTATTTATTTGCGTAAGAACGACCATACTGGGTTAGACCAAAGGTCTGTCTAGCCCAGTATCCTGTCTTCCAACAGTGGCCAATGCCAGATGCCCCAGAGCAGGGGTGGTGGGCAATAATTTTTGGCCAGGGGCCACTTCAAAATTTTTTGAAGTGGCTACGGGCCGGGCCAGGCTGGAAGGGGTGGGGCCTAATCCGGAAGGGGCGGGGCCAGAATGCCATAATTGGTCTGGGGGTGGGGGAGTCCCTTTCCCCCTCTCTTTCCACTAGGTACCCATGCCCCTGGAAGGGTGGGAAGAGGTTTCACATGCTCCCCGGCCCCCAGGCACTGATTGGCCTGGGGCAGGGGAAGCGTGGGAAGCCTCCTTCCACCCTGCGAGCAGCCCATGGCACTTTGAAGTGCCATGCACTCCTCGCAGGGCTGGGACAGGGCAAAGGAAGCTTCACACAGCTTCACAACCCCCAGGCCCTGATTGGCAGGGGAGCGCGCGAAGCCTTCTCCCGCCCTACCTCTGCCCTGCGAGGAGCACACAGCACTTCAAAGTGCCACGTGCGACTCGCAGGGAGGGAGGAGATGTCACATGCTCCCCAACCCCCAAGTCCTGATTGGCCTAGGGGCGAGGGAGCTGCGCAAAGCTTCCCTTGCCCTGCTCCCATCCTGCACAAACGTATGGCACTTTGAAGTGCCGTGCGCTCTTCGCAGGGCAGGGGGGAAGGCAGAGGAAACTTTGCACGCTCCTCCTGCCCCCAGGCCAATCAGGACTTGGGGGCAGGGGAGCGCATGACGTCACCTCCCGCCCTGCGAGCAGCGCACGGCGCTTCAAAGCACAACGTGCTGCTCACAGAGCAGGAGGAAGCTTCGCACACTCCCCTGCCTCCAGGCCCTAATTGGCCTGGGGCCGGGGGAGCGGCAGGGCCTCTGTGGGCCGAATCCACCGTCTTGGCAGGCTGGATCTGGCCCGCAGAGGCCCTTTTACCCACCCCTGCCCCAGAGGGAGTGAACAGAACAGGGAATCATCACGTGATACCTCTCCTATCATCCATTTCCAGCCTCTGACAAACAAAAGCTGGGGACACCATTCCTGCTCATCCTGTCTAATAGCCATTGCTGGACCTAACCTCCATGAATTTATCTAATTCTTTTTTTATTATTATTTGCATTACCATAGGACCCAGGAGACCCAATCCTTGACCAAGGCTCCTTTGTTTTAGGTGCTATACACAGAACAACAAGATAGCCTCTGCCCCAGACTGCTTATGCATGTGCTTTAGTTTCCACATATAGCTAATTCGAAGGTAACATCAATTGAACTATGCAGGGGTATAACATCAAGAAGATATGTAAGTCTTTGCACAGTGAGGGCCTTATATTCAAAGCAGTTTGGGGAAGGAACTGTCTCTTAATATGTCTTTAAAAAGTCTCAGAGGGGTAGCTGTGTTAGTCTGTACATTTAAAAACAAGTAGTCCTGTGACACCTTAGAGACTAACAAAAATATATAGAATCATGAGCGTTCGTGGGCTCATCTGATGAAGTGGGTTTTACCCATGAAAGCTCATGACCCTGTATATTTTTCTTAGTCTCTAAGGTGCCACAAGACTACTCATTTTTAATATGTCTTTGTGCAGCATCTAGCACAATGTGGCCTCGATCTTGGGAGTTATTGAAATACAAATATTAAATGCTAAAAATAGTAACAAGGTGCAATGGTAATAGAGAAAAACCTGGCGATCAGTCCTGCAGCCTGGCTCCTAATCTGTGTTATGATGAAGGACTCTGCTTTATGTTTCAATTAGATACTTACTGCATGACAGACACACTGTATTTTTCTGCTGGCTTTGATCTGCCCCCTATATATTGTGCCAACAGCAGCCGCATAGTCAGTAAGGACAAAGTGATGTCACAGAATGGCTAGAGCATCTTTAGACTCTGATAAAATTTTAGCAGATGCCTATTGAGCATGATCACAGTTCTGTTTCAGTCCAGTATTTCTGTTTTTAATGTCCTATTTACCCACCCACCTCCTAAATTAGCAAAGAGCCTGTTCCTTGATAAAAACTATTTGTATGAATACAATATTTATTTCAGGGGTTTTGTGGTAGTTGCTTTGTTAAATATTTTTGTGCTATCCATCACTGGAGTTAGCCCGGGGTGGGCTGACAGCACTTTATTTATCTACGTGTCCGCAAGTATGGCTGCTTTCAGCTCCTGTTGGCCGCGGATCGCCACTCCATGGATCAGGAAGCGGTACGGATTGGAATACTGCTTCCCACAGCTCCCATTGGCCAGGAATGGTGAACAGCAGCCAGTGGGAGCTGCAAGTAGCAGTACTTGTGGACATGCAGGTAAATAAAATGTCACCGGCCCGCCAGGAGCTAACTCTGGTGAACTGCGTCTGGCCCATGGGCCGCTTATTGCCTACCCCTGATTCTATCCATAATAGAAGCTACACCTTACATGGACTTCTCAATGCTACTTAGCGGTTTGGCTGTGTAGACGCTATTAAAGTAAATTCGAAATAACTGCTGTTATTTCGAATTAACTTTGTAGTGTAGACATACCCTGAGTACGGTTATCCAGCCAGTTATGCACCCACCTTATAGTAGCCCCATCTAAGTTGTATTTGCCTAGTTTATTGATAAGAATATCATGTGAGACTGTATCAAATGCCTTACTAAAGTCTAGGTATACCACATCCACCGCTTCTCCCTTATCCACAAGACTCGTTATCCTATCAAAGAAAGCTATCAGATTGGTTTGACATGATTTGTTCTTTACAAATCCATGCTGGCTGTTCCCTATCACCTTACCACCTTCCAGGTGTTTGCAGATGATTTCCTTAATTACTTGCTCCATTATCTTCCCTGGCACAGAAGTTAAACTAACTGGTCTGTAGTTTCCTGGGTTGTTCTTATTTCCCTTTTTATAAATGGGCACTATATTTGCCCTTTTCCAGTCTTCTGGAATCTCTCCTGTCTCCCATGATTTTCCAAAGATGATAGCTAGAGGCTCAGATACCTCCTCTATCAGCTCCTTGAGTATTCTAGGATGCATTTTATCAGGCCCTGGTGACTTGCAGGCATCTAACTTTTCTAGGTGATTTTTAACTTGCTCTTTTTAAATTTTATCTTCTAAACCTCCCCCCTTCCCACTAGCATTCACTATGTTAGGCATTCCTTCAGGCTTCTCGGTGAAGACCGAAACAAAGAAGTCATTAAGCAACTCTGCCATTTCCAAGTTTCCTGTTACTGTTTCTCCCTCCTCACTGACCAGTGGGCCTACCCTCTCCTTGGTCTTCCTCTTGCTTCTAGTGTATTTATAAAAAGTCTTCTTGTTTCCCTTTATTCCCGTAGCTAGTTTGAGCTCATTTTGTGCCTTTGCCTTTCTAATCTTGCCCCTGCATTCCTGTGTTGTTTGCCTATATTCATTCTTTGTCATTTGTCCTACTTTCCATTTTTATATGACTCCTTTTTATTTTTAGATCATGCAAGATCGTGGTTAAGCCAAGGTGGTCTTTTGCCATATTTTCTATCTTTCCACAGAATAGCTTGCTTTTGGGCCCTTAACAATGTCCCTTTGAAAAACTGCCAACTCTCCTCAGTTGTTTTTCCCTCAGTCTTGATTCCCATGGGACCTTACCTATCAGCTCTCTGATCTTACCAAAATCCACCTTCCCGAAATCCATTGTCTCTATTTTGCTGTTCTCCCTTCTACCCTTCCTTAGAATTGTGAACTCTATGATTTCATGATCACTTTCACCCAAGCTGCCTTCCACTTTCAAATTCTCAACCAGTTCCTCCCTATTTGTTAGGATCAAATCTAGAACAGCTTCCCCCCAGTAGCTTTTTCAACCTTCTGAAATAAAAAGTTGTCTCCAATGCAGTCCAAGAACTTATTGGATAGTCTGTGCCCCGCTGTGTTATTTTCCCAACATATATCTGGGTAGTTGAAGTCCCCCATCACCATCAAATCTTGGGCTTTGGATGATATTGTTAGTTGTTTAAAAAAAGCCTCATCCACTTCTTCCACCTGGGTAGGTGTCCTGTAGTAGACTCCTAGCATGACATCACCCTTGTTTTTAACCCCTTTAGCTTAACCCAGAGACTCTCAACACTTCCATCTCCTATGTCCATCTCCACCTCACTCCAAGTGTGTTCATTTTTAATATATAAGGCAACACCTCCTCCCTTTTTTCCCTGTCTATCTTTCCTGAGCAAGCTGTACCCTTCCATACAAACATTCCAATCATGTGTATTATCCCACCAAGTTTCTGTGATGCCAACAATGTCATAATTGTACTTATTTATTAGCACTTCCAGTTCTTCCTGCTTATTATCCATACTTCTCGCATTTGTATAAAGGCATCTAAGATACTGATTTGACCTTGCCTCCCAGTTTTGCCCTGACCCTCTGTTCTCTCTGCCATTATAGCCCACGCTCCCTCCCATTTCCGACCCTATGTGCAAACCCCAAGCACAATAGGGCTTGGGGTCTCTAGGCTCTATTGTAATGCAACTAATATGTTAATAATAAATCCCGGTAACTGACCAACAGCTAAAGGGATTGTCCTCAAAAACTCACCTTTGGGCTAAAACTAAGCCTGGAGAGATGCAACATCAAAGGGATATTTTCATAAAAAACATGAGGTTCTCCTGAAAATGACTGTATAACTTGAACTAAAGTACTTCAGTAAAGTGAAAAAATAAATATATGAACTAAAAATATATGATTTTTAAAAATGTAATACAATATGGATGGTTTAAAACCTTGGATAAAATATTACCATCTATCCAGCTTTCCTTCTTCATGATAGCAAATGTGGAAAGCTACCATTATAGTTTGTGAATAATGTTAGCCCTTTATGTATGTTGTCTGAGTTTTTCTAATGATATGTCTTCCACTAGACAGTTTCTTACATAACAGCATTCTACTTTTTACTCCAGAAAAAGCTCTTAATCAATGATTTTTCTCAGGCAGATTTTGTTAATAATATCCACCGAAACCTGTACCTTCAAGAAATTTCCCACTTTGAAACTGTCTTAATGTATTTTTTTTGTTAGTATGTTAGCCTAATGCTAGACAAAGAAGCAAATAGCTATCATGCTAGGTATGCCGTAGGACTTACACAAATCACCATTGTGAACCTAATAATTTCAATTAAAATGGACACAGTTAAGATACTTAATACTATTTTGATTGATAAATAAGCCCTTATTCCTTTTATTCTGATAGTCTTTAATTACCTGCCTAATGTTGTAGCTGACTGGGAGATATATACTCCTGTTCAGTGGACATTGTGTGTTTGTGTGTGCATCCCATCTTACCAGTGATTGCTGTGTCTTGAAAATCACAATATTTTTGGACTATATGATAGAAAGATTTTCATCTGTCTATTTAATTGCTGGGATAGAGTGTGCATTACCTCATATAGCAGAGGGAAAATATTATTTGCCATTTGATTTGAGGGTTTGAAATGAAATTCCAGTACTATTTCATTCTCATACTTCTTCTCTCCTTCTCCCCTTTCAATAAAGCACTAATATCCACCACAGCACTCATAATAGTGAGCAGACTGCGACAGTGTTGCAGGGGTTTCTAGAGCAGAGCTCTGCCAATGCTATTGATCAAGACACATGCACTAGCTAAGTAATGCAAGGTTGTTCTCATTCCCTGACTCATCTCCTCCTCCTACTCCCCCTTGAAATAGTAAACCGTGGTTCTCAAAATCAAACTGCAGTCTTCTGACTGCAGGAAGACTAACTTTGATAGCTGAGTCATTCAATTGACCCACATCTCTGTGTATATCTAGTGATAATCTAAAATGCTTATTGTAATCCTGTAAAATTGGAAGCTCTAACTAATCATTATTTTAAAATATATTGTTTGAGATTCTACATGGGGCTCACACTCCCCAAATCACCATTCATTCAATGTTCACCAAAATTGTCATTTATATCCACTGATTTATTATGTTCTTGGGGTCCTTTTTTTATTCACAAGTCATCTTAAGACTAATAAGCATTCTGGTCTTGTACCTGCAACTGCTGAGAGAGTCAGAATTTGAAAAGCCACAATTCCCAGATGAACTCTCATAAGTTTTTTGGACCTAGTAAGTGATGAGGAGGAAAACTGAAGATTGAATTATTTTACAGATATGAATTAAGTTGTTTTTTTAAGCAGCCAAGACATCTCTCTGCTCTGCATTATGAAATTCACCTTGTAACCCACCACATCTTTTTTTAAACATTGTTTTTAGGAATGTGAGATTTTTTTGGAGTAGCTGATCAAACTATATATTCCAGTACCATCGCACCGTCATGAAGTACTAGTGTTAATGTTGTTTAAAAGCTCCCACCAATCCCTTCCCCCATGTGTAGAGGTATTATAACTGGGCCATGAACATTGTGTTCTCATCTGAAACGTAACAAAAGTTATTTCATGTGTGTGTGTAAAGATGAATGCGTGAAAGGTGATTCCTGTGTCTTGTAGTTTGTTGGGCAATTTATTAAACTGCTCTTGATCTGTTAGGATGAAAGCTGCTGTATTAATGATAGTTCTTGTTAACAGTGCAAATAGGGAATGAAAGTGGATGCTCCAGGTACACTTTCAAACTGGCTAATCCATAACAGTCTGGTTACAATTCATACCAAAATAAAACTAAGATGTAAAAGGAGAAAAATGAATCAAATCAAACAAGGCATGAGCAGATGAAAAGGCATGTGATTAGTGTATATGAATGAGCTTTTGCTGCAACAAATGTCTTAAATTACCTTCTTCACTGTTAATCAGCCATCCAGTAGAAAAGGATTTTTTCCATCTATTTTATTTTCACGTTTGGGCTGGCCAGTTCAGGATATGTTTGTTGTAGCAGATCACTGCCCAGATAATCTGACCTCTTGCTGAAGTCAATGGCAGTGTGACTCTGGCAGAGCAGGTGCATCTCATGTCAAAGCCTCTAGGTCTCACTGAATATTGACAAATGCAGAAACCAGTCTGGCTCACTGCTGTGTTAATAGTGTTAAAATAGGTGTTAGAGTTATACAAATGTGTTTAGTCTTTATGAAATAAATGCTTGTGAGTTACTCCTTGCATTAATCTCGCTTATATCATCAGTATCCCATGTCATAAGATAGTCTTTGTTGTTAAGTGTTTGTTAAAATGGTAAACGCCCACGGTTAGGAGAGAAGCATTACCAAGTTCTCCACAGGAGGTGTCATCGTCTGCTCAACAAAAGAAGGTCCACAGACACCAGACAAATTGTGGAACATCAGAGAAAAAAATACTTTGTTGATTGCTTCCCCTATACCTATGAAAAGGAGATGTACAGGTTAGGGAAGTAAGCAACTAGTCAACTAACCAATAAGCCTCTGTATTGGAGGCAGCGGGGTGGGGAGCAGGAGCAGGTGCTGGGGGGAGTCAGCTTAAAAGCCAGTTCCCCCAGCACCGTCTCTGCGGCGCCACCTGTCCCCCCCCACCCCGCACTCCTGCCTCTTTCAGGAGCTGCTCCAGCCAGGCAGGAAGCCTGACTCAGTCCCAGTTCATGCCAGGTCCAGCTCTGCAGTTTAAATGTAGTAGGAGCTGGGCTGCCCACCCGCCTGGCTCTTACCACATTTAAACTGCAGAGCTGCAGTGGGGATAGCTCCCAGACCCAGCTCGAGTCAGGACTAAGCACTTCTTCCCTTATCGACTCATCATATAGTTGATAAAAATTCTATCTTAACATCCTTAGTGCAGGTGAACTTATCCCATCAGCTTGAGCTCTGGGGAAGAGAATAAAAGTCCCTGACTACAAGGAACTGTACCTTTCTATGCTGCTTGGACTCTGAAGCACAAAGGCTTCTAAGTATAAGCAAGAGAGCCCCAGTTGCTTAGCCAAAGATATCCCTAAAGGACACATAGAACGTAAGGTGCAGTTGACCTTGGGTATGTGACTGGTCCTTTGGGCCTGGCGGTAACTTGAATATTGTTGTGGGTTTTGGTATAAGAGACCAACTTTCACAAAGGCAAGCTCACCTAAATGCAAAATACGGGAGACTGCCCATATTACAGTTATAGTGCTTGAGGCGTTCACATTTGACACTTGGTTTGTGAAATATAAGTATAGAATTCACAACCAGTCTAGGGTTTGTGCCCTACTTCTTCACAGTCTGTCCTGAGGTTTATCTTCACACTTGTGCACCACTCCAGCCACCTTGACAAGAAGTCTTGACTTTCTAATCTATGCATCTATTAGCAGATAAAGGGGGCTTTGTGATCCTCTAGTGTGGCCTCTTATGTAACCCAGGCCATAAGATTTCCCTAAAGTAATTCCTGTTTGAACTACAGCATGTCTTTTAGAAAAATACGCAATCTTGATTTAAAGGTAGCCAATAATGGACAATTCACCACAACCCTAAATAATTTTTTCCAATGGTTAATTATCCTCACTGTTAAACATTTGGGCTTTGTCTACACTACATGTTTTTGCAGCAAAAAAATATGCTAATGAGGGACTCTGAAGGACCGTCTTCTCCCATATCTGTACCTGCCCGGGGATTGAGGTCAGCTGGGGAGGCTTTGCTTCGTGTTCCCCCCACTTGTGGAGATAAGATTAACATCTACGCAGAACAGGGCATTCTCAGCTTTTGCTCTCAGGCTGTGGAATTCTCTTCCTCGGGATATTCGCATGACGCCAACGCTAGCGTTGTTTCAGAGTCAGGCTAAAGCCACCCTTTTTATTCGTGCTTTTATTAATGTTTGAGTTTGTATGTGTGTGTTCCTCCTCTCTATATGTTTTTAGCTGGTTATGTCCCTCTGGGGTCTCCTATTTTAAATTTTTATATATATTTGTATTGTGTTTTTTTGTAAGCCGCCTTGAATATTTTAAATAGAAAGGCGGGGTAAAAATATTTAAATAAATATAAATAAAATAAATTAGTATGAGTCACGATGTCATTAGCATATTTTCTGCCGATTCTTTTTGCACAAGGGGTGGGTTTTTGCACAAAAAGAAGCAGGGTAGCCACTTCCATTTTGCGCAAAAAAAACCCCCCTTTTGTGCAAGATCCATATGCCTGTTCCAGAGAGGCATAAGGATCTTGTGGAAAAAGGGACTTTTTTTTTGTGCAAAATGGAAGTGGCTACCCTGTTTCTTTTTGTGCAAAAACCCCTTGTGCAAAAAGAATTGGCAGAAAATATGCTAATGACATCGTGACTCATGCTAATGAGTCCCTCATTAGCATATTTTCTGCCGCCGCAAAAACGTGTAGTGTAGACATAGCCTTGCAGCTTATTTCAAGTCTGAAGTTGTCTAGCTTCAGCTTCCAGCCATTGGGTCTTGTTATATCTTTATCTTCTGTTATCAAATTTCTGTTCCCCGTGGAGGTCCTGAGACAGTGATCAAGTCGCCTTTTAACCTTCTTTTCGATGCACTAAATAAATTGAGCTTTTTGAGTCTTTCACTGTAAGGCAGGTTTTCCAATCTGTTAACCATCCATGCAGCTCTTCAATGACACCCCTCCACCCCCAATTTAATAGCATCTCTCATCCTGAAAGTATGGCTGCATTCTTTGTTGCTGGATGACCACATAGATATGAAAGACAGGACTATGTAGCACTTTAAAGACTAACAAGATGGTTTATTAGGTGATGAGCTTTCGTGGGCCAGACCCACTTCCTCAGATCAAATTGTGGAAGAAAATTGGCATGACCATATATACCAAAGGGATACAAACAAAAAAAAGTGAACACACATAAAATAAGGGGGGAGGTTAATGTCTACGAGGTAATGATATTAGAGGTGATAATTGGGGAAGCTATCTTTGTAATGGGTGAGATAATTAGCATCTTTGTTAAGCCCCATTCGTAAAGTGTCAAATTTAAGCATGAATGACAGTTCAGATATGCATATTGTTTGTTTGTCCCCAGCTGATCAAGTGATCCAGATAGCTCTGTGTCTCTGACCTATCCTCTTCATTATTTACTGTTCCAATCAACTTTGTAAAAATCCATTGAGTTCCTTGGACAGCTTTTTTCAAGACTCTTGGATGCAATTTATCCAGACCTGCTAACTTTGTTAGCTGCTGTTTAGCATCTTCCTGTGTTCCTGCTGGAATGAAAAGTAATTCTTCATCCTCATATAGTATGATAACATCATTCTGGTTATTTTCTAAATACAGAACAGAAATGTTTATTACATGCTTGTGTCTTTTCAGTATTATGATTCACAATTCTACCATTCTACCAATGAACCGATATGATTAGGATTTCCTTTGTTCCCAAAATATTTTAAAACTCTTATTTATTGTTAACTTTTCTGGACTTGGATTTATCTTTTTGTCCTCTTACTTCTCTTATCAATTTTCTACAATTTCTAACTTTTCATTTATATTCCTCATTATCAACTTCTCCCTTTTCCATTTGTTATATATTGTTGGGTATTTTTTAGTTGTGTGTGCTTCCCTGCTAAGCCAGGTTGGTTTTTTAAAGTCATGTAGCGTTCTTTCTTAATAGTGGTATTGGGACTTTTGTGGCATTTAGTAACATATTATTAAGCATTTGCATGTTAATGTTAAAATTCTTCCAGCTGATTCAGCTCATAATTGTTTTTAGCTTTGTGAAGTTGCTTATTTGTATATATTACTGGTCTGGACTTTATTCTGTTTGCATATAACAAATGTAATTAAGTCATGATGAATTATGCCTAAGCAACCACTAATTTTTAGTTCTGTGATCAGTTCCTCCATATCTGTCAAGATGAGATCTAATAAATTCCCCCATATTGAATGCAACATTTTTTTGATGAAGAAATTTTCATCTGTAATATTTAGACATTCTGAAGCATCAGACACAGTGTTCTCTGTAAGCTGTGGGCTTGTGCAGCTGCTCAGGAGAGAATCAAATGCCGCCCAGCTAATTAGCAGAGCGCCCACAGCTAGCTTTTGTTTCTACTGGTGTACATTCACACATGCAATGGTGCACATAAAAATTATTCCACACAGAGATGGAAAAGATTAGAAGGATATTCAGATATCCAGCATGTGTCACTCAAACTGAAATCCCCCATGATCATGTTGTTTTCCCTTCTACACATTATAGATAAGTGTGGAAGGAATCAGACATCCTGCTCCCTACTGTGATTTGGTGATCTGTAGCAGACACTAACTAGCAGTGTTCTCTGTCAACTGTATGGTTGGGCTGCCATCCAGGAGAGATTCAGGTACCGGCCAGCCGATTAGCAGGGCGCCCACAGCCGGCAGGATGCATGTATTTCTACTGGCGATGCACATCTGCACATGCTTCCGTGCACATAACAAAATTTATTCTGAACATGGATGGAAAACAGAGGGAACATTGCTAACTAGCACCCCATGTTGTCGTGCTTTATCTGTTAGGACTTTGATCCATAAGCATTCAAGATCATTTGCTTCCAAGTTGTCAGCATCTTGGAAACAGTAATACCATTTCTGGCATAAAGTGCCTCTCCCCTCCCCTTTTGCCCATTCAGTCCTTCCTAAATAGTGGTTTTAATATTCCAATCATGTAAACCAGCTCATCAGGTTTTACTAATATCAGCTAGATAGAATTTATGCTCATACATGAGAAATTCCAATTCCTCTTGTTTATTACCCCAGCTAATAGTCTTGTTGTATATGCAATTAAAAAGTTTAGTCTCTTCATTTTCCTGGGTGCCTTGATTATTTTTGTTCTCAACATCATGATTGAGTTTTAAATGGGTACACATTTCTCCTTCCTTTTCACCCTCCCCTTTTGTTTGTAAGCAGCGTCTGAATCAATGCTTCCATTACAGGCAGCTGGAATGGGAAAGAAATCCTGGGTGTGTTTATGTAAATAAAGTTTGCCCCTGCTTCACTTAGATGTGTTAGATATTCAGCTGTTACAATGATGTTTTGCTCATTGTAATCAACTTGGCTGGTGTTGGGTCACAAGGTGTGTTAATACTAATTGTAATGTCTGTAATTATTGGGGGAATGCAAAATAAGAAAGTCTGTGCTTAACCTGAGATTCTGGGTGTGTGCATGTAAATGTAGTTTACTCAGTTTGCTGAGGCCTGCTGGATATTGAACAGTTACAATGGTGTTTTGCCCCTTGTAACCAATTTGGGTGTTATGGGGTCACAAATTGTGTTAACACTAAATGCAAAAATTGTGAGATATGATCACCAATGCTTGCAGTTATTGTTGGAATGCAGAAAAGTCAGACTGTGTTTAACTCAGTTAAAAGGAGAGACCCCCTCAGTGTAAATACCCTTGGATGGATAGAGGCTCCTCTTCCAGAGCCACATGAGATTAAACTGTGGAGGGAGGACTCTGAGTCAGCAGGCTGCATGCCCTCCAGGGGTGAGCTGTAAGACTGGTTCAACCTGTTCCTCCCCCCTGTTGTAATGATAGAGCTAAAGAAAGGCTCCACAAGGAGTCTCTTTTCAATTTACGCTAGTAGTGGATGCTGGAATCTCGTGTGGCTGGACTGTACTTTTTGCTAAGAGCTGAAATCACTAGGGCTATGTCTACACTCGCAGCTTCTTACGCAAGTATGGCCATTCTTGCGCAAGAATCCGCAGAGCGTCTACACTGCCCGCCTGCTCTTGCGCAAGGAAACTTACAGTATGGCGTGGTAAGAGAGGGCTTCTTGCGCAAGAGCTACACTCTTTTTTAACAGGTGTAAGCCCTCTTGCGCAGGAGCTCTTGCGCAAGAGGGCAGTGTGGACGCTTGGCAGGGATTTCTTGCGCAAGAAAGCCCTATGGCTAAAATGGCCATGGGAGCTCTTGTGCAAAAGCACAGCGCGCACATGGCAGTGTGGACATTTTCTGGCGCAAGACTTCTTGCACAAGAACCCTTGCGCAAGATGTTCTTCAGCAAGAAGCCGCGAGTGTAGACATAGCCTAGGTTTGGCCCAGAGCCAAATCCACCACAAGCCAATGGAAGATATGATGAGCAGCCAGCAGGATGGTCATGGAGAGGCATAAAGAGCAGCCAGCAGAGTGGCAGCAGTGAGGGGCGACGAACGGCCAGCAGAGCAGTACCAGTGCCCAGTGGAGTGAGTAAGATGCCTCCCACCTTCCCTCTCCCCCCAACTCAGGATGGGAGGTGAACCCTGCAGATGGACCTCTGAACTCAGAGTCTGCCCTGACCCAGGGCAGCAACTGGGAGTGGGGTGCAGAGAAGGATTGGGTATGTGAAAGGGACATTACATTGCTGGACTTAAGAACCTGAGAGGAAAAGGACATAGCCCAACTCAAATAAGTTCGGCAATTTACTCATGGTTTTGGTTATGAACGGTGCGGTGTTTTCCCAAATTAATACCACGTTACTTCCCTCCCCTTTTGTTAAAGGTTTCTTTTCTATCCTCAGACTCTGTTTGCGCCAGTGGGGAATCATTGCCTTTCAGAGGTGCCCAGCGGTGTTGTGTGAATTCCCCAGGTTGCTCAAACCCATTCTGGGTTGGATGGATGGAGAGGAACCCCTAGATATCGAATGCAGCCCTGGATGCTGCTGGCACTACCTGGCAGAAGGGTTACATGTTATTAGCAGAACATCCTGCAGACAAGTTTAGCCAGCCTGTGCCCAAAGAAACTGAATTCCCTTTGCCAAACCTGGAGGCCTTCCCAGCTGTTCACTCCCTCTAGAAGGTGGAGCAATGTACCACAAAAATCTAACCCCTCCACTTTACATCACCTAGGCTACGTCTAGACTGCAAGCCTCTTTCGAAAAGAGCATCTAGACTACAACCAGTACTTTCGAAAAAGCACAGTTTGCATTACATAGCGCCTTTTTTGAAAGAGCATTTTCAAAAAAAGGCGTTATTCCTTGTAAAACGAGGTTTTCCGTGGTTGAAAAAACTGCTGTGTTCTTTCGATTTACTTTCGAAAGAACGTGGCAGCAGTCGAGACGCAGGGGAAGTTTTTTCAAAAAGGCCGCTTTTTAAAAAAAAAAACCCTGTAGTCTAGACACACCCTTACCTGGCCAGCAATTCACTTTGGATGGAGCCCTACAGGATTACCACAGCTGGGTTTTAAAAAAAATAAAGCTCAGTCCCCTTGATTTTATTGGTTCCTAGCCTTTTACCAGCAGTGTCCCTTTAGAATGCACCGTCAAGGGGGCATGTTTACCTCTGCCTCAGGCACAATATCCCCACAGAGATTTGATTTCTTTTCTCTGTATTTGCTCATCTGTAAGGTGGTGTAAACCCTACAACAGCCCTGACAGGGCTTAGCGGAGCTGGAGAACTCAGTGATGGGGTAGAACCAATTTAAGATGAGACCAGGGATGAAAGTAAGTACCTGGATTTATTGGTATGCAGCCTGTGGTAGCTGAGGTCTCAGGCAAGGTAGGGGGGTGTCTGAGCCCCCAGAAGGGTCAGGGCCTCAAGTGGAAGGGGTGAGGCTGAGGACCAAACACACAGCCAGCCCTTCATGGTTCTTGCTCTCACAGCAGCCAGGAGCCCTGATAAAAGCACAGGATCAAGACTTTTAGGGAGAGAACTCCGGCAGGTATTCAGCTGGGAAGTGAAGCATGAGAAACTTCCAAGGGGTGAAAGATCAAGCCCAAAGAGATAAGTTGTTGGCTTAAGTTTGTATTTTCAGCTTGAATTTGTTGGGGGATCTAGTCATTTCTTGGCCCTGATAGAAGGGAGACCCTTAGGAGGCTGGGACCCTTGAGGGGACAGAGAGGTACACAGTGGGCCAAGGAAGGGGCTGTGGGAAGGCCTGCTGACAGGTTGAGGTAGGAAGACATTCAGAAAGATAGCTGGGGTAGGTCTAAAGAGACAGAACTTGCCTAGAGGTGAGGCAGGACCTGAGTTTTCCCACTAACCACTGGAGAAGATGATGTCACCAAAAACCTTATGTAAGGACAGTGGACTCGTACTTGTTGGACTCTTACCTTGGAAGGCAGTGGGACTAAATATCTGGCTGGAGGGTTGTCATGAGAGCAGCAGACTCTTGCTGGGCCTGAGTGGCATCAACCAAGGCAGCTTGCTGAGAAGAACCTGTTGCTATGCAGGGGGTGTGCTGGTGGCATGACTATTCTTCTACCTCATCTCTTTATCCTCAGCCTTTGGTTTGCTCGCTTGCTGTACTTTTCAGTTTTTATTCTTGTGGGGTTTCTTTCACTGTGGCGTCCCCTTCCAGTGGCTTATTCAGCAACAGACTTCATGATGCTTGGGCCAGAGCATACTTCTGCAGTCCCCTGTGCTCTTTTCCTCTAGCCAACTGCAGAAGGAACAAAGGAAAGTTGCAGCCCTGTAAATATGAGCTGCTCTTTGAAAACTGGATTCATTATAAGTTTATGACATACCAGGGCACAAACCAGACTAATGAGTAGCCTTCACCTCTGCCCTTTAACCCCGAGTGTCCTTTACAGTGCCTTGCTGCTCACAAACAGCCTCCAGCATGCAAGTCACTCCCAGCTATGTCTGTGTGTGGGCTGCAGCCAGGCAGTCCATCTTGGCTCTACTCCAGGGTGATGCCAATACGCTGTCAGTCTTAGATTTCCCCCCAGAAATGTGTGTTTTGTACTGCCCAGGCCTCTCCCGGACAATACAAATTTATATAAAAGAAGTTAGTTATCACTTTAACAGAAACAAACATAATTTTCCACCCTAAATAGAGTTTCCCAGGCGCTTCAATTTAAACAAACAGGATAAGATAAAACAAACAAGTTTATTAAGTACAAAGAGATATTCAGGGAGGACAAGTAATGAGGCATAAAAGTCAGAAATGGTCACAGGACAAATAAAGATAAAACTTAACTGATGCCTAACTTAAGAAACTATGTTAAATTCAAAGTTCTCACCATATGCATTCAGCATGGTTACTGACCAAACTTCGTAGGCCAGGGCCCTTTCTCCCCAGAATCCAACAAATGCTTCCTTTGTTTTGTTGTTTCAGGTTCCATGAATTTGATGAGCATGGGAGGATTGTTTGTCCCTCTTTTTTATAGTGTCAGTCTCGATCTTGAAAAAACGTTTCCCAGGGAGATTCAAGAGAATACAGTCTGTAGGGAAGGATGTTCCCTGTTGTTTTTTCTCACCTGTTTGAGAGCTCTTCATTTCCCTTCCTGCTTGATGACTTTGTTGACTGCTTAAGTGTTTGAGACAAATCTGTTTGCCAACCTAGGTCTGGAACGTGCACAGAGAACATCTTACAGTGGAATCGTATAACTTCAAATACAGTGCTGCCATATATATTTTCAGGACAATAATGACCAGTAGATTTATGAGTTTTCAAATGATTCCTCACAAGGTATACTTTGTACAACCATCCTTACACTAGTGTGTGGACACAGGGGTATGTTCTGTCACAGAGATGTTGTAGGAGTACTGACAGAAAAGTAGCTGGCTGTCAGTGAATCATCCAGTGCTTTTCCTATTGCCACAAGATCTTACTGGCAGTGGGTGGGGAACAGATTCTGCAAGTTTCTCCATTCCCCACTGTCTGCTGCCACTTGTCCCATGCCCCTACTTGACTAGTCTGGGTTATTCTGCCTGCAAGGGCCTAGGTTTCCAAACTGGGGAATCACTGTTCCATGCACTGCAAACAAAAATTAATGGAATAATGACCAAGCCATTAAGGAAGTAACTGTGATCCAAAGAAGTTCTCTTGCAGGATGTCCTCTATTTAATGAGAGCAGACCCCACTTGAAACAAAGGTGTTGATATTTCAGAGAGATGAATTTCATCCCTGTGCAGAGAGCTGGCACAGACCCTGCATCACTTACCAGTAACTGGGACTTAACTAGTGCCTAGGCCTTCAGTCAGCTCTCTGTACGGAGGGAGGGGAGGATAAGTTCTCAAGTTAGCTTCACTAATAGAGATTGACCGTACAGGATCAGGCAGATAACATCCAAGCCATACCACCAGATCCTTGGTGAGTATGGATACTGCTGTTATCATTTGTATAAGAGGACAACATACTTCAGTTTTTCATATCCCACATTTTATAGACTATGGGTTGTGGCTACGTAAATACCTACTGCAGCTTTGGGTTGTACAGGCCACATGAGAACCAGAGCCACTTAAACTCTTTGTCTTACTACTAGTCAAAAGGGCTTGTTGTATGAGTTACAGAACTGGGCCCTGAATATTTAACTTTAAAACCCAGTTGGCAGCTATAGAACTTCAGACATTTTATCCCATGACCCTTATTAAAACATAGTACTGGATCAGATCCTTAGAAGGCATATGTAACAGGATGTGACTCACCATCACAGCACCACCTGCTGGACACTCGGGGAATTGGCTCTATTCAGCCCTGGAGCACCTCCTTCTGGCCAGTGCCTCAGCCTCTGTTACAGGTCTTCTGCTTTCCATCCCATCCTGTCCACAGTGTCCTTTCCTCCTAGTACTGTCCTACCGCAGTGTGCCCCCACACTCTGGGATCCTCCCCCTCAGGGAACCCCCACTCCTCTCTACTCATCTTGCCTCAGTGACCCTGTTAGTCATCATCTAGCCCCTCCCTCAGGGACAAACTGCAATCTGAAATGGCCACTCATCATTGACAAGGGGTGTGGACCTGCTGCCTTCTTTCCTGGCTGCCTCCTTGGTACCTTCAGGCTTTCCTTCAGGCCCTGCAGCCTGGGAGCAAGGTCAGGTCAGAGATCCTCAGTTTTGCTTGCCTTTTCCCAGCATGACCCTGCCCCTAGCTTCTCTGGCAGCCAGGTCCTCCCTGGCTCCACAGCCAGAGCATGAGTAGGTGTTTTCTCTCAGGAGCTCTAATTTATACAGCCCTCAGCTGGGCCCTAATTGTCTGCTATCTGCAACAGCTGCTTGCTCCACCACCCCAGCCCTCTCTCAGGGCTGGATTTAACCCTTCTTAGGCCAGTGCGGGGCAGACACCCCATCACAGCATATATCAGCGTAACTCCACTGAATTCAAGCCAGTTTATGCCAGTTGATAGTCTGGTCCAATTTCTTTCACACTGTAGACCTACCTAATGGGCACCAGTGACAATGACCCATAATTTGACACATTTCGTCACCATCTTCTTGGAGAGGTAATTTTGTGATTTTAACTTGTCAGAAACTCATATATACAGGAGTAGGATGGTTAAATGGAGACGTGCAATAAAAAGGCCAAGTGGCTCCAGTTTCCTTTTAATTGAAATGCTGTCAACCCTCTCTCCTTGTTAACTTTTATGTGACCTAATTATTTCAGAAAACTCTCTTTTTCTCATTTATTTAACATTTGGATAACGTTCTATCATAGGCAATCAGTTTTACCTCTCTCCTTTTCCAGTAGTGCACTTAGTATTTTAAGCAGCTGCTCTAGAAAGCAGTAATATCAAACTGGTCAGATGATAACACTGCCATCATTCAGGCTGTGTGAATGGTATGTAGTGGGTTACTTGTTGGAATATCTTCAGTTGACAGCTCCCCGCTCCCTTTTAACTAGCTCAAAGGACTAACCTGCAGCTCTCCGAGAAAGTTCTTTCACTCTTCAGCAGTGTTTCAATATTATAGGCAGGGGAGATGATAGCCTCTGGGCAAGGGGGACAGGGGGAGGGAAGGGGAGGGTCTGGGAGAGTGCCTCTGCACTCCTGGAAGAGACAGGGCCTCAGGGGGAAGGGCTAGGAGCGGGCTCCCTCAGCGTCACCCACTGCATGGCGCTGCACACACCTCCTCCAGCCCTCAGAACCATGCAAAGCTTGCAGAACATGCAAAGCAGCGTTCTGAGGGAGATTTAAAGGGAATCGCCCTTTGAATTGCCAGGACAATTGCTCATTCCCCTGTGTCCCTTCTCCCTGTCAGCAGGTCTGATTACAAGCCTGTCTCTCCCTCACATATTGCTATTTGTATTCTAGTAACGCACAGAGCACCTCACTGAGATCAGGGCACCCTTAAAGGGCTCTCTTAGTAAAACAGATGCAACAGACAAAGAGTGTGAGGGGAAACAAAGAGGTAGAGATGTTTTCATAGATACTAAAGCTAGAACAGACCATTGTGATCTTACGTATCACTGGCCATAGGATTTCCCTGCATTAATTCCTGTTTGAATTAGACCATATCTTTTAGAAAAATACTGAGTCCTAACATAAAAATGTCCAGTTATGGTGACTGTATTACAGCACTTGGTAAATTGTCCCAAGAGTTAATTATCCTCATTGTTAAAAATGGGCCTCTTCTTTCTAGTGTATCTAGCTTCAGCTTCCAGCCATTGGATCGTGTTAGACCTTTCTCTGCCAGACTAAAGAGCCCCTTATTAACTATTTATTCTCCATGTAGGTATTCATAACCTGTGACCAAGTCATCCTTAAACCTTCTTGTTGATAAGGTAAATCTAGTAAGCTCCTTGAGTCTGTCACTAGCCAGCAGGTTTTCCAACCCTTTAATCAGTCTTGTGGCTCTTCTCTGAACCCTCTCCAATTTATCATCATCCTTCTTGAATTGTGGATACCCAAACTGCACACAATGTTCCAATCATGGTCACACTAGAGCCCAATAGAGAGGGAATATAGCCTCTCTAGTCTTACTCAAGAGTCCCCTGTTTATGCATCCAAGGATCGCATTAGCCTTATGGTCACAGCATCGCACTGGCAGCTCTTTTTCAGACTCACTCCTTCCAAGGGTAGGATTCCCTGCCTAGCCTATATTTTCATTGCTGTACATATATATTTGCATTTAGCTGTATTAAAACACATAGTGTATGATTGCATCCAACTTACCAAGCAATCCAGACCACTCTGTATCAAGGACCTTTCATCTTCATTATTTACCACTCCCACTCCTCCCATCTTTCCTATGAAGTGCAATGAGAAACGGGACAGACCAACAAAGAACAACTGTGACACGATACAAGGAGCTTCTTATTTTTTCCACTGAAGAAGACTGTGGGTGTTTTTAAAATATCCTTTGCCCTTAGGCAGGAACCGGTCTGTTTTAGGATCATGCATCAGGATGGGTGTTACTCAGCTGTAACTCCTGCAGGATAGTTACAAAGTTCAATGACATGCACTAAGCTTCTCTACAAACTCTGGCAACAACTTTACTCTCTTGAGTCATGTGGTGTTTCCAGGCTGGTGTTTCCTCTGGATCAGATGGCTGTCTCAGAGCCTGAATCTATGGCTTTCCCGAGCTTTTGTATCACAGGAAACAGTGGGTATTTGATACTGGATTAGGCGATAAGCAACTGGCTACATTTTTTTTCCAAATTATTTTTAACAAATCTACTAGTATGTAGGTTCCAGTGTAGCAGAAGATATAGGGAAGGCTTAACTCTTTGAGCTAACTCCTGCTGTCCTTAATTGGGCAAAACTATTCATTTGCTCTGTCTACACCAACATATATGCACTCCAATGGTGTAAAAAAATCAGCTCTACCTGGAGTCAAACAAGTGAAAACTATGCGGGCTCAAGTCACAATTTACACCGGAGCAATGCATCTCTAACCCTCTGGTCAGCATGTATGCGATGTATCCCTCTCTGTGCCTGCTCAACTTTTAAACTGGGTGGTGGGGGAATAGGGAAAAAATAGGAGAAATTTGAGGGGTAAGTTATGATTTTCACCTCTTTTCTATTGATCAAATGGCTAAGCTGTCCCCTCGGTAAGGTCCTGAGTCAAATTAACACTTCAAGCTGGATCTGTTTGCATAATAAAAGACAGCTGATAGATCTAATATTAGCAGGATATCTGGAGTGAAATTTTGACCCCATTGGAGTCCATGTAAGTTTTGACCTTGACTTTAATGGAATCAAGATTCCATCCTCAATCTTTATTCATCTTCACTGACCAACACAACCAGTGCCATCAACAGTGGCTTGTTAAACTCAACAGCCTTCTCCAGAATTAATTTATGGTCTGCAGATAAATAACTTGTCACCTGATATGATTAGAATTCAGAAGCCTTCTTTATCCAACACAATCTACTAGGTCTGCCATAAAGTTTTTCTTTTTTCCTACAATTTCCCCCCTTTTTATCTTGTGGGTTTCTTGCAAGTCATCAACTGTCTTTTGGACAACTTAACAAGACAATTGTAAATTATAAGTTCAACAACTGATAGAGCATCTATGGTAAGTTCAAAATGTCCTGCCAATGCTTTGCTCATTAACTTAATTTATTATGCCTTCAGAAATGTCTTTTAAAATATCCATCATCTAGGAAGTCAAATGGCACATGGATGCCATGTCCTGCATAAAACCTTCAAACTCACTTAATGATTTTTGCTTTGTCAATGACTTAATTATATTACTTTTGTTAGCACTTCTGAAATCTTTTGTTCTGTGTTCTTCAATAATCCTTCTTCCATCTACTATGGTCACAAATTTGTCTGGCAGTTTAAGTCTAGCCACTTTTTGTGGTCATCTTATGTGATTTCTTGGCTTGTGGCATCTTTCTTCAGCTCTTATTTGATTTCAAGCTTTGAAGATGACATTCCATTTGATTTCTTTATAGTACTGCTTTATTAACTCTCTGTGTTTCTGAGTTTCATGACAGTTGGAGCTTTGTGGACATCTCCAATGAGTCTCTTTTGCATTACAGGCAATGTGCTCCAATGGACAGGGCACTAAAGCGGTAGCAAAGACACTTGGGTTTTATTCTTGTTCCTGCCACTGACCAATGGTGTGACACTGGAAATCCGTGCACCACTACTTGTAAATTGGGCGTGATGACACTGTTCCCCTTTGTAAAGTGGAGTTTGAAATCGATGGAGCTAAAGATCTACATAAGAACTAAATATAATTAGATTAAGATAAAAGATATGCTTGGCTGAGCCACGATGAAAGGAACTATTTAATTATTTATGGTGACGGAGTTGGTTTTACAGGTATTCAAAATAAGCACTGGCTGACTATGCCAAAATGCACACTCTGTTGTGCATGCTCTTCATTCCAAATAAGACCTAATCTAGTTTCATTTCAGTCTCTGAAGACATATGATCTGCAGTGTCCAGATTTCCTCATGAAACTCCTCTTTTTACTGAATAAAAGAAAATGTTAATATTATTCTTTTTTTAAACAGAAAATTGGGTTTTTTGAAACAATGAACATTTATAAAAAGTTTGGTGTTTTCCTAAAAAAAATTCTAATATTTAATTGGAAAATTAATCACCCCAAAATAGGGCACATTTTTTTGGCACAAAGCATTTTTTTTTATAATACTCTCTGGGCAAAAAAATGTTTTTGACAGACAAAAACTGTCAAAAACAAGTAAAAGAAAACTAAATAAAAACCAGATTTCTCTGCTGAAAATTAGAACTTCCTGTTTTCTATGGAAATTTTTAATAAAAATTTTTCTGCCAGTTCTAATTAATATAATTAATCTTCTACTTTCACTATTTCCCTAGAATTATGTTGCCCTGTTCCAAGTTTCTCCTTGTTTTCTTTCCTGTACCTTATTGCCAGTATTGGCAGTGAAGCTTTCCTTAATGATGACATATGTTCCTCACTCATTCAGAATATGAGACAACTCTTTACATAGAGCATCTGTTTATTTATCTAGGGGACATGTGGCTGGAACATAAACGTGAATGAGCTCTGGGAAAGGCCATTTTTAAATATGAAAATGGATTAACATTGGTGTAGCCAAAATCCTTCCAACCCCTAATTTGATTACTAGTCACAGAAAACTCTGAGACAGTCTCATTATAATTAATACAAACATTATTCTTTTCCACTGGACAAATGTTGTCATAAGAGAACTGATGTATGAAACAGAAACAGACCTGCAGTATGAAAAATAATGTATGTTATTGCAAGCTTCCCTTTAAGGATCCCACACTGTGATGTGCTGAGTGGAATCCTTAATTCCCACTGATATATAGCAGTCCAACGTTGTGCTTAAAAAATTATTTCTTTGCATGCACCAGATATACAGATATCAGATTATTATGCCTATTTCCACACAGTTCCTCATTATTTTATGACACATTATATATATGTGTGTGTATTTGTATTTAATATAGATATATGTGAAATTTAATTATGCTTTAATATTTTAATAACAGCTAATGTGAAAAATTTGATAGAGACTGACATGAGATCAAAAAACTTTCTGGAGAAAGAACCGATTTTTTTTGTCTGATATAAACGAAGATTTTCAAGGCCATCAATAATAGTAATTTTCACTTTGCCCACTGCTTAAATCAGCTGATATGAAGCTGTTTTTTCAAGTCAAAGGCAAAATTTGTCTGCTAGTGAGAAGGGAAAAGCATTTAGTTGTCTGGAGGATTTGATGCTTAGAGAATTGATGCTGAAGCAATAGAACATTTAGTTAGCACGTAATGATGCAGAGACCTTTTGTAGTCCTTTGAAACACACATACATCTCATTCTTGCTGACTTCAGTGCAGCTGCAGTGGGATAGAGCCCTAAACATGACACCTCCTCGTGCTGCCATTGCCAGTCAGAGCACAATATCATTATTTCATTGCATGCTAATATTTGAGTTGTTTGTTAAAACATCAGTTTAAAAAAAATCACTCTTCTGTCTAAAAGGTTGCTAGTCACCATTATTACAGAGAATCTAAGATTACTGAAAGATTAGAGGGGAAAAAGCATTTTAACTATTTTTGTGTGTATTTGACAGCATTTTCTATAAAGTCCATCTCACTATTTCTTCTGTCACATCAATCAGCTTTCCTTGCAGTTTTTGTGCATTTCTCACAAAGCAAAAAAGGAGAGAAAATATGTTTTTGAAAATAGGAAAATATGATTGTAAAACTAGAAATCTTGTCAAAGGGGTGGGGGCAGCTGCCATACTAGAAACTACTTTGATCTAAGTTCTGATTTATAGATTTAAAAGTTCCTTTTAAATATGGAATTCTTCATTTTTATATTCATAACACTCCCTGTGCCATAAGACAGAGTGAAATGACTTATGGAAATGAAATTATTCAACTACATGCTTTTCTTTTTTTCTCATTATTCTTCATTTTCACTACTCTTCTCTAAGTAATATTGCTGCATGAATATTTTCCCATCATTTCCAAAGCACCTCAGGTGGGATTCTAAACTCTCTAAATATCAGTTTATTAATCCCCTGATGCAGTAATGCCATGGAGATAAGTGCAGAGGAGAGAAAAAATGCCTTGAAATCAACAGGAGAGGACAATAGACATTTTCTCCTCTAGATAGCACAAAGAAACGACTTGAGCAGTGAAGGTCACGTCCATGCAAAATTTCAGTGAGGGAGCAGACAAAAGATGTTAACAGATTGTTTTGTTTGTTGCTCTGCACTTAAAACTTAAATCAATATAGCTACATCAGTTGCAGTGTTCCCTGTAAGCTGTGCGCTTATGCAGCCGCTCAGGAAAAATTCAAATACTGCTCAACTGATTAGCAGAGCATCCATAGCTACTAGTGGTGTACATTTGTACATAACTCAGTGCACATAAAAATTATTCCACACATGGATGGAAAAACTCCGCACACAGATGGAAAAGATAAGGGGGAACATTGATCAGAAGTGTAATTAAAAATGACCTAACTCCTAGTGTAGACACAAGCATGCCAACAGAAGAATGTTCCTGCCAATGCTGCTACCACCATGTGGGCTGGGATTCTTACACAGACAGAAAAATAACTTCTGTCAGTGTAAACAGTGTCTATGTTCTGGGCTTATGGTGGCATAGCTACAGAGACACAGCTACCCAGGTACAGTCTCCATAGTGTAGACACACCTTAAGAGCGATTGTAAAGCATCTGAGAAACGAGACTGGTAGCACTGTCTGCATAATCAAATTCTCTATCTCCAAAGGGCAGATGCAACATGGGCAGTGGCAATGCAAGCTTCTCCACTACATCCTACCAATGAGCTTCAGCACTAACCTAGAGACTAGCCTGATCAGAGGCCGGGTCAGACACCATAGCCAACACAGTTCTTGGCCTCTTAGCTGGTACAAGCCTGCCAAAACAGTGTCATGAGTCAGGGGGAGGTTGTAATGAGGAGTCCTATCCATTGGACTGGGACCAGCAAACGCTTTCATAAGAACATAAGAATGGCCACTCTAGGTCAGACCAAAGGTCCATCTAGCCCAGTATCCTGTCTTCCAACAACGGCCAATACCAGGTGACCCAGAGGGCGTGAACAGAACAGGTAATCATTAAGTGATCTCTCTCCTGTCATCCATTTCCAACCTCTGACAAACATGAATTTATCTAGTTCTTTTTTTAACCCTATTAAAGTCCTGGTCTTCACACCATCCTCTTGCAAGGAGTTCCACAAGTTGACTATGTGCTGCGTGAAGAAAAACGTCCTTTTGTTTGTTTTAAACCTGCTACTTATTAATTTCATTTGGTGACCCCTAGTTCTTATGTTATGGGAACAAGTAAATAACTTTTTCTTATTCACTTTCTCTATATCAGTCATGATTTTATAGACCTCTATCAGATCTCCTCTTAGTCTCCTCTTTTGTAAGCTGAGCCTTTTCCAGTGCCAATATATCTTTTTTGAGATGAGGCGACCACATCTGTATGCAGTATTCAAGATCTGGACATACCATGGATTTATACAGAGGGAATTAGATATTCTCTGTCTCTTTCACCAAAGTCACTTAAATATTTGTAAATACCTGCAGCATGAGTGGACTTCTTTGATATTTTTTCATGTTTGGGTTTCATTTTGCATTTGAACAATTAGAACACATTTACTTTAAAAAAATAAATCAGCTCAGTAGATAGATTGACTCCAATAACAGAGCTCCCCTGGTCTGACCTGCAGGTGAATGTATGTGGCTTAGCCTTTTCTGCATCAGTACTGTTTGATTTTTATTTAAACTGTGCTTTTTGGGGGTGAGGGATCACAGAGACATTCTGTATATGAGAGACTATTTAACAGCCATCTAGATTCTCTTACTTCTAGTGAGTATGTATGTGGGAGCCATATCAGTTTTATATTATGCAGAATTTTGAAGTTAGTAAAACATTTAAAACTATTTGTTCTTATAAAATATGGTGACACTGCATCAGTGGCCTATCTCGGGATGCCTAGAAGCCTATCTTGGGATGCCTAAAAAGCAGTACCTGAAGTGGTCTGTAGGTGCAGGTGCAAAACAACTATAAAATCACATTAATTAACGAAGGGCCCACTCCTAAAAGCCTTCTGTGCACAGAAGTCTTATGGATTCCAAATGGAATTATGTGGCCAGAGGCTTGTAGGATCCAGTCCCAACTATTATAGTGCTAACTTTTATGTAGCATTTCAGCACTGTACTATGGTGGAATGAGTACTGTATTGTTACTTTTGTGAAGCAAATTTATTTGGGGGAAGCCATTGCAAACAGCAAGAGATCCTGGCTTTAATCTCTCCAATTAGAGTTCCTGAGAACCAGTCATTGTTGGCTGGGCTGAAATCTCTGAAAGAGGGAATAGCTTGTATGCAGTTTGTGACCATCTCTGTTCAAGGGCTGATGTACATAGTGCAAATACAGAAATTATACTCAGAAAATACCCCCACTCTGTGGCCCTGATTTCTCCTCCTACAGGAAACTGACATGAGACCTTAAAATTTGCTGTAGCTGGACAGAGGTCACAATAGAGAATTTTCCAATCACTAACAATTGCAGAATTGTAAGGATTTGGTCTCATACCAAAACATAATGTATCATCTCCTATGTACTAGTTTATCTTGCTATAATGGGATGGATTAACCACCTCTCTGTTACCTTGCTATTGTCATCTTCTGGCACACTCAATGTGGTTTAACCTGTTTTAATCTAAACTTTTCGGAACTCTTCCCCTCTCATTTGTTTTTCTGATCTTCATCCATAATTTTAAATCTTAATATTTTGTCCTCACTGAAAACTATGAGTTGTGGACTTGTTTTTAGTGTTGATTGTTGCTAGTTTTGTTGCTCTTTCTTTCTGTGATGCTTCCTCAGCACTTTTGATCACAGGCGTAATATAAATAAATGAAATGTAATGTGCTCATTTCTTATCATTATAGACTGATGTTAGAAAACTAAAATCTTATGTGTATTCCTTACTTTAATCAGAAAACTAAAGAAAGTTTATGAGCACTATATATCTCTTTTAATTTGTCCAGCCGAAAAATATGGTTGGCAGTGGGGAAATGCATCATTTCTTCTTACCATTGTATTTTCTAATGTTGTTAAATGATGCTGAATAAAGTGGCAACATGGATGCATTTGAAACTGCTAGAAGTTGGTTGCCACATGCACCATTGCCATGCTGCCTAAAGAGACAACGGATGTCATTTATATGGGATTTTCCTCCCCTTCCCTCAGATCCAGAGGACAGCAGCGATGCAATCTGCTGTTTGTGTAGAAAATGTGTCAGGCAAGGCAAGGAGGGCGCATGCATGGGAACATCTGCTCCAAGAAGCCACTTCAAAATTAACCATTTAGGTCCCGGGTCAAAGAGGTGCTTAAGCCCATGCCTAACTTTAAGTTTAGGAGGAGTTTCATTGACTCTTCTAGGGTTGCCAGATGGTTTCAACAAAAATACCAGACACATTTGACATTACATCACAATCTACATTACATCTTATTTAGAAAATACTGGACATTTATATTTTCTCAATTTGTTTCCCAAACAGAAAGCTCAAATACTGGACTGTCCAGTTCAAAACCGGACACCTGGCAACCCCACTTGAGTCACATTCTGGATCCTGATTTTCTCTTGGCACAGCTACCACTTCCTCTTACAAAGTCACAAATCCTCAGGGCCCAATTCTAATACCACTGAAGTCCACAGGAGTCTTTTGCCTGTGCTCAGTGGGAGCTGGATCAGCCCTTATGGCCAGACTGTGCACTCCTTTTTCACACTGGTGAGCAGTTATTCACTTGAGACATCCCATTGGCTTCAGTGAGATTGTGCACAAGAGCTCCCCTGCCCCCAGCATCATTTCTAATAGGCAGTAAATTTTTTTTGACCATCAGACTTTAGCCCTCCCCCGCGATAGGCACTTGTTGCTCATTCTGCTTCCATTTTTTTCTGCAGCAGCTGTACACTTCTGTGTTCCCTTTCAGGGAGCCTCATCACAGAAAACTAGTCAGGCCTGTTTTAAAATGAAGGGACAGGCAACGCTCCTGATTGGTTTTGTCTGTTTGTTTCAATTACAGGTGCACTGCTCACTCACAGCTGCCTCTTGTGCCCTTTGCATGAAGGTTTGTTGCCAACATAAAACTATTTGCCAACCCAGCTTTTTAATAACACACACAAAAACCATTCTTTGTTCCTTCTATGTATAAAAGTGAAAACCCCACCTTGTCCCAAGCATTTGAGACTGGCACAAACGGGGAAAAAACAGCCCAGTGTTGTTCTAGGCCAATAGCCAAAACAACCTGTGCAAGTTTGCACTGGAAATAGTTTTCATAGGCAGAGGGTCTGCCTTCAGCGAACTAGCAGCTGGCCACCCTACCTGCCAGTTTCGTTGAGTCACTTCCCTGTTATCCCTCTGCTACCCTTCCCCACCCACACTTAGATTTGGAACTGGACAAAAACAATCTTCTCACAATTGCCCCTTCTTATCGCTTGCAGCATATTGAAGACTACACCTCCCTGTGAAAATGTCAACTCTAACCGCTCTCTGGGCCCAGTCTGCCAGTCATTATTCCTGGAAGTAGACCTTACAGCAGCCTTCCCATTGAAATCAATGGCTGAGTGAGTGAGGGTTTCTGGGAGCTGGCCTTTACCCATTTTGTTTTTCTGGTAACTACCATTCTGTTTGTTTATTTTTTCAACCTCCCTGTAGAACTTAACCCAGACTCACTTTTGTATCATCTAATGTTACATCTTGCTACTCTTCTTTGGGACTTTTCTGTTGCCTCAATGGGCCAGATTCAGCCCTGGTGACATTGTACACCTCCACTGACTTCCGTTGACTGCACTGTTTACACCAGGGCTTATAATAACACAAGGTGAAAATTTGGCCCCTTGAAGTTAGTGTGAATGTTGCCCTTCATGTCAATGGCCCCAGAGTGTGTGTCTAATATTAGGTACAATCATAGAATCAAAGAATCATAGAGCTGGAAGAGACCTCAGGAGGTCATCAAGTCCAGCCCCCTGCCCAAGGCGGGACCAATCCCAACTAAATCAACCCAGCCAGGGCTTTGTCAAGCCGAGACTTAAACACCTCTAGGGATGGAGATTCCACCCCCTCCCTAGGTAACCCATTCCAGTGCTTCACCACCCTCCTAGTGAAATAGTTTTTCCTAATATCCAACCTACACCTCCTCCACTGTAACTTGAGACCATTGCTCCTTGTTCTGCCATCTGTCACTACTGTGAACATCCTTTCTCCATCCTCTTTGGAACCTCCCTTCAGGAAGTTGAAGGCTGCTAACAAATCCCCCCTCACTCTTCTCTTCTGCAGACTAAACAAACCCAAATCCCTCAGTTTCTCCTCATAGGTCATGCGCTCCAGCCCCCTAATCATTTTGGTCACCCTCCGCTGGACCCTCTCCAATGCGTCCACATCCTTTCTATAGTGGGGAGCCCAGAACTGGACACAATATTCCAGATGTGGCCTCACCAGAGCCGAATAAAGGGGAATAATCGTAAACCAAATGCTATAATGCATTCCCATTCTTTCCTAGGCCATTAACTACAATATCTCTTTTGCCTTCAGACCCAAGGATCAGTCATTAATTTTGCCAATGGCTTGTTTTTTGAGGCGTTCTCCTGCTCTCCCTGTATATTGACTCTATAACTCCAAGTGGCGTGACCTCTCATTTAAAGGGGGAAGCACAATGCCTTTATCCTCCATTCTCCCCATCTATTTAAATATCTCTGGATATTACCACGTCACTTGAGAGATGGGCAAAACTAAGAATCTTGAATCTGATCTCTTTCAACTCTGAGAAGAAGTGGGGAAAGGTGTTTGGATTTGAATCTCTAGATCAGAACCTGCCCCTTCTGTTTTTATTGCGGGTCACATGCAACGTCAGAGGAGGATTATTTTCTGGCTACAGTTCATATGGGCCTCAACAGGACACAAATCCCTCAAACAACATGGGATTTTTGCCCTTTTAGACTGCAGTCACGCAAGTCTGATGCCACAGTATTTGATCCTGAACCCTAGTCCATACTTGCCCTCAAACCAGAACCTTGAACCCAACCCAAACCTAATTCAAATTTCAAAACTGCCTTTTTGGCCTACTGCTCCTTTTCCTTGTACCAGGGGTTCTCAACCTGTTTACCACTGTGGGCCACATATGCAGCTGTTTGTGTTATGTGGGCAGCATATATACTATCTGTATGGCCATGAGAATGTCAGAAGGGCTTCGTCTGCGTGCTGATTGGGCTGCGAGTGGCCCGTGGGCCTCAGGGATTGAGAACCGCTGCCTTATACTATTTCCTAGTCCATTTAGTTTAATACCATCTGCAAAATTGGTTTCCATGATAGAGTCAACTTCATTTAAACTATTTACAGATGGAATGAAAAATATCACTAATGCTGTTCCCATGGTAATACTCCATGCATTCCTTCTTCCTTCCTGACCAATGGCATGCTAGTATTAATATGTGTTATAGTTACCTAACCAGGACCTTATCATTCAGGATTGTTCCCTGGTACTTACTAATCATATACTCTAATTTTCTGTTCAGCGCAGTGTCAAGTGCCTTTTGCAAAGCCAAGTAGATGGCATCCATTGCTTTCTAAATGCCCTTTAAAAATGCCACCAGTCTTGTCAGCTGAGATTTATACTTTGTAAAAGAATAAAGACAACTTTTTAATATTTTGTCGTATACTCTTACTATTCTTTATTAATGTCTCCAGCATCTCACATCACCAGAATTCAAATGGACTAAGTTTCCAAGTCTTCTGTAAGCCCTTGAAAACCTTCAGCTCCAATTGAAGTAAATGGGATTTGAGGTCCCACAGTAGTTTGTTGAAGGAGTTCAATACCTTACAGAGCTGGGGCCTGGTTTTCACTCTCTTCCATAATTATTTTCTCCAAACCGGGGCTCTGAATGTCATGGGGTCATTTACTTACGTACAAAGCTAGGCCTCTATCCAGAAAAGTAAGCAGGTGCCTAATTTTAAGTCATGGAACTACTTACATTCTCCAAGTTATGCGTGTGCATAGTGCTGGATCAGGGCCTACACTGGGCTCTTTTTAACCAAGACCAGTGGCCCATTTTTATTTCCTGGGCAGGAGGTGACACAGTATATCAACCCCAAAGCAAGCACAGGGAAAGTGCAATGCAAATGTGTAAAACAAATGAATCAGCCGAATAAAATAGGGACTGGAGTTTGCTTCTTGGCAGAGAGAAGGAAGAAAGATCTGGAAAGATGTCTATCTGAACTTCTTCTGTTGCACTACCTGGGCTTTCCCTTCAACTGGAATATGACTGAGGAAGATGGACAGGCCATTGTTACCACCCTGGCTTCCTTCTGCTGTGTATCACAAAGAGAGCTCTGATTCTTTTCTACTAGAGCAGCAGTTCCCAACCTTTTCCAGATGGGGACCTATTTTGACAATTCGGGGAGACTTGGTGACCCAAAGCAATTCAAAAATGAGGGGAGGCAGGGGGGCAGAGCCACCTGGGGAGACACTTGGCGACTTTTTTGAAATGTAATGGTGACCCATATTTGGGTCCTGACCCATAGGTTGGGAAACCCTGTACTAGACAATCTTCTCCCTCGCTCACCTCCTCTCCAATCTTTCATTTTTCTCCTCTGAACTTTTCTGCCCCTAGATGTCCAGCCAGGTAGGCCTTAGTCATCCAGTGATCCCAGGGAAACCAACTGCAGTTTGGGTTGCACAAGGATTTCAGGGTCAGGCCCCACAGTTCTTGTAACAATAAAGCCATCATAACCTGTTAACATTCATTGTGTCAGATGCTGCTTCGGCACTGCCCCTCCTGAAATCCTTATCCACACCAAGGGCCTGGTCTCCACTGAGAAATAAGGTCAAATTTATAAGGGTTGATTTTTAGCACCTGATTTTGTAAAGTCAAAAGTGCGTGTCCCCACTGTGTGCAAGAATTCAATGTAGTTTGAAGCAGTGCAACCCTCAGTAGGGTGGCTACCGTCAACTTTCAGAGCAATGCATTATGGGTAGCTATCCCATAGTTCCTGCATGGTGGGACCAAAACTATGCAGCAGGAGGTTCTGGGTAGATGTTGTCAGTTTCCCATAATGCACTCATCTCCTTCCACCACTGCTTATAAGGAGCAGCAAACAGTCTTTTTGTGCTCTTTTTTCCCCTGGTTATTTGTGCAGATGCCATAGTGGGGTAAGCATGGAACCCATCATGGAACCCATTCAGCAGCAAAGTATTATGGCAGTCATATTAACTACGGTGCGCCTTATGCTGGAGTTTATCCAGAGCATATCCAGGATCCACTAGAATGAGGAAGAATCTCAGGCGGCCATAAACATACTTTTCTGCAAAGCACTCGAGTTGAGCGACTGGCAAATGCCCCCAACATTTGATCCTCTTGACAAGTGGAACACTGATTCTGGTGCCGTCAGACAAGCACAGACTGGTGGGACTGCATAGCGATGACGCTATGGAATGATCAGCAGTGGCTACAAAACTTTTGCATGTGTAAAGCCACTTTCATGGAAGTTTGTGAATTTCTTTCCTTGCCCTGAAGTGCAGGGATTCCAGAATGAGACCCACTCTGATAGTTGACAAGCAAGTGGCAATAGCCCTGTAATACCAGACAGCTACTGGTGAGTTGGGCATCAGTTTGGAGTGGGGAAATCTATAGTGGGGACTGTTGTGATCCAACTAGCCAATACCCTTCTGCTACAGAGGATACTGACTCTGGGAAATGTGCAGGACATAGTGGAGGGCTTTGCCGCGATGGGGTTCCCTAATTGTGGTAGGGCAATAGACAGAACACACCTACCTATATTGGCACCTGACCACCTTGCCAAAGAGGACATAAACTGCAAGAGGTACTTCTCGATAGTGCTGCAGGGGCTAGTGCATCGCAAGGGCTGTTTCATCAACATTAACATAGGATGGTTGGGAAAGATGCATGACATGCGCATCTTTAGGAAAGCCAGTCTCTTCAGAAAGCTGCAAGATGGAACTTTCTTCCCAGACTGGAAAATTACCATCAGAGGCTTTGAAATGCCAATAGTGATCCATGAAGACCCAGTCTACCCCTTGCTCCCATGGCTCATGAAGCCATAACAGGCAGCCTGGGACACAGTAAGGAGCAGTCCAACTACAGGCTGAGCAAGTGCAGAACAGTGGTAGAACGTGCTTTTGGGCATTTAAAGGGAAGGTTTTGCAGTCTATTGACTAGGTTAGACCTCAGCAAAAGCCTGTTGTGTGCTCCATAATATTTGTGAACGTAAGGAGGAAAGTTTTATGGCAGGGTTGGGGGCCAAGGCACAATGCTTACCTAGTAATTATGAGCATCCAGTCACCAGGGCAATAAGGAGAGGGCAATGCAAATCAGAGAGGCTTTGAAAAACTGCTTTATGAATGGCCAGACAGTGATTTGAGAGTCATGCATGTTGTTCTTAACCAGGTGCCCGTGAATTAAGTGTGCTTGTGTGTAAATCCTGTATCCCTCCTCCCTTCAACACAAGCAATAATCATGTGGGTTTTTTTGTTCAGAAATCATGTGGGTTTTTTTAGGGAACATAGCAGGGACAGAAAAGGAGTTCAGGGTAGGAGCTTTGGTGTGGGGGAGGTTGGTGATCACTGGTGTCAGAAGGACAGCCTTTTGTTCCAGGACTCATCCTTGGGCATTGAGTATAAGGCTGCCTTGGACTCCCTCTCTTCCCCGCATTCTAGGGCTCCTGGGAGAGGAGGCTATAGAACTCGGTGAGGAGGGAATGTGGGTCTACAGGGGCTAGATGGGGTGCCTGTGTATGTGGTTATCATGGAAGGCAACCATGCGCATTATTGCATCTGCAGACTATGAGGGTGCGTCTAGACTGGCAAGATTTTGCGCAAAAGCAGTCGCCTGTCTACACTGCCGCCTGTCTACACTGGCCACTTGAATTTGCGCAAGAGCACTGATGTTCTAATGTAAGAATTCAGTGCTTCCTGCGCAAATTCTTTGACGCTCCCGCTCAGGGATAAGCCCTCTTGCGCAAGAATACTTGTGCAAGAGGGCCAGTGTAGACAGGCAGCTTAATTTTTTGTGCAAGAAAGCCCGATGGCTAAATTTTCTTGCGCAAAAGCGACTATACTGGGCACGGATGCTTTGCGCAAAAGCATCCGTGCCAATCTAGACGCTCTTTTGCGGAAATACTTTTAACGGAAAAACTTTTCCGTTAAAAGTATTTCCACAAAATCATGCCAGTCTAGACGCAGCCTGACTGTCTGGTTCTTCACTTCAAGTTCCCTGCACACTCTCCTATCCTCACACTTCACTCACATCTCCTGCAGCAGCATGTTCCTCCGCTCACTTCATCACTTCTTGTCCAAGCGGGCAGATTGCATTTGCTCCTTGAACATGTCATCCCTAGTATGTTTTCACCTTCAGATTTGTGCTCGCCAGACAGCTGACAGAGCCGGGGTAGTGTTCAGCATGCTTGCTGCTGCACCCACTGTAACAAATGTGAAGGGTAGACTTTACATGAGATACATTTTTGTTCTTGTAGCTAGCACTTGGGTGCCTAGGGATAAATACAAATAAATAATCAGGGAGTGTTCAGGATCCCTGTGCAAAAATGGCAAAGATTGATAGAGGAAAGAGCCCTTCTTTTCCACTTATCAGAGAGCATGGGCAAAGGCAGAGTCATTAAGGGTACGTCTAGACTGCGAGGATCTATCGGAAAAAGCTACGCAAAATGCACTCTGCATTTTGCATATCTTTTTCCGATACTTTTGTCAGAAGAAGCTTTTCCAAAATTTGGCCCATCTAGACTGGGCCAAATTGTGGGAAAAAAATCCTCTTTTGAAAGCCCTCTTCTTTCTCGTGGAACGAGGAATACAGGGGCTTCCAAAAAAGCGCATTTGCTTTTTTGCAAAAAAAGCAGAAGAGCAAACGCGTTCCCCTGTAGTCTAGCCGTACCCTAAAGCTATGAGAGAGAGAGCGAGAGAAAGAGAGAGGAATTTATTTAATACTGACCACAACACATTTTCTACTAAGGTGCTAGGCTGACTACTCAAGTCACAAAAGAGGGACTGATCCTACTTAGAGGACCTTTGGTGGACAAAGAGATAGGTGCATCAACTCTCTGCCTTGCAAAGTTCCGGGTAACGGGTAAGCTGAGTTATCTTGGGATGTAAGTGTGACAGATATTGCAATCCCATGCAGTATTTTGGGGGTCCATACATGGTATTAACTTTATGTGTCACTGTAGGCCAAGGATTGTATGCAATTCCAGGGGGTGGCTCACCACAGCTTCTCCAGGAACCAAAAATAGTGAGGTGGGGGGAGGGAGGAGGAGATTAAAATGAATCACTTAGGTTGTAAATACCTTCAGAGAGGTACCAACCCCTGAGGAGACTTGCATATACTGGTTCAAACGGGGTTTCCCAGATACCAACCGACAATGAAAGGACTTTGGCATAAAAATTCTGAGCTTAAACTTCTTTCTGATCAAACAAACAGACAGGGCCTCCTTTTCAAAGTGGAAGCATTAGAAAGACTTTGGACCAGTAGTGCACCCTAGGACTGGTGGGTGACATCTGGTGGGCTTGTAGCATAGTATAGGCACTTAAATTGTTTTTGTTTTCTCAGTAATGCTTTTACCTTAAGGATGCTTGTGCATAGAAAGAGCTGTGTGCTAACTTGTAATTACTGGCAATACACTAGTCACAGCCCTCAGAAAAAAAGTAATGCCTGGATGCTGCTCTTTAGGCAGCCTGGCTTGCTGCGGATAAGGCAGAGGGATGTGCAGCGTTCAAGCCTCTGGTCAGAAAGGAGTGGGACAGTTCAAAGCACAGGTGATGACTGAAGACCTGAGACTTGACTGAGATCTCCTGGGACTGACAAGAAGTGGTGGTTGGGGGATATACAGGGGCAGTTAGGTGAAACTATGTGCTCAGAAACTGTTGCTAAAAGAAGAAGTTTCCTCAGAAAGGGATTGCTTTCAAGCCTTTATGCTTGTTAATTTTATTGTTTAATACATATTTTTATTACAAAATTTCCCCATTCTGATATAGCAAAATACCATTGCTGCAGCTAAATACTTATACATTACAACGTATTCTCCCTGTAGAGCTACAATAAAGCCTTGTGGTGAATTGTTAAAATAATGCATTATACAATTTTAAACAGAATAGTGTTGCTTAAATTCTTTTCTTTTAATAGAATAATTTTTTATTCCCTGACAGCGTGGCTCCTAACTGCATTACTTGGCTTATCTGTGACTGTAATGACTTCTGATTTAAACAACCTTGTCAGGACATGATAACTCCTGGTAACCAGTCCCCAGCTGAGCTGACACCAACTTGATCTATTGCTATTCACTGTGCAGTAGAGTGTCTCCGCTAACTTGCATTCACATGTTATTTTGTAATGAAGGCTACCAGTCCAGATTTTTTTTCTGGACAAATTTAACAAACAAAATGTTAAAAAATAAAAATTCTCCTTTATCTCAACTAGATTTTTTTATTTAAAAGAATAAGACATTCTGAACATAAGCATATAACACAAAGGTGGGCCCCAAACATTACTTTTTGGAGTAAAAAAGTGTAAATATGGCGGGGGGGGGGGGGAGATATTCAAAGACTATACAAAACAGGAAAATGTAAACTGTATCTACCATAGTCATGCAAATTTGTAATGTCAGCAGAAGCCAGTAGATGTGGTTTCAATGAGGGTAAATGTTCCATATAAGGAAGAGGGAATCTATGGTTAAAGGCTGCAGAGCCACCTTTACTGAGAACTCCTAAAAAGACCCAGGCCTTGTCTACACTGGCATGTTTTGTTGCCCAAAACTGCCTTTTGTTGACAAAACAGAGCACAGCCTGCAACAGTAACAACCAGAAGTGAAAGGTGTCTAGCAGGCACAGAACAGAGATTCTGACAAAAAGACAGCAAAAAGACAGGCAGATAGCATCATTGTGAAAGATGAGTGTCTAATGGGAATGTACCCCCAAATCTCAGGAGTGATAATCACCCCATAATGCTGGGTAAAACAGAGCTGTAAGAGAAGAAATGCTTGGCTGGCTTCAATGAGAAAGTGTGCAGATGATGCCATGTATAACAATATCAATTTGGCTGTATCAGTGCATGCATGTCAGTTCTGAATTGGTGTGTTCTTTCTAATGCCCATCACTGAAATAAAGTGAATACATTTTTTAGAGATTAATATACGGGGGATTCAAGGCCCTCACACTTAATTACACATATATGTGCATCAACTAGACCATGACACCCAAATTGTGAGTGTCCATGAGATATCCATAGCACATCCATAAAACAAGTAAGTTTCTTGAAACAACAATCACTGGTGCTTTGGCTGGGCATCTAGAATTCTGGGAGGAGACCACACTGGCTGCAATATTTACTGTGATTCATATAAAGAGCTAAAAATCTGCAAGTTAAAGCTGTCTCAAACAGCTCCCTTATTCACTGCACCGGGCACTTTACCATATCTCCTTTTTAGAAAGCCACGCCCATTTTTCCTCAGCTGGTCCAAGGAGTGAGTGAGCTGTCTGCACCATATCATGTGTCTATAAAATCGTAAGATAGCAAGCCAGATGCTCAACTGATGTAAATTGGAGTAGCTCCACTGATTTCAATGGGGCCACTCCAATTTATACCAACTGGCTCCACATTCTGTTTGGTATAACTCCCACTTGCACTGAGAGGATGAGATGTAACTGGCAGCCTTTATAATGTGTGCTGTGAACCAGATGGCATAAATGGGCTTCAGAAACGGAAGCATAAAACTTAAATATATAAAATCAGTTATGACCAATGTATTTAATATCCCTTCAGTTCCTATCAGTCTCTCCTGTGTCTTACCACCAATCCTCTTTGCATTAGCAGTAGATTGGGTGATGAAGAGGCCACAAAAGATATCCTGGACAGAGTAAATTGGGTTAGCAGAGATGAATTACATGACCTTGACTTGGCTGACAACACTGCTTTACTAAATATGACACGGAACAAAATTATAGCCCCTACATCACAGGTAAAACAGGAAGCAGTAAAAATTGGATTGAAAGTAAAAGAGAAAACCAAGATTATGAAGGTAGGAAACTGGACAACCAATGCAAAGGTGTCCATGGATGGAAAGGAAATCAACCAGGTAGAAGAGTTCTGCCATCCAGTGAGTAGGATGACAACACAAGGTGGCTGTGATAAAGTTATTCATATGAGTTTAGGGAAAGCAAACACTGGAAGAATGAACAGTATCTGTTAAAGACTGTGGTCTCCATACCAAACTAAAATTGAGATTATACCACGGGACTGTACTGAGCATGCCACTGTATGGAGCAGAGATTTGGCTGATGATAGTGACTAACTAAAAGAGGTTGAAGGCAGCTGATCACAGATGGTGAGGAAGATATTACACATTTCATGGAAAGACAAAATAACAAATGCGAGAGAAAGGGAGTTGTATATAGAAAGAAGGATCAGGTTATGAGGACATGTACACCAAATGGAAGATGGGAGCCATGCTAAGCAGGCACTGAAGTGGGTGGAAAGTGAGAAAAGCCCAGGAAGAACTGGCAGAAGAGAATGACAGAAGTTATTGAATGCACAGGCATCACCCAAGAAGAAGTACCAAAGTATCAAATGAGCATAATCAGTGGCAGAACTGATGTGTCAAGAGAATCAGGAGGAACTAAGGTCTATGGTAAGGCCCTATGAGAATAATACTATTTCTAAAACAGATTCTTCCTCTGAAATGGTACCTGACTAACCCGATCACAAACAAGACATAATTTGGAAAACATAAAAGCAAGCTCAGATAACACTTAAATAACAGAGAGAAAACACAGGGAAGCCTTCTACATAAGGAGATGAAAGAAAGCAAAAGATTATTAAGATGCATAAAAAAACCCTTTTGCTACCAAGCTTGTCCGTGGAGAGGAAAGAGAAGTACCATGAGGTAATAGATATTCTTGTTAAATCAAAAGGAGAAAAATGAAAATGAATGAAGCTTTGTGAGCCTGTTCCAAAGCCCATTTTAGTAATCCGTCCTTCCACTGATTTAAGTGAACTTTGAATCAGGCCCACATAGCATAAACTATTAGGGCCACATATTACTCTTCATCTGCACATGAAACACCTGTTGATATCTGTGCAGAATTCTACTTCCAGTCTATGGCCCTGCAGTCTTTGCCCAGGTAAAATCTTCACTGAAGTCAATGGGAGTTTTTCAGGAGTATTGACTGCAGAACAAGGCCTGATGACAGCATATAACACCACAGGTACACTCTTTAATAGTCTAATACAGACTTTCTCAATCTTTTCTGTATTGAGCCTTTTCTCTCTTCTTTTCCCAGATGGGGTAATGCTTGCATTCAGTATGGAAAGAGCAGTCTGGTCACAACTTGTTCTCCACCCCCAGTGGAAGAAACCCTGATCTAATAGCTTTGCAATGGTGGAAGCAGTGGTTTAGATGGGACATAACCTCTTGCTTGGCTCCCTCCTCTCATGGAATTTGAAATGGAGCCTCCTATTCAGTTTATTAGCAGGGGAATTTTCATACTGCAGGCTGGGAGGGACTCAAGACACCTGTAAGGGAGGAAAAAGCAGGTTGCTTGGCTGTGCTTCCATGAAGGTCTTTAGAAGTGTAGGATCTCTCAAAATGTGGTGTCAGAGGCATTTGTCCTTGTTGCCCTTGCCAAAGTCATCACTTAGGTCTTGTTTTACACTAGAAAGTTGTGCGTTTTTAATTATACTGGTATCGCTAAAGTGGTCCAATCCCCTAGTGTGGACACAGTTATAGCAGTATAAAGGTGGTGGATACACAGGTAGCTATTCTTGTAAGGTGAAGCTATTTCCATTTCTTTAAAAGTTCAGCTGAGGCTAAAAATACATAAATGTTATTCCTGGAGAAAAACTAATGGCTGCCATATTTTAGTTACATTTCAAACACAGTAACTAATCTAAAATTACTGTAGAATTATAATCACTTTACTAAAAATAAAGTGCTGTTATTTGTAGACCGTTATTCCTAGCTGATGGGAAGCCAACAGAAATGAAATCTAACCTTTTCTGCCTGCTTCCCTTTTGCTTTATCTTTCCCTTCTTTTCAAAGAAGGGAAGTGGCAATTAAAAATGTGGTAGTACAAAACAAGGGACTGATCCTTACAAACCATGCTAAGAGAAAATTCCCCTTGTAGCCAGACTGGCAAAGTGTAGCCTGGGATCTGAAATGGAGGGATTTCCCAGATCCTAGGTGGGAAAAACAGAAAGTCTCATTCATTTCAATATGGTTTTGGTAAAGAAAAAATGCTTGTATGAATGACATTATAAACTCAGGAAGAAGATGCTGAGATATCAGTTCACTAGTATGTCTGAGTCATAGATTAGTACAGTGCTGCACCGTACAAACAAGAAAAAGTCCCTACTCCAGGCAGCATAATTCAGATATATGCAAGAGACTGCAGAACATTTTAAATACACAAATGTATGGAGACTATGTCAGTCCAGCCATCAACAAAGAAAAACCTTATGAAAACTTCATCTGCAATTTGGGAGGTAATCAGGAATAATTGTCCAGTGTTGGCTGGACTTTTGGCTACACTGGATAATGTAAGAAACCACAGTTGAAGGGGCTGTACCAAGACAATAAGAAATCTAAGTTATATCCCTGTTCTGTTCCAGTGTGATCATGGATGGGCAAATCACTTACACTTAAAGGCTTTGCTGAATAGGGATGGATTTAAGCATATGCTGCATCAGGGCTTTGCAGAACCAGAATCTATACCACTAATTGCCTCCATTTCCCTATTTATAAAATGGAGATAATACTACTACTTCTATCTGAAAAGGGCATTGTGAAGATACAATCATTAGTTTTCACACAGGACTCTCATACTTTGGAAATAATAGAAATGTCTTTAATTAACCAGCCATGGTGAACTTAGATCTCTGAGAGCAACGAGTCAAAGGCGATACAGCTCCTGACTTCTATGGACAAAGAGCCTGGAAATAAAATGACAAAAATCTGGATTAAATTGACAGTAACAAACACATTAATTATAATAATTCAGTGTTTTATGGTAGTACCTAGGTGCCCCATTGCTCTAGATATTGTAACATACACACAGTAAATGACAGTCCCTGCCCCAAACCATTTTACAATCTAGACAGGACAATACAGAAAGTATACCCCATTTTACAGATTGGGAATTGAGGCACAGGCTGATAAATGACCCGCCCAAGGTCCCACAAGAATTCTGTAGCAAAGCTAGGAAGTGAGCCAGGGTAACCTGAGCATGTCAGGTTAAGAAACAGGATTAATTTGTGTCAACAAGTTTTGTGCACAATTGTTGTAGCTCTCTTGGTCCTGAGATATTAAAGACACAAATTGGGTGAGGTAATAGCTTTTATTGGACTGTCGGTCAGAGAGACCAGCTTTTGAGTTTATACAGAGTGGAAGAGCTTTCAAGCCACACAGAGCTCCTATCTCCCTCTTCCACTGAAGTTGGACCAATAAAAGATGTTACCTCATGCAAATTAATGTCTTTAAAATCAACATTTTAAAAACTGGGTCCCACTGAAGAGCTTTCATTATGAGATCATCTTTGGTTGGACACAGCTCCAATGTTGCATATGTTCACAATCCACATAAAGGCAGAACAATTAAAGTCAGTGTTATTGTAATTCACTCCCTAAGGGCCCAACTTTCAATGGTGTAGAATCAGGCAGTAGGACTCCTCTGAAATCACTTGGGAATTTTGCTACTTATTTGGATTAGGCCAGGATTCCATCCTAGGTTCCTTAGGTGGGACTAGCTGGTGGTACCTAAAACACAATGAACAGAAAACCTGGTAAATCCGTCAATGAATTCTACACTTTTAATACAAAGAAATTTACTTTTGATGGGATTACAGCTAATTAAAATTTAAAATTCAAATTAACTATCTAAAAGGTCATCTTGAAAATCCGTAGGCATCTGGTATTTATCAGCTGACACACAACTAAAGATAAATCCAGGAAAGCACGCCACCTTTCTAAGTGTCATGTTTCAGTCAATCCCGCACTGAGAGCAGGAAAGAGGCAACGAGCAATTAGCACCGCTCGGGGAAAGTGATAATGTGTAATAAAAACTTGCTGCTCAATTCGATTTGTTTTCAATATACATTTCTGATCTCTTTAAGGGATTGCTTCTTTAACCCCACAGCGCGTATGGAACGCATGCTCCATAGTCTTTTAGCTCTCGGACACTGCCCAAACTTAGTAGAAGCCTCTTAAAGGACTCTTTTATATACTTGCCATCAAATCTGGCTACGTCAAAACACACTGCAAGGGAAGGGGGGGCGGTGATCTCAAGGCCGCATCAGAATTTCTCTGAAGTCTACCTGTAATTCGTGACTCAATTAGCCCTAGTTTATGACAGTCACATGACCCAATCCTAGCCACATGTCGTGGATTACAGATTTGTGCTGTTAGGTCTTTCGCAGCAGGCACGACCGAACGGTGCCCTAAGCAGCTGTGCGGCCAGCTAAGGCAGGACACGGCAGGCATGGAAGCGGCCCAGCCCGCGGCGTTCCACCGTGAGAGCTAACCCCTTGGGCGCACCAAAAAAAAAAAAAAGTTCCCAGGACCGGAAAGTTGGGGGCTCATCGCGGTGGCGCGAGGCAAATGGCTATCATCGCAAACGCTTCCGCTGCAAAACCAGGAGAGGCTCCCCGTGCGCGGGCGGGCGCCGAGTCCCGGCTCTGCCGCTGCCAGAGGGGGTTAGTTTCGCAGCAAGGCGCTGACTCCTCGGCCAGGCAGGACGGCCCGGCCTCCCCACGGCTCCGCTCTACGTGAGCGAACGGCGCCCCCCGTCCCAGGGCCAGGGCTGTGGTGCCGCCGGCTCCGCGCAGCACGTTGTGTTGCAGTCCCCTCGCTGGCAAAGCCGCCGCGCCACCTTCTTCCCGTGCTCCGCGGGGCGGGCCTGGGGTGAGGGGGAGACGATACTTCCCAGCCCGGCTGCAAGAGAGCGCTTCTCCCTCCCCCTCTCCAACCCAGGCGGGCCAGGCCGGGGGCGCCCCGCGGCACCTTCTCCGCCCCAAGCCCCGCCACTGCAGCGGCGGCGGCGCGGGACAGCGGGCGAGTGGCTGCAGTGGGCGGCGGCGGCGGGCCCGCGCAGCATGCGGGGAGGGGGCGGCCGGGGGGCCAGGGCCGGAGCCGCGAGCGCGGCCGGGGCTATTGTGTGCACGAGACGGGCAGGCAGGGGGAGAGCCGCACACCCCCCGCTGGCTCAGAGGGAAAGTATCGCGAGAGCGGCTGGCTAACAACCTGCTTCACAACACAAGAGCGCTGCTAGGCTGCCAGCAACAGAGCGCCCGGGGCTCCCGTCTGCCTCCGGCTGCAGCCACATCTGGGGCTGCGGGGGGCAAGCCCCGCACGTGCGGCCGCCGCCAAGCGCGGTGCGGGGGCCGGGCGCGGAGCCGCCAGCAAGGCAGGCTGGTAAGTAGCCAGCAGCGGTGCCTTCCCTGCCCCCTTCCCCGGCTGGGCTGCACCCCCTCCGCCGGGGGCACCCTCCCACGGGGCGGGGGTTGGCTCGGTCCTCTCGGGTGCATTGGTCCCCATGTCCCCTCCCAGAGTCTGATCACAAAGGGAAAGTCCAGGCAAATCGTCCCATAAAGTTCTGGGGGGCTGGGAGGGGAACCGCAATGGGCCACCCAGCTCAACTAGCCCAGGCGCAACTCGGAGCCTGCCCTCCCCTGCAGAGTTTGCGAGCTGCGCTGGAGCTGGGAACTTCTCCCAGCAAAGGTCACACGGGCTCCCTCGTCCCTCTGCGCGGCTGCAGCCGGGGGATTGTCATGAAGCAACTTTCCCAGTATTATTCTTTGGGCTGGGGAGGGGGAGGGGGCGAGGCAGCGCTAGGGGAGGACTCGGTTTAAGTTTATGGGATTTAATAGATGGCTATAAATGGGGTTGCTGGAACTTTAAAAGGCAGCAAGCTGTGGTTGGCTGGTAGCTAGATTTGGAGTAACATATGGCATTAAAAGGAGCACAGCTGGAGGTAGCATTTCCATCGCAGTGAAGTCAGAGCAGCTGACTCTCCAGCTTGCAGTGTAATTAGCAAACCGAGCACTCCCTCCCTCACTCGCACACTCTCCTCTCTCGCACACGCACTCACCCGCCTGCTTTTCTTCCGCTACTGCCGAGCTCCAGCGCCCAGCCCCGGGAGCGCTCGCCCGCCGCAAACTTGGGCGCTTCCAGAAGGAGATTTTTTTTCCATGCACCCCTCAATCCCTGCGTGGCAGCCGGGTCAGGTGAGCCGCCTTGTTGGATCTCCCTCCTCGGAGCTGTTACTGCAGGTAGTTGGACTTGTAGCCTCCCCCATCTCTTTCTTATTGGTTTGCTTTTAATAACTTTTAGGGGAGTCAACTTTGTGTGTGGGGGGGGGGGGGTTGGTTCACAGGACCGTTCTCCTCCCCCAAATCCCTGAAGTGTTCAACCTCCTCCCCCAGTGCAAGCAATGAATGAGTGATCTATTCTTTAATGTAGAATGAATGCGTAAAGTTAAGCGTGGGGGTGGATTTGTTGGTTTTCATTAAAAGAACAAAACGGATGCCCGAGTTAAGCATTTCCAGGAATGCTTAAACTGCTGGGTTGTCTTCCCCCTTGCCAATTTGTTAGCGAAAGAGACAAAGGTTGGAGGTGCTGCTTCTTTGGAAGCTTTTGTTTACTTACAATCAAGTTTTTCCTGTTTGGAGCAGGTGTTGAGGGATGAGAAGCATGTTGGATTTCTCTCTTAAAAAATAAATAAAACGATTAGACAATTAACAGTAAACGTTATCTCTCCAAGGCTGTTTCTTCGGCTGGTATTACCCAAAAGCCAATCTGTTTGTTACAGCTGCTAGGAGCCTTTAGTGTATAGTAGCATTCAAGTTTTTCCTGTTTTGAACAGGTTATGAAGGAAGAATGGAGTTTCCAGACCATAGCCGCCAATTGCTGCAGTGTCTGAGTCAGCAGCGTCACCAGGGCTTCCTGTGTGACTGTACTGTTTTAGTTGGAGAAGCTCAGTTCAGAGCCCACAGAGCTGTTCTTGCTTCTTGCAGCATGTACTTCCATCTTTTCTACAGGGACCAGTTAGACAAAAGGGATATTGTGCATCTGAACAGTGACATTGTCACAGCCCCGGCCTTCAGTCTGCTGCTTGAATTCATGTACGAAGGCAAGCTGGAGTTTAACAGTCTTCCAGTTGAAGATGTGCTCGCTGCAGCGAGCTACCTTCACATGTATGACATTGTGAAAGTCTGCAAGGGCAAGTTGAAAGATAAAGAATTGTGTTTGGAAGAAAAGATGAATGAGGATGTGGCTAATTTGGAAAAGGAAGAGCATTTTTTAGACCCTGGCATGCACCTGGTACATGAGTTTGACCCGGGACACAAACAAAAATTCAATGTAGCAGAATATGATAGAGCAACTAATAAAGATAAGGTCAGTGGTCACCCTGGCTGGTCCTCTGATTCTATAAGTGTCAGCTCTGTGTCTGCAGAGGCAGAATCGTGTACCATAGCAGCTGGAAAAACAAAAGCTAATGTCAATAGTTCCTCAGGACCTTTGTCCCAAAGGTCTGTTAACCATCCCCCGGCTCCGAGTGATGTGGACTGTGCTCTGGATTTGTCTTTCAAGCCTGTGTCTGGGAGAGATTCCTTACACCCCTCCTACGTCTTTGGACAGCTGGCTTCCGACAGCCAGCAGCAGGGTACTGAGCCACTTGTTAAAGATGAACAAGACTTGCTGTCAGATCAGGAGGACAGTGAAGCAAGGAGTCCAGAGAGTCAGCATTTTGGGAATTCAGCCAAAAGCCTAGTGACAGGGTTAGGACACATGTTCGCAGGAAATGGCAATTCTCACGCAAGAGAAGATGAGATAGATCAAGACAGAGATGAAAGTGAAGATGACATGGATTCATCAGATATCTCCTCCTCTGGTGTGCTTGTGCCTCCTGGACATATCTGCATTTGCCCGCTCTGTAGCAAAGTTTTTCCAAACCCTCACATCCTGCAGCTGCATTTGAGCTCTCACTTCAGAGATAAAGATGGCTCAAGGACCAGGTTGTCACCTGATGGTTCGGTGCCTACCTGTACGCTTTGTGGGAAGACTTTTTCTTGCATGTACACCTTAAAGAGACACGAAAGAACTCACTCGGGTGAAAAGCCTTATACCTGTGCCCAGTGTGGAAAGAGCTTCCAGTATTCCCACAATCTCAGCCGTCATGCAGTAGTGCATACCAGAGAGAAACCCCATGGCTGCAAATGGTGTGAGAGACGATTTACACAATCCGGTGACTTATACAGACACATCCGTAAATTTCATTGTGGCCTCGTAAAGTCCTTGGTGGTTTGAGGACAAGCTTTTAACTTTTTTGTTGCTAATGTAATGTGTGGGTTTTTTTTTTTTTAAAGGCAGCATCTGATTTTCTTTTTTACTGATATTCATATCCGTAAGCAATGTTGAAAGATGCTTAAGGGTACACTACAAAGGCCTTTTTGCCATAGCCGCATTTTTTTTGTTCTTCGTCGTTTCCCTTGCCACTTGTTGTCTGCTGTGCATCATTGTTACATTATTTCCAAGTTAATAGGGAGAAAATTATTTAAGTACTTCTGCAGTGATTTGGTTTCTATCTTTCGTGCTGTAAGTACTTGCTTAATGTTTGCCATCCCCTTTTTTCCAATTAACTCCTTCCTTCCCCCCCCCCCCGAATTAGAGAGAGATGCCAAGATTTACTTAAGTCCCCTAAATTCTATCTGTGTATCTCATGACGGCGTAAGAGCTGAACTATAGCTTATTTTAATGCGTATGAGGGAAACTGCTCACTGAACTCCATATGCCTCTAAATGAGCCCTACAGTCTTTTCAAAAAGTGGCTTTTTAATTGGCCCAGTTTTCAAAAGAGGTTTGAGAATTCCTTGAATTGTACTTACGTATCTGGTACAGTTTGGCCTTTGAGTCTTACTACTATATCAAAGTAGGTTTTCAATCAATCCTAAAATCTGAATGAAAAGTCTTGCATACAAATTTGGCATACTTGGAAGGAAAGGGTTTGTTTTTTTGTTTTGTTTTTTTGTAACATCTTTCTCCCCTTCCCTCCTCCAAGGACTACTGTTTGTGGAATGGCACTGAGCTGCTTTTGAACTTTAAAATGTGGGTAGAAACATGTTTCTATCTGCACTGTATTCATGCCTTAGCTGTCGAAGGATACGCACTAGAGTACACTTGTAAACTCATATGATATATGAACACATTTCCATCCCTGTCTCACCAAACACAGGGACCAATCCTGCTCCCATTGGAGGACAATTACTTCAGTGAGTAAACTCAGTGGATGCAAGATTGGGCCTGTAGTATGTACCATAACCTTGCTCTCACATTGGGGACTGCATAAAAGTACACAACTGTGCAGAGGCTGGTGAAGGAAATGAAATGGCTGAGCAGCTAGTTAGGAACTGATGACCAGTATCCTTAAGAGGAAATTGGTCACTATAATAACGAGTCAGTTTCTTTAACAGGGATTTCTGATTGCTTCAAGATCCTGTAGAATCTTTTGATACTTTAAAAAAAAAAAACCAAAAAACAACAACCACCAACTTTAATTTTACTAAATGACCGATGGTAAAGATCAGAAGCTTGGATTTTTTAATTATTTTTTTTTCATGGCTTATTGTGGTGTTAAAGTTGGCAGCTGCCCTGGGCCAAGTTCTGTGGAATTCTACTAATTTCTGGGGTAGCACAAATGCAATCCAGCACAAGAACTTGGCCCTGCTAGTTTCGCACCAGCCAAATGAAATATTAACTTTCCCACTGTTCTCTTAATATAACCAGTTATTGAAGTCTCTTAGTTATCTGCCTAAGAGAACATCTTTTAGTCTGTGTATGTCAGTAAATATCAGATTGTGCCTCTCCACTTTAAAGGGTCCATTCAAGGAACACACACACATGCAGATCTGAATTCTTATTATATCTGTGGTTTTGAATTTCATTTTTCTGGACTGAATCTTTTTTTAGTTAAGAAAAATAAGTTATTTTGTCAAGTTTACTGACACTCCTGGAATGGTTTCTTGAAGTTTAATCATTTATTTTTAAATGAATTTGAAGCACTGAAGTGGATTCTTCAGAATATTGGATTTCATCCCAAAAGAAGGAATTGTCCAGCATTTCCTTTTCTATGTTTTAAGTAAGCACTACTACCTATGTGGTTTCAACAGTGTAATTGTGATATTGATCTATTAGTGAAAGTACTTTAAAAAAAAAAAAATCAGGACGTCACTTGTTGCAACCTCCTTTTTATTCATCTCTTAAACTATGAATGTACATGTAATGTGAAATTTTACTTCTGCTCTTAGTTTGTTCAGACTAACTACTTTGTATCACTGTAAAATATTTTTTGCTGAACCTGTTACATAGGAACGTGGGAGAGCACTGTATGTTTAAACAGAAATGGCTTTGGTACTTTGGTACTGTGTCTTATTTTACTTAATCACTTTTTTTTTTTTTTTTGCTGTGATTGGAAATAGCACTGAACAAAAATCTACTAAAATTAAGTTATTTTTTTTTCTCCTGATGATACTTGATATAGTATTTATTAGAATTATTTGAAGTGGAATTATTACTGTTAAACTATTTCAAAGTAAGTTAATCTATGCTTCACCTTAAATCTTACACAAATGTCTGTACATGCTGTAAAGAACAACTAATACAGTAGTGGTATCTAAACTAGCAATATTTTTTTAAATTTTGCATTTTTTGCGATACTGCTGTTGCATTTCACTCACTTCCTATTTTTGTGGTGGTTTTTTTTTGTTTTTTTTGTTTTTTAAGATCCGATATCCTAAATTGTGCCATAAGACATTAATATAGGGGCAGGGAAAAGTCAAAACAAGTTTGTATCTGATTTTAGTCTAGAAATAACTCACTAAACTAATGCTATGAGCATGCTCTGTATTTCATTGAAAATGGGATACTGGTTTAAAAAAATAACAAGCTGTGGGGTTTTTTTCTTTTAGTACATTAATGCATTGTTCTTTACTCATAGCTTAGTATTTTTCTCCCCAACCTTAATAGCTTGAATTTTTAAATTAAAGATGTTTGCACTTTTATTTTAAAGTGACTTTTTTTTTTTTGGTGCACTCTGTCTTTGGGATCTTTTTAAAGTTGCAATAGCTTTGAGCATGTCTTCAAAAATGGTTCATTACAGAGAAGTACTAAAAACATTGCACACTTATGTTTTCATAAAATATTTCACTGTGGGGGAGTTCCTTCTCTGTAGAGAATAGTACTGCTCTAAATTTTAAAACACTGGATTTGTCTACTACTACTACAAACAAATACTGTGAAGTTAATGTAAAAAATCATCAATATTTTTAATTGTTTTTAATCTTGGTGCGGTTCAGATTAAATATGTATATTTAAAGACACTAATTTTTGTGAGAGTTTTATAGTAAACAGGATGTAGAAAAGCTCTTGGAATGGAATATATTTTATAAAAATGTTCTATCACTGTTTTATAGTGAACTATTTTTTCTTCAGTGTTAGTATTATACTGTTTAGTCTAGATACGACAATCGCGTAAAGAGTGACTTTAAGGAAAACTATTGTTAGCGCTTAGTATTTTTGCGTGCAGTTTTGTTTGCAGCTGTATTGGTGTGTGCTGTAAAATGTGACAATCGTGATGAGGATTGTTGTCTTTATAAATTTACACAAAATAAAATGTAATAGAGTTGTATATTTTATGTATTCCCTCTTTAACTGCACTTTTAAAAAAATCCATGAGCATGGTTTCACTGTCTCTTTGAAAGACAAACTACTTTTTTCAGGGCCACTTGGATTTTAGGTATTTGGGGGAAATGCTGTATTCTTGTCTGTCAGGGACATACATCTAAGGTTTAATCCCCTGTCCCTGAGGCAAACTAAATATTCACACCCTATTCTTCTGTTTTGATGTCCTAATGATACTGAACGTTGTTCAGAGCTTACTGATATCCTTGTGAGTCTTTCCACTGTCTTGAATGAGATTTTTTGATCTGGCCCATTTGTGAAGAATGCCGCGGTATATGCTCTGTCTCTGGAGCTGTTGTACGTAGGTTGGGAACATGGGTACCAGGTCACAGTTCCTATCCTGCAAATACTTAAAGACTTTGCTCATACAGTACAATTGGCTTCACCTGAGACAACTCTTGCATAGATTGTATTTTGGGGGAATAGCCTCACTGAAATAAACTGGACTACTCCTGCAAGCAGAATTACTTGCATGTATTACTTGCATGTTCACAGGACTGGGGATTTAAAGGGCTGAGCCTACTCCCATTGAAGTAAATGTAAAGGCTCTCTTCAGTGGGAGTTGGAATGGGGCCCTTTAAAAAAGAAAACACAAGTTGGACATGCTAGCTGGCAGCCTGTTAAGAGACAAAATAAGCTGTGCTTTGCTAATTTCTGAAGGACCCAATCAGGGACAGAAAGTTTGAAAGAACTGGTACTGCAGAGAGCTGCAAGGAAGGAAATCATAATAGAGCAGGGAAGTTTTTTTTTTTTTTTTCCCCTTTCTTTTGCTGTAATATCTTTATTGCAATGTGCCTCATATTCAAGCACATTTCCTGCCTTGCAGTGCTTCAGTACCTCCTGTCTCGCTCTTTAGGGAGGATAGAATGCTGTTGGAGACAACTATCATTCCTATGGCACCTGGCTGTGATGTGATGAAGTGTTAGCAAATTTTGTGTAATTTTATTGGATGTGTAGCCACCACTGGAGGTGAGCAAGTGTCTGCTAGTGGGATTCTTACAGCTGTCTGTCTGGCACCAGTATCTATTGTTTTCTTCCATCCCTTGCCTTCTGAATATACTTTCAGATATAGAAGTTTGTTTTCAAGATGCAAACTGAACACATCCTATTGTATTGCTGCTGTACAAAATACCTTCCTGTGCGAGTTGGCAGACACAGGAACAGTGTTTTTTATTATATTTAAAGCTGACTCAATAAAGTGGATGATGTGTCAAACACCTCCAAACTGAGAGAAGCTGACTCCATTTTTTTTAAAAACTTTGGCTTAGGTATATATGCCCATTTTATTTATTAAAAAATGTTCATGTATCTTAGCACTCCAGATACTGGTGCCAAGTCCTAGCTATACTACCTGAAATACACAGCAAATGTCATGCTTTTCCATTATTAGAAGACTCAGCAGATTCTAAACAAACTAGAGGGAAAGAGAGGGACGCAAATCAGCATGGCTGCTGGGTTGTGATATCTTTTGAAAGATGGACTTGCTGTTGAGCTATCAATTCAGTCTTGGAAGGTGCTATGTTTCTTTGAGCTGCCAACTGTCTTCCACTCAGTAGCTTGTAAGGACGCTGTCAAGACTTACAGGTTGTCCCCTATACTACAGAAAACTACATGGGAAAAGCAGAACACCTTGGTGCCAGCCACACAGTGTTCAGCTGTGCAGTGCACTCCGTCGGATGTCATAATGCAAGCCACTGCAACCACAAATACATATGTCTTATTCCCTCTTGGCTGATGTGGCACAAGATATGGTTACATCCTACCAGCCTTTTTCTATCTGTTTGGAAGCAAAGTGCTATCGTGGGGGGGGTTAAATCACATGGGTTCTCCATTAGCGTTTTGGATTGTAGAGTGAGAGATGGCCTCTGTGGTGTCCAGGCTTTGAGTCAAAACGGCACTTAGTTTGTATTTAAAAATAAAAAAAATTAAGCATCCAGGTCTCATGCTGAAGTGGTGTCCTAGAGAAGGACACTCGCCATTGGAAGTAAATATGAACAACATCTTGTAACTTATTCAGATTATTCTCGTACAACTGGCCTAAAATACCAAAGTCTGACCGATTCGGTATTGGCCATGATAGGTCAGTAAATACTGATCTGTGGCAGTTGCTGTCTTCTGGGTAGTTGAACTTTTCCAGTGAATGTGGAGGAATGACTATTGAGTAATGCCATTCTGCTTACTGGTCAGTCGGTTTGAACTACAGTTGTCATTTTTCTTGTGGGAATTTTTTGTTCTGCTCTAAATGTTCCTGACCATAATATGAATCAGCAGCTGTTATCTAAGGAAAGCTGCGGCAGGTGTGACCCAGTGAAAGTAGTGTATGTAGGACAAAGCGGGTAACAAGTAAAATGGAGTCAACAGTGCAGTTGGCCTATGAAAACGTTTTGTGCTCAAAGTATAAGGCACCAGCCGAAAGAACAATTTGTCTTGAATTGCTTCTTGCTTATTCTGGTGAGGGCCTGGCTGCAAGTACTGCAGATTAAGCAAGTTGGTACAGAGCTGCATCTTTCATAATGATGGAGAGACTCTGGTTCCTTACTCATTTTTATTTATGTAGAGCGGTGGTGGTGAGACATTGCAGAAGAATGCAAAAGCGCTGTCCATACGAGTAACCTGCGTGTTTGAGGTTGTAAAGTTCTGATGGGCTTATGACTAGCACCTTTCATCCACATTAAAAATATTTGCTAACCCCCTTTTATAGGAAGAGAGAACAAACAATTTGCTTATTGTTACCTTTTCCTGTTTGTTCTCTTTAGTACAGCTGCACACTTCTGTGCACAGCTGGCTCTTGTGCCCTTTCAGAGTGATTTGTCACAGAAAATAAAAGTACTTGCCAACCTGGCTTTAACAAAAAAAATCCATTAATATCCTTTGGCCTTTTTCGATGCATCCAAGTGACAGCCCTACGCTACCCCAGTAAGAGAAGTCTGGCACAAACAGGGAGAAAAGTCTGTGCTGCTGCAGGCTGCCAGCCAAAACGTTTTGTGCAGGCCAGCAGTGACGACAGCTTCCATAGATGGAGGGTCTGCTGTGACAAACTAGTATCTAGCCACCCACTTGAATTAACACCTAGGCCTCTTCCTGTTGTCCCTTCCCACCCACTTGGATAGCTACCTCCTTCTGATTGGGGTTTTTTTTCTTTCTGTTTTTAATAGTGTGCTTTTGTGTGCCAAGTTGTATTTAAACTGTCTGAGACCGTGTCCTTGGAACTTGCATTTTTAGGTACTTCCCTGTTAACTCATCCATTTATATTAAACAACCTCTGCCTCAGGCTACCTCAGCGTATTTTGTGTTCTTTCTAATTGGCATAGTGTTCTTTGTGGGACACAGTCTGTGTTTTGCATAGCATCAAGCACATTGTTGGCAGCTAACAAATGTTGTAGGAATTGCTGGATTGGATCTGACCCACAGTCCCGTCCAATTCAGTATCCTGTCTTGGATAGAGGCTGGGACCTGTTGCTTCATAGTGTGGTGCAAGAAGTTTGTAGTAAGCAGATGTGACATTATCTGCCCTCAATCCTAGGACTCTTGGTGATTTTTCATAATTAGAGATTGACTTGTGACCAAAAACACAAGGTCACTCCAAAAGGGCTGTTGTTAATTATGGTAACTGGATAGTCTTGATGTTGTATAAATATCCAGTCCCTTCATTGCCCTTACTAATATTGTGACTTCAATCACTTCCTGTGCTCGTTAATTACACATGTTGTGAAAAGTTATTCCTTTTAAGAGCTCCTATACAGAGCCTCCCCCAGTCCAGTTTTTGTGATAAAAAGTTTCTATAATCAAGTGTTTTTTTTTTTTTTTTTTTTTGCCTACTACAATGTGTTCTAAAATGCTGCATGGAGACATACATTTTGTCCTTTCTTGGGTTGAGCTTTATTAATAAAGTTTAGCTGAAGCCTTATCCCCAGGCTGCTTAACCCATATCCTGGGCCTGGGCTTGGCCTACGCTAGTTTAATCGCATTAGTCAACAATGAGTCCAGACCACTCAGCCTGTTCTGTAGACTTTAAGGGCCGTTAAAGTCCATTTCAGTATTCCTGCTTTTCGCAAGGAGTAATGATAAATTTGATCTTACATGACTGACTTAAGAGTAGTGCAGACACACCACTTAGGGGTGCCAGATGGTTTCCCAAAAAATACCGAACATGTGCTAAAAATTTGTCGGGGGGGGGGAGCCCCCATATATACTGAATAAATGTGCTAAAAGTTTGAGACAAAAAAAGCAAACTTTATTATAAATAAGCAACAGTCTACATCATATATTTTGACTACATGAGCCTCCCAGTGCCGAGGGTGGCCCCGCCTCCCCAGCCACTTCCCCTGCCCCCCGCCATGCTTCCGCATGCAACCAGCTGAAGGCTCCTAGCGCCAATCGTGGCCCTGCCTCCACAGCCACTCCCCCCATCCCTGCCAGGCTTCTGTCGGGCACCCAGCTGGAAAAGCAGAAAATACCGGATATTGCACGTGTCCGGTATTTTCTGAATTTTTTTACTGGACAGAGGGTGCAAAAAACAGACTGTCTGGTTGAATACCGGATACCTGGCAACCCTAGCAGCACTGTGAAAGTCGATGTTCTTGGTCTCTGGAAGATGACTATAGCACCCCCTTGTGACTGCTCTGGCCAGGACTTTCAATTCTATTGCTTTTCCAGATGCACAGGAAAAGCTGTGGGAAAATTTGAATTTCACTTCCTGTGTGGCCAGCAGCGCTCCGAGCACGCAGCACCCTTCACCGTGAATCCCTTGGGTCACAAACAAGCATCAGCATGGAGCGTGCAGGAGATCCTGGACCTCACTGCTGTATGGGGAGAGGAAGCAGGAAAATAAATGCTGATATCTGTCAAGATCTTACAGGGCATGGTGGAGAAAGGCTATGCCAGGGATGCCCAGCAGTGCCATGTGAAAATAAAGGAGCTGAGGCAGTTGTACCAGAAGCGAAGAGGCAAAGGGGCAGCCTCACAAACTTGTGGCTTCTATAAGCAGCTGCGTGGCATTCTAGGGAGGGACCCAACCAATTTCCCAAGCCAGTCCATGGATTCCTCCCTTTCAGTAACCAGGTTTGGTTCTTTAAAGGATTTGGAACCACAGACAGAGGAATACCTCTTTTTAGGGTCAAACAAAGATTTTTATTTTTCTATTTACTTTATAATTAATCTTTCATTCAAATCAATTTACTATCTTTGATTTTTTAAGACAGTGTAATATACAAATAAAAAGTAGAAAAACAGTACAGTTTAAAAAAAAACAAGAAATATACCCTCCTGATTTACCTTTAAACAACTTATGGAGTTAACAAATATATAATACTCACGTTAAGAAAGATCGAAGCATTGCTTAGATTCAGGAGATATTCTTTTCTTTATGTTTCTCCTTTTTTATGGATTTTTCGTTGCAACTTACGACCGGTGTTGTTCCCTTTTCGGAGCTTATGTGCGGCAGTGAGATTCAGCGCCGGGGAGGGAGCCCTGGTTGATCAGACCTAGCTTTTTGGATTCGCAACCCGTTCGTCCTTGGTCTGTTCTATCCAACCTTATATACCCTGTTTCAGTATTTTGGTATTCCTCCACTCGCCTGACAATTGCTGACGTTAGATTTTGTTGCCTCATTCTGCCTTTACAAAAACTTTCGTCTGCTCCATTTGGGGTAATCAGCACTTTGTTGCATTTTGCTGTCTGAGTGAGTTACTTCCCTAAAAGTGGGGTTATTGTTGATCATCCAATCAAATTTTGTTTTTATTTTACATCTCCTGTGTCTCACAATGCTGCCTTTCCTTTACGCTTACAATTAAATGGGTGCTTATTTGACATAGTCTGGGTAGGCCTCAACACCTTCCTTTCACACTCCCAAGAGCCTCCTGGCAATCGCCAGCAGCAGCATGAAGGACAATGTGGAGGAGGAGAAGGGTTAGCAAGTGAGTAGAACATCTGATCTCACCCACAGACGGGATCTTTTTATAACTTTGGAGACAGTTCCCTCCTCCTAGCTTTTCTTGCATCCAGGCCTGATGGCAGGGAGGGCACTTTGGGGGCATTCACATTGCCTTAGCCCATGTGCAGCATGATAACATAATCAGGATTCTGTAGTGGCTACTCTGCCTGCACAGCAGGGGTTCCCTGGTACAGTTTAACGTGTCTGGAGGTGGAACACAAATCCTCCCTGCCAGTTTCTATGGAGCTCTCATAGAGGAACTCTTTCTCACAAGGTCTCTGGGAAGGCCTGTCTTATTCCGTCCTCCACGGTAGGACACCTTTCCACACCAAGCCTGCAGTAAATGCTCTGGTACCATTGCAGCACAATGTCTAGATTTCTGGCTACCCTGACTCAGCATCCGCTCCCTATTACTCTGTGATTTGGAGAAAACAGATAATATGCATGGCAACCTGGAAGAAACAGGGGAAGCCATGTAAGCGGTACAAGAGCAGTACACCTCCATTTGCTCATCCCAATAAAGCATTGCTTGAGACCCCTGCCTGCAGGCTGCTGCCACACCTGGAACCCCTCCCATCCACATGCTCCTCAGTGTACGCATGAAGCCCTGCCCTTCCCCCATGGCCGGATCCTCTCCCACCCACAGGCTCTTGTGGGAAGGGAATGTAGCACTCTTCCCTGCAAATAGGGGAGTGCTGATCATATGGTCACTCCATGAGCCCCTGCCCTGCTGCCATGACACCATGGCCCCCCCGCTTTTCAAATGCAGACACTTGCCTAGCTCAGGAGCGGCCCTAGATGAGCTGCTGGCAACTGGCGCCCTAGGCGAAACGCACGATCGGCGCCCCCACCTCCAAACCCCTCAACGGCCATTTAATTTGGCACCCTAGGCGACCGCCTAGTTCAGGCCTAGCTGTGGGCAATAGTATTTGCAAGCATTGTGTCGGACGTGCTTTCAAAGTGAAAGCAAAAGAGCAAGCCCCAACCTGTCCTTTACCATATCTGCCACCACACAGAGTCCAGCTGCTCCCTTAAAATTTTTGTGGTGTACCTGCTGCATAGCGGGCGCTTAAAGCAGAACTGTGGCCTTGTCCATAACACATCCCTATTGGCTTAGGACAGACCTTCCTTGATGCTAAAGAATTAGATTCTACGTTCCACAATAGATTCCCTGTGAAGTCTGCCGTTCACTTTTCATTACATTGGGTGCAATAGCTGCATGCTCCCTCAGGTCCAGCTCCTCCAGCTGTTTGGCTAGTGCACCTCTGAAGGTGAAAATGTGCCAGGGACGACATGTGCAAACAGGGTGCAATTTAAGTGAGTGGAGGAAAACGCTGCTGCAGGAAATGCAAGCAGCGCACGAGGACAAGAGAGCATGCAGGGAAGGTGAAGTGAAGAGGCAGGAGAACGGCTTGAGGGACGTAGCATAGCTGTTGATGTGTGTGGTGGACTCTCAGGAGAGCCATGCTGGCCCTCTGGCCCATGCTGCCCCACATTCCCTCCTCACCAAGTTCCATAGCCTCCTCTCCCACGGGTCCTAGAATGCATCAGGGGAGGGAGGAAGTCAAGGGTAGCCTGACACTCAACCACCAGGGATGTGTCAAGGAACAAAAGGCCGATTGCTGCATAGGGGAATTGTAATATGCCAGGTGCCCCCTTCCCCCAGCTCTCTCCCTGAACTCCTTTTCTGTCCCTGCTTGCTTGTGTTCCTTAAGGAAAAATGCATGATTTCTCAGCAATATATTTATTGTTTATGTTGCAGTGGGAGGGGGGGTTTACAGGCAAGCAGACATAATGCAAGGGGCACCCAGTTAAAAGCAACACACGTGACTGTCATATCACTGTCTGGTCATTTACAAAGCTATTTTTCAAAGCCTCTCTGGTTTGGAGTGTCCCTTGACGTACTCTCCTTACTGCCCTGATGTCTGGCTGCTCATAATTAGTGGCTAAATGCTGTGCCTTGGTCACCCGTCCTGGCAAAAAACTTTCCCCCTTACTTTCACAGATACTATGGAGCACACAGCAGGCTGCCACCACAATGGGAACGTTGCTTTCACTGAGGTCTAACCTAGTCAATAAACTGCAAAACCTTCCTTTTTAAAGAGCCAAAAGTACATTCAACCACTATTCTGCACTTGCTCAGCTTGTCGTTCAACTGCTCCTTGCTGTGGTCCAGGCTGCCTGGGTACGGCTTCATGAGCCGTGGGAGCAAGGGGTAAGCTGGGCCCCCAAGGATCACTATTGGCATTTCAATGCCTCTGATGGCAGTTTTCCAGTCTGGGAAGAAAGTTCCATCTCGCAGCTTTCTGTAGAGAATGGCGTTCCTAAAGATGCGCATGTCCTGCACCTTGCTGGACCATCCCACGATGTTGGTGAAACAGCCCTTGTGATCCACCAGCACCTGCAACACCATCGAGAAGTACCCCTGTTAGCTGGGGTTCTTTCAACCTAAACCTATCAATAACATTACTCTCTGTGAGGTGGTGTCAGGAAATAACTCAAGGAAGACACAGCTATCCGACCGATAGATGGATGGTACAAACAGGACAACACAAGAGTGCTTTCATTTAAAGCTAAACTTACACACACCCCAACAAGTTAGTAAAACACACCCACCCTTGATAATTACTGAATTGTGGCTTTCAAGTGGTACCAGTCAGGCTTCCGATGGCCAAGTCTTCCATCTGCTGCTGGGGACCGAAGATGTGTCCAGATGTAGAGACCATGAAGAATCCCTGAAGAGTCCAATTATCCCAAACTTTCCTTCCCTACTTATCCATTAGTATTACAATATGTCACTCAAAAAAAAACTTGTTAGGCAAACACATTTTAAAGGTTAGGCAAGAGGTTTTCTTCTAATCATCAATTTAGCTAGATGTGTTTTTTCACAGTCTGCACGCCCTGGGGGCCCTGTCAGACATATCCCTTAGGGCTGGACAAGCTTCCTGTTTTCTAAATGATGTTTTCTCAGTGATTTCAACAGCAATCTGGCCCTCAGGAAGGACGTGAGGTCAGGTTGCCCATTCTGTGGCACCCAAACCTCCTTCTTCCCCTTTCCCCCCAACTTAGTCATGATGAGGCTACTGTCTAGGCCTATTTTGGGCCTGCTAGCTTGGTTGCTCTTAGCAATAAGCAATAGTGGTTCAGGCACTTTACTGGATTTGCCGAAGTCTCCCCGTACACTTCTTGTGGTTTATGTACTCTTTAGCAAGGTGATTAGGTGCCAAGATTGGCATATGCGTTCCTCAGTTAGGGAATCCATTGTGGCCAAGCCCTCTGCTCTGTCCTGTGCATTTCCTAGTCACTACCCTTCATAGCCAAGGCAATCAATACTCTTTTGCTACTTGAATCACAGCAGCCCCCAATGTAAACTTCCCCATTCCAAATTGATTCCCAACTGATCAGTCGCTGTCTGTCATTGCAAGATTCAAGAGGGCTATTGCTAGTCATTTCTCAGCTCAATGAGCGGGTCTCATTCTGGTATTGCTGCGTTTCACGGTGGGGGAAGGCAATTTACAAATTACCCTGAAAGTGGGCTTATGCGTGTGAAAGTTTTGCAGCCACTGCTGATTGTCCAATACCTGCATCACTATGCGGTCCCACCAGTCTGTGCTTGTCTCGTGGCATCAGAACCGGCGTTCCACTCTGTGAAGGGGATCAAATGCTGCCAGTATCTGCCTATTGCTTAACTCAGGTGCTTCGCGTAAGTGTCTGTTCATGGCTTCCTCATCCTCACATGCTTCCTCATTCCAGCGGGCCCTGGCTAAGCTCTGGATACGCTGCAGCAAAAGGCATGAGATGTTTGCGATGATTCTTGTAGTGCTTTGCTGCTGAATGGGGTTCACGATTGCCCTGCTGTGGGGTCTGCACAGATGAGCAGGGAGAAAAAAGGGCACAAAAAGATTGTATGGCATTGCTTTCAAGGAAGAGGGAGGAGGGATGTAGCCACTACTGGGGACACACTGCGCTGTACTCTTCCACACAGTGGGGACATGCATCAACTTTACAAAACCGGGTGCTGAAAATCGACCTTAATAAATTTGACCTATCTCTCAGTGTAGACAAGGCCCTTGAGTCCCTCCCCCTCTGCAGACATCACTTCACCTCCCTTCCATGTAGGTGGTGGTATGAGGTATCAGAGTCAGTGAATCTACAGAATCCGCTTAATGTTTTCCCAGCCGGTTCAGTAATTCTTCAGAGGGTGGGGTGTGTTCCAGGTAAACCCTGCGGATATTACATTTACACTGTTCATGAATGTGATCTCAGAATCTTAACATTCCTCCACGTGACTTCCCTTGCTGCATGTGACCTCATTACTGCCAGGGGCACGACTGGCTTGACTGAAAATAATCAGTTGCTATGCCTCTCTTCTGAGTTTTTAAAAGCAAACCAAGCCAAACCTATAGGGGATTAATAAAGGACACAGATCCTTTCACTGCCAAGCTAATGAGTACAAATTATCTAGTTTGGTCCAAACATATAGGTAGTCCTGGCCTCCGTGGTGTAAGAAATGAATCTCCTACTGGACTGGTATCCCTGGAAAGTCCTCATCACTGGCATTTTTATAGCTTTATTAGAAAGGCCAAGACATGAACTAGACAATGCCAGGCCTCTGATCTTTATGTCTCTGCAACTCAAGGTTGGAGTGAAACGTTTTTGGAAGGAGAGTCTGTGAGACTTGTGCCCGTGCTGTTGTGTGAATAAACAGAAGACCTCAGTTTTCCCTTCATACGATGTCTCTCAAAAAAAACTAAACTAGGATTGAAGAGGTGTCGATGTTTGTGTGTAAACAAATCATTTCCCCAGACTCAGGAAATGGATCAGTTGGATATAATGCATCCCTAACGCAATAATCCTTTGTACACATTTGAACTTTTAAAATTTTGTTCCAGATCCTTACAGAAAAGGATCACAAAGTTATGGTGCATGCAAGAATATTCTTGTAAGAGAAAACACTGTATAAAACTGAACTACAGTTAATTCTCTGTTACAGATATTCCAGAGTGAGAAGTCAATTTATTGATTACTTCAGAAAAAGAGGCTGATTCTTTAGGTAAATAATGCCTCCCCCCCCCCCCATAATAGATATACAGGCCTACAAGTGACTTATCAACTAACTAATGGATAGTACTCCTGAATTAGTGCTTGGGTTTGACTGCTGGTGGACTGTGTCTGTGTAAAAGGTAATTACAAGGCAAGATATTTTAAAGAACTTTTAAAGCTTGGAGCCTCTGGAGAATTTTTCATAATACACGTAAGTTGAACAGGCTGTTCAGAAGTCAGTCACATCTATGTTTATTGCTTTAACTTATTGAAAGGATGGGAATATCCCAGGGATACATCTTTTATTTACTCATCTCTCTCTATATATATAAAAACATCTTTTCCAGCAGGATGACAGAGGAATGTCATGCGTTACTCTGCATCACACAGCACCTCCCTCCACCCTCAGCCATGTGGCTCAGTGGGGGGAAGCGGGAGCCGTGTGGCCTCTGTTTGGGCACGGCCCTAACCCCTGTCGGCTAGTGGGGGGAAAACCGAGCCTGGCGTGGCTTGGGCCCAGCCCCTCCCAGTAGGCGGGGAGAGACCCAAGCCCGGCTTGGGCCCGGCCCCTCCCGGAGACCGGTGGGACAGCTGAGCCCAGTGTGGCTTGGGCCCAGTCTCTCCCTGAGGCTGGTGGGACAGCCGAGCCCATTGCAACTTGTGCCCAGTCCCTCCCAGAGGCCGGTGGGACAGCTGAGCCCAGTGCAGCTTGGGCCCGGCCCCTTCCGGAGGTGGGTGGGACAGCTGAGCCCAGTGCAGCTTGGGCCCAGTCCCTCCTGGTGCGCGGGAGAAAAGCTGAGCCTGGTGTGGCTTGGGCCCAGCCCCTCTTCGCAGCTGGAGGGGAATCCAAGAGCCCAGGGCAGCCTCGGGGCTGGGACCTCCTCAGCAACTGAGGGCAGGGGGAAAGGGCTGGGGCTGCCTCGGACTCTCCCTGGCAGTGGGGAGGAGGAGCCAGGGCCGGGTGGCTTCAGCCCTGGGCCCTCCCCAATTGAATGGGGGGGCTGGCGAGCGGAGCCCCATGGTGTATCAGAAGCTGATTTATTTTACAGAAAGGAATAGCAATAAGGCATTGAGTTTTCTCTAAATTAGTGATAAATTATTTTATCTCTGTATCTCCAAAGAGGAAATTGCTATAGGCAGGGATCCAGCATCACTATCTAATCATTTCCTTAAACCCCTTCTCAATCTTGCTTTGCTGGATTCATTTTATAATCAAACTTTTTCAGGGTTAGGGTTAGGCAGCAGGTAATGAGGTAACATCTGTCCAAGGTGCCTTAAGAACAGGCATAGGAACAGGGCTTAAATTTTCAGTTTTTCCTAGAGCACCCTCCTCCCCAATTCCTTCCCCCTCCATCCTACAGCATGCTATAAAAATTCGTGTGTGTGTGTGTGTGTGTGTGTGTGTGTGTGTGTGTGTGAAAATATTTAATTAGATCTCTACTCCAGATTGCTCCAGCTGCATTTAAGCCCTTCACAGGCGGGCATTAGCAGGTATGCATATAATGTTAAACTGAATCCTGAAAAAGTGTGATTATAAAATGAATCTAATAAAGAATAAGAGACAGGAGCAAGAGAGAATAAGAGAGCCACTAATTCAACTACAGAGCACTGTCCGATCAACTCTGGTACTAGTTTGCGTATGAATATGTCATCTGGGATTATGTCAAAAAGCCTTATTAAAATCAAGATATAGCATGTCTATTGCTTCCCCCTCTATCCACTAGAAGGAAATTAGGTTGGTTTGATATGATTTGTTCTTGACCAATCCATTGATAGGGGAATGGACTTGACCTCTTGAGGTCCCTTCTAGTTTTAGTATTCTATGATTCTATGATTTTGGCTATTACTTATTACTCTCTACTAGCACTCCTGCACACGTTTCCTTCCAAGGACTGTACTGACCAGTTCTCTGAGTTTTAATCTGCTTTTTAAAGTTCATTATCTCTAGTCTTTATTTCCCTAGAATCATGAAATCTACCATTTCATGATCACTTTTCCCCAACTGTGTTCAGCCTTCAGATTGGCACCTAAATCCTTCCTTTTAACAAAATTAAATCTAAAATGTCTGTTCCCATAGTTACTTCCTACACCCTCTGAAAGAAGTTGTCTCCAATACATTCCAATAATGTATTGGATTATTTTGTGTTTTGCCATATTACTGTTCTAGTTGATCTCTGGGTAGTCAAAGTCCCTCGTTACTACAGGGTCTTGTGTTTGGGATATTCTTCTGTTATTTATTCTATAAATTATATCAGAGAGCTAGAGACGTACAAGTCTCCAGTCCTGCAAACATATGCATAACTGCAAAATGAGTAGTCGCATTGAGTAAACGTATTGAGTAAATGTAAAATTATTTGCCTTCCTAAATGTTCGCAAAGGTCAAGGCCTTAGTAGTTTTTGTTGTGTTCAGTTTATGAGACACTTGTGTGTATTTAGCATTTTATGTGATCAAAATATATCATTCTCTTGTCCCTCATCTTGGATTTTTGCCTTATATAAAATTTCTATTGAACACAAATGTAGCTGGAGACAAAACATTTTGATCTTTACACTTATTTCTTGATCACAAAAGGGCCAATACTTGACTTCCCTTGCCTCTCCTGAAACTTCCAGGCTAATTGTCAAATAAGACCAACAGCTGAATATCCACATGTTCTGTTTTTGAAAGTACCTTAGTTAATCCTTTAGTGATGAATTGACTTCTCCTGCATAATGACTAGGGGAGTCTTGTGCAGATGATGTGCAAAGAAAAATAAATCCAGTCCTAGGCTAGCACATGGCTACAGTGCTACTTGAATTGAACTGACCCTAACAAAGGGTGTTAAGGCCACTGAATCAATGAGGTGGTGGATACCAGGACCCATCCTGAATATTGTCCTCTGTGCCAGTTGATGGAATACTTGTGTGGATACTGCTTCAGTGTGTAGTAGAAGAATAGCTTTCTGAGAGGAAGTGTGGCCCAATGATTAGGGTGATAACCCAAGGCCTAAATTCAGTACCCTGAGATCTCCGGTGTTATTTTTGGGCAAATCCTTTTATTCCCATTTTACAGAGGCTAATCCTGGCCTTCCTCAGATTGTAAATCATTGAGATGCTGTGGTGGGAAAGGAGAAACTTATGACTGTACTTAAGATGGATAAAATGCCACTTCTTAAGTGGCTTTAGCCAACTGAACTTCAAAAGTGCAGAGACACTTGTGCAAGACTGCTGTGCAAGGGTCAATTTAATTTATTAATAAAATTAGAAATCATTATCTCTGATAATTAGGTGAAAAAGTCACCTGAGACTTTGCAACCATGAAAAAAACCACTTGTTCTTGCTTTTCAGCTTGTAAAACTTGATTTGACAAGATCAAACAACACTTTGCTCTGCAGTATTTGCAAACGTCAAAATACGCTGAAACTTACTGTAGTTCTGCTCAGCGTTCAATATCAGCACAACAATTTCCTTGTGGCTTTTTTTCCTTGTGCTTTCCATGGCATTGTTGCAGTTTTTTGCAACATTTCCTTATTCACCTTCAAATAAAAGTGTATGACTTTTTTTTTTTTAAAGTCACACTGATTTCAGAGTAAAGATAGATGAAAGATTATATATTTGTCATGAAGGATCTCCAAAATTTGTAGTATTCCATATGTCTGATTATAGGAGCTTTCATGATGCACAGCAACGCTATGAAACAAGAAGTAAAGAATCTTATATCCAAATGAAAACAAGGGAGAAGGTGGGTGTCCAGAATATAATTACCAAACTGGAATTTGGCCAGAATACTGAGGCTACCTTATAAAAAAATCCAGAGATTATTTTTTACAGCATCAGGATCCCTTGTTTGCCATCTCAACTTGGGACATTTTTAACAGTCCAATGCTCCTGACATTTGTACATAACCTGCACTTATGACATTCGTACATAACACTTGAAAGTTTTCCTTGGAATACTTTCGCCAAGTACTGATGTGGCACAAACTTGCTTAGCTTTCGCAACAATACTGCATTCTGATGTGTCTGTGAAAGCAAGGTGGATCTTTAAGTGAAGGTTCTGAAGCTAGGATGGATTTTCGCTTTGGTTCCATCCTACAGTTCTTACCCAGGTGAAACTCCCACTGGAATTAGTGGGAGTTGTGCTTGAGTAAGGACTGGTAAAATTAATCCCTTAATGCCTGTAAACTTTTAAATGAAAATGGATAGCATTGGACAATAATACCCAATGCATTAGGAAGTGGTGAAAGGTGAGGTATCCACGAGAATAGCTGTCACAATGTAGCATCAGCAGTGAAGCATTTCATATTTGTAACTTGAATTTCCATTTTGAGGGAAGTGGTAGACTGTGTTCTATACGAAAGGGGTGTACTAATTTCACTGCAAAGTCAGTGTTGTAGCTGGTGGCTAAATAAAAGCTCTACCTCAAAAGAGGTAAGTCCGTAAACCTAAACTGTGACAATATGCAGTTGGGTTCTTAATACCACAAAGAATACCCCTCTCATTCATCTACTGACAATCAGAACTCCTCCTAGCTGGTCCCCTGATTATGCCTTTTACTGAAAGCCGAATGTACACAGCAGAATGCAAGCATCATAGAGGAAGATTGTGCCCAAATGACCCAGAGTCTGATGTGGTTCCTTTTATCACATAGGAATTTCTGTGAATGTGTTTGCACAATCAGAAGTAGATATGACTTCTAGACCTTGGCTTTGTAAGTATTCATTGGTCTCTAATCCTCTCCTTGTCAATAATCCTATGCCCAAAACTTCTTCTGGGGAAGCATTTGTAGAATTGTAGACAGGCTCGGAATGTTTCGGTAGGATCCCCGCTGAGCTAGTGGTGGGTAACCCCACCATTGACAGGGCCCTAGTGTCAGACCTAGTAGAGAGGGTGGGCCTGGATTCCCCCATCCTGGCCACCATCCCCTGGTCAGGGTGGTGGCCCAGCTCATCAGCATTATTGACTCTGGCTGCTAGGTCATTCTACCCCGATAACAAAGGCTATATTGTTGAATCTGGCCACTAGGCCGTGCTGCCCTGACAGCAAGGGCTGAGCTACTAACTACAGGGCCACACAGCTCCGAGACTGGGGGCAGCCCTAGAAACTCAACTGTAAAAGGGTGACAGGGTACATCAGCCCTGTCAGAACATGTTAAAGTGAAATATCATACAAATGCTTTTTGTGGCTGCCCATAAATACAGCCATACAGCATCATCCCTGAGGTCCATCTAGCCCAGTATCCTGTCTTCAGACAGTAGCTGGTACCAGATGCATTGGGGCAATGAAGAGAGCAGGGCAATCATCAGGTGATCCATTCCTTATTGTGCAGTTCCATCTTCTGGCAGATAGAGGCAAGGGACACTCGGGGTTGTCTCCCTGACTCTGTTGGTGAATAGGTAAGTTAGGTCCACAAATTATTCTTTTAACCCTGTTACAGTTTTGGCCTTCACAACATCCCCTGGCAATTAGTCCCCCAGGTTGACTCTTCTGTCAAGAAATGCTACCTTATGTTTATCTTAGACCTGCTGCCTATTAATTTCATTGGGTGCCCCGGGTACTTGTGTTATATGAAGGGAGTAAATAACGCTTCCTTATTCACTTCCTCCTCACTAGTCATGATGGGTTAGACCTTTATCATAGTCCCCATTTAGTGATCTCTTTTCTAAGATGAACTGTCCCAGTCTTTTTAATCTTTCTCCGAATATGGAAGCTGTCTTATATCCCTAATTATTTTTATTGTGCTTCTCTGCACCTTTTCCATTTCTAATTTATCTTTTTGGAGAAGGAACGACCAGAATTGCACTCAGTATTCAAGCTATGGTTGTACTATGGATTTTTATGGGGGCATGTAACAGGGTGGCATTCACCTCCCAGGAGCATCCCGTCTGGCTAAGTGTGTGCACCTGCACTGCCTCAGTTTATCAGCCTCTTGTGGCTACTCAGCCCTCCAGTCAAGTCACACAGCCTGGTGTGAGTCACTCAAACCCCTTCTGGAATACACTTCTAACAGGGGTCCGTTCTGGTGCCCTGTGTAGTGTCCCTCTGTTTCTCTCTCTTTGTTTCCAAACTCAGATATAGAGTGGTACCTCTAGGGCTTCCCATCCTGGAGTCAGCTCCTCCCTCTTACCTCAGGACATGTATCTCAAGTCCCATAGTCTACAATAGTTCTCCCCATGGAGCTCTCTGTGGGGCTGCTGCTTTCTCAGCCAGCCAGCCATGGCCTACACCTCTTCAAGACTCCAGAGACACTGAGCTAACTCTGGTCCTGCAGCTTCTTCTTATAGGCCTTCCTGGTTTCTCTGCAGCTACTCTAGCCTCCTTGGAGGACTTCTCTATGGCCCTTTTCTGGACTCAGGGCCTGGTCCGCCGCATCACAAAGTATTATGTATTTTTGTCCTATTTTCTCTTTCCTAATGGTTCCTAACATCGTGAGGTCTTGACAGGTGTTGCACATGTTTTCCTGAGCATGTTAGTTTTGTTAGTCTTCTTTCCATGCAAATCGCTATTCCAACATTCACTTCTTCTCACCTTTGAGCTTTGGATGGCACTAATGAGGCCCAGTCCCCAAGCTTTGAGGGATATTGTGCTGGTAGCAGCATCTGGCTCTTTGGCATGCTCTACAGACCGTTGTGCTGGCAACAACTGGCGTCCCTTTTAAACTTTGTCCATGTGGTAATCTGTCAATCACTCTTTGGGCTGCCTTGTTCTTCTAGATGTGTTTTCTTTTCTTGCCTCTTCATTCTGTTTTGTTAAATGAGACCTTTCAAATTACTGCATGGGATTCCTCTCTACAAGGCATTTCTTTTGGCTCATTCCAAAGGGAATATTTCAGCAAATCCCTTTAAAAAATATAAAAAAGATAGTCACATTTTCAGCTGCTGTCAAATCATTGAAATTTACCTGAGACTGTTTATAGTAACCTTCATAGCTCTCCTATCTTCAACCAAGACCTGTAAGTTACCGACAAGAAAAATATTTACATGTGTGGAATACAATATGCAACCAGAAACTTTTTAGCTATTTAGGCTAGTTGGTATAAATCAGTGTAGCTCATGGATTTCACTGGAGCTGTGTCAGTCCTCAGCTATTGCAGCAGAGGGTCTGGCCATTTTTACTGTGTTCACTCTCTCTCTTTCTCCTCCTAAATGATAATCCACCTAAATGATATAGCTGTTATATTACAGTTTACTAAGAGGTGCTGGCATCTGGACAGATCACATTCCATTGGACCCTGGGATGGAAAGAATGAATTCAGGAACAAAGAATGAAATCCTCAGTTCTGTACCCAGAAAGCTGATATTCATGAAAGGGAGTAGGTTCGCTGATAGCTTGCCCTCAGCTGGACCTTGAAATTACAGGCTAAAGGGAATACTTGTATGTAACCTACTCCTCTCCTGCCAAGAATCAGAATGTCCTGAACTTCAACAAAACTAAATACAGCTCAAACTGATGCATGGTAGGTGGGGGAAAAAATCCTTAAGTTAATTTAGTGCGATTGAAAAGCATAAGATTAAAAGCTCTGAAATCCTGCATTTATTCCCAGCACTAGCACAACATGTGCCATGACACTGGAAGGGTTCTGCAACTTTGTTCTGCAGAAACCACCTCTGTGGGTAGGAGTGTATTTAAGGCTGCCTGCTATTAAATCTGTGGCCTTTTGCCTGTGACTGTCAAACATGATGCAAATTGTCAGATAGGAGCTAATCTAAGATCACCCACTCTTTGTAACACTGAGTGTGTCTATCTCTACTGAATCTGGGCCAGACGCAAACCAACAGAAGTCACATGTTACCAGTTCTTGATCCTGTCTGCAAAAGACCTACAAGGTTTTTTTGTTTGCTTCATGTAAGAATCCTTGTGTCAGATCAATACAACAATTGGTCTGAAAAAGGACATGCTCCATGGAAAAAAATGCAAATATTTTTTTTGGCTAGCTCTATTTAATATAGTTCAAAGTGAAACATAAACACATCTATAAGGAAGAGAGGGAACGTATTTCTAATGTGGGACTATGCCCACAGAGGTCTGCTTCAAATTCAATTACTGCAGTAAAATGTAGTCTGAAATAATATAAGGTATCATAACTTAGCAAAAACAGTGATTATGAATGAAATCAGAATGATGGAATGAGTGTCACAAACCTAAGAAATCTTATCAAACTTACTAAAACTCTTGTGGAAATCCTGTGTCAAGGTCCAGTCCTGTAAAGATGCTGGATGAGATGCTAAGTGCAATGAAGTTAATAGAGTTAGCCCTGATTTACAACATAATTGAGATTAGAATCTGGCCCAATGTGACTTTAAAATGACACAGAGAGAATGTAAATAGAACCATCTGCTTATCTCTGAGGACTTTATCAAAAAATGGCAACTGTACGCATTTGTCTAGATGCATAGAAGTAGGAGAAATGACCAGGAGAGTTATGCAAATGGACCTGTAGCCTTACTAGCCACGAGGTGAGGCACATAAAAGTATTTTGGAATGTTTCTGGTGCTGTAGCAAATTGGGGTAGATGGGAGAGACTTAAGCACTTTCTTTTCTTCTCAAGTGACATAAAATGTCTATGGCTGTCAATTAATCACAGTTAAATCATGTGATTAACTCAACAAAATTAAACATGATTAATTGCAGTTTTAATCACATTGCTAAATAGAATACCAATTATTTGTATTATATATTTTTGAATGATTTTCTACTTTTTCAGTTAAACACAATACAAAGTGTGCAACACTCACTTTGTATTTGTTACAAATATTTGACCTGTACAAATAAGTCTGTGCTTTTCAATTTACCTCATACAAATACTGCAGTGATTATACTCTCTCATGCAAGTGCAACTTACAAATGTAGACTGCTACCTAACTGCATTCAAAATCAAAACAAGATAAAACTTTAGTGCTTACAAGTCCACTCAGTGCTACTTTTTGTTCAACCAATTGCTAAAAGAAACAAGTTTGTTTACATTTGCAGTAGATAATGCTGCCTGCTTCTTATTTACCTGAAAGTGAGAACAGGCATCCGTATGGCACTACTGTAGAAGCATTACAAGGTATTTACATGCCACATATGCTAAACATTCATATGCCCTTTGTCCTTTGGCCACCATCCCAGAGTACATGCTTCCACGCTGATGATGCTCAATAAAAATAAATATGTTAATTAAATTTGTGACTGAACTCTTTGGGGGAGAATTATGTCTCCTGCTCTTTTTTACCCATATTTCGTGTGATAGCAGTCTTGGATGATGATCTAGCACGCGTCGTTTATTTTAAGAACATTTTCTATGCAGATTTGAAAAAATGCAAAGAAGGTACCAATGTGAGATTTCTAAAGATAGCTACAGCACGTGACCCCAGATTTAAGAATCTGAAATGCCTTCCAAAATCTGAAGGACAAGATGAGGAGCATGATTTTAGAACGTCTTAAAGGAGCGACACCGATGCAGAAACTAAAGAATCTGAACAACCAAAAAAGAGAATCACCATTCTGCTGGTGGCTTCTGACTCAGATGAGGAAAGCAAACATGTATTAGTCCTCATTGCTTTGGATTGTTATCAAGCAGGACCTTTTAGCAGCAGGGATGCATGTCCTCTTGAACAGTGGTTGAAGTGTGAAGAGACATATAGGCTACGTCTAGACTGCATTCCTCTGTTGAGGGGATGAGGTTTACAGATCCGCATCTAGACTGCCATTTTTTTAAAAAAAACTCCGTTTTGAAAAAAAGTGGCAGCCATGTTTATGCTAATGAGGCGCGGGATATTTAAATCCCGGCTTCATTAGCAATTTCAACGTGCCTAATCTACATCTCTCTGTCGACAGAGAGGTGTAGTCTAGACACACCCATACATCTTTATTGCATCTGGCATGTAAATATTTTGCAATGCTGGCTACAATGATGCCATGCAAATACCTACTTTCACTTTCAGGTGACACTGTAAACAAGAAGTTGGCAGCATTATTTTGTAAACAGACTTTTTTGTCTGAGTAGAGAAGAAGTAGGACTGAGTGGACTTGTAGGCTATAAGTTTTACATTGTTTTATTTTTGAATGCAGGTTTTTTTCTACATAAAAGTCGATGTTTTAAATTGAACTTTCATGATAGAGATTGCACTACAGTATTTTTCATGGGATAATTGAAAAATGCTATTTCTTTTGTTTCTTACAGTGCAAATATTTGTAATAAAAATTAAGTGAGCACTGTACACTTCATATTCTGTTTTCTAATTGAAATAAAAGATAGAAAACTTCCAAAATATATTTAAATGTTATTCTATTTTGTTTAACAGAGCAATTAATGGTGATTAATTTTTTAATTACTTGACAGCCCTACAAATTTCTCTCTTCTCTTCTCCGTCCCTTGCAGTTGGCTCTTGCATCACAGGATGATACTGGCATTAAATTAAGAGGGTGTGTCCTAGACTGTAAAACGATGCTAAAATAATACTACACCTGCCCTGGCTCTCTGTCATGTTCCTACTGCCCTCTGGCAGAGCAGGTGTGACATCTTGCTGTTTGTTTCCGTAACATACAAATAAAACCACTCCCTTCCTTTTCTATTGCATTCCCACTGGCTTAAAAACTTTTTTCTGTGCGTGTGTGCATGCTCTCTCTCTCTCTCAGGTCAGGATGACAGTATTTAGGCCACTTCCTGTTAAGGGTTGGTCTTCAGTAGAAACATCAGGCTGTGGCAGAACATGTCCTTGGTTCATATTAACAAGCCCTACATTGAATTCAAATAGGCCCTGACTATGCTGCTAAAACACATTTTTGTTTAATCTCCTGTGTCCTCTAGAGCATGTTCTAACCTGACTTTATTTTTCTAGTGAAGACCAGCCCTGAGGTGGATGGCCTGGGCAGTCGAGGTCAGGCCTACTGTCGCTAATGGGTGTGTCTTGAGGGATGGGAGAGGGGGGCACTCTTCCTCCAGTGGTGTTAACACCAACTTCACTGCACCTGAGGGGCCCAGCTTCTAGCGGGAGAAAGGTGCCATGTACCATTTGAGCTCTTGTTTTAGACCAGTCATTCTCACACTTCCACACACAAACTGCTGAATACTACCTCCCTCCCCTATACATTAAAACCACATTTTTTACCAAATTCATGGTCCAATTTGGTCAATTTCACAGTCACAGGATTAAAAAACTCACGAACTTCATTATTTCAGCTGTTTATAATTTTACTGGTGGGGGTGTGAAAACGCAAGACTGGGATGGGACATTGGAGAAAGAGGTGGAGTGGGCGCAGGGCCTAGGCAGAGCTGGAGGGGAGCACTCCTCCCCCCCCCCAGCAGATTAGAAACACAGGCTGATTTGTCCTAGACCCTGCATCCCCTCCCTCCCCTCATGGACAGCCCTGACTGGCAAGACACTGCCTTCAGCTCTGGGCACCTGTCAGCAGCCACCCAGTTCTGACGGCAACGAAGGAGTAAGGGTAGCAATACTGCAACCTTCCCCTAAAATAATCTTCCAATCCTCTTGCAACTCTTTTTTGGGTTAGGGGACCCCCCAATTTGAGAAACAGTGGTCTCCTCCCTGAAATCTGTATAGTATATGGTAAAAGTTCAGAAAACACCAGAGTTCAGTCTTAAATTTCAAGTGACTTCTGGTAGGGCCCTAATTATAAAAGCTGGAGTGGAAGCAAGGTTTGGGGGTGGAGGCTGACAGCTCATGACCCCCACATAATGACCTCATGACCCCATGAGAGGTCATGACCCCCAGTTTGGGAACCCCTGCTTTAGAGCTTAGCGTGAGTGCTGTTTGACTGAAGAGGGAGACCAGCTGGATCCCCCTAACTGGAAGAGAAAAGGATGGGAAGTCAAGCTGGGCAAACCTACAGCTTTCCTTCTCAACAGCTGCTGGAACATTGCTGCCCTAGCAGTTTCTTTGTAGTGTGTCCTCCAGAGTTGAATTCCACCCATCCATTCCAAACAAACGAGACCATGTTGTCACTCAAGTATTCCCTCCGCGGTGTCTGCTTTCCTAACCAGCCAGAAAGTTGCAATATGAAGAGACTGGTATTAAATATTCATCAGAGAACGTAACAGACCACTGGGTCGGCCTTATATCAGTTTAACAGAGAAACGTAGATTATGCTTCTAACCAAATCTCCCAGAAGCAATTTGAAATACCTTGTTCTAAAGCGTCCTGTTTTGAACAACACTTTCCATGTTGAGCATGTGCTTCCTTTCTCCATTGTTTGTAATGACTCGCTTCAAGAACTCTGTGAGTTGGAAGGAAGGAGCACACTGTGAACAATCTCGTATTCTGCCAATCCAAGCAGCAGTCAGCATTACCAATCCTATCTTTTTGTCACTTCTCTGTTGTAAAACCAAATACAAGTTGTGCCCAAGGCGCAGAAGTTAGCCATTTATTCAGATTCTCTGTCAAATATTACATGGGGATCACTTTCTCCCCCCTTCCCATGTCAGATGCTGCCTTTATTCTAAATGACATAAGAAAAGAATGAAGATTTAAACTCATTTAACCTTGAATGTAGTCATTAGTTAAGCAATTAAAATTAAAGGTTGAGTTAATGGGCAGTGTCAAACATTCAGAGAAACATCTGGTGTCATAAAAGTGTGCATTTTAACTTATGAATAATTGAGTTACCTTTTTGAAAAGCTTGGTTTTCTAACAAGTGGAGACTAGCTGGGTAATGCTGCAATCTCTGGTGTGTATGCATCCCCCGTGAACACCCCACCAGCTGGCATTTTCCCCACAACACGTTGCTAACACCAGGATAGTTGAAGTGCTGCGTGTCAGAACAAAGGTCCATTTCCAGAATGGCTTATGTATTGCCTGCACCATCGTTACCAGCTCTTGGCTTTAATGGTACCCAATGTATATGATTTTAAATCAAAAGGAATTGCTGACTTCAAAAAAAAATCTGTATTAGCTCCTGAGTGTATTTGATGTTGGACATTAATGCCAAGGATTTTGATGACTCACAGTGCTTGAATTCTATCACCAAGCATAATTAACTCAGACATTTTGGCAGGCAATTGATGTGAATGAACAACTTCACTAATGCATTGAAGGTAATACTGTAAATATTGAGTGGAGTTGAAAGAGGGATAATAGAAAGTATTTGTCTAACTACTGTAGAAGCAGCAACGGTCTCCTACCGCTTCCCCTCCCCCCATACATATCCAAATGTACAAACTTCTACCCAGACTCACCTGCTACCCCAGGAGGGACAAGAGCAGAAGGCACGTGACTGGGGTGAATTCGTGGCCCCAGTTAAGTCAGTGGGAGATTTGCTATTGACTTAGTAAACAATACACTGTAAAGCATCACATTCTTGCCTAGGAAATGTGTAGGTTCTATGGTGATGTGGAAAACTCACACCTAGTTTGTTCCCATATTCTTAGTATAAATCTAGCGTATGCAATATGGCCCTGGTCCTTCAAGGATCTCCATGTGGTCAGACTCCTGTGCCCATGTAGATCCACAGGAGTCATTGTGGTTCCATGTTGGTACAGGGAATCCACCTACACCTTGTTGGAAAGGGGCCTGTTATGAAGTTGCTAGTCAACAGAATTTCTGGCATGGGTTTCAAAGCCAGAAGGGACCATGGTGATCATCTAGTGGTCTGGCCTCCTGTATCTCTCAGACCACAGATTTCCCCCCAAATACTTTGCAGAGTAGATCTTTTAGGGAAAAAAAATCCAGTAGTCAGCAATGGAGAATCCATGACCCTTGGTAAATTGTTCCAATGGTTAATTACTCACTGTTTATGCATTTTTTCAAGTTTGATTTTGTCTAGCTTCAGCACCCAGCCACTGGTAAGGGACTGGGAGAAGTATAACACAATCCATTTTGCATAATGATTTAAAAAGAGGTGGGAAGCTGATAGGGTGACCTGGAAATGTTTAGAGCTGGTTAAACTGAATAATCTTGGCTAGAGTTTTATGTCAAAGTGATTCAGCCCCAAAAATCCTTCTGTCAAGCAGATTTCAGGCTTCTAAGGCTTTGTCTACACTGCAGGGTTTTTGTGCAAGAAGCTTTTTGTGGAAGAGATCTTCCGCAAAAACTTCTTGTGTAAAAGCGCGTCCACAGCTCAAAAGTGCATTGCAAAAGTGATGTGCTTTTGCGCATGAGAGTGTCTACACTGCATGGACGCTCTTGCTCAAGAAAGCTCTGATTGCCATTAACAGAATGGCCTCAAAGCACCTGTGCTTTTTCTGATAGGCTCTTTTTGCGCAAGAAACCCCTGTGGAGTGTCCACAAATGCCTTTTTGTGCAAGAGCTGTAGCGCAAAAAGGAGTTATTCCTCGTGGGGAGAGGAATAACTCTACCAGCAAAATCCCCCTGTCCTGTCGATTTACTGTATTTTTTTTTGCATAAAAACGCACTTGAGGTGTGGATGCTTTGCCGGTTTTTGCGCAAAAACAGTTGTTTTTGCGCAAAAACGTTGTAGTGTTGACATAGCCTAAAAGGTTTTTTTCCCTCTTAAAAACATGTTGGGACTCTAATGCTCCTAGGATTTTTTTCTTTCATATGTGGAACTGTGTTTTGGGTGGAACTATGTCATAAACTGTGCTAGAGAAAACCAAATCTTTCATCAAGTTTACAAATACAATAGTATCATAGTATGGTCACTGAAATAATCAAAGTGTCTTTACACCCAAGCCTCCTAAAAAAAGGAAACTGATTCTAGCCAAGATTTTGACAATTGTAATATTAGACTGCAAAACAATTATAGCTATTCAAGAATTAGTAATAGAAGAAAGTACCATTAACCCCCGGAAGCAAGCCAAGTATATACAAACTAAATATTTGTTTGCTGCTTTTTTCATAGTGTCTACAGGACATAGGTGGGTCCATAACATATTATTATACAAACACTATTATCACCATTAGCTTAGGGAAGGGGAAATAATCCATTAACTAAAAGGGTAAAGGCAAACTATGAACCAATTTATAGTTCAGTCTCCCAGTTCTTTGTGCTCCGGAATTGCCTCTGCCATTCTGCTAGATTTTTTGCTAGCACTTTCAGCTGCCTGACTGCCCCTTTTAAACTAAATCACTACTCTCATTGCTTTAAGCCCTGTATGATATAAAATTGACCCTTGAATATTTTTAGATGTTACATGCAAAAGATTAACACTAATATAAAAGAAATGTTGTGAAACAGAGTACATAGAAACCAGAAAATGAAAAGTTAAGTCTGAAAACTCAACATTTTCTTTGCCCTGTGCATTTGCAGCTCATAAATTTGTCAAAATTGCATTTGGTGTAATACAAATACAAAAATAATTTCTTATACAGTGTTACATATAGTACAATCTTCAGACTTGGCTTGTTTTGTTGCTCTCATTGAGATTTCAATCAAGTCAGGTGGGAACAAAATTTTAGCTGCTGAGCTGTGAATGTATAAAATTGCCTGTCTGAACACAGAAGGCAAGTGTATTTTTTGTACATATAGAATTCAAGAACAGCAGAAGAGATTTTGCTCAAACAAACATCAGCTCTGAGCAGAGACCAAATGTAGAACTTTTCTCAAACAAATTATTTTGAGGTGAAAATTATGAGCAAATGGAAAAAAGAGATTATACTCAAAACCACATTTTAGCCTTAAGCATAACTAAAGAATTCTTTTAAATCTTTATAGCAAAAAAGAGCATCTGGCAACTGCTATGGCTTATAAAATGCTTTAATTTGCATGTTCAGTTATATTTTAAAAGGTCATACAAATGTCTTTTTTCCTTTACCACCTCTCCCCCACAAAACTCCTTTGCATTAGAAGTGCTATCTCAACTGCAACTTGAGTGTTGTTACTACAATGTTATAACAGAGCCACAAGTGACCGTTTCAACTGTAATAACCTATTTGATTTTATTTTTGCCTTAATCTTAAAAATATTGGACATTTTTCTTTCAGACAAAGTGTTTAAATAATGGATTAGTGAAAAAAATTACTGTGATATAATTTAGCTGATGATATTTACTGATTCCATTGGTAGCAGATTTTTCTTACATATAGCGCTCCTTTAGAAAAATTTAGCTGATGATATTTACTGATTCCATTGGTAGCAGATTTTTCTTACATATAGCGCTCCTTTAGAAAAATCCCCAAATAAATGTGGACCAGCAATTAATCTATCATAAGAACATACTGCACCTTGTTGGGTATGTCACTTAATTTTTCAATTATACTTTTATTAGGCTTATCAAATATTCCTTTCCTACTTGTTAGTAACAGTTCTCAAAGATGGAAGTACAGTGGTGCAATTTTGTGTGTGTGTAAATGGCATCCACTATGAATTTTCTAAAGCAGAGATTATGGTTTTATTCTCTCTGCAATGCACCATGGACACCTATGGTGCTAATTATAAACATTAATATCATTGTTGACAATTTCTTGTAGCATTTTGATGATAACCCTTCTTTCTCCATCATTTATGCAGTCACACACTATAAAATGTTTCCAATGTGTCCATTTCACTATAGGTTTTTAAATTTTAAAACATTGTTTGCTAATTAGTTGTACTATTTTCATATATCACAAGTCCTTTTTATGAATAGTTCTCTGCAACTCAAGAGTTCTGTTTGTGCATGACTTTTGACTGCTACAGTACAAGAAACCTGGAAGGGAACTGGTTAGTTTGGGTACTCAGGTATGAAATGCAAAAGCTCTTGCTTTAAGGATGCTAGTTCAAATATAGTCCCAGGTGGTGTAAGCCAAACCATTGTGTGAGAGGAGGGGAAAATAAGACAATGTATTTGTGCTTACCAGAAATTTTCCTTTCTTCGAGCAATAAGGTCACAGATCCATTACAATGGGTACTTCGACCTGCTTGCAGCTTGAAGGCAGCATCAGACCAGTAAGTTTCGGACAGCAGCAGAATGCTCTACCCCCAGCGTTCTGTCCAATCAAGAGAACTTCCACAGCCAGGACACCTCTGTTTACTTCCCTAAATGAAATCCCTGCTGGAGGAATTCAGAGCTCTTTCCCTTGTTTAACTTGGATGTTGAACTTTGTACCACCAAGCAGAATAGTTCTATTTATTGACTTTGGTTCTATGACCAAGATTTTATCTAAGTATCCATTTTGAATTTGGTTGGTCCTAGCCAGAGGAATGCTTTGGCAACAGCAGACCTCTGCTGTGAGACAGACATCAGAAGGTCCAAAGCTAGATGAATCAGGCCCCACAGCCATAGCTGCCTCCACAAGAAAGGCATAAACCGTATCACTGATACCTGCTCTTTCCTATGTTTGCATTGTACTGGGGAGAAGTAGAAGAGATGGGAAAACGTAGCAGTCACCTGGCCCAGCTTTGTGAGGAGTCATTCAGTATCTCACAAGAGGCGTATTACAATGAGGCCACAAGACTTTTTATTTGCTCTTCCTGGATGTGACGAGATCAAGCACCAGACCATCAAACTGATTTACAGTCTGTAAGGATACATCTGGATGCAGATTCTAGTTTGGTAATTCAATGTCTGCAATGTAAATCTTGGCATTCATCTTCCCTAGCTTGGCAGTGCATAGAGGTAGGGAACTTTGCTTCACCAAGGCCAAGAAAATTTATCTTTGCAGTAGGGTTGATCACATACTTCCTAGTTTATTTTTGAACCCCCCATCAGACATGTTGACTGCCATGACCAGAACAAGTCTGTTTCTTAGGGAAGAAAGAGTGCTCCAACACCTCAATGAAACCAACTAAAGATATTCCAGCAGACTGATATTAGGCTCTCTCTCTTCTGGTATCCACTCCTTGAACTGAATTGGGGTGATTCTTAAAAAACAAAGAAAAACAAACTAATTCCCATTCATGAGCAGAGACTATACAATTGGAGCTAGGGCTCTGCCAATGGTGAAACAGGAGGAAATAACATGAATTATTAAATGGGTCGCTGGTGAACTCTGAAGCACGCATTTGTGAGACCAGAATTCCCAAGAGGCTCCAGTAAGAACTGGATTTTTGTTTCTTTGACACCACTTCACCCTGTTAATGTTCTCAGAGGAGACCTTCTACCTAACCATACTCATACTCCGCTCACAATGATGATGGGTCGTTTGGTGCCAAGAATGCAAAGTACTCTAGGAACGGTATTACCCTGTGGGTGAGTTTCAGCTTTCTCTCAGTATAGCGCTCTGATCAATTAGTTCATATTTATTTTGTTTCAGTGGGATCTAATAGTGTTCATGCCTAAAGGAGCGGGCAGAAACAACACTTGTCTGGACACAGAAGAGTCTGTGTCATGAAGAGGCTGCTTGTTCATGTAAAGATCTCCCCTCACTTAAAACTGGGGTGCCTCGACCATCAGGTGAAATAGCCACACACACACACAGAGTGATACCAGGTTACATTTCAACTACTGCATCCTGGGGAATCTGCTCTTTATAAAATGGAGGCCTGGAGGGGAATAGAGGGTGGGCCAAACAGTCCCTTACACTCTGCTATTGTTCCTGCTCTCACCACTCCAAGCCTAGCTGCTGGGGGCAGAGGTGGGGGTGGTGGAGAGGCACAGAAACCTGCAGCAGAAGCTGGGAACAATAATCTGGATGCTAGAGCATGATGACTCTTAGAAATGGCTGGGAATCATAGCCCAAGAGTTAGGGCATGGTGAGCCACAGAGGCTGCTGGAGACTTCTAGTAGTGACAGGAAATCCCCATCCCTCTATTACCGTGATGTCCAACATGCTTGCCACGAGCCACAAGTGGCTATTTGGCCGGTTGAGTGTGGCTAGTTCACTAAAGGACTAGTGAACTAGCAGTATAGTGGCTACTGCTTCAGAACTGGTTAGACATCAAGGGTATGTCTAGACTACATGCCTCTGCCAACAGAGGCATGTAAATTAGACTACCCGACATAGTCAATGAAGCGGGGATTTAAATATCCCCCCGCTTCATTAGAATAAAAATGGCCGCTGCATTGTGCCGGCTCAGCTGATCGTCGGCACACCGCGGCAGTCAAGACGCGGATCGGTCGACAGGGAACGCCTTTGTCGACCACTCCCTTATGCCTCGTGAAATGAGGTTTACAGGAGCGGTCGACAAAGGCGTTCCCTGTCGACCGATCCGTGTCTTGACTACCGCGCTGTGCCAATGATCAGCTGAGCCAGCACAACGTGGCTGCCATTTTTATTCTAATGAAGCGGGGGGATATTTAAATCCCCACTTCATTGACTATGTCGGGTAGTCTAATTTACATGCCTCTGTCGGCAGAGGCATGTAGTCTAGAGATACCCCAAGGGTCAAGGATTTGTGGCTATCAGGTTGGCTAGGGCAGCTGCAGATTTCTGAAATGTAGTTTCACAATATTCCTCCCTGCCTGAAAGAGTTTGTACTTTGGGTTGGATGATTTCTGTTTTACTGTTTGACTCTCTAGCTCAGATTCAGGGGGGTGGAAGGTCTGCAATCTGAAGAGGACGTTCTTGTGTGAGGAATCAGCACGTGTCTGAGGCCCAGTCTTCTTCTGCACTGATTTGCTCGGGTGCACTCTGTCAGGTTCCCCCAGGGAACCAGGTGTTGAGTTTTATCACAAACATTTATTCCAGGAAGGTGAACAGTGGAAATGACACTGTTTTTATGTCTTCATTTGTTTCTCCTTTGGGAGTTTGTCCTTATTTATCCCTGCTACCAAGGGGGGAACAAAACCGTGCTTGGAGATAGCTGCAAAAACATTTCAAGGGGCTAATGAATTCCCTAGCCACAAAACAACTGGGCTTTTATGTGAGTCTTCCCTCACATCAGCCCATTCAGGGTGTTTTAAGGGCAGGAGTACATCTGGGGCTCAAGGATGGGCTCCTAGAAGCTCTACCTCTCTCCACTCCAGGGGATCCACATAGGCCAGGGGGATCTGTTTCCTTTAGAGGTCTCAGCCTAAAGGGATCTACTTAGGGGCCTGTTATAGAGATGGTAGCAATGGAAAGGAGCTGGTCCTGATGGCAACTTACCTTGTTACCTTGTTCTTTGGCACCTGCAGTATCCATGGTGTGCCCACTGCCCTCCATCCATGATCTGTGGGGAAGGAGCTAGCCCAGTTCTGTAGGCATGGCTGCTGGTGTCAGCTCTAGGGAACTCAGGTATCATTGTCCATTCTTCTGCCTTCACTGCCTCATTGAGTGGGCAGGGTGCTACGCGTCCCTGGGACTAATTCTTAACGATTCCTGTCAGGCCACCTTGCCTGGGATGAGGGAGGGAAACTGCAACCTGCCCACAGAACGGGGTTCCCCAATGAGACATGCATGAGGAGGTGAAACAGAAGAGACGTACTTTTCCTTTTGCCGCCGGCTTTTTTTGGCTCACCATGTTTGCTGAAATCTGCCTGGGCGCCATCAGCTACAAATTCCTGGCGCTGAGGGGACAATCTTCCCCAAAAGGTAATGGCTGCCTTGAGAAAGCTGCTGGGAATCAGACCGATATACTGAGCCAACCTGTCAGAGAATTTGACATCAGGTTTGGAATTTCCCTCCGAAAAGCTATACAGCTGAGAGGGCGAGCTGCCGGTGCCTGCCAGGTTTGGTTCTGTCCCATCTTGTGGATTTCAGGACTGAAGCACCCATCTTGTGGATTTCAGGACTCTCACACAAAGAACGTATCTTCTAAAGTGTTTCCCTGGACTGCTGTTGTTCTCCACTGCGCGGCTTCACAATGAATGCTTTTCGTGTGTGTGATAGGTGGTGGTGAGCAACAATCGTTATAACCTGTCAGCAGATCAGTGGGCTCTATGCAATGAATTGTTGGGTTTGGGTCAATTCCAGCTCCCTGCCTTAAACATTACAGTCATGTGCTGCAAGAAGGGGGCATAACGGTATTAAAAGACAGAAAAATTAAAATGGATGAAAGGAAAGACTTTTTTACCCAATAAGTTCATGGGACTTCATTGCCACATGGTATCCCTGAGGCCAGCAGAACAAGGACATGCAGAGTTACAAGAGGAAAATATATATGGTTTTGGAACAGCTATAAATTCACATACTTCAAACCAAATGCTAATTAATATGGGCTAGGAAGCAATGTTACTCTGTGTGCAGGTTGTACTGTAGCTGTCTATTTTAAGGCTTCTTGCACTTTATTCTGAAATACTGGTACTGGCTGCTGTTGGAGCCAAAATAATGGATGATATGGAGCAGTGGTCCATCCATTACGAAGACTCCATTGTACTATCTCTTGGACCCTTGCTTTTGTCTGCATAACATTGCAACATGCAGATAACACCTCCCTTCAAAGTATTTTAAATAATTTAACTCCTGAGTGCACAAGCTATGCTTCAGAACTAAATCACAAACTCCGTAGACAGATCATATTTACCTTTGACAGATATCTGAGGACTCTGCTTTTCTTTTCTCTCCCACCCCCACATTTTGGCTCCATCTGCATCGTACCTGACCAAAACTAATTTATATTGGATTGTTCATTGTTGCCACTGGAGTGATACTGGTTTGCTGCCTGTGTGAGAGAAGTTTTAGTAATATCTTAATTAACTGCTGCAAAACTGGATACCTTTCTTCATCCTGAATGCAGCAAAAGCCCAAATTGCCTTGTTTTCATCCTCAGTAGCCTCAAAGACAGGCTGAAGAGAAAAAGTAACAGAGTGGAACCCAGGCCAAATATTTAATTGCTCCATTTAAATTATCATGTATATTTATTCCTGCATGCTGCTTTGGGTGTGTCTCAAAACCTACCTTTACTTTTAGATGGGTTTATAGGTACAGACAGAGAGCTATTAAAAGAAAGCCTCATGTATGGAACAAGTTGTATTGTATAGGGATTTGCCAAAGTCAAAAATCGCACAGTCAGGAACATGTTCATGTGACTAGACCCATTAAAGATGACGTGTGTGAGCAAGAGCTGTAGTATAGGGGCCAAGGGCCACAGTAATTAACTCCTGGCACAGATTCAGTTCACCTGATTGAGTTTGGGGGGGTCTCCCCAATACTGGATACTTTGGCTGTATTTTTAAATAGTTCATTAGCAAGGCTATGTATAAATATTTAGTTGGAAGGATTTTGAATATATTCACCCCAGGTTATAGCAAATTTATTTTTTGATCTTCTTCTGTTTCCTGACTCTTACGATGCACTGAAATTCATTTTACTAGCTTGGTTACAATGTACTGCAACAGCTTTCATAGAGCTATGAAACAGCAGCTTGCTGAAGAATGCATTTTAATTGAATACACCTTTCAAACCAACCTCCAGAAATACTTCATATGGAAAGTGCTATATTAGTGCTAAGTACTATGGCTATTATGTATGGTCAAATGTACAGCTAAGAAACCACTTTATCTACCCAGAGATTCAGGTCAGATGTCTGCAAATTAAGGGAATCTGTACACCGCAACAGGAGGCATATTTGCAGACGTGCTCAAGCTGGCTTTGATATAGCTAGTACAAGTACCAATAGCAGTGAAGCCATGGCAGCATGGATAAATCTCCTGAATAGGTTCCCAGGTTCTCAGACAGGCTTGCACAGCCCACACTGTTATTGGTACCTGCACTATCACTCTGGGTATGTCTACCCCTGCAGCCACAAGACCCCTGATTGCAGTGTAGATTGACATCTCCTCCCCAAAGGCATCAGTCCTGCAACACATATGCTTAACTGTATGCACACGACATTTAATCAATGTGATTACTTGTGTATTTAAAGTCCAACAAAGCACTTAAGGACACGCCAGAGCCCCAAGTCCCTGATCCTGCAGCTATTCTATATGGGCACCGTGTGGCATCCCAGTGATTTCAACAAGTGGGTCCTTCCACACAGAGCAAGTTGCAGGCTGGGACTTGGAAATTCCCACTGAATGAAATGTGGGTCTGTCGAAGAAGCCTGAGAAGTCGGCACTTCACTCCCTTACATTGTGGTGAAACCCCAGGTGAAACACGCTCAATTCACTGGGAATTTGGGGTGCAAAAGGAATGCTGAAATGTGCCCCAAATCTCATTTCTGCGAGAGATGACGTGTTCTGGTAGCTGATTTAAACATTCATCAATATGTACCTCACCTGGGCCCTGGGAATGTCCCTTACAAGCCTATACCAAACCTTTTCACCAAATGTATTTATCAGCATTGTGATTGCATTGAAGTCCCTCTCTTTTTCCCTATTATGAATATTTATTTTTTTTAAATGAAATTCTGGGAATTACCTAAGTCCTGAATCTTTATAAATAATCAACATATGTAATAGTATTACACCTGCAAAACGAAAAAATGTGACATCAGTATCCTTCACTATTCTCATATATTTGTCCATTAAAAAGCTTATTCTAATCTCTCTGCTGTAAATCTCTGGCTTCCTGTTAAAACAGCAAAAGTTTCAGATTGGATATCTGTGTTCGTCTGTAACTGGAAAAACAAAAAACAACAAAAGACAGAACTATGTAGCACTTTAAAGACTAACAAGATGGTTTATTAGGTGATGAGCTTTCGTGGGCCAGACCCACGAAAGCTCATCACTTAATAAACCATCTTGTTAGTCTTTAAAGTGCTACATAGTTCTGTCTTTTGTTTCAGCTAGACCAGACTAACAGGGCTGCATCTCTATCACTATAAAAAACAACAAATAGTCTTGCAGCACCTTAGAAACTAACAAAACATGTAGATGGTATCATGAGCTTTTGTGGGCACAACCCACTTCTTCAGATGAACAGAGTTTAAGGCATACAGTTTTCAAATCATTAGCATAGAGAGGGGATGGGAGAGGGGAAGAGGAGGAAGAAGGGGGGAAAAAAGGGAATGAAGTTGTCAATTAGAGTGCCCATGCTAAATGAAGCTGAAAACAGCACTTATTTAAGAAGCAAGAGGAGGTAGTTGCATTCTTCATGCTGACTCAAGAGCACCCCCTGGTGTGCATTTATAGAAACAGGACAGTATTGTGCAAGTATTCATTGTGCAAGGATAACATTTCTAAAGTAAAGAACAAAAACCCATTCATGAAAATCAGCTCACTCATAAGAAAGCCTGAATTTAATAGGCGTGGCTGACACTGAACACCTTACAAAGCCAAGCCCTTAAGTGCTACATTTATGGATTGCTGAACTGGAATTCCCCAGGTTTAGTTGAAATCTAACACTTTTATAATTGAAACAATGGAGGGTTTTCAAACATAATTAAGTAGATATTTTAAATAGAAGATTAACCATACAGGAAACATAGAATTACAAGTTACAGGGCAATAACACACATAACATTAATGTTTAAAGGGCCTTTGTTTGGACTATTTATATATTCTAAATAGACTAATGATTCCATTTTACCTTTCCAAATTTGTGAGAAGGTGTATTTTTTCTCTTGCAAAAGTTTCCTGTAGTTAATACTTTGTTTTGTTGTGGCATCTTGAGTTTCTTGTGAGTGCATATATCAGCTGAAGACATTATGGCTACGTCTACACTGCATTGCTATTTTGGGATACCAGAGGTATCCCAAAATAGCTGTTCTGCATCTTTTGAGAGTGCCCATTATTTTGAAATATTTCGCTGGCTATTCCAACATCCCTGTAAACCTCATTCCACAAGGAGTAAGGGTGCTTCAGAATAGCGATTTATTTCAAAATAAGTGCTATGTAGACAATGCCAATTTTTGAAATAAGCTATTTCAAAATAACATTGAAATAAGATACGCAATTTACGTAGCTCAAATTGCATATCTTATTTCAACCTACGATGCAGTGTAGACGCACCTTATAACTGCCATGCCATGCCATGCCATGCCACCATATAATAATTGAAATGGTCAATTATTTTTATTTTATTTTTGCAATCAGTAAGGACAGCTATTATTCGGTACTGATTAAAACTTTCTTTCTTTCTTTCTTTCTTTCTAGTACACATACACATGTGCGCGTGCACACAGTTTTAACAAAACTGAATTCTAAACAGTGCTGTAGAATTATCAATAATAGTGCAGAAAAGGCAGAAATGTTCAATAAATATTTCTGTTCTGTATTGGGAAGTGTCAGATGACATATTTAGATAACATGATGATGAAATACTTTCCATTCCAAGAGTAACTAAGAAAGATGTTAAACAGCAGCTACTCAAGACAGGCATTTTAAAATCACCAGGTTCAAATAACTTGTACCCAAAAGATGTAAAAGATCTAACCAAGGAACTCTCTTGGCTAATATTGTTTTTCAGTGAGTCTTGGAACATTTCCAGTGGACTGGAAGAAAGCTAATATTGTGGCAGTATTTAAAAAGTGTAAACAGAATGACCCAGTTAATTATAGGCTTATTGGCCTGACATAAATCCTGGGCAAAATATATCTAGGAATACAGGCATGGCTGTCCTTAGGCATTGTGGAGCCCCATCCAGCACTATTATACTGGTGTCCCTATGCCCAATGGCAGCTGGGTATGTGAGATTTTTTTTTGAGATGTCATTTTATAATCTTCAGCATAGGGATGTAAATGAGTAGTCGAGTATATGATTAACTGATAAGCCTGGGCTTTACAGTTAATCTTCTCGACTACTCACATCCCCCCCACCTTGCTGACTCTATATCAGTTGCAGCAAAGGTGGGGAATGCAGGAGCCGGTGCTAGGGGGAGCCGGCTTAAAAGCCAGTTCCCCCCAGCACCAGCTCTGTGGTGCTGCCTGCCCGCCCCCTGCGCGGCAGGTGGGGAGAGGAGGCTGCCACGAAGCAGCTTCTGCCCTCGGTGGGCCCAGAGAAGATTACTGGAGACCCAAGCACAGTTTTTGAGTACTGGATATACAGAACAGAAACTTGACAGTAGAAGGCTTTACAATCTGGCTGAGAAAGATATACCAAGAGCCAGCAGCTGGAAGTTGAAGCTAGACACAGTCAGATTAGAAATTAAATAATTTTTAGCCATGAGGGCAAATAACAATTGGAACCACTTAGCAATGCTTGTGGTGGATTCTCCATCACTGGAAATTTTTAAATCAAGATTGGATTTTAAAAAAATGCTCTAGTTCAAAAAGAACTAACTCTCAGGGGAAGTCCTATGGCCTGCATTGTAAAGGAGGCCAGACTAAGATGATTATAGTGGTCTGAGCCAGCTTTATAATCTATTAATTGTTTGTGAGGTGCTTAGTTACTGTGGCAATGAGGGCACTATAGGAAGCCAACAGTCAGGAGTGCCTTGGATTTTGAGCCAGTGAAGCTGCATAGGGTACCTGCTTGTAGGTCAAATCACTGCTCCCCTCTGAGTCTTCACACTCCTGCGCAGAGTCTAAATGGAGCTTGGCTCCATGATGCACAGAGGAGTGGGTCAAGTCCCACTGGGTTCAGATGGTGTGGGGACAATTTTGTTGTTGCCCTCAAACAGAACAGTATTTCTGTCCAGACACATCACATACATTGTTTGGGGACAGCAGAGGGACAGCAAAAATACCCTGTAGGGGAACTCCAGATTCCCTCCCCCACCTTGCTGCCCAGTGAACCAAAGTCTTCTGCACTGGGAGAGGAACATGGACAAAAATGCTGTAGCAGTCACTTGGAGGCATTTTCAAGTGGACTTTTCCATGCCACGGCTAGGCCATAGCCGCTTTTGTTACATAAAAAGTGTTGCTCTATTTCCCAAACAGGGCTCAGCTTTGGACCCTTTCCAGTTCCACAAGGAGAGTTAGTCATCTTTCAGCTGGCAAAGCATGTAGAGAGGGCTGGAGCTTGCTAAGCTGAACACATGGCTCCTTGCTCCTTCCTCAAAGAAATGAGTGGGATTTTGAAAGACAGCCGTTCATGTTAAAACTACCAAGACTTGGCTGTGAAACACACCTGCTCCTATGGAGAAAATGGCAGAAAATCCTGTTTCTTCACAACACTCCATAATTCCTTTGAGATGTATGCAGTGACCAAATATGAGCCTAATAGTGCACACAGCCCCATAATGTGTAGCACTTATATAACACTATCCCGTGTACAAACACTATCTAATGCATGCTCATAATACCTCTGTGAGGCAGATCAGTAGTGCCCTCCCCATTTCACTACAGCCAGGAAACTGGCAGGTAGAGAGAAAGCCAGTTCTCATGGCCAAGACTACGCAGTGACTCTGGCTTGCCAAGAGAATAGGATTGGGAAGCATAGTTCCAGACTTCCACCTCCGGATCACACCGTCTCCCAGCAAGAGACAGGCAAACTGATTCAGATATAAAAGAACATTCACTTGACACGCAAATCAAACCTTAGGTTGTATAACGGAGAGAGCTTGTGTGGGCCTGGGGTAAAGGATGGTGCAGGGAGTAGAGACTGAAGCAGGAGTCAGGCAAGATGGGTTTCTTTCCTGGTTCTGCCAGTGACCTGCCATGTGAGTTTACGTAAGTCATTTCAGCCCCATGGTCTTCAACCTTTTTAAGCACAAGTTCACTTTTTGAATTTGTCAGTCCAGGATCTACCTTAAATGCAAATATTCCTGCTCTGCCCCTTTTCCAAGGCCCTGCCCCTACCCTACCCCTTTGCCAAGGCCCAGCCCTCCTTACTCTGTGAAGATGGGGTACAGGAGAGCAGGACAGAGTGACATCAGTGCCCCCTGCCTCTGTCTCCCCGACCTTGCACAACAAGCAGGAGCTGCTCTGAGGCTCTGGGCAAGAGCAGCAGGGCAATGTGGTGAGGGGCAACTGAAGTGCAGACACTTGATAGCCTCCCTGCCAAACCAGTCAGGATCACCTGTCAGAGGCTCCAAGATCTGCTGGTAGATCCTGTTCTACTGGTTGGTGACCACTGTTTCAGCCTTCTGTGGTTGTGTATCCCCCCCCCTGCCCTGGTCTGTTTAGATTGAAGGCACTCACTCTTGCACATGGGCATAAATGTCTAATTTTTTTGATAATCTGACCCTTATTGTATAGTACAGGTTGAACCTCCCTAGTCCGGCACCCTTGGGACCTGACTGGTGCTGAACCAGAGAATTTGCCAAATCACGGAGGTCAATATTGTCCAGAACTATTACCAACACTTCCACTGTTCACTGGACTATTTGAAGACATTTAAGGGTAAATTAGAGCTAAATAACAGCATAAAACACTGAGAGTCAGGACTGGCAGCTGTAAACAAACTTTAAGGGATCATGGGAAACTTGGCTACACCCATGATAAGTGGACATCTGGCTCACTAAAATCATGCTGGATGTTGCTGTACCAGAGAGTGCCAGGTTAGAGAGGTACAAATCTTATCAGTTAAGCCTAGTTTCCACTAATAAAACTAATTCTCACTAAAAATTCATATGTTTGATATGACTATCCATTATGATCCCATAGCCGAAGGGAAAATAGATGTTTTGGACCATATTGGGAGTCTCTGGAAGCTCAGTAAGATGTTGTAGAAAATGTTATCACAGGCTTGTCTTAAAGTCTGCCTTTTGGCGATCAACTGACATATATTATATTTACCTTGTATAAATACATTGGGATTTATCAGCATCAGGTTAGAATGGAAAGCAGTTGTTATATAATGATGATGGAGGGAGGTGGCTATGGATGGATATACTAACTCATCATCAGTAGATAAGAACTGATCAGGACGTACAGAGGCCTGGACCAGGGTAGAATCACAGGCTGGTAAATATGACAAAATCTTATTAAATAAGATTTCCATGTGTTCTTGCCAGTCTCAAACTGTAGTTACAGTCTGACCATCCCCCACTTCTCAGCAGCAGTGTCTGCATGCAGCGTTGTTGGGTGCTTCTTCCCTGCGTGTACTCAGCTTAGATCCGTTTGCCCCCAAGCATGCAGCTCTTTGAGGCAGCTCCACAGTTAGGATAAGGGCAAAGTGAGCACCGATCCTGACCAGGTCAAAAGGAAAAGTACTGAGCCAAAGGGCAGCTGCTGCCTTGTGCTGTCAGAATTTGTTCTGCACCACTTAAGTCAATGTGGTGTGGGGGGAGGGGTCGCTACAGATGTCAGTGATAGTTGGGTCCGACCATTAATGAACTGTTGTATGATCTGACCAGGCTGCAGCCCGCCTGCTTAAGGCTACTGATCAAATACCATCCACCACATTGATTTCCCATTTAGTATTTACAGTAGGCTTCCCAGAGGACTTCGCCCCTTGAGTTAGCTCATCCCCACACGGTTAATTCTCTCTGATGAGCTCTCTAGCTGAGCTTCCCCTGTCCACTCCCATTGTTTTCTCTTATTTCTGCCTTCTCTAACCTGGTGGTTCTGACCCTAATCATGTTGTGCCTGATCCTGCCAGGTGCTGAGGCCCAGCTCCGCAAAGGTGTTTAGGCCCTGACTCCCATTGATTTCATGGGGAGCCAGGCACCTTCCCGCCCTCAGCTCTCACTGAGAGCTCTGGGAGTTGAGGGCATTCAGCACCTCGCAGTGGTGACCTGAACCTTGCAGGGTTGGACCCTTCTGTGACAGTCACTGGAGCTTCTGCTTCCTTCCCTCAGCAGCCTCATCTGTTTCCATCTGCCCTCAGCAACTGCATCCCAGGTTTCTGGCTGGGGCATTTGTCTGTCGGGCCTGAAGCTTCTCTGCCCCTGCCATCATGCAGGGCTCACGCTAAAGTCCGCACACATGGCTGCTAAGCCTCTCCTCTTTCTGGGTAGGTTTAGCATTTACAGGTTCCTTTGTATCTGTCTCCCAAGTGCAGCAATAGCTAGGGAAAGCTTTCCAGGGCCACGTCACCACCTGGATGACACCTAACCCAGGTGAGTCACCAGCACCCCTGAATGCCAAGAAATCAAAGTAACCAACCAAAAGTTGTGAAGAAAGACAGCCAGGAACAAGTCGACCTGCATCAGGATCTTTTAACCAAGCAGGAAACTATAGGTAAATATTGCCCTCACTAACACCCAGGAAACACCAGGGAGTGCAGAGATTGCACATGGATAACTGAAGGCACTTGTACGACTTACTGGGATATTAGAAGACATTTAGGGGTAAATGAGCGCTGACCTCCTACTGTCCAAGCGGAGAGCTGGAATGTGGAGGATCCCATACACAAAAGTACCAGCCTTCCACAACATAACTGCGCTGGTGCATTTCCTAGTGAATAAAAGCACGCTGCTTTGCCTGCTTCCCTGCTGTCATGAGGTATTCAGGAGTCTTTCTACCTGGCGCAGGAGAGTCACAGTGCAAGGCATAAGCCTGAACACCAAACCACAGCTGGTAGATGTAATTGTAAGTCCCTCTGACCTATGTTTCCCTCTAAATCAGGGATGGGGAACCTTTTGTGGGTCAGAGGCCACTGACCCACAGAAAAATCAGGCAGAAAGGCACTCCCCACATTCCCCTTGCACCCCAGAGCCTAGGTGGGCCCAGGCTAGTAGATTTTGTGTGCTCCAGCCCTGCTGAGGGAGAGGGGGCTGGAGTGCCACCGTGGGCTCCCCAATGCTGGGGAAGGGGGAGCCCTGAGCCTCAGAGGCCAGATCCAGGCATCTGGCCCTTGGGCTTTAGGTTACCTACCTAAGGTAGGTTCCCTACCCCTGCTCTAAATAGCTAAGGCTCTAGATAAAACCTCACTTAGGGTTGCCAGATGGTTTCAGCAAAAATACCAGACACACTTGACATTACATCACAATCTACATTACATCTTATTTAGAAAATACTGGACATTTATATTTTCTCATTTAGATTTTCCCAATTTTTTTCCCAAACAGAAAGCTCAAATACTGGACTGTCCGGTTCAAAACCGGACACCTGGCAACCCTAAGCCCACTTCAAACACAGTAGAGTATGTGTATTAGCCAAGGACACTGATGGTAAAATCTTGGCCCAGTTGAAGTGAATGGAAGTTTAGCTATTGACTTCAATGGAGGCAGGATTTCACCTCCCCACATTCATTCCTATTCTATTCCAAATAATAGAGAGAGAAAGTTTCTGTATTACAATTATAAAAGTCAGTGGCTTCCTCCATTTAAAGCCCATTGAGGCTATGTCTAAACTACATCCCTCTTTCAAAAGAGGGATGTAAATTAGGCAGATCGAAAGCGCAAATGAAGCAGGGATTTAAATATCCTGTGATTCATTTGCATAATCACCTCATACCGTTCTTGGAAAAAGTGTATTTTGAAAGTGAAACCGCTGTCTAGACGCGGTTCTTTCGGAAAAAAAACCCCTTTTCGAAAGATCCTGTACTACTCATTTTTTGAGGAGTACAGGCTCTTTCGAAAAAGGGTTTTTTTCTCGAAAGAACCATGTCTAGACGGCGATTTCACTTTCAAAATACCCTTTTTCGAAAGAACGCTGTGATGTGATTATGCAAATGAAGTGCGGGATATTTAAATCCCCGCTTCATTTGCACTTTCGATCTGCCTAATTTACGTCCCTCTTTCGAAAGAGGGATGTAGTTTAGACATGCCCAGAGATTTATAAACTTTTGACCAAATCCATTATTAGTAAACAGAGGTTGTATTGAAATCTGCATTCTTTTTACTACAGTAAAAATATGAACATAGAAAGTATTTTAGTTTTTAATTTTGTGAATGAATTTGGTTTTCCTCATGTGACTTTGCTGTTCTTGTCCTCTCCTTCTCTTGTTTCTGTTTTAATTATTTCATGGCTTATTGGCCCCTAATAGTCTGTAGATCTTTCACAGATTGTAAAAGAACAATTACCAGTCATTAGTGGTAACTATATTGTAATTTGTTTCCTTCTTTTTGTAGGAAAATATATATTCAAATGGTCAACTCTTTTGCTGATGTAAATAAACTTACATGGAATTACACCTATTGATGCCAGTATACAATTTGGCCCAATTATAATACCAAAAAAGAAAAAAAAGAGAGAGCGAGAGAGGAGAGAAAACAAATCCTCTGAGAAATTCTGAGGGTGAGGTCTCAGGGTTGAGAATTCTCCTGTTTTGTGTGTGTGTGTGTGTCTGTTAATTTAACTCACAGAGAGAGTCAATCTATATTAGTCTGTCCATTCCCAGTTTTGCTGTTTTTGATAGTCTAAAACCCCCAATCTTTTTTTTTTTTTTTTTTTTTTTTGCATTCTGATGAGTGTTGATGGGAGATTTCAGATTGGAATGGCTTGATCCAAACCTTCCCAATGGTTCTAGTTTGGATTGGAACCAAAAGTAGATGGGGTATATTTTCAGATTTAGGTACCACCCTCTAAATGATACAACAAAAGCCATTTTCACAACTTTGTGGGCTAGGATTGCCAAAATAGTGCAATAACAGCTGCTGTTGGGCGACTGCTTTCATTTTTTGGATTAAAATCTCACATAAACTGCTTTCCACAGAGTCCCCAGAAGGGATCCTTGCAACATCTAATCCAGGGGTGGGGAACCTCATGCAGCCCCTGGCTTTCCTGGATCCAGCCCCGAGGGCTCAGGGCCCACCCCAGCATTGGGGAGCCTGCACTGGCACTCCAGCCCTCCCTCCTCCCGCTGCCCCACCACAGAGTTGGAGCACACAAAATCTACCAGGCTGCCCTCCCCGCCCCCGAGGCTCCAGGGTGTGAGGGAATGTGAAGAGTGTCTTTTTCATTCTCAGTCAGGGGCCACATCAGCAGCCCTTGACCTAAAAAAGGTTCCCCCAATCTAATCCAACCTCCTGCCTCTGACAGGGCTTAGCACAAGGCCTGCAGGCTAGACACGGTTCACCAGGGTTAGCTGCATCATGCCTAGGGGCTGCTTCTTGCCTATCCTGCCTTAGCATCTCACCCCGTGATTCCCACATTGAGCCCAATAATTTGCGTTTGACTAACGCATTTCATCCAGAAAGGCAGCCTGCCTTGACTGAGATTTCACAAGACGGAGACTCCACCACTGCCTTTGGTAACTTGTTCCAGTGATTAGTCACCCTCACTGTTAAAAATCAGTGTCTAATTTGAATTTGAATTTATCTGGTTTCCACTTCCAGCCATTGGTTCTTGTTCTTCCTTTCTCCTATAGACTGAAGAGCTCTTTGTATCAAGTATTTTCTCCCTGTGAGAAATTATAACTAAGTCACCTCTTCACTCTTTTTTTTTTTTTTTTTTTTAATGAATAGATTGAACTCTTTACTGTTCTACAATAAGGGACTTTCTCCACCCCAGGAATCATTTTTGCATTCTCTCAAATGTTAACATCCTTTTAAAAAATGTGACCACTCAAATTCCATGCAGTATTCTAGAATCTGTCCCACCAATGCCATGTAGAGAGGATAAATTCACTTCCTTATTCCTCCAGCTATACACTCAAGGATTCTGTTTGCCCTTTTGGTCACAGAATCACACTGGGTGCTCAAGTTCAATTGCTTATTCACTATCACCACAGGAGTGTCTGTTTCCACGATACATGCCTCCGTTCAGTTGATATGTGTTATCCTCACAAAATTCTCTGTTAACTCCCACACTCTAGGAGCACACGCCTTTACCCAGTTTCTAGGGCTCAAGGTGTAACCTGTTAATTTAAATCCCCACCCTTTCCCAATTCCTAGAGCTCAGGGCGTAACTACCTGTGGGTTTGTAGGACTTTTTACCAGTGAAAGAGCCTTCCACAGTAATATCCTTACACTCTATTTATTGACAATTACCAAGCAAGCAGAATATACATGCTCAGCATACATGTGCACCATTCCTAATCAAGTAGATGAACTTCCCTTGTTGGCCAGGCAAGGTCAGTCTCATCTGGATTCTGGTTGCTGCACATCATGGTCATGCAGAGGATTCTTAGCAGCTCTGATCTTAGGCTGTGTCATGGAGGTGAGTTCTTCTTCCAGGTCTTTCCTTCTTATTCCTCCATTCCTTCCTTTCATCTCCCGCTGGTCTCCTTCTTGGACCCCAGTGTATATAGGGAAACCTGAGTCCTGCTTAGCTATACCATAACCAATCATTTTACTAAAACGTTACTAACCAGTCCTAACATACTATAACAAAATTCCCTAATCAGTTATATTCCAGCATCTTAACTCATTTACAACTAGCAAAATTAATTATAAAGCAAGCAGAAACAATTAAAAACCAGACTGAGATCATACAGACAACAACAGGGAAGTGGGGACCAAAATTGGTCATCTGAAGAAATGGGCTGTGCCCACAAAAGCTCATGATACATCTACCTGTTTTGTTAGTCTAGAAAGTGCTACCAGACCATTTGTTGTTTTATAAGTTTTTCCTATTAATAAGTAGTTTCTTGCCAGACAAAATGCTATCAAACTAACTTTTCTTTAACCATCCTTTAGCTAGTGATAGTGGGTGCCATTAGGACAGGGTCTCCTTTTTAACAGCCTGATGTTACACTATTTTAATGTGATTTAGATGTAGGGTTGCTTGGTGTCCGGTATTGACCCAGATAGTCCTGTATTTTCACCTCCTGTCTGGTAAAAAAATTCAGAAAATACCGGACACCTAAAATGTCCGGTATTTTCTGATTTTTTTCCGTGCCAGGAGGTGAAAATACTGGACACCTGGCAACTCTACACACATTCAGCAACTGGGCCCAGCCCCTGGGCCCCCGGACCTCCCACCGGGCCCCCTCACCCCCCACTTACCTGGTTCCGCAGGGGAGCTATCTTGTGACTGGAGCAGAAAAACAAGATGGCCACCGGCAAAAGCCTCTTCTTAAAGGGGCCATGCTGGGGTTTTTTATTTTTATTTTGCTTAATAACTGCTGTCAGCTAATGGCTGCTGCTCTTTCAATCTGGCTGCAGATGAAGGCCTTAGGCTGTAGGCCTTCCAGTATGGCTATAGGCCTTCCAATATGGCTACAGAAAAAGGCATTACCCTTACATATGGTCATCAATCTTTGTTCTTAGATGCCTTGCATTTGGGTGTATTCAAATGCATTTTGTTAGAACAGGCCCATTTTAACCAAACCCTGTCCTCAATGTTACCTACCATTCTGTCATTTTTTGTATCATCTTCAAATTTTATCAGCAGGGATTTTATATTTACTTTCTGATCATTGAAAAAAGTAAATAGCATCAAGTCTAGAATGGATCCTTGTAGTACTCTACTAGCAACATCCCCCTTTGATGATGGTTCCCATTGACAACTACTTTTTGAAGTCTGTCAGCTAGCCAACTCTTTAATCCATTGAATGTGTGCTATATGTTGTATGATGCTAATTTTTCATGAGAATGTCACATCGTAATAAGTCAAATGCCCACATCTACAAAGTTAAATTTATAACCTCATAACAATTAAATCAGATTTGTTTGACAGCATCTACATTTTAATAAAACCATGTTCAAGGACATGAATTATAGTCCCATTCTTTTATATTTTATTAATTGAATCTTGCATCAACTTTACCATTGTTTTGCCTGCTATTGGTGTCAGACTAACTGGCCAATAACTATCTATGTCAACGCACCAACTCTTTCTGAATATTGGGACAATACTTTTCCAGTCCTCTGGAATTTTTCTGGTATTCCTAGGTTTATTAAACATTAACATCTGTGAGCTAGAGATCTCCTTAGCCAACTCTTTTAGGACTGTTGGGCACAAATTATCCAGGCCCATGATTTAAATGTGCATTCCTAGTAGATGCTGTTTAACAGACTTCTTAGTTACTAATGGTTTGGAAAGTACTTCCATCATTTGATACAAGTACAAATCTGCTTGTATCTTAGTCTGCTTCTTTCCTAACACAGAACAAAGACATTTATTGCATACTTTTATATTTTGTCCATCATTCACATTTTTACCATCTCCATCTAGTAATGCTTCTGTGATGCTAGTGTTCTTGAAACAAATCCCAGCTCAAGTGTAATCATGTTCCCAATGCCAGCTTATTTTCCTCTCTCTGTATACAATACTTGAGACCTATTTAGGGCCTGACCTTCCAAGACAGCAGCAATGTGAAATTCCCAGTGAAATCACAAAGGACATGCGGTATTGGACTCAGCTCCTAATGAGATTTTTGGCATCTTTGTTATTCAACATAAAAAATGACTTACATAATGAACTGTGCAAGTGGTTACTACCTCATATGATCCTCCTGAAATTGTTAAAAAGTAGCTTACAGAGGATGCATACCCTTTTTTTTCTTCTTAGAAAAAAAAAACAGCACTGAAAACTCCCAAAGGTTTTTATAATGGAATGTCTTTATTTATATCTGTATAAATCCATACATTCCAGGCACCCATGACATTAGACAGAAATTCAACCAAATTAATGCCTGATTAAATGCCTAAACTATGTGACTCCAAAGGGCACCATAATTTTAATGGAAAACTTTTATGGACATCATACAAGACCATAAAAGTGCACAAGTAGGTAATGGCTTGATAAACTTAAATCAGGGATAATCTAATCTAATGAGCAAATCCTACAGCCCCGATGTTGCAAATGGACCCCTGAGGGTGCAAATGTCTGCACCCAAGGATTGGACTGTGGTATCTGGACCTTCTTAAGCTCTTTTTTTATCACTGACTGTAAGCTCTCTGACTATCATTTAAGTGTATATTTGTTTACATCTATGGCAGATATTGCTGCTTGCTTATTGATAATGTCTCTTGAAAGCGAGAACAGGCGTTTGCCTGGCACTTTTGTAGCTGGCATTGCAAGGTAACAGGCCTGATATGTTTGACCACCATTCCAGAGGACATGTTTCCAGGATGATGATGTTTGTTAAAAATAATGTGTTAATTCAATTTGTGATCAAACTCCTTAGGGGAGAACTGTAGAGGGTTGCCAACCCACGGAAATTTCATTTACGGACAAAATGGGAAAAATTTACGGACAGACACTTTTTTTTACGGACATAATTTTTATACTATATTAAGATGACATAAATGGCCAAAAGTGAAAACTAATCATTGTCATTCATACATCCCAAGAACAATCTGCTATTTAACTCACTTTCATTTAGTTAATCATGGTCCTGGAAGTTTTCCATTGATCTAAATAAACAACTGAAATGTCAAATTTCCGCTGCTCTGCAGTAAAATAGCTGAAGCAGCACAGAAGAAATTTAATTGCTATAGAATAATTGCTGTTTTTTGAAATTATATTGCACTTTTACGAAATTTACGGACACCTACATTTTTTTTACAGACTTTACAGACATGTCCAATTTCAGCTAATTTTTTACGGACTGTCTGTAAATTTACTGACGGTTGACAACCCTGGAACTGTATGTCTTTGGGGAGCAACATGACGTATGATCTACTGTAAGAAGGAAATAGTGACTAGAATAGCGAAAGCAAGAGCAAGTTTGAAGGAAATGGATAACATCTGGGAAAGTAAAGCAATTAGCTTAGGAATGAAGCTGAGTGTCTTGAAAACATGTGTATTTAGCAGCATGTTGTACGGATGTGAGACATGGGTGATAATGAAAGATTCGAAGAGAAGGATATTGGCGTTCGAGAGGAGTTGTTATAGAAAGATCCTGAGAATAGGATGAACATAAGAACGTACATAAGAACGGCCGTACTGGGTCAGACCAAAGGTCCATCTAGCCCAGTATCCTGTCTGCTGACAGTGGCCAGCACCAGGTGTCCCAGAGAGGGTGGACCGAAGACAGTGATCAAACGATTTGTCTCCTGCCATCCCTCTCCAGCATCTGACAAACAGAGGCCAAGGACACCATTTTATCCCCTGGCTAATAGCCTTTTATGGACCTAACCTCCATGAAATTATTTAGCTTCTCTTTAAACTCTGTTATAGTCCTAGCCTTCACAGCCTCCTCTGGCAAGGAGTTCCACAGGTTGACTACACGTTGTGTGAAGAAGAACTTTCTTTTATTAGTTTTAAACCTGGATGCAGAAGGTCACCAATGAGGAATTATATAGGAAGATACAGCCAAAAGAAAACCTACTGCAGAAGGTCATACAATGGAAGTTACAGCTATTCGGGCATATCTGCAGAATGAATGACGAGCAAAAAGTTAAGACCTTGGTATTTGGCATAATGGATGGTCCGAATAGGAGAGGCAAACCCCATAGAGAATGGGTAGATGACATAGTAGATTGGTGTGGAGCTAGTCTACAGAAACTAAGCCACTCCGCACTGGACAGGGAAAGATGGAAAGAAATAGTGAGGGAGGCATCGGACACCAACGGGCGTTGAGCCCATGGTTGTTGTTGATGATGATATGTCTTTGCTCTGTTTTACCTGCACTCTGCCGTATATTTCATGTTATAGCAGTGTTGGTTGATGATCCTGCTAGCACATAGTTTGTTTTAAGAACACTTTCACTGCAGTGCTGACAAAATGCAAAGTACCCATGTGAGATTTCTAAAGATAGCTATAGCACATGCCGCGAAGTTTAAGAATCTGAAGTGCCTTCCAAAATGTGAAGGACAAGGTATGGGCATGCTTTCAGAAGCCTTAAAAGAGCAACACTGATGCAGAAACTACAGAACCCGAACAACCAAAAAGGAAAATCAACCTGCTGACTCAGATGATGAAAATGAAAATGCATCAGTCCATGCTGCTTTGGACCATTATCAAGCAGAACCCATCATTAGCATGGACGCATAATGCCAAGAGGACTCAACTGAGATTGGAGCTAGAGCACCGTACACACACAGCCATAGGCACCAACACACTTCTAGCCAGGGGTTACTTGACCCCTCTTCCCCTGCTCCAGCTCTGCCCACCCCTGCTTCACACCTGCCCTGCTCTCATTCCACCCTTTCTTCCAAGCCCCCTTCCCCGCCTCCTCACCTGAGCATGCCCCATCCCTGCTCCTCCTCTTCCCTCCTGGGCCTTCCTGAATGTTCTGAATCAGCTGTTTGTGGCACTCCAAAAGATCTAGGAGGACAAGGGAGGAGTTGGCCAGAGAAGCCACCAGTGGATAGGAGGAGTTGGGGGAAAGGAAGAAAAATGGGGAAGCTTGGTGTTGGGTGGGTGCTCAGCACCCACTAATTTTTCTCTATGGATTCTCCAGCCCAAGAGCACCCACAAAGTAGGCACCTATGCACAGAGCATGAGACAGTCCCTGCCTCCAAGTACTTACTACCTAAACACCCAAAACAGACAAAGGATGGGGGAGGAAACAGAGATGAAGTGACATGCTCTCTCAGAGATAATAAATGCTTTCTCTTCTGAGGTCTAATCTAGTGACCTAACCACTAGACAACGTTGCTTCTCAGTCTTATGTGGTTATGTCTGTAGCGTTACAGTGAAAGGGATCTCTTCTTTCATTCTGCATTTTCTTTCATACTTATTTTCTCATCATTCCAGTTATTTAAATAACACCATTTTACAGAACTGTATTATATCAATGTCATGCTGTAAAATACTTTCTCTTTGTACTTCGTAATCGTCTTCTACTGATAGTTTGTAAGTGCGGATCCTGAGACTTTAATAACAGGAAAAAAAGGGGGAAATGTAGATTACTGGGAACATGCCCTGAATGAGGAGACACTGAAAGGAAGAGACGAAAAGGCAGAATGCAATATGATTGAACACATCTGTACCTGCCAGCTCATAGTGTCTGGGCCAAAAGAACTAAGGAAATCTCTGGAATGCCTGTATGAAAGGCAGGATCTAAAACAGCTAGAGCCCAATAGGCTTAATGGAACAGATAATGGGATGGCTCAAGTCACTGCATCCTCATTTAGCCCATTCTCTGTCTCAGCATTTGCTTACTGGGTAGACACGCCCATCTCTAATCTGTTTAAGGGAAGCTCCTTTTCTTCCCTGCATACATTACTACTCTTCCCCCCTACTCCTACCTCTTCCAGCACCCTCGTCCACCAGGGGGATTGTCCGCCAGGGAATGTACACTAACAGTATGTCAGTGAAACTCAAAGACTGTGGACACTGCTGGGAAATAAGAAGTTGTGATTAAAACAATCCAGCACTCCTCTGCCTATGGGTGAACAGGGATGGTTTCAAGCTGCCAGAGCAGACAGTGAAACCCCTGTGACTGGCTGGCTAATGCATTATACCCTTTGGCAACTGTTAGATTCTCCAGGAGCTGAGCCAGACAGTGAACTTCTCACACACCCTCTGGCTAGTGGGATGTACCAGAGCACTCCCTGCTAGAAGGCAGTTCAGATTTACATGGAGCCTGACATTAACTGCCACATCCTCCACCTTTCCTTCCACTCCCAATCAGCCACAGTGGAGTATGAAAGAAGCCAGTTTTATTTAGGGGGAAAAAAACATTCAAAACTTAATGCATCTTAATGGAGCTTATCAAAGAGCTGAGAAATGTCTTAGATTTTACTTGCTACACCCGATTCAATGAGGGATGTCTTTCTCTCATTTACTGTACCCTCTGCAAATCACATCCCAGCTATATGGAGTCGCTTTGCCTCATACAGCGAGGCTAGGAAAGATGCTAATGCAAGTGTCATCTGGATCTGCTGAGGGCTGAGCTAGGATGTCACTGGGATAAAAACCGCTACAGCTGCTCTACCCTAAGATTCTCACCCTTGGGACTCTTTCCATTGGCTTTGAAGGGAGTTGGATCAGGGAAATGTGCAGTGAAGTATACAGCCTATGAGTATGCAATTCAGAGCTGTATTTTTATGGGTGCACATGATGAAGTGCACAAGGGCTCTCTGATGACAAGATGATCTAATTGCTGCGTAGCATGTAGGAACTCAACCACTGCTCATGAAGCAAGATTAACCCAAACTATCCTGAGGCTTTCAAAATAATGCATGTAAATGAAATGCAGCTCCTGCATGCACTGTGCTCAGATCACTCTTCTATCAGACTCCTCCTGATGGCTGTCCTTTCCCTTTGATGCTTCTAACCCCTCCCGTCGCCCTCAAGGAACACAAACATTTCTCTAAGGGCTGGTTTTAAAATGTACGGCGAGTGCAATTATCCAGTATTCTCTTCACCCCGTATATGCTGGCTGGCTTGTCCTGACAATAATGACCTTTTCATGTATATTTATAGCTATCTTCCTTCCCTCTGGGTAATTATAACAGGACACCACCAAATCATTGTACAACAGAGGAAGAGCAATACTAAAGGATGATGTAGTTCAGGGGTTCTTAAGCGTCATTGCACCGTGACCCCCCTCTTCTGAGAATAAAAATTACTACAGGACCAAAACCAAAGTCTGACACCACCACCCTCGGTGGGGAGCTCAAAGCTGAAGCGGCAGGCAGGGAGCCTGTAACCTTAGCCCCACCACCCAGAGCTGAAGGAGCTTGGGCTTTGACCTCAGATCCCAGCAAATCTAAGCCAGCCCTGGAGACCCCATTAAAATAGGCTTATAACCAACGTGTCCTCTAATCTTTTTCCATCCATGTGCGAAATAAATTGTATGTGCACTGAGGCATGTGCAAATGTGCATCATCAGTAAAAACAAAACCGAGTTGTGGGCACTCTGCTAATCAGCTGGGAGGCATTTAAATCTCTCCTGAGTGGCTGCACAAGGGCCCAGCTTGCTGGGAACACTGGTTGCAACCCACTTCGGAGTCCTGACCCAAAGTTTGAAAACCACTAATGGAATTGATTTTAACTTCCACAGTGCAGAAAATGGGTGTCAGTGAACCTGAAAACTCAAATCACTCCCTGTAAACTGTCAAACAATATCTTAATCTTGCTGCCAGGTCTTAATTTCTGTGGATACCATTGACAAATCCTTATATTTATATATGAACTATGATTCCTTTTATATAGATATTAAATATTTCATTGAAGTTTTTCCGTTTACAGGCATCATGATAGTGCAACAGGATGCAATAAACAAAAAAAATCAAATACACAGTTCCAAGCAAGAGTGCTTAGACATGGAGATTTCCATTAATAGAAATATTGCCATCTGGACCCAGTCAGACTGGCAACTAGTGACTACTGAGATCAGAGTTATGTAGCATTTATGGAAATACCTGTCTCTGCTATAAACTTAACCCCACTTCACCTCCCCATCTGCCTGTTTATTGACAGGAACTGGGCAGAAACATTCACAATTTCAACAAAACTTTTGAATTTGGATTAAAAAACCAAAATGAAATGTTGGTGAATGTTTTCATAAATATTACAGCCTTTCCCCCTTTTTTAACCAACTGTATTGTTCACTTATCAGACATTGTCTAATTCTTGGAGCATCAGCTCTTAAAGGACAGGGACTCTTTGCATTAGTAACAAGAGTAACGTGAATTTATGCTCATCTTAAACTGAGATTTATAACTGAATCATACTCTTTAGAACTTTTAGATAAGTTGATATAATTTTTCCATCCATGTGTGGAATACATTTTGTTATGTGCACTGAGGCATGTATGGATGTGCACCACCAATAGAAACACATTCTACTAGCTGTGGGCACTCTACTAATCAGCTGGGTGATATTGAATCTCTCCTGCATGGCCACCTAAACACTCAGCTTACAGGGAACACTGCTTGTCAAGTTAAACAGCAAAATAATTTCTCCCCAATATTTTAAAGGCTGGGTGAAATTTACAAGTCCATATAAGCCACGCTGCCACACAGCTACCACAGTACAGGATGGGGTATGGGTGGAATGGCTAGACACAGGGACCTCTTCATGCAACGGAAGCAACATCTGTGCTGGCTCTGAATTGAGGGGAGAATTGGTGCTGGACTAGTGGAGGGATCATTTGAGCAGCATTCATTCATTCAGATTCAGTATCTAGGAAGTCCTGCATCTGAGTGGGAACAGTGAAACCATCTTGCCCATAGCCTGCATGTTAACTTGTGAACCTTTAGTCCCTTTCATCACCCACCAGCTGTTTATCCAAGTGAGTGTGAGAATTTTATCAGTTATGTGCACTGTGATGGAGTGTGGTCACAGAAGACCCCTTGGGACTGTTCCCTGGTGTGTTGATATATCACTGACACTTGCCTCCTTGCTCTCTGGGATTCCCACAACTCTGTCCTGCTGGGCCAGATCCTCTGGTCTCCTCCAGACAAGGTACAGAGCTGGCGTAACTGCCCTCTCTTTGAAGAGCAGTGTAGACACTGAACCATTTCAGGTCTGGGAGGATGCAGTTCTCAGGCACAGTACTCAGGAAACCAACCCCTTCCCCCCCCAAAGGGATCAAAACTCCAAATAAATCCGTCTTTCTCTGAGTGAAAGTTTTACACAAAGGCTACGTCTACACTGCACATTTTTTTCAGCAGAAGATATGCAAATGGAGCGCTCATTTGCATATCTCACACTCTTATTTGCATATCCTCTTCCGATCCTTTTTGCGGAAGAGGTTTTTGCAATAAAAAGCCCTGTGTAGATGGGCCATTTGTCGAAAAAAACCCTTTTGTGCAAGAGCCTGTAAACCTCATTTTTTGAGGAATAAGGGCTCATGCGCAAAAGGTTTTTTTCCGACAAATGGCCCCGTCTACAAAGGGCTTTTTATCGCAAAAACCTCTTCCACAAAAAGGATCGGAAGAGGATATGCAAATGAGAGTGTGAGATATGCAAATACATGCTCCATTTGCATATCTTCTGCCAAAAAAACCCATGCAGTGTAGATGTAGCCAAAGAAAGCTCATGAAGATGTTCACCCTCTTTATCAATGAAAAAGGGATGTGCACACTGAGAGTGCATCTACACTACAGCATAGCTTGAAACAAGAATACGCAAATTGAGGTATGCAAATTGCATATTTTATTTTGATCTTATTTCAAAATAATTCGCTATTCCGAAATGTCCCTTACGCCTCATGGAATGAAGTTTACAGGGACATCGGAATAGCGAGCCTGAAATAATGGGGTTGCTGTTAAGACACAGGATAGCTATTTTGGGATACTCGGTATCCCAAAATAGCGTTGCAGTGTAGATGTAGCCTGATTGTTCTCCCCCAATAACAATTATTTACACTGGGTTGATAGTAAACAAAAGTGTTTTTATTAAGCACAAACAGTAGAATTTGAGTGGTTGCAAATGAAAACCAATAGATCAAAGTTACTAAAAATGAAAAGAAAATGCATAGCTAGTTCTAATACACTAAAAAGCTTATTGCAAACGTACGGTAAAACCTGTTCTTATTTCAGGCAGGCCTTCAAATAAAAAATGATCTTTTTCTCTGACTTGTACCCCAGCTCTCTTCTTGGGTGTATCATGCCAGCCAAAGACAAAAGGACAGATAGCTTCCCATTGCTTAAATAGACTTTTTCCCCTAGGTGGGAATCTTTTGTTCTGCATCCTTCCTTTTTCCCCTCTCCCCCCCTTCCATGGAAAATTACCTGGTCAAACAGGTATCCCACTACCAGGTGGCATGGTCACATGTCTTCCCAGAACTAACCACTGCTTGGACTTAAAGGACAAACAAAGCTGTTCTCAAGTCGTTAAGTTGACTGCCCAGTCGTTAAAGCTTCATAGCACCATTGATGGCTCTCATTTGCACTTTTAAAACCATAAACAATCTCATACTTCATATTTCTAACTTTACATACAAGAATAACACATGCACCAAAACACAATATACAGAAGTAGCAAATTGTAACATTAACACTGATAGGTTACATGAGATATTTTGTCCAAAGCATCTTTGAATTATGCATATTTATATTCATAAGCCAACTCCATAAACTTTAAAGCATGGAGGAGAGGGGAACTTGTCACAGGCACTTGGCAAGCACCAGGCATGAGAAACCTACAAACAAAACAGAAAGGGAACTCATCAGCAGAGAGAACAATAATTCAGGCTGCTGACTGCCTGTCTTTTCCATCATCCCATGCAGGAAACTGCAAAATCCTGCTGCTTTCCTTATGAAACCAATCAACTTTCCATAAAGAATGATTTCTTTAAACATAGAAATGAAATCAATCTGGGTTACAATAAATGGCTGCTATTTAAGAAACCACATGATATAACCAAATATCCTTGACCTAATCTCACCAGGCAGCATGGTATCTTCATTGCTGACTTACTAATTACAGCCACCCAACACCAATAATGGAAACACACTTTTTAAATTCTTTTCCAGCAAAGATTTATACTGCACAAACCCTGGGTGAAACAGGACCACCCCCACTCTCACATTGATATTTGTTGTTTTAATGAGGTTATAAATGGCTTAAATTAAAAACAGCCTTATGATTTAGACTACATCATAGAAAGAAAATGACTATGCTAACTCTTTCATGGCATATCTGGAAGAATGAATTCAGCAAAGAATGGCACGTGCTTCCTTACAAAACCTGCAAATGCAAATTAGATATTTTAGGGAATTTCATAGTACTGCCATTAAGTGCCAGGCTGGTATAATAGGAATATAAAGTCACTATAAAAATACAATGTATTGTAAAGTAAAAAGAGATAGGTCCAGATTCTCAGGGGCTATACACTGATGCAGCTCCATAGGCCAATACAGACCTGCTGAAGATCTGCTCCTATCATGGAGTTTAAAAATGTTAACATTGCGGAAATCACCCATTAACTCCTCTCCCCCTCAAAGGGTACGTCTACACAGTGCCCTTAACTTGAAATAAGCTACTCAATTTGAGCTATGCAAATTGTGAGGCTTATTTCGAGTTAATTTCGAAATAGCTTATTTTGAAATTTAGCGCTGTCTACACAGCACCAAATTTCTAAATAGAGAGCTATTCTGAAACATCCCTTAATCCTAGTGGAAGGGGTTTTATAGGGACATTGGAATAGCGTGCCTGTTCTTTCGAAAGCTATTTTGAAATAACGGGCGCACTGCCAAAACGCTATTTTGGGAGACTGCAAGTATCCCGAAATAGCGCCGCTGTCTAGATGCACCCCCAAAAAATTATATAGAGGCTTTTACCAGGCCTCATCAATCAGTCTGATAGACAGGATGGTATTCAATAGGGATCTAGGGGTTGCGATGCTAACATCACAACACCTACTTTTTATGTGCCGAGAAAAATCTCAGGAACAACAATGCAATCAACAAGGCTAAGGTAGGTGCTGCACAGGGTAGCTTGCCCCGTGGATGGAAGAACACGGGATCAACCCTGATTACTGGATAAGCCCCAACTAAGAATCAGGGGATTCTTGTACATAAGGAGCTAGGTTTGATGCTGGGGAGAGCTTTCCCACTGGGAAAGAGCTGGAAGAGACAGAGAGCAAACATGTGCACGAGCTAGCTCACTCACTTGCTCTTGCAGCAGTACGGAAAAGGTCAGAGCACTAAAAAAAAAACCTGCTTAGAAGAAAAAAGTAAGTAAGTACATTTCTTCAAGCAGGGAGGCCTGGGAGAGACCCTGTTAAAGCAGTGACAGGGAGACACAGAAGAAAACTAAAGAGGTGAGGTGGGAAATGGGAAAACTGCCCCAACAGGCATAAAGGCTGGAACGGGGGGTGCTTGCTGTATCCCTTGGCTTGAAGTGGTTTCCATCATATTCAGGGTTTACAGTTTGGCTCACTGGCTCTCAATACTCCCCCTCACACACACACACAAATTGTTCCACAACCCCTGGCTATGGGTTAAAAGAGCTGTCCTAGCTGGGCAATACAGGGTGCTGGGTCAGAACTCTGAGTAGAGGGTGGGACTTGGGTTCCCTTATGGACCACAAGGAGGGGGTGCACACATCCTCTACAACAGTGTTGAGTCCCCCAAGGGGCAGCAGGCTGAACTGAGGAAGAGCCCCCGAAAGGGTGGAAGGACTTTTGTTTCCATTTAAAGGCAAGTTTTGACTCCTAGATTAGATGGAGAAGGTGGACTAAAAACTGTGGCTCAAGTGGAAGGCTGAGTTATCAGGGAGAGAAACCACCAAAGCAATGGAGGGACTGTCACTAGGGGGGCACTAGCTAGGTGCTGCTAGGCCACAAACACCCACAGCAGCTGCCTAGCTGTGTACTCATTCACAGGTACCCTTGCGTGAATGGGGAGCAAGAGGAGGTCCACACAAGCCAGCATGCTAGGTGGCTCCCTGCCTAAACTAGCTAATGGGAGATGCTGACTGTAGGGGTGTGAATGCCTCACTCTACATAGCCCAGGAGTAGGCCCATTGTCAAGGTGCCACCACCCACCTTAACTCTTAGCTCAGTGATTAGAGCAGTCAGGCTCCCTGAATCTCTCCTGTTGTCCTCTTGATACATGAGGGGTTGGAGCAGGTAAAACTGGAGCCACGGTCTCCCCCTCCCTCCTAGGTGATCCTAACTACTGGGTTACAGAGCCATTCCCCTTCTTTCCCTTGCCCACATTCACAGAACAGTCATTGAGCAGAGAGAAAGAGGGTGACCCACACCAGAGTCTCCCACTGTGCTGGCAGAGAGGGGGGGAACTGACTCAAAGGCTCCTACTCCCAGCTCTGGGCCAAATGCTGTAAGGCGGGCTCCTGTTCTGGAGGCTGGGCTCTGGGCATGCCTACCAGCTCAGGCAGTTGAATGTGTCTTCCCTCAGGCTGTGGATTGCTCTGGGGTGTAGGCAGGAGATAGACCTCCAGAAACTTAGAGGGAGACAGCAATGGGGGTGGCCAGAGACAGAAATAGAAGTGCTCAGGGTGGTTTTACCCTGACATGCTTAGGTGCTGAATGGGTTTAGGCACCTAGGGTATGTCTACACTAGCCCCCTAGTTCGAACTAGGGAGGCTAATGAGGGCGACTGAAATTGCAAATGAAACGCGGGATTTAAATATCCCGTGCTTCATTAGCATGTTCCCGGGCGATCGCCATTTTGGAAATTGACTAGCCCGGAATAACTGCCCGTGTCTACATGTGGCAGTGAAACGGGAGTTCGAAGTAAAGCCCTAACTCGAATTAGCTGTTATTCCTCCTGGAATGCGGTTTACCAGCTAATTCGAATTAAGGGCTTTACTTCAAACTCCCGTTCACTACGGCGTGTGACGCGGGCAGTTATTCCGGCTAGTCAATTTCAAAATGGCGACGAGCATGCTAATGAAGCTAGAATCCTGTGCTTCATTTGCAATTTCAGTCGCCCTCATTAGCCTCCCTAGTTCGAACTAGGGGGCTAGTGTAGACATACCCCTACTGAGCTCAGTGGGGACCAAAACTGTGACTTAGGTGCCTAAATATCTTTGTGGATCCCACCTTTAGGTCTCAATGCTGCAAATGCTTGTGCTAGTGAGTAACTCTATGGCCCTGAGCAGTCCTCTTTTTGTTCTATTGAATGACTAATGCGCTGTAAGTGTGTGCAGGACTGGAGCCTCTTGCTAGATGTTAAACAGACTGAGATATAACGTTGGCACACAACACAGTCGGAATATACTCTGGGGCTGGAAAGAATATTTAGAGTGAAGGGAGGACCTAATTCTCCCTGCCACTGCTGTAGATCAGGAGCCAGCAATGCCTTTACACCCCTGTAAAGCTGGAGTAAGTGAAAGAACCAGGCCCATAAGCTGTAATTCAAATGCAAGCCAACTACCAAGAAGCTGTATTAACCATTCACAGGGGCAGAGGTCAGACTTTCAAAAGTGGCTAGTGCTTGGGGAGGGGAGAGAGAAACTGAGACTCCTCTAAAGGGCTCTGTTTTGCAGATGGCAGATGCTTGGCATTTTTTGAACACCAGGCCCCTCTAAGGCATCTGAACTTGGACACCTCAAAAAACAAGCCCCATCCCCAATTCTGTTTGGAAAAGCTGTTGATAGGAAAATAACCCCCATGAAAAGAGGGGAGGGGGACATGGACAAAGAAATCGATCTAGAGGAAAGGGGACAGACATCTTCAATTTGAAGCGCACAAAGAAAAAGTTATAAATTATTATGTTGATGGCATTTGACTCCAGTTAAGACACAGACATCAAGTTTTTGCTACTAGAGAGGCACTCCATTGATGGGGTTGTGGGGAACACACTGGATGTGGTGGTTGTGGCCGGGAATTAGACAATTTGGGGAGGAAATTAAATAGATTCATCTTATAACAAAATGCCTAGCTTCCCAGAGATTCCCTGACCGGCTTACTTAATGCTCCAGTAAAGGGTCTAATTGTTAAACAGAACAAATTCACTTACTGTTAACAGTAAGACTTTGTATTGCTTATTACTTGAAAAATGTGACTTCTGTCAGAATGTGGTATAGTATAATATGGACTGTCCTTATTATAATAGAAAAACTTTACACCTCATAAAGACACAAGAGAAATGCCCCAAAGAGATAATTTGGTCATTCTTTTTACGGTACCCAGAGGAGGAGAGCTCCCCAGCCAGCAAGCCAAAATCTTTAGCCAGGTTCTTTGAGTATTAACCTGGTCCTAAATAAGTAAGGTCTGATGTGAGATTGTTAATGTTTTATTGTAACCTTGCCTTACTAAAAAGTTTAAAAATCAACTGAGCTGTAATTTTGGCAGCGGCCTTATGAAAACCATGGTGTAGCGCTCAACTGTGCATTCCCTGCTAGAAGACAATGAATGTTCTGAATATATGAAGAATGCCAGATCAGACTTCTTCTAATGTCATCTTCTAAATGTCCACAGATTCTTTCTTCTGCCTCTGGCAGGAAGTCTGGGAATCCTGGCCTGAAAAGTGAGAGAGCTCCCGGCACACGTGAATCGTGAATCAGGACTGTATGCAGCAGCAGCCAGTAACAGGACTCTGAAGAAGTGGCCCTCCTACAATTAAGAAAGCCTTGTTTTCTGAGATAGAATTGTCTGTGTCCACTGGGTAGCAGAATGCAATGGTGTGGAAATTCACTTTAGAATGCTTGACCTGTTGGGAGCCTTTACTAATGCTTCTGAAAGTAAGTTATTTAAAAGTGAATGAAAGAATCTGGGGGATTGGTGAATGACTAATATTTATATAGCACCTCTCTTGTAAAGGTCTCAGAGTGCTCAGCAAATTTACAAACTGCCTGTGTACACAGAGCTTGCTTCAGCCAGCCTGTTATGGGCTAGATATGGCAGCCTTGAAACAGCGCACTGTAACATCTTTTACTTATAAGAACATGAAGAGTCTGTGGCTCCTTAAAGACTAACCGATTTATTTGGGCATACACTTTTGTGGGTAAAACCCACTTCATCAGATGCATTAATCAGAAGTGGGTTTTACCCACGAAAACTTATGCCCAAATAAATCTGTTAGGCTACGTCTAGATTGCAGGCTTCTTTAGAAAGAAGCTTTTCCGGAAGATCTTCGGAAAAAAACTTCTTCCGAAAGAGAGCGTCCACACTGCCAAAGTGCATCGAAAAAGCGGTCTGCTTTTTCGAAAGATAACATCCACACTGAATGGATGCTATCTTGCATTTGTGCTGTGATTATTATGGACGGAATGGCCACCAGGGCACCTGTGCTCTTTCCTCTTCTTTCGAAAGAACTCCCTCTTCCCCTTCCACACACGCCTTTTTCCGAAAGAGCTCTTTCAGAAAAAGGTTTCTTCCTCATAGAAAGAGGTTTACCAAAATCAGAAAAACCTCTCTGTTCTTTCGATTTTTTTCGAAATAACGCAATTGCAGTGTGGATGAAAGTGACTTTTTTTTTTTTAAACTCTGTAGTGTAGACATAGCCTTAGTCTTTAAGGTGCCATAGGACTCCGCGTTGTTTTTGCAGATACAGACTAACACAGCTACCCCTCTGAGATTTATTTGCTATCTACTTTATTGATTAGTTACCTAACAGATTGCCAACCCGGGGTTGCTGTGGCCTTATCATTGTTGCAAAGAACAATTTTTTGAAAAGGGGATCTGAGATAGCTATACTCAAACCCATTATGGCTTTCTACATTGCATGCAGGACTTCAGCTAGATCAGTGTAAATTAGAGCAGCCTTTGGGAGATCTAACTTAAATGTGCCTGCCAGCAATAACACTGAGGAGCTGTTTTGGTAGCCAAAAATAGCAGGACTACAGCAGTGCCAGAACTTTCAAACCAATATAAACATTTGCTAGAAGTATTCCCCAGGGGCTGTATCCACTAACATTTTGCTCCCACTATATCACTGGAGCAGCATAAAGGGGCTGTAATGCAATGTATAATTAGGCCCTGTATGTCTGTCTGAACTGTATTAAGATAGAAGCAAGGATCCAAGGAATAGGGACTCAGGTAACTCTTATATTTTGTACAATATTGACCACACTGATGGTACTCACTGGTGGATTGGTGCACTCACACTCAAAATAATAACATCAATATAAAGGCACTAACCCTATAGAACAGTGGTGGGCAACCAGCAGCCCGCATGCTGTATGCAGCCCATCTGGGCTTTATGTATGGCCTGCGAGAGATTTTGTCGACTGTTGCCCTCGTGCAGGGTTGCCAGATTCTGCTGGTATCCATCCACATAGTTTTACTCCTACTGTGACATGCACGTAAAGCAAGGGCATGTGAAGTGAGATGCATGCTGATTCACACATTGATTGTGAGAGCTGTGTGTTCCCTCAGCACCGAATTAAAGTGCTGCTATATTTTAATTGGCACACCCTACAAATTCTAGGAATGCTAGTGCAGTTACTACACTACACTTTCTTGGTTACTACAATCTTGCAGACCACTGAGATGAAGGAGAGTAGCCCACTCACTAGCCTAGGTTGTCCATTGCTGCTATAGAGTGACGAAAACCTTTTTATGGATATAAACTAACAAAGATTTGCCTAGATGGCAGGTTCATGTAGAGAAATAAATTGTACCACTGTGGTCCTATAGGGTGATTAGGCTAATACAGACACTTCTCAAGTGTCGTTCAACAAAAAGTGATAACACTTAAGAGTTAAACTCTGCAATACTGAAATCAACCATAATGCACAACAACCAAAGAGTAAACTAAATAATGTAGTAAAGTTCTATTTTTATTTATAATGGCCCTGTAATAAATTATACCAACACTCCAAAAAATGCATAAGCAGATATAAAGGGCCAAAGAAAATAGCCCTAAAAGGAGAGAGTTCTCCATCCTGTCCATCTACAAAGAATCTACTGCCAGCTAATGTGCTAGACTACATAGATGTACTTTGCATGAGGTCTGAAAGGTCACAAAAGGCAAGGGTTTGCCATTGAGAATTAGGGATGTGGCAGTGTAAACGTTCAAGCGGTTAACTGATGACCCTGAGTAAACAAATTTAAACATCCCTGATGAGAATGTCCTGCTGCCAGCCTGCTAGAGTTCAATGCTGCAGCAGGTAAGAAGAAGAGCATTCTAACCAAACATTGTTGCTGCAGGAGAGAAAGTCTCAGGTACAGCTGGATTTTAGATCATGTAGGTCGTGGGCTATGTCTACACTGCTTGTTTTTTTTCCGGCAGAAGATATGCAAATCGCGCTCTCATTTGCATATCTTCTGCAGATCCTTTTTGCGGAAGAGATTTTGCTGCTAAAAAGCCCCGTGTAGATGGGGCCATTTGTCGGAAAAACCCCTTTTTCGCAAGATCCTGTAAACCTCATTTTTTGAGGAATAAGGGATCTTGCGAAAAAGGGGTTTTTTTACCGACAAATGGCCCCGTGTACATGGGGCTTTTTAGCAGCAAAACCTCTTCCGCAAAAAGGATCAGCAGAAGATATGCAAATGAGAGCGCGATTTGCATATCTTCTGCCGGAAAAAAACCGGCAGAGTAGACATTGCCTTGGAAGAGAATCAATACATTGAATTACAGTTAGTCACAAGGCATTTCCCAGAGAAGAACTCAAACATTGATTAAAGTGGGCAATCATACTACAAATTATGAATAACTAAGTTCTATTACTCCTTTTAGAGTAGGGGAGGAAGAGGAGAAATGCAGTCTCCTCTCCCACTTGTGCTATAGCTTATTTCTTCCTCCTTAACTCTTGCAACTTACAAGGCCCTTGGGACTTACAATCAATGGCTTTTCCTGCTGGTAAGCATGATTATTTACTAATATTCACTGAGTGCTAATCACTGTATTAGCTAGACACGAGAAAGGATGCCAGGATTCAGTTGTGACCAGTGTAAATTGGGGTAGCTCCACTGAAGTCAATGAAGTTATTTATATTGGCTTTGGTAGAAGTCATATGTTATATGTAATACCAGTAACAGTGAATCTGGCTCATGGTGTCCTCGGTGGCCAGTCACTGCCATCCTGTGCCTAGGGTTGCCAGGTGTCCGGTTTTGAACCGGACAGTCCAGTATTTGAGCTTTCTGTTTGGGAAACAAATTGAGAAAATATAAATGAGAAAATATAAATGTCCGGTATTTTCTAAAGAAGATGTAATGTAGATTGCGATTTAATGTCAAGTGTGTCCAGTATTTTTGTTGAAACCATCTGGCAACCCTACTTGTGCCACCATTTGCTGCTATAAATAGTTGGTTATGTCCCTAACATAACAGAATAGTGATAGAAATGTAGCCGTGTTAGTCTGGTGTAGCTGAAACAAAAAACAGGACTATGTAGCACTTTAAAGACTAACAAGATGGTTTATTAGGTGATGAGCTTTCGTGGGCCAGACCCACTTCCTCAGATCAAATAGTGGAAGAAAATTGTCACAACCATATATACCAAAGGATACAATTAAAAAAAATGAACACGTATGAAAAGGACAAATCCCCCTTCTGTTCTGAAATTTGATTTGTCCTTTTCATATGTGTTCATTTTTTTTAATTGTATCCTTTGGTATATATGGTTGTGACAATTTTCTTCCACTATTGCTGATCTGAGGTCTGGCCACAGCATCTAATAAACCATCTTGTTAGTCTTTAAAGTGTTACATAGTCCTGTTTTTTGTTAACATAACAGAGATACTCATGTAGGTGCCTGGAAACTACATGGGGCCTGATTTTCTGAGGTAGGTACTAAGCATCCACAGCTCTCATTGACTTCCTCTGGAGTTGTGGGCACCCAGCACATCTAAAAACCTGGTCCTTCCTTCTACCAGCATCAGCACAGAGCTGGCCTTAATGGGTGCCAGGGTTGAGCTGTGGCACCTCTACGCTTAGCAGTTCAAGCCCTGGCACTTCTGGGCTTGCTGTGTCAGTTATCAAAGAAAAAAAAAACCCACAAAAAATTACTTGAGCCTCACCACATCTTTCATTACAAATTAAGCACTGGCTGTATTATAATAATGGGTGGCTCCAGTTTTCCTTCACTAAGAAATAGCTGGCTGATTGCTTTCCATACTAGTGAGCATTAGTGATTTTCTAGTTACCTTCATATATCACTACCAACAACATGTGTTTTCCTGAACTTTTCCTTTAACAGCCTCTTATTCCATTCACAAACTCTCCAGATTACTCCAATCCCTTGTTGATCTCTCTTGGATATGTTCCTTCCAGAAGTGCAGCTAAGTAGGATAAGCACGATTAAAAAATGCATGTTGAGTGGAATTTCAGCCTACTCCACTAAGCCAAAGGGAGGAAATTTATGCAGAACACCTAACCTCTTGCACCCACAAACCAATTGTGTTAACACAGAGCTTGGAGCTATGGTCCCAGAACCCTGCAGGACTGAAGGTCTAAGAACCTGTTAAGTCTGAGCTCTATTGCTTTCCTATGTCCATGTGGCCCCAGCTTGACTTGGGTTTCCAGAAGTCTTCTGGATGTATCCCAGAGCTCCTTGGGGGCAACCTGGAGGATCAGGAGCTGCTGTCTGTTGGTTTCTAGTAGGGCAGGAGGCATCATAACTCTATTCTTAGTTCTGACACTGAATTTGCTCCATTCATTTTATAGCCTTGCAAACTGGTGATAATAGAGTCTACATTACAGAAGTGTTGCAAAGCTTAATTAATGTTTACAAAGCCCTTTCAGAATCTTGAATAAAAGACGCTATAAAAGAGAAGTATATTACTATTATTAATATTCATTATGAATGGAAAAGTCAAGTACCCAGCAATCAGATTAGGATCTGCCTACTGTGGCATTACATCTGGTGTGGAGATACCAGGGTAGAGGCACCTTTGAAATACCAGTGAGAGCTAGACAGCTTTCTTCTGCCACATCAGCTAAATTTGGCACAGCAACCGGCTACTAGCCTGCCAACTGTTCAGGGCAAGGTCTTCTGCTGCCGACGTTTTCATTAGCAAGTGGGTGAAAGTAGATGCACACCCTTGCGTGCCCTGACTTGTGCATGTGCAAGGAATGGGTGTGCTCAAAGCAGCGGGGGTTGCACGCAGGAGCATGCGGCCAACTTCTCATGCACATTGGGCAATGTGCCTGCAAGCAAAACCGTCCATCCCTTTGTGCGCCCACGCTTTGGACAATGCAGGCAGATTGCAGTCCCAGGAAAGCCTCCCGCACAACTCGATGCATCAGGGTAGTTCCGAACTCCTAGGGAGGTGGGAGGGAAAAGCCCTGCCCCTCATCACGTCCTAACGCTGGGCTGTGCTTGGAACATGCCTGCTCCCTGCGGAACGCACCCGAGCGCGCTGCTGCACCCAGCTCCGCCGCGCCAGGGGTCACCGCAGAGGGGAGGCGGCTGCGGGCACCTTTAATGTGTAAACCAGCCTGTCAGCTGACCTAACCTGGCTCCGCGCTCCGGAGCGGGCGGCGGCGGCGGGCGAGCCGGGCTGGGGGTGGCGGCCGGGGTAGGAGCCGCCTACTGACGTCTAGAACCTGCTGTGCAAGTGCAGGCGGCGCTGCCTTCCCTGGCAGGAGAGGGACGGAGCCCGGCGGCCGCTGACAATGTGCCACGCCGGAGGAGCGGCCCGGCGGGCAGGCGGCCCGGCTAGAGGCAGGCGCTGAGCCGGCACCTGGCGGAGGGGCAGGCAGCCGCGGCGGGCTGGCAGGGGGAGCAGCCGGCCGGAGCAGGTACCGGGAGGCCGGGCCGGGGAGAGCCTGCGGTGGCGGGCGGGGATGGGAGGAGGCTGCATCGGCCGCCGACAGGAAACAGCTGATCCTCAATGGCTCTGGCCTGCGGCCTCCGCCACCGCAGCACCTGGCTGGGCTGCAGCGCCCCAGCCGGGCAGGCCTGCGTGCGGGCAGCCTGCGGGGCGGGGAGCGCGGGGGCTCGGGGCAGTGAAATGCGGAGCTGGGGGGGCAGCAGGCAGGGCAGGAGGCTGCTGCCAGGTCGAGGGCGCTTGGGCAGAGCGATCCGCCCGGCGGGGAGCCCCGGGGGACGGCGGCCCCAGCCCCTTTCCAAGTCCTGGTGGCGGCGATTGCTCGCTGCGGGGGGAGCTGTCTGCACGAGCTCCAGCCTGAGGCTGGGGAGGCGGAGAATCCGCGCCCCTTCCCCGGCTCGGCTCCATTCCGCGCCCACATGCTGATCTGGGGCAGGGGGGTAGTGCGCTGTAGCCCATCCAACCCCGGCCCCTTCCCCAGCGCGGCCCGCTCCAGACAAAGAGCCCCCGTCTCCCCTCCAGTCCCCCCCGCCTCCCCATGACTGATGGGGGCCGTCCCTCCCCCGCTCCGCGAGCCCGCAGACTGGAGGGATTGTTGTCGCACCTTCTTTGGGTGGTGTTTTCCCTGGGTGTGGGTGGCAGGCTGGCTGGCTGGCAGCAGCTTTCTAATGGTGGCGGATGATGGAGGGAAATGCGAGCCAGCCCTTTTATTGGCATCCGTGGCCACCACGCACGCAGTCACATCCCCGAGCCGGTTGTGTTCTCAATCTCTGCCCCTCCATTGTGTGATGGATTTGATCACGTTAGCAGCCAGTGTGCGGCTTGTATCCCCCCACCTCTCTCCCTTGAAAAACACTTGCATGGTTCAGCAGGGTTAGGGGGCTTTGTGCTGCCTCTTTTTTTTTTTTTTTTTTTGCTTGTCTAAATAACCCTCCTCTCCCCCTAGAAATGTCCTTAACATAATAAGCATCAGTTTCAGCAGTCTCTGCTGCTAGGGATGAGAGCTGATTAAAGATACAGCTTCTCTCCACTGGATCTAGCTAAGGGGAGGGGGCAACTTCAATTACTCCTCTGACTTTCTGCATTGTGGGCCAATCGCAGCTTGTATAGAGTGTTTGTGTCCATCCTCTTGCAACATAGGCTCATTGCATGGCAATAGAAGCAAAATCTAGTGTGGAGAGGTGGGCTGTGTTTCTTTATCCCTTAGCTTTCCTGCAGAAGAGCAGTATAACAGCACAGACTTTTCTGTCTGGGTCCCTGGATATCCTTTTTGGTGTGAATGCAAGGCCTCCTGGCTTCTTGCACGTTCAGTGTGCATCTGTGTTTGAATGGCATTGTGCCTGCTCAGGTCACCGAGGCTGTTTTGAATAGGCTACAGGTGACAGGGAGTGGATTTTTAAGTGACAAGCTTTCTGCAGGAAAAGTCCTTCCCTTAGGTCTGCTCTGCAGTGCTCGCAGGTGGCTTTCTCTGATCTTTCACACCTTGATGCTTTTATGTTCCCAACAAGGGATGGAAGGACCTAGTGTAACTCAAGGGCTCTCACAGGTGCTAAAAAAGGCAGTAAAAGAAGACACAGTAGTATATGCTGGGGGGAGGAGGGACATGTGTTGGTAGAGCTTTGTTAAGCACCTACTGTGCTGTGTGGGATGCAGATGAAATCAGGATCCATGTCTCAAGGAGTTCATAATCCAAGACCGATCACAATCAGAGCCCCTCTCTGAGCCTCTCAAGGCAAGCCCTAACCCTATCTTGGAACGCATTTTAATGTGCTGTGGGTGGATGATGGCATTTTTACTGATGCAGGGTAGTGTTTATAGTCTTATCACAACTATGGGTTCATGTTGCTCGCGCTAGTAATTCCATATCAACCCCAAAGCCAAGTTAGGCAAAGAGGATGTACAGCCCAAAGTGCGTAGCCTAAATTGCTCAATAACAAGGTGTATCTTTTCATGCGAATTTAGTGTCAGGTGACTTTGTTTACATACGAAAAAAGGGAATAGTAATATTTGCCTCAGGGCTCATGAAGTAGTCTTTGAGATGCTCAAAAGGAAGATTCTGTAATGCAGAGATCATGGGGCATGTGTTATGTTAAATGGTATCTTCCCTTTCTTGCCATTAGTGTTGTTGATACATCCTGCTTTGTTAGATGGACCTCACACAGGCTACCTTCCAACCCTGATTACAGGGTTGTAGAACTGCAGCAGACCGTGGCATAACTGGCAGGAATATAAGGATTTAATACTCACCTGCAGCTAAAAAGAAAACAAAACTTCGAGAAGAGGAAGATGGGGAGAAATCAAATGGGTAGAAAAAGGGAGTCTAATTAGCGATACATCCTTTTTCTTGGGGGGGGGGGGGAGGAAGAGAGAACAAGAAACCCCCTCCCCCCCCCCACCAATGCCTTTCTTCCCTACTACTCTTGTCCAGGGACATAAGGAATCTAGTGGGAGAGCCCAAGCAGCAGACGGGTTTGCTGGCACAGTTGCTTGTTAGAAGTCACGCTCCGAGCTCCTCTATGCATTAGTGTTGCTGATGACTGAGCATTCATACTTTAGAGCTAGACTGGGATTTAAGAGTGTGCCGGGGGGTAATGGGAAGTATGTAGCTGCACTGTCCTGGAGGAGAGTGGAGAGCAAATCGTGAAAGTTATACACTGTTCCCTGGTTCCTCCCACTTGCTGCAGGGGTGGGGCAGGGATGCAGTGGGCTACTGATAGCCTACCAGTAGGTTGCATCCTCCATCATGTACCAGTGGAGCTCCTCTGGCTGCTGCACTGAAGTGGGGGATCCAAGGTTCTGCCCATTCTCTGCTCATATGTGGCCATTCCCCACCTACCTGCCGTTTTCCTCCCCAGCCTTGTGCTGTGCCTGTGATGCAGGTACCCCACAAAGCAGGGTAAGAGGGCACTCTACGTCTCCTTACTCCCTGAGTCGGTATGGCTGGTTGTTATGGACCAGCTCAGATGTTTGATTATGGAGGTGGAAGAAGTATGCTCTGTGGTCCTTGTCAGTCTGGAGGATGCAGTGAGTTGCCAGTGCCCAGAGAATACTTGGGCCAGAGAGCCTTCCTCCTTAAGAATATAAGGACATAAAAATGGCCATATTGTAACAAACCAAAGGTCTGTCTAGCCCAGTATCCTGTCTGCTGACCGTGGCCAATGCCAGGTGCCCGAGGGAATAAATAGAACAGGCAACCATCAAGTGATCCATCCCCTGTCACCCATTCCCAGCTTCTGGCAAGCAGAGGCTTGGAACACTATCCTTGCCCATCATGGCTATAGCCATTGATGGACTCATCCTCCATTGAGGAACCTATCCTTTATCTAGTTCTTTTTTTGAACCCTATTATAGTGTTGGTCTTCACAACACCCTCTGGCAAGGAGTTCCACAGGTGAACTGTACATTGTGTGAAGAAATACATCTGCTACTGTACCACCTGTGAACTTTGTATCCCTTGAGTTCTGGTAGCCGTATATTATAATTTGCTTATAACCCTCCACAAAACTTCCTTAATGGAGTCAGATTAATTTCAAGGCTGCTAATTAACTTGCTTCTGTTATTGACCAATAACTAACAACCGTGTTGTTTTATTTCAGGATGTTTAAAGGTTAAGTGCCAAACACCAAAATGAGCGTGACTTCGTGGTTCCTGGTGAGCAGCACTGGCATTCGCCACCGGCTCCCTCGGGAGATGATATTTGTTGGCAGAGATGAATGTGAACTAATGCTCCAGGTAAATATATTTTTATTCAGTTTCTCCTGATCTGGTAAATGTCTCCTGAAGATGCAGTAGATGCCTTGAATGTAAAATCAGGGCTCTAGAAGCTGTTCCAAACCCAACAGTTACTTTTAAATAAATTCCCTATTTCATAAGAACTCGATATAAGCTAAATTTACGATACCCACCGAGGTTTGATGTACTTGTGAAAGCGCCAGTGAGCTTTTCTCCAAGGGCCCAGTGATTAGTCTGGGAGTCGGAGCTTTGTAGGCTGTAAGATAAGTGACAGGAACAGATTAATAGTACTGCTCCCAAGGCAGTGTGTTGCCAAAAAATTAAAAATTCTGTGTACAGTATTTTAAAATGCAGCACATTTTATTTCTCAAAATAGCACAATTATTTTGGTAATTTATTTTAAAATACTGTCAGCAAGTATGTCTGGAACAGCACAGCAAAAAGGGGTCAGGGAAGGTTTTTTGACCAGTAGATTCCTTACTCGGCATATTGGCACATATTAATGGCTCCTCAGAGCATAAGACAACACTAATGCTTCCATGCATGCCAAACACAGATGGCTTTAAGGCCGTGTCCACACAGCCAAGAAAAACCTGTGGCCAGCTTATGCCAGCTGACATGGGCTCGTAGGGCTCAGGCCGTGGGGCCATTTCACTGCTGTGCAGAGTGATGGGCTCTGTCTAGAGCCAGAGCTCCAGGATCCTCCCATCTGCTGAGTCCTAGAGCCGAGGCTGTGCAGCAAGGAAGAGCCCTCCAGCTTGAGCCCTGTGAGCCTGAGTGGCTCGGCACAGGCTAGCCAGAGGTTTTTCTTTGCTGTGTAGACATATCCCAAAGGGCAGGATGTCCTTAGGAGTAAAGTTAGGCCGTGAACTGGCATAGCACTGAAACAGCTGCATGTAGTTCAGCACCGGATTAGGAATCAGGAGCCTGGCACATGGTAGGAGCTGTCTGCTGGGGCCTCCCCAGGCCTGTTCCTCCCCTGCTCCGGGTACACTGCAATAGGGAGAGAGAGTGTACCTGGAATGTCTTTCAAGCTTGCGCAGCCCTGCCCCCCCAAGGTGGGGACTTAAGTCACTCCTGGCTGGTCTCAGTGCCCGAACCAGACATACCCACTTGGGACCATTGCCCAGGAGGGGCATGTAAATCAGTTATCCTGTGGGGAGGGAGTAAAATCTGTAGGGGCCATTAACTCTGTGCTTGTGTAAAGGTCCACAGTTTCCCCAGGAGTTAATACTGATGCTCATACTCGGGATGTGAATGTTTAACCGGTAAGCCTTGCCCTTAACGAGTGAGGCTCACCGGTTCCGATTACCAGGTAGGGCTGGAGCAGCTCCCTGCCCGCTGCCAGCAGGGAGCTGCTCCAGTCCCGGGGGCACCACCACAGCAGGGGCTGCTCTGACCATGCAGCCGGAGCAGTCCCTGTCTGTGTCATGCCCGGCGCAGTCCCCTCCTTTAATTGGTTAGCCAGTTAAACAGGATTTTACCTCCCTAGCTCATACAGACACTATACAAAAGAAACACAATTCCTTCCCTTGCTGCTGAACCTATTTTTTCTATAGATTTTACTGCATATACCATCTATTGATGCTGGTGATTTTTTGTTTCTGTTCACATTTCATTAGTGCTTTTAGAGTAAAGATCCAAGACAGAGACTTAAAACAGATACTAATGTTGTTTCCTAAGTACAGAAACTTTAGCTGATGTGGTGGCTAGGGATGTAAGCGGGTAGTCGACTACCTGGTAAGCCTAAGCTTATTGGGTAGTTGAGTCGACTACTCGCTCCCCCTCTCCCCCGATGCCTCTATATCAGAGGCAGCGGGCCGGGGAAAACCGGAACCGGTGCTGGGAGGGGCATTTTAAAGGGGGGTGTTGCGCAGTTGGAAATTAGCGAAACCAAGCCAAGGATGCTTATTCCCCGGGTTCAGGTGGCGCGGCTGGGGTGGGGGGAGGGAGTGGCAGTGAAATAAGCATACGCTCAATATAAATCACACAGCGAGGGGGCTTACAGGCCCTGTGCTACCCGCGTGTGGCTGCACACGAAGGGAGCCACACAAGGCAGGTGTCGACCCTGTGCCCTGGCTAGGCGCTCTGGAGCACTCCACTCCAGGCATTCGCTCGCCTGTCATCTCCCCCTCTGCTTCCTTCCTTCCCTTCCCTTCTCTAGTACCCAGGGAAGGGCTTTACAACGGCTCCTCAGTCTTTCCCTCACCTGAGCTCGCTTTCGGCTTTGGGCTGGGAAGTCACGATCCTTATTTTGTGGCTCAGGCTGGAGATGCTGTTTAGCTACTGACTCGAGCAGGGGAAAAGGTCCCTGGCTGCTCTTGGAGGACACTTTCCTCCTGCCTCCACTGCCCCCACGCACCCATGCGGATTTATTAATGGCTGCATTGAACAGGAGCAGTGATTGGCATTTCCTAATGGAAATGGTGCCCGAGTTTTCCGCCAGCCGCAACGCTCCCGGCTCACCCTTGCTCCAGCAGGGCCTGAAGGGGAGAGGCAGATTTTCCTTTGAAGTGGCCCCGACTTCTGTTTCCCAGACTCAATACAGTTTAAACATGGGCACACAAACACAGGCTGCAAATTAGAGCAAACTGAATTAGACACCAGGCCTGGGAGTACCTAGGTATCCCCCACACCTCCAGACTGAATGCCCCCATCTTGCCTCCCAGTCTGGCAAACAAAGAGTTTCCTTTGATTTCTCAGACTTGCTATCATTTTTAAATTATTGACTAATTTAAATCTGCAGATTGGCTAACCAAATCTGCAAGGGTTGGATGGTTTGCTTGCACTGGGACATCGGGAATAAGCCCAAACCCCTGCTGTTTGCTTCCTTCCTTCCTTCCCTCCCCGGCTGAGGCTCGCTCACAACAAAGTTTGCAACCAAAGTAGGTTGCAATTCGGAACTTACAGGAAGCGAGTGAGCTGGGAGCGGCAGACCCGCTAGTCCGGCGGGTCAGGATCACACCCCTCCCACACCTCACACCCTGATCGATCGGTGACGCTGGGCTTGCAACCACAGGGAGAGGTGAAGGAAGGGGAGGGCGTGGGTGGCAAAGGAGGTGAAGAGAGGCAGGCGAGGGGCGCAAACCTTGCCCTAGCCCTGGGGAGCTTGAACCTTTCTACCCTGCCTAGTTCTCTTGACATTGATTTTTCCCGGTGTCTGTCTCGCTCGGCGGAGCTTGCAAATCAAAGGCGACATGGACAGGGCTGGCAGTTGAGGTCTGGGGAGCCAAGTGTGCACCATGCCCTCCCTGCTTTATCCAGCCACTCCTTTATTGTTTAGTCTTGTTTCTTTTTTCTTGGTCCCGCGGTCTGGGATCAAATGTAGCACGATTTAAAATGCAGAGCCGCAGCAGTCCCGGCTCTGTCCTGGCTCGTGCCGGTTGGGAACCCACCCCTGCTGTGGTTCTGCAGCTTAAATGTAGTAGGAGCTCGGCTGTGTCTCCTACTGCATTTAAACTGCAGAGCTGCAATGGGGGTAGCTCCTGGACTGGCGTGAGAGGGGAAGGTGATCGGTCCCAGATCGACTAATCGTGTCGTCGATACAAATTGTATTGACAACACGATTCATCAGTTATCCGCCTCTTAACACCCTTAGTGGTGGCGTGAACTAGAAGGCATCCTTCTGCCCTGGAAAGCTATTATGTTACTTGCACAGAAACATGATTTCCCTCCCATCCCCCCAGTGGGATAATCCTGTTTGTTTGCAGTCTTGGCCTTGATGGTCAGATGTTTCAGCTTAAGAATGCTACATAGTGTTGAACACGCATATGTACAAACTGGAGAAAAATGTTAACCAGGAATCCTTCATCTGAGGACTTCATGGAAATTCAGAACCTAAATTATTGGGCTTTGACCTGATTGAAACATTAATATTTAGATGCAGAAAACTCTTTGTTGTGTTCTGTTGTTGTTGTTGTTGTGAATGAACTGGGCTACAAAGAAGGGAAGGAGGTTTGTCTTAGGCTGTTTCAAGTAGAGGTTTCTGGACGCCGGTCATAGCAGCATGGGTCATAGCAGCATACAGTGGGGATCCCCAGTAAGCTAACTGTTGCACATTGGAGCTGCCGTTCTGTTTCCACCAGCTAAATAGTGTGAAGAAATGTCCTAAATGCTTTTCTAATATTTTCCCGTGCAAACATTTTTTTGTAGCGGGTGCAGGGACTTTGTGTGTTTGGGGATGGAAGGAGAGCTAATGGGTTCGGTTTCCAATCAGAGGAGAGGTGTCTACAGGCAATCAGTCTATTAAGATGTGGTCTGTCTATAACAGTGTTTCTCAACCAGTGGTATGAGTACCCTTAGGGGTACTTGAGAAAAGTCTGGGAGGTACATCAACACAACTGAAATTTGGAGAAAACTGAATTTTTGTTTTAAGTTTTACAGCGCTTTATTATTTTTGTACTTTTTTACACCCCAAAATTTCATTGCTTGCCCAGCTACGATTAAGTTGTTTAAACAAATGTGTTGCAATGGTAGAAAAAAAAATGTGTGTGTCTGAAAACTGTAGGTACTGCGGGTACTTTTTTTTTTTTTTTTTTTTGAAAAAGGGGTACTTTATAAAAAGGTTGAAAAACACTGGTCTATAACAACACTGGAGAAACCTCCATTCAGAAGGAAAACTAGCTGATGTGGGGACATTGATTTGCAGTGAATGAAATGGCTAGACTGGGTTTTCTAGAGTTTGACACTCCGACATTTTTTTTTGTTTCGTGGTGGGTCATTTGTGGGGATTTCCCCATGACCATGCTTTTTTGTTTTTGTTTTATATTTCTGCATTTGAGAGCGGAAAGTGAAATCTACAGAGGTTAAGAAGGTCCTAATGTTTTCTGTAGAGCTGTATTGGACAGTTCAAAAAACCTGATTGTTCAAAAGGGCTTGAGTTTTTAAGTGATTAACTTAAGACCCTTTAAAGGCACCTGATTTTCATGGGCTGGGTGCTATGCACTTTCCGAAAATCACGTGTCTCTAGTTGGGCGCTCAGAAATGGACACCCCAAAGCAGTAGTTGCTCTTAAAAATCTTGGTCACTGTTTCTTCCAGTGTTAGCCCATGGCAGAACTGGCAGACTGAATGGTAACCTGTGCAGTATTTCATGCTGAGGTGCTGTTCTGTGAGACTCAGAGCTGATTCAGCACCGTGCTGCCCTTTCCTCTCCCCCACTAACAGACTTTTGCTATCAGCAGCAAAACCTAGCAGATGGGTCCTTTTAAATTCAAATCTGGTTCTTTTCCGTGGGCCTTCACAGGTAGGGGGAAATGAAGTAAGTGCCAAAGGATGTTGTGAGGAGGATGTAATTGTGGCTGGGAATCTGGCAGTGTGTGAAGGGAGGAAGGTTTAAGGCCCATTGGTGACACATCATGCATGATCCTGCCTGAGTGCATTTTTTCACTGCCCTCTATAGTAAAAACAAAAGACAGGACTATGTAGCACTTTAAAGACTAACAAGATGGTTTATTAAGTGATGAGCTTTCGTGGGCCAGACCCACTTCCTCAGATCAATTTGTGGAAGAAAATTGGCACGACCATATATACCAAAGTAATACAATCAACAAAAGTGAACACATATAAAATTGACAAATCAAATTTTAGAACAGAGTGGGGGTAAGGGGGGAAGGTTAGTGTCTGTGAGGTAATGACATTAGGGGTGATAACTGGGGAAGCTATCTTTGTAATGAAGACTCTGTAGTAAGTCTTTCTGTAGATCAGGTTACCCAGTGAAACCCAATGTGGGCTATACATGGCCCACCAGAGGATTTCATAGTGGTGGGCAATGTTCTCTGTAATCTTGAGTATTTTTTGTGAAAGTATCTGGCAACCCTAGTGTTTTCAGGGATGGAATTATTAGCGATAAATTTTTTCTAGCCCACATACAACAGACTACTATTGTCAGGGGAATTTAATATATTACCTAACAGGTCTCTTCTATCTGTAACATTATGATTATTTAGTAGTTGCATTGTGGTAATGATTAAAGGCCAGATCAGGGCCTCATGTGATGCAAAAGACAGTCCCTGGCCCAGAAAGTGCACAATTTATCATCTATTATTCTACTGCTTTAGGGATTATTTTGTGGGGAGGGAAAGAGAGAGATTTTTATTTTAAACTTTCCTTAGTTGAGTTGCCTCCAGGTAATAATAGATTCCTAAACAATTAAAATGCTTTATTATTTTGTTTAAGGATGTAAAATCTGGGGTAATCAGTTAACCAATTAAATGTTAACTAACTAAATGGGATCTGGGCTGGGGCTGGGGATGGCTCTGACAGGCTCCCAGCCCCCATGTGGGGATTGGGGCTTTCACCATCTCTCAGCTCCTAGCCCATTTAGGGTGATGCTTCCTGGTTAACTAGTTAGCCTTTCACATCCCTAGTTTTGTTACAGAATTAAAAAGGGATGCTCTGTGCTTTATTTTGATCTGTGTTTGCTTGTTTCATGTACTGGACTGGATCCACTGTTAGCAGTCAACTGGTTGAAGATTATAGCTTTAAAGCTTGAAACTAAATTGGTTTGCTCGGTGGGAACTTAATCTTTCTGGAAATCTTCTACACCTACTTAAAGGATTAGAAATATTTAAAATACTTCTGCAGTGTTGTAAGATTTTTAGTGCAAATATCTGTGAGGCGTGTTTTGGTTCTGTGTATAAATAAAAGGGAAAAACTGGGTTTAACTTGTATTTTAATTTCCAGCCTTGATTATTATAAACAAGCAGAGGCCCAATTCTGCCATTCTCACATTGAGCTGTATTTTGCTCTTCAAGTGGTCTTCTTGATTCCAATGAGATAGTTTATTCCTTGGGCAATTATTCAACATGAGTAAGGGTTTCAAGATCCACATCTTAATAACAGAATAAAAAACACTAATGCTACATGAAAAATCAACGTAAAAAATATTTCCCATGACAATGTTTTGGTTTTTGTCAAAATTTTCTTCCTGGGAGAATTTAGGACGAAAACAAAAATGTTTTTCAAACTTTCCCAAAAAATATAATTGGCATTTTTAATCCATTGACCTTCTTCTTAATCTTGTTTGTAATTTGGGGTTTAATAAAACTGTAGAGAATTAAGTTTTCACTAACTGAACATACTTACTGAAAATGAGGGGTGTGAAAAACAGTTGTTGTTGTAACTGTGTAGCTGCTAAAAATTTTAGTGGTTACATGCTGGCTCCTTGGGAGCAGGGCCAGCAGCTGGTGCGCACTCAACTGCTGGCACTGCTCCTGGGGAGCAGGTCACTGCACGGTGCTGCAGACGCTCATACAGAGCCAGCAGCGCTGGGTGGCAGCTGGTTCCCTAGGAGCCAGTGTGTGGAGGGAGCCAGCGTGTACTGGCTCCCGCTTGCTATGCTACACCCGGGGAGCCAGCTGCTGCCCTGCATTGCTGCTTCTGGTACAGACCAGGAGCTGTGTGTAACCATGTGGGTAACAGATAAGCTCATGCTTTTTGGTTACATGTTTAAATGGTTAGACTCTTACAGCCCTACTGAAAACCAACAACAACAACAAAAAGCTGAGGCTGGGCCAGGGGGGAAAGAGGCTGGAATTGGTTGAGCATACAGGAGATGAGGATTAAGAACCAGTGTGATGGGTAGGAGGTGGGTAGCTGGAAGAGAGGTCTTGATAATAGCTTGAGTTGCAGGGAGAACTGGAACTGGCCAGGCAAAGAGACTGGGAAAGGAGCCGGGAAGTGGGGAGACTGGGCTAGGAACCTGGGAGGGGGTGGGTGGTAGACTGAGATTGAATGAAGAGCCCAAAGAGGGGTACATTGGAAGTGGGAGCCAGTGCTGGGGAAAGAGGGAGGAAATAGACAAATCACATGAAGGGCTGTGAACGGGGAACTAAGGTGGTTGGAGAAGAAAACCGAGACTGGTTTTGGGATGGGAAATACTCTGATAAATCAAGTCTGAGGTGTCTAAAACTGGGCACCCAAAATAGTGGACACTTTTGACCTAAACAACTTTGTTCCTAAACTCTCCTTCTGTAAAATGAGGTTAATACCCTTGCCGGAGTGTTGGGGAGATAAATTTATTAACGCTTATGAAGCACTTCAGTACTAACTCACAAAACTCTTCATGGGAAAAAAAAATCTAAGGGATAAAGGGGTTCAGGTGAGCTGGCAATTTCTCTAAGGGTACGTCTACACTTGCTCCCTAGTTCAAACTAGGGATGCAAATGTAGCCGACCAAAATTGCTAATGAAGCGGGGATTTAAATAGCCCGCGCTTCATTAGCATAATCTCGCCCGCGCGCTATTCCGCTCGCCAGCTGATTCGAACCAGGAGGTGCGCTCCGGGACACGTTAGTTCGAATCAAACCCCTTGGTTCTAACTAATGTTACTCCTCATTTTTTTGTATATTATTAGTATAAAGGCACAATAGCAAGCTATCCCCATGCAGTGAAAAGATAGGAAGAATAGTACGAGGCCAATATGGCACCATCGGTAGCTTTTCAATTACTTGAAAATAAAAAGTGGAGATACAGACAACTGGCAAAGCATGAGTACAAAAGAATAACGCAAGCGTGTAGAGACAAAATCATAACTGCAAAGGCACAAAATGCATTACACCTGGCAATTGCAGTATGAAGAGGTTCTATAAATACATTAGGAGCAAGATAAAGGAAAGTTTAGGTTGTTTACTTAATGGAGAAGGACAGCTAATAACAGAAGACATCAAGAAGGCTGAGGTGTTTAATGCTGGGTTTGCTTCAGCCTTCATTAAAAAAAGTTTTGATCAGAGGCTTACCACAATTAAATTAACAAGAGGGAAGGAACACAAGCCAGAATAGGGAAAAACAGGTTAAAGACAATTTAGATAAGTTCAAAGTATTCAAGTCGGCAGGGCCTGATGAAAAGTATCCTAGGGCACTTAAGGATGGAGCCCTGCAAATCCATGGATATCGGCAAACAGTTTTTGTGTGCTGTGGATCAGGGATGTGAAATCCTGTTAAAATGGGAACCAGTTAGCTATATGTTTAGCTGGCTAACCAGCCCATCGCGCGGAGGACAAGGGGGCCTGTGGAGCAGCCCACTGCACAGCTAACAGCCAGCTGGCTTTTATCTCATGCAGTAGAGGCTCATGGTTTTAGCCCCTAGGTTTCCAGGTTCAATCCCATCTGCCAGGTCTGTTGGCGTTCCAAGTGGATGTTCATCTGGGATCGCAGCTGGGAGGTCTTTGAAGCTTGGGATATGCCTCCTCTACTGGGATAAGTGTTTAACCTAGAGGCACCAAGACCACTGAGAAGAAGAGTGAAGTCTGCCCCACTGCTTAGCTAATAGCCAGCTGGCTTTTAGTTCATGCAGTAGAGTAGTGGTCTCTTAACCTTTAAATTTACGGGTGACCCAGGATCTACCTCCCCCCTTCCACGAGGCCCCCACCCCTTCCACAAGCTCCATTCCCTCTCTCTCCATCACTTGCTCTCTCTCACCTTCACACAGTGTCACTGGGCTCAGGGATGGGGCCGAGGGGTTCAGGTGCAGGCGGGGAGGAGTGTCGGGGTGTAGGAGGGGATGCTGGCTCTGGGAGGGGGGCAGGGCTGGGGTAGGGGATCAGGGTGTTAGATGCAGAAGGGGAAATTGGGTGCCTGCTTTGTGAGGGGGAATGGTGTGCTGGCTCGGGGGGGGGCTTAAGGCTGGAGCAGAGTGTTGGGGTGCAGGAGGAAGTTGTGGGGTGCTGGCTCTGGGAGCAGGGGCAGGGCTGGGACAGCAGAGCAGGAAGATATGAGGTTCAGGCTGCGGCTAGGAGGTGCTTACCGCAGGCCGCTCCCAGCTGGCAGCACAGGAGGGCTCAGATAGCTGCCTGCATAGCATGGCCCCATGCCACTCCCAGAAGCGGCTGACTGCAGGCATGTCTCTGTGGCCCCTGACTGGAGGGGGAAGGCAGCTGCATGATTCCGTCCCCCACACTGTCCTCCCAGCTGCAGGGTGGTGCTACCTGGTACGGGCAGCTTTTGGAGACACTGTCCGCCTCCCCCAAGGGGTGCACAGAAACGTGCTTGCAGCTGGCCCAGAAGGGCCTGAACCCTGCTGTGCTGCTGGACTTGTAGTGGCCCGGGGCAGCTCACAAACAACTGGCTGAGGCTCCATTATCGACCAGTCGATTGCAGTCGTTGGGTTGGTGACAGCTGCTGTAGTAGAAGCTCAGAGCTTTAGCCCCAAAGGTCCCAGGTTCAATCCTGCCTGCTGACAAACTGGGTCCATCAGCATTGACCTTGTAAGAATAACAAGTGAACAGATTTCAGAGCATGAGGTTTTTAAATCAGTCCGGTGGCCCCTTTAAAAGGCTGGCAGCAGGAGGTTACATTTCCTACTGGGACAGTCTCTGCTTTGCACCATGGCTAGCTCTGAGCATTACCCAGAGCGCTAGGGATAACTGAGGCTGACAGAGGTGTGACCTGCTCAGCATGGAAAGTATGTGACTTAGAGTGAATGCTCACTGCAGGTTGCCGCCAGAGCGCTGCAGTTATCTGAGTGCCAGTGACACACATCAGACTGTCGCGAACAGGCCGGACGCAGCAACTGCCAGCGCGTATTTATTTTCTCTCTCAGGCTGTTAGGAAGTTGCAGATCGCAATTTTGTTGTGGAAGCTGCAACTTTCTGCATTCATGGCAGCTTTTTCACAATGCCGCTCACAGATTTGGCCCGGCTGCTCTGTGTTGTGAGGGAGGAGCAGCTGGGCTGCATGCCAGGGGGTGACACAGGGGTATCATTTAGGTAGGGTGGGGCAAGGAACCGACCCTCCTGGGTTTAACTGTCATACAACTCAAGCTGGGCCGTTCTCTTTGTCAGGGGAGAGGCTGTTCATGGTCCCATCCTGAGGCAGGGCACTGAGGTGCATGGATTCAGGTGGAGTCTGGTCCCGCTGCTGGCAGCAGCGTCCAAGGGCTGGTGGGAGCCAGGCCTGGCAGGGATCTGCTACATGGAGGAAGGGATATGGGGAGGGGGAGCCTGTGCTGCCACTGGGATTGGGGAGGGGCAATTATGGCAGCTCACTCCTAGGAACCTGAGGGCATAGGGGTGGGGGGGCAGGGAGGGTAGACCCTAAATTCCTTTCCAGCAACACAAGGTGCCCACACTGGGGGGGCTCAGTCCCTGCAGTGGGCCTAAGTGGCTCCTGGACACCCCCCCCCCCCCCAGTGAAACGCTTGAAATTTGAAACAGTGCTCCTATCTCGGCACCACTTACATTTGGCCCAGACGCAACTTCCTGTGACAAAACCGTAGGTTTAATGCTCGGAGGCTGCAACTTTCGAGCCTAACAGTCACGACTTTCTTCCGGTCTTGTCTCCGGTCCCATGATCCCTCCCAGCATTGGCAAGTTTGGATTCCAAATCTTGATCCTGTGCGTAATGAGCAGAAGGGTTTTGACAGTGGGTCCTGTGCTGAGCCTGGGGAGAAACGGAGTCAATATGGATCTCTACTTAGGGTACGTCTAGACTGCGGCACCATTTCGGGATACTTCCAGTATCCCGAAATAGCAACACTGCGTCTTTAAATGTTCTCGCTATTTCCCAAAATAGTGGGGATGCTATTCCGGCATCCCGCTAACCCTCGTTCCATGAGGGTTAAGGGATTTGTCGGAATAGTGCCTTATTTTGAAATTTGGCACTGTCTACACAGCGCCAAATTTCAAAATAAGCTCTTTCGGTTTAGACCCGGAATAAGCTACACAATTTGTGTAGCTTATTCCAACAGAAGGGTGCTATCTAGACGCCCCCTTACAGAGCTGGGCTGTGACTGTGACTAAAGCACATGGGGAAATGTAAGAGACAGCTTAATTTTCGCCTCCCTCTCCCCCGGCCTGTGGATCTCACTTTGAATCTGTCTGCAGCCCACAGTTTTCTTTCCTCTTTGTTTCCTGCGTCATTCCTGAGGCACATGCAACCCTCTTAGATGGTCCCCTGTCTCTATCCATAGAGCTATGGAAACCTGCCACACAGTAGCTGTTCTCTGCGGTCCCTGCATGGGGACGCTGCTGTTTTGGATTCTTGTACTGCCGAACCATATTTTTAAGCTTCTTACGTTCTAACCCAGCATGCTCAGGATTTGAAGCTATATGACTAATGTGGCGAGAGAATTTCAAGGACCACCAATGTGCCGCTTGGCTGCATGAATAGTCACAGTGAATGAAAGGGTTGGCGTAGGATGCTGGGTTAGGTTTTCAGACTGATATACAAGGATTTAGGTGGGTAAGTCTGGAAATATGCCTCCATCGATTAGGCCAGGGGTGGGGAACGTAAGGCCCAGGGGCCAGATGCAGCCCTCGGCTTGCCTGGATGCGGCCCCTGAGATTTAGGGTCCTCCCACCCAACATTGGGGAGCCCATGCTGATGCTCCAGCCTCCCTCTGCTGCACCGCAGGGCTGGAGCACACAAAATCTACTAGCCTGGGCCCTTCTAGGCTCTGGTGTGCAAGGGGAATGTGGGAAGTGTCTTTCTCCTCCTCGGTCAGGGGCCACGTCAGTGAGGTTTGTTTTTTACTTCTCACTTGTGTGTAGCCCCGACTGATTTTTCTGTGGGTCAGCGGTCCCCGACCCAGAAAAGGTTCTGCCCACCCCAGTATTAGGACTGGGGCGAGGGGGATTATCAAAGTGTACAGTACTTCTCCTTTTGGATAATTTTGTTTATTTGGGGCAAATGGTAAATTGTAGATATTTAAAACATGGTGTGTTTATAGACTGTAATGGAGAAACAAAGCAATATAACATTAAGAAATGATTATATTTCCAGAAAAGAAATACTCCGTGGCTGCGTCTACACTGGCATGATTTTGCGCAAATACTTTTAATGGAAAAGTTTTTCCATTAAAAGTATTTGCGCGAGAGAGTGTCTACACTGGCATGTGCTTTTGTGCAAAAGATGTGCTTTTGCGCAAAGCATCCGTGCCAGTGTAGATAGTTTGAAGAAAGCTCCGATGGCCATTTTAGCCATCGGGCTTTCTTGGCGCAAGAAATTAATGTTGCCTGTCTACTGGCCTCTTGCGCAAGAATACTTGCGCAAGAGGGCTTATCCTGAGCGGAGCATCAGAGTATTTGTGCAAGAAGCACTGATTTCGCATTAGAACGCCAGTGTTCTTGCGCAAATACCGCGCCAGTGTAGATAGCGGCAAGATTTTGCGCAAAAGCGACCGCTTTTGCGCAAAATCTTGCCAATGTAGACACAGCCTCTAAGTTAATATTATATTGATCCACGCTCCATGTTACCTGTCAGAAAATCTGCTAAATACTGTTACTGAGTGTTTTTGAAAAGCGTGTTTTTTGTCTACAAGGTAAGTTATTTGAACTGATTGTAGGCTCTGTACTCAGGCCCGTACACAGGAATTTCTGTGTGGGGGGTGCTTTTTTTTTGTAAATGTGAACAGCCAGGGTGTGAATGCCTTCCCCTAGCTTCCCCTAGCTGGCCAGATGATGGGGGAGGGAGGCTCAGGCAGCGCACTGCTCCTGCTTTCCCGTGGCCGGCCGGAACATGCTTACTTAGGAGTCCATGGGGGGAGTGCTTTCACACTCTGCACACTCCCGTGTACAGACCTGGTACTAGAACAGAATTTTACTACAGCAGAAATTTAGAATTTTTCCTTCTGCCCCCACTTCCTTAGGGTCTAGCCTTCTGTTTGGCTCTTTCTAGCTGTAGGCTTCCAAATAAACAGTTGTTCTTCCATCCCCATCATTTGGGATGAAGAGTCCCTGTTTTTGGTGGTGTTTCTCAGCGGAATAGAGGTGATACTTGTACTGGTATTGGAATGCTTGGCGCCCATCTCTGACTTTGCTCCTTCTAAGGAAATACATTAGCTTGTGTTGCTTGGTTTTTTGCTTTATAATTATTGTTTTAAACATCCTCTTGCAGATTTTTGTTTTTTAAAAACATCTTATTGTGGGAAATTTGGATAGCAGCTTTTTTGTTTTAACCATGTCCAGCCACATTACATAGAGCAGCTTCTGGAGACCACCAACTTGCTATAAAAATTCCTTGGCTCGCCTGTGCCACAATTATTTTCCTGCAGATCCAGTAGCTTAAAAGCCAGGCCTGGCATTAGGGACTAGCAATCAGTGCAATTGCCCAGAGGCCCTCAAAGCTTTGTTGCTCAGGCTGCAGCTTTGGCCCCTCACGGCAGGGCTTGGGCTTTGGCCTTCTGCCCTGGTCCCTAGCAAGTCCAACGCTGGTCCTGCACTCTAGTTTTTGGTGGACTCCCTACCCCAGATCCCTAGTTGAGAAGTACTGACCTAGAGTCCTTATATACTTTTGGGATGGAAGATGCAATTAAACACGTTTCCTCACTCTATCACCTTCATCTGCCTCATTGAGGCAAAATGCCGAATAAACTGATGGTTCCTAAAATGCTGGTGTAAATGAGGCTGTTCCTACTTTGTGGGGCTCTATCCACTGGAGTTAGATCAGGCTGTAGACTAACCCCTGGAAGCTAATCAGTACCTCTTGTTCATGAGTGGGATATGAAGCATTCTGCTCAAAACCGGAAGAACAAAGGGTTGATCAGCCTCCAGCCCTCAAGGTTGCGGGTATACTGAAAGTAAGAGTTATTTCCCTTAATTGCAAGGGATGCCATAACTGGCTACTTCTGCTCTCAAACAGATATGGGCCTACTGACAGCAACAGACCTGTAAAACTTAATGTAGGCAAACACGATGGGTAGTGAGCACTCCACTTCTGGAAGGGTAGGTTCCTTACTTGCCTTCCATTACAATACAGACATATCCTGCATTCACAGTTGGGTTGTCTTTTGGCATTGTGAAATTACATATGAGACTGCATTGTCCTGGAGGCAGAGCAGGGTGGCTCCAGTGACAGCCTGTGTAGGGAGATGTCTGTACCAAAGGCACCCATGGTCCTGAGGCACATGCAACCCTCTCAGAGGGTCCCTTGTTTTAGGCCCAAAGTTGCCCACATTCCATACACATTTGGCATCTGCTTTCTTCTTCTTTATTTACCTCAGAGGCAAAGAGTCATAACACCGAGGTTACAGAAAGAATTGCTTATGATAAGGGAAGGGAACCTGCAACTTCTTTGTGACAGGGACCTTTTTTTGTTCTGTTTGTGCAGCACCCAGCAAGATATAGTCCTGGTCCATGACTGGGGTGCCAAGGTGCTGCTGCAATACAAATAAAACATAAAAATGAACTTATTTTACTTCCTGTGTAAGTAGGCCCCATGTATCCATCCATCCATCTCTTGTCCTGGGTTTCTGTCATGCACTACAGGGTCCAATGGCTAGGGCAAAAGCCTAGGACTTGAGAGTGAGGTTCAATTTTCTTCCTTGCCACAGACTTCCTGTATGACCCTGGCCAAGTCACTCTAGCCTCTCTGCTCTTCATCTGTAGAATGGGAATAATAGCACTTCCCTCCCTCAGAGGATTAATACATTAATGACTGGGAAGTGCTGGTGTAGTGATAGAATAGGCATTATATAAGAGCTAGAAAGTGTTGTTGTTATGTATTATTTGTTTGGGGCTTGATATAAATGTATTGGAGCTTGGGGGATGCTCTTTAATGTTACTTTTCTGTGTGCAATGTTAGTTGGCCAGAAGACATTTTCATGTAATGGAAACTGTTGCACAGCTTTAACTGCAGTAGTTAGTGATAACTTCCTGTCTTAACTGCTAGAGTAATAACACCTATTGGATGGCATGGCAGTTTGAATTGCATGAGCAGTAAGGATCGTTTTTCATTTGGAACTGACTCTATTTACATACACTGGTGACCCCCTTTACTTATAGATTGGGTTTTACTGAGATACCACAGTATTAGTGATGCAGCCTGAGACAAAGCTGTTTTTAAAACTATCTAAGCAATAACTTCTGCTGTCTGCAGCAGGTTGTAAATGATGCAGGATATCACGTGATACATAAACATACCCCCCAACTGGAATATATGTTTGTTTCCAGTCAACCCATTGGGGTCATTTGGGAGGCCACATTTCCTTAGTCTGGAAAAAAGAAGAAAAAGCTGAGGATTTATCTGCTGCTAGGAACATTAGTGGCATGTTTGACATCAGCAAGGGAGAAAAATTCTAGCAAAGTGTTACAATATTTATCACCAAAAAAAGCCATCCTTTTGTTTTAATACTGGAATTCTCATGAAACAGTGCAGGCCTCTGTTTGCTTAAAAGCAACTTGGCAGAGCCGTTTTGAGAATAGCATTATGGAAGCCAGCTTGTATGTACCTGGAGAAGGGGAGCAGCCCCTCTCTTCCAACAGTTTGTTCATTTTGTGGATACCAAGAGATACCACAGAGGTTTATATTGATGGGCTTTTCATTGACTAGTCTAGTTTTTCCATTTAGAATTCAGGTCATATTGGGAAATGGAAAATAATCCTAAATATAGAGCAGACCGTGTCAGTAACCTCATTAATTTTTTCAAAACTTTAAAGAAACAGTTTATTTTACCTGCAGCTAATTTGTGCATTTTGAAGATTACATTTACTGAGTGCAGTTAACATCATAAAAAATCATTGGGGCTACTTATTTGAATAAAGTTATCTGTGTGTAGGTAAAGGAAAAACTCTGTTAGCTGGCATGTTGGGGGAGTGGAGGGAAGGGTACCAGTTAATTGAGTATTCTGGTTAACTGAGAGTTATACTTCACCAGTGGAATACAAATTTTCAAAGAATTAGAATACAATAAAACGAATAGGGTGTAAAATAGTCCATCGGTACTCACCAATACAGTAGCAGTTCTGCACCGCAGAGGAGTTGGTTTCTCAAAGCACTTAGGTGTATACAGGTAATGTTTTCTGAACAGTAGGTTATCTTTCGACACCACATATTGCTATGGGCAGCGCATGGTGTACACCCAGATCACTTAAAAATGCACTTAACGCTAAACTATACTGAACATAATTGAATCTTTCTGTGATGATTCAGAAGGCATGTCAGGGTCTTGCAGTGCCTCAGAGTCTTCATGATCAACATCAATTATCACTGTAGATGTGGAAGGTGAAGGAGATTGGGCTGAGTCTGTAATGACCCTACGACACATCCTGGAAGCTGCTTTTTTGACTAAATCCCTGATTTCAGCTTGCTTACTTGTCTTCTACCTCTCTTGCACGAAAGTAGAGTGCAGAATATGCAATTGCATGGCATGCTGGGCAGTATACTGTCCCTGTTACTAGATGGAAGATTTGTATTGGGAGACAGGGAGGTCGACAGAATTGCTGGCCCCTGGGCAAGGTGGCGGAGGGGCCAGGCTCCGTTTTCCTGGAAGGGGCAGGGCCTTGGACAGAAGGGGTGGGGCTGGAAGCTAGGCTTCCTCCACCAGCATTTCAGCGCCACCCAACACTCCAGTGGAGATGTAAAGGGTTCGGGCTCTGGCTGCTGCTGCAGTAACCCATCCCTGGGGACCACAGGGTGGTAGGTTTGAATCCCCCACCAGCACCCACCCTGGGAGCAGCCGAACAGCCAACATAGGCTACCCCAGAGCAGAAGCTGGCTCTAGCAATTAGAAGGAAGCATAAAGGATGCCTGGAAGGTACGGAGGGGGTGTTGCGGAGTGGCCTAGGGAATAGGGCATTCACTTGGGGAGGGCAATGTTGGGGGCTAGAGCTCTCTGAACCTCCCCACATAGGGAGGTGGGCTGTGCTCTGGAGTGGCCCAGGGGATAGGGCACTTGCTTGGGGAGAGCAGGGCTGGGGGCCCAAGCTCCACCCCCCGACCCTGGGAGCAGCCAAAGAGCTAACACAGGCTGCCCCAGGGCTGGAGCTGGCAACCGCACTAGGAAGCAGGGTTGCTGCAACGACCGCCTGCTGTCAACATGCCTGTTGGGAGATACCAGAAGTGCTGGTTAATTGATCTTTCTGGTTAATTGAGAGCCGGATAACAGAGTTTTTACTGTATTCCCAGAACAGAGATTTTAGACAATTAAGTTCCTTTTATTATTAAAAAGGAAGCGAACATCTTTCTCCTAATAAAGAAGAAACTTAGATGGAAATATGTTACATGTCTTGAGCGAAAAATGTACATATCCGTCACAAAAGCTGGTATCGTCTTTACTGTGTTTGAACAAAACACAAGGAAGTGATGTGTGCAATAACCCATCCTATTGAACATAATGACAATTTGTTTTAAAACTGGATTTTGCTTAGGGATATTTTAAAAAACTTATTTTAAAAAACCCAAATCCGAACATTCTAGCATTTAATTATGCAACTAATCTGCAAGACTGAACTTGTACACATGCACAAAGGAAAGCGATGCAAAGCAAAAGTACGGGGGGAAAATCATTTAAAGAAAATCTAGCTGTATTTGCATCTTGGGAAGTAACTAAATAAAATGGTTAGAAATACAAAGATATGACTGAAAATAGGAAAGTTCCAAAAGATAAGGCAGCAGATTCTTGGCTGGTGTAAATATGGAGCAATGAGAATTGACAGAAACTGGGAATCTGCCCCAGTTTTTAAGTGTGATTAGTTTGGTTTGAGTGTGTGCTGCTGTCACACTTTGAAATCCTGCCTTAAAAATGGTGGCTTTAAATGATTTTTTTCCTTTTAAAAATAATTTGGTAATAAATGTTAGAAAAAATTGCTAAGTAGGTTTGTCTGTTATCTGAGATGGACTGGTAGGCACCAGTCTTGTAAACTCTTATCCTTGTGCTAAACTTTCAGCACATGAATAATCATAATATAGTGCCCATCTATAAAAAGGGAAATAAGGACAGCCCAGGAAACTACAGACCAGTCAGTTTAACTTCTGTGCCAGGAAAGATAATGGAGCAAGTAATTAAGGAAATAATCTGCAAACACTTGGAAGGTAATAAGGTGATAGGGAACAGCTAGCATGGATTTGTAAAGAACAAATCATGTCAAACCAATCTGATAGCTTTCTTTGATAGGATAACGAGTCTTATGGATAGGGGAGAGGTGGTGGACATGGTATACCTAGACTTTAGTAAGGCGTTTGATACGGTCTCGCATTATATTCTTATCAATAAACTAGGCAAATACAACTTAGATGGGGCTACTATAAGGTGGGTGCATAACTGGTTGGATAACCGTTGTCAGAGAGTAGTTATTAACGGTTCACAATCCTGCTGGAAAGGTATAACAAGTGGGGTTCCACAAGGGTCTTTTTTGGGACCGGTTCTGTTCAATATCTTCATCAACAATTTAGATGTCAGCATAGAGAGTACGCTTATTAAGTTTGCAGGTGATACCAAGCTGGGAGGGGTTGCAACTGCTTTGGAGGACAGAGTTATAATTCAAAATGATCTGGACAAATTGGAAAAATGGTCGGAGGTAAACAGGATGAAGTTTAATAAGGACAAATGCAGGGTGCTCCACTTAGGAAGGAGCAATCCGTTTCACACATACAGAATGGGAAGTGACTGTCTAGGAAGGAGTACGGCAGAAAGGGAACAAGGGGTTATAGTGGACCACAAGCTAAATATGAGTCAACAGTGTGACGCTGTTGCAAAAAAAGCAAACATGATTCTAGGATGCATTAGCAGGTGTGTTGTGAGCAAGACATGAGAAATCATTCTTCCGCTCTACTCTGCGCTGATTAGGCCTCAGTTGGAGTATCGTGTCCAGTTCTGGGCACCACATTTCAAGAAAGATGTGGAGAAATTGGAGAAGATCCAGAGAGGAGCAACAAGAATGATTAAAGGTCTAGAGAACATGACCTATGAAAGAAGACTGAAAGAATTGGGCTTGTTTAGCTTGGAAAAGAGAAGATTGAGAGGGGACATGATAGCGGTTTTCAGATATCTAAAAGGGTGTCACAAGGAGAAGGGAGAAAACTTGTTCTTCCTGGCCTCTGAGGATAGAACAAGAAGCAATGGGCTTAAACTGCAGCAAGGGAGGTTTAGGTTGGACATTAGGAAAAAGTTCCTAACTGTCAGGGTGGTTAAACACTGGAATAAATTACCCAGGGAGGTTGTGGTATCTCTATCTCTGGAGATATTTAAGAGTAGGTTAGATAAATGTCTATCAGGGATGGTCTAGACAGTACTGGGTCCTGCCATGAGGGCAGGGGACTAGACTCGATGACCTCTCGAGGTCCCTTCCAGTCCTAGTATTCTATGATTCTATGATAATGAGTTCAATGGAATATTTAGAACAATCATGTCAGCTTTTCCTGTTTATCCTCTGACTATTTATAGAATGAATAATGTATAATCTTCCACCTATCCCCATACCAGGGAAGGGGAATATCCCCATTTTGTTTTGATTACCATAATCTCTGGTGTCTGGCCAGTCTCAAATTCATTATGCCTTTGTTTCCAGTCCCGCAGTGTGGATAAGCAGCACGCTGTAATCAACTATGACAAGGACAAAGACGAGCACAGGGTGAAGGATCTGGGGAGCTTAAATGGGGTAAGTTGTAAACTCATCCGCTGGCTAAAACATATGCACTGTGCATGTCTAAATCCTAATCATATAACATTTATATGCATAAAAAGTAGATGCATTTTGAGTCTGTGGGACTCTGGTGAGTGAAGCTGAAGACCTGCCTAAGTGTGTGCATGGCTGGTTTGGTTAATGACTTGTTTAACTAGAAGATAAACACACATCCACTGAAGTGATTTACCGTTATTTTGGTGCTCCCTATCTCTCTGCCCCCCCCTCCAGCCTTGCTGAACTCTCCAGTTACTAATCCAGTCGTAGAGCCGATTGGAAAAGAGAGAATACAGTCCCTCTTCTTCCCTCCACCCCCACGACAAAATGGGTTCTGCATTGATACTTTCTGACTGGCTGTATAAAACTGCAAAACTAGTAAAGGCTCTTCCGTCAGCAGGGTGACCTTGGACAAGCCAACTGTCTTCCTAATTAACAATGTGGAATTCCTAATTAACGGTATGGAATGCCATTTAATTTCTCTGTTGGGATAAAGCATTTAAAATTTGCTTTTTAAATAATTAGAATAGATCCCCACCATTCCTCCCTCCCTGCCTGCTTCTGTTATGAAAACTGAGGGTCCTCTTGGCCTGATGAATTCAGCACAGAGCTGGGAGACAGGTACTCTTGAGTATCCTTTTCTGGCACCCACGCAGCATATGGTTTCAGGCAAGTCACTTAGGGAATGTCTACACAGCAGGGCTAAAGTTGAATTAATCTACGCAAGCCTTCAACTACGTCAATTGTGTAGCTGAAGTCAAAATAGTTTAATATGGCTTTTGGCGCTGTCTACACAGCAGGATGTGGAAGGAAGAGCACTCTTCCTTTGACTTCCCTTACTCCTCATGAAATGAGGGTTATGATGAGTCAGAGTAAGAAGTCCTCCAGCTCGAAATTATTTCGAAATAAAGGCTTTCTGTGTAGATGTGCACAGTGTTATTTCGGAATAATGTCAGTTATTCCTAAATAACGCTGCTGTGTAAACGTATCCTTAGGGCTTGTTTACACACCCAAGTTGTACTGCTTTAGCTAAAGTGGTGGAATTAAGGCCATTTGGCCCCCTACTGCTGATGCAGTTATATTGCTCTATTGACACTTTATACTGATACAGCCATTTCTGGTGGGAAAGAAGAATACATTGTATCTGCATAAGGCACCTTTGTACTGGTATAACTGTGTCCACCGTAGGGCTACATCCACACTGTTTGTTTTTTTGTGGAAGAGAAAATGCAAATGAAGCGCTCATTTGCAAATCTCACACTCTCATTTGCATATTCTCTTCCGATCCTTTTTGTGGAGAGGTTTTTGCGAAAAACCCCGCAGTGTAGATGGGGCCATTTTTTGGAAGAAAACCCTTTTGCTCAAGATCCCTTATTCCTCAAAAAATGAGGTTTACAGGATCTTGCGCAAAAGGGTTTTTTTTTCTGAAAAATGGCCTAGTCTACACTGTGGGTTTTTTTTCCGCAAAAACCTCTTCCACAAAAAGAATCAGAAGAGAATATGCAAATTTAAGCATGAGATTTGTAAATGAGCGCTTCATTTGCATGTCCTCTTCCGCTAAAAACCAACAGTGTAGACGTAGGGGATGTACTACTATAACTATCATGGTTTAAAAAAAAATCACCTCCCCCTAAATAGTACAGTGGTACAAAAATTGTATGCAGACCAGGCCTGGGACTCTCCGTTATCCTCTATGCAATGTGCATTGTGTCTCTCTGTTGCATTGTATATAGGGAAACTAAGAGTTAGTAAAGGGATTTGGAAATGAAAAGCTCTTACGGGAGTGCCCAGTGTTTGTTGTTCTGTTTCATAAATACTGTCGCTGGTGCACGAGATAAGAGGCAGGTAAGTCACCCTGCGTGAGGCAGGTAAGTCACCCTGGCAAAGAAGCAGAAGCTGCTGAAGGGGGCTGATAGGTGACGGCTGAGGTGATACAAGCTGCTGTGCACTTGCTTTAAATAAACATTAATATTTAGTAGTAAATATAACAAACCAGCACTCGGTAGACGAGGTAAGCTCTGCATAGGGACCTTTGTACTCTCAAAGGCAGGGATGGGCAATAATTGTCACAGTGGGGACACTACAAGAGTTTGGTAAGTGGTCACGGGCTGCACTTTTCTCGTATATTAATGGAGAGGTGCAAGTCTGGGAGGGAGTTTGGGTGCAGGAGGGGTTGTGACCTGGGGCAAAGGGTGGGAGTATAGGGTCTGGGAGGGAACTTGGGTTCAGAAGGGTGTTTCAGTGCAGGAGGGGGTGTCAGGTGTAGGCTCTGGCTGGGAGGCCCTTTTCATAAGTGGCTCCTGGCCCATGGACCAGTCAGGTGTTCAGGCAGGCTGGCTGCCTGCTGCAGCCCCACACGCTGTTCAAAGCTGCTGGCTTTTGGGGCAAGTGTGTCGCTGCTTGCCCCTTGGAGGGAGGGGGAAATGCCCCTGCAGCTCCCATTGGCTGGAAACTGGCCAGTTGGTGCTGTGAGAAGAATGCTGGGCAGAGTGGCATGTGTAGATCCCTTCTCTCCCCTCCTCCTAGAGACAGGCAGGCACTCAGAGACATGTTTGGCTCAGCAGCTGGCTGCTTTGAATGGAGTGTGGGGAAGCCTGCCTGAGGGCCCTACTGGGCTGCGGGACATTACTAGCCTGGGGGGGGGTCATTGTGGGTCAGATCCAAATATCTGGTGGATCAGATCCAGCCCACAGGACGTATTTTATCCACTACTGTCCTAATGGGAGACCACCCTTCCCTCACACCTAGTACCTTTTTTTGTTCTGATGCTACAGACTAGGTTCTCAGCAGCTGTAAATCACTGCAGCTGTGAAGCACATGGAGTTTCGCTGATTTTGCTCCAGCTGTGGATCTTGTCCTATGTTCTAAACTCTATTTCTCTGGATTTAATTCTTGGGCTTGTCATGCGTGCTTAATCTGGACTATTGTGAGAGGATTAGGAGGGGAAAGTTATGCCCCAGCACTGAAAGCATATTTGAAGAAATGGGCTTACAAAGGAAAATGAGCAAAGTCCCTTTTGAGAGAGTCAGGTTTTTGTTGTGTTTTGCAAGCAGTGACTCTGCTCTCACCCACCCAAGGAAGGAATTTCATTGCTGTGCTGAAAACCCAGTATCAGGCAGCTTGATGCTCATTTCCCATCTATGTAGAATTCCACCTTGGAGCATGTGATAATTCCCAGTGTTTGCCAGTGCCCGTCTTCTGATCTAAGTGCAGCTGTATGTCTAGCTCCCACCAACATGCCAGCATTTGTTTGCATAAGTTTGTGACCTTTTTTTATTTTCAAACCAGCTATACAAGACGCACTTACGCACATTTGCCTGATTTTCACATGTGGATTAATTTCTTTTCTATTGGGAGGCTGGTCATCAATTTCCATCTCTGCCACACACTTCTTGTATGGCCTTGGGCAAATCACTTAACCTCTCTGGGCTTCAGTTCCCCATCTGTGAAATGGGAATAATTAGCTGTAAGCTCTTTTGGATGGGGGCATTTTTTAGTTCCATATTTTATATAGCACCAAGCATAATGTGGCCTTAGGTACCACTTCAATACAAATGATGAAGAAGCTTCCTTTCATGCATGCCCTGCCTCCACCCATCCCTGGTTTCTACTGTTTATTTAAATGGTAAGCTTTTTGAGGCAGCGCCCTGCCTCAGAGCAAGTACAGGTACAGATCCTAGCATGTTGTAGTACTGATCTCCATGGGGGCATGTGAGTGTTACTGTACTAGCTAAAGAAAATTAAACCCAGTACACAGAATGTGAGTAGTTCTAATTGTCAAACTATATTTTGTTTTGAGGGTGAGCTAAGTGTTTCCAGAGCTGTATACATGTGTTCCATTGGGTTGCTTGATTAAATATATAAACATTATGCCTTCCCTCAAAACAAGGTCTGTGCTTCTGTCTTGCAGACTTTTGTGAACGACGTCCGGATTCCTGACCAGAAGTACATCACACTAAAGCTGAACGACGTGATTCGCTTTGGCTACGATATCCTTATTGCCTGAGCACAGCATGACACACTATTTTTGTTTGAAGTGCTCTGTTTGCTATGTTGAGGGTGACATATCCTTAATCACAGCTAATGACTAAGTGTGTGAGCCTTGTAGAGCCTCTGGATGGCTCATCAGCTTAGAATTTCTGCACTGTGGGGTTGATCCAATGCATGCAAATGTCAACTCCCTTTGATTTCATTGGATTTTGGATCAGGCCTTATGTTAGCAGGATCTCCATTCATCATAGGTGCCATGTCTAGCTCTCTCAGCTTTTTTTAAGAAAAAGAAAAAAAATTATATGGGAAACTACAGGCCTGTAAGTTTGACCTTGATTGTATGCAAATTTTGAAAGAGAAGATAGTTAAGGATGGTAATTGGCATAAAATACAGCATTGCTTTACAAAAGATAAATGGTGCCAGACCAACTGATCATCTTCTTTGAGAAGATAACAGATTTTTTAGACAAAGGAAATGCATTAGAGCAAATCTTCCTGGATTTCTGCAAGGCATTTATTACAGTTCCACATGGAAAATTCTTAGTTAAATTGGAGAACATGGGAATTAATATGAGAACTGAAGGGTGGATAAGCAACTGGTAAAAGCGGAGGCTATCATAGTCTTATTTAACATTTTTATTATTGACTTTGGCATAGAAAGTGGGAATGTGCTAGTAACATTTGTAGATGACACAAAGTTGGGAGGTATTGCCAATACACAGGAAGACCAGAATATTCTTGAGGAAGATCTGCGTGAACTTGAAAACTTCAGTAATAGAAATGGGATGAAATTTAATAGTGGAAAGTGCAAGGTCTTGCACTACTTGTGTATTTAAGGTGAGGCACAGGTTCAAGTGCCTTGCTGAATTGTGACCTTCCTGGCTAAAATCTTGCTGTATTGTTGTTAATACTACAGAAGCCTGAAGGAGACTCTTGGAAACTTGAATGCATCCAAGGCATTAAGCCAATGGCTAGAGTGAAGGTAGATTTTAATGACTGTGATACAGATCTAAACTTTTCCATTGCACATCTTAATCAAAGAGCCTATTGGGCAACCGTTACTCCTGGATATTCCTGCTGAAATACGGCAAATGATGAGGCGTCTTTATGTTGCCCCTCCGGAGAAGACTTATGAGAGTGAGGGCGGCAGGGTCAGTCATCATCAAGCACAAACTCTACCAAGTCTGATTGCTGCCCATTCTTTGCCATGGCATTTTAGAGAGTGCATTCTGTGATTCTCTTGTTCAGCCCTGTACCGAAGGCAGCATCGTTCATGTGTTGTGAGCAGGGCCAATCAGAGAGGTGGGGTCAGGAGGGCCATTTGGCCTGGGCCTCAACCTGAAAGGGGCCTCACATTTAGACACTTGTTAATTTTTCTTCCACATAGAAAGGCTAGAAAAACATTTGTTAAAAAATATTCAAATGCTGTCTCATTCTTTTTTTTTTTTTTTTGTGGTGCCTTATTTTGTTTTCATGTGTCGTCATTTTATTTTATTTGTACTCTGGCTAGGGGCCTCAAAAGCTGGAAGTGGCCCTGCCTCTCTGGGCCTCTGAGAGGGCCTGGCTGTGAGTCAGCTGAGCTCTGTTGCATAAGGGCATGCAGCTCTTTTTTCATCGAGAGAGGCCCTCACGCACAAATGATGTTTCCCTCCTATGCTCCTTTCACTGGTGTCTATTTTTAGTTTAACATTTCCCTCCCTGTCTCACCCCCTTCCCCCTGGGCTTTGTGTAATCTTTATAGGGCTACTTCTGACAAGACTGCTGAATGCTTCCTTCATACATTCTCTGTGGGGAATCCACAGTGGTAATTGCCTGGGCCCAAATACATGACTGTTGTCCTTTTTGGAGAGGTTCTAGCAACTCATTCCGAGTGACTCGCTTAGGGTTGCCAGGTGTCTGGTTTTGAACTGGACAGTTCGGTATTTGAGGGTTCTGTCTGGGAAACAAATTGAGAAAATACCGGACATATAAAATGTCCGGTATTTCCTAATTAGGTAAGTGTGTGTGTCTATCAGCCAGGCAGTACTCAACTATGCGAGGGGGGGGGAAGGGGGCAGGAGGGAATCCCTGAGGCTGGACTTGCTCGCGCTCCACCGGGACCGTGCACGGATGGGCAGCGCTCCAGGACTGCGTACGCCCGGGTCAGTCCCACTCTCCCCGACTCCCTCCCGGCCAGCCCTACTTCCTGCCAGCTGGTCCCCCCCCCCATTTCTCCCAGCCAGCCCCGCTGCCCCCGACCCCCTCCTGGCCAGCCCTACTTCCCGCCAGCTGGTGGCCCCCTCCCTCCCCGATCTCCCCCGGCCAGCCCCGCTCCCTCAAGCCATCCCTGCTTCCCGCCGGCTGGTTCCTCCCGATCACTCCTGGCCAGCCCCACTGCCCCCGACTCCCCGCCCCTCGCCAGCCCTGCTTCCCGCCAGCCGCCTCCCCACCTCCTCCTGGTCAGCTCTGCTTCCCTCCCGGCTGGTCCCCCCCTCCATCTGAGATCAAGTGTGTCCAGTATTTTTTTTTTTTTTTTTTTTTTTGAAGCCACCTGGTAACCCTAGACTCGCTACATAAGAAGCTACATTGCTAGTCTTGAGCAGGATTGTTCCCTGGTCCTATGTGTCTGTGCGAGGCACTAAAGCAGGGGTGAGGAACGGTTTTTGGGTCGGGGGCCGCTGACCCACGGGAAAATCATTCGGGGGCTGCACACAAGTGGGAAGCAAACCGCCCCCCCCCACCCCTCACTGACGTGGTCCCTGAGAAGGAGAAAGACACTCCTCATGTTCCCCCTGTACACCAAAGCCTTGGGGGGCCCAGGCTGGTAGATTTTGTATACTCCAGCCCCATAGTGGGCTTGAGGGCTGGATCCAGGCAAGCTGAGGACCACATCCGGCCCCTGGGCCTTAAGTCCCCCACTCCTGAACTAAAGCCGTCCTTCCAGCCACTTTCATAACTACATGGGACTATTCCAGTTATGGCTTGGGTATGGAGGGGGAATGGCAGGAGTTATGGAGCTAACAGCTGGGTAAGGAGGAGCAGGGAGTGGACAGTTGTGTACCGCACCATGCTGTGCCTAAAGGCACAATAGAGCCTGTAGATATTGGTATATATGTTGCAGGGTATGCACAGTGTTGTTTTAAGGGAATAATTATATTGGATAGTTTAGTTCTGGTAGTGACATAACTGCTTTCAGGTTTTTCATTTAGTTTTTCCTTTGAGGCTTGTCCAGTTTTATAATCACATTTGCTTCAGTTATAGTATTACTGTTCATTTGACTCCTTCCCTGCTTCCTTAACGCACACTGTACATTCTAACATGTATGTCTTGGAACAAATTCAACACAAAGTACCAGAGGAAGCATTAAAGGTAAGTTATTTTTGTGTGAAGTCTCAGAAGGGTAGCCATGTTAGTCTGTAACTTTAAAAACAACAAGTAGTCCTGTGGCACCTTAGAGACTAACAAAAATGTATAGGATCATGAGCTTTCATGGGTAAAAACCACTTCATCAGAGTATTTTTGTATGGTACATGTGAAGCATTGACAGCATTAAATAGCAAAACCCTACAGCAGGTTCATCCTAAATTTTTCAGCACACCAGTGGCAGGCATGTAGCTTGAAGTTCTTAAACCCTTTGATAATGCAGCGTAGAAACAATCACAAGTCAAGATTTCCCTTTAATAAGTGCTTGGCAGGACCTCACCTTGAGGATAGTTGCATCTCCCAGCTAGTCCAGATCTACTCTTTCTATCCCAACAATAGCAGCTATCTGAAATTATTTATGATTTTATGACCGCCAGTTAAATAATGGGCACTAAAGCTTTAGTGTGTAAAGATGAACTCTTCGTACTTTAAACTTTGCTTCTGCAGAAAATCAATGGCCTCCGAGAAATTAAGCAACAAAGGGTGAATTCCTTTGTTTGGGTTCTCTGGCTTATGTCAGCTACTTGATGCTTCCTCCAACAGGCCAACATTTGTTCAGTTTACTCTCAGTAACCATCTCCATTTTTCTCTTTAAAGATCCCAGTTGTTCCTTAGGACTTTCCTTACAGAGCAGTTTCTGTGAAATGGCTCCTCCAAGCATGAGCTTCAGGATCAGAGACAAAACAAACTCACCCATGAAAGAAAGGCAGTCCCCTCTGGGGTTGTCAAGGCTGTTCCCCACTCTGGCACTATGAATGCAGAAGTTGGGGGCCCGCAAGAACGCTCCAAAACCTTGCCTCTACAGGCACTGGTACAAAAACTTTCCCCCAAAATCCTAATACCCAGATTTTGGGGGACTTGCTGCCACCATCAAGTGCTTTTGAACCCCAAAATTAAAAAACCACAAACGGGATGGACACGTGAAACCAACCCCAGGGGTACCCCGAGCTCTTTTTCCCCAAAAGAGCTTGAAAAAGAAAAGAGAAAAACAAGCTGCAGTCTTTAGTAGCTGACCCCTCAGTCAGAGGCATGCAGATACAGACAGACAGACCTTCCAGGACACAAGAATCAGCCACTACCAGTTAATTAGAATAAAAAACCCTGTCTTTTATTATCAAAACAAAACTGCAGTTGCAAGCATAGTAAATTGGCTAGATGGAAAGAGCCACCATTTAATATAGATACTCAGGGAAAGCCCCTGGGCTGTAATCCTTAGTTACAAAAGAGAAAAACAATTAGCCAGCTCAGACATGATTTCCAAACCCCCAAACAAGGAAAACAATAATCCCTGGTGGACTATCTAAACTTTTCCTTACTTACGCATTTTAAGAAGTCTGTTCTTGGAGAGAGAAGCGTCTCCCATCTCCTTCAATACCTGGGAGAAACCGCTCTGATTTCCAACAAAGAAGAAGGAGAAAACCCCCTCTTTTCCAGTTTGAAATTCCTACCTGCATTGTTATTGGCTGATTGCCCGAACCCCCCTAGCCGACCCTTTTGCTAGGTACCTGAGTTAACCCCTTAGTCACTGGGTGTTGGTCAGCATTCCTCCTGATCATGACAGGGGTGAAATGCGTAGTTGTTTCATAGCTCCCATCAAGGCCAAAGCTGCACAGCACTTAGAACCAGAAATACCAATACCAACCATCAACCTTCAATTGACAGTTGTGTCTCACATCCCAGGTTTCATAAGTCTACTTGTGTAGGAGGGCAGGACAGAGGTGACTCATTCATTGAACTTACTCAGACCTGATTTTTATGGAAACACCCTTTTCTGCATATTAGATTAGATCATTGAACACTGCCCGGCTTTAAAGGGAACCTGATTTCACTCAAAATACCTTTCTGACGCTTCTGTCCAGCTATGAGACAACTACTGATAAAATGTGATGTGGTGGCACTGAAACCTTAAGAGAAGGTAGATAAAAGGATGGTTTGGGAAGAATTCATGATGCTGTTGTGAGAATAAAGAGCAGTGAGGGAATTCGGTATTTGAATCCTTAATGGAAGAGGTGATTGTTCTTAGTATCGGTTTTTAAAGCATTTTCAGGCATGTAGTTTATTCTTGGTCTAGAGCACAACCTCAATACTAGTTCTCACCTGATCACATGGGGAGATAGTGTGCTCTTTTTATTGCCTGTTGTGCATGTAGCACCCCATAAACTTGTACACATTTTTTGTTTGTATCTGCAGCATGAAAAGTACACTAGCCAACTTCAGATGAGTTTCAAGGGCGCTGTGATGAAAAGGGTGGAGCAGTCTATGGAACATGGTGGTTATGCTGAATCCCCGCAAGCAAAACTGGACAGGAAGGCAATCTCAGGTACTTGCTTAGAAACCAGTTAGTCAAGGTTCAGAACAGTCACTTAACAATGCATCTTGATTTCGGTGCTGATTCACAATAGAACTGCAGGCTGCTTTTTGAAGCAATTACAAATGTCCTCTTTCTGAACTTCTTTGTTAAGTAAACTTGTGTCAGATAATCAGCCTTGCTTTCTCTGATGCAGTCTTCAGAAGAAATGTGCCAGTCTGACATTACAAGAGAGGTGTGCTATTGCAGTGGTGTTTTGGAGTGGTTCATTTTGCAGTGAGATGTGGGCAGGTAGGGCTGGTTAACTCTTGGCACCTGTCTGGTTTAATTTTAATTTCATATCTGTAAACTGCCACATGAATAGTGCCAGTGACGTAGCCCCGAAAAGGCAAAGGCTTCCATGGATGGGCGCCAATATGGAGTGGACGGTGGCAGCATTGAATTCACCACAAAAACCCCTTTGTGGTCTTAAATAACTGCACTTCCTAATGTGAAGTGTTATATTTCAGGATGGGTGGATTGCTGCATGCAACACAAGGACCATTGTGAACCTCTTCAGTTTGGCTGAGCCGGTTCCGTTACCTTACCTTCTCCCCCATTCCCTTTGTCTGTCGTTCCTGCCCACCCCAGCTCTGTGCTCTTCTTCCCCATGTCTCATCCTGACCAAGATGCCTCCTGCTTCTTCCCTCCCCCACACCTTTGAAGAACTATGATGTTAATTGACTATTGCTTACCTTTGGGGCTGCAGAGGTTGCCTGCCCTGTGTTTTAGAAGCTCCAAAGTCCCAGGAAAGTTGAAGTAAGTCATAAACCTGGGGCCTAGCAGAGAGGTTGTCAGGCATATGGAATGGAGCCCCTAGACCAGCAAAGGAAGAAGAGGTACATGGCAATAGGGAATGGTCTGGGGGAGCATCACATGGTTAAGGGAGGGATGACAGAGCCTAAATTGCAGGAAAGAGATGAGAGGGGTGTGTGAATTTGGTACAGAATCTTTGCAGAAGTGTCTGTTTGTTTAGATACTTAGGTGCATCTGTCAAGTTTTCCCATCACTAGTCCTGGCCAGCTGGAATGTGGTGACCTTAATCTCCCACATTGTGTCTTGCCCTTGTGAAAATCCCAATAAGCTGAGAGGGTGTATTAAAGCTGCATAGCATTTCTCTTCTGTTTACATTCCTGTTTGTCACTCCTGCTGTGTGTGAAATCACACATGCCTTCCTGCTCCTCATTCTGCTTCCCTGCATGGCAGGAACCTTTTCCTTGGCATTTTCCATGTGTCCATGTGTCGTTCTTATTTGTGGTGAATACAGTAGATGTGGCACATTCCGCCTTGCCTCCTTGAGAGTTCGTTCACAAGCGCTTAGAGGGATGGCTTTGGTGATGATTAGCCGTGACACAGAGGAGGGTGAAAGGAGGTAACCTGTCTCTTGTCCCTGAAGTAAACTGTCTAGCCCGAGTGTAACTTGAGCCGGATTCTTGAAACGAGTTGCAAATATCCAGTTTGTACTCTCCAAAGCTAATTAATTTACCTTTGTCACCTACTGGCTGACATTTTGGCAGCATGCAGAGATTATCTAGGCGCTTTCCTACTTGGTTCTTTTTATCACTTGTCACCTTGCTAAATATGCAGGGCTTTTGTTTGTTGTCAGACTGATTCCCTGTAACTGAGGCAGTCGGTATCTGGAAATATCTGCAAACACAACATCCGATATGATACCTCAAGCATAGTGACCTACTTTCCTGGTGTGTAGCTCTTGCTAACCCATGATTAATTTTCACTTTGAGGTACAAAACCTAGTTTTGCAGATTGCCTAGGTGGGGTGAATTCTGAGGAGGGTGTTGCTGGCTCCCGCTACTGTAACTGGCTGCTCAGTGTCCGATCTGGCAAGAGGTTGAGAGTCAGCTGCAAAATGCTGAGCTGTTGCTAATCCCATTGAAAGAAGTGGGAGTTGAAGATGCTGAGTATTTTGAAGGAGGTACTTAGCAGGATGGGACCCAATAAGCCACTCCCAAAGTCCACTGAAGTCAATGGAAGAAGCTGGATGGGTTTTAGAAGATGAACTAGCAGAAACAGTTCTTAGCCTGTAGTGGAGTTTTGACTCACTTGGTCTTCAATTATACATGCAGCTTCACTATGTGTGTTTGGAGGACTGGCCGTGGTTTAAAATCATCATGCTCTTCATTCCATTAATATATTTTCAGCAAAGTGGGTTGACTTACTGGCAGTGGGAAAGGCTTTGGAGGGAGAACTGTTGTGCTAACCCTGTAAGTATGTAGTAATTCGCTTCTAGCAAATGAAAGCAGTTTGTGGTGACAATGGCATTTAAAAATCCACATTACATTTCCAATGGGAGGAAAGAGAGCAAAGGGCAGGATTTTTATAGTAGGGGAGGTTTAAAAATAATGCTAGGACTGGTTAGGAATTGGGGGGTTATATTGAAAACAATGAATCAGAAAGAGGGGTCTCAACTGTGCTTTTCTATTAATTCTTTCCTATAATAACCAATGAATCTTTATACCACTAAAGAATTCTTGTAGGTTTTTTAAGTATTGCCTTAAAGTGCAAATATCATCAAACACTGGAGCTTGCTTCGACAGGATGTTACTGAGGCAAGTAGCCTAAACTCATTGAGGATTAGAAATTTTTATCAATAAGAAAAGCATCCGCAGTTTGACTAGCTAGTATTAAAAATTAGCAGTATTAGCTGTCCTGTTTTATGGGATAAGCTAATCGATGGCTGGACTAGGGACACCTCACTCCCCACGCATCGGTTGTTGCACAATTACTTTGCGTTAGGCAGTTTTGAAGACTGTCTCTGGAGCACTTACCATTGCCAATTTCTGGTGTGACATATTGATAGACTGGGGGTTGGTTTAGTGTGACAGTTCCTGTGGTCTTTGTACATACTAATAGATTGGTCATAACAGGGGTGATGTGTGTGTATATAAGTACCCTGAAACACTTGTGCAGTCTAGAGTGTAGCTATTTGAACATACTGTTGTTGTAGCTTAAAAACAATATGGCACTTTAAAAAAAAACCCTTTAATATCTCAAACTTCCCAGAGCTGGCAGATCTAAAGAAACACTGATGGCTTGAATTTCAGAAGGGTAGCGTGCCCAGAGCTCCCATTTGAAATCGGCATCTTTGTCAACAAGGCCAGGATTTTTAATTTCCTTCAAATTCTGAATCTGCATACAAGTGGCCATTGGATAACTGCTGTGTGCTGGAGAGGACACAGGGTCTTGTGCTTCAGGCACCAAATTGGCACTTCAGCGATGTGGTTTCATGTCTGCCTCTGCCACAGAGTTCCCTGGAATGGTCATTTAAACTCCCTAAGCCTCCGTTTCTCGTCTGTGTCTGTCTTCTCTGTCTAGAATGGAAGCTCTTCTGTGCTGGAGCTGTCTCTTACTCTGTGTTTGAATAGCACCTACAACAATGGGGTGCTGATCTCTACTGGCTCTCTAGGTGCTACCAAAATACAAATAATAATAGAAGGTGAAACCTGCTATTGAGGAAGGCGGAACTATAATATGTGTAACTGATTTGCTAGGGTGTTTGTTTCTTGGGGCCAAATCTGGCAATGGAGCAAGCTGGCGCTGCTTCCATGGAGTCAGTGGGAGCTGTTGCTGCTTGTGTAGTGGGATTTAACTCTTTGAGTACTCTCCCCCTGAGGTCATGGTAACAGCTGCATTAGAGGCTAGGAGAAACAGCCATCTTAGATATGCAGCTATCTGTATCTCATCTGGTCCTGTTTGGAGGAGCCTACAGCACATCAAAGACTTATTGACTGGCTGAATAATTGATAAAAATAAGATTGGCGTGGCCATTCTAATGCAAGAACTTCCAATATTAATGTACATCGATTACAAGAGACCATGGTATAGACTTACCTTACTTTAAAAAAAAACCTTAACTGCCAATGATGTGCTTTAGTTTTCCCCCTTCCCCAGCTAAATTGTAATTTATTATTAGAAAAAAGTGATAGAGGTTGTAGGAATTATCTGACTTACAATGTTAACGCTAGATCATCTTCGTTTGTTTCCCCAAGGCCTGTTCCTTACTAAACCTGGTGCACCACATCTTCTGAAGATGGAAGTTGTGCTATTAATAATGAATTTTTAAAAAAGCTTGATTGATGCTGCGTAGATATCTGATGCTTTTGTTAGGAATAGCAAAAACTGTTAATGTTCTCATCAGCAAAGGAATTTGCCATTATTGTCTCTTTTCCTTTGTAATTTTATACATTATTTGGGCCACAGGGGTAAGTACCGGCCTTTGGCACTAAACCAGGAGGCTGCCAGCAACCCTATCAGTTCTATTATCAAAGAGATGGAACCCTGGCATGATCAAAGCTGCATGCGTGAAGTGAGAAGCTGGTAGAGGGGCTGCATTAATGCATAGTTTCCTCTTTTCCCTGTTCAGTGCGACTGTGTTTTTGGTCCTGACCCATGTTGCCTTACTTGAAATCATGTTCTTAAAAAAAGTGAAAAATAGTACCCAGCCCCCTATTGCAGGAATAATTTGCTCAGTAGAACACAGTCTGTCAGTAGCCATCTCTGTATTACACTGTTCCCAGTAATTCAGTAGTTAGCTAGCTGAACGCTCATGCTGACCTCAGTTTTGTCATCTACATGTATGGTTTCCAGGATGCCTGCCTGAATGGATGAGCCAAGAAGTATGTTTGAATGAATTGGCATAATCTGGACCGATGGGCATGATATTGAGAGAGGGGGGCAAGGAGCTGCTATCCAGCAGACTGGCTACAATACGATTCAAATGACTGTGTCGTTATTTTTCATTTCTGCTCCTCATGGGACCAGTAATTTGGACAGTTCCCATGTTTCTGTGCATTCCCAAAAGCAAAAGTTGTGGATTTAAGGCAACTAGTATCTGAGATGCTTGGTGTATATAACAGGGCGAGCAAAATCTTACCCATCATTCCTCACAGAATGTAAGAATTTTTGCTTTTGGGGCCAGATCCTCTGTGGGTGTAAACCAATGTAGCTCTGCTGAAGTCCGTTGAACTTTGCCGATTTATATCAGTTGAGGATCTGGCCCTTTGGGTCATAGCTGAAATTTATCACGCACCACTTACTTGATAGAATTGAAACAGTTTAATTGGGAAGCTAAAATGTGTATGAAAATTAATGGTTCCCTACAATATTTTAGCCAGACTTTAAAAGAGAGAAATACCCCACATTCTAGCTGTGCCTTTTGCATTCTTCTGGGACGTTGCATTGAATGAAGTTGTAATTTATTCCCTTGTCCTGGGATGATCAGGGACAGCAGAATAACCCCAGAACAAACGTTTTCCCCCCAAATACTTAATCTAAAAAAACCTGGTGCTTTATAACATCCCAGTTCAGATCCTTGAGGGACATAATTATTTACCGCTCTCCAATTTGAAAAGTGACTCTCTGTTTCCTGTATTTTAACCAGTCATTGATTCTTGAGAGGACCTTTCCTCATATCCCATGACCACTTACTTTGCATAAGAGTCTTTCTTGAGGGACTCTGTCAAAGGCTTTCTGAAACACTAGTTCCACTGGATCCCTCTTGTCCATATGCTTGTTGATTCCCTCAAATAGATGGATGAGGCACGTTTTCCTTTACAAAAGCTATAGTGACTCTTCCCCAACAAATCATGTTCACATGTACATCTGATAAGGGTTTGAAACAACTTCCATATGAGGACAAATTAAAAAGACTTGTAAAAGGGATGGCGGGAGGTGGGGGTATGATAGAGGTCTATAAAATAATGACTGATGGTAAATAAGGAAGTGCTATTTACTCCTCATAACACAAGAATTGGGAGTCACTATGTGAAATAAATAGGCAGCAGGTTTAAAACAAACAAAAGAGAAGTATTTCTTTGCACAATGCATACTCAACCTTTGGAACTCTTTGCCAGAGGATGTTGGGAAGGCCAAGATTATAATAGGGTTCAAAAAAGAACTAGGTAAGTTCATGGAGGATAGATCTATCAATGTCTATCAGCCAGGATTGGCAGGGATTCAAAAGCATTCTCTGAAGTGTCCAGAGGCTCTGTTTGCAGAGGCTGGGAATGGATGACAGGGAATGGATTACTTGATGATTTCCTGTTCTGTTCATTTCCTCTGGGGCATCTGGCACTGACCACTGTCAGAAGACAGGATACTGAGCTAGATGGACCTGTGGTCTGGCCCAATATAGCTTTTCCTGTATTATATTTTTTTGGTCATTTCTTACTCCTTTTTGAAGTGGTTTGTTATAAAAATGATTGGTTATTGTGTATTATTTAGTATTGCTAAATAATAAGCAGTAAGCTTATTGCTTAGTATTACAGTTTCTTAGTGGTGAGAAATCTTCTTTCTCTGAACTTTAAAAGGCTGCAGGAGGAGTGTGAATGTAGTTTTCTTTTTAATGCTGAAAGAGTACAGAAAATGCATCTTCAACCTCATTTGACCTGTAGTCCTATGAGAAACTATGTTTTTATAATTTCCAATTATGTAGACAAGTCCTTGGGAGAGCCTGTAATCAGTAAATGCTGTATTTTTAGAACAAAATGACTGTATTTGGACTCTCTCAAAGCCAGTGTTCCGGATTTAAAATCACTCTGATTTCTTCTGAAATATTCCAAGTGGTGGTTATTAGGTTTGTGGGTGGGAAAGGATTAACTCTTTCTTCAGATATACTTTTGAACTGCATATCCAATAGCCACCATAGCAATAAGAACTACTGTCCCCCCCCCACCTCCACACTACACTGGCAGGATAGCTCAGTGCAGAGGCAATCCGATGATTCCTTTTAAGCAGCTCAGTATGTGGGTTTAAAGCATAAGTCAAGTAGCCGCTGTCTAGGCAGCAGTAGCTTGAATATGGTGCCAAAGAAGAAGCTGGCAAAATAGGTGCACAGCCTGTGAGTCTGAGCTACTTTTGGCATGCAACGTGACTTTCTGTAGCTTGTGGGCTTAAGATAGTGTGGTGATTGTACAGAGGATCCACTGCCCCTCTCTAGTCTTGGGGAAGTAATGGGGAAAGGATTTCTCCCCACCCCTGCACTCTATCAGTCCTCACTTTCCAATATGAAAGTCGTGTGGTTTGTATCAGTGCCAATATCTGGCAGAGGTCCTTGCTCAGGATCTAGGCTTGCTGGGGGTTGGAATGAAGGACGACGACAGAAATCTGGAGCATGCCCGAGGGAAACTGGTTTAATATAAAGAGCTACAGAGCTAACACTATTTCCACCCATGTGCCTAGTGAGGAGCGGTCTCCCACTGAACACTGTAATGAGGCTCAGCTTATCCTACCGCCAAGAACCATGAGATGTGCCCTGGCAGCACCAGGGTAAATGCAAGATATACAATTAAAAGTGCAGCAGCTTGAGTGTAATTTCACAGGGTGCATCTACGCTGCACCCGCAGCTCTAAACAATCTACGCAATTTGAGCTACGCAAATTGCATAACTTATTTCGAGAGTATTTCGAAATAGCTTATTTCAAAATTTGGTGCTGTCTACACAGTGTTAAATTTTGTAATGGACCGCTATTGTGACAAGTCCCTTAGTCCTCGTGGAATGAGATTTACCGGGACGTTGGAATAGCAAGCCCATTATTTCGATTGCATTTTGAAATAATGGGCGTGCTGTTAAGATGCGGAAAACGCTATTTTGGGATACCGGAGGTGTCTAGATGTACCCGCAGTGGGGCTGCTCTCAATACTGCTGGGCTAATGCAAAAGAAGTAACTTGAAGGCAGCTCACTTAACTCTGCAGTGAAGAGCTGGCCTAAGTGATTGTTATTCAATTGTTATTCAATCCTGTTATTCATTCCTGTTATTCAACATTGGGGCTGTGGAGCCCTCCTCTTATTTATACCTACACCTTTGCTACTTTGTATTTCCACATTGAGCGCAGTACTGAATCTGTCAAAGACAAAGCTCCTGTGATTTCCACCTGGAGTTTTGCTTCCTTTTTAGACCTGCAGGATCTGTAAGTTTAAATGGAGGGCTTAGCAGTATCTGCTTTTAAAACACGGGAGAATTTAAATTTCATCTTTCACATTTGTTATTTGTTTTGCTTTCCCCCCCCTGCTTTTTTCTCAGCTAGGCCAGAGAATTGTGGTAGGTCACTCTTTGATTTTTAGGCAATAGTATAATGCTACCATTTGGGTTTGCAGCGCAGCAGGGTATACTTAAGATACAAAAGAAAACAGCATTCATTACAGTTTCTCTCTTTTCCTCTCCCACCTGCCCTTTCTTTCTCCCTGCTTCCCCCAGCTGTGGAATTTGGGCTTGAACTAAAGTAGGCGGAGACACTGGCAGTTTTAGCTCCAAAATATTTTGTAGTGACTGGAAAATTGCTTGAATATAAGAAAGTCCATTGAGACTCCACCAGTCTATTTTCATCTTCCTTTTAGCAGACTGTATATTTGCTGTCATTGTAGCTTCTTGCTTTCCCTTCCCAGAGACAACTACTTATCGCACACCTCTTTATGGTCAGCCTTCATGGTGGGGAGAAGATGATGCAAATAACAAACTAGAAAGGCAGGAGGACAGAAGGCAAGAAGATTATTCAGGTAATGGAGATGGTCTTTGGGAGAAAACTGAGGCATTTTTATTTCCCGCCACACACAACATCCTGTTTCAGAATTCTAGTGACTAAAACTCCTTGTACTCTGTAAATTTTGCAATTTGAAGTCCTAATATTTTGTTTTAAAACGAAATGGAAATAAGGGGAAATTTAAAAAAATGAGTATTTGCTTGATTGGGTGTGAAATAAGTCATGACAGTTGCCTTTGTATAGGAGTTTAAATCCAAATAAACAAATACCAAGAGCACCACCCTAACAGTGGTATTTGATTTCTGTTAACAGCAGGGAGGACACTAATATATTAGGAAGTCAAGCTCCTATCTGAGCTTCATATCCACTGTAGTCCCATGGAAATCACTCGTGTGTATACAGTTAAGTAAAGGTTAAAGTGGTCATGCTGGACCAGGCCTAAGAAATCACATTGAAGGATAAACTTGGCTGTAGTTATTAACTCTGGGATGAAGTCCCACAGGAATCTCAGGACCATTCCAAACCTCATCACCTTCAGCTCCATGTTTAGGGTGTCCTCCTCTAACATAAAAACACAGGCACCTACAAATTCTGCAGCATACACAATTCTTCATCTGGGGGAGAGAGAACAAACCATACATAACAGTTGTTAGTCGCGTTGCTTAATGAGGTTCTCAGTGAGGCAGTTAGTATTAGGGATGTTAAATAATGGTTAATTGAATAGTCGATGCAGTTGTTAGTCACATTGCTTAATGAGGCAGTTGGTATTAGGGATGTTAAATATCGGTTAATTGAATAGTCGATTAACCTCATGAATTCTTATCGGTTACTCGACTATTCTATAGTCCCCGGAGGTGAGGCCAGCAGCCAGTGCTCTCTGGCCCCACTCCCGAGGAGCCCTCTGCTCAGGGTGCCAGATGGGAGCTGATCCGCAAGGGGAGCCAGTATAAAAACCAGCTTCCCTCACAGACTGGATGCCTGTCACCCTATGCTGCTGCCTCTGATAGAGAGGCAGCAGCGCAGGGTGGCAGTAGCCCCTATCTGGGAGGGTGCGTCTGAGCTCCTGGACCAGGCGTGACCTGGAACTGAGCTGGGCTGCCTGCCCACCTGGCTCCTAACACACTTTAAATGCAGAGCCGCAGCGGGGATAGGTCCTGGTTCTGGTGCGAGCCGGGACTGAGCCGGGCTGCTGGCCAGCCTGCTAAAAAAATTACTGGGCAGGGGGGTGGGAATGCATGTAGCCTATAGCATTAACCTATAAGCTCTTGCTTATTGGTTAACCGACTACACTATTACATCCCTAGTTGGTATGTGAACAACAGAACTATATGATTACCATGTGTGGTCATATAGGCTTTTTAATCTAATATTGAGGTGGTGCCTTTAAGGTGTTTGCTTCCATATGTTTGTGTCTGTAGAAAGAACGAAGGAGATATCCCAGCACGAAGGAGAGATCAATGGCAACCTTCCTGCTTATAGAGATTCCCAGGAACCATCAGTGTACGCATTCAGAAGAGAACCCAGTTATTTTGAAATCCCAACTAAAGAATTCCAACAGCTGGCAAAATCACCTGAAACGCAGGTCCATGAAATCCCAACGAAGGATGTTGATGCGGTGGTACCCCCCGTTGTGCAAAGCCATGCCTCTTTTACCATTGAATTTGATGACTGTACCCCCTGGTAAAATAAAGATAAAAGATCATGTAACTAAGTTCTCACTGAGACAGAGAAGACCCTTCAGTAAGGACGTGGGTCACACAGAGATGATGTCAGCGGAGAGCAAGGTGGCTGATTGGCTGGTTCAGAACGACCCAAGTTTGATGAGAAGGCAGTCTCCGGTAGATGATGTGTATAGTACAAAGAGCGATCTGCCGGTTCATGTGAGGACGCTGAAAGGTAAGCTGCTCTTTTTCATGCTGGCTAGTCCATGGGTTTGACTTCCAAATATAGCATAAGTAGGGGGAAAATGGCCCTTCAAAGGAAAAGTGAACCCATTTTTCTCAGCCCAAAGTTTGCAGGGTGTAAGAACCACATCTCTGTGACAGGTATTTCTATAATCACTCTTGACGCTTCTAAGCCTTGTGCAGCAGGCGACAACGCACCTGCTGGGCATGGATGCCACTTGTCACCTGGCAGTGGAATGCTCTAATCCGGTTCCCACCCTGCTTTATTACCGCCGCACGTTGTCAGAAATGCTCATCTCAAATAGAGAGCTTCAATGTCAGAGACTCGAGTTTTTCTCTTCATGTGGTTAAGGCAGGTTGGAACGTTTAACTGTGAGCTAATCCCTTGGTCTCCTGTGGTGGGAGGAATGACACGTGCTTTTCTGGCAGTAGGCTCACAATTGCCAAATGTAGCTAATTGCCCTGGACCGTGGTATACCGTGGTTAGTCACTGTTCCGTGACAGTTGAAGTGCCTGGGATGGAGGCTAGAGCTCCGGGGCAGAGTCTGATAGGTTGGGACAAAGGTTCGGTGGCATAGCTGTGAGAGAGGTTTCTCTTCCTTCACCAAAATGTATCAGAAACACCCTGCAGTGTTCAACTGTTCCAGGCAGGGGGAGCCCACAAAATTGCCAGGCCCCTAGGCAAGGTGGGAGGGGGGTGGCGACTCCATGCTCCCAGCAGAGGTGGGCCTCAGGCAGAAGGGGTGGGCACGGGGGCTAGCCCCGTCTGCCCCTCCCCCACTAACCCTTCAGTGTCGCTGGGGCTCCGGTGGCAATTCAAAAGGGCCCGGGGCACCGGCCACTGCTATAGCGGTGGTGGCAGCCTGGAGTCCTGGGCCCTTTTGAATCACCCTGGACCCCGGGGCAGTTGCCCCTTTTGCCCCACCCTGCTGACAGGCCTGGTTCCAGATGAATCTAAATTGCCAGCCTTAGGAAGAGTCTGTTACCACGAGGCGTTTCCTGTTATCTCTTGCAGATAAGGAGGGGGAAATTTCAAAGCCCATAATAATTCAGTGTCCCACTGCTAATGGCAGCGTCTGGCAGACGGGCATCTAGCGTTCATCAGTGCCTTTGAAAATTCTCTCCAGGATCTGTTTGACCTGAGCTAGTTTGGCCGCCTCTGTCAGGCCAGCTCTCTCTCAAATGGGGGAAAGGTAACATCTTCTGAATTTCCACCAGTCGGCTCATAGAGGCTGTGCAGGTGCTGCAGCAGCTGCAGTTTGTAATCCTCCCGCCTGCTAAAATTGAGGAGGAGGGCTACCAGGCCCACCAGTGGCTGAGGTTAATGGCCCTTTACCAGAGGGCAAGACACCAGCTTCCTCAAAGGAGAAATTGTTAGGCCCTTGTCCAAAAAACTCTCTCCTGATGCAGACAGTCTTGCTTACCTTAGACATAATCCGACATGTCGTGCAGTGTTTGAGAAGCTTGTGTAGGAAGGAGCTTGTTTCAGGATGTGGATGATGCATGTAATTGTCTCCTTTTCATCAAATACCTTGTGAATATCTTTGTCCATCTGCGTGTAGGCAGAGATGAGAACTTTGCAACATTTATCGGTGCCTTTTTGACCTCTAGATTGGTTTATTGTGTGACATGTTCCTATGTGGGGCTGTTTTCGAAGAACACTTGGAGGCTATTGTTGGCCACCTCCCTAATTAGCATGTTTGGCCCCAATAAATATTTTGCACCAGTTTTCTGAAGACTTCACTGCATGTTTCTTTGCTTTTGAGAAGAATTCAGGTGACTTGACATCCAGATATAAATACTCTGTGATTTGGGTCCAGAGGAGAGATGTAGTCTCTTATTGTGCTGTTACAACATCTGAAATCAGCCAGAGAGCTTTTTCCCTCAGCCCCAAGATTTTAACATGTAGAGCAAGGTTTGCAGCCCTTAGATCGAGCACAGTAGCAAGTTCTCAATTTAACAGAGTCCAAGTTTACTCACCTTCAGGGCACAATACCATTTACTTGCTGAGCCTTTTTCTTGAAAAAGGAGCTGGTGAGATCTTTGAAGGGCTTCATCAGAGATTGAGGATTAAATTGTGATGCTCTTTACCTGTGTCCTTGGGCCATTTCTATTTGCAAAACATGTGCAGTTTTCCTTTCAGCTGCATGATGTTAAACCTCTATCGCTCCTTGCCACACATGTTTAAGGTCTAGAGCACAGAGGTCTTTTCTCAGTTCTCCTGATGACTTGTAAGTCCTAGGGCAAATCACCCATAGCCCGGATGCCTCTGATTCCTTGTTGGTAAAATGGGGTGGGGAATATTAAACGTTACAGAGATCCTGTACTAAAAATATTGCTACTGTTGGTGCAAAACAGAGCTTAATAAGCAAGAACCTTCCATAAAATAACCTTTGCCAGGAGGGTGAAAAAATGATGTGGAAGCCACATACATAACTTACAGGAATTTTATGGCCTCAGTCATTCAAATAAAACTGAAAGTCCCACAAGTCCAGTTTGTTGTTAACTGTCAGTTTACTTGCCCTTCTAAGGGGGAGAGAAAATAGAAGTTCAGTTCCATTCCATCAGCTTGCTACTCTTTGATCATCTTGATTTGAGTCCATGGAATGCAATCTAGAGGGTTTGTTTTGTTTTGTCTTGTTTTGTTTCCCTTGCTCTGCAGGGTAACAACAAATGATGCATAATAAGATAATCTTTGAGACAGTGAAATTGCTTAGAATAGTAAAATAATTACATGTATTTATTTTAATTTAGAGAAAAAAAAGATGCAGATGAAAAGCTTTAGATGGCCTGACATAATTAATTTTACAATAACAACAAAACCAAAGCCCCAGCTCCCTACAGCCTCTCCCCCCTCCTTCCCGCCCTTTCATCATTCTGGGATGCAAACCCTCAGCTCTCTCTAATCACCATCTCAAACAGGTGTCTTTTGCAGTGTGCCCAGTATGAACTATTCCTTTACAGAGAGAAAAATCCAGGATTGACCATGCTGGGAAGGGGTGACGAGGGTTACAGCGGAATGGTAGTGGAGGAATCACTTGCATGTGGTCGTTTTCAGGTCACAGACATGAAGATGGGACGCAGAGCGACTCCGAAGACCCTGTTGCACCCAAAGCAGAAAAGGAGACCCCCTGCCAGCGACCATGCCTCTGAGCAAGCCAAGCTTCAGCGCCAGATCAGGAGGGACCCTCATGAAATGCTGCATAACCAGCAGGCCTTTGTCATTGAGTTCTTTGTCGATGACACGCCTCGTAAAAAGCGGTCGCAGTCTTTCACCCACAGTGCGCACTCCTCCCAGAGCGACACGGATCCCGTCCCAAAAGCCAAGGTGGAAAAGCGCAAAGCCACTATGCCCGCTGAGAAGCTCGGTAGCCCAGTGCCACCTGCTCATCCACCTGCCCCGGCTGGCAAGTCAGCCAGCTCCTCATCAGGGACACAGAGAGCTGGGTCCTTTAAGAGAGAGAAGACAGAGGATCGGATCAACGCTTCATCCTCCTCTGCTTCTAGGGCCTCTGCAAAGAACTACGGCAGTGTGGGGAGGAAATCTAAAATTGCTCAGGATTTTGCTGCTGAGTATCTAAGGGAAACCTCTCCAGCGGGAAAGCCAAGCACTGAGAAGCCAGCACCTATGCAGATGCCAGTGGCTCCCCGGGTAGTAATATCGTCTGCCCCAGACTCTGCCGCCACCCCACCTACCAACCCAAAATTGGCCAAAGCTCGGAAGCACGACGAGGAGGACAGCTTAAGTGAAACGGGAACTTACACCATTGAGACGGAGTCACAAGATAAAGAAGTAGAAGAAGCTCGGAAAATGATAGATCAGGTAAAATCACCCTAGAAAAAGCCTCTTATAAATGTGATCACTGTCGGCCAACGAACCGGGGATTGACTCGAGGCTACGTCTACACTGCAAAGTGGCAGCCAGTCTGAGAGCCTGTATCTACAGACACTGGCTCATGGGGCTTGTGTTAGAACACGAAAACTGCCTACCCCCCATCCTTAGGCTTCAGTCTCCGAGCCTGAATGCCCATTTTAGTGCTGTACCAAAACCCTTGTCTGGAGACCTGGGCTCTGACACTCTCCGCCGCTTGCAGTGCAGACATATCCTTGAGCGAGAAATATGAGCTGCAATGGCTTCCATGGAAGGGAATGAGCTGCGGGGGAACTTCAAGGGATTCCTTTCCTCTGGATCTGGCTCAGAAGGGACACTGTCACACACTTACCAGTGGGTTACACAGGCACCATCAGTGGGGGTAAATATCAGTTAAAAAACCCATCTGGAAAGAGGCAGGGGGACCTGATAGCAACTCATTTCTTTGTGTCCAAATAGGATTTACATGCAAAAATTCAAGAGTGTAGATGCAAATGTACCAATAAAGAGCAACATGATGCTCAAAGCAATGAAGGGGTTGACTCTGCAAAGGTTAGTGCGGGTGGGTTACGTTATGCAGTGGGACTGCTCGAATGCACAAGTAGGGTTGCCAGATGGTTTAACCAAAAATACTGAACCCTCCCAAAAAAAAAAAAAAAAAAATTCTGTTGAGGAAAAAAAAAAAGGGAGACCAAAGTTGTTCAGCAAAAAAAAAAAAAAAAAAGGACCCCGAGAGTTGTTAAGCAAAAAAAAAAAATTAAAAAACAAACAAACAGCATGGCTCCTTTAAGAAATGCTTTTGAGGCTTTTTGGCCCTAACAGGCTGCCAATGGCTATCTGCCATCTTGTCTCCCTGCTCTGGGCTGGACAGCTCCCCTGTGGAACCTGGTAAGCACCCGGAATTTTCGCCTCCTGGGATAAATCAGAAAGTATCGGACATTTTAGGTGTCTGGTATTTTCTGAATTTTTTTACCGGACACGAGGCGAAAATACCGGGCTGTCCGGGTCAATACCAGATAGGGTTGCCAGGTGTCTGTTATTCAACCGGACAGTCCGGTTTTTGGGCCCTCTGGTAAAAAAATTCAGAAAATACCAGACATGTGCAGTGTCCGGTATTTTCTGGTTTTCCAGCTTGGTGCCCAATGGAAGCCTCGCGGGGGCAGGAGGAGTGGCTGGGAGGCGGGGCGCAATTGGCGCTGGGAGCCTCTGGTTGCATCTTATGTAGGGGTGACACCTTGGGGAGGAGGAGAAGCCCTGTCTGTGCTCCTGAGCGCTGTTCAAGCGTGTGGTGGAGCCGTAGCCGGACTCACTCGTGCTTCGCCAGGACCGTGCGCGGGACGGGCAGCGACCTGGGATCTGCATGTGTCCGGGTCAGTCCCGCTCCCCGCCGGCCGAATCTCTCCCCCCTGGCCAGCCCCGCTCCCCCCTCCCGACCAGCCCTGCTCCCCTCGACACCCTCCCAGCAAGCCCTGCTTCCTGCCGGCTGGTTCTCCTCTTCCCGATCTCCCCCAGCCAGCCCTGCTCCTCCCGACCCCCGATCTCCCCAGCCAGCCCGCTGCCCCGATCCCCACCAGTCCTGCTTCCCGTCCCCCTCCTCCCGGCCGGTCCCTTCCCCCTTCCTAACCCCCCCCCATCAAGTGTGTCCGGTATTTTTTCTGAAGCTACCTGGTAACCCTAATACCAGACACCTGGCAACCCTGTTCACAAGTCTTTACAAGCTTAGGATCTAACTATGCATTGTGCTCTTTACAGCTCCATCTCCAGCCCTGCTGTTACTAGTGCATGGGACGCGTATACCGTCTCTGGCAGGCCAGTGGAAGCTGAAACGGAGGACTGATTTTCTGTGTGTTAGGAGTTGAGGATGTCAGTGGGGCTCCCAGCCGAGGATAGTTTTATTTTGTTAAAGGGGACTTGTCCAGGCAGACAACTAATTGCTGTAGGCAAGGAAGTGTCTGGGTTGGGTTGGTCATGGAAATGGATATATCTGGTTTAATTTAAAAAAAAAATGTAAAATGAATGATAACTTAAAAAAACCCAGCCACCCAAAATGCAAACAGTTATTTTGTAAAGGTTGGCCTTTTTCCAGGTTTAACGACAGAGAAAGCAGGCAGAGGTACAAGTAAAACAGACAAGTGAAAAATAACAGAAATGTAGGCGAAGGGTAAATAACTAGTTATTTCAAAGAGTAATTGAATCAGGCTGCAAAGCTCTGCACTAATTGGCCTGTGTACCCATATGATCTTATCCTTGCTACATTCCCCCTCTCTGCATTTCCTTCTGATAGTTTGCTACACCCACTCCTGACAAGTAGTTTTAGGGCTTGTCTACATGGGGAAGCTAGTGTGAAATAAATTAGGATGTGCATACAAAGCACAACTATACATACAAAATAATGGGGACTAATTGAGCTATAATCACTCAAGAGAGAGATCTTGGAGTCATTGTGGATAGTTTTCTGAAAACATCCACTCAGTGTGCAGTGGCAGTCAAAAAAGCAAACAGAATGTTAGGAATCATTAAAAAAGGGATAGAGAATAAGACAGAGAATATCTTATTGCCTCTATATAAATCCATGTTACGTCCACATCTTGAATACTGCGTACAGATGTGGTCGTCTCATTTCAAAAAAGATATCTTGGCATTGGAAAATGTTCAGAAAAGGGCAACAAAAATGATTAGGGGTTTGGAACAGATCCTATATGAAGAGAAATTAAAAAGACTGGGATATTTTGTGTTAGAAAAGAGGAGATTAAGGGGGGATATGATAGAGGTCTATAAAATCATGACAGATATGGAGAAAGTGAATAAGGAAAAGTTATTTACTTGTTCCCATAGTATAAGAAGTAGCGGGTTACCAAACGAAATTAATAGATAGCAGGTTTAAAGCAAACAAAAGGAAGTTTTTTTCATGCAGGGTACAGTCAACCTGTGGAACTCCTTGCCAGAGGATGTTGTGAAGACCAGGACTTTAACAGGGTTCAAAAAAGAACTAGATAAATTCATGGAGGTTAGGTCCATCAATAGCCAGAATGGGTAGGAATGGTGTCCCTTGCCTCTGTTTGGCCCCTGTTGGAAGACAGGATACTAGGCTAGATGGACCTTTGGTCTTGACCCAGTATGGCCATTCTTGTGTTTTACGTTCACAATAGCTATTCTGCCCCAGCACCCCACATACGCTTTTACTCCGCACTGAATGCCTTTTTGGAGGTTAGCTTAATCTGTTTCCGAAGAGTAAAGTGTGTCCACATGAAGTACTAGTACTTCTGGGCTATTTCTCTATATAAACATGCCCTTAAACTAGATTGCAGGCTCTAAGGGGAAAGGTCTGGGTCAATGTTTGAACAGCACGCACAGCAGCAAGGCCTGGACCCTGATATGTAAACAATCATAATGCAAAAGTATAAAAGATACGCAAATTAATGTATCCTTGCATGAAGGAGAAGGATGCTCTCATGGTTACAGCACTGGAGTTTGGGAGTCAGGTGACTTGATTCCTATCCTGACTCTGCCACAGACTTCCAAAGGCCTTGGTCACATCACTAAACTGCTCTATGCTGCAGGTTTTCCCCTTTGTAAAACAGAGACAATGATAATTTCATCCTCATGGGGGGTGTTTTATGGCTTAATTATAAAGTGTTTAAAGATAAATTATGGCAGTGAGTGACGGAGAAGACCTGTTGGGTCATTGGGTCCATCTCCCCTGGTGATGCAGGGCTGGGCTCGCCAGCGTGTTATCTAGGGTTCTGTCCAGTCTGTCTTTAACAGTCCCCAGTGCAGGATCTTCCATGGCTTCCCTTGAGAGACTCTTCCACAGTTTAATTCACCATATCATCCCAATTTTTCCTGATAGTCGTACTAAATTTCATGTGGATGAAAGAGGATTTATCCGTGCAAATTATTAACTTTATATGGAATGTACCAGAGCGGTGTACAGATCTGGAAATGTAAATGTATAAAGTGTGTTAGGCTATGTATACAGTAGGGACCTCACAGTGGCGTAATTAAATGGCTCCCAATGGGTTCGTCAGTGAGAGAGTGTCTCCTGCCGATGTAGCACTATCCATGCTGGCACATTGGTTTGTGAAACTTTTGTCAGTCGGGAAGGTGTTTTTTTCCCACCTCTGACTAATAAAAGTTTTACTGGCAAAAGTACAGGTGTGGTCGTAGCCTTAGAAAGAATTTCTGGAGAGCTGTGAGTTGAATCTCTTACATGGACTATCAGGATTGGCTTGTATCTGATCATCTAGAACCCTGGTTTCAGTGTGATTAGAAGCCTTTGGATTTGGTTTTCATGGTTACATTGTTTTAATCTCTCCCCCCGCCCCAATACGTTTTTAGGTTTTCGGAGTTTTTGAATCTCCAGAGTTTTCCAGAATATCTTCTGCCTTCAGACCTATTATAAAAGGCGAAAAAGAAGAATCAAGCTCTCCCCAGCATCTAATCAGTGAAAATGGCACCAGTCAGAAGACACTTCTGCTCCAGGCATTCCCTTCCAAACCCACTGGTGGGACCCAGGCAGAGGTGCAGGTACAGGGGATGCAAGTACAGGAGAGGGAAGGGGAGGAGTAGGTAAGTTCAGGGCACCCAGTGTACAAGAGAAACCATCCCTATTCCCTATTAAGGGGACAGGGATGGTTTGTATGTGTGCTTTTTCCATCTAGATGGGAATGGAGTGATTTGGTTTCACCTCTGAGAGACCAGTCTGTGTGTGCAGCAGGCTCTCAAGAACATGTGGCATTCCTCAGGGTGCAATCTGAAGTGCTGCATCCCCTAAGCTCAGTGGTGGGCAGCTTGTGGCCCATGTGTAGCCCATTGGGGTTCCATGTGCGGCCCATGCACCCTGTCTCTGCCCCCTTCTCCCACGTCTCTTGTGCATTGAGTGCCCCGAACTTACCTACTTCTCCTTCTCCCTCCCAGCACTTCTGGAGCATCACAAATCAGCTGATTTGCAGCATTCAGGCTCTGAGATGGGGAGGAGTGGGGACTGGGCGTGATTCAGCCAATTCATGGTGCTTCAGAAGTGCTGGGAAGGAAGGGGAGAAGCAGGAAGGGGACGGGCTTGGGAGTGGAGGCAGGGAAGAGGCTGGGCAGGGATTTGATGTTGTAAAGTAAGTGTAAATGTTTCTTTTTTATTATTTGAAGTTCTGTGAATATATGAATGATTAAAGCATTTCTATCTGTTTTGAAATATTCAGCATGCTGTGTATTAATGTATTTAATCTTATTCTTGGGGCCCTGGTTAGTGCACATGACTGATTTCAATCTTTCTGCCCACTGAGATGGAGGAGGGCCGCTCACTAACCTGGGTTGCCCATCGCTGCCTTAGCTCTTTGGCCTGCTTTTAACAGTGTTTTGCTGGTGAATAGCAAGCCTCTTCGGGCTCTGCTTGCACCCAGCCCCTAGCAAGTAAAGTCACTCCCAGCTAAGTACATCAGTGCTATGCCCAGACATCCGGGAATTACAAACAGGACGACACACGCATGTTTGTGAATCCCAGCCTTATCTCTTAGAAATATGTGTCTTGTATTGTTCACTGGACTACACGCTCCTAAATAATCCATCACTCCAGCAATGGGGACTGGATATGTACCAGCCCTCTAGACTCAGTAGAGATTTCTCAAATACTTCAACCAAACACACTGGTTTACATAAAATAAGTGTATTAACTAAGGCAGAACAGTCAGCATTGGTTACCAAAGAAATAAAAGGTTAAACTAACTTTATCAGACTAACAGGCTTAAATAGAAAAGGTTTGTCTCATCATGCCCTGCCATAACTTTCATAGGCTGCATCCCTTTCTAGCCTGGGATTAGTCCCTCCCTTGTAAAGTTCTTTGAGAGTTGTTGCTGCCATAAGCAGAGAAATAAAAGGGGAGAGAGGTGTTCTGTGGAGGTCACTGTCCTTTGTTATTGTACCCTCCTCCTCTCTTTGGATATGTCTACACTGCATTCCTCTTTCGGGGAGAGGAATGCAAATGCAGCCGAGCAAAATTGCAAATGAAGCGCGGATTTGAATTTCCCGTGCTTCCTTTGCATAATCGCGTCCGGCCGCTATTTCGAAATACCCTATTTCGAGATAAAAAACGCTGGGTAGACGCGGTTATTGCGAAAGAAACCCCTTCTTTTGAAATAACCATTAAGTAAGGGTTATTTCGAAAGAAGGGGTTTCTTTCGCAATAACTGCGTCTACCCAGCGTTTTTTATCTCGAAATAGGGTATTTCGAAATAGCGGCCGGACGCGATTATGCAAATGAAGCACAGGAAATTCAAATCCGCGCTTCATTTGCAATTTCACTCGGCTGCATTTGCATTCCTCTCTCGAAAGAGGAATGCAGTGTAGACATACCCTTAGAGGGTTACCACCCCACCGGGGGATTGACAAATGATCCCGTGTATGTGAGATTCAGACTGTAGCTGGGAGGAAATGGTTAATTTCTTGTTTACATATCCCTGTTGCTGAAGAATGGCTGCTTAAGTAAATGATAATTCACTTGACTGTGTTAATACATGTCTGGGGTTGCAAGTGTGTCTTTGCTTCTGAAAAATGGATTTGTTGGTATGAGCCAGAACTTCCACATATTTCAGTAACAATCATATAGCAAAATCTCATAATTTTATACACAGTGTTGCAATAAATATTTTAACAGGACAGTGATGTTCAGTGGATTATGAGTTTTCAAATGATACCTCACAAGGCATACTTTGTACAGAATATATCATAACCATGTAAAGGGGTAAATATGGGGTATAGGGTGTGATGTAGGTACATAGTGTCTCAGATGGACTTTGGTTAAAAAAATGATGATATTCCATTTGTCCCTATAGGTACCTCCAGCATCTCAAGGTGGTCAGAAATGGGTCTCTAGGTGGGCAAGTCTTGCTGACAGCTACACAGACTCGGGACTTTGTGATGTTCAACATCAGGAATTAGTATCTGAGGGCCATACAGGTAAGTCCTGTACTGATGCTTCAGGATGCTGGACAGTTTATTTAAAAGTAACATGAAAAGTATGTGGGGTGGGGGAAAGAGGGAGCAGTGCTTATGCTCTTTTTTGTTGCTTTCTGGTGGATATAAAGAAAGCTTGAAATGCTCTTAAATTTTTCTACGGCTTATTTTCTATTTTAACTAAAGTATTTGTCAGGAAATCTTTCTTTGCTTAGGATTAGTTGCCTCATCCCTACAGTTAAGAGCTAGGAAGGCCCCAGTGCACATTTGAGTCAGCCAAGAAATCTTTAAGCAAGAAAAGTGAAGATCATACTTGACATTCCTGATGTTTCTTAAGGGGGCATAGGGAGAAATAAACACTTAAGGGGGCAGGATTGGAAAGAACCATCTATCAGAAATGCTTTATACTTCATTAAGAAGCAAAAAAGGAAAGGCAGTATCCTACTTTGTCTTTGCAAGTCATTCATAAAAGTGGCTACTGACCAGCCCTTTTATAACTGTGTTTTTGTTTCACTTCTCCCTTGCTCTCAAGCTCTGCTAAGCATCTCAGATTATCCTGGGGTTTGGTAGAGCTAGGTAGCAGTATTTGAGGTGATTGTAGGAAACATGATGTATAGAATGAGTTGTAAGAGGAGAAAAAAAACTAAGGGAAGTTATAGAGTCATGTCAGAGATTGGAGCCAAGAAACGGAAAAGGCTTAAGGCCTAATGTTGAGAATGAGTTGCAGAGAGTAGGAAATGTTCGTAATCCAGAAGACAGCCAAGCCCCCCTCTCTCTATAAGGAGCCATTTGTACTCACTCCAGTAGCTGCCAGTAAAGGCTGCAGAAAGAAATTATGTTGTTCCAGGGATTATTTCTGTAATATGGCACGTAGTACTTGAATTCTCCTGGGCAATTGGGTGTTTTATTTTGCACTGCCAAGTTACAAGCCATTTATTATTTAAACTAACAATCCCAGAAGATTTGAAATCCTGAGCTGTGACATGGGGTGAAAAATAACACGCTTCTAGTGAAGTGTGTCCTCAGTAACACACACAATTGGTTGCTAATTCCTAAGCTTGTTTAAACAGTAGGATTTCTATAGGGAGACTTTGATGTGGAATACAATCTGTAAAAGTGGGAAATTGTGTCTCTTTAGTGAAGTCAGCTGCATTATTTTCTAACACATTTCTTAAAATGTTGCATCTCTGGTCCAAACATGTGACTAACAGGGTTAACAGATTTTCCCTGTTCTCTTTGGAAGGAAGAAGATATAGTTTCAGGGTCTCTTGTATATTTGTATGGTCTTTTAGATTATATATCTGTGCCACCCTCCTGCAACATTTGAATGCCAAGGTTGTTAAATTTAGGTCTTGATTCTGCAAGGTGATTGAGCACTCTGGCCCTGATCCAGCCTGGGACGTAAGCAAATGCTTAGCTTTCAATATGGACCTATTGATGCCAGTGCTTAAAATCAAGCCTGTACTAATTGCCTTTCTGAATCTGCATCTTGCAGGCTCAAGGCCGTGGTGAATAAATGCAGCATTCTAGTACAGCCTGGAAGCAGCATTTAAATGAGTGTCTTTTAATCTTTCTTAGAAAGCGGCACAGCTCATAAACCGGGAGAACCAGAGACCATTGTGCCCTCAAGAACAAGAAGGCTTCTTCCCCAGCTTCCGCCAAGTGATAAATCTGACAGTCCAACTCCCACAGTTTTAATTTGTCAAGACTCTTATCCTGAAGTACCCAAGAGAAACATTGCAAAGGAACAGGGGCTAGAAGCCTATGTTGATCCCAGCACCCCACTCTTCATCCAAGAGGACTTGGATCCTGATAGCCTGAGTGATGCCAGCAGGTCCGACGATGGCTTTGGTTTGGAAAAAGGCAAGAAATACAAAGAAAATAGTAGAATGCCTGAGCAAGAGCGCCGAAGGGGGGAAGGCTTAAAACCTGAGGGCCGACAGCCAGCTGTTCCCGGGGTTTCAAGTATCACAGCTGTGAGTGAGCCAGCATCTACTGCCTTCTACATTGGAGATGAAAGTAATGAGGTTGGGGTTCCCTCCAAGCTTTCTCTAAGCACATCTCATTCTCGAGCAGACAAAGAATGCAAGGACCAAGAGTTTCCTTTCAAGTCATCCAGTTCAGCTGATTCTGGAAAGCCAGTGGTGAAAGATGTTAACAGCACTTACAGTAGCCCATCGGGAAAAATGATGATTTCCCTTCATCAGAGTCTTCCTCAAGAGCAAGAAAACATAGCCACGAAAGAAGCATCCTCCTTCATTAGGCAGGAGAGTTTTACCAAAGATAAATCCAGTGTCATTGTTCCTCTGAATAAACTGCCTCATATTTCAAGTCACCCTCTGCTTAAAGATTTGGATGCTGCCCGGTCAAGCCGTATGGACTATAATCAGGACACCCATCTTATCCTGAAAGACACTGAAACTGCTTTGGCAGCATTGGAAGCCAAAATACTCTGTCAAAACCACCAGGTGGACCCTTCAGAACCTATTCCTGGGCAGCTGGAAGACTCCTTATCTGGGGACTCTGATGTGGACACAGCAAGCACGGTCAGCTTGGTTAGCGGTAAAAACGTCCCGAACAGCACACCGAAACGCAAAGTAACGAGCAGCTTGCAGAAAGAGAAATCCTCTTCTACTCCTTCTATCCAGGACCAGTGCAGCCAGCCCAGTGCTCGCGAAAGGCTGTCAGAAAAACGCAGGATGCTCCCACTCGAGGCAGGAAACAAAGGAGAAACCACCAAACGTTTCCAAATCAAGCGTAGCACTGGGGCTCGTGGGTCGCTGGAATTTACAGATGACGAAAGAGGCTCTAATCTTCCTTACTTCCCGGTAATCGAAACAGCTTCTTCTGATCATGAGCATTCTGTATCGAAGCCCGCCCCCAGAAGGAAACCTTTTACTTCGGTTGTGAAAGAGGAGCACAGCAAAGTGACTTCAAATGTGCAAAAGATTCAGCAGGTTCTCACCAGGTCCAACAGTTTATCGACTCCCAGGCCCACTAGGGCCTCAAAACTCCGTCGTGCCCGGTTGGGAGATGCATCGGATAATGAATGTGCCGACACTGAGAAAACAGCCTCCAACCTCGACGCCACGACTACAGCTTCGAAACAATCCACGGAATCTAAAAAGCTGTCCAGGCTTGACATTCTTGCCATGCCAAGGAAACGGGCTGGTTCGTTCACAGTGCCAAGCGACTCTGAAACAACACAGTCAAGAACTGTGTTTTCAGGGCGCAGTGTGGAGTCGTACTACGCAAATCGGAAGCCACCTGTGTCAGAGGCTAGAACTGCAGCTAGAAAAAGTGCAGCCGCTGCTACTACCAAGCAACCTTTCAGCAGAACGCGTTCTAGCAGTGTCAGGTATTCATCCACTTCCAGTAAGTACTTATGTTTTATGTGTCTCCTTAGTTCAGCTCTTTTATAACATGCAGACGTTATACATGGGCTCCAGGTGTAGTTTTCCTAGGAATAACAACCACTGCAGTGGGTGTGCCATGGGGAGGAAGAGTGGAAAGGAAAGGGAACAAGACAAAAGGAACGTGCACAAATAAGCAGATTAGAGCAATTAAAGAACAACACAACTTGACGCAGCAGGGTATATAGAAATAGCAAATATCCCCCCAGTTTTTTCATACACAGTTGAAATTTAGTTTGATCAACCAGAAGAATTTAGAAGTGAGTAGTGATTTTTGGGTTGCCTCAATTACTGTGTGCCCAACCTAAGACGCTTTAACAGGGGCTGACTTTAAAGTATCCAAAAATCAGAGCAGTTTCTGAAGGCTCTCAAGTTGGGCACCCAAAATCACTGCTTCTGTTAAGATCTTGGCCCTATTTACCACGATAGAACCTCCTGACTTTCCAGTGTCACATGGAAATTGTCTTTGATTTTGAAGAGCCGGAAAATGTGCCCAATGGAGAATTTATAACTGCGTCAATGACGGTATAAGGTCAGAGTGGTAAATTTGAAGCCATCAGAGAAGGCAAAGCAAGGAATAAGCAAGTGAGCAAATAATTTGGAAGCAGCTCTGCTCCTTGCTGCAAATTCAAAGCTTTGCATGATTGGACAATTGGCGTTGAACTATGATAGCCTGTAGCGGGAGAGTGCCTCTGCTCTCTTTTTATTGTTTGGCATGTAGCCTCCAAAATATGTCATCGTTACAGTAGCTGCATTCGTAAGTCTCTCACTGAGGAATATGGTGCAGATTATTCTGCTGTCTAGCTGCCCATGTCCTGAACATTAATGATCATGTTTAAACTGTTCTTAAATTAATAGATGAGGAAGATGCATATGACAGATACTGCACAGTAATCAGAGATGGCTCTGAACATCATTAGGTCTGAAACCCTGGTTCTTTGGCCTTTGGGGGGAAGCAGCAAGTTGTATCAATTCACTTGGGTTTTTAGGGAGGAATTCTGTGGCTTGCTGAGTTTCACTGGGTCTGTTGGGGTAGTGGCTAGTTTCAGCCCATGTGTTTTTTTGTGACTTGCGTCAAAGGCCCTTAGAGTGCTAGATAAAGGCCTCTTTTCCATGCTTTTATAAATGTGATATTCAGTTTCCTATTGCATGCTGGAATTGTTCTTCATGCTGTTGTTTTAATATTGACTTATTAACTTACCTCATCTTTTATTTTACACACCAATATGCAAAGAAATCAGCATTGTGTATGAACAAACAAAGGCAATATGTGCAGTATTTTCCTTGTGTTTTCTGAGATGATACTCGTATTAACGTTCTCTTATGTTAGAATATTGACCAATTGTAAGTGCAGGGGGTTGGACTAGATGACCTCTTGAGGTCTCTTCTGGCCTTACAGTTCAGGGTTTTCCATATAGATTCTTCCCCTGCACTGGACCACAGACTTCAACTGTTAGGACAAATTCATGCCCGATTCTTGTTCTAAATGAATTGGTTTTTTGGCTTCCAGCACTTTGTACCACACACTAACAATGTTTCTTGTGTGAAATTAAAGCAGAGAATTCTAATTCTTTCTGTCATATCATGTTCTATTGAAATACTAATCTTCTAATTCATTGATAGAATTCTGGACCATGCACAAGTTCTACATAGACTGGGGTACCTTAATACACTTTGTCCTACTGTAGATAGTGTTGATACCTGTTTCTGTACTAATCAACAAACAGCTAGTACACCCTGAGAGCAAAAATTAAACTTGAATAAGCTTAAAAGTTTCACTGTAGTGTCGAGACTTTTTTCTTTTAATATGATACAGTAACAATTTGAAAGTGATGTGCTTTGATGCTGGAACCAGAAACTTTGAGTGACTTAACAACTGGAAGAGAGCAATGAGGTAGATCTGGCTGCATTAGTCAGTGGTTTCTTTAAACAATTAGCTAACTGCCATCATCTCCCTCCATGCCAGTGGAAAAAGTAATCCTACAAGTAGAGAGACAGTATTAATACATAGTCATGACAACGAGGAGTCCTGTGGCACCTTAAAGACTAACAGATTGATTTGGGCATAAGTAGAGCCGTGAATGGATACAAATTTGTATCCGCATCTGTATCTGCAAAAATGAGCCACGGATATCCGCATTGACATCCACAGATGCAAATACCCATGGATATAAAGCAGATATCTGAAAATTTGCAGGGTTCTAGGCCCAAAATTTGTATCTGCATTAAGGATATTAAGGACTTAGTCGACTATCCGATAAGCAAAAGCTTATTGGATAGTCCAGTCGACTAGTCGATTCCCCCCCTTGTTGCCTATATCAGATAGAGGCAGCAAAGGGGGGAGGCAGAAGGGTGTACTTCGAAGCAGCAGCGCCCCACAGCTGAGCTCAGGATCAGCTGTGCGGTGCTGCCCCTTTGAAATGCCACAGCGCGTGGGCTGATCCCGGGCTCCATTTCCACAGAACCCGGGATCAGCTGGGGAGTCCCCAGCGGACGCCGGGCTCCATGTGGCATTTCAAAGCAGCAGTACCGCATGGAGCCCTGGTCAGCGGGGGACTCTGAGTCCCCCGCTGGCCCCAGGCTTCATGAGGGTGCTTCCGCTGTGAAATGCGTGCAGCCCAGTCAATGGGACTTCCCGCTGACCCCGGGCTGCACACAGAGTTCCACAGTCCTCCTTTGAAATGTACAAGAGCCCCAGCAGGGGCTCTTGTACAATTGAAAGGAGGAATGCGGAAGTGCCTATCAACTAGTTGAGTAGTCAATGGAAATTCCATCGACTACTTGACAAGTAAATTACTTGCTATTTAACATCCTTAATCTGCATCCATATCCACAAAAATCAGTCGCGGATATCCACATCCACAGATGTGGATATCTGCAGCTATAAAGTGGATAGCCACAGATTAGCTGATCTCTACACATAAGCTTTCATGGGCAAAGACTCATGAGAGTGTTAGTCTTTAAGGACTCCTTGTTGCTTTTGCCAGTACAGACTGGGGATGTGAATGGATAACTGGTTAGCATGACCCTTATCGGGTGAAGCTTACTGGTCACGGTTAACTGGCGGGGGCTGGAGAAGCTTGAATAACAGAGAAGCCCCCGCCTACTCCAATTTAAGCAATTAACCGATTAATCATCATGGTTAAATGATTAAATGGGATTTTTCATCTGATACATGGCCATGGGATGTGAGATGCCAGGATGTCGTCAGGCTATCTTAAGCAATTGTACTGAGATGTCAAGAGATTATCAGAATAACTCAACGAATTATTCCAAAAGCTCAGGGCTAGATTTCTCTCTCTTTTGCTGGATTTATGCACTGTAATGTCACTGACTTCAGCGGACTTATTTCTGATTTATATGAGTGAAGGTGAATGGTGGGGTAAGCCCTTAATTTTGAAATGTCCACTGAATGCATGTGTATTCTGAAAGCTGGATGGCTTTTCTTTTCGTTTTTTTTTTTAACATCCTCTCAGCTGAATTATGAACAAGATTCATTTTTCTGGTAACTTTGTCATAAGCCAGGACTCTTAAAAAGTTGTAACCAGGCAAGGAGTAGATCTAGGAACTTTCTGTTCATAGTTAAAGGGTAGCTGCATGTCTGTAGACCGTTGCTTTCCACTTTTTATATGCCAAATTCAATATTTTCGTTTGTCTGATATTGTGATAACCTTGATGACACAGTGAAACTTTTAAGTGTATTCAGGTCGCACTTTAGTTTTAAATGAAGTGTCTAATCCTGTCTTTTATAGATTATCATGGCAGAATGTAAGAGGTGAAACCATTAATTCTTGAATAATACAATGGGAAATTAAACAAACAAATATTGGGAGCCCAAGTTTCAAATGTAGGCATCTGAGTTGTCCGAAGGTTGATACGTGGGTGCCTAAAAATAGGCATCTAAGTGCTTAAGAATTGGCTTCAGAGCCAAGGGAAATGAATGAAAAGACTCTCATTGACTTTAGGAGACTTTGGAGCAGGCCATAAGTTGCCTATTTGACTCCTTTTCTGAGGTGTTTGAAATCCTGTGAAAGGGGAACTGCAAAGCAAAAGTAAAAGTCCCTGCAGATTTTCACAAATAAAATGTAGCATGAAAATCTATGCTTCAGTCAACCATTTTTGTAGGGTTTTTTTTTTTAACTTCTAGCTCACCTTTAGGCTGCTCAATACACTTGAAAATTGGGCGTTGGGGACTTCTAAGAGTCTAACTTGTGTGCTACTTATGGATGGGGCTTCTGTGTATGGAAAATCAAGTCTGACAATAACTATTATGTTTAGTTGATAATACAGTCGGTGCACTTTTCCACTAGAATATATAACTTCAAATTTGTATATCTTGTGGCAGATCCATTACAACAGTGATCTGCTTGTGAATAAGCTCTATCAAAGTTTCCGTTCACTGAAAAGATGCACAGAAACTCTCCAGGCCTTTCTCTGTGGGCTAGTTTGTATTACCCCTAGTTTTGCCTTCTGTAGTTGGTCTTAAATCTCTCCCTGTCTTCTTCATCTGAAACCAATTCATTTTTTATAAGCTTCAAGGCGGAGACAGCAGGGTTCAGATTACACTTCCACTTCAGAGGAGGAGTATGGCTCAAATCACAGCTCCCCTAAACACAAACGCTCCCATGCTTCAACAGCCACCCAGACGCCGAGGGCGCACAGTTCTGGGCTGAACCGACAGAAGCACAATGGGAGAGAAACGGATGATGATGAAGACTACGACGAACCTGACCCCTTCAACTTCATCGCACAAACGGCCGAGATAGCCGAGATAGCCAGGTGAGCTGGAATGGCAGTGCCAAGCCATTGTAGGAAAACTGATCTCCCGTGTTACCTCAGATTTCAAACCAAGCTGGGAGGAGGGAGCACGGGGAGAGGGAATTCAGCATTGTAACAAAGGATGAAGTTAGAGAGTAAGTATGCTCTGCAGGGGCCCCTATGAGCTGTGGAGTTCCATAGGACAACCTGTCATGCTGCCAAGTATTGCTTAGATAGTCCTTTCCTCCTTGTTTGGAGGATCCTTGTGTTACATCAAGCTCATTTCACTATATATGTTTACTACTTCAGCTGAAATTCTGTGACCCATTTGGCTTTATCCTTTCATTCTGGTTTTAGGGCCAGATCCAGCTCTCATTTTTTGTTTCCTTCAGTGAGGGCCCATGGTGAATAAATTGCTTTTGTTCCTGCTTTAGTAGCAAACCTAAAAAACATGCTTCCCTGTGTGTTTCCTTCAGCAGTGCCAGTAACACGCCTGTAACTCCCCCTCGGCTCAGACAGGTTTATAACTAGCTTATAAAACGTCTCTGTGGCCCAGCCCGCGTGTGAGTTTATTTTATGCTGCCCTGTTGGTTTAAATGACTGAGCCATATGAGATCGGAGAGTAGAATGCAGGAGCGGTGATGACTACATGACAGCTGTACTGATAGACATGCAGGGATGAATTGTATCCATGCAGAGGCATGCTTGTCTTTAACAAGACGTCATGTATAAAGGGCGATGGGCATTGGAAGGAGTGATTTGAGGAATGATGGAGCAGAACAATGGCAAGGGTGCCCTTGTAGTTAAGGCATTGAACCTGAGACCCAGGAGATCTGAATTCAGTTCCTGGCTCAGCAACAGAATTATTGTGTGACTTTGACCAAGTCATTTTAATCTCACTGCGCCTAAATTCCCCATCTGTAAAATGGGAATAATTTAATCTCATTTCTTTCACATGCTCTCTGATCTATCTGTTTAGATTGTCAGTTCCTCAGGGAAGAGTGGAACTGCCAGCATGATTCCATTTTATTAAGACAGTTACCTATTGTCATTAGAGAGCAGCAAATCCCAGGAAGCGGTGATATATCCTTCCAGCTCCTAGGCAGAAGCATGGCCAGGAGGATCTGCGCACTGCTTCCACCAGCAGGCACCGCCCTGGCAGTTCCCACTGACTGTGGTTCCCAGCCAATGGGAGCTGTGGGGCTGGTGATCAGGGCTGAGGCAGCAAATGGCACCTCTGTGGTCCCCTCTCCTCCTAGAAGCCAGACATGCCGGTTGCTTCCCAGGATCTGTGCAGAGCTGGTCTGGGAGCCTGCCTGCCCTGCTGCGCTACCAACCAAACTTCTAATGGCCCGATCAACGGTGCTGACCGGAGTCACTCAGGCGCTTTTTCAGGCGGGCGTAGACATTTACAAACCCTAATGTGAAAAAAAATACATTTTCATGGATGGTTTTCAGATGTTAGTGATTTTAAAAAACCCACATTTGTCATTTTCCAGTCAACAGCCAGACACCTGGCAATCCTATCTGTTTCCCTGGCACTTTACCTCCTCTCCCAGTTACGAACCTAACCTGCCTGCTCATCTGATTTTTCTCCCCATCAAACCTGAACATTAAAAAAATTAAAAATCTGGTTTGAAGTGATTGGTGAAGCCTCACAGCACATGCAGGATAGGCGGGGGGCTGGGGGGGTGGGTGGAGGGGATTGGTCCCCTTCCCATGATAGCATGTCCAGGTACAGGGAGGCTGTGATTTGCCTACCCCCCATTCACACAGCCCGTGGCACATGTGGAATAGAACTTAGCAATCCTCTCTCTCACCCCTGTGATCTAAAGCCTCGTCCTTTCCCTTCATAATTTAATTTCAGTACACAGGCTTTGAAGCCACTGATGCGCTCATGTGGAGGAGATTCTCTCGCCAGAATGTCTGTTATATAATGGGATATTCTGGCTGTTTGGAAAAGCCTGGCAGTTGGCCCAGTGGAAATGCATCCCTTTTTAAAGCAGGGGCATGCTGGATATTGAAGAAATGCTAGCTTTCTTGAGGAGAGGAATTCTCTCATGCCTCCCATTCTTTACGTGCTTTCCACTGAAGAAGCCAACCGTTGGCTATACTCTTTCCACATTGTCAGCACTCACAGAATGGTTTTCCTAAAAGTTATTTTTTTTTCCTTTTGCAAATACTGCTCTTTAAAGGTTAAAGCCTCCAATCAAAGTAGAAACAATTATCGACTTTGCTTCGTTGTAGGATTTCCTAAAAGAGAGAGCACTTTAGATTGCAAAAGCTATAAATAAATGGTTACATCAGATTTGTCTAGCATTGCACACTGAGCACTCAACAGAACTCGGTCAAGTAGTCTGGTTTATAATTGCTGCTCTGATTTCCGCTTCTGCTCCTGAATTAACTGGGAGTGGTTTAGAATAGTAAGTGAGAGTTAAAGGAGAAAATTCCATTTGTTTGCAATGAGGATAATCACATAATTGGTGCAGGCTGTGACAACTGACAAGAGAAGGTGGTGTGTGAGACATGCACATCTAAATATTATTTCATTAGTTCAACCATATGTCTTGTTTCTGAGGAAATTGCTTCAAAATATTTTGGTGACCTCATGGTTTAATAAATTACTTGATTATGCCAATAAAATAAATACATTAAAGCAACAGTAGCTGGCCAGGAGACTGTTTTAAAGAAATCATATCAGCCTTTTTATAAATCTAGACTAATATTTTTAAACAGAGACTAGTTTGTTTGGGTATCTGATTTTTTTTAAAATGTTAGTTTGATTTTTTTAAAGAGGCTTAAGTATTAAATATCTTTTAAAGTATTTCAATTTGGGCCCTTTTTGAAACCTTTTCAAACCTTTTCATTTTTGCATCTCACTAAGGCAGGACAGTGAAACTGAACTGGTCACTTTCACATTTACGTTTATCACATGTAAGAACAATGCTGTTTATCTACCCAAGTTCTTTGGACTCTTATAATCATAGTATCCGGGAGAAAGAGTTTCCTATGCAGCAAGAAAATGCCAAATGTGTTTTTTTAATCACTAACATCTGAAAACCATCAATGAAAATATATTTTTTTTCAACATCAGGTTTTGTAAATGTCCGTTTTTCACCTGCTTCAGAGGGGTAGCCGAGTTAGTCTGTAACTGGAAAAACTTAAAAAAAACCCAACAAGTAGTCTTGCAGCACCACACTCATTAATGGACCTCAAAGTCACTGCATTGTTTCAGACCAGTTCCACAAGCCAACTCTAGAGGGAAGCCTTAGAACTTAATTTCATTAACAAATTTGATTCCTATCACAGAGGTATCTTTTTTCTTTGGGGAGGGATAGCTCAGTGGTTTGAGCATTGGCTTGCTAAACCCAGGGTTGTGAATTCAATCCATGAGGGGGCCATTTAGCGATCTGGGGCAAATCTGTCAAGGATGGTACTTGGTCCTGCTGTGAAGGCAGGGGATTGGACTCCATGACCTTTCAAGGTTCCTTCCAGCTCTATGAGATAGGTATATCTCCATATTATTAAGACGTTGGCTGGATGGCCTGCTACATTCCACATCTAATGACATAAAAAAACCAAACAATGGGCACAATTAGCACCTTCTCTCTCAGCTTCATGTAGCATGGACTTTCTAATTGACTGTTTCCTTCCCCCTTATTTTTTCCTCCACCTCATCCCCTATTTATTTAGAAACTGAACCTTTAATAATTTCATTCATCTGAAGAAGTGAGTTGTGCCCATGAAAGCTCATGTCTTTTGTTAGTCTTTAAGGTGCTGCAATACTATTTGTTGTTTTTAAAGGTTTTTTTTCCTTTTTTCACATGTGGTTTTCAAGGGAAAGAAATTTTAAATTTTGAGGTTTAAAGAAAGTTTTTGTTTTAAAAACAAGCAGTTGTTTTGGGGTTGCTAATATAATATAATGTAACATTTCCTGATGTTATGGTGGAGCCTATAGACTCAGCCTCTGATTAAAACATCTCTGAACCCCCCACTCTAAAGCAAATGGACCAGATTCAACCCAGGTTTATGTGAGCTTCTGCCAGTGAAAACCATGGCCTTAGGTCCCTGACAGTAGAAAGTGCAGCAGGAGAGGTGGTTGTACTGATGCAGAGTGGTTGCAAACTTCTTTTTGTCAGCAGTTAGAGCAGTGGTCACTAACCAGTAGTTTGGCATCTACCAGTAGATCTTGGAGCTTCTGACAGGTGATCCTGACTGGTTTGGCCAGGGAGCTATCAAGCACTGTCAGTTGCCCCTCTGCCCACTGTCATGCTGCTTCTGCCCCCGCCCTGAAGCGGCCCCCCTTCTCCTCCGGAGCATCTTGCTTGTTGCGCAGGGTGTGTGAGGGAGAAGAGGAGGGCGCTGATGTCAGGGTGTCCCTCCTCCCCCCACTCCTGTACCCCATCTTCACACAGAGAGAAGGGGATGGAGGGAGCTTGGCAATGCAAATCTCTGTCACTCTCACACACTGTGTGTGTCTTCGTCATTCTCACACACACACACTGTCCTTCACACTCATCTCATGACCCAGCACAAAACATCGGGGGTTGTTACCTTTTTCACCGCTTGCAAAGTGTGTTGGTTTTGGTTTTTGACTGGTCTGTGCATTTCATAATTTCCATCTCTCTTTTACACTTAAATGTAATTCTTTGAGGAGTGAGTTCTAAAATGCCGAACCCGTGGAGGCTGGAGTCATTATCCCTGTGGTAACTGCTGCTCCTGGAAGTGGCTGGCATGTCCCTGCAGCCCCTGAGGGTGTGTCCCAGACTACATCCCTTTTTTCGAAAAAGGGATGTAAATTAGACACTTAGAAATTACAAATGAAGCCGGGATTTAAATTTCCCATGCTTCATTTGCATAATGGCGGCCGCGTTTTTTTTCGACACAGGGCTTTTTGATAGAAAAACAACAGTTTAGACGGGGATCTTTCGAAAATAAAACCCTTTTTCGAAAGATCCTGTAAAGCTCATTTTTTTGGGAATGGAGTGAGCAGGATGAGGCCTTGGAGAAGGGGTGGAGCAGGGGCAGGGTCTCAAAGAAGGGGCAGGAAGGAAGTGGGGGCAAGGGTATTTGGGTTTGAGGTAGATGTTACATTGCACTTAAATTGAAAAAGTGATCTTGTGGTTAAAAAGGTTGGAGACCACTGAGTTAGAGGCATCCAGGGTGCGGACAGAGCGTGATCTGCAGGGGTGCTGATTAAAGGGCTTCTCTTAGCAGTCCTTTATGGCAGAGTTCCCTGGGATAGCCAAAGCATCAATGGCTTTAGTGCAAAATTTAGCGCAACTGTCCCAATAAAAACTCCTTTGTGGCCAGGGGACAATGACACCTACTTTTAGAGCCCTGCATACAGGAATTAAAAATAGGCAGACCTGTACGTGTAGTCGTATTCAAGGGACTTTTAACAGCCTCCTTTTTAAGGATCAGTTTAAGGTTGATTGACATGTTCATTGTGATCTAATGGATCTGCCTTGTGCTGTGCTGTAGGTTAAGCCAAACCTTGGTGAAAGATGTAGCCATCCTTGCTAGAGAGATTCATGATGTCGCAGGTGACGGGGACTCCCAGAGTTCATCAGGAACAGGACCAAGCACCTCCCTCAGCTCCGTACCCAACACCCCTGCTTCTACCATCTCAGCAAGGGAAGAGGTAAGATAGCTGCCACAGGAAAAATCTGGACCACAAAATTGAAGTAAGTGTTCATCTACCCATCTGTGGCAGGGGGAGGGGCTGCAGGGCCAGTCTTCATTTACTACCAGGAGGGGCGGGGATGAGGAGTGCAGCCAAAGGAGCATGGTCTCTTTAGAGCACACAGCTTTTGTCAGGGTGGCCCCTGCTCTGGCCAGCTTACACAGAGGTGGGACCAAGACATTCCTCAGTGTGGTTCAAAGGGAGGAGTCTTCTCTTGTGAGATGGTAGCAGGCTTACTCAGGTGGGCGATGGGAAATAAAGTCATCTTACAGAGTCTTCAGCAAGCAATAGAGCTCTGTGGTGAGGGTATAAGTGTAGCTCCGAAGGACTTGGTGTCTCCTGCACTTAGGGAGTCTCCTAAGGGATAGCTCAGTGGTTTGAGCATTGGCCTGCTAAACCCCAGGTTGTGAGTTCAATCCTTGAAGGGGTCATTTAGGGATCTGGGGCAAATCTGTCAGGTATGGCACTTGGTCCTGCCCTGAGGACAGGGGATTGGACTTGATGACTTCTCAAGGTCCCTTCCAGCTCTATGAGATAGGTATATCTCCTTGGATTGGGGGGAGAAGTACAGTCTTCATGGGGAGATCAGTTTCCCGTAGTTTACATGCTGTTTGGCATAGGCTTACCACAGGAGTCTCCTGTTTGTATGACAGCAGTGGGCGAGCTAGGCTAGTGAATGGGCTGCAGGAGTTGCTCTCTTTCATCTCAGTGAGCCACAAGATTGTCATAACCAAGATGGTCTCCCAGGGTTAGGATAGTTTCGTTCACTGAGCTTGGTAACCTAGAATTTGCAGGGTATGCCGATAGAACTGTACAGGTTGGACCTCCCTGGTCTGGCATCCTCGGCACTGGACCCATCCCGAAAGAGGAAATTTGCTGGATTGGGGAGACCTCTGCCACCGGCCTCCCAGGACGCTCCCCATCCCTGGGGCTGGCTCTGCTCTGGTGCACTGCCACTGGGCTCCAGCCTGCTTGGACTTAGGCATTGGCCTGCTGCCTCTGGCCAGCTGGGGCTCCCTGGGGACAGGACTTGCCAGCTCTCCCACTTTTGCCGTGCCCCGGGGATGGGACTCACTGGCTGCCCCGCCCAGCCAGAGATTCCCCAGGGACAGGGCTCGCTGGTTCTGCTGCTGCTCCGGGACAGGGCTCACAGCTGGTTTGCGCCGGGACAGGGCTCACAGCTGGTTTGCGCTCATGGGTACTGGGGTCTCTCGTCCAGCAACATCCTGCCAGACCACAGATGTTTCCGGCCCAGAGAGTCCTGGATTTAGGAATTTCAACCTGTGGCAGTGCTTTGATTGGCTGCAGAGGGAACCATGGCTGGTTGGTGCACCTGGGATTGGGGGAGGCAGGCCCCCAGCTCCACCTACAGCCCTGCCCACTCTGCTAAGGCCCCACCCCCACCGTGGGGAGGGGAGGAGGCGGGGCAGTGTGCTGAGTGCACCAGCATAAGGAGGGGTGTGTGTGCCTCCCTGACCCCTGAAGACCCGGGGAGGAAGGAGGCCACATGGCTCCAACCTGCCTGGCCCCTGGAGCACAGGGACCGTGGGTGCTGGGGGCAGCAACACTCTACAGCAGGCATTCTGGGGGTGGAGTGTGGGCTGGGCCATGCCTGGTGGTTTGGGAAGGCAAAGCCTTCTCCTACTGAGGCTACTGGACGCCCATGAAAGAAGCGTATGTTTCTCATAGACTCATAGACTTTAAGGTCAGAAGGGACCATTATGATCATCTAGTCTGACCCTGCACAATGCAGGCCACAGAATCTCACCCACCCTCTCCTAGAATAATCCTCTCACCTATATCTCAGATATTGAAGCCTTCAAATAGTTTGAAGACCCCAAGATGCAGAGAATCCTCCAGCTGTGATTTGTACCCCATGCTACAGAGGAAGGCGAAAAACCTCCAGGGCCTCTGCCAATCTACCCTGGAGGAAAATTCCTTCCCGACCCCAAATATGGCGATCAGCTAAACCCTGAGCATGTGGGCAAGACTCACCAGCCAGACACCCAGAAAGTTCTCTATAGTAACTCCTATCATCCCTCCATTGACCTATTTACCACTGATAATGAATGGTCAATTAGTTACCAAGATCATGTTAGCTCATCAAACCATCCCCTTCAGAAACCCATCTAGTTTAATCTTGAAGCCAGAGAGATCTTTTGCCCCCACTACTTCCCTTGGAAGGCCGTTCCAGAACCTCACTCCTCTAATGGTTAGAAACCGTCTAATCTCAAGTCTAAACTTCCTACTAGCCAGCTTATATCCATTTGTTCTTGTGTCCACATTGGTATTAAGCTTAAATAATTCCTCTCCCTCCCTGGTATTTGTCCCTCTAATGTATTTAAAGAGTGCAATCATGTCCCCCCTCAGCCTTCTTTTGGTTAAGGTAAACAAGCCAAGCTCCTTGAGTCTCCCTTCATAAGACAGGTTTTCCATTCCTCAGATCATCCTAGTGGCCCTTCTTTGTACCTGTTCTAGTTTGAATTCATCCTTCTTAAACATGGGAGACCAGAACTGCACACAGTATTCCAAATGGGGTCTCACCAATGCCTTGTATAATGGCACTAACACCTCCTTATCCCTACTGGAAATACCTCGCCTAATACATCCCAAGACCGTATTAGCCTTTTTCACGGCCATGTCACAATGGCGGCTCATAGTCATCCTATAATCAACCAGGACTCGAGGTCCTTCTCCTCCTCCGTTACTTCCAACTGATGTGTCCCCAGCTTATAACTAAAATTCTTGTTATTAATCCCTAAATGCATAACCTTACACTTCTCTCTATTAAATTTCATCCTATTGCTATCACTCCAATTTACAAGGTCATCCAGATTTTCCTGTATGATATCCCGATCCTTTTCTGAATTGGCAATACCTCCCAACTTTGTGTCATCTGCAAATTTTATCAGGACACTTCCACTTTTGGTGCCAAGGTCAGCAATAAAAGATTAAATAAAATTGGCCCCAAAACTGATCCTGAGGAACTCCACTAGTAACCTTCCTCCAACCTGACAGTTCACCTTTCAATATGACCCGCTGTAGTCTCCCTTTAACCAGTTGCTTATCCACCTCTCAACTTTCATATTAATCCCTATTTTTCCAATTTAACCAATAATTCCCTATGTGGTACTGTATCAAATGCCTTACTAAAGTCGAGGTAGATTAGATCCACTGCATTTCCTTTATCTAAAAAAATCTGTTACTTTCTCAAAAAAGGAGATCAGGTTGGTTTGGCACGATCTACCTTTTGTAAAACCATGTTGTAATTTGTCCCAATTGCCATTAGCCTCAATGTCTCTTACTACTTTCTCCTTCAAAATTTTTTCCAAGATCTTGCATACTACAGATGTCAAACTAACAGGCCTATAGTTACCCGGGTCGCTTTTTTTCCCTCTCTTAAAAATAGGAACTATATTAGCAATTCTCCAGTCAAATGGTACAACCCCTGAGCATTCTCATCGACAATGCTGTGTGCAGTCAGCACACACCTCCCGCTTCACATGCCCTGGCTTTACGTGGCGAGCGTGTCGCTTTCGTAATACCGGCAGGACAGAAATCAGCCGCATTTGGCTGCCCTGCCCTTGGGCAAAGGTAAACAAAACGTTGTGCAGGCCACATGCAGAACTCTGACGGGCCGCATGCGGGCTGCAGGTTGCCCACCACTGCTCTGGGCCCTGGAGAGGGAAGGAAATCTATGGCCTTCATATTTTTAAATGAGCACATTGGCTGTGGGCGCTCTGGCCATGTGCCACACGCCGTATTTTGCACTTCAGTGGCACCCCTCCTCTGAGGCTCTGAAAGGGTTTGCAGAGGTTTGCTACGTTCGCATTGATGAGCCCACTTAGGGCTCCTCTGTGCCAGTAGGCTGAGCAGATTCTGTGGGGCAAGCCTGGCCCTCTCTCTTCTGTTCCCTTTGAATGGATTTAACTCCTTCCCTGCCTGGCTGTTGGTGGCACCCATCGCACTAGCTTTAGATGTTCCCCCTTCAGATTGGCTTCTTCTCCCCTCCCCAGGTGAAGTAACTAACAGGGCCTTTGATATCACCTGCCTGTGACTTTCAACTTGCTGTATGGTGCTGTGATTTTCACACATGCTATGAAGTAGATCCAAAGAGATGGGAAAAGTTTATGATCATTGTGTACTATTTGAGTTAGGTTAGACCCTAAGGGCCCCGATAGGGGGCTCATTGTTTCTATTTCTACAACCTGAGAATGGAGGTTAGGCAGAATTCCTGCAATAATACTGAACACAGTTTGTCCTCGTTTCCATTTGCAGTTAAACCAGGAAATGGTATTTTCCTACTGCAGACTAGGCTTGTGTCTCTATTGTGCAAAATACAGTTGCTTCACAGCAGCTTCAGGCTCTGAGATGATAAAAGATTCTTTTATTGCTTGACTTGAATCCAAGAACCACACCTGCAAAACTGCCATGTTGAGCAGTTAGATAACCAATTAACTCTTTACTTCCCAGCTGCCAATGAATTTTTGAATGCCTGTAAACAGCATCCCCTTTCTCCCCCCTCCTACCAAACACAGAGAAACACACTTATTTCTATTTATATAGTGCCATTGGGAGTGTAGCACTTTGCAGAAAGGGAAAAACTCCCCACTGTAGAAGAATGCTTCCAGTCTAGGTGAAATACGAGAGACATGGGGACAGCATAAAGTCCAGACGCGATAAAGCCTAGAAGCAAAGTAACTCAGTGACTGTGCTTAGCAGGCGTCTTCTTACACCCCAAGTTTTTATTCATGGCTTTGGAATGGTTCTGTGAGATCAGTGAGGAGCCCAGGAAAGCCATAAGAAGTGATTGGACGAGAAGGAGTGTCGAACTTATAGAACCTTCACCACACTAAAAATCTTTTCCAGAACATCACACTATTGCTATTGTTGGCTAATCTCCACCACTATCAGCAACAGTGTGAGCAGAGTGAGCTGAAAAATGTCACAAAGGAAAAAGAGGGCAAACATATTTGCGAAACATAGAATCACAGAGATGTAGGGCCGAACCGGACCTCAAGAGGCCATTTAGTCCAGCCCCCTGCGGTTATGCAGGGCTAAGTAAATCTAGACTATCCCTGAAAGGTGTTATTAAAAACCCCAATGATGGGTATTCCACGGCCTCCCTTGAAAGCCTTTTTTAGAGCTTAATTATCTTTATAATTAGAAAGTTTTTCTTAATGTCCAACCTAAATTCCCTGCTGCAGATAAACCTGGTCACCTCTTGTCCTATCTTCAAGGGGGCATGGAGAACAATTGATCTCTGTTCTCCTTTATAACAGCCCCTACTCATTTGAAGACTGCTGTCATGTGGGGGTCCCTCAGTCCTCTGATTCTCAGGATTAAACATGCCCGTGTTTTTTTAACCTTTCCTCAGAAAGGTCAGGTTTTTTTAAACTCTTATCTTTTTTGTTGCTCTCCTCTGTGTTGCTTGATTGAAGGAGGGTAAAGATTATTAATTTGGATAGTTTGGGTTGCAGGCTCACCAGCTGAACTGATCAGAAGGTAATAAGGCTCTTGTCCCAGAATCAGGCTGCACAGAATACACAGAGGCTCCTCGGGGGTAAGACAAGATGTTCACACTGAGACAAAATAGTATAAAACTTCATTAAAATACTAGAAGATTTATCTGGCGTTCCTCAGGTCCTTCAGGGCAGGGAGTTGGAGGTGTGGGGAGGTGCAGGAATCAGGCCCGGGCTTAGGGATGTGGGGATTCGGGGGTTCAGGAGTCAGGGTTAGGGGTGAGGAGGGAGTCAGGGCAGTGGTGGGGGTGTAGGAGTCAGGGCAGGGGATTGAGAGGTGTGGGGAAGGCCCCGGGGAAAGGGTGAGGGTGTTGGAGTCAGGGCAGGGAGTTGGGAGCTCAGAGCACAAATTTGCAGGGTACAGGAGACCAGGCAGGAAGTTGGGTGAGGGGGCGGTTCAGGGCAGAGGTGGAGATCTAAGGATATGGGGTGGGGATGTAGGGGCACAGGAGTCAAGGCAGTGGATTGGGAGATATGGGGGGGGCTCAGGGCAGCATGTGGGGGTGCAAGAGTCAGAGCAGGAGGTTCAGTGGGCAGAAGGTGGGGGTGCGGTGAGGGTTCGGAGGTCCGGGGAGGGGAAAGGCTGCGCAGCTGAGGGCGGAGGGAGGGGCAGCAGGACGCAGAGTGATGTGTGACATCACACTGTTGTCCCGCAGGAAAAGTTTTTATTTATTTATTGATTGATTTAGAGAGAGAGAGAGAGAGAGAGAGAGAGACTAAATGACACCCCTCTGTCAGCAGAGGGATGTAAATTAGACACATCGGAACTGCAAATGAAGTGGGGATTTAAATATCCTGCGCTTCATTTGCATAATCAGCTGGCTGTTTGAACAAGCGTCATTTTGTAACTGAAACGCGATAGCTTTCTGCTGACAGCGGGTGATTTTCGACAGATCCTGTACTCCTTGTTTTTTGAGGAGTACAGGATCTGTCGAAAAATCACCCCGCTGTCAGCAGAACCGCAGCTAAGTCGCGGTTTCAGTTACGAAATGACGCTTGTTCGAAACAGCGCCCGATCGTGATTATGCAAATGAAGCGCAGGATATTTAAATCCCCGCTTCATTTGCATTTCTGATGTGTCTAATTTACATCCCTCTGCCAACAGAGGGGTGTAGTTTAGACACACCCAGAGAGAGAGAGAGAGACAACGAGGGATGTGAAAGTGTAACCGTGTACATGGTTAACCACTGAGCCTGGGCTTCATGGTTACATGTAGGCTCCCAGTGTGCATGGGGAGCCGTCTTAAAAGCCCTCTGGCTTCCAGTGCACATTAGCTCCAGAGCCACCTCCCCCCCTACTCCTGCGCATGTTGCTGCCTTTGTATTAGAGGCAACTGCATGGGAAGCAAGGAGCAGGTGGGAGCCAGTGCACACAGGGAGCTGGTTTCAAAGCCAGCTCCCCATGCGCACCGGCTCCTGGGGAGCTGCCTGCCCCTTCCCCCTCCCTCCACATTGCTGCCTGTAGGCTACATCTGGGCTCGGCTCTGTCCTTATCTGGACTAAAGTGTGGCACCCAGAACTGGACATAGTACCACTGCTGAGGCCTCACCAGTGCTGAGCAGAGTGGAGATTACCTCCTGTGTTTTAGACATGACACTCCTGTTAATCCACCCCAGTTTTCCCTAACTGCATCATATTGTTGCTTTGTATTCCATTTGTGATGTACTCTAGCCCCCAGATTCTTTCCCGCAGTACTACCCCCTTGCCAGCTATTCCCCATTTGATAGCTGTGCATTTCATTTACTTCCTAATTGTAGTCCTTTGTCCTTGTCCTTGATTTCAGACCAGTTCTCCCATTTGTCAGGGTTGCTTGGAATTTTAATCCTGTCCCAGCTCAGTGTCATCCACAGGACCCCACTAGCTATGTCCTCCTTGTTTGACAGTGAACCATTGATAACTACCCTTTCAGTACATCTTTCAAACAAACTATGCACTTACCCTATGCTAATTTTATCTAGACCACATTTCTGTAGTTTGCTTATGAGAAAGTCCTGTTGGACTTTGTCAGAAACCCTAAAATCGAGATGTATCATCTTTTATTTCCCTGTATTCAAGACAACGATAGCCCTGTCAAAGAAGGAAATTAAGTTGGTTTGGTGCTAGTTCCTTAAGTACCCCAGGATGTATTTTGTCATGCCCTGATGACTACACATTAGGCTACATCTGCACTTGTGGCAAGGGGGTAGAATATTATTACATCTGAAGATCTAGAAAAACAAGCTTAGGGCAGGGATGATTGGCACCATTTGACTTCTGCCCCGATGGTGCGGGAAGGCTAACGATGACCATGTTAAATTGGTATATGTGAGGGCACAAGATGGGGGGAACAGACACTGTCTGATAAGCAAACTACTGTGTGTAATTGAAAGCTGTTTGATAAATTAGTACAGCCCTGCCCAGCTTATACTAAGGGTGTGTATATAGAACATTATATGCCACTAATCTAGTCACCTGGTTTTCCAATGCTGAGTATCCATTCCTTTTCTAAGAAAGGAACAGTTCGGGGTCTCAACTTGTTCTTGATCCCCCTTGCAAAGTAGGAAAAGGAGTAGCAACTTCTGTGATGTTTTCTAAGGCTTGGTCAGTGGGTACTAGCCTGGATTTTGGTAGAGGAAATAAATGTTTTAGAATACAAAATCGTATTCCGATGGCCTCAGCTAGAAGTAACTCACTGTAATTCAGTGTCAGTGTTTTCAGTCTGTGCTGTTGTTTTCAGGGGTTTATAAAAGTGTCCATAAATATTCGCTCTGCCCTCATACTTGGCACAACAGCTTGGAGCCCTACACAGATTGATTTTTTTAATGTTTGTATTTTGCTGCACTTGATTACGAATTAAAAATTAGCTGTGCTCCTTTAAAAGATAAAAATGGGGCCTTAAAAACTGAGCTTTTGAGCTTTACTCCTGATGTTTTGTCCTTACCAGTCCAGGATAGGCTTGGATTTAAACCAGGATGTTTTTCAAGTTTCCAAGTACACGTTTAGTGAGGATTTTATTGCCCCTGTGCTATATAGTGTATGGATTATACAGTTCCCTGAAAGACCAACTTAAGCACTACTGAGAGTTTACAGCAAAGAGTACAAAGTACATGGCTTGCATTTTTTGAAAGTGACTTGTGGTTTTGAGCGTCTTAGTTACTAGATGCCAGCTTGAGATGCCCTTTAAAGGGGTCTAATATTTAGAAGTGCTGAATTGGGCCAGTTTAAGGTTTCTCAAGATGGACATAGCAAATCACTAGTCATTTTGAAAACTTAGGTCTGTGTTTAAAAATAAATTGCTAATGTTGTGTGGAAAACTTTTAAGTCTCCTTCAGCATTGTTATGGTGTGTGTAAGGTATTAAGAATGCCTATTGGTGTGACATGGGCCAGTACTTTCAGATATGATAGAACTGTGGATAAGTATAAGCCAGTTTATCATGTGACAGTATTTCACAGGTCCCTAATTATTGCATATACAATATGGTGGTTTCAAAGCGATTGTTTATTTGATGGAATAACTATTACTTTTGCCCTTTCGTGGCTCACTGTGTTAATTATTTGTATAAGATAGAAATGTCTCATTTGTTACCGTTGATTTTTAGTGAATCTCATACCACTCACAGCATAATGTACCAAAAACATTTCCAAAATCTTTCTAAAGAGGACATTTTTAAAAACAAACAATAGAGGGCAGAATTGTGGATATAATTCACAGTAATTGAACATTGTGTATTTAACCCAGCGTCTTCTGATTTCTGTCTGTTTATAACTCATGCTGTGTTGTGCAGTGCTCGAGAACAGCCGATACCCTGAGAACCCCAATTTCTCTTCACTTTGCTTGTGAGAGTTATGTGATATCATTAACCAACAGCCCATTGTACTGTCTTCATAGTTCCATGATCTGTGTTGCACAATATCTCCGATTTCATTAAGGATGGCCCATATTACTGCAGTTTGCTTCTTTTCAATGTAATCCGGGAATTGCTGCAGATCGTCTCTGGTGAATTGGTGTGTGAACAAATTTTCAAAATGTCACAATGCATGTCCATGTTTAGGAACTTTCCATGGAAGCATGCTGGTGCTTTTAAAATTTGTTTTCTGGAATGCACTTTTCGGATTGCCACGCATTATGGTTTATCTTGTCCGTGCGCTTCCTTTGATAACTGCTGTCAGAGTCTTGCGGTCAGTAATGATCTCTTTATCCCATTTGTTTCTGTTTTAACACAGATTGCTCGTACACCTTTACAACCGGCATATCCATCTCAGGTGCACTTTCCATCCCATTATTTTGTATCTGTGTCTTTAATGTTGTTTTCCTCACATCCTCTAATGTTTTGTCTGAGTCCTATCAATTTTAACTTAGCAAATTAGTTGTCTTGCTTATTGTGTTTATTCTTTCTAATACTATTTACATATTTTAATTGCTTGTTTACCTTTTCTGTGTATTAATAGAGGTTGTTTTTGCTTAATTGTAATGACACTTTAAGATTAAATTAGTTTTTTAGACTTTGATATATTAAAACATAAAATCCACACATGTGAACAGCTCTTTCTGGAAACAATCATTTCTGAATTCAACCCTGAATTCATATTAGGCAGGGATTTCTATTGTAAATGCTTGCTGTGACGCCAAGGTTGCAAAGATGCACATGAGTAGTTACATTGAGTTTCATGGGACATTTCCCATGTATAAATAAATATTTGCAGGATTGGGGTTTAAATAATTTGTTTCAGAACCCATTCCTGCCAGAGTAGGACTTGTACTGTGGAGCTCTCTCCTTGGGCTTGCCTCAAAATCTCTAATACCTTTGGAAACGTGCCTGTTTGCTCGCCTTGTATTTTTTTTTAATCTACACCATTGATAATTGCAACTGACTCATTGGTTATTATTTTTAAGCTGGTACAGCACATTCCAGAAGCAAGTCTGAACTACCAGAAGGTGCCTCCCGGGTCAGTGGGATTCAAGGATTTTGATCAAAATATGAACGACAATAGGGAAGAAGATCTCTCAAGAAAAACAAGAGCCAGAAACCGAGAGGAGGCAGGTTTTTCCCCCCTTTCCTTTGTAAAATTATAAAGTTGCAACACATATGTCTGTACTTCCTAACTAACCAGCTAGCTGAGGGAATTCAAAGAATTCCGGTGCTTGGGAGCCCTTGACTTTGTAGCTATAGAAACACATGTTTAGAAAAACCCTTGTACTGGATGCTGATAAGAGTTTTCTTTTTGGTGGAAATCACTAATAGAAACCAGCAAGAATTCTACAAGAAGAAACCAGGATGCTATGAACCAAGATTTTCAAAAGTCGCTAGTGAATGTAAGTGGTCCACCTTTTGAGTGCCAAATCTGAAACCACTTAGGCCACGTCTTCACTTGCCGCACTAGAGGTCAATCTTCTGGTGTTCAGTTTAGCAGGTCTAGTTAAGACCCACTAAATTGAATGCCGAGGGCGGCTCTGATCGGCACCGATATTCCTCGCAGTTGCAAGTAGTAAGGGAGGCTCACAGGAGCGTTTGCTCCTGTCAGCCTTCCTTTGTGAAGATGGTGCCAAGCTTGGCTTAAGGTAAGCCGACTCCAGCTCCGTATTTTACATAGCTGGAGTTGCGTAACTTAACCCAAACTTCCAGGTCTTGACCTGTAGACCTGGCCTTAGAGAGGCCTGGTTTCAGAACTATCTGAAAAAGGCCTTTTTTGAAAGGGGCATCAAGTTTAGCACCAAGGTTCCCTCTAAGCTGTCCTGTAGCTGCTTAATGAGCCCTGCCAAGCTCCGCTCACAGAGCTGCCTGGCTGCAGGTGGGTGGGGGGCACTTCTCCCTCACCCACAGCAGCAGCTCCCTGCTGAGGACAGAGCAGCGAGTCTCTCCCAGGCGCTAGCTGAGAGAGAAGTGCTGCGTGGCTTAGAGGGAACCTTGTTCAGCACCCTCAACCACTAGTCACTTCTGAAAATCTTGGCCCTCCAGTCCATATTTGTGCTTTTGCAGCTGGTACAGTAGTAAGACAGACTATTCCTAGAACAAAATAATATTTAGGGGTGGCAGAACCTAGCTCTTACTTAATGAGCTTCTGTACTGGGGTTGAGTGTCCTGCCATGGCCTACTCATTGTATTCACCCAACTCTCAGTGAAGCATGAGCTTCTATAGATTCTGTCCCCCACAATACAGGATAGAAGCACAATAAGATATGATGGCTACTGGGTATTCCAATGGGGGTCTTTGCCAGCTAAACTGGAAAGATGGCCCCCAAAAGCTTGGAAATCTGTGATATAAAAGATAGTGACTGGTGTGCTGTGAGCTATTTGTTAGATGGGTTAAGCTGATTACCATGAGAATATAAAGCTTTCATTAAAAAGGCCATGGATACCCTATGGTAAAGTGACCTGGGTACATTGTTTTTGTGTAGCATACCTTGCTTTTCCAAGGCTAACTCTGTGTACGTAAACTGGATTTGAACTACAGTAGGGAAACACATTGACCAGTTGCAATGGGGGTTTTCTGGTTTTGTCTTTAAAATCATGGTAGGGCTTCAGTGATTGGTTTAAAAAAATGCTCGAATGGTTTTATGACTGAAAACAATTCTGCAGGCCTCTCCTCTTTTCTGTAATCTTAACAGATCAGTGCTAATCCCCTCAGTGAGGTACTGCAGTAAAGCTGCTTTTTTCTCTTCTCTTCTGTTGAGTTCTAAACATGAGCCACATTCAGGAAGCCTCAATTGCCACGTTACTATCTCCATCTGAAGAAATGAACTGTTTTGACACCGCCATTATATTATATAAAAACGGCAACTATGAAGGCACGTTTTCAATATGATCCGCTCTGCTACATTTTAGGTAATCTTTGACAACCTGATGTTGAACCCGGTGTCACAATTATCCCACACGATCCGTGAAAATACAGAAAACCTGGCTGAAAAAATGAAGTAAGTTTTTAGCTTTGATCTGGAACTTACTCTTGCTTGTTGAGTTGTTTGTAGAAAGGGCATGATTAATATATTACTCATGAAAGGAACAGGATTGTTATCCTGGGAGAACAGCGCATACTGCCAAAGCAGAAAGGTTTTAGTTCCCAGTTCGCTTTTCATAAACTTGTCCTGTAGCATAGTCTGTCCTTAGGTAACTGAAGCTCTGACCCTGCTTCCTAACGCAATGTCAGGATGTTTGCATAAAAGTGTAAAGTTCACTGTATACGACACAATTAACTTTGTCATGGAAGACAGTGTCCAAATGATGGCAACTCAGAGTATGTGCCTATTCTGTATTTGTGCATCTTAGCCTGCCCTGGAATGAGTCTCACCTATGAGAAGAAGGGGAGTACATTCTCTATTCTGTACAATCCATGGACCCTTCCCCCCATCCCAATACCATTCCAAAACTCCTGTCGTGTATACATATTTTGATGGTGTTTGTTACGATACACTCTGGGAGCAAGATGATCAGCTCCTAGGCCTTAGACCAGGCAGCAGGTGGGGAATGACTTTCGGGTGTTTGAGGGCGAGATTCAAAGTGCAGAGGAAAGGCCCTTGATCTCATCATGAATCTACAGAACCCCTTTGTTGCTATGCTTTGTGCCAATTGTATCCTGTAAACAAATTAGGAAATACATTGTTGGTGGACATTTTGTAAAAGGCCCAATCTTGTGTGCTTCAGAATTCTGTTTCAGAACAGCGAAAGAACCTGGGAGGAGATGGAAGCCAAAATTAACTCAGAGAATGAAGTGCCAATTTTAAAGACCTCGAACAAGGTAATGTGCTTGGGTTTAATTGATAAATAAAGTGCCAAGAAGCTTGCTGAAGACAAGTCTTTGCCTAACAATTTATGGAATTAGGCGGAGGCTGTCAGAGCAGTTAGATGCCCGGCTAGCACTGAATTTTAATAGGATTTGGTTGTTAAACTTCTTTAGACTCTGCTGAAAGTCCCAGCCTCAGCTTTGAATGTAAACATAAAAGTGACACGTGGTCACAATAAAATAATTTTCCTTTGTAAGAAAAAAATGTAAGAAACCAAAGCAGTGAGCTTCAGAACCAGCCAAACCTATTTCCTACTTTTTTATTAGTCCAAATGTATATATTGAATTTCCTCCTCCTCCTGTTTTCAGGTGTGACTATTCTATATCTTCATACTGTTATTTTAATGTCAACTTCCCCTGTGTCCTCCCTTCATTAGTCTTCAAGGACCCAGGTTGGCTAAAGGAGGCATAAGCACAGCATCTTGTCTGTTTACCACTCTTAGGGTACGTCTAGACTACATGCCTCCGTCGACGGAGGCATGTAGATTAGATAGATCGGCATAGGGAAATGAAGCCGCGATTTAAATAATCGCGGCTTCATTTAATAGCTGCCCGCTCTGCCGATCAGCTGTTTGTCGGCAGATCGGGGCAGTCTGACGCGCTGTCGACAAGGAAGCCTTTGTCGACCGCGCAGGTATGCCTCGTGAAATCAGGTTTACCTGCGCGATCGACAAAGGCTTCCTTGTCGACCGCGGTGCGCCCAGACTGCCCCTATCTGCCGACAAACAGCTGATCGGCAGAGCGGGCAGCTATTTAATTTAAATGAAGCCGCGATTATTTAAATCGCGCTTCATTTCCTATGCCGATCTGTCTAATCTACATGCCTCCGTCGACGGAGGCATGTAGTCTAGACGTACCCTTAGTGTCTTCCACCAGTGCAGCTCCATTGATGATAGCTCGGGCCCTACCAAATTCACAGTTCACTTTGATTAATTTCACAGCCACAGGGTTTTACATTTGATCAGTTTCATGATGTCAGATGTCCTGAGCATAGGCAAAAGCCATGGGGGCTGTAGTCTCACACCCGGGGGGAGCCAGGAGCGGGGGTAGAAGCATTGAGCTTGAGTAGCCCCAGAGCCAGGGCAGGATGTCCAGTTATCATGGGTGTGGCCAAGTTTCCTGCAGTCCCATAAAGTTTGTTTACAGCCAGCAGGCTAGGCTCTGTGTTCTGTGCTGTTATTTAGCTCTAATTTACCCCTAAATGTCTTCTAAGGGTACTGGTCAGGTCCTAAGGGTGCTGGAGTAGAGAGGTTTATCCTGTATCTTGAGAAAATTAAGTAAATTCATATTTAGCTCTGAATCAGTAAAAGGTCGAAAAACAAGGTATTCTGTGTAGGTTTGGATCCTAAAGTAGCTGCTGCATCATTGGTTAGTTAACTGATCTGTTTGGTGTATTTGTTTCTAGGAAATCAGTTCTATCCTAAAAGAGCTAAGAAGAGTTCAGAAACAACTCGAAGGTTGGTCATTTTAAAATGTTCTCAGTTTCTCTGCTAAATGTAGATGACTAGAACAAAATAAATATTGTTGTAACTTGTGATTTGCTTTGTCAATTTAAAGTTTATGAATGTGAGGCACTCATTCATTTTATGCATGCTTGCTCCTCAATACATACACACAGAAGATATATACGTGATGGCTATCTCTTGTGTTGCAAATGTAAGAAAGTTTCTGACTTCTGAAATGCTGAAGTTATTTCTGTAGAAATAGTTTGTTCACAATAATTAGGACTTCACCACAAGATGGATAAGCCAGCCCTTCTGTTGTTCAGACAGCCATATTACTGGCAGCCCTATTCAGCCAATAAGTCATGCCGTACTTTTGTACTGTTTTTAAGCAAGTGTTTGTGTTGATTTAAATCCATTATAGAAGGTGCCATTCAATAGAGTCGTGGTGTCCAACATGCTAGCCCCGTGGTCACCAACAGGTAGATAGCGATGGACTGGTCGATCGCGAGGCCTCGACCAGTCGATCGCGATGCGCCCGCACCCCCTCCTATTTTCCCCCCATCCCCGAGAAGCCCCACTACCTACCTCCAGCAAAAATGGAGGTAGCACCGGCTTCCCGCAGGTGGACGGAAGTCCCGCAGCTTGACGCCACTTCCGGGGATTCCGAAAGTGCGTTGTCTGCTCTGCCGGGTGCGCTGCGGGAGTGGGTGTCGGCCCCGGAGGAGGAGCGCGGTGACTTCCCTGCACCAGTGCTGGAAGGGTGAGTCGGCCCCGGGGCAGGCACACGCGGAGTTTCGCTGTGTTGCCGGGGGGGGGGTCGGACCCGGGGCAGGCACACGCAGGGTTTCCCTGCACCACCGGGAGGTCAGCCCCAGGGCAGGCACGCACAGAGTTTCCCTGTGCCACGGGGGTGTCGACCCCGGGGCAGGCACGCGGGGTTTTCCTGCACCGCGGGAGGGAGGAGGTTGGGTCCAGAGGAGGCACACGCTGGCTTCCTCGGGGATCCTGGGAGGAGGCAGATGCAGGGGACTTTCTACCTCCACTGGCACCCTGTCCCCACTCCCCGCTCCCCAGACCCCACTCCCCAGCCACAGAACTCTGTCCCCTCTCCCGTCCCCAGCCACAGAACTCTGTTCCCACTCCTGTGTCCCCACTTCCCGAACTCTGTCCCCACTCCCGTCCCCAGCTACAGAACTCTGTCCCCACTCCCCTGTCCCCACTCCCCGAACTCTGTCCCCACTCCCGTCCCCAGCCACAGAACTCTGTCCCCACAAAATGTATAATTATAAATGCTTCATTTTAGATTTAAATAGCATGAATAAAAAACAGACCATTTATTTCATAACTATAAACACGTGATTTTAATTTTATATATCGCATAATTTAAAAATAAACTGTTTATCAGAGTGTGTAAGTAAGGGCTGGAGATAACAAGTGATGGACAGGAGGAGAATAGAGAGGGTGGGGCTTCAAGGAAGGGGCGGGGCTTCAAGGAAGGGGCGGGGCGGTAGATCTTCACCTGTTCTGAGATTTAAAAAGTGATCTTGGGTGTAAAAAGGTTGGAGGCCACTGTGCTAGCCACTAGCCACATGTGGCTATTTGGCCAGTGGAGTGTGGCTAGTTCGCTATAGTGGCTACTGCTTCAGAACTGGTTGGACACCAGAGTTATAGAGATAATAATATAAGCTCAATGCCTGACCCTTGTATCATTATAATAGTTAAGAAAATGCAAAAAATGTCTTATTGGAAAATGTTTGGAGTCAGACAGGTGTTTCTCTTTTTCCAACTTAAACAGAAAATCTCAAGTCCTAATGGTAAAGGTCAATTTTTTAGGAGTTTTTATTTTTATTTATTTTGCTTATTAAAATTGCTTGGACGTAAGGATAATTATAGAGAAGGTGGGGTACAGTCATGGAAAGGAAGAATACATTTTGACTACACTAGGCCCAAGAAGAGTCTAGAATTCTGAAGGTGAGAGAATTTCTGTGTAGAAATGCTGCTGAGTGTAGCTAATGTGCATTTGTCTGTCTCTTTTCTCCTTACCCAGTTATAAATGCTGTTATTGACCCCAGTGGGAACTTGGATGTAGTTGCCATTAACAAAGCGTCCTCTGCTGCTACACAGTCTACAACCACTAAAGTCAGGACTGCTAGCCTTTCTGGCTCCACGTTGGAGGCTTTAGCACCAGTACAGATGAGAAATTACATCCAGAAATCAAACTGTGGATCTTCTAGCCTACAAGATGCTAATTTCATTCCAGATGGAGAGAAATATGTGATCTGATACATTATTTTATATTGCTATCATATGTAATTTACTGTGGCGTTAGTTTTGTTGTCCGAGTGGTTGTGGACAATTCGTATGGAGCAGTTGTTTAGATTGCTAACAGACTGCGCGCGTGCACACACGCACACACAATCTATGCTGTGTGAGTGAATGGCAAGTCTATGTATTTCTTTTGAACAAGACTAGCACTGTGGAGCAGCACATATTCAGCATAGAGGCAAACTCTGATTTTTTAGACTACGACTCACTTAAATTCTTCCAGTGTGCCATAAGAAACAGGTTTTGCATTCCCTCCATTGCCACTGCTGAAGCTCTAAAGTGTTCTTGGATTAGCCTGTGTATTCTCAGTTACTGGTAGTTCAGTGGTAACAAGGTTCTGTTTAAAAAAAGTGTACTTTTTTGATTGGCACTATATTTTTGACTGCTTTTAAAAATAGAGCATTATAATTCTGTTGGAATCAACTTTACTTGCAATGTAATGGTGCATTAGAGTGGGTTTCTACAAGAAACTCTATTATAGTTGTATGAAAATTGGTTTCAGTGTTTGCACAAAAATAACAAACCACTTTGAATCTATGTGCATCATGCTTTCCGTACAAAACCTTTGTTTTTCCATTGGGAAGGTGTAAAATTTCTAATGTAGTTCCAGATTTTGAACATATTTCAGATACAAAGCTTCAAGTATACAGGTGTAGATAAGCCTCATAACTGAGGTCAGTTTTTATAGTTGAGTTTGTCAAATTCTCATTATTTCAGTGTAATTGCTGTCTGAACACATTTTTGGAAAATGTAGTAATAATAATAACCAGGGCTCAACAAACCGCGGTGAAATCCACTCGCGAGACCCTCACTGCGCATGCGCGCACTGCCGGTGAACGGGGCGACCGGCTGAAATCTACTCACCATGGGCGAGTAGATAAATGGATTTGTCGAGCCCTGATAATAACAATAATCTTTCATATTGAGCTGCAAATTCTCCTGAATTGTCTGAAGAGCAAGTTGTCTGTGATCAGCCAATTGCTAAGAAAAGCATCTATTCCATTGGCTCATGTAATAAACTTACACAGTGGCTGGGAACTAGTATTCACTCTACAGCACTCAAAAATAATGGCTTAGATGTGGCTCTACCTTTACGGATAGTGTTGTCATGAGATTTTTCATATCCAAATGTGCACGAATACACACCATCCTGTTGTATTCGTGAGAACCTACTCAGTAGTGTAAAGCAGCTGGCGTTACAAGGCAGCATTGGTATGACTCTTTTGGGGCTATTAGAATCTTAGGAACACTAAGGATTATTTTGCAGCAGCATTGAGCAATGTATTGTGTGCTGTAAAATTAGCTTTTTATATCCCATATGTCAAGCGAGCTGCCAAAATTCTAAACAATTAAGGCTTTCTAAAAGAGTGTTTGAGGGCCTTTTTGGAGAGTCTATTTGATGTATGGAGTGTGCAAACTATAAATCTGTCCCTGTGGCATTAATTCCTCTTGACTGAAAAACAGTGAAAATGTATCTGCATAGTTTTGGGAAACACTCTTACTGATGGAAGTAAGCAAATTAAATTCTACTCATACAGTGTATAATTTTGCTAATGAAAATAAGTTTCCCAAGCTTGATTGCTCTTTATGTACTGACTTTATATTTGGGGGGCAGAGGAGATTCCATAACGAGGACAGTTAATTGACCTTTTCTCCTAGGATTTTGCTAATGTGTCAATTACATAAAGATAATTAAATAACTCTGCTGCTCACACAGTGTTTAGTGTACTAGCAAATGGCAGGATTCTGCTTTAAATGCCACCAGTGGGAGTTTTCCATTGATTTCAATGGGCACAGTCCCAAAGGAAGAGTTTGCTGGTTGGCCGTGCTATTGGGCCTTGCGAACATGGGGGGAAATAGTGTAGTTTTGCTAGCAATATAGCCAACAGAGAATATGGCTCAGCCACTACTGTAAATTGGAGAGATAAACCAAACTTAATGTGAACACTATGATGATGGAATTAACATTTATCTTGTAGAATAGCTAAGAACTTGGCCTTTAAATTTCTCTGGACTGCCTATTCTGTTAATGCTGTCTGATTGCTTGTTCCAGTGTATTCTGTTGAAATACTTGCCTGTGTCCTTAGTTAATATCATAAATAGTGGCATGGCGCCTTACACACGGTAATTAGTTTTCAAAAGTCTCCTTAGTTAGGGTCTGATCTAGCAAGGTGCTGACTCCTATTTATCAGAAGTTGGAAAGTTTCAGCAACATAAGGGATCAGCCTAGTAGTTAGTTTTGCAGTAGACAAGTGTGTATTTGAGTTGCTCCTCAATATCACATCTTTTTATTTGTTTTTACTTTTTACCACATTTTCCCACTCTCCTGGCTATGCTCTTTTATTGGTTTTGTTTCTTGACAACATATCCCTTGATGTGATTTCCACTTACTTTCACCTGGAAACTTACTAGTTTCTCCTTTCATGAAGTGACCCATCAGAAATGAATTTTCTCCCTGTGCTGGTCCTCTGCTCTTGGTACCCAAATAGCTTCATTGTCAGTTGCATAAGCCTAGAAATATGGTACCTTTTAGAAACAATTGGAAATAAAGCCGGAGTAATGAATCTCTAAAAGTTTTAGTCTGGGGGTGAGAAAAAGCATAACCTGACTTTGTTTCACTTGGACTCGTTTGTTCAGTGCGAGATAAAATACACCTTTTTCCCAGCATGAAGTTCTTATTCTTTCAAGACTATTTTAATTGCAGTTCTATTATGTAATCATTTGGGTGCTGAAATGTAACATGAGTACATTTGAGGTATTTAACTAATCTGAAGTATACCTCATTCTGCATTTGTCTGTTAAAATTAAGCCAAAGAGCAAGCCACATGATTATAAACTATCAGCCAAGGTTCAGTCTTATAAGCAGTACTGTATGTGACAAAAAAAGTGTATGTACAGCTCTGATTTGAATTTCACAACCATTTAGGGTCTGATCCAATGGCTATTAGAAACAATGAAAAGATACCTATGGACTTCAATGGTCATTGGTTAAATTTCACTGAGCTTAAATGGTACTCCACTGACCCAGTTGTCATCCATACAGCATATTGTTTTCGTATTTCTTGTATTTACATTTAAAAAAATTAGGCTAGCCTTTTCAAGGAGGCCTAAGAGGGTTCTGCACCCAATTCTTATTGAATGTCCCTGGGAATGTTAACACCCTTAGGCACCTTTGAAAATCTCAGCCCTAGTTCTTTTACTATACTTGAAAACTGTGCTCTCATTTTGATTGTTTTTGAATGTTAAATTCTTCAGACTTCATGATGGAGTGAATGTAAATTCCTAGGAAAATGCATCAGTGCTTTGTGAGCAAGAGCCTAAGCGTGTCTACAGTACCGTCGTGTTGTGGTCATGCTGTGAGTGTGAATAAAGCCTCAGTCATCCTTGAATATTTTAATAAAGAAAAACCTTACAGAATGTTTACATACAGCCTACTGAAAAAAGTGTTTAAAATATATAAATGCAAGATTCTACTAGTTTTTTGTTCATTTTTGCAGATCACACTAGATATTTTTAAAATTCAGCAAATCTGTGTAATGACTTTGCAAAAAAATAAAAAGTTAACTACCTGTTTACTTTGGATGTACCTTGTGCTGAATTGTGCCTATCTGACTATCTGCTGTTGTTAATGCTGCCGATTCTGCTGTTCTAAACTCTTCACTGGATCATTCCATTTGCATGCAACACAAATGCAAGCTGTCTGAGAGTAAAGCTGAAACACACTTGTATGACTTGAATTGAATAATGACTCTCTCACTTTTTCCCACACCCTCTTCTTGAAATGTTGTGTATAATTTTGATTCATATTTCTCCCACCGAATTTCTTTCTCTTGTTTTTTGAATGGTAATTTATTTTGTTTTGATGATAGACAGTATCTGTACATTTTGTTCCAAGGTGATATTGTGGCTGTCTTTAAAAATAAATTGTTATTTTATATAATTTTATCATAAAATTTCTCTAATAAATCATTCTTTTATCATGTGACAAATACGATTCTGGGGTTTTTTGAGAGTTAATTTTATGATACAGGAAATATTAAGAGAATTAAACTATTGATCTTACACTGCCCTTTATAATGTCCTGGAGGATCATATTGTTCCATAGTAACAAACATGACTGGAGTCTCTTACCACTGCCATATTGTTGCCCACATAGAGTGCCCATTTAATGCACACAGATTTAATGTGGATTCTGTTGCAGGGTAGGGTCCTGAAAATGACCTTCTGTTCTGAGGCCCTCTTCTTCTGAACATTGGTGGGTTTGTGTTGCATTGCAGTTGATGGGACATGATTCCTTTGCTGCAATTAATGATGGTATTTTTAGGGTTTAAACCAGCTTCATTCTACATGTCTCTTCCTCCATTTAATCTTTTAGGTTAAGAGAGCTATCCCTGCCCGAATTGTGCAGCCTCTCTCAGTGCTGAAAGGGAATCATTTTCTCCTGCATACTAAGGAGATCTTGCCACTATGTTCATTGCAGAAATGGAACTTCATTTCCACTTCCTCTACCATGTCCCATTTCCTGACCAAAGCAGTATGATGGAACCCGCATGGCAGATGCAATGTTCCAGCAGTGGACCAAAGTACTACAAAAGTCAGTCCAATTTTTTCCGTCTATGTAGAGCCTGATGAAATGCCCGAATAATATCAACAGGAGTTTGTCCACTGAGCCCAAGAGCCTTTGGATCAGGCCGTTGAGAACGGGAAGTCTTACTTTGAACAGACTAGAATTTGGCTGTTTTCGCCAGCAACGGAGTTTGTCAAATGTTCCTACCTCTTTAAAAATGTGTCCCCTAGCTCTGCTGGTGAAATAAGTGCTGAAATTGGGAGTGTTGCTGCCTCTTCCCGCCTCCGGCTTGAAAGAGTAACACCACCATAAATGCATGGTTTCCGTCTTCAAGACTCCACTATAATAATTGTTCCAGTAACACTGGCTAGTGTAATCTTTTACAGAGAGAGAGAGAGAAACACCTTGCATACCCTAAAATATGGCACCAATTTTATTTTTGCTGTATACTCTCCACATACCCTGACTTAGCAACACCAAGAAATATATTTGAAATCGAAGGGGCTGCCATTTCATCCACTTTTAACACGTCCTGTCTGACTAAAAATAAGATGTGGTGAAACTGCTACCAAATCTACTCGCTTAGTGATGAAAGTCATTATCATTCATCGTTAAATCGTACCAAGTAAAAGGTGGAAGCAGCTATCACTAGAGCTTACCGCTGAGTACAGCAGTCTGTTGAAATCCTGCCTTGTTCTTTCAACCTTTCCTGGTCAGTTTGAAACAAAGCCATGACCCGATTCCCCCACAATCTGACAGGAATAGCCCAGCGACTCCCGTGCACATCTGTAATGGTTTGTGGCACCTGTCCATATTTACAAAGGTAACTCCCTAACCTCATCATTGATCTCCAATTCTAAATTATCAGTTTCTTACAGAAATGCAATTGATACATGGGCCTAATTGCTTATCCTGGACCTTGCCAGTAAAGATGGGGAGAGTGTAGGGGAGCCAATGCATAGTATGGTCTTTTTTGTTTTGTTTGACCAACTTGAGTGAAACATATTTGCGGCTGGATGAAGGCAGGATCTTTGTGACCTCTGTTCCATGGTCAGGTAGAGCTCACCTGGAGCGCTGCTGAGTGATAACAGCAGGTGACAGCACTCAGCACAGCCACCTGCTGGCAGCCAGTTGCCTGATTTAGGCGGGAGAGGAAGGATTTGGAAATAGAAGGCTGGAGTTTGTCAGAGCGCTCAGATGGGTTCGAGAGACCCAAAGGGTTGGTGTCTCAGCATTGCATTCTCCAGGATGAATGGGGAAATCAAGACCTGATATTTTTAATGTAAAACAAAGAGAGGCTTAGATTTCTGAAGAGTAAAGACAAGGGAAGCCAGAAGAGTGTGCGGCCACCAGCACTGCCTCACTTTTTACAAGAAATACTTTTTTTTATTTGTGTCTAAAGGAACCGCCACAAATAACCTTGTTGCCAAAGGAGCAGACAATGCCATAGCGTGCTTGTGTCCTCTCAACGACAACACTCGGGACAGGGGAGAAGTTCACGCCCCATGTAAAGTAAAGCCAAGTTCTGGTGTGGACACCAATAAGCCCACAGAAGAAGGGAAGTTGGAGGAAGAGTGCTCTTTCTTGGACTTCCTGCTGTGTAGGCAGCACCAAAAGCCGAAATAAGTTATTTCGACTCAAACTACACAATTGACACAGCTCAAGTTGTGTAGCTTATTTCAGCTTTAGCCCTTACAGTAGGGAGAAGTATTCACTCTGTGACTCTTCACTGGAGACAAACTTCCACTGAATATATCCCAATTCTGGCACTCAAGAGGCAGCCCCATGGGTAGTTGTCCCTCCCCAATCCCTGGTTGTCAACAAGTAAAGCTACAGTTTGCAAGGGCAAAGCACACGCTGGTTTCAAGCAGTGGCGAGCTCCACAGGCACTGGTCACAGCTTTGCTTAGTTATGCCTGCAGTGGGGCTGCTACACTTCCATAACTGGCCACTGACTGACAGATTTGAGGTACAGTTCCCAGAGAGAACAGGTTTCACACACACCCTCTCCTAATCTGCTCTGGTGAGCTGTATCATGTTGCTTTGTCAAAATCAAACCTTGCGGCAGCTGGGCGGGGTGTTTATTATTTTTTGAAGGAAGTGCCACTTTGTTTTCAGGAGGCTTCCATGAGCAGAAGTCAGGCCTTTCCCCTGTTTATCTCTGCTGTTAGGTTGTCAGCAACTCCAGGTGGCAGACTGTAGCAGTGCCCCACTTAAAATAGCTACTGTTAAAGTGGGAAGGAACATTCAGGAGGCTTCCCTCCCCCTCTAGTGTGCATCATGCATATCCTGCCCCTTGATAAATTGCGGGTCATGGCACGAGAGGGGCCTGCCTCATCACTGATGGGAGTGGAACTGTAGATGGCTAGAACCAGGATCCTTTTATCTTCCCCTTTCTCTTGTGCTCCTCATGGTGCCGTTCAGGTACCAGCAACATAATCAAAAATAACTTGCAACATCCGTATCTATTATTAACTCTGGCAGTGAAAGCAGGTGCTAGAGGGAGCCACAGCTGTGGAGGGAGGAGGGGACAGAGAGAAGACTAAGATTAGAAACCGAGAGCTGGCGGAGGAAGTGAATGTGAGATCAGACAAGTAGGGAGCAACTAGACCACAGAGAGCTGAAAGCAGGAGGGCATATTTCTATCAGACTTGCAACTCGACAATGAGCCAGCCACGGGGAGGAGAAATGTCCCCATTTCCTGGATTCTGGAGGTAACACACTGGATTCCCAAAGGTCTGATGCACGTGGAGCTAAGAAGATCATTCTGGAGAGGGATTTTCTAACTGTAATTAGTGCTTTTAGAAGCCATGGCTTGAGAATACCTTGCAGGGGCTTGTGAGTATTTAGCACTTTCTGAAAACCAGGCCCCTCTCAGGCCCTCATGTGAGGCTCCTGTAAAATATGGGTCGGGGGATTTTTCCAAGTAAGCCCCTTTTCATTGCCAAAAGGAACAATCCAATTACAGAGTGGCGATCTGGATTTGAAAGGAATGTAGGATAACTCCAGTGCTACAGGGGACCAGAATTAAGCCTTGCGCACAGCTCAGTAGTGGGTGGTACATGCTACGACCTGGGGAGAAATTCCAGCCCCCTCCTGAAATCAATGGGAGCTTTGTCATAGACTTCAGCAGGGCCAGGATTTCACCTCTAGGATACAGTCAAATCTGCTGCCAGGTGTGGCACTGACTCTGTGCCTTTGGTTCAACCTTTTTACATCTGTTGTGCTAGAAACACCTCATGTGACAGGAGAGTTGTCAAGGCCAAATCCCTACTCTGGCACAATAAATGCAGAAGTGGGGGCCCGCAAAAGTACTCCAAAACCTTATCTTTCCAGGCTTTGGTATAAAACTTCCCCCCAACATCTTAAAAACCTAGATTTTGGGGATAAAAATCCACTGCCACCACCCAAGTAATGATAAGGCCACCAGGGAAGAGATGACTTGGGAAATCTCACCCCTAAAGTAAAACCAGGACACAAAAAAATTAATCAATACCAGGTTAATAAAAAAAAGAATTTTTATTATCACCACAATACTTCTGTTACAAGCATAATGATTAGATGGAAAAGTCACCAATTAATATACTCATGGGGAACCCCCCAATGGGCCAAAAGCTTAGTTACAAAGGAGAGGAAAACCCATTTTTACATGCACAGACATCAGATTCCCATTCCCAAACCATAAAACAATAAAACCTAATGGATTTATCTAAACTTTACCCTACTTACAGATAGTGAAGAGTCTTTTCTTGGACAGAGACATTTTGTCTGGCCCCCTCAGTAGCTGGAGAGAAACTGCTCTGGGACCAAAAAGGGAAAAACCCAAATATTCCTTTGTCTCAGTTTGAAATCCCTATATGCATTTTCTATTGGCTAAGCAGATACCTGGCTAGGTACAGTTAACCCCTTAGTCCCCAGGCTGCTGCCCATCTCTCATGGTCATGACAGGAGTGGTGGTCTAGAGGCAGGGCCCAGGGATGGGGTATGGAAGGCCTGCCTTTGGGGTCAGGATTTTGCCAGAAGTGCATTTTAAAACTTTAATGCACTGAGGCCTCAATCCTGCAAGATGTAAGCAATTCCTGGGCATGCTAAGGCCCCTAAGCATCCACTGAAGTCAATGGGAGTTCAGGGTACTCAGCACCAGTGTTCCAAGTAAGCTGAGCACTTGGGTGGCCACCCTGGAGAGATTCAGGTGCTACCCAGCTGATTAGCAGAGCACCCACAGTACCTACAGCTGGCAGCATGTGTTTTTATTTGTGGTGCACAGCCACACATGCTTTGGTGCACATAACAAGCTTTATTCCGCACATGGATGAAAAACCATTAGAGGGAACACTGCTCAGCACACCTTGTTACTTGGCGCCTTGCAGGATTGGGTCCTCAGAGCTTGTGCTAAGTGCAATAAGAGTTGACATTGAAATAAATCTGCTGAACCTCTCACATGGACACTGCCTCAGTACCCCTGACATAGCCTTTCTCTGTGGACTTTCAGTGCTGACCTAGGATTTGATTGTGCACCACTAAAGCCAGTGGAAATTTTGCCATTTAGTGCAACAGCAGCAGGGCTCTATGGGCTGTTTGGAAAGCAATTTCAGTGGAAACTATGCTGATTTGCACCAGCTGAGGATTGGGCCCCAAAATCTGAGGTGTCACTCAGATAGGAAAAGCCAGACAGTGACTTGGGATCTCTGTCTGTTTATGGGCTTTGTGAAACTCCAGCCCAGAAGAGGAAGTGATCTACAGCAAAAAACAAATGTGGGAGGGGGAGAGAGGAGGACAACTCTGTTGCAGGAGGTGTTGTCTGCTGACTGCCATAACTGCAGCTGGGTGCCTGATCAACAGAAGGCAGGGCATTTTCACAGCAGTCTCCCAAGATGGTAAGTACTTGGAAATATTATGCCATTACCTTGTACTTTTGTGAAACAGGGTGAGCACCTTACTCATGCGAGGCACATGCAACAACTTCTGGGGAGGGTGTTTTATTCTACTGACTCCTCTTTGTAAGTGTTTGAAATTCGGAAATTGAAACAGTTCATTTTTCATGGAGGAAAAACGTGCATCAGGAGGCTAAATGGGGGTTCTTTTGTTGCGATTCCTACTGAAGAGTCCGTTAATATGACACCACCAAAGGGGATTTTTGAGAGAAAAAACCCAACCTAACACTATAAATGCCCCAACCCTTGTATATCCAGGTAGTCTAGTATTACTCCACCTGTTGAAATCTGATATGGAAAATTAAATAAGTCTTTTATACTTCGAAGTGTGTCAGTTGTTTTCAGCGACTAAAGGTCACCAAAGTCAAATGAAGCTGTTAACAAGTTGTGGTTCCTTACTGAGCTATTACTTCTGCTTTTCTTTTAAGAGCTCTGTTTGAGTGCAGAATATTTTCTTTTTTAGAAAATTAAAATTTGGGGCCACATCCTCAGCTGGTGTAATAGGTATAGTTTTATTTGGGGTCCCCAGAAAAATGTCCCCCCGCCCTGGGGAGCTTCTCAGTAATACCCTAATATAATGCAACCTAGATGGAGATATTATAAGATGGTTGGATAACCATTCCCAAAAACTTCAGCGGGGAAGCCGAGTTAGTCTGTACCAGGAAAAACTTAAAAAACAACGAATAGTCTAGTAGCACCTTAAAGGCTAACAAAACATGTGGATGGTATCATGAGCTTTCGTGGGCACAGCCCACTTCTTCAGATGACAGAAAATACTTATCAATGGCTCACGGTCATGCTAAAAGGGCATAACAAGTGAGGTTCTGCAGGGATCTGTTTTGGAACCTGTTCTGTTCAATATTCTAATCAGTGATTTAGATAATGGCATAGAGAATACACTTAGCAAATTTGCAGCTGATACCAAGCTGGGAGGGGTTGCAAGTGCTTTGGAGGGTAGGATTATAATTCAAAATGATCTTGACAAACTGGAGAAATGGTCTGAGGTATGAAGTTCTGAGGATGAAATTCAAAAAGGACAAATGCAAAGTTCTCCACATAGGAAAGAACATTCGGATGCACACAAACAAAATGCGAAATGACTACCTAGGAAGGAGTACTGGGGAAAGGGATCGAAGGAGTCTAGTGGTATGTCTAATAATAACTCTTGAAATAGCTATTTCGAAATAGCCCATCCACATTACAAATCCTCATCGAAATAGAACAGCGCCTACGTCGAAATAGCACCTCCACACTGAGGGTACGTCTACATTGCAACACTATTTCAAAATAACTAGCACTATTCCAAAATAACTTAGTCTGTGTCTACATAGGAAGCAGTTATTTTTAAATACAGCTGGTCCCTGAGTTGCGAACGGTCGAATTACGACCGTTCACATTTACGACCAAAGCGGTCGTAAATGCGGTCCCCGAGTTACGAATGCGATCTGCGCTTATGAGCAGCACGGTTGCCATGTAACTCAATGGGGTCCAAGTTACGAACACTTCGAGTTATGGCCAAGTGTTTGGTCCGTAACTCGTTCGTAACTCGGGGAGAGGCTGTAGTATCAAAATACTGTCAAGCTGGAGGTCTTCATATTCCAACTCCTGTAACCCTCATTGTACGAGGAATAAGGGAAGTCGGAGGAAGAGTGCTCTGTTTCAAAATATAGATGCTCCCTATTTTGAAATAAGATATGCAATGAACATAGTTCAATTTGCGTAGCTTATTTTGAGTTAAGCCCTGCAGTGTAGACGCACCCTGATTGGAGCCTGAATTACATTTAAAGCTCCCAGGAAGCAGTCTGGGCAGGGTATCCGGACAGCAGTTACTTCCTGGAGCTGCTGCCTGAGGCTATCTGAGGCTTGTGCTTAAAGGGGCTCCCCTCTACAGCCATGTCTCAGACTCTCGACCTTTGCCTACCTCCTTGAGGGACAGTAAACTCTTCTCACTGCGGTCTCTGGTTGCCTTTGTGGATGCCACAGCACTTCTGTCATAGAGCCGGACCAGCTGCAAAGCACTTAGACCTCATGGCTCTTAGACCTCATGTCGCGCCTCCTGGCGCAGTGACTGCAGGTTGCCCACGTGGCACTGCAGGAACAGGACCAGCAGCTCACTCTAGGGCAGTGTTTCTCAACCAGTGGTACAAGTACCCATAGGGGTACTCGAGAGCAGTCTGGGGGGTACATCAACACAACTGAAATTTGGAGAAAATTGAATTTTTGTTTTAAGTTTTATAGCGCTTTATTATTTTTGTACCTTTTACACCCAAAAATTTCATCACCCACCCGGCTACAATTAAGTTGTTTAAACAAATGTGTTGCAGTGGTAGAAAAAAAATGTGTGTGTCTGAAAACTGTAGGTACTGGGGGTACTTATAATTTTTTTAAAGGGGTACTTTATAAAAATAAAGGTTGAGAAACTCTGCTCTAGGGCACCTCCTCACCCTACTCCAGGTGCTTCTCATGCAGCACAACCTCTCCCACCCTCCCCTGTACACCATGCATCTCTGCTTCTGGTGACTGGACACCAGTTCCAACTTGTGGGACCAGATCGTCACAGAGCGGTGGGACAACTAGCAGTGGCTCCAGAAGGCCATCTTCCTGGAGCTCTGTGAATGGCTTGCCCCTGTCCTCCGGCAATGGGACACCCATATGTGACCCACCATTCACCTCCAGAAATGGGTCACCATCACTATCTGGAAGCTCGCCATGCTGGGCAGCTATCACTCCATCGGGAACCATTTCAGCATGGGGAGATCGACCATCGGAGCTGTGCTCAAGCAGGTTTGGCTCTCTTACGATTGTCCTAGGAGGGTGGTGAAGCACTGGAATGGGGTTCCCTAGGGAAAGGAGGGTGGACTCTCCCTCCCTGGAGGTTTTGCAGTCCTGCCTTCACAAAGCCCTGCCAGGGATGTGGTTGTTGGGGCTGCTCCCACTGTGGGAAGGGGGTTGGGCTCAGGGACTTTCTGAGGGCTCTGGCAACCTTGTGATTTCACTGTTCTATCATTCTGCAGGTGGTGAGGGCCATCAATGCCATCCTGCTGAGTAGGGTCATCATCCTGGGCAACATGGACCCCGTCATCACTGGCTTTGCTGTCATCGGCTTCCTCAACTGTGTGTGTGTGTGTGGGGGGGGGGCATTGATGGCACCCACATCCCCATCCGGGCCCCCAAATACCACTCTTCCGATTATATCAAGAGGGAGGGGTGCTTTTCAATAGTGCTGCAGTCCCTCATGGACCACCGAGGCCGGTTCACAGACATTAAAGTCGGGTAGTCGGGGGAAGGTGCAGGAAGCCCGCATCTTTAGGAACTCTAGCCTGTTCCAGAGGACTCATGCCAGCACTTTTTTCCCTGACTGCACCATTAGGGTTGGGGGCATCAACATGCCCATGTGCGTCATGGGAGATGCAGGCTACCCTTTGCTCCCCTGACTAAAGAAGCCCAACACGGGACACCTGGACCCCACCAGGGTTTGGTTCAATGCCAGGCTCAGCAGATGCTGCATTGTCATGGAGGATGCCTTCGGCTGTTTAAAGGGGAGGTTCCGGTGTGTCCTCACCCACCTGGACCTTGGCGACCGGAACATCCCCCAGGTGGTGGTGGCTTGCTGTGTCCCCCTCGCTCCCAGCAGGGGCTACAGAGTGCCATTGAAAGTGGGGAGATACATTGCCCTCTTCCCCACCTGAACCACTTCTTCCCTATGGACAGTGGTTGAAGCTTCCCCTTGGTGAGGTTAGCCTCCTGCCTTGCCTCTTCCAGCCAAGGCCCTGGCCCTGCTCACTGCTCTGAGCCCCCTTGGGTTTGGCCAGGGCAGTGGGGAGCTGAGAGTGCTGCTCCAGCTGGGACCATTGCAGAGCTCTTGGCCCAGAGCCCTTCACCTGTTCCACTCCTCTAGTCCCAGGGCTGGGCAGGAAGACATTTTTCTGGGGACCTCAAATTGGCCTGGGCTCCTGGGCACAGGGCTTGTGGGTCTGTGTGATAATCTGCCACTGTCCCCCCTATGGTAGCATGAGGTTTGCAGAGGCTTAGTCTCCCTCAGCCTCCATTACGCACCGCCCCTGTTCTTCCCCTCACAAGCACCTCTCCTACTCCAGCAACAGCCTGCCCCTCCACTCTTCCCGGGCCAATGAGCTCCTACACCCACCTTCTCCCAGGCGTGTGGTTTCAGCAGCTGGCAGGGAAGAGCCAAGCATGAAGCTCACTGCCCACTGTGTGTAGAGATCAAGGCTTGAGTGCCAGCTGCAGCACATGCCCAGCAGTGACATGCCCAGCCACCCGTTATGAGACCCCCTGCACACACAGCTACCGGTGCACAGAGCCCAACCCACAGCAGAATACATCTCTTGACAAGAAACTGGCCTGAGAATAGAAAACCAGCCAGGTGGCGACCTTGTTTTCCATGCACCTACTGAAAAATGATGAGACCATAGGCTGGGCAGGGTCCCTAACCCAGCTCTACAGCCTAGGCCTCACAATCTCTTCCCTTCAGCCTCTCTCCACACCTTCCTGCTTTCCCTCTTCTCCCTGGTCTGTCCCACACACCTCCCTTTACTTCAATGCCCCCTCCTAACTAAACCCACATCTCAAACAATGTGGTGGAACTAAGATGGCGTTTGCCACCATCATATTGGTCACTCTAAACCCCACTCCCGGCCCGGTGTCTGTCTTGTCTATTTGTAAGGGCAGAGAATGTCTCACCCTCTGTGTTTGCACAGTGCCTAGCACAAAGGGGCCCCGTTCTTGGTTGGCCTTTGGTCACTACCATAATAAACATGATTAAAATAAAAACCAGTCCCATAGATGAAATCACAGCTTTCCTTCCTGTGGCTGTGTGGGCTGTGGTTTATCACACATGGTTGTATTCCCTCATTTTTTTCCTCCCCTTCTGTGTTTCTTGCTCTCCTGTTTCTACCCTCTCATCCCATTCTCTTCTTTCAGCTGAGCCTCTTCCCTTCCCCAAATCTTCTTTTTAGCTCCATCACTCCTTGACTGTCCATTGCTTCCAGAAATCTTCTCCTCCTCTTTCCTTCACACCATCCAGCTATTGAAAGTCAGTGCCTACCAGCAATCTGTGTTGTAAATACATGATGGATCAGGGCCAGGGGCTGTAAAAAGCAGATACAAGGCCAGGATAGATGCTCATGCCATACTGGCCCATCCTGGCTCCTATCATCGTTGAATCTGCCGTTCCTCAGAATGTGCTCTTTGCTTCTGAAGGCCTACAAATGCCTAGTGCCCCCTGAAGGCCAAATTCACCTCAGTGGTAATTATACTGACATCAGGAGTGAGTTTGAACCTTAGGCATGTGAAGTGAATGGAAGGGCAGGGGTAGATGTGACCTCTCAACTCAATGGGGGCACAATGCTGCAGAGGGTTGGGCAGAGAAGGCCCATTCCTGTAGGATTACTGCCCGCCTCATGGGGATGGTGAGCTGGGAATGGGATGGCAGCTCACAGAGGGCCCAGGCCTCTGGGGTCACTGCTCTCCTGCAGGGAGGGGGGTGGTACTGCCCTTCATGTAGCCATAGCACACTGATGCCAATTGCTGCAACAATGGGTGTGTGTGTTGGGGGGAGGGAAGGAGAGAGTCACTCTCTACACTACTGATTGTGGGTAAAAAACCTGAGTGCATGTTTGCTGGGTGCAGCTGAACCCATGGGAAAGCCACCGATGTGGAAAGGCAACCCCCAGGTTAGCCACTAACTATTCTTATGCTGCCCTCTGCTGGGAGCTTCAGTGAGTCTAGGGCAGGGGTGGCCAACCTGTGGCTCTGGAGCTACACGCGGCTTTTCAGGAGTTGATATGTGGCTCCTTGCATAGGTGCCAACTCTGGGGCTGGGTTTACAGGCGCCGACTTTCCAATGTGCTCACTGCTTAGCTCCCAGCCCTTCCTCAGACCCTGCCCCTGTTCTACCCCTTTCCCCAAGGCCCCTGCTCCTTCCCACCCCCTCACACCAAGCCTGCGCCCTCACTCTTCCCCAGAGCCTCCTGTGCACTGTGAAACACCTGATTGCGTTGGGAGGGAGGTGTGGGGAGTGAGTGAGGGGGAGGTGCTGTCCATTGGGGCTGCCGGCAGGTGGAAGGTGCTGGGGCTGCAAGCTGATGAGGGCTGCTGACATATCACTGTGGCTCTTTGGCAATGTACATTGTTTGGTAAGTTCTGGCTGCTTCTCAGGCTCAGGTTGGCCACCCCTCGTCTAGGGGATATGGCATTGTTACAAAAGCCTCATGGGCTCACCCCGTTACCACTCCTTTCTGCAACTCCTGAGGGTTGCCTCTGCTAGGCTGGGAACAGCACGACAGCAGGGCTACTGTGCAGTTGGAGACCTGGAGGACACTTGCATCTGGGGACAGTGTAGCCTGAGCACTGAGGATAGCTAGTTTCCTGGAACACGGCTGCAGTGGAGAGAAGAAACTTGCAGATTTCCCCAGACTTACTTCATCAGTTCATGTCCCACTAGCACAGCGGAGTTTATAGTCTAAGAAGACAAACCCTGTGCACAGGGTAGGGAAGGACAAAATATACAGGCAAGATGTTGGATAATTTAGATGTGAAAAAGATCCACTATCCTCTCTAGCTTCTGTGGATTGGCATTAATTAGTTGGCTAATTTATTTGTAGGCCCCATAGTAGAAGGAGGTCTGAGGAGAGATTTGAAGAATGAGAGGGTCATTTCCTTACAAATTAATTACAGAGAATGCACTCTGCAGACAAAACCATGCCATGTCATTTTGGAATCTATTAGTGTCACCAAAGTTCCATAATACAACGATTGTTCTGTACACTTGTCATTTTCACAAATCCATAAAGTACAACTGCAGCAATCTAATTTTCTCTGTGTAACAGGCTTTCTACCAATGTTGCCATAGTGTCTTATTTTCCACCTCTACATATGTTTATGTTTTTTTCAGACTGGCAAAAATGCTTCAAAAGAATCCTTGCGGTTAAATGAATATTCCTATGTGAGATTAAACTCAAATGATCAAAAAGGCTTCAAAGTGGTAAGTATTCTGATACACTGCATTGTAGTGAATGAGAAGTTGGAATGCATAGCATTGTATCAAGAGCCTGGAAAAAAAATTAAGGAATTTAATAATATTATTTTTATTATCTCTCTATATATATACAAAGGTTTTTCCTGCTGGGTGACAAAATGACATCATCAGCTTCTTTGGCTTCTTCCCCTTTCACAGCCAGAGAGAGGGGGGTTGGCAAGCCCCCCTAGTATAGTTTAGAATTACAAGTTGTCTTTCAGCCTGCTTGCAGCAAAGACAGTGGCCACAATCCTCACTGACTTGACCAGGGCCCTGATCAGCTCCTTGCTGTATGACAATGTAGAGACCAGTCCTGCAGCCTTTGCTTGAGAGAGTGACCCTCATTTGTGCTTACAGTCCTATGTACTTCATTGGTGCTCAGTTCTGACAGTGATAGGAGGCAAATAGGTAAAGAGACAAAGTTAGTGGACCAGATGTCCAGCTAGTGAACAGCAGCATGGGTAACTGAAGTCAATGGAGCCCTGCCAATTTACCCACCACCAATGTTCCTTCTAACTTTTTCCATCCATGTGCGGAATACATTTTTATGTACACCAAGGTATGTGTAGATGTGCACCACCCAGAGAAACATATACTGCTGGCCGTGAGTGGCTATGAGCACTCTGCTAATCAGCTGGGCAGCATTTGAAGCTCTCGTGGGTGGCTGCCCAAGACCTCAGCTTATAAGGGAAACTGCCCACCAGTTGAGAATCTGTGCCACTGATTTCAATGATCTTACTGTGAATTTACTCTTTAAAAATGCCCCATGTAATACAGCAAATGAAATTCATCTGCAAGGCCAATGTACCACTTGTACACTATTTAAAGAGATAAAGTAATTCATAGGGCCTTACCTTGTGTGTGCATGTTTCTTCTACAGGGATAATTGGTCCCCATGATTTAATCATCAATTAACAATCCATTAGATTTATTTTGTCCATCCAACCTTGCTGCCAGCACTCTGGCATATTGGTGCTAGGCATAATCACTGACATGGCTGTCTTCAATACGGATTTCTTCTTTTGCAAACCCAATATAAACCATGCCATTCACATTCATCTGGTGAAATCCTCACCCTGTTGAGATCAATGGGAATTTTGCAATTGACTTCTGTGAGAATGGAAATGCAGTGCTAGTCACACCATTCCTTATTAGATGCTCCATCTGTAATCAGTTAGCTTTATTACAGGCCAAAATACTCATCTTACATGGGTTTGTTTTATACAAGGCTTCACCCTTCACCTGAGTAGCGAATTTACACAAAAATTAAACAAATTAAAACTAAGCAGATATTTATACAAATGGTATTTTAGCTGTATTCTTAGAATGATTAAAATCTAAGATGCCAGATGAATAATTGTACTTCTTTCTATTACTTACGCTTATGTTAGTTTGTTCACATTTATGCTCAGGGCTTATCAAGCATTTGCAAAGGAGCAAGAAAGGAAGGTCCACATTCTGGAGGTTCTAGAGCCCAGAGTCTGTGAGGAGTTGAGTGCCTTCCGCAAGGGGCCAAACTCTCTCAGCTCTTCAGAGTTTCAATAGCTACTCTATGGAGTTGAAATCAATGAGAGTTAGCTGCCTAAATACCTTTGAGGGTCTGGGCATAACTAGGTAAAAATTATTCTAACATTTACAATTATTGCTGCCTTGCTCAATATCTTTAATCCAGGACAGTCATATAGAGGTCAGCATTGTGTTGTAAGTTTCACAATGCATGCATGGACTGTGCGTGTATATATAATCAAGTTCCCCATACATTCTGGTTATGAAAAGACATAGAAACACCAAGCTGTTAAACCAAAATAAAAGCATAAAGAGGAACAGTATCAATCTCATGGACTAATGGTTTGCTAAGTTCCACTTTCCAAAGTGACATTTGAGTTATAGCAGTCTAAAAACAAGCTATGGCCTGAAACCACAAAATGGCTTTCGGTTTCTGACTTGTATTTATAGAATTACAAAACTGCTTGTTGTTTTTTCTTCTGGGTTTGTACATATACCTATTATGCTTGTGACTCCATATTTCAAGCTGCATTACAGAAGAATATCTACTATTAATTAAAGAAATATCTTAAATTAATATCTACTATTAATTAAAGAAAGACAAAACATGTTCAAATAAATCTTGGGTAAGCAAAGGATTCTTAGTGTATTGACATATAATAACATTTAAAAAGTAAAATCAGCCCCAAGTTCAGGGTTCTTGGTTTGAATGATGTACCTGGTGCAAATGACCTGGTTTGATAATAGCTGAAAGCAGAATTAACATTCAGATACATATTTGTAAAGTGGTAGATACCCATTACACTATTACTGGCTCTTGGAAGGCTTTTCAGCTATGATAAACCATATCTAACATGAATGCTATTCTAGTTCCAGTTCATATCAGTGATTTCAGTAGTTGGGTTTGTTGTCCTGATGGCCATTTACATCATAAAACCAGTCACCATAGATTTTCCAGAAGACCAAGAAACCATTATCAGCATTGACCAGCAGATGGAGGAGCAACGAGTCTTTGGAGATACCTTGGAAGACAAGATGACTAACGAGGACAATATCAATAGATGTAATGATTCATGCAAGTAAGCCAGATCTGATTGTTTGTAGAGAGAGTTAATTAACTGATGGAGGAATAGTCATAATGTTCACATGTTGACAAAAGGTGGAAGATAGCAAAAGAGCATACTGCAATGGTTTATAAAGCACCACTAACTTGGGAAGATAATTTATCCTTCTGATAGCACATTTCATGGGATTACAGAAACTAGAGAAAGCAAACAGTCTCTGGCACATAGAGAGGAATATTCTTCAGTGTCCTGCATGAATGACTCAGTTCAGGAATGTTTGTCTCATGATATGCAATTGCCATTGCAGTTTTGAACTTGTGGAAAGTATTCCATGTGACATGGCTTATGAGACAAATAGCACCACTATGAAACCCTTGTACCAAGCCTGGATGGGTCTCCTCAACATGACACAGGAAAGAATTCATGTGGCTTCTTACTACTGGTCTCTGAAAGGAGAAGATATAAATGTAAATGATTCCTCTTCTGAACAGGTATGAGCAAACCAAGAAAATAAACTCACATATGATCCTTGGAGCAGTGCACCTACCCAGTCTGGTTCTAGGCCTCTCCATTGCCACAGCTGACTGCCATCTCATGTCATTCTCTTGACCTTCAGAACCTAACATGACAGAGGTGATGTAGACCTCCATACGAATCACAAGAAGTCCACCTCTTCCAGGGTACCAAAGTCCAAGCAAACACAAAAGCAATAGTCTCCCACCCTGACCCGAAGCTGGGAACAGCCCTTCCTTTCCCAAGAGTCTCTCTTCTCTTCCACACCTGCCCTTCCCTTGCACTCAGCTCTGCCCCCTCCTGGCTTCTATTCAGTCTTTGTGTGGCTGCCACTTGTTTGCGAGGATCACTGCCTCACCTTAGTAGGTGGCAGTCTAGGAGGTATCCATGCTCACCCTCTTCTGTGGATTTCCAGCCTTGAGAATTCCCCTGCTGTTCCTTCTGATATTGTCTACCCTCCCAGTACTTCTCTCTCTCTGTCCCGACCCACAGGCTGCTCTTATCCCTCCCTCCTAGGACTTGCCCATCACATGACTTCTCTCATTTACTCCACCCAGGAAAAGAGAGACATGTAGCACAGGAGCTAATGAGACCCCTACCTTTGTAAAGGGACAGCTCATCCTGTTATAAACCCTTCTACTTTCATCCTCAGAGACAAATAATTCAGAACATCAATTCAGTGTATCAGCAGCCAGTAATTTTTGTTGCTGTTTGCATTTTGTCTTTGAACTCCAGAAATATTTCAGTTCTAATGTTTTCTCTTTGGCCGTAATGACCTTCCTGCTAATGATATTAACCAATAGGAAGCAAAATTGTATTAATCAATTGCAGGCGTGGGGAACCTCAGGCCTGCCCCTCCCGGCCCCCGGCTTGCCTGGATCTGGCCCCCGAGGCTCAGGGCTCTCTCCTTGCCCCCACATTGCGAAGCCTATGCCTACTACAGGACTGGAGCACACAAAATCTACCAGCCTGGGTCCCCCCTAGCTGGGCTCTGGTGTGCAAGGGAAAAGTGGGGAGTGTCTTTCTCCTACTCAGTCAGGGGCCACGTCAGTGAGAGTTTGTGATTTTTATTTGGCTTTTCACTTGTGAGTGGCCCACGACTGATTTTTCTGTGGGTCAGCGGCCCCCCCCCCAAAAAAAGGTTCCCTATCCCGATCAATTGGATCAACTGACTCTTTTGTTTGTGTCTTTAGTCCATCTCTAGCTCAAATGCACTGAAAGATTAAACAGTCCCATCCTTGAATTGTGTGTGTCCCCTTCAAAAGAAGCACCTAATTTTAGAAGGTCCTTGCTGTTTCTTATTGTCGTGCAGGATAATGAGTAGTGCGTTATACGCAGGGTGAAGATATTCTGAAGAAGTTTGAAAGTTTACTTATGGAGAATGTCTCGGTGTATATTGCAACAAGCCTGCCAACTTTAGCTGTAAATTCAACTGACCTTAAAGTGTTGAAGGAAAAAGGTAACTATGTAATTCACATGGCCTCTTCAGGTCAGCAATATGGTAAGCAAGGACCAATGTGAAACTGGACTCTTAAAACCTAATTCAGCTCATGCTTAATTTGTGAACAACAAGACTACTTAAAATTAAGTTTGTGCTTAAGAGTTGTGCTAGGTTGGGTCCTTTGTATATATTGATACATTTAAGTTACTTTTCTGAAAGTTAAGCTTTAGTAAATATACATATATTATACAAATGCTCAACATTTATATTATACAAACAAGCACTAGAAATCCATATACATTCTGGTCACCACAAGAATAATAGGGTATGTCTACACTAGCCCCCTAGTTCGAACTAGGGAGGCTAATGTAGGCATTCGAAGTTGCAAATGAAGCCCGGGATTTAAATATCCCAGGCTTCATTTGCATCTTCACGGGCGCCGCCATTTTAAAATCCCTTAGTCTGAACTCCGTGCCCGGCTGCCACATGCGACGTGGAGTAGGTAGTTCAATTAGGATCTCTAATTCGAACTACCGGTACACCTCGTTCCACGAGGTAGCCGTGGGCACGGAGTTCGGACTAAGGGGGATTTAAAAATGGCGGCGCCCGGGAAGCCCGGGATATTTGCAACTTCGAATGCCTACATTAGCCTCCCTAGTTTGAACTAGGGGGCTAGTGTAGACATACCCATATAGACTATATTCTTCATGTTAAAATTAAAAATAATGTTGGGAATTACTTTAGCTAATGTACTTTTTCCCATTTATTCAATATTTTTCCTTAGGGGCTCATGTAAGAAGGATAAATTTTGGACATTTGACCAAAGGTGTGCTGCATTCCAAATTCTGGATTGTAGACATGAAACACATGTATATTGGCAGTGCAAATATGGACTGGAGGTCATTTTCTCAGGTCAGATGTACTTTAGATTGCTAAACATAAACTTACCTCGATACACATGGTGGAAATGATATCCATGGGATAAATTTCAGAGCCATGTATTTATCATGCACATATTTTACCAATCATAGTTCTCCATGCTAACATCTGATAATAATATATAATATGGACACACCAGGCAAACACACCAGGTGGGGTCAAGAAATCTTTTGAGGTGTAAGAGAATGGTTTTTGATATATGTTTATTCTCTCTGCAGGTAAAAGAAGTTGGTGCTGTGATATACAACTGCAGCTGCTTAGCCAAAGATCTATGGAAAACATTTAGAACATATTGGGATCTTGGGCACGCAAATGCCACCGTTCCCTCCTCATGGCCAAGCAATTATTCCACCAAAATTAACAAGTATAGGCCTCTGGAAGTGCAGTTTAATGGTACCTTGACAACAGCCTATTTTTCTGTAAGCAGATTTTAAATTAAAATATTTTTTGTAAACTGTTCCAAACTATTTCCCCAGAAATGTCATTTTCTGTATCTCTCTCTTCACTCAGGCTTAGTTACACTTTACTCAGCCCAGGTTAATTACGTAGCTGGTGATATTGTACCCTAATTCAAGTTTTCCCACCGTCCCCACGGCAATAGGTTGATGGGAGCAATTGCTCCCATTGGCTTCCCTTACTCCTAGCAGGAGCAGGAGTACTGGTGCTGATGGGGGCACCCTCTCAGTTCGATTTAGCAGGTCTTTACTAGACCCGCTAAATCAAACTCCGGAAGATCAACCATGGCAGCATTGATCTTCTGCATAGTGAAGACAAGCTCTCAGGCTGAGTAGCACCTTATTCCAAAGGTTCAGTGGGACTACACATGGAATAAGGCCCTATGCACATGGGCGTCCACTAGCCTCAGTGGGGAAAGGCTTTGCCTTCCCAAACCACTAGGCATGGCCCCGCCCACACTCCACCCCCAGAACACCTGCTGTAGGTATTCTGGGGGTGGAGTGTTACTAACCCCAGCGCTTGCCTTCCCTGCCCTCCTCCCTCCCCGGTGCTCTGGGGCTGAGGAGGCTTGGATCACACGGCCTCCTCCCTCCCCAGTGCTCCAGACTGGGGACGCTGGGGCACGCGCCTGTGTGTGCTCACCCACTTCCTTCCCCGTGGTGGAGGGGGGACATGCGCACTCAGCACACTGCCCCCCTTTTCCTCCTCTCTGTGATGGGGGCAGCGGCTAGCAGGGGACAGGTCTGTAGGTAGGGCTGGGGACCTGCCTCCCCCAGCCCTAGCTGCACTGACAGCCCATGCCTATGCAACACGAGTAAGGGATATAGAACCAGGCCCTCTATCCTGCCCTAGGTTACTAACATTATGTGGTAATTTACGGTTCAGAATGGGACTACTTCAGGATTAATCCATTACTCAGCGTAAGAATGACAAAATCTGGCCTGTAGTAAATAGTTTATTGCAAGTCTAGGCCATGATGGTTTTATATCTTTTTTTATTACCTTGTAATGGCTAGTAGATTTGAAATCCAGAATTACTGTCATATTTCATATGGTTTCTTCCTTATGGTAGTAACTATTTGCAGGACACACTGATTATATTCTGTGATTTTTGGGTCCAGTTTTAGAACCTACAAATTGTTAATACAATTCATGAACCTGTAAATGAATACAAGTCAGGCAGTTCTGTATATGTAATAAAAACTGAGTAGAGGTTAATATAAATAAAAGTTTGTTGAAAGAAAATGTAAGTTGTGGAACAGGACAGAGAAAGGTATGAGAATCATCAGACTTTGTTTCCCCTCCTTTACAGGCCTCTCCTCCTGCATTTTGCCCAATGGGCCGCACTCCGGATCTTATTTCTATTATTGATGTTATAAATGATGCAGAAGAATATGTGTATGTCTCAGTCATGGAGTATTTTCCTACAACGCGCTTCAGTCACCCAGCAAAGTAGGTTAAACTTCGATAAGTCACTCAGCTATATGTCCTTTGCTTTTGCAGAAATTTGTTCTTACCAAAAATGCAGCATTTTCTCCCTTTCTGAAATATTAATGTTATTTTTTCACCGATGGAGAGAACTGAGACTTTTGGACATTCTGCTGTTGTTATGCCATTGCAAAGTGCATGTAAAACAGTAACCTTCTGTTTCAGTCACACTTCACACTGATTTTGCTCTTACTTCATAGCTTCATAGAAATGTAAGTAGGGCTAAAAGGGAGCTCGGTAAGTCATCAAGTCCAGCCCCTTGTCATCAGACAGGACCAACTAAACATAGACCCTCCCTGTCAGGCATTTATTCAACTTATTCTTAAAAACATTCAGTGATGGGGATTCCACATTCTTCCTTGGAAGCTTATTTGTTCTTAACTGCACGTACAGTTAAAAAGTTTACTGGAGTAAATATCTACACAGGCTGCTGGGCAATGAAGAATCAGGCCCGTTTCCTCCTAACCTTACTCAAGGCAAAAGCATAGCCGTTACAGAGTAGATAAGCAGAAATACTAAGATCTGGGGTAAAATTTTCAAAAGAGAATGCAGCTCCCCCGGCATCTCCTCCGCTTCCTCTCATTATGATTGCAGTGTCCCTTTGAAGTTTCTTTGCTTTTTCCATCCTACTTTACAAATACTTCTATGGACATCCAGACGCTTCAATGCCTCCATAAAAAGAGAGGAAGTAGCCAGCACTATATGATCAGCTACTGCTCTGTGGGCCTCTGGCAAATTCTCTCTGGCTTTGGCATTATACAGTCTCTGGTCCTAAGCTTAGCTGCAAGTAATACAGAAATCTGCCAAGTCATTTGGTGTTTTTAAAAAAGCCTCAAAACCTCTCAGCTGCACTTGAATTAGAAACATTATATGAAGCCAACTTGCCCGGGTAATTTAAAATATATTGGCATCTGGCATTGCTGGTTTATCTGACAGCTAAAAAAAGTCTAATCGAGATCATGAGCAATTATGTTTGAGTGTGTTGCTTAAAGTGTCCTCGGAGGAACAGATTATGTGTCTATCAACAGTCACATCATGCTATATATGCTCAGGAATGATAGTTGTTCCCTAATGACCATGTGACAGTGTGTATTACCTGCAGTCTTAGGCATCTTGAATTTTTAGAGGTAGGTGGGTTATAGAATCATAGAAATGGAAGGATGAAAGGTATCTTGAGAGGTCACCTATCCAGCCCCCCTGCACTGAGGCAGGACCATTTCTGACAGATGTTTGTCTAACCTACACTTAACCATTAATGCCCTTGAAAGCCTATTCCAATGCTTCGCTATCTGTTTAGCTAGCAAGTTTTCCCTAATATCAAAATATTATCCAAACACTCACATACCACTTTCCAAAATCTTGGCGTGCCCCCCCCCTCAAAAATTATTGCCCACCCCTGTGGTAGTGGGTGGGCAATAATTTTTGAGGGGGGGGGCATGCCAAGATTTTGGAAAGTGGTCGAGAGCCGCACTCTTCCATGATATTAATGGAGATGCGGGGTCTGGAATGGAGGTTGGGTGCAGAAGGGAGCTTGGGGTAATGGACTGGGGTGCAGGAGGGAGACTGGAGTCTGGGAGGGAGTTGGGGTGAAGCAGGCAGTTGTGACCTAGGGCAGGGGGACTGGAGTGCAGGGGTTTGGGATGTGACCGGATGTACAAGGGGATTGTGATCTGGGGCAGGAGATTGGAGTGCCAGATCTGGGAGGGGGTATGGATGTAAGAGGGAGACAGAGGGTTTGGGTATGTTGAGTGGGGGGAGCAGAGAGTTGGGGCAGGAAAGGGCTTGGGTGCCAGAAGCAGGCTGTGACCAAGAGACTTACTTGCCAGCTGCCAAACTAGCTAGCCTGCCTGCAGACTTAAAATGTTTCTCAGCCAGCCAGCCTGCCTGGCCATGTGCTTCATGAATAACTGAGCCCAGGATGTTATGCTTAAATGAAGCACACGAGATCTTTTATAGGGGAAAAGGCAGTACGCCGCGTTTATTGAGAATATAACAGTTGCATATGTTTTTCAATCATTCACACACAAACACCATACACGCACACAGTCCCACCAGACGATGTTATAGTTACCAGTCCAGATTCTGTATCAATCTAGTGGCCAGTTAGATCGATCACAGAGGGAGAGCAGGGCCTTTGTCGGTCGATCGATCCAATGATCCTCTGGAGTTGGTGGCAAGACGAACCCAAAGTTCCATAGCAAACCACCCTGCTTTTATAATCCTTTTCTCTGTTGAAGTCTATGGATTCTGCTGTGTCAGCCTGTGACTGGAGTGTTATCTTTTTGATGTCACTGTTCCCAAAACATTTCCAAAGCGCATCGTGTAATCAATCGTCTTTCAGGGGTGCTAGCTCCACTTTAAGACCATCAATCTGCCAATAATCCAATCATCCTGTGAGTAGGGGTATGCATCGATGGTTATAGATGGTTCTTCTTTGATGCCGGATAGTCTAGTTTTCACCCACGCTCACCCCTCCTTCTTTGGCCATCTGGTTCTGAGCAATAACTTTTGCACCTTTATCTTGACATGTACATACCACTTTCACACATAAACAATCTTTTACAAGGACTCTTGAGGAAAAGCTTAACATCAGTATCTGCATTGGGCAAAGCAAAAAGTCATTGTAAATCAAACAAGGCCTTAGCCTTCAACATTCCTCTCGTCTCATTAACACAGACACAATACCAAAACTCTATCTCTTTACTCACTACACTTTAGAACAAGGAAATATAGGAGATATATACTTAACTAAAGGATTTGACTTACTACAATATTAAATAATAATAACAATATAATAATATTATATTTAAATATAATATTTAAATAATAATATAATTAAATATGATTATATATTACCTTACATTACTACATTACTAAACCTAAAATACAAATATAAAAAAAAGAATAAAACTTTCAATCCCAACAAGGAGAGGGGGCATGATTCTTCTTAGCTGCCTGTTATTCTAACAAGCAGCTCCCATTGGCCGGTTTCTTCCAGAAACCAGTCAATGGGAATGTGCTGGGGGTGGAGCGGCTCCTAAAGCTTCCCCCCTCCCCTCCAGTTTTAAAACAGAAATGGAGCCCTGCAGCCGCGTTTCTGCATGGCGCGCGGGGCAAGCAGGGGAGCCTGCCTGTGGCTTCCTGCTGCCTCTGCGGGCTGGATCTGGTGGCTTGGTGGGCCGGATCCGGCCCGTGGGCCGTATTTTGCCCAGGCCTGCACTACCTCCTGATGGATAGTTTTGCAATTCAGATGGGGGAAAATTCTGTTTCTGTGTCATATATTTGATTTTCTGTATGTCTTTTCTCTTTTTGACTAAGAATATTTGCCTGGAAATAGGCTCCACTCCCCCCAACCCCCGCCATTTCTTAACATTACACATTCTCTACTTGAAGCCTTAATCCCCCATTTGTGTTCTCTGGGGGCCTTATCTGATGCAAATGGATGTCTGAGGTCTGGGGAATGCAGGATTGAGCCCCTGGAAATCTCCCCAGCATCCAGATGTCATGTTACAAAGAGCGGCAAGGCTAATTAGTTCAGATTAGGCAGAAAGAAGCAGCTGAAGCAGCTGAACTCGGAAGGAACCAAGCTTCTGTTTTCATACCCAAGGGTTCATTAATTATAAATTAGGCTAGTGAGTGAGCTGCATGAGTGTCCCTCCATCTCAGTGGGGTCACAAGATTGTCATAATCAAGGCAGTCTCCCCTGATATAATTGCGCTTGTGTTCCTAGAATTTGTGGGGTGTGTCGATTGAACCGTAGCAGCACTTCGATTGGAGGCAGAGGGAGCATACACAGCTCTCACAGGCTACATCTAGACTGCATCCCTCTGTTGACAGAGAGATGTAGATTAGGCACATCAAAATTGCTAATGAGGTTTACAGGATCTGTCGAAAAAGGGTTTATTTTCAACAGATCTGCGTCTAGACTGCCGTTTTCTTCCGAAAAAACTCCCTGCAGGGATATTAAATCCATGCTTCATTAGCAATTTCGATGTGCCTGATCTACATCAGGTTGCCCACCACTGTTTGGCAGAATGACTCCTGGTTTTTCCCCAGAGGTCCCCATTGCCTTTGACAGGGTAGTAACTTCAAAGGTTTGATCCAGACCTACATTATTATTACTGTAGTTACTTTCTTATCAATGTGGTGTTAGACGTTTCTTGTCTCAATTTTCTCTGAATGTATTCTTCTGTTCATTTACTTGCATTCCTACAGATACTGGCCAGACATTGACAATGCTCTGAGACGTGTGGCATTCAACCACAATGTGCAAATCAGGCTTTTGATCAGCTGCTGGCTCCACACTGACCCATCCATGTTCCATTACTTGCAGTCACTTCGTGCACTCAGTGATCCACATACCAACATCACCATAGATGTGGTAAGATAAGAACAATCTTTTGGCATAATAACATAATGGGCCATCCTTTTAAAAAGGCATTTTTCAAGCAGGTACTGCAGCATGTATATAAATGTACAACACCTTCTATAAATACATGTGCATACACATTTGATTACAGACCTTGCAGCAATAGACCTTTGAAATTTGGGTCAACGTGATATTATTCAACGTTATTCTTCAACCCAGCAACCACTTTCATCAGCACTAGTTTGATTTCAGTAGCATTCTTAATATGGACCTATTATTAGGATGGAAGACCAGAGAATTATGAAGCATATTTACCAAGGAATGCCAGTATATGGCTGGTGATTATGTAGTTGACAAAAGCTTTAGAGGTACAGTCAGATTGCCAGTGATAGATGTAAAGTTAATATACAACCAGACCATGTTAAGGACTTAAAAACTGACTGGGTGGCACTTGATTTGCAAGGAATCTACATCTCTGTATGATTTGTCATGATGATGATGATGATGATGATATTCTTCTAGGAAACAATGGCTATAATTATTTCAGGCCAGTTTGCAATATTAATGCACATGCAAAAATATCTACAAAGAGAACAGATGACTCATTACAATTGTTGTGATAGGTTAAGTGACAAGCTCTACTTCTCACCCTCTGCCAACTTTCACTGCATTATCCTTCTGTGGTGGCATGGTTAGGAAATTACACTTTATCTAATCAGTATCACCACTCCTACTTTTATGAATGGGATTCCTCGCTGGTTACCTCTCTGCAAATTACACTAAATAATTCCCAGAGATGGATATAGAAACTAAGGTGAAATCCCTGGCCATGTGAAGCTCCAAGCTTGGTGCAGGTAGATGCATAGAGGTGAATAAGAGAATCAAGATGGATGGACTTTTAGCAGGGAAGATAACAAACAACGGCTTGAAATGTAATTTTTAATTAAAGTAAAAAAATTGTAAGGCACTGTTGCTCTTTTCAATTCCACTCTGTCTGAGATCAGCTGATTCAATTGTACAGTAATGCTGCAACAATCAATGATGAATGCAGAATAATAATACTATTAAAGAGCTGTCTAAAACTGTATTAATTTTTTTTACTGTAATGCGATAGCTCTTTTACAGATGGAATGTTGTGAAGTACATATTATCCTTATCTGATCACACTGTCTCAAACAGTTTTACTCAGAGTGGAATCATTAGTTTGTCCAAGTTAACTTTCTGGGATAATAGCAAAATATCAAAACCATCTAAAGCCATAGTTTTGAATATTCTATTCTATTCTATGTTGACTTTTATTTGAAAACCAGGAAAGTTTGCAACATCCACTAATATAATTTATGCTTCACTCCAGTAATTCTTTGTATGATTCGTAATTATTTTCCTTGCAGAAAATCTTTATTGTTCCAGTCCTGAATCACACAAACATCCCTTTTGGGAGAGTGAATCACAACAAATATATGGTCACTGATAAAGTAGCATATGTTGGTAAGTGTCCTGTTTTAAGACATGATCAGGACTACAAGATTGGGACGGAGTTGAAATCGGATTGGGTGTCATGTCAAATGTTAGCTAAATTCACCACGAAGAGGACAGAAACATATAGCGGATACCTTGAGCAAAATATCTGCACTGGATAAAAGAATAAAGACATGATGGGGGAAAAAGAATATAGGGTAAATTCAGCAAGAGATTATTTTATTGGCTTGTGAATCATTAAAAATGAAGTACAGGAGATCATGACCCTGAAAGAGCAGAGATTCATATTATTGTCAAGCACTCTCAGTAATCTCATAAATTGTGTACTTAGATATTTGCAATGACACTTAGTATTCCAGGAAAGAAAACATTATTTGGCTTTAACAAAAAGCTTAATATGTGGAATCCATTGCCCAGTTGTTTGTTAAGCAGTATTCCAGGACTAGAGTAGAGGATACAGGGGCCTTAGAGACCCTAAATTATCAACCACCACATTGGTGATGTTGAGATCTCATTCCTATATTAGAATCCTACATAAGAGTAAGAGATGGAAGAGGTCACAAAGTTCACCACCCTGTCAGTATGGATTTCTGTCCTATTGAATATTCTTCAGAAGACAGAGGTGTATTTACAAAGAGAATTTATTTTCTGCCCAAAGCACCTTTTGGAATGATTGGTGGTCTCACTCAGACAAATCTCCCAGTCACAAAACCCTATGTGCTGAAAATGTGATATATTCACAGTGCTCAGTGCTTTGTGTTGACTGAGCCTCAAAAAAAAAATCACATTCAGATGGATCCCTGCCTTGATCTGAGACATCTAGTGAATAGCATTGACACATGTGTAGCATGCAGTGGCTGTGGATGTTGTATTCACCTAGACCAGGAGGTGGGCTATAAGTGGCCTGGGAGCTGGACGCAATATGCAAGGGTTAGCGCTGACGAGCCGCTAGGTACTTTTTTTTACATGAGCTTCCACAAGAATGGCCACTTGCAGCTCCCATTGGCCATGGTTCACCATTCCCGGACAATGGAAGCTGCAGGAAGCAGTGTTGATTGGGCCATCAATTACTGCAGCTCCCATTGGCTGGGAATGGTGAACCGAGGCTAACAGGAGAGACAAATGGCTGTACCTGCAAAAGCTCAGATAAATAAAGCATCTGTCAGCCAGCAAACCGTAGCCAACCCACGGGCCACTTATTGCCCATCCTTGGGCTAGACCCCGTTTATTTGTAATAAGTAAAGTTCAGCTGCAAGGCATATTTTTTTAGTCTTTCTTCTGATGGTTTAAAAGCTTGGCAGAGATTGCATTGTCACTGGATAGCTAAGGCACTGCCCATAGAAAACTCTGTGTGTGTGTGTGTGTGTGTGTGTGTGTGTGTGTGTGTGTGTGTGTGTGTGTGTGTGTGTGTGTGTGTGTGTGTGTGTGTGTGTGTGTGTGTGTGTGTGAGAGAGAGAGAGAGAGAGAGAGAGAGAGAGAACACAAGCAGAGTGAAATACATGTATTAGATATGGGCCTGAACCAAAATATCAGACCTGAACACCCCCAACATTCAAACTTCGTGTGACTTGCTCCTATTTCTAAAATGGGTCCATTCAGTGCATCTCTGCTACAACCGCCATCATATAGGATATGTCGAGACTGCAGGCTTCTTTTGGAAGAAGCTTCTCTGGAAGAGATCCTCCTAAAAAACTTCTTCCGAAAGAGCATCTACACAGCAAAAGCGCATTGAAAAATTGATCTGCTTTTTCGAAAGATAGTGTCCATTCAGTGTGGATGCTATCTCGCATTTAAGCTGTGATTACTATGGATGGAGTGCCCACCAGGGCATCTGTGCTTTTTCCTCTTTCCCCTTCTTTTGAAAGAACTCCCTCTTCCCCGTCCACACTTGCCTTTTTCCAAAAGAGCTCTTTCGGAAAAAGGCTTCTTCCTCGTAGAAAGAGGTTTATCAATGTCGGAAAAACCCCTCTGTTCTTAAGATTTTTTTCAAAATAACGTGATTGCAGTGTGGACGTAAGTGAAGTTTGTTCGGAAAAACGGACATTTTTCCGAAAAAACTCTGCAGTGTAGACATACCCATATGGGGACTCCTAAAGAGCCTCCAGTTGACTTAAAGTTGCTTGTCTGTAATGGAACCCTCAAATGAGAAAAAGCTGGCCTGATTTTCAAAGAGCTGGTGACTTGCAGCTCCCATTGACTTTAGTGGCATTTGTGGTTGTAGCACAGGCCTGCACAACTCGGAAAGTGGCGAGGGCCATATTATTCCAAAGAAAACAGCTGCGGGCCACAAGTAGGGTTGCCAGATGCTCTCCCAAAAAATACTGAACACACGGTCTAAAAATTTTTGTCGAGCATACAAAAAAAACCCGCACCGCCTGGCTTCAACACGCAACCACAGGAGGCGCCACCAGGCTTCCGTCCAGTGCCCAGTCAGAAATTCAGAAAATACTGGACATTGCACATCTGATATTTTCTGAATTTTTTTACCGGGCAGAGCGTGCAAATACCGGAATGTATGGTAGAAAACTGGACACCTGGCAACCCTAGCTGCAAGGGTAGGTTGGGGAATGATACTTTATTAAGAATTTTTCAATTAAATCAAACAAATAATTTTTTTAATGATTTTAATTTTTATTTATTTTAATTATTTAATTATTTTAATTTTTATTTATGAATACAGAGTGCCCATCCCCTCCCCTTGCCTGCGGCCTTTTCGCCGGGGGAAGTGTGAGAGGATTAAGGGGCAGCGTTGGGAAAAGGGGGCGCCCCCTCCCCACTCCCTCCACCTCAGCTCCAGGAGGCGGGGAGCAGCCAGCCCGCCCCCCTCTCCCCACCCCAGGCCTCCCTCCGTGCTGAGGAGCAGAGGTGGGGGGAGGGGGTGCTGCTTCTGCTCCCTCCCTTCCCCCCTCTCCCCACAGGAGCATTTTTTTTTTTTTTAAACTGGTCCGGCCTTCAACCCTCCCCCCCCTTTCACGCAGTGCGGTGGGCCCCTCCCGGCTTCACCTGCCAGCGCGAGGATCTCGTGCAGCAGCAGGCACCTGGAAGCGGCGACTCTGTGCTTGACTGAGCACGCCTTGGGCGCGGGGGTCTGGGCAGACCGGAGCACTCCAACGCCGAGCGGAGGCAAGCCGTGGCGCGGTGAGAGCCCGGCCCCAGTGCGCTCTCAGCCTCTCTGCCCTCCGCAGCGGGCAGGGGAGGCCCGGGGTCGGGGAATCCCGTCCACGCAGCAGTGCAGCAGGCATGCACCGCGTGGCGGAGTGACTCTGGGTGCTGGGGTGTTTTAGCGCCCTCCATAGGTTGGCACCCCGGGCAGCTGCCCGGCTAGCCCGCCCCTTAATCCGGCCCTGGTCACAGGCCGCACAGTGAGCCCCTGTGGGCTGTATGCGGACCGCGGGCCGTATGTTGTGCAGGCCTGTTGTAGCACATTTCTAAAGATCAGTCCACTTTTATATAGGTGCATTAAATATGTTTTGAAGTGTCTAACATTAGGCTCCAGTCTTGAAATTTTATTCAATGTCCCTTCTCCCATTTCTGCCTCTGGCCAACAAAATACTTGAAATAAAATTATTTTTTCTTGTTAACCATCAATGTTTCTATCCTGTAGGGACTTCCAATTGGTCTAAAGATTACTTTAGTACTACTGCTGGAGTTGGGCTGATTGTCAACCAGACTTCAACAGATCCTCAAAGAAAGAAGCCAGTTATACAGGAACAATTAAAAAATCTTTTTGAACGAGACTGGTATTCCAAATATTCAGTAAATATGGAAGATCTGCATAAGCAGAAAGACTGTGTTTGGGAAGAGGAATTAAGTTACTTATAAAGTTCAATAGTTTTTTTCTGTTTGAAATGTAATAGACATGAAATATATAGTTTATTCTTGATTCTTTGTCAAAGAAATCGTTTCCTACTGGTATGCCCCACTACTGAATGTTCTGAGAGCAGGATAGTTCAATGTACCCGTATAATCAAATAATTCTTGGTAGTTAATATGTGAAATGTGTATGTTGCACATGGTTAATCCACATTTGTCAAATAAATATTTACCATGTTTTATGTCAGAGTGCCCAGTATTGTGAGTGATTATCAAAGGAATAACCTGATCTTAATAGCAGAGTTGCAAAGGGGGTCAGTTACATTTCCCTGGCATCTTTAATTCTGAGTTGCCTGACTGCTGGAGGTTTAACATGGGACCATTAATGTTACAATCAAACAATATATCAGTGGATGTGCTTAAACATTTGATTACAGTCTGGGACAGCATTAGGCATGGGCCATATAAGCAGCAACTCAGGGCACACTAAGGACCAGATGGTATTTAATCACCTGAAGATGCAGATTCAGAGATTTCAAGGCCAGAAGAAATGATTGTGATCTAGTCTGACTTTCTGTGTCCACAGGCTATAGAGCTTCCCCAGAATAATTCCTAGAGTGGATGTTTCAGAAAAATACATAATCTTTGATTTTAAAATTCTCAGTGATGGAGAATCCACCAGCACACTTCATGAACTGTAGCAATGTTTAATTATTCTTACCATTACAAATTTACATTGTATTTCCGGTCTGAATTTGTCTAGCTTGAACTTTGAGCCACTGAATCCTGTTATACCTTTTCTCTGCTAGTTTGAAGAGCCCTTTATATTTGTTCCCCACATAAGTACTTACAGAATGTAATCAAGTAGTCTCTTTCATTATAAGGCATGTGTTCTTATCCTTTAATCATTCTCCTGGTTCTTTTGTGAATCTTTATCATTTCATCTTCAGTTGTGGGCACCAGAACTGAACACAGTATTCCAGCAGAGGTCACACTGGTGCCAAACATATAGCTAAAAATTACCTCTCTACTCTTACTTTAGATTTTCTTGTTCATGCATCCCAGGCTTGCATTAGCACTTTAGCTTCGTTGTCACACTGGGAGCGCCTATTCAGCTGACTGTCCACCATGAACCCCAAATCTTTTTCACAGTTGTTGCTTCCCAGGACAGAGTGCCCTACTGTGTAAGTACAGGCAGTCCCCGAGTTACATGGATCCGACTTACATCGGATCCCTACTTACAAACGGGGTGAGGCAACCCCGCACTAGCTGCTTCCCCAGCAGACCAGGGAGACGCGCTAGCACCCCCGCAGCAGACCAGGAGACGCGGAGCGGCTTTTCTCAGCAGACACCTCAGCTTGAGAATAAAGGACTGACGGAACTGAGGTGTGGGAGAATAAAACTGAGCTCTGGAGAAATGTTTGGCTAGAGTTTCCCCTACAATATGTACCAGTTCCGACTTACATACAAATTCAACTTAAGAACAAACCTACAGTCCCTATCTTGTACGTAACCCGGGGACTGCCTGTACAGCCTTCATTCTTAGTTCCTAGATGTATACATTGACATTTAGCCATATTAAAAGGCATACTGTTTGCTTACCCTCAGTTTACTAAGAGATCCAGATCACTCAGGATTTGTGACATGTCTTCTCAATTATTTATCACTCTCCTAATTTTTGCGTCATCTGCAAATGTTGTCAGTTTTTAGGTTTTCTTCCAGGTTATTGATAAAGATGTTAAATAGCATAGGGCCAATAACAGATCTCTGGAGGACCCTAGTAAAACACACACATATTCAATGTTGATTACCCATTTTTTATTACATTTTGAGATGTATCAGTTAGCCAGTTTTTAATCTGGTTAATGTCTGTGTACCAGTCTGAATCAGCGGGTGGCCTTGCTGACTCACTACTGGCAGCCACTCCTAGACTCTGGGACAGCTTGGGGTGGCCATGGCCCACGGTCAGGGTGGGCTGCAAATCTCCACAAAGGCAATAGCAGTCTGACTGCCCACGGCCGTGGGTCAGGGTGGGCCGCGAATCTCCACAAAGGCAATAGCAGTCTAATCAGCCACTGCCTGGATCAAGATGGGCCGCGAATCTCCACAAGGGCTATAGTAGTCTGATCGGCCATGGCCCTAGGTCGGGGGGGGGGGGAGAGGGGGCAGCAAATTTACACAAAGTTTATAGTAGTCCGATCACTCAGGCCTGGTTGCGGGCTGAGTCGAGGGTCGGCTCTCCTAGCTCGGTGGAGAACCAACAAGCACAGGGGGTTTTCCCCTACAGAGGGAACCTGCCACCCCAGGTGATGAGGTGGTGGGGGGAGGGAGGGAGACGTGGGCCCTCTCTACTCCACCGCGTCCCGGCCCAGGGCCCTAGCAGTGGCAGCGCAGGTGGCCACTCGGTCAGCGGGGATCCAAGCTGCAATCCACTGACCGGATTGGTGGGTCAGCAGGAGTCCCAGCCACAACGTGCTGCCCACCCGACCTCCATCTCATCAGCTGATGGGATGTCGGCTTTCCCTGGGCTGCTTCCTAATGCCCCCTTGGGTCCTACCTGGCCGGCCAGCGTCTCAGGTCCTCCAGTGCTGGCAGGGCATCCATGGGCTCAGGGCCTAGGTCCTGATGGGGTCCTGGCGGTGCAGTTGTGGCCCCCGAGCCGGATGCTCACTCCAGTCCACTCAGCGGTGCCTCAGTGCTGGGGGGAATTCGGTGAGGCCTTGGTTCATCCCCAGGGTCAGGCAGCGGTCCCTATGGGAGGCTGGCTGTCAGCCCTCCCTTCTGGGGAGCCCAGGGAGAGTATCTGGCCTGCCTGCCTACTGAGCTCCAACTGAACTCTCCAGCTCTGTTCTTATAGTCCCAGCCCCAGCCTTCCACTTCCTGTGGGAGGGGCTGGGTGTGTCAGGCACTGCCCACCAAGGGTTCTTATGGAGGACTTCCCTTTCTGGGTCAGTGGGTGACTATGCTTACTCACTACAGTCTGCCATGGTAATTTTATATAGTTTTAGGTTTTTAATCAAAATATTCCTTACAGCTGGAAACAGATGAGGATAGGCAGGCTGTGACAACCAGAAAAAAGTTTTCAGTCTAAACCAGATAGGTACCAAAAGGCTTTTGAAAATCACACTAGATGCCTAATTGCATTGTTGGGCATCTAAATACCTTTAAAAATCTGACCCTACATTTGTAGATCTGGCTTCTCATAGCCCAGCTACTCCTTGTCACTCGGTAGTTGGAACAGCTTACGGGGTTCTGTACTTTTCAGGGCACCCCTCATACCATTATGAGAGCAGCTCAGACAAGGGGTTGATGCAGGTGTGACACAGCAAGCTGCCACACTACCAGCACTGAACACAGCTGTGGGACACGGTGTAATAAGATCTGGGTCTGGCCACACAACCAATTTCAGGGCAAAATCCTGTGGGGTTCTGGGTACTCTCAGTTCCCATTAACATCAAGTGATGTCAATTCCTGCACCTTTCTAGTCTGAAGCCTTGAAAAGGAATATCTATTTGCTGTTTGTTTGACTCACAGCTGTTAACATATAACACATACAAAACAATCAGAGGCACATCAGTACATTTTTGGAAAGCAGATAGTTCCGGCTATGGGATGTAAAATCTTGAGACTGCCACAAGTAATATAAAAATCAGCTGCCAGGTGGTTACTTTGATATAAAAGATATTTAAACATGGGGAAGATGCTTTTGTTTGTTTAGATTCTGGTAGTTTGAAACCTTAATCATTAGCTGGAATTTAATAACTGCATCACGGAGAATCTGCCAATCAAATTGTTACTCACCACGCAATAGGATGGCCAAATGTCATCCTAACGTGTGCTCGCCTGTGTCCAAGCTGCCATCTGCAGATTCCAGATGAATTGTAGGGAATCAACTTCCATTGCTCCCTCAGGACACTGGGGAGAGCTGTGTTGCCTGGCTCAAGGAAGCCAGGCCAGAGGTGAGCCTGTGGAGGGGTTGGTGGGTGGGAGGGGAAAGGATCAATGGAAGCTGGGGAGGGGCCGGGGGGGTGACACAAGGGAGCAGGTGTGATGGTGCAACACTGTAGTGCCAGACAGTAGTGCCATGGGGCCAGGCCCACACTCAAAAGGAGCCCCAGCTCTGACTAAATCTACTTGTTCTGTGCCTCTGGCTCCTTGCCACCTCCTGGCCCTTCCCCCTTCCCACTGCTCATCTTGGCCTGTGGTCGGCTGGCTGGGGGCAGAGGAGGGCCCTCAGACACCGTGCCAGGCTCTCTTGATCAACCTCTCTCTGCCGCTCTGCCGAAGCAGCCGGCTGGGGAAGTCAGCGTCTGCCCCCAACCCCCAGGTCCCTGTAAGAAAACGGCTCCTCCGCCCCAGGCACCACCAGCACCAGGCAGGCAGGGTGGAGTGGAGACCTCGGAGATGGGACTGTTCTGTGCTCCCAAGCAACAGTTGCCCTGCCCCCTAACACCGTGCTGGAATGGGAGATCCCTGCTCCGACCTGGCAGGGAGGAGGAGTGAGTCTCTGTGTACTCCCTAGGGAGTGCTGGACTGTGAGGGGGTGGAAGGAACTGAGCCCTGGTGGAGGTTTATGTGTTTTGGGGTGCTAAGCAGTGGGAGGGTCTGTTGGGGGGAGTTGGAGGTCTGTGTGCATTAGGGTGCTTGGCAGTGGGAGGGTCCATATGGGGTGCTGTGTAGTTGTGGTGGTGGGTCTGTGGGAAAGGATGCTGGGCAATGAGGGTGGGGGAGACCTTCATGAGGGGCACTAGGGAGTGAGGGTTCTGTGTGACGTGCTGGGCAGTTGTGATATGATGCTGGGTGGTGGTGGTGGTATGCAGGGCTCTGTACAATTATGGGGGACTATGAGGGGACACAAGGTATAGGGAGTAAGGTGCCCCGTTTTCTCTGGCCAGCCCCTTGTTCCAGGGACCAATCTCCCTGCATCATACTCCGTTGTCCACATCGGGGCCCACAAATATGTTTGGAGCCATAAAAAGTTAATTTGTTTGTTTTCAGGGAACAGGGCTCTGCCTTTCCATTCTGACTGATGTATTTTTGGGGACCCTGAAGCGGTTCCTAATCCCCTTTGGCTTTTCCCCACCATTTGGTAATGCCACACATGGTACAGCACAAAACTTGGCAGCTCTGTGACTTGAACAACCCATGTCACGTGAATAATGGCTCCTTTAGGGCCAAATTGATTTCATCCCAGAACATCTTGGTTAACCGTGGTTTATGCAAGGTGAATGATATATAGCATAATTCTCTGGCATATCTTATATATGGTTATGGTAGGTCATTTAACAAGGGAATTAACTCCATATGGCATTCCTTTTTTGCAGTGGTGTCTGTCAGCCAAGTTCTACCTTTATTGCACGTCATAGATGTTGCATAAGTGTAAATGGCTGCAGAATTTTGCCCTGTATAGCTGGCTCTAGATCCCAGTGCTAATTCTGCAGCTGTACTAAAAGATTTGGTTGTAGCTCCAACGTGCCACAAGGTGACAGTGCTTGAGAATAATACTTCTGCCCTCAGAAAGCTACATGTTTATGTTGATGCTGTCACACTAGTGTACATTAGGGAGTATGGTGAGTTTAATGGTGATACACTAGTTAGTTCATATAAGTGTGTTAAATCAAGAATTTAACTTGTCTATAGCTTTTGGGATTGTTCTGAGCCTAGAAAGGCACCTGTCAGAACATAAGAAGGCTCCAATTTCATTTAGCTTCACCTCTCAACATGAAAATTCCTTAAAGTTGGCAAAATTCCAGCATTGGCTGCCCCTCACTATTTAGCAAATGCATATAAGCCTATAGGTAACTGTACTGAGTCCATACACATTTATTTTCTTTGCTAAACGGCAGTCAACCTTTTCTGATTGTGAAATGAGGCAGGATGCTGCTCTGCTAGATGACAGAGCTGTAAGTGTCACATGTGCGTCCAACAATGAAAAAGGCTTATGTGCTTAAAAATAGTATTTTAGTATTTGTGCTGAGTGACAGCCTAGGAAAAGGAAGTCCTCTGTCCACAGACAAGGTACTTCTGGACATAGAATATGAAAGCTTCCCCAAAAGCCCTGGAGCGAGGTAGCTCATTTTTCATTCCTATTTTCTCCTTGTCTTCCACTGAGAATGCCAACAACAGGAGCCATTACGATGTAATGTGGTTCCATTCGCACAAGAATAAGACCCCCTAACTCATTTCAGGTAAGCTACCTGACAGCACTGCACGGTGCATTTTTCAGTCACTTCCAACCAGCTGCTTAAGGTCCACTAGGTGGCACCCAAAGCTATATTTTCGTTACTCTAAATATATTATTTGTATTGGATTAGCTGAAAGAAGAACAAGAAAATTGTCTCCTTTACTTGTGAAGATGCCCCTATTGGGAGCTGATTTTATTGTTCCAATTGACTAAGGCTGTTGAAGGAAGTCATGGTCACAGACATAGGCGAGATCTCTTGGGCTAATCTATGGATGTTTTGAAATATCAGGGAGGAAACCAGAATGATGTATTGCTGTATTGCTAAGCTGGAAATTTTTTGTGCTTTGTGTCAGATCTTTTTAAGGGTGTTGTTTCCTTCCAAGACAGAAATAGTTGTACTACTCAAGTTTGAAGTTCCTGAATGCATATCTCACTCTTGCCAGGACTGTGTGTGGCTGGTAGGATAGGACACAACCATTCAGTAATTCACAGAGAGAAGTGAGAGTTTTGTTCCAACAAAGTTATTTAGTAGTAAGGTGTCTAAGAGGACACTGAGGCTGAAGATTCATTTAATGAGGAAAGTCACTTATAAAGGAAAATGTTATAGAGGCGGCAAGTTCTTGGAAGCACTACCCTTTTCTCTATCAGCATTACCAGTATCTTACCAGGATTTAGCTTGTGTCCGCTGCTTTTTAGCCAAGAAGAAAGATGCTTTTGTGATTAAGGCAGGAGCTTTGGTCTCAGTCTATCTGGGTTTGGTTTTCAGCTCTGCCATATGCTCCCTATGTGACCTCTTACAAATCACATCAGGCCTGGTTCTCATTTACATTAAGGCTCCTTTGCAATGCCAGAGCAGAGTGGTGGGACCTTGGTGGAAAAGAAAATCAGGCCCTTCATCACTGCTTGAGTCTTCAGTAGCCCATTGGTGAGATGAAGATGAGGATAATAATTCTTTTTTCCCACCCTTTGTCTGCCTTCTCCATTGAGACTGTGATCTCCTCAGGGTAGAACATGTCACTCGCTTAGGGTGTGTCTAGACTACACTTCTCTGCTGACAGAGAGATGTGTAGATTAGGCACATTGGAATTGCTAATGAAGCGGGGATTTAAATATACCGCGCGCTTCATTAGCATAAAAATGGCTGCCTCTTTTTTTTTTTTTGGTACGAAGCTTTGTCGGAGAAAAGCGGCACTCTAGAGGCTAATCTTTCGAAAAATAATGCCTTTTTTGAAAGATCCTGTAAACCTCATTTCACGAGGGATAAGGGATCTTTCGAAAAAGGCTTTATTTTTCGAAAGATCAGCCTCTAGACTGCCACTTTTCTCCGACAAAGTTCCGTGCCGAAAAAAAGAGGCTGCCATTTTTTATGCTAATGAAGTGTGGGATACTTAAATCCCCACTTCATTAGCAATTTCGATGTGCCTAATCTACATCTCTCTGTCAGCAGAGAAGTGTAGTCTAGACACACCCTAAGTGAAAAGTTAGACATACACAAATCCTTGAGTCTGGATTTAATGCATCCGAGGGTACTGAGGGAGCTGGCAAATGTCATTGCAGAGCCTTTGGCCATTATCTTTGAAAACTTGTGGAGATTGGAAGAGGTCCTGGGTGATTGGAAAAAGGCAAATGTAGTGCCCATCTTCAAAAAAGGGAAGAAGGACAATCCAGGGAACTATAGACCAGTCAGCCTTACCTCAGTCCCTGGAAAAATCATGGAGGGGATCCACAAGGAATCCATTTTGAAGCACTTGGAAGAGGGGAAAGTGATCAGGAATAGTCAACATGGATTCACCAAGGGCAAGTCATGCCTGACCAATCTGATTAGCTTCTATGATGAGGTAACCAGTTCTATGGACATGGGGAAGTCAGTGGATGTAATATACCTTGACTTTAGCAAAGCTTTTGATACGGTCTCCCACAATATTCTTGCCAGCAAGTTAAAGAAGTATGGATTGGATAAATGGACTGTAAGGTGGCTAGAAAGCTGGCTAGATTGTCAGGCCCAACAAGTAGTGATCAGTGGCTCGATGTCTGGTTGGTAGTTGGTTTCAAGTGGAGTGCCCCAAGGATTGGTTCAAGGGCCAGTTTTGTTCAACATCTTTATTAATGAGCTGGATGAGGGGATGGATTGCACCCTCAACAAGTTTGTGGATGACACTAAGCTAGGGGGAGAGTTAGATACGTGGGAGGGCAGGGATCGGGTCCAAAGTGACCTACACAAATTGGAGTATTGGGCCAAAAGAAATCTAATGGGGTTCAACAAGGACAAGTGCAGAGTCCTGCACTTGGGACGGAAGAATCCCAAGCATTGTTACAGGCTGGGGCCCAACTGGCTAAGTAGCAGTTCAGCAGAAATGGACCTGGGGATTACAGTGGACGAGAAGCTGGATATGAGTCAACAGTGTGCCCTTGTAGCCAAGAAGGCTAATGGCATATTAGGGTGCATTAGGAGGAGCATTTCCAGCAGATCCAGAGAAGTTATTATTTCCCTTTATTCGGCACTGGTGAGGCCACATCTGGAGTATTGTGTCCAATTCTGGACCCCCCCACTACAGAAAGGATGTGGATGCATTGGAGAGGGTCCAGTGGAGGACAACAAAAATGATTAGTGGGCTGGAGCACATGACCTATGATTTGGGCTTATTTAGTCTGCAGAAGAGAAGAGTGTGGGGGGATTTGATAGCAGCCTTCAACTTCCTGAAGGGAGATTCCAAAGAGGATGGAGAGAGGCTGTTCTCAGTACTGACGGATGGCAGAACAAGGAGCAATGGTCTCAAGTTACAGTGAAGGAGGTCTAGGTTGGATATTAGGAAAAACTGTTTCACTAGGAGGGTGGTGAAGTACTGGAATGGGTTACCTAGAGAGGTGGTGGAATCTCCATCCCAAGAGGTTTTTAAGTCCCAGCTTGACAAAGGCCTGGCTGGGATAATTTAGTTGGGATTGGTCCTGCTTTGGGCAGGGGGCTGGACTTGATGACCTCCTGAGATCTCTTCCAGACCTAGGATTCAATGATTCTAAGTGTATGAATAGTGCCTGTAACAGAGCCATTATTGCCATCATTGCAGCTGGGGCATGGAAGGCCTCTACTACCTATAAATAATACATGCAGGTATTGATTTCACCCAGGCATTGACAGAGTTTCCCACTTGTCAGTAATGCCAGCCTGAACATTCCATTAATCTTCTATTACAAGTGTCTCCATGTCTTCTTGCAAGCAGCCCTTGAAGCCTGGGGCCCCCACCCCAAATCCACGGACTTCCACTTTGAATCCACGGGTATCTGAGAGCTCTGCAAATCCACAGACTTCCGCTTTGTATCCAGGAGTATTTGCACCCACGGATGTGGATATCAATGGCTCATTTTTGCAGGCAAAGATGTGGATACAAATACAAATTTTGTATTTGTGCAGGGCTCTACACTTTCAAATCACACCTAAATATTCATTTCTGCTGTCTTGCCTATGAGAAGTCGGGGATTTAGGTTAAACCATTAAAACAGCCCACATAACCTAACCATAAAGATGTATGAATGTCAGTGGTAGGCAACCTATTGCCTGCAGATCTCGTGGCTGATGCCCTCCCCCATGCACCTCTTGTGCACTGGGGCACTGGAGCCCTGCACTTCCTACACCTTTCCCCTCCTTCTTAGCACTTTTGGAGTATGTGAATTACCTGATTTGCGCTCCCTCTCTGCTCCTCCCCTTCCCTCCCTGAGCTGGAAAACTGCAAACAGCTGATTCATGGCATTCCAGTGGAGCACAAATCAGGTGATTCGCATGCTCCAAAAGTGCTGGGAGGGAGGAGCATGTAAGTGGGGGGCTCCGGTGCCCCCGTGCATGAGAAGCATGGGAGGGACAGCTGGGGGGCCACGATTCCACAAGTAGAACCCCGATATGGGCCATGGGCTGCTGTGGCCATTCATGAGGCCCATCCACTATTCATGGTCGCCCATCCCTGGTGTATGTCTTACTGAATGAGTGCGTGATCGTTTGGGAGAGACACTCATTTTCCCCCCTCTTCTCTTTCCTGTATGTTTTTGACTCTTTTATGTTGTTTTGTGTTAAATTAAGGTTGTAGGTTCTTCTGGGTAGATTACATTTTTTTCTACTTTTGTGTGGTACTTTTCATGTTTCTAGGCCTTTCAGATAATAACTAAAAAAGACCGTAATTTCAGTAACTATAAAGTCAGAATCAGGATGTGGATTACCCTAGATTGAAAAAGCCTTCCCAAACCTTCTTGATGGATAATCTCTTCTGCCTCTTATTGAATAGGCAGCATCTCTGTGTACTCTAGGTTTGTGTCTCTCCTCTATATCTCCCCAATGAACTGTTATGCTGGCCATTCCCATTTTCAGTCTCCTTTAGCCTGTCACATTTATCTAGCTCAGTGTTTCTCAAAGTGGGCCACGGGACCTCTTTGGGAAAGCTGCTAGTGGGCCCACACCACTAAAGGCTCCATAGCAACGAAACCTCACAGCTCCCATTGGCTCTAGTTTGCCATTTCCAGCCAAGGGCAGTCACAAGAGGCAGCATGGCCCAGGCTACCACTTCCTGCAGCTCCCCTTAGCTGGAAATGGAGAACTGGAGCCAGTGGGATCTGCGAGGCTCCGTGGCTACAGAGCCTTAGGTAAACATAGGGGCACAGGCCCACTAATGGCTTTCCCAAAGTTGAGAAACTAATGTAACTGCTTTCCTAAAATCCTCTATCTTCCCAGCATTGAGGATAGACTTTTTGGAGACACTCCCTGTAGACTTTTCTTTTCTTTACTCCTTCACATCTGTTCTTCTCAATTCCAATATGTTCATTTTTGCTGGGCAGCCACTACTGTCTCTTTCCAAGGACTTCACTCTCTTTGCTAAAGTTCCATATGAGTGGTGTAATCCAATTTCCATGGGGGGCTGCTTAGAGCATTCCATTTTGTGGGCTAAGGGAGCGCATACAATCCTGCAAGTGTTTTTACTGTATTTGTGGTTAATTATAATTCTTCTTGAGCTTGAAATAAGTCTTGAGGACATTGTCTGCTTTGACTGCTTCTCAGAGTGCTGTAAAACAGGATATCCTTTTTTTATCAGCATCACTGTGGTCATTGTTAAAGGTTCTCTGATCTGTTCAGGCTGCTTTTCCTGAGATCTGTTCTAAGCTGTACTCATCTGCTTATGAAACAATGAATAGTCTAGCAGCACCTTAGAGACTAACAAAACATGTAGATGGTATCATGAGCTTCTTAAAGATGAAGAAGTGGGTTGTGCCCACAAAAGCTCATGATACCATCTACATGTTTTGTTAGTCTCTAAGGTACTGCTAGACTATTAGCTGTTTTTTTCCGGTTACAGACTAACATTGCTACTCCTCTGAAGCTTTTCATCCGCTTAAAGTCATTCTAGCAGCCAGGGATCTCTGGGGAAAACAGTTTGAATGGCCACATGGGGCTGTATGAGCAGCCAGTCACAACTTGGAGCAACCTTAAGGAAGTCCAGCTTGGCCTCAAGTAGTATGGATTGTCCAGTATCTCTGTGTGGAAACTGTTGAAAAATAACGGACGTGTGTGTGTGTTTGAGAGAGAGAGATTGAGAGAGAGAGAGAGAGACTGCAGTTTGGGATAAATTCTCCGTGCGTGCGTGCGTGTGTGTCTCGAGAAGGTGGGGAATGAAGAATATGTTAAGTTAGCAAGATATGACTTTGGGACTCACCAAATATACTCTAGTACATTCCAGCTTTTTCTTCCGCGGAATTGTTTTAGTCTCTACTAAATTGAATCGGCGAGGGGAAAAAAAGGTAAAGAAATGGAATAATGAGTGGGAGCCAATATGTGAAAATACAATATGCAGAATGACAATAGTGAATAGTCATTAGCCAATACCAAGGACTCTTTTAAAAAAAATAAGTTCTCCCATCTAACTGAAGCTACAGCTATACCAGCTTCATCAGAGAGTTAGGCTTACCCCTGTGTTTCCCAAGCATTTTAAGAAATGTTCATGCTACTTTGGTTTGTAGTTTTCATGACCACAAAATAATCACAATACTAATGTTAATGCATTTATTATTGATACAGTGGCTGTACTGTGAATTGAGAATACATTTAACATTCTAATAATACATGTTCAGTGAAAGCTAACATATATGGTACTACTTTTTTGGTTGTGTACTTAAAAGAAGCATTGATATAAACAAAAGGCATTAACTATTTACATCTTATTTCTCTGGAAAACCTTTCCAGTGATTCAACTCATATATGCCCTATTTTGATAAATATATACAGAAAGAACTTTCTACCCCAATTTTTTTATTCTTCTTCTCAGTTGCCTTATTTTACTTTGGTATTTTGAAAAACTGAATCAGCAATATAGATGTTTTCAGGAATCTTGAACATTTCCTGAAGGTTTTATTTTTTTAAGGCTAAGTATTACCCACCCTACTTACTGGGAGGGAAAAAAACCACTGACATATCTACAGTATTATTTCGGTTTGTTCTACATTTTAAAGATAAAGAAAATATATTTTTCATAAGAAAGCAACATCAATGCAGAAATATATTTAATAAAATAAAATCTAAATAGTTACGTACGTATGTTTCTAGTCCTCATAGCACTAGCTTCATAGTCCTTTCTGTAAATAATCTATAATCTTAACATAATTGGCATGTTTTAGAGAATTCTATTTATAAAAATCTTTTCACTATCTTTGCTCCATTCAACACTTTATTTTGCATGGTTAGGAAAAATTTTATCAGGCTTTGTTAAAAGCATGAAAACCTCCTTTTCCTCAGTAGTTGTTTGTTTCTTCTTGGGTACATCTCATAAAACAAATGTTTCATTAGGAGCTACAGTATGTATATGCGCTTGAAAATGCCAGTCTAGTAAAGAATGATCCATGGACTGTTTTCATAAATATCAGTTCTGTTCATAAATTTAAGTTCTGTTCCATTTTCAGTTCTTGGAAAGCTCTTTGGGAAGATAGCTTTTTCTGCATGTGTTTTTCTTTTAGTTTGTTCAATTTTTATATTTTCCATATATTTAGATCAGAAAAATACTCATTTGGTGGACTTTTCAGAAGTACTTTGCTGACTACTTCTTTCTCCCTCCAACAAGATTAATTCAGTTCTTGCTGAAGATGTAACGATAGCACCAGAAACTTGGACATTAGATGTGGTTCCTGTCATTTCATTTTCTTCACCTTTCTTTGTTTCTTCTTTAGGTGATAAGCTTTCTTCTGCATCAAAAAATGTTTCGGGTTTCTCTGATGGACTTTCCTCATCTGACGTTCTTGTTTCTTTTAGAGTTGTCTCTTCTTCTTCTTTGTCAACATTCTTAGCCTTTTTTGATGGGGATGAGAAGCCTAATTTGGGAAATCTAAACCATCCAGTTTTTTCAGTTTGTTTAGAAGAGTCAGTATATGACACAGAAGAGTCAGGAGGTTGGGTTTCTTCTGGAACTGATTTTTGGACATCTGGTTTGGAATCTGAGCCTGTGTCATCAACAGAGGAAGAAAACCCAATACTTGGAAGCCAAAATTTGAATCTGCCAGAAGAGCTTTTACTGTCAGATTTTTCTTTTTGATCCTTCATGTATTTTTCTTCATCTTCTGGTATTTTAACTATTTCATCATCTTGAGAGACAGGAGATACAGCTATTTCCTCCAGTTGCTTAGCAGACTGAGTGTCCCCAAGTTTACTGGAAGGCTGCATTTCAACTGTAAATGTTTTCAATTTTGGCAAACTAACACTGGAAGAAGATACTATATCATTAGATTCATCAGTTTCACTTTGTGATTTGCCTGATAATTTAAATGCGGCAGTGTCAGTCTTTTGTATTGCTACCCCTAAATTTCCATCAGAAACTTTAAGTGGATGAACTTCATTCTCAGACATCTCCTGTTTATATTCTGTATAAGATTGCAATTTGACTGGCATGTCTAGTTTAATATGAGACTCAGGTATCTTCGCTTTAAGAAGTGAAAATCCCAAAGTAGCTGTTTTAATTTCTGATGAAGGAATCTCAGATTCTTTTACTATCTGAGAAGAATAAGTCTCATGCCTTTCACTATCAATACATCCAGCCTCTACTTCACCTTCTGTCTTTATTTCTTTACCCTCTACAAGTGGTCCCTGAATCTGTAGTACTGCTTTTGAAACCGAAGAGTCTGTGGATGGGAGCTTAACATATACCTCTGGTGTTTTAAAGTCACATTGAGCCAATGTTGCACCTTTGACTGATGGCATTTGAATATTACTACCCACAGACTCTGGTCTTTCTTTAGGGATTCTAGTGCTTACTTCCAGTTTTGGTGCTTCTATGTCAGTGCCAGCACCTTTCAAGTCTTTTGCCATTTTTGATGTTGAAACATCAGTTTCAACTCTAGGTGTATCATAAGTGAATGCTGGTATTTTTAACTTGGGAATTCTAATATTTATTTCTAGACTTTCACTTTGTTTCTCTGGCTTTGAAATTCTGGTTGATGGTTCCATAAGGTCTGAATGAGGCCTTTTCAGGTTTAGAACATTCAGCTCTACTTTTGGGATTTCAACAGATGGTGTTTTGGCTCCTCTTTCTGGACTCTTCACCTCAATAGAACATTCTGCTGTTGGGACCTCTGCACACTCTGACTTGGTTTTTTGTTCTTGAAGGGTCAGATCACATTTGGGGAGTGTAATATCAGCTTTTGGCAAGCTGATGTCCACCCCAGTTTTTGAAGCACTGATTTCAGATGCAGAGAGCTCCACTTTAGGTATTGTGACTTTTGGAGTATGTGTTTTCAATTTTTGTCCTTCGGCACCACGTTTAACTACATCAGCGTATGTTTCCGTTTCAGGAATGTTCACTTTAAGGACTGCTTTTTCTGGGGGTAGTGAAACTTTTGCTTCAAACTTTGACAAGGTAACATCAGCACTTTCCCCTTTGTGGAAAGAAACTCCAACTTTTGGAATGTTTGCTTTAGCAGATTTGATTTTACCTTCGAAAACATCCTTCCCAACAGCAGGGTCAGTGTCTACATGTGTCAATGATGTTGCATATTCAGGAACTTCTATTTCAGTTTGTATTTCAGCAGAAGGTGCACTTACATGAGGCTTTTCCAGGGTTCCTTCACTGTCAGTGTCACCTCTTTTTTCCTTTGAAGATGACCGACCAAAAGTTGGCATTCTGAATTTTGGCATTTTAAACCAGCCCTGATATTCTTCAGTCTGAATTTCCCCAGACTTCATTTCATGTTCTCCTTGCACTTTCATATCCTCCATCTCAGGACTTTGAATGGCCACACCTGTGACGGAACCAGAAACTGATGGGAAATTAACATCCATCTCAGGAGTTTTAATATCAGTGATAGGAACTTGAGGTATTTTCATTTTCCCATCTGAAATCTCTATTCCTGCATCAAAGACATCAGATTTAACTTCTAGTACTGGAGCTTCCATAGCAATGTCAGCAATATCGGTTGTCATTGTTAGCTGGGGAACTCCAGCTTCCATTTTGGGTAAGCTGATCTCACTTTCTGGTCTTTTCCCTTTTGGAAGTGAAATTCCAAACTTTGACTTTTGGAATTTAGGCATTTTAATCTTCTCCTCAGGACTATCAGTTTTCACTTCTGCTCCATCCATTGCCAATGGTCCTTCTATTCCTGTTTCTGGACTCGTCAGCTCAGTGGAAGCTTCTGCTGTGGGAAATTTAATATCTGAGGACAAGCTGACGTCAACACCAGCAGACCCTGATTTCAAGTCAGCTTGTTGAAGACTCACACCATATGTTGGAAAGATGTCATCAGTCTTAGGTAGGCTAATGCCCACTTCTGCTTTGGGAACTTTGATTTCTGGTTTGGAATATTCCAAAGTAGGAATCTTAACTTTTGGCATTTTTATGCTTATTTGTGCTCCTTCATCTATGCTTTTCGTATGACTGCTTTCTATATCAGGTATCTGCACTAGATCTTGTGCATCTCTTTCTGTTTTAGGAACAGAAACATCAACTCCCACTTTTGGCAGATTTACCTGAGATTTAGGAGCCTTAATTTTGGTGAATGAAATTTTAGGCATGATAAATTGAGGCTTTTTAATTTGTCCTTTTTGTTCTTCTTTTTCTGTAGATATTTCAGTATCAAAATCCATACTGGGATCCTGACCCTCAGTTACAGTTTCTGCTAGTTTTGTGTCTATTTTGCTTGATGCTACACTAATTTTAGGCTCTTCCAGAGGTACTTCAAAATCAGTTTTAATGCTTGCTTCTTTTTTTGGTGACCAGCTAAATGATGGCAATTTGAATTTTGGCAACTTAAAATGCCCTTCTTTCCCTTCTGTGTCTGTATCTCCAGATTTTATTTCTCCCTCAACCTTTGCTGCTTTAGATGCCATATTTGAATCTTGAATGCCAGTCTCTGCCATTGGAACAGAATCACTGGATTTCAGATTAATGTCAATGTTTGGTGCCTTAATATCCATTTCAGGTATTTGGGGCACTTTCATTTTCCAGCCTGAAACTTCGGTTTCTGTATTAGGGATGGCAGATTCAACTTCCATGGTTGGTGCTTCCACAGCAATATCATCGATATCCGTCATTGCTTTTACCTGTGGAAAATCAGCTTCCATTTTGGGCATGCTGATCTCACTCTCTGGGACTTTCCCTTTAGGAAATGAAATTCCAAACTTTGGCTTTTGGAATTTCGGCATTGTAATCTTCCCTTCAAGACCTTCAACATTTTTCTCTGCTTCATCCACAACAATTCCTGCTGATGGTCCTTCAACTCTTATTTCTGGACTTTTAAATTCTATGGACCCTGCCGATGTTGCAGGTAAGCTAATGTCCACATCCATTCTAGGAGCTTTGGTTTCTGGCTGTGACAATTCTAAAGAAGAGATCTTAACTTTTGGCATTTTTGTGACCATTCCTTCGCCATCTCCACTGCTTCCTTTCTCTGATATCTTCACTCTGATATCACTTTCATTTTCTGGTTTGGAACCACTAACATCACTTTCCAGCTTTGGCAGAGAGTACTGGGCTTTGTGACCCTTCATTTTAGGAAGAGAAAACTTAGGCATAATAAACTGAGGCTTTTTAATTTTGCCCTTCTCTCCATCTTTTCCTACAAGTACATCACTATCAGCTTCCACACTTGGGCACTGAATGTCACTTAAAGTTAAGGTTAATTCCGATTCGGTTGCTCCTAAAGAAGAGGTTAATGTAGGTTCCTCGAGGACAGCTTCAGTGTCATATTTAACAACTGCTTCTTTCTGTGGTGACCAACTAAATGATGGCAGCTTGAATTTTGGCATTTTGAACTTGCTCTCTTTCCCTTCAATGTCTTTTTCTCCAGACCTTATTACGCTCTCTGCCTTTTCCTCTTTACTTTCTAAATTCCAGCCTTCAATGTCTACTTTTTTTGTTGACATGGTAATATCAAATGATGGGAGGCTGACATCCTCCTTTGGGGCTTTCACAGTTTCAGTGAATTGAGGCATTTTGAGAGATGGCATTTGCATTTTCCAGCCGGAAGCTTCGGTCTCTGCGTCGGGAAGGTCAGCTTCCGCTGCCAGGGTGGGGGCTTCCACGCCGATTGCAGCCACCTGGCCTTTGACTTTCGGTTTGGAAATGTCCACTTCCACTTTGGGTAAGCTGATCTCGCCTTCTGGCACTTTGCCTTTCGGGAGTGAAACTCCAAACTTGGGCTTTTCAAATTTCGAATCTGAATTTTCCCTTCTAAGCCGGCAGCTTTCCTCTGGTCCCTCCACCGCAATTCCAGCTGATGGCGCGGTAGCTTGTATCCCTGGGCCCTTCAGCTGAAGGGAACCTTCTACTGTGGGAATCTTGACTCCAGGGGCTGAGATTTTGACATCTGCAGGAACGGAGGCTGCTTTCAGGCCAGCTTCCGGAGACTGACACAGGTGGGAAGCGTGACATCGACTTTGGGTAAGCTGACGCCCACGTCTACTTTGGGAGCTTTAATTTCTGGTTTGGAAAAGCCCATAGAAGGCATCTTGACTTTTGGCATGTGTATTTTCATCCCTGTTGCCTCTGCTTTGCCCGTCTCAACTTCAATACTGCTTTCCATCTCGGAACTTTCACTTCAAATCCCCCTCTTTGTTCCGGCTTGTGATTTGGGCAGGAGACGTCTGCCTCCACCTTTGGCAGACTGACCTGCACGTGAGGAGTCTTGACTTTGGGAAGCTTGACACTCGGCAGCTTAACGCCAGGCATTTTAATTGTCCCCTTCTCCACCTCGTGTCCTGCGGAAGTCCCGATTTCAAGTTCCAGACTTGGAGCCTGGATTTCAGGTCCTGACACGGTGACCTCCCCTTCTGCCCTAGCTGACGGCGTTGCCAGCTGGGGCTCTTTGAGGCTTGCTTCGACATCTGCTGCTCCGCCACTGGTCTCCTTTGGGCTGGACCAGCCAAATGAGGGCATGCCAAATTTTGGCATTTTGAACTTACTTTCTTTCCTTTAGCATCTTTCTCTGTGGCTTTCATTTCACCTTCTATCTTTACGGCTTTGGCTGTTGCTTCGGGGCCCTGAACCTCCACCTCGGCCCTTGGCAGAGAAACGTCTACCGATGGGAGGGTGATGTCCACCTTTGGTGCTTGAATGTCAGCCTTGGGCATTCTGGGCATTTTGAGAGATGGCATTTGCATTTTCCAGCCGGAAGCTTCGGTCTCTGCGTCGGGAAGGTCAGCTTCCGTTGCCAGGGTGGGGGCTTCCACGCCGATTGCAGCCACCTGGCCTTTGACTTTCGGTTTGGAAATGTCCACTTCCACTTTGGGTAAGCTGATCTCGCCTTCTGGCACTTTGCCTTCGGGAGTGAAACTCCAAACTTGGGCTTTTCAAATTTCGAATCTGAATTTTCCCTTCTAAGCCGGCAGCTTTCCTCTGGTCCCTCCACCGCAATTCCAGCTGATGGCGCGGTAGCTTGTATCCCTGGGCCCTTCAGCTGAAGGGAACCTTCTACTGTGGGAATCTTGACTCCAGGGGCTGAGATTTTGACATCTGCAGGAACGGAGGCTGCTTTCAGGCCAGCTTCCGGGAGACTGACGTCACAGGTGGGAAGCGTGACATCGACTTTGGGTAAGCTGACGCCCACGTACTTTGGGAGCTTTAATTTCTGGTTTGGAAAAGCCCATAGAAGGCATCTTGACTTTTGGCATGTGTATTTTCATCCCTGTTGCCTCTGCTTTGCCCGTCTCAACTTCAATACTGCTTTCCATCTCGGAACTTTCACTTCAAATCCCCCTTTGTTCCGGCTTGTGATTTGGGCAGGAGACGCCTGCCTCCACCTTTGGCAGACTGACCTGCACGTGAGGAGTCTTGACTTTGGGAAGCTTGACACTCGGCAGCTTAACGCCAGGCATTTTAATTGTCCCCTTCTCCACCTCGTGTCCTGCGGAAGTCCCGATTTCAAGTTCCAGACTTGGAGTCTGGATTTCAGGTCCTGACACGGTGACTCTCCTTCTGCTCCTTGCTGACGGCCATAGCTGGGGCTCTTTGAGGCTTGCTTCGACATCTGCTGCTCCGCCACTGGTCTCCTTTGGGCTGGACCAGCTAAATGAGGGCATGCCAAATTTTGGCATTTTGAACTTACTTTCTTTCCTTTAGCATCTTTCTCTGTGGCTTTCATTTCACCTTCTATCTTTACGGCTTTGGCTGTTGCTTCGGGGCCCTGAACCTCCACCTCGGCCCTTGGCAGAGAAACGTCTACCGATGGGAGGGTGATGTCCACCTTTGGTGCTTGAATGTCAGCCTTGGGCATTTTGGGCATTTTGAGAGATGGCATTTGCATTTTCCAGCCGGAAGCTGGGTCTCTGCGCGTCGGGAAGGTCAGCTTCCGCTGCCAGGGTGGGGGCTTCACGCGATTGCAGCCACCTGGCCTTTGACTTTCGGTTTGGAAATGTCCACTTCCACTTTGGGTAAGCTGATCTCGCCTTCTGGCACTTTGCCTTCGGGAGTGAAACTCCAAACTTGGGCTTTTCAAATTTCGAATCTGAATTTTCCCTAAGCCGGCAGCTTTCCCTCTGGTCCCTCCACCGCAATTCCAGCTGATGGCGCGGTAGCTTGTATCCCTGGGCCCTTCAGCTGAAGGGAACCTTCTACTGTGGGAATCTTGACTCCAGGGGCTGAGATTTTGACATCTGCAGGAACGGAGGCTGCTTTCAGGCCAGCTTCCGGGAGACTGACGTCACAGGTGGGAAGCGTGACATCGACTTTGGGTAAGCTGACGTCCACGTCTACTTTGGGAGCTTTAATTTCTGGTTTGGAAAAGCCCATAGAAGGCATCTTGACTTTTGGCATGTGTATTTTCATCCCTGTTGCCTCTGCTTTGCCGTCTCAACTTCAATACTGCTTTCCATCTCGAACTTTCACTTCAAATCCCCCTCTTTGTTCCGGCTTGTGATTTGGGCAGGGAGACGCCTGCCTCCACCTTTGGCAGACTGACCTGCACGTGAGGAGTCTTGACTTTGGGAAGCTTGACACTCGGCAGCTTAACGCCAGGCATTTTAATTGTCCCCTTCTCCACCTCGTGTCCTGGAAGTCCCGATTTCAAGTTCCAGACTTGGAGCCTGGATTTCAGGTCCTGACACGGTGACCTCCTTCTGCCCTAGCTGACGGCGTTGCCAGCTGGGGCTCTTTGAGGCTTGCTTGACATCTGCTGCTCCGCCACTGGTCTCCTTTGGGCTGGACCAGCCAAATGAGGGCATGCCAAATTTTGGCATTTTGAACTTACTTTCTTTCCCTTTAGCATCTTTCTCTGTGGCTTTCATTTCACCTTCTATCTTTACGGCTTTGGCTGTTGCTTCGGGCCCTGAACCTCCACCTCGGCCCTTGGCAGAGAAACGTCTACCGATGGGAGGGTGATGTCCACCTTTGGTGCTTGAATGTCAGCCTTGGGCATTTTGGGCATTTTGAGAGATGGCATTTGCATTTTCCAGCCGGAAGCTTCTCTCAAGGCTCGGGAAGGTCAGCTTCGCTGCCAGGGTGGGGCTTCACGCCGATTGCAGCCACCTGGCCTTTGACTTTCGGTTTGGAAATGTCCACTTCCACTTTGGGTAAGCTGATCTCGCCTTCTGGCACTTTGCCTTCGGGAGTGAAACTCCAAACTTGGGCTTTTCAAATTTGAATCTGAATTTTCCTTCTAAGCCGGCAGCTTTCCTCTGGTCCCTCCACCGCAATTCCAGCTGATGGCGCGGTAGCTTGTATCCCTGGGCCCTTCAGCTGAAGGGAACCTTCTACTGTGGGAATCTTGACTCCAGGGGCTGAGATTTTGACATCTGCAGGAACGGAGGCTGCTTTCAGGCCAGCTTCCGGGAGACTGACGTCACAGGTGGGAAGCGTGACATCGACTTTGGGTAAGCTGACGTCCACGTCTACTTTGGGAGCTTTAATTTCTGGTTTGGAAAAGCCCATAGAAGGCATCTTGACTTTTGGCATGTGTATTTTCATCCCTGTTGCCTCTGCTTTGCCCGTCTCAACTTCAATACTGCTTTCCATCTCGGAACTTTCACTTCAAATCCCCTCTTTGTTCCGGCTTGTGATTTGGGCAGGAGACGCCTGCCTCCACCTTTGGCAGACTGACCTGCACGTGAGGAGTCTTGACTTTGGGAAGCTTGACACTGCAGCTTAACGCCAGGCATTTTAATTGTCCCCTTCTCCACCTCGTGTCCCCGGAAGTCCCGATTTCAAGTTCCAGACTTGGAGCCTGGATTTCAGGTCCTGACACGGTGACCTCCCCTTCTGCCCTTGCTGACGGCGTTGCCAGCTGGGGCTCTTTGAGGCTTGCTTCGACATCTGCTGCTCCGCCACTGGTCTCCTTTGGGCTGGACCAGCCAAATGAGGGCATGCCAAATTTTGGCATTTTGAACTTACTTTCTTTCCCTTTAGCATCTTTCTCTGTGGCTTTCATTTCACCTTCTATCTTTACGGCTTTGGCTGTTGCTTGGGCCCTGAACCTCCACCTCGGCCCTTGGCAGAGAAACGTCTACCGATGGGAGGGTGATGTCCACCTTTGGTGCTTGAATGTCAGCCTTGGGCATTTTGGGCATTTTGAGAGATGGCATTTGCATTTTCCAGCCGGAAGCTTCGGTCTCTGCGTCGGGAAGGTCAGCTTCCGCTGCCAGGGTGGGGGCTTCCACGCCGATTGCAGCCACCTGGCCTTTGACTTTCGGTTTGGAAATGTCCACTTCCACTTTGGGTAAGCTGATCTCGCCTTCTGGCACTTTGCCTTTCGGGAGTGAAACTCCAAACTTGGGCTTTTCAAATTTCGGAATCTGAATTTTCCCTTCTAAGCCGGCAGCTTTCCCCTCTGGTCCCTCTACCGCAATTCCAGCTGATGGCGCGTAGCTTGTATCCCTGGGCCCTTCAGCTGAAGGAACCTTCTACTGTGGGAATCTTGACTCCAGGGGCTGAGATTTTGACATCTGCAGGAACGGAGGCTGCTTTCAGGCCAGCTTCCGGGAGACTGACGTCACAGGTGGGAAGCGTGACATCGACTTTGGGTAAGCTGACGTCCACGTCTACTTTGGGAGCTTTAATTTCTGGTTTGGAAAAGCCCATAGAAGGCATCTTGACTTTTGGCATGTGTATTTTCATCCCTGTTGCCTCTGCTTTGCCCGTCTCAACTTCAATACTGCTTTCCATCTCGGGAACTTTCACTTCAAATCCCCCCTCTTTTGTTCCGGCTTGTGATTTGGGCAGGGAGACGTCTGCCTCCACCTTTGGCAGACTGACCTGCACGTGAGGAGTCTTGACTTTGGGAAGCTTGACACTCGGCAGCTTAACGCCAGGCATTTTAATTGTCCCCTTCTCCACCTCGTGTCCTCGGAAGTCCCGATTTCAAGTTCCAGACTTGGAGCCTGGATTTCAGGTCCTGACACGGTGACCTCCCCTTCTGCCCTTGCTGACGGCGTTGCCAGCTGGGGCTCTTTGAGGCTTGCTTCGACATCTGCTGCTCCGCCACTGGTCTCCTTTGGGCTGGACCAGCCAAATGAGGGCATGCCAAATTTTGGCATTTTGAACTTACTTTCTTTCCCTTTAGCATCTTTCTCTGTGGCTTTCATTTCACCTTCTATCTTTACGGCTTTGGCTGTTGCTTCGGGGCCCTGAACCTCCACCTCGGCCCTTGGCAGAGAAACGTCTACCGATGGGAGGGTGATGTCCACCTTTGGTGCTTGAATGTCAGCCTTGGGCATTTTGGGCATTTTGAGAGATGGCATTTGCATTTTCCAGCCGGAAGCTTCGGTCTCTGCGTCGGGAAGGTCAGCTTCCGCTGCCAGGGTGGGGGCTTCCACGCCGATTGCAGCCACCTGGCCTTTGACTTTCGGTTTGGAAATGTCCACTTCCACTTTGGGTAAGCTGATCTCGCCTTCTGGCACTTTGCCTTTCGGGAGTGAAACTCCAAACTTGGGCTTTTCAAATTTCGGAATCTGAATTTTCCCTTCTAAGCCGGCAGCTTTCCCCTCTGGTCCCTCCACCGCAATTCCAGCTGATGGCGCGGTAGCTTGTATCCCTGGGCCCTTCAGCTGAAGGGAACCTTCTACTGTGGGAATCTTGACTCCAGGGGCTGAGATTTTGACATCTGCAGGAACGGAGGCTGCTTTCAGGCCAGCTTCCGGGAGACTGACGTCACAGGTGGGAAGCGTGACATCGACTTTGGGTAAGCTGACGTCCCGTCTACTTTGGGAGCTTTAATTTCTGGTTTGGAAAAGCCCATAGAAGGCATCTTGACTTTTGGCATGTGTATTTTCATCCCTGTTGCCTCTGCTTTGCCCGTCTCAACTTCAATACTGCTTTCCATCTCGGGAACTTTCACTTCAAATCCCCCCTCTTTTGTTCCGGCTTGTGATTTGGGCAGGGAGACGTCTGCCTCCACCTTTGGCAGACTGACCTGCACGTGAGGAGTCTTGACTTTGGGAAGCTTGACACTCGGCAGCTTAACGCCAGGCATTTTAATTGTCCCCTTCTCCACCTCGTGTCCTGCGGAAGTCCCGATTTCAAGTTCCAGACTTGGAGCCTGGATTTCAGGTCCTGACACGGTGACCTCCCCTTCTGCCCTTGCTGACGGCGTTGCCAGCTGGGGCTCTTTGAGGCTTGCTTCGACATCTGCTGCTCCGCCACTGGTCTCCTTTGGGCTGGACCAGCCAAATGAGGGCATGCCAAATTTTGGCATTTTGAACTTACTTTCTTTCCCTTTAGCATCTTTCTCTGTGGCTTTCATTTCACCTTCTATCTTTACGGCTTTGGCTGTTGCTTGGGCCCTGAACCTCCACCTCGGCCCTTGGCAGAGAAACGTCTACCGATGGGAGGGTGATGTCCACCTTTGGTGCTTGAATGTCAGCCTTGGGCATTTTGGGCATTTTGAGAGATGGCATTTGCATTTTCCAGCCGGAAGCTTCGGTCTCTGCGTCGGGAAGGTCAGCTTCCGCTGCCAGGGTGGGGGCTTCCACGCCGATTGCAGCCACCTGGCCTTTGACTTTCGGTTTGGAAATGTCCACTTCCACTTTGGGTAAGCTGATCTCGCCTTCTGGCACTTTGCCTTTCAGTGAAACTCCAAACTTGGGCTTTTCAAATTTCGAATCTGAATTTTCCCTTCTAAGCCGGCAGCTTTCCTCTGGTCCCTCCACCGCAATTCCAGCTGATGGCGCGGTAGCTTGTATCCCTGGGCCCTTCAGCTGAAGGAACCTTACTGTGGGAATCTTGACTCCAGGGGCTGAGATTTTGACATCTGCAGGAACGGAGGCTGCTTTCAGGCCAGCTTCCGGAGACTGACGTCACAGGTGGGAAGCGTGACATCGACTTTGGGTAAGCTGACGTCCACGTCTACTTTGGGAGCTTTAATTTCTGGTTTGGAAAAGCCCATAGAAGGCATCTTGACTTTTGGCATGTGTATTTTCATCCCTGTTGCCTCTGCTTTGCCCGTCTCAACTTCAATACTGCTTTCCATCTCGGGAACTTTCACTTCAAATCCCCCCTCTTTTGTTCCGGCTTGTGATTTGGGCAGGGAGACGTCTGCCTCCACCTTTGGCAGACTGACCTGCACGTGAGGAGTCTTGACTTTGGGAAGCTTGACACTCGGCAGCTTAACGCCAGGCATTTTAATTGTCCCCTTCTCCACCTCGTGTCCTCACGGAAGTCCCGATTTCAAGTTCCAGACTTGGAGCCTGGATTTCAGGTCCTGACACGGTGACCTCCTTCTGCCCTTGCTGCCAGCGTTGCCAGCTGGGGCTCTTTGAGGCTTGCTTCGACATCTGCTGCTCCGCCACTGGTCTCCTTTGGGCTGGACCAGCCAAATGAGGGCATGCCAAATTTTGGCATTTTGAACTTACTTTCTTTCCCTTTAGCATCTTTCTCTGTGGCTTTCATTTCACCTTCTATCTTTACGGCTTTGGCTGTTGCTTGGGGCCCTGAACCTCCACCTCGGCCCTTGGCAGAGAAACGTCTACCGATGGGAGGGTGATGTCCACCTTTGGTGCTTGAATGTCAGCCTTGGGCATTTTGGGCATTTTGAGAGATGGCATTTGCATTTTCCAGCCGGAAGCTTGGTCTCTGCGTCGGGAAGGTCAGCTTCCGCTGCCAGGGTGGGGCTTCCACGCGATTGCAGCCACCTGGCCTTTGACTTTCGGTTTGGAAATGTCCACTTCCACTTTGGGTAAGCTGATCTCGCCTTCTGGCACTTTGCCTTCGGGAGTGAAACTCCAAACTTGGGCTTTTCAAATTTCGAATCTGAATTTTCCCTTCTAAGCCGGCAGCTTTCCTCTGGTCCCTCCACCGCAATTCCAGCTGATGGCGCGGTAGCTTGTATCCCTGGGCCCTTCAGCTGAAGGGAACCTTCTACTGTGGGAATCTTGACTCCAGGGGCTGAGATTTTGACATCTGCAGGAACGGAGGCTGCTTTCAGGCCAGCTTCCGGGAGACTGACGTCACAGGTGGGAAGCGTGACATCGACTTTGGGTAAGCTGACGTCCACGTCTACTTTGGGAGCTTTAATTTCTGGTTTGGAAAAGCCCATAGAAGGCATCTTGACTTTTGGCATGTGTATTTTCATCCCTGTTGCCTCTGCTTTGCCGTCTCAACTTCAATACTGCTTTCCATCTCGGGAACTTTCACTTCAAATCCCCCCTCTTTTGTTCCGGCTTGTGATTTGGGCAGGGAGACGTCTGCCTCCACCTTTGGCAGACTGACCTGCACGTGAGGAGTCTTGACTTTGGGAAGCTTGACACTCGGCAGCTTAACGCCAGGCATTTTAATTGTCCCCTTCTCCACCTCGTGTCCTGCGGAAGTCCCGATTTCAAGTTCCAGACTTGAGCCTGGATTTCAGGTCCTGACACGGTGACCTCCCCTTCTGCCCTTGCTGACGGCGTTGCCAGCTGGGGCTCTTTGAGGCTTGCTTCGACATCTGCTGCTCCGCCACTGGTCTCCTTTGGGCTGGACCAGCCAAATGAGGGCATGCCAAATTTTGGCATTTTGAACTTACTTTCTTTCCCTTTAGCATCTTTCTCTGTGGCTTTCATTTCACCTTCTATCTTTACGGCTTTGGCTGTTGCTTCGGGGCCCTGAACCTCCACCTCGGCCCTTGGCAGAGAAACGTCTACCGATGGGAGGGTGATGTCCACCTTTGGTGCTTGAATGTCAGCCTTGGGCATTTTGGGCATTTTGAGAGATGGCATTTGCATTTTCCAGCCGGAAGCTTCGGTCTCTGCGTCGGGAAGGTCAGCTTCCGCTGCCAGGGTGGGGGCTTCCACGCCGATTGCAGCCACCTGGCCTTTGACTTTCGGTTTGGAAATGTCCACTTCCACTTTGGGTAAGCTGATCTCGCCTTCTGGCACTTTGCCTTTCGGGAGTGAAACTCCAAACTTGGGCTTTTCAAATTTCGGAATCTGAATTTTCCCTTCTAAGCCGGCAGCTTTCCCCTCTGGTCCCTCCACCGCAATTCCAGCTGATGGCGCGGTAGCTTGTATCCCTGGGCCCTTCAGCTGAAGGGAACCTTCTACTGTGGGAATCTTGACTCCAGGGGCTGAGATTTTGACATCTGCAGGAACGGAGGCTGCTTTCAGGCCAGCTTCCGGGAGACTGACGTCACAGGTGGGAAGCGTGACATCGACTTTGGGTAAGCTGACGTCCACGTCTACTTTGGGAGCTTTAATTTCTGGTTTGGAAAAGCCCAGAAGGCATCTTGACTTTTGGCATGTGTATTTTCATCCCTGTTGCCTCTGCTTTGCCCGTCTCAACTTCAATACTGCTTTCCATCTCGGGAACTTTCACTTCAAATCCCCCCTCTTTTGTTCCGGCTTGTGATTTGGGCAGGGAGACGTCTGCCTCCACCTTTGGCAGACTGACCTGCACGTGAGGAGTCTTGACTTTGGGAAGCTTGACACTCGGCAGCTTAACGCCAGGCATTTTAATTGTCCCCTTCTCCACCTCGTGTCCTGCGAAGTCCCGATTTCAAGTTCCAGACTTGGAGCCTGGATTTCAGGTCCTGACACGGTGACCTCCCTTCTGCCCTTGCTGACGGCGTTGCCAGCTGGGGCTCTTTGAGGCTTGCTTCGACATCTGCTGCTCCGCCACTGGTCTCCTTTGGGCTGGACCAGCCAAATGAGGGCATGCCAAATTTTGGCATTTTGAACTTACTTTCTTTCCCTTTAGCATCTTTCTCTGTGGCTTTCATTTCACCTTCTATCTTTACGGCTTTGGCTGTTGCTTGGGGCCCTGAACCTCCACCTCGGCCCTTGGCAGAGAAACGTCTACCGATGGGAGGGTGATGTCCACCTTTGGTGCTTGAATGTCAGCCTTGGGCATTTTGGGCATTTTGAGAGATGGCATTTGCATTTTCCAGCCGGAAGCTTGGTCTCTCGTGGAAGGTCAGCTTCGCTGCCAGGGTGGGGCTTCACGCGATTGCAGCCACCTGGCCTTTGACTTTCGGTTTGGAAATGTCCACTTCCACTTTGGGTAAGCTGATCTCGCCTTCTGGCACTTTGCCTTTCGGGAGTGAAACTCCAAACTTGGGCTTTTCAAATTTGAATCTGAATTTTCCCTTCTAAGCCGGCAGCTTTCCCCTCTGGTCCTCCACCGCAATTCCAGCTGATGGCGCGGTAGCTTGTATCCCTGGGCCCTTCAGCTGAAGGGAACCTTCTACTGTGGGAATCTTGACTCCAGGGCTGAGATTTTGACATCTGCAGGAACGGAGGCTGCTTTCAGGCCAGCTTCCGGAGACTGACGTCACAGGTGGGAAGCGTGACATCGACTTTGGGTAAGCTGACGTCCACGTCTACTTTGGGAGCTTTAATTTCTGGTTTGGAAAAGCCCATAGAAGGCATCTTGACTTTTGGCATGTGTATTTTCATCCCTGTTGCCTCTGCTTTGCCCGTCTCAACTTCAATACTGCTTTCCATCTCGGGAACTTTCACTTCAAATCCCCCCTCTTTTGTTCCGGCTTGTGATTTGGGCAGGAGGCGTCTGCCTCCACCTTTGGCAGACTGACCTGCACGTGAGGAGTCTTGACTTTGGGAAGCTTGACACTCGGCAGCTTAACGCCAGGCATTTTAATTGTCCCCTTCTCCACCTCGTGTCCTGCGGAAGTCCCGATTTCAAGTTCCAGACTTGGAGCCTGGATTTCAGGTCCTGACACGGTGACCTCCCCCTTCTGCCCTTGCTGACGGCGTTGCCAGCTGGGGCTCTTTGAGGCTTGCTTCGACATCTGCTGCTCCGCCACTGGTCTCCTTTGGGCTGGACCAGCCAAATGAGGGCATGCCAAATTTTGGCATTTTGAACTTACTTTCTTTCCCTTTAGCATCTTTCTCTGTGGCTTTCATTTCACCTTCTATCTTTACGGCTTTGGCTGTTGCTTCGGGGCCCTGAACCTCCACCTCGGCCCTTGGCAGAGAAACGTCTACCGATGGGAGGGTGATGTCCACCTTTGGTGCTTGAATGTCAGCCTTGGGCATTTTGGGCATTTTGAGAGATGGCATTTGCATTTTCCAGCCGGAAGCTTCGGTCTCTGCGTCGGGAAGGTCAGCTTCCGCTGCCAGGGTGGGGGCTTCCACGCCGATTGCAGCCACCTGGCCTTTGACTTTCGGTTTGGAAATGTCCACTTCCACTTTGGGTAAGCTGATCTCGCCTTCTGGCACTTTGCCTTCGGGAGTGAAACTCCAAACTTGGGCTTTTCAAATTTGAATCTGAATTTTCCCTTCTAAGCCGGCAGCTTTCCCCTCTGGTCCCTCCACCGCAATTCCAGCTGATGGCGGTAGCTTGTATCCCTGGGCCCTTCAGCTGAAGGAACCTTCTACTGTGGGAATCTTGACTCCAGGGCTGAGATTTTGACATCTGCAGGAACGGAGGCTGCTTTCAGGCCAGCTTCCGGGAGACTGGCGTCACAGGTGGGAAGCGTGACATCGACTTTGGGTAAGCTGACGTCCACGTCTACTTTGGGAGCTTTAATTTCTGGTTTGGAAAAGCCCATAGAAGGCATCTTGACTTTTGGCATGTGTATTTTCATCCCTGTTGCCTCTGCTTTGCCCGTCTCAACTTCAATACTGCTTTCCATCTCGAACTTTCACTTCAAATCCCCCTCTTTTGTTCCGGCTTGTGATTTGGGCAGGGAGACGTCTGCCTCCACCTTTGGCAGACTGACCTGCACGTGAGGAGTCTTGACTTTGGGAAGCTTGACACTCGGCAGCTTAACGCCAGGCATTTTAATTGTCCCCTTCTCCACCTCGTGTCCTGCGGAAGTCCCGATTTCAAGTTCCAGACTTGGAGCCTGGATTTCAGGTCCTGACACGGTGACCTCCCCTTCTGCCCTTGCTGACGGCGTTGCCAGCTGGGGCTCTTTGAGGCTTGCTTCGACATCTGCTGCTCCGCCACTGGTCTCCTTTGGGCTGGACCAGCCAAATGAGGGCATGCCAAATTTTGGCATTTTGAACTTACTTTCTTTCCCTTTAGCATCTTTCTCTGTGGCTTTCATTTCACCTTCTATCTTTACGGCTTTGGCTGTTGCTTCGGGGCCCTGAACCTCCACCTCGGCCCTTGGCAGAGAAACGTCTACCGATGGGAGGGTGATGTCCACCTTTGGTGCTTGAATGTCAGCCTTGGGCATTTTGAGAGATGGCATTTGCATTTTCCAACTTAAGACTTCTGTTTCTTGATTTGGAACAGTTATTTCCACTGGTACTTTTGGGACCTCTACATCAACTTCTTTTTTTTCTGTTTCTAGAGGTTTCTTTTGTATGTTATTTTCCAGTTTGTTTAATGTGATTTCACTTTGTGGCTCCTTTTCTTTAGTTGTGGAAATTCCAAATTTAGCTTTTTTTTATATCTGATTTTTTATTGAGTTCTTTCTCAGGTTCATCATTTTTCTCTTTTTCTTGTTTTGTTTTTGCGGATACTTGTGCTATTGTTTTTATTTCTAGACCCTTTATGTGAACAAATCTTTGTTCTTCATGATTCTTCTCTTCTTTATTAGTTATTTCTTCTCTAGCTTGTTGTAGTTGAGTTTTGTTCGATTTTTGTTTCTTTTTTTTGGTTCTTGGCAAAGCTTCTGGTAATTGTTCGCGCTTTGTGTGTCTTTTAGAACTGATGTGTGTATTTCTGATGTTGGTTTTGATATTTGTGTCATTATAAGAGGTACTTTTGATGTTGTAGTAATAGGTGTAGATGTTGCTATCTGGTCTTTCTGTTTTTTAATGCTAATTTCAACTTCAGGGCATTTTTTTGTGTTGATTGGGAGACCATTTGTTATGTCCTTTAATTCTTTTTTGACATTGACCTTTATTTCACCTCCTTTCGTTTCATGTTCACTAGATGTGGTATATTCTACAGTCAATATTTCTGGAGTTTCCATGCTGATATCTTCTTTTGGTATTTTATCTTTTTTCGTTGGTATTGTGGTTTTTAGGTCCAATCTTTGCTTCTCTTCTGTTTCTGGTTTTGTTCTATGCATTTTGAAACCAATATTAGGGAACTTTAATTTCTTTTGGCTTCCTTTTTTCTCTTTAGCACAGAATTCTTGTTGTAATTGCGACTCAGTGTCAGTACTTGTTGGGGAAATATCTCGTACAGCATGCTCATGTGCATCTGATGTGCTATGAGATCTTCTGGGCCCCAAAATCTTTTTAGTTTTTATTGACTGAAATTTTGGCCATGACAATCTCTCTTTTTTGGATCGTTTTGTTCTTCCTACCCTTTGTTTTAAAATTTCTTTTCCGTTGTCTTCTTCTGAAATAATTTTTTCTGATATTTCCAGTGTTGTTCCAGGAATTATATCATAAAGCTCTTTTTCCTGAAGAAGAGTTTTTTAAAAATATTAATATAAAATATGTATAATATTCATCTTATTTTGTTCAATATCAGCTACCATTGGGCATATAAATACAATCAAAATTGAAGGTGCAATACAATAAAAAGTTACATGAAATTATTATACTTATTTAATAGATGTATATCTGTATCAAAGCACCTTCTCTCTCTCTCTCTCTCTCTCTATATATATATATATATGATTAAAATGTATCTTATGTCTCACATTTTAAACTGAATAATCTCTGATATACATATATATTATATATCTCTGAAATATATATATTTCAGAGATTATTCAATTTAAATGGGAGAAAATAAGATACATGTTCATCAGATGGAGACCCAGGATTAGATTCTGTTGCTATGAACCAAACCATCCCATCTATAGTACTTTTCGGGGTGGCTGTCCTGGGCCCTGAATTTTGATGGGCCACGCAAGGGCTGTCCCATCTGTCCTATGAATGGAATGGTCCCGCATGCTGAGTTTAGCCCATGGGACTCCAGAGTGGCTTGGGGGATTACCTGGGAGGGGGGCTGGTGCATGGTGGCAGAACTGCGGGAAGCAGAACAATGCAGCAGACTCCTCAGGTGCTGTCTCTCAGCCAGGTTGCTGTGGAAAGCGGAGTGATTCGGCTGGGAGATGGTGGCAAAGCGGAGCAGGCTGCTTGGTCGCTCTGCTTCTTGCAGTTCCCACTACTGCGGTGAATGCAAGGAAGCCAACCCCTGCTGCCCTACCATGCCAGACCCCCCGATAATCCCCCGTGTCACTTATCTTGGGGGGAGAGCTTTGGGTAAGGGGTGCTATAGTGGGTAAAGAGGGCAGGAAGAAGCAGAATAGAGGTGAAACAGGCCGGGGGCTTAAGGGAAGAAGTGGAATGGGGGAAGGGCTAGAAGAGGCATAGCTCAAATTGTGTGGCTTATTTCAAGCTAGTGTCATTGTATAGGCACACCCTAAGGGCATGTCTACACTAGGGAATTATTTCAAAATAACTCCTCTTATTTTGAAATAACAAGGTGAATGTCCACACTACCAAGCCCGTTATTTTGAGATAATGGGCTTGTTATTTCAAAATAATGATGCCTGCTTGTGAAGAGGAATAGCACTATTTTGTAATAGTTATTATTTTGAAATAACTTATTTCAGAAAAATTTCCCAGTGTAGATATGCCCTAAGGAGCTACAGGACTACTCGTTTTTTCCAAAACATTCTGACTATAAATATGTTCTATATCTTTATCCTTACCGTTGGATGTTTTTATATTTTCTCTCACTAGTTTATAGTCAGACAACCTAATCTTCCCGGCCCCCGCCCCGCCCCGGACCTGTTCCTGTTTCCATTCAATGTAATGGAAGCTGGATCCAATTTTGAGTCCTCTCTTCAAAAAAACTGACCTGCTATCATATTCATTGCAAGCTTAGCTTGATTAAGGACTTAAGTGAACTACTCCCTTGTACAGAAGGCTTGATTTGGCTGAAGAGGGGCATAGGTTTTATGCTAGCTTTCTGAAGAGGAGTTGATTTCACCCCTGAGGCTATGTCTAGACTGTAGAGTTTTTACGGGAGGTATCCTGGAAAAACTCTGCCGCGTCCCGGGAACACGTCTGCTTTTTTGCAACAGTTTCCGAAAAAGTGTGCGCATTCTTTCGGCATCCCTGTATTCCTCATTTTATGAGGAATAAGGGATGTTCTGAAAGAGGAGGTTTTTCCAACATTTGGCCCCGTGTAGGTGAGCCAAATGTCAGAAAAGCCTCTTCTAAAAAAAAAAGTGGAAAAAGGTACGCAAATTGCGGTTTGCAATTTGCATATCTTTTTCCAACCCCCTCCCCACTTTCTGCAGCGTAGACATAGCCTGAAAGAGAACTTCAGGTTTTGTCCAACAGTATCATAAAGGTGGTAAAGTAAAGCATGTGTGTGTTTTCAGGACAAGGGTCTATATTTTTCCATCTCCAATATTACCATATAATATGTCTGTAGTATTTTCCTATTCTTTCTAACATAATACAGAAATAATTTTACCTGACTTATTTTTTCCTTCTTGTATTGTGTTGTCGAATGTAGTTTTTCTAGCTCTTCTTCCCCAGAAAGTTTTCTTTTGAGGCTGAATTGTACCTTGTATGGCTCAGAATACTGTAGAATCTTGAGTGCATCTTCATATTTGATATTCTCAAAAAATATTGTGGCACTTAATAGCTGATCACCTGCAAATGATACCATATATTTATCCGTTTGCTATAGGATATGGTTTTTCAAATCACAGTGTTCTCAATGATCATATAAACATAAAGGATCATTAACGTATGATGATTATATGAAGCATATCTCGATTTTTAATATGTATGCTTTGGAGTTTTAGTTGTTGAAAAGGTATTATTTATTGAATTATTGTGTGTTCATGCACATAATAGTTCATAAGAGACATTGCATATTGGGCTACATTCTTCATAGATGTAAGTTATTTTTACCTTTGAAAAGTAATGATTTAATTATATTATTTTTTTTAAAAACACTGGCTAGTTCTAGCGAAGTGTAGTATATTCTGTGATTTATAAGAAATCCGTATTTTTTAAGGCACTGATCCTGCAGACTGCTCATAAGAGCAGAGCTGTCCCTTGGGTAGGGCGAATCAGGGTGACTGCTCCAGGCCCCCCCGCTTTGAGGGACCCTGTGGGCTGGTGGGATTGGCTGACGTGGTCGGTCCCAGAAGATGACTCCACCACTTCCGCAGGGCTTGCCATCTTGTTGGCAGTTAGCAGAGACAGTGACCAGCTTGGCCACCAGATTTCAGAGCAGCAAGTCCCCCCTCTTCTTTCTGGAGCTCTGAGCCTCTGTGGCTATAGCCAACAATAGCCCCACGGTAGGCCCAAGGCTGGATCCATACTGCTGGCCCAGCTGCGGATGCAGGGCAGAGCTCCCAAGCCAGCAGGGGCTGATTTGCCTCAGGCCCTGCAGCCCCCTGCATGACAGTAAAGGTAAACATATGCATTGGTGTTTGCAGGACTGGGACCTATTTTGGCTAGTATCTGAAAATATGATGGTGTGTGTCTGTGTAGTTACATACAAACTTTGGGATTTTCTAGATAACTCTGTTTTTATAAAATCCAGAATATCAGATTGTACCTTCTCTCAAATTGAATATTTTCGAAGCAGGAGATCCCTTGAGCACTTGTTTGACAAATATTCCTTCATTTCCTCCACCAGTCACACTAAAACCGCTAGCACCAGATTCCACGTCTGTTTTCAAAGTCACCTCCATAGACTCCTAGATGCCCAGAAAAATGTCATGTTAAAATTCATTGTTAATTCAGCACCAGTCTTTGGCTGCTCTCCCCAGAGAACCCACAAAGGCTACCTACCCTGAGCACCCACAGTGCCCCCTAGGCACCCATGGCACCCCGAGGCTGTGCCTTCCCCCAAGTTTTAGTCAGGGCTATAGTACAAATCATGTATGGGTCTCACAGGCCATGAATTTTTTTGTTTTGTTTACTGCCTGTGACCAGTCCATGACTTACTAAAAATACCACAACTAAAATGTAGCTGTAATCATCTGGCACCATGTGCTCCTGGTTCATGCCTTAGGAACCCAGGTACGATTACAATACACAAAGTAACAATGCGCTTTCAGGAATTTATAGACATCAGATTATGTTGGCACCTCAATATAATTGGTTAGAAGTAAGCAACAGAGAAAAATTATATTAATTCATAAACAAATCTACAGTCAGATTTTCCGTTGTCAGGTTTTGGCCCCGTAGTCCATTTGAATGGGCTAGATCCTTGACTGGGGTAAGTCAGCATAGCTCCATTTATGTCAGCTGATGATCTGCCCCAGTGTGAGTTTTAAGTGTATAAAAATATAGATTCTTACCTTAAGAAAGTCGTATATTAACCTCCCCCCAATGGATAAAATAATGGTAGGGTCTGACAACAAGTCTACCATAAAAATTGGCCTTTATGTGTCTATGTATGGCAGCAACTGATAAGAAATGTGGGAGACCACTCACTCTTCCTATAACTTCGCAATCCTGAGATCAGAGGAGCAAATAAAAACCAAAGGGGTATCAGAAAAGAGTAGGCACCTCTTTTCCCAGCAAGGTATTAGAGGGCACATCTGAAAGCAAGTATCACCTGTCAAATGACAGAGATGGGATTAGACATTTTCAAAATATAAGGTCATCTGCAGTGTTGTTGCAGTCTTATTTTCTCTTCTTTATTCTATGTGTTCATCTCCCTCACCTCACGAACTTGTAGTGACAGAATGTACCCCAGTATTTGCACCCTACACGCTATTGTAATAATCTTTGTACAAAGTATGCCTTGTATGGTATCATTTGAATACTCAATTTGCTGGTCAGGATTGTCCTGATAAAATGTGTGGCAACATTATGTGACATTTATAAGATTTCCCTGTATGGTATATATGTTCCAAACCCTACAGCCCTGCCCACACAGACGTTGGCAAACAGTTATGTCCTAAATAAAGGAATGTGTGCTCTGCTTAATTTACATGTAAGCAGTAAACAGAGTAATCAAACCGGAAGGGAAGACCAAGGAAGTTCAAACAGTTAAAAAAAAAAACCAGGAGGAAACAGCCTTCCACATAGCTGGAAATATTTTTCAGATAGGGACTGAAACTACAAAGTGGAGAGACAAACACCCCAATACATCCCTCTCTATTCCTGCCCCTCACATTCACTGCACCTAAAAGGAGAAGGCAGCATCTGTTGGACTTGGGAAGCTGGGGTCCTGACCTTCAGGTTTTGGTCAGTAAGGGTATGTCTAGACTACATGGCTCCGTCGACGGAGCCATGTAGATGGGTTTACTAGACATAGGAATGGGCGATTTAAATAATCGCCGCTTCATTTGTTATCACGCCACGCTGTGCTGATCAGCTGTTTGGCGGCCCAGTTGGCGAGAAGCGCAGTGGAGCTTTGTAAACCTCATTTCATGAGGCATGCCTGAGCAGTCGACAAAGGCTTCCCTTGTCGACGTGGCGCCCAGACTGCCCGCTGTGCTGCCAAACAGCTGATCGGCACAGCGTGGCGGCCATTTTGATGTAAATGAAGCGGCGATTATTTAAATCGCCGCTTCATTTTCCTATGTCTAGTAAACTCATCTACATGGCTCCGTTGACGGAGCCATGTAATCTAGACATACCCTAAGACTGCTGAAAGCATGTGGTGAGAAATATTGCTTGACTTAGGCCATGTCTCTGCTTACTAGAGGATCCATGCTCTGGTGATAGATCTTCTGGGGATCGATTTAGTGGTTCTAGTAAAGACCCCTTAAATTGAACACTTAGGGGATCCCTCCTCCATCAGCACCAGTACTCCTCGCTGTCGTGAGGAGTAAGGGAAGTGGACAGGATCATTTTTCCCATCAACCTACCGCTGAGGAGTTGGCGTCAAGCTCGGCTTAAGGCACCTCAACTCCAGCTATGTTATTCACGTAGTTGGAGTTGCGTATCTTAAGCCGACCTTCCCACCGCAGTGTAGACCTGGCCATCGATATAATTTGTTAAATTAGGAATTTATAAATACCATATCTTTATTTTTCTTGTTACCATTTCTGACTTATATGCTTCATTAGATGTATGTGCTTTAAATCTATCCCTTTGTAGTGAATAACCTTGTTTTGCTGTTTTATCTAATTCAGTGTGTTTATATTGAAATGTCCAGGTAACTCCATTTGAAGTGACAAGTGTGCATATTAGCCTCATAAAGAATAATGGACTTAATATAACTTGTATTGTCCAGGAGAGTGCTGGACAGTATTGGCATACAATTCGTGGGGGGCAGGGCATGTTGGGTTTACCCTGCAGTATGGTCAAAGCTAGTGAGAACCAGAATGTAACCCACATGTGGCTGGCATAACACACACACACACACACACACACACACACGGTGTGGCTAGCATGCTGGAAGACTGCGAGCAGCCAGGTGGGTGCTACTTTAGCAAGCTATTGTAAGGCACCCAAGGTTGCAGGTCAGGAGTGACATAGCTGCTCATTAGTCTGGATTGTACCTGGTTTGTCACATGCACCTGTGAAACTTTTCTATTGTAGAAAACAATGAACCTAATCGTAAAAAATGCTCACCTTTCACAGAGGTGTGGCATGCAAGATCCTGTTCTCACTCTACCCCACCCCATTAGGGCAGAAGCTTTATATTACAATGTAGTTCTTTCCAGTGGAACGGGCAAAGTATCAGTGGTACATACATTCCCACGATGCAATAATTTCTTGGCACTTACACAGTATAGTATACCATATACTGGGATCTTATTTATAAAGTAGGTTGCCAAAACTCATCTGAATTCCTTGTTTTTTCTCCGTTATTCATGCCTGCCATATTTGCATTTCTAATAAAATACACTTTCTGTGCAATCTTTTAAACTCACCTGTGAATGACTCATTTTTTGTTTGTCTGTAGAATATTTTTCGTTCTCTGTATCTTCCTATAGTTGGAGAGGCAATTGTAAGTATTTAGTGTTTGATTAAAACAATATTGTAAAGTTCACACAAAGATTATATGGACTCAGATTATATGGACTTGCTCTTATCGTGCGTTTTGATGAGAGCTAAAATTCACAATTCACACTGAAATCTGTTACTGTTTTAAAAACCAGTGGGAGATGTCTTCTTTAGAATCCATAATATTAATTTTCAGATCAGTGTGGATTTAGTCATGTGAGAAGAGCTGTGCAGATTGGTAATTGGAAAGTAGTTTGAGTTCAAACTGAAAACAATTTTTTAAAAATTTTTGATGACTCAAAAAGTGAAAATAAATAATTTCAGCTAAGTCAAAATGTTTTGTGTGACACATGCTGCTTCATTTTTCTCAGCATTTTAAAGATTTTTAAATATTGTAAATAAGATGGAAAAGCGTTTCAAAATAAAAAACTGTTTTACAGAATTTTTCTTCCAAACAAGCCATTAAGGTGAAATTGACAAGAGTTCCCAAGTATTTTGAGTTCACATTTTTTGCCCAAATAAAAAGTATGTCAGTTGTACTGTGCATTGAACATGTTTATCTAGACATGCATGTCCGAGGTACAAAAAACTGGGATCACTTAACCTTTTCGTCTGGAGCAGCTACCTCAAAAAAAGGACAATCCTGGGAAACCCTGAACAGAGCGCAACCCTACTGATTGTGCCACATGCCATGTAGTGGGGATGGGGGTGGGAGGGCTGGAGTACCAGCGTGAACTCCCCAGTGCTGGGGGTAGGAGCCCTGAGACTTGGGGGACCGGATGTCCCGGGTCTTAGGTTCCCCATCCCTGAGCTAAAAGCTCAGCAGGGTAACTGACGAGGAAGGAGAGCAGATCTCTGGCTCTGAGTCAGAGAAAGAAGACTGGCTGCATCCAATCGTGCCATTTCGGGTGCATAGGGGGGCAGCAGCCGTGCGCTTGGAGATGCGGCTAGCTTTTCATCCCATTCCCCGGATGCTAAGGGAGTGAGTAGAAAGTGCTTGCATTCCGTGCATGCCTCTCTGTAGCCAGACAGGCCCCCCCCCCGTCACATCCATCTTGTTTGCCCCTCTGAGGTGCCTGAAGAATACAGGGCAGAGAAGGATCAATAAAATCAGCATAGTCTTTGAAGCCTTGACAGAGGCCCAGATATGCTGGCTCATCTGACCCTGGGTAAGCTGAAAACATAGATACGAGTGAAGGATCAAGCCAATAAGCTGACCTCGAGGCTGCGAGAACTGCCTTGGCTGGCACCTGTATTGATACGATCACACACAGTCGTCCCTGGGAGAGGAATCTCCCGCTGAGAAAAGAATGCCCAGTACTCCCAATGTAGTTATCTCGCTTACAAGTGTAAATTAAGTTCACAACTCCCTTGTAAGAACTGGCATCACAAAGACGGACCAGCACCATTAGGCATCACAGATAAGAAAGAGAAATACGTGACCCCGTGGGTAAAAGATGGGTCCAGCAGCACACACACTTTGAGTGCCAATCCACCCTTTTCCTGCTGGTCGGGTTAGGTGCATTGCCTCCCGAGGTTCCACGGGGACGCCCACCTCGTATTTCGTCTTTCCGAGGAATTGAGGGACCGATCCTGGCCTGACACGCTGGGACCGAGCGATGCAGAAGGGGGTAAAAATTGTACCCGTATGTGTCCTTTGTTTTTAGTGCATGCATAGAATAGAGCTCTTTAAAGATTAAGCTGTCACTTTGTACCGTTATTTCCTATCTTCCTTTTCCTTTTATAACCATTTTGAGATCTGTATTTGCTAGCAGTTAAGAAGTAGAGCAATAACCATTGTAAGCACATGCTTTATAAGTCTCTTTTAATAAACCTGTAACTGATTAAGTTCCAACCTGACTCCTTCAGTTGCTGTAAGAGAACCAAGCACAATTTAGAAAGAACTCCAGCCGGTCATAAGGGACAGATACAGGCAGAGCTGGGCATTTGGATCGTGTCGCTTCCAGAGGACAGATCCGTAGGGGCACCTCTCGGCCTTCCCTAGGCTGCCCGCTGCGAAGGGAATCATGTATCCTAGCAGTCAAAGTCTGAAGTGTAATAAGCTCTCCCTGTAAACTCTGGGGTGTCTGTCGGCCTGTTGGCTGCCCACCGCGAAGGGATCCCGGTCCTAGCGGTCAAAGACACGGACGTAAAACTTCTCAGGGTGCCTATCGGCCTCCCCTAAGGCCGCCCGCTGCGACAGGACCTTGTGTCCCAGCAGTTGAAGACTCGGGTGTATAACACACACACGCACGCACTGCCCTGACCATTGGCTGACACTCTCCCACCTGGCTGGTGAGTTCCCTTCACCAGCGAGGTGTGAGAGGCATGCAAGGAATGCAAGTACTTTCCTCTCACTCCCTTAGCATCCCGGGGGAAGGGATGAAAAGCTAACCACAGCTCTGAGCGCATGGCTGCTGCCCCCCTACGCACCCGAAATGGCACCCTTGGCTGCATCCAGGTAACTGTTGGCCTACTGGCAGGGAGAGAATCCCCACAGGAAATCAGGCCAATCTGCAGCTGGGAGCGGGAGGCAGTTGTGAAGGCAAGCTAGAGGAAATGAGTTTCCCAGGCTCATGTGCTGGTTGAGGGACAGGAAAACTCCCATAGGGTCAGAGACTGCCCTGCCAGCAGTATAAAGAAACTCTCCTGCAGCAGAGATACATCAGTGCTAGAAAATGTGTAGAAGGGGTCTAGAGCAGTGGTTCTCAATGTGTGGTCCATGACCGTCTTGCAGATGGGCCACAGGCTTGCTGCAGTGGGGAGCCTGTGTTGGTGCTCCAGCCCTGCGCTCCCAGCACCATGAGGTTGGAGCACCAGCGCTGGCTTCCCGCTGTGAGGGGGAAAGGAGGCTTATGGGCCAGATCCCCAGCTCATGGGAGGAGGAAGTGGCTCTGTGCACTGCCACTCCCCCTTCTCCTGCCTGGGGAAAAGGCAGCGCAGGAAACTGGAGGCTTTCCCAGATGCTAACAATGGCCAGAATCATGGCCAATTGGAGCAGTGCGGGAGGGGGGGCAGTGCCTGGGAGTGGCGGGAGGAACAGAACCAGGTAAGCACCCGCATCTCCCTCATGCCCAGAGCTACATCCTCATTCCCCTCACACTAGAGATGTGAAGGTCTAGTCAACTAGTCGCTTCCTCCACCCACCCACCCCCCACTTGCTGCCTCTATCAGATAGAGGCAGCGAGGCTGGGGGAGGGTAAGGGGAGTACTTCAAAGCGACAGCTCCTCTTGAAGCCTGAGGCCAGACCCCAGGCTCCAAGCAGCGCTGCCACTTTGTAAAGCCGCATGCATCCTGGGGCCAGCTGGGGTGTCCCCAGGCTGCATGTGGTGTTTCAAAGCGGCAGGGCTACGTGGAGCCCGGGATCAGCTGGGGACTCCTCAGTTGACCCTGAGCTCAGTGCGGTGATGCTGCTTTGAAATGCTGCGGGGAGCCCAGTGTCAGGCGCCTCACAGCATTTCAAAGCAGCAGCGCCGCATGGCGCCCGGGATCAGCTGGGGACTCCCCAGCTGACCCTGGGCTCAATGCCTCCGCTTTGAAAAGCCCTAGGGCTGTTGCTACGCTTCAGAGGCAGAGGTGCCCTATCGACTAATCGAACAGTCGATGCAAAATGCATCGACTGTTCGATTAGTCAATTACCCGATTCTTAACATCCTTACCTCACACACATCCCTCCCGCCAAGATGCTACATCTCCACCCTGCTCCTGCACCCTCCCTTCCAGGCTCCTCCTACATTCATTTTGTCACCATAGGTGGTTGGTAGTCCATGGAAAGGTCTGCATTGAGCGAGCTGGGCCATGGGCCAAAATGTTTGAGAACCACTGGTCTAGAGAGAGAGAGGCTAATAGACAATAAGCCTTCAGCAAGGCTTTAGGAATGGCTCAAGACAGGTTGAGAAAGAAAGTGGTCCAAGGAGGCAGCAGGGAGTCTATGTAGACACATCTTGGCTGCTTATTAAAGGTCCCTGAACTGGAACCCAGAGGTGAGGGAGGTTCAAGAAATATGTGTGGAAATCCCTCTGTTGCAAGGGTTAAGGGATAGTGAGTCTGGAGATGGGCTGAAAACCCAATGTGACTTTCATGAACTGTTGTTTGCTAGACTCTTGGGTTATGCCAAAGAGCATGGGACTGTGTATGCTCCAGCAAGAGGGCTGAGTCACAAGAAGAGGCGGAGCATGTAAAATGGCCATTTGTCAGAGACAAGAGAGGGAAAATCCTGCAACGTCCTATCTGGCCACAAAGGTTGCTTTAGTGGTGAGTCACACTCTTAACAGCAAGAAATACAGATCAGGTAAACTTAAACTTTCTGAGACTTTTTTATAGAGTATATCTTCCAGAAAGTTATTTCCTGATACTGTCCACCCCACCTCCAATCAGGAAAGAATTAGGAAAAAATCCTTTAATGCTTTACATTTTCATATAGAAACCCAAATATTTTAAAATTAATGCATATATAACTGGTCATGCTTTTTGTTCACAGTGAAATGTCAGCTGAATCCTGAAACTCGGCTGTCCATAAATACAAGTAATATAAACTATCTGATAAACTAAAAGGGCCATGAAAGGACTGACATTGTGAGGGTGTGGATTTCAAAGTACTTTTCCATATATGGCCAAATTCTAGTCCTCCAGAAGTCAATAGGATTTGTGCTAATAAGCCCCAAAAGATGAGAATTTGGCTAAAAATGAATTGAGTGTAACTTGAAAGCCTTATGTATGTCTTGCCTTTTTGTTAAAATATTCTTCTTCTATGGAATATTCATAGACTGGAGAGGATCCTTGTGGCCTTGGTCGTATGTTTTCTATTGTCACTTCATTTGCCTGCAGGAAAGAAATGAAAAATAATGGTCATTATTAAACAACAGTAATCCGTATAGCTTGGGAGAACTTTTCTATTTAAGCAACAAATATAATGTAAAAACCCTCTCTTTGTGCCTGTAATGGTGACTGCAAAATGGCCATTTATCATTTCCTTTTGGGGCAAATGTAATTTCCATTTAAGAATGTGATGTGAACAAGAGAGGACATAATTCTTGAAAACAAACGATGCTTTCACAATGTCTTTCTTAACTACGAACACATTTAAAATCCAGGTAGATTAATCCAGCAATGGGCAACCTAGGTTAGTGAGTGGGCCACACGAGTGTCCCACCTTCATCTAGGTGGGTAGCAAGATTGTCGTAACCAAGACAGTCACCAGGATAGGGTAGTTTTGCTAACTGTGCTTGCGTACCTAGAATTTGCGGGGTGTGCCAATTGAAGTGTATCAGCGCTTTGAATGGATGCAGAGGGAGCACCCAGCTCTCACCGTCAAGGTTGAGTGCAAGCGGCACACACCTCACATCACATGTCCTTGCTTTATGCGCATGTCACTTTAGTCACACCAGTAGAAAAAACCTACGCAGACGGAAACCAGCAGAATCTGGTAACCCTGCGCGTGGGCAACAGTAAACAAAATGTCTTGTGGGCCACACATAGAATACTAATGGGCCACAAGTGGCCTGCAGGCCACAAAATGCCCACCACTGAATTAGATAGAAATAATGGTCACCAGAGATTGTGATGACTGTGCTCTCTTGATTTAGGAATAAATTATGCCCCCAATAACCTCAGATGTACAGTGGAACCACATGGCATTTAGAATTCCTAGGAGGAATTCTAGCTGACCCAGGAATTCTGGGTCTCTTAGGGTGCATCTATACTGCACCTTTAGCTCAAAATAAGCTACGCAATTTACGCTATGCAAATTGTGTGACTTATTTTGAGTGTATTTTGAAATAAACCACTATTCTGAAACGTCCTTTAATCCTTGTGGAATAAGGTTTACAGGGATGCCGGAATAACGCGTCCGTTATTTAGAAACATATTTCAAAATAACTGGTGCGCTGTCAAGGCGTGGAATAGCTGTAATAATGCCACAATGTAGATGTACCCTCAGGGCATGTCTACACATTATTCCTCTTCACAAGCAGGAGTTATTTCGAAATAACAGGTTTGGAAGTGTGGATGCTCACCTTGTTATTTCGAAATAAAGGGAGTTATTTAGAAAGTTATTTCTACTGGTGTAACTCCCTTTATTTCAAAATAACAAGGTGAGCATCCACACTTCCAAACCTGTTATTTCGAAATAACTCCTGCTTGTGAAGAGGAATAATCTTATTTCAAAATAGTTATTTCAGGAGCTATTATTTCAAAATAACTTATTTCGAAATAATCTGGTAGTGTAGACATAGCCTTAGACAGCTCATGCCAGTGGACACATTAAGCCATCCTTGAAATGCAAATTAAACCACTGAGAAAATAAGAATTTGCTAAACCTTGGAATATAACTTTTACTGGCATGGTTCAATTCTCTGAGGACATGTCTACGCAGCAGTGTTATTTTGAAATAACAGATTGCGCATCTACACAGCAAACTCTCAGGATGTCTCCTTCGCAGGAGCAATAATACATACATCTTGTGGAAAAAACTGTAAATAAAATATTAATTATCAAACTTTCAGAAGTAAATGGCAACATTACTCACAGAATCATCTTCTTCTGCATCTTCATCAGCCTCTTGCTCCTCTGGTCTCAGCTGTGTGCCAGAACCTGCAAACAACATACAAGCCATCACTCTAGATGCTGCTCCATCAGCTCAGTTAACAAAGCAGTGAATTTTACAAATATAAAGTTTACAGAGCGGCAGGGTTATGGAAAGTCACCGAACAGCCTCATATCCTTCAAAGGAAATCTTTATGTCAGGTTTCTCAAATTTCATCCTGCTAGTCTGCCCAAAGGTACAAAGAATAGTCACATCTCCATGGATACCTATGTTGTAAAGAAGAAAGAAATCCCAAACTTGGAAAAAATATATTACAAGCTCACAGGAATCTTTTGTATTAATGGAAGGGGTTGTGGCCTAATGGCTAGTGAGAGGCACTAAGCATCAGGATCTCTGAGTTCTATTCCACGCTTCAATTGACTTGCAGACTCCAAGAGGCACAAAAGCATACAGCAGTCAGGTATAAATAATAGTTCCTGAAATGTGGGAATTGATTCTTGTCACATGTGTTAACCCTGAAGCATAATGATGGCTTTAACTATTTGACACCAATCATTTTTATCTGAAGCATCTAGCCATAGCCATAGCCATCTAGCCATAGCCATCTAGTTCTTAACCATAATTGGGGCATATAGGAATATTGGGGATGGGGGTAGGGGTAGGTTGCTGGGGTAGGAAACTCAGAGCTCCACTTTCCAAGGTGTTCAAGTCAACGCTGCTCTTGTCCCCTCAGGGTGAGTGAAAGAGGAAGTGCAGATCTTCCTTACCACCTACAAATTCAACTGCCTCTTGAATATGAAATCTGAAACTGCTGCCCACTACAGCTGCTCAGAGGTTAAAACTCTTCCCACTAAAGCCACTCCCAGTCCAATATAGCAATGCACTGGAAATACAAAAATCTGCAGTGCAGGGAAAATGGAGGGTCAGTATAAAATCAGGTGACTGTAGTACCAAAATAATTAGCATGTGGAATATTACATGGCTTGCAAGATTTATTTTTCATATTTTATTCAATGGAAACATCAGAGTGAATGTACTTGAAGCTGCCAGAGAATGTCCTGAGGGCTGCAAACTCAGCAGGGGGATATATCAGAACTAGGGGCCTTGCTGTGGGATGTGGTTGCAGTGTGCTCAGGTTGGTTGCTTGTAGTGTGCTTGTTGTGTGCAGCTTGGTTGCAGTGTGCTCAGGGCCATGATAACCAAAAAGACTCGGCTGTTACTAGACGGTGTAAGGTAGCAATGGCAGGGACAGCTGAACTTATTTAGACAAAATAAAAAGCAAATTAAACCTTTGTTTGGTGGGACAAACTTTCCAAAAGTTTGAAGGCCTTCCATCTCTTCTCCAAGGACACTGGATGTTCAGAAGGGACCGGGAATTTTTGAATGCCTGTTTTGGGAGGCCACATTGAAACGTCTCTATAAAGCTTGATTTCCAGAGGCGGGGTTGTCATCACTTTCTGAAGATCAGACTCCTTTAAGGTGTCTTGAGTGATACACTCAAAAATTCAGGCAAAATCACTGGTCACTTTTGAAAATGTAAGCCTAATCAATGACAGTGTGATGGAAACGCATGTTCTTTAATGTGCACATTGTTCCACTAATACTCCCCTATGGGCAAATATTCCTTTTCTTCTTGCCCTTTCTAGTCATTCTTCTTACCCCAGCCTCAAACCCCATATTTTATTTTATTTTTACACTGTGTTTTTATGCAATATTTAGGACCCATTGTGCAACTGTCATTCATATGAGTTGTTCTCACTTTCACAGATGATCCTATTACTGTCAAAGAAATGTATGAGCAGTTCAGACAAGGGCAAAGAGACCCACAAGCAGATTGGTTCAATTTACTGACCACTTTGAGTGATGAATCTCCAGTTAAGATCTCCCATGTATGGGCTGATGAATGCTAACGGGATGTGCAGACTAACCAGCCCTACTTGTATATGTTTGACCATCTAAATTGCTAATTCTCTAAGGTGACTTTTTCATCATTGTTTTTAGTTCATCTTCATAGGGCTCTATTCTTTTATTTAGTTTTGCCTAATCTGATTTTTCTTTGCTTGCATAATTATTTAGATAATATTATTAGTATTAAATAATAACTATTGAACCTCTCTAGTCCAGCACTCCTTGGTCCTGCAACATCCAGGGTCCTGCATGATTTTAGTTAGCTGGATGTCCACTTATCATGGATGTGGCCAACTTCCCTGTGGTCCCATAAAGCATAAAGTTTGTTTACAGCCACCAGCCCTGGCTCTCAGTGCTCTGCGCTGTTATTTAGCTCTAATTTACCCCTTAATGTCTTCTAAAAGCCAAGTAAGCAGTGGAAGTGTTGGTAATGTTGCTATAGACAATATTGACCTGCAGTGATTTGGCAAATTCTCTGGTTCAGCATCCCTAGCATGCCTGGTCAGGTTCTTAGGATGCCAGACCAGAGATATTCAATCTGTAATGTTGAGAAACAGTTATATAAACTGATCAAGGATTAAAATCTTCACTTAAACGAAGAGAACAGAGTTATTCAAATGTAAATGTCCAAAATAATTTTGTACCCAAGTTTTCAAAGAATTGGGCTTCAGCTCCTAAGAGCCTACATCAAAATAGCGGCCTGATTTTCACACGCGCTGAACCATTATACATCTCACTCAAGGTAATGAGCATTGCAAAGGCTTGGTGTATTCGAAAATAAATACAGTACTATTTAGAAGCTTAAATGTGTGTTTAGGAGCCTAAATCTGAGCAGTGACATTTCAGTGAGAGTTTTGTGTGTACTATGGCTACAGGCCTGTGCCCAGAGAGTTTAGTTTGTTTAGTTTTTCTAAAAATTCAGCTGAAAATGCCTAGCTTTATGCTGTTACCATGAGCCCATGACTTTACTATTTTCTTGGATATTTTGTATTATTGTGTTTTCATTGGAAAACCAAGAACAAAAATGCACCTCTAAGCAGAGCTGGCCAGCAGAGTGACTTAAGAGAACATCATTGCAGTGGGTTAGCTCACTTGCTCCTCAGACATGTGAAATGTAGCACTTGAAGTCCTGCCATTGCTAGGTTAATTATGGTGTTGAGTCTGGGTAGCTGGCAATAATGTTGGCATTTGCTACTGGAAGACAGAAAGGAAAAAATTCCCAGGACAGTTTGTAAGCCTGATTTACCCCGCCGTTTCTATGGGTGCATCTACACTGCGATGCTAGCTCAAAATTGCGTAGCTTATTTTAAGCTTATTTTGGGGTAATCTATTTAGAAATTTGGCACTATGTAGTGCCAAATTTCAAAACAGACTGCTATTCCAACAAGTCCCTTAATCCTTGTGGAATGAGGTCTACTGGGATGTCAGAAGAGCATGCCTGTTATTTCGACTGCATTTTGAAACAATGGGCCTGCTGTAAAGACGCAGAAGACGCTATTTCGGGATACCAAACGTATCCTGAAATAACACCGCAGTCTAGATGTACCCTATGTTTTACCCTGGTGTAGAACACATGATTTCCGTGAAATTATAACGTGAAATTCATCCAATAGGAGCAATGCAGTAGGGAATCAAGCTGTCCATTTTCAGTACCAGAATGGTCCTATAAACTATACCTGACCAGCCTGTTTAGCTGGGTGGTAGACCATGCCCTTTTGTTTGTCCTGTGAGGTGATGGCATGCACTTACACTAGAAGTTCTGCCTAAGGTACAGTGATGCCACACAAAATATGTTAAACTGAATGCTTTAAACCAGGTCCACTGACCCACAGCAAAATCAGTCGGGGGCCACATACAAGAAGCAAAGTGAGAAGCCCCTGATGGAAAAGGAGAAAGATGCTCTCCACATTCCCCTTGCACACCAGAGTCCGAGCTAGTAGATTTTCTGTGCTTCCGCCCCACGGGTGTGTGGCAGGGGGGGCTTGAGCGCCAGCACAAGCTCCTCAATGCTGAGGCTTGAGGGCTGGATCCGGGCAAGCTGGGGGCCGCATCCAGCCCCTGGGCCTGAGGTTCCTCACCCCTGCTTTAAACAAAGTACATCTCTAACTACTATCTGTCTCCATAACCTGCAGTTCTAGCCTAATTCCTCTAATGACTAGACACTGAGGGTACGTCTACACTAGCCCCCTACTTCGAACTAGGGAGGCTAATGAGGGCAACTGAAATTGCAAATGAAGCGTGGGATTTAAATATCCCGCGCTTCATTAGCATGTTCCCGGGCGGTCGCCATTTTGGAAGATGACTAGCCCGGAATAACTGCCCGCGTCTACACGTGGCAGTGAAACGGGAGTTCAAAGTAAACCCCTTAACTTGAATTAGCTGTTAAACCTCATTCCATGAGGAATAACAGATAATTCGAGTTAGGGGTTTACTTTGAACTCCCGCTTCACTGCCGGCGCAGATGCGGCAGTTATTCGGCTAGTCAGTTTCAAAATGGTGGCCGCTCGAACATGCTAATGAAGCGCGGGATATTTAAATCCCGCACTTCATTTGCAATTTCGGTCGCCCTCATTAGCCTCCCTAGTTCGAACTAGGGGGCTAGTGTAGACGTACCCTAAGATTGGGATTTCCAAATGGCCTAAGGAAATAAGGCACCTCACTCCTACTGAGTTTCAGTGAGAGTTAGGGACTTGTCTTGCAATGTTGACTGCTATTTTTAGTTCTGCTTTTAACTGCCTGTGACTGAATTCTCAGTTGATTGCTTCTCCTGAGCAAGCACAAGCAGGTAGGTCTGTTTTGAGTGAAATGTCAGGTGGATTATCACAGTGATGGAACAAAGGGAGGTTCCTGCATTTTGCCAGGGATGAGTCAAGCAGAGTGGAGGAACCTGATAGGGTTGAGTCAGAATGGGGTATTGTACATCGGACAAGCAAAAACCTCACATAGAGTTGTTCGGAGGTTTACTAAAATGCAGTCACGTATTTTGAGGAAATCCATCCCTGAGCATAAAGGACCTCTTACTTCATCTTCTGTTAGGGAGGGACTACCCCATGCAGCTCTTCCTGAAGTACTGCTAAACTTAATTACTCTCACTTCATGAACAATTAGGAAAGCCAGCCCGCATCTCACCCACATAGAAATGACTGGGATGATGGAGAGAGAAGGTCTCTTGCACAGATTTTCTATCCCTCAAGAAACTTTGCATAATCATGCCACAGACTGAATGTAAATCTGTCCTTGCTCCTCTCTGCTTACTCATAGGCCATTTGCCCTCCAGATCAGGTATTCAGCCTGTGATGGCGCGTCTGGGAGCCCCCTGACCCCGCACTCCCATCCGCAGCCAGATGTGACTCTCCGCCAGCCAGGAGAGTAAAAATGGGTTTATTGCTTCTCCAAGATACAGCACAGCATAGGCTCAATGTAGGCATAAGAGGCTGACAGCCCCAGTTCCCTGGGGGGGAGGGGTTCACAGGCCCCTGAACCCCCTATACTGGTTTTAGTCTGCTTCCTTCATGCTTCCCCACGCTACGATGACCCCTTCTCCAAACCACAGAACACTCATCCCCCCAGGTAGCCACACCCCTTCCTTTGTTCACACTCTTTCCCCTGGCCAGGTGAGAAGTTGTGAGCCATAGTCTACGTGCCTGTCTTCAGGGACCACCCCCCGCTGGGCAGTGCTTACAGACACAGGCCAGTAGGGGTCACTCACAGCACAATAGAGCAACCAGTGAATGCCAAACGAGACAGGATCCAGGGCTACAAGAGTGGACAGCCCCCCACTACATCACACAGCCTTCTTATGCAACCATCTGGGCTAATACACTCCTGTCCACCATTATAAAACTAGCCCCAAGATTTGGCCTAAATTTTCTCGCTTCACAAGACACTAAAAAACAAACTTATAAAAATGAGAACTACACTGATTAATTCTGTCTCAAGCAAAGCTTCGTCTCCCCCCCACCCCACCCCGTCTATAAGTAACTGTGCCAAGGAACTGTGATTCATGTGTGTGTGTCATTTTCATGCTCCAAATAGCAGTTATGCCAACATTTCATAGGTTTTAATTCTTTTCAGAAATCCTGGACAATCAATGCTTTGTCCAAAATGTTTTCATAAACAAAATGGAATTCACGTCGGTAACCCCTTCCAATAGCCACTGGACTGATTTCAGAACAGAGGAATTTTTTTGAAAGTAGGGAGTAGGAGTTATAAAGAACAGAACAGTGCCATATCGTATGACTCAAAATCACGTTCACTTTTTAAAATAATTTTTTCTGATCATTTCTCTCCCATGTGGCCAACTCAATTTGCTTGTTTTAGAAAAAGAAATGCAAAAGTTTAAGACCAAGTAATTATTTCAATGTTCAAATTTACTAGTATAATAATTTATCTAAAAAGCAACATTTGTGTGTCAAATTAAAGTGTGACAGTTTGTCATTTAATCTAACAGATCAGTCATGTTTGAATTTGTCATTTACGTTTAATTAAAATCTAGATTTAATTTGGAGATGGGGAAATTGATTCATTTTTAAAAAGAAAAACAGGAAAAAACATATAAAATACCATTACAAGTATATTTTAAAAACTGGAATGAACTGGCAACAGAAAGTAGCTGCAGGGAAAGAAAGCCTCTGTAGTCTTTCCCTGGGAGAAGGGGGTGTGTCCGGGGCTAGAGGAAGTAGCCTACTTTACTCCCTGGAAGGGGAGAGTTTGGACAGGCAAACCAGGGAACGGGGAAAACCAGAGACCTAGGCAGGGGCTCAGGGGAAAGAGCAGCAAGATATGAGGTAGGTTAAACCTTGGCTGCTGATGAGAGCCTTGAGCCAGGCCCCAGAGCAGAGGGTCCCCTTACCAGTAGCTGATGAAGTGTCACTGGCAGGACAGTGAGCAGAAAGCCTGCCTAAGCCTGTTTGCCAAAAAAGACACTCAATGCCCAGGAAGAGGGAACACATATGGTGACCTGGCCTGGCTGTCAAATCATGAAGAGGAAGCTGTTATTCCTGAAGTGAGAGGGATCTACAGAGTGAAAGGACGGCAGGAGTCTGGGGGAAGACACCACCAAGGCGCCATGACTGACTGGAGCTAATCCCCCCGCCTAATTAGTATCTGGGAAAATTTTTAAAAAGCCCTTATACCAATAAGCCATTCCAAGATGGACATTAGAAGTACACTGGTGTAAATACCTGACGTACGTTTAGTTCCCTGCCGTTAGCCGCCCGTACCTGAGTGGCTGATTGCTGTCAGTGAACAACTCTGTAATTCTGCATGTTTTTATTTGAAAACTCTTTTTCAACATACAATATTGTGGCAATCAGGGCAAGGTATTCCTCCACTATGGGGAACAGTGTCTATGAACAGGACAAGCCAGACAATTAACAAATATTTCTAACACCTTTTCTCTGTTATTAATAGATGAGTTATTTGATTTTTTTTTTCCTAGCCAATTTTCTCTTTCTTTAAGGTGTCCTTCCTATGCAAACTCTTCCTTTTTCCTTCTAGCCCTCAGCAATCCAGCAGCACTTGCAGCTGCAGTTTGTGGCCAACAGCCACTTTCAGTTCATTTTCTCTCACAAAAGAACCAATGCCTAGGTTAGCTCCTGATTCAGGAAAACTCTTGAGCCCAGGCTGAACTTTAAGCATGTGCTTTCAGTATTGTCAGTGGGATTTAAACATATGTATGTCTAGACTGCATCCCTCTGCCGACAGAGGGATGCAGTCTAGACATACCTCATGGGTTAGAGACCTTCTTGAATAGGCAAGTTGTCTGAATCAGGCCTTTTTGTTAGCACAGTAGCAAGCAGCAGTAGCTGAAAGCGTCACACCTGGCTGCATTGCACTCCGTGGTGGGGGGGATGATGGGGTAGTTCAAACTTGCTACGTTTTCTCTTCCAGCCCTTCACCCACTCCTTAATGGCATCTTTCCCCCTATTCCTTCAGCATTCCCATTGGCTGCCGTTATTACCTTTATTCCCCATTCACCTTCCCCACTAACTTAATGGGCTTAGGGATTATTTGTGTTTCAGTGGGGAGGTCCTTTCAGAATGCACTTTGGAAAACTGCTGAATAGCTGAGACATCCTCCAGAAGGTTCATGGCCAATCACAACATGACTATTAGTTTTGGTCAGTCAACCGCCATCCTCTACTCCACTACTGAACTCTTGGGCTTGTTCTCCTTAAAGTTCCCATAATTGGAAGTTTCCTAAATTGGAACTTTTAATTAAATTAAAAAGCATCACAAACAAACCATACAATGTTAAAACAACAGTGAAAGAGACCAACCCCATCCTCTGTCCTGCTTACCTTTTTCTGAGCAAACCCATGAATCTGGAGTGTTTAAATGACTCTCTGCTGTTTGGCTTACTTTCCTGCATGTTTCAAAATCTACTATGATGACAATTCATGAATCGATAAGTAGAAACGCTTTCTTTTCCTAAGTGCATAATGTGGCTTGATTTGTCAGCATTTGCCAGTCCATCTGCTAAATGTGCTTTGCAAATGGTATGTACAGCATAAAAATAGTTATTGTGCTCATTGTAATCAGCTGCCTAAAATATTCCAATATTCCTCCTGATTTCCCCCAAAGCACTCTCTCTCTTGCTCTTTTTTTTTCTCATAATGGAAATGATGACCCATTGCTATCCTAAAGAGTAAAAAAGCCAAGTCTTTCATAAGCTTCTCCATCTATTTTTATAAAAGAGAAACGCTGTAGATTCACTTCATGAAACTACAGTCTTGAAGGGCCATGCCATTACTGGTTAGTGCATCTGATTCAACTGATGCTAAAACATGTTAGCTATGATTTAGCTGAGAGGGGTTTTTTTTTTTATTTAAAAGATGATGTTTGAATACAGCAACACAAACAATAAAATCTATAATCACAAGAGGAAAACAGGGTGACTCAGTGCCTGCCTGTTAGTTTTTCCTCTTCCCAGCGGGATATTTTGCTTGAAAGAGAAATTTGAAAAACTTGCTGCTTATTTTGGGGTGTCATTCCCATTTTCCTTTGCTGTGTTAGTGGCTCTGCACTGGCATGAGCCCATGAAGTTCCAGTACGAACTTCCTCAAAGTTCTAGGCTGTTTGGATACAAGTTTGGGTTGGGAGGGGCTTGGGTGGTTAATTCCCCTTCCTGAGGCAGTCAGCAATCAGTCAGCTGCTAGGGAAATATCTTTGTAGATTCACTTGCAGTAGGTAAAATGTGTTTGTGATAACAACCAACAAGTGGGTTTTCCTAATAAAACTACAATGGGCCATAAATCACGTATGCTTGCTTGGCTTTCATGGGGAACATGTATGCCAGAAACTGAATGCTTACAGACTAATCAAATGTTGTAATACTCATTTCTAGGACAGCTCTGGAAATGTCTGCCAAGAACTGTGAAGCTCATTTTCAGTAGAATCATAGAATCATAGAATACTAGGACTGGAAGGGACCTCGAGAAGTCATCGAGTCCAGTCCCCTGACCTCATGGCAGGACCCAGTACTGTCTAGACCAGTGGTTCTCAACTCGTTTCAGTCCACGGACCACCAGGCCAATTAAAAAATTTTCGTGGACCACCTCCAGCACATGTAGCACAGGACGAACGACACAGCAACCACTCAGCATGATGGCGGCAGCTACACTGACACTCAGAGCCTCAGATGGAAGTTACTGGCAACACAACGCGGTTGCATCCTAGGTGACGCTATGGATGACGCGTCGCGTGCTTGTGAACACGGCGTAAAACAGCCTAACGGCGGCGCCTGCTCACGCTGTGTGACGTTGGACAATGTTCCTGTGGACCACCGAAAAAGTCACCATGGACCACCAGTTGAGAACCACAGGTCTAGACCATCCCGGATAGACATTTATCTAACCTACTCTTAAATATCTCCAGAGATGGAGATTCCACAACCACCCTAGGCAATTTATTCCAGTGTTTAACCACCCTGACAATTAGGAACTTTTTCCTAATGTCCAACCTAAACCTCCTTTGCTGCAATTTAAGCCCATTGCTTCTTGTTCTATCCTCAGAGGCCAGGAAGAACAAGTTTTCTCCCTCCTCCTTGTGACACCCTTTTAGATATCTGAAAACCACTATCATGTCCCCCTCTCAATCTTCTCTTTTCCAAACTAAAAAAGCCCAATTATTTCAGTCTTCCTTCATAGGTCATGTTCTCTAGACCTTTAATCATTCTTGTTGCTCTTTTCTGAACCTTCTCCAATTTCTCCACATCTTTCTTGAAATGTGGTGCCCAGAACTGGACACAATACTCCAACTGAGAGTTCCTAGAACATCCCACCTACTCTGGAGAATTGCTGAGTTAGTACCCTTTTTTAGGAAAGGAGGGGAAACGTGATTATGAATGATCTTGAGACAAAAAGTAGAAATGTTGGGGCTGGGAGTGGGAGGGTTGCAGTAAGGGGCCATGACCAGGACAGGGCTGGAGCAGAGCCGGACTACCTTGTGCTCCCTTCCCACTTTCTGTGGAGGCTGGTCCAGGCCCTGCCATGCCCCCTGGACATTCCTCCATGCCCCACTTGGAGGACCAATGGATTGGACTGCCCTACTGAGGGTCTTTTAATATTTATTTATTTATTTATTTATTACTGATTCACCTATCATACCCAGCCAGGTCACCTTTGTGCTAGGTGCTCTTAACAGGACAAAACGACAGTTTCTGTGACAAAGAACTTAAGGCTTTTAAAGCATTGTATTTGGGCTTGACCAACTACCATTGAAAAGTAAGGGACAGAAACATGAAAGTCAAAGCAGGATGGATAGTCACACAGGATCTAATGAAGCACAGGATCTAATGAACCACAAATGGAAAGTGGGGTAGGTGATTTTACTTATGATCACATTTTAATTGATATGCCCTGTTTGGCTTTGTCTTCACTGCCAGTTTTTTCGGCAGGAAATATGCTAATGAGGGACTCATTGGCATAAGTCGTGATTTCATTTGCATATTTTCTGCTGTTTCTTTTTGCGCGAGGGTTTTTGCACAAAAACAAGCAGTGTGGGGCTGTGTCTACATTGGCACCCTTTTTGGAAAAAAGGATGCTAATGAGATGCAAATCTGGGGATTTAAATATCCTCGCGTATTTGCATTACATGCTGCCGCTTTTTCCGGCTCGGGCTTTGCGGAAAAAGCGCCAGTCTAGATGGGGATCTTGCGGAAAATAAACCCTTTTCCGCAAGATCTCTTATTCCTACCCTTTAAATAAAAAGGGTTTATTTTCCGCAAGATCCCGTCTAGACTGGCGCTTTTTCCGCAAAGCCCGAGCCGGAAAAAGCGGCAGTTATGTAAATGAAATACCGCTGGGGATATTTAAATCCCCGCGATTTGTAATTGCGACTGGTCTCATTAGCATCCTTTTTCCGAAAAAGGGTGCCAATGTAGACACAGCCAGAATGTTTTCTTCTTGAGCAAAAATCCCTTTTTCTGCAAGATTTTTTGGGGAATAAGGATCTTGCAGAAAAGGGGGTTTTTGCACAAAAAGAAAACGTCCACACTGCTTGTTTTTGCGCAAAAACTGATTGGCAGAAAATATGCAAATGAGATAGTCTCATGCAAATGAGTCCCTCATTAGCATATTTTTTGCCAAAAAAAATTCATAGTGTAGATGTAGCCTTTGTGTTTATTAAAAGATCAGATCTACAGATAAAATACTTAGAGAAGGCATATTGCTCACAAAAGGAGCCATAATTTGCAATGGGAACTAGGACTTTCACAAGCTTGCTCAAGAATGAGTTGTTTCCTGGCACAGTGACACATCTATATTGTACAGTACTTTTAAAGATAAACTTAACAGACTTGGAGGACATTTTGGAGCACAAGAATTAATGTTCTCGGGCAGGGCTATACACGGGCTTTTTCAGCATGAGTCATATTTTAAACAAGGACAGTCTGCAAGTGGGTTTTTTCCAACCCGTTTTTTCTTCATTGTCAAAATGAAGCTTCCCAGGTCCTGGGTTAATGTGTTTCATCAAACTATCTCTAGACTGTGCATTCCTCATTACTTGGCTGAGGTATACTGCAGCATAATTACACTTCCTCTCCTGATCTCTACAGGAAATGCAGTTTGGTGGGGCCCACAAAACACTTGTGTTTGATAGGATGAAATCCTTGTTAGTAATAAAATATTTTCAGGCTGGCAATGTAAACTATGGCAACAAGTGCTTCAGCAAAAGTTTATCTCCACATTGGGAGGACGGTCAGGGGGATATAACCAAGGAGTGTTGAGTGACAGCTCAAGCAATGTATAGAGCACCGAGGGCTTGTTTTCACAGCATGGTGGATTGACGCTGCAGCGATTGATCCACCGGCTGTCAATTTATCATGTCTGCTTAGATGCGATAAATTGACTTCCAAGTTTTCTCCTGTTGACTCCAGTACTTCTGAGAAGAATAGCCGGAATCAACAGGAAGAGGAGCTGGAATCAACTGAAGAGCAGCTGCCAATGACTTTACCACATGGAAGACACCGCGGTAAGTATGTCAACTTCAGGTATGCTCTCAAGTAGGAGTGAAGGATTTTACTTCAGTAATTGGCACTGGTGTAAGAGGATCCAGTGGCTAGATGCTGAAGCTAGACAAATTCAGATCAGAAATAAGCATACATTTTAATGGTGCAATTAATTAATCATTGGAACAATTTACCAAGGATTGTGGTGGAGTCTCCATCACTGACAATTCTTAAATCCAGATTGGATGCTTTCTAAAAGGTCTGGCTCCAGGAATTATGTTGAGGAAGTTCCATGGCCTGTGTTCTACAGGAGGTCAGATTAGATGATCACAGTGGTCCCTTCTGGCCTTGGAACCTATGCCTGTCACAGAGTGTCCACCCCACACAAGGAAGAGCATGTTAAGTGAGGTTATTTAACCTGATTGGATGCAACTGAGGGAAAGCCCAGGATTGAAAGGCTGATGGAAGATGAACCTCTGCTGAGCTGACATAAAGCCAGAAGTCTGCAGCAGAAAGGGGTGACAGAGAAGTAATCTGCAGCAGTGTCCCCTGTTAGCTGTGTGCTTTTGCATCTGCTCAGCAGAGAGTCAAATGCTTCTCAGCTAATTAGTAGAGCACTCACAGCTAGTTTTTGTTTCTACTGGTGGTGCACATTCACACATGCCTCAGTGCACATAGAAAAATTATTCCGCACATGGATTAAAAAGTTGAGAGGGGACATTGGTCTGCAGTCACCCTCTGGAAGAAAGAAGATGTGTTCAGGGTTATGTTGTTAGGTAGTCTGCAGTTATTCTCTGGGAGGAGGGAGTTTGAGTTAATATATGCAAGGGGGAGGGGAGACCAGAAGATAAGAGCAGAGAAGGAGGAAAGAGTCCAGAGACACAGCAACAGAGTCTGGGCCCAAGCAAACTGCAGTTGCTGGATAAAGGACTGGAACCCAGAGGACAGGCCTGAGATCCCCTACCAGCTCCTGGAGGAGGCTCAGACTAGGCAGTGGAGCCAAAGACAGCCTGAGACGATTGTCCAATGGGATTTCTGTACCTTGGAAGGGAGGACTATAGTGACCTGTCCGGAGGGCTGAGTCACGAAGAAGGAGTACACCAAGTCCTAGAACAGAGGTGAGCAATAAGCAGCCTGTGGGCTGGATGTGGTTCTTCATAGTTAGCTCCTGGCGGGCCGCCAGATGCTTTAGTTACCTGTACCTCCACAGGTACAGCTGCTTGCAGTTCCTGTTGGTGACAGTTTGCTGCTCCCAGCCAATGGCAGCTGCGGGAAGCAGTGCAGGCCAGGATACCACTTCCCGCAGCTCCCATTGACCGGCAACGGTGAACCGCGGCCAATGGGAGCTGTGAGTGGCCGTACCTGTGGATTAGCAGATAAATAAAGTGTCTGGCAGCCTGCCAGGGACTAACTTTGTTGAACTGCATTCAGTTCATGGGCTTCTTATTGCCCACCCCTCCCCAAGGGTACATCTACACTGCGAGCTAAAGTCAAGTTAAGATATGCAACTTCAGCTACGTTAATTGCATAGCTGAAGTCAAAGTACTTTAACTTGGCTTTTGGCGCTGTCTGCACTGCAGGAAGAACACTCTTCCTTCAACTTCCCTTACTCCTCATGAAATGTGGGTTACAGAAGTCGGAGTAAGAAGCCCGTTATTTTGAAATTATTTCAAAATAATGGGCTTGCTGTGTTGACATTCACTTTGTTATTTCAAAATAACATGAGTTATTTCAAAATAAATGTGCAGTGTAGACATAGCCCTAGAGCAGGGGTGGGCAAAAGAGCCTCCGCGGGCCAGATCTGGCCCTCCAAGTGGGTTGATCCGGACCGCGGAGGCCCTGCTGCTCCCCTGCCCCCCAGCCAGGCAGGGCAGGAGGAGGCTTCGCGTGCTCCCCGGCCCCCAGGCGCTGATTGGCCTGGGGGTGGAGGAGCACTGGAAGTCTCTTCCCACCACCAGGGGCATGGGTGCTTAGTGGGAAGGGGAGGCAAAGGGGCTCCCCCACCCCTAGACCAATCATGGTCTGTGGGTGGGGAAGCCCGAAGCATCCTGGCCCCGCCCCTTCCTTTTGAGGCCCTGCCCCTTCCGGTGCAGCCAGGGGCCACTTCAAAAATTTTATAGTGTCTCACCAGGCTTGGGAATTTTGGAATTACAAGGGAGTTACAACCTGTCACAAATACTGACTGTCTAGTTGTTTTGGTTAATTAAGTTGCAGCCTTTTTTCCATAATAAACTGATCCTCATTTAATTAATCCTTGATCTCTCTCACAAATCCATCTATTCATGTAGAACTGAATCTCAATTTTTGAAGTGGCCCCCGGCAAAAAAATGATTGCCCACCGCTGCCCTAGAGAGAGAGAGAGACCATGGGGTGAGGAAAGGGATATGGGACTTGAGAGGAGCTAATCACCAGACATGGCTACATGAAGGTGCCCCAGCAGTGAGTGATAACCTGTGGCAACGCCCTATTGAGTTTTTTATATTGTAATCAAGCCCTTGGGGCCATGTACTTAGTGTATTATCTTATAATGTCTCGCCAGGCTTGGGAATTTTGGAATTAAAAGGGAGTTACAACTTGTCACAAATACTGACTGTCTAGTTGTTTCGGTTAATTAAATTGCAGCCTTTTTTCCATAATAAACTGATCCTCATTAAATTAATCCTTGATCTATCTCACAAATCCATCTATTCATATAGAACTGAAACTCCGCCTTTCCTTCACAAAGTAGTGCGGATAATTCCCTAATAAACTCCCTTCGTAATGATGGTGAACTCAGCAACTTCTAGAAAGGCAGGCAAGTGAGCGTCTAATGTGAAATACGATCCCCCAAGCTTAAGCATGTTACCTACACTGTGCTCTTTTGCATCTCCACCCCCCTGAGGCAAAGAACCAAACTTTTTCTATATTAGATTTCCTATTTCTCTGTCAAAACACAGCCCAGTTCCTACTGAAATATTGATCAAATAAAAAATGAATGTCCTGCTTGAGGCATACTACATTGGTTAGACAGAGGACTGCAGCCTCTGTAGCTGTCAACAACAGGTACAGCATGGGTACCACCACAGAGCTGTTCTTACCCATATGAGGATTCATAGTTGGGTAGGGCCCCCAAAAATTTGGGGCACCACGGGGTCTTAATGTTCATCCACCTGCCTCTTTCTGTCCCTCTTCTGTGAGAATTTTGGGAGGGTGTGTGGTGGGGCCGGGGCGGAGCAGCCGCGTGGCTTGCTTTTCATCCCATTCCCCAGACTATCAGGGAGTGAGGGGAAAGAAGTTGAATTGAGTGCTTGCCTCTCACACCTGGCTAGTGAAGGGAGCTCCCCCCCCTCCCAAATTTCTGCCGTTGTCTGCTTCCTCCGGAGAGGATCTAGTTAACTTTAAAGTGAAAAAGCCTGCCAGAGCTATTAGCAGAACATCAAACCCATTCAAGTGGTAATGAAGCCATTTAACAGGCATTTGCCAACCCAGGTATATACTGTCAGTTTCTGAATTCACTGTGTTACAGGACCTTAGTTTGATTTAAAAATTGACTAAAATTTGATTTAAAAACATTTCATTGGTGTGTTGCTGAATATTATAAAATTACATCTCTAAAAATCGTCACTTCCCCCCGGCTGCCATCAGTCAGAGAGGCACCAGTTAAATAGTACTGCATAGGGCCCCATAAATCCTAAGGATGGCCCTGCTTATTCACTGTGGGCATGTCTACACTAGCCCCCCTAGTTCGAACTAGTGAGGCTAATGTAGGCATTTGAACTTGCAAATGAAGCCCGGGATTTAAATATCCCGGGCTTTATTTGCATGTTCCCGTCCGGTCGCCATTTTTAAATGCCACTAGTCCGGACTAACTGCCCGCGGCTACATGCGGCAGTTAAACGGTAATTCGAACTAAGTCCTTAGTTCGAATTACCTGTTACTCCTCCTGGAATGAGCTGTGTAAGGTAATTCGAACTAAGGACTTAGTTCAAATTACCATTTAACTGCCGCGTGTAGCCACGGGCAGTTAGTTTGGACTAGTGGCATTTAAAAATGGCGACCGGACGGGAACATGCAAATAAAGCCCGGGATATTTAAATCCCGGGCTTCATTTGCAAGTTCAAATGCCTACATTAGCCTCCCTAGTTCGAACTAGGGGCTAGTGTAGACAAACCCTGTCTTCCTAATGTGATTCAGCACTGAGCTGCAGAGATGACATGGTAATTCAACTCATTCTTGTCCTCTTTATGGAAAAAACAAAAACAAAAAGTCCCAAACCCTGCCATTTAATACCAGTTCTGATGGTGTTTGTTGTGGTTTAGGCATTTGTGTAGTAGGAATAATACCGACAGCATCAAATCATATTGCATGTAAAACCAAATGCAGCACATATGGACTTTACATCACTGCCACCCATTGCTCGTGATTTGAACATATTCGTTGGGTGATGTCACTTTGCACACCACTGTGGTATCCAATGAACATTCTTTTTCAAAACAGGAATGAAACCAAAACATTGCAGCTTTTATACAACCATTTATAGACTCATAAATATCTGCCCTTGGAAACTACTTTGCTACTGGAGGGAAAGCAACTTGTTTTGATGTTAAACGTTACAAAAGAAGAGACTTGTTACTTAAGTTCCTCAATTTAAGAGAAATAAAGAGAAAGTTGGGGGGATGCAACAGAAATTTTCTATGGGAAAATGTTTTATATCACAGACAAAGTTTTTAGTTTCCTAAATGTAGTCAGATAAAAATCTTTTTTGCCAAGAGACTGTGGCAGTAGCAACATAATATTTGGCACAGCAAACCTTACTTTATTTGTATGCACTTTAATGGGGAGGAAACCCTTTTAAATTCAGAAAACGTTTCCAGAAATTGTAAACTCTGGGAAGCCAGATCTACAGATAAATGTTGATGGAGCCAGATTCATCCCTGGTGAAATTCTGCTGAGCTCAACATAACTGAAGTTTAGTTGGGTTAACTTGAAGGATTTGCAAGTACTCAGAACTTCCAGCTGGCACCATCTCTTCAAAAAACCTCTACTTATATTTAGGCACCTGAATAAAGAATCAGATTGTCAAAAAAAGCAGAGCACTCAAAACACTGAGCTCTTCTGAAAAATCTAGACCATATATTTTGATTACTAAATGGGAGCTGATCTCTTGAAAATCTGGCCTAATAGCGTTACACTGGAGATAAATTTGTCCCAGTATGTTCTAACCCTATGAGGATGTAGTTTGAAAAACTACTCTTATTTATTTGTTAAATAATCATCATCTGTTTTCTGAACTTAAGAGTTACATTGTTGGAAATTATATAATTATCCTCAAGTGATTAGAAATTACATTTAGGATCACAAGATCATAGCTGTGACAGAGCGACAGAGTGCTAGAGCTCAAAGATCACAAATTTAATTTGTCAGTGTATTATAGCTTTTGCAAAGTCAATGTGAACCATAGTGTGGGTATTGTAAAGGCCTTAATGTTCTCCACTCCCTTCCTAGAAGCAACATCAGCACTCTCAACCCAGCAGTGCTGGGGCACTCAAAAATAACAAACCAATGTTCACACACAATGGAGAACAATATGGTTTAGTTGAGAAATCAGATTTCAGTTGTATGTTTCACAAGGATTATCGTATACCAGGGCTACTCAACTTTGGAAGCCCGGGGGCCACAATGATACTCACACAGCACATGCCAAGGGCCACAATTTAAGTGTGGTTGCATATACATGCACATATATATGCAAATATATGCAAATAGCTTCTTTCACACAATGCCCTGGAGCTCCCGGCACCTCCTCCCTGGGGGCTAGAAACACTGACACCCTGTACCCGTCTGTTCCAGCCAGCCCATCCGCTTGTGTCTTTCAATGCTCACCCAGCCTGGGAGACACCTCGCTGTTGTGGAGGGTGTTCCCAGTGGAGGCTGTGTTAAAAGGATCCCACCCACAGGCTGCATGTTGAGTAGCCTTGTTGTATACAGTAGTGAGAATCATTTTCAAAATTATAAAAAATATCTCCTTGATAGTGCCTTTGGTTTCCTTCTAAGTCTCAGATAATAGAGAAAATGATTGCACTGTAATTTCTAGATTTAGTAGGCGGTGAATGAACTGAGAGGGGTAGAAGTGTTTCAAAAATCTAAAAACCATCATTTCTTGCCTTGCATTGCTAATCCTATCACTGAGGCACAATAGTTCCAGATGTACAAAGCAGTTCTATGAAGTAGAAAATAATGGCATTTTTATCTAAATGCATAATTTGTCTTCTTTTAATCATGGAGCTTGGCATGGAGGACTAGCCACATTTAAAGGTTAAACACATTATGTGAATTAAAATAAATTCTTCCTGGAGCTACGCAGTCAACGTTTTCTTCACAAAGAACAGCAGTGCTGTTTTGAGAAGTGATGTATGGAGGTGCAATGATGATTTGGAGGATTCATGTACAATTTATGAAGTCTGTTTTATTTTATTAAATTACTGCATTACTGAATGACACCATCTGCTATCAGGGCTGTAGCATGTCTCTCCCTGGCCAAGGACAATGAAGAGTTGCTAACCTGAATGCTCCTATTCAGATGGAAGCATCTTAGAATAACAGGGTGACTGAAGTAGAAGAACCAGTTTTTTCTAACTTCTCTGAAGGAGGTTGGAGTTGGGAGCAGAAAAGGGGAAACAAAGAAACCAAGGCTAGTGGTAGAAGGACACAGAGACTCTGAGAATCAGAGAAAGGAAGTTTGGGGCAAGAGGGAGGCACAAAGGGGTATGTGTTTTTGTAGCAGAGGGATTAAGGGATCGATTTAACCCAGGGCAAGAGCAAAAGAAGCTGAACTAGAAAAGAGAAAAGAAGGAGCCTCCGTGATTCAGAGAAGCCATAAGCTGCTGGAGTGGGATTTTAGAGAACTCTTGCCATAAGCCTAACCAACTCACAAAGTGGTAGGGAAACTGAGGCAGGGAAATGTGTGTGGGCATTTGTCAGTGTGCATGTGTGCTTGTGAATCTGCATTTGTTATACTTTCTAATGTAAAAAGCATTTTGTAAATTCACTTTTTGCAAGTCCTTAGGGTTATGTGCTTCAATTATTGCATGTCCCTGACGAGTTAAGTGGTTAAAGTAGAGTATCCACAAGACTGGTGATTTGAGAGAGGATGTGTGTGAGCTACCCTGGTGTCTTATGGGGCTCAGCACTCATCCTGGGAGCCTAGGGCAGTTGGATTGTGAGGTCCCATTTCCTTGAAGGGGTAACAGACATAGCCGGCACCCAGGGAATGTGCCAGAAAGGCCAAAGAAAGAGCCAGTGCTGGAGCCTACCCAGCCTCAGGCCTGGTCTACACCAAAAAGTTAGGGCAACTTGGCTCCATCACTCAAGGGTGTGAAAAATCCACATCCCTGAGCAACGTAGTTAAGCCGACCTAACCCACAATATAGACAGCAAGAATTTTTCCATAGATTTAGCTATCGCCTTAATGGGTGTGTCTACAAAGCACCCTAAACTCGAAATAAGATACACAATCGCACTATGCAAATTTCGTGTCTTATTTTGATTGAATTTCGAAGTAAGCTATTTCAAAATTTGGTGCGTCTACACAGTGCCAATTTTTGAAATAATGTGCTATTTCGAGACATCCCTTAACCCTCTTGGAACAAGGGTTACCGGGATAGCACGCCTGTTATTTTGAAAAATATTTCAAAATAACGGGCGGCTGGATAAGACGCGGGGTACCCTTTGGTATCCCGAAATAGCTATGCAGTGTAGACGTACCCTCAGTGAAGTAAGTTACCTACCTCAACAGCAGAACCCCTCCCATTGTCATAGGCAGCATGTACACTGAAGCACTACAGCAGTGCAACTGTGCCGTTACAGTGTTTCAAGCCTAGACAATAGGGATGTTGACATGTAGACAACTCCACGATTAATCAATAAACCTGGGCTTATCAGTTAATCTTGTTGACTACACGCACTCCTTCCCCCACCGCTGCCTCTGTATCAGAGGCAGTAAGTAGAGAAAGGGGGAGCGGGAACTGTTGCCTGTGAGGAGCTGGCTTGAAAGCTGGCTGCCCGTGAACACAGGATCTGCCTGCCCCACCCCCACGCTGCTGCTTCTGATAGAGAGGCAGCAGCGCAGGGTGGCAGGAGGCTCCCCGGGAGAGAGGCCGGAAGTACACAGGCTGCCAGCCCCACCCGTGGGGACTACCGAATAGTCATGTTACTGCTAAAATTTCATGTGGTTACATGACTATTCATTACACGCTATCTTAACATCCCTACTAGACAAGGCCTCCTGCGGCTAGCCAGGTGGCTGGTGTATTGCGACACAAACACAATCTCCAAGTGAGTGGGAGGAGCTCAACCAGGAGAATAAATTAGACATCTTGTCCTAACTCTGATCTCATTGTAAATCAGGAGTGACTCCACTGAAAGTCAATGGACTCACACCAATGCAAGCGCAATGTAAGTGAAAGGGGGATCTGACCCGCTTTAACACAGACTCCCTGAGACCTATTTAACAGTACATGGGTGGCAGTCCCCACCACCTTGCACTTTATATGCTGACGTACACCTATTCAAATCAGATTTACACCCAGTTTGCACAGTCGGAATGACTGTACTTCACTGCTAGGCAGTGGAAAATCAGGTCCGTTGAGTGTAAAGAGTGGGTAATACATACATCCCTAGGAACCGTACAGTGTAAGTTATAGGAGAGGGTGGATACTTTACCTATGGCTTCTTACACTCTGCCTTACTCCATAGTTTCAAGGAGGCATGATCTGCAAGCATGTGAGCAGCAGGGCCGACAGCCACGCTGGGCCCTTGGCCAAGGTGGGGGATGGGAGGCTGCTCCTTGTCCCTCTTCTGGGGGCAGGGCCTTGGTCATAAGGGGAGAGGCTGGGGCTAAGCAGCCCTCAGAGCCGCTCAGAGAGTGCCGTGCTCCAACCCCCAGCCTTCAGTGCTGCACAAAACGCACAATGTAGCACTTCTGCAGCAATTTAAAGGGCCCAGGGTTCCGGCCACTGCCGCTGACACAGTAGCAGCAGCGGCAGCTGGGAGCCCCAAGCCCTTTTGTATCACCAGGCTGGAGGATAGTTGCCTGCCTCCCCTCCCTCCACCCCTGCAGGAGGCCTGCATGTGAGCATAGTCATGACCTTAGCTTCCTGTTCATTAATTGCAGTGAACCGTTTGTTTCTAGAGCAGGAGTCTCAAAGTCACGACCCACGGGCCATCTACAGCCTAAGCATTTCTGCAATCCGGCCCAGGAGTCCCTGCAGCCAGGGGGCAGTCTCAAAGCGGAGATGAGAAAGAGAATGACAGTGAGAATTTCCAGTGGAGATAGGGAAGTGCCAGGGCCGGATTAAGGCATGGGCTAGCCGGGCAGCTGCCCGGGACGCCAACCTATGGGGGGCGCCTGATGGCAGCTGTAAGGGGCGCACAGCGCCCGGCTCCCGGATCACAGGCTGCAGCAGCTCCTAGCGGCCACCCTGCAGCGGCCGCCCAGGGAGGGGGCTGCGTTAATCCCCACAGCGCTGGCCAGCAGTGCCCTTCCCCCCGCGGCTGCGGGGCCCTGCACAGCCAGGCTCGGCCCTCCCCGGGCGGCCCCGGGCTGCGCGCCAGCGGCGGTAGCCAGGCTGAGCCAGGCCGGGCCGGGCATGTGCGTCCTGCCACCACCAGCGCTGGGTGGGGACGGGGCCGCGCTTGTGCCCTCCCCCAACCCGGGGCGCAATTGAACTGTCTGCCCGGGGCACCGGAATGGCTCGGTCTGGCCCTGGGAAGTGCTAATGGCGTTTTACAAGGCACAGGTAAAACCTCAGCTGGAATGCTGGGTGTGAGTTCTGGTCACCCATGTTCTAGCAAGATGAAATTGAACAGGAATAATTTCAAAGTCCTGCTACTAGGAGCAGGGTGTGGAGAGCCTACCTTCTGAGTGGGGATGAAGCGTCTGGCTTGTTCAGCCCTGCAAACAATGGCTGTGAGAGATCTTACTGCACTCGATAAATGTTGTAACGCCTACAGGCAGAATCAAAAGTGTGTGTTCCCTGTAAGCTGAGCACTTGAGCAGCCATCCAGGAGAGATTCAAATAATGCTCAGCTGATTAGCAGAGCACCCACAGCCAGCAACATGTGTTTCTACTGGTGGTGCACATAACACAATTTATTCCGCACATGGATGGAAAATGTAGAGGGATCATTGCATCAAGGTGAAACACCAGGAAGGTAGAAGTGCTGGTTAAGTGAACTGACCATGGTGGCATAAGAACAAATGGGTATAAACCAGCCATGAATAAATTTAAACTGGAAATTAGGTTTCTCATCATCAGAGGACCATGATTCCGGAACAGCTTCCTTATAGGAGCAGCGGGGGCAAGAAACCTAACTGGATTTAGTATGGAGCCTAAGCAGCTTGTGAAAGGTGTGACATGAAAGGCTTGCATGTGACTAAGCAGAGGACTGGTCTTAGTCAGCAGGTCCTAACCAATTGGTGGCCCCAAATTTGTCAAGCAAAAAAAAAAAAAGGAAAAAAGAAAAGGGAAAAAGAAAGTCCTGTGTTTATATTTTCTTGTGTTCTTAACACTGCGCATAACACTAAAGAAACTGCTATCCTACCTTTAGGATGGCACAACTACAGCTAAATTCTAGTGAGCTACATGTCCAAGGTTTCCTGCCTTCAGTCAGCAGATAAGAATCAATGCATCTCTTATCGGTTCCATTTTTTTAAAAATAGGCAGTAGATTTTGTGGAACTAATACAATCAAGCAAAGAAGCAGGTTAAAAATGCTTGGTGAAAGGAGGACCTGGCTGCACAACAGCAGGGCATAATGCTCTTTATAGTGAAAAGCCCCATTGATTTCAATGGGACTATGCCCACTATTAAGTAGTAGGTCCAGTAGCAAGTATTTGCAAGACAGGGCTCCGGGTCAATAAAACAACAACCAAACCCAATCAAGTATGACTGCACCACTTGGCTTGATATTGTCCAATCTGCTTTCCATGAGGGGGGAAAAAAGTGTCAACAAAAGATAATTACTGAAATTTGCCCCGGGCTCTTTAAATCACTGTTGGAGCCTCACGCCACATGAGGGCTGGAGGTGGCTCAGAAGTGCCCCTTCTAGGGCTTGGAGCTGGGCCCCCCACATGTACCTTGAGTGGGTGCCTGAGGAAGCAGTTGCCCGGCCCCTCCCGATCATTACCTATGTTATATGCCCATTTTACTTACAGGGAAACTGAGATCGAGATGTTAGTGGCCTGATATTCAGAGAAGCTGAATGCCCACTGCATCAGTGAAAGTGAGAACTGCTCAATAACTCCAAATATCAAATGAAGCGGGGCATGTTTTGAAAAGGGCACAGGGACAGTTTTTCAAGTGTTCTAGACACACAATAAATGGCTTATCAATGTGAAGACTGGGGCTTTAACAGGATTTGAAAAAGAACTAGATAAATTCGTGGAGGTTAGGTCCATCAATGGCTGTTAGCTAAGATGGTGTCCCTAGCCCCTATGAGAGTCTGGGAATGGATGACAGGAGAGGGATTATTTGATGATCCCTTGTTCTGTTCACTCCCTCTGGGGCATCTGGCATGGGCCACTGTTGGAAGACAGGACCCCGGGGTTGATGGACGTTTGGTCTGACCCAGTATGTTCTTACGTTCTTATGCTTCAACAAAGAATGGGGAACAGTGCTGTGACTAGCATACAGGTATTCCTACCTCTCTTTCCTGAGCTCAGACCATACTCATCGAATAGCACCGACTGGTGAAGTATTTTAATGGATTTGGTTTGAGAAAAGAGTTAATTAGTTTTTGGGCATGGTTACTTGGTAGATTGTCTATGCTGCCTGGCTGAACTCTTAGAATTAACCTTCCAATGGGCCTCCCTACAGCCTTCAAGAGTGTGTGTGTGTGTGTGTATGCGCAATGCATGTTGTATGTATACATGTGCTTATTACTGTGCAAGTGGAAACTCCTTCGCACACACTTGAAAAACACTGCCACGTGGGCACATATTGAATAGTCTACTGAAGTAGCAAGACAAGACCCAATGAGCTTTATAAATGTAAATTTAGCACAAGGGAGTTCATAGCTGTTAAGCTGTTGAAATTCCATGCAGTGATGTTTTCCCCATGTAGATGCATGCACGCTTTTTCAACCATGTGTAAGACAGGAGTGGTCTAAACATGTACCATTCATCTTCTAGTTAACATGAAAATCTCCACTGCTGAACTGTTCCAGCCCAAAGACGCTGCATGTGTTTCTTATTAAATATAGCTGTCAGAAAAATGGAAAGGGTTAGATTTCAGAAGTGGTGGAGCTAAAGAGAAGACAAATGGTTGGGCTGCGGCATTCCCAAAGAGACATTCTCTAGCTAAGTCATGCTGGCCCTGCAGCATTGTTCTTCACTTCTCACTGGAAGGCTGCAGATATTCTTTTTCAAGCACATCTGCAATGAGATTAAAGCACAGATTGCAAACCACTTCCTTTTCTACCTAATCCCTGTGCTACGGTCAAATTAGGGAGAAGAATACAGCAAAGAAGAGGAATTAATTTCACTCTGTAAACCTCGCTTGTTGTGCAATGCATATAGGACTATATTCTGCTCCAATGGTGTAAATTCAAAACAGCTCCACTGACATTTCATTGTAGCAAGGTTGAATTTACACTGGTATAACAGCAGAATTGGTCTGTGATCTTTAAATTACAGCATCAAGTTAACCCTCCTTAATTTCACTATAGTATTCCTTTGCAAATTTTCTTTAAGGCTTTTACTCAAAAAGCATAAACAGCCCCTTAGAGGTGCTGTTGTGTGGCAACAGAGTGCCACATAAATTAAGAAAACTCTGGGTAATATCTCTGAAAATATGTGTTTATAGCTCCCTGCCAGTTTCTGACTAATGCTTTTGTTTGTTGCTATAGCGAACCACACACGAATCTGATAGCCAAAAGTGCTCTTATGACTAACCTTCGCTCTCTGGGGGCTGAAAAATGGAATTACAAAACAATCTGAGCAGACTGTGGGAGGAAACACCTTTTTTGGCACAGGCTCTACCAGCACTAAAAGAAGAATACTGAGAGTGGAAAACATTAGGAAATTGGAACTGTGTGGCTTGGCTTTAAATCGACAGTGATCCAAATAGAGCCTCCGTCTAAAATGAAACTTAGAATGTTGTCTTATTTGAGCAGGGTGCAGTCCTGGGAACTCTGACTAGGCATTAAGGTTGGATCCAAAGACTGGAAGACAAAGGCCTCTTGGGATCAGACCCCAAGGCGTTTCACAGTTTGCTCACTCAAAACTCGTTTATCTGATTCAATGACATGTAAACCAATCAGTTTATTAGTATTATTTGTATTTTGGTAGGACTGAGAAACCTCTACCAAGACCAGAGTCCCTTTGTGCTAGGCACTGTACTAACACAAAGTGAAAAACAAGCTCTGCCCCAACATGCTTACAGTCTAAATGGACAAGGCACAGGGTGGGAGAGGTAATACAGCTGATGTGACTTACTTGACACAACAGATCATCAGCAGAGTCAGGAACAAAGCCCTGGTGCCATGCATCACAGTTCAGTGCCCAGGTCACTGGCCCGGCTACCTAACTTTGAGTTTGAAGAAAGAATTTCCTACCTACAGGAAGTTCTCTATCTAAAGTAAAGTTTAAGCCATTTCTAAGACGGGATAATTTACTACTTAATCCATATACTGCCAGACAAGATTTATATTATTGTTGCTTTGTTATTTATTTTAAATAACCTTTTTCTTCCAGGCTATTCAAATATCAGGGTGAGGAATGATTGCCTATAGGAAAAACCAACATTTTCTATTGACATTAGATATCTGACCCCAGCCTGCAAGCTGCCTTTTTGTCCAGGATTTTTCCATTATCAAAACTATTTGCATAGGGCTTCATCACTTGGTGGTGCCCTCAGTGGAAAATTATCTGAACTCCGTGTATAGACTTGTTGAGAGAGATTCCAACAGATCCTGATCCCAAACAGCCATTGAGTTCCCTGTAGATATTTGGAAGTGTTTGTTTTTTAAAAAATTAGCTAACACAAGATAAATGACTCGGACACAAGGTAGTGCTACAGCTTGAAATGCACACAATCATGGGATTGAGCTGGTAGCTGCTGGCCATTTAATTACATGGACCCAAATCCTCAACTACACAGCGTTCATTCTGCCAAGCAACACTTCTCTGGACTTCTGTGAAACTGATACAGGTTCAACCTCCCTGGTCTGGCTCCTCAGTCCCAAACAAGGGAATTTACTGGGCCATGGGAGGTCAGGCGTCCGGGCTTTCCCAGGGCTCCCCTCCTGGCTGCTGCCCCAGGAGAACCCAGAGGCCTGATCTCCTCTGGCTCACCTGCCTGGCTCCCTGTGCACACGGCAGCAGCTGCTCCCGGGGTTCCCCATTCCTGCGCATGCAGTGGCAGCTGCTCCCAGGGTTCCCTAGCCTCATACACGCAGCAGCAGCTGCTCCTGGGATTCCCTGTCCCCACCTTCTGTGTGGTTACAGCTGCTCCCGGGATTCCCCGGCCCAGGCTCTGCGCACCCGGCAGCAGCTGCTCCTGGGGTTGCCTGTTCTTGCGCACACAGTGGCAGCTTCTCCCAGGGTCCCCTGTCCCCGTCCCCGCATGGTGGCAACTGCTCCCAGAGCTGCACTTGGGTCACTGACCCTGCAGGCTGCTGCTGACCAGACCGGCTCCGCTCCTAGCCAGTCTCAACCTCTGGGGCCAGGGCTTTCTGGTCTAGCAACATCTGTGGTCCTGCCGGACTAGGGAGGTTGCTGGACCAGAGAGTCCTGGACGAGAGAGGTTCAACTTGTATTATGATATGTTAAATACTAAGGAGAAGCTACATGATCATTACCTCCCTGAACTCAGTGATAACTATTCAATTTGTTTAAGGCTAGCTTTTGAATCTGTTTAACTTTAAATATTTTCACAAAAATTCAAGTACTTTGTCACTTTACTCTTAAATGTATTGATAAGTAGGGCTCAAATTCATGATCCATTTTGGTAAATGTCACAGTCATATTTTAAAAAATATTGAATTTCATGGTGTCAGATATTTAAATCTTAAATGTCCCATTGTTGTAACTGTGAGGGTCCCAGCCCAAAAGGCTGGGGCATTGCAAGGCTACTCGTGGGCAGTGTAGGGGGGTCATGGCATTACTTCAGCACTGCTTTGAGAGCTGAGCAGCCAGAGTGTTGCAGCTGCTGGCCAGGAACCCAGCTCTAAAGGCAGTGCTGACAGCAGCAGCACAGAAGTAAAAGTAGCAATACCATATTTCTCCGCTACAGCTGGAGGTGGCACTGCCTTCTGGGCTGGGTGCCTGGTCAGGAGCCACCCCTCTCCAACTGCCCAGCTCTGAATGCTGTGCAGAAGGCTGGTAATACCCCAGTCTTCCTACAATAGCCAGGTTTCAGAGGGGAGGCTAGATTTCACAGAGGAGACCAAATTTCACTCTCTGTGACACATTTTTCACACCCAAGAATTTGGTAGGGCCCTATTCTTAGGACAATTAACATGAGACATCTGAGCTAGGTACAAAATAAAGGCCAAACGCAAATAGCTATAAGGCACTGGTTTATTGAATTGTGGACTGTCATTCATTATGGGACTATGGAGCACTTACTGGTGGTCTGTGGAAAGCTGATATGTCATAGGATGTTGCCTCCCTCCTCTCTGTTTTCTACATATACCCAGGGTTTTTATCAAATGTCTGAAAAAATGTCAGCCTAGCTGGCGCCAGCCTGTGAACAAGGATCTGAAACCACTTCAGGAACTGAAGCCATTAGCATAAAATGAAAAATAGCGAAATACTCTAATGTTATTTATTTATCCCCTTCAGTAACTGCAATAGTTGACATGGGGATGCCATGTAATCAGGGCTAGAAAGGGAGACATGGTCCACTTTGAATGGGTGACAGGTAGTGTGCAAAGCAAACTTTTGTTCCCGCCTGTAAAGAAAAGAGCAAGCAGCTAGACTAATATCACTATTACTATTCCTTAGAGTGTATATGGCACTTCTCACCCATAATGCTGCAAGGGCTTTACAGAGGAAGACAAGAATTGCTATGTCTGTTTTGTAGTGAGGGAAACTGAGGCAGCACAGTGGAGGGACTAGCACAAGGTTTCAGTGGCAGAGCTAAGATGAGAACTGAGCTGTCTTAGATCCCAGGGCCAGAACCACAGGACTATGCTACCTCTCTCAGCTAATTGGTGAAAGGAAAGACTTCACATTTACTCTTCCACAGCTTCCCTGCTTTCCCTTTGTCAATAGAAACCGAACCAACCAAGCCTTAGGAATACAATTGTTTCCAGCACTGGCAAAGAAGTTAGCCAGAATTTTTTTTTATTGAATCCAGCCCTAATAGAGAGCTAGGAAATTATTTCTTTGCCAGCTATCTTTTCAATGCCAGGGTCCTTTAATTTTTGCTCAGGTCCTTAACTTAAATAAGTTTTGTTTTTCTTCATTTAAATCTTTGTTCTGGGGTAGGGCTGGGCATAAGGTGTTTAGTATGCAGGCTGATCCAGGGAGAGAGGACAACCCCAGCAGCTTGGGGCCAGGTAAGACACACCTGTCTGTGGCTGCAGCACCAGTGGGTACAGCTGGGAGAGGTGTGCATGTCTCATGGCTGGGGAACAGACAGACACACAGATACGCAAACAGACAAACTCTCTGAAACATGTAGTAGATAGGATAGGTAGGAGCAGGAAGCTATCTCATAGAACTGGTAGGGACTTTGAGAGGTCATCGAGTCTAGTCCCCTGCCCACACAGCAGGACCAAGTACCATCCCTGACAGAATTACCCCAAATCCCTAAGTAGCCCCCTCAAGGACTGAACTCCCAACCCTGGGTTTAGCTGTTCCCATCTCTGGCCCCTGTCTGCCCCGTGGTCATTCTGCAGCATAACTCCCTCCTGCCAGACACCCCCTTTTCCATTTTATGAGAAACAATCGAATTCCATGCACATCCCATTGTCCTGGCACAACCAAACCCTGACCTTGCTTTAAGTTATGCTAAGAGAAAGCTACATGCCAAATGTGGTGGTCCTAGCTCCTACTGTTTAGAAGGAGTTCTTGAACAAATGGACCCACAGACAGATGGATGGACAGACAGACAGATGCACATTTCTAAAATATATAGTAAGTTATATCGAAGATTTTTTTTTAACCTGGCGTTGCTCAGGTCCTTAACTCAAATAATTTTGTTCTTCATTTAAATCATTGCTCTGTGGTGGGGTTGGGGCTGAGGGTTCAGAATGCAGTCTGCCCCGGGGAGAGAAGACTGCCCCAGCCCTCTCTCACTGCAGGAAAAGTGCTATATAACAGTTAAATATTATTACTTGAGTAAATACATTGTTTTCAATATATATCTACTATATATTTGAGAGGTTTGTCTGTGCATCTGTCTGTGTGCCTCTCTGTCTGTTTGTTCAAGAACTCCTAAACAGTAAAAGTTAGGGCCACCAAATTTAGTATACAGCTTCCTCTTATCATATTTTAAAGCAAGGCAAAGGTTTGGTTGTGGCAGGAAAATGGGATGTGCCTGGAATGGGATTGCTTCTCAGAAAAGAGACAGAATCACTAGGCAGGTGAAAGGGGCTGGCTGGGAGCATATCACCCCACCCCATCTGGAATGGCTCTAGCCCTGAGCCATGAACCTTCCCAGGCACCCTTTACAGAGGGTGAGGAGAGCTGAAGCTCCTCCCTCCCAATTCACACGAGAACATTGCTGGCTGTTCCCCTTCGTCAGGGAGGTGAGGGGAATGTGCACAGTTTGCTGCATTCCTCACTCTGGCTGGGGAGTGCAGGGGGCAGATGAACCTGGACCTGCCCTAGCTGGGGGACATGCACCCCTCTCCCAGCTGTGCCTGTTGGAGCTGTAGCAGCCCTGGAGAGATGTTTCTCACCTGGCCCAAAGCTGATTTCACTCCATGCATCTGACAAAGAGGAGGGTTTTTCACCCATGAAAGCTTATGCCCAAATAAATCTGTTAGACTTTAACAGATATATTCTTCAGCTATATTCCAGCCTGGGTGAGGTAGTTTTCTGGGGGTATGTCTACACTACAGAGTTTATTTAGAAGAGTTTTTTTAGAAGAGTTTTTTTTCTGAAAAAACTTCAATTATGTCCACACTGCAATTGCGTTCTTCTGCAAGAAAATAGAAAGAACAGAGGGGTTTTTCTGACATTGGTAATCCTCATTCTACGAGGAAGAAGCCTTTTTCAAAATAACTCTTTCTCAAAAAGGCATGTGTGGATGGGGAAGAGGGAGTTCTTTCGAAAGAAGAGGAAAAAGGAAAAAGCACAGATGCCTTGGTGGCCACTCCGTCTATAGTAATCACAGCTGAAATGCGAAGTGTGGATGTGCTATCTTTCAAAAAAGCAGATCGCTTTTTCAATGCACTTTTGCAGTGTGGATGCTCTCTTTCGGAAGAAGTTTTTCCGGAAGAACTCTTCTGGAAAAGCTTCTTCCAAAAGAAGCCTGCAGTCTAGACATAGTCTGGGTGATCATCAGATAGCGTATTTGATTATTTGCCTCCCCTTTTTCCCTTTCTGGGCAAACATGACCCTGTTTTTACTGTCTGTCCCTGTGAGAATCAAGAAATGCTGGGCAAGCAGGTTTTGTGGTGCTGCTGCTGTAATTTCATTGCCTTTTGTTCTGCAAAAGGATATTTCAGAGGAGCGGGTCGGCAGTTAAAAGGGCAGATGTAGGTAAGAAGCATTTTATTAATCCCACTTACATGCTAGTATAAACAAAAATACTTGCCACTGAAAGCTGCAGATTACGTAAGATGCCACCTTTACAAAAAGCCTGCATTTGTGACAGCTCTTGCACAGAGAATTCAGTGGTGCAAAGGAAGCCCTCTGGTCAGACATTCTCCTCTATTGTACAGCTACAGAACATGAGCCCCAGGCATAGCAGGGTCAGAACATTGACACTCACTATTGCGTGGGGCTGAGGGGAGAAATTTGCACTAAGGGATTTCCTGGAGAAGTGCTGCTCTTGCTTTGCCCCAGACAGCAGGGACCTATGATGACTGGAAATCAATGAGAGTTCTTGGATGCCCCAGACAGAGAAACAAACCCAACACCTTCAGAAAAGATTTCTTGTTTTCTGCTAATACTCTTCACTTCTTTTAATCTCACTCTCCCCCTTCTACAGCCTCCCCCATTTGTCTATTTTATCCATGTATCTGACACTTGGGCTGCAAGTTCTATCAGGCAGAGACTATCCTGTTACATGTGTATGAGGCACCTACCACCATGAAGGCCTTGATCCTTGTTTGGGGTTTTGATAGGTACCTGGGATGTAAAAGATTAACTAGTTACCCAGGAAGCATTAGCCTTACTGGCATGCTTACTGGGTAACTGGTTAATCAGAAGCCCAGCCAGGGGGGCAGCCTCTCTGCTCGCAGTGGGCTGGCAGGAACGGAGCAGCCCCCCTGCCTGTAGCCAGTGGTTGACCAGTAAAACAAATAGTTTAACCAGTTACCTATTTTAGACGGTTTTACATCCCTAATAGGTGTAATCATAATACAAATGATAATACATATGATAAACAAAAAGAAGCTATACGACTACGATTATAAGCAATTTAATTGTTGCTTTTCTGTAAAACAATATGACGCTTAATAGCCTCCAGATTTGCCTCCACCTTCCTCACAGGGACATTTTCTCACTCCGATTTTTTTCCTTGGAAGAGACTTCAAAAATAGGGCAATAACCCTACAATGCAACCACTGGTGTGGGCATTAGCAGACCTGAATTCTAGTTCTAGTAAGAGCTAGGACCACCACATTGGGCAAGTAGCTTTGGGTAAGTTACATCCCTTCTCCATGCCTCAGTTTCCCTAACTGGAAAATACAAGACTGAGCTAACTTGTTAAGCGCTTTGATATCTGCTGGTTAAAAAGTACTAAGACAGAGGCAGCAGTATGAAAGCCAGGCACCTCAGCAGGCTCACCTTGTACCAATGCAGGGTACCCAAGTCCCCTTCTTTGTGAGCCTGGTGTGCTTGAAACTGACCAAACTCATGCATGTCTCCAAGCAACCCCGTGCATCTCATGACTGTCAGGCCCCTGCTTCCTCATGAGAACATGGCAGCCAGCCGAGGTGCCAGGCAGTTAAGGCCATTTGTAGCCAAGTTTTGGAAGAAATGGTGTTTTTTCCACTATTTTACATTTTTAAAAGAGAAAAATGGGGGAGGGGCAGTCAAATATAAATTGATTTGGTGGCACTTGGCACTTGTTTTGCACTCACTTTGCAGTGGCTAAAAATTACCCTGCATGGTGCAGGGCAGTGGAGAATCAGACCCATAGTGCATATCTCTGGGAGTACTCCCTCGGGCTTTGCAGTCCTGTCTCCACCCTTCTCCCATACTGTGCGTTAAAGCATCAATCCAACTGTCAGTGTTTTATCCAGCACCTCAATTTACTTGCACTTCCCCACCCACAGGAGTGCTGGTAAGAGACTGATCTTTGTTTTCTTATCCCAGTCGTATAACTCAGGCAGCGTTACAGAAGGACCATGCACAAAGGGGTCAAGAATATTGCCAGGTCCCTGGGCAATGTGAGGGAGGGGCCCGGCTCCAAGCTCCCAGAAGGGGAGGGGCCTCAGGTGGAAGGGGTGGGGCTGGGTTCAGACAGCCCTCAGGGCCACCTGGACTGCACTGTGTCCCCACCCTGCCATCCCTCAGAACCACCCAGAGCACTCCACCCAGTGCTCCTGGAATGATTTAAAGGTCCTGGCTGGGGTACCAGCAGTGGCAGCCAGGAGACCCAGCCTCTTTTGAATTGCCAGACCCTGGGGCAACTGCTTCCTTTCCCCCGCTCCTTCAACAGGCCTGACCACGCACCCATCACGTGACAGGGGTCAGTATCTGCAGGCTGCCATTTAAAAAAAAAATTAAGTTCTAAACCAAGGGTGGCTGACCCGTGGCTCTTAAGCCACATGCGGCTCCTTGCTCACAGAAATGCAGCTCTCAGGGTTACGGCTCGTTCGGAGCCGCATGCCCGTTTTGTGCACGCGCCCCAGTTCCTGGAGGGAGAAGTGCGTGGCTGTGGTGGTGGCAGCTCCGGTGAGACCCAGGCATTGGGTTAGAATGGGAGGGGCCTAGGGGTGCCTGGCTCTGGAGGAGGGATGTGTGGCTCTTTGCACCACTATCCACAGCTCTTTTGGCTCTTGGTGTCTAACTGGTTGGCCACCCCTGTTCTAAACCAACCAAAAAGTCTGTGCACAGCAAAGTGGCCAGTTAATCAAACACACAAATAAATCAAACCCAAAGGCCAGAGCAAATGACTTGAACCTCCTGACTGAAGAGAGATTTATGTTGCTTCTTATTGGTCATGTGTCAGTTCACATGGTCTATGAACCTCAAAAGCTTTCTGATCACATGGCCTCCTCTCAAACAGTTCCTGCGGCGATGGCTTGTCGGTGAGTGGACCAAGTGCACATAGGCAGTTGCTTGCAGGCTTTTCCAGGGATGTGTTCTCCTGTCTGCATTCTCAACGTTCTCAAAGGAGACCAGAGTTATCTTTGGCTGAGTTTAGATGTTTTCTGTTCTTGTAGGAGTGCTCCTCAGAAGTAGTTATGACATGTGACCTTGGTATGGATGAGATAGCTGCTACCTTGGCAGGATGCCAGATGCCTCTCTGCTTGCCAGTTTTTAGTGGGTGTAGCCGTTTGGTATTCTGACTGCGCTGCTTCTCTCCGAGTTTCCTAGCACATTCTTTTGTATCCAAGGTTAGTTGTCTTTGGCTCAGGAGTTCTATGTGCAGAACTGTCTCCATCGAGCCCACAATGATTTTTTTAAATTTTTTGGGGTGTTTCATGAGGTTGAAATTTCCTTCAGGAGCATTTTATGAACTGAAAATAATAACTTCTCCCCCCAAATACCTTGCCTCAAGTCTCCCTTATCATCTAGCTAATTTAATCTATTTCAGAGGCATCTTATTGTATAACCTAAACTTGCTATCTATGACATTTCTGCATCACACATTTGGAGACGTGGTGAGTTCCTCTTGGTGGTAACGCAGCTGAAAATAAATCTGCCATCCAGGGTCTTCACAGCTGTGGCTTGATACTTTGCTGTGAAATTATTTCCTGGGTTGCTGTGGTCAACCTTTTAGGAGGCAGGTTTTGGTTTTTAATCAGTACGTGTGCATCTAGGCAGCACCCTTATCTCGGAATAAGCTACGCAAATTGCACAGCTTATTTCAACTGTATTTCGAACTAATGTGCTATTTTGAGACATCCCTTAACCCTTGTGGAATAAGGGTTACGGGGATGCCAGAATAGCATGCCTGTTATTTCGAAATCTATTTCGAAATAACATGTGTGTGTAAAAGATGTGGAATAGATATTTCGGGATACCTCCAGTATCCCGAAATAGCTCCGCTGTCTGAACATATCCCAGATGTGCACATTGCTGCATTCACATTTAAATCACTGCATTGCCCAGAAGCTTTGAGACACTGTGCCTACCTACAGTAAATGGCAGTCCCTGCTCACTAGTGCATCTCTCATCGGCCACACTTGGTAGCAGCTGCTATGATAACTGTCAGTTTTAAAGCCAGCTGGCTCTCAGCTGAGGCTACAGAGCAGACTCATTCTTCTCTCTGTAAGAGGTCCACAGCCAGATGTACACTGGTGGAGAAAATCGATGCAAAATATGCAACTCCAGCTACGTGAATTGTGTAACTGGAGTCATTGTAACGTACACTGATTTTCTGGGGTGGCCCCACGAGAGATCAATGGGAGAAATGCTCCCGTTGACTTCCCTTACTCCTACTGACAGGGGCATTCTCAACATTCAATTTAGCGGGTCTTTACTAGACACTCTAAATCGAACCCTGGATGTTTGATCACCAGAGCATCGATCCTCTAGCAAGTGAAGATGTGGCCTCAGTATCAGTAAGTGGGACAGAACACTACACCTAGTTTGGGTTACATTCACAAAACTGGTAAGTCGACATCACAGTCCCTATAGTAGTTCAGTTTTTGCACATGTACTTTGAGTATTTGCGTTAGCCTAAGACTCATATTCTTTGCCACAGCCCCCCAAATAATTTTGCTGGGATTGAATGGCTGGTGCAGCATGAGGTCCAAACATGACAGGGACAAAAAGAGCCTGTGCATCTGGGCATTGGTGGAATGGTAAAGAACTTTAGAGGTTTAGGAGAAGGGGACAATTGGAAAGACAGCAGGTGAGGGGCCCAGGGCGATTCTTAAGGAGATCTGAGTGAGGCTACCTTTCTAGGGCTACGGCAGAACCACAGGGGTAGGGACTTTTCCAAAGCACGTTTTGTTGACTATAGATCCTGGATTGATTATGGATACCAATATATTATAACATTGTAGGTTACTTTCCCATTTTAAAAAATGCCCCCATTTATTCCCTCATTATAATTTCAACACCTAAGACTTTTTCTGGTTCTACAGTACAACAGAGACCCTTTTTTCCAAAGTCAATACAATCACAAATAAGAATTTTGGTGATTCTTTAAAGATTCAAACCCAGGAGCATAAATTCTTACCGCTTTGTGACCAGCAGAATACTTCTTGAAATAAATCACTGAAGGCCAGGTTCTGCCCTTATTTACACTGAGTAATAACTTACTTCTCACTCGTGCCTTTATAAATAATGGCACCTCTTCCAGAGTGAAGTGCTGTGTATTACAGACAGACGGCTGGATTTCATTGCAGTGATAAGCTATGTCCAACCAAAAATGAAGAAAGGCATGTTGACCTCATTTGGGGGAATTCAGATTGATCTCCCAAAATGACTAATAGCCTAACATATTCACGGTCTCCAAACTCCTGGCGAATTAACACTAACAAACCTCACCGACACCCCCTTCTGAGCAAAAGACCGTGCCATCTTTCATATTAAAACAGCTGTATAGTAGATTGGAGTTTAGCCATCTTCAGTGAATTACTTTTAAGTTCAGAGCATACAGTCAAACTGACTTTACTTTAAGAAGATTTACATAAACCATGTATCCTAATAGTTGAGTTTACTTTATGAGAGTGCCACACCAAAAATAGTAAAATTATGAGATCAAAGAAAGCTTGTGTATGCTATTTCAGCTAAAAATCTACATTATCCAACAGAGAAGCTAAAGCCAGCAAAGAATTTGTGAACACTGTAGATGGACCAATGCTGTTTTATAGTTTAACTATTAATCCCACTTATCAGTTTAAAAATGGGGGTGGGGGGAATCAGCAGCCCAATAAAAAGTCTTCAGGCATGATGCTGATTAAACTCCTAAAGCACTGTATATATAACAAGTGTGCTAGCATAAAGTTTTGGGAGGAAACTCTCTTTGGGGCTGTGAATAATTGATATATTAATATAGTAATATAAGGTTATTACTTAATATAACAACCTATACAAGAAAAGCAATAATTACAGTTATCATGAAGCAATAGTTTATACACAGAGGGTAGTAATCATCGGATAATTGTATGGAGTAGAATTAAATGTTCAGAGTTTCTTGTTTTACAAATTCTAAAGATTTTAATTCTGTGGTACAGTCCCATCTATGTGGTGTTTTCCAGTTTGAATTTTCTTTTCTTTTCTATCAAAGACTTAAAAACGGCTAGCTCTTTCTACAGGTAGCTACAAATGCAGCCCTGCACCACTTCATATCACCTGGCATGGAATTTACATTATGTTCATCTGATCAAAGATCTTTAAGGTGTACAATAATTGTGCTGATGGGGCTATGTGAGAACCTAGATAGGGAGACAGACAGATCTTAGTTGAGTTTTATTAGCACGTTTTGCTGGAGCAATCTCCCATAGGAAAGTTATGTGAAATCCCATACGCACCAGCAAGGTTGTGCTTCTCTGCCTTTAAAAGCTTTGAGATTGATTCTAGCCTCACATACTTTCAACATACAGGGTGCTTAGTGCCATGCACATATATTACAATTCTATATATATTATATAGAGTATTTACTAATATATAGGATGCATACAGTATTCCTCACGTGGGGACATGTTATCTACTGTAAAACATACCTGCATTCATGCAGTGTTTTGCATCTGACAAAGGGAGCTCCAGCCAACAAAAGCTTATGCCCAAATAAATTTGTTATCTTTAAGGTACCGCAGGATTCCTCATTGTATATGCATACAGTGGAAACCACATATAGGAGAATCATCTTCATCATAAATAAGACAATTTCACTTGCAAGCAAATTGCAGTCTGCACTATGTGGTGCATTGAAAGAACTTGGGACCAGGATTTTAATTTAGTACAAACAGTTCCATGGTGTCCTAGTTCACAATAAGGAGTTTCACAGCAAAATATACAGAATGGGAAGGAGGGAAATAAATCTGACTGAAACAGACAAGTTGTTGATTCTTAAGATGAGTACAGGATTCTAAGCTGATCATGCATTGAAAGCTTTTGATGCATGAGTGTGGAGTCCCCTGTATCAAGAAACAAGATCAGAACATTCTCAATTGTGCTGTGAATTCGCCTGCTAATTTGTAACCCAGCTTCTCCAATTGCAAGAATTTAGATAAATGAGATGTGGAAGCATTTAGCTCTGCCTGCAGCCTCATGGGTTATATGTGGGTGCACCTTATTTTAAGTCTCAGCATCATCTGTTTTCCGATGGTGTCTATATGTACGTATTCTGTGTCTGTTTCACTGATCAAGTGCGCAACTGGTAGCATGGCACTTTTATAATCGCACAGCCACTAGATTAAAGCACACACACAGCTACAATTCTAATTGAAGATTTCCTTCATGTATTGCCAACTTGAGCAAACTGCAGCATAGAAAGAGAGAGGGATGTTTAAACAAACTTACCAAAAATAACTGAAGTTCTCCAAAGTTGCCCTGAAGTTGAAATAGCCCAGAACACCAATCCAAAGCCTGTCCCCAAGTTCTTGCTCTTTCTCCCCCTCTCTCTCTATTGCACTTGGGAAAAGGGCAGTGCAGAAATTCAGCAAAACAATTTTCCTTCTATGTAGATTTGGGCGTTTCTTTAGAGTCAGAAAGGGAGTGGCTGAGCCCCGGTGAGGCTTGTTGCCATACCCCACGCCAAAGAGTGTAGTTGCAGATTACACCGCCTGTGAAATTCAATACCTGCTGTACTGTAGCGACAGCTGTAATACTTCATTTAGGGCAGGACTGACAGACTCTGCGCTTGTTCCTGGCTAAGAACTCACACTGGGGTGTAGGAGAGCGGTGTGTGGGTTTCAATACATGCTCTGTACCACTGAGAGCCTACAGCTGCAAGCATTTGTATGTCTCCAGGCTGGAGAGACAGCACAACTTCCTTAGGACTGAAAATACATTGGGTATGAGACAGAAAGCAAGCCAAACATCTCTTTTCCTGAGGTTTGTTCCCAGGCATAACTGTGTCATTAACAATATAAATGTACTGGATGTAGCTTCTCTCACCAGCTCAGTTCAAATGCACAATGCTTTTGATCTTTTCTGGTCTACAACTTACTGCTGTAAAAAAAAACCTTGGACACTGAAACTAACAGATCTGGCCGCACCGTTTGCTTACCCCACTTACGTGGTATTGTGACTTAAAGCTAGGGAGTGCCACTGTGCTCTTACAGCTGCCTTGGCAATGTGTCCTGATACTAATACATGAGGAGAGCTGTTTAGCACTGGCAAAAACTGGTTTGCTGAGGTTGGGATTCCTCCCCTCTCCTCCCATTTTCCAATCTCCTCCCCCTCGCTCCCAAAAGAAGCCTTTGATAACATGACAGCAACTATTACACTTCCAGAACTCAGGGAAATGCAATGGAAATGCAATGCATCATAGTTTCCACCATAGGGCTGTACTAATTACTGTGTTCTCGAAAGCATGTACGGGCCCAGGGGAGCCTGCAAACTGGAAACAAAGAAGTTGGGAGTGTCCCTCAATGTAGCCAGCTTCTTTGCCAATGCACCAGAGAAGAACAGGAATAAGTGAAAAATATGCTAGTCAAGGAGAAATTACTATATATACAAGGTTGATTCATTTCATGTCAGGGCCAGTGTTGTATAGCTGGGCATTTTTAGAGCGTTAAAGATGTTAAAACATTTAATTCTATGCACTGCATATTCTGTGTTGATAAAAATGGGGCACATAGGTGTGTCTAATTTGCATACACAATTACTGTATCTCCCTGTGGGAAACAGGTATTTGCTCATGGAAATCAGAAGTCTGTGCTTTATTTTGTGCCTGCAGCTATGCATGCTATGAAAATCAGGTGCTAAATACTGAAATGTGTAGAGGGTAAAATCAATTACATTGTTTATGTAATACCACAAATGTTAGTGGCACTTTAAAAATCTAATCAAGGCAGAGGGCCAACTTGTGAAATCAATACTAAGACAAAACCAGAAGGTTCTGATAGCAAATACAGGAAAAGTTTAAGGAAGGGGAGGACAAGAGTAAAGTTATGTGGATGCTTGGACAAGCAGTGTACTTGTCAGCTACACCTATCTATAACATATGGTATGTGACTATGGTTCATATGTGTCCCTAAAGTAATGTGGTTTTATGTGAGGCTTAGGGTACAGAGGCAGCATGAAGATGGCCTCAGGCATCTGGAAAAAAAACTTGGGCCCAAATCCTAAAGGTATTCATAGAATTTAGGGCTAGAAGGGACCGTTGTAATCAGCTAGTCTGAACTCCTTTATAGCACGGGCCACACAACTAATGTGTAGCCCCCACAATGTGTAATAGACACCACATAATTCTTAGAGTAGATATTTTAGAAAAATATCCATTCCCAATTTAAACATTGTCAGTGATGGAGAATCTCCCACGACACTTTGCAAATTATTTCAATGATTAACTTTCGCTGTTAAAAAGGTACACCTTATTTCCAGTCTTAACTTGTCTAGCTTCCAATTCCAGGTACTGGATCCTGTTGGACCTTTCTCTGTTAGACTGAAGAGGCCATTATTAAACATTTGTTCCCCACATAGGGACTTATAGACTAATCAAGTCACCCTGACTTTACTCTTTTTGAAATTAAATAGCTTGAACTTTTTGAGTCTGTCACAGTAGGGCAGGTTTTCTAACCTTTAAAGCATTCTTGTGGCTCTTCTCTGAACCCTTTCCAATATATCAACCTCCTTTTTGAATGGTGGGCACAGTATTCCAGCAGTAGTTGCAGCAGAGCCAAATACAGAGGCAACATAACCTCTTTACTCTCCTACTTGAGATTCCCCAGTTGATGCAGATAGCTCTTTTGGCCACAGTTTCACACTGTGATTATGTACCGCCCCTCACAAAATCTTTTCCAGAGTCGCTGCTTCTCAGGATAGAGTCTCCCATCCTGTAGATGTGGCCTGCATTCTTTATTCCCTGGTCTACAAATTTCCATTTAGGTGTATTAAAACCCTATTGTTTCTTTGCACCTTGTTTGCAAAGAGATCCAGATTTGAATCAGTATGTAAGTTAGGTACCCAATATCTTTGAGGACCTGGGCAACATAGGTTTGGAGAGGTGCAGTACACACAAATAACAGGAGCAAAACTCCTGTATATGAGAAGTGGAACATGGGCTGGTTAATAGCTAGCAAGTTTCTTTCCCTTGCATGCCAAACCTTGAGGAGGAACATTTGTATAGTGTCATGGGCCCAGCCCAATTCCCACTGAAATATCCCTTTGTCTGGGTATTATGCACCCAGCCTTATTTTACTGGTGGGTGAGTCAGACTATATGGTTACTTGCTGGTGTCACAGGCTGAATTTGGGCATTTCAATTTTTGGCACTCGCTATTTGAAATATGAAAATGTGATATCTGGTGCAGCCTTTCTGAGTAGTCAGTCAGGAGAGTGTTAGCGTGTGACAAAGATTCACACCAGATATGCAAAACTAAGAACTGCAAGTTGACAGCGATCAAAGGTGGCTCAGGTGGAGTCAGACATTTGACTCTTTGGAGCCATCATACACGGACTTTTTTTTAGCTTAGTGGCTAGTCAAATTTCAAGGCCTGGGGCTGAGCTAGGTGGGAGTGAAAACCGATGGAGACCAATATGTTCTTTGATGCTGCCTTGTTTATTTACAAGGAATGTACAAGGTCCTGTTTCTCTAAGTGCAGGAGGAAACAAGAACAAAAGAACCTATTTCTTAGTTTACAGCCCCAAGCCTCTTTGGCCAATGCCAAACTCAAAACCTCTTTATCTAGCTTTTTCCATGCTCATAATGTGCTTACAGGCTGTTACTTCTTTCTTTCTTGCGTACACACACAAACACACTGCCTCTCTCTGGCTCTCTCGCTCTCTGACACACACACTTGAACCCTCTGCCACATGGTTTTGGTTTCTAGGGACTCTATTGAATCTTGTTTTAGGAGAGGCCCCTTAACTGTCTCTTACAACTACATTAAATGAAGAGTGTGTTCACCTGACATCAGTTTCAATATGATTTTAATTCAATCCATAACAAGGATTTACCCAGCTCATTACACGCACATACATTCAGTGTTGGAGCAACCCTTGACAGTGTTTGAAAAAGCAGCAGCATGCTTGTTTTCCCTTTTAACAGTCTATTCCAGCGGTGGGCAATCTGAGGCCATCCGATTAATCCAGGGGTCAGCAATGTCCGGCACGTGCGCCATAAGTGGCACGCAAGATGATTTTCAGTGGCACGTGTAATGAACAGGCTTCCCCCCTCGCTCCTCCCCACCTGCAACAGGGAGCCCATGCTGACAATCCAGCATCATGCCTCCCCTACCCCGCAAGATTGGAGCCAGAGCCAGAGCCAGCTTCCTTCAGGGGAGGGGACTGGGGGGGGGAGGGGGGAACCTGTTCATTGCACAAACCTCGCAGATGTGAAACTGAGCTCGGGGAGAGTAGAAAAGAGTCTAGGCACATTTGCAAACCGCCATTGCTGCTGCTGCAGGGTGCATAACGCGGTGTTACGTGCGTGTCGTCTCCACATACGTCAGCTGAGCCACCCTCCGTGGCAGTTTGGCCCTGTCCCTTTCTCCACCTGGGCACGTTCTTGTCTCCATCACAGCCTCCAGGATGGGAGCCAGTCACAGCCAATGGGAGGGAGGAGAAGGAGGTGCACGTATGCACTGAAGGCCAAAGTCTGACAGCTCAGGCTGGCCTGGGAAGCCTCCGTGCTGGATCTGGTGCCGGACAGGCTCCATGCCGGATCTGGCTGGCAGGGAAGCACACACGTGCTGCTCCTCCCCTCCCCAAAGGAAAAGCTGGAGTGGAGCCCAAGGCAGGAGACCAAGTAGGGCGTGTGATGGAGAGAGCCCCTCCCCGCTCTCAGGAGAGTGGCGCAGCCCATAGCAGGAGGGTTAAATCTTGGCATGCCACTTCGGAAAGATTGCCGACCCTGGGTTAATCTGACTGTGGCCTGAGGGACAATTTGCTGACATTAACCATCCGCAGGCACTGCCCCCCACAGCTTCCAGTGACTGTGGTTCACCATTCCTGGCCAATGGGAGCTGTGGGGATGGTGACTGCAGGTGAAGGGGCTTCAGGGATGATCTTCCCATAGCTCCCATTGGCCAGAAACTGTGAACCATGGTCAGTGGGAGCTGTGTGTGTGGTGGTGGGGGGGGGGTGTGCTTATGTACAGTTGATGTCAGCAAAGTATCTTGCAGCCTGAAATCAGATTACCCACAGGTTGCCCACCACCGCTTCTGCAAAACACAAATGAGCTTGGAGGGAATGAGTATGTTCTGTATTCAGGGTATTTGGGAACGTATGCTCATCAGTCAGTGTCTTGTTTCTAACTTGACTTCAGAGTTGAACAGACGGCCATCTATGCTACACTGATTCCCCTGCTACTTCAGCTAGTGTATTGCAGAGTTTCACTGGTGTAATAGAAATAGTAAAAGCCAGCACGGGAATCCCCCATTCCTACAGAGGTAAGTAATCGCTTTCAGGCTCTCTCCACAGACTCTGCGATGGAGAATGCTTTGGAAGGGACCTCACAAGGAAGAAATCGGAAGGGAACCACTTCAACTGGAAGGCATGGGATGCATAGTCCTAGAGATGGGGGTTCCACGACCACCACCCCGAAAAGAAGGCAGGTGGTAGTGGTCGGGGACTCCCTCCTAAGATGGACTGAGCCATCCATCTACCGTCCGGACCTGGAATCTTGAGAGGTGTGCTGCTTACCAGGAGCTCGAATTCAGGATGTTACTGAGAGGCTTACAAAACTTATCAAACCTTTGGATCGCTACCCTTTCCTGTTTCTCCATGTGGGAACTAACGATATGGCCAAGAATGATCTTGAGTGGGTTACTGCAGATTATGTAGAGTTGGGAAGAAGGATCAAAGAATTTGGAGCGCAAGTGGTGTTCTCGTCCATCCTCCCTGTTGAAGGGAAAGGACTGGCTAGGGATCATTGAATTGAGGAAGTAAATGCGTGGTTGCGCAGATGGTGTCACAGAGAGGGCTTTGGTTTCTTTGACCATGGGACTCTGTTCTGGACACAAGGATTGTTAGGAAGAGATGGAATCCACCTAACAAAGAGAGGAAGGAGCATCTTCACGGACAGGCTTGCAAACCTAGTGAGGAGGGCTTTAAACTAGGTTCGTTGGGGGACGGTGACCAAAACTCTGAGGAGAGTGGGGAAGTTGGATACTGGGAAGAAATGCAAAGAGGAACGAGCAACAAAAGTGGACCCCTGATTCGAATGCAGAGGGTAGGGCGATCAACTGGTTATCTAAGGTGTTTGTACACCAATGCAAGAAACCTGGGTAACAAACAGGAAGAATTGGAGGCCCTGGCCCAGTCCAAGAACTACGATTTGATTGGGATAACAGAGACTTGGTGGGATGACTCACATGACTAGAGCGCTGTCATAGAAGGGTTCATGCGCTCTAGTCATGTGAGTCATCCCACTAAGTCAGGAAGAACAGGCAGGGTAGAAAAGGAGGAGGAGTTGCACTGTATGTAAGAGAGCACTATGATTGCTCAGAACTCCAGTATATAGAGTGAGAAAAGCCTGTTGAGACTCTATGGGTCAAGTTTAGAGGTGCAAGCAACAGCAGTGATGTTGTGGTTGGTGTCTGCTACAGGCCGCCGAATCAGGTGGATGAGGTAGATGAGGCTTTCTTCGGACAACTGAGAGAAGTTTCCAGATCGCAGGCCCTGGTTCTCATGGGGGATATTAATCATCCTGACATCTGTTGGGAGACCAATACGGCAGTACACAGACAATCCAGGAAGTTTTTGGAGAATGTTGGGGATAACTTCTTGGTACAAGTGCTGCAGGATCTGACCAGAGGCTGTGTGCAGCTTGACCTGCTGCTCACGAACAGGGAGGAGCTAATAGGGGAAGTAGAGGTAGGTGACACCTGGGAAGCAGTGATCATGAGATGGTAGATTTCAGGATCCTGACCAAAGGAAGACTAGAGTAGTAAAATACACACCTTGAACTTCAGAAAAGCAGACTTCGACTCCCTCAGAGACCTGATGGGCAGAATCCCCTGGGATGCTAACATGAAGGGGAAAGGAGCCCAGGAGAGCTGGCAGTATTTTAAAGAAGCCTTATTGAAGGCACAGAAAGAAACCATTCCAATGCGTAGCAAGAGAAGCAAATATCATAGGAGACCGGATTGGCTTACCGGGGAAATCCTTGGTGAACTTAAGCACAAAAAGGGAGCTTACAAAAAGTGGAAACTTGGACAGATGACTAGGGAGGGGTATAAATGTATAGCTCGAGAATGTAGGGGAGTTATCAGGAAGGCAAAAGCGCAATTGGAATTGCAACTCTCAAGGGATGTGAAGGATAACAAGAAAGGTTTCTACAGGCATGTTAGCAAGAAGAAGGTGATCAGAGAGGGTTTGGGGCCCCTACTGGATGAGGGTGGTAACCTAGTGACAGATGATGTGGGGAAAGCCGAAGTACTTAATACTTTCTTTGCCTCTGTCTTCACGGACAAGGTCAGCTCCCAGACTAATGCGCTAAGTGATGCAATATGGGACGAAGGTGGACAGCCTTTGGTGGGGAAAGAACAGGTCAGGAATTCTTTAGAAAAGCTAAATGTATATAAATCCATGGGTCCGGACTTAATACATCCGAGGGTACTGAGGGAGTTGGCAAATGTCATTGAGGAGCCTTTGGCCATTATCTTTGAAAAGTCGTGGAGATCAGGAGAGATCCCGGATGATTGGAAAAAGGCAAATGTAGTGCCCATCTTTAAGAAAGGGAAGAAGGACGACCCAGGGAACTATAGGCCGATCAGTCTTACTTCAGTCCCTGGAAAAATCATGGAGGGGATCTTCAAGAATCCATTTTGAAGCACTTGGAAGAGGGGAAGGTGATCAAGAATAGTCAGCATAGATTCATGAAGGGCAAGTCGTGCCTGACCAATCTGATTAGCTTCTATGATGAGGTAACTGGCTCTGTGAATATGAGGAAGTCAGTGGATGTGATATATCTTGACTTCAGCAAGGCTTTTGATACGGTCTCCCACAATATTCTGGCCAGCAAATTAAGGGAATGTGGATTGGATAAATGGATGCTAAGATGGATAGAAAGCTGGCTGGAAGGTCGGGCCCAGCGGGTAGTGATCAATGGCTCGATGTCAGGATGGCGGTCGGTTTCTAGCAGAGTGCCCCAAGGTTTGGTTCTGGGACTGGTTTTGTTCAACATCTTTATTAATGACCTGGATGAGGGGATGGATTGCACCCTCAGTAAGTTTGCGGATGACACTAAGCGAGGGGGAGAGGTAGATACGCTGGAGGGCAGGGATAGAGTCCAGAGTGACTTAGACAAATTGGATGATTGGGCCACAAGAAATCTGATGAGGTTCAACAAGGACAAGTGTAGAGTCCTGCACTTGGGACGGAAGAATCCCAAGCATTGTTACAGGCTGGGGACCAACTGGCTAAGTAGCAGTTCTGTAGAAAAGGACCTGGGGATTACAGTGGATGAGAAGCTGGATATGAGTCAACAGTGTGCCCTTGTAGCCAAGAAGGCTAATGGCATATTAGGTTGCATTAAGAGGAGCATTGCCAGTCAATCCAGAGATGTGATTATTCCTCTTTACTCGGCTCTGGTGAGGCCGCATCTGGAGTATTGTGTCCAGTTCTGGGCCCCCAATTACAGGAAGGATGTGGATGCATCCAGCGGAGGGCAACCAAAATGATTAGGGGGCTGGAGCATATGACCTACGAGGAGAGGCTGAGGGAGTTGGGTCTATTTAGTCTGCAGAAGAGAAGAGTGAGGGGGGATTTGATAGCAGCCTTCAACTTCCTGAAGGGAGGTTCCCAAGAGACTGGAGAAAGGCTGTTCATAGTAGTGACGGATGGCTGAACAAGGAGCGATGGTCTCAAGTTACAGTGGGAAAGGTCTTGGTTGGATATTAGGAAAAACTATTTCACTAGGAGGGTGGTGAAGCACTGGAATGGGTTACCTAGGGAAGTAGTGGAGTCTCCATCCCTAGAGGTGTTTAAGTCTTGACTTGACAAAGCCCTGGCTGGATTGATTTAATTGGGATTGGTCCTGCCTTGGGCAGGGGGCTGGACTTGATGGTCTCCTAAGGTCTCTTCCAGCTCTATGGTTCTATGATTCTATGATTCTAGTACATAGAGCCCTGTGTGGATATAAAATTGGTATCCACATCCACATCTGCAACTGCAAAAGTGAACTGTGGATAGTCGCAGATGCGGATAACCACAAGTATTAAGCGGATGTCTGCAAATTTGCAGGATTCTAGAAACAAAATTTGTATTCACATCCACATCCGTATTTGCAAAAATGAGCCACAGATATCTGCATCCATATCCAGAGATGCGGATACCCGTGTATATAAAGCAGCTCTTTGTGGATTTGGATCACTCTAACAGTAGAGTTCTGACCATCAGAGCTGTAGACTGACCAGTCAACCACGCACCTCATATGGGACTGGAAGTAGGCAATCAGGCAGCAACGGTACAAAAGCAAAAAGCAAATATAGCACTGTACTATGTTAAATGTAAACTACTAAAAAATAAAGTTAAAAAAGAAACAACAAGGTAAGGAAACTGTTTCCCTGCTTGTTTCCTTTATATTAAGATGGTTAAAAAGCATCATTTTTCTTCTGCATAATGAAGTTCCAAAGTTGCATTAAGTCAATGTTCAGCTCTAAACTTTTGAAAGAACAGTATGTTTTGTTCAGTTATGAACTTTTCAGAGTTACAAACAATGTCTATTCCCAAGGTGTTCATAGCTCCAAGGGTCTCCTGTAGCAGAATCCTGCCTGTAGCCAATTTATCTTGCATTGTTCTATTGGCACGAAATCATTTTTATTGTCTCAAATATAAAGCATGAACATTAAAAAAAGAAAACTTTAAGTGATAGAGCAGCACAAGTTTATGTAAACAGTAACTTCCCCATTGAGTCATGATTATTACAAGTTGGCCACAACTAATGCCTTTAATGATTCCGGTTCTATAGATGTGGCCTATCCTTTGTGGTTTACTTGTCCAGGTACTCTAATGTAGGGTTGGATTCAAGAAAAAGCTTTACAAATGTCTCTTTAATTTTGAGATGTCAAAAAAATGGAAAGAAAACCTCTTTGCTGCATGCTGAGGCAATGATGAAAGTTCCTGGCTTTTGTATTTACATGCCGGTGAGATTATTACATGGTCTGCTCTTACCTCTTCCCTTCTCCACCTGACCTCCAACAGCACTTTCAGGGCTCAGTCTTATGGATTTGTTGTCTTCACTCAGGCAAGACTATAATATGCACAAGAATGATAGGAACATTCTATATGTAACTTTCATTGTAATGCCAAACCCCTAATGGGCTGATTGGGTGTCAGTGCAACCTCACTGATACGATACCCATGGATTTACTCTAGACCCAATGGGAAGATTCTCCAATTGTCTATTTCAGTAGATAGATAGATAGATAGATATCTAAAAGGGTGTCACAAGGAGGAGGGAGAAAACTTGTTCTTCCTGGCCTCTGAGGATAGAACAAGAAGCAATGGGCTTAAACTGCAGCAAGGGAGGTTTAGGTTGGACATTAGGAAAAAGTTCCTAACTGTCAGGGTGGTCAAACACTGAAATAAATTGCCCAGGAAGGTTGTGGAATCTCCATCTCTGGAGATATTTAAGAGTAGGTTAGCTAAATGTCTATCAGGGATGGTCTAGACAGTATTTGGTCCTGCCATGAGGGAAGGTGACTGGACTCAATGACCTCTCGAGGTCCCTTCCAGTCCTAGTATTCTATGATTCTATGATAGATAGATAGATAGATAGATAAAATAACCTTGTAGATATTTGCAAAAAATGGAAAAGAGTGTTCACAGAAATAGCAACACACACCACAGCCACAATATTAGAGCAATTTCATCTGAACTATTATACATTCTCTTTGGAATTTTGGACATTTTGAGGGAAAAGATGTACTTCTTATTTGGGTGCATGTATTATTCTTGTATGAAAAGTTAGAAATATGAGGTATGAAATGGTTTATGGTTTTAAATGTGCAAATGTGAGCCCTCTATGATGCTTTAAGGACCGGGTGTTGACTGAGTGATCAATTTAATGACTTGAGAACAGCCTTGTTTGTCCTTGAAGTCTAAGCAGTGGTTGGTCTTATGAGGACATGTGACCATGCCACCTGGTAGTGGGGTATCAGTTTGACCAGGTAATTTTCCATGGAAGGTGGGAGTAGAGCAGTGAGTCTCAAACTTTTTGCCCATAGCCCATCCCCCTCAATTCAAATCTTTTTGTGGACCACCAGCCAACCACTCAAGATGACAAAATGCCTCTGCTTATCTCTAAATACCTTACTTAATAAATTAGGCTTATTAGACTACTGGAGTATAAAAATGTAAATACACAGCTATAACATAAGGGGTGTGTGTATAACCAGTAAGAAAGGCAATATTATTAATCAAAATCATTAAACAGATTAAGAGCTTTAACTTTATGTTGTTAGTTTTCCAAACTTCATTTTAAATAAAGTAGAATATTAATGTATGTCCAAAACAAAAGATTTCAACATTACCTTTATTTATGTCAGGGGTGGTGAACCCTTTTGGGGCCGAGGGCCACTGATCCACAAAAAGTCAGTCGGGGGCCACACAAAATTTAGAAACAACAAAATAACCCAATAAAAAAAACCAACTTCACTGATGTGCACCCCGGCCCCCGACTGAGACACCTCAATCCCATTTCTGGGTTGGGGCCAAAAATGAGGGGTTCAATGTGCAGGAGAGGGCTGCTGAGGAACAGGATATGGATAGGGGTGCAGGGTCTGGGTGGGAGGTAGTGTGCAGGAGTGGGCTGGGGGTGGGGAGGTTGGGCTGGAGGTAGTGTGCAGGCTGAGGATGGGGGAGTCTGGATGGGGAAGCTGGGTGCAGGAGCAGGCTATAGTTGGCTAGGAGGTTGGGTGCAGGAGGGGGCTGAGTATGGGAGTCTGGGTACGAGGTGGGGTACAGGTGGGCAAGAGGAGGATGTGGGGGCACTTATCTGTCTCCTCACACCCTGCCACTCCCAGGAGCCACCCCCTGTTGCTCCCATTGGCCAAGTTTCTGGCCACTGGGATTAGCAGGAAGAACCTCCAGGCAAGTGGTTTCCTGCATTGCCATTACCCTGGCTGGTGGGAGGGGGAGCAGCAGTGCACAGAGCCACTTCATCTCCCTGAGATTTGGGACCCCCCCCTCCCCGCCACAATGGGAAGCCGGTGCTGGCACTCCAACCACACTGGGTGGAGGTCACGGGGTTGAAGCGCCTGCGTGGGCTTCCCACTGCAGGGGGGGGCAAGCTCTGAGCCTGTAGCCCACCTACAAGATGGTCATGGACCACTCGTGGTCCACAGACCACACTTTGAGAACCATTGGGGTAGAGAACAAAACATTTGTGCCCAAGGATAATCTATGTAAACAATAGGATGCTCTCTGTCCTTTTGTCTTCGGCTGGCCTAGAGAAGGGCCTGGCACATTAAGGCTATGTCTACACTGCAGAGAAAAGTTGGAAAAAAATATGCAAATTGCAAACCACAATTTGCGTATCTTTTTCCATTTTTTTTTTACGAAAGAGGCTTTTCCGAAATTTGGCCCATCTACATGAGGCCAAATTTCAGAAAAAACTCCTCTTTCAAAACATCCTTTATTCCTCTCACTGAGAGGAATACAGGGATGCCAAAAGAACACATCTGCTTTTTTGGAAACTGTTCTGAAAAAGCAGACGCATTCCTTGGACCTCTGGTATCCTAGAAAAGCTCTGCAGTCTAGACATAGCCTACGATACAAAAGAAACAGAGAGAACCACCAGAGACCCAAGTCAATGTAAATGATCATCTTTTGACTTGACGACTGGCCTGAAATAAGAACAAGCTCTTTAGTGTAAGGGCCTACTTGTACAGATTGAACCTCCCTGATCAGGCACCCTCAAAAAGTGAGGTTTACAGGATCTGTCGAAAAAGGGTTTATTTTTGACAGATCCACGTCTAGACTGCTGGGGTTTTTTTCGAAAAAGCTCCATTTCGAAAAAAAGCGGTGACCATATTTATGCTAATGAGGCACAGAATATTTAAATCCCTGCTTCATTAGCAATTTCAATGTGCTTGATTTGCATCCCTCTGCCAACAGAGGGATGCAGTCTAGACGTAGTCCCCCCTATCTGAAAGTCAAATAAGCCCCAGATAGTCAGATACCTGGGAAAGATTAACAACCAGGTATTCATAGTATATAACTGTGTAGCATTAAAAGCTTAACTAAAATAAATCAATAAGAAACAGACACCTGAATCATAAAGAGACATGGTGAGGTAATATCTTCTATTGGAAAACATCTGTTGGTGAGAGAGACAAGCTTTCAAACCACACAGAAGTTGGTCCAACCAAAGATATTCCCTCACCTACCTTGCCTCTCTCTGGGAAGGACATTTCATAAGACAGTCAAAAATACTTTTCAGCCACAAACTAAACCCCAAATGTGTGTTTGGTGCTAGTGGTGTTATTCTCACCGTTGAGTAAAACATGGAAACCCGAATATTCTGGTTATTAAGCAATGTAACCACTGAGTACACAAAGCAGCTAGCTAGAAATGAAACAGCAAAATGTGAACATTTCCTGGAATGATCCTGAAATGTCCTGGAAAAGCAGAGAGGAAAAAATGATCTCACACAGGACAGTCTCTCTCTTTGCCCTGTCCTGATTTCTCTTCTACTGCTGGCCCCCATGTCTCTTGACTCCTACTCCATTGGTCAGACCCTCGGGAAACCAGAAAGACCAGATCAGAGTGCACCAGAAAAAGGAGGATAACCGGACCAACTGACATTGTAACCATGGCAACAAACTATTCTGGCTTATGCTTGGAGCTCCTGCTCAGTAACGAATCCCCCTCCTAGGGCCTAGTTGTTCCAAACTCTTAGTGCCTGCCCAGAGTCTAGAGGGGATCAGCTCTTGAATTAAAGAAACTTCCCGATGATGCCTCACAGGCGCCCTGCAAGGACCAGATTAAAAAATCAAAGTCCCATTGCTCACAGAAGTGCCAGGGCTGCTTTCCTAGGGCACCCTATGGTGCACATTGCCCAAGAAGGGGCAAAGAAGGGAAAGGAAAGAGTGAGGTCATGATGTGCTGACTTTCTACACCTGCAAGCCAAGAACACTACCAGATGGTAACAAATGTAATCCCATGCTCATCTGGAGTGTAGGGCGCTCCCCCCGTGATGATGTGATCCTGCACCACCATAGTAAAGGGCTGGAACTAAACGGCATCATTTATTTCATGGTATTTTTTTTCCTATTTCCTCTCCTGTTTCCCCTCCCTGTCCCATTTGCCTTTAGTCAGGCAACTTGGGTTCAGGATTAATGGTTGCCTGGAATCCCGGTTATGTTACCACATGTGAAAGCTATCCTGGCAAGCTGGAACTGTAGCTTGGAAAGAGAAAATTGACCAGGAACTGAGGGCATCACAAGAAAAAGAGCATCTTCTTGCTCAGGAAACAGACCAGAATGGGATGGCGATCTACAAGTGTATTTGCCTGGAGTGAGCTAAGCAGCAATGTGCGGAGCACTGAAGTAAGAGTGGCGCAAGACAGAAGATGTCTTTATTTGGCACAATGTCATTAATTAGGATAAACTTAAAAAACAAAAACTGGTCTGGTAGCACTTTATAGACTAACAAAACATGTAGATGGTATCACGAGCTTTCGTGGGCACAGCCCACTTCTTCAGATGACCAGAGTTTTGAGTTGAGGATGTGCAGACCCAAAATAAATAGGGGAGAAGGGAGAAGGGGGAAGAAAAAAAAGGAGGAGGGGCGGGAAACAGGGAGCAGAGGTTATGAAAAAATCAAAGGGAAAAACAGGAAGGCAGAAGGGTCATCAGTAAGCACGGGAAGATTGGCAAGTTAAAACGAAGTCGATAAGGATCAAAGTCAATAGACAGCGGGGGTTACTAGATCATTCAACTGCCTCAGCTCTTTCCTTATTACAAGGAAGGTGAAGAACAGCTCCAGAAAGCAAGGAGAGTGAGAGAAATGAAAGGAGCACCTTTTCACTGAGAACAGCTTAACTCAGCTCCTTTTCGCTTGGCCAGAGTGAGGCTTCCCCAGGCTCACCCAGCAGAAGGGCTTTTTACCCCAAGGGTTTTAGGTATGTTGGAAAATGGCCTAAGAAGGCAGAAAGATTAGGAGATGACAATAGGATTTATTGTTCCCTTTCTGAAGCCAGCAGTTCACATAGGAGTTACTTCTTAATAAAATGAGTCACCTAATTGGCGTCAAGTGTCCGCCTGTTATTCATGTAACTGGGTAGATTGAGGTGTCAGTGAAATATGTTGTTTCCAATACAGCATTGACCGTGCGGGTTAATTCTGTGTGTGTGCATCATTCATGGGACGTGGCTCTGATTTTAATTAATTAGATTTGAGGAATGTAGGTGTCTTGATTTCCTGAGAGCTCGAATTTATAATTGAACAGAGTGAAATTCACCACAAAGCCCCGTGCATGTCCCACTTCAGCCCTCAGAATACAGCTTGAGTTGACATGGGCCTTGGCAGGGACCACCAATGGCTGCCCATAATGCACGGGGGAGAGTGAGGGTAGTGGGCTCAGGGGCGGACTGGCCCGGTGGGATACCGGGAATTTCCCAGTGGGCCGTTGTATCCCCCCGTGACGGGCTGTCTTATCCCCCCATGACAGGCCGTTGTTCCCTGCACTCAGGCGCACGGAGCCTGACCCGCCGCTTGTGCTGCTTGCCGGATATGATGCAGGGAAAGAGGGGGCGGGGCTTGAGGGGCACGCAGGGGTGACGTCATGGGGAAGGCCGTTCCCAGGCCTATTTTGATTGCCAGTCCGTTCCTGAGTGGGCTTCAGCAGTATTACTGATCATGCAAATCTGGGAGGGGGATACCTGATCTCACATGCCCCCCCCCCCACATGTCGCCTTTAGGCCTTGGGCTGGCCCACTGCATGGGTTAAATATCAACACTCTGAGGGGGGCCTACAAGACATGTGATGGCAAGGAATTCATTTTTGATGGAGGAAGTCAAAGTGAGAGGATCAGAGCTCAGAACTACACATTTCCTTACTTGCTGCTTTGGTGGTTTGCAGGTTTGCTGGACTGGCTAGCGTGGCCCTAGAGACCAATCTGTAGGAAATGGCAGCTGCAGCAAAGTGTCCAGCTCCACAATAGATTTGCTGATATTGTCTTGATGCCGTGAGGTTCTAAGGCACCCTCCGGCCCTAGTGACATTGACAGAACTTGGGTTTCCCAGAATGTGCACAGCACCTTGTAGGACCAGCCCATAGGGGTCTCATGTCTGCTCCCATTGAAGCCAGTGTGAGTTTTGCCTATAACTTCAGTGGAATCAGGTTGGAGCCCTCTGTTCCCTCTGTCTCAGCTTCTCCATCTGAACAATGGGGAGAACAGTGCTTCTCTGCCTCATTCGTGCACTCCTTAAATAGTACTTTAAGAGCCTCAGAAGGAAGGTGCCATAGAAGAGTAAAATATTCTTATTGTGATTAGCACTGAAGCACATCTGGCAGGTTGCTGCAGATGCAGCCAGACATTCTGGACATGCAAATCATTTTGAACATTGTAAGTAGACAGTTCAGGATGTGATTATGACTTGCGTTACATGTAATAAGTAAAGTGTGCTGGGCATCTGCCAGAGCCACAAAACAATCATAGTGTCTGTTGGACTGAACTGAATCCGTGTTGTCTGAAGTGGGATGCTTATGAGTGGCACAACCTGTGTCAAGTAGCACACGCCAACAGGAGGAATGTCTCAATAATTCTGACATACTGAGAAATCCCTTTTCTCATTGCTCCCCAAGAAGTCCTCTGTTTTGTTTTAAAATTCTCTGCATTTAGTGTATTGCCATTTTTTCTGTTGGCCACTGCTTGTAAATGGCTTTTGAATGGACATTGTTATTCACCCTAGAACAAACTCTTGAGCTAATAACTAATGGGACATGATTTGATGATGCAGAGAAGTGATATGCTGAGCTAAAATTTAATCTTTATAGTATGTGCTGCCTGTTGGATTGGCTGTAGTTGTCCATAGATAGAAATCAATGAACCAAGAGAGAGTGACTTTATATTGTTTCCAAAAGACAGATTAAACATTAAACAGTTTAGAAGTATTGCAGTATAAAAGTTTGATGTAAGTCTCTTATATCAACTCAGTGAACATGAAGTTAAATGGAAAGGCCATTGTGACGGACCCCCCTTCCCCATGCTTTCTGAAATTGACTAACTGGGTACAAATATGCATAACTCGAAGATGCTTTGGGCAAAATACCTCATGTAACCTATCATTGTTAATGTCTCGGTCTGCTGGATCTGTATATTTTATTTTGGTGTATGTATCATTCTTGTGTGTAAAGTTAGATATGAGGAGTATGGAGTGGTTTTAAATGTGCAAATGAAAGCCAACAAGTGTGTTTCCCTCAATGTCTGGGTGATCACCTGTAAACAGCCCCATTTCTCCTTTAAGTCTTAGCAGTGGTTGGTCTTAGGAAGTCATGTGACCTTCCTAACTGGTTGCGGCTGACCAGGTAATTTTCCATGGAAGGGGAGAATATAAAACAGAGAATTCACGCCTGAAGGGGAGGCTATTAAGATGCAAAGTTTTTCAATTCTTGGTCTTTGGCTGGCACGTGACTTCCAAGAGAATGAACCAAAGACCCTAGGGGAAAAAGGAACTTCCCTGGCTTAGAGGCTTAGCTGGAATAAGAACAGTTTTAGGGTGAGTTTGTAATAAGCTTGAGTGTGTGTTAGAATTAGCTGTGCGTTTCTTGTTATTTTAAATTTGTAAATCACTTTTCTCTGCCTGTTTTCACTTGCAGTGCTGCTTGTACTTAATAAAATCACTTTTATTTTCTATCAAGCCCAGTGTAAATAATTGTTACCTGGGGGAGCAATCAGTGTGTACAGCCTCCTTTCGTTGTTAAAGGGGGCTTACCTGGATGATTTATTTGGGGTTTTGATCCCATTTGGGGAGTGGTTTCCCTGGAAGCTGGGCCCAAAACTGCATTTTCCTCCTGATGAGTGGGGGGAAAGGGGGATGATCTCAGTTCTGTGCCTTGGCTGGGAGAGACCAGGTGAGCGGGCCCAGAAGGACAGGGCGGTGAGAAGCCCCAGAGAGCAAGGAGGCAAGTGTCAGTGGCTTTGTCAGCACTCCGGGAAGCACCCCCAAGGGGTCTTCTGTGACAGCACCCGATCACAGCCATATAGACAGAAAAGGCCTGGGAGTAAAAAACAAAGGCAAGTTCTTACAGTAGACTTCCGATAATCCGGAACCTATGGAATTTAGTGGTGCTGGATTATCAAATATGCCGGACTATCAGGAGGTACTATAAGCAGGTTATATATATACTGTATACATTATATACTGTATATAAAGTGTTCTTAACCCTTTTTATTGTACATACTGTATACAGTATACTGTAATGTTTTAGTTTTTTAAAGCCTTTTTTACCCTTTTTGCTCAGTTCAGCTGCTGCCGCTGTTACCTTGTGACTCATTTTTTGCCAAAGCTCACTCACTAGGCTCTTGCCATTTTGATGCCGGACTATCAGGAGTGCCGGACTATTGGATGCCCAACTATTGGAGTTTTACTGTACTTTGAAGGGTGGGGGTTTCATGAAATGGGAGCTAACATAGCCATGAGACATACCCTTTCTGGGAGGCAGTCACTAAAGCCCATCATCCCAGGTAGCTACTGATTTTCTCTTTTTTAATTTGCTAGCAGATGTGCCTGGTGTTGCTTGGGTTCATAACTCAAGTAAGGGTTGTTGTTTTTTAAATAAAAGGAATATGTACATGCTTTATTTAAATGATTGTATTTTTCAAAAATACAGTGTTATTTTTATGACGTTATTTTTATTTTGCGTTTCTTTAAAAAAAGGGATTGTTCAAATTTGTCTGTTTAATTTTTTTTATTAAACTTTGTGAAATGGGAATTCCATCAAGTGTATTTTTTCTTTGTCTGCTATAAACTATGTTTTAACAAAAAAGAGCTATAGTCAATTTGGTTTCCAGTAACATTTTCTTCTAGTTTTCAAACCTTACACATTGATTTAGCTGTGCTAAAACAGAGTACTAATCCAAATTGCTCCATTTTTATCTCTTTTCTCTAAGGGCATATCTATATTAGGAAATTATTTTGAAATAATTAAATAATAACTCCAGAAATAGAGTTACCGCACCATAGTAACTCTAACTCAGGCACCAATCCATGCAACAAACCTCAGTGCCAACTCTGCCCAAATATATACACCAGCAACACCATCACAGGACCTAACCAGATCAGCCACACCGTCACTGGTTCATTCTCCTGCACATCTACCAACGTAATATACACCATCATGTGCCAACAATGCCCCTCTGTTATATACATCGACCAAACTGGACAGTCCCTACGTAAAAGAATAAATGGACACAAATCAGATATTAGGAATGGCAATATACAAAAACCTGTAGGAGAACACTTCAGTCTCCCTGGACAAACAACTGCAGATCTAAAGGTAGCCATCCTGCAGCAAAAAAACTTCAAGACCAGACTTCAAAGAGAAACCGCTGAGCTACAGTTCATCTTCAAATTTGACACCATCAACTCAGGATTAAACAAAGACTGTGAATGGCTAGCTAACTACAAAAGCAGCTTCTCCTCTCTTGGTATTCACAACTCCAGATCAGCTACTAGAAGTGGGCCTCATCCTCCCTGATTGGATTCACCTCGTTATCTCTAGCCTGATTCTGGCCTGCATATTTATACCTGCCTCTGGAAATTTCCACTACATGCATCTGACGAAGTGGGTCTTTGCCTACGAAAGCTTATGCTCCAACACTTCTGTTAGTCTATAAGGTGCCACAGGACTCCTCGCTAACATTGAAATAGTGTGTCCCCACCATGGGGGAGCCTCAAAATTAGTCTGAGGTAGGCTCCATTATTGTGGACACACTACCTCGACTAAGGCTACGTCTACACTGCAGAGTTTTTGCACAAAACCAGCCGTTTTTGCGCAAAAACGCGCGGTGCATCCACATCTCAAGCATGTTTTTGCGCAAGAAAATTTACAGTGAATCGACAGAACAGAGGAGTTTTTGTGGTATAGGTATTCCTCTTTCTACAAGGAATAACTCCTTGTTGCACAAGAGTTATTGCACCAAAAGGTGTGTGTGGATGGGTAGCAGAGGTTTTTTGTGCAAAAACATCCTATCGAAAGAAGCACAGGTGCCCTGGTGGCCATTCTGTTTATGGAAATAAGAGCTTTCTTGCAAGAAAGCATCCATGCAGTCTGAACGCTCTCTTGCACAAAAGCGCATCGCTTTTCCGATGCGCTTTTGCAGAGTGGACGTGCTCTTGCGCAAGAAGTTTTTGTGGAAGATTTCTTCCTCAAAAAGCTTCTTGTGCAAGAAGCCTGCAGTGTAGACGTAGCCTTAGAGTCCCAGGAAACACTGGGGAGTAGTTAGTTTGAATTACTCTGGGGAGTAGTTATTTTGAAATAGCAGCAGCGGAGCATCCACACTACTGCTATTTCAAAATAACTATTTCAAAATAAGCGTTATTCCCTGAGGAAAGTAGAAGTACAGATTTTGAAATAAGCAGCCCGTTATTTTGAAATAATGGGCTTAGCAGTGTGGACGCTCTACTTATTATTTTGAAATAAAGGGGGTTATTTTGAAATAACTCCCTAGTATAAACCAGGGCTATGGTTTATTGAGAAGCAGTCCCACTGCAGGTTCATCCTATTTTTCTTACTCCTCTTGGTTTAGTCTCTTTCAACATTTTCTAAATTATATCACTTTTGAGGACTGTGCTTGATTTCTTGATTCTGTCTCTTTTGTTTGGTTTTATGAGAAGCAATCCCATTTTAGGCACATCCTGTTTTCCTGGCACAACCAAACCTTTATGTTGCGTTAAGTTATGATAAGAGGAAGCTGTATATGGAATTTGGTGGTCCTAGCTCATACTGTTTAGGAGTTCTTAATCAAACAGACAAACAAAATCTCTAAAATATATAATAGAAGATTACTTTTAGGGCTGGTTGAAATTTGTCAAACTTTTGGGGTTTAAACACCTTTTGGATCGGGGAATTATAATGATTTTTCCTAATATTTCAACAAACTTTTTGCAGAAGAATTATAAAAAATATTAGGTTTTTTTAAATCATTTTTACATCTTCCTGATGTTTTAATTATTTTCAAAGCAGGAAATTTTCAGAAATGATGTGTAATTATTTTTTAAAAAACCACCATGTGTCTAAGCAAGTTATACAATAGTACAGAGAAAAAGAGAGAGGAATTTCCTTTTTTTTTTTTGCCTTACTATTGTGTAACTTTTTGATTAATCATCTTAGGCACACGGTAGAGTTTTTTCCTTTTTGGTGGAGGAACATCCAGGAGATTATGCTTTTTAAGCAAAAGCAATGTATTCAAGGCTTCAAATGAATGTATTTCATTTAAAAAACAGTGTTGGAAATTTCCTATTTAAAAAATGAATGAAGCATAATTTTTAAAATAAAAATATCATACACATTTTGTGAAAAATGTCACCACATGAAAAGTCATCTCTGATCATAAACTAACATAATAAAAAATTATTTCAAATTTTGTAGCTTTTTTCCTCTTTTCAGTCCACTCTGATTGCTTATGAATTTAGAGCCAATATGTACCTATGCTCCTTATGGCCTCCATCTTGTAACTAGATCTACACAGACAGGCCCTGTCGGCTCACACAGACCCCAGGGATTTCTATAGGGCTCTACCTAGGTGAAAGGGGCCCACCTATGCAATAACATGTAGGATCCAAGCTTACACTTGTGAGAAGCAGAATGACTCAGGACATTAACACAACTCAACATTCAAAAATTAATTCTTCCCATTTTGTGCAATCTACAAGTATGATTGATGGCCTTACTATAACAGGTACTGAACACCTCTTCTAAGAGTTTGAAGGGTCAGACTACATGATTCCAAAAGCAAAATCCTGATACATTAAATAAAATGTCCTGCATTACACTGCTGTGCATCAGTCACTGAATCGCTCATTACCTCAGGCTCCTTATTAACTCAGCTCCTGCCAACTGCTAAAATGGCAGAGGATCGCTTTTTGAAATGATCTTGTGGGGAGAAGAGGTTGCCAGGTTGGTGTCCCCGTCAGCTTTCTTTGCCAAAGTAGGATGTGGCTTTCTGCAGCGGATTCACATGACAGGCGTATAATCTGGCGACCAAGGGAAGTGCATTCCTGCTCTCCAAGCTGTCTGAAGAGATTAAACTGACTGAAGCTGTCACCACACAGTTCTGATATTCTGATGCCCTTTATATTGGCATGAGGAAAACCAGGGGAGTGGGAAATTAAAAGGTAAAACCAGTACGTAAAATAAATGAAGGGGCGTCTGACCCTCAGCACGTGTCAATCCTTGTCTCAGTTTCAGTGGGTGTACGTTGATTTATAACAGCCGATATTTGACCCTATCACTATTAATATTGTTTTTTCCCATTAAGCCTAAGCTATAACTTGAACAACGATGACGTAAAACTGGTACCTCGCCGTTGCTTTAAAATGAAACCAACAGATCTGCCCCGTGAGTCTGAGTGACAAAGCTAGGTTTAATTAGATTTTACTTCTCTTAGCACAGCAGAGCTCACCCAACTCTGGAGAAATGTCCACACTACTGAGAAGATTGACCCTCCAGAGGTCGATCTAGCATTCAGTTTAGTGGGCCTAGTGTAGAGCACCAAATCGAACATTAAGGGCAGCCCCTACTGGCGTCCTGTACTCCTCATTCTGTGAGGAGTAAGGGAAGCTGACAGGAGCATGTGCTTCCATCAGCCTTCCACAGTGTAGATGCCGCAAATCAAAACCAGCTACACATTTTGCGTAGCCAGATGGTGTACCTTACGCCGACCTGCCTGGTCTAGTGTAGACCAGGCTTGGGAGAGCACACAGAAGGAGGGTTATATTCCTGGTTGCACTTCTTCAGCACAGTTGCTAAACAAATTCAAACCAAAAGGCTAAATTCTGGCCTCACTGATCCCTCAGATGTGCTGATCTGGCGTCTGAGCCTCAGGGAGCCTGCAGCTCTGACAAGAGAGAACTGAAAATGGTGTCAACTGCCAGCCCCTTTCCCTGTGAATATTGCCTTTAAACTGCACGCTGACCTGGACCTGGGGGCAGGGTTAAAGGGCAAGCAGCCAGACTCCATTTGTACAGCAGGAAGCTGGCTAAGGAGGGAACTGAAAGATTTACCCCATGTGCACTGTATTTGGGACGAGACAGTCCAATTTGCAGTGTATTAATGCCTTCCTGAAAAGTCATTTCTTTCATGGCACCTCAATAAGGACTGGATTGTGGCTTTTGCACCATAGCCCTGCATAGCAAGAACCATCTTGCTGCAGAAGAAGCATCCAGAAGATTGGCCCTCAAGCAAGAACAAATTCTCCAGGGTTGATCCATTGGGTTGGAGCAGATAACTCTTGTGGGCCTGAGTCTCAGGGATCCTGACCCTCATTTATTCCTGCTCCACCCAAGCCTCTTTTGGCAGCCTGCACCCTAGAGAAAAGCAGAAGCAAACAGTATCCGTGCACCCTAAATCACGGTCCACGTGGATGCATCCAACTGCAGTACAAGGACCAGAGTTTCCAAGTGTCCACTAACTTTAGGTGTCTCCATTCTTGTTTGCCTGACCTGTGGCATGTAACACATCGTAAAAATTAAAGCTTACAAATTTAGTGGACCCATTTCAAAGTATATGCCTTCTTACTGGGAGTCTGTGGAAAGCAAAAGAACCTAGACCTCCTGTGTCCTACTTAGTCAGAAGACCATATTTCCTTTCCCAGAGGCTTTGCACACATTCTGTCTCTGTAAGGGTATTAATCCCCATCCCTGTCTCCTGCTAGTTCTATAACTGGTGCTAACTGAGCAGACGTTTGCATTGCTCAGCTGTACACTTGCAAAGAGAACGCTGGGAGGATTGCTTCTTGGCTTTCCCTTCTAATGCTTCTCTATCTGGAAGTGCATTGGACTCTGAAATGCTTCCTCATTAAGGCCCTAATTCAGCCTCTGACGGATAAACACTTGGAAAGCATTGCCCTTAACTCCTTGGATTTAAATGGGAACCCAGCAGTGCTCAGCATCTTCAAGGCAGCAATCTGGGATGAGATTGAATTCTGCTTCCAGAGTTTTCAGTCCCAAAGTTCTGTGGACCTGGACCCATAACACTGGCACGAGGTTTGTTCTTTCCCTGCCAAACGATACTTCCAGAGTCCCAGCTGGTAAAGGCACTCTGTCACCGTGCCACACTATGGCTACAGAGCCTGCTCCAAAACAGCCTCCTACTCCTTACCAAATTTTTACTGTAGACCAGTCCCAAACTAGTGTATGGTAATCCAACGTGCCGTGAGTCCAGGACAGTCTACATAAGTAATTAAATCACAGTTTGTCTAAGCAAGTCCAGGGGGAGCATAAATGTATCTAACATACTTACTGTGGGCTGCCAGAGACAATGTGAGCTACTCCAAGTTTGATCCCCTTCCCCCTTGACTTTCTAAGACTTGTTTACACGTGCCTCTGAATTTGGCCCATACAAATAGACACGCAGTGATAACTTGTACTTTCTATTTGACTATACAAGTGTCTTTAAAAATAGCATTTTTCCCTTTCCCCCATTTTGGAGTATAATTAGATGCCAGTTAGGTCCAATGATTCATAGTCAATTAAAACAAGCTCTTTTCCACTTTCTTTTCTTCCAGAGAGCACATTTACGTGACACAGCAACAGGCCAGTTCTATCAATACAGTGGAAGTATCTTTCCCACAGCTTGCAGCAATGTTATTGAAAGGAAAGAGAAAATAAATGCTCATAATCTGGGCACACATCCAGCAAAATACACCGACCTGACAGCAGACCAGTTTAAGAATTATAAAAATCCAAAGCGCTAACACTCAGATAAATCAGTGGTGTTCACTCAGGGAGGCATGACACTGCATCTCTCAAGAGCGATGGCTCATCTGTTGCCCTTTTTAATCTACAAGAATGAGAACAGCATAGTAGACAGAATTGGTTTGAGCACATCCAGGTGAAAAGTGACCATTACCAGGAGATACATAGCTACTTTTCTAGTCATACTCTGACGGATGCTCCTGCCCTCAATGGGTTAGGTGTTTTAGCTATTTGTTTGCAATTGCTCTGCAAGGATAACACGGGGTGGAGTGCTTTTAGTTTTGAAACCACACCCTGTATCATGTGAACTATCTGTTATTTAACAGAGTTCTCAAAAGCCATTTCAGTTTGTCTAGGATTATTTTAAAGTCCTTTTGGCTTTGATGAAGTTTTCTCTGTGTGTAAGAAGACTGCAGAACACTGATGTGTCTGTATTCTCTCTGAACACAAGCCAGGGGTTGGGCTTGTGCGCCTTGATTTCAAACATCCTTTGTCTCTTTCTGCAGGGCTGCCACTCAATTAATATTGCACAGATATTCACAAATTAATTCTTAACCTCCCTGTTGGACATTATCCACAGGCTAAAGGTGGGGAAACTGAGTCATTGAGGGGTCAAATGACTTTCCTAAGTCAAAACAGTTTGTCCGTAATACAGCAAGGTGTGATTCAGGAGTTCTGGCTCTTTGCCCCACCCTCAGTGCGTGGCCTATACTGGCTCCCACAGAACCAGTCCTTAGCATTGTGAGACGAAAGAGAGAAGAATAACAGGTAGCACAGGAGGGAGTGGGGAAGGGAGAGTCCAACAAAGTAGAGATTCTAAAAGATTTCCAAGCATGTCCAGTATTATAAGTGTTTACCTGAGTGGGACTGATTCTGAACCTTTTGAGAATTGCCCATCCTTGTGTAGCTCAGAGGCATAGAGACCACTGACAAGGGAGAGTGAAGTTTACTCTACAACCTTAGCTGAGAGGCAGTTGGCTTTTAGCTCATGCTGTAGAGACACATAGCTTTAGCTCCTGAGGTCACAGGTTCAATCACACCGTGCCAACGATCTGGGTTTGTTGGCTCTACACTTGCTTTCCACAGGCAAACCCACAGTGGGGTGAAAATTGTAACCACCTCCCAAGCAATCCTGGTACTTATCTACATGGCTCACCCAGCAAATATTTTGCTACACTACTGGCCTGGTAGGTAGGTGGTTTCTGTTTGTCTTCTTCTATCTGTCCCAATTAAGAAGATATTTGTCTTCAAATATCAGCTTCCTTCCGATTAGCGAACAAATTCATTAAGCAAGCCAAGGCGCTGTGAGACCTCACCCATTACTGGTCAGTTCAGCTGGGGAAAGTTTGAAGTGTCTTCCTGACCGTACTATGTAGTTACATATAAAGTGCAGAAAGAGTGTCAGGGACACACACCATCTGAGGCTGTGTCTAGACTACATCCCTCTGTCGGCAGAGGGATGTAAATTAGACAGTTCGACATTGCAAATGAAGCGGGGATTTAAATATCCCGTGCTTCATTTGCATAATCACATAATGGCGCTCTATACTTTCGAAATGGTGCTTTTTCAAAAGAGCACCATTATGTGATTATGCAAATGAAGCATGGGATATCTAAATCCCCGCTTCATTTTCAATGTCGAAGTGTCTAATTTACATCCCTCTGCCAACAGAGGGATGTAGTCTAGGCACAGCCTGAGTAAAGAAGAGATGGAGACATGAAAATACACTGGGAAAGGTTCGTCACCTTGGGTACCTCTACACAGCAGGTCTAAAGTCAAATTAAGCTATGCAACTTCAGCTATGTCAAGTGCATAGCTTAAGTCAAAATAGCTTAATTTGGCTTTTGGCGCTGTCTACGCAGCAGGAAGTCGAAGAAAGAACACTCTTCCTTTGATTTCCCTTACTTCTCGTGAAATGAGGGTTACAGAAGTTGGAGTAAGAAGTCGTCCAGTTCGACATTATTTTGAAATAAAGTCTTGTAGTATAGATGTGCACTAAGTTATTTCAGAATAATGTCAGTTATTAACTTAAAAAACAACAAATAGTCTAGTAGCACCTTAAAGATTAACAAAACATGTAGATGGTATCATGAGCTTTCGTGGGCGCAACCCCTTCAGATGACAGAAGTGTTGAAAGTCCAGATCCAAGAATAAATAAGGGAAGGGGTGGGGGAGAAGGAAAAAAAATAGAGAGTGAGTAGATAAGCTTCAGAGGGATAGCCGAGTTAGTCTGTAACAGGAAAAACTTTTAAAACAACAAATAGTCTAGTAGGACCTTAGTCCACACCAGATCAGTCCACACGAGAAATCCACTTCCTTGACACTACAGTACAATTAAATGATGGACAAATTTCCACCACCCTATACCGAAAACCTACTGACTGCTACACTTACCTTCATGCCTCTAGCTTCCATCCCAGACACATTTCTCAATCTACTGTATACAGCCAAACCCAACCAGATTTGCTCCAATCCCACAGACAGAGACAAACACCTACAGGATCTATATAGAGCATTCTTAAAACTGAAATACCCACCTGGAGAAGTGAAAAAACAGATTGACAGAGCCAAAAAAGTACCCAGACTTGAACTACTTCAAGGCAGGCCAAGAAGAGAAAACAACAGAATTCCACTTGTCATCACCTACAGTCCACAACTTAAACCCCTCCAGCTCATGATCAACAAACTACAATCTATCCTGGAAAATGACTCCTCACTCTCAGAGGCCTTTGGGGAAAGGCTAATTCTCGCTTACAGATAAACCCCTAACCTGAAACAAATTCTTTCCAGTAACCACGCAACACAGCTACATCCTAATCATCCAGGAACCCATCCCTGCAATCAGCCCCGGTGCCAACTCTGCCCACACATCTACACAAGAGATTTCATCACTGGACCCAACCACATCAGCCACCAAATCAGAGGCTCATTTTAACTGCACATTCATTAATGTGATCTATGCCATCAAATGCCAGCAATGCCCCTCTGCCATGTATATTGGCCAAACTGGACAGTCTCTATGGGAAAGAATTAATGGATACAAATCAGATATCTGAAAAGGTAACACACAAAAACCTGTTGGAGAACACTTTAATCTTCCTGGACACTCATTAATGGATCTCTAAGTCGCCATTTTGTTTCAGACCAGTTCCACAAGCCAAATACACAGAGAAGGGCTGGAACTTAACTTCATTCACAAGTTTAATTCTTATGGAAATGGCATGAATCTGGATATCGGATGGCTCGCACATTATCAACCAAACAAACAATGAAGGTGCTAATGGTTCTTGATGTCTGTGTAGAATCTGGTGTTGGTCATCTTCCTTTCCAAGTGTAATCTAATGGTTCTTATCAGCCTCTTATAACTATTTAGTCTTTAATGTGCTACTTAGACTATTTGTTGTTTTTTAAGTTTTTCCTGTTACAGACTAACTTGACTATCCCTCTGAAGTGAGTTATTAACTGACGTTATTCCGAAATAATGCTGCTATGAAAATGTTCCCCTTGGGAGCTGGCTAGGTTGTGCTAGAGCATCATTGTCTTGCTATACTAAAGTGACTCAAAGTCAAGGGACAACACAGAGAGAACGGAAGAAAGAGAAGAGGAGAAGCTGTTTTCTTAGCCAGTCTAACATATATTTGCACTATTGAGCTGACAGATCTTTCCTAGTGTAACACCAACAGGCAGAACCAAAGCTGGGACCTCTGGAGATTGCGCATGAGCCTCTACCGCCTGAGCTAAAAGCCAGCTGGCTTTCAACTAAGGCTGTAGCAGAAACTCATTCTTTCTCTCTGTAAGTGGTCTAAATGCCACTATATGGGACAGAACACCACACCCAGAAGGTGTGTAGGTAACATTTGGACTTGTTTATTCTTATTTCCTTTGTACTATTCCCTTATGTGCAGTGCTCAGCAGTTAAGATCTCTAAGGGTACGTCTACACTTCACAGTTATTTCGAAATAAGCAATTTCGGAATAGTTATTGAATAACTATTCTGAAATAGCTTATTTTGAAATAGCACATCTACACTACAGGGAAGCCTCAAAATTAGTCTGAGGTAGACTTCCCTAATGTAGACATGCTATCTCGATTTAGAGCCCCAGGAGGCAGTGGGGAGGAATAACTTAGAATGCGGTGAGGGGCTATTTTGAAATAGCAGCAGTAGAGTGTCTACACATGCCTTATTTCAAAATAGCTATTTTGGAATAGGTGATATTCCTTGTAGAATGAGGTTTACTGATTTTGGAATAAGCTGTCCATTATTTCAAAATCATTTTGAAATAATGGAATGGCTTTGTAGACACTGTTATTTCAAAATAACGCTAGTTATCTCAAAATAACAGTGCAGTGTAGATGCACCCTAAATCTTAGACTCTCTCTTGCTCTCTCCTTCCTTTGCATTATTCATCTTGGAGACCAAGCCATTGCTCCCCCACCCCAGCAAGGTCATCCACTCTTTTCTACAACTCAGAGAACAGCTGTGGAATGTATAGATGCCATTACAATTAATTGCATCAAATGCTCAACTCTGACAAATTGACTTAGCTCCAGTGACTTCAACTTATACCAATCTATACCTACAGCTCTTGCTAATTTGACTAATAATCTTAGTCTTTTTTTCCTAGTTGTTGATTGACTCTCCACCCACCAAACCTCACTGGGGCTACGTCTAGACTGCAAGCCTCTTTCGACAGAGGCTTTTTCAAAAGATACTTTCGAAAAAGCCTCTTTCAAAAAAGAGCATCTAGACTACAACCAGTACTTTCAAAAAAGCACAGTTTGCATTACATAGCGCCTTTTTTGGAAAGAGCGCTTTCGAAAAAAGGCGTTCTTCCTCGTAAAACGAGGTTTTCCGCGGTCGAAAAAACTGCTGCAGTCTTTTGATTTACTTTAGAAAGAACACAGCAGCAATCTAGATGCAGGGGAAGTTTTTTTCGAAAAAAGGCCACTTTTTTGGAAAAAACCCCTGTAGTCTAGATATACCCTGGGTGACAAATTATTCTCCCGAGATAAATCTACATTGCAATCAGAGGTGTGACTGCATCTCAATAGTCATACCCACACTACCTATAATGCAGCTAGCAGTGAAAATATCTTATTTAGCCCCCTTAACAATAGAGTGGCAGCCATTTTGACTGTGGCTTCAGCCCCATTGATTGTGATGAGATGGTTAGACAGGAAGTGGTGGCCATTTTGAATAAAGGAGTGAATTGGTGCTTCTCATCATTTTTTATAAGACAAGTAAAAAAAACCCAAAAATTGATAGTCATGATAAAATCGCAAGAGTTGGCAAAATGGCCAAAGCCACATGTCTAGGACCCAATCCTGCTCTCATTGATATCAATGGTAAAACTCCCATTGATTTTACTGGAAGCAAGGTCAGGCTCATGGTTTTGTGGCAGAGTCACCCATGGAATTTAGCAGTCTTTACTCCAACCAAATAAAACACTGACTCCCACACGTTGATAGCTGTTGTAACAATGGCTGCAGCAAAACTGCTTGTGTCTCTTCTGTGCCACTGCAAATGCTGTAGACCATAGGGATACATTTGGACCGATTCCAACATGGGGGGCAAATACTCATGAAATAAGAAAAGCCTGGATGGAGTGGAAGAATATTTAAATGCAGAAAAGTCTCCATGTGTCAGGAGATGCTTTTGTGTAATGGAAGCTGAGATCTTGACTGCAGATACCTCAGACAAACTGTCTTCTACATTCATCCATATTCAGAACACATCTCCAGTGCGGCTCATGGACTCAAGCACTCTGTTTAGAGAAGCCTGTGTTGAGGGTTTTAGTTATAAGCTGGGGACACATCAGTTGGAAGTAACGGAAGAAGAGAAGGACCTCGGAGTCCTGATTGATCACAGGTTGAGCCGCCATTGTGACATGGCTGTGAAAAAGGCTAATACGGTCTTGGGATGCATTAGGCGAGGTATTTCCAGTAGGGATAAGGAGGTGTTAGTGCCGTTATACAAGGCATTGGTGAGACCTCATTTGGAATACTGTGTGCAGTTCTGGTCTCCCATGTTTAAGAAGGATGAATTCAAACTGGAACAGGTACAAAGAAGGGCCACTAGGATGATCCGAGGAATGGAAAACCTGTCTTATGAAGGGAAACTCAAGGAACTTGGCTTGTTTACCTTAACCAAAAGAAGGCTGAGGGGAGATATGATTGCTCTCTTTAAATATATTAGAGGGATAAATGCCAAGGAGGGAGAAGAATTATTTAAGCTCAATACCAATGTGGACACAAGAACAAATGGATATAAGCTGGCTATTAGGAAGTTTAGACTCGAAATTAGGTGAAGGTTTCTAACCATCAGAGGAGTGAAGTTCTGGAACAGCCTTCCAAGGGAAGTAGTGGAGGCAAAAGACCTATCTGGCTTCAAGATAAAGCTAGATGGGTTTATGAAGGGGATGGTTTGATGAGGTAACATGATCTTGGCAATTAATTGACCTTTCACTATCAGTGGTAAATAGGCCAATGGTGGGAAGATAGGAGTTGCTATAGAGAACTTTTTCTGGGTGTCTGGCTCGTGAGTCTTGCCCACATGCTCAGGGTTCAGCTGATCACCATATTTGGGTCGGGAAGGAATTTTCCTCCAGGGTAGATTGGCAGAGGCCCTGGAGGTTTTTCACCTTCCTCTGTAGCATGGGGCATGGGTCACTAGCGGGAGGATTCTCTGCATCTTGGGGTCTTTGAACCATCGTTTCAAGGACTTCAATATCTGAGATATAGGTGAGAGGATTATTCTAGCAGTGGGTGGGTGAGATTCTGTGGCCTGCATTGTGCAGGGGGTCAGACTAGATGATCAAAATGGTCCCTTCTGACCTTAAAGTCTATGAGTCTACGAGGGTTGGGTTTTTTTTGTTTTTTGATTTTTTTTAAAGAAAGCCTGGAAAACTTCCCAGACTATTCAGGGTACATGCCACCTCTCCAAGGATGATGTAGGTGACTGTACTGTTTTCTCTTTTCCTTTTCATGTGGTATGGATGTATACAAGATTAGCACATCTGCATGTGTGTGTGCTGTGCCTGAGTCATCGGAATAGCACCCAACACTTCAGCTGCATGTTTTAAGAGGGAGAATCCATTTAGAGGTGAGACAAAAAGTTCTATCGCTACACAGGACAGCTGAGGAAGCTTATTGCTTTCCCTTAGGATCTCATGTCTTAGGGTTTGTCTACCCAGGGTGATTTACCAACAGACCCCTACCATTATAATTATTTACAGTGTTACAGCAGTACTAGTATAACGCTGGAATAAGAGTATCCAGATGGGGATTTATTCTGGTATTTCAGTATCAGTAGGACCCCACCAAATTCATGGCTGTGAAAAATGCATCATGGATTGTGACATCTGGTCTTCTGTGTGCTTTTTCCTATATTTTGCAGTTATCGTGGAGGAAACCAATGTTTATCAAACTGGGGTCCTCCCAAAAGGAATCCTCCCAGGAGGACTGCAAGGTATTGTAGGGGTATTGCCACCCTTATTTCTGTGCTGCCTTCAGAGCTGGGGAGCAATTGCTGGCCAGGCATGCAGCTCTGAATCCAGCGCCCCAACAGCAACCGTGCAGAAGTAAAGGTGGTAATACTATACTAAGCCACCCTTATTTCTGCACTGCTGCCTTCAGAGCTAGGTGGCTGGAGAGTGGTGGCTGCTGGCCGAGGAGTTCTGCAGGCAGCAGCGTAGAGGCAATATCATACCAGGCCAGCCTTACCACTGCACTGTTGCTAGCAGTGGCGCTGCCTTCAGAGCTGGGCTCCTGGTCTGCAGCTGACACGCTTCCGCCACCCAGCTCTGAAGGCAGGGCGGCCTCCAGCAGCAGCACAAAGTAAGGGTGGCAATATCACAACCTCCCTACAACAATTTTCTGAGCCCCCCCTCAACCTACTTTTGGGTTAGGACTTTATAGTTATAACACCCTGAAACTGTAGATTTAAATATCTGAAATCCTGAATTTTAGAATTGTTAAACTTCTATGAGCGTCCAATTGACCAAACAGGCCTGTGAATTTGGTAGGGGGTCCTATCAGTATTAAGAACATAAGAACATAAGAATGGCCATACTGGCTCAGACCAAAGGTCCATCCAGCCCAGTATCCTGTCTGCCAACAGTGGCCAATGCCAGGTGTCCCAGAGGGAGTGAATCGAACAGGTAATGATCAAGCGATCTCTCTCTTGCCATCCATCTCCACCCTCTGACAAACAGAGGCTAGGGACACCATTCCTTACCTATACTGGCTAATAGCCATTAATGGACTTAACCTCCATGAATTTATCTAGTTCTCTTTTAAACCCAGTTATAGTCCTAGCCTTGACAACCTCCTCAGGCAAGGAGTTCCACAGATTGACTATGCGCTGTGTGAAGAACTTCCTTTTATTTGTTTTAAACCTGCTGCCCCATTAGTTTCATTTGGTGGCCCCTAGTTCTTATATTATGGGAACAAGTAAATAACTTTTCCTTATTCACTTTCTCCACACCATTCATGATTTTATATACCTCTATCATATCCCCCCTTAGTCTCCTCTTTTCCAAGCTGAAATGTCCCAGTCTCTTTAATCTCTCTCATATGGGACCTGTTCCAAACACCTAATCATTTTAGTTGCCCTCCTCTGAACCTTTTCTAATGCCAATATATCTTTTTTGAGATGAGGAGACCACATCTGTATGCAGTATTCCAGATGTGGGCGTACCATGGATTTATATAAGGGCAATAAGATATTCTCCGTCTTATTCTCTATCCCTTTTTTAATGATTCCTAACATCCTGTTTGCTTTATTGACTGCCGCTGCACACTGTGTGGACGTCTTCAGAGAACTATCCACGATGACTCCAAGATCTCTTTCCTGATCAGTTATAGCTAAATTAGCCCCCATCATATTATATGTATAGTGGGGGTTATTTTTTTTCCAGTGTGCATTACTTTACATTTATCCACATTAAATTTCATTTGCCATTTTGTTGCCCAATCACTTCGTTTTGTGAGATCTTTTTTAAGTTCTTCTCAGTCTGCTTTGGTCTTAACTACTTTGAGCAGTTTAGTATCGTCTGCAAACTTTGCCACCTCACTGTTTACCCCTTTCTCCAGATCATTTATGAATAAGTTGAATAGGATTGGTCCTAGGACTGCCCCTTGGGGAACACCACTAGTTACCCCTCTTCATTCTGAAAATTTACCATTTATTCCTACCCTTTGTTTCCTGTCTTTTAACCAGTTCTCAGTCCATGAAAGGATCTTCCCTCTTATCCCATGACAACTTAATTTATGTAAGAGCCTTTGATGAGGGACCTTGTCAAAGGCTTTCTGGAAATCTAAGTACACTATATCTACAGGATCCCCCTTTTCCACATGTGTGTTGACCCCTTCAAAGAACCCTAATAGATTAGTAAGACATGATTTCCCTTTACAGAAACCATGTTGACTTTTGCCCAACAAATTATGTTCTTCTATGTGTCTCTCAATTTTATTCTTTATTATTGTTTCAACTAATTTGCCCGGTACTGACATTAGACTTCCCCGTCTGTAATTGCCGGGATTGCCTCAGCAGCCCTTTTTAAATATTGGTGTTACATTAGCTATCTTCCAGTCATTGGGTACAGAAGCTGATTTAAAGTATAGGTTACAAACCTAGTTAATAGTTCCGCAATTTCACATTTGAGTTCTTTCAGAGCACTTGGGTGAATGCCAACTGCTCCTGGTGACTTGTTACTGTTAAGTTTATCAATTAATTCTAAAACCTCCTCTAATGACTCTTGAATCTGTGACAAGTCCTCATATTTGTCACCTATAAAGGACTAAATTGAGAATTGCCTCTCCCGTTGTGGGTTCCTGTACCAGCTGCTCCAAGAAGCAGTCGTTTAAGGTATCAAGTAATTTTGTCTCTGCATTTTGTCCTCAGGTGACATGTATCCAGTCAATATGGGGATAGTTGAAATCTCCCACTATTATTGAGTTCTTTATTTTGATAGCCTCTCTGATGTCTATCAGGGATGGTCTAGACAGTATTTGATCCTGCCATGAGGGCAAGGGACTGGACTCGATGACCTCTCGAGGTCCCTTCCAGTCCTAGTATTCTATGATTCTATGATCTCCCTTAGCATTTCATAGTCACTATTACTGTCCTGGTCAGATGGTCAATAATAGATCCCTACTGGTATATTCTTATTAGAGCAGGGAATTACTATCCATAGCGATTCTATGGACATGTTGATTCATTTAAGATTTTTACTTCATTTGACTCTAAATTTTCTCTCACATATAGTGCCACTCCCCCACCCACATGACCTGTTCTGTCCTTCCGATATATTTTGTACCCCGGAATGATTGTGTCCCATTGATTGTCCTCACTCCATCAGGTTTCTGTGATGCCTATTATATCAGTATCCTCCTTTAACACGAGGCAGTCTAGTTTGCCCATCTTATTTTTTAGACTTCTAGCATTTGTGTATAAGCACTTTAAAAACTTGTCACTGTTTAGTTGTCTGCCCTTTTCTGATGTGTCAGATTCTTTTTTATGTGAATGTTTTTCATCTGATCTGGCCCATACTTTATCCTCTTCCATCCTCTCCTCCTGACTAAAACCTAGAAAATCTCTATCAATAGACTCTCCTCTAAGAGACGTCTCTGTCCGATCCACGTGCTCCTCTGCACCAATCGGCTTTCCCCCCATCTCTTAGTTTTAAAACTGCTCTGCAACCTTTTTAATGTTAAGTGCCAGCAGTCTGGATCCACTTTGGTTTAGGTGGAGCCCATCCTTTCTGTATAGGCTCCCCCCCTATCCCAAAAGTTTCTCCAGTTCCTTATAAAGCTAAACCCCTCCTCCCTACACCATCGTCTCATCCACGCATTGAGACTCTGAAGCTCTGCCTGCCTACCTGGCCCTGCGTGTGGAACTGGAAGCATTTCTGAGAATGCCACCATAGAGGTCCTGGATTTCAGTCTCTTTCCTAGCAGCCTAAATTTGGCCTCCAGGACGTCTCTGCTACCCTTCCCTATGTCATTGGTACCTACATGTATCACGACCACCGGCTCCTCCCCAGTACTACACATAAGTCTATCTAGATGCCTCGAGAGATCCGCAACCTTTGCACCAGGCAGGCAAGTCACCATACGGTTCTCCTAGTCATCGCAAACCCAGCTATTTACATTTCTAATGATTGAATCTCCCATTACTAACACCTGCCTTTTCCTACTGACTGGAGTTCCTTCCCCCGGAGAGGTAACCTCAGTGCGAGAGGATAGCCCAGCATCTGGAAGGAGGGTCCCAACTATGGGAAGGTTTCCCTCTGCTCCTGTTGACTGCTCTCCTTCCCTGAGCCTTTCAACCTCCTTAACAGTGGAGGGGCTGTCTGACCAGAGGTGGGACAATTCTAGAGTGTCCCAAAAAGCTTCATCTACGTACCTCTCTGCCTCCCTCAGCTCCTCCAGTTCAGCCACCCTGGCCTCCAAAGCCCATACGTGGTCTCTGAGGGCCAGGAGCTCCTTGCACTGAATGCAAACATACGCCACCTGCCCGTAGGGCAGGTAATCATACATGCTACACTGAGTGCAATAAACAGGATAGCCCCCACTCTGCTGCTGGGCTTCTGCCTGCATTCTCTCCTACAGCTACCTAGGTTATTGATAGGGTTTTTAGTTAAATCAAGAAGTTTTGATTAAAACCTTTAAACTAAACTATAAAGAATGGCAAGTATACCTTGGCCCCTTCCCACTCCCCTTCCAAACTCCCTCTCTAAACTCCCTGTTTGCAAAGCTCCCTGGTTGCTGACTCACTGCTTTATAAAGCCCTGGACTTCCTGATAGCCCCACCCCCTGACTAAGGCTCAGCCAATTAACAGAGGCTTCTAGATTTCAAACCTTTAGAAGCTCACAGCTTCCAACTGCCAGCCACAGCACACGCTCCTTCAAACAAATAAACAAAACAAACAGACAAAACAAAAGCTAAACACACAAATACACACTACAGACAGCCACTTACCTCAAGGGTCCCGTATTTGCTCCTCCTTTACCTGGAGAACTCCTTCTCAAAACTCCCTGTTCACAAAGCTCCCTGGTCACATACATGATTCTTTTCTTCTGTATAGTTATTAACTGTTGTAGGATGATCTGCCAGACACAATAAGTCTGGCCAGATGTTATGAGACAGGCAATATTTGGGGCACCTTTTCTAGCTCCTTCCCTTGAGAAAGGTGGCAGTGCTATCCTATAAAGGGCTGTTCACTTGTCTAGATGCTGCCAAACTTCTCCAGTGCCCTGGGGACAGAGCTGTATGGACAGGAATCACAAGGCTGCCTACTTGCAGGCTCCAAGGATTGTGGCTATGCCCACTAGTGGTCATCTCAACTTGTCGCTTTGCCATGCCCTGTCACAGCAGGTTGTGAATAATGATAAGGAGCTCTCATAAGATGTTAATGGGATGAGAGGTGCAAGAAAACCTGCCTGGGAAATTTTTGAGTGCCAAGGCTGTTGCCCAGGGGCAGTCCCACTCCCTTGGCTGTGGAAGCCAGAGTCCAGCAGCACAAAGAGTCGTTATGGCTGGGGACTGCCTTAGCTGCAGTGGGACAGCAGGACATGTCAGTGCCTTGTCATGCTTGCCACGCCCCATGGCACGTTGCTGAATAAACATTATATTAAACAGCTCAAGCAGTTTCACAAGGGCTCCCTCCATAATGAGCATTCGCTGGCAGGACAGAGTGACCAATATTATGGTCGCTGTGAGAGCAAACACAACCAACATTGAGGAAATGTCATGAGAGCACTACTTAGGTGGACCGAACATGTCATCAGAATGGAAGACTACCGTCTACCAGAACAGCTCTTTTTGGGGAGTTGAGTCAAGGCAAAAGAAAACAGGGGCATCCGTATAAGCTCTTCAAAGTTAATCTAAGAGCAGTCTCTAGGGGGCTGGCATCAGCTCCAAAGAACTTGAGCAAGGACTCCTGGTAGTCTCTGACAAGATCAGCATATGACAAGTTTGAGCAGGATCAACAAAATCATCTCCAGAGCTGCATCATCAAACCTCATACAGCCGGACTTCCCACTCCCTCAGCACGGCCGGGTCTGTGCATCAGAGTGTGGACTGCAGATTGTTATGCGCAGAGAACTGCAACAATATCATAATCAGCAGCAGCGATGGACTACCAACAACACTGTTCTATCAGTGTAGTTCTGCCAGGAAATGTTCCCATGTAAACAAGCCCTCAGACACAGTAATTTGATCAGTTACTATCTGTCTCAGACATAGCTCAGTACTGGACACCCATAAGCCCATTTATTCAGTTACCTGATAATTAGTGTGCTAGGGGTAAGCATATCAAATCAGGATGTATGCGCCATTTCAAAGCCAGCCCATGTCTAGTAACCAAATCAGATGATCTAAATAGCCATGTTAAATGGGAATGTTAATGTTACATGTTCTTAAGATGTGGCTGTTTCTGTAGCATGAGCTAAAGCTGCAGCATTCATACTGGTCCCCAAATCGGGCAAGGCCACCTAGAGGGGGGCATGGAGGAATATTTGAGGGGAGTGCAGGGTGGGGCCTGGCCCAGCCCTCACGGGGGCTGAGGAGGGAGCACCACCAAACACTGCTCTGCCCCATGAGGGCTGGCTTAGGCCTGCTCTGCTTAGCCCCCTGCTCTGCCCCAGCTGCAGTTCCACTCTGCCCCCAGCCCAGCTGTGCTCTCCCTTGATCTCTGGCCCCAGACCAGCTCCACCTCTAGCCCCAGTTCGTTCCCTGTCCCCAGTTCTTCCCCCAGTCCACATTCAGCCCAGGCTCTTCTGCTGCAGCAGAAGTCTTGGCTATATGATGGGGGAGGGGACAGATTCCATTACTGGCACGGGAGGATGTGGCAAGAAAAGTTTGGGCCTGATCCAAAACCCACTGCAGTCAACAGAAAGACATTGATTCACTTCAGCAGGCTGTAGATCAGGTCCTAAGAACCTAACCATGTGATTGTTTCCACTGGCAGCAAATACTCAGAGGAACCCCGGGTGCCATTTATCTCATTCAGAAACAACCTTCACCATCACCATTAGCAATAACAGCCCCAGTGTCTCTAGCTGGCGAACAGTATCCCTGTCTCTTGGCCTGCATTCTTAGACCTATGCTGCAGTACCTACAATATTTCAAAGGGTACTATCCCCTCCTGAGCAGGTGGGACAGACGCATATGATGCCTGAACATTTACCACCTCAAAGACAAATTGTCCTCGGAGAAATTTGCTACCAAGACTGATTGTGGCTCCTCTAGAAATTGTCCTCCTTTCTTGACATTTCTAAACAAAATGCTGAGGAGACTCCCAGTTTTCATTCAGTTTGGAATCATTCCTACATCAGGCTCATTTCCTTTATGAATCAGAAATCTTGGCAATGGCAGCCTATTATTCTACTAACGGGTACATACCATCCCTTGTTTGCCCAATTAAGTACAAAATTGTAATAGTGTTTACTGCACAGCAATGACAGACAAACAAAGCCTTGTTGATTATGAGCCTCTGTGGTGTTGAGGTTTCCATTCCACATGGCACTTAATACATTTACCAATGTACAAAAAACCCCGAGAGTGTCCAGAAAAAAAAACACACATAAAATCCTTTGGGAAAAAAAAGTTGGTGAAAGGATCCTGGAAGGAGGGGAACAGAACCCACAGGGAGATAACTTAATAGGCTGCCCCACTGAGCTGGCAATTATCAATATACCAGAAGCCAAAATGGATCAGATTCTCCTGCAGCCTCTGCTGACACCACAATTTTTCTGGTGTCAATGTGAATACAAGTGTGCATGGATTTGTGACAGCTTATTGGGGAAGGGGCGGAAGTTGAGATTCGATAATGTTCCTGCTGAAAATGTAAAGGATCAGTGGTGTTTTCACACACAGACTCATTTTGAATGAACTGACCAAGGAAAAGGGAACTATGGCATAGAAAGCCAAACCCACAGCTGATTGATGTCAATGGAATTATGCCAGTTTACACTAGCATAACATTTTTGCTTATCACTGTCTCCTAACTATAGTGGAATACATGCTGCTGAATCTTTGCTTCTTAGGGTACGTCTACATTGCACACTTATTTCAGAATAAGCTATTCTGGAAGAAATACTCAGAAATAGCTTATTTTGAAATAGTACATCTACACTACAGGGAAGCCTCGAAATTAGTCTGAGGCAGGCTCCCCTAATGTGGATGCGCTACCTTGATTTACAGCCCCAGGAGGCACTAGGGAGTAATTACTTTAAATGGCCCTGGGTAGGAGCTATTTCAAAATAGCAGCAGTGGAGCGTCCACACTACAGCTATTTCGAAATAGGAATTTCGGAAGAGGTGTTATTCCTCATGGAATGAGGTTTACAGAAGTCGGAATAAGCTGTCTTTTTTTTCAAGTTTATTTTGAAATAACAGAATTGCTGAGTAGACACTTGCATTATTATTTCGGAATAACAGCCGTTATTCCAAAATAACGCTGCTGTGTAGACGCACCCTTATTGACAAACATCAGGCAGAGCATTTCAGAGACAAGGGGCATTCAATCAACTGTAGTCATTTTATTACTTTAATTCTACAAACTTGATGCCCACCATCAGCAGCTTCTCACTCACAGCGGGCATCCAAGAATTCAATGGGCCATGCTGATATCACATAACACGAAGGACAATCTGCCTAAAGTGGAAAGGAAATTCTGTTTATGTTGGTCATTCCTTGTTTTTTACTTCTTGCCTTAGATCTCTGTCTCTGGCACCCATCCCAGTTGCTGCTGACATCAGCCGCATATGTGCAAGCATATCCAGCTGTGTGCTCTGCCCCTCCAGTGCATAGATGAAGCTGGCAGTGGAGAGGCAGCCACACTGAAGACCAAAGGCTCAGGTCAGCAAAACACTTGGGAGCATGCATAATAGTCAGCACTTTGTTACATCCCATTAAAAGGGGATGTACTCAGAGGAAGAATGTGCCTAAATACTTCATTGAATCAGGGCCTAGGAAGACTCCCATCAACTTCAGTGGGCTTTGGTCCCAAAAGATGTTCCAGTGGATGGCAAGTTAAAAGAACATTGCGCTGGGAAGCCCTTTGATGGTTTCTATTTGGGACTCTGGTAGATTTCCCTGCTTTGCTGAGGCAGCATTTCTCTTCTATTTAAATTAAATGTAAAAAATAACATTGCACCAATTTTCATCAGACATTCCAAAATTTGCAGCAGATATCTGATCTCTGGCCAAAACTGTGTCCTTGCCTTTGTGATATAGGAAACATGCAAAGTCTTGTTTATCTTTCTGCCACCTGGGTTAGGTATCATCGTGAGCCAGGACTAGGCTAAATGCAATGAATTAGACTAAGCATTATGAACCTTATCTATTTTCAACAAATTTTTAAAATTGTGCAGAGGAAGGAACATATTATTTACTGTTCTTGAGAAAGTCCTTTGTTGTTCTGTGGTTTCCCACCCTCTGTTCAACATCTGCCTGCCTCTAAATCACACTCATTTCCCCCCCTCCCCCTCCTTTTTATCTGGCATGGTTTCTCAGATCCGTGTGATATCCTAAACAGGAAAGATGACTTTACATAGTTTGCATAAGAAATCAATACAAATTTGATACACAAATTAGAGACAGAACAGGAAATCCACCTGTACTGGTGATCATTCATTTCTAAGGAACATGAACAGTAGTGTTATGGAAACCACACATGGTTCACATAACAGAATGGTTATTTTGCTAACACAAAATCTCTTAGGATAATGGCTGTGGGACATATCAGGTATGGGTGATGCCTGAATATTGAAGTTTGTATTTTTTTCTATTTAGTTGTTTCATGGTGGCACCTAGAGACCACAATCAATACCCTTTGGACAGTGGGAAATATTAATACCCGCAAAGATGGTGACTTTGTTAAATAAGTGACCCTGTTTAAGGAGATAAACATAATGCAAAAACCAACAGAATGTTATTGTTTGAAAAAGTCACATTTATAAAGGAAAATCTTCCCTTACATGCCATCAATTCATGTTCTGGAAACATACGTAAAGTATATTTTAAGTAAACCAAATGAAATTAGTGCTTGTGCATAGTTCTATAAGAGAATCTTGAATGATTGACTCAACAGTCTAACCAGAACATCAAAGAGTTAACAGAGAACTAGATTGTAATTTTCTTACTCATGCTGAGGGACAATTGTCCCACTGATTTCAATGGGACTACTCAAAGTGTAACGCACTACCTTTTTCTGCAAAGGGTAAGACAAGTTACTCCTTAATATGCAGTGTTATGAAAAACAGAATATTAAAATAGTTACAAAACAGAAAAGCAGAAAGATTCAAGCATGTTAATTAAAAAAACTTCACTCCCTTATATAACTGTTCAAAACTTTACATGTGGTTTGTAAATTATGACTTTCCCCCAGAATGAAAAAAGGGCAATTTAATGCAGCACATAGAAAAATGCAGTTTATTTATGCTTTTGGCTGAAAGGACGTACCACAGGATTCTCAGATCCTGGGAAGAAATGAAGGCACAACTTTAAAACTACTAGTTGCTTATCACAGTATTGAACTAACTTGTCTACACACTAGAGGACAAAATTCTAATATATCAACATGCTTCTGCCAACTTAGAATTTGCTTTTTGCTATTGCAAATAGTTTTTAATGTCTTTGAACTCACTGATGTTCTGCTCCAAAAATATTTTACACTAAAATTTGTACAAGATTTTCTTTCAAAGGAAAGTTTAAATTTCTGATTTCTTTCCACTCTACTCTGTAGCAGAGAACTAGAGAGAAAACCTTTCTGGAATGCTATGCTACTTCACACATCAGATCAAATATGAAGCACAGGGCACTTTGAAATTTAAAAAAAAATTCACAATATACAACATGGATTTTAGTTACAGTAAAAGCCAGCTTGTTTGCATCATGCACTGCATACTGCTGTTTACTTTCTAAGAGCTATGACTATGAGAAATGAAGGGCAAACAATTAATTAAAGGCATGCAGTCTGAAAACAACTAATTTAGAAAGCATTTCATTTAATCAGACACAGTGTTGGAGGATTCCTTAAACTTGGCTCCAGGATAATTGAGGAAAGTTTAGACTGAATAACTACAGGAGTTTCTTAATTCTATTCCTTCTTATCTGATTCATGCCGCATCAGAGAAAGCCACACCCTAGAAGCTGCAGGCTGTTTGCTTCAGAGGAGGAAGAATTGCAGCTAGCAGAGCACACAGTAAAGCAGAAGCAGAATACAGCAAAGTATAGAAAAAGTAAGCCCACCACTGGCTGGAGATCCTTGCCAGTTAGGAAGAACTAGATGAAAGCAGTCACACATCTTGGTAGATTGCAGTGGCACAGCAAAAATAAGAGAGGAAAACAGTCTTTGCAGAGGATCCGAGTGTTGAATCAATCCCACTCCAGTTGGGGAGACGGAGACTTTGTGATTCTGTGATGCAGGAAAAGTGCAGCTAGACTGAAACTAAATGCTGACACACTCCCTAACTCAGCCCTAAATGTATTTCCTTGGATGACAACCAAATTATTCCAGGCTGGCCTGCATTGCATTGTGCCTGACTGATCGCCGGAGCTTCAGGTCATTGCAGAGGAAGAAAAGAGAATGATGTAGAGACTCTTCGCAAGGACCAAAGAGGCTTAGGGAAATTGACTGAAGAGACCCAATCTGCTTCACTCTCCTGATTGGCTACTGCTTTCCTATAGCTGAAATTGAGAGAGCAAACTGACAGGGAGAGCAGCGGCTTTTGGGAGGTAGTGAGAGATGAGGAGAGGCTGTAGAGCAAGATGGTGGCATGCCATGTATCTACGAGGGTTAAGGGTCCCAGAGTCTCTGTGAAGGGAAGCAGGGGCTTGAAAAAGCCATTACTAAAAGGGAGAGGGTACCCCAGTTTGTGCCTTTGTGCTCCTGGATATTTGGGGCATAATCCAAAGCCCACTGAAGACAGTAGAAAAGTGCTCATTGGTTTCAGTGGGCCTTTCAGTTGGGCCATTAGACTCTTTGATGAAATCCTCTCAGAGGTGTAGCTGTGTTAGTCGGTAACATAGGACTCTTTCATTGGTCTCTGTGGTGCCACAGGAGTACTCGTGATTAAACCCTGTGTAACATGTTTAAAATCTATACCTTACCAAAAGAAGGAGAAACATATTAAGAGAACAAATTCCACATGTGGCCCTTTTAAATGCTATCAAGGGTAAAAGTGACGATTATGTGATGGTGTTGGTTCTGTGGAGTAATAATAATGTGGTGTCTTTCTGCCAGATTTGCGCAATGCATTTCAGCCAGATGGACCCCAAAGCATGGGGCAATCTTTACTAATTGTTTATATAAGACACAGAGCAATGGCTCTGCCCACCACAAATGCAGCCATCTCTGTGGCAGAACATGGCAACTGTTTAAAAGCCTACAAAATGTCTGATCTGATGCTCACTGAAATCCGTGGAAGTCTTTCCACTGGATTGAGCCCTAGAGCAATACATAGCGCATCACAGAATGTGCCCAATAGGCTGTATAAATGTGGGGAATTTAGGAAAGCAGATAGTAGTGACCCAGATCTAAATGCAGCCAAGTCCTCCCTGCTGCTTGCTTGGGAACATTGCTATGGAATCCTCAATGACTATAAGAAGGCAGGACCTAGGTTCCGAGTCTCACATTGACTGATGATAGCTGATAGACCTGTGGCAGAAGTCAGGAAGATAGTAGAAGACGACAGGAAGTGAAGGAAACTGCAGTCAACATAGAAGTACTGAGATGGGAAAGTGGATACTTGATACCCCTCAAAGTTTCCTAGGAGGGCTCTTTCATGGCAATGGAATGTGTGGGATCAGGCCTTTGCCCTCTTTACAAAGTCTGCGGGGCTCCAGATGTCCAAGGTAGAGTGAGACTGGGAAGGCTAACTAGAAGTCCAGGACTGGGAGGCCTGAAGTTATGTGAAATACAGCAGCCCAGATTCACAAACATTCATGGTTCTGAACTAGTGGTTGTGAGAGGACCAGAATCTGAACCTGCCTTAATATGGGGGTGTTTGTAAGGTTCTAGCCATAATATTTGTGCGATGCTTTCCCTACATGGACAAGTATCATCAGCGCGGCTTGAACACCATAGCATAAAACTCTATCACTTGAGCTAAAAGTGCAGCTCCTTCAGCTGGGAGCAGTAGTAGGCTACTAGCTTTTGGAGATCCAGCCACTAGATGAGAAGATAACAGGCTTGTTGCCACTGTATTACATTTGCACAATTGTATGTTGTACAACTGATTACAGAATCCAAATCTAATGATGCACCTGAATGTGTAGGAGGCAAGAAGATTCTCTGTCTCAGAAGCCTTACTGAACACAGCCCTGGAGTGGCAGGCTATTCCAAGCTCTGAGCCTCACAGCCTGAATACTATGTGAGTCAGAAAGTACAGTGAAGTGACTCACACAGATTTTCCAGTTGCAGCTGATGTGAATCCTCTATATTTGCAGAGCCAGCTGATCAGAGAGTATGAGTATCAGGCACATGTCATCCAACAAATGAGATATTGTTAGTGCAGAAGGGAAAGAAAAATCCATGTGCTATTATTATTTCCTATTATTAATTATTATTATTAGCACTACTACAGTGGCCATGACTAGGCCAGGACTCCCTTGTGTTAGGCATCGTGCAAACACAGAACCATGACAGTCCCTGCTGAGAATCATTCACAAAACTGGCTTTTGAGCTGAACATGGTTTAAGATGACAACTGTTGCTGAGCAAACACAGAGAGACACAGGAAGGCAGCTCAGCTGGAACTCTTTGCCGATTCACTCATTCCAACCACACGTTTCAGTCACAAAGCTGAAACATTTGCTTGTTGAAAGTTCTTGTTTATTTTCACCTCCCAGTTCATATGGGCATCATGAAAAGTTGGAGCTGTAACCAGGAGCGGCTTGAAGAGAGCTGCCGGCAACTGGTGCCCTAGGCAAAATGCGCAATCGGCGCCCCCGCCTCCATAGCCCTCAATGGCGTGATGTCATAATTGGGTGCCGCATTAAACACGGCGCCCTAGGCAACTGCTGAGGTTGCCTACATCCATGGGCCGCCCCTGGCTGTAATACCATAATATGTACAGTACAACTTTAAAGATATGAACACCGGCACCATGGACTTACCAGTCAACCAGATACCATACTGCCTCGTGGGGCTTTAGCCCTGGCACTCACAGCTTTAGCCACAGATGAGTAGGGGGTTATGTCTGCCACCTGGGTAGGGGTCAGAGCTCCGGGCAGGGGTGTGACATTGGACTTTTAACCCTTGGGACCTCTGGGACTCAGGGCTTGCAACTTCATCCCTGTGGCTCCATTCTTAGCTGCAGTCCAATGTGGAAGTGCTGGGGCTCAGGGCTTGTCTTCTAATATGCCTCTGGCTTCCAACATTTTCAGAATGTTTGTGAAGGTGTAATTGCCTCTCTGGGCACTGGGTACTTAGTCTATGGAGGGGGATCCCTCCCTCCTTCCAGTAAAAGTTCCATATCCATGCATCCACAGTCCAATCTGTCCTTAGCCCACAGTCAGGATCCACAGTGAGCCTCATCCTCCCTGATTGGATTCACCTCGTTATCTCTAGCCTGATTCTGGCCTGCATATTTATACCTGCCTCTGGAAATTTCCACTACATGCATCTGACGAAGTGGGTCTTTGCCCACGAAAGCTTATGCTCCAACACTTCTGTTATTCTATAAGGTGCCACAGGACTCCTCGCCGCTTTTGTAGATCCAGACTAACATGGCTACCCCTCTGATACTTGACACCATGCAAGGCACTGCATTTAGCCATATGGAGTGGAAATCTATCAACCTCATGAAGAAACTTGCACAAGTACAGACAGATCATCTTTCTCTCCAAATGCAAATGGATGGACATCATACCAAATGGACTGAAGGTGAAAAATCCATTGCTATCTACATACTGCACAGACTACAGTGAGAGATTATGCCATACACTATCTAAGAAACTGAGGAACCACCTGATCAGCATCCTGTACAGCAAACAGAAAAACATCAAAAAAGAGATCTCCAATCTGAAGACTTTCATAAAAAACCAACCTTCCCCACAAACGGACTTTACTAAAATAAGACAGGAGCTCTACATTACACACTTCACTTCTCTACAGAGGAAAAAGGACTGTAAACTGTCTAAAATCATACCTGCCACATAGGGCCACAACAGTGGTACCCCTAACTCACCCAGCATTGTTCCAGGTCAATCTATCCAACTACACACTCTATCTATCCAACTACACACTCAGCCTGGTAGAAGAGTCTGTCCTATCTCAGGGACTCTCTTTTTGCCCCACCACCTCCACTAACATGATACAGTTCTGCGGTGATCTGGAAGCCTACTTTCGCCGTCGCCGTCTCAAGGAATACTTCCAACACAACACTGAACAGCGCACTGACACACAGATACCTTCCCACCAACAGCACAAGAAGAACTCCACATGGACTCCTCCTGAGGGTCGAAATGACAGTCTGGACCTCTACATAGAATGCTTCCGCCGACGTGCACAGGCAGAAATTGTGGGAAAACGGCATCGCTTGCCTCGTAACCTCAGTCGTGCAGAACGCAATACCATCCACAGCCTCCGGAACAACTCTGACATTATAATCAAAGAAGCTGATAAAGGAGGTGCTGTTGTCATCATGAACAGGCCTGACTACCAAAAGGAGGCTGCCAGACAACTCTGCAATACCAAATTCTACAGGCCACTTTCCTCAGATCCCACTGAGGAATACACTAAGAAACTGCACCATCTGCTCAGGACACTCCCCACACAAGCACAGGAACAAATCAACACACCCTTAGAGCCCCGACCAGGGTTGTTCTATCTATTATCCAAGATCCACAAACCTGGAAATCCTGGACACCCCGTCATCTCGGGCATTGGCACTCTCACTGAAGGACTGTCTGGATATGTGGACTCTCTACTCAGATCCTACACCACCAGCACTCCCAGTAACCTCCGTGACACCACTGATTTCCTGAGAAAACTACAATGCATTGGTGATCTTCCAGAAAACACCATCCTAGCCACCATGGATGTAGAGGCTCTCTACACAAACATCCCACATGTAGATGGAATACAAGCTGTCAGGAACAGTATCCTGATGATGCCACAGCACAACTGGTGGCTGAGCACTGCGACTTTATCCTCACACACAACTATTTCAGATTTGGTGACAATATATACCTCCAGACCAGTGGCACCGCTATGGGCACCCGCATGGCCCCACAATACGCCCACATTTTTATGGCTGACCTGGAACAATGCTTCCTCAGCTCTCGTCCACTTACGCCCTTTCTCCCTCACTTTCACAGGCTTTGGGAGTCAGGCCAGTCCTCACCCATAGACAACCCGCCAACCTGAAGCATATTCTCACCAGCAACTATACACCGCACCATAGTAACTCTAACTCAGGAGCCAATCCATGCAACAAACCTCAGTGCCAACTCTGCCCACATATCTACACCAGCAACATCATCATAGGACCTAACCAGATCAGCCACACATCAGATGTTCATTCTCCTGCACATCTACCAATGTAATATACGCCATCATGTGCCAACAATGCCCTTCTACTATATACATCGACCAAACTGGACAGTCCCTACGTAAAAGAATAAATGGACACAAATCAGATATTAGGAATGGCAATATACAAAAACCTGTAGGGGAACACTTCAAGCTCCCTGGACACACAATTGCAGATCTAAAGGTAGCCATCCTGCAGCAAAAAAACTTCAAGACCAGACTTCAAAGAGAAACCGCTGAGCTACAGTTCATCTTCAAATTTGACACCATCAACTCAGGATTAAACAAAGACTGTGAATGGCTAGCTAACTACAAAAGCAGCTTCTCCTCTCTTGGTATTCACACCTCCACATCAGCTACTAGAAGTGGGCCTCCTCCTCCCTGATTGGATTCACCTCGTTATCTCTAGCCTGATTCTGGCCTGCATATTTATACCTGCCTCTGGAAATTTCCACTACATGCATCTGACAAAGTGGGTCTTTGCCCACGAAAGCTTATATTCCAACACTTCTGTTAGTCTATAAGGTGCCACAGGACTCCTCGCCGCTTTAGTCAGGATCCTAAGGACTGTCTCTCTAGCCCATTTCCGATCCACGCAAGGAGGACTTGTAAGAGCTGCACTTTTAACTGTTCCTGTCAGAGCCACCATGGCAATAAATCACCTCTCTCTTGCCGGAGATTGCCAGAGGACACTATTAGCTAAGTCCACAAAGAGACCTTTGTTCCATAGCATGTCAACTCACAACATTTCTTCCAGACTATTTACCACCATCTCCCCTCCTCCTTTTAATTGTGTGAACAAAGATTGCGACAATGGATGTGATTGTTACCCAGATTGGATAGAGGTGAATACTGCCACCTCTGGTCCTTGCTTTAAGACAGTGGTCTCCAACCTTTTTAAGCCTGAGATCACTTTTTGAATTTAAATGAAATCCAGGATCCACCTCAAACCCAAACACCCTTGCCCCGCCTCCTTTCCACCCCTTCTCCAAGGCCCCCCCCCTGATCACTCCATCCTCTCTCCCTCCCTCATCCTCACTCACTTTTATCAGGCTGGGGGCAGAGGGCTGAGGTGCGGGGGATGTGGACTCTGATCTTGGGCTAAAGGATTTGGAGTGTGGGAGAGGTACTGAGCTGAGCCAGGGGCAGGGAGTTGAGGTGCAGGAGGGGGTTCAGGGTGCTGGTTCTGGGAGGGAGTTTGGGTGCAGGGGGACTCAGGGCTAGGGCAGTGGTTTGGGGTGCAGGAGGTGTTCAGGACTGGGGCTGGGGTTTGGAATGCAGCCTCCAGCTGGGCACCGCTTACCACAGGTGGCTTCTGGGTGGTGGTGCAGGGGAGTAAGGCAGACTTACCTCTACTCTGGCTTTGCACCACTCCCAAAAGCAGCCAGTGAACTCTCTCCATCCCTGTCCCGCCTCTGCTCTGTGGAGATGGGGTACAGGATGGAGGGAGGGGCACCCTGACATCAGCACCCCTTCCTCTTTTTCCTGTGCCCCGCACAGCAAGCAAGAGGCTCCCAGGGCTTGGGGGGAAGGGGAGTGGGCGCAGCTCCAAGGCAGAGGGCAGGAGCAACACGGCAGTGCTTAGAGGTGCAGATGATGTGCCGGCACTTGACAGCCTCCTGGCCAAACCCATCAGGATCACCTGTGAAAGGCTCCAAGATCTACCAGTAGATCCCGATCTACTGGTTGGTGACCACTACTTTAAGATGTCCTGTCATTGTAATCACAGCCCTGCTGTCTGCTAACATTACTTTGCCAGCCCCCGCTGGACTAGTTGATGAGGTATAATCTTCCTCCTTAGTAGGATCAGGAACACTTGAGTCCACCCTATACGTGCCCTTTTTTGTTCATTTGCCTAGACAAACTCACCACTCTTTCTGCTGCTTCTCTTTTCAGAGATTTATCCCTGCAGGAGGGTCCATCAGATGATTTTTTTCCTCCACAATTTTTACAGGTTTTTTTTTAGTAATTCCTTGTATAGTCCCATAATTCCCCCAAGCCAAGCCAAGTCAATTTCCCTCTTGATTCATAACTCCGCAGCCTCTTACACACCTTTCTTCTTGCCTCTTATGTGTTCCCTTATGCCTGAATCTGCTCCCCCTGCCCTTCTAACTGAACAGCACATAGCTCCAAAGAACTGGCAACAGTATGTACAGCAACGATAGGCAGCAATGTTCCTTCTAAATTTTTCCTTCCATGTGTGGATTTTTTTCCATCTAAATGCGGAATATTCTATGTGCACTGAGACATGTGCCAATGTGAACCACCAGTAGAAACACAAACCCAGCATTGAGCGCTCTGCTAATCAGCTGAGCAACATTTGAATTTCTCCTGAGCAGCCGCACATGCCCACCTCTTACAGGAAACACTGATGGGCAACCTAAACTAGTTTTGCTAACTGCACTTGCGTACCTAGAATTTTCAGGGTGTACCGAATGAACTGTAGCAGCACTTTGACTGGATGCAGAGAGAGTACATGGCTCATACAGCCAATGCTATGGGCAGTCAGCACACACCTCACTTCATGTGCCTTTGCTTTATGTGTGTGTCATTTTAGTAATACAGGTAGGAAAAAAAATACACAGACAGAAACCAGTGGAATCTGGCAACCCTGCACATGGACAATGGTAAACAAAATGGCTTATGGACCACATATAGAACCCCAATGGGCTGCATGTGGGAGCTGTTGTTAGCCAATCAGATTAACTAAACAAAAACTGATCTAATGTAAACTAATCAACCAATCAAAAACTGCTGTTAGGTCACCAGGTAAAGTACCTGAATTCTGTATACCTTAAGTGGGGTGTCTCTTCTGCACGTCACACAACGGATTCCTCCACTGACAGCTCTAGGCTGCCCTTCTCTATTGTCCACATCCGGGTAGTGCAACCTACTACACAGTGTTCAGGTGCTTGGAGATCAGGACAGATGATAGAAACGTTCACTTTAAAGTAAATACAGGCCTTTGTAGGAACTCTCTTGAGTGGATCTCCTCACTTGCATTTACATGCGCTTCTGCATCCATTTTTTGCATCCAGGTTTGCATGCACCATTATGAGTTGGACATGCCAGTAAATATTGTGGGTATTTTACAGAGGGCTGCTGAAAATGTGATGCTCCCTCCCTTTCTTGCAATATTGTGTAAAGCAGTGAGAGCTACAGCATGACTAAATTGAATGACACATCCATTTGGCTCCTATAGACTTAGTTACTTTTATTTTCAAATGGTACTTATACCAGAAAGGTGTATATTAGGGACGTTAACCAGTTAACCAATAAACATGAGGCTTATCAATATGCTTAACGATTAACTGGCCCTTACCAGTGGTGGCCAGCCACATCAAGTTGGATCAGCCCCGGCTGCGGTGTGGCCAATGGAGCCAGGCAGTGGGACCCCAAAGCCTTGGGGAGCCAGCAGTGGGACCCTTGGCTGTGGCAGGGCTGAGTGGTGGGACCTAAGTCATTATGGTTAACCAGTTAAGCATTATCATTTAATTGGTCAAATGTTTTAACACATATGCAGCTCAGAACGGCTCTCTAAGCAGCTTCTGCCTTGTGAAAGCTACAGGACTAATGTTCTTACTACTCAGGAAAAAATGTGCATGGCAGCAAATGCCACTTTCAGAAAACACATGAAATATAGGATACAAAATAGTTAATATCTCCCTCCCCCCCCCGAAATAACCAACCCCCCCCCCCCCCAAAACCCCGAAATGCAGCAGAGTAGTGCCCAGTTCAGTCAGTGGAGATAACTGTACCAGACATATTGCCTCCTCATATTTTTAGCCTTGAGGAGCTAAATTCTTAATATTATCCTGAACACAAGTCTAACCAAAAATAAGGACACTGACCAAATGAAGGCAAAGATTCTGTCCATTGCCAGAAAGTCAGAGAAGGGCAAGAAATACTATCAGGGACTGGTGGGTGTGGGTGACATAATGAAAATGAAAGAACTAAACACTTGGCCATATTGTGCCTGGCCTTTTGCGGTGGCGCAAAGGGTGAGGGGAAGTGCAAGGAATTCCCAGCTACTTGACCTCCACTGAGCAGAGGCCTGGCATCACTACCTCTGGAGTGCAAGGACTGCTCCTTCTCTCTTTCAAGCCACGCCAAAGGGAAAACAGAGAATGTGAGGCCACCATAGCGGAGCTGGTAGTTCGAGTAGACCATGCATATGCATGGCACAGTGGGTAAGTTCCACACTGCCCCCAGTGGACCTTAATGGTACATTCTGGTCCTGGGCATAAAGCTCCACTATTTCCTGACTAAAGGAGGGTCATCACTAAAGGGGAGAGGAATCATTTAAGGTAGTAAAAATATAACTGGGAGAAAGGGGTGGAAAAGGAAAGGAAAGTGTAAATTAATGGAGGAAAAACTTGCTAATGGTGAGATGCATTAGACTGGTGAAAGGGAAGTCCTTTCACTTAAGAAATTAAAATCTAGAGCTTAGCTGCTCTGGAAAATATACTGTAAAAACCAATTTTGCACAGCTCCTTTGGGGATGGAGTAGAATGGTCTGTCAGATCTCCCCCACTTTTAAATTCAAAGGACTAAAATATTTCCAGTGTCATTCCAGTGACTGCAATGAGATTACACATGGGAGGAATTTAGCTCTGTGAATTTTGCAGTAGTTTGAAAGTGACAAGGGTAAGAAGAACTCTTGAATACCTTCTCCCTATAATATTGTTAAAGTGCCATGCCATGGGAAAGATAACATTCAAACACAGTCCTCAGTGTGGGTAAACTCTGCTGGGACACAGTGAGGACTAAGTCAGCTGAAATCACAACCCATGGAGAGAGGTCACTTGTAACCTTCCAGAAAGCAGATTTCTAAGTGCCACCTCTATGCTGGCATTTGTATTTTAAATGGAAGTTTGGTGTTGCTGTTAAGCTTTGTGTTCTCTGTGAAATGACTTTACACCTGCTCATAACTAACCTGCTATTCTCTGCTGTGATCTCACCTTGCCATTGTGCTACTGCATATGGTGCCCTGTGGACACAATACAGAAGGAACACAGCGTGCAAGGACAAAACTATAAATCAGAATGGAGGAGCCCTGCCTTGCATGTGAAATGACAACTCCTCGGCTAAACGGGTTTGGAGATAGAGTCTATCTCGTAAGTACAAATACTGTCACCATCCAAAAAAGGGATCAGAGAATGCACACAAAACAAAACAAATCTAGTGCTGTAGCTTGCCGGGGTCATGTTCACTTGTCGTCACCACTTCACTTGAAAATGTCAGTCATCTCAACATCTTAATTGGCCTTCTAATCTCAGAGTACAGCTCACCACCTCATAGTGGGAATCAGTGTGAATGGGTAAGTTACCTCACCCGTATATTAGAGAGGGAGGAAATATTTCATGGTAACCTGGAGATGGAAGGGTATGTCTATACTTGCAGCCTAATTCGAACTAGGGCTGCAAATGTAGGCATTCGGAATTGCAAATCAAGCCCGGGATTTAAATATCCCCCACTTGATTTGCATCTTCCCAACCGGTGCCATTTTTGAAATTTACAAGCCCAAAGTAACTGCTCACGTCTATCGCGCGGCAGTGAAGCGGCGTTGAAATAAAGCCTTAGTTCGAACTACCTGTTAAACCTCATTGCAGGAGGAATAACAGGTAGTTCGAACTAGGCTTTATTTCAACACTGCTTCACTGCCACGCGTAGACGCGGGCAGTTACTTCGGCTTGTAAATTTCAAAATGGCGCCTGCCGAAGATGCAAATCAAGCACGGGATATTTAAATCCCGGGCTTGATTTACAATTCCGAATGCCTACATTTGCAGCCCTAGTTCGAATTAGGCTGCAAGTGTAGACATACCCGAAGGGAAATGAAACATCTCTGATATATATAGGTGGGCACTGAGAGACTTTGATCTGGATCCAAATTTCCTCATAATCCAAGGGTAGAGGTTGATCTTGTGTTCTACCTTAGCATTCACTATCATATGCATTATTTTGTAACCAATCTGTAAGGTGTCTCAGTGGCAGAAACAAAGACAGGTCAATCTGCCTAGATATTCCTTTCTAAGATAAATACAACTATGGCTTGAGTCCCTATCCACTTCTGTATTCCTACTTTTGATTCTGGGAAATTAAATTATAATCTCCCTGGTCATCTCTGTAGATGATTCTTTCCCACTCATAGTCACTCAACATCTGTGGGAACATGGGACTGCAAACACCTTTTATTTGGGGGAAAGGGAAAAACAAATAATAGAACCATAATAATCCTACCCAAATACTATATAGTTGAGAGTGTCTGTTTGTCTGTTTGTTCAAGAACTTCTCCTGCATGGTAAATGCTAGGACCACCAAATTCAGCATACAGCTTCCTCTTATCATAACTTAAAGCAATGGGGTAGTCCTGTCTCCCCGGGGCAGCCTGCATCCTGAACTCTTCATCCCCAGTCCCACCCCAGAGCTATGATTCAAATGAAGCATGGACATTTTCATTTTATTGAAAATAAATAAAAGTTATTCATTAAAGTATAAAACAAAAATGACTTGAGTTAAGGACCCAAGCAACGCTGGGTAAATTTTCTAGTAGTTACATATATGCAAATGACCAAACTTGAGTCAGTGAGTATGTCCAACCCCAAACATCCTAATGTATTAGCTGTGGCTTATTGAAGGTCAGAGCTCTTAGTCACAAACAGCCCCCACCCTACTAACACCTCACTCACAGGTCTATTGATATGCAGTGGTAGTCAGGGAACAGCTCTCCACTACTTGGTTCAGTTCTATCTGCTACTGAGCCAGTCAGGCTTCACTGCAAAGTCAGCTCTGTGCTACCACTGCCCATTCAGCCTGATCCACTCCTATAGAATTGCTCCAGGCCAGGTTCAGAAGAATCTTCAGGGGAGGAACTCAAAACTTGGTCATTGGACAAAGTCCCTGGAATAGAGCTCCTAGTCTTTAGGATAGAGTTGTCTATCTGTTCCTTGAGTCTTTTCAAATCAAAGTCTTTTTCGGTAAGGACAAGATGAACCACTCACTCCAGGACATATCTTGCACAGTTCCTATGTCCTGTTGGAAGAACAGTCACAGGAAAAATCTATTATCATTTACACAGACAGAACTTAGACAAATTCAATACACATAAGGTGGAACTATGGGAGAGCAATGTTATAATTGATGTAAATAAGGTTGGCCCAGTATGGGCCAATAGATGGAGCAGAGAATTCCATCCCTCTAAAGTTTACAGTCTAAACCTTTTAGCTCTGGGGATTACAGTGTCATGAGGAAGGGTTGGTTTCCTTGTGTATTCTTGTTTTTAGTCGCCACGGGAACCTCACCACACAGAAATTGCTTTCTCTGTTCCTTTGTTATCTGTCAATTTTTCCATGACACGTATGTCCCAAAGCCTGCAGAACCAAGCTGTTAAGCCGGGAGGTTCTTTTGCTTCTGAACACCTGTCTGAGGTGAACAGGTGTGATATTAACATGATGTTTCCAGAGGGTACGGCAACACAGAGGGCACATGTATTCTCTCTCTAAATAAAAAAAGGTTTCCTGCAGGATGACAGGGTGACATCATCACATCATTTTGCGTCCTGCCTGCCTCCTCCCTCCCTCCCCTTTCCCCAGTGTTCAGTTGCTGTGTGGAGCCTGGAGAGGCCCCAGGGTGGCCCCCGTTCCTGGAGGGGGCCGAAGCCATGATCCATGTGGCCCGGGAGCCACGTGGTCTTTCCTCTCCCTCCCTCCCCAGTGCTCCAGGAAGGGATACCAAAGCCAGAAACCAGGCAACTTTTCCCCTCCCACCCCCTGGTGCTCCAGGAAGGAGGCCGAAGCTCGGAGCTGCACGGCTTTTCTCCTCCCCCCCATCCCTGGTGTTCAGGGGGGCAGAAGCCATGAGCTGTGCAGCCTATTCCCTCTCCCCCACACCAGTGCTCGGGAGGGGGGGAGCCACATAGCCTCTCTGCTCCCGCATGGGTGCTCCAGGGGGCCTCCCCCTCTCCAGTGATCCGGGGGGCAGAAGCCACACACCCTCCCCACACCACAGCTGCTTCACACACTTCCTAGGTCAGGGGGAGAGCCGGGCCAGCCTTGCCCTAACCCCCCTCCCTGGCAGCCAGTGGGAGGAAAGAGCCAGGGCTGGTGGGTGGGGGTGGAAGGCACTAAGCGGCAAGAGCAGGGGCAGGGAGCAGAAGAGCCAGGGCAACCCTGGGGCCAGGGGGAAAGAGTCGGGGCCAGGGTAGCCTCAGAGCCTCTCGAGGTGGGAAGAGCCTTGGTCTCAGTCCAACCCCCTGATGGCCAGAGGGAGAAATCCAGGCCAGCCTTGACCTGGCCCAACCTGAGGGGCCCAAGGGGGATGTGGGCCAGCCTCAGGTTGGCCCAACCCCCCGGCAGCTGCGGGCAGGGAGAGCCGAGGCTGGCCTGGCCTTGTGGGGGGCCTGGTGGCTGGGAGGAGAAAGTCGGGGCAGGTCAGGGGTCCCATACCTTGGCTTGGACCTCTCCAGCAGCCATGAGAAGGAGCCAGGGCTGCCTACCCCCAAAGAGGGGGGTTAGCGAGCATAGCAAGCAGGGGGCATCGTCCCCTAGTATTATAAAAGGAATATTGAGTCTTTATTTACAGATAAAACAATCTCCTGGTTGTACAGAAGGGTAGAAAAGCTGGGAATGAACTAGAAAATAGTAGCCCTGATTTTGAACCTATGGAGATTGGCTAGTAGATTACCAAAAATCTCACAGCATATGGATTGCAAATGCAAATGTCATTCCCATGTGTCCTGTAAAGTCAGCTGTTTGTGTGCAGTACTATTTCCAAGACTAGTTCTCCTTTGTGGGCATGTCTACATTAGCAAGAAAATCAACCCTCCAGAGGTCGATCTTCTAGTGTTTGATTTAGCGGGTCTAATGTAGACCCATAAATCAAATGCTGAGGACAGCCCCCACCAGTGTACAGTACGCCTCGTTCTGTGTGGAGTAAGAAAAGCTGACGGGAGTGAGTGGAGAAAGCCCAAAGTTTTCATCTAAGGAGGCGATTATTCTGGAAAAAGAGTGAGACCCTTGGGGAACACTGCAGGGGTTCCTCCTAGAGACTGTTCCAGAGCTGGAGGCTAGCACTGATTGTGCAGCTCTGTGACATCAGTTCTGTCCAAGGCCCATGGACAGATCACTTCACCTCTTTCTAAAATGGCTCTTGCGCAAGAAGGCAGTGTGGACAGGCAATAGGGGTTTCTTGTGCAAGAAACCCCTATGGCTAAAATGGCCATCAGAGCTTTCTTGCGCAAGAGAGCATCCACACTGCCATGGACGCTCTTGCGCAAAAGCACATGGCAGTGTGGACACACTCTTGAGCAAGACCTTTTGCGCAAGAACTCTTGTGCAAAACAGTTCTTGCACAAGAAGCCTGCATTGTAGACGTAGCCTCTGTACATTCCCCTGACTCCCTGAGCATGAAGGGATGGGAAGAAGAGCAAGCAGCATCACAGCATGCATCTGTAGCCCCCCATGCCCTCCTGAAATGGTGCCCTTGGACCTAAGTTCTGACAAGAGACCCTAACTGGTACTTTAACTTAACCAACAAGGTTTTCAACAGGAAGTCAATTAAATAAGCTAAAAAGCAAAGCACTAAGATGTGTGCAAATTGTTAGCCTCATAAGCAGCCCAATAGTTTGATAGCATGCTTTTTAAATAGAAAGAGCTTCTGACAAAAAATGAAACACTTGTCCAAAGTCAGCAGTGAAATGGTGGAGTCAGTTATATATTGGGTTAATCAGAAAAGAGATCCTAATAGATATGATACCTACAGTGTGCAATGTCCCTTCTAAACTCCATCACTGGAGATATTTAAGAGCAGGTTAGACAGACACCTGTCAGGGATGGTCTAGAAGGTGTTTGGTTCTGCTGTGAGGGCTCAATGACCTCTTGAGGTCCCTTCCAGTCCTATGATTCTATGATAATGGTTAGTGCTGATAGAGCAGTGGTCACCAAGAGGTCAATCGTGATTGACCAGTTGATTGTGGCGCCCCTAGCAGTTGATCGCTGTGGCAGCTGGCTGGGAGGCTGACTCTCTTTGATCCAGCCTAGCTGGAGTGTGGCGCAACCTTGGCCCATAGCCAACGGGGCTGGAGCGAAGAGGGGCAGCCACCCAGCCAGCTGGCTGCAGGTTCAACCCACTGAGGCTGCACCATGCTCCAGCTGGTCTGGAACAAAGAGGGACAGCCGCTTCTCTTGATAACTTGCCGACTGGGGGAAGAGGCATGCGTGCACCCTCGCCTCTTGTCTCCTGCTCCAGGAGGGGCCGGGGCTGGGCCTGCTCTACTGAGCCAGGGCTGGGCGGCCGGCACATTTGGCATGCCATTGACCAGGCTACGCCATGCTGTTCCTCATGGGCTATGTGTGGAATTGGGGAGTCCCTTCCCCAGTACCCCACTGTGCCTGGCTGGGCTGGAGCCAGCCCTGGGCAGCCCTGGGCTTTGCCTGCCCCAACCCCAGCCCCAGCCCCGGAGCTGCTGCCTGCAGGCAAAGGGCTGGGCCAGGCAGGGAAGAAACTCTGCCTCCCCCCCTCCCTCACCACAGCGCTACTCCCAGGAGGCTGCAAGGCCCAGCACTGCTGCCCTGCCAGTGAGTGTGCTGGGGGCACAGGCATGTGGGGGCAGGAGAGGGGCGAAGGAGGATGCGAGGCTAGGATGGGAGGGGGCAGGAGTTGCACTGGGGGGCATGGGGTAATGCAGGGGATCAGGCTGGGGGATCATGGGGCTGAGGGGAGCGAGGCTGGAGCAGAGGGAAGATGTGAGGGGGGGATACAATTTTACTTTGCAGAAGCTGCACTTTCCTTTACTCCCCACTTCTTTGCCTCCCTCCCCAACTAGCTATTTGGCTGCACTCTCACCCTCTCACCTTTTCTGCATTACTCCCCCAATGCCCTTCCGCTCCCAAACTTCCTCTCGTACCCTCACCCCACACCTTTTCCTGCCACCAAAACAGTGAGGTGTCTCAGTTGGGGGCCACATCAGTGAGGGTTGGGGTTTTTGGGAGGAGTTTTTTTGCTTCTCACTTGTGTGGTCCGCAACTGATTTTTCTATGAGTCAGTGGCCCCCCCCCCCAAAAAAAGGTTCCCCACCTCTGTCATAAATAAAGAAAACTTTGAAACCTTTTTTGTTGGACATATTATTTTGCTTTATTTAAAATTAAGTTTGATGAACTAACATGAGAGAATTAAAATGCTTAATCTGTTTAATAATTTAAATTAACCATTCTCCCCAGCTTCAGCACTAGCAAAATGGCTTGGGTGTAAATTATGTAATTAATGGTGAGTTTCCTTTAGCAACAGGTAGTCTGTGGAAATGTTTGGAGGGGGTGGGGCCTCTAGAAAGGGGTGGGATCTTGGGGACAGGATGGGGTAGATCCTGACTTGCCCTGACATTTAAAAAGTGATCTTGGGTGTAAAAAGACTGGGGACCACCATTATAGAGGATAAGAACCTACTACTGTTGGTAGTTAATGGAATTATGCCTTTAGCTCAAGTGGCAGAATCACAGGCTTTGGGGACCTGGCCGAAAGCCCACTGAAGTCTTTGGGAATCTTTCCATTGATTTAAATGGCCTTCAGTTTTGGGTTCAGGCTCTACTGATGACTCACAGTGGGACATACCACAAAATAGCAAAATATAATGGCACTGATGTCACACTCATTGGATATAATTGACACGGATATGGTATTGTGAGGAGACCAGTTCAGGCATACTGGTAAATGAGTATATCTCTCACTAAAGTCAATGATCCTGTCTAAACCAGCACTTAACTTACTCCCACAAGGAAAGTGGGAGTAGGACTGCATTACCCTAGGGTATGTCTTCACTATGCAGCTTGTCAACACAGCCTTGTCACTAAAAGTCAGCGTGTGTGAATGCTGCTCGTTGGCACTTTTGCCCACAAAATACATCCACCTCCCAACAAGCGGGTTTCGCTTTGTCGGCAGGAGAGCGCTCCTGCTACCAGAACATGTGCACTTGCCATGGCAAAACTTTGGTGTTCATGGAGGAGGGAGTTAAGCACCCAGGAACGATAAAATTTTTGTTGATAAAGTGCAGGTGCAAACATACCCCTAGTGTCTTCTGAGTTGCTGCTGCTACCCCTCTGCTCTTTGGTATACGAGCCACACTCATTTTGCATAACCACTGCATGCCCAGCAACTCTAGGAGTAAGTTAGCCTCACTATGATTTTCACACCTCTCTGCATCACACACACAGTGACAACACCCATATTGTTTGATCAAACTTTACAGCTACTTTGTTTGAAAAATGAAAACGTTTGTTTGGTTCTTTTATAGATTCCTGGACAGGTACCTTTATATCCGCCACATTCATGGCCGACTTCCAGTGCCTGAATCTATGCAGAAAATCTGTCCTGAAAAACATGTTCATGCTGCCAAGAAATGCATCTATGGTCTCCAAAGGCACAGGGAGACACAGTTTTAATTAGCTATCTCCACGAGATCAAGTTACACAAAGTGTTTTTCTCTAGCCAAAGCTTGGGAATTTATTATTGCACTGTACAGTAGCTGCCTAGTCTTTATTACTCTTTGGGGCTAAGAGAGAGGGGAAATCTGCTTAATGGGTCTCATTAAATGCAGTTGCCTACAGCTTAGTTGCTGGTTCATTTTGTGTCATTTCCTTAGCATAGGACTGAGCTGAGGAAGGGGGAAGATTATGCCTCTGGTTGGACTTTGGTGTGGGGATCAGTGTGGCTTGGGAGCCAGACAGGTTGCCTCTTCCATGAGGAAATCAAACCCCACCCACTGAATGGGAGATGCTGGCAGAAACTCCATGAGAACAACCTCACACAGTTTATTTTTCCCTAACAAGGCATGTTGCACAGCAGCAAGAATAATTCAGTCTTTAGGAGGGCTTTTGGTGGTACTATCATCTGTTAGGGTGCATCTATACTGCAGGGCTTAACTCAAAGTAAGCCATGCAAATTGAGCTTCATCAATTGCGTAGCTTATTTCTAACTAGCTTATTTCAAAATTGGGAGCATTTACACAGTACTTATTTGGAAACAGAGCACTCTTCCTCCGACTTCCCTTACATCTCATACCATGAGGGTTATAGGAGTCAGAGTAAGAAGTCCTCCAGTTCGACAGTATTTCAACATAATGTCGAGATAACTGCCAGCTGTGTAGACGCGGACTAAGTTATTTAGAAATAATGCTAGTTATTTCAAAATAATGTTGCTGTGTAGATGTACTGCTAGAGACAATAGTATTATCCCATTGTACTCAGTGACAATAGGTGTAGCATGTGCAGTGAATTATGTAAATCAGACAGAGAAAAAAACCCTTAACTTTGCCAGAACACAGGACTTCTAATAGCTAATGGTATCGTTTGTCTACCAGGAATGTTTAGATGGATTCCAGCTGTCCTCTCCGCTGAGACTTCCTCTGTGTGCCCTGCCCACAGCGGGGGAGCCAAGAAGAAAGAGGTAAGCGACATTGTCTTACCCTTTGGTCACTCCAATATTTCCAAGCTACAAGTGCTGCTTTCCAGGCAGTGTGAATAAATACAAGCTCCTTCCATTCACAGTAGTCTCGCAAGGGGGAAACACTTGTACATGGCAGTATACATGTAAACACTTATACATGGCAACAGGCTCTCCTGGAGATAAAAGCAGTCACATGCTCAAATACGTATCTGGCTACAGATTGGCTCAGCAGGCAGGAAGAGACAAACACAATTCCCGTGCAATGGGGAAGTTCCAGAGGACTTAATGCCTGCCTAAGACATAATCATTTCTGACACTCCCATGGGACCATGCAGACCTGGGTTTTTAAGAGATTATCAGGCCCTAAAAAAGACGTTCCCAAACTGTGGTGCGTGACCAGAACACTTGCTGGAGGTCTGTGAATAGCTGACTGGTCACATGATCCTGGCTCTCCTCCTGATTTCCATTCACTAATTGCTAATAAAAGGCAGCTAAAAATACATTGCTTTCCCAATATTACTTTTCCATTGCTGTAGTTTCCACAGAGCTGTTATGTAAATGGGAGGAAAGGTAATTTAAGCAATTATGAATGTGAAAGAAGATGGCCCATAGGCCCATCTCCCTATTCAGATGTGCTTCACCCTTTAGTAAAGCGTATTAAGAGAATTAGTTATTTCTGAAGAGCTGTGAAGCACTGAGTTGGCCCTGGGAGACTGGAAACAAGCAAATTGAGCGCTATTCTCATCGGAAGGAAAGAACATAAGGATATAAGCACGGCCAGACTGGGTCAGGCCAACGGTGGTCCATCTAGACCAATATCCTGTCTTCTGACAGTGACCACTGCCAGGTGTTGCAAAGGGAATGAACAGAACAGGGCAATTATCAAAGACAGGAGGGACACAAAAGGGGCACCAGCTAAAGAGGTGGTGACTCTCATGTGATTCATTCCCCACCCTGCCCCCAGCCTAAACAGGGGAATAGCTATTTCCTATTAGAATCATAGAATCATAGAACCATAGAGCTGGAAGAGACCTCAGAAGGTCATCAAGTCCAACCCCCTGCTCTAGGCAGGACCAATCCCAACTAAATCAACCCAGCCAGGGCTTGGTCAAGCCAAGACTTAAACACCTCCAGGGATGGAGACTCCACTACCTCCTAACCCATTCCAGTGCTTCACTACCCTCCTAGTGAAATAGTTTTTCCTAATATCCAACCTGGACCTCTCCCACCACAACTTGAGACCATTGCTCCTTGTTCTGCCATCTGTCACTACTGAGAACAGCCTCTCTCCATCCTCTTTGGAACTCCCCTGCAGGAAGTTGAAGGCTGCTATCAAATCCCCCCCTCACTCTTCGCTTCTGCAGACTAAACAGACCCAACTCCCTCAGCCTCTCCTCGTAGGTCATATGCTCCAGCCCCCTAATCATTTTGGTTGCCCTCCGCTGGACCCTCTCCAATGCGTCCACATCCTTTTTGTAGTGGGGGGCCCAGAACTGGACATAATACTCCAGATGTGGCCTCACCAAAGCCGAATAAAGGGGGAATAATCACTTCTCTAGAACTGCTGGCAATACTCCTCCTAATGCACCCTAATATGCCATTAGCCTTCTTGGCTACAAGGGCACACTGTTGACTCATATCCAGCTTCTCATCCACTGTAACCCCAGGTCCTTTTCTGCAGAACTACTACTTAACTGGTTGGTCCCCAGCTTGTAACTATGCTTGGGATTCTTCCGTCCCAAGTGCAGGACTCTACACTTGTCCTTGTTGAACTTCATCAGATTTCTTGTGGCCCAATCCTCCAATTTGTCTAAGTCACTCTGGACCCTATCTCTGCCCTCAAGCGTATCTACCTCTCCCCCCTCGCTTAGTGTCATCCGCAAACTTGCTGAGGGGTGCAATCCATCCCCTCATCCAGGTCATTAATAAAGATATTGAACAAAACCGGTCCTAGAACCGAACCTTGGGGCACTCCGCTAGAAACCGACCTCCATCCTGACATCGAGCCGTTGATCACTACCCGCTGGGCCCGGCCTTCTAGCCATCTTTCTATCCATCTTACTGTCCATTTATCCAATCCACATTCCCTTAACTTGCTGGCAAGAATATTGTGGGAGACCGTATCAAAAGCCTTACTAAAGTCAAGGTATATCACATCCACTGACTTTCCCATGTCCACAGAGCCAGTTACCTCATCATAGAAGCTAATCAGATTGGTCAGGCACGACTTGCCCTTTGTGAATCCATGCTGACTATTCCTAATCACTTCCCTCTCTTCCAAATGCCTCAAAATGGATTCCTTAAGGATCCCTTCCATGATTTTTCCAGGAACCGAGGTAAGACTGACCGGCCTATAGTTCCCTGGATCGTCCTTCTTCCCTTTTTTGAAGATGGGCACTACGTTTGCCTTTTTCCAATCATCCGGGATTTCTCCCGATCTCCACGACTTTTCAAAGATAATGGCCAAAGGCTCCTCAATGACACTTGCCAACTCCCTCAGTACCCTCGGATGCATTAAGTCTGGACCCATGGATTTGTGTACATTTCGCTTTTCTAAATAGTTCCTAACCTGTTCTTTACCCACCACAGGCTGTCCATCTTCATCCCATCTTGCGTCACTTAGCACATTAGTCCGGGAGCCCACCTTGTCCGTGAAGACAGAGGCAAAGAAAGCATTGAGTACTTCAGCTTTCCCCATCATCTGTCACTAGGTTACCTCCTTCATCCAGCAGGGCCGCACACCCTCTCTGATCACCTTCTTCTTGTTAACATGCCTGTAGAAACCTTTCTTGTTATCCTTCACATCCTTAGCCAGTCGCAATTCCATTTGCGCTTTCGCCTTCCTGATAACCCCTGGCATTCTCGGCGATACATTTAAACCCCTCCTGGTCATTTGTCCAAGTTTCCACTTTTGTAAGCTTCCTTTTTGTGCTTAAGTTCACCAAGGATTTCCCCCGTAAGCCAATCCGGTCTCCTACCATGTTTGCCTCTCTTGCTACGTGTCGGGATGGTTTCTTTCTGTGCCTTCAATAAGGCTTCTTTAAAATACTGCCAGCTGTCCTGGACTTCTTTCCCCTTCATGTTAGCATCCCAGGATTCTGTCCATCAGATCTCTGAGGAGTGAAAATCTGTTTTTGAAGTCCAAGGTGTGTATTTTACTACTCTCTTTTCTTCCTTTGGTCAGGATCCTGAAATCAACCATCTCATGATCACTGCTTCCCAGGTTGTCACCCACCTCCACTTCCCCATTAGTTCCTCCTGTTTGTAAGCAGAAGGTCAAGCTGCGCCACGGCCCTGGTCGGATCCAGCACTTGCGTCAAGAAGTTATCCCCAACATTCTCCAAAAACTTCCTGGATTGCCTGTGTACTGCCGTATTGGTTTCCCAACAGATGTCAGGGTGATTAAAGTCCCCACGAGAACCAGGGCCTGTGATCCGGAAGCTTCTCTCAGTTGTCGAAGAAAGCCTCATCTACCTCATCCACCTGATTCGGTGGCCTGTAGCAGACACCAACCACAACATCACTGCTGTTGTTTGCTCCTTTAAACTTAACCCATAGACTCTCAATAGGTTTTTCTCCCTCTTTATACTGGAGTTCAGAGCAATCATAGTGCTCTCTTGCATATAGTGCAACTCCTCCTCCTTTTCTACCCTGCCTGTTCTTCCTGAACAGTCTATACCCTTCCATGACAGCACTCCAGTCATGCGAGTCATCCCACCAATTAGCCTTAAAATCTGAAGCTCGTCACCTCATCCTCCAAATGATACATTCAAAGTAGCAAATGAGCATAAAGGCTCCATTGTCCTGTGGCTGATTTGGCATTGGCATTTGTTCCTTTCCCTGCCGCTGTGCTGTCTATACACCAGACATACCATCACACCCACCAAGAAATACAAAACTAAATATGCCTCTGCCTGGGATTAGATGAGCCCTAATTTCAATATGGCCAGAGGGCCTTTCCTGCTTTTGACATGCACAGCAACTGTGTGAGCCTGCACTTGGCTAGCAAATACAGAGCCCAGCCTTAAATAACTTCCCATAACAGGCGCCATTGCACGTGCTGCCACTATGGCAGAGTAGACACACTCTGATGTCAACACATAGAACTCCTGGAACTAAATTCTGACACTTGTTAAAACTGACCTTACTGTAGGGTCTGCCAATGAACTATTTAAGGACCAGTCAGTTTGTGGATGGAGAAATGCATAGTCGCACAGGATTTGATGTGACAAATCTGCCCCTAGCTTACTATACCTTTAATTAATGTTTGTATTAGGCGTGTGATAATGAGGTCTGTAATTATAATGTGTGTATTATACTTTAGAAAAAGAAAGACCACCGATGATGTGCAAAGACTCACCATCATGCATGTGAGATGTTCTAAAGCTGGCCTCTTCTATCTGTCACATAGTAAAGATATTTGATATGTCCATTGTATGCACGGAAGCAACCTTGTGTCCATACTAGCTTTCAATCAGGTCCACTTCATTTTTTTTCTCCCCTGACAGTTCTAAGATGAAGATTGAAACAGGAGTAAAAATAGCTGGCCAGGAAATGGGATTTTTCTCCTGCAGGCAGTTCCCACATTTCAAAATTTCCTTTCCCCCTGAATTGGAATGAAAAGTCAAAATTTAGAAATTTATTGCCAGATAAAAAGTAATTTCATTTCACTCAGGTCAAAACACATCATTTTAGCTTTACTGTTCTGACATGTTATCTTATAAGACAAGTCAAAATGCAACACTGATTTCTCCATCTGTAAAAAAGATAAAATACATCCAGGCTTCTACTCTTCACCAGTCTTGTCCAGTTAGACTGTAAACTTTGTGGAGCAAGGACAGTCTGATATTGGAGGACTCTTTAATCTACCAGATGAAGACATAGCAAACAGGAAGCAGAAACTAGACAAATTCAAACGGGAAATAAGGTAAATTTTTTAATAGAGTGGGTATTGAACTTTATCATGGGCTGCGGCAGATTCTCCATCCCCCAAAGTATTTAAATGAAGACTGGATAACTTTTAAGAGATCTGCTTTAGCCCATCTGGAATTACTGGTTAAATGCTCTGGCCTGTGTCATGCAGGAGATTAGACTAGATGATAATAATGGTCCTTTTTGGCTTTAAAATGTATAAACCTGTGGCCACTAGCAAAATGGGGTCCCAAACATGATTGGGACTTCAATGTGTGACTAATAACAAGAATACAATAATAAGTAGTTGTGGATGGTATAATTCTTTATACTGATACATCCGGTATCATCCTCAGCAACTCCATGAAAAAAAAAGGATTTTCAAAAGTAAATGACACAATTCCTTTTTGAGAGCTTGTGAACACTCCTTTCCCATCCATACCTTGATGTTACAAATTTCATCAGTAATTCATTTTGCATGGTTAACTTGACACTTTATAACCTCCATTCTTGTGACTCTGCAGACTCAGGCTGTAAGCATTAAATGATTTGAGAGTCATCTGATTTACAGAAGCCTCAATTGTAAATGCTTTCTACCCTGCCAGCAAAATATCTCTCAGCTGGACAGAGGAGGAAAAATCTGAGAGTAAAGAATATCCCTATGAAAGCTGATTTAGGCAAAGACGCCTCCATTAAAACCTGTGAGGGGAACTGCCAACGTCTGATAAGTAAAGCTATTCAGTTTTCTTTTGTTTTGTTTGCATTTGAATATCCCATACTGAGCCAGGCTATTCAGGAAATTGTGCCGCAACAATTAAGCAACAGCACTGCACAGTTTAAAATTTAAGGAGAGAGAAGAGAAGAAAATTGGCTGCTAGTTAGGAATTAGGAGTAAATTTTTCCACAAAAACAGTGTACGAACAGAAAAACATCCCACAGCTTATGGTTCTTTCAAAGGTAGAATATGTATGCAGTATCTCTTTTCCAGTTTTTTTTAACTTTGCAGATAATACAGCCAGATGCCACTCATCCTGGCAAGGAAACAGTGCCATTTATTGAAATAATTGGACAGGTTTGCATGCTCACATCCAGTGTGGTATCTTGCACACATGCAGGATCTATTTATTCATTTTATTTTGTAATGACAGAGAGGGACCAAAATGTTTCCTGCTAACATCCCATCGTGTTTTAGATTTCACCCTCTTAAAAGGAACATGTTCAATTTCATGCTAAGGATTCTGGATACATCAATCCAGCAGGCATTTCCTGTAACTTACTGAGAAGAATTATAATTAGAACGACCATCGTGAATATTCAAAGTACTAAGTGCTCATGTTACCAGATTACAAAGCATCTATTAGCTAACATCCATCTTTTGGATGAGATTAGGAAACAAGGCCTTTGCTACCTGTGGCCATAGGAGGTTTTATCTTTCAAGGCACTGAGTGGTTCAGAACCCATCCAGTGAAGCATTTCAATACATGCTTAACTTTAAGCCCATAAACAGGTGCTCTGATAGTGGTCTATCGGATGGGTGGACGTGGTCTATGAGCCCCAAGAGAAAAGCAGAATCCCGTTTATTTCAAGCTAAGCATGTGCTGAAGTGCTTTGCTAGATGAGGGCCAGAGAGCTGACAGGATTGAATCCGCAAGATCCTAGACAACTTTTCACTAATGAAGCAGTGTTAGCTCTACTGGCTTGGGTAAACGGCAGCTTTTTAGGGCTACATTCTACCTGCTTACATTCCCTGGTTCCTATAGGAAAGCCTGCTGTGGAATGGCTGTGTGATGCTAAAGAATTGCCAGTTTTCATTCAGGTATGGAATGGTGATGCCTCTAAATATGGGGCCCAGACCTGGGAGCCTGATGCACAGGATTCACATGTATAATTTCTTCAGGATCAAGCATTATAAAGCACCATGAAATCTTTTGGGATCAAAGAAGCTACTTAAATGTTCATTATTATTTCTTCAGCTATCTTATTTTTCCCATGGGGGGGAGGAATAATCCTGAATACAATTTATATTTGGAGGTAGTATATATGCCATCGCAATACCATTTATTATTGTATTTTATTTCATTGGCAGAGGGAAAAGTGGTGTATAAATGCCTGGAGAAACAGCAGAAATTACTCATCTAATGAAGTGGGTTTTACCCACGAAAACTCATGATTTGTTACTTTTTGTTAGTCTCTAAGGTGTCACAGGACTACTCGTTGTTTTGCAATGTGATAATATCATTCCTCCATGCATGAAGAGTCTCACACAGATAGCAGCTCGATCAAAGAAAGTTGGCACAGAATTGAAATTCCTTATTGGGGTGGTATCAAAAGCAGCTTTTATGTAGCAAGACTAACTGACAAGCATCCCTGACAAGCATCTCTGACTTGTACAAGTGTGAACCTGTTTTCCTATCTCATTCTCTATCTCCGTCTGTCCTGGAGTAATTGAGTTTTTTCCAGACACCTGTATACAGCAAGCAACAGTTTGAAATCCAAATGCTGTGGTCTAGGTCTCTTGTCTGGAGTACATGAAACATCTACAGCATAGTTCTGAAGAGTTAGATAATTGTAAAGGTGAGCTGAAAATTAAAGATTTTCCATTTACTTCAGCAATATGCACTGAATATCCCTGTGCACCAAGTCAAAGAGGGCTCCAACACACACACACAAATAAGGCCAGGGATTTCAGAATGGTAACCTAAGTTTAGGCACTTAAATCCCATTGACTCAGATACCCAGCAGCAATGAAGGCCAGCATTTATTTAGGGGATCTGAATATGGATTTAGGGCAAAAACCAGTGACCCAAAAATTTGTAGGATACAAATATGTTAAATAATGTGTAATTTTTGTTAGTCGCCTGTGCTATGGAAACCCCACTTAGCTGAGTTATTGGCACTGTTCAACCCATCCAGCTGCAGACACAGAATCATAGAATAGAATAGAATCACAGAACACTAGAACTGAAAGGGACCTCGAGAGGTTATCAAGTCCAGTCCCCTGCCCTCACGGCAGAACCAGGTACCATCCAGGTCATCCCTGATAGATGTCTGTCGAACTTGTTCTTAAATATCTCCAGTGATGGAGATTCCACAACCTCCCTAGACAATTTATTCCATTGTTTAATCATTCTGACAGGACATTTCTCCTAATGTCCAACCTAAACCTCCCTTGCTGCAGAAGGCTGCTTTTTATTTGCAGTTCACTTCTGACATTTGCCCATTGTTATACTTGAATGATCTGTGTTTATTTCATGCTGAGCTAACCTATCTGGTGCTAGTTCTGCTAGCTTCAGGGTCACTTTGCATTGATACAAGGTGGCTGCAGAGCAAGATGTATCTTCAAACACAGACCAGAGGCTGCAGGTATCAAAGCCTGCCTCACTGTTGTCTAGAGATTGTAAATACTCTGTGTAGGAGATATGGCTCTGATTGGTGAGTCCCTGCATTTGGGTTTTAAAGGAGCCCACTGCATGAATGAATCAACTTGCCAGGGCACTTATTAATGGATCTCAAAGTTACCATATTATTACAAGCCAATTTCAAAACCCAGCCTGAAAGGGAAGCTGCAGAACTTAATTTCATTTGCAAGTTTGATACCTGCAATAGTGGTTTAAAAAAAGAACTTTATTAGATTACCTGCCACATTCCACATCCTAATGACATAAACAGCCAAGCACCAGACACTTAAGAGTACTTAGAACCCACTCTATCAGCTTCATTTAGCATGGACACTCTGACAATTTTTTCCCATTTTTCCTTCTCTTTCCCTCCCCAGCCCCTCTCTTTCTCTGCTATTTATTTTGCAACCTGGACCCCTTAACTCCATTCATCTGAAGAAGTGGGCTGTGCCCATGAAAGCTCATGATACTATCTCCATGTTTTGTTAGTTTTTAAGGTACTGTAGGACTATTCATTGTTTTTTAAGTTTTTTCAACAGGAAGGGAATTCCTGCCTTTCCAAATCTCCTGCAGACCTGCCTGCCTTCAGAACTAAGCTGCAAGCCTAGTAAAATACAATAGAAAACATGGGCTCAGTGGTGCAAACTCCTGGAAACAATCTTCCCCTGACCATTGTTGTCTTTTTGCTATATTTAGGCCGGTGGGGTGGGGTGTTTTTAGTTCAGAGCGAAGTATCTTATTTTTACTTTTTACTCTCCTTGCCTTGAGTTCGTTCTTGCAGTGCACACGGGCAGTGTGTTTTCCTGCTCAGGCTGATTTTCCCGTGTTGTTCTATGCTCTCATGAGTTAAAGCCCAAAAGTCTTTTGGTGTCTCTCCTCTGCCTTTCATGCACAGCCCATGCTGGGCCACCCCTTGCCATGGCTCCACAGTTTCTGCCCTGCCCCAGAACCCAACATAGATACAGACAGCGCCAAAGCCTGTCTTTTGGCAGTGACTCTTTTCATGACCAAAGAACTGTGAACAGCTGGAGAGCCTGGATTTTTTTTTCGGACCAATAAACACATAGGGCCAGATTCAGCAAAGGGAGGGATAAATGACGCTTGCCCGCCCTGGGGCAGAAAGCCCAGTTGTGGCTCCAGTGGGTTTTCACATTGGCAGCTTGGCCACTCTCCTTTGCATTTTCCTCCAAACTGGGGCAGCTTTAACTAGCTCCAGAGCAACACAGCTGGCAGGAGCCAGTGACTGGAAGGGCTGAATCAACAGACTCCCTCCTGTTCCAGCCACACCCCTACCCCACCTGCCAACTGTTTAGGCCGGTGCGTAAGCCCCTTGCATTGCTGCTAACTGCACCTCCCTCTCCCAACAGACGTGCTGCTGCCAGCAACCTGAAGCAGGGATTTCACCATAGCACAAACCCTGCTTGAATCTCGCTCAGGAGGTGTGGAGCAGATGAAAACTTAACTAGCAAACTGATTCACGACAACATGTGTTTGGGCTTGTGTGTGCGTTAAAAGCTGGGTTTGGGAGGCTTTTCTGTTGGCTTGCTTGAGCTATTCAGCTGCAGACACCCAGGTTATTACATTGCTGGATCAGACACCAGATTAGAGGAAGACCTTTTCCGTTGCTGCAGGATTCCAAGTCCTTTTTCACAAACCAGCATTCGATCTAATCAGTTTTACATCTCAGAGGAGCTACAGCTTCAAAGCCTGACTTTGCAGAGGCATGCTCATAGCCTTGTATTGGCCACAGAGAGTTTGCATGCTAGGTGCAGCTACTGCCCATCCCTGGAAAAGGTGACTGTGGTGTAGGTTTCAAAGTTTTAACTTGAAAATGTCAGGGATAATTGAGATTAGAATGATAAATCATGTGGTTCTAAGGAAGAAAGGGGAAGGGAGGAATTCTCAGCAATGCCCTTTCACACTGCAAAATCTATTATTGCCAACCTTCATTTCTCCCATGGAAAGGTCAGGACCCAGGAATAATGTTTGAATACACAAACATAAAACTAGCTTATTGTATTTCAAACATAGAAGATGCTGGGCCTGATCTGGAGTTTTGCCATATATAACAAGGGGAGCAGGACGGAGCCCTAAGAAAGAAAGAGACAGAATGGTCATGTTTCTTATTTATCTGTATTCCAGTAGTTCTTTGAGGCTTCATCTGAGACTGGGGCCCATTGTGTAGTGCCTGTCCAAACACAGCTCAAGAGACAGTCCCTGCCCCAAGGAACATGACTTCTAAATGGACAGGGCAGACAAGAGGTGGAACGTAAAAACAGAAGCACAGAGGTGACCTGATTTGCACCAGGAATAGAACCCAACTTTTCTGGCTGCCTCTGCAGTACCCCGTCCCACCTTGCCTTGGGACTGTAATGTGCTGTGCACTCGGCAGAAGTAAAAGCTTTGAGTCTCCAAGTGGAGATGCAAAGGGCTGATTGCATTTTCCCAAGGTTACAATGCAGCACAGAATGATTAAGCATAAGCAGCAGGGAGAATTCGGAGCCTTCACCTTAAGCAAACTGAGTATTACATCCTGTCAGTGCTACAGTACACATGCAAACACAACAATTAGGCAGGGCCAAGAAATGGAGTGTTGTGCAGTAATGACACTCTTTGTTTGCAAATGCTTCCATGGACCCAACCCCTTTCGTTTTTGTATGCAGTAATTCCTCATTTAACACGTGCCTGCTTAACACGTTTTCGTGATAGCACGATTTTTTTGGGAGGGAACGTTTTTCAAATAACATGACCGTCCCCAGAATAACACGATTTCCCCCAGCCAGCCCATCACCAGCAGCTGCGTGGGGCTTCCCTCACCGGATGCCTTGCCCCCTCCCCTCTGCCCCCACTTGCAGGCTGGCGGCTGGGTTTCTCCAGCCGGCCCGTCGCCGGCAGCTGCACGGGGCTTCCCCTGCCTCCCTGCAAAGCGGCAGAGTGTTCGCCGCTCGCCGCACCATTCCCCGGCAACCCACTCCCTCGCCGGACGCCTTGCCCCCTCTCCTCCACCCCCGCTTGCAGGCTGGCGGCTGGGTTTCCCCAGCCAGCCCGTCACCAGCAGCTGCGCGGGGCTTCCCTCACCGGACGCCTTGCTCCCTCTCCTCCACCCCTGCTTGCAAGCCGGCGGCTGGGTTTCCCCTTGCCACAGACACCACCGCTTGAAACGCAACCCCCACCTTTTCCATTATTTTCAATGGGAAAATTGACCCCGCATAACACGTTTTCACTTAGCACGATCATTTTCTGAAACATATCTATAGTGTTAAATGAGGAATTACTGTACTAACAGAATGTATTGCTCCTGATTCTCCCTTCACTTACATGTTTCTTATCAGAGTTACTCCATTGACTCTGGCTGAGTGACTACTGATTTACCCCCAGGAAAAGACCGAGAAGAATCATATCCCATTCCCTTAGTTTTTGATCACCACTAATTGACTGATCATAAATGGTTACATATAGTCCACTGCCATAGTTCCTATTCATTACATGTATTTTTTTTCAAAATCACATAATCACTGGAAGAGCGGGGAGTTAAATAAGGGCTAATATACACCACAAGCTTTCTAGCAACACCCCTGAGTTCTTTGTTTGCCATATCCTCATTTCAGTTTACCATTCTCTGAAAATGCACACTTTGCACTTCCATAGTGCTTTCCAGCCAAGGCTCTTAAAGCATGTTACCTACAAAGAAAGTAAAACCATTTAGTTGTATCTCAATATCCGTGACACCAATGGCAGAATTTTCAAAAGCTTCCATGATCCATTGCTAAATTCAAACAATCAGCAACTGATCTTCTGCATAAAAGTCCTCCCCCTACTATGACCTTCCACCTCCATAATAACTTTCTCAAGATGTTTCCGTCTCTACACCTAATGTGACAAAAATACCTGAGTTTGCATCCATTACTTTCCAACATCAGGGTCTACTTTTCTCCAATAAGTGACATCACCACACGGCCTCACTGCCCACTCAAGAGAACACCTGGAAACATGTAAAGGACAAAGATTGAAGGGGAAGTGCTGGTCCCAGGCAAAAAAGAAGGAAGTTTGCCTGGGTATGGGAACTGAGTGAACTGTGTGTACTATCTAACAGGGTGAAACTGCTTGATTCCTATCCAGTTTAGAGAACTCAGGTTGCATTTTTCTTTTATCCCTTGTGGTAATTTACTTTGACCTGTACAGGATATACTTGTAATAACTCAAAATCGATTTTTCTGCAGTTAATAAAGCTTTTTTTCCTCCTAAAACAGTGTGTTTTACTTGAAGTGTGTGGAAAACACCAGCTCAGTTTACAAAGGCTTGGGCATGGTTCTCTTTGCATTGAGAGAGGGAAAATAAATGTGTACCAATCAGCCTTTTGACCAGAGCTGGACAGTAAAACTCTAGGGTCCTAGGCTGTGATGGAGCCTCTCTATTGTTAGTTCATGAGTGGCTGAGGAGAAGCCGTCATGTAACTACAGCTGGGTGTATCCCTGCCTCTGAATGCTGGTGACAGTGCAAGACTGGTAACAAAATAAGCAAAAAATTGATTTAAATCATTGTGGGACCTCGGGCCTTTGCCAATTTTTCAGTTACATCTGAGTTTTCATCTGCATGACTGGAGACTGGTGTAGCTTCTGTAATTAGTGATTCTATATTATGAAACACTGTTTACAGTCTTTGCATAGATTAGAGGTTTTGAAAGTTGTAATTCATTCTGTTACTGTAAAGTGATTTTGCTTGGTCTGAGGTTTAGTTTAACCTTTGAATTGGATGTTTATCTCTGCATAGGAGATTTTTGTATTCCTGTTTTTTCTTATGTGTCTTCGTATACAATAACCAGGGCTTGACAAATCAGTGAATCAGCCGGTCGCCCCGTTCACCGGCGGCACGCACATGTGCAATGTGGGTCTGGCGCATGCGCAGTGCGGGGCTGGTGAGTAGATTTCACCACAGTTTGTCAAGCCCTGACAATAACCATAATCAGGCTCAGCTGTAAGCTACCTTTTCGTCCAGTTTTAGATTCACCTTTAAAGGCTTTTTTGTGATAATAAACTTTTAATTTTCATTGTTTAATAATCTTTGTATCTAATCTAGCAATCACTCGGTGTTCATATTAATAATAATGCACCAGTTATTAGAGGGATTTAATAATGCAAACATGTTAGCAGACAAAATTTCAAGACTTTGAAATAAGGCTAAAAGGGCCGTAATAAATAACACCCCCACACCATTATTATATAATATTCATGGTGAAGTATATTCAATTAAAATTTTGTATAACCAATAGCCTTTAGTGAATTATTTATTGTGTGTTACTGTGTTTTAAAAGAACCCCTTTATAAAAATGAAGTGAAGATTTGAAAAGTGGTGCAAGTAAGAGATGGCAAAAGCAACAGAGTGAAGCAGCAGTTAAGAGTTTAAAGCCAATAACATCATTTCTTGTAGAAAAGATGCCTCGGCCATTAGACGGTGACCATAGTGGGTTGTACCCACGAAAGCTCATGATATCATCTACATGTTTTATTAGTCCTTAAGGTGCTGCTATACTATTCGTTGTTTTTTAAGTTTTTCCATACTGACAGTGACACTTCCAGTTCTGATGATGAAAACTTTGTACCCACAAATGACATTTCAATTCCATTGCCTCAAAATGAGGAGGTAATTGATCAAGACACAGAAATGCCAATAATAGAGATAAATGCAGAATCTACACTCTATTTAGAGACTGTGCAGGCTGAAAATGAGGACCTCAGAGGCGCTGCACAGCAAGAGCAAGAACTTATGACTAGCACAGAACACAGTGTAACAACAGTGGCATCAGAACCTGATATTGGACTTCTTGATAAGAACAATGTTGCTCAAATGCAGTCATTTCTCAAAGTTAATTGTTTTCAGAGTCCAAGTAATATACCGAAAGATGCTGAAAATCATGCTTTTCCCACTCGTCTGCTGACAAAAAACCTTCCAAATGGAAAGCTCTACACAAGAGACTGGTTCTAGTGGAGCATGGAAAAGCAGGCTCTGTACTGTGTACCCTGTTTAATTTTTAATAGTAATACTTCAAATGCATCAGTACTGTCTGATTCATTTGGTTGGTGCATCAGTAGAGATTAGAGGAGATTGAAAGACTGAATACCTGCACATGAAACTTCAGTATCACATAAAGATAACTATGTTACATGGAAATCAGCTAGTAGAGCAGCACTAGCTGACAGTTCAATTGAAAACTTACTCCTAAGTGAAATAAACACAGAAACTGATAAGTGGGAAAAAATCCTTTAGCGCATATTGAATGTCATTCTTTTTTTTTTTTTTTTCTGAACTGGGATTGGGTTTGTTTGGTTCCAGTCAACGTATTGGTAACCCTACAAACAGAAACTTTCTTGGTATACTTGAGCTTCTCAGCAAGTATGACCCACTTTTATCAGGCCACGTTAAGCATGTTTGTGAATCACAAGAGAGCTGAAAACTAAGTCCATTATCTGTCTACTAGAATACAAACCAAGTTTATTGAGCTATGTGGGACATTTGTGCGAACAACATGACAATATGACATGCGAGGTACTTTTTTCAATTATTATTCATGTAACTTCAGACTGTCCTCATAAAGAACAGACGACCTTGATTGTTCAATATGTTAAAATTGCAGGAAATTCAAAGGTTTCAATTGAAGAACAATTAATTTTGTTCGATAATTTCACACAAAAAACCTGGAAAAGAATCGCGGCTCATGTATTAGAAATTCTGGAAGGCTTCAAATTAAATTTTCAAATCTGCATTGGCCAAGCCTATGACAATAAATCCAATATGGCTGCGAAATACAACAGAGTACAAGCAGTCCTTCTTGAGCAAAATCCAAACTGTATTTTCTCCAATTGTGGCAATCACATACTTCGGAACAACCAAGCAATTTTACAACCTCTTCCTCAAAAGTGGAAAATTCGGAAGCACCATCTGCCTGTTTCCCTTTATGGCATGTTGACAATGAGATGGTCAGCATGAACTGATGACATTAAACCAGTTGTACAGCATTTGGACTCTGTGAGAAAGGCTTTAAGTGAGCTTGAATCTCTTACACTCACAGCACAGGCTCACACTGAGCTTAAGTCAATTCAGAAGTGTATATCCAAATTTGAATGCATTTTAATGTCGTCCATGTGGATGAAGCTGCTAAAAATGATCCATGAAACTAATCTTGTAATTGAAGCACCCAATGCTACATTAGATGTTGAGGGGGATAACACTGAATGACTTCTTAACGATTTTCAAAAGATTCATGATCAATGGGACACAATCCTTTCTGAGTCCAAATCAGTAGCACATGGTATTGATGTTTCATCTGCATTTTCCACCATTCGCAGCCTAACATCTCAATTTAATGCAGAAAGGCACTACTGAGTCAATGGTTTGGGGGGGGTTGTTATTATTGACTCCATCAAATCTGGTCTTACATGTTGATTTGAGTCACTGGGACAAATCTGTACACTTTTTGGATTCCTTTGGGAGGTCAGAGAAGATCTATATTCAGTGACTGAACAGTTTCAACAAAGGTACAACAATGAAATTTCAAGAGACGAGATTCTCTGTGACGAGACCGTTTTCCTGAAACGTATACATTCCACCAACTTTAAATCAGACTGCAAGCCAAAAGAACTGCTTCAAGAAATATTCGATCTCAGCCTGTTGACTGTATATCCTAATATCACAATTGCATTACATATTTTTGTCAGCCTTCCTGTATCAGTGGCTTCAGGTGAATGCACATTCATAGTGTTAAAACAAGTAAAGAACTATCATCGTTCTACAATGGGACAAGAGCATTTGAATGGGCTCACAATGCTTAGCATTAATAGTGATGTTGCACATAAATTAGATTTTTCTTCAATTATAAATAAGTTTGCACACAACAAAGCCAGAAAAGCATTCCTAAAATGAAGAGTTTTGCTTTCAGTGGAAATTCACAATTAAAGTTACATTTTTAATATACATTCTATTGGTATAATGACTTAATTGTTAATAAACAAATGTCTCAAGTGTTCATTTTCACATATTCTTTTGGTTTTAGTATGACCCTGTGGATGAGGCCCGGGGGCTTGGGGCTGTGGCTGGGGACTCTAAACTCAAAGTGACCCGGGCCTCTGTCATTCTCTGAGAAGGCCTGCTCATCACACAGATCTTTTTACTTCATCCAGTGATACAGATGTTCAACATTTCTGAAAATCAGGAACAAGCCATTTTACACTGATGTCCCCAAGGTCACACTGGTAGGGATTCAGGAATAGAACCACTTGTGTGTGAGTTGAACTACACAACCCTCTTGTGTCTCATTTTTAGTGGGAATATTTCTCTGCCTCTGCTGGGGTGATTCCCTTTTTAATCTTATAGCCCTGGCACCAATTTCCAATCACTGATGCAGGGCAAAGACAAGTTGTGAGCATGTTGCTCATGCCCCTTCTCCCATACACACGTGCAAGGCTGGCTGATGTGCTACAGCTCCTGATCTTTGTTTTCATTCCATTTTCTAAGTCCACTCAACAGCATCTGTATCCCTTCAGGAAGACACAACGATTGCCTTCCGCACCATAATGCTACTACAGTAGAATCCCAGAGTGATGAACACTTTGGGAATGGAGGTTGTTCATGATGCTGAAATATTTGTAACCCTGAACAAAATATTCTGGTTGTTCTTTCCAAAGTTTACAACTGAACATTGACTTAACACAGCTTTGAAACTACTATGCAGAAGAAAAATGCTGCATTTAACCATCATAATTTAAATGAAACAGACATAGAAACAGCTTCCTTACATTATTTATTATTATTTATTATTATTATTATTATTATAGTTTCTGTTTAACATAGTACTGTACTTACTTTTTTGTTTTGTTTCTGCTGCTGGCTGATTGCATACTTCCAGTTCCTAATGAGGTGTATGATTGACTGGTCAATTCATAATTCTGAGGTTCTACTGTATGTTGCCAGCAAAATGTGCAAAGCTAAATTGGTAAGAGCTCTGGTAACCACAGAGATCTTTAAAATCGGTCTTGACATGCTGCATGCAGCCAGTGCATGATATGTTTCTATCTGTGACACACAGATACTTATAAGTTGGCACTCTGCAATACGAAGTGCCTCTGCACTGAAAACTAACTCCTTGTCCTTACTCCAGAGCAGGATGAAGCTGTTTGCAACAGTCTGTTGTCTTTCCTGTGAGACTTTAATTTCTATGAAAACCTAGTGATTAACAGTATAGACACTATATATTTTGTACTTTCTAAAATACGAGGGAAACTACATTTGGCCACCCTTAGGGTATGTCTAGACTACATGGCTCCGTCAATGGAGCCAAGTAGATGAGTTTGCTAGACATAGGAAAATGAAGCGGCGATTTAAATAATCGCCGCTTCATTTACATCAAAATGGCCACCGCGCTGTGCCGATCAGCTGTTTGGCGGCACAGCGGGGCAGTCTGGACGCTCCGCGGTCGACAACAGAAGTCTTTGTCGACTGCTCCGGTAAACCTCATTTCACAAGGCATAATGGAGCAGTAGACAAAGGTTTCCGTTGTCGACTGCGGAGCGTCCAAACAGCTGATCGGCACAGCGCGGCGGCCATTTTGATGTAAATGAAGCGGCGATTATTTAAATCGCCGCTTCATTTTCCTATGTCTAGTAAACTCATCTACATGGCTCCGTCGACGGAGCCATGTAGTCTAAACATACCCTTATTGTGTAGATGCTTTAGATAAAGGCCTTGAAGTAGCCATGTGAAAGGTAAAACATATAATCACAATGAAAACCAACCCAAGAACGTTCAAATACGGGAGTCTGATTTTATGTTAATTTGTTAGTCAGGTGGACATTTTGGAATGGATGCCATAAATCAGGGCACTTTACTTGATTTATTAAAATATTTTTCCTCTTTCACCTTAGGCGAATCACCTCACTTCTATATGTCTCTGTTGCCCAGCTCTACAACAGTGATAGTAAGGTTTATTTACATCACAGGGATACTTATCTAATGTATGACCATTGCTTTGACACTATAAACTGTATATACTGTAAGTGATTCATATTGTTATTATGTAACAGTATGTCCAAGACTGTGATCCATAGATCACCAGTGGTCTACCTGGTACTTTTTGAGGAGCCATATAGTGGAAAATGTTGAAAATCACAGGATAATGGGAGGCTGGGCAGTAGGGTTCTTCATGGGGCAGGAAGGGAGGAAGGAAATCCCAGTTGGAGAAGAACTATCACACCTTTTAACAAGAGGAAAGATATAGTATTCAAGCATGACAGTATTTTCAGCTTGATCATTCTCTGTTTATTCCCCAGATTAATCTACGATATTAACTGCCTACTTTCCAAATTAATTACGTTGGTACTTTATCTATGCAGCTTCAGTTATTTTAGGTTTAGGGGATTACTTATAGCTATCTTGCAACAATCATAGAATCTTAGTGCAGGCAGCCATATTTAAATTATAGCTGAAAAGCAAGGCTTTGCAGCCTAATAACATGGCCAGTAAAATACATGTTAAAATAAGAAGGAAAAAATATCCCCCTAAAAATAACTAATTTGTGCAGAATTTCTATAAAGACTAAAAATCATTTTACCCAGACATGAATACTTTGATGTCCAGCTCAAATTCTATTGTTGGGTTTTTTTCCACCTTCAGCATGCTCTAGTAAATGCCTTTGGTCTTGGAATTCTATTATCAGATCAAAGGCCATCCTGGCTGTAATTGAATAACAGCACAGACCTTTGCCACAGACATTTACTATGAAAACTGAGAAATTCAGAGTGCCATTGCTAGTTTTCAAACAGTATTCTGCAAGGAAATAAAGGTTGGATACATTTAAAAGCCCTATAAAAATAGATTATAGGAAAAAATAGATGCCAGGATGAACCACGGGTTCACTGCAGAATGCTGTAAAAGTTAAAAGCTAAGAATCCCCTGGGCAGGAATGCAATGACAATGTAAATGCTCCCCCCTCCCCATTCTTTTGCATTACACAATGTCTGGGTAATGTATTTTCAGTTCACGAGGATTATATTGGGAACCACTGGGCTTTCAGTATTAATCAGTGTAACATGTATTAATTGTAATGATATTTGGGGGGGTCCTAAAAAGTCTGTTTGTGGGCCAGACCACTGCTTCCTGCAGCTTCCATTGGCAGGGAACAGCAAATCACAGCCAATAGTAGCGGCGAGCAGCTGTACCTGCGGACGCTCAGGTAAATAAAGCATCTGGCGGCCAGGAGCTGATCTTGGCGAACTATGTCCAACCTATGAGCTGCTTATTAGCCAGCCCTGGCTTAAGACAAGTCTGTCACTTTTAAAAGGGTTAGATGGGGCTGCAGTGTTAATTTCTCTATTTGTGAATAGTCTTCAATGTCTCCTCTCTGTAATGTGCACATAATCCATAAATACAAGTAGCTTCTCCCTTTTTCTCAACTGTTAAATTCTCTTCTAGTTCTTTCAAAGCCAATCTCTCTTTGAAGTCATATTCAAAACACTTCAACTTCAGGTTTAATCACTGGCAACACAATTATTTCTCTCCATTAACCTGGGAGAACTATCAATATTTTTTGGTTAGTCTCTAAGGTACAACAGAACCTTTCCTTGTTTTTTAAGTTTATCAAAGGAGGAGAGAGAGCTGTTCAAATGAACAACTGATGCCAGCTTCTGGGGAGGTTGTTAGTTGTATGGGAGTGTCAGGTAGGGTGCAGTACTTTCCATTTCTGTTGTGACTCATGTTGGCTATCAAACTCCAAGTTTGATACTCATGAGAGTATATTGATAGGTGTGAAGCATGACCACGAAAGGACAAATGATCCAAAGTCAACCTTAAGATCAGAGACATAATAGTAGATAATGTTTTGTGGGTTTGTGTGTTTACATATATACTGTTAGAGGTTAACAATGTGACCAAATGGTTCCTGTCGATAATGTATTCATCTCTCTTTGACGCAAAGAGGGCAAGTCATCTGTGAAAGGCAGCCCTGACATACTCACCACACCTCCTATACTGGTGGTGTGATGTTCATTTAAACCCTGGTCATTAGTGTCTCTGTGAAATGTTTATAACTGTTCTGTAGCTGAAATGATGGATGTTCTGATAATAGGTCCTGGAGATTAAAGTGGCCAAACAGGTTTCTTCTGCATAAAGAAGAAAAAAATATGGCAGCAGATGCCCTATCCAGGAGAGAGTGCTCCGACTTGCTGCCTCTGAGTCAGCCTGTAGCTCACCCTCCTGAAATTTTGTAAGAGGGAGCGGTGACACAAGAGCATCCCAGTGCCAGAAAGCAAGCGGCCGCTGGGTTAGGTAATGAGGTTCAGCTGTCCTGACCAGTTCCGAGTACCCCAACTCACTATGGTTACAATCAGTATCTAAACAGCATCATGTAACATCAGGCCCATCAATGGGGGCAGTTGCCCCAGGACTGGGTGATTCAAAAGAGCCCAGGACTCCCAGTTACTGCTGCTGCTACTGCAACAGAGGCAGCGCATGGAGCCCTGGGCCCTTTAAATCGCCATGGGAGCCCAGTGTGGCTCGGTCCAGGCAGCGCTAAGGGCATGGTCCAGGCAGAGCTGAGGACTGTCTGCCTCAGCCCCGCTCCTTCTGGGAGTGTGGAGCTGCCCTTCCCCTACTTTGCCCAGGGGCCCGGCAATTCTGTCAGCCCCTCTGTGTACCATCATTGGAAAACTAATAACTCACTAATGGTTCATATTCCTGTGTGCTGTATGTATGCAACTGGGACCAAGAGTTATGAATACATGCCGGATCAATGACTAAAAAGTGTTTAAGCCAGCCACATCAAGGGGGAGTTGGTAAACAGGTCTGTCCTACACCAAGGAATGTGTATTTGCTTCTCAGGCCAGCCTGGTCATCAGGGAGCAACAACGAAGGCCCATTATACATTTAGGTAAACTAAGATGTCAACCTAATAAGTGGGGGAGAATACGGCTCCCAGCAGGGAAGACAACCCTTATTGGGGCTATAGAGACAGTAGGGCTGAACCTCAACAGACAAGCACTTGAATCAACTGGTTGTATACAATATTACAATATAGAGTGTATAGAGCGAGGTCTTTTCTGAACACCCATGATACATGTTATGTTATGATTATATTAACCCCCCCATGTATGTACTAACGCTATATAAGGAATCATGGATAATCATTGAGATTAGCCTGTACAGGCTATGTCCAAACAAAGGGAGAGCAGGGTCTCCGTGACAACTACTTACCTGTCTCCTATGTAAATTAAGCCTGGTGGAATCCAAACAACAAAAGCCCATTGATGTACAGGGGAACGGGAAGCCCACTGGAAGGGAAGAACAATCTGAGGCCATGCTGCCTCAAGAAACTTTGGAAGAGATGAGCCAGGGCAGAAGCCATCTTTGGCATCCATCACTAAATAGACACTAGGGGCCCGAGTTTTTGCAAGCTGAAAAAGATGAGTCCTTCAACCAAAGTGGGAAGGGGCTTGAAGACTCTAGAAGTTGAATATGGGTGAGAAACCTGCTTAAGCAAAGATCTTTCACCTAGGGAGACAAGAGAAGACAGCCTCTTGTGCTTATATGGAATGTCTGACTCCTGACTGAAAGTCAGCCATGGTTGGTAAGAAGGAAGACTGGTGAAAGAAAGTATCTTGAATAAAGCCTGCACCTTCCTAGGTTACATTTTAAATGTGTATTTCACTGTATTCGCTTGTAACCATCTCTACCTTTATTCCTTAACTTGGCTTCACTTAACCTATGTCCTGCTGTTCATAAATTTACTAGTTTTACTAAATTACAAAAGTTTACATAAATTTTAGTTTTGCTATAAACCAACTCAGTGCTATGTTGGAAGGGAAAGGTGAATTCCCCCAGCTAAGTTAATAAGCTGTGATGTGTTTTTGTCTCTTTAAAGGAGCAGAAAACCTTGCTATTTGTCTGGGAGGTCCAGGTGGAGGCTTAACACATCAGGGCACATGTTGGGGAATCCAGGACTGGGAGTGTTGGGGTCACCTTGCTAGTTGTAACCCAGGCTAGTAGAAGCCAGAGTGGGGCTGTAGATGGGCTGCGGGGTTCAGAACTGCTGAATCAGGGCTGTCTAGTGCACAAACACTCAGGACATCACCTGCATGCTTGTAGGCTGGCTGTGATGGCCCCAGGCTGGGAAATACAGCAGTGAAGTGTTGTAAGGCAGCCAAGATTACAGGGCAAATGGCGACATAACCCCTTACTGGTCTGAATCATGCCCCAGGATGTGACAACCATGCATAGTTCTGGTAAAACATGATGATTATTTATCAGTTTCTAGTACGGTACCTGGAGGCTGATAACCGGCTCAGCTACAAAGACAAGCACAGCAAGAGTCTGCTGAAGTACAACCGATTGGCATTTGTATGGGTGGGTTATAAAAACCATGTTCCTGCCCATCATCAAGAATTCCGAATAACCTGTGTGATCTGATAGTATTTACTGATGCTCTATAGGAGCCTTTGGAAGGCAGACGAGCTGAAGGTGTGCATCTAAACATGCTATAATTACTTTCTAAGGGCTGGTGTAGATGCCTTTTGAAGTCTTTTTATTGACTATACTGGAGACTGCACTTGGCCATAACTCACAAACTTACTTTTTCATACAGATCTGTTGATGGATTGGACAAGGCGAGCAAAATTCATCTCTCATTTCTGATAGGTGAATCCTACTGCCAGTCTTCCTTTCTCCCAGCAGCATGTGCCCAGGATCCCACCAATGTCAATGACACATCTGCATGCGTGTAGGAAATGATGAGTCAGATATTCTGCTGGATGCAATGGGACTGATAGGAAGCCAGTGGCAGATCTGTGATTCTCTGCCTGGACACAGCCCTAGCAACAGAGTAGAACAACCTAGCAGTGACTTTAAATCAAGGGCAGGCAACATAAGGCCCATGGGCCAGATCCAGCCCACCAAGCCTTTTGATCGGGCCCCCTGGACCACCCTACCCTAGACCCTGAGGCAGGCTCTCTGCCTACTGCAGCCCAAGGCTGCTTAAAACAGCTGGCAGCTCGCTCTAAGCGCTATGCACCCCGGTAGTGGGGGAGATTTTGTGTGTTGCTCCCACCCCCAAGCCAACTGTGGGAGATGCAATGACTGGCCTGCAAGTGGGAGCAGCGTGTAAAGTCTCCCCCGCCCCGGCCAGGGGAGTGCAGCGCAGAGCAACCCATGGAGGGAGCCTCCAGCTATTTTGAGCAGCGTGGGGCTGTGGCAGGCAGGGAGCCTGCCTTAGGGTCCCTATTGGGCTGCTAGCTGGAAGCCACATAAGGTAAGTGCCTCCTGGCCAGAGCCTGCTTCTGGCACCCCATCCCCTCCCACCCCCCCAAATCCCTGCCCCAGGATCACCACCCTCTGCTGCTCCAGGTCACCATCCAAACCATCTGCACCTCTCGCCCGCCCCAGGTCACAACTTCCTCTCAGACCCCCGCCCGATCCCTTCCCCAGGCCAGAATCCTCCCCAGCTCTCATACCCCTCCTGACCCTGAGCCCCAATCCCTGCCCCAGGTCACAACTTCCTCTCAGACCCCACTGATCCCTTCCCCAGGCCAGAATCCTCTCCGGCTCTCATACCCCTCCTGACCCTGAGCCCCAATCCCTGCCCCAGGTCACAACTTCCTCTCAGACCCCGATCCCTTCCCCAGGCCAGAATCCTCTCCGGCTCTCATACCCCCTCCCTGACCCTGAGCCCCAATCCCCTGCCCCAGGTCACAACTTCCTCTCAGACCCCTCCCCCCCTCCCAGAGCCCTTCCCCAGGCCAGAATCCTCCCCAGCTCTCATACCCCTTCCCTGACCCTGAGCCCCAATCCCCTGCCCTAGGTCACAACTTTCTCTCAGACCCCTTCCCCCCTCCCAGAGCCCTTCCCCAGGCCAGAATCCTCTCCGGCTCTCATACCCCCGCCTTCACCCTGAAGCCCAATCCCCTGCCCCAGATCACAACCCCTTCCTTCACCCAAACTCCCTCTCAGACCCCACACCTCTCCTGCATCCCAGTCTCCTACCTCAAGCTCTCTTCTGCACCCAACCCCCATTCCAGACCCTACACCTCTCCATAGAAAAAAACTTACCCAAATCTTGGAAACTTAATCCCCATCAAAAATTATTGCCTGCCCTTGCTTTAAATTGTGCTTGCTGCCTATGCTTTGCAAAGGATCATCCACCAAGAGGTGATTCCCAAAGTTCATTGCACTCTTCGGCCACTCTCTGTCCCTATACTGTTATGCATTAGCCAGCTTTATGCCTGCTAGTCATTTGCATATTCTGAGGCTGGGTATTACAGGCAATCTCTGCTCCAGTAGCTTTCCACCTTCATAGTACAAGATGCAAAACCAAATGCAGATGCAAATAGTTTCAAGCAGCAAAACTTGGGTAATTCTGCAATGCCTCTAGTCCCTCATTAAAGAGACCCCTAGATTACACAAAGCCTCTCAAATTAATACGACTGATATCCTAGTAAATTGGAAACACTTTTCATTCTGTCTTAGAGACTGAATCCTCCATTTGCCGTTAGCTATACCTCCATTTGCTGCTAGCTACTTTACATCAATGTTTTATTTTTGTAGATCTTGCACAGTTCTACTTTGGAATTTGAGCAATGTATAAATCATCTTGATTCACATTTCAAAGTTTATAATAAATCGAACATCTACTGGAAGTTAGTTTCTCAGGCAAGAGCTTTCAGACTAATGAGATGATTGAGTTCTCCTTATACTACATGCCAAAGGACAGGAATAAATTATTACTGAATTGCAGCCAAGAAGCACTTAAAATAAGAAAGAATCTAACGATTAGCCACCTTTGAAAAAGTCAGCACATCTGTCCAGGTTATGAATTAGACTCTTCTGCCATAAACATGATTTCAGTCAAGAGAAACAGATCTGGATCTTGACTTCTGGGGCAGAGGACTGAGTCAGCTTTGTCTTTTTCCTGTATGTACTGGGACAATAGCACAGAGCTCTCTGTTGCTCAAGGATTAACAGTAGCTTTAATGTTAATCATTAAGGCCCTATTTAACTTACAATATTGTGAAAATTGAGGATTATGCAATATTAGGCTTCTGCCAATGTTTCCTCTAATCTTTTCCAACCATGTGCGGAATTTTTCCATCCATGTGCAGAATAAATTTTATGTGCACCAAAGCATGTGTGGATGTGCACCACCAGTAGAAACAAAAAACCTAGCAGCAGGCATTCTGCTAATCAGCTGGGAGACATTTAAATCTCTCCTGAGCAGCCGCAGAAGCACTCAGCTTACAGGGAACATGGGCTGCCACGACAGTCTTACACATGCTGTAGAGGGGGTGGATCTGAGCCGAAAAATGTGGCATTTTGAAAACTACCTGCCCAAATAATATGCACATTCCTGTTGCACATACAAAAACCTGTCAGTGTATATGGAAACATGCAATAAGCGGACCATGGCCAAGACCATGGCCAAGACCAGGTTTACCCTTATTTTGAAATAACAAGCAGAATGGCCACACTACCAAGCCCGTTATTTCGAAATCTAGGGTTGGTTATTTTGAAATAAGAACTCCAACTTTCCACGAGGAATAACGCTTATTTCAAAATAGTTATTTCAAAATTGCGGTAGTGTGGACGCTCTGCTGCTATTTCGAAATACTCCCCAGAGTAATTACTCCCCAGTGCTTCCTAGGGTTCTAAGTCAAGGTAGCACATCCACATTAAGGGAGCCTGCCTCAGACTCATTGCGAGGCTTCTCTGTAGTGTGGACACGCTATTTCAAAAGAGTTATTTCTGGAGTTATTATTTCAAAATAAGTTATTTCTAAATAATTTCCTAGTGTAGACATGCCCCAAGAGACAACAGGTTCCCAGCTGAGGGGAATTCCTGTAGAGACAGAATGGGTGTCATTTGATACAAAACACAATAGGGGGGAAAAAAACAGGCTGAACAATGGTGTGGATAGTCTGCTGCTAAAATCTTTCACAGAAGACATGGGGTGGTGCTAGATGCACTACAAGAGAAGGGGCAGGGAGTATTTTAAAGGGCATGGCAACCGGAAAGTGTGGGTAAGGCAGACAAAGGGAGCAGTCGGGAGAGCACAGTGCACGGGGGCAGGCAGGGTGAGCGTAGGGAGGGATCATGCAGAGACACAGGGTCCAAACGGCAGAGCGCTTTGGAAGGGGAAGTTTGAGCTTTAGACTAAGAAAAGGCACCACAGAGAGACTGAGGGCCCCCTGCGAGTGCCTTTGACGTCAAAGGGCTAGGTTCTCAGCATCAGCAAAGTGCCATTAAAGTCAATCGAGCGACTTTGATTAATACCTGTGCAGGATCGGTCCCCGGAATTAAGCATGCTTTTTACCTGATGTTAAGCCAAACAGTCCAGACTTTTCTAGGCTTGGCCCCTGTCTGGGACAACTATAAAACTGGATGTAGTTTTGTGCACTAGCATACTGCATGAGCCCATTTTGAAGACCACGCCACCCCACCCTTCCACAGTGTATGCAAGGTCACACTGAAGGTGGTAAGGTGGCACACTACACAATGGCCTTTTCCATGCGACATGGCCTCACGCTCACCATGCATGCAAGGTCACCCTGGCTTGCATGGGCTCACAAGGGTAGGCCTATGCCATTCCTGGAAGTATAGCCAATATTCTGGAGACATGTCAGTAGCCACCCTACCCAAAGTCCTTCAACTTGAATAGCCCACCACTCTCTGCTCAATAGGTTGATGTCCTCTCCCCCAGTCCACTGGGGATCCTACCCCACCTCCCTACCTTCAGGGCATCCCTTATCCTGCCATCCTAATGAAGAAGCCAGCTCCACCCCTGGGGCAGCCTGTGTTGGTTGTCTGGTCACTCCCAGGGTGGGGTGGGACTTGGACTGCCAAGGGACGGGGCGGCAGATTTAGTCAGCAACAAGGTCTGAGACGGAGACCTGCTGATCTAAGCTACCCAAACAGAATGCAACACTTTTGGCACCCCTTTGCCTTTTATATGTATCTGGGATTTAGAACTAAATACATCACTGGTCCTTTCATGAGGTCTGACCCAAAGCCCAGACAAATCAATGGAAAGATTCCCATGGGCTTTGGACTGGGCTCATAGCTTCTTTGGGTCCCAATTTAAAATGCAGGGCATAGAAAATCTTATTAGATTCTGAAGTGACATTCGTTTTGCTTTGCAAAAAAAAAAAAAAAAAAAAAAAATCAGTGTCTCCAAGATGAAAGCTTCATTGGGGAATGAAACCCTTTTCCACAGCTCAACTCTTGCCTCTGACTTTCAGAAGTGTGATGCTCCTGCAGGGTTTTCTTTGCTGACAACAGTTTTTCCACTGAGGAGTGAAGTTTCGTTTCACTTGTCTTTGCACTTCACCCTCACATCCCTAAATTTCCCATGAACCAGATCCAATGGTATTGTTTTCACTGTGTGTTTTCACTCCTCAACTGGAATAAGTCAGCATAACTCCATTGGCTAGAGTGGAGCTACCCTGATTTACACCTGCTGGGGCTCTCACCCCAGGTTTTCACAGTAAAAAAAGAGTTTAACATGATGATAGCTGTTTTCAATCTAAATGCAAAACATGCATCTTAACAGCAGTGTGCAGGGTTAACACGCTCCTGTGTAAAGGAAAGACTAGAGCTGCATGCCTTTAGGGGCAAATCTGTCTGCCTGAAATTATACGATATTGTACTTCGTTATAATATTGGATATTCCATTTCTAGCTAGTAACTTTTGAAATGTCGCCATGTTGTTCTTTGCTAACAGGAAACTTCTCTCACACACTCAGATTAATTCTAGCTGAATGTACATATCAGCTTCCACTACTTTTTTCCTATTGTTCTCATATAAAAGTGACTGAGTGAACTGAAAAAAAAAATCCCTGATGTGTCTATTTCCTGGAACAATTATTGATATTATATTTACCATCTTAAACTGATCATCCATCAGAGACTTTCTCCACTGTAGCCACTCAATATTTCACAGCTAAGCCAAGTATTGTGAAATTGAGTTAATTGAGATGACTAGCAGATGGCCACCTCCAACAAAGAGTAGTCTTTGAAAAGTTAAATGATGGAGTCTGCTTTTTATCTTCTCAAACAACACAGGCTGTTTTTTGGTTCCTATAGGAGTAAAAATGGAAAGCACAATTCTGCAATTGTTTCCTGCAGGCCAGTCTGTTTCCACTATTCTGGAGCCATACCACTCACAAGAGCTCCTACCACTACAGCTTGTAAAAAAAAAAAATAGTGAGAATTTTCTGCAGAAATTTTTGACAGTTACTAAATTTTTGTTTCATTCAATATTTTTCATTAAAATTTTAAAATTTTCATCAGGATGAAAAATGTGCATGATCAGTTTTGTATTTTGGGGGGTTTTCCTCCTCCTTTTTCTCCCACTGGAGGGAATGAGGAGGAAAATGTATGGGGAAAAAAAGATTAAAAAGGTAAAACAACAAAAATCAGATCATAATGAACATCTCATTTTGTCAAAAATAATCAGAAGATTTTAAATAAAAACATGAACATTTGGGGATTGCACAACAAAATTTCAACTTGCTGTACTCTCATTATTATTGTGGTTGCAGTAGCACAGGGTGGGGGCAGGGGGAAGGGAGGCGCACATCATGGACCAAGATCAAGTTTATGAGAGCCTCAAAGCCAAAGAAGCCTATGGAAACAGAATGTCTTTCCATATGTTACTATATCTGAAAACATCAAGGCTATGTCTACACTATAGGCTTTTTGCGCAAGAACAATTGTTCTTGTGCAAAAACTTGCGGAGCGTCTACACTGCACACACGTTCTTGCACAAGTAAATTTACAGTAAGGTGTTGGAACAGAGGGCTTCTTGCACAAGAGTTATTCCTCTCCCCACGAGGAATAAGCCTTCTGCTTGAGCTAAAAGCCAACTGGCTCTCAGCTAGGGCTGTAGAGGAAACTCTCTTTTTCTCTAAGTGGTCTCAATGCCACTACATGGGACAGTGAACCACACCCAAAAGGTGTGTGGGATAGATCAGCATAAGGTACATTCCCTAGATTCGTGTCTAACATTTACTATACACAATGGTGCTCAACATCATTTACATTCGGTTCAAATGTGTTCCGCACTGGTTTAACACGCCCCACATCATCAGCAATGGGTCAATCTGTAAGAGTGTAGATGGAGCTCTCTCACACACACACCTCTGTGCCCACTGTTTGCCAGTTGCTTGGTGGTACAGTCCATCCTACTGCAAAATGTAGGCCACGTAATTCCCTCCCTCCCATGGGACAGTGAAATAAAGTGGTGTAAGAGCACATCTTCACCCCATGGGCATCTCCTCATTTCTGGCCATTGCATCACATGGGTCCACATCCCTGATACACCCCACTGATTTCTCTCTCAGCCTTGCAATGGCATTTTCCCCAGTCTCCATCTTCTCCCCACTCGGAGTTCTGTGGCTTGGCCCTCCAGCCAAGTCAAGTGAAAGTGTCACTCCCTCCTAGGGTAACACAATAAGCCCTATGAAAGTCCAAAACAAATCATCAAACTTCTCCTGCAAGAGCCTACTCTGAGCCAGTATCTTTCTGCCTTCATTGTTCCCTAGCTCTTAAACCCACGCCCCACCAAAAAGACCTATATCTTCTACTGCCTCCCACAAATAAGTAGATTGAGGGAGCTCACAAGACCTAGCTCCTGCTTTAGCCAAGAGCCAGTTAGCTCTGCACCTGAATGGTGAGTAACATGACTAATGTGGGTTCTTCCCTTTGCCTTGCAGGTGATGGGGGTTAAGCCCCATCACAGAGCCAGTCAGCAATCCAGAATGATGAGGCAAGTCCAAAGGTGATATGAACCTACCTATGAATTCTACCCAGGGACGACTCCATTTTCAGGTTTTGCCACTGACTTCAAGTGGTGCAGAATCAGGCCAATCTCTGCATAAACAATCAAACCACCCCAGCCTTTGCAACCGTCGCCCAGCAAAACACTTCACTGAGAGCCTCCCTTCCCCCAGCTTCTGATGCCTTTAGCATAATGCGGTCCTCAGAGTACAAGCAGACAGCGCAGGGCTTACTGGAAGAAGTCAGCTGGGCTGATTCATAATTTATAGCACAATGTGTTATGATTAAATCTGAAGCCGTTAGAACAGTAGTGCCAATGACTAAGACAATGTCAAGCTGCTTAGAAATGTATGTGCCTGGCTGGTCCAGAATAAAAACACACACGCAGGCACACACTATATATTACATACACAGAGGCTTAATAGAGGTTAGGCAGAAAGACCACAGTGCAAGACTAAAAGAGCCTGACTCTGCTCTCTCTGTAAAATGAATAAAATCTCTGCCCACTGGAAGGCAGCACAGTTGCTATTTTAACCTGCTCACTCTGCTGCAGCAGGCCCAGTGGTAGATGTGTTTTCTTTTCCCTTGCTTCAGCCAAACTGTACTCAGCTGCTTTGCGGCGGGTGCAGAAGGGAAGGGGGATGCAAGGACCAGGCCCTTCTGCAGCTTCAAGGCTCAGCTGCAGTTCCAACCACCCCCCACACACGCAGTAGGGAGTAGCACAAATCCACATCACACTGGCATCCCTGGTGTACCAGAAGCTATGCAAAATCCCAGTGATTTATCGTTCTGTTGATGCTGCTGCTGGCAGAAAGCTCCTTATCTAATGCAATTCTGGGAAGTCCCCTTCCCCTCACACACACACAATGTTTGTGCTAGCAAGTGCATGGAACACACTTCCCTAATGGAAGGTCAGAGCTGCAGCTGCTGACTCCACAGGAGTGCTTGCTGGCTTGTGCCCCAAACTTGCAGCCGGTAGGATAATTTCCTACAGGACACTGGTGCTCAAACTTTCCCTGGCACACAGCCTCTCTACCACCATCACCAGAAATGGAGCTGGGAATGAGGGAAGAGCTGGGGCCAGAGGCTGCCCGGGCCTGGGGGCCCGCCCCACAGTTTGGGGAGCAGTGCTATAGGCATACACTAAGAGCTAGTGCACAGATCTGAAACCTTCTCCTTGCAAGGAGACCATGCCGTCTTCTTAGGAACTTTGGGTGCAGCATTTGCAAACCCAGAACTCATCTGTAGTGACAGAGCTTCTGAGGGGCTGGAGCGTGCCAGGGCAGCTACCATTTTGAGTATAGGCTGCTGCAGGCTCCTGCTCCTGCACCACCCCCCTACTGAGACCCAGCACCCCCCGCTACCCCTGCATCCTCCCCCCTGGCCAGACACCCCACCCCCCATCCTGCTCCTGAACGCACCCTTGTTCCTGCACCCTCCCTCCTGGCCACATACTGAACCTTCCTTTGCTCTTGCCCCCTCTTCCTGGGCCAGATACCCTGCTTCCAGCCTGCTCCTGCACCCTACATCCTGCCCAGATCCTACACCCCTATCCTATCCCACTCACTGGCAGCCCTGTCCCACACACTGAACCCCTCATTTTTGTCCCTACCCCAGAGTAGGGATGTAATAGTGTAGTCAATTAACCGATTAACCCAATAAGCAAAAGTTTATAGGTCAATGCTCTAGCCTACACACACTCTCCCTTCCCCCACCAGGAACTTTTTTAGCAGGCTGGCCAGCAGCACAGATCAGTCCCAGCTTGCACTGGGTCCAGGACCTACCTCCACTGCAGCTCTGCATTTAAAGTGTATTAGAGCCAGGCAGGCAGGCAGCCCAGCTCAGTTCCAGCTCACTCCAGATCCAGGAGCTCAGACCTGCCCCTGCACAGAGGCACCAGTGCAGGGCAACAGGCAGATAGTCTGTGAGGGGAGCTGGTTTTTAAACTGGCTCCCCTCGTGAACCAGGTCCCATCTGGCACTCCACAGTGGCATGGGGCTCCTCAGGAGTGGGGCCAGATTGCACTGGCTGCCAGTTCCCCCTCTCCCCCCCCCCCGGGGGGACTATAGAATAGTTGAGTAACTGATAAAAATTCATGAGGTTTAACTATTTGATTAGCCAATATTTAACATCCCAACCCCAGAGCCTAAGGGGGTCCACAAAATCCACTAACCCCAGAAGAGTAAATCTGGCCCATAGGAAGCCCTGAACCTCAGGGCTGGAGCACCAGAGAAGTGAGGTATCTCAGTTGGGGGCCACATCAGTGAGGTTTGGGGGGTTTGGAGGGATTTTTTGCTTCTCACTTGTGTGGTCCCCAACTGATTTTTAGTGGGTCAGTGGCCCCTGAGCCAAAAAAGGTTTCCCACCTCTGACATAAATAAAGAAAACATTGAAACCTTTTCTGTTGGACATAAATTCATATCTTATTTTATTTAAAATGAAGTGTGATAAACTAACATGAGAAAGTTAAAATTCTTAATCTGTTTAATAATTTAATATTTCCTTTCTTACTGGTGGAATTAAACCATTCTCCCCAGCTGCAGCATTAGCAAAATGGCTCGGGTATAATTATGTAATTAACAGTGAGTTTCCATTAGCAACTGGTGGTCCACAGAAAGGTTTGCATTTAGCCAGGAGGGCCATGAGCCAAAAAGTTTGAGAACCACTGCCCTAAACAAACAGTCGACTTTACAATTATTTAAGGCCAGATTACTAGACCCTTCTTCCCACTGGTAAGCAGTGAGTTGCCCCTGTTGTCCCTTTGCAGTCAATGGAATCACTCAGAAGGGTGACCACTAGTAGAGGGTCGCCGTCTGGCCTCATGGGAACTTTAATTTATTGCAAAAATACAACACTAAAAGTCACCCAGACTTGATGGGTTAAAAGTCAGATCTAGAACATGGATGAAACCAAGAATCAATAAACCTTATGGTTAGCAGCACTGACTTGTGTGCAAAAAAGCAGCTTGACACCACAGGAATATATCCTTCTCTATTTATTTCCCAGTAACTAAACAGACTCTCTTAATATGCAGGGCTTGTGACCGAACCACTGTACAATCACTGTACTATTTTGGATATCAAGTTGTTTCTTGATTCAAAAATTGCTGGTTTATTAAACCAACCACCTGATCCTTGGCAACATGAAATAGTGCCTTGTCCTGGAATAAACATCTGTGCACAATATGTGGCATGAATACACATTTCTCTTTAGTTAGCAAACTCATAGCAGATTATTACATTTGACTAGTCCAGGCAGGAGGACTTATTGGGGCTAGATAGCTTACATGTTGCCAGAGGCCAGGGGTTCGTAAGACAAATTATTTAATACTTAATTAGCTTTAGGAAAAACAAACAAATATGCACATCTACACATCCTAATCATATTTCTATACTGCTAGCTAGTAAGTCTATTGCAAAGAGTGATGTTAACCAACATACAAATATCACTCTTCACAACAGACTTACTCAGCCCTGGCAAGTCTGGGAACATAGTAAGCTCTGGATGGGTGCTAAGGGGAAGCAACGGGCCATGTTTCCTCTAATTTTTCCATCCTTGTATAGAATAAATGTTGCTATGTGCACCAAGGCATGTGAAGATGTGCACCACCAATAGAAACACATCCTGCTGGCTGTGGGTGCTGAGGGTGCTCTGCTAAATAGCTGGGCAGCACCTAAATCTCTCCTGGGTAGCTACCCAAGCACTCAGCTTACAGGGAACACTGGCAACAGGAGGCCAGAGAATGAAGCTCTACATATGGGGGGATGGGCCCTGAAGCCACACGCCCAAAGTCCAGTGCTGGTGTGCAAAGCCCAGTGGCAGAGTCCCCTCCCCCCCCCACTATCCCAAGGGGTTGAAGGCAGCCAGTCCTCAGCGCTGCCTGGAGCACATGGTGCAGTGCTCTGGCAGCGATTTAAAGGGCCAGGGGCTCCTTCCACCACTGCTAAATCACCAGACCCCAGGGCAAGTGCTCCCTTTGCTCCCTCTTCCCCCCATTGGCTGGCCTGATCATTATGTAAATGGGTGAAATAGCTCAGTTTCCAATGAGGTCATAGGGGATTGGCATGCTGTGTGGGAAATATATCTGTAGGACATATATGTAGTACATTCCTCTGGATATCTGGATCAAAAACTACCCAGACACCGTATTAACAGAGGAGTACCCTACATCTATGTATATGACATTATAATCCATTATATATATGTAGGACACTCCTCTGTTAATATAGGGCCTGGGTAGTCCTTGCTAGACCCACTAAATCAAACTCTGGAAGATCAATCTCCAGAGTGTCGATCTTCGGGTAAGTATAGACAAGACTTAAGCCATGAGGATAGGGTCAAAATTCAAAATGTTCTGGACAAACTAGAGAAATGGTCTGAGGTAAATAGGATGAAGTTTAATCAGGACAAATACAAAGTACTCCACTCAGGAAGGAACAATCAGTTTCACACATACAGGATGGGAAGTGATTGTCTAGGAAGGAGTACAGCAGAAAGGGATCTAGGGGTCATAGTGGACCACAAGTTAAACATGAGTCAACAGTGAGACACTGTTGCAAAAAAAAGCAAACATGACTCTGGGATGCATTAACAGGAGTGTTGTGAGTAAGACATGAGAAGTCATTCTTCCGCTCTACTCTGTGCTGACTGGGCTTCAGTTGGAGTATTGTGTCCAGTTCTAGGCACCACAAGAAAAATGTGGAAAAATTGGAGAAGGTCCAGAGAAGAGCAACAAGAATGATTAAAGGTCTAGAAAACATGAGCTATGAGGGAAGACTGAAAGAATTGGGCTTGTTTAGTTTAGAAAAGAGAAGATTGAGAGGGGACATGGTAGCAGCTTTCAGGTATCTAAAAGGATGTCACAAGGAGGAGGGAGAAAAATTGTTCTCCTTGGCCTCTGATGATAGGACAAGAAGCAATGGGTTTGAATTGCAGCAAGGAAGGGTTAGGTTGGACATTAGGAAAAAATTCCTAACAGTCAGGGTAGTTAAACACTGGATGATGATCTCTCAGGGCCCCTGCAGCCTTACATTTCTATGATCCTAAGGACAGGGGATGGGGTGGGAAGAGAGTAAAAGGAAGCAGCCACATCGAAGGGAGAAGACAGAAGGGGAGACAAATAAAGAGGTTAAAGAGAAGCTAGATCATTTCATGGAGGTTAGGTCCATAAAAGGCTATTAGCCAGGGGATAGAAATGGTGTCCCTGGCCTCTGTTTGTCAGAGGCTGGAGATGGATGGCACGAGACAAATCGCTTAATCATTGTCTTTGATCCAACCCCTCTGAGGCACCTGGCGCTGGCCACTGTCAGCAGACAGGCTACTGGGCGAGATGGACCTTTGGTCTGATCCAGTACGGCCGTTCTTATGTTCTTATGTTCTAAATCTGCTGAGGGGTAAGGGAGTAATACCCAGCAATCTGGCCTTGTCCCCACTAGGGATGTATCCCCATTTCAGTCTCCAGGGATGTAGCTGCACTGCTCCAAACTCTTAAATCAGATCCTAAGGCAACCAGGCTCCTTAGGTGGTGAGAGGCCATGAGAGGTGAGAGGCGGCTCCCTGCAAAGAGATAGGGAGGCTAGATGAGGGAATTTGGTCTGCAGATTGATCTTGCACAGTATCGTCTGCTCTCTCCTCACAGATATTTACCTCAGCAACTTCAGGGTCATGCACATTAGTAGTTAGCCACTGAATTAACTGCCTGATTCAAATGTGCAAGCAGCTGTCTTGCCCACTGTTCTGTTCAGGTTCTTATACGATGCTGTATACATTGCTGTAGTAGCTTAGGCCAGATCCTCATAGGCATTTAGGAGCCTAATTCCCATAGATTTCCATAAGAGTTAGGCACCTAAATAAGGATTTGGGCCTTAATGCCTTTCAGTGAGATGCTAAGCAAGGTGACTAGTGTAACCCACTGGCCAGTGTGTACCTCATTTCTCTCCCTCAGGCTATGTCTAGACTACATGGCTCCATCGATGGAGCCATGTAAAATAGTTTATTCGGCATAGTCAAAGAAGCGGGGATTTAAATAATCCCCACTTCATTAAAATAAAAATGGCCGCTGTGCTGTGCCGATGATCAGCTGATCAGGCCTTTCTTTGTCGACCGTGCCGCGTCTAGACTGCCGCGCTGTGCCGGATCAGCTGATCGTCAGCACAGCGCAGTGGCCATTTTTATTTTAATGAAGCGGGGATTATTTAAATCCCCGCTTCTTTGACTATGCCGAATAAACTATTTTACATGGCTCCGTCGACAGAGCCATGTAGTCTAGACGTAGCCTCTGTGCCTGATCCACTGAGGATGTGGGTCTGTAATCACTCCTGCCTTGAGAGTCTGGCTCTTTAGTTCAAGCTGGAGCAGCACATGCTCTTAAGCCTGGAGATCCCCAGTTCATTCACTCTGTAACTTTCATCTCCCTTCCTCTCCCCTATGGGGAAGTCTGCATGCAGGTTGTCTAATTTTGAATATTTGCATGTGTAATTAATTGCAGATATAAAAATACAGGCACCATCATTTAAGAGCCCAAAATATCACTCCCGAAAATGAAGTCTAGATGTAAATAAGAATGTCTAGATGTATATAAAAAGGCCTGCTAATATGTGTTACTAATTGGTCATCACATAGGGGTAGAAAAGTACCCTAAATTCAGGCCACCTGGCTGAGCTATCTCCAACCAAATGCAATTTATTCTATCTCATTCCCCATCTCTTACATTAAGTATTGCTTAGGAATTCTTTCATATTTATCTCAGTCCTGGTTCTGCTTCTTTTGCCAAAATGTAGGTGGTTTCCACAAATCCTGCTTGTTTGAAATCCTGCTGGAACTTGTCTGGCACAAAAAAAAAAGCAAAGCGAGGGAGCCAATACTTATATTCACAGCTGCTAGTAAGGACTGTCGATACCAATTCTTCCATAGAACTTTGGATAAGAACTACACCTTTAAAGCCCCGCTGTGCCTGTCACGAGATGAGCATCTCGGAGAATGACTTAAGCTTAATACCGAGAGCTAGCTCAGGTATTTCATTATCTGTACTGAAATACTGTCTATTATCAAGTCTCAGAGGGGTAGCTATGTTAGTCTGTGGCTTTAAAAACAATGAGCAGTCCTGTGGCACCTTAGACACTAACAAATATATCATATCATGAGCTTTAAAGCTTGTGATATATTTGTTAGTCTCCAAGGTGCCATAGAACTACTCATTTTTGTCTGTTATCAGTTTACCTCTAAGCATTTCATTCATGAAACCAATGATACTATTTCCACAGTGGCATATTCTGACAATAACCATCCACCTCTTTGCTCAGTGTTATTCCCCACCTCTGTCACGTCATTCATGCAAAATTTGGAAGTATGGGCTTTGATACTACAATGAGTACTGTGGGGTGGGGGGCAGAATCCTTGTGAGTCTCCAGAGCCCCACGGCTTTTAATGGCGTGCCACATGGGCACAAGAGTCTGCCCATGACTTGTTCAGTGCAAGCTCAGAGCCTAGAGCAATGTATGTCTGAAGAGCAAACTTTGATAGTACAGTGATAACTCCTAGAATTCCTGGAGTGGCATGGGCCATGGTTCATGGAGGCTAGGGAAGGTTAAGCCTCACCAAACTTCTGATAATGCTCCCTGCTGCAGCCCGGGGCTAGGTTACAATGGGGCTCAGAATTCCTCTGGGCAGCCCAGGCTTAGGGCTGCTTAGCCACCAGCCAGGGCTCAGGGCTGTGCCTGTGGGCTGGCAAGAGAGAGCTGGGGCAGAAGGGACGAGGCCTCAGATGGAAAGGGTGGCGTGGGGCTTTGAGTAGAAGGGGCAGGTCCCAAACAGAGGCTGCACACACTTCCCATGGGGAATGGTTCTATAAACATCATGGAGAATAACTAATGGGCCAGATGTCAGGACTTAGCTATAGAAATACTTTCCAGGTTGATTTTGGGAAAAGGCCATTTTTCAGCCTCTTTTATCAGAATAAAACCAAGTGGGCAGTGAGGTATATTTTCATGGAGTGTGTTCCTGCATATAATCTCAATTTTCCCAATAGTTTCAATGGAAGTTTTGGGGGGTGTTGAGAATGCAGGATCAGGCCGAAGAATCTGCAAAGACATGTGTGGAACTGTCCCACACCACGACGCTTTCCTCAAGGGGCTCAGCTTTTTAGAGCCCCATGTACTAGGTGAGTCATGAAAATTCACACACCCTCCCTGCAAGCAGAACTCCATGTTCATGCCGCAAACAAATATGTGTCCAGCCTCAAATGAAGAGCTTTACCTAAGCAATGGATGTATTTGAATCTTTAGCACCATACCAGAGCATGTAAAATGGTAGGTATTTTACATTTGATTGTTAATTTAGGTTTGGAAAATGAGCAATGATTTGTTCATTTCAAGTTTTTCCTGAAAATTTGTATCAAACATGTTCCATTTTGAGGGGTTTAGTTTTCTCCCCTCTCTTTCTCTTCTCTCATGTCCCCTTCTCCCTTGCCCTGCCACCCTTCGATTCATTTTGCAACTGAAAGAAGGTGAGAAGAGTAAAAAACAAATTAACCCCACTGCTCCCCTGCCCAGATGCAAATACGTTTCGCATTTGGGCTTCATAGAAAAAGTGGAACATTCACAAAATTGTTTCATTACAAATTTCACACGCCCTATGTCAAAAAAGTCAATTTTTCAACTGTTTTCAACAGGCAAAAAGGGACTGCAGAAAAACTCTGAATCCAAAATGCCTTTCCTTTAAGGATGCTCTAAATCAGTACCTGAATGTGAACTCTTGCTTTTTGCGAGTATCTCTAAATGTGTCTGTGGCTTTTTTATGTCTGTCAGTCTCTGGGCCCTGTGGCCTCCCATACTGAAAACAATGGGAAAAGCTCTCGAGAGACCACTGATGTCAAGGGCTTTGGAACAGGTCCTGTGAAAGGAAGATATACAAAAATAGTCAGCATGACATAGCAAATAAGGCTCTGTCACTCTCTCTCTCTCTGTCTCTCTCTTTCTCTCTGAGGGTATGTCTACACTGCAGAGATTTTCCAGGAAAAAGTCCGTTTTTCCGGAAAAACTTCACTTACGTCCACACTGCAATTGCGTTCTTTTGACAGAAAGTCGAAAGAATGCAGGGGTTTTTCCGACAGCAATAAACCTCTTTCTGCAAGGAAGAAGCCTTTTTCTGAAAGAGCTCTTTCAGAAAAAGACGTGTGGATGGGGAAGAGAGTGTTTTTTCAAAAGAAGGGGCCTCCAGGAAAAAAAGCACAGGTGCCCTGGTGGCCACTCCATCCACAGCAATCAGAACGTAAATGTGAGATAGCGTCCAATGAATGTGGACACTATCTTTCGAAAAAACACATCGCTTTTTCGTTGTGCGTTTGCTGTGTGGACGCTCTGTTTCGAAAGAAGTTTTTCCGGAAGTTCTCTTCCAGAAAAGCTTCTTCTGAAAGAAGACTGCAGTCTAGACATAGCCTGGGAGTGTTTTATGCCAGGTATTTATATCTTAATCAGTTTGATAACAAATAAATAACTGGCCCCAACAGAGCCTTCAATTCTATAGACAGCATGAAAATAGCCTTCTAGAAAGTTTAAATGTTAGGAAATAATAGCAACCAAGATTTACCTTCCATTTCTTGTCTGCTTGTCCTTAAAACACATGTTTTGGGATTCCTTCCAGTCTTGGGTTCCATGCCATCTTTTCCCTCCTTATGACGAACCAATATGATTGTTGCCCTGGACTTCCCAGGCAAGGGACTGAAAAAGGCAGTGAACTCCTCAGGGTAAGGAGCAGAGTGTGCCTTGTGTGGGTCAGGTGTTTGGATACAGTGCTCCGTAAATAATGCGTAAGACTCATAATGATGAAGAAAAGGCCACTGTGGAATGGTTGCTTATTCTATATTCAGGAAAAAGTCTTTCCAACTGATCGCCAGCCCGTTAGGATCAAAGGCAGCAAAATGAGGGGATATGCCACCAGCTAAACACTCAGCCCATTGGAGAGTGAGGGAGGTTGGCACTTTGACAGTGACAGGAGTCATTTAACCTGCTCAGCAAGACTAAGGAGCTAAATTGTATGTGTATCTGCACCACACATGCACACTCCTCCCTCAGATTGTGGGAGAGGCGGCTTGGTATATTTTAATCAACAAAGCCAGTTCTTACATCGTAGGAGGGCTTGACACTCTCTTCCCACATGTAGCGTAGCCCCATGTTTTGTGAAGTGTAAAGCTTTCCTGTTTAAAGGATGCAAAGTATTCAACTCGCTCTTCTTCTGCCTCTGTAAAAGTTGGGGCCAAGACTTTCCAAAGTTCCTGGTGATTTTGGGTGCCTCTATTTATTGGCTTGAGATACCTTCAAGTGGTTTGAGGTTAACACACCCGCAGACTCCTCTAAGACATGTGAAGCAAAGCACCCCAACATTAAGACACCCCAACATTGAGACACCCCAAATCACTAGTCATGTTTGAAAACATTGGTGCATGTTAGAGTAGAGTGTAGAGCAGGCTCACAAGGCCAGGTGCCATCTCATTAAACAATCAGATGAAAAGGACTAATGTATCCAGCAGGAAATTATACACATTCTCTTTTCTCAAATGAGCAAATAGTCCATGAGCAGTTCCTGAGTTACAGCTACAAACTTGGGTGCTCATGATTTTCTCACCCATAACACTAGACAGGTTCTTTGCGTTGTCGTATCTGAGGTGGTGATTGAATCTCCATCCCTAGATGTTTTTAAGGCCTGGCTTGAAAAAAACCCTGGCTGGGATGATTTAGTTGGGGTTGGTCCTGCTTTGAACAGTGGGTTGGACTGATGGTCTCCTCAGATCTCTTCCAACCCTAATCGTCTATGATTCTAATTTCTGTAAAGCTAAACCAACAATTTGCAACAATTCGACGGCACTGATACGTAAATCAGTCTGTCACGCACTACTATACGAGCACATTGTCAAAGAACCATAGCCTAAAGCCATTGAAGATAGAGCAGTATTTATTTCAGACAAACTATTCCTCAATAGAACTTGTATACATTGGTGTAGTAGCCCTCTTCTCCACTTCCTGAAACTAAGACAAATGCAGCTAGTTATTTCATATAGAGTACGCAGCAGAAATAACACCTTAAAGGATCATTTTCCTCTGCTGGCTAGGCCTAGAAGATCAATGACAATTGATCAAAATGAGATATCAGTGGATGGGGTTTTGTTGACAGGATTGACAGGAGCCATCCAACAGGGAAATGATTTACTAATGGAACCATTCAAGTTAAATTCCATGGTCATTTTCTTGAGGGAAAGGAGGTCATGAAGGGGTCTATGGAAAGATAAGAGGGCCATAAAATAAAGACTGGGTAATTTTAATTTAATGTACAAGTAGAGGGCTGTGCCCCAGGCTTGCTATACTCACTAACCCCCTTCTCTCTGGCCGCTTTCATGGCCAGAGAGCCTGATGACATCATTTTGACACAGCAGGAAAAAATTTTTTATAGAGAGAGATAAAGCTGTACCCTGTAAGGTGCACAGCTGGAAGATGCTCAGTAGCTCTAGGACTTGCTCGGATTAATTAGATCTCACTAATTAGGTCTATTCACATTATTAGCAATGCTCTGGAAGTGATCACTCATGTTTTGGTTTAAGAGTGGCTTACTTTAGTTTAGTTTAAGTTAAATAGGTACAAGTTTAAACTAACTCAAACTAAACCTCTCAAACCTAAGTATCTACACAGGGATTTGAACTTGTTTAACTAACTAGGTTTAAAAACCGGTTTAAGGTAAACCAGTGCAACTTTTCTTGGGTAACCAAGCCCTGCATATGTCCACAATTTAACCACTTCTGCTGGTTTCCATTGTAAATTATTTTCAATTAAATTATTGATTTCTGATCTAACCTATTTTTCTACAATTCTTGGGCAGTATCCTATAGAAGGATAGAGTTAATATAATGATGCCCTCTCAGCTCTCCCTGATATTTGAAGATTTATCTTCGATGGGAACTGTTTCAGTGAAGATCAGGGGAACTCCAGTTCTTTAAAAAGCTATAAGATATGTCAAGGAATATTTCCATGCTGTGCTGTGTGCCATCATCTAGCTATAACAGCTTTGACATTTATAAAGGCTGCTTTACAAACACTTGTTCTCCAAAGTGGAACTATAGAGCTACCAAAGCAATGAGCATTTAAATCATGATGATGGTAATCTGGGTAGTTTTTTGCAAACCTGCAAACTGAGCTTTCGACCCAGCTCGGGGTTGCGAGGCGTAAGGGATGTCTATGGGAGAGTGTCTCCTGTCGACCTCCAGCAGTGGGGCTGCCACAGAAATTCAACTTAAGGTACATCGACTCCAGCTATGCTACTCTTGTGGATGGAGTTGCGTATCTTACATCAACTTTCTCCCCCAGTATGGACCCAGCCTTAGTCTTTAATGCTGCTGTTGAACTAATGAGTGGAGTAGCACTGGCAGCAGTGGCTTCCCCTTTGAAAGCCCTCCCTTTACTCCCATGCTGCTGAGGAAGGGGAAGGATAGGGAGAAGAGGAGGATGCAGAGCAAGAGCAAGGTGGGAACCTGTGGGGGCGAGGCTTAATGGGGGACAGAAACATGCCATGTGTTCACCTTGTGGAGTGTTTACTAGACTTACCTTCTGACTCCGGAGCAAAAAAATTGGACGCTGCAGTAAAAATGACAGCAGAGTTTGGCAATCCTATAGCATTCGTGGTTAGTTAGTTGCTTCTAAAGTGCTATAGAAGTACTAAGGATTGTTATTGCAGATGGAGCGAACACTGCAGTCAGGGTGTTTCTCTAGTGAACTGGAATGATTAAGATGACAGTTAATAGGTTTATTGAGAAAACAATCAATTTTTCAACCATTTTGGAACCCAGGGCAGTATCTTACTCCACAAGTAGGCCCCTTGAAGCCAATGAACTATGGAGGGAATATCTAAACTGGCCATCACAATCTCACCTTTAGCACGTAATACACAACTGCTTCAGTGTTCTTCAGCCAAGGTACACAAACCATGGGCGTGCTAGCTATACTGTACAGCTATGGCCCAGCTCATGGGCAATGAAGGTGTGTGCTGGCTGACAAACACACACCCAGCCATGAGTCACGGCTTACAGGGACGGGGCCATGCGATAAAACTGTGTCTTTGAAAGGGTGAGGTGGTGGTGTTCCAAGCAGAGCGAGGCTTTCTAAGTTTCAGTAATAACACCACACACTTCTATAGAATTTAATAGCTGAGGATCTCAAAGCAATTTGGAAACATTGGGCCAAATTGTGCTTGCCAGACTAAGTGTCTTTAGAAATAGAGTAGTAAGATAGCTTAGCTCGCTATCTAACTAAGTTTCATTCCTTCTGGTATAGGAATTCTCTATAGTTCTCTAGCAGGAAGGCCTTAAAATCCTTACTTGGTTCGTTGGGCCCATTGTCTGTGTCCTGTGTTTGGTTTCTTTCCCCATGCTAATTTCCAGGTGGCAAAAGTTCAGCTCTACTAGACCACGCTCATTATACTCTGCTGGGTGCGTCTAGACTGGCAAGATTTTGCGGAAATGCTTTTAACGGAAACATTTTTCTGTTAAAAGCATTTCTGCAAAAGAGCGTCTAGATTGGCACGCGTGCCTTTGCACAAAAAGTGCTTTTGCGCAAAAGCATCCGTGGCCAGTCTAGACGCGATTTTGCGCGCAAGAAAGCCCCGATCGCCATTTTCGCCATCAGGGCTTTGTTGCGCAAAACAGTTCTTACCTGTCTACACTGGCCCTCTTGCGCAAGTATTCTCGCACAAGAGGGCTTATCCCTGAGCGGGAGCATTATAGTATTTGCGCAAGAACACTGACAATCTTACATTAGATCGTCAGTGTTCTTGCGCAAATTCAAGCGGCCAGTGTAGACAGCTGGCAAGTTTTTGCGCAAAAGCAACTGCTTTTGCGCAAAATCTTGCCAGTCTAGACGCACCCTGCTGGGTTTGTCCCTGAGGCATATCAAGATAGGGGAGAGAAATTACTATTCAAGACTCTATTGTAGCTAGGCACCAGATATTTCTCCCACCCATAAAAATACAGTGAAATTAATCGCTTTCTCAGAGGTAGCAGGGGGGATGAGCTATCATTCCACGAAACTGCCCTTTCAAACAGTCATCCTGGGCAGAGCACAGCTTATGCAGCAAAAAGGCAACTTCTGGCAATGTTTTTCAGTTTAATCAATATTCACTTTTTCTATTCATCTTGTCAAGAGGAAACGACTAAATTGTTCAGTGTGTCTGGTAAGTGGCATGGCCCAGAATATCAAGCATCTAGCAGCTGATACCTATTAATGCAGTTGCTTAAGGCGGAGTTGTTTTGGGTTGGCTTGAAATGACCAAAGCAGGGCACCATAAACAGCACCATCACTCTGACCATGTATTATGTGTGTGGTGCCCTACAGCTAGAAACAGGGCTAGGAAAGGAAACTTATGGGAGAAAACAAGCACCCTCCACAGTCTGTAGGGAAAGGGATTGAGAGGGAGGCTGTTAAACCCCCCCCCAAGGGGGTCGCAGCTCTCTTCCGGGGGGCGTTGCATTGCCGGGCTGGCCGCCACTTTTTTTCCCGGTGTGGCAGGCGAGCAGAGTGGCATTTAAAGGGGCCGTGCTTATTTTTTTTTTCCTTAACCAAAATTTTCCTGGGGATCACGCCAGGAAAAAGGTTGAGCACCGCTGCCCTAGGCCAAAGGTAAGTGAGCGAGAGCTATATTATGGGTCACCACGTGTCAGAACCGTAACCACATAATCTCCAGTGACAGCAACCAGAACCTGTGGGTGTTGTACAGATTCATGACCCTAGCTTCCTGACAATTAGCATTCCTTCTGCTAGGTCCCACTCCTTCTGCTCCGTTCCCTTGGTTATTCTTATGTTCTTGCACACATAAAGTCATTTGATCTAGTAGGTAGCATAATAATAAAACAAACAAATAAATTATTATAGTGTCCCTCAGTGACATACCAGTGAGATATGTATTTTTTCAGTGCACACATCCAGCACACATGGCACCCTCCAGACAGAGTGTGACATCCAGCATACTGTCAGTATGATCACAACTTGAGATCAATCGCTTTGGAAAGACCTAACATTATATAGCTGCCTGTGCTCAGGCTGCAAGGGTACTTTTTGGTTTTATCATTTTATTCCCTGTTAAGCCATCTTGGATAGCTCTTGTTGTTGCTTGGCATCCATCTTAGTGCCCTTTCTTCACCCAGGCTTTGGTGCCCTTTTTGATTTTGGAGCAGCTCTTTTCATGCTATGGCAGGCCCAGGTATAGGTCACATAACTGACCAATCTGCCTAGCAATGGGAGATTATATAAGGCCAACTATCCAGGCACACGGGACTGTCCGTTCTAGAGATAGTAATGGAAGTTGTTTGTGCTGGAGGCAGAAGCAGAAGCTGCTGCTCTAGAAGACACAGTCAGAACTTATGTAGAGGTAGCTAGCATATAGGAAGGCTGAGACCATCTTTACCTCCAGGGTTCTGTAGTATCTATGTAACATCTGAATGGTATTAGAGAGGGTGTCATACTGCCACTCAGGATGGCAGCCCCTCTGCTATCCATCTTCAACTCACACTTGTACCCAGGACGACACAGGGAAGAAGACCAAGAAGAGCTACTTGCCTGACGAGGCCCTTGTATTCCTGATTCCAGGGATCTGGTTCTCCATCTGTGTGGCCGGTGCTCTTGTTCTGTCAGTGAGATGTGTCCTTCCTGCCAACAAGAGATGGTACAGTGACAACTTGTAGTATCTTAACCTTACCCCAGCCCTGGTTGGGGAGTTAACAGCTGAGGTGTTATTTTGTGTATACTTGTTCAAGTAGGGGGTCCTGAGTTTTACTTTGTTTAGTTTTATCTTTATTGATAAATTTTATCCTTTTTGCACCTTAAGTTTTGTAGGGTCCTGTGTTGGGGTCAAAAACACCCCATGATAGACACAGGGCATGGGAGTATAAAGCTAGTCGAGTCCTTGGCCAGCCTTAAGCAAGACCAATGACCTCACACTGGCACCAATATCTTTTGTCCTCTCATCTGAAATGTCCCGCTGGCATATTTTCAATAAAACTCCCTAATGACTGGATCAGTATTATCAAGCTTAATTAATTCATTGCATTACCATTGCACCTGGGAGCCCCATGCATGGATCAGGACCCTGCTATGCTAGGCACAGTACAGAAGCAGAACAAAAAGGCAGCTGCCACCCCCAGAAAATTTACAATCTGTCTCAGTCTCCAGATTAAAAACAACAGCTGCCTCCTCTTTGCTTTCTTCCACTTTGATCTCTTGCATCAGTTACTCTTGATGTCCAGTTTAACAGAATTCAAAAGATCCCAGATGTCAAAGGATCCTAATCAAATGGAAACGTATATACCAGGGTGCACTTCTTTGGGTTACATCAGTGTAGGACTGGTAGAAGTATGGTTGGGATCAGGCACCATCTTTGTTTAGTAACTGAAGTGAGAGTCAAGTGGGCATTTGCTGTGTTGTTGTGGCATTGGCCCCAAGATATTACAAAAGTGTCCTTCAGCTGGATGTTTACATTGTGATAAAAGTGATGCTCAACTGGTGCCAGAAGTTGTTTAGTGCTAAATAGAATTAGCTAATTATCCTACACACAAAGAGAACTGCCTGACAAGAACAAGTAAGTACATGCCGTGTTTGCACAGATCTCATGACTGTCTTGCCAAGCCATGACTCTGATTTTTCAGTTTGACAATACAGCTCCCAGTGAGTGGGAGTCATGGGACTGGCCCTTCAGGAAGCTGTTGTGTTTATGAGATGGGGTTATACTGATCGAAGTGGAACAGTATCTGCACTATTATCTGTGGGAAAGAGTGTTATGTGTGTAACACCATTTAATACCAAGGGGGAGAGTGGAGCATGGGGATTAGGCTTATTTTAAGGTTCATAGAAATGTGACGGAATTTGTCCAACTCGGGTCATGTTAGGATTAGAACTCAGGTCCCCAGAGTGCCCACACAGTACAGTAGGGGGTTCATGGAAAGTTTAGGAAAGGAAAAGTAAGGATCAGGCCCATCGTAGGACTGGGACTTTCCGCCAGGCGAGTCTCACCCGGGGCTCACCATTCGCAACTGGCCACACGCACGCTGCCTCCTGCCCTCAGGAAGCTGGCTCCTGCCCTCAGGACGGGCTCTAGGAGGAACCATCCGTCCTCCCACCACCACCTGCACTGCCATTTATGCGCCAGCCCTCTCCCGCCTCCCAGTCCCATTATGGGCCTGATCCTTACTTTTCTTTTCCTTTTCTTTTTTTTCCCCCACAGGGCTCCATGGCCGGCCAAGGGTGGAGTGCCAGGGCAGGAGCTGCCTTTGGTCACAAGAGCCCCCTCGCTGTATCCTCCATGGATGGGCAGGGGACGGAGGAGACGGGAGCTGAGGAAGCAGCACAGGTTAAGGGACGTGCTGGCCACCGCTTCCCGCCACTCCCCTGGTGGGGGTCCATAAAATGTTAACAGATTGAAAAGGGGTCCGTATGCACCAAAAGATTGGGAACCACTGTGCTAGTCCTTTTGGTGCCCCTTTGTGCCACTATGAATGTCATTTGACGGCATCTGTGGTTGTTTACACTGCAGCCATTTAATGAAGCCTTTTTATTCTGATGTTGGCAGCTATACAGACTCAGAGAGATGTTTTCTTTTTTAAAAAATACTAAAAAATAAATTGCATGTAGAGATGAATAGGAATGAAAAAACCAAAACAAGCCCAGATAGCACAAAATGATCTGATGATCCTGACAACCAGAGAAATACATGGGTCTGTAGTTTATTATCCAGAAATGACAGCCTGGGGTTGCCCAAAGGCCTTCTGCTTGGAATTCAGCAGCAAGGCCATAGTGAAATGCAAGAGACCCTGTTTCTGATTTGGAATATGGCAATTTTTCATCATTGTAACTCCATGAGCTGCTGCTCGTGTTCACCCGCGTATGTTTGATCCAAATCACTCTCCAGAACAGTGGCTCTCAACCTCTCCAGACAACTGTATCACTTTCAGAAGTTGGCAGAGTAAGTGAAAGTAAGTGAGTGCGCCCTGGTGCTCAACTCCAGCAAGAGCTGAATGAGCTGCGGCAAAAGCCAGCAGGGAGCTATTTAAAGAGTTGGCAGGGACCTGAGCTGCACTAAGACAGTACCTGTAAGAAATGTTAAGTTACTTTCACCGCTGGAGTCAGATTTGTCTTGTGCACTCTAAGTTTCTCCTCACTTAAAAACAACTCACACTACTTGCAGATGGGTTACAAAAGCTCTTTTCATGTTAAGCTGGCAAGTCTGGCACTCAGAACCTTATTGGAAAAAATTCTCCTAGCTGTCCTGTATGCCCTGAGTGTTTTGTCTTCAAATGTCATTGCAAATACACTGGCTCCATGTGTGGACAGGCATGAAATTAGCTTCAGTCCACTCATCCAGAGAGCTGTCCATATTGCCTAGCACTAGTTACACATAACAATCCTATTCCGCAACTGACTGGCACTTGGACTGGGAAAGAATTTGTCCTGTGGAAGGGAACTAAGGTGATCAGTTACTAAAGTGATGAGGTTCTGCATATGAACCTCAATAAAAAAGAACAAAATAGATTACACCTTGGACCCAATGAGTTCTTTGATCATTGAGGGTCTGGGGCTATGTCTTGACTGCAGGTTTCTTTTGGAAGAAGCTTTTCTGGAAGAGATCTTCCGGAAAAACTTTTTTTGAAATAGAGCATCTACACAGCAAAAGCGCAACAAAAAAGCAATGTGCTTTTTTGAAAGATAGTGTCCACATTGATTGGATGCTATCTCGCATTTCAGTTGTGATTACTGTGGATGTAGTGGCCACCAGGGCACCTGTGCTTTTTCCTGGAGGCCTCTTCTTTTGAAAAAATACTCTCTTCCGTGTCCACACGCCTTTTTCTGAAAAAGCTTTTTTGGAAAAAGTCGTCTTCCTCATGGAAAGAGGTTTACTACTGTTGGGAAAACCCCTCTGTTCTTTCGACTTTCTGTGACCTTTCTGTCGAAAGATCACAATAGCAGTGTGGATGTAAGTGTAGTTTTTCTGGAAAAAATGGCCATTTTTCTGAGAAAACTCTACGGTGTAGACATACCCTTGTGGACTAGTGGTTCCCTCTGTACCTCTGAAGTACTATATGGGGACTCCATTGTGAGGTCAGATCTCAGGTGGACATAGTTCACATCATAATGGGGATATCCCCATTGGTTATTGGTGGACTCTACTCCCTCCAGTTGCCTTTCTTGCTCCTGATTATTCACCTGTGAAAATGGATAGAGGAGAGAGGACTTTTTCACCCTCCTTCCCCCATGAGGCCCCTGCCACCTACAGGAGGGCAAAGGAGAGGAGGGATGAGGCAAATGGCTGGGACCTCCGAGGTAGGGGGTGGAGAAGAGGGACTCAGCGAAGCAGCGGCAGGTGGTGGTGGCCTCAGGGAAGGGGAAGAGCAGGGACAGGAAGGGGCAGAGTATAAGTGTCCGGCAGCAGCGGCTTTGCCAGGACAACTTAGCCTCTTCTGGTCTTTATATCTGTTCTTGACAGCAGGAGCTAAAGAGCCAGGTGAGAGCTGCAGCAGACTCACATCAAAGGGTGCCATTTATGAGGGGTTGGGGGGGCAGAAGCCCTCCCTCCCAAGTTTGAACCCCCTAAATTTCATGCCTGAGGTCTGAGTAAAGCTGCATGCCCTGACTCCAAAGGTAGTTCTTAAATGCAACAGAGTTTGAACTGCTTGCAGCTTTGCCTTTGGGGCAGGGATTTTGTTATAAAAAGAGGAAGGCCGGGTGATTAAGAATAACAAAAGGCTGGGCATTTCAGTAACTGAAGGATTGTTACATCATTGTGAAAACATTGCCAGGTACTTCACTTAAAAGATGGGGGGGAAAGAGTAGGAATGAGTGTTGTGCTGCAGGGATTTATATTTGGATTACTGTGTTAAACTTACAAATGTTCTTGAAAAAGGGATGAACAGGGACTATTCGAAAGCTGACTGCAAAGAACTACAAGGGGATTTCACAAAATTGAGTGATTGCGCAACACAAAGGCAGATGGAATTCAGTGTTGATAAGTGCAAAGTAATGCACATGGAAAAATAGAATCCTAGCTATAGATACAAAATAGCTGTTACCACTCAAGAAAGAGATCTTGGTGTCATTGTGGATAGTTCCCTGAAAACATCTGCTCAACGTGCAGTGGCAGTCTAAAAACTAAAAAGCTAACAGAATATTGGGAATCATTAGAGAAGGAATAGATAATAAGACAAAATACCATATTGCCTCTACATAAAGTCATTGTATGCCCACATCTTGAATACTGTATGCAGATCTGGTCAACCCAACTAAAAAGATATATTGGATTTGGAAAAGGTACAGAAAGGGCAACAGAAATTATTAGGGGTAAGGAACAGCTTCCATATGAGGAAAGAATAACAAGACTGGGACTTTTCAGCTTGGAAAAGAAATGACTAACGGGTAGGGGGACATGTTAGATGTCCAGAAAATCATGAATGGTATGGAACAATAGAATAAGGAAATGTTATTTATTCCTTCACTAACTTAACACAAGAAGCTGACCCAATTAAATTTATTGGCAGCAGATTTTTTAAAAACATTATTTTTCACAATCAACTTGTGGAACTGTTTGCCATGAGATGGTGGGAAAGCCCAAACTATAACTGGGTTTCAATAAGAACAAAATAAGTTCAAGGAGGATAGGTCCATCAATGGCTACTAACCAGAATGGGCAGGGATGGTGTCCCTAGCTTCTGTTTGCCAGAAGCTGGGAATGGGCAATAGGGAATGGATCGTGATGATTGCCTCTTTTCTTTATTCCTTCTGAACCACTTGCCATTAGCCACTAGTGGAAGACAGGATACAGGGCTTGAAGGAGTTTTGGTCTGACCCAGTATGGACAGTCTGATGTTCTTATATAGATCTAAAATGTATCTGCCCCCTTGCTGTAACCCAGTAGAACCCATTCACCTTCCAGAGCTGAGATAGAACCCAGGAGTCCTGATGGGGTTTCTCGCTCTCCACAGAGTTAGTAACAAAGTAAGAATATACTTTAAGGCTAACCAGTGTGACTTGCCACAAGATGTCAGAACATATTAGTGTTAGAGCTGAGTGGGTCTAATGTTTATTTAATTTTCTTTCTTTTATGTAGGAATTAGATACTGTGCTCCTATCAGCTAACTGCTAAGTTGTCTGCCAAATAGTAGAGTTTTCCATTGCCTTGGTAGCCCCTGGATAGAGATGATGTGTGTGTGGAGGGGGAGGGTGGATGAGGTTGGTTCCCCCCCTCATTTGGTGCTTGGCTTATACTGAGCATGTTCAGTAACACTGCTGAGCTCTCTGTCTTCAACCCGTCCCCCCATGCTTTCACTCTCCCCCCTGCACAGCATGCACAAGTTGCCCCCCCCACACCAAAATCTGAAATGATGCCCCTACTCACATCTTCTGTGACTTGTGAATGTGTGGGGGAGGGATACACAACACACATGAGCAGTAGCTTTCCACTATACCTGCAGTTTGCTGTTGTGATAACATTAGCCTCAGAGAGGGGGAGGTGCCTTATTTCAGTTATTCTGGCAAACTTTTGATGTCTGCTCTGCTACAGTATTTGTGACAAAAGGGATCTCTTTCATAGCTGACTGCCCAGGCTTTGGGAGTTTTCTTCTTTGCCTGCTTTTAAGGAGCTCAGTCTGGGGCGCCATTCACCATTAGGTAGTGATACAGAAGAGCGCTGTGAGATAGGGGCTGGGGAAGGGAAGATGGGCTGGGAGGGATGCTATGAGCAATGCCCCTGCCTGCATTTCTACTGCTACTTGCGTGGCATTCTCACTGCAGCGATAAATGAAACCTCCTTCCCTGCTCAGAGAACAGGCAGACTCAGAGAGGAGGCAGATGACTCTGCAGTGCTGGGTTAGTCCCAAAAGAGGGACACTGAGATGAAGCCACCATAGTTCACGTTACAAGGCCAGCGTAGTTCACGTGAATTGTCACACAAAACACGGCCTTTCCCCCTTCAGTTTGCTCTCATCCACTAAGCTGCAGTAATGGCAGTCGGGGGCCAGGTAGCACATGTGCTCACACAACACACCCAACCCCTCCCTACCCAAACCCCTCTCCGGAGTTATGCTGCAGGTTATCCTGGATCAATCTCATTGTCAAGCTCATTAACTGGATCTGAGCAGACTTGGGGGGGAGGCTAGGGAGGATGGGCAAACTCTTATGCTAAGCTGAAATCCTGGAACAACTTGCATGGCTGCACAGGGAATAAGGGAGCATAAAGCAGACTACACACACTATGCGGAGCTGTGCAGTGGATGAAAAGGGCAGTCTCTGTGGAGCTACTGCACTCTCCCCTTCTCACGTGTGGGCAAGAAAGGACAGACCTTTGACTCTGCACTCTCCTCCCATGTGCCAGCCAGCACAACAGCACCACTACATCCAGATGGAACCTGGGAGGCAGACTGTGGCTTGCAGGGTATGTCTGCACTGCAGCTTGCTGTGTGTGTCCTGATCCATTTCTGCCCAAACCCCAACTGTCATCTGGCCAGAACAGGTGTGTGCAGAGTTAGAAATGCCTTGGCTAAATGCACAGGGGGGGGGGTGGAGGAAGTAGGAACATTTCCACGCAGGGGCTTGGAAGTGACAGACAAACTTTCCCACAATACACTGTAAATCAACCGCTAGAGCAGTGTCAGCTAGTGAGGGGATAAGAACCCTGGGATAAGACCCCCGTAATCCAAACACTAATCATATTGATGCAGCACAACTATGTGTGGGGGGGGGGGGGAGGGAGGAGAGGTGTATGTGACTCAGCATGTGGACTTGGGTTGCTCTGATTTTTTTTTAAAATTGTACCCATCTCTTAATATTCCGGCCAGTGCTGCTAACTGGTTTTGTTCAGTATTGTTAGAAGCTAAATTCAGCTGTTAGTAAAGGTGTTCCTAATCCCTTCCTGGTTTTTACCATAAATAGAAGTGAGCTGAAACGAACACCCTGAATGCAAATGCCCTGGCATTTTGGGAAAGTTGGAATCTAGAGCCAAACTTTGAGGCTTTGGGCCAGCTCCAATTGTAACTATTGGTTCACTGATTTTTATGACTGATTTGTTTTTCCTTTCAGAGGCATACCCTCAATAATGCAGCAAATACACTTTTTATAGGGTACATGCTGCCCTCTTTTGGCTGTAGATGTGAGAGTACTTAGTCCATGAATATGTTTTTGTATCATACTGCCCTCTTCTGATCTCCAAGTGATGCTGTATAACTCTTAAAATGAAGATGATAGGTATTGTGAAGCAAGAGTTATTGTGAAGCAGGAGGATAGGTATTGTGAAGCACTGAAGTTTCTTGTCACTTGGCTATAAACCAGGATGATTTACTTGGGGTTGGTCCTGCTTTGAGCAGGGTGTTGGACCAGATGACCTCCAGAGAGCTCTTTCAACCTTTATCTTCTATGATTCTGTGAGCCCATGTCTTGCTGCCATTAAAGTTTTACATTTAACACAGTGCTGTATTATATATACATTCTGCAAGGAATTGAATTTCTACCTCATCCCAGAATCTGATACCATATTAATGTGGAGAACTAGAAGCAGAAGAGCTCTGTGCAGCTCAAAAACTTGTCTCTTTTACCAACAAGAGTTGATCCAATAAAGTTAGTACTTCTCCCACCTTGTCTCTCTAATATGCTGGGACTAACACAGATACATCAGTACCGCATATGCCAATATGAACTGTTATATTGCAAAGTGTTTATTGAAATACTGACTGATGAGATAGCTGAACGACTACGTTTACCATAAGCAGCGGGGCTGACAGCCTCGCTGGGCCCCTCAGCAAGATGGGGGAGGCCTGCTTCACATCCCAGGAGAGGCGGGGCTTCGGGCAGAAGGGGCAGGACTAAGGACAGCCTGTCCTCAGCACCACATGGACTGCAGCATGTGACCCTACTAGGTCTCAATGCAGCCAGGTGCGCACTGCATGGCATGGTGCTCCAGCGCCGATTTAAAGGGTCTGGGGCTCCAGATGCTGCCACTTACAGAGTCCCAAGCCCTTCTGTATTATCCAGCCCTGTGACAATTGCCCTCTTTATCCCCCTTCCCCCGCCCCTGTCAGCGGGCCTGGTAATAATGAAGAGTCATTGGTACGTATCACATGTGTGCAGTTCTGGGAAAAGCTCCCTGTTTCTGTTTTCCGAATGCAGAAGATACTGCATCTCAATCTTCATTGGAAAGGGGGAGGAGGGAGCTCATCCATGAAACTATTTATTTTCTCTTAGTGTGGCCTACAACACAGGTTCAATACAGAGCTTGGTAGGGAAAGGCCAAGTCCTGCAGACACTCCAAGTTTGATTCTGGACTGTAGCTCTTAGGCCTTGTCTACACTAGAAAGTTGTACGGCTTTACTTATATGAGTGTAGTTCAAACAGTACAATATCCCCAGAGTCGATGCAACTATATCTGCATGTAAAGGAACATTATGGTGCTAGAGATATGCTTGTGAGGAAAGGGGAACAAGCTATACACTGTGCTTTAAGACATCTTTACACTGGTATCACTGCATCCACACTACTTATTGTGCCAGTAGAAACATATGACTTTAAAGCCCCACACCTCTAACCAAAGCAGTTATACTGGTTCAGCTTTCAAATACATCAGGCCTCAGAGGAAGAACAAAAAAAAACATAACCAGGGTGGAGAGGGGAGCTAAGTTTAAATCATCTTTGTGTTCTTCCAGTTCAGCTGCTGTGGGGGCTGGAGTGGCCAGTGGCCTAAGTTACACATAACTGGGAGCTCATGTAACCCCGGAAAAGCCCAGATAGCAGCCACTTTGGCCCCTTTTCCTGGCATAAAGGGGCTGGTGCAGGGGTAAGTATGTCAGCCTGCATGTGCAGAACCCCAGTTGACCGTAACAAGAATTCTGCATGCCAGTCCCAAATAGTGCAAGTAATCGTGTGTGGAAGCCCTTTGTGGCTTGGCCCTACATTTTGTACCCACCCAAGGTCTGATTGGAGCTGCATGAACAGCTGAAATTCCAAGTGTGGTGGAGTCTTTTTGCCAACTAATTCCACGGCACTTTTTAAAAGCTAGCAAATACCTTTTTATTCATGCCAGGATAAATAATTTGATCATTTTACGTCTGATTGAGTTTACTTTGGGAACCCAGCATGGTCTTCATGTGAGAACAAAGGCCTTGGAAGCGTGAGTTAAAGGTTTTGATAATGACTCACTCTCTTCCTTTGGGCAAATAATTTAATCTTTCTGCATGCCACCTGTAAAAGGGAGGTCATGATCATTACCTTCCCTATCTCAGAGGCATAGTGAAGCTTAATTAATTAATATCTGAATTCCTTGGAAGGCAGGAGCTATAAAAAAGTGTTAATACTACATTCTACTTCTGTCAAACACTCCTTGTAATGTGGATGGGGAATAGCTTGTAATGTAGCAGTTAATTATCACATGACTTTCTTTATATGGTGTTACTACTTCAGTACAGCCATTTACGGAGTTTTGTCAGTGTCAAGTGCCAAAGCTTAACAAGGTGGCACATAAACACTACTAATCAAGTCACAGACCCTTCTTCAGCACTAGTTAACAATGCTGGTCAAATTTCAGGGCAAGCTATTTAATAGTCACTGCCAGCTCAGCACAGACCAGGAAGCTTAGTTCCGAGCCCTTGTGAACAAATCTCCTCCTCCATCTCCTACCCCCGTAGTCTCATTAGCAATAATGGATTTCAGACCTAATCAAGCAGTGAAAAGAGGATTAGCAAACAGCAGATATCTCCACTCATTTCACTGTGCATGCCTAGAATTCCTTGAAGCTACAAGGTTAAATGTTTCAACGGTATAGATATGCTCACACATCAGAAACATCCTAGTGGCTGCCAGCATCACTGGACTCCCAGACCCACTACATGCAATATACACAAGTATTGACAAATCATAGAAACATAGAATTTTAGAACTGGAAGGGACCTCAAGAGGTCATCAAGTCCAATCCCCTGCCCTCACAGCAGGACTAAGCACCATAGATGTTTCTCTAACCTGCTCTTAAATATCTCCAGTGATGGAGATTCCCTAGGCAATTTATTCCAGTGCTTACCCATCCTGACAGTTCGGAAGTTTTTCCTAATGTCCATCCTAAACCTCCCTTGCTGCAGTTTAAGCCCATTGATTTTTGTCCTATCATCAGAGACCAAGGAGACTATTTTTTCTCCCTCATCCTTTTAACACCCTTTTAGATACCTAAAAGCTGCTATCATGTCCCCTCTCAGTCTTCTCTTTTCTAAACTAAACAAGCCCAATTCTTTTAGTCTTCCCTCATAGGACATGTTTTCTAGACCTTTAATCATTTTTGTTGTGCTTCTCTGGACCGTCTCAAATTTCTCCACATCTTTCCTGAAATGTAGCGCTCAGATTTGGACACAATACTCTAGTTCAGGCCTAGTCAGCATAGAGTAGAGTGGAAGAATGATTTCTTGTGTCTTGCTCACAACACTCCTGTTAATGAATCCTGAAATCATGTTTGCTTTTTTTGCAGCGGTGTCGTACTGTTGACTCTTATTTAGCTTGGGGTCCACTATGATCCCTAGTTGCCATAACCAAGCAGGAGAGAGAATACACTCTAATCTCTGCTGGAAGGTCCATTTCAATGGACTCTAGCAGCCCAAATCCATTTGAGGATCAGTGTTGCAGGTCTTTGGGATGGGGAGGATGTCTATCCAAGTGCTTCTGCAACAGCTTTCACAATTCTGATTGGGGCATAATAATTCTCTGAACAATAAAAAGTCAAGGTAGAACTTTCACTTGCTGTTTAAAAGATCCTTGTCACTGGTACACTGAGACTTAATAAACCTGCTGAAGCATTTGCCTGTATAACAAATGAACACAGATTGTATCACTTTGGCTACAAGTTTTAGCACAGAGACTAGAAACTGCTCTGTTAGGGTACATCTAGACTACACACTTCTTTTGAAAGAGATTGTCTGGGCAGCCACAACTTTTTCGAAAAAGCAATCCGCTTTTTGGAAAGGGAGCACCCAGGCAATCTGGATGCTCTTTTTCGAAAAAGCTCTGTTTGCGGTCAAGAACGCCTTTTTTCAAAAGAGCTCTTTTGAAAAAAGGTGGTCTTCCTCGTAAAATGAGGTTTACAGCTGTCAAAAAAACCTCCGCATTCCTTCATTTTAATTTTGAAAGAACGCGATGGCAGTCTAGATGCAGGTGAAGTTTTTTTTAAAAAAAGACCACTTTTTCCAAAAAAACCCTGTAGTCTAGACATAGCCCTAGTGTAATTTATCCCAACCAAATCAGTTTGATAGGTAAGACAATAATTTACAACAGCTGCTGGACATAATGGCGGATCATCATGACTGCATCATTCATCAACCATAATCTCATTCAGAATGAATAGTCCCTCTCATATTTTACACTGACTCAACTTTATAACTTTATCTCAGTACCCAAGGGAAGTTTCACACACAGATAAAATGTTTATACCTTTTCTCTGGGAGGAGGGATATAAGCAATAAGGCCACAAGGCAAACTACTCTTCTCTAATGCAACACTGGGTCAGATTTCCCAGCTCCTCTGAGGGTATGTCTACACTACAGAGTTTTGTCAGAAAAACGGCCGAGGGGTTTTTCTGGCATTGGTAATTCTCATTCTACGAGGAAGAAATCCTTTTTGTGAAGGTTTGTGTGGACGGGGAAGAGGGAGTTCTTTCGGAAAAAGAGGAAAGAGGAAAAGGCACAGGTGCCCTGGTGGCCATTCCATCCACAGCAACCACAGCTTACATGAGAGAGAGCGTCCATTCAGTCTGGATGCTCTCTTTCGAAAAAGCAGATCGCTTTTTCAATGCACTTATGCAGTGTGGACGCTCTCTTTCGGAAGAAGTTTTTCGGAAGATCTCTTCCAAAAAAAGCTTCTTCCAAAGGACGCCTGCTGTCTAGATGTAGCCTGACATGTCTCCCCTTCCTGCATGTTCCTCTGTACTACACCCCACTTTGACAAAAGTGGGCGCTTGTCCTGTTTGTTCCTGCCAGATGATCAAGTTGGCAAGAGCAAACGAGTCAAATGCCCACTTTTGTCAAAAAAGTTGGGACAGCCAGGACAGGGCTTAACAAAGGGACTGTCCCAGCCAAAATGGGACCTGTGGTATAGTGAGGATTTTAATTGATTTGGCAGGTCTGAAGGGAGTTGTAAGCCTGTTCTTGGCAGCAACTCGTGTGTCATTCACAGTAGTGGCTCTGCCCGGGACTAGGCTAACTCAGGAGGAGTTAACAGGAATGTTCTACAGTAAAGATTAGGGTTGCCAGGTGTCTGGTATTGAACCGGACAGTCTGGTATTTTCATCTCCTGTCCGGTAAAAAAATTCAGAAAATACCGGACACCTAAAATGCCTGGTACTTTCTGATTTTTTCCCGGCCAGGAAGCGAAAATCCCAGGCTGTCCAGCTCAATACGGAGGCAGCCTGGCAACCCTAGTGCTTACTGGGTTCCGCAGGAGAGCTGTCCGGCCCAGCGTAGGGAGGCAAGATGGCAGGCAGCCGCTGGCAGCCTGTTAGGGCCAAAAAGCCTCACCACACGGTTTTAAAGGGTCCACAGTAGTTCGTTTTTGTTTTTGTTTTTGTTTTTTGGGGGGTTTTTTTGTTTGTTTGTTTAACAACTCTCAGAGTCCTTTTTTTTTCTCAACAAACTTTTTCCTGGTGGGTTTTTTTTTTCTGTATTTTTTCTGAAACCATCTGGCAACCCTAGTAAAGACACAAGCCAGAACAGTCCTGAACTTTGCACAAGCAGCCATTATTTTTTCAGCAACTTTGATACCCTTGTAACAGGCCCTGAAGGGTTGGTTACTTCCACTAGATGGCACAGTTTTGCTAGGACTCTTTGGTCAGACTAGGGGGAGCCCCAGCTTATTGTGTGAATCTGATGCCTCACTTCTGACTCAGGAGCCCAGAGCCTGCAGCTGCTGTTCCCACAGTGAGCTATTATCTGCTAGGGAGAGAGAGATAAATAAAGAACATTGTTACCTCACTGTTCTGGAGTTTTCTTAGTGAAGCTGCTAGTGTTACAGTAAGAGGACGCACAAGGCCCTCCTCCTCCCCCACACCAAGAGTTTGAGCCAAATTCTAGCACTCCTCCGGTCTCCCACCTCCAGTTTTAATTATACATCAGATTTCAACTGGCCACAGCCAGGCTTTCGGGCCCTACAAAGCTCATGGCTGTGGGGCCTCTCTGACTTGGGGAGACTGGAATGTAAAGGAGTCTCTCTCTCAGTCTTTGGTTAGGAAGCTCCTCGCCCTTTACATTTTCAAGGCTGCCTTCCCAAGGTAAAGCCTTGCAAACCAATCTCAGGAGCTGGAAGGAGCAAACAGCTCAGCTCCACTGTTGCAGGGCAAAAGTGGGAAGGGGGCTGGAAGCATGAAGAGCTCCATCATGCATATGCGCATGTGTGATGGTTAATGCGCCACACAATGAGTAAGCTACATGTGGTATGTATCTCAAATAATGACCTGACCTTCCCCATATCCTCAGCCTAGGATAGTGGGGTGATATGAAGGCCAGGAAATGGTTACAGTGAGCGAGTAGGGAGTTGGTTTTCAGTCTTCTTATAAAATGCTACTCTGGTTGTGCAGCTGGGCACTTCCCTACATTCAGGCCAGCCTCTCATCCCAAGTACAGCATTGGTGCCTGGGACAGGAGTAAAGAGGTGTGGGGAGGCATACTTGTGAAATGCACAGACAGTTCTCCCTAGTCCCTGCTCCAGAAAACCTCTCTCCTTCCGTTTATAACTGTCCCAGGTTGGCTGGGGGCACTGCCAGAGGGCCGTGAGTTATACCAAGAGGCCTAAGGAAAAGACTGACTGGGAGGGGGGGGGCGGAGGGGGGTTGTTTATGTGCTTGTTTCAAATCTGCGTTCCTGCCAATAGAGTGTGTGTGAGAGCAGAGCCAGCCAGCAGCAGCCTTGGGCCGAGTGCCTCCATTCTGCTCCCTGCTTCAGCTTCTGGGCATGCCAGAGAGAAAGCAAGTGAAGTGGAATTCTCAGTCTAGGCAGGCTCTACACAGCAGCAGGATCAACAGCTCCCAGACCAGGATTGTACAGTGGGAGACTCAGCTCTCCAGCCCCAGTGCTGCAATAAGGAATAGAGGAGGCAAAGAGAGAGGAACACACAAAATAGGAAAAAATATGGACAAATCTGAGGGACTAATAGGAAGCTACGCAGTGAAGTAGAGCAGCATTGCTAATTTGCAGGGTTTTATCCCAAGTCTCACTATGTTAGTATTTATCTTAAAGCTCTAGCTCCTGGAATCTTGCAATTATGTGTGCATTTCAGCTGCCTCCAAAAAAAAAAAAAAAAAAAAAAAGATATTTCTAGCTCTCCTGGTTGTGCAGGAAAACGTGAATAAAAAGAACCCAACTTTTATTTGTCTTTAAAATAACAGAATTTCAGACTCACAAATTGTGTTATCTGACTCATGACTGGGATGAACAATAGTAAGCCAGAAAGATAAAGGCCCTGGGGTAAAAAATGAGGGGACCCATGAAGGGGGAGGGATAATACAGTTTAAAAGAGGAGAGAGAGAAAATGGAGAAAAATGGGTGCTAACTGTTGGAGAAACCTCACATCCCCTCATGTGAAAAGCCACTAGAGAGATACAAAGATCTATGCTAACCCCAAACCTTGATGTTGGGGGAGAGAAAACAGCTCTGACAGTCTTAAGCAAACAGTTTTAAGCTAATTCTCACTCCAAGATATTGAGAGGTTGGGAGACATAGACTTAAATTTAGCTTGAGTGGAGCTCTGGTAAATATTTTCAAACATGGACTCCAGTCTGATGCTGTTACAGTTCTGAAATGGAGGTTTTCCACCCTCTATGGAGCCACAAAGCAGTTTCAGGGCATCCGTGGGGCTGAAACCCCAAGTCCCAGTGCACCCCCTGGAGAATGGGGTGGGCTGTAACAGGCTCCAGGAAAAAACGCATAAGAATTTAAGCTCTGGGGACAAGCTGTCAGGGCAGAGGTTTGTGTGGCGCTAGATGGTTGTCGGGGCCTTCAAAGGGTTAGCTATGGCTATGGGTGCCCTATCTATCCCCAAAATGCCAAATTAAGATATTCATATGAAAGCCATCCTAAAATTCACCAACAAGCCCGCAAACCTTCTAGCACAGGGGTGCGCAAAGGGGCCTCCGTGGGACAGATTTGTCCTGCCAAGCAGGCTGATCCAACCCAAAGCTGCCCAACTGCTCTCCCGCCCCCAAGCCAATCAAGACTTGGGGACTGGGGAGCACGCGAAGTCTCCTCTCCCCGCCAGAGGCATGCGGCAACCAGAGGGAACTGTGCACCCTGGTGGGGGAAGGAGACTTTGCGCACTCCCCTACCTGCAAGGCCCTGATTGGCCTGGGGGTGGTGAGAGTGCGCAAAGTCTCTCACTACACACCCCACCCTGCCAGGAGGGAATCCCATGCCCCGATAGGGTGAAGCAGGTAGCGAGAGACTTCATGCACTCCTCCTGTCCCCAGGCTGGGGGGAACGCGCAAAGTCTCCTCCCCCAGCCAAGGGTGCACAGCCCTGCGGGACGGGGGACCATGAGACTATGTCTGCTTCCCCGTCCCCAGCCCCTTCACAGCGGCTGGGAGGCACAGTGCTGGGAAGAGAGGGGAGGTGCCTCCCGAACTAAGGGGAAAGCCTCTTTTTCATTCTCCTCCTGATGCTGCTGTGCTCTTATCCTTCCTTCCTTGGCAGGGGAGGGCTCAGATTGGCCTGGGGGTGGAGGGAGCGCAGGAAGTCTCCTCATACCACCAGGGGCACGTGGCACCTAGAGGGAACTGCCAGTTGGCAGGGCAGGGGGCAAAGACTTCATGCACTCCTGCACCTCTAGACCAATTAGGGTCTATGGGCAGGGGAGCACTCAAAGACTCCTGGCCCCGCCCCTTCCAGGGTGGCCCACAACCACTTTCCGAAATTCGCAAAGTGACCCCCATCAAAAATTATTGCCCACCCTTGTTCTAGCACCTTAGCTTCCCCCAGGCCTCCAGCTTGTCTGCACTGTCCCTGGCAACACTTTGACAATATTGACAACTATGCCTGCTAGAGCTTCACTTTTGGAACAGTTCATGTGGGCTTGAAGTTAAGAAGCACTTTCTGTGCTCTTTATAGTGGGGAATCAGAATCAGGGCAGATGACACTGACATGGCAACATCTGCTACAGTTAAACTGACCTGATGGCATGTGAGATACAGACAGGACTTTCAGATGGCTTTTGTCTAGGAAAGATACAGGTTCACACCCAACCACGAAAACCCGCAACCACGTCTCCCAGTTTGACCCCCACCAATGCACCAGGTTGCCAACCCTCCAGGACTGGCCCGGAATCTCCAGGAATTAAAAATCAATCTTTAATTAAGGATTGTGTCATGGGATTAAATCTCCAAGAATACGTCCAACCAAAACTGGCCACCCTACTGATGCAGCAAGCAGTCGGGGAGAGGTGGCATTCCCTTGTGTCCCTATGAGCCTTTCCCCCTGTTTGCGAAGAGCACGCTGGGGCTGCAGTGCTGGCAAACCCTGTGTCCTGCCTGGGCTCTAGGGAGAAGCCAGGGCTGGTGAAGGGGACACTGCAGGCCTGGCTGCCTTGGGCCTGCCTGCACAGCCACTAGGATTAACACTCAACTTCCTTCCCCTCCCCAGCGTTTCCATGGGGAAGCTGACCGTCTCTGTACAGGCCTAAAGACCTCTAAGCCCCGCCCCCGAAGTGTAGCCACGCCCCTAGCGACCGTAAGTGCCACTCCCTGCCGGTGACCTCACTCCCGTGCTGTGCTCCTCAGCCACGCCCCCGCACCCTCCGACCCCGCCCCTCGGCCCCGCCCCCAGGCCGGCCGGTGCTGGCTCGCGCCGGGATTCAACCGCTGCCCCTCAGTGGCGGTGGCCGAGGCAGCGGCGGTCGTTGGCCGCGCGCGCGGCGGTGCGGGTAAGGCTGCCCCTCCCCCGCGGCGGTGACAGGCGGGGCCCGGCCCGCTCCCCGTAGCCCCTGCGCTCCCTGCGGGGCGGGGCCAGCACCCGGCCCCCTCCCCGGCCCCTCTGCGCTCGCGGGTTGGGCGGGGTAGGGGGAGGGACCCGTTGGCCCAAAGGGGGGCTCCGGCCGTGGCGGGGTCCGTGGCGCGGGCGGGGGGAGCGTCGCGCTACCCCGATCCGGCCTCAGCGGCGCTAACTGTGGCGGCCGGCACCTCGTCCCGGGGCCAGCGCTTCACAGGCAGCCCGGCCTGGCGCGGCGGCTGCCCGCTGGACACGGTGCGGAGCCGGGCTCGCTGCCGTCGCCTCTATGGGGCAGGTGGGGAAACCGAGGCACGGGCAGGCGTGGAGAGTGACAGGGCTTTTGTTTCCTGCCCCTTGCCATTGAATACAGGGGGGAGGCCTGGGGCGCCCTAAAGACTAACAGATGTGTCTGGGCATAAGCTTTCCTGGGCAAAACCGGCTTAGTCGGATGCATCTGAGGAAAGTGGCTCTTTGTCCACCAAAGCTTATGCCCCAATAAACCTGTTAAGTCTTTAAGGTGCCTCAGGACTCCTTGTTTTTGCAGATACAGACTAACTCGGCTACTCCTCTGATAGGAGACTAAAGGAGAGCACTGGCCTGAAAGAGCAGACCTTTACAGGGTATTTTCTCCCCGAGTTGGAGAGGCTTGCCAGGGGATTATTCCTACTGCTGAGTCTGATTCTGGGCAGAGTGCTAATAATGTGGTGCCACGTACAAAAGCAAAGGCTGGCACTATCGGGGGAAGGGATTAGCAGAAAAGCCCCAGGGCACACTGCAGTCCTGAGGTTTGCCCCATAGTTATTTCCCTGCCTGCTGATCATCTTGAAATAAACCTCACAGTGACTTGTTGCCACAGTACCAGCAAGCATGTAAAACAGCTTAAGTAATTACAGTACTTATTCTCACTGTCAAGTTTCTAAGGAAGCTTTAATATCAAGACTAGTATGGACTGAACACCAACAGTTACTATAGGACTTCAGACTTCTTTATCACTTGAATTTGCATGTGTTAAGCATTTTAAGATTAAATCACAGCTTTCAAATATTAATATCCAAGATAAAGACATTCAGCTTTACATACACAGGTGTTCTTTAGAAGTCAAAATGGCCTCTAAGCTATTTTTAAAAAGTAAAGGTACTATAACTCTCCTGCAGTTCCATGGCCAATTTTTGTAATTTTACAATTCTGCCTCACACACATGCACAACCTTTAAAAAAAATCTCTTGCCTTCATATAGCAAAAGAAGACTCCAAGGGACATGGTGAAACTGATTAGGCACAAAGTGTTACCAAAAGTAAAAAGCAAATCTCAGCTGGATCATTTTAAGTTGTCCTTTTAAATTGCTGTTTACAACAGTATAATATTGGAATGTGTTTGTTTACATGTAAACATTTTTTTCTTTATCAGTTTCCTCTTCTTAGCTTTACACAGCCATTATCACAGATGTCTTTATTTACAATCCTTTGCAGACTGAAATCCTGAGTGGAATGAAAGTCAGACTGAATAACCTACACAATGTTGATGACTGGGGGCGAGAGTGAAGGACGTACTGTACTGTTCTTTAGCATCATTATTACAGATTATTTAAGACAAAATGAAGATTTGTATTCTTTGGAAACATTAGATTTTAACATCTAAACTACGTTGTCTGTTTTCTACATTGTAAGTTTTACCAGTGATCCCATATTATTGCAATAACACAGAAATGCAGGACCAGCAATTGGTGAAAAGTCCTAGCACCCTAGAAGGATTAAGCTGTATGTCTTTGAAAGAGCATCTTACAGCCAAAATGAGCGGTATGTCTCTCAGTCAAAATAATGAGGGAATTGCTGAATGTAGCAGAAATGAAAGCAGAAATGAAGAAGATACAGTGGAACTTGAAATGATGCAGCAGAGCCTCTCCCAGGAGAAAGTTAGAAGAAGAAGAAGTGAAGAGTTTTCTGAGAGCATTCATTGTACATCAGAACCCAATAGTTCCTGGGGTGATTTTGAAAGTTTCAATGAATCGTTAGTCAAGTCTGAGAGCATCATTGACACTCTTGAAGTTTTGGTGAATTCATCAGAAACAAAAACTTCTAAAAATGGTATAGAGTTAAATGGAAAACATTGCAATACTTCTCATGTGTGTCACTGCTCCAAACCATCTCCACACGATGGGAGGGAAACTAGTGCTAGTTCTCTGGATAAGGTATGTATTACTAGTAAGTCCGACACTCTGCTAAAAGTTTGTTATTCTACAGTTCCCTTGGGGTTCTAGAAAGTGCTTTCAACAAACAGCACTTTGGGAGGATACACTTTTAGGAGGAGGAAAATATAATTAAATGCAAAGTTGATGATTATGAAATGATTCATTTTCATGAACTACCGTGGATTAATATTTAATGTTAGATGCTGCATTCCGATTCAGTTGTTTCATATCAACAATATAAACTACTGTACATGCTTTGGGGGAGGGACTTATATAAAGGGCTGGGCTGTCACCATTACTGGAGTATGTGGGAGAGAAGGATAGGGTTACAAACATTTTATATATTTAAAAGCAGGGATTAATAGTATGCATAATACGTAGCCAATCATAGCAGCAGTTATAACTCACCACCTACCTGTGTGTTACCAGATGGCTGTTTTCTAAATGCCAGAAGTGAATTTTGAGAAAGGATTGAGTGGAGTGGTGACTTTATGGATTTTGACTGGTAACTCTACCCATAAACAAAGGGTAGTTTGGGAAAAAGCACAAAAGTGCTTGTGGGAAAAGTAGTGATTGAGGCTGGAATCACTGGCAAAGAAAGGTAGGAGTTTCCTAGTGATGTGACATTGGGATGTATAGAGAGGTGGGCTAAATTGTGGAGGGTTTTGAAAACTAGGACAAGAAGTCTGAGTGTGTTGGGACAGAAGAGAGGGGAGTATATGGAGATATATATATACATTACTAGTTACTCTTAACCAAAACAGACTATACCAAGTCATTTGATATCTCTCTAAAAGCATAATTTAAATCTCTTCTGCTACCAACATTCTACTTTAATCTGTATGGTTAACCAAAGCAATAAGATGTCTGATACAGTTGAGTGGCATACCCCACTTTGAGTTACGTGTGCAATTTCATAGAGAGACTACAATGGGCTACTGGGAATGAACATAATGCAATTTATCCTTCGCTCCCTTGCTCTCTTGGTATGTTGCTTGCCTTCAACTGTTAGCTCTTTGGGGCAGTGTCTGCATCTTGGGTATGGAGTATGCCTAGCACATTGTCACTGCTACCAGTAATAAATAGTAATAATTTAAGACAGAGACCTTAGGCCTTGGATTGTAAGTCTACCAGCAGATTCCTGGGCCTACGAAGAGACATTCTGCCTGCTTCCCCCCGCACCCATATTATTACCTAATTGTCAGTTATAAGTCTTATAATGTATTTTATTCCTTCTTCTGAAATATCTCCTATTGGGCACTGTCAGTCAGGATACTGGACAAGAATGACCATTAAGCTAGTCTGATATGGTAATTCCTCTGTACCTAGCCTTAACAAAGTAATTGATCTCAACTCTGACATGCATTATGCCAGCCAGGCTGCGAACCTCTGGCTGCCGGGCCGTGGTGGCTATGGGGACCCGGGCTGGGATACACTGCCCAGCACCTCCCCTCCCACCACAGCTGTTGGGAGAGGCATGTCCTGCCCCACCTCTCAGCCAACCAGTGCCAGGCAGGGGACTCTGGGGCAGAGCTAGTGGGGAGGGGGCTCTAGGGGTTAGGGTTGGTACTGGGGCGCTGGGAACAGGGCTAATATTGGGGGAATTGAGGCTGGCACTGGGGAAGTCTGAGGGTGTTGGGTGCAGTCGGGCTCTGGAAACAGGAGGCTGGCACTGGGGATCTGGTGCGGGGGCTCTAAGAGGCGGGGCTGGCACTGAGGCATTTGGGATGGGGGCTGGCATTGGGGGGCTCTGAGGGTGGGAGGCTGGGGTTGGGTGAAGAGGACTCTGGGGTCAGTGGCTGGCGCGGGGCGGAGGGGTAGTGGAGGGATGTGGGCTCTAGTGGTTAGGGCTAGCACTGGGGGGCTCTGACTCCCAGGGCATTTTAAACCGTGGACTGGCAAACTCATTCACAAACTTTTGGCGGACTGGTCATGTTTTATTTGCATATTTGAATATTCATTTGCCTAATTAATATGCAAATAAAATATGACCAGTCCACCAAAAGTCTGTGAATGGGTTTGCCGGTCTGTAGTATAAAAAAGATTGGGAACCACTAGGCATTCAATAGCAATATGACAAAACCATAAGATAAAGGAAAATAATGCTGTAGTTGAGTGTTAGGAATAATCTAAGCAGAGAAAACAACTACACATATTTAAGAGCTTCATAGCCAAGAAAATGACAAATATGTATTGGTATTAACTTTACCTATATCTGGCTATATTGTATGCTGGTGGGTCAGCTCACTAGCCAATACTTTGAATAAAGCTCCCTGCAGTGGCATAATTTCAGCATTTTCTTTAACAAAAACTTGAGTATCAACTCAACGTACACCTTTCATAGACTGATTCCTTCAGGAAATTCAGGAATTGCTGCCTGGCCTTTCCAAAAGCCTCTCCCCAATAAGGCCTCTAATCCCTGCAAGTATCACCTACCAGCTCATTTACCTGATTGATACAGAGTCCCACCCACTCTTTCCTGACTCCCTGCCTCTCCCTCTCTGACTAATCAGGCTCCATCTTACAGGAAGTGCTCTGTCACATGACATTTGGTGAGCCATAGCCTTAATACAGCATGCTGTTACATATGTACAACAGCATGAACAATTTTTCCAGCTCCACGAATATTTATATAGATGGTTTGGACACTTCAACAATAACTCTTCAGGAAAGTTCGCTCATCTGAGCCTACACGTTAGAAGTAAATCTCCTTTCTGACTATCAGACAAATATCTGGACAACCTAGGACGCACCATCATTCCTTGAGACTTTCTGGCAGCCCAGGCTCATCCCTTACATAAGTCTTCCACCAGCTGCACAGAGAGTGATTAAGTATGTCCTGTCCAACCAAGAACAGTCTTCTTCTCTATAGCTGTAAAAAAGCATAGAAAAAAGACTCCAGAGGTTACATTCCTGATTTCCAAGCTGTTACTATTAAGTACCCTGCAACACTTGGATAATTTGCCAACTCCATCACACCCATAATGGATTAAAGAATGATATAAGATGCTCCCCTTTGTTACCTTCCACACACTGAGGTGCTTTAAGGAGATACAAATAGCTTAGTCCCAAAATTAGACCTGCTTGGAGAGAGTTATAATTTGATAGTGAACCACCTGTAGATTTAAGCTATTTGAATTAATATTTGGAAAAGTCCCTGGACTAGTGTTGATTTACACTTAAAATGGCATTTTTAATTTTTCCACTTTACTCATCTGAGACAATGAAAACAGACTAGAGAATTTTAATTCCCAGTTCTCATGCAATTACTGGGTTTGGGTTGGAAACATACTACAGGAATATTGCAATCCAAGCAAACAGTTTTTAAAAATCATTAAAATAATTTACCATTCTGGACAAAAATGAAATTAAAGGTCAAAATTGAATCTTTGGAGCAGATGGACTGAGCATTTCTAGAACAGATCTAGATTCTTCATATTGTTACTCACATGAGCAGCCCATATTCCTGTAAGTAATCCTATTAATTGTACTGGGACTGCTTGCATGTCTTGAATCATTCATATGAACTAAGATCTGAACCTGAAAATCCTCAGTCATTATTGTCATAAGAGAAATGTGTAAATTCTCCCTTCTGGCTCTACACTAGCAATTAAAGAAAAGCACCGTTTTGTGATGCACACATATGGAAGTGAACCAAAGACATTGATTTAATCTTTATTAGACAGCCTGTAAACTGTGTGTGTAGAGTTAGCTTTTGACTACTTATAATAATGTTGATATACCTAGTTGTACCTAGTCTCCATATCTTTCACATACTTTGCCCAATCCTTCATTCAAGCAAAACTCTCCTAGATTTCAGTGTTTGTTGTGCTAATGGCCTTTGCATCTAGGAATGTTAAGTAGCAGTTAATTAGCTAATCAAGTAGTTAATGGAATTTCCATTGACTACTTGTTTAGTCGAAAAAAGGGGCGCTCACTATCCTTTCCCCCGCTGTGGCTCTGCCGTTTAAATGTAGTAGGAGCGGGGTGCACAGGCAGCCGGGTCTTACTATATTTAAAATGCAGAGCCGCATTGGGGTTAGCTCCCAAGGGTGGCATGATCTGGGACTAAGCAATCCCTGCTTACGCCAGCTCCAGGACCGCTGCGGCTTTACTTCCCCTACCCTCTCCACACCGCAGAGACAGTGCTGGGGGGAACTGGCTTTTAAGCCGGCTCCCCCCACTCCCCGCTACCTCTTATATAGAGGCAGCTGGGGGGGAGGGGGTAGGCGAGTAGTCCAGTAATGACTCAACTATCCAATAAGCCTAAGTTTATCATGTGGTAAGCTACTCAAGTAGTCACTTACATCCCTATTTGCGTCAGGTCTACAGTCGCTGGCAAAAACTCCCCGTGATTTCAGTTAGCTTTGGATCAGGTCCTTTGTGAACTGCAGGATTGGCCTTATGAGGTGTTTAATAAAACTCTGCTTTTTCTAGGCCAGCATCAGCTATGAGAATATTTTTAAGTTGAGTTTTCCAGAAGTCATTGTTCCACAGTCCACAGAGAACATAAGAAGCCTAGATCAAGTTCTTGACACAGATAATGAAGACATTGGCATTCCTGAATTTATGAAGAGACAGCTTTGGTAATGAATTTAAGTCGACATTCAAACACCTGGCAATAATACTGTTAATTTTTCTGAAAGAAGAAATTGGTGGTGGTGGTGGGGGGAAGGGATAAATGTATTTGTTTCAAATTAAAATAAGGTACATGGGGTCCCCGCTATAAGTCACCCTGGAATACATGTGTTCCACACTAAAGTCATTGACGTTTGTAGGAACTGATGTGTTATAAGTCCTCCCATTCCCTGCTACAAGTCGTGCCAAACACTCCCTCCCTCCTCCCTCCCTCCCCCCCCCCAATTTGCTTAAATGGAAGTCAGCCCTGGGAAAAAAATTCCCCTCTTTTAAGTTGTTTTGCTATAAGTCCAAGTTTTTTGGAACATATCTTGGACTTATAGCGAGGACCTCTGTATTTCAGATCTTTGGTTGTTTAATCAGTACATGTATTTTATCAGCTTATTATTGGTTTCAGAAAGGAAACGGGGTTGCTTCTAGTCTCTGAAAAGCATAACAGTCCACCTATCAATGATATTCATTCTTTTTGTAAAGCTCTTACTGCTTTTAGTAGCATTTCTGATTACTACATTCCTGGACTCCAACAGACAGTGGAGTTCTTTCCTTCAACTTTCTTTCTCTTTCCCGCATATCTATGTGTTGTTTCAGAGGGATAGCCGTGTTAGCCTGCAACTGAAAAAAATTAAAAAACAACGAATAGTCCTGCAGCAGCTTAGAGACTACCAAAAAATGTAGATGGTATCATCTGAAGAAGTGGGTTGTACCCACGAAAGCTCATGATACTATCTACATTTTTTGTTAGCCTTTAAGGCAGGGGTGGGCAATAATTTTAGTCCAGGGCCATTTCAAAATTTTTTGAAGTGGCCTAGGGGCCAGGACACATCTGTGCTTCCCTGCCCACAGACCCTTATTGGCCTGGGGCCGGGGGAAGTGCATTAAGTCTTTGCTCCTACGCCCTGAAGAGAACCGCCAGCTGTTCTGAACGGCTGGCGGTTCCCTCTAGGCGCCCGTGCCCCTGACATCAGGAAGAGACTTTGCGTGCTTTCTCTGCCCCCAGGTCAATCAGGGTCTGTAGGCGGGGGGACCACAGGAAATCTCTCGCTCTCTGATTCTGCCCTGCAAGGGGGCACCATGATTAGGGTCAGCTGCCAGCAGAGTGGCAGCTAGCGGTTGACTCTAAGCATCACGTGTCCCTTGCAGGGCAAGAGGAGACTTTGCGTACTTCCCCCCGCCCCTAGGCCCTGATTGGCCTGGGGGTGGGGAGAGTGCGCGAAGTGTTTCACTCCCTGCCCCCACCCTGCAAGAGGCACGCCCTGCTTAGAGTCAACCCTTGTGGTTGACTCTAAGCGCTGTACGCATGGGAGGAGACTTTGCGCGCTCTCCTTTCCCCAGGCCCTGATTGGCCTTGTGGGCAGGGGAGTGGCAGGGCATCCATGGGCCAGATCAACCCTCTTGGTGGGCCAGATCCAGGCCCCGGAGGCCCTTTTGCTATCCCCTGCTCTAAGGTGTGTCAGGACTATTGTTTTTAATTTTTTTTGCCTGTTGTTTCTCTTTCACCAAGAATGTCAGCACAGGTCTTTCTTTCCCAGCCATGGGTACTTTTGTGACCAGAGCCTCCTAATTCCTCCAGTAATTTATGCTCTTCCTGTTAGGCTACATGCTCTCCCTAATCAGTGGTTGCAATGGGTAACTTGGCTGTTTGTTAAGTCTGCTGGAATGCTGATCAACTTGTCATCTGTTTTTGAAGGATTAGTGTTTCTGCACTGGTAGCTGTGCTTGTTTCAGCATACATCTGGAACATTGTAACTAACAAGTAGTCTTGGATATTTGTGCTTTATGTTAGTAACAGTCAATGGATTATACCAGGAGCGGGCAACAATTTTTGGCTGGGGGCCACTTCAAAAATTTTTGAAGTGGCCCCGGGCCACTCCAGAAGGGGCAGGGCCTAAACTGGAATGGGCGAGGCCAGGATGATTCTAGGCTACCCCACCCCCAGACCATGATTGGTCTGGGAGTGAGGGAGCCCCTTTGCACCCCCTTCCCACTAGGTACCCATGCCCTTGACAGGGCGGGAAGAGGCTTCCCATGCTCCCCCACCCCCAGGCCAATTGGGGGCGGGAAGCGCACTAAGCCTCCTCCTGCCCTGTGAGGAGCATGTGGCACTTTGATGTGCCGCGCGCTCCTCGCAGAGCTGGGGCAGGGCGAAGGAAGCTTCACGCAGCTCCCCGGCCCCCAGGCCCTGATTGGCCTGGGAGCGGGAGGAGTGCGTGAAGCCTCCTCCCGCCCTACCCCCGCCCTGTGAGGAGCATGCAACACTTCCAAGTGCCACATGCTCCTCACAGGGCAGGAGGAGGCTTAGTGCGCTCCCCACGCCCCCCAGCCAATCAGGGCCTGGGGCCGGGGGAGCTGCGTGAAGCTTCCTTCGCCCTGCCCCCGCCCTGCACAAGTATACAAGTACTTTGAAGTGCCGAGAGCTCCTCGCAGGGCGGAAGGGAGGGCAGAGGAAACTTTGTGCAGCTCTCCTGCCCCCAGGCTAATCGAGGCTTGGGGGCGAGGGAGTGCGTGACATCTCCTCCCACCCTGCAAGGAGCGTGTGGCACTTTGAAGTGCTGCATGTCCTCGCATGGCGGGAGGAAGTTTCGCGTGCTCCCCTGCCCCCAGGCCCTAATTGGCCTGGGGCCGGGGGAGCAGCAGGGCCTCCGCGGGCCAGATCAACCCACTTGGCGGACCGGATCTGGCCCACGGAGGCCTGTTTGTCCACCCCAGGATTATACAGTAACATGCAATAAAATAAATGTTTTTATTTAGTTTTCCCTCAGTAAGCTCCTCTTATGCATACCAATTTGATCAGGTAATTTATTGGTGGGAAAGGAAAGAGAGAGAGATTGTTATTTTTAATTCTTGGAAGGCACACCAATATTATGGTGCTGTGCAACATACAAGGAACCTAAATAGTATATGTGACAAACAACCCATGGCAGAGGTTAGCCACCTCACTTAATGCTACTGGAAAGTACACAGATACAATGGATGAGGCGTACGGTATAAGAACCTTTTGTAATTTGACATCATACAGTGGTGATGCATACAGCATAAGGACCTTCTTCAATTTAACATCCTGATTTAGATGCCTTATTCTTTTCCTTTGTGTTTCCTTGGAACTGGGTCTTTGCTTTAAATACTTTTTGAGCATCACAGAGCAGGAAATCACACCTACACAGATGAGACCAAATATGAAAGGTAACTCACGTGACTATCAGGCTGGCTTAATGCAACATGACAGCTGAAAGAATGAGGATTGTGAGACACAGAATAACCAAACTAGGTTAACTGCCTTTGAAAAGAACTAGCACTCTGCTTTTGTACCTGCTTGCTCTCCACAACATGAATTGGACATCACCACCTCTGGATCATGATTTTTCTAATATCTATTTCATATTTACTTCTACTCATTCTGGAGATATGGGGAATATAAAGATTGCTGAGAAATGCTCTTACTGTGTGGCTATTTACAGGGCTTGACAAACCGCGGCGAAATCTACTTGCCAGCCCCGCACTGCACATGCACAAGACCCGCATTGTGTATGCGCGCGCCGCTGGTGAACGGGGCAACCGGCTGAAATCGATTCACTGATTTGTCGAGCCCTGGCTATTTATTTGATGAGAAAAAGCATGCACAATTTTTTTGCCATTGCTTATATCACTGAACATCATGCATCTTTGTTAGCAAGTTGGGTTGATGGCTTCAAGAAATAATTCTGAGATTCCATAGTAGGTGGTTCCAGGTGTACCTCTATACAGTTGTCTCCTAGAAGGTTGCATTTGAATTGAAAATTAAATAATGGCTTTATATGAGGTGTGGATTCAATTGGATTTTGTTTGGAAACTTTCTTTGAACTACAATTTCAAGTTGCATTTTTTTTCTAGTATTGACTCTGGAAACCTCTGGAGAACTCTTAGAGACTCCAATAGCACCATGGGTTTAAGAAGACTCTGGAATAAATCCCATTGCCAGGAAAACTTCTTATCTGCTCTTGGAATAGATGTAAATCAAAAGGTAATTTAAAGATATGTTTGGCTAAAAGACCAGTGTAAGTGTATAATTTTAATTTGTATTCATTTAAGTAGTCTAGGCAGAAAAAATCATTTCTCAGTCACAAATCTTCTTCAGGAACCATGTTTTGGTGGATTGCAAATACAAATGTTTTCAACTAAGGCCTTTTTGATGATGTATGAGCTTGTCTACACAAGAAGTTATTCCTGATTAATGTCTTGTGTGGACACACTTATTCCAGAATCATGACATAAATCAAGAATAGTTCCACTTTAAATTCACACTCTTTTATTCCAGATAAATTGTTATGTGTAGACAAATCCTTAGTTTATGATGTTCTCTGCCAAAATGTTATAACTATTATTATGGTGCACAGACCAAATTCTGGCTGCCTTTGCCAATTTATAACAGAGAATGTACTGGAAACTCCATTGTAATGACAGTATGTCACTTTGTTTTGATTACAGCGTCAATTTCAGGTTTAGTTGGCAGAGTTCCACTAATGTAGGGATTTTTTGTATAACTTGAGGTAGAGAAATTATCAGAATTTATATAAGATATTCTGAGTTCAGTACAGTGCCCAATGAAGTCAGTTGAAGCAGATATTGGACTGTTCCTTGTGAAAAACAAAATCACTTGGGCTGATTCAGTATCATACGCTTGAATATCTGGCCTACCTGTGGCAGGTTGGAACACAATAGTCAGTTTGCCTTTACGCAAATCATTTCACCCATTTTAGGGGAAAAATGGAGAAACTGTATTTTAAATAAATTAGAAGTGTAAAAAAAAAAAGCAAAATTTTAATCTCTCAAGGTGGAATGTTTTACTGTTGTCTTTTTTATGTTGGAAGGATTATTTGGAGATAGCTTTTCATTATTATCACTTGTTTAGCTAGCATAAATTTAATCTTTTTGCTCTGTTTTTCAGAGGTAGCAATATCTTCATTAATAATTGCTATTAGGTTCTTGATAGTTGTCTATTTGAAACCCTTGGTGTTAACTGGATTAATCAACCTTTCACACAAATTTATCATACAAAACTGTAGTGCTGGTTAGTCTCATGAGACCTGGTCTACACATGAGTTATCCTAGTATAACTAGGGGTGTAATTTTATTTTTAATTGATAGAGCATTACTACTGTTTTCATGTCAATGCAATTATAGCAGTATAGAAGTGCCTTATACTGGTACAGTTAAACGCTATTTCTGTGAAGGAATAACTATGATGGCATAAAATGCCTTTATGCTAATATTAGAGAGATTAGATGGGTCAGGTAATATCTTTTATTGGACTAACTTCTACTGATAAAAAGAGAGAAGCTTTTTAGCTATACAGAGTTCTTCCTCAGGTCTGGGAAAGTTACTCAGAGTGTCACACATAAGAACAAGGAGAAACAGACTGCTTAGTGTAAGCAATTAACCACTGTTTTAGATATATATGTTATCAACCAGGCTACACAGAGGTCTTCAAGTACACATTTACTCATCGAGACATTTGCCTAGTTTTACAACAGGCTACATAAAAAGCACTAGCAAATTTGTCAGAAACTAAAATTTCATATAGACAATGACTTGTTTATAGTGCTCTATCTACTACACAGAAATGTAAGCATAATATTTATATTCCAGTAAATTTATTTTGTAATTGTATGGTAAATATGAGAAAATAGGCAAATTTTCATCAGTACTGTGCTATGACACTTGTATTTCTATGTTTGATTTTGTAAGCAAGTAGCTCTTTAAGTGAGGTGAAACTTGGGGATATGCAAGACAAATCAAACTTCTGAAAGGGTATATGTGTTTATTAAGACCATGATTTCTAGCAAAGTTAACAATTTAAGGTGCCAGGCTCCCTTTTGAAGGCATTGCGCAGATTTCCTTTGAGGGTGATTGAGAGATCATATGGAGTGATCATTTTGTGGGGAAAACCATTTTCCCATGAGTGATATGGTGATTTTATCTTATTTTTTCTGTGGGAGTTCATTCAAGAGTACCATGATTGTCTAATTTCACCCACATAGTTGTTATTGGAGCATTTTGTGCACTGCATGAGGTACACCACATGTTGTGATAGGCTTGTATAGTACCTGTGGATTTGGAAATGTCTGTGTTAGGAGTCTAACAGTGATGGTTTATCTGCAAGTTTTACATCTGTCATTATGGCAGGCAGAGGTGAAATAAGATTTATTGGGGCTCTGAGCATGAAGAATTGGGCCCCTCGCTCTTGGAATGGCCCAGGCTTCCTGGGCAACTCCTACCTAGGGATGTGAAGGACTAGTCGACTGTCCAGTAAGCATTTGCTAGTCAACTAGTTGCTTCCCCCCACCTCCGCTGCCTCTGTCAGAAAGAGATAGCAAGGTGGGGGGAGAGGAAGGGGTACTTCAAAGCAGCAGTGCCATGTGGAGCCTGGGGCCAAACTCCCGGCTCCACGCTGCGCTGCTGCTTTGAAATGCCGCATGCAGCCCAGGGCCAGCTGGGGACATCCCTGCTGACCCCGGACTCTGTGTGGCGCTGCCGCTTTGAGATGGCGTGTGGAGCCTGACGCTGGGCTCCCCATGCCATTTCAAAGCGGCAGTGCCACATGAAGCCTGGAGTCAGTAGGGGAGTCTCCAGCTGATCCTGGGCTCCACAGGGCGCTGCTGCTTTGAAATGCCACGAGGAGCCTGATGCTGGGCTCCGTGAGGCATTTCAAAGTGTCAGCGCTGCATGGAGGCCAGGGTCAGCGTGGGACCCCGGGCTCCATGCGGCACTTTCACCTTTGAAGTCTAGCAAAAAATGCATCGACTATTCGATTAGTCAATTACTCACAATTTAACATCCCTACTTCTACCACTGCATTGCGTGGGAAGGGTTTGGAGCAGGGGGGCCACTTACCTGGGCAGTTGGCTTGCAAGATGGCAAGCCCCATCCCCAGCTGGCCACTTCTTTCTTGGTGCGGCTGCCCCCAGAGATCACTCTGAATTACAGCTGTCCCCAAGCTTGCTGCCCCCCAGTGGTGACTGTGCAGTAGCACATCCCTCTGATTAGCCCCCTCCCTTTCCATGCTATGGAAGACAATTGAGTTTCAGGCACATCCCATTTTCCTGCCACAGCCAAACCCTGACCTTGCTTTAAGTTAGATAAAAAGAAGCTGTATACCAAATTTGGTGGTTTTAGCTGTAATCGTTTAGGAGGCATTACTGAATAAACAGACTCACAGACAAACAGATAGTGTTCATTTAATGATACTGGTACAGTTAAAATGGAACAACTTTCTCATGTAGATAGGGCCTAACCCTAGGAGGGTGATAAAGCACTGGAATGGGTTACCTAGGGAGGTGGTGGAATCCATGGAAGTTTTTAAGTCTGGGATGATTTAGTTAGGGAATGGTCCAGCTTTTAGCAGAGGGTTGGAGTCAGTGACTTCCTGAAGTCTCTTCCAACCCTATGATTCTATTTTTCTACAATCAAAACTCAAAAAAAAAAAATAGTAAGAGTAATCTCCAACTGACCTTGTAGGCCACAATCTAGCCATGTGGTTCAAGTGGGCAGAATCTTGCCCCAGCACAGAACTGCACTGTGGTCAATAGTAAGTATGTGGAGGCAGGGGATATACATTACAGCAGAGGTCTCAAACTCACAGCCTGCAGGCCATCTACGGCCTGAGTATTTTTGTAATCTGACCCGAGGGTCTCTGTGGCGGGGGGAGGAGGGATGTGTGTCTGTACGCATCCCCCAAGTTCCACCCCTCCCTGCCACCTGTCCTCTCCTCCCCATTACACCTCTTCCCAGAGGATGACAGCCTCAAGGATTACCTGGGAGTAGCGGGGCTGGTGCAGTTTGGCCTCCTGCACTGTGTCCCTTGGGGGAAGAGATGCAATGGGGGAGAGGGCTGAATGGTTGCAGGAAGGGACGGGGTTTGGGTGACGGGGACAGATACATGCACCTCAGGACTCCAGGGCCAGATTGCAAAAATGCTCAGGCCATGGATGGCCTGTGGGCCAGGAGTTTGAGATTCCTGTATTACAGCCATGATTATAGGACAGATTTATATTTTAGCTTCCAAAAATAAAGTTAAATGTCTATTTGTTTATTAGTTCTGAGAGGGGAACATTTTTTCACTAGGCAGCAGCCCATTTCTGAGTAAAGCATTTCTGACATTGATGGACACTTAATATTATGAAAAGTGTTTTAAATTTTGCTCTTTGTTTACTAGGATGTTTCAGGAGACAGCAAAGATGATTTGGAGGAGACAAACATTAAAGTAAATGAAAACTCAGAGGATGATGGATTCAATATTAGTAACTGTAAAACACTAATTCAAACCAAGGTAAGAGTTTTTCTGAGGCAAGTACTTTAGAGAGTGGTCTCCTATTTTACATGTTGGGATTTTCCCTGCCCAGTTTGTGTTTTAACATACTTTCTAAAGGGACCTGGCAGTTCTACAGCCAAACTTTTTTTTTTCAAATGGTCTTGGAAATTGTGCACGAAGTACTGTGTATGTACCAAGTGCAAAGTGAGGTAAGATTGGGAGAGTTAGAACTTCAGGCCATGTGTTATTTATGGAACTTAAGTTGCACGATTAATACGGGCTCTGTGCTAAGATTGCCGCAAACATGTCAGATTGATTGATGACACTTTGGTGATTGAGGCGGTCCAGTCACCTTACACCAGGATCAATGTGATGAAGGCAGGAATAAAAAGAAAGCAACACTGACTCAACTCACTTTTATGAAACATTGAGGAAGGAAGGGAAGAAAGAGGGAGGAGGCAGTTGTGTCCAACTGGTATTTCAGGTATTCAGAATGAATCAGAGGTTAGGCTTCTACAGGTGATGGAAAGAATAGAGAAGGTGAGAAATAAACAAAACTTCTCTCAATAAAAGACTCAATAATAGCACACTCTTTGAAATAAAGCAAAATGGACTTTGGGGGTTTAGGAGCAAAGGACCAGGATATTACTGGGATTTAGCCCATTTGTGTTAAGTATGCTCAGAGAGATCTGACAGGAAATATTTACACGAGTGTTGACGCTTTAACCATAATCAGATAATGATTTACCAATTAAAAATAACATTTTTTGGTGGCTGTGTACTTTGTCCTTGAATTTAGCTTCTGTTTCAAGCCAGCATTTCCACATGCTGGGGGCAATTGCTAGTGAGTATTGCAAGTTCCATCAGTTTTCTGCTAAAGGAATTCAGTTCATTTTGAAGGAAAGCTTCACATTTAGAAATAAATGTGGCAAAATTGCATTCTTGTTCATTATCCTAAAAAAGGGCCCTGGGAATGTTTAGATGAGTACCTCAAAAAAAAGTTCCCTTTCTCTTAAGCAGATAATAAATTGTCTTGTTTCTGTGGTAATGCAAAATGCATGCACACAATTGCCAGTTTTTAGTCCACTTATAAACTGAATATTGAACTCTGTTCAGTTTTGGACACCTTAGTGCCTGAAAGATATAAACAGGAGGGAGTTTGGACAAAAGAAACAGGTGAGACAGAGAATGGCTAGGACTGACTTATGAAAGAATAAGCTGCAGATACTTCGTTATTTGTAAAGGTGGGGAAATCTTTGCTGGCTACACACTGTGAACATTTGTAAGAGATGGGTTTTTCATGGGAGGAGTAAATCAAGAGGTAAAAATCAAATGATGGGATGAAATTGAAAAGGAAAATGTAGACTGAACAGGAAAACCTTATTTAACATGAACTAATGGACTCTGGAATAGCTTCTCAGGAGAAACAGGAAGTCCCATAGTTAGATACTGCAAACTAAAATAAACGTTAGTCAATGTCTTATAGTGAACAAACCTGTATTTACTTAGGGCTAGCCTAAATATACTACTGTAATAGGCTCTTTTCCTTTTATGTTCCTGATTGTAAACATGTCATTCTGATAACCCTATTTTTGTCAGTAAGACTAATAATTACACAATCTGTGTGAAAATTTAAACTGTTTTAATTGCTTTGAACTATTTACTTGTAGAAAAACTAATAAGTTGTGGTTTTTTTTTCATTTTGACTCAGCTATCTGTATCACCAGATTCCAAACATGGTAATTTCTTTACTTATAACCTGTTTTTGAAGAAGACACCATCAAATGGAAATATGCAATTTAAAAAAGTACCAGGGAAGACCAGAATTTTCAGTGCACACAATCTAAAAATGAAAATTTTCAATAGTGATGTTTGTTAAAGTACAGGTACCTATTTTTCCTTCATTTAAAGTGCCGTTTACTTTCATTTTGTTGCTGGATTGGTACTGAAGTCTAGAAGGGTTTTTTTGGTGGGGGGAAAAATCGTACCACTATTATAAATGTTACACCTACAGCAATTTTCTTACTAAAAATACTTTTTCTAATGGGTTTTAGATTCTAGTTTTGTGCTAGTAAATTTGGTGGCAGTCATGGTAAATTATGAAGTGATATCTTTTATGGTAATCCAGCTAGAACCAAGTGTTACATTAAAAAGCATTTGGTCGTCGCTCTGTGACCTTTTAACTACTGCTCCCTTTTGGATCTAAATGGATCTTTTAAATTCAAACTCCATCCTACCCCCAAAAAATCTAAACACATCTTAGGTGTGTTGTAAGGTGTGCCTTGGTGTTACCATCTCTTTTCCTTCACTTGGTTTGTTTCGGAGCATCCATAGATCTGATACTTTGTGTTGCTGCTGATCCCCTCCTCTGAGAAGCCCCCTCTACCTCCACCACACACACTTTGACTTTCACATAATTTTCTGTGTAGAACTATGGGTCTGTACAGTTTTATCTCCATTGCTCAATGGCATTTTTACCGAGTACTGTCCTAACACAATTTAACCAGTTAGCCTGGATGGAGTCACTGTTATAATCAGGTTCAGAAACTCTGCTTGTATTGTACTGTAATAGGATAGCTTTCGAATGAGATTGTAGTAACATGACTTTAGAAACATTCAGCCCCCAACCATTTTAAACTGCATAGTCCTGGCTGTAAACCTGTTAGAAGCCGATTGTGCAGTCAAGGCCTTATATTTTGCAGTGCTGTAGGCTGCTATTTTAAGACTTCACATTTCATACTAATGACTAGTTTGCCCACTGATCTGCATGTACAAGTACCAAGTCAGGTACACTTCATATTTAATATCAGCCACAGAATTTATGACTTGTTCATTACAAACATTCATCTTCACTAAGTGTATGGTACATTGCTCCTTATCAAGAACTTTATATGCAGGTTATATCAATATTTTTGTTACTTTGTCCCTTATGAATGTGAAAACTTTGTGTGATTGTTTCCATTTTAACAAGCCAGATAAGTCTGTACTGTGACTTTATGAAGATAACTTTGCAGCATTATAACATGAGGTTTTGTACATGTTAAAGTATATTGTATATAGTTGAATTGTACAGGCACGTGACAGAGAAACTGGATAATCTGAAATTAAATGTTTTAAATGTTAATTTAAATACTAAACTAATTCAGTTTTGTGTTGGGGACCTGTATTTAAATGAGATTCTTACTAAGGCCTTGCCATCCCTTATGCACATGCTTAACTTTAAGGACTGCATAGTCTGTACTGAAAATAGATAAGTACTGGCAGAATTGAAGCCTAAGGCTATGTCTACACTGCCACGCCCAAGGAAGACATCCGCTGTTTCGGAACAGTTTCCAATAAAGCGGACGTGTTCTTTCGGCATCCCTGTATTCCTCATTGTATGAGGAATAAGGGATGTTCTGAAAGAGGAGGGTTTTCAGAAATTTTAGCCCTCTATAGACAGGCCAAATTTTGGAAAAGCCTCTTCCGGAAAAAAAAGTGGAAAAAGATACGCAAATTGCATTTTGCGTATCTTTTCCGATATAACCCTGCATTCTAGACATAGCCTTAATCTGCGTAAAATCCAGTCAGCAGTAAAATCAGAGCTGAGTTATACATTTACTAGCAGTAGTAACTTGCAGGATTCATCAGTGCTATTCATTTAGGGGGAAAGTGTTTGCTGCTCAGTTAGTGGCAACAATGTATCCTAACCATTAGTCTTGCATTTGAATGGATGCCATTTAAAGTGGCCCAGGAGTCTAGGACTCGATCCTGCAATGACCTCTGCACGGCTACACCCAAAGCTACACCCAAAGTGGGTGTAAGATCAGGGCTGAAGGTTTTATAACTTTACAGAAACACTGACTTTTCTAGTGTCAGAAACCTTCTTCTAGTAAAGTTGGCAAGAGCTAACAAGTCTGCACTGATTTTTGTAAAGTTGTATTTAATAAAATGTCCCAGATACAGATTTCTGTTGTATGTATTTTTTCGCTTACTTTGAAATGAAATGGCAATCATTGCATTAAAGTGCTGAGTCAATTAGGTGCTTAAATACCCCTTTGCAACTTTAACTAATGGCTTCACATCCTCAAGAACTTTGCTAAATTGTGGTCCAAAGCTATAGGTTTTTTATTTTGCCAGTCTAACCAGTTTTAGTTTAAAACATACTAGGAGGCTGTGCCCCTGCTCACTACGCTCACCAGCCTGCTGTCTCTGGGGGGTAGGCAGGCCCAGCTCTCCCCCGGCTGCCAGGAAGAGGAGGGCCAGGGCTGCAGCCAGCCTGGGCCTCTCAGCCAGCCCCCTACCTCTCCCCCACTGCAGGCCATGGTCTCTCAGCCCCCCTCCAGCTGTGGGAGGAGGGGTGGTGCAGGCCACAGTCTCAGCTGCAGGAGGAGGGCCAGGGCTGTGCCAGCCGCGGCAGTTAGGGCTCTCCCCTGGCTGCTGAGGAGGAAAGGAGAGGGCTGGCCAGGCCAGGACCGCACCACCCAAGCTGGGAGTGGGAGGGGCCTGTTCCTGTGGATGCAGAGTGACTTGATGGTGTCATCCTGTCATCCTGAGGGAAGTTTTTTTATATAGAGAGAAAGACTAGACAACATTTCAAGATTCGCTTGTAATCTCTGCCCAAGGAAATAAGGCTGTGCATAGCTTATTTAAGCTACCTGAATGGCTTTCCCCTACCCATAAAGAGCTCTTTTAATGCACCTCTCATCAAGAGCATCACTCTTTCAAGCGTCATCAAACAGGAATCTATTCAGAATAAGAGTTAAATAGATTCATACCTTATACTTGTGTAAATCTCTGCACCTATATCAGTTTTGTGGTTTTACAACCATATTTTGCTCTCCTCTTTTGCCATATGAAAACAATATGAGTCGAGGGCCACAGACAAGTTAGAAGCAAAAAACCCCCAAACATACCCTCACTGACGTGGCCCCCAACTGAGAAGAAGAAAGACATTCCCCTCACATAGCAGATTCTTGGAGGGCCCATCTTAGTAGATTTTGTGTGCTCCAGCCCCAGGGTGCAGCAGCAGGGTGGGAGAGGGCTGGAGCACCCACACAGGCTCCCCAATGCTGGAGGGGCTTATGAGCCTTGGGGGCCGCATCCAGCTCCCAGGCCTGAGGTTCCCCAACCCTGCTTTAAATCATGATTTGAGGACTTTAGTAATTCAGCCAGAGGTTCTAGGTCTATCAGAGGAGTGGGTGGGTGAGGTTCTGTGGCCTGCAATGTGCAGGAGGTCAGACTAGATCAGGGCTAGTCAACTTTGGAAGCCCCGGGGGCCACAGTGATATTCATAAAACATGCCGAGGGCCGCAACTTAAGTGTGGTTGCATATACATGCAAATATATGTGCAAATATATGCAAATAGCTGCTTTCACACTGATGGGTATGAATATAAAGATTGAGGCAAGACTACACAACACACAGGCCCCATTTAAGTCAGTTCTGCTGATATTAATAAAATGCAATATTTACCCGATTTCCACCCATGACAGCACTTCTAGTGAGCAATGACAGTCCAGGAATTTAACTACTAAAACGCATATCAACAGAAGACCATTCTATTGACCACTTTTTTGTTTTGGCTCCCACCCATGGGTCACGTGTTAAGCCCCACGTAAACACAAACCGCACCGCAGGCTGCAAACAAATGGTTTTAAGACAGTGGGTCCCCAGGTTTAGCCCCGACGGTCTGCCGCTATATTTACCTGCGCCTCTGCAGGTACAAGCGTTTGTAGCTCCTTTTACAGGATGAGCGGCGAGGAGTCCTGTGGCACCTTATAGACTAACCGAAGTGTTGGAGCATAAGCTTTCGTGGGCAAAGACCCACTTCGTCAGATGCATGTCTAACATGCATCTGACGGCGGGTCTTTGCCCACGAAAGCTTATGCTCCAACACTTCGGTTAGTCTATAAGTTGCCACAGGACTCCTCGTCGCTTTTGCAGATTCAGACTAAGACGGCTACCCCTCTGATACTTTTACAGGATGCACATCATTGTTCTCAACAAATGGGAGATACAGGAAGCAGAGCAGACCAGGACACCGCTTCCCGCAGCTCCAATTGGCTGGGAATGTTGATTTGTGGCCAATGGGAGGCTGAAGCATCTGTACCTAAGAAGGTGCAGGTAAATACAGCAGTGGTCTACCTGGAGCTAGCCCTGGCAGACTGGATCCGGCCTATGGGCCAGTAATAGATAATGGGTATAACAGTCTACGGCTTAGGATCACGATTCCTTCAAGGGGCTAGCCTCAGCCAGTATGCATGAGTCATCAGTGTTCCCTCTAAGATTTTCCAACCATGAGTGGAGTGAGTTTTGGCTTGTTTACCAATATTGAGTTCATGTGTGCTGGTTTGGATGTGCGCTACTCTGGCACCCAATTTATTAGCACACACACGTTCCCAGCCGCCGGAGCAGAAACACGCCTGTCCTGCCACGCAGCATGTCCTGTTCCCAGCACCGGAGCAGACCCGGCCATGCGGCAGGTCCTGTTCCCGGCAGCCAAAGAAGACACCCCCCCTCACCATGTGGCAGGTCCCAGCCAGCTGCGCCATCTCAGCCGGCCCCACCTCCCGGACCAACCACCTGCCACGCAGCTCTCCGGAAGAGGTGGACACGGAAGAATTTTTTGTGCACACCTATGCAGGTGCACACCTTAGCGGGAACTATGCACATGAGCATACTTGTGTGAGAGAAATGCAGAAGACTCTTCCACTGCCAACTAATTAGAATTTTTACTTGTAAATGCATCTCCAGTGTACAACTGAAACAGTGAATTTAGGTTGCTGTGAAAGGCAGAAGCATCAACAAGGCTGTTAAAACTTTCACACCCTCTGTGATATAATTAAGTTTACCTAACCACTAGGTTGAAGGAAGATTTCTTCTGTCAAATCTAATTAGCTCCTCTGTTAAGGGTGAATTTACTACAGTGACAGAAAAAACTCTTCCATCACTGAAGTAAATGTCCATGCCATGGGTGGGGAACCTCAGGGCCGGGGGTTGGATCCGGCCCCAGAGGCTCAGGGCCTTCCCCTCCTTCCTAGCATTGGAAAGCCAGCGCTGGTGCTCGAGTCCCTCCACTGCCCCACCACAGGGCTGGAGCACACAAAATCTACTAGGCTGTGCCCCCTAGAATTTGGGTGTGAGGGGAATGTGGGGAGTGTCTTTCAGTGAGGGTTTGGGTTTTTTTCTTGCTTCTCACTTGTGTGAGCCCCCCGACTGATCTTTCTGTGTATCAGTGGCCCCAACCCTGGTCTATGCTATAGCTGTAGCAATTTCTAATGTAGACATCCCAAAACACCTGCCTCAATGACAAAGGACTTGCTGTGCAACTACTTACTAAAATGGTGTCCCAGATGGTGTCCCACAGCCTGCAGGGCAGGGACAGTAATAAACATACAAACAAAAATTAGTGAAAGGGTCCCATTTTTTGTTATGAATGATGGTAGTTGTGATTACAGTTTAAACAAAATCAAAAAGTTGTCAAGCTGGACTTCTACCAGTAACTTCAGCTCAGAAACAGCAGACAAGGAAGGGTAAATTCCAGGGTGGTGATTTAGACTAGGGATGTTAGTGTATAGTCGATTAAACAATTTACCGATTAATCCAAACAGCTTATCGACTACATGCATTCCCCCTCACTTGCTGTCTCTGTACCAGAGGTGGCAAGGGGTGGGGGGGAGGTGGGACCCAGTGTCTCTGGGGAGCCATCTTTTAAGACAGCTTCCCATGAGCACTGGATCCCATGGAGCTGCCCCACCTGCCCACACTGCTGCCTCTGACAGAGAGGCAGCAGCACAGATGGTGAGAGGGCAGGCAGGAGCTGGTACCTGTGGAAAGCTGGCTTTTAAGCCCTGCGTGTATCAGCTCCTGTGGAGCTGCCTGCCCCGTCTTCCCTTATTAGAGGCAGCAGCATATGTGAGCAAGTGACAGGCAGGAGCCGATATGCTCAGAGCTCTCTGCACATGCCGGCTCCACAGAGCTGCCTGCCCCCCCTTGCTGTCTGCCACAGAGGGTGAGGGGCAGGCAGGAGCCGGTGCTTGTGGGGAGCCGGCTTAAAAGCCAGAGCCCCATGAACACTGGCTTCACAGAGCCATCTGCCCTTCCCCCCCAGGGACTACTGAATACAGGCCACGTAGTGAGCCCTAATATTCAGGGGGCAAGTCCCTGCTGCTAACCGGGACTCCTGACCACAAGTTTAAAACTGATGGGCTAAGGTAACTTTACAACTCTTGGCTCCCTTCCCGGGCCCCTCTCATGAGAATCATTTGCAGTAATAAAATTCCTAGGCAAAGTTTCAAGGCTTTTCTAACCGCAAGAAGCATTGTTAGACTGTGAAGGACAAAAGCCAACTTAAAAAAAAAAAAGTCTTGGTTAAATAAGCGGGCAGGAACTGTTAAAGACACATGTCTGGCACTAGCTGGGGAAGGGAATAGTTGGCCAGAGAATTTGGCTGTTCACTGCGCTCCTGCAGAAATTATGGCAGCAAGAAAGAGGCCCTCCTCTGTGGCTCAGTACCCTGGAGTTTGCAAGACTTAGAAAGGGCCCCAAGAAGGGGCTGAAGTGTCATCTTCCCCACTTGCTTGTCTTCAACTAAGATTAGATTAATTGGAGACAAACAATCTTAATTGTCTGTGTGGTGTTAGAGATAAAAACTGCTCCCCCAGTAAAAAAGTTTGGCCAGGCCGCTTTTGCTGTAGTGGGCTGCAGTACTCCTTGGGAGAAACCGGCCGCACCCTTCCTGCATACCATTGCCTTTAGAAAAAGGGAAGGTGTGAAAAGGGGAAAATAGCCTCCGACTCTCCCACCCGTCACCTTGGCGTGAGAACTTTGGGGCTTACCTGGTCGCATGAAACCTGCACAGTTTCGGCCCAACCCCTGGGACACAGACCCCCCACTTGGTGACCATTGGGGCCATATATGGTAATATGCAAGCGCGGGAAAGCGATGTGCAGATTTGGGGATAAATACCCATCGCACAGTTCGCTCTAGGAGGTCTTCGCAACACACGTACCACCGTCGTGTGCCTTCCGCATACTTCAAAGTGCTGCTGGCCTGATCAACTGACCAGCCACCTCCCCGACTCTCGGGCGTAACCAAGGCCTTCATGGCAACCGATATCTTTGTAATGTTCCGTGCTGTGTAAGTTGCTATGTATGATTTGATTCTCTTTGTTGTATAAGCTTAGTGTTGTAGTTTTTGGTAGTAGATAGATTTTATGGTTATTATTGTTATTAATTAGTGTAGCTGGATATTTTTAGAATAGAGACTATTCCCCTTGCCATTCCCATCTTTATATCTCTGACACGTTTAACTAGAAATCGTGGAATAAATATAATAAATACTGTAAATTCATTATTAACACAGTCTATTAAAAATCTTAGAATAAATACTATAAATTCATCACTGTCATAAATAAATATCCTTTATTTGCTAAAACTGTCCACCTGGTTCTGTCCTTCCCCCCCTTGGGTATGCATCATCGGACCTGTGGTTCTCGCGACATGTGGCACCTTGCACTGTGCTAGGGCCCCAGCCTGGCTGGGAGCTCTGTATTGGAGATCACTACAATTTACAAACTGTACAAAGAGTAACCGCCTGTAGAGGACCCTGACAAGTGATGCACCAACAGTGTGATGGCTAGATCTTTATCAAGATGAGACTGTAAAAAAGGGAGAAGGCGGCTCTAGTGCCATTAAAGCCACCAACAGAAACAATGTAGCCACCTAGGATCATAAATCAAACTTGTGCAGGCATGGTAAATAGCTGTATTACTGATAGACAGCCTGTCCTTAACTGCATGATAGGAAAGGCTTGCATACACACAGGCTGTGTCTACACTGGCATGATTTTCCGGAAATGCTTTTAACGGAAAAGTCTTCCGTTAAAAGCAGTTGCGGAAAAGAGCATCTAGATTGGCACGGACGCTTTTCCGCAAAAGCACTTTTTGCGGAAAAGCATCCGTAGTGGCCAATCTAGATGCGCTTTCAAAAAGCCCCGATCGCCATTTTCACGATCGGGCTTTTTGAACACAAATCTCAGCTGTCTACACTGGCCCTTTTGCGCAAAGTTTTGCGCAAAGGGACTTTTGCCTGAACGGAGCAGCATAGTATTTCCGCAAAAGCACTGATTTCTTACAGTAGGAAGTCAGTGCTTTTGCGAGAAATTCAAGCGCCAGTGTAGATAGCTGGCCAGTTTTTCCGGAAAAGCGGCTGATTTTCCGGAAAAACTGGCCAGTCTAGACACAGCCACAGTGTCGCGTGACTTTAAACCAGGGGTGGGCAAACTTTTTGGCCCAAGGGCCACATCAGGGTATGGAAATTGTACGGAGGGGCATGAACACTCCCAAAATTGGGTTTGGGGGTCAAGTGGGGGGTGAGGGCTTTGGCTGGGGATGTAGGCTCTGGGGTGGGGCAAGGAATGAGGGTGTAGGGAGCAAGGAGAGGGCTCTGGGCAGGGACCAAAGGGTTTGGAAGAGAGGCTGGAACTGAAGGGTTTGAAGGGCAGGAGGAGATCAGAGCAGGGGCAGAGGGCTGGGATACAGGAGGAACACAAGGGTGCAGGCTCTGGGCAGCACTTACCTCTAATAGTGCCCAGAAGCAGAAGCACATCCTCCCCAGCTCCTAGGCAGAGGAACTGGCAGGTGGCTGTGTGTGCTACCCACATCCACAGGCACTGGCCCCACAGCTCCCATTGGCAGCAGTTCCCAGGAAATGGGAGCTGGGGGGGGAGCAGCACTTGGGGCAGGGTCAGCATGCAGAACACCTTGGATGCCCCTATGGATAGGAGCCAAAGTGGGGACATGCCAACTGCTTCCAAGAGTTGCGCAGAACAGAGTAAGCCCGCTCCATAGTAGGAGCTTAAGGGTTGAATTAAAATGGCCGATGGGCCAGATGCGGCCTGCAGGCCATAGTTTACCCACCCTGCTATAAGTATAGTTAAAGTGGTAGAACCCTACTTAGTGGAGACCAGTGTGCTCTGTAAGCTGGGCACTTGTGTGGCTGTTCAGGAGAGACTGAAATGCTGCCCAGCTGAGCAGCAAAGCGTCCACAGTTACCTGTTTTATTTCTGCTGGTGGTGCACATCCACACATGCTTCAGTGCACATAAAAATATTCCACACATGAATAGCAAAATCTGCCCATGGATGGAAAAAATAGAGGGAATATTGGTGGGGATACAATTATATCAGTAATAAAGGTGTTTATACCAGTATAATTTATTCACATACAGGAAAGGTGAATAAACTATATTGTAATAAGGCAATTTATACCAGTATAACCGTATCTACATGATGGGTTGTTCCAGTAGAACTATTGCATTAAAAGAAATCACACTGAAATAGTTAGATAAGGTATAATTTTTTTTATTTAAATCACATTTTTGATTTTGTAAACGTCATCACTAAAATACTAAATTTCTCATTTAAAAATAAGTTACAATGAAATCTCATCCCAAACATGCTACGCCTGCACTTACAGGCTTATCAGAATAAATGAATTAACTATTACCTCTTGCTTCTTGAACGTTCTGGGCTTTCAATTCCTGTTTCTTAGCAGAGGAAGAAGTAACATATGCAAAGAAAGATGAACAGGGTTGTTTTTTGTTCTGTGCTTATGTGGTGGTGGACCTGGGCCAAGCACGGAAGCGAGTTAGTTAAGACGTTGTCTTAAAGACAGACAATATATAGGAAAGGACAGTGGCACCACAGAAAGGAACAGTGGAGTGGACTGGAAAGAAAAAGGGAAGACATTATTCAGCACACACACACAGCTTCTTATATGCCCCTAAATTTTTGCCACAGAAACACTGTCACGGCTTCTGGGCATAAGAAACCCTCTACCTAGGAATATTTTGAAGAAATTGGCTCCCTGGGGAAGGGCTGAAGGTAGGGCCAAGGCTGCTCCTGGGGCAGGGCCATGTGGTGGGCGGCTGCCACTTGTGTCGGGGCTGGAGCACCACTATGGCCCCGGCCCCGGCTCTAGCTCCGGCAGCAGCCACACAGCCCGCCCTGATTTCAGTGTCAGCCCTGGGGAAGGGCTGAAGGTGGGGCCAGGGCCGCAGGGTGGCTGCCCAGCTGCTCGCAAGGTGGAACCTCATGGCGGGTAGTTACCCCATGTGTCTGGGCTAGAGTCAGTATCCCAGCTGGGGAGCCACCACGCAGCCCTGGTCCCCCATTCTCCCACCAGCAGAAGCTTACTTTCATGTCAAAAGGAGGTGAGTGTTGCTGATTAGCTCTGCTGAGGTGGGCGGGATTAAAATTCTGTGTGCGCACACCATAGAGGGAACTTAGATGGCCATTCGTGTTCCTCGCAACAGCAGCCCTCCTGTTGCATGTTATGGAAAATTGTCCTTTTCATGGGGCTTCCAGTTGTCTTAGCACCACCAAACCCTGACCTTTCTTCAAGTTAGGATAAGAGGAAGCTGCATACCAAATTTGGTGGCCCTATCTCTTACCATTTAGGAGGAGTTCTTAAACAAATGGACTTGCAGACAGACATAAGAATGGCCATACTGGGTCAGACCAATGGTCCATCTAGCCCAGTATCCTGTCTGCCGACAGTGGCCAATACCACAGGCCCCAGAGGGAGGGAACACAACAGGTAATCCTCACATGATCTCTCCCCTGTCACCCATTTCCAGACAAACAAAGGCCAGGGACACCATTTCTACCCATCCTGGCTAATAGTCATTGATGGACCTAACCTCCATGAATCTATCTAGCTCTTTTGTGAACCCTGTTAAAGTCCTACCCTTCACCACATCCTCTGGCAAGGAGTTCCACAGGTTGAATGTGCACTGAGTGAAGAAAAACTTCCTTTTGTTTGATTTAAACCTGCTGCCCATTAATTTCATTTGGTGACCTCTAGTTCTTATATTGTGGGAATAAGCAAATAACTTTTCCTTATTCACTTTTTCCACACCAGTCATGATTTTATAAACCGCTATCATATCCCCCCTTAGTCTCCGCTTTTCTAAGCTGAAAAGTCCAAGTCTTTTTAATCTCTCTTCCTAGGGGACCTGTTCTAAACCCCTAATCATTTTTTTGCCCTTTTCTGAACCTTTTCCAATGCTTATATATGTTTTTTGAGATGAGGCAACCACATCTGTATGCAGTATTCAAGATGTGGGTGTACCATAGTTTTATATAGAGGCACTAAGATATTTTCTGTCTTATTCTCTATAGACACACAGATGTACTCTAATATAAATATTAGATCTAGATAACATAATACACCCCCCATTACTTTGGGACAGCATAGCCACTGATCACAATGGTGATGATGTAAGGCTATTCCCTATTTTTAGAAAACTCAGCTTTTCCAAGGGAACCCCATTCTATACTTGTTTTCTCAAAAAACAGAAGTGCCAGTGCACTCTAAGCACAGTCAGTCTTAGCTTTTTTTGGCAACTTGATTTAAATCCCTTTTTTTTTTTTTTTTTTTTGGTGCTTTAAAGCAACTCAGCCTGAGCCTAACGCTTTGTTCTCCCACAGAAGCAAGGCCTATGAAAGCTCATCTGAGCTGAAGAACAATACCCTTTGTCTAACCAGACAAGACAAAATGATAAAGGAGGCAGAAGCAGAAATATCAGTGTGATTGAGGCCTCATCCAAATAGGACAAAAACCAACTTTCACATTAAAGGAGACATGCAGTTACTGCCCAAGGCCAAATGCAACAGCCGTAGAGAAACTATCCTCTACCCTACCTCAGTCAGTCTCTTCTTTTACTTTCTGCCTTACTTGCCCTTGCTTTTGCAGAACATCTGCACAAGGCATCCCTGCTTATGCCTCACTTGTAGCTTTTACAGCACCAGGTTCCCATATGTTTTGGAATAACTAAGCATCATTTACACAAGGTCCAGTGCATCTCCAGTTCACAACCCAACACCCCAGCCTTTCAAAAATGTTCCTTTCGATACAGCAGGCCGGTGTGGTATCAAGCCTATTGCAGACTGCACTGTCACTGCTTGGCAGGATTCCTCCATCTTGCTTTCGGCCTCACAAACACACACTTCCATCACTGCCCAGCCCCTGTCAAGTCTGTAATTAAATTCCAATCTGTCAGGATTTGTATGGTTGGGCTGTGGCTTTAAAATCTGCAGGGGGACAGGCCCGCTGACAGGGAAGGGGGCGATTGCCCCAGGGCCCAGTGATTCTGCTTTAGAACTGGTCTTCACTAGAAAATTGTCAGAAAAATCTGAAACTTCATAGGGGGAGCCAAGTTAGCCTGTAACAGGAAAAACTTAAAAAAACAACCAATATTGTAGTAGCACCTTTAAAGACTAACAAAACATCAAGGCTACGTCTACACTGGCATGATCTTGCGCAAAAACTCTTTTGCAGAAGAGTTCTTGTGCAAAAACTCTTCCAGAAGAGAGCAGCTACACTGGCATGTACTTTCGCGCAAGAGCATCCATGCCAGTGTAGATGCTCTCTTGTGCAAGAAAGCTCTGATGGCCATTTTAACCATAGGGCTTTCTTGCACAAGAAATTCATGTTGCCTGTCTACACTGGCCTCTTGCGCAAGAACAGTTGCGCAAAAGGGCTTATTCTTGAGCTGGAGCATCAGAGTTCTTGTGCAAGAAGCCCTGATTTCATACATTAGAACATCAGTGTTCTTGCACAAGAACTCGCGGCCAGTGTAGACAGGCAGCAAGTTTTTGTGCAAAAGCAGCCGCTTTTGCGCAAGATCGCACCAATGTAGACACAGCCGTAGATGGTATCATGAGTTTTTGTGGGTGCAACCCACTTCTTCAGATGACTGGAGTATTAGAAATCCAGATCCAAGACTAAATAAAGGAAAAGGGGGGGAGAGAACTACTTGATGGTTCTTGTAACTACTTGAACCATTTACTCACTATCTGTCTCTACCCTCCCCCCCCCCCGCTTTTCCCTTATTTATTCTTGGATCTGGACTTCTAAAACTCCAGTCATCTGAAGAAGTGGGTTGTGCCCACAAAACCTCATACATGTTTTGTTAGTCTTTAAGGTGCTACTAGAAAAATCTGAATGACAGTTAAACCGACCTAGCCTCTGGTGTAGGCAGTGTTAGGCTGATCAGACAATTCTCATGTAGACCCAGCTATTGCTTTTAGAAAAGGTGAAGAACTGACACGAGTGGGAGAACCCCTCCTGCCGGTGAAGGCAGAATCTTCTTCACTGGAGTGCTACGCTGAGACTGCAGCTTCATTTTAAATGTAGAGAAACCCTTTGAGGGAAGCCTGCACCTTAGCTAACAGGAGGCATCCTGTAGATATCCATGGGGGCTGATTTCTGCTTTCTAATCCTCTGGGGCCCTCTGAACACCCCAAACTTTGCTGAGTGCAAGATCCAAAAAAATACTAGCACTTGAGAGAGGACTTTAGACCTAGATAGGTAGGAGCCAGCTGGAAGAGAAAGGTTGGCTTTTTTCAATGAAGTGTTTAAAGTTAGAGGTTATTTTCAGTTTAGAGTTTCCAAAATCTTGCCCCCCCCCCCCCAAAAAAAGATTTCATTTAGGCAACATAAATTGTAAGTGTATACAAGCATACCCCAAAATCCAAACGCTACTTAGGTAAGGAACTGGGATGCCACATGCAGTTGTCTGAACCCAAGAGTTGTCAAGAGGTTGGGGGGAAGGGGAGAGCCTCAGATATATTTCCTGTAAATACTTGCTGCTCATTTCCTTTTGTCTTTTGCTTGTTGCTCCCATTCCTTGGCATTGAGTCATTTGCTCTAGCTGAATCAGTGACTGAGCAGTGATCTGCCACTCGACCTTACATTAAGATAATGTTGTTAGTACCCATTCTGTGAAGGAGAGGGGAAGATAAGAAACTGAATTTCACACGTACAGCTGTAGAAGGTGGATTTCAGGAGGTGCAGCATATTTTAATGCCATTTACAGACTTCTCATTTTGATCATGACTTTACATGGCTGCATTATAATGGAGAAACATTAAAACAAAGTTTTGAACTGCAAAAGGAAAAAAAAACCACATTTCATTCCAAAAAATGTCAAAATAGGACATTTCAACATTGTTGAAATCTCTTTCCCCCACCTTCACCCTCTTCCCCACCAAAACAGGATTTTGGTAAGATGCAACTTTGCAAAAGTGTTAAGATTTAGCCAGAACTGCATTTTGATGGAAAACTGTTCCACTCAAGTTTTTCTGACCTGCTCTAATCATTATAATTTATATACAAAACCCCCAAGAAGTCAAAATGATTTGTTTAAACTTTTGTCCCAAAGTATCAAAATACACATTCCCTCAAAATACTCTGATTTGGACAAAACTGCACTGTTGAACAGAAAACTTTAGTAAAAACGAGCTGTAATTGCCCTGTTCTGTGGCTTGTACCATGCAGGAGATCTGACAAGACTAGACTGAGGCTTATAATGGTCCCTTCTGACTTTAAGGTCTATGAATAAAAAATATGTAATTTTATTTCAATAAGGTATTACCTGATAGCTACCTGCTACTCAATGTGTTTAATAAAAGCCTAAGGAAGAACACATCAGACATGCATATAATCCTTCGTTCAGACAAGGTAGAGTAATATCTTTTATCTGATTAACTTCTGTTGATGAGAGGGGCTTTCTGAGCCACACAGATCTCCTCTTCAGGCTTGGGAAAAGGAAGTCCCACATCACAGCAAAATGCAATGTGGGACATACTGTTTTCCGTAAGTTAGCAGCACATATTGTAAGAGACCTTCAAGGGATAGTGGCTCGTTAACACTTCTGCAGACACAGGACAAAAACAGGAGTTTGTGGGCTAAGGCTGTTATAAAAGTCATATGCTTAGATTGCCATCATAGCATGTTTCAAACAGTATATATTTTTATCCAAGCTTCTTTTTTGTAAGCATTACTAATATTGTGAGTTTCCAAGACAATCACCCCTTAATCAGAGCCACAGTGATTTAGTGGCATGAAGGCAGATTACCCAGTATGTACATAGAAGGCTCTTGCATGCTACAGAACTTGGCTCTTCACCAGTTTCTGGAAGACCGCTGTAGAGTGGGGAGATGTGGTCAGTATGTTGGCAGACTCAGCCCTAACGCCTACATACCGATCACAGGCTATTCCTGCTAGAGGCTGCTTTGCTCACGGGAGGGAGTTTCTTTGATCTTTAACCTCAGGTCCTTTCCAAAGTGCCCCACTTGAAAGCCTGTACAGACTGCGTGCAGTAGTGTGTATATTTGTAAATTTCATCCCTCAGGATGAAAGTTTGCTCAACTGTTTCAAATTTGAGGGAATTTTTTATTTGTGGATTACTAGGGGGCATTGGCCCCTGCTCACTATGCTTTCCAACCCCCATTTCTGGTGGTAGGCAGGCCCAGATCTCTCCCTGGCCACCAAGGAGGGCAGGGCTGGGGCTGTGCCCCTTCCACCCCGGCCGCCGAGGAGGGGAGGGCCAGCAGTCACACTAGCCCCAGCATCTCAGCTCCCCTCCCACAGCCTCTTGCTCCCACATCCCCCCTGGTTGCAGCCTCGATCTCTTGGCTCCCCTTCAGCTGTCGGAGGTGGACCAGGGGAGCCAGGGGGCAGCAGGGGTGGCGGCAGCAGCTCCTCCCTGCATTTAGGGGCCCCAGAATCTCTGGGACCCAGCAGGGAACCGCCGCCTCCACCTGGCCCGCACTTGGGCTGCTGCCTGCCTGGTGCTTCACCTCGAGCACCCTCCCCCTGCAAGTTTACAGCACCTGCGCCAGCTTCCTGCAGGTGAGGGGGGGAGGGCAGGAAACCTCGAGGCTCCACATCAGATTCAACTTGTGAGGAAGTGTGCACGGTGGTGGGGAGAGGGGCGAACGGGGAGGGGAAGAGCTGGGGGTCCAGAGCTCCATGACTCACAGCCCACCCCCCTCCTTCCAGCCTTACCCCCACCTCCATCATTCCTACACCTCCCTAACCCCTCTCCCTCCTGCCCATCCTCTTCCTTCCATCCCTACACCCACCCAGCCTTCCTAACCCTTCCCCTCTCCACCCACATTATCCCCACATAGTTCCTCCATTCCTACACCTTCACCTTTCCCAAACCCTTCCCCCTGCATCCCCACACTACCCATCCCCTGCCTCCATTCCCATATCCCTCTCCCCCCACCAACCCCTTACCGCATTGCCCATCCCCATACACCCTATCCCCCTTCCTCCCTACCTACACACACCTTGCCCCCTCCCACGAACAGGCAACCAAACCAGCAAAGAAATGGGCACCAGCGGGTTAGCAGTTGCTCCAAACGCTACTGGGCCACCCCTTTGTGATGCCTTGGGGTGTGTGTGTGTGGAATTAGCCTCCCGACTCCAGCCACGCAGAGTCCGTTTGGGGATGGGGCGGTGCGTGGGGGAGGGAGTTAACCTCTGGCCCATGTGGCGTGGAGGCAGCCCGGGGGGGAGGGGGAAGGGCGCAAGGCTGGGATGCAGCAGAGAGGGGTTAATTCCCAGCCCATGCGGCATGGACCCGGTAGGAGGTCATGGGGGGCATTATCTCCCACTGTGCCTGGCAGTGATGTTTCCATTCAGGTGATGCTGAGCAAGTCTGGCAAGCCTTGTGCATTGTGGAACTGGGCTAGGATTCTCATTCACAGGAGGAGGCAGAGGGCCAACCCATCCCTCCTTCACCCATCTGCAACTCGCAGCTGAGGGCACGCGTGGCGGGGGACAGACACAGGCATCACTGCGGGCTTCCAGCTCTTCCAGGCTGCGACGCGTCTCTGCCCGGGGCCCAACCCTGCAGTGCTGCCCTGGTTCACTGAGAAGGAAGCAGAGGCCTCGCCTCCCTCTGTTCTCAAGTGGCTCCGGGCTGTGACCCAAGGGGCCCAGGACCGAGCAGGCAGAGGTAGGGTTGCCAGGTGTCCGGTTTTGAACCAGACAGTCCAGTATTTGAGCTTTCTGTTTGGGAAACAAATTGAAAAAAATATAAATGAGAAAATATAAATGTCCAGTATTTTCTAAAGAAGATGTAATGTAGATTGTGATGTAATGTCAAGTGTGTCTGGTATTTTTGTTGAAACCATCTGGCAACCCTAGCAGAGGGAAGCTGCGAAGTGGATGCCACATGCAGAGTCAGGCTGCCGAGCTTCCTGGGCGCCTGCCCCAGCCCAGCCCCACCACTGCCCACTCTAAAGCAGCCCACGATGCCACAGGATGGACAGTACCCCGCCACCCCCACAGCCCCGCTTGCCAGGGCAGACTGGAGCATGGGGGGAGACCACATGGCTTACACTCCCACGGAGCACAGGGAAGGGGGGAGGGAGGGACATATGACTGGAGGGAGGGGCTGCGGGACACAGAGTGATGCATGAGGTCATTCTGTCATCGCCCAGGAAAAACTTTTAAAAAAGTATAGTAAGACATTGCCAGATGAGACCACTGGGATCATCTAATTTGGCCTCTTGTATAACACAAGCCATAGAATTTGCTGTCCCCTCCCCAAAATCCTAGAGCAGATCTTTTAGAAAAACCATCCAATCTTGATTTTAAAATGGAGAATTCACCCACTGTGACCCTTTGCAAATACAGTCACTCTCATTACGCTCACTATTAAAATTTACATCAGATTTCCACTCTGAATTTGTCAAGCTTCACCGTCAAACTATTAGATTGTTACACATCATTCTCTCCTAATTTGAAAAACCCATTATTAAAGAAATAGTTATTCCCCACGTAAGTACTAGGGAGTAAAATTCCATTTAGTTGGTTAACCAGTTAAACATCCAGTTTAACCAGTAAACAGATTAAAGGGGGTGCAGGTGGGCTGGAATGCTCCCTACCGCAGGCAGGGGCTGCTCCAGCCCAGCCAGAAGAGTCCCTGCCAGCCCAGCCCTGTTTACTGCAGGCCCAAACAAGTCCCAGGGCCGCTCCAGAACCGGAACAGCCTCTATCTGCGGTGGGCCCCCTGCGGCGCTGCAGGAGCCTCCCACCCAGTTAACAGTTAAACAGAACCAGTGAACATCAGTTAAGGATGATGCTTACCAGTTGATCTTTCACCTCCCTAATAGGTACTTCTAAAACTGTAATCAAGTCACTGCACTGAAAATATTATTGTCCCTGAAAGCAAAACCAAAGTAAAATTAAAGCTCAGCTTTACACATCCAGATCTGCAAAATCTCCGTGAATGTAAAAAGCTACATACAAGTGATGTAATGTACCACTACAATCTTTGCTTACATATGTTGTCATCTTAAAAAAAAACCCAAATGGCATTTGACTATTTTCCCAAGTTTTTGTAAGATTATTACGGTAACTGAGCTGCTCCTTTTAAGCGCAGAGTGAACACTACATGCTCCCTGGACTTTCACTGCATCGGTTACCACTAGAGGCCACACAACTGATAGTGAGGTGGATTCAACAAGTTATTTACTAACCCCTGATCACCTACCCCTGTGTACTAATCACAGAGGGTCCAATTTGGCCAGCACTGCAGAATTCATTGTTGGTAATTCATAAGAACTCAGCTTGATCCAACCCAGTGGTGGGCAACCTGCATGCAGCACATTGGGATTCTATCTGTGGCCAGTACACCTCTCATTCACTGGGGCCCCGCACTTTCTACTCCTCCCCAAGCAGTTTCAGAGCACTAGGAATTCACTGATTCATGCTCCAACCTCACTCCTCCACATCCCTTTCAGAGCTTGTACTCTATGCATCAGCTGTTCAAACTCTGGGAGGGAGGCAGGAGCAGGGACGGACCACAAATCAGCAGATTCATAGTGCTCTGAAAGTCCTGGGAGGCAGGGGGAGTAGGAAGTTCAGAGCTCCAGGGTCCTAGTACATGAGAGGAAGGGGGGGGAGAGAGAGAGACAGGGTGCACAGACCATAGGTGAAACCCCTGTGGGCTGCATGTTGTCTGTCACTGGATTTCAATATGGCCCGCTGAGACGATGGAAAGCCACTCATGCGGCCTACTCACTAATCTTGGTTGCCCCTGGCTGATCTACTCCCCACTGAAATCAGTGTCAGCTATCCATTAACTTCAGCAAGAGACCAGGCTCTTCAACTCCAGGATGTGTCTGTGACTGTGGCAGTTAAGACTTTACCTGTAATTAGTGCATTTATTTGGTGTGAGAACATGGACACCAATGTCAGATCTCACAGTGTCATTTAATTTAGTCACTTCTCAAAGTCCAACTGCACTTTTTAAGCAAAGGGGAGTTTTAGAAATCTGTTTACTAAACTAAACAACATGTGTAAAGGCAGCTATTTCTTTTGTGCTACAAACACAAGATTAAGTGTCTGGGCCTCCTGTGAAAAATTTCATACATATTTTTATCCTGATATTAAATGTTCTGTATCAACAAGACAACTTACATAATCGACATTTCTAAGGTATACTCCCAACATATCCAACTCACTAGTAAGATGTTTCTTTGAAGACATTTTTAAACTAGTAAGTTCATTCAAGGATATATTCCCCATCAATGGGCTCTATTCTCCCACTGGATGACAGCTGTCTTGCACCACTGCTGAATTCAGAGCACTAATAGGCTTCATACACAGATGGGAGCCTCACCTCTCAATTGTACTGTTTTCTTGGGCTGGGTCTAGACTACATCCCTCTTTCAACAGAGTGATGTAAATGAGGCACTTCGAAAGTGTAAATGAAGCGGGGATTTAAATATCCTGTGCTACATTTGCATAATCGCATCATGGTGCTCTTTTGAGCAAGTACCATTTTGAAAGTAAAACTGCAGTCTAGACGCAGTTCTTTCGAAAATGGCAGGCTTTTTCAAAAGATCTTGTATGTGAGTACTGGATCTTTCAGAAAAGCCTGCTGTTTTCAAAAAAAACTGCCTCTAGACTGCATTTTTACTTTCGAAATGGTGCTTGATCAAAAGAGCGCCATGATGTGATTATGCAAATGAAGCATGGGATATTTAAATCCCCGCTTCATTTACACTTTCGAAGTGCCTCATTTACATCCCTCTGTCGGCAGAGGGATGTAGTCTAGACATAGCCTTGGTGACAGTACATCTGAACTTGTTTCCTGCAAACTAAGTTGAAAACTGCTGTACATTTGTGTAGATGGGGTAAACTATGTTTAATAGTTGTAAGAAAATGGTGTTTGACTATCAAAAGCAGTGAGACAACTTTTCCCAGCACATAGGCATGGCAACTTCATAAGACAAACAACCAGTGTTCTATAGAAATGTGGCTTAGAGAGATGGGGTCTGGGTGTGAAGAGGTAAGCAAACTTGCATATTAACTATAGTTCCCAAGAGGCAAGCTGAGAGAGAAACATTTATTTTGCATCTTCATTACTTCAATGAAGAAAATATTAGCAAGGTAAATACATGTATTACACTCATACTGGAAATTCCATGAAATTAAGGCCAAATTGAAAATGTACTGCATTTTCCCTAAACTGAATAGAATTCCCTAGCTTGTTTCTGATTTTTTTTAATACTGAATTAAAATTAATTTGTGGATAATTAAAATTAAAAACTGTGTGTAAAAGTATATCATCCAAGCTGCATTACCTACAGTTTATGGTTTTGGCACTGGGGTATTAAGCAACCAGTTAAAAATTACAGCTTAGTGGCAAGACCTCTATGACCAGAGACATGTGTCCTTCACTGTATTCAATCATTTTTATCAGTTACCAAAGTATATAAAAAATTAGTTTACAGCAGTTGCATATAAAGTTAATTCCCCTGATGTCTTAAGTTTCTGCAGAGCTGGGTAGTAAATAAGATGTAAACATATGGATGTTAAATTCATACAATGTAGCAATCATGTTAATGACAAACAAAAGGGTGATATTTACTGCTTTGTCAAATTCCACATTTGCAAATGCATACAAGAAATTAGATAAAAGTATTTTTTATTCCCGTGACCAAAATTAAAGATATTTTTAACCACAATTCTGCTTTATCACAGTGCAGAAGGACAGTAATATTTCAAGGATTTATTCAGGCATATCTTTAAATACAAAAAGGGAGACTGAGGAAAAGCCAGAGTAGTCTATACACAATGCAGTCTGCATACATTCTGAAGCGGTACTCTCAGTAACTATACATTTTTCAAACTAATCCCGTATCCAATGATTTAGAACATTTTATACCATCAGAAGTTCTAGATTTAATTATTAGAGCCATTAACAGTGAGGACATATATTTATACCCTTCAGTTGCCAAACAATTCGGGTAGCTGAGAGAATGTGACCTATAGTGGGTTTTGGGGACAACAGACTATCAACTGAGGACCTCTGAAATAGAGTATTTTAGCACAGGAGAACTGATGCTGCAGTATATTTAAAATTAAAATCCTGGGTGAAATCCTGGCCCAGCTGAAGTTAATGGTAAAACTGCCACTGATTTCTACAAGACCAGGACTTCATCCCTTGTTTATGAGGTGCAACACTTAGGGCATGTTTTCTTGCTCTTCAGCTTCTTCTCAGATACTGAACTCACAAAAAAAATTAAAGGACAAATGTAACAAAAGCAAAACACTTAAAAAAACCCTGAGGGGTGCCGGAGGGATCTGAGAAGTGATCTGAGTAAAAGACACTGAAGTGAACACGAGCGAGTTTATATTAAAAAAAAAAAAAAAAAAAAAATGAGCAAAAGTTACATTTATCTAAAAGGGACATTATTGCTGCTAAGTTTCTGCTACTAGCTGAAAGAATGACATGGCAACCCTGCCATGAACTACAGAAGCTTTTAAAGCTGACCACAAACTTTTTTTTATCCTAAATGTACTACAGCTTTAATAGATGTATTGAAACAATTTTAATGGAAAACTAGTGTCTCAATTTAGAAAGCCACTCCAGAAGTTAATAAAGACTTCAGCCTAAGTTGAAAAATTATTTCCTACTATCATATGGAAAAACAGTTCTCACTACAAGCCTCATCTTCAATAGATTAAAGAAAAAACAGCTAAACCCTTCGGTACCATATCTGAAATTGTTTCAATACACTTAGGCCCTCCATCCTGCAGCTGCATGTGAATGAGCTGACCACTTCCCACTTCCCCAGCTCTCACAAGACAGTGCTTTGTCATTAGCAATGACCTACCACATTTAAAATAACATTTCAGGAGTATTCAAAACAGTAAGCAATGGTACTCTGAGAAATGCTCAACTCACTTCTAAAGAGGATAGACACTGGCTTTTCAAGTACCACTCCCAAGATGCTACTTCACACATTTAAATTTAAAGAAAGTTTCTTTCTACAATGTCATCTGTGCAAATGTGTAAGTAATAGTGCACATAAAAAAACTTTGTAGTGAAAGGAACTGAAGACATACAGCATTCTCTAAATAGAAAATCTATCTGTACAGTAAATGCTAATTTAAAGAATGCCAAGATTATTTAAAATCTAAGCACATAATACTGACAGAAAATGTTAAATTGGACAATATACATATAAATTACATTTGCAAATACTTGTAGAAATTTTAAACATTTAATACCCTTAATTTCACAAATCAGCTAGGACACTGTAAAACAAAGAATCTAATTAATTAAAAGTGTCCCCCCCTTCCCCCCCCCACACACCAGAAAAATACCAAGGATGAAACAAAAAGGAAAAAACCCTGCAGTGTGAGACAAAGCACTGAAAAGAGTTAAAGCATTTCAGCTTATAGAGGTAGTACTAGCCACATCCAGCTAGAAATACATTATATAGTTCAACTACAATGAAGTAACGTAGTAAAATGTAGAAAGATTATAAAATTTACAAAAATAAATAGTTTTGAATGCTTTAGAAAATGCAAGATACTTAGCCGACAAGTGTCTTGAAGCTGTTTTTCCAACCAAAGGGAAGTGAAATTTGTTTTATTTTTAAAATATATATAAATTTTTCTAGTAATGCGGATGGATTTGCACAATCCAAATATGCAACTCCAATGTATACCAACTTGTCATGTATTTTAATATTAAAAATAAAATTTAGGCTTCATAAGTGATTCCCATATGAAATTCACTTTGTATGTAAAAGCTTCTGACAAATTAAAAATTGCACAAACATTTATTCACATGTGATGAGGGGTGGTGGGGAAGGATACGTGCATACATTTTTAGGTCCACACACACACACACACACACACGCCCCTGGAAGGAAAAAGATGATTGCACGATTTGATAAATAAATAATTTAATTTTAAAAACTGCCGCTTTTTTGATTTAACACGGAGACATTGTAAGAACTACTCATGGGCAACTGTGTTTTGCTTTAAAAAGAAATTCCTCGCAGCTCTCTCAGTGGCTATATCCTCAAACCAATATTAAGTGGCAGTACAGTCTCTTTGGTTAAAAATAAATATCAAGATCCAACAAGTATTTCCATGATATGGTCCAACTCACTCAGATCTGGTCTACATATCTGAATATTGGTTGTTGAAGAAGAATTGCAAGATGGGAAGGTTTTCAATGTTTCTTCTGTAGCAGTAGGTGGTGTTCTAGGTGCCATTAGTGGGGCAGAGCAGAAGTCTGAATCATACATTGAAGTGTCAATATCTTCAAAGATATCATCTATAGCCAAATCTTTTAAGTAACTAGTTGAATTTGAAATTTCAAAGGAACCAAATACACATTCAGCTCCTTTCAAATCTTGTCGCACTTCTTCTGGTTTTAGACATGCATTTTCAGGCAGCTTTGGCTCATCAGCAGGAACCAAACAAGTAGGTGGGCTTATATCTTCCATGAAGTCCAAATCCTTCAGAATAGATGAAATGGCAGATGACATGTCATCATCTGAAACCATCAGCAGGCTATTTTCAATTGGGCCTTCTCCAGACCACGAGCTGCAACAGTTAGACTCTGGCTGGTTACTACCTGAAGGCAAATGTAAAGAAATTCCAGGTGAATCAATTCCTGGGTAGCCGAGAGAATGGGAGGCAATGCCATTGCACACATTAATTGGCTGCTGGCTACTCTCTTGTCTCATTTCTTCCTGAATCTGCCTTACTGTGTTAGCTATGAGCACAGATCGGTGTAAGTTTGGTTCCACCAGCATTTTGTAAGTTTGTAACTTGGTGAGGCACATATTCAGCACTAACTGCCTCTTAAGTGGATACGGCAGATTTCGACTGGAATCAAAAGCACTCGAGAGACCAGCCATGTTCTCCTCATAGTCACTCAGCTTGCGTTTTAGACCTTTCCCCAACATGAACCTGCAAAAGAAAATTTCTAGTTAATCCTTTTATACTTATTTATTAAACATCATTGGATAACACCACACTTTTGCCAAAGTTATATTTCTAACACTGCACAAATGAGCATAACAGACAGTTTGTCTAAATTAATCAATGTTCTGGGGAACTGATCACACAGAAAATTAGTTGGAAAAAGTACCTCTCTCAATAGCTATTAAGAAGTTTTTATTTCTAAGGATGCTTACAATTTTCGATTAGAGCAAAATGCTTCAGCTATTAAATACAATTCATATCTCATGATTAAATCAGAGAGAACTACAAAAAATTGTATCAACAGGACCATATTGAAGCTTTTTATAACTGGAGAATTTTTTAACTGAAATTTTTGCAAGCTTACTAGGCTAAGTATTTTGGAATAAAGCTCACAACCCTTCCAGGATAGAAAGACAAAAATATAGCAGACCACAATCAAGATAGGAAAAAGGTCTACCGCTATCCTACCAAGTAAACAGAAGTTTCTGAGTATAATTGCCTTAACTGTACGGGGAGATTTCGGCAAATCCAGTAATGTGCCTGAACCACTATTGCTTTCTGCTTGAACTTTAGCAACCAAGCTAACAGGCCCAAAATAGGCCTAGACAGCATGACCAAGTCAGGAAGGGGGAAGAAGGGGAGTTTGGGTGCCACAGAGAGGGCAGCTTGACCCCGTGTCCTTCCTGAGGCCCAAATCTCTAGTGAAATCGCTGAGCTATACATTAAGAAAAACAGGAAGTTTGTCTAAATGCCCTAAGACATATCTATCAGGGTCCCCCCGAGTATGAAGTCTCTGAAAAAGAAACACACACATCTGGTGAAAGTGATGATCAGAAGAAAACCTCTTGCCTAACCTTTAAAAAGTGCTTGCCTAACAAGTTTTTGAGTGACATGTTATTGTAATACTAATGGATAAATAGGGAAGGAAAGTTTGAGTTAGGGGGGACAATTTTGGGAACACTTGGAGAGACGCTTCGAGGACTCCTTGAGGACTCTTCACATCTGGACGCATCTTCGCCCCCCACCGGCAGACTGAAGACTGGCCATCGGAAGCCTGCTCGGTGTCACTCGAGAGCCACACTCAACTTCAGTAATTATCGAGGGTGGGGATGTTTTACTAACCTGTTGCGGACGTGTGTAAGTGCTTGAGACTAAGTAAAGTTTAGCTTTAAGTGAAAGCACTCATGTTGTCCTGTTTGTACCATCCATCTATCAGTCGGACGACCTGTCTCCCCTGAATTATTTCCTGACACCACCTCGCAGAGAGTAAAAGTTACCGAGAGAATTGGATTGAAAGAACCCTGGGTAACATAGCCACATGAAATATTTCAGAACATTACAGTATTCACTTGTTGGTGGATATTTAGTTACAAATGCAAAACAGGTTTTACCTTGCAGGATGACATTTCTAGTCTTGTTTTCCATTCCCCTCCCAATTTGAACACAAAGCTATGTGAGCTGAGTTCATCATAGCTCCTCCCCATACCATGAAACTTAACTGCATTGAGTCAGTCTCTGGGCCAAAGAAGAACTCTCTAAAAGTTCATTTTTCTCACCAACAGAAGCTGGCTTAATAGAAGCTATTACCTCACCCACCTTGTCTCTAAAATCCTTGGACTGACAAGGCTACAGCACCACTTCACTCAGTGTTTACATGTAGATAAGCTTCACATGTATGTACACTGAAGTGCATCCCATTTCATGCATGCCGAGGGGGGGGCTCAGAATTGAAGTTCCTTCATAAATTCAAACTTCTCAATGGATGTTATTAGCACTTACGCTGCCTTATGACATTACATCAAGGATTTCAAGCCATTTATGTGCTTATGACACTAAATATTCAGACAGTTTAAAAGCATAGGCAGTGAAGGGACAAGATACATCCGGCCATGGAATCTGGCTGCAGGATAGTCCTTTTACATCACTGATCAAGATTCCGGTCAATCATTGCACCAAACAAACAGCAAGGGATTTTGATTTATGGATAATTAACTTTTCTGGGGACTCTCAACTACTCCCCAACAACAAAGGAAGAGGAGAGTTTCTCTTCATGAGCTAAGTGTGGAGAAGAATGCATCAGGGCATTTCATTCCCAAATGGAAGTAGTGAAGGTAAAAGCCTGTTTAATGACATGTAAGGGGAAAGAACAAGTCTGCTACTTTTCAATGACACTACTGGAAGGAGTATGTGGAATTGCAGCCACCAGAGATGACAATTACAGGTTCCCTGTAGGCTCTTACTGTTAGGTGATGCCACAAGTCAAGGCCTTGAAAACAGTGCTTTTCATCTAAGACAGGGCTACTCAACTTGGGAAGCACTGGGAGCCACAATGATACTCACAGTACGTGCCAAAGGCTGCAACCTAAGTGTGGTTGCATATACACACACAAATATATATATATGCAAATCGTTTATTTCACACTGAAGGGCATGAATACAAAGATTAAGGCAAGACTACATAACACACAGGCCCCATTTAAGTCAGTTCTGCTGATGATAATAAAATGAAATATTTACCTGATTTCCACCCATGACACCACTTCTAAAGAGCAATGACAGTCCAGGAATTTAACTACTAAAACACATATCAACAGAAGACCATTATATTGACTACTTTTTTGTTTTAGCTCCCACATGCAGGCCACGTGTTGAGCCCCGCGTAAACACAAACCACACGGCGGGCCACAAACAGATGGGCTGCATGCGGCCCTCATGTTGAGTAGCCCTGATGTAAGGCTTCCCTGCACCAGTATGCAACTTTTCCCAGTACCCTCTCCAAAGAGCCCACCTAACACAAGACCCAGAATTGCCAACATTATATAAACTCCCATAGGGTTGCCAGGTGTCTGGTATTGACCCGGACAGTCCAGTATTTTCGCCTCCTGTCCGTTAAAAAGTTCAGAAAATACCAGACACCTAAAATGTCCAGTATTTTCTGATTTTTTTTTTCCCAGCCAGGAGGCAAAACTCCTGGGTGCTTATCTGGTTCCTCAGGGGAGCAGTCTGGTCCGGAGCAGGAAGACAAGATGGCGGATGACCGCCGGCAGCCTGTTAGGGCCAAAAAGCCTCAAAGGCATTTCTTAAAGGGGCCATGCTGGGTTTTTTTTAAGCTTAAATCTTGGGATTTTTTGTTCGTTTGTTTTTTGCTGCTCAATAACTTTGGTCTCCCCCCCTTTTTTCCCCCCTTCAGAGGGGTTTTTTTGGCCGGGAGGAAGAGGGTGTTCGGTATTTTTGGTTAAACCATCTGGCAACCCTAAATGCCCATAAATTTCTGGACCTGTTTTTACTCATCAAAATTGATTTTTCCCAGTTTTATAGATTCCAATGTCAAAAGGGACCATTGGGATAGTCTATTCTGATCTCCTGAGTAACACAGAAAGCTTCCCTGAAGCGATGCCTAGAGCTTGGTTTAAAAATTGCTAGTGATGCCAAATCCATCATGATCCTTAATAAACTGTTCCATTGTCACTATTAAATTATTCTTACTACTTTTTACTTACAGGGGAAGTAAACTTTGCATGCTGGAATATTTCAGTCCCATAACTCTAAGCATACCAGAAATTTTGTATTGCATGTGTAAAGAGAAACTTTTCAGTATTTCAGAGGCAGGGAGGGGGGACCAGGGCAAAGCGCATTAGTCCCTGATAACTGTCAAGTTTCAGCTTGAGAAATTCATCAGTAACATGTTCATTATAACTTCTTAAAACCTTACCCCAGAAAAGTCCTCCCTCCACCCTTTAATCTCAAAAAAGTGAAGAAATGTTACTCCATATTCTCTCTCCAACCCTGTCCCTGCCTCAATTTCACCTATAACCTGAGACCCTCCAATTTTCTGTGCATCTAAAATAGATTTTCAGAAAGCTAGAGGGATGTATAAAGCTTTATAATGAAAGTCTCCACATAAAACTAGAAAGCTTATAAACATTTTGCTATAAACAGGCACACAACTGCTCACGTTTACACTGAGCAAATGGGGTCAAACTATGGCAAAGAACACCACAGAAATGTCTACAAATAAAACAGAGAGGAGGTAGGTGAAGTAATATTCTTTATTGGAACAGTTTATCTTGGTGAGAGAGACAAGATTTCCAGCTACACAGAACTCTTCTCCAGATCTGGGGAAAGTATTTGACTGTCACAGAAATACAAGATCTGAATAGTTTAGCATAAGCAGTTGGCACATACAGGGACCACTGAAGGTGTGATAGCCCATTAAAGCCCTTGTAATCATAAGACAAAAAGGAGGAGGGAGGGATAGTGGGCTACAGGTCGTTGTGAACAAAGCATAAATCCGATGTTTTTATTAAGTTCATGAATTTTGGTGTCTAGCAAAAGTTATGAATTTAAGTTCCCAGGCTCATATTTTGAAAGTCTGGTATAAGATTCATGAGGATGAGGTCAGATAGGTCAAGTATAGAGCAACTGCTTTGTGAGATGGTATTTGTGTCTTAATGTCTAGTTTCACTACACAGTTGTTATTGGGGTTTTTAGTGCATTTAATGAGGTACACTACATATTGAGATAGGCATGTGCAGGATCCAAGGATCTTGGAAAGTGCATATGGGGGGGGGGGGGGGGGGATTGTTGCTCACTGTACAAGTGAAAATATGTTTGCAGGTTTTGTTGTTCTAGCAGGGGCTGATGTCATTTTGAATTGGTGTGTCTGGTCTGCGGAAAGCCTGCTTCTCAGCCTGGAGAGATTGGGGGGGGGGGTTAGAAAACTAGAAGAGGGGTTCAGGAAAGATTTCTTTCAGGACAGGGTCTCAATTGAGTATGGGTGGTGGTAATTTGATACTACAGAAGTACTCCAGTGTGGAATAGTAGGTGACAATTTGGGGTGTGTGGTCAGAGGGTTTTATTTCTGTACTGAAACGTTCTCCTGGAGTATTTGAATGGCCTGTTCTATGTGAGCTACTTCTCTGGTGCAGTGTCCTTGTTTGCTGAAGTTGGATTTGAGTATGTTAATGTGTATCCCAGATTTTCTCTTCAGAACATATCCTGTGGTATCTGATTGCCTGGCTGTCAATTAATTGTAAAATCAACAACCAAACTTATGTGTCTACATCAATATGGATTGGAGTGGGAAGGGCTCTGGAATATTAACAGCACATGTTTAAGGAAGCTCCTTTGAGGCAGGATATTAGTTATGTTTATACTTTTTATAGTCACTGATGGTGCCTCAGCCTAAGCCAGGAATAGTCAACAGGAAAACTGTGGGCCAAATACAGGCCCCAGTTGCTTTTGAACTTACCCTGAAATCTTTTTATTTATTAGTTATAATTGTGGGTGCGTTTTGGGGTTTTTTCTTGGTTATATTCTCTAGAGCCTGGACCTTGACCAAGACATACGAATAGTGACAAAAAAAATTGACTATCCCTGCCAAAGAAAAAAATGCCAAAAGCATGGGACAGTTATAGTCTTAAACACTTTACCTAAATGGCTTTCTTTGACAAAACAACAAGTTTTGTGGATAGGGAGAAGCAGTAGATGTGGTATCTCTTGACTTCAGTATGGTTTTTGATATTGACTTGCATGGCCGTCTCAAACAAATTAGGGAAATACAGCCTAGATAGAGCTTCTATATAAGGTGGATGCATGACTGGCTGTAAAACCAGTTCCAGAGGGTAGTTATCAGTAGTTCCCACCAAGCTGGAAAGTCATATTGAGTGAAGTCCCTCATGGATCAGTCCTGGGTCTGGTTCCATTTAATATCTGCATCAATGATTTAGATAATGGCATATAGAGTACACTTATAAAGTTTGCAGATGATACCAAGTTGGGAAGGATTCCAAGTGCTTTGAAGGATAGGATTAAAATCCAAAATGATCTGGACAAACTGGAGAAATGATCTGAAGTAAAGAGGATGACATTCAATAAGGACAAATGCAAAACACTCCACACGGGAAAGATCAATTGCACACATACAAAATGGGGAACGGATGCCTAGAAAGGAATACTACAAAGATGGATCTGAGATTATAGTGGATCACAAGCTAAACATGAGTCAACGTGTAATACTATTACAAAACAAAGCCAACATCATTCTGGAATGTATTAGCTGGAGTGTTGTAAGCAAGAAGTAATTCTTCCACCCCATTTCATGCTGATAAGGCCTCAATGGTGAGTCTAGTTCTGGATGCCACAGTTTAGGGAAGATGTAACACAAATCGGAGGAGGTCCATAAAAGAGTAACAAAAACAACTAAAGATCTGAAAAACAACATGACATGATAAGGAAAAAGATTTGAAAGACTGGGGTTTGTTTAGTCTGGAAGAGACAGAGAGGGGGGATGTAACAGTTTTCAAATACTTTGTTACAAGAAATAGGAAGAAAAATTCTTCCCCTTAACTTCTGAGGGTAGGACAAGAAACAATGGGCTTAAATTGTAGCAAGGGAGGTTTAGGTTGGACAGTAGGAGAAACTTTCTGTCCAGGTGGTTAAGCACTGGAACAAACTGAAACACTGCATGGCTTCCCAAGCATCCATCTGCCTGGACTACAGCTGAAGAGAGCTGTCTCCTCTAAGGTAACAAAAAGAATGCAAGACACATAGTAGGGATGTAAGCAACTAGTCGACTATCCAATAAACGTAAGCTTATCGGATAGTCGACTAGTCCCTCAACTAGTCCCCTCCCCCCCGTCTTGCTGCCTCTATCAGCCAACATCAGAGGCAGCTAGGGGGGAGCAGAAGCTGATGCTGAGGGAGCCAGCTTAAAAGCCAGTTCCCCCAGCACCATCTTTATGGGAGGCAGGGAAGTAGCTGGGACCGGTCACTAGCCGGGAACCAACTGATCCCCCGCTCGCACCCAGTGCCAGGACACTGCATCTCTCATTGAAAAAGCAGAAGGGCAGCAGGGGGGACCCGGCGCAAGCCCGGAATCAGCTGTCCTGGCTTGTGCCAGGTCCTCCCTGCTGAGCACCAGCCTTATAAATGTGTTAAGAGCCTATAAGGAAGAGCCGCATCAGGGTTAGCTCCCGGGGCCAGGAGCTAACCCCGCTGCTGCTCCCCTGCTTATCGACTAATCAATGGAAATTCCATCAACTAGTCGATTAGTTGGTTTAACTAAATTTAACATCCCTAACATGGAGCAGCACTCAACTGGGGGGAAAGAAAGGGAGGGAGGTGGGAAAGGAATGAAAGCAAGAGACTCCTATATCAAAGTACATAGAGACAAAGAGGATGTTCCTGTAGTAGGAAATCAAATTTGCCATTTGAATTAAATTTTAAGATAAGTGCAGGACTAGTAGTTCTACCTATTGTTAAACTGGCAAATACTTTCCCTTATAAAGATGTTGCATTCAGCTGGTTTTCACTTTGCAAAACTTCTACCATCTAGGCTGAAGTTTTCCACAAAAGAGGTTCAGGTGTTTTGAAAAACAAGGCTAGAGACTAAACTGAGTAAGTCACCTAAATCAAACTGTTAAAGAGTAGCCATTAATTGTCTCTCTCTGATGTGAAATACCGAAAAAGAAAATCTATAACGTAAAATTAGGCACCCAACATTAAAATACTCTTTGCAATTTGGGACTCACTCTTTGTTTAAAAAAAAAAAAATCTATTTTAAGAATAATATCACTAGCCCACCTCATGGGAGTGTTATGAAAATAATTTAATTAGTGTTTGCAAAGCAGCCACTTCCTATGCTGATGAGTGTCACAGAAAAGCCGTGAGACTATATCTAATTGTGCAATCAGTGCAGGGTTTAGATAGCGTGCAGCAACTATGGCCTCAAACTGCACGCTGAATGAGGATAAAAAATACTGAATAGCTTACCCAATCAGGGAGCACCATCCATCCTGCACACTAAATGAAAAAAACAAGCATGTGATCACTCAAAGATTATCTTCATACATATGGACAGATTAAGGTTGTAAAGGCAATTGTAATTTAGTATTTCCTAACTTATATTTAGGCTTCATTGTCAACCAGGATCCTTTATAACTCTAACCAATTTGACTAATACTCATAAATGCTAACCACTACATTCTCTCTCAAAGAGATGCATGGTGGTTTAGTGATTACAAACCATCAGTTTAATAGGACATACTCAGCTAAATTCCAGCTTACCACATTGAAATTTTCAGAGACATAAGCATTAAAAATACTTCATTACATGAAACAGTTTTATATAGCTTGTTTTGATTTTTCTTCACTTCACATAATGTACCTATCACACAAAAAATCCCAACACTCACATGCATTAACACCTTGCATTACCTTACCCCATTTAGTTAAAGTAAGTTCCAACTCCTCAATACTAGCTGTTCTAGGAATGTTTAATACAGTTAGAGCAACTGTAGCTTTCTAAACATTACCTTTAAAATTGTTCTGCTAGTGCATGCAGACACAAGCAAATTGTTTCTTAGCCAAATCTATAACGGAAGTGAGACTTTTAGAATACCTGGTCTTATTTACAGCAGCCTTCACTATGCCTGTTTAACGTGGCTGATTGCCTAACTGCAAAAATGCTGCAAGTCTGTTTTTAGAAGCTAGATACTTTTAGAAGTATAAAAATTTTAGAAGATAATAAAACCAAAGCAGCCACAAAGTTACAGCAATGCTAACATTTCCATTAGTAATCATGATATTACTGTCATTTTACACTTCATTTCTGTGTCAAATACACTCAAATGATGATCTAAAAAGTCATGGAGCTGTTTTTCCATGTTAGCAGAACTTTTACTTTTTAGTATAAAATAATTTGTCACAAGAGTATACCTTTAACAAGCTGCTACAGTTTTCTGTGAGTAACTTACCTTTTAATAGCACTGTAATTTTTTCCAGGTACTCTATTTTTGTGTCAGTACTGCTCCATTACACAGCATGGAACTATGACCAAGTTATTTAATTTTATCATCTGTTCCCCACTGTAATTTCTGGTGCAAAGCAGCAACCTCTATTAATTCCATGCATTACTGAGAGGACTGACTACTGCACAGCACTCACTGAAACAGCTGACAGAACTATACAATCTGCTCAACAGAGAAGCACAAACTGGACATGCTAGAATTGGGAGGAGCTTCTGGAAACTGCTATGAAGTATATCCTTTTCGCTTTGGCCTAATTCCTGAAAGCTACTCAACATTCAAAAATAGGGCCCCAACAGAATGATCATATACATACACTGATTTCAAAACTCAACTGTAAATATACAAAGTGACTACAGGCTAAAGCTAATGTCAGCATCAACCTGAGATTGTACTTACCCAGTTAGAAATGAAAGGATAACAAGTTACATATTACACCTTCCTTACACTTGGATGAAAACTTGAACATGTTTTAGAAAATGATTAAGGGTCTCCATTAGAGAGCTTTGTCATGACACACAGAACAATTAAAGATAGGGAATTACACACAAATATTTTGGGTACTGTCCCTCTCATCTACTTAACCAACCTAGCATATAATGTGAACCAGCATCCGGTTACAGGACATTTATGATGGGAAGCTTACATAAAATTTTTGAAAGCCTAACTACTTCTTGCACATTAATAAAAACAAGTCAAATACAGTTTACTTTTTTCAGTAAGAGGGCCAAACACTTGCATCCAGTTCAGTAATCAGTGAGGAGCTTGCATCCACAGATCTAGTTGTGAACAGGTGCTGGCTGAGCAGCATGCTCCCTGTTTAAGATCCAAGCTAGCGCTACAGGAATTTTGCCCCTCTGGGTTGGAAGGAAACAACGTGCCACAACGAAACATGAACTCAAGTATGAAGGAAATGGGAGGAAACAGGGATGCATGCCACTTAACCATCACGACAGCATGCCAAGTAGGCAGCGACGCAAAAGAAACACTCCAGACCCCCCCAAAAATATTAACCTCGAGAAACATGTGGCTTATACAAGTGCTACCATTTTAGAGGAAGACATGAGCTTCATCTGTCACAGGGAGTGATGTTGCAGCACAGCTGCTGCTGACATGTGGCGAGGAAGCTAGGAACAGTCACAGGGAAGAAAGCAGTGAATGGTTGAGTTAAAATCTCCCATTATTTCTGCTTGAGCAAATCCACTTGTTTTCACGCTCTGCCTTTCATAAAACATCCTACATTACTAAACTTTGGAACTGCAGTTTCAACAGGAGAACGTAATCATGAGAGTGAATTTCTAGAAGCTATGACTGTATACAGTGTACACACTTTTCCTTCTCATGAAGGATACCTAGCACTGGAGGCAACTGGCATCGATTTGCTATAACCAGATCTATAGGATGGTTTGGGGCAACCACCCCAGGTCCTGCACTCCGGGGGGGCCATGGGAGTTGGGGAGACTAGTGCTGACAGCAGGTATGGTGAATGACCTGCATTCACCAGTGGCAGCAGGAAGCGGAGCTACCTAGCCCCTGCCTGCTTTGCTCCCAGTCATCTTGTCTGAGGGAAGGGGTGGAACCGCCCCACCCTACACACTCACTGGTGGCGATGGGAAACAGAGCAACACAGCTGAAAGCTAGCAGAGTGGAGCAGACTGGGACTAGGTCACTCAGTTTCCCCACTGTTGCTGGTCAGTGCTGGGGCGGGCCCAAAACGTTGCCAGCACCAGGTCTCATACATCGCTTGGGGTAGGAGGACTGAGAGAAAGGGTGGGAATGGGGGCTGGAAGGGGCCTGGGGCAGAGGGGGAGTTTGTCCTGGGCCCCGCACCCCCCTAGGGACAGCCCTGGCTATTACAGTACAAGTTTATGGACATGATCTCCAAGAAAGCATTTGCCTTGTATTACGCAGAAGGTCAGACTGACTGATCACAATGGTATCTACTGACTTTAGAATCTGTGACTTAGCCTTGTTGGATATTGTGGGGCTTTTCTTTCTGCAAAGGTGAGAAGTCACTTTTACAATCAGCTTTACTGTCAGGTACTTATGCCTGTTAAAGGTCGAGTACATGCTGCAAAATTAAAAGTAGGTCAATCTATAGCCACCACAGTAATTAATTCAGTTCTTTGTATCCATACTATACTCCTGTAGGTGGTGCATATGATCACCAGAAGCACTTACATTGACTTTAGTGGGGTCTTGTGGGGCACTGACAACCAGAGCCTCTTTACCTCAAATTGACAGCCAAAGTTGAGAGGGCTCCAGCTGTCAAAGGTGATGTAAGCACAGTGTCTGTGTGGACACTTTACTCCACCTATGTGAGAGGGATATTGTTTAGGCTGATGTAGCTATTAGTTGATGTAGTGCAGGGCTACTCAACTTTGGAAGCCCCGAGGGCCGCAATAATACTCACATCACATGCCAAGGGCTACAACTTAAGTGTGGTTGCATATACATACAAATATATATGCAAATATATGCAAATAGATTCTTTCACACTGACAGGCATAAATACAAAGATTAAGGCAAGACTACACAACACATAGGCCCCATTTAAGTCAGCTCTGCTGATACTAATAAAATGCAATATTTACCTGATTTCCACCCATATGACAGCCCTTTTAATGAGCAATGACAGTCCAGGAATTTAACTATTAAAACATGTATCAACAGAAGACTATTATATTGACTACTTTTTTGTTTTGGCTCCCACCTATGGGCCACGTGTCGAGCACCGCTTAAACCCAAACCACACAGTGGGCCTCAAACAAACGGGTCGTGGGTCGCATGCAGCCCACGGGCCACTTGTTGAGTAGCCCTGGTGTAGTGAGGGGTTACAGTCTCAGGAGGAACTCTGCAGTGTAGATGCTTATTCATCATGATGTAAAATGCCTTTTTTTGACCTAACTCTTTAATGTAGATTAGGCCCAAATTAGGTATACTGCCTTGTGGGAAATAGCCCACACTGGAAGACTTCCTCCTCCTCCCCCCCCCCCCCACACCAAAGGTGGATGTGAAAAGCAGCACACGACCTCCTCCTATCCCCCAAGCAGGATGTGAGGCTTGAAAAGCAGCACAATGGGGTGTGCAGGAGAAAAAAAGCAAGCTGCTGCCAGTGAGTTAGTGGGTGAGACATGTGGTGGCAGAGCGGGGGAGGGAAGAATAGGATGAGAACTACAGGAAGAGAAAACGCTGAGTAGGTTGAAGACTAAGAGAAAGAGGGAACAAAGAGAGGAGAATATAAGAACAAAAAATACAAGGCCAAAGAACCCAGTAAGAAGTGATCGCATAGACCCTGGGACTAGCAGGAACACACCAGATCAACCTGAGTGTACATCTACCATCACAATGGGATGGATAATGCTAGTAGCTATAATTCAGAACCATCAAGTTGTGCACACATCTAGTATATGTAATAGGGATTAAAAACCCCATTTAATTAATTAACCCATTAAACGTTATGTTTAACCAGTTAAGTGACTGAATAGGTTGGGCAGGGGAACCACTCCCCGCCTCCCCACAGTGGGGAAAGGGGCTGCTCCTCAGGTACCAGTTACTCATTAACATCCCTTATATGCAACTGTGTAAACTTGTCAGCATCATCTTCTCTCCTCCTTCCTCACTATTATTTGCCATTTACCTATCAATCTGGCACTTATCTTGCTCCCATTGCTGTAGTAGCTGAGCATCACAACCTTTAATGTGTTAACTAATGTACATCCAGTTTTAGATTGTCAACATCTGAGGGTAAGGGAGCATGTATACCTACATTTTTGCTCAGCATCTAGCACAGTAAGGTCCTGACAAATCGAGTTTGAATATTCCTGCAACAGCTCCTATCTCTCTTCTGAGGGGAGGAGAGAGAAGAGCAGCAAGGAGGTAAATTAGTGTTGTTAATGGAGTAGAGATCAAGGGCAAAATAGAAACCACCAGGTTGAACATTAGGAATGGATTTACACTGATGACCCAAAATAGCTTACATAACATACCAAGGTATGATTGGATAATCACAACTGCTAGCCAAGATCCCTGAAATGCATTTTATTCTAGCCAAACTGTATGAGAGATTAAATAGGAGGTATGCATGCCTGATATAGTCTAAAGAGGAATGCCACATACTGCCATTTGAATCTGTGTTATTTCCAAAAACTAGGCTACTGTGTAGTGATGTTATTTATTGGACCTATAATCCTACAGGAAATAGCTCCTCAAAAGGGGAACAGATAATGTTAAGTGATTTTAGAGCAGGACATTTTTGGTCACCAAATACTGAAAGATACTTCACAAAACTTAATAGTAATAGAGGTACTTATCTGAAAACAGTGACATTATATATTACTGTTAAGATTTTCATAAAACTACAAATGAGGACAATCACACGCCAAACAATGTTTTTAAATATAGACAAGAGTCTAAAGAGCTCTAAATTAAACTAAGAAACAACAGCTTTGGTTAAACTACACAACTAGGAGTTTGGAATCCTCAGTTTTATTTCATAACTTTTCTGTATCAGAAGACAGGATAATTCAGACACTTAGAGGACTGTTACAAAGCTAAATTAATGTTTGTAAACTGCTAACAACCTTGGATAGAAGGTGCTACTGACGTGAAAAGTTCACCTTGATCTAAAAATAAGAGGTGAAGAGAAGAAAAGTTTAGTAATTAAACAGGGAAACTTTCTACACTAAAAAGAGCCCTCTTCACAAGTCATTTGTAAAGCAGTGGTCATCAATTTCCATGTACAGAAAATGAAGAGCTGTTCATTTACTGCTACTTGTTAGTTTCAGTATTTCATTCTGGGAAAGCAGGATTCTGTCAGGATTTGTGTTTTCCACCTGCCAAAATATGTTGTGATGTTTATTGCTATAAGCCTGTGGTGTCCAAACAGTTCTGAAGCAGTAGCCACTATTGTGGCTACTGCTATAGTAAACTAGCCACACTACCGGTCAAATAGCCACATGTGGCTAGTATGTTGGCTAGTGGCTAACCAGTTCCCCCCAGCACCATCTCCACAGGGGCAGGGGAGGTAGAGGCACAGTGGGAAATGGCAGAAGCAGGGACTGAAGCAATCTCCACTTGTGCCACTTCTGCTGCGATTCTGCTTTTGAAATGTACAAGAGCCCCAGAGGAGCTCTTGTACATTTCTTAAGGCTCAGGCGCTGCAAGAAGCAGAGGGCCAGCAGGGGAGTCCTTCCCCTCCACTTATCCCTTGCTCCTGGGGCTTCCTTTTGAAATGTACAAGAGCCCCATAGGCACTCTTGTACATTTCAAAGGCTGAGGTGCCGCAGGGAGTGCGGGAGCCCAAGGCGGAGGCTCCCTTATAGACTAATCGAATAGTTGATGGAAATCCCACCGACAATTCGATTAGTTAATCTAAATTTAACATCCCTATCTATCACTAGAGTCAATTGCAGGAAATGTAATTAGGTTGCATGTCTCCAAAAGTAAAGAAAAAGCAACATAAGATTATCTTAAAGTTTATCCCCAACTTGTGTCATTTGTGCATCTGATTCCACTTTCAGAAATGAACCCTATATAGTAAATGTACATACTTACCAAGTATTCCTGCAGCTACAGTTCAGCTAAGATTTTGGGTGAAGCGTTTCAGCAGGAGGAAGGGAATGATTATCATTTAAGCTTGGGGCATAACAGAAAAAATAGTTCAGCTGAACCAAACAATCAAAAAGTTACTGAATCTATAAACTCCTGCAGCAAAAGTTTGACTAAGATGGAACTTAAAAAAAAAAAAAAAAAAAGCTACTGTGGTTTCAGCAAAGCAAGACACAGCTGAATTGACAAACTCTTCATCAGATTCAATGTAAAGCCTCCAACTAGCTTTCCCCGACAGAAAACAGTTGGAGAAAAAAAAATTCCTTCCTTAAGTCATCCATCTACTGGAGATGGAAAACTATTGCATGTGATCACACATGTAACACCCTAGACAGAAACTACATACAGGCAGCAGTGGAGTGAAATGAAAATCCATTACCACCAGAACTTAGAGTATTCACGATGAAGAAATGCTGGGATGTAGATTTGTGAGAGAATCAGAGAAGTTTCCACCACCAAAATAAATAAATGCAACTGATAAGAGAAAAACTTATACAATTTGTATCAACTACATAATCAGTCAATTAGGGCTGCTTTGCAGAGCTGCAACAGGGGTAGCTCATGGAGCCATCTCAAACCAGGACTGAGCAGTCCCATCTAGTGCCAGCTCCGGGACCCACCTGCGCTGAGGAGGCTCTTACTACATTTAAAATGCACAGGCGCAGCATCCTGGACCAACACAAGCCGGAACTGCTCTGTCCCAGCTTGCACCAAGTATAGCAGCCCCTGCTTGCGGCAGCCACAGCTGACTGCTGCAAACAGAGCCCCTGTTCACGGTGGCCAGGGTTGCTCCACGGGCAGGGACTGCTGCTGGAGCAGCCTCCCCTGTTCCCCCTACTCCCCGCTGCCTCTATCATCTGATAGAGGCAGCGGGGGGAGTGGGAAGAGGCAGCACCACGGAGACAGTGATGGGGGGAATCAGTTTTTAAACTGGCTCCTGTTATTTCCGCCACTGGCCCTGGCTTGCTGCCTCTCATACAGAGGCAGCAGCTGGGGGGGTGGAGTGAGTGAGTAGTCGACTACTCACTAACATCCCTACGCTATGCAGCTAAAATATAGAAGCAGTGTAGATGTTTCCAGTCAGGCTGGAGCTTGGGCTCTTGAACCAAGCAAGAGGGGTGGGTTTCTGAGCTCAAGTGGGGACATCTACATTGCCATTTTTACTGCTGTAGCACAGTGGTTCTCAACCAGGGATATGCGTACACAGAGTTCTTTCAGAAGGTTTATCAACTCCCCTAGGTATCTGCCTAGTTTTTCAACGGGCTACATAAAAAGCACTAGGGAAGTCAGTACAAACTAAAATTTCATACAATGATTTGCTTATACTGCTCTATATACTAGGGATGTAACAGTATAACTGTTTAGATAGTTAACCAATAAGCATGAGCTTATCGGTTACTGCATCTCTTATACGTTGGCTCCCACTCTAAGATTTATACTTCAGAGCCCCAGTGTATACCGCAGAACCTGCAGTGCAGCTGGTTCCCCAAGAGTGGGACTGACATCCCACTCCCAGCGTGCACTAGCTGCCAGCCCCGCTCTCGGGGAGCTGGTTGCATTGTGGGCTCTGCAGTATAAGCTTTATACCAGAGAGCCCATAGTGTGTAACCACTAAGATTTTCATCAGTTACACGGTTATCTAATTAACTGCTATTTAACATCCCTACTATAAACTAGACACTGAAATGTAAATGCAATATTTATATTCCAATTGATTTTATATGGTAAAAATGAGAAAGTAAACAATTTTATCAGTAACTGTGCTGAGATACAAAACCAGACACAAGAATACAGAAGACAGACAGTAGTTTAAGTGAGAAAGACAAATCAGACTCCTGAAAGGGGTAGAGTAGTCTGGAAATGTTGAGAGCCACTACTCTAGCATGGAACTGGTGTCTGCAGTCCTGAGAGATTTATTTTTATTAATTTTTTTTTTTCAGATAGACTCACTCCATAAGGCCCCCAATTCCTGCAGCTAAAGGGACTGCCAATGAGCATGCAACACAGAGTTCACTGCAGGATCGGGGCCTTAGTTATTAAAACCCAGAAAAATGGAGTGTTATGCAAACTATTTATTATAAGACTACAATGCTTAAGTGAACAGAAGCTCACATAAAACATGCTACTCAAAGCAAATAATCTGAAGATTTTACCCTATGCACTAAGCATAAAGAAACCCACTGTCATTTTGGACTACTGATTTTACCAAAATTATTCAGAAGCTGGATATTAAAAATCTACCTATGAGAACTGAAACATAAATAGACACTGTACAAGTTAAACTTCTATTTTACAGAAAAAAAGTTACCTTTACAAGTTAGATAGGAGTTCCTGGTAGGAAGATTCCAGATTTTGTATAAAGTGCATTCATCCGAAATGGTGTTGAATTATACAGCTGTGATAATGGCCCAAGTCATCCGCTTCAACAGAATGATGCAACTTTAGGATAGAATTAGAAAAAAAATGTTCTATTATTATTATTTTTGTAAAAGCAAAGTCTGAATATGCTAAGACTAATCATTAGAATGAAATTTAGCACAACTGTGTTAAACTGATATTTTAGATATTTGGTGCTAAGATGACATCTACAAAACCTGAACTGATAAGAGTCAAAATTAAGTTAATCCCATGCCTTGGGTTTATCGTTCAAAATTCTGATTTATATTTTGTCAGAATATCATGTGAAATGGTAAATATCTTCAATAATTAAACAGGATACATAAAGAAAGTTGACCACAAAGTATCAGTTTCACAAATATTAATTTTGTATCATCTCATAAAACATGCTGTGGCTAAAAACTGCTCTCTTTCAGAGGTTTTCTAACATGACCATAAAGACAACAGGCTGACCAAATTATAAGTAGGGATACAAAATCCCCATTAATCAGTTAATGGGTTAAACCTCAGGTTTAACCGGCTAACTGATTAAGTGGTATCCCACTCGTGCCTCCCTTAACCTCTTGCTGGGTTGCCACTGCTGAACCCTGCGCAGGCTTGGGCCGGCAGCAAGAGCTGGCAGCCCAGCATGCAGTGGAGGGAAGGGGGGTCAGCTCCTGCTCCCAGCCTTCCCACACAGGGGCTGGCTCCTGGGTAAGGATGTTAACTAACAAGTAATTTACTAGTCCAGTAGTCGATGGAAATTCCATCAACTACTCAACTAGTCGATAGGCACTTCCGCATTCCTCCTTTGAATTGTACAAGAGCCCCAGCGGGGGTTCTTGTACATTTCAAAGAAGGAATGCAGAACTCTGCATGCAGCCCGGGGCCAGCAGGACTTCCCGCTGACTCTGGGCTCCACGAGGGCACTTGTGCATTTCAAAGCAGAAGCACATGTGTGGAGCCCAGAGTCAGTGGGACTTCCCGCTGGCCCCGGGCTGCACGTGGCATGCCAGCTTTGAAATGCACACGAGTCCCCAGCAGGGGCTCTTGTGCATTTCAAAGCGGAAGTGCCCTCATGGAGCCTGGGGTCAGCGGAGAACTCAGAGTCCCCCGTTGACCCCGCGCTCCATGCTGTGCTGCTGCTTTGAAATGCCATGCAGAGCCCGGGGTCAGCTGGGGACTCCCCAGCTGACCTTAGGCTTTGCGCGGCATTCTCCAGAACCACATGGCATTTTCGCAGAGCTGACCCCGGGCTCTGCATGCTTTGAAACACTGTGCTGGAGCCTGGGGAGTCCCCAGCTGACTACGGGCCCTTGGAAATGCCATAGGGAGCCTAGGGTCAGCTAGGGAGTCCCCAGCTCACCCCAGGCTGCATGCAGCGCTGCAGCTTTGAAACGCCACAGCAGCGTATATGAAGTATATGAAGCCATTAAGGAATATGATGAATTGACGAGATCCATAAATTTGCAGGTAACACACAACATAACATCATGTTAATTGTACCCAAAGAGTGTATGGTTTGTCAGTACACAACAGAAACTACAACTTGGATTTTAACAAGGTGATTGAAGTTTGAGCAAAGCCAAAAAGACTAAGTTGATGTTAGTGGGCTAGGTGAAGGTTGGAGGGTATAGTAAAAAGGGACGACTGTTCAGCCACTACTGAGGTTCACAAACTAGGGTGCTCTCAAAGTCTCATTTATTCTTGAGAGTAGCTCCTCAGCTGGCATAGCTCCACTGACTTCAAGGCAGCTCATATAAACTGTGCCTCCTGGAATCCCATGTGCTGTTAGAAACAGAGTGCTTTTTCAGTCTGTCTGGACTTTTTTCTTCAAACCTGAATCTAGCCACAGCAGTCTATTTAGAAAATTCAGCACCAGAGTAAAATATTCACACTTTATCTAGTTGGAAACATATTTCTTTGGAAGCAAGAACTAGTTTTTCAGTTCAAAATCTGCATTTCAACAGTCACACTCAAATATTCACAGGTAACAAAAATATTGGTTTGTGAATAATACACTTAACATAGCAATTAGTTCCAATATTTCTATAAACAAAGAAGGCAATACGTCATTAGAATTTGGCTACAGAGAGCACTATAAAATGAATGGGTTTGTTTGCTTTTTCACCTCAAAATTTCACCACACAGGACTAACTGGTAAAAAAAAGGAGCAATAATCTAGCAGTAGAGTACTCACTGTTTGAGACCAACCAAGTTGACCCAACAAAAAACCATTACTCAGATATAACTCCCTATTCCTTACAGAAAATGGTTTCTTGAAGGTCTGGACCATTCTTGACAAGATATTAAAAATAGGTTGCTTAAAAACAACTAGTTGTTAACACTGAGAAGTTTAACATACTAAAAAGGCATGACTATTTTTGATTTGTTCTTTAAAAATAACCTAATATGGTAGACAGACCTGAAAGTTGATGTAATTTTTAAAATCTATTTGTGAAGAACATAGGGAGTATAGTCTTTAAAAAGGCGTTTTAATGAGATTTCACATTTTAATGGTCAGCCGAGCACTCAGGAATAAGTCTGGAAAAAAAATCAGTGTGCAAATACATGTAAGAAAGGATAATAATATCTAATATATAAAGGAGAATGTTTGTGCTCTAATCATTTGGGCACTAGAAGAGCTACCGCAACCAAACTTTCCATGGGATAACCTTTCCTCCGGGAGAAGGTTTTAAGGTACTTTTGGACTCAAGCTCAACCTGTAAAAATCAAAAATAACCTGCCGCGCTGCGCAGCAGGGACAGCCTCACCCACCCTAGGTCACGTGCCCACCGCCTGTGGCCCCAAAGCGCCATCCGGGACGCATCCCACCCCCACGCGCACAACGGCTCAGGCATCCGCCCTGCCCCCCCGCGGCTATGGTTACCAAGTAGTCTAAAAAAAATTAAAATAAAATAAAATAACGGCCACACTTGATTTGGTGGGAGGGGGGGGAAGAGTGGGGCTGGCCGGGAGGAAGGGGGGAGAGGGAAGCAGGGCTGGTCGGGGCAGGGGCGGGCTGGGGCAGTGGGGTTGGCCGGAGAGGCGGCAGGAAGCAGAGCTGGCCGGGGAGATCAGGAGGGGTGGCCAGGGGAAGCAGAGCTGGTTGGGGGTGGGGAGGAGCAGCGGGGCTGGCCAGGGGAGGCGGCCAGCAGGAAGCAGAGCTGGGGAGGGCAGCAGGGCTGGCCAGGGAGATGGGGAGCGGGGCTGGCGGGAGCGGGGCTGGCCAGGGGAGATGGGGAAGAGGAGAACCAGCTGGCAGGAAGCAGGCTTGGGGGGGGGGGGGGGAGAAGAGGGGGAAAGCGACTCGGCCGGCGGGGAGCGGGACCGACCAATGCCGGGTAACTCCAGCTAGTGTTTTCATAATGCAAAAATGGCTTTAACAAAGTAAGACATATGTAACAACCTTTAAAATTTTAATCTCTGGTTGGGAAGTGTTGGAATTCAAAGTTTATTGATCCTAATTTCTTCAAATATACACCTTAAGAACTATGAAGAGGATTGGCTAATTAGAAAAAGAGGATCTTTTCCTTAATTACAACTCATTTTCATGTTCCAAGCCACAAGTTTACCATTCTCAGTTAATTTCACACTGCTATACAATGAGTGACAGGATAAAATAGGAAAGACTATCAAACACAGGTAGCCTACATATTAGAAAGCTTTCATTTTTAGAACAGACTGGGCATACAATTGCATATTCTGTGAATAATTACCAGTTTTACATATTAGTAAGGTATACAGGTTGAATCTCTCTAGTCCAACACCCTCAGGAACTGACCAGTGCCGAACCAGAGAATTTGCCAAGCCACCCCAGGTCAATATAGTCTAGGAGCATTACCAACACTTTCATTGCTTACCAGGCTCTTAAACCACTCTTAGGGGTAAATTAGAGCTAAACAACAGCACAAAAAACAGAGCCAGGACTGATGGCTATAAGCAAACTTTATGAGACTGCAGGAAATTTGGCCACATCCATAAAAGGGGACACCCGGCTACCTAAAATCATGCTAGACCATGGATGTTGCCGGACTACAGACATTCAACCTGTATTACTCTTTCTTCAGTCCCCCTCCAACTCTGTATCCATCCTTTCAGGACCAATTTGTTTGTGGTCCATTTAACTTAAATACCTTGTACTATCTATTTTTAAATTATTTTGAACTCAAATTCAATTTAATGCCTACAGAACTGAGAGATTTAACATACTTGGCTGAACCAGATATAAGAGAAAACCACCATGTGGAGCTTCTCATATATTTCTGTGAAGGCACCTCAAATTCTAAATTGCTGAAACTCACCTCAATAAATTCCAGCCCTATCTTGAACAGAAATTATTAATCATGTGTGTTAGTGCAGCAAATATGCAACATGCATCTAAGAGAAAAGTATAAGCTATGCTGGAAAGTCAAGCAAACTTGGGAGCTTATATAACAGACATTAGAAGACATGCGATAAAAATACAAAGCAGTTATGTACTGGGTTCAATTAGATTTTTTAAAAGACAATATGATTTAAATTAAATAATTGCAAATGATAGAACACACACAGATAGCGACCAAGAAAGATTCATTTTCCTGCCGCCATCCCTACAGCTACTATTGCAAATGCACCATTTATAATAAAGCCCAGGGGAGCCTGCCACCATCTGGCCTTCATGAAAAGAGACTAGACTAGTTGGGTACTTCCTGAAAACGGCTGCCTGTGCCGTCCCCAGCAGCAGCGAGCAGCAGTAATATCAGAGATAACCTTGGGCTTCCTGAACTATGAAAAGTTACACTCCTCCCCTTCCTCCTGCCCAGTTTTCCAGAGATCCCAGCTCGGCTAATTATAACTGATCTGATCCATCCCAGCCGCTACTGAATATTGCCAACTAGGTGCCCCCCCTTCCACCAGGACCCATCGCAACCAGCCTGGTCCCTCCAGCAGCTAGCTAGCCAGGTTCCTCCCTCTACCACGTCCCGCAAGCAGCTAGCCAACCATCCAGCCCCCCCAGGTCCTTCCCCCCCGCCCAGGTCCCCGCCCCGCAGCCAGGTCTTCCCCGCGCCACAGATCCCCGTCCTCTTCCACCTCCCCCGCCAGCAGGTCCCCCGGTCCCATCCTCCCCCGCCGCCAGCAGGTCCCCGGTCCCATCCTCCCCCCGCCAGCAGGTCCCCCCCGGTCCCATCCCCGCCGCCACAAGGTCCCCGCCGCCAGCAGGTCCCCCAGCTCCACAGGTCCCGTCTCCCCCCTACTCCAAGCGGCCACCGAGGTCCTTCCCAGCCAGGACTCACCCCCCCAGCGAGGTCCGCCGCCGTCCCAAGTCAGGTCCTGCCCCCCAGCCAGGTCCGTCTTCCCCTTCCCCTGCAAGTGCCTCCACCGGGCACCTTCCCCCGCTCCAGCCCCGGCCGGTGTCTCACCTGGCAGAGGAGCCACCCGCCGCCTCAGGCTGCGCCGCGCTGCTCTGCCCTCCGCCGCCAGCCGGGCTCCCTCCGCGCGGCTGGGACTCGGACTCCTTCCAGGGGAAGGGGGAGGGGGAGGAGGCGCGCGCCACCCCCGCCGGGCCCCGGCCACCTCAGCTCAGCTCCTCCCCTCCGCACGCAGCCCCACGGGCAGGAGGCGGGGGAGGGGGAGGGGGAGGGCGGTGGCAGCTGCGCGCGCGGCGCCCGCCAGCAGCTGCCCCTGCTCCCATTGGCCAGCGGCTCTTCAAGCCAGCCCAGCAACCATTTTCTCATTGGCCGGCTCGTTCGGAAGGGTGGACTCCGATAAGCCAGCAGCAGCGACCAATCAAAAAAGGCTCCGGGGCCTTTGCGGGCGGGGCGACTGGTTCCTCTGGCCCAATTGGAATGGGCGTGGCCGCAGTTCCGCCAGAGCGCCACCCCTCCCGCTGTGGGACGGGTCTCCTCTCGGCCCCGCTAGTGGGAGGTAGCTCCTCCCAGGCAGGGGGCTCGCGGGGCTGTGCAGGCGGCCGCTCCAGGGAATGGCTCAGCCCCGCTGCCCCACGCTTAGGGCGCTGCAGGGGGGGGTGCGCTGGGCGTAGCAGGGACAAGGCTGGTACCAGTACTTCTGCCCTGCAGCTGCTGCTCTGTGCCAGCCCCAGCTGCCGTGCATCTGGTTTAAGGCGCCCCGCACGTGAGCCCAGTCGTGGGCGGTGCTCCACCCGTTTTTCCTTACGACTCAGCCCATGAATTGGACAGTCGATGTGTTGGGGAGCTTCAACGGGTCACTCCTCCCCTTCCCCCGCCTTGTAACACTGAAACGAACAGGGAAACGGAAGGACCCACCCACCTTTCTTATTAACATAACGCAGGGGCAGCCCCTTAATTGCATCCTTTGGGCCCCCCCCGCTGGTAAAGGAAGTGCAAAGGCCCTCCTTTCATAAATCCCTTTTACACTATCAAGCGCCTTTTAACACTAGGATCACATTAATACAGCAGCCTACAGTCTACTTTAATGCAGGTTCCTTTCATTTAATGTTGCTGCACATCTGTCACAATAAAAAACCTTTTGCTCTAAAAAGAGCTGCACAAATGTATGAATACTCTCTTGTTAAAGGCAAACTGAGCATTAAACATCATAACCCGAGAAAATAATGCTACTACAAACCTGGGTTAGACCATGACAAATATAGGACTCGCAAGAGGATATACTTGAAAAGTTATTATTCATATTGGAAGTAGTTAGTAGCCACTTATTGCTTTATTCGTGTGGCTAACAGGCAGAAGTACAAAGACTGCAGTGATATTTTTATTGACTACTGCCCAAAGTTCCTCAACTGCTGTATCAAAATCTGCTTACTGGAATTAGAACTACTGCACCACATTTGCCAGTTTCTGACCTTAAAATACAGCCTTGACTTCATACTTACTCCCCAACAATCCCATTTCTTCCCATATCAGAAAAGAGCAGAATGAGGGGAATTAAGTGGTGTCAGTAAACAGCCATTAGCAGTATTCCTTTTTCTGTTAGTGGAGTAAGACATCTACATTCTTCTGCAATGAAGCTAGAGTTGGGCAAATATTGCAAAAGTCATCCACATTCACTTGATTTTTTTAATGGATTTTCTTTGGACTTGCTCACCCCTCTTTTTGTATTTGCTTTCCATGAGCGTCTGCATAATCAAGGTATATTGGCACAAATGTTTGTGCAAAGCAAACAAATACTTGCACATGCAGTTTTGAAAAAAAAAATCAATTTAGAGTCCTTAAATAATACTATGACTTTACTTTAATGTGAGCAGTGTTGCTTAGCTGTGATTCATAAAGACAGAAGCTCAGGGAACCGCTTCAGGTCCAAATACAAGGCTAAAGAAATCTTTTCAAAAATTAAACTTTTTAAATAAACAAGTTTGTAAGCAAATTAGGATTTCTCAAACAATCCATGATCTGAAAAGTGGACAGTTTGCAGGACCCTCTGTTCCAGCAGATTGTTACCCCTGCTGTATATGTAGATAGGCAGCAGTGAGGTGGGGGGCCAGTGCTGGGCCCTGAAAGTTGGCCAGAGAGGCACAGGAAACCAGGGCAAACCAGGCAGAATCCCTGCCTAGAGGCAGAAGAACTGTTCCTCCAGGTTCCTTTCAGCAGCTTCCCTCCCCTCAACATGTGCCACTGGTTCCCCCGCCACAGCTGTGCTTTGACCTCAGGGCTGGGGGTCACAGAACACAGAAGGGGAGCAAATGCTGCTGCAAGCCACATTAATGAATCTTTTTTGACACACTACTTGGGCAGTATTGGAGAGGAACATGCCACTTAGAATGGCTGTTCAGTGACTCCCCCTTCCCCCACAGTCCATCTGCTGCATTGAGTTTATGCAAAGAGACTGGTGGCAGCTTTGGAGGAAGTAGCTGCATTTCCCATCCACACTGCTTCCCCCTTGCTTTACCACGTATGTGGACACAAATGGAAGAAACTAGCTCTAAGACAAATAGATGTCACCTACCACCCCACACTTGAACCCTTACAGGGTACCAAACTCAATTGGGACTTGGTCCTTCTTGAACCCCTTCCTCTGGCCTTCAAAAAACCCCTCTCCCAACCTCATCATCAGAAGCAGGCTCCCCATAGATCAGGACACACCAACTCAAAGTGGCACCAGCTGCCAGAACAGATGCAAAACCTGCAGACATATTTCCACTGCTATAATGGCCAACACTGGTCAAAACCCTTCTTTCAAAAATCCTGGGTCCTACAAATGCCTATTACATGTGGTATACATACCTGATCCAGTGCACTAAATGTCTCAACAACTGTGGGTTAAACCAAATAATCACTATGCTGTTGAATGATAAAAGAGGAAAAAAAAAAAACCCACCAAAGGGTCTCTCTAGATTACATCCCTCTTTCGAAAGAGGGATGTAAATTAGACATATCAAAATTGCAAATGAAGCTGGGATTTGAATTTTCCATGCTTCATTTGCATAATTGCATCATGGCGTTTTCGAAAAATGCTATTTTGAAAGTGAAACCACAGTTTAGACGCAGTTCTTTCGAAAAGAAAAGCCTTTTTCAAAAGATCCTGTACTCAAAAAATGAGGTTTACAGGATCTTTCGAAAAAGTCTTTTCTTTTTTTCATGCACCCTTTCTCCGACTGTACCTGCTACAGCAGCCATGCACAGGCACTTTTCACCTGGCCCCAAGCTGTTACACTGAGAGAGCTGCAGTTGTCCTTTCTCCCCTGGGCACCCTGCCTACTGAACCCTTTATCCCCACCCCAGAGCAATGATTTAAATGAAGAAAAACAAAACTTATTTGAGTTAAGGACCCGAGCAATGCCAGGTAAATCTTCTACTCACTAAATGAAGAAACAGATCTTGAGTTTGTTAAAAACAAACAAACAAACTTAGGCTACGTCTACACTGCAGGCTTCTTGTGCAAGAACTGTTTTGAGCAAGAGTTTTTGTGCAAAAGGTCTTCCACAAGAGCGCATCCACACTGCCATGTGTTTTTGCGCAAGAGATGTGCTTTTGCGCAAGAGCGTCCATGGCAGTGTGGACGCTCTCTTGTGCAAGAAAGCTCTGATGGCCATTTTAGCCATAGGGGTTTCTTGCGCAAGAAAATCATGTTGCCTGTCTACACTGCCTTCTTGTGGAAGAGCTCTTGCGCAAGAGGGCTTATTCCTCGTGGGGAGAGGAATAACTCTTCTGGAAGAAGCCCTGTTTTCCGATGCTGTACTGTAAATTTACTTGCATAAGAACATGTGTGCAGTGTAGACACCTGGCAAGTTTTTGCGCAAGAACAACTGTTCTTGCGCAAAAAGACTGCAGTGTAGACATAGCCTTAGTGTAAATAGCATTTCATCTGGCAAGAAACTACGTATCTATAGTGAAATCCTCATTCTGTGATTATGGTCTTGTTTGTTTGTATGTATAATCTCTGGTTTTTTAATTGTTACTGAAAGACAGAGTTAAGCTTGCATGGGTAAGTGTAACTATATATTTGCTGGTTTTTAGAAATTTGATCATTTCAGCATTCTGCAAGAGGATAACCGACCACCAAGCAGCTAGGGATGCAAAATCCCATTTAATTGGTTAACCAGTTAAACAATTATATTGTTTAACTGGTTAACCAATTAAAGAGAGGGATGGGGGGTTGCTTCATCCAGGACACTGGAGTAGCCCCTCCTTGCAGGATGCTCTGGCCCACTGCAGGCAGGGGCTGCTCCAGCCCCCACCAGTTAACTTTAACCGGTAAGCCTCAGCCATTAAGGGTGAGGCATACCAGTTACCATTTAACCAAATAAACATTCACATCCCTACAAGCAACCTTCATGTGAGTTAATGTACCTTTTTGCTATTGAATAACTTGCCAAATGTCACTATAAAAGTTAGAGGCCCAAAACAAGCCAGTCTTCTAGGCAGTCTCTCAGTGTGGACACTGTAGGTAGTTTTACTCATAACCCTTAAATGGGGAGGGGATCATTTCAAATAAGTTATTACCTAGTGTCTGCCATCAAACCGATAACTTCCTCAGAGAGAACAGTGATGGCAGGTTAAATTTGAGATAGGTAGGATAAGTTGTCTAATGTAACTGACTGGTTGCCAGGGTGAATGCTTTTTTACCTAAGGATGTGTCTCTTCTACAGCTGTGGTAAATGAGTTCAGATGTTTCCACAAAGGTTGAGGCAAATCTATATATGCTCTGAGTCTGACAAAGATCTATGAAAAGCCATTAACAGAATACTGCCTAATGGGTACATTAACACCAAGCAAGGCTCTGGTGAGTATAATTTATAAAACAATGACTGCTGAAACTATCACTCTAGAAAAGGTTAGTGTGGAAAGCAAATTTCAGTTAGTTACATAACTATTTGCCACAGGTCAGAAACAATGACAAAAAGCTTTGAAGATTATAGGGCATGTGAAAGAAGTTAGGTCCAAACTTTAACCGCCTTAAATATGAGTCACAAACTGCTTCATGTATAACACTCACTTTCTTAGCTCAAATGTAAAGTTGATTTTCCTTGACAAAGTGCCCTTACAGTTCTCTCTCAATGAAGAGAAGTCCCATCCTGAGAGAGTCACTCAGATCCCACAGCATGAAGTGCTCAATAATTAAATGTGGTCTGTTTGACTGCACGCAGGCCTGGCTGTAGGGCAAGGCGAGCAAGGCAAATGCCTTGGGCCCCGTGCTTTCAGGACCCCGCACTGTTGAGTATTCACCACCAATCGGCTGGGCCCAGGGTTCCGCATCCTGCCTTGGGCCCTGCAAACCCTTTGGCTGGGCCTGACTGCACCCAGTGCAATTTGAACAAAATACCATCTGAATTGCACGTCTGCCCTTGCAATAAAAATGTGGGATCTTGACTAAATGTGATGAGGGCCTCAATTTAACATCTCTTCTAAAAGACAGTACCTCCAGCAGCCTATTGACTGTTGCATTAAGATAGCGCTGATTCAAAAATAAGAAGGAAGAGATTCCTTCTACTGGATCAATGCCACTTCCTGTAACACCTTCCTTGGAGGTCTCCCATATTACTGTACTACCAATTAGGCCTAAAACCATTCAAGGTGGTATAAATACAGTATCGGATGCAATATTATATAGAACTTAGATCTATAGTTCATGACTAAAAAGTTCTTTTCCTTTCAGACATAAGGCGATAGAGAAAAAGGAATGCAAATTATGTTGTAATGGATAAACAAAAGTAGCTTTTTTCTGTTATTTAGCTATTTTTAAAATCCAGTTGATATAGAAAACAGCCAATATTTTGCACTTCTATAGTTTCTTTCATCTTAGAAACTCAAAGAACAATCTAAGAAATTTAATTTGCCCTCAACACCTGTGGGAGGCAAGAATCCTCATTTCATATATGATAAAATGAAAAACAAACCCCCACAACTGGTGTCTGGAGGCAGTGATGGACTGGATGAAGTCAAACAAGCTGAAGTTGAATCCAGATAAGACTGAGGTCCTGTGGATCAGGAGGCCATCTGTTCAGGAATGTGGCATGGTACCTGTTCTAGACGGGGTTACACTCCCCCTGAAAGAACAGGTACGCAGCTCCGGAGTCCTCCGGGACCCTTTTTTAACATTTGAGAACCAAATTTCTTTGGTGGCCAGAAGTGCTTTTGGGTAGCTTCAGCTGATCCGCCAGCTGCGACTCTTCCTGAACAAGCATGACTTTGCCACAGTGATCCATGCTCTTGGTTACAGCCTGATTGGATGGATTATTATAGTGCACTTTGTGTGGGGCTGTCTCTGAAGAGACTTCAGAAACTTCAACTGGTCCAGAATGCATCTGCTTGAGTTTTAACTAATACGTGTTATACAGAGCACATTATGCCAGTACTCTGGCCGGTGCACTGGCTTCTGGTACATTTCTGAGCACAATTTAAGGTCTCGGTTATGACCTATAAAACCCTAAATGGGTCAGGTTCAGCGTATCTGAAGGACTGTCTTTCATATGAGTCTGCCCAGGGATTGAGGTCAGCTGGGGAGGCTCTGCTCAGTGTTCTCTCACTTATGGAGATAAGATTAACATCTACGCAGAACAGGGCCTTTTCAGCGTTTGCTCCCAGGCTGTGGAATTCTCTCCCGGGGGATATTCGCATGGTGCCATCGTTAGCATTGTTTCAGCATCAGGCTAAAGCCACCCTTTTCACGCATGCTTTTATTGATATTTGAGTCTGTGTGTGTGTGTCTCTCCTCTCGAGATGTCTTAGCAGGTTTTATGTCCCTCTAGAGTCTCATTTTAATTTTTTAATATATATTTATATTGTGTTTTAAAAAAATTTGTAAGCTGCCTTGAATATTTTAAATAGAGAGGTGGGGTAAAAATATTTTAAATAAATAAATAAACTCTGTGAGAGGGAGATTAAGTGGCATGTCCAGAGTCACAAAGGTAGTAACTGGCAAATCAAAGAACAGAAGCCAGGTCTCTTGCCATACAGTTGTCTGGCTCAAGTACACAAGAATTTCTCTTACTTTCATGACTTAGATTATTTATCATAATCGCACTTGAGTGTTTCAAGGACAATACAATACATTTTGTATAAGGATTTCATATACTATTTTTATAGGAACATATTCCATACTAAATCTCAGACTATTAAACATCTATATTTTCCTCACTAACATCTTTTGCATATGGCAACAGAGGTACTCTTTTAGATGCCAACAGCTTTGATATACTGAGCTGCTCAGTTTGATACCAGCATCAAAGTAACTAGACCCATGTGAATTCATGCCTCCATCCTCTCTTTTTAAAAAAGCAATAAAGGTATTTTTGTCTTCACATCTTAAGGTCACCTCACACCGGTCCTTGTGCCAATAGCCTAAATATTAACACAGTTTGAAGACTCCATTTTGCACACTCTGCCATCCCTTAAAAAAAAAAAAAAAAAAAAAAAAAGAAAAGGAAGATGGGGGAGCTGCAGCCAAGATTTAGTAAACTGAAATTCTTCCAAAACTTGATCTGTGATCAATGCACACAAAATTAATTTAGATTTAAAATATCTAATTGATTCAAAAGTGACAGTTTACTACTTAAATGAATGCACACTGACACCCTCTGCACAGTCAAAAGGGAGTTTCAAAAGACAGCCAACAGAAGAGATAGTTTCTTCCAAGTTACATTTTTGCAAACTCTATCCTTGTTTGTGCATTTGATTATTCTTCTCTCTGAAGATGGCATTTGAAATTCATGGACATTTTTCCTACTATAAAGATGCATCTCTGGCTTTTTTTCCAGTTGGCAGGTTAGCTTTTCTTGACCTCTTTGCTAAACCATTTGCCCCTCTGTGCTTCTTGCTCCTCTCATCATCTGAAGAAGGGGGTTGTGCCTACCAAAGCTCATGATACTATTTATATTGTCTGTTAGTCTCTAAGGTGCTACAGGACCACTCTTTTTTAAGTTACAGACTAACAACAGACTACTCTTCTGAGACATTCTAGATATTTGTGGCTTTGCTGCTCCTTCATTGTAATGCAAGAAGTAACTGAGGTAACTTGCCTGAAAGAGTAGGTCTGGTTACAAGTAAAAGTTCTATACAAAGACTACCATATGTCTGAATGACAGGTGAGGGAAGTGAGTCCATTGTGGCAGACACATTGAATAAAACTCTAACCACCCATTGGAAATAACATGCCAAATTCTTCCCCTCCTCAACAGCCACAGCCACAGCAGGCCCTGCCATATGGAATGAGAGCAGCTGGAAAGTGGGCGCTTACTCAGGAAATGTGTATTCTTTACATTTGTAGGGGCTGGACTGGTGTAGAAAGAAGACCCAAAGGAGTTCATGGGCAGGAGCAGAATAGTGGATTCCTGACTCCATGGACCCTCTGCTGTTCCACAGTATAGACAGTTCCCACTGAATTTGAAGACTACCATGTGAAATACTAACTTGCTGAAGGATGAAAACCACAGCTCAGTTATACTGTCACTGCATCTAAGGTATCTAGAAAGATGCTTTTCAGCCCAAACCAGCAACACACTATTCTTTCCTTGCCTCCCAATTTCCTTTTTCTTGATAGAAGTTGCTGTTTGTCTCAGATGTCTGGATTCTTATGCTTTTGCCTTTGCTGAATGTCTGAATCTACTTGAGTTCCAAATATTCTGGATTCCTAAATAAGAGAGGATAACCGGGTTAGAAAAGAAAGATCCAATCTAGAGTTAGCTATTGCTTTACCATTTTCATGTCCTCCATGAAACAGAGCGGTAAGCCCAGCCTCAGCATTTGGATCAGCTGTCAAGTGTTTGGGCACCATGGCTGTCACATTACAATTTCTAGAGAAAAGATAGTCATATGATGCATTGAAAAGAAACCAAAGCTTTGTCTACACTACCAAGTTGTCGCACCAAAAACAGCCTTAAGGCGACAAAACAGTGAGAGCATTCATACTGCAATGAGACTTTCGTCAGGAAAAACACGCAGTTTTGGTGACCAAAAAAAAACAAACAAAAAAAACCCCCCACCACACACCACCTTCCACACCCATGAGAGACTTTTTTCTTTTCCCTTCCCTTTATTGTTGACAAAGAGCCAGTGTAGACACTGCTGTTTGTTTTGTTGACAGAACTGTCTTCTACGAGTATCCCACAGTGCCTGCCCTGATGGCTCTGCTCAGTGTTTTGATCTCTGCTGCCCTGTAGGCATGCACCCTTCCTCCCCTGTCCCCACAGCTTTGAAAGGGGGAGGGGAAATCTCTGACAGCTGAGTGTGTTGCTCCAATTGGGTAACAGACAAACAGCAAATCATTGGAATGCTCCTGTTCTGCCCTGCATTAGGTACAGAGACACAGGCAGGCTGCTGCTGCAGGGGGAGGGCCAGAGAGACTTGCTGTGCTGCTCTGACATTCCTCAGCAAGGAGAGTTCAGACAGCTACTCACAATACTGCTCCCAGCAGCTGAGAATGCTGTGGGAGAACTCACAGGGAATTCCAAGAAGCACAAGGATTAGCTCAGACTTCACACAATACCGCACTATGGGATGCTTACCCACATTGCTTTGCTCTATCTGTCCACAGGGTGCTAGCAATGTGGCTGTGAAATGTTCACAATGGGAGGCAGAAAAACCAGTTTTACCAGTTTTCTCTTTTGGCGATGAAAATGCTGTCAACATGCAACCTTCCCCGTGTAGACATAGCCCAAGTCTGTTAGAGGCACCAGTGAATCTTACAAAAACAAATGATCTGAAGAGCTAGATTAAAAAAAATCTTCACAGCAGAATGCCAGAAATGTTGATAGTCAACTCTGTTCTATTCCTATGCAAACTAGCCCCTATTGCAGTCAAACATGCTTAGTATTCAGGCACTCCTGATGACAGTGCTATTGTAACCATTTCAATAATAGGATATTAAGGAGATGGTAGGAGAGATAATTTTACTGGACCAACTTTTGTTGGTGAGAGACTTTTGGACTTGTGCCGAGCTCTTCTTCAGGTTTGGGAAAATATTCAGTGTGTCACAGCCAAATACAAGATTGAACAGTTTAGCAAAAATAATTAGCACATATTCTAGGAGAGCATTCTATTTTTAAAATCCTTGTGAGTTCTTTTTTGGGTTATTCGGCATGTTTGCACACCCCCACGTAGCCCGTCCAACCAAGCGTGTCAAGTCCAGTGAGCAGTCATGAACATATTTAATCATTACAAGGTTCCCATGAAATCAGGGTGGGAGACAGTTGGGATAAGAGATAGGAGTAAAAAAATGAAAGTCAGCACATGAGGGACAGAACCTCATGGAATAGTTGGCAATTTATTTTGTTTTCCAATATTGGCAAAAATATTTAGCACATCAATGTCCAACAGCTAAATAGCCTAGCAATTTGTGGGATTTTGTCTACTGGTTTGCCCAAGGCAAAAAGTACTTTTTCATTGGATTTTGGTCATTTTCCTCTCTAGGACAGAAGGGAAATCCTAAGTATGTAACTTTCAGTGCCTGTAAGGTCCTTTACTTGGCTAGTTAGAGATTCATAGCATCTTGCAGCCACAGAGAAAGTTCTCTCAAAAACATCGTCTTTATATTCAAATCAGACAGTCACATCTACCATGAATGCTGTTCCATCTTTAACAAAGATGAGGTCTGGTTTTCGCAGTCCTTGTTTAGTGGTGAGTAAAAAATGGGGCCCTTGGTAAATCTCCCATTTTAGTTCTCGGGCCTCTCTTTTCAGAATGTCACAGAGTTTGTTATGACGTTGTATGTGGGCTCCTTGAACTGCAGACACTGACCCAGGATATGAGGGTGAGGCAGTGTCTATATTTCATTTTTTTGTTGTTTTTGCCACGTCCCAAATATTCTCTGGTGGGGTATACATTTGATCACATCTTGAAAGTAGTCAGAAACAGACATTCAGAGAACCCATAGTAGAACCGGAGCCATTGATTATGGATTGAGTTGTTCTGAAAGTGTTCAATTACACTACCTTGGTATTGAAGGTTTTTCCACTGGGAGAATTCATAGTTTCTCCAGTTGCGTGGTGTTGGATAACATGTTTTTGGTGCTGGTTTTTCCCATTCATTCAAGAGTTCCAGAACATGCTGGGGTAACTTGTAATCAATGAAGATTGGGTCTGTTATTCTGGGGATCTCATCAATTTCTCCCCCAGCAGCCACCCAAAGATTTTCAAACTCTTTTTCTATATTGTTAGCCAATGCAATGTGTTTTATTGCTTTTATCTTCACAGCGTGCAGTTCTGTGCAACCTTCTTGTTTGGATTGATGGGCTGAGGCTGACAAGCCTTGCTACTCCCAAGTCACCATTTCTGGATCTGGCATAGATGAAGCTGTTGCAAGTGATGTTTGGTAAATGGAGCCATTGTTTGACAGCACTTCTGATGTTATCATCAAGGGAAGAAAGCACACTCTTTCTGCAATCTGCAAGTAGATGATCCTAGGCACTGTGAAAGTGTTAAGCAGTACAAGTTTGTGAAGCTTTGAGAGGAGCCTTGCTGATTCTTTTTAGCCAAGTGTCTAGCTTTTCATACAGTGCCGATTTTGAGAACCCGATACATGGGTCTGCCTTAAGATTCAGATATTTCTCTGCCTCACCTGGAATGATCATATTCAGACCTTCTTGATTGATTTCCCAAGCCTCTCAGTTTTTGACAGTGTAGGAGTCATGGGTTGGGTATAGATAAAAATCCATGGCATTTTTTAGCTTGTACTGGAAGCCCCAAAAGCTGGCAAAAGGTTTCCACTATGTCAGTGCTGGCCTTCATGCCTTACCATGTATCACTCAACATTACTAGGTCAACCCCAAAAGCTAGAGTTATCTGCTTTGATCCAGAAGTGAATCCCAGGACAGCTTTCTCTAATGTTGAGATTAGAGGAGCAAGTGCTAAACTGAATAGCAGTGGAGACATAGGGTCTCCTTGTTTGACACCAACTTTTATATTGATGGTTGGAGTGAGTTCTTGCCCAACCTCCATACGTATTTGGATATTACTATAGGGCAATGTCTACACTCCATGTTTTGTCGGAAGAGGCAATGCAAATGAAGCGCTGATTAGCTCATACTTCATTTGCGTTGCCTCTTCCGACAAAACACATAGCATAGACATAGCCTAGGAGTCCCTTTTGAGTTGAATAATATGATGGCCCAGGCCCCTTTTTTGTAGTACCCACGTGATGTGGTCATTGGATACTGAATCGAATGCTTTCACGATATCAATTAATACAACTCCCAGTAGTCTTTTTTCCTTTTTGGCTTGTTTCACTATGGTTTGGAGTACCTTCAGGTTTTCAGAACACCCTGGTGCTGCTATAAATCCTCTTTAGTGTGTATTTAAGGAACACACTTTGGCCAATCTGCTGGTAATTATTCTTGAGAAAAGCCTCAGCACAATTGATCCAGTTTCCCAGATCTTTTAGGGCTAGTGTGTCCATTGTTTTAGGGATCAGCAGTGGTTGACATGCTTTGATACCATCAGGAATTATGCCTGTAATCAGCAGGTGTAAAGTTCCACTAGTTTAAGGCCGTCTGGGTCTACCAAGAGCAGGTGTCTTAGACTGATCTCATCAGGACCAGGCACAGAGTTCTTATTCATTCCTTTGATATTCTTGATTACCTCTTTGTCTGATATTACAATGGTAAATGTGTTGTTGTTGGCATTGGTGAAAGATTTAAATTGTACGGGGCCTTCAAAAAGTGTTTCTATTTCCCATTTGTCTTTATATGCTTGATGGACTTCAGCCGGAGGGACTTGGCACTGCAGGCACTCTGCCATCAAGGATTATGGAGGCGAGTTTGCATCTATCAGTATTAAAAAGGCGCTGGTATCTTTTGTAAGTGCCTGTGTGTGCTGCCCCTTTCTTCATCCAAGATTTTCCTTTTCTGTTTTTGGTAACCTGTGCCCTTATATTCCTTCTATTTTGTGGTTCAGGGTCTCTAGTTAGAAAGGAAGTCAAAATGCCAATTGCTGAGTCTTAAACAATTGATCTCATATTGGGGTTTCCTGCAACCCAAGCTCTCATGATTCACAAGTCAAATTCTGCTTTTCCCAAAGATTCCAAGGTATCGACTCCGCCCAGTAGACTCTGACACCTTTCACATTTAGGTATTCTTGAGGCCAGTAATGATGGGTATTGTATCAGTCTCTCTCTTCAGGTACTCACATCTGGTGTCAGATCTTTCCTTATGGCTTTTTCCTTGAAGACTCAGATGTCTTCTGTTATTACTTACCTGTTTAGCAGTTTGTTTTCATTTGTTCAGCAATTAATTTGTTGATATTCTTTTCACCTGAAATTTTTTTTTTCCCAAGATCCCTGAGTAGCAGTTCTTCCTCTGTTATCCAGCAGCTTTTATGCTTACCACATTGTGAGTTGGGCTTCAGCTGGCTAGCTGTGAAGCATTCTGCATTATGAACCTCTGGATGCAGAATTATTTTATGTTGAGTGAGGCCAATTTTTGTTTCAAATCTCATTGGGCATGCATTACAAAACCAGTGACTCGTTGGTTCTTGTGATACTTTCCCTTTGCATTTGGGAATGTGGCATAAGAGGCTATACACTTTTGGCTCTGTTAGCTGACAACAGGAGCATTAGAATTCCACGTATTTTCCACCATGATATCGCTGAAGCTGGAGGCTTAAAGCACTCAGCTTACCAACATGTTCATCGCAGAAGGAACATGCTGGATTATCATTTGGAAGTTTGATCATCACTTTTTCCTTGTTCAGGATATTCACAGGTACCTTCCGTTTCAGGTTTGGTGCAGTGGTAGATTCAGCTAGTGAATTTGAGTCCTCATCTTTTTCATCTAACTTGAATCCTGAGTCATCAAATTCATCACCTTCTATGTACTCATTATGTGTTGGTTCTTGATGCATTGAGGGATTCAACACATCTACAAAGTTTTTATTGGTTATAATTCTAGTGAAGATTGGCAGGAATACAGCAGTCTTGCTCTGCAGAGCTCCCAGGCTAATGCCACCTTCTCTCCGGTTCACTATCTGTGAGGTGTGTAGGGATACCAGGCAAGGACCATGCTCATTCAAGTTCAAAGTCTGTGAGGTGTGCTGGACAATTACCACCTCACTGCCAGTATTTCCAGGACCTTCCATCTGAGTTGCTACTGGAGACTTTAGCTCAATACCGAGCTAAGGGTTCAGTTGGTCAGAAGATACACCAGCCCCATTGGTGTGGAAAAAAAATGAATAAGGAAAAGTTATTTACTTATTTCCACAATGTAAGAACTAGGGGTGACCAAATGAAATTGGTCTTCTTTTCAAACCATGTTGATTCCAGTCCTCATCTTGGGCATATCTGGATGCTTTGCAGTATTGCCACCACTTTGTTTTTTTCCACCATGTTTAATACCATTCTCTGGCCCGGCATACCAGAACAATAGGATTCGGATTAACAAAAGCACCTGAGCCACAGTTAGTCAACTCTCACCCGAGTTGTCCAGCAACACCACGAGGAGGTTGAGATTTCACTACTGCTGCCCAGTAACTATACTTTCAACAGCCGAAGAGTCAGTTACTGCACATTAAGTGGCCTGTTAACACTCCCATTTCTATCCTATGATGGTAGGAAGAGGAGATAGTGGATTACAGAGCGATAGAACAAGAGGTGTCCAGTGTCTTGTATACATACAATATGAGGACTAAATTTAGCTACAACTATTCAAGAGAGATCTTGGAGTTATTGTGGATAGTTCTCTGAAAACATCCACTCAGTTTGCAGCGGCAGTCAAAAAAGCAAATAGAATGTTAGGAATCATTAAGAGAGGGATAGAGAATAAGACAGAATATCTTATTGCCTCTATATAAAACCATGGTATGCCCATATCTTGAATACTGCGTAGAGATGTAGTTGCCTCATCTAAAAAAAAAAAAACAAACAAAAACATATATTGGCATTGGAAAAGGTTCAGAAAAAGGGCAACAAAAATGGTTAGGGGTTTGGAACGGGTCCCATATGAAGAAAGATTAAAAAGACTTGGACTTTTCAGCTTAGAAAATAGGAGACTAACGGGGGGATATGATAGAGGTCTATACAATCATGATTGGTGTGGAAAAAGTGAATATGGAAACGTTATTTACTTATTCCCACAACATAAGAACTAGGGGTGACCAAATGAAATTAATAGGCAGCAGATTTAAAACAAACAAAAGGAAGTTTTTCTTCACTCAGCACAAAGTCAACCTGTGGAATTCCTTACCAGAGGATGTGGTGAAGACTAGGACTTCAACAGGGTTCAAAAAAGCTAGATTCATGGAGGTTAGATCCATCATGGTTATTAGCCAGGATGGATAGAAATGGTGTCCCTAGCCTGTTTGGAAATGGATGACAGGAGAGGATCACATGGTGATTACCTGTTGTGTTCCCTCCCTCTGGGGCATCTGGTATTGGCCACTGTCAGCAGACAGGATACTGGGCTAAATGAACCTTTGGTCTGACCCAGTACGGCCGTTCTTATGTCTTGGTGAAGACCACTATTTTAAATGTCTGTCAAAAAAAGTTATCCACTTAAGCTTCCTGACATCTTTTGAAAGTGCTGTGCAGGTTTCCTTTGAGGATAAGAACTGACACATCAGATCTAGGATTGCTTTGTGAAGTGTTCATGCATAAATGAGAGGGTGTTTGTTTTAGACACACAGTATTGGGTTATTCATGGCATTGGATGAGGCACGTATTGTGATAGCATGATCTTGCAAGGTGCCTTGTGGGGAATGTTGAACATAGTGGAGATATGTCTCCAGGTTTTGAATCTGGGAGATCTAGTGCCACTGTCCGTGTGTGTGCCTGGTCTGTGAAGAGCTTGCTTTTGATGCTGGTGAGCTTAGAGAGGTTGTGCCAAGGACAGAAGAGAATGTTCAGGAAGAAGGTTCTTTCAAGAATGGGTGGTAGTTGTTTCATATCTATATGGATTTCAGTGTCTGGTGGTAGGTGACAATTAGGGGGTTGCAGTCAGTTTTTTGTTTTTAATTGAAGCAGGTTCTCTTGGGGGTACTAGGGTTACCTGTTCCATTATGCAATCTACTTCTCTGGTGGAGAGTCCCTGTTTGGTGAAGGCAGTTTTGTGTGTGGTAAGATGTACATCCTGGACTTTCTCCTCAGACCCTATTTCGTGGTATCTGAGAGCCTGTCTGTAGATAACACTTCTTGGTGCATTTGGGAAGGTTACTGGGTCTATGAAAGTAGCAGTGCTGATAGGTGGGTTTCTTACATATACAGAGTTCCATTGCTGAAGCCAATTATAGCATCCAGGAATTTCATGCTTGTAGGGGCAAGGTTTCTGAGAATTTAATGGAGGGGTGAATGGTGATTAAGTTGTAGTAAAAAAAATCTGAGGGAGTTTATCATCTGTACAAAGGATGAAAATACTGTCCATGTATCTAACACACATCGCTTGCAAATGCTCTACAAGACCAATTATCTTGGAACTAGCCCAAAAAATGACTAACTGGATTAGAGAACAAACAATTAACAGATTTACATCAACAAAAAAGATGAAAAAATTATGGAGACATGGACAAACTGGACTAGTCTAAGATGCAGACAGAATACCAGTAACAAAAACAACCTTGTGTTTACATTGACTTGAATGGAAACTTCTGGGGAAATCTAGAAATGGTCCTTCCAGGTGCAATGGTAACAGTTTACCAAATCTCTTTACAAACATATATTATTTTCAAGTTTCTGCTAAGTACTCAGAACCAGCTCTTTAAAGCTATTTAGGCATTACTGTGCTCAGCATTGCAATGCCCATCTTATTTTGGAGTTTAAGTCTCATTTTCAAAAATGAGTTAGGGATTTAGGAGCCTAAATCCAAGGTGCAGCAATGCCTAAATACCCTAAACCAAGGCCCAAACTTTTAAAGGTAACAGACATGCAACATTACATGTTCAAACCCAACATTTTAAAGTAAGTTTTAATAAAGTCAAATGAAATAAGATACATGTATCTTTTAAAAGGTCATCTCTATAAATGCATAGATTAGCCAAAACAGGTAACACTTGTCTCAGCTAGAAAGACTCTGTACATTAAACTATGTGCAATTGCATAATAGAAAATATTCAGTTCACAGAACATGCTTGTCAAGATGCTTAGTACAGCTATGCTATATTTAATATAATCTGTGCACTTACATATTTGACAAGTCCTATACATAAAACTGTTCTATTTGTACAGAATGCATTTGCATCTTCCCTGCATCTGTAACTTAAGTTGCAAGAATAACAAGCATTCTTGAAAAAGCTAGCCCTTTAAGCAAAGACATCAGCAACTTCCACCTGAAGACAGAAAAATAAAAATCAATCAAGGATGTTTAAATATCAAAGCAATCTTAGGGGCGATGTACAATGTTACAAAAGGTAGGTAGTAGGTACCCTGCTCTGCTGAAGCGCCTCTGTTTGCCTTTTAAACGTATGGGGAGATGCCTCATTTGTTTTCATTCCTAAAACTAATCCACTTACCCTTTGAATTCCTCCAGAAAGCAGACATCTTATGCAAGTATCCATCTGGACATCATTAGATTTAGGAAGGAGTCATCACTATTCATGTTGTGGTACATACCAATTGCAACTTAAAACCTAGATTTTATTTTAAACGATTTGACCATAGTAAAAAAGAGAAAGGTTACAGCATTTGTATCCAGTTTAATAAGGATTACCTGTTGTGTCATCTAATTTGTGATTATGCAAATATTTTCTAATCTACAAATTTTTAAATATTCGAGCCCTCTAAAGTAACTTTTCAATCCAGCTAAATTGTACCAATTTAATTTGCAAGTTTCCATGTGGTCCTTCATCTAGCTAGTTCTTTGATACAAACTCACTGCCAGTTTGCAATTATGAAAGCAATGTTTTACTACTAAGCAAATAAAGATAATCTCATATTCAAATTTAATTAAAAAAATTTCAAGTTTACTGAAAGCTCACATACAAATGGGATGATATGACACAAACTTGAGTTAAAATATGCATCCATCTACTGTGGTGGCAAATCTTAGCCATACAATGCTGGTTTTTCAACCAGCCATTTCAAAAGCACTTAAATTATTAAAATTCTAAATTGAACACAGGCATTCAGCTAGACATACTAGAAACAGAAGTATTTATATCTGAAAGTAAGTTTCATGGAAGTGAGGAATTGGAATGTCCTCAATCTCTAACTAGAGATTTGAGAATCACAAGACATAAATAGGTTAGATCATCTGTGGGAAGACAAAAAGGTATGCTAAATGCCAAGATGTTTGTTTCCCCAACCCCCCGCGGTACTCAGTCTCTTGATACTCCAGGAAAAACTTAACTATCTGCAATCACTTCTCCTCACACAGCCAATACCAAAAGGTTCCAGGAACCAAGTCTCTTTTCTCTCTCCCTTTCCTATCATGTAGGATTCTCTTTCTAGCACCAGTTTACCAAGGTAAAATTTGCTCATTTTATAGTAAAATTGTATACCATATTTGATCCACCCCATCCCCAAAAGTGTTCTTAGGGACAAGATTAATTACACACACTCTAAAACGAATGTGTAAGTCCTTAAAGAAAGCAAAAACTAACCCACACTATATTTGTTGATCAAAAATAAATTGACAAAAAACAGTGGGACATACTAATTTAGACAAGACAGTGGAGCACACTATCGGAGATGTGAAGGCCTCTAGTAACACTTTTTGTAGTAATTAGCACAAGACAGTTCCCATATCAACAGTTATTTGAAGGTAGATCCCAGTGATAAACAATTCACTTGATGACATTTACATATAAATACACATAAATAAAAACCTATATAATTTACGTCTGAAATTAACAAAAATGTGATTTGAACTGAATTAATGTAATTGCATTTAGCTGTATGTGCAGCTTCATTAGAGCTTTTCCCTCTAATGATACTCAAGTGGTGTACAGTTATGCTTTTTACAATTCTTAGTTTAGTAAAGTACTACTCTATAAAAACAGAATCATAAAAACAGCACTTACATTTTAATGTAATGTATAAAACTGTATATTTACATTTACACACATTTTACTGAACTACATAAGGTAGTTCATGGTATAAAACAAATCCCTTCTTGAAAGTCTTTCAAAAATACATCAACTGCAAATATTTATGATTAAAAGTTACTAAATTAGCAGCTGACAGGACATTTGTAGTAAAAATATATTTTAGGAAAATAGTTGGAAAAAATCTAAACACTGATAAACACTTTAAAACTATATTTAAACAGAAAATATTAGCAAAAACAGACAAAAACTAGTAGGATAATGAGAACTATTGCATATTGCTCTTCAAGAGCCCTGTGAAAACTGCTGGCAGAACAGAGGAAGTGAATAGGGAAGAAATTAAATGATGGTAGGAATTAATTGTTGGTCCAGAATCCGGAGGTAAAGGAGAACCCAGGCTCTCTCTGTTGCCTCTTACTGCGGAGGGAGAAAGAAAGAAAGAAAAAAAAAAGAAAAAGAGCACACGCAACCCTCTCACCAAACATACATCCCCTTCAAAGGCTAGAAAAGGTGGGCAAAAAAGCCTTGGGCTAACTTAAAACCATTTAGAGTATGTATTTACAGTTCAATAGACAAACCAGAATGACACTACAAATTGCATGTTAACTTCAAAAGTTAACATTTTGCAATATGAAGTGCTTTATACATATAAATTTTATATAAAACACACGTGCAGTTGTGATAGTTTATTCTATCTGAAAAATTGTTTCCACAAGTTCTGTTTCCTTAAGGATCTGTCTTCTGTACACTTAACAGTTTCAAGATTCAACAAGGATCTCCACAATATGCTCAAGCTCATTAAGATCAGATTTACAGTTAGAATTAGAATTTGTGGATGTCTGAGAAGGAAATGTTTCAAGTACATCACAGTGTCCCATTTTTGAGTTGCTCATCATTCCTGTTAACACTGTATCAAGGTCATAGTAAGAATTGTCAACTTCTGAAAAGAGATCTTCAACCGTATTAGGACTTTTATTCTCTAATGTCTCAAATATTTGATCTAATGACTTTTGAAAGTTTCCTCTATTTTCTTGTGGATTCTCCATTTCCCACATATTGTTTTGCATGTTTCTTGGAGCTTGTGCTGAAGTAACTGTTGGCATAATTTCTGAATGATCTTGTGAATGAGGATCCTCATAGTCTTTAGTGAACGTACTATAACCTGGAACAAGCTTTCCTTCAGCTTGTTCCTTGGATGAACGGCAAAGGATATCTGTTGAAACCAGACGATCTAGAGAAGTCTGTCCTGCACTTTGTGTATTTATCATCTGCCAAGTCCCATCCTGGGTCATTTCCTCTTGGATTTGCCGTACCGTATTGGCTATAAGTACCGAACGACAAAGATTAGGCTCAACAAGCATGTGGCATAGTTGAAGTTTGACCAAAGACATATCTAAAAGTGACTGCCGCTGAAGGTTATATGAAGGGATAGCTTTAAAACCAGCCAGAGTTCCCTCAATATCTTCTTCGCCATCAAAACATTTTCTCTTCAATCCTCGCACAAACATTGTGTCCTGTGGAGAAAAAAAAAAAAAAAAAAAAAAAGTTCTGTAGCACAATCCAGTGCCCTAACAAGTTAGACACTGCAGAAATAAAACTACAGCAAAAACTTTAGAATCTTTAATTAAACACAAGAATGGTCATACTAGGCTTGCTTTAGCAATGATGTATTTAGTACAAGATGCTTCAGAAGGATAGTAAAACACAATGAACAATTTTACAGCAATATACCTACACAGGAAAGTCTCTTTCAAACTATGACAAGTCATTAATTGCTTTATGTTCAGAAAGGTGAGCATTAGCTAGCTACTGGTCTGGTAAGTAGGGATGTTAGATAGCAATTAATTGAATAGTCATGTAACCACACAAAATACCATTGGTTACATGACTATTCAATAGTCCCTGGGGGTGGGACTGGCAGCCAGTGCACTCCTGGCTGCACTCTTGGGAAGCCCCCTGCCACCCTGTGCTGTTGCCTTGTGTTGGGTGGCAGCAGCCTCTGTCCACAGTGAGCGTGGGCCTGCCAGGGACAAAGGCTGTTCCATGGTAGCTTCCCCTGCCAGATGATGTGTGTGGTCAATAAAATTAACTAATCAGCCTATGCTTATTGGTTAAATGTGTACTTGACTACATGTTGACATCCTACTGGTAAGCATACAAGTCTACATCTACAGTACAAGTTTTCTCAGCAAAAATATGCTAATGAGGGACTCATTTGCATATTTTCTGCCAATCCGTTTTTGCGCAAAACCAAGCCGTGTGGACATTTTCTTTTTGCTGCGCAAAACCCCCTTTACCGAAAAATCGGTATACCCTAAAAAAGTATTGGCAGAAAATATGCAAATGAGATCATGACTCATGCAAATGAGTCCCTCATTAGCATATGTTTTGCCGCCGAGAAAACTCAGTGTAGACGTAGCCAAGTGTTTTCTGAATTCGACTAATATTGACTGTATCTTAGAGCTCTATGTGCCACAAAGTAATCTGTTGGGTGTTTAAGAAAAATATTAAAATGGCCTTGAATTTCAATAGGTGCCCCCCTAATTCCTTTATAGTTTCCCTTCTTAAACTCTCCTCAGACAGAAGTCCAGACAGAAGTCTTAGTATGCCTAGACTCAAAAAAAAAAAAAAAAAAAAAAAAAAAAAAATTAAACAAATTCATGGAAGATAGGCCCATCAAGATCACTAGGAAGCAACTCCAGCCTCCGGGTGTCCCTAAACCTCTGACAGAAACTAGGAATTGATGATGGGGACGGATCACTCAAAATTAACCTGTTCTTTCCATAGCCTCTGAAACATCTGGCACTATCCAACAAGATACTGAGCTGTATGAGCCATTGGTCTTACCCAGTATAGTTTAAGTCTGACACTCCCCCCACCCTTTTTTTTTTTGAAGGGAGGGGCGAACTAAAACCTAAATAATTCAAAATGAAAAATTCTAAATGAATCTTCCCTCACTCCATGACATTTTCAGTTTTATTCGCTGCTTCCCTTAACACACCTTTCTCTTTCATTTTATATGTCCAACATTTATTGTGCTATTAGTCAGATGTTTTTATATTAGCTCTCCTTCATATCTCCACCCCCGGAGTAGTTAGCCCAAAATCCAACACACGACAAGGTAAATTGTTCCTTGCAACATGTTAGACTATATTTGTCTACACTGACTTGAACCTGCCATTCTGTCCCCTAGTTTTATTAAGGGCTTCTAAATTCCCTTACAATTCAAAGTTCACTGAAAAAGTATGTCACCTAAGAGTTCACCCCTCTTTAAGATTCCATATGGAATAAAGATACTTGCCCTGGTAATTGTGATTCTCAAACCAATGTCCATATGGACCTACACTCTTGGAGTAAGTATCCCTGTTTATGGGATTCTGGAAAATTCTAGAAAGCAGCACCCATCAGAGCTAGTCACCCCAAGCTTATGTGATTAATATCACCTGGATTCAGCATTTCCTGGTTTATGATGATGTTTTTTTACTTTAACTGTAATGTTCTTGTAAAGGAATATGGAAACTTTTGGCCCCGTTTCTGAGACTGCACAACACAACTGGTTTAAAAATTTTACTTAAGAAGTTACATACCAGTAACTGCGTTTGATGTAATCCTTCCTCTTCTCCCATGCTACAGAACAAGATTCCATACAGCACGCGTTATAGCTCCACCTACCAGGCAGCAGAACACAATCAGTCAACTACAGGAGGCACACAGCAGAACTCCATCTGTTTTCTATTTCAGGTACTATGGCTCCCTTACTTTTCTGATTACCTCACAAACTTTAATGCATTATCCTTATAACATATCTGCGAGTTGAGGTAGTACTATTATCTCCATTGTACAGAGTTTGAACAAACAGGCTTAGTAACTCGCCTCAAGTCACACAAAGTCGGTGGCAAGGCAGGGATTTAAACCTAGGGTCTTCTAAATCCTAAACTAATACCTTACTTGCTGCACCATTCTTCCTTTCTTAGCCACTGAACCAGTAGACTAAGTATTTAACAGTCATTTGGGATACTGAAATATACATAGAGGGGAGAAAAGAATCTCTGTTCAACAGAAGGAAAAACATGCAGTATAGTCCCATTTACCTGAAACAGTATTATCCAAACCTTCAAACTATTCAAATCCTTTCATTGATCCCCCTATATCTAATGTAGGGGGATAAGGAAGAGATTTAGATAATGCGGAGCTTGGGTTAACAGAGACCCCCAGCGAGGGCTGCAAAAGCCATGAGAAAGCTACCCTGCCACTGAATGGTGCTGCAGCAGCAGAGGGAGCCCTTTTCAGGCCTGCTGTTATGGGACCGAGCAAGTGGGTGAGAAGGATTGGGACAGCAGAGCTTCAGGACTCCCTACTGTAAACAGGGCAAATGTCACCTGATCCCTACAGGCACAAGGAAGGTAGCACTCTAAGCAGGGCAGGGCAGAGCAAAGTCCTACCCTGGGATTTCTGCTCTGCCCTGCGCCTGCAAAGATTGTGTCACTGGCTGTTGCAACACAGGAAACTCTTTACAGCTTTGCCATCAGTGGAGCGAGCTGGTAAGAGCAGAAACCCTCAGCCAGGAGTGCAAGAAGCTGGCTCCTCCCCTATTAGCTGAGTTCCCAATTATCAGAATCAAAGCTATGTGCCTTATGTAATTTGGATAATCAGGGGTATAGGGTATTGATTTTGTCACTTCTTCCATCCTACATGAAAATTATATAAAGTAAATGTAAGTGGGGAGCTGTAAAAATGAGGTGTTTCCCCCACAGCAGCAGAAAGAACTCTGATTAAAATGTGCTTTTCAAGGCGATAGATTTGCTGGCAATAAATGTAGGAGAAATGTGTTGCTCATAAAAATAGACTTGAAAAACAAATTTGAGTCTAAATAAAGTTTGATAGACCTCTTAACATATTTACTATGAATGTCTTCTGAAATAGAGTTACCGGATCAGGCAGAAAATAGCTAATTCATTTGAAATTCCAAAAGCTTCAAAGCTAAATATGAAAATAACTCAAATTTCTGTCTAGAAACTTCTGTCAAAAAAGAATTCAGTGACCCACAGTTCAATTAAATAAGGGGAGAGGCATTTTCCCAATAATGCTACTGTTAACCAATTGTACCCCTAAGGAAAATCTGTTCAAGGATGCACCTAGACTATATGATAGCCTGAATTCTCTTAAAATAAAAATCAAGACAGTCTAGTAAAGATCAAGCAACATTAAAAGAAGTTGCAGATATGAGAATAAGTAACTATGATAGAATGTTTTCTGCTTTACATATTTGACCATTTTGGAAAATAAAACCCTACTTCACAAAACAGTCTCTATTACTTGCCAAAACAGAATGAAATGGGAATGTTTGCTGAAGAGAACATGAACCTTCAATAAAAGGACCGAGAGGAGGATTCATCATCAGATCCAGAAACTACTACAGGGTGGCGCCCCCTGCTCGCTGCGCTTGCCAACCCCCTTCTCCGAGGGTAGGCAGCCCTGGCTCTTCCCCTGGCCACTGGGAGGGCCAGGCTGAGGTGTGGCAGCCCTGGCTCTCCCTGCTCCAGCCGCTGGGGGGTAGAGTGGGCTCCAGACCTAGGCTGGTCTGGCTCCCTCCTTCCAGCCGCCAGGGGATTGGGCTGGGCCGAGGCTGGCCTAGCTCTCTCCTTCTGGCTACTGGAGAAGCTTGGGGGGGAGAACTGGACTACACAGAGACTGCATCTGGCCCAGCTCTCTCCCTATGGCCAGCAGGGGGGTGGGTGGGTCAGGAGGGAGGGAGCCAGGCCAGCCTCTGGCAGGGAGGGAGAAGGAAGGCTGCTCAAGAGCTGAGCCCAACTGCCCCCCCCCGACCATCTCAGATGAGTGAGTGGGCGGCTGCCAGAGGGATATCCAGCCCTGGTTCACAGGCCAGGGCACCTCCTGCAGGGTGACCCTTAGTCCAGTCCTTCCCACTGCATCGGGCCTCTGCCCCCCTCCTCGCTGCCGGCTCCTCTCCCTCTGACAGAAATTTTAACTCCCAGAAGCCTGCTATGTGACGGCTGCCAGAGGCACATCCAGCCCCGGCCCTAGTTCAGGGGTCAGGGTGCCTCCTAGGTCAGTTCAGGGGCCAAATGCCCACCACTCTTGTGCCCTCCCCCCAACCTCCAGCAGGTCTCCCCAACAGCCCTCCTGCCCTCTGCCATGGGCCTCACTGCCCCCTGCTGCAGCTGGAGCTTTTTTAACCCCCCTCCAGCGGGCCTCTCTGCTGGCCCCTTGGAATTTTCCTCCCCCCACCAGAAGCAGCAGTGCTACTGCTCCTATTGAGGGTTGGGAGCCAAGGGTTGCAGATCCCTGTTGGGTTAGCAGCAGGGAGGAAGGACGAACGGAGGTGGTGGGGCAGCTGAGGGGGGAAGGGGCTGTGGGACACAGGGTGACATGATGATGTCACTCTGTCGTCCCGCAGGAAAAACTTTTAAAAATAATATACAGTAGACTTCCGATAATCTGGCACCTTTGGGACTCAGGGGGTGCCGGATTATCAGATACTCCGGCAGGGGGCTGTGATGGGTCTGCCAGGACCCGCACTGCGACTGCCTGGGGGGGAGAGGGGGGAGAGAAGGGTCGGCGGGGAACAGCACGGCGAGGGGCTAACCCTCCGTCATTTTGCAAGGAGGCGGGGGAAGCCCCGCACAGCCGCCGGCAACAGGCCAGCTGGGGCTGCAAGCGGTAGCGGTGGACTTGGGGAAGCGGCGGAGCAGAACAGTTGGGGTGCTGCCGGGTTGGTCCCGCAGCGCCGCTCAGGTGAGGGGCAGCGCTGCGGGACCAACCCGGCAGCACCCCAGCTGCTCTGCCCCACCACTTTCCCAAGTCTGCCGCCGCTTGCAGGCGGGCGGCAAATGGCAGCTGCAGACTTGGGGAAGCGGCGGAGCAGAGCAGCTGGGGTGCTGCCAGGTTGGTCCTGCAGCACTGCCTCTCGCCTCGCCCCGTCTCCTCCGCTGCCGCTTACAGCCCCAGCTGGCCTGTAGCAGGTGGCTGTGCGTGGCTTCCCCTGCCTCCCTGCAAAACGGTGGAGGGTTCGCCCCCGCTGTCCCCCCCCCCCGCCAGACGCAGTGCGGGTCCAGCAGACCCGTCACAGGGGTATAATCCCCTTCCCCTCTCCTCCCCTTTCCTTTCCCGGCCCGTGAGCGCGCGTGGGGCTCACAGGAGCACCAATTGTCCGGCTGGCTGGAGCACTTCCGGGTTCCAGTTGGTGCCGGACTATCAGGAGTGCCGGACCACTGTTTGCCGGACAATTGGAGTTTTACTGTACATAGAAAAGGACAAAGTGATACTGCACAGATGGATGGTTTCAGCCTAGTCAAACTGCAACTTCCGTAATACATACTAAAGATGGAAGCAACTACTCGAGTAGTCGACTACCTGATAAATTTAGGTTTATCAGGTAGTTGAGTCACTACTACTCACGTTCCCCCCACCTTTGCTGCCTCTGTATCAGAGGCAGTGGAGGGGAGGGAGGGAAGTAGGACCCAGTGCTAGGGGGGAGCCCCAGCTGTCCCAGAGCCACCCCAGCTCATGTCATCCTGCTACGGCAGGCTCTTACTACATTTAAGATGTGCCAGCTCCAGGACCGCTGCAGCTCTGCAAGCTGGGACTGCTTAGTCCTGGCTCATTCTGCCCCCGGGAGCAATTTACATTTAAACTATAGAGCCAGTAGCGAGCACCCCCCCCCCATTGACTAATCCAGTAGTCAGAGGAATAACTTAATTAACTGCCACTTAACATCCCTAATACTCACAGGGAAAAATAGTTACCCAATGCAAAGCAATGATAAACTTGACCTGTTGCGTGCAATTTTAGGTCCTTCCCAGGAACAATTATTTTTGCTCCTGAGTACAAATAGGTTCTCTTTGTATCCTCTTATTAAGCAGAGTCCTATTTTTCATAGTTATAGGGTAGCAAAGCCTACTATAGATTTGCCCACTGACATAAAATTAGGGTTTGGGGGCACAAATTGCAATTAAAAAAACCTGAGTTTTTAACCCCTTGCTTTTTTTTTTTTTTTTTAAATAAAAATTAAAAAGATCTTGTTGTTTTTCCTGCATCTGCACACAAACCATAGCTATGAACTGGCATTCATAGCAAAAGAGTGTTAACTCTGAAGTGTATGGACATATCTACACTACAACTTAAATCAACGTACAACCCCCAGAGTGACCACACTAGCCTCCTGTCAGTGGTATGTGTCCTCACCAAGAGCACTCCCACTGACTAAAGAGGCTCCACAGAGCTCCCTACTGGGTACCCAGCTGCCCCTGCACTTCTTGCCTCCCCACTTCCCAGCTGGTGATGTGGGTGGGGTGAGGGGAGAGCTACCTGGGACTTCATCTCTGGCAGAGAAATCCAAACCTAGAGTCCAGTTGGCTGCTTTGCTCCTGGTGAGGAGCCAAGAGCCCTGCGGGAAGCCAGGAGCAGTCAGTGCAGCCAGGCTTGCTGTACAGACCAAGGAGCTAGAACTCTGGGGGGAGAGGGGAGGGCGGGGCAGAGAAGCAAGAAACCCAGCAGGAGCTTAGGTGGCAGCCCAGTTTGGAATGAAGACCTAGGGGTGAGGGTGACAAGACTACATGTCACCCTACCTACGCTGACATAAGCTTTGCACCTCTCATGGAGGTCAGAGCGGTGGTGTACATTTGTATTGGTGGGACCAAGGCTGTAGTGTATATACACTTAAATAGTTAGATTGACATAAGCTGCCTTATGTTGCCCTGTGTAGTGTAGATCGGGGTTAATAATTGTAAATCTTGTTTCTCTGCTGATCACCGTAACAGAGCAATTCAACAAGTGTACTTGGTCGACTGCTGTTGGACACAGTGACAAATGAGGAGAGGTCAAGATTGCTGTCTGTTTAGAAGCTAGAAAGTTCAAGTCCCCTGCCCCCAACAATTTCAAGTAAACATTAACCTCGTCTAAAATGGGGAAGCACAATTACATCCTTTCGTGAGCATTCTACATGAGTGCCAAAGCCCAAACTGTTCCTTTTTCCTGTGTGCCAAAAGCCCCTTGATCTGGTAGTTAATCTCCGTTAGCTACTACAATTCAGAGGTGTCAATACAAAAAATTGCAGCACATGGGTATCTGAAAACTGGAAGAACAGACTGAATTCAATAGAAAAATAAGTAGTTTGAAGAAGGCATTTAATTCATTTAATTTACATTTACTTGAATCGGGCGCAGATCTTCAAATCTGCTGCAGAAACCTTGCCACAGAATTTTAGGTACATATTTTGCAAAACTATAAATGGCAGCGCACACCAGACAACATTTCTGAAATACAATAGCAGAGCCTGGGTTTTGGGGCAGCCCTTACCACCAGGGTGGCAACAGCGCCAGGGGGTCACCCCCATCAATACAGGGCGGTGGCCAGGAGAGTACAGGGCAGTGAGGAATGGGACAAGATACACAGAGATGATGCAGTGGGCAGAGGAAAGGTGCCCAGCGTGGTGATGGAGCAGGAAACGCGCAGAGGTGCGTGGGGTCAGCCCCCCGGATTACAAATATCCCCCACAGGGGCAGGGCAGCGACCCTTCCCCTAAGAGGGCAGGACTAGGGGTGGCAGGAGTCTCTCCCAGGAGCACACACGGTATGTGGCGACGGTGGCAGAAGATGGGGAGGGGGAGCGGATGGGAGGAGCTGCGGCCGGCGCGGTTCAAGTGCTGGGGGGCTGCGGGCGCGTGGGGAGTTGCGGGCCAGGGGGAAGCGGGTGAGGGCCGCACGCCGGGAGGGGGAGCGAGCGCTGGGCGGGAAGTGGGAAGGGGGCGCGAAAGGGAACCGCGAGCTCGGGCTGCAGGAAGCGCCCCCCGGGAGGCGGCCTAGCCCGCTCCGAGGAGACCCTGGGCGGCGGCGGCGGCAGCTGCTGCTCGTCGCCCCTCTCTGCTCTGGGACCCCGGGAAGGGGGATCCGCCGCCATTTTGAATCCGCTCCCCACCGCGGGTTCTTCCCCGCCCAGCCGCTTCCAGGCCGGTGCCCCCGTTTCTCTGCCGCGGACGAAGAGACGATCCCCGGGGAAGGGGGGAGCAGCTAATCCCGGGACCGCGGAGCGCTCGGCCCGACCCCACTCACCTCCTCGGCGCCTGCCGACCCGCGCCCGGCTCCCGCCTCACCGACCGCTCCGCGCCTGAGAGAAGGGGCGGGACCAAGCACCCCCGCCAGCCCCGCCTCCCCGCCGCCCGCCATCTTATTGTCAAAGCCCACAAAGAAACGGTCGCTTGCCCCCTCCCTACCGGGCCTGCCATTGGGAGATGCCGCCACCATGTAGCCACGCCCACAGCGAAATGCTGGTCGTCATTGGTTGTCTCCACACCGTAAAGCACCGCCCACACGGCAGCCACCCTTCCATTGGATGATCGGTTACCATGGTGCTCAGCCCCACCCGCCCCCTAACGTACGACTGGTTGAGGGGTTACCATAGAGCCCATACCCGCCCCTTAGCTGTCATTGGCTGAGGAAAAGAGCGAGGTGGAGTTTAGCGTTCAAATAGCTGCCAATGGGCTAGGCGGGCCCCCTGCCTCTGCCTATTGACGTGAGCGGGATCCTGGCCACATTGGCTCCAAAGCCAGCACGAGTGGGGCCTGCCCGGGAGCAGCCCAGACTCTCTCCTCCCTGCTGCCACGTGGTGGCAAAGGAGTCCCCCCCCCCCCCACTCAGGACCCTGCCCTACTGCTGCACTGCACATCATCGCTGGGCACTGTGCGCCCTCAGCTCCCCCCCAGCATGGGGCTCCTCTGCTCTCAGCACGAAACCTAGCGCATCACACGCCTGGCCCTGCCCTTAAACAGCAACAGCGCTGGTGCCTACAGGCAGAACCCCAAGGGACCATACAAACAGCCTTAGGGGGTCAGACTATGGCCCAGCTCACCTAGTTTCCTGTTCTGGCAGTAGCTATTGCCAAATGCTTCAGAGGGAACGAACAGACCAGGGCAATTATTGAGTGATCCTTCCACTCTCCTCGGGTACATCTACATTGCAGGCTTCTTGCGCCAGAACTGTTTTGCACAAGAATTCTTGCATAAAAATTCTTACGCAAGAGCACGTCCACACTGACATGTGCTTTTGTGCAAGAGTGTTTTGCGGATGCTCTCTTACGCAAGAAAGCTCTGATGGCCATTTTAGCCATAGGGGTTTCTTCCACAAGAAACCCCTGTTGCTCATCCACACTGCCTTCTTGCACAAGAGCTCTTATTCTTCGTGGGGAGAAGAGTAACTCTTGCACAAGAAGCCCTCTGTTCTGATGCTTTACTGTAAATTTACTTGTGCAAGAATGTGCATGCACTGTAGATGCTCCGCTAGTTTTCACGCAAGAACAGCTGTTCTTGTGAAAGAAGCCTGCAGTGTAGATGTAGCCCTCCAGTTTTAGCTTCTAGCAGAGGGTTGCCAGGTGTCTGGTTGCCAGGTGGAATGCTGAGTCAAAAATAAGGATATGATAGTGTAAGCCAGAGGTGGGGAACCTCAGGCCTGGGGGCCGGACATAGCCCCCTGCTTACCTGGATGCGGCCCCCACGGCTCAGTTCCCCTCCCCCTAATATGGGGGAACCTGCACTGGCTCTTCAGCCCCCCTGCCGTCCCACTGCTGGGCTGGAAGCACACAAGATCTACTAGGCTGGGACCCCTAGGCTCTGGTGTGCAATGGAAAGGTGGGGAATGTCTCTCTCTCTCCTCCTTTGGGGCTGTGTCAGTGAGGGGTTTTTGTTTGTTTGTTCATTTTGCTTCCCTCTTGTGGGTCAGTAGCCCCCCTGACCAAAAAAGGTTCCCCTCCCCTGTAAACAGTTAACTAATGATCTTGGTCTTATCAGTTAACCTTTACTGTTACACACAGCCCCTTCCCCAGCAGTGTGGAGCAGGCGGGAGCTGGTGCTCGTGGGGAACCAGCTTTTAAGCAGGCTTCCTGGGAGTACAGGTTTCTGGGAAACCGCCTGTCCCGGCACGCTGCTGCCTCTGATAGAGAGGTTGCAGCACAGGTGGGCAGGCAGGAGCCAATACACACAGGAAGCCTGCTTTTAAGCTAGCTCCTTGCACATTACCAGCTCACAAAGAGCCACTCCCCTCACTCTCCCCCCTATGCTGCTGCCTCTGATACAGGGATGTGATCGTGTAAACATGTAACTGATAAAGTTGGGCCCACTGACTAGATTGTTAAAAGTATGATTGGTGGTGCAGTGGGTCAAAGGCAGGCTCCCTGCCTGCCTTGGCTCTGTGCAACTCCAGGAAGGAGCCCCCTCCTCCGAGCAATGCGAGCCAGGGATTACTGGGAAGCCTGCATTTACCGTGGGAGCTGGAGCAACCCTGCAGCCTGCTTTGCTCCACCCCACTGCCCTCTTCCAGCCCACTACACTTAGCTTCACTGTGGCAGTAGGAAGTGCCCTGGGGCCGAGGCATTCTGTTCCTGCTGCCAAGTGCAGCAGTCTGGGAGAGGGCAGCAGGGTGGAATAGAGCAGGTTGCTGGGTTGCTGCTGCTTCCACTGCTGCTGTGAGTGGGGAAGGGGGTAACCCCTTCTGCTGCTCCATGGCAGGCCCCCAGGTAATAGCCATCCTATGGACAGGGCCCAGGGTGAGGTAGCTGTTGAGGCCCCCCCCAAAAAAAACTTTGGGGTCTGGGGCAGACACCCTGAACCATCCTATGGATAGGACGGCTTTGAGTCTTGATGATGTTGTCCCCTGCAAACACTTTGTTCCTAATGCTTAGCTGCTGTATTTCCCCAGCTCTCCACCTGCTGGTTGGCTCTCAACTGAGCAGAAAGGAAGGGCATGTCGGGTCTAGTTCCTGGCTACTTCTGAAAGGGGGTGAACTGCAGCAGCTGCTTTGCTGCTTCTGGCCCTGAGCTCTTAGAAAGAGGATGTGTGAAGGAAGGGTGGGGAGGAAAATGTAGGACAGAAAATTAAAATCCTAGGAGAGAGAGCTGGAGGAGTGCAGACTGTAGAAAGAGCAAGAAATAAGATAGAACTTGGAGATTAGGTGCGGGGAACATTGAAAACAAGGTTGATAATGGCATGCACAGAGTACAATTAGGCAGAAGTCTGGAACAAGGTAGGCTACAGATTTTAATGTCTTTTTTATACTTGGCTCTAACCTGCACTGTTCTGACCACAGCATGGTGTAGAATTCCCAGTCAAAATGCTAAAAGAAAAGAAATGGATATCAGAGGAAAAATTGTCACATTCAGACAGACACCAGTTCCTTCTGGCCTACTTGCAAAGAATTTAGGTTCTGATCTGTCAGTAAGACCTGAAAGGACTATCCTTGTGCTAGCATAGAGCTTTGTTACTGGGTTCAGTAGGTGTGTTTCTTTGCAGGAGCTAGACCTTAAAGTGTAAAATAAAAGGGATAACAAAGGGCATAAACACACACACACACACACACACACAAAGACAATATACATTACATTTTTCTCCCTTAAAATTATGTTCTTTAAGTTAGAAACATTAGATCTCAACATCTTCAAACTTTCAAAAAGCTCTCCAGCAAAATGAGACCTAGTTAGTTTCTCATAACAAGAGACTGAACAAGGAAGGTTTTATACTGTTTAAAACTGAGGCCAGGTCTATACTAAGTCTGGAAGGTTGGCTTACACAATTCAAGCTACATAAATAAGCTTGGTGTGGTCTCCAGTGGGAGGTCAACAGGAGCAAGCCTCCCATTACTTCTCATGAATCAATGAGTACCCATGCCAACCAGGGGTGACCTCAGCATTTGATTTAGCTGTTCCTTATTAGACCTGCTAAATCAAAGACCAGAAGATCAATCTCCAGTATGGCAAGGGGAGACAAGGCCTGATTGTCAATGCAAACTGATACAAGACCAGAGAGAAAAAACTCTGAAAGATTCAACCTTCTAGCTCTTCAGATAAGGTCTGAGGAAACTCCCATGGCAGTCCTCTAGTCAAGGCATGACAAGACTTGATATTTTTAGGGGAAAAATGTAAACAATCCTTGAGTTTCCTTTATATGCAAGAAACAAAACTTAATATATTGTTGTTGTTTCCTATCTGGATAAACCTATAGGAAAGAATGTAACCCCCCCAAAAAAACTACTACTAGAGAACAAGCCACCACAGAGATAAAAATAAAGCTATAAAGAGAACAAGGCTTTATCACCTTTACCCTTTCAACCCATCTACCACATTGAACCAAACTAAAGAGAATATTGGAAAGAGCAGAAAAAGCTAGACTGCTAGTTTCCCATGAAGAACTTTCACATTAGGAGGCTCCCTCAGCACAGTGAAATGTTCATAACTAAGAATTTGTCTACGTTGTCAAGGTAAGTGCTGTAACTTTCTTGTTCAGGGATGTTAAAAAACCTCCCCTAGTGCAGCAAGTTACAGCTCTGTAAAGTGCCAGTGTAAACAGGCTCCGGACACCGTTAACAACTCCCCTTGTACAGGAGTGCTGGAACAATTTTTATAGTGGGGGTGAATCAAACTGTAAACCTTCTATATAGTGGTAATCTTGTCAAGCTAAGGGGTGCTGCAGCATCCCCCCAATACCTCTGGTTCTAGCACCCATGCCCTCGTGGAGGTGGTTTACCTAGAGCCTTGGGAAAGCTCTCTGTGCTTCTTCTGTGACCACACTGCCATATTAAAGTGCTGTCCCAGCTGCATTTTAATCTAGGTGTAGAAAAAGAGAAAGCCCAAGACAACTCTTAAAAGCAGAATCTATAATAGAAGCCAGATGCAAAGACTAAGGGGAGACAACACACCCTGAAAAAAAAAAAAAAAGAGGAGTCTGCAACAACTTGATGCAGGAAACCGAGCTTGAGATGCTTTCTGCTCCAGCCTAGGAGAGAGAATGCTTTAAAATCACATTCGTCTTCAATGAACTGACATGACTTTCAGTTACATTGCCAGCAAATCAGAAATGGTTAGTAGCGTGGGAGGAACATTTTGTAACCCTGTCCTGGGACGCCATGTTCCCCACTGGAGCTATTTTGTCAGGCAACACAAAGCTGGAGAGTGGGGAAGGGGGAAGTGAGTCCCTTGAAGGACAAACCTGGCACTGAATTGCCCTCTTATCCTGCCTAGACAGCTGGGGGGCTGTCTTAACTGGGCCCCCTCAGTGCAAGGTTGGGCAGGTTCAGTGAGCCAGATTGCTGCAGACAGTCTGCTTCTTGCAATCTAGTTGGGCTGGGGCAGGTTCATCTTCCCCTGCCTTAGTTACAGGATGAACTGGCTCCCTCCTTTCCTTTATGTGTGCAGTGTGTCTCCCAGGATGAGAGAGACTACTTGGGTGAGTTAGTAGCTTTTATTGGACCAACTTGTGCTGGTTAGTAGCTTTTATTGGACCAAGCTTTTGCATTCTTCGGTGAACTTCTGGGCAGGCATAAGCGAAGCTGGGAGCAGTTCCCTCAACTTGAATGGGCTTTGGGCTGAGAGCTCGCCCAGGGTTAGCCCATACTCTCCCCACCACATGACGTGGCTCTGCAGGGAGCGGCAGCCCCACCTCCTTGCTCTGTGCTAGCCTGTGCTGGGTTGTGTAACCTGCTGGGGACACCCATGCTAAGAATCCCTGCTTGAAGTTCTAGGCTGCTCACCACCTTCCTACCCGACTACCTGAGCCTGTGCTGGGCTGAGCATTAGGGGCTAGCTGTGCTGGGGACTGGATCAGCTGTCTCCAGTGAGGTCACTCAACCACTCCAGTGTGGGTGGGACATTCACACAGCAGCAAGTGAGGAAAAAGTTTGAAAATAGGAAACTGTTTGTAAAAACCACCAAAAGGAGTGGGAAACGCAGCATCTGGACTGGGGCCTTAAGTAAGACTTCTCTTTTTCAAACTGATTAGGTTTTGAGGTTGTTTGTAAAGCAACTTACGCAGTGGGGTCCTGGTCCATGATCAGAATTCCTTGGTGCTACTGCAATACAAATATGAATAAAACAGCAATAACATCCCTTCAGCATGGCTCATGCTTACACATGTGAGCAACTAATGAAAATACTCCTGTGAGTTAAGTAACACACTCTCAGCTTCAGGATGAGACCCTTAAACAGCCATAAGCATGGGAAGCAAGGGTGTGGGAGTTAAGGATGTTAAAATGCGGTTAATTGACTAGTCAGCTAGTTGATGGAATTTCCATTGACTAGTCGACAGGCACGTCCACATTCCTCCTTTGAAAAGTACAAAAGCATCTGCTGGGGCTCTTGTACATTTCAAGGGAGGAATGAGGAACTCCACTTACAGCCTGGGGACAGCGGGAAATCCCACTGACTCCGGCTGCACATGGCGTACCTTCTTTGAAATGCACAAGAGTCCCCAAAGAGGGCTCTTGTGCATTTCAAAGCCATGGAGCTCAGGGACAGCAGGGGACTCCCCAGCTGATCCCAGGTTTGGGGAAATGCTGCAGGGAACCCGGGGTCAGCTGGGAATCACCAGCTGACCCCGGGCTCCACGGCAGCTGCCCCTTTAAAATGCATAGAGGCATTTCCCCAGAATCCCCAGCTGACCCCAGGTTTCAGGGAAGTGCCGAGTGGAATCTGGGGTCAGCTGGGGAGTCCCCAGCTGGTTCCGGGGAAATGCCACAGGGAGCCCGGGATCAGCTGGGGACTCCCCAGCTGCCCCTGGGCTCTACGGCTGCCCTTTTGAATGGTGCAGAGGTGGCATTTTAAAGGGGCAGCCAACCACACAGCTGATCCACAGATCAGTTGTGAAGTGGCCACCTTGGGGTTGTGTCAGTGCTGCACTGACATTTTGAAGTACCCCCTTCCCCCTCCCCGCTGCCTCTGTATTAGAGAGGCAGCAAGGGGGGGAGGGGGGGGGAAGAGAGAATATCTGATAAGTAAATGCTTATCGGATAGTCAACTAGTCTTTAACATCCTTAGTGGGAGTGCTCCCGTGGCTCCACTCCTGGCCCTATGCATGGGGTCCTGACTGCTGACCCTACCTGCAGGGCTCTGCTCCCAGCCTGGCTGCCAGCCTTGTCTCGGTCACCAACTGCGGGCCAAGCATTGGCCCTCTCATCCCAGTCTGTGTCCCTTCCCCTTCCCCTCCATCCTGGGGACATAGCTCTGCTCTCAATCCCAGCTCTGGAGAATGGGGTGCACAGATGGCATAAGGGGGGGGAATGCAAGGTAAAAAGTTTGGGGATTACTGCTTTATATAGTTTCATTATCTGGCTTTCAGCATCACCATTATAAAAGGTGTTCTTATACCACTCTACACAGCAGTCATTTGGAAGAGAGCAAACTCCTTAAAGTGTTTCCTTTGGGCACTGTCTCCTCTTAGGTGTTTAATCATCTCTTAGCAAGGTTTCTCAACCGGTGGGGTATGACCCCGGGAAGGGATGTCAAAAAAGTCAAATAAGGGGGTTGAAATTACAATGTAAAGCAAAACAAACACACAAAAAATCCTCTCTCCCTGCACACCCTTACCTTTCAAGGTGAAACTTAAAAAACAACTGTAGCAGGTTCACTCACTTTTTTCACACGGCTTCTTCCCTCAGGGTGGCTTTTGGGGGAAGTAGCTGGCTGTTCCACCACCGACACACCCCCTTTGGGTGTGGTGTTGGTCTTTGGGGCACTGCCCTCGGACAGTGACCACTCCGTTCTTAGTTTACGCTTCCTTCCGGGGAGAAGAGGGGAGGAGAAGTCATTGCTGTTCTTTAGTCCAGGGTCCTCCCTAGGGCCCCTCGTTCTTCTGCCCCGGGAACACCCAGTTCCCTCCACACTGTCCCAGCCTCAGTTGCCCACTGCCAGTCCCTTAATAGCCCCTGCGGGCAGACCACAGTATCTCCAGGCCCCTCCTCCCTGGCCGCAGGCGTGCCTCAGCCTACCCGGTTGCCTCCTGCGACACTGCCTCCTGGTCTTACAGCCTGGGGCTTCCCTGGCTCAAGCTCCCCCCCATCTACCACAGCTGCCTCCATGCTAGCCATGGCTGCCTCTTCACAGCCCAGCCTTTAGGGCTGTCTTCATGCTAGCCCCGGCCCTTCGTGACTGCCTCCTTGCAGCACTGGGCCTCAGACTGGGTATCGTGGGTTCATCCTGCCATAGCCTGCTCAGTCCTGCCCTCTTCCAGGGAACCACTTCCTTCCCCACCAGTCAAGTCTCCACTGCTCTCCCTCCAGAGCAGCAAGCAGGCAGATCTCCCTCTCCTCCTCCTAGGAGCTGTTCTTATTGCCTCCAGCTGGGCCCTCCTCATTTGCTGCAGCTGGGCTTCCCCTGATGCTCAGCCCCTTAAAGGGCCAGGGCAGGGCAACACCTTGCCACACAACAAATGATCTAGCAGTGCCTTAAAGACTAACAAAACACGCAGATGGTTTTGTGGGCACAACCCACTTCAGGTGAAGTATTCTCTCTCAAACTTTGGAACATCCCCCCCCCCCAAAAAAAGAAATCATAGAACTTAGCTTTGTTATCACAAATACCTTTTCACTCTTGCAATTCTGTAAGACAGTGTTTCTCAAAGTGGTCTGTGGACGCACTCTGAGAAAGCTGCTATCAGGCCTCTCTGGTTTCTTTACATACTGGCTCTTCAGCCATGGACCCTCGGGGCTCCCATTGGCTGCGGTTTGCCCTTGGCTGCAAATGGCAAACCGCTGCCAATGGGAGCCCGAGGCTCCATGGCTTTGGAGCCGGTAAATAAAGAAATCAGAGTGGCCTGGTAGCAGCTTTCTCAGAGTGGATCCACGGACCACTTTGAGAAACACTGCTGTAAGAGAATGGTGAAAATTGTTGACTTTAAATAAGATGCCAACCTGAAATATTAGCCTGAGTTGAGAAATATTAGCCCAGCACAATGTGTCCCTGATCTTAACTGGAACGTCTGACTGCTACTGCAATACTAATAATAATGAACAGAAACAAAAATGTGTAAGCATCCGTTCCCACTGTGACACCTATGGCAATTTCCTGCAATACCTTTGGGAGATTTTACTGTATGAAGTTGATGTACAATTGTAGGCCAGGGACTGTATGCAGTTGCATGGGGGAAGGTGGCAACAAGTCTTCCAGGAGCTAAGACCAGAATGTGGGGGTGTGTGTGTGGGGTGATTAGGTGAATTCACTCAGGCTGTAACACCTCAGGAGAGGTATCATTACCTGGAAAGGCTCGCATATACTGGTTCAAACTGGATTCTCTGGAGACTAGCGAAAAAGGACAGTTTAAACTGACTCCTGCAGTTAGGACTTTCTGTCCAAAGGGAACCCCCATGCTTCCTGGGAAGGTTTGGAGAGTCTTGGCCTACTGAGGCCCCATAAGACTGAGGAGTTAGCGCTGGGAGGTTTGTAGCATGCATGTGGGAACTTTTATTGTTATTCTATGTTTTCTTTTGAATGATTTCACTTTAAGAATAAATGTGCTTGCTTAGCAGGAGCTGAGCGGTAACTTTTAACTGTGGGCAACTACACTGTTTATATCTTCCAAAGAGGGAGAGAGCAAAAGCGCAGACCCTAGCCTGTTAAGGTAATCTGGGTTGCTGAGAATAATACAATGCAGGCAGGAATCTGTGCAACTTGGAAAAGTTCTAAGAATCTCTGTCTGCGAGGTAACAGGCTTAAGAACTTGGAGCCTACAGTGTGTGCCCTGGAGGGAGCAATACAGGTGCACAGTTGCCCAGAACTGTGGCACTTACCACACCAGAAAAAGCAAAAAATGTCTGCTGACATGAAACAATTAAATAGGTAATTTTGACACTTTATTTACTGTCACTAGCTTGCAGATTTAGGCCCCAGAACTGCAAACATTTACTCACACCTTCATTCATGCCACTACAGTTACAGGCATACTTACATACCTACACATTGAGCTTTACTCACACCACTACAGTCACAGACACTTCGCCAAAGAATCAATGCACACAAAACAGATATCAGACAGTTTCACAAAGAAAAAACAGTTTCTTGCCATTTCAACCAGAAAGGGCATTGTCTCAACGACTTGACTACCTGCATCCTGCTTCAAAGACATTTTAACAAAAGACTTCAAAGAGAAACCTCTGAACTGTCATTCATGCTTAAATTTGACACTTTACGACTGGGCCTCAACAAAGATGCTAATTATCTTACCCATTACAAAGATAGCTTCCCCAATTATCACCTCTAATATCATTAGCTCGCAGACATTAACCTCCCCCCCATCCGCCCTCTTCTGAAATTTGATTTGTCCTTTTTATATGTGTTCACTTTTTTTTGGTTGTATCCCTTTGGTATATATGGTCATGCCAATTTTCTTCCACAATTTGATCTGAGGAAGTGGGTCTGGCCCATGAAAGCTCATCACCTAATAAACCATCTTGTTAGTCTTTAAAGTGCTGCATAATCCTGTCTTTTGTTTCAGCTAGACCAGACTAACACGGCTACATCTCTATTACTTCACTACAGTTACAAGCATACTTAAATCAATGGGACTATTCTTGTGAGCAAAGTTATGCACCTTCTGAAGTGTTTGCAAACACAGGGCCTTAGATCAGACAGAATTACTACCCCACTGAGATAAATGGAAGCAATTTACTCCCCTATTAGGGCAAGTTACTGTTTCAATTTGGGTCAGGGAAGCCCTAATCTTGCAAACACTTATGCACATACTTCACTTTAAGCACATGAGTAGTGTCACTGGATGTTTTCTCACTCCTCTTGTTGGACGGATAAGTGGATCTATTCACACTCTTAAAATTAAGCACTGGCGTGGTTAAAGGGTTGATGCTACCACCTTAGCAGGCCACATTTGGTAGGTTTTGTTTGCGTCCATAAGGCCTAGAAACCAACTTAAAAACCCAAGAATGCTTAAGTTTTGAAGAAACAAATGGTTTTAGACAATACCACTGTGTGATTGATCAAACTGCCTCTGCCTACAACTATATTAGGGAACTCTTGTGCAGCAGTACTTAGCCTTACCTGTGAAGGAGGGGGAGAGGAGAAGGGGAAGGGTAGGAGTTACTGGGAAACTGCCACTCCAGATCAGATTAGTAGCTCATATAGTCCTGAATCCTTAACTTTGTCAGTTACATGTGGCTACGTCTACACTGGCAGCTTCTTGCGCAAGAACAGCTGTTCTTGCGCAAAAATTTGCCTGCTGTCTACACTGCATGAGCGTTCTTGCGCAAGTAAATTTACAGTATAGCGTTGTAAAACAGGGCTTCTTCCAGAAGAATTATTCCTCTCCCCACGAGGAATAAGCCCTCTTGCGCAAGAGTTCTTCCACAAGAGGGCAGTGTAGACAGGCAACATGAATTTCTTCCGCAAGAAGCCCCTATGGTTAAAATGGCCATCAGAGCTTTCTTGCGCAAGAGAGCATCCACACTGCCATGGATGCTCTTGCGCAAAAGCACATCTCTTGCGCAAAAGGACATGGCAGTGTAGACGCTTTCTTGTGTAAGAGTTTTTGCACAAGAACTCTTCTGCAAAAGAGTTCTTGCGCGAGAAGCTGCCAGTGTAGACGTAGCCACAGAGTTTGACTAAAAGTTTCGGAGGGGTAGCCATGTTAGTCTGTAACTGAAAAAAAACCTTAAAAAACAATGAATTAGTCTCTAAGGTGCTGCAGGACAACAAAAAATGTAGATGGTACCATGAACTTTTGTGCTTCATGTGAAAAGTGGGTTGTGCCCGTGAAAGCTCATGATACCATCTACATTTTTTATTAGTTTGACTAAAGCATTTAGGATTTGGTTTGTATTTAGGAAAGCTGATCATGCCTCGTTTGTTTAACTCAGTGCAGCAGCAGATACGATGAATTGCCTTAAAAATAGCCAATAGTCTTTGTCAATATTGTAAAACAATTCAGAAGAGCTCTGTAGGCTCTCTCCTTCCTAGGGCAGGCTCAGGCTAATCCAGAACTAGAAGAAAAACTAGCAAGAACAGTTACATATGACTATTCCCTGCTGTTCCTTCAGTAGTTCAGCTGTAGGGTGTCCAGATGTCCTGATTTTATAGGGACAGTCCCAATATTTGGATTTTTTTTCATATATAGGCACCTATTTTTCACACCTCCATTCTTAGTTTTCACACTTTCTATCTGGTCAACCTATTCAGCTGGGCATAGGATGGCTCTAAGCTTTGGAAGGCTGCTTGCTTCACCTATTAAAGGGGGCAGAAAGAGGTGGAACTGGAATAAAGGTCCAGCTGCGTTCCAGCCAATGATGAAAACAGAAAAGAGCCATTATTGGATGAAAGTGAGTCATATGTTGCTAACAATTCAACCAGGGGGCTCCAGCAGAAATGTTCTGTCTCACCTATATAAGCTACCTCCCCTGGGCAAAATATTGTTATTTCTTTCTTTCCCATCCTAAATACATTAGCTTCATACTCTCCCTCCTTCCAATCCCATTAGTACTTCTAACCCCATTTTTTTTTTTGGTCTAGTGTATAAGCGCTACCCTCTTTCTTGAAGTTGTTCCACTTTGGCACCGATCTTTCTGATATGTTGTTTATTGAAAGTAGGGCATGCAGATCTTGATCTCTGTCTGGATATCGTCAGATTGCCTTCCAAGAAAGGCTTGCCCTACCAAGAAGATATCGAGAAGTCTATTTCCAATTAGGGTGTTGATGTAGCAGCACTACCGTGCGAGTTTTGAGAAATTTAGATAGAATGGCACATCACATGCTGGCTATGTGTGTCACATCCCCCTCTAGCAGCTAGAAGCTCTTATTGTTGTCAAGTAACAGAGTTTCTCCTTTAACTCCTGTGGGAGAAGCTTGTGCTTTTTGTTCAGAAGGTCTGGTCTCTGCTAACAACCCTGATGAAATCATTACATACACTCGAAAGCTATGTGATGAAACTAGTCCACAAGGTATGGTGTGTAGTGTGAAGACCAGTGCATTACTGCTCACCAATAAAACCATATAAAAATGCTGCAGATTCTTTAGGGCTTTCTTTTAATATCTCAAAACACTCTTCTAGATAACCTTTGCAGTTTGGTTTATTATACTTGTTCTGTTGTTGCAAAGCATCATGTTAGAAAGAACTTCTAGCAACATACCTGCTCACTTCATAATAGGTATTTTCTTTAAAAGTGTATTTTTAAATACTTGACACTTGCATGCCATATATCCCTGTGTAGCTTAAAAAATAGGTATTCCACCATATCACAGCATAAATACCATAGCTATGACAGTTGCTATAGCAACTAAGAATCTACTATTAAATATCACCAACTCCCTCATAAAACACGTGGTGCCTATCAGTGCATAAGGTATTTCTGGCTTTGCAGTAACATAGGTATCATATTGTCTTCAAAAGAGTTTGTCACTTTACAAATGGAAAGTCAGTGTGATTATATTATGTGTCTTTCTGTCAGCCGACTATCCTGTGGGAATGGCAGATCCCACAGGAACAAAACAGACTGAAACAAATACGATTTGAAGAGGAGAGGTTAACAATGTAATGCTCTTATCTTATTGTGGGACACTGGCTTTTAGACCCTTGGTTTGTTGTGCACATTGCTGTTCTCCAACTTCTGGTTGCGCAATGTTTAGTAAGAATGTTGAGTCATTCCCCAGCTCTGTGCTGCTTTCAAAAATCAGTACTTCCAATGGTGTCTCACCTAAAGAAGAATTTTACGTGAAAGGTGCAATACAAGTGAGTGATGTGGTGGCCCAGTTGATGAAGCATCACCGATTTCAGGAGTTAAAAGCAGAAGTCGGGCCTCCAAAATCATGAGTATGGCTAACAATTGTGATTCCCCCAAATAACATATGTCAGGAGTTTTCCTTTTGGTGTCTAAGCCAGTAGAGTGCCCCTGGTTCATGTTTCCAAGGTTTCTGTGCAATCCCAAGCAGGCCTGATGAGAGACTAGGCCATGTCCTGGACAGGGGTGCCCTTTCAGATTTTGGTGAGGGGTGAAACCTGCGCATGCCATGTTGGGGGTAGGGAGCAAAGAGTGAGAACATAGGGCGGGAGGACTGAGAACAGAGGCTTCAGCAGTGTTACTAAGCATGCTCAGTACAAGCCAAGTACCAAATGTGGGGAGAAGAAACCACTACCACCTCGCACTCACAATCATCTCTATCCAGGGGCTACTAAGGCACTGGAAAACTCTACTTTTTTTTGGCAGACAATTTAGCAGTTAGCTGACAGGAGCACTGTACCCAATTCCTATATAAAAGAAAGACAATTAAATAAATATTAGACCCACTCAGTTCTAACACTAACATAGTCTGACATCTTGTGGTAAGTCACTTAAGGGACACTGATTAGCCTAAAAATGTTAATGTATAGTCTTTATTTGTTACTATGTGGAGAGAGATAGACCCGATCAAGACTCCTGGACTCTATTTCAGCTCTGTGTAAGAACATCAGAATGGCCATACTGGGTCAGAACAATGGTCCTCCTAGCCCTGTATCCTATCGTCCAGCAGTGGCCAATGTCAGGTGCTTCAGAAGGAATAAACAGAAAAGGCAATCATTATGATACATCCCCTGTCACCTATTCCCAGCTTCTGCCAAATAGAGGCTAGAGACACCATCCCTCGCTATTCTGGCTAGTAGCCATTGATGGACCTATGCTCCTGAACTTATTTTGTTCTTATTGTGTCATGGGTTGGGCCTTTCTACCATCTCCTGGCAAAGAGATCCACAGGCAAAGAGATCCACAGGCAAAGCTGACTGTGAAAAAATAATTTATTTTGTTTGTTTTGAATTTGCTGCCTATACATTTAATTGGGTCAGCTTCTTGTATTATGTTAGTGAAAGAATGAAAAAAAACCTTTCCTTATTCTATTTTTCCACACCATTCATGATTTTCTAGACCTCTAACATATCCCCCCCACCCCTTAGTAATTTCTTTTCCGAGATGAAAAGTCTTAGTCTTATTAATCTCTCCTCATATGGAAGAAGCTGTTCCTTAGCCCTAATAATTTCTGTTGCCCTTTCTGTAACTTTTCCAAATCCAATATGTCTTTTTAAGATGGGGTGAGCAGATCTGCATACAGTATTCAAGATGTGGGCATACAATATGGAGGCAATATGGTATTTTATCTTATCTATTCCTTTCCTAATGATTCCCAATATTCAGATAGCTTTTTAGTCTGCCACTGCACATTGAACAGATGTTCTCAGTGAACTATCCACAATGATACCAAGATCTCTTTCTTGACCAGTGACACCTATATTAGACCCCAACATTTGTTAATCTATAGTTAGGATTATATTTTTCCATGTGCATTACTTTGCACTTAACACTGAATTCCATCTGCTCTTGGGTTGCCCAGTCACCCAGTTTTGTGAGATTCCTTTGTAACTCTTTGCAGTTAGCTTTGGATTAGTCACTGTTCACCCCTTTTTCAAGAACATTTGTAAGCTGAACAGTAGTGATCCAAATGCAAATCCCAGCAGCCAGGGCCGGCTCGAGCCATTCCTGCGCCCCGGGCAGCAGGCGTGCGACGCATGTGTGGCTCTGACCCAGGCGCAGGGCGCATGCGCAGCCCCCGCCCGCGGCGCACTGTGCACCTTACAGCTGCTATCGGGCGCGCGGCGCCTGATTGCATCTCTAAGGGGCGCTGCGCGGCCCTGGGCGCGCGACGCCTGATGGCAGCTCGAAGGGGCGCCGTGTGGCCCCCGGGTGCATGGCGCCCCTTACAGCTGCCATCAGGCGCCCCCCCATAGGTTGGTGCCCCGGGCAACTGCCCGGCTAGCCCCCCGCCTTAATCCGGCCCTGCCAGCAGCACAACACTCATTCCTACTCTTTCCCCCCCCCCCCCCATATCTTTTAAGTGGAGTACCCTACAGTGTTTTCATGATGATCTAATAATCCTTCAATTACTTGAATGCCCAGCCTTTTGTTATTGGTAATCACTCTGCCTCCCTCTATTTTTTTTTTTTTTTTAAAGCAAACTCTCTACCTCAAAGGCAAAGCTGCAAGCAGCTCAAACTCTTGTTGCATTTAAGAACTGCCTCTGGAGTCAGAGCATGAGCTTTAAGCAGACCTCAAGTATGAAATACAGGGATCCAACCTGGGGAGGGGGCTACTGCTCCCCTAACTTCCATAAATGGTTGTCTTGGTTCTGGAAGAGTCACTTCCGAGCCCCCAAAAGTAGCAGGGCCTCAGGTGAAGGAGAATGGCGAGGGGCTCTGGTAGCTGTTTAAAGGACCTGGGGCTCCAGCCGTTGCTGCTGAGGTAGCTCTGGCAGCAGCCATGAACCCTGGGCCCTTTTTAAATCACTAGGGCCTGGGGCAGCTGCCCCTTTACCCCTTTCCTCCTTCTGTCAGCAGCCCTGACCACATGGGCTAGAAATGAACTTTAAACCCCTGGAAGATGAGATTCTCATGCAATCCCTTAACTTCAGCAGCTCGGGGATTAAGAAAAACACCAAATATTACAAGACTTGCAATACAATAGCAGGAGTTGGTAACTCTGTTGATGCCAGTGTACCTGGATTCTTCCTTTGGAAATTCTGTTGTTTAGCATTGAGATACCAAAGTGATTAGCTCTAGTTCCACACAAATGCCTTAGATCAGGGCTACTCAACTTTGGAAGCCCCTGGGGCCACAATGATACCCACAGCATATGCTGAGGGCTGCAACTTAAGTGTGGTTGCACATATATGCAAATATATGAAATATTTATGCAAATATATGCAAATAGCTTCTTTCATACTGACAGGCATGAATACAAAGATTAAGGCAAAACTACACAACACGCAGGCCCCATTTAAGTCAGTTCTGCTGATATTAATAAAATGCAATATTTACCCGATTTCCACCCATATGACAGCACTTTTGATGAGCAATGACAGTCCAGCAATGTAACTACTGAAACACATATCAACAGAAGACCATTTTATTGACTACTTTTTGGTTTTGGCTTCACAATTTTAACAAATCAAACAAAAACTGCCAATACAATATTTACTGAAATATAAGTACAATCAATATGAAGTTAAAGGCACCGAGGGGAGAAGTGACATGGCTAGAAAAGGAACTCAGGAATCCTGCTTCCAGAATCCCTTCCTTTCCCCTGCTCACCCCCTCAAGCACCAGCTCCCACAGTCCTCACAGAGCAGACTGGAACCCCCAAATCTAACCAACAGACCCACTGCCCACCTACAGAAAAGGAAAGAAGTCAGAAGTTCTAATGCCGAGTTCCCTGCTCTAACCCAGTGCCCCTGCCCTCTCCCATAACCAGGCACCCTCCAGTCCTCCCACTCCAATCCAATTCCCTGAGCCAGGTACCCCCTAGACCCTTGCTCTAACCCAATGCACCCACCCTTCCCCCAGAACCAGACATCCTCCACCCCTCCCACTCCAACCCAATGCTCCTCTCCTCCCACAGAGCCAGGCCCCTGCAGCTTCCCTGCTCTAACTCAGTACCCTTTCCCTCCTGCAGAGCCTGAGACATAAATCTGGCAGGATGGAGGGTAACACCCTGGGTCTCACTGGAGCCACGCGCTTTTCCCTCCAGTTGCTGGGGCCCGTGCACAGAGCAGCCATGAATGGTCTGGGTGCGCAGCTCTGAACGTTTCATTGAAGGCACGTGCTGCTGCCCCCTTCCCCAATTCCCTTTGCAGGGCAAAAAATCCCGGACATTTTTTTCCTTTTAAAAAACCTGTCCGGATGGTGATTTAACATGTGAAAACAAGAACATGTCCGGGAAAAAACAGACGTATGGTAACCCTACCCAAGCCCCAGCGCAGCTGCACAGACCTTTCTCACCCCAGCCTCACTCTCCCGCTGCCCAGCTCTGCCACTGCCTTGCCACGTGCCTCGCTGCCCAGCTCCCCCGCTGCTTCTTGTCATCCCCAGCAGCTGCCGTGCACCCATCGATGTGGCCTGGCTCGGGGAGGCACTGCTGCTGTGGCAGACATGGCGGGCATACTCTGCTGCCGCCTTTTGCCGTCGCTCCCCGCATGTGCCGATGCGGCCTGTTTCAGTGCTGCGCCACGCGGCTCTGCTTGTGGGCAGGCACTGCGGCTGTGGCAGATCCAGCAGGCGGCTTGTCGCAAAGCCGCATGGCTCGCCTCATGGCTCAGCGTTGCCGCTGGAGCCCCAGCAATGAGGCAGGCAGGTGGCCCGGGAAGCGGCTCAAGGCACCAAAGGCTGCATGCGAAGGGGCTGTGTGTTAAGTAGCCCTGCCTTAGATCATGGGGGTTTGCATCCTAGAGGGAGTCAGAAAGAGAGCCAGGCAGGTTGCACCTACCCTCCCTTCTTTACCATTGGATAAAAGAGAAGTCTCAACATTCTTTCTTGGTGTACAATGGACTCGCCCTCTGGAACAGACTGAGAACCACTGCCTTAGACTGATAAATATCATAACCCCACTTTACAGTGGCTCAGCAGATACAGTCAGAGCTACATTAACCTTTTCAGTCCCAGTCACTTGGTGGCACTGAAATTGTCTCCTTTGATGAACCCTTTGAAATAAACCTTTAAAGGTTTATTTCTTGGAAACATTATAAATCCCCGTTTTTCATTTTTTCAATTTGTTGATTTATATTTCCCCATAGATCATGCCTATGACTTAAAATTTTTGTCACAGCAGAGATCGGATTTGTCTTTCATATTTTTTCACTCTCATTTTTTTAAACCAAAGCATCGTGTAGCTTGAGAATTTGTGAGAGTAGACAAAGAAAAATGAAGAAAGATACTAATTTTCTTTCCCTTCCCAACATGTCCTAGAAGAGAGATGAAATAGATTAGAGTTTGGTGCCCTCGTGTGGCCAGGCGCACTGTTATTGAAACATGACATTCCATGGATTAACATGCAACATGAATTAGGGATATAAAATCCTATGTAATCTGTTAACCAGGATTCCATGCGCAGGGGGCTGCTCCAGCCCTGCGGTCCTCTTGGTTAACCAGTTACCGATAAGGATCATCCGGTAAGGGTGATGTTTACTGGTTAACCAGTCACATCTCTAGAATGAATCAGATCTTTTTTTTCCGTTTCTTTTCTCTTATCTGCAAATGGAATAAAGCTGTCAGCTAGACAATTGCAAAACATTGTAAGGTGAGGTCTTTTCTAGCTTTGAATATCAAAACAGTTAGAATTCCTTGTACCAGGTTAATATCATGTGAAGTTTATAATATTAGAGATCAGTGCTTTACTTACACTGGCTAAAGAGACCATAGGTACATAGAACTGAGGTTGGGAGAATAGTAGAGAGAAATGGGCAACTCCCTAATGACATATTTCCACATCACCCCAGAGATCTTATGGCTTATCCCTTTTAAGGCATGCCACAGTATGGGGAGTATGGATGGAGGCAGTGACATCACTCTATGCAGCATCTACTGTATCCATAATCTGTTTGCCAGACACCATAATATTATGTCATCATAATTTAAAAGTAGCAAAAATGAAAATAATACGAATAATGCATTTCTTATATAAAATGTTATCTCTGTATTAGTGAACTGGATGCCTGATGCTGGGCATAGACAAGTCGCGGTTATCTGTTATAACTACTGATCATTTTATACCATTGTCAGTTACAACAGAGATGTGGACCTGAATCACATGGTGCATCTACACTGCAGCGCTTAACTTGGCATAAACTATGCAAATTGAGCTACATCGATTGTGTAGCTTATTTCAAAATAGAGAGCATTTACACAGCACTTATTTCGAAATTGAGCACTCTTCCTCCGACTTCCCTTACTCCTCGTACAATGAGGGTTACAGGAGTCGGAGTAAGAAGTTCTCCAGCTTGACAGTATTTTGACACTATTTTGAAATAGCTGCCTGCTGTGTAGATGCAGACTAAGTTATTTCAGAAGAGCGCTAGTTATTTCAAGATAGTGTTGCATTGTAGACATACCCACAGCGTTTGAACTCAGACAGGAATTTTCACAAAATCTGGAGGTCCGAGGGATGTAGATAATTATAGGACAACAATGATCTTTCTTTCTTTCTTTCTTTCTTTCTTTCTTTCTTTCAACAAAAAAATATATTCTTTCATTTTCTTGGCAGGGCTTTCCAGCTCTGCTAGACCAAGGTAGCCATCCAGGCTAAGATTATTAAGGACTAGTTGACTTATTGGATAGTCAAGTCAACTAGTCAATTTTCCCCCCCACTGCCTCTATCAGATAGAGGCAGCAAAGAGAGGGGGAAAAGGGGATACTTCAAAGTGGGGCGGCATTTAAAAGGGGCAGCGCTGCACGGCTGATCCCAGGCTCAGCTGTGCAGTGCTGCCCCTTTGAAACCCTGCCTCAGAGTTTCAAAGCAGCGCCCCAAGGAGCTGACCCAGGCTCCATGTGGCGCTGCTCCATGCGGAGCCCGGGTTGGGGAGTCCCCAGCTGACCCCAGGTTCTGGGGAAATGCTACATGGAACCCGCGGTCAGCTGGGGAGTCCCCAGCTGATTCCAGGTTCCGTGGAAATGCTGTGTGGAGCCCAGGATCAGCTGGGGAGTCCTCAGCTGACCCAGGGCTCCGTGTGGCATTTCAAAGCGGCAGTGCAACATGGAGCCCAGGATCAGTGGGGAACTCTAAGTCCTGCACTGACCCTGGGCTCCATGAGGGTCTTTCCACTTTGAAATGCACAAGAGCCTCAGCTGGGGACTCTTGTACATTTCAAAGCTGGCATACCCACATGCAGCCCGGAGTCAGCGGGACTTCCTGCTGGCCCTGGGCTGCACACGGAGTTCCGCATTCCTCCTTTGAATTTCCTCCTGGAAATTCCATCGACTGCTCAACAGTTTCTCTTTGAAGTCTGTTCTTGAAGTTTTTTTGTTGCAGAATGGCTATCTTTAAATCTGCTACTGTGTGTCCAGGGAGATTGAAGTGCTCTCCTATAGGTTTTTGTATATTACCATTCCTGATATCTGTTTTGTGTCCATTTATTCTTTTACGTAGGGACTGTTCAGTTTGGCTGATGTACAGTAATTCCTCATTTAACACAGTAGTTATGTTTCAGAAAATGATTGTGCTAAGTGAAAATGTGTTATGCAGGGTCAATTTTCCCATTGAAAATAATGGAAAAGGTGGGGGTTGCGTTTCAAGCGCACGTGCGCTTGCAGCTCCAGCCTGCATTTGTTAGCAGCTGGGAATGGGACATAAGGTTGGGGGAGAAAGGGGACTGGGTTATAGCAGAGAGGGGAGGTGTTTGGATCTGGGGAAGGGAAGGGATGGGAAGGTAAGAGAAGGACAGGGGAGGGGGCTTGCAGCCAGCAGCTGGGTTTCCCCAGCTTGCCGGCCACCGGCAGCTGCGCGGGGCTTACCCTGCCTCCGGAGGTTCACTGCTCACCATGCCATTCCCTGACGACCCCCTCTGGCCGGACGCAAGGCATCCGGCCAGAGGGGATCACCGGGGAGCTGCGCGGTGAGCGGAGAACCTCCGCCGCTTTGTAAGGAGGCAGGCGCAGCTGCCGGTGACCGGCGAGCTGGAGAAACCCAGCCGCCAGCTGCAAGTGGGGGGCAGAGGAGAGGGAGCGAGGCATCCGGCCAGAAGAGGTCGCCGGGGAATGGCGCGGTGAGCAGAGAACTTCTGGAGGCAGGGCAAGCCCCGCGCAGCTGCCGGTGACTGGCCAGCTGGGGAAACCCAGCCGCTGGCTGCAAGCGGGGGGCGGAGGAGAGGGAGTGAAGCATCTGGACAGAGGGGGTCGCCGGGGAACAGCACGGCGAGCGGAGAACCTCTGCCGCTTTGCAGGGAAAGCCTCGCGCAGCTGCCGGCCACTGGCCGGCCCTAGGGGAAATCGTGTTATTGCGGGGACGGGTCATGTTGTTTGAAAAATGTTCCCCCCCAAAAAATCGTGCTATCGCGAAAACGTGTTAAGTGGGCACGTGTTAAGTTAGGAATTACTGTATATAGCAGAGGGGCATTGCTGGCACATGACGGCATATATTACATTGGTAGATGTGCAGGTGAATGAACCCGTGGTGGTGTGGCTGATCTGGTTAGGTCCTGTGATGGTGTTGCTGGTGTAGCTATGTGGGCAGAGTTGGCACCGAGGTTTGTTGCGTGGATTGGTTCCTGAGTTAGAGTTACTGTGGTGCAGTGTATAGTTGCTGGTGAGAAATTGCTTCAGGTTGGTGGGTTGCCTGTGGGCGAGGACTGGCCTGCCTCCCAAGGCCTGTGAAAGTGAGGGATCATTGTCCAGGATGGATTGTAGATCACTGATGATGCGTTGGAGAGGTTTTAGATGAGGACTGTAGGTGATGGCCAGTGGTGTTCTGTTGGTTTTTTTGTTGGGCTTGTCTTGTAGTAGGAGGCTTCTGGATACACGTCTGGCTCTGTTAATTTGTTTCCTCACTTCCTCACTGTTCCCTCATGTGAGAGGGACATTTCTGGTCAGATGAGAGAGTTCTTTAAAAAGAGAAACATTGACTTAATAACTGTGTCAGCTCTTTGGAAGACCCCCTGGCTTAGTCATAAGGGGAAGTACATTTACAAAGCCCCCTTGCTGTATGTGAAGTTCCCAGAAGTACTGGGGATTCCTTTTGGTGTCTCAAAGCCTTTTCTTCTGTTGCATCACAGTTTGGTAAATTTTGCTTTTAATTGACCTACAAGATTTTCACTCACCTCTCCACAGGCCTGGCAGAGACTTCTTCTTTCCTGTTCCAGGAAGGGTGCTGTGGCTTTCACTTCACCTTTTATTCCGGGCTATTCTCCACCCCCACATATCTATATCATGACTTCCATAATAAAATGTCAGAAGATCAAAGAGCCTTTTAAGCTGAGTAATCTGAGCACTACTGTTCCTTATTGTAGATGTGTACAATAGTCAGATTAGTGGTAGCCGGAGTTCCCTGTAAGCGGAGCGCTTGGGCAGTCACCCAGGAGAGATTCAGCCAGTACCCAGCTGATTGGCAGAGTGCCCACAGCAGCCCAGAGTGGGCAGCATGTGTTTCTATTAGTGGTGCATATCTGCACATGCCTCCATGCACATAACAAAATGTATTCTGCACGTGGGTGGAAAAAATGAGAGGGAACATTGGTGATAGCCTGTTTGTATGTACTGTGTAGGTGATGTTCTTTGAAGATATCCCGTTAACTCTGTGCAAACATGTCTCCTAAACTGGAGTAAGTAAATTCTTACCTCATGATGGGCTATGGACAGGTGCCAAAACTCTTATTATACCAAGGAGAGACTTGAGTTGAATGGAAGGATTAAAGAAACAGAAAGGATTTTATTCATAGCTAGTGGCTATTTTAATAGCTCATGGGCCACCTATCAGTATGGCATCTTGGATGCTTTCTTACAAATGTTCAAATTGTGCATTAAATAAAGCTACCTGTAGTGGGCAGTAATAGCCTAAATTGCTGCTCCCACCGGAAGTACAGTAATTCCTCACTTAACACGTGCCCACTTAACACGTTTTCACGATAGCACGATTTTTTGGGGGGGAACATTTTTCGAACAACACAATCCGTCCCCGCAATAACACAATTTCCCCTAGGGCCGGCTGGTGGCCGGCAGCTGCGCGAGGCTTTCCCTGCAAAGCGGCCGAGGTTCTCCGCTCGCCGTGCTGTTCCCCGGCGACCCCCTCTGGCCGGATGCTTCACTCCCTCTCCTCCTCCCCCCGCTTGCAGCCGGCGGCTGGGTTTCCCCAGCTGGCCGATCACCGGCAGCTGCGCTGGCTTACCTGCCTCGGAGGTTCTCCGCCGCGCCATTCTCGGCGACCCCTCTGGCTGGATGCCTCGCCCTCCTCTGCCCCGCAGTTGGCAGTTGGTTTCAGCTCGCCAGTTACCGGCAGCCGCGCGGGCTTTGTCTGCCTCCCACAGCGGCGGAGGTTCTCCGCTCACTGCGCAGTTCCCGGTGACCCCTCTGGCCAGATGCCTTGCGTCCGGCCAGAGGGGGTCACCGGGGAACTGCGCGGCGAGCGGCAAACCTCCGCTGCTTTGTAAGGAGGCAGAGGAAGCCCCGGGCAGCTGCCGGTGACCGGCAAGCTGGGGAAACCCAGAAGAGAGGGAGTGAGGCATCCAGCCAGAGGGGGTCGCTGGGGAATGGCGCGGCAAGCGGTGAACCTCCGGAGGTAGGGTAAGCCCTGCGCAGCTGCCGGTGACCGGCCAGCTGGGGGAAACCCAGCCACCGGCTACAAGACCCCTCCCCTGTCCTTCCCTTTCCTTCCCCAGAGCCAAACACCTCCCCTCTCTGCTATAACCCAGTCCCCTTTTCCCCCCAACTTTATGTCCCGTTCCCAGCTGCTAACAAATGCAGGCTGGAGCTGCAAGCGCACGTGCGCTTGAAACGCAACCCCCACCTTTTCCATTATTTTCAATGGGAAAATTGACCCCGCGTAACTTGTTTTCACTTAGCACGAACATTTTCTGAAACGTATCTACTGTGTTAAATGAGGAATTACTGTATTTGTATAATGTTAAGCACAATGCATAAATGATTGCAAGGTTAGGGTCGTCACCAGTATGTACATGACTGTCCTGTGCCTTGCATGCTGCGCATGCCCTTTGCTTCCCCTCCTCAAGAAAATATTAAGATAAGACCTTGTGATTTCATGGACTTGACATTTTTTTATTACAGGCCTAGTCTATGTCCTCTGATATATCAAGGCAAAATAGATGCATTTTTTCTGCTCCTAAAACGGCAGCTGCCTCTGACCGCCACTTTGCAGCTTTTGGGTTTCACGTGATGTTCCGTGACATTTTTTTACCACATTTCATATCTTAGACCTTCATCACTCAGCAAACTTTTAGTCTGACTGCAAAACCGTGTTGTTTGTTTTTTAATTCATATTCATAAAAGGATCTGGAAGGGCCAAAAATCTGAATATAACCTCCAGGCGTTATCAGTGATCTGAATGAAATAGATGAGGCATTAATAACTAGTTTAAATGCCTAGAAATAGGGTCTTGTTCTGGCTGATGATGAGAGCAGCTGCTTTGGTTAACAGGTCAAATAGTATTTCAGCAAAGTGTTTCCTTTCGCAGCTCATGTCAATTTCTTGTTAAAGCTATGTGTTATTGGGCTAGATCAGCTGGCTCTTGCAGTGGCTGATTATTCCACAGGTAGGGTTGCCAGATGGTTTCAACAAAAATACCGGACACACTTGACTTTACATCACAATCTATGTTACATCTTATTTAGAAAATACCGGACATTTATATTTTCTCATTTATATTTTCTCAAGGGCTGTGTCTACATTGGCACCCTTTTCCGGAAAAGGGATGCTAATGAGACAAGTCGGAATTGCAAATGCGCGATTTAAATTTTCCTCGCGCATTTGATTTAACATGCCGCTTTTTCCGGCTTGGGCTTTGACGAAAAGCGCCAGTCTAGACGCTGCTTTTGCGAAAATAAAGCCTTTTCGAAGATCCCTTATTCCTGATTTTAAGAGGAATAAGGATCTTCCGGAAAAGGCTTTATTTTCCACAAGAGCCACGTCTAGACTGGCGCTTTTTCCACAAAGCCCCGAGCCAGAAAAAGCGGCAGTTATAGCTCAGGCAAATGCCGCTGGGAAAATTTAAATCCCGTGGCATTTGCAATTCCGACTTGTCTCATTAGCATCCCTTTTCCGGAAAAGGGTGCCAATGTAGACACAGCCAATTTGTTTCCCAAACGGAAAGCTCAAATACTGGACTGTCCAGTTCAAAACCAGACACCTGGCAACCCTATCCACAGGGCCCAGGCCTAAAGACCCTGGGCCAATCTGGGGGGCCCATGCAGGAGAGCTGGATCGCTGGCCCAGCCACCATGCTCTTCCTCTTTCTCTGAGGCTACACTGCAGGCTTCTTGCGCAAGAACCTTTTCGTGGAAGAGATCTTCCACAAAAAGTTCTTGCACAAGAGAGAGTCCACACTACAAAAGTGCATCGGAAAAGCAATGTGCTTTTGCACAAGAGAGCATCCACACTGCATGGATGCTCTTGCGCGCAAGAAAGCTCTGATTGCCATTAACAGACTGGCCACCAGAGTACCTGTGCTTTTTCTGATAGGCTGTTTTTGCGCAAGAAATCCCTGTTTGCCGTCCACACACCTTTTTGCACATGAGCTATTGCGCAAAAAGGCTTATTCCTCGTAGAAAGAGGAATAACTCTTGTGCAAAAAGCCCTCTTTTCTTACAATGTACTGTAAATTTTCTTGTGCAAAAATGCGCTTGTAGTGAAGCGCGCCACAAGTTCTTGCGCAAAAACAGCCATTTTGGCACAAAAACTGCAGTGTAGACGTAGCTTGAGGCTCTGCACCCTGGCCAGGCCAGAAGCCAGAGCCAAGCTGTGGTAGAGTGAACTTGTTCCGTCCCCACTTGAAGCTGACCCAAGCCCCTCTCCTCCTGCCCCCACATGGAGCTGGCCCCTTTGCATGCTTCCGAACCCCTTTTTTGGCAAAACTGGGCATTTATCCTATTTGATTCTGCCAATGGGACAACTGCCCAGTTTTGCCAAAAAAGTTGGGACTTAACAAGGGGAGTGTCCCAACCAAAAGCTGCCCATGGAGAGAAATCCTGGACCCTCCTCCTGCCAGGAGCAGGGGTCAGAGTGCCCAAGAGTAGCCCCTAGCCTGTGTCCCTGCCCAAGGGGACCAGAGGGACTGCTACATTGTTTGCTACAGGGTAGATATCAACCCAGCAGGGGTGGGGAGCAGGGAAGGGCTATGTTCTGATCATCCCTAAACCCTGAGCACAGAACTATCTGGGTACACCAGGAGGTGCACCATTGAGGACATTACACCCTACCGAACCCTCCCCATGCACACCAGGACATTAGAAGGGCAATTGCTTCTCACTGAGACGCAGCCCCTCTTTGAGCTGTCTCGGCTGCATTGCTTCCCACTCTAGACTATGTCAAAAAGGCACAATCTAGCCTTGCTCCAAAGGAAGACAAACTGGCTACATCTATACTGGCATGATTTTCCAGAAATGCTTAAAACGGAACAGTTTTCCGTTATAAGTATTTCCGGAAAAAGAGCGTCTACATTGGCAGGATGCTTTTCCGGAAAAGCCCTTTTTCCGAAAAGCGTCCGTGGCCAATGTAGACGCTGCTCGAGAAAAAGCCCGATCGCCATTTTTCGTGATCGGGCCTTTTTTGCGGAAAAGACTACTGGGCTGTCTACACTGGCCCTTTTCCGGAACAGTTTTCCGGAAAAAGGACTTTTGCCCGAGCGGGAGCAGCATAGTTTTTCCGGAAAAGCAGCTGATTTCTTACTGTAGATCGTCAGTGCTTTTCCGGAAATTCAAGGGGCCAGTGTAGACAGCTCGCAGCTTATTCTGGAAAAGCGGCTGATTTTCCGGAATAAGTGGCCCAGTGTAGACACAGCCACTGGGTAAGAAGAAGAGCTAACAAACGGCTGCATGAAAGAATGACTTGGATTCCCTGAGAAAAGAACACAGGCCAGTAGGGATCATTGGAAGTCTGAGCTTGAAAGGCAGATGTTGAAAACTTGGCCCCAAGCTAGTTTTCACATACTTATTATTTAACTGAAGGGACTTTTGCCCAGCATAAATGTTCACACTGACTCAAGGTAGCCACATGATCAAGAATAGCAACCACAGACTGCAAAATATCCTATCTTGCCATCTAGGAGTTTGAGCTCACTCGCAACAATGCTGTTTCCTGCCTGCTAAACGACTGCAGATACCAGCTACGTAAACACTTCGTGTAATAATACCTTTTAAGGCAGAATTTAAAAGCATCGTTCATACTGCAGTTCATCTGTTGGAAGGATTTCTTAGTTTTCTCAGTAGGAAAAATATCAACACTCTGAAGCCCAAGATTTGGAAGTTTTAGAAAGACTCTTGCTTTTCATGTCCCAGAGAGTTCCCACTGAAACTAGCTAAAAAATTACACTGATTATTTTGAAAGTATCTGATGAGTCATCCTACAACTCCCAATCAGGCAAAATTGCTGTGAATTTTTTGAGCAGCTATAATTACCAGTAAGAAATTATTCATTTTAATAACTATTCACCAAAACCAAGACCCTCTTTCGGTCACGTTATGAATGCCTGGGAAAAAACACAGAAAAAGCAATGGCTTCTTTTCCAAAGCAAATCTGAGTTTTTAACTCAATCTTTATTCCAGCCAAATCAAATCTTGAGAATTAGGCTAGAGATTGAGTTAAAAACTAAGTAAGACTACAGAATGTGGCTGCCCCTTTGCCCATAAATAAACTCTCCCCCTCTTTAGTGGCAAACGTAGGTGTGCAGGGATTGGAGGGCTGGATCTCTGAAGACCTGTCACAGAGAAATCCAGGATTCTTCAGGAACAGAGCCCAAGCTAAACTATAGCCTCGCTAACTTGTCTCCAAACTGGGGCTTAGTCTAGCAGTCTGCAGGTTCACATAGGGTCACGCCCAAGTACCTGGGCTGAGCATTAGGGGGATGGAATGAGACTGGAATCTTTGCCCCTTAGATGAAGTGGCAGCTGAAGGCTTTACTACAATACCTCTGTAGCAGGAAAGGCTGGCAAAATGCACATCACCATAAATTGCCAATGCTCCTCTCTCCTGAGTGTTGCCATCCAGGGGACTTGCATGGAACAGAGCTCTGTGCCGAGTTCCCCTTTTTGTCTGAGTCATGGAGACCATAAAACATAGTGATCCCGTGATCAATAGCAAATTCACATCCTTGAATTTGCATTACAAAACCCAGTATTTCATCAGACTTGGCATTTGAAGTCATTTGGCAGTACAATGTGTTGGTGCTGAAGCATTCAGTACTCCTTTGGATCACCCATGTAGGGCCTGCTGCGATGCCCACTGATGTCAAAAGGCTGTTGCAGAGGGATCACAAAGTTATTTTAGGAGGGTCACAGTAGTGCCACCCTTACTTCTATTATGCTGCCTTCAGAGCTGGGTAACTGGAGAGCAGTGGTTGTAATGTTGGCTGGATGCCCAGCTCTGAGGGCAGTGCCGCGCCGGCAGCAGTGCAGAAGTTAGGGTGGTAATCCCATACCCACGTCACCCTTACTTCTGTACTGTTTTTTTCAGAGCTGGGTGGCCAGAGAGTGACAGCTGCTGACTAAAGGCCCAGTTGTGCAGGGAGCAGGGCAGAAATAAGGGAGGCAACACCGTACCATGCCATCCTTAATTCTATGCTGCTGCTGGTGGTACCTCCACCCATTGCTCTCCAGCTACTCAGCTCTGAAGGCAATGCTGCTGCCAGCAGCTACGCAGAAGTAAGGTAGCAATACTGCAACCCCCATACAATAACCTTGTGACCCTTGCACCACTCCTTTTTGGGTCAGGACCTCTAAAATTACAAAGCCGTGAAATTTCAGATTTAAATATCTAAAATATTGAAATGTACTAGTTTTAAAACCCCACGACCGTGAAATTGACCAAAATGGACTGTGAATTTGGTAGGGCCCTATTTATGATAGTAACTTAGTTCCAGTGTTAATAACTGGAAACCAGCTTTTAATTTCAGTTCAATGCAGCTTACATCAGAAATAAAACATGAGGCTGACATTTCCCAAACCAGCAGCTGATGCGGACACCCAATTCCCATTGATTTTAATTAGATTTGGAAGGCCAGATCCTATCACTGCATAAAAAACCTAGACCTTAATGTCTTAGGGGACAGGGACTAGATGTACTTCACCGTGTACATGCTTGTACAGAGCCTTTCCAGCACAATACTGTCCCATCTGAGGAGTGTTCCTAAGTACAAAAGAGACATGAATAGCAACAGTTTAGCAAAACACATCATGTGTTTTTTCTTGCTCAGGAAAATATTCCTTTCCAGCAACATCCATATCTTTTTGTTAGCAACCGAAGGCCTGATTTTCAGAAGTCTTCATCTAAATTTTTGGGCATTCAGCACTTTCCAAAAAAATCAAGCTATAAATCAGCAAAAGTTTTAATGCAGAGGTAGGCAACCTGTGGCCCAAGGGCTGCATGTGACCCATTGGGGTTCTGCATGTGGCCCATTTTCCATGAGCAGGGTTACCAGTTTTTGCAAGGTTTCTTCCACATAGTTTTGTTCCTACTGATATTACTAAAGTGACACACACCTAACGCAAGCGCATGTGAAGTGAAGTGTGTTCTGATTGCATATGGCATTCACTGTGACAGCCCTATGCTCCCTCTGCATCCACTCAAAGTGCTGCTACGCATCCATCAGCAGACCCTGCAAATTCTAGGTATGTAAAAATGTGGAAAAGAACAGAGAATTATACATTTAAATGGCAATAAAAGTTGCAATAAATGTTACAGTAGGTATACAGTCATCTGATTCTGGTTTAGCTCAAGAAAGTAACAATTAAATAAAAGAAATGCTGGAGCAATAGTACAAATAAATGACAATGACACAATTGTATTTTATAACCACATTGAAAGTTTAATTTAAATAAATACAAAATAAGATTTCATGTACATCTCTGGCCTCTTCACATGTTGGCATCTGAAAGGTATGAGATCTTATTACAGAGCATATACTGCAATCTAACAATTATTTTTGTTTTATAAATGAATGGAGATATACCTATCTCCTAGAATTGGAAAGGACCTTGAAAGGTTATTGAGCCTAGTCCCCTGCCTTCACAGCAGGACTAAGTACCATCCCTGACAGATTTGCCCCAGATCCCTAAATGGCCTCAAGGATTGAGCTCACAACTGTAGGTTGAGGAGGTCAATGCTCAAACCGCTGAGCTATCCCTCCCCCCATTTTCAGTTTCTTCTCATGAGAAATGCTGGGTTGAAGACAACGGACACTCCATTAGGGATATCAATGTGCAATTGACTATACAATTAACCAATAAGCCTAGCCCGGGGGAGGGGAGGAGCAGGAGCTGGTGCTGGAGGGAGCCCTCTTAAAAGCTGATTCCCCCCAGCACCATCTCGCAGTGCCACCTGCCCCCTCTTCATGCTGGCTGCAGCATGGGGCAGGAGGGGCAGGGGAGGCTACTAGGAAACAGCCTTTGTCTGCGACAGGCCTGAGCTTCCCACAGACAGAGGCTGCTGCTGGACACCAGCCTCTGTCTGCGGCAGGCCCAGGCTCACCACAGACAGAGGCTGCTCTGTGGGAGGCAGAGCAGCCTCTGTCCGCGAGGAGCTCAGACTCCCCGTGGACAGGGGTTGCTGCCAGGGACCAACCTCTGTCCATGGCCAGCCCAGGCTGCCATGAACAGAGGCTGCTTTGTGGCAGCCTCCCCTGTCCCCTTCCCCCATTTCGCAGCAGCCTCTGTTCATGGTAAGCTCGCCCCCCGCCCACCGGACAAGGGCTGCTGCCACCCCATGAGGCTACCTTTGTATGAGAGGCAGCAGCACGAGGTGGCAGGCAGCCGGTTCGTGAGGGGAGCTCTTTTTTAAACTGGCTCCCCTTGTGGACCAGCTCCCTCCTGGCACCCCATGCTGCTGCCTCTGATAAAGAGGCAACAGTGCGGAGTGGCAGGGGACTCCCTGTCAGTGGGGCGGAGTGCACTAGCTACCAGCCCCACCCCTGGGGACTATCAAATAGTCGTGTAACCGATAAGAATTCATATGGTTACACGACTATTCAATTACCCGATATCTAACATCCCTACACTACGTATCTCCATTTATTCACGGGCACAGTATAGCCAGCAGTAATGAAAATGCATCAACATTTCCTCACCAGTACACCACCACTACCACCAGGGTCAGGACGGAGAACTCTTAACATGTGTCAGAAGGTAGATCAGTCTTCCTGTCTCAATACTTTATCTGCTAGGATCTGGACCAAACACTAATACTGAAGGATCAGCTCACAGCTTAGACACTGCAGATCTATTTGCAAGGGACTGAGGCCAAGCCAAACCCTGAGAAAAGTTCAAGTTCATACAAACTGTGGAGGTATCATCAAAAACAGTCACCATCTCTGTAGGCCAGTGGGACTCAGTGAGGGGCTCCTCTCCCTTAGGGTCAGTGGGTAGCCACTCCATTCCACTATACTCCGCTCAGTTCTTGTGGGGAATCAGGTGTGGCTGCCAATCCATGAGAGTAGTCCAGAGACCCGCATGCAGTCTGTAACAAAAGTCTTTAAGCACCGGCCCTCATTAAGGGCAAGGTGACAATAGCCCCCAAGACCGTCCTCAGGCCGGATCCTAGTTCAGGGCAGAGTGACAGGCAACCAAACTGTCAGTTCAATGCCCAGTCCCTGGTTCAGAGTGGAGCGGCAGGAAAACAGTTTTAGGGCCTAAGTCCTGGTTCAGGGCAGGGCAACAGGAAAACAAGCAATTCAAGTCCTGTTCACAGCTCCTCCAACCAGGTTCCCTTGCTCAGGCAGGGGTCTGGCTGATGCAGGCTGCTGATTGAGAACAGCAGAGGGGGGAGACTGCCACTCAAGAGCGGGGTTTCAAGGGGGAAACAGGCCCATCCACTCCACTGCGTCCCAGTCCAGGGCCCTAGCTGCAGCCAAGTGGTCTGCTGCTGAGTCAGCAGGGATCCGTTCCGCAACATGCTGACCTGGTTCTAGCAAAACGGGGGTCGGCCTCCCTGTGCTCTCTCCGTTTCTCCCCTCAGGCTGTACCTGGGTTGAGTGCAAGTCCTCTGGGCACCGTTGTTCAGGAACCTCTGGCTGGGTAAAACAGACTCTCCAGGAAGTCATCTAGTAGTGGGCCCAATGGCCCAGGCCAGTCCTTGGCTTCTCCTGGGTCTAGCTCCTTGCTTGGGTGCGCAGGGGAGGGTTCTTACTTCTCTAGTTATGGGGGCTTGCCTGGCCTCTCTGGCAGGCCTTTTGTATCCCTCACCCCGTCTCCTGGCTTCTGGTCAGGTAGGTTGCTAGGGCTCCTCACCCTCGGGGTCAGTGGGTGGCCACTCCGCCCCACTACAATCCCCTTTACTAGAAAACATAAATGTACTAGATGCTATAATGCATTACAGAATTAAGTACAGTACAAGATTTGAACAAACATAAAGCATCAGCAATGAAATATGCTGAATTCCAGACTAGCATCTCATGTCTAAAGTTTATTAGACATTATTTTCAGGGCTTTAATTTGGGTCTGTTTCTAGTGTTTACCCACAAATACTTCTGTCTGCATGCATGCAAGCCCTGTAATACTCCTCCGTGATAACTACAGAGCCCCCTTAGAAGCTAACATTGACACTGAAAGTGTATGAGAAAAGGACTGAGCCCTGAGAATAAATCTATCAAATTTTAGTTTGACTTGAAGGAAGTCAGTACATGCTGCTGGCTGGTTTAGAATGAAAATACTGGTGGACAGTGGTTGAAGTAAGTTAAAGAGGCAGACAGAAGACCTTTCATCTAATGGGTGTTAGCTCTCCTCCTACATAACCTTCAGGAACTTAGCATTGGGGACATGCATTGTGACAAAGTTTCATTAAGATGTTGTGCCAATATGCCCATGTAATGGTGCCCTAAACAGGTGACCTCCATCTCCTTTTGTGAACATGATAACCACTGCCAGCAGATCCCGCACTAAAGCATTGTTGATGGCAGAAACCTCTATAGTTCCTCTGAAAGTGTGGAGATTACCGTGAACTTTTAAATGTCTGATGTCTGTACTGCTTCCTGTGATTCTTTGGAATTTTTCAACTTGGCACTGTCACCCTTGCTACTGAAACTAGACTGAAACCTTGATGACAGACTCCTTGAGAAATCTTCTCTACTATTCTTACTAGCCAATACATAGATGATTGGATCAGCAATGCTGTTAGCAGTGGAGAAACACAGAAATATAGCAGAAGTCGAATATATGCCACGTTCAAATGAACATGTGTCATTCTGATACAAAATAAAGTAAATGGCTCTTATTAGGAGCACCAGATGGTAGGGAGCAAAGCAGATCAGAAAAATGGCGATGGCGGCAGCAGCTAAGTGCTTTGCTTTGGTTTTTTGGGGCTCGTTCAAGCTGCAGCTTATTTTGATGATTTGGCAAATTTTATAGTTTGTGAAAATGAGGATTATGCAAGGAATGGCAAATCCAATTAGAAACCTGGCAAAGCCGAAAGAAGCAAACATCAAGGTGAGTGGTAGAGTCTCAAAGCAGGTTGTACAGTTTTTTTGATCAGGTAAAACAAATACTGGGCTGTGGACGACTAAAACTACAGAAAAGAGAACAAACGTGATGAGCCCTGCAATTTTCTGACCCCTCAGCCCCTTGGATTCCAAAGAATACACCACTCCTACATAGCGATCGACAGAAATGCAACACAAGAGCAGAATACTGATATATACGTTGCAGAAAAAGATATATCCTGTTATCTTGCAAGCCACTGGTCCCATCTCCCAACTGTGTCCATTTTGTACATAGATAATCCAGAGGGGCAGGGTACACAAGTACATCACTTCGCACAGTGATAAGCCAAAAAGGTAGACAGCGAGAATGTTTTTCTTTAGGATTAGTACAATGGTTAGACACATCGTTACAATATTAGTTGGCAAGCCTATGATAATAACAAGATAGTAGATCACAACTAACAGCATCTGGCTCTCCTTGTAGGGCATTTTTTGGCAGCATTCCGAATCATTCCCGAGTCCCGGCATTATGGTGATGCCGTGTGATGCAGAAACACCGAAGTAGCTTTCCTCTGTTTGTGTTGCCTGTGAATAAAAAGACACGATGGAAAGTTAGAAGCTATAAAAGACCTTTAAAAACATGACAGCAAAGGTAATGGTGAAGTTAAGCTAGCCCACAGTGAGTTTGTGGGTGCTGCCATGTTGCAAGTGGTTTTAAACCAGAGCTACTCCAATAGTGTAACTAAGTGGGGGATCAGGCACATTGAGACGTGACTTCTTTCTGTCTGTATTTCAGGGGTGCCTAGTAGGGATGTAAGTGACTAGTCGAGTAGTCACTTGACTAGTCGTTTCTCCCACCCCTTGCTGTCTCTATCAGAGGTAGCAAGGGGGGGAAGCAAAAGTCGGTGCTGTGGGGAGCAAGCCAGCTCCCCTCAGCACCATCTCCGCAGGGGGCAGGGAAGGCAGAGGTGCAGTGGAGGACCGGGCACGAGATGGGACACCGGAATCCTGTGTCTCGATTAACTGATTAAATGCAATTTAATATCCTTAGCGCTTAGGAGCCCCAGTCATAGACCAGGGACCCCAGAGCTCTAGGTGCTGTACAAACACCTAAGAAATGGATGGGCCCAGTCCCAAAGAGCTTTCAGGCTAAGCGAGTTTACACACTCTTCCTGCAGGGCCCACCCGATACCTACTCTTTCATGACTCTGACCTAGTACATCAGTCAAGGGATCTGTGACATACATGAGACTCTGCCTTTTCCTAATTGCTTGTTTTTGTGATCAGGTTTCTTTCCCCAGTTCCAGAGCTGTACCACAGGCAGTGTGAGTAGTGCCAAATGCCTAATAGCCCTTCCTCCCCAACTTTGCCTACACACCTGACTTCTGATTTCCAACCTTAATGGAATGGTAGGGTAGCAACCTGATTAAGCTTTTCTGTAGCTGCCTGCTGTCCCAGTGCTTTGGCAGGGAGATAGGACATGCGGACCATTATTTCCCCTATGGAGGAGTCAGGGAAGGTTTTGGTTTGGGGACCCATTGCTAATACAGGGCCACACTGAGCATCAGTCATTTTCCCAGTTATGTATAACACAAGATTCATTTTCATGCAGTTTCCCACTTAGCCATGATTACTTTTAAAAATTCCCAGAAGCAGGCTGTTCACTGGAGGCAGAGTCTTACTCTGCACATGATGAGGAGCTGCACTACCACTTGGGAGACTGTGCCTCAGAGCTCATGGGTGAGAATGGATACCGCACCCACTACTAAACCTGTGATGGGATGCAGCCGGATCCCTCCAGCACGCCAGGTCTGCTCCAGAAGCTGATATGTAAGCAGCCCAGATCACAGAATCCTAGGGCTGGAAGAGACCTCAGGAGGTCATCTAGTCCAGCCCCCTGCCCAAGGCAGGACCAATCCCAACTAAATTATCCCAGCCAGGGCTTTGTCAAGCCGAGATTTAAAAACCTCTAGGGATGGAGATTCCACCCCCTCCCTAGGTAACCCATTCCAGTGCTTCACCACCCTCCTAGTGAAATAGTTTTTCCTAAATCTCTGATCACTAGCTCTCTGATGCGCCATGTCCAGAGAGGCAGTAGACCCCAAGTGCAGCAACTGATAATCTGCTTGGCCTTCTTGTGGCCTAATGGGCAGGGAGTATTCCTTCTGTCCAGTCCTTGTCCTTCCCAAGATGTGCATCTGGGTAAATACCAAGCTGACTTTGATCCCAGCTAATTAAGTCTCATAACATCCTATGATAAGTATCAGAGATGGGAAAAATGGGCACAGGCCAGTGAAGTGTTCCAGGTTGCACTGGAAGCCCATGGCAGAGATCTTCTACATGCCAACCTTGCTCCTGCTCACTGGGAGCCAGATTCTGGTTCCCTCACTCCGGAGGCTATGTCTATACTGCACCCATTTTGTGCAAGAAATATGCAAATGAGGCTAAGCATGGAATATCACCGTGTCTCATTTGCATAATTAATGAGCGCCCACTTTTTGCACAAGAGAATTTTGCACAAGAGCCGTTTTTCCAGAAAAAAATGTGGATGAACGTCTCTTGCAGAAGAGGGGGTTTTTGCACAAAAGCCTCTTGTGCAAAAAGTGGGTGCTAATTAATTATGCAAATGAGGCTCAGCGATATTCATTTGCATATTTCCTGCCGATTTCTTGCACAAAGCAGTATAGACATAGCCCTGGTAAGGAGCACCATCCTCTGCAAGAAAGGTTGAGTTCAGCACAGCCTAGCAATACTCACTGGCATCATAAGCTGGTCCTAAACCACCTTGCCTCTTTGATAGAACGATGCCACTGATCAGTCCCAAAGCCACCTTCATGAGGAAAGCAGAAAACAGACACATGCATAGACTTAGCACATCAAATGCTCCCCACCACGCTGAAAAGCAAAGGAACAAAACTCCAGGTCCTAGTGGGGACTGCAGAAGCAGACTCCTGAATGGAGCCATCATGTAGGGCCAGCCTGTGGTCCCCTTGCTCACTGGAGTCAACGGGGATACTCACGGAGTAAGGTGTGACTCACCAGGAGAGGATCAGAATTTGGCCCTTTCCATATACTGTTGTCCCTCTCATGTACTGTTGCTGCTCTCACTTAGGGTTTGCTTCGACTCCTCCTGCAAATCCAACCCCTATTCTCACCTGATCGCCTGGAGAAGCCAATTGTTTCCGTGAAGTGAGGTAGCGCTTCAGGCAAGTAAGGGAGCCAGTCAGGCTCCTCAGAAAGAGGGCAGCACCTGGCTGATACTTCTTAGGGTACATCTACACTGCAAGGCTATTTTGGGATACTGGAGGTATCCCGAAATAGCAACCCTGCATCTTCACAAGCCGCCCATTATTTCAAAATATTTTTTGAAATAATGGACGTGCTATTTCACTGGTTTCCCGGAAAACCTCATTGCACGAGAAATAAAGGATGGCTTGAAATAGTGCTTTATTTTGAGATTTGGCGTTGTGTAGACATGCCAAATTTCAAAATAAGCTATTTTGAAATAAAATTGAAATAAAATATGCAATTTGCGTAGCAAAAATTGCATATCTTATTTCGAGTTTAGTGTGCTGTGTAGATGCAGCCTCTGAAACAACAGGAAATCAGAACACAAATGACCCTGCAGGTTACAGGCACAACAGCAGAGAAAACAAATAAAGGTCGGAAGCAGAGGCCAAAGAAAAGAAGAAAAGCAAAGCGCTCTGAACAGAGGCCTTTAATGACAAGAACCAGGCAGTGCAGGGCATCAGCATTAACTAGCCTGGCCTAGATGGAGTAAGGGAAAGGCTAGTGTATAATGTTCCATTTGGCCACCTAGACTCAGCCCAGTGTAAAAGGATATGGAGAGATGCTAAAGTGCAGTCAGCACAGGTAGCATACTTACTGCTTTGCTCTTTTAAGGTTTTCTGCTAACAACCTTGCAGCTGACAAATTCTGCTGCTCAGTGCATGGGTGCTTGAGAGGATCAGGACGTCGCCCGCTCCTTGCCATGCTGTTGCCCCTTTGGGGTTTCAGACACACCTACGATTTAGACACAGAGCCACCCCTGCACTCCCCTCATGGGTGTACATTTTTCAATTAAGAAACCCCTGTATAGCACTGACAAAGAGCTTTATCAGGATCTCTACAGGGTAGATGGAAATTGCTGAGAGATTTGAAAAAAGTCAAAATAATAATAATAAAAAATGATAACCCCTCCAAACCCAGTAAAATCCTCATTTTTGAATTATTTTGTTTTCTTTTTAAGCAGCTCTATCCTGACCCTTCTGTGTGGTACACGAGAGGCCAGGGCAGGCTCCTTTTACTCCTGGATCTCCTCTGATTTTACACCAGTAGAAGAACTAAGTGCGATCTGGCCCATGGGTTTTCCCCTCCATGTTTTTAATTCATACAAACAAAAGTGAAGGCTGCTGTTGCATGTGACGTTGTAGCGGGGAAGTTAGAACACCGTTGATCATAATCAGGCAAGTGTGAAGGGCTATGGTTTTTCTTGGTAGGAGTTCTAATTCACGTGCAGTCACGTCCCAAGACTTAGGTTCAAACCTAGCTAAAAATCTCAAAGCAAAACACAACCAAAGCTAATGAATGTCACTTGATTTTGTTTGATTAATGTTGTAGTTTCAAGGTAATATCATAGAACAACAAGGCCTGCTCAGAACTGCAGTACTTTCACTCAAAAGATTCATGAAGCTTAATCCCTCTTCCAAAGTTCCTGGGATGAGCTTGAAATTTCACTTCAACGAGGAAAATTTGCAGTAGTCTGACATCCACTCCTGACATGGGGCTAGATGCTGTGCTATGTCTTACAAGAGCTGCAGCACTGAAAGCATATCCCAGGGTTGCGAAGGTGACTGAAGGACCCCTCCAGCATAAGTTACAGCAGCCTAGCGCAGACTGCTTATTGACTACTCCACAGGCTAGAATATCAAACACTACAAGCATGCCCCCACCAACTATCCCAGCCTGTCTCCTACAGGGGGGCCTGAGAAGGGAAGCAGCACACAGCTACACTATTCATGTCGGGGGACGGGGGGAAATTCTGCACTGGCTCCTTTGTGGTCCCTACATGCCACTGGAGTGATCTATAAGGGGGCAGAATCCATCCCATTTTTGCAACATTTTAATACTGCAATTTTTTTAAAAATAAGATAAAAGCAAATGGAGCATTTTTAAAAGGGGCATGGACAAGTTCCAGAGCAAACTGCAAGCTTGGCCGGTACCTGGGGGTCTCCAGGGATGAGGATCTTTGGGGCAGGATCTGTGGGTAGTGCTGGATGAAGCGCACATGCGGCTCCTTTAAAAAAATCCAGCCTCTCCGGATCCTGCACTGTCATTTTACCCCCCCTCCTCCAGACACCCCGCCTCCCCAGAGCACCGGGAAGGAAGGGAAGACAACAAGCTGAGATAGCTATGACACTTGCAGTTTGCTCTGGAACTTGTCTCATAACAAGCTGAGATATCTGTGACACTTCCCATCTATTGTGTGGTATCTGCCTGAGCCTGGAAACACTTTCATAGGGTGCATGCATGCATAGCACCCAAAACTCGGAAATAAGATACGCAATTTGTGTGGAAAATAGGGTATAGGCGCAAGCAGGGGGTAGGTGTCTGGCCAGGAGGAAGGGGACAGGAGCAGGGTGCTGGTGGGGGTCTGGCTAGGGGGCAGGAGCAGGACGCTGGTGGGGATCTGGGCAGGGGGCAGGATGCTGGTGGGGGTCTGGCCAGGTGGCAGGGGCCAGGGTGCTGGTGGTAGTCTGGCCAGAGGAGGGGGGCAGGGGCAGCTTAGCTGGTACCTGGGGGTCTCCAGGGATGAGGATCTCTGGAGCAGGATGTGTGGGTAGCATTGGACGAAGCACACATGTGGCTCCTTTAAAAACTCCAGCCTCTCCAGATCCTGCACCGCCATCTTAACCCCTGATCCCCCACCTCCCTGGAGCACGGGGAAAGAAGGGAAGACAAGAAAGCGCGCACGCTGTTGTGGGCAGGGGAGGAGCGCACGCTTTCTTTTCTTCCCTTCCTTCCCCTTGCTGGCTGCCTGCCTGCCTTCCTGCAAGGGGGGGAGGAGAGGGGGGGAGTGTTCCGCAGCTGCGCACCAGATCACGGGCAAGTCATTTAGTCTCTCTGTGCCACTGTAAAAGGGGGAGAAACAGCACAGCCCTATTGTATGGGATGTGAGAATAAACGTATTGAAAGGGCTCAGATACAATTGTACCAGGAGCTGCAGAAGCACACTAGCCTGATTAGGCCCTTAGACCGCAAGCTACTTGGGGCGGCAAAGCTCTGTGTGCTTCTGCAGCACCATATAAATAGTAACAGAGATTTCACAGGAAGGTTACTGTTTTTGCTCAAAAACTCTGTAGTATAGACAAAGCCTCAGTGAGCATTCTGCATATGCAACAAGTGCAAAATAGCCAGTGGAGACCCACACTGTAGTGGAGACAAGACAAGGAGAGCGTAAGCCACAGTTTGACTGCCTATCAACATCGCGATGCCTGCATAAGGGTCACAGGTGAGCAATGATGCTAAGGTGTTACAAGAAAGAGCTCCAAGGTCAGCAGGAAAGTGCTCTGTTAGCAGAGGTGAATGTAAGGTGGTGTGACCCGGTACGCTGTCCCAGCAAGAAAGTGGCCGGCAAAGTCTGGTATGCCATAGCACCTATTTATAGCCGGTATGGCGTATCGGAAAGACACCATCCTGCCCCCAGCCCCTCCATGGAACTGCCTTTCTGAGGGGCAGGGGTGGGGCTGAGGCGTCTGCTGGCAGGGGCAGAGTGGGGAAAGCAGCAGAACTGCCAGCAGTTCCTCTGGCTGCCCTACCACCTCCAGGCTCCCCCAGGTAATGTGTGAGGAGAAAAGGGGAAGAGCACGGGGGTCTTGTGCTGGGAAGGGGTGGAGTCACCTCATGTGGGGGTTACATGAGATGACTCACCTTAGCTGGTGGTGCCCCCTTATACTGAAAAAAGTTAATTTTACTTTTACCCCTGGTCAGAGCTATTCCTAGGTGTTGTGGGGCCTGGGACAACCCTCTCACTGCAGACCCCACCCCTGCCCCACCTCTGCTCTGCCCCTGCCCGATTCTACCCCTTTTCTCAAGCTCTCCCCCTGCTGTGCCCCTACCCTGTCTCTTCCCACCCTGATCATCCCCTCTTTTGAGTGACAAGACCCGGAGGGATTTTCAGGAGCCTGGCACAGGGCATCAGCAGGGGTCTGCTGCCCCCTCCACCCAAATTCACCACAGCAGTGGGAGCTGGAGCTACCCAGCAGCTACTTCTGCCCCCCTGCCCTCTCTCAGCTGGTTGAGCTCCACATCACCCCAGTGACGGGAAACGGAGCACCCCGGCTCCAGCGCCAGCCCCGTCCACTCCCCCAAGGCCTGCATCAGTTGGGGGAGCAAGCTGGGTTTGGGATGCTCCACTTCCTGCCACCACAGCAAAGCGAAGCACAGCCAGCTGGGAGAGGCTGGTGGAGCAGAACAGGTAGCTGGGTAGCTCTGGCTCCCACTACCATGGGGTATGGCGGGCCCGACCCCTGTTGCCAGACCATCCTGGGCCCCACAGATATGGATGGGTCTCATCCATAGGATGGTTGAGGTGGTCACCACAGGGCCTGGGGCAGCTGCCTTGAACCATCCTATGGACGGGACAGTTCTGCCCCTGGTGTTATACAAGATCACTTGTTTACATGAAATCCATCATCTTCTCCTCTCTTTCATTTGGCAGGGATGTGTGACCCTGAGAAGCACTGAAAGTCTGGCTAAGCATCTAAAATCATTGGTGAGGCAACCATTGTCCTTCCACAGAAGTTCCCCTTCAGCTAGAGATGAGCCACTACCGCAGTGGCCTGGCTGCTTTACTAAGCTTCTGCTGTCCCAGTGACACTTAGCTGCACTCTGGGGCTTCTCTATTCCCTTGGCCTTGCTGCACACAACGCAAACCACAGCCAGCAGCACGTGTAAGTTTCTTCCCTTCTCGTGAGTTGTGCTGAGACGCAGATGATCAATCCCATTCTATGGGCTTGAAATAAAGGGTGTGCATGCTCTGGGACCTTATGGGAGTCCTGAAGACTGTGCAAAGCATTCAGGATTTAATTCATAAATCAGATTGAGTAATCTACATTCACAGCTCTGTGAAGGTGTAGCGTGAGGGGTTGAGGGCAATACCACAGATATGATACCCCAAGTATGTCGCAATGTTCCTAAACTATAACTTTTGAGACTCTTATTTTGAAGTGTTGCTTTTCATAAAAACAGAGAAGAGGTTCCTGGTTTGATTTTGAGAAGTTTTGACCAACCACAGCTCTGATTTGTCTTAAGCTTTTGCACGTTCATAGGTGAATTTGTTATCAGTAGCAAACAGCTTATTTACTGCCAGAAGCATTTTACAACAACTCTTACCTGATTAAGAAAGAGAGCTAAAACCCAGAGGGAAATGGTTCACAAAGATGATCTCTTTTGTTTGTATCTATCATTCATTAGATTTTCAAACCTCTCTCATGTAAAACCACTCTTTTGATCTCCAGAGGAAAAATGAGAGTGGGTTATAAAAATAGCACGAAAAGTAAAGAGGAAGTTACAGGCACTGCATAAGACCTGCAAAGGATAGAAAGGCACACTGCAGTGGAAAAAGGCCCTGAGCTGAAAGCCTTTGAATGAGCTGAGAGAGCGAAGAGAAAAGAGATACATGAAGGTGATTCCCAGCTCTCCTTAAGATAGCACACTGAATATAGTAGTGTAACCAGGGTAGCACGGAACCCACGAGCAGCAGCAGGGGTTAGCCCCCGACTGGATCCTGTGTACACATACTTGGGGCTAATAGCCTGTGCCACGGCTTGCCACGCTACCATGGCTACCCTATGACTTTTAGCATCCTAACTTGATGAGAGCTAGTGCAAGTGTGTTTGCGTGAGCTGAGAATCACAGCCCCAACTTCATGTGTAGACAGCCTGACACCAGTACCGTGAGCAGACGCAAATCCATAAGAGTTAAGGGGAGAGACAAGGTGGGTGACCTAGTATCTTTTATTGGACCTACTTCTGTTTAAGGATATCTTACAGTTAAAAAGTTTGCTTCATTTTTCTTCATGTTGTGGAGTGTACATTTTAGATAGCAAAATTCATTATCTTCCATCTGTTGTATGTAGTGTTGTCGTAGCTGTGCTGGTCCCAGGATACTAGAGAGACAAGGCAGGAGAGGTGATACCTTTCATTGGACAACTTCTGTTAACCAAAGTGGCAACCTTAGGATACATCTAAACTACATGGCTCTGTCGACGGAGCCATGTAGATTAGTTTTCTAGACATAGGAAAATGAAGCGGCGATTTAAATAATCGCCGCTTCATTTACATCAAAATGGCTGCAGCGCTGTGCAGATCAGCTGTTTGGCGGCACAGCGCGGTAGTCTGGACACTCCACGGTCGACAAGGGAAGCCCTTGTTGACCTCCCTGTTATGCCTTGTGGAATGAGGTTTACCGGAGCGTCCAGACTACCGCACTGTGCTACCAAACAGCTGATCGGCACAGCGTGGTGGCCATTTTGATGTAAATGAAGCGGCGATTATTTAAATCACCGCTTCATTTTCCTATGTCTAGAAAACTAATCTACATGGCTCCGTTGACGGAGCCATGTAGTCTAGACATACCCTTAGGGGAAGGCTGACTGGGACAACTAGTTAGTCCATGTAGTCGGCTTGGCTTCCCGGAGGGGTTCCTCTTCCTCCACGTCAGTGGGCGGCCACTCCACCCCACTGCACTGTCCCTTTAAGCCAAGCCCCAGGTCCGTTCCTGGCCTTCCTTCAGGCGGGAAGCCCACCACAGAGTCTATATATGTACATAGGCCTGGCCCTGGTGCTGGGCGGAGGGGGCGGCAACTCCACAAAGTCCCAGTTGGGGATAGTTCTAGCCCTGGTTCAGGGTGTGGTAACAGACAAACACAGAGTTAGTTTACACCCACACCAGGCCCTTGGTTCAGGGCGTGGCAGCAACAACCACAGTGTAGTTCAAAGGAAGGCCAGGCCCTGGTTCAGGGCGTGGCCACAAACAAACACAGGTTAGGGGGCTCCTTGTTCAGGAGGAGTGCAGGCCAATTGTGCAGGAGTGCAGGGGTGCAGGAGTGCAGGCCAAGGAGGGGGGAGACTGCCACCCGGTAGGTGGCTGGCAGGGGGGGCACAGGCCCATCCACTCCACTGCGCCCCGCCCCAGGGCCCTAGGAGCAGCAGTGCAGGCTGCTATGGGCTCAGCAGGGGCTCCAGCCCAAAACGCGCCAGCCTTGGGGCCACTAACCACTGGACCACTTCCCATCTCCCCCTTAGCTGGTATCTGGCTTTCTGCTCATGGAATCCATGGCAGGTTTGTCCCACTGGGGTCCTGGCAGTCCGACCCAGTCCTCTGCGGCTCGCAGGTCTGCGGAGCTCAGCTGGGCTCTTGGTGCAGGCGGCGTCAGGCGTCTGGGCCAGGCTGTGTCAGAGTCCTGGGCCGAGCCTCTGGTCTTGGCAGCAGCAGCTGCTTCTCCTGGTTCCTGGGCAGGGGTTGGAGCCTGGGATCAGGCTGACCCTCTGGGTCCTCTGCAAGGTCGGAGAATGTAGGCGGGCCGGGCCAGGCCTCAGCCTCCCATGCAGGGAGCAGGTAGTCAGCCTCTGGCCCCAGGAAGGTAGGAGGCCCTGGCCAGGCCTCAGTCCCAGCCTCCTAGGCTGGGAGCCCTGAGTACACCTCTGGTCTCTCTGCAGGCTCAGCCCTGACTGAGGCTGCTGGCTGGGCTTTTATAGTTCTGGCACCAGCCATCGACCCTGAGGGTGGAGAGGGCAGGCAGAAGAGCAGCATTGGGGAGGAAAGGTGGGACGGAGGTTAGGACCAGGAGGCACAGTGTCCACTGCCTCCTGGTCGCCGCCTCGCCCCACGTTGAAACATACATGCGGGCGTTGGCGAGGGTGGTGGTGGGGGTCTCAGCTGTGATGGCGGCCTCCAAAATGTATGGCAAGGTAGTGTTCTTCCTTGCCTCGGAGGCTGCTGCCCAGGAGGCGGTAGAGAGGGGCCTGGCAGTGGGGTGTATGCATGTACCCCTCGAACCACTGGAGGACCTGGGCGTATGGGTGGTCCTGAGCATCCAGGTCCCAGGCTCGGGGGCGCCCCCTCTCCTGCAAGTGAGGCGGGGCGGCCATCTTCCCTTCCTGTCGGGGGCCCAGCAGAGAACACCCCTCTGGCTGATGCCGTGGTAGTAGCTTCTGCTTCTCCACCTGAGCCTGGTGTCAGCCCAGGCCCCCTTCCTGCTTCTGTCCCCCCGGTCTCCATTCGGTGGTATGTACCTGGGGAACTGTCCCCCTGACTTAGCCCAAAGTTCCGGTCCCCCTCCCTGTCACGATTCACCCCTCACTCCTGTTCATGCCCTTGGACCTGATTCCGCCCTCTATGAACCCATTTCCAGCCCCGAGTCCTCCCCCGTCCCTAATCCCTCTCCTACCATTACTGTTCCCCCTCTCTCTAACCCCGACCCACTGTCCGGCCCTTAGCCCACCCCTCCTCCAGCCCCTATCATGATGCCCATCCCCATCACTGTCCCCATCCTCCTGCCACTCCCACTGTGATAACTGTCTTGCCTCCACCGTCCCCCCAAACCACTGTTATTGCCACCCCCGCGGGGGCTGTCTCATTTCTAATAGCTGTGTGTGGCCCTCAGGAGGTAGTATTCGTATCCCCAGTCTTCAATCCATTAGGGGCTGCCATATTCCCTCTACCGCCTTCTCCCTCGCCGGGGCTGAGGACAGGCAGTGCGGCGCCATCGCTGTTGGCGCCGCGCCGGGGATCGGATCTCTGTTTGCCTGTCTCCGTGGCCCGCGAGCTCCATCTGGGGACCCAGATGGAGGAAAACCCCGGTACCCCCTCAGTGCTGGGGGCTGAGCTGTGCTGGTTCCTCGCAGATAACTGCAGGGCCAAGGGCAAGGTGCAGCTTGCCCTCCAGTGCTGTGGGGACTTTCACTCCATCCTCTGGGCTACAAGAGCCCTCTTGCAGGAGGGGAGAGGGACCAATAGACAGGACATTGTGGCCTACTGCCAGACCCGCAGATTCCGGGACGCTCTCCTGACGGTCTGTTGCGGGGCCTGCAGGAGACCAACGATCACCCTGCCTGCGAGGATCCACCCCAGCCCTCATCATGAAGGACACCATCATTGCCATCTTAAATGCCCGGGGCTGTAGGACGGGTCTCCACAGGAGCCGGGTGCTCTCCTTCCTTTGGGAGGGGGGGTACTCGGTGGTTTTCCTGCAGGAGACCCACACAACTCCAGCCAATCGAGGCTGGCTGGTGACTGGAGTGGGGGGACGGGGTGTATTTTAGCCACCTCAGTGCTCACGTGGCTGGGGTGCTCACCCTGTTCTCCCCGGCCCGAGGTGCTGGGGATTGCTGAGGTTGTCCTGGGCCGCCTGCTGCATGTCCAGGCCCGCATGGAGGGGCTGACAGTGAACTTCATCAACGTCTACACCCCGAAAATGGGCCCGGACCAGGTCACCTTTTATCAGCAGGCGACCACCTTCCTTGGCACCCTGGATCCTTGTGAGTGTTTGCTCCTGGGCGGGGACTTTAACATCACCCTTGAGGACTGGGACCACTCAGGACTCGAGAACTGCCAGGCTGCGGCAGGCATCCTCAGGGAGATCATAGATCACCACTCCTGGTGGACGTCTGGTGCGTCCACCACCCAGACGACACCACTACTTTCGCGTTCATCTGGGTGGTGGACGATTGGTCACGCCACTCCTGGTTGGACCACATCTACCTATCCTGATTCCATCTGGCACGGGCCCATTCCTCCGGCGTCCGGCCGGCCCCGTTCACAGACCACCATTTGGTGTCCATGAGAGCCTCTCTTAGTTGGGAGAGGCTGGGGCTGGCCTATTGGCATTTCAATAGTAGCCTGCTGGAGGACATGGGCTTTGTGGCATACTTCCAGGAGTTCTGGCAGGCCTGGTGGGGGCAGCGGCCCGCTTTTCCCTCAGAGTGGCGATGGTGGGATGTGGGGAAGGTGCGTGCTCGGCTCTTCTGCCGCAACTACTCCCGGGGCGCCAGCCAGTGGAGGGATGCGGCAAAAGAGCAGTTAGAGCGGGAAGTCTTGAAGCTTGAGAGGTGCTTGGCATCTGACCCCAAGGATCCGCTCCTCCGCGAGGTGTACCGGGAGACTGGGACCGGCTAGAGCTGCCTCTCACTCTGGCCGAGTTCTCAGAAGCCCTCCGTCTCGTGCCCAACAATAAAACCGCAGGCATGGATGGGCTGACCGTGGAATTCTTCCGCGTGTTCTGGGATGTCCTTGGCCCAGACCTCGTCACCATCTGGCCCGAGTCCTTGGAGAATGGGGTCCTCCCTCTGTCGTGCAGGCAAGCTGTGCTTGCCTTATTGCCGAAGAAGGGGGACCTCCGCGACCTTCGGAACTGGCATCCCGTCTTGCTCCTCAGCACAGACTACAAGGTCATAGCAAAAGCCATCTTGCTGTGACTGTGGTCTGTGCTGGCGGATGTGATCCACCCTGACCAGACCTACATCTTCCTGGGCTGTAGCATCTTTGATAATTTGTACCTGGTCCGGGATCTCTTGGAGTTTGGGTGTAGGGATGGTCTGTCGTTTGCCCTCCTGTCCCTGGACCAGGAGAAGGTGTTCAACAGGGTGCACCACGGGTATCTCCTGGGCACTCTGCAAGCCTTCAGCTTCGGGCCCTGTTTTGTGGGTTTTCTCCGGGTCCTGTATGCCCTCGTGGAGTGTTTGGTCAAGCTCAACTGGACCCTGACCAAGCTGGGCCAGCTGTATGCTCTGGCAATTGAGCCCTTCTTTGTCTCCTCCATAGGAGGTTGACGGGGTTGGTGCTCCAAGAGCCAGAGCTGTGGCTGGTTCTGTCAGCGTACGCCGATGACATGCTCCTCATGCTCCAGAACCCAGGCGACCTGGCATGAGTGGAGGCCTGCCAAGCCATCTACTTTGTGGCCTCCTCCACCTGGGTCAACTGGGTCAAGAGCTCTGGCCTGGTGGTCAGGGACGGGTGGCAGGTAAGCTCCCTCCCACCCGTGCTTCAGGCCATCAGGTGGAGCGCGGGTCCGCTGCTCTATCTGGGCGTTTATTTATCTGCCACACGTCCCTCTCCTCCGGAGAACTGGCAAGATTTGGAGGCCAGCATGGGTAAGCAGCTGCGGAGATGGACAGGACTGCTCCAGTGTCTCTCCCTCCGTGGGAGGGCACTGGTGCTAAATCAGCTGGTCCTGTCCATGCACTGGCACCAGCTCAACATCCTGAGGCCAGCCCCGGAGGTCCTGGCCAAGCTCCAGAGGATAGCTCTGGAGTTATTTTGGCCAGGACTGCACTGGGTCTCTGCAGGGGTTCTGTCTCTCTCCCTGGAGGAGGGGGCTCAGGTCCCGCCTTCTGCCTCCAGGCCCTGCAGAGACTCCTCTTTAGTGTAGGTAGTCTGGCATGGAGCACTTTGCGTGCATCTTCCTCCGCTGGCTCCGAGGGCTCCAATATGACCGGCAACTCTTTTTTATTCACCTGGGAGTCTTCCACGAGACCTTTCAGAACTGCCAGAATTCTACCAGGAACTCCTCCAGACCTGAAAGCTGTTCTCGGCGACCAGGTCCATTGTGGCCACCGAGGGAGTAGACCTCCTCGCGGAGCTCCTGCTCCACAATCCAGCCTTGTGCGTGCAGGTGGCAGAGTCTCCCTCGGTATGCCGGAGGCTGATCCTGGCAGAAACCATCAAGATCAGAGACCTCCTGGACTACGACAGGGGGACTGGGTGGATCCCCGAGCACTCACTCAGCGCATGGGGCTCTCCACCCCCCGAGCCCTCCTGCGCCTACTCCAGGAGGTGAAGGCAGCCTTGCCACAGTCTGCTCTCTATTTCCTGCAGAGAGCCCTGAAAGAAGGTACGCCCCACCCCTCCCTTCCTGCAAAGCCTCTGTCCATTGTTATCGGGCTCCTGTTCCGTGGGCCCCCCCTGGCCACCCCATCCCTGGACCCTAAGCCAGCTGCAAGATCTGCAGCTGGTCTGCTTCCGTACTGCTTCAAGAAAACATCTGTACATGCTCGTGCTCCACACTCTGCATTTCCCTACCCTTATGTCCCGCCCTGACGCCAAATGGCGGGACTATTTAAGACCCGTGGAGGGTGGGGAACCCCGATGGGCCAGCATATATTCCACCCTAATTCTTACTGAGGTTCTGGCTGCACTTTTCCCCACACCTTTTTATTTATGCACACCCCATCCGTGGCCCCACAAAGTTGCAAGACCTCCTCGTCAACCTCCTCCTGGCCCTGGCGAAAGCCACCATCTACACCACCAGGAGGAGGATGCTGGACAAGGGGGTGCTCTGTGGCTGTGGGGCCTACTTTTGTTCCTTCTTGATTTCACATATCCGGGCAGAGTTCCTCTGGGCGGCGTCCACTGGCTCCATGGACAGCTTTGAGGAGCAGTGGGCGCTGTCCGGGGTTCTCTGCTCGGTGTCCCCATCCGGTCCCCATCCGGTCCCCTCCCATGGTTTCCAAATAGTGCCCTACTACAGTCCAATAAAGGATCTCACCTCATCCTCCTTGTCATTCTAATATTCTGGGACCAAGACAGCTACCACAACACTGCACATGGTCAAGATGGATCTATTTTATTTATTCCTGGCTTCCTACTTAGGAAAGTCTGGCACTGAGAACAGAGACTCTGGGATATTTATATGGGTAATAAAACATCCACCACTACCATGGTTAGGATAAAAATCCAGCCCCACACATTTGGAAAGGATGGAAAGGCTTCCAGGCAAAAGCCAAATTAGCTAAAGGGAAGAGGAGTAGGTTCTCATGTAAGGTTTCGGGCATCTTCTTCAAAAGCAGCTGGCACCTGTGTCAGAGACAGGACATCTAACTAGACAGATGAGTGGGCTGCTGGAGCACAGTGATCCCTGAATTCCTGTTTTGTCTGGAGTTATGAGTGATGCGAGCAGAGCAGCGCCACTTCCATTCTGTGCCTTTTCTGAACCCTGATTCCAGCCCAATAGCAGATTTCAGCCCTGCATGGAGGAAGCCCCCTCCGACAGGCTGCCTCTCCCACTTACCCCTTCCTGTGGAAGAGCAGCCTGGGCTGTTGCTGAAAGCAGATAGATCTTTCCTTTCCTCTCCCCTCAGGGTCACAGTACTGCAAGTGAGGATATCCTAGTACAATGGGCCAAACATAGGCTCCGAGGTTTGACATCACCCCACCATTCTTAGCTGCAAGAAAATCGGCAGGCTTTCATGCACGGATGGCTTCTGAAAGTTCTCACCTACCTCTAAGAAGAGCCTTGATGGTAGAGACGATGCTAATAATTTCCTGCAGATAAGGCGTCTGTAACTTTATCGAGCAAGGCCTGCTATCAAAATTCTAGAAGTCCACACCTCCTCCTCAGCTCAAGCTTGGACCACAAAGTCTGCAAAGAAATCAATTGTGGTGTTCTATCAGACAGCCATCTCACACCTCTGAAACGCCTATCATGGGTCTGCAGATCAAGCACTGGGATTCTCCTCCTGCATAGTATTTGTAACAGGTGTGGGGGTGCTAGTCAATGAATATTGCTCTGAAATCGGTTTTAGCTACAGGGTTCCTGAGATGGAGGTTGGAATGTCAAGCGGCCAGGCAGTTTTAGCTAGGGCTGCTCCTTGTCCAGTTTTTCCCAGGATTGTCCCTTTTTGGAAGGAGGTGTCCTGGAAAATCAGTACACCTGCCAGCTGTTTTATGGGCTCAAGGTCATGCCACACCTCCCTTTTTTTTGTATCTCCAAGGTGGCAACCTTAGGGGATGGTGGACTATGACAAGCCAGTCTCAGGCACGAGGAAGACTTCACACACAGGCCTTCACATAAAAGACACCGAGATAAACAGCAGTTTGTCTGACTCATGCAAGGAAGGTGGGACTTTGAGAAATGGGAGTCTCCCCTGAGGATATGTCTACACTGCAATTGGGAGGTGTGACTGCAGCATGTACAGACTAGCGTTCCCTCTAAGGTGCGCACTTGCTTGGCTGCACACAAAACATTCTAAGCCTGCCCACCTCCACACAGCAACCCTCACCTTCCTGCTGGATTTGGAAGGTGACTGGAGTGGCTGCTCCCACGGTGGGGCCGAGTGGTGGGCGGGAATGAGTACGGGGGGGGGAGGAGGGGAGCGCTACTCTGGCGGCTGGGGCTCAGTTGGGGATCAGCTTTTCTGGCTGCCGCCGGGTTTGGAGCAGCGGACAGGTGTCTGCCACCGGGATTTGGCGCTGTGGGCAACTGAGTGTCTGCTGCCAGGGTTTGCAGCCACATGGTGGGCGAGTGTCTGCAACCGGGTTTTGGGGATGCAGGTGGGTGTCTGCTGCCAGGTTTGGGGTTGTAGGTGGTTGAGCAGGTGTCTGCCACTGGGGTTTGCAGCCACGTGGCGGGCAGGTGTCTGCCGCCGGGGTTTGGGGCTACAGGCGGGTGTTTGCCGCCGGGGTTTGGGGCTGCGGGCGGGTGTCTGCCGCTGGGGTTTGGGGCTGCAGGCAAGTGGGCTGGTGGCTGCTGCTGGGGTTTGGGGTTGTGGGTCTGGGACCAGGTGTCTGCCACCAGGGTTTGAGGCTGTGGAGGGGCGGGTGGGTTGCTGCCATGGGGGTTTGCAGCCATGTGGCGGGCAGGTTGCTGCTACCGGAGTTTGGGGCAGTGGGCGAGCAGGGTGCTGCTGCCGGGGGTCGAGGCAGCTGGAGGGTGGCTGCCTGGAGCTTGGGGCAGCAGCTGCATGGCTGATGGGTGACTGCTCTGGGGCAGGGCTGTTTGGCTCAATCCCTGGGGTGGGGGTGGTGGTAGAAAAGATAGAATCAGAGTAAGTGAGAGCAAAATCAGCATTTCTTCAGTCTTGAGTGAGACTGATTCTGTTCTCACACCGTTGTAAATCAGCAATAGTGAGAAAACAGGTATGCAAATAAACGTTTACACTTCTTTTAAAATAAGAACAGATGCACACAAAATAACATGCTGAGAGCTGTTTTACTACAGTACTAGTTTTGGAGCTTACTCTGTAAATTTATTCTCTTTTGATCTGTCCTTGAAGACTAAAATGTAGGGTTTCTACAGCTGTTGGTGATATGCTTAATGTACTTGACATTAGACTTCATTCTCCCATACTTGTACTGAAATAAAAGAATCTTTAAAAATGGAAAAAGAGGTTTGCTGTAGTAATCCTAAGCAGTGGAATATGGAAAATCTAAACATTTTTCAATATTGCACAAAGCAAAGCCACAATCCATCTCAAATAGACATGTCTGTATTACTCTTAGCTTTATAAAGAGTATTGGGGTGAGGGAAAAGGTTGTCTGATTTTGAACTAGAAACGAGAAACTGCTGGTTGTGTTTCTAATAATAAGAGCGCAGGCGGAAGGAATGCTGTGCAACTCTTTCTTTGTATTTTTCCTTGAAAAATTATTAATCTGAAAATATTACTTGCTTGGTGCTCTCTGTGAAACCACTGACAGTGAAATTTTTACTACCAAATGCAACTAAAACTGTTTTCAAATGCATTTTTCATCTCCCAGTGCCGGTACAAACATTATTTACCAGCTTACCATAAGCTTCTTGTGCTTTTGCCATAAATTACATGTGTCATTAATAGTACCCATTTCTGGTTACTCTTCCCAATACAGTCCAGAAGACATATTCCACTTTCCTCTATAGACATAGTAAGCAAAAGAAGTTCTAGGGTACATTAGTGTAGTTTTGAGTCTGCGTGTTCCTTTGGAAGACCAAATGAATTAACTGTAGATGCACATTGGTAATAAATAGTTCTCCCCAGCTGGTGATTTATCTGGCTAGGGAACTGTAATAGTATCTTTAACTATACACTGAAGACATTTATCTAAGTATCGAGCATGAATTGGCCCAGTGATGGCTCAGGTACATGTGATTCTGTTATTGTCAGCGTGTGCACACATGGTTCTGAAAAGCTGCAGTTTTCAGGCTACTGCAGCTCAGTTATCTGTCAGCAGGCTTGGCTATGTCTATACTGGCCACTGAACAACAAAGCTTATGTCCTTCAGAAGTGTTACCCCTTGCCTCCGAAGACAAAAGTTTTGTGGTGGCATGTAGCGATGTGGTCAGTTTGTGGTGTGCAGGGGCCCTCTCTTGCTGACAATGTGAATGCTGCTTGTTGGGGGTGGAAGTATTTTGTCAGCAAAAGAGTTGATAAACAGCAGCTGCACTGCCCGATTTTTAGCAGCATGCATGTGTTGCCACTGATCCCAGGAGCTAGTGCCCTGCCAGGCCCATCAAAACGGGAGTTGGGGGGCAGAGAGGGAAGTTTCCCTGGGACTCAGTGATTCTAAAGACCCTGAGGCTCTGGCCACTGCTGCCACAGTATGAGCAACACTGCAGTGTGCTTGTTCTTGGCCTCCTATGGCTTCTATGGAACTGTGGACAGTGCAGATTGAGAGCAGCCTTGAGGCTAATCTAACATACTGAAAACTTTGCAGCATTAATTTTCTTTTTATTTGACGTCATATTAAATAAACATTTAAAGTCATGCACCTTGTTAATGATCCCTTCCTTTATTATTCTTTCTTCCATAACATTTTAATTATCTCTATATAGATCCGAACAAGCGTACATGACCTCAAGATTGGTGTACAAGTCAAAACTCACTCCACTCATGGATGGGAAATCTGAGTGGGAACACTGGTACAGGCATACCTGAGCTAGCTCAAGTGACAATTGCAGCAAATCCGCAGAAGCAGATGTAGCTGCATGGACTAACCCAGGAACCAAGATGCATGCTGGCTGTGATATGCCTAAACATTCTGCAGTTATACCTTCTGACTGCGGTGTAGGTATACAGAGAGAGGGAAGAGCAGACTCGGGAGGAGGTGCTTTCTAGAAAGCAAACTGAAAGCAGGCTGGTTTCTGGGGATCCTGGGCTTGGTAGAAGAATGTCACATGGAGCCCGTTTTGTTCCTGTAACTCCAGAGGGAAGTCCATCTGAGCGGGATGTAGTGGAGTCTCCATCCCTGGAGGTGTTTAAGTCTCGGCTTGACAAAGCCCTGGCTGGGTTGATTTAGTTGGGATTGGTCCTGCCTAGAGCAGGGGGCTGGACTTGATGACCTTCTGAGGTTTCTTCCAGCTCTATGGTTCTATGATTACTATGATTCATAGTGAAGGGTGAGATTAGCTAAACCTGAACATGCATGAGAATGGTTTCAAAATGATCTTTTCTGATGCTTTGTTCCACTTGCTAAATGAACATGCTCTAAGAAGGACACTTGTCCCTGTGTGTCACTGGTCACATTCCCAGAGGGAAGAGACACAGGTGTTCAGTCTAAACTGCATAGGAAAAAGCAGTTGTCTTAGATAGGTTGCAGGGGTAAGTGTGGGAGAATAGTGGATAAGTAAAGGCATGAAATCTGATACTTAGGAGGAGGGGCACTCTAAAACAAGAGGGGCAGGTAGCCCCCGGACCAAGCGCATTGCTTTTCTCAAGTGCACCATCCCACAAGATGTTCAGTCCCATTGCATGTGTGCTGAAGTGCGTTGCAGGAGCAGAGATCTGAACTAGGGATATTAAATATCGGTTAATTGAATAGTTGATTAACCTAATGAATTCTTATCGGTTAGTCGACTATTCTATAGCCCCCAGGCAGCACCTCTCTGGGGAGGGGGAGGGGTCCGAGCTCTCGGACCCAGCACAAGCCAGAACTGAGCTGGGCTGCCTGCCCACCTGATTCCTAATACCCTTTAAATATAGAACCACAGCAGGGGTAAGTCCAGGACCCAGTGCAAGCCGGGACTGAGCTGGGCTGTTGGCCAGCCTTCTAAGAAATGTACTGGCAAAGGGTTGGGGGGAAATGCGTGTATTCTACAGCATTAACCTATAAACTTTTGCTTATTGGTTATTTGGTTAATCAACCACACTACTACATCCCTAATCTGAACCATTTCTGAACCAGGTATGTCAGCGTCTGCTACGTAATAAAAACGCATGTTACCATGACTTTACATGAATTGTTTGAATCATAGGACCAGGAAGAGGAGTCCAGTGCTGCGAACCTTAAAGGATCAGGAGCCCCAAACCCAATCCTGTCAACACTGGTGCTAGCAATACCGGGGTTCTCAAGCTCTCTCATATTAGGGATCAAATGTTAATACACAAATTGCCTCATGGACCACTTCTCCTCCCATTCATAATCACACAGCCCACTTCTCTCAATGGCCATCCAGTAACATTCTCCAAGCAGCTACAGCACTTGCTTCCCCAGAAAAATAACAACAGGGAAGCACTTGAAGTGGTGATGTTTTCTATGAACATAGCAGGGAAGATTGTGAAGTTCAAACTGCAGTCACCTCTGTCCATGAATCAGTTCTAATTTAATACCACCCTTGCAAACGGTTTGGTTAACAGCTATGCGTGCTGTCTTTGAACAGACACCAAGAAACAGGAACCATTCACCTTGCATGGGCTATTTCCCTAATTGCTTTGCTTTGGCAGACAGACTTGCACAGTTCCTACCCATGCTTAAACTGGCCAGACAGACCTCTTCCAGCCGGTGTTCTCACCCTTGCAAACCTACCACATTTCCTGTTCATCGAGGTTCCCACACCCTTTTTGCTTTTCCCCATGAATCTTGTTTTCTTTACTATTTCTTGCCCCATCAAACACTATTTCCTAGCAGAGTGACTATGCAGGGTTTTCTACATGTCAGCCCCGGATATTGCAGAGAAAATGCGTCAGGAAACAGCTTTTATTAGCTCAACTTCTGTTGGTAAGAGAGATGAGCTTTCAAATTTATCCAGGACTCTTTTTCAGGCCTGGTATCACAGCTAAATACAAAGTTTTTTAGCATAAGTAGTTAACGTATAGTCCAAGAGACCATGCAAGATTAAATGACCAGTCACGGGGGAAAGAAAAGGAGGGGGAGGAGAAGGTGGGAGAATGGGGTGTTTTTAGTGGGTCATACATTGTTATAATAAATCATAAATCCTGAGTCTCTATTCAGTCCATGACTTTTAGTGTCTAGCAAAGTTATGAATTTAAGCTTCCTTTGAGGGTGAGGACTGATAGGTCGGATATGAAGAGATCACGTTATGAAAAGCCTGGGATGTACATCTTAACACACACAAAACCATTTTCACCAAACAAGGTACCAGGGAGAAGACTGCATCATGGAACAGACCACCCAAATACCCCAAGAGACAACCTATTTCATTAGAGAAATGGAACCTGCTCTGACCAAAGTCCTCAATTTTCACATTCCACCCCACACTGAAACCCATATAGGATGTCTTCAAACAACTATCACCTATACAGAATGGAGAACTGATCCCAAAAGAAATATTTCCTGAACTTCCTCTTCTGTCCTTCATGCAACCCTGCAAGCTATCTCAGCTCAGCATCAGAAACAAGCTCCCCACAGACCAGGACACACCATCTCAAAGCAGCACCAAACCCTACCAGAACAACAGATGCAACATCTGCAGACATATCTCCACTTCTACTGTGATCAACACACCCCATGACACACGCTTCAAGATCCCGTACCTCATGCAGTGCACTAAATGCTCCAACAACTTTGTGGGTGTAATCAGACAATCACTGCACTCTCAAATATACTCACACAGCAACATGATAAAAGACAATGTCATCTCACCTGTGGGCAAACATTTTCCACCAAGCGATTTCTCTGTACCTGACCTCCCATTCTTTATCCCCAAAGCCTGGGAGCTTAATTTCATGATTTTGCTAGACACTAAAATTCATGGACTGGATTTATGGCTTATTTCAACAACCTATAATCTATGAAGTGCGTCCCTGCCTCGCCTGCCCTTCCCCCCCATGACTGGACGAGTTAAACCCGGGGCTTTTCTCAATTTCTTTCTGAGGACCTCCTACCATGCTATACAAATTCCATGGCTCACATGCCATAACTACTGTTCTTCTGCATATCCAGTAGCTTAAAAGTCAGAGTCAGCATTAGGGGGTAGCATGCAGGGCGATTGCTCAAGGCCCCACGCTACAGGGGACCCCACAAAGCTAAGTTGCTTGGGTTTTGGCTTCAGCTGTGCAGGACTCAGGCTTCTGCTACAGTGACTCTAACTATGGCCCTTCTGCCTGGTTTACTTTGGCTGACCCCCTGAAATCTACTCGCAGCCTCCCGCAGGGCCTTGGACCCCTGGCTAAGAACTGCTGGGTTAAAAGGCCACTTCACTATAGATGGTCCTTTGAAATATGTGTTAGCTACTTATACAAAACACTCTGTTCCACTTTGCATTTTGCTGTGACACTCTGAGCACGTGTCTCAGACCTGAAGGAGAACTCCGTGAATCTGGAATGCTTGTTTCTCTCACTAAGAGAAGTGGATCCAATAAAATATATTACCTGATCCACCTTGCAGCTGAGGGTGTGTCTAAACTACATGGCTCCATTGATGGAGCCATGTAGATTAAGCTGATCGGCAAAGGGAAATGAAGCCACAATTTAAATAATCGTGGCTTCATTTAAATTTAAATGGCTGCCGCTGAGCCGACAAACAGCTGATCAGCTGTTTGTCGGCTCAGCGCGCTAATCTGGGCGCTTCCGCTCTGACCTGAAAGCCCTTTATCGACCTCCCCGTTATGCCTCGTAGGATGAGGTTTACTGGGGAGGTCGATAAAGGGCTTTCATGTCGGCAGGGGAGCGTCCAGACTAGTGCGCTGAGCAGACAAACAGCTGATCAGCTGTTTGTCGGCTCAGCTCGGCAGCCATTTAAATTTAAATGAAGCCGCGATTATTTAAATCGCGGCTTCATTTCCCTTTGCCGAACAAGCAAATCTACATGGCTCCGTCGATGGAGCCATGTACTTTAGACGTACCCTGAGTGACTGGCATTTTCACTGTTTCATGTCACCCTGCCCTTTGCATCACCTGTTACAAAGACAGGTCTGACCTTAAATGTAGTTTTTCCTAATTTGATATTATTTAAGCCAGCAACCACTTGGACCTAGTAAACAAACACACCCATCTCTGGTTAATCTTATCTAGGGTTGCCAGATGGTTTCAACAAAAATACTGGACACACTTGACATTACATCACGATCTACATTACATCCTATTTAGAAAATACCGGACATTTATATTTTCTCATTTATATTTTCTCAAGTTGTTTCCCGAACAGAAAGCTCAAATACTGGACTGTCCAGTTCAAAACTGGACACCTAGCAACCCTAATCTTGTCTTCTCTCTTGTCCCTTGTCTGGTCAGTCATTTGTCACCTTAGTCTAAATCCGGGACTGCAAGCTTGCTGGGGCCAGGATAGACTGTTATATATGTCTGTATAGCGCTGAATACAACCAGGCCCTGATTCTTGACTGGAGCCCTTAGGCTCTACAGTAAAGCTAGCAATTTAAAATCCCAACCTCCAGCAATTTCCAATGTACCTCTCCCTTGCTAATACTAAGATCATGATCTTCTTCTTCTTCTTCTTCATTATAATTAGGCAACTACACTCTAGTTAGTCCCACGCCCTTTGGTAAGATCATGGCTGTACATGGATGAAATATCCTAATATTTGGACAATTGTGCTTAATTTTGTGAGTTTGTATTTTGTCCATTAGGTTTCCTGAAATCTAGGTCTGTGGGGGTGGGTCATTTATACAACATGCTGGGACAAAGCTCTCAGCACGTATCATGTCAACATTAAAAAAAAAACCCACTGTAATATTTCACCCCTAAGTTTGTGCTGGCAATATAGTCAACATACTTCTGCCCCAAATCACTGAGTTTAGAAACAAACTTGAGTCAGCAGGGCTGGAAATGTCAAACTCGTGATAGTCTATGGGCCAGATTTCTTGGGTCAGCAGACTGACACAAAGGAGTCATAAAGCAGGCACATCTGTCCTGGTAAGGACTTTCCCAAATAGGGGGAGATCCCCAACTACCACTTCCATCATCTCGGAGGGCATGTCTAAACTACATCCCTCTTTCGAAAGGGGGATGTAAATTAGACATATCGAAATTGCAAATGAAGCCGGGAGTTGAATTTCCCATGCTTCTGTTGCATAATGGGAGCTGCAAGTTCTTTTGAAAACGGGTATTTCGAAAGTGAAACCACCGTCTAGACGTGGTTCTTTCGGAAAAAAACCCCTTTTTCGAAAAAATCTTGTACTCCTCAAAAAATGAGGTTTACAGGATCTTTGAAAAAGGGTTTTTTTTCCCGAAAGAACCACGTCAAGACCGCAGTTTCACTTTTGAAACACCAGTTTTCGAAAGAACATGCAGCTGCCATTATGCAAATGAAGCACGAGAAATTCAAATCCCGGCTTCATTTGCAATTTTGATATGTCTAATTTACATCCCTCTTTCGAAAGAGGGATATAGTCTAGACATAGCCTCAGACGGCACAACTTAATGGGCAGGGCTAGGAAAAAAGAACCCAACTGGAGTCCAGTAATCCCCCCCAGTATGGCCTCTAGGGACCACAAGATGTTGGCATAGTTTAGAGCAGTCTGAGAATTATATAAATCACATTAGAGGCTGGGTCAGTGGAAAATGTTCTCCAGATTTGTGGAGATACAACCAGGTTTTTTATGACCATAGGTGGTGGGAATTGAAGGCCAGGGTAGGCTATGCCTTTCCTAACCCAGGTTTTGGTCCCACCCATGCTTCACCGGGATGGCCTGCCCTCACTCTGCTTCTCTTCTGAAGACAGCAAGGGCTCAGCTATAGCTGGTGGTCTGGAGCTCAGGTCTATGGCCAGGGGCTAGTGTTGCTGGAGGGGTCTGGGGCCAGTACTTGGGCTGGCCCTGAGGTTAGGCCAGCTGGTGCAGGCTGGCTGGGATCATGGGAGTGAGATGGGGGGTCCAGTGGGAGGACAGCGGTGCCTTGATTGGAAGGGGATGGGCCAGGAGGCTAGCCTCTCCAAAGGGTGGGGTTCACCCCACACCCATCTTTGGGTACGTCTAGACTACATGGCTCTGCCGACGGAGCCATGTAGATTAGTTTACTCGACAAAGGGAAATGAAGCGGCGATTTAAATAATCGCCGCTTCATTTAAATAAAAATGGCCGCCGCGCTGTGCTGATCAGCTGTTTGTCGGCAGAGCGTGGCAGTCTAGATGGGGATCTGCCGACCCCAGAACCCTTTGTCGGCAGATCCTGTAAGCCTCGTTTCACGAGGCATAAAGGATCTGCCGACAAAGGGTTCTGGGGTCGGCAGATCCCCGTCTAGACTGCCGTGCTGTGCCAACAAACAGCTGATCGGCACAGCGTGGTGGCCATTTTGATTTAAATGAAGCGGCGATTATTTAAATTGCCGCTTCATTTCCCTTTGTCGTCCTGCCTCATCTACGTGGCTCCGTCGACAGAGCCATGTAGTCTAGACACACCCTTTATGACTCACCCTGGGCACAGCAGCAAATGTAGGTTTAAATCTACAGTGGAGGATTAATTAGCTACGTCCCATAGTGGCTGCAGTAACAGGCTATCCACACAGCTGAGAAAGGAAACACCGGGAAGCGGGATTATAAAAGAAAGAACAGCCATGACTGAAGAGGAAGACAGTGTGAGTAGTGAAATTCAGAGAGCTGCACCATGCTGTTTGATCTGTTAAGGGGAAAATGTTGTTGTACTCTATTGCATTTTGATGGGCAAAGAGGAAGCCCTTGCCACCACAGTCGCTATTTTTAAATATTAAAAAAAAAAAAAAGGAGAGTGGCATAGACTGACTAATTCTGCCCAGCTATTGTTAGTTTCCAATTCACACTTTCATCATGAGACTAGTAATATTTGGGGTTACTCTTTAAATCCCAGTTGCTAAACTAAACACTTGCAGAAGAAACTCAGCTTGGATTTAAAAGGAAAGCTATCTATGTTCAGAGTCCACCTAGTTGCATGGCAAAGGTTTAAAATAAGACCCGTGTACTAAATACTTAGAAACCAAAAGAGGGAAAACCCCTCATGATTCTTAAGCCAATCTCCTAATTTTCTGGGGCTGCCTTCTGATTTTTGAATGTGTGCGGTTGGTCACAGTGGGATAAGAATGGGAGGAGAGGAGAAAATCGGGGTGCCAAGTCTCTAGATACTGTGGGCTGCCAGAGAATGTCACTTTAGTAATAAATTTCTACTCTAGCCCAGTGTTTCTTAACCAGTGGTAAAAGTCCCCTCAGGGGTACTCGAGAGAAGTCTGGGGGTATGTCAATTTGGAGAAAACTGAATTTTTGTTTTAAGTTTTACAGTACTTTATTATTTTTGTACTTTTTACACCTCAAAATTTCATCGCCCACCTGGCTACGATTAAGTTGTTTAAACAAGTGTGTTGCAATGGTAGAAAATTTTTGTGTGTGTCTGAAAACTGTAGGTACTGGGGGTACTTAAAATTTTTTTTAAAAAAAGAGGTACTTTATGAGAAACACTGCTCTAGCCGCTTGTGAAGAGAAATGGTTTGGCACTGCAATCTGTTCTCAGAACGATTCCTGCACTCTCACTACAGCGACAGAACCTATCTTCTTGCGTTCAGTCATGATTTTATGATTTCATCAGTTTCAAAATCTTGGCACTAGAGTTTAAAGCAAATCCTACAGCCAGTCAAGAGCCAAGCAGTATTTTTTATTCCATGCACTATTAATTATCATCAGCTACCACTCACTAGAATTACCAATGCTTTTGTTCTCGCACGGGTGTGGTTTTTTTTCAATGATGAAATATGTTTCCGACTGTAAAGGGGATTATTATTCTTAAGAGAGATTGCAAGCACCCCCAACAGATGCAATATGCTCTAATTAACATAGTGCTGACCATTGTTTGTGGTCTTAGTACTTGTCCAACTAGATTTTACAGACAAGTTCTACTTCGCAGACTTTTCTCAAAAGAGCCTGTAGAGTACAGCATTAGCACATGTGGGCAGATGCATGGCTGATCACATTTAAATATAAAATGATAAAAACAAAACACAAATCACTTAAATAGAATTAATCACTTGCCTTGCTTTCTCAGATCAATCTTATTTCTGTCCTTCTTTCTGGAGGAACACCATGGTACTGTGAAGCTGTCTGTACCGGCTCTGGCGAGAGTATCGTTTAGAAGAAATCAGGAAGTTACCATCAAGAGCAAATTATGCAATCAGAGCTTCTAAGGAGCTAAAAAAACGCAAACTTTAACAGGAAATACAAGTTACTAATATAGATAGGGTCTGGCTAAATAGCACCTTGCTCCTTCTTAGGCCCATTGACTACTGCAGGAGTAATTGGGCACTTGGCAATTTGAACAAATTAGTCATTTAAATGCATAAATATGGACTTAGGAGCCTAAATGGGTGCCTCTATTTGGAAAATCTCAGGCTTTAGTATTACCACAACAGAGGACACTGATTGAAACACGTGCTTCAGGAAATATCTCCATAGCCTACCTGAAAGTATATCAGCTTTCCAAATATGGTTGTAGCAGAGTGGCTGAGAACAGCTGACATACATCTATACAGCAGTGTAGAAAAGAGGGAAGTTTCTCAATCTTGCAATAGGAAAATGAGGTATCAACCAAAAAAGGTGCTGGGGGAACTGACCGCCTTAGCGGACACAGAATTTTGAACCACAATGTTAGTTTTCTGAATCCAACCCAGGGGCAGAAATAAGATGCCAAGGAGACATGAAAATCTGAGTTTCCATGTCAATGTCCCCAAACCTCATGGATTTCAGATATCTGCCTGTGTGATCTTCATGGATTGCTGTGCCACGCTGTGCTTTCAATGGTTAACTTCCAGAATAGCGGTTGGTGCCCTGATAGGGTAATATGGGGAAGATTCCCTTTGCATTGACATACCAGCGAGTCATGAGCCTAAAATTATGGTCACATTGTGGGGGAGAAGAGGTATGTGAGAATGACAACTCTCTCACCAGCCTCAAATGAACATTGGCTGGCGTCTTTGGACTATATGGCGCCAGGCCATATAGTTTATCTATGGGAAGCTTTCCTCTCATGCATGTATCCATCCACATGGAAAGCTCTTTGTTTTTGGTTTTTACCAAAAAACTTTCTTAGGTTTTACAAAAGCCACTGTTGCGTTCGTGCCACTTTTCACCCACATTTTGGAAGTGCTAGTGCTTCTGATGGTGAAAGAGCAGCTTGATAAGGTTGGTGGGTTCTGTTACCAAGATGCTCTCTTTTCTTCTGGAGTGGGAAGCGGAGTGAGAAGTCCTGGAACAACCTGAGCACTGAGGTGCACACTTGTGTCAGTCCCATGCCTCGCACAGCCACCTTACCAGTATTACAACTAACAATCTCTGCCAGGTGTGCGAATGATGTGGTGTGACACAAATGAGTCCAACACGAAAAACCATACTCAGCGAGGTTTGAGATCATAAGGGGACTTTGAAAGGTGATATTTTCCCCCAACCCACAAAGTTGATGTTTTGCATCTATTGTTGTAGCATTTCCCAGGACATTTTGAACAAACTAAAGCCTGAAAAGAAAGGCCTTACCCATATGATATGCCCTGGTGTCTCCTGTATGGATATTCCTGGCCATTCCTCATACTGCTAGGAAATACCACTGGAGCAGAAGGAAACTTCTACCCCAGCTGGCCTCCCATGTACCTGAGGTGTGGGACAGCGCTCCCTGAAACCAGCCTACATTTAGCCTGTTTTACCTGTACTGGCAGGGGGGCAGTGAAGGATGTAGCAGCGGGAGCAACACTCTTTTATGGGACTTGAGATAATGAGGCAAGTCTGGCTTCTAGAGTTGGCTGGGTTGTAGGTGGGAGGCAGAGATTGTCCTACCTACTCTTTTGGCTGCCACGGGTGGAACATCGCAGCCTAGATGAGAGAAGCAGGCCTCATGAAAGGAAGGGTGGTTTGGAGGTTAATACACTGGAGTGGGTCTCAGATGAGCTGGGCTCAATTCTTGGCTCTGCCGAAGACTCACTGTGTGCCCATATCACTTTATCTCTCTGTGCCTCAGCCCCTCAGCTGCAGAATGAGGATAAATCCTCCCGATTTCCTTGGGTATTATAAGGGTCAATGCATGAATGATTGTAAGGCACTCAAATACCACAATGATGGGGTCATAGGCGCTCCTAGCCAGACAGAAGAGGTTTAGCAGCAGGAGGGAAAGGCAACGAAGGAACAAAAACAACAGTGATGGAGCTAAGAGCAAGCCTGGGTGCTTTTTCTAAAAGATCTGCTCTGGGAATTATTCTGGGGAAATTTTATGGGCCATGGTGGAAGCTAGACTCACCATGGTCCCTTCTGTCCTTCTTGACTCTCTTTCTTGGAGGAATACCAAGGTGCCGTGTAGCTGGCTACACTGGCTGTGGCTAAAGCATCGTGGATAAGAAACCAGCCCTAGGAACTTACCTTCAAGAGTGCATTATGCAATTAGACACGCTAAGGAATTTAAAAAAAATGCAAACTGAACAGGCAATATGAATTACAATATAGATAGGCACAAACACTTTGATTCTGCTGCATTGACTCAGGCTAAACAGCACCTTGCTCCTTCTTAGAACCATTGACTATAAAAGGAATTATTGGGCTCTTGGCAATTTGAAGAACAAATTAGTCATTTAAATGCCTAAATATGGATTTAGGAGCCTAATTTGGTTGCCTGTATTTGGAAGATCTCAGGCTTTAGTATTACCACAACAGGGGATACTGATTGAAACACCTGCAGCAGGCAATATCCCAATTGTCTACCTGAAAGTATATCACTTTTTCAAATATGCTTGTAGCAGAGTGACCGAGAACAGCTACAGGAAGCTGAGGAAATCAGACTCACAATGGTCCCTTGTGGCCTTACACTCTGTGACAGTCACTTAACATCTCTGTTCTCTGTTCTTCCTCTGCAAATTGGGGATACCAGCACTCCCCTGCCTCAGAGGGGTGTTCCCCACTATGATGGGGTGTCTGAGCACTGGGGCTGCCACGTGCCTCCTATTCTCTGCTTGCAATACTGTACTGGGCTGCCATACTTTGGTCTGGTTTTGGTGATGGGGTTTAGTGTCGGTCCTGGGAGGTGCTGGTGTCCTATGTACGCTTGTTAAATGTAGTTTAATCAACTAATTGACTAGTTGATGGATTTTCCATAGACTAATCGATTAGTCGATAAGTGGGGGAACTGCAGCGGGGTAAGCTCTCACCCCTGGAGCTAACGCCATTGTGGCTCTGCCTTTTAAACACATTTAAAGCCTGTCAGCTCTTAATACATTTAAAAGGCTGGTGTGCAGCGAGGGGGGGCTGGCGTGAGCTGGTAATCATCTCTCCAGGCTTGCTTCGCTTCTGATTTTTAAATGTATTAAGAGCCAGCAGGCACTTATTATATTAAAAAAGCAGAGGTGCAGCCTCCAGTCCCTGCTACTCCCCCTGCCTCCCCTGCCACCGGTGGAGATGGTCTCCCCCAGCACTGGCTCCTGCTCCCCCCTTGCTGCCTCTGATAAAAGCAGCAAGTGGGGGGAAGTGACTAGTCGAGGGAATAGTTGACAATAAGCAAAGGCAAAAGCTTATCGGAAAGTCGACTGGTCGCCTACATTGCTAGTCCTGTGATATCCAGAAGATCAGGCTAGAGATCTAGTCCAGGAGTGGAGAACCGTTTTTGGGTCAGGGGCTGCCGTCCCGTAGAAAAATCATTTGGGGGCCTGTAATGGGGCTTACCTACCCCGCACTGAAGGACAGAAAGTTGCCCTGGCCTAGCTGGCTGAAAAGGCCCCATCCCCAGAGCCCTGCTGGGCATGCTCCCAGTGGAGGCAGGGTATAGAAGCTCAGAGAGCCATTCAGTTGGGGTTGACCACCAGAGGGGGGAAGGAACTCGAACCAGGGCTTCCGAGTCATCCCTCCAGCAGCCGCAGCCGTCTGAGGAGCAACGCCCGCTGCCACCGCCCCCCGAGGAGCAACGCCCACAGCCGCAGCCGTCTGAGGAGCAGCGCCCACAGCCACCACCCCCCGAGGAGCAGCGCCCACAGCCACCGCCCCCCGAGGAGCAATGCCCACAGCCACAGCCGTCCGAGGAGCAACACCCGCAGCCACTGCCCCCCAAGGAGCAACACCCGCAGCCACTGCCCCCCCAAGGAGCAACGCCTGCAGCCGCAGCCGTCCGAGGAGCAGCACCCACAGCCCCGCTGCAGCCCCAACTAAAGGAAACCGCCTACAAGAGCTCAATGGACCGATGAACCCACAGAGAGCAGTAGGAAGTAGCCCAGGGCGGAGGATTAGCCTCCGGGGAACTCCATGTGTATCAGCAGGAGTTCCCACCGAGCAGGCAGTAGCACTTGCCTCTGCCTACAGGGGCCTGGGCTGGGACCCGGTGGAGCGGGAGGGCCCAGGTGCTCCTACCCCTCCCACGCCCCACTGACCAGGCCACTCCCTAGCCTTGGGAGGGCTTATCTAGCGTATATGCCCTGTGAGAAGGGCACTGGTTAAACTGAACCTGTGGGTCGCGGTGACCCTTAAAAAGGGGGGAGTTTCCACAGACGTTGGGGGAATTCTCGTACCATCGAGGGGGCATACCCCTCAACAACTTGGGGGAGAATGTAGGCAGTTGTGCCCTGATCCCGTCCCTGCAGGTAGGGATGTGAAGGAGGACAATTAGTGATGGTGAGAAGACTAAAAGGGGGTATCCCCGAGACAGACCCAACCATGGATCTGGGGAAGCTCCTAGATTGGCTGGTGGAGAACGAATGGCAACAGGCGGCCCAAGCCCGAGAGCAGCTACAGCTGCAGATGAACCAGCAGTGGGAGCATCAGCAACAACTACTCCGGGGATTGGCTGTCCATCAGCAGGCCCAGCAAGACAGGTGGTTCCAGCAACTGGCCAGGAGGGAGTTGGCGACACCATTCCCAGAGACCCGTATGGCCGATGAGGGGATCTGGAAAGACCTTCAGCACCTGCCCATCAGCCTGAGTAAGATGGGGCCTGGGGATGACCCTGAAGCCTTTTTAGTGACCTTTGAGAGGGTTGCAACCACCGCCCAGTGGCTAGGGGAGCACTGGGCAACCATATTGGCCCCTTACTTGGTGGGACTGGCCCAGCTGGCATATAGAAACCTCGATCCCCATGACGCTCTGGACTACACCCAGATAAAGGCAGCTATACTAGATCAGGTGGGTGTTAATCCAGAAACATATCACCAGCGGTTCCATCAAGAGCAGTATCCTCGGGGTCCTCCAACTCAGAAAGAAAAGAAAAGAGAATCCCCCTCTTTTGGCTGGAGCCATGGGGCCCTAAGGGGAAAAACCCGCCACACCATAAGGGAGCGGGACCGCACAAGCCCTCGGTCACCAGCATCCAGCGGGAGAGAGGACTAATGCACCCCTCACAAGAAGAGGCCGGGGGACCAGGCAGGGCGGAGGGCGAACTGAGGCCCACCAGATGTTACGAGCACGGACAGGAGGGACGTTTCCGATGGGAGTGCCCTTATATGGACTGTAGCTATGGACAGCTGTTGACCGCGTACCAGAGGGCCCGGGTAAGCAGGCTGGCTAAGGTACAAAATAAACTTTTAATGAAAGAGAGAGAGAAGTCACATGGCATTAACTTGGGAAAATACCACAGAGTTCATAACCCCTCACGAGTAACCATCCCAGCTCCAAGGGATTGAGCAATGTCCTTTGCCCCTCAGGCTCACCAGTCCAACAATGTAAGGGTCCCATTCACTTACCCAAACTTTCTCCATACCCACTTCAAATGCCCCACTTACAGCTCTTGTCCTGTCAGTGCAGACCCTGACACATCACCCTGATGGCTCCACTCATTGAGCCTGAGGCCACGACACTTTTGTGCTGCTCCTGTGGGCTGCTTACTCCGCCTGCCACCACACCTACTGGTTGCCTGCCGGTCGTTCCTGCCAGCTGCTCCGCTGGCCGCCTGCTGCCGTTCCTACCGGCCACCCGCCAGTTATTCCCGCCAGCCGCTCCACTGGCTGTAATGGGTCTGGCTCCAGGCCAAACCAGTGACTTCAGCTGTTAGTGATTTCAACTCTTTAGCCACCATCTAGGCTGGCAAGACAGTCCAGGTTCCACTGGACTAGCAAAAAGACTCCTGATGCAATCTGCTTTAGGTCTATCCTTAGACCAAGGGGGAAAAAGACAGGTTCAACCAGTCTTACAGCTCACACCTGGCCGGCATGATGCCAGCTGGCTCAAGCCCTTTCCCCCCAACTCCGTTCACTCAACTCTGGAAGGGGGAGGCTTGTTCATCTGAGACCTCTTACAATGATAGTGTCTCTCCTGCAAGCACTGGTGTCATAAATGTGTCACAAGTTCCCGCATTTAGGGGCAGCATGATTTGTGACCCCCACAACAGCCCAAATTAGTTATAATACATCACATTCCATTCTAACAACTGATCCTCCATCAGCCCTGGCTGAATTGGATTTACATAACCACACCTCGGATTCCTTCCCTATCCTGGCATGAGCTTTATTTACATATCAACAGTTAACAGTTAATTATCTTGCAGAGATAACCCATTTCAGTGATCATACCCACCCCCAGGGCAGCTCTCTCCTTTTAGCTGGCTGATAGCAAGCAGTAGTTCAGCCCCTGCTTACATATATGAGGCCCTGTGTCTGTGCATCAACTCTGGCTCCTGGTGGTAGCGAGAGGTATCTCCCCTCTCCCAGCCTGGGCACTGCTCCACCCTCTTGCTAGTCTCCATACTACCCTAGCAGACACTGCAGTACAGGGTCACAAGTGGGGGGCTGAGGTGGATGGTGCTGGAGTAGAAATGGCTGAGTCCCATTTTCATACAGGCTCTATATGGGCAGAGGGTCCCCTCTGAATATAGCTCTGAGGGCAGAGGGGCCATGTAAGAGGATGATTCCTGTCACCAAGAACTAATTTTCCATAAATGTTGACAGTCTCACCTGCAGGATCTAGAGGGGCATCAAGTCACTGCATATGGCCAGACACCACATTCACATTCTCAGATATACAGTCAAATATATGTCTGCCTGTGCATATACTATCATTACCTGCCCACACAGACCTGTGGGTTGCGCTGTACCTCCAGATGCACCTGTATGTTTGGTAAGTGCATAAGTGCATTTTGTCATGGTCCACTGAAAATTCTCTCCAGAGAGCGATGGCAAAGGATAGGGTGACTCAGAAACAAACCCCACTGATGCCCCAAGGACATTTCAACTGGCTCTGGAAAGGTCATGTGATACCAATGAACACACAGCCCCTGCTTCTGAAAAAAAAAAAAAAAAGCGGAAGAGCAAATGTGTTCCGATATCTCAGAAAAACCCTGCAGTGTAGACATTCAGGGTGTGTCTAGACTACACCTCTCTGTCGACAGAAGGATGTAGATTAGGCAGATCAAAATTGCTAATGAAGCAGGGATTTAAATATCCCGTGCTTCATTAGCATAAACATGGCCGTCGCTTTTTTTCTAAATGGAATTTTTTTGAAAAAAATGGCAGTCTAGACGCGGATCTGTCGAAAATAAATCCTTTTTCAACAGATCCTGTATTAATTAAAAAGGCTTTCTTTTCAACAGATCCGCATCTAGACTGCCTTTTTTTTCGAAAAAACTTTGTTTAGAAAAAAAGCGGTGGCCATGTTTATGCTAATGAAGCACGGGATATTTAAATCCCTGCTTCATTAGCAATTTCGATGTGCCTAATTTACATCTCTCTGTCGACAGAGGGGATGCAGACTAGACGTAGCCACAGAGACAAAGCCAGAGGTTGCTGTTAGAGGTTAGTGGGGATAAAACCCTCACCAGGATTCCATGTGGTATTAGCTCAGTACCTTTCTGGTGCAGAAATTCTGTGACAGTTTTGGTATTTACCTATTCTGGTCAACTGGAAATGCCACAATAACATTTTGTGGGGCTATATTTTGGTGTTTCTACTTCCAGTTGTGGCTAAAACCAAGAAGTTCAGAGAAATGCAAAAATAACCAAAATGGTTTTGGGGCGAGTTAGTTTTTTTTTATTCAGTTTTTATTTTAGTCTTAAGAAGAGACTCAGGCTTGGAATGCATTTTATGAGTTGGTGGTTCTTATTTTAGTGTGTTATTTTAAATGGTCCAGTACATGGTAACAGTCTTGCCCCCGTGTTAATCTTTTGGTGCATTGAGAGTCTTTTACACTTATATCTGAAGAAGGACATCAGAATGGCCTCAATTCCTAGGGTTGTTTTCCCATCTGGCAGATATACACTTAAGTACCCCACTGTCTGGCTCTACCCTGGATGACCTAATCAGATCAATGGTACATCTTTGCAGGTCGCAGTCAGTCATTTTGAAAACAGTCTGCGGTTCATGCAAATTTTTCTTAGAAAATCAATCATTTTGAAAAGAATGTCCCTGAAGAGTTATTAAGAAATAAATAATATATAAATAATATTTTCCCATAAAAGAAATGCTAAAGGACAGATCTTAAGCCAAATTCTGCTCCAGATTTACCATGGTGCAAAGAAGAAAGGACTTTGGCTCCTTTGTTGGTGTGTCTTGAATATGACTCACAAAAATACAGTCCCTGCACAAACATGGCTGAGAACTTGAGAATGAGAAAACCAAGAGACCAGTCGCCTCACCAAAAGTTTTACTGCTCTTAAGAGATGAGTCTGACTCATTCAAAAAATAAATTCGGGCTGATTGCCCAAATTCCTTTTCATCATTTGGGAGGACATCTAACAAGTTTCGTAGCAGACCAGTCTGCAGCAGGCAACAAGAGCTAACTTATGTCACAGAGACACTGGAAGCTGTTTGGGGTAGGGAATTTCTTCTGTGTTTGCACAGCTCCTAGCACAAGGAAACTGGTACTGTCAGGTATGCAGTACCATTAAGATATTTATTGGTGGTACACTGTACTGGAAAGACACAGGGATCTCCTGGGAACCACAGCAGTGAAAGGAGCAGACTGTGGGTCCACTCCACACCAGCAGCTCCTTCAGTGCAGCTGTACCGCCCCTTGCCTACAGTTGCATCTCCTGTCTGGGGTCTGTACAGTCCTGCTGGAAGACAGGGCTGAAGCTGGGATTTGAGTGGTACAGCCACGCCAGAGGAGCTGCCAGCATGAGGAGGCACCACATTCAGCTCCTTTTGTCACTGCAGTTTCCGGGAGAGCCCTGAGGTTCAGAAGTTGGTATCTGTTGAAACTGGTATCTGGTGCATCCAGAGGACAGAGCCCCCCAGGTGACATGAGATGGGAAGGGGACAGGAAGAGTGCTGGGGGCCTGGACTGGGGGTGAGGCAGGAGGAGTCACATGGGGAGATCATGTGCCCTCCTTTTAGCTAGTACCCCTCTTTGTGTCCTTCCTATGAGTCACCTATACGTACTGGTAAAAATTAAAATCGACTTGCATCACAGTGCGTGTCTGTGCACTGCCTTGAACTTGCGAAGAACTTTCCCAGGCAGAAACATGTTTGGTTCCCCCCTTTTTTTTAAATAAAAAAAACCAACCCAAAATCGACCTCCCCCTCTGCCCCTGTCCCTTACAGGGCAAAAGTAGAACCCATGAACAAAAGGTTACAGTTTCAAGAGCTTGCCTGTCTGCAGTGGAGGACAGGAAATGTGGTTTGTGACAGAGACTGTAATTTTTGTCACGAGACAGTATCTAAACTGTGAAGACAATAGGTATTGCTGGAAGGACTGTGAGCCAAACCCCTAACTGGTCCAGCACCCTTGGGACCTGATCAGTCCTGAATGAGGGCATTTGCAGAACCAGGGGAGGTCCCCTGTCATTGGCCTCCCTACCCCCTGTCTCTCCCTACTGCAAGCTGCTTTTGACCTGCACCTGACCCTGCTGCTCCCAGGCTCAGGCTCTGGCCCTGGCCTTGCTGTTGCTGGGCTCTGGCACCAGCCCTCCTGGTGCCAGCCCGGTTGGGGCTCCCTGAAGCCGGAGTTCCCCACAGCACTGTTGGAACTGGCGCATCTGCAGGGGCCAGGGCCGGAGATCCCCACTGCACCGCTGGCTGCCTCTGGGGCCAGACCTCCCAGCTGCTGGGGCTGGAGCTCCCTGCTGTACTACCAGACCCCGCCCATTGTCACACACTGCGTTCCCAGCCTTGCTGCCAGACCGCCCTACCCCTGGGCTCTGTGGTGCAGCAACATTTGTGGTCCAGCCAGAGCAGCGAGCCCTTGTTTACGGAGGTACACCCTGTAGAGAGTTTATCCGGCATTTCTTGGGGGGCTTCAACTTGTATGGATGCACATTCTACCCTGTCTGTAAGCAGACTGAAGTCTGCTGCTTTTTTTTCTTTACATTATAAGCCGGGTTGAACCCACGATGTTTTCCCTGGAAGACTCTGCAGCACTGGAGAGCAAATCATACTAAAATATCACAAACACCAGCCAAAGGAAACTTGAGCAGCTGAGGGGGGAAGAGACTTTTCACCCACCCAAAACTCTTTGTTTTTGTTATATGTCAGTTTAGTTCCAGCCACCTATAAGCCACTGAAAGAAAAGATGTAGTAGTTAAGGATTCAGAATGCCCCTCCGCCCCTTCTAATCAAAGGCTGAGGAATCTCAGGTAGGGTTGCCAGATGGTTTCAACAAAAATACCAGACACATGTGACATTACATCACAATCTCTGGAAGACTCTGCAGTCTTCCATACTAAAATATCACAAAACCGGACATTTATATTTTCTCATTTAGATTTTTCTCAATTTGTTTCCCATACAGAAAGCTCAAGTACTGGACTGTCCAGTTCAAAACCGGACACCTGGCAACCCTAAATCTCATAGGGAGACACCATTTTCTAAAGAGGGAACAGGAGAACAAACAGGTTAAACGCTCTGTGTGAAGTCTATGGAATTGGACTCAGAGCACCTGCATCCTACCCTGCCACTTGCAGTGCGGCTGCATCGTTTTGAAATTGTAGCCCGACTCTGTGTTCTCTATTGTAACATGGCTACGTAGAACAGGTAAAAAGGACCACTAGTTTTTATGTTGCATCAGTTCCCTGGAGCATGGTCAGGCAGCCTTCTGCTACGACTGCATAGCTATGACTCTCGAGAGCTGATGGGCAATAAGCCAGCCAAGAGAGCTGTATTAGGTCCAGGCCTGGGAGAAACACTGGTACATACTGTTTTTGTTAAAAAACCAGCAGAATTTCTATTATTATCAGGTGAAGGGTAAGTTTGTACTTTAAGAAAGGGGTGCGTGTAGCTCTCAAAATCTTGTGCCGTGTTCGGGGGATCTGCAGTAACTGATTGAACAGTAGCTTCAGGGGGTAGCTGAGTTAGTCTGTACAGAAAAAACAACAAATGTTCTGGTAGCACTTTATAGACTAATAAAACATGTAGATGTTGTGCACCTTACTCGAGCTCTGGGCGCTTTTTGCTATCAGTGCACTTGGGAGAATACTTTTGGTTGGAAAGCAGGAAATGTTTTGCAGAATCCAGATAAAGTGGAAAATAATAGTTTGTAAATGGTTTGATCCACTTATTCATATGCACAGGACCATCCATTCAACAACAGTCTCAGGAAAAGGAAACAGGAAGCAAGAGGAGTGGGAGGAAATTAACAATTCAGAGCAGCAAAACAGATAGTTTATTCAAAGGTTTGGATTTAAATTCTGGGATCCTTTCTCCAAAGCAATGTATGTCATTTGACTTTGCAATGCAAATGACTTTGATCTTTAAGGTATTTGCAGCAAGGACGGGTTTGCGGAGCTTCTCTCATGTGCTCTGTAATTTTAATCACTCAGAGTCCAGATAATCCTCATTATTACCTCATCTTGAAAAGCCAAGTATTAGTGGCTCTCCTTAGCAGTTATAGAAAAAGCAGACAAGGATCATATGGGCTGGAGACCTACTAGCCATCTCACCTCTAGAGACATCTCCTTTAGCTCTAAGCATGGGGAGTAGATCGGCAGGGCACTGTGGACAAGTGATTTTCTGTATACCATGATATTTTAAACAGGAAACAAGCCCTACCTAGCCTTAGAAGTCTGGCACTTTCATGAGTGTTACATTCATTACCGCAAAAGAAAAAAAAAGAACTGAAGAACAAGTGTAATTTCCTGTGTGAGTGCAAATCACACTACTAAATATTATATTATAAATGCAGCATATTCTCCCTTGATTTATGATCTTTAATGGACTTCAGAAAAAAAATCTGACTAGGGTACGTCTACACTACAGACCTTAGTCTATGTCCACACTGAAAGGTTTGGCAGCAAAAGTGCCGTCAACATGCACAAGTCGGCAAAAGTGAAAACCGGTCATACTGGTTTTTCTGCCTCCCTTTGTTGACATTTCATGGACACATTGCTAACTCCCCTGTCAACAGATAGAGCAAAGCAATGTGGGTAAGCATCCCTCAGTGCAGTGTTGTGGGAAGCTGGAGCTGATCCCTGCACTTCTTGGGATTCTCTCAGAGTTCTCCCACAGCATTCTCGGCTGCTGGGAACAGCATCATGAGTAGCTCTGTGAGCTCTCCATGCTGAGGAATGTCAAAGCAGCACTGCAGTCTTTCTAGCCCTCTCCTTGCAGTAGCAGTCTGCCTGCTGCTATGTTATTAGCAGGGCATAATGGGAACATTCCATTGATTGGCTCTTTTTGTTTGTTCCCGAAATGCAGCAGCTCACTCAGCTGTCAGATACTTACCAGAGTTTTGAAAGGGGAGTGGGTGCATGCCTGTAGGGCAGCAGAGATCACAAAACACTGAGCACAGCCATCAGGGCAGGCATTGTGGGATACTGGCAGAAGCCAGTTCTCTCCACAAAACAATCAGCAGAGTCCACACTGGCTCTCTGTTGACAATAAAGGGAAGGGAAAAGGCATAATTCTCTCATAGGGCTGGAAATATTTTGTGGCCAAAGCTGGGTTGTTTTCCTGACAAAAGTCGAATTGCAGTGTAAATGCTCTCGCTCTTTTGTCGCCAAAAGGCAGTTTAAGAACATAAGAATTTCCCTTTCAGCTGTTGTAGTGAAGCTGTAGCCTCTTTCTGTCAGGATCTTCATGAGGAAGCCTGTCAGATCTCGGCCATCCAAGTCCAGACACAGGATGGCATGGAGCAGAGCATAACCCTCATAGATGGGCACAGTATGGGTAACATCATCACCAGAGCCCATAACAATGCCAGTGGTACGACCAGAGGCATACAGGGACAACCCTGCCTGGATAACAACATACATGGCTGAGGTGTTGAAGGTCTCACACATGATCTGATTCATCTTCTCTCTGTTGACCTTGGGATTCAGGGGAGCTTCTGTCAGCAGAACAGGGTATTCCTGAGGTGCCGCACAAAGCCCATTGTAGAAAGTGTCATGCCAGATGTTTCTCTATGTCAGTTGGTGGCAATGCCATGTTCAATAGGGTACGTCAGTGTCAGGATACCTTTCTTCCTCTGGGCCTTATCACCTCCATAATTGTCCTTCTGCCCCATCCCAACCGTGACATCCTGGTGCCTTGGGCATCCAACAATGGAGGGGACACACAGTTTGAGGTGTGTCATCTCCTGCAAAGCCAGTTTTGTGTGTGTATGTGTGCACTTTTTGGTGACAAAATATGCCAGTGTAGACCAGGCCTTAGAGTAGCACAGCTGTACCACTGCAGATGTGCCACTGTAAGGCCTCCTTTGAAGCTGCTCAATGCTGGCAGGAGAGAGCTCTCTGACTAAATCACCCCAAATGAGCGGCAGTTGCTAGATGGGTGGGAGAGCATCTCCTCCCAACATAGTGTTTTCCACACTGGCACTTTTGTTGGTGACACTTATGTTGGTCAGGGGACTGGTTTTTTTCCACACCCTGTGCTGACAAAAGTTTTGCCGACAGGGGTGCTAGTGCAGATGTAACCGCCACCAGGCAGATTTGAACCTGGGACCTCTAAAGCTTAGTATAAGAGACTCGTATGAGCTAAAAGCCAGCTGGCTCCCACAGCCCATGCTGTAGAGATCTCTTGATCTCAGCTGTTGCTGTGGTCTAGGTGCCACTGCATTGGTCAGTGAACCACACTACCTAGGTGTGTGGGTTACATACTTCCCCTAAGTGAGGAAGTGTGTCCCAATCCCAGACGAGCCCCCACTTGTAACCACCACCAGGTGGATTTGAATCTGGGACCTCTGAAACTTAATATCAGAGCCTCTACCCTCTGAGCTAAAAGCCAGCTGGCTCCCAGCCTCTGTGGTAGAGGTCTCTTGATCTCAGCTGTTGCTGTGGTCTAGGTGCCACCGCATTGGGCAGTGAACCACACTAGCTAGGTGTGTGGGTTACACAGACATAACCTCAGTCTTGATCAGATAGAGCAGTGGTGTCCAATATTTTTAAGCACAAGATCACTTTTTGAATTTAAGTGCAATGTAAGATCTACCTCAAACCCAAATACCTTTGCTCTGCCTCTTTCATGCCCCTTCTGAGGCCCTGCTCACTCCATCCTCCCTCCCTTTCACCAAGCAGCGGCAGAGGGTTGGCGCATAGGCTCTGGTCTTGAGCTAAGGGATTTGGAGTGTGAGAGGGGCTCTGAGCTGAGCCTGGGGCATGGAGTTGAGGTGTAAGAGAGGGTTCAGGGTGGAGGCTTTGGGAGGGAGTTTGGGTTCAGGGGGCTCATGCAGCGGGTGGAGGAGGGGGTTCATGACTGGGGCAGGGGTTCAGAGCTGGTTCCAGCTGGACACTGCTTCCCTCAGGTGGCTCCTGGGTGGTGGTGCAGTGGGGCTAAGGCAGGCTCACCCCTGCCCTGGCCCTGCACCACTCAAAAGCAGCCAGAAAATCCCTCCATCCCAAGCCCTGTTGTGGAGATAGACTACAGGGTGAAAGAGGGGGCACCCTGACATCAACACCCCCTCCTCTCCCTTCTCTGCTCTGTTCCACAAGCAGGAGTCTCCTGCGGGAGGGTAGGGGGAAGGAGAGGGAAGCTCCCAGGCAAAGGGCAGGAGATGTGCAGCAGTGGGGAGAGGGGCAGCTGTAGTGCTGGCACTTGATAGCCTCTTGGCCAACCTGTCAGGATCACCTGTCAGAGGTTCCAAGATCTACCAATAGATCCAGATCTACTGGTTGGTGACCACTGAAACAGAGCAGCAGAGAGTGGAGAGGAGAGTGCTGGAAACTCTGCTCTTTGTTGTTACCACTTACTTAACATCAACCGCTATTTAACATCTCAGAGAAAGAATGTCTTTGTTAAAGATTTTAACATCCTTGAGCTTCCAGTTAAAATGAGAAAGTTAACAGCATGCATTCCCTTGAGACCATTCACTATCCCTTCCCCAGACTAATCTTCTAATATTCTTGGTACTTCTAAAGAAGAAACAAGCAAAGATAAATATGTTAAAACAATCTCCCAGTTTTGTAAGGCCTTCCTTATCCATCAAAAAGGATCAGGACACAAGTTGGATTTTTTTCAAAAGTATCCTTTGCAGCCCTCTTTACAAATGCTTTCATTTGAGCCCATGAATAATTTTCTCATGGTATGATTAGCAACACTGGCCTTATCAGAAATCTGGAATTATTAATTACCTCCACATATTCACCACCGTTCTTTTAAACAATGCTGTCAATGCACGTTACATTTTCAGTGTCCAACAGTGCTATTGTGACCTGCTAGAGATATATTTCTGAAGACATTGGAAAGAACTTTTTTAAGCAGAAAGATTATTTTTTCTTGTATTAAAAATAGCTGTTTCATTCCACGTTCTACTGACACAAACAATTCTATTAGTTCTGTGAACAGTGACCCACGATAGGTAATAAAGTGTTGCTTTACATGGTGCAATTTAAAACACAAAGGTGGAGACTAGACCAGAGATAGACAGGGGAGTGTGTCTCTATTGATTCTCTGGGACCACTCAGCAGCTTTCAATACCATCAACCACAGTATCTTTCTGGAGTTTCTAGCAGAGCTGGGTATCAGACGCAATGTTTTGTGGTGGTTTCAGTCTTACCTGTTGGGATGCTTTTAGAAGGTGGAGCTGGGAGCTGCTGCTCGACCCCGTGGCGATTGTGGAACGGGGTCCCGCAAGGTTCCGTCTTGTCCCCTATGCTGTTCAACATATACATAAAACCACTGGAGAGGTTGTAAGGAGATTTGGAGGACCGTGCCATCAATATGCCGATGACACCCAACTCTATTTCTCTGTGACATCAGATCTAGGTGTGGTGGCGACTGATCTGAACTGGTGTCTGGAAGCAGTGATGGACTGGATGAGATGAATAAACGGAAGCTGAATCCAGATAAGATGAAGGTCCTATAGATCAGGAAGCCATCTGTCTGGGAAAATGGTGTGTCACCTGATCTGGACGGGGTCACACTCCCCCAAAGGAACAGGTACGGAGCTTGGGAATCCGCCTGGACCCTTTTCTAAGGGTGTGTCTAAACTACATGGCTCCGTCAATGGAGCCAAGTAGATGAGGCAGGACGACAAAGGGAAATGAAGCTGCGATTTAAATAATCGCTGCTTCATTTAAATCAAAATGGCCACTGCACTGTGCCGATCAGCTGTTTGTCGGCACAGCACGGCAGCCTAGATGGGGATCTGCCAATCCCAGAACCCTTTGTCATCAGATCCTGTAAGCCTCATTTCATGCGGTGATTATTTAAATCGCTGCTTCATTTCCCTTTGCCGTCCTGCCTCATCTACATGGCTCCGTCAACGGAGCCATGTAGTCTAGACACACCCTAACATTTGAGAACCTGATTTCCTTGGTGGCCAGGAATGCTTTTGGGCAGCTTCGGCTGATCCGCCAGCTGTGACTCTTCCTGAATAAGAATGACCTGGTTACGGTGATTCATGCTTTTGTCACATCCTGATTGAACTACTGCAATGTGCTCTACATGGGGCTGCCTTTGAAGAACCTTGGTAACTTCAACTGGTCCAGAATGCGGCTGCTCGAGTTTTAACTAACATTCATTATATGGAGCATATTATGCTGGTGCTCTGGCAGCTGCACTGGCTTCCGGTATGTTTCCAGGCACAATTCAAGGTCCTGGGTGTGACCTAGAAAGCCCTAAACAGGTTGGGACTGCTTGGGGATTGAAGTCAGCTGGGGAGGCTCTGCTCTGTGTTCCTCCATTTATGGAGATCAGGCTGATGTCTACATGGAGCAGGGCCTTCTCAGCCTTTGCTCCCAGGCTATGGAATTTATTGGGGTCTTTTATTTTAATTTTTCATATATATTTCTATTGTGATTTTAAAATGTTGTAAGCTGCATCAAATATTTTAAATAGAAAGGCAGGGTAAAAATATTTTTAAATAATTTAAAAAAAACCCAAAACCCTAAATACCTTCAACATCTTGAGAAGTGCAGTATCTCATAGTGCAACAGATCTTGCAGAATGCAGGGGTTAGTGGATCGAACACTAAGTGTGCTCAAGCAGACATGGGTTTCGTTCCTGGCTCTACTACTGGCCTGCTGGGTGACCTTGTGCAAGTCACTTCCCCTCCTGTGCCTCAGTCTCCCCATGATGGGGATAATGTTGCTGACCCCCTTTGTAAAGTGTTTTGAGATTACTAGTTTTGCAGCTTTGATTCTTCTGTAAGTGTCATATTCCAGGTTTCACAGCTATACAGCATTACTGGGAGGATACTGGTGTTAAAGCACATGTCAGGATATTTTTTAAAATGCTATTTTTGTCTGAGAAAAGTGTCTGGAGCCTCAGCCACGGAAACTTCAGCTAATCATTCTGCGCTGAGTTCTTAGACAGAGTGTGCCGCCTAGATGGGTTCCCTGAAAACATCCTTAGTAAAAAGAGAAGACAGAGAAAACCAGACCAGGTGCCAGCTGATGCCAAGGCCACAGGCATCAGCTAAGGATGGACAGACTCACAGCTGGAAGTCAGACTAGTTCACCCATGCGTTAGCACAGATCTAAGTCATTGTTAAATGTCTACGAACGACGAGCGAAAAGTTAAGACCCTGGTATTTGGCATAATGGATGGTCCGAATAGGAGAGGCAGACCCCACAGAGAATGGGTAGATGATATAGTAGATTGGTGCGGAGCTAGTCTACAGAAATTAAGCCACTCCACACTGGACAGAGAAAGATGGAAGGAAATAGTGAGGGGAGGCATTGAGCCCATGGTTGTTGATGATGATGATCAGTCAGGGCAAATGCCTGGGGTTTCATGCCATGCGGGGAGGGGCGGGGAGGGGGGGGGGGTCCTATGAAGCTAAGCTACATTCTTCAGCCCTGCTGCCTGGGGCTCCAGCTTCAGAAAAGGCTCACAGGTGAAAAACAGGCTCAGGTATCATACTGAAATACAAGTACAATAGTTATGTTCCAACCCATTTGTTTAAGAATTACATGGCCAAGCTGAGGAAGCCAGCCATTTTTCTGCAGTAGTGTGTTGTGACACTTCCATATTTTTATGTCTGAGTTTGTAAGCAAGTTGTTTTTAAGTGAGGTGAAATTTGGGGTATGTATGCAAGACAAATAAGGTTCCTGAAAGGGCAGGGAAGACTGCTGGGAAGGGACAACGGGGGTGGGGATACCAGCCATGTGACTGCTCCCTGCACCACCCCAGGCCTGGGGAAGGGTTGGGACAATTCCCCTATCCATCCCAGGCCCTGCCTCTTCTTGCCCCAGGCCTCGCCCTGCCTCTTCCCTGCCCCTGCTCTACCCCTTCCTTGCATCTTCCCTGCCTTTGCTTCCCTCTGCCCTGCCTCTTCACCCAAGGCCCTTCCCCTGAGTGACGTGGCCCAGTGCCTTGCAGGGGTCTGGCACCAGCATCAGGGGTCGTGCCCCCCCGCACTCACCGGCAGTGGCAAGCGCTCCCCCAACTCCCGGCTGTGTCGCTCTGCTTCCCACCCATGAGTGTGGGGGTGGCTCTACCCACGCTGCCCTGAGTGATGCGGCAGGATTTGGAGGAGCAGAGTGAGCTAGAGCTGTGTTGCTTTGCTTTCCCCTGCTGCTGCCGGTGAGTATGGGAGGGCCCAACCTCTGCTGTGTCCCTCCCCCAACTAGTCACCTGGGTAGGCCAGAGGCTCCTGCCCCTTACCTGTCCCATCTATGGCTTGTGCCCCCCATGCGTCGCCCCTGAGAAAGGGGTACAGTACTTTAGAAAGGTTGAGAGCCACTGCCTTAGAATGCCATCGCAAATATTTACATTGTAGATACATACCCCTGTAACTAAATAAGCCACCTGTGTGCGAAAGAAGCCTTATGTCATGCAAATGAAGAACTTTAACAGGAAAGTTCTAATTCTCACGCCTGTGAAGGCAGGTGGTGGCTGTGATGATCAGAGATCAAATACTCTGAATGCACTCCTCTCTGTGTTACCAAAGAAAGAGATCACTGTGGGAAGCAGAACTGTCAGCTTTTCTGTGAAATAGGTATGAGTGAAGTAAAAAGTTCATCACTTCTGCACTGTTCGGATTCTCACAGGACAGAATAACCAAACAAGAGGACAGAGAGCTGCAGTTACTCTGGGTCGCCTTAAATGACTTTTGGGAAGCTGGCAAATTACTACATCTCTGCTACCTTTTAAAATTATAGACTTTGATTCACATATACATTTGGTTTTACCTGCTTTAATCTCTCAATAACACTTATTCCTTTTTCTTGGCTCATAACCCTTTAGTTAATTTACTACAGAATTGGCTACCAGTGCGGTCTTGGTGTGAGATACAGAATGCAAATCAACTTAATTGAGTGCTTGGTCTCTTGGGACTGGGTGTCACCTGGAATATTTGTGATTTTTGGTATAAGTGACTTAATTACATAGTCCAGCTTGTCTGGCTGGCAAGATAGACTGGAGTGACTAAGGAGACTGCTTATTATTCTATTTGCTGTCAGAATAAATACATTCCTATCTTGCAGCTGCCATAGATTATTTTCCCATATTCTGAATGAGTCCAAAAAGTTTAGTAACCTTTTTTACTATGGGTAAACTTAATACAGTATCTCTCTACCCAAGTAATGTCAATCAACCACCAAATCCTTTACACAGCAAAGTGAATTACTAATGTGAATGACATGTAGAGTCACTTAATGAAAATTCAGTTCACTTTACATTGGGGTTTATTTGAAAGTTTATTCCTGGCATAGTGAAGGGGGATTTCCAGATGAGAGAGAACAAGTCAGAAAGCATTCAGAAAACAGGATTTCTTGAAGAAAAAAAGACAGCTCTCACTCAGAGCTGTTTTTTCAGATGGGTGGGAGGGGGGAGGCGAGACCGGAGTATGATGATAAAAAGGAAGTGATAGTGCTGTTGAGTTTAAAGATACTGGGGAAATCCCAACTTGCTAAAGAGATATACAATCAGCCTACCCAATGCTGCTATCACAATGACAAGTCAAAAGGAAACCCCGCCGTTTCCAGTATACAGCTGGAATGAACAGAATAACTCAGTGTAGTTTCATCTATACCTCTGGAGCTAGTCTGCCAATTTGCACCAGGTAAGAACTGGGCACAGTGCAATTCCTTGTAAGGAGTTGGGATATTTACAAGTCATATATCAAAAGAAAAGATGGTTGAGCTATTCAGGTGACATAACCACCTCTCTGCATTCAACCAATCCAATAACTTTTGACCAAAATGCAAATCAAGCTTTATTTGTGGTTAAAAGAACTGTAATTAATTCTCACTGCTAGTCCCAGTCATTTATAATACTGCTAGCAGTAGGCCTGAACACAAACCTCTAATCCTAAATCATTCAAACTGTGGTAAAGTTCTGATCCAGATCAGAAGGTAGATGGTCTTGCAGTTAAAGCACTAAACCAGAGAGAAGAGCCAGGATCAATTTCCAGGTCTGCTGTTAACTTCCTTTGTAATTTTCGGTAATTCTAAGGGCATGTGTACATTGCCCCACAAGTCAGACTACAGGGTGTGGGAATACCAATGTACATTAACATGCCATGCTGTTACTCCCTCATGTAGATGCTGTGGGCATGAATTCTGGCCTTGGATTGACATAAAGAAGGCCTAAAATCAATCCTTGTGGAACATCACTAGGAATAAACCATTTAATAATGATTCCCACTGACAGCTGCTTTTCAAAATCCCTTAGGGTATGTCTACACTTGCTCCATAGTTCGAGCTAGGGATGCAAATGTAGCTGACCGAAATTGCTAATGAAGCGGGGATTTAAATATCCCACGCTTCATTAGCATAATCTCGCCCGCGCGCTATTCCTCTCAACAGCTGATTCGAACCAGGAAGTGTGCTCCGGGACGTGTTAGTTTGAATCAAACCCATTGGTTTGAACGAACATTACTCCTCAACTAGAACTAGGGAGCAAGTGTAGACGTACCCTTAGTTAGCCACTTCTTAATCCAAGTAATGTGTGATTTGTTGATATTGCATAGTGCTAATTTTTTAATCTGAACGTTGCATGGCACCAAGTTAAATGTCTTACAAGCCTGCTATAGCTACATAGCTGCATTTATCAACCAAGTCTGTCATATCAAAGGATAAAACCAGATTTGTTTGACAAGACCTACTTTCAATAAAACCATGCTGACTAACATTGCTGTATTTTAATTCTTTATCAGTGGAATCTCATAAGAGCTTTCCCATTAGTTTTCCTATGACTGATGTCAGACCAGGCAGCTTATAGTCACACGAGTCATCCGATTTGTCCTTGTTAATATTGGCACAACATTAACACTTTTCCAGTCTTCTAGAATGTCCTTGGTTATAAGATTTATGAGAAAATAACCTCAGCAGATCTGAGGTCTCCTCATCCAGCTCTTTTAGGACTCCTGGGGTGCAAGTTACCCAGACCTGCTGATTTAAAAATGTTTATCCTTAGTAGATACTGTTTAATGTCCTCCTTAGTTACTAACAGACTGAAAAGTACTTCACCACCCTCATTGGATATATCATCTTGCTACTTTCCACATGACAAACAGAAATATTTATTCCACACTTCTGACTTTTCTGTATGGTTATTAACAGTGTTAGCATCTCTGATCTAGTTATAGGCTTATGCCATTGCCTTTAGCTTCCCATATCAAATTTTGACGTCATAACTTATTTACAGTCACTGCGGTCTGCCCTTTCCCCCATTTGTTGTTATTGCTCTTTTAATTCTAATTTCAACATTCATTTCACTACTGAAGTAGGATGTGCTTTTAATCAAAGTTATCCTCTTTTTGGATTGTGGAATTGTGGCTTGTTGGTCATTTTATAAATTCGTCCTCATTTTATTTCACATTTTCATCTCTATATTTTTTCTCTCAGTCAATTTTGTTCATCATTTTCCTCAGCTTTGGGAAGTTAGTCCTTTGAAGAACCCAGTGTATATATCAGGGATGGGCAACCACAAATAATGGGTGAGCTGCATGAGTGGCCCTTCTTCACGTTAGTGTGCGGCAGTAGGCCGCATCCTAGTGGGGTTCCACCCATGGCCCCCCATCTGTTCCCCCTCCCCCATGTGCCTCTCATGCACCAAAGCTCTGAACTTACCTGCTCCTCCCACTCCCTCCCAGCACTTTCAGAGCATGCAAATCACCTGATTCACACTCTGAACCCAGTTCTCCTTCTCCGTCCCAGATCTGGAATACTGCTAACAGCTGATTCAGCATTCCAGCTCTGGGAGGGAAGGGAAGGAGTGGGGACAGAACATAAATCAAGCAATTTGCAATTCCTTCAAAAGTGCTGGGAGGGAGGGAGAGGAGCAGGAAGTGCAGGGCTTCAGTGTTCTGGCACGCAAGAGGCATGTAGGGGGCAGCCATGGGGTCCACAGGCCGCAGGTTGCCCATCACCAGTATATATTTTTGGTTGAGACTGTCATCTGTTTGTCCATATTGAATGTTATCAGTTCATGATCACTGGGACCTAAGCGTCCACCACCTTCCAGTCCAGCAATGAATTCATCTTCCTCCATCATTATGAAGTCTGAAACAAATTTATCTCATGTTGGGCACAATACTTTTTGTACCAGAAAATAGAAAATCATCTGTACTTTTCAGAAACTAATGGTGTTCTACCACTGGCTGCATGAGACCTTTGGCATATGTCCTCCAGACTGAAGTTCCCCATAACGCCATGCTTTTTCATTCCACACATTACAGACCAGTGCTTAAGCTATAATTCATCCTGTTCTCTGGTTTGGTTCACTGGTCTAAAACAGACTTCAACGGCCCCTCCTCCTGGACTTTGTTACTCAGCATGAATGCTAGATCCTGTGCATGAGTTATCTAATACAGTAATGATGTCATGTAGATAGAGTGCCATACTCCGCATCTCTCTTAACCACACTATCCTTCCTGAATTGTTTATAAACCAGTGATTTAAACTTTCTAATCATGCAACTTATCTTCCCAGCAATACCAAAAATAACACACTTCTTCACTTGTTACCCAGCTACATCTAGCATGGGTAGATGAGCAAATGAACCATTTCTTCTCTTCACTTCCTTTGTCACATCGGTTCAATTTGCTCACATCAGATTAAATTTGTACTATATTTGCCTTTTTAGTACCCACCTCCTTGTGTTCTTCATTTCATATCGTCCTGCTTTCTCCATTTAGTCTCCAACCAACAAATTGGCCCCTCTTCTGGTGAGATTCAGGCTGTGTCTTTCACACAGTCACTTCCACTTGCAAAAGACCAGTCACTTACTCCAGGTCAAATTGCACCTTAGATCTCAAACGAAAGACAATGCTTGTAGCCAATCCTATACAAAATATTTAAAAGAATTCTTACATAGAAAAATGAAATAAGTTAGTCACAATGTTAAAGCAAGTAAGCATATATATATATATATATATATATATATATACACACACACACACACACACACACACACACACACAAAAGAGTTACAGTATAAAGTTTCAAGAAGCAATAGAGGATACTATAATAAGTTCTATATGTCATTAAGGACTAAAGCTAAATTCTGGGGGTCTCTTGCTTATGCTTAGAAACCTTGCCTCTCCCCCAGAGTCCAAACACAGGATATAGGGCATTTTATTCCTTCATTCACCTGGCTTTTTTTTTTTGGATGGGCTGCAAAGTGCTAAATGACGTTTTAGTTTAGTAGCAACTGAACATCTAACAGTTAATGCCAGTGAAAATGAGGTAGGATCTGAAGCTAAAATATGGTTAGAATAAGTTAAAACTTACTTAAGCATGTTAGATGTCTTCAAGTCACAAAGGTTTGATGAAGTACAGTACATCCTAGAAAACTCAAGGAGTATCTGAGCCATTAGTGATTTTTTCTGAAAAGTCATGGAAGACAGGAGAGATTCCAGAGAATGGAAATACAGATGAGTCAGCTTCACTTCAGTACCTAGAAAGATAATGCAGCAAATAATTAAACGATCAACTTGAAAAACCTAGAAGATAATAAGAAAAGTAAAAGTCAGCATGGACTCGTTAAGAGCAAATCACATCAAACCAACCTAACCAACCTTTTTGACAGGGTAACAAGCCTTGTGTGTGAGGAGAGGGGGGAGGGAAGTGGTAGATGTGGTATATTTTGAATTTAATAAGGTTTTTTATCCTTTTTTGAATGACCTTTTCATAAACAAATTCGGTAAATGCAATCTAGAAGAAGTTTCAATAAGGTGGGTGCATGACTGGCTGTAAAACCAGTCCCAGAGAGTAGTTAGTAGTAGTTCACAGCAAGCTGGCTGATCATATTGAGTGGGATTCCCCAGGGATCAGTCCTAGACCTGGTTCTGTTCAGTATCTTCATCTATGATTTAGATCAGTGTTTCTCAATCAGTGGTACGAGTACCTTGAAGGGTACTCGAGAGAAGTCTGGGCGGTATGTCACCACAACTGAAATTTGGAGAAAACTGAATGTTTGTTTTAAGGTTTACAGCACGTTATGATTTTTGTACTTTTTGCACCCAAAAATTTCATCGCCCACCCGGCTACGATTAAGTTGTTTAAACAAATGTGTTGCAACGGTAGAAAAAAATTGTGTGTCTGAAAACTATAGGTACTGGGGTTTTTGGTTTTTTTTTTTTTTGAAAAAGGGGTACTTTATGAAAAAGGTTGAGAAACACTGATTTAGATAATGGAATATAGAGTACACTTACAAAGTTTGTGGGTGATACTAAGCTGGGAGGGGTTGCACATCCTTTGAAGGACAGGATTAAAATTCAAAATGATCTGAACAAACTGGAGAAATGGTTTGAAGTTAATAGGATGAAATTAAATAAGGACAAATGCAAAATACTCCCCTTAGGAAGGAACAAGCAGTTGCACACATATAAAAAGGGAAGTGATTGCCTAGGAAGGAGTACTGTGGAAAGGATTCTAGTAGTCATAGTGAACCATAAGCTAAATGTAAGTCAACAGTGTAACACTGTTGAAAATAGCAAAGACCATCCTGGGAAGTATTAGCAGGAGCGTTTTAAGCAAGGAACGTGACATAACTCTACTCCATGGTGGTAAGGCCTGAGCTGGAATATTGTGTCCAGTTCTGTGTACCATATTTCAAGAAAGATGTGGACAGATGAAAGAAAGTACAGAGAAGAGCAACAAAAATGATTAAAGGTCTAGAAAATATGAGCTATGAGGAAAGACTGAAAGAACTGGGCTTGTTTAGAAAAGGGAAGACTGAGAAGGGACATGATAGCAGTTTTCAAGTATCTAAAAAGGTGTTACAAGGAGGAGGGAGAAAAATTGTTCTCCTTGGCCTCTGATGGTAGGACAAGAAGCAACGGGCTTAAATTTCATCAAGGGAGATTTAGGTTGGACATTAGGAAAAACTTCCTAACTGACAGAATAGTTAAACACTGGAATCAACTGCCTACAGAGGATGTGGAATCTCCATCACTAGAGATATTTAAGAGCAGGTTGAATAGATATCTAGTAGGAATAATCTAGATGGTGCTTGGTCCTGCCATGAGGCCGGGGGACTGGACTTAATGACCTCTTGAGGTCCCTTCCAGTTCTAGTATTTTATGATTCTATGAAAAATGTGTTTCTTTGGTCTGGAGACATGCAGAGACATGATAATAGTTTCCAAACATATAAAAGTTTGTTACAAGAAGAAGGGTAAAAATTATTCTTTAACTCTGAGGATAGGACATGAAGCAATGGGCTTAAATAGCAGCAAGAGAGGTTTAGGTTGGACATTAGGAAAATGTCACCAAGTATTATCATAGTCAGGGCTCGACAAACTATACAATCTACTCGCCTTTGGTGAGTAGATTTCAGCCACGCGCCCTGTTCATTCACGGCGCGCGCATGCGCAATGCGGCTCTTATGCATGCACAGTACGGGGCTGGAGAGCGGTTTTCGCTGCCGTTTGTCAAGCCCTGATCATAGTTAAGCACTGGAACAAATTGCCAAGGTAAGTTGTGGAATCTCCTTTGCTGGAGATTTTTAAAATCAGATTAGACAAACACCTCTCAGAGGTGGTCTGAGTGCAAGGGACTTGTCCAGATTATAGTCTGAGGTCCCTTCCAGTCCTTTTATGATTAATGCAGGCATTCAATAAATCCTGAACATTATGCATATATTTTTTAATTCTTATACCTTTTTTACCAATACTAACACATGACACATTCCAGCTATATCTTTGCCTGTATTCATATGAGGCATGCAGATTTTGGCATATGTTGACACCTGTGTTAGCTGGCATCGCAATCAGAAATATTATTCTAATACGTGCACTTCTAGAATCTGAATGGGGCTGGAAGTGAAAGTACCAAAATACAACAAAAGAAACTTGTTTTCTTTCACATTATAACTCACCTGATCATAATGAGCCTCATTGGAAGTTCTATTCTCATAACCTTTCAAGCCTAATTTTGCAAAGCTACCCAGTTATTGTATGGGAACTGAGCCATTTGCGGTTTACACATATCTGTTATTTTGATCAAAATGAAACCTGAAATTGACATGCTACCCTGCAATGTCTAAGCTTACGTCTAGAGTGCAAGCTTCTTTCTTCGTATGCCAGAAAAAACGCTGCAGTGTAGATCAGGGTTGCTAACTCACAGAAATTTCATTTATGGACAAAATGGGAAAATTTACGGACAGATATAATTTTTATACTATATTAAGACAACATAAGTGGCCAAAAGTGAAAAGTAATCATTGTCATTCATACATCACAAGAACAATATGCTATTTAACTCACTTTCATTTAGTTAGTCATGGTCCTGGAAGTTTTCAATTTTGTGATTGTACATGCGAACACTGACGCTGTTAACCATAGCTGAAGGAATTGTCCCAGATCCATTTCTGACAGTTATTAATCCTTCAAGCATAGGATTGGAGAGTTTATTTCTTACATTTGTTTTGATGAGGTTAACAGCTGAAAAAATTCGTTCCACTTCTGCAGTTCCATGTGGAAGTGCTAAGATTGTTTTTGCAAATCTTGTCAGACATGGAAATTGAGGTTGCTTGTCATGTCTAGTAATTTTATTAATTCGATGCCAATATTCATCATAGGCGTCTTGAGTTACAGTCATAATATTGCTCAAATCTGCAATTTGGTAATCAATAAACTCATTTTCTAAGCGAACAAAATCTGTTGCAAGTTCAATTTGTGGAAAACACTGAGTCAATTCCAAAATGTCTGAAGCTTCTGCTGCTGTTCTGTTTCTAGGCTTGTACACCACAATAAGCTTCAAAATTCTGTTACCGATAGGCATTCTCTTCTTCACTGCACTTACAGCATTCGTATAGAATGTAATAGCATCAGCCATGAACTTATTCACTGCTTGTAAATTATCCACATTTGTCAATTATTGTCTTGTTTCAAATCCTATGAAAATAGATTCTGATGATCTAAAATATTCCCTATTCAAATGATCGAAGTCAATTAGTGACATCTCATCAAGTGAGAGAAGCACTTTGGATCTGATATAATGTCCCATTAGAGTTTTTAGCAGCTCGGAAGCCTCTGAATATATGTCAGGTAGAATGGGAGAATTTGCCTGAAATTTGTTAAATTGTGTAAATAATGGCAATGTTGCCTGCAGAAATAGGAAATAACATTTTACGACTGGATCTTGCAGTTGGCTGCTAATTTGGTCCACTGTAACCAAATGGTCACTATCATCACTTGACTAAAAATAGTTTGTAAGTGCATCATATTTATTTACTATGTGATTGATACATTCCAACAGACTCAGCCACCTCATCAAACATAATTGTAATATTCGCAGATAATTTGCCTCTAAAAACTCCTGAAACGCTTTGTAAACTTGCATTTGTTTGCAGCTGTGTGTAAAATGGTTATGAATATCTCTGCAAAGCTGTTCAATTACCTTTGGCATTGCCTTGCACGCATCAGCTGCACATAAAGCAGCAACATGACAAGTGCAATGAATATGAAAAATATGAGGCTGTTCAGACCTAAAACGTGAAAGCACTCAATTTCTAGTGCCCACCATAACACTGGCTCCGCCAGTCCCCAGTGCCATTATGTTAGCAATTGGTATTTCATCTTCAACAAGACATGCCTTAATGGCATCAAAAATAGCTTCTGCCATTGCCTGCTTCATATCAACTAAATGGTAAAATGTGTATTGAACTTTATCAACATCAGTATCAAAATATATAACGTCTAGAGCCATTTTCTCACTAGTAGATATATCAGTTTACTCATCGACCAACAGTGTAAAATGGCAAGATTTCAGCTTAGTACACAATTCCTCTTTGGTCTTTTTAAAACATTTTTAATAATCATGGATGTTTTAGTTCTTCTGCAAGCGAAATCTTTTGCAATTTTGGAATCAGGAAACCAATCAGCAACATTATCCGAGATTTCGTCCATCAAACTCAGTGGTAGGTTTTGTCTGGCTAAGAAGGTTGCAACTTTTAGTTCACATTCTGTGACCATTTTCTGGTGATTAGTCATTGTTGGATTTACTTTAGCAATGAAACTCATAATTCCAGGGCTAGATCTCCTTGCAGACATTATGCTTTGCTGCTTACCACTTGCAGCATGGCTACAAACATCTCGCAATCCACCAGAAGCTATACTGAACACCTTTTTACACCAAATGCATTTGGTGCTGTGCTTGCTTTCACTGTCTACACAAATCCAATCTTTGAACTCACCGTCTGCTAGCCATTTGGATGAAAACATGCATGCTCTACCTTTTGATTTCTTAGTAACTGGCTCTTCATCAGGCGATAATTCACCGGAGTCATCGGACTCGTTATTCTCTTTGGCACAATCCATTCTTCTCAAAGATTTTGACAGTGTAAACTTTAACGGTAAACAATATTAAATTATATAAATTGCCAATGTGCTGATGCTAACTCGGCGGGATAATGTAGCTGATAACATCACGTGGATCACGTGATTTATGTTACGTCACCTCAGCCATTGAGCTAAATAAACAACTAAAACGTCCAATTTCCACTGCTCTGCAGTAAAATTGCTGAAGCAGCACAGAAGAAATTTAACTGCTATAGAATAATTGCTGTTTTTTTGAAATTCTATTGCCCTGTTATGAAATTTACGGACACCTAAATTTTTTTATGGACTTTACAGACATGTCCAATTTCAGCTAATTTTTTCACAGACTATCCGTAAATTTACTGATGGTTGGGAACCCTGGTGTAGATGCACCCTGAGTAAGGCACATTTTCTTTCCCAAATAGTTAACCTTGAATTTTGGGACATGCAGGACAAACTCAGTAAGAGACATAGGAAAACTTCTCAGGGAAGTAAGAAGATCGACCAATGGTGCAGGGAGGAAGACTGAAGGGTGCTTTAAACAAGGATTTAAAGAGGGGGAGGGAAAGAGGGAGCATGTGAGTTCATGTGCTTGAGAAACGGACTCTTATTCCCAAATAGTCTTTTCCTAGGCCCACATCAGGGGCTGGAATAGAGATTTTGCCAGACCTACAGAGGTTGGAACCCTGTTATGCAGAGAACTGCTCTTGCTGTCTTTTAAAATCCTTTTACACTGTCAGAGCTGTGTGAAGGGGCCTCTGGTCAATTGAGAATTGGACCCAAGAGGCAATAAAATATTCCAGGCACAGAGAAAGCCACACAGGAGGTGTATAGCCCAGAAGAAAAAACTGGGATACACCTAGGGAGTGAGGAAGGAAGAAGAGAGGATAGCAGAGAGATGTTGAGCCTGAATGTGAAGACAAGGAGATCAAAAATATGGCAGTAAGAGACAGGCTGGCAGTAAAGGCATTTGAAGGATAGGGTGAGGAAGGGTCAGTTATGATTTGCGAAAGACCATATTTGAGGTGAGAGTGCATGCGATATCTTGGAGGATAGATGCGCATCTGGACTGGGAAGCAGTAGTCAGGCCAGTCAGGTAGATTGTAACCCTTCTGCCAGGTGGAGACATAGAATCATGGAATACTAGAATTGGAAGGACCTCAACAGGTCATCAAGTCCAGTCCCCTGCCCTCATGTCAGGACCAAGCATCATCTACATCATCCCTGCTAGATGTCTATCCAACCTGCTCTTAAATATCTCCAGTGATGGAGATTCCACAACCTCCCTAGGCCATTTATTCTAGTGTCTAACCACCCTGACAGGCAGGAAGTTTTCCTCCCTTGCTGCAGTTTAAGCCCATTGCTTCTTGTCCTATCATCAGAGGCCAAGGAGAACAATTTTTCTCCCTCCTCTTTGTAACACCCTTTTAGATACTTGAAAACTGCTATCATGTTCCCTCTTAATCTTCTCTTTTCTAAACTATATGAGCCCAATTCTTTCAGTCTTCCCTCATAGCTCGTGTTTTTTAGACCTTTAATCATTTCTGTTGCTCTTCTCTGGACCTTCTCCAATTTCTTCACATCTTTCTTGAAATGTGGTACCCAGAACTGGACACAATATTCCAGTGCAGAGTATAGTGGAAGAATGACTTCATGTGTCTTGCTCACAATACTTCTGTTAATGCATCCCAGAATCATGTTTGCTTTTTTGGAACAGTGTCACAATGTTGACTCATATTTAACTTGTGGTCTACTATGATCCCTAGATCTGTTTCTGCAATACTCCTTCCTAGACAGTTGCTTCCCATTGTGTGTGAAACGGATTGTTCCTAAGTGGAGTACTTTGTGTTTGTCTTTATTAAACTTCATCCTGTTTACTTCAGATCATTTATCTAGTTTGTCCAGATCATCTTGAATTATGACTGTATCCTCCAAAGCAGTGTTTCTCAACCTTTTTTTTAATAAAGTACCCCCTTTAAAAAAAAAATCTAAGTACTCCCAGTACCTATAGTTTTCAGACACACACATTTTTTTTCTACCAGTGCAACACATTTGTTTAAACAACTTAATCATAGCTGGGCGGGTGATGAAATTTTTGGGTGTAAAAAGTACAAAAATAATAATGTGCTGTAAAACTTAAAACAAAAATTCAGTTTTCTCCAAATTTCAGTTGTGTTGACGTACCCCCCAGACTTCTCCTGAATACCCCTAAGGGTACTCATACCTCTGGTTGAGAAACACTTCTCCAAAGCACTTGTACTCCCATCCAGCTTGGTGTCATCTGCAAACTTAATAAGTGTACGCTGTATGCCAATATCTAACTCATTGATGTAGATATTGAACAGAACTGATCCCAAAACAGACCCCTGAAGAAGCCCACTTGTTATGCCCTTCCAGCATGATTGTGAACAGTTAATAACTACTCTCTGCGAATGGTTATCCAGCCAGTTATGCACCCACTTTATAGTAGTTCCATCTAGGTTGATTGATAAGAAGGTAATGCGAGACCGTATCAAATGCTTTACTAATGTCTAGGTCAGTGTTTCTTAAACTGTGTTCCAGAGCACACCGGTGTGCCACGAGGCAGTTGGAGGTGTGCTGCGGAGAACAACAGAGTTCAAAATGGCTGCCCTTTAAGGGGCAAGCAACTTTTTTTTTTTTTTTTTTAAATAAAAAAATCTTTGGTGTTCCTCATAAAAAAATTAATTGTTTGGTGTTCCTTGGTCTTAAAAAGTTTAAGAAAAACTGATCTAGGTATACCATGTCCACCGCTTCTCCCTTATGCACAAAGCTTGTTATCCTATCAAAGGACACTTTGATTGGTTTGATATGATTTGTTCTTTATTATTTGCTCTATTATCTTCCCTGGCACAAAAGTTAAACTGACTGGTCTGTAGTTTCCTGGGTTGTTCTTATTTCCCTTTTTATGGATGGGCACTATATTTGCCCCTTTTTCACTCTTCAGGAATCTCTTCCGACTTCCATGACTTTTCAAGGATGATAGCTAACACCTCAGATACCTCCTTTATCAGCACCTCCAGTATTCTAGGATGCATTTCATGAGGCCCTGGTGACTTGAAGACATCTAACTTTTCTAAGTGATTTTTAACTTGTTTTTTTTTTTACTTCTAAACCTACCCCATTTCCTACCCCATGCCTACCTAGCATTCACTATGGCAGGCATCCTGTCGCCATCAAACTTCTTGGTGAAAACCAAAACAAAGAAGTTGTTAAGCCCCTCTGCCATTTCCCAGTTTCCTGTTATTGTTTCTACCCGTTCACTGAGTAATGGGCCTACCCTGTCCTTAGTCTTCCTCTTGCTTCTAAAATATTTGTAGAATGTCTTCTTGTCACCCTTTACGTCTCTAACTAGATAGAACTCGCTTTGTGCCTTTGCCTTTCTAATCTTGCCCCTGCATACCTGTGTTGTTTGCTTATATTCCTCCTTTGCAATTTGATCTAGTTTCCGCTTTTTATATGATTCTTTTTTGAGTAGGCAGCAGCCAGTGCTGGGTTCTATATTTAGAGTAGGCTTCCTATCACCATCAAACTTCTTGGTGAAAACTGAAACAAATAAGTCATTAAGCACCTCTGCCATTTCCTAGTTCCTTGTTATTGTTTCTTCCTGTTCACTGAGCAATGGGCCTACCCTGTTCTTGGTCTTCCTCCTGCTTCTAAAATATTTGTAGAATGTCTTCTTGTCACCCTTTATGTCTCTACCTAGATTGAACTTGTTTTGTGCCTTTGCCTTTCTAATCTTACCCCTGCATACCTGTGTTGTTTGTTTATATTCCTCCTTTGCAATTTGATCTAGTTTCCACCTTTTATATGACTCTTTTTTGAGTAGGCAGCAGCCAGTGCTGGGTTCTATATTTAGGGTAGGGGTTCCTTTTCAACAATACAACACAAAACTGGCTCGCGCTCCCATCAGTAACTGGGAAAATTACACACCACCCTGGCCACCTCTGAGAGGCAACACTTCCCCACTACCAAGCACAGAGCCTGAGTGCAGCAAAGAAACTTTTAATGAAAGGAGAGAAGTCCCCTGACATTAATTAGGGAAAACGCCACAAGCAGGTTTCATAAACATAAACCTGCGAGCAGGACACCCACCTCACAGTGCGACCAGCAGAGCCTTTTGTCTCATGTTCTTGGGTTCTACAACCAAACGTGTATTTACTGTGCCCACCTTGCTCCCTCACCATACCCCACTCACAGTGGCTGGTCTTGGTCAGCAAGGACCCGGGGTTCAGAGGTGCATCTGTGCGAGTTCACCTTTCACTGGGAAAGATGATGCCTTGCTTGCTCCACAATATGGGCACTTGCTGGGGCTGGCCACCCTTCCTCTCTGGCGGCCATCTTGCTAGCCATTCCTGTTCTGCTTCCTGCCTCACCAGCCATGGTCAACATCTGCCACATGCCTCTCTGCTGTGACCTCTGTAGGTCTTTTCCAGATGGGCTCCTGGGGCTCTCCAACAGGCTGCTTTGCTAAGAAGCAGGTCACCAGGCAGGTGAAAGGGGCTGTGTGTGTGTGTGTGTGTGCATGCGTGTGCCCCACCCAGCTGGGGCTGCCCAAGTGCCCTGCCCTGATTAATGAACCCCTCAAACTCTGCTGCCCTGGGCCCCCACATACACTCAGCTCCCTGTCCTGACCCTCCACTCCCAGTCCCCTGCCCTGATTCCTGCAGCCCCTGCTCTGAGCCCCTATACCCTCAGCTCCCTTCCCTGCCCTCCAACCCTTGCCCTGATTCTTGTACCCCTACATCCCCCTGCCCTAAGCCTCCCATCTTCAAACCCCTGCACTTATTCTTGAACCCCCACAAGCCTCCCTGCCCTGACCCCCCAACCCACAGCCCCTGCCCTGATTTCTGCACCCCCACACATCCCCTCTGCCCATCCTTGCCCCAACCCCTTCCCTTATTCCTGATCTGTCCCAGACCTCCCTGACTTGAGTCCTCCACACCCTCAGCCCTCTGCCCTGATTCCTGCACTACCCACATTCCTCTGCCCTGAGGCCCCCCCCACTGCACCCCACACTTAAATTTCTTACAGGTACTGTCATATCACACCCACCCCAACTTCATACCCTGAGTGCTCCTCCCAGAGGGGTGTGATACAATAGTACTTACAAGAAACTTAAAGTTACTTTCACCCCTGCCCAAATCAACAGATTCACAGGTGAAACCTTCAGTGAAAATTATTCTGGTCGTTAAAAATAGCCATTCCCAATATAAAAGAAATTACAAGTAAAAATGTAATGTTTTTAAAAGTACAAAATGTGAAACAGTGCTTTCTTTGGCCTAACACCCAGTATTATTGAAGCACTGCACATACCAAGATCTGTTTTTCTCGTGTCACATGCACATTGCTGTGCGTTGCTTCCGAGTATAAAGTGAGCTCCCAACCATGAATGTGCTGAGGAAAAACTTGCGTGGAGCCCTGTGATGGGGTGGATGTGCCCCGCACTGAAGGGGGGGAAGAAGGGGGCTAAGACTTTGCGGGCGGAGGAAGTCCCGCCCTTCTTCCCTGACTGGGCATGCTCCAAGTGCTGGAGCTGCATAAAAGCCAACGGAGCGGGGAAGGAGCTCAGGCCAGAGCTCCCGACCAATCCCTGCAGCAACTGCCACCCCGGCAGCAGCTGCCGCAGCCCCAGGAGCCGCAACCCTGGCAGCAGCGATCGCAGTCGCCTCTGCGACAGCCCCGAAGAGGGAGGCCATCCTCGTGAGTTGAGCCCATCGAGCAACGCCCCGAGAAGGGGGCAACACTAGGGAGGGTGGGAAGTAACCCAGGGCCGAGGGTTGTCCCTCTTGGGAGCTCAGCGTGTTGAAGCGAGAAGCCCTGCTGAGCTGGCAGTGAAAGCGTCTACTGCCAACAGGGCCCTAGGTTGGGACCCGGTGGAGCGGGAGGGCCCGGGTTCCCCTACCTCCCCACTCTACGGCGCTCATCTCCTAACAGCCGGGGGAGACTCACCAGGGGCTTAGGCCTCCAGGCCAGAGAGCCTTCCCAAAAGAGACAACTGTGTTTGGGAGTAGGCCTGCAGGGCCATATTCACCCTGAAAAAGGGAACAGTAGTTTTTGGACTAGGCCTGCAGGGCCGTATTTATCCTAAAAAGGGGAAGTTTATTTTGGGACCTTACGACCCTTGTGAAAAGGGATGTCGACCCTGCCTTTGGGCCACCCCCGCTGACCATTGTGGCGGCCTGGCCCCGACAAGCCCAAAAATGCAAACCTAAAAATAGTAAAATGGAGGGTCAGAGAAAAGTGAAAATGACTGACTGGTTAACACGTTCCTCTCAAAAACAAAATATTGCTTGTGGTGGTGACAGCACCTACAACACTGCAGCAATTATTAGCAAGGTTGGTTAGTAGTATGGTGGATTCAGCTTGTGAGGAGAATGAGGCCCAGAGAGAGAGAGAGAGAGAATCCCAGTTGTAGATTCAACCGCCACCAGTGAAGTGAGGGAAGCTGAGGGTGCTAATGTTAGCATCAAGGATCTGATCTCTAGCCAGGAAACTGAGGAGCTAGCAGAAGGACTAAGTAATGAGTCTGACATCATCAATATGAGTAGTGTTAAAAATATGACAGTGACAGAATGACCACCTCTGCTGTGCAGTATTAGTGACACTTTTCGCCTCTTGATGATGGGGGGAGGGACTGTAAAATGTCCCAATAGACCATTTCCTATGATAGAAAAGGGCAATCAACATTTTTTTGCAGTGTCCTGTTTCAGACGGCTAGGGAATAGGGAACAAGACTCAAGTTGAACGTGACTGTCTTGTGTATTCACAGAAAACTAATAAAGTATTTTGCTTTTTGGGTATGCTGCATGGGGTGTGTGTGAAAATATGTGGCAGCCATTTAGTTAAGGGATATAATAACTGGCAATTTCAACTGTACTTCAATAACACAAAATGGAGAAAAACAACAAATAGTATCTTCAGGGGGTAGCTGAGTTAGTCTGTACAGGATAAACTTAAAAAACAACAAATGGTCTGATAGCACTTTATAGACTAACAAAACATGTAGATGGTATCTGAGCTTTCGTGGGCACAGCCCATTTCTTCAGATGACCGGAGTTTTGAGTTTAGGATGTGCAGACCCAAAATTAATAGAGGAGAAGGAAGAGGGGGAAGGGGAAAAAATGTGTTTCCCGCCCTCTTCCTTTTTTTTCCTTCCCCCCTCTTCCTTCTCCCCTATTTATTTTGGGTCTGCACATCCTAAACTCAAAACTCTGGTCATCTGAAGAAATGGGCTGTGCCCACGAAATCTCAGATACCATCTACATGTTTTGTTAGTCTATAAAGTGCTATCAGATCATTTGTTGTTTTTTAAGTTTAACAAAAGGTCTGGTAGCACTTTAAAGACTAACAAAACATGTAGATGGTAGCACTTTAAAGACTAACAACATATAGACGGTATCATGAGCTTTCGTGGGCACAGCCCATTTCTTCAGATGACCCGAGTGTTGTATGTCCAGAATCAAAAGCTGAGGACAGTCACATACAGGTATATCTCACCTGGGAAGAAACTGAGATATGTCTACGACTGGGAAAGTATATGGATAGCCAACTGCAAAATGCTACTGAAGTGGAGAGAGGGGGAGAGCGATACTAACCAGAGTGTTGGATTGCATTTTGTTCCTGGCATATTGTTATTTAGCATTAAGAAGTAAAAATGCAGAATTGGGGAATTCAAGGAATGGACATTTTATTGGACTATTGGAACTCTTAAGTCAGTACAATAATGTGACAGCGGAACATCTCCAAAAATTAAGGTGATGAAGGGTATGACATCATATTTGAGCTGGTGTTGTACACAAAATGAATTTCTGATGTCCATCTCAGATTGTGTTATTTACAAAATTTGTGAACTGGTCAAAGCAGCTAACTACTATGCAGCGGAACTAGACTGCACTCCCAACATTTTAAAGCAGGAGCAGGCATCAATAAGAATATGTTACTGTAAGCAGTCTCGCTTAGTCCTGGACCCGATTGGTGCTCGAGCCTATCCTTACTAGTTCGGCAGCCTCTCTAAGACCGGGGGGCCAGACCCTAGTTACAGAGTTATTAGGTCCACCTGACCAACATCTGCTTTCCCTGGCCACTTCCAAACTCCCCCTCCACCGTTACCTGACTCCTTGTCAGTGGCAGGTCCACAGGCTCTGGGTGCTCTATATGTGGGGACAAGATCCAGACAATCTCTTTGGAGCTGGGACTGGGCGGACCAGGCCAGTTGTTCACCTCAGCCAGGTCTTCAGGGCTTAAGCGGGAGAGTTCAGCAAAGGCCTCTGCTCCCTCCAGCAGCAGCCCCTCTACTGAGCTTCTAGGCTGAGCTTTTATACTTCCTGCCCCACCCTTAGGCCTCTGTTGACTTAAAGGGGCAGGCTCTGTCTCAGCCCACCCGGGATCAGAGAGAGGTTCTTCCTTCTCTGGGTCAGTGAGCGGCCATCCCTGTTCACTACAGTTACAAATAAATATTGATGACAACAAAGAGGAAAGCAGTGAGAACTTGTTTCTTGGATTCATGAGTGCTAGTGATACAACAGGGAAAGGGCTAGCAGAAACACTGATAAACACTCTAGATGCGCTAGGGATTGATTTGGCAAACTGTCATGGACAAAGTTATCACAATGGCTCAAACATGCGAGGAGTTCACCGTGGCATCCAGGCAATAATGCTTGATAAAAATCCCGAAGCCTTATTTTTACCATGTGCCAGCCATAGTTTGAACTTCTTGTTCTGTGATGCTGCTTCCTCAGAGCGTGCATGAATTTCTTTGGTACTGTACAAAGACAGCACACAATCTTTTCCTCCTCAGTCAGACGTTGGGAGATTTTAAAAGAATTTGTTAACATTACATTAAAGCCATTGAATGAGACAAGGTGGGAAGCTCAAATTAGATTTGATAAACGCTCTGTGATATCTGCTTGGTGACGTTAAGGCTTTAGAAAAGTTAGAGCTCACAACAAAAGACAGCAGAATTTGCTCTGAGGTTAATGCACTCCCAAACGAAATATAGTGTATGGATTTTTTTAACTTCTCCGTTGATCTGGCATGATCTGTTGACAGAAATCACACAGTTTAGTGTTGTAGTACAGTCAGAGGACATCATGCTAGACACTGCTGTTCCGCTGACTGACAACTTGAATGCCTTCTTATCAAATTATCGAGAAGATGGAATTGAGAAAGCTGTATCTTCTGCTCATACACTTGTGACAGAACTTGGCACTTCCACTGCTTTTCCTGAAACACACAACAGAAAATGCAAAGCATTTCACAATGAACTGGACCCTGACAACACTGACCACATGCAAACCTCTGTCCCACAACTTAACCTGACCTCTGAACTGAAACTTTAAGCACAGTATGTTCCGTGTCATGGTTGCTGTAGTAAACAGCGGTCTTGAGGACAGATTTCAGAACCTGAGACAGATCTCAGAGAAATATTGTTATCTTATAGAAATGGATAGTATGTCAAAGGAGGATTTGGAGGAGTTTGTAACACAGTATGCTGCCTCATAGAATCATAGAATACTAGGACTGGAAGGGACCTCGAGAGGCCATCGAGTCCAGTCCCCTGCCCTCATGGCAGGACCAAATACTGTCTAGACCATCCCTGATAGACATTTATCTAACCTACTCTTAAATATCTCCAGAGATGGGGATTCTACAACCTCCCTGGGCAATTTATTTCAGTGTTTAACTACCCTGACAGTTAGGAACTTTTTCCTAATGTCCAACCTAAACCTCCCTTGCTGCAGTTTAAGCCCATTGCTTCTTGTTCTGTCCTCAGAGGCCAAGATGAACACGTTTTCTCCCTCCTCCTTATGATACCCTTTTAGATACCTGAAAACTGCTATCATGTCCCCCCTCAGTCTTCTCTTTTCTAAACTAAACAAACCCAATTCTTTCAGCCTTCCTTCATAGGTCATGTTCTCTAGACCTTTAATCATTCTTGTTGCTCTTCTCTGGACCCTCTCCAATTTCTCCACATCTTTCTTGAAATGCGGTGCCCAGAACTGGACACAATACTCCAGCTGAGGCCTAACCAGCGCAGAGTAGAGCGGAAGAATGACTTCTCGTGTCTTGCTCACAACACACCTGTTAATGCATCCCAGAATCATGTTTTCTTTTTTTGCAACAGCATCACACTGCTGACTCATATTCAGCTTGTGGTCCACTATAATCCCTAGATCCCTTTCTGCCGTACTCCTTCCTAAACAGTCGCTTCCCATTCTGTATGTGTGAAACTGATTGTTCCTTCCTAAGTGGAGCACTTTGCATTTGTCTTTATTAAACTTCATCCTGTTTACCTCAGACCATTTCTCTATGTCCAGATCATTTTGAATTATGACCCTATCCTCCAGAGCAGTCGCAACCCCTCCCAGCTTGGTATCATCAGCAAACTTAATAAGCGTACTTTCTATGCCAATATCTAAATCGTTGATGAAGATATTGAACAGAGCCAGTCCCAAAACAGACCCCTGCAGAACCCCACTTGTTATACCTTTCCAGCAGGATTGTGAACCATTAATAACTACTCTCTGAGAACAGTTATCCAGCCAGTTATGCACCCACCTTATAGTAGCCCCCACCTTATAGTAGCCTTATAGTACAATCTAAGTTGTATTTGCCTAGTTTATTGATAAGAATATCATGCGAGACTGTATCAAATGCCTTACTAAAGTCTAGGTATAGCACATCCACCGCTTCTCCCTTATCCACAAGACTCGTTATCCTTTCAAAGAAAGCTATCAGATTGGTTTGACATGATTTATTCTTTACAAATCCATGCTGGCTGTTCCCTATCACCTTGCCACCTTCCAAGTGTTTACAGATGATTTCCTTAATTACTTGCTCTATTATCTTCCCTGGAACAGAAGCTAAACTAACTGGTCTGTAGTTTCCTGGGTTGTTCTTATTTCCCTTTTTATAAATGGGCACTATATTTGCCCTTTTCCAGTCTTCTGGAATCTCTCCTGTCTCCCATGATTTTCCAAAGATGATAGCTAGAGGCTCAGATACCTCCTCTATCAGCTCCTTGAGTATTCTAGGATGCATTTCATCAGCCCCTGGTGACTTGCAGGCATCTAACTTTTCTAGGTGATTTCTAACTTGTTCTTTTTTTATTTTATCTTCTAAACCTCCCCCCTTCCCACTAGCATTCACTATGTTAGGCATTCCTTCAGACTTCTCGGTGAAGATCGAAACAAAGAAGTCATTAAGCATCTCTGCCATTTCCAAGTTTCCTGTTACTGTTTCTCCCTCCTCACTGAGCAGTGGGCCTACCCTGTCCTTGGTCTTCCTCTTGCTTCTAATGTATTTCTAAAAAGTCTTCTTGTTTCCCTTTATTCCGTAGCTAGTTTGAGCTCATTTTGTGCCTTTGCCTTTCTAATCTTGCCCCTGCATTCCTGTGTTGTTTGCGTATATTCATTCTTTGTAATTTGTCCTACTTTCCATTTTTTATATGACTCCTTTTTTATTTTTAGATCATGCAAGATCTCCTGGTTAAGCCAACGTGGTCTTTTGCCATATTTTCTATCTTTCCGACGCAGCGGAATAGCTTGCTTTTGGGCCCTTAACAATGCCCCTTTGAAAAACTGCCAACTCTCCTCAGTTGTTTTTCCCCTCAGTCTTGATTCCCATGGGACCTTACCTAGCAGCTCTCTGAGCTTACCAAAATCCGCCTTCCCGAAATCCATTGTCTCTATTTTGCTGTTCTCCCTTCTACCCTTCCTTAGAATTGTGAACTCTATGATTTCATGATCACTTTCACCCAAGCTGCCTTCCACTTTCAAATTCTCAACCAGTTCCTCCCTATTTGTTAGGATCAAATCTAGAACAGCTTCCCCCCTGGTAGCTTTTTCAACCTTCTGAAATAAAAAGTTGTCTCCAATGCAGTCCAAGAACTTATTGGATAGTCTGTGCCCCGCTGTGTTATTTTCCCAACATATATCTGGATGCTTGAAGTCCCCCATCACCACCAAATCTTGGGCTTTGGATGATTTTGTTAGTTGTTTAAAAAAAGCCTCATCCACTTCTTCCACCTGGGTAGGTGGCCTGTAGTAGACTCCTAGCATGACATCACCCTTGTTTTTAACCCCTTTTAGCCTACCTAACCCAGAGACTCTCAACACTTCCGTCTCCTATGTCCATCTCCACCTCACTCCAAGTGTGTTCATTTTTAATATGTAAGGCAACACCTCCTCCCTTTTTTCCCTGTCTATCCTTCCTGAGCAAGCTGTACCCTTCCATACAAACATTCCAATCATGTGTATTATCCCACCAAGTTTCTGTGATGCCAACAATGTCATAATTGTACTTATTTATTAGCACTTCCAGTTCTTTCTGCTTATTACCCATACCTCTCGCATTTGTATATAGGCATCTAAGATACTGATTTGACCTTGCCTCCCAGTTTTGCCCTGACCCTCCGTTCTCTCTACCATTATAGCCCACACTCCCTCCCATTTCTGACCCATCTCCCAGGTCTCCATGTTCTCCACTTACCTGTGGGCTTTGCTTACCTGTCCCCGTCTAACCTAGTTTAAAGCCCTCCTCACTAGGTTAGCCATTCTGTGTCCAAATAGGGTCTTCCCCCTGCTCGAAAGGTGAACACCATCTCTGCCCAGCAGTCCTTCCTAGAATAGCATCCCGTGGTCGAGGAAGCCAAAGCCCTCCTGGCAACACCATCCTCGCAGCCAGGCATTCACCTCCAGGATGCAGCTGTCTCTGCCCAGGCCCCTACCTTTGACAGGAAGGATCGAAGAGAATACCACCTGCGCTCCAAACTCCTTCACCCGTACTCCCAGAGCCCTGTAGTCACTCTTGATCCACTCAGTGTCACACCTCGCAGTATCATTTGTGCCCACATGGATGAGTAGCATGGGGTAGTAGTCAGAGGGTCGGATAATCCTCGACAATGCCTCTGAAACATCTCGGATACTGGCCCCTGCCAGACAGCATACCTCCCAAGATGAAATGTCAGGGCGACAGATGGGCACCTCCGTCCCCCTCAGAAGACAGTCTCCGACCACCACTACCCTACGTTTCCTATTCGCAGTGGTGGCAGCAGACCTCCTAGCCTTGGGGGTACGAGGCTTCTTCTCCTCCATTGTAGGGGGTGATTCCTTATCTCCTGTATAAAGAAGAGCATAACGGTTTCCTAGTACCACAGCGGGAGGGTTCGGAGCAGGGGTGGAGCAGTGCCTGCTGCTGGCAGTAACCAGCTGCCAGTGTCCACCCTGAGCCGTCTCCTCCTCCACCAGTGGTGTGCCCGCAGTCCTGTGTACTGGGACAGCTACCTCAGCTGTCTCCTCATGAACACGGTCCAGGAATTGCTTGTGGATTCGGGTGCTCCTCAACCTAGCCACCTCCTCCTGTAGCTCTCCCACCTGCTGCCTGAGAGATTCCACCAGCAGGCACTTTTTGCATTGGATGATCTCCCCAGCCTGGATATCAGTAAGTGGGAATTGCAAGCCACAGTCCCTGCAAAACCACACCAGGATCTGGGTAGAGGCATCCATGCTCAGGCGCTCTGTCTGGCTACAGGCGCAGGTAGAGGAGACAGAGGAAGTGCTGGCACAGGTGTTGCGGCTCTGTCAAACTCCCTCTCAAACTCCCCTGTCTGCAGCCCCCTGTCCGCTTTCGCTCATCATTGGATGTTTCAGATATGATTCAAGAAATCTATCCAGCCAAGTGTCTTCTGAAAGATTGTAGATCTGCTCTAGAGAAACTGAATTTCATACTGAAATGCAACCTTCAGTCAGTCTTTCCAAATGTGGCTGTCGCTATAAGAGTGTATTTAACCTTGTCACTTATGATGGCGTCTGCTGAAAGATCATTCAGAAAGATGAAACTGATAAATTACCTGCAGTCTACAACGGACTAAGAGTGTTTAACAAACCACGTGGTTAGTTCAAATGAGCACAAGCTTGCATGATCTACCCCCTTTGAGGAAGTCTTGGACACATGAGCTGGCATAAAAGCAAGATGCATGAGACTATAACTGCATGGATTCTAATGCTGCTGTTACAGTATAATGTGTGTCTCAACAAATATCCATGTTGAATAATTAGTGGATTATTGTATGTGATATTAAGCAATGCAGGTGATTGCTCTCAAATTTAAATTATGGAATATTTTATTTTATTCATAACTTGGAAAGTTCTGATTTTTGACTTGCATAATGTCACTGTTTTTGTGGTTTGTTAAATGAAATGGTAGGTGCAATTAAAACTATGCAAACTATTTTAATTGCTTTTTAATATACTGAGAAGATGGGGTAAAATAATTGTTAGCTAAGCAGCAATACTCAAGAGTTGAGCCATGAGAGGAGAGGGGGGCCCAAAGACATATTTTGCATGCCCCCTACCCTGAACAGTTAGTTGCATCCCTGGCTAAAATGATTTGTAACTCAACACCAGCCGAAGTTGATCTCTTGGAGCTGCACAGATCCTGCAGGCTAGACACCTAGGCAGAGTAGGTGTAAATGTAAAGATGTAGTTATGTAAATACAGTTTACTCCTGAAATTTTGCCACTCTCCAACTAGCTGTCAGAGAAGAATCCATTCAGATCTTGCTAACATCAGCCTCAGCCTCACAGATTGACAGTTGAAATCAGGAATACAGATAAATCTGCCAAGGAAGAGACTGAGGATGCAACCTTAAGGGATGCCAACGTGGGGAACTGATGGCACTGCTGCAAGATGTGCCAAAGGGACAGTTGTAAGAAGAGAAACGGGAGACTAGAGAGTTGCGAAGGCCAACTTAGCAGAAAGAGCTAAGGAGAAAAGGCTCAAGTGGTTTGGAAGTAGCAGGTGGATGAAGAAGAAAAATAGAGAAACACTCTGGACAAATAAGGTCATTCCTGAATGTACTGAGTCAGGGCAGCTTTGGTGGAGCAGCAAGGGCAGAGTCAGAGGCTAAGGAGAAGGGGCTTATGCAGCTTGAGTAGGGCCTTACCAAACTTGCAATCCATTTTGGTCAATTTCACAGTCAAAGGATTTTTAAAATAGCAAATGTCATGATTTAACCATGTACAGCTGAAATTCCACAGTACTGTAATTGTAGGAGTCCTGACCCAAAAAGGAGTTGTGTGTGTGTAGGGGGGGAGGGGGTCACAGTACTACTATCATTACCTGTGCACAGCTGCTGCTGGTGGCACTGCCTTCAGAGCTGGACAACTAGAGAGCAGTAGCCACTGGCCAGAAGCCCAGCTCTAAAGGCAGAACAGCTGCCAGCAGCAGTGCAGAAGTAAAGATGGCATGGAATGGTATTGCCACCCCTTCCTCTGTGCTTCTGTCTTCAGAGCTTGGCCCTCAGTCAGCAGCCACCACTCTCCAGCTGCCCAGCTCTGAGGGCAGCTCACAAGTAAGGGTGGCAATACTACGACCCCCTAAAATAACCTTGTGATCCTCCAGCAACTCCCTTTTGGGTCAGGACCTCCAGTTTGGGAAACGCTGGTTACCACCATGAAACCTGTATAATATAGGATAAAAGCACATAAAAGACCAGCTTTCATAGGGAGAGACCAGATTTCATGGGCTGTGTCATGTTGTTTATGGCCATGAATTTGGTAGGGCCCTTAGCATGAGAAGTCAGCAATCTGAAGAGACAGGAGACCATGGGGAGGAGGGCAAGAGGAGAGTTATTAGATAGGCCAGTGGCCCCAGTCAAAATCCTGATCAAGGTTAATGGTTCTATTTCAAATCTCTCCCTAACCCAGCATCATAATCGGTGTCAGAGTAGTGAAACTCAGACTGCGGCTTGTAAGCTGCAAGTGGCTCTTGAATGTGTCTCCTGTGACTCTTTGCGGCATACGATATTAAGATGTGTGATTTTTTTAAACCAAAGTTATTAACCAGTCAGGATGTTTCTACTATTTTATTAAACCAGTTACAGTTGATAATATTGAGAATGGATGGCAGAGGGTGGATCACGTGTTAATTACCTGTTTCTATTCGTTCCCTCTGAAGCACCTGGCATTGGCCACAGTCGGAAGACAGGGTACTGGGCTAGATGGACCTATGGCTGTTCCTATAAAATAATAATACTTGGCCAGTCATCTGAAAAAGGGGGCTGTGCCCACGAAAGCTCATGATACCATCTGTATGTTTTGTTAGTCTTTAAACTGCTTGTTGTTTTTTAATACTTGGTCAGTCATTTTGCCATGAGAATAATATTTTATATTGTAGGGAATGATCTTGGACACGCTGGGTGCAGGTGAAAACAAGCAGAGGATTTATTGGTTCACACAGCTGGTGGAGTACTCATCAGGGGTTAACCTGGTGAGCACTAACTTAACCAAAACATACATTAGATTATATAGGTAGCAGATGGACGGAGGAGAAGTGATTTGATAGGTCTAGCAGCGGAAGTGAGATATGCACATAAGCCAATGACTACAAAAGTTACACAGTATCTCCGCCCATTGCCAATTAAACATGTTATCACTAATACAGGTAATTATTCCTAACAAGCTAAATGAGCCAACATAAACAGGATGGAAGTCCCAAAAATGGACATGTTAGCTTGGTAGCTGAAATTGTGATGTCTACTGCAAGACGACTCCTCCCTTGTGTGGGCACAGTCCTTGGGATTCAAGCAGATTAATCTGAAATCACAAGAGACAGTGAGAAAACCGCGCAGCCTGGCTGGTACCAGCCAGGCCTTATCAGAGAGAGGGGCCCCTTTGGAATGTAGTTGCCAGGGGAACCAGGGTCAGGGTAACTATTGAACTGTATGCTTCCCAGGCTTGGCCTGATACTTTCAGATTTGAGTTTGTCAGTTCTCAGCAAGACACCATGGCCTGCCTCAATTTACCCTACATATATATACTAAATATTTCCTCTGTCATACTATTTAAACAGGAATATATAGTACTATAGGAAATGAAACAATTTACACTACTGTGGCTCGTTTTAGGAAATGCTGATCACTAATTTGGCTCCTAAACAACTAAGATCTAAGCACTACTGTGTTAGAAGTATGTTAAACATAAGAAATCATGTATCTTTCGTAGCAGGACATCTAGTGCTTATTCAGGGTATTGCAACCTTGGTAATTATTCCCCATGACAGCTGAGCTAAATTTTCTAGACCAAACATTTTTTCCCTCTTAAAAAAAAAAAAAAAAAAAAAAAAAAAAAGGAAATTCAGCAAAACCAAAGCATTTAACCAATTAATGTTTATTTTGCCAACTTGTTCAGATTAATCTCTCCACCCCAAAAATTCAGAAAATTTCAAAATTATATCAAATCATTTTGATGTCATTTTAAAATTTCCTTCAGTTGTATTAAAAATAATAAAAAAAAGTTTAAATGATTATATGAAAGCAAAAACTCTGAGATGAAAATATTTTCAAAAAAATTCACAGTAGCCAGTGAACCAAAAAGAAAAAAAAGAAAAATCCATCATTCACACAACTATCATCATTAATAAATATTTCCTTTAGACTCAGCTGAGCCTTTCCAAAAACCCTGATGAAAATCAACTCGTTTCATGATTCAGAAAGGAAGATTTTTGACATCCATGCCATAGGGAGCGAATGCAGAATATAGTCAAAGTAAAAATGTCCTCTTTTAGTTCCTGTTTGATTCACCTGAGTGCTTCATTGGGAAACAGAAATGGCTTTTACCAAAAACACTAGCTTTTACCGCTCCCCCGCCCTTTCTCTTTTGTTCAGACTCTGGAATTTCTGAATACAGGTTGGACCTCTCTCATCTGAAATTCTTAGCATGAGGCCCACAGACAAGCAGGCAAGGGAAGTGTCCAGCCACAGTGGGATCCCATGGGCGACAGAGGAGCCGGGAGCAGCCGGGCCCTCCCTGGTGTCCACACACACACCTGCGGCTCGCAGCGCTGCCCGTGGGAGCAGGTGGTGCCTCACACATGCAGGCATGCCCGCGTGCTGTGTGTGGCACTCCTCAGGGTGTCTGGGGACATGCCTGCACCCTTGTGGCTAGTCTGCTTCCAGCCGTGGCAAGTGCTGGGAGCCCGGCCCCCCCGGGGCTGGACGTATGTGGCCTTCTCTGATCCTGGCAGCAGGATCCCAGCCATGCTCAGAGGCTGCCTGCTGAGTCTGCGTGCCGCACACTAATGCTGCACGTGGTTCCATGTGCACGGACTGCAGCATGATGTCCAGCCCGAGCGATGCTCGCCCCCCCACCTCCATTTGCACCCGCCTCCCCCGCCCTGTGTGTGTGACAAACTGAGAGCGCTCACCTGAAAATCACTCCCTGGCATCATACGAGGCCTGGGAGACATCCTGGCTGACAGGCACTGGCTCCAGGGACAAGGTGACAGTGTCCATCTCCTCCTGCTGGCCCTGGTCCTCCTCATCCTCTGCTGTGACCTGTGGCTGGGCGACGATGGAGGTCTCAAGGCTGGAGTCCACCATGATGGGTGAGGAACACATTTCCCTCCCCGCCCAGGATCTGGTGGTGCTCCTGGTAATAGGTGCAGGTGTGGAGTCCTTCCCTGAGCATGAGCTGTGCTCTCTGGCCCTGACAGATCTCCTTTACCTTACTCCAGACCTGTTCCAAAGTCCAGGGTGGATGTCCATGCTCTGCCAGGAACTTGGCCATGTGCTCAAAGGCCTCAGCGTTGTGGTGCTTGGAGCGGAGATCCTGCAATGTCTCCTCCTCGCCCCACAGCTTAAGGAGGGACAGGATCTCCACTCCAGACCAGGAGGGTGCCCGCCTCTTAGTCCCCCTGGGTGGGTCCTGGGACCCCTGGGGCTGCTCCCTGCAAGGTCCAGGGGTATTGCAGGGGGCTTGTGGCTCCGCCATGGGTGGCAAGGCCTGTGGCAGGGAGAGCTGCGTGGTCAGGGTGCCACAAGGCTTGTCCAGGGTGCCTGCAGCTTTCAGAGCTGGCAGAAGACAGGAACTATAGAGTTGTGATTAGTATGGATGGAGTGTTCACCAAGGCACCTGTGTTATTTCCTGGAGGCCTCTTCTTTTGAAAGAAAACCCTCCTTCCTGTGTATACACGCCTTTTTCCGAAAGAGCTCTTTCGGAAAACAGCTTCTTCCTCATAGAAAGAGTACCAATGCCGGAAAAACCCCTCTGTTCTTTCGATTTACTTTTGAAAGAATGTGATTGCAGTGTGGATGTAACTCAGGTTTTGTCAGGAAAATGACCTTTTTTCCGACAAAACTCGGTAGTGTACACATACCCTCAGATGCAAAACCAAAAACCTATTGAAAGAAAATACTACATTGCCTGCACAATTCTCCCCTTTGAAGCGAGAGGGAGAAAAAGACCAAACCACTTGAAAACAGATTAGTCAAATTGCTTAGAGCATGACTGTCTGGTGTTTGGATTCTATAGTTTTGAGGGCTTTATAAGAAACATAATAGAAAAAGCAACTGTGTTTGTTGGTGAAATGCTTCTGATTTTTGGCCTGCAGTAATTCATGAATTTGTCCCAAAGTTGAGTGCTGCCATGAAAGTTATATTTGCTAAGGGAACATGGCTACATTTTGCCATTTACTAGATGAGAAAATTGTCTCCCAAATAGCAGTTTTTCTCTGTGAAAGTTCCCCTGCCAACTGGTCTTCCCTCTAAGTTCTTCCATCCATGAATGGAGTGAGTTTTGTCTTGTGCACCTATATAGATATATTTTAAAACGTTATGGGAAAAGAATACTAAAACAATGGATAATTAACAAGATGCATGACTTTAAGAGTTTATTCAATATGAAGCCAAATAAAAATAAAATTAATACTGCAAAATTTTACATAGCCAACTTCCTCTGTTTATAACTCTGTCCCAGACCTTCCCCCAGCTGGACTAGATGATCTCAGGCTCCCTTCCAGTCCTGTGATTACTGTCGGAATTCATTTCATCCATACATAGTGCCATGTGACAGAAAGGAAATGTAACATACAAAACCTGATGTAAGAGTTTGGGGTATTTCCATACAACCATCATGGGCATGGGGCATGTGAGAGAGAAAGCCAAAGAGGGCAAAATAAATATTTTAAATCTAGCTATAGGCTAGGTATAGAGGAAAAGAATATGGAGTGCAAAATCAATAACTGATAAAATAAATTATCCCTTCTTTCTTTATTGAAAGAAGTAATACATTTCATTCTTAATGTTTGTAGCTGCGAGTCTGTAATTTAAAATAAATAAGAAGACTGAATGCCCTAAAAATTAAACTTCTGTAGCAAATTGAAAAGAGGAATTACTGGGGGTCATTTGTGTTTAGTTATTCTTCCTAGCTTGCTCTTACTTGGCATTTGCTACTCTGTCATACATGCCAGTCCAAAGACTCCCACCTCACTTTCAAACCAAAGGGAGGCCCTTGTTAATTTGCTGTGTCCTTTACCACAAGCAGCACTGGCTGATCAACTAGTTCTTATGCCCAGGGGTCAATCTGACTTTACTCAGCATCAGATGTGCTTACTAGCCAGGAACCTACATGAAAAAATGAGTCTTGACTCAAGGTGAGTTATTTTAACTCCCTCCTGATGATATGAATGCTAACATGTGAGGCAAACCTGGGAAGGAAAACGTATGTGGGACTAATGATCTGCTGCACGTTGATCATAAAAGGAAGCACGTAAAGTGGCAGTGAGAGTTGGAGGAACAATAATTGGGAATCATGATCTCTGGCTCACATTTCTGGGAGAAAGTTTGTTCTGTAGGTTGTAGTAGAGGACTTAGAGTCAGGGAGCGTGATCTAGCAATTAGATCAAGAATTCTAATTCCAGGAGCATCAGAATTCCTGGATTCTATTCCCAACACTGCTGCTGATTCCCTAGGTGATTGAAGCTTTGTGCCTTGTTGTACCCACCTCTAAAATGTGTATAATTACATTTGTCTGGCAAAACTGCTAGGAGCTTAATTAGATAAAGTTTCTAAAGTACTTTCATACCCGTGAACAAAAAGTCCTAGATGCCTGCTAAGCATTGTTGGGTCTATCAAAGGAAGATTTAAAAATAATGCAACACTGAAAGGAATCTTCTACAATTATTGCAAATAGTCCAAGTTCTTCATAGTAACCTTTCAAGACAGGATGCCCTGATGCATTTGAAGGGGACTATAACAACATTTACATTTTCAAAGATCCCGTGATGGAGGCTGCCAGGAGGAGTGGGTCCTTTTTTGGCATTACAGTACATCAATGCTTTGTTATTCAGGCCTGGCTGCCAGAGCAGCTGGCCCTGGCCCCAGCCATCAGAGCAGCCAGAACAGCCGGCTGCTGAGTGACCTTGGCCTTGTCCGCTGAAGCTGGCCATGGCCCCATCCTGCAGCTGTGGCAGGCCCTGCTTCCCTTTGCCGGAGCAGGCATGGCCGCCCTCCATGTGGCAAGTCCCAGTCCCCCCGCCAGAGCAAGCTGTGGCCCCCTGCCACATGGCAGGTCCTGGACCCCTGCCGGAGCAGGCCCTGGCTACCACCCATGTAGCATGTCCCAGCCCTCCTGCCAGAGCAGGCCCTGGCTGCCCACCACATGGCAGGTCCTGGCCCCCTGCCAGAGCAGGCCCTGGCTCCCCCACTGGAGCAGGCCTGGCTAGTAGAGCAAGCCCCACCTCCTACCCCGCTGCCATGCCACGCCACACGGCCACTGTAGGCCCTGACCGCCAGAGCAGGCCCCGGTCCCGGCCCTGGCCCTCCCACTGGAGTAGGACCCGCCACCCACCATGCTGCCTCAGCCAGCCCTCCCAGCAGTCCCCTCACGCCACCTCAGCCGGCGCCACCTGCCAGAGCAGCCACCTACTGTGCCACTCCCCTTCCATCAGGAAGGTGAATGCTGCTGCATGGCTCTGCAAAGGAGGTGGACGGGTGGAGAATTGTTTGTGTGTGGCTGCATAGGTGTGCACCTTTAAGGGAGCTATGCTGCCAAAAGTCCATGGTTCCATGTTTCCACAAGCCTTGTGATGCGATAAGCAGGAAACAAACTCAATTTACTCCTAGCTAAAGACAAAATGCACCAAAATATGAACACGTCTTCCCCCCCAGGAATGGAATGCAGTGCCACATCATTTGAAAAACCAGAAGCCTCCCCAGGCAATTATAGCACTTATATGAGGCCTGGGCAAAACACCCTCCACGTGGCAGATCCAGCCTGACAAGCCACCAAGGAGATTGTAGCCTTGGCTATGTCTACACTGGGAAGGTTTGGCGACAAAAGTGTTCTTAACATGCAAAAGTCACCAAAAGTGAAAACTGGTCAAACCAGTTTTCTGCCTCCCATTGTTGACATTTTATGGCCACATTGCTTTGCTTTTATCCATTGACAGGGTGCTAGCAATGTGGGGAAGCATCCCACAGTGCAGCACTGTGGGAAGGCAGAGCTGACCCCTGCACTTCTTGGGATTCTCTTGTAGTTCTATGAGCTCTCCCTACTGAGGAATGTCAAGGCAGCACAGCAGTCTCTCCAGCCCTTCACCTGCAGCAGCAGTCTGCCTGCCGCTGTGTTTCTAACAGGGCAGAACAGAAGCATTCCAGTGTTTTGTTCTTTTTGTTTGTTCCCCAAATGGAGCAGCTCACTCCACTGTCAGATACCTCCCAGAGCTTTGAAAGGGGAAGGGTGCGTGCATGCAGGGCAGCAGAGATCAAAACACTGAGCAGGGCCATCAGGGCAGGCATTGTGTGATACTGGTGGAAGATAATTCTCTCAGCAAAACAAATAGAGTCCCCAATGGCTCTTTGTCGACAATAAATGGAGGGGAAAAGACAAAAGCCTCTTGCAGGAGTGGAAGTTTTTTGTCACCAAAACTGGGGGGTTTCCTGACAAAAGTTGCATTGCAATGTGTATGCTCTCACTGTTTTGTTGACAAAAAGCAGTTTTTGGCAACAAAAGATGCCAATGTAGACAAGGCCTGGGGCCAAAGCTTTTGGAGTAGCCTCTGCAGCAATTTAATATGTAGGTGCCTCCTGGCTAGTAACTGTAGACATCACCCCTCATTCTTAATCTCAGATAAGATCAGCTGGGAAGTCCTTGCTCTGGAACCTAATAAAGAACATGCCAAAGTGGCTGTGGCTTTAAGCCTGGCATAGCAGGTGGCACAGAAGTGCCCTGTCACAGGCAGAGCCTGTTAGAGGGCTTATCCCTTCACTCTCCCACTTTCCTGGCCCTTCTATGTGAGCAGCGGACAGCAATCCCCAAGTCCGAAGATGCAAACGATTCGATATTTATTGGGGTTAGATTCCAGCCAGAATGAATCCCGTTTCCTTTCCTTTCTTCCCCTTGTTCCCTTGTTTTTTCTCACCTACTTCTGCCTTGCCACCAATTGATATAGCAATGTTTTCAGGCACATCTTAACCAGTCATTCTGCTGAAGTTTAATTAACCAATCCTAACCTATTGCAATATCTTCAGAGGGGTAGCTGAGTTAGTCTGTAACAGGAAAAACTTAAAAACCAACAAATAGTCTGGTAGCACTTTAAAGACTAACGAAATATGTATCATGAGCTTTTGTGGGCACAGCCCCCTTCTTCAGATGACCGGAGAGTTGGATATTTAGAACCAAAATAAATGAGGGAAGAAGGGGGGTATGGGGAAGGAGAAGGACAAAAATGGAGGGGAGGAAGAAAAAAGACAGTGAGTAGATAAGCTTCAAAGGGATAGTGAAGTTAGTCTGTAACAGGAAAGACTTAAAAAACAACAAATAGTCTAGTATCTAGTATCACCATAAAGACTAAATAGTTACAAGAGGCTGATAAGAACCATTACTTTGTACTTGGAAAGGAAGATGACCAACACCAGATTCTACACAGACATCAAGAACCATTTGCACCTTCATTGTTTGGTTGGTTGATAATGTGCAAGCCATCCGAGATTCATACCATTTGCATGAGAATTGAACTTGTGAATGAAGTTAAGTTCCAATCCTTCTCTGTGTATTTGGTTTGTGGAATTGGTCTGAAACAAAACAGCAACTTGGAGATCCATTAATGAGTGTCCAGGAAGATTAAAGTGTTCTCCAACAGGTTTCTGTATGTTCCCTTTACGGATATCTGATTTGTGTCCATTAATTCTTTCCTGTATGGACTGTCCAGTTTGTCCAATATATATAGCAGTGGGGCATTGCTGGCATTTGATGGCATAGATCACATTACTGGATGTGCAGTTAAATGAACCTCTGATCTGATGGCTGATGTGGTTGGCTCCAGTGATTAATTCAGTTGTATAGATATGTGGGCAGAGTTGGCACCGGGGCTGATTGCAGGGCTGGGTTCGTGGATGCTTATGATATAGCTGTGTAGCATGGTTACCGGAAAGAATTTGTTTCAGCTTGGGGGGTTGTCTGTAAGCGACAATAGGCCTTTCCCCCAAGGCCTCTGAGAGTGAGGATTCATTTTCCAAAATAGGTTGTAGATTGTGGATAATGCGTTGGAGGGGTTTAAGTTGTGGACTGTAGGTAATGACAAGTTGCTGTTATTTTCTCTTTTGTGTCTGTCTTGAAGTAGTTCATGTCGGGGTACATTTTTGGCTCTGTCAATCTGTTTTTTCACTTCTCCAGGTGGGTATTTCAGTTTTGCGAATGTCCTATATAGATCCTGTAGGTGTTTGTCTCTGTCTGTGGGATCAGAGCAAATCCGGTTATATCTTAGGGCTTGGCTTTATACAATAGATTGAGAAATGTGTCTGGAATGGAAGTTGGAGGCATGAAGGTAAGTGTAGCGGTCGGTAGATTTCCGGTATAGGGTTGTACTGTAGTATCAAGGAAATGGATTTCCTGTGTGGACTGGTGCAGGCTGAGGTTGATGATGGGGTGGAAGTTGTTGAAATCCTTGTGAAATTCTTCAAGAGTCTCTTTCCCATGGGTTCATATGATGAAGATGTCATCGATGTAGCGTAAGTAAAGTAACGGTGTTTGGGGGGTGGAAGTCGAGGAAACATTGTTCAAGGTCAGCCATAAAGATGTTGGCATATTTTGGTGCCATGCAGGTGCCCATGGCTGTGCCACTGACTTGAAGATACAAATTGTCTCCAAATCGGAAGTAGTTGTGGGCGAGGACAAAATTGCAGAACTCTGTAATCAGGGGGGCATTGCTGTCTTCGGTGATGGTGTTCCTGACGGCCTGTAATCTGTCTTCATGTGGAATGTCACTGGAGCCAACCACCTCAGCCACCAAATCATAGGCTCATTTAACTGCACATCCAGTAATGTGATCTGCGCCATCAAATGCCAGCAATGCCCCACTACAATATACATTGGACAAACTGGACAGTCCCTACAGGAAAGAATTAATGGACACAAATCAGATATCCATAAAGGGAACATACAGAAACCTGTTGGTGAACACCTTAACTTACCTGGACACACATTAAGGGTATGTCTACACTTGCACCCTCTTTTGAGAGAGGGATGCAAATGAAGAGATTTGAAATTGCAAATGAAGCCGGGATTTAAATATCCCATGCTTCATTTGCATATTCGCATTATAGCGTTATTTCGAAATAGCGCTATTTTGAAATAACAGACTCTGTTAAGACGCGGTTATTTCGAGAGAAAACCGTCTCTCAAAATAACTCTTATTCCTCATACAATGAGGTTTACCAGTTATTTAGAGAGAAGGGGTTTCTCTCGAAATAACTGTGACTTAACAGCATCTGTTATTTCAAAATAGCGCTATTTCGAAATAGTGCCATAACGTGAATATGCAAATGAAGCATGGGATATTTAAATCCTGGTTTCATTTGCAATTTCGAATCTCTTCATTTGCATCCCTCTCTCGAAAGAGGGTGCAAGTGTAGGATCTCAAGTTGCTGTTTTGTTACAGACCAACTCCACAAGCCAAATACACAGAGAAGGATTGGAACTACAATTCACTCACAAGTTTCATTCTTATGCTAATGGTTTAAATCAAGATACTGGATGGCTGGGACATTATCAACCTACCAAACAATGAAGGTGCCAATGGTTCTTTATGTCTGTGTAGAATCTGGTTTTAGGTCTCTTTCTCTCTAATTGCTAACTAATGGTTCTTATTTGCCTCTTTTAACTATCTGTTGTTTTCCAGTTTTTCCTGTTACATTCATACTTGATTTCTTTGATACTTCTCTACCCTCCCCCTCCCATTTTTTCCGTCTTCCCCTCCCTCCCTTCTTCCCTCATTTATTTTGGTTCTGGACATCCAACATTTTAAATCTTCTAGGCCCTTCCTTTTATCTGGAGGAGATAGACTGCATCGCTTAACAGCCCCAAATTACCTTGTTTCAATGTGAGTGGTTTGGGATGTGTCAGGACATGATTGTATGTTTCCCTGTTTATGGATGCCTCTGCTGCTTAGCCCAAAGCCTTATCTTAAGAACAAAGCCTGAGATGATCATATACAGATAGACTATGATTTTGCTTTTATACCTCTGCTATAAGGAAAACAGGAAGAATACACCTAAATTCTTAAAGTATAGGCCTTTGTAGGCAGGCCTGAATAGTTATATCCTAACAGAGCCCCAAGGGAGCAGAGGGGTGTTTCTCATTTCCCCCCTGTGGCCTTATGGGCTGGTCACAGTCTGGACATTCCTGATCTAGCTTCCTGGCTCTCATGCTCTTCAGTTCATTAGGGTTAGCACATGCCCAGCTGGGTTGGTCTCCAGCTCGTTGTGCAATTTCATAGAATCATAGAACACTAGAACTGGAAGAGACCTTGAGAGGTCATCGAGTTCAGTCCCCTGCCCTCATGGCAGGACCAGGTACTTTCTAGATCATCCCTGATAGATGTCTATGCAACCTGTGCTTAAATACCTCCAGTGATGGAGATTCCATAATCTCCCTAGGCAATTTATTCCCGTGTTTAACCACCCTGACAGGCAGGAAGTTTTTTTCTAATGTCCAACTTAAACTTCCCTTGCTACAATTTAAGCCCATTGCTTCTTGCCCTATCATCAGAGACCAAGGAGAACAATTTTTCTCCCTCCTCCTTGTGACATTTTAGATACTTGAAAACTGCTATCATGTCCCCTCTTTGTCTTCTTTTTTCCAAACTAAACAAGCCCAGTTCTTTCACTATTCCCTCATAGCTCATGTTTTTTAGACCTTTAATCATTCTTGTTGGCCTTCTCTGGACCTTCTCCAATTTCTCCTCATCTTTTTTGAAATGTGGTGCCCAGAATGGGACACAATGGGTACGTCTAGACAGCAAGGCTATTTCAGGATATTTCTGAGAATGGTTATCCAGCTAGCTATGCACCAACCTTATAGTAGTCCTTATAGTAGTCCCATCTAGGTTGTGTTTCCCTAGTTTATTGATAAGGTGGTCACACAAGACCTTGTCAAATGGCGTACTAAAATCTAGGCATACCCTGTCCATCTCTTCTCCCTTATCCACAAGTCTTGATATCAAAGAAAGTGATCAGATTGGCTTGACATGATTTCTTCTTTACAAATCCATGCTGGCTATTACCTAGCACCTTGTTATCTTCCAGATGTTTGTAGATGAATTCCTTAATTACTTGCTCTATTATCTTCCCTGGCACAGAAATTATATTGACTGCTCTGTAATTTCCTTGGTTGTTCTTATTTCCCTTTTTATAGAAGGGCACTATATTTGCCCTTTTCCAGTTTTCTGGAATCTCTTCTGACTTCCGTGATTTTTCAAAGATGATAGCTAACGGTTCAGATACCTCCTCTGTCAGTACCTTGAGTATTCCAGGATGCATTTCATCAGGCCCTGGTGACTAGAAGACATCTAACTTTTCTAAGTAATTTTTAACTTGTTCATTTTTTTTATTTTAACTTTTAAACCTACCCCAATTCCACTAGCATTCACTATGGTAGGCATCCCATCACCATCAATCTTCTTGATGAAAATCGAAACAAAGGTTATTCATTGTCTGTAATAACTCAGCAGCTGCTTCACAAGGCCAGCCAGCACTAGAGAAAAGGGTTAATACATGGAATCAGTCCCGCCAATGGAGGGTGGAGGTAGACGGGGAACTGCCCTGGGGCCAAGCGATACAAAAGAGTCCAGAGCTCCTGGCCACCACTGCCCCAGGCCCTTTAAAATGCTGCTAGAGCCCCATGCGGCATACTCTTGGTCATACTGAGGTTTGCCTGGGGGAAGCGCCACACTCTCCAGGTGGTGCTGTGGGCTTCTGAACCCCAGCCCTGCCTGTTCTGCCTGGGGCCCCACCCCTTCTGGGGGCATGAAGCAGGCCTCCCCTAGCCTTGTCTAGGGGCCCGATGAGGCTGTCAGCCCTGCTTCATGGAAATATTAATCACTAGAAGGTCCTTATCTTATCAAAATAATTCTCCTAGAAAAATGCTTGTTGCAGGCTCCTGACCATTTTTTACAGCCCCATGGATCAATCTCTTCTCTGTGGTATTTTCCTTTTTTGTCCCTTTATACATCCTATCAGAGGATCTCTGTATAGCATAATTTTTAATTTTTTTGTGTGCTGTCACAAGGGAAAACACCTTCAGCGCTTACGCTGCTATTAGCAAAATCGATGGGCACTAATGCATTCCTGATCAATTCATGTGTACACTGCTAGCCTGGCTGCCTGCCCCCATATAGGCCCTCTGTGTGACTGGCTGGGAGAAAATGGCTCCCTCATGTTGTCAACAAAAGGCTCCCTGACAGGTCTGTGCTGCTGTCTCTCTCTCAGGTTTAGGAGGGTGTTCTCCTCATTAACAGTAATTTGCTTTTATTGTTATGCTCACGGGCGAGGGAACATGAAAACTAAAAGGCTTAACTTTGCCTAAGAAGCCCATGGAGAAGAGCCCATGTGCTGTGGTAGAAGCATCACACCAGAGGTAGTCACCGCTGAATCAGAATTAGCTTGTAATTTGTACTTGGTTATTTATTAAAGAGACCCTGCAGCTGAAGTGAACAGACTTGTCCCTCTCCCTCTCTCTCAGCTGTTCTCATTTACATTTTGTGTGTGTTATGCGAGGCTGGCTTCCTTGATAAATATCTTCAAATGAATGTTGCCCATGCAGAGCTCTTCTTGTTCTAACTTGATGGAAAGCATCCCACACCTTTCCACACAGAGGAACTGTAGGGGATACAGAAAGACAATGGCAATTTATGGATCTGAAAGGGATGGGGGTGAGGGAGAGAACAAAAAAAGCCCATTGAATCTTACGCTGTCGGGAATCGTGTTTTTTCTGGGTCACTTGTCCTCCAAACTATACAGAAGTTACTCCCGGGGATAGCGAGTTAGCCCAGAGTTTCCAGAAGAGGCCGATTCAGGGAAGCCTGGCCAGTGGAGGCTGAACAGACTTCCCACATTGCTGGTAAAAGCTGTTTAGAGGTTCTCATATTAAAAAGCAACATGCCCAAGACTAAGAATGTTTGCATTACCAGAGGGCCCTCCTCCTAGTGAAACCAATCAGTGCTTCTGGAGTTTTTAAGGCAGGACACTCCTGTATTCTTAGGTTTGGCCAAGTTCCCCCTGTTCACCCTCATGGACAGATTAAAAATCTAAAACACATGACCTATGAAGGAAGACTGAAAGAATTGGGTTTGTTTAGTTTGGAAAAGAGGAAAAGAGAAGATGGAGAGGGGACATGATAGTAGCTTTTAAGTACTTAAAAGGGTGTTACAAGAAGGAGGGACAAAAATTATTCTCCTTAACCTCTGATGATAGGGCAAGAAACAATGGGCTTAAATTGTAGCAAAGGAGATGTAGATTGGACATTAGGAAAAAATTTCCTGTCAGGGTGGTTAAGCCCTGAAATTAATTGCCTAGGGAGATTGTAGAATCCCCATCCCTGGAGATACTTAAGAGCAGGTTAGACAGACATCTATCAGGGATGATCTAGATGGTGCTTGGTCTTGCTGTAAGCGCTGGGAACTGGACTTGATGACCTCCCGAGATCCCTTCCAGTTCTAATATGCTATTATTGAGTCCTTCTGTCATGTTTCTATGACCCAGCTGAGGAATCCACTACCACTTCCATCCAAAACAGGTATGTCTTTTTAGAGACCACTGGATTGTTTAATTGCTTCTGCTACAGCTATAAATCATTCCAAAATTGCCAAAGAAAAAGAGCAATCCCCAGCATTCCATATGGCAATCTATTATTTACAGTGCTCCTTATGCATAACATTTTCAGAACAGTGACATTTGGGATGATATGGTTCTTTTTGCAGCATCACAGATATTTCATGCTCACTTGCATAAGGAACTAAGTAAGTCAGGCTATTTTACTATCACCCTGGCCTTAATGAAAATGTGTCTAAGCCTGGACTCTTCCTAGTGTAACCAGGGCCGGACTAAGGGGTGGGCTAGCTGGGCAGCTGCCCAGGGCGCCAACCTACGGGGGCGCCCGGCTCCCAGCGGGCTGCAGCAGCCGCCCGGGGCGGGGGCCATGTTAACCCCCACAGCACCGGCCAGCAGCGCCCTTCCCCCTGCGACCGCAGGGCCCTGCACAGCCAGGCACAGTGCACCATTGGCGGTGGCCAGGCTGACTGGGCAGCGCATGCGCCGTGCATCTGCCCACACACCCCAGGGGCGAACCCGCGCATGCGCCGTGCGCCCGGAGGCAGGGCCGTGCGCCCCGGGGGTGGCGCCGCGCGCCTGGGGCCCGGGGCACCAAAATGGCTCGGGCCGGCCCTGAGTGTAACGCCAAAAGACAGAATTAAACCTGGGACCTCTGGAGCTTAATGCATGAGCCTCTATCACATAACAGCAGGCTCTCAACTGCGGCTGTAGAGTTGACTTCATGCTCCCTTGTCAGTGGTCTCAGCCTCTGGGTTACACTAGAATAACTAGCTCATAGAGATTAGCCAGTGTGAATATCAGTGAATTTAGACTGAGCTTTTCAGAGGAGCCTAAGGGACTTGACCATCTAACTGCCTTAGGCACTTTTGAAAATTGCAGCTCAAAATGCCAGGAGCTGAGCTCCTGAATTAACTCATGCCTCCGACAGAAACTCTCCCATAGTGCTCAGTACCCACACACAGGCTACAGGCTCACTTACACTACCTCAGCGTTGTCCCAGGATTAAGCTTAGAGGCAAAATGAGAGCTCATTTCTCTCCAGGGCCATTTACTTCCCGGCCTACAAATACCAATGTTTGCTGACCACTAGAACATGGATGGAGGCAACCAACCAGCTGTAAGTGGGTACCAGCTTTTTGGTGCCTTTAACCTGAACTGGTGAGATCTAGATGAGAAAGGAGTGAATGGGAGGGAAGGAGAGAGACAGAGACAGTTGGCAGAAAGGGTTAAGCTATAGAAAAGAGCCAAGGAGAGGAACAAGGAAAGAAGGAAAGAAAAAAGCCAATAGACTCATAGGCTATGTCTAGACTGCAGGCTTCTTTCAGAAGAACCCTTTTTTCGGAAGAGATCTTCCAAAAAAACTTCTTCTGAAAGAGAGTGTCCACACACAAAAGCGTATAGAAAAAGAGATCTGCTTTTTTGAAAGATAGCGTACACACTGAATAGATGCTATCTCGCATGTAAGCTGTGATTGCTATGGACGGAGTCGCCACCAGGGCACCTGTGGTTTTTCCTCTTCTTTCGAAATAACTCCCTCTTCCCCGTCCACACACGCCTTTTTCCGAAAGTGCTCTTTTGGAAAAAGGCTTCTTCCTTGTAGAAAGAGGATTACCAATGCTGGAAAACCCCCTTTGTTCTTTCAATTCACTTTCAGAAGAACGCAACTGCAGTGTGAACTTAACTCAGGTTTTGTTGAAAAAACGGCTGTTTTTCTGACAAATCTCTGACAAAACTCTCACTAGACATACCAATAGTGAGAGAGCCACTCAGCTGAGCTACCACCTGTGCCAATTTACACCAGCTGAGGATCAGCCCCATAAAAGTTATTTCACATTGGTACAGAAAATTTGTTGGACACGTGATTTAGTTTCATGTAGACATTGCTCCAGCTTCTCCAGTGCCCTTCTTTGCCCCCATGCCCATGATGGGCCTTTCTGCAGTGGCTCTATACAGGGGTGGGCAACCTTTTTTCGGGTCGGGGGCCACTGACCCACAGACAAATCAGTCGGGGGCCGCACACAAGTGCAAAGCAAAGTGAGAAGCCCCTGACTGAGAAGGAGAAAGACACTCCCCACATTCCCCTCATACACCGGAGCCTAGGGGGACCCAGGCTCGTAGATTTTGCATGCTCCAGCCCTGTGAGTAGGTGGCAGGGGGGATGGAGCGCCAGCGTGGGCTCCCCAATGTGGGGAGATCCCTGAGCCTTGGGGGCCGGATCCAGGAAAGCTGGGGGCCGCATCTGACCCACAGGCCTGAGGTTCCCCACCCCTACTATACAGTTACCGGCCCACTGGATCTTTATACTTTAATCCATTCCTACCACTCCAGGGATGTGTACAGCCAAGCACTGATCTTATGGAGGTGAAACAAAGGCCTCATACCATGTTTCACCAGCGGGTGGCAGGCAAATCCTGTGCTTTTTCTTTTAGCCAGCAGCGTTTCTCTGCTCTGCAAACACTGCCAGTCAGGGCCCCTTTGCTATGCTTAATGCTGTTGCCTCTATCTGTTGTATGACCTTGGTTTTGTACCATTAAAAGTTAAAATTTAATGTGCTACAGATGTCATAAATCTCTCCCTGTGGTACCCATTCTAAGTACAGGAGATGCTCTCATTAAGTCATGTCCATGGTATTGTGCTCATAAATCGGTCTTTGAAATGTACCCTCCCGCCTCTTGTAGCTTCATAGTCTTGTGTTTGTTAAAATTAAGAAAATGAAGAGACAAAACCAAATCCACTGACTATCCTGATTCAGTTCTCATTTACACCAGCATCACCCTATTGATTTAAAACAGCTCCTTTTTGGCTTTACACTCTGCTGTGACTACAGCTTTACTGTTTCTACAGCATCTAGCACAAAGGAGCCCTGATCCATGACAGCTCCACCCCCCCAGGTGCTACTGTAATGTAAACACTATATTATTACTCACACACTCATTGAAATGACACCAGAATCAGGCCCTTCTTGTTTTTGAGTGGTTTATTATAGTGTGGATATGAATGAGATTCTGTCCTTAATGTTTAACTGGTTAATTAATTAAATGGGATTTTACATCAATAGTCCTGATATTTACTTTGCTAGCTGTAGTCTTGAGAGCCATTAAAAAAAGCCAGGTTTCTTTTATTTCATGAAGGAAAGGGAAAAAGAAGGGAGTGTAGAAAATCTCACAGTGGTTACTGATTAACTTTTTGTACCCATCCAAAGCTTATTTAATATGCAGTGTGTCTGACAGTTTGACCGTGGGCTGAAGTCAGTGGAGTTGTATTGTTAAAACAGCATATTAAGGAGAAGAATAAGGCTCTCAAATAGGCACTAGTTCAGCAATGTACTTAAACACATGCCTAACTTTAAGCACATGTGCCTTCTCATTGACCTCAATTCAGTCTCTTTTGGCCTAATGTTTAAAAAATAGAACTCTGACTTGGAAAGCTCTGTGGACTTTAGGCCAAAGGCATTTGACCTTCTTGCGTCTCAATTAACCCATCCAGAAAATGAGAGTGAAAAAACAGCACCTCATTAAAAAAGGACGCAGACACCATGACTAGTTTGAGCATCCCTTAGTCAATAAATTACCAAGTAAAATGACTCTCCAAGAACTGTTATGTCTATCGGGAAAGGACACCTACTTCAGAAACTGTCCAGACATATATCTACATACAGGCGACCCGTGGTAATAGTCAGAAATGAACTCCTCTCATTTTCCATCAAGAAATAATCTAAGCGCACAAATGTTTTCCATACTGTACTCAGATTTGCCTGATAATCAAAAGGCAGGAATTGTGGACAGTACACACACTAGCACTGAGAGGCTCAGGTATACAGCAAAAGATTTGGATCCACATCAAGACTTTCCATCTAGCAGTCCATCCTGCTTGCTCCCCCTTCCTCAAACAGAACTGGCCCTGGCCTATTTTCTCTCCCTTCCCCACCCAGGCTATGTCTAGATTTCAGGCTTCTTTCAGAAGAAGCTTTTCCAGAAGAGATCTTCTGAAAAAACTTCTTCCAAAAGAGAGCGTCCACACTGCCAAAGACAGATAGCGTCCACACTGAATGTGGACGCATGTAAGCTGTGGGTGGAGTGGACACCATGGCACCTGTGCTTTTTCCTCTACTTCTATCAAAAGAACTCCCTCTTCCCCATCCACACATGCCTTTTTTCCAAAAGAGCCCTTTTGGAAAAGGTGTTCGTTCTTGTAGAAAGAGGGTTACCAATGTCGGAAAAAACCCTCTGTTCTTTCGATTTTTTTCTGAAAGAACACGATTGCAGCATGGACGTAATTGAAGTTTTTTCGGAAAAAGAAAAAACTCTGTAGTGTAGACATACCCCCAGAGGGATCGGCTTGATAATCCAGCTCTCCCTAGGCTTGCAAATGCTGCTCCTTCCAATGTCACTTTCTCTGGTACACAAGAGCTGCAGGAAGCCTTCCTGCTGTACCTGGGAAATACAAGGAATGAGCAGAGAGAATTTAGGCCCTTTAAAATTAAAACACACCCGCTAGCAGCAATTTTGATTTTTAATCCAAACTGACTTAATCCAGGGAGGGCAGAACCAATTTCAGAAAAAAAGTCAGAAGTGGCTTTGTCCAACCGATTCTCCAAACAAAATCTGAACCCAGGGTTTGGTGATTTCATTCCAGTGAAAAAATCCTATAGAACTTAGTAGACAAAGATAAGTTTTGTGACCACCCCCTATAGATTATTTGCTATAAAATTTCAAAGGATTTGTTCCTCTGTCTTTATTAAATTCTATTGGTGACATCCTGGCCCCACTAAGGTCAATGGAAAACCTTCCATTGACTTCAAAGGGGCTAGGATTTCAGGTTTTTTGAACAATTTCTCTAGCACCCTACTATTTCATTATTAAGAGCTATAAGATATTTCCAGAATGGGAAATAAGAGCTCACGCATCTCTTCTCATCTTAAGAGTCATAGAACCATAGTAGGGTTAACAGGGTCTGCAAGGGTCTTGTAGCCTAACCTCCACCATGATGCAGCATTTGTTGTGTCTAACCCATCGCAGATAGATGGCTACCTGGCCTCTTTTGAAAACCTCCAGTGAAAGAGATTCTTCCCGTCTCCTTCCCTTTTCAGAGCCAGTTATGAGGAGGATACGTGACAGTTTAAAATTGGATTGAAATCACTTTACATAGAGCACTGCGCAATTGTGAGGTGGTAGTGACTTTGGGTCACTTCTCTCAATATCAGTCTTGACTATGATTCGAACAATTGCGCTTGAGGAGTAAATGAAACTGTTCTTATCGAATACAAATCACCCTTTGCTCAGAACCAGCCCAAAACCTTGTCAAGATAAAATTAAATTCAGAAGACACATTCCTATGCCCAGCCCTAAGAGATTGCCCTTCTCCTAAGATATGAAGGCTCTCTCGTCCAGCCTATTCCCTTACTCCTCCATAGCTTCCTCTACCTTTGGGAATTCCAGGGATAAATTATTAACCTACTCACGGGTCATATGAATGGCTGTTTTATGGTTTCAACATTGTAAACTACATTAACAAGTGTTTCTCTCTGCAGTATGGCCACTCAACACAGCACAGGGAGCACACTTAATGAGATGTAACATAAACCTACCAGGCAGCTCTCTATGCTCAATGTAAAAGAATGCCAACCTTGTGCTGTTTCTTCACCGATTTTTAGTTTTAAATTAGAAGCCGACCCACAACCTAAACCGCAAATATCACATTAGTCTGCCATGCCCCTTATGGAACAGTCCTAAATAATTTAATAGGGATGAAATAGGCAAGAGGTCAGAGACCTAATCCTCAACAAAATCAGCACCAGAAAAACTGTCTCAGGCAGGGGTTGTGCAATTTGTTCCGGTACCATGAGGCTGGTGCAGGTCATTTTCCAGTGCACTGGTCTTTTGAGAAAGTCTTGCAGTAGACAGATGTTTTTAAGGTCTGGGAAGCAGTTCAGGTCTAGACTTTAAACCTGAAAAGCTGCTATGTGGAGCCCTAGAGGTGGATGCATTTCAGTGGTGGGGGAAATGAATAGCCTTGTTACAAGAGATCCATTGGGAGCACTCTTAATTTGTGGGGCTATTGTTGAAAGTTGATTGTATTGAGGCAGAGGTATCCCAGCAGTTATAGGATATAAATATTACACGCCACACCACACAGTGACAGGAGCTATTTACTTGCACTTGCTCAAGAAGAGCTAGAATATTTTGTAGGCGGTCAGCTAATCTGGGAAATTCCTACCACCAGCAACCATTGGAACCCTGATCTTGTTCAGTGGAATTTCCAGAATCCATCAGGAGAGGACTTCAAAGTGTCTTTCAAACACACTGCAGACACAATAGGGCTCTGAGGTCTAGACATCTATGGACCCACCCAGATTAGAAATGTCCTGGCACCAGAATCCTTTGAGCCAATTTAACAGCTTTATGCCCAGATTCTTATTCTGTTACTTGTGTTCAATAGTACTTTACTCCCCGAGATATCCTACTGAAGTCAATGGGACATCTTGGGGAGCAAGATGGTTCTTGGCATGAGCAGTGGTATCAGAATCTGATCCTTAATTTGGAAATATTGTAAACAAGTCAGCTCTGAGAAATTACACGTAAAGACAATGGAGTTGTACCAGTTTACACCAGCTGAAGATCTAATCCTTCCTATCCACACCTTGGTTGTGTCTAGACGGGGCCAGTTTTTCTGGAAAATCAGCCGCTTTTCTGGAAAAACTGGCCAGCTGTCTACACTGGTCGCTTGAATTTCCGCAAAAGCACTGACTTCCTACTGTAAGAAATCAGTGCTTTTTGCGGAAATACTATGCTGCTCCCGTTCGGGCAAAAGTCCCTTTTGCACAAAACTTTTGTGCAAAAGGGCCAGTGTAGACAGCTGAGATTTGTTTTCCGCAAAAAAGCCCTGATCGCGAAAATGGCGATGGGGGCTTTTTTGTGGAAAAGCGCGTCTAGATTGGCCACAGACACTTTTCCACAAAAAGTGCTTTTCCGGAAAAGCGTCCGTGCCAATCTAGACGCTCTTTTCCGCAAATGCTTTTAACGGAAAACTTTTCCATTAAAAGCATTTGCAGAAAATCATGCCAGTCTAGACACAGCCCTTGTGTGGCTGTTCAGTGTGATGTGCTTCCGCAGCTGCATTAGTTCTAAATGTCTATTGCAAAGAAAAAAAAAACCCCAAACAACTGGTCAATGTATCAATGGAAGAAAAATCAACCTTGAAAGGTCAAGAATATAACCTCTCCCCTCCTTATTTATCAAGTTCAGAGCCTTTGAACCAGCTATTTGCATATGTTAAAATCTAATTTCAGTTTTTCATCATATAGAGTTAGGGGTTTTTTAATGAAATATGTGCCCTCCAGGCACTATTAAAGTCTAATTAAAAATCATTCAAAAGCCACTTTTTCAGTGTTTGTGCCTGAAGCAGCATTTCCATCTCATATCAAAAGCATAACGCATTGCTGCTTAATTACATTTTGCCTCTCAAAGCTACAAGTTCTCAGAGGATCTGCTGGAGTTTCAGAACCTCATCTATATTGCGTTGGATTGTTCATCCTTTGTTTGCAACAGTCATGACAATGTGCGGAGTCCTGTAGCTTCTTGTTTCTGTCAATGGAAAGACATTCATGGCCAGAATTCTTAACCCAGTAACCCATTTGGTCATGATGGCTGAAACCAATAAACTTTGAGGACGAAGGAACTTTGCAACTCACAACACTGTGAACTTCCTGCCTGAAGTCAATGATCCATCTTTAAGTATTATAATCCTAATCACTTGCCTATTACCAACTTCTAATTTTTAGAAAGCTGAAAGTTGAAGTTTGGAAAGAATACGGATGCTAGACTGTATCCCTCCTGCCCATCCCCAGAATATCTTGCTTTTGTGTTGACAGATTTCCAACACTTCCATGCATGGGAGCTGATGGTGATGGGTTGGTTTTCAAGATAAGAGTCTAATATTCCCAGTCTCTCTCCTCATGTAATTAATTTCCTTTTCTGGCGAGCGTGCGTGCGTGTGTGTGTCAGGGATCATGAAATGGAGGTGTAATTAGGACAATAAAACAGAGAAAAGTATCGGAAAAGGCAAGAGAGTTGACTCAGCTCCAAGGCAGATTTTTTTAATGCTTTGGGATGTTTTTATTTTTAAAACTTTCTGGGATGCACAGAGGGCAAGAGAGAACAACATGGCTCGAACATCAACACATACCATTGAGTAGCTTCTTTTACTTGTCTTACAGGAAGTCTCTGGCTAAAGGAGCCTGAGCCAAGCAACCAAAGGACACTTTGAGCAGCCTGGCTTGAACTTTCAATAGTGGGGCCTGGTTTTTATAAGCAGACCCTAAATTGCCAAAGATAATGTTCAAACCCTGGCCTGGTTTTGACCCATGCAACCTTGCTGCAGCCCATGGAGTTACATGGGTACCTCAGGGGACCATGAGAGAAAAAAGCCTACACTGATAAAAGTCTTGAAATCAGATTTGCCAATATCAGCTTTTCAATGATTCTCTTGTGGAGAAAAGAGGCAGTGTGCATGAACCAATGACAAAAGAAAAGAAAGCATTTTTTAAACAAAATTGGACCCTATAGGAACTGCTGTCATTTCCTGGAAGTTAATTTCAGAGGTGTTGTGTACCAGGGTACAGATTACAATTCGGCAAGTGGGTGGGTGTCTAAGGAAGGCTAAGTTGGTGTCATTTCCATGCGGAGAAGGCTGGAAGTAGGTGTAAGTTACTCTACTGAAATTGGCCCATGATCATTAAAACTTGGCATATCTATGTCACACAGCTGCTGCACTGGCTGGCCCACGCCTGGCTACCCGAGCAGTTGGCTGTACTACCAGAGCCAGGCCAGCCAGAGCTCAAAGGGGAGGGTCACATTTCTGGCTGCGGTCCACAGGCCGAAGAGTTGATATCCCAGCCAAGGGAGCATTGCAGTTGCATGTGTGCGCCAAAGTACTTTGAAACCCTGTTCCTTTGCTAAAAACTTCTTATCCATCCCCTAGCTCCTCCACCGGGGAGTGGCTTCTTTGAGCCCCAACACAGCTTCAAAGTAGCCCCCACATCAGTGTAACTGCCCCCCTCCCCAGGGATTCTCCAGTGGCACAAAGCTGGTGCTTCACTCCTAGCTCTTTGGCCCTAATCACTACCATATCAAAGTGCTTCACAAGTGCTAGTGGATTTTTTTCTCTTGCAACACATTCTTTAGCAACACAGGTTTTTGTTCTTAGTTTATCAAAGAGGAGCTGAGCCACAAGATGGATTATATATTAGAAGTGGGTCTTTGCCCACGAAAGCTTATGCTCCAATACATCTGTTAGTCTATAAGGTGCCACAGGACTCCTTGTCGCTTTTGCAGATCCAGACTAACGCCGCTACCCCTCTGATACTTGACAAGATGGATTATGTGACTTACCTACTGTTGCACAGGTGGTCTGTGGCTGAGTCAGGAAATGAACCCAGGTCTACCCTATCCTACTCTGCTTTTTCTACTGCTGCTGGTGTGGTTGGGGCAGAAGAATGGTCCAGGAGGGCACTGTTAGACAGTGTAGCTCAAGATACATCTCCAGTGGAGCCAGAGCTGTACTTTCTGGGTTGGGTAGATATACACACACTAGTTTTGAGCAAGCTAAAATCAGTGTAGCTATGGCAGCACAGGTGGTGGGATGGACTAGAGGCCCAAGGCGGTAGCTAAGGTCACTGTACTCTGGGTGGCGAGGCTGTCTCACTGCTGTTGCACTGCTGTTTTTAGCACACTAATGCTATCTAAGCTTGCATGTCTGTTTATTCCCAAGCTAGACACTACCCCTATAGCTCCACTGCAGACATACCCTTACAGTCGCTCCAAAGGTGCTCTAATGTGTACCTGGAGACCATACCATCCATCGGACAACTCAGAGTAAGACCTATAGCCACCTTGGCGGGGCAAAGACTAAGCCAGGATAAATCTCCAAGTATTTGGAGAATAAAGCAAAAAGGGGATCTTTAGGGTGTGATGGGATGACAGTTAGGAAGGGAAATTTAGGCTGCCTATTATGTAAAACTGCCCAGCAGAGAGATCTACTCACCTGCTGAACAGCCTCTCAAGGGAAACTCCACAGTTAGGTCAAAGTGCTAGAAAATGTACGAAGGAAAAAATCTTGCCATGGCAGGAGGATGCATTGGTTCAGATAATAAGTCTTGTCCTATTCTAAGTGAGGATTCTATATTTTTGCTTTAGGTTGTTTTTTGACAGAGATAAAAGTTTATACTAAGACAGAGCAACTTTGGACAATTTCACACGGGATTCCTACAACTGAATCTATGCAGAGCCCGATCAGAGGGAGTCAACCCACATTGATCCAGTTGTAGGATCAGGGCTTCAGTTCTCTTGCCATCTCCTTTTGACCTGCTTATGTCTCCCTTTCCTTCTTTCCAACTCTGAGTCTGTCTGGCATGGAACAGAACATGACCCCTTCCGTACGTGCCTGGTGCAGCCTCACCTTAATCTACATTCAATAGCATGCATGCTGGTCTTTGGGACTGTCAAGAATAAGTTTCCAAGGAATTATTTTGTCATTTCATGTGAAATAAATGAACTCCGATAAGGATCTGCATTCTGCTTCCATAAAAACCTATGGCTGCCATATCTTGCGTCTAAATATTTTCTCACACAAACACACAAGTAACTCATTCTTCTCCATAAAAGCCGGAAAAGGCTGCCGTGATCAGCTGTTCCAGTGAATGTCTGGGAGGGAGGCCTTTGCTCTTTCATTATCAGCAGTCACCACGAAGTGCTGGCCAGGGAGGGCTCAGCGTAACAGCAGGAAAAGGGTTTCATATCTGGAAATAATCTCACAGGAGTCACTCCTAAGGCTGGAATTCTTGGCAGAAACCTTTCATCAAGGCTTCTTGAAAGAGTGAGGCAATGTGTTCCCATCCCTTTTGCTAACCTCTACAATGTTACCCACGTTTCTAAAACTACCATGCTCCAGTCAAAAGGAGTTCCAGAAAGTAAACGTCTGTCATTTAATATTAGAGAACGGATATAAATCATCCAATCTATTGCACACTAGACATCTCAGGCTTTTTCTGGAGGTACCTACATGACTTGTGTTGCTACAGTACCTAGAGCCTCCCATGCATGAGTTACACTTCTCCTCACAACCACCCCGAAGCAGGGCTCTATTATTCATATTTTATGGATGGGGAACTGAGGCACAACAATACTAAGGGCCATGCTTTCAAGGGCAGTGTGAATTGGGGTGCTGAGCTTTTAAAACTCCTGCCCCTCAACAATTTGTGCAAGATTGGACTAGAACCCACATCTCCAGAATCACAAGGCCCCTTAGCAATCGCCTATGCAGAGCTAGTGCTAGCAAATGGACCTCTTTTTTATTTTTCTGTTGCAAACTGTGGGCTGTACAGGTGTGTACGTACCAAACAGGTGGAACTGACCCTGGAATCTCTGGAGCTTACTGCATGAGCCTCTACCACTTGAGGTAAAAGTCAGCTGGTTGTCAGCTAATGCGTAGAACAAAGTCATTCGTTCTGTAAGTGGTCTAAGTGCCACTACACGGGACAGTGAACCACACCCAGTAGGTGCGGGGGTTACAGGTTCACAACAGGCAGAGAAGGATGTTTCCAGAAAAAGATTTCTACTGTCCACAATTTAAATCTTCTAGGGGGGCTTCTTTTTTTGTTAGTGCATTTTAGCTCTTGAATAGAGATGGGCCCATACTGCAATCCAGAGGTGAAAGGAATTTAAATTTCTTACAGATACTGTCCTATTGCAACCCAGGTCCCTGCCAGCTCTTTAAATGGCTCCCTGCTGGCTTTTGATGCAGCTCAGCAAGTTCTTGCTGGAGCTGTGCACCGGGACACACCCCCTTATTTCACCTCTGCCGCAATCTCTGGTCCAAACAGTGTAGCTTGGGGAACTTGACATCTGAATCCAGCTCTGTGTTGTGCAGTCGCACTTCACCTCAGTTTCTGGAGCTCCACTGAGCTCAATTACAAAGATACAAATAGCCTGTCACACTGCTAATGACATTATTCTAGAAAAACTGCATTTGGTTAGGGGAAAGTAGTAGCCATCTCCATTCCAGATATGCACAAAATACAGAAGAAAATTGTTACATGGAACTACACAAAACTTCAGGAGGGTGGGTGGGGAAAAGACACTGGAGCTGCAAAAGAGGGCCTTCCAAAAAAGGCTAGAAAGTCCCTAGATCGCCACAAGATAAGTTAACATTGTTCTTTGTAATGTTCGTAACATGACAAAAATGGAAAGTCTTCTTGCCTTGAAATTCTCTGGTTGCTGTTTTGTTTGTTCCTTATTAAGCAGTTAATAAACAAAACTGTTTGGGTTAATTTTATCGTGTGTATTGCAAGTTGCTAAGTAACATGGCTCCACTCTGCCTGAAGTCTGCATTGTGAGACAACTGAGGAAGGCATTAAAGTGCTATAAAATAAATGGAATGGATCACATTATGCTGTACCAAGCCACAGCTCAATGTTCAATGTTTTTTTTTTTTTTAGTGGTGGAGGAAAAAAAGTAAGGTGCAGGGGCAGCCACTCCTGTTACTGTTTTAAAAGGTGCCACTTTGTGATTTATGGCAAAAAGTGGCCCATAGTCTTGGCTTTTCTGAGGTCACAGATAGTGGAAGCTAGTAAAAAAAGGACAGCTCTAAGTGGGATAAAGGGTGATGCAATTTCTGCCCAGGGACAGTAGTCAGTACTTCTTTAGGAAGTCCTGGATTATTTGGAAAGGCGCAGATGAAGCCTGGATGCCATTCAATACGGAGATTAAAAACTCTTCTCCCACTGGGGATTGTCTGCAGGTTGGGGAAGAGAGCCAATGAATGGCACTGGTGTCACACTGTAAGCAAGAAGAAGAGAATTCACAATTAGAAATAGGTTGAGCCCAGTGTTCTCTCTAATTTTTTCCATCCATGTGTGGACTAAATGTTATATGCACTGAGGCGTGTGTGCACGTGCACCACTAGTAGAAACACATCCTGACTGCTGTGGGCATTGTGGGCGCTCTGCTAATTAGTTGGGCAGCATTTGAATGTTTCCTGGGCAGCCACCCAAGCGCTCAGCTTTTACAGGGAACACTGGTTGAACCTATTTAGCTATACCTGGGAGCTCTTTGAGTCAGAGGCGTAGCGAGGGTGTTATGCCCCAGGAGCAAAGGAAAAATTTACACCCCCCTGCTGCCGCTGCACAGTGGGACCCCAAACCTGGCACCCGGCTGAGCCCGAACCTGGGAGGAGTGGCAGAGCTTGTACCACATCTTCCCCGGCCCCCTCCAGTTTGGGGCCGGGCCCCCGCACACACTAACCTGCCAGTGGAGATGGAGGAGGGTCAGGCTGGGGGCAGAGAGGTGGGGAGGAGGCTTCAGCCGCTGGCGGCAGACAGAGGAGGAGCAGGTGAGCCGAGGGATTATGGGGAGCGGAGGGGGACTAAATTGGCGCCCCTGGGCAACTGCCCCGGCCCCTCTCTTGCTATGCCACTGCCTTGAGTCAGTGAAAGGAAGGCTGGAGGAGTCAGATGTCTGAGCTGCAGGGATCTGAACTGGAACAGAAAAAGGGTGACAGGAGGGGGGAAAGCAGAATGGTCAGAAGGGAGGTGTTTGTAGTCAGAGTGGGAACTGAGCCAAGCTGGGACAAGGGCTTCAGCAGTAGGGCAGGTGAAGAAAGGATGGGCATTGAGTAGTGAAAATGCTTTACAATCAAAGAGGGAGAAGCTGTCTGGCTTATGAGAGCGTGGACCCAAACAAGAGAGTTTGGCACAGCATTAAAACAGACAGAAAGCCCAACTCATTAAAATATCACTTGTATATGAACGTAAACTGAGGGTTATTTTGGCATGCTGGTGGGAAGGCAGATACCGGGGTTTAAGACCAAAGGCAGATACTGGGGTTTCATTCCAAGAACAAGCGGTGGGGAGCAAGGAGCTAGTTTTGACATGTGTGAGTGTGAGAGAGAGTGAGATTATGGTGAGAGTCACAAGATGGTGCTGTTACAGGTTATAAACTTATATTTGACATGCAAGCTGGATTCAGTCTTTGAAGAAAGGTTGGGGTGTTGTTAGTATGGTTACGTAGCTTCTCTTTGGAAGGAGGGGTTTCACACAGGAGAGTTTTGCTCCTTGTTTTAATCTCTTTAACTAAAGTAAATTTGTGGGACAGAGTTACTGCCTAAGGGGATTGCCTGCACGTTGTTGATGATGGTCTCTGTTCAAGGACTGGCATGGATAGTGTAAATAAGCAAGTCACGTGAGGAAAACACCCAAGTTCTATGTCACCAATTTCTCCTGACCTGCCAGGCTTCAAATTCTGCTCCTGCTCAACAGAGAGGAAATCATTTTTTTGAAGTGAGTGCAACCGAGCAACTTGTGAAGCAACTTTTAAAATGCAAAAATTCCCTTTAACTACAGTGGCTTTAAATCAGGGCAGCATGGGAAGAAACAAAATCCAAATGTATATCAATGTCAGAGAAAGTGGCCTTTTTGCAACTTCACTTGTAATTTTTTGTGGTTTCCAAAATTACTTTAATTTCACAAACTTTTTCTCCTATAACTTCAATTTTGTTCCTCTTTAAGGTGATTTTAGTTATTAACAAGCCACTCCAACAGCCAATGGTGGATTAATTCATAGGCAAGGTAGGCTCATGTCTAGGGTCCCAACTTTTATGTGACTACATGAGTATTTTAGCTTTCATCCAAAATAAAGCCCTTGTGCTTACAAAGAAAAGTCCGAAAACCTGAGCTGAGTGTAACTGATGCAGTGAAACCTGCTTAAATCTGCAGAGAGCCAGAAACAAGAGTTCAGAGATATGAACTGTGCTGTGCCTCTCAATGGGGTGTTGACTCCAAGATTCAGTACTCTGTGGAGCCCACCACACCTCTTCAATAGAGGCTCAAAGGTGGAGCAGGAGGGGAAGAGTGCAGTGTGCTCAGAGCACCATTCATTCCATATTGATGGGATACGTGTGGAGATGCCTGCTCTTCACCACCCCACTGCTGCCCTTCCCTCTCCAGAGGGAAGAGTGGAACTCTTGCTGCTCCTTATGGGAAAGGACTTTGTTTTCCATATCCCATACCACAGACTCTGACTAAGAAGGGAGAAGCCCCACCACTGGAACTCAGCGGTAGGCTTGCCAACATGGTATTTAAAAATAAAGGGGCTGTTTTCTTAGCACCTTGCCCTCCACCCCTTCTCCAGATATTATCATGATTATTAATAATAAGCCGTACTCACCTGTGTTCGCCACAGGTATTTCTTGCTGCTTTGTGCAACACTCAGCAACTCCCGATCTTGTTGTATAAAGATTAAAAAAGAAGGGCCAACCCTTGAAATAAGGGATGGTTGTCAACCCTATTTAGTGGGAGCTTGCTACATCCCAGGGGTGAAGCCTTCGGAATGCCCTTTGTTGTAATGGGCTTAGGACATTGAGTCGTCTTAACCAAGCCATGGTGACTTCTTCTCAAGATGAAGAGAAACTTGTGCTGTGCATTAGGAATACCAGAAGAGCACACACAGACACGGAGAGCCCTTTGCCTGCTGTACGGAGCAGAGTCATTTCTTCAGGGGAAGTTCTCCCTCTCTCTCTCTGCTACGTTTCCCTACTGTGCCCCAGCTCTGCTCTCCCTTCCCCCACACCACTAACTCCCCATCCTGACTCATAAGACAAACATTAATTGGGTTCATGTTTAAATCAAACCTTTGGAGCCATGTTTCAGAATAAGTGATCCCGTCTATACCCTCCCTGGATATAGTCAGTTAAGCCCAAGCCCCCAGATTGATTTGGAGTTTAAGTACCAGCCAACTCCCTTTGATAAGTCCACCTTCCAAAAGCAGGTGAATAATCTGTTGATATTTTCACAGCCTTTTGTCCAAGGTATCTTGACTCTTGTTCATGTCATAGTCTGTAGATTTCACCTGTGTGCACAAAGCCTATGTACCACTTAATGCCCACTCAAAGTAGGGCTTTAATGGGTCCTAAGTAACATCTGGGCCTCATGCCAGCCTCTTGTACAGGGGCAAATTTCATTAATTCAGAGGAAAGTTAATTTTGGAGCAATGGAGGAAACTGAATGGTGGAAAACTATAGTCTATTCAGGAAGGTTTAGGTTGATATGGCAACAAAAATTTCTAAAAAGGATGAAAAGCAAATAATATTCTGTAACTATATAAATAGCTGAGTCATGTTGTTATGGAAACCCAGTAAACTGGGTTAAGTTGGGCTACTTTCTCTTTTGGCAAGGCTTTCTGAAACAACTCGTGGGTATCATAACCTCATTACAACGAGATACAGAAAAAGGTGCTGCTGCTAAGAGATTAAATTGAATTATATACTGATATTGTCATTCTACAGAAACCACGGAAAAGATGAGAACTTCTGTCAGTACGAACCAAGGGCAAGACTCTCGCCTACCACCCCCCAGTATACCAAATGAAAAAGCTAAAGCAGCTGAAAGCCTATTATCTGGGTGGGGGTGGATTTGCCCAGTGCAGGCACTGCGGAAGACAGACACAGATCTGCCTCCTTGGGGGTAATACCTGGGCAGGATGGTCACATTGCAGAAATTCTGTGCAGTGTCTGGCTATAGAGAGTCCAGGCCTATGTAAGTTATAGTGGAAAGGGGGCACTTCAGCCCACAGAAGAGCCTAGGATGGGGAAGGCACTAAAGGTGGCTTGATGAGGCACATCACAAAAACTCACCTGGAGGCCACTTCTTCACCTCAAACTTTGCTTGATGCAAGTTACATTGGCATAAGGCTGCCATGGCTAGTGCATTGCTCTTGTGCATGCACACCTGGGTCCTCAGGTTGGTGCTTTGCATGCTTACCAGGAGTGCTTGTGGCAATGTACAGTGCAGTGCACTGTGGGTAGGCAATTTTGAAATGCCTATAGTGATCCTGGGGGACTCTGCCTACCCTTTACTTCCCTGACTCATGAAGCTGTACACTAGCTACCTTGACAGCACAAAATAAAGATTCAGCTACAAGATCAGTAGGTGCAGGAGAGTGAATGTGGTTTTGGTAGACAAAGGGGCATTGTTTACTCCCCAGATTGGAGCTCAACCAGAAAAATATCCCAACGTTTATAGCTGCCTGCTGTGTTCTGCATAATATCTGTGAGGCAAACGGGAAAATAGGTGCCAGGCTGTGGAGCTGAGTTAAGCAGCCTGAAATAAGGGCTCTGAGAAGAGTACAACACAGAGGTACACATCCGAGGGAAGCTTTGAAAAGAGCACTGACAGTCACCCACAGTAATGTGGTATGGTGGTCAATACTTTGTCTGGCCCTGAAGTTTTGGGGTCTGTTAGGAATTTTGTGGCACTTGGTGTTACATGTATAAATACAATCTTGTGTGCTAAAGCATCTATTAATTTTGCAGTGCTTGCTGTAACCTTTATAACCACACTGTGTTTGTTACTGATCCTATGAATTCTGTTGTCCTATACAACGGCAAGCAGTTGCACTAAACATTCTGCTGCATATGTTGTGAAGTCATAAAAAAAGATTTTTTTTTTTTACTCTATACCAAAGCCGGCGCATAAAAACAATGTACAGTGTAAAACAACTTCTGAAAGATACTCTGATATGAGTTAACAGAACTGAACAAGGGGAAAGAACATCCATGTCTATTTCAGTATATGTGGAGCTGTGTTTGTCCTTTCTGTCCCCTGGCATGAAGTGGTAGGGATGTGGCCCCTCACTGCTACGTGGAATGGTGGGGGAGGCTGTAGAGAAATGCTAAAATGGAGCTCTCCATGGACTGCCAAGGGAAGCAAACCCTTTATGGTTGAACCTGTCGGTGCACAAAGAATTTCAGCATCTGTATTTGCTGCTGGAGAAGCCTCATTACGTTAAGTGTGGCTGCATGTACATGCAATATATGCAAATAGCTTCTTTCACACTGACAGGCATGAATACAAAGGTTAAGGCAAGACTACAAAACATGCAGGCCCCATTTAAGTCTGTTCTGCTGCTATTAATACAATCCAATATTTACCCGATTTTCAACCATATGACAGCACTTTTAATGAGCAATGACAGTCCAGGAATTTAAATACTAAAGCGCATATCAATCGAAGACCATTATATTGACTACTTTTTTGGTTTGGCTCCCACCTGCGGGCCACGTGTTGAGCCAACCCAAACCGTACTGTGGGCTGCAGGCTACTTGTGGCCTGCATGTGGCCCACGGGCCACATGTTGAGTAGCCCTGCCCTATGGTAACATCTGTGCTATCATCCGAGCCACTATTGTTATGTTGCAGGGAGTCCTAGCTTGCCTATTTGTGTTATCCAATAAAGATCTTGTTGTTTTATCTAACCTGCCTGTGTCTCAACTACACTAAACACCGATGATAGATGCGGAGGGGGTAGGATACTACAGACAGCCCATCTTCTGACCAGTAAAATCATAGATCTGTTTCAGGCTAACACCTACATATGGAAGATACAAAGCAGTGAGTATTTGTTGGGAGCAACGTGACTTATGTGGCTTTGCACTGAGACATTAGGCCTTATCAAGCCTATAAAATGCTGAGAGTCAGCATATGCCCTAACACAAAGGTGTTCTGTGATATGGGCGGATTGCCTACTTATTTAGAAAGCAAACACCCTAGTAGATGAGTAGTAGATAGAGTTGCAGTTGCAGACTAGCTCTGAATCCAGCAAATGGTTTTCACAGTGCAGTCCAATGGAAGGAGCTACTGTCAAGACTAAAAGTGAAGTTCACTTAGTTTTGAAACTGACATGCCAAATATGAATAAAAGAGGCCCATCGTTATATCCTTTGATGGGAACACAAAGGCTGCTGGGAGAATATCAAAGCAAAGTGGAGAATTACACTTTGGGCACCAATCTTTTGTCCTAACGATTTTCTAAGAGGAGATATATCTAGAACATCCAAGTCATAGCTATAGGATACTTCTGTTCTTTGCTTTAGAGAGAATGCTTTGACATCCAATGTTCAGCCACAGCCCATTTGAGACACACACAAAAGCATCATTTGAATTAGCCTCCTCCTCCTGGGTCGCACACTGTATTGTATTGTCAGATGGGTGATTTTTAGATCAGAGGGATTGTTCTCAATTCCAGTTCACATCCTTAGGAATTTTCTCTCTTTAATTTCCTGTAATGAAATGCAATTTGATCTTTTTGGAAGAATACCAGGCAGGTAAATTAGCGAGTCACACTGCTATTGCTGCCCTGTTATTGTTGCTACATCTGCCCGTGAAAATAATTCCAGCGATATAATTGTTCATGGTATGCACAGCTTTCTTATCTTTAGTTCCACTGATATAGCTCCCTGACACCCTATCACTCTCAACACAATCAAGATTAGAGTCTGATGGAATGAGGTTGTTGAAAGCTTTTCCTTTCATATTTCCAAAGATGTGATAGCAAAGGGAATTTTAAAAGGGTACAGCTAAGCTGAGGTACAGCGGGTATTCAATTCCTATAAAAAGCCTCTGTCACATATTTGATTCACCTTTCTATGGCTTAGCAGTCAGCATGCAGTGTTATTCCACAAGGGGTTACTGGAATGTGCTTTGTTCCCATGTATAAATAGATAGCTTTTAAACACGAGCATTCAAAAGTATGCAGAAGTGGACAGGATGTTAAGATTAAGAGCTCCTTTTCCTCTGGGGCCGTGCAAGAAACACACACGAAGAAAGTAAAAATCATCAGAGTTTGGCTTTTTGCCTGTTTTGCAAGTGTTGTGTATGTGTGAGTGAGTGAGAAAGAGAGAGAGAGAGAGAGAGAATAGGGAGAAATTTTTTGCCTTCATATCTTCTGCAATTAAAAATTGCCATTTGCCATATGAAAAGATAAAATGTTGCACGATGTTGTAGGGTTGTTGTTCAAGGGGTAAACTCTGCTCCCTTGCAAAACATTTCTGAAAGCTTAATCAGCTACTCTGCGATCATGTCAGGACAGAGCTTCCCTGGACACGGAGAGCTGGTTCTGTACAAAAGTGACAACGCTGGGGTGGAAAATCAATCACATTTTTGGTGTTTGTTTAGGGAATACAATGGAAAATGAACATGTAATTTCTCACTTCTGCCTTTCAGGCGGAGGAGAGAGAGATGAGGGTAAAAGAAGGGTGCTTTTGTGGTGGTATTGAGTATTCAGCTTTGTGACTATTTAGACTGTAAACTCTTCAGGGGAAGGGCTGACTCTCCCATTGTGATTGTACAGTGCCTAAAACAAGGAAAGCCTGTTGAGGTATATACATAATCAAAGGGAGACAAGATAGAGACTCCATGAAGTTTGCTAAGGACCTCCCTACTGCTACTGATTTTACATGGAAGGCATTCAGATACTACAGGGATAGATGGCAATATAAACCTTAAGACAAACAAAACAATAAAATAAGAAATACATAATATTTGAATTAGGATGCAAATGTAGGCATTCGAAATAGTGTTAAATATCTCATTTTTTGAGGAGTAATGTTAGTTTGAACCAAGGGGTTTGGTTCGAACTAATGCGTCCTGGTGTGCACTTTCACTTTCGAAACAGCTGTTGATTGAAGTAACGCGCCGGCAAGATCATGCTAATGAAGCTCGGGATATTTAAATCCCCGCTTCATTGACTATTTCGAATGCCTACATTTGCATCCCTAGTTTGAACTAGGGTGCAAGTGTAGACATACCCTTACCGAAAAGTCATGCTGACTTTGAGTCCATTCCTATCTTCCTAACTGTCTGGGTGGTTAAACACTGGAATAAATGGCCTAGGGAGGTTGTGGAATTTCGAACACTGGAGATAATTAAGAGCAGGTTGGATAGACATTTATCAAGGATGATCTAGATGGTGCTTGATCCTGCCTTGAGGGCAGGAAACTGGACTTGATGACCTCTAGAGGTGCTGTCCAGATCTAATATTCTATGATTCTATGATTCCATCCCTCTGTGGTTCTTGTATGCCGTCTACCTATGGGATACAGAAGGGAGAAGAGAGTCAAAGGAGCAGAGTTGATGTTACAGATCCACACCATGCATTCAACTGGCTTTTTAACCAGCATTTCTGCTAATTTTGGAATGGGACCAAGAGAGAAAGGGATTGAACAAAAGAATTGGTAAAAGAGATGGCTGAACTGGTTTGGATAAACTACAGACTGACCTCAGTCATGACTCTAAACTCAATCTTAACCTGAGACAACCAATTCTGATATATGAATAAGTCTGATTATGTTTCTTTCTACAACTTTTCATGTTCCCATGCCTTGTTTTTCTGGGCTGGGCTCCATCTAAGACCAGAAGCACAGGGGACAAAACACTGAGAAAAGTTGATCTCCTGGGAATTTCTGGCCTGATTTTAGAGCATAAAGTAGCAGAAATGAGCAGGGAGATCACAGACTTGTGAGCGCTAACACCCCAGGATCTAAAAATACAAAGGCTAACTACTGCATACAGTGCTTAATACTAGATCTATTCATGGTAAGAAACACTATAACAAGTAGCAATTGTGGAGACTAAGAAGATCCATATACAATTGGTTGTCCCTAACTTTCTTCTATTTTGAAAGATTCTACCAATCAGAGCTGTTCCCTGTTTTTATCATGAAGAATAAATCATTAAAATCCCTAACACATATCAAAATGGAAGTGCATCCAAAGTTCTGGCTATTGGGTGCTGACCCAACTTAACGTTGAGATTTTGCAACATCTGAGCTTATTTTGAGGGATACCACAATGATAGACCAATTAAACAATTTTTCAAATGTCATTTGTGTGTGTGTGTATGTGTGAGGTCTTTGTGCCAGGTTGAGATAGGGAAGAGTGCAGAAGAAATTAACTAAAAATAAAGCATAGGGATCAGGGATAGATACACCCAATCACCATCTCAAAACAATGTGGCAAAGTAACAGGACATCAGTTTGATACATTAAGAATCTGGTAACACTATCAGTTTCATTGAAATTAACTGTCTATCATGCAATTAACAATAAGGAAGCAATGAGACAAAACCTTATTTAATTTCTTCCAGTCATCAGCCTCTAATATGCAACATGATGCATCCGATGGGTTCTCATCACATAAATTAGGACTTTATTCTCAAGCCACTTCTCAAGTCATCATCAAGGGATGGAGAAACTCACAACTCATTAATACAAGAAGGAAGGAGCTGACTTTCAGAACAGACAAGAGAATTCATTCCTACTCCTGTTTAAAGAGCACACCTCACACCTTGTCCGTAGAGGAGGAATAAGTTTAAGAGAAGGCTAAGTGTCCAGTTTCTCTAGAGTAACAATTTCCTTGTTCTTACGCATTTCAAATGAAAGCTGCTCTTTCCTCTGCCAAAAGATGCCCTGCTTTACATGCCTTGCTTTCATCATTAAGTGGGCAAGTCCAGCAACAGTAATCTGAACCAGGAAACACGTTTGTATAGAAATGTGTTTCTGTAGATGATCTTGCCATGCTTGCAGGTGTCCAATAATTGCAAGTTGTAGGTTTGGATGCTCCCCTTTTAGGTACCATTTCCACAGACTGGACTGAGTACGAAACCCATTGAGAGTTCTGGGAGTCTTTCCATTGACTGCAAGATCCACTATCTAAGATAAATTTAGATTCTTCATTCCAGTGGAATTGTTCTCAATGTAGGACTGAGCCCTTCACTGATCCTCAGACTGTGGGTTCCTGGCATAATTTACAGCAGCCTCCATGAAAGACCCAGAACCCTGGTTCTGCCCTATTTCATATCTAGCCATGCCCACATCCCTCACAAGATGTACTAGCATCACTACCACACGTTTGCTAGAAGCATGGAGCCAGCAGCAGAGCCCACAGCATGTGGGGGAGCTGCCTGGACCCTGGGCACTAGGCTGGGGGTGCTGCATCACCCTGCACACCTCTAGTTCCCGCACCTATGGTTCCTATCAGTGTAACAATATGGTTTTTCTGTAGCCGTGGTGGAAGGCCTGTGCTAAGCCTGAACCAAAGCCTTCTTCTGCAGCCAGACTGAAGAGCAGCAGCCATTAGCTGTAAGGCCTGGCGTTACATACTCACATTCCATCTAAATTGTATTAAAAAAAGCTGTGAGGAGGGAACTTTGTCCTGATAGCTCCCCCACTGTCACCAAATAAAGAAACAGATCTCAAGATGGGTAAAGAAAACTTAAGTAACACCATTCTGTCTGGCAAGAAACTTCTTATCAATAGAGAATGTTGTGGAATCCTCATTCTATGATCATTGTCATTACATTTTCCTATTGATTGATTGTGTGATCTCTGTCTGGTTTGTAACTGTTTCTGTCTGCTGTATAATTAATTTTGCTAGATGTAAATCAATTAAGGTGGTGGGGTATGATTGGTTAGGTAATGTTGTTATGATTGGTTAGTAAAATTATGCTAAAATAATTGGTTAAGGTATACCTAAGCAGGACTCAGGTTTCATTATATAAACTGGGGTCCAAGAAGGAGACCAGGAGGAAGAAGATCGGAAGTAACAGAAGCAGAAGGAAAGAAGAAAAGGCTGGAAGAAGACCAGCAACACCAAGAGAAGGGGGAAGACCTGGAAAAGAAGAACTCACCTGCGAGACACAGCCTAAGACCAGAGAGACACATATTGCCTGGCCAACAGGGGAAGTCTGCCTGCACCCGGATTGGTGAGCATGACACTGTGTGCTTAGCATGTGTATTCTACTTGTTTGGAAATTGTCAATAAATAGAGGATAAGGATATTACTGTGCGAGGCTCTTTTAGTGGCTAAAGATTCTGCAAAACCTGCAGGAAGATGCACCCTGAGCCCTAGGAATTGGGTAAGGGTGGGTGTGTAAATTAACAAGGTTGCACCTTGAGCCCTAGGAACTGGGTAAAGGTGTGTTTCCCTACACTGTGGAAGGGATAGAGAAATGTGTGCGGGTAACATCAGGGGGTTCCCTCCCTCGGGTTTGCATGCATGAAACTCCAGCAGAGGCCAAACCGAATATGCCCTTCCATTGAGATGTTACCAGAAGAGGGTGAGGTCAACCTGACTGGAAGTGATCCTAATGCAAACTTGCTCCAGGGAAATTTGCCCTCAACAAAAGTCCGCTCCTTCCCCCCAAGGGTCAAGCCCTTCTCTACCCCAACTTGTGAACTGATCTCTTTTTCACCATGGGGGCAAGTCTGTCCTGATGTGTTTGATTCAGAGTGGGAGGAGACAGACTTACTTTGTTGCCCCCGCCTCAAAAAAAAAGGGAGAAAGTTCTGGAAATGGGAGGGTGCCCAGTTTCACCTGATTCCAGAGCCAGCATTTTGATATCGAAGTGCTGTACAAACAAAACAGAACGTAACTTGACATCCCATTAGGAAACTTGCTAATTGGCCAAAGAGCAATCCAAGTGAAAAATAGTGTCTGCATTTCAGATGAGAGATACAATCTCTGCAGCCAATTAATGCGCAGGTACAGAGTGTCTTGGTTTATTAGCCAAAGATCCAGGTTTTATAGCAGCGGGTGTTAGCCAGAGCAAGTCTGGACTTGCAGTTTGACCTTCCTGAGGTGTTTAATTGTGTGCCTGAGAGCGAGGCGTAAACAAGTCACTGAAGGCTGATAGATCACAGGTCTATTGCAGTGCTCAGTTCTGCATGAGATTTGCAGCTTTTGAATTATATGACAGTTGGCAGCAATAGATGAACACCTGAGTACAGAGCAGCCTCAGTTACCTAAATTCCCTACTATCCAAAACAGAATTGTGTTCACCCCTGCTTACTATGCATCATACATAGAAACGATGAATACAAAATGATGGAATCTAACTTAGCTGTTACTATTCAAGAAAGAGTTCTTGGAGGCATCATGGATAGTTCTCTGAAAACATCTACTTGATGTAATAGAAATAATAATAATAATAATAATAATAATAATAATAATAAAATAGCTAACAATGTTAGGAACCTTTAGGAAAAGAATAGACAACAAGAAAATATCAAAATTCTACCAAATAAGTCCATGGTATGCCCACACCTTGACTACTGGTTCTGGTTGCCCCATCTTGAAAAAGATATAAGAACTGGAAAATGTACAGAGAAAGGTAACAAAAAATGGAAGTGTGGGTCAGCTTCCATGTAAGGAGAAACTAACAAGACCAAGACTATTCAGCTTTGAAAAGAGGCAGTTAACGTGGGATATGACAGAGGTCTATAAAATAATGTATAGTATGGAGAAAGTGTATAGGGAAGCACTATTCACCCTTTCACACAACACAAGAAATAGGGGCTCACCCGCAATGAAATGAATAGGCAGCAGGTTTAAAACAAACATTAGGAAGTACTTCTTCACACAAAGCACAAAGAGCCCATGGAGCTTGTTGCCATGGGACGTTGTGAAGGCCACAATTATAACTGGATTTTAAAAGAAGTTAGACAAATTCCATCAATAGCTAATAGCTAAGATGGTCAGAGACACAAGTCCCCGTTTTCAGTGTTCCTAAATCTTTGACTGCCAGAAGCTGGGAGTGGACAACAGGGGATGGGTCATTTGATAATTACCCTGATCTGCTCATTCCCTCTAAAGCATCTGGTGTTGGTCACTGTCCGAAGACAGGCTACTGAGGCAGAAGGACTATTGGTCTGACCCAATATGGCTGTTTCATGTTTATGTCACCACTGACTATATCTTCCAATCTTGCTTGTATGCTGGTATACAGATGTCTGGTTCTGTATTCCCTAATGCCCAAATCTCTCAATTGTGAGTGAGGGCAGGTAGAAAACTGGGGTTCATGAAGAGCTGTAGATCTTTAGCCTCGAACTGGAAATATTGGAAATGGTCTCTTTAGGCACAGTTGTGTCCTGTGTTATGTGCGACCCTCATACTCACCATACAGGTAGCCCATGAAGGGAGAACAGCTTTCATGAGGCGTCGGCATAGAATTATAGGACTGGAAGGGCCCTCGAGAAGTCATGTAATCTAGCCCCCTGCATAAGGCCATGCAGGTGAGCAAGGAGTAGGCAAGGAATTGAAGGAGCCTTCGTTTTGGCCCCTCTGGCTCTATGCTTGCCAGAACACTGAGAAGGTGTCAGGAAGGGGGAAAATAACCTACACTAATTACAGAACTTGTCTCCAGGGAAAGTGAAGACCATATTGTGCTTCTGAAGCAGCACAGCTATGTCTTAGGGTAAAAACATAAACCTCACAATCTAGCCCATCCAGTTCAATCAGAAACACTTTGTTCTCCTGTCATTTAAAAAAAACCTCACCATGTGTCCAGAGATTAGGCCTGCTGATGTGGGGAGGGAAAGGAAGCAATTGCCCTGGAGCCTGACAATACAAAAGGGCCTAGAGCTCCCACCCACTGCTCCTGTAGCAGCTGGAGCCCCGGGCCTTTAAATCATGGCTTGAGCACCTTACCGCGGCAGACCTAAGGGCTGCCTCACTCCAGCCTCACCCCCTCTGCCCAAGGCCCTGCCCCTTCCGGAGACCTGGAGCTTGCTCAGGGGCTGGGCTGCCAACGACTGGACCACAACTTCCTTGTCACAAATTAGCATGTTTATCATGGCTGTCCAAACATTTTCCTTCTTGACCTGCTCATTATACTGGAAGTCTCAATTGCCAGCTGTTCTTACCAGATTCTGACTCACCAGGCCCATTTGAGCAGCTTTTTGTCACTAGTCCAGAGAGCCAAGGTAATATTCCCGGCTAGTGACAGATTAGTAAAATTTCACTGCCCCCCCTTGTTTATAAACTGTCCATGTGTAAGTATTTCCCCCAGAAGAAAAAAATACACCCCGATGGAGGTGAGTTACAATAAGGCCTAGGTAACATCTAAGTCCCAGTTAAGCCCGGTCCTCACTCTATAGATGAATAAGGGGTTTCATTTTCTAGGGCTGTCAATGCAATACCTTTCACCAACACCTTATTCACCTTGGCTCATTTCAGGGCAACAAACCATTACAAGAGATGAGTAGTTATTAAATGTATTACCTTTTTCCTCAATGAACTGCCGTTACCTCTTTGTATGCCACATAACTTGACAAAAGGAATGCAGGGCATTGTGAACAAACATGTTTACTTTAGTCAGGAGCAGAAGCCTAGGATAAACTTTTCAACAATTAGATTATGCAAGATGGGAGACTGGCAATTCTTCAGTTAAGCAGCCTGTGAAAATCTCACTGCTCACAGCAGCTTTGCAGGAAATGGATGTACACCCTGATTATCTGACTTGATTAGTTTTGTGTATCAGCAGAGGGCAGCAGCTCAACATTGATGCTTCCTCTACTGCAGGAATCTCTACTGCAGGAATCGGCAACTCCTCTTGGTCTGAAAGCAGTTTTTCCTATTGGCCTCTGTAGTCATAGGAAGTCACAGGCAGGCTGTGGGTGACATTAATGTCACATCAATCACATGCTCTCAAAAGAAAGCCAAACAGCCCTTTATAGCAGGCTGGCAGTGTTTGGCTAGAACCCATGCCCAATTAGCAAGTAACCATACTACTGGGGAATTATAAGTGCATTTTGCTAACTCACTGCAACAGGTTGGTTATTACCTTACCTTGATATAAGTGAGGTGGGAACAACCATCTTAGAAGGAGGACAGAAGGTGTGGGCTGAGAAGTTATCAGAGAGGAACTCTGGGAGCAACCAAACTTTGGGAGAAGACTCAAGGCTCAAAACTGTTTCATTTGGAGTTTCTTTTGAATGAAATTAACAAAGTGCCAGCACAAAATGGAACTTCAACAGACTTAAGTAGTCCATAGATCCTGTGTTGGCCTTTCACAAGGGTGAGTTCTACTTTTTGGAAATAAAAGCAGCCCCAAGGACAGTGTTAATTTCTGATCCACTGTAACTTGTGTCAACTTCTTCTGGTGTATGTGAAGAAGCAACCTGAGGAACCACCTGCTCACACCCATGGATACCAAACAAATAATCCTGAAGAAAAAGACTTAAAGAAGCCTTCCCAAAAGGTTGGAAAATATCCTTGACCCTGCAAAATATGCAGAACAAACAAGGTGATCCCTCCCCTCCCAACACCAGCTGTCTCTTCAAAAATACCGTACAAAGACCTCCAGAAACCCACCATCTACCCCTCCTGAAAACATGTACAGTCAGGGGGAAGAGCACTAAAACCAAAGCACATCAAGCTACATGGCAGTGAAATATTTGAAACCACATTTACATGATCAAATCCAGGTATATGTAGTATTATATATTGCTCACCTTCCTTAAAATAAATAAAAAAAAAAAGCATCCAGCAAGCTGCAGTAACATGTTGAGAGCACTGTGGGTGACCTCTTTATCAGATCTATTTTGGCAAGCTTACTTTTGCCATTAGTTGTGTGAAAACTATACCAGATAGCTGATCCCAGGAGCTAGAGGTAGGGCAGAGCATGGGTAGATTTTTTGTTGTTTTTTTTAAAATAAAGTGTGTTGCTAGGTCAAAACTATACCACAATGGGAAGCCAACGGCTGCCCTTTTATTCAGGAGAGAGTCAGGCAGATGTACAGACATCACATGTGTTTAGCTCTACCCTGTTGGCCAAAACGGGGCATCTTTGATCTCAGACGAGTCTGTTCCATGTGTGAATTTCATAGTTTTTGCTTCCCTACTTGTTCCAAAGGGCCAGCAATAGCACCCCGACCTGGTACTGAGCTTTGTTAATTTGCCTATTCACATCATACTGTTGGAGCTCACCTCTGAGCAGCCCATGCTGCCAGGCTCCACAGCCCACTTCTTAGATGCTCAAACAGGCACCGTCATGCTTTCTCCCATGCTGCTCCCCATGCGAGGGAGACCATGCCCATAAATACCAGCCTTCAGATTCCTCCTTAAACCTCTTCTTTGCTGTGATGCCTGCAAAAAGCTCAACAAAGGTGAGGTTGCCGGTGAGTTAAGCCCACCGCATATCATGCTGACCAATATAGTCTCATTGTTTCCTTGTCTACCTGCATCCATCTGGTGTCCCTTGCCTTAGACTTACATTGTAAGCTCTTTGGGGCAGGGAATAGCTTTTTTATTCTACCTCTGTGTGGCACCTACCACATTGGGATCCTAGGCAAATCGTAAATAGTATTAACAATGTCCAGTAACATTCGGTGAGGCATTGGCCTTTGTTCCTTGTGATCCTAAGTGAACAAACATGGGAAGAGGAAGGCGATCATACTACAGCATTTCCGGCCTTGTTCCCTTGGGGAAAGGTCCTTGGACAGCTTTATCCAAACATCAAAATAATGCACAGCAGTCCTAGGATTTCTGCACTGGTTTCCCTCTCCAGGCCTGTTCATGCTGTTTGCATCCAGATTTTCCATCTTTAGTCACTTGCAACACACGTAGAAATACAGCATTATTTTTAACTTCAAAAGGAGTCACTCAAGAGAGAGTTTCATACAGAGGCCAAAGCAGCATTGAGGTCAGGTCAGGTTTTTCTAAATTAATACATACCCAGCCCGCTTTCTTTGCTTCTGCCAGGGAACATCCATCTCTCGCCTTAAGGCACCAGATGCAGTTTATAAATTGCCAACAGAATTTATTAAATCAAAGCTTCTGCAGCTGCAAATACCCCTGGTGTTTAGCGATCTGATTATTTGCAGGACCAGGCCTAAAAATCTGTGTAACACGCACCCTGGAAAAATTACATCATATGCATAATATCATACTCACTGAAGCTGCTTATATGTGTAATTGATTGCACTTAGCTCTCATGGGTCCTGTTCTACCACCTGTTGAAGTGAATGGAGAGACGTTGGATTTAGGATTGTCAACCCTCCCAGATTGTCCTGGAGTATCCAGGAATTCATCCAACCAAAGTTGGTAACCCTACTGTGATTCTCCACTCTCATCCATAGACCTCAATGCACTTTAAAAAGCAAAGGGTAACATTTGCCCCCATTACAGAAAGAAAAGAGAGGCAAAGGGGCTGCCCTGAGGTCATGCACCAGGTCAGCAGCAAAACAGGAAACAGAACCCAGGTTTCCCACGTTCCTTCCCATTGGACTATGACATCATTTCCCCATGTTAGTGTTTGACAGTTTGGGCCCAAAAGAGTACAAAATGTTCCAGATCAGGGATAGTGTCTCTACATTGTTATGTAGTATTGTTGCTCTAGAAATAAATACAACGTCCAAGTCCCTCTGATTAAGCACCTCACAGCTTTCTCTGCTCTGTGGAAACTCTATCTGGACTTATTTCCTTCCTATCATTTATGCTCTTATTTGTAGGCATTTCCATGGTGCTCACTATGACAACATTTTGTTACATCCAACTGTTGCATATTCCTGTCAGATCCATCCTGTACCCCTGATCCCCATCCTCATCCCACACTACAGAATTAATGAGGAAGGAATTATTGTTCTGTGCAGCCACAAAAGACACAGAAGACTCATCATTTGGGCAGACATTAATTTGACCCTAGATCTTCAGTTTCCTGAATTTGGACTCTACAGTTCTCTCTGTTACTCCTTTCAAATACTATGCCTGTTGACAGCAGCCTGTTTTGAGATAGCTCCCAGTATTTCACTGCTGTCTGCATGGCTCCACTGTATGATAGCAGTAATGATGACGGTGAACCTGGTATAGACAGACAGAACACGGATGTTTTCACCACTATGATGTAACCCTTCTGAGAGGGGATGTAAGGGCAATGGCAGAAATACCAGAGAACTCCAGTCCCTTGTGCACACCACTGCTCCCACTAATGGAGCTAATTTAGGAACAGTGAAAGATGGATAGATTTTCCCCAAAATATCTAGTGTAGACAAGTCGTATGAAGAGAGTCAGCATCTAGGGATGAAGAATTGCAAACCTGCATTCTAAGCACAAAATTGTGGTGCAGAAAGAAATCCCTCTCTGGATGGCCTAGAAATGTTTAGCTTTTAGTAGGGCTGTCGATTAATTATTGTTAACTTATGCAATTAACTCAAAAAACTAATCACAATGAAAAATTAATTGGGATTAATTGCACTACTAAACAATAGAATACCAATTGACATTTATTAAATAATTGTGAATTGTTTTTTACATTTTCAATACTGATTTCAATTAACACACAGACTACAAAGCATACAGTGCTCACTTTATATTATTTTGCTACAAATATACGTACTGTAAAAATGATAAAAGAAATAGTATTTTTCAATTCACCTCATACGAGTATTAAATTACAATCTCTTTACCGTTAAAGTGGGTTACATAACTGTACTCAAAAACAAAAGAGTGTAAAACTTTAGTGCCAACAAGTCTACTTATTCCTACTTCTTGTTCTGCCAAATACTAAGACAAACAAGTTTGCACTGATGGGAGGTACTCCTGCCTGCTTCTTATTTACAGTGTCATCAGAAAGTGAGAATACGTGTTCACATGGGACTTTTGTAGCCTGCATTGCAATGTATTTACTGCCAGATATGCTAAAAATTCATATATTTCTTTGAGCTTCAGCCATCATTCCAGTGGACATGATTCCATGGCGATTACACTCTTTATGCATTAATTACATTTGTGACTAAACTCCTAAAGGGAGAATTGTGTGTCTCCTGTTCTCTTTTACCCGCATTCTGCCACAGATTTCATGAGACAGCAATCTCGGATGATGACCCAGCACATGTTCATGTTAAGAACGCTTTCACAACAGATTTGACAAAACACAAAGAAGGTACCAATGTGAGATTTCTGAAAACAGCTGCAGCATTCGACCATGATTTAAGAATCTGAAGAGTCATCCAAAATCTAAGAGGGACAAGGTGTGGAGCATACTGTCAGAAGTATTAAGAGCAATGCAGAAACTACAAAATCCAAACAATCAAAAAAGAAAATTAACCTTTGCTGGTGGCATCTCACTGAGATGATGAAAATGAACGTGCATTAATTTGCACTGCTTTGGATCATTATCAAGCTGAACCCATCACAAGCATAGATGCTTGTCCTCTGGAATGATAGTTGAAGCATTAAAGAGCATATGAACCTTTAGTGCATCTGGCACATAAATATCTTGCAATGTCAACTACAACAGTGCCACGTGAACACCTGTTCTCACTTCTACATGGACATTGTAAACAAGGAGCAGGTTGCATTACCTCATGCAAATTGAAACCAAACTTGTCTGTCTGAGTGATTGGCTGAACAAGAAGTAGGACTGAGTGGACTTGTAAGCTCTAAAGTTTTATATTGTTTTATTTTTGAATGCAGGTTTTTTTGTACATAATTCTACATTTGTAAGTTCAACTTTCATAAGAAATTGCACTACAGGACTTGTATGAGATAAACTAAAAATACATTTTTGTTCTTTACAGTGCAAATATTTGTAAGAAAAATATAAAGTGAGCACTGTATACTTTTTATTTTGTGTTGCAATCAAAATCAATATATATGAAAATGTAGAAAACATCAAAAAATATTAAAAATACATGTTATTCTATTATTGTTTAACAGTGCAATTAATCACAATTAATTTTTCTAATTGCTTGGCAGCCCTAGCTTTTAGACATTGTTCCTCAGCTAAGAGGTTGGAGATAAGAACCTTTGTTTCCTTACATTTGTGATGATGCAATCCTTGATAATATCATGTGGCTAGCTAAGCCAAGTGCCAGGACACCATCTCCTACAGTAACTTGCTCAAGAACATTCTGGGAGCAGGCAACAGACATAACTGTTCCAGCTACAGGGATTTCTTGTTCATTGAGCTGGGGCCATGACGGCACATAAAGGTTTAAATCTATGGGTTGGTGGGTTTTCAACCACTGGTTCCCAGCTGTTAATAATCCTAACGCAGTTCCAGTTGCTGGTGCTGTAGGTGGCAGCAGAATGAAATCAACAGCATTAGCAAACACAGTACAAAATGTTTGGGCAGAAATGTCAGTGTTTACAGGGGAATTGGAGAGGATGTGTTTTCTGACACATCTATCACTCACTTTCCTCCCCGCCATCCGATATTTGTTATGGACAAAATCAAGTGCCCAGGATTAAAGGAACCAACCATTAGAAGTCACTTGTTAAAGAAACAGAAGACACGACCCATCTCATCATATAGCAGCAGTTCTCAATGTTATGAAAAGTGGCTACAGATCAAGATAAGAATGCCACTGCAATAGATTATACTTTGTTTGCCAGCTCTTTTGGGCAGTGATTCTCTTTTGTTGTGTACGTGGACAGCACGTGATGCAATGGGGGGCTGGCCCCTCACTGGAGCCCCTATACATTACCATAGTAGAAATAACAAATAGCTTTGACGTACCGAGCTGTTACGTTGCCATTAGCCAAAATTATTTGCTAAGGGTTGACAACCTGTTCTATAAGATTTGGAGTTTTGATTTCAGGTATGAGGCAATTCATATTGATACATGAAGAGAAGAGCAACACACATGATTAAAGGTCTAGAAAACATGACACGTGAGGGACAACTGAAAGAATTGGGCGTGTTTAGTTTAGAAAAGAGAAGACTGAGAGGGGACATGATAGCAGTTTTCAAGAATCTAAAAGGGTGTTACATGAAGGAGGGAGAAAAATTGTTCTCCTTGGCCTCTGAGGATAGGGCAAGAAGCAATGGGCTTAAGTTGCAGCAAGGGAGGTTTAGGTTGGACATTAGGAAAAACTTCCTAACTGTCAGGGTGGTTAAACACTGGAATAAATTGCCTAGGGAGGTTGTAGAATCTCCATCCTTGGAGATATTTAAGAGCAGGTTGGATAGACATCTATCAGGGATGATCTAGGCAGTGTTTGGTCCTGCTATGAGGGCAGGGGACTGGACTCAATGACCTCTCGAGGTCTCTTCCAGTTCTAGGATTCTATGAAACCTGAGGTTTTCCCACAAATGTATGGTGAATTCATTCAATTGCATGACTGTATATAGGTCTGCCCAGCTCCCAGACCCATTCAATACACCAGGGTTGGGCCAGCATTCTAAAAATAGCTGTGTGGGCAGCACTTGGAAGCTGTGGCTCGGAAACCCACCCCCTTCCCTAGGCTTCAGGGTCTGAGCTCCATCCCCAGCTGTGACTTTGAAGTGCAGTCCACACTGCTATTTTTAGAGCCTGAGCCATGCTAGACAAAATCTGTCAACCCAGGCTGTCAAGCTTGCTTCTACATGGACATAACCTGCCAGGGCTGGAGTGTCCCTGTAAAAGCATTAAAATGCCTACAGTGAAAATACATTTTTTCCCCTTCTGTTTTCCTCCCATAAGGAGGGTTTGAGATGGAACACAGAGGGACTTTCATCTGCTGAACTCACAGAGCTGCTATTTATGAGCATTGACTTCCTATTTGGAATGTTGATCTTGACCCTTATATCCCCAGCTAGCATTTTGCATAAACAAAAGAGCATTGCAGAGAAGTCAAAGCCGGATGTACCTACAGCAAATAAATCTCTTCCTTGCTGACAGACACAAAACGAACTGACCTCTTGCACGTCACGTCTGGTCGTCTGACCAAAACCGCCAGTCACAGCTTTACCTCTAGACACCAGCTTGAGGCACAGGATATGAAGGACATAAAAATGACATCACTGACACCAAAACAGTGAAGGTCAGGATTTCCTCTGCCACCTTCATTACTTGTATCACATTGTTAGAAAAGTTATAATTACAGCTGGGCACATACCTGAATGTAAGTTAGTAACTATTGGCTGGAATTTAAATTAGGAAGTCAAGAAAACTATAATAATTTTGCTTTGACTGTGCTCAAGCCCCTTCTGGGGAGTTCACTTTCTGCAAATATTGTCCTGGGGAGTGAGTTCACCAACAGGTGGTGGAATCTCCATCCCTAGAGGTTTTTAAATCTCAGCTTGACAAAGCCCTGGCTGGGTTGATTTAGTTGGGATTGGTCCTGTCTTGGGCAGGGGGCTGGACTTGATGATCTCCTGAGGTCTCTTTCAGCTCTATGATTCTATCAACAGGAAAGTTTGTGGACACAGTGAACTTTAAGTAGATGTTTAGGAATATTTGCAGAAAGTCAACGCCACCAAACTCATGAATGAGAGCATTTGGAGCTGAAAACCTAATTCCAGTTGTTCTACTCATCCAGTCAGAAGACAGGAACAATTCTACATGACCTACACATTCAGTCAAAAGTAGCTAACTCTTCTCAAGTTTCAGAGGCTAAATACCAGAAATAATCTGCTCACAAAGAAGCACCACATCAGAAATTATACTACACAGCAAACCACAGGAAATAAAAATCAGTGAGAACTGTACATGGTTCATGAACAGTTTATGAGCAGGAATAGTGGCCTTGTTCATGGGGTAGATGAGGAGTTATGAATTATTTACCCAGCTTGATCTATAAACATATAGCAAAATACCATGAACAGCTCCGTCCTAGCATGATTTTTGTCATTAGACGTATTGTCCTATATCATTATATCGATACCAGTGGATTTCAGTGGAGCTGCAGACATTTATGCTAGCAGAGGCTCTGGCCCAGTAATATTTTTATTTGACAAAAGCACCCAGAGACTTTCAAATCCTAACATCACAATATGGGACACAAAGGGTGTCTCTATACACCACCCTTACCTCTAAATAAGCTACACAATTTGCAAAATAGGGCGCTATTCCAAAACGTCACTTAACCCTCATGCAATGAGGTTTACAGGGACATCAGAATAGCGAGCCTGTTATATTTCGCTATAACAGGCTTGCTCTTAAGACGCGGAATAGCTATTTCGGGATACAGGAAGTATGTCTACACAGCAGTGTTATTTCAATAGAATGTCAAAATAATGTCCAGCTGGAGGACTTCTTCCTCTGACTCCTGTAACCCTCGTTTTACGAGGAATAAGGGAAGTCAGAGGAAGAGTACTCTTCCACCAACTTCCTGCTGTGTAGACAGCGCCAAAAGCTGAAATAAACTATTTTGACATAAGCTACGCAATTGACATAGCTCAAGTTGCGTAGCTTATTTTAGCTTTAGCCCTGCTGTGTAGACATGCCCAAACAGTGGGAAGACTTCTCATACAGTGCTACAGAATCACTGTGTGCGAGTTGTTGGGAAGCTGCAACACCTCGAAACACATTCCTTTTGAAAACAGTTATTTTGGATGTAGGTCAGTTTAGGTGGTGGGACCCAGTGATAATAGGACCTCTAGCTTCTTTGGTTCCATTTTACCAATGTCGGTATCATTCTACATTGGTACCTTTAGAATACCCAAGTCATGGCTGTAACAAGAAAACAGCTGTGGCGAAAGCTGTTTAAACTTGCAGCTGTTCAAATGCAGCAAGCATAAAGGTAAGTAGTACAGGGCGCAGTAAAGTATGTTACTTGCAACCAATATTCACTCATTTTTTCCATTCATATGCAGTATAAATTTTGTTATGTACACCAACGCATGTGTGGATGTGCACCACAGGCTGCCAGTTCTGGGTGCTCTGCTAATCAGCTGGGCAGTATTTAAATCTTTTCTGGGTGGGCACCCAAATGCTTAGCTTACAGGGAACACTGCTTGCAACCCCTATTTTCCTATGGAGCCCATAGCCAGCCCCTGCATACCATAGAGTGCATGATAATAGCCTATCCCCACACAAGCTTCTAGGGAGCTTTGCTGATTCAAAAGGCACCCTATAGAGCCTCAACCAGTCTGAAGTTGCCCCCCTCATTGGTGGTACTGCTGCTTGGCTTCCCTCTGGCTGAATCGCCACAGGGGCACAGCCACTCCCATGAGTGCAGGAAGCAGGGTACTAAGTGATACCTATTTTTAAAGCTGAAGTTGCATTAGAGTCTCTAACACGGTTGACAAGGGGTGGAAATAAAACTGTTAGATTTGTGATGCCAATCCCATTTACACTCTCCGAGCCCAGCTGCTACACTTCAGTTGCCCCACTGATGAAATCATTGGGATGACAGAGGGTGTAGGCTGGGGTTGAATTTGGCCCTGGGATTGATGCTCTGACATGGGCATCTCCACATTTTTAGCTCCAGGCTGCAAGAGCAATGGCAGACTGGAAAGAAAGCTGGGCTAAGATTGCCAAAAGCGACTAGTGATTCCTGCTGCCTACTGGAGACCCCTGAAAGGGGCCTGATTTTCAGAGGGCGGGTGTTCAGTGCTTTCAGATGAATTAGGCTCCTTTAGGAGGTCTCAGATTAGGCACTTGATTGTTAAAGTGTCCCCAGTCACTGGCTACTTGCACAAATCTGGGCGGTGGGTTTTTTTTTTTTTTTTTTTTAATAAATGAGATTTCTCCTGTGAAAAGCTATTTATTATTCAGATAAGGAACTTCAAAGACAATGGGTCAAGCCCATTCCTTGGGATCTGAGTGCATTTGTGAATTTGGCCCATACAATTTGATTCCTGGGTCTGTCAACTCTAAAATTGGGTATTCCATATAAAATAACACTGTGAAAGGCAGAGCAAGCAGCATGGTAGTCCTGAATGGGATAACTATCCAGAGAACAACTGTAGGAAAAGGTCACCATGCCGAGTTTAACTGGTACTCTCAGTGCACCTACATGAAAGCTTTGAAAGCAAGGCAGTCCCCTCTTAAGTGCACAAAGAGATTTTAATGAAGAGCAGAAATGGGTACCACATAGTCTCTGATTGCAATTCTAATGGAATATATTGTGAAATGCTTGTAAGGATACTTGCTTTCATCATACTCACTCAAATGCTAATTGGTCTCAATCTTTTTATCCTCTAGCCTCCACTTGTACTTGTCCAGATGAGGAAAACGTACAGGAATGACAAATACCTCCACCCTAATTCCCGTTCAGTTAGGTCACGTACCATGGCATTTTTATGGATCTTAAAAAAATTCCTTTTGCCATAGAATAAGTTTGCCAAGCAACATAGATGCCTTCCAAATGAAAAGCCAGGAAATTCATTCCCTGCTCAGCTCAGTCAGTTTGAGGTTCATATGGAATTTCTCTGACAATCATTTGCACTGGGTAATGGTTAGGAATGTTTCAGACTGTCTAAAGGAAAGCTGTTTGTTGTTGAAGGGCAGTCGTTTATTTGGAGTAGGGGTTGTTTTGTTAAAGAAAAATAAAGGGAGCATGTTACATCCCCGCAGAACACACAGAAAGGCCTCCAATTCATTCACTAGGCATTTATTGTGTGGGTGGATCCATTGTGATGGAGAAGCATTTGCACAACATCCCTGGGTGGTAGGGAAGTGCTATTATTCCATTTTTACAGACAGAACCATGGCACAGAGACTAAATCTTTCCACTTCCAGCCACTGGAGTGACACAAATTCACACTAGAAATACAGAGACTATATTTTGACAGTGAGGGTAACCGACTGTAGCCAACACACCTTCTGGGTGTGGTGCACTGTCCCATCTATTGGCACCAAGTCCACTTACAGAGGGAATAAGGAGTTTGCACTACAGTCTTAGCTACCAGGCAGCTGGCTTTTAGCTCTTGTGGTAGAAGCTCATGCACTACGCTCCAGAGGTTCCATTCTGCCCACTGACGACTGAGGTCTGTTGGTGTTACACAACCATTGGAACAATTTTCCAAGGGCTATGGTGGATTCTCTATCCCTGGCAATTTGCAAAATCAAGAATGAATGTTTTTCTAAGAGATTATACTCAACTTCAAACTGGAATTATTTCAGGGAAGGTGTGTGGCCTGTGTTATGCAGGAGGCCAGACTACATTATCATAATTGCCCCTTCTCACCTTATTGATTTAAAAAACCCTTGTCTGAGGCCACACAGGAAGCCTGGCAGGGCAGGGAGTTGAACCCACACATAGTGTCTGGGTCTCACACCAGTGCCTTAGCATGCTTCTCCTCGCACACTTGTGTGAAGACAGAGAATCGGACCACAGATGCCTCTGTCTAGGTCCTAGTATGGATTTACAGATATTGTAGCCTGCATTTCCCCTGTTACAGAAAGGCAGACTGGAGAGACCAGACAGCGTTAGAAGCACCTATGGTAAAATCTCTGGGGAAGCAGGTGGGAGAGCTACAGGGGGAGGAGACTAGGTCGAGGAGCATCCATGCAGGTGAGGAATTAATTGAAAATACGCATGTTGACACCTCCAAGTTTGAGCCAGCGGTCCAGCTGGAGAGAGGACTGCATAGCACCACAAAGGGAGGAGGAAATGGCTCCTTCAGAGGGAGGAACTTGGCTGCTGATTATTTCTGGCAAGAGGCAGTGCTGCAGTCATTCTCCCCATTGATTGGACATAGAGATTAAAACAAAACAGAACAAAATGGTTGCCAGAGCATCATAAAGGGATGAGGAGGAGAAGCTCCATTCTCTGTAGGGTGGTGCTGGTCAGCAACTCTCTTCTAAGGGGGGGGTGGAGGCATGGGAGGTCCATGAAAGTAAGGCTGGGAGAGGCAAGACCCTAACCCCACACACAGCCCTGCCCCTTCTACTGAGGCCCTGCCCCCCACAGGAGCCAAACCAGCTCTCTGCGGCACCACCACCATAGGGAGGCAGCGCAGTGCCCCATGCACATCCCCCACAACCACGGGGAGGGACGAGAGCGGGTGGGCAGGCACTCCAGCCTCCCTGGCCTTGCAGCATGGAGAGGGTGGACAGCACGCAGCTCCAGCATCCTGGGCCTGGAGCATGGGGAGAGCAGATCAGAAGTGACTACAGGACTCTGGGACTGAGGATGAAGGAATTGGGAGTGCAGTAGTCTTCTTATAAATCCAGTCAAGGGTAAGGGCCCAGGCAGAGACAGATATATGCCGGAGGTGAATGCATTGTTGCATAGGTGGTTTCACCAAGGGGGCTTCAGCTTGATTTATAGGTGGGAGGTAACTTGGGTGAAAATGATCATGAAATGATAGTTCAGGATACTAAGGGACGGTTGGAGGGAAAGCAACACAAGAAAGGCAATGGTTTCCCTAAGGCAGAAGTTACAAAGAAGGCAGAAGTCAGCAAGCTCAGAGTATTGGTAGGTAAGATCCCATGGGAAGTTGGTCTAAGGAGAAAAAAGAAAGAGTTCAAAAGAGTTTTAAAGGAGATGGTAAGGGCCCAAGAGAAACTTATCCCACGTGTAGGAAAGATAGGAAGCATGGTATGAGACTACCCTGGCTTTAATGGTGCTAGCTTGTTAGCACCTAGAAAGTAAGGTTATTAGTAAAAAGGCCAACATGGATTTGTGAAGAATAAATTATGTAAAACTAATCCAATAGCCTTCTTTGACAAGGTAAAAAGTTTTGTAGACAGGGGAGAACCATAGGTGTGACATAGCTTGCCTTGAGTAAGGCTTTTGTTACTCTCTCTCATGACCTACTCGTAGTCTAGAATAATTTACTATGAGGCGGGTGCATAACGGTTTGGCAAAAGCATACTCAGACAGTACCTATTAATGGTTCAGTCAAGCTTCAAGGACATGCTGAGTGGAGTCCCATGGGGATTTGCCCTGGGCCTGGTTCTAGTCAGTATCTTCATAAATGATTTGGAAAAATAGCAAAGAGAGTACACATATGAAGTGTGTGGATGGTAGCAAAACAGGAAGGATTGCAAGCGTTTTGAAGGACAGGATTAGAATTCAAAATGTTGACGACAAACTGGAGAATGAAATACAGAATGAAATTCAGTGAGGACAAATGCATAGTAGTATACTTAGGAAGGAATAATCAATTGCAGAAATATAGATGGGAAATGATGGTCTAGTAAGGAGAACTGCAGAAAGAGACATGAGTTCCATAGTGGATCACAAACTAAATGAGTCAACAGTGTAACACTGTTGAAAAAAAAAAGCAAACATTATTCTGGGATGTATTAGCAAGACTGACGTAAGCCAGAGTCCAAAAGTAATTAATCTACTCTAGTCAGCACAGATAAGACCTCAGCAGGAGTACTATATCCAGTTCTGAGCATCATATTACAGGAGAGATGTGGACAAAACCAGGAGAAAGCCCAGAGGAGAGCAACAAAAATTATTAAAGTTCTGGAAAACATGACCTATGAGGAAGGACTGAAAAAACTAGGTTTGTTTAGTCTGCAGAAGAGAAGCCTGAAGGGAAACATGATAGCAGTCTTCAAGTACACAAAAGATTGTTCTATAGAGGAGAATGATAAATTGTTCTTATACACTGAGCGTAGGACAAGAAGTAATGGCTTACATTGCAGCAAGGGAGATATAGGTCTAAAAACGTCTTAAATGTGAGAGGAATTACACACGGGAAGAAGTTACCTAAGGAGGTTGTGGACTGTTGATCATGGGGCGTTTTTAAGAACAGGTTAGACAAACGCCACTCAAGGATGAGCTAGATAACATTGAGTCCTGCCTCAGTGCAGGGGATTGGACTAGATGACCCACTGAGGTCCTTTCTAGTCATATATCTATGATGAGACGCGGTATGATGTATTTGTAGTTTTCTATCCCATTTCAGCCTCGGAATGTTACTGTCTTTTCCAATGCAAACAACCTCACAGCACAGACATTATCTACATTTCCTTATCAACAGGCTTCCCGTCTAAGAAAACTGTAGAAAAATGAGATTCCCCTCCCCTTAAAAAAAACACTGCATTTCACAGTTCTATTTAAATAAAACTCTTCATTCTGCAGCGGGCAGGCATGTAGAAAAACACCAAAATATATTTTAAAAATATTATTGGAACAATTTGTGATGGGGTACGGTCACAGAAGACCCCTTGGGGATGCCTCCTGGAGGGCTGACAAGGCCACTGCCTTCACCTTCCTGCTCTCTTGAGCTTCTCACCGCTCATTTCTGCTGGGCCAGCTCCCTGTTCACCCACAGCCAAGGCACCGAGCTGAGATCACTGTCCCCCCAAGAAGCAGTACAGACACTGAACCTCTTCAGGTCCAAGGAGAGTGCAGTTTAAGGCCCAGTTTCCTGGGATGCCACTCCCCAAATGGGATCAGAACCCCAAAGGAATTATTTAGGTAAGCCCCCTTTAATAATACACACTGATTGCTTCCCCAGGTAATAATTATTTACACTGGGCTTGATAGTAAGTAAAAGTGATTTTATTAAGTACAAGCAGTAGGATTTAAAAGGTAATAAGTGAGAAGAGGCAGAGCAAAGTAGGTTACAAACAAAAAAACCCTCAGAAAATGCTTAGCTACTTCTAACACTAAATCCTCAGAACAAACTTATTATAAACTTACTACAAATTCATCCTAAAACTGTTTCTTCCCCGGTTCAGCTTTCCAAACCAGGGAAGTCTCCTTTTCCATAGCATCTCTGGTTCCATCCCTTGGGTGTGCCAGCCAAAGACCAAAGACTCCTACTTTCCTATTGTTTTTAAAAGATTCCTTTTTTGCATAGGAAGTCACCTGGCCAGTTGGGGTGGACATGTGACTTTCTCAGAATAACCACTGCTAAGACTTAAGGACAAAGAGATTGTTTAACAGTTGGTCATCAAGACATTGAGGGTAACACCCGGGCTGGTTTTCATTCACACATTTAAAAACTATAAAGCACTCCACACTCCATTGGTCTAATTTCACCCACAAGAATGATACATACACCACAATCAGATAAGCATATCCAGCGGATTATGACATGAAGACTGATGGGCTACATGAAGCAATTTGTCCATAGCACTTTTGAGTTATGTGCATTCATGTCCATAAGTCCATTTCATATAGGATGGGGGAGTGTGTGTCCGTCACACAATTAAACAATAGGGAACAGATTTACTACTGAACCTGTGGAAGATTCAAATGACTCCAGAAACAATGGAAATGAACAAAACTAGTAAACACCTGACAGAATGGTCAGTTCTCCGCATCATCGAGAGCTTACTGTGAATGGGATTTTCTTTTGTTGTCTGTGGTTGACTGTGTCCTACTCTCCGGATTCTATGGGATAGATTCTGTTCATCGGGGCACAGGAGAATACGGTGGTACCTGTGTCAATGAGCCATTCTCAAATTCAAAGGATAAAGCTTGAAAATACTGTGGCTCCCGGAAGAGAAAATGAAAATAGCTGTGTCTAGGAGCAATTACACCTCTGTTGTAAGGAATAACTGCAGTTCAGACTTTGAATAATGTTGTGATTTGAATCAAAGAATTTCCATAGTCCTACTAGCTGGAAACCTCAAATGCTCAGTTCACACAATTCTTTTAATTTATTTATTTTTACAAGCAATTAGAAAGCATTCAAAAGACTGGTGGAGGCAGTGTCAAGAGAAAGGAAGTGTGGATTGAAACCCCAAATACTTCCAATGAGTTAAGTCCAAATTTGAAGCATGATTTAAACTCAGATATGTATTGCCTAATTCAAATGGTTGTAGTTACATTAACCCCTTTGCAACTGGCGGCTAGAATTTCCCCAATACCAGCTCTAAGTAGATGCCAGTTGTAAGGCAAACATGCAATAGGATTTTTCATGTTTTTCTCTGACCTATGCCAAGAAACTCTTCTCTTGTGAAGAGTTGATCCAGCTGAATTTAGAAAAACACCGGAGTCCTTGGAAGTTGCATTTTAGCACTTGCCAGTGGTGAGCATATTTTTTAAGCAGGACATGTCTTGTTAGCTGGAAAAAGCTTCAAATCCAACCCTTCAGGGCATTTGGCTGCAGAAACCTTTCACTAAGGAAGCATAGAGTCTTCCTGTAATCATGTTACAAAAGGAGGTAACTATGGATTTTTCTTATTTTCTTAAATCCTAGCCTGGTAGCACTTGGGATAAATGATTACTTATTTACACTGTCTCTCTCTCCTTTAACTATTAGATAGGAATGTAACATATATGCAGCACAACTGAAGTTCAGCCACTTTGGCGGGGGATGAAGGGGGAGGAGGCACCACCAACCCAACTGGCACACAGCAGACCCACATGCTGCAGAGGAAGCTTTGAAATTCCATGCTCCTAGAGGCCCCACTTAACTTCAAGGACATGCAGGGATGTCCTCGGGGTTTACGGGGCCCTACTTAGTGCTATTAAATTGGTGCCTTTGTGCCCAATGGCTAGAGCCCAGCAAATCCACAGGTATTCCCTTTATATCTGTGGATATCCACATCCGCAGATGTCAAAGCAGATATCCGCAGCTCATTTTTGCAAATACAAGAGCAGATACAAATTTTGCATTTGCGCAGGGCTCTTCCAATGGCAGTTGGTGTGGCACAGGAGAATATGGTGATACCTGTGAGGGGAGAAGGATGATTTTTTTGAGATATGATTTTATAAATGTTCAGCAACACACCAGTGAAATATTTTAAAGCAAATTTTAAACTCACATCCTGTAGATTACCCAGTAAATTCGGAAACTGACAGTATATATCTGGGGTTGGCAAATGCCTCTTAAATGGCTTCATGACCTCTTGAATGGCTTTTTCCACAGATTCGAAGTTCTGTTAATAGCTCTGGCTGGCTTTTTCACTTCTAAGTTAACTAGATCCTCTCAGGAGGAAGCAGAGCTGCAGAACAGGGGTAGGAAGATGCAGGTGGGTGGACATTAACACCCAGCAGTGCCCCAAATATTCAAGTGTCCCTACATAACTGCGTATTCTGCCTATGGGTAAGGATGATCCTGAGGACATGCTTCAGTGCTTTGCTGAAACAGTGTCAGTGTGCCACAAGCTCAACGAACCCAATTCCACAGACTGTATGGCTTGATTCAATAGGAACAGGCCCTAAAGCAGGGGTGAGGAACCTTTTTTGGATCAAGGGCTGCTGGCCCACAGAAAAATCAGCCAGGGGCCCGCACACAAGTGAGAAGGAAAAAAATTCCAAACAAACCCTTCCTGATGTGGCCCCCGACTGAGAAGATGAAAGACACGCCACACGTTCCCCTTGCACACTAGAGCCTAGGGGAGCCCAGTCTAGTAGAGTTTGTGTGCTCTAGCCCTTTGGTGGTGTGGCGACGGGGCTGAAGCACTAGCACAGGCTCCCCACTGCTGGAGGGGATCCCTGAGCCTCAGAAGGCCGGATCTGGCCCCCAGGCCTTCGGTTCCCCACTTCTGCCCTAAATGAATATGAATTCCAAATGGCTTGCCCTTCTGCCTTCTCAGGGCATCTTGTGTGCCTCATGGCCATCTTGTTTAGCTTATAAGCACTTTGAGCTGGAATTGCCTAGTGTGCCAAGGATGTGCCTACGAATAACAAAAATAAACATGTTCTCCCACTCTGGTAGCTTCGGAGCGTGTTGTAATGTAGAGCGTTTGGGGTATGAGACATTTCCTCACAGCCCACAAGTCTCTCAGTCTATGTAATTGCCTAATGTTCTCCCTCCCTCCCTAACCTATTATTATTAAATTTGTATTGCCTGGAGGCTCCTAGTCAGATAAAGATGGAACTGTGCTGGGTGCTGTACGAACACACCAAGTCTGCGAGACCCTCAAAGCAGGGACCTCTCTCACACACACAGTTCTGGGAAATTTTCTCTCCCTCCCCCCCCCCACAAACAGAACAATCTAAATTGCTTGAATGCAAAACTCTGAATGAAGCTGTTGCTTTGAACATGTACAGACAGAGTGATTACTATAGCAACAGAAGCTATGTGTGAAAAGCCCTGGCAACAGTTCCTCCCCCTCCCATTCAGATTTCTTTTCGGGGGTTTTTTTTTTTTAATAGGTGCCCATATCAATTCACTACATGAGGCAAACACCTAGGGAGATGCTTTGAAAGCAGCAAGCCAGATTAGCACGGCAGGATACCAATTATCACCCTGGCAAACCAGCTTTGTGGGCACCTCACACTGGGAAAAATACACTCTCCAGTATCTAAGGAAAGTCTAATAAGGCAAATAGAAAGTGAATTGTGAGAGTGTTTGCTTCTTTCATTTACAGACTTAAAAGAATATCCCAAATTCATCCTGAGAAAATCTATACAGCACTATTTACTTGCCGGATAGTTAAGTCAACATAGGCACAACAAAACCAATTAAATCCATTTAACTTCAGGTTGCTAATAGCTAGAACAACACAAAATCATTTAGGTTAAGCAACCTCATAACGAGCCGCTCATTAGAATTAATTACTGTTAATTTACTTACAAAGCTGGAACAGCTTTGGAAAAAACACCACACACCTCCTGAAAATCGGTCCCATTACTGTGAGTGAAACGCGAAGAGGAACAATTTTAACATTCTTGTAAACATAAAAGGGCATATCCCAACTAGTGGTATGGCCTGCTATTGGCTTCGTTGGAACTATGCCAGTTTCAACCAGTGAGGGTCTGTCTCAAAGTTCTTTTCATGGACTCGACTTGTAACCAAACGACAACAGTAAAGGAAAAACATTCTGAAGAGTGACAGCAAGCTTTTTGGGGTTTAGGATTACAGGTATAATCAGTTCTAACCCAAATTTGAATTTGCCTTATATCACTTGCCTTCAGGGATCCAGATGTCTGCTGGTTTATTCATGAAAACATTTATCAATTGGAGAAGTTTCACCAACTGCAATGACAAATATTTGTTTGAAAATCTGCTCTAGAAATTAGAGATGGTGAAAAAATGTAAGGGTCCTCCACACCTCCCTCTGAAAAATTGAATTTTGTCAGAGAGTCTAAATTTGGAAAGTTTAGATCATATCGGTCATTAAGAGTTTTATGCGTTATCCGTAGAAGCAGAAATACCATGTGGCCAATGGCACACTATGAACAGTGAATGGCAGACAGGGGTGCCTACAGCCTCCTCAGGCCCTTGGGCAAGAGGGGGTAGGGGAAACCTGGTTCCGCATCCCTAGAAGAGGCAGAGCCTTGGATGCAAGGGGCAGGGCTGGAAGCAGCCAGCCCACCATACTGCTTGGAGCACAGTCCCCCCCCCCTTCCCCCACCCCCTGAGCCACATGGAGTGTGTGCGTGGCATGGTACTCTGGGTGGAGATTTAAAGAGCCCAGAGCTAAGGCCACTGCCACAGCCAGAGCAGCAGTGTTGGTGGCTGGAACCCCCAGACCCGCCTGAATCGCTGGGCCCCGGGCCAACTGCCCCTTTGCACCCCTTTGTCGGTGGGCCTGCTGGCAGATAATAGGCTTTGTCCATTCTCGCACTTTTGTCTGTGAGGGATGTGAAAAAAACACCCCCTAGATTGACGGGACTGACAGAAGTTTCACCTGGAAAGCGCAAGTGTGGACAGCTCTATGTTGGTGGGGGAATATCTCCAGCAGCTGCTTGTTGGAGGTGGTTTAATTAGGCCCACAGGACACCTCTTGTCCATCTGCTTAGAGCGGATACAGGGGAGACCTTACAGTGGCGCGGCTGCAGGGATATAGTAAATGCTACGATAAAGTCCGTACTGTAGATATAGCCTAAGTCAGGGATTCTCAAACTACATTTTACCACAACCCCCTTCTGACAAAAAAAATTACTACATGACCCCAAGCGGGGGGGGGAGGGGGAAGAAGGGATCTATGCCTGAGCCTGCCAGAGCCCCACTGCTCCATGTAGGGCTGTCCCAAGTGGGGTGCAAGGCCTGAGGTAATCCTGCTGCCACAGGCTCCTCATCTCCCCTGCACACATGACACCCCTTCCCCTGTTCCACCCTGCCCCCATACTCCCTCCCCTGTGCAACATGACCTGGGGGTTTGGGGGGGGTCTGCTGTGATGGCAGAAGGATTCACCTCCCCCCGACTCACTGTGTAGGTGGCGGGAGCTGTAGTGGCCCGGCAGCCTGCTCTGTCCCGTCAAGCTGCACCACCATCCTGGCCCAATGCACCCCGCTTCTCCAAGGCAGCAGGAACTGGAGCATCCTGGGGCCAGGGTGCTCTGCTTCCCACTGACGCTGAGAAGCCCTGCACAGAGAAGCCCTGCACACCCTGCACAGAGGGTGGCGGGGTGGAGCAGAGAAGGCTGCTGGGCCACTCTGTGGGTATGTCTAGATTACACCTCTCTGTCGACAGAGAGATGTAGATTAGGCATGTCGAAATTGCTAATGAAGCAGGGATTTAAATATCCCGTGCTTCATTAGCATAAACATGGCCGCTGCTTTTTTTGGAAACGGAATTTTTTCGAAAAAACGGCAGTCTAGCTGCGGCTCTGTCGAAAATAAAACCTTTTTCGACACATCCTGTATTCCTCAAAAAATGAGGTTTACAGGATCTGTCGAGAAAGGGTTTATTTTCGACAGATCCGTGTCTAGACTGCCTTTTTTTCAAAAGCCCGCTTTGAAAAAAGCGCAGCCATGTTTATGCTAATGATATTTAAATCCCTGCTTCATTAGTACTTTGACGTTGCCTAATCTACATCTCTCTGTCAACAGAGAGGTGTAGTCTAGACACAGCTTGTCTCTTGCCACCCATGTGGTGAGTGAAGCGGTCTGCCGTGGTGGCAGAAGGATTCACCTCCCCTCAACTCACTCTGCTCCACCCCGCCACCCTCTCCCGGCCTGCTGCTGCACTAGGCCCCCGGAATCCCTTGGGTCCCTCCCCTCCATAGGATGGTTGGAGCAGCCACAATGGGGTTCCCAAAAGCACAGGGCCTGGGACAGCTGTCCCAATTCATCCTATAGGCAAGACGGCTCTAGCCCCAGATGAGTGGGCCAAGTCCAAGCCCCACTACTCTGGGCAGGGAATCAAAACTGAAGCTCAAGGGCTTCAGCCCCAGGCAGTGGGACTATAACCTTAGCCCTGCTGCCAAGGGCGTCAGCCCCTGCCCCCAGCAAGTTGAACATCAGCCATGGTGACCCCATTAAAATGGGGCCACGACCCACTTTGGGGTCCCAACCCACCGTTTGAGAACTACTGGCCTAAGTGAACAGTTACCAATACGCAGAAGTGTAATCTCACAATTTGAAGACTTACACAAACACATTTGCAGAAGTCTGAATCGGCCCACAAACAAACCGCAAAAAAAAATATTATTGGATTGTGTATGTACAGATAATAATTACATCATCTCCAAAGCCTAGGCAAAAGTCACAACTTTCAGAAGATGTAAACCGCTCTTTAAATTTTAAACCATATTGTACTCTACCAGCCTTGGAAAAACTCCCTCCCAGATTCTAATGTGACTTTGTAAAGGACATTCACTTTAAAGCTGCCCCAGAGGAGCAGTACAGGTGTGGGTGAGTAGAATTTACAGCCATAATCTCAGGGTAACAGAAAGGACGATAGAACCTGATACATAGATGTCATTTGCCTGAAAACTTTGACAAGGTATTAAAAAGATATTAACAGTTTTCAAAGTAAATTTAAGTTTGATTCTCAAATGGTATAAAGCCACATTGCTTCAGCGAAATTAACAGAGCTACGCCAACTTATGCCATTTTTACTGTGATTTCTATTCCTAATAGTTTTTTATTGCAGTAGATCCTAAGATCCCCCAACGGAGAGCAAAACCTTATTGTAGTGGGTGGCGCATGTGCACCTAAAGAGAGAGAGCCATTGCCCTGGACAGACTGATTACAGTGTAACAGCCCAAACAAAGAGTCGTAGAGAGGAAATTTTTGTTTTCTCTATTTACAGATGGGGAACTGGAGCAGAGAGAGGTTGAGTAACATGTTCATGGTTACACAGCCTTTGGAGAGCCAGGAGAGATCTCCCGTGTCCCAGCCTGGTGCCTTCATCATGAGACCATTCTCCCAAGGAACTTTATAGTCATTGACTTAAAATTGGCCGACAGTGACTCACAACCAGAAAAGCACTGAGGACACAGAATGAAAACATGCATGTTTACAAATTTACTGTTTTCTGGAAGGAAATATAGACGTGTTTGGTAAATCTATAGGAGTGTTGTCACACCATCACCTTTACAAATGCACTTTGCAGCTTCTGCGCCTCATGGCACTTTTACGCAAGATCCCTAGGATAATGTGGTGAAGTGTTTTATACAGGTTAAAAATGTTAAGAAAACTCATCAGATGCAAAAATATAACAGCAGGCTGCCAGAGGTATTCCACAACACACAGGCAGGCAAACAATAAAAAGAGAGATGCCAATATTCATATCAAATTGCCTAAGCTGTGAAAATAGCTTAAAGGAGTGAATGCTAATGAAACGGAGTAATTTTTTTAAAAACTTAATGAATGCTGCTTTTCTCTATGCTTCACTGTGTGCCACAGTCTGGGCAAATGCTAAACCCTACTATCTCATTTATTACCCGTAGGATCTAATTAATCCTTATGCTGCTTCCTGAGAAAGTCATGTTTCCAGTTAGCCCCAGCTCTCAAATTCCCTTTCCCAATCTCTTTCTGGCTCACTTTTACCTTTCACGTTTACCTTTGCCATAGCTAGAGAACTTTCACAGACATCCTCAAACAAATAAGCACATCTTCAGACCTCTCTCATGCCAGCTGTTTTCTTTTTAGAACCAGAGAAATCTTTTCTAAAAGATTCATAATGACAATCCATTTAGAATAATTGCCTAATTATTAGAGTACAATTATAATAAATAATTCAAACCAAAGCTGTTTGGAGAAAGGGCTGTCTTTTTGTACTCTGTTTGCATGGCACCTAGCACAACTAGATCACCTAAGCACCACTGCATTACAAATAAAATAAAAATAACTGGAACTAATTATTCATCTAATTAACAAGTTTATATTGAAGAACATATGTGCAGAGCTACTTTATTTTTTAATATAATTAAATCAATTTCATAGAATCACAGAAGATTAGGGTTGGAAGAGACCATAGGAGGTCATCTAGTCCACCACTCCCTCTTTTCCTCCGCTCCAAGCAGGACCAATCCCAACTGCATCATCCCAGCCAAGGCTTTGGCAAGCCTGACTTTAAAAACCTCTAATGATGGAGATTCCAACACCTCCTTAGACAACCCAACCCAGTACTTCACCACCCTCCTAGTGAAATAATTTTTCCTAATATCCAACCTTGACCTCTCCCATTGTAATTTGAGACCATTGTGTCTTGTTCTGTTATCTGCCACCATGGAGACTCACCTAGCTCTATCCTCTTTGGAACCCCCGTGATGTGACTGGATTGTGATATGAAAATACTAATCATTGTTGCAACCAGTTATAAGTTTGCCACAAATCTTGTACAAAATGTGCCAAGTGAGATGTCTATAAAGTTAATAAGTATTGGCTATGTACTTGTTTTTCAAATTTTTACTTCTGGGAGACATCAACAGGAGGCTTGGCCAGCCTAGAGTGAAAGGACTATTAGTCAAGTGAATAGAAGTACTTAACTGACAATGGCCCTTTGGTGGTGCCAATCCACATCTGATGAACTTTTCTGTGAATGTTCAGGCCAGTACAGGAGCAATGGCATCCACCTGTAAACAACTGAGTCATGCATGGACAGGTGACTTGCCCATGTGACAAACTCCATCCTGTAGCTGTACATTTACACAGGAGAACAATGGGAGTCAGCCTCACCTCAGGCCTTGGAAAAAAATCAAGGAGCATGTCCTCAAGGAATCCATTTTGAAACACTTAAAGGAGAGGAAAGTGATCAGGAACAGTCAACATGGAAGAATTTCCAGGGCACTTGATACCATCTGCCAACTAGACATTGAGCCATTGATCACTACTCATTGAACCAGACAATCTAGCCAGCTTTCTATTGACCTTATGGTCCATTCATCCAAGCCATAGTTCTTTAACTTGCTGGCAACAATACCGAGGTACACCGTATTGAAAGCTTTGCTGAAGTCAAGATATTTGACATCTACCACTTTTCCCATATTCTCAGAGCCAATTATCTCATCATAAAAGGCAATTAGGTTGGTTAGGTATGACTTGTCTTTGTTGAATCCATGTTGACTGTTCCTGATCACCTTCCTCTCCTCCAAGTATTTCAAAATGGATTCCTTGAGGACTTGCTCCTTGATTTTTCCAGGGATTGAGGTGAGGCTGACTGGTCTGAAGCTCCCTGGATTCTCCTTCTTCCCCTTTTTAAAGATGGGTCCTACAGTTGTCTTTTTCCAATCATCTGGGACCTCTCCCAATCACCAAAAGTTTTCACAGATAATGGCCAATAGCTCTGCAATCACATCTGCCAACTCCCTTGGCACCCTCAGATGCATTAGATCCAGTCCCATAGACTTATGCATGTTAAGATTTTCTAAATAGTCCGTAACCTGTTCTTTCACTACTGAGGGCTGCTCACCTCCTCCCCAAATTGTGCTGCCCAGTGCAACAGTGTGGGAGCTGACCTTATCTGTGAAGACTGAGGGAAAACAAACAAAAAGCACTGAATACTTCAGCTTTTTTGCACATCATCTCTTACTAGGTTGCCTTCCCCATTCAGTAAGGGTCCTACACTTTCCCTTACCTTCTTCAAGTTGCTAACAAACCTGTAGAAACCCTTCTTATTATCCTTCACATCCTTTGCTAGCTGCAACTCCAGTTATGCGTTGGACTTCCTGATTATTAGGTTTGACGGGAGCAGGTGACCAAAGCCCACAGGTAAGTGAAGAAAATGGAGACCTGGGAGATGGGTCAGAAATGGGAGGGAATATGGGCTATAATAACAGAGAAAAAAGCGGGACAAGGCAGAACTGGGAGGTAAGATCAAATCAGTATCTTAGATGCCTATATACAAATGCAAGAAGTATGGGTAATAAGCAGGAAGAACTTGAAGTACTAATAAATAAACACAACTATGACATTGCTGGTATCACAGAGACTTGGTGGGATAATATACACGATTGGCATATTGGTATAGAAGGGTACAGCTTACTCAGGAAGGATAGGCGGGGGAAAAAGGGAGGAGGTATTGCCTTATATATTAAAAATGTATACACTTGGACTGAGGTGGAGATGGAGGTAGGTGACAGATGTGTTGAGAGTCTCTGGGTTAGGCTAAACGGGGTAAAAAACAAGGGTGATGTCATGCTCGGGGTCTACTACAGGCCACCTACCCAGTTGGAAGAGGTGGATGAGACTTTTTTTAAACAACTAACACAACCATCCAAAGTGCAGGATTTGGTGGTGATGGAGGACTTCAACTATCCAGACATATGTTGGGAAACTAACACAGTGGGACAAAGACTATCCAATAAGTTCTTGGACTGCATTGAAGACAACTTTTTATTTCAGACGGTTGAAAAAGCTACTGGGGGGAAGCTGTTCTAGTTCTGATTTTAAAAAATAGGGAGGAACTGGTTGAGAACTTGAAAGTGGAAGGCAGCTTGGGTGAAAGTGATCATGAAATCATAGAGTTCATGATTCTAAGAAATGGTAGAAAGGAGAACAGAAAAATAGAGACAGTGGATTTCAGGAAGGCAGATTTTGGTAAGCTCAGAGAGCTGGTAGGTAAGGTCTCATGGGAAGCGAGACTAAGGAGAAAAACAACTGAAGAGAGTTGGAAATTTTTCAAAGGGACATTATTAAGGGCCCAAAAGCAAGCTATTCCACTGATTAGGAAAGATAGAAAATATGGCAAAAAGACCTCCTTGGCTTAATCAGGAGATCTTGCATGATCTAAAAATAAAAAAGGAGTCATATAAAAAGTGGGAACGAAGACAAATTACAAAGGATGAATATAAGCAAACAATACAGGTATGCAGGGGCAAGATTAGAAAGGTAAAGGCACAAAACGAGCTCAAACTAGCTATAGACGTAAAGGGAAACAAGAAGACATTCTATAAATATATTAGAGAAGCAAGAGGAAGACCAAAGAGAGGAAGTGAAGTAGGCTGGGCTGCTGCTTCCTGCAGCTCCCCTTGGCTGCAAACGGTGAACTGGAGCCAATGGGAACCACAAGGCTCCATGGCTGCAGAGCCGGCAAGTAAACAAACCACAGCAGCCCGTTAGCAGCTTTCTCAGAGTGGGTCTGGGGACCACTTTGAGAAACACTGCTCTATGAACACTAATAGAAACAAAGCCTCCTAAAACAATCAAATCTAAATGGACATGTCATCAGTATCATTGAGAATGACTCCTTTGTTTACAAAGGACTGAGATCTTCCCTTTCATTTCCTCCTTACTAGAAAAAACCCCACCACCGTTGCTTTCCCTACTTAGTTGGGGAGAGGATGATGATGAAGAGTTATCATCTGGAGATGTTTAGGGCTCAGTCCTACAAGATGCTGAACACAAGGGTCCTGACCCAGAAAAAAACACTTGCATGTGATGTTTGCATTCCTTATGGCCTTAAAAAATTGTGAATAATATCCTGGATTTGGTCTGAATGGAAGGACCTGAGTGATTTCAGGGCATTTTAATTTATTCCATAGGTTCTTGGAGAATTTGGGGGTCAACAATATCAAAAGTCTTGGAGGAGGAGGAGTGCATGCACTTCCCTTATTCATGGAGAGGAGAAGGTTAGTCGTCCACCAGAGCAGCAAGTGTTGTCTCTGGGCTTTGTCCTGGAGCGGGACAGAGGAATGCAGGGAACCAGAACCCGAGGTGATGTTTCGGAGGCTGGAGCATTGCTTACTTCACAATTAACTCACTCAAGAGAGGTGAAAGCAGATGGTAGTTTGACCTTTCCTGCAGAAACCATTGCTCAGCCAAATCCACCCAAGACAATGGAGTGTGATTATCATTGCTGTCATGGCAAGAAACAAAGAAGAATGTGATTTTGTGCTGCCAGCCTCAGGCAGATTCAGAAGTTAAAATTAAAGAGCCTAATCATATGCATTATAGACAGTGGAATTACCTACTTTATACCATAGTGATCTGATTTCCTCAAGAGAAATAGACAATGAAAGCCAGGAAAGGAGATGATAAATCTGAAATTAGACAAAGTGGATAACAGCTCAGCTGAATGTGGCATTTTAGATATTTTGACTGCAATTTGGAAAATAACCCACCTAAACATACACATTAAATGTTCTACATTTATTGCACTAGGAATTAAAGTGGATTTTTATAGGAATTTGCTTACAAACATGTGATCAAATATTTACTCTCCCACATTCATGTTATATCTGTAGTAAGTATTAGCTAGCATCAGTTATAATGGACTCTGGCAAACTTAAATGTCTTTCCCCATGAAGGGAGTGGGAGAGTTGGTTCACCCATCCGTGAATCTCTCCATTCCCCATCCTGAGAAGGGAGACAGATGCATTTCCAAGGCTTGATACATAAGTACCACAGTCTGCAGCAAGTCTTGATTAGTAGTAAGAGGGAGTAGTGAGGCAGCTGCCCGCTCTGGCTGGAAGGGGTTAAAGCAGGCTGAAGATAGCCTGCGTAGAGCCCTGGCCAATCACAAAAAGGCTTAGAGGGAGCCAATGTGAGAGTGGCTTGCTGAAGCAACCCTGGTTATAAGGAGCTGCTCAGCAGAGGGGAGGGCAGTTGGGTCCTGACCAGGGATGACGCCGGATTGATTCCCAAGAGGAAGCACCTTAGAAGGAGCAGTGCTGGGTAAGCTCAGGGGAGTGAGAGAGAGGCTCGAGACTGATACTTGCTAGGCCTTGGTATAAGGACCAGAAGGGTGCAAGGGTCACAGGAGAAATGGCCCAGGGAACAGGAGGCAGTTAAGGGAGAAAGAAGGAGGGGAAGACAAGGCTGACAGACAGAGTAGTGAGTTCCCCTTTCACCACATCTTGCCACCAGGGAGAGTGGCCTATACAGACTGTGCCTTGCCCCTGAGGCAAGGGGCTAGACTTCGGGGCTACCTTTGACCACAGTGGCAGGTGAGACTGTGGACTGCTGATAACCCCCTGAAGGGGTGAGAAACTGAGGAGTGGGCTTTGCTGGAGAGCAGTGTCCTGGAGAGGACACCATGGTCCTGGGAGCAACATGAGTCCAAAGCACAGCGTGGAGAGAGCACAGAGCAACAATGGGTGAGAAACTGGCAAAAAGTTCCCTACTGAGAACTGATCTAATTCTCAGTGAGACCAGCGGGAGGTGCCACACCAGTGAGTCAACCCCATTACACAGGGGGACAAACTGGGACTTATCTCAGATTGCAACTGATATTATCAATTATTTGTATTTCAGCAGTACTAAGAGATGCCTGCTGAGATTGGGGCCCTGTTGTGCTAGACATGCATCTAATAAGGCCAGGTCTACACTAAGGGAGAAGGTCAACCTAAGATACACATCTCCGGCTATGTGAATAGTGTAGCTGGAGTCGATGTACCTTAGGTCGAATTTCCATGGCATCCCCACTGCAGGAGGTCAGTGGGAGAAACTCTCCTGTGAACTTCCCTTACTCCTCATGACCTGGTGGAGTACCAGAGTCAATGGGGGTGCAATCAGCAGTCAGTTTTGCAGGTCCTTACTAGACCTGCTAAATCAAACCTCTGAAGATCAATCTCTGCAATGCTGAACTCCCAGTAAGGGGAGACAAGCCCCGAGAAAGTCTCTGCCTCACAGAGCTTCTAAGCAGACAAGGCAGACAACAAGTGGAGAAACTGTCTCTATATAATGGCTTGGGAAGTGATGCAGAAGGATTACAAAATTTGACCAAAGTCACACAGGCGATCTGTGGTAAAATCAGGAGTTGAACTCAGCTCTCCAGAGTCCCAAATCCTTAACAACTAGGCCATCCATCCTCTGATTTTGCAAACTAAACTTGAGTGTAACATGGAAATTAGAAATTTTAACATTTCAATTTTTTCAAAATTAAATGGTTAGTTTAGGACCCAGATAATTTCTCATAAACCAAAAAGGATCCAAATAAAATTTACAAGCATTTCAGAAAACAGACCAACAATTACATAAATCCCAGTTTGTATACTAAGTTCATTATCCCTGTACAGTGTCTTTTGAATCACTCCTAGAAAGTGATTTTCATCATATCTGCAGTCCTGTTACCACGGCATTTCCCTTTAGCAACATTTGTAATGCTGTCCTTGGTGTTAATTGGTTGCCAATGTCTAGAGAGTGTGATGCACTGCTTTGGCTTCAACCTGGCCAATAGACACTTCTGAAGCTGGGCCGTTAAGCAGAGGTGAGTGGGTCCCAAATATTTTGATAGGCACAGCCCACTACAACATCAAAATAGGAAGCTTAGCAACCCACAAATATCTGTGCCTCCAGCTATAATCTTGATCTCTGTCCAACCAGCAGCCCACAGGAATGAAATGCTAGATATAACATTTCTCCTCTTTTCTCCACCCCAACCAAAGCTTCCATGACTACTTCTACAAGCACTCATCACTGAAGCATTATTATAATGTGCTCATGCATCGCAAGCACATGGGTATATTTTACATGGCTTATGTTAAAATTCAAAACACACAGGCTACATCTACACTACATGCTTCTTGCTCAAGAGCACGTCCACACCTCAAAGCACATCACAAAAGCGATGTGTTTTTGCGCAAGACAGCGTCCACACTGCATGGACACTCTTGCCCAAGTGTCTATTGGCCAGGTTGAAGCCAAAGCAGTGCATCACACTCTCTAGACCTGTGCTTTTTTCCATAGGGGTTTCTTGTGCAAGCGCTGCCCTGGCATCCTTGGGACATAGGACAGATAAGGGGGGCCCAGAATGTAGGGAAGGTGGGGGCTCAGTGGATAAGGTACCTGCTTTGGGAACCAGAGATCAAGGGTTCAAGCACTGCCCTGGCACCCTTGCGACATAGGATGGATAAGGGGGGCCCTGAATGTAGGGAGGTCTGAAGTGTCCACACTTGCCTTTTTGCGTACTAGCTGTAGAGGAAAAAGGAGTTATGCCTCATAAAAGGAGGTTTACCTACACCAGCAAAAACCCTCTCTTCTGCCATTTAACTGTTGATTTACTTGCACAAAAGCGCATTTGAGGTGTGGACATTCCATGGGTTTTTGCACAAAAACAGCTGTTTTTGCGCAAAAATCTTGCAGTGTAGACGTAGCCACAGAGATGAAGAAAACCTTGCCAGTAAGATGAACGTTCAGAGACTACAGTTAGCAAGATCGCCTGGACAAAGAGATACACAGAATGTAATTTTCTGAACATGATCAGGCTCAGGATGGTGTTGGGTATGAATTCATGAGCAGAAGGCACACTACAGGAACATCCTGCCTCTGGCTCCTGAACGTCCTACATGCTGGGGACAATTTGTTCACATGTTCCTGTTGAAGACAAGTCAGAAATGGGGAGGCAGGCTGGTGAGTGTGCCATAGGCCACTTGGGGCTCAGTAGATAGTAATCAGGCATTGCATTCTGCCCCAAAGTTGGCAGTCAGCGAGCCCAGATGGCTGTTACTAGTCCAGTTCATGGAGAAGACAGAATCAATTGAAACTTCCAGCTCAGGGCTGGATCTAAACGATGCAATCTCACCCCATGCAGCTGCAATCTCATCTTCTTTCTGAAGCTGGCGCCTGTCTCACGCCATCTTACCAGCAATTGCTTTCTTGACATTCAAACTCAATTGATTTTGCTTCCATTTTCCTCTCCACTGGCCACAAGAACCATACTGAAAAATGGTGTAAACAGTCCAAATGCAGGTTCAGCCAGCTGAACATGAGAACAGCTAAACTGGGCCAGACTAATGGTCCATTCAGCCCAATATCCTGTCTTTGGTAGTAGCCAGGGCCGGATGCTTCAGAGGGACAGAACAGAACAGAGCAATCATCAAGTGATCCATCCTGTCATCCACTCCCAGCATCTGGCAGTCTGAGGTGTGGGGACTCTCAAAGCAAGGAGTTGCATCCCTGACCTTGGCTAGTAGCCATTGATGGACCTATCCTATATGAGCTTCTCATTCTTTTTTGATCCCAGCTTTTCTTTTTTTTTTTTTAAACCTTCGTTACATCCCTGCTAACTAGTGCCACAGGCTGACTGTGTTGTGTGAAGCATTTACTAATGTTTGTTTTAAACCTACTGCCTATTCATTAACCATATCTGGTTGGTTCCCTGACCACATGGTTATAAACTGGCTCAGCGACAGGTTTTAAACACAGTTCTTTTGGACCGTGAAGGCAGCTAAAATCTTCTCAGCCATTCCAAGCGTAGCCCCAGGCAAGTTGATGGATTTGTATCTTCTTACCCAGTGACTAGACTTGGCCCCTATGTGCAGGCCTCTCATTGATAACTAATGGGACCAGATTTTCTCTTGCTAACCAACATTCCTTCATGGGCAGGCCATTTATACATCACCCACCTATCCCTGGCCCCCTCCAGTTTTCCAGCAATACATGTTTATTCCCCCTGTTCTTTTCTTACTGAATGGGTCATGCCCTCCATGATCCAGTTTATCCTAGTTAATCTAGAGTGCTAACTGCTGTTTTCTACCCTTCTTACTGTGCGCTGCTCAAAATTATATTAAAATGCCTACACAGACTCTTTTGATGTAAGTGTTTTTGCATGAATACTCATTTTTAATTTTTCATCAACCTTTGCACTCCAGGCCCCTCTCTGCATTACTGCTGTCCACAGCCTCAAGCTTCCCATTTTGCATTCATGTGTAAGCCCATGAGGTCTACTCTGCAGTTATCTTTGTTCAATTTCATGTTATTCCCCTCTGCCCATCATTGGCCCATTTATACAGATTCTCTTGGACTTCTGCCTCTTCTTAGTTATCCCGACCCCAAATGGGCAATAGGTTTGAATTGGATTAATGCGTTTTCTACCCTTCTCCTACACTGCTGCTAATGAACATGTGTCTGATCCAGCATGGGGTCCACAAGGAGGGGTGAACATGGCAGTATGTACAGTCACGCTTTGTTTTCTATTGTAAGGGCCGATTTTAATTTATTTAATTAGAGTCCTGTTGTGCCCACCCTGCATCATACTTGTTCCTCTTTAGGCCCAATTGAGCTCCTATTAGCTGCTAGGCTGTCAATGGAAAGAGTCACATTGACTTCAATAGAGGAGGATGAAACTCCATGAGAAAATCATGTTATAGAAAACTGAATTCAATGCTTTTTCAAAATCAAGCTATTTAAAATCCATTGCATGACTCCTGGGTTTAGCTAGAGCGAGAATCTATTACTTAGATGCAACTTTAAAAAAATGCAATCTGACTTCTACATATCATAACTCTTCCCCGGTACAGTGCATAGAATGCTCGTTAATAGACTCTGATTATTAGATGCAGAATTTCACCTGGAACTGATGGTAAGCTAATTGGTCTGCAATTTCCCTTTGGAAAAATCAGTACATTTTCCCTGTACCAGTCACCAGGGGCCTCCCCTGTTCTCCAGGAACAGTTGAACATAATGGATAATGGTTCTAAGAGTTTTGCGGCTAATTCCTTTAATACCCTTGGGTATATACCATCTGGCCCTGTGCGCTGACTTAAATGCATTCACCTCCTGATATTTCTTTGTTGGGTCTTTAATGACTTTGCTACTTTCTCTCCTCTGACTGTTCAGCTGCTTCACTTATATTTGATTGTTCATTAAACAAATTCCTTTTAAGGGAAACAGGAGTGAAGTAGGTGTGGAGTTCTTCAGTACATTCTACATCCCTCTCCTCAGTAAATTATTCCACTTGATATGGCCCTGACAGAAAGAATATAGTTTAAAATTCCCTTTCAAATCATAGAGTTACTGAACCAAGGAGTCAGAGATAGAGTAGCAAATGTACAGGAGATAACTGGTCTTTTCTAAGTGTCCCAAGCAATAGGTTCCTCTCCCTCCTTCTTCTACTTGCACAATTATTGTTCTACTTCTAATGCAGCTCACTGGCAGGGAATTTTCCCTCTCTCAATCTCATCCAATTTGATAGCTCTCTAAATGTAGGATCTTTGACCCTGTTCACCCTTCAGATACTTGTAGGTTCCTGCTCCCCACGCCCCCCACTTTGTCACTCCTTACCCAAGCTCTGTTTAAATAGCTCATAGCCTGACCCAGCACCCTAATCATGTCTGCTGTTCTTCAATTGCTGCAACTCATCAATTATTATATGGCAACCTAGTGCCAAGAAGTTAATAAAATAGTCCAGCTGTAGTTGACCCATGCTTCTTAAGGTGATGCCCCTGTTTTTATGCAGTGGATAGCTGCATTGGCTTTTTCCCCAACCAAACTATATTGTAAAGTCATTTGCCCTCACTCTTTTTAAGCATTCTGTCATCCAGTGTACTTTCAATTTTTCTTCAGCTATACAGCTTGCATTTTCCCAGTTACGTTATTTTCTGGCCCTATTACTAATCTCTCTAGGTACCATTGGGTTATTTCTCTGTGCTCAGTAGCATCTACAACTCCTCCCAATTTAAGATCATTAACGAGCTGTTTACTGCCTCTGCATACTCTGCACTATTTGTAATTCATAACGTGACTTTCCTTTCCTTTTACTTTTTCTTCCTTTTCACCACACGTGTCTCCAAGCATCCTTTCCTTTCTTATATCATGACACACTCCCTCGGCTAAAAACAAAACATGAAGCAGATTATGTCCTTCAAGTAGTTGTAGACAATGATGTATTTACCAATAGGCCAAATAGCTATGCCCAGAGCGATGCTAAAAAAGGGTAAAGCCCATTGGTAGAAATAGCAAGAAAAAGATATTCAGTGCAGTTTTCACAATGGGTTTCTACATTGGTTTCCATTTGCATTGATTGGCTCACTGTAACCCAGTGGATGGTTCCCTGGTCACTCAGACACCACATTCAGTGCATTGTGGGGTGTGAATATATATACACAGACAGCCTGCAGAAAGCGGGAGACAATTTTTGTTTTCTCTCTCACCGTTAGCAAGGTGGGAAAACAACATGTATTGTCTCAGACCAGCAAACCAAAAGGACTAATCCAGAACTGGTTTTCCATTCCTCAACCTCTTAGTCCTCTGCCCACTTGAAGCCACACAGCTAATCATTCCCAACCTGAAATCTGCCATTTTAAGCCTATTCATTGTATTTTCCTTCTCTCTGCCCTCAGTGTTTTATTGTTAATCGAGAGAAATTCTTATGTCATGGCCTTTAGCATCCAGCTTACCTAATGCTTCTAGATTTCCAGCGAAGCATTGTCTGGATTCTGAATACTTGATGCTCATCAAAACGTTAGAGGACATGCCAGGGATACAGATTTGGTAGTGTTTATGTGGATGCAGGCAGATACTAACTGCTCTGTTCTTCTAGACAGTCATGGATTTATAGAGAAAATACACAAAGCAATGTTTAAAATTGTTGGCTTTGGAGTATAGTACTTGGAGGAGGTATTACCCTAAGTGGTTTGCAAGCTCCATCTGCACCACCAGTATGTCTACACTAGCTCGTTAATTTGAGCTAGGTAGGCAAATCAGGCAACCGGAGTTGCAAATGAAGCCCAGGATTTAAATATCCCGGGTTTTATTTGCATGTTCCCATCTGGCGCCATTTTAAATCCTTAGTTGAGCGAACTGCCCGCACTACGCGGCAGTTTAAAGTTAATCCGAACTAAATCTTAGTTCAGATTAACTGTTGCACCTCATTCCACGAGGAGTAACAGTTAATCTGAACTAAGGACTTAGTTTGATTAACTTTAAACTGCCGCTGTAGTCGGGCAGTTCGCTCGAACTAAGGGGATTTAAAAATGGCGGCAGGACGGGAACATGCAAATAAAACCCGGGATATTTAAATCCTGGGCTTCATTTGCAACTCCGGTTGCCTGATTTGCCTACCTAGCTCAAATTAACGAGCTAGTGTAGACATACCCTTAGAGACTAAGGATTCACAGAAATTCATTGCCAAAACCCCAGCAGGTGGGAGACACTGTACCATCTTGACTTTTACCATCCCTTCCATTACAGTTGGCTTCTTGGCCATCCTGCTATCAGTCTTCCAGCCCATAATTATTCACAGCTTCCTTCTCCCAGCCCTGGCTTACACTAGGACCTTATTCTGAAATAAGGTCAAATTTATAACTAGTGCGCCCACACTACCAAGCCTGTTATTTCGAAATAAAGGGCCACGGAATTCAAACTCTGTACTCCTGCTTTTCACGGGAAGTAATGCTAATTCTGAAATAGCAATTTTGAAACAACAGTGTGGATGCTCCAGAGTCACTAATTCAAACTTATTGGCCTCTGGGAGGCCTACCACAACTCCCTAGAGTGTTTCCTGGTGCTCTAAGTCCAAGGTAGCACATCCACATTAATGGAGCCTGCCTTGGACTAATTTCAAGGCTTCCCAGTAGCGAGGAGACACTAGTGCAAATTTGTTAAATCCAGAGTTCTTAAGTTGAATTTAGTAATTTCAAAATAGTTTCCCAGTGTAGACATGGCCCCAGAGAGAGAAGCCCCAGGTTGCATTAGTGTTGCTCTGAGAACAACAGGGCTCCATGGAAATGACATAAAAGAACATATTGCACTGAATGGCTCTCCCCTCCAGCAAGCCACACTCCTTAAAAATACAGGGGCCCAAATTCATTGTTCAGAGGACGGCATGCTGCTCTCCTCGGACTAAACTGCAGCTCCGCTCCTCCTATTCACCTTGGCCACAGTGGCTACATCTATACTGCAGCTTGCTTCTGCAAAAGCTTATGCAAATGAAGCACGGAGTAGAACATCGCTGCACTTCATTTGCATAATTAATTAGCAGCTGTTTTTGCGCAAGAGCTGTTCTTCCTCATTTTTTCAGGAAGAACGGCCATTGCGCAAGAGGGGGTTTTTGTGCAAAAAGGAGCCGTCTACACAGCTCCTTTTTGCGCAAAAGCCTCGTGCGCAAAAATGGCTGCTAATTAATTATGCAAACGAAGCGCAGCGATAGTCTACTCCTTTTAAAAATGTTCTTACTTTTTGTTTTTTGAATCATGGACCCACAGTGCAACATCAAAGGGCTGTGTAGAGCACTTACAAATAAAAATAGCTCCAGAGCCAATATATTTAAGATCCTTGAATGGTATCTCTGAAATAATTCTTCCTAAGCCCTGGAGAGGGGGCAGAGTGTTGTTTGTTAAAGGAATGTGTATTGTGCTGATAGCGGGTAGTGCTGACATGCTAAAGAGCGATGAGTGAAATTACAAAATGAAAGCAAGGATCAGGTGTGAGAAAAGGGGTATGAAGGGAAGCGTCATGTTGTACAGGGAAAAGGAGTGACATAGCTTCATGATAAGAGTAGTTATATGAGAGCATTCCCAGCTTTTATTCTGTCTTCAATATCTAAAGTTGAGTAATGAGAAACTCCTACATCTTCCATTCTCTGAAGTTTGCTTTATAAAATATCTTTATTGTTAGTGTAACATAGGGAACAGAGGCATGAATAGCAGAACATTTGGAAGTGAGCCCGAGTGTGTTTAGGATGGGTCTGAAAAAAGTGCTATCGTCTGTCCATCTAAAGCAGCGGTTCCCATCCTTTCCCAGATGGGGAGCCATTTTGACAAATTCAGGAAGACTGGGTGACCCAAAGCAATTCAAAAACGGGGGCAGGAAAGGAGGTAGAGCCACCTGGGGAGACACTTGGTGACCCTTTTGAAATGTAATGGTGACCCATATTTGGGTCCCGACCCATAGGTTGGGAATCCCTGATCTAAAGTTATGTCAGGCTAGGTTTGCCCATCCTGGTGGCAGTGCAAAAATGAAAATATGGAGTTGGAGGTCATGTGACCCAAGAAAGAGGGGCTGAAAGTCATTCTTTTTGGTATTCAGAAATGTTAGACATTACAATATGTGCCCTCTACATATGAATGGCTATACTAGGACAGACCAATGGTTCATCTAGCCTAGTATCCTGTCTTTTGACAATGGCCAATGCCAGGTGTTTCAAAGGGAATGATCAGATGAGGTTAATTACCATCAAGTGATCCATCCTGTACCACCCATTCCTAGCTTCTGGCAAACAGAGGCTAGGGACACTTCAGAGCACAGTTTTCAATTCCTTCCCATCCTGGCTAATAGCCATTGATGGACCTATCCTCCAAGAACCCATTATATTCTTGGCATTCACAAAATCCTCTGGCAAAGAGTTCCACAGGTTGACTATGCATTGTGTGAAGACATACTTCTTTTTATTTAAACATGCTGTTTATTAATTTCATTTTGTAACCCCTACTTCTTGTGTTACGAGAGGGAATAAACACTTCCTTATTCATTTTCTCCATAACAGTCACAATTTTGTAGAGCTCTATCATATCGCCCCTTAGTTGTCTCTTTTCTAAGGTGAAAAGTCCAAGTTTTATTAATCTCTCATATGAATTTTGTTATGTACTAAAAAAAAAAAAACCCTTAAAAACAATGAATGGTACTGTAGCACCTTAGGGACTAACAAAAATACAGATAAAATCATGAGCTTTTGTGGGCGCCACCTACTCCAGTTATTTTTAGAGATGGGGCAACCACATCTGTACACAGTATTCAAGATGTGGGCATACTGTCTTATTATCGATCCCTTTCCTAACAATTCCAAACATTGCTAGCTTTTTTTGAAAACTTCCGCTGAACATTGAGAGAATATTTTTAGAAAACTACCCACAACTACTCCAACATAGCTATTGTCACACAAGAAAGATAATTTAGATCATGTCATTTTATATGTATAGTTGGGATTACGTTTTCCAATATACAGTATTGTGCCCCATCTCTACAAACTTCTGGATTTGATTTCACCTGCCTGACACTGTAGGTGATGCTAGAAGATGGAGACAGAAATTAACAAGATAAATGGTACAGTGCTTTTGTGATTCCTTAGTTCAGTTATGACAGTTTTTTTCTTTTGATTTCCAGTGCATCTAAACAGGGACAGCTTACGAGAAAGTTTTTCAATTACAGTAATATACTTAATGTTGTGGGGAGAGGGATTTTCAAAAAGCACTCAGCATTGGCCAAAAATCTATTCCCTACCTCTAAAAAGCCCAGCATTAATAGTCATAACAATTAGAAAGCCGTTTTCAGTTTTCATAGCCAATGATTGTCAATAGTTGTTTTTGGATATGATCGGTAGGTCATCAGTGGTATGTGGTGCCCCAAATGGCAGCCAACAGAAGAAGTGTTGAGAATCAGGTCATGAAGTCTTGGGGGCCACAAAAGATTCTCTTATAGGGTGGTTCTCTGAAAGAAAAGAATAGACCCTTGTTTCCTTCATACCCATGTACACACAACCAATCATTTTCCAAATACCTGCATGAAGAAAAACCCATTCACATGGATGTTCCCCCATAGCAATCAACAAGGGATTCTTGAATCGAATAGCAACTCAACTCAAGTCAATGCTCATTAACTCCTCTTTGCATTGTTTCAAACAGGTCTACTTTTGAGCTAGAATGCGAAGTGGGAAAAAAGGGAGAGAAAAGTGGCTGAACATAAAAGAGACCTCAGCAGAATAGTTGCTAACTAACACTCAGAAGTACAGCAATTGTCAGACTGACATCTCCCTCACTGGCCCTTAGGGCTGTTACACTAACTCGATAGCCTGCTGCATTTATTTAATAGGATAAACAAGATAAAAAAATACTGGAGTTGGATGCCAAGGCAGCCTTTAAACACCACTGACTTGCAACTCGCAAGCTAGGACTCGTTTTGCAAGTTCAATCTCTGTTCAGATAGGATCAGGGAATGTCTCTGGACTGTATTGCTTCCTTCACAGAGTCCTGCCAAATATGCTCTGCCCACAGTGCAGTCCAGACCCGTCTGATATTTCTTCTAGTTTTACTAAAGTATGCTTGGCCCTGCTTCCACAATGCCTGGGGCTATGTATATAATAAAAATGTTGCACATAGGCTGTGGGTGGGTGCGCACAGCAGTTGGGAGTCCAGGCACGCGAAAAAGAAAAAAAAGTCCTAATTACAGTTTATAAATCAAGAAACAAAAATCACATGGATTCTCCGATTGTTCTCCCTATCTCTGCTTCTGCTACCCACCCAAATCATAGCCCCATTACCTGCCAGAGCAGACTATAGGTTTTCCCCACATTGTTTCATCTTCTTATCCGACACACTGAGTGTTGCACAGGGAAATTAAGCACAGACTTTGAGGTTTCAGGCTATAGAAAGTGTTGTGCATTCAACGCAGCCAAATCAACTGCAACATCTTCCATGTTTTACCTTTGAACAAAAATGAGATCAGAGAGGCTCACGTTTTCTAAAAGAAACCAATAATTTGGGGACCACCATGTTTTTGGTGCCCACATTGGGACTCCTAGGGATAGAATTAATAATGATCATCAGTGGTGGATCCTATTGGTTTTAAACAAACTAAAAAACAGCATTGATGCTAACAATTGGCCTTAAACTTGCCTTCAAGAGCTGGACAAAAACTGGCTTTAGGTCAAGCTTGATGACTAAGTGATGCTGGATGTTTTTTTTTTTTTTTTTTTTCCAAATAACGTACTATAGCTCCAAATAAGGAAAACTCCACAGAGGAGCCTCTTGACATAGAAGTCATTACCAGTCACACAAGTTACACAGATGCATAAAAGGAGACTACAACAAACTATCAGAACAGATTGATTCTTGCAAATGTCATCTGTATTGCTGAAAGTAGATGGCTATCTCCCTCCTGCATTGACGCACTAGCATGTTCCCAACATTCCATAATCACTCTGTGGAAGCTTCCCTTGCTCTCTCATGGATTTTCCCCCTCTGGGTTCCTAAAATAATATATCATTGATGCATTCTGGTAACAAGACAGTATGAGGAGTTATTGTTGGGGGGAGTGTGGGGGCAGAAGGAACAGGATTTTTAGAGTGAAATAAAATTCAGACTTTTGACAGTGGTGACTTCAGAGACTGAATGATTTGACCTGGAAAGACAAGATGGCTTAGTGTCCTATGGACATAAAAAGTATATCTGCTTCTATCTGGAATCCACATAACATTTCACTCCATCTTGGATAGGATATTTATCATTATGATCCTACTATGGAAAGCTTTTATTTTATTTTAAGTGTACTTGCATCTTTCCCCCCATACAGAATATAAACCTACCATTCAGGTGCTGTGCTGCCCCACCATCAGCTGCTCCTTGGGGCAAGCTGGAGTAGCAGGGGCTGCACTGCCTGGCTGGTGACTACTGCTCTGGGTCAAGCAAGGGCAGCAGGGGCCATACTCCTGGCCAGTAGCTCTCCAGGGCTGTCAGGGTGGCAGGGACCTCTCCCCTGGGCTGGCTGGAGTGGCGTGAGGGGCAGTGCTGCCCAGACAGTGACTGCTCCTTGGCTTGCTTGCTTGGTGCCCCCTGTGGTCATTCTGGAGTATAACTTTCCCTGTCATCACAGTTCTCCCTTTCCGTTTGATGAGAAAATCACATTCCATGCACACCCCACTGTTCTGGCACAACCAAACCCTGACTTTGCTTTAAGTTATGATAAGAGGATGCTGTCTACCAAGTTTGGTGACCCTAGGTCTTACTGTTTAGGAGGAGTTCTTGAACAAACAGACCCATGGACAGACAGATGCACAAACTCTCTCAGATATATAGAAGATACTGAATTGTTGTGCAAAATGATGTTTAAGAGTTCCATGTGCTGGTGATCAGCATTCCAGAGCAATAGAATCAGCTCAGATGACAGTGATACAAGATAAAATGGTCTATTTGTAGAGCCCATTTTCCTACCGAGTTTTTCCTTTTGCCAGCTCTTCACTGCAATAGTAAACTTTGTCTCATTTAATCAATCACATTTTTAGAAAAACCTCATTTGTGCTCCCAGGAGAGTGATGCATTGCACTGGAAGTTCTTCAAAGGGATTTCTTCCTGTGCCTTGCAAAGAACACTCCCCTCCCCAGGCAGCCCCAAGCTCAGGGTACAGCAAGTGCCATACTTTTGATATTCAAGGTGTGATGATTTAAAATCTAGGACCACCCACCAGCCTCAAGAGAACTGGAAGAGAAAAGTGCTGCTTGGACTAAGTTAGGGTCACCTTCCCCCTTTACATAGAGAAAAATTCTAGAGAGAGTCAGTGTGCAAAATAGGGGTAGGAAAGGTGCTATGCAATTGACTCAAGAGGAGTACAGGTTTGTAGATTGTAACGATACACTCACTGGAGCCATGGAGAATGTTTTAGAGGCTTCTCTTCTGACTTGTGCCATGGTGAGTGATGGACACTGGTAGAAGTTCTGAGATGCTCAAAGATGTCAAGAGTGTGTAGGGACTTGGGACCAGGGCCAGACCGAGCCATTCCAGCGCCCCGGGCAGACAATTTAATTGCACCCCGGGTTGGGGGAGGGTGCATGTGCGGCCCCGCCCCTGCCCGGCGCATGGGGGAGGACGCATGGAGCTGGCGGCGGCAGGACGCATGTGTCCGGCCCAGCCCAGCCTGGCTACCGCTGCTGGTGTGCAGCCCGGGACGGGCCGAGCCTGGCCATGCAGGGCCCCGCAGCGGGAAGGGCGCTGCTGGCCGGCACTGCGGGGGTTAACGCAGCCCCCGCCCCAGGCGGCCGCTGCAGGGTGGCCGCTGGGAGCTGCTGCATCCCGTGATCCGGGAGCCGGGCGCGTGGCACCTGATGGCAGCTATAAAGGGCGCTGTGCGCCCCTTACAGCTGCCATCAGGCGCCCCCCCATAGGTTGGCGCCCCGGGCAGCTGCCCAGCTAGCCCATGCCTTAATCCGGCTCTGCTTGGGACCCATTTGAAAGTCAGTGGGACTTGTGCTTATGCATTTCATAACATTCCAACTCAAATCTACATCCACTGAGGTTTGCTTTGTTTTCACACAACCCCCTTTAAAGTCCTGACTCTCTTCCTTATTATCTCCCCAGCACCTGTCCCTGACGTTCCACTAACACCACATCAGCATCTTCCTAGGTCCTCATGATTCCTCGCCTCCCCCTCCCCGCCTACATCCCACAGACTTCACACTCCTCACTGTCACACAACAGGCTTTAGCAGCCCAAAAGCCTCCCAAGTTTCTTCATAACTGCCATGATTTGGGGGGCCTGTGTAGAACTTAAGGATTTTGGCTGATAGTTATTAAGTTGTTATGAACATTGCTGTACTGTGGAAGGCCAGCCAGCCTGTCTGTTGAATCCACCATTGCTAGCAAAACTGGGGCAAGGCAATAGTGGGTCACTGGAACTCAGTGTCAGTCTATTCACAGTGAAACACCTTGGGAGGATGGGTACTTGAGATGGGAGAAGATACTTCCTCCTCTTGTCTGAAGAGAAAGGGGAAGGGAGGAGAACAGAGAGACACATGACTATGCAGGAGGCTAAAAGAGAACACACGGGAGATAGTGAGGCGACTATGCAGGAGGCTAAAAGAGAACACATGGGAGATAGTGAGGACATTTCGGTAGGAGAGGGAAAAGGGAGGGATTGGCTAAGATCAGAATAGGCAAACTAGGGGAGAAGGCTCCATGTTTTAGAACACAAGCCCTACACTGTAGCAGGAGGAGGCTGGATAGCGTCAAAAGGCTTCTTACTCCAGTGGCAGGACTGCTCCAGAGTCAAGGAAACTAAGGCAAGGAAGTGTATGTAGGGTATTATTATTATTGCATAGACCTACGTAGGTTTTGGGCAGAGCAATAATATGTTTTGTGCTACAGCTTATGTGCCTCTTGCAGAGGTAACCCAGAAAGCTCACATCTGTGGGTGGAGTTCTGGGAGAGGGGGTGTGTAAAGTTATGGCCCATCATTGGTTCCATGAATTGGGCAGTTTGGTCTAAAACTTTCATGAGTGGGTGCCAGACCGAAGGTCTGCACCCTGAAAGTGTGCCTGGACATCCCAAGCCAGGGGTAGTGACTGCACTCCCTTCAGATTCTGGAAGCTAAAATACATGGCATTTGGTGGCTGGGCTCCCTCACCGCAATCTGGTGAGCAGCCAACAGAAGATTGCTAAGTCTTGTGATATCACGTGGAGGGAGCAGTGTGGGGTTGGATTCAGACAGGCGGGTCAATAAACAGAACAGCTTCTCACACTCCAACGATGATGCCAGAAAACAAGTACCAGCCTCAGGGGAGGCTTAAAAACCAGGGCACAAAACTCAAGATGGTTATCACTTCTGAACTTAGATTTTATTAACCAACTTCACCACATGCAAACTCCTCAGACACTTTCTCAGCCTTCACAGAGCCACAGACAGTCCTGGATCTCTGAAAGAGGATCCCTTATACCAAGAATCACAGCAATATCCACATTACTCCGAAGCCAAAAGGACCAGTCACTAACTCAGGTCAATAGTACTTTAGGTCTCATACTAAAGAAAATACTTGTAGCCAATCCTACAGTGAATGATACGAAGATCTATTAAATAGGAAAAGGAAATGTTACAGTCTTAGGTTTCAAAAGGTGATAAAGGTTTCTATAACGTGCTAGCTCTGTTGACCTTTTGGGCTAAGCATCTTTGGGGTCTCTTTCTTATGCCTAGAAACATCTTGTCAACTCAGAATCCAAGCGGTATAGAGATCCTTAGTTCCTTTAGTTTGGGGATTTCATCTGCCTCTTGCCACGTGCTCTGAGCTGCAAACTCAGCTGATGGGAGAAGTCCACTTGCACGACTCATCTTTTTGGCACTGAGAGAACAGTAAGAGCCTCTAGTCCTTTTACTGACAATTCCTCAATCCAGAAGTCGGAAGTTTCCAGTTGTAAAATCCACCCGTCACCTGTCTGATATGGACAGGGCATAACAATTTCTGTAGAAGAGCCACTCTTAACACAAAATTAACACCCATCCCTTGAATGGTGATTCAGACAGTCACCAAGACTCCCAGTGCCACCATTCAAATATTATATTGCAATATGGAGCACAGATACTACCAGTGAGATTAAAGCAGGCTGCAACTCACAAGCAATGCAACAGAGTCAAACACTTTCTTAGAATTCTAGCACTTATCTGATCAATTTTAATCCTCAAGTGAACCAGACAGATTCCAACTATGTACCTTCTGGGGACCGAGGCATGAACTGGCACCTGTTCTGCCAGTGACACACAGCTCTTACACATCCCTCTGGTCGGAGAGAACAGCCCAGAGAAGTGAGAGAAAGCAGGAAGGTGGGGGAAAGTAGAAGAAGTTTCAAGGTCAGGAACGTTGCCACCTCCTCCCCGTCTCCCTTCCACTCCCAGTTCTAAAGCTTCTAATGCTATCTCATTGCTTTCTGTCTCCTTCCCCCTCTTCCAAGGGCTCCAAACAGCCATTACTTGTCAAATTTAAGCAAGGTCCTCATACCCAGGGTTTCCCTCAATCAAAATCACAGAGCACTTCCCTGGCATGATCATCCTTAGTGCCAGGGCAGGCCTAGCAAATAGATCACTCTAATTTAGCAGGGGAGAGACTCAAGACCTCATTCTTCTAGTAGTGTGTTGGGTTGGGATGCAGCAATTGATTCCAGCTGAGTCCAGACACATTCTCCTCATGGCTGGGCTTCCTGGCAATTCCCATAAGGAGCGCTGACAGCTGTGGTAGCGTCTCTCTCTAAACAGAGAGTGTTAACCCTCGCCCAACCAACCAGAGTGTGTGCCACTGTCACCTTGTCGTGCCACCTTACAGGCAGGAAACTAGATTTGTGATCCAGTGCTCAGTACTGGTGAGCAAGCTACACTCTGAAAACCCCTCCACCGGTGTGAGCAATAATTTTTGCAGAGGGGCCACTTAATGAATTTTGGTAGGTAATCACAGGCCGGCTCCACCCCCAGAAGGGGCAGGGCCTAGGGTGGAAGGGGTGGGACTGGGGACTAGCCTCCCCCCAGAGTTGTCTGGGGATGGAGGCTTTGAATTAAAACACACAACAAAGGGCTCCCAGCCCCGCTGCTACCTAGCAGCTGCCTGTGGTTGCTGTGGCTATTTAAAGGGCTTGCAGCTTTGGCCCTTTGACGGGGTGCACCAACCCCGCACTGGTGGTGAAGGAGTTAACCAGGCTTGCTGGGCTGAGAAGGCCCCTCCCCCGTGGTCCTGCTGGGCATGCTCCAGCTGTAGGGTCAGTATAAAGGCCAGCGGAGCAGCTCAGTCAGGGCTGACCACTGAAGGGGAAGGAGCTCCTGCCAGAGCTGAGGAGTAACCACACCTGCGGGATCAGCCAGAGCGGTCACGCCAGCAGGACCCTCAGTCACCATCGGAGCCGCTGTCTCAGCCGGAGCGGCGGCAGCCACAGCCATCGCCAGGGCCACTGCAGCCACCCTCGCGGCCACCATGCCTGTCAGGAGTGACCGCCACAGCTGCGACGCCTACTGCTACAGCACCAGCCACCGCCGTCGCCAGGACAAGCGCAGCCACTGGCGCATTTGCCAGCCCAGGTGGGAACGGGGCCAGCCAGCAGGCGGGGGCAGGAAGCAGCCCAGGCACACGGCAGGAGGTAACCCGGAAAACTTGGCGTGCTTCGGGGACGACTCCCTGCTGAGCCAGTGGTGGGAGCCACCCACCACTAATAGGGCCCTGAGCTGGGCCCCTCTACCCCCTACCCTGACACCCTCAGACAGGGGGCAGTACAGACTAGGCCAGATTGACTCCCACATACAGGGGGCAGCACAGACACGGCTGCTAGGCCATATTGACCCCCAGACAGGGGGCAGCACAGACAAGGCTGCTAGGCCATGTTGACCCCCAGTCAGGGGGCAGTAAAGACTATGCCGCTAGGTCATAGCCCCCCTCCTCCCCAAGGGGCGCAGGGCGCGTGACCCCATGACAGGCCCCTTCCAGGGTAGCATTGCAACTGGGAGCCATGAGCCATTTAAATAGGATCTGGCTGCCTGAGCCTTCACCTAGAAATTTGGTGGCATGGGCAGCAGGATATAAATAGAAAGCTGCCAGATGCAGTCCACGGGCTGGATCAAACTGTTAGGCGGGCTGGATCTGGCCCCTGGGCCACATCTTGCTCAGGCCTGCCCTAGACGGCAGTAAATCTGTAACAGAAGCTATATGGCCAGATGTCTCTAAAAGTGGGCCCAGAGTAGTGCTCAGAGGTGAAGGAGTTGGTCTGTATTTTTCACACTGCATTCATACAATCAGCTATGATTTCTTAAGCAAAATGAGAATGAGCTGGCTATCGGTAATGGTTGTTAGTCAAATTCTGCACGTTGCTCTGTCAAATTTCCAGACAACGTCACTAGATTTGACCCAGCTCCTTATAGTTCCTTTCATTCTGCAGGGCCCCCAAACCTTTTACGAACTGTGTGTGTAAAGTACATGGGTCACTGGCCCACCTGTGAAATACAGCTGCTTCCGAGATGAAGCACAGGATGAAGCACAGCAATTGAGCCAGCAGTATTATACAACCATGCTTTAGGAAGGGAAATTTAAAAAAGCAAAACAACAACAACAACAAAATTGAAGCTACAGAAGAACATTAAGTTCAGCACAATTTGGCTAGTTCATCCGTGCTCATGCTCCTATTGACAAAAGTGCCATGGTATTTGTAGTGACCACAGGGAATTAGTTTTAGCATCTCCTTTGATAGGGGGCACTGTGCAGCTGGAATCAAATACCATGCTGCAGAGGGTTTTTTTCCTGCATCCTCTGGGTTTTCTTTGGTTCTGTCTCCTTCAAGTGCCAACTAGTTCCAACTTGGCTTAGCTCAGGAGATTTGATCAAATGTAGCTTGCAGCGAAGTGGCTGCTGTCAAAGGCCTTGTTTATCCCAAGAATCAGGACTTAAATTCAGCCAGAGCTAGCCAGAATGGAGCTCTGATGACTATTTCCAAACCCCATGGTGTTTGTATGGCATGTTGGGTAGGGCACAGGGGCCCTGGGAAATACTCTGAGAATTTAAGCCCTGCCAAGAATATTAGTACCCATTTATCAGTTGTAGGGTAGGCCAGGTACAGTTATAGGATAGGCTTAGGACACTGTGAAGGAAGGGCCTGGTTTGTGCTAGCATTTACACCGTAGGTGGCAATCATGTGGCTGGTCTATTGCTGGAAAAGAGTTCTGTTTTTTCTAGTACCCTTCCCAGAGCGTGCAGTCGCTTAAGCCTTTCCCTTGCAGGCAGCAGATGCCAAACAGCCCACCTTCAAGCAAGCTCAAACAGGAGCTGCTAACAGAGGAATTCCACCCTCCATTACACAAACAATCTGAGGCTGAGTCAAAGCACCTGGGAAGATGAATAAGTGGGAAGTGAATGAACAGGATTCCAGTCATTGACAGAAGGATCAATAAGACATTTTTAACTTTCAGAACAGGGCCTGGCTCTGACCATTTTTGATATCCCGGGGCACTTTTTGCAAGTGCCAATGTGTGCAGATTCCAGTGGAATGTTTTCCCTTCTGCTCACCTGAAGAAAAAAAAAAGAACCGCCTCATGTGGATAAAGTATTCTTCACCCAACTCTAATATTGTTGTGTTTAAACTACTTCTGCCTTCCATACCAGAAGTGGCTGCATTTCAGTTGAGGGTTGGGGAATGTGTATAAAACAAAATGTAAATACAGATGGCAAATCAGTTTGAAGAGAATGCTGGGGTATTTGGATTTTTTTAAAAAGAGTGATCTGATAAATGTCAGTCATAGCTGGCTTATGTAAAAAGGACAAACACGGAGAAAATGAATAATTTAATCTTTTATAGACAAAGTCAGAGCTTCCAGGCTATCAATAATGGAATGAATCAGACTCTACAGGTGTTTCCTTAATATCGCTGCTGCTACGGTCAAACTGAGTTCTTGAAAAAAAAAAGCAAAGCCCTTGTGGAGTGTGTTTTTGTGCACGTGGAGGGCGTGCCATGGAGCCACAGTGTCTGGGACAGCAGCGGTCACAGGAAGCTGTTGCTACTACTCTTTAGAGAGGAAGTCGGCATTTCAAGGTTGGAGGCAGAGTTAGCGCTGATTTTTCCTGCGTAGGAGGGGGGAGGGGAAAAGGGAGAGCGGCCTAAGAAAAGCGCGAGGAAGGAAAAGGCTTAGAAAACATGCTACTGATGTAATCACAGCAGAGATAGCCAAGAAATGACTTCGTAAAAGAGAAAAAACCTGGGCTTGCTTGCAGAGGATTCGTGTTCTGGGAAGAAAGGGAAGAGAGAATATAAGAAAATGTTCAAAGACACTTAAATAGAAGTTGTCACCCAGGAGTGGAGAAGCACTTCTGGGAAAGGAATCGGACTGGAGGAGTGCACCAAGGGAGAACAGTGAGGACTAGGAAAACCAAGAACCACTAGGTCATTCCTGTTTTTTAAAATATAGAAACATGAATGATGTTAACATTACAGCCTGAGCAGAAACAGCCATGTGAGAATTGAGAGCCAGCTCTGGAGCAGCCAGAATGGGTACAAATATCTCTCCCATCCTCAGCTATAGAGCAATGGGGACGCAAGTAGAGTCCCCATGTGTAGGAGCAGTTTTAATACCCCAACCTGGTAGTTTCATTACTGTAACAATATGCATTAGCAAATGTAACCCACATGCTTTACACTGCAGCAGCTATTTCACCCCAAAGAAAGGGTGGCTACAGCCTCAGAAGGCGTGCATGCAGGTAGGAGGGGGTTGAGCGTGGGTGAGCAGGGCCACCATATCTCTATGGGAAGGCATTGCCTTCCCTTGCCCTTGCCCTGCCTATGTTCAGGGTGTCGAGATGCTAAACTCTATTGCGAGGTTGAGTATGAGGCAGGGATATGGTTATGCCCATTTTAAGACATTCATGGGAATCATCAGCCGGTCCTTTCAGCTATGGAAAGCTGCAGAGGGGCCTTAAGCTGTGAGTCTGCATGTGACCCCTTTGGATGACCTCATTTCCCATCAGAAATCACTGAGTTCCTGTGCATTGATTCCTAGAACATTCCCTGAAGATTTTGCATTGATTGGATGCAGCATTTTAAAAGAAGTGTCTGGTGCCAAGGAAAAATGCCATCAAGATGAGCGGAAGAGCTCACAAGCTCAGCCAGTTTAGCCAGCTGCCCCACTTTACTCAAAGGTACCGGAAATTTCACCCTCAAATGAGACTGCTAGAAATTCACCAGTTATTTCAGGTACATTTTTTTTCATGCCTTGAGGGGGGAATCCCCGGCTTCCCTATTCCCACAGCTTTCCCAGGGAGTTTTAACAATACACATTTTTGATACAGAGTCTCTTGCTGGTATGTATCAAGCTCTGGTGAAAGACAGTGAAGAATGGAAAAATAAAAACATAGAGCAGGCTGCTCCCTAAAACAGAGGTACAAGCCAACACCCCTTACTATGGGTTATCTGTCTAGATCATACACTTCCCTTCAGAAGGCCTAGCTTGGAAGCAAGATCGGGGAAACCCCTGAGAATGTAAAGTGACAACTTGCAATTAACAGTCTTCAATACGCTATAAAGAGCAAATGGGATTCTATCCTGCTTCAGCAACAAAACTGTGGATTGCGTGCTGGTTGCAGAATCGTGATACTGGCAGAGGTGTGGAAATAACAGCTAGATTTTCAGACCTCAGACTAGGCTTGTCATCCCAGCTAGTTCTAGGGGCAAGCAAGCAGAGCAGTAGCTCTGGGCTTCAATGTCTAAGGGGCATCAGACCATTCTGCAGCTGCTTAGCTATTTTTTAGTACCCTGCTGTGGTTGGCCAGCAAGGTTCCCTTTAATCGTTTCAATCCATATGTTTTCTATGTGCACCATGGCACGTGTGAATGTGCACCACCAGGAGAAACACAAACCTAGCTGAGGGCGCCCTGCTAATCGGCACGGCAGCTTTGGGATCTCTCCTGAGTGGCTGCACAAGCGCCTAGCTTACAGGGAACACTGTTGGACAGTCTGTTTTTCCTCTCTCCATGGATTGAGCAACTGGGGAAGGGGAGGGGAAGGTGTTGCACCACCACTTGGATGAAATGATACTGAAAAGTTTTTTCCAGCCTGTCCAGGGCAAACCAACTAAGACCACTCCTGCATGCTGCCTTTCCATTTGTAAACCAGACACTTGTAAAGATACAGTAACATTTTCATTAACAACTAATGCAGACTTAATTGCCTACAGCATATAACCATAGAGTGGATTGTTAGAGTTAAACAGTGTAAGGTATTTCAATACCAATTTCCACTAAACCCAAATGAAAACCTTTAATCTTTTCACATTAAACTAGATTGGAATATAAACTAAGTTATCCCTTTCTCAGTTCAGTGCAGATGCAACTGCCCATTTGTTAAACAGGATAGCCTACCCAGAACACAACCAATCTTGCCAATCTTACTTAGCAGGTCGAATTAAAGGCTAACTTACATGAAATTTACAAGCTGCAGGAATTTACTAGAGCAAAGGCCCAGTAAAGACACCTTAAGTTAGCTAGCTTGAGTTCACACCTCTTTTTGTCACCCCTATTGAAGAAAAGGGTCTAGTTCCAATAACAGTAACAAGTTGAAATATGTCAATACCTGCTCATGTTTGAAACTGGACTCAGATTTCCCCCACAGGAAGTGTTATGTAAATGCAAAATATCACCAGTAAGCATAACAGCTTTGACTCAGTAGGTTAAGAAAAATAATGAGATGGAGGAAGCGACGAAGGGGGTGGTGAAAAGGGATAGCATTAGTTTGCCAAATTCAGTTCCAGTCCCTTACTGGACTCTTACTATACCTTTTGTAAGCTGGTTACAGAGCACAGAGATTTCAGAAAATAAGCTTTTAGTTTGACTTGCCTCTCTTTAGTGAAGCATCAACAAACTGAAATATAAGAGCATTAAGCATTTCCTGGCCACAAAAATACTTCAAACAAGAGAAGCAGAAATCAAGACAAACCATGTTTTCTCCTTCATCAGCTCAAATTCAAAGAATTAAACTGTAAATGGGGTTTGTAACACACTGAGCTCAAAGTAATTGCTCCAGAAACTTGTTTAGAGGGCATGGCTAAGAATCACATGATGACTGATGACTCATTTTCAATATGTGATTTAATACAACAAGGTTTCATAAGAGATATACAACTTGCATTAATAGATCCATATCTTACACTGTATCATATATACATGTCAATAGAGGATATCTACGTTTCTGGATACAAAGTTTTGAATAACAACCCAGTGATACCTCACATCACTGCAGTTTTCTTTCAAACTATAAACCATATTTATCATTAGGATTAGAGCTTTTGGAATAAGTTGATCATCCAAATATAGCTGCAGAACAGTCTGCCAGCCACTGTAAAACAAACAAGGCATGCACTCAATATCTACAGATTGGGGAACAATACCCGGGAAAGCAGTGACTCTGAAAATAATGTAGGGATCACAGTAGACAAGCAACTGAACACAAACACCTAGTGTGGTGTTGTAGCAATTGGGGCAAATGAAATCCTTGGATCTATAAATTTAAACATTGAGTAGAAGTAGGAAGGGGATTTACCTCTGTGTAAGGCATTGAGAGACAATACCGGAATGCTACATACTTATGACTGCAGGAAATGTGCCCAGCTTGTGGAATTACTATGGATCTGAATATCATGTAAACAATACTGGAATTTCTAGGGAAATATGTACTAGATCCATGCAAATAACTAATTTTTTGGTTCACTGGCAGGTCTCAAGAGTTGAAAAATTCATTTCATGTTGAACAAAAGGTTGTGTGTTTTAAATCTCTTCAATTTAAAAAAGAAATTTAAAAGAAGTCATGTTGAACCAAAACATATTGTTCTGAAAATGTCAAAACAAAAATGTTTAGATTTTTTTCTAAGTATTTTTTGGTGAAGACCCTTCAGTAAATTTGTCAAATGTTTCAGTTGATCTGAATCTGAAATTTTTTTACCAAAAAAAATTTTGGTAGAAAATGTACTCAGCTGTAAGCCATACTATTTAATTCCAATATGCCATTTATTTCATACTTGGGGAGACAAAATGCAAAGGTGAATGCTGTCACTGGCAGACTTTCTTGCCATCATTGTCAGACTTTCTTAACCAGAAGTTTTTCCTCTTTCCCAGCCCAGCGTGTCCTTGGTCAATAAAGTTTTCATGCTGAATATTTAACAGCTAAGCATACCCTTTTCCATAGCAACAGTGATGCCACAAACACAGGATTATGTGACTTCACTGCAGTGTCAAGCAGAATATTAACAAGGACACTGATAACTAAGGCTATGTCTACACAACAGCGTTATTTCGGAATAACTGGCGTTCTTCTGAAATAACAATATGCCAGTCTTTATTTCAAAATAATGTTGAGCTGGAGAACTTTGTACTCCAACTTCTGTAACCCTAATTTCATGAGGAGTAAGGGAAGTCAAAGGAAGAGTGTCCTTCCTTCGACTTCCTGCTGCGTAGACAGCGCCAAAGGCCGAAATTAGCTATATCGACTTAAGCTACTCAATTGATGTAGCTTAAGTTGTGTAGCTATTCCAATTTTAGCCCTGCTGTGTAGATGTACCCTAACAGTGGCATTTACAAAGGTACATAAGTGCTTAACTCCCACTAAAATAAAGGGTAGCTGGGAGCCATTGTGAAGCCTGCACAAGCTTTTTACAATTGTATGGCCCCTCCCAGCAGAGGATTTCAGTTCAATAATCTCCATTTTTCAGCTGGAGCAATGGAAGCACAAGAAAGTTTAAAGGCCAAGCCCACTGCCACACAACAAGACAGATAAATAACCTGGGCGTGGCATTGGTGCAGTTGGGAATGCAGAATCCTTCCCATTTCCATGCTGTAAATGCTAATAGAGCTGCTCCTTCTACAGCAGTTTAGTGCTTCAGCACCACTGGCAGCTGCTGTGTTCCTCCATCAACTGCAGGCCTATTAGGTAGCACATCCATCAGCCCATCTGCATTTTCCCCACATGTATGCAGAGAGCACCCACTGAACGGTGCTTTGTGGTGCTCTGAGGGGTGCATACTCTCTGCTCACCATGGAATGGCACAAATTCTATCTAAATATTCATACGCCAGCTACTAAGAACATAGGGTATGTCTACACTTGCACCTTACTTCGAAGTAGGGAGGCAAATGAAGCATACCGAAGTTGCAAATCAAGCCCGGGATTTAAAGCCCTAACTCGAATTAGCTGGTATTCCTCCTGCAATGAGGTTTACCAGCTAATTCGAATTAGGGGTTTTAAATCGGACTCCCGTTTCACTGCCGCATGTAGATGTGGGCAGTTACTCCGGGCTAGTGAATTTCTAAAATGGCGACCGGCCGGGAACATGCAAATCAAGCACGGGATATTTAAATCCCGGGCTTGATTTGCAACTTCGGTATGCTTCATTTGCCTCCCTAGTTCGAAGTAGGGGGGCAGGTGTAGACATACCCATAGAGATCAGGACCTTAGGGAGAGAGGCAGGATTTGGTCCCAAATGACTCATCTACACGGACACCAGATGCCAGTAACAGAACCCGACTCTCTTGACTTCAGCCCTGTGCTTATTAAGACACAAACATACTAGATTGACTAGGGCAGAGGAACACAGTCTGTGACTGGTCAAACATATTGCTGTCTGCGTAAGTGTAATTGGAACTACATGACACTATTTCTGAGCCATGGGCTGTTCGAGTCAGCATGGGAGCCCCAGGGTCTCTGAAGTCACATGACACAGTATGGAATTCAGCCAACACCAACTACCCACAGATTTTAAACAATTTACTACATTTTTTTTCCTTAAGAAACTTGTCAAGTCTGAATTCTGGAAGCAATTTATTGGAGAGCGATAAAAGCATGAAATCCCAATCCCTCCCTCCAGATAATTGGATGTAAAAGCTAGTTTCTTTTCAGGCACTTAACCTCTTCTATGTAATTAGAACTGGATTCGTCCATAGTTATTGGATGAGTTTTAGATGATGTTTAAAGATACCAGGAGATATTATTATGTGTCTGTTAGAATGCATGTCAAAACGACTTCCAGAGGGTTGTTCAGGTTAAAAAGGAGGATCTGAAAGACTGCTTGGTAACTGACACCCCGGCACAAATCTATTGTACTTCGTCAGTTGTGTGTCTTAGTAATAATATGCCAAGATAGAATTAAAAACTTCACAGCCAAAGACCCTGATTCATTGAATCACTTAAGTATGTACTTAAAGTTAAGCATGTTCCTAAATACCATTAAAATCAATTGGATTTTAACACATACTTTAGTGCTTTGCTGAATACAAATGGCCATCAGTACATGCTTACAATTAGGTATGCAATGAGCTTTTGCTGATTTGAACCCTCACAATGGGGCGATGGAAAGGTGGCCGAGGTTGACTCTGCCCCATCCCATAGCCAGCCACAGGTAAGGTGGACTCACCAAAGGGAAAGACTTTCTATACCCCAGGCCACTCAAAAGGAGTGGTATCTGTTTAAAGCAAAATCATCTTGGAACAACCCAGGATGGCTCCACATCTCATATGCAACATGGGTCAGTGGCTCAAAACTCCACAGTACCATTCAAAGCCCACTGAAGTGAGATGGACTCTCTTGACTGATGTCTAGTTATGTGTGTGGCCAAGTTTTCTGTGGGCCCATAAAGTTTGTTTACAGCTGCCAGTCATGACTTTCAGTGTTGTATTCTGTTATTTAGCTCTAATTTACCCCTAAATGTCTTTTAAGAGCCTAGTAACTGGTAGAAATGTTGATAATATTGCCAGACAATATTTATCTCCTGTGGTTTGGCAAATTCTCTGGTTTAGCACCGGTCAGGTCCCAAGGGTGCTGGACTAGAGAGGTTCAACCTGTACTTTAGAGTAGCATTCGGGAGGAGCAACGTAGTTAAACCTGGAAATCTATCACACATCATAGGCGTGTCAGAGAAAAGCATCCTATGTGAATATAACAACAGCCATAGTGGGTCACACCAAAGATCCATCTAGCCAACTATCCTGTTTTCTCACTGTGGCCAGTGCCACATGTTTCAGGGGGACTGAATAGAACTGACAATCCAATGATCCCTCTCTTGTCACCCATTCCCAACTTCTGGCAAACAAAGGCTAAGGACACCACCCCTCCCATCCTGGCTAATAGCCACTTCATGAACTCTATGAACTTATCATTCTTTTTGGAACCCTTTTATAGTTTTGGCCTTCATAACATTCTCTGGCAAAGAGTTTCACAGATTGACTATGTGTTGTGCAAAGAAATACTTCCTTAAACCTGCTGTCCATTATTGTTATTTGGTGACCCCTAGTTCTTGTATTATGAGGAGTAAATAACATTTCCTTATTTACTTTCTCCACACCAGTCATGATTTTATAGGCCTCTATCATCTCTCTCCTTAGTCATTTCTTTTCCAAGCTGAGAAATCCCAGTCTTATTAATCTCTCCTCCTATGGAAGCTGTTAGATACCCCTAATCATTTTTGTTGACCTTTTCTGTACCTTTTACAATTCTAAGATACCTTTTTTGAGATGGGGTGACCAGAGCTGCACCCTATATTCAATACGTGGGAGTACCATGGATACAAGCAATATATTTTCTGTCTTATGTATCCCATTTCTTAACGATTCCCAACATTCTGATTGGTTTTTTTGACTGCCTCTGCCCATTGAGTGGATATTTTCAGAGAACTCTCCATGATGGCTCCAAGATCTCTCTGCTGGGTGCCAACAGCTAATTTAGATTCCATTATTTCACATGTATAGTTGGACTTATATTTTCTAATGTGCATTATTTCCCCCCATCTTGACACACTTCTGGGTTTAATTTTACCTGCTTGCCAGTTTAAGTGGTACTAGAAAATGGTGACAAAAAGTAACAAGAAAAATGCAACAATGAATTTGTGACATGTTAATGCAGTTATCACTGTTCCTCCCTTTTGCTTTCCAGTGGCACTAGACCAGGGCAGCTTGCGTTGAAGTTGTAGTTGGGATTAAATTTTCCATTGTGCATTACATTGTATTTATCAAGCATATCCCATGTTTGGAATGCTTCTCAAGGCACAAATTGCTTGTCCTTACCAGAGCTAATCTGCTCCATCTCTGTCTGGATTTTTTTTTTTTTTTTTGCATTTACTCAATTATGGTCATTTAGAAAGAAGCAGAAACAACAATTCTCTGACAAAAGTGCTGATTGGAGGTGGAGTGGTCTTGCTGAGCAGCAGAACTTTGTGGGGACTGGAAGCAATGCTATATCCAGTTGCTGCCTTTGCTCAGGGAATGCTGCCCATGTGTAACAAAACAGTACAGCATAATAAAACAACCGAGTGGGAATGTTATAAGCAGGCTCATAAATTAAGTAAACGTCCACTATGAAAGAAAATCTGTGTGCCTTACGGCACACATTTATTGCACAACCCCTCTGGAGGACAGCTGCAATCTGTGTTCAGCTACTGACATCGCAGCCTCTGAGAGTTTACCCAGGCAGAGAGATTTTAGCTACAAATCCACAGAGACACAAAATGAGGTTGGAGAACTGTTTGCACTTAAGCTGTCATTGTGTCAAACTAAAATTACTTGGGATTCCAATCCAAGTTACTTTTACTGTGGCTTACTAGGAGGAGGACACACCTGTTATTCTTGTAAGCTAGACCTTGCAGTACATGATGATAGAGATGAAATAACAAGCCTCATATTTATGCATGTGGCTGGGACAGTATGGGCAAACAGTCCTGCTTTCAATACAGCTCACATATCATCTGAATATGGTTACTAAGCTTCTCCAAGCCTAGTGTGAATTCAGCTCTGGAGACATTTTGTGTAACTAGTTCCCTGCAGGAGGAACTGCCAACTTCACAACATGCAGCGGTGGAGCCAGAATGAAGAGACTGGAAGTAGCCAGTAGTTAGTTGTTAGCAATTAATAAGAATTTAAAAATGTAAAAGTTGTAGAGCCAAACTCAACAAAAATTATTATATTCTAACAAACAAATCAAAACCTGCAGGACATGGTGGCTTTAAAGCCATTTGGCATTGGGAAGTTACAGTCAAGATTTGGAAGGAAATGTATGCTAATGGTATCAATATGGGCTATATTGGCCCCAACAGGCTGCAAAGTCAATGCAAGGTCTAACCAGAGTAATTCCCACAGGACAGGGTGTGGAGAGAGAAACCTTCATTGCTACCCTAAATAGCACCAGGGACCAAAGTAGTAACCCCCCACCCTCAACACCTCACCTTCAATCCTGGGACAAAGGAAGTGTGAGCCGTGTCTCCTCCATCCTCGAGGGCACCTTGGCATTAGCCCAGAGAGGAATCAGGCCCTGAGTCACTCTATTGGCAACTAACCAGCTAGTGTTGTCCCTAACGGAAACGCAGGATGGGACAGACCAAGTTCTGCCCCTGAATTCTGCACCATGCATGACTCAGACTGGGGAAACGCGGGCTGCCGTTTAGTTGCTGGGTAAAGAAGATCTTTGCAATGAAGAAACACCTGGGATGGGTTTGGTCCTTTTTGCTTCATGGGGTAAACATACGTGGATGAGACAGAGATGATTTTACTTTTAACATCCCTTATTCTACTGACGTATGTGTACCACTAGTTCAGTTATATTCCTGTGCTACATACAGCAATGACCTGGCCACAATACAATAGACTTTCCCATAATACATGAAGAACTAAATCCTAGGATGTTCTAGTGACCTCTGATGGTACCATCCCTGTACCCACTTCTAAAGAATGTAACCATTTCTATGACTGGCTAATTCAAGTAGTACTTTCTTCGGGGGATTTCTAGTCTGGTTACCATGCATCAAGTTTCAAGCCCTTAGAACATGCCAATGTAGAGAGCAGATTTAGATTCCAAGTATTATTTCTTGCTTAAGGGCATGTTAAGGTCAATTGTGAGGCTTTTCTTAACAGGATATCTCTGAAGTAAAACCTAAGGGCTTGTCTTCACTTACTCCGAGGTCAACACTCTGGAAATCAATCTCCTGGGGTTTGATTTAGCAGGTCTAGGAATGGCCCACTAAATCGACCACTGATTGCACCCCCCATTAACCCTGCTACTCCACCAGGTCATGAGGAATAAGGGAAGCAGGTAGCAGAAACTCCACAGTGAGGACGCTGCAGAAATTCGACCTGAAGTACATAGACTCCAGCTACACTATTCTTGTAGTTGAAATTGCATATCTTAGGCCGACTTTTTCCGGTAATGTCGACCTGGCCTAATAAAAAGCTCAAACACTGAGTAAGATTTAACAATGCTATTGATCGGAAAGGAGGTGTTGTCAAGGAAATGGAAGCCAGGAGAGTTTGTTTGCTGCAAAGTAAACACCACTATAGTAACCTGAGCAGAATAGAGACAGAGCAGCAAATCTAAGCTGTGTGTGGAGCAAAGACAATTAGGGAGAAAGAGAGAAAGGAGAACCTGCATCATGCACAGGAAGAGAGAAAAGAGGCATAAGGCAACCCTCAGACAAAGCTAGAAACCTCAGCAACAAACTGAAAGGAAAGGAAGAGATAGAGCCATTCAATACTGATAAAACAAAAGCATGAATCTTGATGGATAGAGGCAGTACCATTGAGGGTTTGAATGTCCCCAAACAGATTTTATTCGCAGTCTTAGCTTTATTTCAAGCCTCTTGTCATGAGAGGCCTCAATGATCTTTTTAGCAAGAAGAGGAGGGAGGCAATAATGCATTTTGGGCACATTTATTATACTCTATCCACCTAAATTCCCCCTGAAATCATTCTCACTAGCTCTGTCTTTGGGTAGAGTAGCTCCCGATCTTTGTACCTCGAGGGCCAACATAACTTAATGAAATCAAGAAGCCATATAACATCTTGCCTTTCCTATATGGGGATGGTCCCCTCACAGACAGTCACCCTTGGTCTGGGAAGGTGATTTGTCCATTCCATGACAAACAAGGTTCTAAACAAATGCAAAGTTTTTCAGCCCTCTTTGGGTGCTACAGTCTCTCACAGGACCTTTTCTGATCACTCTCTCCTTAATACAGGGAATTGAAAAAGGTTTTTCCTCATGCTCTCTGGAAACTTCAGCCTGAGATCCCTAGTTGAGGGCAGCACTTTCATGCCATTACTATGTTGTTCCATGGTTTTTCTTTCACTGATTTCATTCTTCCCAGGGGACTTTTTGACCCCATTATTTCCTAGGCCTTTCCCCAGCTCCCCTAGTAAAGCACCCCTACTAAATATAGTGTCCCTAGAAAAGAGATTTTTTTTTATATTGTCTGTGAGTCTTTTCCAGCATGCCTTGCAATAATCTATAGTCATATTACTGTAGACCCCAGAATGCTAGTCCTTAAAAAGCCATAATGTGGAGCAGGGATGTGCTGGTTTAGACCTACTCTTGAAGTGATTGCACCTGCATGACAGACCCCCATCAGTGCTTCAGGATAGATTCACTGCCTTGTTCTGTTCCCTTTGCACCACTGAGGGAGCACAAAGGAAATGGAAGCCACCCAGTGCTCCCTTGATAAAAATTCCCCTGATGTCAGTCAGGAAAGTCCCCACAGGTATAGAGATAATGCTGATTCACAGACTTCCCACCCTCCAGCCCCTGGGGGGGAGGGAGTGGCTGGAGTTTGCTGCACTGTCACTACCTGCAGCTGAAATATGATCCCTTCATTATCAGGTGGCATAATTTTATCAAACATGGGCAGGGGCAGAGAATCAGGGATTTGTAACTGGTGGCTGCCTTCACATTCTCCTGTTTCCTTTTTCTTAGGGTGTATGGGAGAGGGGAGACATCCTGTTCCAGGTGCTGCCCCAGGCTGAGGAGGAATCACTCAGGGCATGTCTACACAGCAATTAAAAACCCATAGTTAGCCTGAGGGAGTTGACACGGGTTTGGGCTACAGAGCAGTACAATTCTGTGTAGACGTTTGAGCTTGGCCTGGAGCTCAGGCTCTGTTGCTTGTGGAACCTTAATTCAGCCCTCATGTGCATTTGCACTATGAGACAGACTTTAATTACATGACCACAGACTACTTTTCCCACAGGTGCTCATTTAATGTTCAGCTGTGCAATAATCTGTTTTCTCTTCACTGGTCAGTGTGTGGCCTTAGGCCTTAGTCTTGTGGATAAGGGAGAAGCGGTGGATGTGGTATACCTAGACTTTAGTAAGGCATTTGATACGGTCTCGCATGATATTCTTATCAATAAACTAGGCAAATACAACTTAGATGGGGCTACTATAAGGTGGGTGCATAACTGGCTGGATAACCGTATTCAGAGAGTAGTTATTAATGGGTCACAATCCTGCTGGAAAGGTATAACAAGTGGGGTTCCGAAGGGGTCTGTTTTGGGACCGGCTCTGTTCAATATTTTCATCAACGATTTAGATATTGGCATAGAAATGCGCTTATTAAGTTTGCAGATGATACCAAGCTGGGAGGGTTGCAACTGCTCTGGAGGATAGGGTCATAATTCAAAATGATCTGGACAAATTGGAGAAATGGTCTGAGGTAAACAGGATGAAGTTTAATAAAGACAAATGCAAAGTGCTCCACTTAGGAAGGAACAATCAGTTTCACACATCCAGAATGGGAAGCGACTGTCTAAGAAGGAGTACGGCAGAAAGGGATCTAGGGGTTATAGTGGACCACAAGCTGAATTTGAGTCGGCAGTGTGATGCTGTTGCAAAAAAAGCAAACATGATTCTGGGATGCATTAACAGGTGTGTTGTGAGCAAGACACGAGAAGTCATTCTTCTGCTCTACTCTGCGCTGGTTAGGCCTCAGTTGGAGTATTGTGTCCAGTTCTGGGCACTGCATTTCAAGAAAGATGTGGAGAAATTGGAGAGGGTCCAGAGAAGAGCAACTAGAATGATTAAAGGTCTAGAGAACATGACCTATGAAGGAAGGCTGAAAGAATTGGGTTTGTTTAGTTTAGAAAAGAGAAGACTGAGGGGGGACATGATAGCCGTTTTCAGGTATCTAAAAGGGTGTCATAAGGAGGAGGGAGAAAACTTGTTCATCTTGGCTTCTGAGGATAGAACAAGAAGCAATGGGCTTAAACTGCTGCAAGAGAGGTTTAGGTTGGGCATTAGGAAAAAGTTCCTAACTGTCAGGGTAGTCACACACTGGAATAAATTGCCCAGGGAGGTTGTGGAATCTCCATCTCTGGAAATATTTAAGAGTAGGTTAGATAAATGTCTATCAGGGATGGTCTAGACAGTCCTAGGTCCTGCCATGAGGGCAGGGGACTGGACTCGATGACCTCTCGAGGTCCCTTCCAGTCCTAGTATTCTATGATTAGTCACTACACAATATAATCTCTAATCTGAAGACAGAATAATTAACATAGCATAGTCCACAAATAAGGAGTGTATTGCTGTAGTATCAGAGGGCATTTGGGGGTGGTATTGTGCCCATTTTACAGATGGGTGATGAGGCACAGAGAGATTAAGGTCAAAGGTATCCACTAAAATGTTAAGTACCCAGTTTTGAGATGTCTGGGACCAGCTTTTCCAGAATATTTAGCATTGAACAGCACTTTACACATTAAAGCACCCTCCCACCCCCTGACTTCAGTAGCAGGTGTGAGGACCCAGCACTTTTGCAGATCCAACCACAGGATCTCAGTTTTGGAACTCACAAAAGGAGGCATGCACAATCTGTGACCTCCTGGTTTAAATGACATGACTAGGCTCACATGGCAACTCGGTGGCAGAGAGAAACTCCAGGTCTCCAGCAGTCAACTGCTTTAACCAGGAAACCCTCCTCTCTCTGTGCAATCCCATGCCTCATTCAGTTCAGACCCTCCTACTTCTGCAACAAACGGAGCAGGGGTCCTACAGAGAACAGTTTCCTTTTACTACACTACACTGATCAATCCCCAGATCAGGTCTCTCACGTGCACTGAAGGGGGTTCTGTTGAAAACACTGCAGTTGATGGTGTAAACGTAAACACAAGGGGGAATTGGAGAATGTGACCTCAGGTTATACAAGAAACCTTAATACGGGCATTTACTAATTTTTGAGTGCTTGACTTCGTAGCTTTAATAACGTTCTTGTCATGTAGATTTTTTAGTGCCTGCAATTTCTTAGGTTTTTTTTTTAAATGGCAACTGAAAAACAGAAATTCCATTTCATCATATTGACACCCACATAGATTGTCAGGAATGCTGGCACTTTTAGATCCACCACCCAGACGTCTTCCACTTGAGCTAACAGAGTAACTCATAGCAGCAGTAGGTTGTCATCCTCTAGGAGGAAAGCGGGATGGGACACTTTGCCAGTGGATTTCCTGGATAGCTGCCGATAGCAGAGGAATGGAAAAACTCGGGAATCTTGGGTCCATTCTAGGCAGTGGAGGGGAGTGTGCTTGTGTAGGCACACAAGCATTAACCCTTCTGCCCTGTCCCCTGCAGCCTGCCCTAGATTCACTCACAGTCCTCCTGCACACTCTGTCTGAGTTTTCTTGCCTAGCCATTCTTAGTTCCCCCACCCCAGGCCCTCACTCCCAATCTTCTTTCAACCTACTCTCTCGAGGTCTGGCTCTTGTCTCCCTCTACAGTCAAATCAGGCAGCTTCCTTCTTGATGCTGTTTGGGCCCAGAATATAGAAGGGGATTCCTGCTCTCAGTCCCAGTGCCTGCCCCAGGAATTTAGCAGATGGCAAATTTTATCTACTCACCATGTACAGTGATTTTTTTTTGCAAGCATTTATTGCTTGGCCAAATATAGAGTGGATTTTCAGAGGGACAGCACAAGGCACATCCTAGTCACAAAGGCCACTCCCTTTGCCAAATTTCAAGAACCTGCACCAAAACACGGGGCTTTTCAAAGAAATGGCCAGAATTTAACAACATGGCCATGCCATCAGATAGTCCCTAGCCCAATTCTCCAAAAAAAAAAAAAAAAAAAAAAAAAAAGCAGCGGGGGGGCCATTCCAGAACAATTCAGCTTGATGCAGACACCCAGCATGAACACCCAGTCTGAACAGTTGATGTTTAGCAAAGTTATAACCCACTGAGAACAGTGTCTTATAATGGGACGTGTCAGGCAACCCATAGGCAGACCTATCAACACTGCCTGGAACACACAGCCAAGTCCTGCTCACCATTCTCCCTTGAGAAGTTCCACTGACGTCAATAAGACTAGTCATGAGCAAGGCAAGCAGGATTTGACATATTTGGAAATGTGGCAATTTCTGTGTGTGCTACTCTACAGAAAAGTTCCTTGAGGACAAAAGCTAGAGCTTTGAGAGGCAGTATGCCATTCTGTTGTTGCCCTTTCCCCAATAGTTAGTGGGTCCCATTTTTCCAAGCCAGTGTGAGAACCCTGATGTCCATGTTATTACTATTGTTTTTGTGCTTGTTGATTCTTAATACTGGAAGTCCCTGTGTTTCCCCTCCTGTTGATCTTCACATCCGATGACAATTCCCACAGGAATTCTCCAGAACAATGGAATTAATTGCGCTTTCTCTCAACTCGACACCCCCATCATTATCTGTTGAATTGTTATCTAGAAGTTTCCAAAAAGGCAACACAACACTGTGAAAAGTTTTCAGGATCTGTACAGCCTTACGGCAGCAAGATACACATGTCTTTTCTTTCACCTGATCACATAATTTGCAAGTTATTTTTTTCACACACCACTCTCTGCCATTCACTGGCATCCTAGTTATTCTTTCTCTCTTCTCCCCAAATCTGAGTTGGGCATTTTGAAAAGGAATTTGTGGTGGTTTGAGGATGGTGTTGGAATTTCAAGTGAACGATTTAAGTGCAAGTGATAGACACGGGGAGATTTCTGGTCCTGCTTGCAGGCTAGGGACTTCTGTCAAGATGTGTGTGTGCAGAGTCTGGAAAAACCAGCCTCAAGCAAGGTAGGGTGAGAGGTGTCTTTCTGCCTTGGGGAACAAGCTACTATGCTTCTCTTGCTGTTTTCTGGTTACTGGGTATTATTGTTCTGGATTAAAAAAATAAAAATAGTGTGGTGATGTAGCTTTCCAGCAGGAGTATTTGATGTTTTTACCTAATTTCTCTTGGTGTTCACCATAATAGAATTAAAAACAAAACAAAAACCACTTTATTCTGTAGACCTCAAACAAATGCAAGTTAGGATTTTCCCTGCATTAGCCACAATAAACATGTCTGTTCAAGAAGAAAGCCCTCATTGAGATGTATGTATTGATGATGCAGGAAATCATGTTTGTACCTGTGAAGAAATTGTTCAAGAACAGTACATCCTTGTGAAACTATCCTTCCTCCCCACCCCCCCATGCACACAACTGCCAAGGTCTCTGAGAGCTCAGGTTGTCTAGCATACAAGTAGAATCAAAGGACTGGAAAGGCTTTTGAGAGGTCATCTAACCCAGTCCCCTGCACTCATAGCAGAACTAAGTATTATCTAGACCATTCCTGACAGGTGTTTGTCTAACTTAACCTTAAAAATCCTCAATGATAGAGATTCCACAATCACCCTGACAGGAAGTTTTTCTAACCCTTACTGAAATTTAAGTAATGGTTACCTATATTGTAGCTACTGGAACTGAAAGTGCCCCAGTAGCTTTGTATAATACTTGGATTTTGTGCATCTTGCTTGCCGCTTTTGATTCTTCCTCCTTTCTGCGTGTTCATATATCAATCCCCAGTGGTTGGCTTTGTATATAGCTATTGTTTGGATCAAAAATCTGTACTTTGGCGGATGCAAGGGGGTTGTATTAGACACCACTTTTTGCAATGTCTCGAATTTTCTTTATCCCAACATATTACAGTGTAGCAACACTGCACCTGGATCATGACATGCCAAGCCTGGAAAGATTCCAGTAGGCATAGGTTAACATAATATAAGTTGACACTTGAAGGGGATATTAAATAAAAGTCTTTTAACCTTTAACAGAAGCAAGAACCAAGATAGGTTTATGCTAGCCTTTGCATTCAAGTAAGAAAGACCTATTTTAATACCTATTGATTATTTGCAGGCACATTCTTGAATTCCACCTCCAAATTCCTGATTATATGTCACCACATACCTAAATTGTGAACCAATGGGCAGGAGGAGAGATGGAATGGTAAGGAATGGACAACAAAGTGCAGTAATGACTCCCTTGTAAAATATCTGCATGAAAATCAGGTTACATGTCAGTAACATATTTTTAGTGAATCAGATCCAAACCATGCATTATTTGTTATATTAAACTTCAGTAGCCTCAAGTAAAATTACATCTATATCCAGTTTTGAAAGATCAGAATGCAACAATCAGTTAACTGCCTTTTTGGGGAAACTAAATACAAATGATGTTGCTTAATGCTGCAGAAATCTAAATTTTACTTTTTCTCTTTTATATGGAAACAGTGCAGATTCATTTCTCAGTGTTTTATCCTGGTCTAAGGCTTTGAGATCCTTTTTGGAGGAGAATGGGAGTGCATTGACAGGAAAAGTGACTTATAGTTTTTGCATTCTGTATGTACTATTGGATCATGACTCTGGAAAAGTGTTCTTAGATAAGATACATCCAAAGTCAAAATGATCACACTGTGGAAATGTGTAGTTTGAAAGATAAAATTAAAAAGTCCAGTTGGTGAGATAAGAACACTTCATGCCCAATGATGACTTGTCTAACCACACAGCAAGGACATAGGAACATAAGAATGGCCATACTGAGCAAGAACAAAAGTTCATCTAGCTCAGTATCCTGTCCTCCAACAGTGGCCAATACCAGGTGCCCCAGAGGAAAGGAACAGAATAGGTAATCATTAAGGCTATGTCTTAATGCCAAACTTTTCCCAATGCCAAGATCTTTTTTGAGATGAGGCGACCACATGTGCATGCAGTATTTAAAATGTGGGTGTGCCATGGATTTATATAGAGGCAATATGATATTCTCGGTCTTATTCTCTATCCTTTTCTTAATGATTTTTAAAATTATGTTTGCTTTTTTGACTGCTGCTGCACATTGCCTGGATGTTTTCAGAGAACTATCCACAATGACTCCAGCATCTCTCTCTTGAAAGTCCCCAGCAGAAGCTCTTTTAAATTTTCTCTTAGCCTATGCATTTATGCCCAAGATTAAATTGTGTGACTTGGACTCTACACTCTTGTGAGGGAGTAACACTGAATAACACAAGGGAGTACCAATCATTTTTGTTGCATAAGATGCAGCCCTAAATATAGGTAGATTCAGCATAGAAAGAGAGCTCCAGGCAACACAGCTTTGTATATAGTCTTGGTGCAATAGTACTAAAACTACATTTGACACTCAAAGCAATGAGAAGCCATACTAATAAATCTCACTGTATGTGTCTAGGGATGATGTATCTAGATAATGCAAGAGAGGTCAAGGAATCAAACACAAGAGAGGACGAGAGTGGTGAGAGTGAAGGACTATTGTGACACCCTTATTAATTAGAACAGAACAAATTTTAATAATGCTTTATTTCCGCTCTGTGAAAGAGACTGAAACTACACATAACTATTTATTAACTGCCCAACCAATTCAGTGCTCATTGAAAAGCTAACAAAATGCAGCTACTCTATGCCTATGTGCATATAAATTATGCAAACAAACATTTCCTTCATTGAACTCAGTGAATGTTCTAGCCACTCACCCCAGTCAGTGATTTCTGGTAGGCTTCTTATGCTTCCTAGAGCCACCATTTAGTCAGTGGTCCTGTTCGAAATAAAATATAAATATATTGGATCATGAGCTTCTGTGGGTAACACCCTAAGTGGGTTTTACTCTCAAAAACTCATGATCGAATAACTTCCCTTATTTTGAAATAACAAGGCGAGTGCCCACACTACCAAGCCCATTATTTCTCCCCTCCATTATCCTAGTGATTAATGAAAATATTGACTAGTAGCAGACTCAGATTAACTCCTGAAAGACCCTCCTAGATATATCCTGCTAGTGAACTGTTGATAACTGCTCTTTAAGTACGGTCCTTCAACCAGTTGTGATGTAGATGAAATTTCTTTAAAGTGGTTGCACATTTCCTTGCTTTGCTTATGAGAGTGTCACATGGGGCTGTGTCAAAGCCTTACTAAAAATCAAGCTACATCACATCTACTAGTTTCGCCCATATCTACTACACCAGTAAACCTCTCAAATTAGAAAACAAAGTTGGTCTGGCATGATTTGTTCTTGTCTTCATAATCCTATTATCCGCTGGGTGTTTACAGAGTGATTTTTTAATAATTTGTTCCAGTTTCTTTCCATGTATTGAAATTAGACTGACTGGTCTCCAGTTCCCTTGGTTGTCTTTGCCCAACTTTTTAAATGCAGGGGGAGCAAACATAGTACCTTTCTCAGTCCTCTGGGATTTCACCCCTCTTCCCCCCCCACCCCATGAGCTTAAGATAATTGCAAATGGTTCTGAGATTGTTTCAACTAGTTCCTTAAGTATCCAAGGATGAATTTTATTAGGTCCTTACCATCTGAATACATTTAATTTATCTAAATATTCTTTAAACTATTCTCTTCCTATTTTGGCTTTTATTCTGCTCTTTCATGTTAATATTAACTGTGTTGCGTATCTGGTCATTATTAACCATTTTAATGAAGACAAGCAAAATCATCATTAAACAGCTCAGCTGCCCTGATGTCATTGGTTATTAATTTTCCTTCTCCCCTGAATCATAGAATCATAGGACTGAAAGAGACCTCAGGAGGTCATCGAGTCCAGCCCCCTGCCCAAAGCAGGACCAATCCCAACTAAATCAACCCAGCCAGGGCTTTATCAAGCCGAGACTTAAAAACCTCTAGGGATAGCGATTCCACCACCTCCCTGGGTAACCCATTCCAGTACTTCACCACCCTCCTAGTGAAATTGTTTTCCCTAATATCCAATCTAGACCTCCCCCACTATAACTTGAGACCATTGCTCCTTGTTTTGCCATCCATCACTACTGTGAACAGCCTCTCTCCATCCTCTTTGGAACCTCCCTTCAGGAAGTTGAAGGCTGCTATCAAATCCCCCCTCGTTCTTCTCTTCTGCAAACTAAATAAGCCTAAATTCCTCAGCCTCTCCTCCTACGTCATGTGCTCCAGCCCCCTAATCACTTTGGTTGTCCTCCACTGGACCCTCTCCAATGTGTCCACATCCTTTCTGTAGTGGGGGCTCCAGAACTGGACACAATACTACAGATGTGGCCTCACCAGTGCCGAATAAAGGGGAATAATCACTTCTCTAGATCTGCTGGCAATGCTCCTCCTACTGCAACCTAATATTCCATTCGCCTTCTTGGCTACAAGGGCACACTATTGACTCATATCCAGCTTCTCATCCACTGTAATCCCCAGGTCCTTTTCTGCCAAACTTCTACTTAGCCAGTCTGTTCCCAGCCTGTAATAATGCTTGGGATTCTTCCATCCAAAGTGCAGGACTCTGCATTTGTTCTCATTGAACCTTATCAGATTTCTTTTGGCCCAATCTTCTAATCTGGCTTGGTCACTCTGGATCCTATCCCTGCCCTCTAACGTATCTACCTGCCCTCCTGAATGGAGAACCTAAATTTTCCTTAGTCCTTCTCTTGCGTCTAATGCATTTATAGAACCTTTTCTTACTGCTCTTTATGTCCCTTTGCTCTTTATTTCTGAAGTTCTTACATGGTTGTTCTAGTCTTTTGTACTCCTCAGCAGGTGGTCCTACTATTGGTGAGTGAGCCCCAATGACATGTTCCTTTTCTAATCACATCTTTCTTTCAATAGTTGTGCTGTTCTTTTTCCAATATGCTAAGCCAACACATACTTTAATATAAAAAAACCCAACTTCCTAAAAATTGTCCTTAGGTTCAGAAAGTTCACCTTGTTCTTTAGGCAATTTAAAAAATTGACATGTAACTTCATGTCCGGAGTGTTCTGCAAACAAGAGGAAAGTGTTTCAAATTCTGCGTCTTCCTAAATTCAACTTTTAGCAGGAAGCCAAGTAGTACAGAATTAAAACTGTGGGCTTGTTTTTATAATAAGGCATTGGAAATTCAATATCCATCACCACATACATACATCTCAAGTCCTAATTAACCCTTTAAAATAGACAGGCAAGTATTGAAATACTAGCTATAAAGTAACTGCAGTACAGATACCATTAGAACGTTCAAGAATACACTCAGACCAAACACACAGTCTCCACTTTTTAAAAAATTACTGGATATTGACATGTGGCCTAATATTTTATAAAGTGATTAATGGCTTGAAGGCCCCACCTGAGACAACTTACAGAGGTTTGATTTTTTTAGTAGGGAGGTACTCAGCACTTTCAGAAACCTTCAGTCTATATGTAATACACACACACATTCTGGGTGGGGTGCACTCCCGCATCTAGTGGCTCCGAGACCAATTAGAGAGAAAATTGCGTCTGCTCTACAGGTAGTTTTTAGATCACACGATAGAGGCTCATGCACTAAGCTCCAGAGGTCCCAGGTTAGGTTCTGCCCACAGATGACCAGTGTCTTTGGCTTCACATTTACAAGACAAGAGTTAGGGCCTCCAAAATCATGAATGATAACTACAAATGTTAACCATGGTACAGAACCTGGGTGCGCGGGGGGACGGGAAAGCAGCCTCAGAAGGAATTGCCAAGGGATTGTCTCATCAATATTCAATGCTGGCGAAAGGTAAAGGAACATGAGATGAGCAGAAAGCAATGAGCTGGAAACATGGAGGGAGACTGTGCCTGCAGGATTTTGTTGAGAAGGATGAGCACCTTTTTAGCAATCTATGCCTGCACCATCTGGGAGTGCTGCCACCCCTACCGACCAAAATTCCAGTAATCACACAGGAAGTCACTGGCGTGCAAGTTTAAGCAGTGTACAAAGAATTCTTGCATAGCTGATGCCAGCCTCCTTCACAGCACACACCACTGTCAGCACCCTTCTCTGATGAAATATCTCCTAGTGGTGGAGGAGGGAGTTATTAGGATGGTTAAATCTGACCTCAAAGAGCAGGTGCCCCATCCAAAGACTTGCTTCATGTAGCTGGGTATATCCACGAATGGGATTAATGGCAGTTGTGGTGGTGTTCAGGCCAACAGACTATACCTTGGATTCCCCAGTTGAGCTCCTTGAGATTTTGCCAAGCTGGTGTTGGAGCTCACAACTTAGTGTCGGTTCTAATGGGTCAAATCAAGATGTCAGAACCTCGAATATAACCCCACCGTTTTAGCATGGTCAGCAGAGGACTATATGCTCCCCAGGGAAGGTGCTTTCTGTACAGTGCCTGGTCAAGGACCAGAACCCATTGTGGTGGGCTCTTTAGGGGCTATGGCAATACAGATAAAAAATTACAACAACCACAACCCCAGCATGGAAGTTTCTCAGGTGTTCTCTGGGTCAAGAGATCTGGGTCTGGAATGGCCCTTGCGATTGGGGAGAATGGGTTGCACAAAGTTGCCAGGTATCCAGTTTTCAACCTGAAAGTGACCGAAAAGTGAACTAGCATATAATCTGGTTACCTGCAGTAATGGGCTTCTGCCCCCAGGGGGGTAAGGCGGAAGAGCAGCAGCAGCAGCTGCTGAAGACTGGAGAAGCAGTAGAGCACCCAGGATCAGCTCTGGTACAGAGCACTACTGGCAGCTCATCCCCGGCCCCAGGAGTGTGATGGTGCAGGAAGGAAGAGGGATAGAGAGGTAGGGCCTTGAGGGAAAGAGACGGAGCAAAGGGTGATGCCTTGGGGGAGGAGGCAGAGCAAGGGAGGTTCCGGCACTTAGTGACCAATTCTTCACAAATGAGAAAGATGGCCTCCCTAGTTGCACACGCATGGATTGACCATGCTCTTTTTAAGAATGAAGCTCATCTCTTTGTCAGAAAGTCAGGGGCCAGGTAATTCCTAGAAGCACTATCTTACCTGTTTATCTTTTCGTATTAACAGACCTCCTGGCATTTTATTTCCCCGAAGAATATCCTAAAGTGTGTGAATCGCAATATTGATGTTTTTGTAGGATTTTATAACCAGTTTTATTCAATTATCAGCACAGTAGCTTCTAAATGACTACTACTGAGTAATAAATATATCAGCTAGAGACGAGTTTCTATGTAAAACTCAGGAAATACTTTATAATTTCAAGGAGAAGTAGAACATCTTCTGTCTGATTAAAGTACAGGACCAGGAAGAAAGTGACATGCATTCTCTTCCTTACTCTCCCCCAGGCTTCCTTCATGACCTAGGACAAGTCATTTCTCTTCTCTCTCTCTCTCTCTGTTTCCCATCTGCAAAATAGGAATAATTCTTCACAGCAGAGTTGCAAGGGTTGTTTCCTTAGTGACTGTCCAGGGGTCTGAGATTTTCAAATGATAAGCAGTAGAGATGCACAAGTTATTAGTTTTGATCAGAAAACTAATGTAATATGCCAAATATTCTACTTTTAATTACAAAATCTGAGAATATTAGCAATTATCAGAAAATTGTTTCCTATAGGTTTGGAATATTCACTGTAACCACACTTTAAAGCAAAAGGTAGGGGACTAGTTCATGACCAGACATTTATTTCTGGACTGAACTTATTTTGGGGACATTTCTGTAGCACAGGTCACAGGTTTTACAATCAGCTAGGGCTTCTGCATTATCTTGGTGCACTTAGATGCAAATAATTCCGTGAAGCCAATTCAATTCTGTAAAATGTTTTCTTCATCTTTTCCCACTGATGACTATGTACCACTATTTCTGCTGAGGGTTGGCAAGTGGTCATATTATGGCTAAACTCCTCTTCTGAGCCATGTTGCAGATAAAAGGTCTTTGTGGAAGATAGCAAATTATTTCAGCCAACAACTATTCCGCCCCCGCCCTTCCCCAAGAAAAATGGATTTTTGAATATGAACTTTCCATTTAAAACACATATATGTAAGTTTCTTAAACTAAAATGACAAAGAGTCATTGATCTGATTCAAAACAAGTTAGATTCTAATAAAAATTTAATTTTGTTGGTATTAGGTTTTGGTTTGCTCCAATACTCCCCCCCCCCCTTAACATTTTTTGTTGGGTAAAACAAACTTTGTTTTGAAAAAATTGAATAGTTCTAAAAGAAGTTCTTATAAAGTGAAATTTTCATACCACATGTGGTAAGTTCCATATGAAAATTTCACTTTGTACATTCCCCAGAAAAATAAAATTTCACATTTTCCACAGTCCTAATCCACACTTAGGGTTGCTGACTTGCCTAGACTGTGGTGTCAGTTCTGTCCAGTCGGGAGAGTTGGCAACCTGGTCTACACTGCAGATACCTACTACATAGTCTGAACTCATTCTATCATGAACACAAATCCCATTGACATCAATGGGCCTTCTTCAAGCACAATGAGAACAGAATATGCAAGACACATACAATGCAGATTTGTATGCACATGACTGATAGAAAAATTTTGCCCGACATCCCTGATCTATATACAGGTAGACCATGTGTTTTCTTATTAAACTTTCATTTACTGTTGCCTAACCATCAGTGATATTTCCATGATCTAACCACAAGACATGCATTGAGGGACATCAGAAATGTGTTGCAGAGGACAGGGGCTGAATTCCATATTCTGACCAAGGTTAAAAATGAAAATAGATGTGCAGGATGTTTAGCCATATGAAAAAAAAATACTGGGTGTGTTGGCAACATTTAATCATAATAAGGCAAGATTTGCTTTACACACCCATGGAGATCTATGCACATAAGTGGGTGTAGTGAGAACAGAACCTGGTCCATTATCTGCAATGGCCAAAAGCTAAAAAGAACTCAGACCAAGTTTCTTTCATATCTCAGTTCTATATATTCACATTTGTGAATTGGGGTGTGTGTGTGTGTGTGTGTATGTATGTGTGTAAGAGGACACTTAAGCAAAGATAAGCCATTAAGTAGTCACAGCTTTGCTTGTGTCAGTGTTATCAGACATTCTTTTTCCACATCACTTCTGGTGACACTTTAATCTTTAGACAACACATTCCTTAGATACATCACATACATGTTTCCACTTTGTATGGTTAAACCAGTTAAACATATAATTTCATGTGCTTAAATAGATTATCCGTTGTGTTTAATAGAATTTCATTTAAGTCCATCACATATATGCTGAATTTTACACACATGGTACGGAGTCCACCAATTTGAGCACTGAATTTCTTTATTGTCAATACACAATATCTCTCTGGCTGTTTAACCAGCAAGTCATAGAAATGTAGAGCAGGAAGCAACCTTGAGAAGTCAAAGTCCAACCATCTGTACTGAAGCGGGCCCAAGTAACCTTAGACCATCCCTGACAGATGTTTGTCCAACTAGTTCATAAAAGCATTCTGTCGCAAAACACGGTATGGAATATTCTTTCCACTCACTTCTTTCTTAAATGAGTAAGGATGAAAGTGAGTTTCCTATAAAAGCTTTTTAAAATCTAGATGAATGAAAGTTGTGACTCCCTGTTCAAAAAGGAGCCAAATTGTGCAAACAGATTCACACCGCATATGTTTGCATTTCATTTCAAATTAAATTTGTGAGGGTCACAGAAGCTTCCCACACATCAGCCATTCTTGTATCTCCCCATATTCTCCCTCATGAGCATAAACTTGACATTGCCATAGCTCATCTTGTGCCTTCTCTTCCCAACCATTCCATGACCTGCCTTCTGTCACCATTCAGGGTATGTCTACACTGCAGAGGTTTAAAAAAACAAAAAAAAACAAAAAAAAAAACCACAAACAAACAAAAAACACACACACACACCACACAAAACAAAACAGGCATTTTTCCAAAAAAAATTCACTTATGAACCGCAATCATGTTCTTATGAAAAAAAAAAAATAATGAAAGAACAGAAGGGTTTTTCCGACATTGGTAAACCTCTTGCTACAAGGAAGAAGCCTTTTCCGAAAGAGCTCTTTCAGAAAAAGGCGTGTGTGGACGGGGAAGAGGGAGTTTTCAAAAGAAGAGGAAAGAGGAAAAAGCACAGGTGCCCTGGTGGCCATTCCGTCCATAGTAATCACAGCTTAAATGCAAGATAGCGTCCATTCAGTGTGGACGCTATCTTTTGAAAAAGCAGATCGCTTTGATGCACTTTTGCTGTGTAGACACTCTCTTTCAGAAGATCTCTTCTGGAAATCTTCTTCTGAAAGAAGCCTGCAGTCTAGACATAGCCTTACAAAACTACTGTCTTCACTGGCACTTAAGTCTATGACCTGGAGTTCTCTGCCTGCTTTCTCTCTAAGATTTGCCCCAAACTTGCCATTTTTTTCTTGGCACCATCTGCCAAGATCTAGCCCATGGTGTTAAAAAACACTCACCCAGGCCCTCATTACATCCCGCCTGCAATACTGTAGCCTCCTCTTTCCTAGACTTCCTAACATCTACCTCATTCCCATCAAAAAATCTGCTGCTAAGATCATTGTCCTGGCCTGTTATTTTGACGGTCTCTGCTGCTTTTGAGTCCCTCCTTCTCCACAGCATCAGTGGCATACTTCTTGTTCTTACAATTAAGGCCCATCACAAGTTATTCTCTCTCTTCTGATCCACCTGTGTTTTATTGTGTTGCACCATCAACGACACCATTCTCCACTGACCAGTTGAGTGCGTCTTCCACAAGCAGCGTTACTCATTATTCTGTGTTATCCCTTTGGAATGGAACACTCCATAAAGCCAATATTATGTTCTCCCCAGGACGCCTATCGGAGACTGCTGACCACTATCTAGAGGGCTAGAAGGGGCTTCAGACACTTGTTTACCTAAATTCTATCATGGTTTTAATTAAAAACACCCACCCAACTTGCAAGTGTTTGGTTGCACCCCATCTGGCATATCAGGATGTTTGTTCTTGTCCCTACCTCCCTCCTCCTTCCTTCCCCCCTTGTTTGTTACTGCGTTGCATCTCAACTGGCTACTAAGCTTTCCAAAACAGAACTTTCCTTTGAGTCTGTGTTTGTATAGCATCTTACACTATTGGGACCACGAAATGCTACTGTAATACAAATAAATGCATAAAAACTGAACATGATACGACTGGAATAAAACAGAGGCAAGAAACTAACAAACTGCCTAATCTTCCAGTAAAGATACCATAGGGTGGAATTGGATGGATGGAATAGAGCTTCAGACTACATACCAAATAAGTCACATGTCACTTTTGCCATACTGATAGTCATGAAATTCCACACTTATGTGAGCGAGTCCTTCAAAAGACAGATTTGGCCTTTCTGGGGAAGGCTGCAGGGGCTACAAGGCTAGATAAGTGAGCAGTTTAAATCACAAGGGTTCTCAGAAGCATTGTAATGTGTTTTAATTGATAGTTTTCTCTATAATGTTGCATGCACATATGGTACATGAGGCAAAATTAGGTAATCTCCTATGCACAAAGTCTGCGTTCCAATCCACATTTTACTCATTTCATAAAATTACTTCTAGTACTATTTAAAATCAGGTAAAGCCTCCCTACAGAGTAGACTTCCATAGTCCTTTCCTTGAGTGACACACAAATGATCTATACACTAGTTTGGAGGGGTGTGATATGATTTCTATGAAGGACTGAACTTGCTAGTTGCTGAATGCCTCCTATGGCATATTAAGTTCCCTCAGGACCCACTGAAGTCAATGAATGTTGATAGCAGTTAGCGCCTCTGAGGAATTGTTCAGGGGTACCTTTCAGGACCAGGAACTTAACCGTCAGACTGGGGCACCACCCACCCACTCTATTGTAGATGTCCACTTGCAACATTCTTCTGCATGAAGTAATTTTAAATGATGACAACCAATAGGTTAGTAGAGAAACCCCCCCCCCCCCCCCCCCCCCCCAAAACAATAGATCACTAACATAATATGATAGCAACATGATAGGGCTCTCATACAGAGCTATTATAGGACAGGCATGTTGGCCTGTAATGGGTCACTTGCACTGCTGCCAATGAGTGTGAAGGAATGGTGTACATTTCTAAGTTTCTAAATAAGGGACCAGACATTTCACTCCACCGTACTGCAGCTGAGTGCACTGAACCAAGTCGACAGCTTTCACACTCTCTTTAGCAGAAGGGTGCCTATTTTAGCCACTGAGCGGAGTCCACTTTTGGTTGAAATGTTTTTTCCCCTTATTGCCAACTGTGTTTTCAACATTCACTTAAGCTTTACCTGTAAAATTCACAAGGATAATGGTGACAAGTTTTCACTGTAACTCCTCTACCATTTACGTGCCATTGGAATGCTTTTTGCAGTACATAAAAATATGCATCAGGTATCTGGAAATATTTAAATGAGCAGAACAGGTGCACATCATATTTTTATTAGGTACCAAAGGGGGGTGTAAAGATTCTTTGTTGAGCTGACTTAGTGATCAGAACTCGTATTGATAAACAAATGCTATTGCAATGTCATCTAGAAGTTCAGCCAAGATTGGGGTCCTATTGAGCTAGGCAGTGGAGAGGCAGAGAGGCATTTCCTGCCTCCAAAAGCTTACAACCTATATAAGCAAGACAAAAGGAATGAAGAAAAGAATATCCCTCATTGCACAGATGGGAAACTGAGGAACTGGGAATGACTTGCCCAAAGTCGCACAGGAACGTTATGGCAGAACAAGGAATTGGATAGAGATTACCTGGGCCTTAGGACAATAACTTGCTCCCAAGGTCATACATCCTAATTGGTAACAAAATAAAACAGATGTATAAATATCCACAATTGATCGGTGTTTACTTTACCTTCAGCTTCGACAAGAAGTCAAAGGCATTTGGAATACAGTAAAACAGTTTAAAAGTATATGCAGCGTGTGACTCCACGGCAGGCAGGAGAAAGTGGCGAGTGATTGAATTGGTTTTTAAGAGCTACTGTTAGCATTTAGAAACCCAAAGATGTTCCCAAGTATTCATTATTAAATATGGTGGTTTTACAGTGTCTAGGAGACAGGTTTTACACAAGAGATCTTAATTTCAATTGAGCCCTAAGAGGAATAGTAAATGTCTAAAAGAGTGGAACTGGCAACATTTCAGATCCAGGCTTTAGATGTAAGAGCTTTATCAGATTCCAAATTTTATGTCTTCTTTTCCTGCCAGTAAAGCCAGATGCAGAAGTATCATTGTTTGTTTATTGAAATTATGGACTTACATCAGTGATTTAGATAATAGCATAGAGAGTACCCTTATCAAGTTTGCAGATGGTACCAAGCTGGGGTTGCAAGTGCTTTGGAGGATAGGATTATAAATCAAAATGACCTGAACAAACTGGAGATATGGTCTGAACTACACAGGATTGCAATTCTCCTTACTGAATTTAAAGTACTCTACTTGGGAAGGAAAAAAAAAAATCAATCAGTTGCACACTTACAAAATGGTAAGTGAATGCTTAGGAAGGAGTACTGCAGAAAGATCTGGGAGTCATCGTGAGAAATGAGGGGGACACTATTGCAAAATACACACCAACTAACCAACCAAACACACAGCACATTTTGGGATATTAGCAGGAGTGTTGTAAGCAAGACATGAGAAATAATTCTGCTGTAATCCCTGCTGTTTTGTTCTCAATGAGAGTATTGTTCGGTTTTGGGCTCCATATTTCAGGAAATATGTGAACAAATTGGAGAAAGTCCAGAGAAGAACCAAAAAATGATTAAAGGTCTAGAATACATAACCTGTGATAGAAGATGGAAAAAAGGGGTTAATGCTATTAAAGGAGAAACTAAGGATTTCAGCTGGTGAACAAGTGTCCCAATATTTGTTACCCCCATCCTGATTTTTTTCACATTTATTCTCTGGTCACCCTAACGCCAATAGGTCCTGGACTCTGAACTAACCTCTATGGTTCCATCCTTGCAACTATTAAGCCTCGTTTTGTAACTAATGGGTTGGAAGCACATTCATCTCAATCATTTACATGCTACATGGCTCAGTTTGTGACCAGGCAACAATGTTTCTGCTATCAGCACCATGGTTTGCACTTAACACACCACCTAAACGTGGCCAGATCGGTGCATTCTAGGAAAATATGGGCATCTATCACATCATGCCACAGTGACATTGCTCCCCCCCACACAAAGCTCAGTATCCGCCACAAATGGGGCAATGCTGCCACTACCTACTTACTCACTCAGTTAGGGACTGTAGCGGTGACAGAACCTGTGATAGGTCAAAGCACATGGGCAGAGGCAGTACTGGAACGACTCTGGGCAAAGGACAGCATGCAGGGTTTTGGTTTCCAGTGCATCAACCAAGCATCTTCCCCAGCATTAAATTCACTTTAAAAATAAAATACCATCTATCTGAGAAAAGGGAGAAGCCCTTAATGAAGATGGAAGAGGAGGAGCAGCATATTAGCATATGCAAAGGTTCTTTGGCACATTCTACTGCAGTTTGATCGACTAGGGACAAGATTTATGTGCTAGAAACCGCTTGAGGTGTTGTGCTTGATGCCAAACATCTGCACCTGGGCTTCTGAAAATATTGCTAAGGGAATGGGAATATTTACATATGCTTTCCTAGAGCAAATGACTACACTTCGGCAAGGGAAACGGAGAGTGTAATTTCACCAAGGGGGAAAAATCTGTGGAAGCACAAATATCCCCAGCCCTAGTTGGCCACTTAATGGCCATTTGCACCTTGGAAAGTCTTCCCACACCCATCACTCCCAGTTCAATGGTCTCTTCCAGTCAAGGTTTATAGTGCAATATCTGTGATCAAGGAGAATTCCACTTAGTTAGGGATTTGGGGCCTGGAATTATTCTGTCCGTTTCTTCCACAAACAGCAATATATCCATATCACACAGACTTTTTTTTAAGAACACAAAAGAGCTCAGTTTCATTCAATGGCTACATTATTGTCATGCTCTTACATGGCATCTGTTTCAAACACGATTATTTTAAAATGCACACACCAAAGGGAGTAACAGGGCAGCCATGAATGTTATCAGCCTCTCAACAGACATGGAACTTAATTTCATCACTTATTGTTTAACGTCTGTTGTGCTGAGCTTTTAATGTGGCCTGCATTAAAAATAAATACACTACAGAGTTGGGGGTGGGGGGGGGAGGGGAGGGGTTCAGCCCTTCTAGAAGCCATCAACAGTATTCAATATGTTGGCATTTTGCAGTATTTGTCTTGAAATAATGGCCAGTCCACATGCTCTTGCCCAGTCCTAAACGAGAGAGTAGGCTTTTCAGAGTAGAGCGGTTTAGTTCCTTTTTCCTGCTGCACACTATGGGTATGTCTACACTGCCACCCTAGTTCGAACTAGGGTGGCTAATGTAGTCATTTGAACTTGCAAATGAAGCCCGGGATTTAAATATCCCAGGCTTTATTTGCATGTTCCCGGGCACCGTCATTTTTAAATGCCCCATAGTTCGAACTCCCTGCCCGCGGCTACACGCGGCACGGGCTAGGTAGTGTGAATTAAAGCTCCTAATTCAAACTACCGTTACTCCTCATTGCAGGAGTATTTAAATCCCGGGCTTCATTTGCAAGTTCGAATGACTACATTAGCCACCCTAGTTCGAAGTAGGGTGGCAGTGTAGACATACACTATTTCTTTTAAAATGTGGCTTAGTAAAGACACCAGAGCCAGTTAATCCCATTCAGATGTGGATCCCCTTCCTATTCCAAAAACTGTGACATGGGCTCATCTCCAATTGGCATGTTGTGGGGTATAGAACATTGCAAAACAGGGGTGACCGATAGACACAATGCTAATGAAATGAACTAGAAGAGGAGAGCAGAAATAAGTAGGCCAGGCATGGTTACTCCAGCAGCCTCAAGAGCCACCCTCCTCCCCCGCACCATCACTTTTATAAAGGCGAATAAAGGCATCATCTAAGACAAACTCAGCACTCACGCTCTTCATCGGTAAGGCAAAATTGTTTGCAAATGTAAGAAGGGTTAATGCCTTTATAGAGGAGCATGAGATATTGGAATGTGCCTTCCCTTCTGCACTTGCTCAGTTCTGCTGTTGTGCCTGGGGTGAGGATAGGGTGCAATGTAGCCATTGCCCCTTTGCATGAGCTAGCACCAGCAGCAGTGGTCATAAATCATCATCTTTCTGGCAGAGTCTAGATTGCCAAATGGCATGTGCACACCAGAACCACTGGGGTCTGAAGCCTACATGGCGACTTTAGGGATTTCTATAATATGGTCTTTTTGACAAGCTGCTCCCATCCTTTCCTGTTGACACTGCCCACCACCACCTCTACCTTACCCGCCGCACCAACCATTATTGTGCATGTGCCAGATCCTTTAGCTGCATGAGATACAAGTACAAATGTTTTCATTCTTTGAAGCAACTACCAGTCCACTACTGTATTTACTACTACGGACTCCAATACTCACTTGTTCTTTAGATACCTCTTATCTGATGCAAAAGGAGATTTTATACTAGGGATGGGAAATATCAAGTAACTGACTAATCAAACAGTCAGTGCATTTTGCATCAACTATTTGATTAGTTGATAGGGCGCCTCTGCCTTTGAAGTGTAACAATAGCCCAAGGGGAGTTTTGAAAGGCCATGGGGAGCCCGGTGTCAGGTGCCCAGCATTTCAAGGCAGCAGCACCCCATGGAGCCTGGGACAACCTCGCTGGCCTGGGGCTGCACATGGTGTTTCAAAGCGGCAATACCACGTGGAGCCCAGGGTCCGACCCCAGGCTCCACCCAATGCTGCTGCTTTGAAATATCCCCTTCTGTTCCCCCCTCCCCTTGCTGCCTCTTTCTGATAGAGGCAGCAAGGGGAGGGGAAGTGACTGGTTGACTAGCCTGTCGACTATCCGATAAGCATTTCCTTTTGGATAGTCGATTAGTCATTCACATCCCTATTTTATACTCATTTTAGTCACTAAGTATAACACACACACCTATTGGGTATGGCTCACTGTCCCGTGTAGTGACACTTAGACGACTTTCAGAGAGAAAGAATGAGTTTGCTCTAGGACTGTAGCTGAGAGCCAGCTGGCTTTTAGCTCAAGCTGTAGAGGCTCATGCACTAAGCTCCAGAGGTCCCAGGTTTAGTTCCACCTGCCAGTGTTACATAAGGGTTCATGAGATGGTTGCCCATTCAAGTTTATTCCTGCCAGTTATTCAGCACAGTCCGAGCCTAGAGAAGGCACAGGAGGAAGAGTGGCCATGACTTCGCATCTAGCGGAGATGCCAGAAAGCCCCTCCTTTACCTCCTGTTCACAAGAACTGACTTGAGAGAACTAGTGTGATTCACAGCCACCATATTCACTGTATCATACTAGTGGATCTCAGTACTCAGAGACAACGGGGGAAGATTTTCACATGCACAAATGGCCATTAGGTGCCTACTTCCCACTGGTGCTCAGTGGGAGTCTGAAAATCTCTAACTCCAACACACCACCTGAAGGTCTCAGTCATCACAACCACCACTGGCAGGCACTCCCAGAGACACCCTGCCTCCATAAGTCACTACAGGCCACCCTGGTTCACAGTTGGCTATGAAAGGATAGAATAAACAGCCAAGCAGACTTGGAAGCAACAGCACTGAACCATTGCAAGCTCAAGATTTGGGCCTCAGCTAGTGGCAGTCTCACAAGAGGTGTTGCTCTCCACTGAAGCTGTGCAGCCACCTGTTGCCCAGTTACTGCAGTGTTTCCTTTTAAGGGAATTCTCCAGCACAGAGGATGCTGCATGGGTAAGTTGTTACAGCCAGAGGCTCGCGTCTTGTTGCTGTGCAGCAAAAGGAGATGAAACTCATCCTTCATACCCTTAGTCACTCTCCAGGACCATGGCTCTCCATCCCTTCGGTCCACCCTCTACTGACAGATGGCCAGACCCATGGAGCGAGGCAGTGGTAAATCTACACACAGAAGGTCCCCTCCATGCATAAGTCTGAAGGGCCAGGTGGTGCCTTTCACCCTAGCTAGGTAAAACCAGCAAAACTAGTCACATTCACCCAAGCCACTTTGGAAGATTCAGAGAGGGGAGCCGCGAATTTCATGTGGTCAGTTCAAAGGACTGAATCAGATTTTGGGTCCTTTGGCTGAACCATGGGGGTTCCTGAAGGATCCTACCCCTTTTGCACTTTTCTACATTAATCTTAAGCGTAACCAGCTGCTGAGCTGGATCTAGGCAGCTCTGCTTTACCCTGTGGCCTTGAGGACAGAGATGGGTTACAGCAGTGCAGCATACTTCTCTGCGAGCAAGAGGCAACGCCTGAGCTGGAGATGACAAATTGGTGGTCTTACCTGGTGTAGTTGCCAATAGCACTAGTGATGCAATCTGGGCATATGATATCCCCCTTCAATCTGTGCAAAGCTCATTACATTTATACACACCCATATAAGTGTCTCCTAACTGAAATATATCCCTCCTCTCTTGCCACCTAGGCCCACGGATGGGTTTTTGGTCTATTTAAAGATGAGGCTTATTGCCTACAAAGGAGCACAGTGACTTATTTGGATGTTTATTGGTTAAATGGTGACATTTAAACTAAATACTCCCCTTAGCTGCGGTAAACTGGCACAGTTTGACTTCAGTGGAGCTGCGCCAATATGGACCAGCTGAGAATCTGGTCCATTAATAGCCAATATGAGCGTGATTTCTCATTAGTCTTCCTGCCTCCTTGTTATAAGAGAGCAAGGATGTCTTTCCTCTCTCCAGTCACAGTGGTAAGCAACCCCCCTTCATAGGGCTCACTGACTGATTTAACTCTTTAGTGTTCTCCCCTGACAGTGAAACACAACACCTCCACAAGGGGGGGTTAATTGCTGCTGGAGACACTCAGTTCTTGCCTGAAATTCAATCTCCATGCGTGCAGGGAGAGGCTATAAATAGCTGCCACCGTGTTTTGCAAACTACTGTAAGTAGCAAACATCATCCGGTAATGTTGTTTGTAACTAGGACGTGCAGTTAAAGAAAACTAACTCCCCTTTGAACCCATTTTAAAACACAATCGGGAACTTCTTACAATGAGTCTGGAATGCCTCCAGCTACAACAGAGTGGTTGGCGTGTATAAAAATGGGCTGGTTCCTAGAGAATTTTCTTAAAATTTAAAAAAATTCTGCCCTTAGAAATTACCTATTGTCAGATCATGATTTACCCAGATCTAAATGGAACAGACTGGGCCAAACTCAGCCCCCAACCCCAATCACACACAAAGCTGTTTGTTACCCACCCCCCTCTGTCCCGGTAGCAGAGTACACAAGCCATGGGAAGTAAATGTAGAAGGACTTTCTATGGCATTTTCTACCCAAAAGTGGGATTCCCATTTTTCAGGAACAGATGATCTATTTTACATCTTCTAAAGTTTTTTTTTAAATGTATTTGAGAACCCCTCCCCCCTTTGAGATTGGCTGCAGGATCAGATCCTAGAATGTAGGTTCTACTTCAATGCACATGAGTGCATTGTAGCTAGGGAAGCCATCACAGACTCGCTGGGATCCTGAGCAATGTGAAGGAGGGGGCTGGATCTGCGCACCTGGAAGGGGCCGGGCCTCAGGCAGAAGGGGCAGGGCTACGACAGCCAGGCCTCAGTGCCACTGGGAACCATGCCACTCTCAGCCAGCCCTCAGCACCATTTGGACCACACTGTCCAGGGCTGTGGCAGTGATTTTAAAGGTCCTGGGACTCTGGCTGACACCACTGCCACAGTAGCAGTGGCTGGGAATCCAGGGCCCCTTTGAAGCACTGGTCCCCAGGGCAGGTGCCCCTCTTTGCAACCCTCCCACCCCAATCCCCATATCAGCAACCTAAGAGTGACTAGCCTATACAGCAAGAGACTGATGCAGAACATCTGGGTTCTAGTCTTGTTTCTGCGGTTTCATCGGTGACTCTGTTTTCCCATCTATACAATGGGAATAATGGTACTTACTTTACAGAATGTTTTGAGATCTGGTGAAAAGCACTAAGAGCTGGTATTATTCATGGAGCAGCTAAAGGATTGAGTCCATTATGCCTTATGCCAAAGTGTCAAGAACATTGTTTCATACGGTTGATTCTCCTTCTCTGTATAGTATTTTATGCAGCCATGGCTCAAAAAAACCCCCAAATGAACAAAACACGTGACATACAGTCATTATTCTGTATTTAAATTGCCCCCATGCACTTTTCCTCATGATTACATCAACTGCTGACATGGAAATGTTGAAACACTCAGCAACAGACCACACAATCTGCTTTTTTTAAAAAAGAACACACAAGAACAAATGAGACAAAACTTGTATCTGTTTTCTGTCTGCAAGAATGTTACAAATTCCATCATTGTTAGTGAAGGGAGGAAGCACAAGGGGGAAAAAAAATAGATCACAACTTTTCAAACAACTAAGAGAAAGATGGAAGTCATTTTCCTAGAGAGAACAATTGAAAGGCTAAACAAACAACACAGCATGCGAAACAATTTAAATCATTCACCAAAACATTAAAAATAAGTCAGACGATATCCCAGATCCCTCAGACAGGCTATGCTGTCATCACACTTTAAAAATAAGAGTTTAAACTTTATTTTAACATTTTTCTGCAACAGCTATATAGAGACATACTGGGCTCAACTCCATTATGTTCAGCTGTAAAAAGCTACTACTAATTTTCACAGGCACAGTGATAAGAGGTTTGTCCATCATATGTGAATGTGCTCAGTAAACCTGTGTCCGCATTTCCCCTGCAATGGTGCATATTGAGCAATAAGTGATATGCTGCAGTTTAAGAACTAAGGAATAAAAAGGAAAGCACAACAAAATGTTCATAGTTGTGATTGTGTTCATAAGCTTATGTAACCCTGCATATTCAAAACCTATTCAAGCTACAAGATCTATATGTTTGTGAAGCTAAAAATCTTTGTTCAAAAGTAATACAATAAGCGCACACACAAAAATCTTTGTTCTGTGAAGCGAAGATGCAGCACAGAATGGGAGAGATTCTATTCTCAGTTGTAACACTGGAGTAACATCTCTGAAGTTGGTTCATTTTACCCTGGTACAAATGAAAGCACATGCTGGCTTAAAAGCTGCCATGTCCTGCCTCAGTTTACCCTTCTGCTCACGGCTCCTTAAAAGCTCAACATCACAGTCCAACAGTAATTAAGACATTGTCCTTTGGGAGTCCAATTTATTTAGGCCCTACCCACATTGGCTGTGCATGCTGCAATCCCAGTTGGGTATCTCATCTTGAGTCCTCAGTTCCTCCCCTCCTCCCCCAGCTTCCTTCTACCTGAAGGAGCCAGTCTTACTTTTTGGAAGCTCTAGCATGAGTGTTGCAGAATTTCTTTTCTTCCTGACACTCTCAGCCCTACCTAGAAGATTAAACTTCTATGGTCTCCTCTCAGTACCTCTCTCAGGCTTCTGTCATGCCGGGTAATCTTAGCTCTTCCAGCCTGGATTGGTACCACTCAAGTTCCTTTCAAGTCCCACACCCAACAGATGTGGCTGGGCAGGGCTGACTGATGCAGGATCTCTAGGCCCTGAAGACGCATGCTTCCTTGTTACAAACCCCCATGTAATTTAGTCCATAGTCTGCCAGGAACAACTCACCCCCCTCCAAAATCACTATTTTGTAATGTTGATTATATAAAGCAGGCAGTTCCTGCGTGTATATCTCAGACAGAGATAAATCAGGCATACATCTGGGATGAAATTGTTGCTGCAATGAAGTGGAGAAGAGATTTGCTATTGACCTAAGTGGAGTCAGGATTTCATCCAAGTTGTTGAACTCAACTCTGCTTTCATGTACACCCATGCAAGCTTCATTAGTCAGTGGGCAATTTCTTGTAAGTGGGTGCAGTCAATGGAGCTGCACTCATCTACATCCACTGAGAATCTTATCCAAATGTGAGTTATTCAGGCACATCTGAAGGCATAATTGGCAGAAGTGATGCCATGTTTATAAACTGCAGTACAGTCAAAACATGACCAACAAAACGTGTTTAATTGCGTGGACTAGACCAAGCCTTCCTTCCTTTGTTTCAGTTTCTTTTCATAGCTCATTTTATTCCAACTTGTCCCTTCTTTTTACCGCTCAGTGAACTCTGAAGCTAGCTCTTATAGGTCTAGGTTAAAAAAGATTTGCATTGAAAATGCTATTTCAGGAATCCAGTATATAGTGCTAATTGTGCTTTCCCCGAAAGTCAAGAGTCTCAGCTTGGGTAACTGGCAGCAGCTCCACTGATTTCAATACTGCTACATCTTGTTTATACAAATCCCAATTTTATGTCCAGTTACCAGAGTTTAGTTTTGACCTCAAACCAGAGTGCGGGGATCAGGAGAGCTGTGATGAACATAAAAGATGCAGTGGCCATTACTTTCCAGACACCTGTATTCCTAACGGAGGGCCAACATTGCCTGCTGGCCTCCACATGGGCAGATTTCATAAAGGACTGGGTTGCAATGTGAACAATAAGTGACCGTGTTGCTTGGAGTCCATTCAAACGAGTTAAATCTGTGCCCTGCAGGCCTGATTCAGAATCAGTGATTAGTCATCCCTTACTCGCATGAGTAGTTCCTAGGAATTTAGGGGGACCACTCACATATGCACTATCAGTGAGTAACTGTTGCAGAATCAGCTCCGTGGGACACTGAAGGGAAGATCCTGTCACACCCAGTGCCCAGAAGTGTGCACCCCTCCCCCCTTTCCCCAAAAGCATGCAATGGGAGAAGAATATTCACATGGGAGCCAAGAGTAAATACCAAAGGCATGAATCTTGAAATAATGTCTTAGGGTTTTCAGAGCTTTAATTGAAATAAGAACACACAAGGCCAGACAAGTCCATTGGCACACACCAGAATGGCATTGACTGGAGTGTTATTTGTTTTGTGTCTTGTAGTTAAGCGACATTAGCATGAAGCCAGAAAGTCAGCATTATGCATGTGCCATCGCTTTTCAATCAGTGCTAATAAAACCTATTGCAAGTGACTTTATAAGGCACAGACGTTAAAATGCCTCTACTGTGTAAGCATCTGAAATAATTCACCCAGAATTGTTTGAAAAAATAAAGAATCTTGAAACCTTTCCTCCTGATTCTTCTTCACTAAGCTGTTCAGTCCATTAATTAAGCTGTGGGCAGTCTTTATTGTGGCCAAGATAACTGACCACACTGTATGATATTACTCATCCTCCCAGATGTTTATATTTTAAAAACAAACATGTAGGACATGGTAGTGGAGGGAGGAGCATTACAGGAGAGTGTTTTGTTGGGGTATAAAGGATGCTGGTGAAGAAGCTGAACCATCTTCCCTCTGAAACCCCTTCCAGACTAAAAAAATCTGGGAGATCCAAGTACAAGACTGTGAAGGGAGAACACTCTTTTAATCCCTCTTTCACTTCTGATGCACTGTCCCCTTCCCTCACGTTAGAGGCTGTTTATCTACCTCAGCCATTGTGCACTGCACACCACCAATCCACCAACATCTTTATTCATCAGTTGATTCCATTTCTTCTCAACCAGAAATGCCTCTGTCCCTAGCATTTCTTTCCATCTTAACCATACCTCCTCCGAACTCCTCCCCACTATTCGTCCAGCTGGGAACCCCGCTCATTCGTCCTCCACAGCTCCAATCCACTCTGCCAGCTCTGAAGTCTCCCCCGACCTGCATTCCCAGGCTCATAACACTTCTACACACACCCCCACCATGCTCAGCAAACCAGTCCAAGTTCTGACCTCTGCCAACTCCTAACAGGACCACCACTACTAGGCTAAGCGCCTCGTTCCCCCCACACTGGTTGGTGGGTTTGGAAAAGTAGGAGCGAAGGCAAGAGGAGCACGTGATTCAAATAGTGCCACAAAAACTTGTATTCTCAGCTCTCTCTCTCCTCCCTTTGCTGCCTGCAGCCAGCTACAGTCCTGTTAGGGTTCTCCTAGTGGTAGCAAATTACACCCCAACTTGTAGCAGTGGCAATACTACTGGTGGGCTTGAGGCCCATCAGCCCCTGGTGACCAGCAAATCTGGTATGGTGATAGGGTTGCTCTACTCACCCCTGGACACCCCCCAGAACTGCCAGGAGGTGGAGGTGGTGCCATCTTGATCAGGCCAACACCCCTTCCAACGATTACACCCCATCAGTTTCTCCTCTTCAGCCCCTCACTCTTAGGAGCTGCAGCTGTTTCTTCATGACAGCTCGTCATCCTTGTGACTCACCCTTCAGCTAGATCACGACTGTGGTTTCTACTTCTGAGGGTATTCAAGTTCCTGCTCTCCAGCAATGTCCTGTTCCACAGTGCCACGCCAGCAGTGGTTGACAAGGGAACTCAAGCATCCCTCTACTCTGGGTCCCATCTCAGGGACCCTCTACACAGCAGAGAAAGTCCATGCCATGCACCTTGAGTCACTTCCATATCCCCTAGCCCTCCCTACTCCTCAGGTTTGCCAGTTGCTTCACTTCCCTCTTTAGGAAACTTATCTCTGCATTAATTATTTTCCTCCCCCCATTTCACTGCATCATTCTTTGCTTTCCTTCTTGGCTTTTCCACCATTCTTATGAGCTCTTTACAGGCCCCTAGCTCTTCCTGTCTCTCTTACCTCAGATTTGTAGGTCATCACACCAGTCGCAGCCTACGGGTCTTCCTTCCAGTTTTCTCAGCTCTGGATTTATCTCTGCCTATGTGAACAGTCCCTGTAGGGCCACAATTTCAAGGTCTCTATTTTCCCCCATTTTCTGTCCTTTGAAGAAGCCCCACTTGTCCCTCTGAGGTGAGCTTCTCTCTAATTAGCTTCTTTTACCCAAAAAACGCCTCTATATGCAGCCTAAACATCTGATTGGGCCCTGCAGGTCTAATTCAGCTGTTGCTGACTAGTGTAGAAAGCACACCCCATCACAGGTGCCTTCACTAAGGCAGGGACCCCCCCCCACCTTATTTGCTTGTGAAGAGTCTTGCACACATCACATTAGACAAATAATAAATTCACACAGTAATTATGTGCTTTGTAATGGACATTGGTCCATTATCATTGGTCATTACCATTGGTCATTGTGCATTTGATTTCTTTGCCATTCCTCTTAAATGATAAGTGGCCACCTTCCTTTTGTCTTTCCAGCTTCTGTCAATTGTCCAATCATATAATTTTTAGTCTAAGTGACATTAAATGCCACAAATGCAGAAATTTATGACTTTTATTTTAAATTCCTGGCGCCTGCTGGTACTTTCAATGCATTAAGATATTCCCAATAGTCTTTGTTCTCAGTCGCATAGTTGAATACCCTGTCCTAGGGTTCTAAAATTTGGAGTCTTAGAGAATGGTTTGAGGACTTATTCCATTTATAGAAAATATGTTTAGAGGGCAGCTCTGAGAATTTAGCTGACTAAGGATGGTATTTCTAATGTATCCATCAATGTGGTTTCTAGGGAGCAATAATACTTTGCATTTAACCTTCTATCTACAAATCTCAAAGCATTTTACAAATATGCACAGATTAAGCCTCACAACACCTTCAGGCAGAGAAGTATTAACCTCGTTAAATGTGAGGGGGGAAATGGAGATGTAAAGAGTCTGCTTTTCAGAAGTGCTCAGCACCAGTTACTTTACCTGAACTCACTAGGAGCTGCAGGTGCCCAGCAATTCTGAAAACCAGTCACTGGCTGAACCAATAATAGAATCCTAGAGTTGCAATGCACCAGAATTACTACCCCTAATCCCCTGCTCTAACCACTAAAGAATATTCCTTACAACTTCAGTCACCACTGTACCATCAGTAAGACAAATATTGAAATAGATCACTTCTCTGTATAGGGCAAAATACAAGATTGAACAAAATATCACTTCATCTATGGCTTGCTGTACCAACACACACAGCCCACTGAGTAAACATGCTTTTAAATTTCAACATGTGCTCCAGTTTCAAAAGGGGGCAGATGCCTATATTACACATGCCACATTAAAATTGATCTCATTTATTAAACTGGTCTCACAGTGTTTAATTAACTGTTCAACACCTAAAATGAAGAAATTCCCTATTAAAGCTCATCAAACATTCCCGCAGAAGGATTAAATGGAGATATATAGGGAAGCTGACTTTTGTCAACAACTTTGCCTCCAAACCACTAGTGCACACTGTGATAACAACATGATAGTTTCTCCATCAAACAGCAGCTGTGTAAATTATCCACATTTGTGCTGCACTTCAAGTTAACTTCTGCTGTTTATTGTGAAGTAGCATTCAAATCAATCAGCATGCCAACAAAATAGGATCTCAAATCTCATAGAAGTATAATAATATTTCTAACTGAAAGAAGTGAGAAAATAAAATCAGATTTACCAAAAATAACCTATATTCAGTGAGCAGTGACCTCTGTGCATTAGTTTATGTAAAGTTATTTAATGTTATATTTTAGCAAACAGTTAAAAAAATCTGTAATTTCATTGGCAATATTCTGTGCTAACACACTTTTCAGTTAACTGGTTCTGTCTATCAGGCAACAATGTGACATCTTGCTTCAGACACCCAAAACTGTGAGCCATTGCATTACAGCTCTGCCTCAGCACAAGTGAGTTTTGTTGTGGCTAAGATGTGTCGTTTCTGACAAACCAGCTAGTCTGCCTTGGCACCAAACCCCTCAGGACTGTGCCAGGCCAAGTCTTACCTTGCAGGTAATCGGCGAATCCCAGTTCTCCAGTGATGGCTCCCAGCAGTGTCCAGTCCTCACTGAAGTTAAGCTCGCTGGCTTCAAAAAGACAGTGTACACTCCAGCCTGCTAGGCTACCTGAGGATAAAACAAGAATGAATTTGTTCATAAAGAGCAAAGGTTTAAGTAACGCTAAGAGAGAATCAATGACACAGGTATATTACAAATAAAAAACAAAACATTTTAAAGTGTCTAAAATGTAAGGTTAACAAGTTGCAATCTCAATCTAAGCAATTTCTCACTTACATCAAGGTTTGGTCAGCTCTTGCCTTTTAGGCCAAGAGGATCCAGCTTTCATGGGCTCAAAGGATGCTGTCCCCTTATGTCCCATAATGCCTTTTTTGCTCTCCTTGTATTATTCAACATCCATGGTTCTGCCTCAAGAGCCAGGAAGGATTCCCGGAATGTGGATTTTGTCCCCTGGTGTAATTGCTGAATGGTCTTGCCTCCCGCTCATTTAGCTTGTTTGCTTTGTTTACCTCATATGTACATTTACTTACATTGATCTCTGCCAGTAACCAAGCCAGTCTGACAGGTAAATACACATTTTGTCTAGGGCAGGTTGGTTTTACACTGTCTCCCTCAAACATATCTGAAGAATGTATTTCCAGCACACACATAATAACTCACTATGCACAGCCCATACATACATCAGGCAACGATTTCCAGGATTGGTGCATCTCCAGTTTATATAGGAGAACTTACACAAATCCTTTGGGGGTTTATGTGATTATAACAATGTGTTGGGGCAATGAGTGTGTCAAGTCAGATGTATTTACTGTATGGGAGGCCCTCTGCAAGGTGGCATGGAGGCTCCTGGGTCACACAGTATGAACTAGAATCAGTATCAGGTACTGGTCTGTGTGATCTTGAGCACATTTCTTCATTCTCTCTCTGGCTCTACTTCTCCTCCTGCACTTTGTCTAGTCCCCTTGAGATTGCCAGCTCTTTGGGACTGGGACCAACTTGCTTCTTCATATGCCTTTGCACAGGCTCAAGCACAATGAGGCTACAACCATAGTTGAAGCTGGTAGGTGCCAAGCGAATATAAATAACCTGATTCTAAGTATTGCACACCCTTAAAGAGATCTGAAGAATATAAAAAAAGTGTTTAGGATATTAAAAAAAATTAAATGTGAAATATTGACCTGTAATTCAATTTATGAGTCTTAGTAAATCAAGGGTGAAATTTTCCTAAAGGGCTAAGTAATTTAGGCATCTACAGCCCAGATCCTCAATGGCAGCTAAGCACCTAATGACATTGAACTCAATGGGAATTAGGCATCTAAATACCTTTTGAGGATGTGGACCTCAGTCCAGGTACCCAAATCCCATCGATTGTAGGCTTCGGGTCAGTTTTGAAAATGGGACTTCGCTGCCTCAGTCATTTGGGAGCTTTGGAAATATTTATCCCTGAGCAAATAATTAGTATCAAATAATTTATTCACCTTTTTGCTGGTTTATGATCCAAGATTTGCTGAATCATTTCAGATAACTCTTCAGCAGAATCGTTATCAATCTGTGGCTTGCTCACAATTTGACTTTCAAAGTTCAATTTGTAGACCCCTATTTGGATGCTGGGTATCTGTTCCCTGATTGGAGTTGGACTTCAGGTGTGAATGCCCATGGCAAACGGATTTCCCTCTTAATTTTCCCCTCAAGCGGCTGGCTCTGAAATGCCCTGGAAGTGGATGAACCCCTGAAGTGGCATCAGCATGTGGCTTGTTAAGGGAAACGGAGGGGAGCTGGTTGTCATGGCACATAAGGGAGAAGGCTGCTGTCATGGAGCTGTATTTTCAAATATCCGTTTCCCTGGCCTAGCTGTGCAGCGTGAAGAGAGGATTACCTCAGACGCTACGGCAACGGGTACAATACAAGACAACGGATTAGATAAACAAGAGGCTGGAATTACTCATGTGTCTATGGGTTGTATTTTTCACTTTGCTAAAAGCATGTAGCCTTAATGGGCTGGGCTTTCAAAAGGTTTCACTACTAGCCCGAATACAGGGGCCTCTGAAAGGGGTAGGAGTTCTTCATCCCTGGCTGAGTCTGCTAAGGCAGTTGCAGGGCTAGTTGTACACCTCTATGAAGAGCACACTCCTCACTCATCCCAATCCCCACTTTAATACCATCAGAAGGTGTCTCCCCAGCCCTCAGCTCTGAGTCACACCAGGTGCAATCAACTCTCGCACGGGTTCCTAGCATATGCATTTCTGGCCCAAAGTGGCTGGCCCTGAATCCACTGCAGACAGAGCAGGTCTTGTCCCTTATTGGTGATAAAAACAAAATCCTCAGTATGTTTACACTGGTAGAACAGCAGTTTTAAGTACTGCATGGTGTTATTTTCAGCTGATTTTAATAAACATGATTTGAGACTTATGTGTTTGTCACCTCCCTTGAGAGCCCAGCTTCACGTGCAGCTGCACCATCAGCGTTTAAGACACTCCCACGCTGATGGGCTAGCATCTCCTCTCAGCGCAGTTAATCAGAGGCAGTAGCTGTGTTGATGTGAGAAGCCATCCCATTGAAACGGTGCTGTCTACCTGGCGGGTTAGGTCAGTATAACTGTGCCACTCAGAGGTATGTGGGTTTTTTCCCCTGTAGGTTAAATTTGGCCAGAGAGAATGTCTATAGTCCAGCTGTGGGTGTGATTCCCAACGTATAGGGACATACCTATGCTTGCTGTACTCCAGTTAGTGCACTATAAATAGCAATGAGGGTGCTGTAGGGTAGACATCAGTTTGGTTCATAGTTGCTTGTGTAGCCAGGACTGTAGCCTGACCCATGGCAGCCTCACTTCTATTTTTAGTGAGGGAGCTAGAACAGTGGGAGTTTTCCCTATTTTTTTTTTAATTTGCAGATCCCTAAAAAAATTTAGGCAGTGGGGACCCTTTTGGAAATCTTAGACAAGGAGGGGCCACAGACCACAGGTGGAAATCCAGCGAGCTAAAACACAGCTAGCGAGGGCCTGTCCACATGGCCCGGCCATTCATACCTCCAGCTGCGGTGTAGACTCAGAGACTGTATCAGAGGCTACATCCCTAATGTGCCAAAGGTCCCAGCCTACAAAGCAAATGCACAAACATATGAAACAGCACACTCACAGAGGGATTTCCAGTTTGGACCAGGATAGAAATCAGCAATAGCTGCAAATCTGGGATCTGGGTCAAGATTTCAAACCCCCCTCTCCTAAAATTTGGGGATGTATGATTCAGGCTTAGCTGTAGAATACATTTTAAAACAGAAACCCTGCAAATAGTTACTGGAACAATGATGCCCCAGATCTGCTCACAGACAAACAGATGGGACCCTGACACTTTATGTTCTTCCTATGAAAATTCCCGTTGACAAAACTACAGCTGTGTCATCTGCTCCATCAGGTATCTTTTATTCCCCATGTAGATGACTTGGTGTTAATATTAGGGACTAGGGCATTCCTGTTCCCACTCTTCCTTAAAAGGCGTTTTCCCACCTGGCCTAATTATGATCCTGGACTAAACAGCCTCATATTCAGCCTTGCATAACAACTGCTGCGTAGTGACAGATTTTAAGGGAATTGGTGGTTATCTGATACATTGTTGAGCAGCCATGTTCAAGGCTATATTTGATCCTTGCTCTTTCTTTTCTTTGCCACAAGCCCACCTGCTAACTGCAGCTCTTTCCATCAGGTTGGCCTCTAAAAAAAAGTCTTATTAATCTTGCAGTGAAGGTCAAATTACCCAGGAGTTATTTGACAGAGTGGTATCCATCTCCTAGATGGTAGAAGCAATCTAGGAATGAAAAATCAAACAGGGATGTTTTCTTAAGGTTTAAAGCCTGCAGGCTCAGTTCATCTGCTGAAACTGAGTAACAGATGATAAATATCCCCCGCCCTGCCGCCCCATTTTCTGCAGTTGAATTATACTGTAATTAAAATATTAGTTTCTGCTCTGAAAGGATTACTTCAGCATAATTAAATGATGCTGGAATAATTAAAACTGCATATAATTTGCAGCATTAGAGCTATACAAGGCTGAAAGCATGTGTGATTTATAAGTAGATCAATATGGAAGTAAATTATGGCTTATGTCTCAAAGAAAGAATCATTTGTCACCTTTTTCAGCTACATCTAAAAACAATTCTTATAAATATTCCGTTGCAGATAGATAAATCACCACTTTACCTTCTCTTCTTCCCATCCTGCAATTGTGATCAGGGTCTACACATTCATATGGTCACAGGGATTGTGAATCAGTAGCATACAGATCTTTTTCCAGCCTCAGTTATGCCAGAACAAACAAATCGCTCATTAAGAAATTGGAAGAATAAATCCACTACCATTCATATTTTGTATAAATAAATAAAAATCCGAGTTTAGAGACAAGTTACCATCTGAGAGATACTGTTACAATTCTGTGCAGACCCCACTGATGTCTGTCCATATTTTGGGGATCAGCATGGAACAACTTTTAGAGGAAAACAAAAAAGATTCTGAACTGAGAACCTAAATATGAATATTTGAGAACTTTGAAGAAAAATCAGGAAAAGAGAAAACAGCTAGAGGAATGTATTTGATCTCTAGGTTGAGACAAATACAGGAAATTAAAGAGACAATAAAAGGAGGGTGTTAAGTTCATAGCGAAACAAAGATATAAGATAACCACAAAAAACCCACATGTGGAACTATACTGAAGTGAAGGGCACTGGAATTTTCTTCTCTTACTTGTGGAAAGCTTCACAGTAAGACTTGAGTATCTGAACTGGTTTGGTTGTATTGGTTTTGTAACAGCCACTCCTGGCTCCTAGATAAAATGTGTTTGTGATACATGTGTCAGGTTCTCATGTTGTTATTGCAGTTAACACAGTCTTTGTGATAGCATATCGGTCTTATTATAGAACACATCCGTTTTGTAGTCTACAACAAGCTCACTTAACTATTTAGAAGTTATTCTAAAAATAATCTGTATTTCATGAGCTATTCAAAATACATTTTAGACAAGTGACTTTCAATAATTTTACTAGAGCTGATGAATTTGTTTACCCCCCAAAACTTTTGGGAAAAAGGACTTTCCCCCAAACCTGGAAACAACTAGAAATTTTTCATTATTTCCTAAATTTTCCCATTTTTAAAAGTTACTGAGCAGCTGAATTATAGCATTTCATTCTCCCTTTTGCTACTTAACTCTGTATTCCAAAGAGGAGAAGGGGGGAAAAAAAAGGGGGGGGGGAAAGCAAAGGGAAAGAAGTATCAAGAATGATATTTCATCTGTGCGTATGATTCACTTGTTCATTTAACAGTAGGAAGGGAAAGTAAAAGATGGAAATGAACTTTCCAAATATCAATTTCAAATTTGATTTTTTCTCATTTGAAGTTTTTCAAAACTCATTTTGGAATGCAAACAAATGTAAAATGTTTGACAAAACTATTTTGTTTTTTGACCAGTCCTTATTATTTTATTAAATAAATGATATCCTTGATAGTAGCAGACTAATTTTTAGAAGCACTTAAAAATCCCTTTCCTTTAATTTTATCTGCTTCTCATTGTTACTTCTTTCCACTGTCATCCTCTTTCTTTACATATTTTATATACACCAGTTTCAGTGGCTCAGAATACAAGAAGAACAGAGTCAATCAAACTGAAATTTTCTCTCTATAGGAGAACTGGCCAGAAAATAAGAATTGTTTCATGACAAGTGTCAAGGTTCAAACATAGTACAGAAAGATTTCTCAAAACTGTGCCTTATCTATTCAACTATTGGCTATTCTGGTCTCTCAAAAATTCATGCATCCTGGATCTGAGAAAAACTCCCCATGGAAATGTCCATAACATTTTGATCAGCATTTTCAGACATTTTTTGTCAAATGATACTACACTGTCAGGTAAAATCAGACTACTCTGCTAATAGACTTTTTACAGTTATTCTTACTATTGCTATCTATTGTATTCTATTTCCCTGCTCTTAGTAGACATGGGCCACAATGGCTCTTTACACCTAGTTGTCCCCCTAGATATTTTAACCATCTCACTTTCTGGGATTGGTAATAGTCAGGAAACATCCAGAGATGGAATGCATCATTCAAATGGTTTGCACAACCTCCCGATCCAAAGTCCACCACTGAACTTTGGTTTCCTTGGAAGCAAAACAATAGAATGTGAGAAGCATACAATAGGCTTTCTGCTGCAATAGAGTTGTACATTCAGGAGTTTCACCATGGGAGGGAAGGTCTTGCAACACCCTCTCTCTAGATTCTGGATCTCTGTTCACGAAGTGCTGGTGTTCAGGGATCCAGGATCTGGATCCCAGCAGTCTTTTTAGGACTAGATTACCATCAGCTCTAATACAGCCATGCCTACATTAAAGCCATAAACATCCCTTGAATAGCCACATCAGATTGGCCCAACTCAGCTGTACGGAGGACAATGATGACCTCAAGCCTCAGACTTGACCACATCTGAGCAAGAGTGATGGAGAGACAGAACCATGTTAGAGCTGGCTGGGCTGACAGGAAGGATGCTATACCCTGTGGAAGGTTGTAGCACAGAGGTGGGCAATATTTTTGGATGGGAGTTCACTCCAAGAATTTGTAAGTAGTCAAGGGCTGCACTCTTCCATAATACTAATGGAGGAGGTGCAGGGTCTAGGAGGGTCTATGGGTGCAGGAGAGGATTCTGACCAGAGAGAGTGGTGTAGGAGGAGATGCAAGATCTGGGAGGAGATTGTGACCTGGGGCAGGAGACTAAGGTTCAGGAGGGAGTGCAGGGGTTTCAGTTGTGACCAAGGGCAGGAGGGGGTTGTAACCTGGGGCAGTGGATTAGGGTGCAGGGCCTGGAGGTGCTATGGGTGCAGGTGTGGGGGTGCAGAGGGTTGTGGGGAGTGCCAGGTGTAGACTCTGGCTGGAAGATGCTTACCTTAGGGGTCTCCCGGCCAACAGCTCAGTGGGACCCTCAGGCAGGCTCCCACTAGACTAAGCTGCCTGCTAATACGCAGATAGAATAGTTTTGTAGGACATTGATCCAGAGCAAGTATGGCCCCTTCCCCACCCCTTCCACCTGAAATCCCCTCTGCACCCTGTCCCCACAGTGCTCCTGCCTGGGAGCAGGGCTGGAGCATGAGGGTGTCCTCTGCTCCCCGGCAGGAGCCCTGGATGTGTGGAGCAGGAACACTGGGTGGGTGAAGGTGAAACAGGTCAGGGCACTTGGATGCTCATTCTTCCAGGGCACCCAGGCATGGGCCCTGTTGTCCCAGTGGCTAATCTGGATATTACACGTGGTAACAGTGGGCTGCCAAATACACCGGTGTCCACATCTTCCTTCCTTTGAAAAGAGTATAACAGCAGTTGACCCCAGCGGAGAACCTTGCTCCATGTGTGCTATCCGTTCAATGGGTTCTTCCATGTACCACAGTGGGGCGTTACTTAATCAAGTGCTAACACCTAAGACTTTTCTTTGAACAGTGTTCTCCAAACCAAATGTGCAACAGCAAAAGAGAGACTGGAAATAAACGTCTCTTCATTCAGACAGCATACGAAATTTAGTGCAGTGGTATTCATGGCAAGGATGATTTCCACCCATCTGACAACACTGTAACATTCTATATTAAAATGTACCTTCTGTCTCATTTTATCCATTTAAGCCCTTTGAGCAACAAGCAGTTGCTGAGACTCCCTACTCCTACTATTAATAGTCAGGACAGACCCTGTCTGCCTACCTAGATTTATTACATTTTAACTAATCTTGATTGAAGCCCTCATATGTATAGGATCCAGTACAGTCACCAAGGTTACACACACAGTTTTCCTAAAGTTAGAACTTTCTGAACTCAAGTAAAAGACTCACGCTCCAAAGTAATTCTGATTCATACCCTCCTTTATTAATTCTACAGAATGCAGAGCCAGAGCGCCTAGTGGGGACCAAATCTTGCATTCCTACTCATGCAAAAAAAAAAACCCAACACACCTCTCATTGAAGTTAATGGGGAGTTTTCCCTAAGTAAAAAGATACCACTGAGCCGTTCGTTATTACTAAGCACGGTGCATGTATGCAGCACTGCACAGCAGAAAGGGATGCACGTGGGAAGACAGCAAAACTCCTGCCAAAATCCTGTTCTAGCATAGCAATTTCAATACTGACCTCGATGTTGAGGGAAGTTGCTTTTCCCTGCAAAATTCCACTCTGGGTAAAATCTGCCCTAATGTTTTTCCAGCTACAAGTAGGAGCAGTGCTAGTGGGTTTTTGTGGGCAGTACAATGATCTCCCCATGCCTGCATGAAGCAGGGTAGGGAGCCATCTTCATGTCAGTGTATCCCCCACAGCAGAGTCTTCTGTGTGCTTGGAGATCCACCCCCTCCCTGGACATGGATCATTACATGAATCATTCCTACCCTGAACAATTAAACGAAAAGTGCACTAACTTTTTATTGGAGCCCTTTCTGTGCTGGGGACTCTCCTTTCAGACTGGCCTGGGAAGTCCCTGGCAGTGCCTCTCCAGGACAGAGGTACAGGCCCACTAGTGGAAACTGTGGAGGCTGATCAATTGGAGAGGGTTCAAAGAAGAGCCATGAGAATGAGTAAAGGATTAGAAAGTGAAAGACTCAAAGAGCTCAATTTATTTAGCTTAACAAAGGGAAGGTTAAGGGAGGACTTGGGCACAGTGTGTAACTATCTACATGGGAAATAAATATTTGACAATGGGCTCTTCAGTCTACCAGAGAAAGGTATAACCCAATCCACCAGCTGTAATCAGAAGTTAGACATATTCAGACTGGGAAGAAGGTGTAACATTTTTGATGGCAAGCATATTGGAAAACTTTGACAAAGATCATGGTGGAAATGCCATCGTTGACAATTTTTAAAGCCAGATTGGAGGTTTTTCTACAGGATCTTCTCTAGGCATTGTTTTGGGTCTGTTCTGTGGCCTGTGTTATGCAGGAGGTCAGAAGAAATGATCATAATGGTCCCTTCTAGCCTTGGAATCTATGAACTGAGTGAGGGGAACCTCACATCATTTTTCTCCTCAACTGGGACCATCTGTGGATTTTCTGCAGCAAATCTTTCTTTCATGGCCAAATCTCCCACTGCAACCCATGGGAGTTTCCTATCTTGGGTACTTCTATGGCTCCCATTGCCATAGTATCCGAACATCATGCAAATATTCACCCTCCCACCACCTCTCCAAGGTGGGGATGTACTATTATCCCCTCCCCTCATTTTTAAAGGGACAGGGGATTGAGGTACAGAGAGACTAAGGTCACCCAGGAAATCTGTGGCAGATCTCAGGTATTCCAAGCCCCAAGCTAGTCTCCTCACCACTGAACCAGCCTTTCCCCCCTCCTTGCTAGATAAAAGTCCAAAGGATTGGGCCCCAATAATCATGATGTGGCCATCTAGCACTTTTCACTTTACTGCTTGCAAAGTGCTTTGAATCCACCTGCACAGCCTTCCCTCAGGAGTCTTGGAAGCAGAAGCAGAGACAGGTTAGGGGACTTCCCCCTAGAAAGCAGACAGGTTAGGGGACTTCCCCCTAGGGGTGTGGGTATATAGGCTGTCCCAGGGTCCTGCTGGCTGGGCCACCATGGGTGGGGGACTGTTCCCACAGGCAAGGCCCTGTGGTTAACCAGTTACTCAATAAGCATGCCAGTAAGGCATACGCTTTCTGGGTAACCAGTTAATTGTTTAACCTTTAACATTACTAGTAGATAGATCAAATTTTGGATTTAAAACCTTGACAGTCATCTTCTATCCCATCCTCACATATCAATATATTGCAGAGATCAGTGAAGCCCTTGTGTGCACCAAATATGCAGCAATACCTAGGCTGATCAGGGCACCTAAAGATGGTTGTTTGCCTTTACCTCTGAATTTAAGACTCCGGTTTGTTCCATGAGCTCAAGCTTAGCTCATAAAGCCGGTTAAACTCTCTTCTGGCTCTAGAGACGTGATTCTTTTGATGTTACTGAAACAAATGCTCTCACTGATAGCAACGGAAGCAATTCACAGCACTAAGAGCTGCAGGGCCTCCGTTTAAAATCCATCCAGCTTAGGCAGTTGTATTTTATTCCCAAATTCCAGACTCTAACAGCATAACACCTTTATCATAACTTCTATCATGGTACTGCCTTCAGGCCAACCAGAAACTTTGCTGCACAAGGCACTGTACAAACACAATATGAGAGACAGTAACTTCCAAGTTCACTTAGACAACAATAGCTTTGTTGCTTTCTTTTTTGTTTTTGTTTTAAGTTTAGAAGGTGGAATGATCATGAGGTATTGATAAATGCTTTTGTATTAAAGGGGAGTTGGTACATTGTGAATTTGTAATGGGTGAATTTGTAAACCACAAAACACTCATCTAATTCCTGATCAAGTAGCTAGCGATTGGAAGTAACTACAACGTACTCCGCTATATGGTGAATGAAAGAGTTTGATGGGCTCAGACCAATTCTTAAAGGAAAGTGATACATATCACAGCCAGCACATGAGAAAACAGATTGTCACTGTCGGTTTATCTATATATGGAGTTATTCAGGAATAGCTGCGTCTCTAAATACACACTTGACCTTAATCCATATTAATTTCCCTGTACAGAAATCCCTTAGTCCAGAAACTAAAGTACCTATTTCCAAATTAGATCAATCCATCTGGGGATGCAGGTTGTAGGGTGGGTCTGGGATGAGGACACAGGGTTGGAAGGCAAGGGCTCTGGCTTGGGGTGCAGGCTCTGGAGTGGGGCTGAGGATAAGGAGTTTGGGGTACAGGAGAGGAGGGACTCTGGGTTGGTGTGCAGGAGGAGTAATGGGCTCTGGGTTGGAGATGTGGGCTTTGGGGTGCAGGAGAGAACTAAGGGTTGGGGGGCTCAAGGCGGGACAGGGGATTGGTTTTACCTGGGTGGCTCCCTGCTCGGGCAAGCAATGAGAGGCACCCCTCCCCCAGCCACAGCAGCTCCAGGGCTTGGGGAAAAGATCTCGCCCTGCTGCAGCCCTGAGCCCCTGCCAAGGCTTAGTGGTAAGATGCACTGCTGTACAGCTTCAGGGGTACGGAGCCTTTTTGTGTCGGAGGCCACCCACCTACAGAAAAATCAGTCAGGGGTTGCACACAAGTGAGAAACAAAACAAAACAAAACCCCTCACTGACCTGTCCCCTGACCAAGAAGGAGAAAGACACGCCCCACATTCCCAACCCCCACCAGAGCCTAGCAGCAGGGTGGTAGGCTAGTAGATTTTGTGTGCTCCAGCCCTGTAGGGAGGTGGGGGAGGGAGAGAAGGAAGGGGACTGGAGTGCCAGCCCGGGCTCCCCAATGCTGGGGGGAGCCCTGAACCTTGGGGGCCAGATCCAGGCAAGCCAGGAGGTGTATCCGGCCCCTGGGCCGGAGGTTTCCAACCCCTAGGTTAGGGAGAACTTAGGTTGCAGCCCACATTGGTGTCCCAACCCACAATTTGAAAACCACTGTTTTAGAGCTGTGATTTCTCACGTTGTCGTGATGCAGCTGCTGCTGAATTACATATTAAAAATGCCATTGTCTGGTACATAAAAATTAAAGAGCTTAACAGACACTGCAAATCCACAGTAGTGATGATGCTCAGAAAGCACTTTGCTGTCTGCTAACCTCTGTCCCTTCACTTAATGCTGATCTATTATTTAGTGTGTTCTGCTTCTTAAATAAGAAGGGAGACCAATATAAAAAAAAATCAACGCTGGAACCGTTTCCAGAAGAAATCAATATTGAATGAAACAATAACCCTCCTGCTAAAAATTCTCAAGCATCATATAATGCTGAACACATGGTAAAGGCAGAGGGTTAGCTCATCCATTTGGTTTCCTCTTTCTGGGAAGCATTATGAAAGAGTACCGGAAGATTTTCAACATGGAGTCCAGAAAATATATGGTTAGTTGGTTTGCTAGACTTAACTACTGTACTGGAGGATTACAGTCTGCCAGTGTGTTTTTAGGGCATGATCCACAATGGGAGTCTTGCCACTGACTTCAGTGGGGTTTGGAGTAGGCCCTAGTACAGTTCTGCTTATTCTAGCTGGATTTACAGTTAAAAAAAAAACCTGAATGCTTCACTTGAGCCTTCTCCTATTCTTCCTTCCCCACCTGCCCCTCTACCCCCACCCCGACATGCAGTAGGACTTTGTAAGGCTGATGTAGCCCAGACAGAATTGAACTGGTTCCACAGAAGTGATTGATGGGCACTTGGGTTGTGGGAGTGCCGAAAATAATCCCAGCAAATGTTTCCCAGTAGCACCTGGCAGCCAACCAGAAGACAGCACTAGCATTTCCTAAATACTGAAAAAGTGACTGTCACCACAGATGCCTCAGCTAAATTTAACCCCAGTGAGGTGGCAGGCTGTGAAAGGCTGAAGATGGACAGTTACCCGTAACTTACGTATATACGACCTCTCTGATCTTTTCACTGCAACTACAGCCCTTGTGCTTTGAGATTATTTTCAGCCTTGTTGCTTTGAAAGTTAGAGACACACGAATCAGTTAGATTGCGGGATAATTGACCCTTATTATATACCAATGAAATTTTGAGCTACATTCTGTTGCCTTTACTCTTGTGGAGCAAAATCTTACAACACAAGGGCTACTTGCAGTGTGAATCAGAGCAGTGGAATACAACTGAAATTTAAAAAAATAAATGGGATTTTCACCAGAAAAAACCTGAACAATTAATTTACCAGCAGAATCTATAAGATCCTTGGATAATCAAGTTATGTATCTATAATGTCACTAAGATTGAATAGGCAAGGACTCCATTGGTGCTGGCTCCCATTGACACTAGTGGCTGCATCACAGTAAATGTTGCAGATAGTAGAGGACTTTGGGGAACTTAGAAGCACACTGAGGAACAAGAAGGTCTAAGCAATCCTCTCCCATTAGCGAAGGAAGACAGAAGATTCTGGAAGTGAAGCTCTGGGTAGGCATGGGGGGTTGAGTGTTTTGGTTTTGTGGAAGGTGGCTCCACCTTCTATGGAAAGAAGGGATTGAACCATGTGAGTGACCTCCTTATTAAAGGGGGAAATCAGTCTCCTTGGGAACAGGCTGAGTAAAGTAGGCAGGAGGGCGTTAACACACAAAAGGGAAGGATTAGAAGAGGGAAGATACATGCTCTCATTTAGCACAGAATCAAGATTCCAAGAACAAAAATTAATCCAGGAAGCAGAGGATAAGAAGAGAAGAAAGTCTTTTCCTATACACCAATAGTAGAACCTGAGTAACAAACAAGATGAATTAGAGTTCCTCATTTATAAGCATACATTCAATTTAGTTGGTATTATTGAAACTTGGGGGAGCGATTCACTGGACTGGAATGTTAAAAATCACTGGTTTAACCTATTTAGAAAGGATCAGAGAGGAAAAATGTGACAATCAAAAGTGTCACAGTGTCCAACTCACCGTAAGTGGTGCCTCCTGCTATTCCCCAGGATGGCCAGCTCTGCCAGCTTGTTTTCTCCCTCCAGTGTTGAATTCTCCCACTTGTCTCAGTCTTCTGCCTTACAGCTTCTTTGCTCTGGCCTGGCCTTTCAGCAAGGTCACTAAAATGCTGTCCTTCAGGGGGAAATTCAAAGTGTTTCCAGACCCATGGCTGGCTGGGACATCCTCATACCCCTGCTACTTCCCAGTGCCTGGTAGGGGAATCCAGGCCCAGCCTCTACACTAGGTTCCAGCCCATGGACCCTATAACAAGCTGCTACAGTCCCTGTAGAGTGCTACCTTTTGCTACTGTTTCCCTGGGCTTCTTTCTACATATCTAGCTTCCTCCCTAACCCCCAGCCCCAGATTTCATAGCCTCCGCCTCCATCTACTCAGGGAATAATTACAGCCTACTTCCCTGCAACCTTTCCCATGCTACCTGGCTTTATGAAGGCCAGTACTCTTCCTGCAAAAGTGAGCATGTTCTTAATTAGCTGCCTTAAGCCTAAATCTGCCCTTCCTGCAGCCTAATTTGCTGATTTGGCCCATCTGGCTTACTGTAGCTCTTGCAGACTAATGTGGGGAGCGTATCACACAGCACATTAACCAGAGTTCATGCTCCCTTCTGAAATCACAAGGAAAATAAAAATGAACACACTCCAGCAAGTCAAGTAGAAAGGCATAATTAGGCAGGCCAAAAAAGTATTTGACAAGCACCTAGCCAAAGACTCAAAAACTAACGTCAAAAAAAGTAAGCACCTCAGAAGCAGGAAGCCTGCCAAACAATCAGTGAGGCCACAGGGTACTAAAGAAGGTACTAAAGAAGCACTCAAAGGAAGGTAAGGACTTTGAGAAGCTAAATTATTTCCATTGGTGTTCATTATATAGGAAGTAAGGGAGATTCCCACATCTGAGCCATTCATTGTACCTGAAAAATCTGAGAAACTGTCCCAGACTGAGGTGCCATTAGAGGAGGTTTTGGAACAAACTGATACAGTAAGAAGTCACCAGGACCCTAAAGTTCTGAAGGAACTCAAATATGAAACTGGAATACTATTAACTGTGGTATGTAATCTATAATTTAAAACTGCTTCTGTACCAGATGACTGGAGGAGAGCTACTCTGACACCAATTTGTAAAAAAAGGCTTCAGTCCAGAGGTGATCCTGGCAACTGAAGTCAAATAAGCTTAATTTTAGTACCAGACAAATTGGTTGAAACTGTAGTAAAGAACAGAATGATCAGACACATAGATGAACACAGCACATTGAGGAAGAGGCAGCATGGCTTTTGTAATGGGAAATCATATTTCACCAACCTATTAGAATTCTCTGAGAGGGACAAGGGTGATCTAGTGGATATAGTGTACTTGGACTTTCAGAAAGCCTTTGACGAGAGTCCTCACCAAAGACTTTTAAAGCAAAATAAACTGTCATAGGATAAGAGGGAAGGTCCTCTCATGGATCACTACCTGGTTAAATGACAGGAAACAAAGGGTAGGAATAAATGGCCAGTTTTCAGAATGGAGAAAAGTAAACAATGGTGTCTACTAAGGATCTGTACTGGGACCAGTGCACATTCAGAGTCATTAGCAATAGTATTTGAGAACTCCTGGAGGATGGGAAAGTTCCCAGAAGATTGGAGAAGGGTGGACCTAGTACTTATCTACTATATAGTAGAGAGACTTTGTCCAGCTGTCTGTCTGTTCAAGAACTCCTGACCACCAAATTCTGTATACAGCTTATCATAACTTAAGCCAGGGTGGGGAACCATTTTTGGGTCAGGGGCCACTGACTACAGAAAAATCCATCGGAGGCCATACACAAAAAATCCTCACTGACGTGGCACCTGACTGAGAAGGAGAAAAACACTCCCCACATTCCCCTCCCACACCAGAGACTGGGGGGGGGGGGGTGTGGAGCAGCATAGTAGATCTTGTGTGCTCCAGCCCTATGGTGGGGCAGCAGGGGGCTGGAATGCCAGCACAGGCTCCCCAATGCATGGGGGAAGGGGGCCCTGAGCCTCAGGGGCCAGATCCAGGCAAGCCGGGGCCACACCCAGCCCCCCGGCCTGAGGTTCCCCACCCCTGACTTAAAGAGTTTTGCTGTGTCAGGAAAATGGGATGTCCCTGGAATGGCATCACTTCTCATAGAACCAAAGAGAAAAGAGACAATCACCAAAGCAAACATAGTCCTCACAATTTACATAACTGAGCAAATGTTAAAAGAGACTAAACCAAGATGAGCCAGAAAAATAGGATGAACCTAGAATAGGATTGATTCTCAATAAACCTTACAGAAAAGAGATAAAATGCAGAAAAGTGGAGTAGTGCACTGTTTTGGCACTACCAGGCACCTCCAGGTAAACCTGCCAGTCTTTTTAAAAAAGGGAACAAAGAGGACCTGTGGAATTATAGACCACTTAGCATAATTTCAGCATGTGGAAAGATCCCAGAACAAATTATTCAACAATCAATTTGTAAGACCCTTGAGGAAAATAGGATTATAAAGCATAGCCAGCTTTATAAGAGCTTTTTTTTTAAGAACAAATCATGCCAAACCAATTTAATCTCCCTCTGACAGGATTACTGGCCTAGCAGAGATGGGGGAACAAGTAGATATGACACACCTTGATTTTAGTAAGATTTTGACACAGTTCCAAGTGACATTCAAGCAAACTATAGAAATGTGGGGTACGTGAATTAATGTAAGGTGGCTATACAACTGGTGGAAAGACTGTACTCAAAAGCATAGTTATCAGTAGTTTGCTGTCAAATCAGGAGTGCATATAGTGAGGCCCCAAAGGGGGTCAGTCATGAGTCTGGTACTATTCAATATTTTTATTCATGACTTGGATAATGGAGTAGACTAAATTCAATAAAGACAAATGCAAAGTAGGAAGGAAAAAAATGCACAATTACCAAATGAGGGCTAACTGTTTAGATGATAGTACTTCTGAAAAGAATCTGGGGTTATAGCAAACCAGAAACTGAATATGAGTCAATGTGATGTGTCTCTTTAAAAAAGGCCAGTACAATCCTGGGATGTATTAACAGGTATGTTGTATCTAAGACACAGGAAACAACTATCCCACTCTACTCAACACTGGTGAGTCCCCAGCTGGAGTACTGTGTCCAATTCTGGGCACCGCAGTTTAGGAAAGATGTGGCCATCTTTCCTGACTTATGAGGAAAGGTTAAAAAGGTTAAAAAACCTGAGCATTTAGTCTTGACAAAAGACAACTAATGAGGGACCTGATAACCATCTTCAAATATATGAAAAGCATGGGGAGCAACTGTTCTTCATGTCCTCTGAAAGTAGGACAAGAAATACTAGGGTCCATCTGCATCAAGGGAAATTTAGGTTAGACACAAGGGAAAAAACAGCTGTGAATATAGTCCTATAGTACCTTAGGGTATGTCTACGCTAAGGACAAGGTCGAATTAAGATATACAACTTCAGCTACATTAATTGCATAGCTGAAGTCTAAGTAGCTTAACTCAACTTTTGGTGCTGTCCACACTGCAGGAAGTCGAAGGGACAACACTCTCCCTTTGACTTCCCATACTCCTCGTGAAATGAGGGTTACAGGAGTTGGAGTAAGAAGTCCTCCAGCTCGACATTATTTCGAAATAACACTGCTGTGTAGACATAGCCTTAAAGACTAACAGATTTTTTTGGGCATAAGCTTTTCATGATCTCCACTTCATGCATCTGACAAAGTGATTATTACTCACAAAAGCCTATGCTCAAATAAATCTGTTAGTGCCTCAGGACTCTTTGTTTTTGCAGATACCAACTAACATGGCTACCCCTCAAAGACTTATAAAGATAGTTAAATTCTGGAATAGACTTCCAAGGGTGAATATGGAATTCCCATCATTGGAAGCTTTTAAAAACAAGTTGGACAAACATTTGTCAGGGATGGTTTAGGTTTATTTGGTTCTGCCACAGTGCAGGGGGCTCGACTTGGCGACTTCTCATAATCTCTCCCACCTACAATTCTATGAACTAAAAATTAATGGTAACTTAGGTACAAATGGTCACTTGATCACATTTCTAAAGTGCAAACAGAATAAAGTCCAAACCAGTAAAGGAGCCAGTTTCACAAAACTCAGATAAGCTTAGAGGAAGAATTTAATCAGAAAAATGTGAGTGGCAATTGGGAATTATTTAACTAACACTACTAGATACCCAAGAAGTCAAAATCCCACAATTGAGGAAGAAGGCCATATTGGTTAAAAACACAATCTGTTTTATAGAGGAAATGAAAGCATCTATACAAATAAAAACCTTAAGAAAAGAGATGTTGATAATAATGAATATAAATCAGAAGCAAAGAACGGTAGAAAACTGATATGGGAAGCAAAGGGATAAAATGAAAAATCTGAGGCCAGCAGAGTAACAGACTATAAGCAGTTTTTAAATTGTATTATAAACAAAAAGAATCCTGACAAGGATAATGGTCCATTAGTAGATAGGAATAGTAACATTATTAGCTAAAATTCAGAACAGGCAGAAGTATTCAATAAATATTTCTGTTCTGCATATGGGAGAAATCATACGACATACTCTTTCTGTTCCACTAGTATCTCAGGAGGATACTACACACCATCTACCAAAGACAGACATTTTAAAATCAATATGGCTGGATAACTTGCATTCAGAGTTTTGTAAGAGTTGGTGAGGTGCTTGCTGAACCATGAATGCTGATTTTCAGTGTGCTGTGAAACACAGGGGAAGTTCCAGAAGACTGGAATCAAATTTAATGTTGTGTCAATATTTAATGACCAGGTAATAATAGGCCTTCTAGTCTGACATTGACCCCAGGCAAGATAATGGAGGGGCTAATATGGGACTTGATTAATAAATAATTGAAGGTGGGTAATATAATGCAATCAAAATTGGTTTATGGAAAACAGATCCTGTCTTATTTGACTGTTTTTAGGTGATTACCAACTTGGTGAATAAAGGTAATAGTGCTGATGTAGTATAGACACCTGTGAGGCATTTAACTTGGTACTGCATGGTATTTTGATTTAAAAACTAGAACAATATTAAATTAAATTAAATGGATTAAAAGCTGGCTAAGTGGTAGATCTCAAAATGTAATTGTAAATAGAGATTCACCATTGAATTGATATGTTTCTAATGGTTTCTGCTGGGATTGGTTCTTGACCCTATCTATTTAACATTTTTATCAGTACCCTGAAAAAAAGCCATCACTGATAAAGTTGGAAGTGAACACAAAAACTGAGGAAGTCTAAATAGTGAACTTTAATAGATTCATACATTTTAAGACCAGAAGGATTCTTATTGTAGTAAGATGAAGGTCTAAAATTGACTATACTTACCTCACCTAGTAAGACATCCTCTTAAGTACAAAAAAACAGCCACATGAGGGGTATGTCTATTCTACAGAGTTTTGTTGGAAAAACAAAACTTGAGGAACATCCACACTGCAATTGTGTTCTTCTGCAAGAAAATCAAAAGAACAGAGGGGTTTTTCCAGCATTGGTAATCCTCATTCTACGAGGAAGAAGCCTTTTTGCGAATGAGCACTTTCGCAAAAAGACGTGTATGGACGGGGAAGAGTGAGCTCTTTCCTCTTCTTCTGAAAGAAGAAAAAGCACAGGTACCCTGGTGGCCATTCCATCCATAGCAATCACAGCTTACATGCGAGAAAGCATCCGTTCAGTCTGGACACTCTCTTTCGAAAAAGCAGATTGCTTTTTCGATACACTTTTGCTGTGTGGATGTTCTCTTTTGGAAGATCTCTTCCGAAAAAAGCTTCTTCTGAAAGGAGCCTGTAGTCTAGACATAGCCTGATGAGTCAGACCAAAAGTTCATCTAGCCCACAACACTATCTTCTGACAGTGGCCAATGCCAGGTGCCCCAAAGGGAATGAACAGAACAGGGATTTATCAAGTGATCCTTCCCCTGTCGCCCATACCCAGCTTCTGACAAACAGAGGCTAGGGACACACATCTCTTTCTGGGTGTCCAGCAACTCTGTAAAACAAGCCACTTACATTTTAAGAGCCTTACTATGAATTAATTAACCTTCTAATTAAGTTAGAACAGTTTGTGCTAAGAGGTTTTTGGAGGTGAGTGTGCAAAGACAGTAGCCAATTGAACAACACACCATAAATGATACCTGCTTATTGAAGAACAGGATGGAACCCAAAGGGAACGAAGAGGAGGAGGATGGTTTCATTAAACTCCTGTCATGTGCTCCAGGAGCAAAGTTGCTTAGGAGATGGAATTGAGATAAGGTAAAAATTGTTTAAAAATGTTTCCTATATGTGCAATCTTGTAGGTTGCAGAATAGTCGCACTAGAGAAGTGATGAAAATGACCAGGGCTAGGCTAGAAACATACCTTTAGCAAACATAGTTATGAACAATCCTACACTGGCTGGTAGAAGGGCTAGACAGGTCTTTTCCAGCTTTAGATTCTATGAGCAAGATTTTCCTTCAGGATCCACTCTCTACGTATTACTTTATTAGCCCATAGGGCATTAAAACTATTGGATCCAGCCAGATAAGGATCTATGTGGTGTGGAAATCTTTAATTACCTTCTAGGTGCCTGGCTCAAATACAACAGGCGTTTTGCTTCTAACACTTTATTTGAGATGCACCAGAACTGGATATTCAAATCGGAGCTCTGTTGAATTTCAGAGGCAGGGAAGGTGTAAAGGGGTTGGCACCTGTCTCTCACAAGCACCCTGTTTCAGTTCATCGATCTCTTAGCAGGTCTTAGCAACTCAGTTCTCTGGCCAAGCCACCTACACTGTCCTCCTTTCTAGGATACGCTGTCCAACCAGACCTATCCCAAACCCCACAGTAATGTCCTGTAGCTCTCCCCAAGCTCTAGTCCTCAGTCTGAGGAGCAGAACCTGTGTCAGTACCCTAGCTGGCCAGCTTACATGGGAAGGTTCTTGCTCTGAGATGGAGCAGCATCTCTAAGGCTTTCTCCATGGGGCTCTTCACCTGCCCTTTAGTCCTCTGACCCTGGCTCTCCATTTGAGTCAGTCTACATCAGCATCCTTTCAGGAGGTAACAGTTCATAGACAGCCCCTTCTCTGGGCCCCATCTACACTCCCTCATTGGGAAAAGGAGGGGCCAGTCCACCCTCTACCCAGCCCAAGGACCCTCTAAATAGCAGTCATGTGCCATATTCCTTTAATTAACTATATTTCCCTGGGCTGCTTACCCATGCCTCAAGGAATGTAGGCAGGCTACCAGCCAGGCAGCAGCTGTGCCCTCATCTCCCCAGTCCCTGCCAGCACATCTGCCTTAGCCCTTACAGCCAGCCAGATCCCTTCTTGCTCCCGCAACTCTCTACAAGCAGACAACTCTACCGAGGCCTTTCCAGCTCCTTTTATATGAGACTGCTGGGCCCTCATTGGCTGTTCCTTGCAGCCTCTCTGATTGGTTGCTTCCCCTGCAGGCACTGTAGCCCTATACCCTCTATTCCTTTCCTGGAATGGATATGACACAACCTTAAGGTCTCTAGCAGAGAGTCTTTGGGCCTAATCCACCTCAACACAGAAGAGTAAGGAATATCAGACATGGGTAATGCATTCTTGAATCTGAAATTGCCCCTTTATCTTGATTCCAGGGGAGAGCCAAAACTGGAAGGAGCTCTATTTTCCAGTTCTCGTTTAGCTGCTGCTGAAATCTTCTGATTAGATTGGAAGCATATTAGGGCAGGGACTTTCTCCTTGTTACAGGACTGCACAGTGCCCAGCGTCTAAGATTAACAAAAGGAGACAACTCTGGAGCACTTACTTTGTTTCAAAGTACTCAGTGTTATTACTCATGTGAGGTGGAATTTTGAAGGACATCCTACCAATTTCTGATGTCCCCAGTGCTACTCCCTGCAAGCAGTTCTTAATTTCCTTTTAAAGCATTGCTTTATACATGAGTCACACTGATGCTTAAGAACAACAAGTAATTTCTGAATTGAAAATTATGAGGTTCAAACGCTTCTTGCAGGTGTTCTCTTCTCCCTAATAGAAACAGTCATGGGAACCGTTCCTACAGCAGACAAGGTAAACAAACGAATATAGAACATATTACTCCATAGAACAGCTGGTGAAAAAAGCTGTAAGGGCAGCAGTGTCATTTAAACAAAAATATCTAATTTGGGAACTCCTGTATAGGACATGAGCTCCTTTGAATTGCCAGCATTTGTTTATTATAGAACGTATGCTTATATAGCTCTTCCATTTTTAACTCCACTAGTATCTGGATCATAGTCTCACATCCCATGGTGAAGCATGTGCATCTCTTAATTAAAATGGAGAAGTGTTAAGTTACTTTGGTAGGAATGGAACACTGCAATCTCAGACTAAGAAAACATAGTTTAAGATTTTAAAATGTATACATTTTGTCTCATTTCCTTCTTTCTTCACCCGTCTGTGTCCAGCTGTTAGCTCACACTGAAACTGTAAGCTCATTGAGGGCAGAGGCCATTTTTTGGTCTGTGTTTCTACTGCACGTAGCACAATGGAGTCCAGGGCCAGCCCAAAACATTTTGGCACCTGAGGTGGGGAGCTCAAATGACGCCCCCATACCCGCTCGCTGCACCAGCAGCAGGCACAATTTTCTACACTCTGGGTCCTAGTGGCGCCCCTCCCACAGTCTGGCACCTGAGGCGGCTGCCTCAGTTCGCCTCATAGCAAGGCCAGCCCTGATGGAGTCATACTGAATGACTGGGCTTCCCAGGTGCTATCACAATACAGCTAATAAGAAATAATAGTTACAAACTAATTTCTTTTGCAACATCAAGCAGGAGTGGAAGATATTTAAAATACACATTATGTACAAATCCACCCTTCTGCTTGTGTGCTACCATTTGTTGGCTGTCTTGTCTATTTAGATCATAAGCTCCCCAGGGCAGGAATTATTTCTTACCCTGTGTTTGTGTGGTGACCAGGGAGTGAAGGGAACAAAGAGGAGCTCTACACCCCTCCCTTCCAATTTCCTGAGTCTCCCTTTTACGCTCTCCCTCAGATTGCAGGGGGGTACATCTCCCATGACCTACAAGGTGGTAGATATGAATAGGGTGACACCTGGGAAAATGCATCAGTCCTTTGGAAAGTCCTACGAGGTTGTCAGAAGCTGCCCGTGCTCCCACACTGGTGAGATTAAAAAGGTTTGCTGGGGACCCAAGTTCCATCAAGATAAGCCTTAGGAAGTTGTTTGGGGCCCTGCTGAACTCCATCCCACCACGAGTTGAACAAAGCTTTACCTTCCACAGAACCTGTGAGACTCATTAGACCTCACTCCAAGCCCTTGCAGACATCGGATGGCCTGAGAGTTAAGTTGACTTAGCAGGCAGCTCTCTGCCTTCCAACTCCACTGGGGATTCCCCAAGTGCCACGCTAGTGTTTGCGGTGTTCTAGGGACTCCACGAGCCTGGTTCACGCTGTTTCCTAGGTGTACACTTCCCTGCCCCACTCCTTTCAGCCAGGAGCCTGAGAACATATTTGCTTATATCTGTGCACAGTGAAAATAGCTTGGTGGTCAGATCCTTAAAACAACACCCCCCACCGAGCCTTGTGATCAACAACCATTTAAAGTTAGTTTTTTAAATAATAAAGCAGAGCATTATAAAGAGCTGGGGCTGCATTTTACAGCTGGGGCTTTTACTTTAAAATATCCTGTTTAACACACAAACTCAAACCACGTAACTTATTCCAAACGTACGACGGGTGGTTCAGATCACTGCCTCTGTCCCAAATCCCTACTTCCCCGAACCATCAACAATCACTTCCCCAGTACGCGTGCATGAAATTTCAGTACCAACCTTCCTTTTAGTTACATGTACAAATGGACATTTCATCCATGGTAAATCTTCACCTTTCAGCCAGGGAGCTCAGGTTTTATGAGCTGAAAATACAAAATTCAATTACTTTCTGAATTTACAGCAGGTAGAAATTATGCATGTGTGTGACACATAAGTGTTGTCATTTTCATGGCAGAGACATGTCCTTCGCTCTCATGAAAGCTCAAGGTGAGAAGAAAAGAACAGCTATTTGGTTCTTAATAGATGATTTCTTACTGCTTTCATGGGCTGGAAAGGCTGTACTTCAGACAAAACACATAAGCATATGCTTCTTTTCATTGCTACACACTGGAGTTGAACTTTAAATCAATGGGACTTAAGCATGTGCTTAAGTGCTGTGCCAAATAGGACAGGCTGTGGTATTAGGATCTCTACTCCCTAATGGCGCTGGAGAGGGCATTTAGAATGGGCTTTAGAATGGTGCTGGAGGCATTACCATTGAGTTGGTTTATGCTTTCATCATGCGGATGTCCAATGAACACTAAAGCTATGATTCTGCAAACACCCCCCCTCCCTGCCCCACACCCGCACATGCATACACATACACACACAAATTAGCAAAGGATCGATTACTGCAAAAAAGTTAGCTATCTGCTGACACACAGGTGAGGAAAAAGAGAAAGTGCAGAATTGTCAAGAGAGCTGTCCAGAAATAATAAGTGCACATTAACAGAGGCTTGAAAACCAGCTGTAACATGTCACACAGGAAAAAAAAAAAAAACCCCACAGAAAACAAAAGCCTTATTATGTTTTCTTAAAAATGCAAAAGCACAGCATACATGTTTCCTTTACAAGGTCACTAAACTTCAGCTTCATAAACCCACAATGGGCTGTGACTGGTACGCAATGCAATGCGTATTTGCATTTCATTTCACAGTGAGGTAGCACTCCCTGGATTGGTCTCTGCAGTGTTCAAAACAGCATTTTTAGCCCAGTGAGGATTGTTAACCATTTTGTTTTATTAGCATGCAGATATGCTAAACTCACCCTTTTGATCTAATTTGTTTGGAATGACAGGCATGTTCTGACTAAAAAAATAGTTCTGCTGGGTGATAAAACTTGTTTTATTATGCAGGAATTTGGCACTGGAAGGGGGGTGAAAGAAAACATTTAATTAGGTATGTATCTGAAGCAGCTAATTTGATCTTTCAGTGGAAAATAATCACAGGTTAAAATGAAGATTATATGTGCCGTGTGAAGAAGGCATCTCTTTCCTGATGCTTCTTGCATGCTTTGATGATGATTCTGCTAGGAAACAGAGGGTACATTTCTTTTAAAGTAACAACAAAAGGAACAATGCATTTATTATAGGCACTGTATTATTGCCTCTATTTATCTACTGTACGTACAAAAGCCGAAATCTTTATTTGATTGCTGTCAGTCATATTTTGGGTGTATGAGCTTGTTTCTTTCCTAATACACCTCTTCATGTGCATACACAAGGCCTGAGTCTCTGTCATGCTAAGACTCTTATGTTGTTCTGGCAGCATTAAAAAAAAAACCCTTCAATGGGCAGAAGCAGCTGCCCCAGCTGGTGCAGCTCTGGTGAAATGGGTCTACATTGGCATTACTCCCAGCCCACAGAACAGGGGAAGGATCAGGGGAGAGGTACATGGGCAGAGACACTGTACAACAGTTGTCCTTCCCTTCCCTGCACTCATAGGAGGCCACAAGAAGTAGAGAGTAAATAAAGAGAAGCCCCAAAGCTGCCCTAAATGGATTGCAATCCAGTTTGGCTCCTACATGGACTCAGCATATGGAAGCAGAAATGTGACTCAAAGCCATCTTTGTCCCCTGCCCTGGTCCCTGCCCCTAGTGCCGCAGTAGCGTAAGTTAGAATAGATCTGCAGCTAGCTGTAGGATATGTTATTATGACCTCAGTCATGCTTCCGTAGAAGTCAGTGGAAAAATTACCATTCCCTGCAATGGTGCAATTCAGCCCCTATAAAATCACCTATAACATGGTGCTGCAGCTAAATGTTTTATCATTCTTTAAAACATGCAAGCTTCCAGTATCTGCCACTACTGCAAACTAAACTGAAACAGGCTTAGTGGGTCTTAACACTGGATTTACCTGATTTACTGTGTGCAAGTCAGCATTATTCGACATCCTGGCTGGATATAATTTATTAAGGACCCCACCCTCTTTGTGGTTATGAGCAGATGGGCTCGACCACAAAACCCACATTTTCCGGAAGTAAGGTTCTCAGACAAAGTCACTTCCTGACAAAGAGATTTTGGTCTTTTATCCGTAGGAACGTAATCCTAAAAAGACCAATGATTTACGGAACATGTTTTATTTTTTATTTAAAAGGGGTTCTCTCCTTTCTCATTAGTGTCCTTACAGTTTTATTAGTCATCTATGGCTTTTACAAGTTGTCTTTCATGTGAGACAAATTGAAGTGGTGTTACATTCCATGCGTGTAGGGACATAGCTGCACTTTAATTGTGTTTTCAACCCTGTAATTAAGAAACAAATGGAAGACTTTGTGCCTTCAAAGCATAGAAATTCTAGTTTTTTTGGCAAAACTCTTGGCTAAGTGCGTAGAAAGCCTTAAGTACTTAATGGTCTGTACATAAGGAAATCTGATGCTAGTAATGATGCACCTTAGAGGCAGGGCATTGGAGCGGGGAAGGGGAGGGAACAGAGGGAAAGCTCTTGATGTCTCATGAGGAATTCTTCCTGCATTTGTTTTCCCCCCAAAAAAAGGTACCAGAAAGGACAATCACAAATGTACAGTCTCCTTGCCTGCACCAGATTGCTGTTAAACCAACTAGCATAAGCAGTGGTACTCAGCAAAAACCTTAGGCTTCCATTCAATAAATTATGAATCACTCAGACTTTTGATGAAGATAGCCATCTCAAAGCAAATCAATACCCCATTGCTGTAGAAAACTAACAGTGAAGAAAGCCTGCTTGGCTAGGAAGTAACCCAAGTGTTAGGAAATTACATAGCATCACCCAACCAGGGGGTGGAATCTAGCCCGCTTCAGGGGGATATAGGGCAAAGGAAAGGAGCAGCATGGCAGAGACCTGTGTATGATATTCAGTGATATTAGACTGGGGTTATCACAACTATGGGTCCAAATGGGATGCATTTGCACAAGAGAGTTTTTCCTGGGTACAGTGGGAAATCTGTACAAGGGAATGATTGAGTTTATACAGCACCTACCACACAAGGATCCTGGTCCAAGTCTAGATAGAGCTCCTAGGAGCTTTGGTAATACACATAAATACATCTACTGTATATTTGAGGAAGTTTGTGTGTTGGTCCATCTGTCTGTAAGTCTGTTTGTTCAAGAACGCCTCCGAAATGGTCAGAGCTAGGACCACCAAATTTGGTATGTAGCTTCCTCTTATCATAACTTAAAGTAACGTCAGTATTTGGTTGTGCCAGGACAATGGGATGTGCCTGGAATGGGATTGTTCACATCAAATGGAAAGGGAAGGATGTGAGATGAATGAATGGCCACGGGGGCCAGCAAGCGCCCCAGCCCCAGGGACCTGCTCTGGGATACCATCACATGACTCCTGATGCCCCAGGATGGCCCCATGGAGAAGCCAACAGATGGCCTCCATGCCCTCCCCATCCGGGCCAGCCCCAGGGAAAAGCTAGCTGGGCAATGCCAGTTAAATCTTCTGGTACACAATAATAATGAGTCTACAGAATGCCAATACGCACCTGTTGAGCCAACTATGTGAGGGATCTGGGATGAGTCTGGGCTAAGAGAAGAAGCTTCTGTCCCTAGATGTGATGCTCCTCCCTAATCAGTCATCTGTCCTTGCAAGAACATTGGCTACTTGACTCCACACCATTTCCTGCCTGCCTCTGTTCTTCTCTTTACAAACAGTCCTTAACTATCAGCTGGAGCAACTTCTCCAGAGAACTAGGGCAACTGATGGGCCACTTGACCCAGAACTCAGCAAGTAGAGTAGTAACTACAATGGAATCTGTCCAACACATATTTTTCCCCACCTGAATGCACTACCTGTAAGCCTGAGTATAGTGCATAAAGGGCTATACAGATCAACACTGAATTTGGAGAGGACTTTGCTTATATTGTCTGGTCTTTGGTAACACAGGGTACATACTATGGAGGCTGCCCAGCTTTCTCCATTCATTCCAAAGCAAAGTCTTACTAGAGAGTGATACGTTCACAGAACCTTATTTTCACAATTGAGATACCACAGTGATAGGCAAATCATTTGATCCTAAATGGAACAGAATGGAATCTAACTATTTCAACAACCAGAATAAAATCACATTCTAAAGAGATTTTGGTTACAGTAAAAATGATTCTGGAACAGAGTGTGTATTTGTTTGCATGTGCAGCACCTCCAAAATGTAAAACGCACCTCCCCCCCAAGCACAACAAGGGAAAGTGGAAGATATGTCCTGAAAGTCATGAAAAGCGACATTATATGAAATCCTTAAATTATATAGCCCAGTTTCCCAGCTACAGTAATTCAAGAGAGCACCACCCACTTAAATAGAGCTATCTGGATTTATACCAGCAGAGGATCTGGCCCTATGGAAGGTATATGTTAGTTTATTTCATCCTGTTCTTATAAAAAAGACAAAACTTACTCCAACATTTTGGGGATGTCTCTTTCTTTACAAAGATGATCTGCATATTAGAGGGACACGAGATATGGCAGTTGCTATAGTTACTATATTTTGTTATTAATCAGAGTAAATAACTGTATACGGCCCACACATACTCTCTTGTTGGAACATATATTGGAAATGCTCGGGGCTCAAATATTTTACACACCCTCCTGTTTGTTTCTTTTAAATGGCATATTCAAAAAGTATGTGTCTCCTAGGGGTTGTCAGTCTTTGAACTGACTCTTCTCCATTCTAGTGCTGTAACCATGAGAAAAATATAACAGAGAAATGCAACAGAAGGGAACTTGGTATGTCACACACACCAGATAGTCCAGCCTGATTTGGAGCCAGTCCAAAGCTCACTGAAGTCACTGGAAAGATGCTCATTCACCTCAGCAGGCTTTGGATCAGGTCCTTACAAAGGCCATCCAGACTATTGCAGCCAATGCACAGAATAATTCATATACCTTTCTTGACATCAAGAACCATATTTTCAAAGGATGGGTTTATGGTGAAGCACATGCAGGACTTGTTCAGAACATGAACTGGATCTTTGTGAAGGCACAATAACATCAATGGTGGTGTACATGGTATAAGAACCTTAGCAGCCCAGAATGGGTTTGAAAAGGTGACTCAGAGGTGCAGGTACTACCAAAAGAACCAATGAGCTCCTGCAATACCCCTTTATGGCATCCCTGTGGAAACTACTCAGATGACTAAGAGCTACTCATTCAAAGTGAGTAAATGTTGTAGAATTTGGCCTATAGGCAAGGGTGCTGGAACAATGTGTAGAGTTCCAGGGGCCGAGGGATGCTGAGAACCATAAATTAAACTGTAAACCCTGGATAAAATGGAAACCACTTCAAGCCAGGGTGCTGCAGCATCTCTTGTACCCGTAGTTCCAGCCCCTATGCCTTTGGGGGTTTAAAAATATCCCCAAAGTAAATTTGCACCTAGAAGTGCTCCCACATTAGCTTATTCATACCTTATACAAAAGAAGAAGTGAGTAGCTCAGACACACGGGTGAGGCAAAAGAAAATTACAACAGAAAAACTGAACCCAAGGAAGAATTTGCATTAGACTTACCGCAGTCACCCTCCAGACATTCGAGAGTCCAGTGGAGAAGACATGGAAGAGGTCAGCTGAAACAACAAGCAATACCTAGATGCTCCTGCCAAAAACAATTCACTTTGGAGCTTCAATTACACTCCCTGTGTAAACACCCAGTATGATCAGCTCCATTTCTTTGATAAAGCAGATAAAGGGGAAGAGGAAAACAGTGGAGAAGCAAAAACATATGACAAATGCACACACTTGCATTCACCAGTTCTGCGTCTGTTTAGAAGGACAATTCTACTCCTGCTGAAGTCAATGAAAGTTTTGCCACCGACTTCACCGGGAGCAGAATCAGAAGCTAAAAGAGCACAAAGCCTTAAAAGAAGTCTGTCTTTTAAATTTACACATTAAGATGGAAATTTGCTGTCCCTCAATAGAGATATGTACTCCAGTGCTAAACAAATACTGAAGCCATGTGGATAGCTGAATGCTCATTAAAACTAATTGCCTAAGGTGATCTTTTCCAGAATATGTTGTAGCAAGAAAGCCAAGATCAGAAGTTCGCATTTCTCCAAAGAGGATGAGTTGGGGGGGTAATAGATGTATTTATTCGAGTTATGCTAAAGTTCCAACATTTGGAAACTATTACTCTTTATACATATTTATCAACAGGAAAGGGGGAGGGGGAAATATAATAAGACATTGAAACCCTACATAAAAACTGACCCACAGCTTTAGCTGAGCCAGACAGAACCTTCTCCAAGGATCATACTTGTTCATTATTTTGCTTGCACTTTCATCCAGGATCAGAGAAGGAACAAAAAAGCCCTAGGAAAAGCTATTATCACAGGTCCTCCGTGGGTGTAAATGGGGAGATGCTAACTGACACTAGATCAGGATCTGGCCCAGCGTATTTACACCACAGCCTGAAACAAGGCAATACTGTGTGTGTAGCACCTCGGGCAGGGTCAGCTGGCTCCCTGATTTGCATCCCCAATGCTCTTTGGCTATATACGTTCACATTTCTAAGTTAAGTGTGGGACACTTATGGAGATCAGGTTGGGACTAGCCAAAAATATGGCTCATAATGTCACAAGGCATGTATCAGCGAGGTCATTGTTCATATCCGAATTCCAGGGTGCTAGCACACAGTGGCAAAGTAATTGTAAATCATATCTGCCAAACCTCCCACAAAGCCTATCATTTCGTAATATCTGTCACTCTGTGCTTATGCCGCCTCTGCAAATACCAGCAATTGCCTTTTCCCCTCCTCCCAAGCCAGAGGTATTCAGCCCAGGATCTGTAGCCACTGGTGGGCCTCAAGACACTCACTGCTCTGGGCACGTCTACACAGCAGGGCAACAGTCAAATTAAATACATAACTTCAGCGATGTCAATTGCGTGGCTGAATTCGAAATAGCTTAATTCGGCTTTTTAGAGCTGTCTACATAGCAGGAAGTGGAAGGAAGAGCACTCTTCCTTCGACTTCCCTTACTCCTCATGAAATGAGGGTTATAGGAGTCAGAATAAGAAGTCCTTCAGCTCGACATTATTTCAAAATAAAGGTTTGCTGTGTAGACACGCATTATGTTATTTCAAAATAACGTCAGTTATTCTGAAATATCGCTGCAGTGTAGACATAGCCTCAGAGACCCAGCTGGTCATATGGGGCCAGTCCCTCTTGCTGGTTTGCAGTTGCTAAATTGCATTAAAACAGCTAGAAATTCATTAAATATGTCCTAGTGGCTGCCACAGAGATGTGAAGCAGGCAAAAATGGGAGGGGAAAGCACCGGCAAGACCACCTATGCATTGAATTACAATCCACACTCAGAAAAAACTAATGAGGGTGACAATTCTCCAAGCAGCCTCTGGACTGGAGGACAGGGCTGGGGTCACACCCACTGGATGACTCTCCCTCGTGAGGTCACTGCTATTGGTTAATGTCAGTGCCTCTGTGACTGGCTTGGGATTGTGATTGGCTGGTCATCCATAAAGGTGGGGCTGGGAGAAGTCAGTGGGGACCAGAGGTAATGCTAAGTCCCACTGCTTCTGTGTGTGTGTGTGTGTGTACAGGTTACACTTCATGTTCTATGATTTGCCATGAGACAGTCTAGACAATTGTGCAGGTTGTTTTGCTTGAGAGAGAGTGTGGGTGTGGGGGAGCTCTCTTCTTTGTCCTCCCCTTCCCCAGCACAACCTGCAGAGTCACGGCAACCCTCGCTCCGCAGTAAGCTCTGCATTCACTCCAGGAAGGAGTGGGAGGGCTATGAAACACAGAGAGCTAATTCAGGCCTGGGAGCTGATTTTTATGAGCCACAGGCTTCCTCCACCTCTGCTTGGGTGGCAGGCAAACCTGGGACTTCACAATGCTTCTGCATACAGTATATGGTTTCACAATCTTCACAGGATTTGGCACTGTGGCAACTCACACAAATACAGAGTATTCCTCTTCCCAGATACTTGTGCCAGTTACAGCTGAAGTAAACACTCTCTGTACTTTATATTTTACTATTGATTCCCTCATACATCTCTCCCTCTTCCATCTGCTGGATATCTCTTACGTAGGATTGTAACACGTCTTTCTTGTTGGCCTAAGGAACTCACCCTGACTGGTAGTATCTTTGCCCTTGAAAGGTGCTCTACTGTCCTTTCAATTCCCCCCGTCAACCCATCTTGCTCACAGGTTATACTGAAGTCTGCTTTTAACACAACCAAATTGGACATTTTCCCTTTTCAAATTCACTGAATCCCCTTTCCAGCTATCATCCATTTCTCTCTCTGAGCTCACTTAATAATGCATGACTAGGAGCTAAGGCAGTTTGTTCTGCGACATCAGTAATCACATGGCGTGTATCCTCTGTAGTCGGCATCAAGTTACTGTCATTTGGGAATTCAACAGATGGAAACTCTGGGATTCTTTCCATGTCACTTCTGCTTTGGAGGGCTCCCAGTATAGTAGAAGATTACAAACATGGCATATCCCAATATGGGTGCCAGCACTGGGGGCGGGGAGAAACATAAGTCACTGTTCTGATGATCTGCTACCGATGATGTTAAAGTTTGCTCTAAGCTGCAAGTCACTGTCTAACTGCATTTGCAATCTCACTTCTTTTCAAAACACTTTTTTATTTCTAAAATAAATGACATTGGTTTTATTTCCCATCACCTTCTCCCAGCTAGCTACATAAAAAGCCAGACATGTCCCCTGCACATTTCTCATTCATTTCTCTTCAGAGTCCTTCATTTTATTCAGTGTGACTCGTGGTAGCTCATCAAGATGCCAAGACATTTATTTCTTCTTTGTTCACAAGGCAGCATGGGGATTTTTTTCTAATATTGCTGAAGCAATCGAGAAAAATCCTGTGCTACAAAGAAGCCAGAAACACAATACATTTCAGCTACAGCCTTTGGAAATGTAAGTAGCGAGATATTTAAGTATTTAATTCCCACTGAAATAAATGGGAGTTAGGTACCTGAATACCTTTGCCCTACTTTCTAGATCTGGTTAACTCTAAGTAGCTGGGCACCTGGTCCTGGAGGGGGTGGGAGCCCAGCGCCACAATTGTGGAATGGGAGGGGCCTTGGGCAGAAGGGGGAGGACTGCAGCTAGGCTCACCCCTCCTTCCCCCGTCAATCCTTCAGCGCCATCCGGAGTGTGCCACCTGGGGCTCCGGAGTGTGCCATGCAGGCCTTCAGTGGCTATTTAAAGGGCCAGGAGCCCACACCCTTTTGAATTGCCAGGCCCCAAGCCAGATGTCCCTTCCCCCACCCCACCCCCATTGGTGGGCCTAACTCTAAATTTTCTCCTTGTTCACTCTCCCCAAAGAGCAGAAGTTCATTTCCCACCTCCACAACCCACAAGATTGCTCCATCAGCCTAAATCAAAAGAATCTCAAGGGGAGCACGTGAAAGGAAATACAAGCTCGTCAAATCCAAAGTGTATGCAACAGCCTCAGGAGAAGAGGAAAAGCTTTGGAGTTACAGTGCCATGACCCAAGCACTCACTTTCTAGAATTCAGGCATCTCTCCTCTCAGAGGCTTTGTCTCCATTAGCCTTTTCCCCCTAGAACGTCCCACCACTGTTTCCGCAGCTCAACCTGTAGATGCACTGGCGAGGAGCTGTATTGTCATTAAGACATTTGCAGCCTCCAGTGTTTGTACAGTAGAATCTCAGAGTTATGAACAGCTCGGGAAGGGTGGAGGTTTGTAACTCGGTAATGTTTGTAACTGAACAAAATGTGATGACTGTTCTTTCAAAAGTTTAGAACTGAACATTGACTTAACACAGTTCTGGGAGTTACCTATGCAGAACATAAGTGCTGCTTTCCCTTTATTATTATTTTTTTAAAGAAATGTACATGTAACACACCAGGCTATATTTGCATTTTTGTTTTGTTTTGTTTGGTCTCTGACTGCGTATTTCGGTTTCTAATGAGGTGTGTGGTTGGCTGGTCAATTTGTAACTTTGGTATTTGTAACTCCGAGGGTCTCCTGTCCCTCTATATCATCTAGAACCTTTTATATTTATTATGGGAGTGCCCAGAATGCCCAGCTGCGACCAAGGTCCCACTGCGCAACAGATGGTACATCCACACACAAAAAAGAGTCCTTGCCCTGAATAGCTGGTTACCTAAACAGCCAAGAGAGACAAAGGACAGGAGGAAAAAGAGCCAGAGGTCAGTGAGGAAGCCTGCCCAAATTCGCCCAGAGCTGCAGTCTGTCTTTCTATTGCCCTAGTCACTGGACATGGTGGTTAAAATACTGGCAGCTCATTAATGCTTTCCACCCCTGTTCCCACCTGTTACCTCCCCCGCCCACCACCACACACACAGAGCTGCATGCCTGTACAGAGGGACATTTTAGAGAAAAAAAAAAAAGGCTTGTGCAGCCTCAGTTTCTGAGATTTTCTAAGGAACACAATGAGCACTGAGCCAGCTGGGCCATCTTCCATTGTGTGTCCCAGCTCACTCCGCAGTGAACAAATCTGCATCTCTTTTCACTACCTATCATGGATCACTTCAAAGTTCCCTTTGAACCTGGGGAGATGTTCAAAATACCCACAATCCTATTTGCATACCCCTACAGGTATCCACACTGCCTTGCTGTGAGCAGACACCCTTTATGCCAAAGGCCCTTTCGAATGCTAAATAGATTTTTTCAGTCCTTGTCTGAAACAGAAAAAAGCACCTCCTCTTTTTGTCGTCCTTTCCAAAGGAATTAAATGGTATAAATCATTCCAATTTGTATCAAACGGCCCTTGGATAGTAACCCAGATCATCACAGTAGGAAAGGAAAATTACATCTGCTCGCAGAATCCTCTGAGGCAATGTAAGCCAGTATCATCATGGAGAAATGGTCTGTCTTTCTCGTTTGTGTTTTCCTACCTCCACTGCTTTTGAGAATTATAACTACGGAAGTATTTTCCAAAGAAGAGCAAGAATGGCAATACGAGCATGAACTATGTGGAGCAAAGAGATGGATGGGGTAACTCAAGAGGAGAAAAGCAATGCTGTATAAAGAAAGAAGGAACAAGCCAGTTCAACTGGATCACTTTATTAAAACATAAAAAACAACAAATGGTCTGGTAGCTCTTTATAGACTAACAAAACAGGTAGATGCTATAAAGTGCTACCAGACCATTTGTTGTTTTTGAAGTTTATCCTGTACAGACTAACTTGGCTACCCCCTGAAGCTTTATTAAAACAAACACACTCTAGTAATTTTTCCAAAGCATGTTGTGGTATATTTATCAAAAACAATGGAAATGACTTTAAAAACAGATGATCAAGCTAAAGTTCTGAATGACTAGAGTTAAGTATCTAAATCCATAATTAGACCATAATCTTGTGAAGATTTTTTTAAAGTGACAAATCTGAGAGACTGTCCCAAATTGAGAGGCCTGTAGAGGAGGTTTTGGAACAAACTGATAAACTAAACAGTAATAAGTCATCAGGACCAGATGGCATTCACCCAAGAACTGAAATGAGAAATTGCAGAGCTACTAACTGTGGTTTGTAACCTATCCTTTACATCAGCTTCTGTACCAAATGACTGGTGAAGAGCTAATGTGACGGCAATCTTTTAAAAGGGCTCTAGAGGCGATCCTAGTAATTACAGATCAGTAAGTCTTACTTCAATACCAGGCAAATTGGTACAATCTATAGTAAAGAACAGAATTGTCAGACACATAAATGAACATAATTGTTGGTCAACATGGTTTTTATAAGGGGAAGTCATGCCTCACCAATCTACTAGAATTCTCTGACGTGATCAACAGGTATGTGGACAATGGACATCGTATAGTTAGATTTCCAGAAAGGGACAAGGTCCCTCACCAAAGGCTCTTAAGAAAAGAAGCTGTCATGAGATAAGAAGGAAGGTCCTCTTATGGACTGATAATTGGTTAAAAGATAAGAAATAAAGGGAAGGAAAAAAATGGTCAGTTTTCAGAATGGAGAGAGACAACTAGTTGTGCCCTCCATGGGTCCGTACTGGGACCAGGGCCGGATTAAGGAAGGGGGGGCTAGCCGGGCAGCTGCCTTGGGCGCTAACCTATGGGGGGTGCCTGATTGCAGCTGTAAGGGGCACCACGTGGCCTCTGCCCTTGGGCGCACGGCGCCCCTTACAGCCCAGGGGTGGGGGCCACGCGGCGACTGATTGCAGCTCTAAGGGGTGCCGCATGGCCCCCCGCCCCCAGGCGCACGTCGCCCCTTACAGCCCGGGGGCAGGGGCCGTGCGGCACCTGATTACAGCTGTAAGGGGCGCCGCGCCCTCGGGGGGTGGAGGCCGCGCATGTGCTGCGTGCTCGGGGGCGGAGGCCATGCATGCGCCCCGTGCCCGGGGCAGAGCCGCGCATGCACCGTGAGCCCGCTGCCCGGGGCACAAGAATGGCTCAAGCCGGCACTGACTGGGACCAATCCTATTCAACATAGTCATAAACGATTTAGACAAATGGGCAAATAGTGAAGCTGCAAAATTTGCAGACGATACAAAACTGCTCAAGATAGTTAAGTCCAAAGAAGAATGTGAAGAGCTTCAATAGGACCTCATAATGATGAAAAATGCACAGTAATGCATATTGGAAAACATAACCCCAACTACATGTATAAAATTATGGTGACTAAATTCACTGTTACCACTATTCATATAAGAATGATTAAGGGTATGGAACTGCTGCCATATGAGGAGAGATTAATACTTGGACTTTTCAGCTTGGAAAGGAGACAGCTAATGGGGGCTATGATGAAGGTCTATAAAATCATGACTGGGATGGAAAAAGTGAATAAAGAAGAGTTACTTATGCTTCCCATAACCCAAGAACTAGGGGGAGGGAGGTGTCACCAAATGAAAATAGGTAGCAGGTTTAAAACAAACTAAAGGAAGTACTTTACACACCACACAATCAACCTGCGCGGAACTCCTTGCCAGAGGATGTTGTGAAGGCCAAGACTATAACAGAGTTTGAAAAAGAGCTAGATAAATTCATGGAGGATAGGTCCATCAATGGCTATTAGCCAGGATGGGTAGGAATGGTGTCCCTAGCCTCTGTTTGTCAGAAGCTGGGAATAGGTGACAAGGGATGGATCACTTCATTATTATTGTTCTGTTCATTTCCTCTGGGGCACCTGAGGAAGATAGAATACTGGGCTAGATGGACCTTTTGTCTGACCCAGTATAATCATTCTTATGACTGATGCACACTTAATTTTTTTTTTGCTCCTACGAGTAGTTTATTTGACTTCCATGAGTTTATCCACAGAATGTAACATTATGCATGTGTGGAAATCTTCGCAGGACTGGGGCCTCCTGCACCCATGTAATTGGTCTGATTTTCAGAGATGCTGGACAGAGCATTGACTGAGTAAGGATTTGCAGAGATAGAATGTAATGGGCTATTTAAAAAGTCCAGTATATCTGTTGTATGTAGTCTGCCATCTTTCTAAATAAGCAGAAAAGGCCTGCTGTCTTCCCGATTTAATTACAATTCAGGCCGGTTGCTTGTTACAACAAGATCTATAGCGAACTTTCAAGGGATAATTTTTGGTTTTTTAAAAATGGAAAAACCTGCACTGGGCCTGTAAGGAGTAACCAAACCTACCTGGCTGAAAGAGCCCTTCCCCCACTGCCCTGCTAGGCATGCTCCAACTGGAGACTAGTATAAAGGCCAGTGGAGCAGCTCAGTCAGGGCTGACCACTGCCGGGGAAAGAGCTGCCACCAGAGCCTGGAAGAAGAAGGTGCAGCAGACTGATGTTGCAGTGGAGGCCAGCCAGCAGAGACCAGCCGGGGAAGCTCCCTGTCCAGAGGAAGCACAACAGACAGACACTGCCGCAGAGACCAGCCAGCAGACACCAGCTGGGGCAATGCCCAGCCTGGAAGACCCAGGTGGGGAAAATGCCCATGATTGAAGTGGGTAGGAAGTAGCCCAGGGCAGGAAGCTGGAACCCTGAGAGCTCAGCGTGTTGTGGGCACATTCCCCACTGAGCTGAAGGTGAGACACACCCACCACTTGATAGGGCCCTTGGCTGGCACCCAGTGAAGAGGGAAGGACCGGGTCCCCCCTACTCCACCCTCCTTATACCCAAAGGGGACATAGTCACTGGGACTATTGGCTTTGGCTATCAGGATGACTGCCTTGTAAACCGGGAGCTGTTATAGACTCGGGCAGCTGGGCCCTATTGCCCTGCACGTATGGGGTTGTTACTGACTCAGGCCCAGGGGCCCTATTGCCTGGTGAACTGGGACTGACTATTGACTTCGGTTGCTGGTCCCTAGTACTGACTTTGTCCGCTAGGCCGAATACTTGCATGGGGGTACCTGGGAGGATACACCTCACGGGGTGGAGCATATACTGAGGGGCGCTCTACACCTTGCCCCAGAGGGGGCTGTGTGTACCCGCCCAGTGACAAGTGGTGGAGAATGTGGGCATGAGTGCGATTCTCCCCCCTTCTGCCCCCCCGATACAAGGGGAAGTGTGAAGGGGCAAAAGGGAGTCGCCAAGAGACAGGGGAAAAAGTTAGTGATATCTTGTAGACAAAATGGATCCCAGCAAGGCATTTGAGTGGTTTCTGGATAACCAGCAGAAGCAGGCCACCCACCAGCAGCAGTTCCAGACTCAACTGCTCCAACAGATGGTGACCCAGCAACAACTGCAGGTGACCTACAGCAGGAGCAGCGGCAGCAGCTACTGAGGGAACTTCCCGCCCAACGGCAGGCCCAACAGGTTCAGTGGATCCAGCAGATGAAGGCGCTGTAGCAGGCTGCACTACCACCCCTCCCTAGCCTGGCGGAACAGGGGACTTGGGATGGCCTGATGGGGTTGCCCATATGCCTCACGAAGATGGGACTCCATGATGACCCTGAAGCCTACCTGGTGATGTTTGAGTGAGTTGCTGCCGTCATGGGATGGCCACTGGACCACTGGGCCATGTTACTATTACCTTACCTGATGTGCCCAGCCCAGAGAGCCTATAGGTCCCTGGAGCCCCACAAGGCACTGGAGTACCCCCCCCGGTCAAGACAGCCATATTAGATCAAGCTGGGGTCAGCCCTGAGACATACTGCTGGTGGCCGCAACAGGAATGGTACCCACTGGGAGCCAGGCCCAGAGAGGTGGCCCAGCAGATACCATTGTTGACAGGGACTAGAACTGGGACCAGCGGATGGCAGCGCAGGTAGCCAAACTGGTAGCCCTGGAGCAGTTTGTGCAGGTCTTGCCTAAGAGCGGGAAAGAATGGGTTCAGCGGCACTGACCCTCGCTGAGGCCACCTCCTTGACAGAGGACTATATGACCACCAAAGAGCTCTGCTGATAGGCTTCAGACCCTGCCCCAGAGGGGGCTGTGTGTACCTGCCCTGTGGCACCATGGCTCTCAATATTTTAAATTAGTAGCAGTCGGTTGGAAAATTTTGACAAACTACACTTTCATTAAAACATAATTGCTAGCAAAAGTTATCCAAAAATGAAGCTGACATATTAAATGACCGTGAAGTTTTGAAAACAGCTCTAATTACTAGTAGGTTTACTGCAATGTTGAGTAGGAGCCTGTAGTAGTTTAAAAGCATACACAATGAGTGGAAGAAAATACAGATAAGGGACTAGACCTTCAAGCTGGTGTAGTACATCATAGCTGTATTAGAAGCAGAGGCATGTTATGTGCCTGGGGGGCAAAGGAAAAATTTTCACCCCCTCCCTGCTGCCGCCACGCTGCGTGGCCCTGAACCTGGTGCACAGCTGAGCCCAACCCTGGGAGGAGGGGGCGGAGCTTGTACCATGTCCTCCTCCGCCCCCTTCAGTTTGGGGCCAGGCCCCCACACACACTAACCTGCTGGTGGAGATGGAGGTGGGTCGGGCTGGGGGCGGGGAGGAGGCTCCAGCCAGTGACGGTGGGCAGAGGAGGAGCAGGCGAGCCGAGGAATGACAGGGGGAGCAGAGGGGACTAAATTGGTGCCCCTTAGCGTGGCACCCAGAGGCAACTGTCCTTCCCCCCAGCTACGCCACTGATTAGAAGTCCAGGCTGATTTACAGCAGCAAAGAATCTGGCCCAGAACATTTCATAGAGCACTGACTAGTATATCAGGATGTGATAAAGCATGGTTTTCCTTCTTGAACTACAGAGGACCAAATCCTCAAGCGCTGTACGGACATTAACTGAGGCTGCGATCCACCACAGCTCCCAGATCCTTTTCCGCAGAGCTGTTGCCAAGCCAGTTATCCTCCATGTTGTACTTACACTTGCGGAAGTAAAACCGAATGCATAGCACCTTACATATGTCTTTGTTGAATTTCATTTGATCATCTATAGCCCAGTTCTCTAATGTATCAAGATTCCTCTGAATTTTAGCTTTCTCCTCCAAAATCTTGGCAACTGCCCCTCATAAGCAAATTTGTGATGTATGCCCTATCTCGGGGTGGGCAATAAGCAGCCTGCAGGCCAGACATGGTTCACCAGGATTAGCCCCTAGCAGGCTGCCACATCTGTTATTGGCCTGAGCATCCACAGACATGGCCGCTCACAGTTCCCAGTGGCCACAGTTTGCCATTCCCAGGCGATGGGAGCTGCAGGAAGAGGTGGCCTGGCCCACAATGCTTCCTGCAGCTCCCATTGGCTAGGAATGACAAACCGTAGCCAATGTAAGCTGCAAGCAGATGTACTTGTGGATGCTCAGATAAACAAAGCATCAAACTGTGTCCAGCCCATTGGCCACTTATTGCCCGCCCCTGCCCTGTACTTACATACAGGCCATTAATAAAGATATTTAATAACACCAGACCCAGAACAAATCCCTGGGGAACTCCACTTGAGACCTCCCGCCAGTCCAACATCACTCCATTAATAGTGACTCTTTGTTTGTGGTTGTTTAACTAATTTCAATGATGCAACTTGCCAAGGATCTAGCTCATAGTTGTGCAGCTCTCACTTCATCTTTAAACACAAACACGAGCACACACATACACAAGGAAATGAGGTGGCAAAGATTCTGACATTTTGGGAAACAACCCCCCAAATCCCAGATTTTGTCACAGTTGTGACAAACATTCAGCTTTATCAATGATGGAAACATGGTGTAAATGAGCAGAAACAGACTTCATGGAACACACCTGCCCCCCCCCCCAACATAACGGTATGGTGCTACTACAACGGCTCCACACTCACCTGCCCTTGTGCACAGGGTTTCAGGGGAAGGCATCTGGGCCTCAAGCCAGCTGTGTTCTGGCTGTTCTCAGTTGCTAACCAGGATGCAGTGCTGTGTGCGTCAGCCTGAGGGCTTGTCTACACTTACCTGGAGATTGATCTTCCAGGGTTCAATTTAGGGGGTCTAGCAAGGACCCACTAAATGACTGCTGAGAGTGCCCCTGTCAACTCTGGAACTCCACAGGGTTGCGAGGAGGAAGGAAAGTCAAGGGAAGAGTTTCTCCCATCGACCTCTTGCTGTGGGAACACCGCAGAAATGTGACTTATGGTATGTCGACTCCAGCTACACAGTTCTCATAGCTGGAGTTATGTATCTTAAGTCATATTTCTTGTGTAGTGTAGACCTGGCCTGAGGCTTCTCTAATTTACACTAAAGCTGAGCTTGTCCGCAGTAGAAGGAAGGGCTACCTGGCAGTGAAATCTTTCTCTTGCATTACTAACCCATCTCCCAGTTCCCGGGGGAGAGAGAATGCATGCAAAGTGGAATAGCATGAAGCGTCAGGAGGCAGGCATACAATCTGACTCTATCCATTTCTGGGGCTGTTTTATGGTTTGCGACAGTCCTGGGATCAAAAGAAATTGAGATCAGAGCCAGCAGTTGCTTCACGTCTCCAGTTTGCTTAGCTCAGCCACATACAAAGGCTTAAAATGCAGAGAGAGGAGAAGACGTTACAGACACTGCACCAAACTATGTCACTGCTGTCTGATGCAATACTAGCAAGAGACAAGGGGACTTAAGACAGCTCATGAAAAAAATGCCATTAGGCTGGCCTTTAAACCCTGCCTCCAAGCTTTCAAACCTAAAATAACCTACCATTGCTCATTTATGTTTAGCTCTATGGAGCTTCTTCCCTAGCATGGAATGTGAGGATTATATAGTCTTCTTCACTTGTGGGATTACTATAACAGTGCCCTGCAAAGCGATCATATTATCTTCTATTAAAACCGGAGATAAATTGGCAGTTGTGGTGCAAGCGCATATGCATGAGTAGAATTCCAAGGTGCAGTCTGCTTCAGCATGACATTTCACCAGCCTGGTGAAGAGATAACATCTCCGTAAAACTGGAAACACTGAAAACAGATGATGCAAACTAGGGCAGACTGTTTTAACTGAGTGATGGGCTTAAACCAACATCGCATCATGGTTGGCAAAGGTTTCTAGGCAGAGCAAGGGAGGAAAACAGAGTGCACCAATTGTAATGCACCAAAATGTTAGAGGAGCTGAGGCAACCAACCCCCATCGAAATGAAGGGAAAGATGCCCACTGACTTCAATGGAGTGGAGTCAGGCTGTCAATGACTCTAGGGACCAGCTGCAGAGGGATATTAATTAGCAGCTACATACTGTAGCAGCAATCCTTCTGATAGTGCTGGGAAAACAGGTGCTTGATGGGAGGGTGATGCTATGAGAGAAGTCAGACTAGACTTAGGGATAACAGAGTGTGCAACAAATCAAAGAGAGGATCATTCCAAGTCCCCATACTTTGAAGAATTCAGAATCCAAACTTGGAGCTAGATTTCAAAGCTGGCTCTTATCTAATGGGATAAAACAAAACCACGCGCCCAAACTTCCCAAGTCTCTTATGTGAGGGAAAAAAACATGCACTGGAAATTTGAAAGTCTGACCCATCTTGAGATATTAGCTATTAGCAACTGATAACCAAGTAAAACTGTCCATGCAGTTATGGGCTACAGTCACAGAGGCATAATGTCCTGGACCAGATAAGTGATATGGCATTGGGAATACAGCTCTATGGAACTGGGAATACTACATCTCACCAAGAATGCTGCCGGCCGGCATGAAGACTAAAAGTTATACAGAATTTTCAGAACAAAGTTACTAAGATGAAGAAGTGGATGGAATGACACTTGGAAAGAGCAACTGTCAAGGCTGTTCCCCACTCTGGTACTTTGAGTGCAGAAGGTGGGGACCCACAAGAGACTTTACAATACCCTGTCTCTACAGGCTTCTGCTTAAAAGCTTCCCAAGATCACAGATTCCCTGATCTTTGGTGGTATACTACACCACCACCCAAATGCAAAACCCCTTTGAGAACCCAAGAAAAAGCACTTGGGAATTTCTTCCTGTGGGGCACCCCCAAGCTCTTTAACCTTCCCTCTGGAGAGAGCTTGAAAACAGATTGTAATTTCTTAAAAGCTGGCCTTTCTGTCTCAGGCACGTGCACACAGAACCTCCTGCCTTCTAGGACACAGGAATCAGATCATAGTCTTAAAAAAGTGATTTTATTAACAAAACAAAAGGAGACGTTCTTGGTAAAGCATACTTGGTTGCAAGGTGTTACAGAGCAACAGAAAAAAAGCAGATTAAAAAACACAGAGAATTGCCTCCCTGGGATTCAGTTAAATGTAACAGTGTACAGAGAGAAGGGTACATGGGCTAAGCACAGAGAAGTTCAGCTAAACCCTAAATTAAAGAAAATAACCTGACTGTGTCTAACTAAACATTCCCTGTTCTACATCTCTGTTGTTCCAGGTTTAGTCTTTCCCTAGGCATGGATATTACTGGAAATCCCGTGCCTTGTTCCTGGCTCAAAAGACTACAACAAGAAGGTCCTGCTTTTCAATTAAAAAACTACACTCTGTTTTCATTGGCTCTTCTGGCTCCCTGCCAACACTTCCTGGAGACTCTCTAGGACCCAGCCTCTAGATTTAACCCTTACAGGCAATTTAGTTAACTGAATAGCTGGGATATCCAGAAAAGGGTAGTACTCCTCCCATTTATCACAGCAACCATGAACCCCTTGGCTAACTGTCCACGGAAAATAAATAGAATACCTGCTTAAAAGTCTTTAAAGGGTGTAAACATCAGTGAGGATGAAGAATTGTTCAGGAAATTGTAAAAGGGGTGTCATTAAGGGGAATAGGCTGAAATGAAGCAAAAGAAAAAATGTAGGCTTTAAGATCAGGAAAACATCATTTTCAATGGGCAGATCTACTACAAAAGGAGGGGTATGGTCTCCAAAGGGAAAAAACACAATCCCATAACAGGATTATTCATAGCACCCAGAAACAAAGGGGACAACTGCCCTGGAGACCAGCGATTCAAAAGGGCCCAGGGCTCCTGACCACCACTGCCACTAATGTGGTGGTGGCCAGAGCCCCGGGCCTTTTAAGTCACCACTGGAGCCCCACATGGAAGGCCCCAGAGCCTTGGGTGATACGCTCTGGATGGTGCTGAGGGTTAGGGGGCATGATGTGGTTCAGGGAATCCTGCCGCAACACGCTGAGTGCTTGGGGAATAATTCCCCGCCCTGGGCTACTTCCTACCGGATCTGGTCAGAAGTCCCCTCTATCCTCACACTCAGGTCCCGCAGCTTCTCTTGTAGCCCCTCTCAGCCCAGCTGCCACTGTTTGGTCCAGCTGCGCTTCCTCCCCTGGAGCTCCCTTAGCGCCTCCTTCCCCTTCAGCAGCCAGTCCAGACTGAGCTGCTCCAAAAGCCTTTACAGTCTGTCTCCAGTTGGAGCATGCCCAGCGGGGGGGGCTCTCTCAGCCAGCTGGGCCAAGGTAACTATCAGCTCCAGTGTGGGGTTAATGCACCCTGTCACACTGTCCTACCCTGTCTAATCCCTATGTTGCTGTGTCTATAATGGGAGGTCTATGTTGCCTTTTGGTTCTATGCATTAAAAGTAAGTCACTGCCTTTGCAGCAAATTGTTATTCTGCAGTACACTTTGTACAACTTCCAAACCTATTCTTCAAGGTCCTTAGGTGTTGTTAGCATTGCCTGGTCTCCGTGATATTTAAATATTCGTTATTTACCCATTGTGGGCACAGTCATTCACCAGAACATTGTGAAGAAATGGGAGCATCTCTGAGAACCTCTGTTACATTTTTTTTCTCTTGCTGAACTAGCAGCTTGACCCTTGCACCGATGTAAGTGGCCATTAACAAAACAGTGGAGCACAACAGCAGACTTCTCTGGAAAAAATGGTCTACACAGTACAGAGTATGAAATACAAAGGAACTGAGCTTCCCAGTACAAGGGAAGCAATTTCTGTACAGCTAATGCTGCATTTCCTCATCATGCAGAACTTTAGAAGTTTTGAATTAAGTTCTCACTGTCATTGCAGGGTCTGATGAGGTTTCCTACCCTAAAACATTTCTCTTTCCACAGAATTTCTGAGCAACTTCTTATTGGGTTGACCTAAAGTCTGTTTTCTGTGTTAGTTAAATGCTAAGGTATTTACATGGCTCTCTCAACCACAGTATCTGAGCACCACACAATCTTAAATGCATTTAGCTTCACAATACCACTTTGAGGTAAGGAAGTGCTACTGTTCCCATTTTACAGATGGGTCACTGAGGCACAGAGAAACTTCAATGATATTTCCCAAGGTCATAAAGGAAACTGATGGAAGAGCAGGTCTTTGAACCAAGGTCTCTCCTGATTTCTAAGCCAGCATGCTGTCAGTTTTGGAACCGGGTTGCCATGACTTGTTTGGAGTACGCAAGCACTTTCATTTAGTCTCACCTACTCTCCTGAGATAAAGGCGCCTTCAGGAACTACGTGAGCTCAGCTTTGGTATCACTCCAGTGCTAATTCTGTGCCACAGAAGCCTCAAATCTCTTGCCTGTTTTTTTTTTCCCCGAAAAAGGACCAGCTGCAACAATAAGAACCATGCCTCATGAAGTAAGTCTAGGCTTCATAAGTCAGCTTGGGCACACGACTTTTTACCCAATTATAGCTTCTCCCTTGAAGCTCTTCAAAGAACAGACATTAAACAAAACAAAACAAAACCCGAAGCCTAATTAGGTGCTGGAAGCACCTGATTTATGATTGCACTTTTTGTGTTTATCTTAGTCGTGGGGAGAAATCAGGTACCCACATTTATCAACACAGGAGTTTCTTGTATGTCTATTGCATGCCTTAAAATTACATGGGAATACTGGAATGATGATCTGAACTAACACCACAACACCTATGGTATATTGACATGGCTGCAAGAGCAATGGGCTATGTCTTGTCATGTAAATACAATGTTCAACAATCCAACACAGCATACACTAGCAAAATTATAAGGCTGGTTTAATTCTAACTCCTTCATTTGCTATTGAATGATAAGACTGGATGCAACTTGCTTACTCCCACCCCCCAAGCATTAAAAAAAAACCACACTAAAATATCATTGTGGTGTAAGTCAGTCCCCTTCCACACACTCCCACCCATTTGTTGTTTTTAAAATGATTTTGCACACCATCGTATACATTATTTCTCTTAAAGGGCTTATGAGTAGAGTCAGATTCTTTCCGAAAAGGGATGCTAATGAGACATAGCGCAATTAAATTGCTGGGATTTAAATATCCCGCGCATTTGACATCCGCTTTTTCGGCTCGGTTTTGCCGAGAAAGCGCCAGTTTAGACGCGATCTGCGGAAAATAAACCCTTTTCCGCAAGATCTCTTATTCCTACTTTCAAGGAATAAGAGATCTTGCGGAAAAGGGTTTATTTTCCGCAAGATCGTTCTAGACTGGCGCTTTTCTCGCAAAACCCCGAGCCGAAAAAAGCGCAGCCATGTAATGAAATGCCGCGGGGATATTTAAATCGATTTGCAATTCGGTGTCTCATTAGCATCCCTTTTTCGGAAAGGGGTGCCAATGTAGACACAGCCCACAAGTATAGGTATTCCACTCTACAAGTGGCCCCAATTAAGTGAATGGGATTAACTGAGAAGTAAGGTACCACTCATGGTAAGTAAGAGTATAAGAATCTGGTCCTCTGTGATGTCATGAAGAGTGAAAGAGCTCCATCAGGAGCTCTTTAATGTTCTGAATATCAAAGGGAATCCTATAACATGTGGAAATGTGGATGAATTGCTAAGGAAGAATACAACACAATAGTATATACACATAAGGACAAAATCAGACAGGCTAAGGCACAGAATGTGTTACATCTAGCAAGGGACATGAAAGGGAACAAGATGATGTTCTTTAATTACATTAGGTGCAAGAAAAAGATTAAAAAAATGTAAGTCCTCTACTTAGTGGAGAAGAGGAGCTAATAACTAAAGATAGACTAAGGTGTTTAATGTCTACTTTGCTTCAGCCTTTATTTAAAAAGTTAACGGTGACCAGATTCTCAACATGCTTAATTTTAACAAGAGGGAAGGAACATACACCAAAATAAGGAAACAATAAGTTAGGGTACGTCTACACAGCGGGGTTATTTCGGGATACTGAAAGTATCCTGAAATAGCTACCTCGCATCTTTTGAACGTGCTCGCTATTTCGAGATAGATCTTGAAATAGCGGACGTGCTATTTCGGCATCCCTGTAACTCTTGTTCCATGAGGGTTAAGGGATGTCTCAAAATACCGCGTTATTTCAAAATTTGGCATTGTGCAGATGCGTAAATTGCATATCTTATTTCAAGTTTAGGGTGCTGTGTTGACGCACCCTCAGAGAATATTTAGATAAGTAAGATGTATTCAGGTTGGCAGCGCTTGATGAAATTCATCCTAGCATACTAAAGGAACTCACAGATACAATCTTGGAACCATTAGCAATGATCTTTAAAAAATCATGGAAAGATAGTTGAGGTCCCAGAGGACTGGAGAAGGGTAAATATACTATCTGGCTTTAAAAATGGGAACAGAGCCATGCACGTGCATAAGTGCTGTCCTGTATAAAATGGCATACTTAAGTTCTTTCCTGACCCGGTGTCTATGCAAGAAAAGGGTGAGCCAAGTCATTCTTTGACTTCATTAGCAAGTGCATAAAATACTATCAGAAGGAAACAGTGATAATAAAACCTGACCCAAACCGCCAGACATGCAGCTCTCCAGTATCCATTTCCTTACCACAATCTTATAACCAAGTTCAATAATTCTCCATTTTTAGAACAGCTCCAAAAAGACGCAGTTATAGTTTTGGCCTTCACAACACGTTCTGGCAAAGAGTTCCACAGGTTGACTGTGCTCTGTGTGAAGAAGTACTTCCTTTTGTTTGTTTTAAACCTGTTGCCTATTCATTTCATTTGGTGACCCCTAGTTCTTGTGTTATGTGAAGGAGTAAACAATACTTCCTTATTTACTTTTTCCACATAATCATGATTTTATAGACCTCTATCATTCCCCCAACTCCCCTAGTCACCTCCTTTCCGAGATGAAAAGACCCAATCTTAGTAATCTCTTAGTAATCGCTTAGTAATGTCTCCTCATACAGAAGCCGTTCCATACCTCTAATCATTTTTGCTGCCCTTTTCTGAATCTTTTCCAATTCCAATGTATCTTTTTTTGAATTAGGGCAACCACGTCTTACATGCAGTATTCAAGATGTGGGAGTACGATGGATTTATATAATCGCAATATGATATTTTCTGTCTTATTATTAATCTCTTTCCTAATGATTCCCAACATTCTGTTTTTGACTGCTGCTGGACATTAAGGGGATATTTTCAGAGAACTTCCCACAATGGCTCCAAAATCTTTCTTGAGTGGTAACAATTTAGACCCCATCATTTTATATCTATAATTGGGATTATATTTTCCAGTGTGAATTGCTTTGCACTTACCAACACTGAATTTCATCTGCCACTTTTTTGCCCAGGCATCCAGTTTTGGGAGATCTCTTTGTAGCTCTTTGCATTTTGCCTGGGGCTTAACTTTTGCATCTGTGCAACATAGGTAGATAGCCCCAATACACAAATGCAGGGGTAGGCTCTAATCCCCAAGCTAGCTAACTTCTACCTCTTTTTAAGCACCATCTTCTCTTTCACATACTTGTTTCCCTATTAGGCCTTATTAATATGACTTCAAAAGACGCCCGTTCTTTTAGCCGTCCTCCTTGTTTTATGTAGTTCAGATATTGTGCCTGGCTGTGCGGTTGCCTGGGGAAGTCTCCCCTTTCGTTACTCCCTGTCCAGGGCTGCACCAGTGTTAGGGAACTGTGGATTGTACATAGTGATGCTGTTTGTTCAGGTCACACAAGTGGGCTTGCAGCTGTGATTTGCTCCTGCTTGTCTGTACGTTTCTTCCCTGGATAAGAGTATTGTCTCAAGAAGGGGCCTGCGTAGGCGAGGGATCAGGAAACCTGCCCGATCATGTCCTGCTCAGAGAACACTTATCTCCTCTAAACATTCAGTGCTTCAGCCTGCCTTCCACAATGTGCTCCACTAGCCAAGCCCCCCCCGCTCACAGTGCTGCATGCATGAAATAGCACCAGCTCGCTAGGGATGCAAAGTGCTGACTGTTTCCCCAGAGACTATACAATGCATGGGATGGGAGATACTCCGGGTTGAGCACTGGCGGCAGCTTTTCCAATGGTTTAGCCACTACACCACTCCCCAGTTTGCACTACACCACACCCCAGGTGAGCTGCACTAATTCAAGGCACGGTTCCTACCAGCTCAGTGCATTTACTCTAAGGCTTGCACCACCGCAGCAGCTATGCTGGTGTGCAAAGACAAGTCCTTACTAGCACCCATACTGCCACTTAGGGCTGCCATCTCTCTAAAGGCAGAAAACCGAACACCCTCCCCCGCCACTGCTCTGCCACTTCCCTAAGGTCCAGAACCTGCCCTGCCCCTCCTCCAAGGCCCCATCCCCCACTCACTCCATCCCCTCTCCCTCCATTGCTTGGTCTCCCACACTATCGCTCACCATTTTCACCAGGTTGGGGCAGGGACTGGAGTGTATGTGTGTGCAGGGGGGTTGAGGGTTCCAGCTAAGGGTGCAGGCTCTGGGTGGAGCTAGAAATGAGGGCTTCAGGATGTGAGAGGGGGCTCTGGGCAGGGCAGGGGGTTGGGGTGCAGAAGCAGGTGAGGGATGTGGGCTCTGGGTTGTGCTTACCTCAGGCAGTTCCTGGGAAGCAGTGACATGTCTCGCTGGCTCTGGAAGCTGCCCTCACCCACAGGCACCGCCCCACAGATCCCATTGGCCAGAGTGCCTGGCCAATGGGAGCTGTGGCACTGGCACTTGGGATAGAGGCAGTGTGTAGCACCCCTGTGGCCGTGTCTATATAGGAGCTAGAGGACCACGGTGCAGCTTCCTGGGAGCCATGCAGAGCTGGGTTGGGGCCCTGCCTGCACCACCAACCAGAATTTTACTTGCCCAGTGAGTGGTACTGTCCGAAACTGCCAGGGTTATTTTTGACCGAGTTTCCCAGTTGAAAACCAGACACCTGGTTGAAAACCAAACACATACTACCACTATGTGAGTGAGACTAAGCTGGTGTTACATACTTGTTGAGGGGACCAGAGACAGGTGTCAGCAACTCCCATTTGGTTTCATGTAGTATCATGGCTATCAGCCGAGTGCCGCCTTGAGGTAAGAGGAGCCTTTACAGCAGCCTGCCAGTTTTCTCTCTCTCTCCAAGGCCTCACTGTTCAAAGCTAATTGAAACAAACAGTCCCCACCAGCAGTCCAACAGCCTTAATCCCAGTTTCAGTGGAGCACAGCCGGGCCTCCCTGAGGACCTGTTTGGCTGCTTACTGGCATCCCCTGGCTTGGCGTTTGACCTGCTCTACAAACTCTTAGCCGGCGCCTTCCGCCTGTAGCCTGCAAGCCGCACAGGAGCCTTCTTACTACTCCGAGCGTCCTCTTCAGGAGCAGGTGCCATTTCTTAAACTCTCCCACTTTACTAGCAATGTGCTGCTCTTTTTGTCCTGCCCCCACACAAGCCAAGCCAGAAATGGCTCCTCTTCTATTCAGCACTGACTTAGCCCCCAGCTTGCCAGCTCCCTACACTTTGCTTCTCTCCGTTCACAATCAGGCCCAGGGTGTAGTATGTGACTAACCAGGAAAATGAAAGTCTACAAATACAGTCGAGATTCCCCAGGCAGAAAGGCCTGATAACAGACCCTGGTTTGTAGGCATGCTGGAGAGGAAAGCACTGTACTCAAACCTGCATTGAATCTTATCATGCTACCAAATGCCATAATGCTGGCCAGTCGGAGGTGGGCCGTGGGCCAGGTGAGAGGGGTTTTTCCCAGCACTCTCTTCACTGAGAAAGAAGAAAACAAATGTCAGTTGTTGTGAAGGGGGAGCTTTAATAATCCGGGGATGGGTGGCATGGCAGCACCTCAACCTAAGAGACTGGTAAGCATGAGAGGTGCAGGCTTTGCAGTGCAGGGCAACACAGGGTATGTCTAGACTGCACCCCTCTGTCAGCAGAGAGATGCAGATTAGGCAGGTCGACAATGCAAATGAAGCAGGGATTTAAATATCGTGCACCTAATTTGCATAAAGATGGCCTCCGTGTTTTGCCGACTCAGCACTTTGTCAGAAAAAAAAGCGGCAGTCTAGAGTGGGATCTGTTGAGAAAGAAAGCCTTTTTTGACAGATCCCTTATGCCTCCTGCAAGGAGGTTTACAGGATCTGTTGAAAAAGGCTTTCTTTCTCGACAGGTCCCCCTCTAGACTGCCTCTTTTTGCTGACAAAGTGCTGAGTCGGCAAAATGTGGCAGCCATTTTTATGCAAATTAGGCACGGGATATTTAAATCCCTGCCTCATTTGCAACGTAGACCTGCCTAATCTGCATCCCTCTGCCAACACAGGGATGCAGTCTAGACATACCCTCAGTGTGCTGTTAAAGAAAGTACTTGAGCCGGGCCCACCACTGGTCTCCATTGGAGTAATTTCCTCCGCTTCGGTGCCAGTAGGCCGATTTACACCAGCTGAAGTGTTGGTCCATACTACCAGCCACTCGCATAGTCCAATCTTTCCTCCCATTGTGGTTAGCTGGGAAGGAGCATCAGGTTCTGAGAGCACACGAACAAGAGCAGCAGCTGGGGCTGAGGATTAACACTGTGCCAAGTGTACACGGTCCCAGGAGGCGACAAACCAAGGGTGTTCATTAGGTTGCTCCTACGTCCGATGCGTAGGTGTGCTTGACTGGTCAATGTACAGTGCCTATTCTCATTTTGCTGCATTTTACACTCTGCCATGAAGGGCAATCTAAGACCCCGCTGTCATTCTTGCTAGAGTTAGGTGACATTTGTCTTCCTTCTGGGAGCATTACTGTGACAGAAAGAACTCACTGTGGCAAAATGTGACAAATCAGAAACTTTACAAGTGTCTTCATACTACCTGGACTCTCCAGCACAGATCCGCTTTGGAGTGATCTCCTGTCTTTTTTTTTTTTTTTCCCCCACACTAGCACATGGTAATAAAATAACCAGGCTGGAAAACTTAGTTAATGAGTTTTTTTTCTTGGGAATTTGATGACTTATTTCTGAAGGAGTAATGGATTGGTCTCTGCCATTGGCTCCAGCCTTTCCAGACTACTATACCGCTTTCAGGAGACTGCTTCATCTTGTGTATCCCCAAATTTCACCTCACTTAAAAAGTACTTGCTTTAAAAAGTCAGACTACCACAATGTCACAATCCACTGTTACTAAAAAATTGTTTACTTTCTCATATAAAATAAATAGATTGGAATATAAATATTGTGCTTACATTTCAGTGTAAGGTAGATCTATAGAGCAGAATAAACAATTTTAGTTTGTACTGACTTTGCTAATGCTTTTATGTAGCCTATTGTAAAACTAGGCAAATATCTAGATGAGTTGATGTACCCTCTGGAAGATCACTGTGTACCTGATGGAATACTACTGCTCTGGAGCTTTTGAGATCAGGTGGAGTGATGCATTCAGAAGTATGAGTTTTCATCTGAAGAGGTCCCAAACTATCTGAACCTCTTGGGTCTGCAAAACTGGGACACATGTGTTGGCCTGCTTTCTAGCAATATTTTGGCACTTGATCTCAAGCCCAGTATGGCATTCAAGACCAGAGAAATGCTAATAGGCACAAGCCCCGGAAAAATTTGGCTGAGGTTGAAGGTAGGGGGAAGAAGGGTTAGTGTGATACTGTTTCTTTGGAGGGATGTCAGAGTGTATTCAAGCCAATCATTCAGTATGCACTCCTGGAAGCTATGACTCAGAACACATTTTTCCATGTGTGCCTGGCAGGAAGAGTGCACCATTTTCTCTCTGCTTCAGGCCTTATCACAAATATCCCTGAGATCAGATTGGAGCTCAGAAATGGAAACTAGCGCACACTGCCATGGCCTGCTTATTAAGTGGCATTTCACAAAAGGATTACCATATATACTTGATTATATGCCCATTTGTTCATAAGCTGATCCCAATTAATTGAAAACATTTGTAAAAAATCGCAATGACCCATTCATAAGCCGACTTTGTATTGGCAGTTTGCAAACTTCTGGTCCCAGCTAATCAGCATAAACTGCTGGCATGTTTTGTTTACCTGGAGCATCTGCAGGCACGCAACCTCTCAGCTCCCATTGGCTGTTGTTTGCCATTCCCAGCCAATGGGAGCTGCGGGAAGCAGCACAGGCCCAGGGACATCTGACCACCACTTCCCCGCCACTCCTATTGACCCAGAACGGTGAACAGCAGCCACTGGGAGCCGAGGGACTCCATGCCTGAGACACTTCGGGTACATAAAATGTCCCAGCATACTGTGCTTTGTCCTGCTGGATTGGAAACTGAAGTTTGCCAACCCCTCCCCCACAAGTTAAAAAAAATGGGTAAAATGCAATGACCCAGGCATAAGGCAACCCCCACTCTTTACTGTTATTCCCCCCCCCCCGCAAAAAAAAAATCAGCTTATGATTATGTATATATGGTATATTTCACCCATGTTCCAGGGTCTGCATTAAATTTCAGTATCTTCCCAGTAGAGTGAAAGATGCTAGTTTTAACCTATAGGCACATGAATGGTTGGGATCCTGATTTTCAGAGAGAACACAAGTTGCTTTTGAAATTATACCCCGTGCTTCAGTTCTCTAGCCGTCAAATGGGGAGAATATGTCTTTGCCTGCTCTGTTTTGATGGTAAGCTCTTCAGTGCAAAGACTGTGCAGATGTATTTATGCATCACCTTGCATGGTGGGGCCACAATCACATGGGCGGCAGCAGGACACAAATAATGAACAACAAGGAGCCCAGGTGCTGTGAGATGACAAGACATGAGCAGGCTGTACCCCATGCAAAGTGTAAATACTGCAGCAAACGCAGACAGCTCTCAGGATGTGGTCCAGTGTAATTAAGTATATTGTAAATAAAAGGATTAAGAGCCTTGTTCTGGGGAAAGGCCAATGACTCGTTGTCTCTCCTTCTATCCACTGCAAAGAACTTCAGCAAAGACAGCTCAATAGTCCATGAGTTAATATACATTCAAAGCAAGTACAGTTCCTTATGCAGAATTTTTTGCCTTTCATACAGCAGCAAGTCACAATACAAATCTTCAATGATGGAAACAATCTGTTTGTTCTTGGTGGGGGGTGTATGTGTGTTGTGTTTTGCTTGTTTCTTTTGATGAGGAGTGGAAAGGCAAGGACCCAATTTGCTTGATATGTAGTGCATTACCTCCTCTTATACAACTGAGACCATGTCACTCCAGCGACTGATGGACTGTTGACCCTGAATCTCTAATACTTAGACTCATTAACTAAAATGTACTGGGTTGAGAGAGCTGAACTCCATTTCAACTCCCTTTTCTGTGAGCATGTGTATAGAGTTATTCACTCAGGAGAAGTAATTCCAGGGCTGTATAATCACAACCAAGTCATGTAGGAATAGTGGGGTGAGTGACAAGCTATTTGCATAGATAGCAGGGGGACATCCTGTAGCAAAAGCAGAGCTTATGGCATTTAGCTACCATATGTGCAATATCTTTGGAAATTAATGCAGGATTTTCCATCTGTCTCAGCTTAGTTTCAGCTGAGCTTTTTCTTAACAAGATAAAATGTTTTGCATGTGATGGTCAAACTCTCCCTTCTCCATAACCTCTCTTAAAAAAAGATTATGGAAAGCATAGCTTTCCTCCCATTTTCCCATCAGGTCTCCCTGCAATTTCTGATTTGCAACTTATCTGAAAATTACCTCGAACTTGGCTGTGTCTGACATCTAAAAACCATGCAAACTGCCTAGGAGGCTGCTTGCATTTGGTTACATTACATTCAAAACAAAATCCAACTAAGATCCTCCAGCAAAGATCAATGCTCCCTCTAATCTTTTCCAACCATGTGCAGAATAAATTTGTATGTGCACCAAGGCACGTGTAAATGTGCACTGCCAGTAGAAACAACACCTAGCTGTGGGTGCTCTGCTAATCAAAGGGGCAGCATTTTAATCTTTCCTGAATGGCTGCACAAGCACACAGCTTACAGGGAACACTGGTGGAGATGCTCTTATGGAGTGTGCAAGCCAAACTGCAGCAAAAAAATTGAAAAGCCCATCTATTTCCTGTCTCTCTCCCTCTGCTGACTTCATATGAATGCAATTGATGAAAAGAGCCATATGGACAACCCACTGCCTCAGTCAGCACACAACCATGGATCATATTGGCGGGAGTAACTTTATGATCAAACTTTTATTCGTTTGGCTCCATAATATTTTGTAAATGCAATAAGGGTCATTTTGGCCTTCAATAGAGATTGAATCCACAGCCTCCAGAACCAAGAAGCTAAGCTAAAGGATTTAACTATCAAACCAAAGGGACACATGTATGCCTGCACCCACCAAAACCTAACTTCAATAGCAGACCCATTGTGTGAAACAACAATAAAGAACAGAAATATCAGACACACGCATGAACATGATTTGTTGGGAAAGAGCCAATGCAGCTTTTGTAAAGGGAAATCATGCCTCACCAACCTATTAGAATGATCTGAGGGGGGTCAACAATATATGGACAAGGTTATGCTTAGACTTTCAGAAAGTCTTTGACAGAGTCCCTCACCAACGGCTTTTAAGTAAACTAAGCTGTCATGGGATAAGAGCGATTGTCCTTCAATGGATCAGTACCTGATTATGATAGGATTCAAAGGCTAGGAAGAAATGACTAGGAAGAAAAGGCTAGGACTAAATGGTTAGTTTTCACAATAGAGAGAAGTAAATAGCACGATTCCGGAAGGATCTATACTGGAAGCATTTCTACTCAACATATTTATAAATGACCTGGAAAAGAGAGTAAGTACTGAGGTGGCAAAGTTTGCAGACAACACAAAATTACTCAAGTTAGTTCAGTCCAAAGCAGACTGTGAAGACTTGCAAAGGGATTTCACAAAATTGGATGCCTGAGCAACAAAATGGCAGACATTGCTAAATGCAAAAGCAATGAACAGTGGAAAACAGAATTCCAAATACACCTACAAAATAATGAGGTCTAAATTAGCAATTACTGCTCAAAGACCTCACAGTTTTTGTGGGTAGTTTTCCAAAAACATGTGTTCAATGTACAGTGGTAGCCTAAAAAGCTAATAAAGTTAGCAACCATTAGGAAAGTAAGAAAATAGGACACTAACTCCATGTACACCTACACCTTGAATACTGCATGTGGTTCTGGTCATCCCATCTCCAAAATATAGATTAGAATTGGAAAAAATACAGAGAAGGACAATAAAAATTATTAGGGATATGGAACACCATCCATACAAAGAGAGATTAAAAAGGCGGGAACTGTTCATCTTTGTTTTACTAAGTTTATTAGTTGGTATCAGTTTAATACTTAAATAATTTTGTCTTCAATCTCAGCATAAGGATTCAGTGTTTCTGATACAAGTCATTTACAGAAGTGGTTGGAAATATTCAAATTAACTTCTTTTCTGCAACAGAAAACAATATTTTGTCTCAGTTAAAACTTTTGTGTGGGAATGTGTCAATTGTGATGAAAATTCATTTTGAGAGGAAAATATCAAAAACAACAAAGTCAAACCATTCTAATTTGACTTTAGTACAGAATATTTTGATTTTTTCCAGTTCAAATTATTTTATATTATAAATAATGAAATATAAATTGTAAAGAGTTGAAATCTGAATAAACAGTTTCAAGTTCATCAAAACTGAGTATTCTAGTCAACCAGAAATGATATTCTTTCAAAATGTCCATTTAAAGGGAAATTTTGATTCTTTTTTTATTTTATTCCAATCTGGAATAAAAGCAAATTTCAAAACAGCAGCATAAAATCGAAAGTCTAGCTCTTACGCAGCTTTAGTCATTTATAACAGTAGATTGCCAATCACAGTAACTCCGTGTGAGAGAGATAAAATTGGGTCTAAAATGAGTGAGACAAGGGAATAAAGTAAACAACTCTCTAGAAATAGTGATTTTTTAAAAAATCATAGATGCTCCCTGCAATGTTCTACCTTTTAGAACACAAAGCAGAAAGTCCAGAACTGTATCAGACCTTTCTTGACTAGCTGCAGGCAGAAAATGAATTGGGCAAATGAAACTTTTCCTTACTTCCCTAGAAAACAAAGTACATATTGCAACCGCTAAAATAGACTATCCCACCAAATTGCAACCATCAGAGAATGTTCAGACAAAAAGCCATATACTGTAAGAGAAATTATAGATTGATATAAAGAGAAAGAGAGAGCATATAAGGGATTTTCAGATTGTATAGAGCGTGCATATAAGGGATTTTCAGAAAACGCCCTCATGAGCGTGCATATAAGGGATTTTCAGAAAATTTCCCCAAAGGTACTGGAGTTCCTGGCAGGCAAGGAACACTAAATTGCACAATCTATGTGCAAAACCACAAAACAACTGAAGAGATGTTGCCATAACCCAATAAGAAAGCCAGTAGAGTAGGGAGTGGGTGGTGGAGAAACTGCTCCATGTAATCAGCAGAACTGAAATCCAAAATCATGGATCCCCCGCTTTTGACCCATTCTTCCGTCTGCACCATAAACATTCAAGTTTGTTGACTGCCTGGAATATGCTAACACTTTGCATTTCTATCGTGGCTTCCATCCAGAGACCTCATTAACATTTTGAAACCACAAAGTGGTCCTCTTCGTTTAGACAGGTATGATGGCTGCACTAAGAAGTGTATATAAAACATTATTTAAGAAGCTGATGGGTGAGTCTAAACAAAATATTGATAATCTCAAGTGCACTCACTCTTCTTTTATAGGTATGTGGCCCAATGGTTTCAAATCCATATGTGTTGCTGTTGACTCAGATTGGCCTCTGAGCCTTTTGCTTCACGTTGAATACCAATTCCGCATTGCATGCAAGCTCACTGCTGGGCCTCTTTACCACCTGTGACACCAGTGGGACCCAGTTCACATGTAGCAGTCTGCCCACATGACTATGGGACCAGAGCCAACAAGGAAGTGACCTTGAAAAAAAACAACCCCAATCAACCCACCAATAGTCCTCTGAAAAGACTGGTTGCAACCAGCGAGGTAGCTTGACACAGAGTCATGTCAGCAAGTGTACTTCCACTATACTGAGGTAAAAGTGCATTAATAAATTGTACTGAAGAAGGAAATTTGTAAAAGATGTTTTAAATCATTTTATGTAGGGTTCTCTCCATTAGAGTCATACAGTTGGCATGACCTCATATCTGAAAGCTACTTCGGATGTCATTTGTGGTCAGGTTTATAGCTGCACCTGGTACTTTGCCTCCGAAAGTGTGGCTGTAAATGTTCCACTTTGGAGGCTGTCTTGAGGTCACTGGAAAATTTGGTGCCTAATGTGTTAGAAATTGAAGTTGGCGCTCCAGGCTGCCGTCATCAGGCATTCCATTTCTTTTTTCATGTAAACTTTAGAGAAATGGGATTGCAAGACAACATGATGTAAAACATTCAGAGCAGACACAAGAACTGATTAATTTCACCTAGTGTATTGGCTGAACATTTACTGACTCATGGCACTGTCTGTCTGGGATCACTGTGACTCATAAAAAAAAAAAAAAAAAAAAAGCTAAGGCAGGTTTCTAAAGTCTGCAAGCCATGCAGTGCCTTGTAGGTATTTCATTGCTTTGCTTTGCAAGATAAGAGAGTAGTCACACTGCTACCTGCCCTGATTAAATCAGAAGCATTTGAAATATTCCTCCTTTTGAGAATGAGCTACAGAAGATTTACAACAATGTAACAGAAAACGAGTGCAGTCCAGCTGAGAGCAAAGGTTTTAAATTGAAGAGGGAAAAAATGACGTCTCAAAGTTGGAAAATGGATCCCTCCTCTGTCTGTTACTTTTTAGATGGGTCGATGCTCATCCTTCAGAGGCCATCATCTGTGGACAAATGATTCTTAAATTGTAGGCCGAAACGCAATACTTTATTCCCTGTAAAAAAGTAGTTACTACAACTAGGTGAATAATTTTATGCCAAGGCATTTAATTTATCTGATGAATGTAATCTCTATTTTTGTTTACGCATTGTCTGAGAGTCATTTGAAGTTCTTAGAATCATAGAACCATAGAGCTGGAAGAGACCTCAGAAGGTCATCAAGTCCAACCCCCTGCTCTAGGCAGGACCAATCCCAACTAAATAAACCCAGCCAGGGCTTGGTCAAGCCGAGACTTAAACACCTCCAGGGATGGAGACTCCACTACCCCCCTAGGCAACCCATTCCAGTGCTTCACTACCCTCCTAGTGAAATAGTTTTTCCTAATACCCAACCTGGACCTCTCCACCACAACTTGAGACCATTGCTCCTTGTTCTGCCATCTGTCACTATTGAGAACAGCCTCTCTCCATCCTCTTTGGAACCTCCTTCAGGAAGTTGAAGGCTGCTATCAAATCCCCCTCACTCTTCGCTTCTGCAGACTAAACAGACCCAACTCCCTCAGCCTCTCCTCATAAGTCATATGCTCCAGCCCCCTAATCATTTTGGTTGCCCTCCGCTGGACCCTCTCCAATGCGTCCACATCCTTTTTGTAGTGGGGGGCCCAGAACTGGACACAATACTCCAACTGATTGAGACAAATCATTCCTAATCTGTTGCTCATTTACTATATGCAAAACTCTAGCGGTGTTGGTTAGTTTTGCTTGGAAACATAGGCCACGTGGCCACTAACAGGTAAGTGCAACTCTTGGCATGCAGGCTCTACTTCAATAGACTGCTGGTGAAAGTGCTACTCAGCATCAACATAGGTAGCAAAATTGGATCCAAGAGTAAATAATTTACTACTTTGGTCTTATTCTCAGAAGTGAAAATTGGTCATTTTGGAACCCATGTGGTATAGCAGATATACCCAATAATAGAACCACTATATATGTATTTATCAGGTATTACTCCAGGTCATCATGTGTATCTCTTCCCCCAGGTGCCAATGGTAGCAAAAGGACGCTGGTTCTGTGAGCCTAGAGATTCTTTTATACAATAATTACTATGGCTTGAGCTACTACCTCAAGCTGGATACTTACTTCTAGCTCTGGGGGAAATTAAAATATAACCTCCCTGGTCATCTTTGCAAGTTGTTCTTTTCTGCTCTTATACACCCTGAAGCCATTAGGAACATGGAACCACAAAAACTTGTTTTTGTTGTTGTTGTTTTTTTGAGGGAAAAGGAGCAACCAAACGTGAGAAACATAACCATCTAAATATTTACATGTAATACAAAGAGCAAAACCCCATCCAAGTCTCAGGAGTGTGACTAACCCCTTAGTTCCAATGTATGAGCTCTCTGGCTAGTTGAGATCCAGACCTCTTAGTCCCACAACAGTTCATCCATCTAAAATGTCTCCTATGGTTCCACTCAGACTCACTGGTCACCATGGATTCTCAGCCTACCCACTCTAGTTCAGAGAAGTCCACAGCACCTGGTCCCACTCGGATGTGTGGCTTCCCCGTCCTCCTTTGTGATGGCAGCTCTGTCACTGCTGGTCTGGTCATGCCTCACCCCCAAAGTTAACTGCATCACTGTGCGCTGTCAGGACACCGCACAGTCGGCTTTGTGCCATCATAACTGGCCCAGTGCAGGAGCTGAGAAGGGGGAGGCCAACATCAAACTAATGAACATGTCCCCTTTAAGAAGGCCTCTGCCCACATCCTGGCTAGCAGAGCTAATTTCCTCTATATATTCCATGGGGAAAACAGGCTCTCTCCCTTTTCCTCAGGGCCAGGTCAGGAGAGCAGCTGCTTCCCCAAATTCATAAAGGGCCCTTTCCTCAGAATCTCCAGACTGCGCAACCAAGCTTATATAAGAAGAAACAAGTCTCTTGGTAGGGGTGCCAACTTTCTTTTGCCCCAAAACCAAACACCCTTGCCCCACCCCTTTGCTGAGGCCCCGTCCTCACTCACTCACTCTACCACCTACCTCCATTGCTCACTTCCCCCTCCCACCCTCCCTTTCATCTGGCTGGGGTAGGGATATGGGAGCAGGTGTGGGCTCCAGGGTGGGGCCACGCATGAGGGGTTCAGAGGGAGGAAGGGGGTGCCCGACAGGAGATGGGGTGTGGAAGGGGGTGAGGGCTATGGCTGGGGATGCAGGCTCTAGGATGGGGCTGGGGGTGTGGGGTTTTGGGTGCAGAAGGGGCTCAGGGCTGGGCAGAGGTTGGAGATTGCAGGGGGTGTGGGGTGCAAGTTCTGGGAGGGAGGGAGATGATGGGATGGGGCCCAGAGCTGCAGCCAGGCGGTACTTACCTCAGGTGGCTCCCAGTCCATGGAACAGCAGGGCCAAGGCAAGCTCCTTGCCTGCCCTGACTCCACATGACTCCTGGAAGCAACCAGCAAGTCCAGTTCCGAGGTGGAGGGACCAGAGGGTTCTGCACACTGCCAGCACCCGCAGGTGCTGCCCCCACCGCTCCCATTGGCTGTGGTTCCTGGCCAATGGGCACTGTGGAGTTAGCGCTCAGACTGGGGGCAGTGTGTGGAGCCCCCTGCCACCTCTCCACCTGTGTGGAGCCCCCTGTCCACCTCAGAACTGGACATAGGAGCCACTTCCAGGGCATGGAGCCAGAGCAAGCATGGGGACTGCCTTACCATCGCTGTGCCACTGTCGAGACTTTTAATGGCTTCATCAGCAGTGCTGACAGGAGCTGCCAAGGTCCATTTTCAACTGAGCGTTTCAGTCAAAAACCAGACACCTGACAACCAATGGTCCCTCTAATCCAGGCATGTCAAACTGGCGTTTGGGGGGCCACAAGTGGCCCGATTTAAATTTTTTGCAGCCTGCCAGAACATTTTTATAAAAGAATGAAGTGCGACCTGCTGGTCACTCAGAACACATGGCCGAGTGCCTGCTCACAGCTAGCTGGGACGCTCTGCGCCGCAACAACTGCTCATGGTGGGCCAGGCTGCTCCGTGCACGCACTCACGGCCGGCTGGGCGCTCTGTGCTGGGTGCTTCAGCAGGCACTCACAGCTGGCTGCTGTGCTTACGCCGCCCCAGTGCCTCAGGCAGCAATGTCGACTCCGGGACCCCGGTATTAGGTTTGGGGGGGAGCTGGGAGTGCCTGGCTCTGGGGGAGGCATTAGGTTGGGGAGGCTGGCTCAGGGGGAGGAGGGAGGCATTAGGTTGGGGGGGCCTGGCTCTGGGGGAGCAGAGGAGGATTGGGTTACAACGGGGGTATGGGAGTGCCTTGCTCTGGGGGAGAGGAAGGGGTTACTTTATTAATATTTTGTTTTTTATTTATTTATTCCCAAATAAAATCACAAAATGTATATTAATTTTATATCAATAAATGTCAATTTTTTGCATGAAGAATTATATCTCTATGCAAAAATCTCAAACTTACAAAGTATCTGTAATTCTCACAGAAGCCTGTTCTATTTGATTAACCATGGTCTATACTTGTTTTTATTTCAACAAAACAGGTTATGTATCATATACAAAATTTAAAAGTACCTTAAATTTATATTTAAATTAAAAATTATGTAAAATTAATTTTAAAATTATTTAATATGATCAAATAACAATTTTACACATCAAATTATTGCAATATTATAAAATAACTAAAACATAATCTATAATAATAAATAACTACGACGTTCTGTCAAAGGCTCTAAGGTTGCCAGGTGTCCAGTATTGGTGCCTTCTGCCCAGCACCTACATTTCCCCCCCCCCCCCCCCGATACATTTTTTTCTTTTTTGGTCAAACTCTGTGGCCCTGAAAGCTATCAGTTTTCATTTGTGCGGCCCTCAGTAGGCTTTGGGTTTGACATGCCTGCTCTAATCTATTCCATCCATGTGCAGAATAAATTTTTGATGTGCACCAAGGCGTGTGTGAATGGGCTGAACACCAGTAGAAAGAAAAAACCTAACCAGCTGGGAGGCATTAGTATCTCTCCTAAGCCCTCAGCTTGCAGGGAACACTGCTGGCAACCCTATCGCTGGGCCCAGATCAGGCTAGAGGCCTAGGGCTTGCAATCAGTACACGCCAGCTTTGTTTCTTGTTCCCAGCTTCCCCTAGCTTCCTCTTCTTGTTTCTATAGCCCAGACCCAGGGCAAGGCTGGACTCCTTGATTGCATCCAAACTGTTGTGAACCCCAGACTTTTCCTTTAAGGAACAGAGGACATCCTATCACGGGCCATGCTGCAAAGCGAATTCTGTGCTGCTGCTGCCAGTGACAGTTTGGTCTGGTCCTGTCCAGTCCCCCCCCAAATCGCTTCCCACTAGGGTCAGAGTCCCCAGGTGGGAAACCCAGAGCAAAATACAACCCTGAGACACACTCTCTGAAGGCTGAAGAGCTCTCTGAACCACTAATTTTGATTTTCAATAAGTCTTGGAACACTGGAGAAGTTTCAGAAGCCTTGAAGAAAGCTAAAGATGTGCTGACATCGGGCAGGGGCAAGATAATGGGAGAGGCTGATATGGGACTTGACTAATAGAGAATGAATGGAGAGTAATGTAATTAATGCCAGTCAAGATGGGTTTATGGACAAATCGATCCTGGGAAACTGACTTGATTTGTTTTTATGAGACTACAGTTTTGGAGTGCAAAGGTAACAGTGTGGATGGAATGTCTTTAGACTTTTGTAAGGTATTTGACTTGGTACCACATGACATTTTGATTTAAAAACCTAGGACTGCATACAATTAACAAGACACACAGTACATGGATAAAATCTGGCTAACTAACAGGTCTTAACGTGTAATTTTAAATGGGGAATGAATCACCATTAAACATGCTGATTTCTAGGGAGGTCCCTCAGGGATTGGATTTTGGCCCTACACTATTTAACATTTTTATGAACAACCCGGAAAAAAAACAAACTCATTCATCACTGATATAGAATCACTCTATCTTGCACAGTTACTATGCCCTTTTGCCAGTACAGTTGCAAAACAGAACAGAGACAAATTCTAGATAAAGAATCATCACACACAATGTGGAACTGTGGGTGAGCAACTTTATAATTCATGTGAATGAATCTGGCTCTAGCTGGCTTTGCACCTGGAAGGGAGCAGAAAGTCCTTCTAGCTCTGGAGTTTACCCACAGAAGCCAAGAGCAATTACAGTGTGTACTATTTTGCCATGCTGTAGCTTTTAATTCAGCCCTCCATCCCTCCTCAGCAAAGCACTTGGACACAAGCACAGCTTTTCAAAAGTGTTTAACTCCCATAAGTTTAGAGCCCAGCATGTGCCTATGTAAGTGCTTTGCTGACGCGGGATGGACGTAAGCCCACGGGTAACTGCTTTGCTGAAAGCCATGGAACAATCCAGTTTTCATCGTGGGCAGTGTTTTGCTCCAGTCCAAAACCCTCCCCCAAAGGCATTCTAAATGGTGCAAATTTAATCAACTATGTCTGCTCTCGTCTCACCTTCCAAGTCTATATCCTTCCTTCTGGGCACAGAGACATGCAAAAGACTCAGGATGTCACCATCTCACAGCATTCTTTCCTACGGGAGAGTCAAACATGTCCTGTCTGGCCTCGCCCTGGTATCACGGGTAGAATAGTTTCCTGGAATGCTAACAAGCATGTCCAGTATCAGTACAAGGCCCCTGAGCTGTTTCACTGCCCCCATGTTGTGTTTTCATCTCCTTTATCAAATGTTACCATCTCACAGCAGCTGGGTACACTGTCAGGCTGTGTGTTCATACAAGCTTGTTGGTTCTTCTAAAATCTGTTGTTTGTTCTTTGCCCACTTCCTTTAGCTGATTTAATCTTCTAGAGAAGCGGGGCTTTGGAACAGGGTCCTGCTTACAAGCTCCTGGAACAGCCATGTACTTGTATGAGATCCAGTTTTTCCTCTTTCTCCTATTGAGACAGTTAGGTGCTTGTCTTGAGACGGTGGCTGGAATCAGAGGTGGTGTTTTCCCAATACCTTTTGGGAGAGGATTAATTAAATTCACCCGCATGGCACAGAGTGGCTTTTTCACCACCCCTTATGCTCAAGACCCTGCCCCTTCAGGAGCCTGGCCCCAAGGCTCACCCCTTGCCCTGTGTTGGGGTGATGCAAAGCCAAACCACAAAGAATTCCAAGGTAGAAGAACACACTTGCAGTCCATCTCCCCCTTCCCCCAATATATCTGCTTGAAAATCCAGAAGGGAGGAGGAGATGATGAAACAAGCTCCTTCCCCCATGTGTCCCAGGAAGCATTAGCCCATTAAAGGAAAAGCTAAACAAAGGTCTCTTGTTTCTGACATATTAATGCACCTGATCTCAGGGCTTGCTAGCTCCTGTAACATCATTTCCCAAGTCACTTTGAATTCTCATTGCTAATACCAATTTGAAAATATTCCTCTTACAAGGAAAAATTCCCCATTTGTCTGCAGGAATTCCTGCACATCCCAGACTGCTTCCCTAAGAATGACCTGGGGGCCCTCAGCAGTTTTTTTCAGGCTCTGAAATGTCCCTCTGGTCCCACCCGTCATCCTGAACATGCTGCTGTATGCAGAGTGCGCTAGCGCTTTGCAGTGCAGAGCGTGCCAGTAAGTGACACTCTGAGCTGCTCCTGGAGTTCACAGCCTCATTAGCGCCTCCCAGAGCCCTCCTTTCCCAAATTCTCTTGGAGTGGACTGATCCAGACTCAGAGAGACAGCAACCACCCTGGACCCTCAGTGCAGCAAGATGTCTGCATCTCAAGATCACTCTTGTATGTAATTTGTTCCTATTTATTCACAAAAACATGCCCATGGGGCTAATTCAATTACCAGAATTAAACATGTGGGCTCCACCAGATACACTGCTGAACCTCACTGCATCAAAACCACGGCCCTCAAGAACAGAGCTAGTAGTAAACTTAGCTGAAGTCAGATCCTAACAGCTCACCTTCCCTGGGCAAAGCATTTCCGGAGGCAATTTGCCTGGACTTCAGTACCGGGCAAGCTCTTGCGAACAGGAATTGCTAACAGGGAGTTTGGAGAGGGAGTTCTCCAGGTGAAAGAGGAGTAAAAACGGGACCCTTGTGGTAAGTGGCTGTCTGGAGTGTGTGTTTGTGTGTGGGGGAGTTATTTGCTGTGTGCTGAGCTTGTGTTTATCTGGTTGGTTGGTTGGTTTGATTGTTTGTTTGCTTGAAGGAGCTTCTAAAAGGTTTGAAATCTAGAAGCCTCTGTTAATTGGCTAAGCCTCAGTCAGGGGGAGGGGCTACCAGAGCTATATAAGCCTGTGACTCAGCGACCAGGAGCTTGAACAGGAATTGCTAACAGGAGTTTGGAGAGGAGGTTAGAGGGGAGGTTAGAGGGCACTAGTGACTTCTGGCCTTCTTTAAAACATAACTCTTATCATAATCTATATTCCAGGTTTAAAAGAATCCCAGTTTATACTTAAACTTGTTCATTAGAAAATGGAGACAGAAGCCCAGCAGCAGAGTGGGGCTATCCTGTTTATTGCGTCGAGTGTAACATGTATGATTACCTGCCCTGTGGGCGGGTGGCGATGTGTGCACCGTTGCAAGGAGCTCCTGACCCTCAGAGACCAAGTTCGGGCTTTGGAGGCCAGGGTGGCTGAACTGGAGGAGCTAAGGGAGGTAGAGAGATTTGTGGATGAGACTTTCTGGGACACTGTAGTACTGTCCCACCTCCAGTCTGAGAGCCCCAGTGCTCTTAAGGAGGATGAAAGTCTCAAGGGAACAGAGCATTCAATGGGAGCAGAGGGAAACCATCCCGTAGTTGGGACCCTCCTCCCAGAGGATACCTCTGAGGGGGAGGGAATGCCAGCTCGGAAGAGGCAGGTGTTAGTAGTGGGTGATTCGATCGTTAGAAACATAGATAGTTGGGTTTGTGATGACCGGGAGAACTGTATGGTCACTTGCCTGCCTGGTGCGAAGGTTGTGGATCTCTCGAGGCATCTAGATAGACTTATGTGTAGTGCTGGGGAGGAGCCGGTGGTCGTGGTACATGTAGGTACCAATGACGTAGGGAAGAGTAGGAGAGATGTCCTGGAGGCCAAATTTAGGCTGCTAGGAAAGAGACTGAAATCCAGGACCTCTATGGTGGCGTTCTCGGAAATGCTTCCAGTTCCACGCGCAGGGCCAGGTAGGCAGGCAGAGATTCAGAATCTCAATGCGTGGATGAGACGATGGTGTAGGGAAGAGGGGTTTGGATTTATTAGGAACTGGGGACACTTTTGGGAGAGGGGAGCCTATACAGGAAGGATGGGCTCCACCTAAACCAGGGTGGAACCAGACTGCTGGCACTAAACATTAAAAAGGCCGAGAGCAGTTTTTAAACTGAGAGATGGGGAAAGCCGATTGGTGTGAGATGCACGTAAATCGGAGGGAGACTTCTCTTAGAGGAGAATCCATTGATAGAGATTCTCTAAGCTGTAGTCAGAAAGAGAGGAGGAGAGAGGGCAAACCATGGGCCAGAGCAGACAAACAACCGCAAAGGAATCCAATGCATCAGGGAAGGGCAGACAACAAGCAGTGGCAAATTTTTAAAGTGCTTCTACACAAATGCTAGGAGTCTGACTAATAAGATGGGTGAACTAGAGTACCTAGTATTAAATGAGGAGATTGACATAATAGGCATCACTGAAACCTGGTGGAATGAGGAAAATCTGTGGGACACAATCATACCGGGATATAAAATATATCGAAGGATAGAGCAGGCCGGGTGGGTGGCGGAGTGGCACTGTATGTGAAAGATAATGTAGAATCAAATGAAATAAAAATATTAAATGAATCAACATGTTCAATAGAATCGCTATGGATAGTAATTCCATGCTCCAAAAATAAGAAATTAGCAGTAGGGATATATTACCGACCACCTGACCAGGACAGGGATACTGACATTGAAATGCTGAGGGAGATTAGAGAGGCTACCAAAACAAAGAACTCTATAATAATGGGGATTTTAATTACCCCCATATTGACTGGATACATGTCACCTCAGGAAGAGAAGCGGAGATAAAATTTCAATGGCTTAAATGACTGCTTCTTGGAGCAGCTAGTGCAGGAACCCACAAGGAGAGGCAATTCTCGATTTAGTCCTGAGTGGAGCGCAGGATCAGGTCCAGGAAATAACTGCAGGACCGCTTGGGAATAGTGACCATAATATAATAACATTCAACATTCCTGTGGTGGGAAGAACACCTCAGCAGACCAGCACCCTGGCATTTAATTTCAAAAAGGGGAATTACACAAAAATGAGGAGGTTAGTTAAACAGAAATTAAAAGGCACAGTGACTAGAGCCAAATCCCTGCAAGCTGCATGGAAACTTTTAAAGACACCATAATAGAGGCCCAACTTAAATGTATACCCCAAATTAAAAACATAGCAAGAGACCTAAAAGAGTCACTGGCTTAACCACCATGTAAAAGAAGCAGTGAGGGACAAAAAGGCATCTTTTAAGAAGTGGAAGTCCAATCCTAGTGAGATAAATAGAAAGGAACATAAACACTGTCAAATCAAGTGTAAAAATGTAATAAGAAAAGCAAAAAGATTTTGAGGAACAGCTAGCCAAAACTCAAAAAGAAATAACAAAATGTTTTTATACATTAGAAGCAGGAAGCCTGCTAAAAACCTGTGGGTCCCTAGACGATCGAACTATAAAGGCGCAATCAAGGACGATAAAGCCATTGCGGAGAAACTAAATGATTTCTTTGTTTCAGTCTTCACGGCTGAGGATGTTGGGAGAGATTCCCAAATCTGCACCGCCCTTTGTGGGTAATGAATCTGAGGAACTGTCCCGGATTGAAGTGTCATTAGAGGAGGTTTTGGAACAAATAGAAAACTTAATGTTAACAAATCTCCGGGACCGGATGGCATTCATCCAAGGGTTCTAAAAGAACTCAAATGGGAAATTGCTGAACTATTATCTGTGGTTTGTAACCTATCCCTTAAATCGGCTTCCGTACCTAATGACTGGAAGGTAGCCAACGTGACACCAATATTTAAAAAGGGCTCTAGAGGCGATCCGGCAATTACAGACCGGTAAGTCTAACTTCAGTACCGGCAAATTAGTCAAAACAATAGTAAAGAATAAAATTGTGAAGCATGTAGAAGAACATAATTTGTTGGACAAAAGTCAACATGGGTTCTGTAAAGGGAAATCCTGTCTTACTAATCTATTAGAGTTCTTTGAAGGGGTTAACAAACATGCGGACAAGGGGGATCCAGTAGATATAGTATACTTAGATTTCCAGAAAGTTTTGACAAGGTCCTCACCAAAGGCTCTTATGTAAATTACATGGCCATGGGATAAGAGGGAAGGTCCTTTCTTGGATTGAGAACTGGTTAAAAGACAGGAAACAAAGGGTAGGAATAAATGGTAAATTTTCAGAATGGAGAGGGGTAACTAGTGGTGTCCCCAAGGGTCAGTCCTAGGACCAATCCTGTTCAACTTATTCATAAATGATCTGGAGAAAGGGGTAAGCAGTGAGGTGGTAAAGTTTATGGATGATACCAAACTGTTTAGGATAGTCAAGACAGAAGCAGACTGTAAGGGACTCCAAGAAGATCTCACCAAACTGAGTGATTGGGCAACAAAATGGCAAATGAAATTTAATGTGGATAAGTGTAAAGTAATGCACATTGGGAAAATAACCCCAACTATATACAGTATGATGGGGGCAAATTTGGCTACGATAAATCAGGAAAGAGATCTTGGAGTTATCGTGACAGTTCTCTGAAAACTTCCACACAGTGTGCAGCGGTGGTCAAAAAGGCAAATAGGATGCTAGGTATTATTAAGAAAGGGATAGAAAATAAGACCCGGAATATCTAACTGCCCCTGTATAAAACTATGGTACGCCCACATCTTGAATACTGTGTACAGATGTGGTCTCTCACCTCAAAAAGATATTTTGGCCTTGGAAAGGGTTCAGAAAAGGGCAACTAAAATGATTAGGGGTTTGGAACGGGTCCCATATGAGGAGAGGTTAAAGCGACTGGGACTTTTCAGTTTAGAAAAGAGGAGACTGAGGGGGATATGATAGAGGTGTATAAAATCATGAGTGGTGTGGAGAGGGCGGATAAAGAAAAGTTATTTATTAGTTCCTAAATAGAAGAACTAGAGGACACCAAATGAAATTAATGGGTAGCAGGTTTAAAAGTAATAAAAGAAAGTTCTTCTTCACACAGCGTGTAGTCAGCATGTGGAACTCCTTGCCAGAGGAGGCTGTGAAGGCTAGGACTATAACAGAGTTTAAAGAGAAGCTAGATAATTTCATGGAGGTTAGGTCCATAAAAGGCTATTAGCCAGGGATAAAATGGTGTCCTTGGCCTCTGTTTGACAGAGGCTGGAGAGGGATGGCAGGAGACAAAGCGCTTGATCATTGTCTTCGGTCCACCCCCTCTGGGGCACCTGGTGCTGGCCACTGTCGGCAGACAGGATACTGGGCTAGATGGACCTTTGGTCTGACCCGGTACGGCCGTTCTTATGTTCTTATGTTCTTATGTTCTTTGAAAACTGCCCAGCTTCCAGCCTACTCAGGACCTGGGCATGCCCTGAACTTCACTCACGCTGAGCATATCAACCCATGTCACTGGAACTGCTCACTGGGCATAATGCCAAGCAACATGTGCCCATTTTTGCAGGGTCGGGGCCCTAGCTAGCCGTCCACTGAATATATATCAATAGAGAAGCTAGTGGAGTGCTGCAGATATTTACGTAAAACACTACACACAAAATCCATCTATACCTCTGAGTAACCAGATCAGCATTATCACAATGCAAATGGAGAAAAGCCAGAGCCCTCGTGCTATAAACGATGAGCAAAATGCTTTCAGATGAACTTACAAACCCACAATGCATTTTCTTTCAAGATCTGCATTGCAAAGCAGCACAACTTGAGCACAGTTCTTATCTTCCCCCAAAACGATGATCCTCCTTCTATTTTTAAATCCAGCTTCATCACAATAGCGCCAATAATTCTCTCTTAACTCCAAGGCATATTTACTCGGAGCAGGATATGCTGCCGGGTATCTCGGCTGCCACACTATTCGTGTTATTTTTCAGTTCCTCTCTCCCGGGTTGATCTTGGCAACAGATCATAAAGCGTGTGAAGCTCAACATAAACTGAAGCCATTGTTACTCAGTCTCTCAGTCCTCATTTCTGGAACAACACTTCCCCAAGCACTTTCAGCTGAATTGTTACTTTGTCCCCCAAAGTCTATTATTCTGTTTCTATTGAACTATTCCCTGGGCCTCCCTAGAGGCGCCAAAACAAAATGTTTCCTCTTTCTCTGCTTAATTTACACACAGTGCTTTACAAACAGTCTAGGTGACAGGGCAATAAGCCGGCCACATTACTGGGACCATTAGATGTCATATACTCCAAGGCGACCCAGGGGGCAGTACGAAAACATGGAGCTATTTAAATGCAATTTCTAATTCTTCTGTCACCTGGAAAAGACACACAGGCAAACATGGAAGCATGTTTACGGGCTACTTAGCCTCATTTCTGGTGCCATCTTAAAAACAAACAAATGCCAAGAGCCCACTATACGTAACTGTCTATTCAAAACCATCTATCTTCCACTGGTAACAGAGAAGGCTATTTATGCACATAAACAAGCAGACATCAGCTGTGACCAGCATCCTACGGGTGCAGCTCATGTTGTGGGGTGGGTGACTTTCTGCCATCCAGGGGCCAGTTTCTCCGAGCATTGTTTAGGGCAACTCTGAACCACCTGGCAGACTCTAGCCCCAAGAATTGACGCAACGGACTTCAGCAGGGCTTACCTGAGTGCAGCAGTGTTCCAGCCACAATGCTACCCATCTGGGAACTCCCTACCTATGTGGTGAGACGGGGCTATGCTTTGTCTTTACCAAATCCAGTCTTGCTACCAGCTGCTTTGCGCTGGACCACAGCCCAGTAGATCGTTTTTTCCTCCTTTGCTGTAGCATCTCTTCCCATGTGAAAGGGGCTTTACGTTTATTTCTTGAGTGACAGCCCTTGGTGAGGCATTGTGTGCTTTAACTTTCTTTACTCCTCCTGAGCTCGCCCCATTGGAGATAAAAGTCTCCAAGACGCACATGTAGAAAAATAATAAATGGAAGTCAAAGGGAGTTTTACCAGCAACGTCCAGGACAACAGGATCAGTTGACAACCCTCTTTATCAATGTGTATTGGCATCTCCGTCTGGCACTGTTTTTCCAGGGCTATTCATGGGAGTGAGCTGTAGAAAACACCATTCCTTTCTTCACTCACCGTCACCTTGTTATCTACTGCTGAGTGTTACTCCGAACCACTGTCTCTCAAGAGAAAGGAAATGCACTGCAGCTGGAAATAGTACAGAAGATACAACAATGCACCCAAAGTTACTGTTGAAAGCTCTTACAAAAGAAGATTAGGCTTCCCGATCACATCGCTAATAATTAGCAGTGTTAGGAAAGAAAAAAAAAAAAAAAAAAAAAAAGGAGTGAAGGGCAGATGTTTCTCATTGATTTTTCTCATTTTTCTCAGAGAACATTGGGGTTCAGAGGCAAATGTTCAACCTCCATTAAGATTTGAATAGCAGCAGAGAAAAATAGCAAACATACAAGCCCTTCACTCGGATTTCAGTAGGCGGCTTTAAGGTTACTGTCCTATCTTGAAAAACCTGCTGTCAAAATTCAAAGTAATATGTGTGTCAAGGTTCTCAAAGGGCTGGATTTCAGACAGTGTAAAACAGGCTAGCATCATGGACCTCACCAGAGCAACACTGATTTATCACTTAAGGATCTGGACCCTCCTATCTGGAATTCTAGCAGGTCAGTTTATTTTCCCAGGGGGGAAGGTTTATCTTGTCACCCTGTAGTAGCCTGGCGTTTCACACCTTCAGTTTGGTACACTGATAGATAAGGGCTCTGGTGAAGTTTGAACATCTCTCTCAAGAGTCTCCAATACTTATGTAAAGGAAGAAAAGAATTAATTTTTGGTTTTGGTTTTCTTCATTTAAATCATTGCCCAGCCACCGGGGGGCTCCTCAAGGGGTGGGCAGGGCTGCTGGCTGATAGGCCCCCTGTCTGGTGCTGTAGCCAAGGGCTAGGGGAGGGGTTTGGGAGAAGGGGAGCACTTACCTGGGCAGGTGGCCATCAACATGGAGAACCCTGGCTCTACTGGCCATTCTTTTCCTGGTGTGGCCACCCCCCTTTGGTCACTCTGCAGTGTAGCCATCTCCTATGCTCACTATCCCCAGTGGTCACTCTGTAGTATAATTATCCCTCCTACCAGCCCCCTTCCTTTCTGTGTCATGGAAAACAACTCCATTCTAGGCACATCCCATTATCCTGGCACAGCCAAACCCTGACCTTGCTTTAAGTTAGGAAAAGAGGAAGTGGCATACCAAATTTGGGGGTCCCAGCTCTTACCTTTTAGGAGGAGTTCTTGAACAAATGCACTCACAGATGGAGGGACAGACTCACACACAGTCTAAAACATATTTATCGATTAGTTATAATTGCGAGAAGCAGTGGAGAATGCCTTTGGGTTACTGTCTGTAGCAGGGCTTACTCAATCTGGCTTCAGATATGTTTTTCCCCCCAAGTGAATCAAACCCCACATTACAGGTGTTTTCACTATACCTCACCTGTCCTGAGAATCTAGGTTAACAGATCATTCAAGCATAGCATATTTCCTGTCACATTCTACTCCATGGTGCTGTTAGCCAGAAAACTATTGGTCTTAAACTGAACTGGCTTTCAGGCCCATCCCCAAACCCACATCTGTCGTCGGGAGATATTAGGCCTTCCCCAAAGACTAAGACAGACAGTTGAGATTAATAACCTTGTTTACTGTTAAACTAACAAGGTTAAGTATAACTATGAACAAAATAAAAGAGGACCCCACTACAGGAAATAGAACAAAGGTAGCTGGGACCCTCACGGCAGTGCCTGGATTCCGGACTCGATCTTAGATGTCTGGAACAGCCGGATCAGAACAGCTGGATCGATCCTCCTTCTTTTAGGTCTGCTTGGCCTAGCAAACCCCTTCCCCTGCGCCGTCGTGGGTGTAAATGAGTCCTGACCAGAGAGAAGTGACAGGTAGATGTTCACTCCTTGTGTGCGAGTGTGTCACCTCCCACAACCCTAGACTACAATGCGTGGACCTGGCGTACCCATCTGAATGACTTCTGTACTCTGCCACTCAGATGGGCGGTCTCGGGCAAAGCCAGAGGCAGCCCTTAAATAATGTGCTGTTGCAGGGCAGACTAGAATCACATATCTGCTGTCACTGGGCAAACTTAGGTCCCCTGACACCAGGTTTCCCACCAAAACACAGAAAAGGGCGGGAAAAGGAGGGAGAAGAAGGGCAGCCAAAATGGAGTCCTAGTTGTTGTTTGGACGCACAAGATGGCACTTGTGCCCAAAATGGCGTCTCAGAGAATTAGACCCTCCAGGTGCAAGGTTCTTAGTCCTCTCCCAGCTGAGGGCCTAGTCACATGGTTTCCTCCTGGCAAGTCTGAATCCTAGTCACACGCTTCCTTCCATCACCTGACCGCTGCTCTGAGAGAACACAAAAGGCTGAACGCCAGTTCCCTTAAAAGCCAGCTTACCTGTCCCACTGGCTGTTACAGACTGGTAAGCTCAATTTCTGAGAAACTGGTTGAAACTAGAATAAAGAATAGAATAGACACATAGAAGAACATGATTTGTTGGGGAAGATTCAACATGGCTTTTGTAAATGGAAATCACCAGTCTATTAGGCTTCTTTGAACAGGTCAGCAAGCATGTGGACCAGGATGATCCAATGGCTATAGTGCATTTGACATTCAGGAAGCCTTTGACAAAGTCCCTCACCAAATGCTCATAAGCAGAGGAAACAGCCCTGGAATACAAAGGAGGGTCCTCTCCGTGATCTAACTGGTTAGAAGTTAGAAAACAAAATGATAGGGGGAAATGGTCAATTTTACACAGTGGAGTGAGGTAAAGAGCAAGGTCCCACAGTGATCTGCACTGGAACCTGTCCTGTTCATAAATCATCTGGAAAAAGGATAAATGATGAGGTGGCAAAATTTGCTGATGATACAAAATTATTCAAGATAATTAAGTCCAAAACAAGCTGTGAAGAGCTGTAAGGAAACTCACAAAACTTGGGAGTGGGCAACAAAATTGCAGATGAAATTCATTGTTGATAAATGAAAAGTAATGCACTTTGGAAAACATACAAAATGATGGGGTCTAAATTAGCTCTTACCACTCAAGAAAAGTCTCAACATCATCATGGTTAGTTCTCTGAAAATGTCCATTCAACATGCAGAAGTTAATAATAAATAATAATAATAATAATAATAATAAATAAAGCTAACGGTGTTAGGAACCATTAGGAAAGGAATAAGACAGAAAATTTCATAATACCACTAGGTAAATCCATGGTACACCACAACTTGAACACTTCAAGCAGTTCTGATGCCTTACCTCAAAGAAGATACCTTGGAATTTAACAAGTTTTAGAGATGGACAACCAAAATTACTCGGGGTATGGAACAGCTCCCATCTGAGAGGAGATTAAAAGGACTGCTCATCTTAGAAGAGACAATGAATGGGGGATATGACAGAGGTCTATAATACTATGAGGTGTGTGAAGAAAGTTAATGAAGACTTATTATTTACCTCTGTACATAACACAAGAACTAGGGGTCACCTGATGACATTAATAGGCAGCAAGTTTAAAACACACACTCATTGCAATGGGACATTGGGGAGGCCAAAAGCATAATTGGATTAAAAAAAGAAGTAAGTTCACGGAGGACAGGTCCATCAATGGCTATCAGCTAAAATGGTCAGGGACAGAACCCCACACTTTCAGGTGTTCCTAAGCCTCTGACTGCCAGAAGCTGAGAGTGCGTGGATCACTCAATTCCCTGTGCTGTTCATTCCTTCTCAAACATCTAGTACTGGCCACTGGCCATCTAGTCAGAAGGCAGGACACTGGGATAGATGGACCGTTGGTCTTACCCACCATGGTCATTCTTACTATTAACTGAGTATTACATGCAGTTGAAGAACAAGTATTCAGAATTGAGAACAGTTTGATTCCTAGTCCATTTCATACATCTTAAGACACAGAAGAAAAGGAGATCCAAAGCTTCAATTCATACAATTTATCATCCAGAATATGAAAAGAATTAAGAACAGCCAAACCCAGTCAGAACAGTGTATTCTATGTCCAAACCAGATTCAAGCTCTATCTAGGCCAGATGCTTCTTAGAGAAATGCAAGAAATTCTGCAGAAACAGATATGAAATAGCCAGCCCAAGGGAAAACTTCCTTCCTATCCTACTTTAGATATAGATTGGCTTACACCCTGAAACAGGAGCGTTTGGTAACACTTCCAAAGCACATGGGCACATGGCGTGTGTTAGGGTATGTCTATACTGCAACACTATTTCAAAATAATTAGTGCTATTCCGAAAATAACTTAGTCCGCGTCTACACAGCAAGCAGTTATTTTGAAATAGTGTCAAAATACTGTCAAGCTGAAGGACTTCTTACTCTAACTCCTGTAACCCTCATTGTAGGAGGAGTAAAGGAAGTTGGAGGAAAAGTGCTCTATTTTGAAATAAGTGCTGTGTAGATGCTCCCCTATTTTGAAATAAGCTATTTCAAAATAAGATACGCAATAGATGTAGCTCAATTTGTGTAGCTTATTTCGAGTTAAGCCCTGCATTGTAGACGCACCCTTAGAATCCTTGTATCCTTGTTCCTATAAACAGCAGGTGCCATTTTTAAATATTGTTCTTGATAAAGAGTTTGATTCCATTTAATTACAAATGTCTGTCAGCTACATGAATTTAAACATCTGAGGAGCCGTCTGAGGCAATTCAGTTTAAGAATTAGGCAGAAGAGAGCAAATCCAAAACCAAGCTGGACCAAAGTCAAAGCCTGGTCAGACAACACAGGGTGATTTCAACCAAACTTTGCAGTCTTCATGCTGTATTGTCGTGATAGAGAAACCCATGATGCAAGAGCAGTAAAGCAAGAGCACATCAGGAAATCTCTAAGTGGTGTAGATGTAATCAGACTGCAAACCCAGTATACCACAAAACGGAAATAACCTTGAATGTCTGCTGGTATTTTGCACTGAAAAGAAACAACAGGATATGATAACAGAGCAGAAGTATGGAGTGGGCTGCCAGCACTTACCTAGATCCATAAATTACATACCACGATGCCACATACTGAAAAGGAGCAGGAAGAGAGAATAGTCTTTTTATGGCATTCCCCAGTATGTGGTGCTTTTAAAGGCGATATTCCAGGACTGAGGTCTCAGTGTGGGCCAATCAGCATTGGTTTATGTCGCGGACATCACAATCAACAGGATTACTCCAGGAATGGCTACATTGGTGGACCAGATCTTTTATTCCTTAGGCACCCAGAATTCCCATAGTTTTGCTGGTGGAAGGAACAAACCATTAAATGACATCACTCATTAGAGAGATTTGGCTAACTGCTTGACCTGAGATTCTATAAATCCCTGCACTTAGGCTCAACACATTTGGCTAGCTACATCTTGTTTATCTGTAAGCAAGGTTAACAATTCTTGGTTCTAAGGAGCAATCCCAACTGACTAGCAATGAGCCTGAACAAGAGCACTAGAAAATCAAAATTCTCCATGTTTTGGAAGAGTTTTCCCAGGAATCCAAGTTTAGCAACGTACATCCAATAGTAAAAGCCCACATAACATAACCAATATTTTCCAAGCCAAATACTTACATTTAGTATTGACATGGCATTTAGAATGGAAGACACTCATGAATTTCATTTTAGTCAATGGAAGGGGTTCACAATCAGGCTGCTAATTTAGGTGCCTAAATATAGTTGTAGGTGCCTAAATTTAGTCACCCAAGCTTGAAAATGTTGGTGTGGCGGGCCACTCTTGCACGTCCCTGTTAAGCCTAAGGCCCTCCGGCCTGAGTCCCGAACGCAGTTTATAGCTGGCCCTTTAAGCAAGGCCAAGGCCCTCCAGCGTGAGTCCACAATGCAGTCTGCAGGGTAGTCACGGGGACACCACCCCAGGTAGGGGGACCTGGGCCCACCCTACTCCACCAGGTCCCGGCCCAGGGCCCTGTGAGCGACCGGGTAGCGGGTCACTCCCTCGGCGGGGCAATCCGGCCGAAACGCGCCAAGGTTCTCGGGGCGGCTCCTGCTCCTGCCCTGGGCCACTTCCTACCTGGATCCCCGGGGTTTCTTCCCCTGTACTTGCCCGGCTTGCGGCCGCCTCCGGGCTGGCGTCTCCTCGGCAGACAGTCCCTGAGTCACACCAGCTCGCTGCCGCGTCCCCTCCAGCCTCTCCTGGAGTCCTTCGCCACCGCTGTGCAGGAGCCGCCTTCCTAGCTCCTTCGCCTCCAGCTGTCTCCCCTGACTGAGGCCTTCCCCTGGCTTTTATAGTAGGGCTACAGCCTGGGCATGCTCGGTAGGGCTGTGGGGGAGGGGCCTCTGCAGCCAGGTAACCCTGGCTGGGCCCTGCAGGTTCAGTGCGGGGCTGCCTTGCCCCATCACAGTTGGTCATATACTGCGTCTGCTTCACCAACTGGTGTTTGTATCTGGCTGCTCCTCTTCATGCTCAGATGCCCTTAGAAGGCGTTGGAACTTGGAACTCACTAACCTGGGCTGTCACTCATTAAAAGGCTTTTATCCATGGTGACAGGGTGCAAAGTAGATTCTCCTCCTCACTTTTTTAAACGATATCACCACACTTGAGATTACTTTCAGTACAGATAATCTTGGGAGGTTATGTCAGCAGGCTGTCAGAACACCTCCCTCTAATCAGCTGAGCTGGTGTCATCTTCTGCACTGGGGGTGCTAGGAATGCCTAAATGGGGGAGGTTTGTCATTTTACAGCTGTTTAACGGGGCTCTTTCAAGGAAGAGGCTGGCTTCATATCTTCCTTCAGAAGCAAATTGGCAATCCAAGCAAGAGTAAAGAGGCAGACACATCAAAGTGTGTACATGAGGCACCCTCTAGTCTATTCTGTCATTTCTCACCCAGTATTTAGCTGTTCTTTAAGCAAGAAGAGTTCACTGATTTATTCTCAGCTTTTAATTTGCTCTCAGCTACTTAAGTGTTTAATTGCAGCACTGTCTGTCTCCACCATATTTAGACTGTATAAAAAATAAATATTAAAAGAAGTTACCCTGCAGATGGCAGATCCTGTGAGTTTGCCATTTCCATCTTCTTTTTCAGAATCTGTGGCTTGAATCCTACAGAGTATTTCTGACTTTGGTAATCAGCTTGCCTCTTTGGTCTGAGGTGTGCACCATTCAAGTATGTAATGCATTCCATCTAAAACACATGCCTGCTGGACCACCCATTATCCATCTGACCTGGGTTGAGTGCTCATAACTACACAAGCCTTATTACCTCCATCATACAGCAACAGAATAAGATCCTACTGTAGTGGTAGCTGCAGCTGATCAAGCTTTCCATCATGTGCAATATATTCATGTAATAAAGTTGAATTTTTTCCACCTTCAAATTGCCTATATGAATTTTACAGACCATTCTCTTTCTGCCTACTGCTCATTCAGACAGTGGTCACTGACTCATTTCTTGTTTTTATTTTTAATTCAAACTCGATGATTGGCCAGTTATAGGACACATACTACTTCCAATTCTTGATGGGACGACTGCAACATTGTAGAAGGCTTCAACACCATAGTTACAGGGGCCTCCAGAAAACTTAAGACAGTTGGTTCCTCAGATATTTTTCTGAAGCATTCACCAAACCCCATAGTCATTCACATTGAAATCAACTGTATTTATCCACGTCAAGGCAATCATGCCCCAGCGTGCTCTCCAGCTAAACTTTGGTTTAAAAGCCCAAAGAGCAGCAGAGCTCCCTCACTGGGTTTTGAAAAGCCATAAGAGAACACAGGTTATTTGGCATTGAGAGTCAAAGAACTTTTTGGCATCAGTTATTTATTACTAAGGAGCAGGTATGTTAATGGTTGAATTCAATCAGATCAGACCAGGAGAGCAGGGCACATCACTTGAACCCTGGGAGATGTGCAGAGATACTTTTCTGACAGATGTATGGATTTTGCTGTTCCTTGAGCATATTGCTTTAAAATACACTGGCAAGTAAAACACAAACACTTGCAAGAATACTCTCAGTCAAATGGGGAGCTTCTGCTAAAAGTCGTATTAGGCAAATATGCTACTACTACTAACACTGTAGTGACCACATTCATATTAGAAAACATGATAGCATGATTGCTTGTTTTATAGTTGATTTACAAGGCAGGAAAAACAGAGACAGACTGATTAGGACTGCTTATGCAGTAGCTTAAAGTAATATGAAGCCAAACTGCTAAGCAGCATAGCAGCTGTACTTTTGAAGAAAACAGTTGAAAAAAAATCAGCAGGATGTAGGAATTGGAAGTTCAGCATTTTCTATACATCTCTTAGGTGTTTATATGGCCACCCCACAATCTGATCATCATTTACCCTCACATAACACACCTGTGAAGTGGGACAGTGCTAGGATCCTCATCTTACAGATGCGTGGTTGAGACACAGTGATACTGAACAGCTGGTCCAAAGTCACAGAGGAAGTTATGGAATTAAACCCAGGTATCTCCAGTCTCAGACTATGGCCCTAATTACTGGACTTCCTTCCTTCCAAAGTGAAATCCCATGGGGTTCGTTACATGCTAGCTAATTAAACAATTGATGACTGTTTAAACCTGATATTATCCTAGCATTGTGAGGAGTGGATAGGCTGACTTCTAGCAGTGTTCTACACAAAACGAGTATCTGATTATAGAGTTAATCTGACCCTCAAATCACACTGCCACAACCTGGTTCACACCTACATTCCTGAGCATGTTGTTAAAGTAAAATAATGAGGCACTTGTCAAAATTGGCACTTCAAAAGAAAAGGTTGTCCAAAAAAGGCAGGTGAGGGGCCAGCATATGTTTGTGTTTGAGGTGGTGAATGGTTCCCGCACATTATCTTGCTCTCTGGATTGCAGAGAGATAGAAGAATTTCAAAATGCTGACCCTACAGAACCTTTTAGCCAAAGGTTTTCTTGGTGTGTGATCCATTTTTGCACATGGAAATGGTTCCAACGGCAGTTCCAAGTTGGTCACTTTTCTCTCAAACAGGACTCAATCCGATTTTATTGGGACCCTGAGCAATGCAAGTTTTTTGGCTCTCTCTCTCTCCTGATTGGAAATAGGGTTCAAAACTTTCCCACGTGGCATCAGAAGTGGTTGTTTTTGCCAGACTGGCAAACGGTGTGTGTTACTTAAGTTACGGAGAGCAAGAAATCTGACATGAACTTGGAAATGCCCTCAGCCAGTCCCACAATCCAGAGACCTCCAAAGGATGGAAGTTGGGGTTGTTTTCCTTTTTCCACTGAGAATGGAGAAGCCAGACAAGAAGTACATACACCATGATCCCTGCATTTACCCTCTGACCCCAAGGCCAACCAGTGCTTCCCTTCACTTCTCCCTCATCTCCAGCCTGCAGTAACTTGGTGGCACCCCTTTTTAACCGTCACCCCTGCCTCAGTGTAAATTTCTCCTGTTTTCTTACCTGCTTCTCAGTACTGACTGCACCACAACCTTTGTTTGTAAAAAAGTCCAAAATGGAGGTCAGAGCGTGGATATGGTGATTGATTTCCCCCCTCACACAAGGCTTTGTTATGAGCACAGGACTTGAGCAGAAACTTCCCCAAGGCAAACAGTAACACACTGAGCCTCCAGCCAGTTGCTGTAGCCTGCAGGAGATCTTAGGTACTTGTCTGCTGAATTTCACTCTTGGGAGCTAGAGGAACAAGGGGGTAAACCCTGGCTGAGCTCACCCCCCCTCCCCACTACTTATTCTGTCTTATGGCCAGTCATAATAGATGTACTTATCCAGGTAGGTACATAAATAAATGCAACCCGGAAGAGATCCCTACAACCTTGCAGAGTCTTATATAACTGATAGAAACTTTCAGCACCATATGGAAATGGCAGCAATGCTTCATTAAAAGAGGAAGCCAGCCTTTCTTGGCTTCAAAATGCTACATGGCGCCTGCTTACAAGAATTCCCAGGAAGGGCGACAGTCAAAACTCTCACTGAAAACCATTCTTGAGCCCCAACGTCTCAGAACCCCATAGGGCAAACTCAAGGTAGGTTCAGTATTTGCATGTCTCTCACACAGCATCATCTCCACTTGAAAGAGACTGCCCAGACTTGAATGTCAGAGGGGCTGGAGTACCCATGGCTCCCATTCACTTTAAGAAGAGAGGTGTATGTGCTCAGGACCTCTGCAGGAAGACAGGGAATGACACTGGGTCAGTTGTACCCGGGACAGCATCATTATGCCAATATTTTCTTCTTTTCATTTACAGTATTTCAAATAGTCTAAAAATAGTCTGAACGAAGCAGGATATCACAGACCCCAGTTAAAGTCAATAAGGTGACTGTTTTATACAAGGACCTGAGCCCTAACCCAGATCTAAACATTACTATGCTTCAGATCTGAATTAGGGGATGTGATAGCGTACATATATAAAAAGGTTAAAAGGCTCATCGGTTAATTTTCATGGTTACACACAGCCCCTCCCTCCTGCACTGCTGCCTCTGTATCAGAGGCAGCAGTATGGGGGGGGGGAGGAGGGGCAGGTGGCTCCATGGGAGTATTACGCACAGGGAGATAGCTTAAAAGCTGGCTTCCCGCATGCACTGACTCCCAAGGAACTGCCACCCCCCCTTCCCCATGTAAACTTGTAACTGCTGAACTTTTCAGTGGTTACACATTTACCTGAATACACACATTTTAACAACCCTAATCTTAATCTGAAAGTCTTGAATTTGTATACCACTATTTATAATGCAGTAGCACCTGTATTGAGAATTTCAGCCTCTCCTTTATCAGTGGCTCCTGAGAATCTTCAAAACCTCTCTCAACCAGCTCCGGATACCCCAAATCTGAAAAGCCAAGGTAGAGGCCCCCTTGAAGCCTTGAAAAGAATCATCTCATCACAAGTCTTTTGGCCTCATGCCTGTATGATATTTTAAAATTGAGTAACTACTATTAGATCACCTTCCAGCAGCTATCACACCTGTTCACTGATACAAGTTTGTATTAGTGAACAGGCTTTCCTCCAGATCAATCATGTTGGACAGCTTCTGCACTTGATACAACCAATCAAAAATGGACATGAAAGAGCATTGATTATGGGAGCAGGGTTTGTTGATCTCTCAGCTGCCTAACAATAGAGCCAACCATCATGGACTCCTTCCCAAGATACTAACCGTAACAAAGAACCACCACAAAGCCAATACAGACCATACTGGAAGAAAAGAAGATTCTTTGTGAACTTTTGTAGCAAACTGAGCAGAAGATGATGGCAGAAGAACTCTATCCCAGGAGGAACAGTCTTAGCACCTACATTATTTAATATCTATAAAAGGAGCACCCAAGCTACCCACCAAAGGATCTTTACCTACACAGAAGACCCGTGGGTCACCACCCAGCACAAGTGGTTGGGTAGACTACAGAGTACTCTGGTGAAAGTACTTAACATCCTAGACAAGTACTATGTTGGGTGAGTATGCAGTTGGTTGGCTGCAAAGACACAAGTCAGTGCATTCCATCTCAAAACCAAAAAGCCCAAATGCCAACTCAACATCAGTCTAGTTTGGGGGGGGAAATTTACTCACTCTATAAATCTCATCTATCTCAACGTTAGACTAGACATACTCTTTTAGTTCTCACACTGGAAAGAAAACAAAAGCTAAGGTAAGCATGTGAGACGTTCTCAATAAACTGGTTGCATCCAAGTGGATGGCAGACCCATTCACTCTGAACAGCAGCATTGGAATTTTGCTACTCCTCTGCTGACTATGCTTGTGCCGTGTGGGCATAATCCCCTCACGCAAAGAAGCTGGACCTTGTATTTTACACTGTCTGCCGATATATTATAGGATACCTTAAGCCCAGACACATCAATAATGCAGCTAGGCTTATGGTATATCCTTGCAGTATTTTTCCTCCTGATACTCGCTGGGAAGTTGTTAGAGTTGAGCTCATAAGACAATGTGCAGATCCAAGACTTTATCTAGGTGAGTCAATTGGAAGACACAACAAAGTTTTCTGGACCTGCTAGTTTCCTCTCATTGTCACCCAAACAGGTAAGGGTTTAGATACAGCAAACACATGGAGAATGATCCTGTAGCCCATGTGCTCCAGCTCCCACCAGTTGATCTCATATATCCAGTGCAGATCAGCCCTGCACTATATCTGATTGCCTTAAAATTGACTGGCTAGCAGAGTGCAATGATCAGGCAATCACAAGGGCACAAATGTGGCAAGAAGCAGCAGGAGGACATGACAAGCAGCAGCAGCAGCACCTAGAGGACTTGACCAAGTTGGAACTCCGCTGTACTAAGCGCTCTACAAACCTGGAGTGAGTAGTGGTCCCCGTCACAACCAGCATATGACAATGATGGTAAGACATACCTGGTGGACAATGTAAATAAACAGGCAGGAGAGTGAAGGGAAGTAGGAGAGGGTAACAGAAATAAATAGGACGCTTCAGCACAGACCTAATGTGTGCACTATTTGGAGCCATTCAGTAATCACAACAGTCACTTTAACCGAATTCAGAAGTTTGGAATCTGGTTAAACAAAAGAAGTTTATCTACAGACCCAAACATTTGGAGTTGGGCCTACCTCTCTCATATATAAACACATATACACACCCACGCATCGGAGATTAGATCTGTGGAGCTTATGTTCATGCAATACACTAATTTAACAAGCGTCTTTTGAATGCCTCACCTGTTCTGTCCCCCTACTGCCTTACCCCAGGATTCATTCCAACATTCCACCACCAACCAGCTTCAGACAGCTGCCTATTTTAAAGCCACGCACGCACGAATTTCCTCCACATTATACCTGCCTGGGGCCTGGTAGAGGCAAGATTGAGTTCTGCTTTATGTTTTGTACCTGTGCTAACTCACAGCCCTGCATAGGCTGTGAAATGGAAATTATCAACTCCTACTAATATGGTATATAAAGAACATCTGATGGTATAGTGTGATTATGAAAGTAAATTTTACTGGCACTTGTAGGAGGGGATCTGCATAATGTCCTTTTGGCTTCAGAATGTGTAAGTAATGTAACCATCCAAAATTCATGCTGACAAAATCTTGCACACCAACACCTGTGTCCCCATACCTTTAATTGTATCTGTTTCCAGACAAAACCTACTTTAAAATGGAGTTAACATTGAGAGTGCATATAAATAATTTAGGATAATACACACTAGGCATGTTGTAATTATTCCAAAATCATGCATTATAAACCTATGAAATTCAGAGTTAAAGTTGAAATGTAACATGCTTGGATGTCTTTCAGGGGGTGGAAATCCAGTTAGGACACTTATTAACTATTTCCTGTAGTGACACCAAACAACACGATCATGGTTGAGGCAGTATAGTGTTGCACTTATGCTCCCATACTAAACTAAATGGATTTTTAGAAAAAAAAAAAATCAAATACTATCTTTTCCTTTTCTCTTGTGCCTCTGTAGGGCTTTCAGGCTACGTCTAAATGTAGACGTACGTTTAGACGTAGTAGATTAGTGTACGCGAAAAAGGGAAATGAAGCGGCAATTTAAATAATCGCCACTTCATTTACATCAAAATGGCTGCCACACTGTGCCGATCAGCTGTTTGGCGGCACAGTGCAGTAGTCTGGACGCTCCGTGGTCGACAAGGGAAGCCCTTGTCGACTGCCCCGCTAAACCTCATTCCACGAGGCATAACGGGCCGGTCTACAAGGGCTTCCCTTGTCGACCGCAGAGTGTCCAGACTACTGCGCGTGCCTCCAAACAGCTGATCAGCACAGAGTGGCAGCCATTTTGATGTAAAAGAAGTGGCGATTATTTAAATCGCCACTTCAGTTCCCTATGTCTGGAAACCTCATCTACATGGCTCCGTCGACAGAGCCATGTAGTCTAGACATACCCTCAGTTATGAAGACTTGTGTGAAAGTAATTGCCACCAACCCACAACACAAATCCTTTCCAAATACAGCCTATGCAGAAACTTTCAATGAGTTTTAACTGTAAGGTAAGTTTGAAGTGGCTTTGTTATTCTCTTGCTAAGATCATTTTGGAGAAAAGATATCCAATACCAAGTGGTAATTTCTTAAAATGACCCAAATTAACTTTTACTCTAATTCACCTGAAAAATTCTGTAAAGATGTATTCTTTACTCAAGGAGTAAGGATGAAAATTATGGGAAGATGCACTATATTCTTCATACATAAAGTACCTGAATCCCTGCTTTAGGTGTAAAAGTAAAGCTTAACTGTAAAACCTATTATACTGTTATGGAAGAAGTCATCAGATGGAATTGTTAAAATAACTTACAAAACTGTGTAAATATGAAAAATGTTACATTGTTAGTTTTCAAATAGATGGCTTGGGGGAGCTGTTGCAATATGGGCATTTCCTCTGTTTTTAATCTAGTTAGGCAGAGTCAATTTTTAGGGCAGAGTTGATCCTATACTGCCAGGAATTGGTAATTGCTTGCAATGCTATTTGTGACTAGTTCTGTACCAGGACTGGTCTATATATGATTTTATATAGAAAGTGACACTAAGAAAATAGCCTGAGTCTGCAACACAGATGTCTTTTCCAACAAGCAGCTGAGCTGTAAGCCCTGACATTTATTACCATTTAGGAAGACAATACATATTCACCAAATATTCATACACTCATACATACTCCGCTGCACTAAATGCCTTTTAGAGGACCCAAGGGAAGGACAAAAGAGATTTTAAATTTACTTGATAATGACTCATTACTTCAAAAGAAACTTAAAAAAAAAAAAAGATAGGAACTATGCAAGTGAGGTAGTTATAAAAGGTTATGTCAAAATTAGTAAAACCCTTCAGACAATATTCTGGTTTATTCTTTAACTATTTTACTATCTGCTTCTTTATTCTGTGCCCTAAAATAACAAATACATACAAATGAAGTTTAACAAGAACATATGGATGTTTAGAAAAGTGTTCTGTATTTATTCTTAATGCTAAGGGATATCCAAAAAACAATCATTCAAATTACACCTCACTTCTGCCATTTCACCTTTGAGAAGAGACTGAATGGTGAAAACAAGACCCCCTTCCTTCCAAAAACCTCAGAACATAGGGCCCCTCCCCCTGAAAAAAAAAACATAGGGCCCCTCCCCCTGAAAAAAAAAGGTATATTAGATCACAACCAGCATCTATTTTATTATGAGTTCTAACTCTCTGGGTAGCTTGAAGCAGCTCACCCATGGACTCTTATGCTGTGGGCAATTAGCAATCAAGGGCGTAAATGAGAAAGCTACCCATTGTTTGCAGAGATTCTATGCTGCCCTTCCAGGATGCACATAAAGATATAAATAATAAGTCTGCCTCAGAATCCACTGAGCTATGCTCAGTGTAGCTACTCTACCCTTTTACTGTGAAAAACTCTTCCCTAAATTACATGAGGTTCATTAATGTAATAAAGGCAACATCAAGTTATTTTGCTACAATCAACTTTTCACTCAAGCACAAATTTGAACTCAAGGGGATTAATTAGCTGGCCCGTTGAAGAACAAAACAAACAGCAGACAGCAAATGGCTAAAAGAACCACAAGCAACCAAGTCGGTAGCACAAAAGTGAAATTACTTTCAGAAAACCCCAAAAAGGAATGCATACAAGGCGTCTCTATAACTACATATGAAAGGCTACATATTAAAAAAATCCTGATACAGATAGGTCACTGACTAGACTAAAAACATGTCCACCCTTGGCAATTTTACCAAAAATACTGTGATATGCCACAACGTTAAAGAAATTGTGGTAGCAAACAAACTTCTGCAAAGTGCCACAAATGTATGTGAAAGATTAAAATCCAAGCAGACAATACAGATGACAGACCGTTTAGAGGTGACTGAGCCATTTAAAATTTGGAAACCATAACATTTTCTATGGTTTATATTTAAAATTTGTTTTAACGTTAATAAAAATTAAAAGCTATTCCTCTCCTTTTTAAAGAAAGTTCCCCAAAAATACACCTCTTCCTTTCTGTCCAGGTGCCTCATCCCAAGTAATCTGGTCTTTTCACCACATGCAAGTATCATGGAACAATGCCATTTATATAGTAGGGAATGCCTCAGGTGTAGCATGGCACAATCTTGTTTTGCTGCAGGATTTCAGAAGTATACCCAAACCGGAGTATTCCTGGAACAAGATGAATAGCAACACCAATAGTCTATAGCAATATTTTTATGACAGCCTAGAAAAAAATTGACATGCAGCTGTAATGGGTCAAATTGGCCTTTTGAAGAATACCCAGAGTGAAGCTTTTCTAGGAAATGTCCGATCTTTCAATTAATATTAGGTTGTAGCTATCACTCTGGACAGTCTCTCATTGATAAACAGAACCTACAAAATGCTTAATACGTTTTGGGGAATATGGGAAGTTGTCTTCTTGTAATTCTCTCACCTCATTGGTTTCATTCTTCATAATCATTTGCTTACACTAGTGTTTTGGCACCAATATGCTTTCACTTTGGAGCGTGCAAAGATAACCCTACCCTTATGAAGCAGTTTAAAAACAATAGCAATTTTTACCTCTGGTAGGCACAATAGTGGTTTGAATTTCAAATGCACTGTTTTATATTCTCAGTATTTGCATGCCTTCCATTGCTTAGTGATGTCAAACATTGTCTAACTACTTGGCATGTTACAGCAATTATTTATATAAGCAAAATTAGCTTCACATATACCTTTTAAGAGCCAACTCCAAGTTCTGTGGTGGACAGCAAAAGCCAGATAGAAGTTACAGGTTATATTTTGATACTGCTGCAGGTGTAAGTCATTGAGATTGCTTGTATTTGGACATCAGTCATCCAAAGCAGCCAGAAAAACACCCTCTCAGTTACTATATCAGCATTAACTTCTAATACTGAAGCCCATCCCCAGCCTTCTGCGACAGGTAGTCACAGACACTGGTAGGAGATCCCACAGGCAATAGGCTGAGTTTCTGCATCTTGAAAAAGGTATTTTATCTGACATAATCATCAGCACCTAGTGCTGATCCCCTACTGCTGTGGAGAGGAGATCTCTTCTAGCAGATATGATATCCTGGAGAAACCAAAATTGACTTTAGACAGTCATAGAGGGAGTAAAAAGGTCTCTTCACTATAGCTTTGGGTGTTTTTTGTGGAGTCAAATTTGTTGCATGGTTCATTCACTTCACTGCAAGGGTCAGGCTTATTAGTCTAAAGCAAAAGCAGATCACTCCTGAAGTAGCTCAGAAACAGCTTTAGTTTAAGTCAACCAGTGTTAGCTCTTCAGTAAAAATGAATGAATTGCATTAAGACTGAATGTTGAATTTTCAGGAGATATAGGCTCCAGTGCCCCTGTTTTCCCTACATCAGGTGCCCTGCCACAGGTGCTAGGGGGTAACAGAACACTGAGTTCCCTATCACTACAGGAATATTAGTCTGTCACTGGAGGAACTATGTACAGTAGAACTTCACAGTTAGGAACATCTCAGGAATGAAGATTGTTCGTAACACTGCACAAGACATTATGGCTATTCTTTCAAAAATTTACAACTTAACATTGGACTTACACAGGTTTCAAACTTAACTATGCAAAAGAAAACTGCTTCTTTCCCTTTATTTTAGTAGCTTACATTTAACAGCACTGTACTGTATTTTTTTAAGTAGCTGTGCTGCTTGCCTGATTATATATTTCTAGTTCCAAAAGATGTAGGTGATTACTGATCAGTTTGTAACTCTGAGGTTCTACTGTAGTATGTTAAAGGCACTGTAGATTTGCATTAATCAAATGAGTGACACTCTGTTTAAGATACATAAATTACTACAGGGAGCAAGGATATAGTTGTACCTAAAGCAGACCATAAAGCAATGTGTCATCATCTGGTACAAGGATTGGACAGAGAGGTTGAGGTCTGTTTATGAGAGTAACTTCTTTCTTAAAAAATAAAGAAAGTTTTACATTCACCCCATGTACTTAAAACACACAGCAGAATGATTTAGAGACTCCCATCATCAATGGATGAAACGGGAGTATAGCAATAGAAAAGCTGCTGTTTTCATTAGCCAACAGTTAAGGTGCAGATCTTCCACATGGTGCTCTGTCCTGATGAACTACATATCAACTAATAGCAGTCTTAGTGCTCCTGAAATATAGATGAAGGCTTGAAGTCCAGAATTTGGTCTTGAAGTGAAAGGTAGATACAGCAGGGCCACCAGGTTCAGTTTCTAGAGCTAGTTATTAAATGCTTCATCAATTGATCATATATTAAGGTAGCCAGATGCACAAGATACTGCTACCATTTTTCTGTAAGTGTGCAGATGTTCCAAAAGCCATGGCTCTCTTTGAACAACCCTCAGCTAAAGCAGCACATTGATTCCATATTACTCTTACGTCCTGACTCACTCAAATTTGAAAGGTGCTGCTGCAAAAGCAAAGTAAAAAGACTTCTTGAAGTAGCAGCTGAACCCACTACTCTGGCCTCTCAAGTCTGCTGCAGTCATCTAGTAGACTGGGTATAGAATGCATTTTGAAAGCAAAAACAATTTAAAATATATTACACACAATGAGGGAATCATTTTATTAGATTATGGAAGACAGCAGCATTACAGTACAAAAAGTTACAAGGGTAGCAGAAAAAGTATTTTTGGTTTAAATACTTCGGATTATACTGGGGAACATGAGAAGGATAGTACCCTTTCTTAAACTACCTCCTAAACCGGGTTATCAAAATAAGTTTTGAATATTTAGCACGAGTAAAAAAGTTACAAACAACATTGGTATAAAATGCTTTAATAAATAGTTTTCTTCTGAAAGTTATTTAAGAACATGTCAAACAAAATGTACTAAACAGAAGATCCTGCAAAACAATTCCTGTGTTCATGTACAAAATAATTGGGTTTACATGTTTACATTGTTCATTGGCCAGGGCTTATACTTTGATAAACACCCACTCTTCTCACTGTTAAGATAACTAAGTGTATGTAGTGTTATGTTTTTCCAGTAATTAAAATAAATGTATAGTTTGCCCAGTTATAGCAATAATAAAGCTTTTAAAAGTCAAAAACAAAATGCACAAGCCTTCCATTATGAACAACTATTTCTCTTGAGGTTCTCCATCCTCTGACTTTGTCAACCTTTTTCTTAGAGCGATAGATGAATAAGCACAACAGAAACAAGAATGAGAAAAATATTGTTCCCTTCATTAGGCCTGTATTTAAATGCAAAAAATATGTAATACCACATGTAGTTAACATATTCACAAAAGAAAAACAATGCCTTGCTATGTTGTACTGTACAATATATGCACCCTTTAGTGTTCTGGAGATGGGAAGAACTGGGGTAAAACAAACGTTTCTGAATCTATTTACACGTAAAATGGTTGTGTTCCGATGTAAATACAAATGACTAACAGATTCCTAACATTGATTGTATTAACTAACATCTTCTTCTAATCTGGACATAATACAAAAAAGTTTTATAAATTGCCATAAAACCTCCCTTTCTGCAACATAAATTAAAGGAATGACGTAAAAAAAGACGAAAATATTTTAAGTTATTAAATCAAATATACAGAGTGATTCATTTAATATATACATATTTACAAAAAAGCATTTTCACAATTACAAAATAAACCATGTCAGTTAGGGAAACCTAGAGTTCTCACAATTTAACTATATCGGTATGGCAGTCTTTGACAGTTGCTATAGAAAAAGTTTAAATCTCAAGGCACTTGTCACGTGCTTCAATACTGCAATTCTAAAATAAAACAAAAATAAAAAGGCCACTTTTAACCACAGTTGAAAGATCTCTATAATTTTTGTTCCTGTTACAAAGTGTGTAAGGCAAATTTGAAAAAAACAAAAAAAAACCCCACAAAAAACCTTACAGAAGCTACTAAAGTAACAAGTGCAGTGAGCTGCCATTAATAGAGATTCGAAGTCAAGAAACAGTTTAAGTTCACACAATTTCCTCAGCCAGGAGGTTTTAAAGCCACCATTAAATTAGAGCAAGTAATAAAAAGAAATACATTCTGTAAACAGTGTACAGTCTCTTGTAATAAACTTTACACATATTGAAAATACAACCTCTCTCCTCTGCCACACAGCGAGTGTATTACAAGTAAACTTTACAAAAATAGCAACTATCAAAGATTACTCATTTTTTTCATCTGACAGTCATTGAATAATTTATACAAGGCTAAAGAAACAAAATAAACTTTATTTTATTATTATTTTTATTTATTTAACTTTTTTTACGCAAAATAAAGGAACTATGAACATTTGACTCCAGATATTTTAGTCCTTGATGAAAAATGGAGATGTCAATTCCCCCTTCCCAAGAAATGTAGGTACAGTGCGCCCATGTTCTGAATACAGGTTAGCCTCTACCGCCTTCAAAGTTTGACGCATTCACATTTTTTACAGATCTGTTGTCCATTTTACTTATATGATGGGATTTCTTTGTTGGACTGCTGTCTGATGTGTCAGATGCCTTTGCCGACAAAGATATTGTGAGTTTGTTTGTGAGGAATTTGTCCATTTCCATGACCTCTCTTTCCTCCTCCTCCTCTTCCTCTTCCTCATACTCTATATACTCCTCTACTGCATCACAAGTTCTTTTTTGAGGAGATATAAAATTTTTGCATTCATAATGAATGTCTTTGTTGCTGTAAGGCTTGTCTATAGGATTTCTTATGGGATTTAAAGGTGCCCATTGGTTATTGGTACTCTCCTCTCTAGGTGGGCGACTTCTCTCTCGTTCTTTTCTTCTCTTTCGAGTCCACCAGACACAGATGATTATACAAGTCAGCCATACAATACTAAAAACTACACAAAGTATTGGAACCAGATAATCTAGGGGACAAACCAAAACAGAAAGCCTGGTTATTGAAACTAGTTAGACAATGCTGAGCATCTGCAATAAGAAATATCTATACATATGCTCTCGGAACATCTTCTCAGAATCCTTTTTAAAAGAATGGAATTGCCACCCATATAGTAAGTTAATTCTGTGTTTGAATCACTAGTCCTTTTGAGTGGCAAAAATGGTTCCTAAGAAATATTATGATAGCAACAACAACAACAACAAAAATCAGATTTCTGTTCTAAGGGACATAGCTTCATGAAAGTATATCCATCATATGAAACACTATTAAAACTACACAGATGATTGACATTTGGATTGACTTTTTCCCCCCCCAAACGTTACCTTTCAGAAAGCAAAGTTACATATGAACTATGTAGTCATTGTTCCTTTCTCTCTTTTTACTGCATGCCTTTATGCGATCGTAGGTATGAGAGATATTGACAGATAGCTATTTGCTAGTAAGCATAACTCTCCAAATACTTCTCTATATAGATTAAGCACTCTCTGTGTACCCTCACTGGAGTGAATGGAAACTATACTCTTTTTCACGTGTATCATGTTTTTTTAAAAATGTATTTGGTTTACTAGCCTGAAGTTTGTGAATTTAAAAACAGTGTATCCACAGAATTCGGAGACGTAAAATTAATAAGCAGAAAAAGTGCAAGATTTTAATTTGTTCCAAGTTAGTTATTGTGTTCCATCAGTGATATAATAAAGAGTCATATTTGCATACTAGAAGTCAGTCAAAATAGCAGTTTTTCCCTTGGTCCCTTCCCCCTCTCCCTTTGCAGCAAGCCCCAATGCGTGTTTCCACAGCTGCATGAATACAGAATTATGTCAGAGGGCAGGCTATTTCATCCTCAAATTATTCCATTTTAAAATCAACCTCTAGATCATTTACCTTGGAAATGAATTTTTGCTAGCTACTTTTACATCCAGTAGAGGATAATTTTCTATTTACTTCTCCAATGTCAGGAAGGGAAACAATTTTAGAGACAAATACAGAAGAGCAAGTTTCAAGAGACTTCAAAATATGGGGTGTTTTGTGCTTTTTTTGGTATTGCTAGGACATGATTTTGCAAAATTCTAGTCATATGCTATGCCAGCCAACACTACATAGTCAGACTGTGTAGCAGGAATATCATGCAGTTGCCCTAGATAAATGTCAGATGAGGAAGAATTAAGTCAACAGCCTGTGTGAGAGGAAGATAGTGTTGAGTTCAGAATTTCCTCCTCAAAAGATATTGCTGATCATCTCATACACAATGCTTCAGATAGTCCTGGACAGAGATACTGGCCTTCAGAAGCAGCTGAGAGTTTAGAATAGGTGTGTGTTCTTAGGAAGAGATGGAGCAATCAGGAATCAACCACACTGCACTGACCATTTAAGGATGGAGTATTTGATTTAATGAGCCTCCTATAATTATTCTGGCTTCATCCTCTGGGGCTTTCTACTCTCTTGGAGTAGTGGGAGACTAAGTAATTCCATTCCTCTAGAGAAAATCTCCTGGGATTCTAGAAAGTGTGAAAGGGCAAGAGATATGGCAGCTGGGATTAAAGTCTGAATCTAACACTAGAGAATTCCTGCCCAAGAAAGATGAAATATGTAAATTTTTTTTTGCTTCAGAGGACTTTGGGAATACATATGTACAGTGTGCCAAACTTCTTGAAAGATGGAATGTATCCCTCCCTCCAACAGTGAAAGCAAGGAGGCAAGACATGTGACTGACCAAGACTAATACCTATTGGTAGAGGGACTTCCTAGATGAGATTCTGGAGAAGATGGGAAGAGACCAAGTACATCTACCATCATAAGGCTCCCATTCTGGGAGGGCAGGTTGGGGGCAGGGGGGAAGATCACTGGGGATTTTCCAAAACTGCTTCCTGCCACATGTAGTCCTAGAGCTTTATCTCCAAATGAAGGCTCCATGCAGCAGTGCCATCTCCCCAGAGGCAGAGAACCACAATACGAACTAACTGGATATGGCAAGCAATGATTGGTTATAGGAGGCCAGATGTTAGGAAGTGATGGGTATCTAACTTTTATTGACATGACTAGGTACTGACAATTCTCAGCATCTTGCAAGACTGCTCCAATCATGACCTTTTCTGCTCCTGGGATGGAGACTTGGAAAGTTACACTATATGTTTCACTGGTGCCCTTTCTCCTGTTTTGTCATCTAGAACAAAGTTGAAAAAAAACCAGAGGCAACTTAATGTGCCAGTAAAATGGCATATTCGTTATAAGGCAGGAAACTGGAATCCTGCTACAAAAATGAAGCAGAGAGATGATTACAAGATGGCTTTTTAATGATTGACTGCTACTGTCCTTGTGACAGCACAGAGGAATAAAAAAAAGAGGTAGCAACAGAGCACTGAGTATGCATAGAACACCAATGTATCTTCAACTTACCTGATGATGAATGCCCAACAACTATGGTCTCTACTTTGACTTCAGTAACTGCCAGCATAACAGTGCTGTTTTGCCGTTTAGTGATTGCATTTACTATTGTATTGGCAGCATTCTGTATTAAACTGTTATCTTGCTCATCTTGGTGTGGGATAAAAGACTAAGAGGGATAAATCATAAAAAGCATTTTTATATTTTCAGCTCTGTACTTCTCTATATAACGATCAATCTTAATTAAATTAGTCACACAGATTGCTTTCAGTGTAACTATCAGTTTAAAAAACATCCTAATTTACTGTTTCCACTGGGTGGCTGGTTCATCTTGAAGTGGTATGCAAATATTAGGACAGTAATATACTCTAAATCTACCATATGGCAGGAAACCACTTTCCCCTGCTATATGGCAAAATAAAGGTAGCAGACCTCCATACTACTTACACCACCAAGACAAACTTAGGTCATAGTGTAATGGGTTTCAAGATATGGCAATAGGAGTTTGTGCTAATGACATAATCCATTATATTTAAGATATGCAGGTCCCCCTACTCCGATCATAGCTCAGCATGCTCTTTTTTAGCACTGGTACCCAAAGCCTAGCTCAGACTGTCCGATACCACACCTTCTGGCTGGATGTGCTGTTTTACTACCTAAAAGCAACTAATGAAAGTGATCCTGCACAAACTTCCTTACAAGGAACCAAAAAGTTCAGCACACGAGTCAAATTTCACTTTGCTGACTCATATCCCTGACAGACTCCCCTCCATCCCTTGATTGTTTTCAATGTTTCCTCTGAGCATCCTAGAAGCTGAGGCTGTCTTTACCATTGCACCGTGGTGTCCGACCCATTCTGAAGCAGTAGCAGTGGCTACTGCTTTAGTGAACTAGCCACACTTAACTGGCCAAATACCCACATATGGCTAGTGGCTAACATATTGGACACCACGGGTATAGCAAATATACAGCAGCCCTGAAAGTCTCTTTAGTCTGCTGACGTCCTCCCCCCCACATAACGTTTTGCCCTCAAGGACAACCTACTGTCTGCTGAGATTCTCAGTAGTGCCAGGTGATTGTTTTTGTGATGTGGACACATGTGCAATCTAACTAGACAAACAGTTTTCATGTTTAGTTCAGAAGAATAGTTTAGTACTTACAATAGCAACTTCCACAGCATTCTCTGTGGAATATGATAGATCACACAATACTATCAAAGTCCTGTCCCTCGAAACAGTACGAGTGGCTGGTAAATATCGAATTTCAGCGCAAATGTTTTCAATGGTAGTGCCCTATTAGAAGTAAGATAAATCATGCCTTGTAATGCAAGTCAAAAATTGTATTTAAAAAGCTACTGGTTCCTACAGTTTTATCATCAATGCATTTTATATAGTCATATGAATTCTGGCAAAAACAAGAATGCGACAGATTCTCTGGTCTGTTCTAGCAATATTTGGACCGAACCAGAGCAGTTAGAACATCATATACTGCTAAGTACATATCCAGTTTTGTATACCTGGGTAAGAAGAAATGTTAAAATAAGTCTTACTTAGCCTGGTGAAGTACCATGGCTGAATGACAACATAATGGAGCAAAGGTCTTACATTACAGCTATAGGCATATGATAAGAAGTTCTGTAAACAGAGGAAGTAGCAGACATTAATAAAAACCATGTCTTACATGCATCTACCCAGGATATATGCCAGAACCCAGTGTTTCTATACTATTGGGCAAGTATAACAATTTTGTTCTCACCTGGGGAACTTTGTCTCTGTTAAAAATTAGAGTAATTCTGGCACAGTTATTATCTAAATAACCAGAACTGGGTGGACACTTGATATTGACAGGTAGCGGCTCCGATGTGCTGCATTCTCCCCAGTTGATGCAAGGTGGTTGAAAACATTTGATATACATTATTTCTTGGCATTCTTGACCCATGGGACACCAGTTATTTGTGTGATCCTGATGTTTTTGTAATAAGCATGGTTTACTCCCACACCATACCTAGAAATTAAAGGACATGAAAAATTCCTTTAGTTATCAAGGATTAGCTACAATAGTGCATTACAACTATAATTTACAGTAATTACCTCTTACCCACAGAGTATGGTAATGGTCAAACTCTTATTTTTACTGAAAACAGTTATTTCTACATTTCATATGCTATAGCTACCATAATGTGCTTCAGATTGAGGTACTAGTGTTAAAGTCTTGGCCACATTTTCCTAGTGTAACAATGATGATCATACAATCACCACCATTATCTTACAAGGTTTTTCATACAAAGCACTTTAAAATGATGCTATGTATTATTAGCCCCATTTTAAGGAAAATGAGGCCCAAGGTCATCCAGCACACTAGCAGCAGTATTGGGGATATTATTTATATTACTATTGCTCCTAGGGCAAGGACCCATTATGCTAGGCACCATACAAACAGAACAAGAGAGGCCATCCCTGCTCCTGTGAACTTACAAACAAATGGAAATAGAACATACAGAGAGAAGTCGAAAAGAACAGTGAGACACTTTTGATCAGTGTGTTGGGCAGGAGTCTCAGCACTCCAGTAGCCTATGTAGTATCACATCTTTCCTGTGATATATATAAAAAAAAGTTCTAAGGAGGAACTTTCAGAATGATAATAGTTAGTCCTTCAGATATGTTGTGGGGCTCCTCCTAAACTTGTGGGGTGTTCCATCTAGTAGGTCACATTATCTCTTCCTGATAACAGTCCTCAGAACTAAGTATGGCATGTGAAGTGACATTTGGGGGAATAAATAGCTTGCTGTATCTTTAACACGCCTCATTCCTGCTCCTTACAAAAAAGTACTGTAGGCATCTTGTTACTGAGATGTCGTATACCACTCAAGTACAGCTATACTTCACCTGTATACAACCTGTAAATGGTGTATACCAATGTTATACAGCTTGTTCTGCTAAGAACAAGTGTGGTGGTTTTGGAAGTCAAGACTCAACAGCAAGAATACAGAGACATTTCAGTGCCCTGCAACTGACGAGACAAGATGGGTAAGGCAATATCTTTTACGAGAACAACTTCCATCAGTGTGCTGGAGAGAGAGGCTTTCAAGCTAACTCAGAACTCCTCATATGAAAGATACTACCTCACCCATCTTGTGTCTCTTGCAATTAAGGAAATGTATATTTTGTTCCATTATGAACATATGACACACACCCCCCAAGTTGTTCATTTACTATGATCAATTCTATCTTCAGTTTAAAAATGTATGTATAATTTCTTTGCCCTTGAGACACGTGTAGCCAGACAAAGAATATGAAGGCAGCTAGCTTTACTGCTAGCTGGACCAAAGTGGTTAGAAATCTTAGAAGGGAAAACAACTTAAGATGGTTTTCTAAGTTTTGAAGGAGACTATACTGTAGTATAGTATTACTGATATTATTGATACTCCTCTGAATTATATAGATATCTCACAAGCAGTGAGCTTAGTACTTTTTTCATAGTTCTCCATTTGAAAAGCCTGGTTGAGTTAGTACACAAATCCAACTGTACAGTCCTGAATACAAGCACTGCATTCTACTGATAGTTCTTTGAAAGCAGCTCTTAAGATTGCTATATGTAACATTTTGAAGTGGAGAATAATTAATGGGCCGATGATGCATTCAAAGTGAATTTATCATGCATCTACCATTATTATATTATCCACATAATACACAAGATGTATGTAGAGAAGGGTTGATGTACATGAGGGCAAGAAAACAGAGAGAAGTAGTCTGAATACTAATAACTTGCACATTAAGAAATCCAGGTACAGAAGTACAGCTAGCAGAAAAGCATTTCAGAAGACTATTTATAGGTCAAATCATTACCTTGGTGCAGTCAATATGTCCATCCAAACAGTGGCAGTTGTTGCATTCTTGATCCCATCTGCTGCCATGGGGAAATGACATTCCTTTGAGCCAGCAAGATTTTCCAAAACCAATCACTTTTAAAAACAAATTACGTACAGTTAGTTTTGTAAAGTATCACAACTGAAAAACTAAACACAGACCTAAGCCAAATTATAAATTCTACTTTATCCAAAACAAGAAACAGCCTTACACAAAAACTGAATTAGTTATGAAACACTCATTTGGTTCCAGAGCTAATCTTCTAATAGTTTTAAAAAAGTTACCTTCTTGGCATCTAGGACCTATTCTTCCAGGAGGACAGGTACACCTGTATCCATTTATTTCATCTATACAAGTGGCACCATATGCACAAGGGGAGGACTGGCATTCATCAATGTCTAAAGAAAAAAAAAAAAAGCAAAATAGTCAGTGGCAAAGATTCAGCAAATTTGATTAAATGTCTAATTACAAGCAAACAAACAGGGCAAGATCTGCCATCTTCACTTGTATGGGCTGTTTTGCTATGTGTCTGTTTAAGAGATCATTTGACTTTTGTGCTACATGCAAAAGCTGCTTAGTCTCAGCAGTACGAGCCTTCTCAAAATGCATGTCCATTAATGCAGACATCTGAATTCAAGCACTAAGCAGTAAATTGGCTTGATTGTGTTAAAACAAATGGACTTTGTTAGTATAATTTGGCTCATCATAAATGATGAAAAGTATTGTTTATGAGTCTAGTCTCTTATCTATACACCAGTATAACTTGTTAGTAGGAACGAAAAATAGAAAGAATTAAGAGTATAACGAAAAATTGAGCTAAATACCTCACTTTGAAAAGAGTTTTTTAGAATCTTTCCTGCAATCAGAGCAAGAATTTTTTTAAAAAGAAACTCATATGTTTGGCCATAAAAAGGATATCCCTTTAAAAAAGGGACAAGGAATCAAATGCATTTGCAGATGCACAAGGAAAGCTTAAGTTTCAAACCCTGAACACTAAGGGTGATCTACACCACCAGTCAAGTTGATATAACTTGTTACTCGGGGTGTGAAAAAGCACCCCAAAAATGACGCTTACGCTTCTCACTGCAGTAGAGTATTTATACTAACAGTAAAGTGCTCTCCTGTTGGAACAGACTGTGCACTGGAGCAGCACAGCTGTATCCACATACACTGTAGTGCGGACTTGCCCCGAATGTTTTTCTTTCCAACCATAACTCCCTCACAGCATTTTCCCTTTTCCGAGTCAAATGTTTCAAACATTATTTTACATTTATAAATTGAATTTTTTCCCCAGGATTCACCATCATTATACAAAAGCGAGTGTGGTTTTTAAGTTGTGGTCTGTAATGGGAAGTGAAAGTGGTATGGAACAGCAACATGACAGTTATCAGCATAGCTAATGGAAAATGCCAAGTGACTACAGAAGTACCAGTAGCTCTTATAGTCTGTGCTTACTACTAACCATTCTGTGCTAGATTCTTAGCAAAATCCTACATTTTATTATGAGAATAAAACAGTACCTCGACCTAGCAAGAAGAACGTTACCACTCTTTGTTCCTTTCAAAAGAGTGCTAGTTAAGTCTGTCAAATCACCAGATACATATTGATCAACGTTTACTGTTATCAGCACCACTACTGTCATCCTAAAGAAAGATCAGGGTATAGCTTTATCCCTCACCCTATGGCTGGGCCCCAAGAATCTGCTTCAGCCTTTGAGCTAATGGACCTGCCCAGGTTCAATATCTGCAGAAAATCTAACCATAGTTAGAAGTGGCATGACAGTTGCCAAGACATCAAGTAGTGAGCCTAGTATTATTGCCATTGAGAAATCTGCAGAGAGTAAAACCCAGGAACTCTGTGCCTAAAGGCATGAATCTCGATTGGCAGGACAGGTGTACAGGCACAGAAGCAATCTATATGTGGGCTTGCCACTAAGGGGGACAAAGAGCCCAACTATCAGTATGGTTTACAGAGTATTAAATATTTTTTTCAATTAACTACAAAGTTCATGTTTCTGTGTAAGGTTAATATTCATTCTGTCTTCCAATTTGCCCACATGAAGCAGTTAGTTTTTGCATTTCTCATGATCAATATTGAAGGATAGCACTAAACTCCTTATCTTAAGGACGATTACACACGAAATGCATCAGATTTGCAAGCTTGTTACTATAGTCTACCCCAATCTTTTTGTTTTGGTTAGTTATGTAATATCTAACTCATTATGTCAGCAGCAAAAAAACCAGAGGGAGAAATGCAAAAGTTATTACTGCTAAGAAGTCATTCATTATGGTTTAAAGTATAAAAATACAAAAAACTGCTCACTTTCACTACAAAGAGAATGGCAGGAAACAGACGCACAGACAAAAAGGAAAAGACCAAAACACCTACATAAAATCCAGCAACAGATCTTTTGAGTACAACTGAAGCCAAGTCATTTTAGTTGCATTTATCAAATGAATAAAGGGATTCTGCATCAGACAAAAGAGCCTATTATTTACAAGGTGAGGATCAGTGTCTATGAATAATTCAGTTACCTTCTGCTTCATTATTTGGGGTACTGCTGACCTAAGCTTAATGCATGAAATGTCAAAGGGTCAAGATAACAAAGATTTTGGGCTGTGATGGCATGACCTCTCAGTCCTTCAGCCATACAGGTACTTACTAATTCTGCAGTCTGGACCAGCAAACCCGGGAGCACATTCACATCGAAACCAATTCACACCATCTACACAGATGCCTCCATTGTAACTGTAAAAATAATAAACCTATCATTACAAAGACTGCTCTCAGGGTAGATTCACAGGCTCAAAGATAAGCAAAAACCCTAGTTCTTTCACATAACAAGCCTGTTCAAATGCAAATTTCTATTGTCTCTATTCATGGTATTTTCTCACTGTTCAACAATACAGAATTAAAAAATCCTTGCTAATTCATAATACAAGTCTATTTAATAAGCTATATGCATTGTTTTGTCTCTCTAATTAAGCCTTTGTTAATTAAACCTTCTGCTGCCATTTAAAGGAATGATCTGTTCCCACTATCAGAGAAAGATTATCTGGGATATCATTAGATAAATTATATTGCTTGATAAATCATCTGATAAAACAATAACATTATAGAAACTGTGGGAAAAGGTATAATTAGGAACATTTGTAAAGATATGAACGCAGCTCAAGAAAAAATGCAATAGCCGTGCACAAGATGTAAAACAGAAATTGGAGGTTTCCTCCCCATATTATTTGGAAATGTACAAAATTCAGGGTTTGGATCAGAAAATGAGAACTTGCAAGATTTACTGGTTATTTGCTTAACCCAGATGGCCGCATCTCAAAAGCTTAGAATTTACATAAAAACCCCTCAGAAAATTATTAGAGTACCATTGTTAGTTGAAAAATGTTAGATAATGGACAAAATAATCTGAACTTTCAATGTAAGAAGAGATTTATATGTATGTATATCCAGCTACTTATCAGATTTCATTAGCCATTTTAGAAGATTCAGAATCAATATCTGATCTTAAATTTTGTTTTAAAGTTAAGCAAAATAATTTTCAATAAATAATATGAACTAAAATTTTTGATAGGTTAATATTCTTCTATTGGGAAGTCTTCAATCAAATCTGATAGCAAATATTTTAATTTTGATCTTAATTGAGATTCACTAGATAAAATACTATTTAGCATTTCATTTTTTGACTGGATGAGATTTCAAAAGTACTTCCGGCATGAATAGGCAACAAGACTTTGAAATTAATTCTTATAAATACAATCACTAATGAACTCTAAATTGCTCTATGGTTGGCAGAAAGCAAAAACAAAAAGGAAACAAACAAACAAACAAACAAACAAACATTTTGTTATAAAAAGACCATTCTTGCTGAAACTTTTAAGTCCAGGTCTAATGATTACAGAGCACTTCTGAATTACTGAAGTATGAATATTTTTTAAGAGTAACATATCAAAATATGCTTAAGTGCAGGAAAAAAATTAATAGAAGTATATTTGTAATACTTACCATGGATGGGGGTTGCAGTCATTGGTATCTATTTTAAAAAAAAAAGTATATGAATGGTACATCTATTATAATCTGCAAAACTAAATCTATAATAAAACTAAAAACTAAAAAAGGAAAAAACTAAAAGGAAAAAAGCATAGGAATAAAGAAATTGTAACGTGGTATGAAAACACTACATAAAGGCAACAGTAAAATGGTTTAATACTTGCTTTTACATTCAATATAAGTGACAAATGCTAAAGACTGTATCTGGCCATTTAAATTCAGTGACCTTTGAACTCTTGTTTCAGTTGGATAGATCACAACAACTTCAGAGATTAAAGTGCTGTGGGTTAGCAACTAAAAAAACCTCAGACAGCAAGACTAGACTATATGAACAATTGCAATGGTATTGTCTATTGCTAATTAAACCAGCGTCTACAAACAGTTCCTCCAAAGGAGTACTATTCATTTGACCTTTCATATGGATGTATGCAATTTAGTCAGATTTTTTAAATTTTGTTTTACAAAGCCTTGCTCCTATAAGCAAATTCAGAATTAAGCCAATTCAGAATTAATACACCAGTATAATCAACTTTGAACAATCTAATGAAGGTATAATTTCAGAGTTGATTTAAGGTGAAAATTAGTTCAGATGCAATGTTTTCTTCAAGTTATGCCTTGAAGCATGTCCCTAAAATAGTGAAATGAAGAAAAATAAATGCTAAAATGTTTGGCTTTAACAGAATATATAGTTCAGTCTCCTTTTCCACCTGCTACTAATTTTATAGACAATGTTCAGAGGAAAAAAAAGTCTTTGTAAAATTTTGGAAATAAACTTCGCAAAATCATTTGTCAATAGGAAATTAAACGTTTATGTTGGCAAAAAATTAGGTGCAAAACAAACAAGCTCTCAGTTCATTAAATAAGTCTGTCCCCTCTAGCTACCTCCCACCCTGAATGATTCATACACGTAGGCACATGAACATTAACTAAACCAAAGCAGGTTTTTAACAGCTTTGTACCAAACATTCCTAGCATCTTACAAGAAAAAAAGTGAAGTCTTACTCTGCGTGCATGTACGTCCTTCCCATCCTTCTTTACAGATGCAAGAAAAGGAATCGCCACTGCCAACACATGTTCCCCCATTCATGCAAGGGTTAGGAATACAGCTGCTGTTCTTAGCTTGGATTTAAACAAACAAAACAATTATGTAAAGAACAATAAAAAAAAAAATCTAGATTTTAAACTTAGATCCCTGTATTGGTTGGTTCACAGGAATTGCCAAATGGTGTCAGACTCAGGTTCCATCTGGTGAGTGGCCAGTACCAGACCATTCAGGGGAAGGTTTAGGAATCAAGCGACAGGTAGATACACATTATATTCCCATCTTAGGTCTGATCCTGATCCCTATTAGTCAGAAATTGCCTTAAGCATGAGGTTGAATAAACCTTTCAGAAATGATTATGACTAAACTCTGGATATTTTCTTATCCATTCAGGTGTCCCATCTACAAGTCTTGCTAGTTTCTTGGACTCATGCTCTTCCTGTGGCAACATCTAAGGACACATTGTGTGGTAGATATGAATGAAAATTATGATTTAAAATTGGAACATCAGAGCCAAATGGAATGAGTAAAACTGTGCTTTTTTTTTGATCTCACATTCCTTGTGGAAGTTTAGTACTCAGAAAAATTGTTCTTCAGTTAGCGGGACTGATAACTTTCATTTGTTCACATATGGGTAGCAAAACCAAACCAAACCCCCAACTCCACACAGCAATGCATGCTTCTCCACATTGCTCCCTAGGAACTTTTACCAGGGGTATCTTTTCCTGGAAGTCTTAGTAGGTAGGAGTTACTGTGCTAATTGTAATACATATTTGTATTATATGAACATTCTACTGAGTGCTGGATAGAAACAACATTCCTGTTCAGAGCCTACATGAAAGGTATTAAAACATTTATGATCACTGGCAAACTGGATTAGATTTGAACTAGCCCCTCCCCCCGGTTACCAGAATCCTCTCTGGCTCAGCCCACTCTCGACTACCACATATCAGTGAGTAAAGTTAAAAGTTTACCAATGTTGCAAGTGCTTCCTTTCCATTCTGGAGGACAAGAACATCTGAAAGTGTCTCCATCATCATAACATGTTCCTCCATTGCTACAAGTATTGGCATCACACTGATATTCACCTGGGAGGACAACAAATCAAGAACTAAGCAGTACATCAAGAGTGAATGGAAGTTAACCAAAGATATTAACATTTTGCATGACAGACGCTGCAGAATGTTTGGATGTAGATTGATTTCTAATTTTTAGAACAGACTTTATATTCCTAGTAATAGTATTAAGAAAGTACACAGTTCCATTTGCTCTGGTACTGTAATGAAATCAAGCAAATGGCAGTTATCTTTTTTCTCCACTGTTAATTCAACAGCCTAACACATTGCACAAGAGCTTTTTTTTAATTTTATTTTTTTAAAAAGGTTCAGTTTTGTACTGGGAGACTGGAAAGTATGTGCATAAGAGCCGAATATGAACAAAGAACACTTACGTGAATGGCAAGTTTTGCCTTTCCAACCATTTTTGCATTCACAATAGAAGTCGTTCACCAAATCAATACATCGGCCTCCATTGTGACACGGATTAGGGGAACAGTCGTTAAAATCTATTAAAAAATTCAAATGCTTAACAAAATGCAGTAGACTAGGATAGACGAGTTTCTTTCTTTTTTTTTTTTTTTTTAAAGTCAGGTATATTGTCTTTTTATAAAAAGAAATTTTCACCAGAAAGATACAAGAACTGGTCAGAACAGCAAAGAAAGCATCATACTTTAGCACAGTGGCAAAAAGATGACCTGAGAATCAAGAATTTAAATACGGAAAGCCATGGATTATAGCCTTAGATGTTTAAATATTCCTTTAAAAATTTCAGATTCAAAACAATTTTGGGGAAATGTATTATACAGACAGATCTGGAGACTGTGTTTTTACTGCCCACAGAGCAGGTACTGGGCACCATTAAAGCAAGCTTCCTCACACAGGACTGGATACAAAGCCCATTTAAATTAATGGAAAGATTCCACCAGACATCACGAACCTTTGGATCAAGCCTATAGTACCTTACCAATGGGCCTCAACCCATATCTAGAGAGACCACCTCTAAGTGGTGCTTAGTATTTGTTAATTTAAAAATATTTGGATTAACTTTTTGAATGAGATATAAAGCCAGTCATCAACTGATACCATCAATATTACTGTACTTGGGAGTTTCTGAACAGGAAGAGAAGAATGCTTATTTCAGGTAATGGGGGCAATTTTTTTGTAGACAGAACAATTATCAAGATGGAATTTGGCCCAGACTCTACAGTAACATCTCTTGTAAAAGGACCAAAGGGGTAAAAGATCCTTGTTTCACATCTCTCATCGAAGATGGCAACTGCAATACCTTCGTAAGTCCCTAAATTCAGGATTTAGAGATGTTTTCTAATTCAGAGGAAAGAGATATCTACCAATCTACCAAAATTCCACTTTCTGCAGAACCTTCTTTTTCCCTTTGCAGTAATCTAGCTAAGTGCAGACACAAATATTACTCTTTGCATTCACCAGCCCATGTGATAGGCCTCAAAGAGGGGAAGTTTTTCCCTCTTGGAATAAAATCAAGATAGGCTATAACTTGACAGCAATTGATAATATATTCTAAAAGTCTGAGTTATATTTCAGTTCTTTCCTTTCAAACTCAATTACCTCAAATTATGATTAGAAAAAACTGAACCATTGTATAAAAAAAAAAAAAAAAAAAGCATATATAACTTAATCCCCAGCATTAGATGACTCAGTGGGTTCTCATTAGTGGTGTGGATGGCATTCCTCTGGCAAAATTCCTTGGGAAAAAAACCCCAACAACAACTGTGCTCTGGGGCAGTTATCCTTGATACTCCAGTAACTCAATCACAAATAACTAGCCTAGACAGTATGTGGTTAACATGTTGGTTTTATACTCCAATAGGACTTCTGGTGGTAACAGAAGAAGTATTTATAATCCTAGGTTAGAGTTTAAGTAAAGAAAGCATTAGCATCTCTGCAATGCAGAGCTGTTAGAGCTATTTCATTCTTCTAAAGTCTAGCACTTAAGATTTAGTTATGGTGCAAATCATGGCATTAATCTAGATTTCCATAAAAAAACACAAAAAGACTGATTTGTATGCAGGTTTGTTTGGATTTTAGTACACCTGGACTATCAGATTGCTTTTGATATAGCAACAAACGTGTTGAAAGAATGTCCTAAGAACCAGCATATGGTTTCCTCCAACTATTTACAAAGTGTTAGTTAACAGCATGAAGTGATAATTACTGAAAGCTTCTCTTAAAGAGCACCCTATTGCAAAATCAGGTTAAATTCATATTTAAACACATCCCCTTAGAAGTTGCCTTCTTAAGTACTCTAAGCAATCATTTGACAAGTGGAATAGGAAATGCTGTGGTTCTAAAGAATGGTCAGAGAAAGTCAACGCCAACATGGTTAGCCATAGACTAAAAATGCTTTATCAAAGCTAGAAATTTTTAGTTGTACCCACTTGTGTCACACAACTCTCCTTCCCAGCCACTCAGGCAGAAACACCTAAATGAATCTACTTCGTCAATGCAAGTTCCACCATTCTTGCAAGGTTTTCCAAGGCAGTCATTGATATCTAAAGAGAAAGTCACACAGTGTTATAAATGGGACTATTTTAATCCATGAATTAATGCAGAAGACAGTTTCAGATTTGTGCTAAACATTTTAAAGCGCTCAGTCTGCCCCACTACCATCACTGAGAAGCCAAGTGCAGAGGACTGGGAGGACGGCAAGGTGGAACAGAGCAGGCTGCCTGGCTACTCTGGCTCCCACAGCCCTCATGGTGCTGCTGCCGCACCAGACTCCCTATAATCCCCCGGGGGTCCTTCCTGTCCATAGGAAGGTAGGGATGGCTGTCTGCAAGGCCCCCAAAAACATGGTGCCTGGGCAGGCACCATGATTTGGCATATGGACACAATGGCTCTACACAAGTTTTCAGAAACTGTCAATGGTTCTAGTGACAGTCTCACAGTTGAAACTGGGAATTTCCATCCATCTGGCAAATACTCTAAGTCCGTGTTTCTCAACTTTTTTTTTTTTTTTTTTTTTAATAAGGTACCCCTTTTCCCAAAAAAGTTGTATACAAGTACCCCCAGTACCTACAGTTTTCAGAGGGACAAAAAATTTTTTCTACCACTGCAACATATTTGTTTAAACAACTTAATCATAGCCAGGTGGGCGATGAAATTTTTGGGTATAAAAAGTACAAAAATAATAAAGTGCTATAAAACTTAACACAAAAATTCAGTTTTCTCCAAGGGTGCGTCTACACTACATGGCGCCGTCGACGGAGCCATGTAGATTAGGCAGGACGACAAAGGGAAATGAAGCAGCGATTTAAATAATCGCCGCTTCATTTAAATCAAAATGGCCACCGTGCTGTGTCGATCAGCTGTTTGTCAGCATAGCGCGGCAGTCTAGACGGGGATCTGCCGATCCCAGAACCCTTCATCGGCAGATCCTTTATGCCTCGTGAAATGATGCTTACAGGATCTGCCGACCAAGGGCTCTGGGGTCAGCAGATCCCTGTCTAGACTGCCGCGCTGTGCCGACAAAACAGCTGATCGACACAGCACGGTGGCCATTTTGATTTAAACGAAGCAGCGATTATTTAAATCGCCACTTCATTTCCCTTTGTCGTCCTGCCTAAACTACATGGCTCTGTCGACGGAGCCATGTAGTCTAGACACACCCCAAATTTCAGTTGTGCTGACCCCAGACTTCTTGAGTACCCCTAAGAATACTCGTACTGCTGGTTGAGAAACACTGCTCTAAGTCACTGTACCAAAAACACTAACAGTGCACGGCAGACTCTTACACTTTTCCTCACCAATATGCCTCAAAACCTGCTCCAAAAAAGTTCAAACTCTATGTCTAACGAATCCATAGCTTCTTGTGGAGGGATTGCCCATGACTGTGCCAGCTGTAATGAAGATACCCATTCCCAAAGATCTGGATTAAAGCCACAAACTTGCTGTACAGAGAAAACTAAAAATTGTAGTAATGACTGAAAGTCGTCATAATAAAGATCATGTTGGTTTAACCCATGCTCTAGAAGCAAAGCACTCAGCATAACATCAATTTTACATTTTTTAAAGAAAATTTCAAAGCAAAGCAGTGTTCCTTTAATGACTGGAAAAATCTCTTTTTTTTTTTTTTTTCCCCAAAGTTTGAAAGAGAGAGAGACACACAAGACAGACTTCCACTTACTTTCATGACAGTATGTTCCAGTAAAACCCCTCTCACAGGCACAAGTAAAGTTTCCTCCTGGTTGACTAATGCACCGTCCATGAGGCCCACAAACATTAGATGAAATGAAACGGATACCTTCCTGTGTAGTATTTGTGAATACTTCTATTGTACAGCTGTCTATTACTAAGATTAAAAAAGGCAAAAGACACACTTAACACCATTAGTTATATATAGACAGGACTGTGCCAATCAAGAACTGTGGCTTTTAAATCTTAGACTAGTAAAAACATTGTTCATTTCTTATTGGAAGACATTTTATGCATATTGTAAGATTATTATAATATTACCTGAAAGTTAACTTGCATCACCCTGCAAGTAATACACAAGATTACAAGTCATCACGTACTTTGACGTGGTCTAAATTCTGCCGGTGATAAGACAAGCTTATGAGCCACATACAGCTCTTCTTCAGCTCTGTGTGGCTTGGAAGCTTGCCTTTTAACCAACAGAAGTTGATTAAAAATATATTATCTCACCAACCTTGTTCTAATAACCTGGGACTGACACTGCTACAGCTACACTTCATACATTGTCTGACTACAGGACTTCAGTAAGACACCTTACTCCCAGCCACCCTATAATCTTCTGCACTTTTCTCCCATTGTGTTCTACGTGACTGCCCAAGTAATGAATTCCTGGAGGAAAGCACATACCTTTGCAAGAACTGTTCTTGCAGTGGTCTTTGAGATGAGAACAATTCTTTCCATCGTAGTCATCAGAGCAGGCACAGTAATAGTCTCCTCCTAGATCATAGCATTTAGCCCCATTCTGACAAGGGCTAGGTTCACAGAAATCAATATCCATCTGTAATAAAGACAATCAGCTATTAGCAATTATTTCCCATAGTAATGCTGCCCAGTAGGTAACATTATCAATGTTATCATAGATAGCGAGGAAGTTATTTTATCAGGAAATTAGTCAATTTATAAACATTGTGTTTAATATTAAAGCAATTTACATCCTGTAGAATAGACAAGTCTACTACAAAATAGTTGTTACTACTATAAAGGATCACTTAGAAGATTCAACAAAGGACTCATTTGTAATAGTTTAGTTTTGTCAGCATAACTAATTAGGGATGTAAAATCTCATTTAATTGGTTAACCAGTTAAACATCATGTTTAACTGATTAACTGATTTAAGGGGAAGCAGGATGGCCCAGGCACATCGCAAGCAGAGGATCCTCCAGCTCCCACGGTGAACTGGAACTGGCAAATATCTTCCATTAAGGGGGATGCTTACTGGTTAACCTTTCACATCCCTATAACTAATACACAAAATTTAAACTAAAAAAGGGTTGTATTTTGACCTCTATCCTTTAGTATTTCTCTGTGTATGCTCTCTCACGCTGTACCACACTGTGAACTGGATCCTGCTGCTTCTGTATAGTTTTCATACAATCTACTCATGGTTGCAACTCTTTGGCACAATACTTCCAGAGCATTAAAAGTTCATACAGCTGCTTAATTCTGCTACCTCCTCCACTGGTTGCAAACATGGATATTTGGATATATGGATATTTAAGAAAGGTGGTTTAAAAGATCTCTTATATCCTGTCTGTTACAAGTATTAGGATGAAAACGCCAAATTAGACCAAAAACGTATAGCATGTAAACCTTTACATAAATACACCCTTGTAAGGAAATTACTTTTCTCATGCCCTTACTGGCCAGCAAAAGCATCTTGTATCATGGTACCTTTCCTATCAACTGCTATTCTCAAGGTCCTGTTTTACTTTAGGAAAAACTTAAAGTACTATATTTGCTTGTAATTCTGACAGCTTTAAAAAGACACTCTGGGAAAAAAAAAAACCGTAGCCAAAATAGGCAAAAAAGGTAAACAACACTTCAACACTCAAATATCATTGACGTGGTTCAATGCACTGCAGTATCTGAAAATGAATTAGAGTGTTTTCAGCGTTATTTCACTCTATTTAAGAACATTTCATGCAGATTACAAAAAGCATTTCGATTCTGAGAAAGATATTCTCAGATCTTGTTCTATCAGATGTTCCCATTTGTTTCCTTCCATTAGTGTAAATTTCCCTTTCTCAAGTCAAGTTCAGTAGCTGCTACTTTAGCCTCTGGAATCAGCAGTAGAGATTTCCTGAAATACTCATGGCAGTCAGCCAACTCCTATTCATCAGGTTTGATAAACTTATACATTGTACAAGAAACCATCTAAAAGGAAGAGCATTCAAATGATCAGACCCATGAAGAAAGAACATGTGAGTGGGAAGTTAATGGATCAGTTTAACAACTGGTCCATGATTACTCCTGGTAACTCACTTTTTAAATTTTTAAACAAACAGGGTATTACTATTGTAAAGTAGACATTTAGATTAGAGAAATTACTTCTTAAATTAATATAATATTGCAGAACAGAGATCTTCCAAAAAAAGGTTTGGCACAACCTCATCACTATATTCTAGCCTAACCCTCACTAGTGGATGTTGCTGTGATACAGTTACACCGTTTGAGTGAATGCTCGGAAATGCACACGACTGAATATAAAGCTAGATACTGGATGTTAAGAGGAATGAATTCTAGGTTTTGTTTAGAAGAGTTTGAGTGCCCTCCCCACAAAAACAAATAGCATCATGAGCTCTTAATTCTTACTAATGCTTTAGTATACAATTCTGAACTGTGCTGCAAGCAACACCTCCACACATTTTTAGTGAGATATCAGCTTTAAGATCCTGACTTTGCACTCTACTCAGAGCTGGTAATGCCTCAGCTGGGGTACTGGGTTCAATTCTGGCTGCCACATCTTAGGAAAGATGTGGATAAATTAGAGAGTTCAGAGGAGAGTAACAAAAAGTGATAAAAGGCTTAGAAAACCTAGCCTATGGAAAAAAAAAAAAAAAGGTTTTTTAAAAAAAGTGAGCATATTTAGTTTTGGGGAAAAAAAAAAAAAAACCCACCTCAGGTGGGGGACCTGATAAGAGTTTTCAAATATGTTATTATATAGAGGATGTGATCAATTGTTCTCTACGTCCACTACAGGTAAGACAAAGTAGGGGGATTACTCTGCGGAAGGGGAGGTTTAGATTAGGTAGTAGAAAAAAAAAGAACTAACTATAAGGATAGTTAAGTTCTGGAATGCTGTGGAACCTTCATCATTGTTTGTTTGTTTTTTTAACATGCTAGACAAACACCTGTCAGAGATGGTCTATGGGTTTACTTGGTCCTGTCACAGCACAGAGATCTGGACTTGATGGATTCTCAGGGTCCCTTTCAGCCTTACATTTCTATGATTCTATGCAACACTTTATGTGCTTAATGATAAGCGTGTGGGTAAAAATCCAGTGAAGCCCAAAGGATTACTAAAAAGTAAGTTTAAGACTAGGCTTAAGTGTTTTCAGGATCATGCCCAAATTCATATATGTTTTAATATATCAAAAAAGCAGTTAAAAAAAAATCAGAGCAAAAATTTTAGACGTACATTTATAGAAACACAGAATCATAGGGTTGGAAGAGACCTCAGGAGGTCATCGAGTCCAACCCCCCTGCCCAAAAGCAAGACCGACCACAACTAAATCATCCCATCCAAGGCTTTGTCAAGGCTTTGAAACCTACATTAGGCTGTAGCGTTAAAAGTTACAGCCACTATACAAGTTTGCTTATTCACACAGGGTGTCCGGTAACAGCTGCATTAATCTGTAATGCTCTGGCCTTGGGTTGCTCTAATTTAAACCTGAGATGCGTTTCTTTCCAGAACTCAATCCATCAAAGCTATTACAGCAATTTCAACATCTCTCTCACCTCACAGAAAGCTCCCGCAAAGCCCTGCTGACACAGACAATGGAATCCATTGACCAGGTCCTCACAGCGTCCTCCATTTTGACATGGATTGCTTGCACATTCATTTATTTCTAGCTCACAATTTTTTCCTAGATAACCACGCGGGCATAAGCAATAGTAACCATTCACTTCATCCTACATAGAGGGGAGAGAAAAGGGCAAGATAAAGAAATATTTATTGTCAAGTAAGGTATACTCAGACTTTCAAGATTGAGATTTCTGCATACTGTATTTACAAACAGCCAGACAGACTTTGGCTTCATTAAATGAAATAAATCAAACTCATAAATTAAGCAATACACAAGAAGTTTGTGTCTCCTTCCACTTCACCTCATTTAACTTACCCAGAGACACACATTGCATACAAGCACTGAATTAGTACAAGTTCTGCTTTAAGATTTTAAAGATGAGAACTTTTTCCACTGCAAAAATTAATCTGATTAAATGTATTTTACAAAAAAGATTACCTTACAAGTACCGCCATTTTCACATTGTCCTTTACAGTCATTAATATCTATGGAAAACATATACAAGACATTAAGCAGAAGTCTTACAATCTAAGGGTCCAGAATAAAAGTCAGTACTAATTATTTTGAGGGAAGGATTTTGACAGGATGCTTAGGGGGTTGATTTTTGACTGCCTTAAAATTCATTCAAGTTTAACTCAAAATATAAGCTAAAGTATATAAATTATGGTCATTGTTTGACACAATATTCTAAGGTTAAACAGAATGACTGTATGTTAAAATTATCATTCAGCATATGACATGTATAATTTTTCAGTTTAATTCCACACCTGAAATAAAATGCTTTAATCTAATAAATGCTTCATTTCTGATAAAAAAGCATTCCTATATACTTCAATATACACACCCAGTGTACTTGGCCAAAGGAAAACTACAGAGACATTCAGAAACAGTGTAAGTTCTTTTCCCTTCAGTTATCTAGAACTATGCTACCATTACATGTGGCCTCTTTTTTAAAGAGCAAGTTATCCTGGGGTCAGTATACATACTAAAAGAAGAAATACTAACTGATGTGACAATTTACTCCTTTCCATCCTGGAATGCAGTCACAGTAATATCCACCAATGAGATTTTTGCAAGAGTAAGCATTAAGACAGGGTTTCCCCTCACACTCATTAGCATCTGTGAAACAAGATAAAAGAAAGAAGAGAATAAAGAACAAACCCAGAAACAGACCTCCCTTGCACCAAAGCAAAGTCTCCATGCAATCCAAGACTCAGTTATAAGAAATGGTAGAACTGTACTTGTGTACCACAAAAAAGAGTCTCTATTGTAGCTTTTCAATGCAAATTTATTTACATTATTTTACATGCAAATAAAAGAAACACCTTTCCCTTAGACAAATCTCAGATAGTGTTAATTAGTGAAGTCAGAGAAGGCTTTGCCCTAAGTAAATCATTGCCATGCTAATTATAAATCAGCCATTGCCACCACTAAGAAGGTGCTTCCATCACCATTATTGCATTTTGATAAAGAAAAGTAAACAGGTATCCTTTATGATCTGTTACAATTATAGGTTGGTCTGGGCTTTGATACTTACTTGTACTAGTGTTTGCTTTTCATATCTAGCTTTGCTTTCAAAGCTATTAAGCAAGAACCAAGACACTCAGAATAAATGACCCATATCTTATAAGTTCAGAGATATCTGACAGAGCTGAATTTAAAAAAAAAAAAAAAAACCTTTAAAAAAAATGCAAAGTGTGGAATTATCTTCAAAAGCCATAAAAAGCAATTATTTACCAAGTTGGCACGTTGCTCCAATCCACTGTTGTGGACATATACACTCAAAGCCATTAACACGATCAACACAGGTCCCTCCACGAGCACAAGGGTTAGATTCGCATTCATTAATATCTGTAAAATGAAAAGGCAGCTTGTTTAAAACAGTTTTATTAAATATTAATTGTGATTTTTTTAAAAAAGGGAGCAGGGTATTTAGCCATACATCTTAAGTGAAGAATGTGCTAAATCCTCTGCATGGTCTAGAAAAATCTCAACCTTCACTCTTATTTAAGCTAAATATGAAAAAAATAATTCAGGACTTTCTATTTGTGAGTTGTGGGACATACTGGGAAAATATAGAAAGTATAATGCCAAAAGCAAATAAAAATGCTTTATGTCATAATGCTTTTGGCATTATACTTTCTATATTTTCTATATCCCAAAGAAATCAAAATCTCTTTGGGGCCAAAAGCCTGCCTTTTAAACACAGTTCTCCTACTGTACACAATATTGTTTATAAATTTACAATTCCAGAAATTGTATGAAGATCTCTGCCCACATAAAGCAAGAAGATTCATTGACTCTCTCTCTTAAAATTAAGAGATTTTAGGTACTCCTTCATAGGTTGCCTTTAGTTACAGGAAACCAACCCAAATAATTCCCTTAGACAGAGGAACTAATATTCTCTACCCACAATTAATTGGTTAACTTTCGCATGTCCCAACTAAAAAGGCTTTCATATAGCTAATGTGAAGTCAGCAACATGACATACTACCTTAAGAGCAGATTATAATTGTGGTGCTCCTGTGTGGATATGGACTTACATCATCACTAATTAGCAATCCACACAGAATGGAGTGCAAATTATTTACACATAAGTTATGAGTTAAGCAGTCTGAAGAGAAACACTTCCATAACATTTATTGCAATGCAGGAATATTGATGCATTCAGGTGCAAAGGATATTTGTGGCCTAACATACACTATTACATAAAGCAAGACGACAGACTTTGGGCTTGCCTACATGTACAGTGCTGCAGCATTAGTAAAGCTAGCACTTTAGTGAAGATGCTATTATGCTAGTGGAAGAGCTTCTCTCAGACTAGATAATCCACCTTTGCAAGTGATCATAGCTATGTTTACTGGAGAAGCCTGTTGAATATCCTGTTGAATAGCACTGACTATCCTGGGGGTTTGATTGATATAAATGCTAATAAGCCATGTAGATTTTTCACACCCATGAAGTTTGTAGGCAAGTCTGAAGTAGGTCTCTAATGAAAATACATCTTTAGTTACACTTCCATTAGGTTTTATTCCTATACTGCGAAAACATCTGCTTCTTTCAATGCCTTCATGTTTTCCTAAGTAATTCAAGGACAATGCCGTAGAAATTCAAGATACAGTTTGAAACACACAACTATTGATTTAAAAAAAAAAAAAAAAAAAAAAAAAAAAAAAAAAATCAATTGGCACAGTAGGTTACCCACTTTGCCATGCAGCAGGCTTATTCAGCCAAGTGTATAACAATCCTTCAAACTCAACATAGTAAAAATCAACTGAATTGTACCTACCAACAGCACACGTTGGTCCGCTCCACCCTGGTGGACAATGGCATTTGAAGCCTGATGAAATTTCATGGCAGCTTCCACCATTAGCACAAGGATTTGATACACAAGCATGCTCAGCTTAAGAGAAAAGAAAGTCATCCTGAATAGAATGATTACACAACACCACCTCGATCAGGGTACAAGATTATTTTTATTGGACACCTTCTAGTTGGAACTAACTCACTAGTCAGAGGCAACATAAGTAGCGAGGACACCTCTACAGATGGGAAGCTCATGTTCTTCCATCCTTACTTGCTGTGATGGGAAGGGTGCTAGATTCCTATTAGGAAACTGAACCTGGATCATGCTAGGGGCACCTTCTTTCATATCATACTCTCCCCTCCTGTACCTGGTAGGAAGCAAAAGGGAGACCACCTAATGTCTCAGAACCCCAACACTTGGAGGTGTTTTGCTCCCCATCACTCCCTCCATAGCCTCTGCCTTTTGACTTTTCACTTGTGAACTACCCTAGTGTCTCTCTCTACGGATACTCACACTATAGCTTCCCCAAGACAAATAGCAACAGTTCAAGTGAGAAAAGCCTCATTTACAGGGTAATTTCCCTCAGCTGCTATTACTTGGCAATTATTTTGGAATAGTTCAATGGTGAGTGACCAGTGATTATACAGGAGTTCAGACTAAGACCATCACAGTGTTCTCTTCCAGCCTTCGAACCTATAAAGTAGAGTTGCCTGCACACTCAGGACAGCAATGCACTGGATTATTTTTGTTGTATTCATGTTGTTTTAAAATCCAGTTAGATTCTGGATAATTTAGGTGCTTACCATTTAACCAGGGAATGTTTCCCTTTTTTACTTTAACATGCAAGGTGATTACCCAATTTGCATATTTAATTAAATTTTTCCTAGGACACAGCCCAACCCCCTGCTCCTCCATCCTGCACTCCAATCCCGTGCCTTAGGTCATAATTGCCTCCTTCACCCAAACTCCCTCCTAGACCCCACAAACCTTCCTACACCCCAATCCCTTACCCAAGCTCCCTTCTGCACTCAACCTCCATCCCAGACCCTGCACCACCTCCATTAATATCATGGAAGAATGTAGCCCTTGACCACATTCCAAAATCTTGGGAGTGCCCCCCCCATAAAAAATTATGGCCCACCCCTCCGCTAGACTGAAGTCAGGGATGAACAAGGTGGCAACAGAATTATGCTTGAGAATCCTTCTTCTTTGATCCCATGGATATAGTTTTGTAACTAACATTTTAGTCCCAACACTCCATAGCAGAGCTTCAGCACAGTTTTCAAGTATAGTTTGGACCCTGCTGAATGGGGTCCAAATTGTGATATACCTTTGTGGGAAATACAGTTTATTTTCTTCAAAATGAGGGTTGGGGGCATAACTAGCCAATTTGGGATTTTCTAGTAGTAAATTTTTAAATTAAAAATTTTAATTGCTTGCCTCCTTTTTTGATCACAACGAGAACATCTGCCCAAGTAGACTTTACTCTAGGGATCAGGGCTAGCAATGACTCACAAAACTCTACAGCACCTTTAAGATGATCCAGGTTTGTATGTGCATGTATGCACAGGTGGAAGATAGAGTGTAGTTTTTTTTAAAAATGGTGCAACAGGATCCCTTTCCCAAAGTAGTATGGTACAATTTAATACGGGGTGGGGGAGGGCAAAGGGAGGCAGCATAAGAACAAAAGGAAAAAGAAAGGAGACATATTGGGCCTGATTCCATCTCCACTGCAGTCAACAAAAGACATTCTATTGTCCTCAGTAATTTTTGGATCAGGCCTTTAAAAAGGAAAATAGCAAGAAGTTGGGCAGCAGCACATCTGTATCCTTCCCTCCAAGTACCTAAATTTACAAGTGTGTGGAGAAATCCTCTTCCTGCTTCCCAGGAAGCAGACAAACTGGGATTTTGGAAGGGACCTCTCGTGATGTCTTTCTTTGAAAGGGAAGGCAGCTTTAAATAAAAACATTCCTTCCTCTCTCCATATGTGAGTTAGATGGATCAATTGCAGGGAAACCAACAAACTACAGGGCACCACCGAGAGCACTTGATTGCCATTTCTTTCTACAACTGCTTAACATAGCTTCCTAGTCAACGAGATGTAAGCAGAGGTCTCCGTACCAATTTCACAGTTCTTTCCAGAGTAACCGTCTGGGCAAGCACAGTGATATTCATCTGGTTCGGTGTTCATACAGGTTCCACCATTCAAGCATGGGTGGTGATTTCCACAGTAGTTTAAATCTGAATACAGAAGAAAAGAAAATGCCCGTTGACAGGTGTAACAAATCCCAAAGTTACTGTTTTAGATCACAGTCAAGAGACTACAGGCAAAACATATAACACCTTCCTGGCTTGAACAACATTATGACCTCCTGCCCCTTAAACCATTTTGACTTCAAGTCATCAATCATTAGCAAGTCTGTCATCCCATTGCTTTCCATAGAATAAGAAAGGCTGGACAAAAGACAACTGTATCAGTAAGAGGGTAAAATGTATCATTTCAAGCCTCTTGCCTTACATTTATTTATCTTTATAATGGCTAAGCAGTCATCTGCCACAAAAAGGATTAGTGACAGATGTGCTCACATAATTGCACATTGCAAAAACAGTTAATAAGTTACCAGTTAATCAGTCAATTTTATTATTTTTTCCTACTAATTAAATGTTAAGTACCTTTGTTACACAGCAGACCACCCCAGTTGGTTTCACAATTACACTGCCATGGGTCTTTACAGCTCCCATGAGCACAGCCTGCGTAGCGAACACACTCATCACAGAACTGTCCTTGCCAACCATAATGACACCTAAATAGTAAATACAAATGTTAAACATGCTTAATTATCTGTAGGACGGGTATTCAGAGTGTTGCATGCTGAACAATCCACTTGTTTTAAAATAATGAATGATGATAAATGTAACAGAATAATGAAGTGCTATTTTCTCTTTTAGAACCTGCATACCATCACTCTTGAATTAGGCAAGTTGTAGAAATCTTTTCTGTAATTCACTAGGAACAAAGAAAGCAAACACCCAAAATACTACAACAGCTTATTCTAAACATTATGCACATGTAAAATACCTATTCTTTCACCAGACAGCCAGTTCCTACACAGTTAGAAATCATCATGCCCCACAGTAGTGTAAGAAGATGGATTATATAAGCTATTACTTATTTGAAATGAAGATTGCAAACTCTTTCACTGGACAAAGCAGCATTCACTGTACTTTTGTTCTGTGAAGATGGCTGGTAAGAGATTAGCTAATTTGTTCTAGAGTACTACACTTATTTCATGAGCTGGGATGATCAAAGATGCAGCTGTCTTGTCAATTTTCTCCGAGTTATTTTAAGAACTCTTTCTGCAGATTTAGTCTGTTATGTTCCTACTGTTCTTTAGCAGCTTACTCTAGTATCCTCCTTGCTTGGAGCAGACAAAATAAAATAATGAAGACTTGAGAAACACACAAAAAAATAAAGCAATTAAAATACTTAATGTTTTGTTACCAGGTTTCTTCAAGGACACTTCCCTTCAGAGTGCATTGTTTGTAACAATGCAGACATATACTCGAAGACCAGAATTTTGTTAGCAAAAATGTGTGCGCACTCTAGGAAAGCTTATCTTACTTACACTTTAAAAACCCTTGGATCTCCATCCAGAAGTTATGGGTTAAGTTAGAAGGAACTCTAATTATATGGTTATTCAGAGAGACAATGCCCTAAGAGCAGATGAAAAACAGCAAGATGGTCTTTTTTCCTAAAAAGTATCTACAAATCTTCCAATACAATCCTATTTGATAGTTAATTTGAATCGGCTGTTGGTTGAACTGGGTATTAAATATATGCTTCACTATTCCTGGAAAGTCCCATTAGAAAAACATCTGTTGACTACACTGTATGGATATTTACCCTGTATGCTCTGTGAAGTAGGAAATGTCAGCAACAAAACTATATGTTTCATAGCTATGCCAGTGTCACTGAATCAGAAGTTGATCCCCTTTGCAATGCAATAAAAGAATGGAACTAATAGCCATCTTGTGAGTGGAAGAGGGAAATCAAATTGGGACTCCTCATTCACTAAAGACTAATATATTAGACAGTTTAATAAAGAGTTGTGGTTCCTGAGACCATGTGTTGGCAGCATGGTACTACTGTCCGTGTTAATACTAACACAAACTACTCCTTACTTAAAGCTCTGAATTCCAGCTCTTCTGTATTTAGTTACAGAAGGTAGCTTTTTCCATACATTCACATATGTTTATAGTCTCATTAGTAAACTTTTAGAACTATATAGTGGCAGTTATGGTGCTAGAGATTGCTCTGATACTTCTACTTACAATGCAATTACATACAAATGCTGGGGTATACAATCTACATATTTCAAGAGTCACAGTTTGCTCACATTATTAAAAGACTCAGATAAATGAGGGTTGATGGGGTCAGTAGAATATATAAGCCCACAGGACAGTAGCTTTCTCCTCCTGAGTTAATATACCGTACAGTAAAATATTATTTATATAAAAATAAAATGAAAATCTTGTATGAAAGCTGGTTCATACTAAAAATGCATCCTCATTCCAGGTAGTACCAATTTTACTCCTAGAGTACAGTTGTTTCCAATGCTAAGATACCTACTTATGGTAAGAAGTATGCATAATTTCTTTGATGTTTTAAATTTTAGCAATGCAATGTGATATTTAAGTGCATTCTCAGCACACACACTCTGCAGCTTCTGTGACCTGGTTCATTATTGACAACAGAAAGTCTGTTTTAATCCAAAGAACAGATACCTAGCGACAAATGTGGCATATCAATTTGACTGACAGGGAAGTGTGTTTTAGTAACCTCTGTTTAAATGGGCAATGAGAAACTGAAAAGATTATGCATTAGCAAAGCAGAATAATTGGTTAAATTTATCTTAAAATTGTGATGATGCTTGAGGAACACACAGAGGGCAATGTAAGTTATCTTCTAAAAATCCAATTTAAAAAGTTGTTGTTTGAGGCCCTGCTAGAGCACACAAAAATGCTCATTTGGTAGGAAAGGGTTACTTCTTGTTCATGACATATACGGAGATACAAAATGTATAGTTTGAGTTACCATAATAACCCTAGGGAAATCATTTCGACAAGCTACCAGCAGTCCAACCGAAGGAACACTATGTTTACGAGTCAAAAGGTTACTATGTGGTAAACTGATCAGTCTTCAGTTTACAAGGAAGAGTAAATTAGGATTTCCTCTCAAACAGGAAGTCTGGTTGCAGCCTACATTAGCAGGTGCTAGAACAGCTTTAATTCCACTTCCTTCTGGAAAGATAACATTTACATGGATCTCTGCTCAGTCCTAGAGCAAATGTGATAAAACAGAAAAGCTTGTTTAACAAGATTTTTCTCACAAGTTTCAATACACAAACTGTCTAAGCATTAAGGTAAAGAATTTCATTTCACCATAATAAAAACAAAGGTATGTTTGTATAAAAACAAAGGAGAGGAATGGAGTTACATTTAGAACAAAGTTGAATTAATCTATTCTAGTTCTGGTCACAATAGTAAACAAAGACCAAAGAGAAGCTGTTTATGCAGCCAACAGTGGATTAGATTAAATTTTTGCCATTATGAATGGAAAAGCATGATGTCTTGTCCCCTTCCTCCCTTCCCCTTTCTGCCAATTTTACTAGGACTAACTTTGTGACCATGGCTATGCAAAAGCAAATCAGAGATAGTTTAATCTAAATGTCTGCTGGCTTTTTAACAGTACAAAGGAAGTTACCATAAATACATTGTTATAGTTTAGTAATTTCCCGGGGGGAAGTTTGAAGCACATGCATCAAGTTTCAGAACAGACAGGTCCTCCAGGTCAGGTTTAAAATCAGCAAGAGGAGTGCACAGGCACATATAGGAATAATCTTTTTTTTTTTAATTACTGAAGAAAAATGATAAACAGTTCTACAAACCTAGTTTAGCTGCTTTCAGAAGAGCTCCATTTTATTTTGACTACAGATGGATTGGTAAACAATGGAAACCTACAGCTTAGGTTAAGGCTGAAATAGGCTATTTTAAAGAGAAGTATTTAGCAAAGCATATAGGATCACATTTCATAAACTAAATAAAGGTAACCAAGGAAACAACAGGAAACAATGGTTCTGTAGATTATTACATATACAGTTATTTAAGCTAAATTAGCATTAATTGTATCAATATATTTAGGTTTGTACAAAACGTTTGCATTACTAATAAGTGTGGCATGAAGTAGGTTAGTGTGAATGCATCAGCCCAGCATGCATTTGTAGAAATGCTAAGTCTCACACAGCCTTAATACACTCAAACAGCTGATGCAAGATCAAGATAGTCCACAACAGTCAAAGTTTCTGGTACATGCCGCAGTTTCAAATTATATTCAGAAATAGGAGCAAAAAACTGGTGACAATGTGGCAGAGATATGGTTGTTTAATTGGAGTTTTTTATATGTATTTATTGATATTTAATTGGAGTTATTGATATTCTGTTTATAAATATAATAGTTTAAAAAGTGTGAAGACTATACAAAGTTAAGATACAAATTTAAAAAAATCATCATTTTGTGGAAGAGGAGTATTTATTACCAAAACGAGAAAGAGGACATCAGTTACCATCATGCAGCTTAATGGTGTGATCTGACTAAGTGCCGAGATGTGCTCAAATAGTAGGGAGTTAAATAGTAGGCACCTCTTCGGTGGTGCTCAGTATTTTTCATGATTGGGCCCTTCATTTTCAAAACCAGATTCTTGGTTAAGCACATGGAATTATAAAGCTGTCAATGTATGATCCCATTTGTTGTTTCATGTAAGTCTTCCCCATTTATTGCATGTAGTTTACTTTATTTTCAGTTTTTCAACTTGTTCCCCTTTAGCTTTTAACAGGAAAACACAATTCTAGGTCAGAAGAATCTGAAATGCCAGAAGGATCTGAAACTTTGCAAAGTAAATGCACTGGAGATTCTTGGATCTTATTCCCCTTCTTATCCACCTATCAAGGCAATCAGGTTATCCCTACCAGCATTTAAAATAGGCCAACGATTCATAGGCTATAGAACAGTGCACTCAACACTGGAATTAGTTAAAATTATCAGTTCCTCTACTAGCTATATAGATCTGTGGAAGACAGGATTTAGTTGCACAGTTCTTTCCCATGAGAAGTACCTGAGCTTAAGTTTCACTTGACAAAACTCATAACATACATTACTGTTGAACAAAACTAACAGCTGTGACCAGAGAAACAAAGTGTGTGAGGTAATATATTTATTGGACCAACTCCTGTTGGCAAGACGCAGAAGCTTTCAAGTCACACAGTGTGCTGTTCTTCAGGTCTGGGTGACCAGAGCAGTGAAACTGACTTACAAAGAGGGACATCTTAATTTTGAGAGCTCCTCCCTTTCAGAAGCCAGGGGACCGCTTCATATGTCAGACTGTCACATGAGTCAGAGTACATGCACAGGGTCCAGGGATAGCACCCTGACTGGAATCTCAACAACTGAAAGAAGCTGGGTTTGGAATTTCATATAGACTTTGCTTAGGGAGCCCAATTAATATTTTGTATCTACTTTTGGCTAGCAGGCTTCATATTTTGGCTAAATATTTCAATCCCAGGTAATAATCTGAATTATCAATTTTCAAAACAAAAGGTGAGAGTAAGGCATTTACATTAAGAGCTAAAGACCATCTTAACGGCTAATTGTTGCCAATAGACATTAACCACAAATGGGCTGAATACAGTGATCTTGAGTCCCAACACTTCATTTTACAAGTCTACCTTTAAGGGAAGAAAAAAAAAAAAGGCTCATAGAATTAAATCACTTAAAATACACACACACACTAACACCCCCTTTTGACACAGATTTATGCCAGTTTGCAGATCACACTTCTATAGACTGACAAGACTCCTCATTACTATAGGCAAGATTCTTTAAGGATATCGGCACTAACAGGCACTTCTGCGCTGGTTATCCTTCGGTATCCAACTATCACATTCCACAGCCAGCCAGGATACATCAGGCTCCTACCAGTCTTTAGGTTAAAGCATTTCAAAGAAGTGAAAGGAACCTAATATGCTTCCAAACAGTGAGTGAAACACTTGATCCTAAAATAAAAATCCTAGAGGGAGCACCCATAAAACATCATTTTAATAGAAAATGTAAAGTCCTTAAACAAAAAACAGTTTTACTCCTTTACTCCCTACATCCTGAAAGACAGAAGGAAAGTCACAACTGCATCCTGTAACTTACATGCGTGCTCCTCTCCCCAACCCCCAGAGACTTCCTGACAAATAAAACTCCTCCTGCACTTAGACTTCAATTAGAAATTTTAGCCAAAACATTCATGGCAGGAAACTAAAGTAGATCTAGTGATGCTAACGACAGAAGCAAAATGCATCAGTCAGAGGGTTAAAAAAGTCTAGACAAATGGAAAAACAAAACATTAGATTTTCTGATGACACACTCAGGATGGTGTTGCACAAGCCAAAGCAATAGCCATATATAGTTATTTAATTTAATGTATAGAGAGTCTGCTTAATTTAAGAGAAGAGCTGTTTATATTAGGAGACAATGTGGCCCAGTTACTAGAACAGAGCTGGGCTAAATATGGCCAAGCCACCAGATTCAGTCTGCAGATGCAGCGGGGAGCTTCAGGCAGACTCTCTGCTTGACCTGCCCACCCCTGCATGCTGCTCAGAAAAGTGGCTGCCAGGCCATGTGTGTTTCATAGCTGTGAGCCGAGAGAGGGGGGAGAGACTTGATGTGCTGCCCCCGTACCTAGCACAATCCCAATAAACTATCTGTAGCCAATGGGACCTGCCTGTTCTTCAAACAGGCAGCATGCAAAGCCCCCATCTTCCCCTCCCCTCAGGCTCTTATTCACAAACGCACATATCCCTTGCAGCCTGTGCTGGGGCATACAGGGAGGTTGCCTGAGAAACATGCTGGGCTGCTACCCGGGAGTCATCCAGGTAAGTCTCCCAACCCTCTGCCCCCCTCTCCCACATAAGCCAAACCCTTTGCCCCCTCCTGAACCCATACCCCCCCAGACCCTGCACCCCAACCCCTTGCCCCAGGTCACAACCCCTTCTTGCTTTGGGTGCATGGCTTTGCATTGTGACCTGGGGCAGAGCACTGGGGTGCAGGGGTTTGGGTTGTGACCTGGGGCGAGGGACTGAGGTCACAAACCCAAACCCCTGTACATGCACCCCAATCCCCTGTACATGCACCCCAATCCCATGCCCCAGGTCACAACTGCCTCCTTCACCCAAACTCCCTCCCAGACCCCACATTCCCTCTTGCACCCCGATCCCTTACCCCAAGCTCCCTCCCAGTCCCCACATTCCCTCTCGCACCCCAATCCCTTACCCCAAGCTCCCTTCTGCACCCCAACCTCCATCCCAAGCCCCACATCTCCTCCATTAATATCATGAAAGAGTGCAGCCCTTGACTACTTTCCAAAAAACTTCTGCCCCAGCAAAAATTATTGCCCATTCCTGTACTAGAAGATGACACCGAGTGAGGGATCCAGGTTTTAAGACCTGTTATTGTACTAACTCAATGAGGAGTGTTCAGCATCTGCTCAAGTCTGTTAGAGGCTTTTCCCCTTCAGATCTGAGGATCATTCATCGACTGTTCCAGGGAGAAAAAGCTCACAGTTGGGCCTATGTTCTGAGTTCTTTTCAAGAAAGACTACCAAACTGAACACCTAACAGAAAAGGCACTTTAAGTGCCCAGGATTCAGCAGGATAACTGCATTAAAAGGGGAAAGTTTTGAAGGTTGGGGACCTTGCTTCAGTCATAGGTTCTAAACCCGGCATCAGGGAAGTCCTTAACACCATTGTTGTATGTGTATTAGCCAACACATTATTAGCCTTTAAACAACTAATCCTAAAACAACACTAACAACCCTACTACTTCCACTAGTGCCAACTATATACTTACATGCACACATGGAGAGAGGATTTAAACTGCATAGTGTACAAAAAGCGGTGGACACTGCTAGAGGTTTCCTTTTGCAATCACAGGTTGTACGAAGGAAATGAGGAATTATTAGGACCATCTGTTCTTTATGCCCTCAGAAGAAACCCCAATGGACAATGCTGGCCAAAGGCTCATTTTCAGGCCATTTGGCTTAGTCTAAACATCCTCTTGTAGGACATGTTTTTGATCTTTTAGAAATGCATGGGTTTTTTTTAAATAGAAGCATGATTAAATATACCATAGTTCTCTACTGATTAAATTTTAATTTCATAATATGTTGAATACAGAGATTTGGCCCGTTTAAGTTATGTTTTTAAAGCAAGATTCTCTGTAGAAGCTTAAAATAAATCAAAACAAAAATAAATTATACAAACTTTATTCATAGCACTACCACTCTGGCAAGATGGGAACAATGTGCTTGGATGCTCGACATACCTGGAACTTCTCCAAACACATGCCAAAGTGGATCATGAGGAAATGAGAGATTAAACGATTAAGTGTACTAACAACTTGTTGAAAATGGTACCAAAAGACTAAGATAACCTATTGGAAGAACTACTGGCCATCCAGCATCATGGTAGTGTGCAGGGTCCAATTACTCTGAATAAGATTACCTGAACAAATTACATTAGACCAAAGATAACTCATTGCTGTGTAGCACAAACGATACAATCTAGTGTTTAAGAAGATCTGATGTTACTATTGTTCAAAAGGCATCAAGAAACTCCAAAACAAACCCACACGTGGAAAGCAAAACAAATTGCCCCCACCAACTCAACTTCTTAGCAATGGTTTGATGTGAATCAGCTCAAGGTACTATATGAAGTCACTAATCAACAAGACCACAGTCTGCTATTTAAGAAAAACCTAGTTTTTTAGACAGACTAGTAGCTCCACATCTAGCTAATTTATCTCACAATTTTTAAACTGATTCCTGTCTACACAAGAAGCAATTGGTTTGATCTCACCAATGTCATCTGAATAAGCTTTTCATTGTTGTTTCTTCTGAACTGATTCTGCAGTGAAAGAGAGGGAAAATCATTTCTGAAGCACAGCATATTCCTTATTAAGTAGGAGTACTGCATACATGGTATACCCTGTAAAATACTTTACCATGTTGACAATAGTACCTTATTATTCTAGAATAAATATAGTAGCCACTTTCTCAAGAGAAGAAGAAAATAAAAATTTGAAAAATCCTCTTCTTCACCACAAGCCATATCAGACCACTAGTTCTCAAGACAACTTTGCACAGGGGTTTTCTAAAAAGGGGTACTCAAGCTGGTTAAAATGAAGACCTATATTTTTGTTTTCCTTCCTATAATGCTGAGCAGACAAAAAGACACATTGATAAATAACTCAACCAACATGAAAATGACTTAAAAGTCAGAGCCAAGGAAGCTTTCCAGCAAATAAGGATGACAGGCCTACTGCTGCCAAAGGCATAACTGAGAATTTAGCCATTTACCAGCTGAATGGCTGCATCCAACTGCTAAGGGTCTAAGGTCCGCCTCTATGGAAGCACTTAGTCCAAGGAATCACTTTGCAATTCTTGATATGAAGAGTATGAAAGCAAAAAATTATTTCAATGAAAAACTGCAATTTGGATCCTTACACTAAATCAGATGAAAAACAGATTTTGCAACTTTTCTATATATAAAAACAATTGTGAAGTTTCAGAATAAGGCAAAATCCATTTATAAACCAGACTACTGGCACCAGCAGACTTCCATGCCTCTCACACCCTTTCACCTTCCTCCCATTTTTCATTAGAATTAGAAAGCAGTCATTGTTTTAACCTGTTAAATAAGGTTGGCAATAGACCAAAAATCCAAAGAAGGAATTTAGATTATAATTCAATAGCTCCCAACACAATCATCCCAAGTAAATCTAAACAGCTTTTCATGCAAGGCTGTAAACAAAAGGTCAAGTTGGCAAGCCTTGTTTATACTTCGACACTCCACTTTTTTATAGAAAATTTCTACCATCTAGACAGAGTGCACTTTTCTAATGTACACAGATCTCTACTAGGGATGTCAACACACAGTCAATTACATGATTAACCAATAAGCATGAGCTTATCAGTTAATCCTATCAACTACACACATCCCCCCACCTTGCTGTCTTTCTATCAGAGGCAGCAAGGGCAAGAGGTGGGAGCTGATGCCCCACAAGCACCAGATACGTGAAGCCACCTTTCCCTAGGGTTGCAAGATGAAAAAAATATATATTTTTTATTTTAATATATATATTAAAATAAAACAGCATGTCCCCTTTAAGAGTGAGTGCAGGGATAGGAACAGGGGAGAGGTTGAGCATTAAGACCCAGGAGAGTCATTGCTTCCCCTTCGTCTTTTTGCCGGCAGCCATTTTGTGCCAGCAGCCTTGCGGAACCAGGTAAGCATGGGGTCTAGGGTCGGGGGGGTTGGGGGAGGCCGGGCGCTGAGTGTTTGTAGGGTTGCCAGGTGCCTGGCATTTTCGCCTCCTGGCCGGGGAATCTGAAAATACCGGACAAAGATGTCCGGTATTTTCTGAATTTTTTTTACTGGACAGGAGGTGAAAATACCGGACTGACTGGGTGAATACCGGACACCTGTCAACCCTACCTTTCCCCCTGCCACCCGCTGCTGCCTCTGCTAGAGAGGCAGCAGCTCAGAGGGTGAGGGTGGTATGCAGGAACTGGTACACACAGGAAGCCAGCTTTCAAAACAGCTCCCCATGCATATCGGCTCCTGCGGAGCTGCTTCTCCCTTCCCTCCCCCAGGTCCTGCTGCCTCTATCAGAAGGGGGAAGAAAGGGAAGAGGGGGAGGGTCAGGAGGCAGGCAGGAGCCGATGTGTGTGACAAGTCGGATTTTAAGCTGGCTCTCCTCAAATGCTGGCTCCACGGAGCCACCTGCTCCCTCCTTGCTGCCTCCCACAGTTGCAGTGAGGGGGGAGGGCAGGCAGGAGCCAACGCTCAGGGGGAGGTGACTGCCTCCCCTCATGCTGCTGCTTCTATAAAAGAGGCAGCAGCATGGGATGGGGGGGGGGGGGAGAGGGGTAGGCTGCCGCAGAGCAGTCTGTCTCCAGGTGGCAGCCGGTCTGTGCAGCGAGCTGGTTTTTAAATAGTCTTCCTCGCATGCCAGATCCTGCCTGTCACCCCCCTCACTGCCTTTGATACAGAGGTAGCAGCGGGCTCCCCAGGAATGCACTGGCTGCCGGCCCCACTCCCAGGGAATAGCTGTGTAACTGCTAAATTTGATGTGGTTACATGACTATTCAATTAATTGCTATCTAACCTCCCTAATCTCTATGGCATGCAAAAATTAGGTACAGTAAGTTCCAGCTGTGAGGTTGGCTAGTCCAATTAGTAACAACTCATTTCTATAAATGTATTTTAAGACATGTTGCATTAATGGGAGTTTTAGTGTCCTAGGTACGGATGTTCAGTAACGGTTAATTTACCAGTCGAGTAGTCGATGGAATTTCCATTGACTACTCGACAGGCACTTCTGCATTCCTCCTTTGAAATGTACAAAAGCCCCCGCTGGGGCTCTTGTAATTTAAAGGAGGAATGTGGAACTCTGCGTGCAGCCTAGGGCCAGCGGGAAGTCCTGCTGACTCCAGGCTGCACGCAGCGTGCCAGCTTTGAATGTACAAAAGTCCCCAGCGGGGGCTCTTGTGCATTTCAAAGCGGCAGTGCAGCATGGAGACCAGGATCAGCTGGGGTCTCCACAGCTGATCCCAGGTTCCGCGGAAATGCTGCACTGGAGCCTGGGATCAGTTGGGGGAGTCCCTACCTGACCCTGGGCTCAGCTGTGCAGCGCTGCCACTTTGAAGTACCCCGTCTCCCCCCCCCCTTTGCAGCCTCTGATAGAGGCAACAAGGGGGAATCAACTAGTCGACTATCCGATAAGCATTTGCTTATCGGACAGTCGACTAGTCCTTAACATCCCTAGTCCAACTATTATCTTATCTATATACAAGTTCAATATCTCTTTGATGGACATGCAGATTGCAGGATACTTTGTTTTAAAACAGTGTATAAAACTGTAGCATCAATCTAGACGTAAATCTTTGAAACCTTAGTAGATTCTACCCACCTCTCTACTTGCTAATCAGTCTTCATGGCTTGGTGACGTAACTTGTAGGTGTCAAGCAATTCTCCAAAAAGGGCCATATTTTTGGAGTTTAATGATCCCTTCCAATACACCTCCACATAATATTCTATTGTAAAAGCTCAAAGCTTTTATGTATTTTCAGAAGAGCTGTCAAGTGATGCTACAAGCCCCTTGGCGAGGTAAAACATTGTAGCCAAAAATGAGAATGTGTCATTTTTTGCTAAGTTCTAGAGATACTGCAATATGACTAAGACCACAGTTTTTACTCATCAACTTAATTGCCAACATCCTAATATTGGGTTTATTGGCCAAAACTACCATGTATTATTTTTTGGTTTTGCACAGGCACATTTTACTGTCCCAGAAATTAAGCTTTTTACATGCAGAAAAAATGGCAAATATAAAATTTTGCAATATACTAACATGAAAATCTTTCACAATGAGTATTCTTAATTGTCAAAGTATTTCACAAGGGAAAAAACACTTTCTATATCGCCAACTGAAATTTGCTGACCAGATCAAATTCACATTGCAGGTCATGCACTAGTAGCAGTGGACTGCATGCCTGTAGTTTGTACTGCACACTGAAAGCTATATCCATGTGAATTACAAATGGGAAAACATTACATTAGGAAGTTTTTGTGCTTACAATGTAGCATATAGTCTTCCCAGTAGAAGGTTTTAGTTTGTAGATGGCTATACATGCAATATTACCCTTTGAAATATTCTAGAAACTAGCCTTTTAATTTAGTGAGGCACTGAAAAGGGATGAAAGGAATATTATCGCTCTTACCAACTATGTCATCCACAATATGACAAGCCCATTTGACAGTGAGATACTACCAAAAGGTGCTTATTGATATATCTACTAGACTACACGTGACATCAGATATACAAAAGCATCTCTAAGTAAAATAGCAGATATCAGTAAAGAACAAATGGAGAGATCTGAGAGAGAGGAACATTTGATTGAGGGGACATGTAGCTTCTTCAGACAAGTTAAGAAATCTGGCCTCACAACACCTGCTGACATGGCCAATATAGTGAAATTTAAGTCTGACAAGAGTTGGACAATCACAGTAGCTATCAATCCAAGAATTGTCTTCCACAGAGTCCTGTTTTTAAGCTAAATGCAGAGAAAATCTTCCAAATGCAGCAATTCTTTGTCATGTTGCTTATGTGTCTCTTCCATGCTGATGAAACAGTGAGACGATAAAACTCAATTAGGATATCAGCTAGAAGAATCCAAAAAAAAACCCAACACACTGTGTACATCAGAGATTCCATATCTATTGTACAACTGATGGCCAAAGAAATTCCACACATTTGATTAACAGGCTGCTGAATACTTGGGCAGGTCCTAAAAGTGACAAAGCTAATTCTGTAATTGAATTACAGACAAAGAATTGATACGACAAAGTAACTCTGAAAACTGCAGAAAGACCAACCGAAACCGCATCTAAAGATGTATGCAAAAAAATGCCAGATGATCGGAGGCACAGAGTGTCCACCATGGAAAGACTCCTAAACATAGCATTCGAGAAATCACGTGTAAAATTCCACTGTGAATATATGGTTTAAATCCACATGATATTGTAGGAGCACACCCAACACAACACACTCCTAACTGGAGGCTTTGAAGGAGCCCAAAATGGTACTCTCCAGGAAGTGGTCATAAGGATGCTACAAGCCCCTTGGTGAGGTAAAACATTGTAGCCAAAAATGAGAATGTGTCATTTTTTGCTAAGTTCTAGAGATATTGTCTGTAATTCAGCTATTTCACCCCCACCCTCTTGTAAAGTTGCTTTTTCTAAGGCACTTTCGTTGGTGAAATTTCTGTTGGTGAGGGGTGTGAAAAAATAAACCCCAATAAACATGTTTCTACAACAAAAGCATCAGTACGAAGAAATACTCTACAACACAGCTATTGCTACTTGTTGGGGGAATGGGGAGGGACCGTAATTATGTCAATGGGAGAGCGAGAGCTCATCGGCATAGCTACATGGCAGACTTAGCCTAAGTTTGTATTGTCTTTTAATTTCAATTGGTATTTCCATTAGGTGCCTTCTCATATCCCACCACCCTGGGCTAAAGAGATTCTGTGACACTACATGGATGTAAAAAGTCGTTAAAAAAGGTAACACTGTGCCCACTAAAAATCCTAGCAGTTTCAGGGTTACACATGCTGCGTGGGTACAAACACAGCTTTATGCTGCAGAGCCAGCAGTGAAGCTGCCTCCTTGAGAGCAGGGCCGGTGGGGACTTGCTTTGCTGCGCGCTCTGCAGCTAGCTTCCTGGGGAACGGGCTAGCAGCCCCGGCTGGGCCTGCTACCAGGAAGGCACAGCATGTAACAGGGCACACAGGGAGCTGCTCCAGGCCTTACCTGTTAGCAAGACCAGTAAGCCTCACTTAAAGGTGAGGCTTACCAGTTAACCTTTTACATCCCTAGAAACTACCCTGGACATCCATAAGGTTCCAAAAATGGCCCAGCTGCCTGAACCACAATTCAGAAAAGTAGATGCTCAGTTTTTTTCCTCAAGTGTTTTCACACTGGGGAACATTCCCAGCTAAGCTGGCTGTCATTTGCCCAAGTCAAAGCCATGGTCTGAACTGGTGGCAGTGAAGTCATAAATGCATTTGATCACACTGTATGCAGAGGTGTTGTAGCTGTGTTAATCCCAGGATATTAGACACACAAGGATAGGGGAAGTAATATCTTTTATTGGACCAATTTCTGATAGAGAGAGAGAAATACTTTCAAGTTTATACAGAGCTCTTCTTCAGGTCTGGAAAAGAACTCGGAGTATCACAGTGAAACAAACTGTTTAGCACAGGGAGTTAAAACATATTTCAAAGAACCATTCAAGTTAAATGCTCTTTTAACACATCTCCAGTCATAGGGAGGTTAAAAAAAACCCAACCTCTTTCTTGGGGGAAGGGGAGTTTAGTCCGTTATATAATTTCCTCCCTCTGCTTTTTTTCCCCCCCTTTCTATTCCACAAAACAGGAACTAAACTCAGTCAGCCAAGGCTTTCATGTTGAGAGGTATTTTCTAACAAAAGAATGTGTCCAACAGTGACCTCAATGTTTCAATATGTAGGCAAGTATTACATAATTATAGGAGAATGGACTGAGATGTTCATGTTTGGCCACAAAATTGTAAGTACCTGTACATGTGGCAAGTTTTGAGGAGTTGGGACAAGTACAGGTTGAAAGTCTCTGGTCTGGCAACATCCATGATCTGGCATGATTTTAGTTAGCTGGATGTCCTCTTATCAAGGTTGTGGCCAATTTTCCCGTGGTCCCATAAAGTTTGCTTATAGCCACCAGTCCCAGCTCTCAGTGTTTTGTGCTGTTATTTAGCTCTAATTTACCCCTAAACGTCTTCTAAAGCCCAGTAAGCACTGGAAGTGTTGGTAATGCTGCTAAACAATATTGATCTCCTGTAGTTCAGCAAATTCTCTGGTTTGGCACCGGTCAGTTCCTGAGGGTGCCAGACTAGAGAGGTTCAACCTGTACATTTACAAAGTCCACTGCAATAATGTAGCACTAGTTCTCTCTTGACCCATCTGGTTAGCAGGAGTTAACCAATTCATGTTCAGTGTGGCTGGGGCTACCTCTTCTCCTTCCCTGTATTTTGAGAGTGGAGTTAAGTGGGTCTACCCAGAGGAAACTAGAGTGTGGGCCATACCTAGGACCTGCAAGGAAACCCTAAGAACAGGCCTTGGGGCAGAATACTTGAACATTAAGTAAGACACAGCTTAAGTTAAAATTATCCCCTCAAGAAAAGGGTTGAGTTTGGCACTGATCTAGCATGTAACTTATGTGCTAGAGCTGGGAAAGGATCATCTACCCATATAATCCATTCTTTAAAGAATAAATAATCAATTGAAATGAAAGACTTCTTTGAAAAATCTTTGAGACCTATGGGAGGCTTAGAAATATTTAAAGTTAGTACAAGTTAATACATTTTCCACTATTGCAGGTGATCTTTAAATAGAATAGGGTTGGTTGTTTGAAGTGCCTTATTTAATCCCAACTGTATTATTTGTAAATCCCTTCCGACACAAACACAGAAGCAGACAACTTATGAAAGTAACAAGTTCTGTGAAAATGTAAAGTTTGAAATATATATAACTTTATACTGCATAGATGGAAAATAATCCTTATTTACACCAACCAGCCAATTTTTATTTTATATATTTTATTGCTAAAAATCACTGTTAAAAGCAGAGTACTGAAAAACCAGTTTTCTTCTCTCACACTAAAATAGCCAAATACATATACTTACTTGCATTCCCCAGGTATACTGCAACCCCCATGGAGTAAATTACATCCTTGTTTACATACAGCTGTGAACAGAAAAAAGGTTTAGACTGCAGTTAGTATTGGCAGTAAGACATCAGTTAATATAGAAAAAAACTAGCTCCTAGTCCAGCAATTAAATATATTTCATATTGGAGTAACTTATTTGTTGCTCATTCTTAATATAGTTTTCCTTTCAATTAATTAGTACAGGGACAAACATCACAACACAACTATTTAAAAACTAACTAATTCATTAAATCAACTATTAACATTTTTATAAAACCAACTTAAGTATCCTCTTGTTCAACTTGGGATTTACAAACATCAATTACATTTTAATGTTATACCAATTAATTTGCTTTTTTACATAGATTCAGCCCCTCAAGTTAGGCAATCTTTTAAAATAAGATATGTACTACAGAATTAGAGAATAGTATGCTTTCAAAAATTATGTAATATTGCCAAAGACAGCTGTAAACTGGTGCTCTCTCTCATCTCTTTTGTCACAAGGAAAAAAGTTAGCGCTAATTACTCACTGAAAGATGGGAAGAAAAATGCTGTGGGACTAAACTGAAGATTCTGGATTAATTTAAAAAGCATTGCCCTTGAACTTTTGGTAATATTGACACCAAAAAGATTTCAGCTTTGTAGAAATTTAAACAGCTTGATCCTCATTTTCAAACAGAGTTACAAGGTCTTTTTCCAGGACTGGAAAAATATATACATATATAGTGTTACTGAATCAGGTACTGTAAAATTTTAATAAACCAAATCTTCATTTTAGAAATACAGGTTAAACCTCTCTACTCCGGAACCCTCAAGACCTGATCGGTGCCAAACCAGAGAATTTACTGGACTACAGGAGATCAATATTGTCAGCATTGCCAACACTTGAAAAGCTTACTGGGATGTTAGAAGACATTTAGGGGTAAATTAGAGCTAAGTAACAGCACAGAACACAGAGCCAGGACCAGTGGCTGTAAAACTTAATGGGACTGTGAGAAACTTGGCCACTCCCATGGTAAATGGACATTTGGCTAACTAAAATCATGCCAGACCATGGATGTTGCTGAACCAGAGAGTGCCAGATTAGAGAGGTTCAACCTGTATGTTAAAAAGCTATAAATCATCACTTTATCTTAAAAAGGTAGCTTCCTTTTTAACCAGTACCTCCAGTTTAAGTTAAAGGGACATTTAACTCACTGGTTTGAAGACTTCCTGGTTTACTAGGTAGTCAGATAAGTCCTCTCTACAGCAACTAGATCCCTTTATCAATCAGATTCTGCCAAGAGCATCACTTCACTCTTACTAGATCCAGTCAGGGTTTTTTTGATTTTTTTTTTAAGCAAATGAACATACATCCAGCAACAAAGCAGTGTTTGTATTCATAGCTGCAATTCAAAGCAGAGTTTGTATTCATAGGGACAATGAATAAGTACTGAGCCAGGAAAAGAGAATGATCAAGTCAGCTTATGGGTCAACTCAATGAATTTTTAGAATTGCCAGCAAACTGAAAAATCCATTGCTTGCCCAGCTGTAATAACAAGGTAAATCTATTTCTACTGTGCTAGTGCATATGACGGTACAGTTGGTGCAGCACTTTCACCTCAACATGCCTTCAAGTTTCAACAAAAAATTATGTAAAATAGTAAGCAAAAAATACCTTGTTTACATTCTTCTCCCATCCAACCTTCCATGCAGGCTTTGTTTCCATATTGGTCACATGTGTAGTGACCAACAAAGTCATTACGAGGTCCTCAAAATTTATTGCACCGTGTGCTGTAGTAATTCTCATCACATTTCACTCTTATTTGCACTTCAAACTGAGCTACGTGCCCCTTAAACGGTAGGTTCTTCCACCCGATCCTCTGGGTTGATCATACCAGCATACGCCACTCTCTCTATTAACAGTTCTTCATCTTTTTTAAAGAGAAAACAGAAACTCTCAAGCCTGATACACACATATGCATAAGATTTTTTTCTGCATTAAATTGATAGAAAACTTCAGTTTAAAAAAAAAACCCCACACACCTTGAATTGCTAACGGGCTACTAATCTCAAATTTATTTATTTTTTCTGCCTTGCAAAGTAACATAACTTAAAAAGAAATAGCCCAGAAGAAAAAAAAAAATTTAAAATGGAACATAATAGGAAATGGCTTTTTGTTAATGCATCCAAAAACATCATAACCACACAAGTGCCAAACAAGTTTCTTTACAGGAGGCAGTTTTTCATTATTCTTATATCACAGTCTTCATAAATCCAGTAAATAAATTGTTGGAATAAGGGTTTCTCTGATATGAGTAATTTAAAACCAAAAAAGCAAAGTATGTTCAACTAGGTTACTCTAAATAGATACACATAATTGTATCCCTCAATAAATCCTGTTTTATTTATGTCCACCTCCTGTAATCTCCCTCCAAAATTTAAAAAAAATGTGTAAATGAGACTGCGTGTGTTATTTGGAAGCAAGACATCTAGAATTAAAGTAAATGCATAGTAATACACAGAATATTCATGATTTCATCACTTGTTCTTTTCTCAGTACAATTAAATGAATAGAATTTCACCATTGTGTAACTTTTATATTATTCTCTAGGAAATGCCAGTCTAAAAAAGAAGCAGCATGGCCGTTGGCCATCACAGTGAATTAAAGGACTGAGTGGACATGAAGCCTTATGTAGTCTCACCCAAGAAGAGGGTTACAGGACAGAGGGTTAGGGAATGCTACTATTACACACAGTTCATAGATGGAAGAATTAACCTTTTAATGCTGGCAATCATTTTAATGAGAGATGGCAAACATTTTCAGGAATTTGTTCTCCAGAAGAGAGCTTTAGCTATCATTTAAAAACCAATAGTAAGCATCACTTCCCCTACTCCAGATGCTATGTATATAAAATCCTCAAAGCCATTTACCTCCTGAAGTTGATCTAGAAATCTAAAATTGCACAGACTTTTTATTCCTATCAAGAGGTTATAGCAATCCCTAAAGTGGCCATGTACGTACGTACTTCCTGCACTGTAACAAGATATGCTAAATAAAGATACATTAGCATTTGTCTTCTTTGAACACCAAATGTTTCACATAAATAAAAATAAATAAAAATAAAGCACAAAAAGGAAAGGTTAGGTCAACAGATAGTTTCCACCTGAAAATACCAAGTCCCAAGGTCCGTGATTCACATTTAGCCCAGGTCAGGCTGGTAGTGAATGACACTCTATTAACTACTGTATGGGTTCAGCTCCCTATGCAAAGTTATCATAATCTTGCTGGAAGTCTTAGAAGATGGACATGAGACCAGTGACCCTTTTTGCCCTGATCGTGGCTGGGCACTGACAGTATGGGTCTATTGCCATAGTTATACCTCTTTGGTAAAGACCAGAGCACTTCAGTGGGACAGGAGGTCAAGTGAACATTTTTCAAGTAAAAGTCATTCAAACATTAAAAGGGGAAAAAAAGACCATAAACATATAGTCTACAGAAGTACAAGTCCTGATTCCCTAGATCAAAATGTACTAGTATTACCTGTGAAGTTCTCATTAGCCTATGCTATCTATATCTTCCCTTCAAAAATTAAAGAACTCAGATATAAGAATTATGCTCGTTTAGTTCAAGAATGGCAAGGTGCTCAAGTTTCAGTGGGAAGGCCCAAATCTTCCTGCCCAATAAACAGTTAGAATAAAAGTTAGACGTGAACACAAAAAGTAATAAGGTAGTAGTAACATAAGAAAACTATTTTTGATGTCTGTTCACACGGTCTTATATTTAAAACGGATTTTAAAATATAGATACGTTTAAATATCTGTCTACTGCTGTTATGGACAAGCCCATAAGTCCTTATGTGGATTTTTGTCTGCAACAGCACACAACCTTGTCTGCAACAACACACAACCAGTTCAGAATAGGCAAAATGGACCACTCTAAAGCTCTCCAGAGAAGAAATTTCAAAGCCAAATAATCGAACAGTTGAAGTTACAGACTAACACAGCTATCCCTCAGAATTTCAAACAAAGCCAAAAAGGACACATTAAAAACTAGTGTGATGTATCACATGTGAAAAAGTTAATGACAGTGAGATCCAAATATCTATATTTATATATTTTACCATCACCCTTTTTCTTTAAAAACTGCAGGAAAAGAACCAAGTGAGAGAAGGATGTTGAATCCACTCTAATTGCTAGGTTGTTTACCCTTAACCTCAATACAGTGGCACTCTGCCTCAGTTAAGAACCTACATGACTTCAAGGACTGACTATTGTGGTGGCTCTAGCAAACATGCATTGATAACTGTTTTCCAAATGTGAGAAATCTACAATATGTCCACAAATTAAGAGCTGCAATGACTACCTCCATATACTCTTGGATAAACCCACTGAGGTATTGCTATCTGCCTGACTTAAGACTGAACTGAAAGGAGGAACTTTGAAAAAAAAAAAAAAAAAAGCCAGATACCTGTTTCCATAACTGCTGTTCTTTGAGATGTGTGGCTCATGTCCATTCAAAGTAGGTGTGCGTGATTGCCACATGTACTAGTGCGCCGGAAAATTTTCCTTCAGCAGTACCCCTGGAAGTACTTTGCTGTGCTACATAGCACATCACCAGGCCCCTCTCTCCCCAAGTTCCTTCCTGCCGGAAACCCCAACAGAGAGGACGGAGAGTGGGACACTGAATGGCCATGAGCAACAGAACTTGAAGACTACCAGTAAGGGAAACAGGTAACTGTCTTTTCTTCAAGTACTTGCTCATATCCATTCAAAGCAGGGGACTCCAAACAGAATCTGTGCAGGTGGGTAGGAGTTTAAGGACATGAAAGCAATACAGCTCTGCTGAACCCTGCATCATCTCTGGCCTGAGTAATGCATCATTAGCGTATGCATGCATGTATGACCACATCATGCCTTTGCAGAGGTCTTGAATAGGGACATGGTCCAGGTAGACCACGAAGGAGGCCTTCACTGCCGGAATGAGCTGGGACCAGTGAAGGCAGTTCCTACCCACACCAGATCATAGCACATATTGATACGGGATGTAATCCATTTAGAGATCTGCTGTGGGGATACCGGGAGGCCCTTCATGCATTCGGCGTATACCACAAACAACTGGAAAGACTCGTGAAAAGGTTTTGTCCATTCCAGGTAAAAAGCAAGAGCTCTCCTGACATCCAGCATGTGGAGGTGATGTTCCTCCCTGGACTTATGCAGCTCTGGGTAGAAGACTGGAAAGAAGATATCCTGGCCTATGTGGAAGGCTGACACCACCTTGGGTAGAAATACTGAACCTTATCCTTGAAAATGGTATATGAGGGTTCCAATGTGAAGGCATGAAGTTTGGACACCCTCCTTGCAGGATGTAATTGCTGCTAAGAAGGTCACCTTGGCAGAAAGGAGCAACAGAGGGCAGGAGACCAATGAGAGGTCCGGTCTGCCTAGAGAGGATCAAGTTGAAGTCTCCCTGAGGAAGAGAGTCTGGGACCTGCAGGAAAAGCCTCTCAAGACCTTTCAGAAATCTTGCTGTGACGTCTTAACATAAAAGAAATTCACCTTGAGATTCTCTAAGACACTTTATGCACACAGTGTGCCCATCCAAAATGGGCCTAGCATCCTGGCACGACTCACACCTCTTAAAGCCGGCATCAGGTGCGGCAAAAAGCGGTGGGCCGATGACAATGGAAGAAGAAAAAAAAATTTTTTTTTTGCTATAGAGTAGGGTAGGGGGTCTTAAAACTGGGAAATGTGAAGAAACTAAGGGGAAATAACCAGTTTTATGTTGTTTTTCTGTAGAAACAGTGGAAGGAGAGAAACTCCATCTGCTGCCGAAGACGGTATAGAAGGAACAGAGGGGGCCGCGCGTTGCGCACGTCTAACACACACTAACGGCACAAGGGGGTGCCATGGCGCATGTGTGGCGAATACTGCTAGAAAAATCTCCAGTTGCCAGCGCAAGGATGCGCCAGCACCAAGAGTGGAGCACTCATGGAGACACACACATCTCGAAGAACCACCAAGCGGCCCTGAATCAGCAGGTGGAAGGTTGAAATTACAGTGAAATGCTCCCTGACTGATGCAAGGGCAAGACTTCATGTTCCAAAAGAAGGAGGCAATTGAGGAATGATTGCAGTGGAGGCTCAATAGAGTCAATTCTTCACAGAGCAACCCACACCGAGAAATGGGTGCACTTTGCTGAATAGGTGAACTTGTTAGACTGGTTTCAGACTTTCCAAGAGAACCCATCTCACCTTGTACAAATGGAATAGCTCCTCAGGGTTAAATCATGGAGTAACCATGCTGTGAGGTGGAGGGACAGCAGGTTAGGGTGCAGAAGGCGACCCCTGTCCTGTGACAACACATCTGCCTGGATCAGAGGTAGTCGAGGCAGCTGCACTGAGAGATTTGAGAGAGTATTGTACCAATGTTGGCGCAGCCAAGCAAGAGCGATGAGGATATCATAATCTGCCTTCTGCCTAATTTTCTGCAGAGCCTTGCTGACCAGAGGAAACTAAGGGAATGAATTGAGGAAACCTTTGGACCAAAAGAGGAAAGCATCCACAAGGGTGCCTTCCTCTCAACCCAGTCTAGAGCAGAACTTGGGGCACTTCGTACTCTTCCTGAACAGATCTACTTGGGGAGTATCTCACTCTCAGAAGAGAATGGAGGCAACTTCTGGGTGAAAAGCTCACTCATGGTGAGACAAGAACTGCCTGCTGAGCCAGTCTGCTATGGCATTTCTGGCTCCTTAGAGATACTAGGCTTCCAAGGAGATGTTGTGGTGAACACAGAAGTCCCAGAGTTGGACTGCCTCTTGCCAGCCCCCGCCTGTTTGATGTAAAATTGTGGCCATGTTGTCCGTGAAGACTGTGACCACCCCGCCCACCAGGTGGGGAAGGAACACCTTGCATGCCCTCCAAACTGCTCTGAGCTCTCTGATGTTTATGTGGAGATTTGCCTCCTCTGGAGGCCACCAACCCTATGTCTGGAATGTGGCAATATGGGCACCCCAGTTCTAATTGGAGGCACCAGAAACTTGGCCTTCTGGATTAAAAAAAAATTAACAGGGCTAAAAACAGCAGTCCCTGTACTGGGGTGGCACTTCTACTGCTCCCTGGAGCACTCCTCCACCTCTTGTTTGAGAAGTTTCTTATGAAAGGGGTCCCTGAAGAGGGGCAGGAGGGGTAGAGGAGAGTCTGAGCATGTAGCCACGTTGCACCAGGGCTAGAACCCAGCGGCCAGTGGTAATACTATGCCAAGCTGAGACGAAGGGACAGAGGTGGGCAGAAAAGAAAGCAGAAGTATCCAGTCTCTGCAGAGGCATGTCTCCCCTGCACGTCCCCTCAAATAGGGTGCTTGCCAGATGGCTTGGAGCTGGCTGGAAGTGAGGCGGAGGCTACCTGTTTGGCTAATGCCTGAATGGCTTAGACTTCCCTGAGGCTGGGTCAAGCTTTGGGTAGGACCCTTCGGGTTGAGATGGATATGGTGTAAACTTCTTCCTCTCCAGTCCTGAGGGACACAATCCCAAAGTTTTCAAGATAGTACGGGAGTCCTTAAGGCTATACAACTTCGTATCAGTATGTAGTACAAACAGGGCCACCTCATAAAAAAGGAGGTCCTGGATGGAGTGCTAGACTTCTGGTGATAGGTTTGAGAGGAGAAGCCATGCTACCTGGCACATGGACACTGGGGATGCCATTAAGTGGGATGATAAGTCCACTGCATTAGAAGTCTCCTGCAATGCGGCTGTATCAGAGGCTGCCTGGCTGTTGATGCTCCTTTATCGGCCAGAGCCCCAAACTCCTACGAGGACTCTACTAGCGACGACTCAAACCTGGACATTGATGAAATCACGATCTTCCAAGTATTCCAGGTATTGCCAGATATGACTTGAACTTGTGGGAGTCAATATGAATAATCTCGCCACCGATGCAGATCGCAACTTTTCCATGCCATTCTGTTTTGGGCAGTTCTCGTCTATGTCCTTCCATAAAGGATCCACCCAATGCGCTGGAGGCCTTCCTCTTGTTCTTTATGTCTCATGGATACCAATGAAGAATACATGCTCTCCATCTGTTTTGCCTCAGTCTTGCTACATGGCCAGCCCATCTCCTTTTTCCAAATCATACATAACTTGGATGATATCGTTGACATTGCTTCTTGCGTGCAGATCAACAATAGCAGCATGCTGTTGCCTACCTACACCCACCATGGATCTTTCCATTTGCTCTTTGGGTGATTTGCAGCTTTAATTCTTCTGTAAGTGTCATGTTCCAGGTTTCGCAGCCATAGAGCATTATCGAAAGGATACTGGTGTTAAAGAGATGGGCTTTCATGGTGGTGGAAAGTTTAGGATAGACAAAAAAACTACACAGACTCCCAAAGGCAATCCAGCCTGACCATTTCCTCCTACTCAACTCCAGACCCAACTCATTGTCCATCTGCCACACTTGTCCAAGATATACATATTGATCTACCAGCTCAACAGTCTGTCCATCCAACTGCATTACGTACTCTGAACAGCACGCGTTTTTCATCCACTTCATTTTTCCAGTATGGATGGTCAAGCCAATCTTCTTCATGTTCTTACTGATGTCACTGAGGAGGGTTTGCAATGTTGTGGGTTTCGAAACAATTAGGACAATGTCATCTGCAAAAAGGAGCATCTGAAGAACCTCACCATCAACCAGAAATCCATCTTTTGCTTTGATCTTCCGCAGTATGTCTTCCAGGACGCTGGCAAACAACTTCGGTGAACAAATGCCCCCCTGCTTTACACCTCGCTTAACTTCAATGGTCAAGGAATCATTAAAAAGTGTAATTTCCGTAGTTACCTCCATCATGGAATCTTGTATGAGTCTAACATACACTGGGAAAACACCCTGCGAAAGGAGAGCCCTTAAAACTGCATTTTGTTCCACCGAGTCAAAGGCTTTTTTAAAGTCAATGAATAACAAGCATATTGGGATCTTGTACTCTCTACACCTTTCGGTCATCTGTGTGACCACAAAAATATGGTCCACTGTGGAGAATCCCCTACGAAAGCCTGCCTGTTCCCTTCTCATGTTTTCCTCGAGGACACCTTCAATGCGGGCATAGAGCGTTCTCAAAGACTATACATATGAGAAAGCAGACCAAAATAAGGGCCTGATAATTTGCCACCCATATCTGGAAACTTGCCAAGGAATAAACCTGATGACTTAACAAATCTACCCTCCTGAAGTCTTTATTCCTTGGGGTTGGGATAGGTTGCCCTTGTCTCTCTCTGTGGTTTACTGCCTCCATCACGAGAGGAGGAACGAAGAGGTATCTGCCACAGGGCCTTCACTATCTTAGCTACACCCTCCCTTGGCCAGAGCGACCTGACCCAACAAGCCAAACAGGGTGTCTGTGGCCTTCTATACTTCCCTCTCTTGGAGGTCTAAGTTTGCTGCCATCCTCTTTAAAACATTCTCATGGGCCCTGGTGACTTGGGGGACCACCAGAGGGGATGTCACTATAACTTCATCTGGCAATGAGGAGGAGGAGGCTTGGCACAATTGTCCCTCATCTTTCATCAAGGGTGGGTCTTTTTCCTTCTGCATCAGTGGGATGGTGGGTCTGACCAACTCCGGTGCTGTAGTCTGACTGGGAAGGAGAGCAGAGGGCATGTCTGACTCCCCTGAAAGAGTGACCTGGAATTAGAGAGGAAAACCCCATGGAATCTATTGGCACCATTGTGAAGGCCACAGTGCCAGAGGCCACTGCATCAGCTCTGAGCCATCTGCAGTGCTGACTGGAGCAATTCAGGCTGCAGCACCAAGGACTGGGTTGGAGGAAGAGAATGTGGTTCTGACGCAATGCTAAGCGATCTCACACTGGCTGAGGCCCAGGGAATGCTGAGGTCTAGGGGAGCGGGCATGCCAGCGAGCGTGACCAACACTGGTCTCTATACCCATCCTGGGAGAACGGAGATTGGCATTAAGAGGAGGACACTCAGTGCCATGATGACCATTGGGCCCTAGAGAGTCTGTGCTTGTGCCCAGAGTAGTGTGGTGCCAGTGAGTATTGTCAGGTAGGACGCAGTACCGTGCCTCCGGGGTTTGGTCCCTTGAGTGTTAGCCCACATGTGATGAGCAACTGCCTCTTTTGCATCCAAGCTGCTGGGGGGCACACTCCTCCAAATGTCTCTGCTCCTCCAACAATGGTTGGGTCAACGTGTCGGACCTTGACTTCTTTGCTGAGCGTGCCGGGCTGGAGGGTTCTCTCTCTGACCTTGCAGGAGAACGAGAGCACTGGGCACTGAGTGATCAGGGAGCCATCAGAGGCTTCCCTCTGTGTCAGGGGTCAGCCACCAGCAACATAGGCAGCACCGGCATAGAGAATGTCATGGGTTGCCTAGAATGCCTCCAATGTGGATGGCATCTGAACATGTGGGGAAGGTGATGGGGGGGAGGAGGGCGGAGGAAGAGAGGAGGCTCTAGTGCGCTTCACTTGCTGCAGTGCCTGGTCCTGTCCATGTCCTCTGCCTGGATCCCCCATTTGTATAGGCTTTTCTACAAGTTTTGGAAGGACTTCTTGCCCATCTTCCTGGCTCTCTTCAACAGAACCCCCAAAGATTCCCGGGGCTGGCTACACTATGGCACTGCAGGGGCACTCTGTATCAAAGCACTGGTGCTCCGTGCCAAGTCGGAGTGCTCATCTTGTGGAGCCATGGCAGACTCCACTAAAAGCACTTTTAAGCAAATATGCATGCCTGAACGATCTGCAGATGTGACAATTCTCACTGATGTGAGACTCTGAGACAGCAAAGGCAGTCCACGTGGTGGCTGCTAACGGTCATAGGCCTGCGATAGTTAGCACATGATTTAAAGCCAGAGGAGTGAGGTATGCCCTGTCCCCAGGCTACATCCCTAACAGGAACTACTTCTAAAAACTAAAACAGAGGGAGCAATGCAGAGTCCTGTGGTACCTTAGAAACTAACAGATTTATTAGGGCATAAGCTTTAGTGGGTTAAACCCGCTTCAGAGGGTGCTATTAACAATTAAAAGAACTGTTAACACTTGAAAAGGCTGTAGCTATGCTGGAGCAAGCAGTTTCAAGCACCATAACTGACAGCAAGAAGAACTGGGGGAGGGATGGGCCCAGCAACACCCTATGTAGTGCTGCATATACGTGCCACTCCAGGGGGTGCTGGAGCCAGTGCCCTATGGGTACTGCCGAGAGTAGGGATGTGAACAGCTAGTCGACTAGTCACTTCTTCCACTCCTTGCTGCCTCTCTCAAAAAGAGGCAGGAAGGGGAGGGGAAAAGAGGAGGAGGTGCTTCAAAGTGGCAGTGCCAGATCCTGGGCTTCATGTGGTGCTGCAGCTTTGAAATGCTGGGTGTAGCTCAGGGCCAGCGGGGAGTCCCTCTTTGGCCCCATGCTCCCCGCAGCGCTTTTGTCTTTGAAGTGTAGCAACAGCCCTGGGGCTGTTGCTACACTTCAAAGGTGGAGGCGTCCTTATCGACTAATCTATGCAAATTGCATCGACTATTTGATTAGTCAATTAATCAAAATTTTACATCCTTAGCGGAGAGAAAGTTTTCCAGCACCTGCGCATGTGGTGAGCACACACACCTACTATTAATGAACATGAGCAAGCACTCGAAAGAATGAAATATCATTAAATATTTGTGGGCTAGTACATATTCATTAGATTCAGTTAAGGCATTGCCATATTGATTATTTCTGGAAAAGCTGATGCAAGCAGAAACTTGTTCTCACAAATCTCAAGTGAGATTCAAATCTCCCCATTTTGCCTTCTTTCAGAAGAAGTTAACCATCCTGGAAAATACTTTCATTTTTGGGAATTCTTCCTAGAGCTCCTTGCTGGACAGATTTTTAGAAGCCTAGATAAGTAATTCAAGGAATTGGCTCTGAACCAAATAGCAGAGGTAAGTTGGAAGAAGGGAGGAAAAAAAGTTGTTAATCAGCTTTCAGACTTCCAGAATCCAGTGTTATCAGGGTCATAATTCTACTTCCAGAGTACAGATGAAGACAGCCCCTAAATATCATGATTGTTTTAAAAGAGGGTCTGCAATGTGGAGTCAGGAGCTGGCCTATTTAAAGAAAGGGTAGAGGAAGAATACTAGCATGACTCTGTCTCTCCTTTTAGTAGAGGCTGAGTATCTGACTAAAGCCTCAAAAGAAGAGTCTTGGATTTTAGAAACTTATTTCATCTTGAGGAGAGGAAGGAGTGTCAAAGTTTATTTTATGTCCTCGTCTAATGATTCTCCAAGCAGCTTATGAGACTTCACTTGTGTGATTTTGGCAAAAGGGACTTTTCATTGTTCTAAGTTAGGATTACTTACAAGGTACTTAAATACATCTTGCTGCAAGTCTTACCAATTAGAGGAAGAGTGTGCTACATAGAAACACGAAACACATTGCTCAGTAGCAATTTAACTTTTTTCCCCATGACTAGCAGTTTTCCTCACAAGCCTGTTTCTTTAGAAATAAAAGGTGGCAGAGAGGCTTGCATGATAGCAGCTGATGCTCTTATAGAGTCTAAGTTAATATTAGACTTTGCAGTCCACCTGATCTTTGGGAAAGGAATCTCCACAGAAGAGGGCTTTGATACCACAGCTGTATCTGCAATCGATAGCTGTGCCAGATTCTACCTACTTAAGAAGCCAAAACAAGAAAAACGGAAGAATGATTTCCCCATTTATCAGCAGATCTGCATTTGACAGGTGTTTTACATAAACAAAAAGCTAGTTACTGGCTGGTGTACAGGCACCACCTACCAGTCATCTGGAAGGAAAGAAACCTAGAAACAAGGCACAAAAAAAGGGAAGGAGATGCATGAGAAGAGACAGGAAGTATAAGATGAAGATTGGGAGTTTTGGCCTTTTTATAAAAGAGGATCTCTAAGCCTCCTCATTAACTGGAGCTACAATTCTCCTTCATAATGGAATCATAAGGGTTCTGGAGAGCATCAGGGGTTGTCACTTTGCAACTCATTCCTCTGTTATAGCCAAGGGGAATTGTATGAACGGTGGCAATTCAGAAATAACACAAAACTTCTCTAAGTACTGGTATAAACTAAAAATTGAGACCGGTTACCAGACATTATTAAAGATCTATGAACCTGGGGAATCACCTGACGTTCAGCACCTGGGCAGGGAGCTTTTATTTCCACAGACTTTCTCTTCCCTCTTCAGGGTACTGGTGTTTTCTCCCAAGGATGCAAGGGATTAATTCTAGCTTCATTTACTTGTATCTTCCATATTAACGCTCTTCCCTACCTGTGCAGGGAGAGAATGCTTGAATTCATCCTTTGTGTGGGGACAAGGAAGGGTTCTCCCATCTTGTCACAGACCCACGTATCAAGATTGGCATAGACAGTGCTTAAATTTATAATGAAAGGTGCTGGGATCTCAAGCCAGGTGCCAGGGAGTTTTTGTACTTTCATAACAGACATGGCAAGCCTAAGAGGTACCAGGGTTCAGTCCTAGCAAGGTCTGCCATAAAATTAAGCCCTGGTCTCAAAATAACAAATGTTCTTTAAAATCTCCAATGGTAAGAGTCTTTCCTTGAATCCTAAAATGGCAAGCTTAAGTTGCAATATGATGGAAAGAAAAGTTACTATATAAATAGCATCACTTCACAAATTGGGTGTTTTGTTTAATTGGTACCTTGTCAGGTTATCAGGTGGATAAAAGCTTTCCAAATTCAGATTTAAGGTTTCATTTTTGGGTTTTGGATGCCAGTCCAACTAACTATATTAGCATACATCCAAGAATGAAGGCAACTTACTCCACTCAACTGCACTTACACATTATTAGAGCAGCAAACTGTAACTGACAATTCTGTGGTCTTCTACAGGTTATGCAAATCATCACTGACCAAGACCAAATGCTTGTGGACTGAGCAACAGTCCATAAGTATTTTTCTAGACAAAGTTTATTAGAATAAGACTTCCAGTATATGCTTTTAGCAAGTCATTAAATCAAAAATTCCTTCAGCCCTTCTCCCCCAAATTAATTACCCTTCCACCAATTTCCTTTAAAATTCAAAGCCATTTTAAGCGCTGAATGTACAAGACATTTAAAACCTTATAATACGCGCCTCTGACTGCCAAATATTTATGTTACAAAAGTGTCATTGAATCACTGAGGTTTCATCAGCTCAGGTTTATAAGAGTCTTTTCTAAAAAGACAAGCCAAGTGTATGCTATATATGACACCACATCTCCCCCTCTGAAAGCACAGGCTTCCATGCCTGCTTAAAGGCTAGCCCTTATCCTCTCAGAGGTGGAGAAGTTATGCCAGATAGATTATGTAATTTAATTACGGTAGTGGGAAGCACACTTCACGGTTGCTACTTCAGTTGCTTCTGGAGATTTAAATGCATTTTTTTTTTTTTTAGTTTTTAGGAGTAGACACTGAATTTATGTGGCAGCTGAATTCCTTCCCTATGCACAGAGCACTGGTCCAGAAATAGAAGTGAGCTGAACCCATTCAGGCTGTACCCCTACTCCAATTGTTCTCCCTGGAACTCGGAGGAGAAAGGGAGCTTTGACAGACCATAGTGTTAGCACAGACTACTAGCAGAACTTGACCTAGTGCTAGTAGCACAAATATAGTTTTAAAATCAGCTCGATTTTTCAATTTTATAAGCAACTGCCAGAATTTAAGAATGATATTTCTGATAAATTCATATTTGTAGCATTCTTTGAGAATATACTATAGATGTTAAGAAAATTTTAAAAATGAACATTTAATTATGCTCCTAAATGTATTATTGTGCACTGCTATTAGTGCCATTACCAGCAAAACTCTTAGGCTACGTCTACATTGGCATGATCTTCCGCAAGAACTCTTTTGCGGAAGAGTTCTTGTGCAAAAACTCTTCCAGAAGAGAGCGTCTACACTGGCATGTGCTTTTGCGCAAGAGATGTGCTTTTGCGCAAGAGCATCCTTGCCAGTGTAGACGCTCTCTTGCGCAAGAAAGCTCTGATGGCCATTTTAACCATAGGGCTTTCTTGCGCAAGAAATTCATATTGCCTGTCTACACTGGCCTCTTGCGCAAGAACAGTTGCGGAAGAGGGCTTCTTCCTGAGCGGGAGCATCATAGTTCTTGCACAAGAAGCACTGATTTCATACATTAGAACGTCCGTGTACTTGCGCAAGAATTCGCGGCCAGTGTAGACAGGCAGCAAGTTTTTGCGCAAAAGCGGCCACTTTTGCGCAAGATCGCACCAATGTAGACACAGCCTTAGGGGTTTCAAGTTCACAAGAGCCAATCCAAGAGAACAGAGTAGCTACTTCAGATTTAGCATCTGATCAAAGTATACCCAATTTTGAGGACATTCTGGAATGATACCAGTGCCAGACAAAAATTCAATGTTTGATATCTGAAACAGACAATTATTTCCCTTTGGCCAAAATGAACCTGACAAGCCAGCTACCTTATTATAGTGTTGCCATATATAAAGCTATCTAACTCCGTACTAATTTGTAACTACATTCTTCAGTGCAGTTACAGTGCTTTGTTGTTTTGTTATATAACTGTTTTATTAGAAATCTGATACTAAAACAAAAAGGTTTGTATCAAGGCTTTAAGTATTTATTCTAAAATCTTAATTTCATCATGGTATTACTCAAGATTAACTAGAACCTAAGCTTTAGGTTTCATTTAGAAAAGCATCCATCTATAGTACACTGTCAAGTCTTGACATTTACACTTTACTTGAATAATTGTTTGTCCTGTTAAATGGGTTGGTAAAAAAAAAAAAAAAAAAAAAAAAGTGAGGAGGAAAGGGAGCTATAGCCTTTAAAATGGAAATATTTGCCAAAGATTTTGAAGCTTCCAAACTCTTACTCTAAATTTAAATCAGCTTTAACAGTAGCCATCTTAGAGATCATGAAGCTCAAACGATTCCTAGCATTCAAAACCCAGCACCACTAATCAAAAGACAAAGTCATGGGGTATCACATTTGTATATCTTAATGTTCTGCTAAGCATCATGTTCAAATTAAATTTTAGGGTACTGGGATAAGAAATGGTGAACAGTTTATTCCACCCATTTGAAGTTTTACAGAACTGGTATAGTATGCTCTATTTTTGAAGAAACAGCAATGGGACATCCTTACCCATATTGTCTGTACCATCCAGAGGTTTTTTTGTTTTTGTTTTTTTTAAAACAATCACACTAATGTATTTACTTTTTGTGAAAGTGACAATTGAAATTATAGGGATTTAAAAACCAAAAAAAAAAACCAAAAAAAAAAAACACTTAGAAAAGGAATTGCATTACAAAAGGAAAAAAGTCATACCACAAAAGTATTGTGAACATCAGCTACAGAGGTCAATCATATTTAAATATGCTTTCTTTTGAAGTAGGAGGAAAAGAGAAATAGGAGTTAGTTTAATGCCCATGAAAACTGGGAACTAACAACATTTGTTAAGCTTTTCCAGAACTTTTATCCTCCATAGTAGGAGTTGCAGAGACCACAGAATAATTTGTGTGGGATTAAATACTGTAGGTATAAATCCCCTGGCAACAAGGGTATTCAAGACTTGCTTTCCTTTGACACTTAACCGAAAGCTATACGTTTCAGGAACCAGTAACTAGAATATACTCACTTGTCAAGCTATTTGAGGGCCTGGTGGATGATGGCTGGTTACATTTTCCTTTCATTAGACTAACAAATGTGACTTATCACAGAAAATGATTATTTTATATTATATATAATTATAGAAGTCTTCCCCGATTATTATGCTTTAACAAGTTTAATTCACCTCTGACAAAGAGCCACATTAAATATTGTAGTGACTATGAGCCTACATTTTTCCATGATAAGCTTCCAATTTTCAATGCAGTATCTCAGGAGACATGCATTTAGAAAAGACTTCCCAAATCCAAGATTCCAGTTTCAAAACATACACAATTTTGCTGTACATTGTGTAAGCATACTTTACTCACCATTTTTTGTTTCATTATCCCAGTCCCAAGCTTCTATTACTAATGTAAATGATCTCTGAAAAGAAACAGAACACCAATTAGATACTGATTAAACAAAACCAACCAACCCACTCACCCACATTTACAAAGCCAAGCCAAACAGTGATTTGGAAGCAGCATTTGTTACTGCCAAGAAAGATCCAAAGCAAAGCAATCTCAAAAACCTCACTTTTTTTTTTTTTGCAGTAATGTGAAATTCTTCAAAGGTACTACTTAAAGTTGCATTAGCAGCATTAGTTTGTGAATCAGAGCTAATTTAAGCAAATACAAACAGCACAAAAATATGGAGATCTTCTATAGCTAACATGTTTTAGTTCCAATTAAGCAGATCAACAACACTGTATAAGTCACTATCCCATTTTTTTTAAATCACTTCTGATGTATGGAACTACTAGCTACAAGAAATAGCTAATAAGTGTTTAGCTACTAAAAAACCAGAGAAAAGCCACCATATGAAGATGTCCCACAATCCAATAATCTAAACTGATCCTTTGTTTTGTTTTATAGTGTTTAATTAAGACATCAAGATCTTCTATCATAGGGAAAAAGTAAACAATGAATCTGGAAAAGGCTGGGCTATTTAGCAAAATTAAAACTGAGCATATGTTGGTGGGACGTAAGGGGGAAAACTTACTTCGGTGAACAACATGTTTCCTTTCTGTGAAAAAGGCATGAAAGCAACACTTCCAAGGTTTTATGATCTAGAATGAGGTAGCTATCCATTTGGATGAAGCAGTGGGGAAGAAAAGCTTTCAAGTTAAAAGATTTCAGCAGTTTTGAATATTGTTTTCACCACAGTACCCAATCATAGCTGTCTAGCACATTTAAGTGCTGAGCTTCTTTAGAAGGGAAGTTATAGCCCTATTTGTAGGTCTAATTATTTACTAGATCTTTGCTTCATCAGCTGAAAATAGCTGTTCACTACCTATATTATCTTAGTCTTATTTACACAAAATTTGCAACATTCCTTATGTACAGCAAGTTACAGAATTTAAGTGACCAGGACAAGTTCAGTTTTGAAATATAAAGTCCCTTTGCTAGGAAAAGAAATCTAGGTCAATTTACATAGGTTATTTTTGGAAGGAGACAGCAAGGAAGGCTATCTAAGGCTACACTACCTTTACATTAGCAGATGTATACCATTGTTTTACCACAGATCTTTAGCACTTAACAAGCCCTTTTGAGAGGGGCTAAGACTCCAAAGTTTAGAAGGTTTACAAGCATAATTTGTGCAGCACCCCTAGAAGATACAAATAGAGTATTTGGTATTGGTTCCTGTAGTTATGCTAAAAGAAATCAGTAGGGCCTATTTAGACATGCATCTTCTAGACCTCGTTTTTAGATACAAAACTACTCAGAAATGTGTAAACATTGGAGACTGGTTACAATATCAGAATAAAGCACGTTATACTCTTCCTGCTAAAAATACAATGTGTTATTGTTTGAGGATTCTCTCCAGAATTCTGCTGCATTTTGCAGTTCAACTGTAAATTTTACTATAAATTATTGTTTTCATTTACCAAAGTACCAGAAAAGGTTTAGCCCAATTTCTGGCTGCAGGAAGTAGCAAGAAGCATTGGGTGAAGAAGGGGCTCTTTAGTGAGAGTTTGCCTTTGGAAAAGGACAGCTGGGAAAGGAACAATTCTTTTCTTGTTCATAGCATGACAGCACTGCAGTCTTCACATTTCTGAAAGGGTTTTTTTTTTTTTTTTTGTAAGTGGAGGTAAGAGGGAACAGTTGAAATGATCATCATAGGATGTGTAGCTGCTACTCAAGAGTTTCAAGTCCTACCTATATGCACATATCTTATATTGCTACCATTCCTTCATGATAGCAACATAAACTCTCAGAAACCACATGCAACAGGGATATACAAATAGTCCATGACAGTTGTGTTCTAGTGGTTAAGAGTCTCTGAGCATGTATTCTAGCAGCCCTCTAGCTGAATACTGTTCTAGTAAGGATATTGTAATCTTTGATGTATTACATGGTTTCTCTGCTGCTTCCTTGCTTTTGAATGTGAGCACAAATACTGGCCATGGACCAAACAGTGCTGCAAACAAGATAATCTTCAGAGCCCATCCTCCATTTATTAAATTTTTGAAGATCTTATATTTTATTGCATTTGTAGCCCATTTCATGACTGATGCAAAATTTGCATGCATGATTTATCCTTGCAATGTAAGATGACAAATTTGCACTCTAAAACCTTTAATTCTGTATGCATTCATGCCATATTATATATGAACAAATAAAATGACTAACTTTAGAGTAAACAGTTAATTTTAAGAATAACTGAAATGTACGAACACCAAGAAATTGAACTGGGGACCAAAAGCAGATGGACTAGTATTAAATATAGTGTTGCATAGGTGACAGCCTTAGAACATTACCAGGTCCTTTAGTTCAAAAGGTCTCTTCTCACCTTTGCCCTTGTGAACTGAAGAACAGTCTCTGAGGCTGCATCTACACTACGGAGTTTTCTTGGCAAAAACCCCTAGCGCAAAAATGGATCGGCAGAAAATATGCAAATGAGATTGTGACTCATGCAAATGAGTCCCTCATTAGCATATTTTTTGCTGAGAAAACTTGTAGTGTAGACGTAGCCTGAGGCTAGGTCCACACAACAAAGAAAAGTTGGAAAAAGATACGCAAATTGCAAACCACAATTTGCGTATCTTTTTCCGCTTGTCTTCTGAAAGAGGCTTTTCCGAAATTTGGCCCATCTACATGGGGCCAAATGTCGGGAAAAAACCCTTCCGGAACATCCCTTCTTCCTCATAGAATGAGGTTTACAGGGTTGCCGAAAAAACCCTCGTCTGTTTTTCCAAAAAAAAATTCGGTAAAGCAGACATGTTCCTTGGATGCAGCAGATCCCGGAAAAGCTCAGCAGTTTAGACACAGCCTGAGAGATCCAAAGACTGGCCAATTTTATTTTCAAGGAATAAAATAGTAGCTGAAGATTAACAAGAGACTGATATAGATCAAAGATATGTTTTAACGAGCCTGAGGTTCAAAAAGCTGCGTCTACACTCATGATGGTCACACATTACTTCTTCTGCCATGCTTAGTATGCAACCGTGTTTCTTTTATATTGTTGCATAGATAGGAGTTTGATTCATCTCTCTGGCATTTCATTAAATGTGTCCTTTATTAGTTGCTACTTATACAAGCCTTAACACACAAATGCACTTTCACAATTACACAATAAAACAAGGACCACAATATCGTAGGTGGGTTCTCCCTTTGTTTTTATATCTCACTAACTGGCAATGCCACAACCCCTTAAATACCCACAAGAACATGGCTGCCAACACTCCAGGATGTTCAAGGAAAGCTTAGATCTCAAAGTCTGGAAGGTTTCATGAGTTTCTACAGAGGTCCAGGAAATTCAAGGAGGCTAAGGGGGAGGGAGGGAGAAATGAATCCACAGACTGAGTACCTGAAACAAAAGCATTCTACTTTTCCTTTTGTCGGTAACAAAAACAGCACCTCAAGCCCAGCACCATCGAAGATCATTTGTGTGGCCTGCCCCTAAATCCAGCCCTTCTTGGTAACATATATTACTTCCTCCAATTCCCCAACTCAAAATTTTAGATTACATTTATATAAAAGAAATCAGAATTCTTTCTAGTCTGCAGTTTTACCTCTTAAAAGGTCTTCTTGTCATTTAGTGTTTCATTGTTTTAATTGCTTTAAAACAGGATGCAATGGGGTATGTGCTTTAGGGCCTGATTTTTAGACCATCAAGAGTAAAGGTTTCAGGTGGTCTCACTTTTTGCGCACGTGCACGCACACGCACGCACACACAAACCAAGGTGCCTTTTGTATATACCAGGGGTGGGAAACATCAGGCCCAGGGACCAGATATGGCCCCCAACTTGCCTGGATCTGGCCCCCAAGGCTCAGGGCTCCTCCCAGCATTGGGGAGCCTGTTCTGGTGCTCCGCTACCCCTCTCCCACCATGGGGCTGGAGTACACAAAATTTACTAGCCTGGGCTCTGGTGTATGAGGAGAATGGGGGGGAGTGTCTTTCTCCTTCTTAATCAGGGGCAAGGTCAGCGAGGGTTTGTTTTGTTTTTTTACTTCTCACTTGTGTGCGGCCCCCAACTGATTTGTGTCAGCAGCCCTCGCTCCAAAAAAGATTCCCCAACCCTGGTATATACAATGGTTGATCTCTGTTTACAGCCATTCCAGAAGAGTTCTACAAAGTCCCAACCCATCTTGAATACTACTCAAAAGTACGCTCCGCTGTCCAAGAAAGTTCTTTACAGCCATGCAAGTAGGTTGTAGTTTAATTAGGTCTAGATTCTAGGAAAGTTTGAGGTAAAGTCCACTTTAATTATTCTACAGCAGCTTTGAATTTTTATTTCAAACAAACAAACAAACAGATGCTCAGCATGACCCATTCCAGGAATCGCTGTCCTCACATTAGGTGTACTAACCTCCATACAAATATACACAACTCTACACATCAATTAACAATATGTGATTCTTCCACATTTCTTAAAATGAGCGTAATATCTTTGTCAAGTCCATTGGAACACCCAGGATTATTAAGAGTCCAACTCAGGGAAAATACTCAGTAGTAACCATTTTGTCACAAATTATGTTTGTATTTCAGATGCAATAGTATCTATTAGCTGTTAGAGTGCAGACACTTCCTTGTCTCTTCAGATGGTTAAAAAAAAAAAAAAAGTCTGAGTTCCCTTCCTCTGTTTTATTTTGAGGGGAGTGCAATCCTGTATTTATTTCAACAATAAATATACACAGTAGTTTCCCCAGTCCTGTAACAATTTGTGTTGTGTCTTTAAGCATAAGTAGTCTTATTGATTTCACTGAAACTATTCACTTGCTTAAAAAAATCCACATAACTCTTTGCAAGCTAGGACCCAGGGTTATACTATAGTACTGGTGGTCAAAATCTGACTGTTCTGGAAGAATAGTGACCACTCTTGTTAAATTAAGACTGTATAAACTATTTCTAGCCAAAACTGTCAGTTTTGGTACAGTTAAGTTTTTCAGTTTGAAACTCTCCCCAGGAGAGCCTTTTGATAGAAGTAGTTCAGCTTTTAAGGAGGATATACCCATTTTTAGTCCCCTTTTGCCTCCATTATTTTAAATAAAGGCAAGAGTCATATACTTTTAAAAAGTTATATCTGCAGCTGAAATGGCTGAGGTTTATAAACTAAAACGTAGCATGGTATATACCAGGGCTACTCAACACGCAGCCCATTTGTTTGCGGCCTGCAGTGCAGTTTGGGTTTACGCGGGGCTCAACACGTGGCCCACAGGTGGAATCCTTTGAACATGGCCTCCAATGGGAACACACTCCACAACAGCAAGTCAATATAATGGTCTTCTGTTGATATGTGTTTTAGTCGTTAAATTCCTGGACTGTCATTGCTCATTAAAAGTGCTGTCATATGGGTGGAAATTGGGTAAATACTGCATTTTATTAATATCAGCAGAACTGAGTTAAGTGGGGCCTGTGAGTTGTGTCGTCTTGCCTTAATCTTTGTATTCATGCCCATCAGCATGAAAGAAGCCATTTGCATATATATTTGCATGTACACGAAACCACACTTAAGTTGCGGCCCTTGGCATGTGCTGTATCATTGTGGCCCCTGGGGCTTCCAAAGTTGAGTAGCTCTGGTATATACCTTCACTGAAAGCAAGAGCATTTAAGCAAATGTTGGTTTTGATTTGCCCAAATTACAACATTTTGAAAGGGAGTGTTTCTGTTGGAGTTGTGTGTCATTGGACACTGCCCAGTTTATTTTGCCAAGCATATCAAGTGTACAACTAGAGAACTTCACTGAGAATGCACACATGGCTAATTTAGTTACATACTGTAGCATAATGGAGGTGTGCAACTGAGAAAAGGCCTTCATAGGAATCCAAAAGTATGAATGGTGTTATGAGGTAATTTATGCCCTTTAAAAATTGTGTACACAGTTTCGACCAGCACCCTCAGGACTGCTCGTTCCAGGACAAAGCAGTTTGCTGGACCAGGGGAGTACAGCCCTGGGGCTCTCCCAGGACTCACCTCTTGGCTGTCAGCCCAGCCAGTGTGCTGCCCCCTTCTCCTGGCCCTGCCCCAGCTGGCAAAGCTCTGCTCCCCGCCAGCAGGGTTCCTTGCCTTCGGCCCTGCTCCAGCGAGTGGAGCTCAGCTCCATGTGTCCAGTTGCCAGCCTCAATCCAGATGTCTGCCGACTGGCCAGGTTCCTTGCCTTCAGGCCACTGTCCCTGCAGGCTGCCTACTGCCAGACTGGCTGAGCTCCCAGTCGCTGGCAACCTCTGGCTGGGGCTTCCTGATCCAGCAACATCCATAGTCCTGCCGGACCAAAGATGTTGCTTGGTCAGAGAGTCCCAGACCAAAGATATTCAACCTGTAAAAGGAAGACCCAGAGCTGAAGATGGTGAAATGCTGCCAGTCTATACTTATATAGCAACATACTATTTCTAAAGTAATACAATACACATGGATTCGTCAGCCATCTTTTATCAACTTGCAGCTTCTTGTACTGTATGTATGGCACTGTATTTACAATATTTGGAGCATTAGAAGTTTCCTGGCATACACAGGTCAGAGTCAGTCAAGGCAAACGCTCTCATTCCTGAATTGCATCAATGAAAGAATGTATTGTAGCTTAAAAAAAAAAAAGAAAAAAAAAAAAGAGACAGTTTAAAATGCATAGGTACCCAAAATGCAAAAATAAGATGCATATCAATATGAGAAAAGTATACAAGAATGAAACTGCAAAATACTACACATGTAAGGTTCAGAAAAATTGTTTGGTTTCATCTGACAGTCATGAATTGCATGACCACACATATGTAGCTTAAGTTTTGGACTCAAATTCAGCATTCTTATACAATTTAGACTACCGAAAGGTGCAAGAAAATCTTGGAAAACTGAAGAACTACATTAATGGTACCCTTCGCCACTTCCCTAAAATGAGGTTTTAAAGCTATATTTCAAAATGTAAGACATAAATAGAGCCTGAAAAGTGATGAAGAAAGGACCCATACCATTAAATACTGAAACTTGCTGGTATATCTACCTCTGCCTAATACCAAATATCAGGATTATAAATGTAGTTTGACTACTACTGAACCTAGAGTATATGAACATTAAAAGGCATTGCCAAGAAGTTTCAGATTGAAAATGCTTAAGTACTAAGTTTGTCCATCAGTAGTTCTCTTTCAATAGTTCTTTCCTTATTCAAAAGTGATGTTTGCAGATAGGATAGTTCACAATTATGAAATTTCCTGATTACTACTTAGCTGTGGAGAAAAGCATGAGTGTTTCTGCCTAATCCAAGGATGGGGAACCTTTTATGGGTTGGGGACCACACAAAAGCAAAAATGAGAAAAAAGAAAAGCCGCATACTGCACACACAGGCAGGCACCCCACAAAACCCCTTGATGTAATATTCTTTTTTGTTTAGAATTTTAGTCTGATTGCTAGTTTGCTTTTCCTTGACAGGGTTTTGGGGCTTGCCCAGCTGTGGCTGCCCCTTCCTCCCTTTTCCCAGCACCCCATGCTGGGAAGGGGCTCCAGGGCTTGCCCAATTGTAGCCTCCTCTTCCTTGGCACCTCATACAGGAAAGAGGTTTGGGGGCTCTCTCCTGCTCATGCAAGTGGCTCCCCTTCCCTCCCACTCCTGCTCCCACACAACTACTTACTGATTTCAGGAAGAGTTCCTGGCCGAGTCCAGCTGGGGCTGAATGCTGCAGAAATAAGCTGTCTGACGTGACTCCCTGCTGCAGCCACCCCAGGCAAGGAAGGGGTTCTGTTGGTTTCCCCTGCTGCCATCTGCCTGCCAGGTGTGACTGTCCCCTCCAGCCACCTCACCTGCACGAACCTCCTCACCTACATGCAGTATGAGAAGTTGGAAGTGTCCTGCCAAGTTCTGCAGGTGAGATTGTAGTGAGGTTGGTGCTGTGTGGCCGCTGGAGCCCCCGGCAGGTCAAACAGTCCAGCAGGTTGGGGGTGGGGGTGGGGGTGGGAAGAGACAGATGTGGCCCCCCGGGCCACAAGTTCCCCATCCCTGCCATTACGAGCGTAATATCAAAACCTTTATCAAAGTTGAACTATGCTCCAATTCAATATTTGCTCTTCTACCTCTCTAGAGAGCAATATACCGATACACATGACCATCTCAGTTACCCAATCTTCAACTCTTAATATTCAATATGTTTCAGGAAAGGGATTAATTTTCATGGTGGGAAGAGGTCTCATCTAAGATACAGTTAACACTAAAACAAGAGAGAACTCATAACAGTCCTCCATTTAGCACACACACACCTATTGAAGTTTCACAGCTGAAAAAACCCACCACTTTTCAAGTTGATAAATCGGTATGTTCTATGAAATAAAAACTTTGGTATTAGCCTTTTTTCCTCCCCATTTAAGATAACAACAGAAATACATCTGACACAAAGATAATAGACCCTTCAAATTACCTTTTTGGAGGATATATGCTGCATTGAGGCACCTAATATTGTGACCTATCAAAAGTTATTCAGCAGCCATGTGATTGAATTAATGACATTGTCTATATCAGTGATTCCCAACCTTTTTGAGTATATAGACCCCTTTTCAATCTATTAAAATTTCACATACCCCACTCCTTGGCAGAAGAAGAAAAAAAGAAATATAAGGATCAGGTCCACCACAATCCACCACAAGTTTAAAGTTATTTTTAAACTTTCCACAGACCCTCTGCAATATCGTCATGAACCACCTGTGGTCCGTGGACCACAGGCTGGGAACCACTGGTCTATACCTTATCATAAGATCAATAATTTGACATGCATTGCCTGCTCACAATAGTGACAGATACATTCCAATATTTAAAAGTCTCAGATGAGCAACCATGTTCGTTTGTAACTGAAAAACAATGAATGGTCCTGCAGCACCTTAGAGACCAACAAAAAAATGTAGATAGTACCATGAGTTTTTGTGGGCACAACCCACTTCTTCAGATGAATGGATCAAGGGGTCCAGAGGTACAAATAAATGGGGGGGGGGGGGGGGGGGGAGAAATCTTGTCAATTACAATGTCCATGCTAAATGAGGCTAAATAGAGTGGGCTGTAAGTGCCCAATACTTAACTCTTGATGTCATTAGGGTGTTGAATGTAGTGGTCTATCCAGTTTGTCTTTATTCAAACCTTGATTAAAGGTGTCAAATTTGCAGATGATGAAGACGAGTTCCATAGCTTCTCTTTCCAGCTGCTTTTTTTCAATTGCTTTGTAATAGTATAGTCGCTTTTAGATCCATTAATGAGTGCCTGGGCAGGTTAAAATGTTCCCCCAACAGGTTTCTCTGTGTTACCATTTTGAATATTTGATGTGTGTCCATTAATCCTTTGTCATAGACTGTCCAGTTTGGCCAATATACATGGGGTTCTACCATATGCTACCAGCACTCCTAGCTATCTTTGAGACACCACTGACTTTGAGGAAGCTACAGAACATTAGTAATCTCCCTGAAAACACCATCCTGGCCACCATAGATATAAAAGCTCTTTACACCAACATTCTACACGATGATGGATTACTAGCTGTCAGGAACCCTACCCCTGATGACACCATCGCACACCTGGTGACTGAGCTCTGTGACTTTGTCCTCACCCACAACTATTTCCAATTTTGGGACAATGTATATCTTCAGGTCAGCGGCACAGCTATGAGCACCCAATGGCCCCAAAACATGCCAACATCTTCATGGTGGACCTCTAACATTTTCTCAGCTCTTACCCCCTAGCACTCTTACTCTACTTATACTACATTGACGACATCGTCATATGTACCCATAGCAAGGAGACCCTGAAAGAATTCCACAGGGATTTCAACAACTTCCACTCCACCATCAACCTGAGCCTGGATCATTCCATACAAGAGATCCACTTCCTTGACACTATAGTACAATTAAATGACGGCCATATTTCCACTACCTTATACCAGTAACCTACTGACCATTATATTTACATATATGCCTCTAGCTTCCATCCAAGACACATTTCCCAATCAGTTGTTTGCAACCAGGCACTCAGATACAACTGGATTTGCTCCAATTCCATAGACCAAAACAAACAGCTACAGGATCTCTGTCAGACATTCTTAAAACTTAAAATACTCACCCAGGGAAGTGAAAAAACAGATTGACAGAGCCAGATGAGTACCCAGGCATCAGCTTCTTTAAGTTAGGACCAACAAACAAAACAACAGACCACCACTAGTCATCACCTACAGCCCCCAACTTAAACCCCTTCAGCACATCATTAACAATCTACAACCTATCCTGGAAAATGAACCCTCACTCTACCAGGCCTTGGGGGGGACACGCCAAGCCTCACCTACAGACACCCCCGAACCTGAAACAAATTCTTTCCAGCAACCACTCAGCACAGTTATAATAGTACTGAAATATCAAATTTTATAAAGAAGATTGGGCGAATGCTTTTCCGTTAGAAATAAAATGGTACCTAGAAGGTATTACCTTTTGCCATATGAAAGATGAAGTTATTCTCCAATACAACAATGTGTTTTATAGCAAACAATGTTCTGAATTCTTAAAGGCAGCAATTTGAGGAAGATTAATGGAAACCAGTAGTAACTGTTCTTTCCCCCCAGACCAAGCTCTATTTACACATTTTGACAGCTGTGTGTGGGTTTTTTTAAACCCTATTAAAAAGCACCAGCTAGAAGTGTAGCTCCAGAAAGCTAGAACTATATCATGAAGTTCTGGGTCAGTTTTAAACATTTAAATTACAACAAAGATTGGCTAGACTACTAATGTTTTTCTATTAATGCAGAGCAACCCATCATTGTTCTTGCATTACAGATTTAGTCAACTATGGTTTTCCAAAATATTTGACTAAATAAGCAATGTCCAGTGAATCAACTGAAAAAACCTATTGCATATTTTCTAACCAGTATGAAGCTAAAAATAGATAAAAATATCAACTTGTATATTATATGAAGCAATTAATGAAAGCTGTTTGATATAAGACAGCATTTACTGTTTATCATCGTGGTAGTGACTGCTACTCTACAGAACTTTTTGCCTTGATCAATATTTAGTTAGCTGTTCATACTATCTTCATGTCAGAAAAAGCATTGTAAGTAAAGACTCATTTTTATTGACTTTGATGTGCAAGTTTCTCTTTCAAGAAGAAAGTGATTAAAATCTGATCAGGTGTTAGCATGAATGAAGATATTGAGAATGTGTTGAAGGCTACCGGTTAGAAACTGAATGTTTATTTACTTCAAAGATTAGTATTTCTTAAAAGGAAAGTATACAAAGAACTATCTGATGAAGTTTCATTAGACTACTTGTTGAGCCTTCTGAGGAGATGTATTTAAAGATTCAAAAATGAATCTCTGTCTCCGAGATAAGGCTTCATGCTGACTTAACCACCTGCTGAACTAATTTTGTCTTATGTTTGGATCTGCTATCATCATCATCAAACAAAAATAGCTTTTCATGGATTAAGCCTGACAAGGGTCTTAAACTCACAGCCCATGGGCCAGAGCATATTTGCAATCCGGCCAGGAGACCCAGCAGCACAGGGATCAGCATACCTGTCCCCAAGTGCTTCCCCATCCCGTCACCATCCCCGAGGGATGCAGCCCTGGGGATTACCAAGGGGGAGGTGAGACCTGGCACAAGGCAGCAACAGCAGGGAAGCAGACCACACTCAGCAGACACACTTGCCCCACTTCCCAGGGCTCCCATGGCAGGGAATATGGGGAGGTCTAACTGCTGTTAGTGCCCTAAGCTAGGGCCCCCTAGTAATCACCGGGACTGCATCCCTCAGGGACAGGGTGCAATGGGTGGGGCAGTGGCAGGAATAGGCAGGATTTGAGGTACAAGGATGCCCCCCAGGCCACTAGATCTACGGAGCCAAATTGCAAATGTGCTCCAGCTCGTGGCTTGCCCATGGACCAGGAGTTTGAGACCCCTACAAGCATAATGCATGGATATGGCTCAGGCCGGCGCTGAGTATTCATGCGCCCCAGGCCCCGGGAGCGCGGCACCGCCCCTAGGAGTGCAACGCATGCGCGGCTCTGCCCCCGGGCGCGTGGTGCCCCCCGCCTCCGGGCGCCTGGCGCATGCGCAGCCCCACCCCTGGGCACGCAGCGCATGCGGGGCCCCGCCCCGCCCGGCCTGGCAGCCCCCCCCGGCGCCCCCTACAACCGGTAGCCCAGCTGGCCCATACCTTGGGCCGGCTCTGGATATACTCAAAACAAAAACAAAAACAAAAAAAACCCACACCACACAATGGATCCAACCCTAAATATCAATGACATTAACATACCAAGAAAAATGTATCTCTAAAATCATACTAAGCATGCTGATGTACACACCAAAGATTAGACTGTAACCTAAAGGTTGTTAGCCAATTTGTACTGCTCCCCTCATGGTCAAGGGGGACGGAGTTTGGGTAGAATTGCAAATTAAGCTGGAAGTGACACTTGATACATTGTTCCTTGTTTAATATACAGTGGTTTAATATACAAGAGGCCTACCCTTAATCAAGGGTATTTTAGCTGCATTTGTGAATTTTCATTAATAGTTTAACCAATATCTTAACAGGGACTGAAGGCTGGAGGAAGCCAGGAATGCATTATAAAATGCAAAAGTTTGACCAGTGTACCTATCTCCTTAACATTTGGACGTAGGTGTAGATTTTCTGTTTCATGGTTAAATTAGCACTTTTCAGTATGCATGATCTACTCTAGTTTCACTCTGTAATCTTCAGTGAAGCAGGATCCCACCGATCTCAAGTAACATCACTTATCCCTTGCATGCCTCAGAAGGGGAAAAAGATGCTTTTATGTTGTAGATGCTCAATACTGTCATTTTGGTTACCTCACTTCTGATTTCTTGCACTTCAGAGAGCAGTATTATTTTGACTCAATAGTTACCAAGGGTCAGTGAAGGAATAGAAAGAACCTCTCACCATTGCTTCCTGTCCACCTAGACCTATTAATCCAGTGCAGTATTGCTGAATTTCCCATTTTTTAAGAATGGGGGCAGAGATATCTTGAGAGCACTTTAGGTTAGTGAGACAGAACACTATTCAGGCTCCTCCTATTCATTGTCTGACAGCAAGGCAATTTGGAGAGCAGCATCTCAACCCAAACCATCCAGTTCACACCAACGCATGGGGAGGCAAAGCTCCTGGAAAGAACAGTTAGTTCAAGATCCTGATAAGATGCACCTAAGAGAAAGAGGGAAATAAGGTAGGAGCATCAGATCTCCAAAAATATGGTCTCAGAATTGAGGACGGAGATTGCTGAAGTTAAGTAACTTTTTCCTTCACTTATGCAAACAAATCATTTTTTCCTCACTCCTGGAGAGTAAGAAACTTTAGGGATGTTTCAGATGAAGTTAAAATTACAACAAACCCTCTGAGCAAAAAATTGACCAACTGAAGAGAAGGAACATCCTAGCCCCTTGCTCCTCCACCTGCCATACCTTGGAAAATAGTTCTGAAGTTGCAAATAGAGATTTCTTTTTGGAAGTCAAAGACAGCAATAATACTTCACATATTGAGAGGGGAACAAATAGCTATTTTACAAACAACTGTAACAAACAGTAGTAGCAGCCTTGCCTCAATTCTCAACAGTAAGTCTTAAAGCTTGTTTAACTTAGGCTATGTCTAGACTACACCAAAGTTCAGAAAGAGGATATGCAAATTCCACAGGAATTTGCAGATCTTCTTCCAATCTCACTTTTGAAAGCGAAAGTAGTTGGGACGTGGTTTTTTTGGCAACCCCCTTTTCGAAAAGCCTCATAAACCTCCTTTTTGTGAAAGAGCATCTTTTCCAAAAGGGGGAGGTTGCCCGGGGTGGGAAAACACGCGTCCTGACTACTTTCACTTTCGGAATTTGCATATCCTCTTTCGGAACTTCGGCGTAGTCTAGACGAGCCCTTAGTCAAGAACTAGCAGGATGGTTCTGTGCCTTTTGGTTCTGTGAGTTTTTTAATCTGCCAAGCCAGAAGGATCTAGCCATGGACCTAACTTCCATAGCAATTTTTCAGACTTTGGCTTCATCAATCTTCCTCTTCAAATAACCCTTTTGACCATAACAAGAATGCAATCGACACACGCATCTACCTAAACAAAAATCTTGAAAAGCGACAATATATATATAAAGAAGTTTTACTCTAAGAAGAGACCCAGAGACTCCATGAAATCCACCACAGATTTTATACTGTTATTTATGTGCAAGGTGCTTAAGTGGAAAAGAGAGAGGCTAGCACATGTAACAAAGCAAAATGCTGACATCTATGCAGACACAGTACTCTGTTGGACAATGCTGTTAAATGGGTATTTCAAAGAACAAAGTCACATATACATGAACAAGCAATTCACTGTGTTTCAATGCTTTGGCTCATTCCAAGGAGCACCCCAAAAGAACCTTTTAATATCAAGCACACAGCAATGGGCAGGCATGTAGTGGAAGAACAGTCAGGCAAATATAAACTGACTCATTAAAGATGGTGCACGATATTCTAGATTTCCCTCCATTACTGATATTCAATGGCAATGGTTTACCAACTGGAGACCCCCTATATAAATTAGCGATCAGGAAGACATACTGTTCTAGTAAGTTTTGAGTGAGGAGAGGGCAAGAGGCATTTTAGCCACTTTGTCAGGATCTCAGTCTTTCATGGGACAGGGTTTTTTATTTTAAGCTGATTTACTTTCAGCAAGTTTATGACAGAGACCAAAATTTTTGGAGGGGATTGTGATCTGGGGCAGATTGGGGTGCCAGATGAAGTAACATTCCTCAGTTCTGAGGGATCCAAGATCAGAATCACAGCTTGTTGGGACTTTGCTGTCTGCAACAGAGCTCACAACCACACTTGTTTGCACCAGTACAGGGATGTTAGATCAAAATGTCTCTACCAAATGTTGCCAGTAACTTTGCCGACAGAGCAATTGGTGCACATTGAAACAGCCTCCTTCTCCAGTGAAGAAAGAATGTCATTTACTAATGCAGTTGTTTTTTAAATCTTAAAATAAGATAGACATCAGCTTCCTATTTGGTCCAAGGGCAAATAGATTCCCTTCCACCACCTCCCTAGAGGAAGGTCTGATCTGTCAATCTCTAATCCAGAGACCCTTCAGGAGGATCTACCAAGCACTCATTAATTACTTCATTAAGTGTTCTCCTTCCCTGGCAGGTACATGGCAACAAAAGCGCTCACATGGGACAGAGTGCACCCTTGAGGGAGAGGTACAAAGGTAGAGAGAAGAATACTAGGTCTCTGGAAGGCGTAATCTCCAACATATTTACATATAATGCTGGTTCTTGGATGGACCAAGTTTCAAGTATATGGGCTCCTTATTCCAGGTGGTCACAACAATTTGGACATCAGTGTTTGGAAACCCATTTTCATGGTGTGTAGACTTTGATGAGGCTAGACAATCCCAGGTGTGTTCAATTATTCATGTATGAAGATCCCTGATACTTTCTTCCACATAGGCTGTCCAATATCAAGACATGGTATGGGAAATGACAAACATCCATAGAATTTAGTCCAAGCTGACTTTTTCCTTTCTAGACATCACCAGCCTAAGTCACATCTCATAGGTGTCCTATGTACTCAGTCTCACTCTGTACCACAATGGCAATTCTTCAGTTTATCATGAAGCTGTAGACTTGCCTCGAAGTGGCAACGTGGCTTCATCTCAAGAGTCTCTAGTGGTGTACTTGATCAAGCAGTTAAGTAGAAAAACATTTGTGAAAAGTAACTCAAATATTTGTAACAGTATTCTGATTATATAGGCCAGAGAAACAGGTGGTTGTCCATTTAAATCTTTTCAAGACTGACAGAAGTTATCCTGGCAATTACAGATCAATAAGTCTAATGTCAGTACCGAGCAAATTAGTTGAAACTATTGTAAAGAACAGAGTTGTCAGACTGCTATATGAACATAATTTGTTTGGGAAAGTCAATGCCTTACTAATCTACTGGAATTCGTTGACGGTGTCAACAAACATGTGGACAAGTGGGATCCAATGGATATAGCAGGGGTGGGCAATAATTTGACAGGAGTCCACTCCAAGATTTTGGAAAGTGGCTGAAGGCCACACTCTTCCATGATATTAATGGTGACGATGCGAGGTCTGGGATAGAGGTTGGCTGCAGAAGGGAGCTTGGGGTAAGAGATTGGGGTGCAGGAGGGAGAATGGGGTCTGGGAAGGAGTTTGGGTAAAGGAGGCAGTTGTGACCTAGGGCAGGGGACTAGGTGCAGGAGTTTGGGTTGTAACCTAGGGTAGGAGGGGATTGTGATCTGGGGTAGATTGGGGTGCCAGATCTGGGATAGGATATGGGTGCAGGAGGGTTGGGGTATGTTGAGTGGAGGGGCTGAGGGTTGGGGAAGGGTGGGGTTCAGGTGCCAGAGTCAGGCTCTGGCCAGGAGACTTACCAGCCAGCAGCCCAACCAGCCTGCCTGCTTGCAAAGCTAAATGCTTTCAGAGCTTAAAAAACATTTCTCTGAGAGTCTGCCTTTCCCACACCTGCATAGGCTGTAGGGCCATGTGCTTGTGTGAATAACTGAGCCGGGAGGAGGTGGGAAGAGAGGGGCATGGTTCTTCATGTGCTGCCCGTTATTCAAAAAGGCAGCTCTCATTGGCCAGTTTCTGGCTAATAACCGGCCAATGGGATTGTGCTGGGGCAGCACCTGAAGCCTCCTCCCGGGATCAGTTTTGAAAGAGAAACGGCCTAGCAGCCACTTTTCTGAGCAGCATGTGGGGCAAGCAGGGGAGCCTGCCTGGGGCTCCCTGCTATTTCTGCAGTCTGGATCTGGTGGCTTGGTGGACCAGATCCAGCCCGTGGGCCGTATTTTGCCCAGGCCTGACTTAGCCTCTGTTTGTCAGAAACTTGGAAAGGGTGACAGGGGAGGAATCACTTGATGATCTCTTCATTCCCTCTGGGGGCACCAAGCACTGGCCGCTGTCAGAAGACAGGATACTGGGCTAGATGGACCTTTGGTCTGACTCAGTATGACTGTTCTTGTACAAAGTTAATCCTTTCTACAGTAATTGACAGCTGTTTGTGCTATCTACTGTAAAATTAACTTTTAAAGTAGGAGTAAATTTGTCATTCAAAATAAGATTGTGACCAAGTGGAAACCCTCATCCACAACTTGAATGTGTGTATTTAACCACATTTCTAGACTGTGTGAGACTACCTAGTGTAATCCTGTATAATTTTAAGTGTGTTTACAGAATTAGAAGTGGAGACACTTTACTCCTCTTACGATTAAGGGGTTTTGCCTGTCAAAACACATGCTTGTCTCAAAGTTTGTGAATCTAGTTCCATGGCCAAACTATACATTACACTCCTACCAAACACAAGCATTGTGGTAAAGTAAGTATGGCCGGTCCCCAAGTTATGAACACATCAATTTACGACCGTTTGTATTTACGACCAACCTCCTATACAGCTGGAGCCCGAGTTACGAAAGAAATCCGCACTTACGAACAGCGCAGCCGTATGTCTGTGAATGTAATCCGACTTACGAACACATCGAGTTACGACTAAGTGCATGGAACATAACTCGTTCGTAAGTCGGGGACCGGCTGCAATGTTTACCAACTACCTACAAATCTCTTTGTTGATCAGGTGGTGTCAGAGATTTGCTTTCCTCCTTATCTAAACAAAGTGGTCAGCAACCATGAGACAAAAAAAGCTCAGGAAATCATGCCTTCTCTCCTAGATAATGGTAAAATGTTGGTCAGGTGAAAGTATGCTGATCCGAAGAGTGTAAGGCAAGATTTTTCATCATTTTTGTTGTTTGTTTTACAGTACACTGCCTAGATCACATTTGTGGTATACCAGTAATTTAATTCTACACCAAAATAAAAGAAATTGTTTAAGGATTTGACTAAAAAATCCCGAGTACAGGTTGGACCTCCCTGGTCCAGCACCCTCAGGACCCGACTGGTCCCAGATGAGGGATTTTTCTGGACCAGGGGAGGTCATTTCTGGCCCCCCTTGCTACTGACCCCACCTCCTGCTCTGCTGGTTCACTGGGCTTCCGAGTGCCCCTGGCAGTGCAGCCAGGTTGCACACCAGGCTCCCCAGCTCCCCCGGCCAGCCCAAGTGGGTTGAGTGCACCAGGCTTCCCAGCCCTTCCTTTGCAGCTCAGGTGGGCCACGCACTGGGCTCCCGCCCCCAGCCACCTGCAGCGTGCCAGACTCTGATCCTGGAACAGTTGCCGGACTATAGAATTCTGGTTTATAGACATGTAACCTGTAGCAGAACTGGATGTATTGCTGTCAAGGAAGGGAGATTTCAGGAGGAGAAGCTAAAAGTTTTTCCATCCCCCCCAAATTTCACAACGATAATGGTAATGACAGAATGAAGTCACAAAATAGCTTGATGCCACAGTGATGTCTGTAAGGTTATGCATAGAGGGATGTAAGCAACTAGTCGACTACCCAATAAGCAAATGCTGCAGGTGGCTCTTGTACATTTCAAAAGAAAGAGGCATAGAAGGGAACCCATGCCTGTGGGGACTGCTTTGCTCCCCGCTGCCTCACTCCCTTTGAAATTTACAAGAGCCATTGTGGCTCCTGTACATTTCAAAGGGAGAGGCACAGTGGGATAGCGAGTGCCCCCCCTTACCAACTAATTGAGTAGTCAATGAAAATTCCATCAACTACTTGATTAGCTGATTATTGAAAATTTAACGTTGCTAGTTATGTACATAGAAATCATGAATAAAGTTAGTAAAAGCCACCGTATGAAATCAGAATGCACTGCATATGTCCAGGAGTTCACTAAATGTAGTTATCTTTAAAAAGTTGGAGTGCAAAAGATGCTGTTGGCATTGCTACTGAAAAGGACATCACAAACAATTTTGTAAATACTAATGAATTCTGTGGGATTTATATGGTGCTTTTACTGAATCTAAGTACGCACTCTCTGAATAAGGCAGAAGTGCTTAGATCTACTAATCTGATGCTCCTTTACTACTCGGGATATGTTAGTACACATGTTTAAACAGTTTAATTGATGAGCCCAGGATCATCCATTAACCTTCACGGTTACACACCAGGCCCACCCTCCCCTCCCCTCGGCTGCTGCTTCTGATATAGGCCTGACAGACTTCAACTGGGCAAGGATTTCATCCAGGGATTTTTATCCTATTTTAAAGTCTTTGGCTGGGGGCGCTGAGAGAGAACCACTTCTGTTTTCAACCTTTACCAGATATCTTCCACAAAACTTCTTGTGCAAAAGCGCATCCACACCTCAAAAGCAATCAGCTTTTGCCCAAGAGTGTCTCCACACTGCATGGACACTCTTGCACAAGAAAGTGCTGCTGGCCATTCTGTGAATAGCAATCAGAGCACCTCTGCTTTTTGTGATAGGCTCTTTTCGCACAAAAAATCCCTGTTGAGCATCCACACGCATCTTTTTGTGCAAGAACTCTTGCACAAAAAGGAGTTATGCCTCGTAAAAGAAGGTATACCTACACTGCAAAAAGCCCTCTGTTCTGGCGACTGACTGTAGATTTTCTTGCACAAAAACACATTTGAGGTGTGGACGCTCTGTGGGTTTTGCGCAAAAACTCTGTAGTGTAGACATAGCCTCTGAGGGTAGACGGAGGCAAAAAGGCATCCTTTAGAAAGTACAAGTTAAATAATATTGAGGAAAACAGAAAGGAGCATAAACACTTGAAAAATGAAGTGTACAAATATAGTTAGGAAGGCCAAAAAAAAAAAAAAAAAAAAAAAAAAAAAAAGAGAAATTGAAGAAAAGGTTGCTATTAACTTTGACTAAGAAATTTTTAAGTACACCTGAAGCAGGAAGTCTACCACATAACCAGCCCAGCCACTGAGTGATCAGGATGCTAAAGGAACACTCTTAACGGGTGATGCTTATCAGTTCCGGTTAACAGGTGGGCATCTGGATCAGCCCCTGTCTGCAGCAGGGTGGGGGGAGGGGCACAGGCAGGGGCTGTTCCCAATCGTTTGGGAGCAGACCCTGTCAGTGGCAGAGTGCCGCTTCAGCTCAACACAGCAGGGAAGTGGGGGAGGGCACTCCCGCCCAGCTGGACTGGAGCGCCCCCCCTCCCCCCAGGTGGCATCTGCCAGATGCTCTTGGCAGGATCCATGAGCACTGGGTCCATTGGTAAGGCCAGTTTAGCTGCTGGGGAGGCATGCAGTATGCTGATCGATTGATGTTGCATTTTGGGGAGACTCACCAGGGAGACCTCCAGAAAGTCTGCCAACCTCTTGTAAAGTTCTTGAAATGAGCAGAAATCATTTCCCACCCTGGGGGAGAGGGGCATTAAGGTGTCATCTGGGGAGGATGAGGATATGCGAGTTGGAGGGGGAGAAGATACAGAAAATCCCTCATCACTGAGGCTGGGTCATCTTCCTTTTGGTAGGCAGCCTGTCCAGAATGGCAGGGATGTTGCTTTAGATGGTGCTGCTGGAGCTGACGGAGATTGCACTCGTTGTGGTTGCTGGGCTCAGTATGATGCCCAGGGGTCCCAATAAGGCCAGTCGGGCAGATGTGGCACAGGAGGGGGCAACCATTTATGTGGCTGCCACTGCAGCACTACTTGCAGCTGCAGATACTGTGGGGAGGAGCACCTTGGGGTGTGAGTACCAACCAAAGGTTCGTCATCCTCCTCATTCGATAGCAGTAGTGCCAAGCCTGATGGAGTTGAGAGTGGGAACCTGCTGGATGTGGTCACACCATTGGTGCTGAACAACAGGGTTGCAGGCACTGAAATTACTCTGCATTCCTCTAAAGCAGTGAAAGAGCGCGGTGCCAGTCCAGTATCAACAGCAATATGGAGGGTGTTACTGCCACAATCTGCAGTGCTGATGGTGCCATACAGAAGACCGTCGGTACCACCTGCTTGTGCCTCTTTGGTGTCAGAGGCAGCATAGGTGCCAATGGTGCTGTGTGAGGCTTGGCCTTCTTCAGTGCAGATGGTGCCTCAGCCGAATTGGATTTGGCCTTTGCTTTCTTCAGTACAGAGATGAGTACAGATGGTGCCAGTTGTGCCGAATTAGACTTAGGCTTTTCTGGCGCCCTAGTACCCATCTCGGTGAGGTCCTTAGACACACAGGAACCATCAGTGTCACACGGTCCCGGTACCTCCGTCCGATGCCCTGGTAGAGGTCAGTGCAGAGGGTATTTTGGGTGCTTGTACCCATTTCTTAGAAGGGGAGTCAGCCCAACCTGAGCAATGAGATCTCTTCCTGGATTGCTCAGAGGAAGAGTCTCTTGTACTTGAACCTGCTGGTGCCACGATGAGGGGAGAGGGTTGCCAAGGTGGGGTAGAGTGCTCCGGGTCGGAGGCTGGCCTCACCATATTCTCAAGGGAGAGAAGTTTGAGTTGGTGCTCCCTTGTTTTGCACGTACGAGCTGTTAGCTGCTTACAATGTTAGCTCTGGGCGGTGGCATGTGCCTGCCCCAGACACCATGCACGTTGGGAGTGCCCGTCAAAGACTGGAATTGAGAGCCTGCAGGAGAGGCAGCGTTTGAATCTCGGGAAGCCAGGCATCCGAAGGAGAAAAAAATTGTCTAAGGCAGAAAGGCAGCCTTAAAAGGAACAAACAAAACCAAAAAAACCCCACAAACAAAAGTGTTTTTTTTAAGTAACGATTAAGTATAACTAGAAAAACCTACTACTAACTGAATGCTATCACTAACACTACAATAATGAATAAGAAAAAGATAAAATTTGAAAAATTGTTGTAAAGCTGGAGAGCAACTGCTGTTCTGACCATTGCCAGTGGCAGCAGACAAGGAACTGAGGGGACGGTTGGCTGCGCATGCACAGCCTATCAGAGGGTACTGCTACTGTAAACCTCTGATTAGGTGGAGCACCAACAGGGACACTCCTCACAGAACCACCTAATTATATCATTCTGAGGGGGAAAATACAGGCCTTTTGGATCCAACACTGTACAGAGGCCTAACCTCATGTTTTATAGCTCTCAAATGACTGGATGAACACTTTTACACTAAGTTCTCCAAAGTCATTAATTCAGTACAGCCATAAGCACTACATGCTGAGAGAGGTTTTGATTAATTCATGGGTACAGTGAGGAATAGTCTTTCAGGAGTCCTCTTTAGAGGCTAGAGAGCTTTCCATGAGCTTAACATTCACATCTAGTAATGCCATCATTTCTTCCACTAAGAAGAGTAGGATCTAACCACATTTTCATGTCCTCAGCATGAGGGCCAATGTTTGCCTCGCTCTCCCTGAGACATAAGCATACCCTCCAGAGGTCCACAATGCAGGACCAGTGCTCCCTAGTGGGCTGCATGGATCAGAAGTAAAAGCTGCTCTTTTATAAGGCTGAAGTTGGAGCTGACATACCTTAGGTCGAGTTTCCTTGGTGTCCCCATTGTGGGAGGTCGATGGGATAAACTCTCCCGTTGACTTCCCTTAATCCTCGGTACACCATAGGGTTGGAGAGACAATGGAGGAATCAACAGTCAGTCAATTTAGCGGGTCCTTACTAGGCCTGCTAAATCAAACCCTGCAGCATTCATCTCCTGAGAATTGGAGACAAGCCCTAAAAGGAGCAAGCACTTCCACTGCAGTGCCATTTCTTCCAGATGTCAGAGAAGTGGGACGCACAGTTCATACAGATTCTTCCACGAGTGCTGTGATGTCAGGAAGGAGAGGCTACTCAAGCAAAATATATAAACTGAAATGTAGCCTTATTTCCCAGGCCTAACGCTTATCAACTTCCAAAATAATGCCAGGAGACAGCATGAGAACTAATTCCGCTTGCTGGAGCCAGAACAGGAAACCATGCTAATGCAGTAAGCAAATATCTCTTTGGGAAAGCAACACTAGAGGCCTTCCTCGATCTTCCTTCAGTTAGCTAATGAAGTAAAGCCACTTGTATGAGAGGATAGTGGACTAGTCAAGTTTCTGTATAGCATCCATAAGTATAGTCTGATAACAGTTTTGAATAACTATATCTTGGTAACACAGAAGAGATGACTTAGCAAAATATTTTATTATAAACAAAAATGGTACAAGTAGATCAATAAGCTTTCCTTTTACATCACAGAAAAGCTGCTGACCAATATTAGAAATGCCAGTGTTTTGTTTTCAGAAGCTTAACTGATGGTCCCATGAATTGCAAACATTTTAATAGCTGTTGTATGGATAAAGTCCTACATACAAGAGTTAACATCCTCATCCCCTCAAACTGAACTTATATTTCCAAATAATACTTTGAGCATTAATCCCAGCTCAAACAGGCTTAATTCACATTTTTTTTCTATTTTACCAGATTCCCAAGTGAGTGAATCCTCCCACAATGTTATTTTTCAGACACTTCTGAAGTGGTGGGAGGAAAGCCGAAAAACATGAAATGTATCCTATCTTTTTTTAGAGCTGTCACAGAAAGCTCTCCATATGAAAGTTCATCTTTATGACCCCCTTACTATTAAAAGTAGAAGCAATATTTTCATATATAGAAATTAATCTTCAATAGAAAGTTTTAAAAATTGTTATGCCAGTATCTTTTTAACCACTTTGAACTTCAGTTTCAGACAGCCTAAGATTTCTCCTTCCACTAGTTTTGTGAAGAGGATATTGTCTTCAAAGGAGAGACATGACGAATAAAAACAGACATGCTCTCTGCCTGATCATAACAGCCTAAAGCAATTTCCTCCTTTACTTCCATCCCATATGCTTTCATGACTACACAATTTAAGATTTAGTGCTCTCCATGCCAGTTGACTGAAGTGACCTTCAAGCCATTTCCAGGAATTCAAATGGAGTGCTCCAATAGCAGAAATATACAATGAACCATCATTGAAATTAGAAAACATGCAATACAAGTGTCAACTGTCTGCACTGCAGTCTTGTGTGAAGTGCAGCTAACACCGTTTTTATTCAAATATTAAAGTATTCCAAAAAACTTCCAGCCTTATTACTATCCTTTTGACATATTTCACATGTGCAGGGTCATCTAAAAGTTACTTTAAGTTTTCATATGCATGTTCTCCATGACCTATATCTGTGACAAGGAAACAAGCCTCTTGCATTCTCTGCTCATGCTGATGAAAATGAGGTTAAATTATCTTTAAAAGCGCATGTAATGACCATGAAGAGCCATTAATGCTTTACATAAAATAATTATGTCAATATTTAGAATTCAAAGCTGAACTAATAATTAATACTACTCTTCCCCTCCCCCCAATGCTCCATGTGGCATGGATATTATCATGCCCTCTGGGTGTTTCAAGCTGTGCATCATTATAATTTGAACTTCAAGTCAAGAGGGAATTAAACTCGCCATGTAATAATGTACTTTAATTATTGTTCTGAACAGAGAACACCTGCATGCCTTGTATTTTGTACTGTAAGTTGCAACTGCGTATACCAAAAGGTAAAACTTACCTTGATTATGCCATCTAAAAGCTTGATTAATTAACACATTTAAACAAGAAGTTAGATGTATGCTTTTTCAAAACCTCATTCTACATCAGGGGTAGGTAAAGGGGCCTTCACAGGCCGGATCTGGCCCCCACCCCCAGGCCAATCGAGACCTGGGGACGGGGACGGGGACGGGGGGGGGGGGGAGAGCACATAAAATCTCCTCTCCCCCGCCAGGGGCATGCAGCACCAGAAAGAACCGTGCGTCCCGCGGGGCAGGGCGGGTGGGAGAGCCAGAGACTATGTGGCTCAGGGTCTTCCCAGCGGCTGGGAAGCACAGCGCTGTAAGAGGAGGGGAGGCGAGGCCCCCTCATGAACTAAGGGGAAGCCTCCCTTCAACTCCTTCCTGATGCTACTGTGCTCTTCCTTCCTTCCTTGGTAGTAGTGGGTTTGCCCCTTGATTGGCCTGGAGGTGGGGGAGCGTGGGAAGTCTCCTTATACCGCCAGGGGTGCCTGGTGGCTAGAAGGAACCAGCTCTCTAGGCACTGGACACCCCTGGCAGGATGGGGCGCAAAGAACTTACACACTCATCCACCCCCAGGCCAGAGTGTGTGGTCAGGAGAGCACTCAAAGTCTCCTTGCCCTGCCCTTTCCACCCAAGTCCCCACCCCTTCCAGTGTGGCCCACAATCACTTCCGAAATTTGTGAAGTGATCCCCCTTAAAAAATTATTGCCCACCCCCATTCTATATACACATCACACAAGACATGAGACCTGTTTTTAACCAATTAGACCCTCATTTTTCTGCAGGAAATATTTCAAGTTTGAATGGATAAATACAGGATATGTCCAAATGTAGGTAGCTTTTAAAAAAAGCCACCTCTATCCTACCAAAATAACATCAGCTCTATTTTGAAGGGGGCAAGTAATTCTGTGAGTTTTCCCCAATCCTTAGCCTCTAACTAGTTCCCGAAAGAGTACCAATTGCTACTGCCCCTGTGATATGGCCAAGTGACCATGAAGAACTAGAATAAAAGCACCTACAACTATTACTATTTAATAATTCATCACTTTTTAAACTCTAATTCCATAATTTAAACACTATTCCCAAACACTCCTATCACACCATTGGTCACAACTTGTAACAGCAAAATATGCAACCACTAAAAAATTCAGTTTAGAAAAAAATGCATCCAGTTTGTCATGGTTTCTTTATTAATGCTTACTCAGTACGTATTCTTGGCAAGCTAATCAACAGAGATATTTGATTTTTCAGAATAGCAAGCTTTTAAAGACTTTCATGACAACTACAATCCATAAGACTTTGGCTGGTAGTTCTTGAGGGGTAGCAGGACCAAGTGGTTAAAGCACAGGGATTTGAGTCGAGAGACAGTTTCTCTTCCAAAATCTTTGCTAACTCATGTAGCCTTGGGCAAATCATTTAGCATCCCATTTTCCTATCTATAATAAAATAATATGACCTTACTTCATAGAACATCTGTGCTGAGTGAAGTATAAGGCTTTGAGAGCGTCACAAAAAATACATTATAGAAGTCCGGTAATGGGTCTTCTGGCATTCCAAATCAAGGCTATGATTCACCTTATTACCCCGCACCTCCAATGAGAGACTATCTTGTGCTTAACTGCATGCCAGCTCCCATTCACCTCCAGCCTGCTCGTCACCCATCCAAATAATCCCCTCTAGGCTATGACAGCCCTTACTTTGCTTCACAGATTAACAAGAGATGCATCTCAGTCCCCAAGACCATTTAAAGCATTCCCCTATAGAGGGCACTGAACACTTGCCAGGCTGACACTAATAGCAACAGCATACACACCAGTTTGATGAATTCAACTACAGGCTAAGTACCACATAGAGAAACCATACTATTGAGTTATTTAGAATGAAAAACTATTATCTTATTATCAAAGATCATGATTCAAGAGAATGAGCAAAGAAAATGGAAATGGAAGTGTTACATAGAATGCATGTATTGATTTGGTTTTCTAAACTTAACAGACTAACCTCTTATCTAGAGCAGTCTTCTCTCATGCATAGCCTTGGTTGGGAATACTGCAAAAAGCAGATTGCAATCCGGTTTTCATGTGTGTAAAGATGCTGTCCATTTACTTAGATGCAGGATAACACCCTCATTGAGGTTATGTCTTCACTGCAGCACTATTTTGGGATACCAGAGGTATCCCAAAATAGCTATTCTGCATCTTGAGCGTGCACGTTATTTTGAAATATAACGGGCTCGCTATTCCAACGGCCCTGTAAACCTTATTCCACGAGGAATAAGAGGAAGTTACTCAACTTGGTGCAGTAACAACGGTTCTTCGAGAGGTGTGTCCCCATGGGCGCGCCACTGTAGGGGTCAGGCTCGCCCGGCGCCGCAGCTCAGAGTTTTCATGAGCAGTTGTCCGCCAAACCGCGCATGCGCGGCCCGCGCTTTAGGCCATTCGTGCCCTTTTGATCTCTCTCTCGCATGGTCCAGCTCCTGCCAGTTCCTCAAGTCCACCCCAGTATCTGAAAGATATCAGTTGAGAATCCAAAGCGGGGAGGAGGGCAGATAGTGGAGCACCCATGGGGACAACCAACTTGAAGAACCGTCGTAACTGCACCAAGGTGAGTAACTTCCTTTTCTTCAAGTGGTGTCCCCGTGGGTGTTCCACTATAGGCGAGTGTGTAGCAGTACTCAATGAGTAGTGGAAGGTGGGTCTTGCATTCATGGTCTAACTATCATAGATAAAAGAGTAGAGGCCACAACCGTATCTTGTGCTTGAGACTGTAAAATTGCATAATGTTTAATAAAAGTATTGTTGGTGGACCTGCAGATCTCTCTAAGGGGAACCCCATGAAGAAATGCCATAAATGTTGCCATAGCTCTCATAGAATGTGCTCTTGGAGTCTGAGGAAGTGGTTTATTTCTTAGGATATAACATTGTTTGATGCATGATACCACGAGATTGGAAATTCTTTGCGATGATAGGGGTTTCCCTTTTGTACGCTAAGAGATGGAAACGAGTAGACTGATTTACGAAAGGGTTTAGTCCTGTCTACGTAAAAGGCTAGTGCTCTGCGTACATTGAGCAGATGAAACCTCGCATCTGCAGTGGTTTAGGGTAGAAGGTAGGCAGTAAATTGGTTCATTCACATGAATTTCAGAACATACTTTGGGAATGAAGGATGGATGTGAGGATGGATGAGGACGCAGCACGACCGTGTCTTTGTGGAAGATGGTATATGGGGGAACTGCCGTTAGGGCCGCCATCTTGCTTACTCTGAGAGCAGAAGTAATCACTAATAGGAAAACTACCCTCAATGACATCATATAAAGAGAACAGGTAGCCAGAGGTTCAAAGGGGGTGTAGGCTAGAGCATCCAGCACCAGTTCCAGATTCCACAGAGGTGGCGGTGGTCTTCGGGGTGGATATAGGTTGACGAGACCCTTAAGGAACCTCCTTGTAGTGGGATGTGCGAAGATTGAGAAACCTTCTATAGGCTGATGAAAGGCAGTGATGGCAGCCAAATGCACTTTTATTAATGCAAGGGCCAGGTCAGAATCCCTAAATGATAAGATGTAGTCTAGGATATTTTTCAAAGGTGCTGATCTTGGTTCTAGGTTGTGATCAGAGCAACAAGACAGGAATCTACGCCATTTGTACAGGTTAAGTGGATTGGGTAGATTGTTTCCTGCTATATAGGAGGACCTGCTTCACTTGGTCTGAACATTGTAATTCTTCGTGGTAGAACCAGCAAGGAACCATGCCGTCAGCTTCAGGACATGTGGCTGAGGGTGGAGTAAAGTTCCTGACCTCTGAGTCAGGAGATCATGGTGGATCGGAAGGCGGTAGGGAGGTCGAGGAGACATCCAATACAGGTAGGGAAACCATACCCGTCATAACCAGAACAGTGCTATAAGTATTATCATGGCTTTGTCTGTACAGATCTTCTCTAGGACTCAAAATGAGAGGAATGGGAGGAAACACGTACAGAAGAGGTCCCCTCCAGCTGCGGAGAAAAGTATCTCCTAGGGATCCATGGCCAGTGCCGGCCCTGGAACAGTACTGATGACATTTCCTGTTTTTGCAGGATGCAAAGAGATCTCTCTCTGGAAACCACCCCCCCCATCGGTGGAAAATGGGTCGAAGATACTGGGGGTGTAGTTCCCGCTGGTGGTCTAGGGCAAAGTGTCTGCTGAGCGCGTCTGCTGCTATATTGTTTATTTCCGGTAAGTATGAGGCTAGTAGAATGACATTGTTCCGTATGTCCCAGTTCCATAATTGCACTGCCTCGGCGCATAGGGACTGGGACCGAGCACCCCCGATTATTGATGTAGTACATTGTTGCTATATTATCGGTCAATATCCTGACCACGTTGTTGCGGATGTGTCTTGTGAAGTGTTTGCAAGCGTTGGAAACTGCTCTGAGTTCTAATAAATGGATATAATAAAGTGGTCTCCCGAGTAGACCATCTGCCCTGGATTGACATTGTGCCCATATGGGCTCCCCATCCAATGAGGGACGCATCTGTGGTTATGTGCATCGAAGGTTGATCTCGATGGAAAGGCACACCCGCCAAAACACTGCAAGGTTTGGTCCACCATATGAGGGATTGCAGCACATGTGGTAGGGGGGATAGCCGCTTGTGTGCCTGTCCTTTTTGATGGGAGTAAACCGTAGCAATCCAATGCAGAAAGCAGCGAAAGTGGAGGCATGCGTGATTGACTATAAGTTGTAGCGGCCATATGACCCATTAGTTGAAGGCATGTGAGTATCGGAACTGTAGGGCTAATGGTGATAGTAGTAACAAGGGCCTGAATGGCATGGAACCTTAGTAATGGTAAGTACACTCTTGCTGCCACAGCCTCTGGCTGAGAGCCTATAAATTCTAGGTCTGGCGTAGGTAGAAAAGTCGACTTCTGTATATTGAGTAACAATCCCAGGAGTTAGAATATTTGTCTTATTGTCGATATCATACAGCATGTCTCTGTTTCCGATGTGCCTTTGATCAAGCAATCATCCAGGTAAGGAAAGATAATGACCTGTAAGTACGCTGCCACTACAGCCAGAGTCTTCAAAAATACCCTGGGTGCAGTAGAAAGGCTGAATGGAAGCACTCGGTAGTGGTCCGGTCCTACTGTGAAACAAAGGAAGCGTCTGTGTGCTGGATGAATAGTTATGTGGAAATATGCATCTTGCAGGTTGAGGGCTGCAAACCAATCTCCCTTGTCCAGCACTGGAATTATGGCTGCTAGGGTAACCATTTTGAATCTATGTTTTTGAATATAACGGTTCAATCTGCAGAGGTCTAAAATAGGTCTCCATCCTCCTGTCCTTTTTGGGGTGAGGAAGTAGTGTGAATAAAATCCTCTGCCCCAAAAGTCCTTGGGAACAGTCTCTGTTGCTCCTACATCGAGTAGACACTATACTTCTTGTCTCAGGAGACTCTCATGGGAGGGGTCCTTGAAGAGGGACGGGGAGGGTGGGGAAGTTGGAGAAAAGGAGAGCTGCGTCACCTCTGCCGGCCCCAGCTCGGCCCCTAATTGGCCTGGGGACAGAGGAGCAGCAGGGCCTCCGCAGGCCGGATCAACCCAAATGGCGGGCCAGATCCAGCCCACGGAGGCCCATTTGCCCACCCCGATCTAACTACTCAAAGCCTTTTTAATGAATTTTGGAACAGTAACACTATTTCTCTTTTCAGTGTGCATTTCATATCGGAAAAAGCTGTCCGTTGCTTGTTTGAGAAAAGTATACATGTATATTCTAACCAACTCAAACTGTACTTTTACTTGAAAGGAAGATGCAAACATTAAAGATCAAAGGCAATGCTGTGGAAACACTAAGGGCTATCACAGGACCTAGAAGTCAGCTCATTTATGGAGATTTGGCTAACCAAATACAGTAGAAACTCAATAATAGTTCTCTTTTCCAGAGAGAGATCCATAACAAATTTCAAGAACCTAAAAGGCTGTTAAAGAAGAAGGAAGAAAAAATGATTTTCCTTATCCTCTCATGACTGGACAAGTGGCAATAGGCTTAAATTGCAGCTAGGGAGGTTTAGGCTGGACACTAGGAAAATCTCTATTAGGGTGGTAAAGCACTGAAACATATTTCCTAGGAAGGTTGTGTAATCGCTATCATTTTAAAGAGAAAATTAGACAAACACCTGTCAGGGGTGATCTAAATCAGGGGTGGGGAACCTTTTTTGGGTCAGGTGCTGCTGACCCACAGAAAAATCAGTTGAGGACCGCACACAAGTGAGAAGCAAGAAAAAAAAAAAAAAGACACCTAACTCTCATTGAGGTGGCACCCAACTGAGGAGAAAGATACTCTCCACATTCCCCTCACACACCAGAGCCTAGGGGGAGCTGGGCTAGTAGATTTTATGTGCTCCAGCCTCACAGGAGGATGGCCGGGGAGAGAGGGGAGAGCGCGCGCTGAAGTGTCAGTGCAGGCTGCCCAATGCTGGGGGGGCCCCCAAACCCCAGGGGCTAGATCAAGGAATGCCAGGGCTGCATCTGGCCCCCAGGTCTTAGGTTCCTCGCCCCTAGTCTAAATGGGGCTTGCTCTTGCCATGAGTGCAGGGGATTGGACTTGACCTCTCGAAGTTTCTTCCAGTTTTGTAATTATGAACACCTTGGGAATTAAAGTTGCTTGTAACTCTGAAATATTCGTAACTGAACAAAATATATGGCTGTTCTTTCAAAAGTTCACAACTGAACATTGACTTAACACAGCTTTGAAACTTTACTCTGCAGAAGAAAAATGCTGGTTTTTAAACCAGCTTAATTTAATTGAAAGAAGTACAGAAACCTATCGTGTCAATTTTTAAAAACTTTTAGTAGTTTATGTTTAATACAGTCCTGTATTTGCTTTTTTCTCTGGTACTGCTTGATTGCGTACCTCCAGCTCCAAATGAGGTGTGTGGCTGTCCAGTCAGTTCATTACTCTGAGGTTTTACTATATCTGAGTCAGTTACCATGATTCCTTTACATATGCAATGTTCATATTCAACAAAAAAATCCAAAACGAGCAAGACCGAGCAGACATACTATTAAAATCCCAGCAAGACAAAGCTCAGCATCAAAATTGCAATTAATCTGTAAGAACACTTGTGGTCAAACTCATTATGTCCAGAGCAGGGGGCAGATTTTATCAGATTCTATTTAAAAAAAAAAAAAAAAAACATAAGGTAGACTTGTCTGTTCTGTATGAGTAATAGAAAATCTTTCCCAGAAAAGACAGCAGCAGTCCAATGAAGTACATAAGCAATAGTTACCCAGGAAGATTAAGAGAGACCATCGACACAAGATGACATTTAAGGGGAAAGAAATTTAAGTTTCATGTATATCTAGTTTTAACCCAAGATAGGATACTGGAAATTGTTCCAGAGCCCTAAAAGGAAAAGGCATGTTAGAGATCATAAGCAACAGAGATGATGACTATCTGGGGGAATAAAAGGTCAGAGGAAATTTCCCCTTTGTAAAAAAACAAACAAAAAAACCCAAAACATAAAATACAGGAATACTAAATACAGCGTAGTCTAAAGAATAATAAAGGGAATTAAAAAACACACCAGAGACTATCACCAACAAGGGAGAATTTTTTTTAAATATGTATTTTAAAAAGACCTAAGAAACAGGCTATAAATAGACTGTAGTTTGCTTAACACTCCAGTCTTATCCCAGGTTAAAAGAAGTTACTTCAGAGAGCAAGCACCTGTTCATCTGTCCAAGGGGCATATAATTGATTTGAGGACTATTAGTCTGTTTCTTAGCAACCTCTGTAAGCTCTAATTAAGTAAGTCCAAGACTGTCATTTGTCCTTGAAATGCAATGCCCCTTTTCACCTAGTAGAAGATTCTGCTATTAGGCACCAAATAGTAGTTTTACCTATGGATAATATTCATGTTCACTACACATTTCAGCTGAGAATCTAATGCCAGAGATATCAGGAAAGCTCGTCACTATATGCCTTTGTCTATTCCATTTAGCCAACAACTGAAATGTTGACTGCTGACGTAATCTGAACAAATTGGGGAGAAGAGAATGCATTAACTGCCAACCTAAAAACACCAAGACTAGGGAAGTGTTTGTACTTGGATCCATTGGAAAGAAAGGCATTAAACAATCAGAGTAATTCGTCACTGGAATAATTTAGCAGAGTGATGGTGGATTCTCCATCACTGGCAATTTTTTAAATCAAAGACTGAATGTTGTTTTTCTAAAAAAAAAAAATATCGTCTAGGAATTATTTTGGGGAAGTTCTATGGTCTGCACTATTGAGAAGTCAGACTAAATGATCACATTGGTCTATCCAGTCTTAGACTCTATAAAGTAGTAAAATAGAGAGCCAGATTCATAAAAACGAAAAAAAATTTAGTAGCGACAGTCTTCAGTATGACTTTATAAAGATGCATTTCTTGTACAGTATGCCACAAGAAACAGTATGTACATGTTTCCAAGAAAACCATAGGGCTTATATATTAAGTACTCCTGGAGGCTTAAGCCCCCAAAACTTGTGAGACGGATAAAAGGATTGTTTTATCCATCTTGAAATGGCTGTATTTTAATGTGAAACAGTGGGCAGAGCAATACGATAGCAAGAGCCGAGACCAAATTGTATATTATGTCCAATTAAAAAGTATTGGAGTTAACTCAGGTAGCAAGAATGAAATTATCCAAGTAGGAATTTGTATTGATGTCACCGAGGACTGAACTGACCCACAGACAGTGTCTCAGTAGATTTTTGACAGCTTCTATTCTAAAATTAACCCAAGAATGTTTTGACATTTTGTTATGAGTTGATCCTTATCAAATTAAAAGCATCAATCTAAATTTAGATACCTACTAACCAGCAGCAAGGTTCAGGGCAACCCACTGGTAAGAAGCTTAGCAGCCTGCCACACCTCCATTGCAAGGGACAGGATAATAGCACCTTTTCAGGAATCCTCTCTCTAATACATGTTCAGCAGCTCCATTTTTCAGATGATCCTTTGCTAAATTTTAATACATTTGAAGCACCACCCTTGCCCCCATCTGATTCCCAGAAAAAAATATTTCCCCTTTAAACCTGCCCCAAGAGCTACTTGGCTGCTAAATAAACCAACAGGGTGGGGAAAGAAAAAGTGGCAGATAGCTTTGTGAAGATGCTTTTTGAAAAGTCCATGATAGAAACACCCAATGGTGCTACTCCATGGGAAATAGGGGGTTGCGGGATATTGGAGGATTGGGGATATGTAGTGAAGTAGTAAGTTTTTCATTCAGCTGACAAGTTCATTAGTTTTATTCCACTGACTTTTGGGAAGCACGCATGTGGCATGACAGGGGAAAGACATTTTTGAGCACAGAAGTGTCTACAACTGCCTGCAGACCAAATGACAGTTGCTGCATCTATTCACAATTACTTTTTAAAAAAATAGAGTTGTTTGAGGTAGGACTACAACTTGCCCTGTCTACACTCAGTTTTTAATAACCTTTTAGTTATTTCCTTATAAAATAGGCAGCAGGTTTAAACAAAGGAAGCATTTTTTCTACACTCCTTGCCTGATGATGTTGCGAACACCAGGACAACAACAGTTCAAAAGAGAGCTAGATAAATTCATGGAAGATAGATCCATCTATGGCTATTAGCCAGGATGGGTAGGAATGGTATTCCTAGCCTCTGTTTGTTGGAAGCTGGGAAATGGGTGACAGGGGAAGGATCGCTTAGGGTACGTCTAGACTACATGCCTCCGTCGACGGAGGCATGTAGATTAGACAGATCGGCATAGGGAAATGAAGCCGCGATTTAAATAATCGCGGCTTCATTTAAATTTAAATGGCTGCCCCGCTCTGCCGATCAGCTGTTTGTCGGCAGATCGGGGCAGTCTGGACGCGCCGTGGTCAACAAGGAAGCCTTTGTCGACCGGCGCAGGTATGCCTCGTGAAATCAGGTTTACCTGTGCCGATCGACAAAGGCTTCCTTGTCGACCGCGGCGCGTCCAGACTGCCCCGATCTGCCGACAAACAGCTGATCGGGCAGAGCGGAGCAGCCATTTAAATTTAAATGAAGCCGCGATTATTTAAATCGCGGCTTCATTTCCCTATGCCGATCTGTCTAATCTACATGCCTCCGTCGACGGAGGCATGTAGTCTAGACGTACCCTTTGTGATTACCTGTTCTATTCATTCCCTCTGGGGCACCTAGCATTGGCCACTGCTGGAGGATAAGATACTGGGCTAGATGGACTTTTGGTCTGACCCAGTATGGCCACTGTAACAATTTTTTTCAGTAATTTTTTTTTTTGCTGTAGACATAGCCAGAGTTGCTTCACACTTCATAATAGCTCAAGGCAGTATTTCAAAATTGAAGTGATACAATTTATTATAGCAGAAGCTCTGTAACAGGCAAGAACTTCCTCCCCCACCCTTTACCCCTGATTTATTTTATTTAGTATATATGCAATCTTTTGACTGAAGATGGACTATGTATTAGAATAAAGGATTAGTGCATATGTCCTATGCCATGCAATAGGCGTGTGGTGATTCACTGATGAACTGCTGGAGTAGCTTCTAAAAATGGAGATTAGATTTGATACCTGACAATCAATTTCTTTCGTATCTGTAATATGAATGCTTGCACTAAGCTTCAGTATCCTTAAGAAAGAGAACTTTAGTAAAACACTGGCATGTCAAAAAAGTTTTAAAATGTTGGAATTAAGTTTTATATCTGTGCCTCTGAAAACGTAAGATTGAAAGGTACCAGCCCTATGCACTAAACATAGAACTAAGTTTAAACTGTTCTTATATTACTATCTGAAGAGGAGTAGTCTCTAAGGTGCCATAGGACTAAGAAAAATATATTATCATGAGCTACCAAGACCCATTTCAGATTAAATGGAGTGGAAATAACAGAACCCAAAATATATATAACAAAAGTAGTACCTTGTCAATTGTATGACCCATATTAATGAAAATAATTAAGTGGACTGGAGGTATCCCATTCATAGCTTTTGATGTGAAAATGCAGATGTTGTTAAAGGCCACAGAAATTGGCTCCATAGTGCGTTAAAGACACTAGCTGGATATTCAAGCCCAGGGTAACAGTGTCAAATTTGTAGATGAATTCCAGTTCTGCAGTCTCTTTGTAATTGGGTGGGGAAATTCCTTTGTAGAAGAATGGCTACTTTTAAATCCATGATAATGGCCAGGCAGGTTAAAATGTTCCCCTGCAGGTTTGTGTGTATTACTATTCCATTTATCTAAATGAATTCTTTGCTTCGGTCTTCACAGTTGGGGAGATTCCCAATCGTGAGCCATTCTTATGTTATCCTTTACATTAGCTTCTGTACCTAATGGCTGGAAGATAACTAATGTAACTCCAATATTTAAAAAGGGCTTTAGAGGTGTATTACATCCTGGCAATTACAGACAGGTAAGTCTAATGTCAGTACCAGGCAAATTAGTTGAAACTATAGTAAAGAACATAATTCTCAGATACATAGTAGGGATGAAAGCAACTAGCCGATTACCTGATAAGACTAGGCTTATCGGGTGTCAAGTCACTACTCGACTAGTTGCTTCCCTACCCCCTTTGCTGCCGCTATATCAGAGGCACCCAGGTGGAGAGGGGAAAAGCTGGCTTAAAAGCCAGTTCCCCTCAGCACCATCTATGCGGGAGGAGGGGGAGGAAAGGGAGAGGGGCAGCAAGGGAAAAAGTGAAAGCGGGAACCAAAGCAGTCCCTGGTGCGCTTCTTCCTTTGGAATGAGCCATGGGCAGCTCTTGTACATTTCAAAAGGCAGAGGCACAGCAGGATAGTGAGCGTCCCTCTTATTGACTAATCGAGTAGTCAATGGAAATTCCATCAATTACTCGATTAGCTGATTAATAGACGTTTAACATCCCTAACACATAGATGAACATAGTTTGTTGGGGGAAAAGGTCAACATGGTTTCTGTAAAGGGAAATAATGCCTTACTAGAGTTGCTTGCGAGGGTCAAACATACATGTGGATAAGGGGAGGATCTAGTGAATATAGTGTACTTAGGTTTCCAGAAAGCCTTTGACAAGGTTCCTCACCAAAGGCTCTTAAAGTAATTTATCATGGGATAAGAGAGAAGGTCTTTTCATAGATTGATAACTGGTTAAAAGACAGGAAACAGAGAGTAGGAATAGATGGCAAGTTTTCAGAATGGAGAGAAGTAACTAGTGGTGTCCCCCAAGGGTCCATACTGTGCCCAATCCTATTCAACCTATTTATAAATGATCTGGAGAAAGAGGTGAACATGTGGCAGAATTTGCAGATGATAAACTGCTCAAGATAGTTTAGACCAAAGCAGACTGTGAAGAACTTCAAAAAGATCTCACCAAACTAAGTGATTGGGCAACTAAATGGCAAATGAATGAAATGTAATGTTGATAAATGTAAAGTAACACAATTTGGAAAAAATAATCCCAATTATACTAACTTAGCTATAACTACTCAAGAGAAAGATCTTGGAGTCATTGTGGATAGGTTTCTGAAAACAGCCATTCAATGTGCAGTGTCAAAAAAAAGCAGTAGAATGTTAGGAATTTTTTTTTTTTTTTAAAAAGGTAGAGAATAACTTATTGCCTCTATATAAAACCATGGTACACCCACATCTTGAATACTGCGTACAGATGTGGTCACCTCATCTCCAAAAAGATATCTTGGCATTGGAAAAGGTTCAGAAAAGGGCAACAAAAATGATTAGGGGTTTAGAATGGATCCCATATGAAGAGAGATTCAAAAGACTTGGACTTTTCAGCTTAGAAAAGAGGAGATGGGGGGGGGGGCTATGATAAAGGTCTATAAAATCATGAATGGTGTGGAAAAAGTGAATAAGGAAAAGCTATTTACTTGTTCCTATAACATAAGAACTAAGAGGTCACCAAGTGATATTAATAGGTAGAAGGTTTAACACAAACAAAAGAAAGTATTTCCTCATGCAGCGTTCAGTCAGCCTGTGGAACTCCTTGCCAGAGGAGGTTGTGAAGACCGGGACTTTAACAGGGTTCAAGAAAGAATTAGAAAAATTCATGGAGGTTTGGGCCATCAATGACTATTAGCCAGGATGGGTAGGAATGGTGTCCCTAGCCTCTGCTTGTCAGAGGTTGGAAACGGATGACAGAAGAGGGATCATATGATGATTACCTGTTCTGTTCACATCCCCTCTGGTGCATCAGGCATTGGCCACTGTTGGAAGACAGAATACTGGGCTAGATGGACCTTTGGTGTGACCCAGTATGGCTGTTCTTATCCTTTGTCGCAGAGACAGTCCAGTTTGGACAACATACATGGCAGAGGGGAATTGCTGGTACTTGATGGCATCTCTCACATTAGAGGATGTGCAGTTATGACCCCTGATGTTGAGGCTTATGTGGTTAGGTCCTGTGATGGTGTCACGTATATCTACGTGGACAGAACTAACAATGGTGTTTGTTGCCCGGGGTAGGTTCCTGGGTGAGTATCTCAGGTGCGGTGTGTGGCTGCTGGAAAGGATTTGCTTAAGGTGGGGGAGGGGGCAGGGTTTGTAGGTGAGGACTGGCCTATCTGCCAAGGTCTAGGAGAGTGAAGGATCATTTTCCAGGATAGGTTGCAGATTGTCAATGAGGCACTGGAGGGGTTTAAACTAGCGGCTATAGGAGATGACCAGTGGTGTTCTGTTATTTTCCTTGTTGGGCCTCTCTTGAAGTAGTTGACTTCTGGGTACTCATCTGGCTCTGTCAATCCGTTTCCTCACTTCCCCAGATGGGTATTTAAGTTTTAAGATTGCCTGATAAAGATCTTGTAGGTGTTAGTCTCTGACCCATCCGAGGCCTACCTCCTGAAGTAATTCAAAGTACTCTCAAGGGTAGATGAAGGGGGGAAAAAAAGGTTAAGAAAGTGTAGCAGATGGCAGGCCACTCATTTCTCTGTAAGGCAAGAGATTTTTACAAAAAATTCTTGTTTCAGTAACAGTCTGAAATACGCAGAAGACATCAAGGGTTATCTTTTCACTGAAATTTGGAAGGGAAGACTTTTTATAGTTAAATGAAACTTAACTTTTCAAACTCTTTGCTCAGAGCAAGCTGCAATATTAATTGTTGGTACATGCAGCATACCAGTAAGAAAGTCTCCCCATACACGCACTTTTGTTTTTGGTGACACCTGCAACCAACAGTAATCCAAATGAAGAGGTCTATCATCTTAAATGCCATCTCCTCACGCACTAGCTCCTGCCTCTGATAGAGCCAGCAGCAGCAGCATGGGAGAGGAGTGGACAGCATGTAACGATGAAGCTTAACTGATGAGCCCATGATCATCAGTTAACAGTGTACACATTTACACTTTCATATCCCTAATCTTCTATGCATTCTTAAATGAACAGCAGGGGGGGATGATTTCTGGTGCATATCTATCATAACCTATAATGATCTGGAGGTGTCATTTTGGGCTACTAGCACTGAGTATGTCCTTTTAGTTATAAGAGAAAACTTTCTCTGGTAGTTATAGTACTACTAGAATGTTCTCAAATTGCTTAGCCAAAGTGAATTGAAAAAAGCATCAATTAAAACATACTATTTAGTTTGAAAGATGATAAACCTAGGGACTTGTCTACATAAACACCTATTATGTGACTGAAGCTTCAGAGGGTAGCCGAGTTAGTCTGTACAGGATAAACTTAAAAAAACCAAATGGTCTGGTAGCACTTTATACACTAACAAAACATGTAGATGGGATCATGAGCTTTCGTGGGCACAGCCCACTATGGTAAGCTGGGGTACAGATCTACTAGGGCTGTGAAAGTTTAATCAATAAGCATCACCCTTAACGGTGGTTCTCGAGCTGCATGCAGCTCTTTTACCGTTAAAGTGCAGCTTGCAGAACCCCTCACGTTCCCCCCCCAAAAAAATGTTCTCCACCTACCACACTGAGTGGGGGTAGTTGGCAACCTCTTCCTTGCTGTGGGGCAGCAACGTAGGGGCTTTTGCCCAGCGGGGAGTGGAGTGTCAAGGCTTCTGCCCCATGGGCATGCCTGCCAGGGCTTGGGGCTTCAGCAGGACTGAGTCGGAAGCCCCAACACTGGTAGGTGCCTTGCACAGAGCTGACACAGATGTGTCCCAGCTCCTTAACTTCTGATAATTGTCAGATGTGGCTCAGATGGCTCAGTAATTTTGGCTACCTCGGATTTATAGAGAAACTTTGTACTGACTACATCTTTTTTTAAATGGAATTGTGTGCTGACAAGTAAGTTGCATAGATATTTTGCGTGTGCAACTAATGTAGCTACTATCTACTTCATTTTTCATATTCGTTTCTCCATTATACTGGCCTAGTTCATATAATGTGCTTATACTGCACACATCTGAGAACTTTATTCTATATCATTTTAACAAACTAGAGTGGGTGAGGGGAAGGAGAGAAAGTGAACATAGGACCCAGTTCTGTTGTTTTAAAACTTGAGTTTCAATAAGGTTAAGGGACAGCTTGTCAGAAGTAAGACTGAAAGTGACATGACCTTGAATTTGATCCAGTAATCAGTGGGAATCCAGTGAAGAAAGCATTGCTAATCAGAGATCCCAAGTGAACTGTATAATGGTAATTAGTACCTGAGTGTCAAAGAATGGCACACTGGAGACAGACAAAGCTGAGAAGAGGTGATGTAGTTTCCAAGCCAGGAGTGTGAGATGGGGAGGGAAAAAGGCATTTTCCAGCCAAAGCTATTTGGGTGCCCAAAAGCAGTGAATTTCAGGATCACAAGCCTTCCGTTGTTTAAATTTTGCTCTTACTACAGCCATGCAGTTCTACATGAGCTGTGTGTGCAGGATTATGTTGAATTAGACAACATCTAAAGAACAGATTTAAATTCCCTCTCTCTATATAAAAAAGTTTCCTGCAGGACAACAGTGTGACGTCATCACATCACTCTGCGTCCCCCCTGCCATTTCCGCAGTGCTCAGCTGCCTTGCCACAGCCTCCCTCCTTCCCCTTCCCTGGTGCTCAAGTGCCAGGGGAGAGCACAGGGCCTAGTGGGACTTTGGCCCTGCCTGGCAGCCGGGGGTGGCAGGGAAGAGCTAGGGCAGCCTACCCACCAAGATTGGGGAGCTGGCAAGCGTAGCAAGCGGGGGCGCAGTCCCCTAATATGTATTAATGGTATAGTGTCAAGTGGATCTAAGATGCCCTCTTGTAGCCAAGTTATGATATATTCCACACTCTAGTTTATGCTTTAGTTCGAGTTTGAACAATTCCAGACATCTGGATGAGAATCATCACCTTAGTATCTGGGTACAGCATACAAAACTTAAGAGTTAAAAAAAGGCACTTTCATATATAAGATCCAATATCTGAAAGGGCCCTTCAGCCCTACAAAAAACTTAGGGAGGCTGAGAAGGATACTTAACAGGCTAGATAAGTGGTGAAACATTTATGGAAATCCTGGACACATTCCAAATGCACAGGGCACACTAGCGGGTTCCTGCAAGTAGCAAATTAATAGAAAATAAGCTCCGGTCATCTGAAGTGGGCTGTGACCACAAAAGCTCATGATACCATCTACATGTCTTGGTAGTCTATAGAGTGCTACCAGACCATTTGTCGTTTAAGTTTATCACTCATTCTTTGTTACCTGCAGTGTTCCCTTCTTGTCACACAACAGGTGTTTATCTGAAAGTGGTAGCAAAATCTTTTAGGATTTTGGACACAGAATCAGCACTCTGAATTTTACCTAGAGATTTTGGAAGTCAGTATAGGACACTCTGTAATATGCTCTTACCTGACCATCGAATTCAAGGCTCAGAGAAATGGGGAAATGCAACAACTTTTCATTCCCTCTGCTAAAAATTTCCCAACTCTAAGAACTGTCAGTACAATGCACCTGCATGTTTGACTCAACTGCACTGCCAGAAAGTACCAATATTTTTTATGCTTAGCGCAGAAGAGCAACACATTTTGCTGTGGAATTTACCATTTCATGGCACAGTGCAGAGGGTCCAGATAGCATGGATACAGAATCCCAAAAGCAATGGAATCTTGAATGAAATAGTTTGAACCTATTAGGGCCATTGTTCCAGCCAGGAATCACTGCAGTGGTTTACACCAGTTCAATACTTTCAAGGTTCTCTGCTACCATAGGAGCTGAAGTACCATTTCGTGAAAGGAGGACAGAGAAATGGTGGTAGCAACCCCACTGAAACCAGTCCGTTGCAACCTACAGGTAGAGAAGCCCTGGTCAACATTCTAAGATATCAGTTAGCCCTCTGATAGGTCAAGATGTAATCTAGTATGTTAAGGTTTAGCATCATTTTTGCACTGGCCAACAAGATATCTGCCCATCTTCTTGGCAAAAACCTTATGATATAAGCTTGATTCCGGGAGGAGCTGACCTCTTACAGAGCAGACACAAATAAGGTCCTAACAGGTGGAAGGAGAGTAAAGACAGACCCTCTTTTTGAGTTGGCAAAGCAAGAATCTAGCTGTGGATAATTAGATACATGCAATCATTATCAAAATACCCAGTATTTTCCAACTAAGACTCTTAGGAGTTTTACAAACACTGAGACTTGGAGATGTGATAGAGAATCACTTCTACAGTATTACACACAGTGTCTTGTTCTATTAGCCAACACTCCCCTAGTTAAAAAGACCATGCTGGGGCAGCCCCATTCATATATAACACCTTGTAATGTCTCTCTCCTGATCAAGGTACAGAACCAGTTTTTAAAATTGGTGGATGCCTAAGCATTTTGTGGAAATGCAGGGCCAGTTATATTCCTGCATCTCCACAAAATGTTCAATAGCCCCAGCTAAAAAGATACTATTTCAGAAAGCATGAAAGCTACCTTATCACTTGCTATGGAAAAAAAATCTTATTCCAGAATCAATCCATTAATTTAGGAAGAGCCTGTTCTGAAGAGATCAGACTAGACTGTAGATGTGAAATTTCTCATGTTATCATGATGCAGACAGTTCCCAATAATGCAAGGTAAGGCAAAACATTGTGCAAAGAACCTCTCGCTTTGGAAGTTTATAGAATGTAGCTTTTAATAGAAAAATCTGGTAGGGCTAAAAATCTGCTTACAGAAGCATCCCAACTGCATTCATAAGTTTTGATTGTCAATAAGCCTTACTGAGAACAGACTTCATTGTAGTACTTCAGTCAGATGTTGAAACTTTAATACTTAGAACACAATATAAGCTGCCAATGGTTTAGAAAAAAGCAATTGCTATCTTTAATATTTTAGATATAACGTTTTATGTAGTGCTAACTTGAAAAGTGCTTTTATTTTTTTAAAGTTCAATTTGTTTATTAATAATCTTTTTACATATTAAGTTTCTCAAATTTTAGAGTAGGAGGGAGGGGAGTGTTTAGGTGGGTGGGTGAAGTAGACAGGTGTATTATTCTAGCTCTTCCTCAACATCTCCCACTGCCACATTTCTGCAGAGACCTATCCCAATGTAAAAACCTTCTGGCGATATCACAATCTTCTTTTGCAAGCAGGAAATCAGGCTAGAAAGATTTAATATTAATAAAAACAGGAACAGGAACCAGGGAATTAACAAGTGACACTTCATATGTTGCAGGCATCATTGAACTCAGGTGTTTCAGCTTAATAGAATAGGGTTGTCATACCTCAGACTACAGTACTCTAAAGACAACTCAAAAACACTTGAAATATGCAAACCTACTTAAAAAAATAGTATGTTTTGTAGTAAGGCATCTTTTAGCCACTATAAAGGGCATTTTCTTTAGAGCCATTGTGATATTAAGAGACTACACAGAGGGAAGAATATTGGAGACAAGTTTGTTCTCAGTGTTCAATTTGTTCTAAATCAATCAATAAGTTTTGAACAGTCTACTGTAGTAATTAAGCAAGCCTTCAACTAGTGGCCAGTAATATGCTAGCTAGTAAAAAGTCCATATCTATCAATTTTGGTTTTCATTAAGTGATACTTTATTTATATTTCCAGGCTTATACAAAAAGTTTTAGACTTCAATTCCCTGGGTGACAAATGCCAAACAAAATGCATTTTTATGTGAGTTAAGGATATTCTTTCTTGCCCTCTTTAGTGGGAGCTCTTCCAATTTGATCAGTAACTGACTTTATTCATTACTAGTGTACTTGTGCACACACTGTTGCACATAAAATTAACCTAATGACAAAAGTAGAGCAAGTCAGAGGTATACAAAAATAAAGTGTTTACAGAGACCCTATTTGAAAATGGCAAAGTTTTAGCAATTTTATGTTTGAGTCATTCAAGAAGTTGATGTTAGACATTTTTGGAGCTCTTTCTAGCATTTGTTAAAATAAAAAGGAGAGATGTCTTTCAAATACTTGCCCATTCATGTATTTACTAATGTTCAGATTTCTTCTTGTACAATTTATCACAGAAGTCTGGTATTCCCATAATCTTAGTCTTAAAGCTGACACTTGTGATGAGGCTACAAAATACTAGTTTAAATGAAATGTACAAAGCAGCTTTGGTAGTTTTTAAAGCTGTAGTACAGCTAGTCTACAGTTATTTTTAGAATTAAGGGTGGGCAGGAAGAAGATTTTATTCCTTCCTATTTCAAAAGGCAAACCACCCACCCAACTGCATTTTGTGACTAGTGGCACTGTTTAAATAAATTACAGGTTGCTTTGCAACAGCTGCAAAGGCACACTGGAAATGAAACACCAAGTGTTTCAGCTTCAGTGCATCCATAAAGTGGTGAGGGTAGTGGTGTAAAAAAATGTGATGGTTGACAGATATCACTTGGGTGTTGGAAGTACTGTACTAAGTTTGCCTGAAGTAGAAAGACCTGTTAAACTTTAGGACTTCTACAGAAACATAGTAGAGAGCTGCAAAATAGCAATGTTCTTTTTCTGATGGCAAACATTAGAGGGCTGAGCTCAGGAACCTGTATTTTAAGTAGGGTCCTACCAAAGTCATGGCCACGAAAAATGTGTCACGGACCACGAAATCTGGTCTCTCTGGGTGAAAGCTGATCCTCTGTGCTTTTAACCTATACAGCCGCTCCCCGAGTTACGAACAAGTTACAGACCAACACTTGGTCCGTAACTCGAAGTGTTCGTAACTCGGAACCCATAGAGTTACATGGCGACCGCGCTGTTCGTAAGCACAGATCGCCGTTCGTAACTTGGATCTGCATTTATGACCGCTCTGGTCGTAAGTGCGGATGGTCGTAAGTGGAGGTGGTCGTAACTCGGGGAACGACTGTACTGTGCAGTTTTGATTGGGAGACCAGTGTTCCTCAAATTGATCCTGACCCAAAAGGGAACTGTAGGAGCACTGCAAGGTTATTTGGGGGGAGAAGTGAGGAGAATATGTAGTATTGCCACCCCGACTTCTGCACTTTTCAGAGGTCGATGGCCAAACGGTGGTTGTTGGCCAACTGCTCAGCTCTGAAGACAGCAGCACAGAGGTAAGCGTGGCAATGCCAGATTAGGCCATCCTTCTTTGTTGCTACTCTGCCTTTGGAGTCCGGCTCCTGACCAATAGCCACCATCCTCCAGCTGCCCAGCTCTGAAGGCACAGCCAGCAGCAGCACTGGAGAGTAGCAGCACTGCAAATCCCCACTCTCAATTTGTGGCTCCCCCAAACTCCTTTTTGGGTCAGGATCCCTACAGTTACAAACACTAAAATTTCTGATTTGAAAAAAATCTTCACAAGTTTCCTGATTTCAGCTATTTTAAATCCTATAATAGTGAAATTGATCAAAATGGACAATGAATTTGTTGGGACCCCAATCATAAAGATTACCCAATTCTCTGCCAGTTTCAAGTAGCAGTATAGGAAATAATGAGCTAAGTTACCCTTACTTCCTCATGCACATCAAATATAAATGTTTTCAGGTGTTAGTTTTGCTCAACCAGCTTCCTTGAAGTCAAGTCTAGGATTTCACCTTACCACTATTTTGCAGCTGACTTTAAAACAGAATGATCAAGGATTAAAGAGTCTCTTTTCTGCTAGTTGGCGAGTCATCCCATCACATTTACACAGTATTCACCATACTCCCAAGGGCAGGGAGCCTGCTATTGAATTATAAGGCTAAGAAAGAGTTAAGCATTGCATTGGCTATTAGAATCAAAGCCACTTGGTGCACAGTGATCTTCGTATGGATTTAGGAAAAAGTGGGTCTCTTTCTAATCTGAAGTCCCCCCCACACCTGTACCACAAAAAGGCAGCTTTAAAAAAAAAAAAAAAAAAAAAAAAACACACACAACCTGACCTGCTCCCCCGTTTGTGAGAGCTGTTGGAAGAGTCTTCAGTCCGAGCGAGGATTTAAATGTTCTGGGATTTATGTCTTTAAAACCTTCCCATCATGACTTAACATGCCCGACGACTGGGGAAGGGGGGAGGAAAAGGGGGGGGGAGACTCGTACACGCTTTTGGACGGCCCCGAAGCAAGCGTGGATCCGGCCGTTCGCTGCTCAGCCCCCCCAGAACTACCCTAGCGGGGTTCCCCCTCCAACGCTAGGGCCCGCTGCCGCGTGGCGCCCCTGCTCCTCGGCGCTGCAGACACGAGCCAGCCCCCGCCCCGGCAGCTGCACAGCTGTCCCTGCAGGATCGCACCTGCCCGGCGCGGGGCGGGAAGGCGGGAGTTGGCTCCTGCTCGCAGCCTCCCCCGAGCTCACCCCGCTCCGCGCCACGTGACACCCCCCCCTCCCCGCCGCTCCTCACGCGGGCCTGCTCGGGTTTCGCGCCCCCTCCGCGTCACTCTTGGCGGCTGCAGCCCCACGCCGCCGGGCAGGGCGCCACCAGGAGCCCGAGGGCAGCCCCCAGGCGGGGGAAAAGGGGAGGGGGGCGTGACCGGCTCCGCGGTGGGACACCCCGCCCAGCCCCCGCCCATAGGGGCCGGCTGCCAGCCTCCGCTGGTGGGTGGGGCTGGCGCGGGGGCTGCACACTCGGGGCGCTCAGGACCCCGCGGCTGCGCTCGCTGCCGGGCCAGCGGCTTCCACTCCCCAGCCTCGGCCCCTCCCACTGCCGCTCCAACTGCCGCTGAGGGCGCGCGCCAGTCGACTTCCTCCCGCCCCCGGGGCCGGTCTGATTCCAGAAGCCGAGCAGCTCGCGCCCTTCGCGAGCCGCCGCACGCGCTCTCCACGCACTCCCTATCGCCTGGGGCCAGTTCAGCGGCAGCCTCCCCACGCTCCGCGCTCACCGGGATGCACACGCCCCCTGCCGGGAGGCTCCCTTCAATGCATGCCCCTTTCAACTGCAAGCGGGCAGCACCTTGCGCCGCAAACGGGAGGCTCCAAGTCTGTGCAAAACTGCAGGACCTGGAGCCAAAGCAACCTCTCTCCTTCCATGCAGAGGCAAACGTGTTTTGCATAGGGGGGGTGCCCACACGTGGAACCTGCGAGAGCAGTTGTCATGCAACTGATTCCCCAGCTGCTTCTGCAGTGCTGAACGCCCTTATCTGGATACTTCTGAGATTCATTTTCGGTTTATGTTTAATTTGTTATTACACGGAAGCCTGTGCTTAATATCTATTGCCACAAATACGCCGACTCACTGGGCTGCAGCTTGTTGCAAGCTTTTCTCGATTGCCTCCCTCTCATTACACAAGGTTTTTCCTCGATTGCCTCCCTATCATTAATACAGCTCTTTTAGCCCTAGAGAGCCCGATCTGCAAGGCACATGAAATCGTTGCTAGAGAAAAGGGGAAACCCCAGCTTTGCAAATGTACATGCAACAGCAAGCATTAATATTAAACCTAGTGACCATCACTTTCCACACCTCCACAAAGTCTACTAAAAGCATTGCAGCGCAGGATGGAAGGAAAAGGGCAACTCAAATTATCAAGTGGAGCAAAGAACACATGGAGGTCACAAGTAACTATTCAATCATCCATTTGCAACCAATGGGGGGGGGAGGAGAAAACTATTTAATAGTTTATTCCTTCTAGCCTATTCAAATGCATAAAGAGAATTCTGTTTTAACTGAGGAAATTAAAATGTTATAGAAAAAGAGATGAGTCAACCTACCGGCCATGCAAACTGAAAAGGTATAACAATCCTGCCCACGTCCTGATTTCTGCCCTGATGAGAATATTTGTTGTTGTTCAAATAAAAAGTATTTCCACCGAGAACTGGGGTAGATCCGGATCCGTAGTTGCAAGGTCCAATAGGAGTGATCTTGGCCTGATATTCCTTTAAACAAACTTTCACATAAGTATCACATTCATCCCGGGTACAGTTCAGGTTCTGGGGACTTTTCATGCCATCACAACATTCCCCATTCAACAATTCTCCGTTTACATTCTTCACCGAGTTAAACTGCAGCTCGAAATAGCCCGTGGATTGGGACACCTAAAAATAAAAATCAAAGGGGAGTCAACCTCATTACTATAGCGTCTTGGGAAAGTGCATAGAAGTTTGCAATCAGCCACTACAGGGTTTCCTCCCAAGCCTTCCAGCAAAGCTATATAATTTTCTCTACTATAAAATAATACAGCTAGAACTGTATAGATGTTACTGCAGCAATAAAAAAGCTGCACCAACTAACTGCACTGCAAAAGAATTGGACATAGATATTTCACTGCAAGCGATAGAGGGATTTTAAAATCCCTCTAGGCTGAATACATTCTTGATAAAGGTATGAAGAGGAGACGTATTCAAAAAGTGAGCACCCAACTCCTGAAACACAACAGTAATTATGAGCTCTGCAAATGCAGCCTTCGATTTCATACAGAACCACGTAAAATAAATGGGTGTGAAGGAAATGTAGCTGCAAGTTATATATGCTCTTCTAACACAGCATATTGATTTCGTCCCTCCCCCCTCGCTTAAACCCACGGATCTAATGCCATGAACGACTGAAAGGCTACAGAGAGAGAAAGAAGCCATGGCAACCCCCACAATGAGATCAGGGCTTTAGGTCTACGAGCCATGCCCCACAAGGGGCAATGCTAAAAAGGCAGTCACCTCTGCCTACGAAATTAATTGCAACCCCCCCCTCCACCGCACCCCGTTTTACGGGAGAGGTGTACCCCCTTCGGAAAGGGAAGCCTTCTGCTGCACCCCTTCCCCCGAGGCATTTCCCCACCACTTTGCAACCGCCAGTTTCTTACCTGCACCCACAAAGTTAGGAGCAGCACCAGGCTCAGAACTGCTGCGAGGGGAGCCCAGTGCCGCCTGCTAGAACCCAGCATGCCTGCTGCTCCGAGCCGAATCGTGCTTGATCAGAGACGGGCGAGGAGACCAGCCATGGACCGGCCGCGGCTCGAAGCATCGACGGCGACTATCTTTACATGCACACGGCGGAGGAGGCTCCTCTGCGTGATCTGCCGCCCAGGGAGCTTTTCCCAACGCCCCGAAGGGGCAGGGCAGGGGCTGTCAGCGCGGACCGCCTAGAGCCGCAGCAGCGCTGGTCCGCAGGCAGCTCCGCTCGCTCTCTGCGCGCCCGCACTGCACGAACACCCAACAAGTAGGTGCCAGAGTGACAGCTTCATTACCCATTAGTCACCGGCGCCTCAGCCTTCATATTAATGAGGGGGGACGGGCCCAACCCCGGAGTAGGCGGGTGTGGCCACGCGGTGCTGCTCCTGTTCTTAAAGGGCTGGGGAACAGGGGAGACTGGCACAGCCTGAGGGCGTGCGCGCTAGCCCCAGAGCCTGGGCGGGAGGGTTGCATGCACACTAGCTGCAGCTCCTGGGAGGGCGCGCTGTGCGCACCGCTTCTCGGGCGTGCACATGCAGCCACCTGGGCGCGGCGGTGCCCTGTGGCCTGGGAGAGTTGCGCCGTCAATCGTTCGTCGGGTGTGCCTGGGGGTGGACAGCTTTACCGGACCTTCATCAGCCCAGAGCAAACTGGGAGGCAGTGCTGCGGCAGAAGCAAAGGCGAGGGCTAATGCACCCGTTGAAGCCCAGACCTCTTCCCTTCCCTGCTGGCTCCATCTGCTGCTGAGAAGCGGAAGGGTAGAGGAAGTTCGGCGGGTTGGGCGTCGTCCCTTTTTCTCCCGTGCACCTTTGGCTAACGAGACGTGATGTCCCCCTCTGGCTGGTGAAAAGGAAAATGCATTTTCCTGTCTTGCCATCCAAGGGGCCCTGGGGAGGAGGGGAAAGATGGACACTACTCTCCTGCCACGTTTCCCGCAAGCTGGCTGCTCTGCTCCCTATCTACGAGCCTCCTCCCTGCTGAAGGGGGCGTCTCCAATTTCTGCTCCTCCACAGCCGCCACTTTTATGGTCGTCCACCTTTCTGAATGGCCACAGTCCATGCTGCTGCCCACGGCTCTCCCAAAGCAGCAGCCCCCGCAGAGTGAAATTGACACGAATCTTGCCATTGTACTGCCCTTTACATGGTGCCGAATAGTACCGACCGAACTGAGCAGAGTTTTGTTAATTTCACTCTGCTTCTGTTTGAGAAATCTCAGAACAGCAGAGGCAATACCGTTGCCTGTGCAACCTGAATTTGCCTCCCTTACGCTTATGCAGCATGGAACAGTCTTAATTGCAGGATCGCTTTTTCCACAGGAACCCCACTTTATTGTGCACATGCTGCAGATCTGCTCTGGAGATGAATCAGAGTGTCGGAGGAAAGGAGACACTTGTCAGTAGGATCCTACTTCATGAGTTGTGCAGAAGTTCTGAAAGTGTTTAGTGAATGAGTCAGAGGTCTGTAGGGAAAGAAGGGAGAGGCTCATTGTTACAACAGTTGAATGCTGCCCTGGAGAACTGGATTCTATTCCTGCCTGCAGCACAGATTTCCTGTAATGTTTGGCAAGTCTCTTCAGCCATATCCGTCTGACAGGTAGTCACTAATTGTGCGTTCCTCATTTCCTGGGTGCCTGACTTGAAAGGTTGGGGTCTGGTTTGCACACAGCTACAACTGAAGTCAATAGGAGCTGTGCATGGATGGCCTGTGAACTCTTGGTTAGCTCCTGGTCTCTCTCACCCCTTCTCCCAGGTGCCCTGCCCCTCCCACCAGAGCCGAAAGCCTCCCTTCCCCCCTGCCCTGGAGCACTGGGCAATTCCCCCCCCCCCCTCAGAGCACCAGGTAGGTGAGCAGGTGGCATGCCCCCGACCTGGAGCACCAGGTGGGATAGTGCATGGCACTGCCCCCCAGGAGCATCAGTTGGATGGTGGGGCTGCATCCCCCCCAGCCACATGTGGATGGTGTGGCGCCCTCAGCTCCAGAGAACAGGCCAGTACCCATTACTCCCAGACTTAGCCCTAGCCTGGAGGCCTGATCATGGGGAGAAGAGCCCCCCAGCTCATCCCAGGAGACAGGAAAGGCCTGAGGTGGGGCCATGCAAGGCTATTTGGGAAGGCCATTCCTATGCCTTTGATACCCACCACCCATGGACCTGTGCTTTAAACATATGAAATGTTATCAAATGCTAGGTACCCTGAAAAAAAAAATCAGGACATAGGCATAAGGTTGCCAACCCTCCAGGATTAGCTTGGAGACTCCAGGAATTAAGAGATTAATCTTTAATTAAAACTATGTCATGTGTTCAAATTTCTAGGAATACGTCCAACCAAAAATTGGCAACCCTACCTAGGCATCTCAAATTGGGTGTCCAAATTGGTACAACTTTTAAGCTTTGTGACTCAGCTCCCAATGTAAAATTATTTCTGTCCCAGGCCTTTATCTTCACTGCTTCCAGTTCCTTGTCCTACTTCTAGTCTCCCTTCCTACCCAATCTCACTCTCCACTATTTAGGATTCTCATCGCGTTCCAGTCACCTTACACCAGCCAGTCCCAGTTCACCCAACCTTATCCTAACTCTTGTCACCAGTCTCCTTGCCTCCCCACTCCTAGTTCTCCCCTTCATGCAATCTCACAAATCCTGGCTCCTTGTCTCAGTCTCGGGCCTGCTGACTGGAGGGGAGGGCAAAGAGGTCAGTTGCCCCAGGGCTCGATGATGCTAAGGGGCCTGGGGCCCTTTGGAATTGCAGGAAGAGCACCACATGACATGCTACAGGACTCTGCGCCACATGCTCCGGCTGGCTCTGAGAGGAAGGGGTGCTGTGCACTGGGGGCTACCTTCTCCAGCCCTGCCCCTTCCAGGCATATGGAGCCGCTGCCCTTCCCCCATTGCCCAGAGGTCTGGAAATCCTGTCTGGTCCCCTGACCAGTCTCTTTGTGCCCCAGCTCCTCTGGTTTCTGGGTTGTTTCCCCCACCCCACCAACTGCCTCCTCCTTCTTCCAGTTTCCCTCATCGACTTTCAGCTCCTTATTCCAGCCTTCTTGTCTACCATCCTTGTCTCCCTTCCCTCTGGCTCCGAGTCACAGTTTCTCTCCCTCCAGTCCCAGCATCTGACTCCTTTTACCCAATCTGCTGCTTTCCCTTCACCACTCCTCTGTTTCTATTTAGAAGGTTTCCCTTCACTACAAAACCTGTCTGTAAGCCATGGTGTCATTGAGAGCATTGGCTCCCTGCTCTAAGGTCCTTTGCCTGGCCCTGACCCACTCTAGCTGAGAGCAGCAATAACAGAAAAATCTGGCTTCACCACCGTCCATAGGCAACACGCTCGGTTGCTCCATGTGAATGGCGTGTAGGCATAGTCTGTTCAACACTAGCAGTTATGTGGAACCTGCAGGGATGTCACTGCTAGTAAAGAAGTTACTACTGAGCATTAGTGAACTGTGATTACTCAGTGTCTTCTAGGTTGGCCAAATGTGGGCAGATTTTCATAAGGATGGCCAAAGGCACATCCCTGACACAAAGGCTACCCTCCCTGACAAAGTCTGGGAGCAGGATAGCTGTTCATAGAAAATGTCTCAAGATTTTTTTTAACATGGGCAAAACAGTGTATTTTCCCCTTAGCCTTGTTCTTGGGACAGGTCTACCTTACAAGTGCTTCATCAGAGCAGCAGCAGGGTGGACAGCACATAGGTCACTGTTGTGAACAGTGCTCTGGTCACTGTAATTTGCATCACTGAAGGGGAGATCTTTCTCACACCCTAGAGTGATGTGAGTTAAATGGATGTAAGCAGTACTGTAGACCTGTCCTTAAAAACAGCTGAGCCACTTTAGCTAACGTTTTCCAGAACAATCCAGCCCAAAGCAGACACCCATCATGGCAAACTTCATCCAAAATGGGTAAAGTTTCACAAAGGTACAAGCAACTGAAAACAGGGTCTTATAAGGGAAAGGGCAGGGCACCTGTACTAACAGAGGCACTATCAGCCTTGCCTATAATACACAGAGCAGATGACTAAGTGGTGTGGCCAGTCCTCTTCTAGAGACTGGCTCAAGCAAGCATAAGAGCCTGCTAGAAGAGCAGCACAGTACAAGATTTCCCTTTTAGCTCCTGGGGCAGCGGTTTTGATGCTAAAGTTTTGATTTCTTCTGACAACCATAGAGCTCCAGTGTGTTCCGGATACATTATAGAAGGCTGGCTCAATCTTTAGGACTTAACATTTTCTGCCACCCCTCCTAACATTATTAACCTTTTAGCACTGAGGAGCCAGTAAAGTGGACCACTGGGAACAAACAGCTCAGAAATCAAAGGCTGTAGCACTCCCACTGTGCTAAAAACCTTTCACAGAGCCAGCTCTCCTCCTTTCTTTGCAGAGACCCAGCCTGACTCCTCCAGCAGCCAGCCAGTGAACCTCTTCTCCACTATTCTTGGTCAGCACACAGCTGCAGCTACTCTCCTAGGCTGACACAACAGCAGCTGGGATATGTGTGCCAGCTGGCCAGTCACTCACCACAGTCCTCGTGCCCTCCCCATCTTCCTTTGCTGCCCTGCTTTCCTGCTTGCCCACCAACAGGCCTGCTTCTCCTCTGCCAGCCACCTTTCCCACTCACCACAGTCTGCTATAGTACCCACTGCCCTGTTGTCCTGGACCCACCCAGCCACCTCCAGCACTATCATTACTCACCTGACTTGATTTCAGGACACATCCTTCAATAACCTCTGTTACTCCTGATGTCCCACTTTCCTGGAAATTAAAATAGCTCAGGCCTGAATAGATAAATATTCATTTTCATTTATTCTCTCTGACCTTCCCCCCCTCTCCACCACAGCTGCACCTGTCTGTCTATTTGTTAAGAAAGCCTTGGCACTTTCGTCTATGGTGCGTGCACACATTTTCCTCCTCAAGATACATAGCCATGTTTAGAAAGAGACATAAGGTAATTTTCAGCAAAGGGCGTCTTCCTTTGTGGGCCCCGGTTACTCCCATCACTAGCTTCTGCTCCTCCAACTACTTGCCCCAGGATGCATAATTCTCTGGCACACTATTTACCCTCTGTAAATGCCCATCACCATACACACAACTGCCCTGGGCACCAACACCTTCGATTCATTAAACTGCCCTCCTCCCATTCCGCCTCCTTAACATACACCCTTCTGGCAGTACAGTGTCTACTCAGAGCCTGAGGCACAGGGATCTTCTGCACCAAGAAATACACCTTCTCTGCCTGGGAGAGGGGGCTTTGGATCTGGGACTCCTCTTCCCTCTGCTGCTTCTCCCTCCTGGGGGAGGCAAGCTCTCAGGTGCCTCTTCCTTGCTTTGTCTCTGTAGAATCAGTGGCTGCTCAGACAAAGGTTAACACCTAGATGCACAGTCCCTTTCTCTCCCTTGGCCCCTTTCCCTTTGCTCATCCCCATTCCACCTACAATCCATACTGGTAAGTGGGAGTGTGGATCGAATAAGGAAGCAGCACAGCCCTTGTGGAAATGAGACCAAGAAAGATTATGGGTTCTTTAAACATGTTTTAAACTTGGTATCTATGCACGCTACACACCAAAGGAAGCCAGACAGCATTGGTCTCTGTGGTAGAGGAGGGACTCAACTACCAGCTCCTTCAAGACAGTGTGGGGCTCCACTCCTGCTTGCTCCTCAATGCTTTGGGGGCAGGATTTGTGCCTCTCATACTTTATTATTGTTATATGAGAGTCATTTGCAAATGTGCACATTGGCTCACTAAACCATTTGCATAAGCTGTGACTTGGAGCTGCAGGAAACTTGGCAGATATGAAGACACAGGAGACTGTGTTCACTCGCCTGGTTGTCTTCAGCCGTAGACTGAAATGGTCACTCACTAGGTCTGTAAAATGGGAACCCTCACAGGCTTAAACCAAGCCAGAATTTATCCTGTGGGAAGGTTAAAGGCAGGAGGAGTTTGTTGGAAGTTGTGGTGAGGTACGTAGACTCCATTCAAAGCTTAGCAGGGAAGGGGTTAACCTTCTCTTTCAGGGTACAAGGAGGACCACAGTGTCTTGTCCTAAGTGCTGCAAGCTGCAGGACAGAACCAGCTTCAAAATATCCTTCCTTCATCGACTCCACACCAAGACAAAAGTGTGATGGGCTAAGTCTACTAATAAGAGTGGGGAAGGCTCTTCAAGAAGAGAGCTGGTATTAAAAGTTGATTGGTGGAGAGGGATTTCTTCTCCTGTCAGGAACTTGGCTGAATTGAGATACTTCTGAGCTTTGCTGTAGACATGACTGAATCAATCTATATCTTATCCCTGGACTTGACACACGGAAGCTCAGTTGTATTTGTTTGGCCCGTTTAGTGTTTCTATAAGTAACTTTCTGCATGGAAGGAAAGCAGCCTGAACTTACAAGGATACTGTTTGTTAACACAAGACAAGAGACCAGATTCATCCAAATGGAACCAGGAGAGATGTAAATTGCTGATCCCCTTGACCTGAAAGAGGACAACTGTTGATACCAGCAATGAGATGGACAAGAGCAGCTCATGATGAAGAACAGCTGCATGAAGCTGAACCCTAGCAAGATAGAGCTTATGCTGGTGAACACAGCAAAGCACGTTGAGGCTCTCACAGCTACTCTACCACCTGCTTAAGCTGAAGGCAAGCACTTACAATTGGTCAATTCAGTCCAAAGTTTAGAAATGCTCCTGGATTCCTCGTTGACACTAAGCTCTCATATGGCAGCATCTTCAAGTAATACTCAAGTCTTGGCTAGGAGACTTTGTCCTACCCTGGCAGATGAGGACATGGCCTTGGTTACATGCACCTTTGTCGCTTTCTGTGTGCACTATCACTATGCAATATACTTGGACATGAAACCATCCACCCCTAGGAAATTTCAACTACTACAGAACACTGCAGTGTGTCTCCTCAGCCACACAGAGTACAAATGACCATCTCAAGCTTGTCTCCCACTCTCCACGCTGGTTTCCCATAGAAAATCGAATCTAGTTCAAGATCTTTGTCCTTATCAAGATTTCAATGGCTCAAGTTTAGGATATCTAAAAAAAGTCACAGTTGACAGCTCTGCTCCTCAGGCACAATAGAACTTTCTCTGGTAAGAGGAAAGCTTGTCTGTGCAGAAGACAGAGCTCTCTCACGGGCTCATTCCAGACTGTGGAACAAACTCACATCGCAAATCTCAGTACCACCTTCTGCAAGGGCTTCAACCTGCCCTTGTGTTCAGTTAAAAAATATTTTATAAATATCCTCCCAAAACAACACACTATTCTGCACCCACCATTCTCCCCCAGCAGAGAGAATGAGAACAAGGGCTTGTCTACACAGCACGGCTAAAGCCGAAGTAAGCTGTGCAACTTGAGTTATGTCAATTGTGTAGCTTAAGTCAAAATAGCTCATTTCGGCTTTTGGCGCTGTCTGCACAGAAAGAAGTCCGAGAAAGAGCACTCTTCCTCCCATTTCCCTTACTCCTCGTAAAATGAGGGTTGCAGGAGTCGGAGTGAGAAGTCCTCCTGCTCACCATTATTTAGACATTATTCTGAAATAACTGCTTGTAGCGTAGACACAGTCTATGTTATTTCGGAATAATGTCAGTTATTCTGAAATAACACTGCTGTGTAGACGTACCCCAAGAGAGTAAGTAAGTCACACATGACAGAAGTTATTAATGTCACATAATGGACTTTTGGAAGGGCTCTTAGATGCTTTGGTATTGAAGGCTGTACAACCTCCCCCCCCAAGTAATGCCAGACATTTTTTTAGACTGGGTCTCGTACTTGTTGTTACAACATATATTTATTTGAAGCTAGTGTCCAGCATATAATTTTATTTAATGTGCACCTTTTATGTGACCTTTCTGCTCTCCCTTCTGCATGTTTTGATTTTGATTATAAAATTGGCATCTTGGTCTTTCACATTTATTGTGACTAAATGATTTCTATGTAAAATAGGCTCAATTTACAATTAAACATTTTTTCTGTCTAAACAGCCAGTTCTGCAAAGCACTCATCAAGTTGGATTCTCTAATCTCACAGATCATCACTAGCAATAAAAGTGCTGCAATTATCAATGGTCATTTCAGGCTCTCAGTTTCACCTGTGTGATTCTGTTACCATCAAAGGGTTTGAAACTGGCGAGAACTGAGTAAGCAATTTTGTTGATAAAGCATAAGAAAGAACAGCTGGTTCAGATCTATAGGGATAATGAGTAAAAACTTATTTGTCACCAAACTTAGCAGATCAGTTTCTAAATGCACACAAAATCAGATTTGGGCTTGAATCCTACAATGAGTTTTTCAATAGCATAGGGGAACTCACCACAGAATTAGGGCCCTAATGGGTAAGACAGTATCATTTTTACATAGTCACTGTTATGGTAAAATCTTACTTAAAAATCACATACAGCAATGGCAGCAGACAGATTAAAGTACTTGGGGCCATTTTATACCTAAGCAAAATGCCAGAGAAACAACTATCCACACAAGAACTCGTGGATTAAATTGCTTATACCCATTGCCTCCTTGAGCACTTATTTTCATCAGGATTACATTCATCCTGTGCCCTTTCTTTCGGTCAGTTGCTGATATTGCTTTGAGTAAGCAGTTTTGTGGGGTGGAGAGGTGGATGGAAGGAGCAAATGCAAATGACAACTCTTCATAGTAGACGGCATAGCATAGTTGATTTGAAATAAATAACTCAGCACAAGTTGTAAGATTCTGAAATGGCATTCACAATTACCCTTGTGCAATTCCTGTTTATGACCTGGTTTAAACATTCAAATACAATTTTCATTTTTACAAGTTAAGAGCAAATGCAAATATGGGCTCCCTCTTCCAACCAAGGTCCCTCATCAAAAAATCGAATCTTATTCTTTTCCTAGACCAGGTGAACTAAGCCGGAGGGGTGTCGGATGATTCAGCCGTTAGCATCAGCTTGTCACAAACCACAACTAAAACAAGATTACCCTGGAGAAGAGTGCTGTTAAAGGAGGAAACTACGGCTGTAATTTTGTTAAGGGCAGGATATTATTTAAAAGCCTTTTAAAAGCCTTTTTTATACTGCTTGCTTTCCTGTAAAGTTTGAAGTTGGTTTGTCTAAGCCATCTTGTATAGTGATGTCAAGACATATTATAGGCTTTATTTCATTAGTCCTAATAAATATTTGACACCTTGGTTTATCAGAGACTGCTGGCATACAATTAAAACTGTATCCATTGCCATCATGGATTCATTGTGCAATACTGCATGTGATTGGAGGTTAGGGTTTTTACTCCCTGCTCATTTTTCTGCCAATAACACACACACACACACACACACACACACCAACCCCAGCATTTTTATACTATAACCATTTTACATCATTCAAAATGCTGTAAACTATTAAAGCCTCGATCTTGCAAACACTTATGCACATGCATATGTGAGTAGAAAGATTGGGACCTAACTGCTTAATCCACTGTGAAGCAGGTAGGTCGATGTTGTTAGTAGTGATTTGACAGGAGAGCCAATGTATGCTCATTAACTCATCCATATAGACTCCCCAGGGATGTGTTCACTATCCCCAAGAGTGCTGAAAAAGTTAAACAAAGTGCATGGCAAATATTTGCTTAGCTAACACGGTGGCTATGGGCGGTTGTGAAAAACCAGCCTGTGTGCAATGCTGTACAGATCCGTGGGTGCAGAATCACAGATGGTTACATGTTGGCACATCCACAGAACAACAGAAAAATTTGGTAAAATCTGTCACAAAATTATCTTGCACTGACTGCAGAAATTAGCCCTGGAATGCTGCAGAATTCCATCTCCCCCAGCTATAACAGAGTCCCTGCTGAGCTGCGCTAGCACAGCTGCTCCTTTAGATCAATGGCAGATCATTCACGTGGAAAGTCAGAAATCCTATTCTTCTCAGAGTGACTTCTTCACATACCATCTGTACACGCTATATGGATATGGAGACAAATAAAGATTTGTGGTGGCCTCCAGACAGATTACTGGCCTAGAGTAACATATAGCACCTTCTGGTGTGATTTTTGGTGAAAGCAGGAAAATAGCATAACAGAAACCCAGGGTTAGTATGCAGGAAAAAACTAAGGGACTAAAGGGACTCATTAAATCAGATGCTTTAATAAAAAAAACATTTTTGTACCATGTCCACTTGCAGGTGGATCAATGAGTTACCAGATTCACAGATTTTAAGGCTTCAAGGAGCCATAAGGCTGAACAATCTTATCTCAGCTTTTCCCAAACTTTTCTTTGCTTCAGCATTTAAAAGAATATAAGTATCAGGTGTTGGTTATGTGACTAGGGTTCTCCATGCCAAAGAATATTTTAGAATAAAGTAGAGATATGTTTGTCAATGTTACATTAAAGTTGTGCTATATCCTTCACAATAAGTAATTGGTTTCCTATCTTAAATGCAAACCTCGAAACCACCATAAAACACAGACTTTGAATTGCGACTGAGTTAATATGCTGTAGAACCTTTGGCTCTTTCTGACTCTTTTGTATTTTAACTACACAACTTTAACACAAGGATCCAGAACTCGACTCAGAAAAGAGTCCCCCTCAAGTAAAAAATACCACATAAAAAAGCCTGAATAAAAAATTTAAAATGAAGTTCAAGAGTTGGTCCATGGTTTCTTTGCATTTAAGTTTGCATTTATAATTAAGAAAAAATAAGAACAAGTTGTGTCTGTGCTTAACAATAGGATAGTGAAGTTCGCTATATTCAACAACAACAAAAAATCCCTTTTTTCACCCTTACAGTTTTTCACCATTCCCACTTGATCAATCTTGCTATAGGAAAGATGTGAGTTAACATTTTTAAGAGCTAAATCTAATATTGAGTCTCTTGACTGTCTCTATGTTACAGACATTCAAAGTAAAGCAAAATAAGAGCACCACACAAAAAGCCTTCATCTTTGCACACTAACATGCACACACATGTTGTGATGCAGGATTTTGTGGGCATAATGGACATAAGTGCAGTCACACCTAGCTTTGAAAGACAAATCTTTTCAATTTAAAAAGAATGATAACTGACAAAGGACTAGCCATTCCTTCCATTTTCCATGTTTGGAAAGGATATTGCAAATCTGTTCTGAATGGAATCTGACTAAAAATGCTAAATGTGTTGATGCAAGTACTGAGTTAGCTGTCTGTTAAATTAGAATGAATGTTGCTCATTTCCCATCTGGTCCTCTTTGACATTACTTCCAGAATGCATTCACAGCTATTTGTACAGTACAAGTAGCTGGCTATAATATCAAGTTTACCTTTTTATAGGCTGCTAAAATACCCCTGTGCCAAATCACAAAATAATGTTCCATTTCTACTGATAAAAGGTAAACACCAGCAGCCACCTTCACTAATTAGCCTCTTATTTTCTTTAAATAAAACGTAATATATTAAGTATATTTCCTGCATTTGAAAATTGGTGACTTGGCAGTCTTGGAGACTGGACTCTTCCTTTCCCAGAATAATACAGCACTCCCCGGAGACAGATCAAGCAATCCAAATTCACCCCACTTTCTATTCTGCACAGACTAGTACTGGGGCTGAAAGAGTTGTTAATTCTCCATCTGTATTTGCTCTCTCTGCTAGAATGGCCAGTGAAAATGACAGACACAGGTGACAGTTGTGCTAGTGATTTTTTGACGTGAAGCCCTATCTGTTTGGCACTGGGCTGGAAATGCCGGCTAATTTCACACAGCCATCAGATAGTAACAACTTCATTAGTAGCTGAACCTGAACTGCTCATCCTTCAATTTCATGTTCTCTTACCTAACACAGTGAGCCACTCTCCTATGGTTAATTTCACAAGTATTTGGTTTGGATCTCTTCAATATTAGATTTTTTTTTTTGAGTATTTTGATTATTTTTGCTTACCTGCAGTGATGCATTTGAAATATAGAATTGTGAATATTGTATTATCAATCTGAAATTCTGTCATGGGGTAATGCCCCCATCAGGCCTCCCTTTGTGGCCCCTCCTGGCCCTATCAGTGCCCTTTAGGGTTCTTTAAATCAATGTACCCCTTTGTAGGATCTGATTAAGTCTTCCTACAAAGTCACCCTAGGTCACACCTACTCTGGGTCCTGGGTTCTCACTCCTGTCTGGGAGGGAGTTGCCAGCTTTGGTTGGATGTATTCCTGTAGGTATCACATGACAGTCTTTTATTAGAGATTAATTTTTAATTCCTGGAGGCTCCAGAACAATCCTGGAGGATTGGCAACCCTACCCAGCCCCCTTTCCTGGCACTGGGGTTCTACTTTATTCTGTCTGTGCTTAAGCCAGATCCCACTGCCCATTCTCCTTGAAGTTGGGCTGTAATTTGGGTCAGTTGTCAGATCTCAGCAAGGTTCTCCTTCACCTGTGCCTTTCCCTAAAATTAGTCCTTCACTCCCATAGTAAGCAGGCAGACCATCCCCTACTGCAGTGGCTCCCAACCTTTTTGAGCATACGGACCCCTTTTCAATCTACTACAATTTTACGAATCCCCCAGACGATATAGCTGTGCCTGAAGCCTGCACGTCCTTCAGCCCGTGCTCCTTCCTGCAGCTCCCATTGCCTAATGAGCCCTTGCCCACTGGTCTTCAGCCTTAGCTGCATGTAGCTCAGCCATACAGTCTGCCCTGCCCACCTGCCACTGCAGTCCTAGTGTGATTCTGTGTCTGTAGGAACGGAACGGAGCCTCTCAGCTCCTAGCCATGGGAGCTCAGAAGCTCCATACCGGCAGCCAGCACGTCCCTCAGCTCACATTACTTCCTGCGGCTCAGGAAGAAACCATTCATAAGACACCCCCCCCCCCCTCCTTCACTGAGGGATTTTTTTTCCAAAAAAAAAGTCATCTTATGAATGAGTATATACAGTAATTAAAATACATATGTGTTTTTATACACTGTACATTTATTTTAATTTCTATTTTAAACTTTCTGCGGACCCTCTACAGTACCATCGCAGACCATAGGTTGGGAACCACTGCCTTACTGGTAATGTGTCTGGTCTGCCCTGCCCTGCTATGAGAGAGGAGGCAGCATAGATGCCAGTCCCCTTCTCTAGTTCATCCCCAACTGAAGGTAGCCTTGCCTCACCCTCTCTACAAGACTCCTGGTACCTTAAAGCAAGAATAACTAACTTTTTCCCAACATTACTTATTCCCAGCACTGCTTCCTTTCTCCCAATACCTCTTATTTCCTAGGACTCAGTCATAAAGGGCCACGCCATGTGGTGGACCCCTGGGCACCACAGTGTTTGAAGGTGAGATTATCTTGCCACAAATGCCTACATTTTGTCTGTTTATGTTGACCAAACAGTACAGCACAGCACAGCATTCTCTCCATAGCAACTACCAGTATTGACAGAATTTCGCTGCTTATTAAATAGGCTGTCTGTTTACATCTTAGGCATGAAAAAGTAGATTGAAATCACAATGAAATGCTGGAAACGTAACAATGCCACCCTGTCTCTAATATCTCCACATATTAAACATACAATTACAGCATTTGGCAAATGAAGTATGGTTAGAAAGTCTATGCGGGATATGAATGTTGATGGTGGATGGTGACACACTGTCATTACCATAAAACTGACAAAGCAGTGCTTCCAAAACTGAGGGTATAATGAGTGTTCTTGACATATATCCATCCGAGAGCAAGGAGTTATTCTGGTCTCAGCTCCTGGAAGAAGGATAATAATTTAAGTGAAGGTGTTTACCCAAGACCAACTAGCTGAGAAAGTGTCAGCAGATAGTTAGAAAAAAACCCATGAATGGCACCACAACGCAGAGGGAGCAGATAGTCACTTACTTGTAAAAGCTACCATGTAAATGGCTTTTAAAATGTTTGTCAAAGATCCAAAACAAGGAATAACAAACAGAGGACAAACCCAGTGATGGTACTAGATCAGTGTTTCTTAAACTTTTTTAAGACCGAGGAACACCAAACAATAAATTTTTTTTATGAGGAACACCAAGGATTTTTTGTTGAGCCAAAAAAAAAAAAAAAAAGGTCGCCTGCCCCTTTAAGGGCGGCCATTTTGAACTCTGTTGTTCTTCGCGGGCACACCTCCGACTGACTCGCAGCACACCGGTGTGCCATGGAACACAGTTTAAGAAACACTGTACTCGTTTATTTGCAGGACGCACATAAGGTTTTCTAACATTTGCTGCTCTCAAAGCTCCTCCAGTCATCAGTGGCATTGCTTCAGTCACAGTCAGTGTTCCCTGTAAGCTGCACACTTGTGCGGCCACTCGGGAGAGATTCAAATGTCACCCAGCTGACTTGCAGAGTACCCCCAGTGAGGCTTTTTTTTCTACTGATGGTGCACATTTATACATGCCTCAGTCTACATAAAAAGTTATTCTGCACTTAGATGGAAAAAATCTGCACATGAATAGAAGAGATTAGAGGGAACATTGGTCACAATCAAGGTTCCCTTTAAGCTGTGCGGCAGCACAGCCCCACAGCTACTTAATGATCCTCACCCAGCCAGGGGCTCAGGGCTCTGCACATGGGGGAGGGGCACTTCTTCCTCAGCTACAGCAGCAGCTCCCTGCTGAGGACAGAGCAGAGAGTCTCTCCCAATAGGTAGGGAATGGACTGACTCAGGGAGGAATCAATCTGTGGAATGAACCACGTAGAACAGCTGTTCCCAACCTTTTCCAGATGGGGACCCATTTTAGCAATTCAGGAAGACTTGGTGACCCAAAGTAATTCAAAAACGGGAGGAGGAGAAGGGGCAGAGCCACCTGGGGAGACACTTGGAGACCCTTTTGAAATGTAATGGTGACCCATATTTGGGTCCCAACCCATAGGTTGGGAAACCCTGACCTAGAACAAAGAAACAATTACAGGGAGTTAAAAATATTACATTAGCGAGGTAGGAGAAGTGAGTTGTCGGATGCCAAAACTTCCTTTTGTCCCTATGTTTCTATGACTGCGATCCATCGGTCAAGCCATTTACATGTGACTGTTTCTGAACTATCTTTCAAAGCATCAATGAAAATAGTTGTAGAAAGTGAGTAGCGCTGTTGGCACAAACCAGCCAATAAATCTCAGAATTTTCCATTCTCTTACTGGTCGCCTTTCATTCCATCTTTCCCAGCATTTAACAAGTCCAACTAGCAGCAAAATCACTTCTGTGAAAGAGCTTGCCTGCTGTAGGATACACCCATCTCTATCCATTTTCATTAGCAGCCCTGTCAATAGAAATTAAATTACATGAATACAGCAATATCACTGCCAACATCACTGCGGGAAATCATTAATTAATCCTCATTTACATTACTCAGTGCTGCCATCAAATAGACTCTTCTGTTGCTATAAAGACATTTTCACAAATAATTCTTGCTTCATGATAAGCTGATTTACAGCAACCCACGACCTCCCTCATTGGTGGCTTGCCACCAAATATACGCGTGTGCTTTTCAAGGTCCACATTGGTCACGGGGCCTCTGAACCTAATTCATCTCTGACACAAACACTCAATGGAATTTTGTTTTTTTTTGTTTTAAAGGAAACAACTCAGCTCTCCAGTCTAATTTACTACAGTTAGATTTAATTTACTGTTACAGTATTTCTAATGTGCCCATCACCATCGTATCTAGACACCACAAGGCCTAACCTTAATGCCTTTTCATAAGGTACTGTAACAAGCAAGGATTGATTGGACCCTTCTTTTGAACACCAAGGAAAGGTTAAGAACGAAACTCTTTCCAGACCAAATGACATGAGATGTGCCCTAAACAAAGCTAATACCGCAAAACTTGCAGATTTTTCTGTCTGAGCCTAAATCTTGTTTTGAAAGCTGCTTCTGTCTTTATAATGGGCCAGCCCCATAGGTCCAAACACACCTGATCTGTGGGGTATTTAAAATCCCAATGCAGATTCTGCGGTGTGATTAATTCATATCGGAATCTGATTCTACATTGTTCTCTGCTTTGTGTAATCATTCATAGCTGTGCAAACTGGATCAGAAATGCTACCAAATTAGAGCAAGAATGTTTTGCACCCACTTTGCACTCAGTTTTCACAGATACAAGGTGGAAGAACAACCCCAGGGGTCCACTCAAAGTTTAATGCCAGGGAACACTTCAGGATGGCTTATTTTTAGTTGCCACCAGCTTTTCCTTTAGAAAGCAAACCTGAATTTAAGGGCTATACACCTCATAATACCCATTTCTGTTCCCTGGTGCAGATCCCTAATGAGAATGTACACTGGGGCAAGATCTGCTCCCCTATGTTTAGCCCACAGGAAGGGAACACACTACATTCCCACCTCACTGTCCATTTTCCGAAAACAGGCATCCAGCAGCGCCAATTCAATCGCTATTTGGGTGCTTTGTCCAAAACCACATGTACTTTGCACATACTCCAAAGTTTCAACACCACAGAGGCAAGATATCTGCAAGCTGAGATCTTTTCTTATCTGTACACTTCTTTCAACTCATGGTATTCCACTGCTTTTCATATGGGAATCATTCCAGACCTGAAGTATGCACAGGATAAAGCGCTGTTAATTACATTTATAACCCCTGATTTTCCTTTTTCTTAATGCTCACACTCCCTGATTTCCTACATCTCAGCATACCTCACTGCAGGTGTATAGGCCACAATTGTGTCTTTTCAGGACACAGATGCATGTCTACACAAGGAAATTATTTTGAAATAAAAACATTCAACCTCATAACTCCCGATTTAACAAAATCAAAATAGCATGTCCCCACTATGAGGAAGCATCTGGTTGGAGCCTACCTTGGACTTAGAGCCCCCAGGAGCACTCTGGGGGCACCAGGAGGGCCGAGACTTCCTGTGGCTGCTTGGTCAGGCAAGCTGCGATGTGTGCTTTCAGGGGCATTCCTCCACTGCCTCCCCCCTCATGGGACACAAAAGGGACGCAATGTGCTCTGGTTGCCCTTGTGGATGCCACAGCACTCGCACTATGGTGCCAGAGCTGCTGCAAAGCAATGCCAGGCTCACGGGCCTCATGCTGTACCTCATGGCACAGTTCATCCAGACTGCCCACATGTTCCTCCAGCAGAATGAGGACCTGCCTTGACCGCAGGCC